>JAQQTO010000061.1:50442500-55442500 GCA_029884595.1 Ormosia semicastrata | reverse complement strand
TTTTCTGCATCATAAATGTGACATCCCCAGAAAGGGTGTTACATTAGTTGGTATCAGAGCCCAAGTTAGAGTCTTTTGGGTTTGTGGGTAGGTTTGTCTTGTTTGTCTTTGTGTGTGTGAATCTCGATATTGAACCCGTAGATATGTTTCGATTTACGAAAAGAAAGCGTTTTTGTGCTTAATCGCTACATTTAGTTTGTTGTGCGTCGATTTAGTTTATCTTTGAAGAAAGATAATGGAACATTACGAACATGAGCATGTGGATGCGAAACGTAATGAAGATCGTATAGCTATAGCTAGAAGCGTGATGCACAAGGCGATTGAAGTAGTAGTACTACAAGGACGGATGGTCGTTCAGCAGCGGAACCGATAATCGAACTTCATAGCTTGGATGCGAGAAGCTGTAACTTAGAATCTTCAATAATTCAAAGTAGAAGGAAGCGTAAGGTCAATCGTTTTCAGCGAAAGTCATATGTGCAACCATCGGAGAAGCATCAACGAACAGAAAAAAAAAAAGAAAAGTATTAGTGGCAACGATTTTGGTCTGACTGTGGCATCACCAACGAAGTGCTTGAAGTGTGGAAAGCCTGAACACTTATTTAAAAAGTTTTATCAGCTGAAAATGGAAACTTCCATTAGTAATACACGTGTTTCAAAACCTCAAAAAGAAGAAAGAGCCAATGCAAGGAGTGTAATAAGAAAGTTTAAAATATTAAAACTTAAGAAGCGAGAAAGTCGTGGCATAGAGAGTAATCTTAAAACTGTGCTGTATAATTCATGAGGTAACTCTTTCTCTTGTGATCTGTGATTGTGCAAATCTTTTGGAGTTATTTGTGTCTCACTTCTTTTCATAATGTTACTTCAGCTTCTAAACTTGCCATTACTATTTGAGCCTGTTTAAAACTATCATATTATTATTATTAGAGTTTGAAACTTTTTGTTGATCTGGTTTGTCTATTTCTTTCTCAAATAGACTGAGTAAATCAATTTCATCTATCTGTGCCTTTGTTATAGAGTGATTTGAGCATTTTTACTCTTCTTGATTAAACTTGTTGTTTATACTCAAAGTTTTCTAAATTCTACTCTATATCTATTGAATATCAAATCTTTTCTATTGATTTGATTTGTTTATTTAAAATCGCTTCTATTTGAGAACCTGACTTTTAAATGGATTGGTTATTTTCCAACTATATCCTACTAGATTGTTGCAATGCAATTTAGTATTTCTTTGACCTGAGATTTTTGGATTTGAATCCAGAAAGTTCATTTCTAAAATTATTGGACTATGTTCATTTCGAAATCTATTAGACCATCTCAAATTCTTTGATGGACTAATCTAGTAACCTACTAAATAGTCTTATTACTTTTCCTTATAACCTTCATAGTATCTTTCATGTATTTCAATTAAAAAGGATTATTCTTGATCCAACATATGTCATAGTATCAAGTACAGTGCAATTAGAAGAAAACTTAATCTATTAGACATTTTCTGTTAAGATTAAAAATAAGCAAACTAGAACAACTTCTCTTGATGAAGAAAATTTGGAATGATGTGACGACAGGGGAGCCAGAAGATCAAATGAAGGAAATCATTGTTTGCTCCAAGATCGACTTGTGTGTTGGTTGTTATCAGATTCGCGTAAAGGTGGAGAATGTTCCAAGACAGTTTTGCGGATGTATTACAAACATTATGAGTATTTAATATTACCTCGAACGGTAGGGAATGTTTTAACAATGTTTACGAATATATAGGATCTTTCTTTCTCATCTAGGCAAATTTGTCATTATTGGCAATATTTTGACCTATTCTCGAAATTCAAAGGAACATGCTGAAGATCTCAATGCAGTTCTTCAAATTTGAAGAAAAAGAAGGAGTTATGCGTGAAATTAGTCAAACATAAATTCGTTAGAAGGAGTTCAACTCGTGGATTTGGATTGAGTGTTAAGATCAAATCAAAAGGTCGTGGCGTATGCTTCAAGGCAGTGGAACGTGCGTGAGAAGAATAATCTGATTTACATTTTAGGATACGCGATAGTTGTGTTGCAAGGAAAATCTGAAGACGTTTTCTTTCTTATAAAATTCACAATAATTTCAAAGGCTTGAAGTACCTGTTCAATCAAGAGGGACTTGGATATCAAGAAGAGACGAATAGTTAGAATTTTCAAAAGACTTGTTGAGATGAATTTCTAGTATTGACAGAGTTCACATACAACGATAGTTTCGTGCGAGCATAGGGATGACACCCTGTGAGGCGTTATATAGGAGACGCTGTAGAACACCATTGTGTTGGTATCATACTGGTGAAAGTAAAATTGTAGGACCAAAATTTGTGCAGCAGACAACTGAGAAAGTGAGGATGATCCAAGACAAGATGAAGACAACTCGGACGCTACGAAAGAGTTATACTAGTAAAAGACAGAGACCGCTTGAATCCGAAGGAGGTGATCATGTATTTCTACGTGTGACACCCAATGACTGGAGTTAGACGAGTGATTAAATCGAGGAAGCTTACTCTAGAGTTTATCGGGCCGTATCAAATGCTTCATCGATAGATCTGGTAGCTTATCAGATTTCACTACCACCATTCTTATCGAATCTTCGTGATGTATTTTATGTATCATAACTATGGAAATATATTTCTGATCCGACTCATGTTATCGAATCAGACACTGTACAACTGAAGGAGAATTCAACCCATGAGACGTTTTCAGTCAAGATTGAAGATCGAAGGACAAAGCAACTTCGAGGAAAGGAGATCGCATTAGTTAAACTAGTTTAGAACGATGTAGTGGTGGAGCTACATGGGAGCTAGAAGATAGGATGAGGGAGCAATACTCTCAATTGTTTTGATGTATGATGAATTTCGGGGGCGAAATTCTAATTAGTAGGGGGGAGTTGTAACACCCCAACTTTTGGGATAATTACAATATAGTCCCGAAATGCACTGTTTTGTAAATTCTGTGAGTAGTAAAATGAATTTGACTGTTCTGTAAGTGTATTTGATTGTTTTGTGTGATTTGCTCCGACTCAGGAAAATAATAATTTTCTGGCCGGATAAATATTATTTTAATTAATTGGAGCTGGGGGATCTTACTAAACCCAATTCTGATTGATATATATATTAATCTTATAATTTTTAGGATTTAACTCACAATAATAAAATAATTTTGTATTATTATAATATTATTTTATTCAACAGTACCTACTGTCTCAAAAACAGTAAAAAAATTATTTGTGGACCCGAAAAAGTTCGTGGGGCCCACGTTTAGGAAAAATAGTCAACTGTGTTGACTGGACAATTTCTAACCAATGAGAGCAAGTCAACAAAGGTAGGCTTGACTTTCTAAACCAATAGGAAAAGGTCAACAAAAGAAGCATAGACTTTATTTAGGACCGTTGGATGAAAAGCATAATTTAGATGCTTTTGATCTTAACCGTTGATCCGATCAATGGTGTAAAACGAATCTAGATAAAATCACTAAGCAATATCCACCGTAGATGAGATCAATGGATAGGAAGTCAAGATGATTTCAATGGCTAAGATGAAGTCAAACTTAGTGGCTTGGACTTTAGTATGAATCGTTGGATGAAGACTTAGTTAGGAAGCCTTTGATTTCAACCATTGATCAAATCAATGGTGAGATTAGAATTCAAGATTTATGACTAATTGATATCTACCTTAGATCTAATCTATGGTTAGGAATTAAAGATGAATCAATGGTTAGAATTAATTCAAAAATTGTAGGCTTGAATTTGATTAGTAGCTAATTAAGCTTAATTTGATTAATCTAATTACTTAATTAGCAAACTAAGAGAACTAGTTTAATTCCTAATTAATTATAATTTAAACATTAATTAGATATCCTAATATTGATTAAAGGTTATAATATATGTTAAAATATATTAAACTAATTAGTTATATTATTAGAATATTAATCTAAATTGATTAGGATATTTAACCAAATTAATTATCTAATTAATTAGCATATAATTAGATATAAATGGAAAGCAATTTAATACTTAAATGGAGGAGGATTTCACGGCTGTGAGGCAGCAGCAAGGAGCCTTGGTTGGCTTGGTTCTCCAAGGATCAAGAAGCTTCCAACATGACATAAGCCATGTGCTTGGCCATGTGCACACTTTTGTGATATTTTCCATGCAAAGCTTATCACTTAAGCCACCCAAATAGCACCCCACGGCAGCAGCCTCACTTCAATCATTCCTCACTTTTATTTTCACTCTTATCACTCTTAGATATCCAATTTCTCTCTCTAAAACACCAAAGAACCAAGAGCACTTCTCTTTCCTTTTCTTCTCACTCAATTCGGTCCACACCTATACTAACACTACCAAACATCTATAATTTTATCTAACCATATTTCCTAAAGCCAAATACTATTCTAAGCATCTTTCATTCACAAACTTTTCCCAAATTCCTACTCTAACTTGCCCAAAATCTCACTTCTTGCTTACTTCCTTAAGGGTAAGTTTGATTTCTATGGTTCAAAATTTAAATTCTGATTTTTCTAACCATGTTTGTTCCATGGTTTTCCTATTTTGTACCTTGTATGTGTATTTGCTAATTGTTTGAGAATTTTAAGAATTGTTTTGGAGCTTGTACGAAATTTAGAGGAAAGGAGGAGATCTTACCGATTAATTTGTCTACAAGAGGTAAGAGGGAGATTTAATCTCATCAACCTTGTATGGTGATGAGAAAATGGATTTGTATGTGTGTGTAGAATCCATAAGGATTCATTTGTGTGATTGTTTTATTGCTTGTATTATTATTGTGTGATTGTTTATGGTTTTTTATTGTTTTTGTGATTGTTTAAATGCTTTCTTATTTATGATTTATTTTGCTATGCATGATTATAGTTTTATTATTTTTGCTATGCATATTTATGGTTTTAATATATATTGTATGTATATTGTATGTGATTATATAATTGCATGTGTTTATAATTGTATACTTATTAAAGTAGGATGTGAATAACATGTACGAAATGCATGAGTATTCCAAAGAATACACTATGAGGCTCACTACCTTACATCCAAAAAGAGAACCAAAATGTTCTCAGCAATTTTCTAAATTACTGATTTGAGTAATCTAGGTAAAATAATTAAATTAAAAATGATTTAAGTTAATTATGGCCAACATGCCATTTAGTGTATAATCAAATATCATTTTATTTTTTTTGATTTGGCCAACATTCCATTTTATTTTCTAAGATAGGATAGGTAATGATTTTATTAAACAAATCGATTCCAAAGAATCATTGAGAAAATCAAAGGAATTAATTCAGTTTTAGAATTTTAACTTAGTAGAATTTAGTTTAAATAAGAATTAAATCAAACGCTTGAAAAATACTAACGTAGAGCTCATTTTATAAATTTTGAAGCGCGTTAGTGAGTTTCAAAGTGGAATTATTGGGTAAAAATAAAATAAATATATTTAGAGGAAAACGTTAAAAATACCTTATACTGATTTTATAGGCAAAATGCTGCCGAAATTTATTAAAATCTGACGCTTAAAATCAAAAGATTCCATACTATATTTAGAACACAAAGAAAATACATTACATATTTTAAAAGTGCTAAATATAGTTTTACACATATTAAAAATGATAATTTTAAGCTATTCGGTTAAGAAAATGAATTAAAAATCCTACGCGATTGAGAAAATGATTTAAAAGATTTTGTGATGTTTAAAAATGTCAAAATATGTTTACACGATTTTAAAATGTTTGTGAAAACAACGAGATTGTGAAAATGCGATAAAATTCCTACGCGAATGAAAAATACTATCAGTTTTTCTGTCGGGCCAAAGTGGTGGACCCGGACATGTTGTGGTGTAGTACTGTCAGGTGGGACGTACTATATTTTGGTATTTTGTTAGTACTGTCAGGTGGGACGTACTATACTTTGGTTTTTGATGACAAAGGGCATTTTGGTAATTTTTTGTAATTATGGTAAAATTTGGATAATAAGGGTATTTTTGTAATTTTAGATCATGTTTAGAGTGTTGTGTCAATTTAGTGGATAATTGGCGATTGATTGATGAGGCGAATTACACTATGTTTGGTGTGATAAGCGTAGTGTGGTTCATTTATGAACTTAGAGGCATTAGTGTGCGGAGGATTCCATATATGGACAATGGTAGCACCTCTGGGCCGTGGTAACGGGCAACACACTAATGATCTTGACAAGCACTATTCTTAGTCAAGATCTTGAGGGGACTATTAAGTACTATGCCTGTGGTACACGATGTATGGATGTGTACTGCTACACGATGTTTTGACTTTGTGGGCTATAGACACAATGTATTGACAAGGTAATAGCTTGGTTGGGCAGCCATAAAGTATTATTAGTTTTCTATTCAGATCATTCTCTCGATATTCGTGTTTAGCTCCATGGAGTAGGAACGAGTCGGTGTGTGTTCATGCATTACCTGCATTTTACTTGTTCATGCATCATCTCGCACTTTCTTGCTTACCATATTCTGATAAAATATATGATGTACTATTTTAATATATTATGTATGATACGTGTTATTTTAATATATATTGCTTTAATATATTATGCATGATATAATGATATGTGTTATTTTAATATGTATTACTTTGTTATATTATGCATGAAATATTGGTATGTACTGTTGTGATATTTGCTTGTATTGTCGTTTTCTTTATTGCCATGCGGGTAATGGTGTAGATTGTCTCACCTCTTTCTTGTATTATTTTATCTGTTTCTATTTTACGTTTATATCATTGAAGACTACAATGACGGCAAGAGGAGGACAATTAGGTTCCTTTAGACTACAATTTCTCGAAGGCACAGAGGCTTGGTATGTCCACTGGGACACAGGACACATAGAGTACAGTGGTAACGTGACTTATCAGTAAGTAGGACTCGACATGGGTTCGTTACTACACGTTATACAGTTGCTTTCGTAGAGATTATTTTACCTATTAGGGAGTTGTGGGACGAGTTTCACTATACTCCTAGAGAGAACTTCGATACACTTTTGGGTCGAATTTCTATCGGTCAAGACATTCCTAACTAAGGAATTTGTCTTATGACGAGGGCTCATGTCTTAGGTGTTATGTTTTAGTAGTATACTGTCTTTTACTATTTTTATTAAATATTAATAGTTGTACAATTAGTTGTATACTTCAGACAAGAATCACATGTATATTATGGTGAATTTATGTTTGTTATATTTTGTGTTTCCGCGTTAATTTATTTAATGTTAAAATTATAAAAGGAAAATATATATATATAGATATCACAAATATTACTTAAGTATCAAATATTTTTATAACTTGGGTAAGGATTTTATTTATTTTTATTTTTCTGCATCATAAATGTGACATCCCCAGAAAGGGTGTTACAATTCCTCTAGAAAAAGATTTCATAAGAAATGTTAAATTAGAGTAAAACTTTATAATAAACCTTAAAAAGTGTATTGTCTCATTTGAGAATTTGATAATATGTTATTATGGGTCCATGAGTGGGACCAAAATTCTGTTGATGTTTAACTTGACCAAATTGTGGCATGCTATGGAAAAGTATATCATTGTTGAATAGACATGAATATGCATTGAGTCATCATGCATTCTGAAAGTCCAGTGGACTATTGTTAAGGCCATGTGGCCTAGGTGATTGAATCACACCTATGTACGAGTGCGAATAGACTAATGTAGGTCATAATGTTGATCTTGGGGGCGTCAGGGTGCGGGTATCTCGCAATGGTCAGTTGCTAGCTCCTCTAGGCCATGCGATAGACTGATGCAAACGCACTGATGATCCAGACTGAGACACTATTTTATATCATAATCTAGTGTAGAATATCTTGTACAATGTCATGATGTGCACGTTGATAAACTAAGAAATTATAGCACTTGTTAGCTGTGACAGCCGAGTTACAAACATGTCTCCTGATCATTCTCTCCGATATTTATGTCTAGCTCCATAGAGTAGGATTTCGGTATCATGTGCACGTGCATAGTGAGTCAACATATTACTTGGCATTTATTTATACGGTGATTTGAACTATTGCCTTATTGATGTTATAACTACCTGGATTTGTTAAGTTGTTTGCTATTTGCTTCATGACGCTAACTATTATTTCTGGAATGCTATATGGGCACTTTGCATCGTTCTATTTCTTTACTGCCATAATTGGTATTGAATGTAGGATGTCTTACCTCTTTTCTGTATTTCTACTATTCTGTTTATTTATGTGTTTCTCTAAAGGTATTGGTGAGGAAGGGGAAGTGCACGAATTCCCTGGCTTCTGGCCTGACTTCGATTAGTTTCCTGTTCGGACATGGCATCCCATCCGCGAGGCTTTTTGGGTTATGCGAGATTGACTTTTCATGGAGGTCCAGACTACTAGCACATCAACCTGAGTATGAATCACTGCATCTACCTCGGAGACGTGATTGTGTCTCTGGCTTGGGGACATTATGATCCACCTGTCTTTACTTTTAATGCTCACGTGCATTTAGAGTTTTACTTGCCCATACATGATATATAGGGTGAGCGCTATTACTCCCCACAAGAAGATTCATTCTTATCCTCTGCACGAGCCCCCGCTCGTAACTCGATTGCTCCGATGAGGATTTCCTCTAACGAGGAAGACCCTGAGGAGGATTCATCTACTGTTCCTTCTCATTCACCTTAGGGGTTGATGTTGTCAGTAGCCGCTGATGGCTATTAGTAAATCTTTTGGGGACCTGATGTTTTATCTTTTTGGTGGGTTGTATATGTTAATCATTTTGGGGCATTGAAAGTTTCTACTTTTTGTATATTTGGTGATGTATCTAAATAAGTATGATATAAATATATATATAAGTATGATATATGAATGTATGGTTTACTTATCATGATGCTTTCTACTGTAACTATGTCTTATCATCATTTTTATTACAGAAAAAAAAGAATTCGCCTAATCATTTGTACGATTACAACTAAACAGACTTATCTATATTATAATGAACTGGGTCTTAGTTTATACATTTTATTTTTGTTTCGTGATTATGGTGTGACGTTTCCTTCTCAAAAAGGGGCGTTACACTAGTTTGGTATCAGAGCCCCAGTTTAAGTTTTCTTTTGGGTCTTTATGGTTAGGTCTATCTTGTTTTTGCTGTGTGATTCTCTGTGTTTGGTATTCTGAAAGAATGCATCTAATTCTTCCTTGTGTTTTCATTCAGTCTACCTTGAAAGAGTGAAATGGTACGCGGTGGAGGCATGACCACAACAATCGAAGTAATGCAATGAATGGTGAATGTCATTGCACAACGAACTATGAAAGCTGCTAAACAGCAGGAAAGGGCTGCACAATAGCAAGAAGCTTCAGCCAATGCTCAAAATCTGTAGGAGTTCCATCGTAACAACCTTCCCTAGTTTAAGGGAGAATTTGATCCAAAGAAGGCTAATCTTTGGATCAAGGAGCTGGAGAAAATTTTCAGAGGCATGAACTGTGCCGATGACAAGAAGGTAACCTATGCTTCTTTTATACTGATTGGAGATACGGAAGATTGGTGGAATGGAGCACAGAGATTACTAGAAGCTGAAGGTCGAGTAATCACCTGGGAGGTATTCAAAAATAAATTCTTAGAGAAGTATTTCCCAGCAAGCGCAAGACATGCTAAAGAGATGGAGTTCCTTAGTTTAAGGCAAGGGAACTTGACTGTCAGCGAATATGCCGCGAGGTTCAAGAGCTTATCTAAATTTTCAACGTATTTCCAATGCCAGTTGGACAAGGTGTGGAAGTGTCAAAAATTTGAGGAAGGATTGAGGCATGACGTGAAAATGGCGGTCATAACCTAGAGGATCAACCATTTTTTAGAGCTGTTGGACACGTGTCGCCGAGTGAAAGATTTGGATTAGGTGCGGGACACGAGGAATCAAAACTTTGGACTTACTAGGTTCCAAAGAGGAGGTGGCAACAATGTAAACCGCTTTCAAAAGAAACCCTATTCCCGACCATCGAGAAGTCAGCAACAGTCATCTGGTGGAGGTCTCAGCAGAGGTTTTGGTGGAAATCGAACTGGTCAGAATGTGGCATTTTCTCCAAAGTGTTTGAAGTGCGGGAAGGATCACTTAACGAGGGATTACACTATCAAAGGAATAATCTGCTTTCGATGTGGAAAACCTAGACATGTCTCTAGGGACTGCAATCAACCTAAGGCAGAGCCTTCGATCAACAGTACAAGAGCTGCAAAACTGTAGGCAAGAGGTTGAGTCTACACTATGAGTGGAGAGGAAGCCTCCGAATCTGAAGATCTGATACAAGGAGAGGGTACCATAGGAGGTAATCTTTTGACTGTACTATATGACTCTGAGGCAACCCGCTCTTTCATTTCTTATGACTGTGTGCGACAACTTAGTTTACTTGTGTCTTCCTTACCTTTTGACTTGACTGTTTCTACCCCTACTGCTAAACCTGTTGTTACCACCAACATTTGTTTGAATTGTCCTTTAATCGTTGAAGGTCGAATCTTTTCTTTTGATTTGATCTGTTTACCTCTTTCTCAATTAGACGTAATTTTAGGAATGAATTAGTTATCTTCTAACCATATCCTGTTAGACTATTCTAGTAAAACCATAGTTTTCCCTATGGATGAAGTTTCTAGATTTTTGACAGCTAACCAAGTTCGAGCTTTCTTGAAAGAAGGAGCTCAGGGATACATGCTATTATCTTCCTTAGAAGTCGAGAGCAAGATAGATTTCAATGCTATTCTGGTAGCTAATGAATTTCCTAAAGTCTTTCCTGATGACATACCTAGTTTACCACCAAAGCGAGAGATACAGTTCACCATATTGTGCCTGGATGTGGCCCTATATCTATAGTGTCCTACAAGATGTCACCATCAGAGTTAGTTGAGCTTAAGAAGCAGTTAGAAGAACTTTTGGAAAAGTAGTTTGTTAGACTCAGTGTGTCACCATGGGGAGCACCAGTGTTGCTAGTTAGAAAGAAGGATGGGACTTCGCGATTGTGTGTAGACTATCGCCAGTTGAATAAGGTCACAATCACGAATAAGTATCCACTTCCGAGGATAGATGACTTGATGGATCAACTGGAAGGAGTGGTAGTATTCTCTAAGATTGATCTATGATCGAGCTACCATCAGATCCGAGTGAAGGTCGAGGATATTTGAAAAATAGTTTTTCGTACCCGTTACGATCATTACGAATATCTTGTGATGCTGTTTGGTGTAACGAATGCACCTGCCATATTCATGGACTACTTGAACAGAATCTTTTGTCCTTACTTGGATAGATTTGTGGTTGTCTTCATTGACGACATTCTAATATATTCTTAAAATCAGGAGGATCATACTGAACACCTTAGTATAGTTCTCTAGATTCTGAAGGAGAAGAAGTTGTATGCTAAATTGTCAAAGTGTGACTTCTGGCTGGAAGAAGTTAATTTTTTGGGTCATGTGATCTCAAGGGACGGGATTGCAGTGGATCCGTCAAAAGTGGAAGCGATTCTACAAGGGGAAAGGCTGAAGACAGTGATAGAAATTCAGAGCTTTGTGGGATTAGCTGGATACTATCGGAGATTCATTGAGGGATTCTCTAAGATAGCAGGGTCTCTTACTCAGCTCATGAGAAAGAATCAAGCCTTTGAGTGGACTAATGCTTGCGAAGAAAGTTTTCAAGAATTGAAGAGACGACCAACTACTTCACCAGTGTTAGTTCTACCTGATCTAAGTGAACCCTTCGAAGTGTATTGCGATGCTTCATACCAAGGGTTAGGATGTGTGCTTATGCAAAATAGAAATGTGGTGGCTTACGCTTCGAGACAGTTACGAGTGCATGAGAAGAACTAGCTAACTCATGACCTAGAGTTAGCAGCTGTGGTATTCGCTTTTAAGATATGGAGGCATTTTCTTTATGGGGCGACGTTCAACGTCTTTAGTGACCACAAGAGCTTGAAGTACTTGTATGACCAAAAGGAGTTGAATATAAGACAGCGAAGGTGGTTGGAATTTTTGAAAGATTATGATTTTTAACTTCTGTATCATCTCGGAAAGGCAAACGTTGTGGCAGACGCTTTGAGTAGGAAGATGCTCAGTATCTCTGCTATGATGGTCAAGGAAAAAGATTTGATAGAGCAATTCAAGGATGTATGGTCCTTTGTGGAATTGGCACTGGGGAAGATTTGTATAAACATGGTCACTATTTCAAGTGAGCTAATGAAGCAAGGTGGTGTGCCAATATTTGAGGAATGAACTGATGGAATGCTAAGATTCAGAGGTAGAGTTTGTATACCTAAAGATCAAAAACTTAGAAAGTATATTCTCAAACATGCTCACATGAGCAAGTTGAGTATGCATCCGAGATTAACCAAGATGTATCAAGACCTGAAACGGTTATTTTGGTGGCACGGAATGAAGAGTGATATTACCAGATGTGTGTTGTCTTGTCTGGTTTATCAAAAAGCAAAGGTTGAACACCAGAGACCATCAGGAATGTTGCAACCCTTAGCTATTCCCGAATGGAAGTAGGATAGTATTGTGATGGACTTTGTGGTTGGATTACCAAAGACCAGAAAAGGTTACGATTCAATATGGGTAATCATTGATCGACTCACGAAATCAGCACATTTCCTACTAATCAACATAAGGTACAACATGGAGAAGTTGACTCAGCTGTATATTGGTGAGATCGTTAGGCTGTATGGTGTGCCTACCAGTATTATTTCTAATAAAGATCCAAGGTTCACATCAAAGTTTTGACAAAGTTTACAAGGAGCGTAGGGAACGAAGCTACGTTTGAGTCCTACTTATCATCCTCAAAGTAATGGTCAATCGAAAAGGACGATTCAATCATTGGAGGATTTGCTCAGAGCTTGTGCTTTGGAATAGACTGGATGTTGGGATGAAGTTTTACCATTGGTAGAGTTCACCTACAGCAATAATTTTCATTCGAGCATAGGGATGGCACCCTATGAAGCTCTATATGGACGATGGTGCAGAACACCTTTGTGTTGGTACCAAGACGGAGAGCGCCTTACTATTGGACCTGATCTTATATAATAAACGACTGAGAAAGTCAAGATAATTCAGGAAAAGATGAGGACGACTCAGAGCTGACAGAAGTGCTATGCAGACAAAAGGAGAAAGCCTCTTCAATTTGAGGAAGGCGAGCATGTGTTTTTGAAAGTCACGCCTACGACTAGGGTCAGCCGAGTTCTGAAATCTAGAAAACTTTCTCCCAAATTCCTTGGACCTTATCAAATTCTTCGCTGGATAGGTCCAATAGCTTACCAAATAGCCCTACCACCTTTTCTTTCTCACATTGATAATGTCTTTCATGTGTCACAATTGTGAAAATATATTCTTGACTCGAGCCATGTCATAGCACCGAACACAGTACGATTGAAAGAGAACTTAACTTATAAGGCACCTCCTGTAAGGATTGAAGATAGGAGAGTAAAGCAACTCAGAGGGAAGGAAATCCTGTTAGTAAAAGTAATCTGGAACGACACGACCGGAGATGCAGCATAGAAGTTAGAAGACAAGATGAAGGAGCAATATCCACAACTATTCTAAGGTATAAAAATTTCAAGGATGAAATTTTTTTTTAGAAGGGGAAAGTTGTAACACCCCGAAAATTGTTTGTTTCATGATAAATTGTCATTTTATAATATTTGTGATTTTTATGAATTTTTCTAGATTTTTTCGAAACTGTTGATTATTTTAATATATTTCTCAATTTACGTGCATACTGAGCGGAGCCAGGAAAATGAAATATTTTTCCCGAGACTGGTAAACCTTGAACTATGGAAACGTCGACGGGGGATCTTACTAAACCCAAGGCCGGGCACAGTGTATGAGGTTTATGTTTTTTGAGATTTTATCAGATAAATAAAATCGTGGTACGTTCTATTAAATAAAAATTTTGCAGTACATTCTATTATCCATTAGACAATATATACTGGCTTAGTAAATTGTAACAATTGTCCATTAGGTAATAGCTTGTAGTAAAAATCCATATCATCTTATCTAGAAATCTACTTTATATCCAATCAAGTTGACTTTTGCAAAAGCTAACAAAGCTTCTCAAGGAAGCTTTGCACCAAGCTTCTAGAGGAAGCTTCCCTCCCCTCTCTCCCATGTAGCTCTATGGCAATGAGGCCCATTTTGGAGCCAAAAATTAGCTTTTCACTTTATCACTTTTCATTCTTAATTTTGAAATCACCAAAAGCTATCACTTTCTCTCTCTACACTTCTTCTCTCATTTTCTCTCAAGCTTTTTCTCCTCCTTCTCTCTTCTTCTTCCCATGGCAGCCATATCCTTCCACCCTCCATGCTTGTTTAGTTTTCAGGCTCACATCTTACTTGGATCTACATCTTGATTGGAAGACCTTCTTTCTTGTTGGAATCATCTTCAAGGAGCTCACCCATTCTCTCTATTTTCTCTTCACTTCCACAACCAAGACACCATTTTTGGCCACCTACATTTTTTTGTTCAACCAACCTTGTTTCTTACACCTTCTCATCTTCTAGAACATTTTCTCTTTTGCGACCACCTCTTGAATCCACCATTTTCATCTTCTTCCACCAAGCTCTAAAGTTTGAAACCTTGAGGTAAAGTTTATGACTTTTCCATTTTCTCTTCTCATTTTCGTGATTCTTGGTCATCTTTTTGGCCAAGAACACCTCTTTTATGGTTTGATTTTGTTGGGAATTGCGGTTACATCATGTAGTGGAAAAATTAGGATTCCCACCGAGGATCCATCCGAAAAGCCATAATCCGAGTTTTTAAATTATTTACCTCTTGAAGCGTGATAAAAAAGAAGGACGTGAATCACTAACACCGTAATAGAAATGATGTCTCTACGATTTCCACATAAACAGACTCACGAACATCCAACGTCTGCAAAGAGAAGCCTCACGTCTCTCACACAGTGCTAGCTGCAAAGAGAAGAGAAGAAACCTGTCGCTCTCTCACTCACTTTTTCTGTAGGTGCGGTTAGGGTTTTGAAATTGTGTATCTTAGCATCCCCTTAGCAGTACTATTTATAATAGTGACTGCCTTAAGTGAGTGTGAGCAGCAGCAAGGTAAGCTGTGCAACCCTAGACTCATCTGTTATGAGTCTGGCCTATATTTGAATCCGAGTCCAACTTGGATCCATTGCTTCAATTTTAGTCTGCTCTATGTGTGTGACCCTACAGGTTCTCATTACGTTAGTAGTAATATTAAAATCCCATTTTAATATTACAAGCAGTGAGTGGTATCTAGCAACATATCGCTGCTACCCAAGTAATAAGAATGTCAGTGATTTGACATAACCTTTCCGTGACCAATGTTTTCGTGTCGTTTAGTCCCTTTGTCAAGATATCTAGATTGAACACAAGGCATGGAATACGTCACCCTTGTATAGTCCAATCATTCGTTTCCTGATACTCGAGTAGACTTTATAACAACAAATGAAATCAATATCTCATATTGACTCATTTGAGCATGGCCATGCATTTCGCAGTCTCACTCAATCAGGGGGCCCGAAGATATCGCTCCTGTCATGTAGGGGTGACAAATCCTATCTAGGTCACTCACATCCCTCTGTATGATTTGTGATATGTCCAATAACTAACTTTATAATCACCTTGTTACAAATACGTTTGATGGTATTAAAACACACAACTCCTCATGTAGGAATCGTAGTTATTTCAGGTCAAAGGACCATATATAGCATTGTCACTATGAGAATCGCTTATGACACTTACGTAACGATCCATGTAGCGTTATCATGGTGGGTCAGTCCAATACATCATTACTCTAATATGTACCCATGTGAAGACTTGATATTTCATATCCATGACCCATGAGATGTGGTCATCAGTCTATGCACATACTAGTCTTAATGTATTATTGTTGTCCTAATTAACAATAATACTTGACTAGGGATATTTAAGAATAATGTTATAACCAAAAGGATCTCACGATCAAGTCATCCACTCGATAACCTTTGGCATCAAATTTACTATTCTAAGTACTTTATTATGTTTATAAAAAAAGAACACAATAAATGAAATGCCTCATATATTCAAATAAGCATAATAGAATGTATGTAAATACAGACAAATGTATCAGCCTCTAGGGCATACACTAACAGATTTTTTATTGTGAAAGTTTGATGTCCTAGGGTTTTGGTGGTGGTGGAGGCCGAAATCTACAAAGAGCTTCAAGGAAGTTCTTTTCTTATTTTCTCTCTTGGTAAAAGGAAGATTATCCACTTCAACTTCTATTGGTAGTGGGAAAATTGTTTGTGTGTTGGTTGTGAGAAACCCATGTTAGGGTTATTCTCTTGGTTATGTGTTTTTCTTAATGATCTTTGTATTAATTTCCTCTATGTGATTTATTGGTTGTATTTGTATATATTGATGATCTTCGATTGATTTTGATGGATTAAAAATATGAATTAGAAGCAAGGGTTCCTTTCTCTCCTTAATGAGGCTCATGGCCATACCCCCTTTAATAGGGTGTTCATGGTTAAAATTTTGTAACAAGTTGGAGACATAACTAATCAAGTGAATAATAATTAATAGAGTAATGGAAAATTTGGGTTTTTACCCCTTTGGGAGGCTCACGACCTCTAGGGCCTTTTTGGGTCTAAATATATAATTTTTGGGTAACCTTAGAACTTAAGTAATTAAGTATTAAGTAATTAATAATGTGATGGAAAGAAATTTATTTGATGACCTAGAGTGATTTTTGAACTTAAGGGAACAACAAGAGTGAGTGTGAGACTTGAGAACCTTAGAATAGTGTTCTAAGCGAATATGGTTAAATTTAAATAAAGAATTTAGCTAAATTAAGAGAAATAAAGATTTGGTGAGAATTGCAAGAGAATTCCTTTAGAAAAAGATTTCATAAGAGAAATACAGACATGTCTCCTGATCATTCTCTCCAATGTTTATGTCTAGCTCCATAGAGTAGGATTTCGGTATCATGTGCACGTAAATAGTGAGTCAACATATTACTTGGCATTTATTTGTACGGTGATTTGAACCATTGCTTTATTGATGTTATAGCTGCCTGGATTTGTTAAGTTGTTTACTATTTGGTTCTTGATGCTAACTATTATTTTTGAAATGCTATATGGGCGCTTTACGCCGTTCTATTTCTTTACTGCCATAATTGGTACTGAATGTAGGATGTCTTACTTCTTTTCTGTATTTCTTCTATTCTGTTTATTTATGTGTTTCTCTGAAGATATCGGTGAAGAAGGAGAAATGCACGAATTCCCTACCTTCTGGCCTGACTTTGATTAGTTTCCTATTAGGACATGGCGTCCCGTCAGAGAGGTTTTTTGGGTTATGTAAGATTGACTTTTCATGGAGGTCCGGACTGCTGGCACATCAACTTGAGTACGGATCGTTGCATCTACCTCAGAGACGTGACTGTGTCTCTGGCTTAGGGACATTATGATCCACTTGTCTTTACTTTTAATGCTCAGGTGCATATAGAGTTTTACTTGCCCATACGTGATATGTGGGGAGAGCGCTATTACTCTCCATAAGAGGATTCATTCTTATCCTCTGCACGAGCCCCAGCTCGTAACTCGGTTGCTCCGATGAGGATTTTCTCTGGCGAGGAAAACCCTGAGGAGGATCCATCTACGGTTTCTTCTCATTCACCTTAAGGGCTGATGCTGTCGGTAGCCGCTGATGGCTATCTGTAAATCTTTTGGGGACTTGATGTTTTGTCTTTTTGTTGGGCTGTATATGTGTAATCATTTTGGGGCATGAAAAGTTTCTACTTTTTGTATATTTGGTGATGTATCTAAACAAGTATGATATAAGTATATGTATAAGTATGATGTATGAATGTATGGTTTACTTCTCATGATGCTTTCTACTGTAACTATGTCTTATCATCATTTTTATTACAAAAAAAAAGAATTCGCCTAATCATTTATACGATTACAACTAAACAGACTTATTTATATTATAATGAACTGGGTCTTAGTTTATACATTTTATCCATTTTGTGGTTATGGTGTGACGTTCCCTCCTCAAAAAGGGGCGTTACACTCTAAGTCTTAAAGCTATTCTTGAAGATCTTGGACTTGGTCTTACTATCATTTTCATGTTTGTTATTATTAAAACTAGTCTTCAATGTTACATTAGTCAATTACACGCTTTGTCTTGGTATAAAGTTGGAGAGAGAACCATCCTAGGTCCTGAGTTAGTACAACAGACCACAGATCAGATTAAAATGATCAAGGATAGGTTGCTTATGACTCAAAGTAGGCAAAAGAGCTATGCTGATACGAGGAGAAAACCTCTAGAGTTCAATGCGAGAGATCATATTTTCTTGAGAGTCACTCCTACAATAGGAATTGGTAGAGCATTGAGAACATGAAAGTTGAATCCTTGTTTCATTGGTCCCTACTAAATCCTAAAGATAATTGGAATAGTAGCCAACCAAATTGCCCTTCCTCCTAGTTTGTCTAACCTTCTTAATGTCTTCCATGTGTCACAACTTAGGGAGTATAATCCAGATCCTTCATATGTCATAAGAAATGAATCTATGCAGTTAAGAGATGATATGTGTCATAACTTTGGGATGGTGCAGGCTTTGAGGAGGTGACTTGGGAGTTGGAGTCCCCAATGGAGCAAGACTACCCACAATTGTTTATATAAGGTAAGTAATTTTAGGGACAAAATAGTTACAAAGGTAGCTTAATATTTGCTTAACATACTTGTTTAATTTTATGACAATCTGAGTTAATTTATGCACTTTACAGCAACCCCAAAGGTGAAAAGTAGCTTAAAATGACCTAGATATTAGCATAAATGGCATAGCTAATGGAAATAGACGTGAATAATTTATTTCTAATTCACAAATATGTTAAATTTTGAAAATAATCAAAGTTGATTTGATATTTTTAAGCATACTGGTTGTGTGTTTTAATGCCGGATTGACTAGTCATAGATATGGAAATTTATGATACTGGTGAAATAACTTTTTTAATGAATCTTAGTACTTATTTTAAAGTTGTTGAAACTTGAAAAACTTGAATTAGCTAAATCTAAGTGTTTTTAGAAGATCAAGAAGTACCAGTGTTATATCATAAGGCCATAAGCCATCCACGGTTGCACTCTATTTTGTTGACCTTTTATTCATGATATTTCAAGCCTTTTTTCTTGTTTCTTATTCACTTTCTCACAGTTGGAGTTCAGAAACAGCAGAAGGAGGAGAACAAGGAGCAAAGGAGGAATGAAAGAAGAGGAAAGCAAAGAGGAAAAGGAAGTCCAAGATCTAACATTGAAGCTTGAATCTCCACTCCTTGCTGCACCAAAAGGTAGGGGTTTTTGAGTTCAAAATAGCTTTTCGTTCTCATTTCCATTTTTATGCTTCATTGTGGTTTAATGGGCCAAAATGAGATTTTGAGGTGTTTTGAGTGATTTTCTTACTTGGATGTGTTTTAAGGGTTGTTTATGACTTGTTCATGGTATGAGTTTGGGTTAGAAACATAGAACTCTTCATTTGGACTTTAAATCACAAAGTGAGAAAATTAGTGTTTTGGATGATTGATCGATTCATGAATCTAAATTTAATGAAATGAGTTAGTGATTAATGTTTCCTACATGTTAATGAACTTGTTAGGGACTTAAAATTACCCAGAAACTAATTTGGAGTGACTAAATTTTATGGCTTGCACCAATGGAACAATGCAGCCATTTGCAGAATTCTACAAATTTGTTACTGGGCAGTCAGCGCTTAGGCGATGATTGTTGGGGGCTCAGGTGCCCAATGTCCAGAGGCATCTCATTTCAGTTCACGCGATGGGCGCCTAGGTGCTAGCGGCCAACGCTCAAGCACCCATTGTCCAGAGAGTTTACCCTTGATGTTACCAGCGAAGTGTCTAGTCCTCAATGTGACGTGGTTGAGCGCTGGTTGCATGCCTAAGCACTGGGTGAGGAGCGTCCAAGCGCCCAGACAAGGCATTTTCAAGATTTTGATCTTGTTGTTTTTGAATTCCCTACTTGATGGGATCATTCATATATGCTTTTTAGAGTGTGTTGAGGCACTTTTAGGGATATTTCTTGGAAAGGATTATCGCTTTGCATATATGGAAAGTTAGGGAACTTTAGGCATCCCAAGTGAGGTGGATTGCCCTATGTTTATACCTAGAACTGTGTTCAACATGAGGTTGATCTTGAAATCACTTGTGAAGTGATGGTGTGAGGTGCTAGATACAATTCTTATTAGTGACATGAATCTTGCTACTTCGTGTGATAAGTTTTCTTGGAGTTCCATGGTTACTATTATTGTATTGTGATGCCTTTGTATGTTTTAATTTCAAACTTGTCATTTTCTATTTTCCTACGTATTGTAACCTTAGATGGTGTACACAACCATGTGGCCTGAGAATGAGGTGTTGGATCCGATTTCTCCTAGCATCACTATTGTCATGGTCAGGGTTACCGGTGTACGGGGTTAGTATTAGTACTCTAACCTTAGTGAGGGGAATGAGTCTACACATCACTAGGTAGTGTCAAGGCTTTTTATGACTATCCTACCTAGTATATACAAGGGAACGAGGTTCCCGAGAAATAAGTAACATGTGCTTTCTAAAACCAAAACTTGCACAAGCATTGCGTCATTATATTATTAGATGTTGCATGAGCATAATCATATATTATAACATAAAGCATTACATTTGTTGATGACTGTATGGGCAGTTGTCTTTCTTGTTTGTTTGTCTGCTTAATGATATCTTATGATTGTATGGGTGGTTGTTTGATAATATTGTTTGATTTAAATGTGAGTTAAGCTATTGCTTGCCTTGTGAATTATACACAGAGAGTATGTATATATTTCAATAGAGTTGAGCGGTGGTTCTTTTATCGATTGCAAGACTAACTTGATGTTGCTATTTTGTTTATTTGTTGTAATTGATTTAACTACTAGTTTTGGTTTACTCATACTGAGAATTCTATGATTTCTCACCCCTCTGTGTTTCCATGCAAATCCAAGTGAAGACCCTCGAAAGAGAAAGGGCAAAAAGAAGAAGCAAAAGACTTAGTTTTAGTTATCTTATTTCTTTATGTATCAGCTAGTTGTATTTACTTTGCTTTCTAGTTTGTAAAAGTTTTTGTATTACAGTGTGGCTTTTAGGCTAGTGATGTATATATATGACATTTTCCATCCTTCGTGGCTCTCTATAATAACTACATAGGTTATTATAGATTTATGTTTTATGCATTTTTAGAAAGTGACATACTTGATACGATTTATCTTGAAATATTCTGTTTATTTTACGATAATTTTATTAGGGTGTTGCATTATTCGAATAAACAATGTTTTTTTGAAACCTTTTTAAAAGGGGTTATTTGAATAACCTTATTGTTATTTGAATAACACATTACAGAACTAGTTTCTTCGTGGGCTATTTAAAGTGTTATTCGAATAACACACATGTTATTCGAATAAACACAGTTCTAGTTTTAGAAACAAACGACTATTTTTACATTCAATATGTGAATTAAATACTCATAACGGGTATTTTCTTAAGAACACTATAAATATATGATTTTGGGTCATCTTTTAAGCAAACCCAACTATCTGAAATAATTTTTTCATGCTTTGATTCGTAATTCATATTTTACTATTTCCTGTGCTCTTTTTTGCCAAATTTTGAGATATCCTTGAAGAGCTTCATAAAGATTCAATTGTATTATCTACTCTTGTGAGAGTGTCTTTTATTCTATATTCTGATTCATTGTAAAGAGGGTGAGGTATCCCTCAAAGAAATTGTAAGGGTGAGGTATCCCTTAAAGAAATTGTAAGGGTGAGGTATCCCTGATTGTTGAGGCTCAAGCACGGGGGTGAGGTATCCCAAGGTGTGAATAGTGCTCTGGTTTGTAAAGATAGTAGGCACCTATTCAAGCCTAAAGTTATAGTGAAAAATCTTAGGTGATTACTTGAGGAATGGACGTAGGCCACAAGTGATTGGTGGCTGAACCAGGATAAATACTGTGTTTGTTCTTCTTATCTCAAACTCCTTTATTCTTGTGCTTTAATTTTATATGCTTGCTTGATTACTTTCTATCTTAACTTGTTTATTTTTTGTGAGTAAAGTTCTCTATCGTCTCTATTCATTCACTTCATTTAAGAAATAACTTCAACGAAAATTGTTTTTCAAGTGTCTGTGAAAAAAATTTTATATACTCAATTCACCTCCTCTTGAGTATTGAAGCCACTTGGTAACAAAATCCTCTTCCTCCTTAACCATAATCTTTTCATATTTCCTTAGTTAAGGAGTACTTTCAGTTTCGACATTTAAATTTTTGCATGTAGTTTCGACAGAATTCGATTCTCCATCATGTTCCCCACTTTCTTTTTCTGTTGAGTAATTAGTCTGCTCTTGGTAGTCCCCATCATCGACTAATCTCTCCCCCTCTTTCAACTGTGGGGTTAAAGGAGCTAGATATTTATCACTTCCAAGAGACTGCTCACGATCATTATCGGTAAACCTGGATACTTTTTCTAAATCAATTGACATTCTACCTTCATGTTGTCCATTGTCTGTTTGGAGTTGTAACATGGACACTACAGATTTTTTGGCAGGTTTTAGTGATTTAGACAGGATACTTGGCCCAGCATTGAATGCCTGCTTGAGTTGAACTGTAACACCCTAACTCTAGAAATCATAGTATATTCACAATATACATAGGTAAACAGAGTTAAGCGAGTTACTTTTCTATGATAAAGCAATAAACATAATCCATAATAACGCTCATGTCATTATAGAGAGCCATAAAGGAATAAAGATATATGTTTATACAATACTAGCCTTCTAATCCCTTTATCTCTTATTCTTCTCCTTAGAAGGATCTTGACTTGGATTTACATGGAAACATAGCAGGGTGAGAATTCACAAATCCTCAGTATAAGTATTCTAAAACTAAACATTTATAACATATAAACACAATCTTAATAAATAAGAACTAAAATATGCTCTAAAAGCTCTTTCATGACTCATCTTTAATAACTAAAGTAGCTAAGCTAAATAAACATTCATGGATCAATGAAGAACTAAGCTAAACTTATTTTCATGACCCATCGAAGGAAACCAAGCTAATTTTATTATCACGACTCATTTAAGAACTAAGCTGATTTCATTATCATGGCTCATTTAAGAACTAAGTTGATTTTGTAACATCTCAAAGACTAACACTAATGATGTATCCAGTTTACACATCAGTAATTAGAATTTGGTACATTACTTATGAATATCCATAAATTATTCAAATAAATAGTTTAATAATATACAAAATATAAGCCTTTTGCATAAGCTTACAATAAATAACATATGAAATGGATTTCTATACAAGGTTTTCATCACTGTACATAATATACATATATCGTACTATTTACAAATCTAGAACAACTAACAAAGATGTCTTCTCATGCTTAAAAAACTCTATCTCGCTTCATCTTGCTTGCCTACCATAGATCTTTTCTAGAATTATCATGGAAACCATAGAGAATAGTAAAGGGTGAGAATTTAAAAATTCTCAATAGCTCGTTTAAAACTATGTCATCACAATAATCTCAGCCATTTCGAGGAAAAACTTATTATATAAACCATTTCTATATTTAGAAACATGGCAAAATGTCAAAACAAGTCCTTTTTCTTCCTAAAATAGACATCCCATTTTTCATTATTACGAAAAACATATAATCATTCAAGTCATAAATCATTTTGTGATTAAAGTCTCGTGACAATTCACAACTCATAATTCAATTCATGAAAACTCATGGTGGAAATAAATGATATTATCCAATATCAATACATATAAAAAATTCTCATTTCGCAAGACCACATGATTCAATCAATATTAGCATTTAAAACCATTTACTTTGTAGTAGTCTACTTTTAGGTTAGTACACTTCAACCTCTTTGTGACTCACTTCATCACACAAAACTACTTCGGGTAACTGGACCCATGTCTCATTCAATCTAGGAGAGGGGATGCTTACTAAACCTCAATCACTCCACAAGAATAGATCACGACCTCATGTCACTTGGGATGCTAGGATACACCGCCCTAGCTATCCTGAGTTTAGGATCACCCCAAGTGGGAGGGAAACATCTATTCTCAACCACTAATGACTAGGGAAGCTCAGGTAAAAGGGGAAGAACATATCTTAACCCCAATTACTCTGGTATAAAGAGATTCTTTATTCTCTTTTACTATTAACCAAGCATTACCTGTAACACCCTTGTAGGGATGCCACATTTATGAATGCAATGAAATAAAATAAAAATAAAACTCTACCCAAGTTGTAAAACATTTGATACTTACATAATATTTGCGGAATATTTTTTTTCTTTTTATAATTATAACATTAAATAAAATAACACGAAACACAAGATATAACAAACATAAACTCACCATAATATACATATGATTCTCTTTTAGTACAAACATAATTTACAACTACATGTATTTAATAAAACAGTAAAAAGTTGACACAAAGCTAAAACATAGTACTGCCCAAGTGCATCTCGGTAGATATCAAACTCTCTGATGAATCATCGTCCATCACCTCCAGAATAACCATCGAAAAGATCACATCTATGAGATCTCACAGCACTACGGACACGAGTCCGAGCTGTCGACTCGCTACTAAGCTCACTAAGCGCATGGAAAACTCCCTGCCAATTACGCCTAATGGTCAAAGGTAACTCTAAATGTAAATAAAGCATAGTAGTGAATATGACCTCCTCGTCATACTCCCTACATAGGGGCACAGTCAACCGTCCCACATAAGCTACTGTCCCTCGGTCAGCATGCATACGCCACGCCTCGGAACCCCTGTGAAACTCCAGTCTTACGAACCCGAAGAATCCTGGCAGTGCCATGATCTCAAGATCAGTCTTGACGATCAGTGTGATCTACCGGTTCCTCCTCCTCGTATAAATCGCCCGACTGTTGCTCGTCAGGGTACTGTACCTCAAGAGGCTGATCCTCCTCTACCTCAAACTCTTTACGGAAGTAATATAGTAATATCGAGAAAACATATAGAGAGGTGAGACAATCTACATCACTACCCCAATGGCAATTAAGAAAATGACAGTACAAAACAGTCATCACAACAGTACATACCAATACATCATGTACAATATAACAAGTGATATATATAAATAACACATACAATAATATTATGCATAGTATAATAAAACATTTTAATCATACAATTTATCACAGATTATGATAAACATGAAAATGCAGATAATGCATGAACATTAAAAATGCAGATGATGAATGATACACACACTGACTCGTTCCTACTCCATGGAGCTAAACATGGATATCTGAGAGAATGATCCGATCAGAAACTAATAATACTTTATGGCTGCCCAACCAAACTATTGCACTGTCCAATCTTTGTGTCTATAGCCCACAGTCCAAAACATCGTGTAGCAGTACACAGTCCAAACATCGTGTACCACAGGCATAGTACTAAATAGTCCCCTCAAGATCTTGACTAAGAATAGTGCTTGTCAAGATCATTAGTGTGTTGCCCGTTACCACGGCCCAGAGGAGCAACCCTCTGTCCACATGTGGAATTCTCCGCACACTAATGCCTCCAAGTTCATAAATGAACCACACTATGCTTATCACACCAAACGCGGTGTAATTCGCCTTGTCAATCAATCACCAATTATAACCCAAATTGACACAACACTCTAAGCATGATCTAAAATTACAAAAATACCCCTATTATCCAAATTTTACCATATTTATGAAAAATTACCAAAATACACCTAGTCACCAAATAACAAAGTATAGTACATCCCACCTGACAATACTACACTACAACGTGTCTGGGTCCACCACTTTGGCCCGACAGCAAAACTCACAGTATTGTTCAATCGCGTAGGAATTTTATCGTGTTTTCATAATCAGTCATTTTCACAAACGTTTTTAAATCGCGTAAAGATATTTTGACATTTTCAAAGATCGTAAATTGTTTTTGAATCATTTTCTTAATCGCGTAGGATTTTTAATTCATTTTCTTAACCGAATAGCTTAAAATTTTCATTTTCAATATGTGTAAAACTATATATCTAGTGCTTTTAAAATACGTAATGTATTTTCCTTGTGTTATAAATATAGTATGGAATCTTTTCATTTTATGCGTCTGATTTTAATAAATTTTGGCAGCATTTTGCCTATAAAATCAGTATAAAGTATTTTTAACGTTTTCCTCTAAATATAGTTTATTTTTATTTTTACCCAATAATTTCACTTTGAAATTCACTAACGCGCTTCAAAATTTATAGTATGAGCTCTACGTTAGTACTTTTCAAGTGTCTGATTAATTTCTTACTTAAACCAAATTCTGCTAAGTTACAATTTTAGGACAGAATTAATTCCTTTGGTTTTCTCAATGATTCTTTGGAATCAATTTATGTTATAAAACAATTACCTAACCTACCTTGGTAAATAAAATGGCATGTTGGCCAAATCAAAATAAAATGACATTTGTTTATACACTAAATGACATATTAGCCATAATTAATTTAAATCATCCATTATTTACCTAGGTTCATTAAATCCTTGATTTAGAAAAATTGTGAGAACATTTTGGTTCTCTATTTTTGTGAGAAGGCCGTGAGCCTCAAATGTGTTCTTTGGAACACTCATGCATTTCGTACATGTTATTCACATCCTACTTAAATAATTACATAATTATAAATACATACAATTATATAACCACATATAAAACACATACAATATATTTAAAGCCATAATCATGCATAGCAAAAATAATAAAACTATAATCATGCATAGCACATTAAGATCACAATTAGTAAAGCATTTAAACAATCAAAAACAATAAAAATCACAAATAAACCATACAACCGAATCCTTATGGATTCTACGCACAAACACAATCCATTTTCTCATCACCACTTAGGGTTGATGAGATTAAATCTCCCTCTTACCTCTTGTAGACAAATTAATCGGTTAGATTCCTTCCTTTTCTCCAAATTTCGTGTGACCTCCCAAACAATTCCTAAAATTCTTAAACATTTAGTAAAAACACATACAATATACAAAATAGAAAAACCATGGAACAATCATGGTTAGAAAAATCAAAATTTCAATTTTGAACCATAGAAACCAAACTTACCCTTAAGTAAGTAAGCAAGAAGTGGAATTTTAGGCAAGATAGAGTAGGAATTTGAGAAAACTTTGTGAATGAAAGATGCTTAGAATGGTATTTGGGTTCAAGAAATGTGATGGGATAAAATTATGAAGGCTTGGGTGTGTGTGTATGGTGGCTGGCCGAACTAGAGAGAGAAAATAGAAGAGAAGTGTTCTTGAGTTTTTGGTGTTTTTAGAGAGAGAAATGGATAGCTAATGTGATAAGTGAAAGGTAAATATTGAGTGAGTGATTTGAGGGGCTGCAGCCATGAGGTTGAGTGTGTAGGGAGCTTGAGTGTTTGATTTTGCATGCAAAATATCATGGTGTGTTCACATGACCAAGCACATGGCTTATGTCACTTTGGATCCTTCAAGAACCATGTAGAACCAAGCCACCTCCAAGCCCACTTGCTGCTGCCAAAACCGTGTTCTCCTTCATCTATTTAGGGGGTTAATTACTTTTCAATTACTCCTAATTACATGTTAACTAATTAGGTAATTTGTTAGGTTAATTATCCTAACCAATCTTAATTAACATACTACTAACATAACTAATTAATTTAATATATACTATAACCTTTAATCAATATTAGTATATCTAATTAGTATTTAGATTATAAGTAATTCATAACTAAGCTAGTTCACTTAGTATGCTAACTAAGTAATTAGATTAGTTGAATTAAGCTTAATTAGGTTACTAACCATTTTCAAGCCTACAATTGTTGACTTAATCCTAACCCTTGGTTCATCTTTAATCCTTAGCCCTAGATTAGATCTAAGGTAGATATCACTTAGTCCTAAATCTATCATTCTAATCTCACCATTGATTAGATCAATGGCTTAGGTTAAAGGCTTCATCATTAAGTCTTCATCCAACGGTCCAAATGAAAACTTATGCTTCCTTAGGTGTCCAATTCCTATTGGTTTAGAAAGTCAAGCCTACTTTTGTTGACTTGCTCTCATTGGTTAGAAATTATCCAGTCAGCACAGTTGACTGTTTTTCCTAAACGTGGGTCCCACGACACTTTTAAAGATCTGTGGTCAAACTGAAGTAGATTTTTACTATTTTTGAGACAAGATGCGTCTTGTAATATAAAATAATATTATAAAAATATAAAATTATTTTATTACACAGCTTAAATCCAAAAAATTACGAGATTAATATATATATATCAATTAGAATTGAGTTTAGTAAGATCCCCACTCCAATTAATTAAAATAAGATTTATCTGGCCAAAAAATTTTATTTCCCTAGGTCGGAGCAAATCACATACAACAATCAAGTACACTCACGAAACAATCAAATTAAATTTACTGCTCACAGAATTCACAAAACAGTACATTTCGGGACTATATTATAATTATCCCAAAAGTTGGGGTGTTACAACTCTCCCCTACTAATAAGAATTTCGTCCCCGAAATTCATCATACATCAAACAATTGAGGATATTGCTCCCTCATCCTATCCTCTAATTCCCATGTAGCATCTCCCGTTACATTGTTCCACACTACCTTCACCAGTTCAATCATCTTCCCTCGAAGTTGTTTCACTCTCCTGTCCTCGATTCTAACAGGAAGTGTTTCATACGTCAAATTATCCTTCAGCTGTACTTCATCAGGTTGTATCACATGGGTTGGATCGGGAATGTATTTCCTCAACTGAGACACATGAAATACATTATGGAGATTGGATAGAAAAGTCGGTAAAGCTATCTGATAAGCTACAGGACCAATCCGACGAATAATCTGATAAGGTCCTATGAACTTAGGTGTAAGCTTCCTTGACTTAAGAACTCTTCCGACACCCATCGTAGGCGTAACTCGCAAGAACACATGATCGCCTTCTTCAAATTCCAAAGGTCGTCTTCGTTTATCAGCATAACTTTTCTGACGGCTCTGAGTCGTTCGCATCTTTTCTTGTATCATCTTCACTTTTTCTATAGTCTGCTGCACAAGATCAGGACCAATAGTCATACTCTCTCCATCTTGATACCAACATAAAGGTGTTCGGCATCGTCGTCCATAAAGTGCTTCATAGGGCGCCATTCCTATGCTTGAGTGAAAACTATTGTTGTAGGTGAATTCTATTAAAGACAGAAATTCATCCCAACTCCCTTGCTGTTCTAACACACAAGCACGCAACAGATCTTCCAACGACTGAATCGTTCTCTCTGCCTGACCATCAGTCTGTGGATGATATGCAGAACTCAATCTCAATTTAGTCCCCATAGCTTCTTGCAAACTTTGCCAGAGTCTTGACGTAAACCTCGGATCTCTATCAGAAACTATACTTACCGACACACCATGAAGTCTAACAACTTCGTCGATATATATCTGGGTTAAGCGTTCCAACGGATACTTAATATTGATTGGCAAGAAATGTGCTGATTTCGTAAGCCTATCAACTATAACCCATATCAAATCATGACCTTTTCTCGTCCTCGGAAATCCAGTAACAAAATCCATTGAGATACTATCCCACTTCCACTCTGGGATAGTCAAAGGTTGTAACATACCAGCAGGCCTTTGGTGTTCCACTTTTGCCTTCTGACAGACAAGACAAGACGCCACACGTTCAGCTACATCTCTCTTCATCCTTGGCCACCAAAACAGTCGCTTCAAGTCTTGATACATCTTCGTCATCCCCGGATGCATACTCAAATTACTTGTATGAGCTTCATCCAAGATTGCTCTCTTGAGTTCGGGATCATCAGGTATACAAACTTTTCCTTGAAACCTTAAGATTCCATCAGATCCTTCCTCTACCGTCGCTTTATGACCTTGCTTCAACAATTCCTTCTCATTCTGTAAAAATGCATCTTTATCTTGTTTCTCTTTTATGATCTCCAACAAGTCATTCAAAACCACAACTCTACTTAGACGAATCTTTCCAGGTACCAATTCTATTGATAACCATAGATCTCTGAATCGCTTCATCAACTCTTCCTCTTTAATCATCATAGTAGAAACACTTACTACCTTTCTGCTTAAGGCATCAGCCACCACATTCGCTTTTCTTGGATGGTATTGAAGCTGAAAATCATAATCCTTCAAAAATTCCAACCATCGCCTCTGTCTCATATTCAATTCTCTCTGATCAAACAAGTATTTTAAGCTCTTGAGATCACTAAAGACATTGAACATAGCTCCATACAGAAAATGCCTCCACACTTTCAACGCAAAAACTACCGCAGCTAGCTCCAAATCGTGCGTTGGGTAGTTCCTCTCATGGACCTTCAACTGTCTTGAACCATAAGCTACTACGTTCCGATTCTGCATCAACACACATCCTAACCCTTGGTAAGATGCATCACAATACACCTCAAATGATTTGTTAGGATCCGACAGAATTAACACTGGTGCAGTTGTTAACCTCTTTTTCAGCTCTTGAAAACTCGCTTCACGTTCCTCCGTCCAATCGAAAGCTTGACTCTTCCTCGTGAGTTGTGTAAGTGGTCCAGCTATCTTGGAAAAACCTTCGATAAACCTTCGGTAATATCCAGCTAATCCAACAAAGCTTCGAACCTCAGTCACAGTCTTAGGCCTTTCCCACTGTAAAATAGTCTCTACCTTTGATGGGTCTACCGCAATACCTTCCTTAGAAATTACGTGACCTAGAAATTGAACTTCGTCCAACCAAAACTCGCACTTTGCCAACTTCGCATACAACTTCTTCTCCTTCAAAATCTGGAGAACTATACTGAGATGTTCAACATGCTCTTCTTGACTTCGAGAATAAATCAGAATGTCATCGATAAAGACAACAACAAATCTGTCTAAGTACGGATGAAATATCCTATTCATATAGTCCATGAATATCGCAGGAGCGTTCGTCACTCCGAACGGCATCACTTGATACTCATAGTGTCCATAACGAGTTCGGAAAGCTGTTTTAGGCATATCGTCGACCTTGACACGAATCTGATGATAACCTGATCGCAGATCTATCTTAGAGAATACAGCGGCTCCCTTCAATTGATCCATCAAATCATCAATCCTCGGTAGTGGATACTTGTTCTTTATAGTCACCTTGTTCAGCTGTCGATAATCTACACAAAGGCGCGAAGTTCCATCCTTCTTTTTGACTAGCAACACTGGTGCTCCCTATGGTGAAACACTAGGTCGCACAAACTGCTTCTCCAACAGTTCCTCCAATTGCTTCTTCAAACGGTGCAATCGAAATAGGACCTGCTCCAGGTACTAAGTCGATAGAGAATTCGATCTCCCTTTTCGGTGGCAAACCAAGTACATCGTCCGGAAAAATCTCTGGAAACTCACTGACGACAGGAATAGTGCTCACATCCTTCTCAGACTTGACTTCCAAAGAAGACAGCAACATAAACCCTTGAGCTCCATCCCTCAACAATGACTTGACCTTTACAGCAGTCAAGAATCCAGAACTTTCTTCCTTAGGAAAAACTATGGCCTTACTCGCACAGTCTATAAGGATATGGTTGGAAGATAACCAATCCATTCCTAATATTACGTCTATCTCAACAAGAGGTAAACAAATTAAGTTGACCGAAAACTTACGATCCTTTATAACAATAGGACAGTTCATGCATATCTTGGATGTAACAACAGGCTTGGCAGTCGGTGTGGAAACAATCAATTGAAAACTCAAAGAAGACACAGGCAATTTCAAACGTTCCACACAATCATATGCAATAAATGAGTGTGTTGCACCCGAATCATATAGCAAAGTCAGGTGATTACCTTCAATGACACATTCCCCTTGAGTAAGATCCTCAGATTGAGAAGCTTCAGTTCCAGTCATTGTATACACTCTCCCTCCAGATCTCGGTTGAGTGGCACGGACATTCCTCACAACAGGCTTCCTCTCTGGCTAAGTGCAATCCCTAGAAACATGTCCAGGCTTTTTGCAGTTGAAACAGATCGTTCCTCTGATCGGACAATCTGTAGATATATGGCCACTCTTACCACATTTAAAACAGGTTGGCGTAAACGCCACATTCTGAGCAGGTCGATTTCCACCATAACTTCCCCCAACAGATGGACGTTGCGGCTGACTCCCCGACGGTCTCGCATAAGGCTTTCTCTGAAACCTACCACCACTGCTACTACCTCCTCTTTGGAACCTAGTCGGCCCAAAATTACGATTCCTCAGGTCTCGGGACGGCTCCAATGCCTCGAGTCTTCGACAAGTGTCTATCAACACAGGAAACTCCCTTATTCTCATCGGTAGCACTGCACGTCTCAACTCCATTCTTAACCCATCTTCAAACTTCTGGCACTTCCATACCTCATCTGGTTGGTTTTGGAAATACCTCAAAAATTGTGATAAACTCTCAAATTTTGCAGCATATTCTCCAACAGTCATATTCCCTTAACGCAGACCCAGAAATTCCATTTCCTTGGCATGTCGAGTAGTACCGGGAAAGTACTTCTCCAGAAATACTTCACAAAACACTTCCCAGGTGATCTCAGTTCCTTCTGCTTGCAACAGCTGGCGGGTATTCCTCCACCAGTTCTCAACATCTCCTCTCAACATATATACAGCAAATGTTACCTTCTTATTCTCCGCGCACCCCATTCCTTCGAATATTCGCTCTAAGTCTTGAATCCAAAGACTTGCCTTTTCAGGGTCAAACTCGCCTCTAAACGTGGCGGATTATTGCGTCTCGAACTCGGACAAATTCAAAGCATCAGCAGTCGCATCTTGATGTTGGGCTGCTCTTTGATTTTGCTGTTTTTCTGAGCAATCACTGCTGCCATTTGCTGAATAGCCTCAGCAATGGCAACCATTGGGTCCACATTAGGTGCTACGTTTGCACGCCTTCCTCTTCCTCCAGACATCTTCTTTCTTCAACAAGACAAAATAATGTCAGATGTAACCTTTCGGAAACAAATCACAGAGATTCACACAACACAAGCAAAAACAGACCTAACCACAACCCCAAAAGACTCTAACTTGGGCTCTGATACCAACTAATGTAACACCCTTGTGGGGATGCCACATTTATGAATGCAATGAAATAAAATAAAAATAAAACTCTACCCAAGTTGTAAAACATTTGATACTTACATAATATTTGTGAAATATTTTTTTTTCATTTTATAATTATAACATTAAATAAAATAACACGAAACACAAGATATAACAAACATAAACTCACCATAATATACATATGATTCTCTTTTAGTACAAACATAATTTACAACTACATGTATTTAATAAAACAGTAAAAAGTTGACACAAAGCTAAAACATAGTACTGCCCAAGTGCATCTCGGTAGATATCAAACTCTCCGATGAATCATCGTCCATCACTTCCAGAATAAACATCGAAAAGATCACATCTATGAGATCTCACAGCACTACGGATACGAGTCCGAGCTGTCGACTCGCTACTCAGCTCACTAGGCGCATGGAAAACTCCCTGCCAATTACGCCTAATGGTCAAAGGTAACTCTAAATGTAAATAAAGCATAGTAGTGAATATGACCTCCCCGTCATACTCCCTACATAGGGACACAGTCAACTGTCCCACATAAGCTACTGTCCCTCGGTCAGCATGCATACGCCACGCCTCGGAACACCTGTGAAACTCCAGTCTTACGAACCCGAAGAATCCTGGCAGTGCCATGATCTCAAGATCAGTCTTGACGATCAGTGTGATCTACCGGTTCATCCTCCTCGTATAAATCACCCGACTGTTGCTCGTCAGGGTACTGCACCTCAAGAGGCTGATCCTCCTCTACCTCAAACTCTTTACGGAAGTAATACAGTAATATCAAGAAAACATATAGAGAGGTGAGACAATCTACATCACTACCTGCATGGCAATTAAGAAAACGACAATACAAAACAGTCATCACAACAGTACATACTAATACATCATGTACAATATAACAAGTGATATATATAAATAACACATACAATAATATTATGCATAGTATAATAAAACATTTTAATCATACAATTTATCACAGATTATGATAAACATGAAAATGCAGATAATGCATGAACATTAAAAATACAGATGATGAATGATACACACACTGACTCGTTCCTACTCCATGGAGCTAAACATGGATATCTGAGAGAATGATCCGATCAGAAACTAATAATACTTTATGGCTGCCCAACCAAACTATTGCACTGTCCAATCTTTGTGTCTATAGCCCACAGATCCAAAACATCGTGTAGCAGTACACAGTCCAAACATCGTGTACCACAGGCATAGTACTAAATAGTCCCCTCAAGATCTTGACTAAGAATAGTGCTTGTCAAGATCATTAGTGTGTTGCCCGTTACCACGGCCCAGAGGAGCAACCCTCTGTCCACATGTGGAATTCTCCGCACACTAACGCCTCCAAGTTCATAAATGAACCACACTATGCTTATCACACCAAACGCGGTGTAATTCGCCTCGTCAATCAATCACCAATTATAACCCAAATTGGCACAACACTCTAAGCATGATCTAAAATTACAAAAATACCCCTATTATCCAAATTTTACCATATTTATGAAAAATTACCAAAATACCCCTAGTCACCAAATAACAAAGTATAGTACGTCCCACCTGACAATACTACACTACAACATGTCTGGGTCCACCACTTTGGCCCGACAGCAAAACTCACAGTATTGTTCAATCGCGTAGGAATTTTATCGCGTTTTCACAATCTATCGTTTTCACAAACGTTTTTAAATCGCGTAAAGATATTTTGACATTTTCAAAGATCGTAAATTGTTTTTGAATCATTTTCTCAATCGCGTAGGATTTTTAATTCATTTTCTTAACCGAATAACTTAAAATTTTCATTTTCTATATGTGTAAAACTATATATCTAGTACTTTTAAAATACGTAATGTATTTTCCTTGTGTTATAAATATAGTATGGAATCTTTTCATTTTATGCGTCTGATTTTAATAAATTTCGGTAGCATTTTGCCTATAAAATCAGTATAAAGTATTTTTAATGTTTTCCTCTAATTATAGTTTATTTTTATTTTTACCCAATAATTTCACTTTGAAATTCACTAACGCGCTTCAAAATTTATAGTATGAGCTCTACGTTAGTACTTTTCAAGTGTCTGATTAATTTCTTACTTAAACCAAATTCTGCTAAGTTACAATTTTAGGACAGAATTAATTCCTTTGGTTTTCTCAATGATTCTTTGGAATCAATTTATGTTATAAAACAATTACCTAACCTACCTAGGTAAATAAAATGGCATGTTGGCCAAATCAAAATAAAATGGTATTTGTTTGTACACTAAATGACATATTTGCCGTAATTAATTTAAATCATCCATTATTTACCTAGGTTCATTAAATCCTTGATTTAGAAAAATTGTGAGAACATTTTGGTTCTCTATTTTTGTGAGAAGGTCGTGAGCCTCAAATGTGTTCTTTGGAACACTCATGCATTTCGTACATGTTATTCACATCCTACTTAAATAATTACATAATTATAAATACATACAATTATATAACCACATATAAAACACATACAATATATTTAAAGCCATAATCATGCATAGCAAAAATAATAAAACTATAATCATGCATAGCACATTAAGATCACAATTAGTAAAGCATTTAAACAATCAAAAACAATAAAAATCACAAATAAACCATACAATCGAATCCTTATGGATTCTACGCACAAACACAATCCATTTTCTCATCACCACTTAGGGTTGATGAGATTAAATCTCCTCTTACCTCTTGTAGACAAATTAATCGGTTAGATTCCTTCCTTTTCTCCAAATTTCGTGTGACCTCCCAAACAATTCCTAAAATTCTTAAACATTTAGTAAAAACACATACAATATACAAAATAGAAAAACCATGGAACAATCATGGTTAGAAAAATCAAAATTTCAATTTTGAACCATAGAAACCAAACTTACCCTTAAGTAAGTAAGCAAGAAGTGGAATTTTAGGCAAGATAGAGTAGGAATTTGAGAAAACTTTGTGAATGAAAGATGCTTAGAATGGTATTTGGGTTCAAGAAATGTGATGGGATAAAATTATGAAGGCTTGGGTGTGTGTGTATGGTGGCTGGCCGAACTAGAGAGAGAAAATGGGAGAGAAGTGTTCTTGAGTTTTTGGTGTTTTTAGAGAGAGAAATGGATAGCTAATGTGATAAGTGAAAAGTAAATATTGAGTGAGTGATTTGAGGGGCTGCAGCCGTGAGGTTGAGTGTGTAGGGAGCTTGAGTGTTTGATTTTGCATGCAAAATATCATGGTGTGTTCACATGACCAAGCACATGGCTTATGTCACTTTGGATCCTTCAAGAACCATGTAGAACCAAGCCACCTCCAAGCCCACTTGCTGCTGCCAAAACCGTGTTCTCCTTCATCTATTTAGGGGGTTAATTACTTTTCAATTACTCCTAATTACATGTTAACTAATTAGGTAATTTGTTAGGTTAATTATCCTAACCAATCTTAATTAACATACTACTAACATAACTAATTAATTTAATATATACTATAACCTTTAATCAATATTAGTATATCTAATTAGTATTTAGATTATAAGTAATTCATAACTAAGCTAGTTCACTTAGTATGCTAACTAAGTAATTAGATTAGTTGAATTAAGCTTAATTAGGTTACTAACCATTTTCAAGCCTACAATTGTTGACTTAATCCTAACCCTTGGTTCATCTTTAATCCTTAGCCCTAGATTAGATCTAAGGTAGATATCACTTGGTCCTAAATCTATCATTCTAATCTCACCATTGATTAGATCAATGGCTTAGGTTAAAGGCTTCATCATTAAGTCTTCATCCAACGGTCCAAATGAAAACCTATGCTTCCTTAGGTGTCCAATTCCTATTGGTTTAGAAAGTCAAGCCTACTTTTGTTGACTTGCTCTCATTGGTTAGAAATTATCCAGTCAGTACAGTTGACTGTTTTTCCTTAACGTGGGTCCCACGGCACTTTTAAAGATCTGTGGTCAAACCGAAGCAGATTTTTACTGTTTTTGAGACAGTATGTACTGTAATATAAAATAATATTATAAAAATATAAAATTATTTTATTACACAGTTAAATCTGAAAAATTACGAGATTAATATATATATCAATCAGAATTGGGTTTAGTAAGATCCCCCAGCTCCAATTAATTAAAATAAGATTTATCCGGCCAGAAAATTTTTATTTCTCTAGGTCGGAGCAAATCATATACAACAGTCAAGTACATTCACGAAACAGTCAAATTAAATTTACTGCTCACAGAATTCACAAAATAGTACATTTCAGGATACCCATGAGAAAAACCAATTTTTCAAGTGCAAGGTAATCCAAAACCACACTTAGCCCAGTTCCACAAAGGGATACCTATGAGAAAAACCAATTTTTCATTTCCACAATGCCCTTTGATCAATATCTCAACAATTATGCAACACATACGTTTACAAAGTTTTTCTTCATAGGCATTTCATCTCATCAAGGTAAGTCATCCTTTTCATATATTTCATATGCTTTTCTTTGCTTTAAACACTTGAATATAGCACTGGAAATTAATTCATCAATTTAAAAACATCACAAAACATTTTTGTTTCTGGCAGCAGAGCACGAAGTTTGACTTTTGTACAGTAAAACAAGCATAACTTGAGCTATAGAGGTTGAAACGAGGTGATTTTGGTGGCATTGAAAAGATAAGAGAAAGAGCTACAACTTTCATGAAGACCACAAGCGCACATTCTCATTACAGAGGGAGACATGGCCTATGTCTTTAGACACGCTCCCCCCCCCGTGTCTTCAGACATAGGCCATGTTTCTGGGCCAGAAACTCTACAACTCACTTTGAAAAGTCGTGACACTATTCCAATATTTTGGCCACTCCAATCCAACCTCTAGGTAATTTTAAGTCCCAAAGAAGTTTATAAACATAAAGAAAACTTAAAACACCAATTTATTTCATAAAAAATGGATAAAAACACTAAATCACTCATCCAAAATCATAAATCAAATGTGGATTTCTTACTCATCTTAAAAAACTCAAAGAGTTTCAAGAACACCATTAAAGCTTGAACTGTTAGCATGTATTCAAAGCATAAAAGCATATATTTTACTCAAGAGTCCACAAATCTCAACAAAGTTAATCAAAACTCCATTTTTTTCAAGAAGTAAAAGATGAACAAAGTGGGTAAAGCTTTAGAAATCCCCTACCTCAAGATTCCATGGTGCTTGGTCTTTGGTTCCTCCTTGGTTGGGCTTCTTCCTTCTCTTTTCTTCCCCTTTCTCTCATTTCTCCCCTATTTCTCTCCTCTCGTTTTTGTCTCCATCTCCCCCTCTTCTCTTCTTTCTTTTCTTTGTTTTAGCAATAGCAAGCACGAGAGAGAGATAGGAGGAAGTGAGAAAAATCTCACTTTTAAAAGATAAGAATTAGGGGCACTTGAGTCTTTTCATTAAACTTTATATCTGTTAAGAACACTTTGATTTTACTAAATCAAATTTCTTAACTTCCAACAACTATAAAATAAATCTTAAGATTTATCTAAATTCTTGTTTCATCATTTTCATGAATTTCCATATCTGTCATTTCTCAATCTGGTATTAAAACACTTCTACAATGTCCTTAAAAATACCAAACTGACTCCGTTTGTCTTCAAAATTTAACCACATCCACTTTCACACATTTGTGACTTATTAATAAAATTTTCCTTATTTATTTCCTTTGATTTAATATTTATACTATTTTTTTGAGTCAAAGTAGCCATTTTGTACGTTCTGTGTTGCGGCAAAATGCCTAAATTAACTCCAAACGTCTCAAAAATTATTAGACATGTTAAACAAGTATTATGGTACTTTATGACCATATACAAGTCTAACCTACTAAAAAGAGAATATTATAGATTTCATTATCATGGCCTATTTAAGAACCAAGCTGATGCTATGCATAATTCATCAAAGAACTAAGCTCACTTAACTAGCATCTAATTTACCTTAACATCATATCACAAGTGGTATCAAACACAACCTCATGTTGGTTATGGTTCAAGATAACAACTTATAGCAACCCACAAACATTGGATGCTCAAAGTCTCCTACTCTCCCATATATGCAAAGTGGTAATTTCCCCTATGAAATACCCCTACTAGTGTCTCTACACACTTTCAAAAGTATATAAGAAGGATCCTAATAAGTAGGGAAGTCCTTTTCATCAACATGAAGATCTTGAGAAAAGCTAGACCTGGCGTCTAAGCACCACTCACCCAAGCCTTGGAGATGGTAGAAAGTTTGCCCTGTTTCCTAGCCGCGCTTAGGCACCCAACATAGGCGCCTAGGTGCCACTGCACCAAAAATAGATTTCTTGTTCCATTGATTTCCAAACTAGTTTCTAACCTTCCACTCATAGGTTCTAATTAGTTTTCCAACCTAAATATGGTCTCTAAGCATGTAGTAACCCTCATGCAAACTCTCAACTAATTTAGCATGGATGTCATGAACAATAACAACACTTCTCATACCCATTTTAAAACTTCCAACACAAGTAGTCAAATAGAGGTTTCTAAGTTCATAAACAACAACCATGCATAGATTAAGCCAAAAGCAAACCAAACTTAGCCATAGGAAATGAAAATCAATTAAAGGAATCATATTTGCCCCAAAAACCCATTTTTCTATCCACACAAACAAGCATGAACAACAAGTTGGTGAATTAAAAAGATGAGGTTAAGGAAACAAGCAGCCCTACCTCACTTGTGTGGTTGATGATCTCAGGCTTTAGCTTTGCCCTTGGCCTTTCACTTCCTTCCCTCTTCTTCCTCTTTCTTTTCCGCTTCATCTTTTTCTTTGTTTTTCCTTCTTGCTACTGCTATTGCTTTTAACTATGAGAGAATAAATGAGATTGAGTCTGAAGAGGAGGGAAATAACACAAAAACTCAAAGAGAAAGAAGTAGAAACTACGAGTCATCAATCAACTTAGATATTTGATGGGAACTTTGTATCTCTTAGGAATACTTTAATCTTGCTAAATCAAATTTCCTAACTTCCATAAGCATTATAGAAAATTCTAGGATTCATTTCAACTCTAGTTTCACCATTTCCATAATTTTACTTATATTCGCCAATTCAATTAGATATTAAAACACTCACTCAGTGTACTAAAAAATGCCAAACTATCTCAATTTATCCTCAAAATTTAACTACATCACATTTCATACATTTGTGACCTACAAATAAATTCTCCATATTGATTTCCTTTAACTAAGCCTTTTATGTCATTATCTGAGTCATTTTAAGCTACTTTTCACATTCAATATTGTAGCAAAGTGCCTAATCTATCTTAGAATGTCACAAAACTAAACAGACATGTCATGCAAGTATTATGATACATTTGTAACCATATACAAGTCTAATACGTCAAAAAGAAGATGTTACATTTTGCCCCCTCCTTTTTAAAATTTTGTCCCCAAAATTACTTTCCTCATATAAACAACTTTGGGTAGTCAAGCTGCATGTGGGACTCCAATTCCCAATTAACCTCCTCCAAACTAGCTCTATCCCAAAGTACCTTCACTAGAGGAATCTGCTTACCTCTAAGCTCTTTGACCCCTCTGTCCACGATCCTTGTCGGTTGCACTACATAAGACAAATCATTCCATAATAGTAAAGATTCATTGCTTATGACATGTGAAGGATCTAGATTATACTTTTTAAGTTGTGATACATGAAAGACATTGTGAAAGTTTGACAGTTTGGGAGAAAGGCTATTTGATAGGCTATAAGTTTAATTCTTTTTAGGATTTGGTAGGGACTAATGAAACGAGGATTTAACTTCCTTGCTCTCAATGCTTTACTAATCCCTATTGTAGGAGTCATACTCAAGAAAACATGTTCTCCCTCTTCAAATTCTAAAGGTTTTCTCCTTCTATCATCATAACTCTTCTAGCTACTCTGAGCTATAATCAACCTATCCTTGATCATTTTAATCTGATACATGGTTTGTTGTACCAACTCAGGTCCTCGAATGGTTTTCTCTCTAACCTCATACCAACATAACGGAGACCTACACTTTCTACCATAAAGTGCTTCGTACGGTGCCATTCCTATGTTAGTATGGTAACTATTATTGTAGGCAAACTCTACTAAAAGCAAGAACCTATCCTAACTACCTTATTGCTCTAGAACACATGCTCTAAGCATATCCTCAAGGGTTTAGATAGTCCTTTCCAAATGAGCATCTGTCTGTGGATGATATGCTATACTCAAACTAAGTTTGGTCCCAAAAGCTTTCTGCAAAGCTCCCCAAAATCTAGATGTAAATCTAGGGTCTCTATCTAAAACTATACTTTGAGGAATACTATGTAGTCTAACTATCTCTTGTAAGTATAGCTGAGCTAGTCTATCCATGGAGTAGATATCTTTAATTGGCAAAAAGTAGGCAAACTTGGTCAGTCTATCCACTGTGACCCAAATCACATCATACCTTGGATGAGTCTTGGGTAACTGTAACACCCTCCTTTAGGTATCACATTTTTGACCAACTCCCTTTAAATCCTTTTACCCAAGTTATAAAATATTTGATGTTATAAAGTATAATTCCTAAAATGTAGGTCTCTTTTTCGCAGATAACATATATGACATATTAAAAGGCGGGTTCTAAATTCCTTTTTATAGAAGCGTAAACTTTAAAGTAAGGTAACAACACAAGATATAGCTACTTAGTATTACACACCAAAAAGATTATATACATGTCAGTGGCATGGATTACAACCCACCCAAAATATACAAGTTTATAGCCAAAAGACATATAGTGCCCACTGACTCCAAAATATACATTGGCCCAAGTCTAGACCTTTAGGGAGCAGGGTCCTCTCCAAGATCCTCCATAGGATCCTCCTCGGGGTCCTTCTCAGGGTCTTCCTCGAGGTCTTCCTCGTCCTCAGACCCCAAGTCAACAAAGTTCCTCAACTGAGGTAGCAGCTCACAAACTGGTGTCCTGGCAGAAGACACTACAGGGTTTGGATCCTCCCTAGAGGGGTAATATAAATCACCCCACAGCTCCCTAATCAGTATGAAGAACTCTAGATATACGACAATAATAAGAGAAAAGAAAGGAACATCATTACGGGTCCTACAGATGGTTAAAGTTACATCTTCTATATATCTAATACGTTCATTATCCCAATCAATGCACCAGGCTCTCACACTATCATAAAACTGAACTCGAACGTAACTAAAAAGATCTCTTCTAGGAGCCATCCCAAAATAAGATAACAGCAACTGTAACTCTTCCTCTCAGTCTTTATCCACAGGAACACATAAAATGAAAATAGGCAGTACAACAATACAAAGAGGTGAGAGTCTCTACATCATTACAAACATGACAACAAGAAATAGCAAACAATGATACAATCACAGAGTATAAATATAACAATTTACAATTATAAGGTTGTCTAACAGATATCTCAATAATGTATACTAATAGGAAAATCCACAGTATAATAATTAATTTCATAGTAAAATGCTCAATGATGTATGAATGCACAACAGACCGACACCTACTCCATAGAGCTAAAAACCAACATCGGAGAGAATGATCGAGAGAACCACTGTCTGTATATCGTTAGCCTTAAATCATGTGCTTTTCAATATAATCAATATGCACAACATGACTATACAAGACACTCTCAACTGGATTGAGAATAGGATAGTGCTTGGTCGAGATCGTCGATGCGTTGCATAGTCACCACGGCCCAGTGGAGCTACCAATTATCCACTTGTGGGATACCCACGCCCTGACGCTTCCAAGTTCAATAAGTGAACCACACTACGCAATTCACACCCGCACAAAGGTGTAATTTATCTCCTAGGCATTCCACCTTGACAACAAGTCATTCCGACTTTCACAATGTATGATCATATGATAATGAACCTAGGCATTCTGCCTTAACAATAAGTCATTTTGACTTTCACAATGTATGATCACAATACAATGATGCATAATATTCTTTAGCAATAATAATCTCATCAACAGGAACCATAACAGGGTTCAAACCAGCCATTGAGCACTCAGGGTCCAGTCCATTAGCTCAACAGCACAATAACATTATGTTCGATCACAAGGCATCCCAAATACACAATTCTCAGAAAATCATCCTCTTTAAAATTTCATGAAGTATTCTCTACAAACCATACATATCAAAATTTTCAAGAATTAATATGAAATAGCACTTTAAATTTAAAACCCTTCTAGTTAAGTTCCGCTAAGTGATGTCTCCTCACATTTTTCACAAAAGGCCTAAAAAGGAATTACATGGTATTAACTTCACAATCTCACTTCTCTTTTTCCCATAAGTCCTAAAGGTGCTCCAATTTATTATGAATTCTATTCCTCACCCATTTTTCCTCTCAAGGCCGAAACCTCTCTCCATCTAAGGGACCAAATTTTTATTTTTCCACTTAACTATTACTTCAAATCCTCAATTTATTTCTTTCCTCATTTTAACACTTTAGTTTTAATTTAGCATAACATTTTTATCTTGGATGCCTCATTTTAAGCCTATTGGCCATGAGCTTCTAGGTCACTAAGGCCTCAAATTTTTTTAACTTCCACAAGGAATTTCAAGCAAATAACTTATATCAAAAATCAATAATTTCATTTACCACGAAAATCATAAACATCATCATCAAGCCACAAATCACATAAGGCAAAATAACAACAAAATCACCAAGAAATCAAACACAAATCAAGTGAAGAACCCTCACATGGATCCTTCACTCTCAACACATCCAAACGTCCCTCACTACCATAGGAGGTAGATAAGAGAAATCTCCCTCTTACCTTTGGAGATATCCAATCACTTGGGTAGAACTTTTTGGAGCAATACTTCTTCCTTCAAGAACCCCCTTGAAACTGAAAATGACATAGCAAAAGTCATCATTTTTAGACTTGGAAAAGAGTAGCCAAGAACATACATCAAAGCTTTGGAAGGAAGAACAGAAGAATGATGAAAAATAAGAGAACTTTTACCTTAGAAAATCACAAACCCTAACTTCAAGGATTCTTGGAAAAGTGATGAATAACTAAGATCTTCACACTAGATGATCTTAGGTGGAAGTATAGATTCAAGAAATATAGTTGTTAGAAATTTTAGAATGTGAAATGGTGGTGTAAGGGTGATGTCTGTGTAGTGTAAGAGAGAAAATGGAAGAAGATGAAGATAAAAAGTAAGAGAAAATGTTTTGGTGAGGAGAAAGAAAGTGATGGGAAGGTTTGATTTGAAAAGATGATAGAAATTGTTCAAAAGTTCTTTTTCCCCACATGTGGCCGTGTCCCTCCTTAGAAAAGGGGAAAAGAAGCTTCTCTTGGAAGCTTCTCCAAAGCTTGCTTGAGAAGCTTCTCACGCTTCCCAAAAATGTCAATCAACGATGTGACGTGATGATATCACTTAGATGGTGTCATAAAAATGACTAGCTAAAAATAATCTACTAGATTTCTACTACAAACTATTATCCAATGGATAAAAGTCACTATCGATAAATCTGGTATCTATTATCCAATGGTTAATAGAGTGTACCCAAATTTTATCTGTCAGATAAAATCTCAAAAAACAAAATCTTCGTAAACTGTGTCCGACTTCGGGTTTAGTAAGATTTCTCAATCCTGGTTTAACAGTTCAAAGTTTTTCGACCTCAAAGGAATATTTTATTTCTCTGGCCCGCTTAATACGCATGCAAATTGAGAAATATAATAAAATAATTAAACAATTCAAATAATTCTAGAAAGATTCACAAAAGTCACAAGTATTATAAAATGAATAAATATCATCAAATAATAAATTTTCAGGGTGTACAGTAACCCCATCACAAAATCTATAGTGATATTGTCCTATTTTCACTCTGGGATTTCTAAATATTGAAGTGGTCCAGAGGGTTTCTGATGTTCTATCTTAACTTTCTAATAAGTTAAGCACCCAGACACAAACTCTGCGATGTCTTTCTTCATTCTAGGCCACCAAAACATCTTCCAAAGATTCTGGTACATCTTAGTGGCCCCGGGATGGATAGTATACCAACTTTTGTAAGCCTCTTCAAGGGTTTTCTCCTTAATTCTGGATTCCTTTAGAATGCAAAGTCTACCTCAAAACTTAACCATTAAATCATTTGCTATATCGAAATCCTTTTGATTTCCTAAGAAAATTTGCTCACTTACATCCCCTAGAGTATTATCCTCCTTTTGAGCTTCTAAGATCTGAGTCCTTAAGTCATTAACTATGTCTAATCTACTCACACAGAGACTATGTGGCAACACAGTCACTGCGAGACTCAAGTCTCTAAAACTCTCAAGAAGTTCACACTCCTGGATCATCATCCGAGAAACATGTAAGAATTTTCTACTTAGTGCATCGGCCACTACATTGGCCTTACCCAGATGAATCTTTAACTCAAAGTCATAATCCTTGAGAAACTCCATCCATTTCCTCTGTCTCATGTTCAGCTCTTTCTAGTCAAACAAGTACTTTCAAACTGGACTCCATATGAGTAATATCTCTAAACCTTTAAGGAAAACACCACTACGGCTAACTCCAAATCATGAGTAGGGTAGTAGTCAACCTCAACTTTAACTGTTAGAAACTATTCTCACAATCCTGAGTTCATTAAAAAATACTACATTTCCTAGTCAATCTAGTCAAGGGTAGCACTAACTGAGAAAATCCCTTTATAAACCTCCTATAGTACCCAGCCAAGCCTATAAAACTTCTGATCTCAGTCATAGTGGTTAGTCTCTCCCACTGTATCACTGCCTTAGCTTTACTCAAGTCCACTGAAATCCCACCTTAAGAAATCACATGACCCAAAAACTAAACTTCCTTTAGTTAGAACTCACACTTGGACAATTTGGCAAATAACTTTTTCTCTTTGAGGATCTCCAAAACCACCCTAACGGGTTGTTCATGCTCCTCCATTGTCTTATAATAGATTAGGATATCATCTATAAACACTACCACAAACTAGTCTAGGTAGGGTCTAAAATTCCTATTCATGTAATTGATGAACACTGTTGGTGCATTCGTCAACCCAATGGACATCACAAGATACTCATAATGTCCATACCTAGTTCTGAAAGCGGTTATAAGGATATTATCATCCCTAACCCTTATTTGTTGATATCCCGATCTTACATCAATCTTTGAGAAAATAGATGCTCCTCTTAGTAGATCCATTAGATCGTCTATCTTAGGCAACAAATACTTATTGTTTATGGTTACCTTGTTTAGCTTCTTATAGTCAACACAAAGTCTCATGGTACCATCCTTTTTCTTCACTAACAACATGGATGCTCCCCAACGAGAAACACTAGATCTTATGAATTGTTTATCCAATAATTTTTCTATTTGCTTCTTGAGTTCTGCTAACTCTAAAGGTGTCTTCCTACAGGGTGCTATAAATATAGGTCTCATCTCAGACACTAAATATATAGAAAACTCTATTTCTCACATGGGTGTCAACTCCACTATATCACTATGGAATGCTTTCGGGTACTCTTTCACTACTAGTATATCACTTAAGCTCTGCTCAATCTTAGCACTTAAAGAGAAAAGGAGAACATAACCTTGAGCCCCTTTTTCCAAACAGTGATTCACCTAATTAACAATGAGGTATATTGACTCAGAAGGAATAACTCTAGAAGATAAGTTAGACATGAAAACTAGGGTTTTATTTGAGCAGTTTAGTACAACATGGTTAGAAGACAACCAATCCATACCAAGAATGACATCAATATCGACAAGGAGTAAACATATAAGATTTACAAAGAAAATCTTATCCTCTACTTTTATACAATAATGAAGACATACTTTTGACGTTGTAACTGGTTTTCCTATGAGGGTGGATACAGATAAGTCATATGTAAGTTCTAACATAGGTAAATCTAGCATATTCACACAATCATTAGAAACAAAGGAGTGGGATGCTCCTGAATCGTACATAACAATTAAAAGATGATGTGTATTATCCTTTTCCCTTGGATTAGATCGGGAGATTGAGTCACCTCCTCTCCACTTAGAGTGTAAAATCTCCCCTTACCTTGAGGTCTTGGGTTGGGCATAACACTCTACTTCTGTGGGTAATCTTTGGCAAAGTATCCTAGTTGTTCACATGTGAAACACACAGATTTGCCCGCCAAGCAAGGTTTATCTCCATATCATTTCCCATATCTAGGACACTTAGGTCCCTTTGAATCTGTCTGAACTTGTTTACCCTTTTCTTTCTTCTTAAATTTCTTGTCTACTTTCTTCTTCTTTAATGGTGATGTTTGTTCTAACTGAGGTTTACTATCATGGTCTTAAACAATCCTGCATTTAGTCACCAAAGTCAGAAAGCCCTAAATTTCCATAAGTCAAATAGACTTCCTAATGTCATTTCTCAGCCTCTCTTTAAATTTAATACATTTCCATTGTTTATATGGATTAAATCTAAAGTAGGAGGAGAATCTTGACAACTCATCAAACTTGGCTACATACTGACTAACAGACATTTCACCTTGTTCCAACTTCAGGAACTCCATTTCCTTGGCACTCTGTAAACTCTTAGGGAAGTATTTGTCCTTAAAAGAAGCCCTAAACTCCACCCAAGTAATATGAGTGCCTGATGCCTTAAACAATATACTAGCACTTTCCCACTAGTTTTTTGCTTCTCCTCTTAGCATATAGGAAGTGAAAGAAACCTTTTGTTCATCGGAGCAAATCATTACCTCGAAGATTTTTTGCATCTCACTTATCTATTCCTCTGTCTTCACTAGATTGTACTCTCCTCTGAAAGGTGGAGGGTTTTCTTTTCTAAACTTCGAAAGGTCTTAGAAGTTTTGATTCCTTCCTACTTGTACTTCTTTGTCTAGTTATACAGGTGATGGTGTTAGTTGCTGAGGTGGATTAGCCTTCATCCTCTCTAGCATTCGAGTGGTAACAGAAGTTTGCTCTCTCATAGCATCTTCCATTGCCATAAACACCCTTGCCATATCAGGACTCTCACTAGAAGGATCCCTGCTTCCCCTAGTTCATCTTGGTGAAGCTATAATTTCATGTACACACAGAACAATACATGTTCAGTTGATCAATCTCAATATCATATAACAGTGTGCAAGAAGCTAAGAACATTCAACATAAGTCAAATCATGCAATTTTATCATATATCTCACTATGAGATAAGAAAAACACAACATACAACAAGAATTCCCAGAATATGCCTAAGCATAGTTAGTCTATATCCCGGCTCAACAGGATGAACTGTTCTGATACCATAATGTTAATGGGAATTGCGGTTACATCACACAGTGAAAAAATTAGGATTCCCACCGAGGATCCATGCGAAAAGCCATAATCTAAGTTTTAAAATATTTACCTCTTGAAGCATGATCAAAAGAAAGGACATGAATCACCAACACCGTAATAGAAATGATGTCTTTGCGGTATCTACACGAACAGACTCACGAACATCCAACTTCCTCAAAGAGGAGCCTCACGTCTCTCACACAGTGCTAGCTATGAAGAGAAGAGAAGAAACCTGTCGCTCTCTCACTCACTTTTCTGTAGGTGCGGCTAGGGTTCTGAAAATTGTGTGTCTTAGCAGCCACTTAGTAGTACTATTTATAATAATGACTGCCTTAAGTGACTGTGAGTAGTAGCAAGGTAAGCTGCGCAACCCTAGACTCATCTATTATGAGACTGGCCCATATTCGAATCCGAGGCCAACTTGGATCCATTGCTCTAATTTTAGTCTGCTCTATATGTGTGACCCTGCAGGTTCTCATTACATTGACAGTAATATTAAAATCCCATTTTAATATTACAAGTAGTGAGCGGTATCTAGCAACACATCGCTGCTACCCAAGTAATAAGAATATCAGTGATTTGACATAACCTTTCCGTGACCAATGTTTCCGTGTCGTTTAGTCCCTTTGTCAAGATATCTAGATTGAACACAAGACATGGAATGTGTCACCCTTGTATAGTCTAATCATTCGTTTCCTGATACTCGAGTAGACTTTGTAATAAGAAATGAAATCAATATCTCATATTGACTCATTTGAGCATGGCTATGCATGTCGCAGTCTCACTCAATCAGGGGGCCCGAAGATATCGTTCCTGTTATGTAGGAGTGACAAATCCCATCTAGGTCACTCACATCCCTCTGTATGATTTGCGGTATGTCCAATAATCAACTTTATAATCCCCTTGTTACAAATGATGTTTGATGGTATTAAAACACATAACTCCTCATGTAGGAATTGTAGTGATTTCAGGTCAAAGGACCACAGACACCATTGTCACTATGAGAATCGCTTATGACACTCACATAACGATCCATGTAGCGTTCTCAGGGTGGGTTAGTCCAATACATCATTACTCTAATATGTACCAATGTGAAGACTTGATATCTCATATCCATGACCCGTGAGATATGGTTATCAGTCTATGCACATACTAGTCTTAATGTATTATTGTTGTGCTAATTAACAATAATACTTGACTAGGGACATTTAAGAATAGTGTTATAACCAAAAGGATCTCACAATCAAGTCATCCACTCGATAACCTATGGCATCAAACTTACTATTCTAAGGACTTTATTATGTTTATAAAAAAAAGAACACAATAAATGAAATGCCTCATATATTAAAATAAGCATAATAGAATGTATGTAAATATAGACAAATGTGTTAGCCTCTGGGGCATATACCAACAATCTCCCACTTGCACTAGAGCCAATCAGGCATATGTCTAATGCCTAAAGACCTAGTGTGACCCTCATGCTTCTACTGTGCAAGAGGCTTCGTCAGTGGATCAGCAATGTTATCATCTGTTAGTACTCTGCATATATTCACTTCTCCTCTATCGATGATCTCTCGAATGAGATGGAAGCGCCTAAGTATATGTTTGGATCACTGGTGATATCTAAGCTCCTTATCTTGTGCAATGGCTCCATTATTATCATAATAGAGGTCCACTGGGTCCATAATGCTAGGAATAGCGCCAAGTTCAGCAATGAACTTCCTGATCCAAACGGCCTCCTTTGTTGCATTGGAAGCAGCAATATACTCAGCCTCTGTGGTAGAATCAATGACTGTCTCCTGCTTTGAACTCTTCCAGCTCACAAGCCTACTATTTAGGCAAAAAACATAACCCGATTGCGATCTGGAGTCGTCCTTATCGGTTTGGAAGCTAGCATCAGTAAAACCCTTTACAACTAGCTCTTCCTCGCCTCCATATACTAAGAATGCATCCTTAGTCCTTCTCAAGTACTTAAGGATGTTCTTGACAGCAGTCTAGTGACTCCCACCAGGATCAGACTGGTACCTACTCGTCATGCTCAAAGCATACAAGATGTCTAGTCGAGTACATAACATGGCATACATGATAGATCCAATTATAGATGCATATGGAATCTTGCTCATGTGATCCCTCTCGTCTTGGGTGGAAGGGGATTGAGCCTTAGATAGGCTTACACCATGTGATATAAGCAAGAGTCCTTTCTTGGATTCATGCATGTTAAATCGTCTTAACACTTTGTCTATGTATGTACTCTGGCTTAGGCCAAGCAGTCTTAGTGATCTATCTCTATAGATCCTGATACCTAACACATAGGTGGCTTCACCCAAGTCCTTCATAGAGAAGCAATTCCCTAACTAAGTCTTTACGGACTGTAGGGTAGGGATGTCATTTCTGATAAGTAGTATGTCATCTACATACAATACCAGAAAGACAATAGTGCTCCCACTAACCTTCTTGTAGACACAAGATTCTTCTTCATTCTTGATGAAACCAAACTATTTTATTATATCATCAAAACGAAGATTCTAACTTCTGGAAGCTTGCTTCAATCCATAAATAGATCGTTGCAACTTGCATACTTTTCTAGCATCCTTTGGAGTGGCAAAACCCTCAGGTTGTGTCATGTACACATCCTCGAGAAGATTTCCATTAAAGATAGCAGTTTTGACATCCATTTGCTAGATTTCATAATCATGGTATGCTACAATAGCAAGCAAGATCCGAACGGATTTAAGCATCGTAACTAGGGAAAAAGTCTCATCATAGTCTACACCATGAATTTGTTTGAAACCTTTAGCCACCAATCGCGCCTTAAAGGTATGCACATTACCATCCATGTCAGTTTTCTTCTTGAAAACCTACTTGCACCCAATGGGTTTTATCCTTTCAGGTGGGTCAACCAAGGTCCATACCTGGTTGGCATACATGGAATCCATTTTAAATCTCATGGCCTCAAGCCATTTCTCAGATTTTGGGCCAACAATGGCTTCTTGGTAAGTCACAGGCTCATCTTGATCCATGAGCAATACGTCACCTTGCTGGGTCATGAGAAATCCATATCTCTCTTGTTGATGACGTATCCTATTAGACCTACACAGGTATTGTGCTACTAGAGCAGGTTGTTGTTCCACAACATTTTGTTGAGGCTGCTCTATTTCCACCATTGGTTCATTCCTACTTTGTGAAACTTGAACTTCTTTAAGTTCTACTTTCCTCCCACTGATTCCTTTGGAGATAAACTCTTTTTCTAGAAATACAGTAGTCCGTGTGACAAACACTTTGCCCTTGGTAGTATTATAGAAAAAGTATCCCTTGGTTTCCTTTGGATACCCCACAAAGAAGCATTTATCTGATTTAGGTCCAAGCTTATCAGAAACTTGATGTTTAACATAAGCTTCGCAGCCCCAAATCTTCAAGAAAGATATACTGGGCATCTCCCAGCCCATATCTCATATGGTGTCTTTTGAACCGTCTTAGATGGAACACGGTTAAGTGTGAAAGCTGCTGTTAACAGAGCATGTCCCCAGAAAGAGCCTGGAAGGTCTACATGACTCATCATGGATCGAACCATGTCCAACAAGGTCCGGTTCCTCCTTTCAGAGACACCATTCCATTGTGGTGTTCCTGGTGGAGTGAGTTGAGATATTATCCCACACTCTTTCAGATGATCATCAAACTATTGGCTTAAGTATTCACCTCCTCGATCTGATCGAAGGATTTTAATACTCTTTCCAAGTTGGTTTTGTACTTCATTCTTGAATTCTTTGAACTTTTCAAAAGATTCTGATTTGTGCTTCATAAGATATACAAATCTATATCTACTAAAATCATCAGTAAATGTAATGAAGTATTGAAAATCGCCTCTAGCCAGTGTGTTTAGTGGCCTATATACGTCACTATGTATGAGGCCTAAAAGATCACTAGCCCTTTCACCTTGTCCAATGAATGGGGCCTTTGTCATTTTTCCCAATAAACAAGATTCACATGTCTCATATGATTCAAAATCAAACGAGTCTAAGAGTCCATCTTTATGGAGTTTGGAGATGCGTTTCTCATTTATGTGGCCCAAACGACAATGCCAGAGAAAAGTTAGGTTCAGATCGTTTGATTTAAACCTCTTTGCATTTATGTTATAGACGGGCGTTTCGAGATCGAGGACATAAAGTCCATTACTTAATTGTGCACTACCATAAAAAATATCATTCATATAAATAGAACAACATTTGTCCTTTATAATAAAAGAAAAACCTTTCTTGTCCAAACAAGAAACAAAAATGATATTCCTGCTAATAACAGGCACAAAATAGTAGTTCTCTAACTCTATTACAAGCCCAGTGGGCAAAGATAATAAGTAAGTCCCTACAACTAATGTAGCAACCTTTGCTCCATTTCCTACTCGTAGGTCAACTTCGCCCTTCGTCAATGGTCTACTACTCTTTAGATCCTGCACATTTACACAAATATGAGATCCACATCCAGTATCTAATACCCATGATACTAAAGTAGATAAATTGACTTCAATAACAAAAATACCTGAAGTGGAAGTCTCACTTCCTTTCTTCTTTTTGAGCTCCTCTAGGAACTTGGCACAGTTCCTCTTCCAATGTCCGGTCTGACCACAATGGAAACATGTACCTTCCTTAGCCACTCCACCCACTGGTTTCAATCCAAAAGTGTTAGGCTTGGACTTATCCTTTCCCTTGCCCTTCTAGTTGTCCTTGGACTTTTTCTGCTGTTTCTTGCCCTTATTCTTTTGGACCATCATTATGGCCTTCCCTTTGCTTTTGTTAATTTCTGCTCAGCAGTTCTCAACATGCCTAGCAGCTCTGGTAGTGATTTGTCAATCTCATTCATGTTGTAGTTCATGACAAATTGACTAAAACTTTCTGGCAATGATTGCAGGACTAAGTCAGTGGCCAACTCTTGGCCCAAAGGAAAACCAAGTCTCTCTAGGTTTTCAATGTACCCAATCATCTTGAGTACATGAGCACCAATAGGGCTTCCTTCTACCAGCTTGCACTAAAACAGTGCTTTAGAGATCTCGAATCTCTCATGCTTGGCCTGCTCTTGATAGAGCTTCTTAAGGTGTACGATCATATCATAGGCATCCATGTTCTCATGTTGCTTTTGTAGCTCAGAGTTCATGGTGGCCAGCATTAGACATTCAATGTCCAAGGCATCATCTTGATGCTTCTTATAAGCATCCTTTTCAATTCTAGGGGCATTAGTAGTAGGTGGCTCAAGAATAAGCTGTTCTAGTACATACAACTTTTTCTCTTGCTTAAGGACAATCCTCAAATTCCTGTACCAGTTAGAAAATTTGTTCCAGACAACTTGTCCTTCTCAAGGATGGATCGCAGTGATAAGTTACTTGATGTGTTCGTTGCCATGGTAATCTATCAACAGAAATATGCAAAATATAAGTATCATGCCATAAACATATTTAATGGGGTATTTTAATTAAATATGCCTCCCACTATTTTATTCAAGTCAATGACCCTCAGCATTGACTCAAAAAATCCCATCGTAAGATTTCCTAGTGGGCCAAGATCCATATTTCACCTAGTTTTGAGTCAGCTTTGGCTAATCACCCAAAATTCAGTTATTTAGGTAGGAAACACTCTCCAATTACATCACATGTAACTCTTGGATAGGTGGGTGAATAACACTTATTCCAATCCATCTAATGGACTAAATCCCAACTTCATGCCTCTAAGCCTTCAATCCTATTGAAATGGCCTAGTTAAGTCAGACCCAATGGTTGGTAGTTGGATATTATCTTTATCCCATCGCGTCTTACTAATATAGATAAAGGCATCCTGCTTTGGCAGACCTACACTTAATCGATACTAGTCTTGACGAGTGCCACACATTTGAAGGCATCACATAATGACTTAATATTTGCTTTGAAGGAATTTTTTATTATTATTATTATTAGATCTCACCATTTATTAAACTGTTTATTATACCATAAACATTATCCATGTATCTCAGACATATAAAGCATATAATAAAAGTGACATGGTTATGGCCCCCTATGAGAGTAGCATTAATTAAGCCAGTTTCACCAAGCGTCTCCGATCAATGTCCTCACTTGATGCCGTCTTTTTGCCTCCACATCATAATTACATTATATAGAAACCTCTTTTACATTTGAGGGGAGTTAGGTGAGAAGAGAATGTACAATCAGAATGTATAGAGAAAGGCACGACACGCAGGTCGTATTTATAAAAAACCAAAATAGCATAAAAAGAGGACTAAGGCCATAACCATGCACCATGCATCACAAAGAACATATAAACTCATAACAATAATACATAATTATTTTCATGAGTCATAAAATTGGATAGAAAATATTGCGCTTTCGAATAACACACTAGGCAGAGGTAGCACGGGGGTCCCACTGCCCGGTCAGTGGGCGGGGTCAAAGGGAAGCCGCCCCTTGCGGGGTGCAGGGCAGCACCGCGGGGAACCCTTGTGCTGCGGGGAGCTCAGTGTCTTGTGCCTCCCTTGATGGCTTGAACCCTAAACCAAAAACGCATGAACGCTTCATGCGCCGCAGGGAACCCTTGTGCCGCTGTTCAACACTTGAACCCTTGCGCCTCCTTAATGACTTGACATCAACACTTGATGCTGCTGCCGCAAGATAGGAATAGGGTTTCCAAAACCCCTTGTGCTACGCCGCTTATGCAGAAACAAGGATTCCATAACCCTCACTGCCGTAAACCAAGAATAAGGTTTCCTAAACCCTTGCGCCGCACATTGACAATAAGGATTCCAAAACGTTATACGTATCACATACATACCAAAAAGCTTCGCAAAAACATACATCTCAAACAATACAGTTTTCATAGAACATATGAACATCTTCATGGGTTTTTGAAAACAACATCTCAGTTTTGCATACAACACATAAAACAGAATATGTTTTCGCAAAAGGGTTTCACTCGTTTTTCTGAAATAACATATTAAAGGTCACATCTTTCATCAAAAATAAGAATGACAAGCATATTATCTCATGCAAAACAAAAACAAAAAACTGAATCATGGTTTCGCAACACGCTCTGATACCACTGTTGGGAATTGCGGTTACATCACGCAGCAAAAAAATTAGGATTCCCACTGAGGATCCATGCAAAAAGCCATAATCCGAGTTTTAAAATATTTACCTCTTGAAGCGTGATCAAAAGGAAGGACGTGAATCACCAACACCGTAATAGAAACGATATCTCTGCGGTATCCACATGAACAGACTCACGAATGTCCAACATCTGCAAAGAGGAGCCTCACGTCTCTCACACAGTGCTAGCTGCGAAGAGGAGAGAAGAAACCTGTCGTTCTCTCACTCACTTTTCTATAGGTGCGGCTAGGGTTATGAAAATTGTGTGTCTTAGCAGCCCTTTAGCAGTACTATTTGTAATAGTGACTACCTTAAGTGAGTGTGAGCAGCAGCAAGGTAAGCTGTGCAACCCTAGACTCATCTGTTATGAGTCTGACCCATATTTGAATATGAGTCCAACTTGGATCCATTGCTCCAATTTTAGTCTGCTCTATGTGTGTGACCCTGCAGGTTCTTATTACATTGGCAGTAATATTAAAATCTCATTTTAATATTACAAGCAGTGACCAGTATCTAGCAATACATCGCTGCTACCCAAGTAATAAGAATGTTAGTGATTTGACATAACCTTTCTGTGACCAATGTTTCCGTGTCGTTTAGTCCCTTTGTCAAGATATCTAGATTAAACACAAGGCATGGAGTGTGTCACCCTTGTATAGTCCAATCATTCTTTTCCTGATACTCGAGTAGACTTTGTAATAACAAATGAAATCAATATCTCATATTGACTTATTTGAGCATGGCCATGCATTTCACAGTCTCACTCAATCAGGGGGCCCGAAGATATCGCTCCTGTTATGTAGGAGTGACAAATCCCATCTAGGTCACTCACATCCCTCTGCACCCAACTCTAGAAATCATAGTATATTCACAATATACACAGGTAAACAGAGTTAAGCAAGTTACTTCTATATGATAAACAATAAACATAATCCATAATAATGCTCATGTCATTATAGAGAGCCTTAAAGGAATAAAGATACATGTTTGTACAATACTAGCCTCCAAAGGGCAACTTGTAATACATAACATCTTTATACTTCGCAAAGCAAATATAAAGATAATATAGGCTTTGTTAAAAGAAACTAGGTATCTAATTCCTTTGTCTTTTCTTCTTGTCCTTAGAAGGATCTTAACCTAAATTTACATGGAAATACAATAGGATGAGAATTCTCAAATCCATAATATAAGTATTCCAAAACTAAAGATTTATAACATATAAACACAATCTTAATGAATAAAAATTAAAATATGTTTTAAAAGCCCTTTCATGAATCATCTTTAGTAACTAAAAAAGCCAAGCTAAATAAACATTCATGGATCAATGAAGAACCAAGCTAAACTTATTTTCATGGCCCATCGAAGGAAACTAAGTTAATTTCATTATCATGGCTCATTTAAGAACCAAGCTAATGCTATGCATAATTCATCAAAGAACTAAGGTTACTTAACTAGCATCTAATATACTTTATCATCACATCACAAGTGGTATCAAACACAACCTCATGTTGGTCAAGGTTCTAGATAACAACTTATAGCAACCCACAAACATTGAATACTCAAAGTCTTCTACTCTCCTATGTATGCAAAGTGGTAATTTCTCCAATGAAATACCTCAACTAGTTCCTCAACAAACTTTAAAAAGCATATATGAAGGATCCTAACAAGTAGGGAAGTCCATTTCATCAAAGTGTAGATATTGAGAAAAGCTGAACCTAGCATCTAGGTGTGGAGATGGCAAAAATTTTACCCTATTTCCCATCCGCTGGCGCTTAGGCGCCTAGCACTGGTGCCTAAGTGCCAAGCTGGTAGCACTATGAAAAATTGATTCTGGACAATGGGTGCCTAAGCGCTAGACTCGTTGCCTACTACTGTTCATGTTCTAGTCAGTGGGCGCCTGACGCTTAAGTACCAGTGCACCAGAAATAGATTTCCTGTTCCATTCATTCCAAACCAATTTCTAACCTTCCACTCATAGGTTCTAATTGGTTTTCCAACCCAAATATGGTCTCTAAGCATGTAGTAACCCCCATGCAAACTCTTAACTCATTTACCATGGATTTCTTGAACAATAACAACATCTCTCACACCCATTTTACAACTACCAACACAAGTAGTCAAATGGAGGTTTCTAAGTTCACAAACAAAAACCATGCATAGATTAACCCAAAAGCAAACCAAACTCAACCATAGGAAACGAAAATCAATCAAAAGAATCATATTTACCCCCAAAACCCATTTTCTGTCCACACAAACAAGCATGAACAACAAGTTGGTGAAGTAAAATGATGAGGTTAAGGAAACAGGCACCCCTACCTCACTTGTGTGGTTGATGATCTCAAGCTTTAGCTTTGCCCTTGGCCTTTCTGTTCCGTCCCTCTTCTTCCTCCTTCTTTTTCTCTTCTTCCTTTTCTTTGTTTTTCTCTCTTGCTACTATTGCTGCTTTTAACCGTGAGAGAGTAAATGAGATTGAGTGTGAAGAGGAGAGAAATAACCCAAAAAGTCAAAAAGAAAGAAGTAGAAACTGTGAGTCAACAAATAACTTGGATATTTGCTGGGAACTTTATATCTCTTAGGAATACTTTAATTTTACGAAATCAAATTTCCTAACTTCCATAAGCATTATAGAAAATTCTAGGATTCATCTCAACCCTAGTTTCACCATTTCCATATATCATTCAAGTTAATTCGGTATTAAAATACTCAGTCAGTGTACTCAAAAATATCAAACTAACTCTGTTTATCCTCAAACTTTAACTACATCACATTTCATACATTTATGACCTAGAAATAAATTCTCCATATTTATTTCCTTTTAACTAAGCCTTTTATGCCATTATCTGAGTCATTTTAAGTTACTTTTCACATTCAGTATTGTAGCAAAGTGCCTAGTGTGTGTTTAGTATAGATTAGATTAGCTTTTTTTTGGGGGAAAAGCTGTTGTAATAGTGTTTAATCATGTTTGGCAAAATTAGCTTTAGCTTTTGCATGAAATTCAATGTAAAATAAAAGCTTTTTAAAGCTAATTTTCATAATGCTGAAAATTGAAGCTTATGATTTTAACTTATAGATTATTCCTTATACTTTGATATATAAATACCTTTTTGTCCTTAATCAAATAATTATTTTAATTATTCTATACCTATTTTAGTAATTTAATACATAAAAGTAATTTTTTTTTGTATCATCCAAATGAATAAGATTAGGTTAAAATCACTTTTCAGCTAATGCATCCAAACATAAAAATGAATCGATTATAATCGATTATAACAAAAAGTTTTTATACAATAATTGATTACTAAATATAATCAAATTTTCACAGCTTTTTCAAACACACCCCTAATCTAACTCAGAATGTCACAAAAGTAAATAGGCATGTCATGAAGTATTATGATACTTTTTTAACTATATACAAGTCCAACATATCAAAAAAAGGATGTTACATCAACCATGTTAGAAACTATTTTGTTTATATTACATTCATAGCAAATGCTAATGTATTGCCACCAATATTAATTGTAACACCCTAAAAATTATTTATTTCATCATAGATAATCATTTTATAATATTTATGATTTTTGAGAATTTTTCTAGAATTTTTCAGAAACGTCGAATATTTTAGTATATTTCTCGTTTTATGTGCACACTGAGCAGAGTCAGTGAAACACTCCGGAAATTGTTTGTTTTGTGATGAATAGTCATTTTTCCATATTTGTGATTTTTGAGAATTTTTCTGGATTTTTCTGGAAACGTCGAATATTTTAGTATATTTCTTGTTTTATATGCGCGCTGAGTGGAGCCGGGATAACGAAATGTTTTCCTTAAGTCTGGTAAACCTTAAACTATGGATATGTCGATGGGGGATCTTACTAAACCCGAGACTGGGCATAGTTTACGAGATTTGCATTTTTTAAGATTTTATTTGATAAATAAAATCTCTGTACGCACTATTAATTAAAATTTTACGGTACGTTCTATTATTCATTGGATAATTAATACTAGCTTTGTGCACTGTAACAATTATCCATTGGGTAATAGCTTGTAGTAAAATCTTAATTATCATATTATTTTAACTATTAATTCACATTATCTTATCCTAATGTAATCTACTTTATGTCTAATCACATCTCCTTTATTGAAAATGCACCTAAGCTTCTCAAGGAAGCTAACCATTGCTCTCTCCTCCTCCCCACACCCACACGGCTGCTGCACACAAATTAGGAGCCAAATTTTTGCTTCAATTTAATTTAATTAACCTATTCAAATTTCAAAAAGAAAACCCTAAAAGCATCTTTCACTTTTATATTCACTTCTCTCTCTACCTTCATCTTTCTCAAACTTTCTCTCCTCTTTCTCTTTAGAGCACCTCACGGCCAGCCCCTCTCCCAAGCCTCAACCATCACAAAAATTTCAACCAACCCCATTTTCTTAATCCCCTCCATCATCTAAACACTTCTCTAGTTGGTGGTTTCTTGAAAAGCTTTCTTCTTTACCACTTTCTTCAAGCTTCAAGCTTCAAGTTTTTGAGTAAGGTTCTTGACTCCTCACCCTCTTCTCTTCATTTTCGTGTTCAAGGTCTTTCTTGTGACCCTTGATCCATTCTTTTTCAAATCTTCTTGTTGATTTAATGAAGTTATAAATTTTAGGGTTCTTGGAGGTGTGAAATCCCAAAATTGCAAGGAGCTTCAAGGGGGTTCTATTGTTTTCTTCTCTTTGGTAAGAGGAAGACACTCCTCCTCAACCTCTATTAGTAGTAAGGAACCTTGCTTTGTGATTGGTTGTGAGAAAACCCTAGTAGGATTACTTTCTTTGTTTGCATGATTTGTATGATTACATGTTGTTTTTAATTTGTTTAAGTTATTTGATTGATTGAGTATGTACATGTATGTGTTTGGATGGATTAGAATCTTGAATGGAAGTAAAAATGACTTTGTCCTCTACCACGAGGCTCACGGTTTTAGGGCCCAAAAATTAGGGTTCTTGGTGAAAATTTATAACAAGTGGAAGACATAGCTAATCAAGTGAACAATATGTAATTAATGGAATGAAAATTTGGAATCCTAAGACTTAGTGAGGCTCACGGCCTCTAGGGTTAATAATGGCCTAATCATGTTACTTCATACAACTATGACATTTAATTGATCAAGTAAATAAATAAGAGGATTATGTAATGGAAGGAAATAAATTTGGTAACCTAAAGGAATTCTTTGGACTTTTAGAACAAATAAGGATGTGTGAGACTTGGCAAGATTTGGAAATAATTCTCTTAAGTGAATAAGACTAAGTTTAAAGTAAGGAATCTAATTATGAAAAGAATTTCATGAGAAACATCACATTGAAGTGGAACTTAACTAATTTGGACAATTAGGAATTATTTAGGATTTCATAAAATGGAAAGAACCAAGGATGGAACTTTACCTAAAAGACTTAGAATGATTTTTAATTAAAGTAAGGACATGAGTGTAAGTGAGAACACTAAATAATTTCATAATGTACCAAAAATGTAATGTATAATTGGAATGCTTTAGATCATTTAATGTGGGTCCATGTGTGGGACCAAGAATATTATGATGTTTACTTTGGCCAATTGTGGCATATTGTGGAAAAGTATGAAATGATAAACATACATGATTATGCATTGAGTCATCATGCATTGTGAAAGTCCGTTGGACTGTTGTTAAGGCCATGTTGCCTAGGAGATTGAACACACCTTTGTGCAAGTGCGAGTAGACTAGTGTAGGTCATTCTGTTGACCTTAGGGGCGTCGGGGCACGGGTGTCTCACAGTGGATAGTTGGTAGCCCCATTGGGCCGTGAGATAAACCGATGCGAATGCAGCGACGATCCGGACGTGACACTGTCCTATATTGTGATCTAGTGTAGAATGTCTGTACAATGCCTTGATGTGCACGTGGATAAACTGATGAGTTATAGCACTTTGGCCGCAGCAGCCGAGTTGCAGACATGTCTCCTAATCTTTCTCTCCAACTATTTGTGTCTAGCTCCATGGAGTAGGATTTTGATGTTATACGCATGTGCATAGTGAGTCCATATATTATTTGACATTTAATTCTTATGATAATTGGAACTGTTACTTTACTGATGTATAATTGCTTGGAACTGCTTAATTGTCTATTGTTGCTATTTAATGCTTATTATTATTACTTTTAAAATGCTATGTGGGTGCTTTGCACCGTTTTGTTTCTTGCTGCTATAATTGGTAATGATGGTAGGATGTCTTACCTCTTTTCTGTATTTCTATTATTCCATCTGTATTTATGTTCCATCGAAGACGTCGGCGACGGAGGTGAAACTCACGATTTTCCTGATTTTTGGCCCAAGCGCGACTAGCATCTGCTGTTGGATCATGGCAGCACGCCCACGCGAATTTCTAGGTTATGTGCTTTTGACTTTCCTCGGAGGGCCAGACTGTTGGTACATCAACCTAAATTATGGTTGTTTCATCTACGAGGGAGACGTGTTGATTTCACTGGCTTGGCGGCGTCATGAACTGCCCATCTTCACTTGCAGCGTCAGTTTACTTTTGAAGTTTTATTTGCCCATCAGGGAGATGTGGGGTGATCGTTATTACACCCCACAGGAGGATTCTTTTGTCTCCACTGCTCAAGCCCCAGCCCGTAACTCGGTGGCTCTGATGGAGGTTTCCTCGGATGAGGAAGTGTTGGTGTATGCCCTAGTGGCTAATACATTTTGTTTGTACTGACATACATTATATTATGCTATTTTATATATGAGGCATTTCATTTATTGTGTTCTTTTTGATAAACATAATAAAGTCCTTAGAATAGTAAGTTTGATGCCATAGGACATCAAGTGGATGACTTGATCGTGAGATCCTTTTGGTTACAACACTATTCTTAAATGTCCCTAGTCAAGTATTATTGTTAATTAGGACAACAATAATACATTGAGACTAGTATGTGTAGAGACCGATGACCGCATCTCACGGGTCATGGATATGAGATATCAAGTCTTCACATTGGTACATATTAGAGTAATGATGTATCTTGGTGACCCACCATGAGAACGCTACATGGATCGTTACGTGAGTGTCATAAGCGATTCTCATAGTGATAATGGTGTTTGGTCCTTTGACCTGAAATCACTACGATTCCTACATGAGGAGTTGTGTGTTTTAATGCCATCAAACGTCATCTGTAACAAGGTGATTATAAAGTTGGTTATTGGACATACCGCAAATCATGCGAGAGGGATGTGAGTGACCTAGATGGAATTTGTCACTCCTACATAACAGGAGCGATATCTTGGGCCCCCGATTGAGTGAGATGCGAAATGCATGGCCATGCTCAAATGAGTCAATATGAGATATTGATCTCATTTATCGTTACAAAGTCTACTCAAGTATCATGAAACGAATGATTGGACTATACAAGGGTGACGCATTCCATGCCTTGTGTTCAATCTAGATATCTTGACAAAGGGACTAAACTACACGGAAACATTGATCACGGATAGGTTATGTCAAATCACTGACATTCTCATTACTTGGGTAGCAGTGATGTGTTGCTAGATACCGCTCACTGTTTGTAATATTAAAATGAGATTTTAATATTACTACCAACGTCATGAGAACTTGCAGGGTCGCACACTTAGAACAGACTAAATTGGAGCAATAAGGATCCAAGTTGGACTCGGATTCAATTGTGGGCCTAACTCATGACAGATGGGTTTTAGGGTTGCACAGCTTACCTTGCTACTGCTCACACTCACTTAAGGCAGCCACTATTATAAATAGTACGTTAAGGGGCTGCTATACATGTAACATCACAACCCTAGCCGCACCTAAGAAAGTGAGTGAGAGACGGTGAAAGGTTCTTCTCTTCTATTCGCACTAGCACCGCGAAACGGAGGCGTGACTCCTTTTGCAAGTCCGTTCGTGTGGATACCGCAGAAACATCGTCGCTATTACGGTGTTGGTGATTCACCTCGCTTGTGTTTATCACGCTTCAAGAGGTAATTTTTAAAAACTCGGATTATGGACTTTTCGCATGGATCCTGTGTGGGAATCCTATTATTCTGCTGCGAGATATTTTGATCCGCAATTCCCAACAGTGGTATCAGAGACACTTGCGAAACTATGATTCGGTTTTTCTGCTTTTCTTGTTATATGCGATAACATGATTCGTTGCTTTCCTTTCATAAAAAGATATGATCTTTATATGTTATTTCGAAATCGAAATAATCTTTGTATGAAACCGTGTTCTGTTTTATTTGTTGTTTACGAAACATGTTGATGTTTTTGAAACCATGAAGATGTTCATATAATTCTGCGAAAACGGTTTTGAATGCTTTCTGTTCTTGCGTTTTTCTGATATCTATATATGTGATATGTATGATTCTGCGAAAACGGTTTTGAATGCTTTCTGTTCTTGCGTTTTTCTGATATCTATATATGTGATATGTATGATTCTGCGAAAACGGTTTTGAATGCTTTCTGTTCTTGCGTTTTTCTGATATCTGTATATGTGATATGTATGATTCTGCGAAAAACGATTATGAATGCGATATACACAGCAGCGCGACACAAGGTTTTGGAAACCTTGTTTCCATTTTGCGACGGCTATGAAGCTTCCTCGTGACATGAAGTGTTCATGTCTTCACGAATTCTGGAAACCCTGTTTCTGGATAGGTGATGGCGGCTGTGAGTTACCCCTGCGGCACATGAAGCGTTCATGTGTTTGTGGGCCTTAGGGTTCAAATGTTGTTGCCCTAGCCGTCATGGAGGCAGAAGGGGTCCAACCCGTCGGGGCGCTGCCCCGAACCCCGTTGCGTGGTGTGTGATATTCGAAAGCGCGATATTCAAATCTTTGTTTTATAATTCACAAAATAATAATGTGTTATTTCTTTGTGTTTATGTATTCTTAGAGATGCATGGTGCATGGTTATGGCCTTAGTCTTTATTTATGCTATTTTAGTTATTTTAAATACGACCTGCGTGTCGTGCCTTTCTCTCTACATTCTGATTGTACATTCTCTTCTCATCTAACTCCCCTCGAATGTAAAAGAGGTTTCTATAATGTAATCATCATGTGGAGACAAGGAGATGGCATCAAGTGAGGACGTTGGTGGGAGACGCTTGGTGAAGCTGGCTTTTTTTAAAGCTAATCTCTTAGAGGCCATAACCATGTCACATTTATTATTTGCTTTATATGTATGAGATGCATGGATGATGTTTATGGTATGTTAAACAAGTTTAATAAATGGTGAGATCTAATAATAAAATTCCCTCAAAGAAAAATATTAAGTCATTATGTGATGCCTTCCAATGCATGGCACTCATCAAGACTAATATCGATTAAGTGTAGGTCTGCCAAAGCAGTGCCTTTATCTATATTAGTAAGATGCGATGGGATAAGAGTAATATCCAAATGCCAACCATTGGGTCGACTTAACTAGGCCATTTCAATAGGATTGAAGGCTTAGAGGCATGAAGTTGGGCTTTAGTCCATTAGATGGATTAGAATAAGTGTTATTCACCCAACTATCCAAGAGTTGCATGTGATGTAATTGGAAAGAGTTTCCTACCTAAATAACCGAATTTTGGGCAATCAGCCAAAGCTGACTCAAAGTTAGGTAAAATATGGATCTTGGCCCACTAGAAAATCTTTCGATGGGATTTTCCGAGTCAATGCTGAGGGTCATTGACTTGAATAAAATAATGGGAGGCATATTTAATTAAAAGACCTCATTAAATATGTTTATGGCATGATACTTATATTTTTGTATGTTTCTGTTAATAGATAACCATGGCAACAAACACATCGGTACTTTATCATTGCGATCCGTCCTTGAGAAGGACAAGTTATCCGGAACAAATTTTCTAGACTGAGTACAGAATTTGAGGATTGTCCTCAAGCAAGAGAAAAAGGCTGTATGTTTTGGAACGACCTATTCTGAGCCACTGCCGCTAATGCCCCTAGAACCGAAAGAGATGCTTATAAGAAGCATCAAGATGATGCCTTGGACATTGGATGTCTAATGCTGGCCACCATGAACTCGAGCTCCAAAAGCAACATGAGAACATGGATGCATACGATATGATCGTACACCTTAAGAAGCTCTATCAAGAAGCGAGGCCGGGCATGAGAGATTCGAGGTCTCTAAAGCACTTTGTTTCAAAGGCAAGCTGGTAGAAGGAAGCCCCGTTGGTGCTCATGTACTTAAGATGATTGGGTACATTGAAAACCTAGAGAGACTCGGTTTTCCTTTGGGCCAAGAGTTGGCCACTGACTTAGTCCTGCAATCGTTGCTGGAAAGTTTCAGTCAATTTGTCATGAACTACAACATGAATGAGATTGACAAATCACTACCAGAGCTGTTAGGCATGTTGAGAACTGCTGAGCAGAACATCAACAAAGGTAAAGGGAAGGCCATAATGATGGTCCAAAAGAATAAGGGCAAGAAACAGAGAAAAAGCCCAAGGACAACTGGAAGGGCAAGGGCAAGGACAAGTCCAAGCCTAGCACTTCTAGCTTGAAACTAGTGGGTGGAGTGGCTAAGGAAGGTACATGCTTCCATTGCGGTCGAATAGGACATTGGAAGAGGAACTGTGCCAAGTTCCCGGAGGAGCTCAAAGAAGAAGGGAAGTGAGACTTCCACTTCGGTATTTTTGTTATTGAAGTCAATTTATCTACTTACGCATCATGGGTATTAGATACTTTGGATGTGGATCTCACATTTGTGTAAATGTGCGGGATCTAAAGAGCATAGACTATTGACGAAGGCGAAGTCGACCTACGAGTTGGAAATGGAGCAAAAGTTGCTTTGCATTAGCTGTAGGGACTTATTTATTATCTCTCGCCCACTTTGGGCTTGTAATAGAGTTAGAGAACTGCTATTTTGTGCCTCGCTATTAGTAGGAATATCATTTCTGTTTCTTGTTTGGACAAGAAAGGTTTTTCTTTTATAATAAAGGACAAGTGTTGTTCTATTTATATGAATGATATTTTTTATGGTAGTGCACAGGTTGAGTAATGGACTTTATGTACTTGATCTTGAAACGCCCATTTATAACATAAATACAAAGAGGTTTAAATCAAACGATCTGAACCCAACTTTTCTCTGGCATTGTCGTTTGGGCCACATAAATGAGAAACGCATCTCCAAACTCCATAAAGATGGATTCTTGGACTCATTTGATTTCGAATCATATGAGATATGTGAATCTTGTTTATTAGGGAAGATGACAAAGGCCCCATTCACTGACAAGGTGAAAGGGCTAGTGATCTTTTAGGCCTTATACATAGTGATGTATGTGGGCCACTAAACACAAGATCGCTAGAGGTGGTTTTCAATACTTCATTACATTTACGATGATTTCGGTAGATATGGATTTGTATATCTTATGAAGCACAAATCGAATCCTTTGAAAAGTTCAAAGAGTTCAAGAATGAAGTACAAAACCAACTTGGCAAAAGAATTAAAATCCTTCGATCAGATCGAGGAGGTGAATACTTAAGCCAACAGTTTGATGATCATCTGAAAGAGTGTGGGATAATATCTCAACTCACTCCTCCTGGAACACCACAATGGAATGGTGTTTCTGAAAGGAGGAACCGGACTTTGTTGGACATGGTCCGATCCATGATGAGTCATGCAGACCTTCCAGGCTCCTTCTGGGGACATGCTCTGTTAATAGCAGCTTTCACACTTAACCGTGTTCCATCTAAGACGGTTCAACAAATACTATATGAGATATGGACCGGGAGACGGCCCAAGATGTCTTTCATGAAGATTTGGGGTTGCGAAGCTTATGTGAAACGTCAAGTTTCTGATAAGCTTGGCCCTAAATCAGATAAATGCTTCTTTGTGGGGTATCCAAAGGAAACTAAGGGATACTTTTTCTATAATCCTACCGAGGGCAAAGTGTTTGTCGCACGGACAGCTGTGTTTCTAGAAAGGGAGTTTATCTCCAAAGGAACCAGTGGGAGAAAAGTAGAACTTGAAGAAGTTCAAGTTTCACAAAGCAAAGAATGAACCAATGGTGGAAATAGAGCGCCTCCACAAAATGTTGTGGAACAAAGAAACTCTCGCTCTAGTAGCACAAGACTGCGTAGGTCTAACAGATACGTCATCAACCAGAGAGATATGGATTTCTCATGACCCAACAAGGTGACGTATTGCTCATGGATCAAGATGAGCCTGTGACTTACCAGGAAGCCATTATTGGCCCAGAATCTGAGAAATGGCTTGAGGCCATGAGATCTGAAATGGATTCCATGTATACCAACCAGGTATGGACCTTGGTTGACCCACCTGAAGGGGTAAAACCCATTGGGTGCAAGTGGGTTTTCAAGAAGAAAACCGACATGGATGGTAATGTGCATACCTTTAAGGCGCGATTGGTGGCTAAAGGTTTCAAACAAATTCATGGTGTAGACTATGATGAAACTTTTTCCCCAGTTGCGATGCTTAAATCCGTTCGGATCTTGCTTGCTGTTGCAGCATACCATGATTATGAAATCTGGCAAATGGATGTCAAAACTGCTTTCCTTAATGGAAATCTTCTCGAAGATGTGTACATGACACAACCTGAGGGTTTTGCCACTCCACAGGATGCTAGAAAGGTATGCAAGTTGCAACGATCTATTTATGGATTGAAGCAAGCTTCCAGAAGCTGGAATCTTCGTTTTGATGATACAATCAAACAGTTTGGTTTCATCAAGAATGAAGAAGAATCTTGTGTCTACAAGAAGGTTAGTGGGAGCACAGGTTGTCTTTCTAGTATTGTATGTAGATGACATACTACTTATTGGAAATGACATCCCTACCCTACAGTCCGTAAAGACTTGGTTAGGGAAGTGCTTTTCTATGAAGGACTTGGGCGAAGCCACCTATGTATTAGGTATCAGGATCTATAGAGATAGATCACTAAGACTGCTTGGCCTAAGTCAGAGTACATACATAGACAAAGTGTTAAGACGATTTAACATGCATGAATCCAAGAAAGGACTCTTGCCTATGTCACATGGTGTAAGCTTATCTAAGGCTCAATCCCCTTCCACCCAAGATGAGAGGGATCGCATGAGCAAGATTCCATATGCATCTGCAATTGGATCTATCATGTATGCCATGTTATGTACTCGACCAGACATCTCGTATGCTTTGAGCATAACGAGTAGGTACCAATCTGATCCCTATGAAAGTCAACTGGACTGCTATCAAGAACATCCTTAAGTACTTAAGAAGGACTAAGGATTCGTTCTTGGTATATGGAGAGCGAGGAAGAGCTAGTCGTAAAGGTTACACCGATGCTAGCTTTCAAACCGATAAGACGACTCCAGGATCGCAATCGGGTTATGTTTTTGCCTAAATGGTGGGGCCGTGAGTGGAAGAGTTCAAAGCGAGAGACGATCGCCGATTCTACCACGGAGGCCGAGTATATTGCTTTGCCTCCAATGCAAAGAAAGGAGGCCGTTTGGATCGTAAAGTTCATTACTTGAACTTGGCACTATTCCTAGCATTGTGGACCCAGTGGACCTCTATTGTGATAACAATGGAGCCATTGCACAAGCTAAGGAGCCTAGATCTCACCAGCGATCCAAACATATACTTAGGCGCTTCCATCTCATTCGAGAGATCATCGATAGAGGAGATGTGAAGATATGCAGAGTACCAACAGATGATAACATTGCTGATCCACTGACGAAGCCTCTTGCACAGCAAAAGCATGAGGGTCACACTAGGTCTTTAGGCATTAGATATATGCCTGATTGGCTCTAGTGCAAGTGGGAGATTGTTGGTGTATGCCCTAGTGGCCAATACATTTTGTTTGTACTGACATACATTATATTATGCTATTTTATATATGAGGCATTTCATTTATTGTGTTCTTTTTTGATAAACATAATAAAGTCCTTAGAATAGTAAGTTTGATGCCATAGGACATCAAGTGGATGACTTGATCGTGAGATCCTTTTGGTTACAACACTATTCTTAAATGTCCCTAGTCAAGTATTATTGTTAATTAGGACAACAATAATACATTGAGACTAGTATGTGTAGAGACTGATGACCGCATCTCACGGGTAATGGATATGAGATATCAAGTCTTCACATTGGTACATATTAGAGTAATGATGTCTTGGATGACCCACCATGAGAACGCTACATGGATCGTTACGTGAGTGTCATAAGCGATTCTCATAGTGATAATGGTGTTTGTGGTCCTTTGACCTGAAATCACTACGATTCCTACATGAGGAGTTGTGTGTTTTAATGCCATCAAACGTCATCTCGTAACAAGGTGATTATAAAGTTGGTTATTGGACATACCGCAAATCATGCGAGAGGGATGTGAGTGACCTAGATGGAATTTGTCACTCCTACATAACAGAGCGATATCTTCGGGCCCCCGATTGAGTGAGACTCGAAATGCATGGCCATGCTCAAATGAGTCAATATGAGATATTGATCTCATTTATCGTTACAAAGTCTACTCAAGTATCAGGAAACGAATGATTGGACTATACAAGGGTGACGCATTCCATGCCTTGTGTTCAATCTAGATATCTTGACAAAGGGACTAAACTACACGGAAACATTGATCACGGATAGGTTATGTCAAATCACCGACATTCTCATTACTTGGGTAGCGTGATGTGTTGCTAGATACCGCTCACATTGTTTGTAATATTAAAATGAGATTTTAATATTACTACCAACGTCATGAGAACCTGCAGGTCGCACACTTAGAACAGACTAAATTGGAGCAATAAGGATCCAAGTTGGACTCGGATTCAATTGTGGGCCTAACTCATGACGAGATGGGTTTTAGGGTTGCACGACTTACCTTGCTACTTGCTCACACTCACTTAAGGCAGCCACTATTATAAATAGTACTTGTTAAGGGGGCTGCTATACATGTAACATCACAACCCTAGCCGCACCTAAGAAAGTGAGTGAGAGACAAGGTGAAAGGTTCTTCTCTTCTATTCGCAGCTAGCACCGCGAAACAGGCGTGACTCCTTTTGCAAGTCTGTTCGTGTGGATACCGCAGAAACATCGTCGCTATTACGGTGTTGGTGATTCACCTCGCTTGTGTTTATCACACTTCAAGAGGTAATTTTTAAAAACTCGGATTATGGACTTTTCGCATGGATCCTGTGTGGGAATCCTATTATTCCGCTGCGAGATATTTTGATCCGCAATTCCCAACAGGAAGACCCCGAGAAGGATCCTGACACGGTTCCTTCTCCTCTTAGGGACTGATATTGTCGATAGCTACTGATGGCTATCGGTGTTTATTTTAGGGGCCTAATGTGTCATTATTTTGGTGGGCTGTATATTTATGATCTCTTGGGGCAGATATGTATAATTTTACTTTTTGTATATTCAGGCACTGTAATCAAACAAGTTTAATATAATGATATATCATTGTACATGTATGTTGGTTTGATGTATGCTTTACTTCTATTTTACTATTCATTGTAATTATGCCTTATCATTATTTTTATTAACTATAACAAAAAAAATATAATACTCGCTAATTTAATTACACGATTATAACCAAGTAAATTTATAATTATAAAACGAACCGGGTCTTAACTTGTATTTTTATTTTCCGCATTGTAAATGACAATGTGACGTTCCCTCCCAAAAAGGGGCGTCACATTAATTGACCTTGTGAACCATATGTTGCCTGATATTTATGAGCTTGTCCATAGTGAGTGGTTTGCTAGGGTATTTCACTTTACATATATAACTCCTATTCATTCTCAATCTTGTTCAAGCCATAAAAGCCCAAGTTTATAATGACACCAACATCTGCCTTACTCATGCTTATAATGATCATAATATCTATTTAAATGCTAAAGTGGGGTTATGAGAGTAACTGCAAACTTGCATGTTAAATTAAAAAAAAAAAGATAACACACTACAAGAACTAAGAGCAAAAATCGTATATATATGGGTGATACATTTTCTACTTTTTAACGAATTATCTTTTGGCACAACCTTTGTACCTTTACAAGTGGGTTTAAGTTTCATAGACATTTTCCATTACTCAAACAAAAGCTATCATATAAGAAAGAAAAGCAGCAAAAGAAGAATCACCATCACAAATTAAATAGCATACATACGAGATTTTAATTAAATAAGATTTTTGGTTTTGTTTTGGTCTCTTCCTAGAGAACAATAGGTCTGTTGTTTCAGTTTGGTTGGTTGTGTTAGGATTGTGCCATTGTATATATGTATAGGCCTTAAGATAGATAGGGTAATCTAAACATGGTTGTTTTAACTCAATACTCATCAAACACAATACCAAGCAAATCACTTGTGTATTGAACAGGCCAAATCAAGCTTACAGTAGATGAACTCATAAACTTAATATTAGTTTGGTAAGCCAGTAATGTTTATGTAATATAATATTCATATAATCTTTTATTGAAGTATTTGCTTGATGAGCAATGATGCAACCTAATTGGCTAGCTGCTTGGTAGATTAATATAGGTTGTTCATGGTCTAAAGAGAAAACAAGCAGTGGACTTTTCTTCTGAAACCCAAATAATGTAGTTGTACACTTTTAAAAAACATAAAATAGCAAGAGAAAAAACACATTAAAATAAATTGAATATAGGAATAAAAGATGCCATAAAGACACCTTTGCAATTAAAAGCAAATCAAAATCCTTAAAAACTAAGCATTTCATCATATATATATATATGTTTTCTTTTTCCACTTTTGGTTTATGTGGAGTAGATGGCAAAGAGAAGCCCTCAAAACTATAATGTAAAGACGCAACAAAATATACTTATGACACAACATAGTCACCAAAGTATTGAAATTAAGGGAGCTAGTGGAATAAGAATATAAATATACTTTTGAACATTCCATTTCTTTCATCATTACAAACAAGTGAAAAATAATTTAATTCCATCAAGTTCAACCAAAACATCTAAATAGATAGCCTTATCAAGTAGCATATCTTGTCATCCACCTCATTTATAACATTTCTTCTCACTGATAGAGTTTCTTTTTATTCACTGCCCATGTCCTTCCATCACATATTTCCAATTGGAAATCATATTCTTAGACATTAAACAAGTGAAAAAATATTGAAACCTTGAAGCTCATCAACCCACATAATTCAAATGAATAATCAACACCATACACCAGTTCTCACAACAACATCATGACCAATTTTCCCAAAACCAAATATAGCCAAACATTGTCATGGAGATAGAGTAGTCACAAGTAATGCAAATCAATATTCTTGCAAGTAGACAGGGCAAGAAGGAGGAACAAAAATAGAGAAAGCAGAAGAAAACCAAGCTTCTATAAAGCTCATTTTCTAAAACTTGAATACATAAACAATCTGACTAACATTTGGCAACACTATTTTTTCCAGTTCAGCATCACACTTCACATGCAAGAACTGAACCTAAAAATGAATGGCAAAAAATGGATGTTGCTATTATTATGATCATATATAGAACTCAGGTAATGGAGGTGTGCAAAATCTGTATTGAAAAATACAAGAATATGACTGCAAAGAAACCATTTTTTCAAAATTCAAGATGTGACCCCACATATCACATTGACAATATGATTTTGAAACCTACTCAAGGTTTCTAGGGAGGTTGGTAGGAAAGAATTTATAAGTACCTAATTGGCAACAATTCTAAATGTGAGCATAGAGAGAACAGAGCAAAAGTGAGGATCAAAGCAACCACAAACTCACAAATGGACACGTAACCCATGCAACAATAATACATATTGGGGAACCTGAAATGAAATCAAAGAGAGGTACCTGAAATCAATACAACAATTGAGAAAAGTGATGAGATGAAATCAAAATTAGGAAATAACACACAACAACTAAGAGAAGTGAAATTAACGTGGCAACAGTACCTGAAATCAACGCATCCTCATCAATTAATTGGTCTTGCTGGTGTCGAGAGGGTAGAGGATGGACAACAAAGAGAAACGATTACCTGAAGAACAATAGCACACATTAGAAACAATAAGCAGTAAACCGTAACGGAGAGAAGGGAGTGGTAAAGAGATAGTGTAATGGAAAGGGAGAGAATAGAGAATATGGAGACAAAGAACAGAGGCCAGCGAAGAATAGAGGGACTGGTTCATGGTGGAGACATACGGAGGAGTGGCTTTGAGGTTCTGAGTAAGGGAAAGTGGTTGTGGTTTTGTTTCAAAAGGTTTGTAAAAAAAATTTAGTGGGAAAATAATTCTGCGTGCGTTATAGAAATAATTTAGAGCACGTTCAGGAAACATTGCATTTGATAGTTAAATGAGCAACATTTAATCAGCATTATATTTTATCAGAAAAAGCGTGCCCAAATATAGATGATATGGCAACGCTTAAAAAGCGTACCCTTTACACTTTAAATGTACGCTTTTCAAGTGTTACCAAAAAAGTGTTGCCAAAACCTCTCAAAAATGGCTACTCTTATAAAAGTATTAACTATTAAGACTTAAGACTACACTTTTTAAGTGTAGCTTAAAAAAATGTAGCCATAGGCCAATTTTGTTGTAGTGTACCCCTGTTTTTATCATGGGCCTAACACAATGAGTCAACTTGATTACCTATAGGAAGAGGAACTTGTAGGATAGCTACTACTTTTGTAATGTCCTAATACTAATATCTCAATACGCATAGTGTACAAAAAGATACTCAACATTACAATGTCACTACATATATAATAACCTGATCATATATCCATAATGTACACTAGAGACATTATAGAGAGCCATATGAAATGCGAAAAACATAAAACTCATAGCAAAATGCATTTATATATAACATTAGCCTTAACAAAGGCTTGAAGTATTACATAATTCTTTACATTACAAAAGAAGTACAAATAGATACAACAGTTGTAATATAAATCATAAAACTAGAGCTAGTCTAATCCTTAGCTTCCTTTTTCTTCGTTTTCTTTTAAGAGCTTTCACCTGAAATTACATGGCAACACAACGGGGTGAAAATCAACAATTCTCAGTATAAGTATACTAAAACCAATCATACAAAGCATAATAAACATAATCTTAACACATGCTAAATAAGATATGTTTAAATCATACAAGGATATACTTTAGTAACTAAAAATACCAAGTTAACATACATTCTATCATACATACTTAGTCCAATCTTAGAACCAAAATGTTTAACTAGGATTTTCTGATTTAGTGTACTATCTTGTGATAAATAAAGGGAAAGCTCATCCTCACATTACACGTACCCTGGCACTATCAAGAAGTTCGAGCTGAATCCTTATTCAAAATAACCTTTTGGACTCCCCACTTATCTCCATTGGCCTAAATGATTGTGCACATCATCAAAGGATACTCATAAAGACTAATACTACCAGAACATCCTTCATATATACATCTAAACACCACATCATCACTCATTGCTCTTAAGTGATACAAATACAACAAAAAGTGGTCTAAGGTGCTAGATACTTACCTAAGGCAAACCATCACTCTTGAATGCCCAAAGGCTTAAGTTTTCTCGTACTTGCTAGGTGATAATTTCCTTCTTCAAATATCCTTATTTGTGTCTTGACACACATTAGAAAACGTACAAAAATGATTCCAACTAGTAGGAATTATCAATACATCAAAAATCACATTTTTGAGATATTCTAGAGCTCACGCCTCGGGGCAACCCTTGTCACGCCGCTGCGCGTAGCTTTCTAGTTCTTTACGCTTCGGTGTGGTGAATCTCACACCACGACGTGCTGCTCTCGAGTGCACATACTCTGCAATGCACACCTTAACGTGACCTCCCCATGTCATGGCACAAGTAGTAGAAACTAGGTTCTACAGAATTTTGCAGAACCATGCACTGTTCTATTGGTTCTCTTTATGAGATTTAGCCATTCCAAAACAATTTCTAGGTGATCCTAAGTCTCTAATCAGTTCATTAACCCATGAATCATCAACCACCAACTAAAACTGTGACGTTCCCTCCTTAAAAAGGGGCGTTACACTAGTTTGGTATCAGAGCCCCGATTTAAGTTTTCTGTCTTTGTGGTTAGGTCTATCTTGTTTGTGCTGCGTGATTCTCTATGTTTGGTATTCTGAAAGGATACATCTAATTTTTCCTTGTGTTTTTATTCAGTCTACCTTGAAAGAGCAAAATGGCACGCGGTGGAGGCATGGTAGCAGCAATCGAAGCAATGCAACGAATGGCGGATGTTATTGCACAACAAACTGAGAGAGCTGCTCAACAGTAGGAAAAGGCTGCACAATAGTAAAAAGCTTCAGCCGATGCTCAAAATCTATCGGAGTTCCATCGTAACAACCCTTCTCAGTTTAAGGGAGAATTTGATCTAGAGAAGGCTAGTCGTTGGATCATGGAGCTGGAGAAAATTTCAATGGCATGAACTGTGCCAATGACAAGAAGGTAACCTATGCTGCTTTTATGCTAATCAGAGACACAAAAGATTAGTGGAACGGAGTGCAGAGATTACTAGAAGCTGAAGGTAAAGTAATCACCTGTGAGGTATTCAAGGTTTAATTCTTTGAGAAGTATTTCCTAGCAAGCACAAGACATGCTAAAGAAATGGAGTTCCTTAGTTTGAGGCAAGGGAACTTGAATGTCAGTGAGTATGCCATGAGATTCGAAAGCTTGTCTAAATTTTTAGCTTATTTCCAACACCAGCCGGATGAGGTTTGGAAGTGTTAGAAATTTGAGGAAGGTTTGAGGCATGACGTGAAAAGGGCGGTCATAACCTTAAGGATCAACCAGTTTTCAGAACTGTTGGACAAGTGTCACCGAGTGGAAGATCTGGATCAGGCACGGGACACGAGAAATCATAACTTTGGACCTACTAGGTTCCAAAGAGGAGGTGGTAACAATGCAAGCCGCTTTCAGAAGAAACCTTATTCCCGACCACCGGGAAGTCAACAACAGTCAATTGGTGGAGGTTCCAGCAGAGGTTTTGGTGAAAATCGAACTGGTCAGAATATGGCATTTTCACCAAAGTGTTTGAAGTGCGAGAAAGACCACCTAATGAGGGATTACACCATTAAAGGAATTATCTATTTTCGATGAGGGAAACGTGGACACGTCTCTAGGGACATTAATCAAGCTAAGGCAGAGCCTTCAGTCAACACTACACGAGCTGCAAAACTGCAGGCAGGAGGCCGAGTCTACACCATGAGCAGAGTAGAAGCCTCCGAATCTGAAGATCTGATACAAAGAGAGGGTACCATAGGAGGTAATCTTTTGACTGTACTATATGACTCTAGGGCAACCCACTCTTTCATTTCTTATGATTATGTGCGATGACTTAGTTTACCTTTGTCTTCCTTACCTTTTGACTTGACTGTTTCTACCCCTACTGCTAAACCTGTTGTTACTACCAAAGTTTGTTTCAATTGTCCTTTAATTGTTGAAGGTCGAATCTTTTTTGTTAATTTGATCTGTTTACCCCTTTCCCAATTAGATGTAATTTTAGGAATGGATTGGTTGTCTTCCAACCATATCCTGTTAGACTGTTCTAGTAAAACCATAGTTTTCCTTATAGATGAAGTTTCTAGATTTTTTACAGCTAACCAAGTTTGAGCTTTCTTGAAAAAAGGAGCTCAGGGATACATTTTATTGTCTTCCTTAAAAGTTGAGAGCGAGGCAGATGTGAATGCAATTCCAATGGTTAATGATTTTCCCGAAGTCTTTCCTAATGACATACCTAGTTTACCACCGGAGCAGGAGATAGAGTTCACCATTGATCTCGTGCCTGGATCTGGTCCTATATCAATAGCACCCTATAAGATGTCACCATCAGATTTAGTTGAGCTTAAGAAGCAGTTAGAAGAACTCTTGGAAAAGTAGTTTGTTAGACCCAGTGTGTTACCATGGGGAGCACCAGTGTTGCTAGTCAGAAAAAAGGATGGGACTTCATGATTGTGTGTGGACTATCACTAGTTGAATACGGTTACAATCAAGAATAAGTATCCATTTTCGAGGATAGATTACTTGATGGATCAACTAAAAGGAGCAGCAGTATTTTTTAAGATCGATCTGCGATCGGGTTACCATCAGATTCGAGTAAAGGTGGAGGATATCCCTAAGACAACTTTTCGTACCCGTTACGGTCATTACGAATATCTTATGATGCTGTTTGGTGTAACGAATATACTTGCCATATTCATGGACTACATGAACAGAATCTTTCATCCTTACTTAGACAGATTTGTTATTGTCTTCATTGATGACATTCTAATCTATTCTCAAAATCAGGAGGATCATGCTGAACACCTCAGTATAGTTCTCCAGATTCTGAAGAAGAAGAAGTTGTACGCTAAATTGTTGAAGTGTGAATTCTGACTGGAAGAAGTTAAGTTTTTGGGCCATGTGATCTCGACGGAAGGGATTGCAATGGATCCATCGAAAGTGGAAACGATTCTACAATGGGAAAGGCCAAAGATAGTAACAAAAATTCAGAGCTTTATAGGATTAGTTGGATACTATCAAAGATTCATTGAGGGATTCTCTAAGATAACGGGGCCTCTTACTTATCTCACGAGAAAGAATCAAGGCTTTAAGTGGATTAATGCTTGCGAAGAAAGTTTCCAAGAATTGAAGAGACGACTAACTACTTCACTAGTGTTAGTTCTACTTGATCCAAGTGAACCCTTCGAAGTGTATTACGATGCTTCATACCAAGGATTAGGATGTGTGCTTATGCAAAATAAAAAAGTGATGGCTTATGCTTTGAGATAGTTACGAGTGCATGAGAAGAACTACCCAACACATGACTTGGAGTTAGCAGCTGTGGTATTCGCTTTGAAGATATGAAGGCATTTTCTCTATGGGGTGACATTCAATGTCTTTAGCAACCACAAGAGCTTGAAGTACTTGCACGACCAAAAGGAGTTGAATATGAGACAGCGAAGGTGGTTGGAATTTTTGAAAGATTATGATTTTCAACTTCTGTATCACCCCGGAAAGGCAAACATCGTGGCAGACGCTATGAGTAGGAAGATGCTCACTATCTCTGCTATGATGATCAAGGAAAAGGATTTAATAGAGCAATTCAGGGATGTATGGTCCTTTGTGGAATTGGCACCGGGGAAGATTTGTATAAACATTGTCACTATTTCAAGTGAGTTAATGGAAGACATCCGAGAGAAACAGAAAGTTAATAAATTTTTGCAAGAAGAAAGGGAGCTAATGAAATAAGGCGGTGTGACAACATTTGAGGAAGGAGCTGAAGGAATTCTAAGATTCAGAGGTAGAGTTTGTATACCCAGGGATCAAGAGCTTAGAAAGCATATTCTCGAACACATTCACACAAGAAAGTTAAGTATGCATCCTGGAATAACCAAGATGTATCAAGACCTGAAACAGTTATTTTGGTGGTATGGAATGAAGAGTGATGTTACCAGATGTGTGTCGTCTTGTCTGGTTTATCAGAAAGCAAAGGTTGAACACCAGAGACCATCAGGAATGTGGCAACCCCTAGCTATTCCCGAATAGAAATAGGATAATATTGCGATGGACTTTGTAGTTGGATTACCAAAGACCAGAAAAGATTACAATTCAATATGGGTAATCATTGATCGACTCACGAAGTTAGCACATTTCTTACCAATCAACATAAGGTATAATATGGAGAAGTTGACTCAGCTGTATATCAGTCAGATCATTAAGCTGCATGGTGTGCCTACTAGTATTATTTCTGATAGAGATCCAAGGTTCACATTAAAGTTTTGGTAAAGTTTGCAAGGAGTGTTGGGAACGAAACTACGTTTGAGTTTTGTTTATCATCCTAAAACCGATGGTCAATCGGAAAGGACAATCTAATCGTTGGAAGATTTGCTCAGAGCTTGCACTTTGGAACAAACTGGAAGTTAGGATGAAGTTTTACCATTGGTAGAGTTCACCTACAATAATAGTTTTCATTCGAGTATAGGGATAGCACCCTATGAAACTCTATATGGACGATGGTGCAGAACACCTTTGTATTGGTACCAAGACGAAGAACGCCTTACTGTTGGACTTGATCTTATACAACAAACGATTGAGAAAGTCAAGATGATTCAGGAAAAGATGAGGACGACTCAGAGTCGATAGAAGAGCTATGCGGACAAAAGGAGAAAGCCTCTTGAGTTTGAGGAAGGCGAGCATGTGTTTTTGAAAGTCACGCCTACGACTGGGATCGGCTGAGTTCTGAAATCTAGAAAACTTACTCCCAAATTCCTTGGACCTTACCAAATTCTTTGCCGGATAGGTCTAGTAGCTTACCAAATAGCCTTACCACCTTTTCTTTCTAATCTTCACAATGTCTTTCATGTGTCGCAATTGCGAAAATATATCCCTGATCTGAGCCATGTCATAGCACTGGACACAGTACCACTGAAAGAGAATTTAACCTATGAGGCACCTCTTATAAGGATTAAAGATAGGAGAGTAAAGCAACTCAAAGGGAAGGAAATTCTATTAGTAAAAATGATCTGGAATGACGCAACCGGAGATGCAACGTAGGAGTTAGAAGACAAGATGAAGGAACAACATCCACATCTATTCTAAAATATGAAAATTTCGAGGATGAAATTTCTTTTTAGAAGGGGAGAGTTGTAACATCCTAAAAATTGTTTGTTTCATGATGAATAGTCATTTTATAATATTTGTGTTTTTTGTGAATTTTCTGGAATTTTTCAGAACTATTGATTATTTTAATATATTCCTCGATTTGCATGCGCGCTGAGCGGAGCCGGGAAAATGAAATATTTTCCCCAAGGCTGGTAAACCTTGAACTGTGTAAACATCGACGGGGGATCTTACTAAACCCAAGGCTAAGCACAATTTACGAGGTTTACATTTTTCAAGATTTTATCTGATAAGTGAAACTCGCTATACCGTGAAATTATCTAATGAATAATAAATACTATTTTTATTAACTATAAATTTTGTCTACTAGATAATAGCTCTAGCAGAGTGTTAATCATCTTTTCTAGAGTGGTCACTTTAAGTGACATCACCCTGATGACATCACACAAGTGACATCATCGTTGACTTTTTAAAAAGGTAATTTTTGGAGGAAGCTTCCTAGAAACTTCTTATTGGCTTGTTGGAGAAGCCATTTTCCCTTCTCTCTCACCCACACTCCATGGCTATGAGGCCATTTTGGGAGCCAAAAATTAACTTTACACTTTATCATTTTCCATTTCTCATTTCAAACCCCAAAAGCTATCATCACTTTAGTATCACTTTATCTCTCTACCAATTCTTTTCTCTCTTTTTCTCTCAAGCTCTTCTCTTTCTTTTCTTTTCTCCTCTCCACAGTTCCAACACCATTAGAGACCATCTCCATTAGCTTGTTAAAACTACTTCCATTTCTTGCTTCCTCTCATCATCCTAAGGCTTTCTCTTTGGTGATCATCTTCAAAAACTCAACCTTTCTCCTCTCCATTTTCTCACCACCCACACGGCCAAGACCACCATTGTTGGCCATCCAAGCCTTTTCACCCAACCAACCTCATTTCCTACCATTTCTCATCACCTAAAACATTTTCTCTTTTGTGACCACCACCAAAATCTACCATTTTTGTTTTCCTCGATTAAGCTTTAAACTTGGAGACTTTGAGGTAAAAATTCATAGCTTTCTCATTTTTCTATCTCATTTTCGTGATCCATGGTCACTTTGGTGATCATAGATGCCTTTTTCAAGCTTTGATTGTGATTCTTGTGAGTTTGATGTCCTTAAAGTTTTCTTGAAGGTGGAGGACGAAATTCCCAACGAAAAAGGAGTTTGCTTTCCTTGTTATTTCTCTTGGTAAGATGAAGATTATCCACTTCAACCTCTAGTGGTAGTGGGAAACTTGTTTTGTGTATTGGTTGTGAGAAGCCCATGTTATGGTTACTCCCTTAGTTATGTGTTTTCTAATGATCCTTGTATTAATTTTCCTCTATGTGGTTTATTGGTTGTATTTATGAAAATTGATGGTCTTGGATTGACTTTGATGGATTGGAATCATGAATTGGAAGCAAGGGTTCCTTGTTCTCCTTGTGGAGACTCATGGCCAAATGGCCCAATGATGGGTCCTTGATGAAATTTTATGTAACAATTTGGGAATTTAGATGTTTAGTGAATGATAGTTAATGGAGCAATGAGAAATTTGGATCCCTAGTTCCTTAAAGGACTCACGACCTCTTAGGGAATATGAGGGCAAAATGTTGTGTTAAGATAGAAACTTAGTTAGTTGGATAATTAGAAGTTGATTGGGAATTCATAAGATGGAAAGAACCAAGAATGAGATTTTGTCCTATAACTTAAAATAATTTAATTAAAGGAAGAACATGATTGTAAGTGAGAGGTTGGGCAACCCAAATTAAATTATCTTAAGTGAATATGATTTAATTTAAGTAAGGAACTTAGCTAATTAAGAGAAATAAAGATTTAATGAGAATTGCAAGAGAATTCCCTAAAGAAAGATGTTGTGAGAAATGTAGATTAAAGTAAAACTCCATAATGAACCTTAAACGTGTATAGTCATATTTGAGAATTTGATAATATGTCAATATAAGTCCATGAGTGGGACCAAAATTCTATTGATGTTTAACATGGACAAATTGTGGCATGCTATGGAAAAGTATATCATTATCAAATATACATGGATATGCATTGTAAAAGTCCAATGGACTATTGTTAAGGTCATGTTGCCTAGGAGATTGAATCACACCTATGTGCGGGTGCGAGTAGACTAGTGTAGGTCATACTGTTGAACTTGGGGGCATCGGGGTGCGGGTGTCTCACAATGGTCAGTTGGTAGCTCCTCTAGGCCGTGGGATAGACCGATACAAACGCACCAATGATTCCGACTGAGACACTGTCCTATATCAAGATCTAGTGTAGAATGTCTTATACAATGCCATGATGTGCACGTTGATAAATTGAGAAACTATAGCACTTGTTGGCCGAGGCAGACGAGTTATAAACATGTCTTCTGATCATTCTTTCTGATGTTTGTGTCTAGCTCCATGGAGTAGGATTTTGGTATCATGTGCACATGCATAGAGAGTTAACATATTACTTGGCATTTATTCATATAATGATTTGAACTGTTGTCTTATTAATGATATAATTGCCTAGATTTGTTAAGTTGTTTACTATTTGCATCTTGATGTTACTTATTATTTCTGATATGTTATGTGGGCATTTTACGCCGTTCTGTTTCTTTACTTCCATAATTGGTAATGAATGTAGGATGTTTTACCTCTTTTCTATATTTTCTGCTATTCTGTCTATTTATATGTTTCTCCAAAGACGTCAGCGAAGAAGGGGAAGTGCACGAATTCCCTGGCTTTTGGCCTGATTTTGATTAGCTTTTTTACTTAGATATGATGTCCCGTCCGTAAGGCTTCTTAGGTTATACAAGATTAACTTTTGCTCGAGGTCTGGACTGTTGGCACATCAACCTGAGTACGGATCGCTATGTCTACCTCGGAGACGTGACTGTGACTCTTGCTTGGGGACGTTATGATCCGCCTATCTTTACTTTTCATGCTCGCTTGTATTTATAGTTTTACTTGCTCATACGTGATATGTGGAAGAGCATTATTACTCCCCACAAGAGGATTCTTTCTTATCCTCTGTGCAAGCCCTTGCTCATAACTCGGTTTCTCCGATGAGGGTTTCCTCTGATGAGGAAGACCCTAAGGAGGATCCAGCTATGGTTTCTTCTCATTCGCCTTAGGGGCTGATGTTGTTGGTAGCCGCTGATGGCTATTTGTAAATCTTTTAAGGGCCTGATGTTTTGTCTTTTTGGTGGGCTGTATATGTGTGATTATTTTGAGGCATGTAAAGCTTCTGCTTTTTGTATGTTTAATGATGTATCTAAACGAGTATGATACAAGCGTTTATATAATTATGATGTATGAATGTATGGTTTACTCCTCATGTTACTTTCTACTGTAACTATGTCTTGTCATTTTGTTTCATTATTTTGTAACAAAAGAAAAATTTGCCAAAACTATTTGCACAATTTCAACTAAACAGACTTATCTATATTAAAATGAAATGGGTCTAAATTTATATATCTTATTTCTGCTTTGTGGTTATGGTGTGACGTCCCCAAGCAAAAGTCACAGTCACATCTCCGAGGTAGACACAACGATCCGTACTCAGGTTGTTGTGCTAGCAGTCCAGACCTCCATGAAAAGTCAATCTCGTATAACCCAAGAAGCCTTACGGACGGGAAGTCATATCCAAGTAGGAAGTTAATCAAAATCAGGCCAGAAGCCAGGGAATTCGTGCACTTCCCCTTCTTCACCGACGTCTTCGAAGAAACATATAAATAGACAGAATAGCAGAAAATACAGAAAAGAGGTAAGACATCCTACATTCATTACTAATTATGGCAGTAAAGAAATAGAACCGCGCAAAACGCTCACATAGCATATCAGAAATAATAAGCAACATCAAGATGCAAATAGTAAACAACTTAACAAATCAAGGCAGTTATAACATTAATAAGACAACAGTTCAAATCATTATTCGAATAAATGCCAAGTAATATGTTGACTTTCTGTGCATGTGCACATGATACCAAAATCCTACTCCATGGAGCTAGACACAAACAACGGAGAGAATAATCAAGAGACATATCAATAACTCGGTTGCCGTGACCAACAAGTGTAACATTCCAAAAATTATATGTTTCATTATAAACAGTTGTTTTATAGTATTTGTGATTTTTGAGAATTTTTCTGGATTTTTTTGAAAATGTTGAATATTTTAATATATTTCTCATTTTACGTGTGCATTGAGCAGAGCTAGTGAAACACCCCAAAAATTATCTGTTTCATGATAAATAGTTATTTATAATATTTGTGATTTTTTAGAGTTTTTCTGAATTTTTCTATAAACGTTGAATATTTTAATATATTTTTCATTTTACGTGCGCATTGAGCGGAGCCAGAAAAATAAAATATTTTTCCAAGGCTGGTAAACCCTGAACTGTGAAAATGTCGACGGGGGATCTTACTAAACCCGAGGCTGGGCACAGTTTATAAGGTTTGCATTTTTCAAGATTTTATCTGATAAATAAAATCGCAGTACGTTTTGTTAAATAAAAACTCTACAGTACGCTCTATTATCCATTAGACAATAAATACTGGATTTGTAAACTGTAACAATTGTCCATTGGGTAATAGCTTGTAGTGAAAATCCTTATCACCTTATCACCTTATCATCTTATATAAAGAAAATCTACTATATGTCTAATCATGTTGACTTTTGAAAAATCTGACAAGCTTTACCCTAATTTTAGAAGAATTTTCCCTCCCTTCTCTCTCCTTTCTCCACGGCAATGAGGCCAATTAGGATCCAAAAATGAGCTTTTCAATTAAAACCTTACCATTTCTAATTTCAAACCCTAAAAAGTTTACATTACTTTTGCTATTACTTTCTCTCTCTACATTTTCTTCTCTCAAATTTTCTCCTCCTTCTCTCTTCTTCTCCATCCACGGCCACACACCCTCACCATACCTCCATGAGTGCAAAATTTCAAGTGACCCCATTTTCTTAATCTCCATCACATTCTAAACATCTTTCTAGTTGGAATCTACCCAAAAAGCTTCCATCTTCATCATCTTTTTCAAGCCTCAAAGTTTAAAGCTTTTAGGTAATGTTCTTGACTTCTCATCTTCTCTTCTTATTTTCATTTTCAAGACCACCATCATGGCCATTCATCCTCTTTTTCTCAAGCCTTGATGTTGATTTGGTGAGTTGTGATTCCTAGGGTTTTGGAGGAGCTTGGCCAAAATCACCAAGGAACCAACAAGAAGATTTCTTTTCTTGTTTCCTCTTAGGTAAGAGGGAGATTGTCCACTTCAACCTCTAATGGTAGTGGGAGACTTGATTGTATGTTGGTTGTGAGGAACCCATGTTAGGGTTACTCTCTTTGATGTGTGATTTTGATGACTATATGTTGATTTTACCTTGTATGATCTATTTGATTGAATGTATATATATATTGATGATCTTGGATTGGTTTGGATGGATTGGAAATATGAAATGGAGGCAAGGGTTCCTTGCCCTCCTTAATGTGGCTCACGGCCATAGCCCTTGAATAGGGTGTTCATGGTTGAAATTTTGTATCAAGTTGGAAACATAACTAACCAAGTGAATAACATCTAATAGAGTAAGGGAAAATTTTGGGCTCTTACCCCTTGGGAGGCTCACGGCCTTTAGGTCCCTTTTTGGGTCCAAGCATGTAATTTTGTGTAACCTTGGAACTTAAGTAATTAAGTGTTAAATAAATAACAATGTGATGAAAAGAAATTTATTTGATAACCTAAAGAGATTCTTTGGACCTAAGAAAAGGACAAAAATGTGTGAGACTTGGAGAACCTTAGAATAATTTTCTAAGTGAGTATGAATAAACTTAAAGTAGGGAACTTAACAAATCAAGAGAATTCCTCTAGAGAAGGATTTGATAAGAAATGCTAAATTAAAGTGAAACTTAGTTAATTGGATAGCTAGAAATTAATTAGGAATTCATAAAGTGGATTTGTTTAATTAAAGAAATAAAGATTAGGTGAAAAATGTGAGAGAACTTCCCTAGAGAGAAACTTAATAAGAAGAACGTAGAAATTAAGGCTTAATTCCATAATAAACCCTAAAAGTGTAATGTCTTATTTGAGGATTTGATGATATTTATTGTGGGTCCATAAGTGAGACCTAGAAGTTGTTGATGTTTAACTTGGCCAAATTGTGGCATGCTATGAATGAAGTATATCATTGTTGAATATACATGATTATGCATTGAGTCATCATGCATTGTGAAAGTCCGATGGACTATTGTTAAGGCCACGTTACCTAAGAGATTGAATCACACCTATGTCCGGGTGCGAGTAGACTAGTGTAGGTCATACCGTTGACCTTGGGGGCATCGGGGTGCAGGTGTCTAACAATGGTCAGTTGGTAGCTCCTCTATGCCGCGAGATAGACCGATGCAAATGCACCGACGATCTAGACTGAGACACTATCCTATATCGCAATCTAGTGTAGAATGTATTGTACAACGCCATGATGTGCATGTTGATAAATTGAGAAATTATAGCACTTGTTGGCCTTGGCAGCCGAGTTACAGACATATCTCCTGATCATTCTCTCCAATGTTTGTGTCTAGCTCCATGGAGAAGGATTTTGGTATCATATGCATGTGTATAGAGAGTCAACATACTATTTAGCTTTTAATTCATATGAGGATTGGAACTGTTGTCTCATTGATGATATATCTACCTGGAATTGTTGAGCTGTTTAATATTTATATCTTGATGCCGTTTATTATTCTTGTAATGCTATGTGGGCGTCCTGCGCCGTTCTTTTTATTTACTACCATAATTGGTACTGAACGTAGGATGTCTCACCTCTTTTCTGTATTTCTACTATTCTATCTATTTGTATGTTTCTTCGAAGACGTCGGCGAAGAATGGGAAGTACATGAGTTCCCTAGCTTTTGGCCTGACTTTGACTACTACTTGTTTTGATTATGACTGTAACACCCCGAAAATAAATTGTTTCATTATAAATAGTCATTTTATAATATTTATAATTTTTAAAATTTTTTTTGGATTTTTCCAGAAATATCAAATATTTTAATATATTTCTCATTTTGCGTGCTCTCTGAGTAAAGTCAGTGTAACACCCCAAAAATTTTTTGTTTTATTATAATTAGTCATTTTATAATATTTGTGATTTTTGAGAATTTGCATGGAATTTTTCAGAAATATTGAATATTTTAATATATTTCTCATTTTACGTGCACGCTAAGCGGAGTCAAAAAAATAAAATATTTTGCCCGAGGCTGGTAAACTTTGAACTGTGGAAATGTCGACAGTAGATCTTACTAAACCCGAGGATGGGCATAATTTACGAGGTTTACATTTTTTGAGATTTTATCCGATAAATAAAATCGCAGTACATTCTGTTAAATAAAATTCTGCAGTACGCTTTATTATCCATTGGACAATGTATACTGTCTTTGTGAACTATAACAATTGTCCATTGGGTAATAGCTTGTAGTGAAAATCCTAATCACCTTATTACTTTATTACTTTATCATTTATCACCTTATCTAAATGAAATCCATTTTATGTCTAATCAAATTTGCTTTTGAAAAAGCTACCAAGCTAGCCCTAATTTCAGAAGCTAAACTCCCTCCCTTTTCTCCCTCACACTCCACAGCCAAGAGGGCCTTTTAGGAGCCAAAAACTTAACTTTCATTTATTACCTTCATCTCTAATTTTTGAAAATCATTTTTACTATCAACTTCTCTCTTTACATTTTCTTTCTTATCTTTTCTCTGAAGTTTTCTCCTCCTTCTCTCTTCTTCCACACTCCACGGTCTCACTCCCTCTCTAAGCCTCCATGTTTGCAAAAATTCAAAGTAACCATACTTTCTTAATCTCCATCACATTCTAAACATTTTTCTAGTTTGAATCTACTTGAAAAGCTTCCATCTTCATCATCTTCTTCAAGCTTCAAAGTTTAAAGCTTTAGGGTAAGATTCTTAATTTCTCACATTCTCTTCCTCATTTTCATTTTCATGGCCATCACCATGACCATGGATCCATTCTTTTTCAAGCCTTGGTGTTGATTTGTTGAGTTGTGATTCTTAGGGTTTTGGTGAAGCTTGGCCGAAATTCATCAAGGAGCTTCAAGGAAGTTCTTCTCTTATTTTCCTCTTAGGTAAGAGGGAGATGGTCCACTTCAACCTCTATTGGTAGTGAGAGACTTTATTTTGTGTTGGTTGTGAGAAACCCTTGTTAGGGTTACTCTCTTTGGTGTATGATTTTGTTGCTTATATGTTGATTTTATCTTGTATGATTTATTTGATTGAATATATATGTATATTGATAACCTTGGATTGATTTTGATGGATTGGAAACATGAAATGGAAGCAAGGGTTCCTTGCTCTCCTCGAAGTGGCTCACGGCCATACCCCTCAAATAGGGTATTCATGGTTGAAAATTGGTAACAAGTGAAGACATAACTAATCAAGTGAATAACATGAAATGGAGTGAAGGAAAATTTAGGGTTTCTACCATTGGGAGGCTCATGGCCTCTAGGGCCATTTTGGGGTCCAACCATGTAACTTCATTCAACCTTGGAATTTAATTAATCAAGCGATTAAGTAGTTAACAATGTGATGGAAAAAAATCTAATTGATAACTTAAAGTGATTCTTTAAACCTAAGAAAAGAATAAGAGTGTGCGAGACTTGGAAAACCTTAAATTAATTTTCTAAGTGAGTATAAATAAACTTAAAATAAGGAACTTAATAATCAAGAGAATTTCTCTAGAGAAGGATTTCATAAGAAATTCTAAATTAAAGTGAAACTTAGTTAATTGGATAATTAGAAATTGATTAGGAATTCATAAAAATGGAAAAGAATCAAGAATGAGATCTTATCCTAAAACTAAGAATAATTCTTAATTAAAGGAAGAACATAAGTGTAAGTAAGATGTTTAATAACTCAATTAAAATTATTTTAGGGAAATTAGGTTAAAATTAAGTGAGGAACTTGTTTAATTAAAGTAATGAGGATTAGACGAAAAGTACTAAAGAATTTCTCTAAAGTGAATTTTAATAAGAAAAACATAGAATATTTAGGCATAAATCTATAATGAACCCTAAAAGTGTAATATCTTATTTGAGGACTTGATAGTATTTATTGTGGGTCCATGTTGGGACCAAGAATGTGTTGATGCCAAACTTGGCCAAATTGTGGCGTGCTATTGATGAAATATATCATTGTTGATTATACATGTTAATGCATTGAGTCATCATGCATTGTGAAAGTTCGATGGACTATTTGTCAAGGCTATGTTGCCTAGGAGATTGAATCATACCTTAGTGCGGGTGTGAATAGACTAGTGTAGGTCATGCTGTTGACCTTGGGGGCGTCAGGAGGGCGCGGGCGTCTTACAGCGGACAGTTGGTAGCCCCTCTGGGCCATGGGACAAACCGATGCAAACGCATCAACGATCTGGACCGAGACACTATCCTATATCACGATCTTGTGGGAATGCCGCTGTATAAAGCCTTGTTGCGGAAAATTATTAATTTTCTAGAAAGCACGTGTTTTAGGCTGACGAGATACTGGCATGTCTCCTTGATCATTCTCTCCGATGTTTGTGTCTAGCTCCATGGAGTAGGATTTTGATATCATATACATGTGCATAGTGAGTCAATATATTATTTGGCATTAACTTCATATGATGAAAGGAATTGTTATATTATTAATGTCATAACTGCCTGAATTTATTGAGTTATTTAATATTTATTTCTTGATACTGTTTATTATTTTTATAATGCTATGTGGGCATCCTACGTCGTTCTATTTCTTTACTGCCATAATTGGTAATGAATGTAGGATGTCTCACCTCTTTTCTGTATTTCTACCATTTCTTTCTCCATATATATATGTTTCTCCGAAGACGGTGGTGAAGAAGGGGAAGTACACGAGTTCCCCGGCTTTAGGCCTGACTTTGATTAGTACCTACTTGATCATGACGTCCCATCCACAAAGCTTTTTGGGTTACATAAGGCTGACTTTTCTTAGGGCTCCGGACTGCTGGCATATCAACCTGGCTACGGATCGCTGCATTTATCTTGGAGATGTGACAATGTTGCTAGCTTGAGGGCGCTATGAGCCGCCTATCTTTACCTGTAGTGTTCATTTGCATTTGGAGTTTTATTTGCCCATTCGGGATATGTGGAGTGAACGTTATTACTCCCTATAGGAGAATTCATTCCTCTCTACTACCCGAGCCCCTACCCGTAATTCGGTGGCTCCACTGAGGGTTTCCTCCGATTAGGAAGACCCTAAGGAGGACCCAACTATGGTTCCTTTTCTTTCTTCTTAGGGGCTGATACTGTTGATGGCTACTAATGACCATTTGTTTTCTTTTTGGGGCTTGATGTCTTATCTTTTGGTGGACTATATATATGTGTAACTATTTTGGGGCTAGTAAAGCTTTATGCTTTTCTTTTTGTATATCTGGCGATGTAACTAAACAATCATGATATCGATATATACACACACACACACACACACACACACACATATATATATATATATATATATATATATTATATATATATATAGCATGATGTATGGATGTATGTTTCACTTCACATGTTAGTTTTTGTTATACCCATATATTATTATCTTATCGTAACATAAAAAAAAAAGAATTCACCATTTTATCTATACAACTATAACCAAACAAGTTTATTTATAATTTAATGAACTGAGTCTTAGTTTATTCTTTTTTTTATTTTCGCTTTATATTTGATGGTGTGACGTTCCCTCTCAAAAAGGGGCATTACATTAGTTGGTACCAGAGCCCTGGTTTATGTCTTCTTTGGGTCTTTGTGGTTAGGTCTGACTTGTTTGTGCTGTGTGTTTCTCTGAAACCAAACACAGAGATGTATTGTTTGGTATTCCGAAAGGAGACACCTAATTCTTCCTTGTGTTTTTCAGTTAGTTTAACTTGAAAGAGTGAAAATGGCACGAGGAGGAGATATGGCCGCGACGATTGAAGTAATGCAAAGAATAACAGAAGTTATTACCCAACAAACTGACAGAGCTACTCAACAATAGGAAAGGGCTGCTCAACAGCTAGAAGCTTCAGCAGATGCTCAAAATCTAGCCGAGTTTCATCGTAACAACCCTCCTCATTTTAAGGGAGATTTTAATCCAGAGAAAGCTAGTCTATGGATCAAGGAGCTGGAGAAAATTTTTAGAGCCATGAACTATGCCAATAACAAGAAGGTAACTTATGCTATTTTTATGCTGATTGGGGATACTGAAGAATGGTGGAACGGGACACAGAGATTGTTAGAAACTGAAGGTCGCACAATCACTTGGGAAGTATTTAAGAATAAATTCTTGAAGAAATATTTCCCCACAAGCGCAAGGCATGAAAAATAGATGGAGTTCCTTAGCTTAAGGCAAGGGAACTTAACTGTAAGTAAGTATGCCGCAAGGTTTGAAAGCTTGTCAAAATTTTCAAAATATTTCCAGTACCAGCCGGACGAGGTGTGGAAGTGTCAAAAATTTGAGGAAGGAATGAGGCACGAAGTGAAAAGAGCAGTCATCACCTTAAGGATCAACCAGTTTACGGAGCTGTTAGATACGTGTCGCCAGGTGGAAGACCTGGATCAAGCTTGAGACACAAGAAATTGTAACTTTGGACCTACTAGGTTCCAAAGAGGAAGAGGCAACGCTGCAAACCATTTCTAGAAGAAACCTTATTCCCGACCACCGGGAAATTAGCAGCAGACATCGGGTGGAGGTCCCAGTGAAGGTTCTGATGGAAATCGAGCTGGACTGAATGTGGAATTTCCTTCAAAATGTTTGAAGTGCGGGAAGGATCATGCAACGAGAGACTACACCATCAAAGGGATCATCTGTTTTCGATGTGGGAAACCTGGACACGTCTCCAGAGATTGCAATCAAGCTAAGGCTGAGCCTTCAGTTAACGCTGCACGAGCTGTAAAGTCACAGGCAAGAGGCCGAGTCTATACCATGAGTGGAGCTAAAGCCTCCCAATCTGAAGATCTTATACAAGGAGAGGGTGCCATAGGAGGTAATCTTTTGACTATACTATATGACTCTAGGGTAATCCACTCTTTCATTTCTTATGATTGTGTACGACAACTTAGTTTACCTGTGTCTTCCTTACCTTTTGACTTGACTGTTTCTACTCTCATTGATAAACTTGTTGTTACCACCAAAGTTTGTTTAGATTATCTTTTAATTGTTGAGGGTCGAATCTTTTCTGTTGATTTGATCTGTTTACCCGTTTCCCAATTAGACATAATTTTAGGGATGGATTGGTTGTCTTCCAACCATATCCTGTTAGATTCCTCCAGTAAAACCATAGTTTTCCCTATGGATGAAGTTTCTAGATTTTTGACGGCCAACCAAATTCGAGCTTTCTTAAAAGAAGGTGCTCAGGGATACATGTTGTTATCTTCCTTAAAGGTTGAGAGCGAGACTAATGTGAATGCAATTCCAGTGGTTAACAAGTTCCCCGAAATCTTTCCTGATGATGTACCTAGTCTACCGTTGGAGCGAGAGATAGAGTTCTCTATTGATCTTGTACCAAGATCTGGTCCTGTATCTATAGCACCTTACAGAATGTCACCATCAGAGTTAGCAGAGCTTAAGAAGCAGTTAGAAGAACTCTTAGAAAAGCAGTTCGTTAGACCCAGTATGTCTCTATAGGGAGCACCGGTGTTGCTAGTCTGAAAGAAGGATGGTACTTCGCGATTATGTGTGCACTATCACTAACTGAATATGGTTACGATCACGAATAAGTATCCACTTCTGAGGATAGATGACTTAATGGATCAACTGAAAGGAGCAGCAGTGTTCACTAAGATCGATCTGCGATCGGGCTACCATCAAATTCGAGTAAAGGTGGAGGATATTCCTAAGATGGCTTTTCGTACCCGTTACGATCATTACGAATACCTTGTGATGCTATTTGGCGTAACGAATGCACCTGCCATCTTCATGGACTACATGAATAGAATCTTTCATCCTTACTTGGACAGATTCGTTGTTGTCTTCATTAACGACATTCTAATCTACTCTCAAAATCAGGAGGATCATGTTGAACACCTCAGTGTAGTTCTCCAGATTCTAAAGGAAAAGAAGCTGTATGCCAAATTGTCAAAGTGCGAATTTTGGCTGGACAAAGTTAAGTTTTTGGGCCATGTGATCTCGAAGGAAGGGATTGCTGTGGATCCATCAAAAGTAGAAGCAGTTCTATAGTGGGAACGACTGAAGATAGTGATAGAAATCCGAAGCTTTGTGGGATTGGCTGGATACTATCGGAGGTTCATTGAAGGATTCTCTAAAATAGCAAGGCCTCTCACTCAGCTCACGAGAAAAAATCAAGCCTTTGAGTGGACTAATGCTTGCGAAGAAAGCTTCCAAGAATTAAAGAGATGACTAACTACTTCACCAGTGTCAGTTCTACCTGACCCAAATGAACCCTTCATAGTTCTACCAGTGTTACTTCCTACCAAGGATTAGGATCTGTGCTTATGCAGAATGGAAAAGTGGTGGCTTATGCTTCGAGACAGTTGTGAGTGCATGAGAAGAACTGCCCAACACATGATCTGGAGCTAGCAGCCGTGGTATTCGCTTTGAAGATATGGAGACATTTCCTTTATGGGGCGACATTCAACGTTTTTAGCGACCACAAGAGCTTTAAGTACTTGTATGATCAAAAGGAGTTGAATATAAGACAGTGAAGGTGGTTGGAATTTCTTCAAGACTATGATTTTCGACTTCTGTATCACCCTAAAGAAAACATTGTGGCAGACACTTTGAGTAGGAAGATGCTCAGTATCTCAGCCATGATGATCAAGGAGAAGGATTTGATAAAGCAATTCAGGGATGTATGGTCTTTTATGGAATTGGCACTGAGAAAGATTTGCAAGAATATGGTCACTATTTCAACTGAGTTAATGGAGGACATCCAGGAAAAATAGAAAGTTGACAAGAGCTTGTATACCCAGGGATCAAGAGCTTATAAAGTATATCCTCGAACACGCTCACACGAGCAAGTTGAGTATGCATCCAGGAATAACAAAGATGTATCAAGACCTAAAACAGCTATTTTGGTGGCACGGAATGAAGAGTGATATTGTCAAATGTGTATAATCTTGTCTGGTCTGCCAGAAAGCTAACATGGAACATCAAAGACCATCAGGACTATTGCAACTCCTAGCTATTCCCAAATGGATGTGGGATAGTATTGCAATGGACTTTGTGGTTGGATTGCCAAAGACCAGAAAAAGGGTATGACTCAATATGGGTAATCATTGATCGACTCACGAAGTCAGCATACTTCCTACCAATCAACATAAAGTACAACATGGAAAAGTTGACCCAGCTATATATTGGTGAGATCGTTAGGCTGTATGGTGTGCTTACCAATATTATTTTTGATAGAGATCCAAGGTTCTCCTCAAAGTTTTGGTAGAGTTTTGTAAGGAGCATTGGGAACGAAGCTACGTCTGAGTTCTGCTTACTATCCACAAACCGATGGGCAATCGGAAAGGACGATCCAATCGTTGGAGGACTTGCTCAAAGCTTGCACTTTAGAATAGACTGGAAGTTGGGATGAAGTTTTACCGTTGGTAGAGTTCACTTACAACAATAGTTTTCATTCAAGCATAGGGATGGCACCCTATGAAGCTCTGTATGGACGACGGTGCTGAACACCTTTGTGTTGGTACCAAGACAGAGAGCGCCTTACAGTTGGACCTGATATTATACAGCAAATGATTGAGACAGTCAAGATGATTCAAGAAAAGATGAGGACGGCTCAAAGTTGACAAAAGAGCTATGCGGACAAAAGAAGAAAGCCTCTTGAGTTTGAGGAAGGCGAGCGTGTGTTTTTGAAAGTCACGCCAATGATTAGGGTCGACCGAGTTCTGAAATTTGGAAAACTTACTCCTAAATTCCTTGAACATTACTAAATTCTTCACCGGATAGGTCCAGTAGCTTACCACCTTTTCTTTCAAACCTTCACAATGTCTTTCATATGTCACAACTATGAAAATAAATTCTTGACCCAAACCATGTCATAGCACCGGACACAGTATAACTAAAAGAGAAATTAACCTATGAGGCACCTCCTGTAAGGATTGAAGATAGGAGAGTAAAACAACTTAGAAGAAAGGAGATCTCATTAGTAAAAGTGATCTGAAACGAAATGACTGGAGATACAACACGGGAGTTGGAAGACAAGATGAAGGAGCAACACCCACAACTATTCTAAGGTATGAAAATTTCGAGGACGAAATTTCTTTTTAGAAGGAGAGAGTTGTAACACCCCAAAAATTAATTGTTTCAATATAAATAGTCATTTTATAATATTTGAGAATTTTTCTAGATTTTTTTGAATATGTCAAATATTTTAATATATTTTTCATTTTGCGTGCACACTGAGCAGAGTCAGTGTAACACTCCAAAAATTATTTATTTTATTATAAATAGTCATTTTATAATATTTGTGATTTAAGAATTTTCATGGATTTTTTTGAAAATATTAAATATTTTAATATACTCTTCGTTTTATGTGCACATTGAGCGGAGCCGAAAAAATAAAATATTTTCTCCGAGGCTGGTAAACTTTGAACTATGAAAATGTCGATGGGGGATATTACTAAACTCGAGGTCAGGCACAATTTACGAAGTTTACATTTTTTGAGATTTTATCCGATAAATAAAATCGCAGTACGTTCTGTTAAATAAAATTATGTAGTACTCTCTATTATCCATTGGATAATGTATACTGGCTTTGTGAACTGTAGCAATTGTCCATTGGGTAATAGCTTGTGATAACTCCATGAAATGTAGTTATTTATGCCCCATATTTATGTTTCATGACATGCTTAGTCCTTGTTCTTATGCATATTTGGAAGGTTTTATGCTTACATTTGTGGAATTCTATTTTGAGATCTTCCTTTATGTTTTTGAGCAATTTGTGCATAGTTGTTGATTGATTAAGTAGATTTACAATTACATTTAACTTGGTGCTTTCTCTAATGCAGGAAGGGCTCAAAAGAGACAAATTGATGCAAGTCAAGGCCTAGCATTGGAGGAAAGAAGCCAAGGATGCATTCCAGAGGTCCACGTCACGGCACAAACATGTGCACACTGCGGCATGAGGTGCTAAACAGTGCATACATAGAGAGCAACACGACCTATCACGTGTTCTCACACACGGCCTTCCACGCCGTGGCGTGGGCATGTGAACGCCGCGGCGCGCGTCGGTGAGCTGAACCTTTTTATTTTGTTTTTCACGCCCTTTCTCGCTCTTTCTCATATTTTCTCTCTTAGGTTTTAGGTTTTTAGCTTTTTAGGGTTAGAGGCTGCGGCTGGGTCCTCTATTGGAGGTGGAGATGGAGCTTGGGGAGCTAAGGATGGAAGCCCTCTTTCCGTTGGAGGAGGATCTGAGTTTCAATGGCGAAATCCATAAGCTTTCTCCTTCTCTCTTTTCTCTTTTCTCTTCCTCATTTCTTGAACATGTATTTGGTAATTTGTTCTCATGTTCATTGTATAGTTGAGCTTTATTTAAGGATGACCTTGAATCCTTTTATTAATATTAATGATTTGTTCTTCTCTGAGTTTGTGTGTATCTTTGATTTTGTTCAATCATATTGTGCTTAATGCTCTTGAATGTTTGGCCAACATTTAAGTTGAATTGATAAAATCCAATGTACCTAGACATAGGGTTTTGGGTTTGAGATCGTATGTATGATTGATGCATGTTCGATTCTATTCCAATAGCAGGATGAGTTTATTCGCTAATGGGATAGAAATATACCTCTTAGCCATGCATAGCACGTGTTTGAGAATAGACCTTAAAGAGTGGATTTTGTGTTAGCTCTCAAGGACACTTGGTGAGTTGGGCAATGGAAACTATAATTAGATGACCTAGACATAGACGTTTAGCTAATATAGATTCTCAAGCTAACCTAATCATTGCAATCATATTTATGAAGAGGATTGCATGTTGTTAGTTGATGTAAAGGGTGAAGAAGGATTTCCCTAAACTCTAACTGTTTATCCTTATTGCTTTCTATCTTTACTTTATTTACTTTTATCCATTTTTATGTTTTTGAATAGAATTAGGTAAGCTATCGGTTAATGCTTAGCATTGGAAATAAACTTATCCTCGTGGAAACAATCTTTTACTCTGTAACTGTATTACTTGTGCGACCCGTGCACTTACGGTTAGCAAATTGTCAAACAACACGTTTTGACCCTTAATAAGTTTTTGGCGCCGTTGCCGGGGATAAGGCATTATTTCCGTATTGTTAATATTGACAATGAGTTTACTTAGCTCTAATTCAAGTTTTTCTATTTTATTGTTGTAAATAGTTTTAATTCATGTTTTTATGCTTTTGTTTTTGGTTTGCTTAAATAAGTAGTTATAGTTTGATTTTGTGGTTTTGTTAAGTTTTTGTTGTACATTTTGTGTTTTAAGTTTTTAGACATGTTTTAGAGGTGCTAGGGGCCAAAATGGAGCACCAGTTCCGGATGAAACTGGTTTGCTACAGAATTCTGCAACATGACTTCTCACGCTGCGGTGCAAAAATATGCACGCCGCGGCGTGCCAGTCTCGGCCATATTACGAAAAGGCACCAGAGCGCTCCACGCCGCGACATGACCCCTTATTTTGCATTTTTCTTTTATTTTCTCTATTTTTCTTTATTTAATAATGTTCAGTTCTAGTTAGGCTATTATTTTGACTTGCCCAAATACCCTATAGACCATAAACACCAAGAACACACATTTACTTTGGTTTGGGGGAGTATCATTGCATGTTTTTACCCTTAATGCTTAATATTTACACATGTTTTGATACTTTAAGTATGTGCTAGTGATAGTCATCATACTTTCATGATTATATCCTGTTTTGGCTATTACTGGTGAGCTGTTGATAAAAGTTTCAATTTGTCAACATTCTCTACATGATGTTATGCATGCTTGAATGGAAAACGACGAATATTTTGAATGCATGATTTGTTGCCATTTGCTAGTGTGTGATGGTTGGCCAATGATATAAATGCTTGCGATTGTCCTCAATTCTTTTGTGAAACCATTTGTGATCTTGAAGCATGCTTAAGCAATCTTGTTTATTTTTATGCATGATGTGTTTCTCACTTAGATGCTTGTTTAACTTTGGAAAGATTTGAGTGCTTGTCTAGAGAATATTTATGGATTGTGCATGCGAATAATTTCTATTATCCTTTAAATTGTTTTGCAATTCTCTTGAGGTGAAATCCTAGATTATGCATGAATGAGGAAATGATTAGGGCATTGTTTGGACCGGTTGAGCCTTTCAAGCTTACCCTTACATGATTATATCCCTAGGTCCTCTTTTGAAGCTTTCTAAATGTTTTGCCTTCTATGTTCTTCTTTCACCCTCATATTTCCTACCTTGTACCCATTCTAATGCATGCGAAAGCATTGCAATCTTTTTCTTCCCTTTATGTTTGTTGAGTGCATGATATGTTATTTCTTCACTTGAGTCCAATGTTTAGGGTATTTATGTTGTTCAATACAAAAGTGGCTTGAAGGAACCATTTGTTGTACAAAAAGTTATTTTTGTTAAAGGAAAAAAAATACAAAAAAAAAATGAAAGAAAGAAAGCGTAAATGAAAAAAAAAGCATTGAATGGTTCTGGATAGTTTTATTTGTTTCATTTTGTAGACCCTTGTTGTAGTGACTCAAGTCTTGAAATGTCATGTTATGTTTCTCAATGTTTGTATGTTTTCCATACCCCTTTGTTCTTCACCCCATCACCTTGGCCTTACACTATAAGCTATTAAAGTCCCATTTGATCCTCAATCATGTGTGATTTACATTAGTGGAGAGAGAGTTGTGCTACAATTTTGTGGAATCTTGATTGGTATCCATGTATAGGTTCATAAACTTATCCGGATGAGTATGATTTGAAAAGGATAAGTTGAGCTTGCATGTTTGTGAGAGATGTCATGTGCATGATTGGAAACTTGATTGATGGCATGTTAAGGATTGTGTATGTGTTGAGCTTAACTGTGAGGCATGTGCATTCTTTGAATGCCATTATAATCATTGTGCACTGGTTGTGGTTAAAATAAAATTGAATTTATCATTATTGAATGCATGTGAGTATGAATTGTCAAAGTGAGTTTTCTTAGTCATACTTTGTGTTGCTTGAGGACTAGCAACATCTTAAGGTTGGAGTGATAACTCCATGAAATGTAGTTATTTATGCCCCATATTTGTGCTTCATGGCATGTTTAGTCCTTATTCTTATACATATTTGGAAGGTTTTATGCTTCTATTCGTGGAATTCTATTTTAAGATCTTCCATTATGTTTTTGAGCAATTTGTGCATATTTACTGATTGATTAAGTAGATTTACAATTATATTTAACTTGGTGCTTTCTCTAATGCAGGAAGGGCTCAAAAAAGACAAATTGATGCAAGCTAAGGCCCAACATTGGAGGAAAGAAGCCAATGATGCATTCCAGAGGTCCACGCCGCGGCGCAAACATGTGCACGTCGCAGCGTGAAGTCCCAAATAGCGCATACACAGAGAGCAGCACGGCTTATCATGTGTTCTCATACACAGCCTTCCACGCCGCGGTGTGGGCATGTGAATGTTGCGGTGTGCGTCGACGAGCTGAACCTTTTTATTTTATTTTTCATGCCCATTCTCGCTCTCTCTCAGCTTTTCTCTCTTAGGTTTTAGGTTTTAGGTTTTAGGTTTTTAGCTTTTTAGGGTTAGAGGCTGCGGCTGGGTCCTCCATTGGAGGTGGAGATGGAGCTTGGGGAGTTAAGGATGGAAGCCCTCTTTCCATTGGAGGAGGATCTGAGCTTCAATGGCAAAATCCATAAGCTTTCTGCTTCTCTCTTTTCTCTTTTCTCTTCCTCATTTCTTGAACATGTATTTTGTAATTTGTTCTCATGTTCATTGTATAGTTGAGCTTTATTTAGGGATGACTTTGAATCCTTTTTTAATATTAATGATTTGTTCTTCTCTGAGTTTGTGTGGATCTTTGATTTTGTTTAATCATATTGTGCTTAATGCTCTTGAAAGTTTGGTCAATATATAAGTTGAATTGATAAAATCCAATGTACCTAGACATAGGGATTTGGGTTTGAGATCGTATGTATGATTGATGCATGTTTGATTCTATTCCAATAGCGGGATGAGTTGATTCGCTAATGGGATAGCAATATACCTCTTAGCTATGCATAACACGTGTTTGAGAATAGACCTTAAATAGTGGATTTTGTGTTAACTCTAAAGGACACTTAGTGAGTTGGGCAATTGAAACCATGGTTAGATGACCTAGACTTAGATGTTTAGCTAATGTAGATTCTCAAGCTAACCTAATCATTGCATTCATATTTATGAAGAGGATTGCATGTTGTTAGTTAATGTAAAGGGTGAAGAAGGATTTCCCTAAACTCTAACCGTTTATCCATATCGCTTTCTATCTTTACTTTCTTTACTTTTATCCATTTTTATGTTCTTGAATATAATTAGGTAAGCTATCGGTTAATACTTAGCATTGGAAATAAACTTATCCTCGTGGGAATAATCTCTTACTCTGTAACTGTATTACTTGTGCGACCCGTGCACTTGGGGTTAGCAAATGGGCAAACAATATGTTTTGACCCTCAACAGCTTATAGTGAAAATCCTAATCACCTTATTACTTTATTACTTTATCATTTATCACCTTATCTAAATGAAATCCACTTTATGTCTAATCAAATTTGCTTTTGAAAAAGCTACTAAGCTAACCCTAATTTTTGAAGCAAATTCTCTCCCTTTTCTCCTTCATACTTGACAGCCAAGAGGGCCTTTTAGGAGCCAAAAGCTTAACTTTCATTTATTACTTTCATCTCTAATTTTTGAAAATCATTTTTACTATCAACTTCTCTCTCTACATTTTCTTTCTCATATTTTCTCTCAAGTTTTCTCCTCCTTTTCTCTTCTCCCACACTCCACGGCCTCACTCCCTCTCTAAACCTCCATGTTTGCAAAAATTCAAAGTAACCATACTTTCATAATCTCCATCACATTCTAAACATTTTTCTAGTTTGAATCTACTTGAAAAGCTTTCATCTTCATCATCTTCTTCAAGCTTCAAAGTTTAAAGCTCTAGGGTAGGATTCTTAATTTCTCACATTCTCTTCCTCTTTTTCGTTTTCATGGCCATCACCATGACCATGGATCCATTCTTTTTCAAGCCTTGGTGTTGATTTGTTGAGTTATGATTCTTAGGGTTTAGTGAAGCTTGGCCGAGATTCATCAAGGAGCTTCAAGGAAGTTCTTCTCTTATTTCCTCTTAGGTAAGAGGGAGATGGTCCACTTCAACCTCTATTGGTAGTGAGAGACTTTATTTTGTGTTGGTTGTGAGAAACCCTTGTTAGGGTTACTCTATTTGATGTATGATTTTGATGCTTATATGTTGATTTTATCATGTATGATTTATTTGTTTGAATATATATGTATATTGATGACCTTGGATTGATTTTGATGGATTGGAAACATGAAATGGAAGCAAGGGTTCCTTGCTCTCCTCCAAGTGGCTCATGGCCATACCCCTCAAATAGGGTGTTCATGGTTGAAAATTGGTAACAAGTGAAGACATAACTAATCAAGTGAATAACATGAAATGGAGTGAAGGAAAATTTAGGGTTTCTATCCTTGGGAGGCCCACGGCCTCTAGGGCCATTTTGGGGTCCAACCATGTAACTTCATGCAACCTTGGAATTTAATTAATCAAGTGATTATGTAGTTAACAATGTGATGGAAAGAAATCTAATTGATAACTTAAAGTGATTCTTTAGATCTAAGAAAAGAATAAGAGTGCGCGAGACTTGGAAAACCTTAGATTAATTTTTTAAGTGAGTATAAATAAACTTAAACTGAGGAACTTAATAATCAAGAGAATTCCTCTAGAGAAGAATTTCATAAGAAATGCTAAATTAAAGTGAAACTTAGTTAATTGGATAATTAGAAATTGATTAGGAATTCATAAAGTGGACTTATTTAATGAAAGAAATAAAGATTAGGTGAAAAATGCGAGAGAACTTCCTTAGAGAGAAACTTAATAAGAAGAACATAGAAATTAAGGCTTAATTCCATAATAAACCCTAAAAGTGTAATGTCTTATTTGAGGATTTGATGATATTTATTGTGGGTCCATGAGTGAGACCTAGAAGTTGTTGATGTTTAACTTGGCCAAATTGTGGCGTGCTATGAATAAAGTATATCATTGTTGAATATACATGATTATGCATTGAGTCATTATACATTGTGAAAGTCCGATGGACTATTGTTAAGGCCACGTTGCCTAGGAGATTGAATCAGACCTATGTGCAGGTGTGAGTAGACTAGTGTAGGTCATACCGTTGACCTTGGGGGCGTCGGGGTGCGGGTGTCTCACAATGGTCAATTGGTAGCTCCTCTAGGCCGTGGGATAGACCAATACAAACGCACCGACGATCTGGACCGAGACATTGTCCTATATCGCGATCTAGTGTAGAATGTCTTGTACAATGCCATAATGTGCACGTTGATAAATTGAGAAATTATAGCACTTGTTAGCCTCAGCAGCTGAGTTACAGACATATCTCCTGATCATTCTCTCTGATATTTGTGTCTAGCTCCATGGAGTAGGATTTTGGTATCATGTGCATGTGCATAGTGAGTCAACATACTATTTAGCGTTTAATTCATATGATGATTGGAACTGCTGTCTCATTGATGATATATCTACCTGGAATTGTTAAGCTATTTAATATTTATATCTTTATGCTGTTTATTATTCTTGTAATGCTATGTGGGCATCTTGCGCCTTTCTGTTTCTTTATTGCCATAATTTGTACTGAACGTAGGATGTCTCACCTCTTTCCTGTATTTCTACTATTCTGTCTATTTGTATGTTTCTCCGAAGACGTCGGTGAAGAAGGGGAAGTACACGAGTTCCTTGGCTTTTGGCTTGACTTTGACTAGTACCTGTTTTGATCATGACTTCCCGTCCATAGGGCTTTTTGGGATATGTGAGACTAACTTTCCTTGGAGGTCCGGACTGCTGGCATATCAACCTGGGTACAAACTGCTGCATTTATCTCAGAGACATGACAATGTCTCTAGCATGGGGGCGTTATGATCCGCCTATTTTTACTTGTAGTGTTCGCTTGCACTTAGAGTTTTATCTGCCCTTACGAGATATGTGGGGTGAGCGTTATTACTCCCCATAGGAGGATTCGTTCCTATCTACCGCACGAGCCCCCGCTCGTAATTCGGTGGCTCCGATGAGGGTTTCCTCTGACGAGGAAGACCCTAAGGAGGACGCAACTATAGTTCCTTCTCATTCTCTGTAGGGGCCGATGTTGTTGATGGCTGCTGATGGCTGTCTGTAATTCTTTTGGGGCTTGTCGTTTTTCCTTTTTAGTGGGCTGTATATGGGTAATTCTTTTTGGGGCATGTAAGGCTTTTGTCTTTTTTGTATATCTGGTGATGTAACTAAACAAACATGATATATATATATATATATATATATATATATATATATATATATATATATATATTTATTTATTTATATATATAAGCATGATGTATGGATGTATGGACTATTTCTCATGTTACTTTATGTTGTAACCATATGTTATTGTTTTATCGTAAAGAAAAAAAAGGGATTCACCAATTTATTTATACAATTATGACCAAGCAAAGTTTACCTATAATATAATGAACCGGGTCTTAGTTTATACTTTTTGTTTCTATTTCGTATTTAATGGTATGACGTTTCCTTCCCAAAAAGGGGCGTTACAACAAGTGCTATAGTTTCTGAATTTATCAACGTGCACATAATGATATTGTACAAGACATTCTACACTAGATCGCGATATAGGATAGTGTCTCAGTCCGGATCGTCGATGCGTTTGCATCGGTCTATCCCACGGCCTAGAGGAGCTACCAACTGACCATTGTGAGACACCCGCACCCCGACGCCCCTAAGGTTAATAATATGACCTACACTAGTCTACTCGCACCCGCACATAGGTGTGATTCAATCTCCTAGGCAACATGGCCTTAATAATAGTCCATCGGACTTTCACAATGCATGATGACACAATGCATATCCATGTATATTCGATAATGATATACTTTTCTATAGCATGCCATAATTTGTCCAAGTTAAACATCAACAGAATTTTGGTCCCATTCATGGACTCATATTAACATATTATCAAATTCTCAAATATAACTATATACTTTTAAGGTTCATTATGGAGTTTTACTTTAATCTACATTTCTCATAACATCTTTCTCTAGGGAATTCTCTTGCAATTCTCATTAAATATTTATTTCTCTTAATTAGCTAAGTTCCTTACTTAAATTAAATCATATTCACTTAAGATAATTTAATTTGGGTCACCCAACCTCTCACTTACACTCATGTTCTTCCCTTAATAAAATTATTCTAAGTTATAGGACAAAATCTTATTCTTGGTTCTTTCCATCTTATGAATTCCTAATCAACTTCTAATTATCCAACTAACTAAGCTTCCATCTTAACACAATATTTTGCCCTCATCTTCCCTAAGAGGCCGTGAGTCCTTTAAGGAACTAGGGATCCAAATTTCTCATTGCTCCATTAACTATCACTCACTAAACATCTAAATTCCCAAATAGTTACACAAAGTTTCATCAAAGACCCATCATTGGGCCATTTGACCGTGAGTCTCCACAAGGAGAGCAAGGAATCCTTGCTTCCAATTCATGATTCCAATCCATCAAAGTCAATCTAAGACCATCAATTTACACAAATATAACCAATGAACCACATAGAGGAAAATTAATACAAGGATCATTAGAAAACACATAACTAAGGGAGTAAGCCTAATATGAGCTTCTCACAACTAACACACAAAACAAGTTTCCCACTATCAATAGAGGTTGAAGTGGATAATCTTCCTCTAACCAAGAGAAATAACAAGGAAAGCAAGCTCCTTTTTCTTTGGGAATTTCGTCTTCCACTTTCAAGAAAACCCTAAGGACATCAAACTCACAAGAATCACAATCAAAGCTTGAAAAAGGCATCCATGATCACTAAAGTGACCATGGATCACGAAAATGAAATGGAAAAATGAGAAAGCTATGAATTTTTACCTCAAAGTCTCCAACTTTAAAGCTAGATGGAGGAAAATGAAAATGGTGGATTTTGGTGGTGGTCACAAAAGAGAAAATGTTCTAGGTGATGAGAAATGGTAGGAAATAAGGTTGGTTGAATGAAAAAGCTTGGATGGCCAACAATGGTGGTCTTGGCCGTGTGGGTGGTGAGAAAATGGAGAGGAGAAATATTGAGTTTTTGAAGATGATCACCAAAGAGAAAAACCTTAGGATGATGAGAGGAAGCAAGAAATGGAAGTAGTTTTAGCAAGCTAATGGAGATGGTCTCCAATGGTGTTGGTGCCGTGGAGAGGAGAAGAGAAAAGGAAGAGAAGAGCTTGAGAGAAAAAAAGAGAAAAAAAGAGAAAAGAAATGGTAGAGAGATAAAGTGATAGTAAAGTGATGATAGCTTTTGGGATTTGAAATTAGAAATGAAAAATGATAAAGTGTAAAGTTAATTTTTGGCTCCCAAAATGGCCTTATGGCTGTGGAGTGTGGGTGAGAAAGGAGGGAAATTGGCTTCTCCAACAAGCCAATAGGAAGTTGCTAGGAAGCTTCCTCCAAAAATTACCTTTTTAAAAAGTCAATGATGATGTCACTTGTGTGATGTCATCAAGGTGATGTCACTTAAAGTGAACACTCTAAAAAATATGATTAACACTCTGTTAGATCTATTATCCAGTGGACAAAAGTTACAGTTAATAAAAATAGTATTTATTGTTCATTGGATAATTTCACGGTACAACGATTTCACTTATCAATTAAAATCTCAAAAAACATAAACCTCATAAACTGTGCCCGACCTCGGATTTAGTAAGATCCCCCGTCGACGTTTCCATAGTTCAAGGTTTACTAGCCTCGGGGAAAATATTTCATTTTCTCAGCTCAGCTCAATGCGCACGTAAATTAAAAAATATATTAAAATAATCAATAGTTTTGGAAAATTCTAGAAAATTCACAAAAAATACAAATATTATAAAATGACTATTCATCATGAAATAAACAATTTTTGGGATGTTACAAAAACCACTAATTTTTGGATTATGAATCAAAATCACACATGCTTTGAACTAAAACTTCACTTTGTGCATCAAAGGTCTAAATGAGAAGTTCTAAGTGTCTAACTCAAAATCATGCTATGGAAAAGTCATAAACAATCATTGAAACACATTTAAGCAAGAAAAACACATCAAACACCTCTAAAACTTAATTTGACATATTATGCAACAAGAGTGCATCAATGGAGAAAATGGAGAAAAAAAGTGAAAAAGAACTCAATTCAAGCTTGGATGATCACACATTGGATTTTCCTTTGGCATTCCTCTTTTTCTCCTCCTCTTTTTTCTCATTTCTTTCCTTTTCTTTCCTTTGCTCTATCACATTTTCTATTTCTGTGCATTTTCAGCAAAGAACCATGAATGAAGGCTTAAAAAGAGGTTTCAAATGACTTATAAGGCCTTTAAGGCCATAACTAATAAATCTTGATCTGCTAATAACACTTAGATTCAGCTAAATCAAGGTTTTCAACTTCCAATAACTTTAAAATAAATTCCAAGATTTATTAAAAAAGTTGTTTCACCATTATCTTATTTTTTTCATATCTGCTGCTAGTCAATTTGGCATAAAATGCACAACAAGTATACCTAAAAATACCAAACTAACTCAGTTTACCTTAAAACTTTAACCATATATTGTTTCATGCATTTGTGACCTAAAAATAAATTATCCATATTCATTTCCATCATATAAGAAATTTATACTATTATCTTCGTCATTTTAAGCTACTTTTCACCTTTAGTGTTGTAACAAAGTGTCTAAACTAACTCAATTTGTTACAATTAAACAGGCATGTTAAGCAAGTCATATACTACCTTTGTACACATATACAAGTCTAACATGTCATTAAGGGTATTACAACTTTTATTGGATCAAAAACATCACGCACTAGGGGTTCATTCTATCTTCTCGAACCATGAAGCATTAATTAAGAAACCACCTCCAAAGTAAGATCCATAACTTAGGGGCCCTACTTTGAAGTTTAGCAAAGTGGGAATGCAATGGTCCTTCCAAATATCAACCAAAGCACCATCACCAATGCTCAATAAAGAGCCCATTTCCAAGACCTTCATCTTTTCTATGAGAATCCTCCAAGTGTAAGAAGGTTTTATACCCAAGTGAGCAGTTAAGAAGTTACTAGCTTGAAAATATTTAGCCTTCAAAATTATAGAAACTAAAGCATCAGGATATTGCATTATTCTTCACCCTTGTTTGGCAAGCATAGCGAGATTAAATGTGTTTAAATCTCTGAAACCCATTCCTCCCATATCTTTAGGCCAACGTAATTGATCCCAACTGATCCAATATATCTTGGAAGCATCAGTTTGATCACCCCACCAAACCAAAACCTACTCATCATACTTCCAAGCTCATTGTGTAACACCCAAAAAATTTCTTGTTTCATGATATATATTCATTTTATAATTTTTGTGAATTTTGTGAATTTTTTTAGAATTATTTGAATTATTTGATTATTTTAATATATTTCTCAATTTACGTGTGCATTGAGCGAGGCCGGAAAAATGAAATATTTTCCCTGAGGCCGAAAAACCTTGGACTGTGGAAACGGTGACAGGGGGTCTTACTAAACCCGAGACCGGACACAATTTACGAAGTTTTATTTTTCCAGATTTGATCTGATAAATAAAATCGCAGTACGTTTTATTACCTATTAGACAATAAATACTAGTTTGTTAACTGTAACTTTTGTCTATTAGGTAATAACTTTTGTAGAGTATTAGTCATCTTTTCTAGAGAGTACTTTAATGACATCACCAATATGACATTATCAAAGTGACATCATCCTTGACTTTTTCCAAAAAGTGGACAAAGCTTCTCAAGGAAGCTAACTTCTCTCTCTCCTCCCTTAGAAACCCCACACCAATGAGGGGGGAAAAGATGACACAAATTGTCATCTTTTCATCTAAAAATCCATTCACCTTTTCACATTTTCACCTTTTACATTTTCAAAAGTTTCTATCATCTTCTCTCTTTACTTTACCTTTCTCTCTCAACTTCTCATTTTCTCTCACTTTCTATCATATTTTCCCTTCTTCCTCTCCTCTCCAACCTCACGGCCATCCTCCCTTCAAGCACCTATTCATTTTCTTTAATCTCAACTATCTACATCCTTGAATCTAAACCACCATCCTAAGGCATTTTGGTGAGGAGATCTTGGTTTTCTCTCATTTTCTTCTCTTTTTTTTCTCTCCTCACTCTCACGGCCAAGCACCACCATTGATGGCCATCCATGCTTACTTGCTCAACCAACCTTATTTCATGCATCTACTCATCACCTAGGAGCTTTTTCCTTTTATAACCATCACTTAATTCTTCCATCTTCATCTTCTTCTGTAAAGCCCTAAACTTGAAGCTTTGAGGTAAAGTTCTTGATTTTCTATTTTTTCCCTCATTTTCATGATTCTTGGTCACTTTAGTATTCAAGGACTCCTCTTTTCAAGTTTTGGTTGTTGATTATTTGAGTTTGATCATTCTAGGGTTTTGGTGGAGAAGTTGGACGAATTTCAAGTGGCATAAAGGGAGTTCTTTTTCTTGTCATTTTCTTATGTAAGAGGGAGATTAACCTCATCAACTATGCTATGATGGTAAGGAACGAAATAGTTATGTGGGAGTGGAGAATCCACGTGAGGATTCATCCACTCGATTGTGTGACTTTTGATTTACGTTTGTTTGATTTTGTATGATTACATGATGTTGTTGTATGCAAAGAGTTAGTTATGGTGGATTGATGGTTATATGTGATAATATGATTTTGATAGTATACATGAACTTAATTAATTGTGGTGATTAAAGTATGTGACATACTATGATTATGTTGTAAAGAAATGATTTTTGGATTCCATTGATTATTTGAGGCTCACAACCTTTTGGCCTAGGAGAAGATATACATGAGGAAAATATTCTATTGATTAAGAACTTAGATGATAAGGTAACAAGAACATGATTTGTGAGGTTACAAGTTGAAAGAGGAAAAGAACAAAGTTTTACCATTGAAGAAAATTGAAATTTTGTCATGATATTTGATAATTGGATGGAGAAGCAATTTGGGGACTTAAGTATTTTGCCTAAGGTGATTCTTAATAAGTTAAATGGAAAGGATTTTTATTTGGAAGTTGAATAATGAAAGTTTTAGAAAGAATGTTAGAAAATATTGTTTAGGTGAATTAGAAGACTAATTAGGATTAAAGGATTTATAAGTAAAAGAGAAGATAATTACAATGTTCTGATTTGGGGAGTAATGACTTTTGGATATACCCATGGAAATAATTTTGGGGTTAATTGGAATAATGAGAAGTGATTTGATACTGGTGAATCTAGTTGACTTGATAACCGAGAAATTTAATTAAGGATTCATAAGATAAGAATGGAAAAGAATAAATGTTATCATTTAACAAAAGAGCGATTTTCGATTTTGAGAGGGAAAAACAAGCTTGAGAAAGGAACAATGAAAACTTGAAAGACTTAGAAGAAAAAGGAAGAGAATTATGAGGTTAAGACATTGTGGTTTCTCTTAAGTTTTTCATGAATGATATGAGGAGAGGTCACTCGAGGAACTTAGTTATCAAAGTTAGGTGATTAGGATTGATTTCTACTTTTTTCTTGAAAGTGTTACAATTAAAGCCTAATGGTGAAGCAATGGTTCTATATGCTAAAGAAAATTTAAGAATGCTTCATGTGAATTGATAGTGATGACTCTTGAATTTGCATGACTGAGATACTTTATGAAAGAATGCTTTAGCATTGTGTTTTTGGGTCGACGTACTGGACCCAAGTGGATTGTGAATTTAGCATTGTGCTTTTGGGCCGACGTACTAGACCTAAGTGGATTGTGGAATCGATGTATAGGACCCGAGTGGATCATTGGTATTACGTAATTGTATGGGCAGTTATATAATATCAATGATACTAATGGTATTAGACAATTGTATAGGTTACTTTAATACCATTGGGAATGGTACAATGGTGGTTTGATTTTCATTGATCATGCACTTAAGCATTATACTATCGGCTTTTGTTGCCTAAGAGTGAACGAGAATTTGGATAGTGTGATCCTGGATGGATCTCAAGGGGCGTCAGGGCGAGGTGATTCACGTAGTGATCTGATATCACATTATATACCCTTAGCCATGAAAAACCATTGCAACGCACGACAAAGACCCAACAAACACTATCCTTTTCATGGTCAGGCGTAGACTGTCTTTTGAGGGGGGACAAATCTTCTGGAATATTCATCTCTGAATTTTTAGCTCCATGGAGTAGGAACTAGTTGCATTGTGCATAAGGATGGTCAGCATACACATTGTGCATATGCATAGTCAGTATATCTGTTATTGTGGCATGGTCTATACTTATGTATTCTGATGTACATTGCTGAATTATCTATTAGTTGATAACATGATTATGCTTGTTGTTCTATGATATTCCCATATTGACATTATCATATATGCTATTATTTAATGTTGTTGTGTATGAAAGGTATTAGTGTCTTTGTTGTTGTTTCTTGCCGCCATGATGGTATTGATGTAAGGGATCTCATATCTTTCATTGTATTATCCTATTTGCCTCTGTTTTATGCTTATGTTTGTAAAGACTGCAATGGCGGCAAGACAAGATCTGTGAGGTTTCACTAGACTACAGTTTTATGGGGGCGTCGAAGCGTGGAACATCCACTGGGACACGAGGCACGTTTAGTATGTCAAAGATGTTACTTTATTCTGGAGTAGGACCTGGCACGACGTTGCTATGTTTACTATGGATGTAGCTATTCACTTGGAGTTTTGCATGCCTTTTAGGGAGTTCCTTTTGGGGAGTTTTGGGATGATTGGAGAGCTTCCTCTAGGGAGGACTCTGTGGAGTCGACTGCTCAAACTCCCATTCGTAAGGACATGCCCTGACTGGGGGTTTTTCCTGCTAGGGATCTCGAAGGGGATCTGGAGGAAGATCGGGTATAGGACCTTACTCTTCAAGTGTTTGGACTTGGACTAGACTCAATCTTCATATGGTAGTTATATATATATATATATATTTGGAGTAAGTGAGTTTTATGCTTTTGGAACATGAGATAATATATTCAAGGATGTAGTAAACTTTGTTTTATAAAAAGTCTATTTTATGGTTCTTATGTTTTGTGTCTCTATAATTTGATAAGTTTATGTTATCTGCGAAAAGAAGTTTTGAAACACGTATTTTATAATATCAACTTTTATAACTTGGGTAAAGAGTTTTTTTTAAAGGAGTTCATCTTAAATGTAATGTCCTCTCGGAGGGGGTGTTACACATTGCATAGAGATAAAGGAGTTTTGAAGCATGCCATGGAAAAAGTGGGAATTTCTTGTGCCACAGCCATAATGAGCTCTTCTTTACCTCCTTTAGATAAGAGATTTTCTTTTCATCCTTGGATCTCTTCCAACCCTGTCTTTTAAAAACTGTAAGGCATAGTATTTCTCAACCATTAACGGAAGACCCAAGTACTTCTCATAGAGCATGATGGAATGAATATTGCTTTCTTGAGAAATTTGGGCTTCAGAAGCAACCGGTGTATTAGGGTAAAAAGTATAGATGACTTTCAAAATTAACATACTGGCCTAAAGTTTCTCCATAGAGATGAATAGTATTTAGAGTAGTCCTACAATCCTTTATAGTTTCATTTAAAAATATGAGGTTATCATCTATAAAGAAAAGATGTGACACCTTCGAGGTAGCTCTGTAAACTCTAACCCCAAAAAATTCATTACAATCTTTAGCTCTTTGGAGTAAAGTTGAGAGCCCCTCTATATAAATGACAAAAAGGTATGGGGATATGGGATCTCCATGTCTCAAGCCACACTAAGGTGTAAATTTGTCACTTGGGAAACCATTTTGAAGCACATAATATGATACAAAGGTAACACATCTCATCAACAAATCAATCTATCTTTCATTGAATTCAAGCTTTCTCATTATTGCCTTTGGAAAGACCCATTCAACTCTATCATAAGCTTTGCTTGTAACTGATGCGGATTTAAGAGTTGCAAACCCAAGTGCAGGTTATCTCAAGTAATAAATTCTCGGTGAGTCCGAGGTCGAACCACAGAGACTTGATGAAGAAAAATTAATTAAGGTAAAGTAAATATTTTGTTACAACAATAAAGGTGATAAAACTTGATCACAAATAAAAAGGAATTGCTTGGGTTAGAAGATCCACTCTTGGTAAATAAATTAAGGACAAGATTAATTCTTTTATAACTCAATTAGAATCCACACATAACAGAGGTTCCAATTTGAAAATAAAACGTTCAAAGTTCATTAAAAATTATATACGTAATTATATTATGATTTCTTTAATCATCTATTAACACCACCACTCATAAATGGGATCAAGCATTCATTGTGCCAAAATCTTATCTACAACAAATCAAGATCTCCACTTTATAAGGAGAGTTTCTAGCACCACCACTTGTAAATAGGTTAAAGCATTCATTGTATCAATCTCTTGTCTACAACAAATCATGAACTCCACTTTACAAGGAGGGTTTTTAAATTAATTGGAAACAAAATATAATACGTATAATGACCACTTGAAAATATATCATTTAAGCACAAGAGAGAAATTAATCTAACTTTATTTCATTACCAAGAGATTCACTCTTTCACCTAAGCAAAATGAAACTTAGTTACTCATAGACAAGAAGAAAGAAAGAGAGAAGAAGAAGAAGAAGAACATGACTTCAATTTAGAACAAAGGAAAATTACTACAAGAAAACCTAGTAACAAACTAGCATCATTTTGGTACCTAACACCTAACACCTTTAATGATCTGCCAAGGCCCCCTTTTATAGAGGATTAGAGATACAAAATAACAAAGGGGCTGAGTCATTAGTGAGTGGATGAGTGGAAAATGCTAAATGAATTTTGGTGAGTGAAAAATTATGGAGATTCCTTGTCTCCAAAATCATTTAGCTCTGAAGTCATTGAATACGCTAGAATGAGAAAATATGATCTTCATCAACTTGTAGGGCTTGATTTTGACTTTCAAATGGCTTTGGTTTGAGTCCAATATCATTTCTATAACTCCAGATACGTTCAAATTACTGTACACTAATCAGGCCCAGTCACAGCTCCTCTGTTCTGACTTGCAAGCCCAATATCACCCATTCGGTCTTCAATTATGGAAACGTATTCAACATAAAAGTTTTAGGCCATTTGAAAACCTCTAGCTCGAAATATGGCATGAACAGTACACATAGATCAAGCTGTCAGGAACAATACTCTAATTCTTGCTTCAACCCCAATTTGAGTTATCTACTCGTGTGATTGGGCCTTTAAGGTCCTCATGAAAGTTATAGAGCTCTCTCTTATCTTTAAAATGCCATTAGATTCACCTCATTTGACCACATACATCCCAAGATATAGCCCAAATACAGAAACAACGTAAGACGTAAATTATACTGAAAAATTCAATTAAGTCCAATTTGAGTCCAAACTTATAAAACATAATCAAACTCAATCAATTAAGTACATGGAGAGTGTAAATGACTAAAAATGAAGACTTATTAATGTATCAAATATGTGATCATTAAATTCTCTCACACTTAGCTTTTTGCACTCCTGGGCAAAGCACACAAGACCAAAACTAAAAAAAAAAAAGAAACAGACTCAAAAGTTAAACACTCTAAAAGACTTAATTTCTAATAATATTTAAAAATGAAGAGCAACCAATCATTCAAGTAATCAAAACATTCATGAGGTAACATATCTTCACATCTCAAAGCAACAAGTAAGGAAACTTCAATTGAACAACATGAGTCAAGAATGATAGATCTTCACAAGATTCACTCTCAATCCCTCAAGTGTTTAAAAGGTAGGTGTTTCACTCAATTCAACCCATGAAAATTGCACTACCATAAGCTTGCTTATCTTCTACTTCTCCACTACTCAGAACACATGCACGCATAAATCATGAGGACTTTAATCAATGTTGTAATGGGGTCAAGGTAAAGGAGAAGGTAATATAGATATGACAAGTTAAATACCAAAGAGAATAAAAGAGTATGAAAGCTGGGTTCAATTGACAAGCATGAAAGTTCATCCCAACTCCACCTAATACAAATTCTCTTTATATATTCTTTTCCTTTCCTTTATTGCCTTGTTGACCTTCTTTTTCTTTTTACTTTTTTTTTTATTTTTGATTTTTGATTTTTTTGATTTTTTTGATTTTTTTTATTTTTTATTTTACAAAAAGAACATCATATATACATTTTTTTTAACCATTCTGGACACACACCCCCACACTTGTTCAAGAACTCATCAAATGACAAAGCTAATGTTCTCTTATTCCCTAAGGCCAGGTAAGAACATGGTTTTTCATTTAAGACACATAATGAGTTCGAAATAAAGAATGGTCAAATAAGCTCAAAGGGGTTAAGCAAGGGGAAATAGGTCATTTCCAATCTTTACGTTGGCAGGAATCAGAGAATTTACAAGAAGTTATAAGAGTGCTTGAAATCATATTAGGAATCAGAGAATTTTCAAGAAGTCATAAGAGTGTTTGATATCATATTGAGACAATAAGCTGCTAAGTAAGGCTGGCTATTTGATTAAAGTAGTTATTTCAAGAAAAATGCCTCAATTATATTTATGTACGCATATGAAAATGTAGTCTAAAAAAGAATCAAAGCAAGTTCTAGAATAACAATTCTATGAGTGAAATTCACACAAGAAAGAAGAGAATTGTACAAATGTTCAATCCATTCATCAATAGGCTCAAAATCTCATAAGGCATAATTCTATCATTCTCAGTCCACCAATTCAACATCCATAACCAAGCATGTGATTTTTAAGAAAGAAGACAATTAACTCAATTATGCAAATTTTACTGAATTTGAATTGCTACTTCCACACAAACTAGTTATCTACCCCAACTAAGATGCGTCTCAAGAGTAAAATTTACTCCTTACTCTGTCATCCTTAACTGGTTTAGTAAGTTATTGACAAACATATAAACACAACAAACATATTAATACACACACTTCCTAAATTTGTTTTTATTTTGTTTTTGTTTTTGTTTTTGTTTTATTTCTTTTTTACACAACTATCATTCCCCCCAACCAGATCACAACATTGTCCTCAATGTCAAAGATAGATAGGTAAAGGATAGAAGATAGTACATGTTGTTGCAATTACTAAAAAGAGAAACCTCACACAAATTTAAACAGAAACAAAGTACGATAAATAAAACCAAAGCTTGTAATTATTTAAATAGTTGGAGTATCTTGGCTGGCTTTCTTTTCATTTTGTTTCCCTCATCGCTTCCTTCGGACCAATCTATTTGAGTTGTTACTGGATCAGGTTCATAAACAAAAACTTCTAATTTTTATCAATCAACTCATCAACAATAGAAGCAAAGATAAGGAGTCGTCTTGCATAAGGTGTGACAAATTTTTGTTCCACAGCATGATCAATAAAAGATAACAAATTATCAAAGAAATTATTAACATTCAACAAACCTATGGGTTTATGGTGGATGTTCAGTTGGGCCTAAGAGATAATTTGAAAGACATCTTCTAAAGTACCAAAACCACCAAGTAAGGCAATGAATGCATCAGAGTTTTCAAGCATTGCCTTCATTCGTCCATGCATAGATGATACTTGAATTTCCAGTCCAATTGTCTTTCCAACGATGTTCCTTTGAGTTAAAGGTTCAGGAATGACACCTAAAACTTGACCACCTCTTACAAATGCAGAAAGTAATACAGCCCCCATTAACCCAAGGCAACCTCCCCCATATACTACACGAATGTTCCTCGCAGCAAGTGCTCTACCAACAGTCCTTGCTGCGTTTACAAACTCTAAACTCTTCCCATAACTTATCCCACAAAATGCATAGATACTGGTAAAACTACGAACAGAAGAAGAAGCTCTCTCCATTTCTACACTCACACTCTCTTTGAATGATTATGAGTTGCATGAAAGTGAAGAAAATGAAGTGTTTAAAAAGGGAAGAGAATAGAAAAAGTAATAATAGCTCCTATATGGGTAGGTTGGCTGTTGTCAGAAAATTTTGAAATTAAGAAACACAGTTTATTTATTTATTTATTTTTTTTGCTTTTTTTTACTTTTTTTTGTTTTGTTTTGTTTTTTTTTTTTTACTTCAAGAAAACCATCAGGGTAAAGAAGTCTAGAAACCCCTGAAGGATCCCATCCAAAGGATTGTCTGTCCAAAACCAAAATACAATAAATTTATACAAAGATAAAATAATAATAACAAATGATGACATACCTTTATGTACAGGATTCATGGCGTATCTTTATACTGCTCGTCATGAGTGCAGTAATACCAAGATGGCTCAGCTAATCTTGGAATTCTTCTCCTTCCCACTTGTTTGAAGAAAAGAGAATAAAGAAACCATCGTGGGTTTCCATCCTGGGTCTAGAACCTAGAGAGCTCACACTTGGGTTCGTAACATCAACAAAGATGCTAAAATCTGAAACCCGCAATGTCCAAGATCCAGAACGCTCCATCCCAGGGCGCTGAGAGCCCCTTCTAATAAAAGAGAGGATCAAGCTCAGATGCCTTATACGCTTTGGCAGCCGCGGGTTACTTCTCACTAATAACCAAAGTGGGACGCTTCTACCTGTCCATCAACTCCACAGTGCCTAGATGGTAAACATTGGGTTGTGGAGTTCGGCTCTCTACAGAGCATGACACACGAACCTTATTTATGAACCGGCGTGCTATGGTCCACCCGAGGCAATGACGGGACTGCCGCTAGCAGGGGCTCCTAATCTAATTAAAGACCAAGTACAATTGAAGTTTCGCCCTTTTTTTCTTTTTTTTATTCTTTTTTATTCTTTTTTTCTTCTTTTTTTTTGAAGCTGTACAAGATAATATATACATGTTGCTGTGATTGTGGCTCATATCTTCCTCTGGTTTCACGTCCAGAAATGGCTTAAACGCCTTCTATGAGTCGAGGATAAGCTTCCCATCTAATTTTCTTATAAATTGGCAAACAGGGTCTTTTTAAGTCAGATTCCAAGACTATAACGCTCTTACTCATCCTTGAAGAGATTCCACAAACTAAGAATTTCACGCTGCACAACTCCACAAGAATACGTCTCAAGAGTCAATAAGATATTATCTAATGACTCCTTACTCAGTCCATTCTTAATGAAGAATATTTTATCTTCTCTGTTTACGGAAACCATCCCTAAAAAGTGACATTGCATGTTACAATTCCATTGTGCACACTTGTAACAAACTTGCATTCTTTTTGCTCTTTCCCTTTTTGAAAATGAACTTTTACCGTGACCAGGCATGTATAGGACAAACGAATCTGAAGATTCACCAACTAAACGAACCTTTACTTCAATTATCCAGCGTATATCTTCTGGGATACCCTTGTACATTAACAGTCTCAGTCTTTCACACCTAGCTTTGTAGATTTTGGTTAAGCATTTTTAGGAACAGAAGGGAAATGCTTTCTTAGATTTGAGCGAATGACATCCATTTTGAAGGAGAAAGAATCAGTTATTAAGGGAAACTGAAAGACAAATCGACTTGAGAGTCATGAAGTACCGTTATCCGCTATTTAACCGGGAATACAAAGAACTGCAAAAAGAAAGAAACAAAATTAAAATAAATTCTACTCATAACAAGGATTAGAAAGAGAGATGGATTCTACCTTAATAACTTGATGTTCCAGAAATGGTTTGAGTCTTTGTCCATTTAACTTAAATACAATATCATTCCTAGGATTCTCAATGTCTATGGCCCCATAAAGATACACATGTTTGACAATAAAGGGACCAATCCACCTAGATCTCAATTTTCTAGGGAATAGATGAAGACGAGAATTATAAAGTAGAACTTTTTGACCAATTTCAAAACTTTTTCTCAAAATTGATTTGTCATGAAAAGCTTTTGTTCTAACTTTATAAATCTTTGAGTTTTCATATGCATTGTAACATCCCGAAAATTCTTTATTTCATTATAAATGATCATTTTATAATATTTATGATTTTTAGAAATTTTTGTGGATTTTTCTGGAAATGATGAATATTTTAATATATTCTTCATTTTGCGTGTACATGAGCGGAGCCGGGGAAACTAGAATATTTTCGCTGAGGCTGGTAAACTTTGAACTGTCAACGTGTCAACGGGGGATCTTACTATACCCGAGGCCGGGCACAGTTTGAGAGATTTATGTTTTTCAAGATTTTATCTGTTAAATAAAATTGCGGTATCATAAAATTATCTGATGAATAATAAAATATTATTTTCATCAATTGTAAATTTTATTCACTGAGAAAATAATTCCACTGTGTAATTAATCATCTGTCAGATGTATTTAATTTAGAGACAAGCTTACTATGTGCTTTATCGAGGAGCGCGCGAAGCTTCTCAAGGAAGCTTCCTCTAACCATTATTTTTATCATTTCTCTCTCCTCCCAATTTGTGCAGCACGTTTGAATTAAGGGGTCTAATTCATTTTCTTCCTAACATTTCCCCTCCTCCCAATACGTAGCTCACTATTCACTCATCTTTCTCTTTCTCTTTCACCCCACATGCAGCAACACCATCCACCCACACCTCCATTTTGTTCTTCAAACCGTCACAATCTTAGCACCATTTCGTGTTTGGAGGACCACTATCATTGAGGAAATCATCTTCAAAGTTCTGTCATTTTCTCCATCTCCATTCTCTACGTCTTTGAAGCTTAAAGGTTGGAGCTTTAAGGTAAAGCTCTTAGCTTTTTCTCCCTCTCTTCTCTTTTTTGTAACCCACTATCATTTTGATGACAATGGGTATCCAATTCAATATTGGGTTCTGATTTTGTATGTTTAAATGTTTAAGGATTTCCTGGAAGCTGAAAACGTAAATCCTGACCAAAAGGAGCAGCCTTTCTTTGTGCTTCTCTAAGGTAAGAGGAAGACACTCCTCCTCAACCTCTTTTAGCATTTAGGGACGTCGTTTGTGATTGGTACTGAGAGTCATCTTTGTTTGTATATTGTTGGTGATGTATTTATGCTAGTTGATTGTTTTGTATGTTTTGATATATTTATGTGTACTGCAACGTATAATCTAAAAGGAACGCCGTCGGGATGGCTCTCGGATGGCCACGCCTTGAGACTAAAATTTTGGGATTCTTGGTGAGAAATGGTAATAACTTGAGTTTCTGACCATTAAGTGTAATGTCAAAATCTGTCGTGTATGAACTCCTGGCCAAACCCGTCGAATTTGATGTCTTGATCACTTAGTAAAGTTAAAGTCCATCGAGTATGAACTCCTGGCCAAACCCGTCGAATTTGATGTCTTGATCACTTAGTAAAGTTAAAGTCCATCGAGTATGAGCTCCTGGCCAAACCCGTCGAATTTGATGTCTTGATCACTTAGTAAAGTTAAAGTCTGTCGAGTATGAACTCCTGGTCAAACCCATCGAATTTGATGTCTTGATCACTTAGTAAAGTTAAAATCCGTCGAGTATGAACTCCTGGCCAAACCCGTCGAATTTGATGTCTTGATCACTTAGTAAAGTTAAAATCCGTCGAGTATGAACCCCTGGCCATGCCCATCGAATTTGATCCCTGGTCATTTAGTGCAATATCAAAATCCGTCGAGTATGAACTCCTAACCACTTAGGAGAGAAACTCCTCCAATGCAAAATCCGTCGAATTGGAATGACCACATCCGTCGAGTGACATATTCGTCGAGTTAGAATGCCAATACCCATCGAGAGACATACCCGTCGAGTAGATTGCCTGTCCATTTAATAGAAGCTTCCCAAAGTTAATATTCATCGAGTAGAATGTCAAGATCCGTCGAATTAGAGTTTCTGACTATAGTATTTTTTGTCAGTTCGACACTTGGGAGATTTCTCCAACGTCGACACCCACATCCGTCGAAATAGGACTTCTGCTGATCTTCTGGAAAAATTTGACAGTTTTGTTCTCTGTTCGACAGAACCTCCATTCGACAGAAATTGATTTTTATCCAATCTTATTATAAAATGTTCTCCCATCTTTCATCCTTCTGCTATGTTATTTTTCGTCGAATGGCAGCCTCAAATTTCCACTAAATGCATTGTCTCCGTCGAATTCACAATTATGGTTTATCACCCAATACCTAGCAATTGAATCTGTGACGTTGTTGGTGATTCTGGCCATGTATCTTCCTGGATTCAAAACCCTTGGATTAATAAAAGCACATAAATCATAAATGATTGGATGACTAGAGATTAAGTAGGGATTCATAAACAGGGAAGAACATGAGTATGGGTGAGCTTTTGAGGCACATAATGAATTTAATGGTTGACTTCTATCATGACTATGAATAGAAATTGTGGATATCCTTAAAATGTACTATTGGCTTGTTGTGGACCCGTGAATGGGATCAGATCTTGTTGATAAATGACATGACATGCATTTGAAGCATGATGGACTTAGTTGGTCATGAAGAGTATGATTGTGTCATGCATTGAACAAAAAGAAAGAGATTGTCCATTGGACTTGGTTGAGGCCGGTAGCCTAGGAGTTGAACTTACACCTTTGTGCGGGTGCGAATAGACAAGTGTAGGTTACTTGTTGACCTTGGGGGCGTCAGGGTGCGGGTACCTCACAATGGGCAGCTGGTAGCTCTCTGTCCGTGGGGCAGACCGATGCAAACACACTGACGATCCGGACCGAGACGTTGTCCTATATCGAGATCTGTGTAGAATGTCTTGTAAAATGTCATGATGTACACAATGATAATTTGAGAATTATAGCACTTGAGGGCCTGGCCAGCCAAGAATACAGACATACCTCCTGATCGTTCTCTCCGACTGTTTTGTGTCTAGCTCCATGGAGTAGGATTTTGGTTATTGAGGGCACGTGTGCATAGTGAGTCCATGAATTATCTGGCATACATTGTCATTATAATTGGAATTGTTGTCTTACTGTTGTATATATATAACTGCTTGGAACTGCTTATTTGTTTACTTCTACTATTCAATGCTTATGCTTATTATTTTGAAATGCTATATGGGCACTTTGCGCCGTTTGGTTTCTCGATGCCATGATTGGTAATGATGGTAGGATGTCTTATCTCTTCTCTGTCTCTCCACTTCTGTTTTGTCCGTATACTGTGTTCCATAGAAGATAACTGCAAGGAACCGGAAGCTCCCGACTTCCCTGGTTTTTGGCCTCATCTCGACTGAGCGACTGCGGAAGAATATGGAGCCACACACGCAAAGATTTTTGGGAGATGTGCGCCTGACTTTCTTGGGAGGGCCAGAGTGCTGGTACATCAACTATGGTTCTGAGCGTTGTGTCTATACGGGGGATGTGTCGTTATCTCTAGCCTGGAGACGTCACGAACTGCCCGTCTTCACCTGCTGTATTAGTTTACGTTTGGAGTTTCAACTACCGATACGCGAGATGTGGGGTGACCGTTATTTCACTCCGCGGGAAGACCCTTTTCGTTCCACAGCTCAGGCCCCGTCCCGTGACTCTGCGATTCCTATAGTGATTTCCTCTGACGAAGAAGATCCTAAGGAAGATCCCGAAGAAGTTCCTGAGGACGACCCCGAAGAGGATCCTGAAGAGGATCCTGACTCGATTCCTCCTCACTTGAGGGACTGACTTTACTTGTAGCTACTGAGGGCTACCAGTATTTTTATTTTGGGGGGCCTGATGTTCTGTCTATAGTGGGTTGTATATTCGATACCGTAGGGATATGTATGTATAATCCTTTGGGGCGGTATAGTTTTACTTTTTGATATGTCAGGCTTTGTAACTAAACAGTTTGATAATTATATATATATATATATAAATGAAATGTTAATTTCCCATGTATGTTTCATCACCGTGGATATTGATTATCGTTAACGCTAATGTAACAAAAAAAAAATATACTCGCCAATTTAATTACCCAACTATGATCGAGTTTATATATATATTATTAAAATGAACCGGGTCTTAACTCACATAAATTTTATTTCCGCATTGTAATTGAAAGTGAGATGTTCCCTTGGGAAAAAGGGGCGTCACACTAAGTTAGTATCAGAGCCCCGATTTATGTTTCTTTGGGTCTTGTGATTGAGTCTGTCTTGTTTGTGCTGTGTGTTCTCTGAGTAGTATACGTAAAGGTGTATTGTTTGGTGTTCCTAGTGAATGCAACTGACTTTTCTATGTTTTCAGTTAATCTGATCTAAGAAAGTAAGATAGCACGAGGGGAAGATATGGCAGCAGCTATTACAGCGATGCAGAGGATGGCTGAGGCCGTCGCACAGCGAACCGAGCAAGCTGCCCAGCATTAAGAGAGAGTTACACAACAACAAGAGCGAGCTGCTCAACAGCTAGAGGCCATTGCTGATGCTCAGAATTTAGCAGAGTTTCAACGCCATAACCCTCCTCAATTCAAAGGAGAATTTGATCCGGACAAGGCTAGTCTGTGGATCAAGGAATTGGGGAAAGTTTTTCGAGGAATGAGCTGCGCCAAGGACAAGAAGGTGAACTATGCTACATTTATGCTGGTAGCCAATGCTGAAAATTGGTGGAATGGAGTGCAGCAAATGCTGGAAGCTGCGAACCGAGAGATTACTTGGGGCTTATTCAAGGAACAGTTCTTGGATAAGTATTTCCCTGCGAGCGCAAGGCATGCGAAGGAGTCAGAATTCCTCAACTTGTGACAAGGAAATATAACTGTTAGCGAGTACGCAGCGAAATTTGAAAACTTGTCACAGTTTTCGACGTACTTTCAGAACCAACCAGATGAAGCGTGGAAATGCCGAACATTTACGGAAGGACTGAGGTATGAAGTGAAGAAGGCTGTGATCACCTTGAGGATCAATGAATTCTCATGACTACTAGATACTTCCTGTGATGTAGAGGCTCTGGAGTAATCTAGAGACATGAGGAGCAGAAACTTTGGGCCTACGAGATTCTAGAGAGGCAGCAGTAATAGTGCTAACCATTTCCAGAAGAAACCGTACTCCCGACTAACGGGGAACCAGCAACAAGCTATGGGTGGAAGTTCTGGTGGAGGTTCTACTGGGAACCAGACTGGCCAGAACACGGCGTATCCTTTCAGATGTCTGAAGTGTGGGAAAGACCATCTCACAAGGGACTGTACCATGAAGGGATTCATCTGCTTCAAATGTGGCAAACCTAGTCACGTGTCCCGAGACTGCAATCAAACGAAGGCCGAACCTTCAGTGAATGCTGCAAGAGCCAAGAAACCACAGGCTGGAGGCTGAGTCTACACTATGAGCGGAGCTGAGGCTTCCGAATCCGAAGATTTGATACAGGGGGAAGGTACCATAGAAGGTAATCTTTTGACTGTGCTGTATGACTCTGGAGCAACCCATTCTTTTATATCATATGACTGTGTGCAAAGACTGGGTCTATCTGTGTCGTCATTACCTTTTGACTTAACTGTTTCTACCCCCACTGATAAACCGGTAGTTACTACCAAAGTCTGTCTAAATTGTCTATTGGTTGTTGAAGGTTGAACCTTTTCGGTCAATCTGATCTGTTTACCCCTTTCCCAACTAGATATTATCGTAGGGATGGACTGGTTGTCTTCCAACCATGTTCTGTTAGACTGTTCCAGAAAGACCATAGTTTTTCCCATAATGGAGGATTCTAGATTTTTGACGGCCAACCGAGTTCAAGCTCTCTCGAAAGAAGGAGCTCACGGATACATGCTACTGTCTTCTTTGAAAATCGAGAATGAGGTTGATGTGAACACAATTCCAGTGGTGAATGAGTTTCCCGAAGTCTTTCCTGATGATGTACCTGGTTTACCACCGGCTCGAGAGATAGAGTTTGCTATCGACCTAGTACCGGGAGCTGGTCCCGTGTCTATAGCACCGTATAGGATGACACCGACAGAGTTAGCTGAGCTCAAGAAACAGCTAGGAGAGCTTTTGGAAAAGCAATTTGTCAGGCCAAGTGTGTCACCATGGGGAGCACCAGTGCTGTTAGTTCGCAAGAAGGATGGCACCTCAAGATTATGTGTGGACTATCGACAGCTGAACAAGGTAACGATTAAGAACAAGTATCCACTCCCGAGAATTGATGACTTAATGGACCAACTGAAGGGAGCAGCGGTGTTTTCAAAGATCGATCTGCGGTCTGGGTATCATCAGATACGAGTGAAGATGGAAGATATACCCAAGACAGCTTTTCGTACCCGATACGGTCATTAGGAATACCTCGTGATGCCGTTTGGTGTGACGAACGCACCAGCTATCTTTATGGACTACATCAACCAAATCTTTCATCCTTACTTGGACAGATTCGTTGTGGTCTTCATTGATGACATTCTGGTATACTCTCAAAATCAGGAGGACCATGCTGAACACCTCAGTATAGTTCTTCAGATTCTGAAGGAGAAGGAATTGTATGCCAAACTGTCAAAATGTGAGTTCTGGTTAGAAGAAGTTAAGTTTCTAGGTCACGTGATCTCGAAGGATGGGATTGCAGTGGATCCATTGAAGGTAGAGGCAGTGCTGCAATGAGAAAGACCAACGTCTGTGATGGAAATTCGAAGCTTCGTGGGTTTAGCTGGATATTACCGAAGGTTCATTGAGGGATTCTCCAAGATTGCTGGACCACTTACACAACTCACGAGGAAAAACCAAGCTTTTGAGTGGACCAACAGTTGTGAGCAAAGTTTCCAAGAGTTGAAGAATCGACTGACTACCTCACCGGTGTTAGTGCTACCCGATCCGAATGAGCAGTTTGAAGTGTACTGCGACGCTTCATACCAAGGGCTAGGATCTGTACTTATGCAGCATGGAAGAGTGGTGGCTTATGCTTTAAGGCAGTTGCGAGTGCACGAGAAGAATTACCTGACGCACGACTTGGAGTTAGCGGCTGTAGTTTTTGCTCTGAAGATATAGAGGCATTTTCTCTACGGAGCAACGTTCAACATTTTCAGTGATCACAAGAGTCTGAAGTATTTGTATGATCAGAAGGAGTTGAACATGAGGCAACGAAGGTGGTTAGAATTCCTGAAGGATTACGATTTTCAACTTCTGTATCACCCTGGCAAGGCAAATGTTGTGGCAGATGCTCTAAGTAGGAAGATGATCAGTGTCTCTGCCCTGATGATCAAGGAAAAGGATATGCTAGAGCAGTTTAGAGATGTGTGGTCTTTTGTGGAGTTAGAACCTAGAAAGATTTGCATGAATATGGTTACCATCACAAGTGAGCTACTAGATGACATAAAGGAAAAGCAGAAGATTGACAAATTCTTACAAGAAGTGAGAGAGCAAGTGGAGCGAGGAGATGAAACAGAGTTTGCAGAAGGAACGGATGGAATTCTGAGGTTTCGTGGAAGAATTTGTATTCCCCGTGACAAGGAGCTTAGAGAATACATCATTAACCATGCTCATACAAGCCAGCTGAGTATGCATCCAGGCATAACAAAAATGTACCAAGACTTGAAGAAGTTGTTCTGGTGGCATGGAATGAAGAATGACGTCACTAGACGTGTATCGACTTGTCTAGTTTGTCAAAAAGCAAAGGTGGAACATCAGAGACCAGTGGGTTTGCTGCAACTGTTGTCTATTCCAGAATGGAAGTAGGACAGTATTGTAATGGATTTTGTAGTCGGATTGCCAAGGACAAGAAAAAGTCATGATTCGATTTGGGTAATTGTGGACCGACTCACGAAGTCGGCACACTTTCTCCCGATCGACATCAAATACAAACTGGAGAGATTGACTCAGATCTATATTGGAGAAATTGTTAGACTACACGGTGTGCCTACGAGTATTGTTTCAGATAGAAATCCAAGATTTACTTCAAATCTCTGGGAGAGTTTGCAAGAAGCGTTGGGGACGAAGCTACGTCTGAGTTCTGCATATCATCCGCAGACCGATGGTCAATCAGAAATAACGATCCAATCTTTGGAAGATTTGCTTAGAGCCTGTACCATAGAGCAAACTGGAAGTTGGGATGACATTCTACCTTTGATAGAATTCACCTACAACAACAGTTATCATTCGAGCATAGGAATGGCACCCTATAAGGCTCTGTATGGACGATGATGTCGAACACCTCTGTGTTGGTACCAAGACAGCGAGCACCTTACTGTTGGACCAGAGATTATACAGCAGACAACTGAGAAGGTTAAGATAATTCAGGAAAAGATGAGAATGGCTCAAAGTCGGCAAAAGAGTTATGCAGACCGAAGGAGAAAACCTCTTGAGTTTGAGGAAGGCGAGCATGTATTCCTGAAAGTCACACCTACGACTGGGGTAGGCCGGGCTTTAAAATCTAGAAAACTCACTCCTAAATTCCTTGGACCATACCAAATCATTCATTGTGTAGGTCCTGTAGCGTACCAAATATCCTTACCTCCTTTCCTTTCAAACATTCATAATGTTTTCCATGTGTCACAACTTCGAAAATACCTTCCTGACCCAAGTCACGTCATAGCACCGGATGCAGTACAATTAAAAGAAAACTTAACTTATGAGACGTCTCCTGTAAGAATCGAGGATAGGAAGATAAAGCAATTAAGAGGCAAGGAGATCGCATTGGTGAAAGTGATCTGGAACGAGGTGACAGGAGATGCAACTTGGGAGCTGGAATACAAGATGAAGGAGCAACACCCACAGTTATTCTAAGGTATGCAAATTTCGAGGACGAAATTCCTTTTTAGAAGAGGAGTGTTATAACATCCCGAAAATTCTTTATTTCATTATAAACGATCATTTTATAATATTTATGATTTTTAAGAATTTTTGTGGATTTTTCTGGAAATGATGAATATTTTAATATATTCTTCATTTTACGTGTACACTGAGCGGAGCCGGGGAAACTAGAATATTTTCCTTGAGGCTGGTAAACTTTGAACTGTCAACGTGTCAACGGGGGATCTTACTAAACCCGAGGCCGGGCACAGTTTGAGAGATTTGCATTTTTCAAGATTTTATCTGTTAAATAAAATTGCGGTATCATAAAATTATCTGATGAATAATAAAATATTATTTTCATCAATTGTAAATTTTATTCACTGAGAAAATAATTCCACAGTGTAATTAATCATCTATCAGATGTATTTAATTTGGAGACAAGCTTACTATGTGCTTTATCGAGGAGCGCGTGAAGCTTCTCAAGGAAGCTTCCTCCAACCATTATTTTTATCATTTCTCTCTCCTCCCAATTTGTGCAGCACGTTTGAATTAAGGGGTCTAATTCATTTTCTTCCTGACATTTCCCCTCCTCCCAATACGCAGCTCACTATTCACTCATCTTTCTCTCTTCTCTTTCACCCCACAGCAGCAACACCATCCACCCACACCTCCATTTTGTTCTTCAAATCGTCACAATCTTAGCACCATTTCGTGTTTGGAGGACCACCATCATTGAGGAAATCATCTTCAAAGTTCTGTCATTTTCTCCATCTCCATTCTCTGCGTCTTTGAAGCTTAAAGGTTGGAGCTTTAAGGTAAAGCTCTTAGCTTTTTTTCCCTCTCTTCTCTTTTTCGTAACCCACTGTCATTTTGATGGCAATGGGTATCCATTTCAATATTGGGTTCTGATTTTGCACGTTTAAATGTTTAAGGATTTCCTGGAAGCTGAAAACGTAAATCCTGACCAAAAGGAGCAGCCTTTCTTTGTGCTTCTCCAAGGTAAGAGGAAGACACTCCTCCTCAACCTCTTTTAGCATTTAGGGACGTCGTTTGTGATTGGTACTGAGTGTCATCTTTGTTTGTATGCTGTTGGTGATGTATATATGCTAGTTGATTGTTTTGTGTGTTTTGATATATTTATGTGTACTGGAACATATAATCTAAAAGGAAAGCCGTCGGACTGGCTCTCGGATGGCCACGCCTTGAGACTAAAATTTTGGGATTCTTGGTGAGAAATGGTAATAACTTGAGTTTCTGACCATTAAGTGTAATGTCAAAATCTGTCGTGTATGAACTCCTGGCCAAACCCGTCGAATTTGATGTCTTGATCACTTAGTAAAGTTAAAGTCCATCGAGTATGAACTCCTGGCCAAACCCGTCGAATTTGATGTCTTGATCACTTAGTAAAGTTAAAGTCCGTCGAGTATGAGCTCCTGGCCAAACCCGTCAAATTTGATGTCTTGATCACTTAGTAAAGTTAAAGTCCGTCGAGTATGAACTCCTGGCCAAACCCATCGAATTTGATGTCTTGATCACTTAGTAAAGTTAAAATCCGTTGAGTATGAACTCCTGGCCAAACCCGTCGAATTTGATGTCTTGATCACTTAGTAAAGTTAAAATCCGTCGAAAATCAACCCCTGGCCATGCCCGTCGAATTTGATCCCTGGTCATTTAGTGCAATATCAAAATCCGTCGAGTATGAACTCCTGACCACTTAGGAGAGAAACTCCTCCAATGCAAAATCCGTCGAATTGGAATGACCACATCCGTCGAGTGACATATTCATCGAGTTAGAATGCCAATACCCATCGAGAGACATACCCGTCGAGTAGATTGCCTGTCCATTTAATAGAAGCTTCCCAAAGTTAATATTCATCGAGTAGAATGTCAAGATCCGTCGAATTAGAGTTTCTGACTATAGTGTTTTTCGTCGGTTTGACACTTGGGAGATTTCTCCAACGTCGACACCCACATCCGTCGAAATAAGACTTCTGTTGACCTTCTGGAAAAATTTGACAGTTTTGTTCTCTGTTCGACAGAACCTCCATCCGACAGAAATTGATTTTTATCCAATCTTGTTATAAAATGTACTCCCATCTTTCATCCTTCTGCCATGTTATTTTTCATCGAATGGCAGTCTCAATTTTCCACTAAATGCATTGTCTCCGTCGAATTCACAACTATGGTTTATCACCCAATACCTAGCAATTGAATCTGTGACGTTGTTGGTGATTCTGGCCATATATGTTCCTGGATTCAAAACCCTTAGATTAATAAAAGCACATAAATCATAAATGATTGGATGACTAGAGATTAAGTAGGGATTCATAAAGAGGGAAGAACATGAGTATGGGTGAGCTTTTGAGGCACATAATGAATTTAATAGTTGACTTCTATCATGACTATGAATGAAAATTGTGGATATCCTTAAAATGTACTATTGGCTTGTTGTGGACCCGTGAATGGGATCAGATCTTGTTGATAAATGATATGACATGCATTTGAAGCATGATGGACTTAGTTGGTCATAAAGAGTATGATTGTGTCATGCATTGAACAAAAAGAAAGAGATTGTCTGTTGGACTTGGTTGAGGCCGGTAGCCTAGGAGTTGAACTTACACCTTTGTGCGGGTGCGAATAGACAAGTGTAGGTTACTTGTTGACCTTGGGGGCGTCAGGGTGCGGGTACCTCACAATGGGCAGCTGGTAGCTCTCTGTCCGTGGGGCAGACCGATGCAAACACACTAACGATCCGGACCGAGACGCTGTCCTATATCGAGATCTGTGTGGAATGTCTTGTAAAATGCCATGATGTACACAATGATAATTTGAGAATGATAGCACTTGAGGGCCTGGGCAGCCAAGAATACAGACATACCTCCTGATCGTTCTCTCTGACTGTTTTGTGTCTAGCTCCATGGAGTAGGATTTTGGTTATTGAGGGCATGTGTGCATAGTGAGTCCATGAATTATCTGGCATACATTGTCATTATAATTGGAATTGTTGTCTTACTGTTGTATATATATAACTGCTTGGAACTGCTTATTTGTTTACTTCTGCTATTCAATGCCTATGCTTATTATTTTGAAATGCTATGTGGGCGCTTTGCACCGTTTGGTTTCCTGATGCTATGATTAGTAATGATGGTAGGATGTCTTACCTCTTCTCTGTCTCTCCACTTCTGTTTTGTCCGTATACTGTGTTCCATAGAAGATAACTGCAAGGAACCAGAAGCTCCCGACTTCCCTGGTTTTTGGCCTCATCTCGACTGAGCAACTGCGGAAGAATATGGAGCCACGCACGCAAAGATTTTTGGGAGATGTGCGCCTGACTTTCTTGGGAGGGTCAGAGTGCTGGTACATCAACTATGGTTCTGAGCGTTGCGTCTATACGGGGAATGTGTCGTTATCTCTAGCCTAGAGACGTCACGAACCGCCCGTCTTCACCTGCTGCATTAGTTTACGTTTGGAGTTTCAACTACCGATACGCGAGATGTGGGGTGACCGTTATTTCACTCCGCAGGAAGACTCTTTTCGTTCCACAGCTCGGGCCCGTCCCGTGACTCTGCGATTCCTATGGTGATTTCCTCTAACGAAGAAGATCCTGAGGAAGATCCCGAAGAAGTTCCTGAGGATGACCCCGAAGAGGATCCTGACTCGATTCCTCCTCACTTGAGGGACTGACTTTACTTGTAGCTACTGAGGGCTACCAGTATTTTTATTTTGGGGGGCCTGATGTTCTGTCTATAATGGGTTGTATATTCTGATACCGTAGGGATATGTATGTATAATCCTTTGGGGGCAGGTATAGTTTTGCTTTTTAATATGCCAGGCTTTGTAACTAAACAGTTTGATAATTATATATATATATATATATATATATATATATATATATATATATATATAATGAAATGTTAATTTCCCATGTATGTTTCGTCACCGTGGATATTGATTATCATTAACGTTAGTGTAACAAAAACAAAAAAATATATATATACTCGCCAATTTAATTACCCAACTATGATCGAGTTTATATATATATATTATTAAAATGAACCGGGTCTTAACTCACATAAATTTTATTTCCGCTTTGTAATTGAATGTGAGACGTTCCCTTGGGAAAAAGGGGCGTCACATGCATCATTTCTCAATTCCTCAAGTTCATTCAATTGCAATTTACGTAACTTGGAAGCATTATCAAGACTTAAGTTGAAAGCTTTAATGATCCAAAATGCTTTATGCTCCAATTCTACAGGCAAGTGACAAGGTTTTCCATAAACTAACCGATAAGGAGACATGCCTAAAGATGTTTTAAAAGCAGTACGGTAAGCCCAAAGTGCATCGTTTAGTCTTAAAGACCAATCTTTACGATTTGGGTTAACTATTTTTTCCAAAATTTTTTTAATCTCTCTATTTGCTAATTCTACTTGTCCACTTATCTGAGGGTGATAAGGGGTAGCAATTTTGTGTGTGATGCCATATATCTTCATTAAAGATTCAAATGGTTTATTACAAAAATGTTTTCCCCCATCACTGATGATAGCTAGAGGGATTCCAAATCGACTCAAAACATTTTCTTTTAAAAATTTCAAAATAGTTTTGTGATAATTGTGTCGACATGGAATCCCCTCAATCAATTTTGAGACATAATCAACTGCAACCAAAATGTACACAAATCCAAATGATGATGGAAATGGACCCATGAAATCAATTCCCTAACAATCAAAAATTTCAATGACAAGGATAGGGTTCAAAGGCATCATATTTCTTTTAGAAATGGACCCCAATTTTTGACAATTTTCATAACTTTTGCAAAAAATATAATTGTCCTTGAATAAAGTGGGCCAATAAAATCCACACTGCAAGATTTTTGTAGCTGTTTTCTTTGAAGAAAAATGACCTCCACATGCTTCTGAATGACAAAATTTAATGACACTACTTACCTCACTATCAGGTACGCATCTCCGAAAGATTTGATCAGGACAATATTTGAACAAATATGCGTCATCACAATAGAAAATTTTCACCTTAATCAAAAACTTTTTTCTGTCTTGGTGCGTCCATTGAGGCGGCATCATACCTGTTACAAGAAAATTAATAGTGTTAGCAAACCAAGGCATGGAATTGACAGAAAATAAAAATTCACCGGGAAAAGAATCATTGATAGGTGTGCTATCAAAAGATGAGCCTGTTGTAAGTCTGGACAAATGATCTGCAACAATATTTTCGGCTCCTTTCTTATCTTTTATTGTGATGTTGAATTCTTGAAGCAACAAGATCCACCATATCGACCTAGGTTTGGCATCCTGTTTAGACATTAAATATCTAACAACAACATGATCAGTGAAAACAACAGTGGAAGAATCAATTAAATAAGCTCAAAATTTGTCCAATGCAAAAATTGCAGCAAGTAGTTCTTTTTCAGTTGTGGTGTAATTTATTTGTGCACTATTTAAAGTTCGGCTTGCGTAATAAATTACATAAGACTTACCTTCCTTTCTTTGTCCTAAAACAGCACCAACAGCAAAATCACTAGCATCACACATTAACTCAAAAGGCAAAGACCAGTTAGGAGATTGCATGATAGGAGCAGAAATCAAAAGATCGATTAATTTTTCAAAAGATTTCTGACAATCTTGGGTCCAATCAAATGGTACATCTTTTGTTAGAAGATTACATAAAGGTCTAGATATGACACTAAAGTCTTTTACGAATCTTCTGTAAAATCCTGCATGTCCTAAAAAGGAACGAACTTCTCTGACTATTTTTGGGGAAGGCAAATGAGCAATTAATTCAACTTTGGCCTTATCAACTTCAATTCTCTTAGAAGATATCACATGACCTAACACTATTCCTGAGGTAACTATGTAATGACATTTTTCCTAATTTAACACAAATCCTTTTTCTTCGTATCTTTGAAGAACTTTTTCCAAATTATCAAGATAATTTTCAAAAGAATTTCCAAAAACTATCAGATCATCCATGAAAACCTCTAAATAATGCTCAATCATGTCACTGAAAATACTTAACATGCATCTTTGAAAAGTTATCGGAGCATAACAAAGACCAAAAGGCATTCTTCTATATGCAAAAGTGCCAAAGGGGCAAGTAAAAATGATCTTTTCTTGATCCTCTAATGCAATTGGTATTTGATTATACCCTGAATAACCATCAAGAAAACAATAGTAGGGATGTCCTGCTACTCTTTCTAGAATCTAATCAAGAAATGGCAAAGGGAAATGATCTTTCCTAGTGGCTGCATTCAATTTTCTAAAATCAATACACATACGCCAACTAGATGAGACTCGGGTAGGTATTAATTCTCCTTTTTCATTTTCAACCACTGTTATTCTAGATTTTTTAGGCACAACTTATGTAGGGCTTACCCATTGACTATCAAAGATAGGATAGATAATTCTAACATCAAGTAATTTAAGAACTTCACCTCTAACTACCTTTTTCATGTGTGGATTTAATCTTCTTTGAGGTTGTTGAGATGTTTTAGCATTATCCTCTAAATGTATTCTATGTGTACAAATTAATATATTAATGCCTTTTATTCCTTTAATGTCTATCCAATTGCACTTTTATGCCTTTTAAGTACTTCTATCAACATACCTTCTTGTTCTTTAGTCAGGGATGAGGAAATTACCACTGGAAAGCTTTGTCCTTCTCCCAAAAATGTGTACTTCAACCCAGCAGGTAATGGCTTCAGTTCCAGTGTGGGTACTTCTTCATGGGTATCATCATTCATGGGTTTTAGCTCTTCGAATCTTGGCTTCCTTCCTTTGTATTCCATTTCCTGTGTACAGTTAAGCAAAGAGCATATTTCAGAAACATCATCATCTAATTGTGTAGCTGAATCAAATGAATTAATTAAACAGATTTCTAATGGGTCAGAAGAACTCCTTATTTGAAAATGATCATCTATAATGGCCTCAATCCCTTCAATCTCTTCATTGTCATCATAAACTTCATGTGGTTGCTTACACATGTTGAAAACATTAAGCTCTAGTATCATATTTCCAAATGTTAGCTTCACTCCATTTGTGTAATTTATCAAAGCATTAGATGTTACTAAAAATAGGTGACCTAGAATAACAGGAATTGACTTAGAACTATCAATCATAGGTTCAGTTTCCAAGACAATAAAATCCACAGGATATATGAATTTATCAACTTGTACTACCACATCTTCCACTATTCCTTTTAGGATTTTAATTAATCTATCAGCAAGTAGAAGAGTTACAGAAGTTGGTTTTAACTCACCAAGGTTGAGTTGCTGATAAACTGAATATGGAAGCAAATTAACACTAGCACCAAGATCAAGTAAAGCTCGTTCAATTTTATGTTCACTAATAATGCATGAAACTGTAGGACAACCAAGGTCTTTATATTTCAACTCATTATTGTTTTGAATAATAGAGCTTACCTGTTCAGTCAAAAATGCATTCTTTTTCACATTATGTTTCCTTTTAACAGTGCACAAGTCTTTCAAAAATTTGGTATAACAAGGAATCTATTTGATAGTATCTAACAGAGGAATATTGACCTTCACTTGTTTAAAGATTTCAAAAATGTCACTATTATGGTTCACTTTACTTGAATTGTTTAATGCTTGAGGATATGGGGGTGAAGGCAAGGGTTTGGTCTCCTTTTGACTAGGTGGCTTATCAACCCCTTCCTCATCTTTGGTTATTGACTCATCATCTTTCTCAAAAAGTTCAGAAATTTGTTTTTCAACAACCTTTCCACTCCTAAGAGTTATCGCTGAGTTGACTTGATTTATTTTTTGACTTTCTGAACTACCCTCATTTAGGCTGTGTTGACTCTTGGGATTTGGTTGAAATTGAGAGAGAAATTTTCCTTTCTCGTGAATGGCAAGTGTAGAAGAAAGTTTAGCAAGAATGTCTTTTATGTCAATCATGCCTTGAGTGTTTTCGTTATTAATGGCCTCTTATTTTTCCATGAATGCGTGCAATGTTCCTTTAAGGTCTTTCCTATATGGTGGGATATAAGGTGCATATCCTTGAGGATTTTGAGAATCTTGTTGTGCTTGAGGAGGTGGTGGTTGTATGAATTGTGCCTGATTGTTAGTCCTCCAACTGAAGTTCGGGTGATTCCTCCATCCCGGATTATATGTATCTGAAAAAGAAGAAGTGAATGACTTTTTAAAATTATTCATTGCATTTACTTGCTCATGCATAACTTCTTTAAAAATAGGAATTTTTGGACATTCATTTGTTGAGTGTCCCAATTCATCACAAATGGTACAAATTTCTTCATTTTGCACAGATTTGATTTCTTTTACTTTCCCGGATTCCATGGCTTCAACCTTTCTAGCCAAACTAGTAGACCTAGCATTTAAATCTTCTTCTTTACTAAGATGATATTTTCCTTTACTAGCATTTGCAAGGTTAGATCTGATTGAATTTTCAGAAGGATTAGTACCATGCCAAGATTGAGAATTTTCAACCAAATGGTCTAAATAGTCTAAAGCTTCTTCAAGTTCTTTATCAAGAAATTCATGCATATTGTTTCTACAAATTATTTAGTTTCAGGTGTTAACCCTTCATAAAAGAAGCTTATAATGCGCCATTTTTCAAAACCATGATGTGGGTAAGAATTCAACAAATCTTTAAAACGTTCCCAACTTTGAAAATATGCTTCATTTGAATTTTGGGAAAAATTTTGGATTTGTCTTTTCAAAGCATTAGTTTTATGTGTTGAAAAAAATTTCTTTAAAAACTCACCTTGCATTTCTTGCCATGTGGCAATTGATCTTGGTTTCAAAGTGTTAAGCCAAGCTTTTGCTTTATCTTTTAAAGAAAAAGAAATAATTTAAGCTTAACAACCTCTTCGGTGCAAGTTTGATCATGAAAAGTAGTACATACTTCCTCAAATTCTTTTAGATGTAAATATTGTCTTTCAGATTCTAAACCATGGAAATTAGGAAGTAAAGAAATCATACCTGGCTTGAATCTAAAATTGTTAGCATTGAGTGGAAAGATAAAACATGATAGACTAGAATTTCGAGATGGTTGCAAATACTCACGCATGGTTCGCAACGGTTGATTTTCATGTTCATCATGCACACTTTCATTTTCAGCCATTGTGTTTGATGTGTGTGATTGTGATTCAGACAAATCAATATGTAAAGTACTAGGATTAACTTTAACCAAACGACCAGAATTTAAATCCCGATACCAATTAAGCATACACAAGAAACTTAATAAGGATATGGTATAAACCAGCCAGCATATATATATAAATATTAACAAAAGTAGGTGTGGCATGAACCAACCACCAAATAAAGAAAATAAGCAAAAAAATTTAAAAAATTAGTATGCAGATAAATTAAAATGTTAGATAGCTGATAAAGTAAGAAGTTAGTTAGTTAGTAAAAGAGTTAGTAAGTTAGTAAACAAAAAAATGACAGAAAAATAAATATAAAAAAATGACAAAAGATAAATACGAGAAAATAAAATGATAGAAAATAATATACATAAAATAAAGTGCAAAAACTAAATTTAAAATATGAAAATCAGAGAATTGGCAAGTCAATTTTTTACTCCGGCGAGAGAGAAAAGAAGAAGAAAGATTATTTCATTAATGATTAAAGATTACAGAGAAATTAGGGAGAGTTTCCCCTACTAAGTTAGGTACGTTAGTAAGTACAAAAAAAAATTAAAAGAGTAGAATATATACACAAAATATTTACACCATAAATTTGTTCTTCAAATCAAGTCCCCGGCAACGGCACCAAAAACTTGATGCGGATTTAAGAGTTGTAAACCCAAGTGCAGGTTATCTCAAGTAATAAATTCTCGGTGAGTCCGAGGTCGAACCATAGAGACTTGATGAAGAAAAATTAATTAAGGTAAAGTAAATATTTTGTTACAACAATAAAGGTGATAAAACTTGATCACAAATAAAAAAGAATTGCTTGGGTTAGGAGATCCACTCTTGGTAAATAAATTAAGGACAAGATTAATTCTTTTATAACTCAATTAGAATCCTCACATAACGAAGGTTCTAATCGAAAAATACAACATTCAAAGTTCATTAAAAATTATATACGTAATTATATTATGATTTCTTTAATCATCTATTAACACCACCACTCGAAAATGGGATCAAGCATTCATTGTGCCAAAATCTTATCTACAACAAATCAAGATCTCCACTTTATAAGGAGAGTTTCTAGCACCACCACTTATAAATGGGTTAAAGCATTCATTATGTCAATCTCTTGTATACAACAAATCAAGAACTCCACTTTACAAGGAGGGTTTTTAAATTAATTAGAAACAAAATATAATACGTATAATGACCACTTGAAAACATATCATTTAAGCACAAGAGAGAAATTAATCTAACCTTATTTCATTACCAAGAGCTTCATTCTTTCACCCAAGCAAAATGAAACTTAGTTACTCATAGACAAGAAGAAAAAAAGAGAGAAGAAGAAGAAGAAGAACATGACTTCAATTTAGAACAAAGGAAAATTACTACAAGAAAACCTAGTAACAAACTAGCATCATTTTGGTACCTAACACCTAACACCTTCAATGATCTGCCAAGGCCCCCTTTTATAGAGGATTAGAGATACAAAATTACAAGGGGGCTGAGTCATTAGTGAGTGGATGAGTGGAAAATGAGTGGAAAATGCCAAATGACTTTTGGTGTGTGGAAAATTATGGAGATTCCTTGTCTCCGAAATCATTTAGCTCTAAAGTCATTGAATATGTTAGAATGAGAAAATATGATCTTCATCAAAGTTGTAGGGCTTGATCTTGACTTTTAAATGGATTTAGTTTGAGTCCAATATCATTTCTATAACGCTAGATACGTTCAAATTACTGTACACTACTTAGGCCCAGTCACAACTCCTCTATTCTGACTTACAAGCCCAATATCAACTAATAGGCCTCAGATTCTAGAAAAGTGTTCAATATAAAAGTTGTAGATATAGGTCGCAACTATTCAGCATCAAAATTTCAACCTATTTAACAACATCTAACTTGAAATATGGCATGAACAGTACACATAGATCAAGCTATTAGGAACGGTACTCTAATTCTTGCTTCAACCCCAATTTGAGTTATCTACTATTGTGATTGGGCCTTTAAGGTTTTCATGAAAGTTATAGAGCTCTCTCTTATCTTTAAAATTCCATTTGATTCATCTCATTTGACCACCTACTTCCCAAGATATAGCCCAAATATAGAAATAACGTAAGACGTAAATTATGCTGAAAAATTCAATTAAGTCCAATTTGAGTCCAAACTTACAAAACATAATCAAACACAATCAATTAAGTACATAGAGAGTGTAAATGACTAAAAATGAAGGCTTATTAATGTATCAAATATGTGATCATCAGTAACATCCCAAATTACTAACACTAATGACATATTCGGCTTACGCATTAGTAATTAGAATTCGGTACATTACTTATGAATATCCACAATTTTTCAAAAAAATAATTTAATAATATACAAAATTTAAACCTTTAGCGGAAGCATATTACATATATAATATGAAATGAATTATATACAAAGTATACATCGTTGTACTTAACATACATATATCGTCTATATACAAAATCTAAGTCGATCAAACTATAAGATCTCTTCAAGTATAAGCTTTATTCAACTTCATCCTGCTTGTCAACTATGGATCCTTCTTGGAATTATCATAGAAATCATAGATGTAGGGGGTGAGAATCATAAAATTCTTAATAGTTTATTAAAATCGTGTCATCACAGTAATTTTAGCTATTTTTGGGGAAAAATCATTTTAAATCATTTCTGCATAATCTGTAGAAAGGTGGCTAAAGACAATCGGGTCCTTCCTCTTCTCGAAACAGAGGTTCATTTAATTATGAAAATCATTGTAATCATCATGATCACATCGTAAATCATGTCTTTAAAATCTCATATCATTTAGTCACAACTCATGTTATCTAAATTCGTATTCTCAAATCATCAAAATATCATTAAAATTCCTGTCTTGAAAATCATCAAGCACAACATAAAAAAATTTAATGTTTCAAATCCATCATATCCAAAGTCATTAAGACTCAAATAAAAAAATCAGAAATCATATCATCAAATCTCATATATTTTCCATTCTCAAAAAATATCAATAAAATCTCAAGAAATCGCACATCTTAAATGGTAATTCAAATCATCAAATCTTAAGTTATTAAATCATAAATCATTTATCAAACCTCAATGAAATCTCATCTTTCAAGATTCATAGCTCAAATCATCAGGATATGTGTCATCTTAAATCAAATGGTATGGAGGGAATTATTCGTCCTCATAATACTGATCACTTGGTAGTAGCCTACTTTTGGGTTGGTGCATTTCAACCTATTCATAGCTCTCGTTACATAGGACTACTCCGGGTAAGTAGACCAATCTTGATCAACCACAACAATGAGAGATTTGTCCATCCTCATTTCAAGTGGTAAGTAGAGAAGGAATTGTCCTTCCTCAACTACTTTTGATAGGCAGGGAACCATCTTTCCTCATACTATCGATCATCAGAGATAAAGGAAGTTTAATCCGCTCCCTGCAATTCGGGGGTTTAGGGAAGCATGGGTAAAGAGGGAGGTCTGTAACGCCCCTTTTTTGGGAGGGAACGTCACATTTTAATTTACAATGCGGAAAATAAAAATATAAATTAAGACCCGGTTCTTTTTAAGAATATAAATTTACTTGGTTGTAATCGTGTGATTAAATTAGCGAGTATATTTTTTTTGTTATAATTAATAAAATTAGTGATAAGACATGATTGCAATGAATAGTAAAATGGAAATAAAGCATACATCGAACCATCATACATGAACAGTGATATATCATTATATTAAACTTGTTTTGATTACAGCGCCTGAATATACCAAAAGTAAAATTTTACATATATGCCCCCAAAGAGATCAGAAATATACAGCCTACCAAAATAAAGACACATTAGGCCCCCAAAATAAACATGGATAGCCATCAGTAGCTATCGGCAATATCAGTCCCTAAGATGAGGAGGAACTGTGTCAGGATCCTCCTTGGGATCTTCTTCAGGATCTTCCTCATCCGAGGAAACCTCCATAGGAGCCACCGAGTTACGAGCCAGGGCTCGAGCAGTGGAATCAAAAGAATCCTCCCGTAGGGTGTAATAGTGATCACCCCACATCTCCCTGATGGGCAGATAAAACTCCAAACGTAAACTAACGCTGCAAGTGAAAATCGGCGGTTCATGACGCCCCCAAGCTAGTGAAATCGACACGTCTCCCAGGTAGACACATCGATCAGAATTTAGGTTGATGTGCCAGCAGTCTGGCCCTCCAAGAAAGGTCAAACGCACACCACCTAAAAATCCACATGAGCGTGCCGCCATGATCCAACAGTAGGTGCTAATCGCGGTCGGGCCAGAAGCCAGGAAACTCAGGAACTTCACCTCCGTCGCCGACGTCTTTGATGGAACATAAATATAGGCAGAATAACAAAAGTACAGAAAAGAGGTAAGACATCCTACCATCATTACCAAATATAGCAGCAAGAAACAAAACGGCGCAAAGTGCCCACATAGCATTAAAATAATAATAATAATAAGCATTAATAGCAGCAATAGACAATTAAATAGTTCCAAGCAGTTATACATCAATAAAGTAATAATTCCAGTTATCATAAGAATAAATGCCAGATAATATGTGGACTCACTATGCACACGTATACAATGTCAAAATCCTACTCCATGGAGCTAGACACAAACAGTCGGAGAGAAAGATCAGGAGACACGTCTGCAACTCGACTGCCGTGGCCAAAGTGCTATAATTCATCAGTTTATCCATGTGCCATCAAAGCATTGTATAGACAGTCTACGCTAGATCACGATATAGGACAGTGTCTCGGTCCGGATCGTCTGTGTGTTTGCATCAGTCTGCCTCAAGGACAGAAGAGCTACCAACTGTCCATTGCGAGGTACCCGCACCCTGACACCCCAAGGTCAACAGTATGACCTACACTAGTCTACTCACACCCGCACTAAAGTGTGTTCAATCTCCTAGGCAACTCGACCTTAACAACAGTCCAACGGACTTTCACAATGCATGAAGACTCATTGTATACCCATGTATGTTCATCATCACATACTTTTCCACAATATGCCTCAATTGGCTAAAGGAAGTATTAACACACCATTGGTCACTCACATGGACCCACAATGTCACAATACCAGAATTTAAATGAAATAATACATTTTCAAGGTTTATTATGAATTTTTACTTAAAGGTAGCATTTCTTACAAAGTTCGTCTCTAGAGGAATTCTCTTGATTAATTAAGTTCTCTATTGTAATTTATTCTCACACACACTTGGAGAATTATTCTAAGGGTCTCAAAGTCTCACATTCTCTTGTTCTTTCTTTAATTAAAAATTACCCTAAGTTTTATGATAAATTTCATTCTTGGTTCTCTCAAATTTATGAATCTCAAATTACTTTCTAATCTTCCAATTCACTAATTTTCCATCCTATTGCCAATAATTTAATCACTTGATTATTTAAGTTCCAATGTTACCTAAAGTTGCATAATCAAGCCCTAAATGGCCCTAGAGGCCATGGCCTCCCTAGGGGATTAAGTTCCCAAATTTTTCATTCCATTAATTACATTTTGTACACTTGATTAGTTATGTCTTCCACTTGTTATAATTGTTCATCAAGAACCCTAACTTTTGGGCCCCAAAACTGTGAGCCATCCTAGAGGGAATCTAAATTATTTCCTTCCATTTCATGCTTTACAATCCATTCAAATACATCAATATACATAACCAATCAATCAAATAACTAAAACAAATTAAATACAACATGTAATCATACCAATCATGCAAACAAAGAATAACCCTCAATAGGGTTTTCTCACAATCAATCACAAAACAAGGTTCCTTACTACTAATAGAGGTTGAGGAGGAGTGTCTTCCTCTTACCTAAGAGAAGAACAAACAAAGAACTCCCTTGAAGCTCCTTGAATTTTCGAATTCACACCCAACCAAACCCTAGAAATTGTAATCTCATCAAGATAACACCAATGCTTGAAAAATAAGGTATAGATGGTTACCAAGGAGATCATAAAAATGAAAATAGGTAAAAGAGAGTGAAGAATCAAGAACCTTACCCAAAAATCCTAAGCTTGAAGCTTGAAGAAAATGGTGAAGATGAAAGCTTTTCAAGAAACCACCAACTAGAGAAGTGTTTAGGAGATGAAGGTGGTTAAGAAAATGGGGTTAGTTAAAATTTTTGTGAAGATGGAGGGCTTGGAGGTGTGGTGGCCACGAGGTGCAGCTAGAGAGAAGGAGGAGAAAATGCAAATGAAGAAGAAGGTAGAGAGAGAAAGTGCATAGAAAAATAAAAATGGTAGCTTTTTAGGATTCTTGAAAATGTGAATAAATTGATTAATTAAATTAATGCACAAATTTTGGGCTCCAAGGTACAGCAGCCGTGACTGAGAGGGAGGAGAGAGGAAGTGAGTAGCATCCATGAGAAGCTTGGGAGGAAATTTCCTAGAAGCTTCCTTGAGACTTCCGTGAGACTTCCTTGAGAAGCTTCGCACGTTTCTCGATAAAGTAAAAAGTAAGGTTATCTCCTTAATTAAACACTTTAGAACAGATGATTAATTACTCTGCTAGAATTATTTTTCAGTGAACAAAAGTTACAGTTAATGAAAATGGTATTTACTATTCATCAAAAAAAAATTTGGTACAGTGATTTTATTTATCATATAAAATCTTGAAAAACACGAACCTCGTAAACTATGCCCGATTTCGGGTTTAGTAAGATCCCCCGTCGACAGGTCGACAGTCCAAGATTTTACCAGCATTAGGGAAAATATTTTATTTTTTCGGCTCCGCTCAGCGCCCACGTAAAACGAGGAATATACTAAAATATTTGACATTTTTAGAAAATTCTAGAAAAATTCTAAAATATCACAAATATTATAAAATGACTATTCATGATGAAACAAACAATTCCTGGGGTGTTTCACTGACTCTGCTCAGTGTGCACGTAAAACGAAAAATATATTAAAATATTTGACATGTCCAAAAAATTCTAAAAAAATTCCTAAAAATCTCAAATATTATAAAATGATTATTTATGATGAAATAAATAATTTTCGGGGTGTTACAAGGTCTTCCTCAACCTCAATTATTCTGGTATAGAGAGATTCTCAAGTTCTCTCTTACCATTATCCAAAACTTACCATAGTACAAGCCATATCCAAAACCTCACTCGACCTAGTTCCATAAAGGGATACCCATGAAAATCAAATCATTTTTTATCAAATCTCTTTGTTCATCAAATAATCAAATATGTAATATAATGCATAATTTAATCAATCTCATCATGGGTATTCAAATTCATTAATCAATCCTTATATCATAGCATCATGCATTGATATCTCATCAATCAATCTCAATTCATAGAATAATGCATTGATAACTCTTCAATCAATTTCAAATCATATCATACAATAATATTCACATCATAACCTTTCTCATCTAAGATGATCAAATTCATCAAGAAATCTCATAACATAGCATATTGAATTAATATTCCATCAATCAAGTATTAATGTATTCAATTATATCATTTTATGTCAAAACAGAATGCATTTCATAGCAAAATCATGCAAGAAATCAAGTTTGGAAGCAATTTCCAGTAAAGGTCGTGACTTCACTTCAAGAGTGTCATGGCTTGGAGGTTTGTGTTGCAGCTCTTCACTTTTTGTGCCATGGATCCTCCTTCTAGGATGACATTTCCTACAAACCAGAGGCTTGGGGGTCACGACTCTTCATGGGAGGTGCCATGGCTCCCCATTAAATTTCTTGGTTTGCCCAGAAACTTCAAAACAAACCTCATTTCTCAACCTTTCAATCACAACCCAATCATAAATCATGCCTATTTCATCAATAACTTAGAATCTTATCATTTGATCAAGTGTTTCAAACACAAATATTCAAAGAAATCCATTCAAAACAAAGATCAAGTGAGGGTTTCCAACCCCCATTTCAAATCTCTTATTCATCAAGAAATCAAAGGTTAAGCTTGAAACTTTGTTCATAATCAAAGCTTAAAAGCATAAATCTTTCATCATCAAGTCAAAATCTCAAGCAAAAATATCAAGTTTCAGATTTTAAAACACAAAGGAAGGAAGAGGAAAGGGTGAGGAAAAACCCCCTACCTTGGTTTCCATAGTTCTTGATCTTGCTTCTTCCTTAGTTAGTCTTCTTTCTTCTTTCTCCATTTTCTGCTCTTGTCTCACATTCCCTCTTTCCTCATTTTCTCTCATTTCTCACTTGTTGAGTGAGGGACAGATGAAAGATAAAAATATCTCAAAAGTAATGATGAGGGGTGAGATGTGAGGGAGAGAAAATAGAAGGGAAAAAGTGAATTCCAACAGATAAATTTTTATTTGCTAATGACACTTAAATTTCTCAGAAATGAATTTTCTAACCTTCATAGGTATTAAGAAAAATTCTAGGATTTCACGCAATTCCTAGTTTTATTTTTCCAGAATCATCTATATACACCTTTATCAGACACTAAGCTTCACTATTCACCCATAGGTTAAATTAAACCTCATTGAATTGAAGTTGGAAGCTTCCAAGTGTCTATCTCAATCTGTTCTACTCTCAAATTAATCTTCATTCCTCTATCTATATCTAGTCATAACCTTATGAGTTTCTGATCTATTTATCTAATTAGTTTAGTCTTTAAACACTATCTCAGTGTCAATGAAAATTCCAAATTTTCATATAACTCATTCCAATCTTTTATAACTTAGAAATAAATTCTCCATATATATTTCTATCTTTTTAGCTATTTAAGCTAAATTATGAGCTATTTCTCATATTCAATGTTATAGATATTCGATCAATTCACCCCAAACAATTTACCACAGTTATCCAGTAATTTAAACCAATCTTATCGAGCTACTATAACCTTGATCGCTATCATTAGGTTAGAGAGGATGTTTCATTGCTCATGTCTAACTTCATGGGTAGATAACTCTCCTATCTATACCTCTTTGATTTTAGACTATGCACCTGCTCATAAGTAATTAGGACATTATTCGTGATATGTCTATTATGCACAAATGCACTTTGAGATTCTGAAATAATATGAGGAAGAATTGTAACATCATCTATAACATTTTAGCCTTGTATATGGTTACATAGGTAGCATATTACTTGCCTGACATGTCAGTGTAATTTTGTAACAAACTGAGTTAGTTTAGGCACTTTGCTGCAGCACAGAATGTGAAAAGTAGCTTAAAATGACTCAAATAATGGCATAAGTTGCTTATATAAGGGAAACAGATATGGAGAATTTGTTTCTAGGTCACCAAAGAACTAAGTATGATATAGTTTAAGTTTTAAGGTAAACTGAATCAGTTTGGTATTTTTAAGTACATAGGTTGTATGTTTTAATACCAAATTGATGAATCGTAGATATGGAAACTTATGTAAGTGATGTAATGAGAATTTAGATGAATACTAGGATTTATTCTAAAGTTGTTGAAAGTTAGGAAACTTGAATCTGTGAGACTAAAGTATTCTTAAGAGATATAAGTTCTAGTTTATAGCCTTAAAGGCCTTATAAGTCAATGGTTTTTAACTTCTCTTTCATGCCTCTTTCTTTTTCAAAAAATAGAAACAGAAAATGTAAGAGAAGAAAGGAAAAAAGAGGAAAGGAAGAAGGAGGAAGAGGAGGAGAAAAAGAGAAAGGCCAAAGGGAAATCCAAGGTGTGAAGTGTAACTGCACTACAAGAGGTAGGGGACTTGTTTTCCATGACTTTGCTCTACCCTTTCTTCAACTTTTGCATGATGCTTGGTTGTTGATCAAAAGTGGGTTTGAGTGTTGGTTATGATTGTTTATGCTTGATTATCATTTGGAAACTTGATGATAGCTTGAATTTGGTATGTTTGATGATTGGTTGTGATTAGGGACTTGGTTATGTCCATGTTCTTCCATAATCTTCAAAGTTAGAAAATGGGTTTTGTGGGTTGAATCCTTGCTCATTAATCTATGTTAAATGGATTAAGTTAGTATTTGATGATTCTATCATGTTTATAGATCACGTTTAGGATTAGATAGTACATAGAATCCATAAGCTTGATGAATGTTTTTGATTTGGAAAACCAATTCTGCAGAAACAGCTTTGCAGAATCAATTTTGGCACATGGGCACCTGGGCACTAGGAGTTGAGCACCCAATGCCCAGTAAGACAGGGCATATGCTCTGGTGTGCTGGCGCTTGAGTGCCAGTGCTGGGCACCTGAGCACCCAATTGTTGGTGTATGCCCTAGTGGCCAATACATTTTATTTGTATTGACATACATTATATTATGCTATTTTTGATATATGAGGCATTTCATTTATTGTGTTCTTTTAATAGACATAATAAAGTCCTTAGAATAGTAAGTTTGATACCATAGGACATCAAGTGGATGACTTGATGGTGAGATCCTATTGGATAAAATACTATTCTTAAATGTCCCTAGTCAAGTATTATTGTTAATTAGGACAACAATAATGCATTGAGACTAGTATGTGCGTAGACTGATGACCACATCTCACGGGTCATGGATATGAGATATCAAGTCTACACATGGATACATATTAGAGTAATGATGTATTGGACAGACCCGCCATGAGAACGCTACGTGGATCGTTACGTGAGTGTCATAAGCGATTCTCATAGTGATAATGGTGTATGTGGTTCTTTGACCTGAAATCACTACAATTCCTACATGAGGAGTTGTATGTTTTAAATGCCATCAAACGTCATCTGTAACAAGATGATTATAAAGTTGGTTATTAGACATATTGCGATGCATGTGGAGGAATGTGAGTGACCTAGATGGGATTTGTCCCTCCTACATAACAGGAGTGATATCTTTGGGCCCCCTGATTGAGTGAGACTATGAAATGCATGGCCATGCTCAAATGAGTCAATATGAGATATTGATCTCATTTGTTATTACTATGTCTACTCGGGAATCAGGAAACTAAAGATTGAATTAAACAAGGGTGACACGTTCCATGCCTTGTGTTCAATCTGGATATCTGGACAAAGGACTAAACTACACGGAAACATTGATCACGGATAGGTTATGTCAAATCACCGACATTCTCATTACTTGGGTAGCAGTGATGTGTTGCCGATATCACATCGTTTGTAAATATTAAAATGAGATTTTAATATTACTACCAACGTCATGAGAACCTGCAGGTCGCACACTTAGAACAGACTAAATTGGAGCAATAAGGATCCAAGTTGGACTCGGATTCAATTGTGGGCCTAACTCATGACAGATGGGTTTTAGGGTTGCACAAACTTACCTTGCTACGCTCACACTCACTTAAGGCACCACTATTATAAATAGTAATGTTAAGGGGCTGCTATAGATGTTACATCACAACCCTAGCCGCACCTAAGAAAGTGAGTGAGAGACAGTGAAAGGTTCTTCTCTTCTATTCGCAGCTAGCACCGCGAAACAGAGGCGTGACTCCTTTTGCAAGTCTGTTCGTGTGGATACCGCAGAAACATCGTCGCTATTACGGTGTTGGTGATTCACCTCGCTTGTGTTTATCACGCTTCAAGAGGTAAATTTTAAAAACTCGGATTATAGACTTTTCGCATGGATCCTGTTTGGGAATCCTATTATTCCGCTGCGAGAAATTTTGATCCGCAATTCCCAACAGTGGTATCAGAGCCACTTGCGAAACTATGATTCGGTTTTTCTGCTTTTCTTGTTATATGCGATAACATGATTCGTTGCTTTAATCTTTATATGTTATTTCTGAAATCGAAATAATGATGTATGAAACCGTGTTCTGTTTTATTTGTTGTTTACGAAACATGTTGATGTTTTTGAAACCATGAAGATGTTCATATAATTCTGCGAAAACGATTTTGAATGCTTTCTGTTTTTGCGTTTTTCTGATATCTATATATGTGATATGTATGATTCTGCGAAAAATGATTTTGAATGCTTTCTATTTTTGCATTTTTCTGATATCTATATATGTGATATGTATGATTCTGCGAAAATGATTTTGAATGCTTTCTGTTTCTGCATTTTTCTGTATGAATGCGATATACACACAGCAGCGACACAAGGTTTTGGAAACCTTGTTTCCGTTTTGCGACGGCTATGAAGCTTCCTCGTGTGACATGAAGTGTTCATGTCTTCACGAATTCTGGAAACCCTGTTTCTGGATAGGTGATGGCGGCTGTGAGTTATCCCTGCGGCACATGAAGCGTTCATGTGTTTGCGGGCCTTAGGGTTCAAATGTTGTTGCCCCGTCGGGGCGCTGCCCCGAACCCCGTTGCGTGGTGTGTGATATTCGAAAGCGCGATATTCAAATCTTTGTTTTTATAATTCACAAAATAATAATGTGTTATTTCTTTGTGTTTATGTATTCTTAGAGATGCATGGTGCATGGTTGTGGCCTTAGTCTTTATTTTATGCTATTTTGGTTATTTTAAATACGACTGCGTGTCGTGCCTTTCTCTCTACATTCGATTGTACATTCTCTTCTCATCTAACTCCCCGAATGTAAAAGAGGTTTCTATAATGTAATCATCATGTGGAGACAAGGAGATGGCATCAAGTGAGGACGTTGGTGGGAGACGCTTGGTGAAGCTGGCATTTTTAATGCTAATCTCTTAGAGGCCATAACCATGTCACATTTATTATATGCTTTATATGTATGAGATGCATGGATGATGTTTATGGTATGTTAAACAAGTTTAATAAATGGTGAGATCTAATAATAAAATTCCCTCAAAGAAAATATTAAGTCATTATGTGATGTCTACCAATGCGTGGCACTCATCAAGACTAATATCGATTAAGTGTAGGTCTGCCAAAGCAGGGTGCCTTTATCTATATTAGTAAGATGCGATGGGATAAGAGTAATATCCAAATGCCAACCATTGGGTCTGACTTAACTAGGCCATTTCAATAGGATTGAAGGCTTAGAGGCATGAAGTTGGGCTTTGGTCCATTAGATGGACTTGAATAAGTGTTATTCATCCAACTATCTAAGAATTACATGTGATGTAATTGGAAAGTGTTTCCTACCTAAATAACTGAATTTTGGATGATCAGCCAAAGCTGACTCAAAACTAGGTGAAATATGGATCTTGGCCTACTAGGAAATCTTATGATGGGATTTTCCGAGTCAATGTTGAGGGTCATTGACTTAAATAAAATAGTGGGAGGCATATTTAATTAAAAGACCTCATTAAATATGTTTATGGCATGATACTTATATTTTTGCATGTTTCTGTTAATAGATAACCATGGCAACAAACACATCGGGTACTTTATCATTGCGATTCATCCTTGAGAAGGACAAGTTGTCTGGAACAAATTTTCTAGACTGGTACAGGAATTTGAGGATTGTCCTCGAGCAAGAGAAAAAGCTGTATGTTTTGGAACAGCCTATTCCTGAGCCATCTGCTGCTAATGCCCCTAGAACTGAAAGAGATGCTTATAAGAAGCATCAAGATGATGCCTTGGACATTGGATGTCTAATGCTGGCCACCATGAACTCTGAGCTCCAAAAGCAACATGAGAACATGGATGCATACGATATGATCGTACACCTTAAGAAGCTCTATCAAGAGCAGGCCAGGCATGAGAGATTCGAGGTCTCTAAAGCACTGTTTTAGTGCAAGCTGGTAGAAGGAAGCCCTGTTGGTGCTCATGTACTCAAGATGATTGGGTACATTGAAAACCTAGAGAGACTGGGTTTTCCTTTGGGCCAAGAGTTGGCCACTGACTTAGTCCTGCAATCGTTGCCGGAAAGTTTCAGTCAATTTGTCATGAACTACAACGTGAATGAGATTGACAAATCACTACCAGAGCTGTTAGGCATGTTGAGAACTGCTGAGCAGAACATCAACAAAGGTAAAGGGAAGGCCATAATGATGGTCCAAAAGAATAAGGGCAAGAAACAGCAAAAAAAGCCCAAGGACAACTGGAAGGGCAAGGGCAAGGACAAGTCCAAGCCTAGCACTTCTGGCTTGAAACCAATGGGTGGAGTGGCTAAGGAAGGTACATGCTTCCATTGCGGTCAGACCGGACATTGGAAGAGGAACTGTGCCAAGTTCCTGGAGGAGCTCAAAAAGAAGAAGGGAAGTGAGACTTCCACTTCAGGTATTTTTGTTATTGAAGTCAATTTATCTACTTCTGCATCATGGGTATTAGATACTGATGTGGATCTCACATTTGTGTAAATGTGCGGGATCTAAAGAGCGAGAGACCATTGACGAAGGGCGAAGTCGACCTACGAGTTAGAAATGGAGCAAAAGTTGCTTTGCATTAGTGTAGGGACTTATTTATTATCTCTGCCCACTTGGGCTTGTAATAGAGTTAGAGAACTGCTATTTTGTGCCTACTATTAGTAGGAATATCATTTCTGTTTCTTGTTTGGACAAGAAAGGTTTTTCTTTTATAATAAAGGACAAATGTTGTTCTATTTATATGAATGATATTTTTTATGGTAGTGCACAATTGAGTAATGGACTTTATGTACTTGATCTCGAAACGCCCATTTATAACATAAATACAAAGAGGTTTAAATCAAACGATCTGAACCTAACTTTTCTCTGGCATTATCGTTTGGGCCACATAAATGAGAAACGCATCTCCAAACTCCATAAAGATGGATTCTTGGACTCATTTGATTTCGAATCATATGAGATATGTGAATCTTGTTTATTAGGGAAGATGACAAAGGCCCCATTCACTTGGACAAGGTGAAAGGGCTAGTGATCTTTTAGGCCTTATACATAGTGATGTATGTGGGCCACTAAACACGATCGCTAGAGGTGGTTTTCAATACTTCATTACATTTACCGATGATTTCGGTAGATATGGATTTGTATATCTTATGAAGCACAAATCGAATCCTTTGAAAAGTTCAAAGAGTTCAAGAATGAAGTACAAAACCAACTTGGCAAGAGTATTAAAATCCTTCGATCGATCGAGGAGGAGAATACTTAAGCCAACGGTTTGATGATCATCTGAAAGAGTGTGGGATAATATCTCAACTCACTCCACCAGGAACACCACAATGGAATGGTGTCTCTGAAAGGAGGAACCGGACCTTGTTGGACATGGTCCGATCCATGATGAGTCATGCAAACCTTCCAGGCTCCTTATGGGGACATGCTCTGTTAACAGCAGCTTTCACACTTAACCGTGTTCCATCTAAGACGGTTCAACAGACACCATATGAGATATGGACTGGGAGATGGCCCAGTATGTCTTTCATGAAGATTTAGGGTTGCGAAGCTTATGTGAAACGTCAAGTTTCTGATAAGCTTGGCCCTAAATCAGATAAATGCTTCTTTGTGGGGTATCCCAAGGAAACCAAGGGATACTATTTCTATAATCCTATCGAGGGCAAAGTGTTTGTCGCACGGACTGCTATATTCCTAGAAAAGGAGTTTATCTCCAAAGGAATCAGTGGGAGGAAAGTAGAACTTGAATAAATTCAAAGTTCACAGAGTAGCAGTGAACCAATGGTGGAAATAGAGCAGCCTCCACAAGTTGTTATGGTACCACAATCTGCTCTAGTAGCACAAGACCTGCATAGGTCTAACAGGATACGTCATCAACCAGAGAGATATGGATTTCTCATGACCCAACAAGGTGACGTATTGCTCATGGATCAAGATGAGCCTGTGACTTACTAGGAAGCCATTATTGGCCCAGAATCTGAGAAATGGCTTGAGGCCATGAGATCTGAAATGGATTCCATGTATGCCAACCAGGTATGGACCTTGGTTGACCCACCTGAAGGGGTAAAACCCATTGGGTGCAAGTGGGTTTTCAAGAAGAAAACCGACATGGATGGTAATGTGCATACCTTTAAGGCGCGATTGGTGGCTAAAGGTTTTAAACAAATTCATGGTGTAGACTATGATGAGACTTTTTCCCCAGTTGCAATGCTTAAATCCGTTCGGATCTTGCTTGCTGTTGCAGCATACCATGATTATGAAATCTGGCAAATGGATGTCAAAACTGCTTTCCTTAATGGAAATCTTCTCGAAGATGTGTACATGACACAACCTGAGGGTTTTGCCACTCCACAGGATGCTAGAAAGGTATGCAAGTTGCAACGATCTATTTATGGATTGAAGCAAGCTTCCAGAAGCTGGAATCTTCGTTTTGATGATACAATCAAACAGTTTGGTTTCATCAAGAATGAAGAAGAATCTTGTGTCTACAAGAAGGTTAGTGGGAGCACAGTTGTCTTTCTAGTATTGTATGTAGATGACATACTACTAATTGGAAATGACATCCCTACCCTACAGTCTGTAAAGACTTGGTTAGGGAAGTGCTTTTCTATGAAGGACTTGGGCGAAGCCACCTGTGTATTAGGTATCAGGATCTATAGAGATAGATCACAGAGATTGCTTGGCCTAAGTCAGAGTACATACATAGACAAAGTGTTAAGACGATTTAACATGCATGAATCCAAGAAAGGACTCTTGCCTATGTCGTATGGTATAAGCTGTCTAAGGCTCAATCCCTTCCACCCAGGATGAGAGGGATCGCATGAGTAAGATTCCATATGCATCCGCAATTGGATCTATCATATATGCCATGTTATGTACTCGACTAGACATCTCGTATGCTTTGAGCATGACGAGCAGTACTGATCGATCCCGGTGAAAGTCACTTTGAGTCTTTGTCAAGAACATCCTTAAGTACTTAAGAAGGACTAAGGATTCGTTCTTGGTATATGGAGCGAGGAGGAACTAATTGTAAAGGGTTACACTGATGCTAGCTTCCAAACCGATAAGGACGACTCCAGATCGCAATCGGGTTTTGTTTATTGCCTGAATGGTGGGGCTGTGAGCTGGAAGAGTTCAAAGCAGGAGACAGTCACTGATTCTACCACAGAGGCTGAGTATATTGCTGCCTCCAATGCAGCAAAGGAGGCCGTTTGGATTAGAAAGTTCATTATTGAGCTTGGTGTAGTTCCTAGCATTGTGGACCCAGTGGACCTCTATTGTGATAATAATGGAGCCATTGCACAAGCTAAGGAGCCCAGATCTCACCAGCGATCCAAACATATACTTAGGTGCTTCCATATCATTCGAGAAATCATCGATAGAGGAGATGTGAAGATATGTAGAGTACCAACAGATGATAACATTGTTGATCCACTGACGAAGCCTCTTGCACCGCAGAAGCATGAGGGTCACACTAGGTCTTTAGGCATTAGAAATATGCCTGATTGGCTCTAGTGCAAGTGGGAGATTGTTGGTGTATGCCCTAGTGGCCAATACATTTTATTTGTATTGACATACATTATATTATGCTATTTTTGATATATGAGGCATTTCATTTATTGTGTTCTTTTAATAGACATAATAAAGTCCTTAGAATAGTAAGTTTGATACCATAGGACATCAAGTGGATGACTTGATGGTGAGATCCTATTGGATAAAATACTATTCTTAAATGTCCCTAATCAAGTATTATTGTTAATTAGGACAACAATAATGCATTGAGACTAGTATGTGCGTAGACTGATGACCACATCTCACGGGTCATGGATATGAGATATCAAGTCTATACATGGATACATATTAGAGTAATGATGTATTGGACAGACCCACCATGAGAACGCTACGTGGATCGTTACGTGAGTGTCTTAAGCGATTCTCATAGTGATAATGGTGTATGTGGTTCTTTGACCTGAAATCACTACGATTCCTACATGAGGAGTTGTATGTTTTAAATTCCATCAAACGTCATCTGTAACAAGATGATTATAAAGTTGGTTATTAGACATATTGCGATGCATGTGGAGGAATGTGAGTGACCTAGATGGGATTTGTCCTCCTACATAACAGAGTGATATCTTTGGGCCCCCGATTGAGTGAGACTATGAAATGCATGGCCATGCTCAAATGAGTCAATATGAGATATTGATCTCATTTGTTATTACTATGTCTACTCGGGAATCGAAAACCGAAGATTGAATTAAACAAGGGTGACACGTTCCATGCCTTGTGTTCAATCTGGATATCTGGACAAAGGACTAAACTACACGGAAACATTGATCACGGATAGGTTATGTCAAATCACCGACATTCTCATTACTTGGGTAGCAGGTGATGTGTTGCCGAGATCACATTGTTTGTAATATTAAAATGAGATTTTAATATTACTACCAACGTCATGAGAACCTGCAGGTCGCACACTTAGAACAGACTAAATTGGAGCAATAAGGATCCAAGTTGGACTCGGATTCAATTGTGGGCCTAACTCATGATAGATGGGTTTTAGGGTTGCACAGCTTACTTACTTGCTACTTGCTCACACTCACTTAAGGCAGCCACTATTATAAATAGTACTGTTAAGGGGGCTGCTATAGATGTTACATCACAACCCTAGCCGCACCTAAGAAAGTGAGTGAGAGACAGTGAAAGGTTCTTCTCTTCTATTCGCAGCTAGCACCGCGAAATAGAGGCGTGACTCCTTTTGCAAGTCTGTTCGTGTGGATACCGCAGAAACATCATCACTATTACGGTGTTGGTGATTCACCTCGCTTGTGTTTATCATGCTTCAAGAGGTAAATTTTAAAAACTCGGATTATGGACTTTCGCATGGATCCTGTTTGGGAATCCTATTATTCCGCTGCGAGATATTTTGATCCGCAATTCCCAATAGATGACCTGGGATTTTCTGCCTAAAGCACACATAGAGCGCTTAAGCACCCATCCCAGAGCGCTTGAGCATGCAGACAGCGCCTGAGCGCCCAAGGGTCAAGCCTAAGCACTCAGAACAAAATTTCATAAGATTTTTATCTTATTGAAATAGGGTTTCCTACTTGCTTGGACCCGTTATACATGATTTTTAGCATATGTTAAGGTACTACTAGGAGTAATTCAAGAGAAGAATGCCCATCTATAAAGTATGAGAATTTTATGAACCTTGATGCAACCAAAGTAAAGGATTACATTAGGTAAGTATCTAGCACCAAAGATAACTTTGTGTTGCTTTAGATATCACTTGAGATGTTATGATATGGTGTGTTGGATACAAGTAACTAGGATGGAATGATAGTGTTTTCCTATGAATGTGACTTTACATGATAGTATGTCATTTGGCCAGAAGGAAAGGAATTAGAAGCTTCTAAGGGGACAACTCATTCCTAACCAAGAGTTAGGGTTACATGTAGTATAAGGTTACAATTTTTCCTCTCTACAATAGGTAAATGTAACATCCTGAATAGCATGTTAGGCATGAATATGGTTACAAAGGTAGCATATAACTTGCTTATCGTGCCTGTGAAGTTTTGTGACAAACTGAATTCGTTTATTACACTTAGTTGTAACACAGAAGTTGAAAAATAACTTAAAATGACTCAAAAAAGGCATAAAATGCTTAGATGAGAGAAATGAATATGGATAATTTATTTCTAAGTCACAAATGCGTGAAACAAGATGTAGTTAAAGTTTCAAGAAAATTATAGTTAGTTTGATATTTTTAAGCATACTAGGTTTGTGCTTTAATGTTGGATTGACTAGCAGCAGATATGAAAAATCATAAAAATGGTGAAACAATAATTTAGATGAATCTTATGATTTATCTAAAGTTTTTTGATGTTAGGAAACTTGATTTCATAGAATCTAAGTGTTCTTAGCATATATAGGTTTTCCAGTAGAGCCCAAGTCTCCCACAACTCTGTCTCTCTTTAAAGGCAGCCTTTGTTGCTGATAAAAGAAAGAAAAATAGAAGAAAAGATAGAAGAAGGAGCCAAAGAAGAGAAAGAAAAAGAGGAAAAGAAAGAAGAGCAAGGAAAGATCAAAGATCAAAGCTCAAGCTTGAGGATCATCTTATCTACACAAAGGGTAGTAGGGGTGTTCTTCGTTGTGCTCAATTTCCTCTCCATCTCTTGTTGTCATGCATGTATGTATGGCTTGGGGGAAAAAGGGTATTTGGAGTAAAGATGATTTTCTTGGCTTGTTCTTGCCTTCAATGATTGAGATTGATTAAGATGAAGCTTGATGAACTTAAGGGTGTTAGTTTTTCACCCAAGAACATCCATGAAACTCATGGAGTTGAAGATAAGGAAAAAGGGTTTTGGATGATTGATCATTGACCATGATTCTAATTACTTAGTGTTTGATGATTCTATCATGTTAAAGACCATGTTTAGGATTAGAAATCACTTATAATCCATGTTTTGGAGATTAGAAATTGATTAGGAATCAATTAAAGCAGAAAACTAGTTTCTGCAGAAGTTTCTGGTGCTAGGCGCTTAATCTCCCAAAAAGTGAGCAATTAATCGTCCATGCCCAGAGAGCACCAGCGTGCTAGGCACTTAATCGCCCAAGCCAAGAGAGTTCAAGAGCTGAGCGCTTAATCGCTCAAAAAGTAAGCGACCAGGCACCCAGACAAGGTATTTTCAAGATTTTTATCTTGATTAAATAGAATTCCTTATTAGATGGGACCCTTTATACATCCTTTTTGGAATGCGTTAAGATGTTAATAGGGATATTTATATAGGAAAATTACCACCTAGAAAGTATGAGAAATGTATGACTCTTAGGATATCCAAGAGTAGTAGATTACCTTGGGAAGATACCTAGACCCTCAAGCAATAAAGTGTTGCATTTGTAAACCACTCTTGATCTAGACTCTTTTGAGTGGAGATAGAGTTATGTGTTTAGCTCCTAAGTGATGGGATGTTTGATGTATTGAGTTCTCTAGGAAAGTGGGATCTTGTACATTACTAAATACACAATAAGATGAATGGTGACTCGTAAGTTAGTCATATTCATGAAGTATAGCAGAAATATGCAATAACTCCTTTATTAGTAAGGTTGAGTTAGAATTGCACGATGAATGGGATTTACTTCCTTAAATATGAAGTTAAGTATGGAAGTTAAAATCCTTAAGCATTCTATAAGTTAGGAATTTTGAAGATAAGTATATGGAACCTTAAACACTCTAGTGTAGCATAGGTTACTACTAGAAGTGTGATGGAAAGGAAAGCTAGATACAACTAGGATAAGTATATTGTACTTATCCAAATGCATGAATTACTTGCTTGCAGTTAGAGTTGAGTTAAGTATGCAAAGTTTTAGAGAAATGCTCATTTATCTTCTTGAATTGGATAAAAATGAAGCATTAGTTATAATAGGCTCTTTCATTATATTGAGTTGAGTCTATAGTAAAGGTTTGTGGTGGTTTTGTATGAATTAAACATAATGCCACATAATTTCTTGTTACTTGTTCGTTTCCCAAGTAAAGTAATCTTTAATAATATACATAATCATGTGGCCAAAGGAGAGAATAGGAAAGTCCAAAAGTCTCTTTGAGTAAGGATTTAGCCCAAATTCTCAGAGTGCCAATGTGTACAATCTTTATGAAACAACTTGGTTCTTTAGTGAGCCATGTTAACCAAAGTAGCGTGGTTCCTTAATTTAAACCTTGGTATGCTATAGCTTGATTCTTAAATGAGTCATGGATATGAAATTAACTTGGTTTCATTCAATGGACCAGGGAAATGCTTGTAGCTTGATTCCTTAATGGATAATGGTAGTTTAGTAGCTTGACTCTTTAATGATTCATGAATGTTTATGTAGCTTGACTTCTTTATTTATCAAAGATGAGTCATGTATGAGCTTTTATAACATGTTTTACTTCATAATGCTATGATTGTATATTTATTATTATAAATGATGGTTTTGGAATACCTATACTGAGGATTATGAATTCTCACCCCATTTGTGTTTCCATGTAATTTTAGGTCAATGTTCTTCAAAGGGAAAATAAAAGAAACAAATGGATTAGATAACCATTTTCTTATGTCAAAGCTTTGTATTATGTTTACTTTGCTTTAAGCTGTATAAAGATATTTTGTATTACAATCGCCCTTTTGAGGCTAGTTTTGTGTAAACATGTATCTTTATTTTCCTTTGAGGCTCTCCATAATTGCAAAAATGCTATTATAAGATAAGTTTTATGTTTCATGAACTAGAAGTAACACGCTTAATTATGATTACTTGCATATATCTCAAATATACTATGGTAGCTAAGTTAGGGTGTTACATTATGGTATCAGAACAGTTCATCCTGTTTATGGACTGACTATGCTTAGGCATGAGTAGTAGTTTAGCAGAGAGTTGTGCATTCTTTTATCTCATTGTGAGATATATGAATAGAATTGTATGATTTGCCTTCGGTGTGAATGCTAATGGTTACTGTCACACTGTTGCATGATATTGAATTTGATTAACTCAATATGTATTATTTTGTGTGTGCGGGAAACTATAGCAACCACTGGGTGAACCCATGAGACTAGGAGACTAGTAAAGGAGGTGACAACTAGAGTTCTTAGAGTAATGGCTACTGCAGTGAGAGAGTAGACTGCTATTAGTAGATGACTACTAGAAAAGTTAGTCAAGGATTTGCCTAGTAAGGTGAAGAACTCATGAGGGATCAGATTTTCTCAAGGTTCAATAGAGTTACTCCTTTGTTTTTCAAGGGAGAGTATGGTTCGGTCAGAGCTGTAAGGTGACTTTAAGAGATGGAAGAGATCTTTGCGGTCACAACTTGCAACGATGAGCAGAAAGTGTTTTTCACTTCTTGTACATTAGTAAGAGAGGCAAAAGTTGATGGGTCAAAGTTAAGAGGCTTCTCGAGATAGTAAGTACTCAATTCACCTTATAGGTGTTTAGAGCTACTTTTTTAGATGAATATTATTCTTTTGAATTACAGAAAGCAAAGGAATTGCAATTTCTGAGGCTTGAACAAGGGGATATTACTATGGATCAGTATATGGAGCAAATTGAAGAATGTCCTAAGTTCTTTTCTTATTTTATGACTAATCCATATGAAATTTAGAAGTGAATAAAATTTGAAGTGGGACTTGGAGAAGACATTAGAAGAGTTGTGAAGCAAATGGAGATTAAGGACTTGTCAGCTCTAGTCAATGAGTGTAGAGTTATAGAAGCAAATAATCTCTGAACCATAATGGAGCATGAGTTAGGAAGTTCCACAAAGAGGAAAAAAATCAGATGTTGAGATTAGCGAGATTGCTTCTTGGTCTCAATTTTTACCAGGCAAAGAAAAATAAATTCAAGTGGAAGCTTGGGTGATGATAAGTATGAACAGGGTGCTTTTAAAACAAGTAACCTAAAGGAAAAAAGGTAAACCAGACTCCAAGGTACCAAGATGTGCTATATGTAAGAAGATACATGGAAGTAGATCGTGCTTGGTAGGTAGATCTGTGTGTTACATATGCAAGCAACTAGGGCATCATATGAGAGATTGTCCATATAATAAGGGAGCAATGAAATCTTCCTATTGGGTATAAGATAAGAGCACATTTAAAGAGAAATCTTTTATAAATGTGTACAAGTAAAGTATAGATTTACTTTTTGAATCTAGTTTGTTTATCCTTGTTGCTAAGGAAAAAGGTAAATCGGACTCCAAGCTACTAAGATGTGTTATATGTAAGAAGATGCATGGAAGTAGACCGTGCTTGGTAGGTAAATCTATGTGTTACATATGTGAGCAACTAGGACATCATATAAGAGATTGTCCACAGAACAAGGGAGCAACAAAATCTTTTGACTGGGTATGAGGTAAGAGCACATTTAAAGAGAAATCTTTTAAAAATGTGTACAAGTAAAGTATAGATTTACTTTGTGAATGTAGTTTGGTTTACCCTTGTTGGTATGGTTTGGTTGTTTTTTTTTTTAGACAAGTGATATTATGTTCTTGTTTAGTTATAAGTGTGAGACTGTGCTTAATTTATAAGTGATAACTCTATAGAATGTAGTTATTTGTGCCCTATTTCTGTGCATAAATAATGCTTAGTCCTTGTTTGTAATGCATATTTGGAAGGTTTTGAGCTTATATTTGTCATATTCTAATCTGGATACCTTCCTATGTGATATTGAGCAATTTGTGCATATTTGGTAAGAGATTAAGTGGATTTGTATCTATTATTGATTTAGTGATTTCTCTATTATAGGAAGGACTTCAAACAAGTTGATATATAGAGCATTTGAGCCAAAAGTGGAAGAGGAAGCCAAATTTGCATCTCAACAAGCAACGTCGCGGCGTGGGAATATCAATGTCGCGACGTGGTGCATCCCCTACATCAATACAGAGACCCGAGGCTAGAGTGTCGCGACACAGAGAGTGGACGCTGCGGCGTTGTTGACCTAAATTAAGCACGCGCCGCAACATAGGCATGTTAGCACCGCGACGTGCCCTATTTTTCTAAACCTATAAACAATATTTTATTAGATTTTGTTTGAGAGTTTTCGTTAGTTTAGAGAAGCTGCAGCTAGGTTTTCTTGTTTGGAGGCTGAGGAAGCCTAAGGAAGTAAGGTTGGAGACCATCTTCTTTATGGAAGGAGATTCAAGCATCAATGATCACATCTCATGAGCTTTCCTTCCTTCTCCTTTCTCTTTTCTCTCTTCCTTGTCTTTTGAACACTGTTTTTGGATTTGTATTTTCGTGTCCAATGATTAGTTGAGTTGTATTTAGGGATTTCTTTAGATCCTTCTATGAATATTAATGATTTTATTATTGTCGCAACCGTCTCGAAGGGCGCCGCGAAAATAAAAAGAATAAGGAGGAAAGGACCTCGGGATGTTGGGAGTCGCCACCAATCGCTTTATCCATTAAATGGAATGGTGCAATTGGACACCTAAAAGATGGTCTGCGTTTAAGAGTTCGTGGTTCTGGGATTGATTACAGGTAGGGAAGGTGTTAGCACCCTACACCGTCCGTTCTAAGAACGGTTACCTATTTAGTCTAATGTTATTTGCAAGATTAATTAAATTGATCCTTTTTAAAAAAAATATTTTTGTTTTTATTTTGATATGTCCCATTTTGTCATGCATGTTATCAAAGATGATCAATGACTAAGACATGGAATGGGTGGCTAAATAGCCATTATTTTAGAACAAATTATAAGTCTGCAACATATTATATAAAAGTGGTGAATTAAAATTTTATCTTTTTGAAGAGAAGTAATTTTTAAAATAAAATGGCAAAAAAAAATCTCATTTATAATAAAAAAAATATTTTTAGGCACAATGAGATTTTTGTAGTAATTTAAAAAAAAGTCTTCATAAAAAATAAAACTTTAATTCACCACAATCATAATGTTGAAACTGTATGAAATTGTTCACTTTTATTTGAATATTTTATTTTACAAAAAAAAAGTTTTATTTTGGTTTATATAAAAAAAAGTTGTATTTTAGTTTACATAATTATTTTAATTTTAATGTAGGGGATTAGACCTCGTCAGCGCTCTTGGCAAAATCCAATATAAAGCCTCAAGATTATCGGGAAGAGTGTATTTGATCGGCGCTCCGATCTTCTCCCAATTTTTCCATCATCGGCCATTGAAAATTATTTGGTTAATATATTAATTCAAAAATAAATAAATTAAAGTAAAGCACAAGTACAAATGCATAATGATATTATTACAAGTGAAGTTATATGGAATAAGATTATTTTATACAAATATGAATGACAACAATAAAAATATAATAAACATGTAAAATTCAAGACATTAATAGAAAGTTAAAGCCTAAATGAAAGGTAAAAATAAAATTAAAAAAGGTAAAATAAAAAATACAAACAAACCAAAAAAAAAAAAAAAAAAAAGACTTACCTTACCTCCAAGGCGTATAAAAATGCTATACTCAAAGAGTTCTACACAGAGCCTCACACGTTCTCTTCAAATCGAATCTTGAAAAGTAACCAACTTGCATGGAGAAAATTTTTTACTAAAGTCTCGGGCTCTTATACTTAGTATTAAGCCCAAGTAAAAAAAAAACTAAAGTTCTCGGGCTCTTATACTTTGTATTAAGCCCAAGTGTATATTTTTTTAGATGTGCAAACCATTGAGAAGCACCTCTTTATATAAGAGGAGGGGAGGGAGAAGGAGCTTGACTTCTCCAATGTGGGACTTAGACACTTTAGTTTTTTCAACTTTTTTCCTTATTTTCATTTTTTCATTTTTATTTTTTTAGATTTTCATTCACTTTTCAAGGTTTAGAAATAAACTTTATGGACAAAATTGAGTGTTTATACCTTGATCAAGTAACAAAAATAAAAAATTATGGACAAAATTGGGTATCAACAGCTGCCCCCCCTTTGTTTTACATTTAGAATAAATGAAAAACAAAGGAATTGATTCAATTTTGTCCATGAAAAGGTAAAAACTTGCGGATTCAGGTGTCCGCTGAAGTTTAACAAAAAACAAGGTAAGAAACTTACGGAGTCGGGTATCCGTTGAAGCTTAACAAAAACTTAAAAGAATGGGTACGGGGACCCGAAAACATAAAACAATGGGTGCGGGGACCCGAAAAGGTAAAAAGCTTGCGGAGTTAGGTATCCGCTGAAGCTTAATGAAAAACTTAAAAACAATGAGTACGTGGACCCAAAAACATAAAACAAGGGGTATGGAAACCCAAAAAGGTAAAAAACTTGCGGAGTCAGGTATCCGCTAAAACTTAACAAAAACAAGGTAAGAAGCTTACGGAGTCGGGTATCCGTTGAAGCTTAACAGAAACTTAAAAACAATGGGTACGGGGACCTGAAAACATAAAACAATGGGTGCGGGGACCCGAAAAGGTAAAAAGCTTGCGGAGTCAGGTATCCACTGAAACTTAACAAAAACTTAAAAGCAATGGGTACGGGGACCCGAAAACATAAAACAGTGGGTGTGGGGACCCAAAAAGGTAAAACAAGGGGTGCGGGGACCCGAAAAGGTAAAAAGCTTGCGGAGTCAGGTATCCACTGAAACTTAACAAAAAACTTAAAAGCAATGGGTACAGGGACCCGAAAACATAAAACAAAGGGTATAGAGACCCAAAAAGGTAAAAAGCTTGCGAGTTAAGTATCCGCTGAAGCTTAACAAAAACAAGGTAAGAAGCTTATGGAATCGGGTATCCGTTGAAGCTTAACAGAAACTTAAAAGCAATGGGTACGGGGACCCGAAAACATAAAACAAGGGTGCAGGGACCCGAAAAGGTAAAAAGCTTGCGAAGTCAGGCATCTGTTGAAGCTTAACAAAAACAATGGGTACTGAGACCCAAAAACATAAAATGATGGGTACGGGAACCTAGAAAAGGAAACGAAAGTTTGACCTTTGTAGGTCAAGGCTAGCAAATTGAGAAAAAATGCACTATGCAATGCATGCTTCAGATGTATGAGAGTATGAAAAACTTTTTATTTATTTTGCTTTTCTCTTTTTTTCTCTTTTTTTTTTGTCTCCACGACCCCTGAGGACATGATTGTAATCAATTTCAAAGATGAACTGGAATGAGATTTATTGGCATCCTTTCATTTGTCTATTCAGCCGATGGTTAAAATGTCCAACCGGGATGACCCTTGAGGTGTGCATTAGATGTGACACATAAGAGCAATGGGAAAACCCTTTAGATGACCCTTGAGGTGACCTGGTTGTCCTTCTTCTCTAACCAATACTCTTAAAGAGCCTTGAGCCAGAAAGCTTTATGCAGTGAGCCTTGAGTCAGAAAATTTTGCACAGTTAGCCATAAGCCAAAGAAGCGAACGTACTTGAGAAAAACATCTTCTAGCAAAGTTTTGAACTAAACTCTTCTTTGACCAACCAAACCCATATTCAAATGGGATCATTGCCAATCTTATCTTATTCAAATTTTTCTTTATTAGATATGGCTGGTGCAGAAGCTTGTGACTTTCTTTTCCAGAGATTCCCATTTCTACCAGACACACTTCAATCTGAATTATCAATTGAGAATGTCATTCCCTTCATCGATTGAAACTCTAGAGCTCCTTTGGCTTGAGTTGTTCAATAAGAGATTACCATTAGATGGTTAAATTGTACTATTGTACTCGTGTTCACCTAACCTGAAGCATCATATACTAGATATACATGGATTCAAAAGTACAACATGAAAGAGATTTAGTAACTGAGAAACCTTTTTTGATTGATTTTGGGAGTATGACTACACAAAAGACATTTACAAAAGAAAAAAAAAACAAGAAGTGGAATAGTACAAAAGCCAAGAGTTTTTTTTCTTCCTTTTTTTTCCAGTTTGGATGTGTTTGATCTTTACTTGACAACTGGACATCATGACTATTGCTTTATTAGGTATCCACAAAAATCTACCCTCATGTATGATATCAAATGAATTTGACTCAGAGTATGTCATTTGAGAACAAAGATGCCCTAGTGTAGGCCATTTGACAACAAAAATTGTCCTAGTGGGGAACTTGAGAATAAAATTTTTGCCCCAGTGTAAGGCCAAATAAAACAAAGCAAACTGTCCCAGTTTAGAGCCGAATTGAAAAGGGTAGAGACTTGCCCCAATGTAGAACCAAGCTGAGCCAAAAGATTTGCCCCAGTGTAAGGCCGAATTGAACAGTGTAGAAATTTGCCCTAATGTAGAGCCAGATTGAACCAAAAGAAAACATGCCCCAGTGTAAGGCTGAATTGAACAGTGTAGAAATTTGCCCCAATGTAGAGCCAGATTGAACCAGAAGAAAACATGCCCCAGTGTAGAGGCAACTTGAACAGGGTAACAACTTGCCCTAATGTAAGTCTTTTTTTTTTTTTGTCGCCCTTGCGAGTTTTCAACCTAACGATTTTTTTTTGTTTTTTTTTTTTTTTTTTTTTTTTTTTTTTTTTTTTTTAAGGAGCAAGCATTGCAAATTCAGTAAGGTATGAACCTTTTGTCTCAAAATTAAAGTCAATGAAAATGAAAATAATCATTCATTGATCAGAATGGACATTTTAAGGCTTGTAATGTGGCCAAGGTTAGGGGTTATGAAAAGAAGGGTATAAGGCTCAAACAAGTGTTTAAAGGTTAAGTGGGACCAAAGATCCTTGTTCAAACTTAAACTTTGTTAATTACTTTTGCACTTTCAAGCACACTTTTCTCTTATTGTTCTTTTTCATCCTTGTTCAAACTTAAATTTTGTCAATTGCTTTTGCACTTACTTTTTTCCCCCTTTCACCTTTTCTTTCTTCTTTTTTTTTTCATTATGCTTCAAAATAGTCATCATGGCAACCAATCCCTTTTTTGTGTTATCCTCTAGTGTAGAGGTGATCCTTGTCCTGGGTTTATTGAAGAAAACTTTCAAGCTCAAAATGGGACAACAAGGGATAATGAATTCTTGTGAGAGATAGAGAAAGATAACCAATCTTTATTTCAAATTTTGATTGCTCATTTTCAAAAAATTTAATTTAGAGACAAAAGGATAATACACACTGAGTGATTATTTATTTGCTCCCTTTATTTCTCTTTTTTCTCTTTTTTTGGCATTTTTTTTACATTTTTTTTGGGGACAAAGAACACCTGCACACATGGGCCTCATGACCACAAAACTTTTTTCAGAATGAAAGTCCTATGGGATCCAAACCAAAAGAAAGCAAGTAAAGGAAAGAAAAGAATGACAAGAAAGATTTGACAAGAACACAAGTGCCAAGAACATAGGAAAAAAAAATAAGGTATGCTGAGATCCATGCAAATCCATCACATTAATGCTTCAAGAAAGTACACATAAGTTCAAAAACCAAATAATTTTAATGATTGAACAAGCATGTGGTTAGTACAATTAAACCATCATTTCATGGTAACAACTTGGTAAACAAATCAGAATACTAGTCGCTCAGAAATTTCTCAGTGCTGGAGGACTCCAAGGTATGGTTTATTCTTAACGGTTAGAAAAATGAATCACCACTTGATCGAACTTTCTAAGGTTGCCCCTGAGCGACCATTGTAAGCAATCGCTCCTATTACAGATGGGCATGTGTAGAAACCTTCTGACAACGCCTAGTGAATTAGGTAATCGTTGTCATCCATGAGTTTTCTTGAAACCTCATTTAACTCATTCAACCTGAAGTCCACCCTTAATTGGTTCAACATTTGTCCATACTTTCCTGTTCATCATTCATTTGATGCAATCTTCCCTTTTTCATTTCGTTTTCAATCCTTTCACCAATTATCACGATATTTGAAAAAATCGATGACACACTTCCAATCATATGACCATAGAATGGCGCGTGTAGTGTATCAGTGAACATAGCAACCATCTCTTTTCTGACAAAGGGGGTTCCACTTGTGCAGCCATTTCCCTCCACCTCTGAGCATATTCCTTGAAGGTCTCAGCATCCTTCTTAGACATACTTTGTAGTTGCATTCTATCTGGTGCCATGTCAATGTTGAACTTATATTGCTTTACAAAAGTATCAGCTAAATCCTTGAAACTCCTTATACGAGCACACTCAAGATGTGTGTACCAATTCAAAGCTACCCCAGTTAAACTGTCTTGGAAGAAATGGATCAACAATTTGTCATCATGAAGTTGTGAAGCCATCTTGCGAATGTACATTATCAAGTGATTCTTTGGGCAAGTAGTCCCCTTATATTTGTCAAAATCTGGGACCTTAAACTTTGGGGGAATGACAACATCCGGGACAAGGCAAAGTTCTGAAGCATTCATAAGACCATAGCCACTTGCTCCCTCTACGGCTCGAAGTCTTTCTTCAAGAACTTTTAATTTTTCCTTGGATTGAAGGCCTTCAGTTGAAGGGTTCAACAGAGAAGTACCAGCGATCTTATAAGGGAAAGACTGTGGCATGTAAAAAGGAGGTTGGGCCTGAGTCGAGCTTTGTGGCCCTGAAATAGGTATTACCAATGATGAGCCGCTCTCAAGAGGGTTGGTAATTTGTGACGGCATAAAACCAGGGGAAAGGCCATAAGGTGGAATGGAAACAAGGTACTGAGGAATCTCACTAGTATTTGGCTGGGATCCTTGGGTAATGTTTGGAGGTTTTAAGTTGTTGTGACTGTCAGTGCACTGCCCTCAAGAGTATTGGTGGCTAATGGTGGCACATAACCAGGTGGAAGGCCATATGGTGGGAATAGAGATGCATGTGTTTCTCGATGATTGGTAACGGGGTTCTGTGCAGGATTAGGGTAGAAAGTGAGTGGCATCATGGCCCCTTGAGAGGTGATGTCAGGATATTGCCAAGGAATTGGTGCAAAGCCATGTGGGTGAGTAGGCATGCCTGAAGGATCATCATTTGCCCTTGAAGGAGTCCCCTCTCTGTTCTTCGTTCTTTCCAAAGCTCGCAGAACTTCCAAGACCTTGGCCATTTGTTCCTTTAATTGGCTTACTTCACTTCTCAACTCTTCTTGTGACTGTCCCAGTTCATCCATGACTTTTGATTGAGAGCGAGTCCTATATGGGTGTCGTAGAGACAATTTTTTTTTGTATTATTATGAAAAAAAAATGCAAACATAAGCATACTAAAACAAGAGTAAAATTATGCATGCGGAGACATGGTCCTAAGCTTGGTACTTATCCTAAAAGATGGGTTTTATGTACCAGTAAGTGATAACTTTGGTTCTAGACCCCTATCAAACAAAAGTTCCCCAAATTGCCCCTTGCTGTCACCAACACTTTGGCTAGCAAGAGTCCTCCATCCTCACCCATGATAGGTTACAAGCGGAAAGAGTTCAATTTGAGCGAGGAGTTTTCATGTGCCTAACCGGAGACCAACGGTCCCACAAAGCAACACTACTTCACCCTCTATCTAAGCCTACAAGGTACTGAGCTCGGGTATAGAGCTTGTGTGTGTAGGTGTACATGAGAGAACTTATTTACAAAGCAGAAATATAATACATATAATGCAAACAAAATGTACAATAATATGAAATAAATAACAAATAAACAAATAAAACAAAAATGGACTCACAAAATTAAAGAGCAAATCACATGAGATTAAAATAAGGTTTAACCCTCTAACTGTCCCCAGTGGAGTCGCCAGCTGTCGCAACCGTCCCGAAGGGCGCCGTGAAAATAAAAAGAATAAGGAGGAAAGGACCTCGGGATGTTGGGAGTCGCCACCAATCGCTTTATCCATTAAATGGAATGGTGCAATTGGACACCTAAAAGATGGTCTGCGTTTAAGAGTTCATGGTTCGAGGGTTGATTATAGGTAGGGAAGGTGTTAGCACCCTACACCATCCGTTCTAAGAACGGTTACCTATTTAATCTAATGTTATTTGCAAGATTAATTAAATTGATCCTTTTTAAAAAAAAATATTTTTGTTTTTATTTTGATATGTCCCATTTTGTCATGCATGTTATCAAAGATGATAAATGACTAAGACATGGAATGGGTGGCTAAATAGCCATTATTTTAGAACAAATTCTAAGTCTATAACATATTATATAAAAGTGGTGAATTAAAATTTTATCTTTTTGAAGAGAAGTAATTTTTAAAATAAAATGGCCAAATAAAATCTCATTTATAATAAAAAAAATATTTTTAGGCACAATGAGATTTTTGTAGTAATTAAAAAAAAAATCTTCATTAAAAAATAAAACTTTAATTCACTTTTATGAAATTGTATGAAATTGTTCACTTTTATTTGAATATTTTATTTTACAAAAAAAAAAGTTTTATTTTGGTTTATATAAAAACAAGTTGTATTTTAGTTTACATAATTATTTTAATTTTGATGTAGGGGATTAGACCTCGCCAGCGCTCCTAGCAAAATCCAATATAAAGCCTCAAGATTATCGGGAAGAGTGTATTTGATCGGCGCTCCGATCTTCTCCCAATTTTTTCGTCATCGGCCATTGAAAGTTATTTGGTTAATATATTAATTCAAAAATAAATAAATTAAAGTAAAGCACAAGTACAAATGCATAATGATATTATTACAAGTGAAGTTATATGGAATAAGATTATTTTATACAAATATGAATGACAACAATGAAAATATAATAAACATGTAAAATTCAAGACATCAATAGAAAGTTAAAGCCTAAATGAAAGGTAAAAATAAATTAAAAAAGGTAAAATAAAAAATACAAACAAACCAAAAAAAAAAAAAAAAAAAAGAAAGAGCAGACTTACCTCCAAGACATATAAAAATGCTATACTCAAAGAATTCTACACAGAGCCTCACACGTTCTCTTCAAATCGAATCTTGAAAAGCAATCCACTTGCATGGAGAAAATTTTTTACTAAAGTCTCGGGCTCTTATACTTAGTATTAAGCCCAAGTAAAAAAAAAAACTAAAGTTCTCGGGCTCTTATACTTTGTATTAAGCCCAAGTGTATATTTTTTTGGATGTGCAAACCATTGAGAAGCACCTCTTTATATAAGAGGAGGGGAGGGAGAAGGAGCTTGACTTCTCCAATGTGGGACTTAGACACTTTAGTTTTTTCAACTTTTTTCCTTCTTTTCATTTTTTCCTTTTTATTTTTTTAGATTTTCATTCACTTTTCAAGGTTTAGAAATAAAATTTATGGATAAAATTGAGTGTTCATACCTTGATCAAGTAACAAAAATAAAAAATTATGGACAAAATTGGGTATCAACAATTATCTTTTAAGTATATATTGATGTTTGGTTATGTTTAATCATATGGTTCTTAATGCTCTTGATTGTTTGATCAGCTTTTGAGTGATTTGATAAAATCTAATGAACCTAGACATAGGAATTTGGATTTTAGATCATATGTATAGTTGATGCATATTCGATTTCATTCAATTAGTTTGGATAAGTTGATTCGCTAATGGGATAGAAATATACCTCTTAGCCAGGCATAGTGTCTGATTGAGAATAGATCTTAATGAGTGGATTTTGGTTCTAACTAAGGAGTTAGGTAAATGAAACTATGGTTAATTGACCTAGACATAGGCTTTTAACTATATCAAATTCTCAAACTAACTTAACAATTCATTGATGTTGCTTATAAGGATTGCATGTTATTAGTTGAAATAGAAGGTGAAGAAGGATTTTCTAAATCTCTAAATCTTATCTTTATTGCTTTGTGGTTTAGATTTAGTTTATTTGTATTTTCTATATTTTTATGTTCTTGAATAGAATTAGTTAAGCTATTAGTTGATACTTAGCTTTGGAAGCTAATATCCTCGTGGGAATGATCTTTATTCTTCATTGTATTACTTGAATGACCCGCGCACTTGTGATACTCAAATGGTCTAACAATAAGTAGTTTGACGGACGATGTCATACTCTCCTCAAAATAGTATAGGTTTTAAAATGGAATATAGTATAATGCATAACCTAGGTCATTTCCCAAGGACCAATTCAGATTTCTCAAGCATATTAGAAGTTGTCAATAGGTAGAGGGTTTTGTTCATCAAGTAGCAGAATACAAATTCAAACAGAAAATAAAACAAAATTCAATTATGGAAACACCAATCCAAGGCATTCAATTCAAGTAGCAGAGTTAATCATAGTTTAAAGAGAATAGAATTCTATATGTATACACATCTGTTAATTCGAATTCAACTAGATAATCACCTAGAATTTGATCAACTAAAACAGAATCACAATCGCAATCCTTAATTAAAATTAATTTAGGCATAATTTCGAATTAATATAGATTACCAATCGGTGATCTATTCTCCATTAGATTCAGATTGATCAATCATGATTTTATCTTCAATTTCAAAAATATAATCTAGATTCAATCAAATCTAGATCTAGATCAACATAATCATGTTGCAAAGACAAATCACAATTGAAGAAGGAGAAAAGGAGAGAACACAAACAGAAATCACAATTAAACAAAAAAACTCAAAACTCTAACCACAATCATTGAATTCCTTGGATTGATTAGATCTTTAGCCTTCCATGGCCATCACCATTGGAAAAACTTCAAGAAAAGTGAAGAACTCTCAGAGAATAGAGAAAAGAGAAAAGAGAGAAAAGAACTAAAAAAAAATAATTCCCAAAAGTGTTTTTCGCATTCTGCATTCACTTATTTGTAACTGATAATTCTTCTATAATTCCTAATCCACCCTTAGCCCAAACTGTAGCCCTCTGAATAAGCTTTTCATAGTATAATTTTCCTTATTTGGGCTTAAATTGAGAGAGTTTAGCCCTAATTAGTGAGGGAAGGTCCAAGCTTTGTGACAACAACAGTGTCCTAATTTTGAGGCTCAATTTCGCCTTGAATCCAGCTGAATTAGAAAAATTGCATTAGACACAAAATTGTATATCTTTGTCTCAGCTTTCAAGGGACACTAATATCATCCAAATGATATTTGTAGCCCAAGATATGGCCTGTATGAGACAGAAAGGTCAAAATGAGCTAAATTCTAAAAATTAATGAAGTTTTTACAACTAAGCTCAATGAGGCCCAATCATCTAAAACTCACCCAAAAATTAATATTAGACACAATTAGCATCTAATTAGGCCAAATATAAAGCAATAATGAATGCCTCATAATTGATTGATCACAGTTGAACAAAGGAACTATCAAGAATAAATGTCTTTATATAAGTATAGATGATTAGATAGATTGGTTGAGAGAAGCTTTAGGTTTTCTCATAAGATAATCTAAGATCTGATTGCCATAGAATCAAAGTTAGAAAGAGAATATCTCTAGAAATTTCCAGGATTATGAAAGAACATAGACAGTATGTTATTGTGGTTTTGGGAAATTTCTGGAGAAAAGTGGTTGCGTGCCAAGTTAGTTAAAAGTCAGTTTTGGTGACAAGTGGTACAATTTAAGGGTTATGTAATTTCTCAAAGGAGAGTTGCAGAGAACTCTAGCAAAGTTTAAGCAACTGTACAATGGGGCAAGACCAACCATTGTAACTGAGGGCAGAGAGTTTATTAGAATACTTTCTCAGTTAGTGCCCTAACTAGGTTAGCTAGGAAATGTGATACTTTGTAGTGGACTCTGGATCGTGAGTATAGTTTCCAAGAGTTGAAGAAAAGGCTGACTACTATGTCAGAGTTGGTATTTTCGAATCCCCATGAGAACTTTGAGGTAGTTAGTGATGCTTCGAAGATGGGACTAGGTTGTGTTCTGATGCAAGAAAGGTAAGTAGATGCCTATGTATCGAGGCAGTTAAACTTGCACTAAGGGGACTACCCTACATATGATCTAGAGTTAGCCACATTGGTGTTTGCCTTATAGATTTGGAGACATTACTCATATAGAGTCTAGCTCAAGGTGTTCAGCGATCATAATAGTTCAAGATGCTCTCCCAGTACGGTGCGGTTCGGGGACGAACCAAGCGGAAGTTGGTGGGCATGTGGCGTCCCGGGGCCGACGAGGGCGGGGAGTGATCGCCGGTGCAATGAAGCACAGACAAGGAGCGGCTTTTGGCAGGCTTCTAGGCGGATGGTCTGCATGAATGAACTGAATATGCACCGGAATGAGAGGGATTCAGAGACTGTGCAGGTATGGAACTGCATAGTTGAGGATGGCTTAAAGGAATTGATTTGGTGTAGCCATATCAACTAGTTGCAACTTCTTTTCGGGAGCCTAGAACATAAGAACTCCATGGTTAAGCGTGCTTGACCTGGAGCAATTGTGGGATGGGTGACCTCTTGGGAAGTTTCCTAGGATGCGTGTGAGTGAGGACAAAGCACGCTGAAAAGACCCGTGTTGGTTTGTGGAGACACTCATCAATCCTGCAGGCAGTCCCGGGTCATTACATGTAACACCCTCCTTAAGGCGCCACACTTGATGTTACTTAATTACCAAATTACCCCTTCAATTAAAAATCGTGCTTGTATTATAAATACGAGTTATAAAATTTCTTGATGATAATAAGATAAACTTAGCAGAAAATAAAAACATAACAACATTGTCACACATAAATTACGTCATATATATACATACAAGCCTTTAGTACTGTTGTACTTAAATATTTTACAAACTAGACTTCTAAAATATTTAAACTTTAATTTAAAACTAACATATAGCCCAAATCCTACTAGACAGCAGAACCCTCAGACGGGTCCTCCTCAGATTCCTCAGCATATAGGAATCCATCATGAGGTGCAGTTCTACGGACAGGTGTCCGAGTAGACGACACAATACTAACCGTACTTGAAGTACGATAGTAAGCTCCCCAATACTGCCTAATGGATATTGGGAACTCTAGTTGTATATAAATATTGACAGAAAAGTAAGGGTGTCCTAAATGTTGCCTACTCAATCTAATATTTAGGTCTCCCATATAGTATATACTCTCTCTCTCTCTAGATCTACAGTCCATGCCTCATCTCCTCCAATAAATGTCAGCTTCAGGTAGCCAAGGAAACTAGGCATCTCCATCTATTCAAAACTCGACGTCCTCAGCAGGAATCTGCTCCTCCTTACCTTCTCGCTCTATATCTTGCTCGACGTCTTAACAAATATAAATATAATACAAAACATGCATACAAAGAGGTGATATCACCTACGCCAATACCAGTATGGTAGCAATGAAAATAAACACATACAATATATCATACAGTTATCATGCCATAATTACAGTTATACCACTAACATCATTATCATCACAAAACATGTAATACACAATAATTACGATCATGCCATTATCAATAATCAAATAATCAATAAATCAATTATCATAAACAAAAATTATGATTATACCCTTTATCGTTATATGTATCACACAGACTCAATTTCCTACTCCATGGAGCTACAACTCAGGTCAGAGAGAGTGATCGAAAAGAATTATCGGTACCAACATGCCTCGGACCACGTGCTCAGTCTTGCACATCCAGTATATACACGACAGTCTTTATCAGATCTTGATTAAGGATAGTGTCTCGATTAGGATCATTGGTGTGTTGCGTCGGTCTAACCTACAGCACAGAAGAGCTACCATCTACCCATTGTAGGCAACCCGCACCCCAATGCCCCCAAAATCAACGAGTGACTTACACTACGCATATCGCACCCACTCAGGAGGTGTAGTCTCTCCTAGACAACTAGCCTCATACAGTCCATCAGACCTTTCCAATGCATGTACTATGCACTATTCACATTTCTATTTCATATCACATATTCAGGTCCCACACAATAATCTAACAGTATAATTACTGTATTTCAATCGCGTAGTCATATTTTCGCATTTTCTCAATTGCGACTCAATTCTGTCGCCTATTCAAAATCGCGTAGCGATTTTTTAACGTTTTCAAATCACGTAAATATTTTTCTTACGTTTTAAATCAAAAATACTATTTTTCTCATTTTAATACTAAAATTGGCTTTATTTTTCATATTTGCACACTAGTCCCTCAAAAACTCATATTTACATATTAGTCCCTCAAAAATTAATATTTACGTCATAGTCCCTCAAAAATTAATATTTACAAAATAGTCCCTCAAAAATTTAATATTTACAAAATCATCCCTCTTTTATAAAATATTTATAATTTGACCCCTCTAAAAATAATATTTACAATATGGTCCCTCTAAAAATAAGTATTTATATAATGGCCCCTCATTTTGATAAAATTTGTAATTTAGTCCCTCTTTTATAAAAATTTGCGGTATAATTCCTCTAAAAATCAGTAAATGGTATTGTTTTTCAAAAATCGTTATTTCTTTTCTTTACTACCCATAAAAATCATTTTACTTTACTATACTCAAATTTTTTTCCAAATTCATTTAAATCTCTCAGTTCTCATTTTAATTCATCAGTGTAAGGACTTTGGTCCTTTTTCCATGGTATGGCCGTAAGCCTCAGTACTCTTTGGAGTACTCATACAATCGATTCATCATGTTGTTCACATCCTAAATTACACATACAATCTCATGCTTTCATAATTACACATACACACATAATATCAAAGCTTTAAGCATTTTATCACACATGCAAGCATAAAAACACAATCAAACACAACACAAACACAATCAAATAATCGGTGAAGAACCCATATGGATTTTTCACCGTACAAAACCATCCTCACACCACCAAAACTTGGTTGGTGAGGTTAAATCTCCCTCTTACCTCTTGAAGACAAGCTTTTCAAGCTCCCCTCCTCCTTCTTAATTTTCGTGTGGCTCACAACAATTCCTAACAATTCTAAAACAATTAGTAAAATCACAAACAAAGCTTAATAATGATAAACCATGGAACAAACATGGCTTAGAAAATCATAAACATGAATTTAAGCCATAGAAATCCAAGTTTACCTTTAGGGAAGTAAGGTAAAAGTGGGTTTTTGAAGCACTTAGGATGTGATTTTGGGAAAACTTTCTAAATGAAAAGTGTTTAGAATATTGTCTAGCTTTAGGAAATGATGTGTGTGAAAATTATAGGTGAGTGATGGTGCTTGTGGGTGAAGAGGCCGAACCTATGGAGGAAAAAGGAAGGAAAAATGGTTGCTTGGTTCTTGGGATTTTTTGAGAGAAAAGATGAAAGCTTTTTGGGTGAGAGAGAAAATGAAATTTGTGAGATTGAATGATGGAAGGCTGCTGCCGTGAATGGGTAGAGCAAATGAGGAGATTTACATGAAGAAAAATATCCAATTAGAGTGCACATGGAGTAGCACACGGCATAGGTCATCAATTTGACTTGTATGGCTAGTGTGGATGGTTCAAGAACCATGTAGATACCTCCCCCAAGGCTGCTAAAAACCGTGAGCTTCAAGTGAGTTTAGGGACTTTAATTTGTTTTAATTCAAGTCTAATTACTTGCTAATCAATTCACTAGTTAATTAGGTTTAGTTTCCTAACCAATCTTAATTAACTTTCCAATTACATAGTTGATTAATTAGACATATAATTATATATATTATATCCTCTAATAATAATTAGGATATTTAATTAGTAATTAGTTTATAACTAATTAATTATTAAGTTAGTTTACTTAACTTGCTAATTAGGCCATTAGATTAACCAAATTAGGTTTATTAGTTACTAATCAAATAGTTACTAATCAAATTCAAGCCACTATTGTTGACTTCATCTTAGCAATTGAAATCATCTTGATTTCTTATCCATTGATCTCATCTACGATGGATATTACTTAGTGGTTTTGTCAAGATTCGTTTTACACCATTGATCGGATCAACGGTTAAGATTAAAGCTTCTAAAGTAAGCTTTACAATCTAATGGTTCACAAAGAAGTCTATGCTTCTTTTGTTGACTCATTCTAATTGGTTTAAAAAGTCAAGCCACCTATTTTGACTTGTTCTTATTGGTTTAGATTTACATTCTTGGGTCAAATGAATAATCGTTGATCAAGACTCATGCACTAAACGTGGGCCCCACGAACTTTTTCGGGTCCACTAACAAATTTTCTACTATTTTTGAGACAAGAGAGTAGGGTCTTGTTGAATAACATAATATTATAATAATATAAAATTATTTTATTACAGTTAAATCCTAAAAATTATAATATTAATATATATATCAATCAATTGGGTTTAATAAGACCTTAACAAAGAGTTGCAAGTGAAAACCTGACCACTTGAGTGGAGATAAGATTGTATATTTTTAGATTCCCACACTTCTTGTTACTCAATTACCAAATTACCCTTTTAAATGGACTCCAATTAATTAAATTATTATTTTTCCGGGTCAGAAAATTATTATTTTCTTGACTCGAAGTAAATCATACAAAATGATCAAAAATGATCTCAGAATAGACAGATTATTTTTATAACACACAGAAAATGTAAAACAGCATAATTCTGCTATTACTATTAACATAGTTAGAATTTGGGGTGTTACAAAGGGCCTTGTGTTGCCCTATTCCTTCTATAGAAAAATGGCCCAGATAACCGGTTATGGAAGTCCACAACTAATTATCTAGAAGTGCCAAAACGTGAGAACTAGTTCAAATAACTTGTTATGCTTGTGACATAACTAATTATTAGTGGCTGGCAAAGGTTTCTGTTATGCCTAATAACTAATTACTAGGAAGCCATAATCAGTTATTGGCTTAAAATAGAGACTCTTCTGTAAGGTTAAACAGTCCATAATCGATTACCTAGATCTCATAATCAGTTATGGGCATGTGAAAAGTTAGATTTTATCATGTCCTAGCCAATCTTTTAAGAGGGATAAGGGCTAGGAACTTATGGAGACATAGTTTATCATTCTTGGGCTTCATGTAAAGCTTGTTCAAGCTAGGAAATGAATAACCATGATTGAATCAAGACTCTTATGCATATTTTGTTATGTATAGAGAATGTATAAACCTTTGAGCAACCAAAATTAATGGATTACCTTGGGTAAGTGTTTACCATCTTAGGCAACTTAGTGTTGTGTTTGATATCACTTAAGATGTGAAGATGTGGTGTAATAGATGCAAGTATACTAGGATGAATTATTAATATTCACTCTAGTAAGTATGAGGAAGGTATGAACCTTAGGATATCCAAGAGTAGTGGATTACCTTGGGAAGTTACCTAGACCCTTAAGCAACAAAGAGTTGCAAGTGAAAACCGCTCTTAAACTAGATTCACTTGAGTGGAGATAAGATTGTATATTTTTAGATTCCTATGTGAGGGAATGTAACACACCAAAGGTTCAGTAAACTAAATGGAGAGCCACAAATAGCTTTAGGAAATTGAAATTAACTTTATTATTAGTATTATTATTATTTTTAATGCTTGGAGAGCAAGAATGATTTGAAGCTTAGGGTGCCACACTTCTTGTTACTCAATTACCAAATTACCCTTTTAAATGGAAAACGTGCTTGTAATATAAATACGAGTTGTAAAATTTCTTGATGATAGTAAGATAAACTTAGCAGAAAAATAAAAATATAACAACATTTTCACAAATTATTTACATCGTATATACACAAGTCATAGTATTGTCATATTTTAATATTACAAACTAGACTCTCAAAATATTTAAACTTTACTTTAAATTAACACACTGCCCAAGTATTACTACAAAGCAGAACCCTCAGACGGGTCCTCCTCGGACTCCTCGGAAGATAGAAGTCCGACTTGACGCGAAGTCCTACGGACGGATATCCGCGATTTTTCCACAACACTATACTAATCGCACTTTGGGAGTACGTTAGTAAGTTCCCTAATGCCTTTGTCTATGTGGTAAATACATTTTCCAACAAGAACGACGCACTACGCCTTCGGTCTTCATATACCCTCATAACTCGGCATCTCCATCTCTTTTAGAACTCTACTTCTTCTACTTCCTAGGTTGAATTTTCCTTCATTTGTACGATCTCCATCTGCTCGCTTCTCGAACTTCTTGCTCAACGTCTTTAAAATTATAAATATAATACATAATAAACATACAAAGAGGTGAGATCACCTACGCCAATACCAACTAGTTTTTATATGATAGGTAGCAATGAAGATAAACACATACAAATTCTCATACCAACACATCATACATAATTACAATTATGTCACCAATATCATTCATCCTCTTAATTCATACAATAACCATAATTACGATTATGTCCTTATCAATATTCAATTATTCAATAATTCAATTATCATAAACAATAATTACGATAATACCCTCAGTATCTATGCATATGCGCCTAGACTCAATTTTCCTACTCCATGGAGCTACAACTCAGATCGGAGAAAGTGATCGAAAAGATCATATCGGTACAAAGGTGCCTCAGACCACGTGCTCAGTTTTGCACATCTAGCACATACTCGATAGTCTTTATCAGATCTTGATTACGGATAGTGTCTCGGTCCATGCTCATGTTAGATCATTGGTGTGTTATATCGGTCTAACCCACGTACGAAGAGCTACCAACCGCACATTGTAGGCAACCCGCACCCCAATGCCCCCAAGGTCAACGAAAGACCTACACTACGCATATCGCACCCACTCAAGAGGTGTATTCTCTCCTTCCTAGGCAAATAGCCTTATCCAATCCATCTGGACCTTTTCAATGCATATACAAATGCACCATTCACAGATTCATTTTCTTTATCTCATATTCTCAATTCATTTTCTCATTCATTTTATCTCATATTCGGGGTCCTCAAAATTGGCCCAACAGTATCATTACTGTATTTTCATAGCGAAATCATATTTTTTTCGCATTTTCTCAATCACGTATCAATTTTTCATCGTGTCTCAATCGCGTAAAATATTTTTCACACGTTTTAAATTAAAAATACTGTTTTCCTCGTTTAACACAAAAATTCAACTTCATTTTTCATATTTGCATAATAACCCCTCAAAACATAATATTGACATTTTAGTCTTCACTTAAATAATATTTTCACAATAGTCTTTCATAAAATTCGCATTTATGAAATAATCCCTCATAAAATTCATATTTACGAAATCGTCCCTCATAAAATTCATATAATCCTTCATAAAATTCATAATTACAAAATAGTCCCTCCAAAACATAATATTTACATTTTAGTCCCTCAAAAATTGTTATTTACAATATGACCCTATTAAAAAATGAAAATTACTATTTTACCCCTCTAAAAATCATAATTACAATATTGTCCCTCTAAAACTCATATTTATAATATGGCCCCTTTCAAAAATGAAAATTATAATATTGCCCCTCAAAATCATATTTATAATAATTTATTTTCCCAAAAATCATTTTACTTTGCTATACTCAAATTTGTCCCAAATTCATTTAAATCTCTCATTTTCAGGACTTTGGTCCTTTCTAGCCTAGTATGGCCGTAAGCCTCAAGCTCTTTGGAGCTCTCATAAAATCGGTTCATCATATTATTCACATCTTACTTTACTCATATATTTTCATGCACACAATTTTATACATACAAACATATATCAAGACAATAAACATAATATCACACATGCAAACACAACAACACAACCATACACCACAAACACAATCAAATAGCATCAAACAATCGGTGAAGAACCCTTATGGATTTTTCCACCGTACACAACCATCCCCACACCACCAAAACATGGTTGGTGAGGTTAAATCTCCCTCTTACCTCTTGAAGAACCTCCAAGTTCCTTGTATGTCTCCTTCAAGTAAACTTCCTCCATCAAGAGCTTCTTGAAAAAGAGAGAAAACATGCAATATTAATACCTAAGGCTCTAAACTAAAATAATCATGGATTAAAATCATGATTAGAACTTTGAAATGAAGAGAAATATGAAGATTAAAGAATCCTACCTTCAAGACTTCAAACTTGAGCTTTGAAGAACAAGATAGAAAATAGATGACTTAGGCTTAGGTTTTAACTACAAAGTGTCTTGAAATGAAGTAGGAAAGCAAGAAATAAGGTAGTTTGGAATTATAGAAGAGTGAATGATGGAATTTGCAAAAACTTCTAACTAGAGATGATCTTGGATGGATGTTTAGAGTTAGAAAAGTAAGGAAAGAAAATTTTTAGGTGGGTGGATGGTGTACTTGGAAGCTTGACCGAATGGTGCTCCAAGAAGACCTTCAATGGTGAGCTTGGAAGAAAAGGAGAGAATGAAGAAATAACTTAGTATTTTCTTAAGAATGCAGCCGTAGAAAAAAATGAGAAGGAATAAGGCCTTAAGGCTTTAGTTTATTCAAGAGCTAATCCTAGCCATTCATCCCTCAATGGTTGAGATGAAGCCTTGGTCTCCAAGGGTGTTTATGATTGGTTGAACCAAGCCTAGTCATAGCCATGACAAGGCTTGTCTTGAACCTTCCAAAGACTCCTCCCTTGCCTTGGCCGTAAACCACTTTGAGAAAAGGTGAGAAATATTTGTTGTTTTGCTTCTTTGAATGATAGCTAAATAGAAAAGTGGCCAAATATATTTAAATAAGTAAATTGGCTTTTATTCAAATGCATGGCCGTAAATGCATTTGAGAGGAAAAATGAATATAAAATGAAATAGCTAATTGTAAGATTCACCAAAGGTGAATTGCCGTGGAAGCTAAATGGAGAGCCACCAATATTGACTAGCTTTAGGAAATTGAAATTAACTTTATTATTAGTATTATTATTATTTTTAATGCTTGGAGAGCAAGAATGATTTGAAGCATTAAAAATTTGTTTTCTTCACACATGCATTGCCGTAGAAGCACATGCAAAAAGCCACTAAAATTGACTTTTCTTACTTGGTTAATTAATGAAGATAGTAAGAATTAAATTACAATATTGGCTTCACAAAAGTTGCTTTGCCGTAGAATGAAATCAAAGAAAAGCCATCAATATTGACTAGTCTTCCTTTTATTCAATTTGGATTCTACTTGAATTTCACAAAGCCTTCTACGTGAATTCACAAAGTGAATTAGCTATTAGAGCACTTTGTTCTCCTTCTTCACCGTAGAACCAACTAATATTCAAGAAATCCAAATTTGTTTGATAGCTTGCTTTCTATTGGTTCTTAAAGAGTCAAGCCATTATTCATGACCAATTTCTATTGGTTGAATATCTACTAACTTAATTCCTATTGGTTGCTATTTTTGTTGACCAATTATGATTGGTGCACACTGTATATTTTAAAATATACTTTAACCAATGAACAATAATTACTATTTATAAAGTCAGTATTTATTGTCTAATGGATAATAAAATATACATAGATTTTTATCTTAGACTAATAGCGTAGTAATTATTATTGATCATTATTTTATTATTATTATTTTCTACTGATTGCCCTTGATGAGTCATAAAGCGAGTCATCAAAGAGAACTTTCTAGAACATGTGACTCACTATGATGAGTCAGTATGATGAGTCATTGTGGAACTTTCTAGAACAGGTGAGTCAGCATGGCGAGTCATCAGCTGAGTCACTACGCTAAGTCATCAATGGTGAGTCACAGCGATGAGTCATCATGGTGAGTCATCAAGGAAGCTTCTGGAACAGGTGAGTCACTATGGTGAGTCACAGGCCGAGTCATCACTTCTGGAACCTTCTGGAATCTACTGAGTTGTCACGCCACGTGTCGAGTTTCTATTGGCCCGTTGCGATGAGTCACAGCCACCAATTTTGACCAGCTCCTCATTGGTCCACGTGTACAGCATGGGATGACTAAATGTGAGTCCCGCAAAACATTTCTGGGTCTGCTGTCACTTATTTGTACTGACTAATAAAATAATATTATAATAATATAAAATTATTTTATTTGACAGTTAAATCCTAAAAATTAAAAGATTAACAACAATATCATTCAGAATTGGGTTTAGTAAGATCCCCAGGTTCCGAATAATTAAAATAAGATTTCTCCTATTCGAAAAATTATTATTTTCCTGTCCCGGAGCAAATCACACAAAAAGCCCAAATAAAATCACAGACAGTAATATTGCCCACTGTATCACATAGACAAATTGAAAACAGTACATTCGGGACGTAATGGTCATTTTTCCATTTTTCCCCATCACGAAGCAAATCATTCAAAACGCTCAAATAAAATTACAGACAGTATTATATATCTGTATTTCATACAAAAAAAATTAAAACAGTAATTTGATAAAATTTTTATTTTACAGTCTCGAAGCAAATTATGCAAAACGACCAAATAAAATTTGAGCCTGTAAAATATATTTGTATTTCATACAGAAAAACAAGAAACAGTAAAATAGGGACACAACGGTCTTTTACCCAAAAGTTGGGGTGTTACAGGGAAAGTTTATGTATTAAGTTCTCTAAGTAAATGAGATCTTATACATTGCTAAATGCACAATAGGATGAATTGAGGCTATTAAGCTTGTCATATTCATGGGAGTAGTTGAATATGCAGAGTTCTAGAGAAATGCTTATTTATTTCCTTAAGTAAGGTTGAATGAGGCATTAGCTAAGATAGACTCTTTCTCTAGGTTGAGTTGAGTCTATAGAAAAGTTATGAGAACCTTAGTGTAACCAAGAGTAACGGTTTGCCATAGGTGAGTATCTGACACCTTAGCAACATAGTGTTGCATAGAGATCACTTAAGAGGTAATGAGTGATGAGGTGGTGTTTACATATAAGTATGTATGTCTATGAAAATGGTCTAGTAGTATTGATCTTTGTGAGTATCCTTTGATGTTGTACATCATCATTAAGGCCAAAGGAGATAAGTGAGGAGTCCATAAGGTTCTTTTGAACAAGGATTCAGCCTGAACTTCTCAGTGTGCCAGGATACATGTAATGTGAGGATGAGCTTTCCCTCTACTTACCACAGGAAAGTATATTGAACCAATTCCTAATGAACTTCTTGGTTTTCAAAATAAATCTATGCATGTATTTCAAAATAAAACCTTGCACAAGTATATCTTTAGGATATTTCTTAGGCATAATCATATTGCATATCATCCTCATTGCATATACAGACAGTTGTTTGAATATTATTTGTTACTATTGGTATTCACAATTGTGTAGGTAGTTGTCTATATCTAATGGTTTGTAGGGTATCATTTTAGACCACACTACAAGGTAGTGTGCAGTTATGAGAATCAGTGGAGGGAACTCCTATGATGGTAGTTATAATAACTGTTATATTTGTTATATAATGTTATAGCTAGCTAGTATTGGAATTGTTTTTACTGAGAATTTATAATTCTCACCCCGTTTGTTCTTCTATGTAAATCTAGGTACAGGCCCTGTTAAAGGAATGAAGGCGAATCATGAAGACTAGTATAGTTTTATATGCTTTAGTACACAAAGCTTATGTATAAGTTTATATTTACTTTGTATGTTTTAAGAGTTATGTATTACAATATGCCTTTTATGGATAATGTTGTATATATATATATATATATATATATATATATATATATTTATGTTTCCCTATATATATTCTCTCAAGGTTTCCCTCATTCTCTCAAGGCTCTCTATAATTGCTTGATTGTGATTATGGATATATGTTATTAGTTAGTTATGTAGTAAGTGACGCAACTAATACTATTTATCTCGGTATAATTCGGATATATCTAGATATCTATATTAGGGTGTTACATTATGGTATCAGAGTAGTTCATCCTGTTGAGTCGGGGTATAGACTGACTATGCTTAGGCATGAGTAGCAGTTTAGTAGAATGTATACATTTTTTTATCTATTTATGAGATATGTAAATGGAATTGCATAACTTGCTTTAGGTATGGATGCTAATGGTTACTGTGTATATAGAAAACTATAGCAACTACCGGGTGAGCCTATGAGACTAGGAGACTGGTAAATGAGGTGATAACCACAGCTCTTAGAGTAATGGCTGCTGCAATGACAGAGCAGACAATCATTACTAGAAGACTATTAGAAACATTAGTCAAGAACTCGCTTAGTAAGTTGAGGAACTCTTGAGGGATCGAGATTTCTCAAGGTTCAGCAAAGTTATTCCTTTGTTCTTCAAGGGAGAGTATGGTTCGGTCAGAGCTGAGAGATATCTTCAAGAGATAGTTGAGATCTTTGCAGTCATAGTTTGCACCGATGAATAGAAAGTGTTCTTCACTTCTTGAATATTACAAGGAGAGGCCGAAAGCTAGTGGTCGAGGTTTGGCGGCTACTAGAGATGGTAAGCACTCAAATCACCTAATAGGTGTTTAGAGCTACTTTCTTAGACAGGTATAATTCCCTTGTGTTAAACAGAGCAAAAGAATTGGAATTTCTGAGGCTTGAACAAGTGGATATGGTTGTGCATCAGTATATTGAGCAATTAGAAGAATTGTGAAGCAAATAGAGATTAAGGACTTCTCCTCTCTAGTCAAAGAGTGTAGTGTGGTAGAAGTAGATAATCTTATAACCACCACAGAGCAAGAATTAGAAAATTCCTTAAAGAGGAAAAGGTTAGATGTTTAGATCAGTGAAGTTGCTTCTTGATCTCAATTCTTTTTACACAAAGGAAAATAAATTCAAGTGGAAGCTTGGGGTGATGATAAGTATGAATAGAGTGCTTTTAAAATGAGCAACCCTAATCGAAAAGGTAAATCAGACTCCAAGGTACCAAGATGTGCCATATGTAAAAAGATACACGGGAGTAGACCATCTTTGGTAGGTAAATCTATGTGCTACTGATAATCACATATTTTATTCATTAAGAAACCCTTATGTTTAGTCATTTACACTCTCCATATTCTTAATTGATTGAGTTTGGTATGATTTTGTGAGTTTGAGCTCAAATTGGTCCTAATTGAATATTTTCAGCATTATTGAGATTTGACACTGTTTTTGTATTTTGGCCATAACTTGAGTTCCTGATATCTGATAATCATGAATTTTACCTTGTAGGAAAGATAAGAGGAAGCTCTACAACTTTGATGAAGAGCTCAAAGTCCTAAACAGATGTCTAAGGGACCTAAGTTTACATGGAAGTCAGAATACGGGTTCTGTCACTAGAATCCGAACGGTGTGCACTCATAAAATCATATCTCAAGCTGTAATAATGGAGATGGGCTGAAATTTGGATATTTGATAGTTAAGATCCAAATAAACAACTTTCATGAAGAACACTTTTTGAAAAAATGAAGTCTAATGGGTCAGTTTGAGTTTGCAAGTCAGAACAGAGGTGCTGAAGTTGGGTTTGAGCAACTTGTGGTATTTGGGTCATATCGTGGGCTGTAGGAAGCCAAATTGGATGATCCAGATATGCATGTTATAGCTAAGACAACGATCTACAACTTTCATGAAGAGTACTTTTCATGGATCTGAAGTATAGTTAGTCGTTTTTGGCTTCCAAGTCAGACAAGAAATTTTCGTCCTCAACCACCCACTCACTCATCCACTCAACCACTCCACTCCACCAACCCACTCAACCACTTCACTCCACCAACCCACTCAACCATCCACTCCACCAACCCACTCAACCACTCCACTCCACCAACCCACTCATCCACCCACTCCCCTTTGTCCTTTTGTTACCCTAGACTTCTATAAAAGGCACCATTAGTTATCATGAATGACAAATTGTATTCTCCTTCATTTCTCTCATAGTTTCTTCTTGTTTCTTCATAGTTTCTCATAGCTTTTGTATATTTTGATGCTCCCCTTCATGGTAATGGAGGGCTAAGCTACTTTCGGTCAATTTAGAACTCTTGAAGAGATTGTGGTTTTAATTCTTGAGACCTTGGTTATGTATTATATTTGATTTGTAATTGAATTTCTCTTTTCTTCTTCTTTTTTTCTTCTTCTTGATCTTGAATGCATGAATGGTGATTCTATTTATGTTGATCTGATTTGATCTTGGTTTAAGATTGAGATTTGTGATAAAACTTAGAATTGATTGATCTAAACTAATAAAATAAATGAAGATTGAGATTTGTGATGAAACTTAGAACTGATTGATCTAAATTAATCACAGAATTGAAAAGGTTATGTTACTGATTTGTGCCTAAGTTAATTGAATTTGGTACTTGAAATTGACATAGATCTTCATGAATGGTGTGATTACGGATTTGTGTTTATCACTTGTTAATTGAATTCTAGACAATCGTCTAGTATGAATTCTGGATTTGATGCAGAGATCTCGGTTAGATCCAAATTAACAATTCAATTGTGCTTCAAGTGTTCTATGAAGGGTCTATGATTGAATCCACCCAATCTTGGATAGGTTTCTAAATTGACTGCTCTTTAATTGTTATTTCTTCCTTTAATTTTGTTAAGTGCGATCTTAAACTGTCAAACCCCCCTTTGCTAAACTTTCACTTGATTTGATTAAATTGCATCTACAATCCTCGTGGAGATGATCCGGTGTTGTCACTGTGCTACAAGCTTAGGTAATAACTTCGGTCATAATTTTGACTGAGTTCGGCGCTCGTCAAAATTTTGGCGCCGTTGCCGGGGAATTTGGCGACGATGTGGTACAATTTAACATTTTTGAGGCCATGAGACATCCCCTAGAGCAACATTCTATTTTCCATGTTGATGTGATTGATATGCTAGTTGACGATGCTTATGCTGATATTTATGCTGAATTTCTTGATATTGCTGATTTTCTGGATTCTCATTACACCGTGAAACATGTGTCTTGGCCGTGATATTGTACCATGTGCTTTGTGTCTTTGAGATTTATGCGATTATGAGTGGTGATGTAGTCTCGACTTGAATGATGCAAAGCATGTGAAAATGAGAGTCGAGTATGTTGAATTTAATGTTCTTTGAGTTAGTTGTTTCAAACAACTTTTGCCGCCTCCATTGTACAAATTCCATCCTTAGAATTAAAGATTTTACCGGACCATCTTAAATATGCATATTTGGAAGATGGTGAGAAGTCGCTACTGTGATTGTTGCTAAAAATTTGTAACTTTGATCAAGAAGAAAAATTACTGCAGGTTTTGAGGCGTAATAAACAAGCCATCGGATGGACACTTGTAGATCTTCCTGGTATCGTCCCTCCACATGCATGCATAGGATTTTGTTGGAGGAAGATACTAAACCAGTACGGCAGCCCCAAAGGAGACTGAACCCCCTGACTCTGGATGTGGTAAAAAAGGAAGTTACCAAGCTACTGCAAGCTGGCATTATTTATCCCATATCTGATAGTAAATGGGTGAGCCCCGTGCAGGTTGTTCCAAAGAAATCTGGGGTCACAGTAGTTGAAAATCAGAACAATGAGCTACTACCCACAAGAATTCAAAACAGCTGGCGGGTTTGCATTGATTACAGATGACTTAACCAAGCCACCAGGAAAGATCATTTCCCATTACCTTTCATTGATCAGATGTTAGAGAGACTAGCTGGCAAGTCGCATTACTGTTTCTTGGATGGATATTCGGGTTATTTTCAGATCCATATAGCCCCAGAAGACCAAGATAAAACTACTTTCACTTGCCCATTTGGCACATTTGCATACAGAAGGATGCCTTTTGGTCTGTGCAACACTCTAGTCACCTTTCAAAGGTGTATGGTAAATATATTTTCTGACCTTTTAGAAAATTGCATGGATGTATGCATGGATGACTTTATTGTCTATGGCTCTTCCTTTGATGCATGTTTGGATAGTTTGACTCAGGTTTTGCATAAATGCATTACGGCTAACCTTGTTCTGAATTTTGAGAAATGTCATTTCATGGTAGAGCAAGGCATAGTTTTAGGGCATATAATATCTAGCAAGGGTATTGAGGTAGATCCTGCAAAAATAGATGTTATTTCATGCCTATCTTACCCCACATGCGTGCGGGAGGTTAGTTCTTTCCTTGGTCATGCAGGTTTCTATAGGCGATTCATAAAAGATTTTAGTAAAATTGCTCTTCTACTATCCAACTTGCTACAAAAAGAAGTGGAGTTCCATTTTGACCAGAAATGCAAAGATGCCTTCAATCACTTGAAGCAAGCATTGACCAGTACACCTATCATCCAGCCACCAGATTGGACACTCCCATTTGAGCTCATGTGTGATGCCTCTAATTATGCTTTGGGAGCTGTTCTTGCACAAAAAGTTGGCAAAATATCTCATGTCATCTCCTATGCTTCAAGAACTTTAGATCTTGCACAAGTCAACTGCACAACCACTGAAAAGGAACCTTTAGCAATTGTTTTTGCTTTAGACAAATTTTGATCATATTTGCTTGGTTCTAGAGTGGTTGTGTTTTCAGATCATACAGCTCTGAAGTTTCTCCTGAAGAAGCTTGATGCAAAGCCTAGGTTGATTAGGTGGATTTTGCTCCTCCAAGAGTTCGATATTGAAATCCATGATAAAAGTGGAGCGGAGAATTTAGTGGCTGATCACCTAAGCCGAATTGAAAGGGAGGCAGATACTTTTCCTATCCATGATGTCTTCCCTGATGAGCAGCTTTTCAAGCTGCAAGGTAACACTCCTTGGTTTGCTGATTTGATAAATTTCTTAGTTGTTGGTGTTTTCCCTGCACATTTTATTAGGGCTCAGATTGATAAATTGAAGAGTGAGTCAAAATATTATGTATGGGATGACCCTTATCTGTGGAAATTTTGTAGTGACCAAGTCATTAGGAGATGCATGCCTGATAATGAATTCCATTCTATTCTTAGCTTTTGTCATACACTTGCATGTGGCAGTCATTTTGGTCCCCAAAGGACTGCTAGGAAAGTTTTGGAATCTGGATTATATTAGCCCACTCTATTTCATGATGCATATGTGTTTTGTAAATCTTGTGATCAATGCCAAAGAACAGGAAACACTTCTCGAAGGAATGAGATGCCCCAGAAATCCTTATTGTTCTTTGAGATTTTTGATGTATGGGGTATTGATTTTATGGGACCATTTCCTATTTCTTTTGGTTTTGTTTACATTTTGCTAGCTGTTGATTATGTATCCAAGTGGGTGGAGGCGAAAGCTACTCGGACTGATGATTCCAAAGTTGTTGTGGATTTTGTTAGATCACAGATTTTCTGCAGGTTTGGAGTTCTGAAGGCCATCATCAGTGATCAGGGTTCACATTTTTGTAATCGAAGCATGGAAGCTTTGATGAAAAAGTATGGGGTCTTGCACAGAGTTTCTACACCTTACCATCCCCAAACTAATGGGCAAGCCGAGATTTCCAACAGGGAGATCAAGCAGATACTCCAGAAGATAGTTCAACCTAACAGAAAGGACTAGAGCAAGAGGCTTGAGGATGCTTTATGGGCTTATCGGACTGCTTATAAGACACCAATCGGGATGTCTCCGTATCGGATTATTTTTGGAAAAGCCTGCCACCTGCCAGTGGAAATTGAGCATCATGCATTCTGGGCGGTGAAAAGGTGCAACTTGGACCCAAATTAAGCAGGTATGGAGAGGAAGCTGCAGCTGCAGCAATTGGAGGAGATCCGCTTGGAGGCTTATGAAAGTTCCAAACTTTATAAGGAGAAGACCAAAGCCTTCCATGATAAGTTGATTCTGAGGAAAACATTTAAGATTGGTCAAAAAGTTCTTCTCTATAACTCCCGCCTCTGACTCATGCTTAGCAAATTAAGGTCTAGATGGGATGGACCATTTATTGTTACTAAGGTTTTTCCTTCTGGTGCTGTTCAGATTAAAAGTGAGGTAACTGCTAAAGCTTTCATCGTAAATGGACACCGCCTCAAACAGTATCATGAATTTCCAGAGAATGCAGAAGTGGAGGTGATGAACCTTCTCCATCCGCATTATGAATAAAAAAAAAGGGAAAAGAAAAAAAAATAGCTGTGTGCCCGACAATGAGGTAGGTAGTGCCATTAAATTTTGTCACTCGGAAGCATGTGGAGGTCATTTTTTCTTCAACGACAACAACTGCGAAAATCTTGCAGTATGGATTTTATTGGCCTACTTTATTCAAGGTCTGTTACACCTTTTGCAAAAGCTGCGGAAATTGGTCAAAAGAAGTTCTGCTTTGAGATTATCATCTGCACCTACTCCTTGGAAAATTAAGATCTAGGTGGTGCGGTTCTTTTGTTGTCAAACACGTGTATCCTCTGGGGCCGTAGATATTGAGGATCCTAGGAATGGTAATGCGCTTAAAGTTAATGGACAAAGACTCAACCATTCCTGGAAAACCAAGTTCTTGAGTTCTTTGTGTTGCCGGTTAAGTGGCGGATACGGTACTCTGTGACTCTCAAGTCGGTTTATTTTTCGCCTTCCCAAAATAACTAAACCCTTCTTCTCCTTCAAAATGGATGTCATTCTTTCAAACCTGAGCAAACATTTTCCTTCTCTTCCTCAAAATGCTCTGAGAAAAATCTATAAAGTTTGATGTGAAAGATTGAGACTGTTAATGCACAAAGGTATGCCAGAAGATGTACGCTGGATAATTGAAGCAAAAGTCTAATTAGCATGTGAGTCCTTAATTTTATTTGACTCATATATGCCCGTTCTTGGAAGAAGTTCATATTCTAAAAGGAGAAGAGCAAAAAGGTTACAAGTCTGTCACAAATGTGGACGATGGAACTGTAACAAGCGATGTCGTACTTTGGGGATGGTTTCCGCAAATAGAGAAGATAAAATTTTCTTCATTAAGAATGGACTGAGTAAGGAGTCATTAGATGATATCTTATTGACTCTTGAGACGCATTCTTGTGGATTGGTGCATCGTGAAATTCTTAAATTGTGGAATCTCTTCAAGGATGAAGAAAAACGCTACAGTCTTGGGAATTTGACTCTAAAAGACCTTGTTTGCCAATTTATAAAAAAATTGGATGGGAAGCTTATCCTCGACTCATAGAAGACGTTTAAGCCGTTACTGGACGTTAAACCAGAGGCAGATATGAGCCATATCCACAAACAATCTGTACATATCATCCTCTTCTTCTTCATGTCATCTTTCAAACAAAAAATAAAAAATAAAAAATAAAAACAAAAACAAAAAAAAAAAAAAAAAAAAAAAAAAAAAAAAAAAAAAAAAAAAAAAGAAAGAAAGAAAAGATTATGTATTTCTTAATTTCAACCTTTTTTGACAACAACCAACCTACCCTTATAGGTGCAACTATTCCCCTTTCCATTCTTTTTCTTATTTAAACACTCCATTTTCTCCATTTTCCTTTAACTCAGAAACACTCAAAGAGAGGAAGAGTATAGAATGGGGCCTTCTATTCGTAACCTCAAAAATGTCTGTGTTTTTTGTGGGTCGAGTTATGGGAAGGGATTAGAGTTTGTAAACGCAGCTAGCACTCTTGGTCGATCACTTGCTGCGAGGAATATTCATCTTGTATATGGGGAGGTTGTCGTGGGTTAATGGGGGCTGTATCACTTGCTGCTTTTATAGGAGGCAGTCAGGTTTTAGGTGTTATTCCTAAACCTTTAGCTGAAAATAACATCACTGGAAAGACAGTTGGAGAAGAAATTCAGGTAACATCTATGCATGGACGAATGAAAACAATGGTTGACAATTCTGATGCATTTCTTGTCTTACCAGGTGGTTTTGGTACTTTGGAAGAAATTTTTCAAATTGTCTCTTGGGCCGAACTGAACATCCACCATAAACCCATTGGTTTGTTGAATGTTAATAATTTCTTTGATCTTTTGTTATCTTTTCTTGACAAAGCTGTGGAACAGAAATTTATCACTCCTTCGGCAAGACAACTTCTTATCTCTGGCCTCCACTATTGATGAGCTCATTGATAAATTAGAAGCTTTTGAGTATGTACCGATAAGGTATTAGCTCAGATAGATTGGTCAACAGGAAGCAGCGAAGGAAGTAACAAGAAAAGAAAGCCAGATCTGAAACTTTCTCTTTAATGGGTTTGATTTTATTGTACTTTGTTTCTGTTTAAATTTGTGTTAGCTTTTTCCAACAGGTAATATCTTCTATCCTTTACTCATCTATATTTTAACTTTGAGGACAATGTTGTGATCTAGTTGGGGGGAAGGATAGTTGACCCAAAAAAAAATTTGTTGTTGTTTTGTTTGAAAAGCATGATATAATTGTCATGGACTTATTAAACCAATTAGTGATGGCAGAGTAAGGAGTAATTTTACTCTTGAGACGCATCTTAATTGGTGGCAGAGTAAGGAGTTTTTTTTAGGTAGTAATTAATTAGTATTAAATTGTGGAAGTACTAAAGTTTTATTATTTGATTTCTTTTCAGGGTCTAATGCGGCACTGACAGTGTGCTTCTTTTCTGCTTGGCGTTGATTCACTTCTTATCAGGTTGTGTTGCTCTTTTCTATATCTCTCTTTCACATTGAGGGCAATGTTATATTAAGTGTGGGGGAGAGATTTTAGCATTTTTTTTGTTTAAAAAAAATCAAAAAAAAAGAAAAGGTTCATTGCATGATTGAATAACTTTTCTCTCTTCTTGAACTGATATGCTTGGTGATGGATGATTGAATTGATGAATTGAGTTTGATGGATGCATACCTTGTGAGATTTTGAGCCTAATGGATGGATTCAACATTTATGCCATTCTCTTCTTTCTTGTGTGATTTTCACTCATGTTAATGACCACTCTAGAACTTGCTTTGATTCTTTTTGAGGCTACATTTCACTTGCATGCATGAACATGATTGAGGCCCTCTTTCTTAATTAGCTAGTTTAACCAAATAGCCAACCTTGTTTTCAATATGATATCAAGCACTCTTTTGACTTCTTGAAAATTCTCTGATTCTTACCAACCTTGTATATTTTCCTTTACTTAACCCCTTTGAGCTTATTTGACCATTTCTTGTTTCTAGCTCATTATGTGCCTTAAATGAAAAATCGTGTTCTTACTTTAACTTAGGGAATAAAAGAACATTAGCTTGGTTAATAGATGAGTTTTTGAACAAGTGTGGGGGTGTGTGTACAAAATGGTTGTTGAAAAAGGAAAGAGTGCCTAAAAAAAATAAAAAATAAAAATAAAAAAGAGAGAAAAAATGTATGTATATAGTTATGTTCATATATATATATATAAAAAAAAGAAAAGGATTGGGAAATGAATATGTAAAGGGATATACATTAGAGTTAGGATGAACTTTTATGCTTGTTATTTGAACTCAGCTCTCATTTGCTTTTATTCCCTTTGGTATTTATCTTCTCATATCCATTTTATCCTCTTCTGTTACCTTGACCTCACTACAACCTTGAATAAAGTCCTCATGATTTGTGTGTGCATGTGTTTTGAGTAGTGGAGAAGTAGAAGATAAGCAAGCTTATGGTAGTGCAATTTTCATGGGTTGAATTGAGTGAAATACCTACCTTTTAAACACTTGAGAGATTGAGAGGGAATCTTGTGAAAATCTATCATTCTCGATTCATGTTGAAGATACCTTGCTTGTTGGTTTAAGATGTGGAGAATTGTTAACTAATGAATGTTTTGATCCCTTGAACCTTTGGTTGTTCTTCTTGATTGTAAAATTTTGGGCTTTTGAATGTCGTTGGAATTTAAATTTTTGTTAATCTCTTATGTCTTTGTTTTGGTCTTGAGTTTTGCCCAGGAGTGCAAAAAGCTAAGTGTGGGGGAATTTGATAATCACATATTTTATTCATTAAGAAACCTTTATGTTTAGTCATTTACACTCTCCATATTCTTAATTGATTGAGTTTGGTATGATTTTGTGAGTTTGAGCTCAAATTAGTCCTAATTGAATATTTTCAGCATTATTGAGATTTGACCCTATTTCTGTATTTTGGCCATAACTTGAGTTCCTGATATCTGATAATCATGAATTTTACCTTGTAGGAACGCTAAGAGGAAGCTCTACAACTTTGATGAAGAGCTCAAAGTCCTAAACAGATGTCTAAGGGACCTAAGTTTACATGGAAGTCAAAATACGGGTTCTGTCACTAGAATCCGAACGGTGTGCACTCATAAAATCACATCTCAAGCTATAATAATGGGGATGGGCTAAAATTTGGATAGTTGATATTTAATATCCAAATAAACAACTTTCATGAAGAACACTTTTTGAAAAAATGAAGTCTAATGGGTCAGTTTGAGCTTGCAAGTCGGAACAGAGGTGCTGAAGTTGGGTTTGAGCAACCTGCGGTATTTGGGTCATATCTTGGGCTGTAAGAAGCCAAATTGGACGATCTAGATATGCATGTTATAGCCAAGACAAAGATCTACAACTTTCACAAAGAGTACTTTTCATGGATCTAAAGTTTAGTTAGTCATTTTTGGCTTCCAAGTCAGACAAGAAATTTTCGTCCTCAACCACCCACTCACTCATCCACTCAACCACTCCACTCCACCAACCCACTCAACCACTCCACTCCACCAACCCACTCATCCACCCACTCCCCTTTGTCCTTTTGTTACCCTAGACTTCTATAAAAGGCACCATTGGTTATCATGAATGACAAGTTGTATTCTCCTTCATTTCTCTTATAGTTTCTTCTTGTTTCTTCATAGTTTCTCATAGCTTTTGTATATTTTGATACTCCCCTTCATGGTAATAGAGGGCTAAGCTACTTTCGGTCAATTTGGAACTCTTGAAGAGATTGTGGTTTGGATTCTTGAGACCTTGGTTATGTATTGCATTTGATTTGTAATTGAATTTCTCTTTTCTTCTTCTTTTTTTCTTCTTCTTGATCTTGAATGCATGAATGGTGATTCTATTTATGTTGATCTGATTTGATCTTGGTTTAAGATTGAGATTTATGATGAAACTTAGAACTGATTGATCTAAACTAATCACATAAATGAAGATTGAGATTTGTGATAAAACTTAGAACTGATTGATCTAAATTAATCACAGAATTGAAAAGGTTACGTTACTGATTTGTGCCTAAGTTAATTGAATTTGGTACTTGAAATTAACATAGATCTTCATGAATGGTATGATTGCGGATTTGTGTTTATCACTTGTTAATTGAATTCTAGACGATCGTCTAGTATGAATTCTGGATTTGATGCAGAGATCTCGGTTAGATCCAAATTAACAATTCAATTGCGCTTCAAGTGTTCTATGAAGAGTCTATGATTGAATCCACCCAATCTTGGATAGGTTTCTAAATTGACTGCGCTTTAATTGTTATTTCTTCCTTTAATTTTGTTAAGTGCGATCTTAAACTGTCAAACCCCCCTTTGCTAAACTTTCACTTGATTTGATTAAATTGCATCTACAATCCTCGTGGAGATGATCCGGTGTTGTCACTATGCTACAAGCTTAGGTAATAACTTCGGTTATAATTTTGACTGAGTTCGGCGCTCGTCAGCTACATATGTAAGCAACTAGGACAATGTTAAAAGATTATCCACAGAACAAGGAAGCGGCAAAATCTTCCAACTAGGTATAAAATAAGGGCATATTTAAAGAGAAATCTTTTAAAGATGTGTACAAGTAGAGTATAGATTTACTTTGTGAATCTTTTTTGTTTACTTTGTGAATTTACTTTGTGAATCTTCGTGGAGATGATCCGGTGTTGTCACTGTGCTACAAGCTTAGGTAATAACTTCGGTTATAATTTTGACTAAGTTCGGCGCTTGTCAGCTACATATGTAAGCAACTAGGACAATGTTAAAAGATTGTCCACAGAACAAGGAAGCGGCAAAATCTTCCAACTAGGTATAAAATAAGGGCATATTTAAAGAGAAATCTTTTAAAGATGTGTACAAGTAGAGTATAGATTTACTTTGTGAATCTTGTTGGTTTACTTTGTGAATCTAGTTTGTTTACCCTTGTTGGTATGGTTTGGTTGCTTTATAGACAAATGATATTATGTTCTTCTTTAGTTAGAAATGTGAAACTGTGTTTAGATTATGAGCAGTTGAACAAAGAACTATCAAGAATAAATGTATTTGTCTAAGTATAGACAATCAAATAGATTAGTTGAGAGAAACTTTGGATTTTCTCATGAGATGATCTAAGATTTGTTTGTCAAAGAATTAAGATGAGAAAGAGAATATCTCTTGAGTTTTTCCAAGATTATGAAAGAACATAGTCAGTATGTTATATTAGTTTTGAAAACTTTTGGAGAAAAATTGATGCGTGCCAAGTTAACCAAGAGTCAATTTTGGTTACAAGTGATACAATTTAAAGGGTTATGTAATTTCTCAAGGAGAGTTACAGAGAACTTTAGCAAAGTTTAAGTAGTGGTACAATGGGAAGAATAACCATTGTGACCGAGGGCAGAGAGTTTATCAGCAGACTTTCTCAATTAAGTGTTACCCTGATTAGGACAGCTAAGAAAGGTGGTATTTTGTAGTGGACTCTAGATTGTGAGTATGGTTTCAAGAGTTAAAATGAGGTTGACTTCTACATTAGCGTTGGTGATTCTAAATCCCCATGAGAACTTTGAGGTAGTTAGTTATACTTCGAAGGTAGGACTAGGGTGTGTTCTGATGCAACAGAGGTAAGTAGAAGCCTATGCATCGAGGTAGTTAAACCTACACTAAGGGAACTACCCTATGTATGATTTGGAATTAGCCACACTGGTGTTTGCTTTATAGATTCAGAGACATTACTCATAAGGAGTCTAGTTTAAGATGTTCAGCGATCATAATAGTTCAAGATGCTTGTTGATTAGAGGAAAATGAACATGAGGTAGAATAGATGGATGGAGTTTATCAAGGCTTATAACCTTGAGTTATAATATCATCCGAGTAAGGTCAATGTAGTGGTCGATGCACTAAGTAGGAAATCCCTATAGGTGTCCCAGATGATAGTCCAAGAGAGTGAATTACTTGAGAGTTTCTGGAATTTGAGTCTAGCAGTGACTGTGATGCCATGTAGTCTCTCAGTGAGCAAGGAGGACATAGTAAAAGACTTAAGGGCTCAAATTTTAGAAGCTCAAAAGGAGGATGAAACTCTAAGGAACACTAGTGAGTAGATCTTTGTAGTACCCAGAAGGATTTTTGAAATAGCGAATGAAGGAATGACGAAGTTTAGAGACAGACTTTGTGTTCCAACAAAGTCAAAAATGAAGGAAGGGGTTCCATGGGAAACTCACAAGAGTATGTATACCATCTATCTAAGGGCTACTAAGATACTTCAAGACTTAAGAAAGATGTTTTGGTGGCCAAGTATGTTAAAGAACATAGTAGAATATGATAAGTTATACATAACAGTGGATAGATTAAGTAATTTACCCGCTTTTTGCCAAGTAAAGTTTCCTATTCTCTAGATAAAGTAGTTCAACTACTTTGGAAGGAGGTAGTTAGATTGCATTAGATCCCAATGAATGTAGTGTCTGATAGAAATCCTAAATTCACATCTAAGTTATTGGGAAGCCTTGCATAAGAAGTTCAAAACAAAGTTAAGTTTTGGTACAACTTACCATCCACAACAGAGGGGTCAAGAGCTTAGAAGTAAGTAGATTTCCTCTAATAAAGGTTTGGTTGGGAGAAGCTGGTACAAAAAGGGTTACTTAGGAGTTGGAATTGTTGGTGTATGCCCTAGTGGCCAATATATTTTGTTTGTATTGACATACATTATATTATGCTATTTTATATATGAGGCATTTCATTTATTGTGTTCTTTTTTGATAAACATAATAAAGTCCTTAGAATAGTAAGTTTGATGCCATAGGACATCAAGTGGATGACTTGATCGTGAGATCCTTTTGGTTACAACACTATTCTTAAATGTCCCTAGTCAAGTATTATTGTTAATTAGGACAACAATAATACATTGAGACTAGTATGTGTAGAGACCCGATGACCACATCTCACGGGTCATGGATATGAGATATCAAGTCTTCACATTGGTACATATTAGAGTAATGATGTCTTGGGTGACCCACCCACCATGAGAACGCTACATGGATCGTTACGTGAGTGTCATAATACGATTCTCATAGTGATAATGGTGTTTGTGGTCCTTTGACCTGAAATCACTACGATTCCTACATGAGGAGTTGTGTGTTTTAATGCCATCAAACGTCATCTGTAACAAGGTGATTATAAAGTTGGTTATTGGACATACCGCAAATCATGCAGAGGGATGTGAGTGACCTAGATGGAATTCGTCACTCCTACATAACAGGAGCGATATCTTCGGGCCCCCTGATTGAGTGAGACTGCGAAATGCATGGCCATGCTCAAATGAGTCAATATGAGATATTGATCTCATTTATTGTTACAAAGTCTATTCGAGTATCAGGAAACGAATGATTGGACTATACAAGGGTGACGCATTCCATGCCTTGTGTTCAATCTAGATATCTTGACAAAGGGACTAAACTACACGGAAACATTGATCACGGATAGGTTATGTCAAATCACCGACATTCTCATTACTTGGGTAGCATGATGTGTTGCTAGATACCGCTCGTTTGTAATATTAAAATGAGATTTTAATATTACTACCAACGTCATGAGAACCTGCGGGGTCGCACACTTAGAAACGACTAAATTGGAGCAATAAGGATCCAAGTTGGACTCGGATTCAATTATGGGCCTAACTCATGACAGATGGGTTTTAGGGTTGCACGACTTACCTTGCTACTTTGCTCACACTCACTTAAGGCAGCCACTATTATAAATAGTACTTGTTAAGGGGCTGCTATATACGTTACATCACAACCCTAGCCGCACCTAAGAAAGTGAGTGAGAGACAAAGAAAGGTTCTTCTCTTCTATTCGCACTAGCACCGCGAAACAGGGCGTGACTCCTTTTGCAAGTCTGTTCGTGTGGATACCGCAGAAACATCGTCGCTTTTACGGTGTTGGTGATTCACCTCGCTTGTGTTTATCACGCTTCAAGAGGTAATTTTTAAAAACTCGGATTATAGACTTTTCGCATGGATCCTGTGTGGGAATCCTATTATTCCGCTGCGAGATATTTTGATCCGCAATTCCCAACAGGAATCCCATGTAAAGTGAGTTCACCCAGAGTTGTTTGCATGAGGTGAGCAATTTTGGGGACAAAAATTTAAAAATGAAGGGAGAAATATAATACCCTTAAGAACATGTTAGACTTGTATATATGTACAAAAGGTAGCATATGACTTGTTTAACTTGTCTATGAAGTTTTATGATAAACTAAGTTAGTTTAGGCACTTTACTGCAACATAGAAGTCGAAAAGTAGCTTAAAATGACTCAGAGAAAGGCATTAAATGCTTAGATGAGAGAAATAAAAATGGATAATTTATTTTTAGGTCACAAATATATGAAACAATATTTAGTTCAAGTTTCAAGATAATCAGAGTTAGTTTGGCATTTTCAAGCATATTGGTTATGTGTTTTAATGCTGGATTGACTAGCAGCAGATATGGAAAGTCATGAAAATGGTGAAACAATAATTTAGATGAATCTTATGATTTATTCTAAAGTTGTTTAAAGTTAAAAAAACTTGATTTAGCACAATCTAAGTGTTCTTAGTAGATAAGGAAGTTCCAGTAAAATATCCAAGGGATATGTTGGTCATTCCATCATTTTTCTTTCTTGTTAAAAGCAGCTGCTGCTGCAAAGCAAAGAAACGAAAATAGAATAAAAGAAAGAAGAAGTAAACGAAGGAGAGAAAGGAAAGGGAAAAAAGAAAGAAGTGCAAGGAAAACTCCAAGAACCAAGCTCTAGCTTGAAGGTGGTTCATCCATGCAAGAGGTAGGGGTTCTTGAACTTACATAACCAACTCTCTCTCCATCTTCATCTTTTATCAAGTGTTTAGGGTTGAATGAAATATGGGTTTTGGGTGGTTTATGTTATGTTCTTGCTTGTTGATTGCCTTTAATAGCTAAGATTGATTAGGATGTAGCTTAATCAATTCAAGGATGGTAGTCTGCACCTAGGAATTATCCATAGACGTCTTTGAGGTTGAAGATAGCAAATGGGTATAGTGGATGATTGAACTTTGTTCATGATTCTAAGTTAAATGGATTAAGATAGTGTTAGATGATTCTAATATACTTAGAGATCATGTTTAGAATTGTAAATCACTTAGAATCCATGGGATAATGGAAAGAATGGTGAAAGGTAGTGTGTCGCCCTATTCCTTCTACAGAAAAATGGCCCAGATAACTGGTTATGGAAGTCCACAACTGATTATCTGGAAGTTCCAGAATATGAGAACTGGTTCAAATAACCGGTTATGCTTGTGACATAATGATGCGAATTAATATATTACAAACCCAAATGCAGGTTATCTCAAGTAATAAATTCTCGAGAGTCCGAGGTCGATCCACAAGGAATTGATGAAGAAAAATTCTTTGAGGTAAGAAAAGGATTTGTCACAACAATAAAGGTGATAAAACTTATTCACAATTAAAAAGGATTTGTTTGGGCTAGGAGATCCATTCTCCGTATATAAATTAAGGTCAAGATTATTTTTTTTTATAACTCAATTAGAATCCATGCATAATGAAGGTTCCAATCGGAAAATACAATATTCAAAGTTTTTTTTGAAGTTATATATGTAGTTATATTATGGTTCCTTTAATCATCCACTAACGCCAACACTTGTAAATGGGTTCAAGCATTTATTGTGTCAATCTCTTATCTACAACAAATCAAGATCTCTACTTTACAAGGAGGGTTAATAATGCCAACATTTGTAAATGGGTTCAAGTATTCATCGTGCCAATCTCTTGTCTAAAACAAATCAAGATCTCCACTTTACAAGGAGGGTTTCTAAATTGATTGGAAACAAAATACAACACATATAATGATCACTTGATAATATATCATTCAAGTACAAGAAAGAGATTTAATCTAACCTTATTTTATTACCAAAAGCTTCACCTTTTCACCCAAGCAAAATGAGAATTAGTTACTCATGAACAAGAAGAAAGAAAGAGAGAAGAAGAAGAAGATGAACATAACTTCTATTTAGAACAAAAGAAAACTACAACAAGAGAAACAAACAATACAAGAATAAGATCTTGATCTCTAAACTAAGATGATTCTAATGAGCAACTAATGGTGCCTTTTATAGAGCATGAAGGATACAAAATGACAAGGGAGTTGTTTAATGAGTGGGTGCATGAGTGAAAAATTATTGCCATGCTTGTCTCCCTACTCAACCAATTCAGCTATCTTCACATGACTATAACTCTATCATAATGTTACTTATTGCATAAGTAGTCTTCATGAAAGTTGAAGGTTTTTGTCTCATATTTCCAATGCCACTAGTTTTAGCCCAATCTAACTCATACAACCCAAGATATTGCCCAATCTTTGCATAATGTTTGCGTTCCAACAATAGCACCTCTGTTCTGACTTCTCGGCCCAATATGACCTACTAGACATCTGATCCAGTTCTTGTGTTCTTCATGAGAGTTGTAGATATCGGTATTAAATTTCATTTGGGCTTAGTTTAGGGTCAATTGAACTCCTATAGCTCAATAAATGGGCTGATGAGTACATAGAGGTCAAGCTATCAAGATCAGCACTCTAGTTCTTGTTTTAACTCTAATTTAAATTATCCAAACGTGTGATTCATCTCTTGAGGTCTTCATGAAACTTGTAGAAAATTGTCTTAGATTTCCTACAATACTAGAATCACATCAATCAAATATTTGTAACTTTGATTATAGCTAATTTATTGAACGCTGCCAAATGGACAAATTAAGGTCAATTTATGCAATAATTCCTTCAATGATCCAATTAGGCCCAATATCATAAAATGTGACAAAACTAACTTAATTAAGCCAAATTGAACCTTAAGAAATCTAGTGAGAGGATTATTAAATGGATAAAATATATTGCTATCACATAACCGATTATTAGTGGTGGGCAGAGGTTTCTATTATGCCTAATAACCAATTACTAGGAAGCAATAATCAGTTGTTGGCTTGAAACAGAGACTCATCTCAAAGGTTAAGCAGTCCATAACTGATTACCTGGATCTCATAGTCAGTTTTGGGCATGTTAAAAGTTAGATTTTAGCTTGTCATAGCTAATCTTTTAAGAGGGATAAGGGCTAGGAACTTACGGAGACATAGTTTATCATTCTTGAGCTTCATATAAAGCTTGTTCAAGCTAGGAATGAATAACCATGATTGAATTGAGACTCTAACGCATATTTTGTTATGCATAGAGAATGTATAAACCTTTAAGCAACCAAAATTAATGGATTGCCTTGGGCAAGTGTCTACCACCTTAGGCAACTTAGTGTTGCATTTGATATCACTTAAGATGTGATGATGTGGTGTAATAGATGCAAGTATACTAGGATGGATTTGTAATATTCACTCTAGTAAGTATGAGGAAGGTATGAACCTTAGGATATCCAAGAGTAGTAGATTACCTTAGGAAGGTACCTAGACCCTTAAGCAACATAGAGTTGTAAGTGAGAACCGCTTTTGAACTAAATTCACTTGAGTGGAGATAAGATTGTGTATTTTTAGATTTCAAAGTGAGGGAATGTTTATGTATTAAGTTCTCTAACTAAATGAGATCTTATACATTGCTAAATACACAATAGGATGAATTGAGACTATTATGCTTGTCATATTCATGAGAGTAGTTGAATATGCAGAGTTCTAGAGAAATGCTCATTTATTTCCTTAAATAAGGTTGAATGAGGCATTAGCTTAGATAGACTCTTTGTAATACCCTTAATGAGATATTAGACTTTTATATGTGGATAAAGGTAGCATATGACTTACTTAGCATGTATGTTTAATTTTGTGATAGTTGAATATGCAGAGCAGTTGAATATGCAGAGTTCTAGAGAAATGCTCATTTATTTCCTTGAGTAAGGTTGAATAAGGCATTAGCTAAGATAGACTCTTTGTAATACCCTTAATGACATATTAGACTTTTATATGTGGACAAAGGTAGCATATGACTTGCTTAGCATGTATGTTTAATTTTGTGATAAACTGAGTTTGTTTAGGTATTTTGTTGCAACTCAAAGTGTGAAAAATAGCTTAAAATGACTCAGATAATAACATAAAATTGCTTAGATGAGAGAAATAAATATGAATAATTTATTTCTAGGTCACAAATGTATGAAATAAGATGTGGTTAAAGTTTCATGATAAATTGAGTTAGATTGGTATTCTTAAGCATACTAGTTGCATGTTTTAATACTAAATTACTTTGTAGCAGATATGAAAAATCATGAAAATGATGAAATGAATTTTTGGATGAATCTTGTAATGCCCCTTTTTGGGAGGGAACATCACATTGTCATTTACAATGTGAAAAATAAAAATAAAGGTTAAGACCCGGTTTGTTCTATGAATATAAATTTATATAGTTGTAATCGTGTGATTAAATTAGCGAATATATTTTTTTGGTTACAATTAATAAAATATAGTGACAATACATAATTGCAATAAAGAGTAAGATAGAAGTAAAGCATATATCAGATCAACATACATGTACAATGATATATCATTATATTAAACTTGTTTGGTTACAACGCCTGATATACAAAAAGCAAAATTATACATGTATGCCCCAAGAGACCATAAATATACAGCCCACCAAAATAATGAAACATCAGGCCCCCAAAATGAACACTGATAGCCATCAGTAGCTATCGATAGTATCAACCCCTAAGAGGAGAAGGAATTGTATCAGGATCCTCCTCGGGTTCCTCCTTAGGGTCTTCCTCATTAGAAGAGACCCTCATAGGAGCCACCGAATTACGGGCTGGGGCCCAAGCAGTGGAGAGGAAAGAATCCTCCTGTGGAGTGTAATAACGATCACCCCATATCTCCCTAATGGGCAAGTAAAACTCTAAACATAAACTGACGCTGCAGGAGAAAATGGGCGGATCATGATGCCCCCAAGCCAGCGATACCGTCACGTCCCCCTTGTAGATACAACGATCAGAATTAAGGTTAATGTGCCAGCAGTCTGGACCTCCGAGGAAGGCCAAACGCACATAACCCAAGAATCTTTATGGACGTGCCGCCATGATCCAAAAGCAGGTTTTAGTCGCGGTCGGGCCAGAAGCCGGGAAAGTTGTGAGCTTCACCTCCTTCGCCGACGTCTTCGATGGAATACAAATAGACAAAAATAATAGAAATACAGGAAAGAAGTATGACATCCTACCATCATTACCAATTATGGCAGTATGAAACAAAACTATGCAAAACGCCCACATAGCATTTCAAAAGTAATACTAATAAACATTAAATAACAGCAATTGAACAAATAAGCAGTTCCATGCAATTATACATCAGTAAAGTAACAGCTCCAATATATCATAAGAATCAAATTCCAGATAATATATGGACTCACTATGCACATGCATACAATATCAAAATCCTACTCCATGGAGCTAGACACAAACAGTCGGAGAGAAAGATCAGGAGACATATCTGCAACTCGGCTGCCGAGGCCAAAGTGCTATAACTCATCAGTTTATGCACGTGCACATCAAGGCATTATACAGACATTCTACACCAGATCACGATATAGGACAGCGTCTCGATCCGGATTGTCAGTAGTTTGCATCGATTTACCCCACGGACAGAAGAGCTACCAATTGTCTATAGCGAGGTACCCGCATCCCGACGCCCCCAAGGTCAACAGTATGACCTACACTAGTCTACTCGCACCCGCACTAAGGAGTGTTCAATCTCCTAGGCAACATGGCCTTAACAACAGTCCAATAGACTTTCACAATGCATGATGACTCAATGCATAATCATGTATGTTTATCATTACATACTTTTCCATAATATGCCTCAATTGGCCAAAGTAAGCATCAACACCTCATTGGTTCCTCACATGGACCCACGATATCATATTATCAAAATTTGAATGAAATAATACACTTTCAAGGTTTATTATGATTTCTCACTTTAATGTAGCATTTCTTACAAAGTTCGTCTCTAGAAGAATTCATGTAATTAATTGAGTTCTCTATTGTAAATTTATTCACACACACACTTAGAAAATTATTCTAGGGGTCTCAAGGCCTCACACTCTCTTATTTTTTCTTTAATTAAATTTTACTCTAAGTTTTATAGTAAATTTTCATTCTTGGTTCTTTCCAATTTATGAAATCCGAAGTAAATCCTAATTGTCCAAATTAGTTAAGCTCTACTTCAATGTAATGTTTCTTTTCATTATTAGGTCCTTACTTTAAACTTAATCATATTTACTTAGAGAATTATTTCTAAGGTTTTACCAAGTCTTATACTTCCTTATTAGTTCCTTAGGTCCAAGATGATCTTTAGGTCATCCAATTGATTTCTCCCCATTACATTATTAACTACTTGATCTCTTAATTAATTAATGTCAATGTTACATAATTTGGTCTCATTTAGCCCTAGAGGCCGTGGGCCTCTCTATGATTAGGGATTCCATTTTTTTATCCTTTTTATTATGTGTTATCCTCTTGATTAATAATGTCTTCATCTTGTTATAATTTTTTTCACCATGGACACCCATTTTTAGGGTTCAAGGCCGTGAGCCTCATGGAAGAGGGCAAAGTCATATTTTCTTCCATTCAAGATTCCAATCCATCCAAATACATAAATACTCATATTCAACCAACCAAATAACTCAAATAATTTTAGAACAACACATAGTCATAAAAGTCATACAACAAAGAATAACCCAAAATAGGGTTTCTCACAATCAATCACAAAACAAGGTTCCTTACTACTAATAGAGGTTGGGGAGGAGTATCTTCCTCTTACCTAGAGAAGAAAATAAACAATGGAACTCCCTTGAAGCTTCTTGAAATTTCGGGTTCACACCACCACAAACCCTAGAAATTTCAACCTCATCAAACCAATACCAAAGCTTGAAAAATAAGGACTAAATGGTCACAAGGAAGACCTTAAAAACGAAAATGGAAAAAGAGTTAGGAGAAAACAAGAATCTCACCCAAAAGTTCCAAGCTTGAAGCTTGAAGAAGAAGATGGTAAAAATGGAACCTTTTCAAGAAATCACCAACTAGAGATGTGTTTAGATGATGAAGGAGATTAAGAAAATGTATTTGGTTGAAAATTTTGTGATGGTTGAGGCAAAGAGGAGGCGCTGGATGTGTGGGTGTGTAGAGAGAAGGAGGAGAAAATTGAGAGAAAGATGAAGGTAGAGAGAGAAGTTGATAGTAAAGTAAAATAGCTTTTAGGGTTTTTGAAAATTAAAATAGATTTGTAAGTTAAGTGAAACAAAATTCTTGGCTCCAAAGTGGGGCTGCTGCCGTGTGAGGAGAGGAAGGAGAGAGAGAAAGAGTTTAGCTTCCTTGAGAAGCTTGGGAGTTTTTCCAATAAAAAAGATGTGATTAGACATAAAGGAGATTACCTTTGGATAAGATAATGTGATTTAATAGTTAAAATAATATGGTAATTAAGATTTTACTACAAGCTATTACCCAATGGATAATTATTACAGTGCACAAAGTCAGTATTAATTATCCAACGAATAATAGAGCGTATCGTAAAATTTTAATTAACGGTATGTACAGAGATTTTATTTATCAGATAAAATCTCAAAAAATACAAACTTCGTAAATTGTGTCCGGCCTCAAATTTAGTAAGATCCCCCGTCAACACTTCCACAGTTCAAGGTTTGCCAGCCTCAGGGAAAATATTTCTTTTTTCCGGCTCCGCTCAGTGCACACGTAAAACGAGAAATATACTAAAATATTCAACGTTTCCAGAAAAATCTAAAAAAATTCTCAAAAATCACAAATATTAGAAAATAACTACAAAATAAACAATTTTTGGGGTATTTCACTGACTCTGCTCAGTATGCACGTAAAATAAAAAATATATTAAAATATTTGACATTTCCAAAAAATTCCAAAAAAATTTTCAAAAATCATAAATATTATAAAATGATTATTTATGATGAAACAAATAATTTTTGGGGTGTTACAAATCTATTAATTTATTCTAAAATTGTTGAAAGTTAAGAAACTTGATTTGGTAAAATCTAAGTACTCTTAACAGATATAGTGTTTTAGCAAAAATAATGAGTCACTTAGTGACTCATTGTTCTCGTAAGTTCCAACCTCTTTTCCTAACTTTTCTTGGTTATTTTCTCTTCCTTCACACTCGTTTCACTCACTTTCTCATGTTTGCAACTAGTAGCATTAGAGAAAAAAGAAAACAGAGGAAAGAAGGAAGAGGGAAAGAATGAGGAAGAAGAGGAAAAAAAGAGAAAGGCAAAGGGAAAAGCAAGGGTTTGAGGTGCATCCAACAACTAGAGGTAGGGGTGCCATGTTTATATACTCTTCTTATTTCTAATATCATCTTTGTTTCATGTATGTGTTCATGGATGATAAATTAGGTTTTTGAAGGGTTTATGATGTTACCTTGATTGGGTAATGATGCGTGAAATCCGCAAGTGTACGATTTCGTCATCAAGTAATAAAAAGATCGAATCCACAGGGACTGTGTCTATGAATATCAATTAATTAATTAATTCAATTAAATTAAACAAAAGGGAATATGATTGTTGATTAAGAAGAATGTAGTAACAAAGCAATTAAATAAAAATCAAAGTGTAGAATTTAGAACAAAAATAGTAAGTTATCAAGAAAGGTATTCAGATTCAAGAAAGCTTCCAAGATTGGGATACCACAATGATACAAGATAAATTCTAATTAACAACCCTTTTATTAAATCTGAAATTCAATTGAAGGTGAATTACCCTAAATTAGTTAATGTTCTTTCTCAAGATACAAGATTCGTGCCCAATTAAACCAATTCCTACTCTCGTGGTAATTGAATTTAAATTGAACCCATTACGCTTTGTGGTAATTCATTGAATCCTCGAAAGGCTAAAACTACTCTCATGATTTAGACCTTAAGTTTAATTCTTATGGTTCCAACACTTAGGTTCACCTCTCAGTACGTCCCTAAATGCCTATAAGATGCAAATAAGTGGCCAGCAAATTCACATGAATAAGAGCAATAAGAATTGAATCAAAGAATATTCAAGATCAATAAAAGGGGAAACAATGTCAATTAATCATTATCAATGTATCAAAGGGCATTGCCCAATCCTAGAAACAAAAGAAACTACTCAGACATACAGAAGAAGAAATTAGAAAACATGTTCAAGAACATCCAAACCCGTAACCCAAGAGAGAAGAGGGAAGAAAGATCAAGAACAAGAGCCTCCAATGTGCCTCCTTCCAAACCAAAATTAGAAACCCTCCATTCTATTCAGAACATCTATTTATAATTTAGGGTTTTAATTGGCTAAAAACCCCCAAAAGAAATAAAAATAAAAACTTAAAAACTGCTGCGCACTACGATCCACGACCATGGATGGTTCCACGGCCAGTCCGTGGAACTCACTGGAGTTCTCTTTTCCTTCTTTAAGTTGTCCCTCGATTCATGGCCATGGTTTGATCCACGGGCAGGCCGTGGATCCCTCTGGAATGGCCTTTTTGCACCTTTATTGCTAGCCATTAAGCTCCAACTTCAAATATGCGAGCATTTCATTCAATCCAAGGCCAATTCAACATTAATCTTGCACAAGAACACCGAAAACACTGCAGTTATCCGAACTAAGGGAAAAATAAACTAAAAAGGGAAACTAAAATGCCTAAAATGCTCAAGAATGCATGCAAAACAAGAACAAAGCATAATGTTGTTTCACACACATCAAATCCCCCTAAGCTTAAGACTTTGCTTGTCCCCAAGCAATAATTAATGCCAAACCAAGAAATGGGATCAAAAGACAATAAAGAATAAGGAACCTGAGAAAACAATATCCAAGCAATAGGCTAAGGCAAACAAAGAATCTGAGAGGTAATCAAATTCAAGTCCAATTAGAGGCTAAGTTCTCAGAAATCATGCATCCTCACTGATTGAATTAAGTTCACTCCACTAACCACACTCAAAGTGTTTAAGGGTGAAAACTATACGCTCAAAATCCATCAAAGAAAATGCACTTCCATATGCTTGATAAGAAACTAAATTTCCACTAATAATCAGTATGCATACAAGAATCAAAAGGTCTTTCAAGGGTTGTAATAGGGCCATGGGAATGATGTTAGGTAAGGTAGAGAAAGGAAGATATGCACAAAGGGCTTATCAAAATTTTTAATAAGCACAAGAAATCCAATAGAACATAAATGGAGCAAAGACAATATTTCAATCTAAAACATAACTCCATATTTCAAAGAATTTTCTTCCTTACTTTTCCTTCTTCTCTTTCTCCTCTTTCTTTTTTTTCAAGCTTCTTTTGATTTTCTTTTATTTGCACTTTTTTTTTAGAAAGAGAAATGTCATTCACATATGATTCCCAACACACTTTTCACAACTTTCAAACCTACTTTGCTCCATTTAATATTCTAAATGATTACCAATAATATATCATCATAGGCATCAAGAAAATTAATTATGCAATAAGCTCAAAATGGGCAACTAGTGGATGAAAGTGTAACAAATTCAGAAGGCCAAAAAAAATACCTAAGATGCCTTAATCATATTCAAGCATGCAACTAAAAATTTCGCCTCAAAATGGTTTCAAATCAAGTTCTAGAGCACAAGATCAATGAGGAATATCACTCAACACAAAGAATGGGAGCAAAAATCATATAGAGCATAAGTCCCATATAAACTCAAAACTCACATTTAGAGGTTTAAAAATTCAATGAGAAGCACAAATTCAGAGAACATATGCTAATTATCAACTATCAAAAGATCACCTCTACTATCAATTAAAACAATGCCTGTTGCCTACCATAAGAATCAACAAATTGGGTTCCAAATCAATATCATCTCAAAATCCTCAAAAGAGAGGACCACAAGTTCAACCAAAAAGTTGAAAGATATGATGGTGTGAAAATACAACATGAAAATGCAATGCAAAATAAGACATGAGAATGCATGAAACTAATGATCTAAAATGAAAATAGGAAAATGAAAATGAAAATACCCGCCCAAGCTTAGAACTTACATTGTCCCCAATGTAAAAATCTATAACAAGAGAAGGGAGAAAAGAAAAGAACTCACTGCGGTGGTGGAAAATCTTCTAGTGTTCAATCCATGGCCATGGAATTTTCCATGGGCTTGGTGTGGAACCGTCTGACTTCACTCTTCTTCTAAATTTAGCTTCAAAAAGGGGTCAAACCTAGACAAAATCCATGAGACATACATCAAACCAATAATCTAACACACAAAATCAAAAGAAAAAAAAATTTAAAGGAAAGAATAAAAAAAGAATAAAAAAATTTGGGTTGCCTCCCAAGAAACGCTTGTTTAAAGTCATTAGCTTGACTTTGGTCTGGTTTTTGTGCTCAGGTAACGTCAACGGAGTAGTGCTCAGTCCCCACTCCTTCAAAGTGTTTCACTCTCTGACTATTTATCATGAAAGGCTTATGACCTTCTTTCTGCACCTCAAGCACACCGTAGGATAAAACTCGAACAATCTCATATGGTCCTGACCATTTCCACCATAACTTACTAGGACAGAAACATAGAAGTGAGTTATTAATAAGAACTTTATCCCTGAGTTTAAATTCACGCTTCTCGTCACACTTGTCATTCTACTTTTTAGGTCCTTTCTTGCAGGGCTTAGACTCCTCAAATTTTGTAGTACCCCTGGGCAAGGTCTTTTCTAGCATAGCATCAGTCATTGATTCCGGCATACCTGAAAGCACAACACTATCCACAACATTAGTAGCATCTATGCGATTACATGAATTTGAGGAATTAGAATTATTTTCAGATTTAAAAACATCAAAAACTACTTCCTCATCATTCAATCGTAAAGTCAATTTTCCTTCATAGACATCAATGATCGCCCTTCTAGTGGTAAGGAATGGACGCCCAAGTATGATCGGCATTGTAGCATCAGCTTCCATGTCAAGCACAACAAAATTCACCGGCATGTAAAACTTACCAACCTTAATAGGAACATCCTCTAAGATGCCTATAGGGTACTTGACAGACTGATCCGCCAATTGAAGTGAGATAGTTGTGGGTTTCAGCTCCCCCACCTCCAACTTCTTACATACTGAAAGGGGCATAAGACTAACACTAGCCCCCAAGTTACACAGAGCTTTATCAAAATTAGTGTTGCCAATCAAACAAGGAATAGAGAAGCTACCTGGATCTTTTAACTTTGGAGGTAATTTATTTTGATTTAACGCACTACACTCCTTAGTTAAAGCTTTTGTCTCATATTCTTCTAGCTTCCTCTTATTAGACAAGATGTCCTTAAGAAACTTAGCATAGGTAGGCATTTGTTGCAATGCCTCGGTGAAGGGTACATTAATGTACAATTTCTTAAGAACCTCTAAGAACTTCCCAAACTGCTTATCTAACTTCGCCTTAGCCAATCTTTGAGGAAAGGGAACTGGGGATTTGTAAGGTTCAGGGGGTACATACTTAGACACCTTCTCAGTGGTTTCCTCCTCTTCTAAGGGTTGTGTCTTAGTCTCTTTATTCTCATTCCCCTCATCTCTGTTACTCTCCCCATTACCCTTAGGATCCTCTAACTTCTTTCCACTCCTCAAACTCACAGCTTTACAATGTTCATTGCCTGGATTGACTTCAGGTTGACTAGGAAACTTACCTTACTGCCTAAGAGAAGCGCTTGCTTGTTGGGCAATATGGGTTTCCAACATCTTATTATGAATAGCTAAATTGTCAACCTTAGCTGGCAACTCTTTAATTGCCTCAATCACAACTTGCCCATGGTGCTAAAACTCCTCATTCTGCTTAGACTGGCTCTCAATAAAATTCTCAAGAAGAGACTCAAGTCTAGATTTCTGTACCTGTGGGACTCCAGAAGAGGGTTTAGCATTACCTTGCCCAGCTTGGTACTGACTATTTCGGTAAGAGAAGTTAGGATGTGACCTCCAACCAGGGTTGTAAGTTTGAGAATACGGATCATTCCTCCCCTTTTGGTTGAAGTGATGGAAATTGTGGCATGATTCCACTTGCTCCACCGGTGCACCATGTGAGGATCCCATTCCAACTTGGCATTCAGCACCAATATGTCCCTGTGCTCCACAAATCTTACAAAAATTGTTAGAGGCACCTATGGCATTAACATGAGCTTTCTCAAGCATGTCAAAATGTTTATTCAAAGAATCAAACTTTAACATAATTAAATCAACACCATCTACCTCAAACTTACCTCCCGAGAGCTTTCTCGGGTTGTGCCCTCTTTCATTGGCCCATTGGTGATGATTTGAAGCTACACTCTCAATTATCTCATAAGCCTCTATGAGCCTCCTATTCATCAGAGCTCCACCAGCTGCGGAGTCAAGAGACACCTTCGAAGAATATTCTAAACCATTGTAGAAGGTGTGGACGATCAACCACTTCTCTAACCCGTGGTGTGGGCAGGCTTCCAGTAAAGCCTTATATCTATCACAAGCTTCTGACAATAACTCGCCATCTTTTTGAACAAAGCTTGTGATTTGGGTCCTTAGGTGAGCAGTCTTGGAAGGCAGAAAGAATTTGTCCAAAAAGGCTTGCTCCAATTGGTCCCAAGTAGTTATCGTCTCAGCCGGAACGGACTTCAACCACGCTCTAGCTCGATCTCTCAACGATAGAGGAAACAGGCGGAGACGAATAGCATCAACAGAGGCGCCTTCGATCTTGAGGATCTCACAGAACTCCAAGAACATATCCACATGATCATTAGGATCCTCTGATGGCAATCCTCCAAACTGGTTCTGCCCTATCATAGACAGTAAGGCAGGAGGTATGGTGAAGTGCTTGGCTTCAATGTCTGGCCGAGCAATTCCAGATCGCAAACCCCAAGCATTAGAGGTTGTATACTCTTTTAACGGTTTATTATCTTCAGCTGCTGCCATGACAAGTGTTGGTTCAATTATTTCTCTTACTCTGTGCCTTTGTTGTCTTCTTCTTCTACGTAAAGTTCTTTCAATTTCTGGATCTGCTTCAACAAGAGTCCCAGAACGTCTAGTACTTTGCATAAACTAGAGAAATTACCTGCAGAGAGTCAAAGAGAAAACAAGAACATAATAATATGGTAAAAATAAAAAGGTTTAAAATAATTAAATTAAAAATTAAACTGATATTCAAGAAAAACACAATCCCCGGCAACGGTGCCAAAAACTTGATGCGTGAAATTCGCAAGTGTACGGTTTCGTCGTCAAGTAATAAAAAGATCGAATCCATAGGGACTATATCTATGAATACCAATTAATTAATTAATTCAATTAAATTAAACAAAAGGGAATATGATTGTTGATTAAGAAGAATGTAGTAACAAAGCAATTAAATAAAAATCAAAGTGCAGAATTTAGAACAAAAATAGCAAGTTATCAAGAAAGGTATTCAGATTTAAGAAAAGCTTCCAAGATTGGGATACCACAATGATACAAGATAAATCCTAATTGACAACCCTTTTATTAAATTTGAAATTCAATTGAAGGTGAATTACCCTAAATTAGTTAATGTTATTTCTCAAGATACAAGATTTGTGCTCAATTAAACCAATTCCTACTCTCGTGGTAATTGAATTTAAATTGAACCCATTACGCTTTGTGGTAATTCATTGAATCCATGAAAGGCTAAAACTACTCTCGTGATTTAGACCTTAAGTTCAATTTTTATGGTTCCAACACTTAGGTTCACCTCTCTGTACGTCCCTAAATGCCTATGAGATACAAATAAGTGGCCAGCAAATTCGCATGAATAAGAGCAATAAGAATTGAATCAAAGAATATTCAAGATCAATAAAAGGGGAAACAACGTCAATTAATCGTTATCAATGTATCAAAGGGCATTACCCAATCCTAGAAACAAAAGAAACTACTCAGACATACAGAAGAAGAAATCAGAAAACATGTTCAAGAACATCCAAACCCGTAACCCAAGAGAGAAGAGGGAAGAAAGATTAAGAACAAGAGCCTCAAATGTGCCTCCTTCCAAACCAAAATTAGAACCCCCTCCATTCTATTCAGAACATCTATTTAAAACTTAGGGTTTTAATTAGCTAAAAAGCCCCCAAAAGAAATAAAAATAAAAACTTAAAAACTGCCGCGCACTGCTATCCACGACCGTGGATGGTTCCACGGCCAGGCCGTGGAACTCACTGGAGTTCTCTTTTCCTTCTTTAAGTTGTCCCTCGATCCATGGCCGTGGTTTGATCCACGGGCAGGCCGTGGATCCCTCTGGAATGGCCTTTTTGCACCTTTATTGCTATCCATTAAGCTCCAACTTCAAACATGCGAGCATTTCATTCAATCCAAGGCCAATTCAACGTTAATCCTGCACAAGAACACCGAAAACACCGTAGTTATCCAAACTAAGGGAAAAATAAACTAAAATGCCTAAAATGCTCAAGAATGCATGCAAAATAAGAACAAAACATGTTGTTGTTTCACACACATCAGGTAATGATTTTATGATTAGTTTTGATCTGTTCTTGACTTAGTTCTTCATGGTTGTTCATAGAATCCTTGGAGGAACTCATTTGAATGCCTAAGATCTTGTTGAGTAATAGGTATAAAGTGAGTTTTTAGCTCTTTGGATTTTGCTTTGATTTCCATGTTGAATGGGTTAAGAGAGTAAAGAGGATAACGTGTTTTGGGGTCTTAATGAAGGTTGGTAAAACCTTAGGATCCATGATGTGAAGGTTGAAAGATGATTAAGAACCAATAGTTCAATGGCTATATGGTTTTGCGTTGTTTTTTGATGCATGAAGCATCCAATAACCGATTATACAGCTTGCATAATCGATTATTGGTGTATGGTAGAGAGTGGAATACAAAAATAACTGATTAGTGAATAGTAATAATAGGTTATTGAGTTTTGATAGAGAGTTGTTCTATTCTGAATAACTGATTATTGAATAGTGATAACTGATTATCCAAAACTTATAATAGGTTATTGAATAGTGATAACTGATTATCCAAAACTTATAATAGGTTATTGAATAGTGATAACAGGTTATTGAGCATGACCAGAACATGTTTTTAGACGTGATAATTGGTTATTTCAAGGAATAATCGATTATTAGAGCCCCATAACTGATTATGGCAAGTCCAAAATTAGAATTTGGATTTCTATAATCAACTTTCTAAGGGGGATAAGGGTATGAGACTTATGAAAGCATAGTTTTTAATTATTGGGCATCATGTAAAGCATGTTTAGGCTAGTAAATAAATACCCATGATTGAATAGAGATTATTATGCATATTTTTAGTATGTATGGGAAATGTATAAACCGTAGAGCAACCAAAAATAATGGTTTGCCTTGGGTAAGTATCTAACACCTTAGGCCACTTTTGTGGTGTTGTCACTTAAGAGCTATGAGTGATGAGGTGGTGTTTAGATATATGTATGATGGCTATGATTAGTAGTATTGATCTTTGTGAGTATCTTTTGATGTTGTACACCATCATTAAGGCCAAAGGAGATAAGTGGGGAGTCCGTAAGGTTCTATCAAACAAGGATTCAGCCCAAACTTCTCAACGTGCCAGGATACGTGTAATGTGACGATGAGCTTTCCCTCTATTTACCACAGGATAGTATACTGAACCAATGCCTAATGAACTTCTTGGTTTTCAAAATAAACCTCTGCATGTATTTCAAAATAAACCTTACGCAAGCATATCTTTAGGATATTTCTTAGGCATAATCATATTGCATATCATCCTCATTGCATTTACAGATAGTTGTATCGGCATTGTTTGTTGCTATTGGTATTCACAATTGTATGGGCAGTTGTCTATATCCAATGGTTCGTAGGCTATCTTTTTAGACCACACTACAAGGTAGTGTGCAGTTATGAGAATTAGTGGAAGAAACTCCTATGATGGTAGTTATAGCAATTTTTATATTTGTTATATAATGTTATAGCTAGGTGGTGTTGGAATTGCTTTTACTGAGAATTTATAATCCTCACCTCATTTGTTCTTCCTTGTAAATCCAGGTATAGGATCTGTTAAGGGAATGAAGGCGAAGCATGAAGACTAGTATAGTTTTATATGCTTTAGTAAACAAAACTTATGCATAAGTTTATATTTTCTTTGTATGTTTTAAGAGTTATGTATTACAATATGCCTTTTATGGCTGAGGTTGTGAGTATGTATATATATGAGTTTATCTTTTTCGCATTCTCTCAAGGTTCTCTATAATTGCTTGATTTTGATTATGAATATATGTTATTAGTAAGTTATGTAGTAAGTAATGCAGCTAGTACTGTTTATCTCGGTATAATTCGAATATATCTAGATATCTGTATTAGGGTGTTACATTCTTCCTTAAGCTCAATTTCCTCTCCATATCTTGTTGTTATGCATATATGTATGGTTTGGGGGAACAGGGGTGTTTGGAGTAAAGATGATTTTCTTGGCTTGTTCTTGCCTTCAATGATTGAGATTGATTAGGATGAAGCTTAATCAACTCAAAGGTGTTAGTTTTTCACCCAAGAACATCCATGAAATTCATGGAGTTGAAGATAGGGAAAAGGGTTTTGGATGATTGATCTTTGATCATGATTCTAGAATAGATGAATTACTTAGTGTTTGATGATTCTATCATATTAAAGACCATGTTTAGGATTGGAAATCACTTATAATCCACGTTTTCGGGATTAGAAATTGATTGGGAATCAATTAGAGTAGAAAATCAGTTTCTACAAATGTTTCTGGTGCTGGGCGCTTAATCGCCAAAAAAGTGAGTGATAAATTCCCCAAGCCCAGAGAGCACTAGCGTGCTAGGCGCTTAATCACCTAAAAAGTGAGCGCTTAATCGGCCAAGCCCAAAGAGTTCAAGAGCTGAGCGACCAATCGCTCAAAAAGTGAGCGACTAGGCACCCAAACAGTGTATTTTCAAGATTTTTATCTTGATTAAATAGAATTCCCTATTAGATGGGACCCTTTATACATCCTTTTTGGAATACGTTAAGATGTTAATAGGGATATTTTCATAGGGAAATTATCACCTAGAAAGTATGAGAAAGGTATGACCCTTAGGATATCCAAGAGTAGTGGATTACCTTGGGAAGGTACCTAGACCCTTAAACAACAAAATGTTACATTTGTAAACTACACTTGAGCTAGACTCTTTTGAGTGGAGATAGAGTTATGTGTTTAGCTCCTAAGTGAGGGGATGTTTGATGTATTGAGTTCTCTAGGCAAGTGGAATCTTGTAAATTACTAAATACACAATAGGATGAATGGTGACTAGTAAGTTAGTCATATTCATGAAGTATAGCAAAAATGTGCAATCACTCCTTTATTAGTAAGGTTTAGTTGGAATTGCATGATGAATGGGATTTACTTCCTTAAATACGAAGTTAAGTATAGAAGTTGAAGTCCTTAAGAATTGCCCTAAGCCATATTACTTGATTCTTCTACCTATAATTTTCCCCTTTCTTTTGAAAACCATGTGCAGCATCCATGGAGAACTAAACATTTGAGATCAATCCAAGGATCTTGAGGAAATCCTAGTTTGGCTTTGAGATTCTGTACCTAATTTTGATTTTGAATTGAATTAATTATTTTCTTCTTCTTTTCTTGATTTGGATTTCGAATTTTATAATTAGAGATTTCTATTGTGTGGTGTGATCTGATTGGATCCTTAATCCTAATTGAGATTTGTGATTAAATTGTGATTGATTAATTGTAGTTTAGTCACATGAATTGAAGATGGTTAAGTTAGCAGATTTGTTAATCTAGGTTAATTGAATTCTGGTTATTAGACTAGCATAGGTTGTATGAATTTAGCCATCGCAGGTTTATGAATCATTTGTTAGTTAAATTCTAGGTGATTATCTAGTGTTGAATTCTATGTGTTTGATATAGAGATTTCGGCCAATCATAGATTAACCAATTAATTCAATCCAGATGCTTGTTTAGTGATCGATGACAAGCCAACAAGGTTTCTGACGATTTCTTAGATTGATTGTTTTGTAATTTGATTTTTCTTACATTTAATTATTACATTTACATTCTGCATACACAATTCTTCCTGTTTGACCTTGAATTGGTTTGATTGGTACCTTGATCCTCAAGAGACAACTCGGTTCGCTACCTTATGCTACAAGTTATCAGTAGAACTGAAATTTTGTTATTACGTTGAGCTCGACACTCGAATCAAATTCAGTGCCGTTGTTGGGGATCATTAGTTTCTAATTAATCATATTAAGACTTTCACTAACTCCCTAACCCTTTTCTTCTTTGTTTTGGTAGTTTTCAGGCGAAAATGGATGATTTTGGGTGATTTTTCTAAAAAATGTACAAACAAACATGCTCAGAATGAGCTGAAACTTGGTCAATTGAAGGAAAATTGTCTAATAAACAAGGCTCACAATTTTACTGTGAGGTCAGCCCTAGTTTGCCAAAATTTCAACGTTTAGACCACGTTTTTAATTTTTTTAACATTTTTTTATTTTATTGTTTGGTAGTATTTTTTACTAATTTTCACCCTGTTGTGGTCCCATAATTTTTAAAAATCTGTAGATATAGTTTCTATTGAGTTTTTGTGTGATTTTTACCATTGCTTTGTGTTTTTTGTGTTTTGAGTTGATTTTGAGTCTTTGGAGTGCTATCTAATGCATGACTAGGTCTTCTGATAGTCATATACTTGACATTGACCCTGCAATTGAAAGAACCTTACATGTATTAAATAAGACTCATAGGATTAGTGAATGAATAACATCTGAGGTTGAGACTGACATTGAATTTGAAACTGAAGGTGAACATATAGATAACACTACACCTATGGCTCATAACACTACACTTGTGGCTAATAACACTACACTTATAGTTGATAACATGCAAAATAGGACCTTAAAGGATCTAGTTGCACCTAATGTGAACTATCAACCATTGTGCATTCACTATCCTAATTTAGATGCTAATTCTGAACTTAAATATGATTTAATTCACTTGCTGTCTAAGTTTCATGGCCTTGCAAGAGAGGACCCTCACAAGAACTTAAAGGAGTTCCAAGTGGTCTGTTCCACCATGAAACCATAGGGAATTGCAGAGGTATACATCAAGCTAAGAGCCTTTCCTTTTTCATTAGATGGTGTAGCCAAGGACTGATTATATGACTTGCAACCAATAGTTATCACCTCCTAGAATGACATGAAGAAACTATTTCTGGAGAAGTTTTTCCCTGCCTCAAGAGTTGCAGCAATCATAAATAGTATATGTGGTATCAGACAGATGGGTGGTGAGACCTTGTATGAATAATGGGAGAGATTCAAGAAATTATATGCAAGCTACCCACACCACCAGATTATTGATTAGCTATTGATCTAATACTTTTATGAAAGCTTGCTGCCAAAGGACAGAAGCATGATGGATGCTGCGAGTGGAGATGCCTTAGTTGACAAAACCCCAGCTGCTGCTAGAGACTTGATTACAAACATAGCTCCTAACTCACAACAATTTGGTACCAGAATGATAGCTCCAACCAAAGGAGTCAATGAAGTCCAAATTTTTAATGCTGATCAACAAAGAGTAGAACATAGACTTGATGAGTTGACCTCTTTGATGAGACAATTGGCAGTAGAAAGGCACCAACCATCTGTGCAAGGACCAGCTCGAGTGTGCAATATATGTTCTTATCCTTCACACCCCACAAATGTCTGCCCTACACTTTAGGATGACAGTTCTGCATTCAAAGACCAATTTGTTGCTACGGCAAGTGTCTTTCCTAGTAAACCATAATTCTAGCAGCAGAAACAAAGATATGATCCATTCCCTAACACATACAATCTTGGCTAGAGAGATCATCCTAATTTGAGATATAGGAATGCAGCACCATAGCAGCAATACAAGCAGCCCTTCCAATAACCAATGAGACATAACAATTTTAACAACAGGCTAGATCAAGCAAACCACCATTCCAGCAACAACCACAAGGTCCTACAGCCACAAAATCTGAGCCTACTTTAGAGGATCTAATGAAACAGATGGTTACCAATAACATACAGTTTCAACAGAGGATAGAAGCTTCAATTCAAAACTTGGAAACTCAAATTAGACAGCTAGTTTCTACTCTAAGTCAATTACAGAATCAAGGATCTGGAAAACTCCCTTCCTAAACAATTCCCAATCCAAAGGGGAATGTAAGTTCCATTATGTTAGGGTCTGGAAAAATAGTGGAGGTGGATTCCTAACCAACAGTGAACAAACAACTGCACAAGCCATCAGTAGTAGCCACACCTGATTCTGGTGCACTAGCCCAGAAATCTAATAATGATGATGAGAAAGCAACCGCTAGAGCTAAACAAAAGCCTCAACCTGTCATAGCTCTTCCTTTTCCATAAAGAGCCACACAGTCTAGAAAAATAGAAGAGACTGAGAAAGACAAAGAGCTACTTGAGACTTTTAAGAAAGTGGAAGTAAACATCCTACTACAAGATGCAATCAAGCAGATATTGAAGTATGCCAAGTTCTTGAAGGAAGTGTGTACACACAAAAGGAGGTTGAAGGGCAATGAGAGAATCAGCATGGCGCAAAATGTTTTAGTCCTCATCCGGCCTATATGCCATAGAAGAGACTTTTACAATTCCTTTCATAATAGGAAATTATAGATTTGAGAATGTCATGCTAGACTTAGGTGCTTCCATTAATGTAATATCTATGTCTGTTTTAATTCCGTCAAACTTAATCCTTTGCAGGCTACAGGTGTGGTGATTTAGCTAACTAATAGGAGTAATGTTTACCCAGCTGGTTTGGTGGAGGATATGCTGATCCGAGTGAACGAATTGATATTCCTAGGTGACTTATACATTTTGGAGATGGAGGGAGAGTCATCATCCTACAAGAATCCCTTTATTATAGGGAGACCTTTCCTCAAAGCTGTTGGTGTATGCCCTAGAGGCTGATACATTTGTCTATATTTACATGCATTCTGTTATGCTTATTTTAATATAGAGGCATTTCATTTATTGTGTTCTTTTTTGATAAACATAATAAAGTCCTTAGAATAGTAAGTTTGATGCCATAGGTTATCGAGTGGATGACTTGATCGTGAGATCCTTTTGGTTATAACACTATTCTTAAATGTCCCTAGTCAAGTATTATTGTTAATTAGGACAACAATAATACATTGAGACTAGTATATGCATAGACTGATGATCACATCTCACGGGTCATGGATATGAGATATCAAGTCTTCACATAGGTACATATTAGAGTAATGATGTATTAGACTAACCCACCATGAGAACGCTACATGGATCGTTACGTGAGTGTCATAAGCGATTCTCATAGTAACAATGGTGTCTGTGGTCCTTTGACCTGAAATCATTACGATTCCTACATGAGGAGTTGTGTGTTTTAATACCGTCAAATGTCATCTATAACAAGGTGATTATAAAGTTAGTTATTGGACATACCGCAAATCATGCAGAGGGATGTGAGTGACCTAGATAGGATTTGTCACTCCTACATAATAGGAGCGATATCTTTGGGTCCCCTGATTGAGTGAGATTGCGAAATGCATGGCCATGCTCAAATGAGTCAATATGAGATATTGATTTCATTTGTTGTTACAAAGTCTACTTGAGTATCAGGAAACAAATATTTGGACTATACAAAGGTAACGTATTCCATGCCTTGTGTTCAATCTAGATATCTTGACAAAGGGACTAAACGACATGGAAACATTGGTCACAGAAAGGTTATGTCAAATCACTGATATTCTTATTACTTGGGTAGCAGCGATGTGTTGCTAGATACTGCTCACTGCTTGTAATATTAAAATAGGATTTTAATATTACTGTCAACGTAATGAGAACCTGCAGGATCACACATATAGAGCAGACTAAAATTAGAGCAATGGATCCAAGTTGGACTGAGATTCAAATATGGGCCAGACTCATAACAGATGAGTTTAGGGTTGCACAGCTTACCTTGCTGCTGCTTATACTCACTTAAGGCAGTCATTATTATAAATAGTACTGCTAAGGGGATAGTAAGATACATATTTCAGAACCCTAGCCGCACCTACAGAAAAGTGAGTGAGAGAGCGATAGGTTTCTTCTCTTCTCTTCGTAGCAAGCACTGTGTGAGAGACGTGAGGCTCCTCTTTGCGAACATTGGACATTCATGAGTCTATTCATGTGGATACCGCAGAGACATCGTTACTATTACAGTGTTGGTGATTCATGTCCTTCCTTTTGATCACGCTTCAAGAGGTAAATATTTTAAAACTCGAATTATGGATTTTCGCATGGATCCTCGATGGGAATCCTATTTTTCCGCTGCATGATGTATTCGCAATTCCTAACAAAAACAACATGGACAAAGATTGATGTACATGTAGAAGTTCTATCTGTGGAGTTTGGAGATTCCATTGTGAAGTTTAATATTCTTGATGCTATGAAACATCCTATGGAAGAACATTATGTTTTTCCTATTGATTTAATTGATGATTTGGTTGATAATTCGTATGATGACTTGTGTGAGGAGTTTCCTGAGATTGGTAATTTTGGTGACTCTATGTGTGGTGATTTGTGTGTTAGTTGTGATGGTGATAAGTTATGTTCTGTGTGTTTTGAAAATTTTTCATTTTTGGGATATGATGAATCTGTTTCTGTGTCAGCAGATTGTACAACATGTGATATATATATAGAGGTTTAGGCAGCAGAAGTAGAACAGCAACAACCTATTAGATTATTACCTTCTGTAATGTAGCCATTGAAATTAGAGTTGAAGTCGTTACCCAAGCACCTGAAGTATGCATACTTAGCAGATAATGAGCAACTTCCGGTGATTGTAGCCAAAAACCTCCTTGCTGAACAAGAGGCAAGATTGCTACAGGCTTTGAGAGAGAATAAGAGGGCCATCAGATGGAAACTGGAGGATATTCCTGGCATTAGCCCTTCCACATGCATGCACAGAATTTTACTTGAGGATGGAGCTAAACCAGTGAGGCAGTCCCAGAGAAGACTGAATCCTCTAATTCTGGATGTGGTGATGAAAGAGGTAACCAAGTTATTGTAGCCTAGAATTATCTATCCCATCTCTAACAATTAATGGGTGAGCCCGGTGCAGGTTGTCCCCAAGAAATCTTGAGTGACTGTTGTGGCCAATGAGAAGAATGAGCTGATTCCTACCAAAGTAAAGAATAGATGGAGAGTCTACATTGATTACAGAAGGCTCAATCAGGCTACTCAGAAGGACCATTACCCCATTCCATTCATTGACTAGATGTTAGAGCGATTGAGTAGCAAGTCACGCTATTGCTTCCTTGACGGTTACATTGGATACTTCCAGATCCACATTGCACTTGAAGACTAAGAGAAGACCACATTTACCTGTCCTTTCGGCACCTTCGCTGATAGACAAATGTCATTTGGCCTCTATAATGCTCCTGGCACCTTCCAACGGTGTATGGTGAGCATCTTTTTCAGACTTTTCAGAAGAGTGCATGGATGTATTCATGGATGATTTTACTGTTTATGGTTCTTCTTTTGATTCTTGTTTGGATAGTCTGGCTAAGGTACTGCATAGATGTATTGAAACTAACCTTGTTTTAAAATTTAAAAAATGTCATTTCATGGTAGCACAGGGTATAGTTTTAGGCCATGTAGTCTCTAGTAAGGGCATTGAAGTAGATCCTACTAAAATAGATGTCATTACCTATTTACCTTATCCCATATGTGTGCGAGAGGTGCGTTCTTTTTTGGGACATGTAGGTTTTTACAGGCTTTTCATTTAGGATTTTAGCAAGATCGCCCTTCCACTATCAATTTGCTGCAAAAGGATGTGGAGTTCGTCTTTGACCAGAAATGCCAGGAAGCCTTTGATCATTTGAAGAAGACGTTGACCAGCATTCCCATCATCCAGCCCCCTAACTAGACGCATCTATTTGAGCTTATATGCGATGCCTCCAACTATGCAGTGGGAGATATCCTGGCACAGAGAGCAGGGAAAGATCCTCATGTGATCTACTATGCCTCTAGAACTTTGGATGTTGCTTAAGCCAACTACACAACTAAAGAATAAGAACTCTCAGCCATTGTATTTGCTTTAGACAAATTTAGATCATATCTGCTTGGTTCTAAAGTAGTTATGTTTTCTAATTATGCTGCACTGAAGTTTCTTCAGAAGAAACCCAAAGCGAAACCACGACTAATTAGGTAGATGCTGCTACTCCAGGAGTTTGATATTGAAATCCAGGATAAGAGTGGAGTAGAAAACCTGGTGGCTGATCATTTAAGCAGAATTGAGAGAGTTTCAAAGCCTCTGGCCATCCATGACTCCTTCTTAAATGAGCACCTTTTACAGCTGCAAGGTAAGACTACCTCTCCTTGGTTTGTTGACTTAGTTAATTACATGGTTGCTGGTGCACTGCCTACATATTTCACTAAGGCTCAGATTGATAAGTTAAAGAGTTAGTCTAAGTGTAACACCCTAGCTCTGACACCAACTAATGTAACACCCTAGCTAGGGCATCACATTTCTGACTTCCGACTCAAGGCTCGACACCAATTGATAAGTTAAAGAGTTAGTCTAAGTGTAACACCCTAGCTCTGACACCAACTAATGTAACACCCTAGCTAGGGCATCACATTTCTGACTTCCGACTGTTCATCTTGATGCATCGGACAAATTAACATACTTATTCCTTTTCTCGTTCATCTTGATGCATCGTCATAATCTCGAAAATAAGTTCGCACAAAGTTTGAGTTATAAAAGATGAATTTCAAATTTTCTTCTTTACTCAAAATATAAATTTATATCGAAAATATTAGGTAATATTGAAAATCATATTTCAACTATTCATTATGCAATATTGACACCAATTAATAACACAATTTAAAGAAAATATAAAATTAACAATGCGTTGCAACGACTTATTTTTTTTTACGCCGCACCTCGACGTCCATCATAGCAAACCCTTCATGACGGTCCTACTTAATAGCATATATAATGCACCAAATTCAAATAACACTAATGTAAGAAACTTTAACATACTTATTCCTTTTACTATGTTCATCTTGATGCATCGACATCAAAATTACCTTTATCAACACCGCACACCTTCGAGTCCCGAATGTCCACTCCTTATTGTTGTCACCAATCTCGAGTATTTATTTCGACCATTATGTCTAAGACAACTCGATCATTCTATTGTTTGATTTTAACAATACAAACAAACACAAAAAAAAATCATTCAACATAACAATACTTTCCAGGTGAGATCACCTACACCAATACCAACACTTTTAAATCACATAGTGACGTTTCAGATAACACAAACAAGAAAAATATTATACCAAATAGATCATACCATAATCATGCTATCAACATTAATCAACTATCATCATCTAATCATTTATCTTCAAAAATTCAATCATCATCCAAGTACTTTGTATTTCATTTTTCATATTTTCTTACTCCAAAAATCAATTGTCATAGCCAAAATTGAAGGCTATCAAATCAATATTTCAAATCAAAAATCTTCCACTTTGTAAATTCTCAAAATTTATTTCTCATTTTTTCATTTCCAAATTAACTTTGAAGTTTGAAAACATTTTAAGCCTAAAAACTTAATTTTTCAAGCTACTCCAACATGTCTCAACATGTCTCTTTTTCTTTTACTTGCTTCTCCAACCATCCCCCATTCATCATGCACTCCAAAGTTGTCATAATTACTTGCTAATTGATTAGTTAATTCATTAGATTAAGTTTCTAATCAATCTTAACTAATTTTCTAATTACATAACTAATTAATTAGACATATTATTTTTCCTATATTATAATCTCTAATTAAAATTAGGATATCTAATTAATGAATTAGATTATAATAATTTAACATTTAATTTAGTTTACTTGGCTTGTTAATTAGGCCATTATTTGAAGCATTTTTTTCTAGCCATTGATTAATTCAATTTGTGTTAGGATTTTCTTAAAAAGACAAACCTTTAATTTTCCATACTCCTCAAATCAATCCAATTTTATTCTTCCATAACATATTAATTTGTAAACACCTATTTTGAGGTGTCTTGGCTTCTCATTGTTCTAGGGATCAAAATTTAATTTCCTTGTTCTTGAAAAATTTCAACATTGACCCAAATCAAGCATCAAAATCGTAGTTCTTCCTTGGCCATTGGAACCAAGATCAATTTTCTTTCCATCCACACATCATAGCATACATATATATATTTCATTATAAATATCACAAACATGCTATATACTCATCATGCATATTATAAGTATACTATCAAAGCCATAAAATCATGCAAAGCATATTAAGCATAGACAAAATAATCAAAGCACAAGAAAATAAAACAAAGCTCATAAACACACAATTAATTATTACATGACCATGGATTGGAATTCTCGCATGAATTCACAATCCATCAAATATAAGACCATCTCCTACCACCATAATTGGTTGGTGAGATGGATCTCCCTCTTACCTCTTGAAGATCCTCAAAGCTTCTTGATTTTGCTTCTCTTTCCAAGTCCTTCAACACTAAGGGCTTCTCAAATTCAAAACGAAATACATAGAAATTAGTATACTAAGCTTGATTAAGAGGAACCATGGATCAAACCTGGTTTAGATCATGAAAAAGAAAAGAATAAATGAAGTTTCCTTACATTTCACCAACAAGAACTCTAGAACTAAAAAGTCCTTCAAGATCTTCAATAAAAGTTGTTTAGAATAAGGTAAGGATTCAAAATTAAACAAACCATGGAACAATCATAGCTTAAAAAATCATAAACATTTTAAACCATAAAACCAAAGTTTATCTCTAGGATAAGTAAAAATTTTGAAGCATTGGTGGGATTTTGGGAAAACTTTATATAATGAAAAGTGTTTAGAATTGATTAAATTAGCTTTAGGAAATGATATGAAAATTATAGGTGATGGATAGTGTATTTGGGTGTAGAGACCGAACCAATGGAGAGTTTATTTTGGTTCTTATTGATTAAATCAATGATGATTATCTTATGTTTTTTATTAAAAAATTATTTGACTTAAGGTGCTGTTAATTGAATCAATAGTGGATATCCAAACCACCAATGTTGACTTAAGCAATATAATTTCTATTTTTATCTACTAAAATCCCCCGAAAAAGAATATATTTAATTGATTAGTTAATTCATTATTTTTATCAATCTTAATAATTAAATTACATAACTAATTAATTAGACAATATCTAATTAAAATTAGATTATAATAATTTAACATTTCTAAAATTATTTCCGATTCAAGTTTAGTAAGATCTTCTTCTTACTTTTAATCCAAGGGTCATAATTAGTCTTTGCTACTTTTTAAGACCAAATCTCCACCCTTGATTAATTCTTCATCCAATGTCATAAATGGTCTTTGTCACTTTTTAAGACCAAATCTCCACCCTTGATCAAGTCTAAATCCAATGGTTGTAAATGGTCACTTTATATAATTAATTTTACACCGTTGATTAAATCTACTATTGATATTGAAGAACTGCCTAAAAATCAATGATTAATTTAACTTTAATTATGCGCAATATAATTTCTATTTTTATCTACTAAAAATCCCAAAAAATTTTACTTTGTATTTTTATCGCGATAATTAAATACGAGAAACCAATACAAGAAAATTTCTAAAATTATTTCCTGATTCAAGTTTAGTAAGATCCCCTGCTCTAAAATCTACGTATGCGTCACTGGAGGTCCCACCCACGTATGGTCAAACACCTCGTGGGGCCTACAAACAGAAAAAAATTCAAAATCACACATAAAATTACAAAAATTAGAAAATGTATGAAAATCAAGTCAGATTGTTAAAAATAATTAACAGTCAAGAGAAATAAATACGAAAAATTTTTCCCGGCCCAGAAATTATTATTTTCCTGACACGGAGTAAATCACTCAAAACAATCAAATACGCTGACGGAATAAACAAAATAATTTTACAGTATCCAGAAATTACTAAACAGTAAAATTACATTGTTGTCAAAAAATTACTTGTTTATAGGATAGGAAATTTTGGGGTGTTACAATTCTCCCCCTCTAAAAAGAAATTTCGTCCTCAAAATTTGAGAAACATGATTTCACACCCTCAGAATAAATACGGATATAGTGCTTTCATCTTATTTTCCAATTCTCATGAAGCTTCCTCTCTTACATCTTGCTATACTATTCTAATCCCACAAAATCTCTTTGCTGATATTCAACTTCTCCTGATCAAACAGATATCTCAGACTCCTATCATAGAGATTTTGTTGGTTATTACTGAAGATGTTGAATGTTACTCCAGAAAGAAAGAATTTCCATATCTCTAATATCAACATAACAACAACCGATCTTCATTCATGCCTAGAATAGTTTTTCTCAGATAACTTCCAACTAATGTAATGTAATGTTCAGCTAATGTAATGTATTACTTAAAATTTTCTTATTCTCATATCACTACATATTCTAGATTTTTGCTTTTAATAGGAAATGTCTCACTAACCGAGTTCTCCTTTCCACAGCACGATACCAGATACTTCCATAATTTTTTTTTTACGGTTTTTCCATTACCGTATTAAATTTTCCCATAGAAGAATCGTTCCAATCTTTTGAAAAATTCACCACGCTTCTGCTATGTTACTCAATTACGTTAACACAAATACAAATATAGAAATATCCTTTCTTGCAAGATATTCCTTCAGTTGCAGGAGATGAAAGAAAACATCATGGAAGATAACAAAACGAATCGAACCTGTTATCGAATATATCCAGCAAAGAATTGGATGTAACCCGATTTTCAAAAATGAATTTTCTCTGGATTACTCACAGTCTGTTAAAATAATCTCATTGGATATGGCTGAAAAATAACCAATCCATTTTCAAAGACCAAGTCTGTTTATGAAACAGATCAAACTAATACAAAATTTTTGAACAACAGATCAAACTAATACAAAGATTTGATCTATAACAACAACTTGAATAACTTGAATAACTCGATCAACTAAGAATAGAAATAGAAGTAAACAAATCAGAAGATAACGAATAACTCTAACATATAATTGATCTACTCAATCATATATTATAAAGAATAAGTCACTCACAGAAATATTTAGTATGATTTATAGGATTAGCTCTAATGACACAATCTCCATTGATTAAATCTTTTGCTCAGAACACTCCCGTTCCATTCAGAGTAACAACTTTCCTTACTATCTAAAATTTTTACTAATAGAAAACTCTATTTTCAAAGAACACATCAGAGATTATACTCTTTGGAAATGTGTCCAACTTTTTCGTAAATTGTTTTCTTGACGTACATTCCTTCATTAAGTACCTTCTTTCTCATCACTTACTGCTTTTGGTTTCCTCAATGGTTGTAAATTCATCTTCCGTCGAAATCAATTACTTTCTCAATATCCAAAAAAATACCAGGTTCCAAAATTACGAAATCTTATATTCCAAGACTGATTCTCTTCCGTCAGATTCTAAACTTCAACTTCCAGTTTCCACTGAACAGCGGTCCTTTATTCGTGCAGTCGTCTTTCCACATTGCTCACGTTACTCCTGTAGCTGCAACTGCATTACTAGTAACATGTTTCACTTCCACACAAGTATAACTATCCCGAGCCATTCTCCTTTTTTTTTTAAGGCGTGCGGATCGAAATACAATGGATCTAATATCCATTATAAACAACATTATTTCCTTTTGGAAAAACGAACACAGAGAACACAACACAAGCAAAATAGACCTAATCACAAACCCCAAAAGACTCAAACCGTGCTCTGATACCAACTAATGTAACACCCTAGCTCTGACACCAACTAATGTAACACCCTAGCTAGGGCATCACATTTCTGACTTCCGACTCATAATCTGAAAATAAGTTCGCACAAAGTTTGAGTTATAAAAGATGGATTTCAAATTTTCTTCTTTACCGAAATGTAAATTTACTGAAAATATTAGGTAATATTGAAAATCATATTTCAACTATTCATTATGCAATATTGACACCAATTAATAACATAATTTAAAGAGAAATATAAAATTAACAGACTTATTTTTTTTATAGTAGCAAACCCCATGACGGGTCCTACTTAATAGCACGGTACAACACTAACAAGAAACTTTAACATACTTATTCCTTTTTCTGTTCATCTTGATGCATCAGACATCTGTTCCTTTGTCAACACTACACACCTTCGAGTCCTGAATGTCCACTCCTTATTGTTGTCACCAATCTCAGAGTATTTATCGACCATTATGTCTAAGACAACTCGATCATTCTATTGTTTGATTTTAACAATACAAACACAACAAAACAACATAACAAAGAGGTGAGATCACCTACACCAATACCAACATGGCAGCATAGAGATAACACAAACAGCAATATTATACAGATAGATCATACCATAATCATGCTATCAGCATTAATCAACTATCATCATCTAATCATTTATCAGTTCAATCATCATCCAAGTACTCAAAACAATTGTCATAGCCAACATTCCTCAATTAATATATCAGACAGATATAAATGCTCAGACTTATGCATATGTACAAAGACTCAGTTTATCAAAAACGACTCCATGGAGGTTTTCACAATTTCGAGAAGAATGCTCTGGTTAATTGTCAGCCTTAGCCCAAAGACAATCTCCCAGTCGTTGAAAAGAATCGTGTTCTTGTCGGGTATCGCCAATGCGTTGCAACGGATCGCATCGCCAAGTGGCACAGGGTACTCGCCAGCTGTCCACTGGTCGACCGCCACGCCTCGACGCCCCTAAGATCCATCATAGACCTCACTATCAATTCTCATTCCCTCTTCAACCACAAGGGCCATAATAGCTATTAGCTATCTTTTATACAATGCATGAATTTATCAGTGCAAGTCCAACCCCAACGGGCCAAATCTTTTCAATGCATATATAATGCACCAAATTCAAATAAGACATCTCTTTCTAATGTATATAAAATACATCAAAAGCCAATCGTAGACAAACTCATCATTTGCTCACAATGTTCATACACTATGTTATCATGCTTTTATAGTCATAAAGCACTTCTGCCGTATTTTCACAAAATTGCGCAACATTTCCATTATGTTTTCACAATTCCAAAATATTTCTGTTACAGTTTCAAAATATCGTAACACTTCTGTTACGTTTTCAAAATGCCGCAACTCTTCTGTTGCACTTTTAAATCACATACTAATTTTTCAATGTTTTTCTCAATCGCGTAAAAAATATACGTTTCTCAAATCACATATTATTTTTTCACTGTTTCAAAATTACGTATCTCAAAAATCATTCTTTTAAGTTACGTAAATCATTTTCTATCATTCTCAAAATATTTAAAACACTTTCCAAATCTCATAACAATTTTCCACCATTTTTCATAATCGCATAAAAATATTTTTTTCGTTGTTCAATCACGTAAAAATATTCTATTACTTTTAAATCACATAGTGATTTTTCAACAGTAGTTCAAATTACGTAAAATATTCCTCAATATTCCAAAATAATATTAATTTGGACTTTCAAATAATTCAATATCATTTTCAACACATTTTTAAGATACGTAAATAATTTTTCTCCACAATTCTATTACGAAAAATATTTCTCAACCTTCAAAAATTTCATTTCATCATTTCTCAAAATATTATGACTTTGTATTTCATTTTTCACATTTTCTTACTCCAGAAAATCTTTTTCCATGTTTCTTTACTCAAGAAATTCTTTTTCAAATATAGTCCACAAAATTACCTTTCCATTGATACAAATCAATATTTCAAATCTTAAAATTTTCAAACGTACTTCAAAACTTGAAAATAAGTTATACTTGAGTAAATTCTCAAAATACCATTATATTCTCCATTTTTCCCCAAATCATTTCCAAATTAACCTACTTCAAAATAAATTGAAGTTTGAAAACATTTTCGTTTACAAAACTTAATTTTTCAAGTGAGTAAAATACTCTGATTCCCTTTTCAAATTTCTTGTATTAAATCAATTATATTTTCACTTGAAAAATTACTTTGTTTCATCAAAATCTAGGCATTACTATTGAAAAATTATCAAAACTTTTTTTCCTTTTAAATTGATATGGTTTTACACAAACAAAACCATTAAAGTTTTATTTTCAAAACCAAAGTACCGATTGGTCATAACACAAACCCATTTGTTCAAATTCATTTTCACTTTCTTTGCAAATCCTTTTTCATTCTTAGTCAAAAAAAATTTCCTTAATATATATTTTCTCAAAATCACTTTTTATTAATCTAGTCCTACAAAATCATATTGAGTTGATTTAATTATTGTTTCTTAACTTTAAATTTCCTAACGTTTTCCAAAACCCAATAAATAAATTCTCTGTTAGAAATTTTAAGTTACAAATGTTTTTCTTTATATTTCTAAATCACTTCTAAAAATTGATTAATTTGAAGTTCAATACTTTTAATCTTCTTTTTCTTTTATTTATGAAGATTCCACTTCACTTAATTTATAACACTTAATTCCCTTTTCAAAAATCCTTATTTGAAAATTCTTGTATTTCATAGCATCAAAACATTTTTCTAAATTAGCAAAACCTTATAGATGGCCATTGGAACCATGAAATATTTTTCTTCTAACTTAAATAAATTCCATTCTTGTTTCTACACAAAATAAATCAATAAAATTTTACTCTAAAATTTGTGTTCATGTTTTCTTAAAAAAACAAACCTTTAGTTCATTTTCCATACTCCTCAAATCAATCCAATTTTATTCTTCCATAACATATTAATTTGTAAACACCTATTTTGAGGTGTCTTGGCCGAAATTCTCATTGTTCTAGGGATCAAAATTTAATTTCCTTGTTCTTGAAAAATTTCAACATTGACCCAAATCAAGCATCAAAATCGTAGTTCTTCCTTGGCCATTGGAACCAAGATCAATTTTCTTTCCATCCACACATCATGGCATACATATATATATTTCATTATAAATATCACAAACATGCCATATACTCATCATGCATATTATAAGTATACTATCAAAGCCATAAAATCATGCAAAACATATTAAGCATAGACAAAATAATCAAAGCACAAGAAAATAAAACAAAGCTCATAAACACACAATTAATTATTACATGACCATGGATTGGAATTCTCACATGAATTCATAATCCATCAAATATAAGACCATCTCCTACCACCATAATTGGTTGGTGAGATGGATCTCCCTCTTACCTCTTGAAGATCCTCAAAGCTTCTTGATTTTGCTTCTTTTTCCAAGTCCTTCAATACCAAGGGCTTCTCAAATTCAAAACGAAATACATAGAAATTAGTATACTAAGCTTGATTAAGAGGAACCATGGATCAAACATGGTTTAGATCATGAAAATGAAAAGAATAAATGAAGTTTCCTTACATTTCACCAACAAGAACTCTAGAACTTGATCTTAGTAAAAGTCCTTCAAGATGGAAAATTTAGAGAAAGTCTTCAACATGAAAGTTATTTAGAATAAGGTAAGGATTCAAGATCTATGGTTGGATTAAATTAAACAAACCATGGAACAATCATGGCTTAGAAAATCATAAACATGAATTTAAACCATAAAAACCAAAGTTTATCTCTAGGAAAGTAAGGTAAAAGTGGGATTTTGAAGCACTTAGAGTGGGATTTTGGGAAAACTTTCTAAATGAAAAGTGTTTAGAATGGTGTTTAGCTTTAGAAAATGATGAGAGTGAAAATTATAGATGATGGATAGTGTATTTGGGTGTAGAGACCGAACCTATGGAGAGAAAATGGAAGGAAAAATGGTTGCTTGGTTCTTGGGATTTTGAGAGAATAAGATGGAGGCTTTTTTGGTGAAGTAGAAAAATGAATATGGAGAGTGTGACCAAAGGTGCTGCTGCCGTGGGAGTGAAAGAATGGAGAGATATGAATTCATTTGGCATAATTGAAGGCTATCACATGCATGCAAAAATCTTCCACTTTGTCATTTTTTTCTTTGGCCTAAAAAGGCTACTCCAACATGTCTCAACATGTCTCTTTTTCTTTCTTGCTTCTCCAACCATCCCCCCCTTCATCATGCACTCCAAAGTTGTCATAATTACTTGCTAATTGATTAGTTAATTCATTAGATTAAGTTTCCTAATCAATCTTAACTAATTTTCTAATTACATAACTAATTAATTAGACATATTATTTCATATATTATAATCTCTAATTAAAATTAGGATATCTAATTAAGAATTAGATTATAACAATTTAACATGTAATTTAGTTTACTTGGCTTGTTAATTAGGCCATTATTTGAATCATTTCTAGCCATTGATTAATTCAATGGTTAGGATTTTAGGTAGACTTTTAATTTAGAAGACTAAATCTAAGCCATTGGATCTTTCTCCTTTAGATTCTAGCCATTAGATGTGTCTCCAAAATAAAGGGTCAAGATTACTTCTTCTTACTTTTAATCTAAGGATCATAATTAGTCTTTGCTACTTTTTAAGACTAAATCTCCACCCTTGATTAATTCTTCATCCAATAGTCATAAATGGTCTTTGTCATTTTTTAAGACCAAATCTCCACCCTTGATCAATTCTAAATCCAATGGTTGTAAATGGTCACTTTATATAATTAATTTTACACCGTTAATTAAATCTACGGTTGATATTAAAGCTTGCCTAACTAAGTTTATTTTCACACTATTGATTAAATCAATGATGATTATCTTATGTTTCTTTATTAAATTTATTTCTTAACAGTTAATTGAATCAATAGTGGATATCCAAACCACCAATGTTGACTTAAGCAATATAATTTCTATTTTTATCTACTAAAAATCCCACGAAAGAATATATTTACTGTATTTTTATCGCCTGATAATTAAATACAATGCCAAACACAATACAAGAAAATTTTTAAAACTGTTTCCGGATTCAAGTTTAGTAAGATCCCCTGTTTCTGTCTAAACAGTATAAATTTTTCTATGCGTAGAAAAATTTTCACTTTGCGGGATCCACCTGGGCCCACGTATGGTCACTTGGGCCCACAAACACCTCGTGGGGCCTACAAACAGAAAAAAATTTAAAATCACACATAAAATCACAAAAATTAGAAAATGTATGAAAATTAAGTCAGATTGTTAAAAATAATTAACAGTCAATAGAAATAAATACAGAAAGATTTTCTCCGGCCTAGAAATTATTATTTTCCCGGCACGGAGTAAATCACTCAAAACGATCAAATACGTTGACGGAATAAACAAAATAATTTTACAGTATCCAGAAATTACTAAACAGTAAAATTCTGTTAGCTGTCAAAATTACTGTTTATAGGATAGGAAATTTTGGGGTGTTACACTAAGTATTACGTGTGGGATAATCCTTATCTGTGAAGATTTTGTAGTGACCAAATGATTAGGAGATGAATACTTGATCATGAGTTTAATTATGTTTTTAGCTTTTGTTATGCATTTGCATATGGTGGACATTTTGGACCTAAACGTACAACAAGGAAAGTTTTGAACTCTGGTTTATATTGGTCTACCTTATTCCATGATGCATACTTATTCTGTAAGTCTTGTGAACAGTGCCAAAGAACAGGGAACATTTCTCGTAGGAATGAGATGCCCCAGAAACTTTTGCTGTTTTATGAGATTTTTTGTGTATGGGGTATTGATTTTGTGGGACCCTTTCCTATTTCTTTTGGTTTTGTTTACATTTTGCTGGCTATTGGTTATGTATCTAAATGGGTGGAGGCAAAAGCCACTTGGAGTGATGATTCTAAAGTTGTTGTGGATTTTGTTAGATCATAGATTTTCTGCAAGTTTAGAGTCTCGAGGGCCATCACCAGTGATTAGGATTTGCATTTTTGTAATCGGAGCATAGAGGCTTTGATGAAGAAGTATGGAGTCATGCATAAAGTTTCTACACCTTATCACCCCCAGACTACTGGGCAAGTCGATGTTTCCAACAGAGAGATCAAGCAGATACTTCAAAAGACAGTCCAACATTATAGAAAGGACTGGAGCAAGAGACTTAGGGATGCTTTATGGGCTTACCGAACTGCCTATAAGACACTAATTGGGATGTCCCCTTATCGGATTGTCTTTGACAAGGCATGCCATTTGCCGGTGGAAATTGAACATTGTCCATTTTGGGTGGTGAATAGGTGCAACCTGGACTAAAACCAAGTGGGTGTGGAGAGGAAGCTACAATTGTAAGAATTGGAGGAGATCTGCTTGGAGGCATATAAGAGTTCCAAACTTTATAAATATAATACCAAAGCCTCCCATGATAAGATGATTATGAGAAAAACATTTGAGATTGGTCAAAAAGTGCTTTTATATAACTCTCGTATTAAATTAATGCCTAAAAAATTGAGATCTGGGTGGGAAGGTCCTTTATTATTACTAATGTTTTTCCTTATGGTGTAGTTAAGTTTCAAGATGTGACTATAAAGAGGAGCTTCAAGGCTAATGGGCATAGACTCAAGCACTTTTATGATGGTTTCCAAGAGCATACCATGGGAGGAGGTGGCCTTGCTTGATGCTACTTTGATGTTTTTCAAAAAAAAAATTGTATGCTTCTTATTTTTAGTTTTTAATTGCATTCCAATGGCTCTTGAGATGTGTGGAAGTTATGAGTTTGGACAAATTGAGAATTAGAGGTTCATGACATAAGTGAATGAATTGTCTTTCATCTTGAATTTGACTTGTTTGGTAATGAAAATTGAATTGGTAAATTAAGTTTGATAGACTTATACCTTATGAGAATTTGAGCTTATTGATGAATGGAATAAGTAATTGAACCATTCTCTTCCTTCTTGTGTGATTTTCACTCATGGATTTTGATCACTCTAGAACTTGCTTTAATTCTTTTTTAGGCTACATTTCACATACATGCATGAACATGATTGAGGCAGTCTTTCCTTCCATTAGCTACTTTAGCTAAATAGCCAACCTTACATATTTCTCCTTAATTAACCCTCTTGAGCTTATTTTCCTATTCTTTGTTGTTCTTAGCTCATTATATACCCTCAGTGAAAAACCATGTTATCCCTTTACCTTAGGGAATAGGAGAGCATTGGCATTATCCTTGGATGAGCTCGCAAACTAGTGTAGGGGAATCTTAAATTGTTATTGTTGTTTGGTCTTACTTGAGGACAAGCAAGGTTTAAGTGTGGGGTGTGTGAAAATGTTGTGCTAAATTATTATGCCAAAAGAAAAAAGGAAGAGGGAATATATATGAAGAGAATAATTTGCATCATATGAAATCGTATTAAACTTTCATGCTTGTTCTTAGAATTCATCTCCAAAGTTCTTTTATTCTCTTTGGTTTTTAGCTTGTCATATCTTTATCATTCTCATCCCTTACCTTCGCCCCATTACAACATTGAATGATGCTCTCTTGATTTGTGTATGCATGTGTATAGAATAGTGGAGAAGTAGAAGATAAGCAAGCTTATGGTAATGTAAATTTTCTTCAGTTGAGTTGAGTGAAACACTTACTTTCTGGACATTTCTAATACTAAACACTTAGGGAGTGAGACTATATATTGTGATAATCTATCATTCTTGGTTTATGCTTTTTAATTGAAATTACCTTGCTTATTGATTTGAGATGTAAAGAAATGTCACTTCATGAATGTTTTAATGCCTTAAACTTCTTGGTTGCTATCCTTACTTGTAAACTTTTACATTCTTGAATGTCATTGGAAAGTGAATCTCTTTGAGTGTTGGTTTTTGAGTTTTTGTGTTCCTTGTCCCTTAGTTTAAATCTTTAGTTTGCCCATGACGTGCAAAAGCTAAGTGTGAGGTAATTTGATAATCACATATTTCATACATTAATAAACTCTCATTTTTAGTCCTTTACATTCTCCATGTACTTAATTGATTGAGCTTGACCATGTTTCGTAACTTTGGACTCAAATTGGACTTAATTGATTTTTCCTGCATTATTAGGATTTTACACTATTTTTTTTTATTTTGGTCATATCTTAAGTTTTAAATATCTAAAATTATGTATCTTGCCTTATAGGAAAGAAAAGAGAGAGCTCTACAACTTTCATGAAGAGTTCTAGAGCTAATCAGATATCTAGTAGACCTAATTGGGCTTGGAAGTCAGAATACGGGTTCTGTTATGTAACCCAAGTAACGTGCACTTATTGGTCCATAATTCGGGTTGTAGGTGTAATATGGACCTAAAAACTAGTGGTATTTGAAAGATAAGACATAGATCTTAAATTCTTGTGAAGGCCACCTATCCAAACTATGACGTTTGATGGTGTTTTCATCCTTTTACGTCGGTTGACAGGATCAGAGACTTGTTAAGAGTGATTTGGCATAACTCTCTCATCTTAAGCCTAATTTGAGTGATTTCGATGGCCAAAGAAAGCTAAGAGGAAGAGGATTAACTTTAACGTAGGGAAAATTTAGATTCTTAATTTTTAAGTTAGTTATTTTTGTATAAATAGGGAACCCGAGATAGGTAGAAGCCCTAAGTCGTATTACTTTATTCTTCTACCAATATTTTTCTCCTACCTTTTGAAAACTGTGTGCGGCAGCCATGGAGAACTAAATATTTGAGATCGATCCAAGGATCTTGAGGAAATCCTAGTTTGGTTTTGAGATTCTATACCTAATTTCGATTTTAAATTGAATTAATTATCTTTTTCTACTCTTGATTTGAATTTCGAATTACATGATTAGAAATTTCTGTTGTGTGATGTGATTTGATTGGATCCTTTATCCTAAGTGATATTTATGATTAAATTGTGATTGATTAATTGTTGTTTAGTCACATGAATTGAAGATGGTTAGGTTGGTAGATTTGTTAATCTAGGTTTAATTGAATTCTGCTTGTTAAACTAGCATAGGTTGCATAAATCGAGCAATCACAAGTTTATGAATCGTTTGTTAGTTAAATTCTAGGTGATTATCTTGTGTTGAATTCTATGTGTTTGATACAGAGATTTCGGTCAATCATACATTAAATAATTAATTCACTCTAGATGCATGTCTAGTGATTGATGACAAGCCAACTAGGTTTCTGACAGTTTCTTGGATTGGTTACTTTGCAATTTATTTTTTCTTACATTTAATTATTACATTTATATTTTGCATACACAATCCCCCCTTGTTTGGCCTTGATTTAGTTTGATTGGTACCTTGTTCCTCAAGAGACGACTCAGTCCACTACCTTACGCTACTAGTTATCGGTAGAACTGAAATTTTATTATTTCGTTGAGCTCGACACTCGAATTAGGGGGAAGCCTCATTGTAGTTGGTAAGTGAGGATTCTTTTCCATCCTGCCGCTAATCCTGGTTTGTTGCAGCTTGCCTTCTGGTATAAATCATGGTGGAGATGGTAATCTAAGTTTAACACTTCCCGTAGATGGTGCTAATGTTCAGAAGTAGAATCAAAAAGTGGTACCTGATCATGTAACGCCCCAAAACTAATACCCCTAAGATATCTGGATTACACAGAAATACTTAGAATTAGGCACGTTACTACTAAAATATTATCATTTCTAGATAATTAAATATACTAATTTTATCGCTAATTTGAGCCTTGTGGGGGATAATAATATCTCAAGATATGAATATACAACTGAATAGTCTGACCCATACTAACATTAATAGTCCATACATTCTAGAACATTAATGTTCAAGTGATGCAAACTAATCCTATACAAGGCAATGGTCAAAATGAAAAATAATCCTATACTACTTCAGCCTATTCTCTTCTACTCTATAAGTGGATCTCATGCTAGAATTATCATATGGAAAGAAAAGATACAAGGGGTGAGAAATCTAGAAATTATCAGTAGGTCTAACATATAAAATGTCACCATAATAACTTCAGCTGCTTTGGGGAATCAAATCAATACTATAAATATCATATGGCTAAAGCCAAAAATAGTTCATTTCTATTCCCAAGGCAAAAATTCAATTTTAATTGTTGATCAATATCACCTTTTCAATTAATATAATTAGTTTCAATACATCATCAATAAATCATAGATTTCATCAATAATATATCAAGTATGAGTCATAACTCACTATCACTATCACTAATATAATTGGTCTTTAAACACTCATTATGTTTTATTAAAAATACCAAACTAATTCATTCAATTCTCCAAAAATTACCACAACTCATTCTAATTGTTTGTAACTTAGAAATAAATTTTTCATATTTGTTTTCATCATCTAGATAATTTTATGCTAAATTATGGGCTAATATAAGTTATTTTCCATGTCTAGTGTTATAGCACTATACCTAACGAACTCAGAAAATCATCAAAATTAACAAGTAACTCACACAAGTGTTAATGAGCTTCTATAACAATCACTAATGCTAGTAAGTTAGGGAGGATGTTACAGATCATGCTCCAAATGGTTGTCGATGGAAGAATAAGGTAGCTCCTCCTTGTGCAGTAGTGGCGGATATCCAGGATGGTATACCTGCAAGACACTTTGACATTTAAATTAGTGTTATGCACTAGGAGGAAGAAGTATATGAGAATAGATACATACCTAAGTTGCTTAACCCTTTTTTATAACATGTGATTACTTGTTAAGGAAGTAATATCTGAAGAGATACAGTTTTCCTGTAATTAGAATAGATAGTTAATAGGGGATTTGATTAGGGATGGCAATTTTACCTACCATGGTACCATGGTAATACCCAGTGATCGGGCGCGGGTAATACCCGTCAAATTCCCCGGATATAAATACCCGTTTAGTATTATCCCCATTTAATAAACGGGGCGAAGTGGTGGTTTCCCGTGCCGCGGTATTCATAAAAATTTTATATAAATATTTTATATAAAATTATTTAAAAACTTAATTATATAAATTAAAATATTGTAAAGTTATATAAATTAAAAGTATTTTAGGTGTTTGACATTATTTTTAAATTAAGTTGTGTTGGACAAATTTTAAAAAATTATAGTATTATACTTTTTTTTCATTTTTTATTTTATTTTTTTGATTTTTTTGAATTTTTTATAATTTATTGGATGCATGGATATCATGCGAACCCATTTATCCGCTGAGGGAAAAATAAACGAGATGCCGCGACGGATATGGAGGCGGGGCGGGGTGGATATTATTCGCGGGGGCGGGGATGGGGGGCTACTACCCGTCCCCGCCCTGCCTCGTTGCCATCCCTAGATTTGATCCTTAAATATCCTCATTAAATGAGGGATTTTGTTAGGATATAACAGATATTCATAAGCTGGATTGTAAGGACAGTGAAGTTGCAATAAGCCAGGGCCGTAATAGGGCTAGCTTAATTGGGCTGCGTATGTTGGGCTTGGGGCTGGGATGTTTGGCCAGAACAGCTTCCAACGAGATATTCTTGTATAAATTTATACTCAATTTGAGTGCAGTAAGTGAGAAAAATAATGACACATTATTAATTTGCTAGTGAATATAATATTTGTTTAATAAAAATTAATGATGTGTCATTAATTTATAGACGTGCCCTTAAGTTAGGTACACTAGATTTTATAGAAGAATCTCTGAATTCTTACTTACACATTTTGCCGTCAGCTTCGGAGGAACGTGATTTTGATATTTTAGTGGTGCACATGTATATTTGGGCCTTCATGTCATAGGTTCAGGCAAAGGGTTTCTGGTTTTATGCAGTTACCTTAATAGATCAGAGGATTGGGTCTGAAGTTAACTACACTGCCGAGTTGATCAATCATTACATGTATCATTAACACAGACTCCTTATTAGAAGAAAGGGAATACCCTAGAAGAAAATGTTGCAGATTGATACCTAGCTTTATGTTGAGGACACGTGAGTCCCAAATAATACAAGAATTAAAATTTGATGACAAGAACTAAACCCATGATAACTATGTATCCACCAAAAAGGAAAAAAATTGATAATTCACTGATACAGAAGAGCTGCATGATTTCTTCACTTTGCTTCATTTGGAGCCTCAAAGCATGCTGTCAGCACGAGATGGCAACCTCCTGAAGAAATTGCTAGGCACCGAGGGTAGCTTGCTTCGAAACCTGGGATGCCTGAGCCAGAAAATGCCAGCAACTGAAGCAACTATCTTGAAAGGTGTTATGTATAGTGCCACAGCTGCAATGAGGCAGAAAATCACAAAGAGGCTTGTTGCTCTTGGGTCTCTCCAGCTGAGCAGTGCTTGAAATCTCTCACCCTGAGTTGCAATGTCTCCCACCACTGTTTGTATTCTTCCTGCCACACTTCTAAGCCTATCATACCTCATTCTTATCACATCCTGAGGCTTGGACGTAGGGAAGGTATCAAACTCTTCGTCTAGTTCATCTGGCTGTGCTGCTTCTGCCCATGAAAGCTTAGTATCCATGTGTGGAGGGTGCCTTGGCCTGAACCGAAAATTCCATATTCCAATGAGAAACATGTAGAGGAAGATAGTGGGGAGGATCAGTTCTGGGTAGCATATTAAGATGAAAAACAGAACATGAACTAGAATTGTGGTCACTGGGTTCTTCCACTGTTGCACCTCACCAAGCCACCTGCTCGTTGATATTACACCTGAAAACAATGACACAATTCTGAAGAAATTAGCTTTGCTCCTTCTCAAACTCCATATATGAGAGTCCACATCCAGCATGTACTCCACAACCTCTTTCCTCAGGGGTGGTTCTGCCCTGCCAAGCCTTACTGCTACAATGTTCATAGCCTGGTATCTCAAACTGTCTAATTGATTCACAGTGAATGGATGTAAATAATGCATTTTTGGTAATAAAGGGTGCCCATAAAGGTAAATTATGTTAGCTAGGGAGAGACATGTAAAGCGAATAGCCAATTGCAGTTCCCCCATCTTCTTCAATCCAGAGGGACGCAGAACAAGTAGTGGGTAGGAGTTGGTGTAAATCCTATCCATTTCTAAGGTTGACAAACGAATTCTTACCTTCCCAATTCTGGAGTCAATTTTGGCTCCACTTCCAGAGGTTTGCTGAGAACCTCCACCCAAATGGCAGTTGTCAAAAACTCCCACAGTTATAACAGTGCAAGGGTCATACACTTCCCATGTGTATTGCTCATTCCATTTAGGATTGAAGCTCGCAGTGATTGTTCTTGTTCTGACCCATTTCTGTCCATACTTGGCCACACAATAAGCATCTGTGGACCCCTTGCCATCGTTTGTCTTCATAGGCTGGAGCCCTTGAGCACTCAATATTCCCACTTCAAGAATGCCAATTGGCTGCTTCCATAGCTGCCTAGCAGTTGGCCTTGTATCACTAATGTACATTGCGGATTCGTCTAGGACATGATAAGCACCCTCAAGACAGACTCTGAGGTGAATTCTACTTGAGAACTTGAGTTTATGCCTCTTGTCACCCTCTAGAACACCAAAGCCAAATCTTTCAAGGTTGTACCAGAGCGAGTGTACAGGGCGGTGATCCAATCGCTTCTCAAATTCGTGCAGTGGCAAGCTTTTACTTCCCACAACTTCATCTTTTGCAGGGGTGGACTTGTTTTCCACTGTGAGCACCAGCTGTTCTTCAAAGGGTTCTGCTACTACAAACACCAGATCTTCGTTCCACAATGGATTGGGTGTTTTTGTTGGGCATAGCTTAGTCTTGAGCACCTGTTGTCCAACTTGAGCCTTTACAAACACTTGGGGTGGCTGGCTTTTATCCTGTGGCTCCACATCCTGAGCTTCAATTACGTTAACTCTGAGATACCATAGTTTTGGGTTAACATAAACCTTCGATCGGATAGTATAAACCCCCTCTCCCTGAACTGAAGCAGAATCTGAATGCCAAGCCTCTGGAAATGCTTCATCTGCTTGTGTTCCCATCCAAACAGCGAGCATAACTTCTCCTCTGACCTTGGTATTTCCCTTCCGGTCCTCTAGTCTATACCACTGAGGAGCCAAGGGGCTATCTGGGGGAACTCTTGTTGGCACTTCATGCATGTCAAAGCTCACCATGCCAATGTACTCATCTCTAGGTACCATCTCTTTGTCTCTTACATACACTTCAACAACTGAAGACTGTATCTTGTCCTTTGAGAACGCAAAAACCTGCTTCCACTCAGGGTTGGTCTTCTTCTCAAAATGTCTTGTTTTTCCCTTGTAATTACCAACCTTCACTTCTACGTAAGGGTCAACGTTTCCGGTGACAGGATTTGGTGGTAGGTCTTTGGCCTTCACAACTCGAACATAGAGGTAGAACATCTGTTCCACGAGGTCATAAGTGCTTGTAGCCCTTTCACTGGAAATCCATCCAGTGCCACCACGTTGTCCTCCATGCGGCCAGCGTTCTCCAAGCTCAGGCTTTGTGTCTTTCAACTTGTATTCATCTTGGTTTGACTTTGAATCAGCTTGAGAACTCATCTTGGCTAGTTTGGAAGCTTCACCTTTCCAATTTCTTCTTGTTGCAAAACCTCTACTTTCATGTGTCTTGTGCTGAAATGATCATTAACGGTGCAACTTGTATGATGTCTTCCTGTGTCTTTTTGACAAATGAGCACCAGTAAATTTTACTATTTGATCATAGAACCAGCAGAAGTATCTTTTCACAACAATTGTTGCACCTGGAATAGCAGCATTGAGATAATCAAAATAAGAGAAAGACAGAGTTAATTGGACTCTCTCGAAATGGAGATATGAGATTGTGCCACCTTTAAGCCCCTGACATGGAAAGGGGTCTTATTTACAAGTAGATATCATATTATCAGTAGTGATCCTCACAAAATATGAAATGGTTCTTTGTATTCTAATTTCCTACTATGAAACCTTACCTCCCCCACTAAATACGAAATGGTTCTTTCCCTTCCATGTCATATGATCGATAACAATTTCAAGACACTTTGGCAGATTGAATTAACGATCTTGGTGCCAAACGCGCTTCAAGGCTAACGTTCGGTCTCTTTCTTAGTTGTTTTCTTTTGTGTTTATTTTGGGTGCATTATTGAGTCGCTTTTGCCAATTTCAATCTCCACTCCCAGCATCATGATATATCTTAGTTTTCTTAATTTGATTAACAAAAGATACATACATATATATAAAGAGGAACTAACGATGAAGATGCTGATTAAGGAAATAAATAATATTGACGTGCTTTTTAACTGTGCTAGAGGAACATTGATCCTGAACGCATTTGCTTTATGTGAACGCCTTGTTAATTAAAGTAGAGATAGGAAAAGCCACTTGTTGAAATTCCACAATTTTGTAAAGGCTATAGCTGATGCCCCACTTGAGAGGACAAAGATAGTCTTTTAGAATAAAATAGCGGTAGACTTGCACATAATCGCTCCCCACTTTCCTAGATTCTTTTGTCTTTCTTCCATAACTTTCCTTTAATGCCCAGTTTTCTAATTAAAGACCACTTTGTCCCCGTTCTATCTTGTTTTGGAAAATTTGTTGCGTATGAGACATGGCTATTTTTGTAATTTGATTTGATCTGCAATTCTGCATCGGTTGGATTTAAGCATCATGGACAACTGCCTTCTCTCTGCAGCACAGCTAATGTACAGAGAAAGACAGTTGGTCAATAATAAAGAAGTTGAAACAACTAAAGCTGTATGTTGAGCTCAAACTAAAGGAGAAAGCATCAAAGAAAGCTTATGGCGTAAGTGACCCTCCAAAAGATGCTTTAGAACGTTATTCTGCCATCTTTATTCGTCTTTAACTTTTAGCTAAACTTTGGAATTTTTGCTGGTGGGAGGGATCAGAAATTCTACTGATTTAATCCAATCATGCTTTCACTCCCACCCTGCTCTCTTATATTGGGAATGAAGTTTAAGGAGCATAAGGGATTTGTAGCTGTTTAAAGAATTTCTCAAACGTCACAATGATTAGAATTTATATATTTTTTAAAATAATAAATTTAGGAGGAAGGGAGATTACTCTGCTTAGGGTTGTTGATAGTAGAAAGCGAAGTGTTTCTCTCCTTACGACCCCATGGGCGAATTTAGAATTTTCTATTTGCTAGTTTATATCAAAGTAGCCAGGTTCATTATTAACTACTTTATAATTTCATTAGAGGAAAACAAAAAATCAGTAGGCATGTGAAGTGTGGTATATGTGTATGTAGTAGAGTCAATTATCCACAAGGGACCGACTTAATGGATAAGGAAGTATACAGAATGCTTTGATTAATCTGGTTCAAATTATAAGTGAGTAATTAAAAGAATTAATTTCCCTAAATATATTAAAGTGTGATATGAAATTGTGTCCTTAAAATTATTCATAAAAAAGACTAGTCTCAATTAAAATGAAAGCTAACTCGAAGAAATTCCTCACCGTTAAAAAACAAAAGTTGACTACTAATAAAAAGATAACAGTTGCACCTATTCTTTTTTTTTTTTTTCTGGGTTTATAACAGTTGCACTTTATTTATTTATTTATTTTTGCGGAATACTTACACTTTAATTTTGTGCTAATGTAAGTAAATATAAAACAATAAACAAATCTGTCATATGAATAATTCTTAGCTTGGTAGGTACAGTTCACTCAAATTAACAAGTTGGTTCGTGAAAAGGTAATTTTGCATATATGAAATTATTAACTTCTATACTTCCGCGTGGAAGTTAGTAATTTTTATATTTTATTTTGAATTAAAAGATTGAAATTTTTCTGTGTAAAATAATTAATCTTAAGGATATTTTAATAAATTTGTATTTATTCTGAAGTAGATTTAGAGGAATACTTGAAATAGGCATTTATTAATGGTTGAAGGTGGACCAATGCTCAAGTCAGGATGTGCACCAATTGAGTTTATGCTTTGGGATGATTCGTACTTGATTAGGACGAATTAGTCTGATATTTATAGAGGTTGGATTGATATGTTCTCTTGATGAAGATATATATTCTCATTGTGATTGCAGGAGAAGATATGTTCCTTATTTAGTTATAGAGAATCCCTATATTATCACAATACTGGTATGACAGTTACAGTGCTATTATTCCGTAAGATCATGATTTGCAATTAAGAGATATCGCATTATTTATCCATTACGCAGATCTTACGGTAAAACTATTACCATCCAAAATTGGGATCTCATTATAAGCTGACTTTGCTAGAGACGTGTAGGCTTGAACTTCTGTAAGTGCGTGTACCAGACTGGACTACATATTGATAGCTCAGGTTACGGTCCAAAATAGTTACCCCTAACTTGGCGCTTAAGTGAAACATTTAAGTATCAAGATTCCAAGCTTAAGAAGGACCTGTGGCGCTCAATAGATAAAAATCCATTAAGGTCGAGATCCACTATTATGGTGTACGTCCGGGGTTGGCATACAACACCATCCCGTCATCTGAGGTATGTCATTTACCCCCGTATATGATTTCACAGGATTTTTTGACTTTTTACACACTCCTCAACAATATTGAGCTTTCTTGGGAAACCACTGCCTTGACTTTATCAAGAATTAAAAATCCATTAAAGGGACATTAATTCCATGTTGTTTCCCAACTGTCCACTTACCTCACAACCAATTAGAAACGAGGAGCATTAAGAATGCAGTTTATCTAGCACGATCAGTTCGCTTTTCTTGGTACCAATCTGAATGCTTTATTGTACTTATAAAATAGGGATTGTTTCTGTCAAAGCTAGCATTCCTTTTGCTACATTCTTCTTTCCTTGCCAATATGTTTTAGAGTGCAACCTTTCATGGCTTTCTTCTTATTTTGTTCGAATTCAGAGAGGGTTCTGCCCCCTGCGAAGGTCATCTTCTTGCTTTTTCCAAAATCTGTGAGGATGTTCTTCTTTTCTTTACAAATAGTTTTTCTAATGGAGACTTTTCTTTCTCAACTAGCAATGGCTGGAACTTTTCTTTCCCAGTGTACGAGGGAGTATTTGATACACGCTCTATTGCTAGGGAAATTTGTGACACCTGTCGTGTTGGACGGACCTTCTCGGAGAAACAAAGCCTACACTCCTCCTCCTTTCCAAGAACTTAGCAGGTGATTCGTTTCGAGCTTTGCTTGTTTTCAAATAAGCAAGAGGGACTGTTAAAGCAGCTCCCCAATTTGAGAGGACTTGGGGTGATCATGAAGCTGATGGAATGATCTTCCTCATGAAAAACCACACTCCTTCCAACGAAGGAAAAGGCTGATGCTCTTTCCTTATGCATTTCATGTCTCAATATTTTCTTTTCCCTCTTTCCCAAGTGTAAGATGATGTATGGAATGAGAACAAATCAACAAAAACTCTTATATTATGAACTTTGTATTGTGCTCGCTTTATTCCTCTTCTTTTTTATCGCTATTCACGCTTTTTTCTTTTTATCGGGGTAGGTCCAATGCTTACTCCAGCAACATTGCGATGCCCCCGGCTTAGTGCTTGGTTAATATTCCGAAGTAAATTCAAAGGAGTACCTAAAATAGGCATGTTACGGTGGACTCCTCCGTAGCACAGCAGCGGCAGCGGTGGTGCGAGGGGGTGGGTACCTGCAAAAGGCACTCCGACGCTCAAGTTAGATCGTGCACAATGAGGACAGTCTGTATATTAGAGGAGATGCATACCTTTGAGATCTGGCTTAGCATTTATAGGAGCGTCTTAGGATGAGTACAATCTGTATTTAGGATTAAAATTCGTTAGGGATTGTGATCCATTTAACTAATTTCTCTATTTATGTGGGATGTAATTAGCTTTCATATCCATCAAATATACTTGAGAGATTTATGCCTAATAAATAGGCAGATATACTCATCAAGATAGCACATAGTAATACCTGGGTATTATTCTGGTGGGTCGGGTTGCTCTGACTGATAACTTAAAATCCCGATCCAGAACAATTGCCCCCAGCTTGGCGCTTAGATGGGACAGCTAAGTGTCAAGGTATCCATGTTTAGCAGGAGCACACGACACGCAGTGAATAAAGGGATCCAAGTCAGACTTAATGCCGGATCTCCCAATGTTTTCCAAAGGCCCGAGGTCTGTGGTAATCAGAGTATGCCTTCGGGGTTGACATGTAAAGCCGAGGTCTGAGTCAGATCGCTCTGCTTATATGGTCATTCCCGCATCTGAGGTGTGTCATATGCTGCCCCATATGTTTTGGGGGTCTCAACTGCACGCACAAGTGAATTCCTGCTGAGGTGTCAACGACAAATTCTGGTATACTGCGTGCCTATGGGACATGATCCTAGATCACGATTAAAACAGTTGCCCCCAGTTTGGCGCTTGACCAGTATAGTGAAGTAGCAAGTCTCAATGCCCCTGCGTGACGGAATACGATCTTTACTTGAAGTCGTGGTTCATGCTTCTTCATAGGGTTATGATTTCTAATCTAGAGGCATTTAATCATGACACTTGTGGGCGCGTCGTAGTCCGAACATGGTCCATGTATCAATTGGCCATAAGTGGACATTTCGAGGTGTAGCCGGGGTCCGTAGAATAAGACAGAATTGTTGTCATGTTTACTTCTTTTTCCATGGTCCACCGAAATTTTTTATCACTCGAAGGACTTAAGAAAATTTTAATTAAAACCTTGGTCCAAGGTCCAACGTCCAAAACGTTTTGGCACTTACGATTTCCTTTGACTTAGGTATAATTTAAAACCTTGTCCGGGGCATCTAGAATCCCTTTTGGCTTAGGTATAATTTAAAACCTTGGTTCAGGGTCCTATGCTAATCTCATCGAGCATATGACATTCCAGACTTAGGCATAATTTAAAAATGAGGCCTTGTCCGAGGTCGTACACCAAAAATCAAAAATCGTTTTAGCACTTAGAATCCTACTTGACTTAGGCTTAATCAACACCTTAGTTCAAGGTCATGCCCATAATATCGAGCCTTCAGAATTTTGGACTTAGGCAAAAATAAACCTTACCTGGGTCCTTCATTAATCATATTATATTTTTGGGATCCCACCTGGCTTAGGTATGATTCAAAACCTTACCCTGAGGTTCATTATCTAAAGTATTTTGGTGTTGGAAACCTGCTTGGCTTAGGTATAAAGGAGAAACCTTGTCTGGGGTCCGTCACCAATTGCTTTGATATTTAGGATCCCTCGTGACATTGGTATAGTAAAAACCTTGTCCGGGGTCCATTACTAATCGCCTTGGTATTTAGGATCCCTCGTGACATTGGTATATTAAAAACCTTGTCTAGGGTCCATTACCAATCGCTTTGATATGGAGGATCCCTCGTGACTTTGGTATAATTTAAGTGGTCATTAGCCGGAGTCTTTTAATGCTTATTGTTTAGTGTGTGAATTTTCCTTAAACTTATGATTTTTCTGCTACACAACCTGTTTAACATAAGACAACTCGTGTTAGGTACCGTAATGGCATAAGAGTACGGGTGAAAACCCTTGAATGCGCTCCTTGGCCTTAGGTAATGGTCAAGTGGATTCCCCTATCTAGCCGTCTAAGATGCGGCTCACATGGGTACGAGTTAAGACCCTTGAATGCGCTGCTTGCCCCCAGAGGGTGGTCAAGTGGATTCCCTTATTCGACCATCATGTATTAATGTCAAAATAGTTTATCCTTTTCAAACCTTGTATCCTTTGAACCTCACCAAGGTGTGGTAACCTTGTGGGTTGTTTCAGGCTGAAGTACTGACTGAGATAATATCGAGCCGAAGTACTGACTGAGATGATATCAGGCCAAAGTGATAAATAGTATTTCTTCGTAATATACCTACTGGCTTGACACTTAAATAAAAACTGAGCGTGATTGGGCATGATGATCTGTATTACTGGTCATCAATGCTTGCTTTAGTAATGCTAAAAATCTTCTTTAAGTGACATATTCTTGGAAAACGGAGAATCTAAGCCTACAACCATGAAACTTTTTGACTCAAGATCTTCTGATGGAACAAGTGAACTTGCTCTAGGCTTTATGAGAAGGTCATCCATATTTGTTGTGTGGGATGATCTGTTGTCTCTTAGGGCCAACTTTTCTTTTCTTCTAGGAGACCGACTTCGCATCCCGTTTAATAGATAAACGATGGCAGATGAAAGCGGGGTCAAGCCCAAGCATGTTGGAGGACGTCTAGGGTTGATCAATCAATTTTTAGGCATTCATTATTGTTTTATATTTGGCCTAATTGATGATAATTGTGCCCAATATTATGTTTGTAGATGAGTTTTAGATGTTTGGTCTACATTGAGCTTAATTGTAAAAACTTCATTAATTTTCGGATTTTAACCATTTTGACCTTTCTGTCTTGTGCAGGCCATAACTTGGGCTACAAATGTCATATTTGGATGATCTTGGTGTCCCCTGAAAGCTGAGACGAAGATACACAATTTTGCGTCTAATGCAGTTTTTCCAATTCAGCTGTATTCAGGGCGAAAACTGGGCCTCAAAGTTAGGACGCTGTTGCTGTCACAAAGCTTGGACCTTTCCTCAATGATTTGGGCCTAATTCTCTCAATTTAAGCCCAAATAAGGCAAATGATATGTCTATGAAAAGCTGTTTCAGAGGGCTACAGTATGGGCCAGGGGTAGATTAGGAATTATATAAGATTTTTCAGTTACAAATAGGTCAAGACAGTATTCCGAATTCACCTTTTGATTGTTATTGTTCAGTTTTATCTTATTCGATGAGAAACCTTTTCTCTCTTTTCATCTTCTCTATTTTTCGTCTTAGCTTCTTTGCTGCGTTTTCATAATGGCTATGGAAGGCTAAAACTCCAAATCAATCCAAGGAATTCAATGATTGTGGTTAGAGTTTTGAGTTCTCTTGTTTAATTTTCGAATTACTGTTGTGTTCTTTCCTCTTCTCCTCCTTCAATTGATTTCGATTGAGATTTCGAAATTGAAGTTAGAAGTAGGGTTGATTAATCTGATTCTAATGGAGAATAGATCATCGATTGATAATCTATGTTAATCCGAATTTGTTCCTAAATCAATCTTAATCAAGAATTGCGATTGTGATTCTTTTTTGTTGATAAATCCTAGATGATTATCTAGTTAAATTCGAATTAACAGAGGTGAATGCAACGAGAAATTATATTCTCTTTGAACAATGATTAATTACGCCATTTGAATTGAAGACCTTGGATTGGTGTTTTCTTAATTGATTTTTCCTACAATTTGAATTAGTTTTACATTATTGAAATGAACAAAACCCCCTTACTTATTTTAATTACATTTTTTTAGCGCTAACATACTTGAGAATCCGAATTGGTCCTTGGGAGATGACCTAGGTTATACACTATGCTATATTCCATTGTAAATCCTAGTCTATTTTGAGGCGAGTGCGACATCGTCGATCAAAATTTAGGCGCCGATTCTTGGGGACCTATTTTCGGTTTCTTAGGTTTATTAGGTGTTCTTAATAGTTCCTAATTTCTTTGCATTAAGTGATCAGTAGACTCAAAGTGCATTTTACTATTTTTGTTACTATTAGGTGTTACTGCTGCATAATTTGAGTCTCTGCAAATTTTGATTACTTCTTTGCTGAATTCTTGATTACGCTCATTCTCTTGATTACTGCTATCTATTGATTACATTTGCATAATTTCTTCTACTTGATAATTACGTTCTTCTTCTACTTGATAATTACGATCTGTTCTTTGCATAATTAATACTGCTGTAAAATTGATCTTCTTTGCTGAATTACGATTATTCTGATTCTTGCATATTTTGTTCTCCTGATTACGCATAATTGTCATTACATTCGCTACATAATTGTCATTACATGCATTTTGTTTTTTTTTTTGCATACCATTTACGCATTACTGTTTACGCATCTTGTTACACTCTTGTAGTTATATTAGGTGCATTTTGTTGCATTGCATTTGCTTTCTTTGCATTATACATTAAGCATTGATCATAATTGTCCATCCTATTTGCGGTGTGCTTGTTTATTACGCTATGTTGCATTCTGCACATAAAATCTTGATTCATTGGATTTTCATCTGCGAAATTTGTTTCTTCTTTGGCGATTATCGCCTTCTGTTTGCACAACTACATTGAACTACTTTGTGCATTGGATTTTTGTATGAATTCATTGCATAATTCACATTTTGTGCTTACTGTTTGCATTGCTTTTTGATGCATTAATCAACTGTTCTATTGGCTTTTGTTTCATCTGTTTGCATAATTTTCATTTTATTGTCAACTTTATTCTTGTTTCATTGGATTTTCACTGCATTAGTGACTCCTATGATTGTGCATTGTTTCACTTAACACAATTGATACTTCATTGCCCAAATACCACAATCATCTGCTACAAAAGTTCTGCATAATCTGTTGGTGAATTGCACGATTTCTTTGCATAATCTTCTTTGTCTTGTTCCATTGGTGGTTTCTTGTTCCATTGAATTTTTGCTGCATTTGATGACTCTGTGAATGTGCATTGCCTCACTTAACATAATTGACATCACATTCGGGCTTTTGCATTGTGCATAATTTTGTGCTAAACATCACAGTTCTTGTTCCATTGGTTCCATTGCACCACAATCGGCTTTTGCATGTCATTTTGTTGCATTTGAGCATCCATATACTTCATTATTGACATATGAAAGTTCTCATCTTCATTCTGAGTTTTACCCCATTTTCACTTTTGAGTTTCACTTTGTTCCCAAATTTTTGAATCCAAAAAGGGACTAGTAGACACGAATTGTACTTGCATTGGAGTTTTGAGCTGAAACTTGGTCCCCAAAGGTAAACCATCATTCTAAGCAAACTGATCCTAAAAGGATCATTCCTGCATAATTTGGCCAAATTCCATCGTTTGGTAGGGTTTTTGAGCAGATTTAGGTGAAACAATGGCATTTTTGTAATTTTTGGCTGATCAAACATGCTCGAGAATGAGCTGAAAATTGGCTGGTTGAAGGAAAATGGCATTCTCCACAAGGCTCACAGCTTTGCTGTGAGCACCACCTATCTCACCCTAATTCCTTCATTTAGACCACTTTTTCATTTTTTGAAGTTTTTTCTTTGCATTTTTGAGTTCCATTTTAGTGTAGTTTTCAACGTGTGGTGGTCCCATATTTTTTAAAAATCATTTGGTAGGTTAACTACATTTATTTTGGTGCATTTCTAGTGTTGGATTCTCCATTTTGTTGCTTTGTTGTTTTCAAGTTTTGCATGTTATATGACTAGGTCTAATCACAGTTATTTGCATCATTTTGATCTGAGATAGATAGGACTTTTCATACCTTGCATAGGGTCAATAGATCGATTCTGCATTTGCTTGAGCATATAGGAAGTAGTGATTCTCCCATACTTATCATACTAGTGATTACCTTGAATTTTCGATTACTGCACTTTCTGTCATTCATCCATCTTCCATTATCGATTATCTTGAGCATATTGAGCATATTGAGCATCTTGAGATTATGGATAATAGAACTTTGAAGGAGGCTTGCTCTCGATGTTACATATCGGTCTTTATGCATTCGGTATCCGATGTTGATGTTCCATTTGAACTTAAATCGGACTAATCCATTTCTTTGCCTAAGTTCGGCGGTCATGCGGGAGAAGATCCTCATAAGCACCTCAAGGAGTTCCACATTGTGTGTTCTACCATGAAGCCTCAAGGCATCTCGAGAAGATCACATCAAACTTAGAGCATTTCCTTTCTCATTACGAGGATCTTTGCTAAGGATTTGGTTGTATTATTTGCATCCAAGATCATCACTAGGTTGGAATGACCTTAAGAGGCATTTTTTTTGGAGAAATTCTTCCCACTGCCTCAAGAACGCCTCAATCAGAAAAGAGATATGTGGCATCGAGACGGTTTGATAGAGAGCCATTGTCGAGTCTTGGGAAAGATTCAAGAAGATGTGTGCTACTGTCCTCACCATCGGATTAGTGACCGATTACTAATCCGGTATTTCTATGAAGGTTTCTTTGCCTATGGATAGGAGCATGATTGATCTTTGCTAGTGGAGGAGCATTGGTAGACAAGACTCCTATGGCTGCAAGAGAATTGATTGAGAATATGGCCACTAATTCCCAACGGTTTGGCACCGAAGCAACTCGGTGGTCTTGAGTAGAGGTGTCCACGAAATTGAGGCAACTTATCTTTGCGGATCACGAGAAAATTGGAAAGCAAAATTGATGACCTTGCATCCTTGGTGAGGCAATTAGGCACATACTCAACGGCGGCGGCTGCTGCGGTAGCTCTGCCCGAGTATGTGGAATCGTGTTTACTGGCGATCATCAAACGGATGCACGCCCTACATTGCAAGAGGTTGATGCGATGGTACCCCCCGGGCCTATGCGTGAAACATCTACAATAATAGGCCTCGGCGGCGGCAACCACGAGTTATGATCGTCCTCCAACGGATATAACCCGGATGGAGAAATCATCCAAATCGAGGTGGGGAAATCCCTACACGGCTGTCCTACTCGGTTTAGGCGGCGGCGGCGCGGCGGCTACCGCTTCCGGCCCAGCTGCGGGGCCTAGCGGGCCATACCGGCCACCTTTTATGCGGCGGCAAAATCGGCGGCGACTTGTTACGGTCCTCTAAATCCGAGCCAACCTTGGAAGAATTGATGAAACGGATGGTACGTGAACAATTTGCAATTCCGGCGAGAGGACGAAGCCACCATTCGGAATTTGGAGAATCAGATTGGGCAACTTGCTAGTTCTATGAATCAATTACGGTCCCAGATTCGATAAACTTCTGCCTGCACAAACCGTGGTAAATCCAAGAAATGTGAGTGCCATCACTCTAAGATCGGTAAGAATGTTGATGCACCAAACTATGGGTTGCAACAAGAATCGATAAGGAGAAGCAAGCCTTGCCGAGAAATTCCATGTAGCGGGAAAAATACGAATCCGTTACGGCCCCGTTCCTGTAGTCACGGTGACGGTCCATTCCATTACCATTCCCTCGAGAGAGTTATGCGGCCTAAGAAGACTTTTGAGGCCCGACACGGATAAGGAAATCTTGGAGACATTCGGGAAGGTTGAGGTGAACATTCCTCTCATTGAAGCAATCAAACGAGATTCCAAGATATGCCAAGTTTCTTAAGGATTTGTGTACTCATAGAAGGAGGCGAAGGGAAATGAGAAGATCGGCATGGGAAGAAATGTGTACGCACTCATACTGACCCACAATGCCCACAATGCCCCAAAAATGCAAGGATCCGAGGATTTTTACTATCCCATACACCATAGGCGGTAGCAAATTCGAAAATGCCATGTTGGATTTAGGTGCTTCAATTAATGTTATGCCTATGTCGGTGTTCAACTCTCTTGCTCTTGGGCCCTTGCGAGAATACGAGGAGTTATTATTCGGTTGGCAAACGGGAGTAATGCATACCTGCTTTGGACTCATTGAGGATGTCCTTGTTAGAGTAAATGATTTGATCTTTCTGAAGACTTCTACATTACGGATATGGATGGAGAATCCGAATCGATAAGGCTCCCATCATTCTTGGTAGACCGCTTCCTCAAAGCGCCCGAGAACCAAAATTGATGTCCATGCGAGGCACTCTTTTTCTATGGAGTTTGGAGAAAATGTGGTTAGATTTAACATCCTGGATGCCATGAAGCACCCATGGAAGACCATTCGATTTTCCACATAGATTTCTTGGTGATGTAGTTGATGATGGCTTTTCGAGCTCTATCTTTCTTGATCTTCCATCCTTTTCGATTTTGATGATACCTATACATGTGATGCTTGTCTTGTTTCGAAATGTGCGGTGCTTGTCTTGAGATTGCTTCTTGTTTAAATGGTGATTACGATCTGATTGTGTGTGTGTGTCGAGTTGAAGTCGAATGTAGTAGCTTGATTACGACAAGTACCTTTGCATCGAGATTTCGTTGGATTGCGGTGTAAACACGATTACTTCCACCGGATCCTTCCATCTATAGTGCACCACCTATACTAGAGCTTAAGCCACTCCCCCGAACACCTTAAGTATGCATATTTAGAGGAGAATAAGCGGTGCCGGTGATCATTTCTCTTGCCCTCCATGCGACCGGGAGGAGAGGCTGCTGCAAATTTTGAGGAAGCATAAGAAAGCTATAGGTTGGACCTTGGTGACCTTCACGGCATTAGTCCTTCCATGTGCATGCACGAGAATATTACTTGAGGATGGTGCTAAACCGGTGAGACAACCACGGGGCGACTCGACCCTTTGATCCTTGATGTGGTAAAGAAAGAGGTGACCAAGCTTACGCAGCGGGCATCATCTATCCTATCTCGGATAGTACTTGGGTGAGTCCGGTTCAAGTGGTTCCAAAGAAATCGGGAATCACGGTAGTGAAGAATGATCGTGATGGTGATTCCTACTAGAGTCCGAGTAGGCTGAGAGTTTGTATTGATTACGGGCGGCTCGACCAAGCAACAAGAAAGGATCATTTTCCTTTGCCCTTTATCGATCGGATGCTTGAGCGCTTGGTGGAAAGTCTTTCTCTTGCTTTCTTGATGGCTTTTCGGGGTACTTCCCGGATCCATATAGCACCCGAGGACCGGGAGAAGACCACCTTCACTTGCCCTTTTGGCACTTTTTTGCCTACGGGAGGATGCCTTTCGGCCTATGTAATGCCCACAGGAACTTTCCGGCGATGCATGGTAAGTATCTTTTCGGACTTTTAGAGGATTGCATTGAGGTATTTATGGATGATTTCACTTTGTTTATGGTTCCTCCTTTGATGCTGTTTGGACGATCTGGATAGAGTCTTGCATCGATGCATTGAGACTAACCTTGTTCTTAATTATGAGAAGTGTCATTTTATGGTAGAACGGGGCATAGTCTTAGGGCATATCATCTCTAAGAAGGGAATAGAAGTAGATCTGCTAAAATTGATGTTATTTCCCGGTTGCCTTACCCTCTTGCGTGCGAGAGGTTCGTTCTTTTCTTGGCCATGCGGGTTTCTACGAGGCGGTTCATTCAGGATTTCAGCAAAAAGGCCCTTCCCCTGTCCAACTTGTTGCAGAAAGATGTTGCTTTTGATTTTGATGGCAAGTGTAGAGAGGCTTTTGATTGCCTAAAAGGAGCTTTGACCACCACTCCCATCATTCAGCCACCTTTGTGGACGCTTCCTTTTGAACTCATGTGTGATGCATCTAACTATGCATTGGGAGCTATCCTTGCACGAGAGAATTGGCAAATCGCCTCATGTCATTTCATATGCTTCTCGGACTTTAGATCTTTGCCTGGGCTAACTATACTACCAACGAAAAAGAGTTGCTTGCCATTGTATTTGCACTTGATAAGTTTAGATCATATTTGCTTGGCTCTAAAGTGGTTGTTTTTACTGATCGATGCGGCATTAAAATTCTTGTTGAAGAAGACAGATTCGAAGCCTAGATTGATTAGATGGATCTTTGCTCCTCCGGGAGTTTGATTTGGAGATTCGAGATAGGAGTGGCGCGGCGAACTTGGTGGCGGATCATTTGAGCGGGATAGAAGGAGTTGTTGACCCTTCTCCTATCGAGAGATGATTTCCCGGATGAGCGGCTCATGCGGCTACATGATACCCCACTTTCTCCCTGGTTTCTTGATTTAGTTAATTACTTGGTTGCATCTGTTTTCCTCCTCATGCATCTAGATCACGAGAAAGCTAAACTTAAGAGTGATGCTAAATATTATGTGTGGGATGATCCATATTTGTGGAAGTTTTGTAGTGACCGGGTGATTCGCGGATGCATACGACCATGAGATCCGATCAGTCCTTCATTTACGTCATGCTTCTCCGGTTGGAGGTCACTTTGGACCACGGCGGACCGCTAGGAAGGTCTTTGGATTACGGATTCTCTTGGCCTACCATTTTCGAGAGATGCATTTAAGGTTTTCGGTACTTGTGAGCGGTGCCGGAGAGCGGGTGTGGCCATCACTCGTAGCAGGAGATGCCCCGGCGGCCCGTTACGTTCTGCGAGGTTTTTGATGTTTGGGGTATCGATTTTATGGGCCCTTTCCTGTTTCTTTTGGTTTCTCTTATATTGTGCTTGCGAGTTGATTATGTTTCTAAATGGGTGGAAGCTAAGGCCACCGGGACTAATGATGCTCGAGTTGTTGTGGATTTTGTCGGGTCTAACATATTTTGCGGGTTTGGAGTGCCTGAGCTATCATTAGTGACCAAGGGACTCATTTTTGTAACCTTAGGACCATGGAGGCCTTGTTTCGGAAGTATGGGGTCGTGCATAGAGTGTCTCTGACATATCATCCCCAAACTAACGGGCGGTAGAGGTTTCTAATAGAGAGATAAAACAGATTTTGGAGAAAATGGTGCAACCAAATAGGAAAGATTGGAGCCACCGGTTAGAAGATGCTCTTTGGGCTCATCGTACCGCTTACAAGACACCTATAGGGATGTCTCCTTTCAGGGTTGTCTTTGGTAAACCATGTCACCTTCCGGTGGAGATAGAGCATCGTGCATACTGGGCAGTGAAGAGTTGTAACTTAGCATTTGACCAAGCAAGTTCAAAGAGGAAGCTTCAATTGCAACAACTGGAAGAGCTTCGCTTGGAGGCTTATGAGAATTCAAGGATCTACAAGGAAAAGACCAAGCATTTTCATGATAAGATGATTTCTAGAAAGGAGTTCTCCATTGGCCAAAAGGTGCTTTTGTTCAATTCTCGCCTTAAACTCATGCCCGGTAAGCTCCGTTCTAGGTGGGATGGTCCTTTTGTTGTCACTAGCATCTTCCCTTATGGTGCAGTGGAGATTTTGAATGAAGCCACCAATAAGAGTTTCAAGGTTAATGGCCACCGTCTTAAGCCCTTTCTTGAGAGCCACCAAGCCCTTTTGTAGAAGAGTTCTCCTTGGCAACGCCCACTTTTCCCCAAGTGCAAATCTTTCCACCATGATAAGGGTGTTTTCTTCCCTTGCTCTTTTATTTCACTTGTCTACTTGTCTTTTGATTTGTCTTTCCATTGAGGACAATGTGTGATTTAAGTGTGGGGGAGGAATTTTGCTTTTTTTGTTTTCTTGTTTCTGTTTTTTCTGTTTTTATGTTTTGCTATTTTCTGTTTTTCTTGTTTACATTTTACGTATAATGTTTCTATTTTTACGTATGCATAATTTTTTCTGTTACTGTTTTGCTATTCTGCATAATTTTGCTATTCTGTTGCCTTTCGGTTTCTGCTGTTTTTCTGTGTTTCTGTCTTGCTTTGTTTTCTGCTGCATAATTTTTTTTTTTTTCTGCTGTTTTCAGTTCTGCTGTCATACAAATACTGTTGTTTCTGTTTTCTGTTTCTATTTTCTGTTTCTGTTTTCTGTTTCTGTTTTCTGTTTCTGTTTTCTGTTTCTATTTTCTGTTTCTATTTTCTGTTTTGTTTTCTGTTTCTGTTTTCTGTTTCTGTTTTCTGTTTCTGTTTTCTATTTCTGTTTTCTGTTTCTATTTTCTGTTTCTGTTTTCTGTTTCTGTTTTCTGTTTCTGTTTTCTGTTTCTGTTTTCTGTTTTCTGTTTCTGTTTCTGTTTTCTGTTTCTGTTTTCTGTTTTGTTTTTTTTTCTGTTTTCTGTTTCTGTTTTCTGTTTCTGTTTTGCTGTTTTCTGTTTTTTTTTTATTTTGCTGTTTTTAATTCTGTTTTTGTTTGTTTTAATTCTGTTTTGATCCATTTTGCATGCCTTTCATTGCATTTCTTGAGTTGTAAAGGTTGTGAGCAATTTCGTCATTCTTAGTTTGAGGTTTCATGACATAATGTAAATACTTTTCTTGCATTTTTAGTTTAGCAAGTGGCATTGAGAATTAAAGTGTTGAATCATTTGTGATAGGCTTGTCCTTGGTGAGATTTTGGACCTTATAATGGATGGATTGCATTATGCCATTCTCCGTTCTTTCTTGTGTGATCTCACTCATGATTGTTGGTACTCTAGAACTTGACTTGATTCTTTTTGAAGCTTCTTGTTCACATGCATGTATTGAGATGATTGAGGCCTTCTTTCTTTGTTTAGCTACTTTGGCCAAATAGCCAACCTTGCATTATTTCCCTTTGTTTAACCCCCTTGAGCCTACTTGCCTATTCTTTGTTTTAGCTCATTTTATACCTTATGTGAAAAACCATGTTTTTACCCTTACCTTAGGGAATGGAAGAGCATTGCATTGGTTCATTTCATTGGAGGAGCTCTTTTGGCTTGTGGGTAGAAGTTCAAGTGTGGGGGTTATGTAATTGATTTGCAATGTGCAAGGTGTTCAAAAAAAATAGAAATAAAAAAAAAAAAAAAGAAAAAAAAAAAACAAAATTAAGAGAAAGAAAAGAAAAGAAAAAAAAAAAAAAAATGAAAAAAAAAAAATGAAAAAAAAAATGGTTCTAGAAAGGTTGTGAAAGGCAAAAGGAAAGGTGATCAAAGTAAGAGAATTTGCATTACTTGTCATTTGAGTTCCTCTCATTGCTCTTTTATTCTCTTGGGTGCTTAACTTGCCATATCCATATTGTTCCTTCCCTTACCTTGGCCCCATTACAACCTTGAATAAAGTCCTTTTGATCTTTATTTGCATGTGTTTCAAGTGGTGAAAATTAGAGACTTGTCAAGCTTATGGTAGTACTTGCTTTCATGGGTGCCTTGAGTGTAAATACAATCCTAAACACTTGAGAGTACTTGAGAGTATAGTATGCCTAGTGAGGATCCTATCACTTTTGGTTCATCATTTGACTCGATTTGTCTTCTTGCTTGCTTGAGATGTTGAGGGATATATTCATGTTTGTCTTGACTCCTTGATACTTTGGATGTTTGAATCTTGATCACTACCTTGCATTCTTGCAATTCATTGGAAGGTATGTTGTTTTTGTGTGCTTGTGAGGAAACCCCTTTTGGTTCAATTTTAAATTTTGCCCGGAGTGCAAAGGTTCAAGTGTGGGGGAATTTGATCAATCAATTTTTAGGCATTCATTATTGTTTTATATTTGGCCTAATTGATGATAATTGTGCCCAATATTATGTTTGTAGATGAGTTTTAGATGTTTGGTCTACATTGAGCTTAATTGTAAAAACTTCATTAATTTTCGGATTTTAACTCATTTTGACCTTTCTGTCTTGTGCAGGCCATAACTTGGGCTACAAATGTCATATTTGGATGATCTTGGTGTCCCCTGAAAGCTGAGACGAAGATACACAATTTTGCATCTAATGCAGTTTTTCCAATTCAGCTAGATTCAGGGCGAAAACTGGGCCTCAAAGTTAGGACGCTGTTGCTGTCACAAAGCTTGGACCTTTCCTCAATGATTTGGGCCTAATTCTCTCAATTTAAGCCCAAATAAGGCAAATGATATGTCTATGAAAAGCTGTTTCAGAGGGCTACAGTATGGGCCAGGGGTAGATTAGGAATTATATAAGATTTTTCAGTTACAAATAGGTCAAGACAGTATTCCGAATTCACCTTTTGATTGTTATTGTTCAGTTTTATCTTATTCGATGAGAAACCTTTTCTCTCTTTTCATCTTCTCTATTTTTCGTCTTAGCTTCTTTGCTGCGTTTTCATAATGGCTATGGAAGGCTAAAACTCCAAATCAATCCAAGGAATTCAATGATTGTGGTTAGAGTTTTGAGTTCTCTTGTTTAATTTTCGAATTACTGTTGTGTTCTTTCCTCTTCTCCTCCTTCAATTGATTTACGATTGAGATTTCGAAATTGAAGTTAGAAGTAGGGTTGATTAATCTGATTCTAATGGAGAATAGATCATCGATTGATAATCTATGTTAATCCGAATTTGTTCCTAAATCAATCTTAATCAAGAATTGCGATTGTGATTGTTTTTGTTGATAAATCCTAGATGATTATCTAGTTAAATTCGAATTAACGGAGGTGAATGCAACGAAATTATATTCTCTTTGAACAATGATTAATTCTGCCATTTGAATTGAAGACCTTGGATTGGTGTTTTCTTAATTGATTTTTCCTACAATTTGAATTCGTTTTACATTATTGAAATGAACAAAAACCCCCTTACTTATTTTATTACTTGAGAATCCGAATTGGTTTGGGAGATGACCTAGGTTATACACTATGCTATATTCCATTGTAAATCCTAGTCTATTTTGAGGCGAGTGCGACATCGTGATCAATAATGTCTGGTCCTTGGGAGATGACCTTAGATTATACACTCATGCTATATATCCATTGTAACTAAGACAAAAGGCTACAACTTTTATGAATACCACTTTTCTAGAATCTAACGCATGCCATGAGTTCAATACTAAATGATTTCAGAGACAAAAAATCTCAATAATTTTCCACTCATCCACCCACTTATCCACTCACTCATTAATCAGCTCCTTTGTCATTTTGTATCCCTAATTCTCTATAAAAGGCACCATTGGCTGATCATTTAGGAATCTTGGTGTTAGATATCAAGATCATGCTATTGTGTTGTTTGTTTATCTTGTTATAGTTTTCTTTTGTTCTAAATTGAAGTTATCTTCTTCTTCTTCTTCTTCTTGTATTAGATATCAAGTCTAAATTGAAGTTCTTCTTCTTCTTCTTCTTCTTCTTCTTCTTCTTCTTCTTCTTCTTCTTAGATATCAAGTCTAAATTGAAGTTTCTTTTGTTCTAAATTGAAGTTATCTTCCTCTTCCTATTCTTCTTCTTCTTCTTCTTCTTCTTCTTCTTCTTCTTGTCTAATTTTTTTCTTGTGCTTAAATGATATATTATCAAGTGGTCATTATACATGTTATATTTTGTTTTCAATCAATTTAGAAACCCTCCTTATAAAGTGGAGATCTTGATTCATTGTAGACAAGAGGTTGACATAATGAATACTTGAGCCCATTTATAAGTGGTGGTGTTAATAAATAATTAAAGGAACCATAATATAATTACGTATCCTTAAATGAACTTTGAATGTTGTATTCTCCGATTGGAACCTCCATTATGCGTGGATTCTAATTGAGTTATAAACAAATTAATCTTATCCTTAATTTACTTACCAAGAGTGGATCTCCTAACCCAAGTAAATTCTTTTTATTTGTGACTAAGTTTTATCACTTTTATTATTGTAACAAAATATTTTTCTTACGTTAAATAATTTTTCTTCATCAATTCCCTATGGATGGACCTCGAACTCCCGCGAATTTATTACTTGAAATAACTTGCACTTGGGTTTGCAACTTATAATTCGCATCAAGTTTTTGGCGCCGTTGCCGGGGACTTGATTTGAAGAAAAATTTTATTTTGTATATATTTTTTATCCCTGTGGATCTTTTGTGTGTGTGTGTGTGTGTATATACTCTTTTAATTTTTTTTCCTTTGTACATACTAACGCACTAATTTAGCAAGAGAAACTCTCCCTTCTCCCTCTATAATCTTTAATCATTAATGAAATAATCTTTCTTTTTCTCTTCTCTCTCGCCAAAAAAAGGAAAAAAGTCAGCTTGCTGGTTCTCTGGTTTTTACTTTATGTTCTAATAATATCTCAATCTTGACTTTTCTCTTCTTCCTCCTTCTCCAGCTCTGGTAGGGCTATGCCTCTCTCTGGTTTTCATATTTTAAATTTACTTTCTGCACTTTATTTTTTGTATTTTACTTTCTGTACTTTATTTTCTGTAATTTAAATCTAACTTTTTAACTTTCTAACATTCTAACTTTTTAATTTACCTGCTTCTAACATTTAATTTATCTGCTTACTAACTTTTTAATTTATTAGCTTATTAACTTATTTGGTGGTTGGTTTATACCACACCCTTGTTAATATCTATTTAGTGCGTGTTAATATATATTTGGTGGTTGGTTTATACTACACCCTTGTCAATATTTATTTGGTGGCTGGTTTATACCACATCCTTTTTAATGTTTAACGGCATGTTTATACCGTCTACTTATACATTTTCTTTACTATTTTAAGTTACTTGTTTATGCTTAATTAGTATCGTGATTCAAATTCTGGTCGTTTGGTTAAAGTTATTCTTGATACTTTACATATTGATTTGTCTGAATCATAATCACACACATTAAACACAATGGCTAAAAATGAAAGTGTACACAATGAACATGAAAATCAACCGTTGCGAACCATGCGTGAATATTTACAACTATCTCGAAATTCTAGTCCATCATGTATTATCTTTCCAATCAATGCTAACAATTTTAGATTTAAACCGTGTATGATTTCTTTACTTCCTAATTTCCATGGTTTACAATCTGAAAGCCCATATTTATATCTAAAAGAATTTGAGGAAGTATGTACCGCTTTTAATGACCAAACTTGCACTGAAGAGATTGTTAAACTTAAATTGTTTCCTTTTTCTTTGAAAGATAAAGCAAAAACTTGGCTTAACACTTTGAAACCAAGATCAATTGGCACATGGCAAGAAATGCAAGGTGAGTTTTTAAAGAAATTTTATCCAACACATAAAACAAATCCTTTGAAAAGACAAATCCAAATTTTTTTTCAAAATTCAAATAAAGCATATTTTCAAAGTTGGGAACATTTTAAAGATTTGTTAAATTCTTGCCCACATCATGGTTTTGAAAAATCGTGCACAATAAGCTTATTTTATGAAGGGTTAACACTTGAAACTAAACAATTTGTGGAAACAATATGCAATGGTGAGTGTCTTGATAAAGAACCTGAAGAAGCTTTAGACTATTTAGACCATTCGTAACATCCTGAAAATTATTTGTTTCACCATAAATAATTATTTTTATAATATTTATGATTTTTGAAAATTTTTCTAGAAATGTTAAATATTTTAATATATTCTTCATTTTACGTGCATGTTGAGCGGAGCTGGGAAAATTTTTCCCAAGGCTGGAAAACTTTGGATTGTAGAAACGTCGACGATGGATCCTACTAAACTTGAGATCGGACACAGTTTATGAAGTTTTTATTTTACAAGATTTTATCTGATAAATAAAATGGCAAAACATTTTATTATCTGAGAGACAATAAAATATTATTTTTACTAACTGTAACTTTTGTCCACTGAGTGATAGCTCTAGGAGATTATTTCTATCTAGTTACTTTTATGACATCATCCAAGTGACCTCACACTTTATTTTATCGAGAAACGTGCAAAACTTCTCAAGGAAGCTTCAAGGGAAACTTCTAGGAAGTTTCCTATCAACCACCACGCACTCTCTCCTCTCAATTGGGCTGCACAACTGGAGGGAAGGAAAACAAAAGATTGCAAGCTATCATTTTATTTCACTCCTCCTATTCACATTTCATTTCTCCTTCTCTCCCTCACGCACATTTCTCTCTTTCTCTCTTCTCCTACACGGCTGCATGTGACACCCCGAAAATTATTTGTTTTATCATAAATAATCATTTTATAGCATTTATGATTTTTGGGAATTTTTCTGGATTTTTCTAGAAATATCGAATATTTTAATATATTTCTCGTTTTGCATGCACACTGAGCAGAATCAGTGTAACACCCCAAAAATCGTTTGTTTCATCATGAATAGTCATTTTGTAATATTTGTGAATTTTGAAATTTTTTGTGAATTTTTTTGGAATTGATGATTATTTTAACATATTTCTCGATTTGTGTGCACAACGAGCGGAGCCGGGCAAATGAAATATTTTCCCCTTGGCCGGTAAACTTTGAATTGTGAAAGTGTCGATGAGGGATCTTACTAAACCCGAGACTAGGGCACATTTTACAAGGTTTACGTTTTATGAGATTTTATCTGATAAATAAGATTGTTGTACCGTAAAAATTATCTGATGAACAATAAATATTGTTTCTATTAACTGTAACTTTTGTTCACTGGATAATAGCTCTAGTAGAGTGTTAATCATCTTTTCTAGAGTGTTCACTTTAGGAGACAACTTTACTTTTCACTTTATCGAAAAACGTGTGAAACTTCTCAAGGAAGCTTCTTACCAAACTTATCAAGGAAGCTACACACCCTCTCTCTCTCTTCCTCCCATACTCCATGGTTGCATGGTTCTTTTTGGAGCCAAAAATGTGCTTCACTTAATTAAATTTTCTATTCTAATTTCAAAGATTAAAAGTTCATTTCATTTCCTGCTATCAACTTCTTTCTCTTCATCTTTTACTTTTCACATTTTCTCCACCCTCTCTCTAACTCCACGGCAGCCACCTCCTTCCACCCACCATACTTGCTTGATTTTCAAGCCTCCCTTTTGTTTGAAGTCCACCTCTTCACTTGGAAGGCTTCATTTCATTGGAATCATCTTCAAGAAGCTCACCCATTTCCTCCATCTCCATCTTCTTCCACCATTGAAGCTCAAAGCTTGAAGATTTAAGGTAAAAGATCATAGCTTTTCCATTTTTCCATCTCATTTTCGTGATCCATGGTCACTTTGGTGACTATGGATACCATTTCCAAGCTTTGATTTTGATTTTTATGGATTTGAACACTCTAGGATTTTGAGGTGGTGAAGAACGAATTTTCAAGGGAAGAAAAGTAGTCTACTTTCTTTGTTCTTCTCTTAGGTAAGAGGAAGATTATTCTCTTCAACCCATTTTGGTGGTGAGGAACTTATTGTTGTGTTGATGGAGTGAAACCCATTGGTGAGATATCCATTTGTTTGAGTGGCTTTGGTCGTGTTTTGATTATTTGAATAGCATGATTTTGATGTATGTTGATGGATCTTGGAATGTTTGAAGGATGGAATGGATTTTGGTAATTTTCTGCACTTCCAGAGGATTACACAGCCTAGGCCATGTAATTTTACACGGCCATGTAATCGGGGCAGTGAAACTTTTCATGACCGTGTAACTTGAGAGATGAAAGTTTGTGAGTTTTTCTAGCCCCTTAGAGGCTCCCGGTCTCCTTGGAAACTTGTTATGAGGCTTTTGTACTAGAATGAGCTTAATTAATTAAACGATTAGATGTTTAATCTGGATTTCATAATATAGAAAGAATAAAGACCAAGTCTTTAACTTATAACTTGGAGTGGTCTTTGAATAAAGAAAGAACATGAGTATGGGTGAGGTTATGAGAAACATAATGAAATTAAGGTTTAACTTTTATGATAACTTTGAAGGGTACGTGGGCATCCTTGAGATTTGTTATTGACTTGATATGGATCCGTAAATAGGATCAAACCTTGTTGATAAATAACATGACATGTGCTTCTAGATATGAAATGCTATGATTGTGAATCTATATAGAAGCATACAAGTATACATTGAATCTATGTGCATTGAGCATGATTTGAAACATGCATTGAAAAAGTCCGTTGGACTATTGTTAAGGCCAAGTTGCCTAGGAGTTGAATCACACCTATGTGCGGGTGCGAATAGACAAGTGTAGGTCTCCTATTGACCTTGGGGCATCGGCGTGCAGGTACCTCGCAGTGGATAGTTGGTAGCTTTTCTGTCCGTGGGGCAGGCCGATGTAAACGCACCGACGATCGGGACTGAGACACTGTACTATATCGATATCTATGTAGAATGTCTTGTACAATGCCATGATGTGCACATTGATAAATTGAGAATTTTAGCACTTGAAGGCCTCGGCAGTCGCGACACAGACATATCTTCTGATCATTCTCTCCGATGTTTGTGTCTAGCTCCATGGAGTAGGATTTTTAGTATCAGGTGCATATGCGTAATGAGTCATTATATCATTTGACATTTACTTATTTATATCAAAATTTAATCTGTTATCTTATTACTATTATAACTGCCTAGAATTGCTAAGTTGTTTGTTATCCGTTTTAAATGCTGGTTACTACTCTTGAAATGTTATGTGGGCGTCATGCGCCGTTTTGTTTCTTTACTGCCATAATAGGTATTGAATGTAGAATGTCTTACCTCTTTTCTGTATTTTCTGTTATTCTGTTTTACTTATGTGATTCTCTGAAGACGTCGGCAAGGAAGGGGAAGTACACGAGTTCCTGGGTTTTTGGCCTGACTTCGACTAGTACCTGCTTGATCATGGCGACCCGTCCCCAAGGCTTTTTGGGTTACGTGAGGCTAACTTTTCTCGGAGGTCCGGATTGTTAGCACATCAACTTTAACTAGGAACGTTGTGTTTATCTGGGAGATGTGACAATGTCGCTAGCTAGGGGGTGATATGATCCACCTATCTTTACATGTAGTGTTCGTTTGCACTTAGAGTTTTACCTGCCCATTAGGGATATGTGGGGTGAACGTTATTACACCCCATGGGAGGATTCATTTCTCTCTACTGCCCAAGCCCCAGCCCATAACTCGGTGGCTCTGATGAGGGTCTCTTCTGACGAGGAAGACCCTGAGAAGGATCCTGACGCGGTTCCTTCTTTTTCTTCTTAGGGGCTGATACTGTCAATAGCTACGAATGACTATCTATTTTTCTTTCGGGGCTTGATATTCATTTTGGGGGTCTGTATATCATTTTTGGGGGCATGTAAATCTTTGGCTTCGTTTTGATGAGCCTTGGTGTAATTAATGACTTACAATCTGTATTTAAACAATATATAAATACATACTTATGTATCTCTTATAAGCATTAGTACATTTGAATATTTCATTGATGAACAGGTTATTAAATATAAATATATACATATAATAAAAAGAAAGAACCGGGTCTTAATTTATATGATTTATTTCTGCATTGCGGTTATGGTGTGACGTTTCCTCTTTAAAAAGGGGCGTCACACTACACACCACCATTCTTAAGCCTTCAAACTTTCTTGCTCAAGCCAACTTAGACTATTGTTTCTCCTTATCATCTTGAAGCTTTCTTCCTTGTTGGACACCTCTTGACTCTTCCATTTTTGCCATTTACTGTCCAGCTCCAAAGCTTGATGCTTTGAGATAAAGCTCTCAACTTTCTTCTCTTTTTTTCCTCATTTTCGTGGTCCTTGGTCACGATTGTGATCAAGGACTCCACTTTTCAAGTTTTAATGGTTGATTTGGTGAGTTGACCATCTTAGGTTTTTCTTGTGGGTGGTAGACGAAAAGCTTAAAAAGGAGCTTACTTTCCTTATTATCTCTTAAGGTAAGAGGAAGATTATTCTCTTCAACCCATTTTGGTCGTGAGGAACCTATTGTTTTGTTGATGGGGTGGAACCCATTTGGGGGGAGTACCCATTTGTTTGAATGATCTTGGTTGTGTTTTGATTATTTGGATAGCATGATTTTGATGTATGTTGATGGATTAGTGATTTGGTTGAGCCATAAGTGCTTGTATGATATTATTATGATGTTGTAGTTGTGGTTTGATGGTATGGTTTGGGTTAAAATGGTTTAGAGACTCTATTTTCTGCAAATTTTTGCTTTGTAATCGATTACATGGTTCATGTAATCGATTACCAAGCTTCTGGAGCTGCAAAATGTGTTTCTGGTAGCTTGTAATCGATTACATGGATCATGTAATCGATTACAAGGCTTTTGGGCAAGATGTAATCGATTACATCCAGCTTGTAATCAATTACAGTACTTTTGTTAGGCTTGTAATCGATTACCAAGTCTATGAAATCGATTACCAGGCCCTAAATTTGAGGATTTTAATATGAAAATGATGGAATTAGAGCTCTCTAACCCTGATAACTTAAATACAAACCTTAAATCTTGAATTGAATGATTAACATTTATTAAATTGTGAAAAAGACTGTTCATCCTAACAAATCGGTTAAATAACTTTATGATTTTATTGAATCATATGTGATTGATTTATGAATTTGAACATCTATGATGAGCATGATTGAAACATGCATTGAGAAAGATTTTATAAGAAAAGTATATCATTGTTGGATATACATGAATATGCATTGAGTCATCATGCATTATGAAAGTCCAGTGGACTATTGTTAAGGCCAAGTTGCCTAGGAGTTGAATCACACTTATGTGCAGATGCAAATAGATAAGTGTAGGTCTCTTATTGACCTTGGGGGCGTCGGGGTGTGGGTACCTCGCAATAGACAGTTGGTAGCTCTTCTGTCCGTGGGGCAGACAGGTGCAAACGCATCGACGATCCGGACCGAGACACTGTACTATATCGAGATCTATGTAGAATGTCTTATACAATACCATGATGTGCACGTTGATAAATTGATAATTTTAGCACTTGAAGGCCTCAGCAGTCGCGATACAAACTTATCTCCTAATCATTCTCTCTGATGTTAGTGTCTAGCTCCATGGAGTAGGATTTTAATGTCATATGTGTGTTTGAACATATGCCTTTGAAGACTTATTTTGATGATAATAAACGTGAAGACTAAATGAAGATGATGGAAAGACCAAGTCCAAGTTTATATAAGATTAGATTTAGGACTTAGGATCTTTTGTACGGAGCTCACTTTGATATCTCTCTGTTTTTGAAAGAAAAGATAAAACTTGTTTTTAAAAGAAACTTAGTGTCTTTAAAACATTTTCTCCAAAACTGTTTGTATTGCTTTATTCGAATAGAGCTTATTCTATTTGAATAAACCCTTGCACGAGGTTCTATTTTTAAAGATGTTATTCGAATAGCAGGATAGCTATTCGAATAAATGGGTTTTTCTGAACTATCTTTATAAGTGAATTATTCGAATAACTCAAATGTTATTCGAATAAACCCTTTTCTGTCTGAACTTTTTTTGATCGTGTTATTTGAATAATATAGTGGTTATTCGAATAACCCATATCAGATGGCTTTTTCACGATGGTTTCAGGAATAGTATTATTTGAATAACATCTTAAGCTATTCGAATAAACACGTTGCTCACGAACACTGATATGGAAACAAATAGGTTTTTAATTCGGCTTAAATGGTTTTTAATTCTATCCAACGACTATTTCTTCTAATTTTCTCTATAAATAAGAACCTTGGGTCACGTCTAAAATTACCCAACACTCTGAATTGTTTTCTACTTGCTCTATTTTGTGAAAATATTTTCGACGTTCTATTTTCGATTAAAAGCTTTGAGATATTTCTGTGAGAGCTCCTTTAGCACTTCAATTTGTATTATTTGCTCTGAGTGAGAGTCTCTCTTTATCTACTTTCTGGTATTCTGTATCGAGGGTGAGGTATCCCTCAAGGTTTGTATAAGGATGAGGTATCCCTGCAGGCTGAGACTTTAGCACAAGGGTAGAGTTTCCCTATATGTGAAAAGTGCTCTATTTTGTAAACGGTAGCAAGCACCTATTGAAGCTTGTATACATAGTGAAAAATATTGGCTTTTGTTTCGAGGACTGGACGTAGACCACAAGTGGGTTAGTGGTCGAATCAGGATAAATACTAAGCCTACTTATTTCTTCTCAATCTCTTTATTTTATGCAATTTTAATTTACTGCACTTTTATTTTTTGCTGTTCTTATTGTTTCTTTTCTTCTTCTCATTCCTTCTGTACATTTATTTAGTAAGTTTTAATTTTTTTTTAATAAAAAGAAGTTTTGAGAAAAAGTTTTATACTCAATTCACCCCCTTCTTGAGTCTTGGAAGCCACTTGGCAACAAGTGGTATCAGAGTTAGACTCTTGTATAAAGAGCTTAGCAGCTTCAAGAGAATATGATTTCTTCAAATGATTTTTCAGAAGGATCTTCCATAAACCGACCACCCTTTTTCAATGGGGATGGTTATGCATATTGGAAGGAAAGAATGAAAATCTTCTTCGAAGCTATTGATCTAGATGTATGGGATACTGTCGAAAATGGTGATTTTATACCCACACATGAGGTCAATGGTGTAAGGACCGAAACACCACGAAATAAATGGTCTGATGAAGACAAAAGAAAAGTTCAATATAATTTAAAAGCCAAAAATATTATTACTACTGCTTTGGGATATGATGAGTTTTTTAGAATTTCAAATTGAAAAACTGCTAAAGAAATGTGGGACACTTTGCAAGTTACCCATAAGGGTACTAGTGAAGTAAAGAGGTCGAGAATCAATTCTCTAACTCGTGAATATGAATTATTCAGAATGAACCAAGGAGAAAGCATTCAGGAAATGTAAAAGAGGTTCACCCACATAGTTAATCATCTTGCATCTTTAGGTAAAAAAATTTCTAACGAAGATTTGATTAACAAAGTATTGAGATGTCTTAGCAAGATTTGGCAACCTAAGGTAACAGCTATATCAGAATCGAGGGACTTATCGATAATGACTCTAACTACCCTCTTTGGAAAACTTCATGAGCATGAACTGGAATTGAGCAGATTAAGTCAAAGAGAAGAAAACGATAAAAGGAAAAAGGGGATAGCGCTCAAAGCCACTTCCTCAACTTTCGACAATGATGATGAAGAAAATGAAGAAAGCTTAGAGAACATCGAGGTAAGCGAAGAAAATCTTAGTCTGTTAGTTAAAAATTAGGTAAATTTCTTAAGAAAAAGGGAACGTAAAGAAAACCCCCTTCCCTCCGAAGAAGACTCATTACAAAGGTGAAGGAGCTTCATCGACTCCAACTTGCTATGAATGTGGCAAACCTGGTCACATGAAAATGGAGTGCCCAGTTTACCAAAAGAAGAAGGAAAAATTTGAAAAGAAGCCCTTCAAGGAAAGAAAAGGAAGAAAAACCTATATAGCATGGGATGAAAACGACATGGATTCAACTGACAGCTTAGATAGCGAGGAAGCTCAACTATGTCTCATGGCCAAAGGAGAAGAAGAAGAAAGCGAAAATGAGGTAAGTTCTAATACTACTTTATTGCCTTCTTACAATGAATTACAAGATGCCTTTGAAGAATTGCATGAAGAGTCTTTAAAATTCACAAAAATAATCTCTTCTTCTAAGAAAATAATCTCTTCTTTATAAAATCAAATTCTTGCTTTAAATAAAGAAATAGAAGAATTAAAAGTTGAAAATGAAACTTTGGGAATCATTGATGCATGCACAAATCATTCTTCACATACTTTTACGTCTTCACCTTGTTCTTCATGTCATATGCTTGAAAAAGAAATTGAAGACTTAAAGAACACTCTTTCTAAATTCACCTTTGGAAGGGATAACTTAAATATTTTATTAAGAAGACAAGGAGTGGTTTTTCAAAAAGCCGGGATAGGTTATAACCTGAAAAATCAACAAAAACTCCATAAAAATTTCTCTGTGCATTCTAGTGTTTCAAGTAGTCCTTTTATTAAATGTTTTTACTGTGGAAGGAAAAGACATAATACATCAACATGTAATGTAATGAAAAACATAAATACAAAAATTGGAACAAAAATGGTTTGGGTTCCCAAGGGTACTATACCTAAAACTGACACACAAGGACTCAAGAAAGTTTGGGTACCAAAGGTTAAAAATTAAACATGTGTTGTAGGTGTGCTTGAAAGCCAGGAGTTCAAATTGGTATCTCGATAGTGACTGCTCCAAGCACGTGACTGGGGACCACTCGAAATTCACCATGCTTATTCCCAAGAATCGTGGACACGTTACTTATGGTGATAACAACAAAGGAAAAATTCTTAAAATCGGCAAAGTCGATAAGAACCCTAACTCCTCTATTGAAAATGTGTTGCTTATTGAAGGCTTGAAACATAACTTGCTTAGTATTAGCCAATTATGTGATAAAGGAAATAGGGTAATATTTGATTCAAATTGTTGCATAATTGAAGATAAAAATGATAAGCATGTTAAATTCATTGGTCATAGAGTAAACAACATCTATATGATTAGTCTTGATGATATATCTTCAAATGATGCGAAATGCCTTTTAAGTAAGAATGATGATTCATGGTTATGGCATAGGAGAATCGCACACATTCACATGGATCACTTAAAGAAGTTAGTCTCTAAAGAACTAGTAATTGGACTACCCAAGCTTAATTTTGTAAAAGATAAATTATGTGATGCATGTCAAAAGGGTAAACAAATAAAAGTCTCTTTTAAAGTAAAAAATATAGTTTCAACTACTAGACCTTTATAACTTTTGCACATGGATCTATTTGGACCTTCTAGAATTATGAGCTTTGGTGGGAATTACTATACTTTAGTGATTGTGGATGATTTTTCTAGGTTTACATGGACTTTATTTCTTGTAAATAAAAATGATGCATTTCTAGCTTTTAAAAGACTTGCCAAAGTTATTCAAAATGAAAAAGGTTTTCAAATATCTTCTATAAGAAGTGATCATGGTGGCGAATTTCAAAACAATTTTTTTGAAAATTATTGTGATGAACATGGCATTAATCATAATTTCTCTGCCCCTAGAGCTCCACAACAAAATGGAGTTGTAGAAAAGAAAAACCGTTCTTTAGAAGAAATGGCGAGAACTATGCTTAATGAGGCTGCTCTTCCTAAATACTTTTGGGCGGATGCTGTAAGTACAGCTTGTTATGTAATGAACAGGGCCCTTATAAGGCCTATTTTAAAGAAAACCCCATATGAGTTGTATAAGGGAAGAAAGCCAAATATCTCACATTTTCATGTTTTTTGATGCAAATATTTTGTTTTAAATAATGGAAAAGATAACTTAGGCAAGTTTGATGCTAAGTCTGATGAAGGTATATTTCTTAGTTATTCAAATCATAGTAAAGCTTTTCGTATATATAATAAAAGAACTATGACTATTGAAGAATCTATACATGTTGCATTTGATAAAACTGACCCAAATGGATCGAGAAAGGATCTTGTTATTGATGATGTTGCAGAAGTCTTGGCGGAAACACATTTGGATAGCAAGGAAAAAGAAATCAAGGAGCAATAGGATAAACAAAGACAAGAAAATTCTCAAGCTTTGGAACTTCCCAAAGAATGGCGAACTTCAAAATATCATTCCCTTGATTAGATTATCGGTGATGTATCTAAAGGTGTAAGTACTCGTAATTCTCTTAGAAATGCTTGTAATCACTTAGCTTTTGTTTCTCAAATTGAACCTAAGGATTTAATTGAAGCTTTTGATGATGAACATTGGATCTTAGCTATGCATGAGGAATTAAATCAGTTTGAAAGAAATCAAGTTTGGGAATTAGTTACTAGACCTAATAATCACCCTATAATTGGCACTAAATGGGTTTTTAGAAACAAAATTGATGAAAATGGGTTAATAACTAGAAACAAAGCTAGGCTAGTTGCTAAAGAATATAATCAAGAAGAAGGTATAGATTATGAAGAAACTTATGCACCTGTAGCTAGATTAGAAGCTATTAGAATGTTACTTGCCTATGCTTGCATCATGGATTTCATATTATATTAAATGGATGTCAAAAGTGCTTTTCTAAATGGTCTTATTCAAGAGGAGGTATACGTTGAACAACCTCCAGGTTTTGAAAATCATGAACTACCCAACCATGTTTTTAAACTTAAAAAGGCTTTATATGGCTTAAAGCAAGCTCCTAGAGCTTGGTATGAAAGGTTGAGTAAGTTCCTTTTAGAAAATGGTTTTTCAAAAGGAAAAGTCGATACTACCCTCTTCATTAAAAATAAAAAGCATGATATTCTTCTTGTGCAAGTATATGTAGATGATATCATTTTTGGTGCTACAAATGAATCCCTATGCAAAGAATTTGCTAAGACAATGCAGAATGAATTTGAAATGTCAATGATGGGAGAGCTGAACTTCTTCCTCGGACTTCAAATCAAACAAACGAACGAAGGGACATTTATAAGTCAAACCAAATACTGTAAGGAATTGCTCAAGAGATTCAAAATGGAAAAAGCTAAACACATGGCCACTCCAATGGGTACTTCCTGCTATTTGGACAAAGATGAAGGAGGTAAATAAGTAGAAATAACGAAATATAGAGGTATGATTGGATCTCTCCTTTATCTTACTGCTAGTAGGCCAGATATTATGTTTAGTGTATGCATGTGTACTAGATATCAAGCAAATCCTAAGGAATCTCATTTAAGTACTGTTAAACGAATAATGAAATACCTAGTAGGCACCTCACAAATGGGCTTGTGGTACCCTAAGGGTGCCTCTCGTAGCCTAATAGGCTATTCTGACTCTGATTTTGCTGGGTGCAAATTAGACAGAAAGAGTACTAGTGGGACATGTCACTTGCTTGGTAGTTCTTTAGTTTCTTGGCATAGCAAGAAATAAAATAGTGTGACTTTGTCTACCGCTGAGGCTGAATATGTTGCAGCTGGGAGTTGTTGTGCTCAAATCCTATGGATGAAGCAACAACTTTTAGACTACGGTCTTCAGCTTAATCACATCCCGATAAGATGTGATAGTACTAGTGCAATAAATATCTCTAAGAATCTCATTCTGCATTCCAGAACAAAGCATATAGAGATAAGACATCACTTCATCAGAGATCATGTACAAAAAGGGGATTACATTCTTGAGTTTGTTGAAACAACTAAGCAACTTGCAGATATTTTCACTAAACCCTTAGCAAAAGAAGCATTCTTTTATATTCGAGGAGAATTAGGTATAATTGATCAATTTAATATATGATTGCATGTTTTATTGCTGAATATTATCTCTCTTTAATCTTTAAATCACATGAATATATGCTTTGTCTTGAATTCTTGAACGTATGCTTTTCTGTGCTTTTTTGTTAGTTTTATTCGAATAAATAGGCTTTTATTCCAATAAAATTCTTTACAGCTTGTCAAATAATGTGTTGAATATCAGCTTTATTTGAATAATACTTAGTTTATTTGAATAAACTGGCTTCTGTGTTAATCCTGTGTTTGATATGCTCTCTGTCTATTCGAATAAATCTCCTTCTATTCGAATAACCAGAATCCTTAGTTTATCAGTCTCAGTCTTTGCCTTCTGTCTATTCGAATACAACTCAAGCTATTCGAATAACCAGAGCCTTAGTTTTTCAGCCTTGACTGATAGCCTTCAGTCTATTCGAATAACCTTATAGTTATTCGAATAAATCCTTTAAGTCTGCAAAATGCTTGGCTTTCTCAGATAATCTATTCAAATAGAAACTCCCTCTATTCGAATAAACCCTAGCAGAAATTCTCTTTCAATGTCTGTCCTTTCAGTTTCTAAGCAAGGTTTATTCGAATAAACCTCTGTTTATTCGAATAAACACGGGCCTCTCTTTAAATAGCCCCTGCGCGCCCAATCGTTTCACTCCCTCTTCTCTCTTCTGCTCTTCACCTTCTCTGTCCATCGTTTCTTTCTGTCCTACTCTCCTCCACCATCTTCCTGCCATCTTTCTCTCTTCCACACCTCCAATCACCATGGCTTCCTCCTCCAGCAAGCGCCCACGCACAAAGACTGCTCCATGCAATAATCCACTTAACTTGAGAAAGCTCTCATCCAACGAAGAGCACCGTGCCCGCTTCATTACGCACTTCTGGGAGCGTAACCTTGTCCAGCCCAAGTATCTTGACCTCTCCTTCTTCCAGCAACACAAAGGTTTTGACTTTCTGACCCTGCTGCAAAACTAGAGAGTTCTACAGCTCTACTCTCACCGGGCGACTCTCTACCCAGCTCTGGTGAAGATGTTCTTTTGTCATCTGGCATTTGATGGCCAGAACCTTCTCTCTGAGGTCTGTGATCAGAACATTGTGATCATACCGCAGGACTAGTAGACTCTGTTTGGGTTGCAGTTCACCGGTATACTCGTTGAAGATGGTGACAACCCTTTCCTTGAAGAGTTCAACAAGTTTCAGGTGATTGAGGATCTGCTGAAGCCTGGTCTAGCCTTGCTTGACAAGGGTCTCAAGGGTGGCATGCTGAAGAGCCAAGATAGGCTTCTGCATTACGCCTTTGCTCATATCCTGGCTCCCCGCCGTGGAAATTACGCCTACCTCAGCGAAGATGACATCTTCATGCTTTGGATTCTGAAGAATGGCCATCAGATTAACTGGCCTGTGTTTATCATGAAATATATGTGAGGTCCAAGGGTAAGGAAAAATCTGACTTGCCTTATGGTATTCTCGTCACTACCTTGCTCAGCAAGTATCCTCAAGTCTTGGAGACTGAGCGAGCCATTGCCCTGACTCATCACAATGTCTTTGGCTCCCACACCTTACGCAAAATGAAGATAATCCAAACCGATGAAGGCTGGGTGTACCCAGATGAGGTTGCTGAGGATGAGTTAGACCCTACTGACGCTCCTGCTGCCCCTGCTGATGTACCTGCTGCTGCTCCTACTCCAGTTACCTTAGAGCAGATCATGGCCACCTTGCATGATAACAGAGCCTATATGGAACATACCTTCTCTATTCTTTTTGATAGAATAGAAGGTGTTGAACGTGAGGTTGCTGCCCTCCAATCTGCTTCACCTGCTCCTGCACCAGCTTCTTCACCACCACCTCCAGATACCTATTTCTAGGAACCTTAGTTCTTAGGATCTCTGTTTTGCCCTTATGTTATTTATTTCTGGCTTTTGTAATTGAATCTTTTTTGGTTAATGCATAAATACAGTTTCTTGATGATCTATTCTTGTATTGATATGAGTATGTTTCCTTTTATGCACTTATACTTGAATATATGTTTATGGGACTTACCCCTCCTTTTTGCTCATGACAAAAAGGGGAGAAAAAATTGAATTTAATTGAGAAAAGATAGGTAAACTTAAAACGAGATTGGATTCAAATTGAAAGGGGGAGCTGCGCACATATCTGGTATACATTACCTCTTATAATTAAAGAGGGGAAGTAAGCTTTTATACCTCTTTGTGAATTCCAATTATATGCACTAACTCTTTTCTCATTGATAGTTTATCATCATCAAAAAGGGGGAGAATGTGTTTGAACATGTGCCTTTGAAAACCTATTTTGATGATAACAAACGTGAAGACTAAATGAAGATGATGGAAAGACCAAGTCCAAGTTTATATAAGATTAGCTTTAGAACTTAGGATCTTTTGTACGGAGCTCACTTTGATATCTCTCTATTTTTGAAAGAAAAGATAAAACTTGTTTTTAAAAGAAACTTAGTGTCTTTAAAACATTTTCTCCAAAACTGTTTTGTATTGCTTTATTCGAATAGAGCTTATTCTATTCGAAAAAACCCTTTCACGAGGTTCTGTTTTTAAAGATGTTATTCGAATAGCAGGATAGCTATTCGAATAAATGGGTTTTTCTGAACTATCTTTATAAGTGAATTATTCGAATAACTAAAATGTTATTCGAATAAACCCTTTTCTGTCTGAACCTTTTTTTACCGTGTTATTCGAATAACACAGTGGTTATTTGAATAACCCATATCAGATGGCTTTTTCATGGTGGTTTCAGGAACAATGTTACTCGAATAACATCTTAAGCTATTCGAATAAACACGTTGCTCACGAACACTGATATAGAAACAAACAGGTTTTTAATTCGGCTTAAATGGTTTTTAATTCTACCCAACAGCTATTTCTTCTAATTTTCTCTATAAATAGGAACCTTGGGTCACGTCTAAAATTACCCAACACTCTGAATTGTTTTCTACTTGCTCTATTTTGTGAAAATATTTTCTACGCTCTATTTTCGATTAAAAGCTTTGAGATATTTCTATGAGAGCTCCTTTAGCACTTGAATTTGTATTATTTGCTCTGAGTGAGAGTCTCTCTTCATCTATTTTTTGGTATTCTGTATCGAGGGTGAGGTATCCCTCAAGGTTTGTATAAGGGTGAGGTATCCCTGCAGGCTGAGACTTTAGCACAAGGGTAAAGTTTCCCTGTGTGTGAAAAGTGCTCTATTTTGTAAACGGTAGCAAGCACCTACTGAAGCTTGTATACATAGTTAAAAATCCCGGCTTTTGTTTCGAGGACTAGACGTAGACCACAAGTAGGTTAGTGGTCGAACGAGGATAAATACTGAGCCTGCTTCTCTCTTCTCAATCTCTTTATTTTATGCAATTTTAATTTACTGCACTTTTATTTTTCGCTATTCTTATTGTTTCTTTTCTTCTTCTCATTTCTTCTGTGCATTTATTTATTAAGTTTTAATAGTTGTTTTTAATAAAAAGAGGTTTTGAGAAAAAGTTTTATACTCAATTCACCCCCCTCTTGAGTATTGGAAGCCACTTGGCAACAATATGCATGTGCATAGTGAGTACATATATTACTTGACATATAATTCATATCATGATTTGGAACTATTGTTTTATTATTATTAAAACTGCTTGGAATTGCTAAGTTGTTTATTATCTATTTTTAATGCTGATTATTATTCCTGAAATGTTATGTAGGCGTCATGCGCCGTATTGTTTCTTTACTACCATGATTGGTAATGAATGTAGAATATCTTACCTTTTTTCTGTATTTTTTGCCATTCTATTTTACTTATGTGATTCTCTGAAGACGTCGGCGAGGAAGGGGAAGTACACGAGTTCCCGGGTTTCTGGCCTGACTTGACTAGTACCTATTCTGACCATGACGGCCCGTCCGCAAGGCTTTTTAGGGTATGTGCGACTGACTTTCCTTGGAGGACCAGACTGTTGGCACATCAACTTTAGTTCGGATCGCTGTGTTTACCTTGGACACGTGACGGTGTCGCTAGCTTGGGGGCGTTATGATCCGCCTATCTTTACCTGTAGTGTTCGTTTGCACTTAGAGTTTTATCTGCCCATTCGTGACATGTGGGGTGAGTGTTATTACTCCCCACGGGAGGATTCATTCCTCTCTACTGCCCGAGCCCCCGCTTGTAACTCAGTGGCTCTGATGAAGGTTTCCTCTGACAAGGAAGACCCTGAAGAGGATCCAGCTACGGTTCCTTCTCTTTCTTAGTAGGGGCTGATACTATTGATGGTCACTGATGGCCATCTGTCTTTCTTTTGGGCTTGATATTCTTTTTGAGAGTCTGTATATCATTTTTGGGGGCATGTAAAGCTGTTGGCTTCTTTTTTATGAGCCTTGATGTAATTAATGACTTATAGTCTGTACTTAAACAATACATATATATGAGGTACCTTTTGCATGGATGTATGGTTTAATCTTTATGTTTTTCGCTTACAAAAAAAAATATACCTACTTGTGTATCTCTTATAAGGTTAGTACATTTGAATATCTCATTGATGAGTAGGTTATTAATTGTATTTATATATATATATATATATATATATATATATATATATAAGAACTGGGTCTTAATTTATACTTTTAATTTCTGCATCGTAAATAATGATGTAATGTTCCCTCCCATAAAGGGGTGTTGCACCATTTGGTTGAAAATTCTCAATCTTGGCATGGTACTAATCCTTTTAAAAATTTAATTAGATATAGCCTTACAAATTTTAGTAAAGGAAAATATCATTTTAGTCAAGAAGAAGATCTAAATGCTAGGTTTTTTAGTTTGGCTAGAAAGGTTGAAGCTATGGAATCAGGGAAAGTATAAGAAATCAAATATGTGCAAAATAAAGAAATTTGTTGCATTTGTGATGAATTAGGACACTTAACAAATGAATGTCCAAAAATTCTTATTTTTAAAGAAGTTATGCATGAGCAAGTAAATGCAATGAATAATTTTAAAAAGTCATTCACTTCTTCTTTTTAAGATACATACAATCTGGGATGGAGAAATCACTCGAATTTCAATTGGAGGACTAATAATCAGGCACAATTCATGCAACCACCACCTCCTCAGGCACAACAAGACTCTCAAAATTCTCAAGGATATGCACCTTATGTCCCATCATATAGGAAAACCCTTAAAGCAACATTGCATGCATTCATGGAAAAGTAAGAGGCCATTAATAACCAAAATGCTCAAGTCATGATTGACATAAAAGACACTTTTACTAAACTTTCTTTTGCGCTCACCATTCACGATAAAGGAAAATTTTCTTCTCAATCTCAAACGAATCCCAAGGGTCAGTACAGTTTAAATGAGAGTAGTTTAGTAAGCCAACAAATAGATCAAGTCAAGTCAGTAATAACTCTTAGGAGTGGAAAAGTTATTGAAAAACAAATTCCTAAACCTTGTGAGAAAGATGATGAATCAAGTCCCAAAGATGAGGAAGGAATTGATAAGCCACCTGGCCAAAAGGAAACCAAACCATTGCCTTCACCCCATATCCTCAAGCATTAAACAATTCAAGTAAAGTGAACCATAACAGTGAAATTTTTGAAATCCTTAAATAAGTAAAGGTCAATATTCCTCTATTAGATGCTATCAAACAGATTCCTTGTTATGCCAAATTTTTGAAAGACTTGTACACTATTAAAAGGAAACATAATGTGAAAAAGAATGTCTTTTTGAATGAACAGGTAAGCTCCATTCTTTAGAACAATAATGCGTTGAAATATAAAGACCCTGGTTGTCCTACAGTTTCATGCATTATTAGATAACATAAAATTGAACGAGCTTTACTTGATCTTGGTGCTAGTGTTAATTTACTTCCATATTCAGTTTATCAGCAACTCAACCTAGGCGAGTTAAAGCTAACTTCTGTAACTCTTCTACTTGTCGATAAATCAATTAAAATTCCAAAAGGAATAGTGGAAGATGTATTGGTATAAGTTGATAAATTCATATATCCTGTGGATTTTATTGTCTTGGAAACTGAACCTATGGAAAATAGTAGCAAGTCAATTCCTGTTATTTTAGGTCACCCATTTTTAGCAATATCTAATACTTTGATAAATTATAGAAATGGAGTGATGAAGTTAACATTTGGAAATATGACACTAGAGCTTAATGTTTTCAACATGTGCAAGCAACCACGGGAAATCTATGATGAAAAGGAAGAAATTGAAGGGATTGAGGCCATTATAGATGATTATCTTCAGACTAGGAGTTCTTCTGATTCATTAGAAATTTGTTTAATTAATTCATTTGATTCAGCTACATAATTAGATGATGATGTTTCTGAAATATGCTCTTTGCTTGACTGTACACAGGTAATGGAATACAAAGGATGGAAGTCGAGATTCGAAGAGCTAAAACCTATGAATGATGATACCCATGAAGAAGTACCCACACTGGAACTAAAGCCATTACCTGCTGGGTTTAAGTACACATTTTTAGGAGAAGAACAAAGTTTTCTAGTGGTAATTTCCTCATCCCTGACCAAAGAACAAGAAGGTATGTTGATAGAAGTACTTAAAAGGCATAAAAGTGCAATTGGATGGACATTAAAGGACATAAAAGGCATTAATCCATTAAGTTGTACACATAGAATACATTTAGAGGATAATGCTAAAACATCGCAACAACCTCAAAGAAGATTAAATCCACACATGAAAGAGGTAGTTAGAGCTAAAGTTCTTAAATTACTTGATGTTGAAATTATCTATCCTATCTCTGATAGTCAGTGGGTAAGCCTTACACAAGTTGTGCCTAAGAAATCTGGAATAATAGTGGTTGAAAATGGAAAAGGTGAATTAATACCTACCTGAGTCTCATCCAGTTGGCATATGTGTATCGATTTTAGAAAATTGAATGTAGCTACTTGGAAAGATCATTTCCCTTTGCCATTTCTTGATCAAATTTTGGAAAGAGTACTAAGACATCCCTACTATTATTTTCTTAATGGTTATTTAAGGTATAATCAAATCCCAATTACATCAGAGGATCAAGAAAAAACCCCTTTTACATGCCCCTTTGGCACTTTTTCATATAGAATGTCTTTTGGTCTTTGTAATGCTCCGACAACTTTCCAAAGATGCATGTTAAGTATTTTCAGTGACATGATTGAGCATTATTTAGAAGTTTTCATGGATGACTTAACAGTTTTTGGAAAGTCTTTTGAAAATTGTCTTGATAATTTGGAAAAAGTTCTTAAAAGATGCTAAGAAAAAGGATTTGTATTAAATTGGAAAAAATGTCATTACACGGTTACCTCAGGAATAGTGTTAAGTCATGTGATATCTTCTAAAGGAATTGAAGTTGATAAGGTTAAAGTTGAATTAATTGCTCATTTGCCTTCCCCAAAAATAGTCAGAGATGTTTGTTCCTTTTTAGGACATGCTGGATTTTACAAAAGATTCAATAAGGACTTTAGTTTCATATCTAGACCATTATGTAATCTTCTAACAAAATATGCACCATTTGATTGGACTCAAGATTATCAGAAATCTTTTCAAAAATTAATCGATCTTTTGACATCTGCTCCTATCATGCAATCCCCTGACTGGTCTTTGCCTTTTGAGTTGTTGTGTGATGCTAGTGATTTTGCTGTTGGTGTTATTTTAGGACAAAGAAAGGAAGGTAAGCCTCATGTAATTTATTATGCAAGTCGAACTTTGGATAGTGCAAAAATGAATTACACCACTACTAAAAAAGAACTACTTGCTATAATTTTTGCATTGGACAAATTTTGAGCTTATTTAATTAGTTCTTCTGCTACTATTTTCACTGATCAAATGTCTAACCAGGATGCCAAACCTAGGTTGATACGGTGGATCTTGTTGCTTCAAGAATTCAACATCATAATAAAAAACAAGATATGAGCCAAAAATGTTATTGCAGATCATTTGTCCAGACTTACAACAGGCTCACCTTTTGATAACACACTTCAATGATTCTTTTCCCGATGAATTTTTATTTTCTGTCAATTCTATGCCTTGGTTTACTAACATTGTCAATTTTCTTATAAAAGGTAAGATGCCGCCTCAATGGACGCACCAAGATAGAAAAAAGCTTTTGATTGAGGTGAAAATTTTCTATTGGGATGACCCATATTTGTTCAAATATTGTTCTGATCAAATCTTTTGGAGATGTGTACCTGATAGTGAGGTAAGTAGTGTCATTAAATTTTGTCATTCAGAAGCATGCAGAGGCCATTTTTCTTGAAAGAAAACAGCTGTGAAAATTTTATAGTGTGAATTTTATTTGCCCACTTTATTTATGGACGGCTATTGTGACGCCCCTTTTTCCCAAGGGAACGTCTCACTTTCAATTACAATGCGGAAATAAAATTTATGTGAGTTAAGACCCGGTTCATTTTAATAATATATATATAAACTCGATCATAGTTGGGTAATTAAATTGGCGAGTATTTTTTTTTTGTTTTTGTTACATTAACGTTAATGATAATTAATATCCACGATGACGAAACATACATGGGAAATTAACATTTCATTTATATATATATATATATATATATATATATATATATATATAATTATCAAACTGTTTAGTTACAAAGCCTGGCATATCAAAAAGCAAAACTATACCTGCCTCCAAAGGATTATACATAAATATCCCTACGGTATCAGAATATACAGCCCACTATAGACAGAACATCAGGCCCCCCAAAATAAAAATACTGGTAGCTCTCAGTAGCTACAAGTAAAGTCAGTCCCTCAAGTGAGGAGGAATCGAGTTAGGATCCTCTTCGGGGTCGTCCTCAGGAACTTCTTCGGGATCTTCCTCAGGATCTTCTTCATCAGAGGAAATCACCATAGGAATCGCAGAGTCACGGGACGGGGCCCGAGCTGTGGAACGAAAAGAGTCTTCCCGCGGAGTGAAATAACGGTCACCCCACATCTCGCGTATCGGTAGTTGAAACTCCAAACGTAAACTAATACAGCAGGTGAAGATGGGCGGTTCGTGATGTCTCCAGGCTAGAGATAACGACACATCCCCCGTATAGACGCAACGCTCAGAACCATAGTTGATGTACCAGCACTCTGGCCCTCCCAAGAAAGTCAGGCGTACATCTCCCAAAAATCTTTGCGTGTGTGGCTTCATATTCTTCCGCAGTCGCTCAGCCGAGATGAGGCCAAAAACCAGGGAAGTCAGGAGCTTCCGGTTCCTTGCAATTATCTTCTATGGAATGCAGTATATGGACAAAATAGAAGTGGAGAGACAGAGAAGAGGTAAGACATCCTACCATCATTACCAATCATAGCATCGAGAAACCAAACGGCGCAAAGCGCCCACATAGCATTTCAAAATAATAAGCATAGGCATTGAATAGCAGAAGTAAACAAATAAGCAGTTCCAAGCAGTTATATATATACAACAGTAAGACAACAATTCCAATTATAATGACAATGTACGCCAGATAATTCATGGACTCACTATGCACACGTGCCCTCAATAACCAAAATCTTACTCCATGGAGCTAGACACAAAACAGTCAGAGAGAACGATCAGGAGGTATGTCTGTATTCTTGGCTGCCCAGGCCCTCAAGTGCTATAATTCTCAAATTATCATTGTGTACATCATGGCATTTTACAAGACATTCTACACAGATCTCGATATAGGACAGTGGGTCCGGATCGTCAGTGTGTTTACATCGGTCTGCCCCACGGACAGAGAGCTACCAGCTGCCCATTGTGAGATACCCACACCCTAACGCCCCCAAGGTCAACAAGAAACTTACACTTGTCTATTCGCACCCGCACAAAGGTGTAAGTTCAACTCCTAGGCTACCGGCCTTAACCAAGTCCAACGGACAATCTCTTTCTTTTTGTTCAATGCATGACACAATCATACTCTTCATGACCAACTAAGTCCATCATGCTTCAAATGCATGTCATATCATTTATCAACAAGATCTGATCCCATTCACTGGTCCACAACAAGCCAATAGTACATTTTAAGGATATCCACAATTTCCATTCATAGTCATGATAGAAGTCAACCATTAAATTTATTACGTGCCTCAAAAGCTCACCCATACTCATGTTCTTCCTTGTTTATGAATCCCTACTTAATCTCTAGTCATCCAATCATTTATGATTTATGTGCTTTTATTAATCCAAGGGTTTGAATCCAGGAAGATACATGGCCAGAATCACCAACACGTCACAGATTTAATTGCTAGGTATTGGGTGATAAACCATAATTGTGAATTCGATGGAGACAATGCATTTAGTGGAAAATCGAGGCTGCCATTCGACAAAAAATAACATGGCAGAATGATGAAAGATGGGAGAACATTTTATAACAAGATTGGATAAAAATCAATTTCTGTCGGATGGAGGTTCTGTCGAACAGAGAACAAAACTGTTGAATTTTTCCAGACGGTTAGCAGAAGTCCTATTTCGATGGATGTGGGTGTCGACGTTGGAGAAATCTCCCAAGTGTCGAATCGACGTAAAACACAATAGTTAGAAACTCTAATTCAACGGATCTTGACATTCTACTCGACGAATATTAACTTTGGGAAGCTTCTATTAAATGGACAGGCAATCTACTCGACGGGTATGTCTCTCGATGGGTATTGGCATTCTAACTCGATGAATATGTCACTCGATGGATGTGGTCATTCCAATTCGACGGATTTTGCATTGGAGGAGTTTCTCTCCTAAGTGGTCAGGAGTTCATACTCGACGGATTTTGATATTGCACTAAATGACCAGGGATCAAATTCGACGGGCATGGCCAGGGGTTCATACTCGATGGATTTTAACTTTACTAAGTGATCAAGACATCAAATTCGACGGGTTTGGCCAAGAGTTCATGCTCAACGGATTTTAACTTTACTAAGTGATCAAGACATCAAATTCGACGGGTTTGGCCAGGAGTTCATACTCGACGGACTTTAACTTTACTAAGTGATCAAGACATCAAATTCGACGAGTTTGGCCAGGAGTTCATACTCGACGGACTTTAACTTTACTAAGTGATCAAGACATCAAATTCGACGGGTTTGGCCAGGAGCTCATACTCGACAGACTTTAACTTTACTAAGTGATCAAGACATCAAATTCGATGGGTTTGGCCAAAAGTTCATACTCGACGGACTTTAACTTTACTAAGTGATCAAGACATCAAATTCGATGGGTTTGGCCAGGAGTTCATACATAACAGATTTTGACATTACACTTAATGGTCAGAAACTCAAGTTATTACCATTTCTCACCAAGAATCCCAAAATTTTAGTCTCAAGGCGTGGCCATCCGAGAGCCAGCCCGACGGCGTTCCTTTTGGATTATACGTTCTAGTACACATAAATATATCAAAACACACAAAACAATCAACTAGCATATATACATCACCAACAGCATACAAACAAAGATGACTCTTAGTACCAATCATAAACGACGTCCCTAAATGCTAAAAGAGGTTGAGGAGGAGTGTCTTCTACTTACCTTGGAGAAGCATAAAGAAAGGCTGCTCCTTTTGGTCAGGATTTATGTTTTCAGCTTCCAGGAAATCCTTAAACATTTAAACGTGCAAAATCAAAACCCAATATTGAAATGAATACCCATTGTCATCAAAATGACAGTGGGTTACGAAAAAGAGAAGAGAGGGAGAAAAAGCTAAGAGCTTTACCTTAAAGCTCCAACCTTTAAGCTTCAAAGACGTAGAGAATAGAGATGGAGAAAATGACAGAACTTTGAAGATGATTTCCTCAATGATGGTGGTCCTCCAAACACGAAATGGTGCTAAGATTGTGATGGTTTGAAGAACAAAATGGAGGTGTGGGTGGATGGTGTTGCTGCTGTGGGGTGAAAGAGAAGAGAGAAAGATGAGTGAATAGTGAGCTGCATATTGGGCGGAGGGGAAATGTCAAGAAGAAAATGAATTAGACCCCTTAATTCAAACGTGCTGCACAAATTGGGAGGAGAGAGAAATGATAAAAATAATGGTTAGAGGAAGCTTCCTTGAGAAGCTTCGCGCGCTCCTCGATAAAGCACATAGTAAGCTTGTCTCCAAATTAAATACATCTGACAGATGATTAATTACACTGTGGAATTATTTTCTCAGTGAATAAAATTTACAATTGATGAAAATAATATTTTATTATTCATCAGATAATTTTATGATACCGCAATTTTATTTAACAGATAAAATCTTGAAAAATACAAATCTCTCAAACTGTGCGCGGCCTCGGGTTTAGTAAGATTTCCCTTTGACACGTTGACAGTTCAAAGTTTACCAGCCTCAGGAAAAATATTCTAGTTTCTCCGGCTCCGCTCAGTGTACACGTAAAACGAAGAATATATTAAAATATTCATCATTTCCAAAAAAATCCACAAAAATTTCTAAAAATCATAAATATTATAAAATGATCATTTATTACGAAATAAAGAGTTTTCGGGATGTTACAACACTCCCCTTCTAAAAAGGAATTTCGTCCTCAAAATTTGCATACCTTAGAATAACTGTGGGTGTTGCTCCTTCATCTTGTCTTCCAACTCCCAAGTTGCATTTCCTGTCACCTCGTTCCAGATCACTTTCACCAATGCGATCTCCTTGCCTCTTAATTGCTTTATCTTCCTATCCTCGATTCTTACAGGAGACGTCTCATAAGTTAAGTTTTCTTATAATTGTACTGCATCCAGTGCTATGATATGACTTGGGTCAGGAAAGTATTTTCGAAGTTGTGACACATGGAAAACATTATGAATGTTTGAAAGGAAAGGAGGTAAGGATATTTGGTACCCTACAGGACCTACACGATGAATGATTTGGTATGGTCTAAGGAATTTAGGAGTGAGTTTTCTAGATTTTAAAGCCCAGCCTACCCCAGTCGTAGGTGTGACTTTCAGGAATACATGCTCGCCTTCCTCAAACTCAAGAGGTTTTCTCCTTCGGTCTGCATAACTCTTTTGCCGACTTTGAGCCGTTCTCATCTTTTCCTGAATTATCTTAACCTTCTCAGTTGTCTACTGTATAATCTCTGGTCTAACAGTAAGGCGCTCGCCGTCTTGGTACCAACACAGAGGTGTTCGACATCGTCGTCCATACAGAGCCTCATAGGGTGCCATTCCTATGCTCGAATGATAACTGTTGTTGTAGGTGAATTCTATCAAAGGTAGAATGTCATCCCAACTTCTAGTTTGCTCTATGGTATAGGCTCTAAGCAAATCTTCCAAAGATTGGATCGTTCTTTCTGATTGACCGTCGGTCTGCGGATGATAAGCAGAACTCAGACGTAGCTTCGTCCTCAACGCTTCTTGCAAACTCTCCCAGAGATTTAAAGTAAATCTCGGATCTCTATCCAAAACAATACTCGTAGGCACACCGTGTAGTCTAACAATTTCTCCAATATAGATCTGAGTTAATCTCTCCAGTTTGTATTTTATGTCGATCGGGAGAAAGTGTGCCGACTTCGTGAGTCGGTCCACAATTACCCAAATCGAATCATGACCTTTTCTTGTCCTTGGCAATCCGACTACAAAATCCATTGCAATACTGTCCTACTTCCATTCCGGAATAGACAACGGTTGTAGCAAACCCGCTAGTCTCTGATGTTCCACCTTAGCTTTTTGACAAACTAGACAAGTCGATACACGTCTAGTGACGTCACTCTTCATTCCATGCCACCAGAACAACTTCTTCAAGTCTTGGTACATTTTTGTTATGCCTGGATGCATACTCAGCTGGCTTGTATGAGCATGGTTAATGATGTATTCTCTAAGCTCCTTGTCACGGGGAATACAAATTCTTCCACGAAACCTCAGAATTCCATCCGTTCCTTCTGCAAACTCTGTTTCATCTCCTCGCTCCACTTGCTCTCTCACTTCTTGTAAGAATTTGTCAATCTTTTGCTTTTCCTTTATGTCATCTAGTAGCTCACTTGTGATGGTAACCATATTCATGCAAATCTTTCCAGGTTCTAACTCCACAAAAGACCACACATCTCTAAACTGCTCTAGCATATCCTTTTCCTTGATCATCAGGGCAGAGACACTGATCATCTTCCTACTTAGAGCATCTGCCATAACATTTGCCTTGCCAGGGTGATACAGAAGTTGGAAATTGTAATCCTTTAGGAATTCTAACCACCTTCATTGCCTCATGTTCAACTCCTTCTGATCATACAAATACTTCAGACTCTTGTGATCACTGAAAATGTTGAACGTTGCTCCGTAGAGAAAATGCCTCCATATCTTCAGAGCAAAAACTACAGCCTCTAACTCCAAGTCATGCGTCGGGTAATTCTTCTCGTGCACTCACAACTGCCTTGAAGCATAAGCCACCACTCTTCCATGCTGCATAAGTACAGATCCTAGCCCTTGGTATGAAGCGTCACAGTACACTTCAAACTGCTCATTCGGATTGGGTAGCACTAACACCGGTGAGGTAGTCAGTCGATTCTTCAACTCTTGGAAACTTTGCTCACAGTTGTCGGTCCACTTAAAAGCTTGGTTTTTCCTCGTGAGTTGTGTAAGTGGTCCTGCAATCTTGGAGAATCACTTAATGAACCTCCGGTAATATCCAGCTAAACCCACGAAGCTTCGAATTTCCGTCACGGATGTTGGTCTTTCCCATTGCAGCACTGCCTCCACCTTCAATGGATCCACTGCAATCCCATCCTTCGAGATCACGTGATCCAGAAACTTAACTTCTTCCAACCAGAACTCACATTTTGATAGTTTGGCATATAATTCCTTCTCCTTCAGAATCTGAAGAACTATACTGAGGTGTTTAGCATGGTCCTCCTGATTTTGAGAGTATACCAGAATATCATCAATGAAGACCACAACAAATCTGTCCAAGTAAGGACGAAAGATTCGGTTCATGTAGTCCATAAAGATAGCTAGTGCGTTCGTCACACCAAACGGCATCACGAGGTATTCGTAATGACCGTATCAGGTACGAAAAGCTGTCTTGGGTATATCCTCCATCTTCACTCGTATCTGATGATACCCAGACCGCAGATCGATCTTTGAAAACACCGCTGCTCCCTTCAGTTGGTCCATTAAATCATCAATTCTCGGGAGTGGATACTTGTTCTTAATCGTTACCTTGTTCAGCTGTCGATAGTCCACACATAATCTTGAGGTGCCATCCTTCTTGCGAACTAACAGCACTGGTGCTCCCCATGGTGACACACTTGGCCTGACAAATTGCTTTTTCCAAAAGCTCTTCTAGCTGTTTCTTGAGCTCAGCTAACTCTGTCGGTGCCATCCTATATGGTGCTATAGACACGGGACCAACTCCCGGTACTAGGTCGATAGCAAACTCTATCTCTCGAGCCGGTGATAAATGATGATCACATATTTGATACATTAATAAGCTTTCATTCTTAGTCATTTACACTCTTTATGTACTTAATTGATTGAGTTTTATTATGTTTTGTAAGTTTGGACTCAAATTGAACTTAATTGAATCTTTTAGCATGATTCATATCTTACACTATTTCTGTATTTGGGTCATATCTTGGGCTGTAGGTGGTCTTTGGAGCTGATTCTAGTGGCATTTGAAAGATAAGAGAGAGTTCTATAACTTTCATGAAGACCTCAAAGGCCTAATCACACGAGTAGATAACTCAAATTGGGGTTGAAGCAAGAACTAGAGTACTGTTCCTGATAGCTTGACCTAGGTATACTGTTCATCACTGATTTTGGGCTAGATGTTGTAAAATGGACTGAAATTTGGATGCTGAATAGTTAAGACCCATATCTACAACTTTCATGTTGAACACTTTTCCAGAATCGGATTCCTTGAAGGTGATATTGGGTTTGGAAGTCAGAATAGAGGGCCTGTGACTGGGCCTGGACAGTATGTAGTAATTTGAACGTATTTGGAGTTGTAGAAATGATATTGGACCCAAACCAAAGCCATTTGAAAGCTAAGATCCAGGCCTACAACTTTTATGAAGACCACTTGGTTCAAAAATGACGAATGCAATAACTTTAGAGCTGCATGATTTCGGAGACAAGGAATCTCCATAATTTCCCACTCATTTAATGTCATTTGGCATTTTCCACTCATTTTCCAATCATTCAACCACTAATAACTCAGCCCCCTTGACATTTTGTATCTCTAATCCTCTATAAAAGGGGACCTTGGTAGATCATTGAAGGTATTAGGTGTTAGTTACCAAAATGATACCATTTTGTTACTAGGTTTTCTTGTAATAATTTTCTTTTGTTCTAAATGAAAGTCATGTTCTTCTTCTTCTTCTTCTTTCTTTCTTTCTTCTTATTTATGAGTAACTAAGTTTCATTTTACTTGGGTGAAAGGGTGAAGCTCTTGGTAATAAAGTAAGGTTAGATTTATTCTTCTCTTGTGCTTAAATGATTTATATTTTCTAGTAACCATTATACGTATTATAATTTGTTTCTTATAATTTAGAAATCATCTTTGTAAAGAGGAGTTCTTGATTTGTTGTAGACAAAATATTGGCACAATGAATGCTTTAACCCATTTATAAGTGGTGGTAATATTTTTAGGAAACATAATATAATTACGTGTATTATTTTAATGGACTTTTAACGTTATATTTTCCGATTGGAACCTCCATGTTGCGAGGATTCTAATTGAGTTATAAAAGGAATTAATCTTACTTTTACTTGATTTACCAAGAGTGAATCATTTTTACCCAAGTAAATAATTTTTACTGTAGTAACAAAATATTAACCTTACCTTAAATAATCTTCATCAATTCCCTGTGGATCGACCTCGGACTCACCGAGAAATTTATTACTTGAGACAACCTGCACTTGGGTTTGCAAATGCGACAACTAAAAAGTGTGCATCAAGTTTTTGGCGCCGTTGCCGGGGGCTTGATTTGAAGACTGAATTTCTGGTGTAAAAAAATTTTTGTATATATACTAACATTCTAACTAGTGGGGGAACCTCTCCCTTTTATTTTACTGTGCATACTAACTTAGTGGGGGAACCTCTCCCTTTTATTTTACGCACTAACTTGGTGGGGGAATCTCTCCCTTTTACTTATTTTTTTTTCTTTAAATTTACTTTCTGCACTTTATTTTTATTATTTTTTGCATTTTAATTTCTGTACAGTAGGGGTAATTCTCCATTTTATTTTCTTGTACATTTTAACTTAGTGGGGGTAACTCTCCCTTTTATTATTATTTTTTTTTTTGTACTTTATTTTCTGTATTTATTTTCTGTCATTTTTTTTTGTTGTTTACTAACTTACTAACTTTCTTACTAACTATCTAACTTTTTACTTTATCAGCTATCTAACTTTTTACTTTTTCTGCTTATTAACTTATTTGGTGGTTGGTTTATACCACACCTTTGTTAATATTTAATGGACATATTTATATTGCTATATTGTACATTTTATTTTATCTTGTAAGTTACTTGTTTATGCTTAGTTGGTATCATGATTTAAATTAAATCGTTTGGTTAGAGTTAATCCAGGTACTTTACATATTGATTTGTTTGAATCACAATCACACACATTAAGCACAATGGCTGAAAACGAAAGTGTGCATGATGAACATGAAAATCAACCGTTGCGAACCATGCGTGAGTATTTGCAACCATCTCGAAATTCTAGTCCATCATGTTTTATCTTTCCAGTCAATGCCAACAATTTTAGATTCAAGCCAGGTATGATTTCTTTACTTCCTAATTTTCATGGTTTAGAATCTAAAAGCCCATATTTACATCTAAAAGAATTTGAAGAAGTATGTACTGCTTTTCATGATCAAACTTGCACTGTAAGAGGTTGTTAAGCTTAAATTGTTTCATTTTTCTTTGAAAGATAAAGCAAAATCTTGGCTTAACACTTTGAAACCAAGATCAATTGGCATATGGCAAGAAATGCAATGTGAGTTTTTGAAGAAATTTTTTCCAACACATAAAACCAATGCTTTGAAAAGACAAATCCAAAATTTTTCCCAAAATTCAAATGAAGCATATTTTCAAAGTTGGGAACGTTTTAAAGATTTATTGAATTCTTACCCACATCATGGTTTTGAAAAATGGCGCACTTTAAGCTTCTTTTATGAAGGGTTAACACCTGAAACCAAGCAATTTGTGGAAACAATGTGCAATGGTGAATTTCTTGATAAAGAACCTGATGAAGCTTTAGACTATTTAGACCATTTGGCTGAAAATTCTCAATCTTGGCATGGTACTAATCCTTCTGAAAATTCAATTAGATTTAACCTTGCAAATGCTAATAAAGGAAAATATCTTCTTAGTCAAGAAGAAGATCTAAATGCAAGGTTTGCTAGTCTGGCTAGAAAGGTTGAAGCCATGGAATCCGGAAAAGTAAAAGAAATCAAATCTGTGCAAAGTGAAGAAATTTGTGGCATTTGTGATGAATTAGGACACTCAACAAATGAATGTCCAAAAATTCCTATTTTTAAAGAAGTTATGCATGAGCAAGTAAATGCAATGAATAATTTTAAAAAGCCATTCACTTCTTCTTTTTCAGATACATACAATCCGGGATGGAGAAATCACCCGAATTTCAGTTGGAGGAATAGCAACCAGCCACAATTCATGCAACCACCACCTCCTCAGGCACAGCAAGATACTCAAAATCCTCAAGGATATGCACCCTATGTCCCACCATATAGGAAAAACCTTGAAGGAACATTGCATGCATTCATGGAAAAACAAGAGGCCATCAATAGTCAAAATACTCAAGCCATGATTGACATAAAAGACACTCTTGCTAAACTTTCTTCTGCACTTGCCATTCATGAGAAAGGAAAGTTTTCCTCTCAACCTCAACCAAATCCTAAGGGTCAGTTTAGCCTAAATGAGGGTAGTTCGAAAGTCAAAAAATAGATCAAGTCAACTCAAGATAACTCTTAGGAGTGGAAAGGTTGTTGAAAAACAAATTCCTGAACTTTTTGAGAAAGATGATGAGTCAATTCCCAAAGATGAGGAAGGAGTTGATAAGCCACCTAGCCAAAAGGAGATCAAACCCTCATCTTCACCCCCATTTCCTCAAGCATTAAACAATTCAAGTAAAGTGAATCATAACAGTGACATTTTTGAAATCTTTAAACAAGTGAAGGTCAATATTCCTTTGTTAGATGCTATCAAGCAGATTCCTTGTTATGCTAAATTTTTGAAAGACTTGTGCACTGTTAAAAGGAAACATAATGTGAAAAAGAATGCATTTTTGACTGAACAGGTAAGCTCCATTATTCAAAACAATAATGAGTTGAAATATAAAGACCCTGGTTGTCCTACAATTTCATGCATTATTGGTGAACATAAAATTGAACGAGCTTTACTTGATCTTGGTGCTAGTGTTAATTTGCTTCCATATTCAGTTTATCAGCAACTCAACCTTGGTGAGTTAAAACCAACTTCTGTAACTCTTCTACTTGCTGATAGATCAATTAAAATTCCAAAAGGAATAGTAGAAGATGTGTTGGTACAAGTTGATAAATTCATATATCCTGTGGATTTTATTGTCTTGGAAACTGAACCTATGGTTGATAGTTCTAAGTCAGTTCCTATTATTTTGGGTCGCCCATTTTTAGCAACATCTAATGCTTTGATAAATTGCAGAAATGGAGTGGTGAAACTAACTTTTGGAAATATGACACTAGAGCTCAATGTTTTCAACATGTGCAAGCAACCACAAGAAGTTTATGATGAAAAGGAAGAGATTGAAGGGATTGAGGCCATTATAGATGATCATCTTCAAATCAGGAGTTCTTCTGACCCATTAGAAATCTGTTTAATTGATTCATTTGATTCAGCTACACAATTAGATGATGATGTTTCTGAAATATGCTCTTTGCTTGACTGTACACAGGAAATGGAATACAAAGGAAGGAAGCCAAGATTCGAAGAGCTAAAATCCATGAATGAAGATACCCATGAAGAAGTACCCACACTGGAACTGAAGCCATTACCTGATGGGTTGAAGTACACATTTTTGGGAGAAGAACAAAGCTCTCCAGTGGTAATTTCCTCATCCTTGACCAAAGAACAAGAAAGTAAATTGATAGAAGTACTTAAAAGGCATAAAAGTGCAATTGGATGGACATTAAAGGATATAAAAGGCATTAATCCATTAATCTGTACACATAGAATCCATTTAGAGGATAATGCTAAAACATCTCAACAACCTCAAAGAAGATTAAATCCACACATGAAAGAGGTAGTTAGAGCTGAAGTTCTTAAATTACTTGATGTTGGAATTATCTATCCTATCTTTGATAGCCAGTGGGTAAGCCTTACACAAGTTGTGCCTAAGAAATCTGGAATAACAGTGGTTGAAAATGAAAAAGGAGAATTAATACCTACCCGAGTCTCATCTAGTTGGCGTACGTGTATTGATTTCAGAAAATTGAATGCAGCCACTAGGAAAGACCATTTTCCATTGCCTTTTCTTGACCAGATTCTAGAAAGAGTGGCAGGACATCCTTACTATTGTTTTCTTGATGGTTATTCAGGGTATAATCAAATACCAATTGCATTAGAGGACCAAGAAAAGACCACTTTTACTTATCCCTTTGACACTTTTGCATATAGAAGAATGCCTTTTGGTCTTTGTAATGCTCCGGCAACTTTTCAAAGATGCATGTTAAGTATTTTCAGTGACATGATTGAGCATTTTTTAGAGGTTTTCATGGATGATTTGACAGTTTTTGGAAATTCTTTTGAAAATTGTCTTGATAATTTGGAAAAAGTTCTTAAAAGATGCGAAGAAAAAGGATTTGTGTTAAATTGGGAAAAATGTCATTACATGGTTACCTCAGGAATAGTGTTAGGTCATGTGATATCTTCTAAAGGAATTGAAGTTGATAAAGCCAAAGTTGAATTAATTGCTCATTTGCCTTTCCCAAAAACAGTCAGAGAAGTTCGTTCCTTTTTAGGACATGCAGGATTTTACAGAAGATTTGTAAAGGACTTTAGTGCCATATCTAGACCTTTATGTAATCTTCTAACAAAAGATACACCATTTGATTGGACTCAAGATTGTCAGAAATTTTTTGAAAAATTAATCGGTCTTTTGACTTCTGCTCCTATCATGCAATCTCCTGACTGGTCTTTGCCTTTTGAGTTGATGTGTGATGCTAGTGATTTTCTTTGTTATGTTTTTTAGGCCAAAGAAAGGAAGGTAAGCCTCATGTAATTTATTACGCAAGTCGAACTTTGAATAGTGCACAAATGAATTACACCACTACTTGAAAAAGAACTACTTGTTTGTAATTTTTGCATTGGACAAATTTTGAGCTTATTTAATTGGTTCATCCACTTGTTGTTTTCACTTGATCATCTTTCTTTGTTAGATATTTAATGTCTAAACAGGATGCCAAACCTAGGTTGATACGGTGGATCTTGTTGCTTCAAGAATTTAACATCATAATAAAAGACAAGAAATGAGCCGAAAATATTGTTGCAGATCATTTGTCAAGGCTGACAACAAGCTCATCTTTTGATAGCACACCTATCAATGATTCTTTCCCTGATGAATTTTTATTTTCTGTCAATTCTATGCCTTGGTTTGCTAACATTGTCAATTTTCTTGTAACAAGTAAGATGCCGCCTCAGTGGACACACCAAGACGGAAAAAAGTTTTTGATTGAGGTGAAAAATTTCTTTTGGGATGACCCATATTTGTTCAAATATTGTCTTGATCAAATCTTTCGGAGATGCGTACCTGACAATGAGGTAAGTAGTGTCATTAAATTTTGTCATTCAGAAGCATGTGGAGGTCATTTTTCTTCGAAGAAAATAGCTGCAAAAATCTTGCAGTGTGGATTTTATTGGCTCACTTTATTCAAGGACAGTTATACTTTTTGCAAAAGTTGTGAAAGTTGTCAAAAATTGTGGTCCATTTCTAAAAGAAATATGATGCCTTTGAACCCTATCCTTGTCATTGAAATTTTTGATTGTTGGGGAATTGATTTCATGGGTCCATTTCCATCATCTTTTGGATTTGTGTACATTTTGGTTGCAGTTGAACAATGATCATAAAACTGCTCTAAAATTTTTAAGAGAAAATGTTTTGAGTCGATTTGGAATTCCTCGAGCTATCATCAGTGATGGGGGAACACATTTTTGCAATAAATCATTTGAATCTTTAATGAAGAAATATTGCATTACCCATAAAATTGCAACCCCTTATCATCCTCAGACAAGTGGACAAGTTGAATTAGCAAATAGGGAGATTAAACAAATTTTGGAAAAAACGGTTAACCCAAATCGTAAAGATTGGTCTTTAAGACTAAACGATGCACTTTGGGCTTACCGTACTGCTTTTAAAACATCTTTGGGCATGTCTCCTTATCGGTTAGTTTATGGAAAACCTTGTCATTTGCCTGTAGAATTGGAGCATAAAGCATTTTGGGCCATTAAAGCTTTCAACTTAAGTCTTGAAGATGCTTCCAAGTTACGCAAATTACAATTGAATGAACTTGAGGAATTAAGAAATGATGCATATGAAAACTCAAAGATTTATAAAGCTAGAACAAAAGCTTTTCATGACAAATCAATTTTCAGAAAAACTTTTGAAATTGGTCAAAAAGTTCTGCTTTATAATTCTCGTCTTCACCTATTCCCTGGAAAATTGAGATCTAGGTGGATTGGTCCTTATATTGTCAAACATGTGTATTCTTATGGGGCCATAGACATTGAGAATCCTAGGAATGGTATTGTATTTAAGGTCAATGGACAAAGACTCAAACCATTTCTGGAACATCAAGTTGTTGAGGTAGAATCCATTTCTCTTTCTAATCCTTGTTATGAGTAGAATTTATTTTAATGTTGTTTCTTTCTTTTTGCAGTTCTTTGTGTTCCCGGTTAAATGGCGGATAACGGTACTCCGTGACTCTCAAGTCGGTTTGTTTTTCAGTTTCCCATAATAACTGATTTCTTCTCCTTTCAAAATGGATGTCATTCTCTCAAATCTAAGAAAACATTTTCCTTCTCTCCCTCTAAATGCTCTAACAAAAGTCTATGAAGCTAGGTGTGAAAGACTGAGATTGTTAATGGTATAAGGGCATCCCAGAAGATATACGCTGGATAATCGAAGCAAAGGTTCGTTTAGGCAGGTGAATCTTCAGATTCATTTGTCCCATACATGCCTGGTCTCGGTAAAAGTTCATTTTCAAAAAGGAGAAGAGCAAAAAGAATGAAAGTTTGTTACAAGTGTGCACGATGGAATTGCAACACGCGATGTCACTCTTTGGGGATGGTTTCTGTAAATAGAGAAGATAAAATATTCTTCATTAAGAATGGACTGAGTAAGGAGTCATTAGATAATGTCTTATTGACTCTTGAGATGCATTCTTGTGGAGTTGTGCAGCGTGAACTTCTTAGTTTGTGGAATCTCTTCAAGGACGAACAAGAGCATTATAGTCTTGGGAATCTGACTCAAAAAGACCCTGTTTGCCAATTTATAAGAAAATTAGATGGAAAGCTTATCCTCGACTCATAGAAGGCGTTTAAGCCGTTTCTGGACGTGAAACCAGAGGAAGATGTGAGCCACAATCACAACAACATGTATATATTATCTTGTACATTTTCAAAAAAAAAAAGAAAAAGAAAAAGAAAAAAAAAGCTGGAAAAAAAAAAAAAAAAAAAAAAAAAAAAAGGGCGAAACTTCGGTTGTACTTGGTCTTTAATTAGATTAGGAGCCCCCGCCAGTGGAGTGGCGGACCGTCATTGACTCGGGTGGACCTTCGCACGCCGGTCGGTAAATAAGGTTCGTGTGCCATGCTCTGCAGAGAGCCGCGCAAGCATTCCCAAGTTTTAACCAAAGGCTCTGCTTATTGATGGACAGAAAGAAGCGTCCCGTGTTTACATTCTCGCGTGACAATGCCTCTGAGCTGAATCCTGTGATTTAATGCCATGGGCTCTTCAAATACCTTTCACCGGGCCGTGGTCGTTGGTGGTAGTCATCGATTTACGCACTTTAATTAGTGGCGTCGTAGCTCAATCCAAATTATCCCACAAGCGGGAGGGAGAAGAATGCCCAGATTGGTGAGCCGTCTTGGTATTACTGCACTCATGACGCGCAGTATAAAGATCTGCCATGAAACCTGTACATAAAGGTATGTAATCATTTGTTATTATTATTTTATCTTTGTATGATTTTGTTGAATTTTGTTTTGGACAGACGATCCTTTGGATGGGATCATTCGGGGATTTCTAGACTTCTTTACCCTGATGGTTTTCTTGAAGTAAAAAAAAAACAAAACAAAACAAAACAAAACAAATAAAAAACAAAAAAAAACAAAACAAAAAAAAATTATTTTTATTATTTTTATTTCAAACTTTTCTAACACCAGCCAACCTACCTGTATAGGAGCTATTATTACTTTTTCTATTCTCTTCCCTATTTAAACACTCCATTTTCTTTACTTTTCTGCAACTCTTAATCATTCAAAGAGAGTGAGTGTAGAAATGGAGGGAGCTTCTTCTTCATTTCGTAGATTTCTCAGTATTGGTGTATTTTGTGGGACAAGTTATGGGAATGGTTTAGAGTTTGTAAACGCAGCAAGCACTGTTGGTAGAACACTTCTTTGCGAGAAACATTCGTGTAGTATATGGGGAGGTTGCATTGGGTTAATGGGGGCTGTATCACTTTCTGCATTTGTAAGAGGTGGTCAAGTTTTAGGTATCATTCCTGAACCTTTAACTCGAAGGAACATCGTTGGAAAGACAGTTGGACTGGAAATTAAGGTATCCTCTATGCATGGACGAATGAAGGCGATGCTTGACAACTCTGATGCATTCATTGTCTTACCTGGTGGTTTTGGTACTTTGGAAGAAGTCTTTCAAGTTGTCTCTTGGGCCCAATTGAACATCCACCATAAACCAATAGATTTGTTGAATGTTAATAATTTCTTTGATAGTTTGTTATCTTTTATTGACCATGCTGTGGAACAGAAATTTGTCACACCTTCAGCAAGACAACTCCTTATCTCTACTTCTACTGTTGATGAATTGATTGATAAATTAGAAGCATTTGTTTATGAACTGATCCAAGTAACTCAGATAGATTGGTCCGAAGGAAGCGGTGAAGGAAGTGGTGAAGGAAGCAAAATGAAAAGAAAGCCACCAAGACACTCCAACTATTTAAATAATTACAAGCTTTGGTTTTATTTATCGTACTTTGTTTCATTTAAATTTGTGTGAGATTTTTTTTTCCTTTTCAGTAATTGCAGCAACAGGTAATATATTCTATCCTTTTTCCTATCTATGTTTTGACATTGAGGACAATGTTGTGATCTGGTTGGGGGGAAGGATGGTTGTAAAAAAAAAAAAAAAAAAAAAAAACCCAAAAAAAAACCCAAAAAACCAAAAAAAAAATTTAGAAAGTGTGTTTGTGAATATGTTTGTTGTGTTTGTCATCAATTTTTTTAACAACAAAAGTAATTAGGGATGGCAGAGTAAAGAGTAAATTATTTATTCTTGAGACGCATCAAAAATTGGTGGCAGAGTAAGGAGTAATTAGGGTAGTAACTAATTTATATGGAAGTAGCAATTCAAATTCAAGGAAATTTGCATGATTGAGTAAATTATCTTCTTTCTTAAAATTCACATGCTTGGTTATGGATGTTGAATTGGTGGACTGAGAATGATAGAATTATGCCTTGTGAGATTTTGAGCTTATTGATGAATGGATTGAACATTTGTACCATTCTTTTCTTTCTTGTGTGAATTTCACTCATGGAATTGTTGCTCTAGAACTTGCTTTGATTCTTTTTTAGACTACATTTTCATATGCATACATGAATATGATTGAGGCATTTTTCTTGAAATAGCTACTTTAGCCAAATAGCCAACCTTGTGCATATTTTTCTTTGCTTAACCCCTTTGAGCTTATTTGACTATTTTTTGTTTCGAACTCATTATGCGCCTTAAATGAAAAATCATGTTCTTACTTGACCTCAGGGAATAAGAGAACATTAGTTTGTCATTCGATGAGTTCTTGAACAAGTGTGGGGTGTGTGTGCAGAATATTTTAAAAAAAAGGTGTATATATGATGTTCTTATTCTTCAAAAAAAAATCAAAAATCAAAAATCAAAAATCAAAAAAAAAATCAAAAAAAAAATTTGTAAAAAGAAGAGGGTCAACAAGGTAATAAAGGAAAGGAAAAGAATATGTAAAGAGAATTTGTATTAGGTGGAGTTGGGATGAATTTTCATGCTTGTTAATTGAACTCAGCTCTCATGTTCTTTTATTCTCTGGTGTTTAACTTGTCATATCTATATTACCTCCTTCTTTACCTTGACCCCATTACAACCTTGAATAAAGTCCTCATGATTTGTGTGTGCATGTGTTCTGAGTAGTGGAGAAGTAGAAGATAAGCAAGCTTATGGTAGTACAATTTTCATGGGTTGAATTGAGTGAAATACCTACCTTTTAAACACTTGAGGGATTGAGAGTGAATCTTGTGAAAATCTATCATTCTTGACTCATGCTTTTCAATTGAAATAACCTTGCTTGTTGATTTGAGAAGTGAAGATATGTTACCTCATGAATGTTTTGATTACTTGAATGATTGCTCTTCATTTTTAAATATTATTAGAAATTAAGTCTTTTAGAGTGTTTAGCTTTAGAGTCTGTTTCGTTTTTTTTTTTTTTTTTTTTGTGAGTGATCTTATGTGTTTTGCTCAGGAGTGCAAAAAGTTAAGTGTGGGGGAGTTTGATGATCACATATTTGATACATTAATAAGCTTTCATTCTTAGTCATTTACACTCTTTATGTACTTAATTGATTGAGTTTTATTATGTTTTGTAAGTTTGGACTCAAATTGAACTTAATTGAATTTTTTAGCATGATTCATATCTTACACTGTTTCTGTATTTGGGTCATATCTTGGGCTGTAGGTGGTCTTTGGAAGATAAGAGAGAGTTCTATAACTTTGATGAAGACCTCAAAGGCCCAATCACACGAGTAGATAACTCAAATTGGGGTTGAAGCAAGAACTAGAGTACTGTTCCTGACAGCTTGACCTACGTATATTGTTCATCACAGATTTTGGGCTAGATGTTGTAAAATGGATTGAAATTTGGATGCTGAATAGTTAAGACCCATATCTACAACTTTCATGTTGAACACTTTTCCAGAATCGGATTCCTTGAAGGTGATATTGGGTTTGGAAGTCAGAACAGAGGAGCTATGACTAGGCCTGGACAGTATGTAGTAATTTGAACGTATTTGGAGTTGTAGAAATGATATTGGACCCAAACCAAAGCCATTTGAAATCTAAGATCCAGACCTACAACTTTCATGAAGACCACTTGGTTCAAAAATGACGAATGCAATGACTTCAGAGCTGCATGATTTCGGAGACAAGGAATCTCCATAATTTCCCACTCATTTAATGTCATTTGGCATTTTTCACTCATTTTCCAATCATTCAACCACTAATAACTCAGCCCCCTTGACATTTTGTATCTCTAATCCTCTATAAAAGGGGGCCTTGGTAGATCATTGAAGGTATTAGGTGTTAGTTACCAAAATGATACCATTTTGTTACTAGGTTTTCTTGTAGTAATTTTCTTTTGTTCTAAATGAAAGTCATGTTCTTCTTCTTCTTCTTCTTTCTTTCTTTCTTCTTATCTATGAGTAACTAAGTTTCATTTTACTTGGGTGAAAGGGTGAAGCTCTTGGTAATAAAGTAAGGTTAGATTTATTCTTCTCTTGTGCTTAAATGATTTATATTTTCTAGTAACCATTATACGTATTATAATTTGTTTCTTATAATTTAGAAATCATCTTTGTAAAGAGGAGTTCTTGATTTGTTGTAGACAAAATATTGGCACAATGAATGCTTTAACCCATTTATAAGTGGTGGTAATATTTTTAGGAAACATAATATAATTACGTGTATTATTTTAATGGACTTTTAACGTTATATTTTCCGATTGGAACCTCCATGTTGCGAGGATTCTAATTGAGTTATAAAAGGAATTAATCTTACTTTTACTTTATTTACCAAGAGTGGATCATTTTTACCCAAGTAAATAATTTTTACTGTAGTAACAAAATATTAACCTTACCTTAAATAATCTTTATCAATTCCCTGTGGATCGACCTCGGACTCACCGAGAAATTTATTACTTGAGACAACCTGCACTTGGGTTTGCAAATGCGACAACTAAAAAGTGTGCATCAGTAAACTAGGTACATCATCAGGAAAGACTTCGGGAAACTCATTCACCACTGGAATTGTGTTCACATCAACCTCGTTCTTGACTTTCAAAGAAGACAGTAGCATGTATCCGTGAGCTCCTTCTTTCAAGAGAGCTTGAACTCGGTTGGCCATCAAAAATCTAGAATCCTCCATTATGGGAAAAACTATGGTCTTTCTGGAACAGTCTAACAGAACATGGTTGGAAGACAACCAGTCCATCCCTTAGATAATATCTAGTTAGGAAAGGGGTAAACAGATCAGATCGACCGAAAAGGTTCGACCTTCAACAACCAATAGACAATTTAGACAGACATTGGTAGTAACTACCGGTTTATCAGTAGGGGTAGAAACAATTAAGTCAAAAGGTAATGACGACACAGATAGACCCAGTCTTTGCACGCAGTCATATGATATAAAAGAATGGGTTGCCCTAGAGTCATATAGCATAGTCAAAAGATTACCTTCTATGGTACCTTCCCCCTGTATCAAATCTTCGGATTCAGAAGCCTCAGCTCCACTCATAGTGTAGACTCGCCCTCCAGCCTGTGGTTTCTTGGCTCTTGCAGCATTCACTGAAGGTTCGGCCTTCGTTTGATTGCAGTCTCGGGACACGTGGCCAGGTTTGCCACATTTGAAGCAGATGAATCCCTTCATGGTACAGTCCCTTGTGAGATGGTCTTTCCCACACTTCAGACATCTGGAAGGATACGCCGTGTTCTGGCCAGTCCGGTTCCCAGTAGAACCTCCACCAGAACTTCCACCCATAGCTTGTTGCTGGTTCCCCGTTGGTCGGGAGTACGGCTTCTTCTGGAAACGGTTAGCACTGTTACTGCCGCCTCTCTGGAATCTCGTAGGCCCAAAGTTTCTGCTCCTCATGTCTCTAGATTGCTCCAGAGCCTCTACATCACAGCAAGTATCCAGTAGTCGTGAGAATTCATTGATCCTCAAGGTGATCACAACCTTCTTCACTTCATACCTCAATCCTTCCGTAAATCTTCAGCATTTCCATGCTTCATCTGGTTGGTTCTGAAAGTACGGCAAAAACTGTGACAAGTTTTCAAATTTCGCTGTGTACTCGCTAACAGTCATATTTCCTTGTCGCAAGTTGAGGAATTCCGACTCCTTCGCATGCCTTGCGCTCGCAAGGAAATACTTATCCAAGAATTGTTCCTTGAATAAGCCCCAAGTAATCTCTCGGTTCGCAGCTTCCAGTATTTGCTGCACTCCATTCCACCAATTTTCAGCATTGCCTACCAGCATAAATGTAGCATAGTTCACCTTCTTGTCCTCTGCGCAGCTCATTCCTCGAAAGACTTTCTCCAATTCCTTGATCCACAAACTAGCCTTGTCCGGATCAAATTCTCCTTTGAATTGAGGAGGGTTATGGCATCAAAACTCTGCTAAATTCGAGCATCGCAGATGGCCTCTAGGCCGTTGTTGAGCGGCTCGCTCTTGTTGTTGTGCAACTCTTTTTCTTCTTCTGGGCGGCTTGCTCGGTTTGCGTGTGATGGCCTCGACCATCCTCTGCATCGCCATTGTAATAGTCTTTCTTTGCCATATCTTCCCTTCGTGCCCGCTTACTTTCTTAGATTGGATTAACTGAAAACATAGAAAAGTCAGTTGCATTCACTAGGAACACCAAACAATACACCTTTACGTATACTACTCAGAGTACACACAGCACAAACAAGACAGACTCAATCACAAGACCTAAAGAAACATAAACCGGGGCTCTGATACCAACTTAGTGTGACGCCCTTTTTTCCCAAGGGAACGTCTCACTTTCAATTACAATGCGAAAATAAAATTTATGTGAGTTAAGACCTATTTCATTTTAATAATATATATATAAACTCGATCATAGTTGGGTAATTAAATTGGCGAGTATTTTTTTTTTGTTTTTGTTACATTAACGTTAACGATAATCAATATCCATGGTGACGAAACATACATGGGAAATTAACATTTCATTTATATATATATATAATTATCAAACTGTTTAGTTACTAAGCCTGGCATATCAAAAAGCAAAACTATACCTGCCCCCAAAGGATTATACATACATATCCCTACGATATCAGAATATACAGCCCACTATAGAAAGAACATCAGGCCCCCCAAAATAAAAATACTGGTAGCCCTCAGTAGCTACAAGTAAAGTCAGTCCCTCAAGTGAGGAGGAATCGAATCAGGATCCTCTTCGGGGTCGTCCTCAGGAACTTCTTCGGGATCTTCCTCAGGATCTTCTTCGTCAGAGGAAATCACGATAGGAATCGCAGAGTCACGGGACGGGGCCCGAGCTGTGGAACGAAAAGAGTATTCCCGCAGAGTGAAATAACGGTCACCCCACATCTCGCTTATCGGTAGTTGAAACTCCAAACGTAAACTAATACAGCAGGTGAAGACGGGTAGTTCGTGACGTCTCCAGGCTAGAGATAACGACACATCCCCCGTATAGACGCAACGCTCAGAACCATAGTTGATGTACCAGCACTCTGGCCCTCCCAAGAAAGTCAGGCGCACATCTCCCAAAAATCTTTGCGTGCATGGCTCCATATTCTTCCGCAGTCGCTCAGTCGAGATGAGGCCAAAAACCAGGGAAGTCGGGAGCTTCCGGTTCCTTGCAGTTATCTTCTATGAAACGCAGTATACGGACAAAACAGAAGTGGAGAGACAGAGAAGAGGTAAGACATCCTACCATCATTACCAATCATAGCATCGAGAAACCAAACGGCGCAAAGCGCCCACATAGCATTTCAAAATAATAAGCATAGGCATTGAATAGCGTAAAAACAAATAAGCAGTTCCAAGCAGTTATATATATACAACAGTAAGACAACAATTCTAATTATAATGACAATATATGCCAGATAATTCATGGACTCACTATGCACACGTGCCCTCAATAACCAAAATCCTACTCCATGGAGCTAGACACAAAACAAATGTCGAGAGAAACGATCAGGAGGTATGTCTGTATTCTTGGTTGCCCAGGCCCTCAAGTGCTATAATTCTCAAATTATCATTGTGTACATCATGGCATTTTACAAGACATTCTACACAGATCTCGATATAGGACAGCGTCTCGGTCCGGATCGTCAGTGTGTTTGCATCGGTCTACCCCACGGACAGAGAGCTACCAGCTGCCCATTGTGAGGTACCCGCACCCTGACGCCCCCAAGTTCAACAAGCAACCTACACTTGTCTATTCGCACCCGCACAAAGGTGTAAGTTCAACTCCTAGGCTACCGGCCTTAACCAAGTCCAACGGACAATCTCTTTCTTTTTGTTCAATGCATGACACAATCATACTCTTCATGACCAACTAAGTCCATCATGCTTGAAATACATGTCATATCATTTATCAACAAGATCTGATCCCATTCATGGGTCCAGAACAAGCCAATAGTACATTTTAAGGATATCCACAATTTCCATTCATAGTCATGATAGAAGTCAACCATTAAATTCATTATGTGCCTCAAAAGCTCACCCATACTCATGTTCTTCCCTGTTTATGAATCCCTACTTAATCTCTAGTCATCCAATCATTTATGATTTATGTGCTTTTATTAATCCAAGGGTTTTGAATCCAGGAAGATACATGGCCAGAATCACTAACAACGTCACAGATTTAATTGCTAGGTATTGGGTGATAAACCATAGTTGTGAATTCGACGGAGATAATGCATTTAGTGGAAAATTGAGATTGCCATTCGACGAAAAATAACATGGCAGAAGGATGAAAGATGGGAGAACATTTTATAACAAGATTGGATAAAAATCAATTTCTGTCGGATGGAGGTTCATGTCGAACAGAGAACAAAACTGTCAAATTTTTCCAGAAGGTCAGCAGAAGTCCTATTTCGACTGATGTGGGTGTCGATGTTGGAGAAATCTCCCAAGTATCGAATCGACGAAAAACACTATAGTCAGAAACTCTAATTCGATGGATCTTGACATTCTACTCGATGAATATTAACTTTGGGAAGCTTCTATTAAATGGACAGGGAATCTACTCGACGGGTATGTCTCTCGATGGGTATTGGCATTCTAACTCGACGAATATGTCACTCGACGGATGTGGTCATTCCAATTCGACAGATTTTGCATTGGAGGAGTTTCTCTCCTAAGTGGTCAGGAGTTCATACTCGACGAATTTTGATATTGCACTAAATGACCGGGGATCAAATTCGATGGGCATGGCCAGGGGTTCATACTCGACGGATTTTAACTTTACTAAGTGATCAAGACATCAAATTCGACGGGTTTGGCCAGGAGTTCATACTCGATGGATTTTAACTTTATTAAGTGATCAAGACATCAAATTCGACGGGTTTGGCCAGGAGTTCATACTCTACGGACTTTAACTTTACTAAGTGATCAAGACATCAAATTTGACAGGTTTGGCCAGGAGTTCATACACGACAGATTTTGACATTACACTTAATGGTCAGAAACTCAAGTTATTACCATTTCTCACCAAGAATCCCAAAATTTTAGTCTCAAGGCATGGCCATCCGAGAGCCAGCCCAATGGTGTTCCTTTTAGATTATACGTTCCAGTACACATAAATATATCAAAACAAACAAAACAATCAACTAGCATATATACATCACCAACAGTGTACAAACAAAGATGACTCTCAGTACCAATCACAAACGACGTCCCTAAATGCTAAAAGAGGTTGAGGAGGAGTGTCTTCCTCTTACCTTGGAGAAGCACAAAGAAAGGCTGCTCCTTTTAGTCAGGATTTACGTTTTCAGCTTCCAGGAAATCCTTAAACATTTAAACGTGCAAAATCAGAACCCAATATTGAAATGGATACCTATTGTCATCAAAATGACAGTGGGTTACGAAAAAGAGAAGAGAGGGAGAAAAAGCTAAGAGCTTTACCTTAAAGCTCCAACATTTAAGCTTCAAAGACGTAGACAATGGAGATGGAGAAAATGACAGAACTTTGAAGATGATCTCCTCAATGATGGTGGTCCTCCAAACACGAAATGGTGCTAAGATTGTGACGGTTTGAAGAACAAAATGGAGGTGTGGATGGATGATGTTGCTGCTGTGGGGTGAAAGAGAAGAGAGAAAGATGAGTGAATAGTGAGCTGCGTATTAGGAGGAGGGGAAATGTCAGGAAGAAAATGAATTAGACCCCTTAATTCAAACGTGCTGCACAAATTGGGAGGAGAGAGAAATGATAAAAATAATGGTTAGAGGAAGCTTCCTTGAGAAGCTTCGCGCGCTCCTCGATAAAGCACATAGTAAGCTTGTCTCTAAATTAAATACATCTGATAGATGATTAATTACACTGTGGAATTATTTTCTCAGTGAATAAAATTTACAATTGATAAAAATAATATTTTATTATTCATCAGATAATTTTATGATACCGCAATTTTATTTAACAGATAAAATCTTGAAAAATACAAATCTCTCAAACTGTGCCCGGCCTCGGGTTTAGTAAGATCCCCCGTTGACACGTTGACAGTTCAAAGTTTACCAGCCTCAAGGAAAATATTCTAGTTTCCCCGGCTCCACTCAGTGTACACGCAAAACGAAGAATATATTAAAATATTCATCGTTTCCAGAAAAATCCACAAAAATTCCTAAAAATCATAAATATTATAAAATGATCATTTATAATGAAATAAAGAATTTTCAGGATGTTACAGCTATATTTTTTTGCAAAAGTTATGAAAATTTTCAGAAATTAGGGTCCATTTCTAAACGAGACATGATGCCTTTGAACCCTATCATTGTCATTAAAATTTTTTAGTGTTAGGAAATTGATTTCATGGGTCCATTTTCATCATCATTTGGATTTATGTATATTTTGATTACAGTTGATTATATCTCAAAATAGATTGAGGCAATTCCATGTCGACACAATGATCACAAAATTGTTCTTAAATTTTTAAAAGAAAATATTTTGAGTCGATTTGGAATCCCTCGAGCTATCATTAGTGATGGGGGAAAATATTTTTGCAATAAACTATTTGAATCCTTGATGAAGAAATATGGCATTACCCACAAAATTGCCACCCTTTATCATCCTCAGACAAGTGGACAAGTAGAATTAGCAAATAGGGAGATTAAACAAATTTTAGAAAAAATGGTTAACCCAAATCGTAAAGATTGGTCTTTAAGATTAAACGATGCACTTTGGGCTTACCATACTGCTTTCAAAACTTCTTTAGGCATGTCACCCTATTGGTTAGTCTATGGAAAACCTTGTTACTTGCCTGTGGAACTGGAGCATAAAGCATTTTGGGCCATTAAAGCTTTTAACTCAAATCTTGATAATGCTAGCAAGTTACGCAAATTGCAGTTGAATGAACTTAAGCAATTGAGAAATGATGCATACAAAAACTCAAAAATTTATAAAGCTAAAATAAAAGCTTTTCATGACAAATCAATTTTGAGAAAATCTTTTGAAGTTGGTCAAAAAGTTCTGCTTTATAATTCTCATCTTCACCTATTCCCTGAAAAATTGAGATCTAAGTGGAGTGGCCTTTTTATTGTCAAACATATGTATGCTCATAGGGCCATAGACATTGAGAACCCTAGGAATGGTAATTTATTTAAGGTCAATGGACAAAGATTCAAGCCATTTCTAAAAAGCAAAGTTGTTGAGGTAAAATTCATCTCCCTTTCTAATCCATGTTATGAGTAGAGTTTATTTTAATTTTTTTTTTGCTTTCTTTTTGCAGTTCTTTGTGTTTCTGGTTAAGTGGCGGATAATGGTACTCCATGACTCTCACGTTGGTTTATTTTTCAGTTTTCCATAATAACTGATTCCTTCTCCTTTTAAAATGGATGTTATTCTCTCAAATTTAAGAAATCATTTTCCTTCTCTCCCTCAAAATGCTCTAACAAAAATCTACAAAGTTAGGTGTGAAAGACTGAGGCTATTAATGTACAAGGAAATTCCAGAGGATATACGCTAGATAATCGAAGCAAAGTTTCATTTAGCTGGTGAATCTTCAGATTCATTTGTCCCATACATATCGGGTCTCGGTAAAAGTTCGTATTCAAAAAGGAGAAGAGCAAAAAGAATGCAAGTTTGTCACAAGTGTGCGCGATGAAATTGTAACACCCGATGTCATTCTTTGGGAATGGTTTCTGCAAACCGAGTAGATAAAATATACTTTATTAAGAATGGACTGAGTAAGGAGTCATTAGATGATATCTTATTGAATCTTGAGACGCATTCTTGTGGAGTTGTGCATCGAGAACTTCTTAATTTGTAGAATCTCTTGAGGGACGAGCAAAAGCGTTACAGTCTTAGAAATCTGACTCAAAAAGACCCTGTTTGCCAATTTATAAGAAAATTAGATGGGAAGTTTATTCTCGACTCATAGAAGGCGTTTAAGCTGTTACTAGACGTAAAACTAGAGGAAGATGTGAGCCACAATCACAACAACATGTATATATTATCTTGTTCATCTCTGAAAAAATATAAAAAAAACAAAAAAATGAAAAATAAAAATAAAAAAGAGGGCGATCGAAAGAGTACCATGCTCTTAATTGAGTGTGGAGCCCCTGCCATTGGCAGACTCGTCATTGACTCAGGTGGACCTTCGCACGTCGGTCCGTAAATAAGGTTCATGTGCCATGCTCTGTAGAGAATCGCGCAAGCATTCCTAAGTTTCAACCGTAGGCTCTGCTTGTTGATGGACAGATAGAAGCATCCTATGTTTGCATTCTCACGTGACAATGCCTTTAAGCTCAATTCCTGGTATTGATTTATTGGGTTCCTGAGCGTAGCTCCATTGGCTGTGGTCACTAATCGTCGTATTCAGATTTTCTCTCTTTAACTAGAGGGATGATGCATAGGCTGGGAAATCCCACAAGCATAAGGAGTGTCCTAAGTCTGAAATTCCTTAAGGAAATTTGATGTCTCTTTCAAGGGGCGGTAAGATTGTGAAGGCTATTACACTCATGACGCGCAGTATAAAGATACGCCATGAAAAATATACATAAGGGTATGCCATCATTTGTTATTATAATTTTATCTTTGTATGATTTTGTTTTATTTTGATTTTAGACAGACGATTCTTTAGGCAAGATCCTTCTGGGATTTCTAGACTTCTTTACCCTGATGGTTTTCTTGAAGTCTAAAAAAAAAAGAGAAAAAAAATAAAAAAAAATTTGTTTCTTAGTTCCAAACTTTTCTGACAGTAGCCAACCTACCCATATAGGTGCTATCATTACCTTTTCTATTCTCTTCCCTATTTAAACACTCAATTTTCTTCACTTTCCTGTAACTCATAATCATTCAAAGAAAGTGTGAATGTAGAAAATGAGGGAGCTTCTTCTTCAGTTCATAGATTTACTAGTATCTGTGTATTTTGTGGGACAAGTTATGAGAAGGGTTTAGAGTTTGTAAACACAGCAAGCATTATTGATAGAACACTTACTGCGAAGGACATTCGTGTAATATATAAGGGAGGTAGCAATAAGTTAATGGGGGCTGTATCACTTTCTGCACATCTAAGAGGTGATCAAGTTTTAGGTGTTATTCCTAAACCTTTAACTCAAAGGAACATCATTGGAAAGACAATTGGATTGGAACTTCAAATATCATTTATGCATGGATGAATGAGGACAATGCTTGAAAATTTTGATGCATTCATTGCCTTACTGGGTGGTTATGGTACTTTGGAAAAAGTTTTTCAAATTATCTCTTGGGCCCAACTGAATATCTACCATAAACCCATAGGTTTGTTGAATGTTAATAATTTCTTTGATAATTTGTTATCTTTTGTTGACCATGCTGTGGAACAGAGCTTTATCACACATTCGGCAAGACGACTCCTTATATCTGCTTCTACTGTTGATGAATTAATTGATAAATTACAAGCTTTTGTTTATGAACTTGAACCAGTAATAGCTCAAATAGCTTGGTTATAAGGCAGCAGCAAGGGAGGTAGCAAGAAATAAGAGTGTGATCTGACACTTCATCTATAACTTTTCTTTATCTTTGGTTTTATTTATCGTTCTTTGTTTCTATTTTAATTTGTGTAAGGTTTTTCTTTTCAGTAATTGCAATAACAGGTATTATCTTCAATCCTTTACCTATCTATGTCTTGACATTAAGGACAATGTTGTGATCTGGTTGGGGGGAAGGATAGTTGTGTGAAAAAAAAACCAAAAAACCAAAAAATAAAAAAATTAGGAAGTGTGTTTATATGTTTGTCAGCAACTTACTAACAGCAAAACTAATTAAGGATGGCAAAGTAAGGAGTAAATTATGCCCTTGAGGTAAATTTGCTCTTGAGACGCATCAAAATTGGTGGCAGAGTAAGGAGTAATTAGGTAGATAACTAGTTTGTGTGGAAGTAGCAATTCAAATTCAAGGAACATATCATGATTGAGTAAATTGTCTTCTTTCATAAAAATCGCATGCTTGGTTATGGATGTTGAATTGGTGGACTGAGAATGATAGAATTATATCTTGTGAGATTTTGAACCTATTGATGAATGGATTATTTGTACCATTCTCTTCTTTCTTGTATGATTTTCACTCATGGAATTGTTACTCTAGAACTTGCTTTGATTGTTTGTTAGACTACATTTTCGCAAACATAAACATGATTGAGGCATTTTTCTTGAAATAGCTACTTTAACCAAAAAGCCAAGAATGACTAGCGCACAAATAGTCAGTCTTGCTCAGCAGTATGTAACACCCTAAAATTTACTATTTCTTAGTAATGTCTGAATTGTACTATTTTGTGATTTCTATGTGCTGTAAATTTATTTTGACTATTTTGTGACTGTTTTTTATCTTTGTGTGTGATTTTCTTCGAATTAGGAAAATAATAATTTTCGGGCCGAAAAAAATCTTTGACGATTTATTCAGAGCCGGGGAAGCTTACTAAACCCGAATCCGAGAGATACGTTACCCGATCTTTTAATTTTTAGAATTTATCGGTGGAATAAAAATATTTTGTATTTTGTTATCTGTTGGACAGTATCTACTGATTTGCGAGCAGTAACTTCTGTCCATTGGGTAATAGATCCTATATCTTTTGTCCATTGGACAATAGATTGCGAAAAGTCTTTGTGGCTCACAATTTGGTGAACCAATAGGAATTGGTTAATGTTAATGGCTTAAATTTTCTAAGCTAATAGGATGTGGTCAACAATATTGGCTAGACTAGTTAGCCAAGAAACTAAGTAATCTAACTAAGTTAACCTAAAGCCTAAGTAGTAACTAAATGGAGCAAATTTAGTTTGCTACTCCTTAGAGCTCTACAGTTTCAAGGAGATTCTAGAGCCTTCTAGAATGCATGATTCATCTAGTGTGATCAATGCATGACCTAACCCTTGTAACTAAATAGTTAGCTATGTAACTAAGTGAACTGACTAAGTTAGCTTAAGTGTAACTAGGAACTAAATGATTCAAAACTTAGTTACCTTTTCTCCATGTGCTCCACGGCCACCTAGTGCTATTAGGATGTTTATGAACAAGTTAATCATCTAATGTGACCAAGGAGTGATCACTTAATGACATAAGCCATGTGAAATCATGTGCTTAGTTTTTATCTTGTTGAATAAGTTTTAACCTTCCTATCCTATGCACTCCACGGCCAAGCTCAAGTAAATTGGAAATTTCACTTCATCAATATCACTTTGTGACATAAACTCTTCACTTCATTCTCTCTCATCCAAGAACAACAAAGAAACTCCATTCTCTCCCTCTTGAGAAGCTCTCGGCCTCCACATCCAACAACAACATCCAATCTCCTATAATTTCATCCAACACCATTTTCTTAACCTAGACAAGATTCTAAACACTTTTCATGTTGTAAGTTTCACCTAGTTCATCCATTTGGTGCTTTAAAATCAAGCTAGAGTTTTCTACTCCTAAAGGTAAAATCTTGGTTTCTTGGTTCTAAATTGATTCTTGAGTTTCTAAGCCATGATTGATCTATGGTTTCTTTTTTCACGCTTAGTTTATGACTTTGTCTTGGTTTAAGCTTGTTAGGGTTCTTCTTTGGAGGCTCACGAAAATTCCTAGGAGAAGCAACTTGAAGGATTTTGTCTTCCTTGAGGTAAGAGGGAGATTAACGTCATCAACCAAGTGTTGGTGGTGAGGGAATGGCTTGTGTGGTTTAAGCTTGCTTCGCTTGTGATGATTTTTGGTTGGTGTGATTTATAGCTTTGATTTTATGCTTGAATATGTGACTATGGAAGCATGTTGATTATTGTATATGGCATGATGTGATTTATGTAACGAGGATGAGTATGAAGGTTCCAAAGAACCTATGAAGGCTCACGGCCTCAGCACCATCAAGGGAGCAAAATGTTTTAAATTATTTTCCTAATCATGGATTAAATAATTTAATGATAAGAAATTGGATTAAAGGTTTTCGTAAAGAATAAGGTGATAGAAAATATTTAAATATGATCTATGAAGCATATAGTGTAATTGGGCCAACATGCCTATTTTTGATATTCTAGATTCAAAATTATTTTACTAAGTGTAGACTTAGATATTTAATTAATAGGAAATTAATTTAATAGGTTTTTAGACATAAAAAGAAAGTAAACTAATTTTTAGAATAAGTTTAGTGTAATTTTGTGAGAAATAATGAAAAATGCTACTTAAAGAATCTTTAATAGTAAAAATATTGTAAATAAAGCCAAAATAATTATTTTATGTGAAAAATATTAGAGAAACGTCACTTGTTTTCAAAATAGTGATTTTTAAGCTATCAGATTGAGAAAATGGTTAAAAATCCTTACGCGATTTGAAAATGTGATAAAATGTTTACGCGATTGGAAATAATAGCAATTTGCTATCGGGCTGTTGTGGTGGGCCCAGTTATGTTGAACGGTGATACCACCAAGAGATGGCATGTGTATATGAAATACTGTGAGAATGATGATTGCATGTGCATTTGAATCATACATCATGCATTAAAAAGCGTGTAAACTTAATTGGTTAAGGTAATATGCCTAGGAGATTGAATTTACACCTTCGGGCGGTGAGAATTGCATAGTTATGATCTTTAGTGATCTTGGAGACGTCGGGGTGTGGATTATCATATGTGGCTAGGTGGTAGCACCTCTGTGCCATGGTATCCTATGCAAACACACTGACGATCTTGACAGAGTTACTACTCTTTTTGTGGTTGGTTGAGAGTGTCTTGTATAAGCCATTTTACGCTTTTTGATATAATGTCTTGGCACATGATTTTGGGCTGACGATATACAGACATGTATTCCTGATCTTTCTCTCCGAAATTGTGATTAGCTCCATGGAGTAGGAATTGGTCATTATGCATATGCATAGTTAGTCAGCATATTGATATGATAGTTATACTTATCTTATATATTATCTGTGATGCGATAATGTAACTTTATGTGTTGTTATTATATCTGTATATTTACTGTCATTTTCTATACTATTATTCTGGTATTGATGTAAGGGATCTCACATCTTTACTATGTTATATCTGTTTTATTGTATATGTTTGATGAAGACCGAGGAGACGAGGAAGCCGAAAATTCTACTTTCCATCAGTGATAGTTTTCTTTGTTTGTTTGAATGGTGGCAAGGCGCCAAGTGCTGGGTTTTGTCCGAGTACAGTTCCACGGTGGAGCTGATGCTTGGAAATTTGATTTAGATAATGAACGTTTTGTTTACACTAGGGACTTAACTTTAAACCTGAGTGGAACCCGTGATGGGACTTCCATTTTGACTCAACATGCGTCTGTGTGTCTTGAATTCTCAATGTCAAGCTGAGAACTCTGGGGTGGCACTGTTTATACCCTATGGGAGGATTCTGTAGTGTCTTCAGCTAGAACCCTTGTCAAGTGACCGATGTACCTACTTGGATTCTTTGACGACGTAGAGGACGAGGATCCTTAAAAGGGCTCGAATCCTTAGTTCAGTTTTTTTTAGAAGTTCTGGTTTTGTAGTTATGTTTTGTTGTACATAATGTATGTTTTATCTTTTGGGAGTAAGTGTATTTATGTAAATTATTTGGGTAAATTATTTGGGAACAAGGTTTGAAATACCTATGTATATTCTGGTTTGTTTATTTTGGATACAATTTGTACTTATGGTTTTTTTATTTTATTTTATTTATTTATTTTATTTATTTTAAATTATTCCGCAAATGAAATTTTAAAATTAATATTTTTACAAGATTAATTCTTTTACAAATTCTTTTACAACTTGGGTAAGTTATATTAGGATTAGTCTTAAATGTGACACCCTTTAGAGGGCGTTACATTAGTTGGTATCGGAGCCCCGGTTAGAGTCTTTTGGATTTTTGGAGTTAAGTCTGTTTTGCTTGTGTTGTGTGATTCTTTATGTTTAGTCTCCGCATGGAGACAAATATTGTTTGAAGTGATTGCAATTTGACTTTGATTTTGCATTGTTTAGTTTAATTTCAATGGAGTAAAATGGCTCGAGGAAGAGGTGCAAGCATGGATAATGAACGAGATCACAAAAGCATGGTTGTAATACCCTGGATAGTCATGATAGACTTGCATATGGTTACAGAGGTAGGCTAACACTAGTTTGTCATGCCTGCGAAGTTTTCTGACTTTCTGAGCATGTTTAGGCATTTCGCTATAACACTATGTGTGAAATATAGCTGTTATTTGTTCCGGTAGTGGCTTAAACTACTTAGTTAGTGGAAATAAATGTGGAGAGTTTGTTTCCAAGTCACAAATGTGGGAACTGTGCTACAATTAAAGTTTGAGAATTTTTGGAGTTAGTTTGACATTTTTAAGCATACTGGTTGTGTGTTTTAGTGCCGGTTTGACCCCTAGCTGATATGAAAATATCAGTTTTTAGTGAAACAAAATTTTTAATGAATCTTAGGATTTATTTTGAATCTGTTGGAACCTACAAAATCAGATTTGGAGAAATCTGAGTGTTCTTAGCAGATCAGGATTTTGGTACCCAACCAAGAGAAGTCAAAATGAACTCCTCTTATTAAATATCCCACAGTGGGGATATTTGAGGGGGCAAAAGTAGAAGAGAAAACGTGAAGGAAGAAGGAGAAAGAAGGAGGAGAAAGAAGAAAAAGGAAAGGAAGGAAAGAAAGGAAAGAGAAGGAAGAGGAGGATCAACCTTCAAGGGAAAGGATTCAAGAGGAGGCTTTGCTCCATTTTCATCTTCAAGACTTTGAGGTAGGGGGAAATCTATTTGTTTGCTTGTTTCATTCTTTTCTTTTGAGTCAAGAGAAGTTTGAAGAGAAAATGATGGTTTGAGAGGTGATTTGATGTTTTATAAGTTGAATCTTGATGTGGTTAGTGTGGTTGAGTTAGAAACTGAATTGCTGATGTGTTAGGACAAATTTTTCATCATTTGGAGCCTTAAGTCCCACTCTAGGCCATATTTGGGGGTTTTGGTCAAGTTTGAGATTTTGATTTATAAGTGTTGATTTAAGTCAAATTGATGTTGTTTGAGAGTTAATATGTGTAGTTGGACCTTACTAGAGGTTAAAAATCACATGAAAATGAATTTTTAGTGATGGGAAGAGGGTTTAGTTCCAATAGAACAATAACCCATAGCTACAGAATTATGCAGAATTTGAGTTTTGCTGTTGACGCCGTAACATTGGACTTTGAATGCCGCAACGTTGGAAAGAACAGAGGATGAATGTCACAGCGCTGCATGTGAATGCCGCAACGTTAGCAGTTTTCCTGCCAGTACTTGAACCCGAGGCTAGGGCGCCATAGCATGGCTGAGGGTGTGCCATGGCGTGAGGTCCAATTTTGGACAGAAAATTAGTGTGTGATACAATGGGACCTATGATAGGTGTAGTAGCTTCATTTATACTTCTTATTGAGTAATGAGACTCTAATAGTGATATTTAATGAGGTGTGAATGTGTTGAATCAAATGGATTTGTAATGCTAATTATGTGAGATAATTAGGCATAATTATATACATATAATTTGTATTATGAGGAATCGAGGAATTGAGTTTCCCTAAGAATGGGAATTAATCATGTTTGCTCTTTTAAGAGTGTTAAAGTACTTCTATAAGTATTTGATGAAGTGTTGTGAATTGAACATGAAATGCATGTAAATCAATTGTGAAAACTAGTTATGAGGAGTAATTAGTAATTATATTGCATGAAATGTTGGTGAAACCTATTGAGGTTTGTAATGCTAATTATGAGAATTTAATTAGACATGATGATATACTTGATTGTATATTTTGCCTTATTGAAATGTGTGAGCCCATAGATGTGGGTGTTCTATATCAGGTAAGGCACATTGTATCATTCCTAATATAGTGAAGTATTGGGGATGAATTTCCTTGTCCATTATCGATAACCGTGTAGTTGATGAGACTTCACTACTCGGGGGGGGGGGGGGGGAGGGATGAGATGTCCTCTGGGATAATGATGTATGCTGGATGAGACTTCTAGTGCTTGTTCAAGGTTATGGATGGGACTTCCATCAGTTTGTTCAAGTTCCATGCATTCATGACATTACCATGGGAGTGAAGGTCTTGGATGTGCTATCATGCATTATTCATTTTCATACTTAGGAATCTGCATAGACATAATCATTAGTCATAATTAAGCATAGCATGACAATTGTATGGGCGATTGCTATCATGACATTTTCATGCATAGCAATTGTATGAGCGATTGCTTATTTTTAAGATGAGATGTTGCAACTTCTATGATTGAAGCGTCAACTTGATAATTGTGATATTATCTGGTGATATATATATATATATATATGTATGTATATATGCTGGTATTGGAATACTTCTACTGGGATATGTTTTCTCACCCTAATTGTGTTGTCATGTAAATCCAAGTGTGAGTTCTTAGAAAGGGAAGAAGAAAATATATGAGGACTTGCATAGTATAGATGTTGTTTTGAGCTGAGCATATATTTGTTTTATATTTGCTTAGTTACTTTGAGTTATGTATAACAGTATGCCTTTAAGGCTGTGATGTATATATATAACTTTTGTTTTTGTGGCTCTCCATATTTACTCATTATGTATGAATGATATGGGTTAGACGTTGACGTATGTTAGTAGTAGCAGGGTCAATATTGGGTTATTTATTTATATGACGATATATTTGGGTAGTAAATATTGGGCTGTTACAATGGCTGCAGCGGCTGATGCGATGTGAAGGATGGCATATGTCATTATGTAGCAGAAACAAAGAGCTGCTCAACAACATGCAAAAAATGTAGAAGCCCAGAATTTGTCTGAGTTTCGTCGAAACAATCCACCACATTTTAGAGGCGAGTTTGATCCGGAGAAGGCAAGTTTGCGGATCCAAGAGCTGGAAAAGATTTTTGAAGGAATAGGATGTATAGACGACCGCAAAGTGACTTATGCCACATTTATGTTGATGGGGGATGGTGAAAATTAGTGGAAAGCAGCTCGAAGAGTACTACAAGCAGAAGGACGGGAAATTACCTGGGAGGTATTTTGTGATGCATTTTTGGAAAAGTATTTTCCGAAAAGTGCAAGGCATGCCAAGGAGATGGAATTCCTTGGGTTACGGCAAGGTAGGATGACAGCTAATGAGTATGCTGCGAAGTTTTAGAGATTATCGAAGGTTTCATGGTAGCTCCAGATCCAGCCGGATGAGGTTTGGAAATGCCGCAAGTTTGAGGAAGGTTTAAGAGTTGAATTGAAGAAAGGGGTACTGCCAATGCGAATGAACCAGTTCTCATCATTTATGGATATGTGTTGTAGACTTGAAGAATTAGAGTCATCGTGAGATACAATGAGCCGTAACTTTGGACCATCAAGGTTCCAAATGGGAGGAAGTAATAACAACAACCGATTTCAGCGAAAACCATATTCCCGACCATCGGGAAGCCAACAGCAACAACAACAGCTACGTGGAGGAGGTTCTAGTAGCAATCATTTTGGTCAAACTGTGGCACCCCCAACAAGGTGTTTAAAGTGTAGAAAGGGTCATATGACAAAGGACTGCACGATTAGGGGAATAATTTGCTTTAGATATGGAAAGCCTGGTCACATCTCGAGGGACTGTGATCAAGTGAAAGTGGAACCTTCGATAAGCAATGTTCGTGCTGTTAAGCCACAAGCTGGAGGACGAGTATATACGATGAGCAGAGATGAGGCCTCTCAGTCTGAAGATCTTATCAAGGGAGAAGGTGTCATATCAGGTAATCTTTTAACTGTACTATATGATTCGGGTGCAACTCATTCGTTCATTACATATGACTGTGTGGATCGTTTGGGATTGCATGTGTCTTCTCTGAACTTTCAATTGATTGTTTCTATACCTACTGCCAAACCTGTTAGTACTTCTAAAATATGCCTAAATTGCCTTATTACTATCAATAATCGAGCTTTTTCTGTTGATTTAATTTGTTTGCCTCTTACCGATATTGATATAATCTTTGGAATGGATTGGTTATCTTCTAACCATATCCTATTAGACTACTCTAAAAAGACCTTAGTATTTCCTAAGAATGAGGTTTCTAGATTTTTGACTGCCAAATAAGTTGAATCTTTATTGAGGGATGGAGCCCAAGGATATATGCTACTCTAAAGACCTTAGTCAAGAGTGAGAATGATGTGAATGCTATTTCTATTGTAAATGAGTTTCCTGAATTTTTTTCTGATGAGGTACCCAGATTACCACTGGAAAGAGAGATAAAGTTTTCTATTGATCTTGTACCAGGAGCGGGTCCTATTTTGATTGCACCGTACTGGATGTCGCCGTCAGAATTAGCAGAGTTAAAGAAGCAATTGGAGGAACTGTTGGAAAAATAATTTGTAAGACCTAGTGTTTCACCATGGGGAGCTCTAGTGTTGTTAGTCAAAAAGAAGGATGGATCTTCACGTTTGTGTGTGGACTACCACCAGTTGAATAAAGTTACGATAAAGAATAAGTATCCACTTCTAAGGATTGATAATTTAATGGACCAATTGAAAGGAGCAACTATTTTCTCTAAGATAAATCTGTGATCAAGTTATTATCAAATTCGAGTCAAGGTAGAGGATATACCTAAGACAGCTTTTCGAACGAGCTACTAGTACTATGAGTATCTTGTGACGCCGTTCGGATTGACGAAATATAACTTTATGTGTTGTTATTATATCTATATATCTACTGTCATTTTCTATACTGTCATACTGGTATTGATGTAGGGGATCTCACCTCTTTACTGTGTTATATCTATTTTATTGTGTATGTTTGATGAAGACCGAGGAGATAAGGAAACCAGAAATTCTACTTTTCATCAGTGACAGTTTTCTTTGTTTGTTTGAATGGCGGCAAGGCACCAAGTACTGGATTTTGTTCGAGTACAGTTCCACAGTGGAACTGACGCTTGGAAATTTGATTTAGATAATAAACATTTTATTTACATCGGGAACTTAACTTTAAACCTAAGTGGATCCCATGGTGAGACTCCCGTTTTGACTCAACATGCGTCTGTGCGTCTTGAATTCTCAATGCCAATACGAGAACTCTGGGGTGGTACTGTTTATACCCCACGGGAGGACTCTGTAGTGTCTTCAGCTAGAACCCCTGTCAAGCAACCGATGTACTCGCCTGGGTTCTTTGTCGACGTAGAGAAGGAGGATCCTTTAGAGGGCTCGAATCCTTAGTTCAATTTTTTTTTAGAAGTTCCAGTTTAATAGTTATGTTTTGATGTACATAATGTATATTTTATCTTTTGGGAGTAAGTGTATTTATGTAAATTATTTGGGTAAATTATTTAGGAACAAGGTTTGAAATACCTATGTATATTTTGGAGGATTTATTTTGGTTACAATTTGTACTTATAGTTTTTTATTTATTTTATTTATTTATTTTATTTATTTTAAATTATTCCGCAAATGAAATTTTAAAATTAATGTTTTCACAAAATTTATTTTTTTACAACTTGGGTAAGTTATATTAGAATTAGTCTTAAATGTGACACCCTTCAGAGGGCTTTACATAGCATATTGTCTCAATATGATATCAAGCACTCTAATGACTTCTTAGAAATTCTCTTATTCCTACCAATGTAAGACATTAGAAATGACCTATTTCCCATTGCTTAACTCCTTTGAGCTTATTTGACCATTCTTTGTTTCGAACTCATTATGTGCCCTAAATGAAAAACTATGTTCTTACCCGGCCTTAGGAAATAAGAGAACATTAGCTTTGTCATTGGATGAGTTCTTGAACAAGTTTGGGGGTGTGTGTGCAGAATGGTTAAAAAAATGTTTAATTAAAAAATGTATATATTATGTTCATCTTGTAAAAAAAATTTTAAATTTTTTTTTAAAAAAAACAAATGTGTAAAGAATGGTCAACAAGGCAATAAAGGAAAGGAAAAGAATATGTAAATGGAATTTATATTAGATGGAGTTGGGATGTGTAACACCCTTGTGGGGGTGTCACATTTATGATGTAATAAAATAAAATAAAATAAAATTCTCACCCAAGTTGTAAAACGTTTGGTACATAAATAATATTAGTGGTAAAATTTTTCCTTTTATGTTTATAACCTTAAATAAAATAACACGGAACACAAAATAAAACAAAACATAATCACACCATAATATACATATGATTTTTGTCTTAAGTATACAAATAATTTACAACTACAAATATTTAACAAAGCAGTAAAAGGTCAATATAGTACTAAAACATAACATTGTCCAAGTGCACCTCAAAGATTTTCTAACCCTCTGATGGATCATCTTCAGAGAGATCATCGAAAGACAGAAATCCTTGAGGTCCCACAGCTCTACGGACCTGAGTCCAGGCTGTTAACTCACTACTAAGCTCGTTAGGTGCATGTAAAATTCCCTCCCAATAACGCCTAAGAGTCAGAGGCAACTCAAGATGTAAATACAAAGTAGTAGTAAATATAATCTCCCCATCAAACTCTTTACTCAGGGACACAGTCAGACGTCCCACGTAGACTACTGATCCTCTATCCTCACGCATACGCCAGGCCTCCGAACCTTCATGAAAATCAAGTCTCACGAAACTGAAGAATCCCGGCAACGCCATGATCTCAAGATCAGTCCTGATGGTAGGGATGATCTATCGGCTCGCCGTCCTCGTACTGTTCACTCGGTTGGCGCTCGTCTGGATACTGAATCTCAAGAGGCTGTTCCTCTTCCTCTTCCTCAAACTCTTTACGAAAATATAATAATAATATAGAGAAAAGCATATAGAGAGGTGAGACAATCTACATCATTACCAGAATGGCAATAAAGAAAACGACAATACAAACAAATATCACAGTAATACTTACCATCATATCACATACAGTATATCAAATCAACACATCACACATTCTATCACAGATTATAATAAACATTAAAATGCAGATAATGAATGATAACACACACTAACTCGTTCCTACTCCATAGAGCTAAACACAGATATCTGAGAGAATGATCCGAAAAGAACTAATAGTACCTCATACTGCCCAACCAAACTATTACACTATCCAACGTCGTGTCTATAGTCCACAGTCCAAAACATCGTGTAGCAGTACATAGTCCAATACATCATGCACTACAGGCATTGTACTAAATAGTTTCCACAAGATCTCGATTAAGAATAGTGCTTGTTGAGATCATTAGTGTGTTGCCCGTTACCACGGCCCAGAAGAGCAACCCACTACCCATATGTGGAATTCTCCGCACACTAATGCCTCCAAGTTCATATAATGAACCACATTACGCCTATCACACCCACAACACAATGTAATTCATCTCATCAACCAATCGCCAATTATCAACCAAATTGACACAACTCTCTAAGCATGATCAAGAATTACCAAAATACCCTTAGTTTCAATATTTTACTATATTTATGAAAATACCCTCAGTCTCAATATACCAAAATATAGTATGTCTCCACTTGACAGTACTATCTCACAACATGTCCGGGTCCACCACTTTGGTCCGACAGTAAAACTCGCTGTTCCATTTAGTCGCGTAGAAATTTTATTACCTTTTCACAATCGCATTACTTTTACAAATGTTTTTAAAATTGCGTAAATATATTTTGATATTTTTGAACATCGCATAATGTTTTTAAATCATTTTCTCAATCGCGTAAGATTTTTAAATCATTTTCTTAACCATATAGCTTATTGTCTTTATTTTAACATTGCATAGGCTTTATTTAGTACTTTTAAACTACATAGAATATTTTCCTTACGTTATAAATATATTATGGAATCTTTTCATTTTATTTGTCTGATTTTTGTAAATTTCGGCAGCATTTTGCCTAGAAAATTAGTATATGGTATTTTTGACGTTTTTCTCTAATTACTGTTCATTTTAACCTTAACCAACAGTTACCCCTTGAAACTTGCTAACGCGCTTCAAAACTCATAGAGTGAGCTCTACGTTAGTATTTTTGAAGCGGTTCTTTATTTCTTACTTAATACAAATCCTTCTAAAAATTAAATTGTAAAACTAAGTTCTTTTCATTTTATTTCCCAAAGACTCATTTAGATTGAATTCTTGTGTAAATTAGCTACTTGACCTACCTTAGAAAATAAAATGGCATGTTGGCCAATTCTCATTATTTTACCTAGATTTCATTAAAATCATTGTTTTAGAAAATGGTTGAGAACATTTTGGTTCTCTATTTCTTGGAGAAGCCGTGAGCTCCTTTTGTGTTCTTTGGAACACTCATACAATCGTTATATGTTATTCACATCCTACTTTAATAATCATATATTTATAAATACATGCAATATATTTTAAAAACTATAGACATGCTTGCAAATAAAATCAACCACAAATAAGAAAAAAAATAAACAACCACACAAATGAATCCTTATGGATTCTTCACACACATACAATTCCATTTTCTCATCACCATCCAAGGTTGATAAGATTAAATCTCCCTCTTACCTCTTGAAGACAAGGATCTCCTAGTCTCCTTCTCCTCTTTGATTTTCGTATGGACTCCAAAACAAATTCCTAAAATTCTTAAATAATGAGCAAAATCACATACAAGGCTTAATAATGATAAACCATGGAACAAACATGGTTTAGAAAATCACAAATCAAATTTTAAACCATAAAATCAAAAACTTACCCTTAGGGAAGTGAACAAAAGCTTGGATTTTGAACTAGAAGAAGTAGGTTTCTGACAAAACCTTGTAAAAAGTATTTAGGAGATAGTTTAGGTTTAGGAAAAGTAAGAAAGAAAAATTATAGAAGATAGGTGATGATATTGGGTGCTAGGCCGAAATATAGAGAGAAAATAGAAGAGAAAAGTTGCTTGGTGTTCTTGGGAATTTGAGAGAAAATGAAGGCTTAGATCTAAATGAGTGAAAAAGTGAATATTGAGTGTAAATGAAGAGGGTGTTGGTGTATGCCCTAGTGGCCAATACATTTTGTTTGTATTGACATACATTATATTATGCTATTTTTGATATATGAGGCATTTCATTTATTGTGTTCTTTTTGATAGACATAATAAAGTCCTTAAAATAGTAAGTTTGATACCATAGGACATCAAGTGGATGACTTGATGGTGAGATCCTATTGGATAAAATACTATTCTTAAATGTCCCTAGTCAAGTATTATTGTTAATTAGGACAACAATAATGCATTGAGACTAGTATGTGCGTAGACTGATGACCACATCTCACGGGTCATGGATATGAGATATCAAGTCTACACATGGATACATATTAGAGTAATGATGTATTGGACAGACCCGCCATGAGAACGCTACGTGGATCGTTACGTGAGTGTCATAAGCGATTCTCATAGTGATAATGGTGTATGTGGTTCTTTGACCTGAAATCACTACGATTCCTACATGAGGAGTTGTGTGTTTAAAATGCCATCAAACGTCATCTGTAACAAAATGATTATAAAGTTGGTTATTAGACATATTGCGATGCATGTGGAGGAATGTGAGTGACCTAGATGGGATTTGTCCCTCCTACATAACAGAGTGATATCTTGGGGCCCGATTGAGTGAGACTATGAAATACATGGCCATGCTCAAATGAGTCAATATGAGATATTGATCTCATTTGTTATTACTATGTCTACTCGGAATCGGAAACCGAAGATTGAATTAAACAAGGGTGACACGTTCCATGCCTTGTGTTCAATCCGGATATCTGGACAAAGGGACTAAACTACACGGAAACATTGATCACGGATAGGTTATGTCAAATCACTGACATTCTCATTACTTGGGTAGCAGTGATGTGTTGCTAGATACACTCATTGTTTGTAATATTAAAATGAGATTTTAATATTACTATCAACGTCATGAGAACCTGCAGGGTCGCACACTTAGAACAGACTAAATTGGAGCAATAAGGATCCAAGTTGGACTCGGATTCAATTGTGGGCCTAACTCATGACAGATGGGTTTTAGGGTTGCACAGCTTACCTTGCTACTGCTCACACTCACTTAAGGCAGCCATTATTATAAATAGTACTGTTAAGGGGGCTGCTATAGATGTTACATCACAACCCTAGCCGCACCTAAGAAAGTGAGTGAGAGACAGTGAAAGGTTCTTCTCTTCTATTTGCAACTAGCACCGCGAAACAGAGGCGTGACTCCTTTTGCAAGTCTGTTCATGTGGATACCGCAGAAACATCGTCGCTATTACGGTGTTGGTGATTCACCTCGCTTATGTTTATCACGCTTCAAGAGGTAAATTTTAAAAACTCAGATTATGGACTTTTCGCATGGATCCTGTGTGGGAATCCTATTATTTCGCTGCGAGATATTTAATCCACAATTCCCAACAGTGGTATCAGAGCCACTTGCGAAACTATGATTCGGTTTTTCTGCTTTTCTTGTTATATGCGATAACATGATTCGTTGCTTTCCTTTCATAAAAGATATGATCTTTATATGTTATTTCTGAAATCGAAATAATGATGTATGAAACCGTGTTCTGTTTTATTTGTTGTTTACGAAACATGTTGATGTTTTTGAAACCATGAAGATGTTCATATAATTCTGCAAAAACGGTTTTGAATGCTTTCTGTTTTTGCATTTTTCTGATATCTATATATGTGATATGTATGATTCTGCGAAAAATGATTTTGAATGCTTTCTGTTTTTGCGTTTTTCTGATATCTATATATGTGATATGTATGATTCTGCGAAAAATGATTTTGAATGCTTTCTATTTTTGCCTTTTTCTGATATCTATATATGTGATATGTATGATTCTGTGAAAACGATTTTGAATGCTTTCTGTTTCTGCATTTTTCTGTATGAATGCGATATACACAGCAGCGCGACACAAGGTTTTGGAAACCTTGTTTCCATTTTGCGATAGCTATGAAGCTTCCTCGTGACATGAAGTGTTCATGTCTTCACGAATTCTAGAAACCCTGTTTCTGGATAGGTGATGGCGGCTGTGAGTTACCCCTGCGGCACATGAAGCGTTCATGTGTTTGCGGGCCTTAGGGTTCAAATGTTGTTGCCCTAGCCGTCATGGAGGCAGAAGGGGTCCAACTCGAATTTTTCTCCAAGAAACCAGTGGTGGTATATGAGTGAAAAATTTTGGGCCGGGGCAGCCCCGTTGTGTGGTGTGTGATATTCGAAAGCGCGATATTCAAATCTTTGTTTTTATAATTCACAAAATAATAATGTGTTATTTCTTTGTGTTTATGTATTCTTAGAGATGCATGGTGCATGGTTATGGCCTTAGTCTTTATTTTATGCTATTTTGGTTATTTTAAATACGACCACGTGTCGTGCCTTTCTCTCTACATTCGATTGTACATTCTCTTCTCATCTAACTCCCCTCGAATGTAAAAGAGGTTTCTATAATGTAATCATCATGTGGAGACAAGGAGATGGCATCAAGTGAGGACGTTGGTGGGAGACGCTTGGTGAAGTGGCATTTTTTAATGCTTTGATCTCTTAGAGGCCATAACCATGTCACATTTATTATATGCTTTATATGTATGAGATGCATGGATGATGTTTATGGTATGTTAAACAAGTTTAATAAATGGTGAGATCTAATAATAAAATTCCCTCAAAGAAAATATTAAGTCATTATGTGATGCCTTCCAATGCGTGGCACTCATCAAGACTAATATCGATTAAGTGTAGGTCTGCCAAAGCAGGGTGCCTTTATCTATATTAGTAAGATGCGATGGGATAAGAGTAATATCCAAATGCCAACCATTGGGTCTGACTTAACTAGGCCATTTCAATAGGATTGAAGGCTTAGAGGCATGAAGTTGGGCTTTAGTCCATTAGATGGATTAGAATAAGTGTTATTCACCCAACTATCCAAGAGTTGCATGTGATGTAATTGGAAAGAGTTTCCTACCTAAATAATCGAATTTTGGGTGATCAGCCAAAGCTGACTCAAAGCTAGGTAAAATATGGATCTTGGCCCACTAGGAAATCTTTCGATGGGATTTTTTGAGTCAATGCTGAGGGTCATTGATTTCAATAAAATAGTGGGAGACATATTTAATTAAAGACCTTGTTAAATATGTTTATGGCATGATACTTATATTTTGCATACTTTTGTTGATAGATTACCATGGCAACAAACACATCAAGTAACTTATCATTGCGATCAGTCCTTGACAAGGACAAGTTGTCTGGGACAAATTTCCTAGACTGGTACAGGAACTTGAGGATTGTCCTTAAGCAAGAGAAAAAGCTGTATGTTTTAGAACAGCCTATTCTTGAGTCACCTGCTACTAATGCCCTTAGAGCTAAGAGAGATGCTTATAAGAAGCATCAAGATGATGCCTTAGATGTCGAATGTCTAATGCTAGCCACCATGAACTCTGAGCTCCAAAAGCAACATGAGAACATGGATGCCTACGATATGATCGTACACCTTAAAAAGCTCTATCAAGAGCAGGCTAGACATGAGAGATTCGAGGTCTCTAAAGCACTGTTTCAGTGCAAGCTGGAAGAAGGAAGCCCTGTTGGTGCTCATGTACTCAAGATGATTGGGTACATTGAAAACCTAGAGAGACTTGGTTTTCCTTTGGGCCAAGAGTTGGCCACTGACTTAGTCCCGCAATCGTTGCTTAGGAAAGTTTTAGTCAATTTGTCATGAACTACAACATGAATGAAATTGACAAATCACTACCAGAGCTACTAAGCATGTTGAGAACTGCTGAGCAGAACATAAACAAAGGCAAAGGAAAAGCCATAATGATGGTCCATAAGACTAAGGGCAAGAAACATCAGAAAAGCCCCAGGACAAGTGGAAGGGTAAGGGCAAGGAAAAGTCCAAGCCTAGCACTTCTAGCTTGAAACCAGTGGGTGGAGTGGCTAAGGAAGGTACATGCTTCCATTATGGTCAGACCGGACATTGGAAGAGGAACTGTGCCAAGTACCTAGAGGAGCTCAAGAAGAAGAAGGGAAGTGAGACTTCCACTTCAGGTATTTTTGTTATAGAAGTCAATTTATCTACTTCTGCATCATGGGTATTAGATACTGGATGTGGATCTCACATTTGTGTAAATGTGCAGGATCTAAAGAGCAGTAGACCATTGACTAAGGGCGAAGTCGACCTACGAGTGGGAAATGGAGCAAAGGTTGCTGCACTAGCCGTAGGGACTTATTTATTAGCTTTGCCAACTGGGCTTGTAATTGAATTGGATAATTGTTATTTTGTGCCTGCTATTAGTAGGAATATCATTTCTGTTTCTTGTTTGGACAAGAAGGGTTTTACTTTTATAATTAAGAACAAAAGTTGTTCTCTTTATTTGAATGATATTTTCTATGGTAGTGCACATTTGAGTAATGGACTTTATGTCCTTGATCTCGAAACGCCCATTTATAACGTAAATACAAAGAGGTTCAAGTCAAATGATATGAACCCGACTTATCTCTGGCATTGTCGTTTGGGCCATATAAATGAGAAACGCATTTCCAAACTCCATAAAGATGGATTCTTGGACTCGTTTGATTACGAATCATATGAGACATGTGAATCTTGTTTATTGGGAAAGATGACTAAGGCCCCATTCACTGGACAAGGTGAAAGGGCTAGTGATCTTTTGGGACTCATACATAGTGATGTATGTGGGCCACTAAACACACTAGCTAGAGGCGGTTTTCAATATTTCATTACATTTACTGATGATTTCAGTAGATATGGATTTGTATATCTTATGAAGCACAAATCAGAATCCTTTGAAAAAGTTCAAAGAGTTCAAGAATGAAGTACAAAACCAACTTGGCAAAAGAATTAAAATCCTTCGATCAGATCGAGGAGGTGAATACTTAAGCCAACAGTTTGATGATCATCTGAAAGAGTGTGGGATAATATCTCAACTCACTCCTCCTGGAACACCACAATGGAATGGTGTTTCTGAAAGGAGGAACCGGACTTTGTTGGACATGGTCCGATCCATGATGAGTCATGCAGACCTTCCAGGCTCCTTCTGGGGACATGCTCTGTTAACAGCGCTTTCAACATTTACCCGTGTTCCATCTAAGACGGTTCAACAGACACCATATGAGATATGGACTGGGAGACGGCCCAGTATGTCTTTCATGAAGATTTGGGGTTGCGAAGCTTATGTGAAACGTCAAGTTTCTGATAAGCTTGGCCCTAAATCAGATAAATGCTTCTTTGTGGGGTATCCCAAGGAAACCAAGGGATACTATTTCTATAATCCTATCGAGGGCAAAGTGTTTGTCGCACGGACTGCTATATTCCTAGAAAAGGAGTTTATCTCCAAAGGAATCAGTGGGAGGAAAGTAGAACTTGAAGAAATTTAAAGTTCACAGAGTAGCAAATAACCAATGGTGGAAATAGAGCAGCCTCCACAAGTCGTTGTGGTACCACAATCTGCTCTAGTAGCACAAGACCTGCGTAGGTCTAACAGAAACGTCATCAACCAGAGAAATATGGATTTCTCATGACTCAGCAAGGTGACGTATTGCTCATGGATCAAGATGAGCCTATGACTTACCAGGAAGCCATTATTGGCCCAGAATCTGAAAAATGGCTTGAGGCCATGAGATCTGAAATGGAATCCATGTATGCCAACCAAGTATGGACCTTGGTTGACCCACCTGAAGGGATAAAACCCATTGGGTGCAAGTGGGTTTTTAAGAAGAAAACTGACATGGATGGTAATGTGCATACCTTTAAGGCACGATTGGTGGCTAAAGGTTTCAAGCAAATTCATGGTGTAGATTATGATGAAACTTTTTCCCCAGTTGCGATGCTTAAATCCGTTCGGATCTTGCTTGCTATTGCAGCATATCATGATTATGAAATCTGGCAAATGGATGTCAAAACAGCTTTCCTTAATGGAAATCTTCTCGAAGATGTGTACATGACACAACCTGAGGGTTTTGCCACTCCACAGGATGCTAGAAAGGTATGCAAGTTGCAACGATCTATTTATGGATTGAAGCAAGCTTCCAGAAGCTAGAATCTTTGTTTTGATGATACAATCAAACAGTTTGGTTTCATCAAGAATGAAGAAGAATCTTGTGTCTACAAGAAGGTTAGTGGGAGCACAGTTATCTTTCTAGTATTGTATGTAGATGACATACTACTAATTGGAAATGACATCCCTACCCTACAGTCTGTAAAGACTTAGTTAGGGAAGTGCTTTTCTATGAAGGACTTGGGCGAAGCCACCTATGTATTAGGTATCAGGATCTATAGAGATAGATCACAGAGATTGCTTGGCCTAAGTCAGAGTACATACATAGACAAAGTGTTAAGACGATTTCACATGCATGAATCCAAGAAAGGACTCTTGCCTATGTCGCATGGTATAAGCCTGTCTAAGGCTCAATCCCCTTCCACCCAGGATGAGAGGGATCGCATGAGTAAGATTCCATATGCATCCGCAATTGGATCTATCATGTATGCCATGTTATGTACTCGACCGGACATCTCGTATGCTTTGAGCATGACGAAAGTGTACCGATCGATCCCGGTGAAAGTCACCGGAGTCTTTGTCAAGAACATCCTTAAGTACTTAAGAAGGACTAAGGATTCGTTCTTGGTATATGGAGCTGAGGAGGAACTAGTTGTAAAGGGTTACACTGATGCTAGCTTCCAAACCGATAAGGACGACTCCAGATCGCAATCGGGTTTTGTTTATTGCCTGAATGGTGGGGTTGTGAGCTGGAAGAGTTCAAAGCAGGAGACAATCGCTGATTCTACCACAGAGGCTGAGTATATTACTGCCTCTAATGCAGCAAAGGAGGCCGTTTGGATTAGAAAGTTCATTATTGAGCTTGGTGTAGTTCCTAGCATTGTGGACCTAGTGGACCTCTATTATGATAATAATGGAGCCATTGCACAAGCTAAGGAGCCCTGATCTCACCAGCGATCCAAACATATACTTAGGCGCTTCCATCTCATTCGAGAAATCATCGATAGAGGAGATATGAAGATATGCAGAGTACCAACAGATGATAACATTGCTGATCCACTGACGAAGCCTTTTGCACAGCAGAAGCATGAGGGTCACACTAGGTCTTTAGGCATTAGAAACATGCCTGATTGGCTCTAGTGCAAGTGGGAGATTGTTGGTGTATGCCCTAGTGGCCAATACATTTTGTTTGTATTGACATACATTATATTATACTATTTTTGATATATGAGGCATTTCATTTATTGTGTTCTTTTTGATAGACATAATAAAGTCCTTAGAATAGTAAGTTTGATACCATAGGACATCAAGTGGATGACTTGATGGTGAGATCCTATTGGATAAAATACTATTCTTAAATGTCCCTAGTCAAGTATTATTGTTAATTAGGACAACAATAATGCATTGAGACTAGTATGTGCATAGACTGATGACCACATCTCACGGGTCATGGATATGAGATATCAAGTCTACACATGGATACATATTAGAGTAATGATGTATTGGACAGACCCGCCATGAGAACGCTACGTGGATCGTTACGTGAGTGTCATAAGCGATTCTCATAGTGATAATGGTGTATGTGGTTCTTTGACCTGAAATCACTACGATTCCTACATGAGGAGTTGTGTGTTTTAAATGCCATCAAACGTCATCTGTAATAAGATGATTATAAAGTTGGTTATTAGACATATTGCGATGCATGTGGAGGAATGTGAGTGACCTAGATGGGATTTGTCCCTCCTACATAACAGGAGTGATATCTTTGGGCCCCCTGATTGAGTGAGACTATGAAATGCATGGCCATGCTCAAATGAGTCAATATGAGATATTGATCTCATTTGTTATTACTATGTCTACTCGGGAATCAGGAAACTGAAGATTGAATTAAACAAGGGTGACACATTCCATGCCTTGTGTTCAATCTGGATATCTGGACAAAGGGACTAAACTACACGGAAACATTGATCACGGATAGGTTATGTCAAATCACTGACATTCTCATTACTTGAGTAGCAGTGATGTGTTGCTAGATACCGCTCACTGTTTGTAATATTAAAATGAGATTTTAATATTACTACCAACGTCATGAGAACCTGCAGGGTCGCACACTTAGAACAGACTAAATTGGAGCAATAAGGATCCAAGTTGGACTCGGATTCAATTGTGGGCCAACTCATGACAGATGGGTTTTAGGGTTGCACAGCTTACCTTGCTACTTGCTCACACTCACTTAAGGCAAGCCACTATTATAAATAGTACTTGTTAAGGGGCTGCTATAGATGTTACATCACAACCCTAGCCGCACCTAAGAAAGTGAGTGAGAGACAGTGAAAGGTTATTCTCTTCTATTCGCAGCTAGCACCGCGAAACAGAGGCGTGACTCCTTTTGCAAGTATGTTCGTGTGGATACCGCAGAAACATCGTCGCTATTACGGTGTTGGTGATTCACCTCGCTTGTGTTTATCACGCTTCAAGAGGTAAATTTTAAAAACTCGAATTATGGACTTTTCGCATGGATCCTGTGTGGGAATCCTATTATTCCGTTGCGAGATATTTAATCCGAAATTCCCAACAGAGGGTGTTGTCGTGAGGTTACTTGTAGGAGAGATTGAGTGTTTAACTTGGATAGTGAATATCACAAATAGGTTCACACTTGAAGCACATGGCCTATGTCATCATTTGGCCACCTAATGTGCATGCAAGATGGTTCAAGAACAATGGAGAACATGGTAAATTGGCCTCCTTTAGCCGTGGGGTGTCTAATGGGTTTAGGGCTTAATTTGTTTTCAATTAAAATCTAATTGTATGCTAATTAAATAGGTAATTAATTAGGTTAAGTCTTCTAACAACACTTAATTAACATTCTAATTACATAACTAATTAGTTTAATATATAATTGCATATATCATAACTTCTAAACAAAATTAGGATATCTAATTAATAATTAGATTATAACTAATCAATAACTAGGTTAGCTTACTTAGTTCCTTAATTAGGTAATTAGATTAACCAAATTAGGTTTAATTAGCTTCTAAGTAAAGTCAAGCCACTATGTTTGACTCAATCTCAACCTTTGATTTTAACTTTAATTCCTAGTCCTTGATTTGATCTAAGGTGGATATTACTTAGTGATTTAATTAGGATTGCTCTCACACCATTGATTTGATCAACAGTTATGATCAAAGGCATTTAAATCATGCTTTTCATCCAAGGGTCCACAATGAAGTCTTTGCCTCTTTGTTTGACCACTTCTTATTGGTTTAAAATAGTCAAACCACTTTCGTTGACTTGTTCCTATTGGCTTAGGATCTAGTCCAGTCAGAATCGTTGACTGCTTTTCTAAACGTGGGTCCCATAGACTTTTTCGGGTCCATGGTCATTTTGAAGCAGATTTCTACTATTTTTGAGACAGTAGGTACTATCAAATAAAATAATATTATAATAATATAAAATTATTTTATTACACAGTTAAATCTTAAAAATTAAAAGATTAATATATATATCAATCAGAATTGGGTTTAGTAAGATTCCCCAGCTCCAATTAATTAAAATAAGATTTTTTCGGCCAGAAAATTATCATTTCCCTGACTCGGAGCAAATCATATACAACAGTCAAATACACTCACAAAACAGTCAAATTCAATTTACTACTCACAAAAATTATAAAACAGTATATTTTAGGACTATTTGTAATTATCCCAAAAGTTAGGGTATTACAGGATAAACTTTCATGCTTATTAATTGAATTCAGCTCTCACACTCTTTTATTCTCTTTGGTATTTAACTTGTCATATCCATATTACCTCCTCCTTTACCTTGACCCCATTACAACCTTGAATAAAGTCCTCATGGTTTGTGTGTGCATGTGTTCTGAGTAGTGGAGAAGTAGAAGATAAACAAGCTTATGGTAGTGTAATTTTTATGGGTTGAATTGAGTGAAATACCTATCTTTTAAAAACTTGAGGGATTGAGAGTGAATTTTGTGAGGATCTATCATTCTTGACTCATGCTTTTCAATTGAAATTTCCATGCTTGTTGGTTTGAGATGTGAAAAAATGTTACCTCATAAATGTTTTGATCCCTTAAATGTTTGGTTGCTCTTCATTCTTAAATATTATTAGAAATTGAATCTTTTAGAATTTCTAGCTTTTGAGTTTGTGTTGTTTTTCCTTGTTCCCTAGTTTTTGGTCTTATGTGTTTTGCATAGGAGTGCAAAAAGCTAAGTGTGGGAAAATTTGATAATCACATATTTTATATGCTACTAAACCCTCATTTTTAGTCATTTACACTCTCCATATACTTAATTTATTGAGTTTAGTTATATTTTGTAAGTTTGGACTCAAATCGGACTTAATTGATTTTTTTTTTCAGCATGATTTTGTTTTACACTATTTCTATATGTTGGCCATATCTTGAGTTCTAAATGTCTAAAAATTATGTATTTTACCTTGTAGGAAATATAAGAGAGAGCTCTACAACTTTCATGAGAGCTCCAAGGAAAAATCAGACATCTAATGGAGCTAATTGGGCTTGGAAGTCAGAACATGGGTTTTGTGATTAGAACCTGAATAATGTGAAGTAATTAGGGCATATCTCGGGTTGTAGGAACTTAAATAGGCTCAAATTTTGGTATCTGAAAGTTAAGACCCATATCTACAACTTTCATGAAGAATATAAGACCTAGATCAGATTTTTTAGAGGTCATATTGGGCTTGCAATTCATAATAGAGGAGCTGTAGTTGGGCCTGAGCAGTGTGCAGTGATTGGGGCATATCTCGAGCTGTAGAAATGCTTTTAGGTTGAAACCAATGGCATATGAAATCTAAGACAACATCCTACAACGTTTATGAATACCACTTTTCCATAATCTAACGCATTCCATGAGGTCAGCACTGAATGATTTCAGAGACAAAGAATCTCAATAATTTTCCACTCATCAAAAGTCATTTGGCATTTTTCACTCATCCACTCACTCATCCACTCACTCATTAATCAGCCCCCTTGTCATTTTGTATCCCTAATCCTCTATAAAAGGCACCATTAGCTGATCATTTAGGAATCTTGGTGTTAGATATCAAGATCATACTATTGTGTTGTTTGTTTATCATGTTGTAGTTTTCTTTTGTTCTAAATTGAAGTTATGTTCTTCTTCTTCTTCTTCTCTATTTCTTTCTTCTTGTCTATGAGTAATTAATTTTCACTTTACTTAGGTGAAAGGATAAAGCTTTTGGTAATAAATTAAGGTTAGATTAATTTCTTTCTTGTGCTCAAATGATATATTATCAAGTGGTCATTATACATGTTCTATTTTGTTTTCAATCAATTTAGAAACCATCCTTGTAAAGTGGAGATGTTGATTCATTGTAGATAAGAAGTTGGCATAAAGAATGCTTGAGCCCATTTATAAGTGGTGGTATTAATAAATAATTAAAAGAACCATAATATAATTACGGATATAATCTTAAATGAACTTTGAATGCTGTATTCTCTGATTGGAACCTCCATTACGTGTGGATTCTAATTAAGTTATAAAAAAATTAATCTTGTCCTTAATTTACTTCCTAAGAGTAGATCTCCTAACCCAAGTAAATCTTTTTTATTTGTGACCAAGTTTTATTACTTTTATTGTTGTGACAAAATATTTTCCTTACGTCAAAGAATTTTTCTTCATCAATTCCATGTGGATCGACCTCGGACTCCCAAGAATTTATTACTTGAAACAACCTGTACTTAGGTTTGTAACTTATAATTCACATCAATCACCGTAGTCCTTGTCTGAAAAGAAGATGTGCGACCCTTCACTGTCTTCAGCACGAGGCTTTCGTGTAGAGCTAGAAACACTCAATGTCGCAGTCCGTAGTGCTTTCTTTCAGGAATTGTCAGATGATCCTCCACCTGCAAACCCTTCAAAGATGGTATTAACGAGTCAGTCCTTTCCGTTGCCCCCACTTTGAGTATCCTAGTTTCGATCATGCTGATTTTTAGTATCACAGTGAGGCGGAGTCTTAGATTTTTGAGTGGGGCTACAGTTCTACTCCTCTGATGGGGATTCAAACTTCGCCTTGGACTGCGACTACATCTTCTTTCGCTCCGTCTTCAGCAATTCTCATTATTTCAGACACCACTAATATATTTAGTGCTTTGAGTGATCTATCTGAGCCTGCTTTTTTAGAGGATGTGGCCTCTTAATGTCATGGAACTCAGTTTAAAGCACCTCCTTCAGAATTGTTTCTCATGGGTGTTCAAAGGAGTATAGTTAGAATATTTAGGCCGATAAGCATCGCCCTTAGAGGTATTTCGAGGCTGGTTGGAATTCTGGTTATTCTTCTAGTGAGGGGGCTCACCTTTTTCTAGACTCTCTTTAACCTTAGTGACTTCTTCTTATTCGATATATTTCTGAGAACGCAAGTAAAGTTCTTCTAGAGTCTCTAGCTTTCTCTTTGCTAAAGACCAGAAGAAGTCTGAATCAGTCCAGAGGTCACTCCGGGCATAGTGAAGAGCAATCCTATCATCCAGGCTTTTTATACAAATGCAAGTATCACTGAACCTCTTGATGTATTCACAAAGGGGTTCATTGCTCCCTTGGTGAATTCCAGAAAGAGAATCAACCGACTTGGGCCTCTCCTTGGCGGTGGTATATGTTGGTGTATGCCCTAGAGACTGATATATGTTGTCTATACTTACATACATTCTATTATGCTAATTTTAATATATGAGACATTTCATTTATTATGTTCTTTTTAATAAACATAATAAAGTCCTTAGAATAGTAAGTTTGATGCCATAGGACATCAAGTGGTTGACCTGATCGTGAGATCCTATTGGATAAAATTAGAACACTATTCTTAAATGTCCCTAGTCAAGTATTATTGTTAATTAGGACAATAATAATGCATTGAGATTAGTATGTGCGTAGATTGATGACCACATCTCACGGGTCATGGATATGAGATATCAAGTATTCACATGGGTACATATTAGAGTAATGATGTACTAGACTGACCCACCATGAGAATGCTACATGGATCGTTACGTGACTGTCATAAGCAATTCTCATAGTGACAATGGTGTCTATGGTCCTTTGACCTGAAATCACTATGATTCTTACATGAGGAGTTGTGTGTTTTAATGCCATCAAATATCATCTGTAATAAGGTGATTATAAAGTTAGTTATTGGATATACCACAAATTATGCAGAGGGATGTGAATGACCTAGATGAGATTTGTCATTCCTACAAAATAGGAGCGATATCTTCGGACCCCTTGATTGAGTGAGACTGGGAAATGCATGGCCATGCTCTAATGAGTCAATATGAGATATTGATTTCATTTGTTGTTACAAAGTCTACTCGAGTATCAACAAAACGAAGAATTGGACTATACAAGGGTGACGCATTCCATGCCTTGTGTTCAATCTAGATATCTTGACAAAGGGATTAGACGACACTGAAACATTGGTCACGGAAAGGTTATGTCAAATCATTGACATTCTCATTACTTGGGTAGCAGCGATGTGTTGCTAGATACTGCTCACTGCTTGTAATATTAAAATGAGATTTTAATATTACTGCTAACGTTATGAGAACCTGCAGGGCCACACATATAAAGTAGACTAAATTGGAGCAATATATCCATGTTGGACTCAAATTTAAATATGGGCCGGACTCATAACAAATGAGTCTAAGGTTACACAGCTTACCTTGCTGCTGCTCACACTCACTTAAGGCATTCACTATTATAAATAGTACTGCTAAGGGGGCTGCTAAGGCACGTATTTTACAAACCCTAGCCACACTTGACAGAAATAGTGAGTGAGAGAGTGACAGGTTCTTCTCTTCTCTTCGCAGTTAACACTATGTGAGAGACATGGGACTCCTATTTGTGGACGTTGGACGTTCATGAGTCTGTTCGTGTGAATACCACAGAGACATCGTTGCTGTTACGGAGTTGGTGATTCACGTCACTTCCTTTTGTTCACGCTTCAAGAGGTAAACAATTTAAAAACTTGAATTATGACTTTTTCACATAGGTCCTTTGTGGGAATTCTATTTTCTGCTACGTGATGTATCTACGATTCCCAACAATATAATGCAACAAGAAGCGTTGTTTAAGGTCCTCCCATCCGGTGATGAATTTTGCTCGCAAGGTGGTAAACCAAATGAGGACACCCTTCTTTAGAAAGAGGGGGAATGCGTAGCACAGCAACTCTCAGGATCTCCCATGGAACTGCATAGACTGGGTGTATGCGTCTAAGTGTTCCTGTGGGTATGTTGTCCCATCATAGGGCTCCATGTTGGAAAGAAACTTGAAATTTCTTGGGACTTTATATGCCATTAATTCATCTGAGAAGGGTTGTTGTTGACCGTCGGGGACGGGGTGTTGTTTCCAACAGTGTTACTGGCTTCATCATGTTACAGCCTTCTCTGGTTGTGGGCCGCATTCCGCCTTCTGCCTTCCGTTATCATTCTCTTTGTGCACAAATCTCTCAAGATTTTCTAGCCGACGACGCTGATCGTCCAATTGACATCGTTAGTCAATGATTAGCGTTGTTTGTTGGGGCACCAATTCTTAAAGGCGGTTTCTTGTCATTTCAGACTGGATAGTGTCCACGTGGTGGAACTCGTGACCTGCGTCATTATTCCAAGGCCCTAGGCGAGCATGCACAGGGATTCTAGGCCCTTGAACAACATTGTTAGCTCCTTCACCAGGGAACACAAGTCTCTCTCGAACGGGGACTCTTCGCGAGGGGTGAGTGCTCTCGGTAGAACGCGGAGTCTCATGCCCTTCGTTAAGAGTCTCAACGATAATTGTTCAGCTCCTAGCAATGGAGGTTTCAACGTGCGCTGGTGGTGCGACAGGTTGAGGATCGCGTTGTGCCACCCGACCTTGTCCTTGACCAGAGGCAGTGCGCGCAACACCTTTTCTTGTTGAACACTGCCTTGTGCTCACCATGGTTGAATGAGAATAGAAGTTTATCATTTCCCACAGATGGCGCCAATGTTCTGAAGTAAATTCAGAGGGGTACTTGAAATAGGCACGTTACGGTGGACTCCTTCGTAGCACAACAATGGCAGTGGTGGTGCGAGGGGGTGAGTAACTACAAAAGGCACTCCGATGCACAAGTTAGACTGTGCGCAATTAGGAAAGTCTGTATATTAGAGGAGATGCATACCTTTGAGATTTGACTTAGCATTTATAGGAGCCTTACGATGAGTGTAATCTGTATTAAATGCAGTTATTTAGGATTAGAATCTGTTAGGGATTGTGATCCCTTTTAACTAATTTCCCTATTTTATGTGGGATGTAATTAACTTTTATATCCATCAAAGATACTTGAGAGATTTATGCCTAATAAATAAATAGATATACTCATCAAGATAGCGTATAATAATATTTGAGTATTATTCTGGTGGGCCGGATTGCTCCTGAATGATAACCCAAAATCCTGGTCCAGAACAGTATTATCAACCTTAATGAAAAAAGAAAATAATAAACTCTAACATTAATGAGAAGAGATAATAGAAAAATTAACATTAATAAACAGAGAGATTTTTTCCTATTAACTCTAATTATTAATTTAAAAATAATATATAATTAAAAATATATGATTTTATAATATCAATTAAAATTTTAATTTTTAGAATTTTAATCCAATTATTAAAGTTTGTACATATTAAAAAAACGCTCTTAGTTCAACGTTTTAATTATTAATTTTTTTTGACAGGACGTTTTAAATATTAAAATTATAATATAGCTCACATATTAAAAACGTTCTTGATTTTAAAATCATGTATATATTTTGAAAAAATAATATGGATTACATAAATTAGATATTTCTTTTTTTTTAATGTGACATAAACCAGATATTTCTAGGAACATTAAGTAAGATAATATTTTTTTAAAAAAAACTACTGGTTACTCCCTATGATACACTTCTTGCTTTAATTGTTTACGTAATATGCATACATTATATGTATTGAAAAAATAATATCGATATAGTATAACTAATTTTAAAAAAACTTATTATATTTTTATTTTTGTTTGATTTTCAAAGAGTCTCTTCTCACCTGTTTAGAGACAGACTATCATTGAAGTACATTTTATAAATTATTTTTATTTCATAAAATTTTTTTTCGTATAAATTTTAATAGTGTACTACTTCTACGAATAGCTCTTAATGTTGGATCTCATACTTTATAGACCAAAAAAAGTTTCTTATAAACTATATAATAAAATTTTTACTTTTATAAAATAATCAAATTTGTTATTTTTAATTTTTTTCTTCTTTTTATATTTAATGAGAAGAGTCAAAATCTTTCTTTTTATTAAAATAATATTTCCTAATTTTCTTTCTTTATTAATGTTAAGTTTATTATTCTATTTTTTATTAAAATTGATAATTTTAAATTATTAAAATACCCTTAAAGACTAATTACTTTTCAAAGAAATTTTTTAGTTTTTTGGTACAAACTAAAATGTGTAGGTAGCAATCTCCTTATATATAAGTACAATTTTTAACGTCTTACATAACTTTATACTGCCAAAAACAAAATTGTTTATGATAGAACTTTCCCAACCTATATAACTAGATTTTGTGACACATGTAATTTAAGTTATCTAGCTCTTTTAAAGCGAGGCTTTCACTTAAAGGTATGTTTGGATGGAGGATTTTTTGAAGAAAAGAGAAATGAGGGTATATTTTTTATTGAGTATATATTTTTTATTTTTGAAATTTTTTAAAAATAAAAAAATAAAATCAAAGATTATCATATAATCTTTTCAATTATTATCTTTTATTCATTTTTATAAATATTTTATGACTTCCTATATTTAAAAATAAAAATAAATATTCTCTTTCTTTTCCTCCAAACAATGAAAAATTTTCATCTAAACATATCTTTAGAGACAAAAGTGAAGCCCATGCCACCATAGATATGATAGATAGTCAAGATGATAACATGTCAAGTTTAACAATATTGATTAAAATAATAAAATATAAACAAAAATTTCATGTAACCCCAAGTAGGGGTGGAAGCAGGCTAGACCAGGACAGGCTTTGCCTTAAACAGGCCTGATTTGTATCCCAATTATAAGACCTGAGTCTGACCTATGAGCTTGTAATAGGATAATTTTTAATGTTTGGCCTGACCTTTTTAAAAGCCTAACCTGACCTAAAAGCCTATTTAAAGGCCTATTTTGCAATGAGGCCTTTAAATAGGCTAAAATGTCTACCTTTAAATAGGCCAACAGGCCTTTACATAGATTAACAGACCTACCTTTAAATAGGTCAACATGTCTTACATAGGCTAACAGACTTACCTTTAAATAATTTAATATGTCTTTACATAAGCTAACAGGTCTAAGCCTTGAAATAAGCCAACGGGCTTACTCAAAGCCAATAGGCCTTTGTTATAATTTAACATTCACCTTCTAATTTTACAAATGCTCACTACTTTCTTACTCTAGTATTTGGTCGATGTGGGACTTGGAGATATACCAAATTGCTCACTTTCTTACCCTAGTCTTTCAAATCCCACATCGACCAAAGATCAGAGTAAGAAAATAGTGAGCATCTATAAAAGTAAGGGGTGAATGTTGTAGATGTTCACTACTTTCTTACTCTAGTATTTGGTCGATGTGGGACTTGAAGATATATCAAGTTGCTCACTTTCTTACTCTAGTCTTTCAAATTCCACATCGATCAAAGATCAAAGTAAGAAAGTAATGAGCATCTATAAAAGTAAGGAGTGAGTGCTAACTTATTATTTTCATTCTAATAAATATATTATGTTAAATATATAAATAAATATGTTATTTATATTCTAACTAACTAACTTAAGTTTTAATTATTGACTTTTATTAAAATTTAATTAAAAAATATATTAATATATTATAATAAATTAATAATTATAATTATAATTTATAATTATTATAATATTATATATTATATTATATATAATTAAATAGGCTAGGCCGGCCTACCAGGCTTAAAAGGTCTATTAAATGGCTTGAGGCTTGGCCTTTTTAATTAAATAGGCTTTTAAAAAAGCCTTGGCCTAGTTTGTTTAGTAAACAGGCTAGGCCAGGCTAGGCCTCAGGCAGGCTAGGCCATAGGCCCCTGACGGGCAACCTAACCTATTTCCACCCCTAACCCTAAGCCAAAGAAGCAAGCTGGTGTTCCCATCGGTGGCACCTGCTGTTAGGCCATAGTGGGGCTCAACAGTCGAAGAGATCTCAATTAATGAGTTAAGCGAAGAACCACACAAATGGACTTGATACCACATCTTAACCCGAAACCTTAAGGCATTAGGTCTATGGGTCTTTTCTACTTATATAGCCTTCAACTTGTCCATTTTTTTACTAATGTGAGACTTCAATACTCACACTTGAATTTCCAACATTCTCTCCCTCAAGTGTGAGTCTTTCACACACGGTCATTCCTTCTCAAGCGGAAGCCTTTCAAGTATTTGACGGTGTCACCAAGAGAGCCCAGCCCGCATCTAAGAGCCTCATCTCCTCCAGATCAGGCTACATACGCTCTTCATCATACTTGTACCACCACCGTCGATCATCTACAACAGAACACGCCGCCTAGCCTCCATATTGCTAGGAAGACTTTCGACACAAGGGGCCCTTCACATGGATCCACCAACCACCGTCGTCCACATCAATACTTGTCCAAGCTGAACCATCGACTCTGATACCACTTATTGCATTGTAGGGGGAGCCTAAAAGCCGACAAGATATCCATCAATGAGCTAAGTAAAGAACCACATAAATGGACTTGACACCACATTTTAACCCAAAACCTTAAGGCATTAAGTCTATGGGTCTTTTCCACTTATGTAGCCTTCAACTTGTCCATTTTTTATTAATGTGAGACTTCAACACTCACACTTGAATTTTCAACACCTGCTCCCTGACCTTTCACTCATCGGCACCAACCCAAACCCAAAGAAGCAATTGTAAGACCATAGCCGAAGTCGTAAAGTTCTTGCTCACCTGCACGCCAGCTTTTCAATCCCATTTGGGATGGTCTATTCTTTTGAGTTTTGCTTAATTTGACCAAGTTTTCACAATAGGTTAAAATAAAAAGTTATTACCCTTTGCAAATTATACTTGGCTGATTCAAGATATTAAAGAAATTCAATCAAGTCAACAATAAAATTCAGAACTATCTTTTTATTCCAATTAAGCTTGCACACCTCTTTATGTGCACTTTTTTTTAATGTTTTTTTTGTTTGTTCTTAACAGTTAGATTTGAAATTGTCCATCATTTTGTTGCTGGGTATATCAATACTAATATATTTTATATTTGATTAGGTCAATTCCATTATTTATTTTATTTTATATACTTTTGCATAATTAAAAGTTATACTTGATAGGCTCTTTTTTGGACTAAGGTTTGGGTTAGCGATTTAAGTGCAATTCGACCCACTAAAATAGGATCTCAAATATTTACTCGCGTTATTAGATAAGTTAATCTACTTATTATGGAGTCACAATCTCTCATAGCATCCCTTATATATATAGATACTAATTACATCCCACATAAATAGAAAAATTAGTTATAAGAGATAACAATCTCATGGATTCTGATTCTAAATAATGATATTCAATTTAGATTAAACTATGATTCTTATCACTTAAGACGTTCCTATAAATATCTTGCAAGATCACAAAGATATGCATCTAATTCCAAACACTACCCATATTGTGCACGGTCTAACTTGAGTATCGGAGTGCCTTTTGCAAGTACCAACCCCCTAACACCACTATCGTAGCCACCGTGCATCAGAGGAAACCACCGTTATCAACCTATTCAGGTATTTCTCTAGACCTTGTTCAAAACATTGGTGTTGTCTGTGGGTGATAGCTATCGAGACTATCAAATTAAATCAATTTATAAACTGATTCACCAAATTAAGAGGTTAACAGGGGAGAACAAAAGAGTTGTAAAAATTAATTAATTGAAAATAATTAAAAATTGTAAACATAATTAAGTAAATAATAAATTTAACAAAATCAACTATTCTTAAGTTTAATCCATCCTTGATCACTAAAAATCTATTCAATTGCAAATCAAGTTTTTGGATTTAGATCACATCAAGAAGCCTTAAAATGATCAATGAATTATCTACTAGGTAAGTATATAGAATTTAATTAATCAAGGTTAAACGAATTAAGCACTTAGTTAATCCTAAATTAACTTAAAATCCATAATTTAACTAAGCTAAACAATCCATCAAATATCTTTGATGCATTGTTTAATCTCTTCTATTCAATTGCTAATCAAATTCTTGGTCTTAGATCACATCAATAAGCCTTAAGATTATTAATGAATTATCTACTAGATAAACATCCAGAATTTAATTAATTACAGTTAAACGAATTAAACACCCATCTAATCTTAAATTATTCTAAAACCCAAAATTCAACCAAACTTAACAAACAACATCCAAGAAGTCTTTGATGCATTGTTTAGTCTCTTTAATCCTCATTAACATGTGGTAATTATGAAATTATCACATTAACATCAAAATTAGATTAAGAAATTCAATTCAGATTTAACAAAATCAAAAGTAGTAAAGAGAAACTTGATTAACAAGTAAAATAAAAACTTCATTAACAAATAAAAAGAAACTTGATCAACAATTAGATGTAAAACAATCAAAAAAAGATCTCAAAATTAAACTTCAAGATTGTCAATCTTGGGATTGATTAAAATTTCTTGTCATCGAATGAGAGGGAAGAGAAACATAAAAGAAAGAAACTTAGAGAGAAGGGAGAAGAAGAAAGATGAAGAGAGAAAGTGCAAGTAAGAGTGGCCAGAAGAAAATTAGGGTTCTTATTTCGTGATTTCTACTGCTGCTTAAATAACTATCTCTAAAATTATAAATCCAAAATTTTCCTCAACTTAGGATTAATCTTCTTTCTCTCAGTTTTAATTGGACACCTAATTCATATAATTCATATAATTCAGTTATGTCCAAAACATTCTTAACTGCTCTCTAAACCCATCAACCTACTTCAAAGGGTTAAAACCATCAAAAAGTCACCTTTTGGATAAGTGCTATTTATAAGAATTTAAGATATATGTCTCAGCTTTCAAATGACACTAATTTATGGTCCATATCACACCTATAGCTTAAATTATGGCCCAATCTTTCCACATCGTCCAGGTTCTAGCGATAGTATCTCTATTCTAACTTCATCACCCAATCTAACCCATTAGACATCTGATTCAGCCTTCGAGCTCTTCATCAAAGTTGTTTATCTTTCTCTTAGATTTCCTACAAGGTAAAATTCATAATTTTTAGATGTCTATAACTCAAGTTATGCCCAAAATACAGAAATAGTGTAAAATTCCCAATAATGTTGAAAAATACAATTAAGTCCAAGTTGAACTCAAACCTATAAAATGTGGCCAAAACTAATCAATTAAGCATATAAGATGTCTACGAAGGTAAATATGAGGGTTAACTAATATATGAAAATTGTGTTTATCAAATTTTTTCACACTTAGTTTTTGCACTCTTGAGCAAAATTAGAAATTCATTATAGGAAACAAGGAACAACAACACTAACTCAAAAGTTAAAAACTCTAAAAGAATCACTTTCCAATGATGTTCAAGAATGCAAGCAAGAATAGTAACCAAAGTTTCAAGGAATTAAAATATTCATGAAGCAACATTTCTTTACATCTCAAATCAATAAGCAATGTAACTTCAATTGAAAAGCACAAATCAAGAATGATAGAACCTCATAAGATACACTCTCAACCCCTTAAATGTTTAGAAGGCAAGTGTTTCACTCAATTCATTCCATGAAAATTTGCACTACCATAAGCTTGCTTATCTTCTACTTCTCCACTATTCAAAACATATGCACACATAAATCAAGAGGACTTTATGCAAGGTTGTAATGGAGTCAAGGTAAGGGAGTGGAATAATATGGAGATGACAAGTTAAATACCAAAGAGAATAAAAGAGCAACGAGGATGAGTTCAAATAACAAGAATGAAATTTTAACCTAAATCCATGTAATGCAAATTCTTTTTATATATTCTTTTTCCCTTTCTTTTTCTTTCTTTATTTTTTTAATTTTTTTTTAAAATTTTTCTTCTACTTTTTTTTTTCAATTGGCAACTCTTTCCTTTTTCACTAAACATTTTGCACACTAATTAGCACACCCCCACACTTATTCAAGAACTCTTCCAATGATAATGGCAATGCTCTCCTTTTCCTTAAGGTTAGGTAAAATCATAGTTTTCCATTTAAGACATGTAATGAGCTAAAAATAAGGAATGGTCAAATAAGCTCAAGGAGGTTAATCAAGGGAAAATATGCAAGGTTAACTATTTGGTTAAAGTAGTTAATTTAAGAAAAATGTCTCAATCATGTTCATATATACATGTGAAAATGTAGCCTAAAAAAGAACTAAAGCATGTTCTAGAATAACAAATTCCATGAGTGAAAATCACACAGAAAAGAAGAGAATGACACAAATACTCAATCCATTCATTAAAAGGCTCAAAGTCTCACAAGATATACTTCTATCAAACTCAATCTACTAATTCAATTTTCATTACCAAACTAGTTAATATCAAGATGAAAGACAAATTACTTACTTATGTTATAAACCTTTAACTTTATTTAATGCATACTCACAACTTTTCACAAATCTCAAAATTTCATTGGAAAGATAATAAAAACAAACTTTCTTATATTTATTTTTTTAAAAATAAAAAAAATAGAATTAAAAAATAAATAAAGAAAACAAAAACAGAATTTGAAAATAAAAAATAAAAAATAGCAACAAAATAAAAAATAGAAATAATAAATTTTATTAAAATGGAAATGGTAAAATTAAAACAGAAATAGTAACATAGAAAAATAGAATTTAAAATAGAAACAGTAAACAAAATGTAAATTTCTTCCTTACCCATACTTAAATTCTACATTGTTCTCAATGTAAAGCTTAAAAATCATCAAATAATCAATATCTCATAAATATTACAACAAATCTAGGACAAGTAAAATAAAAGAGAGATGGAAGAAACATTCTTATCAAGTGATGTAAATGACTGCTTGTTCTTGCACTTGAAGACCACAATTGTGTTGAAAACTATCTGAAACAAGGGAAACATGGGTTAGTGAAGGATTAATAGTTAAGTACACTCCTAATATGATTGATTAAACTCAAAATAATCCCCGGCAACGGCACCGAAATTTGATAGTTGTCGAGACTATCAAATTAAATTAATTTATAAACTGATTCACTAAAATACTTATAGTATAAGGCACAACCATGTCGACCTCTTAGCTCACTCTAATCAACAATCAAATTAAGAGGTTAATAGGGGAAAAATGGTTGCAAAAATTAATTAATAGAAAGTAATTAAAAATTGTAAACATAATTAAGTAAATAATCAATATAAGGAAATCAACTATTCTTGAGTTTAATCCATACTTGATCACTAAAAATCCATTCAATTGCTATCCAAGTTCTTGGCTTTAGATCACATGAAGAAGCCTTAAGATGATTAATGAATTATCTACTAGATAAGCATCTAGAATTTAATTAATCAAGGTTAAATGAATTAAATACCCATTTAATCCTAAATTAACTTGAAATCCATAATTCAACCAAGCTAAACAATCTATTAAACACCTTTAATGTATTGTTTAATCTCTTCCATTCAATTGCTAATCAGATTCTTGGTCTTAGATCACATCAAGAAGCCTTAAGATTGTCAATGAATTCTATACTAAATAAGTACCTAGAATTTAATTAATCAAGGTTAAACGAATTAGGCACCCATCTAATCCTAAATTAATCTAAAACTCAAAATTCAACCAAGCTTAACAAACAACATTCAAGAAGCCTTTGGTGCATTATTTAGTCTCTTTAATCCTTATTAACGTGTGATAATTATACAATTATCACATTAACATCCAAATCAAATTAAGTAATTTAATTCTAATTTAACAAAATCAAAAGAGGTAAAGAGAAACTTGATTAATAAGTAAAAGCAAAACTTGATCAATAATTAAATATAAAACAATCAAAACAATATCTCAAAATCAAACATTAAGATTGTTAATCCCTAGGATTGATTAAAAGGTTCTTCCCTCTATGAGAAGGAAGAGAAACATAAAAGAAAGAAACCTAGAGAAAAGGGAGAAGAAGAAAGATGGAGAGAGAAAGTGCAAGCAAGAGCGGCTAGGAGAAAATTAGGGCTCTTATTTTGTGGTTTTTGCTGTTGCTTAAATAACTATCTCTAAAATTAAAAATCCAATTTTTTCCTCAGCCTCGGGTTAATACTCTTTCTCTTAGCTTTAATTGGATGCCTAATTCTCATAATTTGGGCTTAGGATGAGAGTGTTGTGCCCAAAACATCCTTAACAGCTTTTTGAACCCGTCAACCAACTTCAAAGGGTTAAAACACCATCAAAATGTTACCATTTGGAAAAGTAGTCTTCATAATAATTGAAGATATATGGCTCAACTTTTAAATGGCAATGGATTCAGGTCCATATCACACCTATAACCAACATTATGACCCAATCTTTGCACATCATCCAGGTTCTAGTAACAGTATCTCTGTTCTGACCTCGTGGCCCAATCTGATCCATTAGACATCCGATTAAGCCTTTGAGCTCTGCATCAAAGTTGTAGAGATTTCACTCAGCTTTGCTACAAGGTAAAATTTATAATTTTTAGTTGTCTAGAACTCAAGTTATGCAAACAATACAGAAGCAGTGTAAAATTCTCAATAATGCTGAAAAATACAATTAAGTCCAATTTGAACTCAAACTTATAAAATGTGGCCCAAACTAATTAATTAAGCGTATAAGTGGTTGAAGAGACTAAATATAAGGGTTAACTAATAAATAAAAATTATTTTTATTAATGGAAAAAGATAAAATTCTATCCTCATCATCATCAAGGTTACCACCAGGAGAAATTAAGCCTCTGCCAATCAGAATCTCACCTCTACTGCGTAGAACCAACCTTGCTCTGGCCGCTGACCAGCATCCGCCCCTACCCATGAGCCAATCCAAGTACCAATCACTATCGAACTAGAGCTCAGGAAGGATGGGGTAGGGACTTCTTATACTGGTGAGAATCTTCCTCCTCTACCCATATGAATTCCGGTGAGGCAACGTCTCAATCCATAAGGAGTACCTTCTGGGGCTACTAGGCCACGGTTATCGGCACTACAGCGCCTTGGAGAGTGAGTGAAGAATAGTGAAGTTCAGTCCCAGCATGCTGAATCTGCTTTCTTGGAGCTATCTAAAGCAAAACTCATCTCTCTAGTTAGACTCTAGGATGAACGCATTCATAACTTAGAGAAAGCTATCAACTAGGAGAAAGAAGGAGAAAATTAATCTCCAAGAAGGAATCAAGAAAACTAAAGGGACAAAGCCCATGATGGGGTTCACCATCTAGAGTATTTTAGGATTGCGGAACCCAATCAAAATGTTGAAATCCTTGTTCGAGGAAAAATGGAGCTGGATCACGGAGTAAGGAACCCAGTTTCACAAAACCAACCTTTATCCGATAAGTTGATGGCCTATGAGATCTCCAGGCATTTGAAATATCCCACAAAAATTGAAGCCTATGTTGGGACCTTGGACCCTCAAGAGCACTTAGATGCTTATGGTTCTACTCTCCTATTTATTAGAGGAGATGACCCACTCATGTGACACACTTTCCCCCTGTCTCTGAAGAAAATCACCCTAAGATGGTTCACTAACTTAACTCCTAAATCCATTGTCAACTGGGAAGGCTTGTCCTAGAGATTTTTGCTACACTTCACCACCAGCAAGGTGTAGCCGAAATCTATCTCATGTCTTTCCTAGGTCAAACAAGGAAAAAAGGAGTCTCTTCAAGATTTTATATCCCAGTTCAGTAAAGAAATAGTGAATATAAGTGACTGGGACGAAAGGCTTGGATTAAACTACATGAGGGAAGGACTCCACCATGGACTACTTTCCTTTTCTCTTGTCAAAAAGGAGCCCAAGATCATGGATGAGTTTCACACTCGAGCTAATAAGTATATCAATGCTAAAGATGTTCTCTAGGCTAGGAAGCATCTTAAGAAAGGAGAAGATGCTAAATTTAAGTCTGGAAATCATAACCAAAAAGGCTGGAACTCAAAGCCACCTTTCAAGGGGAAAGTACTGATGTGTGGATAAAATACACACATCTTGTGCTTGATTTGAGGTGGATTTAGGTGTGCTTTGATTGATATATGTTGGAATTTATGCCACTTTTAATCTAATTATCCTTGGTATCTTATGATCAGTTTTTCTCTATGTTTTTAGGTCCAAAAAAGGTGTTTTGACATGACTCTATGAAGCTTTGGATGGATTCATTGCAATGGAGTTGAGCTCAAAATTTATATGGCCAAGATTCGTAGAGTTTTTGACCTTTGCGCGATAAAATGAGTATAACTTGAGCTAAAGAAGTCCAAACGAGGTGATTCTAGTAGCATTGGAAACCTAAGAAAAATAATTACAGCTTTCATGAAGACCATTTGTCCAAAAAATGATGTTTTGAGTGATTGAGGAGTTACACACCCCCGTGTGTAACTTGGAAAATGGTTCTGTCAAGCTAATACGACCCTGTGTAATTAGAGGAAGGCTTTTGACTAGGTCACATAGCCGTGTGTCTTGGCCACACAATCGTGTGACCCCCTACGTTGAAATTACGCAATTTTTAAAGCTCACACGGCCGTGTGAGGTATTCTGGAGCATAAAAGAGCCATTTTTCACCCTAATTGTTATAAATAGAAGCAAACCCTCAAACCTAAAACATACAGAGACTGCAAGAGACTTTGAAAGGCACAAGGATTGAAGGCTAGGGCTTAGAGGACAAGAGCAAGAGTGATCGAAGATCAACCATTGAAGTCTTTTCCCCCATCTTCATCTTCTCTTTTTTGTTTTGGATTCATGGTTGTTTCTCTAACCTTTGTTCTTATTTGTGCTACAATTGCCATGAGCGGCTAAACCTTTTTTTTTTCTAGGATTGGGATGAAACTCTCTATTTCTTGATGTTGAATTGTTAATTTGATTCTTTGTTAATGAAATTATTGTTCTTGATTCATTCTTAGTGTTCTTAATGCTTGTGATATGTTGCGCGCCATATTTACATGATGTTAGGCTTTAGGTGAAAAATCAAAAGATGAAATCTAATTGCTTGATAATCTAAGAATTGGATTTAGGGATTGAGATCTAGACATAGGCTTAAATCCTTCAAGGAACCAACGATTGTCATGAATCGTAATGAGTTGGAACTTAGATTAATTGCCTTGAGAATGGGATTAATGGAGTTTTAGCATATTTTTAGTGACAAGAAATTGGGCTTTAAATAATTTAGGATATATCACCTTCAAGAACATAATTAAACATTAGCAAAGATAAGATTACATTTTATCATGGGGGTAGTGTAGTGGATTTCCAGTCCTAAGCCTTTAAACCTTTATTGAATCTTAACTTTTCTTGATTAAATTGCTTATTTAATTGCTTTGAGTTTTGTTTTGATTTTAATTTAGCTTTCACTATTGATTTTGTTCGCTTAAATAATCAAAATCATCGTAAGAGTTAGTAATCAATTGATCCTCGTGGGAACGATCTTTATTTATTACTTGTACGATCCGTGCGCTTGAGGAAAATCAACAACAAGTACGAGAACTACACTCCCTTCAACACATCTCAGATTTAGATCTACCAAGAAGTGATGACCACATAGTTTAGAGATGTGCAAAGACCTCCCCCTTGAAGAAACATGTGCAGAGGGACAAATCCAAGCACTTTCCATGGCACGATGGTCATGGGCTTAATACAGAGGATTGCATCAACCTCCAAGATGCCATTGAGTCACTGATTCGAGATGGCTGCTTGGGCCGCTATGTGTGCTAATCTCAAAACAATAATCAGAGGGGATGGAAGAACTACAAGAAGCGGAGCTACAGCCCACAGAAAAGCCTATCTCTGTAGTACTAGAGAAGACACTCTCTTACAAAGAATGAAAATCCTAGCGCAGGCCTATCCCGAGGTAATGCCCAAAATCAAGAAAGGGCATAAACCTAGGATGACGATCAAAATAATTATCGTCATTATAACATTCTCCCTAACCTAATAGCTTTAATTATTGCTATGAAAGTTCAATAACACTTGTGTAAGTTGCCTAATAATTCTGGTGACCTTCTAGGTTAGATTAAGCATGATGTTATATCACATAATGTGAAAAATAGCTAATATTAACCCATAATTTAGCATAAATGGTTTAGATGATAGAAATAAATATAGAGAATTTATTTCTAGATCACAAATAATTAGAATGAGTTATGGTAAAGTTTGGAGAATTAACTGAGCTAGTTTGATATTTTTAATAACACAAATAAGTGTTTAAAGACCAAATTAAATAGGAAAGTAGCTCGAAAAATTATGAAACTTAATGGAGATGTTAAGTAGAGAATGAAGAATATTTGGAAATGAATACAAGTTGAGGTAGATACATATGAGCCTATTAACTTAATTTCTTAAGTTTAAATTAACTTAAGGAAGAGTAATAGAGGTTAAATGACAGTTAATAATGTATGAAAAATTATGGAATGATGAGTATAAGAACTAAATGAAGTCTAAGAATTTTCTGTGACACTTATAAAAGTTAGAAAACTCGATTCTGGAAGAACAAAGTATCCCTAAAAGATACAACACTTCCATTAAGTTATGAAAGTCAAAGGATCCTATCTAAATTCTCTGTCCACTGCCTCTTCTCTTCATCTTTTTACTTTTCTTTTCTCATTTCCCATTCATTTACATAATTGGCTGCAGTAAGGAGATATGGAAGAAAGAAAATAAAGAAAGAAAAGGAGCAAAAGAAGAAAGAAGGAAAAAGGCGAGAAAATAAGGAAGAGCAAGAAGAAAACTAGAATACCATCCACATAGGAGTAGAGGTAGGGGTTGTTGTGTATCTCTATTAAGCTTTATCTCTCTTGTTCTTTGAATTCCTCATGGATGAGTTAGTTAACAACTTACCATAGTTTTTATGATCATATAGTTGAATATATGTATTTAAAATTCTTAGTATATATTGCATAGCATGGATATAATTCTTATTGAGTTATCACATGGTTTGGCTTAAATATTCGTGTGTGGTGATTGGGTTGAGTTGATAAGTGCTAGAATATAACTAAATAGAAGATGGTATTGGATAATGATGGTTGTATATGATGAACCTACAAAAATTAATATTTTTACAGTTCAAAATCTTGGGTTTTCATATTCTTTTAATCTTTTTTATTGAGCATTGTTCTCAAGTCTTGTATTTTTAGTATTTTAATTGTGTTTTTATTACTTGTTTTTATGTGTTTTTGTTAGGTAATTGCACGTTGAGAAGATTTGATGCTTGAACAAGGAAGAAAAGAAAGAATTTCATCCAAAAATCAGTGCTTGTGCGTTGGTATCCACCTCTTGAGCGCGCATTTAGTGCCACTTAAGTGAGTCAGTGCTTGAGCATTGGTTGTGAATACCACACCGTGATTTAAGTGATCCAGCACCTGAACACTAGAAACTGAGCACTTGAGCGCTGAACACGTAAACAATAGCGTGAATTTCTTTTAAATAAGAAAGTTTTGCCAAATTGATCTACCTTTTTACTCACTTTTACACACTTTCTACACACTCTTACACACTTAGACAGAATGCAGCAGTCGTCAAGAGGTACAAACCCTAATGTGGTGTGAGTGCAATTAGGCTTGAAGATTAGGGATTTTCTTCAACCTTTCCACTTTTCTACAATGAAGTTTGTCATATTCTTCCTTTTGTGTTTTTCTTTTTCCATGTATAACTAATTTTCCCTTGTTAGGGGATGATGGATCATATTCTTAAATGATGTAACTTCAGTTATGAGTTTAATTTCTATTTCTATTTCATGATTTACGTGTTTGTCTCTATTCTTAATGCATTTCTAAACTTGATCAATTTGGGAATGATCTTTTGGGTTGATGTATGATTTGAAAAAATTTGCATGAACCTATAACATGTGATAAACATCATAATTTTTGCAATCGCTAGGAATAGACGTTGTATGTTATGTGGTCTTTCTTTTAATTCCCTCGTTCTTGATAATGTATTTCTATTTGTGGTTAGACTAATGGATTAGTTAATTCCAAATAGTATAAGATGATTAATATACCAAACGATGGTGTATTAATTAATTTTTGGAATTGATCATAAATCATTGAAATAGAACATAGTTAAACTAATATTTGAATGTGCATTTAAAGAGTTCAAGTGAAGTCTGAATCCTAACGCTTTTAATAACATTATTTTTCACCCTTTGGAATTATTATTTTGCTTACTTATATTTCTTTTTAATTGAATTTACAATAACTTTCTTTCTTCATTAACTTAAATAGTTTCACTTTCAGTAAATTTAGTAATTAATAACTTAATTCTCCTGTGACGATACTCTTACTCACTTTTTATTTCTTTTGCGATTCAGTGCACTTGTCGATTTTCAGAACAAGTTTTTGGCATCATTGTCGGAGATTATTGTTATTAATATTAAATAGTAGTTGAAAAGACATTAATTTAAGCATTTATTTTTTCTTTGTTTAATTTTATTTTTCTTTTGTTTAATTTTAATTTTCTTTAAATTTTCTTTTTAATTTGTTTCTTTGTTTTCTTTGTTTATTTTTATTAGTCATTTATTTTTTATTTTTTATTTTTAAATTTTAATTTCTTTTCGTTACTTCACTCTAATTTGCTTGTTTGTTTGTTTATGCAAGGTTTTGTGGAGTCAGAATAATTACTTTTTGATCCAGAGATAGAGAGAACAACAAGAGCAAATAGGAAAGCAGCAAGAGAAAGAAAAAGAATTGAAGAAGAGAAACTGGCTGAAGCTAATGCACAGAGAAGATGCACTATGATTAACTATACAACTTCATCTGCTGAGAATGTTTATACCAGTATTGTGCGTCCTGCTATTTAGGATAATAATTTTGAGATTAAACTAGCTTTTCTACAGCTGGTGCAACAAAATCAGTTTGGGCGAGGTTATCCAGAAGATCCAAATTTGCACATTACTAACTTATTACAACTCTGTGATACTATCAAATATAATGGAGCTAGTGATGATGCTATCAAATTAAGACTTTTTCCATTTTCTTTGAGAGACAAAGCCAAGAGCTGGCTACAAGCCTAGCCTTAAGGAAGCATTTCCACTTAGGATGATCTGGTTAGTAAGTTCCTCACTTGATATTTTTTCCATTAATGTTTATGAAGATAAGGAGTGAGATTGCTCGTTTTACTCAAAATCAAGGAGAATCTCTCTGTTGGGAATTTTTGCGGATACATCACGCAGCAAAAAACAGGGATTCCCACCCAGGATCCATGCGAAAAAGCCATAATTTGAGTTTTTAAATGATTTACCTCTTGAAGCGTGAATCACCAACACCGTAATAGAAACGATGTCTCTGCGGTATCCACACGAACAGACTCACGAACGTCCAACGTCTGTAAAGAAAAGCCTCACGTCTTTCACACAGTGCTAGCTACGTAGAGAAGAGAATAAACCTGTCGCTCTCTCACTCACTTTTCTGTAGGTGCAGCTAGGGTTCTGAATTGTGTATATTAGCAGCCCCCTTAGTAGTACTATTTATAATAGTAACTGCCTTAAGTGAGTGTGAGTAGCAGCAAGGTAAGCTGCGCAACCCTAGACCCATCTGTTATGAGTCTGGCCCATATTTAAATCCTAGTCCAACTTGGATCCATTGCTCTAATTTTAGTCTGCTCTATATGTGTGACCCTGCAGGTTCTTATTACATTGGCAGTAATATTAAAATCCCATTTTAATATTACAAGCAGGGTATCTAGCAACACATCATTGCTACCCAAGTAATAAGAATGTCAGTGATTTGATATAACCTTTCCGTGACCAATGTTTCCGTATCATTTAGTCCCTTTGTCAAGATATCTAGATTGAACACAAGGCATGGAATGCGTCACCCTTGTATAGTCTAATCATTGGTTTCCTGATACTCAAGTAGACTTTGTAACAACAAATAAGATCAATATTTCATATTGACTCATTTGAGCATGGCCATGCATTTCGTAGTCTCACTCAATCAGGGGGTCCGAAGATATCGCTCCTGTTATGTAGGAGTGACAAATCCCATCTAGGTCACTCACATCCCTCTGCATGATTCGCGGTATGTCCAATAACTAACTTTATAATCACCTTGTTACAGATGACGTTTGATGGCATTAAAACACACAACTCCTCATGTAAGAATTGTAGTGAGTTCAGGTCAAAGGACCACAGACACCATTGTCACTATAAGAATCACTTATGACACTCACGTAACGATCCATATAGTGTTCTTATGGTGGGTCAGTCCAGTACATCATTACTCTAATATGTACCTATGTGAAGACTTGATATCTGATATCCATGACTTGTGAGATGTGGTCATCAGTCTATGCACATACTAGTCTCAATATATTATTGTTGTCCTAATTAACAATAATACTTGACTAGGGACATTTAAGAATATTGTTGTAACCAAAAGGATCTCACGATTAAGTCATCCACTTGATGTCCTATGGCATCAAACTTACTATTCTAAGGACTTTATTATGTTTATAAAAAAAGAACACAATAAATGAAATACCTCATATATAAAATAGCATAATAGAATGTATGTAAATACAGAAAATGTATTGGCTTCTAGGGCATACACCAACAATCTCCCACTTGCACTAGAGCCAATCAGGCATGTATCTAATGCCTAAAGACCTAATGTGACCCTCATGCTAGCTGTCAGTGCAAGAGGCTTCGTCGATGGATCAAAGAATGTTATCATCTATTGGTACTCAGATATCTTCACATCTCCTCTATCGATGATCTCTCGAATGAGATGGAAGCGCCGAAGTATATGTTTAGATCGCTGGTGAGATCTAGGCTCCTTAGCTTGTGCAATGGCTCCATTATTATCACAATAGAGGTCCACTGGGTCCACAATGCTAGGAATAGCGCCAAGTTCAGTAATGAACTTCCTGATCCAAATGGCCTTCTTTGCTGCATTGGAGGCAGCAATATACTCAATCTCGTGGTAGAGAATCGTGGATCGTGTCTCCGCTTTGAACTCTTCCAGCTCACAGCCCCACCATTTAGGCAAAAAACATAACCCGATTACGATCTGGAGTCGTCCTTATCGGTTTGGAAGCTAACATCAGTGTAACCTTTTACAACTAGCTCTTCCTCGCCTCCATATACCCAAAACGAATCCTTAGTCATTCTCAAGTACTTAAGGATGTTCTTGATAGCAGTCCAGTGACTCTCACCAGGATCAGACTAGTACCTACCCGTCATGCTCAAAGCATATGAGATGTCTGGTCGAGTACATAACATGGCATATATGATAGATCCAATTGCAGATGCATATGGAATCTTGCTCATGTGATCCCTCTCATCCTGGGTGGAAGGGGATTGAGCCTTAGATAGGCTTACACCATGTGACATAGGCAAGAGTCCTTTCTTGGATTCATGCATATTAAATCGTCTTAATACTTTGTCTATGTATGTACTCTGACTTAGGCCAAGCAGTCTCAGTGATCTATCTCTATAGATCTTGATACCTAATACATAGGTGGCTTTGCCTAAGTCCTTCATAGAGAAGCAGTTCCCTAACCAAGTCTTTACGGACTGTAAGGTAGGGATGTCATTTCCAATAAGTAGTATGTCATCTATATACAATACTAGAAAGACAATAGTGCTCCCACTAACCTTCTTGTAGACATAAGATTCTTCTTCATTCTTGATAAAACCAAACTGTTTTATTATATCATCAAAACGAAGATTCCAGCTTCTGGAAGCTTGCTTCAATCCATAAATAGATCGTTGCAACTTGCATACTTTTCCAGCATCCTCTGGAGTGGCAAAACCCTCAGGTTGTGTCATGTACATATCTTCGAGAAGATTTCCATTAAGGAAAGCAGTTTTGACATCCATTTGCCAGATTTCATAATCATGGTATGTTGCAACAACAAGCAAGATCCGAACGGATTTAAGCATTGCAACTGGGGAAAAAGTCTCATCATAGTCTACACCATGAATTTGTTTGAAACCTTTAGCCACCAATCACGCCTTAAAGGTATGCACATTACCATCCATCTCGGTTTTCTTCTTGAAAACCCACTTGCACCCAATGGGTTTTACCCCTTCAGGTGGGTCAACCAAGGTCCATACCTGGTTGGCATACATGGAATCCATTTCAGATCTCATGGCCTCAAGCCATTTCTCAGATTCTGGGCCAATAATGGCTTCCTGGTAAGTCACAGGCTCATCTTGATCCATGAGTAATACGTCACCTTGTTGGGTCATGAGAAATTCATATCTCTCTGGTTGATGACGTATCCTGTTAGACCTACGCAGGTCTTATGCTACTAGAGCAGGTTGCTGTTCCATAACATTTTATGGAGGCTGCTCTATTTCCACCATTGGTTCATTGCTGCTTTGTGAAACTTGAATTTCTTCAAGTTCTACTTTTCTCCCACCGGTTCCTTTGGAGATAAACTCCCTTTCTAGAAACACAGCTGTCCGTGCGACAAACACTTTGCCCTCGGTAGGATTATAGAAAAAGTATCCCTTGGTTTCCTTTGGATACCCCACAAAGAAGCATTTATCTGATTTAGGTCTAAGCTTATCAGAAACTTGACGTTTCACATAAGCTTCGCAGCCCCAAATCTTCAAGAAAGACATACTGGGCCGTCTCCCAGTCCATATCTCATATGGTGTCTTTTGAACCGTCTTAGATGGAACACGGTTAAGTGTGAAAGCTGTTGTTAACAGAGCATGTCCCTAGAAGGAGCCTAGAAGGTTTGCATGACTCATCATGGATCGCACCATGTCCAACAAGGTCTGGTTCTTCCTTTCAGAGACACCATTCCATTGTGGTGTTCTTGGTGGAGTAAGTTGAGATATTATCCCACACTCTTTCAGATGATCATCAAACTGTTGGCTTAAGTATTCTCCTCCTCGATCTGATCAAAGGATTTTAATACTCTTGCCAAGTTGGTTTTGTACTTCATTCTTGAACTCTTTGAACTTTTCAAAGGATTCTGATTTGTGCTTCATAAGATATACAAATCCATATCTACTGAAATCATCAATAAATGTAATGAAGTATTGAAAACTGCCTCTAGCGAATGTGTTTAGTGGGCCACATACATCACTATGTATAAGGCCTAAAAGACCACTAGCCCTTTCACCTTGTCCAGTGAATGGGGCCTTTGTCATCTTCCCCAATAAACAAGATTCACATATCTCATATGGTTCGAAATCAAATGAGTCCAATAATCCATCTTTATGGAGTTTGGAGATGCGTTTCTCATTTATGTGGCCCAAACGACAATGCCAGAGAAAAGTTGGGTTCAAATAGTTTGATTTAAACCTCTTTGTATTTATGTTATAGATGGGCGTTTCGAGATCAAGTACATAAAGTCCATTACTCAATTGTGCACTACCATAAAAAATATCATTCATATAAATGGAACAACACTTGTCCTTTATAATAAAAGAAACAGAAATAATATTCCTACTAATAGCAGGCACAAAATAGCAGTTCTCTAACTCTATTACAAGCCCAGTGGGCAAAGATAATAAATAAGTCCCTACAGCTAATACAGCAACCTTTGCTCCATTTTCCACTCGTAGGTCAACTTCACCCTTCGTCAATTGTCTACCGCTCTTTAGATCCTGCACATTTACACAAATGTGAGATCCACATCCAGTATCTAATACCCATGATGCAGAAGTAGATGAATTGACTTCAATAACAAAAATACTTGAAATGGAAGTCTCACTTCCCTTCTTCTTTTTGAGCTTCTCTAGGAACTTGGCACAATTCCTCTTCCAATGTCCAGTTTGACCACAATGGAAGCATGTACCTTCCTTAGCCACTCCACCCACTGGTTTCAAGCCAGAAGTGCTGGGCTTGGACTTATCTTTACCCTTGCCCTTCCAGTTGTCCTTGAGCTTTTTCTGCTGTTTCTTGCCCTTATTCTTTTGGAGCATCATTATGGCTTTCCCTTTGCCTTTGTTAATGTTCTACTCAGCAGTTCTCAACATACCTAGCAGCTCTGGTAGTGATTTGTCAATCTCATTCATGTTGTAGTTCATGGCAAATTGACTAAAACTTCGCGGCAACGATTGCAGGACTAAATAAGTGGCCAACTCTTGGCCCAAAGGAAAATCGAGTCTCTCTAGGTTTTCAATGTACCCAATCATCTTAAGTACATGAGCACCAACAGGGCTTCCTTCTATCAGCTTGCACTGAAATAGTGCTTTAGAGACCTCGAATCTCTCATGCCTGGCCTGCTCTTGATAGAGCTTCTTAAGGTATATGATCATATCGTATGAATCCATGTTCTCATGTTACTTTTGAGCTCAGAGTTCATGGTGGCCAGCATTAGACATTCGATGTCCAAGGCATCATCTTGATGCTTCTTATAAGCATCTCTTTCAGTTCTAGGGGCATTAGCAGCAGGTGGCTCAGGAATAGGCTGCTCCAAAATATACAGCTTTTTCTCTTGCTTGAGGACAATCCTCAAATTCCTGTACCAGTTTAGAAAATTTATTCCAAACAACTTGTCCTTCTCAAGGACGGATCGCAATGATAAAGTAACCAATGTGTTTGTTGCCATGGTAATCTATTAACAGAAATATGTAAAATATAAGTATCATGCCATAAACATATTTATTGAGGTTTTTTAATTAAATATGCCTCCCACTATTTTATTCAAGTCAATGACCCTCAGCATTGACTCGAAAAATCCCATTGTAAGATTTCCTAGTGGGCCAAGATCCATATTTCACCTAGTTTTGAGTCATCTTTGGCTGATCACCCAAAATTCAGTTATTTAGGTAGGAAACACTTTCCAATTACATCACATGTAACTCTCGGATAGTTGGGTGAATAACACTTATTCTAATCCATCTAATGGACTAAAGCCCAACTTCATGCCTCTAAGCCTTCAATCCTATTGAAATGGCCTAGTTAAGTCAGACCCAATGGTTGGCAGTTGGATATTACCTTTATCCCATCGCGTCTTACTAATATAGATAAAGGCATCCTGCTTTGGCAGACCTGCACTTGATCGATACTAGTTTTGACGAGTGTCACACATTGGAAGGCATCACATAATGGCTTAATATTTGCTTTGAGGGAATTATTATTATTATTATTACTAGACCTCACTATTTATTAAAATGTTTATCATACCATAAACATTATCCATGCATCTCATACATAAAAGCATATAATAAAAGTGACATAGTTATGGCCCCTAAGAGAGTGGCATTAACTAAGCTAGCTTCACTAAGCATCTTCCATCAACGTCCTTACTTGATGTCGTCTTCTTGCCTCCACATCATAATTACATTATATAGAAACCTTTTTTACATTCGAGGGGAGTCAGGTGAGAAGAGAATGTACAATCAGAATGTAGAGAGAAAGGCACGACACGCAGGTCATATTTATTAAAACTAAAAAGCATAAAAAGAGGACTAAGGCCATAACCATGCACCATGCATCACAAAAAATATATAAAATCATAACAATAATACATTATTATTTTCACGAGTCATAAAATTGGATATAAAATATCGCGTTTTCGAAAAACACCCTACGTAGAGGTAGCACGGGGGTCCCAAAAAATTGGACCAAAAATAAGAGCTGAATCTCTTGCGCCTCCCTTGAGCCTTTGTGCCGCGCGGAACCCTAAGCCTAAACAACATGAACACTTCATGTGCCGCGGGGAATTCTTGCGCCGTCGTTCAACACTTGAACCTCAGGCGCGTCCTTGACGGCTTCACATCAACACTTGATGCTGCTGCCGCAAAACAAGGATAAGGTTTCCAAAACCCCTTGTACTGCGCCTTTTGTGCAGAAATAAGGATTCCATAACCCACAGATCCCAGGATCATAACCTGGCTCTGATACCACTGTTGGGAATTTTTGCGGATACATCACGCTGTGAAAAACAGGGATTCCCACCGAGGATCTATGCGAAAAAGCCATAATTCGAGTTTTTAAATGATTTACCTCTTGAAGCATGAATTACCAACACCGTAATAGAAACGATGTCTCTGCGGTATCCACACGAACAGACTCACGAATGTCCAATGTCCGCAAAGAGAAGTCTCACGTCTCTCACACAGTGCTAGCTACGTAGAGAAGAGAATAAACCTGTCGCTTTCTCACTCACTTTTCTGTAGGTGCGACTAGGGTTCTGAATTGTGTATATTAGCAGCCCCCTTAGTAGTACTATTTATAATAGTGACTGCCTTAAGTGAGTGTGAGTAGCAGCAAGGTAAGCTGTGCAACCCTAGACCCATCTATTATGAGTTTGGCCCATATTTGAATCCGAGTCCAACTTGGATCCATTGCTCCAATTTTAGTCTGCTCTATGTGTGTGACTCTGCAGGTTCTTATTACATTGGCAGTAATATTAAAATCCTATTTTAATATTACAAGCTGTGAGTAGTATCTAGCAACACATCGTTGCTACCCAAGTAATAAGAATGTCAGTGATTTGACATAACCTTTTCGTAACCAATGTTTCCATATCGTTTAGTCCCTTTGTCAAGATATCTAGATTGAACACAAGGCATGGAATGCGTCACCCTTGTATAGTTCAATCATTGGTTTCCTGATACTCGAGTAGACTTTGTAATAACAAATGAGATCAATATCTCATATTGACTCATTTGAGCATGGCCATGCATTTCGTAGTCTCACTTAATTAGGAGCCCCGAAGATATTGCTCCTGTTATGTAGGAGTGACAAATCCCATCTAGGTCACTCACATCCCTCTGCATGATTCACGGTATGTCCAATAACCAACTTTATAATCACCTTGTTACAGATGATGTTTGATGGCATTAAAACACACAACTCCTCATATAGGAATCGTAGTGAGTTCAGGTCAAAGGAGCACAGACACTATTGTCACTATGAGAATCACTTATGACACTCACGTAACAATCCATGTAGTGTTCTCATGGTGGGTCAGTCCAGTACATCATTACTCTAATATGTACCCATTTGAAGACTTGATATCTCATATCCATGACTCGTGAGATGTGGTCATCAGTCTATGCACATACTAGTCTTAATGTATTATTGTTATCCTAATTAACAATAATACTTGACTAGGGACATTTAAGAATAGTATTGTAACCAAAAGGATCTCACGATCAAGTCATCCACTTGATGTCCTATAGCATCAAACTTATTATTCTAAGGACTTTATTATGTTTATCAAAAAGAACACAATAAATGAAATGCCTCATATATAAAATAGCATAATAGAATGTATGTAAATACAGAAAATGTATTGGCCTCTAGGGCATACACCAATACTCTCTATGAAGCATGGGGAAGATTTAAAGAGTTGCTTAGAAAGTGTCTTCATCATGCTTTTGAAGTTTGGCAGCAAGTGTAGATCTTTTACAATGGTTTGAATCATTCCACAAGACTTATGGTAGATGCATCTGCAGGTGGATCTTCGAACATTGAGACTCCTGAACAGGCGTAGGAATTGTTTGAGATATGGCGACCAATGAATATCAGTTGCCTAGTGGAAGAGCAGTAGTCAAACAGGGAGTTGTGGAGCTTAGTACTTTTGATGCCTTACTTGCTCAGAATAAAAGTATTACGTAGCAGTTAGCCAGCCTCACCTAGCAAATTATGAATTTGTAGCTGAATTCAGTGAACCACCAAGTGTTAATTTGTGACTTCTGTGGAGGCAATCATACTAATGGTGAATATGAGGGAAGTAACTCTAGTTTTATTTCTCCAGAGCAAGTCAATTATATGGGAAATCCTTCAAGACCCCAAGGTAATCCTATTCTAATATATATAATCTAGGTTGGAGGAATCATCCTAATTTCTCTTGGAAGAATCAAACGATACCACTGAATGCTCAACCCGAGCAGAAGTCTTCTCTTGAGAGTACACTTGAAAAATTTATGCAATAAAATTTTACTTTTATGCAACAGACCTCCACTTTTATATAGAAAACAAGGACTAATTTTTAGAATCTAGGGGCAGCTATTTGGAGTTTAGAGAATCAAGTTGGTCAATTAGCAAAATAGCTCTCCGAGAGACCTCCAAGCACCTTACCAAGTGATACAGTGGTCAATTCAATGGAGCAGTGTCTGGCAATTTCTTTAAGAAGTAGAAGAGTTGGTAGCCCTCAGTTGAAGGAAGATATTGCCAATAAAGGAATTGATCTTCCAATGCCTGATCAAGAAAAAGATGCTCCAGATTAAGAGGTTGAGAAGGATAAACAGAAAGAGGAACAACCAAGAGAAAGAAGAAAGAAGAAGGATTCAGTTTTGGGTAAACCATTAGACCTTTCACTATATGCTAGGCTTCTATTTCCTCAAAGATTGAAGAAAGAAACTCAAGAGAAGCAAGATAGACAGTTTTTGAAGTTCTTGAACATCTTCAGGAAATTGCAAATAAATATTCCCTTTGCTGAAGCTCTTGAACAAATGCCATCATATGCTAAGTTTATGAAAGAGCTCTTATCTAGAAAGAGGAAGCTTAAAGACGACGTCACCATAGCACTTACTGAAGAATACAGTGCTATTTTAAAAAAGAAGTTACCACCAAAGCTCAAGGATCCCAGTAGTTTCACCATTAATTAGGAGATTAGTTCACAATTTTCAGGAAAAGCACTTTGTGATTTGGGAGCCAGCATTAACTTGATGCCACTGTCTATCTATGAAAAATTAGGCTTGAAGGATCTAAAACCCACTTTTACTATGCTGTAACTCGCTAATAGATCACATATATATCCTTAGGGTGCGATCGAAGATGTGCTTGTAAAGGTAGATAAATTTATTTTCCCATGGACTTCTTCATTGTTGACATGGATGAAGATCACCATATACCATTGATTTTTGGAAGGCCATTTATGGCTACTTCAGGAGCTGTGATAGATGTACCTAGAGGTGAGCTTATTTTGAGGGTGGATGGAGATCAAGTGACTATCAATGTCTTTGATAATTCTTCACCAACATCTGATCTTTATGCTCCCATTAATTGCATTAAAGATAAGCCTCAACAGGAATTGACTGGTAAGTGTTCTCCACCATTAATTAATGTTGACTCTCCCATTTCTAAGACTAATGAGACAGAGAAAAGTCCTCCTATTCTCCATAGTTCACTGCAAGCTAATCCCTCATCTATTGAAAAACTGAGACCTCCATGGCCTGATGAGATTTCGCATGCTAAGGTGTATTCAGAACAATTAGGTTCAAGTCAAGTTTCAAACGCCTTTGGAGAGGATTCCAAGACCAATGATCGAGTATGAAGGCAAAGATCTGATAAAAGAAGGGTGTTATCTTACTTCTCTTTCTTCAAGGCAACTTGATTAGTTGAAAAGGCAACATCGAGCTAATGACATTAAACAATCACTTTTTAGGAGGCAACCTAAAATTTCTCTTTTTTTCTCTTTTAATTTTAATTTTATTTTATTTTTTGTTATTTTTTTTCTATTTTTCTTTTAAAGGTAATGTTGAGTTGGCTTAAGTGTCTTCCGAGTTTAGAGACTTTGTAGGGGATGTATATAGCTGTCGGCCACTAAAAAGATTTTTCTTCTCTTTCTTTTAACTTTTAATTTCTGCATTTATTTATTTGTTCTTTTTTATTTTATTTTGTCATCATCACCCTATTGTGTTTTGGGTCATTCTGTGCATACCAGTGTGTTGAATTGAATATTCAATTATTGTTTGAATTGTGGATAGATCTGATTTCTTGGGATAGCACAAGAGAATCCATAAGTTACATTTATCTCTATTGTTTCAATTGTGTATAGATGTTCTTCCCATCTCTATGTTTGATAGACCTTGGATTATGCATGTATGATAGGCTTAGAGATAGTTTATGGGAATGCATGTGTGTGGATGATTTTCATCTAGAAGATTGTTTGATTCTCTCTTGAGGCAAAATCCTAGGCTGTACATGATTAAGGAAATGATAAGGATCTTCTTTGGACTGTTTAAGCTTTTAAGACAACCTGTGAAAATAGTATATCCATAGGTCCTTTTTGCAGCCTTGTTATTGTTTAGCCTTTATTTCTTTTCTTTTTTCCACATTTTCCTTTTCCCATACCCACATAAAAAAATTACTTTCTTTCATAACCTTGTTGAGTGCATATCTTGTATTATTTTATTATTCAAGCTTTCGTTATTTTTGTGCATAAAGTTTTGTGGAGTTGAAAATTTCAAAAAGAAAAAAAAAGAAAAAAAAAAGAAAGTCTATCTAGAGTATTGCAAAGAAATAAGTTTGGGGGTGGAGATTGTTAAAAAGAAAAAGAAAAAGTGTATGTTGTGTTGATTCTTATGCTTTGTTTTGCTTTGTTTTGCAATTGTTTAATATTTTAAGGCTTTGATTGTGAAATTTGCATGATTTTGCATCTTAACTTTTGTTTTCATTATCTCACCATTTCTTTCTTAACCCATACTCTTGGCCTTACATTATAAGCTTTGTAAAGTTCCTTTTGATTCTTGGTTATGTGTTGTTTACATTAATAGAGAGAGAAATGAAGAACAATCCTATGGATATGGGTGTAATGTGCACTTGCAGCTCTATAAACCTATCTGGGTTTATACTTTATAAGGAGATTGAGTCTTTCATTCATGTTTTTTGGAAGTTATTTATGCATGAGAGTTGCATGTGAGAAACGATGTGGTAAATGGATTGTTCATGTGTGACACTTTGAAGTTAGGTTGTGAAGCAATTTCTGAGGATATGAATGATTTTTAATACCTGGTATTGCCATGTTTGAGTCTGTGTATTTTAAGTTTTTATTTGTTTAGTCTTTTTTTTTTTATTTTGTGCTTGAGGACAAGCAAAAACTTAAGTTTGGGGGAATGATGAACCTACAAAAATTCATATTTTTATGGTTCAAAATCTTGGGTTTTCATCCTCTTTTAATCTATCTTATTGAGTATTTTTCTCAAGTCTTGTTGTATTTTTAGTATTTTAATTATGTTCTTATTACGTGTTTTTATGCGTTTTTGTTACGTAATTACATGCAGAGAAGATTGGATGCTTCAACTAGGAAGAAAAGAAAGAATTTCATCCAGACACCAGCGCTTGAACGTTGGTATCCACCGCTTGAGTATGCAAATGCATGCTAGAAAGTTCCACTTAAGTGAGCCAGTGCCTGAGTGCTGGACAATTAGTGCTTAAGCACTGGTTGCGAATACCATACCGTGATTTAAGTGATCTGGTGCCTAAGTGCTGGAAATTGAGCTCTTAAGTAGTGAATGTGTAAACAACAGCATGAATTTCTCTTAAATAAGAAAGTTTTGCCAAATTGACCTGACTTTTTACACACTTTCTACACACTCTTGCACACTTGGATAGAACGCAGCAGCCGTCAAGAGGTATGATGCGGATTAAAAGTTAAGTTGCAAACCCAAGTACAGGTTATCTCAAGTAATAAATTCACGGTGAGTCCGAGGTCGAACCACATAGACTTGATGAAGAAAAATTAATTAAAGTAAAGTAAATATTTTGTTACAATAATAAAGGTGATAAAACTTGATCACAAATAAAAAGGAATTGCTTGGGTTAGGAGATCCACTCTTGGTAAATAAATTAAAGACAAGATTAATTCTTTTATAACTCAATTAGAATCCACACATAACGGAGGTTCCAATCGAAAAATACAACGTTCAAAGTTCATTAAAAATTATATATGTAATTATATTATGATTCCTTTAATCATCTATTAATACCACCACTCATAAATGGGATCAAGCATTCATTGTGCCAAAATCTTGTCTACAACAAATCAAGATCTCTACTTTACAAGGAGAGTTTCTTACACCAATACTTGTAAATAGGTTAAAGCATTCATTGTGCCAATCTCTTGTCTATAACAAATCAAGAACTCCACTTTACAAGGAGGGTTTCTAAATTGATTAGAAACAAAATATAATACATATAATGACCACTTGAAAATATATCATTTAAGCACAAGAGAGAAATTAATCTAACCTTATTCATTACCAAGAGCTTCACTCTTTCAATCAAGCAAAATGAAACTTAGTTACTCATAGATAAGAAGAAAGAAAGAGAGAAGAAGAAGAAGAAGAAGAAGAAGAAGAAGAAGAAGAAGAAGAAGAAGAAGAAGAAGAAGAAGAAGAAAAAGAAGAAGAAGAAAAAGAAGAAGAAGAAGAAGAACATGACTTCAATTTAGAACAAAGGAAAATTACTACAAGAAAACCTAGTAACAAACTAGCATCATTTTAGTACCTAACACCTAACACCTTCAATGATCTACCAAGGTCCCCTTTTATAGAGGATTAGAGATACAAAATAACAAGGGGGCTGAGTCATTAGTGAGTGGATGAGTGGAAAATGAGTGAAAAATGCCAAATGACTTTTGGTGAGTGAAAAATTATGGAGATTCCTTGTCTCTGAAATCATTTAGCTCTGAAGTCATTGAATGCATTAGAATGAGCAAATGTGATCTCCATCAAAGTTGTAGGGCTTGATCTTGGCTTCAAAATGGACACCAGAATCCTCATTTGGCCACTATAGCCCAAGATATGGGCCAATTACTGCAAAGTGTTCAAGCCTAGTTCTAGCACCTCTGTTCTGACTTTCAAGCCCAATATCACCTACTAGACCTCTGATTCTTAGAAAGTATTCAACATAAAAATTGTAGATATAGGTCTCAACTATTCAGTATCAAAATTTCAGCCTATTTGACAACTTCTATCCTAAAATATGGCATGAAAAGTATACATAGGTCAAGCTATTAGGAATAACACTCTAGTTCTTACTTCAACCCTAATTTGAGTTATTTACTCATGTGATTACTGTTGGGAATTGCGGATCAAAATATCTCGCAGCGGAATAATAGGATTCCCACACAGGATCCATGCGAAAAGTCCATAATCCGAGTTTTTAAAATTTACCTCTTGAAGCGTGATAAACACAAGCGAGGTGAATCACCAACACCGTAATAGTGACGATGTTTCTGCGGTATCCACACGAACAGGACTTGCAAAAGTCACGCCTCTGTTTTCGCGGTGCTAGCTGCGAATAGAAGAGAAGAACCTTTCACCGTCTTACTCACTTTCTTAGGTGCGGCTAGGGTTGTGATGTAACATCTATAGCACCCCCTTAACAAATACTATTTATAATAGTGGCTGCCTTAAGTGAGTGTGAGTAGTAGCAAGGTAAGTATGTGCAACCCTAAAACCCATCTGTCATGAGTTAGGCCCACAATTGAATCCGAGTCCAACTTGGATCCTTATTGCTCCAATTTAGTCTTTCTAAGTGTGCGACCTTGCGAGGTTCTCATGACGTTGGTAGTAATATTAAAATCTCATTTTAATATTACAAACGATGTGAGCGGTATCTAGCAACACATCAACAATACCCAAGTAATGAGAATGTCGGTGATTTGACATAACCTATCCGTGATCAATGTTTCCGTGTAGTTTAGTCCCTTTGTCAAGATATCTAGATTGAACACAAGGCATGGAATGCGTCACCCTTGTATAGTCCAATCATTCGTTTCCGATACTCGAGTAGACTTTGTAACGATAAATGAGATCAATATCTCATATTGACTCATTTGAGCATGGCCATGCATTTCGCGGTCTCACTCAATCGGGGGCCCGAAGATATCGCTCTGTTATGTAGGAGTGACAAATTCCATCTAGGTCACTCACATCCCTCTGCATGATTTGAGGTATGTCCAATAACCAACTTTATAATCACCTTGTTACGATGACGTTTGAATTAAAACACACAACTCCTCATGTAGGAATCGTAGTGATTTCAGGTCAAAGGACCACAAACACCATTATCACTATAAGAATCGCTTATGACACTCACGTAACGATCCATGTAGCGTTCTCATGGTGGGTCATCCAAGTACATCATTACTCTAATATGTACCAATGTGAAGACTTGATATCTCATATCCATGACCCGTGAGATGCGGTCATCAGTCTCTACACATACTAGTCTCAATGTATTATTGTTGTCCTAATTAACAATAATACTTGACTAGGGACATTTAAGAATAGTGTTGTAACCAAAAAGGATCTCACGATCAAGTCATCCACTTGATGTCCTATGGCATCAAACTTACTATTCTAAGGACTTTATTATGTTTATCAAAAAGAACACAATAAATGAAATGCCTCATATATAAAATAGCATAATATAATGTATGTCAGTACAAACAAAATGTATTGGCCACTAGGGCATACACCAACAATTAGGCCTTTGAGGTCTTCATGAAAGTTATATATCTCTCTCTTATCTTTCAAATGCCACTAGAATCACCTCATTTGACCACCTACATCCTAAGATATAGCCCAAATAAAGAAATAGTGTAAGACTTAAATTATGCTGAAAAATTCAATTAAGTCCAATTTGAGTCCAAACTTACAAAACATAACCAAACTCAATCAATTAAGTACATGAAGAGTGTAAATAAATAAAAATGAAGGGTTATTAATGTATAAAACATGTGATCATTAAATTCTCCCACACTTAGCTTTTCGCACTCCTGAGCAAAACACATAAGACCACTAAAAAAAAAACAAAATAGACTCAAAAGCTAAACACTCTAAAAGACTCAATTTCTAATAATATTTAAAAATGAAGAGCAATCAATCATTCAAGTAATCAAAACATTCATGAGGTAACATATCTTCACATCTCAAATCAATAAGTAAGGATATTTCAATTGAAAAGCATGAGTCAAGAATGATAGATCTTCACAGGATTTAACCCTCAATCCCTCAAGTGTTTAAAATGTAGGTATTTCTCTTAATTCAGCCATGAAAATTGCACTACCATAGGCTTGCTTATCTTCTACTTCTCAATTACTCAAAACACATGCACACATAAATCATGAGGACTTTATTCAAGGTTATAATTTAGTCAAGGTAAAGGAGAAGGTAATATGGATATGACAAGTTAAATGCCAAAGAGAATAAAAGAGCATGAGAGTTGAGTTCAATTAACAAGCATAAAAGTTCATCCCAACTCCACCTAATACAAATTCCATTTATATATTCTTTTCCTTTCCTTTATTGCCTTGTTAGCCCTTCTTCACACTTCTTTTTACATTTTTTTTTATATTTGATTTTTGATTTTTTTTAATTTTTTTAAATTTTTTACAAAAAAGAACATCATATATACATTTTTTTAACCATTCTGTACACATACCTCCACACTTGTTCAAGAACTCATCGAATGATAAAGCTAATGTTCTCTTATTCGCTAAAGTCAGGTAAGAACGTGGTTTTTTATTTAAGGCACATAATGAATTTGAAACAAAGAATGATCAAATAAGCTCAAAGGGGTTAAGCAAGGGGGAGTAGGCCATTTCCAATGCTTTACGTTGGCAGGAATCAGAGAATTTACAAGAAGTCATAAGAGTGCTTGACATCATATTAGGAATTAGAGAATTTTCAAGAAGTCATAAGAGTGTTTGATATCATATTAAGACAATATGCTGCTAAGCAAGGCTGGCTATTTGATTAAAGTAGCTATTTCAAGAAAAATGCCTCAATCATATTTATGTATGCATATGAAAATGTAGTCTAAAAAAAATCGAAACAAGTTCTAGAGTAACAATTCCATGAGTGAAATTCACACAAGAAAGAAAAGAATGGTACAAATGTTCAATCCATTCATCAATAGGCTCAAAATCTCACAAGGCATAATTCTATCATTCTCAGTCCACCAATTCAACATCCATAACCAAGCATGTGAATTTTAAGAAAGAAGACAATTTACTCAATCATGTAAATTTCCCTCAATTTGAATTGCTACTTCAACACAAACTAGTTGTCTACTCCAACTAAAATGCGTCTCAAGAGTAAAATTACCACCAAAGCAAAATTTACTCATTACTCTGCCATCCTTAATTGGTTTAGCTGTTAGTAAATTACTGACAAACATATAAACATGACAAACATATTAATAAACACATTTTCTATTTTTTTGTTTTGGTTTTTTTTTTTGGTTTTTTTTACACAATTATTCACACAACTATCCTTCCCCCCAACCAGATCACAATATTATCCTCAATGTTAAAAATTAAATCCAGACTGAAGAAATAATCATCAATATATATCAAAGAAATTATTGGGACAAAATTAAACAAAGTAATGGGGAGAAATCACATACCTAAAATGCTTAGACGAGAAGAGAATAACTACATCTTGACAACGGTTAGCAATGACAAAAATAAAAATAAAATAAAATAAAGTAAAATGAAATAAATAAGCTTGCAAACAATTTTTTTTTATGGGTTCTTTTTTTTTTGTTGGCTGACACTATTGACATCCCCATACAAAGACTCTGAAATTTGGGAGGCACTTAAGCTGACTCAATAAAAACACGAAATACTAAAAACTTACCTCAACTTTGGTAGACAGGATCGTCTACCAAAGTCTCTACTACATCTGGATCCTTCAACTCAAGTTATAGCTTCAACCGCTGACCTTAGGGAATAAGAGAACATTAGCTTTGTCATTCGATGAGCTCTTGAACATGTGTGGGGGTGTGAGTGTAGAATTATTACAAAAATGTATATATGATGTTCTTTTTGGAAAATTACTACAAGAAAACCTAGTAACAAACTAGCATCATTTGTTTTTCCAAAGCATTAGTTTTATGTATTAGAAAACATTTCTTTAAAAACTCACCTTGCATTGCTTGCCATGTGCCAATTGATCTTAGTTTCAAAGTGTTAAGCCAAGTTTTTGCTTTATCTTTCAAAGAAAAAGGAAACAATTTAAGCTTAACAACCTCTTTAGTGCAAGTTATTACCAAGTGGCCTCAATACTCAAGAGGGGGGGTGAATTGAGTATGTAAAACAAGTTCGCAAATCTTTCGCAAAATATTTGATAAACAATTTTCGTTGAAGCTATTTGATGATTAGAGATGATTGGATAAATGAGATAAACACTTTTAATTATAAATGCAATAGCCAAAGGGAACAATATTCAAGCAATTCAATAAAACAGTACTCAATGTAAAGATAAGGGTTTAGAGAAAACAAACACAACGATTTATCCCGATTCGATCACCAATCCACTTGTGATCTACGTCCAGTCCTCAAGCAACCGCTAGAGATTTTCCACTATATCTTCAAGCTTCAGTAGGTGCTTGACAACCTTTACAACCTTGAGCACTCAACACTTTGGGATACCTCACCCTTGGAGCTTGAGTCTCTTCAACTAAGGGATGTCTCACCCTTTACACTTTTGGAGGGATGTCTCACCCTTTTTACAAAGCAATATAGATTGATAGAATGAAGCTCTCACAAGAGTAGATGATTACAAATTGAAGCTCTAATATGCTCTCAAAGAATAACTCAAGTTTTTCACAAAAAACAGAGCAAGAATGGATTTGAAGATTAAATCACGTTTTAATGTATTGGCAATCATTTTTTAGTTCAAGGTCAACCTCAAATGAAGACCCAATATTGGTATTTATAAGTTTTGCAATAAATGGAGCCGTTGGAGACTTTTAGCCAAGCATTAAATGCATTTAACATAGCCGTTGGACACTATCAGATTGCGTGTAATCGATTACACAACAAATGTAATCGATTACATTGTTGTTCCAACGTGTTCTTGGCTTTCTGGGCTTTGTGTAATCGATTACATTCTTGGTGTAATCGATTACATGGCTTCTGACTTGCTTTGTAATCGATTACAATATCCATGTAATCGATTACATGACTTCTGTCTTGCTGTGTAATCGATTACAATATCCATGTAATCGATTACATGACTCTTTGAACGTGTTCTTGCCTTTCTGGGCTTATTGTAATCGATTACCAACTTGGTGTAATCGATTACATGGCCTCTGACTTGCTTGTAATCGATTACATTGTTCATGTAATTGATTACAAGGCTTCTGTTTGCTGTGTAATCGATTACAAACATCATGTAATTGATTACATTGGCCTTTGAACACATTTTTCAAGTCCAATAAAGCTTGTAAGCCATTTCTAACACTTCAAGACATTTGATTAAACATAAATCCTTTCATGAGTGTTAAATCTAAGATTGGAACTCAAGTTTCTTTGAAAAACATGTTTAGCTTTGAGATTTCCCACTTATTTTGAAAATAACATATTAAAAAACTATTTGAGAAATCTTGAGAGCATTTAACATTAATGTTCTAAGTCTTATGACTAAATAAACCTCTTGACTTCTTTCTTTGATCTTGATCTTTTCTTTTGCACTTGATCTTCATCTTTGACATTGTTATCATCAAAAACCATTTGACATGCTTTAAGGAAACAAGCATTCACATTCTCTCCCTTTTTGATGATGACAAACTAATCATAGGAAAAAGAAAGAGTTTTTGCATTTGTTTATAATAGAGATTTAGGCGCAACTCTCCCCCTGAGTTTATGCATGATATTGAGTTAGATTTTTCATGTAAAAAGCTTAAAAGCTCCCCCGTACATATGCAACATTAATTAGATTTCATTTTTCGCTATTTCTCTCCCCCGTTGGCATTATAAAAAAGACATAAGCATTAAAAAAAATGGACAACATTTCAGCTGTATTTTATGATTTCCCAAGTATTGCCAAAACAGGAAATTCAAAGAGAATATAATGAAGCCAGTAAATTCAGATCAAGAGAATATTCAATGTAACCAATATTCAAAAACCAAACAATCAGAGAATATAATCAATGCTGATTCAAGTTCATATATCATCAAAAACCATATACAATGTAACTCATTATAGCCAATATGACCAAACACCAAAAACGTATACCAATGTTATATAACTGAGCCAAAAAAAAGAAAAAGTACAATGTAGTCATAAGCAAATAACAATGAAAACATCAGGGCAATGGGCCATGATCACTATCAGTAGCCTCGCTATCACTGTTCGGATCCGCAGCGATGTCTCCTAGATCAACATTATCATCGCCGGGCTCAAGATCGTCCTCAGAGCCTAGGAGCTCCTCATCATCAACAGGGATGCCAGATGGACCAGCAAAGGATAAGGGAACAGGAGAGGCAGAGGATGTGGGAGGTGCAGCAGCAGCACACAGAGGAAAATAAGGTCCTTCTAGGAAGGATCGAATGGAGGCAAGCTCCTGATCTGAGTAGTCTATCCTCAGCTCAAGGTGATCTATCTTCTGCTCAATGTGATCCATGCGTGTGTCTATAGTAGCGCTCAGGTTTCGCATCTCTTGGAGCAGGAGGTCTAGTGTGGCTGTAGCTGGAGCAAGAGCAGGAGCAGGGGCAGGATGCTGAGCCTCTTCATCGTCATCACTATCCGGATCATGATGGATATGCCCAAAGCTACCATGGGCAATGTAGTGCCACCTATCATTGATTTTGTAGAGCTAAAGCTTCTTCAAGGTATGCAAGCCGATGGATTATGGTCCTTTTGAGCTGGTGTCCTTAGACTCCTCAGCCAAGGAAATGCGACAGTGCTCCAAGATTGTTGTCACCAGTATAGCAAACGGTAGAGCAAAGTTTTTCTTTTTCTTTACATCCAACATGTGCTCTATAATGTAGTATCCCTAGTTGATTGGTTGTCCCGTGGTCATCGTCCATAAGGACACCACATCATCCTTAAGAACCTGAGAGTAATTCCCTCCTCTAGGAATTAACTCCTTGACCAAAAGATAGTCTAGTACCCTGTTCTCCATGGTCAGGCCAGTGGCCATGATTCTCTTTTTGGGATCACTGGGGGGATAGTAGCCTGTCCTTATCAGTGAAAGAAGAGCTGCCTTGTGCTCAAATTCATGACCCCAAATGTTTGCATTTCCACAGAAGTTTGCTCCATCAGGAGTAAGTTTGGTCAGCCTATACCATTCATCCATAGTTATCTTGATCTGTTGCTTCTTCACATCAGAGATTAAGCAATTATCTTCATACTTCAGATTTGCATAAAAGACTCTCACTAAGTTTGGATAGATGGCCTTTTCAATACTAAGGAAACCCAGCAATCTTAAGTTTTCAATGGTTCTAAAACTCTCCAGGGGTTCACTCTCACAAAAGTTGATGGGAAGATACCTGGGGGAAATTATCTTGCGCAGAAAGTTTTTTTCTGAACAACTTAGCTTTCTTCACGGTGGAGAAATGGCAAGTGAGGTCCAGGCTAGAAATGTTGCATGAAGCTCCACCTGAGGACCCTCCAATGGCAACCCCTGTTCTTGGGTGCTTTGAACGATGAGAGGATTCAGCCATTTGATGAGGAAGAAAAGAGTGGAATAAGGGGAAAGTGTTTAGAGATGAGTGAGGAAAGAGAGAGGGATGAGTGAGAGACAGATTAGGGTAAAGAGGGAGAGATGGGGAGATTTGGGTTCGTGAGAGGTGATGGGGAGATTTGGGTGATGGAATGTGATGGGATTTGAGAGATGGGCTGCGTGGAGAGGGTATTTTCGAGTGAGAGGGAGGTGAAATGGAGGGATTTGAGTGAGATTGAAGTGAGAAAAGAGAGATTGGGAGGTTGAGTGTGCGTGGGAGTAGAGGAGGAGGATGAAGAAAATGAACAGTTTCTGATAAATGAACTCTGCGCGCGTCAAAAACCTTTTAAAAAACCTGTGTAATCAATTACATTGGTTTTGTAATCGATTACAAGCATTCTAGTTCTCATGTAATCAATTACATTTTTAGTGTAATCGATTACCATGCTTCTGGGGAACCTTGTAATCGATTACATGGTTGATGTAATCGATTACTTGAGTTCTGAGTTGATTGTAATCGATTACAAAAGTTGTGTAATCGATTACATGCTTGACAGAACCTTTGTAATCGATTACAAAGGCATTGTAATCGATTACCAGCACACTTTAACTTAGATTTTGCATTCCAAACAGCATAGAATCAATTTTAAACCATTCAAATCAGTTCCTGAGCATCTTAAATCAATTCAAATCATCATGCAAACATATAATCTACTCATATTATGATTAAAATCACATAATTATGCAAAAATACTAATTTTACCAAGAATTGCACCATTTTTGGTGAAATTGTGACGTTGTTGAGTTACTTGGGAGTTTTTTTACATGAGGGAGTACCTGCAAAACAACTTAGAGGAAATCTCCGACGCTCAAGTCAGTATTGAATTCAAATATGATTAAAAACTCAGAGATTATGTAGCAAAATGGCATGATTATGCAGAAAGCAGCATGATTTGACTTTAGGATTATGCAGCAAAAAGTCAATTTATGCATGATTGATCCAAAATACCAAGTTCATTTCTTATATAGAAAAATGCTTCTTTTGCTAAGGGCTCAGTGAAGATGTCAGCTAGTTGCTTAGTGATTTCTACAAATTTAAGCATACAATCACCCTTTTGAACATAGTCTCTAATGAAATGATGTCTTATTTCAATATGTTTAGTCCTAGAATGCAAAATGGGATTTTTGGATAAATTAATTGCACTAATATTATCACATCTTATGGGGATGTGATCAAGCTCAAGACCATAGTCCAAGAGTTGTTGTTTCATCCAAAGGATTTGAGCACAACAACTCCCAGCTGCAACATATTCAGCTTCAGCTATAGACAATGCCACACTATTTTATTTCTTGCTATGCCAAGAAACTAGTAAGCTTCTAAGCAAGTGGCATGTCCCACTAGTGCTCTTCCTATCCATTTTGCATCCAACAAAATCAGAATCAGAATACCCAATAAGGCTACATGAGGCACCCTTAGGACATCATAAACCCATTTGTGATGTGCCTATTAGATATTTCATTATTCTTTTAACAGCACTTAGGTGTGATTCTTTAGGATTAGCTTGATATCTAGCATACATGCATACACTAAACATTATATTAGGCCTACTTGCAGTGAGATAAAGGAGTGAGCCAATCATACCTCTATATTTTGTAATTTCTACCGATTTACCTCTTTCATCCTTGTCCAAATAGCAAGAGGTGCCCATAAGAGTAGCCATATGATTGGCATTATCCATTCCAAACTTCTTGAGCAGCTCCTTGCAATACTTGGATTGGTTTATGAAAGTTCCTTATCTTGTTTGCTTGATTTGGAGACCAAGGAAGAAGTTGAGCTCACCCATCATGGACATCTCAAACTCACTTTGCATAATATTTGAAAATTCTTTACAAAGAGAGTTATTAGTAGCTCCAAATATAATGTCATCAACATAGATTTGAACTCGAAGTATGTCATGCATTTTGTGTTTTATGAAAAGAGTAGTGTCAACTTTGCCTCTAGAAAAACCTTTTTCTAAAATGAATTTGCTCAACCTTTTATACCAAGCTCTAAGAGCTTGTTTCAAGCCATACAAGGCCTTTTTCAATTTAAAAACATGGTTGGACAATTCAAAATCCTTAAAACTAGGAGGTTGTTCCACATATACCTCTTCTTATATAAAACCATTTAAAAAGGCACTTTTGACATCCATTTGATAGAGTTTGAAATCCATGATGCAAGCATATGCAAGTAGCATTCTAATGGCCTCTAATCTAGTTACGGGAGCATATGTTTCTTCATAATCTATGCCTTCTTCTTGATTATAACCCTTAGCTACAAGCCTAGCTTTGTTTCTTATTATTAGGCCTGTTTCATCAAGTTTGCTCCTAAAGACCCATTTGGTGCCAATTATAGGATGATCATTGGGCCTTAGAACTAATTCCCAAACTTGATTTCTCTCAAATTGGTTTAGTTCTTCTTGCATGGTCAAGATCCAATGTTCATCATTAATGGCCTCATTTATGTCTTTAGGTTCAACTTGAGAAATAAAAGCCAAGTGATTACATACATCTCTAAGTGAGTTTCGAGTGATTACCCCTTTAGATACATCACCTATCACCTTGTCGAGAGGGTGATATTTTGATGTCCTCCATTCCTTGGGTAGGTCCATGATTTCTGAATTTTTTTGCCGTGAGTGATCAAAGAGTCTCTCTTCTTGTTTTTTGGACTCTTTCTCTTGAATTTCCAAGTGTGTTTTTGCCAAAATTTCTGCAACATCATCAACAAGCTCCTTTCTCGGCTCATTTGGGTTAGTTTCATTAAATACAACATGTATAGACTCTTCTATGGTCATAGTTCATTTATTATAGACTCTAAAGGCCTTGCTATGTATAGAATAGTCAATGAATATTCCATCATTAGATTTTGTAAAGATGTGACATATTTGGCTTCCTTCCTTTGTACAATTCATATGGGTTTTCTCTAAAATTGGCTTTATTAGGGCTCTATTTATAACATAACAAGTGGTGTTAACCGCATCCGCCAAAAAATACTTAGGAAGGTTGGCCTCATTGAGCATAGTTCTTGCCATTTCCTCTAAAGATTAATTTTTCCTTTCTATAACACCATTTTGTTGTGGTGTTCTAGGGACAGAAAAATTATGCTCAATGCCATGTTCATCATAAAAAGTTTCAAATTCATGATTTTTAAATTCACCACCATGGTCACTTCTTATGGATGCAATACTAAAACCTTTTTTATTATGGATAACTTTGGCAAGCTTTTTAATTGATTGAAAAACATCATTTTTATGGGCTAAGAATAATGTCCGTGTAAATCTAGAAAAATCATCCACAATCACCAATGCATAGTAATTCCCACCAAAGCTCATCGTTCTAGAGGGACCAAAAAGATCCATGTCTAAAAGTTGTAAAGGTCTAGAAGTTGAAACCATGTTTTTAACTTTAAAAGAGACCTTTACTTGTTTTCCCTTTTGACATGCATCACAAAGTTTGTCTTTTTCAAATTTGAGCTTTGGAAGACCAATTACTAGTTCTTTAGAAACCAATTTGTTTAAGTGATCCATATGAATGTGAGCAATTCTTCTATGCCATAACCATGAATCATTTTCTTTACTCATAAAGCATTTAGCATCATTTGAGGAAATATCATCAAGACTAATCATATATATATTATTGACTCTATGACCAACAAACTTAACTTACTTATCATCCTTTCCCTCAATTATGCAACAAGAAGAATCAAATATAACTCTATTGCCTTTATCACACAATTGACTAATGCTAAACAAATTATGTTTAAGTCCTTCAATAAGCAAAATATTATCAATAGATGATGAAGGGATCTTACCAACTTTGTCAATTCCAAGAATCTTCCCTTTGTTGTTATCACCATATGTGACATGACCATGTTTCTTGTGGGTAAAGGAGGAGAACTTAGAGCCATCATCGGTCATGTGCTTGGAGCAACCACTATCAAGATACCAACTTGAGCTCTTGGTCTTCAAGCACACCTACAACACACATTCAAATTTTAACCTTTGGAATCCAAATTGTTTTGGGTCCTTGTGTGTTAGAGTTAGGCATGGTGCCTTTAGGAACCCAAACCCATTTGATTCCAACCTTGGTGTTTATGTTCTTTCTAACATTGTAAGTAGATGCACTATGCCCTTTCTTACCACAATGAAAGCATTTGACAAAGGGACTACTTGAAGTTTTTGAGGAAACAAAGAAATTCTTATAAGACTTTTGATGGTTATTTGGATTAAATCCCAAACTGGCTTTTTGAAAAATACATTTTTGTTTCCCTAACAACACATTCAAATTGTCTCTTCCAAAAGTGAATTTTGCAAGAGTGTTGTTCAAATCTTCAATTTCTTTTTCAAACGCTTTGCATGATGAACAAGGTAATGATATGGATGTATTATCATGTGAGGAACAAGTCATACATAATGAATTAGCATCAATGAGTCCTAAGGTCTCATTTTCAATTTTAAGCTCATTTATCTCCTTGCTTAAAATAAAAACTTTGTTTACCAATAAGGAGATTATTTTGTTAGAAGATAAAACCATTTTTGTGAGCCTCAAAAATTCATCATGCAATTCTTGAAAGGCATCTTGCAATTCATCATAAGAAGGTGGAGATTCTAAGTTAGAAAAAGTTACCTCGGTGTCGCTCTCTCCACTTTCTTCTCCTTGAGCCATGAGACAAAAATGGGCTTCTTCATTCTCTGAACTATTAGAAGAGCTTAAGTCATTGTCCTCCCAAGCTATATATGCTCTCCTTCCTTTATTTTCTTTAGAAGGCCTTTTCTCAAACTTCTCTATCTTTTTGAGATACATAGGATACTCCATTTTCATGTGCCCCAGTTTTCCGCTTTCGTAGTATTTTGGAGGAGTAGAGGATCCTTCTCTTTTGTGATACAATTTCTTTTGAGGAAATGATGGTCTTCTTTGAAATCTCTTTTTCTTTAGGAATCTTCCAAACTTTCTCATAAGGAGACTAAGATTCTCCTCACTTAGCTCAGCATTTTCTGCATCTTTTTCACTATCTTCATCATCATCTTCAATTATAGAAGAGGTGGCTTTGAGTGCAATTTCCTTTTTCTTTTTATCATGCTCTTCATTTTGATTGAGTTTATTTAGTTCCAGCTCATGTTCTTGAAGCTTCCCAAATAAGGTGGCTAGAGACATTGTTGATAAATCTCTTGATTTTGTAATAGCCGTTACTTTGGGTTGCTAATTCCTGCTTAAACATCTCAAGACTTTATTAATAAGATCCTTATTAGGAAATGTCTTTCCCAATGAGATAAGATGATTAACAATATAAGTAAATTTCTTTTACATGTCTTGAATACTCTCACCTTGGTTCATTCTAAACAATTCGTATTCATGAGTAAGAGTGTTTATTCGAGATCGCTTTACCTCACTAGTACCTTTATGAGTTACTTTTAGGGTATCCCATATTTTTTTTGCGATCTTACAATTTGACACCCTTAAGAATTCATCATATCCCAAGGATGTGGTGATGATGTTCTTAGCTCTCAAGTTGTATTGAACTTTCTTTTTATCATCATCGGTCCATTCATTTCTAGGTGTATTAATTTTCACACCATCTTTAATTTGTGTGGGAACAAAAGCACCATTTTCAACGGCGTCCCACACATCTAAGTCAATAGCTTCAATGAAAATTTTCTTCCTTCCTTTCCAATAGGCATAACCATCCCCATTAAAATGAGGAGGTCTGTTTATAGAAGAATCTTCATTTGAAAAATCATTTGAAGCCATCACGTCTCTTGAAGCTGCTAAGCTCTTTATACAAGAGTCTAGCTCTGATACTATTTGTTACCAAGTGGCCTCAATACTCAAGAGGGGGGTGAATTGAGTATGTAAAACAAGTTCGCAAATCTTTCGCAAAACGTTTGATAAACAATTTTCGTTGAAGCTATTTGATGATTAGAGATGATTGGATAAATGAGATAAACACTTTTACTTATAAATGCAATAGCAAAAGGGAACAATATTCAAGCAATTCAATAAGATAGTACTCAATGTAAAGAGAAGGGTTTAGAGAAAACAAATACAATGATTTATCCTGGTTCGATCACTAATCCACTTATGATCTACGTCCAGTCCTCAAGCAACCGCTAGAGATTTTCCACTATATCTTCAAGCTTCAATAAATGCTTGACAACTTTTACAACCTTGAGCACTCAACACTTTGGGATACCTCACCCTTGGAGCGTGAGTTTCTTCGACTAAGGGATGCCTCACCCTTTACACTTTTGAAGGAATGTCTCACCCTCTTTACAAAGCAATATAGATTGATAGAATGAAGCTCTCACAAGAGTAGATGATTACAAATTGAAGCTCTAATATGCTCTCAAAGAATAACTTAAGTTTTTCACAAAAAATAGAGCAAGAATGGATTTGAAGATTAAATCATGTTTTGATGTATTGGCAATCAGTTTTTGCTTCAAGGTCAACCTCTAATGAAGACCCAACATTGATATTTATAAGTTTTGCAATAAATAGAGCCATTGGAGACTTTTAGCCAAGCATTAAATGCATTTAATATAGCCATTGGACATTGTCAGATTGCGTGTAATCAATTACACAACAAATGTAATCGATTACATTGTTGTTCCAACGTGTTCTTGGCTTTCTGGGCTTTGTGTAATCGATTACATTCTTGGTGTAATTGATTACATGGCTTCTGACTTGCTTTGTAATTGATTACAATATCCATGTAATCGATTACATGACTTCTGTCTTGCTGTGTAATCGATTACAATATCCATGTAATCGATTACATGACTCTTTGAACGTGTTCTTGCCTTTCTGGGCTCATTGTAATCGATTACCAACTTGGTGTAATCGATTACATGGCCTTTGACTTGCTTGTAATCGATTACATTATTCATGTAATTGATTAGAAGGCCTCTGTTTACTGTGTAATCGATTACAAATATCATGTAATCGATTACATTGGCCTTTGAACACATTTTTCAAGTCCAATAAAGCTTGTAAGCCATTTCTAACACTTCAAGACATTTGATTAAACATAAATCCTTTCATGAGTGTTAAATCTAAGATTGGAACTCAAGTTTCTTTGAAAAACAAGTTTAGCTTTGAGATTTCCCACTTATTTTGAAAACGATATATTGAAAAACTATTTGAGAAATCTTGAGAGCATTTAACATTAATGTTCTAAGTCTTATGACTAAATAAACCTCTTGACTTCTTTCTTTGATCTTGATCTTTTCTTTTGCACTTGATCTTCATCTTTGACTTTGTTATCATCAAAAACCATTTGACATGCTTCAAGGACACAAGCACACAAGTTTGATCATGAAAAGCAGTACATACTTCCTCAAATTCTTTTAGATGTAAATATAGGCTTTCAGATTCTAAACCATAGAAATTAGGAAGTAAAGAAATCATACATGGCTTGAATCTAAAATTGTTAGCATTGAGTGGAAAGATAAAACATGATGGATTAGAATTTCAAGATAGTTGCAAATACTCACGCATGGTTCGCAACGGTTGATTTTCATGTTTATTATGCACTCTTTCATTTTCAGCCATTGTGTTTGATGTGTGTGATTGTGATTCAGAGAAATCAATATGTAAAGTACTAGGATTAACTTTAACCAAACAACCAGAATTTAAATCACGATACCAATTAAGCATAAACAAGTAATTTAAAATATAAAATAAAATATACAAGCTAGCAATATAAACCGTCAATTAAATATTAACATGGGTGTAGTATAAACCAGCCACCAAATATATATTAACACTTAGTAAATAAATATTAACAAAGGTGTGGTATAAACCAACCACCAAATAAGTTAATAAGCGAGAAAAATTAAAAAGTTAGTATACGAGATAAATTAACATATTAGAAGCAAGTAAATTAAAATGTTAGATAGTTAGTAAGTTAGTAAACAAAATTAAATGACAAAAAAAAATAAATAACAAAAATAAATGACAAAAAAAAAACAAAGTGCAGAAAATAAAATACGAGAAATTAAAGTGCAAAAAGTAAATTTAAAATATGAAAACCAGAGAATCGGAAGAGCCGATTTTTTGCTCTAGCGAGAGAGAAGAGAAGAAAGATTATTTCATTAATGATTAAAGATTACAGAGAAATTAGGGAAAGTTTCCCCCACTAAGTTAGTACGTTAGTAAGTACAAAAAAAAATTTAAAAGAGTAGAATATATACACAAAATATTTACACCAGAAATTTGTTCTTCAAATCAAGTCCTCGGCAACGGCGCCAAAAACTCGATGCGGATTAAAAGTTAAGTTGCAAACCCAAGTGCAGGATATCTCAAGCAATAAATTCTCGGTGAGTCTGAGGTCGAACCACAGAGACTTGATGAAGAAAAATTAATTAAGGTAAAGTAAATATTTTGTTATAACAATAAAGGTGATAAAACTTGATCACAAATAAAAAGGAATTGCTTGGGTTAGGAGATCCACTCTTGGTAAATAAATTAAGGATAAGATTAATTCTTTTATAACTCAATTAAAATCCACACATAACGGAGGTTCCAATCGAAAAATACAACGTTCAAAGTTTATTAAAAATTATATACGTAATTATATTATGATTCCTTTAATCATCTATTAATACCACCACTCATAAATGGGATCAAGCATTCATTATGCCAAAATCTTATCTACAACAAATCAAGATCTCCACTTTATAAAGAGAGTTTCTAACACCAATACTTGTAAATGGGTTAAATCATTCATTGTGTCATTCTATTGTGTACAACAAATCAAGAACTCCACTTTATAAGGAGGGTTTCTAAATTGATTGGAAACAAAATACAATACGTATAATAACCACTTGAAAATATATCATTTAAGCACAAGAGAGAAATTAATCTAACCTTATTTCATTACCAAGAGATTTATTATTTCACCCAAGTAAAATGAAACTTAGTTACTCATAGATAAGAAGAAAGAAAGAGAGAAGAAGAAGAAGAAGAACATGACTTCAATTTAGAACAAAGGAAAATTACTACAAGAAAACCTAGTAACAAACTAGCATCATTTTGGTACCTAACACCTAACACCTTCAATGATCTGCTAAGGCCCCCTTTTATAGAGGATTAGATATACAAAATGACAAGGGGGTTGAGTCATTAGTGAATGGATGAGTGGAAAATGAGTGAAAAATGCCAAATGACTTTTGGTGAGTGAAAAATTATGGAGATTCCTTGTCTCTGAAATCATTTAGCTCTGAAGTCATTGAATGTGTTAGAATGAGCAAATATAATCTTCACCAAAGTTGTAGGACTTGATCTTGGCTTCAAAATGGACACCAGAATCGCCTTATTTGGCCATTTATAGCTTAAGATATAGGCCAATTACTGCAGAGTGTTCAAGCCCAGTTCTAGCACCTCTGGTCTGACTTTCAAGCCCAATATCACCTACTATACCTCCGATTCTTGAAATGTATTCAACATAAAAGTTGTAGATATAGGTCTCAATTATGTAGCATCAAAATTTTAGCCCATTTGACCACCTCTATCCTGAAATATGGCATGAACAGTACACATAGGTCAAGCTGTCAGGAACAGCACTCTAGTTCTTGTTTCAACCTCAATTTGAGTTATCTACCCGCGTGATTGGGCCTTTGAGGTCTTAATAAAAGTTGTATATCTCTCTCCTATCTTTCAAATGCCACTAGAATAACCTCATATGGCCACCTACATCCGAAGATATAGCCCAAATAAAGAAACAGTGTAAGACATAAATTATGCTAAAAAATTCAATTAAGTCCAATTTGAGTCCAAACTTACAAAACATAACCAAACTTAATCAATTAAGACCATGGAGAGTGTAAATGAATAAAAATGAAGGGTTATTAATGTATACAACATATGATCATCAAGGTACAAATCCTAATGTGGTGTGGGTGCAATTAGGCTTGAATTAAGGATTTTCTTCAACCTTTCCACCTTTCTACAATGGAGTTTATCATATTCTTCTCTTTGTGTTCTTCTTTTTCCATGTGTAACTAATTTTCCCTTGTTAAAGGGATGATGGATCTTGTTCTTAGATGATGTAACTTTGTTTATGGGTTTAATTTATGTTTCTATTTCATGATTTACGTGTTTATCCTTATTCTTAATGTTTTTCAAAACCTGATCAATTTGGGAATGATCTTTTAGGTTGATGTATGATTTGGAAAAATTTGCATGAACCTATAACATGTGATAAACACCATGATTTCTACAATTAGTAGGAATAGACATTGTGGGTAATACGATTTTTTTTAATTTCCTCGTTCTTGATAATGTCTTTCTATTTGGGGTTAGACTAAGGGATTCGTTAATTCAAAACAGTGTAAGAGGATTAATATACTAAGAGATTATGTATTAATCAATTTTAGGAATTGAGCATAAATCATTGAAATAGAACATAGTTAAACCAATATTTGAATGTGCATTTAAAGAGTTCAAGTGAAGTTTGAACCCTAACGCTTTAATACCATTGTTTTTCACTCTTTTGATTTATTGTTTTGCTTACTTATATTTTTTTTTAATTGAATTTACAATAACTTTCTTTCTTCGTTAGCTTAAATAGTGTCACTTTTAATGAATTTAGTAATTAATAAATTAATCCTCATTGGACAATACTCTTACTCACTTTTTATTACTTTTGTGATTCGGTGTACTTGTTAATTTTCATAACAGTATATTTGTATAGGTGTGGTTGATGATATTTAAACATAGATGAATACACATATGTATAAAACCATTAGAATTGATATTCATAATGTATGGAATACGATAGTATTGATTTGTATTGCTTTTCTATATAGTTTGTAGTTTGAATAGATGTACATAGTGATTATGGTGTTATAATGAATGGAAGAGTAGCAGAAAATAGTGAATTTGTGATGTATCTAATGCAATTATGAGGTTGCTATTCAAAAGGACCCTAGGCCTATTCGAATAGACAATTCCAGAATGCACCAGAATGCATTTTCATGGTTACTATTCGAACAAACTTGGAGGTCTATTTGAATAGGCTTTGAAAGATTGCATCATAATGTAATTTTATGAAGGCTATTGGAATAGACCAGGGGATCTATTTGAATAGGCTTTTCTAGAATGCCATATTTGATGTGCTATTCTAATAGACCTGGAGTGTTATTCAAATAGGATTTTCCAGAATGTCATGTTACTGTGCTTTATTCAAATAGAAGGGTGGTCAATTCGAATAGCAGAAAATAGAACAAAATTTTATATGGTACCATATGAATCAAATTGAATGAAATCTTTAATTAATCAATGTTTACCATGAATGTGCACTTATTGACTTTTAGTAATGATGATTTTGTGCACATAGTTTCTTTGAGAATGATAATTTTATGCATTTAGTTACTTGTGGAATAGAGTAATCATTTTTGTGCACTTGGTATATGATGAATGAATGACATTGTACACTTGCTATGATTAAGAGGTATACTAGAATTGTATTGCTCCTTTGAAATATCAAGATTGAGCTAGTATTTGTATTTAAAAGTATAAGTGCTCATGAAATAAAAGATATTGGACATTTGTCCTTGAAAAGGGGAGGAAAATGACCCTAAATTGCTATTCTCACATGAAGGGTAACCCTTTGAATAATCAATCTTTGGCATTAGTGAGATTTGGAAATGATCCAGTATGAGGGAAGAGGATCCAAAGCTCTAGTTATGAATCATAGAAATGAACCTCTATGAGGAAGGTGATCCTAAATTTATAAAAATTCCTCATTAGTTTTCTCATTGCCTTAGTTTCCCTCATAGTACAAATAAAAGTTATTTAGTTTCCCTCATAGTACAAATAAAAGTTATTTGGGATAGTTATGTGTAACAAAAAGAGATTGTTATAAATAGGTTGATGCGCATCAACCTGAAAAGCAGACTATCACCCAATATATTGGTAGTGTGAAGCCCAAATTCACAGTTCTTACTTTTAGAATATAGAACCCTGAGTTATATGAGGTGGCTCTACCTTTCAAGGTACATTGATATAGGTTCTGGGAATGAGCTTAGAAAAATAATAATTAAATGAGCACTAGAATGAGAATTGTATATGAATAAATGAATCATGGTAATGTATTTGATAAAGATTATAAAGTTGATATGAGATTATAAAATTATTATAGTGATGTTAAATTACTTCTCATATATGAATGTTCATGATACATGTATTCTATGATCTTTTAATAATAAATGATTATGAATTATTTAATATTGATATGAAATGAATCTCTGCATCAAAAAGAGAAATGACTTGTTTTGACTTTTGTCACTTTTCTATGTTTTTATTTTAAATATTGAAATGATTTCCCTGAAGCAACTAGATTTATTGTGCTGTTAGTATGTATGATAGAACTATTGAGAATTTGTAGAATTCTTACCCCATGTATTTGTATTTCTATGATAATTCCAGGGAAAAAATCCTTAGCCAAGTGAGAAGAAGAATATGGAAGTGAAGTAGATTTGTCTCTACTTTTGTATAAATAATTGTATATAGTTTATGAGTTTTTGTGCCTTAAGGGCATAGTTTGTATATATTGTACAATGATGTACAAGTTTGTATACTTGAGAATCTCAGTCATATATATATTATTCTCCCCTCAACAGGCTCATATAAATATATATATATATATATCATGAATGTTTTTATAAAGAATGATATTAGTTTGCAGTGACGTGCCTAATCCTAATTACTAATGTGTAATTCTGAATATACTACGAGTATTAGTATTTGGATGTTATAATTGCCATGCCGAAATAACCTAGATAATCAACACCATCTCAGGGGACTTCGCGAGTGGTAGTGAGTTAGGGAATGCTCAGAAGAAAGCACTTCGGGCTATACTGAGTGTGATATCCCTCGCAGGAACTAAGTTAATTAGTAGCGTGAGAAAATCCCTACCGAATTCATTCATTGATGAGGATTACAAATGCACTATCCTAGATCATGACATTCCTATGGTGATCTTAGGGATAATTACTAATGTTGAGGTCCATCGTATATCCATTGATCAGTAGGGCTCGATTGACATCGTGTTCCTAGACTTGTTTGAGAAGCTAGAATTATCAAAGAAGGAATTAATCCCATATACTGGCGAGTTGATCAGATTTACTAGAGACAAGATCACCTCGGTGGAATACATTGACACCTACTTGAACTTGGGAAAAGATTCCCTCTTCAAGACACTTAAGGTTAAATTCCTAGTGGTTGATTGTCCCTCGGCCTATAATGTCATATTGGGCTGCCCTTCATTCAACACCTTTGGGGCCGTGATCTCCACACTTCACTTGGCCATGAAGTTTCTAGATTAACATTGTAACATCTTTCCAAACATATTACACTTAGTTTACGATTATAGATTTATATTAATACTAGTATGAGTTAGTTTGGCATTTTTGTATAACATAGAGGACCAAAATGTCTTTAAGAGGTATAAACTTTCGAAAGAATTACCCAAAGTCAATTGATATTATCCTTTTTATCTTTCTTTTCACTGTCTTTGACTTTGTGCATAAATATCTTACTTTTTCTCTTTTCATGTGGCTATTAGTAGCAAAAAAGAGAGGAAAAGATAAAGATAGGAACAAAACGAGAAAGTAGAGAAGAAAGAAAAGAAAAGAGAAAGCAGAATATGAAAGGAAAGAAGAAGAAGAAGTAAGAACCAAAAGAACAAGGAAAAGAATCGAACACCATCCATAGAAACTTGAAGTAAGGGGTTATTGATTTTTTTTTCTATGCTGTAACATTCTCTGCTTGTTAGCAAGGTGTAACATCCTAAATTTAATAACAACAGTATAATCTGAATTATACCATAGTAATTAGATTCAGGCATGTTACTAACTACTAAAAGCATTTCTAACATAATATAATAATATCATATATATGTAGAAGATATGAGCCATAAACAAAAGAATATACATAATGCCTGTATTTCTCATAAATACAAATATGTACAAAGTTTTTAGGCCTCTCAAGGCACAAAATATACATGTCATAACAATCATTCCAGCTATTTCGGGGAAAAACATCAAGTAAAAACATAGTATCTCTAGAAAAGTGGCAAAAGTCAAAACCACTTCCTTTCTCTTCCCAAAATAGAATCTCATTCTATAAGTTTGTATAGAAAACTCATTTCCACATAATACTCGTAATCATCATCACAATCTCAAAAATAAGCAATTGCCAATTCAATTGCCATGTCATGAGTATGTTATTATTAGTAACTGCCCATACAATTGTCATGCATATGCCAAGATATGCCTTATGTTCATGCCTATGCAATAACCTAAAAATGTAATGAATAATGTCAATATACCATTTATGGGAACCCAGTTCCATGGTAATGTCATGATATGCCATGAAACTTGAACAAGATAGAGAAACCCAATTCCATAAGTCTCTCCAGGAGTGAGCTCATCAACTACACGGTGATAAGGAGAAGCTGCCCATTCTCACGCTATCAAAGGTTTGGGATCACCTCTAGTAGTGAAGGACCAATTCATCCTCAACTACCCTTCATTTGGGATAACATCTAATAAAGAGGGATGGAAAAACCCTCCTCACCTCAACTACTACAATAATGAGGGAGGGAAAACTCAACCTCAACTCACCATTATAGTAGGGAGGGACCTATTTATCCTCACCTACCATAGATTTTCCTCAAAATGTGAGGATCACATCCTTCAACAATCATATATATGAAAAACAAATATGTTAATTACTACAATAATTGACATACCAATTCATTTATATTTATATCATTATCACTTTAATAAAAACCCATATTAGCACCATAGTACACACTAAAAGTATGTTCAATTATCTTATCTGGATTATAGTTATCCATTACATAACCTAAACAAACTTTGAATGAAACCCAAGAACAGAAAACACTTTTTTTGGAAGTCCATAATCGATTATTCAAGATGAATAATTGGTTAGGACTATGCAAAACTCTATTTTTGCATGTCCCCTAGCTGATTATGTCCTCAAATAATTGGTTTGGACCTATTTCCTAACCTTCTGGAGGATTTGGTTAATCGGTTAGCTACTTCGCTAACTGGTTATTAGAGAAACTAAGTTCTTTACGAAACAAAATAATCAGTTAGCCTTTTACCTAACTGGTTATCTTCCACGAATAGAAGCAAAAAGGAAGCCAGATGACCAATTATGCCATACAATAACCAGTTATTTAGTTCGTGTTAAACCAGAAAAGTAGGGCACCCACTCCTCCTTCCTGATTTGTTTCATCAACTCATGAGTTCTGTAACATCCCAAAAATTATTTATTTCATTATAAATGATCGTTTTATAATATTTACGATTTTTGAAAATTTTTGTGGATTTTTCTGAGAACGTTGAATATTTTAATATATTCCTCATTTTGCATGTGCGCTGAGCGGAGTCGGGAAAACGAAATATTTTCCCTGAGGCTAGTAAACTTTGGACTGTGGAAACATCAACTGGGGATCTTACTAAACCCGAGGCTGGACATAATTTATGAAGTTTACGTTTTACGAGATTTTATCTGATAAATAAAATCACTGTATCATAAAATCATTTGATGAATAATAAAATATTATTTTCATCGACTGTAACTTTTATTCACTGGGAAAATAATTCTAACAGTGTAATTAATCATCTGTCAGATGTATTTAATTAAGGAGACAAGCTTACTATGCATTTTATCGAAAAGCGTGTGAAGCTTCTCAAGGAAGCTTCAAGGAAGCTTCTAGGAAGCTTCCTCAAGCCACTATTCACTCTCTTCCTCCCTTTTTTGGTGCTGCACGGTTAGCTAAGAGGGATATTGCATTTTTATTCTCCCATTTTCTCTCATTCACGCTGGTCACTCTCCCCCTCATGTGCAGCTCTCTTTTTCTCCCTCTCTTTCTCTCTTCTCCATACGGGTACACACCCACAAACACCATTGTTGATTTTCAAGCTTCCCTTGCTCAAGCAAAACTTAGACCATTGTTTCCTCTCTCCATCTTCAAGCTTTCTTCTTTGTGGAACTCACATTAGCTCCTCCCATTTTCGTGGTTGTTAGCCCAACACTAAAGCTTCAAGCTTTAAGGTAAAGCTCTCAACTTTCTTCTCCTCTTCTCCTTATTTTCGTGTCCCATGGTCACATTGGAGACTATGGATGCCATTTCCACTCTTTGATCTTGATTTTTATGGATTTGAACACCAAGGTTTCTGGGGTGGTGAAGCATGAAATTTCTAAGCAAAAAGAGCTTGCTTTCCTTGTGCTTCTCTAAGGTAAGAGGAAGACACTCCTCATCAACCTCTATTAACATTTAGAAACGTCCTTGTGATTGATAGAGAGGGAACCCTATTGAGGGTCATCCTTTGTTTACATGCTGTTTGTAATGTGTTTGTGCTATTAGATTATTTTTGTGTATATTAATGTATCTAAATGGATTGGAATGTATAACATGGAAGGAAATGACGTCAGATTGGTTTTTGGATGGCCACGGTTTGAGCCTAAAAATTTGGGGATTCTTTGTGAACAATTGTAACAATTTGAACTTCTGACCATTTAGTACAATGTTAATGTCTATCGAATTTGACCTTTTGACCATATCCGTTGAATTTGATCTTCTGACCATATCCGTCGAGTTAGGATGTCAATATCCATCGAGTAGAATTTCTAACCATTTAGTAGAAAAACTTCTCCAATGTGAATATCCGTCGAGTTAGAGTTTCTGACCATTTAGTAGAGAAACTTCTCTAATTTGAATATCCGTCGAGTTAGGATGTCAATATCCATCGAGTAGAATTTCTAACCATTTAGTAGAGAAACTTCTCCAATGTGAATATCCGTCGAGTTAGAGTTTCTGACCATTTAGTAGAGAAACTTCTCCAATGTGAATATCCGTCGAGTTAGGATGTCAATGTCCATCGAGTAGAATTTCTGACCATTTAGTAGAAAAACTTCTCCAATGAGAATATTCGTTGAGTTAGAGTTTCTGACCATTTAGTAGAGAAACTTCTCTAATGTGAATATCCGTTGAGTTAGGATGTCAATATCCGTCGAGCAGAATTTCTGACCATTTACTAGAGAAACTTCTCCAATGTGAAAATCCATTGAGTTAGAGTTTCCAACCATTTAGTAGAGAAACTTCTCTAATGTGAATATCCATCGAGTTAGGATGTCAATATCCGTCGAGTAGAATTTTTGACCAATTAGTAGAGAAACTTCTCCAATGTGAATATCCATCGAGTTAGAGTTTTTGACCATTTAGTAGAAAAACTTCTCCAATGTGAATATCCGTCGAGTTAGGATGCCAATATCCGTCGAGTTAGAGTTTCTGACCATTTAGTAGAGCAACTTCCCCAATGTGAATATCCGTCGAGTTAGGATGCCAATAGCCGTCGAGTTAGAGTTTCTGACCATTTAGTGGAGAAACTTCTCCAATATGAATATCCGTCGAGTTAGAATGCTAGTATCCATCGAATTAGGATTTCTGCTGACCTTCTAGTATATTCGACAGTTTTTTATCTCCATTCGACAGAAATTGATTTTTAGCCATTCTTGTCAAAATTGTAACTCAGCCATTTTCGTCACCGAATCCCCTTTATGGCTGACATCTTCCATCATTCTATCATGCTATTTTTTGTCGAAAGGTAGCCTCAACTGTACGCTAGATACATTGTTTCCGATGAATCCAAATGTATAATTTATCACCTAACACCTAGTGATTAAATTAATGGTAATAGGATGCAAGAATTAGCAAATTAGAAAATTAAATTATATTGAGATTCATAAATTTTAAAGAACCAAGAATGGAATTTTCATAAGACTTAGGATAATTTTAATTAGGGTAAGAACAAGAGAGTGTGAGACTTTGAGATATTAGAATAACCTTCTAAGGGTATATGAATAAATTACCTAAGAGGATTTAATTAATTAAGAGAATTTCTTTAGAGACAAACTTTGTAAAAAAAGCTAAACCTATGCAAGAATTCATAATACATCTTAAAAATGCATTAATTCATTTAATTCTAATATTATGATATTGTGGGTCCATGTGAGGGACCAATAATTGTGTTGATTCTTGCTTTGGGCCAATTGTGGCATATTGTGGAATTGTATGTAATAATGATCATACATGATTATGCATAGTCTGTATGCATTGTGAATGTCCGTTGGACTTTGTTAAGGCTTTTAGCCTAGGAGTTGAATCACACCTTAGTGCGGGTGCGAATAGACAAGTGGGGTCCTGTAGTTGACCTTGGGGGCGTCGGGGCGCGGGCGTGTTACAGAGGGCAGTGGTAGCCCTTCTGGACCATGGGACAAACCGATGCAAATGCACCAACGATCCTGACTGGCCACAGTCCTATATCGAGATCTTGTGGGAATGCCGCTGTATAAAGCCTTGTTGCGCAAAATGACTAATTTTTTTTTGGAAAGCACTTGTTTTATGGTTGACGAGATACTGACATGTCTCCCAGATCATTCTCTCCTAATGTTTTGTGTCTAGCTCCATGGAGTAGGATTTTGACTTTGTATGCATGTGCATAGTGAGTCCATGAATTATCTGGCATTTATTATTATTATAATTGGAACTGTTGTATTACTGATATATATATAACTGCCTGGAACTATTTGGTTGATTATAAATGTTACTAAATGTTTATTATCATTGTTGCTATCAAAAATGCTATGTGAGCGCTTTGTGCCGTTTTGTTTCTTGTTGCTATAATTGGTAATGATGGTAAGATGTCTTACCTCTTTCTTGTACTTTTCTTGTTCTATGTAAATTCTTGGTTAAAGACTGTAAGTGGGATGAAGGTTGGATTCTTTTGGACTTTCTTGGTTTGACTCACTGTATCCGGTGATATCGTCGCGAATGGGGGTTTTATTGGGTTCGTTTGAATTGTGTTCACTGGTGGTGCCAAGACTTGGCGAGTCGACTGGACCGACACTCGTATGCGATTTATTGGGGATCTGACCTTGACCATGAAGAGGACTGCGAGTGAAGACCTTATTCTGTATTTCTCACTACACCAGTGAGCCCGGAGTTGCCTTACGCATTCGGGATTCGATGGAGTGCCCAACTCCTTAGTTGTGGATATGATGTGGGTAGTTTATGTTTTATTTTTTTTATTTTGCATTACGAGTATAAAGTGTATTTTGGGTATATGTACGTTTTAAGATAATTATCCAGTCTTATATGCTGAAATTTGAGTACATCTTATAATTCATATTTTAACTGGTTGTATATGTAACTATTCATTCGTGGCTCCTATTTTTCTCATATGCGAAATGAATAATATTTTTGTAAAGTTTATTATTTGACAATGATAGCACGCCGAAATTTAGTGACCGTGACATAATGACGATTGTGCCGTAGTTATTAAATCGAGGGGTGTTACATTAAGGTGGTATCTGAGCTCAGTTCATCCTGTTGAGCCGGGGTATAGACTGACTATGCTTAGACATGTTAGAAGTTTATTTGTATGTTGTGTACTTCTTTGTCTCTTGAATTGAGATATTGGGAAAGGAAGGCATGGCTTGCCATAGGTTGAGTGTTGGTAGCTACTGTTGCACAGTTACATGATATTGAGTACTGGCCCACTCAATGTGTAATGTTCTGTGTCTACGGGAAACTATGACTTCACTTAGGCGTATTAAGTGAATAGAAGTTCTTTTAGTAAGAAGCTCAGCTGGTATGACTGAACTTGCTTAGGACTTGTTTGCATTTACACCCTTGTTGTGTTACCTCTAGAATTGTTTGAGCCTATGGGTTAGAAAAAGGGTAGTTGAATAAGACTTGCAAGGTTTGTGGACCAAGGTGTCCAAGAGGTTTTCAAAAACCAATTCTCTTTGGAGAATAGTATCTGGCGTAAGTTTGGTTCAAGGAGTTACATAGGAGTCGAAGACTTATAGGAGATCGTCCCGCAGAAGGCAGAATGAAGGAGCTCAAGTTATAGTCTTTTGGGTTTGTCTCGACTGGGTTGTGTGACTTTTGTGTTTGGTTTCCGAAAGGAGACAATATTGTTTGGATTGAATGCTTTTGATTTTCCTTATGATTTGATTTGTTTGTTCTTGAAGGAAGACAATGACTCGAAGTAGACATAAGCGTGTGAACGCGGGGAGTGGCAATGATGGTACGACTGCAGAAGCTGAAGAAATGCAAAGAATGGTTAATGTAACAACACACCAGGATAAGAGGGTCACACAACAACAAGAATTAGAAGTTGAGGTCCAGAATTTGATGGAAGAAAGTCGACTTTGGGGTAACTCTGGATTACTGAAGTTCCAAAGAAGGAACCATAGGAAGGCCAATCAGTTTAAGCGGAAACTGTATTCGCAACAACCAAAAGGACAACAGCAACAACAAATGTTGAAAGGGAGTGCGAGTGGTAATAAATCCAATCCAACTGTGATACCATTATCAAGGTGTAAGAAGTGCGGAAAGGACCACTTCACGAGGGACTGTAAGATCAAAGGAATAATTTGTTTCAAGTGTGAAAAACAAGGACATGTATCAAGGAATTGTATTTCGCAAGGGACAAAGCCTTCCATTGGAGATGTACGTACTTCAAAATCTCATGAAGAAGGACGAGATAAATTCTCAAGTGGAGTGGAAACATCCAAGACTAAAGACTTGAACGAGGGAGCTTGTACTACAACCGATGACCCTGTGATCGTACTGTATAATTTCGGGGGTAACCCGTTTCTTTATGACGTATGAATGTATGAATCCAATAGGGATGTTTGTACCTTCGTTATCTTTTGACTAAGTTATTTCTATTTCGGTTGCTAAGAACTTGTTAATGGTAGCCAAGTTGTTTAAATTGTCCTATGACCTGTTAAAGGCTGAATCTTTCTGTTGATCTGATTTGTTTACTTCTTTTACAAATTAGATGTAATGTTACAAAAGGGATTGGTTATCTTCCAACCATATTTTGTTGAAATATTTCAATGAAATTCTAAGAGTTCATTTCTGGAATCGAGTTATCTGTGTATTTGTAACACCCTTGTGGGGATGCCACATTTATGAATGCAATGAAATAAAATGAAAATAAAACTCTTACCCAAGTTGTAAAACATTTGATACTTACATAATATTTGTGGAATATTTTTTTTCTTTTTATAATTATGACATTAAATAAAATAACACGAAACACAAGATATAACAAACATAAACTCACCATAATATACATATGATTCTCTTTTAGTACAAGCATAATTTACAAACTACAAGTATTTAATAAAGCAATAAAGAGTTGACACAAAGCTAAAACATAATACTGCCCAAGTGCATCCCAGTAGATATCAAACCCTCCGATGAATCACCATCCGTCACCTCCAGAATAACCATCGAAAAGTGTGCATCTATGAGATCTAACAGCACTTCGAACACGAGTCCGAGCTGTCGACTCGCTACTCAACTCACTAGGCGCGTGGAAAACTCCCTGCCAATAACGCCTAATGGTCAAAGGTAACTCTAAATGTAAATAAAGCATAGTAGTGAATATGACCTCCCCGTCATACTCCCTACATAGGGACACAGTCAATCGTCCCACATAAGCTACTGTCCCTCGGTCAGCATGCATACGCCACGCCTCGGAACCCCGTGAAACTCCAGTCGCACGAACCCGAAGAATCTGGCGGTGCCATGATCTCAAGATCGCCTTGACGATCGGCGTGATCTACCGGTTCCTCCTCTTCGTATAAGTCGCCCGACTGTCGCTCATCAGTCTTGTACCTCAAGAGGCGATCCTCCTCTACCTCAAACTCTTTACTAAGTAATACAATAATATCGAGAAAACATATAGAGAGGTGAGACAATCTACATCACTACCCGCATGGCAATAAAGAAAACGATAGTACAAAACAGTTATCACAACAGTACATACCAATACATCATGCATAATGTAACACCCTTTCTGGGGATGTCACATTTATGATGCAGAAAAGTAAAAGAAATAAAATCCTTACCCAAGTTATAAAACATTTGATACTTATATAAAATTTGTGGAATATTTTTTTTTCTTTTTATAATTATAATATTTAAATAAAATAAAATAACATGGAACACAAAATATAACAAACATAAACTCATCATAATATACATGTGATTCTTGTCTGAAGTATACAATTAATTTACAACTATTAACATTTAATAGAAACAGTAAAAGACAGTATGCTACTAAAACATAACACCTAAGATATGAGCCCTCGTCATAAGACAAATTCCTTAGTTAGGAATGTCTTGACCGATAGAAATTGACCCAAAAGTGTATCGAAGTTCTCTCTAGGAGTATAGTGAAACTCGTCCCACAACTCCCTAATAGGTAAAATAATCTCTCTACGAAAGCAACCGTATAACGTGTAGTAACGAACCCATGTCGAGTCCTACTTACTGATAAGTCACGTTACCACTGTACTCTATGTGCCTTGTGTCCCAGTGGACATACCAAGCCTCCGCGCCTTCGAGAAATTATAGCCTAAAGAAACCTAATTGATCTCGCCTTGCCGCCATTGTAGTCTTCAATGATGTAAACATAAAGTAGAAATAGACAGAACAATACAATAAAGAGGTGAGACAATCTACACCATTACCCGCATGGCAATAAAGAAAATGACAATACAAACAGATATTACAACCACAAGCAGATATTACAATAACACATATTATTTTATCATATACAGTAAAGTAATTTAATACATCATGCATAATATATCTAAGCGATAGATCATGCATTTTATCACAGTTTATAGTAAGCAGTAAAATACAAATAATGTATGAACAGTAAAGTGCAGATAATGCATGAACAGTAGAATGCAGGTAATGCATGAACAGTAAAATGTAGGTAATGCATGAACACACACTGACTCGTTCCTACTCCATGGAGCTAAACACGAATATCTGAGAGAATGATCCGAATAGAAACTAATAATACTTTATGGCTGCCCAACCAAACTATTGCACTGTCAAACGTCGTGTCTATAGCCCACAGTCCAAAACATCGTGTAGCAATACACACCAAACATCGTGTACCACGGGCATAGTACTTATTAATCTCCTCAAGATCTCGATTAAGAATAGTGCTTGTCAAGATCATTAGTGTGTTGCCCGTTACCACGGCCCAGAGGTGCTACCACTGTCCACATATGGGATCCTCCGCACACTAATGCCTCCAAGTTCATAAATGAACCACACTACGCTTATCACACCAATTACGGTGTAATCCACCTCATCAATCAATCGCCAATTATAAACCAAATTGGCACAACACTCTAAACATGATCTAAAATTACAAAAATAACCTTATAAACCAAATTTTTCATAATTACGAAAAATTACCAAAATTACCAAAATACCCTTAGTCACAAAATACCAAAATATAGTACGTCCCACCTGACAGTACTACATCTCAACAGTATAGCACGTCCCACCTGACAGTACTATACCGCAACATGTCTGGGTCCACCACTTTGGCCCGACAAAGAAAGCGATAGTATTTTTCAGATCAGCGTAGGAATTTTATCGCATTTTCACAATCTCGTTGTTTTCACAAACGTTTTAAAATCGTGTAAACATATTTTGACATTTTTAAATATCGCAAAATCTTTTAAATCATTTTCTCAATCGCGTAGGATTTTTAATTCATTTTCTTAACCGAATAGCTTAAAATTATCATTTTTAATATGTGTAAAACTATATCTAATACTTTTAAAATGCGTAATGTATTTTCCTTGTGTTCTAAATATAGTATGGAATCTTTTCATTTTAAGCGTCTAATTTTAATAAATTTTGGCAGCATTTTGCCTATAAAATCAGTATAAGGTATTTTTAACATTTTCCTCTAAATATAGTTTATTTTATTTTTACCTAATAATTTCACTTCGAAACTTACTAACGCGCTTCAAAATTTATAGAATGAGCTCTACGTTAGTATTTTTCAAGCGTCTGAATTAATTCTTACTTAAACTAATATTCTGCTAAGTTAAAATTCTAGAACTGAATCAATTTCCTTTGATTTTCTCAATGATTCTTTGGAATCAATTTATGTTGTAAAACCATTACCTAACCTTATCTTAGAAAATAAAATGGCATGTTGGCCAAATCAAAAATAAAATGGTATTCAATTATTCTCTAAATGGCATGTTGGCCATAATTAACTTAAATCATTTTTAATTTAATTATTTTACCTAGATTCTCAAATCAAGTAATTTAGAAAATTACGAGAACATTTTGGTTCTCTTTTTGGATGTAAGGTAGTGAGCCTCATAGTGTATTCTTTGGAATACTCATGCATTTCGTACATGTTATTCACATCCTACTTTAATAATTATATAATTATAAACACATACAATTATTAAATCACATATAATATACATACAATATATTTAAAGCCATAAACATGCATAGCAAAAATAATAAAAGCTATAATCATGCATAGCAAAATAAATCACAAATAGGAAAGCATTTAAACAATCACAAAAATAATAAAACCATAAACAATCACACAAATAAATAATAAATACAATAAACAACCACACAAATGAATCCTTATGGATTCCATACACAAACAAATCCATTTTCCCATCACCACTTAGGGTTGATGAGATTAAATCTCCCTCTTACCTCTTGTAGACAAATTAATCGGTAAGATCTCCTCCTTTCCTCTAAATTTCGTACAAGCTCCAAAACAATTCCTAAAATTCTTAAATAATTAGTAAAAACACATACAAGGTACAAAATAGAGAAACCATGGAACAAGCATGGTTAGAAAAATTAAAAATTCAATTTTGAATCATAGAAACCAAACTTACCCTTAAGGAAGTAAGCAAAAACTTGGATTTTAGGTAAGATAGAGTAGGAATTTGGGAAAACTTTGTGAATGAAAGATGCTTAGAATGGTATTTGGGTTCAAGAAATGTGATTGGATAAAATTATGAAGGTTTGGTTGAGTATGTAAGGGTGTTGGCCGAATAGAGAGAAGAAAAATGGAAGGAAAAGCATGCATGGGTTCTTGGCATTTTTGGAGAGAAGATGAAAGCTTTAATTTAGGATAAGTGTGAAATAAAAGTGAAGAGAGAAAATAGAAGAGGCTGCTGCCGTGAGGTGCTATTTGGGTGGCTTAAGTGATAAGCTTTGCATGGAAAATATCACAAAAGTGTGCACATGGCCAAGCACATGGCTTATGTCATGTTGGAAGCTTCTTGATCCTTGGAGAACCAAGCCAACTAAGGCTCCTTGCTGCTGCCTCACAGCCGTGAAATCCTCCTCCATTTAAGTATTAAATTGCTTTCCATTTATATCTAATTATATGCTAATTAATTAGATAATTAATTTGGTTAAATATCCTAATCAATTTAGATTAATATTCTAATAATATAACTAATTAATTAGACATATAATTACATATATTATATCCTCTAATTAAAATTAGGATATCTAATTAGGAATTAAATTATAACTAATTAATAGTTAAGCTAGTTCACTTAGTTTGCAAATTAGATAATTAGTTAGGTTAAATATCCTATTAACACTTAATTAATATTCTAATCATATAATCAATTAGTTTAATATATATTAGCATATATTATAACCTTTAATAATTATTAGGATATCTAATTCATATTTAGATTATAATTAATTAAGAATTAAACTAGTTCACTTAGTTAGCTAATTAAGTAATTAGATTAGTCAAATTAAGCTTAATTAGCTACTAATCAAATTCAAGCCTACAATTTTTGAATTAATTCTAACCATTGATTTATCTTTAATTCCTAACCATAGATTAGATCTAAGGTAGATATCAATTAGTCATAAATCTTGAATTCTAATCTCACCATTGATTTGATCAAAGGTTGAAATCAAAGGCTTCCTAACTAAGTCTTCATCCAACGGTTCATACTAAAGTCCAAGCCACTAAGTTTGACTTCATCTTAGCCATTGAAATCATCTTGATTTCCTATCCATTGATCTCATCTACGGTGGATATTGCTTAGTGATTTTATCTAGATTCGTTTTACACCATTGATCGGATCAACGGTTAAGATCAAAGGCATCTAAATTATGCTTTTCATCCAACGGTCCTAAATAAAGTCTATGCTTCTTTTGTTGACCTTTTCCTATTGGTTTAGAAAGTCAAGCCTACCTTTGTTGACTTGCTCTCATTGGTTAGAAATTGTTCGGTCAGCACAGTTGACTATTTTTCCTAAACGTGGGCCCCACGAACTTTTTCGGTCCACAAATAATTTTTTTTTGTTTTTGAGACAAGTGAGATCTTGTTGAATAAAATAATATTATAATAATACAAAATTATTTTATTGTACGCTTAAATCCTAAAAATTATAAGATTAATATATATATCAATCAAAATTGGGTTTAGTAAGATCCCCACTCCAATTAATTAAAATAAGATTTATCCCATTGAGAAAATTATTATTTTCTTAGGTCGAGCAAATCACATACAACAATCAAGTACACTCACGAACAGTCAAATTAAATTTACTTGCTCATGAGAATTCACAAAACAAGTACAAATCGGGACTATATTGTAATTATCCCAAAAGTTGGGGTGTTACAACTCTCCCTACTAAAAAGAATTTCGTCCCCGAAATTCATCATACATCAAAACAATTGAGGGTATTACTCCTCATCCTATCTTCTAGCTCCCATGTAGCTCACGCCACTACATCGTTCTAAACTAGTTTAACTAATGCGATCTCCTTTCCTTGAAGTTGCTTTGTCCTTCGATCTTCAATCTTGGCTGAAAACGTCTCATAGGCTAGATTCTCCTTCAGATTGTACGAGTGTTTGATTCGATGACGTGAGTCGATTAGAAATATATTTCTGTAGTTGTGATACGTAAAATACATCACGAAAATTCGATAAGAATGGTGGTAGTGAAATCTGATAAGCTACCAGATCTATCGATGAAGCATTTGATACAGCCCGATAAACTCCAGAGTAAGCTTCCTCGACTTAATCACTCGTCTAACTCCAGTCATTGGGTGTCACACGTAGAAATACATGATCACCTCCTTCGGATTTCAAGCGGTCTCTATCTTTTACCAATATAACTCTTTCATAGCGTCCGAGTTGTCTTCATCTTGTCTTGGATCATCTTCACTTTCTCAGTTGTCCGCTGCACAAATTCCGGTCCTACAATCTTACTTTCACCAGTATGATACCAACGCAATAACATTCTACAGCGTCTCCTATATAACGCTTGACAGGGTGTCATCCCTATGCTCACAAGAAACTATCGTTGTATGTGAACTCTGTCAATACTAGAAATTCATCTCAACAAGTCTTTTGAAAATTCTAACTATTCGTCTCTTCTTGATATCCAAGTCCCTCTTGATTGAACAGGTACTTCAAGCCTTTGAAATTATTGTGAATTTTATAAGAAAGAAAACGTCTTCAGATTTTCCTTGCAACACAACTATCGCGTATCCTAAAATGTAAATCGGATTATTCTTCTCACGCACGTTCCACTGCCTTGAAGCATACGCCACGACCTTTCGATTTGATCTTAACACTCAATCCAAATCCACGAGTTGAACTCCTTCTAACGAATTTACGTTTGACTAATTTTCGCGCATAACTCCTTCTTCTTCTTCAAAATTGAAGAACTGCATTGAGATCTTCAGCATGTTCCTTTGAATTTCGAGAATAGGTCAAAATATTGCCAATAATGACAAATTTGCCTAGATGAGAAAGAAAGATCCTATATATTCGTAAACATCGTTAAAACATTCCCTACCATTCGGGGTAATATTAAATACTCATAATGTTTGTAATACATCCGCAAAACTGTCTTGGAACATTCTCCACCTTTACGCGAATCTGATAACAACCAACACATCAGTCGATCTTGGAGCAAACAGTGATTTCCTTCATTTGATCTTCTCGCCCCTTGTTACCACATTATTCCGATTTTCTTCATCAAGAGAAGTTATTCTACTTGTCTATTTTTTTAATCTTAACAGAAAATGTCTCATAGATCAAGTTTTCTTCTAATTGCACTGTATTTGGTAGTATGACCTAAGTTGGATCAAGAATAATCCTTCTTAATTGAAATTCATGAAAAATACTATGAAGGTTACAAGAAAAGTAATAAGACTATTCAGTAGATTACTAGATTAGTCCAACAAAGAATTTGAGATGGTCTAATAGATTTCGAAATGAATATAGTTCAATAATTTTAGAAATGAACTTTCGGATTCAAATCCAAAAATCTCGATCAAAGAAATACTAAATTGCATTGCAACAATGTAGTAGGATATGGTTGGAAAATAACCAATCCATTTAAAAAGTCAGGATCTCAGATAGATGTGATTTTGGATAAACAAATCAAATCAACAGAAAAGATTTGATATTCAATGAATATAGAGTAGAGCTAGAAAATTTGAGTATAAGCAACAAGTTTTAATCAAGAAGAATTGAAATACTCAAATCATTCTATAACAAAGGCACGGATAAATCAAATTAATTTACTCAGTCTATTTGAGAAAGAAATAGACAAACCAGATCAATAGAAAAATTTTGAACTCTAATAATAATTGGGTAGTTTTAAACAGAGCTCAAATAGTAATGGCAAGTTTAGAAGCTGAAGTAACATTATGAAAAGAAGTAAAACACAGATAACTCCAAAAGATTTGCACAATCACAGATCACAAGAGAATGAGTTACCCCACGAATTATACAGCACAGTTTTAAGATTACTCTCTATGGCACGACTTTCTCGCTTCTTAAGTTTTAATATTTTAAACTTTCTTATTACACTCCTTGCATTGGCTCTTTCTTCGTTTTCGAGATTTTGAAACACATGCATTACTAACGGAAGTTTCCATCTTCAGCTGATCACACTTCTTTGAATAAGTGTTCAGGCTTTCCACACTTCAAGCACTTCGTTGGTGATGCCACAGTCTGACTAAAATCGTTGCCACTAATACTTTTTTTTTTTTCTGTTCGTTGATGCTTCTCCGATGGTTGCACATATGACTTTCGCTGAAAACGATTAACCTTACGCTTCTTTCTACTTTGAATTATTGAAGATTCTAAGTTACAGCTTCTCGCATCTAGGCTATGAAGTTCGATTATCAGTTCCCGCTGCTGAACGACCATCTGTCCCTGTAGTACTACTACTTCAATCGCCTTGTGCATCACGCTTCTAGCTATAGCTATACGATCTTCATTACGTTTCGCATCCACATGCTCACGTTCGTAATGTTCCATTATCTTTCTTCAAAGATAAACTAAATCGACGCACAACAAACTAAATGTAGCGATTTCGCACAAAACAGTTTCCTTTCAGAAACTGAAACATATCTCTGTGTTTAATATCAGAGATTCACACAGCACAAACAAGACAAACCTACCCACAAACCCAAAAGACTCTAACTTGGGCTCTGATACCAACTAATGTAACACCCTTTCTGGGGATGTCACATTTATGATGCAGAAAAGTAAAAGAAATAAAATCCTTACCCAAGTTATAAAACATTTGATACTTATATAAAATTTGTGGAATATTTTTTTTTCTTTTTATAATTATAATATTTAAATAAAATAAAATAACATGGAACACAAAATATAACAAACATAAACTCATCATAATATACATGTGATTCTTGTCTGAAGTATACAATTAATTTACAACTATTAACATTTAATAGAAACAGTAAAAGACAGTATGCTACTAAAACATAACACCTAAGATATGAGCCCTCGTCATAAGACAAATTCCTTAGTTAGGAATGTCTTGACCGATAGAAATTCGACCCAAAAGTGTATCGAAGTTCTCTCTAGGAGTATAGTGAAACTCGTCCCACAACTCCCTAATAGGTAAAATAATCTCTACGAAAGCAACTGTATAACGTGTAGTAACGAACCCATGTCGAGTCCTACTTACTGATAAGTCACGTTACCACTGTACTCTATGTGCCCTGTGTCCCAGTGGACATACCAAGCCTCCGCGCCTTCGAGAAATTATAGCCTAAAGAAACCTAATTGATCTCGCCTTGCCGCCATTGTAGTCTTCAATGATGTAAACATAAAGTAGAAATAGACAGAACAATACAATAAAGAGGTGAGACAATCTACACCATTACCCGCATGGCAATAAAGAAAATGACAATACAAACAGATATTACAACCACAAGCAGATATTACAATAACACATATTATTTTATCATATACAGGAAAGTAATTTAATACATCATGCATAATATATCTAAGCGATAGATCATGCATTTTATCACGCTTTATAGTAAGCGATAAAATACAAATAATGTATGAACAAGTAAAGTGCGAGATAATGCATGAACAAGAGAATGCGTAATGCATGAACAAGTAAAATGTAGGTAATGCATGAACACACACCGACTCGTTCCTACTCCATGGAGCTAAACACGAATATCCGAGAGAATGATCCGAATAGAAACTAATAATACTTTATGGTGCCCAACCAAACTATTGCACTTTGTCAAACGTCGTGTCTATAGCCCACAGTCCAAAACATCGTGTAGCAGTACACAGTCCAAACATCGTGTACCACAGGCATAGTACTTAGTAATCTCCTCAAGATCTCGATTAAGAATAGTGCTTGTCAAGATCATTAGTGTGTTACCTGTTACCACGGCCCAGAGGTGCTACCACTGTCCACATATGGGATCCTCCGCACACTAATGCCTCCAAGTTCATAAATGAACCACACTACGCTTATCACACCAATTACGGTGTAATTCACCTCATCAATCAATCGCCAATTATAAACCAAATTGGCACAACACTCTAAACATGATCTAAAATTACAAAAATAACCTTATAAACCAAATTTTTCATAATTACGAAAAATTACCAAAATTACCAAAATACCCTTAGTCACAAAATACCAAAATATAGTACGTCCCACTGACAAGACTACATCTCAACAAGATATAGCACGTCCCACTGACAAGATTATACCGCAACATGTCTGGGTCCACCACTTTGGCCCGACAAAGAAATCGATAGTATTTTTCAGTCGCGTAGGAATTTTATCGCATTTTCACAATCTCGTTGTTTTCACAAACGTTTTAAAATCGTGTAAACATATTTTGACATTTTTAAATATCGCAAAATCTTTTAAATCATTTTCTCAATCGCGTAGGATTTTTAATTCATTTTCTTAACCGAATAGCTTAAAATTATCATTTTTAATATGTGTAAAACTATATCTAATACTTTTAAAATGCGTAATGTATTTTCCTTGTGTTCTAAATATAGTATGGAATCTTTTCATTTTAAGCGTCTAATTTTAATAAATTTTGGCAGCATTTTGCCTATAAAATCAGTATAAGGTATTTTTAACATTTTCCTCTAAATATAGTTTATTTTATTTTTACCTAATAATTTCACTTCGAAACTTACTAACGCGCTTCAAAATTTATAGAATGAGCTCTACGTTAGTATTTTTCAAGCGTCTGAATTAATTCTTACTTAAACTAATATTCTGCTAAGTTAAAATTCTAGAACTGAATCAATTTCCTTTGATTTTCTCAATGATTCTTTGGAATCAATTTATGTTGTAAAACCATTACCTAACCTTATCTTAGAAAATAAAATGGCATGTTGGCCAAATCAAAAATAAAATGGTATTCAATTATTCTCTAAATGGCATGTTGGCCATAATTAACTTAAATCATTTTTAATTTAATTATTTTACCTAGATTCCTCAAATCAGTAATTTAGAAAATTACTGAGAACATTTTGGTTCTCTTTTTGGATGTAAGGCCGTGAGCCTCATAGTGTATTCTTTGGAATACTCATGCATTTCGTACATGTTATTCACATCCTACTTTAATAATTATATAATTATAAACACATACAATTATTAAATCACATATAATATACATACAATATATTTAAAGCCATAAACATGCATAGCAAAAATAATAAAAGCTATAATCATGCATAGCAAAATAAATCACAAATAGGAAAGCATTTAAACAATCACAAAAATAATAAAACCATAAACAATCACACAAATAAATAATAAATACAATAAACAACCACACAAATGAATCCTTATGGATTCCATACACAAACAAATCCATTTTCCCATCACCACTTAGGGTTGATGAGATTAAATCTCCTCTTACCTCTTGTAGACAAATTAATCGGTAAGATCTCCTCCTTTCCTCTAAATTTCGTACAAGCTCCAAAACAATTCCTAAAATTCTTAAATAATTAGTAAAAACACATACAAGGTACAAAATAGAGAAACCATGGAACAAGCATGGTTAGAAAAATTAAAAATTCAATTTTGAACCATAGAAACCAAACTTACCCTTAAGGAAGTAAGCAAAAACTTGGATTTTAGGTAAGATAGAGTAGGAATTTGGGAAAACTTTGTGAATGAAAGATGCTTAGAATGGTATTTGGGTTCAAGAAATGTGATTGGATAAAATTATGAAGGTTTGGTTGAGTATGTAAGGGTGTTGGCCGAATAGAGAGAAGAAAAATGGAAGGAAAAGCATGCATGGGTTCTTGGCATTTTTGGAGAGAAGATGAAAGCTTTAATTTAGGATAAGTGTGAAATAAAAGTGAAGAGAGAAAATAGAAGAGGCTGCTGCCGTGAGGTGCTATTTGGGTGGCTTAAGTGATAAGCTTTGCATGGAAAATATCACAAAAGTGTGCACATGGCCAAGCACATGGCTTATGTCATGTTGGAAGCTTCTTGATCCTTGGAGAACCAAGCCAACTAAGGCTCCTTGCTGCTGCCTCACAGCCGTGAAATCCTCCTCCATTTAAGTATTAAATTGCTTTCCATTTATATCTAATTATATGCTAATTAATTAGATAATTAATTTGGTTAAATATCCTAATCAATTTAGATTAATATTCTAATAATATAACTAATTAATTAGACATATAATTACATATATTATATCCTCTAATTAAAATTAGGATATCTAATTAGGAATTAAATTATAACTAATTAATAGTTAAGCTAGTTCACTTAGTTTGCAAATTAGATAATTAGTTAGGTTAAATATCCTATTAACACTTAATTAATATTCTAATCATATAATCAATTAGTTTAATATATATTAGCATATATTATAACCTTTAATAATTATTAGGATATCTAATTCATATTTAGATTATAATTAATTAAGAATTAAACTAGTTCACTTAGTTAGCTAATTAAGTAATTAGATTAGTCAAATTAAGCTTAATTAGCTACTAATCAAATTCAAGCCTACAATTTTTGAATTAATTCTAACCATTGATTTATCTTTAATTCCTAACCATAGATTAGATCTAAGGTAGATATCAATTAGTCATAAATCTTGAATTCTAATCTCACCATTGATTTGATCAAAGGTTGAAATCAAAGGCTTCCTAACTAAGTCTTCATCCAATCGGTTCATACTAAAGTCCAAGCCACTAAGTTTGACTTCATCTTAGCCATTGAAATCATCTTGATTTCCTATCCATTGATCTCATCTACGGTGGATATTGCTTAGTGATTTTATCTAGATTCGTTTTACACCATTGATCGGATCAACGGTTAAGATCAAAGGCATCTAAATTATGCTTTTCATCCAACGGTCCTAAATAAAGTCTATGCTTCTTTTGTTGACCTTTTCCTATTGGTTTAGAAAGTCAAGCCTACCTTTGTTGACTTGCTCTCATTGGTTAGAAATTGTTCACCAACACAGGTTGACTATTTTTCCTAAACGTGGGCCCCACGAACTTTTTCGGGTCCACAAATAATTTTTTTTTGTTTTTGAGACAAGAGAGTCTTGTTGAATAAAATAATATTATAATAATACAAAATTATTTTATTGTACAGCTTAAATCCTAAAAATTATAAGATTAATATATATATCAATCAAAATTGGGTTTAGTAAGATCCCCCAGCTCCAATTAATTAAAATAAGATTTATCCCATTCGAGAAAATTATTATTTTCTTAGGTCGGAGCAAATCACATACAACAGTCAAGTACACTCACGGAACAGTCAAATTAAATTTACTGCTCACAGAATTCACAAAACAGTACAAATCGGGACTATATTGTAATTATCCCAAAAGTTGGGGTGTTACACATAATATATCAAGTAATATATAACAATAATACCTATCACAATGTCATGCATAATATATTAAAATAATAAATCATATAATTTATCACAGATTATAATAAACAGTAAAATACAGATAATGCATGAACATTAAAATGCGATGATGAATGATACACACACCGACCCGTTCCTACTCCATGGAGCTAAACACGGATATCCGAGAGAATGACCCGATCGTAAACTAATAATACTTTATGTCACCCAACCAAGCTATTGCACTTGTCAACACGTCGTGTCTATAGCCCACAAATCCAAAACATCGTGTAGCAAGACACAAATCCAAACATCGTGTACCACAGGGCATAGTACTTAATAGTCCCCTCAAGATCTCGACTAAGAATAGTGCTTGTCAAGATCATTAGTGTGTTGCCCATTACCACGGCCCAGAGGAGCAACCCACTGTCCGCATGTGGAATTCTCCGCACACTAATGCCTTCAAGTTCATAAATGAACCACACTACGCTTATCACACCAAATACGGTGTAATTCGCCTCGTCAATCAATCACCAATTATAACCCAAATTGGCACAACACTCTAAACATGAGCTAAAAATTACCAAAATACCCCTATTATCCCAATTTTACCATATTTACAGAAAATTACCAAAATACCCCTAGTCACCAAAAAATAAAGTATAGTACGTCTCACCTGACAGTACTATACTACAACATGTCTGGGTCCACCACTTTGGCCCGACAGCAAAACTCACAGTATTGTTTAATCGCGTAGGAATTTTATCGCATTTTCACAATCTCGATGTTTTCACAAATGTTTTTAAATCGCGTAAAGATATTTTGATGTTTTTAAATGTCGTAAATTGTTTTTGAGTTATTTTCTCAATCGCGTAGGATTTTTAATTCATTTTCATAACCGAATAGCTTAAAATTGTTATTTTTAATATGTGTAAAACTATATCTGGTACTTTTAAAATACGTAATGTATTTTCCTTGTGTTCTAAATATAGTATGGAATCTTTTCATTTTATGCGTCTGATTTTAATAAATTTCGGCAGCATTTTGCCTATAAAATCAGTATAAGGTATTTTTAACGTTTTCCTCTAAATATAGTTTATTTTATTTTTACCCAATAATTTCACTTTGAAATTCACTAACGCGCTTCAAAATTTATAGTATGAGCTCTACGTTAGTACTTTTCAAGTGTCTGATTAATTTCTTACTTAAACTAAATTCTGCTAAGTTTAGAATTCTAAAACAGAATTAATTCCTTTGATTTTCTCAATGATTCTTTGGAATCAATTTATGTTATAAAACAATTACCTTACCTATCTTAGGAAATAAAATGGCATGTTGGCCACATCAAAATAAAATGGCACTTGGTTATACACTAATGGCATTTTGGCCATAATTAACTTAAATCATCCATTATTTACCTAGGTTCATTAAATCCTTGATTTAGAAAATTGTGAGAACATTTTGGTCCTCTATTTTTATGAGAAGGCCGTGAGCCTTAAATGTGTTCTTTGGAACACTCATGCATTTCGTACATGTTATTCACATCCTACTTAAATAAATACACAATTATAATTACATATAATTATGTAATCACATATAAAACACATACAATATATTTTAAGCCATAATCTTGCATAGCAAAAATAATAAAAACTATAATCATGCATAGCAAATTAAAATCACAATTAGTAAAGCATTTAAACAATCAAAAACAATAAAAATCACAAATAAACCATACAACCGAATCCTTATGGATTCTACACACAAACACAATCCATTTTCTCATCACCACTTAGGGTTGATGAGATTAAATCTCCCTCTTACCTCTTGTAGACAAAACAATCGATAAGATTCCTTCCTTTCCTCCAAATTTCGTGTGACCTCCAAAAAAATTCCTAAAATTCTCAAACAATTAGTAAATACTCATACAAGGTACAAAATAGGAAAACCATGGAACAATCATGGTTAGAAAAATCAGAATTTCAATTTTGAACCATAGAAACCAAACTTACCCTTAAGTAAGTAAGCAAGAAGTGGAATTTTAGGCAAGATGGAGTAGGAATTTGGGAAAAGTTTGTGAATGAAAGATGCTTAGAATGGTATTTGGGTTCAAGAAATGTGATGATCTAAAATTATGAAGGCTTGGGTGAGTATGGAAGGGGGCTGGCCGAACCTAGTGAGAGAAATAGGAGAGAAATGTTTGCTTGAGCTTTTGATATTTTAGAGAGAGAAGTGAATAGCCAAAATGTGATAAGGGTGAAAAACTAAAGTGAAGAGTGAATAAAGAGTGCAGCAGCCGTGAGTGGCCTTTAGGTGAGCTTGAGTGAGTGAATTTGCTTGGTAAAAATATCACAATTGTGTTCACACTAGCTAGCACATGGCCTAGTCATGTTGGATCCTTCTTGAACCTTGTAGAACCAAGCCACCTTGCCTCCTTATGCAGCCCAAAAATCGTGCACTCCTTCATCTTATTAGGGGGTTAATTGATTTCCAATTACACTTAATTACATGGTAATAGATTAGATAGTTAGTTAGGTTAATTATCCTAACCAATCTAATTTAACATACTAACAATATAACTAATTAATTTAGTATATATTAACATATATTATAACCTTTAATTAATATTAATATAGCTAATTAGTATTTAGATTATAATTAATTCATAACTAAATTAGTTCACTTAGTATGCTAATTAGGTAATTAGATTAGTTTAATTAAGCTTAATTAGGTTACTAACCATTTTCAAGCCTACAATCTTTGACTCAATCCTAGCCCTTGATTCATCTTTAATTCCTAACCATTGATTAGATCTAGGGTAGATATCACTTGATCAAAAACCTATCATTCTAATCTCACCATTGATTAGATCAACGACTTAGATTAAAGGCTTCATCATTAAGTCTTCATCCAACGGTTCAAATGAAAACACATGCTCCCTTAGGTGTCCAATTCCTATTGGTTTAGAAAGTCAAGCCTACCTTTGTTGACTTGCTCTCATTGGTTAGAAATTGTACAACAAGACACAGGTTGACTGCTTTTTCTACACGCGGTCCCACAAAGACTTTTAAAGATCCGTGGTCAAACCGAAGCGATTTTTACTATTTTTGAGACAAGATAGAGTATCTGTAATATAAAATAATATTATAAAAATATAAAATTATTTTATTACACAGCTTAAATCCAAAAATTACGCTATTAATTTATATATCAATTAGAATTGGGTTTAGTAAGATCCCCATGACTCCAATTAATTAAAATAAGATTTATCCCACAGAAAATTATTATTTTCTTAGGTCGGAGCAAATCACATACAACAGTCAAGTACACTCACGGAACAGTCAAATTAAATTTACTGCTCACAGAATTCACAAAATAGTACAAATTGGGACTATATTGTAATTATCCCAAAAGTTAGGGTGTTACAGTATTTACTTCCCATCGACTCGAATGATACTATTCTCGTTTGTAAGCCTACTCTCATTACATCAAGTTTATTTAAAACTATCCTATTATTGTTAGGAATTGGAACCCTTTTTACTAATTCAATCATCTACTTTTTCATGAATAGGCTTGATCTCAAGAAGGAGATTAATCGTTTTTCTAAACGGGTCTCGTCATTCGGTTTCAACAGAAACTTAGTGTTTCTTGAGACATAAAATTTCCTAGATGTGAATAAATGAAACTCACTCCTAAGTTTTATTGGACCATATCATACTTTTCATTAGGCGGGTCCAGTGGTAAATCAAGTGACTTCCCTACTTTTCTTTCTAACCTTTATAACGTTTCTAGTATACTTCGATTGAGTAAATGTGCTCTCGAATCTGAGCCATAACAATGTGCTAAGTGTAGCATGATTAAGTGAGAACTTACCCTATGAGACATTTTGTTCGAATCAAGGAAAGACAGTTTGACAAATCAATTGAAGAACGCCGCCATTTTCTCCAATGATCATTTTAGGTTCTCAACTATCATCAAGATCACCTGAGAGAAGGGTATATTTCCAAGGCAACTTTCTCTGACGCATAGTGAACACCACGGGTATATCGTAATGTTGCGCCATGTAATGAATGCTTCGGTAGTACTCATCGACTACACAAACAAGACCTTTCTTCCCTATTGAGATAGAATTGTCGTGTTGTTCTTCAAATTCTGAAGTAGAATGAGGAGTCACGCTAGAGACTGTCCAAGTGCGAATTTCGGTTTGAGACAGTTTAACTTTTGAGTCAAGTGATCTTTAAAAAAAAGAATTATTGGAGATCCATCGCAATTTGGAGCAGTTCTTCAATGGGATAGATCAAAGACTGTATTGCAGATTCGTAACTATAGGATCAGCTGATTAATACGGGAGACTCACTGCAGAATTCTTCAAGATGGTAATACTTCTCGTCTAACTCATGCATGAGAGTCAAGTTTGTAGGATTGGTGCATATAAGGAAAGATTTTCAAGGATTAAAGAGGCACTTGACTACCTTGCCGACGATGATTCCACCCAAATCCTAACGAACCTTTTTGGGATGCTTAGTGATGCTTCGCATTGGAAGTTTAGAACGTGTGCTTGATCAGAATAGAAGGAATGGTAATGTACGCTTAGAGACAATCGAGAATACATGAGAAGGATTACCTTACACCGACTCAGAGTTAGCTTTATAGTTGCATTAAAGATCTAGAAGCATTTTCTACAAGGAGAAATTCTCAATGCCTATGGTAATCTTAAGAGCTAAAGGTATTTTGGTCTATTGGAATGAGTTAAATATGAGACAGAGACGATGATTAGAAGTTCCAAAAGATTTTGATTTTTTTTTCATTTTAGTATAATCCCAGAAGAGGCGAATGTCATAGCAGATGCCTTAAGAAGAAAATAAGCTTAGTTGTGTACTACAGTAAGCAAGAAGAATAAGTTCGATAGAGCCACTCGGCAATGGACAGTTGTTTGGAGAGTTGGCTGTTGGATGGCTAAAGACTCAAAGGGTGTAGAATCTTTTATTGATCGGCCTATGACGTCAACACGTTTTTGCCCGTTAATATACGATGCTCAGTGGAAGGAAGCAACCTTATTGCCAGTGATTTGGATTGATGCAGCTGAAGATACAACACGAGAACTAGGAGACAAAATGAAAGAAACTCAATCGCGTTTATTCTAAGATATGATGAATTTCGAGGACGAAATTCCTTTTTAGAACGGGAGTGTTGTAACATCCTGAAAATTATTTATTTCATTATAAATGATTGTTTCATAATATTTACGATTTTTGGAAATTTTTGTGGATTTTTCTGAGAACGTTGAATATTTTAATATATTCCTCGTTTTGCATGCGCGCTGAGCGGAGCTGGAAAAATGAAATATTTTCCCTGAGGCTGGTAAACTTTGGACTGTGGAAACGTCGATGGGGGATTTTACTAAACCCGAGGCTGGACACAGTTTACGAGATTTTATCTGATAAATAAAATCATTGTATCATAAAATCATCTAATGAATAATAAAATATTATTTTCATCGACTGTAACTTTTATTCACTGGGAAAATATTTTTAACAGTGTAATTAATCATCCGTCAGATGTATTTAATTAAGGAGACAATATTACTATGCACTTTATCGAGAAGCGCTTGAAGCTTCTCAAGGAAGCTTCAAGGAAACTTCCAGGAAGCTTCCTCCAGCCACTATTCACTCTCTCTCTCCTCCCTTTTTTGGTGCTGCACGGTTGGCTAAGAGGGATATTACATTTTTATTCTCCCATTTTCTCTCATTCACGTTGGTCACTCTCCCCCTCATACGCAGCTCTCTTTTTCTCCTTCTCTTTGTCTCTTCTCCATACGGCTACACACCCACAAACATCATTGTTGATTTTCAAGCTTCCCTTGCTCAAGCAAAACTTAGACCATTGTTTCCTCTCTCCATCTTCAAGCTTTCTTCTTTGTGGAACTCACCTTGGCTCCTCCCATTTTCGTGGTTGTCAGCCTAACACTAAAGCTTCAAGCTTTAAGGTAAAGCTCTCAACTTTCTTCTCCTCTTCTCCTTATTTTCGTGTCCCATGGTCACATTGGTGACTATGGATACCATTTCCACTCTTTGATCTTGATTTTTATGGATTTGAACACTAAGGTTTCTGGGGTGGTGAAGCACGAAATTTCTAAGCAAAAGAAGCTTGCTTTCCTTGTGCTTCTCTAAGGTAAGAGGAAGACACTCCTCGTCAACCTCTATTAGCATTTAGAAACGTCGCTTGTGATTGATAGAGAGGGAACCCTATTGAGGGTCATCCTTTGTTTGCATGCTGTTTGTAATGTGTTTGTCTATTAGATTGTTTTTGTGTATATTGATGTATCTAAATGGATTGGAATGTATAACATGGAAGGAAATGACGTCAGATTGGTTTTTGGATGGCCACGGTTTGAGCCCAAAAATTTGGGGATTCTTTATGAACAATTATAACAATTTGAACTTCTGACCATTTAGTATAATGTTAATATCTGTCGAATTTGACCTTTTGACCATATCCGTTGAATTTGATCTTCTGACCATATCCGTCGAGTTAGGATGTCAATATCCATCGAGTAGAATTTCTGACCATTTAGTAGAGAAACTTCTCCAATGTGAATATCCGTCGAGTTAGAGTTTCTGACCATTTAGTAGAGAAACTTCTCTAATGTGAATATCCATCGAGTTAGGATGTCAATATCCATCGAGTAGAATTTCTGACCATTTAGTAGAGAAACTTCTCCAATGTGAATATCCGTCGAGTTAGAGTTTCTGACCATTTAGTAGAGAAACTTCTCCAATGTGAATATCTGTCGAGTTAGGATGTCAATATCCATCGAGTAGAATTTCTGACCATTTAGTAGAGAAACTTCTCCAATGTGAATATCCATCGAGTTAGAGTTTCTGACCATTTAGTAGAGAAAGTTCTCCAATGTGAATATCCATCGAGTTAGGATGTCAATATCCATCGAGTAGAATTTCTGACCATTTAGTAGAGAAACTTCTCCAATGTGAATATCCGTCGAGTTAGACTTTCTGACCATTTAGTAGAGAAACTTCTCTAATGTGAATATCCGTCAAGTTAGGATGTCAATATCCGTTGAGTAGAATTTCTGACCATTTAGTAGAGAAACTTCTCTAATGTGAATATCTATCGAGTGAGAGTTTCTGACCATTTAGTAGAGAAACTTCTCTAATGTGAATATCCGTTGAGTGAGAGTTTCTGACCATTTAGTAGAGAAACTTCTCTAATGTGAATATCCATCGAGTTAGGATGTCAATATCCGTTGAGTAGAATTTCTGACCATTTAGTTGAGAAACTTCTCCAATGTGAATATCCGTCGAGTTAGAATTTCTGACTATTTAGTAGAGAAACTTCTCCTATGTGAATATCCATCGAGTTAGGATGTCAATATCCGTCGAGTAGAATTTCTGACCATTTAGTAGAGAAACTTCTCCAATGTGAATATCCATCGAGTTAGGATGCCAATATCCGTCAAGTTAGACTTTCTGACCATTTAGTAGAGAAACTTCCCTAATGTGAATATCCGTCGAGTTAGGGTGCCAATATCCGTCGAGTTAGAGTTTCTGACCATTTAGTAGAGAAACTTCCCCAATGTGAATATCCGTCGAGTTAGGATGCTTATATCCGTCGAGTTAGAGTTTCTGACCATTTAGTAGAGAAACTTCTCCAATGTGAATATCCGTCGAGTTAGAATGCCAATATCCATCGAATTGGGATTTCTGCTGACCTTTTAGTATATTCGACAGTTTTTGATCTCCATTCAACAGAAATTGATTTTAGGCATTCTTGTTAAAATTGTAACTCAGCCATTTTCGTCACCGAATCCCCTTTATGGCTGACATCTTCCATCATTCTGTCATGCTATTTTTTGTCGAAAGGTTGCCTCAACTGTACACTAGATACATTATCTCCGTCGAATCCAAATGTATAATTTATCACCTAACACATAGTGATTAAATTAATGGTAATAGGATGTAAGAATTAGCAAATTGGAAAGTTAAATTATATTGAGATTCATAAATTTTAAAGAATCAAGAATGGAATTTTCATAAGACTTAGGATAATTTTAATTAGGGTAAGAACAAGAGAGTATGAGACTTTGAGATCTTAGAATAACCTTCTAAGGGTATGTGAATAAATTACCTAAGAGGATTTAATTAATTAAGAGAATTCCTTTAGAGACAAACTTTGTAAGAAAAGCTAAACCTATGCAAGAATTCATAATACATCTTAAAAATGCATTAATTCATTTAATTCTAATATTATGATATTGTGGGTCCATGTGAGCGACCAATAATTGTGTTGATTCTTGCTTTGGGCCAATTGTGGCATATTATGGAATTGTATGTAATAATGATCACACATGATTATGCATATAGTCTGTATGCATTGTGAATGTCTGTTAGACTTTGTTAAGGCTTTTAGCCTAGGAGTTGAATCACACCTTAGTGCGGGTGCAAATAGACAAGTGGGGTCCTATAGTTGACCTTGGGGGCGTCGGGGCATGGGCGTCTCACAGAGGGCAGTGGTAGCCCCTCTGGACCGTGGGACAAATTGATGCAAACGCACCGACGATCCTGACTGGCCACAGTCCTATATCGAGATCTTATGGGAATGCCGCTGTATAAAGCCTTGTTGTGCAAAATGACTGATTATTTTTTGGAAAGCACTTGTTTTATGGTTGACGAGATACTGGCATGTCTCCCTGATCATTCTCTCCTAATGTTTTGTGTCTAGCTCCATGGAGTAGGATTTTGACTTTGTATGCATATGCATAGTGAGTCCATGAATTATTTGGCATTTATTGTTATTATAATTGGAACTGTTGTATTACTGATATATATATAACTACCTGGAACTGTTTGGTTGATTATAACTATTACTAAATGTTTATTATCATTGTTGCTGTCAAAAATGCTATGTGGGCACTTTGCGCCGTTTTGTTTCTTGTTGCCATAATTGGTAATGATGGTAGGATGTCTTACCTCTTTCTTGTACTTTTCTTGTTCTATGTAAATTCTTGGTTAAAGACTGTAAGTGGGATCAAGGTTGGATTCTTTTGGACTTTCTTGGTTTAACCCACTGTATCCGGTGATGTCGTCGCGAATGGGGTTTTATTGGGTTCGTTTGAATTGTGTTCACTGGTGGTGCCAAGACTTGGCCAGTCGATTGGACTGACAGGCATATGCGATTTATTGGGGATCTGACCTTGACCATGAAGAGGACTGCGAGTGAAGACCTTATTCTGTATTTCTCACTACACCGGTGAGCCCGGAGTTGCCTTACGCATTCGGGATTCGATGGAGTGCCCAACTCCTTAGTTGTGGATATGATGTGGGTAGTTTATGTTTTATTTTTTTTATTTTGCATTACCTCTATAAAGTGTATTTTGGGTATATGTACGTTTTAAGATGATTATCTAGTCTTATATGCTGAAATTTGAGTACATCTTATAATTCATATTTTAACTAGTTGTATATGTAACTATTCATTCGTGGCTCCTATTTTTTTCATATGCGAAATGAATAATATTTTTGTAAAGTTTGTTATTTGATAATGATAGCACGTCGAAATTTAGTGACCGTGATATAATGACGATTGTGCCGTGGTTATTAAATCGAGGGGTGTTACAAGTTCCTAGTGGTTTTCAACCACAAACATGGTAACTAAACCCAAAGAAACTCTCATACACTCCAGTCAAAACACAAACACCATGAAAATGAATCAAAAGCTCCACCTTCAAACCCATTTTTCCAAATCAAACTTCATAGAGAAATAAAAACATAAATATGTCCTAAGTCATACCCATGATCAAACTAAACCACAAATACCACCTATTCAGCCATAAGAAACAAGAACCAAGAAGGAAAACTTCATAACTCACCCGAAACCCATTTTTGTTCATCATCAAACATGAAGCAAAAACAAGAAAAGAAGGAAAAAGAGTTATGAAACAAGGTTCCCCTACCTCTAGTGTCCATAAAGAAATGAACTCGAGCTCCTCTCCACCTCTTCCTTCTTCTTCCTCCTTTTTTCCTCCTTTATTTGCTGTTGCTTCCCCTCTATCTTCTTTCTTTCATTTTCCTTTGTGTTTTCCTATTAGGAGCCGTGAAAAAGGATGAGAACGAGGGATAAAATATTCCATGCAACGCAAAAAGTCAAGGGCAGAAAGAGAGAAATGTGAGGCTTTTGGCCTCTTTAGATATTTAGGATGGTGCATCTGACTGTTAAGAACACTTAGATTTTACCAAATCAAGTTTCCTAACTTTGAACAACTTTAGAATAAATTCTAAGATTCATAAAAAATCTTGTTTTACTATTTCCTTTTTTTTTCATATTTGCAATTAGTCAATCTAGCATTAAAACACACTCTCAATATGCTTAAAAATACTAAATTAACTCCGATTATCCTCAAATTTTAACCACATCATCTTCCACACATTTCTGACCTAGAAATAATTTTTTCACATCTATTTCCATTAACTAAGTAGTTTAAACTAATTTTGGAGCTAATAACAGTTGTTTTTCACATATAGTGTTACAACAAAGTAACAAAACTTGCACAGAAGGTCACCAAAATTAACAGGCATGTTAAGCAAGCATTATGCTACCTCTGTAATCATTTAAAAGTCTAACATGTTTTCGAGGATGTTACATTTCTCCCCTCCTTTTTAAAATTTTGTCTCCAAAATTTTGTTTACCTAATATAAGAAGTCCTAAACAACTCACATGTAACAACAAGTACAACCAAATACCAAAGAAATTTTTTTTACCAACGTACTCACCTTTTCTTAAACCAAGAGACTGTGTTTTTTTCTTACCTTGCAGAATGTAGATTCTCCCCTGAGCGGTGAGTCTAGAATCTGGTTTTGCCTCCTTCCTCTAAGGACAATTTCTTGTAAAGTGGTCTGACTTGCCACAAGTAAAGTACGTTTCCTGGTCAGCTTTACAAGCTTTATCTCTATGAAGTCTACCACTGTAACACCCTCGCTTGGGTATTACATTTCAGAATAACACTTTTTCCCTTATTTCAAAACTTTACCCAAGCCATAATTAGGATTTGTTATAAAATACGGGTTTAAAAATTCATTTTTGTGGATAACATAACAGAACATGAATAACTCAAGGTATAAAGAACTGAACAAAACATTCCACACATTTATATATATATACATAAAAAACTGACTAGAACATAAGTACTTAAGATTTGCATACCAAAAGAGACATAAAACAACTTAACAACACAAACTTAAACCGGCCTAAGTTCATTACACCTAAGGGAATGGTCCTCCTCAGGATCCTCTTCAGATTCCTCAAAAGACAAGTTCCCCAGTCGAGGCAAGTCTCGATAGGAAAGAGTCCGAGCAGAAGATATCTCGGAATCCTCCATAGGAGAATAGTGAAGGTTGCCCCCAAATCCCTTAAAGGCATATGAAACTCTAGATAAATTGTAGAAGAAAAAGAAAAAGTAGTGACCCCATGACGGGTACTACTCAGGGATAAAGTAAAGTCTCCACGATACTCTACCCGCTCTGTATCCAGATGGATACGTCAGGCATTAATGCCTCTAAGGTACTGGACTCTCATATAACCCAGAAGGTCTCTCCTCGCCACCATCGCAATCTTCAAAGAGTATAGGCATAAAACATAACAAGCAAAACAAAAACAACATAAAGAGGTGAGATCCCCTGCATCATATACCAGCATGGCAGCAAGAAATAATAATAACAATAAAGTCATAAAGTACAGAAATAATAATTACAATCATGATATTTATCAGCAATCAATTCAATAATATATATCAGCAGGTATTTTAACAGTATATCAGTAGGTTATTCAACAATATAAAGGTATCACAACAAAATGTTCAATGACTATGTGAATGCACAATGAATTGACACCTACTTCATGGAGCTAAAACCAAACATCAGAGAGAATGATCGGGGAGTTATGTCTGTATATCATTAGCCTCAAATCAAGTGCTTTCAAATATAATCAATATGCACAACATGACATATACAAGACATTCTCGACTGGATCAGGAATAGGAATAGGGTCTCGTCGAGATCGTTGGTGCGTTGCACAATCCCCACGGCCCAATGGAGCTACCAATTGGCCATTTGTGGGATACCCGCCCCTCGACGCCTCTTAGGTCATTCATAGACCTTCCCTACGCAATTCATACCTGCACAAAGGTGTAATTCATCTCCTAGGCACACAGCCTCAACAACAAGTCATTCTGACTTTCACAATGTATGATCACATGACATAGATAAAACAATATTCATTAATAGTATAAATTCCACCGAAAGAAGCCACAATAGGGCTTAAGTCAACCACTGACATCTCTAGGTCTAGTACATCGGCCTGACAGCAAATTGCTATTTTTCTCAAACGTGAAACATTTTCACTGAAATTTCACAAGCGTGTAACACTTTTGTCATGTTTCAAAGCCACAAAACATCTTTACATAGATTTTCAAATGCATAAACTTGTTAAAACATTTTCTCAATTGCGTAGACATTTTAAAGCACTTTCCATCACTTTTACTAAGAACTCACTTAAACAAAACACTTTAATTTTCAAAACATCCCTCAAAACTTATTTCCATTATCAAAATTAATTTCTTTTTAAACAATAAAACCTTGTTCATTTTCCTTTTTAATTTGTGAATCCTCAAATCCTATTCTAGTCCCATAATCATCTAAGTTTTCAATTAATAAAACAATTTTGTCTTGGAAACCCTATTTTGAGCTTCATGGCCGTGAGCCATAAGCTTTGATTGGACCCAAAAAGCTTGCCTTTAACACATGAATCAAAGCATACAAGGCATTTCAATAATCAATTCATGTAATAGCAATTTCATACATCCATAACATCACATAATCACAAATAGCCAAACAAACATAAATCATAAAATACACATAACCAAGTGAATAAATCCTCACATGGATTATTCACCCACAAAACACAAAATTCGTCCCTCACCACCAATATGGTTGATGAGGTTAATCTCCCTCTTACCTTGGATGATGATCAAAGCTCTTTGATGTCCTCTTGAAAAAGCTTCTCTTTCCAAGAAGATCCTTAAAACAAAACAACACACAAGCATCAACATCTAGGGCTTGGAACAAGATGACCATGAATCAAGATCATGGCTAAGAACTTGAGAAGAAAACTTAGAAATAAAGATGACAAACTTCACCTAGAGCCTCCAAATATGAAGCCTATAGAAAAGATTGAGGATGGATGATTTTGGAGAAACTCATAACAACAAAGTGTCTCAAAAGGGTGCTTAGATTCAAGAAATGACGTTGGTTGGAATTGATCAAGATTGATGGGTGAAGAAGAGGTGTTCGCCATGAGAAACAAAGGAGAGAAAAAGAGAGAGAATTTGATAGATGGTTACTAAAAAACAAGACAAGAAAAGCTTAAGAGAGAGAAGAACTAATTTTTTGTCACCAAACTTCTCTAAGAAGCTCCCTTAGCTGTGGGGTCCCAAGGGCTTTTTGGGCAAAGCTTCTCTAAGAAGCTTCACTCCAAGCTTGCTGAGGAAGCTTGCTTTCAAGCTTGTCTTGGAAGCTTTCTTCCAAGCTTGTCTTGGAAGCTTGCTTCCCAATAGCTCAAGATTAAACATCTAACCAGTTATTTACCGGAAGCTATTACCCAATGGACAAAAGCTACTGTTAGTAAAACCAGTATTTATTATCCAATGAATAATAGAATGCACTTGGATTTTATTAGTCAAATAAAATCTCAGAAAAGGAAAATTTTGAAATCTGTTCCCGATTTCAAGTTTAGTAAGCTCCCCCAGGCCTACGTGAACAGTCTAAAATTTTTCTAGTCCCAATTTTTTTTTATTTTTTCAGCACCGCTTGAAATAGACAGAAGCTCAAGAAAATAATAAAATAATCAAAATAAATCAAACAATTCACAAAAATCCACAGAAACACATATAAAAACATAGACAACAGGAAAAGGAATTTCGGGGTGTTACAACCACACTTTTCACATATTTGCCCACGATCATCCATTTGAATATGCTTTCCTTTGTCCTTCTGATCTCTGGACTATGGGGCACTCCTCTCGAACCTATCATTCAAACTTTTCCATTTGTAGTAATCTTGTGATCTATGCTCTTGTTGAGGTCTCAAATTAAGGGGTTCTACAACTCTGCACTTGTTGACTAAGGTAGGGTAATCCCGGATCTCAAAAGGCTTCACAGTCCTCTTCATAGTATCTCTCATACCAGCTTCAAACTTCACACACTTCCAACCATCATTCGGATTGTATCGAACATAAGAAGAGAATTTGGACAACTCTTTTGCCACTTACTGTCCAACATTCATAGTCCCTAGCTCCAATTGTAAAAACTTCATCTCTCTCTCTTCTCTTGTATGTTCTGCGAAAAGTATTTCTCTGAAAAGGAAATCTTAAATACTTCCTAGGTAATATGAGTCCCCTCTACTTCCATCATCCTTCTTACACCATTCCACCAGTGCTTAACATCTCCCTTTAACATGTATGTAGTGATAATCACATATTTTATACATTAATAGACCCTTATTTTTAGTCATTTACATTCTCCATATACTTAATTGATTGAACTTAGTTATGTTTTGTAAGTTTCGGCTTAAATTGAGCTTAATTGATCTTTTCCAATAATATTGAGATTTTACACTATTTCTGTATTTCGGTCATATCTTGGGTTCTAAATTATATATCTTACCTTGTAGGAAAGATGAGAGAGAGCTCTACAACTTTCATGAAGAGTTCCAGGGCTAATTCAGACATCTAGTGGAGCTAATTGAGCCTGGAAGTCAGAACACGAATTTTGTTACTGGAACCTGAGAAGTATGCACTAATCAAGGCATAACTTAGGCTATAGATGTGATATGAGCCTGAACTAGTAAAATTTGAAAGGTAATACATATATATTCAATTCATATGAAGAACACTTTTCCAAACTACGATGTTTCGATGGAGTTTTCATCCCTTGAAGTCAGCCAACGGAATCAGAGACCTTTTGAGAATGATTTATCCATAACTAGAGTTGTAGACCTCCAATTAACATAGGGTTTAGGCCCAATTACTCATAATAGACCTAAATTTGTAACTAATGGGGTTCTAATGATGTAAGGCCAAATTAGGGGGCAGTTATAGGGAATAGAAGCAAAAAATTAAGAATCATCTTCTCATTCTACACTTCTCACCTTCTCTCTCTAAATCTAGATCTTTCTCTCTTCTTCTTCCTTCTTCTTCAATCTCCTTCATGGTGATAACTATGGAGAGCTAAACTTCTGTAATCAATTCAGAGATTCTTGAAGAAAATATGGTTTGGATTCTTGAGATATTGGTTCTGTTTTTGTGCTCAAATTACATTTAGATTCCTCTTCTTGAGATCTTGGTTCTGTTTTTGTGTTTGAATTGCATTTGGGTTCCTTTTCTTCTTCTTGATCTTGAAAGCATAAATGGTGATTATGTTTATATTTAATCTGATTGAATCTCAATTTAAGATTAAGAATTGTGATGAGATTAAGGATTGATTAATTTGAATTAATCACAGAATTACAGAGGTTAGGTTACTGATGTGTGCTTAGGTTAATTGAATTCGGAGATCAAATTAACATAGATCTAACATGAATTGTGCGAATACAAATTTGTATGTCAATTGTTAATTGAATTCTAGATGATTATTGTAACACCCCAAATTCTGACTATATGAATCGTAATAGCAGAATTACACTGTTTTGCATTTTCTGTGTGTATAAAATTAATTTGACTGTTCTGAGATCATATTTGATCATTCTGTGTGATTGCTCCTGGCTAGGAAAAATAATATTTTTCAGGCCGGGGAAATTCTGATCTGTCTCATTTGGAAGCGGGGGATCTTACTAAACCCGACTCTAAGTGATTCAGAAAAGAATCTTTTAACTTTTAGAATCCATCTATGAAGATAAATAAGATTGTATTAATAAATGTCCGCAATTGCATTTATGGCAATCGTGGCTATGAATGTTGGACCCGATAAGTCTTAATTAATAAGAAAAAGTGTTTAGAACACTTCTTGTAAGTAAAATTAAAGTAAATCAATAGGATATAGTCAAAACAGTTGGTTAGACTTTTCTAACCAATGATAATCGATCAAGGGAAGAAGTTTAGACTTCTTTATGAACCATTAGATTTGAAGCTTGACTCGAGGGCCTTGATCTTTACCATTGATTCAATCAATGGTGTAAAACAAAGCTTACTAAAACTATCAAGTAGCATTTACCATAGACAAGATTAATGAATGAGAATGAGTCAACACTTATAGCTTGATTGTTACTTAGGAAACTAATGAACCTTAATTAAGTTGTCCTAATTATTTAATTAAACAATTAAGTAAACTAACTTAATTGAAGATTAGTTATAACTTAATTCTTACTTTAATAACTTAATTCTAATTTGAGGTAATGATGTATGATTAAAAAGTATTAGATACAAGCTAAATATGTTAAACTAAAATGGGTTATGTACTTGAAGAATTAAGTAAGAACGGTTAGGAGATTAAACCCAATTAATTAGCTAACCACTTAACTAGTAATTAGGCTTGAACTAATGAGGAATTAAGTATTTAAAACCCACCTAAACTATTATGGACAGCAGCCCCTAAACTCATGGTCCAATAGAAGTTTTGAGCAGCAGAATTTTGGGCCCAAATAGCGGCGAGAATTTGTGGCCCAATAGCGTAATTTAGCTTGTTTAACATAAATTAAAGGACTTAAACTTACCTAAAAATACCATGGATCAAGCAGCTGAATTGGGGCAGCAAACGAGCTCCACGGTCCAAAAACTCACGGACAAACAAAGAAGGAAAAACGCCCAAACAAAGATGCGAAAGACGTCCAAAGGGCGGCGAAGAACCGTCCAAAAATTGTGAAGATTCAAGTGATATTTGAAGCTTCAAATATCATGCAAAAGTCAAGTAACCAACCAATGAGAAGAGAGAGTTGTTATGCAATTAATGCATGGCCATTTGCTCAAGCAAATGTCACTCACGTCCATCACCAAGGAAGGCACACGGCAGCAGCAAGGGCAGCTGGAATTGGGATGGATAATCATGCAATAAAATCCTTATTTTATCACCACAAGTATTCACGATGGGCAGCTGGATTTTTACACTTAAAATGAGATATTTTTCTCAAGTAAAATCACTCATTTTTCACGTGCAATTCACGGCTGGACAGCAGCTGAATTTTATCTTCATTCTTCACTTTTTATTCCTCAAATATAAGCCATTTGCTTCCCAAAACATACACGGTCAGCAGCCTCCCAAACACCTCTTCATTCTCCACTTTCTTCTTATCAAATATCCATCTAATTCTCTCAAACACCCAGGAGGAACTCACGCATATTCCATTTCTTTTCTTCACAACCGGTCACCATCTACAAAACTACACCATCCATCCTTTCTAAACACTTATCTTTTGGCTTGTTTAAATTTAAACTCCACTCTAATATCCTACTTTGTTCAAAGCTTCATCAATCTAAGCTTCTTCAATCTTTCTTAAAAAGGTAAGCTTTGATTTAAGAATTCTAAGTTTGATTTTAATTTGTTTAACCATGATTTTTCCATGGTTTTCAACCTTGATGCTTCTATGGTTCTTCACTAATTTTTCTTGAAAAATTTAGGGCTTGTTAGGAGATTTATAAAGTTTCAAGACAAGGGAGGAAAGCTTACAAAGCTTGTCTTCAAGAGGTAAGAGGGAGACTCTACCTTACCACCCATGTTTTGGTAGTATGAGGATGGTATGTTTGGTGAAAAATCCCTAAGGATTTATTCACTTACTGTTTGAGGGTCTTGGACTATATTGATTGGACTGTTGTGATTGGACTGAATTGATTAGACTGTATTTGAGATGTGGCTGCTTGTGTTTCTAGGTTTGTATGTGTAGTATTTATGAGATACGATTTTATTTCAGTACTTGTTTATATGTTGTGATGCTTAAAGAAATGATAATGTATGGGTATGTAAAATATATACAGTACGGGTATGAAATTTATACGTAAATTTTATGAGAAATGGAATTAATTGGAAATATTGTGGAAATATGTAATTAAAATGTAAATTTTCTGTTTTGAGGGACTAAAGTGGAAATATTCTGTTTTGAAGGACGAAAATGTAAATTATAGGTTTTGAAGGACTATAATGTAAATTTTGTGTTTTGAGGGACTATTTTATAAATATGAGAATATAGTAAAATTTGATATTAAAATAAGTAAAACAGTAATTCTGATTTAATACGTACGAAAAATGTTCACGCGATTGGAAAACGTTGAAAAATCACTACGTGATTCGAAAAGGCGACAGAATTGAGTCGCGAATGAAAATACATGAGAATATGACTACGTGATTAAATTACAGTATTATCACTGTTAAATTATTTTATGAACCCTGTATATGTGATATTAGTAGAAATTATGAATAGTGCATAGTACATGCATTGGAAAGGTCTAAAGGATTTGTGTAAGGCAAGATGCCTAGGAGAGATTACACCTCCCGAGTGGGTGCGATAAGCGTAGTGTAGGTCTCGATTGACCTTGGGGGCATTGGGGTGCGGGTTGCCTACAATGGACAGGTTGGTAGCTCTTACATGTACCGTGGGTTAGACCGATGCAACACACCAATGATCCTGACCGAGATACTATCCCTAATCATGATTTGATAAAGACCGTCGTGCATATGCTAGATGTGCGAGAAAATGAGCACGTGGTCCGAAGCACATTGGTGCCGACATCTTTTCGGTCATTCTCTCCGACTTGAGTTGTAGCTCCATGGAGTAGGATATCGAGTCAGTGTACATTTGCATTCATAACGGATATATCATTATAAATTTATTTATGTGTAATTCTTGTTCATGGTAATTATTATATTGAATACTTGAAATATTAAAAGTAGCATAATTGTAATTTTTCTTTATTTCTTGTGTAATGATTATATTTAAGATTAATGGCATAACTATAATTATAGTATGATGTCGTATGATATTTTGAGATTTGTTTATCTTCATTGCTACCATACTTGGTATTGGCATAGGTGATCTCACCTCTTGTATATATATATTGTATCATGTATATGTATTGTTAAGACAATGGGACATAGAACGTGAAGTAGAGAAAGATCCAGATTCTGTTGAGAACCTAGAGTTCTGATGGCGGTAGAGATTCCTAGCTTCTTGGGTTACCTGAGACTGACCTTCATTGACGGGGACAATGCATGGACTGAAGACCTAGATAGAGAGAGTATTTATTATTTGGGTGATGTAAATATTAGACTGAGTAGGTTACAGTCAGGAAATCCCTACTTTTCTGTCACTATATATGTACAGTTAGAATTTCCTATATCTATTAGGCAAGATTGGGAGCATACTATCGCACCCCTCGAGAGAGCAAAGCATGTTGTGTCGTCCGCTCGGACATTTGCTCCACGGACTTTACGCCGGGGTGGAATTCCCCACCCTGGAAGGTATGAGGAGGATCCATCGAGGATCCGGCTACTTACGAGGGCTCACCGCCTAGTTGTACTTGGGCAAAGATGTCAATGTAAATAGTGTTTAAACTTTTTGGAGTGACTAAGTTGTAATATTTATAGTATGACAAAGTGTTAAAAGTTTGTATATGTATATCCAGAGACTTTGATATGTATAATGATGTAAATTATTTGTAATGATACTGCTCTATTTTATTTTCTGCTAAGTTTATTTTCTTGTAAATAAGAAATTTTAAATTTCATATTTTTTATTACAATGTACAATATCTAGATGAGATTAATTTAGTAATTATGTAACATATATGTAGCACCCTAAGGTGGGTGTTACAATTATCTAGTATGAATTTTGGATTTGAGGCACAGATTTCAATTAAATCCAAATTAACCATTGAAATGCATTTTAAATGTTCGGTCAATGATCTATGATGGAATCAACCCAATTTCAGATAGGTTTCTGAATTGATTGCTCTTTTAATTGAATTTCTCACTTTATTTCAATTATTTACGTATTCTAAATTCTCAAATCCTTTCTCCTAATTTTGGATTGATTTGATTGAATTGCATTTATAATCCTTGAGAGACGATCCAGTGTTGTTTCCTATGCTACAAGTCATAGGCATAACTCGGTTACAATTTTTATTAAGTTCGGCTCTTGTCATTTAGTAAATTGTTGGTGTATGCCCTAGAGGCCAATACATTTTCTGTATAAACCCGAAAGTTGAGCATTAAAAGAATCTTTTAACTTTTTAGGACTAAACTTACCTAATATACTAAATGGATCATGCAGCTGAACTTGGGGCAGTAACCAATGCTAATCGATCAAGGGAAGTTACATTCTATTATGCTATTTTATATATGAGGCATTTCATTTATTGTGTTCTTTTTGATAAACATAATAAAGTCCTTAGAATAGTAAGTTTGATGCCATAGGACATCAAGTGGATGACTTGATCGTGAGATCCTTTTAGTTACAACACTATTCTTAAATGTTCCTAGTCAAGTATTATTGTTAATTAGGACAACAATAATACATTGAGACTAGTATGTGTATAAACTGATGACCACATCTCACGAGTCATGGATAAGAGATATTAAGTCTTCACATGGGTACATATTAGAGTAATGATGTACTGGATTGACCCACCATGAGAACACTACATGGATCATTACGTGAGTGTCATAAGTGATTCTCATAGTGACAATGGTGTCTGTGGTCCTTTGACCTAAATTCACTATGATTCCTACATGAGGAGTTGTGTGTTTTAATGCCATCAAACGTCATCTATAACAAGGTGATTATAAAGTTGGTTATTGGACATACCGCGAATCATACAGAGGGATATAAGTGACATAGATGGGATTTGTCACTCCTACATAACAGAAGCAATATCTTCGGGGCCCCTGATTGAGTGAGACTGCGAAATACATGGTCATGCTCAAATGAGTCAATATGAAATATTGATCTTATTTGTTGTTACAAAGTCTACTCAAGTATCAGGAAATGAAAGATTGGACTATACAAGGGTGACGCATTCCATGCCTTGTGTTCAATCTAGATATCTTGACAAAGGGATTAAATGACACGGAAACAATGGTCACGGAAAGGTTATGTCAAATCACTGACATTCTTATTACTTGGGTAGCAGCGATGTGTTGCTAGATACATCCCTAATGCTCACTTGTAATATTAAAATGAGATTTTAATATTACTGACTTTATATAAACATACCGCTTTCTTGTAATATTAAAATGAGATTTTAATATTACTGCTAACGTAATAAGAACCTGCAGGGTCACACACATAGAGCAGACTAAAATTGGAGCAATGGATCTAAGTTGGACTCAGATTCAAATATGGGCTAGACTCATAACAGATGGGTCTAGGGTTGCACAGCTTACCTTGCTGCTGCTCACACTCACTTAAAGCAGTCACTATTATAAATAGTATTGCTAAGGGGCTGCTAAGATATACAATTCAAAACCCTAGCCGCACCTATAGAAAAAAAGTGAGTAAGAGAGCGACAGGTTTCTTCTCTTCTCTTTGCAGCTAGCACTGTGCAAGAGACATGAGGCTCCTCTTTGCGGACGTTGGACGTTCGTGAGTCTATTCGTGTGGATACCACAGAGACATCATTTCTATTACGGTGTTGGTGATTCACATCCTTCCTTTTGATCACGCTTCAAGAGGTAAATAATTTAAAAACTCAGATTATGGCTTTTTCGCATGGATCCTTGATAGGAATCCCTGTTTTTCTGCTGCGTGATGTAACCGCAATTCTCAACATAAATGACATCTTCTAGTCCTTTGTACATCTCATCACCGTAATAATTTTCTCTAACTCGCTTATCCATTCCTCGGCCTTCGCTAGGTCATACTCCCCTCGGAAGGATGGAGGACTAGCCTTTTAGAACTCTGAAAAATCATGAAAATCTTGGTTCCATTCCACCTGTACCACTTGTGCTAGCTGAGGTTACGCGCCAGTTGTGTAGGTTGATTATTCCCCATTTGTTCAAACATCCTAGCAGTTGCAACTGCCTACTCCCTTATGGCATTGACAGTTGCAGTCGTCTGTTCTCGCATCACATTGGCCATTGCCATCATGGCCTCGGCAATATCCAAACCTTTACTAGGTGAGTTCATCGTTTCACGGGTTCTCCTTGGTGGTGCCATAGTTTCTTGTCCACACAAAATAATACATATTAAGTTGATTAGTCTCAATATCATGTAACTGTGTAACAGTAGCTAATAACTATCCAACCTAAGGCAAGTCAAGAAATTCTATTCAAACATCTCAAACAAGAGACAAAGAAATGTATAACGCATAAAGGAACTCCTAAACATGCCTAAACATAGTCAGCCCATATCCCGGCTCAACAGGATGAACTACTCTGATACCATAATGTAACATTCCAAATTTAATAACAAAAGTATAATCTGAATTATACCACAATAATTAGATCCATGCATGCTAGTAACTACTAAAAGCATTTCTAACATAATATAATAATATCAAATAAAGGTAGAAAATATGTGCCACGAACAGAAGAATGTTCATAATGCTTGTATTTCTCATAAATACAAATATGTACAAAGTTTTTAAACTAGGCCTCTCTAGGCACAAAATATATATGTTTAAAAAAGGAAACTACAAAGCAAATCTAAACTAAGCTTCTCAGGCTCCTATGTGCACTTCACTATCCATAAGTTTTCTTCCCTAGAATCATTATGGAAATCACAATGCACGGGGTGAGAATCATATATTCTCAGTAGTTTAACAATAAAACATGTCATCACAATCATTCTAGCTATTTCAGGGAAAAAACATCAAGTAAAAAAATAGTATCTCTAAAAAGGTGGGAAAAGCCGAAGCCATTTCCTTTCTCTTCCCGAAATAGAGTCTCATTTTATTAGTTTGTATAGAAAGCTCATTTCCACATAATACTTGTAATCATCATCACAATCTAAAAAATAAGCAATTGCCCATACAATTCCATGTCATGAATATGTTATTATTAGCAACTGCCCATACAATTGCCATGCATATGCAAAGATATGTCTTATGTTCATGCCTATACAATAACCTAAATATGTAATGAATAATGTCATGATACCCTTTACGGGAACCCAACTCCATGGCAATGTCATGATATGTCATGAAACTTGAACAAGAAAGAGGAACCTAATATCATAAGTCTCTTCGGGTAGTGAGCTCATCAACTACACGGTGATAGGGAGAAGCTACCCATTCTCACACTATCAAAGGTTTAGGATCACCTCTAGTAGTGAGGGACCTGTTCATCCTCAACTACCTTTCATTTATGATAACACCTAATAAAGAGGGAGGAAAAAACACTCCTCACCTCAACTACTAGAATATTGAGGGAGGGAAAACTCAACCTCAGCCCACCACTATAGTAGGGAGGGGCCTATTCATCCTCACCTACCATAGAGTATCCTTAAATATGAGGATCACATCCTTCAACAATCAAATATATGAAAAACAAAGATGTTAATTACTACAATAATTAACATACCAAATGATTTATATTCATATCATTATCACTTCAATAAAAACCCATATTAGCACTATAGTACACACTAAAAATATGTTCAATTATCTTATCTGGATCATGGTTATCCATTACATAACCTAAATAAACTTTGAATGAAACCTAAGAATAGAAAACACTATTTTTGGAAGTCCACTTGGCTAACCGGTTATCAGAGAAACTAAGTTCTCTACCAAACAGAATAATCGGTTAGGCTTTTCCCTAACTGATTATTTGTCATAAACAAAAGCAAAGAGGAAGCCAGATAACTAATTATGCTATACAATAATTGGTTATTTGGTTCATGTTGCACCAAAAAAATAGGTCACCCATGATCAAACTAAACCACTATACCATATATTCAGCCATAATAAGCAAGAACCAACAAGGAAAACTTCATAACTCACCCAAAACCCATTTTTGTTCATCATCAAACATGAAGAAAAAACAAGAAAACAAGGTAAAAGAGTTACGAAACATTGTTCCCTACCTTTAGTGTCCAGAAAGAAATGAACTCAAGAGCTCCTTTCCACTTTTTCCTTCTTCTTCCTTTTCTTTTCCTCCTTTGTTTGCTGTTGTTTCCCCTCTATCTTCTTTCTTTCCTTTTCCTTTGTGTTTTCTTATCGAGAGCCATGAGAAAGGATGAGAATGAGGGATAAAATATGCCATGCAATGCAGAAAGTCAAGGGCTAAAAGAGATAAATGTGAGGCTTTTGGCCTCTTTAGATATTTAGGATGGTACGTCCGATCTATTAAGAATACTTAGATTTCACCAAATAAAGTTTCTTAACTTCCAAAAACTTTAAAATAAATTCTAAGATTCATAAAAAATCTTGTTTTACCATTTCCCTATTTTTTCATATCTGTAACTAGTCAATTTGGCATTAAAACACACTCTTAGTATGCTTAAAAATACTAACCTAATTCTGATTATCCTCAAATTTTAACCACATCATCTTCCACACATTTATGACCTAGAATTTTTTTTTTCATATTTATTTTTATTAACTATGCAGTTTAAGCTAATTTCGAGGCTAATAACAGCTATTTTTCACATAGTGTTACGATAAAGTGATTAAACTTGCTCAGAAGGTCACAAAAATTAATAGACATGTTAAGCAAGTATTAGGCTACCTCTGTAACCATTTACAATTCTAACATGTTTTCGAGGGTACTATTAACGCTAATCGTGTAGACTAAGTGTGCTATTTGATTGGTATGATTTTGATGCTAATCGAAAGATTATGATGTTTAAAAGTTAGAAGTGACGTGCCTAAGCCTGTTTACTTATGTATATTTCGAATATACTGCAGTAACTTGAACTAGGACGTTACAAACATGATAGGGTCGTTACAATCAAAGGAGACCAGGCCACAACTAGAAGATGCTACAATGAAAGCTTGAAAATTGCCAAGAAACCTCGAACCACAGACTAACACAATAGTTCGACTTTAGTCACTACGAACTCCGTTAACGTCTTCTTGACTGAACTGAATGTTTGTGAGGAGATCCATGGTACACGCCCTCAACTTGATGGAGAACTGCAACCCCTCTAACTTGGTTTCAAGCCAGACTCGGTGACCAAGATTAGAGGACATCTAAATTAGGAAGAGAGAGCCCGACTAACCGAGTTTATGGTGAAAAACAAAGATCTATTTTCTTAGACCTTCGTGGACATGTCGGGGCTAGACCCAAAGTTCATTTTCTATTGACTCTATCATGAAAGATACGAAGCTAGTGGCCTAGTGAAAAAGGAAAGTCAAACTTGAGAGGTAAGAAATAATCCAAAAATAGGTAAAAGAATTCTTGGATGCTGGATTCATTAGGGAAGTTTCTTATACCACTTGGCTCTCAAATGTGGTTTTGGTAAAAAAGGCCAACGGGAAGTGGCATATAAGCGTTGATTATACTGACCTGAACAAGGCGTGCTAAAAGACCTTTGTCCACTTCCCAACATAGATAAATTAGTGGACAATTTATCCGAATTCTGGCTACTTTCCTTCATAGAAACCTATTCTGGACACAACCAGATTCCTATGAACCTAGAGGACAAAGACAAGACCATATTCATAATTGAGATAAAACGTTACTGTTACTGTGTCATGCCATTTGGATTGAAGAATGTAAGGGAAACTTACCAACAAATAATGAACAAAGTCTTTGAAGGACAGATTAGTAATATGCTAGAAGTCTACATAGATAACATGATAGACAATACAGTGGAGACCGGTGACCACATCAAGGATCTAGAAGAAGTGTTCACCCAAATTTAGAAGCACAACATGAGGTTGAACTTGGAGAAATGTTCCTTTGGTGTACAAGACGGAAAATTTCTGGGGTTTTTGTTGACAAACTAAGGCATTGAAGCTAACCCAAAGAAATGCCAAGTCGTCCTCGACATGTGTAACCCGCATTCTATGAAAGAAATGCAATAATTGACAAGTTAGATAGCGGCCTTCTAATACTTCCTAGCTAAGTCTGCCAAAAAATCTCTTCCCTTTTTCAAAACCTTAAAAAGAGGAAAGAATTTTGAGTGGACCCCAGAGTGTGAGACTACCTTTCAAGAATTAAAGCAAATATTGTCCACACCACTGATTCTGACAAGATCGGACCCTAGTGAAACACTTTATGCCTACCTCTCTACTAGCAGTGAGGTGATCAACTTAGTCTTGATAAGAGAAACTAAAGAAGGTCACAGGCTAGTTTATTTTGTTAGTAAAGTCTTGCAAGGCCCCAAGATCTATTATCAGAAGATTGAGAAACCAGGCCTAGCAATGTTGATTACCACAAGAAGGTTGAGTAAATACTTCCAGTGCCACATCGTGATAGTGAGGACAAACTAGCCAATCTAGCAAGTACTGCATAAGCTAGATCCCACTAGGAGAATGATTTCTTGGTTGGTGGAGCTCTCTAACTTTGACATTACTTATGAGCCAAGACCAGCCATAAAGGCTCAAGTATTATCTGACTTCTTGGTTGAGCTTACATCAGACTCCAGGCATCCTAGAGCTCATTCTTGGACTATATACGTCAGTGGATCATCAAATCCCAAAGGGAGTGGCACCATAGTAATGTTAGAAAAGGAAGCCAGCCTCATTTTAGAACATTCTTTGAGGTTTGAGTTTCTAACTTCAAACAACCAAGATGAATATGAAGCATGTATTGTAGGCATCAGGATGGCAAAAGAGATCGAAGCTACAAATATAATCCTATGTAGTGATTCACAGCTGGCTACATCCCATATCTGAGGTGAATACTAGGTTAAGGAGCCCCTATTACAGAAGTACTTAGCCAAATTCAAGAAGCTGATGGAAAGGTTTGACAATGTCAAGATAGAGCACATACTAAGGGAGTAGAACTCTAGAGCCGGTATCTTGTCAAAGCTTGCCAGCACCAAGAGTTCTAGCAATAACAGGTCCGTGATCTAAGATACCCTACTCACTCCCAGTATTATTGACAATGAAGTCCTCTTACTGGAAGATGATGAAACCTGGATGATGCTCATAGTTGCCTATCTTCCTAAAAACTCATTACTTGAAGATCAAAAGGAAGCCCAAAAAATAGTACAAACAGTGGCTTAATATACCATCTTGGATAGTTAGTTGTATCATCGCGGGTTTTCTTTTCCCCTCCTTAACTGCCTCGATCCTAAGGAGGTAGAGTACGTCTTGGCCAAGATTCATGAAGGGAGGTTTGGCTATCATCTCGGTGAAAAGTCTTTAGCACAGAAAGCGCTGAGGGCTAGATACTACTGGCCTACTATAGAAGCTGATAGTAAAGAACATGTTCATAAATGTGACCAATGTCAACACCACTCAGATATCTATGCAGCCCCACCAGAAGAATTATCTATGATGTCCATCATAATGTCCTAATACCAATACCTTAGTATATTCTAAATATACACTAGTAAATAGTATTAGCCACGTCACTTCTAACTTAAAATTAGCATTCTAGATTCATAAAACCATACACGCTATTATAAAGAGCCATGAGGGAAAGAAAACTATATCTATATAAACTTATACTTCATAATGTATAAACTACGCCTTAAAAGGCATAAGTACAAAACAAAAGAACTAATACATCGCAATGCAAATACTACAAAATATAAGCATTAGACAAAAAGCAAGTAAAACTACTCTAGTTTATTCGCTTCTTCTTCTTCCCCTTGGAAGAGTCTCGACCTAGATTTATCATGGAAAACAAAAACGGGGTGAGAATCCACAATTCTCTGTAATATATATACACATATATGGCATCATGATAACTCTAGCTGCTTCAGGGAAAAAACAAATCATTTAATAACATCTAGAAAGGTGGCAGAAGCCAAAAGCTATTCTTTTCTCTTCTCGAGACAGAGTGTTTAATTTTATTATATCTATGGTACAATTATCACATAATTAACCATTCACAGTGAATAAACTAAACAACAATAGATTAAGATTGATACAAATAACCGAGTCACTATTCAACACCACAGGAACGTTAACATACTTTCTCTATGAAACATTCATAAAGTAGTCCATAATCTATATCTTTAACCTTTCAAAGATAAAATAATTGCCCATACAATTGTTATTGAAATGCAAGTGCTTGTGCATGTTCATGTCTAAGATATGCCCTAAGTTAATGATTATGAAATATAAATGTGTTATGATAGTGTTTGTGCAATGTCATGAAATCTGTATATTCCCAAGAACCTAGTTCTTTATACTATTCAGGATAGGGAGCGAATTTGTTACCTCCTTAACCCTGTGTTTTGGATGTTTTTTCATTAATGGAACAAAACAGAATAGGTGGGGATAAACCAGAAAAGAAATGGAAGGAATGAAACATAGTTACCATTCTTTTTGTTTGGAAGATTAATAATGGAATGGAATGGATCTTCATTACCCATGTGTTCCCCCCGTTCCACCTCAATTTTGGGGGGAACAAAAGTTGGGCATTTGAGGGGAAGAAAGGGGAAATGGTTTCCCATGTATTCCGTTCCCTTCCCATGTATTTTAAAACTCCCAAACAAGGAAAATTATTTTCCTTCCCCTCATTCCCTTTTTATTCCTCTCATTACCTATAATCCAAACATAGTGGAACCTACCTGGTAGGGAGGGAATGCATTACCTCCTTAACCTACCAGTAACCTTGGTCCTAAGAACCTCTGTGCTTTGAGAATTTAGGACTAGTTCCTAGGACCGATTACCTAAAATTCTTTGGCCAAATGATTGTGCACATCATATAAGGTTACAATACATAGGAATAACAAGTGTATGAAACTATGTAGTGTTATATGCAACTCCCATATACACACTAAAAACCCATCCCTAGCTCAACTTTCACATTAAAGGAGCCAAACAATAACATATTCCTTGGTGAGGTGCTTTTCTCATTTCTTTGGCCTTGGTAGAGAGCTTTTCTCACTTCTCTACTATGACAAGGTGTTTTTCTCACTCCCTTATCTCACAACTCCATCCTTAGTAAAGTGCTTTTCTCACTCCTTTGTTTCTAGATTGATTGTGTTGTAGCTCAACTCTAACTAGTAAAGGAGCCATTCTTAAGAAACATATGTCACATCATCACAACACAAGTGATATCAAGTGCAACATCATTGCTCCTCAATGATTAGCTACTTACCTATGTCAATCCACTACCATTGGATGTACAAAGGCTTATTCTTTTACACATGTGCTAGGTGGTTATTTCCTCCATGAAATATCCCTAAATTGTCTTAACTCATACTAAAAAACATGCATAAAAGATCCTAACAAGCAGGAAACTCCATTTCCTAAAAAAGAAACACATGGAACATTCTACCTTTGGGTGTATAGGCGCTCCTCTTTCTAGCGCTTAGGCGTTTCATGACAGCAAACCCTCCTAAGTTTATTTGTCACTGGGCGCTTAGGAGCCCAGTTTCTGAGTGATTGCCTTAGAACTCTCTAGCCTTGCGCACTTAGGTGCTCACTTCTTGGGCTCTTAGGCGCTCATTTCTTAGGTGCCTAGGTGCACAACATGTTGGTGTATGCCCTAGAGGCTGATATATTTGTCTGTATTTACATACATTCTATTATATTAATTTTAATATATGAGGCATTTCATTTATTGTGTTCTTTTTAATAAACATAATAAAGTCCTTAGAATAGTAAGTTTGATGTCATAGGACATCAAGTGATTGACTTGATCGTGAGATCCTATTGGATAAAATTAGAACACTATTCTTAAATATCCCTAGTCAAGTATTATTGTTAATTAGGACAACAATAATGCATTGAGACTAGTATGTGCATAGACTGATGACCACATCTCACGGGTCATGGATATAAGATATCAAGTCTTCACATGGGAACATATTAGAGTAATGATGTACTGGACTGACCCGCCATGAGAACACTACATAGATTGTTACGTGAGTGTCATAAGCGATTCTCACAGTGGCAATGGTGTCTGTGGTCCTTTGACCTGAAATCACTACGATTCCTACCTGAAGAGTTGTGTGTTTTAATGCCATCAAACGTCATCTGTAACAAGGTGATTATAAAGTTAGTTATTGGACATACCGCGAATCATGCAGAGAGATGTGAGTGACCTAGATGGGATTTGTCACTCCTATATAACAGGAGCAATATCTTCGGGGCCCTGATTGAGTGAGACTGCGAAATGCATGGCCATGCTCAAATGAGTCAATATGAGATATTGATTTCATTTATTGTTACAAAGTCTACTCGAGTATCAAGAAATGAAGGATTGGACTATACAAGGGTGACGCATTCTATGCCTTGTATTCAATCAAGATATCTTGACAAAGGGACTAAATGATACAAAAAAATTAATCACGGAAAGGTTATGTCAAATCATTGGCATTCTCATTACTTGGGTAGCAATGATGTTTTGCTAGATACCGCTCACTGCTTGTAATATTAAAATGGGAATTTAATATTAATGCCAACATAATGAGAACCTGCAGGGTCACACATATAGACCAGACTAAAATCAGAGCAATAGATCTAAGTTGGACTCGGATTCAAATGTGGGTCAGACTCATAACAGATGAGTCTAGGGTTACATAACTTACCTTGCTGCTGCTCACACTCACTTAAGGCAGTCACTATTATAAATAGTACTGCTATGGGGGCTGCTAAGACATGCATTATAGAACCTTAGCTGCACCTACAGAAAAGTGACTGAGAGAGTGACAGGTTTCTTCTCTTTTCTTCACAGCTAGCACTGTGCGAGAGACATGAGACTCCTTTTTATGAACGTTGGATGTTTGTGAGTCTATTCATGTGGATACCACAGAGACATCATCGCTATTACAGTATTGGTGATTCATGTCACTTCCTTTGATCACGCTTCAAGAGGTAAACAATTTTTAAAGCTCAGATTATAGCTTTTTCGCATGGATCCTTAGTAGGAATTCTATTTTCTGCTGCGTGATGTATCTGTGATTCCCAACATAACATGCCTCTGCTTTTGGCCTTGGGCGCTTAGGCGCCCAACATGCCTTTGCTCTTTGGCCTTGGGTGGTTAAGTGCCCAACTTTTGGGTGCTTAAGCGCCTAGCACTAGACTCAAATCCCTTATTCTACTGAGTTTCTAACCAATCCTTGACCCCTAAACACAAGTCTTAGATAGTTCTCAACCTCATACATGGTCTCTAAACATGTTATGACAAACAAGCACAACCTCAAATCAATAAATCTTGGATTTATGAATAGTAAGTAAATCATCCAAACTTATTTTCCAAACTCACAATCATGAGGTTATAAGGATATTTGCAAGTTTCAAAACCACACTCATACATGTATTAACTCAATACAATGAATATCTCAAGTTCTTAATGAGTTCACCCAACTCAAATCATTGAGAAACACCTAAAAACCCATTTTCTACCCAAACAAGCATGCATCTTGCATTAAGAGAGTGTAGAAAAGGATAGAACTAAATAAACACATTCCCCTACCTCAAGTCCTCAATTTTGGTGATAAAGCTAAAGCCAAGTTTTACTATTTCCTTCCTTTCTTCCGTTTCCTCTTTTTTTCCTTTTCTGCTCCTTCCTCTTTTGTTTCCTTCCTTTTCTCTTCTTTATTTTCCTTTCTTTCTGCTAGACGAGTAGTGGGTAAGAAAAGTGACAAAAATCAAAGGAACAAGAGAGTAAGGACATTGGATAGGTTGGAGAGATAGGGCTAAGTTTAGATTTTTTGCTAGAAACATTATATCTCTTAGCAATAGTTTGATCTTACCAATCCAAGTTTCCTAACTTCCATAGGTGTTATGAAAAATCCTAGGATTCATCTCAATCCTATTCTTATCATTGCTTATTGTTCATAAACCTAAAACTGTAACTTAAGTTCTATTACTCTTCCTTAAGTTACATTAAACCTAAGGAAATAAGCTAACAAGCTTATAGGTACCTTCCTTAACTTGTTCTCATTATCAGAAAATTCTCCATTCTTTACTTGATAATAATTTTTCAAGATATCTGCCTATTTAATTTGGCCCTTAAAAACTCACTTAGTGTTATTAAAAATGCTAAACTAGTACGTAACTTTTTTCATTATTGGAGGTTACATATCAATGGGTAGGTAATGATCGGTGAGCCTTGGCTCACATGATACCATCCTTAATTTTTAAGATTAGAGGACTACTGTTGGGTGATTTAATTTCCTCATTTGCTCTTAAATCTCAATGAGAATCTCTAACTAAAATTTAAAACGCTCTCTCTTAGCCAAGACACCAATCTCAAATTCTTGTACCTATTTTAAAAAGAATTATTAATTGAACTAATTAACATTTTCAAAGACCACATACTATTTGTATTTAAAAATTTCAAAAGAAAGTAAGTTTTTTATCTAGAAAAAAGTAAAAAAATGATATTACACTACATAAGTTTTTTTAAAATAATAATATAAAATAATACTATAAAATAATAATATAATTAGCCTAATGGATATATCGGTAAGATTTAATTCTCCAAAATTAATAACATCAGATTCTATTTATTTGTAACCTAGAAATAAATTCTTCATATTTATTTTCCTTATTTAAGCATTTTATGCTACTCTCTGGGCTGTTAACAGCTATTTTCACATACAGTGTTATAGCAAAATAACTCAACTAACTTAAAAAGGTTACCAAAGTTAACAGGTAACTTTTACAAGAGTTACTAAACTTCTATAACTATGATTAAGACTAATTGGTTAGGAAGGATGTTACACCCATCCCCTAGCCATTCTACCAGTGGGGGATGGATACCGTAGGTCCTTTCTCCCAAGCACCAGGGTAGATCAAGTACCTAGTAGTAGCTATTGATTATTTCACCAAGTGAATTGAGGCAGAAGTAGAACTGTTATCTACCATCACCTTCATTCGAATCCAAAAGTTCACTTATAAGAACATCACTAGCTGGTTTGGAATCCCAGAATCTATTATCATGGATAATGGAACCTAATTCATAGATCAAAAGTTCAAGGATCCCTTAGCCGGTCTCAAGATCAAGTAGCATTTCACCTCGGTGGAACACCTAAAGACTAATGGGCAAGCTGAAGCCGCCAATTGAGTCATACTTAGAGGAATAAAAAAAAGACTTGACAATGCTATGGGGAATTAGGTGGAATAGCTCGATCATGTCTTATGGATATATCAGACCACACCTCATTCCTCCACAGGAGAAACTTCCTTTAAATTGACCTATGGTTGTGAGGCTATGATCCTGATGGAAATAGGATAATTGAGTTGGAGAAGACAAAAATTTTCAGAAACAACCAACTCAGATCTTAACCGCCATGAATTGGACTTATTGGAAGAACAACGCCATATCACTCATATCTATGAAGCCATCCTTAAATAGAGGATTGCATAATAATATAATTCTAAAGTGATTCCACGATGATTTAACCCTGGAAACCTCGTGTTACATAGGACAGATATTAGAAGGAAAAATGTGAAGGACAAGAAGTTAGCTCCTAATTGGGAAGGACCTTACAGAATTATATCCAAAACTAATACAGGAGCCTACACTCTAGAAACTCTCTGGAAAAACTATCAAGAATTTTTAGAATGCGGACAAGCTAAGGAAATATTATAGTTAAATGCCTCAAAATTGTTATTTTTATCATGTAATTGATGTGTTTTATGTAACACCCTAATACAATTATCGTAAAATAAATAAAATATTTTAAGATAAAACATATCAAGTATGTCACTTTCTAATATGCATAAAAGATAAATCCATAATAACCTATGTAGTCATTATAGAGAGCCACGAAAATGAAAAAGATCATATATATACACCATTGGCTAACAAGCCATACTACAGTACATAAACTTTTACAAACCATTTAGCAAAGTACATAAATACAAGCTGATGCAAAAAAAAAAAAAAACAAAGTAACTATACTAAGCCTTCTACTTCTTCTTTTTCTTGCCCTTTTTTCTCTTTTGGAGGGTCTTCACTTGGATTTACAAGGAACACATAGGGGTGAGAACTCACAAAATTCTCAGTATTAGCATACCTATACTAGCAGTTACTTATTTAGAACCAAATAAACAAACTGAAACATACATACATTCTATGTAACAGATATCTGAAAAAAATTAATAATATGAAAGAATCGCCCATACAACCCTAAGATACCAACGAAAAAGCATCCAAGCACTCAACCAAGACAATTGCCCTAATAATCGTCAACTGGGCAATGTCTTATATTATGATATGTGGAATGCTCACACAAAGACCGAACAATATGATTATAAAATGCTAATGCACATTTTAGTTTCTGAAAACATGAGTTACTTACTTATTTCCCAAGAACCTCCGTTCATTATATATACAAAGCAAGATAAGCCAAAAAGCCTAAACCCCACTTAGTAATAGATAGATGCCTTCCCCTCACCAATGTAAGAGTACTACTTCCACCCCATACCGGTAACCCTAACCATCACAGCATATATGCTAGGAGAATTTAGATCCAACACCTTATTCTCAATTCATATGATTATGCACACCATCTATGGTTATAATACATGGGAAACTAGCAAGTATCAAGTTTAAAAACCAAATATCCAAGAGTAAGTTCAATTCGCAATTGAAACAAATACAAGATCCTCATAATCTAGTGTAAAAGGCAAAACTAGTACATGTAGTTCCTAGTCATAAACAACCAAGGAAACTTATTCAAGCAAGAAAAACACTTCAACCTACTCTATATTCCAAAGTGACGTATTATGCATCATGATGCGTGAGGCAGATAGTGATTAAAATTCAGAATAAAAATCAGTTGTTAGGCCCATCAGAAAATAAAAACCTTACAACTAGTTGTAGTTAGTAAGGGTCAATCCACAGAGAACCAATTCCAACACTATCAAACAATTCCAAATTTAAACTATGATTAACAATAAATTGTAAAAAAGAGGGTTTTTGGAGTTTTGATGAACAATGAACAACTTCAAAAACAATAACAATAAATAAACTGAAATCAACAAAATAAGAAAATTGGTTAAGAGATTGGATCCACCACTAGATTTATATGATGATGTAAGTCCACATATCCTTTTATTCAAACATGCTCAATTATGTTTTTATGCAATTGTGAGAGTAAATCTCTGTTTTCCTTACGTGTTGGCCAATTCAGCAACCGCTCAAATCAACTTCTAATCACTGATTAGTCATAAAGCAACCGCTCTTACAACAATCCAATAATTGCATTAAGTTTTAGAAAACCAATTACACTAAGTGTAACACTCTTGTGGGGATGTCACATTTTAATGCAATATAATAAAATAAAAATAAAATTCTTACCTAAGTTGTAAAATGTTTGGTACATAAATAATATTAGTGGTAATTTTTTTCCTTTTATACTTATAATGTTAAATAAAATAACATGGAACACAAAATAAAGTAAAACACAATCACACTATAATATATATATGATTTTGTCTTAAGTATACAAATAATTTACAACAACAAATATTTATCAAAGCAGTAAAGTGTCAGCATAAAACTAAAAACATAACATTGCCCAAGTGCACCTCGAAGATTTTCTAACCCTCCGATGGATCATCTTCAGAGAGATCATCAAATAACAGAAATCCTGGAGGTCCCACAGCTATACGGACACGTGTTCGGGTTGTTGACTCATTACTGAGCTCGCTAGGCGCATGGAAAATTCATTCCCAATAACGCCTAAGAGTTAGAGGCAACTCAAGATGTAAATACAAAGTAGTAGTAAATATAATCTCCCCATCAAACTCTCTACTCAGAGACACAGTCAGACGTCCCACGTAGACTACTAATCCTCTATCCTCACGCATTCGCTAGGCTTTCGAACCTCCATGAAAATCAAGTCTCACAAAATCGAAGAATCCCAACAACGCCATGATCTCAAGATCAGTCCTGATGGTGGGGCTGATCTATCAGCTGGCCATCCTCGTACAGCTCGCTCAGCTGGCGCTCGTCCGGATTCAAGAGGCTATTCCTCTTCCTCTTCCTCAAACTCTTTACGAAAATATAATCATAACATAGAGAAAAACATATAGAGAGGTGAGACAATCTACATCATTACCAGCATGGCAATAAAGAAAATGATAATACAAACAAATATCACAATAATACATACCATCATATCATATCATATACAGTATATCAAACAAATACATCATACATTCTATCACAGATTATAGTAAACATTAAAATGCAGATAATGAATGATAACACACACTGACTCATTCCTACTCCATGGAGCTAAACACAGATATCTGAGAGAATGATCCGAAAAGAACTAATAGTACCTCAGGCTGCCCAACCAAACTATTACACTGTCCAACTTCGTGTCTATAGCCCACAGTCCAAAACATCGTGTAGCAGTACACAGTCCAATACATCATGCACTACAAGCATTGTACTAAATAGTCTCCACAAGATCTCGATTAAGAATAGTGCTTATCGAGATCATTAGTGTGTTGCCCATTACCACGGCCCAGAGGAGCAACCCATTGTCCATATGTGGAATTCTCCGCACACTAATGCCTCCAAGTTCATATAATGAATCACACTACGCCTATCACACCCACAACACAGTGTAATTCGTTTTATCAATCAATCGCCAATTATCAACCAAATTGACACAACTCTCTAAGCATGATCAAAAATTACCCAAATACCCTTAGTTCCAATATATTACCATTTTTACGAAAATACCCTCAATCTCAATATACCAAGATATAGTATGTCTCCACTTGACAGTACTATCTCACAACATGTACGGGTCCACCACTTTGACCCGACAGTAAAACTCACTGTTCCATTTAGTCGCATGGAAATTTTATCGCGATTTCACAATCGCGTCGCTTTTACAAATGTTTTTACATCGCATAAATATATTGTGACATTTCTGAACATCGTGTAATATTTTTAAATCATTTTCTCAATCGCGTAAGATTTTTAAATTATTTTCTTAACCATACACCTTAAAATCTTTATTTTAACAATGCATAGGCTTTATTTAGTACTTTTAAACTACGTAGGATATTTTCCTTACGTTATAAATATATTATGGAATCTTTTCATTTTATTTGTCTAATTTTAGTAAATTTCGGCAGCATTTTGCCTAGAAAATTAGTATATGGTATTTTTAATGTTTTTCTCTAAATACTGTTCATTTTAACCTTACCCAACAGTTACACCTTGAAACTTGCTAACGCGCTTCAAAACTCAGAAAGTGAGCTCTATGTTAGTATTTTTCAAGCGTTTGCTTTATTTCTTGCTTATAATAAACTCTGCTAATTTAAAATTCTAGAACTAAGTTTATTCATTTTATTTCTCAAAGATTCATTGTAATCAAATTCTTTTGTAAATTAGTTACTTAACCTACCTTAGAAAATAACTTTGGAATTTAAATATACAATAAATGGCATGTTGGATATAATTAACCTAAATCATTTTCAAATTCATTAATTTACCTAAATTCTTTAAATCATTGTTTTCAAAAATGGTTGAGAACATTTTGGTTCTCTTTTTCTTGGAGAAGTCGTGAGCTCCTTTTGTGTTCTTTGGAACACTCATGCAATCGTTACATGTTATTCACATCCTACATTAACAATCATACAATTAATAACACATGCAATATATTTTAAAACTATAGACATGCTTGCAAATAAAATCAATCACAAAATAGGAAAGCATTAAACAAACACATAAATAAATCCTTATGGATTCTTAACACACAAACAATCCATTTTCTCATCACCACACAAGGTTGATGAGATTAAATCTCCCTCTTACCTACTTGAAGACAAGGATCTCCTAGTCTCCTCCTCTCCTTGGATTTTCGTGTAGACTTCAAAACAAATCCCTAAAATTCTTAAACAATAAGCAAAATCACATACAAGGCTTCATAATGGAAAACCATGGAACAAACATGGTTTAGAAAATCACAAACAAAACTTTAAACCATAAAAATCAAAGTTTACCTTTAGGGAAGTAAACAAAAGCTTGAATTTTGAACTAGAAGGAGTAGGTTTTTGACAAACGCTTCTAAACAAAAAGTGTTTAGGAGATAGTTTAGGTTTAGGAAAAGTAAGAAAGAAAAATTATAGAAGATAGATAGTGGATTTGAGGGTGAAGGGTGAAATACTAGAGAGAAAAATGGAAGGAAAGTGTTCTTGAGTTCTTGGAAATTTTGGAGAGAAAATAAGCTAAGCTTTTAGATAAGTGTAAAAGTGAATATTTAGTGTAAAATGGGAGGGGGGCTGCTATGAGTGTATAGGAGAGATTAAGTGTTTAACTTGGATAGTAAATATCCTAATGTGTTCACACTAGGAAGGCACATGGCCTATGTCACCATTTGGCCACCTAATGGCCATGCAAAATGGTTCAACAAGCTTGGAGAGGCTTCCCAAGCTCTTTGGCCGTGTGGCCTTAATAGGATTAAAGGCTTGGTTTGATTTTAATTAAAAGCTAATCACATGCTAATTAAATAAGTAATTAATTAGGTTAGGTTCCCTAATTACATTTAATTAACATTCTAATTACATAACTAATTAATTAAACATATAATTGCCTATATCATAGCTTCTAAACAAAATTAGAATATCTAATTAGTAATTAAATTATAACTAATCAATAACTAGGTTAGCTTACTTAGTTTGTTAATTAGGCAATTAAAATGGTCATATTAAGTTTAATTAGTTACTAAGTAAAGTCAAGCCACTATGTTTGACTCAATCTCAACCTTTGATTTTAACTTTAATTCCTAGCCCTTGATGTAATCTAAGGTGGATATCACTTAGTGATTAAACTAGAATTGTTCTCACACTATTGATTTGATCAACGATTATAATCAAAGCTTCTAAAACAAGCTTTACATCTAATGGTCCTTAATGAAGTCCATGCTTCTTTATTTGACCAATTCTTATTGGTTTAGAATTTTCAAGCCACTTTCGTTGACTGATTCCTATTGGTTCAAAATTTAGTCCAGTCAAAATCGTTGACTGCTACTCTAAACGTGGGTCCCACATACTTTTTCGGGTCCATGGTCATTTTGAAGCAGATTTCTACTGTTTTTGAGACAGTAGGTACTGTCAAATAAAATAATATTATAATAATATAAAATTATTTTATTGTACAGTTAAATCCTAAAAATTAAAAGATTAACATATATATCAATCGGAATTGGGTTTAGTAAGATCCCTCAGCTCTGAATAATTAAAATAAGATCTTTCCAGCCAGAAATTTATTATTTTATTGACTCAGAGCAAATCACATACAACAGTCAAATACACTCACGAAACAGTCAAATTCAATTTACTACTCATAGAAATTACAAAACAGTACATTTCAGGACTATATTGTAATTAACCCAAAAGTTGGGGTGTTACAACTCTCTCCTACTAATAAGAATTCCGTCCCCGAAATTCGTCATACCTCAGAATAGGTGAGGGTATTGCTCCCTCATCTTATCTTCTAGCTCCCAAGTAGCATCTCCCATTACATCATTCTATATCACCTTTACCAGCTCAATCATCTTCCCTCGAAGTTGTTTCACTCTCCTGTCCTCAATCTTAACAGGAAGTGTTTCATACGTCAAATTATCCTTCAGTTGCACTTTATCTAGCTGTATAACATGAGTTAGATTTGGAATGTATTTCCTCAGCTGAGACACATGGAATACATTATGTAGATTGGATAGAAAATGTGGTAAAGCTATTTGGTAGGCTACAGGACCTATCCGACGAATAATTTGATAAATCCCTATGAATTTAGGAGTAAGTTTCCTAGATTTGATAACTCTTCCAACACCAGTCGTAGGTGTTACTCTTAAAAATACATGCTCACCTTCTTCAAATTCCAGAGGTTGCCTCCGCTTATCAGCATAGCTCTTCTGTCGGCTCTGAGTCGTCCTCATCTTCTCCTGTATCATCTTCACCTTTTCCGTAGTCTGTTGCACAAGATTAGGCCCAATAGTCATACTTTCCCTATCCTGATACCAACATAAAGGTGTTCGGCATCATCGTCCATAAAGGGCTTCATAGGGTGCCATCCCTATGCTTGAGTGAAAACTATTATTGTAGGTGAATTCTATCAAAGACAGGAATTCATCCCAACTCCCTTGTTTTTCTAACACACAAGCACGTAACAAATCCTCCAACGACTGAATTTTTCTCTCCGTTTGACCATCAGTCTGCGGATGATATGCAGAACTTAATCGCAATTTAGTTCCCATGGCTTCTTGCAAACTTTGCCAGAACCTTGACGTAAACCTCAGATTTCTATCAAAAACTATACTTGCGGGTACACCATGAAGTCTAACAATTCCGTTGATGTATATCTGGGTTAATCGCTCCAATGAATACTTAATATTAATCAGCAAGAAGTGCGCTGACTTCGTAAGCCTATCAACTATAACCCATATAGAATCATGACCCTTCCTCGTCCTTGGAAATCCGGTAACAAAATCCATCGAGATACTATCCCATTCCCACTCGGGAATAGTCAAAGGTTGTAACATACCGACAGGTCATTGATGTTCCACTTTTGCCTTCGGAAAAATGAGACAAGACGTCACACGTTCCACTACATCTCTCTTCATTCTTGGCCACCAAAACATCCGCTTTAAGTCTTGATACATCTTAGTCATCCTCGGATGCATACTCAAATTACTAGTATGAGCTTCATCCAAAATTGCTTTCTTAAGATCAGAATCATTAGGTATACAAATTCTTCCTTCAAATCTTAAGATTCCATCAGATCCTTCCTCCACCATCGCCTTATGACCTTGCTTCAAAAATCCCTTTTCATTTTGAAAAAACAAATCCTCACTCTGTTTTTCTCGGATTACTTCCAGCAAGTCATTCAAAACTACAACCTTACTTAGACGAATCTTTTCGGGTACCAATTCCACTGACAACCATAGATCTCTGAATTGATTAATCAGCTCCTCCTCCTTTATCATCATGGTAGAAACACTAACCACTTTTCTACTCAAGGCATCCGCCACCACATTCGCCTTTCCTAGATGGTGTTGAAGCTAAAAATCATAGTCCTTCAAAAATTCCAACCATCGCCTCTGCCTCATGCTCAATTCCTTTTGATCAAACAAGTATTTTAAACTCTTGTGATCGCTAAAAACATTGAGCATAACTCCATACAGAAAATGCCTCCACACCTTCAATGCAAAGACTACTGCAACTAGTTCCAAATCGTGCATTGGGTAGTTCCTCTCACGAACCTTCAACTGTCTTGAAGCATAAGCTACTACATTCTGATTCTGCATCAACACACATCCTAACCCTTGGTAAGAAGCGTCACAATACACCTCAAAAGATTTGTTAGGATCCGGTAAAATCAACACTGGTGCAGTCGTCAATCTCTTCTTCAACTCTTGGAAACTTGTTTCACGTTCCTCCGTCCAATCAAAAGCTTGATTCTTCCTTGTAAGTTGTGTAAGTGGTCCAGCTATCTTGGAAAAACCTTCAATAAACCTTCGGTAATATCAGGCCAATCCAACAAAACTCTAAACCTCAGTCACTATCTTAAGCCTTTCCCACTACAAAATGGTCTCCACCTTCGATGGGTCTACCGCAATACCTTCCTTGGAAATTACGTGACCTAGAAATTGAACTTCTTCAAACCAAAATTCACATTTTGTCAATTTCGCATACAACTTCTTCTCTTTCAAAATCTAGAGAACTATACTAAGATGTTCAGCATGCTCTTCTTGACTTTGAGAGTAGATCAGAATGTCATCGATAAAGACAATGACAAATCTGTCTAGGTACGGATGAAAAATCCTATTCATATAATCCATGAATATTGCAGGAGCATTTGTCACTCCGAACGGCATCACTTGATACTTATAATGCCCATAACAAGTTCGGAAAGCTGTCTTAGGTACATCATCTACCTTGACACGAATTTGATGATAACCTGATCGCAGATCTATTTTAAAGAAAACAGCGGCGACCTTCAACTGATCCATCAAGTCATCAATTCTCGGAAGTGGATACTTATTCTTTATAGTAACCTTGTTCAACTGACGATAATCAACACAAAGTCGAGAGGTTCCATCCTTCTTCTTGACTATTAGTACTGGTGCTCCCCATGGCGAAACACTAGGTCACACAAACTGTTTCTCCAACAGTTCCTCCAATTGCTTCTTCAATTCTACCAACTCTGCAAGCGACATCCGATATAGTGCAATTGAAATAGGACCTGCTCCCGGCACCAAATCGATAGAGAACTTGATCTCTCTTTCCAATGGCAAACTGGGTACATCATCAAGAAAAATATCTGGAAACTCATTGACGACAAGAATAATGCTCACATCTTTCTCACTCTTGACTTCTAAAGAAGATAGCAACATATATCCCTGAGCTCCATCTCACAACAATGACTTGACTTTAACAGCAGTCAAGAATCCAGAACTTTCTTCCTTAGGAAAAACTATGGTTTTGCTTGCACAATCTATCAAGATATGGTTAGAAGATAACCAATCCATTCCTAATATTATGTCTATCTCAACAAGAGGTAAACAAATTAAATTAACCGAAAACACATGATCCTTTATAACAATAGGATAGTTTATACATATTTTGGATGTAACAACAGGCTTGGCAGTCGACGTAGAAACAATCAATTGAAAACTCAGAGAAGACACAGGCAGTTTCAATCATTCCACACAACCATATGCAATAAATGAGTATGTTGCACGCGAATCATATAGCAAAGTCAGGTGATTACCTTCAATGACACCTTCCCCTTGAATGAGATCTTCAGATTGAGAAGCTTCAGTTCCAGTCATTGTATATACTCGCCCTCCAGATCGCGGCTGAGTAGCACGAATGTTACTCACAGCAGGTTTCCTTTCTAGCTGAGTGCAATCCCTAGAAACATGTCTAGGTTTTCTGTAATTGAAGTAGATCATTCCTCTGATCGAATAATCTATAGATATATGACCACTCTTCCCACACTTAAAACATCTTGCCTTAAACGCCACATTTTGACCAGTTCTATTACCACTAGAACTTCCTCCAGCAAACAGACGTTGAGGCTGACTTCCCGATGGTCTAGAATAAGGCTTGGGCTGAAATCGGTTATTGTTGCTATTACCTCCTCTTTGGAACCTAGTCGATCCAAAGTTATGATTTCTGGGATCTTGAGACGGCTCTAACTCCTTGAGTCGTCGACAAGTATCCATCAAAACAAGAAATTCCCTCATCCTCATAGGTAGCACTGCTCGCCTCAGTTCTACCCTCAGTCCATCCTTAAACTTACGGCATTTCCATATCTCATCAGGTTGAATTTGAAAATATCTTGAGAACTATGACAAGCTCTCAAACTTAGTAGCATACTCCCCAACAGTCATGTTACCTTGACGCAAACCAAGAAATTCCATCTCCTTGGCATGTCGGGAACTACCAGGAAAGTACTTCTCTAGAAATACTTCACTAAATACCTCCCAAGTGATCTCAATCCCTTCAGCTAGCAATAATTGGCGGGTTTCTCTCCACTAATTTTCAGCATCTCCTCCCAACATAAAAGTAGCATATGTCACCTTCCTATTCTCTGCGCACCCCATTCCTTCAAATACCCTTTCCAAGTCTTGGATCCAAAGACTCACCTTCTCGGGGTCAAACTCGCCTCTCAACTGCGGCAGGTTATTGCGCCTAAACTCAGATAAATTTAGGGCATCAGCAGTTGCATCTTGCTGTTGAGATGCTCGTTGATTTTGCTGGGTAATCACTTCTGCCATTCGCTGCATAGCCTCAGCAGCTGCAGTCATTGGGTCCATATTACGTTCCATGTTCGCACGCGTTCATCTTCCTCTAGACATCCTTTTTCTTCAACAAGGCAAAACAAAGTTAGATGTAACCTTTCGGAAACAAATCACAGAGAATCACACAACAAAAGCAAAAACAAACCCATCCACAACCCCAAAAGACTCTAACTTGGGCTCTGATACTAATTAATGTAACACCCTTGTAGGGATGTCATATTTTAATGTAATATAATAAAATAAAAATAAAATTCTTACCCAAGTTGTAAAACATTTGGTACATAAATAATATTAGTGGTAAATTTTTTCCTTTTATACTTATAACGTTAAATAAAATAACACGGAACACAAAATAAAGCAAAACATAATCACACCATAATATACATATGATTTTGTCTGAAGTATACAAATAATTTACAACTACAAATATTCATCAAAGCAGTAAAGTGTCAGCACAAAACTAAAAACATAACATTGCCCAAGTTCACCTCGAAGATTTTCTAACCCTCCGATGGATCATCTTCAAAGAGATCATCGAATGACAGAAATCCTGGAGGTCCCACAGCTCTATGGACACGTGTCCGGGCTGTTGACTCACTACTGAGCTTGCTAGGCGTATGAAAAATTCCTTCCCAATAACGCCTAAGAGTTAAAGGCAACTCAAGATGTAAATACAAAGTAACAGTAAATATAATCTCCCCATCAAACTCTCTACTCAGGGACACAGTCAGACGTCCCATGTAGACTACTGATCCTCTATCCTCACGCATTCGCCAGGCCTCCGAACCTCCATGAAAATCAAGTCTCACAAAATCGAAGAATCCCAACAATGCCATGATCTCAAGATCAGTCCTGATGGTAGGGGTGATCTATCGGTTTGCCGTCCTCGTACAGCTCGCTCGGCTGGTGCTCATCCGGATACTGAATCTCAAGAAGCTGTTCCTCTTCCTCTTCCTCAAACTCTTTACGGAAATATAATAATAATATAGAGAAAAGCATATAGAGAGTTGAGACAATCTACATCATTACCTGCATAGCAATAAAGAAAACGATTATACAAACAAATATCACAGTAATACATACAATAATATCATATAATATACAATATATCAAACAAATACATCATACATTCTATCATAGATTATAGTAAATATTAAAATGCAGATAATGAATGATAACACACACTGACTCGTTCCTACTCCATGGAGCTAAACACAGATATCTGAGAGAATGATTCGAAAAGAACTAATAGTACCTTAGGCTGCCCAACCAAACTATTACATTGTCCAACGTCGTGTCTATAGCTCACAGTCCAAAACATCGTGTAGCAGTACACAGTCCAATACATCGTGCACTACAGGCATTGTACTAAATAGTCTCCACAAGATCTCGATTAAGAATAGTGCTTGTCGAGATCATTAGTGTGTTGCCCGTTATCACGGCCTAGAGGAGCAACCCACTGTCCATATGTGGAATTCTCCGCACACTAATGCCTCCAAGTTCATATAATGAACCATACTACGCTTATCACACCCACAACACAGTGTAATTCGTCTCATCAATCAATCACCAATTATCAACCAAATTGACACAACTCTCTAAGCATGATCAAAAATTACCAAAATACCCTTAGTTCCCTTATATTACCATATTTACAAAAATACCCTCAATCTCAATATACCAATATATAGTATGTCTCCGCTTGACAGTACTATCTCACAATATGTCCGGGTCCACCACTTTGACCCGACAGTAAAACTCATTATTCTTTTTAGTCACGTACAAATTTTATCGCGGTTTCACAATTGCATCGCTTTTACAAACGTTTTTAAATCACGTAAATATGTTGTGACATTTTTGAACATTGTGTAATGTTTTTAAATCATTTTCTCAATCGCGTAAGATTTTTAAATCATTTCTTAACCATACAGCTTAAAATCTTTATTTTAACAATGCATAGGCTTTATTTAGTACTTTTAAACTACGTAGGATATTTTCCTTACGTTATAAATATATTATGGAATCTTTTCATTTTATTTGTCTGATTTTAGTAAATTTCGGCAGCATTTTGCCTAAAAAATCAGTATATGGTATTTTTGATGTTTTTCTCTAAATACTGTTCATTTTAACCTTACCCAATAGTTACACCTTGAAACTTGCTAACGCGCTTCAAAACTCAAAGAGTGAGCTCTACGTTAGTATTTTTCAAGCGTTTGCTTTATTTCTTGCTTTATAATAAATTCTGCTAATTTAAAATTCTAGAACTAAGTTTATTCATTTCATTTCTCAAAGATTCATTGTAATCAAATTCTTTTGTAAATTAGTTACTTAACCTACCTTAGAAAATAACTTTGGAATTTAAATATACAATACATGGCATGTTGGCCATAATTAACCTAAATCATTTTCAAATTCATTAATTTACCTAGATTCTTTAAATCATTGTTTTCAAAAATGGTTGAAATCATTTTGGTTCTTTTTTTCTTGGAGAAGTCGTGAGCTCCTTTTGTGTTCTTTGGAACATTCGTGCAATCGTTACATGTTATTCACATCCTACATTAATAATCATACAATTAATAACACATGCAATATATTTTAAAACTATAGACATACTTGCAAATAAAATCAATCATAAAATAGGAAAGCATTAAACAAACACATAAATGAATCCTTATGGATTCTTAACACACAAACAAACCATTTTCTCATCACCACACAAGGTTGATGAGATTAAATCTCCCTCTTACCTACTTGAAGACAAGGATCTCCTAGTCTCCTCCTCTCCTTGGATTTTCGTGTAGACTCCAAAACAAATCCCTAAAATTCTTAAACAATAAGCAAAATCACATACAAGGCTTCATAATGGAAAACCATGGAACAAACATGGTTTAGAAAATCACAAACTAAACTTTAAACCATAAAAACCAAAGTTTACCTTTAGGAAAGTAAACAAAAGCTTGGATTTTGAACTAGAAGGAGTAGGTTTTTGACAAAAGCTTCTAAACAAAAAGTGTTTAGGAGATAGTTTAGATTTAGGAAAAGTAAGAAATAAAAATTATAGAAGATAGATAGTGGATTTGAGGGTGAAGGGCGAAATACTAGAGAGAAAAATGGAAGGAAAGTGTTCTTGAGTTCTTGGAAATTTTGGAGAGAAAATAAGCTAAGCTTTTAGATAAGTATAAAAGTGAATATTTAGTGTAAAATGGGAGGGGGGCTGCCATGATTGTATAGGAGAGATTGAGTGTTTAACTTGGATAGTAAATATCCTAATGTGTTCACACTAGGAAGGCACATGGCCTATGTCACCATTTGGCCACCTAATGGCCATGCAAAATGGTTCAACAAGCTTGGAGAGGCTTCCCAAGCTCTTTGGCCGTGTGGCCTTAATAGGATTAGAGGCTTGGTTTGATTTTAATTAAAAGCTAATCACATGCTAATTAAAGAAGTAATTAATTAGGTTAGGTTCCCTAATTACATTTAATTAACATTCTAATTACATAACTAATTAATTAAACATATAATTGCCTATATCATAGCTTCTAAACAAAATTAGAATATCTAATTAGTAATTAAATTATAACTAATCAATAACTAGGTTAGCTTACTTAGTTTGTTAATTAGGCAACTAAAATGGTCAAATGAAGTTTAATTAGTTACTAAGTAAAGTCAAGCCACTATGTTTGACTCAATCTCAACCTTTGATTTTAACTTTAATTCCTAGCCCTTGATGTAATCTAAGGTGAATATCACTTAGTGATTAAACTAGAATTGTTCTCACACCATTGATTTGATCAACGGTTATGATCAAAGCTTCTAAAACAAACTTTACATCTAATGGTCCTTAATGAAGTCCATGCTTCTTTATTTGACCAATTCTTATTGGTTTAGAATTTTCAAGCCACTTTCGTTGACTGATTCCTATTGGTTCAAAATTTAGTCCAGTCAGAATCGTTGACTGCTCTTCTAAACGCGGGTCCCACAGACTTTTTCAAGTCCATGGTCATTTTGAAGCAGATTTCTACTGTTTTTGAGATAATAGGTATTGTCAAATAAAATAATATTATAATAATATAAAATTATTTTATATTCACTTTATTAAATCCTAAAAATTAAAAGATTAATATATATATAAATCAGAATTGAGTTTAGTAAGATCCTCCAGCTCCGAATAATTAAAATAAGATTTTTTCGGCTAGAAAATTATTATTTTCTTGACTCGGAGCAAATCACATACAACAGTCAAATACACTCACAAAATAGTCAAATTCAATTTACTACTCACAAAAATTACAAAACAGTACATTTCAGGATTATATTGTAATTAACCCAAAAGTTGGGGTGTTGCACTAAGATCTAATCACACACCGGGATTAAATTACTTAGAACATATATTTCTCTAGATCTATTACCGCAACTGCGCATAATAAACCCAGATCTACCACTTTTATAACTGGTAAATAGCATAAAGATAATTATACCCACATGAACATCATAACTTCTGCTAGATCTACTACCGAACCGTGCATAATAAACCCAGATCTACCACTTTTAAAGTGGGAACAAGTGCAAAAACCTTCATACCAATAATAGATTCAGAAATATATGAATAAAAACATAACTGTGTTGAAATAATCAAATATGCAAGATTCACAATATCAAAACTAGTGGTTTCATCACCCCCTTAATCAAGAGAGGTTTAGTTACACATAGCTAGAAGGAAATCACAAGAAAAACTGAAAGAGATTAACATAAGAAACAAAATGTAGAAGAAAAACTAAATAGCAAACGAGTTTCTGAGGATTGAGGATGATGGATCTCTGATTACTCAAACCCGAGACTCCAATCTTTGATCCAAGACTCCCCTTTCCTTTTCCAAGGAGTGCAGCTGCTCTCCTAGGTCAGAACTCCCCTCAAAACGTGCTAAGGGTGTGAATATATAGGCCCCCAACATAAACTTCTCGTAGAAGTTTCAATAATTGAGTTTCTGACACGAATACACAACCGTGTATGACACTGCCTGGAGGATCAAAATCTACTATTTTTAATTACAAAGTCAGAGCCATACACAGCCGTGTATTTGTTACGCAGCCTAGGCCTTGTAATCTGACGCAAGCCCTGTAATTTGACTTAGGCCCTATAATTTGACTTCCAAGTCTAATATGAACCATTAGACCTCCGAATATTTAAAAGTGTTCAACATGAAAGTTGTAGATTTGGGTCTTAACTATCAATCATCAAAATTTCAGCCCATTTGACAAGTTGTAGCTCGAGCTATGTCATGAACAGTATGACTAGGTCAAGCTATCAAGATTAGCACCCTAGTTCTTGCTTCAACTCCAATTTGAGTTATCCAAACGTGTGATTGGGCTTTTGAGGTCTTCATGAAGGTAGTAGAGAATTGTCTTAACTTTTCTACAAGACTAGAATCACATCAATCAGATATTTGAAACTCAAATTATAACTAATTTACTGAACACTGTCAAAGAGATAAGTTAAGGCTATTTCATGCAATAATTCCTTCAATAATCCAATTAGGCTCAATATCATAAAATGTGTCAAAACCAAATTAATTAAACCTAATTGAACCTTAAATGCCTAGTGACTAAAAAGCATAATTCAATTATGAGTGCTAATGAACACATTTAAGCAAAGTTTCATAATAATGTCTTAATTAAGCTTAGTATCCGAAACTTAGCTAAATGATAACAATTAACCAAAAATGGAATCGAATTGTATCATTTATAAGGCATTTAAGATATAGGAATAATCAACAGATCAAATACCCCCACACTTAGCCTTTTATACTCCTGGGCAAAAATATACAGCACAATTTCCTAATAACCCAAGCAAATGTAGAATAATGAGCAAAGACCCTTATGTATCCAGTTTTCAAAGAATTTAAACAATCAAGAATTCCCTTTCTTAGCAATCTAAATTGGCAAGCAAAATCAATCAAGTTTCAAGGTTTAATCAGTATGATAAATCCTCACTGAATTGCTCTATCTCTCAAGTGTTTCAGGCTTGTGTTTTCACTCAACCAACTCATGAGAATATGCTTTACTATAGGCTTGTCAAGCCTCTACTTCTCCACTATTCAGACCACATGCAAACAGTGATCAAAAGGACTTTATTCAGGCTGTAATAGGGTCAGGGTTAAGGTAGGATACATCAAAGATAGACAAAACTAGACCATAGGAATTAGAAGAGCAAAATGGAAAGATATTCAATCATTACACAGAATTTCCCAATAGTCTTCAATTCAAATTCCTATTCTGACTTCTTTTCTTTAATTTTCACAATTTTTTTTATTTTACACACCTTACATCTTATTCACAATGATATTTTGCCAACATGAGACTTTTATATACAAACATAGCTAGGCAAATATATCATTAATTCAAATACCCCTACACTTATTCAAGAGCCAATTTCCATGCAATCCTTAAGCTCTTCTACTCCTAAGGTAGGGTAGTAAAATGATTTTTCACTTTTAGGTTTAAATTGAGCTTTAGATAGAAGGAAATGGGGTCAATTAGGCTCAAAGGGGTTGATCAATGGATAAAATGCAAGGATAGCTATTTGGCCAGTAGTTATTGGAAAGAAAATGTCTTTATCATATCAAATGCATGCAGTGGTCATTAGCAGCTTAAAAGAGAACCAAGACAAGTTCTGAAAAGCACAATAATCATGAGTGGAATCACATAATTAAAGATCCAAAATGGCCTAAAGTTAGCCATTTACAATAAGGCCCAAAAACTCACTAGGTTTCGATTCATCATTTTCAATTAAACCCTTTAATTTTTAGAATTTCACCCGACAAAATTGATAACCAGAAAGTTCATTCAATCATGCTCAAAGGTTTTTTTAAAAATTTGGGTCAATTGCTCATCATTCACATCATTTGAAAACTCAGAAGAAAATATACACAATTAAGATCAAATACACTCACCCCAATATAGTTCAATCAGTCATTCAAACCCCAGGAGAATAATTCAGAATATCAACAGTATTCATAATAGAACATTAAAGTATCCACACCCCCACACTTAAACCAAGCATTGTCCTCAATGCTACATACATTTAGAAAAGGAAAATACAAGAAATGCTACACACATCCAGAAAAGGAAAATAACCAACAAAGCTATAACATAAACACACGAAATGAAAAACATCAACTAGTAAATCAACGACCAAATACATAGTTTAAACCAAAGATCAAGACTATATAATATAATACAGTGGAATGTGCATCATAATGAAAACTACAAGGGTACATAAATGGGGTATGGGAAAACTTTACATGACTCGATTAACACTGAGATGATAGGAAAACTCCTATGGATGATGATGTTCTTTGAAAAACAATAAGAAATCAGTTCAAAAACACAGGTCAGGGTCTTTTAAAGTCAGATTCCCAAGACTAAAACTTATCATGCTTGAGGGAATTCCAAAAATCACTGAACTTCATAAGGCACATATTCATAAGAATGCGTCTCAAGAGATTGACTCCTTACTCAGTCCATTCATCATGAAATACAATTTAACTTTTCAATTGAAGGAAATCATCCCCAAAGAACATGATTCAGCATTCAGAAGAACAAAATAATAACACCACAAAAGAAGTAATTCCTATAGTTTCGCTTGATTTCCATCAAATTCAGTCCACACAATTATCATTCAAACAATCCATGCATTCCAACACACATTTAATCAAACCAAAACACACGGTTTTTCAAAGATTCGCATGCTCACAATCAATAAACAGATAAAAACATAAAATAAAAGGGTTAAAGAAAGCAAATCTAATTTTCTTGATGATGGGTTGCCTCCCAATAAGCACTTAGTTTATTGTCCTCAGCCCGATATGATGATACTTTCAATGCTCCTTATATTGTGGAAGGATAAAGGTCAACACTTTCACTTCCACACTTTTTGGAAGCTCATAGAAAGACTTCAGATGGTGTTTATTGGCCTTATCAAGTGAGGTAGGTGAAAAGACTCCACTAGGATCCCATTGGTTGAAATGTGATGGCCAAGTTATGGTTGAAACAACATGAGAGATTTCACTACGGTCCCATTGGTTGAAGTGTGATGACCAAGCTATAGTTGAAACAATATGAGAGCTTTCACCAGGATCCCATTGGTTGAAGTGTGATGACCAAATTAAGCTTGCAGCATAAGGGCTTCTACCAAGGTCCCATTGGCCCTTATTTTCCTTAGCTTCACCACTGAAAAGTAATATGTGCACTTTATCAGCTTCATGTGCATTGTTTCTACTGAACGATGGCCCAAAAATAAAGTCCACTTTAGAAGTGATTGTCATCGGGTGCTCTTCTTCCTTTTCTAAAAATTCTTCCACGGCCTGTAATTCCACCTCCCTTTGGGTCTTAGATTCTGCTTTGTAAATAGAATCATCAACTTTCAACTCTGCAGAAATCTCAGCACGACTAGCGCATATGATATCAGTACATGAGTGACAATGAATATAATTATTGAAACTAATAAAATTAGGAAATTCATCACACAACTCATCATGTTGCTCCTCCACTACATTAGGAAAGGTTTCAAGAATATTTACCTTGGGAACTTTAGTGTTTTCCCTCTTCTCATTTACCTGTTTAGGCTCTTGGTCTTTCTCTGTAGTGGTTTATGGAGGAGAGGTGGGTTCATCCAATGTCTTCCCACTTTGCAATGTGACAACATTAGGATCTTCCTTCACATCCTCTTCGGGTTGTGAGGGAAGTCCTTCAGAATTTAGGCTCTGCATATTGTTGAGTTCTGTGGCTAACTGCCCTAAAGAGTTTTGCATGTTATTGATTGCGGCCCTTATTTCTTGTTGAAAGCTCTGTATATTGGCCCTTGTTTCTTGTTGGAACTGCATAGTATTAATGGCAAATTGTCTTATTAGTTCCTCCAATGAAGGTTCAGGTTGCCAAGAATCTTGGACTTGCTGCTATCTTGGAAGGAAAGATGTTTGCTTATGCTAAAATTATGGAAATTTATACGCTAGAGGTTGATTTTGAGGCTGCTGTCCATAACTTAAGTTAGGATAGTCCCACCACTCTGGATAATATGTATTGGAGTAAGGGATATAGTTATTGGAAGGTTCAGAATATCCCCATACTGCCTCTACCTCCTCATTTATGTCCACTAGGAAAGTGGGACACAAATCAGTGATATGTCCAGGTGATAAGCAAATCCCATAAACATCCATGATCAATGGACATCAACACCTACAAAACACTCAAAAAGAAAGAATTAAAAACCTAAAAATAAAACAAAAACAAAGTAAAAATAGGTAATAAATCAATAGTGTAATTGAAAAATTAGTTCCCCGGCAACGACGCCAAAATTCTGATGTGTTAGGCAGTTAGTGATTAAAATTTAGAATAAAAATCAGTTGTTAGGCCCACCAGAAAATAAAAACCTTACAACTAGTTGTAGTTAGTAAGGGTCGATCCACAAAGAACCAATTCAATCAACACTATCAAACAATTCCAAATTTAAACTCTAATTAACAATAAACAGTAAAAAGGGGGGATTTGAAGTTTTGATGAACAATGAACAGCTTCAAAAATAAAAACAATAAATAAACTGAAATCAACAATATAAGAAAATTAGTTAACAGATTGAATCCACCACTAGATTTATATGATGATGTAAATCCACATATCCTTTTATTCCAACATGCTCAATTATGTTTTTATGCAATTGTGAGAGTAAATCTCTGTTTTCCTTACGTGTTGGCCAATTCAGCAACCGCTCAAATTAACTTCTAATCACTGATTACTCATAAAACAACCGCACTTACAACTATCCAATAATTGTATTAAGTTTTAGAAAACCAATTACACTAAGATCCAATCACACACCGGGATTAAATTACTTAGAACATTGATGTACAATTTTTAGTTTCAAACAAGTCTACAAACTTGATGCGGGATTAATTGTTGCTTTGCGAACCCAAGTGCAGGTTGTCTCAAGTAATAAAATTCTCGGGAGTCCGAGGTCGATCCACAGGGAATTGTTGAAGATTAATTAAGGTGAAGTGAATATTTTGTTACTACAATTAAAATTATTTACTTTGGTAAAAAGATTCACTCTTTCACCTAAGTAAAATGAAACTTAGTTACTCATAGATAAGAAGAAAGAAAGAGAGAAGAAGAAGAAGAAGAACATGACTTTAATTTAGAACAAAGGAAAATTTCTACAAGAAAACTTAGTAACAAAATAGTATCATTTTGGTAACTAACACCTAACACCCTCAATGATCTGCCAAGGCCTCCTTTTATAGAGGATTAGAGATACAAAATGACAAGGGGGCTGAGTCATTAGTGGTTGGATGAGTGGAAAATGAGTGGAAAATGCCAAATGACTTTAGGTGAGTGGGAAATTATGGAGATTCCTTGTCTCCGAAATCATGCAGCTCTGAAGTCATTGCATTCGTCATTTTTGAACCAAGTGGTCTTCATGAAAGTTTTAGGCCTAGATCTTAGCTTTCAAATGGCTTTGGTTTGAGTCCAATATCATTTCTATAACTCCAGATATGTTCAAATTACTACACACTGCCCAGGCCCAGTCACAGCTCCTCTGTTCTGACTTCCAAGCCCAATATCACCTTCAAGGAGTCCGATTCTGGAAAAGTGTTCAACATGAAAGTTGTAGATATGGGTCTTAGATATTCAACATCCAAATTTCAGCTCATTTTACAACTTCTAGCCCGAACGATGTCATGAACAGTATACATAGGTCAAGTTGTCAGGAACAGCACTCTAGTTCTTGCTTCAATCCCAATTTGAGTTATCTACTCGTGTGATTGGGCCTTTAAGGTCTTCATGAAAGTTATAGAGATCTCTCTTATCCTTCAAATTCCACTAGAATCACCTCCAAAGACCACCTACAGCCCAAGATATGGCCCAAATACAGAAACAGTGTAAGATATGAATCATGCTGAAAAATTTAATTAAATCCAATTTGAGCCCAAACTTACAAAACATAATAAAACTCAATCAATTAAGTACATAAAGAGTGTAAATGACTAAGAATGAAAGCTTATTAATGTATCAAATATGTGATCATCAAACTCCCCCACACTTAACTTTTTGCACTCCTGAGCAAAACACATAAGATCACTCACAAAAAAAAAAACGAAACAGACTCAAAAGCTAAACACTCTAAAAGACTCAATTTCTAATAATATTTAAAAATGAAGAGCAATCATTCAAGTAATCAAAACATTCATGAGGTAACATATCTTCACTTCTCAAATCAACAAGTAAGGATATTTGAATTGAAAAGCATGAGTCAAGAATGATAGATTTTCACAAGATTCACTCTCAATCCCTCAAGTGTTTAAAAGGTAGGTATTTCACTCAATTCAACCCATGAAAATTGCACTACCATAAGCTTGCTTATCTTCTACTTCTTCACTACTCAGAACACATGCACACACAAATCATGAGGACTTTATTCAAGGTTGTAATGGGGTCAAGGTAAAGGAGGAGGTAATATAGATATGACAAGTTAAACACCAGAGAATAAAAGAACATGAGAGCTGAGTTCAATTAACAAGTATGAAAATTCATCCCAACTCCACCTAATACAAATTCCCTTTACATATTCTTTTCCTTTCCTTTATTACCTTGTTGACCCTCTTCTTTTTACAATTTTTTTTTGATTGATTTTTTTTTATTTTTTTTTTGATTTTTTTTTTGATTTTTTTTTTATTACAAAAAGAACATCATATATACATTTTTTTTAACCATTCTGCACACACACCCCCACACTTATTCAAGAACTCATCGAATGACAAAACTAATGTTCTCTTATTCCCTAAGGTCAAGTAAGAACATAGTTTTTCATTTAAGGCACATAATGAGTTCGAAACAAAGAATAGTCAAATAAGCTTAAAGGGGTTAAACAAGGGGAAATAGGTCATTTCTAATGCTTTATGTTACCAGGAATCAGAGAATTTCCAAGAAGTCATAAGAGTGCTTGATATCATATTGAGACAACATACTGCTAAACAAGGCTGGCTATTTGATTAAAGTAGCTATTTCAAGAAAAATGCCTCAATCATATTCATGTATGCATATGAAAATGTAGTCTCAAAAAGAATCAAAGCAAGTTCTAGAGCAACAATTCCATGAGTGAAATTCACACAAGAAAGAAAAGAATGGTACAAATGTTCAATCCATTCATCAATAAGCTCAAAATCTCAAAGGCATAATTCTATCATTCTCACCACTAATTCAACATCCATAACCAAGCATGTGAATTTTAAGAAAGAAGACAATTTACTCAATCATGCAAATTTCCCTGAATTTGAATTGCTACTTCCACATAAATTAGTTACTACCCTAATTACTCCTTACTCTGCCACCAATTTTTGATGCGTCTCAAGAGTAAATAATTTACTCTTTACTCTGCCATCCCTAATTACTTTTGTTGTAAAAAAATTGATGACAAACACAACAAACATAATCACAAACACACTTTTGAAATTTTTTTTTTGGTTTTTTTTTAATGATAAACACAATAAACATATTAACAAACACACTTCCTAATTTATTTTTATTTTTTTTGGGTTTTTTTTTACAACTATCCTTCCCCCCAACCAGATCACAACATTGTCCTCAATGTCAAAACATAGATAGGTAAAGGATAGAATATATTATCTGTTGCTGCAATTACTGAAAAGAATAAAAAAATCTCACACAAATTTAAACAGAAACAAAGTACGATAAATAAAACCAAAGCTTGTAATTATTTAAATAGTTGGAGTGTCTTGGCTGGCTTTCTTTTCATTTTGCTTCCTTCACCACTTCCTTCACCGCTTCCTTCGGACCAATCTATCTGAGCTGTTACTGGATCAGGTTCATAAACAAATGCTTCTAATTTATCAATCAATTCATCAACAGTAGAAGCAGAGATAAGGAGTTGTCTTCTGAAGGTGTGACAAATTTACTTCCCACAAAGATGGTCAACAAAAGATAACAAATTATTAAAGAAATTATTAACATTCAACAAACCTATGGGTTTATGGTGGATGTTCAATTGGGCCCAAGAGACAACTTGAAAGACTTCTTCCAAAGTACCAAAACCACCAGGTAAGACAATGAATGCATCAGAGTTGTCAAGCATCGCCTTCATTCGTCCATGCATAGAGGATACCTTAATTTCCAGTCCAACTGTCTTTCCAACGATGTTCCTTCGAGTTAAAGGTTCAGGAATGACACCTAAAACTTGACCACCTCTTACAAATGCAGAAAGTGATACAGCCCCCATTAACCCAATGCAACCTCCCCCATATACTATACGAATGTTCCTCTCAGCAAGTGTTCTACCGACAGTGCTTGCTGCGTTTACAAACTCTAAACCATTCCCATAACTTGTCCCACAAAATACACCAATACTGAGAAATCTACGAACTGAAGAAGAAGCTCCCTCCATTTCTACACTCACTCTCTTTGAATGATTAAGAGTTGCAGAAAAGTAAAGAAAATGGAATGTTTAAATAGGGAAGAGAATAGAAAAAGTAATAATAGCTCCTATACAGGTAGGTTGGCTGGTGTCAGAAAAGTTTGAAATTTAAAAATAATTTTTTTTTGTTTTTTTTTGTTATTGTTTTTTTTTTTTTTGACTTCAAGAAAACCATCAGGGTAAAGAAGTCTAGAAACCCCCGAAGGATCCCATCCAAAGGATCGTCTGTCCAAAACCAAAATTCAACAAAATCATACAAAGATAAAATAATAATAACAAATGATTACATACCTTTATGTACAGGTTTCATGGCAGATCTTTATACTGCGCGTCATGAGTGCAGTAATACCAAGACGGCTCAGCCAATCTGGGCATTCTTCTCCCTCCCGCTTGTGGGATATTTTGGATTGAGCTACGACGCCACTAATTAAAGTGTGTAAATCTGACAGCTACCACCAACGACCACAGCCAGTGAGAGGTCGCTGAAGAGCCCATGGCATTAAATCACAGGATCCAGCTCAGAGGCATTGTCACGCGAGAATGCAAACACGGGACGCTTCTTTCTGTCCATCAACAAGCAGAGCCTTTGGTTAAAACCTGGGAATGCTTGCGCAGCTCTCTGCAAAGCATGGCACACGAACCTTATTTACCGACCATGTTGCGAAGGTCCACCTGAGTCAATGACGGGTCTGCCACTCCATTGGCAGGGGCTCCTAATCTAATTAATGACCAAGTACAACCGAAGTTTCATCTTTTTTTTTTTTTTTATTTCTTTTATTTTAGTTTTTTTCTTTTTTTTTTTTTTTTTTTTTTTTTTTTTTTTTTTTTTTTTTTTTTTCTGAAAATGTACAAGATAATATATACATGTTGTTGTGATTGTGGCTCACATCTTCCTCTGGTTTCACGTCCAGAAACGGCTTAAACGCCTTCTATGAGTCGGGGATAAGCTTCCCATCCAATTTTCTTTTAAATTGGCAAACAGGGTCTTTTTGAGTCAAATTCCCAAGACTATAACGCTCTTGTTCATCCTTGAAGAGATTCCACAAACTAAGAAGTTCACGCTGCACAACTCCACAAGAATGCATCTCAAAAGTCAATAAGATATTATCTAATGACTCCTTACTTAGTCCATTCTTAATGAAGAATATTTTATCTTCTCTATTTACAGAAACCATCCCCAAAGAGTGACATCGCGTGTTACAATTCCATCGTGCACACTTGTAACAAACTTTCATTCTTTTTGCTCTTCTCCTTTTTGAAAATGAACTTTTACCGAGACTAGGCATGTATGGGACAAATGAATCTGAAGATTCACCAGCTAAACGAACCTTTGCTTCGATTATCCAGCGTATATCTTCTGGGATACCCTTATACATTAACAATCTCAGTCTTTCACACCTAGCTTCATAGACTTTTGTTAGAGCATTTAGAGGGAGAGAAGGAAAATGTTTTCTTAGATTTGAGAGAATGACATCCATTTTGAAAGGAGAAGAAATCAGTTATTATGGGAAACTGAAAAACAAACCGACTTGAGAGTCACGGAGTACCGTTATCCGCCATTTAACCAGGAACACAAAGAACTGCAAAAAGAAAGAAACAACATTAAAATAAATTCTACTCATAACAAGGATTAGAAAGAGAAATGGATTCTACCTCAACAACTTGATGTTCTAGAAATGGTTTGAGTCTTTGTCCATTGACCTTAAATACAATACCATTCCTAGGATTCTCAATGTCTATGGCCCCATAAGAATACACATGTTTGACAATATAAGGACCAATCCACCTAGATCTCAATTTTCCAAGGAATAGGTGAAGACGAGAATTATAAAGCAGAACTTTTTGACCAATTTCAAAAGTTTTTCTGAAAATTGATTTGTCATGAAAAGCTTTTGTTCTAGCTTTATAAATCTTTGAGTTTTCATATGCATCATTTCTTAATTCCTCAAGTTCATTCAATTGCAATTTGCGTAACTTGGAAGCATCATCAAGACTTAAGTTGAAAGCTTTAATGGCCCAAAATGCTTTATGCTCCAATTCTACAGTAAATGACAAGGTTTTCCATAAACTAACCGATAGGGAGACATGCCCAAAGATGTTTTAAAAGCAAGATCGGTAAGCCCAAAGTGCATCGTTTAGTCTTAAAGACCAATCTTTACGATTTGGGTTAACCATTTTTTCCAAAATTTGTTTAATCTCCCTATTTGCTAATTCAACTTGTCCACTTGTCTGAGGATGATAAGGGGTTGCAATTTTGTGGGTAATGCAATATTTCTTCATTAAAGATTTAAATGGTTTATTGCAAAAATATGTTCCCCCATCACTGATAATAGCTCGAGGAATTCCAAATCAACTCAAAATATTTTCTTTTAAAAATTTTAGAACAGTTTTATGATCATTGTGCCGACATAGAATTGCCTCAATCCATTTTGAGACATAATCAACTGCAACCAAAATATACACAAATCCAAAAGATGATGGAAATGGACTCATGAAATCAATTCCCCAACAATCAAAAATTTCAATGACAAGGATAGGGTTCAAAGGCATCATATTTCTTTTAGAAATGGACCCCAATTTTTGACAACTTTCACAACTTTTGAAAAAAGTATAACTGTCCTTGAATAAAGTGGGCCAATAAAATCCACACTGTAAGATTTTCGCAGCTGTTTTCTTTGAAGAAAAATGACCTCCACATGCTTCTGAATGACAAAATTTAATGACACTACTTACCTCATTGTCGAGTACACATCTCTGAAAGATTTGATCAGGACAATATTTGAACAAATATGGGTCATCCTAAAAGAAATTTTTCACCTCAATCAAAAACTTTTTTCTGTCTTGGTGTGTCCACTGAGGCGGCATCTTACCTGTTACAAGAAAATTGACAATGTTAGCAAACCAAGGCATAGAATTGATAGAAAATAAAAATTCATCAGGGAAAGAATCATTGATAGGTGTGCTATCAAAAGATGAGCCTGTTGTCAGCCTTGACAAATGATCTGCAACAACATTTTCGGCTCCTTTCTTGTCTTTTATTGTGATGTTAAATTCTTGAAGCAACAATATCCACCGTATCAACCTAGGTTTGGCATCCTGTTTAGACATTAAATATCTAACAAAGAAGATGATCAAGTGAAAACAACAGTGGATGAACCAATTAAATAAGCTCAAAATTTATCCAATGCAAAAATTACAGCAAGTAGTTCTTTTTCAGTAGTGGTGTAATTCATTTGTGCACTATTCAAAGTTCGACTTGCGTAATAAATTACATGAAGCTTACCTTCCTTTCTTTGGCCTAAAATAGCGCCAACAGTAAAATCACTAGCATCACACATCAACTCAAAAGGCAAAGACCAGTCAGAAGATTGCATGATAGGAGCAGAAGTCAAAAGTTTGATTAATTTTTCAAAAGATTTTTGACAATCTTGAGTCCAATCAAATGGTGTATCTTTTGTTAGAAGATTACATAAAGGTCTAGATATAGCACTAAAGTCCTTTACAAATCTTCTGTAAAATCCGGCATGTCCTAAAAAGGAACGAACTTCTCTGACTATTTTTGGGAAAGGCAAATGAGCAATTAATTCAACTTTGGCCTTATCAACTTCAATTCCTTTAGAAGATATCACATGACCTAACACTATTCCTGAGGTAGCCATGTAATGAAATTTTTCCCAATTTAACACAAATCCTTTTTCTTCGCATCTTTTAAGAACTTTTTCCAAATTATTAAGGCAATTTTCAAAAGAATTTCCAAAAACTGTCAGATCATCCATGAAAACCTCTAAATAATGCTCAATCATGTCACTAAAAATACTTAGCATGCATCTTTGAAAAGTTGTCGGAGCATTACAAAGACCAAAAGGTATTCTTCTATATGCAAAAATGCCAAAGGGACAAGTAAAAGTGGTCTTTTCTTGGTCCTCTAATGCAATTGGTATTTGATTATACCCTGAATAACCATCAAGAAAACAATAGTAGGGATGTCCTGCTACTCTTTCTAGAATCTGATCAAGAAATGGCAATGGAAAATGGTCTTTCCTAGTGGCTGCATTCAATTTTCTGAAATCAATACACATACGCCAACTAGATGAGACTCGGGTAGGTATTAATTCTCCTTTTTCATTTTCAACCACCGTTATTCCGCATTTCTTAGGCACAACTTGTGTAGGGCTTACCCACTGCTATCGAGAGATAGGATAGATAATTCCAACATCAAGTAATTTAAGAACTTCACTCTAACTACCTCTTTCATGTGTGGATTTAATCTTCTTTGAGGTTGTTGAGATGTTTTAGCATTATCCTCTAAATGTATTATATGTGTACAAATTAATGGATTAATGCCTTTTATATCCTTTAATGTCCATCCAATTGCACTTTTATGCCTTTTAAGTACTTCTATCAACTTACCTTCTTGTTCTTTGGTCAAGGATGAGGAAATTACCACCGGAGAGCTTTGTTCTTCTCCCAAAAATGTGTACTTCAACCCATCAGGTAATGGCTTCAGTTCTAGTGTGGGTACTTCTTCATGGGTATCATTCATTCATGGATTTTAGCTCTTCGAATCTTGGCTTCCTTCCTTTGTATTCCATTTCCTGTGTACAGTCAAGCAAAGAGCATATTTCAGAAACATCATCATCTAATTGTGTAGCTGAATCAAATGAATTAATTAAACAGATTTCTAATGGGTCAGAAGAACTCCTGATTTGAAGATGATCATCTATAATGGCCTCAATCCCTTCAATCTCTTCATTGTCATCATAAACTTCATGTGGTTGCTTGCACATGTTGAAAACATTAAGCTCCAGTGTCATATTTCCAAAAGTTAGCTTCACCACTCCATTTCTGCAATTTATCAAAGCATTAGATGTTACTAAAAATGGGCGACCAAGAATAATAGGAACTGACTTAGAACTATCAACCATAGGTTCAGTTTCCAAGACAATAAAATCCACAGGATATATGAATTTATCAACTTGTACCAACACATCTTCTACTATTCCTTTTGGAATTTTAATTGATCTATCAGCAAGTAGAAGAGTTACAGAAGTTGGTTTTAACTCACCAAGGTTGAGTTGCTGATAAACTGAATATGGAAGCAAATTAACACTAGCACCAAGATCAAGTAAAGCTCATTCAATTTTATGTTCACCAATAATGCATGAAACTGTAGGACAACCAGGGTCTTTATATTTCAACTCATTATTGTTTTGAATAATGGAGCTTACCTGTTCAGTCAAAAATGCATTCTTTTTCACATTATGTTTTCTTTTAACAGTGCACAAGTCTTTCAAATATTTGGCATAAGAAGGAATCTGTTTGATAGCATCTAACAGAGGAATATTGACCTTCACTTGTTTAAAGATTTCAAAAATGTCACTGTTATGATTCACTTTACTTGAATTGTTTAATGCTTGAGGAAATGGGGGTGAAGACGAGGGTTTGATCTCCTTTTGGCTAGGTGGCTTGTCATCTCCTTCCTCATCTTTGGGAATTGACTCATCATCTTTCTCAAAAAGTTCAGGAATTTGTTTTTCAACAACCTTTCCACTCCTAAGAGTTATCACTGAGTTGACTTGATCTATTTTTTGACTTTCTGAACTACCCTCATTTAGGCTAAACTGACCCTTAGGATTTGGTTGAGGTTGAGAGGGAAACTTTCCTTTCTCATGAATGGCAAGTGCAGAAGAAAGTTTAGCAAGAGTGTCTTTTATGTCAATCATGGCTTGAGTGTTTTGACTATTGATGGCCTCTTGTTTTTCCATGAATGCATGCAATGTTCCTTCAAGGTTTTTCCTATATGGTGGGACATAGGGTGCATATCCTTGAGGATTTTGAGAATCTTGCTGTGCCTGAGGAGGTGGTGGTTGCATGAATTGTGGCTGGTTGCTATTCCTCCAACTGAAATTCGGTGATTTCTCCATCCCGGATTGTATGTATCTGAAAAAGAAGAAGTAAATGGCTTTTTAAAATTATTCATTGCATTTACTTGCTCATGCACAACTTCTTTAAAAACAGGAATTTTTGGACATTCATTTGTTGAGTGTCCTAATTCATCACAAATGCCACAAATTTCTTCATTTTGCACAGATTTGATTTCTTTTACTTTCCCGGATTCCATGGCTTCAACCTTTCTAGCCAAACTAGCAAACCTAGCATTCAGATCTTCTTCTTGACTAAGATGATATTTTCCTTTACTAGCATTTGCAAGGTTTGATCTAATTGAATTTTCAGAAGGATTAGTACCATGCCAAGATTGAGAATTTTCAGCCAAATGGTCTAAATAGTCTAAAGCTTCATCAGGTTCTTTATCAAGAAATTCACCATTGCACATTGTTTCCACAAATTGCTTAGTTTCAGGTGTTAACCCTTCATAAAAGAAACTTAAAGTGCGCCATTTTTCAAAACCATGATGTGGGCAAGAATTCAACAAATCTTTAAAACGTTCCCAACTTTGAAAATATGCTTCATTTGAATTTTGGGAAAAATTTTGGATTTGTCTTTTCAAAGCATTGGTTTTATGTGTTGAAAAAAATTTCTTCAAAAACTCACATTGCATTTCTTGCCATGTGCCAATTGATCTTGGTTTCAAAGTGTTAAGCCAAGTTTTTGCTTTATCTTTCAAAGAAAAAGGAAACAATTTAAGCTTAACAACCTCTTCAGTGCAAGTTTGATCATGAAAAGCAGTACATACTTCCTCAAATTCTTTTAAATGTAAATATGGGCTTTCAGATTCTAAACCATGAAAATTAGGAAGTAAAGAAATCATACCTGGCTTGAATCTAAAATTGTTGGCATTGACTGGAAAGATAAAACATGATGGACTAGAATTTTGGGATGGTTGCAAATACTCACGCATGGTTCGCAACGGTTGATTTTCATGTTCATCATGCACACTTTCGTTTTCAGCCATTGTGCTTAATGTGTGTGATTGTGATTCAAACAAATTAATATGTAAAGTACCTGGATTAACTCTAACCAAACGACCAGAATTTAAATCACGATACCAATTAAGCATAAACAAGTAACTTACAAAAAGATAAAATAAAATGTACAAGATAGCAATATAAACATTCCATTAAATATTAACAAAGGTGTGGTATAAACCAACCACCAAATAAGTTAATAAGCATAAAAATTAAAAAGTTAGTATACGATAAATTAAAATGTTAGAAGCGAGAAAAAGTAAAAAGTTAGATAGTGATAAAGTAAAAAGTTAGATAGTTAGTAAGAGAATTAGTAAGTTAGTAAACAAAAAAAAATGACAAAAATAAATACGAGAAAATAAAGTACAAAGAAAATAAAAGGGAGAGTTACCCCACTAAGTTAAAATGTACAAGAAAATAAAATAGAGAATTACCCCCACTGTACAGAAATTAAAATGCAAAAAAAAAAAAAAAAGTGCGGAAAGTAAATTTAAAGAAGAAAAAAAAAAAAAGTAAAAGGGAGAGATTCCCCCACCAAGTTAGTGCGTAAAATAAAAGGGAGAAGTTCCCCCACTAAGTTAGTATGCACAGAAATTAAAAAGGGAGAGGTTCTCCCACTAGTTAGTATGTTAGTATATATACAAATTTTTTTTTATTTTACACCAGAAATTCAGTCTTCAAATCAAGTCCCCGGCAACGGCGCCAAAAACTTGATGCACAATTTTTAGTTTCAAACAAGTCTACAAACTTGATGCGGGATTAATTGTTGTTTTACGAACCCAAGTGCAGGTTGTCTCAAGTAATAAAATTCTCAGGAGTCCGAGGTCGATCCACAGGGAATTATTGAAGATTAATTAAGGTGAAGTGAATATTTTGTTACTACAATTAAAATTATTTACTTGGGTAAAAAGATTCACTCTTTCACCCAAGTAAAATGAAACTTAGTTACTCATAGATAAGAAGAAAGAAAGAGAGAAGAAGAAGAAGAAGAACATGACTTTAATTTAGAACAAAGGAAAATTTCTACAAGAAAACCTAGTAACAAAATGACATCATTTTGGTAACTAACACCTAACACCCTCAATGATCTGCCAAGGCCTCCTTTTATAGAGGATTAGAGATACAAAATGACAAGGGGGCTGAGTCATTAGTGGTTGGATGAGTGGAAAATGAGTGGAAAATGCCAAATGACTTTAGGTGAGTGGGAAATTATGGAGATTCCTTGTCTCCGAAATCATGCAGCTCTGAAGTCATTGCATTCGTCATTTTTGAACCAAGTGGTCTCATGAAAGTTTTAGGCCTGGATCTTAGCTTTCAAATGACTTTGGTTTGAGTCCAATATCATTTCTATAACTCCAGATACGTTCAAATTACTGCACACTGCCCAGGCCCAGTCACAGCTCCTCTGTTCTGACTTCCAAGCCCAATATCACCTTCCAGAAGTCCGATTCTGGAAAGGTGTTCAACATGAAAGTTGTAGATATGGGTCTTAGCTATTCAAAATCCAAATTGCAGCTCATTTTACAACTTCTAGCCCGAACAATGGCATGAAAAGTATACATAGGTCAAGTTGTCAGGAACAGCACTCTAGTTCTTGTTTCAATCCCAATTTGAGTTATCTACTCGTGTGATTGGGCCTTTGAGGTGTTCATGAAAGTTATAGAGATCTCTCTTATATTTAAAATGCCACTAGAATCACCTCCAAAGACCACCTACAGCCCAAGATATGGTCCAAATACAGAAACAGTGTAAGATATGAATCATGCTGAAAAATTCAATTAAATCCAATTTGAGCCCAAACTTACAAAACATAATAAAACTCAATCAATTAAGTACATAAAGAGTGTAAATGACTAAGAATGAAAGCTTATTAATGTATCAAATATGTGATCATCAAACATATATTTCTCTATATCTATTACCGCAACCGCACATAATAAACCCAGATCTACCACTTTTATAACTGGCAAATAGCACAAAGATAATTATACCCACATGAACATCATAACTTCTACTAGATCTATTACTGCAACTGCGCATAATAAACCCAGATCTACCACTTTTAAAGTGGGAACAAGTACAAAAACCTTCATACCAATAATAGATTCAGAAATATATGAATAAAAACATAACTGTGTTGAAATAATCAAATATGCAAGATTCACAACATCAAAACTAGTGGTTTCATCACCCCCTTAACCAAAGGAGGTTTAGTTACATATAGCTAGAAGGAAATCACAAGAAAAACTAAAAGAGATCAACATAAGAAACAAAGTGCAGAAGAAAAACTAAATAGCAAATGAGTTTCTGAGGATTGAGGATAATGGATCTTTGATTGCTCGAACCCGAGGCTCCAATCTTTGATCCAAGACTCCCCTTTCCTTTTCCAAGGAGTGCAGCTGCTCTCCTAGGTCAGAACTCCCCTCAAAACGTGCTAAGGGTGTGAATATATAGGCCCCCAACATAAACTTCTCATAGAAGTTTCAATAATTGAGTTTCTGACATGAATACACGGCTGTGTATGACACTTCCTAGAGGGTCAAAATCTACTATTTTTAATTGTAAAGTCAGAGCCATACACGGCTTTTAATTGTAAAGTCAGAGCCATACATGGCCTAGGCCGTGTATGCATACACGGTCGTATATTTTTTACATAGCTTAGGCCCTGTAATCTAACGCAGGCCCTGTAATTTGACTTAGGCCCTGTAATTTGACTTCCAAGCCTAATATGACCCATTAGACCTCCGAATCTTGAAAAGTGTTTAACATGAAAGTTGTAGATTTGGGTCTTAACTATTAACCATCAAAATGTCAGCCTATTTGACAACTTGTAGCTCGAGCTATGTGATGAACAGTATGCCTAGGTCAAGCTGTCAAGATCAGCACCCTAGTTCTTGTTTCAACTCCAATTTGAGTTATTCAAACATGTGATTAGGCCTTTGAGGTTTTCATGAAAGTAGTAGAGAATTGTCATAACTTTCCTACAAGACTAGAATCACATCAATTAGATATTTGAAACTCAATTATAGTTCATTTACTGAACACTGTCAAAGAGATAAGTTAAGGCTAATTCATGCAATAATTCCTTCAATAATCCAATTAGGCTCAATATCATAAAATGTGTCAAAACTAACTTAATTAAACCTAATTGAACCTTAAGAAGCCCAGTGACTGAAAAACATAATTCAATTATGAGTGCTAATGAACACATTTAAGCAAAGTTTCATAATAAAGTCTCAATTAAGCTTAGTATCCGAAACTTAGCTAAATGATAATAATTAAGCACAAATGAAATCGAATTGAATCATTTATAAGGTATTTAAGATATAGGAATAATCGATAGATCACATCACATATGCTTAAATGATGAAAATGGAAGAAAAAGAGTTTCAAGAACACAAGAACCCCTGCCTTGTGAAGCAAAGATGAAGATGATGGCTTATGGATCACAAGCTTGCCTTTCCTTTTTCATTTCCTCTTCCTTCTTTCCTCCTTGGCTCCTTGGTCTTCCTTCTCTGTTGCTTCTATTTTTAGCTATGAGAGAAAGTGAGAAACAAGTGAGAAATGAGGAATATAAGGGAAACAAAATAAGGCACAGAACCTGAGAGGCTTGGTCACTTAAGTGACCAAAGGGTAATCTCTTGATCTGCTAAGAACACTTAGATTTCTCCAAATCAAGTTTTCTTATACCCAACAGATTTAAAATAACTCACAGGATTTGTAAAAAATCTTATTGCACCAAAACCATCATTTTTCATATCTGTAACTAGTCATTCCAATATTAAAACACACAACCAGTATGCTTAAAAATACCAAACTGACTTCAGTTATTCTTAAACTTTAACCATATCACAGAATACACATTTGTAACATAGAAATAAATTATGCATATCTATTTCCATTAGCTAATCTATTTATGCTAATATCTGGGTCATTTTAAGCTACTTTTCACCTTTCGGGTTGCAGCAAAGTGCCTAAACTAACTTAGATTGTCACAAAATTAAGTAAGCATGTTAAACAAGTATTAAGCTACCTCTGTAACTATTTACAAGTCTAATATGTTTTAGAGGATGTTACATTTCTCCCCTCTTTTCTTAACATTTTTTTCACAAAATTGCTTACCTCATGTAAACAACTACGGGTAATCTTGCTGCATGTAAGACTCCAACTCCCAAGTCACCTCCTCAAAGCCAACACCATCCCAAAGCACCTTCTCTAGAAGAATCCACTTAACTCTATGCTCTTTGACCCCTCTGTCCATGATCCTCATCAGTCGCATAGCATAAGACAAATTATTCCTTAACTGCACAAATTCATCTCTTATGACATGTGAAGGACCTGGATTATACTTCCTAAGCTGTGACACATGGAAGACATCATAAAGGTTTAACAAACAAGGAGGAATGGCAATTTGGTAGGCTACGGGTCCAATTCTCTTTAGGATTTGGTAGGGACTAATGAAATAAGGATTCAACTTCCATGTTCTCAATGCTCTACTAGTCCCTATTATAGGAGTGACTTTCAAAAAAATATGATCTCCCTCATTGAACTCTACAGGTCTTCTCTTTTTATCAGCATAGATTTTCTACCTACTTTGAGCCATAACCAACCTATCTTGGATCATCTTAATATGATCAATGACCTGTTGTACCATCTCAAGACCTAGGATGGTTCTCTCTCTAACCTCATTCCAACATAAAAAGAGGACCTACACTTTCTACCATAAAGTGCTTCATACAGTGCCATACCTATGCTAGTATGATAACTGTTGTTGTAGGCAAACTCCACTAAAGATAAGAACTTATCCCAACTCCTTTTTTGCTCTGGCACACATGCTCTTAGCATATCCTCAAGGGTTTGGATAGTCATTTTTGATTGACCATCCATCTATGGATGGTATACTGTGCTCAAACTAAGCTTTTTCCCAAAGCTTTCTACAAGGCTCCCCAAAATCTAGATGTAAATCTAGGGTCTCTATCAGAAACTATACTAAGGGAAATTCCATGTAGCCTAACTATCTTTTGAAGGTATAGATAAGCAAACCTATCCATGGAGTAGTTAGCTCTAATAGGAATAAAATGGGCAGACTTGGTGAGTCTATACACTATAACCCAAACCGCATCAAATCCTAGCTGAGTCTTGGACAAACCTATTACAAAATCCATTGTGATGTTATCCCTTTTCCACTTAGGGATTCCTAAAGATTGAAGAGGTATAGAGGGTTTCTGGTGTTCTATCTTGACCTTCTGACAAGTTAGGCACCTAGACACAAACTCAGCTATGTCCCTCTTCATTCCAGACCACCAAAATAACTTCTTCAAGTCTTGAGACATCTTAGTAGCCCTAGGGTGGATAGTGTACAGATTACAGTAAGCTTCTCCAAGGATCCTTTCCTTGATTCCAGATTCACTGGGAATGCAAAGTCTCCCTCTAAACTTAATCATCCCATCATCCGATGTATCAAACTCTCTAGGATTTCCTAAAAGATTTGCTCACTTATATCACTAAGAGTCTCATATTCTTTTTGAGCTTCCAAGATCAAAGTCCTCAAGTCATTCACTATGTCCACTCGACTCAAATTGAGACTATATGGTAACACAATTACTGAAAGACTCATATCTCTAAAACTCTTAAGAAGTTCACTTTCCTAGATCGTCATTTGGGACACATGTAGGGATTTCCTACTTAATGCATCAGCCACCATATTGGCTTTACCTAGATGGTACTTCAACTCAAATTCATAGTCTTTCAAAAACTCCATCCATCTCTGTTGTCTCATATTTAGCTCTTTTTTATCAAATAAGTACTTCAAACTCTTATGATCATTGAATAACTCAAACTGGACTCCATATAAGTAATGTCTCTAAACTTTTAGGGTAAACACTACTGCAGCTAACTCCAGATCATGAGTAGGGTAGTTCTCCTCGTGAGGCCTTAGCTGCCTTGATGCATAGGCAACAACTCTCCTATGTTGCATCAAAACACACCCCAACCCCATCTTTGAAGCATCACAAAATACCTCAAAGTTCTCAAAAGGATTCAAAATTACCAACACCGGTGTAGTAGTCAACCTCATTTTTAGCTCTTGGAAACTGTCCTCATAATCTTGAGTCCACTTAAAAGTACTACCTTTCTTAGTCAATCTAGTTAAGGGTGGCGCTAACTGAGAAAAACCCTTTATGAACCTTCTATAGTACCACGCTAGGCCTATGAAGCTTTTGATCTTAGTCACAGTGGTGGGTCTCTCCCATTGCAGCACTGCATCAAGCTTGCTTGGGTCCATAGAAATCCTACCTTAAGATATCATATGTCCCAAGTACTATACTTATGAAAGCCAAAACTTACACTTAGATAGCTTGGCAAACAACCTATTCTCCTTAAGGATTCATAACACTATCCTTAAATGTTGTTCATGCTCCTCCATTGTCTTAGAATAGATTAAGATATCATCGATAAACACCACAATAAACTGATCCAGGTAGGGTCTAAAGATCCTATTCATGTAATCCATGAACACTTCCAGTGCATTCGTTAACCCAAAGGATATCACGAGGTACTTATAATGACCATACCTAGTTCGAAAAGTGGTCTTAGGGATATCCTCTTCCCTTACCCGTATCTGAAGATACCTAGACCTAAGATCAATCTTTAAGAAAATCAAAGCTCCTCTCAGTTAGTCTATAAGATTGTCAATCCTAGACAATGAATATTTATTTTTGATTATCACCTTGTTCAGCTGTTTATAATCCACACCGAGCCACATGGTACCATCCTTTTTCTTCACTAGTAACACAGTTGCTCCCCACAGAGAAATATTCTACTTAATGAAATGTTTGTCCAACAAATCCTTGAATTACTTTTTGAGTTTTGCTAACTCTAGTGGTTCTATTCTATAGGGTGTTATAGAGATAGGTCCCATCCCAGGCACTAAGTCTATAGTAAACTCTATTTCTCGCTTGGGTGGTAACTCCACTATATCACTAGGGAAAACTTCAGGATATTCACTCATCACAGATATTTCACCTATGCTTTGCTCAACCTCAGCACTTAGTGAAAACAAGAGAACATATCCTAGAGCTCCCTCCTCCAAACAGAGATTAACCTGATTCACATTAAGATACAAAAACTCAGATGGAACGACTTTGGTAGGTATATCTGACAAGAAAATCAGGGATTTATCTTAACAATTCAACACTACACGGTTGGCAGATAACCAATCTATACCAAAGATGACATCAATATCTACAAGAGGCAAATAAATAAGATTTACATGAAAAATCCTATCCTCCACCTTTACACAATAATCAAGACACACTCTTGATGTTGTAACTGGTTTACTAGTAAGAGTAGATACAAATAAGTTATATGAAACTTTAGACTTAGGTAAATCCAGCATATTTACACAATCATTAGAAACAAAGGAGTGGAAAGCTCTCGAATCAAATAACATAGTTAAAAGTGTTAAGAATTGTAGATACATCATACAGTAAAAAAATAAAATTTGCCACTAAGGATCTGTGCAAAAAGAGACTATAATCCATGTTTTTGAGTTTACCTCTTGAAACGAGATAAAAAAAAAACAACGTGAATTACCAGCACCGTAACAGAGATGATGTCTCTATGGTATCCACACGAACAGACTCATGAACATCCAATGTCTGCAAAAAGGAGTCCCATATCTCTGACACAATGCTAGCTGTGAAGAAAAGAGAAACTTGTCACTCTTTCACTCACTGCTTCTGTAGGTGCGTCTAGGGTTCTATTATGCATGCTTAGCAACCCCTTTAGAAGTACTATTTATAATAGTGATGGCCTTAAGTGAATGTGAGCAGCAGTAAGGTAAGTTGTGTAACCCTAGACTCATCTGTTATGAGTCTGGCCCATGATTGAATCCCAGTCCAACTTGGATCCTTATTGCTCCAATTTAGTCTGCTCTATATGTATGACCCTACAGGTTCTCATAACGTTGGGAGTAAAATTTAAATCTCATTTTAATATTACAAGCAACGAGTGGTATCTAGCAGCACATCGCTGCTACCCAAGTAATGAGAATGTCAGTGATTTTATATAACCTTTTCGTGACCAATGTTTCCATGTAGTTTAGTCCCTTTGTCAAGATATCTAGATTGAACAAATGGCATGGAATGCGTCATCCTTGTATAATTCAATCGTTTATTTCTTGATACTCGAGTAGACTTTGTAACAATAACTAAGATTAATATCTCATAGCATAGCCATGCATTTCGCAGTCTTACTCAATTAGGGGGCTCAAAGATATCGCTCCTATTATGTAGGAGTGACAAATCCCTTCTAGATCACTCACATCCTTCTGCATGATTCACGGCATGTCCAATAACTAACTTTACAATCACCTTGTTACAAATGACATTTGATGGCATTAAAACACACAACTCCTCATGTAGGAATCATAGTGATTTCAGGCCAAAGGACCACATACACCATTGTCACTATAAGAATTGCTTATAACACTCACGTAACGATCCATGTAGCGTTCTCATGGCAGGTCAGTCCAGTACATCATTACTCCAATATGTACCCATGTGAAGACTTGATATCTCATATCCATGACCCATGAGATGTAGTCATCAGTCTACACATATACTAGTCTTAATGCATTATTGTTGTCCAAATTAACAATAATACTTAACTAGGGACATTTAAGAATATTGTTCTAATTTTATCCAATAGGATCTCACGATCAAATCATCCATTTGACGTCCTATGACATCAAACTTACTATTTTAAGGACTTTATTATCTTTATCATAAATAACACAATAAATGAAATGTCTCATATATTAAAAAATAGCATAATACAATGTATGTAAGTACTATGAAAAATATTGGCCTCTAGGGCATACACTAACAAAAAGATAATTTTGAATTATACATTTACCTTCGATGAGATTGGAAGATTGAGTCACCTCTTCACCATCTAGAGTATAAATTCTCCCTCTGGCTAATGGCTTCTGGGTAGGTGCAGTTTCCTTCCTCGATGGACACTCCTTAGCAAAATGCCCAAGCTGTCCACAAATAAAGCACACTAAGCAAGGCTAGTCTTCGTGCTGTTTTCCACACTTGGAACACTTAGGTCCCATAAACTCCCTCTGAACCTACTTACCCTTCTCCCGAGGAAAGCTAGATTTAGAAGCTCCCTTCTTAAACTTATCGTCACCATGCTTCCTCTTTTGAAATTCTTGTGACTTAGACTCCTCTAAAGGTTTCCTAGCACATCCTTCTATTATACGACATTTTTTAATCAAAATTGCAAAGTCCCGAATCTCAAAAGGTTGGATGGCCTTTTGAATGTCTTCTCTTAGTCCCTTATCAAACTTAACACACTTCCAAGACTCATCTGGGTTAAGCCTGATGCAAGACGAGGACTTTGACAATTCCTTGAATTTGGCCACATATTGGCCAACAGACATATCCCTCTGCTCCAACTTAAGAAATTCCATCTCCTTTGCATTTTGATGGTTTTATGGAAAGAACTTTCTCATAAATGAATTCTTAAAGATCTCCCATAAAACAAGAGTCCTTGACACCTCAAAAGCTCTCTTGATGTGTACCCACCAATCCTCTGCTTCACCCTCTAGCATATACGAAGCAAAAAGCACCTTTTACTCGTCTAAGTAAGCCATAACAGTGAAAATCTTCTCCATCTCTTTAAGCTAACCCTCCAAACGGTCTTGGAAAGCCTGATTCCTCCCAACTACCTCTTGGTTTGGTTGCCCTTAGTGGTGTGGTGGTGGTGTTTGTGGTTGATGTTAAGTTGTACCTATTTCCTCAAACATCCTGGTAGTTGCAGCTGCTTGCTCTCTAATAGCTTCAATTGTTGTGGCTGTTTGCTCCCCATAACATTGGCAGTACCGGTTGTCTGCTCCCGTATTGCTTCAGCCATGCCATAAAAGCTCCAATCATGTCAGGGCCTTCATTACCAGAGTTCCTATTCTCATGAGTTCGCCTTGGAGATGCTATAGATTCATGTACACACAAAATAATATATATTGAGGTAGCTAATCCCAATATCATATAACTGTGCAATAGTAGCTAAAAATGGTCATACCAAAGGCAGGTCATACAATTCAAACATATATCTCATACGAGACAAGAAAATGCATAACATAAAGAGGAACTCCTAAACATGCTTAAGCATAGTCAGTCCACACCCCGGTTCAATACGATGAATTGCGCTGATACCATAATGTAATACCCTAATACAATTATTGTAAAATTAACCGAATATTTCAAGATAAAACATATCAAGTATGTCACTTTCTAATATGCATAAAAGATAAATCCAAAATAACTTGTGCAGTCATTATAGAGAGCCACGATGAAAAAGATCATATATATACATCATTGGCTAATAAGCTATACTGTAATACATAAGCTTTTACAATCCATTCAGCAATGTAGATAAATACAAGCTAATGCAAAAGAAACAAAGTAACTAAACTAAGCCTTCTGCTTCTTTTTTTTCTTGCCCTTTTTCTCTTTTAGAGAGTCTTCACCTGGATTTACAAGGAACACATAGGGGTGAGAACTCACAAAATTCTTAGTATTAGCATACCTATACCAGCAGTTATTTATTTAGTAACAAATAAACAAACTGAAACATACATACACTCTACGTAATAGAATATCTGAAAAAAATCAATAATATCAAAGAATCACCGTACAACCGTAAAATACCATCGAACAAGCATTCAAGTACTCAACTAAGACAACTACCCATACAATTGTCAACCGTGCAATGTCTTATGTTATGATATGTGATATGCTCACACAAAGACCCAACAATATGATTATGAAATGCTAATGCACATTTTAGTTTTTGAAAACATGAGTTACTTACTTCTTTCCCAAGAACCTCCATTCATTGTATATACAAAGCAGGATAAGCCTAAAAGCCTAAACCCCACTTGGTAATAGGTAGATGCCTTCCCCTCACCAATGTAAGAGTACTACTTCCACCTCTATACTGGTAACCATGGCCATCATAACATATACGCTAGGAGAATTTAAATCCAACACCCTATTCTCAGGTCATATAGTTGTGCACACCATCTAAGGTTATAATATATAGGAAACTAGCAAGTATCAAGTTTAAAAACCAAATATCCAAGAGTAAGTTCAATTCACAATTGAAACAAACACAAGATCCTCATAATCAAGTCTAAAAGGAAAAACTAGTACATGTTGTTCCTAGCCTCAGTTATCCAACAAAGTAGCAAGAACCATGTCACTAGTATCCTCATGTCTAAAGTCTCACTTAATCAGTTCACAAGTGATTTCCAAGACAACCTCATGTTGTGCAAGGTCCTAGATACAACCTTAAGGCATTCTAAACTCAAAGATTGCCTAAGGTTTCACAAATTTTTATATATGCTAAGTGGTCATTCTCTCCAAGAATTATCCCCATTAGTGCCTCAGCACACTTAGGAAAGCATCTATAAGTGATCCCATCACTTAGGAAATTCTAAAAAATCAAAAACATAATTTTGGAAGATCTTGGAGCCCACGCCGCAGCACGGCCTTGCCACAGTGATGCTCCTTACGCCTCGGTGTGGAATCCTCATGCCACAGTGCACATAGCAAAAACATCCCTACGCCTCGGCGTGACCACCCTCACACCTTGGCATGCAGCTCTTGGTTCTCAAAACTAGAAGTAGCATCACTCGCACACCACGACGTACAACACCCTGCGCTATGGTGCAAGTAGCAGAAAATAGATTTTGCAGAATTTGGGTACCGTTCCATTGGAATAAGTCATGGATTTTGGCCACTCCAATCTAGTTTCTAGGTGATTTCAGGTCCCTAACAAGTTCACTAATACATAGGAATCATTAATCAATAACAAAAACCTCTAAATTGGATCCAAGCATAAAATCACATATCCATGACCTAACTTTCTCACTTTTAGGATCAAATGTTCAAATGATATTCCAAAGTAACCTATTATGCATCACATATGCATAAATTGGTGAAAATGGAAGAAAAAGAGTTTCAAGAATACAAGAACCCTTACCTTGTGAAGCAAAGATGAAGATGTTGGCTAGTGGACCATAAGTTTGCCTTTCCTCTTTGATTTCCTCTTCCTTCTTTCCTCCTTGGCTCCTTGCTCTTCCTTCTCTGTTGCTTCTATTTTCAGCTGTGAGAGAAAGTGGGAAACAAATGAGAAATAAGGAATATAAGGGAAATAAAACAAGGTACAAAATGTGAGAGGCTTGGTCACTTAAGTGACCAAGTGGTAATCTCTCGATCTGCTAAGAACACTTAGATTTCTCTAAATCAAGTTTTCTTATAGCCAACAAACTTAAAATAAATCGCAGGATTCATAAAAAATCTTATTGCACCAAAACCATCATTTTTTATATCTATGACTAGTCATTCCGGCATTAAAACACACAACTAGTATGCTTAAAAATACCAAAATGACTCCGGTTATTCTTAAACTTTAACTATATCACAGAATACACATTTGTGATTTAGAAATAAATTATCCATATCTATTTCCAATAGCTAAGCCATTTGTGCTAATATTTGAGTCATTGTAAGTTACTTTTCACCTTTCAGGTTACAACAAAGTGTAACTCAGATTGTCACAAAATCAAGTAGATATGTTAAGCAAGTATTAAACTATTTACAAGTCTAACATGTTTTAGAGTATGTTACACTAGTTACCATAGTATATTCAAAAATATATGCGAGTAAACGGAGTTAAGTGTGTTACTTTTTTTCATAAACATAAAACATAACCCATAATAGCATGCATGTCATTATGGAGAGCCTCAAAGGAAATAAAGATAAATGTTTATACATATCTATCCTCAAAAGGGCCATTGTAATACATAATATTTTTGTACATCTCAAAGCAAAAATAACATAATACAAAGCTTTGACAAAAAAAATGCCTATCTAATCCATATTTTTCTTTCTCTTTTCCTTTGAAGAACCTTGACCTGGACTTACATAGAAATACAAATGGGGTGAGAATTCATAATTCTCAATATAAGTATTCCAAAATCAACATTTATAACAATAAGCATACAATCATAACAAAATGAGGTAGAACATGTTATTAAAGCTCATACATGACTCATCTTTAATAAATAAAGAAGTCAAGCTACATAAGCATTCATCAATCATTTAAGTCTCAAGTTACTAAACTACCATGATCCATTAAGGAATCAAGCTACATGCATTTCCAAGGTCCATTTAAGGAAACCAAGCTAATTCATATCCATGACTCATTTAAGAATTAAACTATAACCTGCAAAGGTCCAAATTACTGAACCAAGCTACTTTGGTTATCATGATTCACTAAAGAACCAAGTTATTTCATATTCATACTAAAGTATCATTACCTTATTGAATTACCTCTAGTAATCCCTTAACATACTATAAAAAACATGAATAATGAATCCCATTAAGTAGGAAACTCTGCTCTATTTCATATGTCATTGGGCACTTAATATATCAAATTCTAACCGTTTAATCGGCTAGTACCTGTGACTCCTAAACCAGTGCGCTTAGTCACTCACTTTATGGGCACTTAATCGGTGGCTACCAGAACTTAAACAAGGGCTTTCTAGCCTTGGGCACTTAAGCGGCCAAAAGCTGGGTGCTTAGTCCCCTGGCCTCTGCAATCTCAGTTACTATTCCATTGAATTCCTAACCATCTTTAAACCTCTAAATTCAAGTTCCAAGTGGTTTTCAATCCTAAAAGTGATCGCTAAGCATATTAAATCATCATGCTCACGTTCAACTCACCTAGCATGGATTCATAACCTAGAAAACCAAGAGCTTACCATCCATTTCCCAACTTTAAACCTAAGTTCAAAAATGGACTTTTCTAAGTTTCTATTCCTTGTTTATGCATAGATTAAGCTCAAAACAGACCAACTCAGTCATTAAAGATAGTGATCAAGTAATCAAACAACATAATCTTCTCAAACACTCACTTTTCATCCATGGGCAAAACATGAAAAAAAGATGAAGTTATCAAGAGAAGAAGCTCATAAACATACTGCCCCTACCTCACTTGTAGTGCAGCTGATCTTTAAGCCTTGACCTTGCCTTTGATCCTCTTCTTTTCCTCTTCTTCTTCCTTCTTCTTTCTTTTTTCTTCTTTCCTTTCTTCTCTCTCATTCTCTTCTACTCTTTCTGCCAAAAGAGACACGTGTGAGGAGGGAAAGAAGTAGAAAGTCAAAAGAATAAAAAGGGGATAGGATCATTGAAAGTTAAGCCACTTAAGTTTCTATAATGAAACTTTATATATGTTAAAAACACTTAGATTTATCCAAATCAAGTTTGCTAACCTTCAATAACTTTAGAATAAATAGTAAGATTCATCTAAATTATTGTTTCATCATTTTTATGATTTTCCATATCTGCTACTAGGCAATCCGATATTAAAACACACAACTAGTATGCTTAAAAATACTAACCTAACTCTGATTATCATGAAACTTTACCTACATCACATTTCATGCATGTGTGACCTAAAAATAAATTATTCATATTTATTTCTCTCGTTTGAGCAATTAATGCATTATCTAAGTATTTTATGCTACTTTTCAACTTCTAAGTTGCAACTAAGTCCTAAACTGACTCAGTTTGTCATAAAACTAAACATACATGTCAAGCAAGTAATATGCTACCTTAGTAACCATATGGAAGTCTAACAAGCCTAAAAAGAGGATGTTACATTCTCCCCTCCTTTTTAAAATTTTGTCTCCAAAATTGCTTACTTGGTGCAAACAACTCTGGGTAGTCATGCTGCATGTGGGACTCTAGCTCCCATGTTGCGTCCTCAAAGTCAGCTCCATCCCAAAATACCTTCACTAAAGGAATCTGCTTACCCCTTTATCCATGATCCTTTCTGGTCGCATTACATAAGAGAAATCATCCCTTAACTGCACGGATTCATTTCTTATGACATATGAAGGATTTGAATTGTACTTTCTAAGTTGTGACACGTGAATGACATTGTGAATATTTGACAAACTGGGAGGAAAGGCTATTTGATAGGCTACAAGTCCAACTCTCTTTAAGATTTGGTAAGGACTAATGAAACGAGGATTCAACTTCCTGGTTCTCAATGCTCTACTAATCCTTATTGTAGGAGCGACTCTTAAGAAAACATGTTCTCTTTCATCAAATTCTAGAGGCCTTCTCCTTCTATCAGCATAGTTTTTCTGTCTCCTCTGACCTCTAACCAACTTATCCCTAATCATCTTAATCTAAGATGTGGTTTGCTGTGCCAACTCAGGTCCTAGGATGGCTTTCTCTCCTACCTCATACTAACAAAAAGGAGACCTACACTTCCTACCATAAAGTGCTTCGTACGGTGCCATTCCTATGCTGGTGTAGTAGCTATTGTTATAGGCAAACTCCACTAAAGGTAAGAACTTATTCCAACTACCTTGTTGTTCTAAAACACATGCTCTACGCATGTCCTCAAGGCTTTGGATAGTCCTTTCCGATTGACCATCTGTCTATGGATGATATGTTGTACTCAAACTAAGCTTTATTCCAAAAGCTTTCTACAAAGCTCCCCAAAATCTAGATGTAAATCTAGGATCTCTATTTGAAACTATACTTAGGAGAATACTATGCAACCTAACTATCTCTTGTAGGTTTAACTGGGCTAGTCTTTGTAACACCCCAAATTTTTGCTATTTGACAAAAATGCTTAAATTGTACTGTTTTGTATTTTCTGTGTGATATAAAATTATTTTAACTGTTTTGAGACTGCTTTTGATTGTTGTGTAAGATTTGCTCCGAGTCAGGAAAATAATAATTTTCGGGCAAGGGAAAATCTTATTTGATTTATTTGGAGACGCGGGATCTTACTAAACCTGAATCTAAGAGACACGAAAATAAATCTTTTAATTTTTAGAATTTATCAGTGCAATAAAAATATTTCACGAAAAAATATTCGTTGTTTTAGTAACAGCTGCTCCTGCTATCAGGTAATAGACCCGATATGTTTTATCTGACAGAAAATAGATTGAGAATAATTTCTGTAACTAATTTTAAAATGAACCAATAGAAATTAGTCAATATTAGTGGTTGGACTTTTTCTTAACCAATAGGAAATAGTCAATATAAATGGTTGGACTAATTACTAAGTAACTAGATAAACTAACTAAGTTACCTTAATAGTTTAATTAGTAACTAAATGAACAAACTTAGTTACTATGTACTTAGAAGCTCTAGTTAGAAAATTGATCTAGAACCATCTAGAAGCAATGACCTATACAATGACCTAAGCATGTAACTAGCTACTTAGTATATAACTAGATAACCTAACTTTGTTAGCTAAATGAACTAACTATCTAATTAAGGTGTAACTAGGAGTTATAACTAAAACAAACTTAGTTACCCACCCATTTGAGCCACACGGCCATAAGGCCTTCTACCATGTTCTTGAATGGTCTATTATGACCATTTGATGACTCCTAAATGATATAGGCCATGTGAAATGCATTAGATCTTTTTACTACATTGATTAAACTATAATTTCTCCTACACACTAACTCCATGGCAATGCAAGGAAATAATAGCTATCCATCTTCATTTTATTACACTTTGAAATATCAAGTCTTCATCTTTTTCTCTCAAAGTTCAAGAACACTCAAGAACACTTCATCTTCTCCCACCTTGAGCCCCACGACCACTACACCAAAACCATACCTCCTCACTTCTATAATTTCATCTCATCATACTTTCTAAACCCAAACATCATTCTAAACACTTTTCCTTTAGTGAGTTTTGTCTAAATCTCTTTCTAAGTGCTTCAAAAATCAAGCTTTGATTTCCTACATTAAAGGTAATTTCTTGAATCTTTGATTCTAAGTTGAATTTTTAATTTTCTAGACCATGATTGATCCATGGTTTATTGGTTTTAAGGTTTGACTTTTAGAATTGTTTAAGATTGATTAGGGTTTTTCTTGGTGCCACACGAATTCAAGAGGAAGGAGGAACTTGAAGTTATTGTCTTCCCTGAGGTAAGAAGGAGATTAACCTCATCAACTATGTGTTGGTGGTGAGGAAATGGAATGTTTGTGGTGAAAAATCCATAAGGATTTATTCACTTGATTATTTAAGCTCTTTTTGCTTGTGTTTGATATGTTTATGGTTTTGAAAATATGCTTGCATGTATGTTTGGTATGCTTATAGCTTTGATAGTATACTTGCCTATGTGAATTTGGAAGCATGATGATACTTGTGTAATTTAGGATGTGAATTACTTGATGGGAGAATTTGTATGAAGCCTCCAAAGAGCCTAGAGGTACACGGCCTCATCATTACAAAGAGGATTAAGGATTCTAAATTATTTTCCAAATTGTGGATTAAATGATTTTATGACAAGAAATTTAATTAAGTAATTTTATAAGAATTTAAAGTGTTAGAAAATGATTTATATATGAATTTTAAAGCAATATGTGAATTCGGCCAACGTGCCATTTTTTTGATGTTCAAGATCTAAAATTATTTTACTAAGTGTAAACTTAGGTATTTTAATAGTAAGAACTCAATTTGGTAAGTTTATGAATTTAAAATAAAAGAAATTTACTTTTTAGAAATAAAATTGGCTTAATAAAGCTATGTAGTAAAATAAAAGTGAATACTTGAAATTTACTGACGTATAGCTCACCCTATGGGTTTTGAAGCGCGTTCAAAAATTTTGAGCTGTAATATCCTAAGTAAAATTAAGAAATACAGTCTTCTGAGAAACAGTAGAAACTACTAAATTTAAAGGGACTATATTGTAAATATTATTTAAAGAGGGACTATTTTGGAAATATTATCTAAAGAGGGACTATTGTGGAAATATTATTTAGAGAAGGACTATTATATAAATATTCTTTTATAGAAGGACTATTATGTAAATAATAAAAATAAAGTCAAATTTTGGTATTAAATGAGAAAAAATCTTATTTTGGACTCAAAATATGTTAGAAATATTTTACGCGATTGAAAGTACGTCAAAAAATCTTTACGCAACTCAAAAATAATAATTTTAGACTACGCGATTGAGAAAACACGATAAAATATTTATGCGATTTGAAAACATAAAAAAAATGTTTCGCAATTATGAAAACGCGATAATATCGCTTCGCGATTGAACGCTAATAGCAGTTTGCTATCAGGCAGTTATGGTGGACCCAGTCATGTTGAATAATGATACCACCAAGAAAAGGAGAGGGTATATGTAATACTGTGAAAATAATAATTATATGTGTATTTGAACATACATCATGCATAGAAAAGCGCATTCGCTTATTTGAGTAAGGCTGTATGCCTAGGAGATGAAATACACCTAAGTGCGGGTGCGAGTAGACAAGTGTAGGTCACTTGTTGACCTTGGGGACGTTAGGGTGCGGGTACCTCGCAATGGACAATTGGTAGCTCTTTTGTCCGTGAGGCAGACCGATGCAAACGCACTGACGATTCGGACCGAGACACTGTCCTATATCGAGATGTGGTGTAGAATGTCTTGTCCAATGCCTTGATGTGCACGTTGATTAAATTGATATAATATAGCACTTTTGGCCATGGCAGCCGAGTGACAAACATATCTTCTGGATCTTCTCTCCAAAACTGTGTTTAGCTCCATGGAGTAGGAATGGGTCTGTGTGCATATGCATAATTGGTCAACATAATGATGTGTTAATTATACTTATCTGATTCATTATTTGTGATGTGATAAATATGATTTAATTATGTTAATATTGTATCTGTATGCTTGTTGTCGTTTTCTCTATTGCCACACTAGTATTGATGTAGGGAATCTCACCTCTTTATTATATTATACCTGTTTTGATATGTATGTTTGATAAAGACCAGGGAGACGAAGAAACTGGTAATTCTATTTACCATCACTAGTTGTTTGGTTGTTGATTGAGATGGCAGCAAGACGAAAGGTGTTAGGTTTTGTCCGGGTACAGTTCCATGGGGGGACTGATGCCTGGAGGTTCGATTATGATAACGAACGTTTTGTTTATACGGGAGATCTGACTCTGAATTTGAGTGGGACCCTAAATGGGATCCTTGTTTTGACACAACATGTGTCAGTGCGTCTAGAATTCACGATGCCAATTCGTGATCTCTGGGGTGGCGCCACTTTTACTCCGCGTAAGGACTCAATGGTGTCTTCTGCAAGAACCCCCGTTAGGCGTGTGATGTATCTGCCTGGGTTCTTTAACCACAATGTAGAGGAGGATCCTTCTGAGGAACCAAACCCTTAGTTTGATGTTTAGAGTTTCTGTTTTTAGTACTTGTGTCTGTATTTTACTTTTGAGGTATGTTTGTATTTATGTAAATTATTTGGAACAAAGTTTGTAATATCAACATGTATTTATGTGTGTTTCTTTTAATGACAAGTTCTACTTATTGCTTTTTGGTTTTATTTATTTATTTTCTTTTATTCTGCAAATGAAATTTTAAAATTGACATTTTTACAAGATTAATTCTTTTACAACTTGGGTAAGTTATATTAGGATTAGTTTTAAATGTGATACCCTACGGTGGGTGTTACATTAGTTGGTATCAGAGCTCCCGGTTAAAGTTTTTTGCGGTTTTTGTGGTTAGGTCTATTTTGCTTGTGTTGTGTGATTCTCTGTGTTTGATTTCTAAAGGGTTATAACTGACTCTTCTTGGATTATGTTTAATTATTGTGAAGAAAACTATGTCTCGTGGTAGAGGTGCATGTATGAATGTGGAATGTGACGACAACACAATGACTACTGCTGCTGAAGCGATGCAGTGAATGGCAGAGGTGATTGCACAACAAAATCAATGGGCTGCACAACAACAAGAAGCTAATGCAGATGTCTAGCATTTGTTGGAGTTTCACAGGAACAACCCACCACACTTTAGGGGCGAGTTTGATCCTGAGAAAGCTAGTCCATGGATCCAAGAGCAAGAGAAGATCTTTGAAGGAATAGGATATGCTGATGATCGTAGAGTGACCTATGCTACTTTCATGTTAATAGGAGATGGCGAGAATTGGTGGAAAGCCACTAGAAGGGTGCTACAAGCTGAAGGTTGAGAAATCACATGGGAACTATTCTGTGAAGTGTTTCTAGAGAAATACTTTCCAGACAGTGCGAGGCACGTTAAAGAAATGGAATTTTTTGGATTGCGTCAAGGTGGAATGACCGTCAATGAATATGCTGCGAAGTTCAAGAGCTTGTCTAAGTTCTCAAGGTACCTCCAAATCCAGCCGAACAAGGTTTGAAAGTGCCGCAAGTACGAATAAGGTTTGCGAATTGAGCTAAAGAGAGGAGTGATATCAATGCGCGTGAATTAGTTTTCAACACTGATAGATATGTGCTGTAGGCTGGAAGGGTTGGAGCCAACACGTGATAATAGGAACCGCAACTTTGGACTGACTAGTTTCCAAAGCGGAGGCAACAACAATAAAAATTGGTTTCAACGGAAGTCGTATTATCAACCTTCGGGAAGTCAGCAACCACAACAGCAGCAACCTCATGGAGGTGGTCCAAGTGGCAATCGATTCAATCAGACTGCAGTGCTGCCAACAAAATGTTTGAAGTGCGAAAAATGCCATTTAACGAGAGATTGCTCGATTAGAGGCATAATTTGCTTCAGATGCGGTAAGCCTGGTCACGTCTCTAGGGATTGTAATCAAGTGAATATAGAGCCATCTGTTACCAAGTGGCTTCCAGTACTCAAGAGGGGGGGTGAATTGAGTATAAAACTTTTTCGAAAAACCTCTTTTTATCAAAAACTAATATTAAAAACTTAATAAATAAATGCACAGAAGGAACAAGAAGAATAAAAGAAACAATAAAGAGCAGCGAAAAATAAATATGCAATAAATTAAAATTGTATAAAATAAAGAGATTAAGAAGAGAGAAGCAGGCACAATATTTATCCTGGTTCGACCACTAACCCACTTGTGGTTTACGTCCAGTCCTCGAAAGCCGAGATTTTTCACTAAGTATATAAGCTTCAATAGGTGCTTGCTACCGTTACACAAAAGAGCACTTTTCACACACAGGGAAACTCTACCCTTGTGCTAAAGCCTCAGCCTGCAGGGATACCTCACCCTTTATACAAACCTTGAGGGATGCCTCACCCTTGATACAGAATATCAGAAAATAGATGAAAAGAAACTCTCACTCAAAGTAGATAATACAAATTGAAGTGCTAATGGAGCTCTCACAGAAATATCTCAAAGTTTTTAATCAAAAAGAGCGTAGAAAATAATTTTCACAGATTAGAGGAACCAAAAAATAGTTCAGAATTATGGGTAAAAAACTTCGTGACCCAAGGTTCCTATTTATAGGGAAAAACACAGAGATAGCCATTTGGGTATATTTAAAAGCATTTAAAATCAATTTAACCGAATTAAAATGTTTGAAAGTTTCCATATCAAACTTCGTGTTCAAACGTGTTTATTCAAATAACTTAACAGGTTATTCGAATAACACTGTTCCTGAAACCAACTTAAAAGGCCATCTGATATGGGTTATTCGAATAACCAATGTGTTATTCGAATAACTCTGTTAAAACCAGAGTTCTAAAATGAAGAGGTTATTCGAATAGCAACTGAAATATCCGAATAAAGTTTAAAAGCCAAGTTCAGATAGAAAAGGTTTATTCGAATAACTCACTTAAAAGCATAGTTCTGAAAGACCTCAGTTATTCGAATAAAAGTCATGTTATTCGAATAGCATCTTTAAACACAGAATCTCGTAAAGGAGTTTATTCGAATAGACTAAGCTCTATTCGAATAAATCAGTGTAAAACAGATTTGGAGAAGATGTTTTAAAGATACTAAGATTGTTTTAAAACAAGTTTTATCTTTTCTTTCAAAAACAGAGAGATATCAAAGTGAGCTCCGTAAAACAAAAACTAAGTCCTAATGCTAATCATATATAAACTTGGACTTATTCTATTTATCATCTTCATTTATCCTTCACGTTTGTTATCATTAAAACAAGTCTTCAAAGGTATACATCCAAACACATTCTCCCCCTTTTTGATGATGACAAACTATCAATGAGAAAAGCGTGAGTGCATATAATTGGAATTCACAAAGAGGTATAAAAGCTTACTCCCCCTCTTTAATTATAAGAGGTAATGTATATCAGATATGTGCGCAGCTCCCCCTTTCAATTTGAATCCAATCTTATTTTAAGTTTACCTGTCTTTTCTCAATTAAAAACCAAATAATCAAACTTTTCTCCCCCTTTTGTCATGAGCAAAAAAGAGGGGTAAGTCTCATAAACATATAACTAAGTATAAGTGCATAAAAGGAAGCATACGAGAAATCATCAAGAAACTGTATTTATGCATTAATAATAAAAAGATTCAATTACAAAAGCCATAATTAAATAACATGAAGGCAAAAACAGATAACCTAAGAACTAAAGTTCCTAGAAATAAGTATCCGGAGGTGGTAGTGAAGAAGCTGGTGCAGGAGCAAGTGAAGCAGATCAAAGGGCAGCAACCCTACGTTCAACGCCTTCTATTCTATCAAACAAAATAAAGAAGTATGTTCCATGTAAGCTCTGTTATCCTGCAAGGTGGCCATGATCTGTTCTAAAGTGACAGGAGCAGGAGCAGCAACAGGTACATCAGCAGGGGCAGTAGGAGCGTCAGCAGGGTCAAGCTCATCCTCAGCAACCTCATCTGGGTACACCCAGCCTTCATCGGTTTGGATCATCTTCATTTTGCGTAAAGTGTGGGCGCCAAAGATGTTGTGGTGAGTCAGGGCAATGGCTCGCTCAATCTCCAAGACCTGAGGATCCTTGCTCAGCAAGGTAGTGATGAGAATGCCATAAGGCAGGTCTGATTTTTCCTTGCCCTTGGCCCTCATCATGTGTCTTATGATAAACACAAGCCAATTGATCTGATGGCCATTCTTCAGAAACCACAGCATGAAGATGTCTTCCTCGCTGAGGTAGGCGTAGTTGCCACCGCGGGGAGCCAAGATATGAGCGAAGGCGTAATGCAGAAGCCTATCCTGGCTCTTCAGTATACCACCCTTGAGACCCTTGTCTGGCAAGGCTAGACCAGGCTTCAGCAGGTCCTCAATCGCCTGAAACTTGTTGAACTCGTCAAGAAAAAGGGTGTCACCGTCTTCAACAAGGGCGCTAGTAAACTGCAGCCCAAACAAGGTCAGCCAATCCTGTGGTGTGATCACAATATTCTGATCACAGACCTCAGAGAGAAGATTCTGGCCATCAAACGCCAGATTACAAAAGAACATCTTCACCAGAGCTGGATAGAGAGTGGCCCGGTGAGAGCAGAGCTGAAGAACTCCTTAGTTTTGCAGCAGGGTCAGAAAGTCGAAGCCTCGGTGTTACTGGAAGAAAGAGAGGTCAAGGTACTTGGGTTGGACCAAGTTACACTCCCAGAAGTGCGTGATGAAGCATGCACGATGCTCTTCGTTGGAGGAGAGCCTTCTCAGATCAAGAGGGTTGTTGCATGGAGCATTCTTCGTGCGTGGGCGCTTGCTGGAGGAGGAGGCCATGGTGGAATAAGGTGAGAGAGAGTGAAAACGCAGGGGTAAACAAGTTTGAGATGGCAGGAGTTATGGAGACGTGAAGAGTAGAGAAGAAGGTAGAAAGTGGAAACATTTGGGCGCGCAGGGGTTATTTATAGAAAGGCCTGTGTTTATTCGAATAAACAGAGGTTTATTCGAATAAACAGAGGTTTATTCGAATAAACCTTGCTAGGAAACTGAAAGGCCAGGCGCGCAGGAAATTGAAAAGGTGTTTCTGCTAGGGTTTATTCGAATAGGGGTGGGATCTATTCAAATAGAACATCTGGGAAAGCCAAGCGTCTTGGCCAACTGACAGGGTTTATTCGAATAACTATAGGAGTTATTCGAATAGACTGAGAGCTATCAGTCAAGACTGATAAAACGAGGTTCTGGTTATTCGAATAACCTGAGGTTTTATTCGAATAAGCAGAGGGCAAATATTAAAACTGATAAACGAAGGCTTCTGGTTATTCGAATAAGGAGGGATTTATTCGAATAGACAGAGAGCAAAAACAAAGACTGATAAAAGAAAGAGTCTGGTTATTCGAATAAGGAAGGATTTTATTCAAATAGACAGAGATGAAAAACAAACAGTTTGTAACAGGAGCCAGTTTATTCGAATAAACTATGTTTTATTCGAATAAAGCTGATATTCAACACAAGCAGTAAGGGAGTTTATTCGAATAAAAGCTTGCTTATTCGCATAAACCTAACAAAGAAACACAGAAAAGCATACGTTCATGAAATTCAAAGCATATATTCATGTGATAAGATTCAGCAATAAAACATGCAATTATATATTGGATTGATCAATTATTCCTAATTCTCCTTGAATATAAAAGAATGCTTCTTTTGCAAAGGGTTTAGTGAAGATATCTGCAAGTTGCTTAGATGTTTCAACAAACTCAAGAATGCAATCCCCTTTTTGTACATGATCTCTGATAAAGTGATGTCTTATCTCTATATGCTTTGTTCTAGAATGTAGTATGGGATTCTTAGAGATATTTATTGCACTAGTGTTATCACATTTTATCGGGATGTGATCAAGCTGAAGACCGTAGTCTAAGAGTTGTTGCTTCATCCATAGGATTTGAGCACAACAACTCTCAGTTGCTACATATTCAGCCTCAGCGGTAGACAAAGCCACACTATTTTGTTTCTTGCTATGCCAAGAAACTAAAGAACTACCAAGCAAGTGGGATGTCCCACTAGTACTCTTTCTGTCTAATTTGCACCCAGCAAAATCAGAGTCAGAATAGCCTATTAGGCTACAAGAGGCACCCTTAGGGTACCACAAGCCCATTTGTGAAGTGCCTACTAGGTATTTCATTATTCGTTTAACAACACTTAAATGAGACTCCTTAGGGTTTGCCTGATATCTAGCACACATGCATACACTAAACATAATATCTGGCCTACTAGCAGTAAGATAAATGAGAGATCCAATCATACCTCTATATTTCGTTATTTCTACTGATTTACCTCTTTCATCTTTGTCCAAGTAGCAAGAAGTGCCCATTGGAGTGGCCATGTGTTTAGCGTTTTCCATTTCGAATCTCTTGAGCAATTCCTTGCAGTATTTGGTTTGACTTATGAATGTTCCTTCGTTCGTTTGTTTGATTTGAAGTCCGAGAAAGAAATTTAATTTTCCCATCATCGACATTTCAAATTCATTCTGCATTGTCTTAGTAAATTCTTTACAAAGGGATTCATTAGTAGCACCAAAGATAATATCATCCACATATACTTGCACAAGAAGAATATCAAGCTTCTTATTTTAATAAAAAGGGTAGTATCGACTTTTCCTCTTGAAAAACCATTTTCTAAAAGGAACTTACTCAACCTTTCATACCAAGCTCTAGGATCTTACTTTAAACCATATAAAGCCTTTTTAAGTTTAAAAACATGGTTGGGTAGTTCATGATTTTCAAAACCTGAAGGTTTTCAACGTATAACTCCTCTTGAATAAAACCATTTAGAAAAGCACTCTTGACATCCATTTGATATAATTTGAAATCTATGATGCAAGCATAAGCAAGTAACATTCTAATAGCTTCTAATCTAGCTACAGGTGCATAGGTTTCTTCATAATCTATTCCTTCTTCTTGATTATACCCTTTAGCAACCAATCTAGCTTTGTTTCTAGTTATTAATCCATTTTCATCAAGTTTGTTTCTAAAAACCCATTTAGTTCCAATTATAGGGTGATTATTAGGTCTAGCAACTAATTCCAAAACTTGATTTCTTTCAAACTGATTTAATTCCTCATGCATAGCTAAGATCCAATGTTCATCATCAAAAGCTTCAATTAAATCCTTAGGTTCAATTTGAGAAACAAACGCTAAGTGATTACAAGTATTTCTAAGAAAGTTACGAGTATTTACACCTTTAGATACATCACCGATAATCTGATCAAGGGAATGATATTTTGAAGTTCGCCATTCTTTGGGAAGTTTCAAAGCTTGCGAATCTTCTTGTCTTTGTTTATCCTCTTGCTCCTTGATTCCTTTTTCTTTACTATCCAAATGTGTTTCCGCCAAGATCTCTGCAACATCATCAATAACAAGATCCTTTCTCGATCCATTTGGATCAGTTTCATCAAATGCAACATGTATAGATTCTTCAATAGTCATAGTTCTCTTATTATAAATACGAAAAGCTTTACTATGATTTGAATAACCAAGAAATATACCTTCATCAGACTTAGCATCAAACTTGCCTAAGTTATCTTTTCCATTATTTAAAACAAAACATTTGCAACCAAAAACATGAAAATGTGAGACATTCGGCTTTCTTCCCTTATACAACTCATATGGGGTTTTCTTTAAAATAGGCCTTATAAGGGCCCTGTTCATTACATAACAAGCTGTACTTACAGCATCCGCCCAAAAGTATTTAGGAAAAGCAGCCTCATTAAGCATAGTTCTCACCATTTCTTCTAAAGAACGATTTTTCCTTTCTACAACTCTGTTTTGTTGCGGAGTTCTAAGGGCAGAGAAATTATGATTAATGCCATGTTCATCATAGGAATTTTCAAAAACATTGTTTTCAAATTCGCCACCATGATCACTTCTTATAGAAGAGATTTGAAAACCTTTTTCATTTTGAATAACTTTGGCAAGTCTTTTAAAAGCTAGAAATGCATCATTTTTATTTGCAAGAAATAACGTTCATGTAAACCTAAAAAAATCATCCACAATCACTAAAGCATAGTAATTCCCACCAAAGCTCATAGTTCTAGAAGGTCCAAACAGATCCATGTGCAAAAGTTGTAAATGTAACACCCCAAACTTTCTACGTATTAAATAAGTAATTTTAACAGTTTGTAGAATTCTACTGTTTAGTGATTTCTGTGCACTGTAAAATTATTTTAAATATTCCGTCTGCATATTTGACCATTTTGAGTGATTTGTTCTGTGTCAGGAAAATAATAATTTTCGGGCCAGAAAAATTTACGTAATTTAATTTTTACTGCTTAGTCAAAATTAAATTACGTAATCTGTTTGGATATTTGTGAATTTTCTAATTTTTATGATTTTATGTGTGATTCTGAAATTTTTACGGCTTGTGGGCCCCACGAGATGTATGTGGGCCCAGGTAGCCATATGTGGGCCCAGGTGGGTCCCGCAAAGTGAAAATTTTTCTACGCATAGAAAAATTTGTACTGTTTAGACGGAGATAGGGGATCTTACTAAACCTGAATCCGAAAACAGTTTTAGAAAATTTCCTTTACCATATTTTTACTGTATTTATTTACCGTGACGGTAAAAATACAGTAAATGTATGTTTTGTGGGGTTACAGTGAATCAAAATAATATTCTATATTATTAAGTTAATATTGGTGGATTGGATATCCACCATTAATTTAATTAACATTGGAGATTTAATCTTGATTTAATCAACGGTGGAGATTTAATCTTGAAAATAAATAGGATTAATTATAACCGTTGGATGGAAAATTAAATCAAGGGTGGAGATTTAGTCTTGTAAAATAACTTTGACCATTATGAACCCTTGGATGAAGATTAAATCAATGGTTGAGATGGACCATTAATAACCATTGGATTTGAATTAATGGTGTAGATTTAGTCAACAAAAATTTACTACAACCATTTTGGACCCTTGGATGTAAAGTTTGAAGGTGTAATCTTGACCCTCCATTTTGAAGACTCATCTAAGGGCTAGGAATTAAAGGAGAAAGATCCAATGGCTCAAAAGAAGTCTTCCATCTACAACCTAAACCTAATGGCTATTTTAATCCAAACCATCCTTTTAATCAAGGGCTAGGATGGCTTAGGAAAGATGACCATGCAAATTAATCACATGTTGCATGCAAGGAGAAGGGGGGGACGATTTTGCATGCATTTTGGAGAGGAGACAAAGCTAGCATAGGCTTTTTTTAGACCAAGGAAAAAGATGAAGACAATTGCCAAGTGTCTAGACCATTTCCTATTGATCATTAATGCTTATGTTCTTCAAACTTCACTTTCCATTTCTCTCCTATGCATGCTACGGCTATGCAGCCCATTTAGAGACAAAATAACTCATTTCCTCACTTCACCTTCTCACTTCATCATTCCTTCTCATTTTCACCTAAGTGCCAAGAAGAAAAACCAAAGAAAACACCATCTTTCTCTCCTACAAGGCCATTCGGCCAAGCTCTCCAAATTCATTTCCATCACTCTTTAATTTCATACAATCAAGTTTCTTAAATCCTCACCTTGTTCTAAACAACTTTCTTGTTGAGAATTTTCTCAAATTCTTACATCTTGAAGGACTTTTTCTAAGATCAAGCTTAAGGATTCTTGAAGTGAAGAGTAAGGAAAACTTCATTTCTTCTTTCATTTTCCATGATTCTAACCATGTTTGATCCATGGTTCTTCTTGTTCAAGCTTGATGTACTAATTTTCTTGTGTTTATTTCATGTCTAAGAAAGTTGTGTTGGTGGAGATCTTGTTCAAATTTCAAGCAAGAAGCTCTTGTGGTTCTTCAAGAGGTAAGAGGGAGATTTATCTCACCAACCAAGCATGGTGGTGAGAGATGGTTATATTTGATGGATGAGGAATCCATGTGAGGATTCATATCCATGGTCATGTAATAAATTATTTGTGTTATGTGTTTTTAATTATTTTGTTTATGCTTGATATGCTTTGCATGAATTAATTGTGTATGCATGCTTAGTATGATTTTTACTTGTTTATATGGTATGCTTATAATATGCATGATGATATATGTTAAATATATTATGATGGATGTATGTTGAAATAAGTAAAATTTTGGCTCCAATTGCCAAAAGAGAGGTTCGGTTTTGAATCCCAAAATTAGGGTTCATGTTAAAAAATTTTCAAGAACAAGGAAATTGATTTTTGGGTCCCTAGAACAATAAGATTTTTGGCCAAAACACCTCAAATTAGGTGTTCACCAAATTAATATTTTTATGAATAATAAAATTTTATGATTTGAGAAGTAAAGGAAATAAACAAAAGGATTTTGGTTTTTGCAAAAGAGAATGCACACGTTTTCTTTTTAGTTATGTTGATATTAATTAATTTTGCGTAGAAACAAAAATGTAATTCATTTAAGTTATAAGAAAAATCCTTCATGGTTCCAATGGCCATTTTTAAGGTCTTGATTATTTAGAAAAAAAAAATGTTTTGAGGTTATAAAATATAAGAATTTTCAAAATAAGGATTTTGAAAAGAGAATTAAAGTGTTGTCAAGTGGAATTTTCATAAATAAAAGAAAAAGGGAGATTGAAGGTGCTAAACTTCAAATTGTTTTCAAGGAGAATTAATTTTTGAAAGTAATTTAGAAATATAAAAGAAAAACGTTTGTAACTTAAATTTACTAAGTAGAATTTATTCATTGGGTTTTGGAAAACGTTATGAAATTTAAAATTAGAAATAGTAATTAAATCAACTAAATGTGATTTTGTAAAATTAAATCAATAAAAAGTGATGTTTAGAAAATATATTATGTAAAAGAATTTTTTTAAGAATCGGAAGAAAATAAAGTAAGAAATTATATTAAGAAAAGTCCAAAATAATATTTTAAAGTTAAGAAATATTTTACGAAGGGTAAAAACGGTGAAAAAAATGATTTATGTAACTCAAAAACGTAATTTTTGAATTATGCGATTTGAAAAATGTTAAAATATTTCTACACAATTTTTAAAGCGTTTAAATATTTTACACGATTGAAATGTTGTAGAAAAATTGCTATGCAATTTAAAAATTAAAGAATATTTTTATGCATTTTAGAATACAGTAGAAAATTGTTACGTAATAGAAATGTTACAAATCGTTGTTTACGTAATAAAATATTACGTGACCATAAAAATGTGACAAAAATATTTTATGAATGAGAAAATGCAATAATATAAGGTTGCTGTTATTTATACAATAAACTTTACAGTTAAAAATCAGTATGTGAATACTGTACAAGAAATTAGGCAATTTGCTTATAATTGGCATGAATCCATTTTATAAACGTAAAATAGTATTTGAACTTTGTATGAGAAATTATGTGATTTACCTTTGGTTGGTAATTGGTGCATTACACATGCATTGAAAATGGTCCGATGGACTGGATATGGCTAATTGCTTAGGAGAAACGTACACCTCTTGAGTGGGTGCGATACGCGTAGTGTAGGTCACTTGTGGACCTTGGGGGCATCGGGGTGCGGGTTGCTCACAATGGGCAGTTGGTAGCTCTTCTGCACCGTGGGTTAGACCGATGCAACACACCGGTGATCCGGACCAAGACACTATTCTTAATCGAGATTTGACAAAGACTGTTGTGTATGTGCTAGATGTGCAAGATATAATTATAAGCACTTGGTCTGAAGCACGAAATACTAGCAGCTCTTTTCGATCAATTTCTTCGACTTGAGTATTAGCTCCATGGAGTAGGACATTGAGTCTATGTACGCATGCATGAAACTGAGCATCTATATCTATATGATGGTGTTGCTGTAATTGTTGTATGATTTAAACAGTGATAGTGGCATAATGATAATTATTATTTTGCACTATGATGATGGTATAATTGTGATCATGATATGATATTTTTGCATAATGTGTTGTTTGTATTATCTCTGTACTATCATGCTTGTATTGGCGTAGATAATCTCACCTCTTTGTGTGTATATTTGCATATTATATTTTTAATTGAGTAAAGACGTTGAGAAAGAACCAGTACAAGAAGCAGAAGAAGAATTACTTCTCACATCTGGGAACGTGGAATTTTGATAAGATGACATCAAGACTCGGTTTCTTTGGTTGCGTGAGGTTGCAGTTCCATGGTGGAGCTGAAGCATGGAGGACTAGTCCTGATGAGAGAGGACTAATTTACGAAGGAGAATTGACGGTCTTTATAAGTAGAGATTATCGTAGGAACCCGTTTCTTGCTGCAACTATCTTTGTTCATATTGAGTTTCCTTTGCACATTAGCCGACATTGGGACACTAGGTATTATGTCCCAACAGAGATTAGCATCGTGTCGTCTGCTCGAACACCTGTCCGTAGGCCTTCACATCATAACGGATTCCTATCTGCTGAGGAATCTGAGGAGGACCCGTCTGAGGGTTCTGTTGCTTAAATAGACTTGGGCAAGTCTAAAACTCTATTATAAACAAGTCTGTAATATTATTTTAAGTGTGCCATTTACTTTTGGAAGCAGGGTCTGTATTCTAAATAATGTTCTGATATTGTCTATGTAAAATATGTATGATGTATGATTTTGTGTGAGTTTAATATGATCTTTTATTTTCTGCTAAGTTTATTTTGCGAAAACAAAAGAAAAAAAAAATTTTACGACCTGTAATTTTATGACTACATTACATTATTATAACTTGGGGTAATTCGGTAATAATAACGTATACATGTGACACCCTACGGTGGGTGTTACATTAGTTGGTATCAGAGCCCAAGTTAGAGTCTTTTGGGGTTGTGGTTAGGTCTGTCTTGTTTGTGTTGTGTGATTCTCTGTTTGTGGTTTCTTGGTCTGAAACTTGAATTTGACTTTCTTGTGTTGTTCAGTTTAAATAGGAAAGAATAATGGCCGGACGTGGACGTGGACGTATGAATAATAGAAACGATATGGAGCTTAATGGGAGCGATAATGGGAATGGTAATGGGAACATGGCTGCAGCTGTAGCAGCAATGCAGAGAATGGCGGAAGTGGTTGCACAACAAAATCAACGGGCTAATGAAAATGTGCACAGTTTGTCTGAGTTTTGAAGGAATAATCCACCGAAGTTTCGTGGAGAGTTTGATCCGGAGAAAGTTGAACTTTGGATCCAAGAACTTGAAAAGATATTTGATGGTATGGGTTGTGCTGATGAACGGAAGCTTACACTGGCAACGTTTATGCTGGTAGGAGATGGTGAACGTTGGTGGACAGGAGCTAGAAGACTGTTGGAAGCCGAAGGAAGGATGGTGACATGGCAAGTTTTTAAGCAAAAGTTTCTGGAGAAATATTTTCCAGCAAGTGTGAGGCATATGAAGGAAATGGAATTTCTGAGCTTACGACAAGGATTGATGTCCGTAAGTGAGTATGCGGCAAAATTTGAAAGTCTGTCTCAGTTTTCGAGATATTTGCAGATGAATCCAGATGAGGGCTGGAAATGTAGGAAATTTGAGGAAGGATTAAAGTTGGATATTAAGAGAGCTGTATCAATGTTGGAGATTAATCAATTTCCAACTTTGATTGAAAAATGTCGTAAAATTGAAGAGATTGATCATCAACGAGTGACAAGAAACAAGAATTTTGGACCTGCAAGGTTTCAAAAAGGAAAGAGTACTCAAGCAAGTCGCTCTCAGCAAAAGCCATATATGAAACCTACAGGAAGTCAGACTAAGAAGCAATTTGTGGGTGGAAGTTCTAGCGGCAATAAGACAAGTCAAGCTGGGACTCCTATTCGATGTTTCAAATGTGGGAAGGATCATCTCACGAAAGATTGTCAACATAAAGAAGTTGTTTGTTTTAAGTGTGGAAAGCTTGGACACTTCTCTAAAGACTGTGATCAGATAAAGAAGGAATCCTCTGTGGGAAATGTTCGAACTGCAAGACCACAAAGGGAGGTCGTGTCTATACAATGAGCAGAGAAGTAGCTGCTAAATCTGAGAACTTGATAATGGAGGAGGGTACTATTGGAGGTAATCCTTTAACCATACTCTATGATTCAGGGGCAACACATTCTTTCATTGCATGTGATAGTGTTGAACATTTGGGATTGACTTGTTGCCTTGCCATATGATCTGAATGTTGCTACTCCTACTGATAAGTCTGTAGTTACATCAACAGTATGCCCGAATTGTCCTGTCTGTGTTAGGGATAGAATCTTTTATGTGGACTTGATCTGTTTGTCTCTTTCCAAAATTAATGTAATTTTGGGAATGGATTGGTTGTCTTCTAACCATATCCTAATTGATTGTTTGAATAAGATGTTAGTGTTTCCTGAGGCTAAGGATCCTAGATTCCTAACGGCTACTCAGGTGGAAGCTTGTTTGAAGGAAGGAGATCATGGGTATCTATTGTTATCTTCTTTAGAGGTGCAATGTGAAGATGCCTTGAAGGATATTTTCGTAGTTAACGAATTTCCTGAAGTGTTTCCTGAAGATATACCAGGACTACCACCGGTAAGGGAAATCGAGTTTGCCATTGATCTTGTACCTGGAGCTGGACCGATATCTATAGCGCCCTATCGGATGTCACCGGTAGAATTAGCCGAACTAAAGAAACAGCTGGAGGAATTATTAGAGAAACAATTCGTGAGACCTAGTGTGTCACCATGGGGAGCTCCAGTATTATTGGTCAAGAAGAAGGATGGAACTTCACGTCTATGTGTAGACTATCGATAACTAAATAAAATCACGATTAAGAATAAATATCCACTTCCAAGGATAGATGATCTGATGGATCAATTGCGAGGAGCCACAATATTTTCCAAGATTGATCTACGTTCTGGGTATCACCAAATACGTGTGAAAGTGGAGGATATTCCCAAAACAGCTTTTCGAACTCGTTATGGGCATTATGAATATTTAGTGATGTCGTTTGGTGTGACAAATGCACCAGCCATATTCATGGACTTCATGAACAGAATTTTCCGTTCATACTTGGATAAGTTTGTTGTTGTCTTTATAGATGACATTTTAATTTATTCTCGAAGTCAGGAGGAACATGCTGAACATCTCAGGGTGGTTCTTCAAATTTTGAAGGAGAATAAGTTATATGCCAAGTTATCCAAATGTGAATTTTGGTTGAGCGAAATTCAATTTTTGGGACACGTGATATCGGAGAAAGGAATTGAAGTTGATGCTTCAAAGGTGAAGACAGTTTTGGAATGGGAAAGACTAAAGACTGTAACAGAAATCCGTAGTTTTGTCGAATTAGCTGGTTATTATAGACGTTTCATTGAGGGGTTTTCAAAGATTATAGGACCTCTTACCCAACTTACACGAAAGAATCAACTGTTCGTGTGGACTGATGCATGCGAAGAAAGTTTTGAAGAATTGAAAAGACATTGACTACTTCACCAGTGTTGATTCTACCTGATCCAAACGAACCTTTCGAGGTATATTGTGATGCTTCATACCAAGGATTGGGTGGTGTACTTATGCAAAACCGTAAGGTGGTGGCTTATGCTTCAAGACAGTTGAAAAATCATGAGAAGAATTATCCAACTCATGACTTAGAGTTGGCAGCTGTGGTGTTTGCGTTGAAAGTATGGAGACATTTTCTTTATGGAGCTACGTTCACTGTTTTTAGTGACAATAAAAGCTTGAAGTATCTGTTTAACCAAAGAGAGTTGAACATGAGGCAAAGGCGTTGGTTAGAATTTTTGAAGGACTATGATTTTCAATTGCAGTATCATCCCAAAAAGGCGAATGTCGTAGCGGATGCGTTGAGTAGAAAAGTACTTAGTGCTTCTGTTATGATGATCAAGGAGAAGGAGTTGATAGAAGAATTTCGGGATATGCGATTTTCTGTAAAATTGACGCTGGGCAAGATGCGTTTAAATATGATCACCATTTCAAATGATTTGATGGATAGAATTCGTGAAGGACGAATGAAGTGACCAGTACTTGCGAGAAGCAAAAGAAGCAAAGAGCCAAGGTGCAGAGGTAGAATTTAGCGAAGGTGCTAATGGAATCCTAAAGTTTAAAGGAAGGATTTGTGTGCCTAATGATCAAGAACTTAGAAAGATGATTTTGGATGAAGCTCATCGAAGTAAACTGAGTATGCATCCAGGAGCCACAAAGATGTACCAAGATTTAAAACAATTATATTAGTGGCAAGGAATGAAGAAAGATGTTGCAGAATATGTATCATCCTGTTTGGTTTGTCAGAAGGCTAAGGTGGAACATCAAAGACCTTCGGGAATGTTACAACCTTTGCCTATTCCTGAATGGAAGTGGGATGACATAGCAATGGATTTCGTGACGGGACTACCAAAGACTCGGAAGGGTCATGATGCCATTTGGGTAATTGTTGATCGGCTTACAAAGTCGGTGCACTTTTTACCGATTAATATTAAGTACTCAATGGAGAAGTTGACCCAAGTGTACATCGGTGAAATCGTCAGACTTCATGGTGTACTAACCAGTATTCTTTCTGATCGAGATCCGCGCTTTACATCAAGGTTTTGGAACAGTCTACAAGAAGCAATGGGGACAAAGTTACGTCTAAGTTCTGCTTATCATCCACAAACAGATGGTCAATCAGAAAGAACAATTCAGTCTCTGGAAGATTTATTGAGAGCTTATGTTCTGGAGCAAACTGGAGGTTGGGATGAATTCTTGTCATTAATAGAATTCATATATAATAACAGTTTTCACTCAAGTATAGGGATGGCACCCTATGAAGCATTGTATGGAAGACGATGCAGAACACCATTATGTTGGTATCAAGACGGTGAGAGTGCTATGTTAGGACCAGAAATTGTACAACGATAACTGAGAAAGTGAAGATGATTCAAGATAAGATGAGGGTGACCCGACTCAACAAAAGAGTTATCTTTGATAAAAGGAGAAAATTTTTCGAGTTTGAAGAAGGTAACCATGTTTTTTTGCGAGTGACGCCTATGACGGGTGTTGGGCGAGTGCTTAAGTCCAAGAAGCTCACTCCAAAATTTATTGGACCATATCAGATTTTACGCCGGGTAGGTCCGGTAGCATATCGATTGCATTACCACCTTTTATATCAAACCTTCACAATGTATTTCACGTATCACAACTACGGAAATATATTTCTGATCCTACTCATGTCATTGAGCCAGACACAGTTCAGTTGAAGGAGAATTTAACCTATGAAACCTTTCCAGTGAAGATTGAGGATCGAAGGACAAAACAACTTCGAGGTAAGGAAATTTCACTTGTTAAAATTGTTTGGAATGATGTAAGCGGAGAAGCCACATGGGAACTAGAGGAAAAGATAAAAGAACAATATCCGTATTTATTTTGAAGGTGTGAAATCGAGTTCATCAAGTTTCGAGGACGAAACTTTTGTAGAGGGGGAGAATTGTAACACCCCAAACTTTCTATGTATTAAATAAGTAATTTTAACAGTTAGCAGAATTCTACTGTTTAGTGATTTCTGTGCACTGTAAAATTATTTTAAATATTCCGTCTGCATATTTGACCATTTTGAGTGATTTGTTCTGTGTCAGGAAAATAATAATTTTTGGGCCAGAAAAATTTACGTAATTTAATTTTTACTGCTTAGTCAAAATTAATTTACGTAATCTGTTTGGATATTTGTGAATTTTCTAATTTTTATGATTTTATGTGTGATTTTAAAATTTTTACGGCTTGTGAGCCCAACGAGATGTATGTGGGCCCAGGTAGTCATATGTGGGCCCAGGTGGGTCCCGCAAAGTAAAAATTTTTCTACGCATAGAAAAATTTGTATTGTTTAGACGGAGACAGGGGATCTTACTAAACCTGAATCCGAAAACAGTTTTAGAAAATTTTCTTTACGTATTTTTACTGTATTTATTTACCGTGACGGTAAAAATACAGTAAATGTATGTTTTGTGGGGTTACAGTGAATCAAAATAATATTCTATATTATTAAGTTAATATTGGTGGATTGGATATCCACCATTAATTTAATTAACATTGGAGATTTAATCTTGATTTAATCAACGGTGGAGATTTAATCTTGAAAATAAATAGGATTAATTATAACCGTTGGATGGAAAATTAAATCAAGGGTGGAGATTTAGTCTTGTAAAATAACTTTGACCATTATGAACCCTTGGATGAAGATTAAATCAATGGTTGAGATGGACCATTAATAACCATTGGATTTGAATTAATGGTGTAGATTTAGTCAACAAAAATTTACTACAACCATTTTGGACCCTTGGATGTAAAGTTTGAAGGTGTAATCTTGACCCTCCATTTTGAAGACTCATCTAAGGGCTAGGAATTAAAGGAGGAAGATCTAATGGCTCAAAAGAAGTCTTCCATCTACAACCTAAACCTAATGGCTATTTTAATCCAAACCATCCTTTTAATCAAGGGCTAGGATGGCTTAGGAAAGATGACCATGCAAATTAATCACATGTTGCATGCAAGGAGAAGGGGGACGGTTTTGCATGCATTTTGGAGAGGAGACAAAGCTAGCATAGGCTTTTTTTAGACCAAGGAAAAAGATGAAGACAATTGCCAAGTGTCTAGACCATTTCCTATTGATCATTAATGCTTATGTTCTTCAAACTTCACTTTCCATTTCTCTCCTATGCATGCTACGGCTATGCAGCCCATTTAGAGACAAAATAACTCATTTCCTCACTTCACCTTCTCACTTCATCATTCCTTCTCATTTTCACCTAAGTGCCAAGAAGAAAAACCAAAGAAAACACCATCTTTCTCTCCTACAAGGCCATTCGCCAAGCTCTCCAAATTCATTTCCATCACTCTTTAATTTCATACAATCAAGTTTCTTAAATCCTCACCTTGTTCTAAACAACTTTCTTGTTGAGAATTTTCTCAAATTCTTACATCTTGAAGGACTTTTTCTAAGATCAAGCTTAAGGATTCTTGAAGTGAAGAGTAAGGAAAACTTCATTTCTTCTTTCATTTTCCATGATTCTAACCATGTTTGATCCATGGTTCTTCTTGTTCAAGCTTGATGTACTAATTTTCTTGTGTTTATTTCATGTCTAAGAAAGTTGTGTTGGTGGAGATCTTGTTCAAATTTCAAGCAAGAAGCTCTTGTGGTTCTTCAAGAGGTAAGAGGGAGATTTATCTCACCAACCAAGCATGGTGGTGAGAGATGGTTATATTTGATGGATGAGGAATCCATGTGAGGATTCATATCCATGGTCATGTAATAAATTATTTGTGTTATGTGTTTTTAATTATTTTGTTTATGCTTGATATGCTTTGCATGAATTAATTGTGTATGCATGCTTAGTATGATTTTTACTTGTTTATATGGTATGCTTATAATATGCATGATGATATATGTTAAATATATTATGATGGATGTATGTTGAAATAAGTAAAATTTTGGCTCCAATTGCCAAAAGAGAGTTCGGTTTTGATGCCCAAAATTAGGTTCATGTTAAAAAATTTTCAAGAACAAGGAAATTGATTTTTGGGTCCCTAGAACAATAAGATTTTTGGCCAAAACACCTCAAATTAGGTGTTCACCAAATTAATATTTTTATGAATAATAAAATTTTATGATTTGAGAAGTAAAGGAAATAAACAAAGGATTTTGGTTTTTGCAAAAGAGAATGCACACGTTTTCTTTTTAGTTATGTTGATATTAATTAATTTTGCGTAGAAACAAAAATGTAATTCATTTAAGTTATAAGAAAAATCCTTCATGGTTCCAATGGCCATTTTTAAGGTCTTGATTATTTAGAAAAAAAAATGTTTTGAGGTTATAAAATATAAGAATTTTCAAAATAAGGATTTTGAAAAGAGAATTAAAGTGTTGTCAAGTGGAATTTTCATAAATAAAAGAAAAAGGAGATTGAAGGTGCTAAACTTCAAATTGTTTTCAAGGAGAATTAATTTTTGAAAGTAATTTAGAAATATAAAAGAAGAAAACGTTTGTAACTTAAATTTACTAAGTAGAATTTATTCATTGAGTTTTGGAAAATGTTATGAAATTTAAAATTAGAAATAGTAATTAAATCAACTAAATGTGATTTTGTAAAATTAAATCAATAAAAAGTGATGTTTAGAAAATATATTATGGAAAAGAATTTTTTAAGAATCGGAAGAAAATAAAGTAAGAAATTATATTAAGAAAAGTCCAAAATAATATTTTAAAGTTATGAAATATTTTACGAAGGGTAAAAACGGTGAAAAAAATGATTTATGTAACTCAAAAACGTAATTTTTGAATTATGCGATTTGAAAAATGTTAAAATATTTCTACACAATTTTTAAAGCGTTTAAATATTTTACACGATCGAAATGTTGTAGAAAAATTGCTATGCAATTTAAAAATTAAAGAATATTTTTATGCATTTTAGAATACAGTAGAAAATTGTTACGTAATAGAAATGTTACAAATCGTTGTTTAAGTAATAAAATATTATGTGACCATAAAAATGTGACAAAAATATTTTATGAATGAGAAAAATGCAATAATATAAGGTTGCTGTTAATTATACAATAAACTTTACAGGTAAAAATCAGTATGTGAATACTGTACAAGAAATTGGGCAATTTGCTTATAATTGGCATGAATCCATTTTATAAACGTAAAATAGTATTTGAACTTTGTATGAGAAATTATGTGATTTACCTTTGGTTAGTAATTGGTGCATTACACATGCATTGAAAATGGTCCGATGGACTGGATATGGCTAATTGCCTAGGAGAAACGTACACCTCTTGAGTGGGTGCGATACGCGTAGTGTAGGTCACTTGTGGACCTTGGGGGCATCGGGGTGCGGGTTGCTCACAATGGGCAGTTGGTAGCTCTTCTGCACCGTGGGTTAGACCGATGCAACACATCGGTGATCCGGACCGAGACACTATTCTTAATCGAGATCTGACAAAGACTGTTGTGTATGTGCTAGATGTGCAAGATATAATTATAAGCACTTGGTCTGAAGCACGAAATACTAGCAGCTCTTTTCGATCAATTTCTCCGACTTGAGTATTAGCTCCATGGAGTAGGACATTGAGTCTATGTGCGCATGCATGAAACTGTGCATCTATATCTATATGATGGTGTTGCTGTAATTGTTGTATGATTTAAACAGTGATAGTGGCATAATGATAATTATTATTTTGCACTATGATGATGGTATAATTGTGATCATGATATGATATTTTTGCATGATGTGTTGTTTGTATTATCTCTGTACTATCATGCTTGTATTGGCGTAGATAATCTCACCTCTTTGTGTGTATATTTGCATATTATATTTTTAATTGAGTAAAGACGTTGAGAAAGAACCAGTACAAGAAGCAGAAGAAGAATTACTTCTCACGTCTGGGAACGTGGAATTTTGATAAGATGACATCAAGACCCGGTTTCTTTGGTTGCGTGTGTAACGCCCCTCCCAAGGGAAACGCCACATGGTCGATTACAATGCGGAAATAAAATTAGGTGAGTTGAGACTCGGTTCGTTTTAATAAGACGCGTATATTCACTAGATTATAGTTGGGTATTTTAATTGGCGGTTATGTTATATATATACTTTTTTTTTTTATAATTAGTAACCATGTTGACGAGACATCAATGGGAATAAAAGATCAAACAGAAGTAAAATATGCATAGGAATTAACATCTGCATCATCATATATATATATAGGTTTATCAAAACATTTAGTTACAAGCCTGGTACATCAAAAAGCAAAGCTATACCTGCCCCCAAAGTATTACATACACATCCCCACGGTATCAGAATTTACAGCCCTTTACAAACAAAACATCGGGCCCCCCAAAATAAAATACTGGTAGCTTTCAGTAGCTACGAGTAACATCAATCCCTCAAGTGAGGAGGAATCGTGTCAGGATCCTCTTCAGGGTCCTCTTCGGGGTCGTCCTCAGGGACTTCCTCGGGATCTTCCTCAGGATCTTCCTCATCATCAGAGGAAATCACCATAGGAATAGCAGAGACACGGGACGGGGCCCGAGCTGTAGAACGAAAAGAGTCCTCTCTCGGAGTGAAGTAACGATCGCCCCACATCTCACGGATCGGTAGCTGAAACTCCAAACGTAGGCTGATACAGCAGGTGAAGACAGGTGGTTCGTGGCGTCTCCAGGCTTAGTGATATCGAGATATCTCCGTGTAGACACAGCGTTCGAACTATAGTTGATATACCAAAGACTGCCCCCTAAGAAAGTCGGACGTACATCTCCCAAAAATCTGTGCGTACGGGGCTCCATAGTCTTCTGTAGTCGCTCAGTCAAGATAAGGCCAAAAACCGGGGAAGTTGGGAGCTTCCGGTTCCTCACGGTTGTCTTCGATGAGACACAATGTACAGATAAACAGAAATGGAGAGACAGGAAGGAAAAGAGGTAAGACATCCTTCCGTCATTACCAATTATAGCATCAAGAAACCAAATGGCGCAAAGCGCCCACATAGCATTTACAACAACAAGTAATAGTAATAGACATTCAAGAGCGGTTATGATCAAGCAAAGTTCCAGGCACATAGGTATATCAACAATATATCAATGCCAAACCATAATAATGATAAATGCAAATAATGCACGGACTCTATACACATGAGCCCTCAATAACCAAGATCCTACTCCATGGAGCTAGACACAAAACACTCGGAGAGAATGATCGGGAGACATGCCGGTATCTCGTCGGCCATAAAAACAAGTGCTTTCCGAGAAAATAATCGGTCATTTTGCGCAACAAGGCTTTATACGGCAAAGATTCTCACAAGATCTCGATATAGGATCTGTGGCCGGTCGGGATCGTCGGTGCGTTTGCATCGGTTTGTCTCACGGTCCCGGAGGGGCTACCACGCCCTTTGTGAAACACCCGCGCCCCAACGCCTCAAGGCCAACTACAGGACCCCACTTGTCTATTCGCACCCGCACTAAGGTGTGTTCAACTCCTAGGCAACTAGGCCTTACGACAGTCCAACGGACAAATCACAATGCATACAGACTCTATGCATAATCATGTATGATCATTATTACATACTATTCCATCATACGTCACAATTTGCCAAAGTAAAAATTAATACAGTCAATGGTCTCCCACATGGACCCACAATAGCATAATATTGTCGTTAAATAAATTAATACCTTTTTAAAGCGTATTATGAATTCTTGCTTAGGTTTTAGCTTTACTTACAGAGTTTGTCTCTAAAGGAATTCTCTTAATTAACTTAAATCCTCTTAGGAAATTTATTCATATGCCCTTAGAAGGTTATTCTAAGATCTCAAAATCTCACACTCTCATGTTCTTCCCTGTTTATGCATCCCTAAGTAATTTCTAGTCATCCCATTTATTTATGATCAATATTCCTCTATTAGTCCCAAGGTTTTGGGTCTAGGAAATACACGGTCGAAATCACAAACTGAGTTACAGATTTCAATTACTAGGTGTTGGGTGATAGGTATACGTTTGAATTCGACAGAGACTACGTTTTATGAATAATTGAAGTTGCCATTCGACGAAGAATAATGTAACAGGAGGAGGAAAGAATGGGGAAAACATTTTTATAATAGGATTGGTAAGAAATCATTTTCTGTCGGATGGGGGTTCTGTCGGACGAAGAAATCATTTTCTGTCGGATGGGGGTTCTGTCGGACGAAGATCAAAACTGTCGAACCCTCCAGATGGTCAGCAAAAGCCTCAATTCGACGGGTATAGGTGTCGACGTTGGAGAAAATCTCCCAAGTGTCGAACCGACGAACACTGGTCGAAATCTCCAATTTCGACGGGTCTGGAGAAATTCATCTACTCGACAGGCATTGTCTCTCAAATTCGACGATTATTGACTTTGGGGCATTTTCTTGTAAGTGTCCAGGGACTCTATTCGACGGGTTTTGGTCGGAAGATCAATCTCGACGGGCATGATCGGGGTTCTTACTCGACGGATTTTGACATTGTGTCTAGTGGCCAAAGATCTAAACTCGACGGATTTTCACTTTGTGTTTGGTGGTCAGAAATCTAAACTCGACGGGTTTTGACATTCGACGGAAATGGTCAGAAGTCTAAACTCGACGTATTTCAACATTTTACTAAGTGATTAGGTTATCACATTCGACAGGTTTGGCTATGAGTCCTTACTCGATGGATTTTAACATTTTATTAAGTGATTAGGTTATCACGTTCGACAGGTTTGGCTATGGGTCCTTACTCGACGGATTTTAACATTTTATTAAGTGATTAGGTTATCACGTTCGATAGGTTTGGCTATGGGTCCTTACTCGACGGATTTTATCATTCGACGAAAATGGTCAGAAATCTTCATTCGACGGATTTTGACATATCACCAAAAGATCAAGGTATTATATTCGATGAGTTTGGCCAAATTTCATACTATTACTAGTTTCCACATTAAGTTTCCAAATTCTGGGCTCAACACCGTAACTATCCGAAATCACTCGGAACTCATTCCCTTCAATATTACACATTCCAATACATCTAGTTATATTTATATATATGTACATTCAAAACTCAAACAATCAAATAGCACATATACCATACAAACAACATACAAAAGCAGAAAGACCCTCAACACAATCACAGACGTTCCTAAATGCTAAGAGAGGTTGAGGAGGAGTGTCTTCCTCTTACCTTAGAGAAGCACAAAGAAAGGCTGCTCCTTTTGGTCGAAATTATATTTTCAGCTCCCAAGAGATCCTTGAATATTCAAGCTCACCAAAATCGAGAATCAAGTGTTGAAATGGATACCCATGGTCATCAAAATGACAAGTGGGTTACGAAAATGAGGAGAGATGAGGAAAAAGCTAAGGACTTTACCTTAAAGTTCTAACCTTTAAGCTTCAACCGTGGAGGAAAAAGAAGATGAAGAAAACGTAGAACTTTGAAGATGATTCCCTCAGGTATGGTGTTTCTCCAAACACGAAATGGTGCTAGGAGTGTGACGGTATTGGAGGATGAAAATATGAAGGTGGGTGGATGGTCTTCTGTTGTAAGGAGAAATGGAAAGAGAGAAAGATGAGTGAATAGTGAGTGCTACGTACGGGAGGAGGAAAATGTGTGGATTGAAGAATGAATTAAGTCCCTTAATTCAAATGTGCAAGACAAAAAATGGGGGAGAGAGAAATAATAAAAAAATGATTCAAAGAAGCTTCCTTGAGAAGCTTCGCACGCTTCTCTACGAAGTGCATAGTAAGCTTGTCTCCTTGATTAAATACCTCGACGGATGATTTATTACACTAACGAGATAGAACCTCAAAAATGTAGACCTCGTAAACCGTGTGCCGGACTCGGGTTTAGTAAGATCCTCCGTTGACACGTTGACAGGTCCAAGGTTTACTAAATTTCGGGAAAATATTCTATTCTCCCTACTCCACTCAACACATACATAAAACGAAGAATATATTAAAATATTCATCATCTCCAGAAAATTCCACAAAAATTCTTAAAAATTGCAAATATTATAAAATGATCGTTTTTAACAAAATAATGAATTTTCGGGATGTTACAACACTCCCCTTCTAAAAAGAAATTTCGTCCTCGAAATTTGCATACCTTAGAATAACTGTGGGTATTGCTCTCTCATCTTGTCTTCTAACTCCCAGGTTGCATCTCCAGTCACCTCGTTCCAAATCACTTTCACCAATGCGATCTCCTTGCCTCTTAATTGCTTTATCCTGCTATCCTCGATTCTTATAGGAGACGTCTCATAAGTTAAGTTTTCTTTTAGTTGTACTGTATCTGGTGCTATGATATGACTTGGGTCAGGAAGGTATTTCCGAAGTTGTGACACATGGAAAACATTATGAATGTTTGAAAGAAAAGGAGGTAAGGATATTTGGTATGCTACAGGACCTACACGAGCAATGATTTGGTATGGTCCAAGGAATTTAGGAGTGAGTTTTCTAGATTTTAAAGCCCGGCCCACCCCAGTCGTAGGTGTGACTTTCAGGAATACATGCTCACCTTCCTCAAACTCAAGAGGTTTTCTCCTTCGGTCTGCATAACTCCTTTGTCGACTCTGAGCCGTCCTCATCTTTTCCTGAATCATTTTAACCTTCTCAGTTGTCTGTTGTATAATCTCGGGTCCAATAGTAAGGCGCTCGCCGTCTTGGTACCAACACATAGGTGTTCGACATCGTCATCCATACAGAGCTTCATAGGGTGCCATCCCTATGCTCGAATGATAACTGTTGTTGTAGGTGAATTCTATCAAGGGTAGAATGTCATCCCAACTCCCAGTTTGCTCTATGGTGCAAGCTCTAAGCAAATCTTCCAAAGATTGGATTGTTCTCTCCGACTGACCGTCGGTCTCGGATGATAAGCGAGAACTAAGTTGTAATTTTGTCCCCAATGCTTCTTGCAAACTCTCCCATAAATTTGAAGTAAACCTCGGATCTCTATCTGAAACAATACTTGTAGGCACACCGTGCAGTCTGACAATCTCTCCAATATAGATCTGAGTCAATCTCTCTAGCTTGTACTTGATGTCGATCGGAAGAAAATGTGCTGATTTTGTGAGTCGGTCCACAATTACCCAAATCGAATCATGACCTTTTCTTGTCCTTGGTAATCCGACTACAAAGTCCATTGCAATACTGTCCCACTTCCATTCCGGAATAGATAACGGTAGCGCAGCAATCCTGCTGGTCTCGATGTTCCACTTTAGCTTTTTGACAAACCAGACAAGTAGATACACGTCTAGTAACGTCACTCTTCATTCCGTGCCACCAGAACAACTTCTTCAAGTCTTGATACATCTTTGTCATGCCCGGGTGCATACTCAGTTGGCTTGTGTGAGAATGATTAATGATGTATTCTCTAAGTTCTTGATTCCGAGGGACACAAACTCTCCCATGGAATCTCAAAATTCCATCCGTTCCCCCTGCAAACTCTGTTTCATTTCCTTGCTTCATCTGTTCCCTCACTTCTTGCAAGAATTTGTCCTTCTTCTGCTCTTTTCTTATGCTGTCCATCAACTCGCTTGAGATGGTAACCATATTCATGCAAATCTTTCCAGTTCTAACTTCACAAAAGACCATACATCTCTAGAATTGCTCTATTAGATCCTTTTCCTTGATCATCGGGCGTAGACACCGATCATCTTCCTACTTAGAGCGTCTGCCACAACATTTGCCTTGCCGGGATGATACGAAGTTGGAAATCGTAATCCTTCGAAATTCTAACCACCTCCGTTGCCTCATGTTCAACTCCTTCGATCATACAAATACTTCGGACTCTTGTGATCACCGAAAATGTCGAACGTTGCTCCGTAGAAAAATGCCTCCATATTTTCGAGCAAAACTACGGCCGCTAGCTCCAGTGTCGTGCGTCGGATAATTCTTCTCGTGCACTCGCAACTCGCCTTGAAGCATAAGCCACCACTCTTCCATGTTGCATAAGTACGATCCTAGCCCTTGGTATGAAGCGTCACAAGTACACTTCAAACTGTTCATTCGGATCGGTAGCACTAACACCGTGAGGTAGTCGGTCGATTCTTCAACTCTTGGAAACTTCGCTCACACCGTGTCGGTCCACTCAAAAGTTTGGTTTTTCCTTGTGAGTTGTGTAAGTGGTCCAAAGAATCTTGGAGAATCCCTCAATGAACCTCCGGTAATATCCCGCTAAACCCACAAAGCTTCGAATCTCGTTGCTTGACTTCGGCCTTTCCCATCGTATCTGCCTCCACTTTCGATGGATCCACAAAGCAATCCCACTCTTTGAGATCACGTGACCTAGAAACTTGACTTCTTCCACCAAAACTCACATTTTGACAGTTTGGCATACAATTCCTTCTCCTTCGAATCGAAGAACTATACTTGAGGTGTTCAGCATGGTCCTCCCGATTTTGAGAGTATACCAGAATGTCATCAATGAAGACCACAATGAACTTATCCAAGTAAGGTCGAAAGATTCGGTTCATGTAGTCCATGAAGATAGCTGGTGCATTCGTCACGCCAAACGGCATCACCCAATACTCGTAGTGACCGTATCGGGTGCGAAAAGCGCGCTTGGGCACATCCTCTGTCTTCACTCGTATCGATGATACCCGGATCGCAGATCAATCTTGGAAAACACTTGCCGCTCCCTTCGGTTGGTCCATCAAGTCGTCAATCCTCGGGAGTGGATATTTGTTCTTAATCGTCACTTTGTTCACCGCCGATAGTCCACACATAACCTTGAGGTGCCATCCTTCTTGCGAACTAACAAAGACTGGTGCTCCCCATGGTGACACACTTGGCACGACAAATTGCTTTTCCAAAAGCTCTTCTAGTCAAGTTTCTTTAGCTCGGCTAACTTTGTTGGTGCCATCCGGTGCGGTGTTATAGACACGGGACCAGCTCCCGTACTAAGTCGATAGCAAACTCTATCTCTCGAGCCGGTGGTAAACCGGCACACTCTCGGGAAAGACTTCGGGAAACTCATTCACCACCGGAATTGTGTCCACATCAACCTCGTTCTCGATTTTCAAAGAAGACAAGTAGCATGTATCCGTGAGCTCCTTCTTTCAAGAGAGCTTGAACTCGGTTGGCCGTCGAAATCTAGAATTCTCATTTAGGGGAAAAACTATGGTCTTTCTCGGAACAGTCCTAACGAGAACATGGTTAGAAGACAACCAAATCCATCCCTAGGATAATATCTATTTGGGAAAGAGGTAAACAAATCGATCGACCAAAAAGGATCGACCTTCAACAATCAATGGACAGATTTAGACAAACTTTGGTAGTAACTACCGGTTTATCGGTGGGGTAGAAACAGTTAAGTCAAAAGGTAAGGACGACACAGGTAGACTCGCTTTTTGCACACAACATACGATATAAAAGAATGGGTTACCCCGAGTCATACAAGATGCAGTTAAAAGATTACCTTCTATGATGCCTTCTCCCTGTATCAAATCTTCGGATTCGGAGGCTTCAGCTCCGCTCATAGTGTAAACTCGTCCTCCAACTTGCGGTTTCTTGGCTTTTGCAACATTCATTGAAGGTTCGACCTTCGCTTGATTGCAGTCTCTGTAGATGTGTCCAGGTTTCCCACATCGAAAACAGATAATCCCTTTGATAGGACAATCCCTTGTCAGATGATCTTTTCCACACTTCCGGCATTTGGAGGGATATGCCAAGTTTTGGCCAGTCCGGTTCCCACTAGAACCTCCACTTGAACTTCCACCCATGGCTTGTTGGTGACTTCCCGTTGGTCGAGAGTATGGCTTCTTCTGGAAGCGGTTAACACTGTTATTGCCGCCTCTCTGGAATCTCGCAGGCCCAAAGTTTCTATTCCTCATATCTCTAGATTGCTCCAGAGCCTCTACATCACAGCAAGTATCCAGCAGTTGTGAGAATTCATTGATCCTCAAGGTGATTACAGCTTTCCTCAGTTCGTACCTCAATCCTTCCGTGAATCTTCGGCACTTCCAAGCCTCATCTGGTTGGTTCTGAAAGTAGGTCGAAAACTGTGACAAGTTTTCGAATCTCGCCGCATACTCGCTAAGAGTCATATTCCCCATCGCAGTTGAGGAATTCGACTCCTTCGCATGCCTTGCACTCGCAGAAAATACTTGTCCAAGAACTTTTCTTTGAACAACTCCCAAGTAATATCTCGGTTCGCGCTTCTAGCATCCTCCGCACTCCGTTCCACCGGTTCTCGGCGTTGCCTACCGGAAGATAAAAGTAGCATAATCCACCTTCTTACCCTCGGCGCAATTCATTCCTCGAAATACCTTCTCCAACTCCTTGATCCACGACTAGCTTTGTCCTGGATCAAATTCTCCTTTAAATTGAGGAGGATTATGGCGTCAAAACTCTGCTAAATTCTGAGCATCAGCAGTAGCCTCTAACTGTTGAGCGGCTCGCTCTTGTTGTTGCGTAACTCTCTCTTGCTGTCGTGCGGCTTGCTCAGTTTGTTGTGCGATGACCTCAGCCATCCTTTGCATCACTGTAATAGCTGCTGCCATGTCTTCCCTTCGTGCCATCTCACTTTCTCAGATTTAGATTATCTGAAAACACAGAAAAGTCAGTTGTATTCACTAAGAATACCAAACACTACTCCTTTACGAATACCATTCAGAGAACACACAAAGACAAACAAGACAGACTCAACCACAAGACCCAAAGAAACATAAACCGGGCTCTGATACCAAAATGTAACGCCCTCCCAAGGGAAACGCCACATGGTCGATTACAATGCGGAAATAAAATTAGGTGAGTTGAGACCCGGTTCGTTTTAATAAGACGCGTATATTCACTAGATTATAGTTGGGTATTTTAATTGGCGGTTATGTTATATATATACTTTTTTTTTTTATAATTAGTAACCATGTTGACGAGACATCAATGGGAATAAAAGATCAAACAGTAAAAATATGCATAGGAATTAACATCTCGCATCATCATATATATATATAGGTTTATCAAAACATTTAGTTACAAGCCTGGTACATCAAAAAGCAAAGCTATACCGCCCCAAAGTATTACATACACATCCCCACGGTATCAAAATTTGACCCTTTACAAACAAAACATCGGGCCCCCAAAATAAAATACTTGGTAGCTTTCAGTAGCTACGAGTAACATCAATCCCTCAAGTGAGGAGGAATCGTGTCAGGATCCTCTTCAGGGTCCTCTTCGGGGTCGTCCTCAGGGACTTCCTCGGGATCTTCCTCAGGATCTTCCTCATCATCAGAGGAAATCACCATAGGAATAGCAGAGACACGGGACGGGGCCCGAGCTGTAGAACAAAAAGAGTCCTCTCTCGGAGTGAAGTAACGATCGCCCCACATCTCACGTATCGGTAGCTGAAACTCCAAACGTAGGCTAATACAGCAGGTGAAGACAGGTGGTTCGTGGCGTCTCCAGGCTAGTGATATCGAGACATCTCCCGTGTAGACACAGCGTTCAGAACTATAGTTGATATACCAGCACTCTGGCCCTCCTAAGAAAGTCAGACGTACATCTCCCAAAAATCTGTGCGTACGGGGCTCCATAGTCTTCTGTAGTCGCTCAGTCAAGATAAGGCCAAAAACCAGGGAAGTTGGGAGCTTCCGGTTCCTCACGGTTGTCTTCGATGAGACGCAATGTACAGATAAACAGAAATGGAGAGATAGAAAGGAAAAGAGGTAAGACATCCTTCCGTCATTACCAATTATAGCATCAAGAAACCAAACGGCGCAAAGCGCCCACATAGCATTTACAACAACAGTAATAGTAATAGACATTCAAGAGCAGTTATGATCAAGCAAATGATTCCAGCAAAGTCATAGGTATATCAACAATATATCAATGCCAGACCATAATAATGATAAATGCAAATAATGCACGGACTCTATACACATGAGCCCTCAATAACCAAGATCCTACTCCATGGAGCTAGACACAAAACACTCGGAGAGAATGATCAGGGAGACATGCCAGTATCTCGTCAGCCATAAAAACAAGTGCTTTCCAGAAAATAATCAGTCATTTTGCGCAACAAGGCTTTATACAGCAGCATTCTCACAAGATCTCGATATAGGGCTCGTGGCCGGTCAGGATCGTCGGTGCGTTTGCATCGGTTTGTCTCACGGTCCAGAGGGGCTACCACTGCCCTTTGTGAAACACCCGCGCCCCAACGCCCTCAAGGCCAACTACAGGACCCCACTTGTCTATTCGCACCCGCACTAAGGTGTGTTCAACTCCTAGGCAACTAGGCCTTACGACAGTCCAACGGACAAATCACAATGCATACAGACTCTATGCATAATCATGTATGATCATTATTACATACTATTCCATCATACGTCACAATTTGCCAAAGTAAAAATTAATACAGTCAATGGTCTCCCACATGGACCCATAATATCATAATATTGTCGTTAAATAAATTAATACCTTTTTAAAGCGTATTATGAATTCTTGCTTAGGTTTTAGCTTTACTTACAGAGTTTGTCTCTAAAGGAATTCTCTTAATTAACTTAAATCCTCTTAGGAAATTTATTCATATGCCCTTAGAAGGTTATTCTAAGATCTCAAAATCTCACACTCTCATGTTCTTCCCTGTTTATGCATCCCTAAGTAATTTCTAGTCATCCCATTTATTTATGATCAATATTCCTCTATTAGTCCCAAGGTTTTGGGTCTAGGAAATACACGGTCGAAATCACAAACTGAGTTACCGATTTCAATTACTAGGTGTTGGGTGATAGGTATACGTTTGAATTCGACAAAGACTACGTTTTATGAATAATTGAAGTTGCCATTCGACGAAGAATAATGTAACAGGAGGAGGAAAGAATAGGGAAAACATTTTTATAATAGGATTGGTAAGAAATCATTTTCTGTCGGATGGGGGTTCTGTCGGACGAAGAAATCATTTTCTGTCGGATGGGGGTTCTGTCGGACGAAGATCAAAACTGTCAAACCCTCCAGATGGTCAGCAAAAGCCTCAATTCGACGGGTATAGGTGTCGACGTTGGAGAAAATCTCCCAAGTGTCGAGAACCGACGAACACTCGGTCGAAATCTCCAATTTCGACGGTGCGGAGAAATTCATCTACTCGACAGGCATTGTCTCTCAAATTCGACGATTATTGACTTTGGGGCATTTTCTTGTAAGTGTCCAGGGACTCTATTCGACGGGTTTTGGTCGGAAGATCAATCTCGACGAGCATGATCGGGGTTCTTACTTGACGGATTTTGACATTGTGTCTAGTGGCCAAAGATCTAAACTCGACGGATTTTCACTTTGTGTTTGGTGGTCAGAAATCTAAACTCGACGGGTTTTGACATTCGATGGAAATGGTCAGAAGTCTAAACTCGACGGATTTCAACATTTTACTAAGTGATTAGGTTATCACATTCGACAGGTTTGGCTATGAGTCCTTACTCGACGGATTTTAACATTTTATTAAGTGATTAGGTTATCACGTTCGACAGGTTTGGCTATGGGTCCTTACTCGACGGATTTTAACATTTTATTAAGTGATTAGGTTATCACGTTCGACAGGTTTGGCTATGGGTCCTTACTCGACGGATTTTATCATTCGACGAAAATGGTCAGAAATCTTCATTCGACGGATTTTGACATATCACCAAAAGATCAAGGTATTATATTCGACGAGTTTGGCCAAATTTCATACTATTACTAGTTTCCACATTAAGTTTTCAAATTCAGGCTCAACACCGTAACTATCCGAAATCACTCGGAACTCATTCCCTTCAATATTACACATTCCAATACATCCAGTTATATTTATATATATGTACATTCAAAACTCAAACAATCAAATAGCACATATACCATACAAACAACATACAAAAGCAGAAAGACCCTCAACACAATCACAGACGTTCCTAAATGCTAAGAGAGGTTGAGGAGGAGTGTCTTCCTCTTACCTTAGAGAAGCACAAAGAAAGGCTGCTCCTTTTGGTCAGAAATTATATTTTCAGCTCCCAAGAGATCCTTGAATATTCAAGCTCACCAAAATTAGAATCAAGTGTTGAAATGGATACCCATGGTCATCAAAATGACAAGTGGGTTACGAAAATGAGGAGAGATGAGGAAAAAGCTAAGGACTTTACCTTAAAGTTCCAACCTTTAAGCTTCAACCATGGAGGAAAAAGAAGATGAAGAAAACGTAGAACTTTGAAGATGATTCCCTCAGGTATGGTGTTTCTCCAAACACGAAATGGTGCTAGGAGTGTGACGGTATTGGAGGATGAAAATATGAAGGTGGGTGGATGGTGCTGCTGTAAGGAGAAATGGAAAGAGAGAAAGATGAGTGAATAGTGAGTGCTACGTATAGGAGGAGGAAAATGTGTGGATTGAAGAATGAATTAAGTCCCTTAATTCAAATGTGCAGCACAAAAATGGGAGGAGAGAGAAATAATAAAAAAATGATTCAAAGAAGCTTCCTTGAGAAGCTTCGCACGCTTCTCTACGAAGTGCATAGTAAGCTTGTCTCCTTGATTAAATACCTCTGACAGATGATTTATTACACTAACAGATAGAACCTCAAAAATGTAGACCTCGTAACTCGTACCGGACTCGGGTTTAGTAAGATCCCCGTTGACACGTTGACATTCCAAGGTTTACCAGCTTCAGGGAAAATATTCTATTCTCCCGGCTCCACTCAGCACATACATAAAACGAAGAATATATTAAAATATTCATCATTTCCAGAAAATTCCACAAAAATTCTTAAAAATTGCAAATATTATAAAATGATCGTTTTTAACAAAATAATGAATTTTCGGGATGTTACAGCGTGAGGTTGCAGTTCCATGGTGGAGCTGAAGCATGGAGGACTAGTCCTGATGAGAGAGGACTAATTTACGAAGGAGAATTGACGGTCTTTATAAGTAGAGATTATCGTAGGAACCCGTTTCTTGCTGCAACTATCTTTGTTCATATTGAGTTTTCTTTGCACATTAGGCGACATTGGGACACTAGGTATTATGTCCCAACAGAGATTAGCATCGTGTCATCTGCTCGAACACCTGTCCGTAGGCCTTCACATCATAACGGATTCCTATCTGTTGAGGAATCTGAGGAGGACCCGTCTGAGGGTTCTGCTGCTTAAATAGACTTGGGCGAGTCTAAAACTCTATTATAAACAAGTCTGTAATATTATTTTAAGTGTGCTATTTACTTTTGGAAGCAGGGTCTGTATTCTAAATAATGTTCTGATATTGTCTATGTAAAATATGTATGATGTATGATTATGTGTGAGTTTGATATGATCTTTTATTTTCTGCTAAGTTTATTTTGTGAAAACAAAAGATAAAAAAAATTTTTACGACCCGTAATTTTATGACTACATTACATTATTATAACTTGGGGTAATTCGGTAATAATAACGTATACATGTGACACCCTACAGTGGGTGTTACAGTAAAGGTCTAGTAGTTGAAACTATATTTTTTGCTTTAAAAGAGACCTTTATTTGTTTACCCTTTTGACATGCATCACATAACTTATCTTTTATAAAATTAAGCTTGGGTAGTCCAATTACTAGCTCTTTAGAGACCAACTTCTTTAAGTGATCCATGTGAATGTGTGCAATTCTCCTATGCCATAACCATGAATCATCATTCTTACTTAAAAGGCACTTCACATCATTTGAAGATATATCATCAAGACTAATCATATAGATGTTGTTTACTCTATGACCAATAAATTTAACATGCTTATCATTTTTATCTTTAATTATGCAACAGTTTGAATCAAATATTACCCTATTTCCTTTATCACATAACTGACTAATACTAAGCAGGTTATGTTTCAAGCCTTCAACAAGCAGCACATTTTCAATAGAGGAGTTAGGGTTCTTACCAACTTTTCCGATTCCAAGGATTTTTCGTTTGTTGTTATCACCATAAGTGACGTGTCCATGATTCTTGGGAATAAGCATGGTGAATTTCGAGTCGTCTCCGGTCATGTGCTTGGAGCAGCCGCTATCAAGATACCAATTTGAACTTCTGGCTTTCAAGCACACCTACAACACATGTTTAGTTTTTAACCTTTGGTACCCAAACTTTCTTGGGTCCTTGTGTATCAATTTTGGGTATAGTACCCTTGGGAACCCAAACCATTTTTGTTCCAATTTTTGTATTTATGTTTTTTCTTGCATTACATGTTGATGCACTATGTCCTTTCCTTTCACAATAAAAATATTTAATAAAAGGACTACTTGAAACACTAGAATGTACAAAGAAATTTTTATAGAGTTTTTGTTGATTTTTCGGGTTATAACCTATCCCGGCTTTTTGAAAAACCACTATTTGTCTTCCTAATAGAATATTTAAGTTATCTCTTCCAAATGTGAATTTAGAAAGAGTGTTCTTTAAGTCTTCAATTTCTTTTTCAAGCATATGACATGAAGAACAAGATGAAGAAGTAGAAGCATGTGAAGAATGATTTGTGCATGCATCAATGATTCCTAAAGTTTCATTTTCAATTTTCAATTCTTCTATTTCTTTATTTAAAACAAGAATTTGATTTTCCAAAGAAGAAATTGTTTTCTTAGAAGAAGAAATAATTTTTGTGAGTTTTAAAGATTCTTTATGTAATTCTTCAAAAGCATCTTGTAACTCATCATAAGAAGGCAATAAAGTATTATTAGAACTTACCTCATTTTCGCTTTCTTCTTCATCTCCTTTGGCCATGAGACATAGTTGAGCTTCCTCGCTATCTGAGCTGTCAGTTGAATCCATGTCGTTTTCATCCCATGCTATATAGGTTTTTCTTCCTTTCCTTTCCTTGAAGGGCTTCTTTTCAAATTTCTCCTTCTTCTTTTGGTAAACTGGGCACTCCATTTTCATGTGACCAGGTTTGCCACATTCATAGCAAGTTGGAGTCGATGAAGCTCATTCGCCTTTGTAATGAGTCTTCTTCGGAGGGAAGGGAGGTCTTCTTTATGTTCCCTTTTTTCTAAGAAATTTACCAAACTTTTTAACTAACAAACTAAGATTTTCTTCATTTACCTCGATGTTCTCTGAACTTTCTTTATTTTCTTCATCATCATTGTCAAATGTCGATGAAGTAGCTTTGAGCGCTATTCCCTTTTTCTTTTTATCGTTTTCTTCGCTTTGACTGAATCTGCTTAGTTCCAATTCATGCTCATGAGGTTTTCCAAAGAGGGTAGCTAAAGTCATTGTAGACAAATCCCTTGATTCTGATATGGCTATTACTTTGGGTTGCCAAATCCTGCTAAGACATCTCAAAACCTTGTTAATCAAATATTCATTAGAAAAACTTTTGCCTAATGATGCAAGCTGATTAACTATGTGGGTGAACCTCTTTTGCATTTCCTGAATGCTTTCTCCTTGGTTCATTCTGAATAATTCATATTCACGAGTTAGAGAATTGATTCTCGACCTCTTAACTTCACTAGTACCCTCATGGGTAACTTGCAAAGTATCCCACATTTCTTTAGCAGTTTTGCAATTTGAAATTCTAAAAAACTCATCATATCCCAAAGCAGCAGTAATAATATTTTTGGCTTTTAAATTATATTGAACTTTTCTTTTGTCTTCATCAGACCATTTATTTCGTGGTGTTTCGGTCCTTACGCCATCGACCTCATGTGTGGGTATAAAAGCGCCGTTTTTTATAGCATCCCATACATCTAGATCAATAGCTTCGATGAAGATTTTCATTCTTTCCTTCCAATATGCATAACCATCCCCATTGAAAAAGGGTGGTCGGTTTATGGAAGATCCTTCTGAAAAACCATTTGAAGAAGTCATATTCTCTTGAAGCTGCTAAGCTCTTTATACAAGAGTCTAACTCTGATACCACTTGTTACCAAGTGGCTTCCAGTACTCAAGAGGGGGGTGAATTGAGTATAAAACATTTTCAAAAAACCTCTTTTTATCAAAAACTAATATTAAAAACTTAATAAATAAATGCACAGAAGGAACAAGAAAAAGAAAAGAAACAATAAAGAGTAGCAAAAAATAAATATGCAGTAAATTAAATTTGCATAAAATAAAGAGATTAAGAAGAGAGAAAGCGAGTACGTATTTATCCTGGTTCGACCACTAACCCACTTGTGGTCTACGTCCAGTCCTCGAAAGCTGAGATTTTTCACTAAGTATACAAGCTTCAATAGGTGCTTGCTACCGTTACACAAAAGAGCACTTTTCACACACAACGAAACTCTACCCTTGTGCTAAAGCCTCAGCCTGCAGGGATACCTCACCCTTTATACAAACCTTGAGGGATGCCTCACCCTCGATACAGAATATCAGAAAATAGATGAAAAGAAACTCTCACTCAGAGTAGATAATACAAATTGAAGTGCTAATGGAGCTCTCACAGAAATATCTCAAAGTTTTTAATCAAAAAGAGCGTAGAAAATAATTTTCACAGATTGGAGCAACCAGAAAATAGTTCAGAATTATGGGTAAAAAACTTCATGACCCAAGGTTCCTATTTATAGGGAAAAAGACGGAGATAGCCGTTTGGGTATATTTAAAAGCATTTAAAATCAATTTAACTAAATTAAAACATTTGAAAGTTTCCATATCAGACTTTGTGTTCAAACGTGTTTATTTGAATAACTTAACAGGTTATTCGAATAACACTGTTCTTGAAACCAACTTAAAAGGCCATCTGATATGGGTTGTTCGAATAACCAATGTGTTATTCGAATAACTCTGTTAAAACCAGAGTTCTAAAACGAAGAGGTTATTCGAATAGCAACTGAAATATCCGAATAAAGTTTAAAAGAAAAGTTCAGATAGAAAAGGTTTATTCGAATAACATTTGAGTTATTCGAATAACTCACTTAAAAGCACAATTCTGAAAGACCTCAGTTATTCGAATTCTATATTGATAAGACCAAATCTAGGCCATTGGATCTTTCTCCTTGAAATCCTAGCCATTAGATGTATCTTCAAAATAAATGGTCAAGATCTCCTCTTCATACTTTACATCCAAGGGTTACAAATGGTCCTAGCCACTTTGTTAGACCTAATCTCCATCCTTGATTAAATCAATGGTGGATATCCAAAGGCTTCAACATTAAGCTTGCTTCTTATTGGTCCATCATAAAGTTGTCATAACCACTAATGTTGACTAAGCAGTATAATATTTATTTTTATCTACTATTACCCTACGGACACAGTTAATTATACTTTTTATCGCCCGGTAATTAAATACAATACAAAACACAGTAAAAGAAAATTTCTAAAACTGTTTTCGGTTTCGGGTTTAGTAAGATCCCCCATCCCCGTCTTAACAATACAGAATTTTCTGGCTCCAGAAATATTTACTTTTTCAGCCTCGCCTGGGCCCACAACAGCCTTAGAATAATATTAAAATAATCAGACAAATATAAAAATCTTATAATAATCCATAAAATCATAAAAATTATAAAACATATGAAAATCAAATTAGATTAGCAAAAAGAATTAAGAATCAACAGTATAAATAAATTACTGTAGATTTTCTCTAGCTCAAAAATTATTATTTTCCTGACACAGAAATATATTCACAGAATACTCAAAATAATTTTACAGTACACAGAAATCACTAAACATTAGAATTCTGTTATTATTGTCAAATAGTTAGAAATTTTGGGGTGTTACACCCCACCAGTTAAGAACATTCATATGTGTTTTCTTAAGTATGTTAAGACACTTTTTGGGATAATTCACATAGGAAATAACCCATCTAGCATATAAGAACAAGTTGAATTTCCAAACTTTTCAAGAGAAGGATTTGTTAGGAATAGAAGTCTAGGACCTTCTATCACATTAGTGTGGTTTATAATACCATTAGTGATGTGATGGTAAGGTAGTTTAGAAACAAGTTTAAGAAGGAATTTATAAGCATGATTCACTCTCTTATAGTTAAAGAAGAGTTGATTATGCTAGTTTCAAGAAGAATACTTTGTTATCTCATTATGCTGGGAGTAAATGAGGTGTTTAGCAAGAATGGTTCCTTTGTTTATCAAAGTTGAACCATAGCAAGATTGGCTCCCTTATACAATAAGGTAGAACCCTATTAAATTGGCTCCCTTATGCAGTATGGTTGATCATAGTGAATTGGATCTCTTATGCAATAAGATTGAACCTAGTAAATTAGATCCCTTATGCAATAAGGTTGAACCTAGTGAATTGGCTCCCTTATGCAATAAGGTTGAACCTAGTAAATTAGATCCCTTATGCAATAAGGTTGAACTTAGTGAATTAGCTCCCTTATACAATATGGTTGAACCTTAGTAAATTGCATCCCTTATGCAAGAAGGTTGAACCTAGTAAATTAGATCCCTTATGCAATAAGGTTGAACCCTAGTAAATTGGCTCCCTTATGCAAAAAGGTTGAACCCTAGTAAATTGGCTCCCTTATACAATAAGGTTGAACCTAGTAAATTGGATCCCTTATAAAGTAAGGTTGAACCCTAGTAAATTGGCTCCCTTATGCAATAAGGTTAAACCTAGTAAATTGGATCCGTTATGCAATAAGGTTGAACCTAGTAAATTGGATCCCTTATGCAGTAAGGTTGAACCCTAGTAAATTGGATCCCTTATGCAATAAGGTTGAACCCTAGTAAATTGGTTTTGTTAATGAGGTTAAACCGTAGCAAGACTTGGTTCCCTTAATGAGGTTAAACCCTAATAAGACTTAGTTCCTTTATTTATTAAAGTTGAGCCTAATAAAACATGGATCAGTATATCCTATGCTAGGTTAAGGATGAGCATATCCTATGTCAGGCTAAGGATAAGTAAGTAATAAGCCAGATGAAGGAATTCAATTCCTAAATAGTTAAGCTACATGCATGAGCTTAGTGAAGGATTATATAGTTGTTAGATTATTGTTTATATAAAGTAGAATATGAATGTTCTAATGGCAGTGAATATAATCTCACTTACCTAGTGCAACTGTTAATCCAATGTTCATAGTGTTATTCATTATAAGGTGATATTCATATAGTACTTACATCATGATAATGAATAACTAGACTAGAAAAGTTAGTATAGTATATTTAGTTTCAAAAAACACTTATTCAGTATAAATGCTTTAGTATTGGTATTGGTTACTCATACTGAGAATTTTATTTCTCACCTCGCTGTGTTTCCTTGTAAATCCAGGTCAAGGCCCTTCAAGATGGTATGAATACGAAGATATAGAAGAACTAAATGAGTTTAGTTATGTTTTTAGTTCAAAGCTTATGTATTAATTTATATTTTCTTTAAGAATGTAGAAGTTGTATGTATAATGTTGTATATATGTATGACTTTTAGTTATGGCTCTCCATAATTATTTTTTTAAATGTTATGAATTAGTTGATGATTAAGTTAGAAGTAGCATGACTGATACTGTTTATCCAGGTAAGTGTCAGATATACTAGGGTACCGGTATTGGGATATTACACACTCACTTTTCATGCATGGACAAAACATAAAGAAAAGATGAAATTATGGAGAGAAGAAGCTCATAAACATACTACCCCTACCTCACTTGTAGTGCAGCTGATCTTTAAGCCTTGGCCTTACCTTTGATCCTCTTCTTCTTCCTTCTTCTTTCTCTTTTCTTCTTTCCTTTCTTCTCTCTCATTCTCTGCTGCTCTTTTTTCCAAAAGAGTCGTGTGTAAGGAGTGAAAGAAGTAGAAAGTCAAAAGAATAAAATGGGGATAGGATATTTCAAACTTAAGCCACTGAAGTTTCTATACTTAAACTTTATATATGTTAAGAACACTTAGATTTATCCAAATCAAGTTTCCTAACCTTCAACAACTTTAGAATAAATACTAAGATTCATCTAAATCATTGTTTCATCATTTTCATGATTTTCCATATCTGCTACTAGGCAATCCGCTATTAAAACACATAACCAGTATAGTTAAAAATACCAAACTAACTCTTATTTTCATGAAACTTTAACTACATCATATTTCATGCATTTGTGACCTAGAAATAAATTATCCATATTTATTTCCCTCATATGGGCAATTAATGTCATTATCTGAGTCATTTTAAGTTACTTTTTAACTTCTAGGTTACAACTAAGTGCCTAAACTGGCTCAGTTTTTCACAAACCTAAACATGCATGTTAAGCAAGTAATATGCTACCTTAGTAACCATATACAAGTCTAACATGCCTAAAAATTGGATGTTACATTTTGACATGAATAAATCAGTTATTATTTCTTCAACACTTGTTCACTTTATTCATCTATGACTACTATAACCCACAAAGTTATCACATCTTAGAGAGGTTTGAGGAATACATGTTCTAAAAAGGATAAGATATTCTAATATCCGTACATGATGGGCAAACAGGAGAATCTACTTGACTAGTATCCAAGTTCAAGGAGTGTGTAACACCCTAACACATAAATATATAAAGATAAACAGTATTAGTTATGTTACCACCAACTTACTTAATAAACTAGTCCCATATCTTTTATACAAATAAATATGGAGAGCCACATTAAAAGGAAGTTATACATATTTACATCAAAAAGCCCCAAGGGCATAATGTAATATATACAACAAAACACAACTCACAGTAACCAAATTACAAGAGTTGCCATAAAAAATATGAAACTACAATATTTATTCTTGAGACTTTTTCTTTTTTTCCCTCTGTTTTTTCTTGATTTCCATGGTTGAATCTTGTCTTGCAATTCATGAAACATAAAACAGGGTGAGAACATAATATTCTCAGTATAAACATACATTTCATGGCATTAAATCAAGCATAAGCAATTAACAACTATGAACTATAACTCATAGATTCACTTATATACTATTGTTCAACTTTAGTTAATAAAGGGACCAATTTTTGCTATAGTTCAACCTTATTGCATAAGGAAGCCAATTCACTAGGTTTCAACCTTATTGCACAAGGGAGCCAATCACTAGGATTCAACCTTATTGCATAAGGGAGTCAATTCACTAGGGTTCAACCTAATTACATAAGAGAGCCAAGTCTTTCAAGTCTTACTCTTGAAAGGCTTGAGAACTCAACTTATTATTATATACTAGTTGGATTATTTCCTTTGTGAAATATCCCTAAAAGTATTGCATTACTCTTAGAGAAGCTTATATGTATGATCTTGACAAACAGGGAACATCAAACTTCAAGAATTCACTTCTTTGAAAACCTGGAACTCACGCCTAGGCATGGAATTCCCACGCCTAGGCTTGACACTCTCTGTCTCTCCTGAACTGAAAATTAATCAGTCCATACCTAGGCTTGACTAATTCTGTACAACTGAGCCATTGATTCCTTTGGCCAAAAATCATTTTTCAATTGATGATCACATATTTGATACATTAATAAGCCTTCATTTTTAGTCATTTACACTCTCCATGTACTTAATTGATTGATTTTGATTATGTTTTGTAAGTTTGGACTCAAATTGGACTTAATTGAATTTTTTAGCATAATTTACGTCTTACGTTGTTTCTGTATTTGGGCTATATCTTGGGATATAAGTGGTCAAATGAGGTGAATCTGATGGAATTTTAAAGATAAGAGAGAGCTCTATAACTTTCATAAAAATCTCAAAGGCCCAATCAAACGAGTAGATAACTCAAATTGGGGTTGAAGCAAGAACTAGAGTGCTGTTCCTGACAGCTTGACCTATGTGTACTGTTCATGCCATTTTTCGGGTTAGAAGTTGTCAAATGGGATGAAATGTTGACGCTGAATAGTTAAGACCTATATTTACAACTTTCATGTTGAACACGTTTCCAGAATCTGAGGCCTAATGGGTGATATTGGGCTTGCAAGTCAAAACAGAGGAGCTGTGACTGGGCCTGAGCAGTGTACAGTAATTTGAACGTATCTGGAGTTATAGAAATGATATTGGACTCAAACTAAAGCCATTTGAAAGCTAAGATCCAGGCCTACAACTTTGATGAAGATTATATTTACTTATTCTGACGTATTCAATGACTTCAGAGCTAAATGATTTCAGAGACAAGGAATCTCCATAATTTTCCATTCACCAAAAGTCATTTGGCATTTTCCACTCATTTTGCGCTCATCCACTCACTAATGACTCAGCCTCCTTGTCATTTTGTATCTCTAATCCTCTATAAAAAGGGGCCTTGGTAGATCATTGATGGGTGTTAGGTGTTAGGTACCAAAATGATGCTAGTTTGTTACTAGGTTTTCTTGTAGTAATTTTCCTTTATTCTAAATTGAAGTCATGTTCTTCTTCTTCTCTCTTTCTTTCTTCTTATCTATGAGTAAATAAGTTTCATTTTGCTTAGGTGAAAGAGTGAAGCTCTTGGTAATGAAATAAGGTTAGATTAATTTCTCTCTTGTACTTAAATGATATATTTTCAAGTGGTCATTATACGTATTGTATTTTGTTTCCAATCAATTTAGAAACCCTCCTTGTAAAGTGGAGTTCTTGATTTGTTGTAGACAAGAGATTGACACAATGAATGCTTTAACCCATTTACAAGTGGTGGTGTTAGAAACTCTCCTTATAAAGTGGAGTTCTTGATTTGTTGTAGACAAAATATTGGCACAATGAATGCTTTAACCCATTTATAAGTGGTGGTAATATTTTTCGGAAACATAATATAATTACGTATATTATTTTAATTAGACTTTTAACGTTGTATTTTTCGATTGGAACCTCCATGTTGCGAGGATTCTAATTGAGTTATAAAAGAAATTAATCTTACCTTTATTTTATTTACCAAGAGTGGATCTTTTAACCCAAGTAAATAATTTTTATCGTAGTAACAAAATATTTACCTTACCTTAATTAATCTTCAACAATTCCCTGTGGATCGACCTCGGACTCCCGAGAAATTTATTACTTGAGACAACCTTCACTTGGGTTCACAATGCAATAATTAATCCTGCAACAAGTTTGTAAACTTGTTTGAAACTTTTAATTTGCATCAAGTTTTTGGTGCCGTTGCTAGGGATTTGATTTGAAGAATAAATTTTTGGTGTAAATATTTTTGTACATAGTAAAAAGTGAATAGTATGTGAATAATGCGTGAATAGTATATGAATAGTGTGTGAATAGTAATGTGAATAGTATGAATAATAAAAATAAAAAATAAAAAAATAAAAAATTTGGGTAAATAGTGTGAATAGTATGAATAGGGTGAATAATGTGTAAATAGTATAAATAGTAAAAAAAAAAAAAAATATATTAAATAATAATAATAATAATAATAATATAAAAAAATTAATTAAAAAAATGTGTGAATAGTGTGAATAGTAAAAAAGTAAAAAAGTAAAAAAAAGTTTATATAAAAAAAACATAAAGGACAAAAAAAATATTAATAATGGGGACAAGGTTGTCCCCCCTTGAAAAATAATGAAAAAGGTGGTCACAAGTGTGACCACAAAAAAAAAAAAAGAATTAGTGGACAAGGTTGTCCCACGTGAAAGAAAAAAAAACCAAAAATAATAAAAAAAATGAAAAAAAAGGTTAAGCCTTTTATTTTTTTGTACATATTAACTTAGTGGAGGAAACTCTCCCTTTTATTTTCTGTACATACTAATTTTGTGGGAGAAAATCTCCCTTTTAATTTTCTGTATATATTAACAGTGGAAATAATTCTTCCTTTTAATTTCTGTACAGTGGGGGTACCTCTCCCTTTTAATTTTTGTATATACTAACTTTGTGGGAGAAATCTCTCCCTTTTAATTCTTGTACATATTAACAGTGGGAGAAATTCTCCCTTTTACTACTAATGTACTAACTTAGTGAGGGAAACTCTCCCTAATCTCTCTATAATTTGCAATCATTAATGAAATAATCTTTCTTCTTCTCTTCTCTCTCGCTGGAGCAAAAAATCAACTTGCCGATTCTCTGGTTTTCATATTTTAAATTTATTTTTTACATTTTATTTTCTGCACTTTAATTTTTGTACTTTACTTTCTGTATTTTATTTCTAACTTTCTAACTTATTAACCTACTAATCTTTTAATTTTCTTGCTTCTAACTTTTTAATTTTTCTGCTTATTAACTTATTTGGTGGTTAATTTATACCACACCTTTATTAATATTTATTTACTAAGTATTAATATATATTTGGTGGTGGTTTATTACCACACCTTTGTTAATATATATATTTGGTGGTTGGTTATTACCACACCTTGTTAATATTTATTTATTACGTATTAATATATATATTAGGTAGTTAGTTTATTACCACGCCTTTGTAAATATTTATTTGGTGGTGGTTTTATACCACACCTTTGTATATATTTATTTTATTTTTTTTATTTTTCTATTTCTTCTTCTATTTTGTTATGTGTAATTAATTTGTGTGTTTTTAGGGTGAAAATGTAACTTGATTCAATCGACATGTATTAAGATTAAAATTTTAATCAATTTCTTTTCTACTCAATTTGAGTGCCTATTATGGTTCATAATGCTTTTATGAATTGCCCACTCATAAATTGATCTAGTGGGTGTATGTAGAACCTGAAAGGTTTGTATATGACCTAAACCATAAATAATAAAGTGCCATGATTTATAATCATCTAGGAATGAAGATTATAGGTTATGTGGGAGAACTGTGGTATTTTTTCATGAGAATCCATAGAGTAAAAGTCATGCCTTTAAATATTTTTAATTACTGATTCTCCCCATCAATTGAATGATTAGAAATTGATTAGAAGGAAGGTCCCAAAGCTACTCTATTGTCTATAATAGATTTTTGAATCAAGTGAAGTCTGATCCCTAGTATTCTAATTTCATGTGTTTTCATTTCAAAATAAAAATAAAAAAAATACAAAAAAATACTTTGTTTTCTCTTTTTCTTCTTAATTTCGTGTGTCTTAGTGTTTGTTTTTTTTTCTTTTTAAATAGTCAAACTTTATTTTGACAATTTGGTCACGTGTCGATTTTCTCAACAAGTTTTTGTAAACCCAGGTTGATACGGTAGATTTTGTTGCTTCAAGAATTCAAAATGAGCTAAAAATATTTTGTCCATACTTACAATATGCTCACTTTTTTTTTTAAATTACACCTAGTATTGATTTTTTTTTCTGATGAATTTTTAATTTCATGTCTTGGTTTGCCAAAATTGTCAATTTTTCTTGTAACAAGCGAAGTTATTCTTTGTGGATCGTTTTCGCAAATAAAAAAAAGATAAAATATTTTTTATTAAAGAATGGCCTGAGTAAGGAGTCATTAGGTGAAATCTTTTTGACTCTTGAGACTCATTCTTGTGAATTTGTGCAGTGTGAATTTATTAATTTGTGGAATCTCTTCAAAGGCAAGTAAGCGTGTTACAGTCTTGGGAATTTGACTCAAAAAGATCCTGTTTGCCAATTTATAAGAAAATTGGATAGGAAGCTTATCCTCGACTCATAGAAGGCGTTTAAGCCGTTACTGGACGTAAAACTAGAGGAAGATATGAGCCACAATCACAACTACATGTATATATTTTCTTGTATAGAATTAAAAAAAAAGAGCAAGAAGTGGTTTGAAGGAAATGTTGCGCGAAGCAATAAGAAAAGGAAGCCAGTCAAGACACTCCATCTGTATAAATAATTTCAATCTTTAGTCATACTTTATTTCTGTTTATATTTGTGTGAGGTTGTTCTTTTCAGTAATTGCAGTAACAGGTACTATCTTCTATCTTTTTCCTTTCTATTTTTTTAACATTGAGGATAATGTTGTGTTCTGGTTGGGGGGAAGGATAGTTGTGTGACTAGTTATGTAAAAAAATGTGTAAAAAAAAAATATTAGTAAGTGTGTTTATGTTTGTCGCGTGTAGAGTTGTGTATAAAATAATGCTTAAAAACAAAAATTGAAAGTGTGTTTATGTTTGTTGTGTTTATATGTTTGTTAACAATTTTCTAACCTAAACGAGTTAAGGATGGCAGAATAAGGAATAAATTTTGCTGAGGAGGTAATTTTACTCTTGAGACGCATCTAGATTGGGGTAGATACCTTGTTTGTGTAGAAGTAGCAAATGGATTCAAGGAAATTTGCATGATTGAGTAAATTGTATTCTTTCTTAAACATCACATGCTTGTTATGAATGTTAAAATTTTTGTGGATTGAGAATGATGGATATATGCCTTGTGAGATTTTGAGCCTATAAATGAATGGATTGAACATCTGTACCATTCTCTTCTTTCTTGTGTGATTTTTTTTCACTCATGGAATTGTTACTCTAGAACTTGCTTTGATTCTTTTTTAGGCTATATTTTCACATGCATACATAAACATTATTGAGGCAAATTTTCTTGAATTAACTACTTTGACCAAATAGCTAACCTTACATATTTTTCTTTGCTTAACCCCTTTGAGCTTATTTGACCATTCTATGTTTCTAACTCATTACGTGCCTTAAATGACAAACCATGTTCTAACCCAACCTTAGGGAATAAGAGAGCATTGACTTTGTTATTTGATGAGTTCTTGAACAAGTGTGGGGGTGCATGTGTTGATTGGTTATATAAAAAAGAAAAAAAAAGGAAAAAATGTTTCTATAAAAAAAAGAGTTGATTATTGCTACAATCAAAAGATTTCACCATGTGATTTATTCATACCTAGAATAAGGGTGGATGATTGGAAATAACAGGAATAAAAGGAGAATGTTCAAGCCTAACAATGAATTCAACCTACCAATTGATCCTTAACGAAACATTAGTCAAATATTGGTCATTGCCCTTTATGAGAAAGAAACAAATAGAGAAGGAATTAAAAAAATCTTGGGAAAGTTAGACTGAATGTTCTCAAACATCTTCTCCACTTTAACTGTAATATAATGCTCTTTTATTCTCTTTGGTATTTAATTTGTCTTATCCATATTACTTCCTCCTTTACCTTAACCCTATTATAACCTTGAATAAAGTCCTCATGATTTGTGTATATATATATTTTTTGAGTGGCAGAGAAGTAGAAGATAAGCAAGTTTATGGTAGTGCAATTATTCATGAGTTGAATAGAGTGAAATACTAATCCTTTTTAAATACTTGAGAGATTGAGAGTGAATTCTGTAAGGATCTATCATTCTTGATTCATTCTTTTCAACTGAAGTTTCCTTGTTTGTTAGTTTGAGATGCGAAGAAATATTACCTCATGACTGTTTTGATCCCTTGATTGTCTAATTGCTCTTCTTGAGTCATTGAATCCTTTAGAGATTTTAGTTTTTAAGTTTGTGTTGTTTTTCTTTATTCCTTGGTTTTTGTCTTTTGTGTTTTGCCCAGGAGTGTAAAAGTTAAGTGTGGGAGAATTTGATAACACTGTATTTTATACATTTTGTAATCCTCTCACTAGGCTTCTTAAGGTTCAATTAGGGTTAATTAAGTTAGTTTTGACACATTTTATGATTTTGAGCCAAATTGGACAATTAAATAAATTATTACATAAATTAACCTTAATTATCTCTTTAGAAGTGTTTAGTAAATTGATTATAATTTGAGTTGTAAATATCTTATTGATGTGATTTTGGTCTTGTAGGAAAGCTTATACAATTCCCTACAACTTTGATGTTGAACACTTTTCCAGAATCAGACTCCTTAGAGGTGATATTGGGCTTTGAAGTCAAAATAGAGGAGTTGAAACCGGGTCTAAACACTCTGTAGTAATTGGACCATATCTTGAGTTCTAGGAATGATTTTGGACTGAAACCAAAGCCATTTTAAAGCAAATATCCAGGCCTACAACTTTCATGAAGATCATTTCTCTCACAAATGAAAAAATGACTAGACACACGGCTGTGCATTTGCTCAATTATTATTTAAAAAAAAGAAAAAAAAATAAAATATGTCATTGATTACGTAACAGACTTAATCACTAAGTTTGGTTACTATGCAATTGCACAGTAACCAAACTTTGCCTATAAATAGGCATTTGCATTTCAAATGGAATGTACAATTCATTTTGGGGGAAGACGCTGGGGAGAGGCTTTTGGGAAGTGCCTAGCCTCTCTCCTCAGTCTCCCTCCAATTTCCTTTCTCCCTCTTTTTCTCTTTTTCTTTCTTCTAAATTATGTGTAATTAAGTTCTGTTTTACTTGGGTCAAAGTGTGAAGCTCTTAGTAATAAATAAGGTTAGATTTATTCCTCTCTTGTACTTTAATGATTTATCTTTTTAGTAATTATTATACGTGTTATATTTTGTTTCTAATAATTTAGAAAAGTCTCTTGTAAAGAGGAGTTCTTGATTTATTGTAGACAAGATTTTGGCACAGTGAATGCTTTAACCCATTTACAAGTGGTGGTAATAATTAAAGGAAACATAATATAATTATGTATATTATTTTAATGACTTTTCTTAAATGATGTATTTTTCAAGCAGTCATTATACGTATTGTATTTTGTTTCCAATCAATTTAGAAACCCTCATTGTAAAGTGGAGTTCTTGATTTATTGTAGACAAGAGATTGGTACAATGAATGCTTTAACCCATTTACAAGTGTTGGTGTTAGAAACTCTCCTTGTAAAGTGGAGATCTTGATTTGTTGTAGACAAAATATTGGCACAGTGAATGCTTGATCCAATTTATGAGTGATGATATTAATAAATGATTAAAGGAAACATAATATAATTACGTATATTATTTTAATGGACTTTTAACGTTATATTTTCCGTTAGAATCTCCATGTTGCGAGGATTCTAATTGAGTTATAAAAGGAATTAATCTTACCTTTCCTTTATTTACCAAGAGTGGATCTTTTTACCCAAGTAAATAATTTTTATCGTAGTCACAAAATATTTACTTCACCTTAATCTTCAACAATTCCCTATGGATCGACCTCAGACTCACCGAGAAATTTATTACTTGAGACAACCTGCACTTGGGTTTGCAAATGCGATAATTAAAAAGTGTGCATCACCAATCATTCATGAACAGTTTTCTTGTGATTTCTAACACTAATCCATGCCCCTAAACTTGTTGCAACTCTCATACAACCTATTGATTCACTAGGGCATAGATTTAGGTTCCAAATCACATTAACCCCAACCATTTACCAATTCCTCATCTATGAACCAACATCATTTGGGTTGAGCCATAAATGGCCATCTAACAGTCATTGAGCTAAAACTCACCTAACTTAATACTTGGTATTAAGAATCAAGATAAGAACTAGGATTTGACTCTCCAAATCCCTTTTTCCATTCAAAAACCCTAACCCCATTCAAAAAGAATAAAGAGGGAAAAAGAATAGAAATCCCCTATCTCAAAAGGATGAATAATCAAACTTGGCCTTTGTCTTCTCTTCTTCCTCTTCCATTTTCTCCTTTCCCTCTATCTTCTTTGTCTTCACTTCTTTTCTTTCGTTTCTTTTCTTTTGATTCTGATAGCAAAAACATGAGAGAAAGGGAGAATAAATGATAAGGTCATACTACTTAAACGCTGTACTAGAAAACCATATCTGTTAAGAATATTTAGATTTTGCTAAACTAAGTTTCTCAACTTCTAACAACTTTCTAATAAATCCTATAAGATTCATCCAAAATATTGTTTTACCATTTTCTCAAATATCCATATTTGCTACTGGTTAATTCGGACTTATAGCACACTCGTAATATGCTTAAAAATACCAAATCAACTCAGTTTGCTCTCAAAAATTTACTACATCCTTTTCCACTTATCTGTGACCTAGAAATAAATTTTCTTTATTTATTTCAAATAACTAGGCAATTTATGCCACTTTTTAAGTCATTTTAAGCTACTTTTCGCATTCTGCGCTGTAGCATGTAACATCCCGAAAATTCTTTATTCCATTATAAACGATCATTTTATAATATTCATGATTTTTAAGAATTTTTGTGGATTTTTCTGGAAATGAGGAATATTTTAATATATTCTTCATTTTGTGTGTACACTGAGTGGAGCTGGGGAAACTAGAATATTTTCCAGAATGGCTAGTAAGCTTTGAACTGTCAACGTGCCAACGGGGGATCTTACTAAACCCGAGGCTGGGCACAGTTTACGAGGTTTATATTTTTTGAGGTTTTATCTGTTAAATAAAATTTCAGTATCATAAAATCATCTGATGAATAATAAAATATTATTTTCATCAATTGTAAATTTTATTCACTGAGAAAATAATTCCACAGTATAATTAATCATCTGTCAGATGTATTTAATTTGGAGACAATCTTACTATGTACTTTATCGAGGAGCGCACGAAGCTTCTCAAGGAAGCTTCCTCCAACCATTATTTTTATCATTTCTCTCTCCTCCCAAATTGGTGCTGCACATTTGAAATTAAGGGGGCTAATTCATTTCATTTTCTCACATTTCCTCTTCTCCCTATACGCTGCTACTATTCACTCATCTTCTCTCTTCTCTTTCATCCTACAGCAGCAGCAACACCACCCACACCTCCATTTTGTTCTTCAAAACCGTCCCAATCTTAGCACCATTTCGTTATTGGAGAACCACCATCATTGAGGAAATCATCTTCAAAGTTCTGCATTTTCTCCATCTTCATTCTCCTACGTCTTTGAAGCTTAAAGGTTGGAGCTTTAAGGTAAAGCTCTTAGCTTTTTCCCCCTCTCTTCTCTTTTTCGTAAACCACTGTCATTTTGATGACATTGGGTATCCATTTCAATAGTAGGATTCTGATTCTTGCAAGTTTGAATATTCAAGGATTTCCAAGAAGCTGAAAACGAAGTTTCTGGCCAAAAAGGAGCAGCCTTTCCTTGTGCTTCTCCAAGGTAAGAGGAAGACACTCCTCCTCAACCTCTTTTAGCATTTAGGGACGTTGTTTGTGATTGGAACGTAGTGATTCATCTCTGTTTACATGCTGTCGGTGATATATATGTATATATATATGCTATTTGATTGTTTGTGTGTTTTGATATATATGTCTGGAACGTATAATCTAAAAGGAACGCTGTCGGGCTGGTTCTCGGATGGCCACGCCCTGAGACTAAAATTCTGGGATTCTTGGTGAGAAATGGTAATAACTGAGTTTCTGATCATTGAATGTAATGTCAAAATTCGTCGAGTATGTACCCCTGGCCAAACCCGTCGAATTTGATGTCTGATTACTTAGCAAAGTTAAAATCCGTCGAGTATGAACCCCTGGCCAAACCCATCGAATGTGATGTCTTGATTACTTGGTAAAGTTAAAATTCGTCGAGTATGAACCCCTGGCCAAACCCATCGAATGTGATGTCTTGATTACTTAGTAAAGTTAAAATCCGTCGAGTATGAACCCTGGCCAAACCCGTCGAATGTGATGTCTTGATCACTCAGTAAAGTCAAAACCTGTCGAGTATGAACCCCTAGCCATGCCCGTCGAATTTGATTCCTGGTCATTAGTGCAATATCAAAAATCGTCGAGTATGAACTCCTGACCACTTAGGAGAGAAACTCCTCCAATGCAAAATCTGTCGAATTTGAATGACCACATCCGTCGAGTGAAATATTCGTCGAGTTAGAATGCTAATACCCATCGAGAGACATACCTGTCTAGTGGATCTTCTGTCCATTTATCAGAAGCTTCCCAAAGTTAATGTTAGTCGAGTTAGAATGCCAATACCCATTGAGAGACATACCTATCGAGTGGATCTTCTGTCTATTTATCAGAAGCTTCCCAAAGTTAATGTTAGTCGAGTTAGAATGCCAATACCTATTGAGAGACATACCTGTCGAGTGGATCTTCTGTCCATTTATCAGAAACTTCCCAAAGTTAATATTCATTGAGTAGAACGTCAAGATCCGTCGAATTAGAGTTTTGACCACAGTGTTTTCGTCGGTTCGACACTTGGGAGATTTCTCCAACGTCGACACCCACGTCCGTCGAAATTGGACTTTTGCTGACCTTCTGGAAAATTTGACAGTTTTGATCTCTGTTCGACAGAACCCCCATCCGACAGAAATTAGTTTTTATCCAATCTTGTTATAAAATGTTCTCCCATTTTTCATCCTTCTGCCATGTTAGTTTCGTCGAATGGTAGCCTCAATTTTCCACTAAATGCATAGTCTCCGTCGAATTCACAACTAGGGCTTATCACCCAATACCTAGCAATTAAATCTGTGACGTTGTTGGTGATTCTGGTCATGTATCTTCCTGAATTCAAAACCCTTGGATTAATGAAAGTACATAAATCATAAATGATTGGATGACTAGAGATTAAGTAGGGATTCATAAACAGGGAAGAACATGAGTATGTGGTGAGCTTTTGAGGTACATAATGAATTTAATGGTTGACTTTTATCATGACTATGAATGGAAATTGTGAATGTCCTTAAAATGTACTATTGGATTGTTGTATACCCGTGAATGGGATCAGATCTTGTTGATAAATGATATGACATGCATGTGAAGCATGATGGGCCTAGTTAGTCATGAGGAGTATGATTGTGTCATGCATTGAACAAAAAGAAAGATATTGTCCGTTGGACTTGGTTAAGGCCGGTAGTCTAGGAGTTGAACTTACACCTTTGTGCGGGTGCGAATAGACAAGTGTAGGTTACTTGTTGACCTTAGGGGCATCAGGGTGCGGGTACCTCACATTGGGCAGCTGGTAGCTCTCTGTCTGTGGGGCAGACCGATGCAAACACACTGACGATCCAGACCGAGACATTGTCCTATGTCGAGATCTGTGTAGAATGTCTTGTAAAATGCCATGATGTACAAAATGATAAATTGAGAATTTTTAGCACTTGAGGGCCTGGGCAGCCAAGAATACAGACATACCTCCTGATCGTTCTCTCCGACTGTTTTGCGTCTAGCTCCATGGAGTAGGATTTTGGTTATTGAGGGCAAGTGTGCATAGTGAGTCCATGAATCATCTAGCATGCATTGTTATTATAATTGGAATTGTTGTACTTCTGATGTATCTATATGTATACGACTGCCTGGAATTGTTTGGTTGATCATAATTGCTATTGAATGCTTATTACCATTATTGCTGTCATAAATGCTATGTGGGCGCCTTGCGCCGTTTAGTTCCTCGATGCTATGATTGGTAATGATGGTAGGATGTCTTACCTCTTCTCTGTCTTTCCACTTCTGTTTTGTCCGTGTACTGCCTTCTATAGAAGACAACTGCAAGGAACCGGAAGCTCCCGACTTCCCTGGCTTTTGGCCTCATCTCGACTGAGCGTTTACAGAAGCGTATGGAGCCACGCACGCAAAGATTTTTGGGAGATGTGCGCCTGACCTTCTTGGGAGGGCCAGAGTACTGGTACATCAACTATGGTTCTGAGCGTTGCGTCTACACGAGGGATGTGTCGTTATCTCTAGCCTGGAGGCGTCACGAGCCGCCTGTCTTTACCTGCTGTATTAGTTTACGTCTGGAGTTTCAGCTACCGATACGCGAGATGTGGGGTGACCGTTATTTCACTCCGCGAGAAGACTCTTTTCATTCCACAGCTCGGGCCCCGTCCCGTGACTCTGCGATTCATATGGTGATTTCCTCTGACGAAGAAGACCCTGAGGAAGATCCCGAAGAAGTTCCTGAGGACGACCCCGAAGAGGATCCTGAAGAGGACCCTGACTCGATTCCTCCTCACTTGAGGGACTGACTTTACTTGTAGCTACCGAGGGCTACCGATTTTATTTTGGGGGCGTGATGTTTTGTCTCGTAGTGGGTGTATATTCTGATACCGTAGGGATATGTATGTATAATCCTTTGGGGGCAGGTATAGTTTTGCTTTTTGTGATGCCGGGCTTTGTAACTAAACAGTTGATAATTATATATATATATGAATGAAATGTTAATTTCCTATGTATGTCTCGTCACCGTGGATATTGATTATCGTTAACGTAAATGTAATGAATAGAAAAAAAAATATACTTGCTAATTTACTTACCCAACTACAATTGAGTAAATGTATATATATATTATTAAAATGAACCGGGTCTTAACTCACACAAATTTTATTTCCGCATTGTAATTGAAAGTGAGACGTTCCCTTGGGTTAAGAAAATAAGGGGCGTCACATAGCAAAGTGCCTAAATTGACTCAGTTTGTCACGAAAATACGCAGACATATCAAGCAATTATTATGCTACCTTTGTAGCCATAAACTAGCCTAACATGCTAAAAGGAGGATGTTACAGAGTGTATTCAAGGGTTTTCACCTGTACCCTAATGAGCTTGACCTTAACCCATAAACTTAAAAAGTTTACAAAGGTTAAGCATATCTGATATTAGCCCGGGATAATGGAATCCACACCAAGAGGTTTCCGTGTCAACTATATTCTATGATTTCAACATTAAGGCTAACTCATAGGCCTATAAAAGGTTTAATGTGGTTATGAGCATTAGACCATTTCCCAGGATAGTGGACACCACTCCAAGAGACTTCTGTGTCATAGTTTTGCACCTAAAAATTTGACTAAGTGTCAAACATTTCTGAATAGACTCGACCATCGTGATCAAGCGTTGGACCCTTCTCGGTTCAGAAAAGTATAAGTGTTTGCTAAGTCTAAAATACCATTGAGATCGAGCGTTGGACCCATCTTGGTTGAAAAAAAATACGCGCATTTGCTAAGTGTAAAAGAAACGCTGAGATCGAGTGTTGGACCTATCTCAACTGAACAAAGGCAAGAATACACTAAGTATAAAAGTAAAACACCATGATCGAGTATTGGACTTATATTGGTCATGAAGAAGACAACAAAAATATGAAAAATACTATAAGTACTTGAACTAATCAATGCCCAAGAACAAGACTTGTTCATTTAGAAATATCATAAAAACCACACACAGGGGTAGAGTAAAAAGAAAAGAAAAGATCAAGCAATCTCTGTGGTTTCCTCCATGACCGTCTCCATGGTCCCCTCAGGTTCCACTACCTGGATGCCCTTTGATGCCTCCTCCTCCTCCTCTTCATTGATGTCCGTCCTAGGAGGAACTTGGTTAATAAGAGTAGCTATGGAGCGGCATCTGCAATCTGACCATCCCAGACTAGCTTCATTGAACCAATTCCCTTCTTATTAAGGTTTGGATTCAGAAGGCAAAGTTGAGCGAGCATATTTGCAAACAATCCATCCACTAACTTAGCCCATTCATTTTTAAGAACCACAACTTCATTATTCAATCTAGCTTTAGTCTGGTAGAGAAGTTCGTTTTCAGCTCAGAGGCTGGTAATAGTAGTCTCTGTAGAAGATATATAATCTTTCAAAGTGTTCTCCTTATCACTGCTTTTGCGATTTGAGCTCGGAGCACAGTGTTAGGAATTAGAGGAATAAAAGCACGGTGAAAAAAGAATTCCCACCAAGGATCAATGCGAAAGGGGTTATGATTCGTGTTTTTTTGAGTTTACCTTTTGAAGACAAAAGAAAAAAATAATCAATGCAAATCACCAGCACTGCAAAAATGATAGTGCCTCTACGTTATCCACACAAACAGACTCACAAATGTCCAATATCTGTAATCTTGGAGTCCTACGTCTCTAGCACAGTGCTAGCTACGAAGAGATGAGAAACCTATTAATTGTTTCTATTCAGGTGCGGCTAAGGTTTGTGATACACACCTTGACAGCCTCTTAGCGGTGCTATTTATAGCAGTGACTGCCTTATGCGAGTGAGAGTAGCAGCAGGGCTAGTTGGGCTACCTTGGACTCATTTGTTATGAGTCTAGCCCACGATGGAATCCCAGTCCAACTTGGATTCTCATTACTCCAATTCAGTCTGTTCTATGTGTATGACCCTACAAGTTCTTATGATGTTAGCAGTAATATTAGAATCTTATTTTAATATTACAAGCAGTGAGTGATATCTAGCAACACATCGCTACTACCCAAGTAATGAGAATGTTAGTGATTTGACATAACATTTTCGTGATCAATGTTTTCGTGTAGTTTAGTCATTTTGTCCAGATATCTAGATTGAACACAAGGCATGGAATGTGTTACCCTTGTATAGTCTAATCTTACATTTCCTAATACTTGAGTAGACTTAGTAATAACAAATGAGATTAATATCTCATATTGACTCATTTGAGTATGACCATACATTTCGTAGTCTCACTCAATCAAGGGGCCTGAAGATATTGTAACACCCTAGAAATTCCTTATTTTCTATCTTGTATGCTTTTTATAATTTTTGTAATTTTTGTGAATTATTTAGGTGACTTTGATTATTTTATTATATTTTTTATTTTGCGTGCGCATAAGTGGGGCCAGAAGAATAAAATATTTTTTCGTGGCTAGAAAGCTTTTGACTGTGGAAGCATACTGGGGGATCTTACTAAACCCGAGGCCGGACACAGTTTACGAAGTTTTCATTTTTTGAGATTTTATCTGACGGATAAAATTTAGGTACACTTTATTGTCCATTGGACAATAGATACTGATTTTACTAACTGTAACTTTTATCCATTGGATAATAACTTTTAATAAAGTGCTAATTATCTTTTCTAGAGTGTTCTCTTTATGTGACATCACCTAAGTGACATCATCTTTGACTTTTGGAGGAAGCTTCTTGAAGAAGCTTTAGGAGAAGGTTGCAAGAGAAGCTTAGCTCCTTTCTGCTATGAGGTGCACGGTTTTGGAGGAGAAAAGATGACCACTTTGTTATCTTTTCACTCAAGTCTCATTTTCCTTTTCATCTCAAAAGTTTCCACCTTTCTCTCTCACTTTTTTCTTCTCTCATTTTCTCTCTAGTGGCTCATGGCCACACTCCCTTCCACCACCCATTCATCTTCTTTAATTTCAACCATTTACATTCTTGAATCCAAACCACCTATCTAAGGCATTTTGTTGTAGAGATCTCGACTTTACTCCTCTTTTTCCAAGTGTTTCTTCAATCTAGGGCTTGAAAGCCTCTAAGGTAAAGTTCTTATTTCTCCTAAGTTTTTCTTTTTTTGTTTGTGAATAGCCATCTCTCAAACACTCTCTTTCATTTCTTTCTCCCCAAAGCTCACAGCTATAGGTCCTTGGAAGACCAAAAATTTGATTTTTTTGCTATCACTTAGTTTATTTCTATCCTTCTACCAAGAATCAAGAAGCCAAAATACAAAACTCTCTTCTTTTTCTCTTGGAAAGCCTCACGGCCATACCCCTCAACCTATTCTTTAATCTTCTTTAATTTTATCTATCCACATTTCTTGAATCAAAATCCCATCCTAAGGCACTTCGTTGTTGTGGATTTCTCCTAAATCATCTTGTTTCCAAGTCCTAAATGTTAATGCTTGTGTGTTGATTTGTTTTGAGGATCTTCTTGGAAGAAGAAGCTTTTTCAAGAGGACTTACAAGAACTAGGAAGCTACATTTGAGGTAAGAGGTAGATTAACCTCATCAACCATGCTACGGTGGTAAGGAACGAAATAGTTGTGTTGTGAGTGGAGAATCCACGTGAGGATTTATCCACTCAATTATGTGACTTTTGATTTATGTTTGTTTGACTTTGTATGATCATATGATGTTGTTGTATGCAAGAGATAGTTATGGTGGCTTAATGGTTATATGTTGATGCAAATTAAAAGTTGCAAACTCAAGTGCAGGTTATTTCAAGTAATAAATTCTTGGGAGTCCGAGGTCGATCCATAGGGAATTGATGAAGAAAAATTCTTTGACGTAAAGTAAATATTTTGTCACAACAATAAAAATGATAAAAATTGGTCACAAATTAAAAAAACTTACTTGGATTAGGAGATCCACTCTTAGTAAATAAATTAAGGACAAGATTAATTCTTTTTATAACTCAATTAGAATCCACACATAATAGAAGTTCCAATCAGAAAATAAAACATTCAAAGTTCATTAAAAATTATATACGTAATTATATTATGATTCCTTTAATCATCTATTAACACCACCACTTATAAATGGGCTCAAGCATTCATTGTGCTAATATCTTGTCTACAACAAATCAAGATCTCCACTTGACAAGGAGGGTTTCTAAATTGATTGGAAACAAAATACAACACGTATAATGACCACTTGAAAATATATCATTTAAGCACAAGAAAGAAATGAATCTAACCTTATTTCATTACCAAGAGCTTCACCCTTTCACCTAAGTAAAATGAAACTTAGTTACTCATAGACAAAAAGAAAGGAAGAGAGAAGAAGAAGAAGAAGAAGAAGAAGAAGAACATAACTTTAATTTAGAACAAAAGAAAACTACAACAAGATAAACAAACAACACAATAGCATGATCTTGGCCTCTAAAACCAAGACTCCTAAATGATCAGCTAAGGCTCCCTTTTATAGAGGATTAGAGATATAAATGACAAGGAGGCTGATTCATAAATGAGTGGATGAGTAGAAAATGCCAAATGACTTTTGATGAGTGAAAAATTATAGAGATTCTTTGTCTCTGAAATCATTCAGTTCTGAAGTCATTGAATACGTCATTTTATTACCAAGTGGTCTTTATGAAAGTTGTAGACCTAGATCTTATATTTCAAATGCCGTTAGTTTGAGCTGAAAAGGATTCCTACAACTCGAGATATTGTCTGATTATTGCACACTGCTCAGGCCCAGCTATAGTTCCTCTGTTCTGACTTGCAAGCCCAATATGACCTCTAAGCAATCCGAAATAAGTCTTGTGTTCTTCATGAAAGTTGTAGATATGGGTCTTAACTTATAGATGCCAAAATTGTAACCTAATTCAGTTCTTACTGCCCAAGTTATGCTCTGATTACTGTACACTATTTAGGTTCTAATCACAAAGCCCATGTTCTGACTTTCAAGCCCAATTAGTTCCACTAGATGTCTGATTTTGACCTAGAACTCTTCATGAAAGTTGTAAAGTTATCTCTTATCTTTCCTAAAAGATAAGATACATAATTATTAGACATCTAAAACTCAAGATATGGTCGAAATACAGAAATAGTGTAAGACATAAATTATGCTGGAAAAATCAATTAAGTCCAATTTGAATCCAAACGTACAAAACATAACTAAGCTCAATCAATTAAGTACATGGAGAGTGTAAATGACTAAAAATAAGGGTTAATTAATATATCAAATATATGATTATCAAATTCTCTCACACTTAACTTTTTAAACTCTTGGGCAAAACACACAAGACCAAAATTAGAAAAAAAACGACACAGACTCAAAAGCTAAACACTCTAAAAGACTCAATTTCTAATAATATGTAAGAATGAAGAGAAACTATAGATTCAATGGATTAAAACATTTATGAGATAACATTTTTTCACATCTCAAACCAATAGGCAAGGAAACTCAATTGAAAAGCATGAGTCAAGAATGATAGATCTTCACAAGATTCACTCTCAATCCCTCAAGTGTTTAAAAGGTAGGTATTTCACTCAATTCAACCCATGAAAATTACACTACCATACTTGCTTTTCTTCTACTTCTCCACTACTCAGAACACATGCACACACAAATCACGAGGACTTTATTCAAGGTTATAATGGGGTCAGGGTAAATGAGGAGGTAATATGGATATGACAAGTTAAATACCAAAGAGAATGAAAGAGCATGAGAGCTGAGTTCCATTAACAAGCATGAAAGTTCATCCCAACTTCACCTAATACAAATTCCTTTTACATATTCTTTTCCTTTCCTTTATTACCTTGTTGGCCCTTATTTACACATTTTTTTATTTTTTTTATTTTTTATTTTTTTAAGAAGAAGAACATAATATATACATTTTTTTAAGTAAACATTTTTTTAACCATTCTGCACACACACCCTACACTTGTTCAAAAACTCATCCAATGACAAAGCTAATGTTCTCTTATTTCCTAAGGCCGGGTAAGAACATGATTTTTCATTTAAGGCACATAATGAGTTTGAAACAAAGAATGATCAAATAAGCTCAAAAGGGCTAAGCAAAGGGAAATAGGCTATTTCCAACGCTTTACGTTGGTAGGAATCAAGAGAATTTTTAAGAAGCCATAAGAGTGCTTGATATCATATTGAGACAATATGCTGCTGAGCAAGGCTGCCTATTTGTGCACCAGTCATTCTTGACTATTTGGTTAAAGTAGTTATTTCAAGAAAAATGCCTCAATCATATTTATGTATGCATATGAAAATGTAGTCTCAAAAAGAATCAAAGTAAGTTCTAGAGTAATAATTCCATGAGTGAAATACACACAAGAAAGAAAAGAATGGTACAAATGTTCAATCCATTCATCAATAGGCTCAAAATCTCACAAGGCATAATTCTATCATTCTCAGTCCACCAATTCAACATCCATAACCAAGCATGTGATTTTTAAGAAAGAAGACAATTTACTCAATCATGCAAATTTCCTTGAATTTGAATTGCTACTTCCACACAAACTAGTTGTCTACCCTAACTAAGATGCGTCTCAAGAGTAAAATTCACTCCTTACTCTACCATCCTTAACTGATTTAGTAAGTTACTGAAAATTATATAAACACAACAAACATATTAACACTCACACTCCCTAAATTTTTTTTTAGTTTTTTTTCTTAGTTTTTTTCTTTTTTTTTACACAACTATCCTTCCCCCCCAACCAGATCACAACATTGTCCTCAATGTCAAAACACAGATAGGTAAAGGATAGAAGATAGTACCTGTTGTTATAATTATTGAAAAGAGAAACCTGACACAAATTTAAATAGAAATAAAGTACAATAAATAAAACCAAAGCTTGTAATTATTTAAATAGTTGGAGTGTCTGATCTGGATTACTTTTCATACTGCTTCCCTCACCGTTTTCTTCTGACTAATCTATCTGAGCTGTTACAAGATTAGGTTCATAAACAAAAGCTTCTAATTTATTAATCAACTCATCAATAGTGGAAGCAAAAATAAGGAGTCATCTTGCCGAATGTGTGATAAATTTTTGTTCCACAGCATGATCAACAAAAGATAACAAATTATCAAAGAAATTATCAACATTCAACAAACCTATGAGTTTATGGTGGATGTTCAGTTGGGCCCAAGAAATAATTTGAAAAACTTCTTCCAAAGTACCAAAACCACCCGATAAGGCAATGAATGCATCAAAGTTTTCAAGCATTGCCTTCATTCGTCCATGCATAGATGATACTTGAAGTTCTAGCCCAATTATCTTTCTAGTGATGTTCCTTCGAGTTAAAAGTTCAAGAATGACACCTAAAACTTGACCACCTCTTATATGCGCAGAAAGTGATACAACCCCAATTAACCCAATGCTACCTCCCTCATATGCTACACGAATGTTTCTCGCAGCAAGTGTTCTACCAACAGTGCTTGCTGCGTTTACAAACTCTAAATCCTTCCTATAACTTTTCTCACAAAATACACAGATACTGGTAAGTCTACGAATTGAATAAGAAGCTCCCTCCATTTCTACTCTCATACTCTCTTTGAATGATTATGAGTTGCAGGAAAGTGAAGAAAATGGTGTTTAAATAGGGAAGAGAATGGGAAAAGGTAATGATAGCACCTATATGGGTAGGTTGGTTGTTGTCATAAAAGTTTGAAATTAAGAAACTTTTTTTTTATTATTCTATTTTTTTTTTTTTTATTTTTTTATTTTTTTTTTTTTTTTTTTTTATTTTTTATTTTTTTTAGACTTCAAGAAACAGAGTAAAGAAGTCTAGAAACCCCTAAAGGACCCTGCCCAAAGGAGCGTCTATCCAAAACCAAAATACAACAAAATTTTACAAAGATAAATTAATAATAACAAATGCTGACATACCTTTATGTACAGGTTTCATGGCGTATCTTTACACTATGCGTCATGAGTGCAGTAAAACCAAGATGGCTCAGCCAATCTAGGAATCTTCTCCCTCCTGCTTGTGAGATATTTTGGATAGAGTTACGACGTAACTAATTAAAGTGCATAAATCTGACAGTTACCACCAACGATCATAGCTAGTGAGAGGTCGCTGGAGAGCCCATGGCATTAAATCACAGGATCCAGCTCAGAGGCATTGTTATGCGAGAATACAAGCACGAGACACTTCTATCTGTCCATCAGTAAGTAGAGCCTACGAATGAAACTTGGGAATGCTTGCGCAGCTCTCTACAGAGCATGGCACACGAACTTTATTTACGGACCGGCGTGCAAAGGTCCACCTAAGTCAATGACGGGTCTGCCACTAGCAGGGGCTCCTAATCTAATTAAAGACCAAGTATAACCGAAGTTTCACCCTTTTTATTTTTATTATTATTTTTTCTTCTTTTCTTTTTTTTTTTTCCTCTTTTTTTCTTCTTTTTTTTCTTTTTTTTAAGAGATGTACAAGATAATATATACATGTTGTTGTGATTGTGGCTCACATCTTCCTCTGATTTTACGTCTAGTAATGGCTTAAACGTCTTCTATGAGTCGAGGATAAGCTTCCCATCCAATTTTCTTATAAATTAGCAAATAGGGTCTTTTTGAGTCAGATTCCCAAGACTGTAACACTCTTGTTCACCCTTGAAAAGATTCCACAAACTAAGAAGTTCACGTTGCACATATCCACAAGAATGCGTCTTAAGAGTCAATAAGACATTATCTAATGACTCCTTACTCAGTCCATTCTTAATGAAGAATATTTTATCTTCTTTGTTTGCGGAAACCATTCCCAAAGAATGAAATTGCGTGTTACAAGAAAATTAACAATATTAGCAAACCAAGGTATGAAATTCACAAAAAATTCATCAAGAAAATAATCATTGACAGGTGTGATATCAAAAGGTGAACCTGTTATAAGTATGGACAAATGATTTGCAACAACATTTTTAACTTCTTTCTTATCTTTTATTGTGATGTTGAATTCTTGAAGCAACAAAATCCACCGTATCAACCTAGGTTTGCAAAAACTTGTTGAGAAAATCGACAAGTGCACCGAATTGTCAAAGTAATAAAGTTGACGATTAAGAGGGGAAAAAAACTAAAACACATAAAATTAAAAGGGAAAAAAGAGAACAAAACACATAAATGCAAAACACATTAAGGATGTAAACACATGAAATTAAAACACTAGGGATCGGACTTCACTTGATTCAATAATATATTATAGACAATAGAGTAGCTTTGAGACCTTCATTCTAATTAATTTCTAATCATTCAATTGATGGGGAGAATCGAGTAATTAATTAAAAATCAATTTCTTAGTCTAAACCTTAACTCTTAAAGGCATGACCTTTACTCTATGGATTCTCATGAAAAATACCACAACCTATAACCTCCATTCCTAGATGATTATAAATCATGACACTTATTATTTATGGTCTAAGCTATATGCAAACCTTCCGATTCTGCATACACCTCACTAGATCAATTTATGAATGACCAATTCATAAAAGCATTAAGAATCATAACAAGCACTCTAATTGAATAAAAAAAGAAATTGATTAAAATTCCAATCTTAATACATGTCAATTAAATCAAGTTACGTCTTCACCCTAGAAACACACTAATTTAACTACACATGACAAAAGAGAAGAAGAAATAGGAAGAATAAAATAAAAATATATACAGAGCTCAACCTTCCGAAACAATATTAACAAGTAGGCGAAAAACCTGCCATAGTAAAAAAAATATATAATAATAAGTAGGCGATAAACTTGCCATTAAATATTAATAAAGATGTGGTATAAACCAGCTACCAAATAAATATTACAAGGGTGTGGTATAAACCGACCACCATATATATATTCATAAGGGTGTGGTATAAACCAACCACCAAATAAGTAAATAAGCTGATAAATTAAAAAGTTAGTAAGTTGATAAACTAAAAAGTTAGTAACAAGTAAATTAAAATGTTAGAAGCAGATAAATCAAAGTGTTAGAAGCAAGTAAATTAAAATGCTAGAAGTAGGTAAAGTAAAATGTTAGAAAGTTTGTAAGAGAGTTAGATAGTTAGTAAGTTAGTAAGCAAGAAAATTAAAAGGTTAATAGGTTAGTAAGTTAGAAAGTTAGAAATAAAGTACAAAAAGTAAAATACAGAAAATAAAGTGCAGAAAGTAAAGTGCCGAAAGTAAATTTAAATATGAAAATCAGAGAATCGGCAAGCTAATTTTTTGCTCCGGCCAGAGAGAAGAGAAGAAGAAATATTATTTCATTAATGATTAAAGATTACAAAGGGATAAGGGAGAGTTTCTCCCACTAAGTTAGTACGTTAATAAGTATAAAGAAAAAAAATTAAAAGAGTAGAAAAAATATATATATACAATATCCACGGGAAAAAAAATATAAATATATATATACAAAATATTTACATCATAAATTTGTTGTTCAAATCAAGTCCTCGGCAATGGTGCCAAAAACTTGATGCAGATTAAAAGTTACAAACTCAAGTGTAGGTTGTTTTAAGTAATAAATTCTCAGGAGTCCGAGGTCGATCCACAGGGAATTGATGAAGAAAAATTCTATGACGTAAAGTAAATATTTTGTCACAACAATAAAAGTGATAAAACTTAGTCATAAATAAAATAAACTTACTTGGGTTAGGAGATCCACTCTTGATAAATAAATTAAGGACAAGATTAATTCTTTTTATAACTCAATTAGAATTCACACATAATAGAGGTTCTAATTGGAAAATAAAACATTCAAAGTTCATTAAAAATTATATACGTAATTATATTATGATTCCTTTCATCATCTATTAACACCACCACTTATAAATGGGCTCAAGCATTCATTGTGCCAACATCTTGTTTACAATAAATCAAGATCTCCACTTTACAAGGAGGGTTTCTAAATTGATTGGATATAAAATACAACACGTATAATGACCACTTGAAAATATATCATTGAAGTACAAGAAAGAAATGAATCTAACCTTATTTCATTACCAAGAGCTTCACCCTTTCACCCAAGTAAAATGAAAATTAGTTACTCATAGACAAGAAGAAAGGAAGAAAGAAGAAGAAGAAGAACATAACTTCAATTTAGAATAAATGAAAATTACAATAAGATAAACAAACAACATAAAATAGCATGATCTTGACCTCTAAGACCAAGACTCCTAAATGAACAGCCAAGGCTCCCTTTTATAGAGGATTAGGGATATAAAACGACAAGGAGGCTGATTCATGAATGAGTAGATGAGTAGAAAATGCCAAATGACTTTTGATGAGTGAAAAATTATAAAGATTCTTTATCTCTGAAATCATTCAGTTCTGAAGTCATTGAATACGTCATTTTATCACCAAGTGGTCTTCATGAAAGTTGTAGACTTGATCTTACATTTCAAATGCCGTTAGTTTGAGCCTAAAAGGATTCCTATAACTCGAGAAATGGTTTGATTACTGCACACTATTCAGGCCCAGCTACAGTTCCTCTGTTCTGACTTGTAAGCCCAATATGACCTCTAAGCAGTCTGAAATGAGTCTTATGTTCCTATAAAAGTTATAGATATGGGTCTTAACTTATAGATGCCAAAATTTCAGCCCAATTCAGTTCATACAGCCCAAGTTATGCTCTAATTACTGTACACTATTCAGGTTCCAATCACAAAACTTGTGTTCTGACTTTCAAGTCCAATTAGTTCTATTAGATGTTCGATTTTAACCTAGACCTCTCATGAAAATTATAGAACTATCTCTTATCTTTCCTAAAAGGTAAGATACATAATTATTAGACATCTAAAACTCAAGATATGACCGAAATATAGAAAAAGTGTAAGACATAAATTATGCTGGAAAAATGAATTAAGGCCAATTTGAGTCCAAACTTACAAAACATAACCAAGCTCAATCAGTTAAGTATATGGAGAGTGTAAATAACTAAAAATGAGGGTTTATTAATGTATCAAATATGTGATTATCATATGTGATGATATACTTTTAATAGTATGCATGAACTTAATTAACTGTGGCAATTAAAGTATGTGGCATGCTATGATTATGTTGTAAAGGAATGATTTTTTTTAGGTTCCATTGATCACTTGAGGCTCACGGCCTTTTGGCTTAGGAGGAGATATACATGAGGAAAATATTTTATTGATTAAGAACTTAGATGATTAAGTGGCAAGAACATGACTTATGAGGTTATAAGTTGAAAGAGAAAAGGAACAAAGTTTTTACCATTGAAAGGAATTGATTTTGGCCATGATATTTGATAATTGGATGAAAGAGTGAATTTGGAGACCTAAAATATTTGACAATAGGATGGAAGAGTAATTAGGATGAAAATGATTTTATTTAGAATTTGAATAATGGGAGTTTTAGAAAGAATGTTAGAAAATATCACTTAGATGATTTGCGGGACTAATTAGGATCAAAGGATTTATAAGTGAAAAGAAAAGATAATCACAATATTATGATTTGAGGATTAATGACTCTTAGCTATATCAATGGAAATAGTTTTGGGGGATTGTTAAAATAATGAAAATAATTTATTAGTGGTGAATCTAGTTAGTTAATGATAAGGAAATAAGTATTTGTAAGATAAGGATGGAAAGGAATAATTTTTTTTATTAAGCAAAAAGAGTGATTTCCAGTTATTGTATTGAGGGATAGGATTGCGAATTGAGTTGAATCTTAAGGTAATTCATTTAAGAGGATATTAATAAGGATGATGGAAAAGGTTTCATTAGATTAAAAATAATGTAAGTTTTGGAAAGAAGATTAGCAGATGATAATTTGAGGAATTACAATAACAAAAACTTAAGGCATTTTAGAGTTTTAGGAAAGGAAAACGAATTTATGAAAGCAAGATGATGAATGATGATTTCCTGACTTATACGATGACGGTATCTTGTGGTTGAAGTATCAGTAAGGGTACTGTGGGACATGAATGATGATTTTCTGAATTATGTGACAAAGATATCTTGTGCTTGAAAATAATAGTAAAGTTACTGTAGGACCGACGTACTGGACCCATGTGGATCATTGGTATTATGTAATTATATGGACGATTATATAATATCATTGATACTAATGGTATTAGACAATTATATGGGTGGTTGCTTTAATACCATTGGGAACAATACAACGGTGGTTTGATTTCATTGTTCATGCATTTGAGCATTATACAGTCAGCTTTTGTTTCCTAGGAGTGAACGAGAATTTGGATAGAGTGATCCTTGATGGATCTCAGGGGGTGTCAGGGTGAGGTAATTCACTTAGTGATCTGTTATCACATTGTATACCCCTGGCCGTGAAAAACCATTGCAATGCACTGACGAGGACCCGACAAACACTATTCTTTTCGTGGTCTGGCATAGACTGTCATTGAGGGGGGCAGATTTTCTGGAATGTTCATCTTTGAATTTGAGTTAGCTCCATGGAGTAGGAACTAGTTCATTTGGCATGCACATGGTTAGCGCACATATTGTTATGGCATGGCCAAGATACATATTGTCACAGCATGGTCAAAGTACACATTGTGGTGACATAGTCATTGTGCATACATTATTGATATATGTTATCATGGTATTGTGAATGTTTATGTTATTATGAGATATGTTTACTGTAGAATTATTTATAAATCCATAACATGAATATACTTGTGATATCTATATGTATGGAACGACTTTGTTGTTTGTATTGTTTCTCTGCTGCCATAATGGTATTTGATGTAGGGGATCTCACCTCTTTTATTATATTATTCTGTCTATTTCTGTTTTATGCCCATGCCTGTAAAGATTGTGATGGCGACAAGGCAAGATCCGCTAGGTTTCACTAGACTATAGTTTCATGGGGGCATCGAAGCATGGAATGTCCATTTGGACATGGGGCACATTCAGTATATCGGAGAAGTCACCTTATTTTGGAATAGGACCTAGCTTGACGCTGCTACGTTTACCATGGATGCAGCTGTTCACTTGGAGTTTTGTATGCCTCTTAGGGAGTTTTAGGATAATCGTAGAGCTACTTCTAGGGAGGACTCTGTGGAGTCGACTGCTCGGACTCCCATCCATAGTGGCATGCCCCGACTGGAAGTTTTGTCTGATAGGGATCCCGAAGGGGATTTAGTGGAAGATCGGGTGCAGGACCCTACTCCTTAAGTGTTTGGACTTGGACTAGGCTCAATCTTTATATGGTAGTTAGATGTGTTCTTTGGAATATATAAGTCTTATGTTTTTGGAACAAGTATAATGTATTCATGGATGTAGTAAACTTTGTTTTATGAAAAGTCTTTTATTCAGTTCTTATAACTGGAGTTTCTCTATTTCAGTAATTTTATGTCATTCATTTAAAAAGGGATTTTGAAACTCATATTTTATAATGTCAATTATTTCATAGTTTGAGTAAGGTTTTAATTCCATTGGAAAAGGAGTTAGTCTGAAACGTAATGCCCTTTTTTTCTTGTAGAAGGGGGTATTACAAATATCACTTCTATGATTCGCGGTATATCTAATAACTGACTTTATAATCACCTTGTTATAGATGATGTTTGATGGCATTAAAACATACAACTCCTTACGTAGGAATTATAGTGATTTTAGGTCAAAGAACTACATACACCATTATCAATTTGAGAATTGCTTATGACACTCATGTAACGATCCACACAGTGTTCTTATGGTGGGTCAGTCCAATACATCATGACTCTAATATGTACCCATGTGAAGACTTTATATCTCATATCCATGACTCGTGAGACGTGGCCATCAGTCTATGCACATACTGGTCTAAATGCATTATTGTTGTCCTCATTAACAATAATACTTGACTGGGGACATTTAAGACTAGTGTTCTGATTCTATCCAATAGGATCTCATGATCAAGTCTTTCACTTGATGTCCTATGACATTAAACTTACTATTCTAAGGACTTTATTATAAATAACACAATAAATAAAATTTCTCATGTATTAAATAAATAGCATAATACAATGTAAGGATGGAGGCATTGCACAAGCACCATACTTGCACATCCCGGAGAAGCTCCATCATATCATGCTCTATTAATACATCTAAATCGGCAAGCGATAGAAGAGCATTGTTAATAATCCTTGTGGGATCAACCCCTCTGCCCCACTGATCCGAAAGAGAGATACAATGGAGCGCCCACCGATCCAAAAGATGTCAGCCTTTTACCCCTCTGCTCCCTCCTGTTGTCAGCCTTCCACTTCCGAGATTGAAGAGGTTGCACATGGGAAACGGGCTCCTTCTCTTGCACTGTAGGTAGAGGTGGAGGAACTACTATCGTGACCCTTAGAGCAGTAGCTGGGGCCCATGATCTTGAAGCTCCCGCTCTTTTGGCTGCCAAACGTTGAGCAAGAAGCTCGAGACCACTGAGGGGTGCTATACTCTCTGCAAATAGAAAACAAAAGTGTTTTAAAACTTAAAAGAAATTAAAAAAACAAGTGAGTTAGATATATGCAAGATGAGATACCTAATAATGGCCTTATTGAGTCAATGGGCTCATTGAAACATCTTTACAATGTATGGCTCCACTCTTGTCATCCCATTCCACGAGGAAGTAGAGGACCTTGGCCTTGTCTTCAGGTAGATCGCACATTGAAGTTTCTTTCTCTTCTATTCACTATTCCTATATAGCTTGAGTATAGTATAAATATATATAGGGTTCGCTGTTTGAGGCAATGAAAAAGGTGTTGACCCTAGAGCCCCAACGACTCTGAAGAAATCATTCTTAAATTTTTTGGAGGATTCTTAATAAGACATGAACACTTTGCGCCCAACTTGTACTCGCAAAGTGACCCACCCTCTTTTATGACTTTTCCCAGAGGGTGAGAACTGGGTGAAAAGAAAGAAAAAGGATCTGACAAAATACGACTAGTTGAAAGCTTGGTTGATATGTTCAAAGGCCTAGATGAATCCCCATGCATTTGGGTGCAGCTAGGTTGGAGCCACACATAAATGGTTGAGAACCCCGATCTTGAACTCAGTGAATGGAAGACAAACACCGATCCTTCTAAAAAATTCTCTATACATATATATGATGTGGTCTCCTTCTGTTCAGGTAGAACATACTCTTTCCTGCTCAGTTGGAGCATGGATGGTATATTCCCTATCTTTTAACCCATCAGTAGTTAATTGTAAGTACTCCTACTTCTCAAGCTCATCTTTCATGTTTACTAACTCGAGGAAGTGCCTAAGACTTCACGGTCGACCCATTGATTTAGGCCGACATTCCGAGGGAAGGTGAGCTCTCTGTGTTCTGATGGAATCATTCTCTGACTTGCCATAACATCAACTACAAAGGCCGCACTCATGTTAGATTTAGAAGAGGACTTACTAAGGTTCCCTAACTCTACCGTGTGCTCGGAGAGCGAACGTGTTAACCTTTGCCTTGCAAGCTCTCTAGCACAATCTGCCCTTTGGATTGCCTTTAAGATATTCATTTTGGTTACCAGCCTCAAACCACTACCAAACTCCCTACCATGAGAATAACACCTTCGCCATGACTGAGGTAGCAGGGATGGAGTTGATGGACCGTCAATATATCATATTTTTACAGTTCAATTCTTTGGTTTTTCATGTTCTTTTTTATATTTTTTATTGAACTTTCTTCATAAGATTTGTTATATTTTTAGCATTGTTTAATTGTGTTTTTATTATGTGTTTTGTGTGTTTTTGTCAGGTAATTACACGTGGAGAATACTGGACCTTCAAAGAAGCAAGGAAAAGAGAAATTTTTCATCAGCATCCACTTGCTTGAGCACTGGAGTGGAGAGCTTGAGCGCCCAAAGTGTATACAACAATGGTGATTCAGTGACCAAGCGCCTGAGCGCTAAGGAGGAGTGCCTGAGCACGTAGGAAGTAACAATGCACATCTTGACTTAAGTGGCTCAGTGCTTGAGCGCCCATAAGCCAGCACCTAGATGCTAGTTGCGTAACAGAACACGTTATTTTCTATAAATTAGAAAAGTTATGCCAAACTCAAGTGGAGATTTACACTTTTCACGTCACGCAGAAAATCCCTAATCTTGAAAGAGTAGTTTCACGGCAGCAGACTTTGGAGGATGACTTCAAAGGGAGGATTCTATTGTTGAAGGCTAGAAGATCATAATCACTGTAAAAGGGGTTTTTTTTATTTCTCATTCCCTCTAGTTTTCCCCTTTCTTTGGGTTTTCTTTCTATGGGTTTGTATTGTGATATGAGTTTGTTTGTATTGAACATGAGTAGCTAAACCAATAGCTAGGGTTATGAGGGATATTATTTTCTTAATTGTTTGGGTTTGATTTTTAATTTGATTAAAGTAATTTTTTTTTAGGGTCTATCATATTGCTTGCATTCTTATCATAATTTGATCACTTTTGGTATGTTTTAATTCATTGAATGACTAGTGACCATTCGTATTCAATGAATGGATTTATATGGTAAGCCTAGGATTAGATTGGTGAATGACCAAACATCAATTTTTCCTATCAATGGAATTGACAGGTATGTTAGTTCATCTCTTAAATAGAAGCTTAATGCATTCTTAATTAATTCAACTAATTGACCAAATAGATGATTTAATTTAGGAGTAGAATATTATTTCATCCATGACCATTGGGATTCAACAGCAGGTAAGAGAATATTGATAAAAGAATTACCTTACATTATAAATGAAAGAAAATCTGAATAATTGGATTCAAGTGAACCTTGTGCCCTAGTCTTTCTCTCATTGATTATCTACTCTTTGTTTCATTATTCATTGTTTTTCTTTATTTGTTTTCTAATTTTATCTTAAATTTCTTCATACACTTTTGATTATTTGGATAATAAATAGTTTTATGAATCTAGTAATTACCATTTATTCCTCGTGGGATCGATAACTAGGACTCAAGTCCTATATTACTTGGCGATATAGTGCATTTTAGTTTAGTTTTTTCTTCTCAACCTCTCCTGCTTTATTGACATCTTGAATTGAGATATCTTTGATAAGAATGCCATTTTTCTTGGTCTCAATTCCTGACGAGGTAGGTGCTTCATTTTGCTTCTCTTCGTTCACATTAGCTGACTCATTAAAAGTATCTTTGTACTCTGGCATTTCCTTCTTCTAGAAGGGCTCCCCAAGTTCCTTACCACTTCTCAAGGTAATTGCATGGACTTTTTCCTTTGGATTAGTCTCGGTATTACTAGGCAATGTCCCTAGTGTCCTCGCTGTCATCAATGTAGCCAACAAACTAATCTGAGTCTCCATGTTCTTCATTCTGACATCTAAATTCTACATGTACTTCATTACCAAATCTTCAAAGCTTGGCTTCTCTACAGGTGCTTGGAAACTTGGAGGTGCTTGTGGAGTTCTCTGCTGATTCTGCTAATAGCCTTATTAATTTCCCCATTTGAAATTAGGGTGGTCCCTCTAACCAGGATTGTACGTATTAGCATATGGATTGTACTATTTCCAGTTGGAATTACTAACAAAATTTACTCCTTCAAGCTAAGGTGCAAATGGACTACCAACTTGACAGTTTGCACTTGTTTGACCCTGTCCTCCATATGCTTCACAAATGATTGGTGGGGCTGCATTGTTTGCTATCATCAAAGTCTCCACCTTCTTTATCAATGCTTCCAATTGACTTAGAATGGCAGTAGAAGAATCAACAACATGCACACCTGCTTGTTTCTTAGGAACCTAGCGCTCATTTTGCCATTGAAAACTATTCAACGCCATTTCTTCAATCAGTACTTTGCTTTCAATAGGTGTTTTCCTCCAAATTGTACCTACCGTAGTAGCATCAATGAGTAAACGGTTTGCAGGCGATAAACCATTGTAAAAAGTTTGTACCTACTACCATACAGGAAATCCATGAGGTGGACATCTCCTCAACAACTCTTGAAAGTGCTCCCAAGCATCATAGAGAGTGTCCATGTCAAACTGCACAAAAGAAGATATGTCATTCCTTAACTTAACAGATTTAGAGGGAGGAAAATACTTAGCCAGAAATTGTTGTGTTAACTGATCCCATGGGGTGATAGAACCCCTTGGTAGGGACGTTAACCATTGATTTGATCTGTCCCTAAGAGAGAAAGGAAAGAGTCGTAATCAGATTGCATCATCTATCACCGTATTGTACTTTATAGTATCACACAACTGTAAGAACCTGGCCAAATGCTGATTTGGATCACCCAAAGACAATCTACCAAACTGAACAGAATTTTGAATCATGGAGATCGATGTCGGTTTGATCTCAAAATTGTTAGCCGCCACAGGTGGTCTTATAATACTCCCTCCATACCCTTCAATAGTGGCCATGGAGTACTCAAGCATGGCCTGCTCTGCTAGGGTAGCTCTTTTTTCATGATTCACTTCAACTACTGATTGTCTCTCCATCATGTTTATCTGTAAGGAAGAAGTTAGTACAAAGCGAAAATAGCAATATACAAATGGGTAATAAAACCTTTCCCACTTGAAAGAACCTGTGAGGAGCAAAACATACAGCTAACCAAAATATCTATAAAAAATATATCCAAGAATGCACAAAAATAAATAGACAAAAAGAACACATAATTTTAACGTAGAAAACCTCCTCAATGTGAGAAGTAAAAACCATGGGACCTAGTCCAAAAAAATCTTCACTATAAAAATCAATGAGTACAGCAAAGTGTCTCCTAACAAATAAAGATATCACAACGGCCCGTACTCACTACTAGCAATGTGGAAATCAACAAAGCAATAAACTTCAAAACCCATAAACAGGTACAAACAATTCAACAAGTAGAGATGGAGAAATAAGAATCTGACTGTACAAGTAGAAGCTCACAATGCAAGGAACAAAATACTGAAAAAATCATCTAGATCGGACCACAAATGACCACCTGATCTGAACACACAAGATCAGCTCACAAAATTTTCTCTTTTCTCTCTAATGATGGCGCTGTGCAACAAAAAACAAAGGAAGTTGTTGCTGCTTTTATAAAAGCCCTATCTCTCTCTCTTTTTGTTTTTAACATAATGGCATGGGCCCACTTAGTTGGACCCACCCAACAAACTCCCCCTCCAACGCAAATGGAGGCCAATGCCAAACTGGCAACCAAACAATAATCTTCAAAGTTTCCCCTCGGTAGAGTCTTTGTTAGCATATCTGAACCATTATTGTCAGTATGAATCTTCTCAAGTTCTAACAACTTAGAGTCTAGAACATTACGTACCAAATGATACCTCACATCAATATGTTTATATCTACCATGGAATGTAGGATTCTTGCCAAGATGGATAGCACTCAGACTATCACAAAACAATACATACCTCTATTATATAAAACCAAGTTCATGCACAAAAATCTTCATCCAAAGCAACTCCTTATAAGCCTCGATAATAGCAATGAACTCAGCCTCGGTAGTAGACAATGCAACACACTTTTTGCAACCTAGATTGCCAAGCCACAGCTCCCCCTACAAAGGTAATCAAATAGCCAGAAGTACACTTTCTAGAATCAACATCCCCTGCCAAGTCTGAATCTGTATAACCACAAAGAACAGGTTTCCCAATTCCAAAATAGAGTTTCAAACTAGAAGTGCCCCAGAGATATCTCAATATCCACTTCACATCTTTCCAATGCTCTCTACCAGGATTGGAAAGAAAATGACTAACCACACCAACTGCATGAGCTATATCAGGCCTTGTGCAAACCATTGCATATATCAAACTTCCTACTACAGATGCATAAGGAACACGCTGCATGTCTTCTTTCTCTTCATCACTAGAAGGAGCTTGTCTAGTGCTACGCCTAAAATGTAAAGCAAAAGGTGTGCTTACAACTTTAGCTTTATCCAAGTGAAACCGTTGAAGCACTTTCTCAATGTACTTCTCCTAAGATAACCACAACTTCTTGGCAACTTTATCACGAGTAATCTGCATGCCAAGAATATGTCTTGCTGGTTCTAAGTCTTTCATTGCAAAAAACTTACTAAGCTCTTTTTTCAACCTGTCAATTTTAGAAGAATTATGACCAACAATCAATATATCATCAACATATAGCAATAAAATGATGAATTCATTATCAGAAAATTTTTGTACAAATACACAATGATCTGAAGTAGTCTTCTTGAATCTCTGTTGAATCATAACAAACTCAAACTTCTTGTACCATTGCCTCAGGGCTTGTTTCAAGCCATACAAACTTTTCTTCAACTTGTAGACATAATTTTCTTTACCCTTCATGACAAAACCCTTAGGTTGCTCCATGTAAATCTCCTCCTCCAAATCATTCTATTGTAATTAGGCTCCATCGTTCAATTAAGCAAACAAACAAGTAAAGTTCTCTGATGCCAGCTCATCATTCTTAAACCTGTAAACCCACTAAATTTTCAAAGCTTTCTTGTCCTTAGGCAACTTGACCAGCTCAAAAGTATGGTTATCAAGCAAAGACCTCATATCATCATTCATTGCTGCAACCCATTCTTCCTTCTGCTCACTCTCCATAACCTCTTTGTTGCACTCAGGCTCTCCCCTGTCAGTGAGGAGTGCATATTCATCAGATGAGTAACAGGTAGAGGGAATAAGATGCCTGGAAGACCTCCTAATGAAATAACAAGTTCATCAACAGCCTCATGAGCAGGAGCCTCTACCTCATCAACAACATTATTAACAACATCCTCAACCTGATCACCTTGAATATGATTATGCACTTCATCATGATTGCCAAAATCAGCTACATCAGGTATATGAGGCTTAGGAACTAGATCAATATCAACCAAACCATCAGTACTCGAAGACTCTGACTTCTTTGCCTTTATCAATATCTTCAATGGTCTAATCCTCTATAAAAATAACAACACGGCTTCTAACAAGCTTCTTCTCAATTGGATCATATAACCTATAGCCAAACTCATCATGACCATAGCCAATGAAGATGCATTACCTAGTCTTGACATCCAACTTGGACCTCTCATATTTACACACATGTACAAATGCTTTACACCCAAAGACACGTAAGTGGTCATAGAAAACATCCTTTCCATACCACACCTTGTCAGGAACATCATCCTGTAAAGCAATAATAGGAGATAAATTAATAACATGTGCAGTAGTATACAAAGTCTCACCCCAAAAAGATCCAGGTAACTTTGCTTTAGAAAACAAACATCTAACTCTCTTCATCAATGTCTTGTTCATCCTTTTTGCCAGGCCATTAAGCTAAAGATTCTTAGGGGGCGTCTTCTGGTGTCTAATACCTTGCTGTATGCAGTACTCTAATGGTCCACAATATTCACCACCATTATCAATGCGAACACATTTCAGTTTCTTCCTTGTTTCTCTCTCAACTGAAGCTTGAAGCCACTTAAAGACACCAAGCACCTAGTCCTTAGTCTTCAAGGCATAAACCCAAAGTTTCCTTGAATGATCATCAATGAAAGTCACAAAGTAAAGTGTACCACTAAATGTTTTAGTCCTCATTGGACCACAAAGATCTAAATGTACTAACTAAAGCACCTCTGATTTCCTAAAAAGAGGATGACTTTTAAAAAAGACTCTATTCTGTTTCCCAGCCAAACAATGAGCATATTTTTCTAAACTTGCACCTTTCAAACCTGGAAGTAGATTCCTTTTGGCCAAAGTATCAAGTCCCTTCTCACTAATGTGGCTAAGTCTCTTATACTATAACTCTAACTAATTATCACACTTAGCTATATTAACAACATCAACAAAAACTGAAGCCTTGGTCTAGTACAAACCTGAACACTTCTTTCCATGTGCCACAACCAAAGAACCCTTAGAGAGCTTCCACTATCCACCACCAAAGGTACTCAAATAGCCCTCATCATCAAGAACACTAGTAGAAATTAGATGCAAATGGATATCTGGTATGTGTTTGACATTCTTTAAAATCAATTTTGTCCCATTACTGGTTTCCAAACAAACATTGCCAATGCCAATTACCTTTGATATACCATCATTACCCATCTTCAAAACCCCATAATCACTAGGAGTATAAGATGTGAAGAAATCCTTCCTAGATGTCACATGAAAATAGGCACCACTGTCAACAACCCAGTAGCTCTTATCACGAGCAACATTAATCAAATTGTCATTACAGATAATCACAATATTGAGGCAAAAACGGCACCAAAAACTTAATACGCATAAGATACACTAAGAGTAAGTGCACTCTATCGCCAAGTAATATGGGGCTTGAGTCCCAGTTATCGATCCCACGAGGAATAAATGATAATTACTAGATTCATAAAACTCTTTATTATCAAGACAATCAAAAGTCTTTGAAGAAATTTAAGATAAAATTAGAAAACAAATAAAGAAAAATAATGAATAATCAAACAAAGAATTGATAATCAATGAGAGAGAGACTAGGGCACAAGGTTCACTTGAATCTAATTATTCAGATTTTCTTTCATTTATGATGTAAGGTAATTCTTTTACCAATATTCTCTTACCTGCTATTGAATCCCAATGGTCATGGATGAAATAATATTCTATTCCTAAATTAAATCACCTATTTGGTCATTTAGTTGAATTAATTAGGAATGCATTAAGTCTCAATTCAAGAGATGAATTAACATACCTATCAATTCCATTTGTAGGAAATATTGATGTTTGATCATTCACCAATTTAATTCTAGGCTTACCATATAGATCCATTCATTGAATGCGGATTGTCACTGGTTAAACAATGAATAAAAACATGCCAAAAGTGATCAAGTTATGACAAGAATGCAAGTAATATAATAGACCCTAAAAGAAATTACCTTAATCAAATTATAAATCAAAGCCAAATAATTTGGAAAACAAGATCCCTCATAGCCCTAGCTATGGGTTTAGCTACTTATGTTCAATGTAAACAAACCCATATCACAATATAAACACATGGAAAGAAAACTTAAAGAAAGGGGAAAACTAGAGAGAAAGAGAAATCAAAACCCATTTTATAGTGATTATGATCTTCTAGCCTTCAAGAATCAAATCCTCCCTTCAAAGTCATCATCCAAAGTCTGCTGCCGCAAAACTACTCTATCAGGATTAGGGATTTTCTGCGTGATGTGCAAAGTGTAAATTCTCCGTCTATTGAGTTTGGCATAACTTTTTTAATTTATAGAAAATAACGTGTTCTATTACACAACTAGCGCCTAAGCACTGGCTTATGGGCGCTCAAACGCTGAGCCACTTAAGTCAAGACGCACGCTATTACTTCTTGCGCACTTAGGTGCTCCACTCCAGTGCTCAAGCATTGGATGCTGATGAAAAATTCCTTTTTTCCTTGATTCTTTGAAGGTCCAGTATTCTCCATGTGTAATTACTTAAAAAAACACACAAAACACATAATAAAAAACACAATTAAATAATACTAAAAATAAAATAAAACTTATGAACAAAGTTTAATAAAAAATATAACAAGAACGTGAAAAACCCAAGAATTAAACCATAAAAATATGACATATTAACAGTTCAACAACTCCCCGATACTTGAGCTTTACTTGTCCTCAAGTAAAGAATAGGAATCAACATCCAGAAACATGAATCAAGGGAAAATCCACAATTTAAAAAAATTCAAGTTCAACAATCAAATCCAATCAAGCAAGATCATTTAGCACTTAAACAATTAAAGGCTTGAGTCTAGCTTGCAACTTTTCTCTTCACCAAACATCTTAGATCACTCATCTTTCCATCACTCAAGTGTTTAAGGACAAAGAGATCACTCAAATTTCTCTTGAAAAATGCAATGCCATATGCTTGCTTATCAATCTCATCTCTAATTCCAAGTTCACATACAACACAAGAATCAAAATGACTTTCTTTAGTTGTAACGGGGCCAATGGTATAATGAAAGATAGGAAAAAGATAAATAAGGGTAAAGAATGCTCATGGATAAATCGATACAAAGCAAAATCAAGTTGAAAAGATGACAAATAGAACATAATACACAAAGATATATCAAATTCTCACTTTCAACCCAATATTCTCATTATTCTTCACTAAAAACTTTTTCTTTCTTCTTTTTTTTTGTTTCATTTTTCTTTCTTTTCTTTTTTTGTACGTTTTTAATTTTCTTTTCAACCCTTGAAGACAAAACAACCTTTCAAAACTTTTCAATCAACACATTAGATGCTCCAAATAATTCAACCTGATTATTCAATTGAGTATTCAAAGAAATCAATTTCAAGCTCAAATGGGGCAACTAAGGGGTTATTTTATCAATGCATCTCGGGAAGTCAAGAAAGAATTAAGCCTAATTTCCATAATTATATTCAAGTCTGTATATGAATCATTAAAGCCTTAACAAGATATCAAAGTAAGTTCTAGTACACATAAATCAAGAGAAAAATCACTCTAGAAGGATAATAGGATTTCATTTATGGAAAATCCAATTATTAAAGCTCAAAACTCACTTTCTAGCTATAGTTAATAAAGAGAACAAAAACAACCAACCATGGCTAATTTCTAACTAAGATGCTAAATTTCACTTTACTTCATTGAAAGAGATTGCTTCACACATTATCAGCTCATGAGTAATGGAATCCCCTTTTAAAATATATCTCTATCAACTCATAATAAATCAAGATATCAACACATAATTCTTGCTTAATTACTAGCAATACTCAAGGGCACATCAAATTTTTTTTTCACAAATATTGTAAAAGTACCCCCCACACTTAAGATAAACATTGTCCTCAATGTGAAAGAAAAAGAAATGAAAAGATAAAGAAAAGAACAACACAACCTGATGACAAGTGATACAATGTTAGGCATAGAAAAAGCACAAGAGTTAGCATTATAGCAGAATTTGAAAAATCACAAGATTTTTTCCTAAACAAATGAGTAGCATCTAGAAAATAACAATAAAATAATAATAATAATTAAAATATGAAATAAAAAGAAGTAGCACAGGTTGCCGCCTGTGAAGCGCTTGTTTAACGTCTTTAGCTCGATGTTGCCTTTTTCAGATAAATCAAGGTGGCTTAAAGTAAGAAAAATAGGATGACGCCTTCTTCTTTTCAAAGCAGTGTGTCCTTCCTTCGTCAATGACCTTGGAGGTGCCTCCAAAAGCATTTTGAGCTTGATAAGGACTTGGTTCCTCTGGAAGTGCCTTGGCGCAAGAGATCTCGCTAAACCATGGTGGATTTAGGTGATCAATACACTACAACAAATTTGCCCTTTGGCAAGGGCTGAAAAACGTTGTCTTTAACTGAAAACTGTTGCCTAAAGTCTATGGCAACGTTTTCCAGCCCTTGCCAAGCCGTTGCCTTTTCCATCGTGGCCTATTATAATAGGCAACGTTTTTGTAGACTTTGGCAACACTTTATGAAAAACGTTGCCTATTCTTATCTTCTGGCAACGCTTCTACAACGTTGTCTATGGATAGTTCTGGCAACGCTTTTGACATGTTGGCTATAGGTACTGTTTTAGGCAATGCTTTCCTTTCGTTGCTATTAAGTATTTCATAAGACCACGTTTAAAAATCGTTGGCTATAGGTTAAGCTTTTGGCAATGTTTTGCACACGTTGGTCATAGATAGTACTTTAGGCAACGTTTTCTGTCTGTTGCTTTTAAGTTTGACGTAAGGCAACTTGTAAAAAACGTTGCCTATAAGTTAAGGTTTTGGCAACATTTTTGCACATGTTGGTTCTTTAGGCAACGTTTTATTACTGTTGCTCTTAAGTTTGCCATAAGGCAACTTCTAAAAAACGTTGCCTATATGTTTAGATTTTGCCAACATTTTCCTATTTTAAGCAACGATTTTGGTTGTTTTGTTGCTTTTAAATATGCTATAAAGCAACTTGTATGAAACATTGCTTATAGGCCATTTTTTATTAAAATTTACCTATATGCTACTTTTAGGCAACACTTTCTACTTGCATATTAAAAAAATCATGTATTAAAAACTAATAATGCATTAAAAAACTAATTCTTCTCAAATAAAATATACTAAATTATGTAAGTGTTTACTGTATATATACAGCAAAACTAAAAAAAAAAAAGTCATTTACTACTATTGCACAAAAGTAGTGTGATTATTCTTGATCATATATAACACAAATGAAATAACCAAAAAACTAAAGTTGAATATCCTTCGCAAATCTCCATAATTGTATCTACATGTTTTGCTTTATATGGTATATTTTCACTGCAAAAGAAAAAATAATAAATATATGTAAATACATATTCCGAAACACATAAGTATTCTCCCTTAATACATATTGAAGTCAGCAACAAAATAAAATATTAAAGTGGTTAGTTACATATACTATAACTACTAATTAACTAAGAAATTGAATTTATGAATCAATAATGCTTAGTTAGTGGTTAATACAAATTGAAGGATGACAACATGGGAAATAATGTGAAATAAAGAATACATACAGATCAGGAAGAAATTGACAGCAAAAATCAATAATAATAAAGAGTATAGTTTCTACATGACTTTTCTCCTAATCCTCAACAGTCAACATATATATGAGATGCACAATAACATTCGCAACTCTGCAGCTACACAAGAACCAACTAGAAATAAAATGATAAACTCAAGACATGCCCATACAAAATTAAAGAGCAAAAACATTCATCCAAATAAATGACCCCACAACATCATCAGTCCATATTCCAAACATATTTAACACCAAAACCAAAATTAGAAAGAAATCCAAGAGATCAAAACCAAACATTCCATTTGTTTTCCTCCCTTTAATTGCCACCATTTGATCCTTGGTTCTCTGTCTCGACAATTTCTCCTTACTCTAATCTTAATTTGCACATCCATAACTAAAATTATCATAACCATTTGATCCATGTAAAGTTTTCTATCAAATTTCTTTATTAGAAAAAAATCATTTTGAGAGCAAGAACCCCCGCTTCAAGATGATTAGCAAGAATAGTAATAATACCTTCACAAGGCTGGCACTGGAAAATATTGGCAAACTAGATAAATTAATATTATTATTTTAAACTTGTATTGACGTGTACATAAAAATTGTGCTGATTGACATTACTATTATCAGCACACTATCCATTCTAACAACTTGCTATAGTTGATTTTTATGTATAATGTATTTGTTAGCTTATACACACACAAGATATATTTATTAATACTCAAGTCTTCTTGGCTAGGTCATTTATATTTATATTTTTACAATAATGGTAATCACACCTCTCATTTGAAGGAGAGATCTAAACTTCAAATCCCTTCCTATGCAATCCATCTTTGACATCAAACATGTATTCTACTGCTGTTTATGTCTCTTTTAGAACATTGCAACCAAAATCACAAATCTAAGTATGAAGAAAAATAAGCTATACAACAACATCAACCTTAAAATAAGCTATAATGGAATAAATGACAAGATTCCTTAAAAAATGTCAAAGGTATAGAGTCCATCTATGCTGCCCATAGATTAAGGCCTCCTCTTTAGAAGAATGAAATTAAATTCACAAGCCCATACCTCCTTATCTTAAGTCTAATCACAGCAGTAGAGTAAACAGGAAGTTACCACCATAAAATGAAGCTAAGCAATGCCACTCCCCAATTGGAATCTAGGAATCCATAAGTTATAAAAAACTAAGACAATCCAAGAGATTAGATTAAGAGAGACCAGACCACCATTATGTAAAACCAAAATCAAACAACCAAGGATTATAGGATCAATTAATGCTCCCATTATTCATTAACAGATATTGCATCCTTTTCATCAGTCAAATTAATATGCAAAGATGAAGAATAAAACAAGAACAATAACCCATCCATTCATATCAAACTGAACCTGAAACAAAATTCAAATCACCATTCTAAATCAACATGTGTTATTACCTTTTCTTGGCTTGGAATATGGATTGATGTAGAAGAGTGTGGAAGACCATTTTTATCCGTGTTAGATGCACTATTTGCATCAGCTGGAGATGAGCACGTTAAGGGTGTCAAGTCTTCCAAATTAACACCAGGGCTAGCTCTTTGAAGCAAAGTTTTCACAAGATTTTCTAATCCCTCTACTTGTTTCTTCATGTTATTCAGTTGATTATCAGTGTCTTGCTTTTGATTTTCCATCTCAGTTTTCAAGGTTAACATTTCTTCAGAGTGCTTACGCTTTACAGCATCAATCTCAGAATCCATTTTTAAACTAGTTTTTGTGACACCTCTTCCATACCCTCAAACTCTACCTGGCCATTCCTTGCCGAACACAGCTTGAAAGGCTTCATCAACATTCTCTCCAGAGTTTTCAATCTGATCTTGAACTTCATCCTGTAAAAAGATGGAGCACTCATCAAAACATAATGTTAAATATCAATAAAAGATTTGCATTTGTTATAATTTTACATTATATAACTTACAATTGCACTTTTGGTTTCTAAATCCAATTCCTTTCCTTTTGTTCCCGTGCGAGTTGTAATGAATAAATCAACTTGGGTGACATCTTCATCATTCTCATTTGCCAAACGCTTCAACAAATTTAAAAAAAGTAAGTATAATATTTATCAATGAGTAAAATTCACAAATTCTCAAGCACAATACCAAATGATTTCGAACTCTAGCAAAATTCACAGGTCCCATTCGATGGTTCCACCTTTGACGCTTTCTATTTTCAGAATTCATCTTGCTAATTGTCTATATTCCATAAAATGAAAAAGAATTATAACGTTATGAAAAATACATCTCATAAGTAACATGAAATTGAAATATGACCTTATAATTTAGATCTTACTTGAATGGCAGGAAGACTCCAAAAGGCAATCAATTTTTTAAAAATTGAAATTGGTACATCTCTTGGACGATTCATTAACATATCTTCAGTGTTGTCATAAGGCTTAAAATACTTTTTCTTGATCTTACACTTGTGCCTCTTCCAAGCTTCCTTTACTCCTGAAAGTACCCAATCTTCTCCTTCTTTTGGAATGATGAATTTTGACTAAGGAAAGTACCACAATGATGTTAGCATCATTAATATACTAATATTGCATTTAAAATGATAGAAATTAATCCTACGCATACCCGGACATATTTCATAATATTATCTGTGTAGTATTTTGGAATGGCCTTAAAATTGGTGTAGTTCAAGGGGCAGAATTTTGAATTTCTAGCAATTGTGCCCAAGAACAAGCTTAAATTAGAAACAATTTTATCAGTAGGCCCAATTGCTACTCTTTTCTCAAAAATAATTTCTTCTCGTTCTTCCTCCGATCTAGCATGGATATCTTTGCATTCAATCTTGCCTCGAGTTTTTTTCTTCTTCACTGTCCCTAATTTTACATAAGTAGAGGCATAAGTTTTATAAGTCAATGCATACAAAGTATTTGAAAAATATTAGTGAAAACTAAGTAGTTGGAAAAATAATAGTTGAAGACAAGATGTTACCTTCTGGATTATTGTCCATTTCCTCAACTTTCTCTCTATCAACATCTTGGTCAATGAAGTTATCATCTACCTGATGATTTTGACCTACTTCTCCAACTTCTTGAACTACTCTTTCATTTTCAACTTCTTGTTGTTCATCATGTAGCAATTGATTTTCTTCTTCCTACACACCATTTTCTTCAAGGAAGTCATCAAGAGACATTGTTGGGCAAACTGCATTCATCCTCTTAACTTTAGGACTATGATCATTTTGGTTCGACCCTTGGTTCACACTTGCAGTGATTGATTGTCTCTTTTTTTCATTTGGAACTTGTTTTCCACTTGTTTCTTTCAATAGAGGTAAACTTGGTGTCATGAGACAACCACGTTGGACTTCCATTTGAGTGACTCGTGTTTGAGTCACATTTATAAATAAGGGTTGTCTCATTGCCATTTCACTAGAGCCTCTAACTTGTGTAGTCATTTTAGTACTCTTAGGCTACCTCTTTTCCATTTGAGTAACTTGTGTTTGAGTCACATTTGTAGGCAAGGGCTGCCTCATTCCCATTTGACTAGCTCCTCTAACTTGTGAATTCATTTTAGTACTCTTAGGCTGCCTCTCTTCCTTTTGAGTGACTTGTGAAGGAGTTGCATTCATAGGAAAGAGCTTTCTTTTTAAAGAATTAGTATTTTCTTCACTTTGGGCTGCATGTGTAGCATTCAACTGCCTACCATCTACTTTATTTTTTCCAAGCTTCTCAACTTCTTCTTGCTTGATTTTAAATATTTTTGACAATTCAGCACTTGACCTTGCATTGAAATTGAGATCCAAATTGGCTCTCTTATTGGGACCTTGACATCCCTTGTTTAAAGTTGACACCCTTTTTTTGTTGCTTTCTCCCTTGTTCATTTTGTTTCAAAGTGAAGGTTTTAATATGAAAAATTGGCAAATTAAAATTCATTAGCTTATAACATTACATTTGCCAACTTAAATACTACAAGCAAAAGCTTGGAAAATGAAGAACAAGCAAAAAGCATGGAAAATGAACAATAATAGATTTTGTGGATTGAATAAATTGCACCAAAATGGATTAGAAATACAAGACATAGTAACAATATATAATGTCAGACTCAGAAGGAATTACTATCAGCTATAATGTGCAACTGCCATCATCATTCAGTAATTTGCAGACATAGCTTTCAGACAATGAGAGGATAATTTGAACCAAATAGTTGTCCAAAGGATCAAAATCCTCTTGACCCTTTCCCCAAAAAGTTGTTTAGTCTAACTATCTTCAATGGCAATAAAAATCCATGTGCACTACAAATAGTTGTTATGTGTATCACATGAGCTAATGTAAACAAGTCTTGTTCTACTGCTAGATTCAACAAATTCAAAAAGAACAAGTAGCTACACCATATGATTATTGTCATTTTTAGAGAGGTCAGGGCAGAAAGGTAAGAAGAGAAACTTGGAACTTGATAAATGAAATAGTTATCCCTGTTTTAATTTATTAAAAGGAAAAAAAATCATATAAATTTATTGATGCATCCACAAGTTCAAGAACTTAGTGCTTCTAGGGTTGGATGTCAGTAAGATATAAAATTTCAATCTAAACATAAAAGTGTTAGACATTAGGGGAGGTAGTATAATTTTTGATGAATAAAATAAATATTTTGTATGTAGAGAAAATAATTACAAATCCAGAAGTCAATACATCCTCCTTATTAAAAGCAGAAAACAAGAAAAAACAGACTGAAACAAGAGCAAAACTACTTAGCTAAAAAGAGCTTTCAAATCCCTCAATAATTCGAAGAAGGAAGCCCTCTCCCATATCAAAAGGAAGCAAGTTATTTACATTATCAAAACCTACTATTGCAATGGGGCATGTGCGCACATAGCCAATCATAGGCATGTTTATTTTTCCCACTTTTTTTTTATTTTGTTCCTCAATGTCATTACTTATGGGATTTACTGCAGTGATCAAAGGAATATCCTGATTTTTCATTATTTTGACTCCATAAACTCCTGTGAAATTCAAGCTCGAATAAATTACACTGGATGGGACAACATTCTTATGGTTATGATGGTGGTTTATTTCTTATTGAGTAATGAACAAAATATATTTTTTGGGTTCTATTTTTCTTGCATTTTAGTTTCTTTTGTTTTGCTCTTCAGTTACTTGAATATTTCATACTTCATATTCATATAACAATTAACGTGCACGAGCACATATATCCTGTTTTCATTTTTCTTAGCCAATTAATGTTGAATGACTAGACAATTTAAGTTTCCCAAGCTATTAAAGAAAATTAAACTTAAGCATAGCTGACTTTTTATGACTGCTTTATTTAATCATGCATACCATCTACAAAGTCAATAATGCAATCTATAACATTTAATAATGCTAAACCTCATCATTAGCAACTCCAAGTGAGATCTGGTTTAGATTTGAATTCGAAACTCACTGGAAGCACTTGTGGTCAAGGTAAAGCTGATGCCTGGTAGAGAATTAGTCTAACAACCTTTGGGTGTTAGGACACCTCGTGATCTTTAAAAAAAAAGGTCTAAGTCAAAAATTTCTTCATCAAGTGTGTTTCGTGTGTTTTTTGTGAGTATAGAACCTATAAATCATTTTGAGATTGAAATGTATAGCAAGTCAATTGGCAACTTTTTATACCGTGAACTAATTATTATCTGCTATTTGCTTCCTGAGGTTTCCACTATTGGATTATTATAGAATTTATTTTAGATTAAGTATAGTGATTTACATGAACAGCATTGAGACATGGAATGATTATCCAACTAATATCCAATTCACATCCTGATTTAATATAATAAATAGATAGGGGAGGAAGATAGAGATGGAAGCTCAACTAGAGTTAAAGAACTTTGAGATTGCTCGACTTTTGGAACGTCCCCACTGTTATGAGACCATGAATAGGGAGATGTCTCAGAGGAACCAGGAAGCAGTAGGTGAGACTTATGTCATGTCTTTGGTGGACCATATGATGCAGTCGACTCAACAACAACAAGTTGACCAGAAGAAAACCCAGGGAATTTATTAGACGAGAACTCAAGATCCTGTGAGTCTCTCCTATAAAATTATAGTATCCCAATTCTCTTATTCTTCTCCAACTATTCTAATTTATGGAGTTTAAAATTAATTTGGTTCTCTTGTGCTGTGCAGAGACCTATCAAACAATGATCTGTGTGATACTATGAGGAATCTCAATAATAATACATTGACTTTGTTACTATTTGGCAAAATGAGATTACAACTTACACACCTTTTCTAACACAGATTATGTATAAGGGTTGATGTGGCTAAACTAGTGAATATGACCAAGAAAATAAAAGCATGATCACTTGAACTCAAATGCAGTCATATCGGTAGTTGTTCACAGTTAGTGACAATTGGCCTGACTTCCTTATCTAAAACTGTTCATAGTTTATACTATACTACCGTCTATGCAAAATATAATTGATTCTTGTCAGAGCAACTTAGTCTATAAGCTTGCAATGAGAAGTACATGCATAATAATAGAACTTGTGTCTGGATTGAACCAACTTAGTAGTTTGCTTTTCATCGGTTGTTATTCTTATAAATATATAATAATTGGAAAACAAAATAGACTAAGTATTTGAACAAGTACATGGAAGAGTTTGAGAATCAGGGGTCTATACCTTCCCAGTACGAAGAGCTACTTTCTGGAGAGATGGCTGAAACAACAAATAATTAAAAGGTTAAATGCAACATTACACATTAAAAATAAGAATAAATGCATGTCTAGGAAACACAAATATCAAAATGTAATAAGAAAAATAAAACTAATCATGATTCATAGAATATATTTTACAAATAAAATAAATAAAGCTTCAAAACACTTTGGTCTTATCTAATAGATGACACCACTATTGGTTATATTGCCATTCCAACTTAATATTCAACATAAGTGGAGCTTAGATGACCACTATTGTGAAACAACAATACACAAAATTTCACATCCCACTCCAACCCTAGAAACAAGAATACACAAAACAGAAAAATCATTTACACAAATCCAATGTGTCAAAAAAAAATAATCCCATAACACTAATGAAAATGACATATTTCTTCATCAGAATTAATCAACAAGAAGGCCAAACCAATTTAAAAATTCAAAAAAAAAAGTACTAGTGTAATCTTATGTGGAAGGTGAACCTTTCCTCTTATGAGGTTCCTTGCCTACCAAATCACAAAAATGATAGCAAACCAAATCATCAAAATGTCACATTACTTATTTTCTTCTAAATATTGTAATCTTATGTGTACGGTAGGGACACAACAAATGGAAAATGTCAAAAGTACTATTGGGGTTATAAAACCTATTGTACAAAGATGTTTACTTTGAAAATAATAGTAAAATATTGTTTCCATGGATACTGGATATAAATTCTGCTGTGTTCTCTTCATTTCCTGTTTTATGTCACATTATAGGTAGATAAACAGGGACATAGAGGACACGGAGAAGTTAGAGAACATAGAGATGGAGATTTTTAGTAACCTTCAACTTTGAGTCTGGAGGTGGAGCGCATGTGCTTATGGCAAAAAAACATTTTGGCATGTTAATGAAGTTGAATGTGTATATATATATATATATATATAATGTAGTAAACTAATGTATAGTAAGTACATGTACAAAAGCACACAACCAGTTCAATGTATAGATTGACCTTAAATTTACTGAGTTCTTATAGCCAAGTTGAGTTGAACTTTTCAGGTAGTTATCAACTTTAGGTAAGCCACAAACTAGGATGAAAATAAACCTTGTTTTATGGATTGAGCATAGATAAAGAAAGAAAAAAAGAAAAACAGAGAATCCAAGCATGCATACCAATAATATAACATAGCAGTAAGCATATTTAATACATGATTTTATAAACAAGGACTAGCTCTTTCAATTGTGGACCAAGTTAAGAAAGTGATACAAACTTGGTTGACTAGTGTACGGATAGGATCACAAACCAGTTGCCAGTTGCACTTAGCTGATGATCAATTTAGCCATAAGAAAATTTGGGAAGAAAATAATACAATATATAATATCTGAATCAAATGGCAAAGTCAATTTTTGAACTTTGGTTGTCCACTTGTCCTAGTGGTTCATAGCATTTTAATGTGACCCAACTAATGTATAGTAAGTACATGTACAATGTAGAGTACAAGTAAAAATCGGTCAATGAAAGACATATTGATCTAATTCTCCTACTATATATACAAACACCTTTATGCAAGTGAGAGAGAGAGATAAAGTAGAGAACAATCTAAAGATAAGAAAAGAGAGAGGAGTCTAAATCTGTCTAATTCTCCTAACTAGCATGAACGCGCATTAATATAGGAGGGGCATGACAATATCAACCAAATCAATTGACACCAAACTCCAATTAAGCACACCAATTTTTTAGTATATTGAGATAACAAATATATGAATGAAAATTTCTGATTTTGCATTAGTTTTCATTTTGCTCTGACAGTAAAAATAAAAAAGTTGAAGAAACTGACACAGTGAATATTGAGATAACAAATATATGAATGAATATTGTGTGCGTAATCTAGTAAATGTATAGGTTTATTCATATTGACAGAAGATGGGATTAGGTAAGAGATGCCACTTCAACTAATTTAGCTGTAGTATAATACTACATGTTTTAGATTAGTGACTGTGATCATGGATATACCAGAATAATTTGAACCATACCCAAAAAGTCTAGCATGTTGGAGAGGCACTTTTCCCAGTTTCAATTACAATGTACAAACTAACATGAATTACACTGAAGCCGTGTAAAAGTAGAGATTACATACCATGATGCCAAAATCATGCCATTCCATCTAAATCAATAGTAAACAAAGTATCTTTGATTTTATGCATTATAAAAAAAAACTCAATCTCAATTAGAAGTATATCTAATTAACACTAATGATAACACTCCGGACTAGATTAGCATTGTAGAGATTTTAGTCCAAAAATACAAAAGCATGATAACTGCTAGAAATACATAATGTATTGAACATTTCCTCACCTAAATTATCCAGTGATCTATATGCTAGAATTGAATTGTTTAATTGACAAACTAAGCACAAATACGACATATGATTTTGATATTGGCATGTAACAGACGAATTTCACTTCAGATTGTTAAGACAATGCTGGCATGATGGAGGTTGAAGAAGAATAGCAAGAAGCATATTTAATAGAGGATTCAAATACCTGCTTGGAGCTTCCGCTGTAGATTTGAGTCGTATGGGTCGAGCTGGTCGTCAGAGCTTCGTCACAGATCAGAGACGCTTAGGTCGAGTTGGTTGTCGGAGCTTCGTCGTAGATCTGAGACGCGTGGGTGGTGCCGATGAGAGGTGGCTGGTCGCAGATCTGAGTCGCGTGAAGGTGCCAGCAAGAAGAGGCTAGTCGTCGTCGCGAAAGGGGTTTTAATCACCAAAGGTAGAAAAGTGAAAGATACCCATTAGAGAAGCTTCGAGAATATGCTTGGACATAAGAACTTGATCGTTGCATTTCTGGATCTTGGCCAGAAACCCCCAATGTGGCAATGTGGCACTTTCTGTAGAGGCTGGAAGCAAGCACCATCATCAATGTGGCACCCATGGTGGTTTAACTCATCTCTGAAAACTTCACTCAATTAGAAAACCTAACCCCACACCTTTACCCCAAACAGAAGAGAGTGGGTAAGCAGCTTTTCTTCACAAACAAAAACCAAATGTGATATCAGAGAAATGAGAGGGGGTTGGAAAAATTTGGTTACTCCCGCGTAATAGCTTTATTATTTGCGCCTTTTTGGCAAAATATTTGAAAGAAATTAATAAGAGTTAAAAAAATGCATCTTAAGTAATATTTTAAAAAGTCTTAAAAAGCAATACAATTGGGAAAAACTTTAAAACGTTGCCTATAATGTTTCTAGCAACGTTTATTAAAGCTTGTCTAAAATTCGTTGCCTAAATATGATTAAATTTAGAGAACATCCAAAAAGCGTTGCCTGTACACTCTATGGCAACGTTTTTAAAATGTTGCTTAAAAGACGTTGCCTATACTAAGAATTAATAGCAACTTTTAAAAAATGTTGCCTATACAACTTTAGACAATGCTTTTGAAGCGTTGCTAAAAATAGCGTTGCCTAAAGTCAAAAGTGTTGTAGTGATAGATGAAGGACCAATTTGTGAAGGAGCATGGATCATAGGAGGACCTTTATCTATTTCAGCAACTTGAGTTTTCGGAAGGTCAACATCAACATTGTATGATGGTGGGGGGTCTTTGATAACTAAGGCTTCTTGCTTCTTAGCTTGAACAAAATTGATAGGGGCATGGAGATTTGACATTGGGAAAGATTTAACCACCCTAAAGACTTTGATGGTCACATAATCTCCATCCACTCTCAAGATGAGCTCACCCCGAGGTACATTAATCACAGCTCCTGAAGTTTCCAAAAATGGTCTTCCAAGAATTAGAGGACTAGTAGTGTCACCCTCATCCATATCCAGCACCACAAAATCAATTGGGAAAATGAATTTGTCCACCTTCACCAAAAGATCCTCCATCACACAGCGAGGGCAAGCAATGGATCTATTGGCCAGCTGTAGTGAAATGCTAGTAGGCTTTGGTTCCTGCATTCCCAAATTCTTAAATACAGAGAAAGGCATCAAATTAATACTAGCACCCAAATCACATAATGCCTTCTCAAAATAAGAATTACAAATAGAGCAAGGAATAGTAAAACTCCCTAGATCTTTTAATTTCAGAGGTAACTTCTTCAAAAGGATGGCAGGACACTCATCACTAAGATATATTGTCTCAAATTCCTCAAGCTTGCGTTTCTTTATAAGTATTTCCTTTAAGAATTTTGTATACTTGGGCATTTGAGAGATGACTTCAATGAACGAAATATTAATTTATAATTTCTTGAACATCTCTAAGAATTTAGCAAATTCCTTATCTGGCTAAGTGTTCTTGAGCCTCTAAGGGAATGAGATCTTGACATATGATGATGATTCATATATTATGTGTTGCTCACGATCCTTCTTCACTTTTCAGTCACTTTGGTTCTTTCTTCTCAACTTCTCCTACTTTTATTAACATCTTGAATTGAGACATCTTCAGTAAGAACATCATTTTTCTTAGTCTCAATTCTTGAGGAGCTAGGTACTTCAGTTGCCTTCTCATCTTTTACATTAGATGACTCATCAAAAATATCTTTGTATTCTGGCATTTCCTTCTTCTAGGAGGGCTCCCTAAGTTCCTTACCAGTTCTTAAGGTAATTGCATTGACCTATTCCTTTGGATTAGTCTCAATAGTACTAGGCAATATCCCTAATGCCCTTACTATAATCAATGTAGCCAACTGGCTAATCTGAGACTCTATGTTCTTCATTCTGACATTTGAATTTTGCATATACTTCATTACTGAATCTTCAAAGCATGCCTTCTTTGTAGGTGCTTGGAAACCTGGAGGTAGTTGTGGAGCTCTCTGTTGATTCTACTGATAACCCTATTGATTTCTCCATTTGAAATTAGGGTGGTTCCTCTAACCGAGATTGTACGTATTAGTATATGGATTGTACTGTTGCTAGTTAGTAATACCAGTGAAATTTACTTCTTCAGGTTTGGGGGCAAATGGACTACAAACTTGACAGTTTGCACTTGTATGACCCTGTCCTCCACATGCTTCACAAATGATTGGTGGGGCTGCATTGTTTGCTATCATCAATGTCTCCACCTTCTTTTTCAATGCTTCCAATTGACTCAGAATGGCAGTAGAAGAATCATCACAATAGCATCTCCTTGGTAATGATGTTAATCATTGACTTGCTCTGTCCCTAAGAGAGAAAGGAAATATCCGCAATTGGATTGCGTCATCTATCACCCCATTGTACTTTACAGTATCACACAACTGCAAGAACCTAGCCAAATGCTTATTTGGATCATCCAAAGGCAATCCACTAAACTGGTTCGCTCAAAATTATCAATGCTGATTTGATCTCAAAATTGTTAGCCGTCACAACTGATCTTATAATACTCCCTCCATACCCTTCAACAGTGGGCATGGAGTACTCAAGCATGGCCCGCTTTGCCAGGGTAGCTCTTTCTTCATGATTTACCTGAACTACTAGTTGTCTCTCCATCCTGTTTATATCTTCTATCACAGTTTCAATATAAGATTACTTCATTAACCTACGAGCTATTTTCTTAATTTCTAGATCAAATGTCAAACCAGGAAACTGAGATCGAGTAAGCATAAACAAAATATATGAAGTGATAAATTAATTAAAAATAGAAATAGAAATAAAAATAAAAATAAAATAAAATAATAAATAGAAATAAAAATAAAATAAGGAATAAAATAAAAGGGCGTCTAAATTAACTAGAGTTTTTCGCTTCCAATATTACCAAACTTATTCCCCAGCATCGGTGCCAAAAACTTCACACATGTAAAATACACTAAGAGCAAGTGCACTCTATCGCTAAGTAATATAGGACTTGAGTCCCAATTATTGATCCTACGAGGAATAAATGGTAATTACCAGATTCATAAAACTTTTTGTTATCTAGACAATCAAAAGTGTATGAAAAAATTTAAGATAAAATCAGAAAACAAATAAAGAATAACAATGAACAATCAAACAAAGAGTAGATAATCAATGACAGAGAGACTAGGGCACAAGGTTCACATGAATCCAATTATTCAAATTTTCTTTCACTTATGTTGTAAGGTAATTATTTTGCCAATATTCTCTTACCTGCTATTGATTCTCAATGGTCATGGATGAAACAATATTCTATTCCTAAATTAAATCACCTATTTGGTCATTTAGTTGAATTAATTAGGAATACATTAAGCCTCAATTCAAGAGATAAGCTAACATACCTGTCAATTCCATTGGTAGGAAAAATTAATGTTTGGTCATTCACTAATCTAATCCTAGGCTTACCATATAGATCTACTCATTGAATGCGGATGATCACCAGTCAAACAATGAATTAAAACATGCCAAAAGTAATCAAGTTATAATAAGAATGCAAGCATTATGATAGACCCTAAAAGAAATTACCTTAATCAAATTAGAAATCAAACCCAAAAAAATAGGAAAACAAGATCACCTATAGCCCTAGCTATGAGTTTAATTAATTATCTTCAATACAAATAAACTCATATCACAATACAAACCCATGGAAAGAAAACCCAAAGAAAGGGGAAAACTAGAGGAAAAGAGAAATCAAAACCCCTTTTATAGTGATTATGATCTTCTAACCTTCAAGAATTGAATCCTTCCTTTGAAGTCGTCCTAAAAAATCACCTGTCGTGAAACTACTCTCTCAGGATTAGGAATTTTCTGCGTGATGTGCAAAATGTAAATTCTCCATCTATTGAGTTTGGCATAACTTTTATAATTTATAGAAAATAACATGTTTTGTGATGCAACCTGTAACACCCCAACTTTTGGGATAATTACAATATAGTCCCGATTTGTACTATTTTGTGAATTCTGTGAGCAGTAAATTTAATTTGACTGTTCCGTGAGTGTACTTGACTGTTGTATGTGATTTGCTCCGACCTAAGAAAATAATAATTTTCTGGCCGGATAAATCTTATTTTAATTAATTGGAGTGGGGATCTTACTAAACCCAATTGATTGATATATAAATTAATAGCGTAATTTTTAGATTTAACGTGCAATAAAATAATTTTATATTTTTATAATATTATTTTATATTACAATACCTATTGTCTCAAAAATAGTAAAAATCTGCTTCGGTTTGACCACAGATCTTTAAAAGTGTTGTGGGACCCGCGTGTAGGAAAAACAGTCAACTGTGCTGACTGTATAATTTCTAACCAATGAGAGCAAGTCAATAAAGGTAGGCTTGACTTTCTAAACCAATAGGAATTGGACACCTAAGGAAGCATGTGTTTTCATTTGGACCGTTGGATGAAGACTTAATGATGAAGCCTTTAATCTAAGCCATTGATCTAATCAATGGTGAGATTAGAATGAAAAGTTTATGACCAAGTGATATCTACCCTAGATCTAATCAATGGTTAGGAATTAAAGATGAATCAAGGGCTAGGATTGAGTCAAAGATTGTAGGCTTAAAAATGGTTAGTAACCTAATTAAGCTTAATCTAACTAATCTAATTACTTAATTAGCATACTAAGTGAACTAGCTTAATTATGAATTAATTATAATCTAAATACTAATTAGCTATATTAATATTGATTAAAGGATATAATATATGTTAATATATACTAAGTTAATTAGTTATGTTAGTAGTATGTTAATTAAGAATGGTTAGGATAATTAACCTAACTAATTTCCTAATTAACTAACATATAATTAGGTGTAATTGGAGGATAATTAAGACATTAAGGAGAGGAGAGAGAGCACGGTTTTGGCAGCAACAAGTAGGCTTGGAGGTGGCTTGGTTCTACATGGTTCATGAAGGATCCAACATGATAAAGCCATGTGCACCTAGTGTGAACACTTGGTGATATTTTTGCATGCAAAATTGAACACTCAAGCTCTCTACACTCTCTCACACGGCTGCTGCACTTCATATTCACTTTCACTTTAGTTTTTCACACTTATCACTTTTAACTATCCATTTCTCTCTCTAAAATACCAAAAACTCAAGCAAACACTTCTCTCCCATTTTCTCTCACTAGGTTCGGCCAGCCCTCATCCAACCACACCAAGACCTTCATAATTTTAGATCATCACATTTCTTGAACCCAAATACCATTCTAAGCATCTTTCATTCACAAACTTTTCCCAAATTCGTACTCCATCTTGCCTAAAATTCCACTTCTTGCTTACTTACTTAAGGGTAAGTTTGGTTTCTATGGTTCAAAATTGAAATTCTGATTTTTCTAACCATGATTGTTCCATGGTTTTCCTATTTTGTACCTTGTATGTGTATTTACTAATTGTTTGAGAATTTTAGGAATTGTTTTGGAGCTTGTACGAAATTTGGAGGAAAGGAAGGAATCTTACCGATTGTTTTGTCTACAAGAGGTAAGAGGGAGATTTAATCTCATCAACCCTAAGTGGTGATGAGAAAATGGATTGTGTTTATGTGTAGAATCCATAAGGATTCGGTTGTATGGTTTATTTGTGATTTTTATTGTTTTTGATTGTTTAAATGCTTTACTAATTGTGATTTTAATTTGCTATGCATGATTATAGTTTTTATTATTTTTGCTATGCATGATTATAGCTTAAAATATATTGTATGTGTTTTATATGTGATTACATAATTGTATGTATTTATAATTGTGTATTTATTTAAGTAGGATGTGAATAACACTTACAAATGCATGAGTGTTCCAAAGAACACATTCAAGGCTCACTGACCTTCTCACAAAAATAGAGAACCAAAATGTTCTCACAATTTTCTAAATCAAGGATTTAATGAACCTAGGTAAATAATGGATGATTTAAGTTAATTATGGCCAATATGCCATTTAGTGTATAACCAAATGCCATTTTATTTTGATTTGGCCAACATGCCATTTTATTTACTAAGATAGGTTAGGTAATTGTTTTATAACATAAATTGATTCCAAAGAATCATTGAGAAAATCAAAGGAATTAATTCTGTTCTAGAATTTTAACATAGCAGAATTCAGTTTAAGTAAGAAATTAATCAGACACTTGAAAAGTACTAACGTAGAGCTCATATTATAAAATTTGAAGTTCGTTAGTAAATTTCAAAATGAATTTGTTGGGTAAAAATAAAATAAACTATATTTAGAGGAAAATGTTAAAAATACCTTATATTGATTTTATAGGCAAAATGCTGCCAAAATTTATTAAAATCAGACGTATAAAATGAAAAGATTCCATACTATATTTAGAACACAAGAAAAATACATTACGTATTTTAAAAGTACTAGATATAGTTTTACACATACTAAAATTGACAATTTTAAGCTATTCGGTTAAGTAAATGAATTAAAAATCCTATGCGATTGAGAAAATATCTCAAAAACAATTTACGACATTTAAAAACGTCAAAATGTCTTTACGCGATTGAAAAACATTTGCAAAAACGATGAGATTGTGAAAACGCGATAAAATTTTTACGCGATTGAACAATACTGTGAGTTTTGCTGTCGGGCCAAAGTGGTGGACCCAGACATTTTGTAGTGTAGTACTGTCAGGTGGGACGTACTATACTTTGTTATCTGGTGACTAGGGGTATTTTGGTAATTTTTTGTAAATATGGTAAAATTGGGATAATAGGGGTATTTTGGTAATTTTTAGCTCATGTTTAGAGTGTTGTGCCAATTTGGGTTATAATTGATGATTGATTGCCGAGGCGAATTACACCGTGTTTGGTGTGATAAGCGTAGTGTGGTTCATTTATGAACTTGGAGGCATTAGTGTGCGGAGAATTCCACATGCGGACAGTGGGTTGCTCCTCTGGGCCGTGGTAACGGGCAACACACTAATGATCTTGACAAGCACTATTCTTAGTCGAGATCTTGAGGGGACTATTAAGTACTATGCCTGTGGTACACGATGTTTGGGTACTGTCTTGCTACACGATGTTTTGGACTTGTGGGCTATAGACACGACGTATTGACAGTGCAATAGCTTGGTTGGGCAGCCATAAAGTATTTCTAGTTTCTTTTCGGATCATTCTCTCAGATATCCGTGTTTAGCTCCATGGAGTAGGAACGAGTCAGTGTGTGTATCATTCATCATCTGCATTTTAAATGTTCATGCATTATCTGCATTTTACTGTTTATTATAATCTGTGATAAATTATATGATTTATTGCTTTAATATATATTATGCATGATATTGTGATAAGTATTATTGTCATATATTGCTTGATATATTATGCATGATATATTGTTATGTACTGTTGTAATTCCTGTTTTGTACTGTCGTTTTCTTTATTGCCATGCAGGTAGTGATGTAGATTGTCTCACCTCTCTATATGTTTTCTCGATATTACTATATTGTTTCCATAAAGAGTTTGAGGTAGAGGAGGATCAGCCTCTTGAGGTACAGTACCCTGATGAGCAACAGTCGGGCGACTTATACGAGGAGGAGGAACCAGTAGATCATACCGATCGTCAAGACTGATCTTGAGATCATGGCACTGCCAGGATTCTTCGGGTTCGTGCGACTGGAGTTCCATGGGGGTTCCGAGGCATGGCATATGCATGCTGACCGAGGGACAGTAGCTTAAGTGGGACGATTGACCGTGTCCCTATGTAAGGAGTATGACGGGGAGGTCATATTCACTACTATGCTTTATTTACATTTAGAGTTACCTTTGACCATTAGGCGTTATTGGCAGGGAGTTTTCCACGCGCCTAGTGATTTGAGTAGCGAGTCGACAGCTCGGACTCGTGTCCGAAGTGCTGTGAGATCTCATAGATGCACACTTTTCGATGGTTATTCTGGAGGTGACGGATGGTGATTCATCGAAGGGTTTGATATCTACTGGGATGCACTTGGGCAGTACTATGTTTTAGCTTTGTGTCAACTCTTTATTGTTTTATTAAATACTTGAAGTTTGTGAATTATGTTTGTACTAAAAGAGAATCTTATATATATTATGGTGAGTTTATGTTTGTTATATCTTGTGTTTCATGTTATTTTATTTAATGTTATAATTATAAAAAGAAAAAAAAATATTCCGCAAATATTATGTAAGTATCAAATGTTTTACAACTTGGGTAAGAGTTTTATTTTTATTTTATTTCATTGCATTCATAAATGTGGCATCCCCACAAGGGTGTTACATTAGTTGGTATCAGAGCCCAAGTTAGAGTCTTTTGGGGTTGTGGTTAGGTCTGTTTTTGCTTGTGTTGTGTGAATCTCTGTGATTTGTTTCCGAAAGGTTACATCTGACATTATTTTGTCTTGTTGAAGAAAGAAGATGTATGGAGGAAGAGGAAGGCGTGCAAACGTGGCACCTAATGTGGATCCAATGGTTGTCATTGCTGAGGCTATTCAGCAAATGGCAGCAGTGATTGCTCAACAAAATCAGCAAAATCAAAGAGCAGCCCAACATTAAGATATGTGATGCTTTGAATTTGTTTGAGTTCGAGACGCAAAATAATCCGCCACGCTTTAGAGGCGAGTTTGACCACGAAAAGGCAAGTCTTTGGATTCAAGACTTGGAGCGAATATTCGAAGGAATGGGGTGCGCGGAGAATAAGAAGGTAACGTTTGCTGTATATATGCTGAGAGGAGATCCTGAGAACTGGTGGAGGAATACCCGCCAGCTGTTGCAAGCGGAAGGAACTGAAATCTCCTGGGAGGTGTTTTGTGAAGTATTTCTGGAGAAGTACTTTCCCGGTACTGCTCGACATGCCAAGGAAATGGAATTTCTTGGTCTGCGTCAAGGGAATATGACCGTTGGAGAATATGCTGCAAAATTTGAGAGTTTGTCACAATTCTCGAGGTATTTCCAGAACCAACCAGATGAGGTATGGAAGTTCCAGAAGTTTGAGGATGGGTTAAGAATGGAGTTGAGACGTGCAGTGCTACCGATGAGAATGAAGGAGTTTCCTGTGTTGATAGACACTTGTCGAAGACTCGAGGCATTGGAGCCGTCCCGAGACCAAAGGAATCGTAATTTTGGGCCGACTAGGTTCCAAAGAGGAAGTAGTAGCAGTGGTGGTAGATTTCAGAGGAAGCCTTATGCGAGACCGTTTGGGAGTCAACCTCAACGTCCATTTGTTGGGGGAAGTTTTAGTGGAAATCAAGCTAATCAGAATGTGGCGTTTACGCCGACCTGTTTCAAATGTGGCAAGAAAGGCCATCTATCTACAGATTGTCCGATAAGAAGAACGATCTGTTTTAAATGCAAAAAGCCTGGATATATTTCAAGGGATTGTACGCAGTCGGAAAGAAAGCCTGCAGTGAGGAATATCCGTGCTACTCAGCCAAGATCTGGAAGGAGAGTGTATACAATGACCGGAACTGAAGCTTCTCAGTCTGAGGATCTTATACAAGGGGAAGGTGTCATTGAAGGTAATCACCTGACTTTGCTATATGATTCGGGTGCAACACACTCATTTATTGCATATGATTGTGTGGAACGTTTGAAACTACCCCGTGTCTTCTCTCGAGTTTTCAATTGATTGTTTCTACACCGACTGCCAAGCCTGTTGTTACATCCAAGATAATGAACTGTCCTATTGTCATAAAGGATCGTAAGTTTTCGGTCAACTTGATTTGTTTACCTCTTGTTGAGATAGACATAATATTAGGAATGGATTGGTTATCTTCTAACCATATCCTTATAGACTGTCTTGAGTAAGGCCATAGTTTTTCCTAAGGAAGAAAGTTCTGGATTCTTGACTAGCTTTGTAAAGGTCAAGTCATTGTTGAGGATGGAGCTCAAGGGTTTATGTTGTTGTCTTCTTTGGAAGTTAAGTCTGAGAAGGATGTGAGCACTATTCCTGTCGTCAATGAGTTTCCAGAGATTTTTCCTGACGATGTACCTGGTTTGCCACCGAAAAGGGAGATCGAATTCTCTATCGACCTAGTACCAGGAGCCGGTCCTATTTCGATTGCACCGTACCGAATGTCACTTGTAGAGTTGGCAGAGTTGAAGAAGCAATTGGAGGAACTATTGGAGAAGCAGTTTGTGCGACCTAGTGTTTCACCATGGGGAGCACAAGGTCTTTAGCTAGTTAAAAAGAAGGATGGAACTTCGCGCCTTTGTGTAGATTATCGACAGCTGAACAAGGTGACTATAAAGAACAAGTATCCGCTACCAAGGATTGATGACTTGATGGATCAATTGAAGGGAGCCGCTGTATTCTCTAAGATAGATCTGCGATCAGGTTATCATTAGATTCGTGTCAAGGTCGATGATGTACCCAAAACAGCTTTCCGAACACGTTATGGGCATTATGAGTATCAAGTAATGCCGTTCGGAGTGACGAATGCTCCTGCGATATTCATGGACTATATGAATAGGATTTTTCATCCGTACTTAGACAGATTTGTCGTTGTCTTCATCGATGACATTCTGATCTATTCTCAAAGTCAAGAAGAGCATGCTAAACATCTCAGTATAGTTCTCCAGATTTTGAAGGAGAAGAAGTTGTTTGCGAAGTTGTCAAAGTGCGAGTTTTGGTTGGATGAAGTTCAATTTTTAGGTCACGTAATTTCCAAGGAAGGTATCGCGGTAGACCCATCGAAGGTGGAGACTGTTTTACAGTGGGAAAGGCCTAAGACTGTGACTGAGGTTCGAAGCTTTGTTGGATTAGCTGGATATTACAGAAGATTTATTGAAGGTTTTTCCAAGATAGCTGGACCACTTACACAACTCACGAGGAAGAGTCAAGCTTTCGATTGGACGGAGGAACGTGAAGTGAGTTTTCAAGAACTGAAGAAAAGATTAACGACTGCACCAGTGTTAATTTTGCCGGATCCTAACAAATCTTTTGAGGTGTATTGTGATGCATCTTATCAGGGGTTAGGATGTGTGTTGATGCAAAATCGGAACGTGGTAGCTTATGCTTCAAGACAGTTGAAGGTTCATGAGAGGAACTACCCAACGCACGATTTGGAGCTAGCTGTAGTAGTTTTTGCGTTGAAAGTGTGGAGGCATTTTCTGTATGGGGCTATGTTCAATGTCTTTAGTGATCACAAAAGCTTAAAATACTTGTTTGATCAAAGAGAATTGAATATGAGACAGAGGCGATGGTTGGAATTTTTGAAGGATTATGATTTTCAGCTTCAATACGATCCAGGAAAAGCGAATGTAGTGGCAGATGCCTTAAGCAGAAAGGTAGTAAGTGTTTCTAGTATGATGATTAAAGAGGAAGAGTTGATGAAGCAATTCAGAGATCTATGGTTATCAATAGAATTGGTACCTGGAAAGATTCATCTAAGTAGAGTTGTGGTTTTGAATGACTTATTGGAGATAATAAAGGAGAAACAAAATGTAGATGCGTTTTTACAGAATGAGAAGGAATTGTTGAAGCAAGGTCATAAAGCGACGATGGAAGAAGGATCTGATAGAGTCTTAAGGTTTCAAGGAAGAGTTTGTATACCTGACGATCCCGAACTCAAGAGAGTGATTTTGGATGAAGCTCATACAAGTAATTTGAGTATGCATCCGGGGATGATGAAGATGTATTAAGACTTGAAACGACTGTTTTGGTGGCCAAGGATGAAGAGAGATGTAGCTGAACGTGTGACGTCTTGTCTTGTCTATCAGAAGGCAAAGGTGGAACGCCAAAGGCCTGCTGGTATGTTACAACCTTTGACTATTCCAGAGTGGAAGTGGGATAGTATCTCGATGGATTTCGTTACTGGATTTCCGAGGACGAGGAAAGGTCATGATTCGATATGGGTTATAGTTGATAGGCTTACGAAATCAGCGCATTTCTTGCCAATCAATATTAAGTATCCGTTGGAACGCTTAACCCAAATATATATCGACGAAGTTGTTAGACTTCATGGTGTGCCGGTAAGTATAGTTTCTGATAGAGATCTGAGGTTTACGTCAAGACTCTGGCAAAGTTTGCAAGAAGCTATGGGGACTAAATTGCGATTGAGTTCTGCATATCATCCGCAGACTGATGGTCAGACGGAGAGAACGATTCAGTCGTTGGAAGATCTGTTGCGTGCTTGTGTGTTAGAACAGCAAGGAAGTTGGGATGAATTTCTGTCTTTGATAGAATTCACCTATAACAATAGTTTTCACTCGAGCATAGGAATGGCGCCCTATGAAGCACTTTATGGACGACGATGCCGAGCACCTTTGTGTTGGTATCAGGATGGAGAGAGTATGACTATTGGTCCTGATCTTGTGCAGCAGACTACAGAAAAAGTGAAGATGATACAAGAAAAGATGAGAACTACTCAGAGCCGTCAGAAAAGTTATGCTGATAAATGTAGACGACCCCTGGAATTTGAAGAAGGCGATCATGTATTCTTACGAGTTACACCTACAACGGGTGTCGGAAGAGTTCTGAAATCAAGGAAGCTTACACCTAAGTTTATAGGGCCTTATCAGATTATTCGTCGGATTGGTCCTGTAGCTTATCAGATAGCTTTACCGACTTTTCTATCCAATCTTCATAATGTATTTCATGTGTCTCAGTTGAGGAAATACATTCCCGATCCGACCCATGTGATACAACCTGATGAAGTACAACTGAAAGATAATTTGACGTACAAAACATTTCCTGTTGGAATCGAGGACAGGAGAGTGAAACAACTTCGAGGGAAGATGATAGAACTGGTGAAGGTAGTATGGAATGATGTAACGGGAGATGCTACATGGGAATTAGAGGATAGGATGAGGGAGCAATACCCTCAATTGTTTGATGTATGATGAATTTCGGGGACGAAATTCTTATTAGTAGGGGAGAGTTGTAACACCCCAACTTTTGGGATAATTACAATATAGTCCCGATTTGTACTGTTTTGTGAATTCTGTGAGCAGTAAATTTAATTTGACTGTTCCGTGAGTGTACTTGACTGTTGTATGTGATTTGCTCCGACCTAAGAAATAATAATTTTCTGGCCGGATAAATCTTATTTTAATTAATTGGAGCTGGGAGATCTTACTAAACCCAATTATGATTTATATATAAATTAATAGCGTAATTTTTCAGATTTAATTGTGCAATAAAATAATTTTATATGTTTATAATATTATTTTATATTACAGTACCTACTGTCTCAAAAACAGTAAAAATCTACTTCGGTTTGACCACAGATCTTTAAAAGTGCTGTGGGACCCGCGTGTAGGAAAAATAGTCAACTGTGCTGACTGTACAATTTCTAACCAATGAGAGCAAGTCAACAAAGGTAGGCTTGACTTTCTAAACCAATAGGAATTGGACACCTAAGGAAGCATGTGTTTTCATTTGGACCGTTGGATGAAGACTTAATGATGAAGCCTTTAATCTAAGCCATTGATCTAATCAATGGTGAGATTAGAATGATAAGTTTATGACCAAGTGATATCTACCCTAGATCTAATCAATGGTTAGGAATTAAAGATGAATCAAGGGCTAGGATTGAGTCAAAGATTGTAGGCTTGAAAATGGTTAGTAACCTAATTAAGCGTAATCTAACTAATCTAATTACTTAATTAGCATACTAAGTGAACTAGCTTAGTTATGAATTAATTATAATCTAAATACTAATTAGCTATATTAATATTGATTAAAGGATATAATATATGTTAATATATACTAAGTTAATTAGTTATGTTAGTAGTATGTTAATTAAGAATGGTTAGGATAATTAACCTAACTAATTTCCTAATTAACTAACATATAATTAGGTGTAATTGGAGGACAATTAAGACATTAAGGAGAGGAGAGAGAGCACGGTTTTGGAAGCAACAAGTGGGCTTGGAGGTGGCTTGGTTCTACATGGTTCATGAAGGATCCAACATGACAAAGCCATGTGCACCTAGTGTGAACACTTGGTGATATTTTTGCATGCAAAATTGAACACTCAAGCTCTCTACACTCTCTTACACGGCTGCTGCACTTCATATTCACTTTCACTTTAGTTTTTCACACTTATCACTTTTAACTATCCATTTCTCTCTCTAAAATACCAAAAACTCAAGCAAACACTTCTCTCCCATTTTCTCTCACTAGGTTCGGCCAGCCCTCATCCAACCACACCAAGACCTTCATAATTTTAGATCATCACATTTCTTGAACCCAAATACCATTCTAAGCATCTTTCATTCACAAACTTTTCCCAAATTCGTACTCCATCTTGCCTAAAATTCCACTTCTTGCTTACTTACTTAAGGGTAAGTTTGGTTTCTATGGTTCAAAATTGAAATTCTGATTTTTCTAACCATGATTGTTCCATGGTTTTCCTATTTTGTACCTTGTATGTGTATTTACTAATTGTTTGAGAATTTTAGGAATTGTTTTGGAGCTTGTACAAAATTTGGAGGAAAGGAAGGAATCTTACCGATTGTTTTGTCTACAAGAGGTAAGAGGGAGATTTAATCTCATCAACCCTAAGTGGTGATGAGAAAATGGATTGTGTTTATGTGTAGAATCCATAAGGATTCGGTTGTATGGTTTATTTGTGATTTTTATTGTTTTTGATTGTTTAAATGCTTTACTAATTGTGATTTTAATTTGCTATGCATGATTATAGTTTTTATTATTTTTGCTATGCATGATTATAGCTTAAAATATATTGTATGTGTTTTATATGTGATTACATAATTGTATGTATTTATAATTGTGTATTTATTTAAGTAGGATGTGAATAACACTTATGAAATGCATGAGTGTTCCAAAGAACACATTCAAGGCTCACGGTCTTCTCACAAAAATAGAGAACCAAAATGTTCTCACAATTTTCTAAATCAAGGATTTAATGAACCTAGGTAAATAATGGATGATTTAAGTTAATTATGGCCAATATGCCATTTAGTGTATAACCAAATGCCATTTTATTTTGATTTGGCCAACATGCCATTTTATTTACTAAGATAGGTTAGGTAATTATTTTATAACATAAATTGATTCCAAAGAATCATTGATAAAATCAAAGGAATTAATTCTGTTCTAGAATTTTAACTTAGCAGAATTCAGTTTAAGTAAGAAATTAATCAGACACTTGAAAAGTACTAACGTAGAGCTCGTATTATAAAATTTGAAGTTCGTTAGTAAATTTCAAAATGAATTTATTAGGTAAAAATAAAATAAACTATATTTAGAGGAAAACGTTAAAAATACCTTATACTGATTTTATAGGCAAAATGTCTTTGCCAAAATTTATTAAAATCGACACATATAAAATGAAAAGATTCCATACTATATTTAGAACACAAGAAAAATACATTACGTATTTTAAAAGTACTAGATATAGTTTTACACATACTAAAATTGACAATTTTAAGCTATTCAGTTAAGTAAATGAATTAAAAATCCTACGCGATTGAGAAAATATCTCAAAAACAATTTACGACATTTAAAAACGTCAAAATGTCTTTACGCGATTTAAAAATGTTTGCGAAAATGATGAGATTGTGAAAATGTGATAAAATTCTTACGCAATTGAACAATACTGTGAGTTTTGCTGTCGGGCCAAAGTGGTGGACCCAGACATTTTGTAGTGTAGTACTGTCAGGTGGGACGTACTATACTTTGTTATCTGGTGACTCGGGGTATTTTGGTAATTTTTAGCTTATGTTTAGAGTGTTGTGCCAATTTGGGTTATAATTGGTGATTGATTGACGAGGCGAATTACACCGTGTTTGGTGTGATAAGCGTAGTGTGGTTCATTTATGAACTTGGAGGCATTAGTGTGCGGAGAATTCGACATGCAGACAGTGGGTTGCTCCACTGGGCCGTGGTAACGGGCAACACACTAATGATCTTGACAAGCACTATTCTTAGTCGAGATCTTGAGGGGACTATTAAGTACTATGCCTGTGGTACACGATGTTTGGACTGTGTACTGTTACACGATGTTTTGGACTATGGGCTATAGACACGACGTATTGACAGTGCAATAGCTTGGTTGGGCAGCCATAAAGTATTTCTAGTTTCTTTTCGGATCATTCTCTCAGATATCCGTGTTTAGCTCCATGGAGTAGGAACGAGTCAGTGTGTGTATCATTCATCATCTGCATTTTAAATGTTCATGCATTATCTGCATTTTACTGTTTATTATAATCTGTGATAAATTATATGATTTATTGCTTTAATATATATTATGCATGATATTGTGATAAGTATTATTGTCATATATTGCTTGATATATTATGCATGATATATTGTTATGTACTGTTGTAATTCCTGTTTTGTACTATCGTTTTCTTTATTGCCATGTGAGTAGTGATGTAGATTGTCTCACCTCTCTATATGTTTTCTCGATATTACTATATTGTTTCCATAAAGAGTTTGAGGTAGAGGAGGATCAGCCTCTTGAGGTACAGTACCCTGACGAGCAACAGTCGGGCGACTTATACGAGGAGGAGGAACCAGTAGATCATACTGATCGTCAAGACTGATCTTGAGATCATGGCATTGCCAGGATTCTTCGGGTTCGTGCGACTGGAGTTCCATGGGGGTTCCGAGGCATAGCATATGCATGCTGACCGAGGGACAGTAGCTTAAGTGGGACGATTGACCGTGTCCCTATGTAGGGAGTATGACGGGGAGGTCATATTCACTACTATGCTTTATTTACATTTAGAGTTACCTTTGACCATTAGGCGTTATTGGCAGGGAGTTTTCCACGCGCCTAGTGATTTGAGTAGCGAGTCGACAGCTCGGACTCGTGTCCGAAGTGCTGTGAGATCTCATAGATGCACACTTTTCGATGGTTATTCTGGAGGTGACGGATGGTGATTCATCGGAGGGTTTGATATCTACTGTGATGCACTTGGGCAGTACTATGTTTTAGCTTTGTGTCAACTCTTTATTGTTTTATTAAATACTTGTAGTTTGTGAATTATGTTTGTACTAAAAGAGAATCTTATGTATATTATGGTGAGTTTATGTTTGTTATATCTTGTGTTTCATGTTATTTTATTTAATGTTATAATTATAAAAAGAAAAAAAAATATTCCACAAATATTATATAAGTATCAAATGTTTTACAACTTGGGTAAGAGTTTTATTTTTATTTTATTTCATTGCATTCATAAACGTGGCATCCCCACAAGGGTGTTACACAACCAACGCCTAGGCACTGGCTTATAGGCACTTAAGCACTAAGCCGTTTAAGTCAAGACGCGCGCTGAGCGCTCAAGTGCTGGACAATGATGAAAAATTCCTCTTTTCTTTGCTTCTTTGAGGGTCCAATCTTTTCCATATGTAATTACCTAACAAGAACACACAAAACACATAATAATAAAAAATTAAACAATACTAAAAATATAACAAAACTTACTAACAAAGTTCAATAAAAAATATAAAAAGAACATGAAAAACGAAAGAATTGAGCTATAAAAATATGACATATTGACTGTTCAATAATGGCGAAGCACAAAGAATCTTTACAGAAACATCACTATTTTGCATTGTCTCCTCACTACTATTTTATGACATTTTTCTCTCCCATAATGGTGTTTTTAGAAAGAGAAAAAGGTGGACAAAGAGAGTACATTGAAATTAAACAATGAAGAAGACTTGAAAAGAGTCGAAAACCACTAACAACTGCCATTGGAGCTCGTCGAAAATTGCCTCTGTTCGTTAGAGGATAATAACAGAAATGCCAAAAAAGGAGAAAGTGGGGGGAGAAATCCCCCACTCCTATTTATAGGTGAAGGAAACCCCCTCAACATTTGTCATGAATGGGGGCAAAAGCGTCTCCTCCCTTTCGTTTCGAAATTTAAAATAAAAGGCTATTCACGACATTACGAATCCCAAATGACAGCTTCCACTATTTTTCAACCATGTGGCATACTATTTCAAAACAGAGTAATTGAAAGGACAATGCTCAGAACATTCAGAAAATTGAAGTGACGTATGACATTTCAAGAAGACATTCAAGTTGTATCACAGGCTTGCATCATGATATCTGTAACATCCTCCTGAACCAATTAGCCTTAATGAATGTTATAGAAGCTCTTTAACACTTGTGCTAATTATCTGTTAATTTTGGTAATTTTCTAAGGTAGTTTAGGCATGATGCTATAACGTAGAACTTAGAAAACAACTCATATTAGCTTAGAATTTAACACAAATTGCCTAGATGATGAAAATAAACATGGAAAATTTATTTCCAAGTTACAAACAATTAGAATGAGTTGTGGTAATTTTTGGAGAATTAATTGTAATAGTTTGACATTTTTAATAACATAGGGCGAGCGTTTAAAGGCCAAACTGAATAGGAAAGTAGCTTGAAAACTCATGAGATTTTGTGAAGATGTCAAATAGAGGATGGAGTTTATTCTGGGAATGGTTACAGGTTAAGGCAGATAACTGTAAGCCTATTAGTTTAATTCCTTAGGTTTACCTTAACTTAAGAAAGAGTAATAGAGTTGAGTGATTGTTAATGGTGTATAGAAAATTATTAAAGGATGAGTATAGGAACTAAATGAAGTCCTAGAATTTTCTATGAAACTTATAAAAGTATGAAAATTCATTAGTGGAAGATCAAAGTATCGTTAAGAGATAAATTTCTCACACCAAATATTTTGCCCTTATTTTTATCCTTATCTTCCCTTAGTAGAAGATAAGAACAAAGAAAGAAAGAAAAGTATGAAAGAAAGGAGGGAAAAGAAAAGAAAGAAAGAAAGAGTAGAACGAGAGAAAAATAAGAGGAAGGAAGAAGGAAGAAGAATGAGGAACAAGAAGTGGAAAGAAATAACATTACTAAAGGAATTAAGGTAGGGGTGTTTTCTGTAACGACCCGGGACTGCCTGCAGGATTGATGAGTGTCTCCACAAACCAACACGAGTCTTTTCAGCGTGCTTTGTCCTCACTCACACGCATCCTAGGAAACTTCCCAGGAGGTCACCCATCCCACAATTGCTCCAGGTCAAGCACGCTTAACCATGGAGTTCTTATGTTCTAGGCTCCCGAAAAGAAGTTACAACTTGTTGATATGGCTACACCAAATCAATTCCTTTAAGCCATCCTCAACTATGTAGTCCCATACCTACACAGTCTCTGAATCCCTCTCATTTTGGTGCATATTCAGTTCATTCATGCAGACCCTCCGCTTGGAAGCATGCCAGGAGCCGCTCCTTGTCCGTGCCTCATTGCACCGGCGACACTTCCCGCCCTCATCGGCCCCGGGACGCCACATGCCCACCAGCTTCCGCTTGGTTCGTCCCCGAACCACACCGTACTGGGAGAGGTCCCGTCTCTGATACCATTAATGTAACGACCCGGGACTGCCTGCAGGATTGATGAGTGTCTCCACAAACCAACACGAGTCTTTTCAACGTGCTTTGTCCTCACTCACACGCATCCTAGGAAACTTCCCAGGAGGTCACCCATCCCACAATTGCTCCAGGTCAAGCACGCTTAACCGTGAAGTTCTTATGTTCTAGGCTCCAGAAAAGAAGTTGCAACTTGTTGATATGGCTACACCAAATCAATTCCTTTAAGTCATCCTCAACTATGTAGTCCCATACCTACACAGTCTCTGAATCCCTCTCATTCTGATGCATATTCAGTTCATTCATGCAGACCCTCCGCTTAGAAGCATGCCAAGAGCCGCTCCTTATCCGTGCCTCATTGCACCGGCGACACTCCCCGCCCTCATCGGCCCCGGGACACCACATTTTCTTCTTGGATCTATTGTCTTCCACTTTTTCTAGTTTGTTTGCTTGATAGATGAAAGTGGTTGAAAATTTGTTAGTGCTTGAGGCTTAATTGCCACTAGTTCATGAGGATATGTAACTCTTTCTTATTTCATGATGTTCTTTCTCTTAATCATATTGATGATATTGGATTGAGGATGATGAATATGGGTTTTTATTAGTTTGACTATTATTGTAAAACTTAGTGGATTTTGGATGAGGTTATATGTTGAGTATTGTTGTTATGGTGGTTTGAGAGAGGTTTATTCTAGGTATAGTATATTTAAAGACTTGTTTTGTTGCTGAAACCTAGATGGTAATCAATTACCATGAGCTAGTAGTCGATTACTAGTCTTCCTAGAAAAATGCTAGAAACGACGTAATCGATTACCATCAATAGGTAATCGATTATCATGCCTCTATATGCGAGATTTGTAAGTGGTAATCAATTACCATTAGTAGGTAATTGATTAAAAAGCCCTTGTTTTGAGAAAATGGCTTGTGGTAATCAATTACCAGGTATCAATTACCAATCCCTGTTTTGAGAAAATAGAGTTCTCTGCTCTATAAGGACCAAATGGAAGCTTAAGATATGAATCAATTCACTAATTTAAGTATCTTGTGTTATGAATGTGAACTTAGTAAACCTAAGAAATGATGTGAATGTGCACTTAATATATTTGTGAATTGATGATAACATTGTGCACCTAGTTTACTTGTGAAGTGATCCTCTAGTGCACTTAGTGTATTATGAATTAATGATATTTGTGCACTTAGCTTATTTGTGCACTTAGTATAACTTGAGAAGTACACTTGTTATGATTATGAGGTGTACTAAAAAAATGATTTACTCCTTTAGAATACTAAAGTGGAGCTAGTATTGAATAATAAATTGAGAATTTGTTCCTTTACAAAGATAAAGTTGAGCTAGAATTGAATTGACTTGTAAACTGTTCAAAACTAAATAGATATTAGATATGACCCTCATGATAGGAGGTGATCCTAAATAGATATTGGATATGACCCTTGTGATAGGAGGTGATCCTAAATAGAAAATGGATATAACCCTCATGATAGGAGGTGATCCTAAATAGATATTAGACATTATCCTCATGAGAGGAGGAGATTCTAAATAGATATTAAACATGATCCTCATGAGAGGAGGTGATTCTAAAGAGATATTAGACATCATCCTTGTATCCAAGGATAATCCTAGATGTTGGGTAAATAAGGATAATACATACCCTCTCTACTTGGGGTGGCCCTAGATGTGATTCTTTATAGTTTTGGCCAGGGTTACCTAGAATAGTGTTGTGTAACGGTAATCTGCTACTTATAAGCTAAGTAGACTAGCCTGATAAGTAGACTATCACCAAGTATTTGGTAGTGTGAGTCCCACATTTACTCCTTACCTCTAGATAAAAAAACCTAGGGTTATATGTTGTAGCCTTACCTGTTTAAGGTAAATTGATATAGTTTTTGGGAATATACTTGGAAAGATGGTAATAAACTAGCACTAATAATAGATTTATACATGATTGAATATTTCTATATTATCATGTAAATGATATTGATATAGATCATAGAGTTGGTTATGAATGTTTATATTATGAGAATAAGAAAATATTATAGTGATATAGAGTTATAATTCATATCTAAAATGTATAATCTAGATGTAGTCTATGATCTATAAATATTGGATATTTATGAATTATTAAGTAATGAAATTAATTAAATTTTCTGCCTCGGGAAGAGAAATGACATATTTTGGCTTTTGCCACTTTTCTATGTTATATTTTAAATATTGATTTGATTCCCCGAAGTTGTTGGAGTTATTATGGTGTTATTAGAATTCTCATCCCTTGTATTTCTATATTCCATGATAATTCCAGGGCAAGATCCTTTTGCAAAGTAAGATAGAAGATATGGATGTAGAGTGGATAGATTACTCTTTTGGCCATTGTTTTTTCGTTACTTTTGTGCAATGGATTGTACACAATTTATTTGTATTTGTGCCTGATAACTACTGAGGCTATCAACTTATATCAATTTATAACTGATTCACCAAAACTACTTTTAGTATAAGGTAACACCGGGTCGAGCCCTTAGATCACTCTAATTACGCAATCAAATTAAGAGGTTAACAAACAAGGGGGGAGGGTTTGCAAGATTAATCAACAAAAAGTAATTAAAATGGTAAACAGAATTAGGAAAACAACCAATCCAAGGGAATTAACCAATCTTGATTTTAATCCATCCTTGATCACTATGGATCCATTTAATCACCAACTGAATTCTTGGTCTTCGATCACAACAAGAAGCCTCAAAATGATGCATGGATCCTCTACTAGATAAGCATCTAGAATTTCATCAATCAAGGTTAGACAAATTAAGCATCCATCTAATCCCAAATTAACCTAAGAATCTGAATTCAACAAAGCTAAACAATCCATCAAACACCTTTGATGCCTTGTCTTTCATTGCATAACTTTAGTTACACTAAGACAAATGAAGTGAGGTTTATTTCATTTGAAAGATATGAGATAAGACTATTTGCCTATAAAATTCTAGAATTTTTGAAGCTAGCATGTACTTTTGGCACATTCATGAAAGTCAGCCTTTCTAGGTGCCCAAAGTTATTTCTCCTAGGATATTTTTTATGGGAAATTGGAGTTCCTTACTCTTTTGGATCCATTATATATGCCTTGTAAAGTGTGTTGAGACACTAAAATGGGTATTTCATAGAGGAAATGATTACCTTGCATATATGGGAAAGTAAGTGATCTTAAGCATCCAATAGTTATGGGTTGCCATAGGTAGGTATCTAGTTCCTTAGGTAACATAGAGTTACATTTAATATCTCATATGAGGTGATGATGATAGGGTATACTAGATACAAGTAAGCTGAGTTTAGTTAGCAATAGTCACTTGTCATAGTGTATAAGTTGCTCATAAGAGAGAAAGTGGAGTTAGTAATGCATGAATGGACTGTAGTATAAAGTTGTTGTAGAAGTTCAAGTCTTTAAGCATTGCATAAGTTAGGAATTGCCTAAAGTAGGTATCTAGGACCTTGAGCACACTAGTGTGGCATAAGTTACCACTTGTAGTGTGATAATTTGGCAAGCCAGATACAAGTATCATTAGTATGATTACTTAACTAGAAACGTGGAATATGCTTCTTTATGAGTTAGAAATTAGATGAAAGTACATGTTTACTAGAGTTTAGTTCTTCACTTAATTATAGAAAAACATGTGGTGAGTTAATGTGGTGGCTTTGTATGAGTTAAACATAACACCACATAGTTTCATATACTTGCTAATTCCCAAGTAGAGTAATCTTTAATGATGTACAATCATTTAGCCAAAGGAGCTAAATGGGAAAGTCCAAAGTCTTTTTGAGTGAGGATTTAGCGCTAGTTTCTCAGAGGGCCAAGGTTATTGGTTTCCATACAATGGAATCAGTACTCTTACTGTAACATCCCAAATTTAATAACCATATTATAACTGGTGTTATACCACAGTCATTAGATCTAAGAATGCTACTTACTACAACTAAGTATTTTCAAATATAACAATTATGCATATATGTAGAAAATATGAGCCTCGAATAAATAAATAATACACAATATCTGTATTTATCACTAATAAAATGCATACATCATCAAAAGAATCTACAAAGCTACTCTAAGCTAAGAACTCCAAGGTCCTGCTTGTCTTCACTTTCCATAAGTCTTCCTCCTAGAATCATCATGGAAACACACACAAGGGGTGAGAATCATATATTCTCAGTAGTTAAATCCTTAAACCAGGCCATCATAATCATTCCAGCCATTTTAGGGAAAACAAAATTCTAAAGCTCATCTCATTCATAACAAGCTAGAAAGGTGGCAAAAGCCAAAACCATGTCCTTTCTCTTCCCGAAATAGATTCTCATTTTATAAGTTTGTATAAAACTCATATATCACAAACAATTTTCAGGTAAACACCACACTCATGAAAACATCATCTTCATCTTAGAGATACCAAAGCATCATCTTTCTCTTAGAGACATATCAACAACAACAACATCTCCACCTCAGAGATACGCAATTGCCCATGCAATTGTAATGTTATGAGTTCATTTCATGGTGGCAACCGCCCATACAATTGCCATGCTACACCAAATTATGTCTAATGTTTATGTCTATGCAAGTCCTAAGAGTGAATTAATTTTAAGAATGTCATGAGTCCTCAGATGTATTGAGGATATTACCCACCTCAACTACTCTGAGATATGCTATAATATGTAATGAATTATTAGGCGTAGCGAGGATATGACTCACCTCCACTACTCATTAACACGTAGAGAGGATATTACTCACCTCAGCTACCCAACAAACATAATGAGGAATTACTCACCTCAAATACTTAGGAACATAGTGAGGAATTACCTACCTCACTGCTCAACAATAATAAAGAGGAATTACTCACCTCAATACTCAACAAACATAAAGAGGATATTACTCATCTCACTACTCAACAAACATAGAGAGGATATTACTCACCTCACTACTCAACAAACATTGAGAGAATATTACTCAGGTCAACATGTTCCACAACTTATGATAACTCTAGGGAATAAAGTTATTTCACTTGAATTAGAATGTTTATGTGCATGATATTCTTAAGTTGTTAAGTCCAAAGGTTCAATTCATGTATGATTTTGATGATTAAAGCTTCCTGTCTCAAATGATTAAGAATTGAATATTTAATGATTTTATTTAAGAAATTTGAATGGATCTTAGTTTAACGAACTTTAGCATTGTGTTGATGCGAGTATTCAATATGAGAAGGTCTTGGAAGAAATAAGGAAAGTGAAGAGAGGCTTAAATTTGGAAGAAAGCGTGAAGGGAAGAAAACTTGACAACCTACGCCTAGGCATGAAAAAGCCACGCCTGGGCGTGGCAGTCTCGAATTTTCAGGAAATTTAAATAGAGAAACCCACACCTAGACGTGGAAATAATGCGCCTAGGCGTGGGTAGCGCTCTGACTGTACGTGTTTTGCTGCTACACTTAGGCGTGGAAAAGTTGCGTCTAGACGTAGGAAAAGCCCAGGTCTGCGAAATTAGATTTTTTATCTGATTTTGGGGAGCATTGGTGGGACTTTTGGTTTTTTTCAAAAATAGAGTTTGATAGCGAGAAGGAAAGGAGCATATTTTCTCTTGGAAAATAGGAGATTCAAGTGAAGAATCAAGGCCAAGGGAGAAAGATCGAGCTTGGATTCTCTCCAATTTTGTTCATTCTTTGCTTTTCTCTTTTGATTTTGTAATTTGATGGATTCCATCATTGTATTTTCTTTTCCTTCTCTTATGATGTGTAACTAAACTCTAATCTAAGGGTTCTCTAGGATCATGCTATGAATGTGAATATTTTGTAATTTCTTTAGGTTCCTATCAATGAATTTGATTTTGTTCTTCCATACCTATGCTTAATGCTTGTTCTTGATTGGCTATCAATTGCATGACTATAATATTTTCAATTGAACTAGACATAGGGATTTAGAAATACAGACATGGTATGGTTGATGTATGTTCAAATTACATTCAAGTTAATTAAGGGTGTTAATTAGCTAAGGGGATGGACACATACCCTTTGGCCATGCATAGCAAGTGTTTGAAACTTGGTCTTAACGAGTGATTCTTATGCTATTTCACATGGACACATAGTGGTTTGGATAAGTTTGATATGGGTAATTGACCAAGACATAGGCTTTTATCTATAATTAATTTCTGCAAGCAAAATCAATTCTTTGGTAGTTGTTCTTGAGACACAAATATTCATTGAAGTAGCAAGTGAATAGGGACCCCTAGACTTTATCCATACTCATATTTCTCTTACAAACTTGGTTTTTGGCGCATTTAGTTTTATCTATTTTGAGTTGTTAATTTTTTTCTTCTTATTATTAAAAATTCACTCTTATATTTTGATTGCTTGAATAAGAATTTGTGAAAATTGGTCAGGTCTTGGAACCTTTCTAATTATCAATCCTTTGGGAAACGATACTTTAACTCTCATTATATTACTTGTCGACCTGTGCACTTGCGGATCCCACATAAGTTTTTGGTGCTGTTGTCGTGGATTGAGTTTAGATTTAGTGTTATTTCTTATATCGATTCACAACTCTTATTTCAAAGTTTTGTTTGTTTTGTTTTTACTTTTTAGGTACTTGACTCTTGTATGCAAAGGACTCAAAGTGTATCTTGATTTCGTTACGATCTTGAGATTGAGAGGACTTTTCGTAGATTACTAAGAGAAAAACAAGTGCAACGGCAAGCATTAAATTTTGACAGCGAATCTGAGATGGTGAAAGAAGTGAATGCTGAAAGACTCTTGAGGGAGTATGCCACGCCAAATGCTTGAGACATGCAATCTAGCATCAGAAGGCCAGCTGTACAAGAATAGTCTTTTAAGATTAAGCCTGCCATTATCTAGATGGTGCAGAATACTTTGCAATTTACGGATCTACCCCATGAAGATCCCAATGCTCATCTAGTTAACTTTTTGGAGATTTGTGATACTTTCAAGCACCACGGGATGACTGATGATGCAACTCACTTGAGGCTCTTCTCTTTTTCTTTGAGGGATAGGGCCAAGGCCTGGCTTTAATCTTTACTTGAGCATTCCATCACTACTTGGGAGGAACTAGCGCAAAAGTTTTTGGACTGATTCTTCCCTCCTATGAAGTCAATGAAGTACAGAAATGATATCTTGTCCTTCAGGCAGTTTGAAGGAGAAACTTTATATGAGGCATAGGAGCGCTTTAAGGAGATGCTGAGGAAATGCCCTCATCATGGCATAGCAAAATGGATGTTGGTCCATACTTTCTACAACAGCTTGACAGCATCCATTCGATCTATAATTGATGCAGTAATTGGAGAGGTTCTTATGAGCAAGACTGTAGATGCTGCCTATGACCTTTTGGAGGAAATGGCTAATAACAACTATCAGTGGCCAGCAGAAAGGTTTACTCCAAGGAGAACAACAGCCTGTATACATGAAGTTGATGCTCTCACATCGCTTTCAGCTCAAGTGGCAGTACTCTCTAAGAAGCTTGACACCATGGCAGTCAATTCAGTGCCAAGCGGAGCTAATAAGTTAGCTGAAACTTGTAATCATTGTGGAGACCTTCACTCTACTACAAATTGCATAGCTAGCCTGGAAAGTGTACAGTATGTCAATCAATTCTGCTAACTGAGTCACAACAATGCTTTTAATAACACTTACAATTCTAGTTGGCGCAACCATCTTAATCTTTCTTGGTGCAAAAATTCTCAAGGTTCTTCTTCTTTTTATCAGCCTAGATAAGCACCCTATGCCCCTCCAAGTTTCCAACAACAGAGCTTCCCTCAAGCTGAAACTTCAACATCAACTTCAACTTCCAACTTAGACAAAATATTTGCTGTAACACCCCGATTTTTCATTTTTCTTGATATAAATACGTTTTATAATATTTGTGAATTTTTGTGAATTTCTGGGAATTTTTAAATATTTTGATTATTTTAATTATTTTAATATTATTTTTGAACTATATGCTTGAATTTCAATTTTTTTAAAATATGAGTTTTATAAATTTTTATGATTTTTGAGAATTTTTATGGAATTTTCTGAGTTTGTGATTATTTTAATATTATTTGAGATATGTGTGGTTCCGGGGAGGACCCGAGGCGGGCTCGGAAAAATAAAAATTTTTCCTGGACCAGAAAGTTTCGGACTGTCAAGGCGGAATCGAGGGATCTTACTAAACTCGAAACTGGGAACAGTTGACGAAAATTTTGTTTATCTGAGTTTTCTATTATCCATTGAGTAATAATAGCAGTAGTTATTGTCCATTGGGTAATATTTTTTGAAAAAATATCTTGATGGCAATGACTTAAAGTGATGGACCAATGGCAAGTAGGAAGAAGTCAAAATGGATATTCAAGTTGAAGAGGAGAAATTCAAATTGACTACTCAAGCTAGAAGACAACTTCAAATTGGCTACTTACTCTTTCAAGCTTATCTTATTATTCTTTCTCTAGAAACTTGTAGAAATAATGACTCACCTAGTAAAATATTTACGGATAAATATCTAATGAAAAATATCTACGTAAAATATCTAGATGAAATTATCTTTTGAAAAATATCTGAATGAAAATATCTAAGTTAAAAATCTTAAGTGTAATAATGAACCATCATTACATAGATTAATGACTAACCAATAGAAATTGGTCAAATTTAGTGGCATGGACTTTGTTGTGAACCGTTGCATGGAAAACTTGATGAAGAAGCATTAGATAATCACCATTGATCTAATCAATAGTGTGAGAGCAAACTTGATAAGGAAGCTTAGGATACCTACCTTAGATTAAATTAATGGTTAGGAGATTAAGTGAACATTAATGGTCGGACTAGATACTAAGTAACTAGATGAACTAACTAAGTTAACTAATACTTGGAGTCTATGGTTACAAGAAAATATCTAGGATTTTTCTAGAAGGATGATCAATGCATGACAAATGCATGATCTAATCAAGTAACTAGATAGTTAGTTATGTAACTAAATAACCTAACTAATTTATCTTAATTGAACTAACTACCTAAACTAGATGTAACTAGAAACTAATTGAAATCAAAACTAAGTTAGCTTTCCATTGAGCCACACGGTTACTAGGCCATTCTAGCATGCTCTTGAATGATCTTTTATGACCAATAGGTGACCACTTGATGACCTATGCCATGCGAGACCATGTGAAGCCATGTGCTTAAGCTTTATGTTGTTGAACAAGCCTTGAACTTCCTATCCTAAGCAACCTACATGGCCAAGTCTTGAGAAATTGGACATTTCATTTCATTTTCTCACACTTTGTGACAAGAACCTATCATCTTTTTCTCTCACCTCCAAGAACTCCAAGAACAAACACCAAAAACTCCATTCTTTTCTTCTCTTGAAGGCTCACAGCCAAACCCATTGAAACACCTTCCAAGCTTCAATAATTCCAAACAACCTTAGATCTAGAATCTATACACAATTCTAAGATACTTTGTAGTTGAGATCTTAGCCTAAATCATCCATCTTCAATCTTGTTCTTCAAGTTAAAAATCAAAAAGTTCACACCTTGTTCATCCATGGAAGCTCATGGCTATACTCACTCCACCAACATCCATCCACTTTTGATTCAATCCAATCTCACTTCTTGAATCCTCACATCATTCTAAGACTCTTTGGTGTTGAGACTTTAGTTTAAATCAATCATCTTCAAGCTTGATTCTTGGATTTAAGTTCTAGGGTTTCAAGGTAAAGATCTTGAAACTTGATTTCTTATTTGATTCTTGGAATCCTAAGACCATGTTTGAACTATGGTCATCTTAATCAAGCCTTAGATACTAATTTTTATGTGTTTGTTTTAATTTTAATATCTACTTGGCGGTGAAAGATTGATACAAAGAGAGTTTTATAAGGAGCTTGGGAAGCTACACACTAGGTAAGAGGGAGATTAACCTCATTGGCCATATGTGGTGGTGAAGGAATGGATTATTTATGTTTGTGAGTGGAAAATCCATGTGAAGATTTATTCACTCAATTGTGTGGTTATTGGTTTTTGTTTATTGGATTATATGTGATTTTTATTGCTTTGATAATTATGCATGATTTATATATGTGAGATGGTATGATTTTGATTGAATTGTGATTAGATGCTTAATATGATTTTATTGGTTCAATTATATGCTTGAATATGTGATTATGAAAGCATGTTGATTCTTGTGTAAAGTAGGATGTGATTCACATAATTGGAAATTGTATGATGGTTCCAAAGAACCCTAGAGGCTCACGGCTTCAACCACCACCAAGGAGCAAAATGTTCTAAATTATTTTCCTAATCATGAATTAAATGATTTTATGATGAGAAATTGGATTAAAGATTTTTGTAAAGAATAAGGTGTTAGAAAATAATTAATTATGAGTTATGAAACATGTAATGAAATTCGGCCAACATGCCAATTTTTAATATCCTAGTATCAAAATTATTTTACCACGTGTAGACTTAGGTATTTGATTAATAGGAAATTTATTTGATAGGTTTTTAGACCCAAAAAGGAAATAAACTAACTTTTAGAATTAAATTAGTGTAATTAAGCTATTAAGTAAGATAAAAGTTAAAACTTGAAATTTACTGACGTATAGCTCACCCTTTGGGTTTTGAAGCGCGTTAGGAATTTTTGAGCTGTAATATTCCAAGTTAATCAAAGAAATACAGTTCTGTGAAAAAAATATTATTTAAAGGTGTATTAAGGAAATATTGGGATTAAAGTCCAATTTTGATATTAAATTAGAAAAGTTTTAATTTAAGCTTAAAATATGTTAGAAATATTTTACGCGATTGAAAATACATAGAACAGTTCTTATGCGATTTAAAAATAGTGATTTTTAGCTACACAATTGAGAAAACATTTTAAAAACTTTACGCGATTAAGAAAATGTTAAAAAGTCATTACGCGATTTGAAAATGTAATTAAAGTGTTACGCAATTGTGAAAAAATGATAATATCGCTACGCGATTAAAAGGAACAACGAGTTTTGCTATAGGGCCGACGTACTGTACCCAAGTGGTTTATGGTTTTAGCATTGTGCTGGTGGAACCGAAGTTCTGGACCCGAGTGGATCATTGGTATTATGTAGTTGTATGAGCAATTATATAATATCATTGATACTAATGGTATTGGACAATTGTATAGGCAGTTGCTTTAATATCATTGGGAATGGTACAACGGTAGTTTGATATGCATTTGAGCATTATACAGTCGGTGGTTGTTGTGGCGTTTTATGCCTAAAGAGTGAACGGGAACTCACATGATAGTGGATCTGGACTTGATCTTGGGGGATGTTAGGGCGCAGTGATTCATTTTGTGATTATGCTATCACAATATATATATATACCCCTGGCCATGATAAACTAACTGCAATGCACTGGCAGCCCGACAACCACTATTTCTTTTCATTATCCGGCGTTAGATTGTCTTTTAGGGGGGACAGATCTTCTGGTACGTTCATCTCTGAATTTGAATCTAGCTCTAGGGAGTAGGAACTGGTTGCATTGTGCATAAGGATGGTCAGCATACACATCGTGCATATGCATAGTCAGCGTCTCATACTGTCGTGATATAGTATTATTGTGATATAATATGATTGTGGTATTATCATCATGTCTGATATTGTGTTGCAAGTTTATTGGATTGTTTATCTATTAAATGTCATGAATATATCTACTGGTTTTATATTAATCTATGGATTGTATTTATGGAACGACATTGTTGTTCGTATCATTTCTTTGCTGCCATATTGGTATGCAATGTAGGGGATCTCACCTCTTTGCTGTATTGTTCTGTCTATTTCTATTGTATGCTTACTTCTATGAAGACAGCGATGATGGCAAGGAGGAATCAACTAGATTTCTTTAGGCTACAGTTTCTTGAAGGCGCTGAGGCTTGGCGTATTCATTGGAACTCCGAATATATAGAGTATTGTGGCGACATTACTTTATCAGTAAGTAGGACACGCCATGGGGTAATTACTTCATCTTTTACGGTTGCATATGCAGAGTTTGTTTTACCTATCAGGGAGTTGTGGAATGATTTTCACTATACTCCTAGAGAGAACTTCCATTTATCGTTGGCTTGGATTTCTATCCGTCGAGACATTCCCAGCTAGGGAATTTGTCTTCTGAGGAGAACTCTTATTCCTAGATGTTGTGAACTTGGGTCAGGTCTAGTTTTTATATGGTAATTATATTCTATTTAGAATACATGAGTTTTATGTAATGAAGATGTTACGAATCTCTGTTATGTACAAGAGATGTATTTAATCCAGTCTTTATATCTTGTATTTTTCTAATTCAGTAAAGTTTATGTTATCTGTGAAAAGAAATTTTGAAACCCGTGTTTTAATAATATTAAATATTTTATAACTTGGGTAAAGAATATTAAGGAGTTGGTCGGAAATGTGATACCCTAAGGAGGGTGTTACATTTGCTCATTTCATGACTAGCCAACAAAACTACATGACTAAAACTAATGCAAGGCTAACCTCCCATGATGCTTCGATGTAAAGCCAAACGACTTCTTTGAGGAATCTTGAGACTCAGGGTGGCCAACTTGCCCAAGCTCTAAATAATAGGCCCCCAAGGAGTTTTCCAAGTGACACCATCAACAATTCAAAGGGTGCCTCTACCGAGCATTGTAAGGCCATATCCTTAAGGAGTGGGAAGGATATTGAAAGAAATCCCAGGACTCAGTTACTTAAAGAAGATGTCAAGGTGACAAAAAAATGAAGAGGGTGTGAGCCATGAGAATGAGAAGAATGAGGAAACTGTAAAGAAGAAGGAGGACATGTCATATACACCACCTCTACCTTTCCCCAATCGGCTTGTGTAACACCCACCTTAGGGTGCCACACTTCTTGTTACTCAAATACCAAATTACCCTTTCATTGGAAAATCGTGCTTTGTGATGTAAATACGAGTTATAAAATTTCTTGATGATAGTAAGATAAACTTAGCGGAAAATAAAAACATAACAACATTGTCACAAATTATTTACATCGTATATACACAAATCATAGTATTGTCATATTTTAATATTTACAAACTAGACTCTCAAAATATTTAAACTTTAATTTAAACTAACATACTGCCCAAGTATTACTACACAGCAGAACCTTCAGACGGGTCCTCTTCAGACTCCTCAGAAGATAGAAGTCCGACTTGACGCGAAGTCCTACGGACAGGTATCCACGCAGACAACACTATACTAGTCGCACTCGGAGTACGATAGTATACTTCCCAATACTGTCTAATTGACAATGGGAACTCTAAGTATTAATATTCACACTAATGTCCAAGATGTAGTCTACTCAATCTCATATACACAAGGAAACGAGACTCCTCCATCACTTCAAAACTCAGCTTCCTCAACAGGAATCTGCTCTTCCTTAGCTTTTTGCTCAAGTTCTCACTCAACGTCTTTAAAATTATAAATACAATATAGAATAGACATACAAAGAGGTGAGATCACCTACGCCAATACCAGTATGGTAGCAATGAAGATAAACACATACAAATTCTCATACTAACACATCATACATTATTACAATTATGTCACCATTATCATTTATCTAACACATATCATATCTCATATCAACACATCATACAGAATTACACTTATGCCAACAATATCATTTATCATCATAATTCATACAATAAGCCATAATTACGATCATGTCCTTATCAACATTCAATTGTTCAATAATTCAATTATCATAAACAATAATTACAATAATACTCTCAGTATCTCTACATATGCACCTAGACTCAATTTCCTACTCCATGGAGCTACAACTCAGATCGGAAAGAGTGATCGTAAAGATCTGTCTGCACTACATGCCTCGGACCACGTGCTCAATTTTTGCACATCTAGCATATGCACCAGTCTTTATCAAATCTTGATTACGGATAGTCTCTCGGTCCGGATCATTGGTGTGTTATATCGGTCTAACCCACGTATAGAAGAGCTACCAATTGCACATTGTAGGCAACCCGCACCCCAATGCCCCCAAGGTCAACGAAAGACCTACACTACGCATATCGCACCCACTCAGGAGGTGTATTCTCTCCTTCCTAGGCAAATAGCCTTATCCAGTCCATCGGACCTTTTCAATGCATATACAAATGCACCTTTCTCAGTTCAATTCATTCTATCATATTCTCAATTAAATTTTCTTTACCTCAAGTTCGGGGTCCTCATATTGGCCCAACAGTGTCATTATTGTAATTTCATCGCGAAACCATATTTTTCACATTTTCTCAATCGCGCAACAGTTCTGTCGCATTTTCAAATCACGTATCAATTTTTCATCGTTTCTCAATCGCGTAAAATATTTTTCACACGTTTTAAATCAAAAATACTATTTTCCTCATTTAACACCAAAATTCAACTTCATTTTTCATATTAGCATAATAACCCCTCAAAACATAATATTTGCATTATAATCCTCATTTAAATAATATTTTCACAACAGTCCTTCATAAAATTCACATTTACGAAATAGTCCCTCGTAAAATTTATATTTACGAAATTGTCCCTCATGAAATTCATATTTACAAAATAGTCCCTCATAAACAAAATATTTACGTTTTAGGCCCTCAAAAATTGTTATTTATAATATGGCCCTATTAAAAATGAAAATTATTATTTTGCCCCTCTAAAAATCATAATTACAATATTGTCCCTTTAAAAATCATAATTACAGTATGGCCCCTTTTAAAAATGAAAATTATAATATTGCCCCTCTAAAAATCATAATTACAGTATGGCCCCTTTAAAAATGAAAATTACTATTTTACCCCTCTAAAAATCATATTGATAATAATTCATTTTCCCAAAAATCATTTTACTTTGCTATACTCAAATTTGTCCCAAATTCATTTAAATCTCTCAGTTCTCATTTTAATTCATCAGTTTAATTATATCCGATTATTTTCCCACAACCTTCAATATTATTCAAATTCATTTCTTTTTCATTTAAATCCTTCATATTTCAATTGAATCTCTCATTTTCAGGACTTTGGTCCTTTCTAGCCTAGTATGGCCGTAAGCCTCAAGCTCTTTGGAGCTCTCATAAAATCGGTTTATCATATTATTCACATCCTAAATTACTCATACACTTGCATGCAATCAAAATTATCCATACAAGCATATTATCAAAACTTTAGACATATTATCACACATGCAATCACAAATATTAAATCGTAAACACCAAAATCACAAACAAAGAGACATCAAACAATAAGCGAATAAACCCTTATGGGGTTTTCACCATACACAACCATCCCCACACCACCAAAACATGGTTGGTGAGGTAAAATCTCCCTCTTACCTCTTGAAGACAATTAATCGGTTAGTTTCCTCCTTTCCTTCAAATTCGTACAATCTCCCAAACAAATCCCTAAAATTCTTAAACAATTAGTAAAAACACATACAAGGTTCAATATTGAAAAACCATGGAACAATCATGGTTAGAAAAATTAGAAATCAAATTTTGAACCATAAAATCAAGACTTACCCTTAGAAAAGTAAGCAAAAGGTGTGATTTTGGACAAGATATAGTAGTTTTTTGGAAAAACTTTGTGAATGAAAAGTGTTTAGAATAGGATTTGGGTTTAAGAAAAGCCAAAAGATAAAATTATAGAAGTTGGTTGGTGTGGGTTTGAGGTCTTGGCCGAATAGAGAGAAAGAAATGGAAGGAAAAATAGCTTGGGTTCTTGGTATTTTGGAGAGAAAATGGAAGCTTAATTTGTGATAATTGTAAAAGTAATATTGAAAGTGCAGAAATGAGGGGCTGCCGTGAGTGTGTAGTGGTGAGGTTGAGTGTTTGAATTTGCTAGGTAAATATCCAATTGAATGCACATGGTAGTGCACATGGTTTATGGCAATTTGGAGACTTCAAGAACCTAGTAGAACTTAGCCACCAAGCCCCCCTTAGCTGCTGCCCAAACCGTGTGGCCTCCTTGAGTTTTAGGGGTTTAATTGTTTTCCATTTAAGTCTAATTAATTGCTAATCAATTCACTAGTTAATTAGGTTTAATTTCCTAACTAATCTTAATTAACATCCTAATGATATAACTAATTAGTTTAATATATATTAGCATATATTATAACCTTTAATCAATATTAAGATATCTAATTAATATTTAGATCATAATTAATTAAGAACTAAACTAGTTCACTTAGTTTGCTAATTAGGTAATTAGGTTAGTCAAATTAAGCTTAATTAGCTATTAACCAAATTCAAGCCTACTATTTTTGACTTAATTCTAACCATTGATTCATCTTTAATTCCTAACCATAGATTAAATCTAAGGTGGATATCAATTAGTCATAAAACTAGCATTCTAATCTCACCATTGATTAGATCAACGGCTAAGGTTAAAAGCTTCCTAACTAAGTCTTCATCCAATGGTTCATACTAAAGTCCAAGCCACTAAGTTTGACTTATTCTCAACCATTGATTTTAACTTTAATTTCTTGCCCTTGATGTAATATAAGGTGGATATTGCGTAGTGATTTTATCTGGATTCATTTTACACCATTGATCGGATCAACGGTTAAGATTAAAAGCATCTAAATTATGCTTTTTCATCTAACGGTCCTAAATAAAGTCTATGCTTCTTTTGTTGACTCATTCTTATTGGTTTAAAAAGTCAAGCTACCTATTTTGACTTGTTTTTATTGGTTCAGAATTCTGTTCAGTCAGAATCGTTGACTGCTACGCTAAACGTGGGCCCCACAAACTTTTTCGGGTGCACAAATAATTTTTCTACTATTTTTGAGACAGTAGGTACTGTTGAATAAAATAATATTATAATAATATAAAATTATTTTATTGCACAATTAAATCCTAAAAATTATAAGATTAATATATATATCAATCAGAATTGGGTTTAGTAAGATCCCCCAGCTCTAATTAATTAAAATAAGAATTTTCCCAACCCAAAAATTATTATTTTCCTGACCCGGAGCAAATCACACAAAACAATCAAAATTAGTATTGAAATAATCAAATTATTTTTATAATGCACAGAAAACACAAAACAGTGAAATTCTGTCAGTTTTGTAACATAATCTAAAATTTGGGGTGTTACAGCTTGTAAAGCAAAAGCTTGATCAGCAATTCAAAAAATTCTTAAAAGCTTTCAAGAAGTTATATATCAACATGCCATTTATGGAAGCTTTGGAGCAAATGCCAAGCTATGTGAAATTCAAGAAGGACATCTTGTCCAAGATGAGTGATGCGAATTAAAAGTTTCAAACTCAAGTGCAGGTTGTTTCAAGTAATAAATTCACGGGAGTCCGAGGTTGATCCACAGGGAATTGATGAAGAAAAATTCTTTGACATAAGGTAAATATTTTGTCATAACAATAAAAGTGATAAAACTTTGTCACAAATAAAAAGGATTTACTTGGGTTAGGAGATCCACTCTTAGTAAGTAAAATAAGGACAAAATTAATTCTTTTTATAATTCAATTAGAATCCACACATAATGGAGGTTCCAATCAGAAAATACAACATTCAAAGTTCATTTAAGATTATATACGTAATTATATTATGATTCCTTTAATCATTTATTAACACCACCACTTATAAATGGGCTCAAGCATTCATTGTGCCAATATCTTGTCTACAACAAATCAAAATATCTACTTTACAAGGAAGGTTTCTAAATTAATTGGAAACAAAATACAACACATATAATGGCTACTTGATAATATATCATTTAAGCACAAGAAAGAGATTAATCTAACCTTATTTCATTACCAACTCACCCTTTCACCTAAGTAAAATGAAAATTAGTTACTCATAGATAAGAAGAAACGAAGAAAGAAGAAGAAGAAGAACATAACTTCAATTTAAAACAAAAGAAAACTACAACAAGATGAACAAATAACACAATAGTTTGATATTGATCTCTAAGACCAAGATTCCTATATGATCAGCTAATGGTGCCTTTTATAGAGGATTAGGGATACAAAATGACAAGAGGCCTGATTAATAAGTGAGTAGATGAGTGGGTGGATGAGTGAAAAATGCCAAATGACTTTTGATGAGTGAAAAATTATTGACATTCTTTGTCTCCAAAATTATTCAGTGCTAAACTTATTGCATTCGTCATTTTCTCACCAAGTGGTCTTCATGAAAATTTTAGGCTTTTGTCTTAGCTTTCAAATACCATTAGTTTTAGCCTAAACTCATTCCTACAACTCGAGATATGGTCTGATTACTGCACACTGCTCAAGCCCAGCTACAGATCCTCTGTTCTGACTTGCAAGCCCAATATGACCTCTAAGAAATCCGAAATGAGTCTTGTGTTCTTCATGAAAGTTGTAGATATTGGTCTTAAATTATATATGCTAATATTTCACCCCAATTCAGTTCTTACAGCCCTATTTAGGCTCTAATTATTGTACACTGTTCAGGTTATAATCACAAAACCCATGTTCTGACTTCCAAGACCAATTAGCTCAATTAGATGTTTGATTTTGACCTAGAGCTCTTATGAAAGTTGTAGAGATCTCTCTTATATTTCCTACAAGATAAAATACATAATTATTAGACTTCTAAAACGCAAGATATAGCAAAAATACAGAAACAGTGTAAAATATAAATCATGCTGAAAAAATTAATTAAGTCTAATTTGAGTCCAAACTTACAAAACATAACCGAACTCAATCAATTAAGTACATGGAGAGTGTAAATGACTAAAAATGAGGGTTTATTAATGTATCAAATATGTGATTATCAAATTCTCTCACACTTAACTTTTTGCACTCTTGGGCAAAACACACAATACCAAAACTAAAAAAATGACATAGACTCAAAAGCTAAACACGCTAAAAAACTCAATTTCTAATAATATTTACGATTGAAGAGTAACCAAAGATTCAAGAGATCAAAACATTTATAAGGTAACATTTCTTCATATCTTAAACCAACAAACAAAGAAACTTCAATTGAAAAGCATGAGTCAAGAATGATAGATCTTCATAAGATCCACTCTCAATCCTTCAAGTGTTTAAAAAGGTAAGTATTTTACTCAATTCAACCTATGAAAATTGTACTATCATAAGCTTGCTTATATTCTACTTCTCCACTACTCAGAACACATGCACACACAAATCATGAGGAATTTATTTAAGGTTGTAATGGGTTTAAGGTAAAGGAGGAGGTAAAATAGATATGACAAGTTAAATACCAAAGAGAATAAAAGAGCGTATGAGCTGAGTTCAATTAACAAGCATGAAAGTTCATCCCAACTCCACCTAATACAAATTTCCTTTACATATTCTTTTCCTTTCCTTTATTGCCTTGTTGGCCCTTATTTACGCATTTTTTTATTTTTTTTAAGATGAATATAATATATACAGTTTTTACTTAAATAATTTTTTTTCACCAACTATTCTGCACACACACCCCCACACTTGTTCAAGAACTCATCCAATGATAAATCTAATGTTCTCTTATTCCTTAAGGCCGAGTAAAAACATGATTTTTCATTTAAGGCACATAATGAGCTCGAAACAAAGAATGGTCAAATAAGCTCAAAGGGGTTAAGCAAGGGAAAATAGGCCATTTCCAATGCCTTACGTTGGCAGGAATTAGAGAATTTTCAAGAAGTCATAATAGTGCTTAATATCATATTAGGAATCAGAGAATTTCCAAGAAGTCATAAGAGTGCTTGATATCATATTGAGACAATATGTTGCTGAGCAAGGCTGCCTATTTGTGCGCCAATCATTCTTGGCTATTTGGTTAAAGTAGCCATTTTAAGAAAAATGTCTTAATCATATTTATGTATGCATGTGAAAATGTAGTCTCAAAAAGAATCAAAACAAGTTCTAGAGTAATAATTCCATGAGTGAAAATCATACAAGAAAGAAGAGAATGGTACAAATGTTCAATCCATTCATTAATAGGCTCTAAATCTCACAAGGCATAATTCTATCATTCTCAGTCTACCAATTCAACATTCATAACCAAGCATGTGATGTTTAAAAAAGAAGACAATTTACTCAATCATGCAAATTTCCTTGAATTTGAATTGCTACTTCTGCACAAACTAGTTATCTACCTAATTAATCCTTACTCTGCCACCAATTTTGATGCATCTCAAGAGTAAATAATTTATTCCTTACTCTACCATCCTTAATTACTTTTATTGTTAATAAATTACTGACAAACATATAAACACTACAAACATATTAATAAATATACTTTTTAATTTTTTTTATTTATATATATATATATTTTTTTTTTCACACAACTATCATTCCCCCCAACCAGATCACAACATTGTCCTCAATGTCAAAACATAGATAGGTAAAGGATAGAAGATAGTATCTATTGTTGCAATTACTGAAAAGAGAAACCTTACACAAATTAAAACAGAAACAAAGTACAATAAATAAAACCAAAGATAAAAGGAAAGTTATAGATGAAGTGCCAGATCACACTCTTGTTCATTGCTGCTACCTTCTGGCCAATCTATCTGAGCTATTACTGGTTTAGGTTCATAAACAAAAGCTTGTAATTTATCAATTAATTCATCAACATTAGAAGCAGATATAAGGAGTTGTCTTGTCAAAAGTGTGATTAAGCTCTGTTCCACAGCATGGTCAACAAAAGATAACAAATTATCAAAGAAATTATTAACATTCAACAAACCTATAGGTTTATGATGGATGTTCAGTTGGGCCCAAGAGATAATTTGAAAAACTTATTCCAAAGTACCAAAACCACCCGGTAAGGCAATAAATGCATCAGAGTTTTCAAGCATTGTCCTCATTCATCCATGCATAGATGATACTTGAAATTCCAGCCCAATTGTCTTTCCAATGATATTCCTTTGAGTTAAAGGTTTAGGAATGACACCTAAAACTTGACCACCTCTTATATGTGCAAAAGGTGATATAGCCCCCATTAACCCAATCCTACCTCCCTCATATACTACACGAATGTTCCTCGTAGCAAGTGTTCTACCAACAGTGCTTGCTGTGTTTGTAAACTCTAAACCCTTCCCATAACTTGTCCTACAAAATACACAGATACTGATAAATCTACGAATTAAAGAAGAAGCTCCCTTTATTTCTACACTCACACTCTCTTTGAAGGATTATGAGTTGCAGGAAAGTGATGAAAATAAAGTGTTTAAATAGGGAAGAGAATGGAAAAAGGTTGGCTGTTGTCAAAAAAGTTTGAAATTAAGAAACATAGTTTTTTTAATTTTTTTTTTATTTTTTGACTTCAAGAAAATCATCAAGGTAAAGAAGCCTAGAAATCCCTGAAGGACCTCACTCAAAGGATCGTCTGTTCAAAACCAAAATACAACAAAATCATACAAAGATAAAATTATAACAAAAATTAATGGCATACCTTTATGTACAATTTTCATGGCGTATCTTTATACTGCGCGTCATGAGTGCAGTCGCTTTCATAATCTTACTGCCCCTTGAAAGAGACATCAAATTCCCTTAAGGAATTTCAGACTTAAGGCACTCCTACCACTTGTGGGATATCCAAGCCTATGTATCATCCCTTTAGTTAAAGAGAGAAAATCTGAATACGACGACTAGTGACCACAGCCAGTGGAGCTACGCTCAGGAACCCAATAAATCAATACCAGGAATTGAGCTCAGAGGCATTGTCATGTGAGAATGCAAACATGGGATGCTTCTATCTGTCCATCAGCAAGCAGAGCTTACGGTTAAAACTTGGGAATGCTTTTGCGGCTCTCTATAGAGCATAGCACACTAACCTTATTTACGGACTAGCGTGCAAAGGTCTGCCCAAGTCAATGACGGGCCTGCCACTGGCAGGGGTTCCTAATCTAATTAAAGACCAAGTACAACCGAAGTTTTGGCCTTTTTTTAAGGAGATGTACATGATAATATATACATGTTGTTGTGATTGTAGCTCACATCTTCCTCTGGTTTTAAGTCCAGTAATGACTTAAACGCTTTTTATGAGTCAAGGATAAGCTTCCCATCCAATTTTCTTATAAATTAGCAAACAGAGCCTTTTTGAGTCAGATTCCTAAGACTGTAATGCTTTTGCTCGTCCCTGAAAAGATTTCACAAATTAATAAGTTCACGATGCACAACTCCACAAGAATGCGTCTCAAGAGTCAATAAGATATCATCTAATGACTCCTTACTCAACCCATTCTTAATAAAGTATATTTTATTTTCTCGATTTGTAGAAACCATTCCCAAAGAATGACATCACGTGTTACATTTCCATCGCGCACACTTGTGAGAAACTTGCATTCTTTTCGTTCTTCCTTTTTTAGAATAAGAACTTTTACCAAGACCCGACATGTATGGAACAAATGAATCTGAAGATTCACTAGCTAAATGAACCTTTGCTTCGATTATCCAGCGTATATCTTCTGGGATGCCCTTGTACATTAACAGTCTCAGTCTTTCACACTAGCTTTGTAGATTTTTATTAGAGCATTTTAAGGAAAAGAAGGGAAATGCTTTCTTAGATTTGAGAGAATGATATCCATTTTGAAGGAGAATGAATCAGTTATTCTAGGAAGCTGAAAAAAATAAACCGACTTGAGAGTCACGGAGTACCGTTATCCATAACTTAACCGAGGTCACAAAGAATTCAACAACTAGGTTTTCTAGAACTGGTTTGAGTCTTTATCCATTGTTCTTAAATACACTATCATTTTGAGGATTCTCAATGTCTATGGCCCCATAAGGATACAAATGTTTGACAATAAAAGGGCCACGCCACCTAAATCTCAATTTTTTAGTGAATAGGTGAAGACGAGAATTATAAAGCAGAACTTTTTAACTAATTTTAAAAGTTTTTCTCAAAATTGATTTGTCATGAAAAGTTTTTGCTCTAACTTTATAAATCTTTATATTTTCATATGCATCATTTCTCAATTCCTCAATAATCAAAAATTTCAATGACAATGATAGGATTCAGAGGCATCTTGTTTCGCTTAGAAATGGAACCTTATTTTTTTACAGTTTTTACAACTTTTTCAAAATGTACAACTATCTTTAAATAAAGTGGGCCAATAAAATCCATACTGCAAGATTTTCGCAGCCATTTGAAGAAAAGAAACCTCCACATGCTTCTAAATGAAAAAATTTAATGACATTACCTACCTCACTGTTGGGCACACATCTCCGAATGATTTAATCAGGATAATTAAGGCAAGATCTTTCATGTTGCAAGAAAATTAATTATATTAGCAAACCAAGTCTTTAAATTGATAAAAAATAAAAATTTATTGGGAAAAGAATCATTGATAGGTGTGATATCAAAAGGTGAGCTTGTTATAAGTATAGACAAATGATCTGCAACAACATTTTCGGCTTCTGTCTTATCTTTTATTGTGATATTGAATTCTTGAAGCAACAAAATCCACCATACCAACCTAGGTTTGCAAAAACTTGTTGAGAAAATCGATAAGTGCACCGAATTGTCAAAGTAATAAAGTTAACGATTAAGAGGGAAAAACACACTAAAACACATGAAATTAAGAGGGAAAAAAATAACAAAGCACATGAATGCAAAACACATTAAGAATGTAAACACATGAAATTAAAACACTAGGGATCTGACTTCACTTAATTCAACAATCTATCATAGACAATAGAGTAGCTTTGGGACCTTCATTCTATCTAATTTCTAATCATTCAATTGATGGGGAGAATCCCTTAATTAATTAAAACTCAATTCCTTGGTCTAAACCCTAACTCTTAAAGGCATGACCTTTACTCTATGAATTCTCATGGAAAATACCACAATTCACTCCCACAAGTTGTAGGCTTTTGTATTATCTTTCAAATGCCATCATTTTCAGCCCAAAATCATTCCTACAACTCGAGATATGGTCTGATTACTGTACATAACTTAGGCCCAGTTATAGTTCCTTTATTCTGACTTGCAAGCCCAATATGACCTCTAAGCAATCCAAAATAAGTCTTGTATTCTTCATGAAAGCTGTAGATATGGGTCACAACTTATAGATTCCAAAATTTCAGCCCAATTCAGTTCTTATAGCCTGAGTTATGCTCTGATTACTATATACTGTCTAGGTTCTAATCACAAAATCTGTGTTCTAACTTCCAAGACTAATTAGTTCCACTAGATGTCTGATTTTGACTTAGAGCTCTTCATGAAAATTGTAGAGCTCTCTCTTATCTTCCCTATAAGGTAAAATACATAATTATTAAACATCTAGAACTCAAGATATGGCCAAAATATAGAAATAGTGTAAGATGTAAATCATGCTAAAAAAATCAATTAAGTCCAATTTGAGTCCAAACTTAGAAAACATAACCAAGCTCAATCAATTAAGTACATGGAGAATGTAAATGACTAAAAATGATGGTTTATTAATGTATCAAATAAGTGATTATCAAAGAGGAAGCTTGGTGACTTTGAAACAGTGCCATTATCGGAGGAATGTAGTGCTATCTTGCAAAAAATACTTCCTCTCAAGCTCAAAGATCCAGGAAGCTTCACAATTCCATGCACCATTGGAGATCTATTCTTTGGAAAGGCTCTATGTGATTTGGAGGCAAGTATAAATCTCATGCCTTTTTCTATTTTCCAAAAACTAGGTTTGGGGAAATACAAGCCAACATCAGTGACTCTCCAACTAGCTGATCGCTCTTACACTTATCCTAAGGGAATTGTTGAAGATGTGCTAGTCAAGGTGGATAAGTTCATATTTCCTACTAACTTTATAATTCTGGATATGGAAGAAAATCACAACGTACCTCTGATTCTTGGCCGACCGTTCCTAGCCACAGGGAGAATGCTCATTGATGTTCAAAAAAGGGAGCTTACTATGAGAGTGCAAGGTCGCATACTATGAGAGTGCAAGGTCAAGAGACAACTTTTAATATTTTCAAAGCAATGAAATTTCCTTAAGATATTGAAGAATGCTCGTATGTGAATGTGCTTGATGGGACGGGATCTAAAGGATTTAGTGCTAGTGTCCTATGTGACCCTCTTGAAGCTTCTTTGCTCTCTACTTATAAAATGGAAGATGAGTAATTGAGAGAGCTCGAGCTATTGCTTTCTTATTTGTGCTATGTCGATCTTGGTGACAAAGCTACATCTTCCAGATATCATTACAGAGAAAGTCTAGCCTAGGACTATAAATGTGGCGCTTCTTGGGATACAACTCAAGTTCTTTACCTTATCTTTATTTTGCTTTATTGATGCTTTTACATTCATAGTGTAGTTATTTTTCTTCTTTTGATTCTATTGTGCTTTTGTTTACTTTTTTTCTTTTGATTTTTTTTAATTATCTTTATGGCCTTGCATCGAAAAAAAAAGTGTCATATGGAGCTATGCAATAAATGTGAAATGTTGATGTGGTTGATTAGATCTATGATATATTTGCCTTTAGATTAATTGTTGATTCTAGGAAAGGATGCATGCCATTTGAAATTTGATTGAGCTTTAGTGTTTCTTTGTTATGTAAATGCATTTCCCCTTACATGATTGTGAATCTTGGAATTACAATAGTTGTACACATCTAAAGAAGGATGTGACTTGCCTTGTTGTGACAAAGATTTAATTTCTAAAAGGGTGTTTGATTTTCTCTTGAGGCAAAATTATAGGCTAAGCATGTTTGATGAAATGATTAGGGCGTTCTTTGGATTGGTTGAGCCTTTCAAGCCTACCTATGTATGTATGAATATCCTTAGTACCTATTTTGAGCCTTGTAAATGTGTTGGCCTTTATGTTTTGTTCTTTACCCACATCCGCCTTACCTTTTAGCCCTTAATTATAGTTTATCTACCATTATCCATGTTGGGAATATATATTGTAAAATGCTTAATTGAGTTAGAAGAAACAAGGGTGCACTACTATAGGCATACTTTAGAACCCAACAAAATTGTGATTTGAAACAAAGAAAACGATGAAAATATTAAAAAAAATTGAATTGATGAAAAAAAAAGAGAAGAAAAGAAAAGAAATAGAAAAAGAAATAAGCTTCGGGTGTTCATATGCTAGAAGATATGCCTTGTGCTCATGGTTGTTTGGATCATTTACTTTTGCAAGATTGAGTGTCCAAATGTTTATTTTATCCTTCCCTTCATTTCTGTACCCATTACCTTAGCCTTACCTTATAAGCCTAAAAGACCCTCTTGATCATTAATTATGCTTGGTTCTACATTAGTGGAGAGAGAGATGAAAGACATTTTAAGGCACTCTGAGTTGGAATTACTTGGGTATCATCATGAGTTTTCTTGGATGTGCATGCTAGAGTTTTCTTTAATCAGCTTTTGGGAAATCTTGTACATAAAAATTGAAGCATGACAGCATGAGCTGAAGATTAGATGGCATGTATGCTTGACATTGAATCAACTTTGAACCATTGAATATGAGATTTAACATGATACCACATTATCATGAGCATTTTGGGAATTGAAAGTCTTGGGATTTGCATGTGAATATATAAATGTTGATGTTGAGACTGAGAAGTTAAGGAAATCTTGTTTTGTTTTACTCAGGACTAGCAAAACTGTAGATTTTGGGGTGTGAAAACACTAGGGAATAAAGTTATTTCACTTGAATTGGAATGTTTATGTGCATGATATTCTTAAGTTGTTAAGTCCAAAGGTTCAATTCATGCATGATTTTGATGATTAAAGCTTCCTGTCTCAAATGATTAAGAATTCAATATTTAATGATTTTATTTAAGAAATTTGAATGGATCCTAGTTTAACGAACCTTAGCATTGTTTTGATGTAGGTATTCAAGATGAGAAGGTCTTGGAAGAGATGAGGAAAGTGAAGAGAGGCTTAAATTTGGAAGAAAGTGTGAAGGGTGGCACTCTCGGATTTTCAGGAAAATCAGACAGAGAAACACACGCCTAGGCATGGGAAAGTGGCACCTAGGCGTGGTCAGCCTACGCCTAGGTGCAACACCCCGAAAATTGCTTGTTTCATAATATATATTTATTTTATAATATTTATGAATTTTTTGTGAATTTTTTTGGAATTATTTGAATTGTTTGATTATTTTAATATATTCCTTAATTTGCGTGCACACTGAGCGGGGCCAAGATAATGAAATAGTTTTCCCGAGGCTGAAAAACCTTGGACTGTGAAAACGGTGACGGGAGATCTTACTAAACCCGAGGTCGGACACAGTTTACGAAGTTTTAATTTTTTGAGATTTGATCTTATAAATAAAATCGCGGTACGTTTTATTATCCATTGGATAATAAATACTGGTTTTATTAACTGTAACTTTTGTCCATTAGGTAATAGCTTTAGTAGATTTTAAGTCATCATTTCTAGAGAGCACTTTAATGACATCACCAAGATGACATCATCAAAGTGGCATCATCCTTGACTTTTTCCAAAATGTGGACAAAGCTTCTCAAGGAAGCTTTGTATCAAGCTTCTCAAGGAAGCTAACTTTTCTCTCTCCTCCCTTGGAGACTCCATGGCAATGAGGGGGAAAGATGACATAAATTTTCATCTTTTCATCTAAACACCCATTCACTTTTTCACCTTTTCCATTTTCAAAAGTTTCTACCACTTTCTCTCTCCACTTTTCCTTTCTTTCTCAACTTCTCCTTTTCTCTCACTTTTCTATCACATTTTCTCTTCTTCCTCTCCTCTCCAACCTCATGGCCACACCCCCTTTCTTCACCCTCCATGCTTGTTTAGTTTCAAGCAATCACATTGCTTGAAACTACATCTTGTTTGAAGACCTTTTCTTGTTGGAATCACCTCCTAAAGCTCTCATCTCTATTTTCTCTCCTCACTCTCACAGCCAAGCATCACCATTGATGGCCATCCATGCTTACTTGCTCAACCAACCTTATTTCTTGCATCGACTCATCACCTAGAAGCTTTTTCCTTTTATGACCATCACTTGATTCTTCCATCTTCATCTTCTTCCATAAAGTCCTAAACTTAAAACTTTGAGGTAAAGTTCTTTATTTTCTATTTTCTTTCCTTCATTTTCATGATTCTTGGTCACCTTGGTGATCAAGGACTCCTCTTTTCAAGCTTTCGTTGTTGATTATGTGAGTTTGAACATCCTAGAGTTTTGGTGGAGGAGTTGGATGAATTTGAAGAGGCATAAAGGGAGTTCTTTTTCTTGTTATCTTCTTAGGTAAGAGGGAGATCATCCTCTTCAACCTTTCATAGTGGTGAGGAACTTGTTTTTGTGTTCATAGTGAGGAATCCATGTGTGGGTTATGTAACACCCTAACTTTTGGGATAATTACAATATTGTCCTGAAATGTACTGTGTTGTGAATTCTGTGAGTAGTAAATTAAATTTGACTGTTTCATGAGTGTATTTGATTGTTGTGTGTGATTTGCTCCGAGCCAGGGAAATAATAATTTTTTGGTCGAAAAAAACTTATTTTAATTAATTAGAGCTGGGGGATCTTGCTAAACCCAATTCTGATTGATATATATTAATCTCGTAATTTTTAGGATTTAACTGTGCAATAAAATAATTTTATATTATTATAATATTATTTTATATTACAATACCTACTGTCTCAAAAATAGTAGAAATCTGCTTCAAAATGATCACGGATCTTTAAAAGTCTATGGGACCCGCGTTTAGGAAAAGCAGTCAACGATTCTGACTGGACAAATTCTAGCCAATGAAAGCAAGTCAACGAAAGTGGCTTGACTTTTTGAACCAATAAGAATAGGTCAAAGAAGGAAGCGTAGACTTTAATGTGGACCGTTGGATGAAGACTTAGTTAGGAAGCCTTTGATTTCAACCGTTGATCAAATCAATGGTGAGATGAGAATTCAAGATTTATGACTAATCAATGTCTACCTTAGATTACATCTAGGGCTTGGAATTAAAGATGAAACGAATGGTTAAGATTAAGTCAAATATAGCGGCTTGAAATTGATTAGTAGCTAATTAATCCTAATTTAGTTAATCTAATTACCTAATTAGCAAACTAAGTGAACTAGCTTAGTTCTTAATTAGTTATAATCTAAATACTAATTAAATATCCTAATATTGTTTAAAGGTTATAATATATGCTAAAATATATTAAACTAATTAGTTATGTGATTAGAATGTTGATTAAGTGTTAATAGGATAATTAACGTAACTAATTACCTAATTCATTAGCATGTAATTAGGAGTAAATTGAAAACAATTAAGACCCTAAAATCCTAAGAGCCACACGATTTTGGGCAGCAGCCTTGGGAGGCTTGGTGGCTAAGTTCTACATGGTTCTTGAACCCTCCAAAGTGACCTAAGCCATGTGCACCTTAATGTGAGCACACATGGATATTTACCTACTCAAATCAAACACTCAACCTCACCCACACTCACCTCACGGCAGCCCCATCAATTTACACACTCAATATTACTTTTTACACTTATCACAATTAAGCTATCCATTTTCTCTCAAAACACCAAAAATCAAACAACACTTTCTCTTCCATTTTCTTTCCCATTTTCGGCCAAGCACCAAACCCACACCACTAATCTTCTATAATTTTACCTCTTAGCTTTTCTTAAACCCAAATCATATTCTAAACACTTTTCCTCCACAAGGTTTTGCCAAAAACCTACTCTATCTAGTCCAAAATCAAACCTTTTGCTTACTTTCCTAAGGGGAATTGTTTGGAGGATATACGAAAATTTAAAGAGAAGGAGGAGACCAACCGATTATTGTCTTCAAGAGGTAAGAGGGAGATTTAATCTCATCAACCCTAAGTGGGGATGGGAAAATGGATTTTTTTGTGTGTACCGAATCCATAAGGATTCATTTGTGTGGTTGTCTTATTGTTTTTATTATTTGGGTGATTGTTTAAATGCTTTTCTATTTGTGATTTATTTTTGCTATGCATGTATATAGCTTTAAAATATATTGTATGTGTATTGTATGTGTTTATAGTTGTATGTGTTTATAATTGTGTAATTATTAAAGTAGGATGTGAATAACATGTAACGATTTGCATGAGTGCTCCAAAGAACACCAAGAGGCTTATGACCTTCTCATGAAAACAGAGAACCAAAATGTTCTCAGCAATTTTCTAAATCACTGATTTAAGGCATCTAGGTAAAATAATAAGTTTAAGAATGATTTTGATTTAATTTTGGCCAACATGCCATTTAATGTATAATTGAATGCCATTTTATTTTCAAAGATAGGTTAGGTAATGGATTTACAAAATAAACTAATTCCAATGAATCTTTGTGAAAACAAAAGGAATAAATTTGGTTCTAGAAACCTAACTTAGCATAATTTATTTTAAAGTAAGAAATAAATCAAACGCTTGAAGAATACTAACGTAGAGCTCACTCGATAAGTTTTGAAGCGCACTAGCAGGTTTCAAAGTGTAACTGATGGGTAGAATTAAAATAAATGGAATTTAGAGGAAAATGTTTAAAATACCTTATACTTATTTTATAAGCAAAATGCTGTCAAAATTTACTAAAATCAGACGATTAAAATGAAAATATTCCATAGTATATTTAGAATACAAGGAAAATACTCTACATATTTTAAATATACTAGATATAGTCTACACATATTTAAAATGATGATTTTAAGCTATTTGGTTAAGAAAATGAATTAAAAATCTTACGCGATTGAGAAAATGATTTAAAAACATTATGCGATGTTTAAAAATGTCAAAATATCTTTATGCGATTTAAAAACGTTTGTGAAAATGATGAGATTGTGAAAATGCGATAAAATTCCTACGCGATTGAACGATACAGTGAGTTTTGCTGTCGGGCCAAAGTGGTGAACCCGGACATGTTGTGAGATAGTACTGTCAAGTGGGACAGGCTATGTTTTGGTGTATTATGACTAAGGGTATTTTCATAATTATGGTAAAATATTGATATTAAGGATATTTTCGTAATTTTAGATCATGCTTAGAGTGTTGTGCCAATTTGGTTGATAATTGGTGATTAATTGATGAGACGAATTACACTGTGTTTTGGTGTGATAGGCGTAGTGTGGTTCCTTATATGAACTTGGAGGCATTAGTGTGCGGAGAATTCCACATAGGGACAGTGGGTTGCTCCTCTGGGCCGTGGTAACGGGCAACACACTAATGATCTTGACAAGCACTATTCTTAATCGAGATCTTGAGGAGACTACTAAGTACTATACCTGTAGTACACGATGTTTAGACTGTGTACTACTACACGATGTTTGGACTGTGGGCTATAGACACAACGTTAGACAGTGCAATAGTTTGGTTGGGCAGCCATAAAGTATTATTAGCTTTTATTCGGATCATTCTCTCAGATATCCGTGTTCAACTCCATGGAGTAGGAATGAGTCGGTGTGTGTTCATGCATTATCTGCATTTTACTGCTTACCATAATCTGTGATAAAATGTATGATTTATTGCTTTAATATATATTATGCATGATATAATGGTATGTGTTATTTCAATATGTATTGTATTGTAATGTGCTATATTGTCGTTTTCTTTATTGCCATGCGGGTAATGGTGTAGATTGTCTCACCTCTCTATATGTTTTCTCAATATTACTATATTATTTCCGTAAAGAGTTTGAGGAAGAAGAGGAACAGCCTCTTGAGGTACAGTATCCAGACGAGCGACAGCCGGGCGAGCTGTACGAGGAAGAAGAACCAGTAGACTATCCATATCATCAAGACTGATATTGAGATCATTGCGTTGCCAGGATTTTTTGGATTTGTGAGACTGGAGTTTCACGGAGGTTCTGAGGCCTAGCGTATGCGAGTGGATAGAGGGAAAGTTGTGTACGTGGGACGTTTGACTATGTCCCTATGTAGAGAGTATGATGGAGATGTCATATTCACTACTATGTTATATTTACATTTAGAGTTACCTCTGACTCTTAGGCGTTACTGACAGGGAGTATTCCATGCGCCTAGTGAGCTCAGTAGTGAGTCAACAGCCCGGACTCATGTCCGTAGTGCTGTGAGATCTCCAAGATGTCAACTTTTCAATGATCTTTCTGAGGATGATCCATCGGAGGGTTAGAAATCTGTGAGATGCACTTGGGTAATGCTATGTCTTAGTTTTGTGTCACCTCTTTACTGCTTTGTTAAATACTTGTAGTTGTAAATTATGTGTGTACTAAAGAAGAATCATATGTATATTATGGCATGATTATACTTTGTTTAATTTTGTGTTCTGTGTTATTTTATTTAATGTTATAAGTATAAAAGGAAAAAAATTACCACAAATATTATTTAAGTATCAAATGTTTTACAACTTGGGTAGGAGTTTTATTTTATTTTATTGCATTCATCAATGTGACATCCCCATAAGGGTGTTACATTAGTTGGTATCAGAGCCCAAGTTAGAGTCGTTTGGGGTTGTGGTTAGGTCTTTTTTTGCTTGTGTTGTGTGATTCTCTGTGATTCGTTTCCGAAAGGTTACACTGACATTGTTTTGTCTTGTTGAAGAAAGAGGATGTCTGGAGGAAGGCGAACTCGTGCGAATATAGAACGAGATATGGATCCAATGATTGCACCTGCTGAAGCTATGCAGCGAATGGCGGAAGTGATTAGCCAGTAAAATCAACGAGCAGCTCAACAGCAAGATGCAACTGCTGATGCTCTGAATTTGTCTAAGTTTAGGCCCAACAACCTACCGTAGTTTAAAGGCGAGTTTGACCCTGAGAAGGCGAGTATTTGGATTCAAGACTTGGAAAGAGTATTCGAAGGTATGGGGTGCGCAGAGAATAGGAAGGTAACCTATGCTACGTTTATGTTGAGAGGAGATGCTGAGAATTGGTGGAGAAATACCCGCTAATTATTGCAAGCTGAAAGGACTGAGATCACCTGGGAGGTGTTTAGTGAGGTATTTCTGGAAAAGTATTTTCCTAGTACTGCCCGACATGCCAAAGAGATGGAATTTCTTGGACTGCGACAAGGTAACATGACTGTTGGGGAGTATGCTGCTAAATTTGAGAGTTTGTCGCAATTCTCAAGGTATTTCCAAATTCGACCAGATGAGGTATGGAAGTGCCAAAAGTTTGAAGATGGATTAAGGGTAGAACTGAGGCGAGTAGTGCTACCAATGAGGATGAGAGAATTTCCTGTGTTGATGGATACTTGTCGACAACTCGAGGAGTTGGAGCCGTCCCGAGATCAGAGGAATCGTAACTTTGGACCGACTAGGTTCTAAAGGGGAGGTAGTAGCAGTAATAGCCGGTTTCAGCGCAAGCCTTATGCGAGATCATCAGGGAGTCAACGTCAACGTCCGTCTATTGGGGGAAGTTCAAGCAGAAACCAAGCTAGTCAGAATGTGGCATTTACGCCGACATATTTTAAATGTGGCAAGAGTGGCCATATATCTACAGATTGCTCGATCAAAGGAACGATTTGTTTCAACTGCAGAAAACCTGGACATGTTTCTTGGGATTGCACTTAGCCGGAGAGGAAGCCTGTGGTGAGAAATGTTCGTGCTACTCAGCCGAGATCTAGAGGGCGAGTGTATACGATGACTGGAACTGAAGCTTCTCAATCTGAAGATCTTATTCAAGGAGAAGGTGTCATTGAAGGTAATCACCTGACTTTGCTATATGATTCGGGTGCAACACACTTATTTATTGTATATGATTGTGTGGAACGATTGAAACTGCCTGTGTCTTCTCTGAGTTTTCAATTGATTGTTTCTACACCAACTGCCAAGCCTGTTGTTACGTCCAAAATATGTATGAACTGTCCTATTGTTATAAAGGATCGTATGTTTTCGGTTAATTTAATTTGTTTACCTCTTGTTGAGATAGATATAATACTAGGAATGGATTGGTTATCTTCTAACCATATCCTGATAGATTGTGCGAGCAAAACCATAGTTTTTCCTAAGGAAGAAAGTTCTGGATTCTTGACTGCTGTTAAAGTCAAGTCATTGTTGAGGGATTGAGCTCAAGGGTTTATGTTGTTGTCTTCTTTAGAAGTCAAGTGTGAAAAGGATGTGAGCACTATTCCTGTCGTCAATGAGTTTCCAGAGATTTTTCCTGATGATGTACCCGGTTTGCCACCGAAAAGGGAGATCGAATTCTTTATCGACTTAGTGCCGAGAGCAGGTCCTATTTCGATTGCACCATACCAAATGTCGCCTACAGAGTTGGCAGAATTGAAGAAGCAATTGGAGGAACTGTTGGAGAAGCAGTTTGTGCGACCTAGTGTTTCGCCATGGGGAGCACCAGTGTTACTAGTCAAAAAGAAGGATGGAACTTCGCGTCTTTGTGTTGATTATCGTCAGCTGAACAAGGTTACTATAAAGAATAAGTATCCACTACCAAGAATTGATGACTTGATGGATCAATTGAAGGGAGCCGCCGTATTCTCTAAGATAGATCTGCGATCAAGTTATCATCAGATTCGTGTCAAGATCGATGATGTACCTAAAATAGCTTTCTGAACTCGTTATGGGCACTATGAATATCAAGTGATGCCATTAGGAGTGACGAATGCTCCTGCAATATTCATGGACTATATGAATAGGATTTTTCATCCGTACCTAGACAAATTTGTCGTTGTCTTTATCGATGACATTCTGATCTACTCTCAAAGTCAAGAAGAGCATGTTGAACATCTCAGTATAGTTCTCCAGATTTTGAAGGAGAAAAAGTTGTATGCGAAGTTGGCAAAATGCGTGTTTTGGTTGCAGGAAGTTCAATTTCTAGGTCACGTAATTTCCAAGGAAGGTATTGCGGTAGACCCATCGAAGGTGGAGACTATTTTGTAGTGGGAAAGGCCTAAGACAGTGACTGAGGTTCGAAGTTTTGTTGGATTAGCCAGATATTACCGAAGGTTTATTGAAGGTTTTTCCAAGATAGTTGGGCCACTTACACAACTCACAAGGAAGAGCCAAGCTTTTGATTGGACAGAGGAATGTGAAACGAGTTTCCAAGAGCTGAAGAAGAGATTGATGACTGCACCAGTGTTAATTTTACCAGATCCTAACAAATCTTTTGAGGTGTATTGTGATGCATCTTATCAAGGGTTAGGATGTGCGTTGATGCAGAATCGGAATGTGGTAGCTTATGCTTCAAGACAATTGAAGGTTCATGAGAGGAACTACCCAACGCACGATTTGGAGCTAGCCGCTGTGGTTTTTGCATTGAAATTGTGGAGACATTTTCTGTATGGAGCTATGTTTAATGTCTTTAGCGATCACAAAAGCTTAAAATACTTGTTTGATAAAAAAGAATTGAATATAAGACAGAGGCGATGGTTGGAATTTTTGAAGGACTATGATTTTCAGCTTCAATACCATCTGGGAAAATCGAATGTGGTGGCAGATGCTTTGAGCAGAAAGGTGGTTAGTGTTTCTACTATGATGATTAAGGAGGAGGAGCTGATTAATCAATTCAGAGATCTTTGGTTGTCAGTGGAGTTGGTACCTGGGAAAATTCGTCTAAGTAAGGTTGTAGTTTTGAATGACTTGCTAGAAGTAATCCGAGAAAAACAAGATGAGGATTTGTTTTTACAGAATGAAAAGGAATTATTGAAGCAAGGTCATAAAGTGACGGTAGAGGAAGGATCTGATGGAATCTTAGATTTGAAGGATAAGTTTGTATACCGGATGATCCCGAACTCAAGAAAGCGATTTTGGATGAAGCTCATACTAGTAATTTGAGTATGCATCTGGGGATGACAAAGATGTATCAAGACTTGAAATGTATGTTTTGGTGGCCAAGAATGAAGAGAGATGTAGCAGAACGTGTGACGTCTTATCTTGTCTGTCAGAAGGCAAAAGTGGAACATCAACGACCTGCTGGTATGTTACAACCTTTGACTATTCCAGAGTGGAAGTGGGATAGTATCTCGATGGATTTTGTTACTGGATTGCCAAGGACGAGGAAGGGTCATGATTCTATATGGGTTATAGTTGATAGGCTTACGAAGTCAGCGCATTTCTTGCCGATCAATATTAAGTATTCGTTGGAACGCTTAACTCAGATATACATCGATGAAGTGGTTAGACTTCATGGTGTACCTGTAAGTATAGTTTCTGATAGAGATCCGAGGTTTATATCGAGACTCTGGCAAAGTTTACAAGAAGTCATGGGAACTAAACTGCGATTGAGTTCTGTCTATCATCCACAGACTGATGGTCAAACGGAGAGAACGATTCAGTCGTTAGAGGATCTATTGTGTGCTTGTGTTTTAGAACAACAAGGGAGTTGGGATGAATTTCTGTCTTTGATAAAATTCACCTACAACAATAGTTTTCACTCGAGCATAGGGATGGCAACCTATGAAGCTCTTTATGGACGACGATGCCGAACACCTTTGTGTTGGTATCAGGATGGGGAAAGTATGACTATTGGGCCTGATCTTGTGCAGCAGACTACAGAAAAGGTGAAAATGATACAAGAGAAGATGCGAACGACTCAAAGCCGACAGAAGAGCTATGCTGATAAACGGAGGCGACCTCAAGAATTTGAAGAAGGCGATCATCTATTCTTACGAGTTACACCTACGACTGGTGTCGGAAGAGTTATCAAGTCTAGAAAACTTACTCCTAAATTCATAGGGCCTTATCAAATTATTCGTCGGATTGGTCCTGTAGCTTATCAAATAGCTTTACCGCCTTTTCTATCCAATCTCCATAATGTATTCTATGTGTCTCAGCTGAGGAAATACTTTCCCGATCTAACTCATGTTATACAGCCAGATGAAGTGCAGTTGAAGGATAATTTAATGTATGAAACACTTCCTGTTAGAATCGAGGACAAGAGAGTGAAATAACTTCGAAGGAAGATGATTGAGCTAGTGAAGGTGATATGGAATGATGTTACAGGGGATGCTACTTGCAAGCTAGAAGATAGGATGAGGGAGCAATACCCTCATTTGTTTTGATGTATGATGAATTTCGGGGACAAAATTCTTATTAGTAGGGGGGAGTTATAACACCCCAACTTTTGGGATAATTACAATATTGTCCTGAAATGTACTGTTTTGTGAATTCTGTGAGTAGTAAATTAAATTTGACTGTTTCGTGAGTGTATTTGATTGTTGTGTGTGATTTGCTCTAAGCCAGGGAAATAATAATTTTCTGGTCGAAAAAATCTTATTTTAATTAATTAGAGCTGGGGGATCTTACCAAACCCAATTCTGATTGATATATATATTAATCTCGTAATTTTTAGGATTTAATTGTGCAATAAAATAATTTTATATTATTATAATATTATTTTATATTATAGTACCCACTGTCTCAAAAATAGTAGAAATCTGCTTCAAAATGATCACAGATCTTTAAAAGTCTGTGGGACCTGTGTTTAGGAAAAGCAGTCAACGATTCTGACTGGACAAATTCTAGCCAATGAAAGCAAGTCAACGAAAGTGGCTTGACTTTTTGAACCAATAAGAATAGGTCAAAGAAGGAAGCGTAGACTTTAATGTGGACCGTTGGATGAAGACTTAGTTAGGAAGCCTTTGATTTCAACCGTTGATCAAATCAATGGTGAGATGAAAATTCAAGATTTATGACTAATCAATATCTACCTTAGATTACATCTAGGGCTAGGAATTAAAGATGAAACCAATGGTTAAGATTAAGTCAAATATAGTGGCTTGAAATTGATTAGTAGCTAATTAATCCTAATTTGGTTAATCTAATTACCTAATTAGCAAACTAAGTGAACTAGCTTAGTTCTTAATTAGTTATAATCTAAATACTAATTAAATATCCTATTATTGTTTAAAGGTTAAAATATATGCTAAATTATAATAACTAATTAGTTATGTGATCAGAATGTTGATTAAGTGTTAATAAGATAATTAACCTAAGTAATTACCTCATTAACTAGCATATAATTAGGAGTAAATTGAAAACAATGAAGACCCTAAAATCCTAAGAGCCACACAGTTTTGGGCAGCAGCCTTGGGAGGCTTGGTGGCTAAGTTCTACATGGTTCTTGAACCCTCCAAATTGACCTAAGCCATGTGCACCTTAATGTGAACACATGGATATTTACCTACTCAAATCAAACACTCAACCTCACCCACACTCACCTCACGGCAGCCCCATCAATTTACATACTCAATATTACTTTTTACACTTATCACAATTAAGCTATCCATTTTCTCTCAAAACACCAAAAATCAAACAATACTTTCTCTTCCATTTTCTTTCCCATTTTCGACCAAGCACCAAACCCACACCACCAATCTTCTAGAATTTTACCTCTTAGCTTTTCTTAAACCTAAATCATATTCTAAACACTTTTCCTTCACAAGGTTTTGCCAAAAACCTACTCTATCAAGTCCAAAATCAAACCTTTTGCTTACTTTCCTAAGGGGAATTGTTTGGAGGATATACGAAAATTTAAAGAGAAGGAGGAGACTAACCGATTATTGTCTTCAAGAGGTAAGAGGGAGATTTAATTTCATCAACCCTAAGTGGTGATGGGAAAATGGATTTGTTTGTGTGTACCGAATCCATAAGGATTCATTTGTGTGGTTGTTTTATTATTTTTATTATTTGGGTGATTGTTTAAATGCTTTCCTATTTGTGATTTATTTTTGCTATGCATGTTTATAGCTTTAAAATATATTGTATGTATATTGTATGTGTTTATAGTTGCATGTATTTATAATTGTGTAATTATTAAAGTAGGATGTGAATAACATGTAACGATTTGCATGAGTGTTCCAAAGAACACCAAGAGGCTTACGGCCTTCTCATGAAAACAGAGAACCAAAATGTTCTCAGCAATTTTCTAAATCATCGATTTAAGGCATCTAGGTAAAATAATAAGTTTAAGAATGATTTTGATTTAATTTTGGCCAACATGCCATTTAATGTATAATTGAATGTCATTTTATTTTCTAAGATAGGTTAGGTAATGGATTTACAAAATAAACTAATTCCAATGAATCTTTGTGAAAACAAAAGGAATAAATTTGGTTCTAGAAACCTAACTTAGCAGAATTTATTTTAAAGTAAGAAACAAATCAAACGCTTGAAGAATACTAACGTAGAGCTCACTCGATAAGTTTTGAAGCGCGTTAGCAGGTTTCAAAGTGTAACTGATGGGTAGAATTAAAATAAACAAAATTTAGAGGAAAATGTTTAAAATACCTTTTACTGATTTTATAGGCAAAATGCTGCCGAAATTTACTAAAATAAAACGATTAAAATGAAAAGATTCCATACTATATTTAGAATACAAGGAAAATACTCTACGTATTTTAAATATACTAGATATAGTCTACACATATTTAAAATGATGATTTTAAGCTATTCGGTTAAGAAAACGAATTAAAAATCTTACGCAATTGAGAAAATGATTTAAAAACATTACGCGATGTTTAAAAATGTCAAAATATCTTTACGCGATTTAAAAACGTTTGTGAAAATGATGAGATTGTGAAAATGCGATAAAATTCCTACGCGATTGAACGATACAGTGAGTTTTGCTGTCGGGCCAAAGTGGTGGACCCGGACATGTTGTGAGATAGTACTGTTAGGTGGGACAGACTATGTTTTGGTGTATTATGACTAAGGGTATTTTCGTAATTATAGTAAAATATTGATATTAAGGATATTTTTGTAATTTTAGATCATGCTTAGAGTGTTGTGCCAATTTGGTTGGTAATTAGTGATTGATTGATGAGACGAATTACACCGTGTTTTGGTGTGATAGGCGTAGCGTGGTTCATTATATGAACTTGGAGGCATTAGTGTGCAGAGAATTCCACATGGGGACAGTGGGTTGCTCCTCTGGGCCCTGGTAACGGGCAACACACTAATGATCTTGACAAGCACTACTCTTAATCGAGATCTTGAGGAGACTACTAAGTACTATGCCTGTAGTACACGATGTTTGGACTGTGTACTACTACACAATGTTTGGACTGTGGGCTATAGGCATAACGTTAAACGGTGCAATAGTTTAGTTAGGCAGCCATAAAGTATTATTAGTTTCTATTCGGATCATTCTCTCAGATATCCGTGTTTAGCTCCATGGAGTAGGAACGAGTCGGTGTGTAAAAATGCATTATCTGCATTTTACTGCTTACCATAATCTGTGATAAAATATATGATTTATTGCTTTAATATATATTATGCAAGATATAATGGTATGTGTTATTTCAATATGTATTGTATTGTCATGTGCTGTATTGTCGTTTTCTTTATTGCATTGCGGGTAATGGTGTAGATTGTCTCACCTCTCTATATGTTTTCTCGATATTACTATATTATTTCCGTAAAGAGTTTGAGGAAGAAGAGGAACAGCCTCTTGAGATACAGTATCCGGACGAGTGACAGCCGGGCGAGCTGTACGAGGAAGAAGAACCAGTAGACCATCCTTATCATCAAGATTGATCTTGAGATCATGGCGTTGCCAGGATTTTTCGGATTTGTGAGACTGGAGTTTTACGGAGGTTCTGAGGCCTGGCGTATGCGAGTAGATAGAGGGACAGTTGTGTACGTGGGACATTTGACTGTGTCCCTATGTAGAGAGTATGATGGAGATGTCATATTCACTACTATGTTATATTTACATTTAGAGTTACCTCTGACTCTTAGGCGTTACTGACAGGGAGTATTCCATGCGCCTAGTGAGCTCAGTAGTGAGTCAACAGCCCGGACTCGTGTCCGTAGTACTATGAGATCTCCAAGATGTCAACTTTTCAATGATCTTTCTGAGGATGATCCATCGGAGGGTTAGAAATCTGTGAGATGCACTTGGGTAATGCTATGTCTTAGTTTTGTGTCAACTCTTTACTGCTTTGTTAAATACTTGTAGTTGTAAATTATGTGTGTACTAAAGAAGAATCATATGTATATTATGGCATGATTATACTTTGTTTAATTTTGTGTTCTGTGTTATTTTATTTAATGTTATAAGTATAAAAGGAAAAAAAAAATTTACCACAAATATTATTTAACTATCAAATGTTTTACAACTTGGGTAAGAGTTTTATTTTATTTTATTGCATTCATAAATGTGACATCCCCACAAGGGTGTTACAGGTTGCTCTCTTTGTTGTATGGTTTTGGTGATGTTGATGATTTTTGTGTTGATTTTACTTTGTATGATTTTGTTTGTTTGCTGTGTATATTTTTTATGGTGTTGGATTGATTGGAATCATGTATGGAAAATAAGGGCTCATTGCCCTTATGTTTGAGGCTCATGGCCATGCCCTATAAATGGGATGTCAAAAATTTAAAACTTTGTAATAATTTTAGGGACTAGCTAGTTTAGTATTTAATGATGATTGGAATGAAGAGAATTTTAGGTTCCTAGCCTTTAGAGCACATTGCCATAGAGTATAAAATGGTAAAATTTTGTGTAGGATTTTGGTACCTTGCACATGTTCATGGTCGTTCAACATGTTTATATGGCATACATGCATGTATATATGATATGTAACTGTTTATTTTACTAATATTATGATTGTCTGGATTATTAAACTGTTTATTTTTGGAATCTTGATACTGCTTATTATTTTTGCTGTGTTGTATGGCGTTATCCACCATTTCTGTTTCTTATTGCCATAATTGTAATGATGTTGGATATCTTACCTCTTTGCTGTGTTATTCTGTTTATGTCTATGCTTATTTAAAGACTAAGGTGAGGAAAAGCCCAAGTTTCTTAGTTTTTGGTCAGTTTAGTTTTCTACTTGTCATGCCATCCCGATAAGGTTTTCTAGGGTATGTCAGACTAAGGTTCCATGGAGGCATTGATTGTTGGCACATCGACTTGATTATTGAGCGTTTCGTCTACGTGGGAGATATGACTATATCTTGTAGAAATAAGCTTGCCCCAAATGGTTTAATATGTTAAGTTTTGATGATGACAAATACAAGACAAAAAGAATGATGCTTATGCTTTATACTTGTGCTTTATAGATAACAAATGCATCACAAAAGAATATTGATCACGTTACATAAATGTGTTTAATGAGAAATATTATATCATGCATGATTATGTACTTTATCTAATTATATTTCACTTAATAATCATGCAATAAGATATATGTAACATTCATCATATAATATATCCAATAATATGTTATATGAGTTATAAATGAATTAATATTGGATATGTCTATGAAAGTCTTGTATACATGTTAGACTAACTAGAGTTATACATTTATGAATTATGCATATGAAGATATTGAGCTATGAATTTGGACTAACTATGTTTGGTTAAGATTTTGTAGGATAGTTCAAGTACCAAGAGTGAGCATTGCAATAAGAAAGCAAAAGATCACAACTATGCTCAACTCAAGGAGAATGAAAATGAAAAGATGTTCCAAGCATTTGCAAGTTTTGAAGAGAAAATTTTCTTTGGAAGCTTGGATTACATCAAGAAGTGATGGTGGCAAAAGATCTAGTCCAACATCTTCAAGAATAGCTTATAGGACTTAGATCTTGTGTAAAGGTAAATGGGGATCACACTAAGCTCAAACAAGTTTTAAACATCTTTACAAGTGTTTCTAAAATGGTTAAATGCCCAACAAAATGTTTTTGGAAAGCTAGTATTGGTGGTATTTCAAATCTATGAAAAATAGTCAAGTTTGTGTTTTGCAAAACTGACATATACTTACTCTTTTGATCATAACTTTCAAAATACATTGAGTTTTACTTTGAAACTTATCTCATATGAAAATAGACTCAAAGAGCTTTCCAATGAGTGGTCATTTGCTTTAATTGGATAAGAAATGAAAAAGTTATGACCAATTAAAGTTTGAGTTTTGAAAATCTGACCTTTGGTTACTATTTTGATCATATCTTTCAAAATACTTTGGGTTTTGTTCTGCAACTTCTTTCATATGAAAGTAGACTCAAAGAGCTTTCCAATGAATGGTCATTTGCTTTAATTGGATAAGAAATGAAGAAGTTATGACCTTTTAAAGTCGGTTTTGAAAACCAGAAATGGTGTAATCGATTACACAAGTCATGTAATCGATTACACAAGTCATGTAATCGATTACAAAGTGCAGAAAGCTTGTAATCGATTACAAAGTGTAATCGACATTACGATTACAAAGTAGAACGTTCTAACGGCTGTAATCGATTACAAAGTGCATTGGGCTATAAATAAAAGTGTTTGGGCATCAAAAACAGAAACATTCTGCTTGTAATCGATTACATGAAGCTTGTAATCGATTACAAAGTGCTCAGAAAAAATGCTTATAGTAATCGATTACATGAAAGCTTGTAATCGATTACAAAGTGCCCAGAACGAACGTTTCTAACGGCTATAAACGGCTAGTTTTCATAAAGGTCATCAAGCACCTGTGAAGCTTGAAGAATTGGAGGCTCTAGCACAAGGGTGAATCATTTCTAAACACCTCCAACGGCTCTAAAACTCATTGGGCTATAAATAAAAGTGTTTGGGCATCAAAAACAGTTGGAGAACATTCTGAAAATTACCCTTGAACATTGAAAACGAAATTCATCATCTTTTTCTCCAAATTCTTTGTTTTTGAGCTAAGTGTGTAAATCCTTTATACCCATTGAAGCTTCAACTTGTATTATCCACTCTTGAAAGAGTTTTCTATCATCCATACTTTGTTCTTCAAGTTGTATATCTACTCTTGTGAGAGTTTCTATTCTTTCTCTTCATCTAGAAATCATTGTAAGAGGGTGAGGTATCCTCAAGAGAGAAAATGGTGAGGTATCCCTTATAGTGAGACTCAAACACAAAGAAGGTGAGGTATCCCAAAGGTGTTGTGAGTGCTCTTCATTGTAAAGGTCATCAAGCACCTGTGAAGCTTGAAGAATTGGAGGCTCTAGCACAAGGGTGAGGTATCCCAAGGTGTGAGGAGGCTCTTGTATGTACAAAGGTTTTTCTAGCACCCGTAAAGTCTAGAAGATAGTGAAGAAAATCTCAAGTTAAGCTTGGGGACTGGATGTAGGCCACAAGTGGTTGGTGGTCACAGAACCAGGATAAATTCTTGAGTTTGATTCTCTCTTCCCTACACTCTTTAAATTCAGCATTTAGTGAAATATATTTATCTATTGCATATCTTGATGTTTTGATTGTTACAACTTGATATCTAGCTTATTCACTTAGTTCATCATATATTCCAAGTTGTATTTGAGTAATCCTCAATAGTTGTACATTTATTAGACTTATTCCGCTGCATTTATTAATTAAGTTATTCAAAATGCATAATTTGTCAAAGTTGCATTAAAACCAGTCATCACCCAATTCACCCCCCCTCTTGGGTAATGGTTGCCATGGCTAACATATCTTTGGCTTTAGGTCGTTATGATCCACCTATTTTCTCTTTTGATGTTACTTATTGCTAGAGTTCTACATGCCGATACGTGAGGTGTGGGGTGATAGGGAGTATACTCCAGACGAGGATTCGTTCCTATCCTCTATATGCTTAATGATCACAAGCTCTTACTCTTTTGCTCGTGAATCATGAGTTTGGTACTCCTCTATGTAAGGATTTCCTCTTTTGAGGAGGATCTTGAGGAGGAAGCTACTTGAGGAGGACCCTTCTGAGGCTCCTTCTCGCAGTTGAGGCATAGAAGTTAGAGTCACTTACAAAAACTCAAAGGGGCATGATACTTTTTGTAGTCTTGGTGGTAAAGATTTGTATGTATCTTTTTGGGCATATAAAGCTTTTGCTTTTCTTTTGCTAAATATCTTTATTGGTGTATCTAGATACTTACGTTATGTATCCTCTCTTTGATGTATAAAAGTATGGTTTAATATTCACATTAATTTTCGTTTGTTTTTATTTTTGCTTGTTCAATCTTGAAGAAAAAAAACTTGAAAAAAATATATATATTAAAAGAGAAATTGCCAAGTTGCTATATGATTTATCAATGAACAGTTCTTGCTTGGCGCCTATATGTATATAAACTAGGTCTTAGTGTATGTTTTTTTTGATGTTGAGTTTCGTAAGTTTGGTGTGACGTCTTCCTCCCGAAAAATTCATGGGATAATGTGGTACATGTTACACTAGTTTGGTATCAAAGCCCCTTAAATGATTTTGAGTTTTTTTAGAGTACTTTTAGGTTAGGTCTGTCTCTATATGCTTCAAAGATAGTCATTTGTGTCAAGCATATGTGTGATTTTCCGTGTTGGTTTCCAAAGAATTATATCTAACTTTCCTTGTGTTTTGTTCAGTCTAACTTTGAAAGAGAGTGATGGCTTATGGTGGAGGTATGGCTTGACAAAGTACTTAATTGAGGAATGTAGTCATTGCATATAGCGACGTCATAGTACAAAAAATGAAAGCTACCCTATGATTCTCTTGATCTATAGAATGGTATAAAATTTATGAGAATCATGCTTTTTGAAAAGAATTTCTTATTAAAAGCAAAATCTCCTATTATAAAAAAAAAAACTTTGTTAGAATTTCACTTAAAAATTTGGAAATCAACAACCCACCTCGATCTTTTGAAATGTTAAAGAGTTTGATCCTTTTCAAGAAAAAGCTAGTCTTTGGATTAAGGAACCGGAGAAGATATTCTGAGGGATGGGTTTAAAAATAGTTTTTGATGACCCGAAGGTAACTTATGCTACCTTCATGCTTGGCATGCAGATTCTTAAGACATATCTTTCTTTCGGTGGAATGGAGAGCAAAGATTTCTAGAAGTTAATACTATCAACATGTCAACTAAGATCCTCTCTTATTCTCTTTCCCTATATCAATGGGGTAAACAAAACGATTACATAGGAAGCATTCAAGGACAAGTTTTTGGAGAAGTATTTTCCTTCCTAAACCTTTTTGTTGATGTCAAATAGGGAGAGAAAATTGCTAGTGCTTATTGCTTAAGTAAGCAAATTAGATGGAGTTTCTTAAATGGTTTAATATATTAAGTTTTGATGATGACAAATACAAACAAGGGAACATGACAAATGCATCACAAAAGAATATTGATCACGTTACATAAAGTTTGAAAGCTTGTCGAAGTTTTCAAGGTATTTCACTTAATAATCATGCAATAAGATATATGTAACATTCATCATATAATATATGAGTTAAGAATATTGGATATGTCTATGAAAGTCTTGTATGCAGTTAGATAACTAGAGTTATACATTTATGAAAGATATTGAGCTATGAATTTGGACTAACTATGTTTGGTTAAGATTTTGAGGATAGGACCAAGAGTTTGCAATAAGAAAGCAAAAGATCACAACTATGACTTGAAAATGAAAAGATGTTCCAAGCAAAGTTTTGAAGAGAAAATTACTTGGATTACATTGGAATTGGTGGCAAAAGATCAGTCCAACATCTTCAAGAATAGCTTATAGGACTTAGATCTTGTGACAACTAAGTGTTTTAAACATCTTTACAAGCGTTTCTAAAATGGAAATGCCCAACAAAATGTTTTTGGAAGCTAGTATTGGTGGTATTTCAAATCTATGAAAAATAGTCAAGTTTGTATTTTGCAAAACTGACATATACTTAACTTTAGACTTTAGATACTTACTCTTTTGACTTTCAAAATACATTGAGTTTTACTTTGAAACTTATCTCATATGAAAATAGACTCAAAGAGCTTTCCAATGAGTGGTCATTTGCTTTAATTGGATAAGAAATGAAAAAGTTATGACCAATTAAAGTTTGAGTTTTGAAAATCTGACCTTTGGTTACTATTTTGATCATATCTTTCAAAATACTTTGAGTTTTGTTCTAAAACTTCTTTCATATGAAAGTAGACTCAAAGAGCTTTCCAATGAATGGTCATTTGCTTTAATTGGATAAGAAATTAAGAAATTATGACCTTTTAAAGTCGGTTTTGAAAACCAGAAATGGTGTAATCGATTACACAAGTCGCTTTCAAAGGAAGCCTTATTCGATTACACCACCGGAAGTCAACAATAATCACTTGGTGGAGGCTCTAGTGGAAATTTTGGTGGCCATCGAGTTAGTCAAGAAAATCATTTCTAAACACCTCCAACGGCGTCTTCACCAAAGTGTTTGAAATGTGGAAAGGACCACTTGACAAGGGATTGTACGATCAAGGGAATTATCTACTCTTGTGAGAGTTTCTATTCTTTCTCTTCATCTAGATGTGGAAAGTCCGGACACATATCCGAGATTGCAACCAACCGAGGTATCCCAAAGTGGAGCTTTCATTGTCAACAATGCATGAGTTATAAAACCTCGGGTGAGGAGGCGAGTTTACACAATGAGTGGAGTGGAAGCCTCCTAATCTTGAAGATCTCTCTTCCCTATCTTTAAATTCAGCATTTAGTGATAAAGGCCAGTTTGATTCTCTCTTCCCTACACTCTTTAAATTCATTTAGTGAAATATATTTATCTATTGAGATGGTACCATAAGAGGTAATCTTTATTTGTAATCTCAATAGTATGACTTATTCAGGGGGCAACCCATTCTTTTATTGCTTATGACTGTTTGCACCGATTAGGCTTACCTGTATCTTCTTTACCCTTTGATTTGAGTGTTTCTACCTCTATTGCTAAACCTATTGTTACTACCCAAATTTGTTTGAACTATCCTTTTGTTTGAACTATCCTTTATCTATTGAAGGTCAAATCTTTTTTGTTGATTTGATTTGTTTACCTCTTTCTCAAATAGACGTGATCTTAGGAATGGATTGGTTATCTTTTAACCATATCTTATTGGATTGTTCCAATAAAACCCTAGTTTTCCCTAAGGTTGAAGTTTCTAGATTTTTGACGGCTAACTAATTTAAAGCTTTCTTGAAAGAAGGAGCTCAGGGATACATGCTATTGTCTTCCTTAGAAGTCAAGAGCGAGACGGATGTGAATGCTATTCCGGTAGTCAATGAGTTTCTTGAAGTCTTTCCTAATTATGTACCTGGTTTACCACCGAAGTGGGAGATAGAGTTCACTATCGATCTTATGCCTAGATCTGGTCCTGTATCCATAGCACCCTATAGGATGTTACCGGATTAATTGCGGGATAGTTTAGAACTTCAGGTTCCAGAAAGCAATCAATCGCTTTCAAAGGAAGCCTTATTCCTGACCACCGGGAAGTCAACAATAATCACTTGGTGGAGGCTCTAGTGGAAATTTTGGTGGCCATCGAGTTAGTCAAACTGTGGCGTCTTCACCAAAGTGTTTGAAATGTGGAAAGGACCACTTGACAAGGGATTGTACGATCAAGGGAATTATCTGCTTCAGATGTGGAAAGTCTGGACACATATCCAGAGATTGCAACCAACCGAAGGTGGAGCTTTCTGTCAACAATGCATGAGTTATAAAACCTCAGGTAGGAGGCAGAGTTTACACAATGAGTGGAGTGGAAGCCTCCTAATCCAAGATCGATAAAGGAGATGTCACCATTTGTACTTGTATGGAGGAAGTCATATCCAGAGATGCAGCTTTGTCCTTTTATTTCGTAGGCGAGTTACACATGTTGAAGCTCAATCAAGGGCAATAGAGATCCATTAATCTTTTATTGCTTATGATCAAGCCTAGTATGTCACCCCTTCTTTACCCTTTGATTTGAGCGTTTCTACCTGTTGTTGGTCAAGAAGAAGGATGGAACTTCACGCTTATGTGTAGATTATTGTCAGCTGAACAAGGTCACGATCAAGAACAAGTATCCACTTTCGAGGATAGATGATTTAATGGATCAACTGAAAGGAGCCACTGTTTTCTCCAAGATAGATCTGTGTTCTGGCTATCATTAGATCCAGTAAAGATAGAGGATATCCTCAAGATGGCTTTTCGTACATGTTATGGGCATTATGAGTATCTTATGATGCCGTTTGGAGTGACGAATACACCTGCCATATTCATGGATTACATGAATAGAATCTTTCGTCCTTACTTAGACAGATTTGTCATTATTTTTATCGATGACATTCTAATCTATTCTCGAAATTATGAGGAACATACTGAATATCTCAGTATAGTTCTCCAGATCTTGAAAGAGAAGAATCTGTATGCCAAGTTGTCAAAGTGTGAATTTTGGCTAGAAGAGGTTAAGTTTTTGGGTCATGTAATCTCGAAGGATGGAATTGCAGTAGATCAGTCAAAGGTCGAAGCAGTCTTACAATGGGAAAGGCCAAATACCATGTCTGAGATTCAAAGCTTTGTGGGATTAGCTAGTTATTATTGAAGATTTATTGAAGGATTCTCTGAGATAGCAGGACCTCTCACTCAACTTACGAGGAAGAACCATGCTATTGAATGGATTAATGCTTATGAAGAAAGTTTTCAAGAGTTGAAGAAACGACTGACCACTTCACCAATTTTGGTTCTACCCAATCTAAATGAATCCTTTGAGGTGTTTTATGATGCTTCACATCAAGGTTTAGGATGTGTGCTCATGCAGAATAGGAAAGTGGTGGTGTATGCTTCAAGATAGTTGAGAGTACATGAAAAGAGTTATCCTACACATGACCTAGAGTTAGCAACTATAGTGTTTGCTCTAAAAATATGGAGGCACTTTCTCTATGGAGCAACGTTCAATGTCTACAGTGACCATAAGAGTCTAAAGTACCTGTTTGAGCAAAAGGAGCTGAACATGAGGCAGAGAAGGTGGTTGGAGTTTCTAAAAGACTACGATTTTTAACTCCAGTATAATCCCGGAAAGGCAAATATTGTGACAGATGCTTGGAGTAGGAAGATGCTTAGTATGTCTACTATGATGATTAAGGAGAAGGATTTGATAAAGCAGTTCAAGGATATATGCCTATCTGTTAAATTGGCACCAGGAAGAATTCATTTGAACATGGTTACTATTTTGAACCATTTAATGGAGGAGATCCGAGAGAAGTAAGAAAGTGATGAATTTTTGCAAAAGGAAAAAGAGCTAATGAAGCAAGGTAGTGTGACAACAGTAGAGGAAGGACCTAATGGAATCTTAAAGTTCAAAGGTAGGATTTGTATACCCAATGATTCGGAGCTTAGGAAAGCAATTCTTGATGAAGCTCATGCCAGCAGGTTAAGTATGCATCCTGGAATGACTAAAATGTACCAAGATCTGAAACAGTTGTTTTGGTGGCCTGGAATGAAGAGAGATATAGTTCAACATGTGTCATCTTGCTTATTCTGTCAGAAAACTAAGATTGAACACCAGAGACCATCAGGAATGTAACCTTTAACTATTCCCAAATGGAAATGGCATAGTATTGCAATGGATTTCGTGGTTGGGTTACCAAGAACTGGAAAGGGTCATGATTCGATATGGGTAGTTGTTGATCGGCTCACGAAGTCTGTACACTTCTTGCCGATTAACATGAGGCATTCATTGGAGAAGTTAACCCAGCTATATATTGGTGAGATTGTTAGACTTCATGGTGTGCCTTCCAGTATTATTTCTGATAGATCTGAGGTTCACATCAAGGTTTTGGTAGATTCTTCAAGAAGCAATGGGAATGAAACTTCATTTGAGTTCTGCTTATCATCCTCAAACCGATGGTCAATCAGAAAGAATGATCCAATCGTTGGAAGACCTGCTTAGGGCTTGCACTTTGGAATAGACTAGAGGTTGGGATGAATTATTACCTTTGATAGAGTTCACCTATAATAATAGTTTTCACTCGAGCATAGGGATGGCACCCTATGACGCTCTATATGGATGACGATGCAGAACACCTTTGTGTTGGTACCAAGATGGAGAGCAATTCACGATCGGACCTGATCTTGTGCAACAAACAATGGAAAAGGTTAAGATGATTCAGGAAAAGATGCATACGACTTAGAGTAGGCAAAAGAGCTATGCGGACAGAAGAAGAAAACTTCTTGAGTTTGAGGAAGGCGAGCATGTGTTTTTGAAAGTTACACCCGCGACTGGGGTCGGCCGAGTTCTTAAATCTAGAAAACTCACTCCAAAGTTCATTGGACCTTACCAAATTCTTCGTCAGATAGGTCCAGTAGCCTACCAAATAGCTTTACCACCTTTTCTTTCTAACCTTCATAATGTCTTTCATGTGTCGCAATTGTGAAAGCATATTCCTGATCCAAACCATGTCATAGCACCGGATACAATACAATTAAAAGAGAGTTTAACCTATGAGACACTTCCGCTAAAGATTGAAAAAAAGAGAGTGAAGTGGCTCAGAAGGAAAAGAGATTCCATTAGTGAAAGTGATCTGGAATGACATAACCGGAGACGCAACGTGGGATTTAGAGAATGAGATGAAGGAACAACATCCACATCTATTCTAAGGTATGAAAAATTTTGAGGACGAAATTTCTTTTTAGAAGGGGAGAGTTGTAACACCCCAAAAATTGCTTGTTTCATAATATATATTCATTTTATAATATTTGTGATTTTTTTGTGAATTTTTCTGAAATTATTTGAATTATTTGATTATTTTAATATATTCCTCGATTTATAAGCACATTAAGCGGGGCTGGGAAAATGAAATATTTTCCCTGAGGCCGGAAAACCATGGACTGTGGAAATGGTAACAGGAGATCTTACTAAACCCGAGGCCAAACACAATTTACGAAGTTTTTATTTTTTGAGATTTGATCTGATAAATAAAATCGTAATATGTTTTATTATCCGTTGGATAATAAATACTGGTTTTGTTAACTGTAACTTTTGTCTATTGGGTAATAGCTTTAGTAGAGTATTAGTCATCATTTCTAGAGAGCACTTTAATGACATCACCAAGATGACATCATCAAAGTGACATCATCCTTGACTTTTTCCAAAAAGTGGACAAAGCTTCTCAAGGCAGCTTTGTATCAAGCTTCTCAAGGAAGCTAACTTTTCTCTCTCCTCCCTAGCGGACTCCACGACAATGAAGGGGAAAGATGGCATAATTTGTCATCTTTTCATCTAAATACCCATTCACTTTTTCACCTTTTCCATTTTCAAAAGTTTCTACCACTTTCTCTCTCCACTTTTCCTTTCTTTCTCAACTTCTCCTTTTCTCTCACTTTTCTATCACATTTTTTCTTCTTCCTCTCCTCTCCAACCTCATGGCCACACCCCCTTTTTTCACCCTCCATGCTTGTTTAATTTCAAGCAATCACATTGCTTGAAACTACATCTTGTTTGAAGACCTTTTCTTGTTGGAATCACCTCCTAAAACTCTCATCTCCATTTTCTCTCCTCACTCTCACAGCCAAGCATCACCATTGATGGCCATCCATGCTTACTTGCTCAACCAACCTTATTTTTTGCATCTACTCATCACCTAGAAGCTTTTTCCTTTTATGACCATCACTTGATTCTTCCATCTTCATCTTCTTCCATAAAGCCCTAAACTTGAAACTTTGAGGTAAAGTTCTTAATTTTCTATTTTCTTTCCTTCATTTTTGTGATTCTTGGCCACCTTTGTGATCAAAGACTCCACTTTCCAAGCTTTGGTTATAGATTATGTGAGTTTGATCAGCCTAGGGTTTTGGTGGAGGAGTTGGATGAATTTCAAGAGGCATAAAAGGAGTTCTTTTTCTTGTTATCTTCTTAGGTAAGAGGGCGATCATCCTCTTTAACCTTTCATGGTGGTGAGGAACTTATTTTTGTGTTGATAGTGAGGAATTCATGTGTGGGTTACTCACTTTGTTGTATGGTTTTAGTGATGCTTGATGATTTTTGTGTTGGTTTTACTTTGTATGATTTTGTTTGTTTGCTAGTGTACATTTTTTATGGTGTTGGATTGATTAGAATCATGTATGGAAAATAAGGGCTCCTTGCCCTTGTGTTTGAGGCTCACGACCATGCCCTATAAATGGGGTGTCGAAAATTTAAAACTTTGTAGTAATTTTGGGGACTAGCTAATTTAGTATTTAATGATGATTGGAATGAAGAGGATTTTAGGTTCCTAGTCTTTAGAGCTCACGGCCATAGAGTATAAAATGGTAAAATTTTGTGTAGGATTTTGGTACCTTGTACATGTTCATGGTTGGTCAACATGTTTATATGGCATACATGCATGGATATATGATATGTAACTGTTTATTTTACTGATATTATGATTGTCTGGATTATTAAACTATTTTTTTTGGAATCTTGATACTGCTTATTATTTTTGCTGTGCTGTATGGCATCATCTACCATTTCTGTTTCTTACTTCTATAATTGGTAATGATGTTAGATATCTCACCTCTTTGTTTTGTTATTCTGTTTATGTCTATGCTTCTTTAAAGACCGAGGTGAGGAAGAGCCCAAGTTTCCTGGTTTTTGGTCAGTTTAGTTGTCTGCTTGTCATGGCATCCTGATGAGGTTTTCTAGGGTATGTCAGACTGAGGTTCCACGGAGGCATGGACTGTTGGTATGCCGACTTGATCACCGAGCGTTTCGTCTATATGGGAGATGTGACTATATCTTTGGCTTGGGGTTGTTTTGATCCACCTGTTTTTCTTTTGATGTTGCTATATCGTTGGAGTTCTATATGCCGATACATGAGGTGTAGGGTGATCGCGAGTATACTCCACACGAGGATTCGTTCATATCCTCTGCACAAGCTCCTACTCTTGAATCTTTGAACCTGTAAGGATTTCCTCTTCTGAGGAGGATCCTGACGAGGAAGCTGAGGAGGACCCCTCTGAGGCTCCTTCTCAGTAGTTGTTGGGGGCATGATACTTTTTGTAATCTTGGTGGTTATCTGTATATATTTTTTCAGGCATGTAAAGTTTCTGTTTTCTTTTGCTAAAACTGTTGGTGTATATAGATACTTATGTTATGTATCCTCCATATAAAAGTATGGTTTGATATTCACGTTAATTTTTGTTAAGTTTTTGTTTTCCGCTTGCTGAAGAAAAAAAAAGAATATATATATATATATATATATATATATATATATATAAAAGAGAAATTGCTAAGTTGCTATATGATTTATAAATGAACATATTACCGCCTATATGTATATAAACCAGGTCTTAGTGTATGTTTTTTTGAGTTTCGTATGTTTGGTGTGACGTCCTCCTCCCAAAAAAGGGGGTGTTACACTAGGCGCGGAAATATTGCACCTAGGTGTGGGTAGCACGCTGATAGCACATGTTTTACTGCTACGCTTAGGTATGGAAAAGTTGCACCTAGGTGTGGAAAAGCCTAGGTCTGCGAAATTAGCCTTCTTATATGATTTTAGAGAGCATTGGTAGGCCTTTTGGTTTTTTTCAGAAACAAAGTTCGATAGAGAGAGGGCGAGGAGGAGATTTTTGCTTGGAAAAGAGGATATTCAAGTGAAGAATCAAGGCCAAGGGAGGAAGATCAAGCTTGGATTCTCTCCAATTTTACTCATTCTTTGCTTTTCTCTCTTGATTTTGTAATTTGGTAGATTCCATGATTGTATTTTCTTTTCCTTCTCTTACGATGTATAACTAAACTCTAATCTAGGGGTTCTCTAGGATCTTACTATGAATATGAATATTTTGTAATTTCTTTGGGTTCCTTTCAATGAATTTAATTTTGTTCATCTATACCTATGCTTAATGTTTATTTTTGATTGGCCACCAATTACTTGATCATAGTATTTTCGATTGAACTAGACATAGGGATTTGGAAATATAGACATGGTATGGTTGATGAATATTCAAATTACATTCAAGTTAATAGGGTGTGTTATTAGCTAAGGGGATGGACACATACCCTTTGGCCATGCATAGCAAGTGTTTGAAACTTGGTATTAATGAGTGATTCTTATGCTATTTCACATGGACACATAGTGGTTTGGGTAAGTTTCATATGGGTAATTGACTGAGATATAGGATTTTATCTATAATCAGTTCCTGCTAGCAAAATCAATTCTTTGGTAGTTGTTCTTGAGTTGTAAATATTCATTGAAGTAGCAAGTGAATAGGGACCCGTATACTTAAGCCATACTTATCTTTCTCTTGCGAACTTAGTTTTTGGTACATCTAGTTTTGTCTATTTTAAGTTTTTATTTTTTCTTATTATTATTAAAAATTCACTCTCATATTTCGATTGCTTGAATAAGAATTTGTGAAAATTGGTTAGGTCTTGGCACCTTTCTAGTTATCAATCCCTTGGGACATGATACTTTAACTCTGATTATATTACTTGTCGACCCGTGCACTTGCGGATCCCAAACAACTTGTCATGCAAAATAATTACTAATTACCAATAATAATTAGCACCACATTTGATTTACATGCATTCCAAGTTCATTTCACAAACATTTCATTTAATACTCTTATTAGAATCTCAACACTCAAATAAGAAGCATAAAATAAAGATCTATACAAGTGAGCCCTTCATTTTCACTAAATTAAGGCTCTGCCCTATTTTTCCTAGTGATGGGCGCTCAGGTGCTCCTTGCCTGGTGCTCAAGTGCTCTCCACACGCTCAGGCGCTCATCCATAGGCCCTTAAGCGTGGGTCACATAGCACAAATGTGCTCTCTGTTTGCCCTGATGGTGCCAAAGCGCCAAACACTCAATGCTTGAGCGTTGAATAGGAAGAACGAAATCTATAGAATTTTACAGATGGAACTACTTTTCCATTGAAGAACTAAGGCCTTCCAATGGCTCTAACTTTAATTCCATTTGATTTCTCACATTAACTAAGATCCATTAACACATTGTAATTCTTGTGCTACTTCAATTTCACAAAATCATGGATTGATGAACCCATCATCCATCTTAAAACCTAAACCCCTAATTTTAACTCAAATGGGAACAAAGGTGTTCAAGTGATGAAAAATTCATCCTCATGCATCTAACAAGCCAACATCAAGCCATACTCAAGTTCAACAATATGACATAGGCCAAGAACACACAAAACTCACACTAAACCCCATTACTCAAACTAAGCCACACATGAACAAGATGAAGGAAATGAGAAGAAGTACAAAACAAATTTCCCCCCCTCAAGGTCTTGAAGATGGCCAAGGATGGATCCAAGCTCTCCAATCCTTGCTTGCCACTTGGTTTCCTTTTTCATCTCTTCCTCTTTCTCCTTCTTCTTTGTTATCTCTATTTTCTCTTTTCTTTCTCCTGTTTTCCTCCTCTGCCGTGAAAACTGAGTAACAAAGCTTAACTTTGCTACTTAAAGGATAGCCACTAAAAGGTACCAAAACTCCTGATCTGCTAAGAACACTTAGATTTCATCAAATCTAGTTTCCTAACTTCCAACAAGTTTCAAATAAATCCTTAGATTCATCAAAAATCTTGTTCGACCATTTCCATATTTTTTCATATCTACCGGTAGTCAATTTGGTATTAAAACACAGAACCAGTATGCTTAAAATGCCAAACTAACTCCGATTAATCTCAAAATTTAACCACATCACCTTCCACACTTTTGTGACCTTGAAACAAACTCACCACATTCATTTCCATTAACTAAGGAGTTTAAGCCAATTATAGGGCTAATAACACTATATTTGACACATAGTGTTATAACAAAGTGACTAAACATGCTCAGATGGCCACAAAACTTATCAGGCATGACAAACCGATATTAGGCTACCTCCATAACCATATACAAGTCTATCATGTTTTCACGGGTGTTACATTCTTGAGTGTGAGTAGGAACCAATCCACTCGTTACCAGGTAGTTTGAATAGTCAGTCTTCTTAACTACAAGTTTAAAAAGAATGTGGAATATGCAAGTGACATACACAGAATTCTACACTTACATAATTATATTACATTTCATACTCATCATTCTCGAACATTTCATATACACGAGCATACGACATATATATTCATTTTCAGTTCCTTGGCAATTGTATGGGTAATTGCCTAGTATTGATGATATTTTTCAATTGTATGGGTAGTTGTTCAATATCATTGATAGTTAAATATGAGTTTAAGGCTATGGATTGGCTTAGTGAATATTTACATAGAGTAATAAAATGTAAATATTCTAGTGGTATCAAGTAAAGACTCATTTGCCTATTGCAAATCCTAAATCCTAAGTTAGTGAGTTTATTCATAGAAGAAGGTTATATGTGCAATACTTATAACAAGTTCATGAATGAACTAGCTATGATATGTTATGATTGTATAGACAGTTATAATTATCATATGAATGATGAACTTATGTTTATAGATTACATTTTAGCTTAAGGAACCTTTACACAAGATGAAATGTGAATGGTCTGGGGATATTGAGTAGAGATTCAATGTCTTTATGAATTCATAATCTATTGTTAGTAAGTTGAAGTATTAATGTTATGTAAGATTGGTTTGTTTATTCAGTATGAATATTACCAATGCTGGTTTTGGAATTTGCTTTAATTGAGAATATATGATTTCTCATCCCGCTGTGTTTCCATGTTAATGCAATTCAAGACCCTTCAAAGGGAAAGATGTAGAAGCATGAAGACTAGTTTAGTTTTAATGCTTTTAGTAGATAAAGCTTGTATAATAATTTAGATTCACTTTGAGTATGTTTAAAGTTATATGTGTAACTCTTTGCCTTTGGGGCTATTGATGTATTTGTGTATGACTTTTAGTTTTTGGCTCCCCATAATAATTGTGTAAATGTTATGGGTTAGTTGACCTTTAAGTTAGAAGTAGCATAGCTATTATTGTTTATCCAAGTATTTGTCAAATATACTAGGGTAACGATTATAGGATGTTACATCCTCCACTTCCTTGTGGATTTCTTCACCAGGACTATGTTAGATAGCTAAGTTGTGTAAGCTTTTTCCCTAATGAAGTTGGCACTGAGCAGCTCCTTGACCTATTCTTTAGTGACCAACTGTCTTTCGGCCCAACTTTTCTCTTCTTTTGGGAGACCAGCCTCGCATTCTTCCTAATAGATAAGCGATAACAAATGAAGGTGGGGTCAAGTCCAGGTGTATCACAGGACGTCTAGGTGAATAGGTCTTTGTTTTTATCGAAGAGCTTAATCAGCTGTCACTTCTCTTCTTCCTCCAAATTCCCTCCAATCTTGGTGACTCAGCGTAATCAAGGTTAAATGAATTAAGCACTCATCTAATCTGAAATTAATCTAAAACCCAAATTTCAACCAAGATTAAAAAACAACATCTAAGAAGCCTTTGATGTATTGTTTAGTCTCTTTATTCCTCATTAACACGTGATAATTATGCAATTATCATGTTAACATATAAATCAAATTAAGCAATTCAATTCAAATTGAACAAAATCATAAGAGGTAAAGAGAAACTTGATTAACAAGTACAAGTGAAAATTGATTAACAAGTAAAGAGAAACACATTATCTAGTTTCTGCAAACATGTTATAGTTAAGCAACTATTGTAATACCCTGGATAGTCATGATAGACTTGTATATGGTTGCGAAGGTAGCCTAACACTAGTTTGTCATGCCTGCGAAGTTTTGTGACTTTCTTAACATGTTTAGGCACTTTGCTGTAACACTATGTGTGAAATATAGCTGTTATTCACTTTGGTAGTGGCTTAAACTGCTTAGTTATTGAAAATAAATGTGGAGAGTTTGTTTCCAAGTCATAAAAGTAGGAACTGTGCTACAGTTAAAGTTTGAGAATTTTTAGAGTTAGTTTGGCATTTTTAAGCATACTGGTTGTGTGTTTTAGTGCCGGTTTGACCCCTAGCTGATATGAAAATATTAGTTTTTGGTGAAACAGAATTTTTAATGAATCTTAAGATTTATTTTGAATCTGTTGGAAGCAATAAAATTGGATTTGGAGAAATCTGAGTGTTCTTAGCAGATCGGGGTTTTTGTACCCAACTAAGAGAAGTCAAAATAAACTTCTCTTGTTAAATATCCCATGGTGGGGATATTTGAGGGACAGAAATAGAAGAGAAAATGTGAAGGAAAAAGGAGAAAGAAGGAGGTGAAAGAAGAAAGAGAAAAGGAAGGAAAGAAAGGAAAAAGAAGGAAGAGGAGGATCAACCCTTAAAGGAAAGGATTCAAGAGGAGGCTTTGCTCCATTTTCATCTTCAAGACTTTGAGGTAAGGGAAAAACTATTTGTTTGCTTGTTTCATTCTTTTCTTTTAGTTCAAGAGAAGTTTGAAGAGAAAATGATAGTTTGAGAGATGATTTGATGTTTTATAAGTTGAATCTTGATGTGGTTAGTGTGGTTGAGTTAGAAACTGAATTGTTGATGTGTTAGGATGAATTTTTCATCATTTGGAGCCTTAATTCCCACTCTAGGTCATATTTGGGGGTTTGGGTCAAGTTTGAGATTTTGATTCATAAGTGTTGATTTAAGTGAAATTGATATTGTTTGAGAGTTAATATGTGTAGTTAGACCTTATTAGAGGTTGGAAATCACTTGAAAATGAATTTTTAGTGATGGGAAGAGGGTTTAGTTCCAATGGAATAGTAACCCGTAGTTGCAGAATTATGCAGAATTTGAGTTTTCCTGTTGACGCTGCAACGTTGGACTTTTAACGCCGCAACATTGGGAAGAACAGAGGATGAATGCTGCGGCATTGCATGTGAATGCCACAACGTTGGCAATTTTTTCTGCTATTGCTTGAACCCGAGGCTAGGGTGCCATGATGTGGCTGAGGGTGTGCTACGACGTGAGGTCCAGTTTTGAATAGAAAATTTGCTTTGTGATACAAAGGGACCTATGATAGGTGTAGTAGCTTTATTTATACTTCTTAGTGAGTAATGAGACTCTAATAGGGGTATTTAATGAGGTGCGAATGTGTTGAATCATATGGATTCGTAATGCTAATTATGTGAGATAATTAGGCATGATTATATGCATATAATTTGTATTATGACGAATCGAGGAATTGAGTTTCCCTAAGAATGGGAATTAATCATGTTTGCTCTTTTAAGAGTGTTAAAGTACTTCTATAAGTATTTGATGAAGTATTGTGAATTGAACATGAAATGCATGTAAATCAATTGTGAAAACTAGTTATGGGGAGTAATTAGTAATTATATTGCATGAAATGTTGGTGAAACCTATTGAGGTTTGTAATGCTAATTATGAGAATTTAATTGGATATGATGATATACTTGATTGTATATTTTGCCTTATTGAAAGGTGTGAGCCCATAGATGTGGGTGTTCCATATCAGGTAAGGCACATTGTATCCTTCCTAATATAGTGAAGTATTGAGGATGAATTTCCTTGTTCATTATCGATAATCGTGTAGTTGATGAGACTTCACTACTCGGGGGGGATGAGATGTCCTCTGGGATAATGATGTATGCTAGATGAGACTTCCAGTTAGGTTATGGATGGGACTTCCATCACTTTGTTCAAGTTTCATGCATTCATGACATTACCATGGGAGTGAAGGTCCTGGATGTGGTATCATGCATTATTCATTTTCATAATTAGGAATTTGCATAGACATAATCATTAGTCATAATTAAGCATAGCATGACAATTGTATAGGCGATTGCTATCATGAAATTTTCATGCATTGCAATTGTATAGGCGATTGCTTATTTTTAAGATGAGATGTTGTAACTTCTATGATTAAAGTGTCAACTTGATAATTGTGATATTATCTGATGATATATATATATATATATATATGTATATATCTTGGTATTAGAATACTTCTACTGGGATATGTTTTCTCACCTCGATTGTATTGCTATGTAAATCCAGGTGTGAGTTTTTCGAAAGGGAAGAAGAAAATATATGAGAACTAGCATAGTATAGTTGCTGTTTTGAGCTGAGCATATATTTATTTTATATTTGCTTAGTTATTTTGAGTTATGTATAACAGTATGCCCTTGAGGCTGTGATGTATATATATATAACTTTTACTTTTGTGGCTCTCCATATTTACTCATTATGTATGAATGATATGGGTTAGAAGTTGACGTATGTTAGTAGTAGCAGGTCAATATTGGGTTATTCATTTATATGACGATATATTTGGGTAGCAAATATTGGGCTGTTACAACTATCACAAGAACACCCAAACTGAGTTAAGCACTTAGTGAAGATGCAACAGAATTAAGAGAAGGAGGAGAGAAATTTGATTAACAACAACAATGTAAACATTTATCACAAGATCTCAAAATTAAACATCAAGATTGTCAATCCCTAGGATTGGTTAAAGGATGAGAGGGAAGAGAAACATAAAAGAAAAGAAACCTAGAGAGAATAGAAAGGAAGAGAGAAAGTGCAAGCAAGAGCGGCTAGGAGAAAATTAGGGTTGAGTTTCGTTATTGCAGTTGTTGCTTAAATAACTATCTATAAAATTAAAAATCTAAGTTTTCACTTAGCTTAAGGTTAATCCTCTTCCTCTTAACTTTAATTGGACACCTAATTTGTATAATTTGAACTTAGGATGAGAGAGTTATGCCCCCAAAACATTCTTAACAGCTTTCTGAACACGTCAGCCAACTTCAAAGGGTGAAAACAACATCAAAACGTCATAGGTTTGATAAGTGGACTTCATAAGAACTGAATATATATATATATATATATATATATATATATATATATATATATATATATATATATATATATATATATAATATATATATATATATATATATATATATATATATAACTTAGCTTTCAAATGGCACCAGTTTCAGGTCCATATCACTCCTACAACCCAAATTATGGCTCAATCTTTGCATATTGTCTAGATTCCAGCAACAACATCTTTGTTCTAACTTTGTGGCCCAATCTAACCCACTAGATATTTGATTTAACCTTTGAGCTCATCATCCAAGTTGTAGATATTTCTCTTCAATTTCCAAAGAGGTAAAATTCATAATTTTCAGATGTCTAGAACTCAAGTTATGCCCAATATTTTAGAGACTAAATATGAAGGTTAACTAATATATAAAAAGTGTATTTATCAAATTCCTCTACGCTTCGCTTTTGAAATCCCTAGAAAAACTTGATATTTAACATAGGGAACAAGGAACAACAACACAAATTCAAAAGTTAAAAACTCTAAAAGACTCACTTTCCAATGATTTTTAAGAATGCAATAGTATACAAGCAAGAAGAGCAACCAAAGCTTCAAGGAATTAAAACATTCATGAAGTAACATTTATTTACATCTCAAATCAACAAGTAAGGAAACTTCAATTGAAAAGCATAAATCAAAAAAGATAGAACTTCATAAGATACACTCTCAATCCCTCAAGTGTTTAGAAGGTATGTGTTCCACTCAATTCAACCTATGAATATTTGCACTACCATAAGTGTGCTTATCTTCTACTTCTTCACTACTCAAAACACATGCACATACAAATCAAGAGAACTTTATGCAAGGTTGTAATGGGGTCAAGGTAAGGATGGGGAATAATATGAAGATGACAAATTAAATACTAAAGAGAATAAAAGAACATTGGGGAAGAGTTCAAATAATAAGCATAAAAGTTTATCCCAACTCCATCCAATGCAAATTCTCTTTAAATATTCTTTTTCCCTTTCCTTTTACTTTTTTTCTCCTTTTTTTAATATTTTAATTTTTCTTCTTTTTTCTTTTTTTCAATTGGCCATTCTTTCCTTTTCACCAAACATTTTGCACATTAATTAGCACACTCCCACACTTGTTCAATAATTCTTCCAATAACAATGTCAAGGTTCTTATATTTCCTAAGGATAGGTAAAAACATGATTTTTCATTTAAGGCATATAATGAGTTAAAAATAAGGAACAGTCAAATAAGTTCAAGGGGGTTAATCAAGAGAAAATATGCAAGGTTGACTATATGGCTAAAGTAGCTAATTCAAGAAAAATGCCCCAATCATGTTCATGTAAGAATGTGAAAATGTAGACTAAAAAAGAATCAAAGCAAGTTCTAGAGTAACAAACTTCATGAGTGAAAATCACATAAGAAAGAAGAGAATGACACAAACGCTCAATCCATTCATTAAAAGGCTCAAAGTCTCACAAGATATGTTTCTATCAAACTCAATATACCAATTCAATTTCCATTACCAAACTAGTTAATATCATGGTAAAAGACAATTTATTCACTTACGTTATAAACCTTTAACTTTAATTAAAGCATGCTCACAACTTTCGCAAATCTCAAAATTTCATTTGAAAGCAATTAAAAACAAACTTTCTTAATTTTTTTTTCAAAAAGGGAAAATAGAATTTAAAAAAATAAAAATAAAAATAAAATAGAAATAAAATTTGAAAATAGAAAATAGAAAATAGCAACAAAATAAAAAATAGAAATAGAAACAATAAATTTTTTAAAGCAAAAACAGTAAAATTAAAACAGAAATAGTAAAATAGAAAAATAGAATTTAAAACAAAAATAGTAAACATAATGTAAATTCCTCCCCTACACTTAAATTCTTCATTGTCTTCAATATAAAGCTTAAAAATCATCAAATCATAAATATCCCAACAAATCTAGGATAAGTAAAATAAAGGAAAGAGGAAGGAAACATTCTTATCAAGTGAAGTAAATGGCCACTTGTTCTTGCACTTGAAAACCACAATTGTGTTGAAAACTACCTGAAACAAGGGAAACAAGGGTTAGTAGTTAATTATACTCCTAATATGATTGATTAAACTCAGAATGATCCCCGAAAATAGCATAAAAAGTTGATAGCTCTCGAGACTATCAAATTATATTAATTTATAAATCGATTTACTAAATTACTTGTAGTATAAGGCACAACTGGGTCGAGCCCTTAAATCATTCTAATTAAGCAATCAGATTAAGAAGTTAACAAATGGGGGGAAATGTTGCTGAATTAATTAATATAAACTAATTAAAAACTGTAAACATAATTAAGTAAACAATCAATCTAAGGAAATTAACTATTCTTGAGTTTAATCCATCCTTACTCACTAAGAATTCATTCAATTGCTAACCAAGTTCTTGGCATTAGATCACATCAAGAAGCCTTAAGATTACCATGAATTATCTACTAGATAAGCATCTAGAATTTAATTAATCATGGTTAAATGAATTAAGCACCCGTTTAATCCTAAATTAACTTAAAATCTATAATTCAACCAAGCTAAACAATCCATCAGACACATTTGATGCATTGCTTAATCTCTTCCATTCAATTGCTAATTGTAACATCCCAAAAATTATTTATTTCATTATAAATAATTATTTTATAATATTTATAATTTTTAGGAATTTTTGTGGAATTTTCTGGAAAATGTTAAATATTTTAATATATTCATCGTTTTGTGTGCCCATTGAGCGGAGCCGGGAAAATAAAATATTCTCCTGAGGCTGGTAAACTTTGGACTGTGAAAACATCGACGGGGGATCTTACTAAACCCAAGGCTGGACACAGTTTACGAGGTTTACGTTTTACGAGATTTTATCTGATAAATAAAATCATTGTATCATAAAATCATCTGATGAATAATAAAACATTATTTTCATCAGCTGTAACTTTTATTCACTGAGAAAATAATTCTAACAGTGAAATTAATCATCTGTCAGATATATTTAATCAAGGAGACAAGCTTACTGTGCACTTTATCGAGAAGCGCACGAAGCTTCTCAAGGAAGCTTTGAGGGAAGTTGTTAGGAAGCTTCCTCTTCAACCACTATTCACTCTCTCTCCTCCCTCACATTGTGCAGCACGGTTTGGGGGTAATATCACATTTATTCCCCCCCCATTTTCTCTCATTCACGCTGGTCACTCTCCCTCACGTCTACTCTCATTTTCCTTCTCCTCTTCTTCCACCACATACTCCATTGTTGAACTTTCAAGCTTTCTGTACTTAAGCTAACATAAACCATTATTTCACCTCACCATCTTCAAGTTTTCTTCTTGGTGGAGTTCTTCATTATTCCTCCATTTTCGTATCTCCACAGCTAGCATCAAAGCTTGGAGCTTTAAGGTAAAGCTCTCAACTTTCTTCTTTTTTCTCCCCATTTTCGTATTCTATGGTCACATTGGTGACTATGGATGCCATTTCCACCCTTTGATCCTTGTTTTTATGGATTTGAACACCAAGGTTTCTGTGGTGGTGAGGCACGAAATCTCCCAGCAAAAAGGAGCTTGCTTTTCCTTGTTCTTCACTAAGGTAAGAGGAAGATTATTCTCTTCAACCTGTTTTGGTAGTGAGAAACTTTCTATTTGTGATTAATTGTGAGAAAACCTGTTGAAGGTTACCTTTGTTTACATGTGGTTTATAATAAGTTTGTGCTTTTAGATTGCTTGTTTGTGTATGCTCATTTATCTGAATGGATTGAAATGTAAAACACGAATAAAATAACGTCGGATTGGTTCTCGGATGGCCACGGTTTTGAGCCCAAACATTGGGGAGTCTTGTGAATAATTATAACAATCTGAATTCTAATCATTTAGTACAATGTCAATTTCCGCCGAGTTAGGATGCCCATATCTATCGAGTAAGAATTCTGACTATTTAGTGGAGATACTTCTCTAAATATCAATTTCCGTCGAGTTAGGATGCCCATATCCGTCGAGTAAGAATTCTAACCATATAGTGGAGACACTTATCCAATGTCAAATTTTCGTCGAGTAGAATGTTAACATCCGTCGAATGGGATGCTAATATCCATCGAGTAAGAATTCTGACCATTTAGTGGAGACACTTCTCCAATGTCAATTTCCATCGAGTTAGGATGCCCATATCCATCGAGTAAGAATTCTAACCATTTAGTGGAGACACTTCTCCAATGTCAAATTTTCGTCGAGTAGAATGTTAACATCCGTCGAATGGGATGCTAATATCCATCGAGTAAGAATTCTGACCATTTAGTGGAGACACTTCTCCAATGTTAATTTTCGTCGAGTAGGATACCCATATCCGTCGAGTAAGAATTCTAACCATTTAGTGGAGACATTTCTCCAATGTCAAATTTTCATCGAGTAGAATGTTAACATCCGTCGAATGGGATGCCAATATCCGTCGAGTAAGAATTCTGACCATTTAGTGGAGACACTTCTCCAATGTTAATTTCCGTCGAGTAGGATGCCCATATCCATCGAGTAAGAATTCTGACCATTTAGTGGAGATACTTCCCCAATGTCAATATCCGTCGAGTTGGGATGTCCATATCCGTCGAGTAAGAATTCTGACCATTTAGTAGAGATACTTCTCCAAATGTCAATTTCCATCGAGTTAGGATGCCCATATCCGTCGAGTAAGAATTCTAACCATTTAGTGGAGACACTTCTCCAATGTCAATTTTCGTCGAGTAGAATGTTAACATCCATCGAATGGGATGCTAATATCCGTCGAGTAAGAATTCTGACCATTTAGTGGAGACACTTCTCCAATGTCAATTCCCGTCGAGTTAGAATGCTAAAACCCGTCGAGTAAGAATTTCTGACCATGTAATAGAGATACTTCTCCAAATCCGTCGAGTAGAGTTCCTTACTATTTAGTAGAGAAATTTCTCCATACCCGTCGAATTTGATCTTCTGTCAATGTCCGTCGAATCCAGAATTAAAATTTAGCACCTAACACCTAGTGATAAAATTAATGGGAATAAGATGCAAGGATTAGTAAATTTGAAGACTTAACTGAAAACCTTGAGATTCATAAATTTTAAAGAACTAAGAAGTACGGTCTGCCTTATAGTTAGAGCAATATTTGGAATAAAGGAAGAACAAGAGTGTGAGAAGGGCTGTGAGGAACTTAGACTAGATATTCTCGGAGAGTTGAACGCGAGAACATAATGGACCTAAAGCATAACTTACATAGTGACTTTGAATAGCATGTGTTCATCTATGATATTTTAGCATTAATTCGTTATGGTGTGTGAATTTGAATAAGTTATGCTATCATTGTGAATATATATATATATATATATATGCATATATACATATGTATGCATTAAATCCATGTGCATTGAAACATGCATTGTCATTGTGACATTGGGCCGACGAACTGGACCCTGGAAACATCTGATAGACTACTAAGTCTGATGTGATTTGAGTTCATTGGATATGCAATTAAGCATTATACAGTTATGGTGTGTTATGCCTAGGAGTGAACGAGGACTTGCAGGATAGTGGGGACTTTTTAGACCTAGGGGATGTCAGGGCGCGGTGTTTCACCTGTGATCCGGTTATCACCTTATATATATATACCCCTGGCCGTGAAACACTGATGCAATGCACTGGCTGCCCGACAAAGCACTATTACTTTCCATGGCCCGGTGTAGACTGTCTATTGAGGGGGATAGATCTTCTAGGGAGTTCATCTCCGAAAACTTTGAGTTTAGCTCCATGGAGTAGGAAATGAGTACGTTGTACATGAGAATAGTCAGCATACGCATTGTGCATATGCATGGTTAGTTCACATATTATCAGGGCATGGCTAACATACATATTGTGGAAATATAAATACTATTATATATCTATAGTGAACACTTGTTGTTATAGTGCTGTTGATAATTGTATTGTCATGATATATGTTTTCTGAAGATATCTATGCAATTGATAACTTGGACATATTTGTAATATCTGTATGTGTGGAATGACTTTGTCATTCGTGTTATGTTTCTTTGCTGCCATCATAGGTAATGAAAGTAGAATGTCTTACCTCTTTTCTGTTTTGTTGTTATTCTGTATGATTTTTGATTAAAGTCTAAAAAGGGGGCGAGGTCGAATCTCCTAGAGATATTGGTTTTGATTTTCTGCGTTCAGTAAGGACACCTTGAAGGGACCCTATTGGTTTCATCGTATTTGAGTTCACCGAAGGTGCTAGGGCTTGGCGAGTCGACTGGACCGACAAGAGTTACGTGATTTGTTGGGAATATGACCTTGACCGTGAAGAGGACTGCGATGGAAGACCTTATCTCGTATTTCTCACTACACCGGTATGCCCGGGGTTGTCTTACGCATTCAGGATCCGAGGGAGTGCCCAACTCCTTAGTCGTGGATATGTTATGGGTAGTTTATATTTTATTTTGCATTACTTGTATAAAGTGTATTTTGAGTATATGTATGTTTTAAGGTGATTATTCAGTCTAAAATCTTATAAATTGAGTACATCTTATAATTCATATTTTAATTGGTTGTATATGTAACTATTCATTCGTGGCTCCTATTTTCCTCATATTATGAAATGATTAATATTTTTGTAAAGTTTGTTATTTGACAATGTTAGCATGCCGAAATTTAGTGACCGTGACATAATGACGATTATGCATTGGTTATTAAATCGAGGGGTATTACATTAAGGTGGTATCAAAGCTCAGTTCATCCTGTTGAGCCGGGGTATGAACTGACTATGCTTAGACATGTTAGAAGTTTATTTGTATGTTGTGTACTTCCTTGTCTCTTGAATTGAGATGTTGGGAAAGGAAGGCATAGCTTGCCATAGGTTGAGTGTTGGTAGCTACTGTTGCACAGTTACATGATATTGAGTACTGGCCCACTCAATGTGTAATGTTCTGTGTCTACGGGAAACTATGACTTCACCTAGGCGTATTAAGGTAATAGGAATTCTTTTATAAAGAAGCTCAGCTGGTATAACTGAACTTGCTTAGGATTTGTTTACATTTATACCCTTATTGTGTTACCTCTAGAATTGTTTGAGCCATTGGGTTAGAAAAGGGGTAGTCGAATAAGACTTACAAGGTTTGTGGACTGAGGTATCCAAAAGGTTTTCAAAAATCGATTCTCTTTGGAAAAAAAAAAGTAAAAGTATCTGGTGTAAGTTTGGTTCCAGGAGCTACGTAGGAGTCAAAGACTTACAGGAGATCGCACTGCAGAAAGCAGAATGAAGGAGCTCAAGTTATGATCTTTTGGGTTTGTCTCGGTTGGGTTGTGTGATTTTATGCATTTGGTTTCCGAAAGGAGGCAATATTGTTTGGAATGAATGCTTTTGATTTTTCCTTATAGTTTGATTTGTTTGCCCTTGAAGGAAGCCAATAACTCGAAGTAGACATAAGCGTAAGAATGCGGGGAGTGAAAATGATGGTACAATTGCGATAGCTGAAGAAATGCAAAGAATGGTTGATGTAACAACACACCAGGATCAGAGGGCCGCACAACAGCAGGAATTGGAAGTTGAGGTCCAAAATTTGATGGAAGAAAGACAACTTTGGGGTAACTCTGGATTACCAAAGTTTCAAAGGAGGAATAACAGGAAGACCAATCGGTTTAAGCAAAAACCGTATACACTACGATCGAAGGAGTAACAGCGACAGCGAACGCATAAAGGAGGTGCGAGTGGTAGCAAGTCTAATTCAGTCGTGGTACCGTCATCAAGATGTAAGAAATGCGGAAAGGACCACTTAACAAGGCATTGCATGATCGAAGGAATAATTTGTTTCAAGTGCGGAAAGCAAGGACATGTGTGGAGGGATTATGCTTTACATGGGACGAAGCCTCCATATGCGATCAAGAGGGCAATCTGCCTCAAGTGCATAAAGAACCACTTAACAAAGGACTGTGAGATTGAAGGAGTAATCTGTTTCAAGTGCGGGAAGCAAGGACATGTGGCTAGGAACTGTATTTCGCAAAGGATGAAGCCTTACGTTGCGGATGTGCGTACTTCAAAATCTCACGAAGAAGGGAAACTTGATTCCTCCACCCAGACTGAAGATCGAAATGAGGAAAGGGACTGTGCTACAGTGGATGACCCTGTGACTTCATTGTATAATTCTGGGGGTAACCCGTTTCTTTATGACGTATGAATATATGAATCTAGTAGGGATGTTCATACCTTCGTTATCTTCTGACTAAGTTGTTTCTATTTTGGCTACTAAGAACTTGTTGATGGTAGCTAAGTTGTTTAAATTATCCTATGACCTGTTAAAGACTGAATTCTTCTGTTGATCTGATTTGTTCACTTCTTTTACAAATTAGATGTAATGTTAACGAAGGGATTGGTTATCTTCCAACCATATCCTGTTGAAATATTCTGATGAAATTCTACGAGTTCGTTTATGGAATTGAGTTGTCTGCGTATTTACTTCCTTTCAACTCAAATGATACCATTCTCGTTTGTAAGCCTACTCTCGTTGCATCAAGTTTATTTTAAAACTATCCTAATGTTGTTAGAAAATTGGAATCCTTTTTCCAATTCAATTCTCCACTTCATGAATAGGCTTGATCTCAGGAAGGAGATTAATCGTTTTCTAAACGGGTCTCGTCATTCAATTTCAACGAAAACTTAGTGTTTCTTGAGACAGAAATTTCCCAGATGCGAATCCATGAAACTCACTCCTAAGTTTTATTGGACCATATCGTATTCTTTGCTAGACAGATCCAATGGTAAATCAAATGACTTCCCTATTTTTCTTTTAACCTTCATAACGTTCTAGTATACTTCGATTGAGTAAATGTGTACCCAAATTTGAACCATATCATTGTGCCAAGAGCAGCACAATTAGGTGAGAACTTACCCTATGAGATAATTGGTTCGAATCAAGGAAAGATGGTTTGACAAATCCATTAAAAAATGCTACTATTTTCTCCAAGGTCAGCTTATGTTCTGGACTATCATCGAGTTCGCTCAAAGAGTTGTCGTTGTCCTTGTTGGCGACATTCTGATCTATTCTTGACGTTTAGAGGGACGTACCAAATCTCTCAGAGTGATTCATAAAATCCTGAAGAAGAAGAAGAAGTTATGCGTAAACATATCTAAGTACGAATTCTAGTCGGAGGCAGTTCAACCCTTGGGTTACGCGATCTCGAGGGAAGGAATTATTGTGAACGCATCGGAACTCGAAACATTTTTGGGAAGGACAGACGACTGTAACAAAGATTCGTAGCTATATAGGGGTAGCTGGTTAATACGTGGGACTCGTCACGAAAATTCTCTGAAGTGGCAAGACTTCTCATCTAACTCATACATGAGGGTCAAGTTTTGTATGGACTGATGTATATGAGGGAAATTTTCAAAAATTGAAGAGACGATGATTAGAAGTTCCAAAAGATTTTGATTTTTCATTTTGGTAAAATCCCAGAAGAGGCGAATGTCGTAGCGGATGCCTTAAGAAGAAAATAAACTTAGTTGTCTACTAAGTGAGCAAGAAGAATAAGTTCGATAGAGCCACTCCACGATGTACAGTTGTTTGGAGAGTTGGCTGTTGGATGGCTGAAGACACAAAGGGCATAGAATTTTTTTATTGATCGGCCTATGACGTCAACGCGTTTTTGCTCGTTAATATAAGATGCTCATTGGAAGGAAGCAACCTTATTACCAGTGATTTGGATTGATGCAGCTGAGGATACAATGTGACACCCCAAACTTTCTATGTATTAAATAAGTAATTTTAACAGTTAGCAGAATTTTACTGTTTAGTGATTTCTGTGCACTGTAAAATTATTTTAAATATTCCGTCTCCATATTTGATCATTTTGAGTGATTTATTCCGTGTCAGGAAAATAATAATTTTTGGGCCAGAAAAATTTACGTAATTTAATTTTTACTGTTTAGTCTTAATTAATTTACGTAATCTGATTTGATATTTGTGAATTTTTTAAATTTTGTGATTTTATGTGTGATTTTGATTTTTTTTACCATTTGTGGGTCCCGCGAGGTGTTTGTGGGCCCAGGTGGCCATACGTGGGCCCAGATGGGTCTCGCAAAGTGAAAAAATTTTCTATGCACAGAAAAATTTGTACTATTTAGACGGAGACAGTGGATCTTACTAAACCTGAATCCGAAAACAGTTTTAGAAAATTTCTTTTACTATATTTAATTATCGGATAATAAAAATACAGTAAATATATTCTTCCATGGGGTTATAACAGATAAAAATAAAATTCTATACTATTAAGTCAATATTAGTGGTTTGGATATTCACCATCGATTTAATTACCGTTGGAGATTTAATCTTGATTTAATCAACGGTGGAGATTTAATCTTAAAAGTAAATAGGATCAATTATAACCGTTAGATAGAAATTAAATCAAGGGTAGAGATTTAGTCTTATAAATGACTATGACCATTATCAACCCTTGGATGTAAAATTAATCAATGGTGGAGATGGATCATTAATGACCATTGGATTTGGATTTAGATCAATGGTAGAGAATTGGTCATCAAAAATGATTACAACTATTTTGGACCCTTGGATGTAAAGTTTGAAGGTGTAATCTTGACCTTTCATTTTGGAGACACATCTAATGGCTAGGATTTAAAGGAGAAAGATCCAATGGCCTAGATTTAGTCTTCTAAAAATCAAAATCTACCTAAATCCTAACCATTGAATAAATCAATGGCTAGAAAGGCTTCAAATAATGGTGTGTAAAGATGACAAACTTTGCATGATTCATGAAGGGGGGCGGTTTTGAAGAAGCAAGGAGAAAGAGAGACAAAATTAGTATAGGCTTTTTAGGCCAAAGAAAAGGATGAAGACAAGTTCCTATTGATCAAATAATGAGCATGTTTTTCAAACTTTACTTTTCTTTTTTTTCCAATGAAGGACACGGCCATGCACAATTTGGAAGACCACAAAATTCATTTCTACACTTTACATTTATCATTTCTTCATTCTCTCACTTATGTTTCATGAACCAACTAAATGAAAAACTCCATTCTCTCTCCCTAAAGAGCCATTCAGCCAAGCACTCTCATCCACCCTCCATCACTCTTTAATTTCATACAACCTAGTTTCTTGAATCCTTACCTTATTCTAAACAACTTTCATGTTGAAGACTTTCTCTAAATCTTCTATCTTGAAGGACTTTTACTAAGATCAAGTTCTAGAGCTTTTGTTGGTGATGAAGACTTTTCTTGGTGGAGATCTTGTTCTAAATCCAAAGCAAGGAGCTTTTGGAGTTCTTCAAGAGGTAAGAGGGAGATCTATCTCACCAACCAAGCATGGTGGTGAGAGATGGTTATATTTGATGGATGGTGAATCCATGTGAAGATTCATATCCATGGTCATGTAATAAGTGATGTGTGTTTATGTGCTTTAATTATTTTTGCCTATGCTTGATATGCTTTGCATGATTTATTTGTGTATGCATGCTTAGTATGATTTTTATTTATTTATATGGTATACTTATAATATGCATGATGATATATGTTGAATATATTATGATGGATGTATGTTGAAAAAGAAAAATTTTGGCTCCAAAGGCCATGGAGGAGGTCACGATTTTGAATTTCCAAGACTAAAGTTATTATTCAAATTTTTCAAGAACTATGGAGTTCATTTTTAGTCCTTGAACTAAAGTAAATTTCGGATAAGACATCAACCAATTTGGTATTCACAAAATTATATTTTTATAAATAATAAAATTGAATGATTTGAGAAGTAAAGAAAATAAACAAAGGAGTTTGTTTTGTAAAAAGAATGCACATGATTTTTGGAGTTGAGTTTTCATGAATTTATTTTGTGTAGAAACAAGAATGGAATTTATTTAAGTTAGAAGAAAAATATTTCATGGTTCCAATGGCCATCTATAAGGTTTTGATAATTTAGAAAAGAAACAAGAATGGAATTTATTTAAGTTAGAAGAAAATATTTCATGGTTCCAATGGCCATCTATAAGGTTTTGATAATTTAGAAAAATGTTTTGATGTTATAAAATATAAGAATATTCTAATAAGGATTTTTGAAAAGGGAATTAAAGTGTTATCAAGTGGAATTTTCATAAATAAAAGAAAAAAAAAGGAGATTGAAGGTGTTGAACTTCAAATTATTTTAAAGAGAATTAATTTTTAGAAGTGATTTAGAAATATAAAAGAAAACGTTTGTAACCTAAATTTACTAACGTAGAATTTATTTATTGGGTTTTGGAAAACGTTATGAAATTTAAAATTAGAAATAGTAATTAAATCAACTAAATGTGATTTTGTAAAATTAAATCAATAAAAAGTGATGTTGAGAAAATATATTATGGAAAAGAATTTTTTAAGAATCGAAAGAAAATGAAGTAAGAAATTATATTAAGAAAAGTCCAAAATAATATTTTAAAGTTAAGAAATATTTTACGAAGGGTAAAAATGGTAAAAATGATTTATGTAACTCAAAAACATAATTTTTAAATTATGCGATTTGAAAAATGTTAAAATATTTCTACGTAATTTTTAAAGCGTTTAAATATTTTACACGATCGAAATGTTGTAGAAAAATTGCTATGCAATTTAAAAATGAAAGAATATTTTTACGCATTTTAGAATACAGTAGAAAATTGTTACACAAATTTTTAAACGTAATAGAAATGTTACAAATTACTGTTTACGTAATAAAATATCACGTGACCGTAAAAACGTAACAAAAAAAATATTTTGTGATGAGAAAAAAATGTAATAATATTAGGTTGCTGTTAATTATACAGTAAACTTTACAGTTCAAAATCAGTATGTGAATACTGTACAAGAAATTGAGCAATTTGCTTATAATTGGCATGAATCCATTTTATGAACGTAAAATAGTATTTGAACTTTGTATGAGAAATTATGTGGTTTACCTTTGATTGGTAATTGGTGCATTACACATACATTGAAAATGGTCCAATGGACTGTAAATGGCTAATTGCCTAGGAGAAACGTACACCTCTTGAGTAGGTGCGATACGCGTAGTGTAGGTCACTTGTTGACCTTGGGGGCATTGGGGTGCGGGTTGCTCGCAATGGGCAGTTGGTAGCTCTTCTGTACCGTGAGTTAGACCGATGCAACACACCGATGATCCGGACCGAGATACTATTCTTAATCGAGATCTGACAAAGACTGTCGTGTATGTGCTAGATGTGCAAGATATAATTATAGCACTTGGTCTGAAGCACGTGATACCAGCAGCTCTTTTCGATCAATTTCTCCGACTTAAGTATTAGCTCCATGGAGTAGGACATTGAGTCCATGTGCGCATGCATGAAACTAAGCATTTATATCTATATGGTGTTGTTACTGTAATTGTTTTGTGATTTAAACAGTGATAGTGGCATGATGGTAATTATTATTTTACACTATGATGATGGCATAATTGTGATCATGATATGATATTTTTGCATGATATGTTGTTTGTATTATCTCTATGCTATCATGCTGGTATTAGCGTAGGTGATCTCACCTCTTTGTATGTATATCTGTACATTGTATTTATAATTGGGTGAAGACGTTGGAAAAGAAATGGTACAAGAAGCAGAAGAAGAGTTACTTCTCACATCAGGGAACGCAGAATTCTGACAGTATGACATCAAGAGCCAGTTTCTTCGGATATGTACGTCTACAATTTCACGGAGGAGCTGGAGAATGGAGGACAAGTCCCGATGAGCGAGGACTTATTTACGAGGGGTACCTGACTGTTAGTATTAGTAGATTGTTTCGTGGAAATCCATTTTTCTGCGTGACTATCTTTGTTCATGTTGAATTTCCTTTACATATCCGGCGACATTGGGATACTAGAAATTATGTCCTAACAGAAATCAACATAGTATCGTCAGCTCGGACACCTGTCCGTAGGGCTACTCGTCATAACGGATTCCTACCTGTTGACAAACCCGAGGAGGACCCGTCTGAGGGGTCTTCTACTTAGTTAAACTTGGGCAAGTTTGAATTATGATATAAACTATGTGTGTAATTATTTAAGTGTGTTTATTGTTCCGAGACATGGTCTGTAATAAATAAGCCTGACAGCACTTGTGTAATATGTATATGATGTAAATTATGTGTGAGGTTGTTGTAAAATAGTTTTATTTTCCGCTAAGTCTATTTTATTGTTATCCATGAAGAAAGAAAGAAAATTTTACAACTCGTATTTTTATCACAACATCCCATTTTATGACTATTGAGGGTATTTTGGGTAATAAAGTAACATAAATGTGACACCCTACGGTGGGTGTTACATTAGTTGGTATCAGAGCCCAAGTTTGAGTCTTTTGGGGTTGTGGTTAGGTCTGTCTTATTTGTGTTGTGTGATTCTCTGTTATTATTTCCTGAAAAGAAACAATATTGTTTGAAGATTGACTTTACTTTCTTTGTATTCAGTTTGAGTGGAGAAAGTAATGACTGGACGAGGACGTGGACGTAGAATTGAGAGCACAGATATGGAACTTAATGGGAATGATAATTTGAACATGGCTGCAGCTGTAGCAACAATGCAGAGAATGGCAGAAGTGGTTGCACAACAAAATCAACGGGCTAATGAAAATGTGCACAGTTTGTCAAAGTTTCGAAGGAATAATCCACCGAAGTTTCGTGGAGAGTTTGATCCGGAGAAAGCTGAACTTTGGATCCAAGAACTTGGAAAGATATTTAATGGTATGGGTTGTGCTGATGAACGGAAGCTTACACTGGCAACGTTCATGCTGGTAGGAGATAGTGAACGATGGTGGGCAGGAGCTAGGAGACTATTGGAAGCCGAAGGAAGGATGGTGACATGGCAAGTTTTTAAGCAAAAGTTTCTGGAGAAATATTTTCCAGCAAGTGTGAGACATATGAAGGAAATGGAATTTCTGAGCTTACGACAAGGATTGATGTCCGTAAGTGAGTATGCGGAAAATTTTGAAAGTCTGTCTCAGTTTTTGAGATATTTGCAGATGAATCCAGATGAGGGCTGGAAATGCAGGAAATTTGAAGAAGGATTAAAGCTAGATATTAAGAGAGCTGTATCGATGTTGGAGATTAATCAATTTCGAACTTTGATTGAAAAATGTCGTAAAATTAAAGAGATTGATCATCAACGAGTGACAAGAAATAAGAATTTTGGACCTGCAAGGTTCCAAAAAAGGAAGAATAATCAAGCAAATCACTCTCAGCAAAAGCCGTATATGAAACCGACAGGAAGTCAGACCAAGAAGCAATTTGTGGGAGGAAGTTCTAGCAGTAATAAGGCAAGTCAAGCTGGGACTCCTATTCGATGTTTCAAATGTGGGAAGGATCATCTCACGAAAGATTGTCAACATAAAGAAGTTGTTTGTTTTAAGTGTGGAAAGCTTGGACATTTCTCTAAAGACTGTGATCAGATAAAGAAGGAATCCTCTGTGGGAAATGTTCGAATTACAAGACCACAAAGTGGGAGGTCGTGTCTATACAATGAGCGGAGAAGTAGCTGCTAAATCTAAGAACTTGATAATGGAGGAGGGTACTATTGGAGGTAATCCTTTAACCATACTCTATGATTCAGGAGCAACACATTCTTTCATTGCATGTGATTGTGTTGAACATTTGGGATTGACTGTGACGGCTTTGCCATATGATCTGAATGTTGCTACTCGTACTGATAAGTTTGTAGTTACATCAACAGTATGCCTGAATTGTCCTGTCTGCGTTAGGGATAGAATCTTTTATGTGGACTTGATCTGTCTACCTCTTTCCAAGATTAATGTAATCTTGGGAATGGATTGGTTGTCTTCTAACCATATCCTAATTGATTGTTCGAGTAAGACGTTAGTGTTTCTTGAGGCTAAGGATCCTAGATTCCTAACGGCTACTCAAGTGGAAGCTTGTTTAAAGGAAGGAGATCATGGGTATCTATTGTTATCTTCTTTAGAGGTGCAATGTGAAGATGCCTTGAAGGATATTTTCGTAGTTAACGAATTTCCTGAAGTGTTTCCTGAAGATATACCAGGACTACCACCGGTAAGGGAAATCGAGTTTGCCATTGATCTTGTACCTGGACCTGGACCGATATCTATAGCGCCCTATCGGATGTCGCCGGTAGAATTAGCCGAACTGAAGAAACAACTGGAGGATTTATTAGAGAAACAATTTGTGAGACCTAGTGTGTCACCATGGGGAGCTCCAGTACTATTGGTCAAGAAGAAGGATGGAACTTCACGTCTCTGTGTAGACTATCGGCAACTAAATAAAATCACGATTAAGAATAAATATCCACTTCCAAGGATAGATGATCTGATGGATCAATTGCGAGGAGCCGCAATATTTTCCAAGATTGATCTACGTTCTGGGTATCACCAAATACGTGTGAAAGTGGAGGATATTCCCAAAACAGCTTTTCGAACTCGTTATGGGCATTACGAATATCTTGTGATGCCATTCGGTGTAATAAATGCACTAGCTATATTCATGGACTTCATGAATAGAATTTTTCGTTCATACTTGGATAAGTTTGTTGTTGTCTTTATAGATGACATTTTAATTTATTCTCGAAGTCAGGAGGAACATGCTGAACATCTCAGGGTGGTTCTCTAGATTCTAAAGGAGAATAAGATGTATGCCAAGTTGTCCAAATGTGAATTTTGGTTGAGCGAAGTTCAATTTTTGGGGCACGTGATATCGAAGAAAGGAATTGAAGTTGATGCTTCAAAGGTGAAGACAGTTTTGGAATGGGAAGACCAAAGACTGTAACAGAAATCTGTAGTTTTTTCGGATTAGCTGGTTATTATAGACGTTTCATTGAGGGGTTTTCAAAGATTGTAGGACCTCTTACCCAACTTACACGAAAGAATCAACCGTTCGTGTGGACTGATGCATGCGAAGAAAGTTTTGAAGAATTGAAAAGACGATTGACTACTTCACCAGTGTTGATTTTACCTGATCCAAATGAACCTTTCGAGGTATATTGTGATGCTTCATACCAAGGATTGGGTGGTGTACTTATGCAAAACCGTAAGGTGGTGGCTTATGCTTCAAGACAGTTGAAAAATCATGAGAAGAATTATCCGACTCATGATTTGGAGTTGGCAGCTGTGGTATTTGCGTTAAAGGTGTGGAGACATTTTCTCTATAGAGCATCATTCACTGTTTGTAGTGATCATAAAAGTTTAAAATATCTGTTTGACCAGAAAGAGTTGAACATGAGACAAAGGCATTGGTTAGAGTTTCTGAAGGATTATGATTTTCAATTGCAGTATCATCCCGGAAAGGCGAATGTCGTAGCAGATGCGTTGAGTAGAAAAAATACTTAGTACTTTTGTTATGATGATCAAAGAGAAGGAGTTGATAGAAGAATTTCGAGATATGCGATTATCAGTGAAATTGACGCCGGGCAAGATGCGTTTAAATATGATCACCATTTCAAATGATTTGATGGATAGAATCCGTGAAGGACAAAACAGTGACCAATATTTGCAAGAAGCAAAAGAAGCAAAGAGTCAAGGGGCAGTGTTGGATTTTAGCGAAGGTGTTAATGGAATTTTGAAGTTTCAAGGAAGAGTTTGTGTGCCTAATGATCCGAATCTTAGAAGATTGATTTTGGAGGAAGCTCACAGGAGTAAGTTGAGTATGCATCCAGGAGCCACAAAGATGTATCAAGATTTAAAACAATTATATTGGTGGCAAGGAATGAAGAAAGATGTTGCTGAGTATGTATCATCCTGTTTAATCTGTCAGAAAGCTAAGGTGGAACATCAAAGACCTTCGGGAATGTTGCAACCTTTGCCTATTCCCGAATGGAAATGGGATGACATAGCAATGGATTTTGTGATGGGACTACCAAAGACTCGGAAGGGTCATGATGCCATTTGGGTAATTGTTGATCAGCTTACTAAGTCAGTGCACTTTTTGCCGATTAATATTAAATACTCAATGGAAAAGTTGGCTCAAGTGTACATCAGTGAAATTGTTAGACTTCATGGTGTACCATCCAGTATCATTTTGGATCGAGATCCAAGGTTTACGTCGAGATTTTGGGATAGTTTGCAAGAAGCGATGGGAACAAAGCTATGTCTAAGTTCTGCTTACGATCCACAAAAAGATAGTCAGTCAGAAAGAACAATTCAGTCTCTAGAAGATTTATTGAGAGCTTGTGTACTGGAACAAACTGGAGGCTGGGATGAATTCTTACCATTGATAGAATTCACATATAATAACAGTTTCCATTCAAGTATAGGGATGGCACCCTATGAGGCATTATATGGGAGGCGATGCAGAACACCGTTGTGTTGGTATCATGATGGTGAGAGTGCTATGTTAGGACCAGAGATTATTCAACAGACAACTGAGAAAGTGAAGATGATTCAAGATAAGATGAGAATGAGTCAAACTCGACAAAAGAACTATGCTGATAAAAGGAGAAAATCTCTTGAATTTGAAGAAGGTGACCATGTATTTTTGCGAGTGACGCCTATGACGGGTGTTGGAAGAGTGCTTAAGTCCAAGAAGCTCACTCCAAAGTTTATCGGACCATATCAGATTTTAAGTCGGGTGGCTCTGGTAGCATATCAGATTGCATTACCTCCTTTTCTGTCAAATCTTCACAATGTATTTCACGTATCACAACTACGGAAATATATTTCTGATCCTACTCATGTTATCAAGCCGCATTACACAAGTAAAGTCAAGGAAAATTTAACCTATGAAACTGTTCCAGTAAAGATTGAGGATCGAAAGACAAAGCAACTTCGAGGTAAGGAAATTTCATTGGTTAAAATTATTTGGGATGATGTAAGCGGGGAAGCTACATGGGAATTAGAAGAAAAGATAAAAGAACAGCATCCTTTTTTATTTTAAGGAGGTGAAATTAAGTTCATCAAGTTTCGAGGACGAAACTTTTGTAGATGGGGAGAATTGTAACACCCCAAACTTTCTATGTATTAAATAAGTAATTTTAACAGTTAGCATAATTCTACTGTTTAGTGATTTCTGTGCACTGCAAAATTATTTTAAATATTCCGTCTGCATATTTGATCGTTTTGAGTGATTTATTCCGTGACAGGAAAATAATAATTTTTGGGCTAGAAAAATTTACGTAATTTAATTTTTACTATTTAGTCTTAATTAATTTACGTAATCTAATTTGATATTTGTGAATTTTCTAATTTTGTGATTTTATGTGTGATTTTGATTTTTTTACCATTTGTGGGCCCAGGTGGGTCTCGCAAAGTGAAAAAATTTTCTACGCACAGAAAAATTTATACTGTTTAGACGGAGACAAGGGATCTTACTAAACCTGAATCCAGAAATAGTTTTAAAAAATTTCTTTTACTGTATTTTGTACTGTATTTAATTATCGGATGATAAAAATACCGTAAATATATTCTTCCATGGGGTTATAACAGATAAAAATAAAAAATTCTATACTATTAAGTTAATATTAGTGGTTTGGATATTCACCATCGATTTAATTACCGTTGGAGATTTAATCTTGATTTAATCAACGGTGGAGATTTGATCTTAAAAGTAAATAGGATCAATTATAACCGTTGGATGGAAATTAAATCAAGGGTAGAGATTTAGTCTTATAAATGACTATGACCATTATCAACCCTTGGATGTAAAATTAATCAATGGTGGAGATAGATCATTAATGACCATTGGATTTGGATTTAGATCAATGGTAGAGAATTGGTCATCAAAAATGATTACTACCATTTTGGACCCTTGGATGTAAAGTTTTAAGGTGTAATCTTGACCTTTCATTTTGGAGACACATCTAATGGCTAGGATTTAAAGGAGAAAGATCCAATGGCCTAGATTTAGTCTTCTAAAAATCAAAATCTACCTAAATCCTAACCATTGAATAAATCAATGGCTAGAAAGGCTTCAAATAATGGTGTGTAAAGATGACAAACTTTGCATGATTCATGAAGGGGGGCAGTTTTGAAGAAGCAAGGAGAAAGAGAGACAAAATTAGTATAGGCTTTTTAGGCCAAAGAAAAGGATGAAGACAAGTTCCTATTGATCAATTAATGAGCTTGTTTTTCAAACTTCACTTTTCTTTTTTTCCAATGAAGGACACGGCCATGCACAATTTGGAAGACCACAAAATTCATTTCTACGCTTTACATTTATAATTTCTTCATTCTCACACTTATGTTTCATGAACCAACTAAATGAAAAACTCCATTCTCTCTCCCTAAAGAGCCATTCAGCCAAGCACTCTCATCCACCCTCCATCACTCTTTAATTTCATACAACCTAGTTTCTTGAATCCTTACCTTATTCTAAATAACTTTCATGTTGAAGACTTTCTCTAAATCTTCCATCTTGAAGGACTTTTACTAAGATCAAGTTCTAGAGCTTTTGTTGGTGAATAAGACTTTTCTTGGTGGAGATCTTGTTCTAAATCCAAAGCAAAGAGCTTTTGGAGTTCTTCAAGAGGTAAGAGGGAGATCTATCTCACCAACCAAGCATGGTGGTGAGAGATGGTTATATTTGATGGATGGTGAATCCATGTGAGGATTCATATCCATGGTCATGTAATAAGTGATGTGTGTTTATGTGCTTTAATTATTTTTGCCTATGCTTGATATGCTTTGCATGATTTATTTGTGTATGCATGCTTAGTATGATTTTTATTTATTTATATGGTATACTTATAATATGCATGATGATATATGTTGAATATATTATGATGGATGTATGTTGAAATAGAAAAATTTTGGCTCCAAAGGCCATGGAGGAGGTCACGGTTTTGAATTTCCAAGACTAAAGTTATTATTGAAATTTTTCAAGAACTATGGAGTTCATTTTTAGTCCTTGAACTAAAGTAAATTTCGGATAAGACATCAACCAATTTGGTATTCACAAAATTATATTTTTATAAATAATAAAATTGAATGATTTGAGAAGTAAAGAAAATAAACAAAGGAGTTTGTTTTGTAAAAAGAATGCACATGATTTTTGGAGTTGAGTTTTCATGAATTTATTTTGTGTAGAAACAAGAATGGAATTTATTTAAGTTAGAAGAAAAATATTTCATAGTTCCAATGGTCATCTATAAGGTTTTGATAATTTAGAAAAGAAACAAGAATGGAATTTATTTAAGTTAGAAGAAAAATATTTCATGGTTCCAATGGCCATCTATAAGGTTTTGATAATTTAGAAAAATGTTTTGATGTTATAAAATATAAGAATTTTCTAATAAGGATTTTTGAAAAGGGAATTAAAGTGTTATCAAGTGGAATTTTCATAAATAAAAGAAAAAAAAAAGGAGATTGAAGGTGTTGAACTTCAAATTATTTTAAAGAGAATTAATTTTTAGAAGTGATTTAGAAATATAAAAGAAAATGTTTGTAACTTAAATTTACTAACGTAGAATTTATTTATTGGGTTTTGGAAAACGTTATGAAATTTAAAATTAGAAATAGTAATTAAATCAATAAAAAGTGATGTTGAGAAAATATATTATGGAAAAGAATTTTTTAAGAATCGAAAGAAAATGAAGTAAGAAATTATATTAAGAAAAGTCCAAAATAATATTTTAAAGTTAAGAAATATTTTACGAAGGGTAAAAACGGTGAAAAACGATTTATGTAACTCAAAAACATAATTTTTAAATTATGCGATTTGAAAAATGTTAAAATATTTCTACGCGATTTTTAAAGCGTTTAAATATTTTACACGATCGAAATGTTGTAGAAAAATTGCTATGCAATTTAAAAATGAAAGATTATTTTTACGCATTTTAGAATACAGTAGAAAATTGTTACACAAATTTTTAAACGTAATAGAAATGTTACAAATTATTGTTTACGTAAAAAAATATTACGTGACCGTAAAAACGTGACAAAAAAAAATTTTGCGATGAGAAAAAAATGCAGTAATATAAGGTTACTGTTAATTATACAGTAAACTTTACAGTTAAAAATCAGTATGTGAATACTGTATAAGAAATTGAGCAATTTGCTTATAATTGGCATGAATCCATTTTATGAACATAAAATAGTATTTGAACTTTGTATGAGAAATTATGTGATTTACCTTTGATTGGTAATTGGTGCATTACACATACATTGAAAATGGTCCGATGGACTATAAATGGCTAATTGCCTAGGAGAAACGTACACCTCTTAAGTGGGTGCGATACGCGTAGTGTAGGTCACTTGTTGACCTTGGGGGCATTGGGGTGCGGGTTGCTCGCAATGGGCAGTTGGTAGCTCTTCTCTACCATGAGTTAGACCGATGCAACACACCGATGATCCGGACCGAGACACTATTCTTAATCGAGATCTGACAAAGACTGTCATGTATGTGCTAGATGTGCAAGATATAATTATAGCACTTGGTCTGAAGCACGTGATACCAGCAGCTCTTTTCGATCAATTTCTCTGACTTGAGTATTAGCTCTATGGAGTAGGACATTGAGTCTATGTGCGCATGCATGAAACTAAGCATCTATATCTATATGGTGTTGTTACTGTAATTGTTTTGTGATTTAAACAGTGATAGTGGCATGATGGTAATTATTATTTTACACTATGATGATGGCATAATTGTGATCATGATATGATATTTTTGCATGATATGTTGTTTGTATTATCTCTATGCTATCATGCTGGTATTAGCGTAGGTGATCTCACCTCTTTGTATGTATATCTGTACATTGTATTTATAATTGGGCGAAGACGTTGGAAAAGAAATGGTACAAGAAGCAGAAGAAGAATTACTTCTCACATCAGGGAACGCAGAATTCTGACAGTATGACATCAAGAGCCAGTTTCTTCGGATATGTACATCTACAATTTCACGGAGGAGCTGGAGAATGAAGGACAAGTCCCGATGAGCGAGGACTTATTTACGAGGGGTACCTGACTGTTAGTATTAGTAGATTGTTTCGTGGAAATCCATTTTTCTGCGTGACTATCTTTGTTCATGTTGAATTTCCTTTACATATCAGGCGACATTGGGATACTAGAAATTATGTCCCAACGGAAATCAGCATAGTATCGTCAGCCCGGACACCTGTCCGTAGGGCTACTCGTCATAACGGATTCCTACCTGCTGAGGAACCCGAGGAGGACCCGTCTGAGGGGTCTTCTACTTAGTTAAACTTGGGCAAGTTTGAATTCTGATATAAACTATGTGTGTAATTATTTAAGTGTGTTTATTGTTCCGAGACATGGTCTGTAATAAATAAGCCTGACAGCACTTGTGTAATATGTATATGATGTAAATTATGTGTGAGGTTATTGTATAATAGTTTTATTTTCTGCTAAGTCTATTTTATTGTTATCCATGAAGAAAGAAAGAAAAATTTACAACTCGTATTTTTATCACAACATCCCATTTTATGACTATTGAGGGTATTTTGAGTAATAAAGTAACATAAATGTGACACCCTACGGTGGGTGTTACATACAACACGAGAACTTGGAGACAAAATGAAAGAAACACAGTCGCATTTGTTCTAAGATATGATGAATTTCAGGGACGAAATTCCTTTTTAGAAGGGGAGTGTTGTAACATCCCAAAAATTATTTATTTCATTATAAATAATCATTTTAAAATATTTATAATTTTTAGGAATTTTTGTGGAATTTTTTGGAAAATATTGAATATTTTAATATATTCATCGTTTTGTGTGCCCATTGAGCAGAGCTGGGAAAATAAAATATTCTCCTGAGGCTGGTAAACTTTGGACTGTGAAAACGTCGACGAGGGATCTTACTAAACTCGAGGCTGGACACAGTTTGCGAGGTTTGCGTTTTACGAGATTTTATCTGATAAATAAAATCATTGTATCATAAAATCATCTGATGAATAATAAAACATTATTTTCATCAGCTATAACTTTTATTCACTGAGAAAATAATTCTAACAGTGAAATTAATCATCTGTCAGATGTATTTAATCAAGGAGACAAGCTTACTGTGCATTTTATCGAGAAACGTGCAAAGCTTCTCAAGGAAGCTTTGAGGGAAGTTCTTAGGAAGCTTCCTCTTCAACCACTATTCACTCTCTCTCCTCCCTCACATTGTGCAGCACGGTTTGGGGGTAATATCACATTTATTCCCCCTCATTTTCTCTCATTCACGCTAGTCACTCTCCCTCATGTCTACTCTCATTTTCCTTCTCCTCTTCTTCCACCACACACTCCATTGTTGAACTTTTAAGCTTTCCGTACTCAAGCTAACATAAACCATTATTTCACCTCACCATCTTCAAGTTTTCTTCTTGGTGGAGTTCTTCATTATTCCTCCATTTTCGTATCTCCACAGCCAGCATCAAAGCTTGGAGCTTTAAGGTAAAGCTCTCAACTTTCTTCTTTTTTCTCCCTATTTTCGTATTCTATGGTCACATTGGTGACTATGGATGCCATTTCCACCCTTTGATCCTTGTTTTTATGGATTTGAACACCAAGGTTTCTGTGGTGGTGAGGCACGAAATCTCCCAGCAAAACGGAGCTTGCTTTTCCTTGTTCTTCACTAAGGTAAGAGGAAGATTATTCTCTTCAACCTGTTTTGGTAGTGAGAAACTTTCTGTTTGTGATTGATTGTGAGAAAACCTGTTGAAGGTTACCTCTGTTTACATGTGGTTTATAATGAGTTTGTGCTTTTAGATTGCTTGTTTGTGTATGCTCATTTATCTGAATGGATTGAAATGTAAAACACGAAGAAAATAACGTCGGATTGGTTCTCGGATGGCCACGATTTTGAGCCCAGAAATTGGGGAGTCTTGTGAATAATTATAAGGTTAAATTAATCTGTAGGTCCCTATAGTTTCATCAAGTTTTTAATTAGGTCCCTATAATTAAATTTTTTTTAACAAAGTCCTTATAACTATAAAACCTTGTAACCGAGTCCTCAAAAACTAACATCGTTTAACTTCTGTTAAATATCAGTCGAATATCAGTCGAACTAGAATTTCTGACCATTTAGTACTTTCGTCGATTTAACACTAAGAAGATTTTTCCAATGTCAACATCCATCCGTCGAATTAGAAATTCTGCTAATCTTCTAGTATCTTTGACAGCTTTATACATCATTCGATAAAACTAATCTTCTAGCATATTTGACAGCTTTATGCATCATTCGATAGAAATGATCTTCATTCGACAGAACTTGACTTGGAAGGAGGAGAAATGAGAGGGAGGGGGAAGATGGGAAAAATGCATGAGAAAGATAGATTTCTTTTTTTTTCAATAACTTTATGCATCATTCGACAGAACTGATCTTCATTCGACATAATTGATCTTCATTCGACAGAACTTGACTTGGAAGGAGGAGAAATGAGAGTTAAACGGTGTTAGTTTTCAAGGATTCGATTACAAAGTTTTACAATTATAAGGACTTTGTTAAAAACTTTTTAACTATAGGGACTTAATTAAAAACTTAATGAAACTACAAGGACCTACAGATTAATTTAACCTAATTATAACAATCTGAATTCTAATCTTAGTGCAATGTCAATTTCCGTCGAGTTAGGATGCCCATATCCATTGAGTAAGAATTCTGACTATTTAGTGGAGATACTTCTCCAAATGTCAATTTCCATCGAGTTAGGATGCCCATATCCGTCGAGTAAGAATTCTAACCATTTAGTGGAGACACTTCTCCAATGTCAAATTTTCGTCGCGTAGAATGTTAACATCCGTCGAATGGGATGCTAATATCCGTTGAGTAAGAATTCTGACCATTTAGTAGAGACACTTCTCCAATGTCAATTTCTGTCGAGTTAGGATGCCCATATCTGTCGAGTAAGAATTCTAACCATTTAGTGGAGACACTTCTCCAATGTCAAATTTTCGTCGAGTAGAATGTTAACATCCGTCGAATGGGATGCTAATATCCGTCGAGTAAGAATTCTGACCATTTAGTGGAGACACTTCTCCAATGTTAATTTCCATCGAGTAGGAAGCCCATATCCGTCGAGTAAGAATTCTAACCATTTAGTGGAGACACTTCTCCAATGTCAAATTTTTGTCGAGTAGAATGTTAACATCTGTCGAATGGGATGCTAATATCCGTCGAGTAAGAATTCTGACCATTTAGTGGAGACACTTCTCCAATGTTAATTTCCATCGAGTAGGATGCCCATATTTGTCGAGTAAGAATTCTGACCATTTAGTGGAGATACTTCCCCATTGTCAATATCCGTCGAGTTGGGATGTCCATATCCGTCAAGTAAGAATTCTGACCATTTAGTGGAGATACTTCTCCAAATGTCAATTTCCGTCGAGTTAGGATGCCCATATCTGTCGAGTAAGAATTCTGACCATTTAGTGGAGACACTTCTCCAATGTCAATTTTCGTCGAGTAGAATGTTAACATCCGTCGAATGGAATGCTAATATTCGTCGAGTAAGAATTCTGACCATTTAGTGGAGACACTTCTCCAATGTCAATTCCCGTCAAGTTAGAATGCTATAACCCGTCGAGTAAGAATTTCTGACCATGTAATAGAGATACTTCTCCAAATCCGTTGAGTAGAGTTCCTGACTATTTAGTAGAGAAATTTCTCCATATCCGTCGAATTTGATCTTCTGCCAATGTCCGTTGAATCCAAAATTAAAATTTAGCACCTAACACCTAGTGATAAAATTAATGGGAATAAGATGCAAGGATTAGTAAATTTGAAGACTTAACTGAAAACCTTGAGATTCATAAATTTTAAAGAACCAAGAAGTACGGTCTGCCTTATAGTTAGAGCAATATTTGGAATAAAGGAAGAACAAGAGTGTGAGAAGGGGTGTGAGGAACTTAGACTCGATATTCTCAGAGAGTTGAATGCGAGAACATAATGGACCTAAAGCATAACTTACATAGTGACTTTGAATAGCATGTGTTCATCTATGAGATTTTAGTATTAATTCGTTATGGTGTGTGAATTTGAATAAGTTATGCTATCATTGTGAATATATATATATATATATATATATATATATATATGCATATATATATATGCATATATACATATGTATGCATTGAATCCATGTGCATTGAAACATGCATTGTCATTGTGACATTGGGCCGACGAACTGGACCCTGGAAACATCTGATAGACTACTGAGTATGATGTGATTTGAGTTCATTGGATATGCAATTGAGCATTATACAGTTATGGCGTGTTATGCCTAGGAGTGGACGAGGACTTGCAGGATAGTGGGGACTTTTTAGACCTAGGGGATGTCAGGGCACGGTGTTTCACCTGTGATCCGGTTATCACCTTATATATATATACCCCTGGCCGTGAAACACTGTTGCAACGCACTGGCCGCCCGATAAAGCACTATTACTTTCCATGGCCCGGTGTAGACTGTCTATTGAGGGGGGATAGATCTTCTGGGGCGTTCATCTCTGAAAACTTTGAGTTTAGCTCCATGGAGTAGGAAATGAGTACGTTGTACATGAGAATAATCAGCATACGCATTGTGCATATGCATGGTTAGTCCACATATTATCATGGCATGGCTAACATACATATTGTGGAAATATAAATACTATTATATATCTATAGTGAACACTTGTTGTTATAGTGCTGTTGATAATTGTATTGTCGTGATATATGTTTTCTGAAGATATCTATGCAATTGATAACTTGGACATATTTGTAATATCTGTATGTGTTGAATGACTTCGTCATTTGTGTTATGTTTCTTTGCTGCCATCATAGGTAATGAAAGTAGAATGTCTTACCTCTTTTCTGTATTTGTTGTTATTCTGTATGATTTTTGGTTAAAGTCTGAAAAGGGGGCGAGGTCGAATCTACTAGAGATATTGGTTTTGATTTTCTGCGTTCAGTAAGGACACCTTGAAGGGACCCTATTGGTTTCGTCGTATTTGAGTTCACCGAAGGTGCTAGGGCTTGGCGAGTCGACTGGACCGACAAGAGTTACGTGATTTGTTGGGAATCTGACCTTGACCGTGAAGAGGACTGCGATGGAAGACCTTATCTCGTATTTCTCACTACACCGGTGTGCCCGGGGTTGTCTTACGCATTCAGGATCCGAGGGAGTGCCCAACTCCTTAGTCGTGGATATGTTATGGGTAGTTTATATTTTATTTTGCATTACCTGTATAAAGTGTATTTTGAGTATATGTATGTTTTAAGGTGATTATTCAGTCTAAAATCTTGTAAATTGAGTACATCTTATAATTCATATTTTAATTGGTTGTATATGTAACTATTCATTTGTGGCTCCTATTTTCCTCATATTGCGAAATGATTAATATTTTTGTAAAGTTTGTTATTTGACAATGTTAGCATGTCGAAATTTAGTGACCGTGACATAATGACGATTGTGCATTGGTTATTAAATCAAGGGGTGTTACACTAATCAGATTCTTGATCCTAAATCACATCAAGAAGCCTTAAGATGATCCATGAATTCTCTACCAGATAAACATTTAGAATTCTATTAATCAAGGTTAAATTAATTAAACACCCATCTAATCCAAAATTAATGTAAAATCCAGAATTCAATCAAGATTAACAAACAACATCCAAGAAGCCTTTGATGCATTGTTTAATCTCTTTATTCCTCATTAACACGTGATAATTATACAATTATCATATTAACATCCAAATCAAATTAAGCAATTCAAATCACATTTAACAAAATCAAAAGAGGTAAAGAGAAACTTAATTAATAAGTACATGTGAAAATTGATTAACAAGTAAAGATAAACGTGATATCTAGTTTCTACAAATATGTGATAGTTAAGCAACTATCACATGAACACCCAAACTGAGTTAAGCACTCAATGAAGATGCAATAGAATCAAGAGAAGGAGGAAAGAAATTTGATTGTAAAAAAAATGTAAATATTTATCACAATATCTCAAAATTAAACATTAAGATTGTCAATCCCTAGGATTGGTTAAAAGGTTCTTTCCTCTCATCCATGGATGAGAGGGAAGAGAAACATAAAGGAAAAAAAACCTAGAGAGAAGGGAGAGGAAGAGAGAAAGTACAAGCAAGAGCAGTTAGGAGAAAATTAGGGTTAAGTTTCATGGTTGCATGTGTTGTTTAAAGAAATATCTCTAAAATTAAAAAAGATAAGTTTTTACTCAGTTTAAGGTTAATCATTTTCCTCTTACCTTTAATTGGACACCTAATTTGCATCATTTGGACTTAGGATGAGAAAGTTATGCCCAAAACATTCTTAACAGTTCTCTGAACCCGTCAAACAACTTCAAAGAGTGAAAACAGCATCAAACCGTCATAGGTTTGATAAGTGGACTTCATAAGAGGTGAATATATATATTTTATCTTTCAAATGGCACCTGTTTCAAGTCCATAGCACACCTACAGCCCAAATTATGGCCCAATCTTTGCATATTATCCAGGTTCCAGCAACATATCTGTTCTGACTTTGTGACCCAATCTAACCCACCAGACATCGGATTCAGCCTTTGAACTTGTCATCCAAGTTGTACATATTTCTCTTTGATTTTCTAAAAGGTAAAATTCATAATTTTTAGATGTTTAGAACTCAAGTTATGCCCAAAATACAAAAATAGTGTAAAATTCCCAATAATTCTAAAAAATACAATTAAGCCCTATTTGAACCCAAGCTTATAAAATGTGGCCAAAACTAATCAATTAACCATATTAGAGGTCTTAGAGACTAAATATGAGGGTTAACTCATATATAAAAATTGTGTTTATCAAATTCTCCCACACTTAACTTTTGTAATCCTAGGCAAAACTTGAAATTCAACATAGGGAACAAGGAACAACAAGACAAACTCAAAAGTTAAAAACTCTAAAAGACTCACTTTCCAATGATGTTTAAGAATGCAAAAGTTTATAATCAAGAAGAATAACCAAAGCTTCAAGGAATTAAAATATTCATGAAGTAACATTTCTTTACATTTCAAATCAACAAGCAAGGTATTCAATTGAAAAACATAAATTAAGGAAGATAGAACCTCACAAGATACACTCTCAATCCCTCAAGTGTTTAGAAGATAAGTGTTTCACTTAATTTAACCCATGAATATTTACACTGTCATAAGCTTGCTTATCTTTTACTTCTCCACTACTCAAAACACATGCATATACAAATCAAGAGGACTTTATGCAAGGTTGTAATGGGGTCAAGGTAAGGATGGGGAATAATATGAAGATGACAAGTTAAATACTAAAGAGAACAAAAGAACATTGGAGATGAGTTCAAATAACAAGCATGAAAGTTCATCCCAACTCCACGTAATGCAAATTCTCTTTACATATTCTTTTTCTCTTTCTTTTTACCTTTCTTTTTTTTTCTTTCTCTTTTTTTTTTAATTTTTCTTCTTGTTTCTTTTTTTCAATTGGTCATTCTTTCCTTTTTCACTAAACATTTTGCACACTAATTAGCATACCCCTACACTTGTTCAATAACTCTTCCAATAACAATGACAAGGTTCTTATATTCCCTAAGGTTAGGTAAAAACATGATTTTTCATTTAAGGCATATAATGAGTTAAAAACAAGGAATAGTCAAATATGTTCAAAGGGGTTAATCAAGGGAAAATATGCAATGATGACTATTTGGCTAAAGTAGCTAATTCAAGAAAAATGCCCAATCATGGTTATGTATGTATGTGAAAATGTAGCATAAAAAAGAATCAAAACAAGTTCTAGAGAAACAAACTCCATGACTGAAAAGTCTCACAAGATATGCTTCTATCAAACTCAATCTACCAATTCAATTTCCATTACCAAACTAGTTAATATCAAGGTGAAAGTCAATTTATTCACTTTTGTTATAAACCTTTAACTTTAATTGATGCATGCTCACAACTTTCACAAATCTCAAAATTTCATTAGAAAGCAATCAAAAACAAACTTTCTTAAATTTTTTTTCAAAAAGGAAAAATAGAATTTTGAAAAAATAAAAATATAACAGAAACAAAATTTGAAAATAGAAAACTGAAAATAGCAACAAAATTAAAAATAGAAATAGAAACAATAATTTTTAAAACAAAAATGATAAAATTAAAACAGAAATAGTAAAATAGAAAAAATAAAAAAATAGAATTTAAAAACTTGCACTAGTATTGCATAAACATAATTCTACGACATTTATTAGGCATATTCATATGGCATATTATGCATTTCCTTTATTTGGTGAATGTATGGATAATTCTCTCTCTTGTTGGTTTGAATGACTGATAATGCTATGGTTCACTCTGCGAGTATATTCATATTCTTATAGGAATAATTAGAGATTCTTTTATTTATTGTGAATATGATCTCATACTTATGGTTTTGTTTATTTATGTTGAATAAATGAACTCTAGTTTTGTAATACTTGTATTGAGGATTTGTGAATTCTCACCCGTTATGTTTCCCTGTAAATCCAAGTCAAGACCTTTCAAAAGGGAAGAAGAAAAAAAAGAACGAGAAAAACGCTAAGAGTAGCTTCTTTTGGATCTTGTTTTGTATAGATTGCTATAGCCTATTTTTGTGTAGATTTTGTATAAAACAGAGAGCCTTTTTGTGGCATACGATGTAATTATACAATCTTTTTTTTTGTCGTGGCTCTCTATGATAGCTTATGTAGTTATTATAGATTTATGTTTTATGATTTTTTGTAAAGTAGCATGTTTGATACTAGTCATCTTTTAATATCTAGGTTATATTGAGATAATTGTATTAGGATGTTGCATTATGGTATTAGAGCAGTTTATCCTATTGAACCGAGGTATGGATTGACTATGCTTAGGTATGTCTAGTTGTGTTGTGCATTTCTTATTTCGTGCTTGGGGAGTTTGAATGAATTGCATGGCTTGCTTTGTGTTTGGGTGTTGTTAGCTACTGTTGCACGGTTACATGATATTGAGACTGATCAACTCAAAATGTATTATTCTGTGTGTACAGGAAATTATGGCACCACCAAGGCAAACTAGAGGATTTGGAAGCACTTCTAGTGAAGGATCTAGTATAGTTGAAGTAGTTATGGCTATGGCAAATGCCATGTGTGAGCAGGTAGCTGCGATCACAGATGCTATTAGGGAGCAGTCAATAGCCACTACTAGGATGCTTGAGAGAATGTAAGCAAATCAACCGCAACTGTCTACACCACCAAATCCACTAGAGCAACTAATCCAATGGGCACCTACAGAAAGGAATCAAAACTTCCAAGACAACTCAAAGTTTAGGAAGTCTGTAACACCTCAACTTTTGGGTTAATTACAATATAGTCCTAAATGTACTGTTTTGTAATTTTTGTGAGTAGTAAATTGAATTTGACTGTTTCGTGAGTGTATTTGACTGATGTATGTGATTTGCTCCAAGCCAAGGAAATAATAATTTTCTGGCCAGAAAAATCTTATTTTAATTAATTGGAGCTAGGGGATCTTACTAAACGCAATTTCGATTGATATATATATTAATCTTTTAATTTTTAAGATTTAACAGTGTAATAAAATAATTTTATATTATTATAATATTATTTTATTTGACAGTACCTACTGTCTCAAAAATAGTAGAAATCTGCTTCAAAATAACCATGGACCCTGAAAAGTTTGTGGGACCCACGTTTAGCAAAGCAGTCAACGAAGCTGACTGGACTAGATTCTAAGCTAATAGGAATCAGTCAACGATGGTGGCTTGAAAAATTCTAACCAATAAGAAGTAGTCAAACAAAGAGGCAAAGACTTCTTTGTGGACCGTTAGATGTAAAAGCTTGTTTTGGAAGCTTTGATCTTAACTGTTGATCAAATCAACGGTGGAAGAACAATTCTAGTTTAATCACTAAGTAATATCCACCTTAGATCAAGTCAAGGGCTAGGAATTAAAGCTAAATTCAATGGTTAAGATTAAGTCAAATATAGTGGCTTGACTTTACTTAGTAGCTAATTAAATCTAATTTGGTTAATCTAATTATCTAATTAACAAACTAAGTAAACTAGCTTAGTTATTAATTAGTTATAATCTAATTATTAATTAGATATCCTAATATTATTTAGAAGTTATGATATATGCTAATATATATTAAACTAATTAGTTATATAATTAGAATGTTAATTAAGTGTTGTTAGAAGACTTAACCTAATTAATTACCTATTTAATTAGCATGTAATTAACTTTAATTGAAATCAAAATTAAGCCCCTAATATCCCTTGACCCCCACGGCCAAAGGAGGCTAAAATTCCATGTTCTCCGTTATTCTTGAACCATCCAAGTGACATAAGCCATGTGCTTCAAAGTGTGAACACAAACGGATATTTACTATCCAAATTAAACACTCAACCTCTCCTACAACTCTCACACGGCAGCCCCCCTCCCATTACACTCTCAAATTTCACTTTTACACTTATCTAAATCTAAGCCTTCAAATTCTCTCAAATTTCCAAGAACTCAAGAACACATTTCTCTTCCCTTTTCTCTTAAATTTTCGGCCCAACACCCAAACACCACCATCAATCTTCTATAATTTTACCTCTTCACATTTCCTAAACCAAAACTATCTTCTAAACACTTTTCCTTTACAAGGTTTTGTCAAAAACCTACTCTTTCTACTTCAAAATCCAAGCTTTTGTTTACTTCCCTAAAGGTAAACTTTGGTTTTTATGGTTTAAAGTTTAGTTTGTGATTTTCTAAACCATGTTTGTTCCATGGTTTTCCATTATGAAGCCTTGTATGTGATTTTGCTTATTGTTTAAGAATTTTAGGGATTTATTTTGAGGGCTACACGAAAATCAAAGGAAAGGAGGAAACTAGGAGATCATTGCCTTCAAGAGGTAAGAGGGACATTTAATCTCATCAACCTTGTATGGTGATGAGAAAATGGATTGTATATGTGTGAAGAATCCATAAGGATTCATTTGTGTGGTTTTTTATTGTTTTTCCTATTTGTGGTTGATTTTGTTTGCAAGCATGTTTATAGTTTTTAAAATATATTGCATGTGTTTATAGTTTTTAAAATATATTGCATGTGTTTATAATTATATGATTATTAATGTAGGATGTGAATAACTTGTAAGGAATTGCATGAGTGATCCAAAGAACACAATAGAGGCTCACGGCTTCTCTAAGAAAAAGAGAACCAAAATGTTCTCAACCATTTTCTAAAATAATGATTTAATGAATCTAGGTGATACAATGAATTTAAAAATAATTTAGAAGTTAGATAATGGTTTAATGATTAGTTGTGAAGGATAGGTTAATTATGGCCAACATGCCATTTAATGTACAATTAAATTCCAAAGTTATTTTCTAAGGTAGGTTAAGTAACTAATCTACAAAAGAAATTGATTCCAATGAATCTTTGAAAAAAAAATGAATGAAGTTAGTTTTAGAATTTAATTTTTAGAAGGATTTGTAATAAGAAATAAAGGAACGCTTGAAAAATACTAACGTAGAGCTCACTCTCTGAGTTTTGAAGCGCGTTAGCAAGTTTCAAGGCGTAACTGTTGGGTAAGATTAAAATGAACAGAGTTTAGAGGAAAATGTTAAAAATACCATATACTGATTTTCTAGGCAAAATGTTGGCAAAATTTATGAAAATCAGATAAATAAAATGAAAAGATTTCATAATATATTTATAATGTAAAGAAAATATTCTACGTAGTTTAAAAGTACTAGATATAGTCTACACATATTTAAAATGATGATTTTAAGCTATATGGTTGAGAAAATGATATAAAAATATTACACAATTGAGAAAATGATTTAAAAACATTACGCGATGCTCAAAAATGTCAAAATATATTTACGCGATTTAAAAACATTTGTAAAAGTGATGCGATTGTGAAAATGCGATAAAATTTCTACGTGACTAAATGGAACAGTGAGTTTTACTATCGGGCCAAAGTGGTTGACCCAGACATGTTGTGAGATAGTACTGTCAAGTGGAGATATACTATATTTTGGAATACTGAGACTGAGGGTATTTTCATAAATATGGTAATATATTGGAACTAAGGGTATTTTGGTAATTCTTGATTATGTGTTGAGAGTTATGTCAATTTGGTTGATAATTGGCGATTGATTGATGAGACGAATTACACCATGTTGTGGGTGTGATAGGTGTAGTGTGGTACATTATTTGAACTTGGAGGCGTTAGTGTGCGGAGAATCCCATATATGGACAGTGGTAGCACCTCTGGGCCGTGGTAACGGGCAACACACTAATGATCTCGACAAGCACTATTCTTAATCGAGATCTTGAGGAGACTATTATGTACAATGCCTGTAGTGCACGATGTATTGGACTGTGTACTGCTACATGATGTTTTGGACTGTGGGCTATGGACACGACGTTGGACAGTGCAATAGTTTGGTTGGGCAGCCTGAGGTACTATTTGTTCTTTTCGGATCATTCTCTCAGATATCTGTGTTTAGCTCCATAGAGTAGGAACGAGTCAGTGTGTGTATCATTCATTATCTGCATTTTAATGTTTATTATAATCTGTGATAAAATGCATGATGTATTAATTTGCTATACTGTATATGATATAATGGTATGTGTTATTATAATATTTGTTTGTATCGTTGTTTTCTTTATTGCTATGCTGGTAATGATGTAGATTGTCTCACCTCTTTATTGTGTTATTCTGTCTGTTTCTATTTTATGTTTATATCATCGAAGACTACAATGGCGGTAAGGAGAGGTCAATTAGGTTTCTTTAGACTACAGTTTCTCGAAGGCGCTGAGGCTTGGTATGTCCACTGGGATACCGGACACATAGAATACAGTGGTGATGTTACTTTATCAGTGAGTAGGACTCGCCATGGGTTCGTTACTTCACTTTACACGGTTACTTTTGTACAGGTTATTTTACCTATTAGGAAGTTATGGAATGAATTTCACCATACTCCTAGAGAGAACTTTGATATATTTTTGGGTCGAATTTCTATCAGTCAAGACATTCCCAACTAGGGAATTTGTCTTATGACAAGGGCTCATGTCTTAGGGATTATGTTTTAGTAGTATGCTGTCTTTTATTTTTTCTATTAAATATTAATATTTGTAAATTAGTTGTGTACTTCAGACAAGAATTATATGTATTTTATGGTGTGATTATGTTTGCTTTATTTTGTGTTCCGTGTTATTTTATTTAATGTTATACGTATAAAAAGGAAAAATTTTACCACTAATATTATTTATGTACCAAACATTTTACAACTTGGGTAAGAATTTTATTTTATTTTATTTTACTGCATCATAAATGTGACATCCCCACAAGGGTGTTACATTAGTTGGTATCAGAGCCAGGTTAGAGTCTTTTGGGTTTGTGGGTAGGTTTATCTTGTTTGTGCTGTGTGAATCTCTGATGTTGAACACAGAGATATGTTTCAGTTTCTGAAAGGAAACGATTTTGTGCAAAATCGCTACGTTTAGTTTGTTGTGTGTTGATTTTGTTTATCTTTGAAGAAAGACAATGGAACGTTATGAACATGAGCATATGGGCGCGAAATGTGATGAAGATCGTATAACCGCAGATGGAAGTGTGATGCAAAAGATGATTGAAGTAGCAGTACAACAGAGATAGATGATCGCTTAGCAGCAGGAACTGATAATCGAACTTCATAGCTTATTAGGATTGGAGCAGCCATCGGACGCGAGAAACTATAACTTAGAACCTTTAATAATCTAAAATAGAGGGAAGCGTAAGGTTAATTATTTTCAGCAAAAGTTATATGTACAACCACCGGGGAAGCAACAATGAATGAAGAAAGGAAGTACTAGTGGCAACGATTTTGGTCAGACTGTGGCATTACCAATAGAGTGCTTGGAGTGTGGAAAGAATCATATGACAAGAAACTACACGATTAAGAGTATAATTTGTTATAAATATGGAAAGCCTAGACACTTCTCCAAAGAAGGTGATCAACTGAAGATGGAACTTTCCATTAGTAATACACGTGTTTCAAAATCTCAAAAAGAAGAAAGAGCCGGTGCAAAAAGTGTAATGAGAACGTTTAAATACAAAAAAACTTAAGAAGCGAGAAAGTTATGCCTGTTGGTGTATGCCCTAGTGGCCAATACATTTTGTTTGTATTGACATACATTATATATTATGCTATTTTTGATATATGAGGCATTTCATTTATTGTGTTCTTTTTGATAGACACAATAAAGTCCTTAGAATAGTAAGTTTGATACCATAGGACATCAAGTGGATGACTTGATGGTGAGATCCTATTGGATAAAATACTATTCTTAAATGTCCCTAGTCAAGTATTATTGTTAATTAGGACAACAATAATGCATTGAGACTAGTATGTGCGTAGACTGATGACCACATCTCACGGGTCATGGATATGAGATATCAAGTCTACACATGGATACATATTAGAGTAATGATGTATTGGATAGACCCGCCATGAGAACGCTACGTGGATCGTTACGTGAGTTCATAAGCGATTCTCATAGTGATAATGGTGTATGTGGTTCTTTGACCTGAAATCACTACGATTCCTACATGAGGAGTTGTGTGTTTTAAATGCCATCAAACGTCATCTGTAACAAGATGATTATAAAGTTGGTTATTAGACATATTGCGATGCATGTGGAGGAATGTGAGTGACCTAGATGGGATTTGTCCCTCCTACATAACAGGAGTGATATCTTCGGGCCCCCTGATTGAGTGAGACTATGAAATGCATGGCCATGCTCAAATGAGTCAATATGAGATATTGATCTCATTTGTTATTACTATGTCTACTCAGGAATCAGGAAACTGAAGATTGAATTAAACAAGGGTGACACGTTCCATGCCTTGTGTTCAATCTGGATATCTGGACAAAGGGACTAAACTACACGGAAACATTGATCACGGATAGGTTATGTCAAATCACTGACATTCTCATTACTTGGGTAGCAGTGATGTGTTGCTAGATACCGCTCACTGTTTGTAATATTAAAATGAGATTTTAATATTACTACCAACGTCATGAGAACCCGCAGGTCACACACTTAGAACAGACTAAATTGGAGCAATAAGGATCCAAGTTGGACTCGGATTCAATTGTGGGCCTAACTCATGACAGATGGGTTTTAGGGTTGCACAGCTTACCTTGCTACTGCTCACACTCACTTAAGGCAGCCACTATTATAAATAGTACTGTTAAGGGGCTGCTATAGATGTTACATCACAACCCTAGCCGCACCTAAGAAAGTGAGTGAGAGACAGTGAAAGGTTCTTCTCTTCTATTCGCAGCTAGCACCGCGAAACAGAGGCGTGACTCCTTTTGTAAGTCTGTTCGTGTGGATACCGCAGAAACATCGTCGCTATTACGATGTTGGTGATTCACCTCGCTTGTGTTTATCACGCTTCAAGAGGTAAATTTTAAAAACTCGGATTATGGACTTTTCGTATGGATCCTGTGTGGGAATCCTATTATTCCGCTGCGAGATATTTTGATCCGCAATTCCCAACAATGCCATAGAGGGTAATCTTAAAACTGTGCTGTATAATTCGCAAGGTAACCCATTCTCTTGTGATCTGTGACTGTGTAAATCTTTTGGGGTTATCTGTGTTTTATTTCTTTTCATAATATTACTTCAACTTCTAAACTTGCTATTACTACTTGAGGCTGTTTAAAACTATCATATTATTATAGGAGTTTGAAACTTTTTATTGATCTAGTTTGTCTATTTCTTTCGCAAATAGACTGAGTAAATCAATTTGATTTATCCGTGTCTTCGTTATAGTATGATCTGAGTATTTCTACTCTTCTTGTTGAACTTGTTGTTTATACTCAAGTTTTCTAACTCTACCCTATATCTATTGAGTATCAAATCTTTTCTATTGATTTGATTTGTTTATCTAAAATCACATCTATTTGAGAGCTTGACTTTTTAAATGGATTAGTTATTTTCCAACCATATCCTACTAGATTGTTGCAATGCAATTTTAGTGTTTCCTTGACCTAAGATTTTTGGATTTGAATCCAGAAAGTTCATTTCTAAAATTATTGGACTATGTTCATTTTGAAATCTATTAGACCATCTCGAATTCTTTCATTGGACTAATCTGGTAACCTACTGAATAGTCTTATTACTTTTCCTTATAATCTTTATGGTGTCTTTCATGTATTTTAATTAAAAAGGATTATTCTTGATCCAACTTATGTCATAATACCAAATACAGTACAATTAGAAGAAAACTTGATCTATGAGACATTTTCTGTTAAGATTTAAAAATAGGCAAGTAGAACAACTTCTCTTGATGAAGAAAATATGGAATGATGTGATGACAGGGGAACTAGAAGACCAAATAAAGGAAATCGCTATTTGCTCCAAGATCGAATTGTGTGCTGGTTATTATTAGATTCGCGTAAAGGTAGAGAATGTTCCAAGACAATTTTTCAGATGCTTTGCAGGCACTATGAATATTTAGTACTACCATTCGGGGTAGGGAATGTTTTGGCGATGTTCACGAATTATATAAATAGGATCTTTCTTTCCCATCTAGGCAAATTTGTCATTATCCTTATTGGCAATAGTTTGACCTATTCTCGAAATTCAAAGGAATATGCTGAAGATCTCAATGCAGTTCTTCAATTTCTGAAGAAGAAGAAGGAGTTATGCGCGAAACTAGTCCAATGCAAATGCTGTTAGAAGAAGTTCAACTCGTGGATTTAGATTAAGTGTTGAAATTAAATAGAAAGGCGGTGGAACGTGCATGAGAAGAATTATTCGATTTACGTTTTAGGATACACGATAGTCGTTGTGCAAAGAAAATCTGAAGACATTTTCTTTCCTATAAAATTCATAATAATTTCAAAGGCTTGAAGTACCTGTTCAATCAAGAGGGATTTAGATATAAGGAAGAGACGAATAGTTAGAATTTTCAAAGGACTTATTGGGATGAATTTCTAGCATTGATAGAGTTCACATACAACAATAGTTTCGTTCGAGCATAGGGATGACACCCTATGAGGCATTATATGGGAGACGCTGTAGAACACCGTTGTGTTGGTATCATGCTGGTGAAGGTAATATTGTAGGACTAGAATTTGAGCAACAGATAACTGAGAAACTGAAGATAATTCAAGACAAGATGAGGACAACTCAGACGCGGCAAAAGAGTTATGCTGATAAAAGATGAAGACCGCTTGAATTTAAAGAAGGTGACCATGTGTTTCTACATGTGACACTTATGACTGGAGTTGAACGAGTGATCAAGTCGAGGAAGCTCACTCAAAAGTTCATCGGACCATATCAGATACTCCGTCGGGTAGATCCAGTAGCTTATCAGATTTCACTACCACCATTCTTATCGAATCTTCATAATGTATTTCACATATCACAACTACGAAAATATATTTCTGATCCGACTCACGTCATCGAACCAGACACCGTACGACTAAAGGAGAATTAAACCTATGAGACGTTTCCAGTCAAGATTGAAGATCGAAGGACAAAGCAACTTTGAGAAAAGGAGATCGCATTAGTTAAAGTGGTTTGGAACGATGTAAGTGGAGATGCTACATGGGAGTTAGAAGATAAGATGAGGGAGTAATACCCTCACCTTTTCTGAGGTATGATGAATGTCAAGGACGAAATTCTTATTAGTAGGGGAGAGTTGTAACACCCCAACTTTTGGGTTAATTACAATATAGTCCTAAATGTACTGTTTTGTATTTTTTGTGAGTAGTAAATTGAATTTGACTATTTCGTGAATGTATTTGACTGATGTATGTGATTTGCTCTAAGCCAAGGAAATAATAATTTTCTAGCCGAAAAAATCTTATTTTAATTAATTGGAGCTGGGGGATCTTACTAAACCCAATTTCAATTGATATATATATTAATCTTTTAATTTTTAGGATTTAACTGTGCAATAAAATAATTTTATATTATTATAATATTATATTATTTGACAGTATCTACTGTCTCAAAAATAGTAGAAATCTGCTTCAAAATGACCATGGACCCTGAAAAGTCTGTGGGACCCACGTTTAGCAAAGCAATCAACGAAGCTGACTGGACTAGATTCTAAGCCAATAGGAATCAGTCAACGATGGTGGCTTGAAAAATTCTAGCCAATAAGAAGTAGTCAAACAAAGAGGCAAAGACTTCTTTGTGGAACGCTAGATGTAAAAGCTTGTTTTGGAAGCTTTGATCTTAACCGTTGATCAAATCAATGGTATAAGAACAATTCTAGTTTAATCACTAAGTAATATCCACCTTAGATCAAATCAAGGGCTAGGAATTAAAGCTAAATTCAATGGTTAAGATTAAGTCAAATATAGTGGCTTGACTTTACTTAGTAGCTAATTAAATCTAATTTGGTTAATCTAATTATCTAATTAACAAACTAAACAAACTAGCTTAGTTATTAATTAGTTATAATCTAATTATTAATTAGATATCCTAATATTATTTAGAAGTTATGATATATGCTAATATATATTAAACTAATTAGTTATATAATTAGAATGTTAATTAAGTGTTGTTAGAAGACTTAACCTAATTAATTACCTATTTAATTAGCATGTAATTAACTTTAATTGAAATCAAAATTAAGCCCCTAATATCCCTTGAACCCCACGGCCAAAGGAGGCTAAAATTCCATGTTCTCCATTATTCTTGAACCATCCAAGTGACATAAGTCACGTGCTTCAAAGTGTGAACACAAATGGATATTTACTATCCAAATTAAACACTCAACCTCTCCTACAACTCTCACATAGCAGCCCCCCTCCCATTACACTCTCAAATTTCACTTTTACACTTATCTAAATCTAAGCCTTCATATTCTCTCAAATTTCCAAGAACTGAAGAACACATTTCTCTTCCCTTTTTTCTTAAAATTTCGGCCCAACACCCAAACACCACCATCAATCTTCTATAATTTTACCTCTTCACATTTCCTAAACCAAAACTATCTTCTAAACACTTTTCCTTTACAAGGTTTTGTCAAAAACCTACTCTTTCTACTTCAAAATCTAAACTTTTGTTTACTTCCCTAAAGGTAAACTTTGGTTTTTATGGTTTAAAATTTAGTTTGTGATTTTCTAAACCATGTTTGTTCCACGGTTTTCCATTATGAAGCCTTGTATGTGATTTTGCTTATTTTTTAAGAATTTTAGGGATTTATTTTGAGGGCTACACGAAAATCAAAGGAAAGAAGGAGACTAGGAGATCCTTGTCTTCAATGGGTAAGAGGGACATTTAATCTCATCAACCTTGTGTGGTGATGAGAAAATGGATTGTATGTGTGTGAAGAATCCATAAGGATTCATTTGTGTGGTTGTTTATTATTTTTCCTATTTGTGGTTGATTTTGTTTGCAAGCATGTTTATAGTTTTTAAAATATATTGCATGTGTTTATAGTTTGTAAAATATATTGCATGTGTTTATAGTTTTTAAAATATATTGCATGTGTTTATAATTATATGATTATTAATGTAGGATGTGAATAACATGTAAAGAACTGCATGAGTGATCCAAAGAACACAATGGAGGCTCACGGCTTCTCTAAGAAAAAGAGAACAAAAATGTTCTCAACCATTTTCTAAAATAATGATTTAATGAATGTAGGTGATACAATGAATTTAAGAATAATTTAGAAGTTGGATAATGATTTAATGATTAGTTCTGAAGGATAGGTTAATTATGGCCAACATGCCATTTAATGTACAATTAAATTCCAAAGTTATTTTCTAAGGTAGGTTAAGTAACTAATCTACAAAAGAAATTGATTCCAATGAATCTTTAAAAAATAAAATGAATGAAGTTAGTTTTAGAATTTAATTTTTAGAAGGATTTGTAATAAGAAATAAAAGAACGCTTGAAAAATACTAACGTAGAGCTCACTCTCTAGTTTTGAAGCGCGTTAGCAAGTTTCAAGGCGTAACTATTGGGTAAGATTAAAATGAACAGAGTTTAGAGAAAAACGTTAAAAATACCATATACTGATTTTCTAGGCAAAATGCTGCCAAAATTTACTAAAATTAGATAAATAAAATGAAAAGATTTCATAATATATTTATAATGTAAAGAAAATATTCTACGTAGTTTAAAAGTACTAGATATAGTCTACACATATTTAAAATGATGATTTTAAGCTATATGTTTGAGAAAATGATTTAAAAATATTATGCAATTGAGAAAATGATTTAAAAATATTATGCGAAGTTCAAAAATATAAAAATATGTTTACGCGATTTAAAATTGTTTGTAAAAGCGATGCGATTATGAAAATGCGATAAAATTTCTACGTGACTAAATGGAACGATGAGTTTTACTGTCTGGCCAAAGTGGTGGACCCGGACATGTTGTGAGATAGTACTGTCAAGTGGAGACATACTATATTTTGGAATACTGAGACTGAGGGTATTTTCATAAATATGGTAATATATTGGAACTAAGAGTAGTTTAGTAATTCTTGATTATGTGTTGAGAGTTATGTCAATTTGGTTGATAATTGGCGATTGATTGATGAGACGAATTACACCGTGTTGTGGGTGTGATAGGCATAGTGTGGTTCATTATTTGAACTTGGAGGCGTTAGTGTGCGGAGAATCCCATATGTGGACAGTGGTAGTATCTCTGGGCCGTGGTAACGGGCAACACAGTAATGATCTCGACAAGCACTATTCTTAATCGAGATCTTGAGGAGACTATTATGTACAATGCCTATAGTGCACGATGTATTGGACTGTATACTGCTACACGATGTTTTGGACTGTGGGCTATAGACACGACATTGGATAGTGCAATAATTTGGTTGGGCAACCTGAGGTACTATTAGTTCTTTTTAGATCATTCTCTCAGATATCTGTGTTTAGCTCTAGGGAGTAGGAACGAGTCAGTGTGTGTATCATTCATTATCTACATTTTAATGTTTATTATAATCTGTGATAAAATGCATGATGTATTAATTTACTATACTGTATATGACATAATGGTATGTGTTATTATAATATTTGTTTGTATCGTCGTTTTCTTTATTGCCATACTGGTAATGATGTAGATTGTCTCACCTATTTATTGTATGGTTCTGTCTGTTTCTATTTTATATTTAAATCATCGAAGACTACAATGGCGGCAAGGAGAGGTCAATTAGGTTTCTTTAGACTACAGTTTCTCGAAGGCGCTGAGGCTTGGTATGTCCACTGGGACACCGGATACACAGAATACAGTGGTGATGTTACTTTATCAGTGAGTAGGACTCGCCATGGGTTTGTTACTTCACTTTATACAGTTACTTTCGTACAGGTTATTTTACCTGTTAGGGAGTTGTGGAATGAATTTCACCATACTCCTAGAGAGAACTTCGATATATTTTTGGGTCAAATTTCTATTGGTCAAGACATTCCCAACTAGGGAATTTGTCTTATGACAAGGGCTCATGTCTTAGGGATTATGTTTTAGTAGTATGCTGTCTTTTACTGTTTCTATTAAATATTAATAGTTGTAAATTAATTGTGTACTTCAGACAAGAATTATATGTATTTTATGGTGTGATTATGTTTGCTTTATTTTGTGTTCTGTGTTATTTTATTTAACATTATAAGTATAAAAAGGAAAAATTTTACCACTAATATTATTTTTGTGCCAAACGTTTTACAACTTGGGTAAGAATTTTATTTTATTTTATTTTACTGCATCATAAATGTGACATCCCCACAAGGGTGTTACAACGTCTATCCATCATCTTTCAAGGGGGAGTATGACTTAGTCAGAGCAGAGGGTTGGCTCAAAGAGATGGAGAAGATTTTCACTGTCATAGTTTGCTCGGACGAGCAAAGAGTGCTCTTTGCCTCTTACATGCTAGAGGAGGAGGCAGAGGATTAGTGGAGGATTGCCAAGGGTGTGTTTGATGCATTGGGGACCCTTGTCACATAGGAGATCTTCAAGATTTCATTTCTAGATAAGTAGTTCTCGCAAAATCTACAAAACGCTAAGGAAATGGAATTTCTAAGGTTGGAGCAAGGTGACATGTCTGTTGGTCAATATGTGGCCAAATTCAACGAGTTATCGAAACTCTCATCCTATGTCAAACTTAACCTAAATGAGGCTTGGAAGTGTGTTAAGTTTCTGGAAGGATTGAGGGGGGACATCCGGAGGACTATTCAACTGTTTGAGAGGACTTTGCCACCTTGGTGAACAAATGTCGGATAATAGAAGGACATAATGGGAAGCCTTTAGTAGGGCAGAAATCACTTGGCTTTCAGAAGAAGAAGCGGGATGACAAAAAGTTCAAGATCTAAACCTAGCTTTCCATAGGGTAAAGGCAAGTGACAACTGTCAAGATTACCAAATTTAAATTAATTTATAACCGATTTACCAAAACTACTTGCAGCATAAGGTAACACCGGGTCGAGCCCGTAGATCATTCTAATTATGAAGTTAGATTAAGAGGTTAATAAACAGGGGGGAAAAGTTTTGCAAGATTAAACAACAAAGAGCAATTAAAATGAGTAAAGAAGATTAGGAAAACAACCAATCCAAGAGAATTAACCAATCTTGATTTTAATCCATCCTTGATCTTTATAGATCGATTCAACTATCAACCAAATCCTTGGTCTTAGATCACATCAAGACGCCTCTCAATGATCCATGGATCTTCTACTAGAAACGCTTCTAGAATTCAATTAATTAAGGTTAGACAAATTAAGCATCTATCCAAAATCCAAATTAACTTAAAAACCAAGATCCAACCAAGCTAAATATTTCATCAAACACCTTTGATGCATTATTTAACCTCTGAATTCATCTCTTGGCACATGATAATTATGCAATTAATATATGCAAATCCTAATCAAATTAAGCATTAAATCAGAATTTAAACAAAAGAAGAAGAGAAAGAGAAACTTGATTAATAGATGAATGTATAGCAATTAAAACAAGATCTCAAGATTAATCATCAAGAATGTCAATCTCTTGGATTGATTAAAGAAGTTTAGCTCTCCATAGTCATCACCATTAGAGAACCTTCAACAACCATACAAAAATGAAAATAACAAAGAGAGAGGAGGAGAGGAAGAGAAGAGGAGAAGTCTCAAAATCCAAAAACTAAAACTACAATAACCACCTCTCTACGTAGAAGCTCTCCATTATTTTTTCACAAATCTGATTGCTCTCCTCTTAATCATTCACTAAGAGTCAAAATTGATTCACCCACTTTTGTTAATTATTCCTCCATTATCAAAGTGTGTCTCCCACCTTCCAATGAATTATTTCTTCATTATGAAAGTGTGTCTCCCACCTTCTAATGATTCCTCCACTTTTCCACGTTTTCATCATTTGGATTTCTGTTATAATCTCTAATTCAAATCAAGTCCATCAGATAGCCTTTGAAGTAAGCTTTCCAAGGAGTGCTCATATGCTTAATTTGGGCTTGAAATGAGTGAGATATGCCCAAAATAGTGAAGGTGTGTCCAGAATTCGTAACAGTACCGCTGGTCTAACTTCAAGGCTGTATTTGACCACTTAAACATTCGAATCTTCCAATTTGACATTTCACAAAACTTGTAGATCTTCTTCTCATATTTCCTAGAATATAAAGAATATAAAAATCAAAGATCTACAACTGAAGTTATGGTCAAAATACTGAACCAATATCAATATGCATTAAAATCCAAAAATTTTGCTTTAAAGCCCAATTCAACCTAATGATCTAATTGAGTGCTAAGATCACTTAATTACAATCTGGACATCATTAATAAGGTAATTGGGTGGATATTAATATGTTAAAAATCATAATTATCAAATGCCCCCACACTTACTGTTTTGCACATCCTCGGGCAAAACAGAAAAAACCAAAACTAGGGAACAAAGAAAAACAAAACAAACTCAAAAGCTAAAAACTCTAAAAGACTCAATTTCAAACGGCATTCAAGAATGCAAAAGTTATAAGCGAGAAAAACAACTAAAGATTTAAGGTAACAAGCAAGGTATCATCAATTTGAAAAGAATGAATCAAGAATGATAGATTCTCACAGGATACACTCTCAATCCCTCAAGTGTTTATGGGATAAGTATTTCACTCAATTCAATCTATGAAAATTGTACTACCATAAGCTTGCTTATTTTCTACTTCTCCACTACTCAAAACACATGCTCACAAAAATCAAGAGGACTTTATTCAAGGTTGAAATGGGGCCAAGGTAAGGAAAAGAAACAATATGGATATGGCAAGTTAAACACCCAAGAGAATAGAAGAACATTGAGAATGAACTCAAATGACAAGTAACAAACATGAATTTTAATCCCCCAACTCCAAATAATACACATTCTCTTCACATATTTCCTTCACTTTCCTTCTCTTATTTTTTTTTTTCTGAAAAATTCAACCTCTCTTGCAATTTTTTTTCTTTTTATCTTTCTTTATTTTTTAAATATTTTTTTTCATCAAACACTTTGAATATTGCACACACACACTAATCAATATTGCACAACCCCCACACTTGAACTATTAATTATTCAAAGCCAAAAAGCTCCTCTAATGAAAATGAACCAATGCTCTTCCATTCCCTAAGGTAAGGTAAAACATGGTTTTTCACATAAGGCATATACTGAGCTAAAACAAAGAATAGGCAAGTAGGCTCAAGGGGGTTAAACAAAGAAAATAATGCAGGGTTGGCTATTTGGCTAAAGTAGCTAATAAAAGAAAGAAGGCCTCAATCATGTTTATGCATGCAAGTGAAAATGTAGTCTAAAAAAGAATCAAAGCAAGTTCTAGAGTAATCAATTAACATGAATGAAAATCACACAAGAAAGAGGAGAATGGATGTTAAAATCCACCAATATGCTCAAAAACTCACAAGGTATGCATCTATCAAACTCAATCCACCAATTCAAACCATGAACCTTTTACTTGATTTATTTCTACTCATCACTTTAACACAGCTTAAAATCCATTCAAAAACACATTTTTCTTTCAAAGCATTGTTTTTTTTTTGTTTTCTTTTTGTTTTTTTTTGTTTGCATCTTTGTTTTTTTTTTTTCAAAAAAAAAACAAACATAGAAAACAAAACCAAAATAATAACTGAAATAGTAACATAAAAATAAACAACAGGGCTGAAATATCAAAATAGCAAAAACAGTAGAAGCATTAAAATTGAAAACAGAAACAAAAACAGAATGCTAAAATTCCTCACCCACACTTAAATTGTACATTGTCCACAATGTAAAGCTCACAAGAAAAACAACATTCCATCAAAATCATTAATTAATGAAGGACAAGTAAAATAAAAGAGAGGAAAGGAAAGAAACATCCTTATCAAGTGGGGTAGATGACTTCTTGTAAGTGGACCTCCTCCAAAATGTCCTCTTGAGCTCCCTCATAAAATGGTTTGAGGCGATGTCCATTGACTGTGAAAGCTTTGGTAGTATTCTCACATGTAACCTGCACAACACCATAAGGAAAAATCTTAGTAACAACAAATGGACCAAGCCACCTAGATCTGAGCTTCCCGGGCATGAGCTTGAGGCGGGAGTTATGGAGGAGAACTTTTTGACCAATCTCAAATATTTTTCTCATGATCATCTTATCATGGAAGCCTTTGGTCTTCTCTTTATAAAGTTTGGAACTTTCATAAGCCTCCAAGCGGATCTCCTCCAATTCCTGCAACTGTAGCTTTCGCTCCATGCTCGCTTGATTTAGGTCCAAGTTACACCTCTTTACTGCCCAAAATGTGCGATGCTCAATTTCCACCGGCAAGTGGCATGCTTTGCCAAAAACAATCCGATAAGGAGACATCCCAATCGGAGTCTTATAGGCGGTCCTGTAAGCCCATAAAGCATCCTCAAGCCTTTTGCTCCAGTCCTTCCTATTAGGTTGAACTATTTTCTGAAGTATCTACTTGATCCCTCTGTTGGAAACCTCGGCTTGCCCATTAGTCTGGGGATGGTAAGGTGTAGAAACTCTGTGCAAGACTCTATACTTTTTCATCAAGGCTTCCATGCTCCGATTACAGAAGTACGAACCCTGATCACTAATGATGGCTTTCGGGACTCCAAACCTGCAGAAAATATGTGATCTAACAAAATCTACAACAACTTTGGAATCATCAGTCCGAGTGGCTTTTGCCTCCACCCATTTAGATACATAATCCACAGCAAGCAGAATGTAAACAAAACCAAATGACACAGGAAAAGGACCCATAAAATCAATACCCCAAACATCAAATATCTCACAGAACAATAAAGGTTGTTGGGGCATCTCATTCCTACGAGAAATATTCCCTGTTCTCTGGCATTGTTCACAAGATTTACAAAACAAATATGCATCATGAAATAGAGTGGGCCAATATAATCTAGAGTCTAAAACTTTCCTAGCTGTACGAGTAGGTCCAAAATGTCCACCACAGGCAAATGCATGACAAAAGCTAAGAACAAAATTAAGCTCATGATCAGGAATGCATCTCCTAATGACTTGGTCACTACAAAATCTCCACAAATAAGGGTCATCCCACACATAATATTTTGACTCACTTTTCAGTTTATCAATCTGTGGCTTAGTGAAATGTGCAGGTAGTGCTCTAGCAACCAAGAAATTAACCAAATCTACAAACCAAGGGATCTTACCTTGCATCTTAAAAAGTTTCTCATCAGGGAAGGCATCATGGATAGGAGAACAATCTGCCTCTCTCTCAATCCGACTGAAGTGATTTGCCACCAGGTTCTCTGCTCCACTCTTATCTTTGATATCAATATCAAACTCCTGTAAGAGCAACATCCACCTAATCAACCTAGGCTTTGCATCGGGCTTTTTCAGTAGAAACTTCAAAGCTGCATGATCTGAAAATACAACCACTCTAGAACCAAGCAAATATGATTGAAATTTATCTAAAGCAAAAATAATTGCTAAAAGTTCCTTTTCGGTTGTAGTGTAGTTGGCTTGTGCAGCATCTAAAGTCCTTGAAGCATAGGAAATGACATGAGGTACTTTGCCGACTCTCTGTGCAAGGACAGCTCCCAATGCATAATTAGAGGCATCACACATGAGTTCAAATGGGAGTGTCCAATCTGGTGGTTAGATGATAGGTGTACTGGTCAATGCTTGCTTCAAGTGATTGAAGGCATCCTTGCATCTGTGGTCAAAGTGAAACTCTACATCCTTTTACAACAAGTTGGACAGTGGAAGGGCAATTTTGCTAAAATCCTTTATGAACCGTCGATAGAAACCTGCATGACCAAGGAAAGAACGAACCTCCCGCACGCATGTGGGGTAAGATAGGCATGAAATGACATCTATTTTTGCAGGATCTACTTCAACACCCTTGCTAGATACTACATGCCCTAAAACTATACCCTGTTCTACCATGAAATGACATTTCTCAAAATTCAGGACAAGGTTAGTTTCAATGCACCTATGCAAAACTCGAGCCAAACTATCCAAACATGCATCAAAGGAAGAGCCATAGACAGTAAAATCATCCATAAACACATCCATGCAACTCTCTAAAAATTCAGAGAAGATACTGACCATACACCTTTGAAAGGTTCCCGGAGCGTTGCACAGACCAAAGGGCATTCTCCTGTATGCAAATGTTCCAAATGGGCAGGTGAAAGTGGTCTTCTCTTGGTCTTCTGGGGCTATATGAATCTGAAAATAGCCCGAATATCCATCCAAGAAACAGTAATGCGACTTGCCAGCCAGTCTCTCCAACATCTGATCAATGAAAGGCAATGGAAAATGATCTTTCCTAGTGGCCTGGTTAAGCCGCCTATAATCAATGCACACCCGCCAACTGTTCTGGATTCTTGTGGGTAGGAGCTCATTATTCTGATTTGCAACTACCGTGACTCCAAATTTCTTTGGAACCACTTGCACTAGGCTCACCCATTTACTGTCAGATATAGTATAAATAATGCCAGCTTGCAGCAGCTTGGTCACTTCCTTCTTCACCATATCCAGAATCAGGGGATTTAGTCTCCTTTGGGGCTACCTCACTGGCTTGGTACCTTCCTCCAATAAAATCCTATGCACACATGTGGAGGGACTAATACCAGGAATATCTGCAAGTGTCCATCCAATGGCCCGCTTATGCTGCCTCAAAACCTGCAGTAATTTTTCTTCTTGTTCAGGTTACAAATTCTTAGCGACAATCACTGGCAGCTTCTCACCATCTTCCAAATATGCATATTTAAGGTGGTCTGGCAAAGTCTTTAGCTCTAAGGATGGGGGATGCACAATAGAAGGCAGCAAGCTATTTGAAACAAGCAACTCAGCAGCATTAAATTCGACATAATTTTGACTCACATTTTAATATACTGCATCAGTCAAATAAGCAGCTGCATCATCACTCATAACTGTATAAATCTCAGCACATGGTTCAGTATCACAGCTAACACATATATCACAAGTGACAGAATCCAAAATATCAGCAATATCAGGAAATTCAGCATTCATATCAGCATAAGTATCATCAACCAGCATTTCAATCACATCAACATGAAAAACTGAATGCTCCTCAAGGGGATGTCTCATGGCATCAAAATATTAAACTGTACCACATCTTCACCAAATTCCATAGAAAGGGTGCCAGCATGTACATCTATCTTAGTCTTGGCTGTCTTGAGGAATGGCCTTCCTAGAATCAATGGAGCATGATTTGTTGAAGACTCATCTTCCATGTCCAGAATGTAGAAGTCCGCTGGGAAAATCAGCTCATTTACCCGCACTAACACATCTTCCAAAGACTCTGCAGGATGAGCAGTGGTCCTGTTTGCTAACTGAATCACTATACCAGTGGGTTGTAAGGTGCCAATGTTCAAAGACTTATACACTGACATAGGCATGACATTGATAGAAGCACCCAAATCTAGCATTGCATGGTCAAATCTGGAATTGCCTATAGTACAAGGGATTGTGAAAGTTCCAGGATCTTTGCATTTCTTTGACATGCTTGGCTGAATCATCACAGAAACATTTCTGCCCATGTTGACCTTCTCAGTACCCTTAAGTCTTCTCTTGTGAGTACACAACTCCTTAAGGAATTTGGCATACTTGGGAATTTGCTTGATTGCATCTAGGAGGGGAATATTGATTTCCACTTTCCTGAATGTCTCCATGACTTCTTTTTCCATTTCTGCTTGCGCTATCTGCTTGAACTGTGTCACTCTATTTGGGAAGGGTAGTGGAATATTCAGGTCTGAATTCTCTACAGATTTCTGCTGGACTGATTCAGTACCTAGTTGTTGCAATGGAAGCTCTGGTTGTGGCAAATTAGGACCATCAATTTCTCTGCCACTTCTCAAGGTAATGGCACTTACATTGCCTCTTGGGTTACTGACTATTTGTGAAGGCATTGGCTCGACCCTTGGCTTTTCAGCTCACTCACAGTGGTGGCTAGCTGCCCAATCTGAGTTTGTAGGTTCTGAATGGTGGCATTGACATTTTGCTGGAATTGAACATTATTTGTGGCCATCTGTTTTATCAAATCTTCCAATGATGGCTTAAATGGAGTGGTTGCTGGACTTGGCAACATGAGGGGCTGCTGCACAGGTGGCTGCACAGTTTGTTGTTGTCTGAATGCAGGTGGTTGGTATTTGTTGCTAGGACCTACAGCTTGGTATCTAAATTGATGTTGCTGTTGGGGTTGTTGTTGCTGACTAGAATTTCCATATCTCAAGTTAGGATGGTCCCTCCAGCCAGGGTTATAAGTATTAGAAAATGGATTATATCTTGACTGTTGGGACTGCTGATATTGAGGTCTACCAGGAAAAATGCCAGCTGCTGCAACTGACTACTCTGAAAAAATAGAACCACCATCCTAAAGTGTGGGGCATGCATCAGTAGGATGAGATGAACAAGAGCAAATGCCACACGCCCTTGCAAGCTTTTGTACGGAAACTAGTACATGTTGTCCCACTGCTAATTGCCTCACCAAAGAAGTCAATTCATCAAGTCTGTGTTCCATTCTCTGTTGGTCGACTTGAGACAATTGAACCTCATTGACTCCTCTGGTGGAGGTAAGGATTCTTGTGCCAAATTGTTGAGCATTGGCTGCCATATTTACTATTAAATCTCTTGCTGCAGTAGGGGTTTTATCCACCAAGGCCCCTCCAGATGCGGCATCCACCATACTTCTATTTATTGGCAGCAAGCCCTCATAGAAATATTGAATCAAGAGCTAATCACTAATTTGATGGTGGGGACAGCTCGAACATAGCTTCTTGAATCTCTCCCAATATTCATGCAAGGTCTCACCAGTCATTTGCCTTATGCCACAAATATCTTTTCTAATGGCAGCTGCTCTGGATGCAGGGAAGAGCCTCTCCAAGAATAACTTCTTCATATCATCCCAGCTCGTGATAGAACCTGGTGAAAGGTAGAACAGCCAATCCTTGGCTACATTAGCAAGAGAGAAAGGGAATGCCCTCAACTTAATATGCTCCTCAGAGATTCCATGCGGCTTCATGGTTGAACAGACCACATGGAACTCCTTTAAGTGCTTATGGGGATCCTCACTTGCATGACCATGAAACTTGGGCAACAAGTGTATCAATCCAGATTTTAACTCAAAGTCAGCATCAAGATCAGGATATTGAATGCACAAAGACTGGTAAGTTACATTAGGAGCAGCAAGTTCTTTAAGGGTCCTATTTTACCTGTTATCAGCCATGATTTTAGAATCACTTAAGATCTCAAGTGTACCCTCAGATTCAATGTCACAACTAAATTCAGAACCAATTCTTTCACTTAGCCTATGAGTTCTAATTAACCTATGCAATGTTCTATCAATCTCAGGATCAAATTCAAGCAAGATATCAGGATTAGACCTAGTCATGCACCAATCAAAACACAAAAAATACAAAATCAGTAAACAAGCAAAATACACTAGATAACACTAAAAATATACCAAAATAAATATAATTGACCTATGCAATGATTTTTAAAAATTATGAGACTTGTACAGCATGAAAACTACACAAAAATGAAACTAAAAAATGTAATAAAAAATATTAAAAAATTAAAAAACTGGTCTAAACGATGGATTTTGGGAAAACCAAGGATGAACTCACAGTACACTGTGAGTCTTGTTTATTAGGCCATTTTCCTTCAACTGACCAAGTTTCAGCGCATTCTGGGAACATTTTCTGTCAATACAAAATTCTACAAAGTGACCCGTAATCACCTGTTTTCTCCTAAAAATCACCAAAACACAGCAACACAAAGGTTAGTGAGGGGTTAGTAGTTAAATATACTCTTAATAAGATTGAACAAAATCAGAATGATCCCCGGTAACAGTGCCAAAAATTTGACAACTGTCGAGATTACCAAATTTAAATCAATTTATAACCGATTTACCAAAACTACTTGTAGCATAAGGTAACACCGAGTCGAGCCTGTAGATCATTCTAATTATGAAGTCACATTAAGAGGTTAATAAACAGGGGGGGAAAGTTTTGCAAGATTAAACAACAAAGAGCAATTAAAATAAGTAAACAAGATTAGGAAAACAATCAATCCAAGAGAATTAACCAATCTTAATTTTAATCCATCCTTGATCTTTATAGATCAATTCAACTATCAACCAAATCCTTGGTTTTAAATCACATCAAGACGCCTCTCAATGATCCATGGATCTTCTACTAGAAACGCTTCTAGAATTCAATTAATTAAGGTTAGACAAATTAAGCATTCATCCAAAACCCAAATTAACTTAAAAACCAAGATCCAACCAAGCTAAATATTTCATCAAACACCTTTGATGCATTATTTAACCTCTGAATTCATCTCTTGGCACATGATAATTACGCAATTAACATATGCAAATCCCAATCAAATTAAACATTAAATCAGAATTTAAACAAGAGAAGAAGAGAAAGAGAAACTTGATTAATAGATGAATGTATAGTAATTAAAACAAGATCTCAAGATTAATCATCAAGAATGTCAATCTCTTGGATTGATTAAAGAAGTTTAGCTCTCCATAGCCATCACCATTGGAGAACCTTCAACAACCATACAAAAATGAAAATAACAAAGAGAGAGGAGGAGAGGAAGAGAAGAGGAGAAGTCTCAAAATCCAAAAACTAAAACTATAATAACCACCCCTCTACGTAGAAGCTCTCCATTATTTTTTCACAAATCTAATTGCTCTCCTCTTAATCATTCACTAAGAGTCAAAAGTGGTTCACCCACTTTTGTTAATTATTCCTCCATTATCAAAATGTGTCTCCCACCTTCCAATGAATTATTTCTTCATTATGAAAGTGTGTCTCCCACCTTCTAATGATTCCTCCACTTTTTCCACGTTTTCATCTTTTGGATTTCTATCACAATCTCTAATTCAAATCAAGTCCATCAGATAGCCTTTGAAGTAAGCTTTCCAAGGAGTGCTCATATGCTTAATTTGGGCTTGAAATGAGTGAGATATGCCTAAAATAGTGAAGGTGTGTCTAGAATTCGTAACAGTACCGCTGGTCGAATTTTAAGGCTATATTTGACCACTTAAACATCCGAATTTTCCAATTTGACATTTCACAAAACTTGTAGATCTTTTTTTCATCTTTCCTAGCATATAAAGAACATAAAAATCAAAGATCTACAACTCAAGTTATGGTCAAAATACTGAACCAATATCAATATGCCTTAAAATCCGAAAATTTTGCTTTAAAGCCCAATTCAACCCAATGATCTAAATGAGTGCTAAGATCACTTAATTACAATTTGGACATCATTAATAAGGTAATTGTATGGATATTACTGTGTTAAAAATCATAATTATCAGCAAGTAGGTTCAGAAGGAGTTTATAGGTCCCAAGTGCCCTAAGTGTGGGAAACAGCACAGAGATCGACCTTGTTTAGTGTGCTTTGTGTGTGAACAGCTGAGGCATTATGCCAAGGATTGTTCTCAGAGGAAGGAAGCTGCTTCTACCCTGAGACCTTAAGCCATGGGAAAAGTTTTCACTTTATGTGGTAAAGAGGTGACCCAATCTTCGGACCTTATCTAAGGTAAATGCATGATTCGCGATCATCTTTTAATTGTATTGTATGATTCGAGAACATCCTACTCCTTTGTTTTTAATGATTATGTGAATAAGCTGGATTTACTTATTTTTGAGCTTTATTCTAACTTGTTTGTGTCTACACCCATCAGTAAACCAGTTATAACATCTAGAGCGTGTCTTGATTGTTGTGTAAAATTAGAGAATAGGATTTTCTCTATAAATCTTATCTATTTACCCCTTGTAGATGTGGATGTCATTCTTGGTGTGGATTGGTTGTTCGCCAACTAAGTAGTTTAGAACTGTTCAAATAAATCCCTTATTTTCCTATCAAATACACCTACCAAAGTTGTTCCTTCTGAATCAATATATCTCAATGCAAATCAAGTGAATCTCTATTTGGGAAAGGGAGCTCTAGGATATGTTCTCTTGTTTTCTCTAAGTACCGAGGTTGAGCTAAGCTTAGATGATATTCTTGTGTGAGAGAATATCTTGAGGTCTTCCCAAGCGAGATAGTGGAGTTGCCACCTGAGCAAGAAATAAAGTTTACTATAGACTTAGTGCCTGGGACGAGACCTATATCTATAGCACCCTATAGGATGGAACCATTAGAGCTAGCAGAACTCAAGAAGCAAATAGAGGAGTTACTAGACAAACAATTCATTAGACTAAGTATTTCTCTATGGGGAGCACCTATGTTACTAGTGAGAAAGAAGGATAGTACCATGAGGCTTTGTGTGGATTACAAGCAGTTAAACAAGGTAACCATAAAAAATAAGTATCTATTACTTAGGATAAATGATCTAATAAACCAACTAATAAGAGCTTCAGTTTTCTCAAAGATTAACTTTAGATCTAGATATCATCAGATACGGGTTAGGGAAGAGGATATCCCTGAGATCGCTTTTAGAACTAGGTATGGGAATTATGAGTATCTTGTGATGCCCTTTGGGTTGACTAATGCTCCAGCAGTGTTCATGGACTACCTGAACAGGATCTTTAGACCCTACCTAGATCCGTTTGTTGTGGTGTTAATAGATGACATCCTTACCTATTCTAAGGCAATGGAAGAGCATGAGCAAGATCTCAGAATATTTTTGGAAACCCTTAAGGAGAAGTGTTTGTTTGCCAAGCTACCTAAGGGTGAGTTCTGGCTCAAGCAAGTTCAGTTCTTGGGCCATGTGATTTCTCAAGGTGTATTTCGGTGGACCCAAGTAAAGTGGAAGCAGTGTTGTAATGGGAAAGACTCACCATTGTGACTGAGATTAAGAGTTTCTTAGGCTTGGCAGGGTACTATAGGCGGTCCATAGAGGGCTTTTCTCAGATAGCACTACCCTTGACTAGACTGACTAGGAAAGGTAGTACTTTCGAATGGACTCAAGACTGTGAGAATAGCTTTCAGGAGCTAAAGTTAAGGTTGACCTCTTCGCCAGTGTTGGTAATTCTAGATCATTTGGAGAACTTTGAGGTATACTGTGACGCTTCAAAACTGGGTCTAGGGTGTGTTCTGAAGCAACATCAGAGAGTTATTGCCTATGCATCCAGGCAGTTAAGGCAGCATAAGGAGAATTACCCTACTCATGATCTGGAGTTAGTCGCAGTGGTGTTTTCCTTAAAGGTCCGGAGACACTACCTTTATGGAGTCTAGTTTGAGGTGTTTAGTGATCATAAGAGTTTAAAGTACTTATTTGATCAGAAAGAGCTAAACATGAGACAACGAAGATGGATGGAGTTTCTAAAAGACTACGACTTTAAGTTGAAGTATCATCCTGTAACACCCCAACTTTTGGGTTAATTACATTATAGTCCTGAAATGTACTATTTTATAATTTCTGTGAGTAGTAAAATGAATTTGACTGTTTCGTGAGTGTATTTGACTGTTGTGTGTAATTTGCACCGAGCCAAGAAAATAATAATTTTTTGGCCGAAAAAATCTTATTTTAATTAATTAGAGCTTGAGGATCTTACTAAACCCAATTTCGATTGATATATATATTAATCTTTTAATTTTTAGGATTTAACAGTGCAATAAAATAATTTTATATTATTATAATATTATTTTATTTGACAAGACTCTACTTGTCTCAAAAATAGTAGAAATCTGCTTCAAAATAACCACGGACTCGAAAAAGTCTGTGGGACCCGTATGTAGAGTAGCAGTCAACGTTTCTGACTGGACAACATTCTAAGCCAATAGAAATCAGTCAACGAAAGTGGCTTGAATTTTCTAACCAATAAGAAGTAGTCAAACAAAGAGGCAAAGACTTCTTTGTGGACCGTTAGATGTAAAAGCTTGTTTTGGAAGCTTTATTCTTAACTGTTGATCAAATCAATAGTGTAAGAACAATTCTAGTTTAATCACTAAGCAATATCCACCATAGATCAAATCAAGGGCTAGGAATTAAAGCTAAATTCAATGGTTAAGATTAAGTCAAATATAGTGGCTTGACTTTACTTAGTAGTTAATTAAATCTAATTTGGTTAATCTAATTACCTAATTAACAAACTAAGTAAACTAACCTAGTTATTAATTAGTTATAATCTAAATACTAATTAGATATCCTAATTTTATTTAGAAGCTATGATATATGTAATTATTTATTTAATTAATTAGTTATGTAATTAGAATGTTAATTAAAAGTGAATAGGAAACTTAACCTAATTAATTAGCTATTTAATTAGCATACAATTAGACTTGAATTGAAAACAAATTAAGCCCCTAAATGCCATAGTATCCCACGGCCAAAGGAGGCAATTCACCATGTTCTCCATTATTCTTGAACCATCTAAGTGACCATGCATGACAAGTTGGTGACATAAGCCATGTGCACTCAAAATTGTGATATTTTGTTCAAGTAAATCTCTTCATTTTCCTACAAGCCACTCACGGCAGCCCCCTCCCATTTCACTCTTGATATTCACTTTTACACTTACCAAAACTTAGCCTTCTATTCTCTCCAAAATCCCCAAGAACACCAAGCAACTTTTCTCTTTTATTTTCTCTTCTATTTTCGGCTCAAGCACCAAACACCACCATCAATCTTCTATAATTTTTCTTTCTTACTTTTCTTAAACCACAACTATCTCCTAAACACTTTTCCTTTACAACGTTTTGTCAAAAACCTACTCTTTCTACTTCAAAATCCAAGCCTTTGTTTACTTCCCTAAAGGTAAACTTTGGTTTTTATGGTTTAAAATTTAGTTTGTGATTTTATAAACCATGTTTGTTCCATGATTTTCCATTATGAAGCCTTGTATGTGATTTTACTAATTATTTAAGAATTTTAGGGTTTATTTTGAAGGCTACACGAAAATCAAAGGAAAGGAGGAGACTAGGAGATCCTTGTCTTCAAGAGGTAAGAGGGAGATTTAATCTCATCAACCTTATATGGTGATGAAGAGAATGGAATTGTATGTGTGTGAAGAATCCATAAGGATTCATTTGTGTGGTTGTTTATTGTTTTTCTTATTTGTGATTGATTTTATTTGCAAGCATGTTTATAGCTTTAATATATTGCATGTGTTTATAGATATATGATTATTAATATAGGATGTGAATAACATGTAACGATTTGTATGAGTGTTCCAAAGAACATACAGAGGCTCACAGCCTTACCATTAAACAGAGAACCAAAATGTTCTCAACCATTTTCTAAATCAATGATTTAAAGAATCTAGGTAAAATAATAAATTTGAGAATGATTTAGATTGATTTTGGCCAACATGCCATTTTATTTTCTAAGATAGGTTAAGTAATTAATTTACAAAAGAAATTGATTCCAATGAATCTTTGGGAAATAAAATGAATAAACTTAGTTTAGAATTCTAAATTAGTAGAATTTATTATAAGCAAGAAATAAAGTGAACACTTTAAAAATACTAATGTAGAGCTCACTCTCTAAGTTTTGAAGCGCGTTAGCAAGTTTCAAGATGTAGATGATGGGTAAGGTTAAAATGAACAATATTTAGAGGAAAACGTTAAAAATACCATATACTGATTTTATAGGCAAAATGCTACCGAAATTTACTAAAATCAGATAAATAAAATGAAAAGATTCCAAAATATATTTATAACATAAGGAAAATACTTTGCGTAGTTTAAAAGTACTAGATATAGTCTACACATATTTAAAATGATGATTTTAAGCTATATGGTTAAGAAAATGATTTAAAAATTTTATGCGATTGAGAAAATGATTTAAAAACATTATGCGAAGTTCAAAAATGTCAAAATATATTTATACGATTTAAAAACGTTTGTAAAAGCGATGCGATTGTGAAAACGTGATAAAATTTCTACACGACTTAATGGAACAGTGAGTTTTACTGTCGGGCCAAAGTGGTGGACCCGGACATGTTGTGAGATAGTACTGTCATGTGGAGACATACTATATTTTGGAATACTGAGACTGAGGGTATTTTCGTAAATATGGTAATATATTAGAACTAAGGGTATTTTAGTAAATTTTTTATCATGCTTTGTGTCAATTTGGTTGATAATTGGCGATTGGTTGACGAGATGAATTACACCGTGTTGTGGGTGTGATAGGCGTAGTGTGGTTCATTATTTAAACTTGGAGGCGTTAGTGTGCGGAGAATCCCATATGTGGACAATGGTAGCACCTCTGGGCCGTGGTAACGGGCAACACACTAATGATCTCGACAAGCATTATTCTTAATCGAGATCTTGAGGAAACTATTATGTACAATGCCTATAGTGCACGATGTATTGGACTGTGTACTGCTACACGATGTTTTGGATTGTGGGCTATAGACATGACGTTGGACAGTGCAATAGTTTGGTTGGGCAGCCTAAGGTACTATTAGTTCTTTTCAGATCATTCTCTCAGATATCCGTGTTTAGCTCCATGGAGTAGGAACGAGTCAGTGTGTGTATCATTCATTATCTGCATTTTAATGTTTATTATAATCTGTGAAAAAATGCATGATGTATTAATTTGTTATACTGTATATGATATAATGGTATGTGTTATTGTAATATTTGTTTGTATTGTCATTTTCTTTATTGCCATGCTGGTAATGATGTAGATTATCTCATCTCTTTATTGTATTGTTCTGTCTATTTCTATTTTATGTTTATATCATCGAAGACTACAATGGCGGCAAGGAAAGGTCAATTAGGTTTCTTTAGACTACAGTTTCTCGAAGGCGCTAAGGCTTGGTATGTCCACTGGGACACAGGACATATAGAGTACAATGGTGATGTTACTTTATCAGTAAGTAGGACTCAACATGGGTTCGTTACTTCACTTTATACGGTTACTTTTGTACAGGTTATTTTACCTATTAGGGAGTTATGGAATGAATTTCACCATACTCCTAGAGAGAACTTCGATATAGTTTTGGGTCAAATTTCTATCGGTCAAGACATTCCCAACTAGGGAATTTGTCTTATGACAAGGGCTCATGTCTTAGGGATTGTGTTTTAGTAGTATGTTGTCTTTTACTGTTTCTATTAAATATTAATAGTTGTAAATTAATTGTGTACTTCAGACAAGAATTATATATATTTTATGGTGTGATTATGTTTGCTTTATTTTTTGTTACGTGTTATTTTATTTAACGTTATAAGTATAAAAAGGAAAAATTTTACCACTAATATTATTTATGTACCAAACGTTTTACAACTTGGGTAAGAATTTTATTTTATTTTATTTTACTACATCATAAATGTGACATCCCCACAAGGGTGTTACATTAGTTGGTATCAGAGCCCAAGTTAGAGTCTTTTGGGTTTGTGGGTAGGTTTGTCTTGTTTGTGCTATGTGGATCTCTGATATTGAACACAGAGATATGTTTCGATTTTCGAAAGGAAACAATTTTTTGTGAAATCGCTACGTTTAGTTCGTTGTGTGTTGATTTTGTTTGTCTTCGAAGAAAGATAATGGAACGTTACAAATATGAGCATGTGGATGTGAAACGTGATGAGGATAGTATAACCGCAAATAGAAATGTGATGCAAAAGATGATTAAAGTAACAGTACAACAGAGACAGATGATCGCTCAGCAGCAAGAACTGATAATCAAACTTCATAGCTTATTAGGATTGGAGCAGCCATCGGAAGCGAGAAGTTGTAACTTAGAACCTTCGATAATCTAAAATAGAAGGAAGCGTAAGGTCAATCGTTTTCAGCAAAAGTCGTATATACAACCACCGGGGAAGCAACAACGAACAAAGAAAGGAAGTACTATTGGCAACGATTTTGGTCAGACTGTGGCATCACCAACGAAGTGCTTGAAGTATGGAAAGAATTATATGACAAAAAACTGCACGATTAAGAGTATAATTTGTTACAAATATGGAAAGCATGGGCACTTCTCTAAAGAATGTGATCAGCTGAAAATGGAAACTTCCATTAGTAATACACGTGTTTCAAAATCTTAAAAAGAAGAAAGAGCCAGTGCAAGGAGTGTAATGAGAATGTTCAAATACAAAAACTTAAGAAGCGAGAAAGTTGTGCCATAGAGGGTAATCTTAAATTTGTGCTGTATAATTCGCGAGGTAGCCCATTCTCTTGTGATCTGTGACTGTGTAAATCTTTTGGGGTTATCTGTGTTTTACTTCTTTTCATAATGTTACTTCAACTTCTAAACTTGTTATTACTATTCGAGCCTATTTAAAACTATCCTATTATTATTGGAGTTTGAAATTTTCTATTAATCTGGTTTGTCTATTTCTTTCTCGAATAGACTGAGTAAATCAATTTGATTTATCCGTGTCTTTGTTACAGTATGATCTGAGTATTTCTACAATTCTTGTTGAACTTGTTGTTTATACTCAAGTTTTCTAACTCTACCCTATATCTATTGAATATCAAATCTTTTCTATTGATTTGATTTGTTCATCTAAAATCACATCTATTTGAGAGCCTGACTTTTTAAATGAATTGGTTATTTTCCAACCATATCCTACTAGATTGTTGCAATGCAATTTTAGTGTTTCCTTGACCTGAGATTTTTGGATTTGAATCTAGAAAGTTCATTTCTAAAATTATTGGATCATGTTCATTTCGAAATCTATTAGACCATCTCAAATTCTTTGTTGGACTAATCTAGTAACCTACTGAATAGTCTTATTATTTTTCCTTATGACCTTTATAGTGTCTTTCATGTATTTCAATTAAGAAGGATTATTCTTAATCTAACTTGTGTCATAGTACCAAATACAGTACAATTAGAAGAAAACTTGATCTATGAGACTTTTTCTGTTAAAATTAAAAATAGGCAAGTAGAATAACTTCTCTTGATGAGGAAAATATGGAATGATATGATAACAGGGAAACTAGAAGATCAAATGAAGGAAATCGCTATTTACTCCAAGATCGATTTACGTGTTGGTTATTATCAGATTCGCGTAAAGGTAGAGAATGTTCCAAGACAGTTTTTCAGATGCGTTGTAAGCACTATGAATATTTAGTACTACCATTTGAGGTAGGGAATGTTTTGGCGATGTTCACGAATTATATAAATGGGATCTTTCTTTCTTATCTAGGCAAATTTGTCATTATCCTTATTGGCAATATTTTGACCTATTCTCGAAATTCGAAGGAACATGCTGAAGACCTCAATGCAGTTCTTCAATATTGTAATATTTGTTTGTATTGTCGTTTTCTTTATTGTCATGCTGGTAATGATGTAGATTGTCTCTCCTCTTTATTGTATTGTTCTGTCTATTTCTATTTTATGTTTATATCATCGAAGACTACAATGGCGGCAAGGAGAGGTCAATTAGATTTCTTTAGACTATAGTTTCTCGAAGGCGTTGAGGCTTGGTATGTCTATTGGGACACAGGACATATAGAGTACAGTGGTGACGTTACTTTATCAATAAGTAGGACTCGACATGGGTTCGTTACTTCACTTTATACGGTTACTTTTGTACAGGTTATTTTACCTATTAGGGAGTTGTGGAATGAATTTCACCATACTCCTAGAGAGAACTTTGGTATAGTTTAGGGTCGAATTTCTATCGGTCAAGACATTTCCAACTAGGGAACTTGTCTTATGACAAGTACTCATGTCTTAGGGATTATATTTTAGTAGTATACTGTCTTTTACTGTTTCTATTAAATATTAATAGTTGTAAATTAATTGTGTACTTCAGACAAGAATTATATGTATTTTATGGTGTGATTATGTTTGTTTTATTTTGTGTTCCGTGTTATTTTTTTTAACACTATAAGTATAAAAAGGAAAAATTTTACCACTAATATTATTTATGTACCAAACATTTTACAACTTGGGTAAGAATTTTATTTTATTTTATTTTACTGCATCATAAATGTGACATCCCCACAAGGGTGTTACACATCCAAGTAAGGCTAATGTGGTGGCCGACGCACTAAGTAAGAAATCCCTACATGTGTCTCGGATGATGATCCTGGAGAGTGAACTCCTTGAGGGTTTTAGAGACTTAAGTCTTATAGTGACTTTGTTGCGACGTAGTCTCAATGTGAGTAAAGTGGACATAGTGAATAACTTGAGAGCTCAGACCTTAGAAGCTCAAAACGAGGATGTGACTCTTAGGGATATAGGTGAGCAAATCTTCTTAGGAAACCCGAGAATGTTTGATATGACGGATGATGGAAAGATTAAGTTTAGAGGTAGACTTTGCATTCCAAGTGAATCCAAAATCAAGGAATGGATCCTTGAAGAGGCTCACTGTAGTCAGTACACTATCCATACCAAGGCCACTAATTTGTACCAAGACTTAAAGAAGATGTTTTGGTGGCCTAGAATGATGAGGGACATAGCGGAATTTGAGTCAAGGTGCCTAACTTGTCAAAAGGTCAAGATAGAACACTGGAAACCCACTGGACCTCTATAATCTTTGGAAATCCCTGAGTGGAAATGGGATAATATCACAATGGACTTTGTGATGGGGTTTCCTAGGACTCAACAAGTTTTTGATATGGTTTGGGTCATTGTGGATAAACTAACCAAGTCTGCCCACTTTTTACCCATTAGAGCTAACTACTCCTTGGATAGATTGGCCCAGTTATACCTTCAGGAGATAGTTAGGTTGCGTGGAGTTCCCCTTAGTATAGTTTTAGATAGAGACCCTAGATTCACATCTAGATTTTGGGGAGCCTTGTAGAAAGCTTTCAAGATTAAGCTTAGCTTGAGTACAACATACTACCCACAGATAGATGGTCAATCAGAAAGGACTATCCAAAATCTCAAGGATATGCTTAGAATATGTATGCTAGAGTAGAAGGGTATTTAGGATAAGTTCTTGCCTTTAGTGGATTTTATCTACAACAATAGTTACCATACCAACATAGGCATGGCACCGTATAAAGCTTTTTATAATAAAAAGTGTAGGTCCCCCTTATGTTGGTATGAGGTTAGAGAAATGACTATCCTAGGACTAGAGTTGGTACATCAGACCACTGAGTAGATCAAAGTGATTAGGGATAGGTTGGTCAGAGCTCAGAGTAGGCAAAAAGTTATACTGATAGAAAGAGGAGACCTCTAGTGTTTTAAGAGGTAAAGCATGTTTTCTTGAGAGTCACTCCTACAACAGGGATTAGTAGAGCATTGAGAACATGAAAATTGAATCCTCATTTCATTGGTCCCTACCGGATCCTAAAGAGAGTTAGACTTGTAGCCTACCAAATTGTCCTTCCTTCTAGTTTGTCAAACCTTCATAATGTCTTTCATGTGTCACAACATAGAAAGTACAATCCAGATCCTTCACATGTCATAAGGAATTAATCTATGCAGTTAACGGGTGATTTATCTTATGCTATGTAACCGGTAAGGATCTTGGACAGATGGGTCAAGGAGCTTAGAGGTAAGAAGATTCCTCTAGTAAAGGTACTGTGGGGTGATGCTGGCTTCGAGGAGGCTACATCGGAGTTGGAGTCCCACACGCAACAAGACTACCCACACTTGTTTTTATGAGGTAAGCAATTTTAGGGATAAAATTCTTAAATAGGAGGGGAAAAATGTAACATCCCCAGTGACATATTAGACTTGTTTATAGTTACAGAGGTAGCAAAGTACTTGTTTAATATGCCTGTTTAATCTTGTGATAACTTGAGTTAGTTTAGGCACTTTGCTGCAACACAAAAGGTGAAAAGTAACTCAAAATGACTCATATATTTGCATAAATGGTTTAGCTAATGGAATTAAATATGAAAAATTTAATTCCTAGTCACAAATGTTTGTTAAGAGTTGAGGTTAAAATTTGAGAATTTACTGAGTTTGTTTTCTATTTTTAAGTACATTGATAGTGTGTTTTAATACTAGATCAACTAGTAACAGATATGGAAACTTATGGTCATGGTGAAATTAGGATTGAGAAAAATCTTGGAATTTATTTTAATGCCTATGAACGTTAGAAAACTTGATTTAGAGAAATCTATGTGTTCTTAACAGATATATAAGTTTCAGTAAAGTATTCTAATGTCCTTAGAACCACATGTTTTCACCAACTTCTATGACTTTCCTTATTAACTTTTCTCACTTGTCACTCACTCTTTAACGCACGTCCAGCAACAATAGCAAGAAGGAGATGAGAAAGTAGAGGAAAGAAGGAGGAAAAAGAGGAGGAGGAGAAAGGAAAAAATGAAGGAAGCTCAAAAGAAAAGCTAGGGCTTGAGTTCCATCACCATAACCTTGAGGTAGGGGTGTTGTTCTTATAAATTCCATCTATTTCTTTCCTTCTCTTGGCTTGTAGGGTTTTCTTAGGTTGTTTAAATTGGTTGTTGAGAGATTTTCTAATGGTTATTTCTAAGTCACAAATGTGTAGAATACAATGTGGTTAATTTTTTAGAGTTAACTGAGGTCATTTAGTATTTTTAAGCATATTATGAGTGTTTTAATGTCGGATCGACTAGTCGCAGATATAGAAAAGTAAGATAATGGTGAAATAAGATTTTTGATGAATCTTAAGATTTATTTTAAACTTTTTGGAAGTTAGGAAACATGATTTTGTGAAATCTAAGTGTTCTTAACAGATGCAAAGTTTTGGCAAAAGACCAAAATGCCCCTAGTGCTCACCTTTAAAGTGAGATTCCATCTCACTTTTCTTCTCTCTCTCGTGGGGTTTCTACTAGAAGGAAACAAAGAAAAGTAGAGGAAAGAATAGAAGAGAAATGGAAGAAGAGAAAAGGAAAAGGAAAGACTAAGTGTGATCTTCATCTTTAAGAGGTAGGGGTGTTTTCTATCTCCTTCTTCCATTTTCTTCTTCCTTTCTCCATGTTTGTGCCATGTGACTTGGAATAGAATTTTGGGTTTGGATGAGTTTCTTTGAGTTTGAGTTAAGGAACTCTTAGGAATCTTGAAATAGAATGGTTTTAAGTTGATCTATGCATGATTTGTGGCTTGAATCCTAGTCGTATCCATGAATTTCTTGGGTTGAAGAATGAATAGGAGAGTTAAGGTTTTGATTTGTGAAATTATGCTTAGATGGCTTAGAAATCATATATGTAATGTATTTGATGTTTATATGTGTTTAAGGATCATGATTATGATTGAAAACCCTTTGGAAGGGTTAAAAATGGTAGATTTCGGGCTGTGTTATGCAAAATTCTACAGAATGCAGAATTTTGTAGGAGATCTGTGGCACAAATTCATAGGAGCTATGACACTCCAATCTCGGCTAGCGGAGGGAAGGTAGTAGAGAAGAGGGAGCAGTGGCACAAAAGAATGGGAAACTGCGGCCATCCCTTAAAATGTTGCCCAAACTTATTTTTCTTGCATGATTTTGCCATGCAATACAAGATGGTTTGGCATGAGATAGTGCAATGGAATACACTAATGTTTAATTGATGAAATGTGAGGCCTTGTGCCATGATATGAGATGATGAGATGGATATCATAGTGTATGATTGAGTTGATCATTATACACGATATCATGAAAGTGGTTGATGTTTGGTGACTTGAGAAGTAAACTGCCATGGATAAGTACCTAAAACCTTGTCCAACATGAGGTTGATTGTGGAAATCACTTGTAAAGTGATGATGTGAGGTTCTAGATACAAGAGTATTAATAGTGAGGCCTCATACGGGTATGTCTTGGAGAGAATAACCACATACTATTAATGGGAATTTGAGAAACCTTAGGCATCCGTAGTGTGGTGGAATGCCATAGGATAGTGTTGAGACACCTTAGGCATCCTTTGGGATATAGAATGCCATAGGTGAGTACCTAGGACCTTAATCAACATAATGTTACTTTCAGTATCACTTGGGAAGTGATGAGGAGGTGTGCTAAAAACAACTAGTGTGGGTTGTTTGGCATAGTTTTCCTTCCTATATGCATAGGTAGTTCCTTTAGAGTTAAAGTTGAGCTCAGTATATATATATGGTCTATGCTTCCTTGTTTTTCAAGGTTAAGTAATGTGGATTGCTAAAAACATGGGTTGGTTCCTTTATGTGATAGAGTTGAGCCAAGAACGCTTGTTTTCTAGTTATAGCTCCAACACTTGGTTAAGGTTAACCTTATGATAGGATTTGGTGTGACCTTGGCATCCAAGTGTTGTAGAATACTTGAGGTTGCCTTGGAATCTCTTGCAAAGTGATGGTGTGAGGTGCTAGACATAATAACACTAGTGACATGGGATTTACTGCTTATGTGATAAGTTGAGGTAAAGTCTTAAGTCACTAGTGTTACTTTTCACTTGGTTGTGGAGAACCTTGTGTTGAGTGTGTATGTTTTTAAAATAACCTTGCATATTTTGTTTTCAAACTTGTTATCTGCTATTTCCTATATATTGTAACCTTATATGGTGTTCACAACCATGTGACCTAAGAACAAGGTGTTGGATCTAGATTCTCCTAGCATCACTACTATTATGGTCAAGGTTACTGGTATGGGGATGGTAGTAGTACCCTTACTTAGGTGAGGGGAAGGAATCCACTTATTACTAAGTAGTGTGAGGGCTTTTTATGCCTATCGTACTCAGTATATACAACGGAACGAGGTTCCTGGGAATAAGCAAGTAACATGTGTTTTCAAAAACTAAAATCTGCATTTGCATTGCATCTTTATATTATTAGGACCTTGTGTGAGCATAACCATACTTTATAACATAAAGCATTGCATTCGTTGGTGCTTGTCTTACTTGCTCGATGATATTATACAATTGTACGAGCGGTTGTTCAGTATCATTGATTATTATACTTGTGGGTAAAGATTATAGCTTGCTCATGAATGTTACATAATGTTGTATGTAATTTCTGATAGTGTTGAGCAATGGCTCATTTATCTGTTGTAGGTATAATCTTATCTTGATAGTGTGGTTTTATTTATTGTGAATGAATAAACTCTGGTATTGGTTACTCATACTGAGAAACTGTGATTTATCTCCTCGCTGTGTTTCTGTGTAAATCTAGGTCTAGGTAAGGGAAAGTAGAAGGACAAGCATAGTTTATTTTGTTTCTTGTAATAAACATGTTGTATATTTATTTTTTTGCTGCTTTGAGGATGTATAAAGTTATGTATTACAACATGCCTTTGTGGGGCTAATGATGTATATATATAACTTTTTTGTTGTTCAGGCTCTCTATAATTATTTATGTGAATGACTATTATGGAATTAGTTTGTTGTTTTAGGTTGTTGTAGCATTCATAATACTGCTTATCCAGGTATATGCCAGATATACTAGGTTACTAGTAGTAGGGTGTCACAAAATGGACATGACCTAAGGTTCATTGATGCTGGGTTGTGTTCGTGGAACTCTTTTTACCATGTTTTGAAAGCGCTTGAGTTGAGAAATGTTGTTCATGAGTTGAAGGGTTTTTAGGCTGAACTTTCACGTGAGGAAACTTCAAGTTTCTGGTTAAGCAACCCAAATAACCAATTAACATGGAAAGCTAATTGAATATGGACTCTTTGCAGGCTTTTTCATGAGATGCATAACTGATTAGCTTGGAGGCAAAACTAATTATTTCATGATGGTAGAGAGTTGGAACAACAACATAACCAGTTAGCCTTGATGGCCTAATTGATTATTAGGTGAAAATAAAGGCTCACACAGAGCACCAGAACAGCCTCTAATCGATTACCATGGAAGTGTGACCAGTTATACTTTTGGAAATCTTAGTTTTCTAGCTTCTCTAACTGATTACTAGGGAGGGCCAACTTGTTAGGGATGAGTGAAAATAGATTTTTTTTGAGTGTTGGGCGTGAAGCAAGGCTTGTTGAGGCTATGTAATCTACACCCATGGATTAGTGAGAGCATGTTACAAGGCTTGAAGCCCTAGAGAAACCCTAATTGCTTCCTTAAAGATTAAGATTAAGCTTAAATGGTATGTGGGCCAAGTGTTGCTCTTTTTATGGTTAAGGTTGAGCTAGGAAAGTGTGGTTAAGAGGGTGTTGGCTACTTGGTGTGAACAAGTTGAGCCATATACAATTGTCTAGATTTCTAAAGTGTTCCTTCATGAGGCAAGTTGAACTAGCTTGCATGTGTGAGGCAATCGTAGTCCTTAAATACTAAGATTGGGCAATAAGGAATACTAGGAACATGATTTTTCCCCTTTGTGTGATAAGGAAGAGTAGGGTTAGGGGTTGCTAGTTTCCTTTTTCACTCGGTTATTAGAACCTAGTGAGGTGTGTATATGTTTCCTAAAATAACTTGCATGTTTCGTTTTTAAACTTGCTATTTTCTTTTCCTATGTATTGTAACCTTAAATGGTATACACAACCATGTGGCCAGAGAATGAGGTGTTTGATCCAAGTTCTCAGAGCGGAGGCTCCTTAGGGTCAAGGTTACTGGTATGGGAATAGTAGCAGTACTCTTACCTTGGTAAGGGGAAGGAATCCACTTATTACTAGGTAATGTTAGGTTTTTGCCTATCCTACCCAGTATATACAAAGGAATGTGATTCTTGGGAATGAGCAACTATCATGGTTTTCTAACTTAGAAAGTTGCACTAGCATTGCATGAACATAATTCTAGGACATTTATTAGGCATACTCATATAGCATATTATGCATCTCCTTTATTTGGTGAATGTATGGATAATTCTCTCTCTTGTTCATTTGAATGACTGATAATGTTATAGTTCACTCTGTGAGTATATTTGTATTCTTATAGGAATGATTAGAGACTCTTTTATCTATTGTGAATATGATCTGATACTTATGGCTTTGTTTATTTATGTTGAATAAATAAAATCTGGTTTTGGAATACTTATACTGAGAATTTGTGAATTCTCACCCCGTTGTGTTTCCCTATAAATCCAGGTCAAGACCTTTCAAAAGGGAAGAAAAAAAAGAAGAACAAGAAAAGGGCTTAGAGTAGCATCTTTTATTTCTTTTGGATCTTGTTTTGTATAGGTTGCTATTGCCTATTTTTGTGTAGAGTTTGTATTAAACAGAGAGCCTTTTTGTGGCCTATGATGTAATTATATAATCTTTTCTTTTGTCATGGGTCTCTATGATAGCTTATGTAATTATTATAGATTTATGTTTTATGCGTCTTTATAAAGTAGCATGTTTGATACTAGTTATCTTTTAATATCCAGGTTATATTGAGATAATTGTATTCGGATGTTACAACACCTTTTTCATAATAGAACTACTGAGAATTAGTATTCTCACCCCATTTCTATTTGTATTCCATGAAAATTCCAGGATCAGTATTTGTAGTGCAATGGCCTAAGCAGAAGTTGATATTTGTTTTGGATTTAGTCTTTTGTATAGTGAATGTATGGATAATGCCTTTAAGGCATATGTTGTATATATGTTTGTACTATGATGTACTCTTGTATAAACATCCTTCAGTATATGTAAATTTGTTGGGAATTGCGGATCAAAATATCTCGCAGCGGAATAATAGGATTCCCACACAGGATCCATGCGAAAAGTCCATAATCCGAGTTTTTTTTAAATTTACCTCTTAAAGCGTGATAAACACAAGCGAGGTGAATCACCAACACCGTAATAGTGACGATGTTTCTGCGGTATCCACACGAACAGACTTGCAAAAGGAGTCACGCCTCTGTTTCGCGGTGCTAGCTGCGAAATGAAGAGAAGAACCTTTCACTGTCTCTCACTCACTTTCTTAGGTGCGGCTAGGGTTGTCATGTAACATCTATAGCAGCCCCCTTAACAGTACTATTTATAATAGTGGCTGCCTTAAGTGAGTGTGAGCAAGAGTAAAGGTAAGTCCGTGCAACCCTAAAACCCATCTCATCATGAGTTAGGCCCACAATTGAATCCGAGTCCAACTTGGATCCTTATTGCTCCAATTTAGTCTGTTTCTAAGTGTGCGACCCTACAGGTTCTCATAACGTTGGTAGTAATATTAAAATCTCATTTTAATATTACAAACAGTGAGTGGTATCTAGCAACACATCACTACTACCCAAGTAATGAGAATGTCAGTGATTTGACATAACCTATCTGTGATCAATGTTTCCGTGTAGTTTCGTCCCTTTGTCAAGATATCTAGATTGAACACAAGGCATGGAATGCGTCACCCTTGTATAGTCCAATCATTCGTTTCCTGATACTCAAGTAGACTTTGTAACAACAAATGAGATCAATATCTCATATTGACTCATTTGAGCATGGCCATGCATTTCGCAGCTCACTCAATCGGGGGCCCGAAGATATCGCTCTGTTATGTAGGAGTGACAAATTCCATCTAGGTCACTCACATCCCTCTGCATGATTTGCGGTATGTCCAATAACCAACTTTATAATCACCTTGTTACAAATGACGTTTGATGGCATTAAAACACACAACTCCTCATGTAGGAATCGTAGTGATTTCAGGTCAAAGGACCACAAACACCATTGTCACTATGAGAATCGCTTATGACACTCACGTAACGATCCATGTAGCGTTCTCATGGTGGGTCACCCAAGACATCATTACTCTAATATGTACCAATGTGAAGACTTGATATCTCATATCCATGACCCGTGAGATGCGGTCATCGGTCTCTACACATACTAGTCTCAATGTATTATTGTTGTCCTAATTAACAATAATACTTGACTAGTGACATTTAAGAATAGTATTGTAACCAAAAGGATCTCACGATCAAGTCATCCACTTGATGTCCTATGGTATCAAACTTACTATTCTAAGGACTTTATTATGTTTATCAAAAAAGAACACAATAAATGAAATGCCTCATATATAAAAATAGCATAATAGAATATATGTTAATACGAAAATGTATTAGCCTCTAGGGCATACACCAACAATCTCCCACTTGCACTAGAGCCAATCGTGCATATATCTAATGCCTAAAGACCTAGTGTGACCTTCATGCTTCTGGCAAAGAGGCTTCGTCGTGGATCAAGAATGTTATCATCTCGTTGGTACTCTGCATATCTTCACATCTCCTCTATCGATGATCTCTCGAATGAGATGGAAGCGCCCTAAGTATATGTTTGGATCGGCCGGTGAGATCTAGGCTCCTTAGCTTGTGCAATGGCTCCATTGTTATCACAATAGAGGTCCACCGGGTCCACAATGCTAGGAATAGTGCCAAGTTCAGTAATGAACTTCGATCCAAACGGCCTCCTTTCTTTGCATTGGAGGCAGCAATATACTCAGCCTCTGTGGTAGAATCAGCGACTGTCTCCTGCTTTGAACTCTTCCAGCTCACAACCCACCATTTAGGCAAAAAACATAACCCGATTGCGATCTGGAGTCGTCTTTATCGGTTTGGAAGCTAGCATCGTGTAACCTTTTACAACTAGCTCTTCCTCACCTCCATATACCAAGAACGAATCCTTAGTCCTTCTCAAGTACTTAAGGCTGTTCTTGATAGCATCAGTGACTTTCACCGGGATCGATCGGTACCTACTCGTCATGCTCAAAGCATACGAGATGTCCGTCGAGTACATAACATGGCATACATGATAGATCCAATTGCAGATGCATATGGAATCTTGCTCATGCGATCCCTCTCATCCTGGGTGGAAGGGGATTGAGCCTTAGATAAGCTTACACCATGTGACATAGGCAAGAGTCCTTTCTTGGATTCATGCATGTTAAATCGTCTTAACACTTTGTCTATGTATGTACTCTGACTTGGGCGAAGCCAGCGCCTCAAGGTGATCTATCTCTATAGATCCTGATACCTAATACATAGGTGGCTTCGCCCAAGTCCTTCATAGAGAAGCAGTTCCCTAACCAAGTCTTTACGGACTGTAGGGTAGGGATGTCATTTCCAATAAGTAGTATGTCATCTACATACAATACTAGAAAGACAACTGTGCTCCCACTAACCTTCTTGTAGACACAAGATTCTTCTTCATTCTTGATGAAACCAAACTGTTTGATTGTATCATCAAAACGAAGATTCCAGCTTCTGGAAGCTTGCTTCAATCCATAAATAGATCGTTGCAACTTGCATACCTTTCTAGCATCCTGTGGAGTGGCAAAACCCTCAGGTTGTGTCATGTACACATCTTCGAGAAGATTTCCATTAAGGAAAGCAGTTTTGACATCCATTTGCCAGATTTCATAATCATGGTATGTTGCAACAGCAAGCAAGATCCGAACGGATTTAAGCATCGCAACTGGGGAAAAAGTTTCATCATAGTCTACACCATGAATTTGTTTGAAACCTTTAGCCACCAATCGCGCCTTAAAGGTATGCACATTACCATCCATGTCGGTTTTCTTCTTGAAAACCCACTTGCACCCAATGGGTTTTACCCCTTCAGGTGGGTCAACCAAGGTCCATACCTGGTTGGCATACATGGAATCCATTTCAGATCTCATGGCCTCAAGCCATTTCTCAGATTCTGGGCCAATAATGGCTTCCTGGTAAGTCACAGCTCATCTTGATCCATGAGCAATACGTCACCTTGTTGGGTCATGAGAAATCCATATCTCTCTCGTTGATGACGTATCCCGTTAGACCTACGCAGTCTTGTGCTACTAGAGCAGGTTCGTTCCACAACATTTTGTGGAGGTCGCTTTATTTCCACCATTGGTTCATTGTCGCTTTGTGAAACTTGAACTTCTTCAAGTTCTACTTTTCTCCCACTGGTTCCTTTGGAGATAAACTCCCTTTCAGAAACATAGCCGTCCGTGCGACAAACACTTTGCCCTCGTAGGATTATAGAAAAAGTATCCCTTAGTTTCCTTTGGATACCCCACAAAGAAGCATTTATCTCGATTTAGGGCCAAGCTTATCGAAACTTGACGTTTCACATAAGCTTCGCAACCCCAAATCTTCATGAAAGACATACTTGGGCCGTCTCCCGGTCCCATATCTCATATGGTGTCTGTTGAACCGTCTTAGATGGAACACGGTTAAGTGTGAAAGCTGCTCATACTGAGCATGTCCGGAAGGAGCCTGGAAGGTTTGCATGACTCATCATGGATCGGACCATGTCCAACAAAGTCCGGTTCCTCCTTTCGTAAACACCATTCCATTGTGGTGTTCCGTGGAGTGAGTTGAGATATTATCCCACACTCTTTCGGATGATCATCAAACCGTTGGCTTAAGTATTCTCCTCCTCGATCCGATCGAAGGATTTTAATACTCTTGCCAAGTTGGTTTTGTACTTCATTCTTGAACTCTTTGAACTTTTCAAAGGATTCGATTTGTGCTTCATAAGATATACAAATCCATATCTACTGAAATCATCGAAATGTAATGAAGTATTGAAAACCACCTCTAGCGAGTGTGTTTAGTGGCCCACATACATCACTATGTATAAGGCCTAAAAGATCACTAGCCCTTTCACCTTGTCCAAGTGAATGGGGCCTTTGTCATCTTCCCTAATAAACAAGATTCACATATCTCATATGATTCGAAATCAAATGAGTCCAAGAATCCATCTTTATGGAGTTTGGAGATGCGTTTCTCATTTATGTGGCCCAAACGACAATGCCGAGAAAAAGTTGGGTTCGGATCGTTTGATTTAAACCTCTTTGTATTTATGTTATAAATGGGCGTTTCGAGATCAAGTACATAAAGTCCATTACTCAACCGTGCACTACCATAAAAATATCATTCATATAAATAGAACAACACTTGTCCTTTATTATAAAAGAAAAACCTTTCTTGTCCAAACAAGAAACAAATGATATTCCTACTAATAGCAGTACAAAATAGCAGCTTCTAACTCTATTACAAGCCCAAGGGCGAGATAATAAATAAGTCCCTACACTAATGCAGAACTTTTGCTCCATTTCCAACTCGTAGGTCGACTTCGCCTCTTCGTCAATGGTCTCATCGCTTCTTTAGATCCTCGCACATTTACACAAATGTGAGATCCACATCCAAGATCTAATACCCATAATGCGTAAGTAGATAAATTGACTTCAATAACAAAAATACCCGAAGTGGAAGTCTCACTTCCTTCTTCTTTTTTGAGCTCCTCCAGGAACTTGGCACAGCTTCCTCTTCCAATGTCCTCGACCGCAATGGAAGCATGTACCTTCCTTAGCCACTCCACCCACTGGTTTCAAGCTAGAAGTGCTAGGCTTGGACTTGTCCTTGCCCTTGCCCTTCCAGTTGTCCTTGGGCTTTTTCTCTTGTTTCTTGCCCTCATTCTTTTGGACCATCATTATGGCCTTCCCTTTACCTTTGTTGATGTTCTCGCAAAAGCTTCTCAACATGCCTAATAGCTCTGTAGTGATTTGTCAATCTCATTCATGTTGTAGTTCATGACAAATTGATAAAACTTTCCTAACAACGATTGCGGGACTAAGTCGATGGCCAACTCTTGGCCCAAAGGAAAACCCAGTCTCTCTAGGTTTTCAATGTACCCAATCATCTTGAGTACATGAGCACCAACAGGGCTTCCTTCTACCCAACCCTTTCAAAGGCTTTAGAGACCTCGAATCTCTCATGCCGGCCTCGCTTCTTGATAGAGCTTCTTAAGGTGTACGATCATATCGTATGCATCCATGTTCTCATGTTGCTTTTGGAGCTCAGAGTTCATGGTGGCTAGCATTAGACATCCAATGTCCAAGGCATCATCTTGATGCTTCTTATAAGCATCTCTTTCAGTTCTAGGGGCATTAGCAAACAGGTGGCTCAGAATAGGTTATTCCAAAACATACAGCTTTTTCTCTTGCTTGAGGACAATCCTCAAATTCTGTACCGAGTCTAGAAAATTTGTTCCAGATAACTTGTCCTTCTCAAGGACGGATTGCAATGATAAAGTACCCGATGTGTTTGTTGCCATGGTTATTTATTAACAGAAACATGCAAAATATAAGTATCATGCCATAAACATATTTAATGAGGTCTTTTAATTAAATATGCCTCCCACTATTTTATTCAAGTCAATGACCCTCAGCATTGACTCGGAAAATCCCATCGAAAGATTTCCTAGTGGGCCAAGATCCATATTTTACCTAACTTTGAGTCACTTTGGTGATCGCCCAAAATTAGGTTATTTAGGTAGGAAACTCTTTCCAATTACATCACATGCAACTCTTGGATAGTTGGGTGAATAACACTTATTCTAATCCATCTAATGGACTAAAGCCCAACTTCATGCCTCTAAGCCTTCAATCCTATTGAAATGGCCTAGTTAAGTCAGACCCAATGGTTGGCATTTGGATATTACTCTTATCCCATCGCATCTTACTAATATAGATAAAGGCACTCTGCTTTGGCAGACCTACACTTAATCGATATTAGTCTTGATGAGTGCCATGCATTGGAAGGCATCACATAATGACTTAATATTTTTCTTTGAGGGAATTTTATTATTAGATCTCACTATTTATTAAACTTGTTTAACATACCATAAACATCATCCATGCATCTCATACATATAAAGCAAATAATAAATGTGACGTGGTTATGGCCTCTAAGAGATTAGCTTTAAAAAAGCCAGCTTCACCAAGCGTCTCCCACCAACGTCCTCACTTGATGCCATCTCCTTGTCTCCACATGATGATTACATTATAGAAACCTCTTTTACATTCGAGGGGAGTTAGATGAGAAGAGAATGTACAATCAGAATGTAGAGAGAAAGGCACGACACGCAGGTCGTATTTAAAATAACCAAAATAGCATAAAATAAAGACTAAGGCCATAACCATGCACCATACATCTCTAAGAATACATAAACACAAAGAAATAACACATTATTATTTTGTGAATTATAAAACAAAGATTTGAATATCGCGCTTTCGAATATCACACACCACGCAACGGGGTTCGGGGCAGCGCCCCGACGAGGGTCCCCGAGTTGGACCCCTTCTGCCTCCATGACGGCTAGGGCAACAACATTTGAACCCTAAGGCCCACAAAACACATGAACGCTTCATGTGCCGCAGGGGTAACTCACAGCCGCCATCACCTATCCAGAAACAGGGTTTCCAGAATTCGTGAAGACATGAACACTTCATGTCACGAGGAAGCTTCATAGCCGTCGCAAAACGGAAACAAGGTTTCCAAAACCTTGTGTCGTGCTGCTGTGTATATCGCATTCATAATCGTTTTTCACGGAATCATACATATCACATATACGTATATCGAAAAAACGCAAGAACAGAAAGCATTCAAAACCGTTTTCACGAATCATACATATCACATATATAGATATCGAAAAAACGCAAAAACAGAAAGCATTCAAAACCGTTTTCGCGAGAATTATATGAACATCTTCATGGTTTCAAAAACATCAACATGTTTCGTAAACAACAAATAAAACAGAACACGTTTCATACAACATTATTTCGATTTCGTAAATAACATATAAAGATCATATCTTTTTATGAAAGGAAAGCAACGAATCATGTTATCGCATATAACAAGAAAAGCGTAAAAACCGAATCATAGTTTCGCAAAGTGGCTCGATACCACATTGTTGGGAATTGCGGATCAAAATATCTCGCAATGAATAATAGGATTCCCACACGGATCCATGCGAAAAGTCCATAATCCGAGTTTTTTTAAATTTACCTCTTAAAGCGTGATAAACACAAGCGAGGTGAATCACCAACACCGTAATAGTGACGATGTTTCTGCGGTATCCACACGAACAGGACTTGCAAAAGGAGTCACGCCTTCGTTTCGCGGTGCTAGGCTGCGGAATGAAGAGAAGAACCTTTCACCGTCTCTCACTCACTTTCTTAGGTGCGGCTAGGGTTGTCATGTAACATCTATAGCAACCCCTTAACAAGACTATTTATAATAGTGGCTGCCTTAAGTGAGTGTGAGCGTGTAGCAAGGTAAGTCAGTGCAACCCTAAAACCCATCTCGTCATGAGTTAGGCCCACAATTGAATCAGAGTCCAACTTGGATCCTTATTGCTCCAATTTAGTCTGTTTCTAAGTGTGCGACCTACGGTTCTCATAACGTTGGTAGTAATATTAAAATCTCATTTTAATATTACAAACAGTGAGCGGTATCTAGCAACACATCACTGCTACCCAAGTAATGAGAATGTCAGTGATTTGACATAACCTATCTGTGATCAATGTTTCCGTGTAGTTTCGTCCCTTTGTCAAGATATCTAGATTGAACACAAGGCATGGAATGCGTCACCCTTGTATAGTCCAATCATTCGTTTCCTAATACTCAAGTAGACTTTGTAACAACAAATGAGATCAATATCTCATATTGACTCATTTGAGCATGGCCATGCATTTCGCAGTCTCACTCAATCAGGGGGCTCGAAGATATCGCTCCTGTTATGTAGGAGTGACAAATTCCATCTAGGTCACTCACATCCTCTCGCATGATTTGCGGTATGTCCAATAACCAACTTTATAATCACCTTGTTACGATGACGTTTGATGGCATTAAAACACACAACTCCTCATGTAGGAATCGTAGTGATTTCAGGTCAAAGGACCACAAACACCATTGTCACTATGAGAATCGCTTATGACACTCACGTAACGATCCATGTAGCGTTCTCATGGTGGGTCGATCCCAAGACATCATTACTCTAATATGTACCAATGTGAAGACTTGATATCTCATATCCATGACCCGTGAGATGCGGTCATCAGTCTCTACACATACTAGTCTCAATGTATTATTGTTGTCCTAATTAACAATAATACTTGACTAGGGACATTTAAGAATAGTATTGTAACCAAAAGGATCTCACGATCAAGTCATCCACTTGATGTCCTATGGTATCAAACTTACTATTCTAAGGACTTTATTATGTTTATCAAAAAGAACACAATAAATGAAATGCCTCATATATAAAAATAGCATAATAGAATATATGTAAATACAGAAAATGTATTAGCCTCTAGGGCATACACCAACAAAATTATTATTACACCCTGTCCAGGCTTATATTTTTATATATCATTGGAAAGTATATTTGAAGTTTTTAATGAACATTTTAAGTGATGTGCTTACTATTGTTTACTATAGTGTAATTCTGGATACACTATTAGTAATAATAGTAAAGGCGCTATATTTTAGTATTAGAGCAGTTCTTCTTGTTGAGCTGAGGTATGAACTAGCTATGCTTTGTTACATTTGTCTTGTCTTAATGGTGAGATGTATAGGTAGAATTTCATAACTACCTTGAGTTAGTATGTTTATAGTTAATTATCGCACTGTTACATAACATTGAGCCTGATCAACTCAATATATAATGTGTTGTGTGTGCAGGAAGCTATGGCATTGACTCGACGCACCTGTGGCCGAGGTAGAGCCCCTTCTGGAGATAGGGGATAATACTCCAGATATGTCTGAGGCTGTTAGAGACATAGCTACTGCTGCTAGAGAGCAAGCAACCATAACTAACAAGATATTAGAGGAAATGCAGGTCAATGCACAACCAACACCAGTGCAGAATGTGGCTTTGGTAGAAAACTAGGATTTTCATGTTCTATCTAAATTCAAAAAGGCCAATCTTCTATTGATTCAAGGCAAATATGATCCAACAAAAGAGGAAGTATGGTTGAGGTAATTGGAAAAGATTTTTGCGGTTATGAGGAGTAGAGACGATCAAAAAGTGTTTTTTTTCTTTCTACATGTTAATAGGGGAAGTTGAACATTAGTGGAACGATGTGAGGAGGTTAAAGAAAGCAGGTGGTGTTCAAAATGACTTGGGAAGTGTTCAGAATAACTTTTTTGGGTAAAAATTTTCTAAGGAATTTACAAGAAGCAAAAGAATTGGAGTTTCTAAAATTGGAGTAGGGAGATATGTCAGTGGGACAAAATGTTGCAAGGTTTGAGGAGCTATCAAAATTTTCTTCTTATTTCGAGTATAATCTTGATGAAAATTGAAAATGCATCAAATACGAAGATGGATTAAAAGATGAAATCAAGAGAATGGTGAAACCATTGGTGGTCAGAGATTTTCAGACTTTAGTAGAAAGATGGCGAATTGTGGAGTCAGTTAGTCCGAAGCCACAACAAGAGTATAAAAAGTAAGGATTTCGAAAGAGAAAAAGAAGAGATGACAAGTTTAAGAAGAATGAACAACAACCAAAGAATACACAAGATAAAGGGAAGCAGGCTCAGACAGAATCCTATGGACTAGTATGTCCAAAATGTGGTAAGCGACATAGGAAAAAACCCTATTGGGTGATTAGGTAGAATTTTATACATGTAGACAGAAGGGACACTTTACTAGGAGCTGCCCTCGAAAGCAAGCTACACTACCACCTCCTCCCAGGCCTTAAACTAAAGGAAGGGTTTTCACTTTAAGCAGTAAAGAAGCAGCTCAATCTTCTAATCTGATTCAAGGTAAATGCATAGTTAAAGGTAATCTTTTAACCATATTATTCAATTTAGGAGCTTCCCATTCTTTCATTTCTTATGAATGTGTAAGGATACTGGATTTACCTATTTCTGAACTTCCCTATGATCTAATAGTTTCAACTCCCACTAGAAATATGGTATCCACTTCTAAAGTATGTCTAAATTGTTGTGTGACTGTTTAAAATTGAGATTTCTTTGTAAACCTCGTATGTCTACTCCTTGTTGACATAGACATTATTCTTGGCATGGACTGGCTGTCAGTAAACCATATTGTCTTAAACTGCTCAAATAAAACTTTAGTGTTTTTTTTCTGATACTTCTTCTATAAACTCTTCATCTGAATCCATATACCTAAATGCCAACCAAGTTATCAACCACCTAGTAGAAAGAGCTCAAGGCTATGTTCTTCTATTTTCTTTGAATTTTGAAAGTCAGTAAAATTTAGAAACCATACTTGTGGTGAGGGAATACTTGGAAGTGTTCCCGGATGAAGTTAGTGAATTACCACCTGAGAGGGAAATAAAATTTACCAGAGACTTAGTGCTAGAAATCGGGCCTATTTCTGTAGCACCTTATAGGATGTCCTCTCTAGAGTTGGCTGAGTTGAAGAAGCAAATTGAAGAATTGTTGGATAAGAAGTTCATTAGACCTAGTGTATCACCATGGGGAGCCCCTGTGCTCCTGGTCAAAAAGAAGAATGGCAGTATGAGATTATGTGTGGACTATAGGCAGCTAAACAAGGTTACCATTAAGAATAAATACACTTTGCCTAGAATTGATGATTTGATGGATCAGTTAAGAGGTGCGACTATGTTTTTTAAGATTGACTTGAGATCTGGATACTATCAAATCCGAGTGAGAGAAGAAGATATCCCTATGACTGCCTTTAGAACTAGATATAGACATGACGAATATCTTATAATATCTTTTGGTTTAACCAATGCATCAGCTGTGTTTATGGACTATATGAACAATATTTTTAGACCATACCTTCATAAGTTTGTTGTTGTCTTTATACATGTTATTCTCATTTATTTAAAGACAATAGAGGAACATGAAGCACATCTTAGGTTGGTTCTAGAAATTCTGAAGGAAAAGAAGTTGTATGCTAAGTTGTCAAAATGTGAATTTTGGATGAAAGAGGTGCAATTTCTAGGACACATGATATTTAGAGACAGAATATCTGTAGATTCTAGTAAAGTAGAGGCAATCTTACGATGGGAGAGACCGTCCACTGTAACCGAAATCAGAAGCTTTTTGGGTTTAGCAGGGTATTATAGAAGGCTTATTAAGGGTTTTTCTGAAATAACTTTACCATTGACTAGATTAACTAGTAAAGGAAGTACCTTTGAATGGATACAAGAGTATGAAAATAGTTTTCAAGAACTAAAGGAGAATTTGACCACCACTCTTGTTTTAGTAATTCCAGACCCACAAGAAAACTTTGAGGTACATTGTGATGCCTCAAGATAGGGATTAGGATGTGTTTTGACGCAGAAAGGGAGGGTAGTTGCTTATGCTTCTAGGTAACTAAGACCCATGAAGAAAACTATCTAACCCACAATTTGGAATTAGTAGCAATTGTTTTGCCCTGAAGATTTGGAGACACTACTTGTATGGTATAAAATTTGAGGTCTTTAGTGATCATAAAAGCTTGAAATACTTGTTTGATAAAAAAAAATTGAACATAAGACAAAGAAGATGGATGGAATTTTTAAAAGATTGTGACTTTGAATTGAAGTATCATCCAGATAAGGCTAATGTTGTGGCCGACGCACTAAGTAGAAAACTTCTACATATGTCCTATATGATGGTACAAGAAATGAAACAGTTAGAAAGTTTTAGAAATCTGAGTTTGGCAGTGATTGTGTTACCACATGGTCCCTATTTGAATAGTGCAACATCTTGAAAAACATGTTAGACTTGTAAATGGTTACAAAGGTAGCATATTACTTTATTAATATGTCAGTTAAGTTTTGTGACAAAATGGGTTAATTTAGCCTTTTTGTTGCAAACCTAGAGTGTGAAAAGTAGTCTAAAATGACTCAGATAGTAGCATAAATTTCTAAGTTAAGGAAAATAAACCTAGAGTGCTACACCCTCTTTTGGATGTCACATTTTACGACCAATTCCTTAATGAATCCCTTTTTTAACCAATGATTGATAAGAGTGCGAAAAGTATAATATAATAGAATATAGATTTCTTTTTTTTTCTTATTTTTAAAAGGCAAGAACTTGAATAAAGCATGAGCATATACACGATATAGTCATTGCATAATTACATCTCAAAAATGATATACATCAGTGGCGTGGATCATGGTCCACCCAAAATATAATAAAGTTTGTACTAAAAAAATATAACAACCACTGACAACAAAATATACACCGGCCCAAGACTGGACTGCCTAGAGAGCACGATCTTCCCTAGAGTCCTCCATTGGATCCTCCTCCTCCTCAGAACCCAAGTCAACAAATGTTCCCACATAGGACCACAACTCATGAACTGGCATTCTGGCAGCAGACACCACTAGGTCTGAATCCTCCCTAGGGGTATAATGTAGGTCACCCCATATCTCCCTAAGAGGCATGAACGACTCTAAGTATATAGCAATAGTAAAAGAAAAGAAAGGAACATTAGACTGGTCCCTACGGATGGTTAAAGTTACATCTCCAACATATCTAATATGTTCATTTTCCCGATCAATACGCCAGGCACTCGCCCCATCATGAACTGAACTAGGACGTAACCAAAAAGATCCCTTCTAGCAGCCATCCCAAAATACAACAACAACATTTCTTCTTAATCTTTATCCATAGGAACACATAAAACAGAAGCAGGCAGAATAACAATACAAAGAGGTAAGACTCTCTAAACTATTACCAATACGGTAGTAAAAGACAACAACATCAATAAATTATAGAATACAAACATAGCAATCACAGTCAATTAAGTTTTTCAACAGATATCTCATCTATACAAGTAATAGGTAAGTCCACAATATAATAATAGATAAATTCACCATGTAGGTTCATCAAAATAAATGTTAGATGATATGTGTATGCACAATAGATAGACACCTACTCCATGGAGGTAAAACCAACATCAGAGAGAATGATCAGGAAAACCACTGTTTGTATATCGTTAGCCTCAAATGTGCTTTTCAATATAATCAGTATGCGTAACATGGCTATACAAGACACTCTCAACCGAATTGTGAATAGGATAGTGCCTGGTCGAGATCGTCGGTGTGTTGCACAGTCACCACGGTCCAGTGGAGCTACCAACTGTCCACTTGTGGGATACCCGTGCCCCGATGCCTCCAAGTTCAACAAGTGAACTACACTACGCAATTCACACCCACACACAGGTGTAATTCATCTCCTAGGCATTCTGCCTTATCAACAAGTCATCCTGACTTTCACAATGCATGATCACATGACAATGAAACATAGGCATTCCGCCTTAATAACAAGTCATTCTGACTTTCACATTGCATGATCACATGACAATGAAACATAGGCATTTTGCCTTAACAACAAATCATTCTGACTTTCACAGTGCATGATCACATGATATAGAGGCATAATATTCTTTATCAATATTAATTTCATCAATAGGAGTCACAACAAGCCTAAATCAATCATTGACCACTCCGGGTCCCATTCATTTGTTCAATAGCAAATCGATCATGATGTTTAAAATCACAAGGCATCTCAAGTACGTAAATTCTCAAGAGCTCTAAAGGTACTCTAATTTATTATGAATTATCTTCCTCCCTTATTTTTCCATCTTAAAACCAAAACCCTTACATCCTAACTCAATCCATATCATTTTATCATGACCGGAAGCTCCCTAAAACACTAGAGCTTCAAATTTTCCATTTTTTTACACGGCCGTGTACTTTTACACGGCCTGGCTGACACGGTCGTGTTCCTCTCTAGAAGGACAGAACACTATCAAATCTGGACCACTCACATTACACGGCCGTGTCCCATTACATGGCCTGGGCCGTGTTCTCCTCTGACTTTTGAAGCGTTTGTTGTGTTTTCCAGCGAGTTACACGGCTTGGGCCATGTAAACTTATACAGCCCGTGTATTTTGCTCAAAAACCCTAAAATAGACCTTCAAACATTCAATCCATCAAGTCACACAAATCATATAGGCAAAATACAACCAAATATCAAGAATTAAACACAAATCAAGTGAAGAATATTCACATAGATTCTTCACTCCCAAAACCCCTAAACATCCTTCACTACCATAGAAGGTAGACAAGAGAAATCTCCCTCTTACCTTAGGAGATATTCCAACCACTTGTGTAGAGTTTTTGAAATGACATTCCTCCTTCAAGAACCCCTTGAAAACGAAAATGACATAGCCAAAAGTCATCATTTTTGGACTTGGAAGGAATAGTTAAGAACAAAGATCAAAACTTTGAAAAGATGAAGAGAGGAATGATGAAAAAGGAGGAAGCTTTACCTTAGGAATCATAACCCTAACTTGAAGGAAAACTTAAAGAGTGATGAACAAACAAGATCTTCACTCTAGATGCTCTTAGAAATGGATATTGATTCAAGATTATTGATGAGTGGAAATCAAAGAAACAAAATGATGTTGGAACCATGAGGGTGAAGAGGGAAAGAGAAGAGAGGGCGTGAGGAAGAGAAGAGAGAAAGGTAGAGAGAGAAGGAAAAATGTTTGAAAAGAAAAGTTGGTAGGAAAAATGAAAAAATAGTAGCTTTGGTCATCTTTTCCATCGCAACCGTGGAGCCAAAAGAGGAGAGAGGAAAAGGTGAAGCTTCCTTGAAAAGGTTCACACAATTTTTGATAAAGTGAAGGATGATGTCATGGTGATGATGTCATTAAGGTGCTCCTTAGAAAAGATGACTAATACTCTACTATAGCTATTACCCAGTGGACAAATATTACAGTTAATAGAAATAATATTTATTATCCCACAGATGATAAAATTATACTACAATTTTATTTATCAGATAAAATCTCAAAAAATGAAAACTTCATAAGCTGTGCCTCGCCTCGGGTTTAGTAAGATCCCCCATCGACGTTCCTACAGTCCAAAGTTTTCCAGCCTCAGAAAAATATTTTATTTCTCCGACCCTGCTTAATATGCACGTAAATTGAGAAATATAATAAAATAATTAAACACTTCCAATAATTCCAGAAAAATTCACAAAAATCAAAAATATTATAAAATGAATGAATATCATGAAATAATTAATTTCTGGGGTGTTATAACTCTTCCCCTCTAAAAAGAATTTCATCCTCGAAATTCATCGTACCTCAAAATAAATGCAGATATTGCTCCCTCATCTTGTCCTCTAACTCCCAAGTTACATCTCTGGTCACGTCATTCCAGATTACTTTGACTAATACAATTTCCTTGCCCTTGAGTTGCTTCACCCTCTTATCCTCGACCTTGATAGGAAGTGTTTCACAGGTTAAGTTCTCCTATAGCTGTACTATATTTGGCTTAATGATATGGGCTGGGTCAGGACTGTACTTTCGCAATTGTGACTCATGAAAGACATCATGAAGGTTGGAAAGGAAAGGTGGTAAAGATATTTAGTAGGCTACCAGACCTATCCATAGAAGAATTTGATACGGTCCGATGAATTTAGGAGTGAGTTTCCTGGATTTAAGAACTCTCCCAACACCAGTTGTAGGCGTGACTCTCAAAAACACCTGCTCACCTTCCTCGAATTCAAGAGGTCATCGTCTCTTATCAGCATAGCTTTTCTGTCAGCTTTGAGTTGCTCTCATTCTTTCTTGAATTATCTTAACCTTTCTAGTTGTTTGTTGCACAAGTTCAGGTCCTACCGCAAAACTTCTATCATCTTGATACTAACACAATGGTGTTCTACACCGTCGCCTATACAATGCTTCATATGGTGTCATTCCGATACTTGTGTGGAAACTATTATTATAGGTGAACTCTATCAAAGGTAAGAATTCATCCTAACTCCCTATCTGCTCTAAAATGCAAGCCCTTAACAAATCCTCCAATGATTGGATTATTCTCTCTGATTGACCGTCCGTGTGCAGGTGGTAAGCGAACTCAAATGAAGCTTCGTTTCCATGGCTTTTTTCAAAATTTACCAAAATCTTGATGTGAACCTCGGATCTCTGTCAGAAATAATACTCAAAGGCATATTGTGTAGTCTTATAATCTCACCAATGTATACTTGAGTCAACCTCTCCATGGAATACTTCATGTTGATTGGCAAGAAGTGCGCTGACTTCGTAAGTCTATCAACAATTACCCATATCGCATCATAACTTTTCTTAGTTTTTGGTAATCTGCTCACAAAATCTATCGCAATGCTATCCCATTTCCATTCAGGAATAGTCAAGGGTTGCAACATTCTAGAAGGTCTTTGGTGTTCCACTTTTGCTTTTTAGTAAACTAAGCATGATGAGACATACTCGACAACATCCTTCTTTATCCCCTGCCACCAATACAGTCATTTTAGGTCTTGGTACGTTTTGGTAGTTCTAGGGTGCATACTTAGCTTACTCTTGTGAGCTTCCTCAAGAATCACCTTCGAAAGTTTGGGATCATCAGGTACACAAACTATGCTTTTGAATCTTAGGATCCCATCTGGTCCTTCCATGAATCCAAACATAGCGTCTTGCTTCACTAATTCTTTCTCCTCTTGTAAATATAGGTCACTTCCTTATTTCTCTCTAATCTCTTTTATTAATCCGCTGGAAATGGTGATCATACTCAAACACATCCTTCCCTGAGTCAGTTCCACTGATAACTGTATATCTCTAAACTGTTCTATCAACTCTCTTTCCTTGAGCATCATAGCAGAAACACTAAGCATCTTTCTACTCAAAGCATCCGCTACAATGTTCACTTTCCTGAGATGATACTGGAGTTGAAAGTCATAGTCTTTTAGGAACTCTAGCCACCATCTTTGTCTCATATTTAACTCTTTCTGGTCAAACAAGTATTTCAGGCTTTTATGATCACTGTAAACATTGAATGTTGCCCTATATAGAAAATGCCTCCAGATTTTCAATGCAAACACAACCGCGGCTAACTCCAAGTCGTGTGTGGGATAATTCTTGTCATGGATTCTTAATTGCCTTGAAGTATATGCCACCACCCTCCTATTCTGCATGAGAACACACTCTAACCCTTGATACGAAGCGTCACAGTACACCTCAAAAGGCTCGTTAAGATCTGGTAGGATTAGCACTAGCGAATCAGTCAGACGTCTCTTCAATTCTTGAAAGCTTTCTTCACACGCATCTGTCCATGCAAAAGGTTGATTCTTCTTCGTAAGCTGAGTGAGAGGTCCTGCTATCTTGGAGAACCCTGTAATAAACCTTCAGTAGTAACCGGTCAATCCGAGAAAACTACAGATCTCCGTTACCATCTGTGGTCTTTCCCATTGAAGAACTACTTCAACTTTTGACACATCTACTTCCATTCCTTCTTCTGAAATCACGTGTCCCAAAAACTGAACTTTACTCAACCAGAACTCACACTTGGACAATTTTGCATATAACTTGTTTTCCCTCAAAATTTGAAGAACCACCCTGAGATGTTTAGCATGTTCTTCCTGACTTCGAGAGTAGACCAAAATGTCATCAATAAAGATAACAATAAATCTATCCAAGTAGGGGCGAAAAATTCTGTTCATGAAGTCCATAAACACAGCAGGAGTATTGGTTACTCCAAACAGCATCACAAGGTACTCGTAATGTCCATAGCTGGTCTAAAAGGCCGTCTTAGGAACGTCTTCTACCTTCACGCGGATCTGATGGTAGCCAGAACATAGATCAATTTTGGAGAAAATGGCAGCTCCTTTCAGCTGGTCCATTAGGTCATCTATTCTCGGAAGTGGCTACTTGTTCTTGATTGTCACCTTGTTCAGCTGGCGATAGTCCACTCATAATTGAGAAGTTCCATCATTCTTCTTAACCAGTAACACTAGAGCTCCCCACAGTGAAACACTAGGTCTCACAAACTTCTTTTCTAACAGATCCTCCAACTATTTTTTGAGTTTGGCTAATTCTGATGGCGACATTCGATATGGTGCCATGGATATAGAACCCGACCCCGACACAAGATCGATAGAGAAATCTATCTCCCTCTTCAGTGGTAATTTAGGTATATCATCATAAAAGACTTCAGGAAATTCATTCACCATAGAAATAGCATCCATATTGGTCTCACCCTTAACTTCTAAGGAAGACAAAAGCATATATCCCTGAGCTCCATCCCTCAAAAGGATTTTGGCTTGGTTGACAGTTATAAATCCAGAAATCTCAGAATCAGGAAATATTAAGGTTTTACTAGCACAATCTAACAAAACATGGTTAGAAGATAACCAATCCATTCCTAGGATAACATCTATCTGGGAAAGGGGTAAACAAATCAAATTGACCGAAAAGACTCGACCTTCTACAGAAATAAGATAGTTCAGACAAACTTAGGTAGTAACAATTGGTTTAGTAGTGGGGGTAGAAATACTCAAATCAAAAGGTAGGGAAGACACAGGCAATCTTAATTGGTGCATACTGTAACATCCCGAAAATTCTTTATTTCATTATAAATAATTATTGTATAATATTTGTGAATTTTAGGAAATTTTCTGGATTTCTTTTCTGTGAACGATGAATATTTTAATATATTTTTCGTTTTACGTGTATATTTTTCTTTGTCGAGCCGAAAATAAAATATTTTTTTTTTCCTAAGGCCGATAAACTTTGGATTTGTGGAAACGTTGACGGGGATCTTACTAAACCCGAGGTGGACACAGTTCTGAGGTTTACGTTTCACGAGACTTTATCTGATACATGAAATCACTGTATCATAAAATCATCTGATGAGTAATAAAATATTATTTTCATCAATTGTAATTTTATTTCATTGAGAAAATAATTTTAGCAGCTTAATTATTCATCTGTCAGATGAATTTAATTAAGGTGACAACCTTACACTTCATTTCCTCGAGAAACGCACAAAGCTTCTCAAGGAAGCTTCCTATTTCCATCTAATCAACCTTTCCTCTCTCTTCCCCAATTTATCTTTGCACGGCTCTTGTTGAGGAACTATTACATTGACTATTCCATTTTCCCACTCCCCCATGTCCTGTCTGCTCATTCACATTTTCCATTTCATTTCTCCCATTTCTCTCATTCACGTTGCTCCTCCCCCCCTCACGCAGCCTCTCACTCTCTTTTCTCTCTTCTTCTTCACGGCCGCACACCACCCACATTCACCATTGTGGATCCTTCAAGCCCCTTTACTCAACCCGACGAAACCATTTTCCCTCTCCACCTTCACACCTTGTTTCTGCTGGAACTCCTCCCTGTGTCTTCATTTTTCTTTTTGCTCAAAACAGCCCCAAAGCTTGGACCTTTAAGGTAAAGTTCTTAACTTTTTCCCTTCTCCTCATTTTCGTGCATTCTGGTTTCCTGCTGCCATTCTCTCTTTTGATCTTAATTTTGTGGATCTTGAACGCCCAAGGTTCTGGTGGTGGTGAAGAAAATCAGATTTTCAAGCATGAAAGGAGCTTCTTTATCCCTGTTCTTCACTTAGGTAAGAGGAAGACACTCCTCCTCAACCTCTCTTAGCATTTAGGAACGTCGAATTTGTGTTGAGGGTCTTTCTGTTTTTAAATGTTGTTTGTGATGTATAGATGTTAGCTGATTGCTGGAGTTTTGTATGTATATATATATATATATATTTGGAATGTGTAAAAATGGAAAGTAATGAGCCCCGTTTTGGTTCTCGTATGGTCACGGTTTTGAACCCAGAAAATAGAGATCCTATATTGAAAATGATAATGACTTGGTTTGCTGATCCATCCTAAAGTAAATGTTAAAATCCGTCGGGAGTGAGTAAGCCATGTTCGTCGAATTTAAGATGTTAAAACCTGTCGAGTATGAGCTCCTGCCAAACACACGTCGACAAGTGGGGCCCTTCATCATGTCAAAAGTTGTCGAAGCTAGTGACCCCCCCCATTTACACCTTCGTCGGTGAATTCGTCGAATTAGAAGGTGTGGCCCTCTTAGTATCTGTCGGACTGGTATAGGTGAAACCTCAACATTTTTCCAGAAATCGGTCGAGTTAAATCCGTCGGAATCAGCTTAAGTGAGATCTCAACATTTTCCCAAAGTCAGAATCCGTCGAGTGACATACCTGTCGAGTTTAGATTTCTGACCACTAAAACACAATGTGAAAATCTGTCGAGTTTAGACTTCTTACTTTTCCCGTTGAATGTCAAAACCCGTCGAGTGTATTTGTCGAATTAGCATGAGTGAAACCTTAGCAGTTTCCAGGAATCTGTCGAATGTATTTGTCGGATCAGTAGGAGTGAAATCTCAACGTTTCCAGAATCCGTCGAATTAGAACCTTGTAACCCTAACATTCTTGTCGGTTCGACAGGAACGGGACTTTCCCCATTATCCATAATCTGTCGAGTTAGAATTGAACTTTTAGCGTATTCGTCGGTTGAACACGAGTGAAACTCCTTCAAAGTTAAAATTCGTCGAGTTAGGCTGTGAATCATATCCGTCGAGTTAAGATGTGAAAATCTGTCGAGTTAGGATGGGAATATTCGTCGAAGTTAAGGTGTGAAAGTCCGTCGAGTAGAGTTCTGAAGGTTTAATGGAGAAACTTACCCAATGAGAATATCCGTCGAACTAAAGTGTGGAAATCCATCGAGTTAAGATGTGAAAATCCGTCGGGTTAGGCTGAGAATTATATCCGTCGAGTTAGGATGTGAATGCCCGTCGAGTGGAGTTCCTGATTGTTAGATAGAGAGATTTTCTCCAAATCCGTCGAGTAGAATTCTGAAGGTTTAATAGAGGAACCGACCTAACGTCAGTGTCCGTCGAATCATGTTTTCTGTAAATGTGGTAGCATATTCGACAGTTATATACTTCATCTGGTCGAAGTTCGTTCCCCAATTCGACAACACTTAGAATTTATCCCCTGCCAGATTGTTTTTCCACTTACCTTGATCCCGTCGTCTTGCTACTCGTCGAACGCAGCTCAGCTTCTCACCGCATACACTTCATTCGTCGAAATTATAAGTATATTCCAATTCTTTTTACCTAGCAAAGGAATGGGTGATTCGGCCTTGTGACTTCCCGATTTCAACTTTTGGGACTAATATACACTATATTAAATAACATCGATGACTAGAAACAAAGTAGGGACACATAATGAAGGAAAAACAAGGAGCGTGATTGAGCCTTACAACTAGTGAGAACTTGGAATAAAGGAAGAACATGAGAGTGTGAGATTTTGAGATCTTAGAATAACCTTCTAAGGACATATGAATAAGTTAACTAAGAGAATTCCTTTAGAGATAAACTCTGTAAGTAAAGCTAAACCTAAGTAAGAATTCATAATACGCTTTAAAAGGTATTACTTTATTTAACAACAATATCATGCTATTGTGGGTCCATTTGGGTGACCATTGATTGGGTTAATTCTTACTTGGGCAAATTGTGACGCATGATGGAATAGTATGTAATAATGATCATACATGATTATGCATAGAGTCTGTATGCATTGTGGATAAATTATATGACATGCATTTGAGGCATGATTGACTTAGCTTGTCATGAGGAGCATGATTGAGTCATGCATGGCATAAAAAGAGAAAGAGAATGTCCGTTGGACTTTGTTAAGGCCGAGTTGCCTAGGAGTTGAATAACACCTTAGTGCGGGTGCGAATAGACACGTGGGGTCCTGTAGACGACCTTGAGGGCGTCGGGGCGCGGGAGTCTCACAAGGGGCAGATGGTAGCCCCTCTCGGACCGTGGGACGACCGATGCAAACGCACCGACGATCCTAACTGGCCACAGTCCTATATCAAGATCTTGTGAGAATGCCGCTGTATAAAGCCTTGTTGCGCAAAATGACTGATTATATTATATGGAAAGCACTTGTTTTTATGGCTGACGAGATACTGGCATGTCTCCCTGAATCATTCTCTCCGATTGTTTTGTGTCTAGCTCCATGGAGTAGGATTTTGGTTATTGAGGGCACATGTGCATAGTGAGTCCATGAATTATCTGGCATACAATGTTAATATAATTGGAACTGTTGCATTTTTAATATATCTGTATATATATATATATGTGACTGCTTGGAACTGTTTGGATGATCATAACTGCTACTAAATGCTTATATCCATTATTGCTGTCATAAATGCTATGTGGCGCTTTGCGCCGTTTGGTTTCTTGATGCTAAAATTGGTAATGATGGTAGGATGTCTTACCTCTTTCTTGTACTTTCTTTATTCTATGTAAATCTTTGGTTAAAGACTGTAAGTGGGAACGAGGCTGGTTTTTCCCTTGGACTTTATCGGCTTGACCCGTTGTACCCGGTGACGCTGGCGCGAAGGGAGTAGTCTTTTGGGTTTTGGTTCGAATTATTTCACTGGTGATACCAAGACCTGGCAAGTCAATTGGACCAGTAAGCGTGTGTGACATGCTGGGGATCTGACTTTGACGATGAAGAGAACTGCGATGGAAGACCTTATCTTGTATTTCTCACTATACTGGTGAGCCCGGAGTTGTCTCATACATTCGGGATTCTGATGGAGCTCCCAACTCCATAGTTGTGGATAGGTTGTGGGTAGCTTATATTTTATTTTGCATTACCTGTATAAAATGTATTGTAGTATATGTAAGTTGTAAGGTGATTATCTAGCCTTAGATACTTTAATTTGAGTATATCTTGTAATGTATATTTTAACTGATGGTATAGATAACTATTCATTCGTGGCTCCTATTTTCCTCGTATAAGAAATGTTTTCAATATTTATGGTAAATTTGTTATTTGACAATTGTAACACGTCGAAATTTAGTAACCGTGGTATAATGACGATTGTGCATTGGTTATTAAATCGAGGGGTGTTACATTAATGGTATCAGAGCAGTTCATCCTGTAGAGCCGGGGTATGGACTGACTATGCTTAGACATATTAGAAGTTGTTGTGTACTTCCTTGTCTCTTGATTGAGATGTTGGGAAAGGAAGGCATGGCTTGCCATAGGTTGAGTGTTGGTAGCTGCTGTTGCACAGTTACATGATATTGAGTACTGGCCCACTCGATGTGTAATGTTCTGTGTTTACGGAAAACTACGACTTCACCTAAGCGTATTAAGTGAATAGAAATTCTCTTAGTAAAGAAGCTCAGCTGGTATGACTGAACTTGTTTAGGATTTGTCTGCATATTCACCCTTGTGTATTTTGTGTGACTCTTTGTGTTTGGGTTTAGAAAGGAGGCAGTATTGTCTGAGATGGTTACTTCTTGTCTCCAGTGTGCTTGACTATCTGTTTTCAAAGGAAGGTAATGGCTCGCGGAAGACGCATGCGTAGGAATGTGGTACGCAATAACGAAAGAATGGATGCGACTGTGGAAACACTGCAAGGAATGACTGGCGTGACAGTACAACCGGATCAGAGGACCGCACAACAGCAGGGATTAGAAATCGAGGTTCATAATTTGCTGGGAGAAAGTCAATTTTTGGGTAATTTTGAACTACCTAAGTTCCAAAGGAGGAACAACCAGATTGTTAATCAGTTTAAGCAGAAACTGTATTCGCGACAACCGAAGGGACAACGGCAACAACAAACGCTGAAGGGTAGTGCGAGTAGTAGCAAGTCAAACCCAACTGTGGTGCCGTTATCAAGGTGTAAGAAGTGCGGGAAGGACCACTTCACAAGGCATTGTACGATCGAGGGAAGAATTTGTTTCAAGTGCGAAAAGCAAGGACATGTATGGAGGGATTGCGCTTTACGTGGGACGAAGCCTCCATATGAGATCAAGAAGGCAATTTGCCTCAAGTGCGGAAAGAATCACTTAACCAAGGACTGTGAAATTGAAGGAGTAATCTGTTTCAGATGCAAAGAGTTAGGGCACGTGGCCAAAAACTGTACCTTGCAGAGGACGAAGCCTTTCGTTGGTAAGGCATGTATTTCAAAATCTCATGAAGAGGGGAAAGTTGATTCCTCTACCCAGACTGAAGATCGAAGTAAAGGAAAGGACTGTTCTACAGTGGATGACCCTGTGACTTCACTGTATGATTCCGGGGGTAACCTATTTCTCTGTAACGTATGAATGTATGAATCCAGTGGGGACGTTTGTACCTTCGTCATCTTTTGACTAAGTCATCTCTTTTGGCTACTAAAAACTTGTTGATGGTAGCCAAGTTGCTTAAATTATCTTATGACTTGTTAAAGACTTAATCTTTTGTTAATCTGATTTGTTTACTTCTCTTGCAAATTTGATGTAATGTTAGCCAAGGGATTGGTTATCTTCCAACCATATCCTGTTGAAATATTCCAATGAAGTTCTGAGAGTTCATCTATGGAATTGAATCGTCTGTGTACTTACTTTCTTTCAACTCGAATGATATTATCCTCGTTTGTAAGCCTGCTCTTGTTACAACAAGTCTATTTAAAGAACTATCCTAATGTTGTTAGATATTGGAACCCTTTATGCCAATTCCATCATTTGCTTTCTTCATGAATGGGCTTGATCTCAGGAAGGAGATTGATCGTTTTCTGAACGGGTCTCGTCACTCAGTTTTGAGGGAAACTTAGTGATTCTTGAGACAGAAATTTTCTAGATGCGAATCCGTGAAACTCACTCCTAAGTTTTATTGGACCATATCGTATTCTTCGTTAGGCGGGTCCAGTGGTAAATCACGTGACTTCCCTATTTTTCTTTCTGACCTTTATAACGTTTCTAGTATACTTCAATTAAGTATCTGTGTTCCCGAATCTGAATCTTAACGACACGACAAGCGTAGCACAATTAGGTGAAAGCTTACCCTATGAGACATTCTGTTCGAATCAAGGAAAGATGATCTAACAAATCAATTGAAGGACGACGCTATTTTCTCCAAGATCAACTTATATTATGGACTATCATCGAGTTCGCTCAAAGATTTATCGTTGTCCTTGATTGACGGCATTTTGATTTATTCATGATGCTTGGAGGAACGTATTGAATCTCTCGGAGTGATCCTTAAAACCCTGAAGAAGAGGTTATGCGTGAAGGTGTCTAAGTATGAATTCTAGTTGGAGACAATTCAACTTTTGGGTTACGCAATCTCAAGGGAAGAAGATTGCTGTGAACCATCGAAACTCGAAACATTTATTTAGCGAGAGGAACCGACGACTGTAATGAAGAATTATAATTTTTGGATTAGCTGGTTGATACGGGAGACTCACAGCAGAATTCTTCAAGTGACAAGATTTCTTACCTAACTCATATATGAGGGTCAAGTTTTGTATGGACTGATGTATACGGGCGAAAACTTTCAAAGAATGATAAAACGTTTGATTTCTTCGCCAAGGATGATTTTGTCCAAATCCTAATGAATTTTTAGGGATGCCTAGTGATGTTTCGCATTGGAAGTTTAGAGCGTGTGCTTGATTAGAATAGAAGGAATGATAACATATACTTAGAGACAAATTGAAAATACATGAGGAGAACTACCTTACACAACTTAGAGTTAGCTTGTAGTTGTATTAGAGATCTAGAAACATTTTCTACAAGGAGAAATTTTCATTGTCTGTAGTGATCGTAAGAGTCAGAAGTATTTTGTCTGATCGGAATAAGTTGAAATATGAAGTAGGAACAGTGATTAGAAATTCTGAAAGATCTTGATTTTTTTCGCGTTGGTATAATCCCAGAAAAAGCAAATGTTGTAGTAGAAGCATTTAGAAGTAAACAAGCTTAGTTGTCTACTGCAGTAAGCAAGGAGAATAAGTTCGATAGAACCACTTAGCGATGTACAGTTGTTTGGGGAGTTAGCTATCGAAAGGGGTGAAGACTCAAGGAGTATTTATTTTTAAGATATGATTAATTTCGAGGACGAAATTCCTTTTAGAAGGGAGTATTGTAACATCCCGAAAATTCTTTATTTCATTATAAATAATTATTGTATAATATTTGTGAATTTTAGGAAATTTTCTCGGATTTCTTTTCTCGTGAACGATGAATATTTTAATATATTTTTCGTTTTACGTGTATATTTTGGCCTAGAAAATAAAATATTTTTTTTTTCCTAAGGCCGATAAACTTTGGACTTTGTGGAAACGTTGACGGGGATCTTACTAAACCCGAGGTGGACACAAGCTTTACGAGGTTTACGTTTCACGAGACTTTATCCGATACATGAAATCACCGTATCATAAAATCATCTCGATGAGTAATAAAATATTATTTTCATCAATTGTAATTTTATTTCATTGAGAAAATAATTTTAGCAGTTAATTATTCATCTCAATCGATGAATTTAATTAAGGTGACAACCTTACACTTCATTTCCTCGAGAAACGCACAAAGCTTCTCAAGGAAGCTTCCTATTTCCATCTAATCAACCTTTCCTCTCTCTTCCCCAATTTATGCTGCACGGCTACTGTTGAGGGAACTATTACATTGACTATTCCATTTTCCCACTCCCCCATGTCTGCTGCTCATTCACATTTTCCATTTCATTTCTCCCATTTCTCTCATTCACGTTGCTCCTCCCCCCCTCACGCAGCTCTCACTCTCTTTTCTCTCTTCTTCTTCACGGCTGCACACCACCCACATTCACCATTGTGGATCCTTCAAGCCCCCTTTACTCAACCCGACAGAAACCATTTTCCCCTCTCCACCTTCACACCTTGTTTCTGCTGGAACTCCTCCCTGTGTCTTCATTTTTCTTTACTCGCTCAAAACAGCCCCAAAGCTTGGACCTTTAATGTAAAGTTCTTAACTTTTTCCCTTCTCCTCATTTTCATGCATTCGGTTTCCTGCTGCCATTCTCTCTTTTGATCTTAATTTTGTGGATCTTGAACGCCCAAGGTTCTGGTGGTGGTGAAGAAAATCAGATTTTCAAGCATGAAAGGAGCTTCTTTATCCCTGTTCTTCACTTAGGTAAGAGGAAGACACTCCTCCTCAACCTCTCTTAGCATTTAGGAACGTCAGTAATTTGTGTTGAGGGTCTTTCTGTTTTTAAATGTTGTTTGTGATGTATAGATGTTAGCTGATTGCTGGAGTTTTGTATGTATATATATATATATATATTTGGAATGTGTAAAAATGGAAAGTAATGAGCCCCGTTTTGGTTCTCGTATGGTCACGGTTTTGAACCCAGAAAATAGAGATCCTATATTGAAAATGATAATGACTTGGTTTGCTGATCCATCCTAAAGTAAATGTTAAAATCCGTCGGGAGTGAGTAAGCCATGTTCGTCGAATTTAAGATGTTAAAACACATCGTCGAGTATGAGCTCCTGGCCAAACCCATCGACAAGTGGGGCCCTTCATCATGTCAAAAGTTGTCGAAGCTAGTGACCCCCCCCATTTACACCTTCGTCGGTGAATTCGTCGAATTAGAAGGTGTGGCCCTCTTAGTATCTGTCGGACTGGTATAGGTGAAACCTCAACATTTTTCCAGAAATCGGTCGAGTTAAATCCGTCGGAATCAGCTTAAGTGAGATCTCAACATTTTCCCAAAGTCAGAATCCGTCGAGTGACATACCTGTCGAGTTTAGATTTCTGACCACTAAAATACAATGTGAAAATCTGTCGAGTTTAGACTTCTTACTTTTCCCGTTGAATGTCAAAACCCGTCGAGTGTATTTGTCGAATTAGCATGAGTGAAACCTTAGCAGTTTCCAGGAATCTGTCGAATGTATTTGTCGGATCAGTAGGAGTGAAATCTCAACGTTTCCAGAATCCGTCGAATTAGAACCTTGTAACCCTAACATTCTTGTCGGTTCGACAGGAACGGGACTTTCCCCATTATCCATAATCTGTCGAGTTAGAATTGAACTTTTAGCGTATTCGTCGGTTGAACACGAGTGAAACTCCTTCAAAGTTAAAATTCGTCGAGTTAGGCTGTGAATCATATCCGTCGAGTTAAGATGTGAAAATCTTTCGAGTTAGGATGGGAATATTCGTCGAAGTTAAGGTGTGAAAGTCCGTCGAGTAGAGTTCTGAAGGTTTAATGGAGAAACTTACCCAATGAGAATATCCGTCGAACTAAAGTGTGGAAATCCGTCGAGTTAAGATGTGAAAATCCGTCGGGTTAGGCTGAGAATTATATCCGTCGAGTTAGGATGTGAATGCCCGTCGAGTGGAGTTCCTGATTGTTAGATAGAGAGATTTTCTCCAAATCCGTCGAGTAGAATTCTGAAGGTTTAATAGAGGAACCGACCTAACGTCAGTGTCCGTTGAATCATGTTTTCTGTAAATGTGGTAGCATATTCGACAGTTATATACTTCATCTGGTCGAAGTTCGTTCCCAATTCGACAGCACTTAGAATTTATCCCCTGCCAGATTGTTTTTCCACTTACCTTGATCCTGTCGTGCTGCTACTCGTCGAACGGCAGCTCCAGTTTCTCACCAGATACACTGTTCCGTCGAAATTATAAGTATATTCCAATTCTTTTTACCTAGCAAAGGAATGGGTGATTCTGGCCTTGTGACTTCCTGATTTCAACTTTTGGGACTAATATACACTATATTAAATAACATCAGATGACTAGAAACAAAGTAGGGACACATAATGAAGGAAAAACAAGGAGCGTGATTGAGCCTTACAGCTAGTGAGAACTTGGAATAAAGGAAGAACATGAGAGTGTGAGATTTTGAGATCTTAGAATAACCTTCTAAGGACATATGAATAAGTTAACTAAGAGAATTCCTTTAGAGATAAACTCTGTAAGTAAAGCTAAACCTAAGTAAGAATTCATAATACGCTTTAAAAGGTATTACTTTATTTAACAACAATATCATGCTATTGTGGGTCCATTTGGGTGACCATTGATTGGGTTAATTCTTACTTGGGCAAATTGTGACGCATGATGGAATAGTATGTAATAATGATCATACATGATTATGCATAGAGTCCGTATGCATTGTGGATAAATTATATGACATGCATTTGAGGCATGATTGACTTAGCTTGTCATGAGGAGCATGATTGAGTCATGCATGGCATAAAAAGAGAAAGAGAATGTCCGTTGGACTTTGTTAAGGCCGAGTTGCCTAGGAGTTGAATAACACCTTAGTGCGGGTGCGAATAGACACGTGGGGTCCTGTAGACGACCTTGAGGGCGTCGGGGCGCGGGAGTCTCACAAGGGGCAGATGGTAGCCCCTCTGGACCGTGGGACAGACCGATGCAAACGCACCGACGATCCTAACTGGCCACAGTCCTATATCAAGATCTTGTGAGAATGCCGCTGTATAAAGCCTTGTTGCGCAAAATGACTGATTATATTATATGGAAAGCACTTGTTTTTATGGCTGACGAGATACTGGCATGTCTCCCTGAATCATTCTCTCCGATTGTTTTGTGTCTAGCTCCATGGAGTAGGATTTTGGTTATTGAGGGCACATGTGCATAGTGAGTCCATGAATTATCTGGCATACAATGTTATTATAATTGGAACTGTTGCATTTTTAATATATCTGTATATATATATATATGTGACTGCTTGGAACTGTTTGGATGATCATAACTGCTACTAAATGCTTATATCCATTATTGCTGTCATAAATGCTATGTGGGCGCTTTGCGCCGTTTGGTTTCTTGATGCTAAAATTGGTAATGATGGTAGGATGTCTTACCTCTTTCTTGTACTTTCTTTATTCTATGTAAATCTTTGGTTAAAGACTGTAAGTGGGAACGAGGCTGGTTTTTCCCTTGGACTTTATCGGCTTGACCCGTTGTACCCGGTGACGCTGGCGCGAAGGGAGTAGTCTTTTGGGTTTTGGTTCGAATTATTTCACTGGTGATACCAAGACCTGGCAAGTCAACTGGACCAGTAAAGTGTGTGACATGCTGGGGATCTGACTTTGACGGATGAAGAGAACTGCGATGGAAGACCTTATCTTGTATTTCTCACTATACTGGTGAGCCCGGAGTTGTCTCATACATTCGGGATTCCGATGGAGCTCCCAACTCCATAGTTGTGGATAGGTTGTGGGTAGCTTATATTTTATTTTGCATTACCTGTATAAAATGTATTGTAGTATATGTAAGTTGTAAGGTGATTATCTAGCCTTAGATACTTTAATTTGAGTATATCTTGTAATGTATATTTTAACTGATGGTATAGATAACTATTCATTCGTGGCTCCTATTTTCCTCGTATAAGAAATGTTTTCAATATTTATGGTAAATTTGTTATTTGACAATTGTAACACGTCGAAATTTAGTAACCGTGGTATAATGACGATTGTGCATTGGTTATTAAATCGAGGGGTGTTACACATACAATCACAGGCAATAAAAGAATAAGTTGCCCCTGAGTCATATAGTATAGTTAAAAGATTACCTCATATTTCACAGTTTCCTTGTATCAAATCTTTAGATTGAGAGGCTTCCTCTCCACTCATGGTATATACTCTTCCTCCCGCCTGGGGTCTGTAGCTCGCACATTACTCACAGTGGGTTCCACTTTAGGTTGATTACAATCCTTGGAAATATGTCTGGGACTCCCACATTTGAAGCAAATGATTCCTTTAATTGTGTAGTCCCTCGTCAAGTGGTCCTTTCCACACTTTAGACACCTTTGTGTAGGTACCCTCACTACACCAAACTTGCGGCCACTAGAACCTTCTCTATAGGGTTATTGCTAGGCTTAATTTCCCGGTGGTCTCGAATATGGCTTTTGCTTGAAACTACTGCCATCGCTACTCCTCCCCTTATGGACCCGTGAGGGTCCAAAGTTATAATTTCTTATGTCTCAAGATGGTTCCAACTCCTCGAGTCAGCAACACATGTCCATCAGGGCTGAGAACTGATTCATTCTCATCAGTAGTACTCCCTTCTTCAATTCAACTCTAAGGCCCTCTTCAAACTTATGACATTTCCATGCTTCATTAGGCTGGATTTGTAGATATCGTGAGAACTTTGACAAGCTCTCAAATTTAGCAGCATACTCATTTACTGACATGTTCCGTTGCTTCAGGCCTAGGAACTCCATTTTTTTAGCATGTCTAGCACTGGCTGGAAAGTACTTCTCCAGGAATTTGCCCTTGAAGGCTTCCCAAGTGATTATAGTTCCCTCTGCTACCATCAACCGTCAAGCTCCCTTCCACCAGTCTTTGGCATCTCCCATGAGCATAAAGGTAGCATAGGTTACCTTTTGAGCATCAGTGCATCCCATTCCTTCAAATATCTTCTCTAACTCTTGAATCCAAAGACTCGCCTTCTCCGGGTCAAACTCTCCTCTAAATTGCGGTGGATTGTTGCAATGGAACTCCGATAAATTCTGAGTCTCAGCAATAGCTTCTTGTTGCTGGGCAGCTCTTTGAGTTTGTTGCATTATACTTTCTGCCGTTTGCTACATCAACTTTACTACTGCAGCCATGCTTTCACTATCCCGTTCAGGGTTCACACGTGCAGCTCTGCCTCGTGCCATTTTGCTCCTATGAAGTCACACTAAACAACACATAATAAAAGTCAAATAAGGTCATTTTCAAACAATTCTATTTCCATTCGAAAACCAAACAACACATCTCAATGTTCAGTCCTAGAGAAAATACATAGCAGAAAGAAAACAACCTACCCACAAACCCAAAAGACTCAAACTTAGGCTCTGATACCAACTAATATAACACCCTCCTTTGGATGTCACATTGTACGACCAATTCCTCAATGAATCCCATTTTTAACTAATGATTGATAAGAATGCAGAAAGTATAATATAATAGAATATGAATTTCTTTTTTTTTCTTTGTTTTCAAAGGCAGGAACTTGAATAAAGCATGAGCATATACATGATATAGTCATTACATAATTACATCTAAAAAATGATATACATCAGTGGTGTGGATCATGGTCCACCCAAAATATAATAAAGTTTGTACTAAAAAAATATAACGACCACTAATAACAGAATATACACCGGCCCAAGACTGGACTGCCTAGAGAGCAAGATCTTCCCCAGATTCCTCCATTGGATCCTCCTCCTCCACAAACACCAAGTCAACAAAAGTTCCCACATGGGACCACAACTCACAAATTGGCATTTTGGCAATTGACACCACTGGGTCCGAATCCTCCCTAGGGGTATAATGTAGGTCGCCCAACATCTCCCTAACCGGCATGAACAGCTCTAAGGAAATAGCAATAGTAAGAGAAAAGAAAAGAACATTATAACGGTTCCTATCGATGGTTAAAGTTACATCTCCAACATATCTAATACGTTCATTTTCCTAATCAATATGCCAGGCACTCGCCCCATCATGAAACTGAACTCAGATGTAACCAAAAAGATCCCTTCTAGCAGCTATCCCAAAATACAACAGCAACCTCCTCTTAATCTTTATCCATAGGAACACATAAAACAGAAGCAGGCAGAACAACAATACAAAGAGGTGAGACTCTTTAAATCATTACCAATATGGTAGTAAGAGACAACAACATCAATAAATTATAGAATACAAATATAGCAATCACAGTCAATTAAGCTTTTCAACAGACATCTTATCTATACAAGTAACAGGTAAGTCCACAATATAATAACAGATAAATTCACCATGTAGGTTCATCGAAATGAAATGTTAGATGATATGTGCATGCACAATGGATAGACACCTACTCCATAGAGCTAAAACCAACATTGGAGAGAATGATCGGGAGAACCACTGTCTGTATATCGTTAGCCTCAAATGTGCTTTTCAATATAATCAGTATGCGTAACATGGCTATACAAGACACTCTCAACTGGATCATGAATAGGATAGTGCCTGGCCGAGATCGTTAGTGCGTTGCACAGTCACTATGACCCAGTGGAGCTACCAACTGTCCACTTGTGGGATACCCATGTCCCGACGCCTCCAAGTTCAACAAGTGAACTACACTATGCAATTCGCACCCGCACAAAGGTGTAATTCATCTTTTAGGCATTCCGCCCTTATCAACAAGTCATCCCAACTTTCACAATGCATGATCACAAGACAATGAAATATAGGCATTCCGCCTTAACAACAAGTCATTCTAACTTTCACAATGCATGATCACATGACAATGAAACATGGGTATTCCGCCTTAACAACAAGTCATTCTGACTTTCACAGTGCATGATCACATGACATAGAGGCATAATATTCTTTATCAATATTAATTTCATCAATAGGAGCCATAATAGGCCTAAATCAATCATTGACCACTTTGGGTCCCATTCATTTGTTCAATAGCATATTGATCATGATGTTTAAAATCACAAGGCATCTCAAGTACGTAAATTCCCAAGAGCCCTAAAGGTATTCTAATTTATTATGAATTGTCTTCCTCTCTTATTTTTCCCTCTCAAAACCAAGACCCTTACATCCCAACTCAATCCATATCATTTTATCATGTCTGGAAGCTCCCTAAAACACTAGAGCTTCAAATTTTCCATTTTTTTTACACGGCCATGTACTTTTACACGGCCTGGATGACACGACCGTGTTCTCCTCCGGAAGGACAGAACACGATCAAATCTGGAGCACTCACATTACATGGTCGTGTCCCATTACATAGTCTGGGTCGTGTTCTCCTCTGACTTTTGAAGCATTTGTTGTGTTTTCCAGCGAGTTACACGACCTAGGCCGTGTAAACTCATACAGCCCGTGTATTTTTCTCAAAAACCCCAAAATAGACCTTCAAACATTCAATCCATCAAGCCACACAAATTAAATAGACAAAATACAACCAAATATCAAGAATCAAACACAAATCAAGTGAAGAATCTTCAAATAGATTCTTCACTCCCAAAACCCCCAAACGTCCCTCACTACCATAGAAGGTAGATAAGAGAAATCTCCCTTTTACCTTAGGAGATATTCCAACCACTTGTGTAGAGTTTTTGAAATGACCTTCCTCCTTCAAGAACCCCTTGAAAACGAAAATGACATAGCCAAAAGTCATCATTTTTGGACTTGAAAGGAATAGTTAAGAACAAAGATCAAAACTTTGAAAAGATGAAGAGATGAATGATGAAAAAGGAGGAAGCTTTACCTTAGGAATCACAACCCTAACTTGAAGGAAAACTTGAAGAGTGATGAACAACCAAGATCTTCACTCTAGATGCTCTTAGAAATGGATATTGATTAAAGATTGTGGATGAGTGGAAATCAAATAAACAAAATGGTGTTGGAACCTGATGTGTGTGAAACAACATCATGTTTTGTTCTTATTTTGCATGTATTCTTGAGCATTTTTGGCATTTTAGTTTCCCTTTTCAGTTTGTTTTTCCCTTAGTTCAGATAACTGTGGTGTTTTTGGTGTTCTTGTGTAGGATTAATGTTGAATTGGCCTTGGATTGAATGGAATGCTTGCATGTTTAAAGTTGGAGCTTAATGGATAGCAATAAAGGTACAAAAAGGCCATTCCAGAGGAAACCACGGCCTACCCGTGGTTTCTACCACGGCCATGGTTCGAAGGAATCAAGAAAATGTAGAAAACAGAAACAGACTCAACCACGGCCTGACCGTGGTGGCCACCACGGCCGTGGTTGAGAGCCAGCAGTGAAACCTCCATCTCCGAACCAACCACGGCCTAGCCGTGGTGGCCACCACGGCCGTGGTTCGGGGCACGCAGCAGATTTTTAGTTTTTTTATTTTTATTTCTTTTGGGGACTTTTGGCCCATGAAAATCCTAGGCTATTAATAGATGTTCTGAATGCAATTAGGGGAGGGAAGCTTTGATTGAAACCTAGTTCTAAAGGAGGCACGAAGGAGGCTTGGGTTCTTCATCTTCTTCTTCTTCTTCCATTGTTACGGGTTTAGGATGTTTTTAAGTTTGATTTCTGTTTCCTTCTTCTCTATGTCTGAGTAGTTACTCTTGTTTCTAGGATTGGGCAATGCCCTTTGATACATTGATAATGATTAATTGACGTTGTTTTCCCCTTTTATTAATCTTGATTGTTCATTAATTCAATTCTTATTGCTTTTATTCATGTGAATTTGTTGGCAACTTATTTACATCTCATAGGCATTTAGGGACATACTAAGAGGTGAACCTAAGTGTTGGAACCATTAAAATTGAACTTAAAGTCTAAATCACGAGAGTAGTTTTAGCCTTTCGAGGAATCAATGAATTACCACAAAGTGTAATGGGTTCAATTTAAATTCAATTACCACGAAAGTAGGAATTGGTTTAATTGGGCACGGGTCTTGTATCTTGAAAGAGAACATTAACTAATTTTGGGTAATTCACTTTCAATAGAATTTCAGATTTAATAAAAGGGTTGTCAATTAGGATTTGTCTTGTATCATTGTGGTATCCCAATCTTGGAAGCTTTATTAAATCTAAAAACCCCCTTCTTGATAACTTGCTGTTTTTGTTCTAAATTCTGTTTTCTTGATTTTTATTTAATTGTTTTATTACTATGTTCTTATCAATCAACAATCATATTCTCTTTTGTTTAACTTAATTGAATTAATTAATTAATTGGTATTCATAGACACAGTCCCTGTGGATTTGATCTTTTTATTACTTGACGACGAAACCGTACACTTGCGGATTTCACGCATCAAGTTTTTGGCGCCGTTGCAGGGGATTGTGTTTTTCTTGAATATCAGTTTAATTTTTAATTTAATTATTTTAAACCTTTTTATTTTTACCATATTATTACATTCTTGTTTTCTCTTTGACTCTCTGCAGGTAATTTCTCTAGTTTATGCAAAGTACTAGACGTTCTGGGACTCTTGTTGAAGCAGATCCAGAAATTGAAAGAACTTTACGTAGAAGGAGAAGACAACAAAGGCAAAGAGTAAGAGAAATATCTGAACCACCACTTGTCATGGCAGCAGCTGAGGATAACAAACCGTTAAAGGAGTATGCAGCCCCTAATGCTCGGGGTTTGCGATCTGGAATTGCTCGGCCAGACATTGAAGCCAGGCACTTCACCATACCTCCCATTTACTTTCTATGATAAGGCGTAACCGGTTGGAGGTTTACCCTCGGAGGACCCAAATAATCATGTGGAGATGTTCTTAGAATTCTGTGAGACTCTCAAAATTGAAGGTGCCTCAGTTGATGCCATTCGCCTCTGATTGTTTCCATTATCATTAAGGGACAAGGCTAGAGCTTGGTTGAAATCAGTACCCAGTGATACATTAACCACATGGAATCAATTGGAGCAAGCCTTTTTGGACAAATTCTTTCCACCTTCCAAGACTGCTCACCTAAGGACCCAAATCACAAGCTTCGTTCAGAAAGATGGAGAGTCATTGTCAGAAGCTTGGGATAGATATAAGGCTTTGCTGGAAGCCTGCCCACACCACGGGTTAGAGAAGTAGTTGATCGTTCACACCTTCTACAATGGATTAGAATATTCTTCGAAGGTGTCTCTTGATTCCGCAGCTGGTGGAGCTTTAATGAACAGAAGGTTGATAGAAGCCTATGAGATTATTGAAAGTGTCGCTGCAAACCATCACCAATGGGCCAGTGAAAGAGGTAACAACCCGAGAAAGCTCTCGGGAGGTAAGTTTGAGGTAGATGGTGTTGATTTAATTATGTCAAAGTTTGATTCTTTGAATAAACGTTTTGACATGCTTGAGAAAGCTCATGTAAATGCCATAGGTGCGTCTAACAATTTTTGTGAGATTTGTGGAGCACAGGGACATATTGGTGCTGAATGCCAAGTTGGAATAGGATCCTCACATGGTGCACCGGTGGAGCAAGTGGAATCCTGCCATAATTTCTATGACATTCCACCAAAGGTGCGCAATGATCCATATTCATAGACTTACAATCCCGGTTGGAGGTCTCATCCCAACTTCTCCTATCTGAACAATCAAAATCAAGCTGGACAAGGTAGTGCTAAACCTTCTATTGGATTCCCCCAGGTACAAAAGTCTAAAATTGAAACTCTCCTTGAAAATTTTGTAGAGAGTTAAACCAAGCAAAATGAAAAGTTTAGGCACCATGGTCAAGTTGTTACTGAGGCCATTAGAGAGTTGTCAGCTAAGGTTGACAATTTGGCCATTCATAATAAGATGTTGGAAACCCAGATTGCCCACCAAGCGAGCACTTCACATAGGCAATAAGGTAGGTTTCCTGGTCAACCAGAAATAAACCCAGGGAATGAACATTGTAAGGCTGTGAGTTTAAGGAGTGGAGAGAAGTTAGAGAATCCCAAGGGTAAGGGGGAGAGTGACAAAGATAAGGGGACTGAGGAAAAAGAGACTAAGACACAGCCCTTAGGTGAGGAGGAAACAAATGAGAAAGTGTCTAAGTATGTACCCCCTGAACCTTACCAACCCTCGGTTCCCTTCCCTCAAAGATTGGCCAAGGCCAAGCTAGATAAGCAGTTTGGGAAGTTTCTTGAGGTCCTTAAGAAGTTATACATTAATGTACCCTTCACTAAGGCGTTGCAACAAATGCCTACTTGTGCTAAATTTCTTAAGGACATTTTGTCTAATAAGAGAAAGTTAGAGGAGTATAAGACCGTAGCGTTAACTGAGGAGTGTAGCGTTTTAATTCAAAATAAGTTACCTCCTAAACTCAAAGATCCTGGCAGCTTCTCTATTCCTTGCTTGATTAGGAATACCAGTTTTGATAAAGCTTTGTGTGATTTGGGGGGCTAGTGTTAGTCTTATGCCCCTTTCTGTGTGTAAAAAGTTGGAAGTGGGTGAGCTGAAACCCACAACTATCTCTCTTCAATTAGCGGATCGGTAGTCAAGTACCCCGTAGGCATCTTGGAGGATGTTCCCATTAAGGTTGGTAAATTTTATATGCCTGTGGATTTTGTTGTGCTTGATATGGAAGCTGATGCTACAATGCCGATCATACTTGGGCGCCCATTCCTTGCCACTGGACGGGCGATCATTGATGTCCATGAAGGAAAATTGACTTTGCGATTGAATGATGAGGAAGTAGTTTTTGATGTTTTTAATTCTGAAAAAAATTCTAATTCCTTAAATTCATGTAATCGCATTGATGCTACTAAAGTTGTGGATAGTGTTGTGCTTTCAGGTATACAGGAATCAGTGACTGATGCTATGCCCTGCAAGGAAGGACCTAAGAAGCATAGTGACAAGTGTGACGAGAAGCGTGAATTTAAAATCGGGGATAGAGTTCTTGTTAATAACTCTCTTCTACATTTCTGTCCTAATAAGTTATTGTCAAAATGGTCAAGACCACATGAGATTGTTCGAGTTTTATCCTACGGTGTGCTTGAGGTGAAGAAAGAAGGCCATAAACCTTTCATGATAAATGGCCAGAGTGTAACACCCCAAATTTCTCATCTCTTAATCAGTAATTTTGACAGTTAACAGAATTTTACTGTTTAGTAATTTCTGGATACTGTAAAATTATTTTGATTATTCCGTCAGCGTATTTGATCATTTTGAGTGATTTACTCCGTGTCAGGAAAATAATAATTTTCCGGCCGGGGAAAATCTTTTTGTATTTATTTCTCTTGACTGTTAATTATTTTTAACAATCTGACTTGATTTTCATACGTTTTCTAATTTTTGTGATTTTATGTGTGATTTTGAATTTTTTTCTATTTGTGGGTCCCACGAAGTGTTTATGGGCCCAGGTGACCATACTTGGGCCCAGGTGGGTCATGCAAAGTGAAAACTTTTCTACGCATAGAAAAAGTTGTACTGTTTAGATGGAGACAGGGGATCTTACTAAACCTGAATCCGGAAACAGATTTAGAAAATTTGTTTTGTACTGTATTTAATTATCGGGCGATAAAAATACAGTAAATATATTCTTTCGTGGGATTTTTAGTAGATAAAAATAGAAATTATATTGCTTAAGTCAACATTGGTGGTTTGGATATCCACTATTGATTCAATTAATGGTTAAGAAGTAAATTTAATAAAGAAACATAAGATAATCATCATTGATTTAATCAATGGTGTGAGAATAAACTTAATTAGGCAAGCTTCAATATCAACTGTAGATTTAATCAACAGTGTAAAATTAATTATATAAAGTGACCATTTACAACCATTGGATTTAGAGTTGATCAAGGGTGGAGATTTGGTCTTAAAAAGTGACAAAGACCATTTATGACCATTGGATGAAGAATTAATCAAGGGTGGAGATTTGGTCTTAAAAAGTAGCAAAGACTAATTATGACCCTTGGATTAAAAGTAAGAAGAATTAATCTTGACCCTTTATTTTGGAGACACATCTAATGGCTAGAATTTAAAGGAGAAGGATCTAATGGCTTAGATTAAGTCTTCTAAATTAAAAGTCTACCTAAATCCTAACCATTGAATTAATCAATGGCTAGGAATGCTTCAAATAATTGTATAAAAAAAAAAAAGATGACAACTTCATGCATTATGGAAGGGGCGGACGGTTTTGGAGTGCTTGGACAAGGAGGAGACAATTTTTTTTAGTAGCCTTTTTAGGCTAAAGAAAAGATGAAGTCAACAATAATTTGATTAGTAACTAATTAAGCCTAATTTGATTAATCTAATGGCCTAATTAACAAGTTAAGTAAACTAAATTAAATGTTAAATTGTTATAATCTAATTCTTAATTAGATATCCTAATTTTAATTAGAGATTATAATATGTGAAATAATATGTTAATTAATTAGTTATATAGTTAGAATGTTAGTTAAGATTGGTTAGGAAATTTAACCTAACTAATTACCTAATTAATTAGCATGCAATTAGGTGAAAATTGAGAACAATTAATTCCCTAAAATACTCAAGGAGCCACACGATTTTCATGCAGCTTGGGGAGACTTTTATATGGTTCTTGAACCACCAATAATAGCTATGCAAACTAAATTAATGACCATTATTGTTTATCATGGTCAATATGACCATTATTGTTTTGTTTGCTTCCTTTGGATTGCATGATGAAGGGGGGGACGGTTGGAGAAGCAAGAAAGAATAAGAGACATGTTGAGACATGTTGGAGTAGCCATTTTAGGCTAAAGAAAAAGCTTGAAGACATTAATTAGATGTCTTGACCAATTATTGGTCATTTTCCTAAAGCAAAATTATTTTCTTCTTTCTCTCCATGCAATGCTACGGCTGCCCACTTCAATGCAGCCATTTGATTTCATTTGTATCACATTTTATAACACTTAACTCATTCTCTCTCTTCTCTCTCTTCTAATTTGTCAAGAACACCAAGAATAACACCATTTTCTTTCCTTCCTTGAGCATTCGGTCACCACCCATGGAACCACTTCCAATCTTCCATAATTTTATCTAGCTACATATCTTGAATCCTCTCATCAATTCAAAACACTTTCATGTTGGAGACTTTCTCTAAATCATTCATCTTCATCACTTAACCAAGCCTAGAACACAAAACAACCATTTTCCTTCATTTTCTCACCAAATGGTTCGGCCATGACCACCAAAAGCACCACCCATCACTTTTAATTTCATCCAACCATAGATCTTGAATCTACATGATATTCTAAGCAACTTTCATGTTGGAGACTTTCTCTAAATCATTCATCTTCATGGACTTTCTTCAAGAACAAAGTTATGGGGTTTTTGAGGTGAAGTATAAGAAGACTTCATTTTTTCTCTTCTTTTTCATGATCTAAACCATGTTTGATCCATGATTCCTCTTAATCAACTTAGTATACTAATTTCTATGTATTTTGTTTTGAATTTGAGAAGCCCTTGGTGTTGAAGGACTTGGAAAGAGAAGCAAAATCAAGAAGATTTGAGGATCTTCAAGAGGTAAGAGGGAGATCCATCTCACCAACTAATTATGGTGGTGGGAGATGGTCTTATATTTGATGAATTGTGAATTCATGTGAGAATTCCAATCCATGGTCATGTAATAATTAATTGTGTGTTTATGAGCTTTGCACTATTTTCTTGTGCCTTGATTATTTTGTCTATGCTTAATATGCTTTGCTTGATTTTATGGCTTTGATAGTATACTTATAATATGCATGATGAGTATGTGGCATGTTTGTGATATTTATGATGAAATATATATATGTATGCCATGATGTGTGGATGAAAAGAAAATTGATATTGGTTCCAATGGCCAAGGAAAAGCTACAGTTTTGATGCCCTTGATGAAGGTCAATGTTGAAAATTTTCAAGAACAAGGAAATTAAATTTTGATCCCTAGAACAATAAGAATTTCGGCCAAGACACCTCAAAATAGGTATTTACAAATTAATATGTTTATGGAAGAATAAAATTGGATTGATTTGAGGAGTATGAAAAATGAACTAAAGGTTTGTTTTTTTTTTAAGAAAACATAAACACAAATTTTAGAATGAAATTTTATTGATTTATTTTGTGAAGAAACAAGAATGGAATTTATTTAAGTTAGAAGAAAAATATTTCATGGTTCCAATGACCATCTATAAGGTTTTGATAATTTAGAAAAATGTTTTGATGCTATGAAATACAAGAATTTTCAAATAAGGATTTTTGAAAAGGGAATTAAGTGTTGTAAATTAAGTGAAGTGGAATTTTCATAAATAAAAGAAAAAGAAGATTGAAAGTATTGAACTTCAAATTAATTTAAAAAGAATCAATTTTTAGAAGTGATTTAGAAATATAAAAGAAAATGTTTGTAACTTAAATTTACTCACAAGAATTTATTTGGGTTTTGAAAAACGTTAGGAAATTTAAAGTTAAGAAACAATAATTAAAACAACTCAATATGATTTTGTAGGACTAGATCAATAAAAAGTGATTTTGAGAAAATATATATTAAGGAAAAGATTTTTGACTAAGAATGAAAAAGGATTTGCAAAGAAAGTGAAAATGAATTTGAACAAATGGATTTGTTATATGACCAATCGGTACTTTGGTTTTGAAAATAAAACTTTAATGGTTTTGTTTGTGTAAAACCATATCAATTTAAAAGGAAAAATGTTTTGATAATTTTTCAAATAGTAATGCCTAGATTTTGATGAAACAAAGTAATTTTTCGAGTGGAAATATAATTGATTTAATACAAGAAATTTGAAAAGGGAATCAGAGTATTTTACTCACTTGAAAAATTAAGTTTTGTAAACGAAAATATTTTCAAACTTCAATTTATTTTGAAGTAGGTTAATTTGGAAATGATTTGGGGAAAAATAGAGAATATAATGGTATTTTGAGAATTTACTCAAGTATAACTTATTTTCAAGTTTTGAAGTATGTTTGAAAATTTTAAGATTTGAAACGTTGATTTATATCAATGGAAATGTAATTTTGTGGATTATAGTTGAAAAAGAATTTCTTGAGTAAAGAAACGTGGAAAAAGATTTTCTTGAGTAAAAAAATGTGAAAAATGAAGTACAAAGTCATAATATTTTGAGAAATGATGAAATGGAATTTTTGAAGGTTAAGAAATATTTTTTGTAATAAAATTGTGGTGAAAAATGATTTACGTATCTTAAAAATGATTTAGAATATAGTAAAATATTCCTATGCGATTTAAAATATGTTAAAATATTTCTACGTGATTTGAATTATGTTTAAATATTTTACGTGAGTTTAAATGTTTGACGTACTGTTAAAAAATCACTATGTGATTTCAAAGTAATAGAATATTTTTACGGTATTGTGAGAATATAACAGAAATGTTTTAGAATTTTGAAAATGTAACAGAAGTGTTACGATATTTTGAAAACGTAACAGAAACATTTTGGAATTGTGAAAACATAATGAAAATGTTGCGCAATCTTGTGAAAATACGGCGAAAGTGTTTTATAACTATGAAAACATGATAACATGATTTTGTGTTGAAAATACAGTATAATTACTGTTTAACCAGTGTATGGACACTGTATGAGAGAGTGACGTGTTTTGCCTATGATTGGTATTTGGTGCATTTTATATGCATTGGAAAGAAATGCCCATATTTGGATTTGGTGCATTATATATGCATTGAAAAGATTTGACCCGTTGGGGTTGGACTTGCACTGATATACTCGTCCATTGTACAAATGAAATTGAAAAGATTTGGCCCGTTGGGGTTGGACTTGCACTGATAAATTCGTGCATTGTATAAAAGATAGCTAATAGCTATTATGGCCCTTGTGGTTGAAGAGGGAATGAGAATTGATAGTGAGGTCTATGATGGATCTTGGGGGCGTCGAGGCGTGGCGGTCGACCAGTGGATAGCTGGCGAGTACTCTATGCCACTTGGCAATGCAGTCCGTTGCAACGCATTGACGATACCCGACAAGAACACGATTCTTTTCAATGACCCCAGAGATTGTCTTTGGGCTAAGGCTGACAATTAACCAGAGCATTCTTCTCGAAATTGTGAAAACCTCCATGGAGTCATTTTTGATAAAATGAGTCTTTGTACATATGCATAAATCTGAGCATTTATATCTGTGTGATATATTAATTGGGGAATATTGGTTATTGGTTATGACAATTGTTTTGAGTACTTGGATGATGATTGAACTGATAAATGATTAGATGATGATAGTTGATTAATGCTGATAGCATGATTATGGTATGATCTATCTGTATGATATAGCTATTTGTGTTATCTCTGTGCTGCCATGTTGGTATTGGTGTAGGTAATCTCACCTCTTTGTTATATTGTTTTATTGTGTCTGTACTGTTAAAATCAATTAATAGAAGGATCGAGTTGTCTTAGACATAACGGGCGATGGATACTCTGAGATTGGTGATAACAATAAGGAGTGGACATTCAGGACTCGAAGGTGTGCAGTGTTGACAAAGGAACAGATGTCTGATGCATCAAGATGGATAGAAAAAAGAATAAGTATGTTAAAGTTTCTCGTTAGTGTTGTACTGTGCTATTAAGTAGGACCCGTCATGGGGTTTGCTACTGTCAAAAAAAAAATAAGTCTGTTAATTTTATATTTCTCTTTAAATTGTGATATTAATTAGTGTCAATATTGCATAATGAATAGTTGAAATATGATTTTCAATATTACCTAATATTTTCAGTAAATTTACATTTTAGTAAAGAAGAAATTTTGAAACCCATCTTTTATAACTCAAACTTTGTGCGAACTTATTTTCAGATTATGAGTCGGGAGTCAGAAATGTGATGCCCTAACTAGGGTGTTACATTAGTTGGTATCAGAGTCAGGGTGTTACAATTAGTTGGAATCAGGGCACGGCTTGAGTCTTTTGGGGTTTGTGGTTAGGTCTATTTTGCTTGTGTTGTGTTCTCTGTGTGTTTGTTTCCCAAAGGGAAATAATGTTGTTTATAATGGATATTAGATCCATTGTATTTCGATCCGCATGCCTTAAAAAAAAAGGGAATGGCTCAGGATAGTTATACTTGTGTGGAAGTGGAACATGTTACTAGTAATGCAGTTGCAGCTACGGGAGCAACGTGAGCAATGTGGAAAGACGATTGCATGAACAAAGGACCGCTGTTTAGTGGAAACTGGAAGTTGAAGTTTAGGATCTGATGGAAGAGAATCAGTCTTGGAATATAAGATTTCATAATTTTGAAACCTGGTATTTTTTTTTTTTAGGATAATGAGAAAGTAATTTATTTCGACGGAAGATGAATTTACAACCATTGAGGAAACCAAAAATAGTAAAGGATGTGAAAGAAAGTACTTAAATGAAGGAATGTACGTCAAGAAAACAATTTACGAAAAAGTTGGACACATTTTCAAAGAGTATAATCTCTGATGTGTTCTTTGAAAAACAGAGTTTTCTATTAGTAAAATTTTTGATAGTAAGGGAAGTTGTTACTCTGAATGGAACGGGAGTGTTCTGAGTAGAAGATTTAAACAATGGAGATTGCGTCATTGGAGCTAATCCTATAAACCATACTGAATATTTCTGTGAGTGACCTATTCCTTATGACATATGATTGAGTAGATCAATTATATGTTAGAGTTATTCATTATCATCTGATTTGTTTACCTCTGTTTCTATTCTTAACTAATCGAGTTATTCAAGTTATTCAAATTGTTGTTATAGATCAAAACTTTGTGTTAGTTTGATCTGTTGTTCAAAAATTTTGTGTTAGTTTGATCTGTTTCATAAACAGAAGTGGTCTTTGAAAATGGATTGGTTATTTTCCAACCATATCCAATGAGATTATTTCAACAGACTGTGAGTAATACAGAGAAAATCCATTCTAGAAAAATGGGTTACATCCAATTCTTTGCTGGATATGTTCGATAACAGGTTCGATTCGTTTTGTTATCTTCTATGATGTTTTCTTTCATCTCCTGCAACTGAAGGAATATCTAGCAAGAAAGGATATTTCTATATTTGTATCCATATTAACGTATCTGAGTAACGCAGCAGAAGCGTGGTGAATTTTTCAAAAGATTGGAACAATTCTTCTATGGGAAAACTTAAGACGGTAATGGAAAACCGTAGAAAAAAAAATTTGTGGAAGTATCCGGTATAGTGCTGTGGAAAGAAGAACTCAGTTAGTGAGACATTTCCTGTTAAAAGCAAAAATCTAGAATATGTAGTGATACGAAGATAAGGAAATTTTAAGTAATACATTACATTAGCTAAACATTACATTACATTAGTTGGAAGTTATCTGAGAAAAACTATTCTAGGCATGAATGAAGATCGGTTGTTGTTATGTTGATATCAGAGATATGGAAATTCTTTCTTTCTGGAGTAACATTCAACATCTTCAGTAATAACCAACAAAATCTCTATGATAGGAGTCTGAGATATCTGTTTGATCAAGAGAAGTTGAACATCACCAAAGAGATTTTGTGGGATTAGAATAGTATAGCAAGATGTAATAGAGGAAGCTTCATGAGAATTGGAAAATAAGATGAAAGCACCATATCCGTATTTATTCCGAGGGTGTGAAACCATGGTCATGAAATTTCGAGGACGAAATTTCCTCAAAATAGGTGTCAAAATGGTCAAGACCATATGAGATTGTTCGAGTTTTATCCTACGGTGTGCTTGAGGTGAAGAAAGAAGGTCATAAACCTTTCATGATAAATGGCCAGAGTGTAACACCCCAAATTTTCCATCTCTTAATCAGTAATTTTGACAGTTAACAGAATTTTACTGTTTAGTAATTTCTGGATACTGTAAAATTATTTTGATTATTTCGTCAGCGTATTTGATCATTTTGAGTGATTTACTCCGTGTCAGGAAAATAATAATTTTCGGGTCGAGGAAAATCTTTTTGTATTTATTTCTCTTGACTGTTAATTATTTTTAACAATCTGACTTGATTTTCATACGTTTTCTAATTTTTATGATTTTATGTGTGATTTTGAATTTTTTTTCTGTTTGTGGGCCCCACGAGGTGTTTGTGGGCCCAAGTGACCATACGTGGGCCCAGGTGGGTCCCGCAAAGTGAAAATTTTTTTACGCATAGAAAAATTTATACCGTTTAGACGGAGACAGGGGATCTTACTAAACCTGAATCCGGAAACAGTTTTAGAAAATTTGTTTTCTACTGTATTTAATTATCTGGTGATAAAAATACAATAAATATATTCTTTCGTGGGATTTTTAGTAGATAAAAATAGAAATCATATTGCTTAAGTCAACATTGGTGGTTTGAATATCCACTATTGATTCAATTAACGGTTAAGAAATAAATTTAATAAAGAAACATAAGATAATCATCATTGATTTAATCAATGGTGTGAGAATAAACTTAATTAGGCAAGCTTCAATATCAACTGTAGATTTAATCAATGGTGTAAAATTAATTATATAAAGTGACCATTTACAACCATTAGATTTAGAGTTGATCAAGGGTGGAGATTTGGTCTTAAAAAGTGACAAAGACCATTTATGACCATTGGATGAAGAATTAATCAAGGGTGGAGATTTGGTCTTAAAAAGTAGCAAAGACTAATTATGACCCTTGGATTAAAAGTAAGAAGAAGTAATCTTGACCCTTTATTTTGGAGACACATCTAATGGCTAGAATTTAAAAGAGAAGGATCCAATGGTTTAGATTAAGTCTTCTAAATTAAAAGTCTACCTAAATCCTAACCATTGAATTAATCAATGGCTAGGAATGCTTCAAATAATTGTATAAAAAAAAAAGATGACAACGTCATGCATTATGGAAGGGGGGGACGGTTTTGGAGTGCTTGGACAAGGAGGAGACAATTTTTTTTAGTAGCCTTTTTAGGCTAAAGAACAGATGAAGTCAACAATGATTTGATTAGTAACTAATTAAGCCTAATTTGATTAATCTAATGGCCTAATTAACAAGTTAAGTAAACTAAATTAAATGTTAAATTGTTATAATCTAATTTTTAATTAGATATCCTAATTTTAATTAGAAATTATAATATGTGAAATAATATGTTAATTAATTAGTTATATAGTTAGAATGTTAATTAAGATTGGTTAGGAAATTTAACCTAACTAATTACCTAATTAATTAGCATGCAATTAGGTGAAAATTGAGAACAATTAATTCCCTAAAATACTCAAGGAGCCACACGATTTTCATGCAGCTTGGGGAGACTTTTATATGGTTCTTGAACCACCAATAATAGCCATACAAACTAAATTAATGACCATTATTGTTTGTCATGGTTAATATGACCATTATTGTTTTATTTACTTCCTTTGGATTGCATGATGAAGGGGGGACGGTTGGAGAAGCAAGAAAGAAGAAGAGACATGTTGAGACATGTTGGAGTAGCCTTTTTAGGCCAAAGAAAAAGCTTGAAGACATTAATTAGATGTTTTGACCAATTATTGGTCATTTTCCTAAAGCAAAATTATTTTCTTCTTTCTCTCCATGCAATGCTACGGCTGCCCACTTTAATTCAGCCATTTGATTTCATTTGTATTACATTTTATAACATTTAACTCATTCTCTCTCTTCTCTCTCTTCTAATTTGTCAAGAACACCAAGAACAACACCATTTTCTTTCCTTCCTTGAGCATTCGGTCACCACCCATGGAACCACTTCCAATCTTCCATAATTTTATCTAGCTACATATCTTGAATCCTCTCATCAATTCAAAACACTTTCATATTGGAGACTTTCTCTAAATCATTCATCTTCATCACTCAACCAAGCCAAGAACACAAAACAACCATTTTCCTTCATTTTCTCATCAAATGGTTCGGCCATGACCACCAAAAGCACCACCCATCACTTTTAATTTCATCCAACCATAGATCTTGAATCTACATGATATTCTAAGCAACTTTCATGTTGGAGACTTTCTCTAAATCATTCATCTTCATGGACTTTCTTCAAGAACAAAGTTATGGGGTTTTTGAGGTGAAGTATAAGAAGACTTCATTTCTTCTCTTCTTTTTCATGATCTAAACCATGTTTGATCCATGGTTCCTCTTAATCAAGCTTAGTATACTAATTTCTATGTATTTTGTTTTGAATTTGAGAAGCCCTTGGTGTTGAAGGACTTGGAAAGAGAAGCAAAATCAAGAAGCTTTGAGGATCTTCAAGAGGTAAGAGGGAGATCCATCTCACCAACTAATTATGGTGGTGGGAGATGGTCTTATATTTGATGAATTGTGAATTCATGTGAGAATTCCAATCCATGATCATGTAATAATTAATTGTGTTTATGAGCTTTGCTTTATTTTCTTGTGCCTTGATTATTTTGTCTATGCTTAATATGCTTTGCATGATTTTATGGCTTTGATAGTATACTTATAATATACATGATGAGTATATGACATGTTTGTGATATTTATGATGAAATATATATATGTATGCCATGATGTGTGGATGAAAAGAAAATTGATCTTGGTTCCAATGGCCAAGGAAGAGCTATGGTTTTGATGCCCTTGATGAGGGTCAATGTTGAAATTTTTCAAGACCAAGGAAATTAAATTTTGATCCCTAGAACAATGAGAATTTTGGCCAAGACACCTCAAAATAGGTGTTTACAAATTAATATGTTTATGGAAGAATAAAATTGGATTGATTTGAGGAGTATGGAAAATGAACTAAAGGTTTGTTTTTTTTTTAAGAAAACATGAACACAAATTTTAGAATGAAATTTTATTGATTTATTTTGTGTAGAAACAAGAATGGAATTTATTTAAGTTAGAAGAAAAATATTTCATGGTTCCAATGACCATCTATAAGGTTTTGATAATTTAGGAAAATGTTTTGATGCTATGAAATACAAGAATTTTCAAATAAGGATTTTTGAAAAGGGAATTAAGTGTTGTAAATTAAGTGAAGTGGAATTTTCATAAATAAAAGAAAAAGAAGATTGAAAGTATTGAACTTCAAATTAATTTAAAAAGAATCAATTTTTAGAAGTGATTTAGAAATATAAAAGAAAATGTTTGTAACTTAAATTTACTCACGAAGAATTTATTTGGGTTTTGAAAAACGTTAGAAAATTTAAAGTTAAGAAACAATAATTAAAACAACTCAATATGATTTTGTAGGACTAGATCAATAAAAAGTGATTTTGAGAAAATATATATTAAGGAAAAGATTTTTGACTAAGAATGAAAAAGGATTTGCAAAGAAAGTGAAAATGAATTTGAACAAATGGGTTTGTTATATGACCAATCGGTACTTTGGTTTTGAAAATAAAACTTTAATGGTTTTGTTTGTGTAAAACCATATCAATTTAAAAGGAAAAATGTTTTGATAATTTTTCAAATAGTAATGCCTAGATTTTGATGAAACAAAGTAATTTTTCAAGTGGAAATATAATTGATTTAATACAAGAAATTTGAAAAGGGAATCAGAGTATTTTACTCACTTGAAAAATTAAGTTTTATAAACGAAAATGTTTTCAAATTTCAACTTATTTTGAAGCAGATTAATTTGGAAATGATTTGGAGAAAAATGGAGAATATAATGGTATTTTGAGAATTTACTCAAGTATAACTTATTTTCAAGTTTTGAAGTACGTTTGGAAATTTTAAGATTTGAAACATTGATTTATATCAATGGAAAAGTAATTTTGTGGATTATATTTGAAAAAGAATATCTTGAGTAAAGAAACGTGGAAAAAGATTTTCTTGAGTAAGAAAATATGAAAAATGAAGTACAAAGTCATAATATTTTGAGAAAGGATGAAATGGAATTTTTGAAGGTTAAGAAATATTTTTCGTAATAGAATTGTGGTGAAAAATGAGTTACGTATCTTAAAAATGATTTAGAATATAGTAAAATATTCCTATGCGATTTAAAATATGTTAAAATATTTCTACGTGATTTGAATTACGTTTAAATATTTTACGTGAGTTTAAATATTTGACGTACTGTTGAAAAATCACTATATGATTTAAAAGTAATAGAATATTTTTACGGTATTGTAAAAATATAACAGAAACGTTTCAGAATTTTGAAAACGTAATGAAGTGTTACGATATTTTGAAAACGTAACAGAAACATTTTGGAATTGTGAAAACATAATGAAAATATTGCGCAATCTTGTGAAAATACGGTGAAAGTGTTTTATAACTATGAAAACATGATAACATGATTTTGTGTTGAAAATACAGTATAATTACTGTTTAACCAGTGTATGAACATTGTATGAGAGAGTGACGTGTTTTGCCTATGATTGGTATTTGGTGCATTTTATATGCATTGGAAAGAAATGCCCGTATTTGGATTTGGTGCATTATACATGCATTGAAAAGATTTGGCCCGTTGGGGTTGGACTTGCACTGATAAATTCGTGCATTATATAAAAGATAGCTAATAGCTATTATGGCCCTAGTGGTTGAAGAGGGAATGAGAATTGATAGTGAGGTCTATGATGGATCTTGGGAGCGTCGAGGCGTGGCGGTCGGCCAGTGGACAGCTGGCGAGTACCCTGTGCCACTTGGCGATGCAGTCCATTGCAACGCATTGACGATACCCGACAAGAACACGATTCTTTTCAACGACTGGGAGATTGTCTTTGGGCTAAGGCTTACAATTAACCAGAGCATTCTTCTCAAAATTGTGAAAACCTCCATGGAGTCATTTTTGATAAAATGAGTCTTTGTACATATGCATAAATCTGAGCATTTATATCTGTGTGATATATTAATTGGGGAATATTGGTTATTGGTTATGACAATTGTTTTGAGTACTTGGATGATGATTGAACTGATAAATGATTAGATGATGATAGTTGATTAATGCTGATAGCATGATTATGGTATGATCTATCTGTATGATATAGCTATTTGTGTTATCTCTGTCTTTGCCATGTTGGTATTGGTGTAGGTGATCTCACCTCTTTGTTATATTGTTTTGTTGTGTCTGTACTGTTAAAATCAAATAATAGAAGGATCGAGTTGTCTTAGACATAACGGGCGATGGATACTCTGAGATTGGTGATAACAATAAGGAGTGGACATTCAGGACTCGAAGGTGTGCAGTGTTGACAAAGGAACAGATGTCTGATGCATCAAGATGGACAGAAAAAAGAATAAGTATGTTAAAGTTTCTCGTTAGTGTTGTACTGTGCTATTAAGTAGGACTCGTCATGGGGTTTGCTACTGTAAAAAAAAAATAAGTCTATTAATTTTCTATTTCTCTTTAAATTATGATATTAGTTGGTGTCAATATTGTATAATGAATAGTTGAAATATGATTTTCAATATTACCTAATATTTTCAGTAAATTTACGTTTCAGTAAAGAAGAAATTTTGAAACCCATCTTTTATAACTCAAACTTTGTGCAAACTTATTTTCAGATTATGAGTCGGGTGTCAGAAATGTGATGCCCTAGCTAGGGTGTTACATTAGTTGGTATCAGAGCTAGGGTGTTACATTAGTTGGTATCAGAGCTAGGGTGTTACACAGAGAGTGAAACACTTTGAAGGAGTGGGGATTGAGCACTACTCCGTAGATGTCACCTGAGCACAGAAACCTGACCAAAGTCAAGCTAATGACTTTAAACAAGCGCTTCTTGGGAGGTAACCCATGTTATCTTGTTTTTCTATTTTATTTCATCTTTTTATTTTAATTTTGTTTGTTAGATTGTTGTTTTGATGTTTGTCTTTTGGATTTTGTCTAGGTTTGACCCTTCTTGAAGTCATATTTAGAAGAAGAGAGAGATCAGAAGGTTCCACACTCAGCCCATGAAAAATTCTATGGCCATGGATTAAACACCAGAAGTTTTTCCACCACCGCAGTGAGTTCTTTTCTTTTATCCCTTCTCTTGTTTTAGATTTTTACATTGGGGACAATGTAAGTTCTAAGCTTGGGGGGGTATTTTCATTTTCATTTTCTTATTTTCATTCTCATTAGTTTCATGCATTCTCATGTCTTGTTTTACATTGCATTTTCATGTTGCATAATATCTCTTGGATTTTTGGTTGAACTTGTGCCCCTCTCTTTTGAGGATTTTGAGATAGTATTGATTTGGAACCCAATTTGTTGATTCATGTAGTTGGCAACAAGCATTGTTTTAATTGATAGTAGAGGTGATCTTTTGATAGTTGATAATTAGCATAATGTTCTCTGAATTTGTGCTTCTCATTGAATTTTTTAAACCTCTAAATGTGAGTTTTGAGCCTATATGGGATATATGCACTATATGATTTTTGTTCCTATTCTTTGTGTTGAGTGATATTCTTCATTGATCATGTGCTCTAGCACTTGATTTGAAACCTTTTTGAGGCGAAATTTTTGGTTGCATGCTTGAATGTGATTAAGGCATTCTAGGTATTTTTCTGGCCTTCTAAAAATGTTACACTTTCATCCTCTAGTTGCCCATTTTGAGCCTACTGCATACTTGTTTTCTTGATACCTATGCTGAAACATTGTTGGTTATCATTTAGAATATTAAATGGAGCGAATTGGGCTTGAAAGTTGTGTTGGGAATTATATGTATTTGAGCTTCCTCTTTCTCAAAAAAAATAAAAAATAAAAGAAACATCATGAGATGAAAGCTTGAAAAAGAGAGAAAGAGAAGAAGGAAAAGAAAGGAAGAAAATTCTTTGAAATGTGGAGTTATGTTTTAGATTGAAAGATTGTCTTTGCTCCATTTATGTTCTATTGGATTTCTTGTGTTTATTGAAAATCTTGATAAGCCCTTTGTGTATACCTTCCTTTCTCTACCCTACCTAACATCATTCCCATGGCCCCATTACAACCCTTGAAAGACCTTTTGATTCTTGCATGCATGCTGATTATTAGTGGAAATCTGGTTTCTTATCAAGCATATGGAAGTGCATTTTCTTTGAAGGATTTTGAGCGCATTGTCTTCACCCTTAAACACTCTGAGTGTGGTTAGTGGAGTGAACTTAATTCAATTAGTGAGGATGCATGATTTCTTAGAACTTAGCCTCTAATTGGACTTGATTTTGATTACCTCTCAGTTTCTTTGTTTGCCTTAGCCTATTGCTTGAATATTATTTTCTCGGGTTCCTCATTCATTATTTTCTTTTGATCCCACTTCTTGGTTTGGCTTTAATTTTTTCTTGAGGACAAGCAAAGTCTTAAGCTTGGGGGGATTTGATGTGTTTGAAACAACATCATGTTTTGTTCTTATTTTGCATGCATTCTTGAGCATTTTAGGCATTTTAGTTTCCCTTTTCAGTTTGTTTTTCCCTTAGTTCGGATAACTGCGGTGTTTTTGGTGTTCTTGTGCAAGATTAATGTTGAATTGACCTTGGATTGAATGGAATGCTTGCATGTTTGAAGTTGGAGCTTAATGGATAGCAATAAAGGTGCAAAAAGGCTATTCCAAAGGGAACCATGGCCTGCCCGTGGTTTCTACCACGGCCATGGTTCGAGGGAATCAAGAAAATGCAGAAAACTGAAACAGACTCAACCACGGCCTGGCCGTGGTGGCCACCACGGCCGTGGTTGAGAGCCAGCAGTGAAACCTCCATCTCAGAACCAACCACGGCCTGGCCGTGGTGGCCACCACGGCCGTGGTTCGGGGCGCGCAGCAAATTTTTAGTTTTTCTGTTTTTATTTCTTTTGGGGACTTTTGGCCCATGAAAACCCTAGGCTATTAATAGATGTTCTGAATGCAATTAGGGGAGGGAAGCTTTGATTGAAACCTAGTTCTAAGGAGGCACAAAGGAGGCTTGGGTTCTTCATCTTCTTATTCTTCTTCCATTGTTACGGGTTTGGGATGTTTTTAAGTTTGATTTCTGTTTCCTTCTTCTCTATGTCTGAGTAGTTACTCTTGTTTCTAGGATTGGGCAATGCCCTTTGATACATTGATAATGATTAATTGACGTTGTTTTCTCCTTTTATTAATCTTGATTGTTCATTGATTCAATTCTTATTGCTTTTATTCATGTGAATTTGTTGGCCACTTATTTGCATCTCATAGGCATTTAGGGACGTACTGAGAGGTGAACCTAAGTGTTGGAACCATTAGAATTGAACTTAAGGTCTAAATCACGAGAGTAGTTTTAGCCTTTCGAGGAATCAATGAATTACCACAAAGCGTAATGGGTTCAATTTAAATTCAATTACCACGAAAGTAGGAATTGGTTTAATTGGGCACGGGTCTTGTATCTTGAAAGAGAACATTAACTAATTTTGGGTAATTCACCTTCAATAGAATTTCAGATTTAATAAAAGGGTTGTCAATTAGGATTTGTCTTGTATCATTGTGGTACCCCAATCTTGGAAGCTTTATTAAATCTAAAAACCCCCTTCTTGATAACTTGCTATTTTTGTTCTAAATTCTATTTTCTTGATTTTTATTTAATTGTTTTGTTACTACGTTCTTATCAATCAACAATCATATTTTCTTTTGTTTAACTTAATTGAATTAATTAATTAATTGGTATTCATAGACACAGTCCCTGTGGATTCGATCTTTTTATTACTTGACGATGAAACCGTACACTTGCGGATTTCACACATCAAAACCGTGTGGGTGTAAAGGGAAAGAGAAGAGAGGGTGTGAGGGAGAGAAGAAACAAAGGTAGAGAGAGAAGGAAAAGTGTTTGAAATGAAAAGTTGGTAGGAAAAATGAAAAGATAATGACTTCGGTCATCTTTTCCCTCCCAACTGTAGAGCCAAAAGATGAGAGAGGAAAAGGTGAAGCTTCCTTGAGAAGCTTCACACAATTTTTGATAAAGTGAAGGATGATGTCATGGTGATGATGTCATTAAGGTGTTCTCTAGAAAAAAGAACTAATACTTTACTTGAGCTATTATCCAGTGGACAAATATTACAGTTAACAGAAATAATATTTATTGTCTCACAGATGATAAAATATACTACGATTTTATTTATCAAATAAAATCTCAAAAAAAGAAAACTTCGTAAACTGTGCCTCACTTCGAGTTTAGTAAAATCCCCCATCGACGTTTCTATAGTCCAAAGATTTTCGGCCTCAGAAAAATATTTTATTTCTCTGACCCCGCTAAACACGTATGCAAATCGAGAAATATAAAAAAAATAATCAAACACTTCTAATAATTCTAGAAAAATTCACAAATATTATAACATGAATGCATTCCATGAAATAATTAATTTTCGGGGTGTTACATAGAGAGTTTGTTTCTAAGTCACAAATAGTGGAAGAGGATGTAACAAAATTTGAGAGTAATCAAAGTTAGTTTAATTTTTTAGGCATACTGATTGTTCGTTTTAATGCCAAATTGACTAGTAGCAAATATGAGAAAATAAAGTTAAGGTAAAATAATAATTGAGATGAATCTTAGTATTTATTCTAAAGTTTTTGGAAGTTAGGAAACTTGATTTAGCATAATTCAAGTGTCCTTAGTAGATATAAAGTTCCAATATAAGTCTTAAATGGCAAAGTAGGACTTTACTTCCTTATTTCTCCCTCATCTCCCACGGCTGGAACAAAAGAAAATAGAAACAGAAAAAAAGGATCGAAGGGGAGAAAGAAGAGGGGAAAGAGGAGGAGAAGCCAAAGGGAACTAAAAGATCAAAGGGAAAAGCTTAAAGATCATCTTGTCTACAAGAGGTAGGGGTTCTTAACCTTGAATCTCATCTTTTCCCTCATCCATTTGAAGTTTGAAGTTAAGTCTTTTAGATAGAGAAAATGGGTTTGAGAAGCAATATCTATTTTCTTACTCAGTTCTTGATTTCATTGGTTGAATTTAGTTATTTTCAGCTTATTGGATTCAAGCTAGATGACTTTGTCTTTAGATAAAAACCTTTAGTTCCTCAAGTGGAACATAGAACTTAGGTTATGGTTTTAACCATTAATCTATGTGTAAATGAGTTAGAGTTGGTGTTTGATGGTTCTAATATGATTAGAGATCATGTTTAGGACTGGATATTACTTAGAATCCATGATATGAGAATTGGATTTGAGTTTAGAAATAAATTTGCTATATGAGACAATTAGTTTTCTAGTTTTCTGCAAGATGTAATCGATTACCAGGTCTTTGGAAGCGATGTAATCAATTACAAGAGCAATGTAATCAATTACTAAGCTTTTGGAACACAAGAAGAAGTAAGGTATAATCGATTACAAGAGTAATGTAATTGATTACCAGGTTTTTGGAAATGATGCTAACGATTACAGAAGCAATGTAATCGATTACCAAGCTTCTGACTTAAGGGTTTTAGTTGTTGTAATCGATTACAACCCAGACGTAATCGATTACAAGTCCCTTATTTTTGCAAAAACTAAGTTTTTGTACCCTTAGGGTTAAAAGTAACCCTAGTAAATCTATGTATTAGTGATTAGTGATCCAATTAAGATAAATTAAATATAGTAGAAGCTCGAGAAGCTTTAGTTTCATCCTTATGGTTGAAAAGAAGTATGTGCTTAAGAGTTATACTTTTACTTTAATAATTTGGGCTAACATAGAAGGTATGTATAAGTTTAAGTCTTAATGCATTCTAAAAGTTGTGAATTGCTACGAATAAGTATCTAGCACCTTTGGGCAACATAGTGTTGCATTTAAATATCAATTGAGATGTGATAATGTGGTGTAGTAGATATAAGTAAACTGAGTTCAGTTGGTAATAGTCATTTGTCATAATGCATGAGTTGCTCCAAAGAGAGAAAGTGGAGTTAGTGATGCATGAATGGACTTAGTATAGAGATAGTATAGAAGTTCTAGTCTTTAAGCATTCTAATAGTTGGCAATTGCTTAAAGTATGTATCTAGGACCTTGAGTACACTAGGGTGGCATAGTTTTACTACTTGTGGTATAAAAGTAAGGCAAGCTAGATACAAGAATCATTATTATGATTATTTAACTAGAAACATGGAAAATACTCCTTTATGAGTTAGAAGTGAGTTGAGACTACATGTTTGCTAGAGTTTAGTTCTTCATTTGGTTAGAAAGAATCGTGTAATGAGTTAAGGTGGTTGTTTTGTATGAGTTATACATAACACCGCATAGTTTCCTGTTACTTGCTAATTCTAAAGTAAAGTAATCTTTAATGATGTACATTCATATGGCCAAAGGAGATAGATGGGAAAGTCCAAAAGTCTCTTTGAGTGAGGATTCAGTCTTAGCTTCTCGTTAATGCAAAGATTACAAGTTTTATTTAGTGGAATCAATACTCTCACCAGTGTGAGTAGGAACCAGTCTACTTATTACTACGTGGTTCAAAGAATCAATCTCCTTATCTACAAGTTTAAAGAGAAATTGGAATAAGCAAGTGACACACACACACACACACACAAAATTATACACTTACACAATCACCTTGCATTTCATAATTATCATTCCTGAACATTGCATACATGTGAGCATATGGCATTCATATTCATTTTCTGTTCCTTGGCAATTGTATTGGAAGTTTCCTAGTGTAGATGATATTGTGCAATTGTATGGGCGGTTGTTCAATATCATTGATTATATACCTATAAGTTTGAGGTTGGAGATTGGCTTAGTGAACATTTACATAAAGTAAGAGAATGTAAATGTTTGAGTGGCATGGAGTAAAGACTTCATTGTTTGTTGCTAATCCTACATTTCAGAGTTAGTAAATTTATTCATAGAAAAAGGTTATATGTATAGTACCTATAACAAGTTTATAAATGAACTACCTCTGATATGTTACAACTATATAGATAGTTGTTTTTATCATATGAGTAAAGGGCTTAGGCTCATAGATTATGCGTTGTATTTAGTGAACCTTTACAGAACAGTAGCATGTGAATGTTCTAGTGATATTAAATAGACATTTAATATCCGGTAGCAACCATAATCTATTGTGATTAAGCTTGAGTATTATAAGTTTAAGTAGATGCGAGACAGCTTTGATACGTTATACAGTTGTATGGGCGAATGTATAATGTTGATATAGATTATGTTTATATGAAATTTATATTATTGAATTCCATGAAATACATGTGTATACTGAGAATTTGCATATTCTCACCTCTTTCTATATTTCTATGGTAAAAGCAGGTCAAGACCCTTTAAAGGGTAAGAAGATAAAGAAACTGAAGAATTAATGTAGGATAGTTTTATTTGTTTCTTTTATAGACAAAGCTTGTATAATTAGTTATATTTGCTTTGAAGATGTAAAAGTTATATCTATAACACTTTGCCTCCGGAGCTATTGTTGTATATGTGTATGACTTTTTATAGTGGCTCTCTATATTTAATTGTTTAATTATATGGAATTAGTAAGATAGTAAGAATAGAAGTAACACGTTTAATGCTTTATGTCTATATATATAAGTTATATCGAGATAATTGTATTAGAGTGTTACAAATAGATTACATATTCAAAATGAATTAAGGAATCATATTAAAGCTGCTTAAGAAGAAGATAATGAATTGAAAGAAACAAATGAACAAATTTTGTTAGGAAAGAAAAAGGAATATAGAAGGGCTCATGATGGAACAATTATATTTAGGGATAAATTGTGTGTTCCAAGAAAAGATGAAATTAAAGAAAGGATCTTAGAAGAAGCCTATAAACACAAGTATACCATCCACTCTAGAACAAGTAAGATATATCAAGACCTCTAGAATATGTTTTGGTGGCCAAACATGAAGAAAGATATAGTAGAATATGTGTCCAAATGTTTAGTATATCAAAAGGTCAAGATAGAGCATCAAAGATCTTCTGGTCCTTTGCGACCTTTAGAAATCCTAGAAGGGAAATGGGAGAGTATTTCAATGGACTTTGTAACAAGATTTCCTAGCACCCAGTTAGGTCATGATACGATTTGGGTTATAGTGGACAGGTTAATAAAGTCTGCGCACTTTTTGGTAATAAGATCTAATTATTCGTTGGATAAGTTAGCTCAACTATACATCCAAGAAATAGTGAGACTGCATGGTGTGCCCTTAAGTATAATATCTGATAAGGATCCTAGATTCACATCTAGATTTTAGGGAGCCCTATAAAAAGCATTTGGAATTAAACTGAATTTTAGTACAACTTATCATCCGAAACAAATGGGCAAACTAAAAGAACTATCCAGACCCTTGAAGGCATGTGTAACACCCCGCGATTTAATAACCACAGCACAATCGTCATTATACCACGGTTATGAAATTTATGGCATGCTACAACTCAAATCACAGGTTTCCAAATTAAATCATTGTGTATATAAAGAAAATATGAGCCACAAATGAATAGATGCACATGGAGTCATTTGAAAATATAATTCGACAAGATATACTCAAAATACAGCACATAAGACTGGATAATTTCCTTAAAACATACATATACTTAAAAGAACCTTTATACAAGTAATGCAAAAGAAACACAAACTATCCATAATGACGGCATGACTAAGGAGCTGGGCACTCCATCGCATCTACCTTGGGATCCTCCCCCGGTTCATCTGAAGACACATTGATAAGACAAAGTGAGGTCTCACAAGCAGGTGCCCTAGCAGTTGATGCCATAGAATGCACGTCCTCTCTAGGGGTGTGAAGTGGATCACCCCATAGCTCCCGAATGGGCAAGGAAAACTCCAGATGCACTGAGGTAGTGAGAGCCAGGATAGGATCTCCATCGCTGGTCCTCCTCACGGTCAAGATCAGATCCCCAACATACCATATATGCTTGCTGGCCCAGTCGACTCTCCAAGCATTGGCTCCCCTCGGTGAACATAATCCCGATGAAACCAATAGAACCCTTTCTTGTCGCCATCACTGAATGCAGGAGATCAAACCAAGTAAAATCTAGGAGATTCAACCTCATCCCCTTTGCAGTCTTTAACCAAAATCACATAGAACAAGAATAGTGCAAACAAGAGGCGAAATATCCTACATCATTACTAACATGGCAGCAAAGGAAAAATAATATGAATGACGAAGTCATTTTATATATACAGATATTGCAGATATATTAAAGTTATCCATCTTATAGATATCATCAGAAAGCATATCCCACAATAATATAAATACTAACAACACTATAACAATAGATATCCACCATAGATATATAAATAATAATTATGCCACCACAATATGTATGTTGACCATGCCATGATAATATGTGAACTGACCATGTGCATGCATAATGCGTATGCTGACCATCTTTGTGCAGAATGTACTCATTTCCTACTCCATGGAGCTGATGCGTGAAATCCGCAAGTGTACGGTTTCGTCGTCAAGTAATAAAAAGATCAAATTCACAGGGACTGTGTCTATGAATACCAATTAATTAATTAATTCAATTAAGTTAAACAAAAGGGAATATGATTGTTGATAAAGAAGAACATAGTATCAAAACAATTAAATAAAATTAAGAAAATAGAATTCAGAACAAAAATAGCAAGTTATCAAGAAGGATATTCAGATTCAAGAAAGCTTCCAAGATTGGGATACCACAATGATACAAGATAAATCCTAATTGACAACCCTTTTATTAAATCTGAAATTCAATTGAAGGTGAATTACCCTAAATTAGTTAATGTTCTTTCTCAAGATACAAGATCTGTGCCCAATTAAACCAATTCCTACTCTCGTGGTAATTGAATTTAAATTGAACCCATTACGCTTTGTGGTAATTCATTGAATCCTCGAAAGGCTAAAACTACTCTCGTGATTTAGACCTTAAGTTCAATTCTTATGGTTCCAACACTTAGGTTCACCTCTCAGTATGTCCCTAAATGCCTATGAGATGCAAATAAGTAGCCAGCAAATTCACATGAATAAAAGCAATAAGGATTGAATCAAAGAACATTCAAGATTAATAAAAGTGAAACAACGTCAATTAATCATTATCAATGTATCAAAGGGCATTGCCCAATCCTAGAAACAAAAGAAACTACTCAGACATAGAGAAGAAGGAAATAGAAAACATGTTCTTAAACATCCAAACCCGTAATCCAAGAGAGAAGAAGGAAGAAAGATGAAGATCAAGAGCCAAAGCCTCCAATGTGCCTTTTCCAAAACCAAATTAGAACCCCCTCATTGTATTCAGAACCTCTATTTATAACCCTAGGGTTTTAATTGGCTAAAAAGCCCCCAAAAGAAATAAAAAGAAAGACATAAAAACTGTTGCGCACTGCGATCCACGGTCGTGGATCTCTCTGCCACAGGCCAACTTTGCACTCTGTTGAATTCCACGGCCGCGGATGGTTCCACGGCCAGGCTGTGGAACTCACTGGAGTTCTCTTTTCCTTCTTTAAGTTGTCCCTCGATCCATGGTAGTGGTTTGATCCACGGGCAGGCCGTGGATCCCTCTGGAATGGCCTTTTTGCACCTTTATTGCTATCCATTAAGCTTCAACTTCAAACATGCGAGCATTTCATTCAATCCAAGGTCAAATCAACATTAATCCTACACAGGAACACCAAAAACACCGCAGTTATCTGAACTAAGGGAAAAAATAACCAAAAAGGGAAACTAAAATGCCTAAAATGCTTAAGAATGCATGCAAAACAAGAACAAAACATGATGTTATTTCACCCACATCAAATGTCCCCAAGCTTAAGACTTTGCTTGTCCCCAAGCAATAATTAATGCCAAACCAAGATGTGGGATCAAAAGACAATAAAGAATCAGGAACCCGAGAAAACAATATCCAGGCAATAGGTTAAGGCAAACTAAGAATCTGAGAGGTAATCAAAATCAAGTCCAATTAGAGGCTAAGTTCTTAGAAATCATGCATCCTCACTGATTAAATTAAGTTCACTCCACTAAGCACACACAAAGTGTTTAAGGGTGAAAACATTACGCTCAAAATCCTTCAAAGAAAATGCACTTCCATATGCTTGATAAGAAACCAAATTTTCACTAATAATCAACATGCATGCAAGAATCAAAAGGTCTTTCAAGGGTTATAATGGGGCCATGGGAATGATGTTAGGTAAGGTAGAGAAAGGAAGGTATGCACAAAGGGCTCATCAAAATTTTCAATAAGCACAAGAAATCCAATAGAACATAAATGGAGCAAGGGCAATATTTCAATCTAAAACATAACTCCACATTTCAAAGAATTTTCTTCCTTACTTTTCCTTCTTCTCTTTCTCCTCTTTTTAGGCTTTCATCTCATGATGTTTCTTTTATTTCCTTTTTTTTTTTCTCTATTTTTTTTTCATTTGAGAAAGAAGAAGCTCATATACATATAATTCTCAACACAACTTTCAAACAACTTTCAAGCCCAATTCGTTCCATTTAATATTATAAATAATAACCAACAATGTTTCAGCATAGGTATCAAGAAAACAAGTATGCAATAGGCTCAAAATGGGCAACTAGAGGATGAAAGTGTAACAATTTCAGAAGGCCAGAAAAATACCTGAGATGCCTTAATCACATTCAAGCATGCAACCAAAAATTTTGCCTCAAAAAGGTTTCAAATCAAGTTCTAGAGCACATGATCAATGAGGAATATCACTCAACACAAAGAATGGGAACAAAAATCATACAGTGCATAAGTCCCATATAAGCTCAAAACTCACATTTAGAGGTTTAAAAATTCAATGAGAAGCACAAATTCAGAGAACATATGCTAATTATCAACTATCAAAAGATCACCTCTACTATCAATTAAAACAATGCCTGTTGCCTACCATAAGAATCAACAAATTGGGTTCCAAATCAATATCATCTCAAAATCCTTAAAAGAGAGGAGCACAAGTTCAACCAAAAACCCAAAAGATATGATGGTGTGAAAATGCAACATGAAAATGCAATGCAAAACAATACATGAAAATGCATGAAACTAATGAAAATGAAAATATGAAAGTACAAAAATACCCCCCAAGCTTAGAACTTACATTGTCCCCAATGTAAAAATTTAAAACAAGAGAAGGGATAAAAGAAAAGAACTCACTACGGTGGTGGAAAAACTTCTAGTGTTCAATCCATGGCCATAGAATTTTTCATGAGCTAGGTGTGGAACCTTCTGACTTCACTTTTCTTCTAATTTGAGTTCCAAAAGGGTCAAACCTAAACAAAATCCAGGAGATAAAGATCAAACCAGCAATCCAACACACAAAATCAAAAAAGAGAGATGAAATTAAAAGGAAAAACAAAAACAAAGAAACTTGGGTTGCCTCCCAAGAAGCGCTTGTTTAAAGTCATTAGCTCGACTCTGGTCTGGTTTTTGTGCTCAGGTGATGTCAATGGAGTAGTGCTCAATCCCCATTCCTTCAAAGTGTTTCACTCTCTGGCTATTTATCATAAAAGGCTTATGACCTTCTTTCTGCACCTCAAGCACACTGTAGGATAAAACTCGAACAATCTCATATGGTCCTGACCATTTCGACCATAACTTACTAGGATAGAAATGTAGAAGTGAGTTATTAACAAGAACTCTATCCCTGAGTTTAAATTCACGCTTCTCGACACACTTGTCACTCTGCTTCTTAGGTCCTTCCTTGCAGGGCATAGCATCAGTCACTGATTCCTGTATACCTGAAAGCACAACACTATCCACAACTTTAGTAGCATCAATGCGATTACATGAATTTAAGGAATTAGAATTATTTTCAGATTTAAAAACATCAAAAATTACTTCCTCATCATTCAATCGCAAAGTCAATTTTCCTTCATGGACATCAATGATCGCCCTTCCAGTGGCAAGGAATGGACGCCCAAGTATGATCGACATTATAACATCAACTTCCATGTCAAGCACAACAAAATCCACCGGCATATAAAACTTACCAACCTTAATAGGAACATCCTCCAAGATGCCTATGGGGTACTTGACAGACCAATCCGCCAATTGAAGTGAGATAGTTGTGGGTTTCAACTCACCCACCTCCAACTTCTTACACACCGAAAGAGGCATAAGACTAACACTAGCTCCCAAATCATACAAAGCTTTATCAAAACTAGTGTTACCAATCAAATAAGGAATAGAGAAGCTACCTGGATCTTTTAACTTAGGAGGCAATTTATTTTGAATTAAAGCACTACACTCCTCAGTTAAAGCTACTATCTCATATTCCTCAAGCTTCCTCTTGTTAGACAAAATGTCCTTAAGAAATTTGGCATAGGTAAGCATTTGTTTTAACGCCTCAGTGAAGGGTACATTAATGTACAATTTCTTCAGAACCTCTAAGAACTTCCCAAACTGCCTGTCTAACTTCGCCTTAGCAAGTCTTTGAGGGAAGGGAACTGGGGGTTGGTATGGCTCAGGGGGTACATACTTAGACATTTTCTCATTAGTTTCCTCCTCACCTAAGGGCTGTGTCTTAGTCTCTTTTTCCTCAGTTCCCTCATCTTTGTCACTCTCCCCCTTACCTTTGAAATCCTTTAATTTCTTTCCACTCCTCAAACTCACAGCTTTACAATGTTCATTCCCTGGGTTTATTTCTGGTTAACCAAGAAACTTACCTTGTTGCCTATGTGAAGTGCTCACTTGTTAGGCAATCTGGGTTTCCAACATCTTATTATGAATGGCCAAATTGTCAACCTTAGCTGACAACTCTCTAATGGCCTCAGTCACAACTTGCCCATGTTGCCTAAACTCCTCATTCTGCTTAGATTGGCTTTCAACAAAATTCTCAAGAAGAGACTCAAGTCTAGATTTTTGTACCTTTTGAAATCCAGAAGAGGGTTGAGCACTACCTTGCCCAGCTTGATATTGACTATTCCGGTAAGAGAAGTTAGGATGTGACCTCTAACCGGGGTTGTAAGTTTGGGAATACGGATCATTCCTCCCCTTTTGGTTGAAGTCATGGAAATTGTGGCATGATTCCACTTGCTCCACCAGTGCACTATGTGAGGATCCCATTCCAACTTGGCATTCAGCACTAACATGTCCCTGTGCTCCACAAATCTCACAAAAATTGTTAGAGGCACCTATGGCATTAACATGAGCTTTCTCAAGCATGTCAAAATGTTTATTCAAAGAATCAAACTTTGACATAATTAAATCAACACCATCTACCTCAAACTTACCTCATGAGAGCTTTCTCAGGTTATAGCCTTTTTCATTAGCCCATTGGTGATGATTTGAAGCTACACTCTCAATTATCTCATAAGTCTCTGTGATCCTCCTATTCATCAGAGCTCCACCAGTTGTGGAGTCAAGAGACACCTTCGAAGAATATTCTAAACCATTGTAGAAGGTGTGGACGATCAACCACTTTTCTAACCCGTGGTATAGGCAGGCTTCCAGCAAAGCCTTATATCTATCCCAAGCTTCTGACAATGACTCGCCATCTTTCTGAACAAAGCTTGTGATTTGGGTCCTTAGGTGAGCAGTCTTAGAAGGTGGAAAGAATTTGTCCAAAAAGGCTTGCTCCAATTGGTCCCAAGTAGTTATCGTCTCAGCAGGAACAGACTTCAGCCAAGCTCTAGCTCTATCTCTCAATGATAGAGGAAACAAGCGGAGACGAATAGCATCAACAGAGGCGCCTTCAATCTTGAGGGTCTCACAGAACTCCAAGAACATATCCACATGATCATTAGGATCCTCTGACGGCAATCCTCCAAACTGGTTCTGCCTTATCATAGAAAGTAGGGCAGGAGGTATGGTGAAGTGCCTAGCTTCAATGTCTGGCTGAGCAATTCCAGATCGCAAACCTTGAGCATTAGGGGCTGCATACTCTTTTTGTGTTTGGATGCTTACCATTGAAGACTTGTTTTGATGATAACAAACGAGAAGATTAAATGAAGATGAGTAATAGACCAAGTCCAAGTTTATATTTTATTAGTTTTAGGACTTAGGATCTATTGTACGGAGCTCACATTTAATATCTCTTTGTTTTTTTGAAAGAAAAGTTAAAACTTGTTTTTGAACTCAGCATCTTTGAAAATCCTTTTCAAAACAGTTTTTAACTTGAATTATTTGAATAAAACATTGCCTATTCGAATAAATGTCTTCATGAGAAACCTGTTTTCAAAGTGGCTATTCGAATAAACATTCGTTTATTCGAATAACTAAGCTTTTCAGAAACTTCGTTTTAAATGAATTATTCGAATAACTCATCTGTTATTCGAATAAAGATTTCTATCTGAACTTCGTTTTAAATATGTTATTCGAATAAAGATTTCTATCTGAACTTTGTTTTAAATATGTTATTCGAATAAAGATTTCTATCTGAACTTCGTTTTAAATATGTTATTTGAATAAAGATTTCTATCTGAACTTCGTTTTAAATACGTTATTCGAATAACCAAGTTGCTATTCGAATAACCCTTTCAGATGAGCTTTTTCACGTTGAGCTTTATTCGAATAAGTCGCCGCTATTCGAATAAACACGAACCTTCGCCACGAAAATGGAAATAGACATAATTTCAATTTGTTTTCAATCAGCGTTTAATGTCTTTTATTACACCCAACGGCTGTTTAACCTAATTTTCTCTATAAATAGCAAGCCTGGGTCACGTTTTCCATTACCCATTATTCTGAATTTTTTTTCTGATTACTCTGTCTTTGTGAAAACTTTTCCCTACGCTCTTCTTGCTTAAAAACTTTGAGATATTTCTGTGAGAGCTCCATTAGCACTTCAACTTGTATTACACACTCTGTTTGAGAGTTTCTCTTCATCTCTATTTTCTGATTATTTGTATCGAGGGTGAGGTATCCCTCAAAGGTTTGTATAAGGGTGAGGTATCCCGCAGGTTTGAGACTTTAGCACAAGGGTATAGTGTCCCTGTGTGTGAAAAGTGCTCTATTTTGTAACGGTAGCAAGCACCTATTGAAGCTTGTATACTTAGTGAAAAATCTCGACTTTCGAGGATTGGACGTAGACCACAAGTGGGTTAGTGGTCGAACCAGGATAAATACTGTGCCTGCTTCTCTTTTCCCTAATCTCTTTAATTTAAGCAATTTAATTTACTGCACATTTATTTTACGCTGCTCTTTACTGTTTATTCTCTTCTTCTTGTTCCTTCTGTGCTTTTATTTATCAAGTTTATATTTGTATTTTATTTTAAAAAGGGTTTTGCGAAAAAATTTTTATACTCAATTCACCCCCCCTCTTGAGTACTGGAAGCCACTTGGTAACAAGTGGTATCAGAGCTAGACTCTTGTATAAAGAGCTTAGCAGCTTCAAGAGTATATGGCTTCTTCAAATGGTTTTTCAGAAGGATCCTCCATAAACCGACCACCCTTTTTCAATGGGGATGGTTACGCATATTGGAAGGAAAGAATGAAAATCTTCATCGAAGCTATTGATCTAGATGTTTGGGATGCTGTTGAAAATGGCGCTTTTATACCCACACATGAGATCGATGGTGTAAGGACCGAAACACCTCGAAATAAATGGTCTGATGAAGACAAACGAAAAGTTCAATTTAATTTAAAAGCCAAAAATATTATTACTACTGCTTTGGGTTATGATGAGTTTTTTAGAATTTCAAATTGTAAAACTGCTAAAGAAATGTGGGATACTTTACAAGTTACCCATGAGGGTACTAGTGAAGTTAAGAGGTCGAGAATAAATTCTCTAACTCACGAATATGAACTTTTTAGAATAAACCAAGGAGAAAGCATTCAGGAAATGCAAAAGAGGTTCACCCACATAGTTAATCATCTTGCATCTTTAGGTAAAAGTTTTTCTAATGAAGATTTGATTAACAAAGTGTTGAGATGACTTAGCAGGATTTGGCAACCCAAGGTAACAGCCATATCAGAATCAAGGGATTTGTCTATAATGACTTTGGCTACCCTCTTTGGAAAACTTCATGAGCACGAACTTGAACTGAGCAGACTGAATCAAAGTGAAGAGAATGATAAAAAGAAAAAGGGGATAGCTCTTAAAGCCACTTCATCAACATTCGACAACGATGATGAAGAAAATGAAGAAGGCTCAGAGAACATTGAGGTAAGTGAAGAAAATTTTAGTTTATTAGTTAAAAAATTTGGTAAATTTCTCAGGAAAAAGGGAACGCAAAGGAGACCTCCCTTCCCTCCGAAAAAGACACACTTTAAAGGCGAAGGAGCTTCATCTACTCCAACTTGCTATGAATGTGGGAAACCTGGACACATGAAAATGGAGTGCCCAGTTTATCAAAAGAAGAAGGAGAAATTCGAAAAGAAGCCCTTCAAGGATAGAAAAGGAAGAAAAGCCTACATAGCGTGGGATGAAAACGACATGGACTCAACTGACAGCTCAGATAGCGAAGAAGCTCAATTGTGTCTAATGGCAAAAGGAGATGAAGAAGAAAGTGAAAACGAGGTAAGTTCTAATACTACTTCTTTATTACCCTCGTATGATGAGTTACAAAATGCTTTTGAAGAACTACATGTAGAATCTCTAAAACTCACAAAAATTATTTCTTCTTCTAAGAAAACAATTTCTTCTTTAGAAAATAAAATTCTTGTTTTAAATAAAGAAATAGAAGAATTAAAAATTGAAAACGAAACTTTAGGGATCATTGATGCTTGCACAAATCATTCTTCACATGCTTCTACTTCTTCATCTTGTTCTTCATGTCATATACTTGAAAAAGAAGTAGAGGATTTAAAAAACACTCTTTCTAAATTCACTTTTGGAAGGGATAACCTAAATATTTTATTAGGAAGACAAAGAGTGGTTTTTCAAAAAGCCGGGATAGGTTATAACCCAAAAAATCAACAAAAACTCTATAAAAATTTCTTTGTGCATTCTAGTGTTTCAAGTAGTCCTTTTATTAAATGTTTTTATTGTGGAAGAAGAGGACATAGTGCTTCAACATGTAATGCAAGGAAAAACATAAATACTAAAGTTGGAACAAAAATGGTTTGGGTTCCCAAGGGTACCATACCCAAAACTGACACACAAGGACCTAAGAAAATTTGGGTACCAAAAGTTAAAACCTAAACTTGTGTTGTAGGTGTGCTTGAAAGCCAGGAGTTCAAATTGGTATCTCGACAGCGGCTGCTGCAAGCACATGACTGGGGACGACTCAAAGTTCACAATGCTTATTCCCAAGAATCATGGGCACGTCACTTATGGCGATAACAACAAGGGTAAAATTCTTAGAATCGGCAAAGTTGGTAAGAACCCTAACTCCTCTATTGAAAATGTGCTACTTGTTGAAGGTTTGAAACATAACTTGCTTAGTATTAGCCAATTATGTGATAAAGGAAATAGGGTAATATTTGATTCAAACTGTTGCATAATTGAAGATAAAAATGATAAGCATGTTAAATTCATTGGTCAGAGAGTTAATAACATCTATATGATTAGCCTGGATGATATATCTTCAAATGATGCGAAATGCCTTTTAAGCAAAAATGATGATTCATGGTTATGGCACAGGAGAATTGCACACATTCACATGGATCACTTAAAAAAGTTGGTCTCTAAAGAGCTAGTAATTGGACTACCCAAGCTTAATTTTATAAAAGATAAATTATGTGATGCATGTCAAAAGGGTAAACAAATAAAGGTCTCTTTTAAAGCAAAAAATATAGTTTCTACTACTAGACCTTTACAACTTTTGCACATGGATCTGTTTGGACCTTCTAGAACTATGAGCTTTGGTGGGAATTACTATGCTTTAGTGATTGTGGATGATTTTTCAAGGTTTACATGGACTTTATTTCTTACAAATAAAAATGATGCATTTCTAGCTTTTAAAAGACTTGCCAAAATTATTCAAAATGAAAAAGGTTTTCAAATTTCTTCTATAAGAAGCGATCATGGTGGCGAATTTGAAAACAATGTTTTTGAAAATTACTGTGATGAACATGGCATTAATCATAATTTCTCTGCCCCTAGAACTCCGCAACAAAACGGAGTTGTAGAAAGGAAAAACCGTTCTTTAGAAGAAATGGCGAGAACTATGCTTAATGAGGCTGCTCTTCCTAAATACTTTTGGGCAGATGCTGTAAATACAGCTTGTTATGTAATGAACCGGGCCCTTATAAGGCCTATTTTAAAGAAAACCCCATATGAATTGTATAAGGGAAGAAAGCCTAATGTCTCACACTTTCATGTTTTTGGTTGCAAATGTTTTGTTTTAAACAATGGAAAATATAATTTAGGTAAGTTTGATGCTAAGTCTGATGAAGGTATTTTTCTTGGCTATTCAAATCATAGTAAAGCTTTTCGTATATATAATAAAAGAACTATGACCATTGAAGAATCTATTCATGTTGTTTTTGATGAAACTGACCCAAGTGGATCAAAAAGGATCTTGCTATTGATGATGTTGCGTAAGTCTTAGCGGAAACTCACTTGGATAGCAAAGAAAAAGAAATCAAGGAGCAAGAGGATAAACAAAGACACGAAGATTCGCAAGCTTTGGAACTTCCCAAAGAATGGCAGACTTCAAAATATCACTCTCTTGATCAGATCATCGGTGATGTATCTAAAGGTGTTAGTACTCATAACTCCCTTAGAAATACTTGTAATCACTTAGCTTTTGTCTCTCAAACTGAACCTAAGGATTTAAATGAAGCTTTTGATGATGAACATTGGATCTTGGCTATGCATGAGGAATTAAATCAGTTTGAAAGAAATCAAGTTTGGGAATTAGTTGCTAGACCTAATAATCACCCCATAATTGGAACTAAATGGGTTTTTAGAAACAAACTTGATGAAAATGGGTTAATAACTAGGAACAAAGCTAGATTGGTTGCTAAAGGATATAATCAAGAAGAAGGGATAGATTATGAAGAAACCTATGCACCTGTAGCTAGATTATAAGCTATTAGGATGTTACTTGCTTATGCTTGCATCATGGATTTCAAATTATATCAAATGGATGTCAAGAGTGCTTTTCTAAATGGTTTTATTCAAGAGGAGGTATACGTTGAACAACCTCCAGGTTTTGAAAATCATAAACTGCCCAACCATGTTTTCAAACTTAAAAAGGCTTTATATGGTTTAAAGCAAGCTCCTAGAGCTTGGTATGAAAGGTTGAGTAAGTTTCTTTTGGAAAATGGTTTTTCAAGAGGAAAAGTCGATACTACCCTTTTTATTAAAAATAAAAAGCATGACATTCTTCTTGTGCAAGTTTATGTGGATGATATTATATTTGGTGCTACTAATGAATCCCTTTGCAAGGATTTTGCTAAGTCAATGCAGAATGAATTTGAAATGTCAATGATGGGAGAATTGAACTTCTTCCTGGACTTCAAATCAAACAAACGGACGAAGGGACTTTCATAAGTCAAACCAAATACGCAAGGAGTTGATCAAAAGATTCGATATGGAAAACGCTAAACACATGGCCACTCCGATGGGCATGTCTTGCTACTTGGACAAAGATGAAGGAGGTAAATCAAGAGAAATAACGAAATATAGAGGTATGATTGGATCTCTCCTTTATCTTACTTGCTAGTAGGCCCGATATTATGTTTAGTGTATGCATGTGTGCTAGATATCATGCAAACCCTAAGGAATCTCACTTAAGTGTCATTGTTAAACGTATAATGAAATACCTAGTAGGCATTTCACAAATGGGCTTGTGGTACCCTAAGGGTGCCTCTTGTAGCCTAATAGGTTATTCGACTCGATTTTGCTTTGGGTACAAATTGACGAGAAAAAGTACTAGTGGGACATGCCACTTGCTTGGTAACTCTTTAGTTTCTTGGCATAGTAAGAAACAAAATAGTGTGGCTTTGTGTCTTCTTGAGGCTGAATATGTTGCAGCCGGGAGTTGTTGTGCTCAAATCCTATGGATGAAGCAATAACTTTTAGACTACGGTCTTCAGCTTGATCGCATCCCGATAAAATGTGATAACACTAGTGCAATAAATATCTCTAAGAATCCCATACTGCATTCAAGAACAAAGCATATAGAGATAAGACATCACTTTATCAGAGATTACGTACAAAAAGGGGATTGCATTCTTGAGTTTGTTGAAACATCTAAGCAACTTGCAGATATCTTCACTAAACCCTTAGCAAAAGAAGCATTCTTTTATATTCGAGGAGAATTGGACATAATTGATCAATCTAAAGTTTAAATTGCATGTTTGATTGCTGGTTGTTTTCACATGAATATATGCTTTAAATGTTATAAACGTATGCATCTGTGTTAGTTTTATTCGAATAAGCATGCCTTCACTCGAATAAAATTCGTTCTGTTCGTTAATATATGTTTAACATCGCTTTATTCGAATAAAACTTAGTTTATTCAATAAACCGACTCCTTTGCTTTACACTTGTGCTTTCTCGTCTCTGTTTATTCGAATAGCTCCTCTCTTTATTTGAATAACCGAAACCTGCGTTTATCGGTGCTTTCTTCGCCCTCTCGCTTATTCGAATAAGCCCTTCTTATTCGAATAACCATCGTCCCTCTTTATCGTGCTCGGTCTTGATCTCTCGCTATTCGAATAGACCCCAGTGTTATTCGAATAACTCAACCTCATTTTATCGCTTTGACCGATGGGTCTCGCTATTCGAATAACTCCATAGTTATTCGAATAAAACCCTTCCAGCCAGCCAACACGCTTGGCTTTCCAAGTTAGTTTATTCGAATGGATCCTCTTCTATTCGAATAAACCCTAGCCGTTTTCAACCCTCCGCTTTCTGCGCACTGTCTGTTCTCATTCAAATTTTCCAAGAAGGTTTATTCGAATAAACCTCGGTTTATTCGAATAAACACGGGTTCTTTAAATAACCCCCTACGCGCCCAAGTCTTTCACCCTCCATCTTCTCTACTCTTTTATGACTTCTCACTTCTTCCTCTCAAACCATCTCACCATCTCGTCTTTTCACCTCCTTTTCACCTTCCTCCATGGCTTCCTCCTCCAAAGAACGTCCTCGCACGAAAAATACTCCAGTGCACCAACCCGCTTGATCTTCGAAGGCTCTCCTCAAATGATGAGTACCGTGCACGCTTCATCTCTCATTTCGGGAGCGCAACTTGGTTCAACCCAAGTATCTGGATCTTTCCTTCTTCCAGAAGACCGCGGCTTCGACTTCCTGACTCTACTGCAAAACCAAGGAGTTCTTCAGCTTTGCTCTCACCGGGCCAACATCTATCCAGCTCTGGTGAAGATGTTCTTATGCAATCTGGCTTTTGACGACCAGAATCTTCTCACTGAGGTCTGTGATCAGCAGGTTATGATCACACCGCAGGACTGGCTGACGCTGTTCGGGCTGCAGTTCTCCGGCGCCCTTGTTGAACATGATGACACGCCCTTTCTTGAAGACTTCAACAAACTTCAAGCAGTTGAAGACCTGCTGAAGCCTGGCCTGGCCCTTCCTGATAAATGTCTCAAGGGTGGAATGCTGAAGAGCCAAGATAGGCTTTTGCATTACGCCTATGCTCACATTCTGGCTCCTCGCGGTGGAAACTACGCCTATCTCAGCGAGGAAGATGTCTTCATGCTTTGTGGTTTCTCAAGAATGGCCATCAGGTCAAGTGGCCTGTGTTCATCATGAGGCACATGATGAGGGCCAAGGGCAAGGACAAATCAGACCTACCTTATGGCTTCCTCGTCACTACCCTGTTGGGTAAGTACCCTCAGGTCCTAGAGACTGAGCGAGCTATCGCCCTGACGCACCACAACGTGTTTGGAGCTCACACCTTAAGAAAGATGAAGATGATCTAAACCGATGAAGGTTGGGTGTACCCAGATGAGGTTGCTGAGGACGAGCTTGACCCTGCTACTGCCCCTGCTGCCCCTGCTGTTGCCCCTGCTGCTCCTGCTGATGTACCTGCTGCTGCTCCAGCTCCGGTCACTCTAGAACAGATCATGGCCACCTTACAGGATAACCGAGCTTACATGGAACATACCTTCTCTATTCTGTTTGATAGAATAGAAGGTGTTGAACGTGAGGTTGCTGCCCTCCGATCTGCTTCACCTGTCTCTGCACCAGCGTCTTCACCACCACCTCCGGATGCTTACTTTTAGGAACTATAGTTCTTAGGCTTTCTATGTTTTTGACTTTGTGTAATTTGTTTTCTGGCTTGTAATTATCTCTCCTGTTATTAATGCATAAATAAAGTTTCCTGTTGTTCTAAATGATATGAGTATGTTTATGAGACTTATTATGCATTCTTATCTGTTTATGAGACTTACCCCTCCTTTTTGCTCATGACAAAAGGGGGAGAAATATTTATTTGATCATTTGACTTTAATTGAGAAAAGACAGGTAAAATTGAAATAAGATTGGATTCAAATTGAAAGGGGAGCACACATATCTGATATACATTACCTCTTATAATTAAAGAGGGGGAGTAAGCTTTTATACCTTTTGTGAATTCCAATTATATGAACTAACGCTTTTCTCTTTGATAGTCTCTTTAATAGTTTGTCATCATCAAAAAGGGGGAGAATGTGTTTGGATGCTTACCATTGAAGACTTGTTTTGATGATAACAAACAAGAAGATTAAATGAAGATGAGTAATAGACCAAGTCCAAGTTTATATTTGATTAGTTTTAGGACTTAGGATCTATTGTACGGAGCTCACATTTAATATCTCTTTGTTTTTTTGAAAGAAAAGTTAAAACTTGTTTTTGAACTCAGCATCTTTGAAAATCCTTTTCAAAACAGTTTTTAACTTGAATTATTTGAATAAAACATTGCCTATTCGAATAAATGTCTTCATGAGAAACCTGTTTTCAAAGTGGCTATTCGAATAAACATTCGTTTATTCGAATAACTAAGCTTTTCAGAAACTTCGTTTTAAATGAATTATTCGAATAACTCATCTGTTATTCGAATAAAGATTTCTATCTGAACTTCGTTTTAAATATGTTATTCGAATAAAGATTTCTATCTGAACTTTGTTTTAAATATGTTATTCGAATAAAGATTTCTATCTGAACTTCGTTTTAAATATGTTATTCGAATAAAGATTTCTATCTGAACTTCGTTTTAAATATGTTATTCGAATAAAGATTTCTATCTGAACTTCGTTTTAAATACGTTATTCGAATAACCAAGTTGCTATTCGAATAACCCTTTCAGATGAGCTTTTTCACGTTGAGCTTTATTCGAATAAGCTGCTGCCTATTCGAATAAACACGAACCTTCAGTTTACAAAAATGGAAACAGACAGAATTTCAATTTGTTTTCAATCAGCGTTTAATGTCTTTTATTACACCCAACGGCTGTTTAACCTAATTTTCTCTATAAATAGCAAGCCTGGGTCACGTTTTCCATTACCCATTATTCTGAATTTTTTCGATTACTCTGTTTTGTGAAAAACTTTTCCCTACGCTCTTCTTGCTTAAAAACTTTGAGATATTTCTGTGAGAGCTCCATTAGCACTTCAACTTGTATTACACACTCTATTTGAGAGTTTCTCTTCATCTCTATTTTCTGATTATTTGTATCGAGGGTGAGGTATCCCTCAAAGGTTTGTATAAGGGTGAGGTATCCTCATGGTGAGACTTTAGCACAAGGGTATAGTGTCCCTGTGTGTGAAAAGTGCTCTATTTTGTAACGGTAGCAAGCACCTATTGAAGCTTGTATACTTAGTGAAAAATCTCGACTTTCGAGGACTGGACGTAGACCACAAGTGGGTTAGTGGTCGAACCAGGATAAATACTGTGCCTCGCTTCTCTTTTCCCTAATCTCTTTAATTTAAGCAATTTAATTTACTGCACATTTATTTTACGCTGCTTTTTATTGTTTATTCTCTTCTTCTTGTTCCTTCTGTGCTTTTATTTATCAAGTTTATATTTGTATTTTATTTTAAAAAGGGTTTTGCGAAAAAGTTTTTATACTCAATTCACCCCCCCTCTTGAGTACTGGAAGCCACTTGGTAACACTTTTAAATGTTTATTATCTTCAGCTGCTGCCATGACAAGTGTTGGTTCAAATATTTCTCTTACTCTTTGCCTTTGTTGTCTTCTCCTTCTACGTAAAGTTCTTTCAATTTCAGGATCTGCTTCAATAAGAGTCCCAGAACGTCTAGTACTTTGCATAAACAAGAGAAATTACCTGCAGAGAGTCAAAGAAAAATTAAGAACGTAAGAACCAAATAAAAGAAAAAGGTTTAAAATAATTAAATTAAAAATTAAATTAGTATTCAAGAAAAACACAGTCCCTGGCAATGGCGCCAAAAAACTTAATGCGTGAAATCCATAAGTGTACGGTTTCGTCGTCAAGTAATAAAAAGATCGAATCCATAGGGACTATGTCTATGAATACTAATTAATTAATTAATTCAATTAAGTTAAACAAAAGGGAATATGATTGTTGATAAAGAAGAACGTAGTATCAAAATAATTAAACAAAATTAAGAAAACAGAATTCAGAACAAAAATAGCAAGTTATCAAGAAGGATATTCAGATTCAAGAAAGCTTCCAAGATTGGGATACCACAATGATACAAGATAAATCCTAATTGACAACCCTTTTATTAAATCTGAAATTCAATTGAAGGTGAATTACCCTAAATTAGTTAATGTTCTTTCTCAAGATACAAGATCCGTGCCCAATTAAACCAATTCCTACTCTCGTGGTAATTGAATTTAAATTGAACCCATTACGCTTTGTGGTAATTCATTGAATCCTCGAAAGGCTAAAACTACTTTCGTGATTTAGACCTTAAGTTCAATTCTTATGGTTCCAACACTTAGGTTCACCTCTCAGTACATCCTTAAATGCCTATGAGATGCAAATAAGTGGCCAGTAAATTCACATGAATAAAAGCAATAAGGATTGAATCAAAGAACATTCAAGATCAATAAAAGGGGAAACAACGTCAATTAATCATTATCAATGTATCAAGGGGCATTGCCCAATCTTAGAAACAAAAGAAACTACTCAGACATAGAGAAGAAGGAAACAGAAAACATATTCTTAAACATCCAAACCCGTAATCCAAGAGAGAAGAGGGAAGAAAGATGAAGATCAAGAGCCAAAGCCTCTAATGTGCCTCCTCCAAAACCAAATTAGAACCCCCTCATTATATTCAGAACCTCTATTTATAACCCTAGGGTTTTAATTGGCTAAAAAGCCCCCAAAAGAAATAAAAAGAAAAACATAAAAACTACTGCGCACTGCGATCCACGGCCGTGGATCATTCCACGGCTAGGCCATGGATCTCTCTGCCACAGGCCAACTTTGCACTCTGTTGAATTCCACAGCCGTGGATGGTTCCACAGCAAGGCCGTGGAACTCACTGGAGTTCTCTTTTCCTTCTTTAAGTTGTCCCTCGATCTATGGTCGTGGTTTGATCCACGGGCAGGCCGTGGATCCCTCTGGAATGGCCTTTTTACACCTTTATTTTTATCCATTAAGCTCCAACTTCAAACATGCGAGCATTCCATTCAATCCAAGGTCAAATCAACATTAATCCTGCACAGAAACACCAAAAACACCGCAGTTATCCGAACTAAGGGAAAAACTAAACAAAAAGGGAAACTAAAATGCCTAAAATGCTCAAAAATGCATGCAAAACAAAAACAAAACATGATGATGTTTCACACACATTAGGAGCTAAACACAAAATTAGAGATGAGCATTCCAGAAGTTTTGACCCCCCTCAAAAGACAGTCTACGCCGAACCACGAAAAGCAATAGTGTTTGTTAGGTCCTCGTTATGCATTGCAACGGATCACCACGACCAGGGGTATACAGTGTGACAAACAGGTCACTAAGTGGATCACCATACACAGACGCCCCCTAAGATCCATCATGGATTGCACTATCCTGTAAGTTCTCGCTCATACCTTTGGCATAAAATGCCACAACAGCCACGACTATATGATGCTCAAATGCATATTCAATGTCATCAAACCACTGTTGGACTGTTCCCAATGGTATTAAAACAACCGTCCATACAATTATTCAATACCATTTGCATAAATGATATTATATAACCATCCATATGACGACATAATACCACTGATATCTGGGTTTCCTCTGATAATCAGTCCCATCTAACTAAATCGTCTACCTGATGTTTCTGGTTATAAATGCAAACCGCATCTGACTAAATCGTCCATCTGATGTTTCTAGGTCCGGTACTTCGGTTCCAAAAGCATAATGCCAAATGCATGCGTTCACAAGGTATATTCATTCATGCATATTTCAAGAGTCATGTTCATCATGTTAGACTTTCTCAATGCTTGTTTTAATCATGTCCATCATAGATATTCAAATTCATTAGTCAATCACATATGATTCATTATCATCATGAAATCATCTCTTAAATTTGTTTGGACGCATAGTCCTTTCATGATCTAATGAATGCTAATCATTGAATCCAAGATTTAAGGTTTATATTTAAGTTATCAGGGTTAAAGAGCTCTAATTCCATCATTTTCAGACTAAAATTCTCAAATGAGGGGCCTAGTAATCGATTACATAGTCTTGGTAATCGATTACAAGCTGGATGTAATTGATTACATCTTGCCTAGAAGCTTTGTAATCGATTATAAGCTCCCTGTAATCGATTACAAGCTGTCCAGAAGCCTTGTAATCAATTACATGAGCCATGTAATCATTACAAGCTTCCCAGAAACACATTTCACGGCTCTCGAAGCTTTGGTAATCGATTACATGAGCTGTGTAATTGATTACAAAGCAAAAATTTACAGAAAATAGAGTCTTTCAACCATTTTAACCCAAACCAAACCATCAAACCTCAACAACATCATCATAATGATGTCATACAAGCACTCATAGCTCAACCAAGTCATACCATAACAAATATTTAAATCATACAACATAACCAAAGAAAATCACACAACAAAGTGAGTAACCCACACATGGATTCCTCACCATCAACACAAAAAGTGTTCTTCACCCCCAAGATAGGTTGAAGAGGATGATCTCCCTCTTACCTAAAGAGAAAACAAGAGAACAAGCTCCTTGATGCCTCTTGAAATTCGTCCAACACCTCCAACCAAAACCCTAAGTGATTCAAACTCCCAAAATCAACCATCAAGTCTTAAAAGAGAAGCCCTTGGTCACAAAGAGGACCAAGAATCACGAAATCAAGAAGAGAAAATGAAGATTCAAGGACATTACCTCAAGAGCTCCAAGTCTAGGGCTTGAGGGAAAATGGTGGAAATAGAGGAATTAAGTGACGCTCACCAAAAAGAAAAAGATCATCGTGATGAGAGGATTTAAGAAGTGAGATTGATTGAGCAAGAAAACTTGGGTGGCCAAAAATAGTGGGTTTGGCCGTGGAAATGAAGAGAAAATAGAGAAGAAGAACGTGAGAGAGAATGAAGAGAGAACGTGAGATAGAAGAGAGAAAGAAGAAAGAGAAAGTGATAGGTGATTAGGAGTGAAATGAAAAGATGACAAATTGTCACCCTTTGCCCCTTTCATGGCCATGTAATCCCACATGGGAGGAGAGAAAAAAATGGCTTCCTTGGGAAGTTTGGTAGGAAGCTTCCTTGAAGTTTCATTGAAGCTTTGTACGCTTTTCGGTAAAGTGAAGGGTGATGATGTCACTTAGATAATATCATAAAAATAACTAGATAGAACTGATCTACTAGATTTTTATTGCAAGCTATTATACATTGGATAATAGTCATAATTGACAGAGTCAGTGTCCACTGTCCAACGGATAATAAAACATACTGCGATTTTATTTATCAAATAAAATCTCAAAAAATGAAAACCTCGTAAACTGTGTCCGACCTCGGGTTTAGTAAGTAAGATCCCCCGTCGATGCTTCTACAGTTCAAATTTTTTCGGCCTCGGGGAAAATATGTTATTTTCTAGGCCCCACTCAGTGCGCACGTAAATTGAGAATAATATTAAAATAATTAAACAATTCAATTAATCCCAAAAAAATTCACAAAAATCATAAATATTAAAAAATAAACATATATCATGAAATAAGAAATTTTCGGGGTGTTACAACTCACCCCTTCTAAAAAGAAATTTCGTCCTCGAAATTTGTCATTCCTTAGAACAAACATGGCTATTGTTCTTTCATTTCATCTTCTAGTTCTCCTGTTGCACCTCCAATTGCATTAATCCAGATTACTGGTGCTAAGGCCACTTCTTTCCATTAAGTATCTTATATTACTGGGCAAGAAGTGCGCTGACTTCGTAAGCCGATCAATAACTACCTACATAGAATTTCACCCCTTTCGAATCTTCAGCAATCCAACAATAAAATCCACAAACAACTGCACATCTCTGAATTGCTCTATTAATTTGTTTCCCTTGTTCACCATAGTAGACAAACTAAGTACGTTTTCTTCTTAAGGTATTCGCTACGACGTTCGCCTCTTTCGGGATGATACCAAAATTAAAAATTGATATCTTTTCAAAAATTCTGACCATCATCTCTGCCTCGTAATCAACTCATTTCGATTGAACAATTACTTAAGACTCTTGTGATCACTGTAGACATTGAAAGTTATGCCTTGTAGAAATGCCTCCAGATCTTCAATGCAACTACAAATGCTAACCCCGAGTTTGTGTAAGGTAGTCCTCCTCATGTACTCTCGATTGTCTTGAAGCATATGCTACTACTCCGTCTATTCGCACAAGCACACGTTCTAAATTCTAACACGAAGCATCACGAGCCACCTCAAAAGGTTCGTTGGGATTGGGCAGAATCATCATCGGTAAGGTAGTCGCGTGTCTCTTCAATCCTCAAAAATCTTTTCTCATATGCATCAGTCCCTACAAAACTTGACTGTTTCGTATGAGTTGGACGAGAGGTCCTGCCATTTTGGAGAATTCTGCGGTGAGTCTCCCATATTAACCAGCTAATCCCATAAAGCTACGAATCTCCATCATGGTCGTCGGTCTTTCCCATTGAAGATCTGCTTCAACTTTCGACGAATCCATTGCAATTCCTTCCTTTGAGATCATGTGGCTCAAAAGTTGAATTGCCTCCAACCAGAATTCACACTTGGACAACTTTACGTATAACTTCTTCTTCTTCTTCAGAACTTAAAGAACAATAAGATATGTTCAATATGTTTAGTGTGGTTCCTCCGGACCTTAAGAATAGATCAGAATGTCGTCAACAATGGATAACAACAAATCTGTCTCAATAGGGAAGAAATGTCCTATTCATATAGTCGGTGAATACTACCGAAGCGTTCATTACTCGAAACGACATTACTAAATACTTGTAGTTCTTATAACGCATCCGAAAAGTGGTTTTAGGAACATCTTCTACTTTCAAATGAACTTGATGATAACCTGAACATAAACTGATCTTGGAGATAACAACGACTTCCTTCAGTTGATCCACCGAACCATCTATCCTCGGTCTTAATAGCAAATGTCTCATAAGGCAAGTTCTTTCTAATTGTACTGCATTCAGCACTATGTCATGGTTTGGATTTGGGATATATTTTCTCAATCAAGATACACAGAAAACATCATGAAGGTTAGAAAGAAAAGGTAGTAGGATCATTTGACTTACTACCGGACTTATCTGACGAAGAATTTAACATCGTTTAATAAATTTTAAGAATGAGCTTCATGGATTCAAACCAAAAAATCTCTGTCTCAAGAAACACTAAAGTCTTATCGGAACTGAGTAACAAGATACGGTTAGAAAATAACCAATTCCTTTATGAGATCAGGTCTATTTATGAAAAAGGCAAACAATTAAATTTGCAGAAAGGTTCTAATTTCTAACAAGACTAGGATAGTTCAAACAAACTTGTGTTATGATAGCAGGCTTAGAAACGAGAACAACAATATTCGAGTCAAAAGGAAACAAATACGTAGGCAACCCAATTCTAGAAATGAACTCTTAAAATTTCGTTGGAATAATTTAACAGGATATGGTTAAAAGATAACCAATCCCTTCTCAAGATTACATCAAATTTGTGAAAGAGGTAAACAAATCAGATCAACAGAAAAAATTCAGTCTTTAACAAACATAGGCTAATTTACATAACTTGGCTACCAACAACAGGTTTTTGTTAGCAGATGTAGAAATAACTTAGTCAAAAGATGACGAAGATACAAATGACCCCAATGGACCCATACAGTTATGTGTCATAAAGAAATGGGTTACCCCCAGAATTATACAATAAAATCATAGGGTCATCTATTGTAGTACAATCTCCCTCGTTTAAGTCTTCAGTCTGAGATGCTTTTACTTCACTTGGGAAATTGACTCTCCCTTCTTCACGAGATTTTGAAGCGCGTACATCACTAACGGAAGGCTTCGTCCTTTACAATGTACAATTCCTAGCCATATGTCCTAGCTTTCTGCACTAAAAACAAACTATCCCCTCGATTGTACAGTCTCTCATTGCATGTCTTTTTGCACACTTCTTACATGTCGTTAAAAGTGTCACAGGTTGACTGGGTCTACTACCACTAGCACTACCTCCATATGGTTGTTGTTGTTGTTGATTTCCTAGTGGTCGTGAATACGATTTCTGCTGGAGTTGCTTGACCTTACGATTTCTCCTCTTTTGGAACCAATATGATCCGACGTCATGTGGTCCCATATCTTGAGATTTATTCAACTCTAACAAAATCTGAGCTTCGACTATCAATTCATGTTGCCGCACGATCCTTTGATTCTGTTGTACTGTTGCTTCTACCATTGGTTGCATTGCTTCTACAATCGCAGCCATCTCTTCGTTGTTGCGTTCCACATTCCCACGCATACGTTTATCGCGAGCCATTGCCTTACATTTGAAAATAGATAAGTCAAACACAATGCAAACAAGAAGTAACCATTTTAAACAATATTGTCCCTTTTCGGAGACCAAGCAATACACCTCTTAGTTTAGCTTTAGAGAAACATACAGCACAAACAAGACAACCTACCTATGAACCCAAAGGACTCTAACTTGAGCTCTTTCATTCTACCTTTTATGGCACGATCTCCTGTAAGTCTTTAACTCCCAAGCAGTTCCTCGAACCATACTTATGCTAGATATTCCTTTCCTAAGAAAATCGGTTCTCCAAAACCTCTTGGACGCCTCAGTCCATAAACCTTGTAAGCCCTATTTAACTACCCTTTTTCTAACCCATTAGCTCAAACAATTCTAGAGGTAACACAACAAGGGTGTAAATGCAAATGAATCCTAAACAAGTTCAGTCATACCAGCTGAGCTTCTTACTAAAAGAACTCCTATTCCCTTAAGACGCCTAGGTGAAGTCATAGTTTCCCATCCACACAGAACATTACACATTGAGTGGGCCAATACTCAATATCGTATAACTATGCAATAGTAGCTACCGACATTCAGCCTATGGCAAGCTATGCCTTCTTTTCCCAAACATCTCAATCAAGAGACAAGGAAGTGCACAATATACAAAGAAACTTCTAACATGTCTAAGCATAGTCAGTCCATACCCCAGCTCAATAGGATGAACTGCTTTGATACCACCTAATGTAATACCCCACGATTTAATAACTACAGCACAATCGTCATCATACCACAGTCACTAAATTTATGGCATGCAACAACTCAAATTATAGGTTTCCAAATTAAATCATTGCGTATATAAAGAAAATATGAGCCACGAATGAATAAATGCACATGGAGTCATTTGAAAATATAATCCGACAAGATATACTCAAAATACAGCACATAAGATTGGATAATTACCTTAAAATATACATATACTTAAAAGAACCTTTATACAGGTAATACAAAAGAAACATAAACAACCCATAATGACGCCATGACTAAAGAGTTAGGCATTCCATCGGATCCACCTCGGGATCCTCCCCCAGTTCATCTGAAGACACAAGGACAAGACAGAGTGCGGTCTCACGAGCAGGTGCCCTAGCAATTGATGCCATAGAATCCTTGTCCTCTCTAGGGGTGTGAAGCGGATCACTCCATAGCTCCCTAATGGGCAAGGCAAACTCCAAATGCACTAAGGTAGTGAAAGTCAGGATAGGATCTCCATCGCGGGTCCTCCTCATGGTCCAGATCAGATCCCCAACATACCGTATATGCTTGCTGGCCCAGTCGACTAGCCAAGCATTGGCTCTCCCCGGTGAACACAATCCTGACAAAATCAATAGAACCCCTTCTTGTCGCCATCACTGAACGCAGAAGATCAAAACAAGTAAAATCTAAGAGATTCAACCTCGTCCTCTTTGCAATCTTTAACCAAAATCATAGAGAACAAGAATAGTGCAAACAAGAGGTGAGATATCCTACATTATTACTAACATGGCAGCGAAGGAAAAGTAATACGAATGACGAAGTCATTCTATACATACAGATATTACAGATATATTCAAGTTATCAATTTCATAGATATCATGAGAAAACATATCCCACAATAATATAAATACTAACAGCACTATAACAACAAATATCCACCATAGATATATAAATAATAATTATGCCACCACAATATGTATTTTGACCATGCCATGACAATATGTGAATTGACCATGTGTGTGCATAATGCATATGCTGGTCATCTTTGTGCACAATGTACTCATTTCCTACTCCATGGAGCTAAACACAAAATCAGATATGAGCATTCTAGAAGATCTGTCCCCCCTCAAAAGACAGTTTACGCCAGACCACAAAAAGCAATAGTGTTTATCGGGTCCTCGTTATGCATTGCAACGGATCACCACGGCTAGGGGTATGTAATGTGACAAACAGGTCACTAAGTGGATCACCACACATAGACGCCCCTTGAGATCCATCATGGATCGCACTATCTTGTAAGTTCTCGTTCACTCCTTACGCATAAAATGCCACAATAGCCACGACTATATGATGCTCAAATGCATATTCAATGTCATCAAACCACCTTTGTACTATTTCCAATGGTATTAAAACAACCGTCCATACAATTGTTTAATATCATTTGCATCAATGATATTATATAACCATCCATACGACTACATAACACCACTTATATATGGGTTTCCTTTGATAACCAGTCCCATCTGACTAAATCGTCTACCTGATATTTATGGTTATAAAAGCAAACAACATCTAACTAAATTGTCCATCTGATGTTTCAAGGTTTGGTACTTCGGTTCCAAAAGCATAATGCCAAATGCATGCGTTCACAAGGTATATTCATTCGTGCATATTTCAAGAGTCATGTTCATTATGTTAGACTTTCTCAATGAATGTTTCAATCATGTCCATCATAGATATTCAAATTCATTAGTCAATCACATATGATTCATTATCATCATGAAATCATCTCTCAAATTTGTTTGGACGCATAGTTCTTTCATGATATAATGAGTGCTAATCATTGAATCCAAGATTTAAGGTTTATATTTAAGTTATCAGGGTTAAAGATCTCTAATTCCATCATTTTTAGACTAAAATCCTCAAATTAAGGTCCTGGTAATCGATTACATAGTCTTGGTAATCGATTACAAGCCCAACAGAAGCCATGTAATCGATTACAAGCAGGATGTAATTAATTACATCTTGCCCAGAAGCCTTGTAATTGATTACAAGTTCCCTGTAATCGATTACAAGCTATCTAGAAGCCTTGTAATCGATTACATGAGCCATGTAATCGATTACAAGCTTCCCAGAAACACATTTCATGGCTCTCGAAGCTTTGGTAATCGATTACATGAGCCATGTAATCGATTACTAAGCAAAAATTTGCAGAAAACAGAGTCTTTCAACCATTTTAACTTAAACCAAGCCATCAAACCTCAACAACATCATCATAATAATGTCATACAAGCACTCATAGCTCAACCAAGTCATACCATAACAAATATTTAAATTATACAACACAACCAAAGAAAATCATACAACAAAGTGAGTAACCCACACATGGATTCCTCACCATCAACTCAAAAGTGTTCCTCACCCCCAAGATAGGTTGAAGAGGATGATCTCCCTCTTACCTAAAGAGAAAACAAGAGAACAAGCTCCTTGATGCCTCTTGAAATTCGTCCAACACCTCCAACTAAAACCCTAAGAGATTCAAACTCCTAAAATCAACCATCAAGTCCTAAAAGAGAAGCCCTTGGTCACAAAGAGGACCAAGAATCACGAAATCAAGAAGAGAAAATGAAGATTCAAGGACATTACCTCAAGAGCTCCAAGTCAAGGGCTTAAGAGAAAATGGTGGAAATGGAGGAATCAAGTGATTCTCACATAAAAGAAAAGGATCATGGTGATGAGAGGATTTAAGAAGTGAGATTGATTGAGCAAGAAAACTTAGGTGGCCAAAAATAATGGGTTTGGCAGTAGAAATGAAGAGAAAATGGAGAGGAAGAACGTGAGAGAGAAGGAAGAGAGAACGTGAGATGGAAGAGAGAAAGAAGAGAGAGAAAGTGATAGGTGATTGGGTGTGAAATGAAAAAATGACAAATTGTCACCCTTTGCCCCCTTCATGGCCGTGTAATCCCACATGGGAGAAGAGAGAAAAAATGGCTTCCTTGGGAAGCTTGGTAGGAAGCTTCCTTGATGCTTCCTTGAAGCTTTGCACGTTTTTTGGTAAAATGAAGGGTGATGATGTCACTTAAATGATATCATAAAAAATAACTTGATAGAAATGATCTACTAGATTTTTATTACAAGCTATTATACATTGGATAATAGTCACAGTTGACAGAGTCAGTGTCCACTGTCCAACGGATAATAAAACGTACTGCAATTTTATTTATCAGATAAAATCTCAAAAAACAAAAACCTTATAAACTGTGTCCGGCTTCGGGTTTAGTAAGATCCCCCGTCGACGCTTCTACAGTTCAAAGTTTTTCAACCTCAGGAAAAATATGTTTTTTTTGGGCCCCGCTCAGCGCGCATGCAAATCGAGAATAATATTAAAAATAATCAAATAATTCAATTTATCCCAGAAAAATTCACAAACATCATAAATATTATAAAATGAACATATATCATGAAATAATAAATTTTCGGGGTGTTACAACATGCTTAGAGCTTATGTGTTAGAACAACAAGGTAGTTGGGATAGGTTCTTACCTTTGATAGAATTTGCCTACAATAATAGTTATCATTCTAGCATAGGTATGACACCATATGAAGCTCTGTATGGTAGGAAGTGTAGGTCGCCTATATCTTGGTATGAAACAGGAGAACAAACCATCCTAGGTCTAGAATTAGTACAACAAACTACTGAGCATATTGGAATGATCAAGGATAGGTTGTTAGTTGTCCAAAATACGCAAATTAGTTACGTGAATGAGAGACGAAGACTGTTGGAATTCAAAGAAGGAGAACATATGATCCTTAGAGTCACTCCTACTACAGGGGTTAGTAGAGTCATTAAAGCTAAAAAGTTGAATCCTCATTTTCTCGATCCTTTCCAAATCTTAAAAAGAATTGGACCTATTGCTTACCAGATTGCTTTGCCACCTAACTTGTCAAACCTTCATAATGTTTTCTATGTGTCCCAACTTTGAAAGTATAATTCGGATCCTTCATATATCATAGAAAATAAATCAATACAGTTAAAAGATAATTTAACTTATGTAGTTAAACCTGTAAGGATCGTGCATAGAGCAGTTAAAGAGCTTAGAGGAAACAAATTTATTTGGTGAAGGTACTGTGGGATGGTGGTGACTCAAAGGAAGCCACATAGGAACTTGAATCCAATGTGGTACAGAATTATCCTGAACGTTTCGAATAAGGTAAGCAAATTTTGAGGACAAAATTTATAAAAATAGGAAAAATTATAACATCCTCCCTGCCTTAATAGTGTTAATCAGGGTTATTGAAGCTCAATACTATAAGTATAAGTTGGATAATAATTTTGGTAACCTTTTGGATTAGTTTGAGCCTAATTTTATAACTTTGATTGTGAAGAATAGCTAAAAATTTAGCTAAAATGAATGATATGATAGAAATAAATGTGAAAAATTTATTCCTAGACTATAAACAGTGGGAATGAGTTGCAGTAAAATTCTAAATAAAAAAGTAGCTCAAAAAATTATGAAATCTAGACCAAATGCTTAAGAGAGGATGAATATTAATTTGGTGACGAAAATAAGTCAAAAAGAATATTTATAAGCTTCCTTGTTCAATTTCATAGGTTTAACTGAACCTAGAAAAGAACACTAAAGCTTAGTAAATGATAAAGGTGTATATGAATAGTTGATGAATGAAGAAATTGAGAAATGAATAGAATCCTAGAATTTTCTATAATACCAATGAAGGTTAGAAAATTCACTAAAGGAATGTTAAGATACCCTTAAGAGGTACAAAGTCTTAGGATTTCCTTATTTTCTTCTATTTTCTTGTCTCCACCGCCTCTGTCTCTTATATTTCTATCAAATGTTTACTTTTTAATATCTTTTCCCTAACTTTTCTCGTCTCTCTTTCGTCACTCTCTTGTGTGTGTGTGTGCTAAAAATAAGCAAAACGAAGAAGAGAAGAACAAGAGAAGAAAAGGAAGGAAAAATAGGAGGTGAAGATTGAAGAATCAAGCTAAGAAGGGAAGAGAAAGAAAGACAAAGGAAAAGACATAAGAATAGAATAAGGTAGGGGTGAATGCTTTTTTGTTTTCCTTCCTTTTTATGTGTATTCCAACTTTGTTGTTTGATTGAAAATGAAACTTTGAAGGTCTTTCATGATTATATGCCATAGATATGGACTTGGGTTTGAATGAATAGAACGTGGATTTTTTACTATTGTTTTACCGTGTAATGATTTGAGATTGTTCTACAAAGTGTTTAGTTGATATATGAATCACTTATGAGATTGGAAATGGTTTAGAATCTTTGTTGCTGAATTTGGAAGTTCGCTAGGAAATCAACAGAAATGGGGGGGACGTTTTGATGCATTACTGCCCAAGCATTGGAGTATAGGCGCTCAATGCTAGAACTAGTTCCCTAATTGCAATGCATATGGTACTCAGGCACCAAAATAGGGGCGCTCAAGCGCCATTTATTTGATCAGGCGCTAGAAGACTACTACCCAGGCGTTGGAAGATTGGTGCCCAGGCCCCAACAATGGGAGAAATAGAGCATGCACTTAGGCGCTGGGAAATGGGCGCCTGGCCTGGAAATGCCAAAATTATTATTTGATTGAAATGGTTTTATATATATGTTGGGATCCCTTATGTATGTCTTTACAAGTATGTTAAGATACAATTTGTGGAACATTCTCTATGTATTAGGATAATTGTATAGGAATGGTATTACTCTTATGAAATATGAATTAGAATTGAATGAATTGTGAATTTGAGAATATGCTCCCTTCGATTTTAAGGTTGAGCCAATATGATGTATTGAATGAATATTTAGATGATCAGTATGTTAGTGTATGTCCTAGAGGCTGATACATTTGTCTGTATTTACATACATTCTATTATGCTTATTTTAATATATGAGGCATTTCATTTATTGTGTTCTTTTTGATAAGCATAATAAAGTCCTTAGAATAGTAAGTTTGATGCCATAGGTTATAGAGTGGATGACTTGATCGTGAGATCCTTTTGGTTATAACACTATTCTTAAATGTCCCTAGTCAAGTATTATTGTTAATTAGGACAACAATAATACATTGAGACTAGTATGTGCATAGACTGATGACCACATCTCACGGGTCATGGATATAAGATATCAAGTCTTCACATGGGTACATATTAGAGTAATAATGTATTGGACTGATCCACTATGAGAATGCTACATGGATCGTTATATGAGTGTCATAAGCAATTCTCATAGTGACAATGATGTCTGTGGTCCTTTGACCTGAAATCACTACGATTCTTATATAAGGAGTTGTGTGTTTTAATACCATCAAACGTCATCTATAACAAGGTGATTATAAAGTTGGTTATTGGACATACCGCAAATCATGCAGAGGGATGTGAGTGACCTAGATGGGATTTGTCACTCCTACATAACAGGAGCGATATCTTCGAGTCCCCTGATTGAGTGAGACTACGAAATGTATAGCCATACTCAAATGAGTCAATATGAGATATTGATTTCATTTGTTATTACAAAGTCTACTCAAGTATCAGGAAATGAATAATTGGACTATACAAGGGTGACGCATTCCATGCCTTGTGTTCAATCTAGATATCTTGACAAAGGGACTAAACGACACGAAAACATTGGTCACAGAAAGGTTATGTCAAATCATTGACATTCTTATTACTTGGGTAGCAGCGATGTGTCGCTAGATACCACTCACTGCTTGTAATATTAAAATGAGATTTTAATATTACTGCCAACGTAATGAGAACCTGCAGGGTCACACACATAGAGCAGACTAAAATTGAAGCAATGGATCTAAGTTGGACTCGAATTCAAATATGGGCCAGACTCATAACAGATGAGTCTAGGGTTGCATAGCTTACCTTGCTACCGCTCACACTCACTTAAGGCAATCACTATTATAAATAGTACTGCTAAGGGGGCTGCTAAGAGACATAATTTCAAAACCCTAGCCACACCTACAGAAAAGTAAGTGAGAGAGCGACAGGTTTCTTCTCTTCTCTTCCCAGCTAGCACTGTGTGAGAGACGTGAGGCTCCTCTTTGTGGACATTAGACATTCGTGAGTCTGTTTGTAACACCCTTGTGGGGGTGTCACATTTAAAAAAAAATTAAAATAAAACAACGATAACGAGAATACTTAAATAATAAAACTTGTACACGTACTTTGTTTGAAAACATGAAAGTTGTATTCTCAAAATATTACACCTAAAAAAATATTCATACACACACACATAGATAATATCGGCACACCCCTGTATAACATACATTATATCCATAAACATATCCATTCATATACATATCCATCAGATACTAATATACATGAATTTACATAAGTTTTGTTTTCATAAGTTGTACAAATAATTTACACATAATTTACAACCCAAATAAAAAAAAACGCATACCAAAAGAAAAGAAAGCTTAAAAGGTTTATATTTACAATCCAAAGATCGAAAAGGATAACAAACCCAAGTGCACGTCATACATTTTTAGTCACTTGGAGAAACATTCCTAGATGATTCCTCCAATGACATAAATACATGACGCCTCCCAGAAGACCTATGAGCAGGAACTCGGGTGCTCTGTGGACCGGAATATAGTTAGGGGTCCGAACAACGGTGTTCTAGCGAGAAGACACAACACTAAGCTCATAGGGAGTCCGAAATAGACCGTTCCAGTTGACGGCGAACTCCTAACGGTAGTTCTAACCGAACATAGAAATCGATACAAAAACGGGACAGATACTGAGACTCGGTCGCAAAGACATAGTAATAATCCTGTATAAGCAACAACATTACGTTCTCCATAGATGCGCCAACCGTCGGCTCCTACGTGGAATTCCAAACCGATAAAACCCAAAAATCCGGGTGTCGACATCTCACCCTATCGGTACTAACACTAGAGATGATCTAAGGCTTCGGGTCTTCTGACCGAAAATCAGGATCGTGGTTCTTCCTCTACTATGTACTCACCGCCCAACTCGGTTCTTCAACCCCTTCTTCATAGTCTAAATATATATATATATAAACATACAACAAACAAAACAAACAATATATACAACAAATAGAGAGGTAAGACAACTTAAAGTAACCAATAAATATCACATATGAAATAATAATACAACATTAACATAAATAAAATCCATAATGTACATAAATCCCATAACAGTTCGAAATACTCACCACACAATATAATGAATTTAAAATGAATATGACAAAGTATAAAATGACTCATTCCTATTCCATGGAGCTACAACGCATACTCAGATATCAGAGAGAATGAGATGAGATTTCTATTAGTACTGCCCAGCCAATCCAGCTATTGCACTGTCCACCCTTTGTGTCTATAGCTTTGGCTACCCCGACCAGCTATTGCACTTGTCAAAACCTTGTGTCTATAACGATCGTTGTGATTGCTATTGCACTTGTCAATACTTTGTGTCTATAGCCCACGAAAATAAATATAACAATAGTGGCATAGCACACAACCCGGACACACAAATCAATCAATTGTGTACTACAGCCGATCGATAGTCCTCTCAAAACTTGATTAAGGTTAGTGCTCGTCGAGAACATAAGTGTGTCATCACGCACCACGGCCCGAGATGAGCTACCTCCGTCCACATATGGAATAGTGCACACTCTGAACTCCAAGTTCATATCAGAAAATGAACACACTATGCCTATCACATCGACAACACGATGTTATTCATCTCGTCAATCAAATCACCAATTTTCGAATTTGGCATGACTCAATGCATGAACAGATGCGTAATTACCAAAATATCCTCAATGACAAAAATCTTCAAATACAGTACGCTCCCACTTGGCGCACTTGTACAGTCCACACATCCGGGTCCACCACTTTGGCCCGACAGGAAACTCGCTGTTTTCATCAATCGCGTAGAAATTTTATTTCGTTTTCAAAAATCTTGCCGTTTTCACAATGTACATCACATTTTCAAATCGCGTAAATACATTTTGCTGTTTTCTCAATTGCGTAAATTTTTAAATCATGTTCTCGTCAGATTTACTCACATAAATACTTCTAAACTATAAAAATAATTGTTAAATCATCTCGAGACCATTTAAAATATTTTTCCTAATTACGGTAAAATATTTTATATTATTATGTATTCTTTATAAATACTAACAATACTCAAATTAGTTTCTAAATATATTTAGTATTCATTAACAACATTGTAAAATACTTTGATTCTTCCCATTCAAGAATGTGACCGAACCTAGGGTTTGCACTCTTTGGAATGCTCATGCATTTCTAACACTAATCTAACACATACAATGTAAAACATATACAATGTATAACACATACAATACATCAAGGCTTAAACAATTAATAAAAGCTATAAAAATCAACACATAAAGGAATCCTTATGGATTTTACAAATTCAATCAAACCTTAATTTCTTAATAACACTTTAATTTAATTAAATTTTGGTCTTCCTCTTACCTAAAATGATGAAAATTTCTTCTTTTCCTCTCCCTTGTGATTTCGATTTTGCCTTCTTAGAGTCCTAGGAAAATAAATAAAATTTTATAAAGGCTATTACTAGAAAAAGGAACAATACCATGGTTCAATCATGGCTTAGAAGCTTAGAAATAAAAATAAAATTGAAAAACAAAGGGTTTTACCTTTGAAGAAGGATTCTCAAAAGTGGTCTTCAAGCTTGAAAATGGAAGAAATGGAAGAAACTTCCAACTAGAGATGGTCTTGTAGTAAGGTTTTGAAGTAGAAAAGTAAGAAAAAGAAAATTTTGGGTGAAAGGATGATATACTTTGGAGCTTGACCGAATGGTTTTTTTTTTGGAACTCTAATGGTGGACGGTGAAACAAAGAAAGAAGGAAGGGAATTATTTGGTTAAATGTTGGAGTGTTAGCCGTAGAAATGAGTAGGAAAATGACTTAATGCATGTGTTAAAATTCAAGAATGAATCTAGGCCATCCAATGGTTCAATGGCTAGGATTAGGTCTTACAAGATAAGCTTGTTTCTTATTGGTTGATGGGTGATGAATCATGGCATGACTAAACTTGGTCTAGATCCTTCTTGGGTGGCTTCCTCCTTGCTTGGCCGAATTCTCCAACTAGATGGCCAACTTGGTTTGCTTCCTTCAACTAGCTAGTTACTTGCTTAGGTGAAGGCTTAGTTACATGTTTAATTAATTAGTTACCTTCTAGTTACATTATGGTAACTTAGTTAGTTTAAGGTTTCTAGTTAGTTAGGCTTAACTAAATTACTAACTAGTTATCATTATTTAGTTACTTCAAGGTTATAGTAATTAATTTAGTTAGATTCTAAGGTAACTAGACTAACTAAATTAAATATTCTAGTTCTAATCTAACTAGCTTAGCCATTTTTGTTGACTTAGCTTTATTAATTTGACTTCTAGGTGTCTTGTTCCCATTGGTCCAAAATTCCTAATTTCCTTATTGTTTACTTTATTTATACGTGGGTCCCACACATATAGTATCGGGTCCACTGTCAAGTTTTATACTGAGTAATAAAATAATACTAAAAATTATTTTATCGCACAGTTAAATTCTAAAAATTAAAACATTCAGAACAGTGTCTTTCAGAATTGAGTTTACTAAACTCCTTCTGCTCTAAAAAAAACAAAACAAAAATAACATTTTATACAGACAAGCATAAAACAGTACATTGGGGACATAATTATCATTTACCCTAAAGTCAGAATTTTTAGGGTGTTACAACTCTCCCCAACAAACAAAAATTTCGTCCTCGAAATTTGTCATACCTTAAAATAATTGAGGATATTGTTCCCTCATCTTATCCTCCAATTCCCATGTAGCATCTCCGGTCACATCGTTCCATATAACTTTGACCAGCTCAATCATCTTTCCTCGGAGCTGCTTCACTTTTCTGTCTTCAATCCTTACAGGGAATGCTTCGTACGTCAAATTTTCCTTCAACTGTATTTCATCAGGTTGTATCACATGTGTCGGATCTGGAATATATTTCTTTAATTGGGACACATGAAACACATTATGCAGATTAGACAAAAACGGCGGTAAGGCAACTTGATAAGCGACAGGACCTATCCTACGGATAATCTGATAGGGTCCAATAAACTTAGGTGTAAGCTTCTTAGATTTGATAACTCTTCCAATACCAGTCGTAGGAGTCACCCTCAAAAACACATGCTCACCTTCTTCAAATTCCAATGGTCGCCTTCTTTTATCTGCATAACTCTTTTGCCTACTTTGGGTAGTTCACATCTTCTCTTGAATCATTTTCACTTTCTCTGTAGTCTGTTGTACCAATTCTGGTCCAATAGTCATATTTTCACCATCTTGATACCAACACAAAGGTGTTCGGCATCGTCGTCCATACAATGCTTCATAGGGTGCCATCCCTATACTTGCATGAAAACTATTATTGTAGGTGAATTCTATCAAAGATAAAAAGTCATCCCAACTCCCTTGTTGCTCCAACACACAAGCACGCAACAAATCTTCCAAAGATTGTATAGTTCTTTCAGTCTGACCATCAGTCTGTGGATGATAAGCAGAGCTCAAATGTAGCTTAGTTCCTATTGCTTTTTGTAGATTTGGCCAAAACCTTGATGTAAACCTTGGATCTCTATCAGAAATTATGGAAATAGGTACCCCATGTAATCTAACAATCTCATTGATATAGATTTGGGCTAATCTTTCCAACGAATACTTAATATTAATAAGCAAGAAATGAGCTGACTTTGTGAGCCTATCAACAATAACCCATATTGAGTCATGCCCTTTTCTCGTTCTTGGCAATCCAATAACAAAATCCATAGAAATACTGTCCCATTTCCATTCTGGAATAGAAAGCGGTTGTAACATTCCAGCTGGCCTCTGATGTTCCACTTTCGCTTTCTGACAAACCAAACAAGATGCCACACGTTCTGCTACGTCTCTTTTCATCCTTGGCCACCAAAACAATTTCTTCAAATCTTGATACATCTTGGTCATTCCTGGATGCAAACTTAAATTACTAGTATGAGCTTCATCCAATATCGCCGTCTTTAGTTCAACATTGTCGGGTATACAAACTCTTCCTTGAAATCTTAAAATTCCATCTGATCCCTCTTCCACTGTTGCCTTATGACCTTGCTTTAACAGTTCTCTTTCATTCTGCAAAAACGCATCCTCCTCCTGTTTATCTCGAATTATATTAAGCAAGTCATTTAAGATTACCATTCTGGCTACACGAATCTTCCCAGGCACTAATTCCATTGACACTTCTAAATTTCTGAACTCATTGAGTAATTCCTCTTCCTTTATCATCATGGTAGAAACATTAAGTACTTTTCTACTCAGGGCATCTGCTACCACATTAGCTTTTCCTGGATGATATTGGAGTTAAAAATCATAATCTTTGAGAAATTCCAACCATCGCCTGTGCATATTCAATTCTTTCTGATCAAACAAGTATTTCAAACTCTTATGATCACTAAAGACATTGAACATAGCCCCATACAGATAATGCCTCCATATCTTTAATGCAAACACCACCGCTGCTAATTCCAAATCATGAGTTGGGTAATTTCTCTCATGAACTTTTAATTGCCTCGAAGCATACGCCACCACATTCCGATCTTGCATTAGCACGCATCCTAACCCTTGGTATGAAGCGTCACAATACACATCAAAAGATCTATTAGAATCGGTAAGATCAACACTGGTGAGGTTGTTAGCTTTTTTCTTCAACTCTTGAAAACTGGATTCACGTTCATCCGTCCATTCGAAAGCTTGATTCTTTCTCGGTAAGTTGTGTAAGTGGTCCAAAGAATCTTGGAAAAACCTTCTATGAATCTTCGATAATACCCGGCCAATCCAACAAAACTTCGAACTTCATCACGTTTTTAGGTCTTTCCCATTGCGTAATAGTTTCTATCTTGGATGGATCCACCGCAATACCCTCCTTAGAAATTACGTGACCTAGAAATTGCACTTCTTCCAACCAAAATTCACATTTAGCCAACTTTGCATACAACTCGCTTGTCTTTCAAAACCCGAAGAATTATACCGAGATGTTCGGCATGCTCTTCTTTAGACCGAGAATAGATTAAAATGTCATCTATAAAGACAACAACAAATCTATCAAGGTACGGGCAAAAAATTCTATTCATATAATCCATGAATATAGCAGGAGCATTAGTCACTCCAAAAGGCATAACCTGATATTCATAATGCCCATATCGAGTTCGGAAGGCTGTTTTAGGTACATCCTCCATCTTAACACGGATCTGATGGTAACTTTGATCTCAGATCTATTTTAGAAAATACTTCTGCTCCCTTCAACTGGTCCATCAAATCATCAATTCGTGGGAGTGGATATTTATTCTTTATAGTGACCTTATTCAACTGACGATAATCCACACAGAGTCGAGAAGTTCCATCCTTCTTCTTGACTAGAAGCACCGGTGCTCCCCATGGTGACACACTTGGTCGCACAAACTGCTTTTCCAATAATTCTTCTAATTGCTTTTTCAACTCTATCAATTCGGCTGGTGACATTCGATACGGGGCAATCGATATAGGACCTGTTCCTGGTACTAAATCGATAGTAAATTCGATTTCTCTCTCTGGCGGCAAACCAGGTACGTCATTTGGAAAGACTTCCAGAAATTCATTAACAACGGGAATTGCACGTATATCTTTCTCATTCTCAACTTTTAGAGAAGATAATAATACAAATCCCCTCGCTCCATTTCTCAGCAATGACTTAGCTTTAACAGCAGTCAAAAATCTAGAGTTCTCTTCCTTTGGAAAAACTATAGCTTTAATTGCACAGTCTATCAGGATATGGTTAGAAGACAACCAATCCATTCCTAATATCACATCTATCCCCACTAGAGGTAAACAAATCAAGTTGACTATAAACATACGGTCCTTCACAACAACAGGACAATCCAAACATATTTTAGATGTGACCACAGGCTTAGTAGTTGGTGTAGAAACAACCAATGGAAAATTCAAAGAAGACACAGGCAGTTTCAACTTCTTAACACAACTATAGGCAATAAAAGAATGCGTTGCGCCTGAATCATACAAGACAGTCAAAAGCTTACCTCCTATGGTTCCTTCCCCTTGAATAAGATTGTCAGATTGAGAAACTTCAGTTCCTGTCACAGTATAGACTCGTCCTCCGGATCTTGGCTGATTTGCCCGAACAGTCTTCAATGCAGGTTTCTTTTCCAACTGAGGACAATCCTTAGAGAAATGTCCAGGTTGCCGACAATTAAAACAAATTGTTCCTTTAATTGGACAATCGAAGAAACATGGCCTTTCTTCCCACACTTAAAACAGTTGGTACAAACGCCGCTTTCGACTAGGAATAGTACTAGCGAGCTTCCTCCAACCTAAGGTGGTCGTTGAAATTGGTTTCCCGGTGGTCTCGAGTATGGCTTACGTTGGAACCGATTATTATGACTGCTACCTCCCCTCGAAACCTCATTGGTCCAAAATTACGAGTCTTGGGATCCTTTAACGATTCCAATTCCTCCAATTGTGCACATGTATCTACCAGAACATGGAATTGAGTCATTCTCAAAGGCAATACTCCTTGTCTTAACTCCACTCGCAGTCCTGCTTCAAACTTCCTACATCGCCACTCATCATTTGGCCTGGTTTGAGCATAATCTGAGAATTGAGACAAACTCTCAAATTTAGATGCATACTCGGGAACTGTCATATTTCCTTGACGTAAACCAAGAAATTCTCTTTCCTTGGCATATCGAGCACTAATAGGAAAATACTTGTCCATAAACCTAGTAGAAAACACTTCCCAAGTTATTACAGTGCCTTCAGCTTGCAACAACCGGCGGGTTCCTCTCCACCAACTTTCTCCATCTCCTCTTAACATATAAGTAGCATACGTTACCTTTTTGTCATCTGGACATCCCATCCCTTCAAATATCTTCTCCAGCTCCTGTATCCATAAACTTGCTTTCTCAGGATTAAGCTCACCTCTAAACTGTGGCGGGTTACTCCGCCTAAATTCGATAAATTTAGAGCATCCGTAGTAGCTTCTTCTTTGTTGAGTCGCTTCTCTCGGATTCTCATTGAATCATTGCTTCGCCATCCGCCGCATAGCCTCTGCACCGCTACTATAGGATCCACTTCTCTAGGAATATCCGCATGTCTTCCTCTTCTTCCGTACATTTTCTTTCTTTAATCACATAAAACATAAAAGTTAGATTCTTCCTTTCGGAAATGAATCACAGAGAATTCACACAATACAAGCACAAACAGACCAAACCACAACTCCTAAAGATTCTAACTTGGGCTCTAGGTCAGAGATTCACATAGTACAAATAAGGCAAACCTACCCACAAACCCAAAAGACTCTAACTTGGGCTCGATACCAACTAATGTAACACCTTGTGGGGTGTCACATTTAAAAAAAAAATTAAAATAAAACAACGATAACGAGAATACTTAAATAATAAAACTTGTACACGTACTTTGTTTGAAAACATGAAAGTTGTATTCTCAAAATATTACACCTAAAAAAATATTCATACACACACACATAGATAATATCGGCACACCCCTGTATAACATACATTATATCCATAAACATATCCATTCATATACATATCCATCAGATACTAATATACATGAATTTACATAAGTTTTGTTTTCATAAGTTGTACAAATAATTTACACATAATTTACAACCCAAATAAAAAAAAACGCATACCAAAAGAAAAGAAAGCTTAAAAGGTTTATATTTACAATCCAAGCATCAGAAAGGATAACAAACCCAAGTGCACGACATACATTTTTAGTCACTTGGAGAAACATTCCTAGATGATTCCTCCAATGACATAAATACATGACGCCTCCCAGAAGACCTATGAGCAGGAACTCTGGGTGCTCTGTGGACCGGAATATAGTTAGGGGTCCGAACAGCAGGTGTTCTAGCAGAAAACACAACACTAAGCTCATAGGGAGTCCGAAATAGACCGTTCCAGTGACGGCGAACTCCTAACGGTAGTTCTAACTAAACATAGAAATCTGATACAAAAACTGGGACAGATACAGACTCTGGTCGCAAAGACATAGTAATAATCCCTGTATAAGCAACAACATTACGTTCTCCATAGATGCGCCAACTGTCAGCTCCTCCGTGGAATTCCAAACTGATAAAACCCAAAAATCCGGGTGTCGACATCTCACCCTATCAGTACTAACACTAGAGATGATCTAAGGCTTCGGGTCTTCGGACTGAAAATCTGTGGATCGTGGTTCTTCCTCTGCTATGTACTCACTGCCCAACTCTGGTTCTTCAACCCCTTCTTCATAGTCTAAATATATATATATATAAACATACAACAAACAAAACAAACAATATATACAACAAATAGAGAGGTAAGACAACTTAAAGTAACCAATAAATATCACATATGAAATAATAATACAACATTAACATAAATAAAATCCATAATGTACATAAATCCCATAACAGTTCGAAATACTCACCACACAATATAATGAATTTAAAATGAATATGACAAAGTATAAAATGACTCATTCCTATTCCATGGAGCTACAACGCATACTCAGATATCAGAGAGAATGAGATGAGATTTCTATTAGTACTGCCCAGCCAATCCAGCTATTGCATTGTCCACCCTTTGTGTCTATAGCTTTGGCTACCCCGACCAGCCTATTGCACTGTCAAAACCTTGTGTCTATAACTGATCGTTGTGATTGCTATTGCACTGTCAATACTTTGTGTCTATAGCCCACGAAAATAAATATAACAATAGTGGCATAGCACACAACCCAGACACACAGTCAATCAATTGTGTACTACAGCGATCGATAGTCCTCTCAAAACTTGATTAAGGTTAGTGCTCGTCGAGAACATAAGTGTGTCATCACGCACCACGGCCCAGAAGGAGCTACCTCCTGTCCACATATGGAATAGTGCACACTATGAACTCCAAGTTCATATCAGAAAATGAACACACTATGCCTATCACATCGACAACACGATGTTATTCATCTCGTCAATCAAATCACCAATTTTCGAATTTGGCATGACTCAATGCATGAACAGATGCGTAATTACCAAAATATCCTCAATGACAAAAATCTTCAAATACAGTACGCTCCCACTTGGCGCACTTGTACAGTCCCACACATCCGGGTCCACCACTTTGGCCCGACAGAAACTCATTTGTTTTCATCAATCGCGTAGAAATTTTATTTCGTTTTCAAAAATCTTGCCATTTTCACAATGTACATCACATTTTCAAATCGCGTAAATACATTTTGTTTGTTTTCTCAATTGCGTAAATTTTTAAATCATGTTCTCGTCGATTTACTCACATAAATACTTCTAAACTATAAAAATAATTGTTAAATCATCTGAGACCATTTAAAATATTTTTCCTAATTACGGTAAAATATTTTATATTATTATGTATTCTTTATAAATACTAACAATACTCAAATTAGTTTCTAAATATATTTAGTATTCATTAACAACATTGTAAAATACTTTGATTCTTCCCATTCAAGAATGTGACCGAACCTAGGGTTTGCACTCTTTGGAATGCTCATGCATTTCTAACACTAATCTAACACATACAATGTAAAACATATACAATGTATAACACATACATTACATCAAGGCTTAAACAATTAATAAAAGCTATAAAAATCAACACATAAAGGAATCCTTATGGATTTTACAAATTCAATCAAACCTTAATTTCTTAATAACACTTTAATTTAATTAAATTTTGGTCTTCCTCTTACCTAAAATGATGAAAATTTCTTCTTTTCCTCTCCCTTGTGATTTCGGTTTTGCCTTCTTAGAGTCCTAGGAAAATAAATAAAATTTTATAAAGGCTATTACTAGAAAAAGGAACAATACCATGGTTCAATCATGGCTTAGAAGCTTAGAAATAAAAATAAAATTGAAAAACAAAGGGTTTTACCTTTGAAGAAGGATTCTCAAAAGTGGTCTTCAAGCTTGAAAATGGAAGAAATGGAAGAAACTTCCAACTAGAGATGGTCTTGTAGTAAGGTTTTGAAGTAGAAAAGTAAGAAAAAGAAAATTTTGGGTGAAAGGATGATATACTTTGGAGCTTGACCGAATGGTTTTTTTTTTGGAACTCTAATGGTGGACGGTGAAACAAAGAAAGAAGGAAGGGAATTATTTGGTTAAATGTTGGAGTGTTAGCCGTAGAAGTGAGTAGGAAAATGACTTAATGCATGTGTTAAAATTCAAGAATGAATCTAGGCCATCCAATGGTTCAATGGCTAGGATTAGGTCTTACAAGATAAGCTTGTTTCTTATTGGTTGATGGGTGATGAATCATGGCATGACTAAACTTGGTCTAGATCCTTCTTGGGTGGCTTCCTCCTTGCTTGGCCGAATTCTCCAACTAGATGGCCAACTTGGTTTGCTTCCTTCAACTAGCTAGTTACTTGCTTAGGTGAAGGCTTAGTTACATGTTTAATTAATTAGTTACCTTCTAGTTACATTATGGTAACTTAGTTAGTTTAAGGTTTCTAGTTAGTTAGGCTTAACTAAATTACTAACTAGTTATCATTATTTAGTTACTTCAAGATTATAGTAATTAATTTAGTTAGATTCTAAGGTAACTAGACTAACTAAATTAAATATTCTAATTCTAATCTAACTAGCTTAGCCATTTTTGTTGACTTAGCTTTATTAATTTGACTTCTAGGTGTCTTGTTCCCATTGGTCCAAAATTCCTAATTTCTTTGTTGTTTACTTTATTTATACGTGGGTCCCACACATATAGTATCGGTCCACTCATCAAGTTTTATATCGAGTAATAAAATAATACTAAAAATTATTTTATCGCACGCTTAAATTCTAAAAATTAAAACATTCGAATGTGTCTTTCAGAATTGAGTTTACTAAACTCCTTCTGCTCTAAAAAAAACAAAACAAAAATAACATTTTATACAGACAAGCATAAAACAGTACATTAGGGACATAATTATCATTTACCCTAAAGTCGGAATTTTTAGGGTGTTACACTGTTCGTGTGGATACCACAGAGACATCGTTTCTATTACGGTGTTGGTGATTCATGTCCTTCCTTTTGTTCACGCTTCAAGAGGTAAATAATTTTAAAACTTGGATTATGGTTTTTCACATGGATCCTCGATGGGAATCCTATTTTTTCGCTGCGTGATGTAATTACAATTCCCAACGCAGTGCTCAAAGTAATTGTATTTGAATTGAGAATTAGAATTTGGACAATTGTCCTTGAATGGGGAGGTAATTGGTCTATGCCTTCCCACTTAGTATCCTTTGTTTTTATATGAATTGTGTTTCACTTAGTATTGTGGATTTTGGAGACGATCCTGTATGAGGGTTGGGTATTCAAAATTCCATTAGAATCATAAGGAGGACCTATTGTGAGAAAGGGGGATCCTGTATTCTTGAATAAATTCCTCATTATATCAGTATAATCCTCATGTATTAATTCCCTCATAGGATACTAGTCGTAGTGTGAGGCCCTGATTCACTCCTCACCATGAGTATATAGAACCCGAGCTATATGAGGAGGCTCCCATCCTTGTGATGCTTGAGATACGGGTTCTGTGGGATAAGCGAGTATTTGAATGAGCATTGAAATCTGAACTGAATTTGTATGTCATGTTATGACTTGAATATGTATTTTAATCTATGAATGAATTTGGTATTATAGTATTTGTATCTGGAAACAATTCCTGAGATTGTTTATGAATGAAATTTGTACTGATTAATAATGTATGTTATTGGAAATTATTAAATGGAATTCTGTTTTGGAAAAAGGAAGGACCAGATTTGGCATTTTGCCATATCTCTAACTATATATAAGTATGTATTTAACTTGAATTTTAAAAAGAAAGTATTTTTTCCCAAAACAACTAGAATTATTGTGATGACACCTTTTTCATAATAGAACTACTGAGAATTAGTATTCTCACCCTATTTCTGTTTGTATTTCATGATAATTCCAAGATCAATATTTACAGCGCAATGGCCCAAGCAGAAAGTTGATATTTGTTTTGGGTTTCGTCTTTTGTATAATGAATGTATGGATAATGCCTTAAAGGCATGTGTTGTATATATGTTTGTACTACGATGTACTCTCATATAAACATCCTTCAGAATATCAAAATGATTATTACACCCTATCTACGCTCATATTAGAAAGATTTGGCATTTTGCCACCTTTCTAACTATATATAAGTATATATTTAACATGAATTTTTAAAAAAATGTATTTTTTCCAAATAGCTAGAATTATTGTGATGACACCTTTTTCGTAATAAAACTAATAAGAATTAGTATTTCACCTCATTTCTAGTTATATTTCATGATAATTCCAAGATCAGTATTTACAGCGCAATGACCTAAGCAGAAAGTTGATATTTGTTTTGGGTTTAGTCATTTGTATAATAAATGTATAGATAATGCCTTGAAGGCATGTGTTGTATGTAACACCCCCTTCCAGGCAGCATTACATTTACAGACTGACTCTTATTTTAAAATTTATCAAACATCACGCTTACACTTTAAAACGACTTTTTTTGTGTAAAAGCTTATCAAACTATGAAGTAGTAAATATTATAAAACGTGAGATTCAATAATTACCTTTTAATGGATGATATAAGTTGAGTGAAATAAATAAGAGACTCAAGTCATAAGAACTGAATGAAAGGCTTTTCATAAAACAAAGTTTACCACATCCTTAAGCACATCAGTACATATTTCAAAAGCATAAAACTTAAGTACTCCAAAATAATCATACTTATGCATATAACTACCAAATGAAAATTAAGCCTTGACCAAGTCCAAACGCCTGAAGAACGGGGTCCTGCACCTGATCCTCATCCAAAACCCCAATGGGATCCCCAATAGACAAAGCCCCCAATTGGGGCATGTCACTGCGGACAGGAGTCCGAGCAGTCGACTCCACAGAACCCTCCCTATAGGAAGCTCTCCGATCATCCCAAAGCTCTCCAAGGGGCATGTAGAACTCCAAGTGAACATCTACGTCAAAGGTGAATATGACCGCCTCATACCGGGTCGTGCTCCAACTCAAGGTGACATAACCATCATACCGAATGCGTCCTATGTCCCACTGAACACTCCACACACCGATGCCTCCATGGAACCATAGCCTAGTGAAACCTCGCGGGTCTTGCCATGCCGCCATCGCAGCCTTTTCATCGTAAATATAAAGACAGAAATAAACAAAATAATATAGTAGAAGAGGTGAGATCCCCTACATCAATACCATCATGGTAGCTAGAAACACAATGAAAGACAGTAGTGCCTTTCATACACAACAACACCAAGTAATAGCAGATATAATCATGTCAATACAGGAATATTCATCGAATAATAAACATAATCAGGTTATCAACTAATAAGTAAACCAGTAATGTACATCAAGACACATATATATGTGTGTATTGATCATGCCACAATAACAGATGTGCAGACTATGCATATGTAGGATGTGTATGCTGACCATGCTCATGCACAATGTCACCAATTCCTACTCCATGGAGTTAAGATTCAGAGATGAGCGTTCCAGAAGATCTGCCCCCCCTCAAAAGACAGTCTAAGCCAGACCACAAAAAGAAATAGTGTTTTATCGGGCTACCAGTGCATTGCAACGGTGTTCACGGCCAGGGGTATATAATGTAACAGTGGTCACTGGTGAATCACCCGCCTTGGGCATCCCCCAAGATCCAACAGGGATCGTACTTATCCAATTCACGCTTACTCCTAGGCATCAAAAGCCGACAGTCTAATACTCAATTGCTTGCTCAAAGAAACCAAACCATCGTCAAACTGTTCCCAATGATATTAAAGCAACTGCCCATACAATTGTTTAATATTATTAATATCAATGATATTATATAACCGCCCATACAACTACATAATATCACTGATATATCTGAGTTTCTTATGATAACAAGTCACATCTGACTCAATCTTCGATCTGGTGTTTTTGATTATAAAAGCAAACCGCATCTGACTCATTCGTCTATCTAATGTTTCTGGGGTCCAATTCGTCAGCCCGAAAACACAAATGCTAAAATCACAAATCGCTTGCATCCAGTATGTCAGCCCAAGGCACAATGTTAATGCATGCCATCACAAAGGATTTCAGTCTTGCAAATTCAAGAATTGTTATTATCAAATCACGTGGAGCATTTTCACAATTCCTCGAGTATATAGATACATTATGTCTTCTTTAGTCTTTAATTATCATACTCTCAAGAATGAAGGTAGAATTTGATCCAAATCACCAGCTTCTTCTAACTAAGTTCCTCGAATGACGTATCCTCATATTATTTATGAAAACCTAATGCACAATATCCTTACCATACCATTCCTTTCCATTCTTATCTTATAAGTTCTTAGTTAATTTTCTCGATTGTTAAGTTACCTAGATTTACTACTAATAAATCCTTTTCTATGATTCCAATTATCTCCAAGATTTTTTTTCCATTTGGTACATTCAAAAGTTATTACTCCTCAGATTATGACGTTATAATTATTTCTAATCTTACTTATAAATCCTTAAACCCTAATTTGTCTTCCAAATCATCTAAACTATATTCCCTAACACTCTTTCTAAAACATCCATTATTCAACTTCTAAATAAAATTCTTTTCACCCTAATTACTCTTCCAACTCATTATCAAATATTTTAGATATCCAATTCACTCTTGCTTCTAATTATCAATTTTCATGTCTTTATCACCTAATCTTTTAGGTCCTTAATAACTAAATATTTTGCTAATGGAAATCTCTTTTTAGACCAAGGCGGCCGTGAGCCTCAAGGATTCAAAGGAACCAATTATTTCATTCTTTCACAATAATCATGGCATGCTACTGGCTATGTTCATCATATATTAATCAAATTCATGCTCACCATCAAAATTACATAATATCCATTAAGTCATCAAAATCATCTTTGCATACAATAACATCATACAATCACACTTGAGATCAACACATTCGGATGGACGAATCTTCACGTGGACTCTCCAATCCCAACACAACCATTCGCTCCTCACCACCATAGCATGGTTGATGAGATTAATCTCTCTCTTACCTCAAGTGTAGCCTCCTAGCTCCTTGTATGTCCTTGTGTAGCAAACTTTCTCCACCAAAAGGTTCTTAGAATCAAAGCAAACATACAATAATTAGTACCTAGGGCTTGAATAAGATTACCATCGATCAAAGTATGGCTTTACATCCTTTAAAAAGAAATAAGAAGGAAGATTCAAGAACTTTACCTTAAGATTCTTGAACTTGAGATTTGAAGCAAAGCTTAAGGAAATGCTTGAAGATGGATGAACTAGAGATCGACTTCCACACAAGAGTGTCTTAGAATGTTGTAGAGACTCAAGATCTAAGATTATCTTGAATTATTGAAGACTTTGTGATGGTCTTTGGGGTATTGGCCGTGACCTATCTAAGAGAAAAAGGAAGGAGTTTTTGTGTTTAGCCTTTGGTTACTTGGATGTAAGGATGAACAAGTCATAAACAAAGTATGGAATGGGCCCCCAAAAATGGCCATAGCCGTGAGGTGTAGAGGAAAATGAGAGAAGAAAATAAAAATCAAAGTCTCACCTTAAGAGCATCAAGTTAGGGTTTTTGAAAAAAAGGATGAAGATGAGAGAACTTGATGATGGTCTCAATATAGAGAGTCATCCATGAAATGTGTAGATCCAAGAAACATCATTGAATGGAGGAAACATAAATGGAAGATGAGGATGAAGGTGGTAGCCGTGAGGTTGAGAGAAAATGGAAGATGAGAGCTTTAGGAAGTGATTTTCAACAAGAAAATGTCTTCAAGCAACATGTAGTTTCAAGCAATGTGGTTGCTTGAAATTAAGCAAACATGGAGGGTGTAGAAGGAAGTGTGGCTGTGTGGTTTGGAGAGGAGAGGAAGAAGAGAGAAAATGAGATAGAAACTTCAGGGTAGAGAGAGAAAGTGATAGAAAATTTTGAAATTGTAAAGATAATAGCTTTTTGGGTGAAAGGAGAAAGATGATGGCTTCTGAAAAGATGACATCTTGTCATCTTTTTCCTCCCTAAAACCGTGTGCCTCCTTAGGAAAATGGAGCAAAGCTTCCATAGCAACTTTCTCCTAAAGCTTCTTTGAGAAGCTTCGCACGTTTCCCAAAAATGTCAAATCATATTGTCATATGGAGATGTGACGATGTCACTTAGATGTTATCATAAAAGTGACTAGATAGAAATAATCTACAAGATTTTTATTGCAAGCTATTATCCAATGGATAAAAGTTACAGTTATCACCGTCGGTATCTATTGTCCAATAGGCAATAGGGCGTACGCAAATTTTATTCATCAGGTAAAATCTAAAAAAATGAAAACTTCATAAACTATGTTCGGGCTTGTGTTTAGTAAGATCCCCCGTCACCGTTTTCACAGTCCAAGGTTTTCTAGACTCAAGGAAAATATTTCATTTTCTCGACTCCATTTAGTGCACGTAAATTGAGAAATATATTAAAATAATCAAACAATTCAAATAATTCTAGAAAAATTCACAAAAATCACAAATATTATAAAATGAGTATTTATCATGGAATAAGTAATTTTTCGGGGTGTTACAACTCTCCCCTTCTAAAAAGAAATTTTATCCTTGAAATTCGTTCCATCTTAGAACACATGCGGATATTGTTCCTTGTAGAATGTCTCCAGATCTTTATTGGAATCACAATGGCTAACTTCAAGTTTTGTGTAGAGTAATTCTTCTCATGTACCCTCAGTTGTCTTGAATCGTACATTACCACTCTTTCTATTTCAAATGAGCATACGTTCTAAACTCTAACGTGAAACATCGCGAGACGTTTGGAAAGGTTTGTTGAAATTCGGCAAAGTCAACACTGGCGAAATAGTCGTGTGTCTCTTCAATCCTTGAAAATTTTCTTGCATGCATCAGTTCATGTAGAAGCTTGACTCTTTCACGTAAGCTGGATGAGAGGTCCTGCTATCTTGGAGAATCCTGCGGTGAATCTCTGATACAAGCCAACTAGTCCCACACAGTGACGAATCTCTAATATAGTCTTCGATCTTTCCAATTGAAGAATTGCTCCAACCTTTGACGGATTCACAATAATTCCTTCTTTTGTAATCACGTGACCCAAAAATTGATTTGCCTCTAACCAGAATTCGCACTTACACGGCTTCACACATAACTTCTTCTTCTTTTTTAGAATTTGAAGAACCACACTGAGATGTTTAGCACATTCCTCTGGACTTTAAGAAGAGATCAGAATGTCATTAACAAAGACAATGACAAATCTGTCTTAATAGGGAAGAAAGATCCTATTCATGTAGCCGATGAATACTACCGAAGTGTTCGTTACACGGAACGCATCACTAAATACTCGTAGTGCTCATGACGCATCAGAAATGTAGTTTTAGAAACATCTTCTCCTTTTGAATAACCTAATGATAACTAGAATGCAACTGATCTTGGAGAAAATAGTGGCTTCCTTCAGTTGATCCGTCAAACCACCTAACCTCAATCTTAACAGGAAATGTCTCATAGATCAGGTCCAACAAAACTTAAGAATGAGTTTCATGGATACAAATCCAGGAATTTCTGTCTCAAAGGACATTAAGGTTCTATCGGAATAGAATGACGAGATATAGTTAGGAAACAACCAATCCTTTTCCTGAGATCAAGTTTATTCATGAAGAAGGTAAACAATTAAATTGGCAAAAAAGTTCCAATTTCTAACAATAATAGGATAGTTTAAACAAACTTTATGGAATAGCAATGGGCTTAGAATAAGAATGGCAATACTCAAGTCAGAATAAATACACAGATAATCCAAATTCTAGAAATGAACTATTAAGATTTCATGGGAATAATTTAACAGGATACGGTTGGAAGATAACCAATCCCCTTTCAAGATCAAATTTGCGAGAGAGGTGAACAAATCAAATCAACAGAAAATATTTAGTCTTTAATAGGTCATAGGATAATTTAAATAACTTGGCTATCAACAACAGGTCTTTGTAGTAGAAGTAGAAACATAAATGTTTTGGTCAAAAAGGTAAGACACAAATGACTCTAATGGATCCATATAGTTATATGCCATAAAGAAATAGGTTACCCCCAGAATTATACAGCATAATCAAAGGGTCATCTCTTGTGGCACAGTCTCCTTTGTTTAGGTCTTCAGTCTAAGATGCTTTTTCTTTACTTGAGGAATTGACTCTCCTTTCTTCGTGAGATTTTGAAGCACGTACATCACCAACAAAAGGGTCCGTCTCTTGTGAAGTACAATTCCTAAACATGTGTCCCAGCTTTCCGCACTTGAAACAAACTTTTCTCTCGATCTTACATTCCTCATTGCATGACTTTCTGCATACTTCTTACAGATCTATAAAATAGTCACAGGCTGACCGGGTTTACTACCACTGGTGCTACCTCCATACTGTTGTTGTTGTTGTTGATTTCTTGGTGGTCGCGAATACAATTTCTGCTGGAATCGCTTGGCTTTACGACTTCTCTTCCTTCAGAGCCAATATGGTCCAACGCCATATCTTGAGATCGATTCAACTCTAACATGATCTGAGCCTCAGTTATAAATTCCTGTTGTCGCACGATCCTCTGATGCTGTTGTATTATCTCTTCAGTCATTCATTGTATTGCTTCTACAGTCACAACCATCCCTTCGTTGTTGCATTCCTCATTTCCATGCAAACGTCTACCGCGAGCTATTTGCCTTTCCTTCGAAGACAGACAAGTCAAAACATAATGGAAATAAGAAGTAACCATTTCAAACAATGTTGTCTCCTTTCGGAGACCAAGCTATACATCTTTGAGTTTAGTTTCAGAGAAAAACAGAGCACAAACAAGACAAACTTCTCGTAAACCCAAAAGACTCAGACTTGGTCTTTACTCACCCTAGAAGTACCACTCCAAAGGTGTAGGTATGAACAATTCGGTACGAGTTCAGTCATCTATTTGGACTCTCACTTGAAGAACTCCAATTTCCCCTAGTTCGCCTAGTTGAAGTCATAGTTTTCTGTCCACACAGAACATTACATATTGAGTTAGCCAGTCCTCAATATCATGCAGCTATGTAATAGTAACAACTAATATCCAACCTAAAGCAACTTATGCAATCCTGTTTCAACATCTTAAATAAGAGACATGGAAATGCACAATACACACAGGAATTTCTACCTACCTAAGCACAGTCAGTCTATACCACGGCTTAATAGGATGAACTGCTCTGATACCACCTAATTGTAACATCCTCTTCTGGGTGGCATTACATTTACAGACCGACTCTTATTTTAAAATTTATTAAACATCATACTTACACTTTAAAATGACTCTTTTTGTGTAAAAGCTTATCAAACTACGAAGTAGTAAATATTATAAAACGTGAGATTCAATAATTACCTTTTAACGGATGATATAAGTTAACTGAAATAAATAAGAGACTCAAGTCAAAAGAACTGAATGAAAGGCTTTTCATAAAACAAAGTTTACCATATCCTTAAGCACATCAGTACATATTTCAAAAGCATAAAACTTAAGTACTCCAAAATAAACATACCTATACATATAACTACCAAGTGAAAATTGAGCCTTGACCAAGTTCAAACACCTGAAGAACGGGTTCCTGCACCTGATCCTCGTCCAAAACCCTATCGGGATCCCCAATAGGCAAAGCACCCAGCTGGGGCATGTCATCGCGGACAGGAGTTCGAGCATTCGACTCCATAGAACCCTCCCTATAGGAAGCTCTCAGATCATCCCAAAGCTCTTCGAGGGGCATGTAGAACTCCAAGTGAACATCTGTGTCAAAGGTGAATATGACCGCTTCATGCCGGGTCCTGCTCCAACTCAAGGTGACATAGTCGTCATAGCTAATGCGTCTTGTGTCCCACTGAACACTCCACACACCGATGCCTCCATGAAACCATAGCCTAATGAAACCTCATGGGTCTTGCCTTGCCGCCATCGCAGCCTTTTCATCGTAAATATAAAGACAGAAACAGACAAAACAATACAGTAGAAGAGGTGAGATCCCCTATATCAATATCATCATGGTAGCAAGAAACACAACAAAAGATAGTAGTGCCTTTCATACACAACAGCACTAAGTAATAGCAGATATGATCATATCAATATAGGAATATTCATCAAATAATAAACATAATCATGTTATCAACTGATAAGTAAACCTGCAAGGTACATCAAGACACATATATATGTGTGTATAGATCATGTCATAACAACAGATGTGCAGACTATGCATATGCATGATGTGTATACTGACCATCCTCATGCACAATGTGACCAATTCCTAGTCCACGGACCACGAAAAGAAATAGTGTTTTGTCGGGCTGCCAGTGCATTGCAACGGTGTTCACGGCCAGGGGTATACTATGTGACAGTGGTCACTGGTGAATCAACCGCCCTGGGCGTCCCCCAAGATCCATCAGGGATCGCACTTATCTAATTCACGCTCACTCCTAGGCATCAAAAGCCGACAATCTAATACTCAATTACATGCTCAAGGAAACCAAACCACCGTCAAACTGTTCCAAATGATATTAAAGAAACCGCCCATATAATTGTTTAATACCATTAATATCAATGATATTATATAACTACCCATACAACTATATAATATCACTGATATATCTGGGTTTCTTATGATAACAAGTCACATCTGACTCAATCGTCTATCTGATGTTTCTGGTTATAAAAGCAAACCACATCCAACTCATTCGTCTATTTGATGTTTCTGGGGTCCAACTCACAATGTTAATGCATGCCATCACAAAGGATTTCAGTCTCGCAAATTCAAGAATCATTATTATCAAATCACGTGGAGCATTTTCACAATTCCTCGAGTATATAGATATATTAGGTCTTCTTTAGTCTTTAATTATCATACTCACAAGAATGAAGGTAGAATTTGATCCAAATCACAAGCTTCTTCTAACTAAGTTCCTCGAATGCCTATCCTCATATCATTTATGAAAACCTAACGCATAATATCCTTACCACACCATTCCTTTCCATTCCTATCTTATAAGTTCTTAATTAATTTTCTCGATTGTCAAGTTACCTAGATTTACTACTAATAAATCCTTTTCTATGATTCCAATTATTTCTAGGATTTTTTCCATTTGGTACATTCAAAAGTTATTACTCCTCAGATTATGACGTTATAATTATTTTTAATCTTATTTATAAATCCTTAAACCCTAATTTGTCTTCCAAATCATCTAAACCATATCCCCTAACATTCTTTCTAAAACATCCATTATTCAACTTTTAAATAAAATTCTTTCCACCTTAATTACTCTTCCAACTCATTATCAAATATTTTAGATGTCCAATTCACTCTTGCTTCTAATTATCAATTTTCATGTCTTTATCACCTAATCTTCTAGGTCCTTAATAACTAAATATTTTGCTCATGCATATCTCTTTTTGGACCAAGGTTGCCGTGAGCCTTAAGGATTCAAAGGAACCAATTATTTCATTCTTCCACAACAATTGTAACACCCTCCTTAGGGCGCCACATTTTATGTTACTTAATTACCAAATTATCCCTTCTTTAGAAATCTTGCTTGTAATATAAATACGAGTTATTAAATTTCATAACAATAATAAGATAAACTTAGCAGAAAATAAAAACATAACAACATTGTCACAAATAATTTACATCAATATACATATACAAATCTTGGTACAGTCATATTTTAATATTTACAAACTAGACTCTCAAAATATTTAAACTTTAACTAAACTAACATGTTGCCCAAGTCCTACTAATCAGCAGAACCCTCAGATGGGTCCTCCTCAGATTTCTCAGCATATAGGAATCCAACTTGACGTGAAGTCCTACGGACAGGTGTTTGAGCAGACGACACAATGCCGACCTCACTAGGGGTACGATAGTATGTCCCCCAGTACTGCCTAATAGATATAGGAAACTCTAGTTGTACATAAATATTAACAATAAAGTAATGATGTCCTAGTTGTTGTCTACTAAATCTAATATTTAGGTCACCCAAGTAGTAGATACGCTATTTCTCCAAATCAACGTTCCATGACTCTGATCCTCCAAGAAACGTCAACCTCATATATCTAAGGAAGCACGGTATCTCCATCTCTTCAAAACTCAGAGTCCTCAACAAGGATCTGCTCGTCCTTAGCTTCTCGCTCAACTTCTTGCTCAACGTCTTTTAAATTATAAGCACAATACAGAATAGACATACAAAGAGGTGAGATCACCTACGCCATTACCAGTATGGTAGCAATGAAGATAAACACATACAATATTTCATACAGCTATCATACCATAATTACAGTTATGCCACTAACATCATTATCATCACAAAACATGTAATATACAATAATTACAATCATGCCACTACCAATAATCAAATATTCAATAAATCAATTATCATAAATAATATTTACGATAATACCCTCAATCACTATATGTATGCACACAAACTCAATTTCCTACTCCATGGAGCTATAACTCAGGTCGGAGAGAGTGATCGAAAAGATTTGTCTGTACCAACATGCCTCAGACCACGTGCTCAATCTTACACATCTAGCATATACACGATAGTCTTTATCAGATCTTGATTAAGAATAGTGTCTCGTTTAGGATCATCAGTGTGTTGTGTCGGTCTAAGCTACAGTACAGAAGAGCTACCAACTGCCCATTGTAGGCAGCCCGCACCCCAATGCCCCCAAGGTCAATGAGTGACTTACACTACGCATATCGCACCCACTCAAGAGGTGTAGTCTCTCCTAAGCAAATAGCCTTATACAGTCTTTTAGACTTTTCCAATGCATGTACTATGCACCATTCACAGTTCAACTCAATATCACATATTCGGGGTCCACTCATTAACTCAATAGTATTATTACTATAATTCCATCACGTAATCACATTTCCACGTTTTCTCAATCGCGCAATCATTTTGTCGCATTTTCAAATCGCGTACACTATTTTTCATACATTTTAAATCAAAAATACTATTTTTCTCATTTAACATTAAAATTAACTTTATTTTCCATATTTGCATAATAACCCCTTAAAAATATAATATTTACATTTCTGTTCTCACTTAAATATTATTTTCACAATAGTCCTTCGTAAAACTAGTATTTACGAAATAATCCCTCTTAAAACTAATATTTATGAAATAGCCCCTCATAAAACTAGTACTTATGAAATGACCCCTCTTTTATAAAATATGTGCAATATGACCCCTCATTTATAAAATATTTACAATATGACCCCTCTTTAAATAAAAATTACAATATGGTCCTTCTTAAAATATTAATTACCATTTTGTCCCTCTTTTATAAAAATTTACAGTATAACCCCTCTAAAAATTGGTATTTGTAATGTTTTCCCAAATAAGGTATTTCTTTCTTTTTCTTTACATATTACAGCTCAAATTTTACAGACGCACTTCAAAACCCGTATGGTGAGCTATACGTCAGCAAACTTCAAGTATTGACACTCATTTTATTTCATAACCTATTTATTTAATTACATCAGATTATTTTCCCAAAACCATTTTACTTGCTACACACAAACTTGTTCAAATTCATTTCCTTTTCATTTAAATCCTTAATTCTCATTTGAATCCATCATTTTTAGGACTTTGGTCCTCTAAACCCTAGTATGGCCGTGAGCCTCATTGCTCTTTGGAGCATTCATACAATCGTTTCATCATGTTGTTCACATCTTACTTTACACATACATTTTCATGCTTCCATAATTATCCATACACACATAATATCAAAGCTATAGGCATATTATCACACATGCAATCACAAAAACCAAAGCATAAACATCACAAACACAATCAAAGAAGCATCAAACAATAGGTAAATAAACCCTTATGGGTTTATCACCATACATAACCATCCCCACACCACCAAAACTTGGTTGGTGAGGTAAAATCTCCCTCTTATCTCTTGAAGACAAGTCCTTCAAGCTCCTTTCCTTCTCCTTGATTTCGTGTGGCCTTAAACAAATCCCTAACAATTCTAAAACAATTAGTAAAATCACAAACAAGGCTTAATAATGATAAACCATGGAACAAACATGGTTTAGAAAATCACAAACTAAATTTTAAACCATAAAAACCAAAGTTTACCTTTAGGGAAGTAAACCAAACTTGGATTTTGAAGCACTTAGAGTAGGATTTTGAGAAAACTTCCTAAATGAAAAGTGTTTAGGAGGTTGTTTAGGTTTAGGAAATGATGAGAGTAAAAATTATAGGAGATTGATGGTGTATGTGGGTGTTGGAGCCGAAACTAGAGAGAGAAAATGGAAGGAAAATGATGCTTGGTGTTCTTGGGAATTTGAGAGAAAATGAAACTAAGTCTTTTTACGTGAGAGAAAGCAAATATTGAGAGTGAAATTGGAAGTGGGCTGCCGTGTGAGTATAGGAGAGATTAAAGGGATTTGCATGAAATAAAATATCCTATTTGTGTTCACACTTGAAGCACATGGCTTGGTCATCTTTTGATCATCAAATTGTCATGCAAGATGGTTCAAGAACCTTGGAGAAGCCTCCCAAGGCTGCATGGCCGTGTTGCTCTAGGATGTTTAGAGACTAAATTTAACTCCACTTAATGCTTAATTGCATGTTAATTAACTAGCTAATTAATTAGGTTAAGTTCTCTAATTACTCTTAATTAACATTCTAATTACATAACTTAATTAATTAAATATGTAATTACATATATCATAGCTTCTAAAAAACATTAGGATATCTAATTAGTAATTAGGTTATAACCAATCAATAACTAGATTAGTCTACTTAGTTTGTTAATTAGGCAATTAAGATGATTAATTTAGGTTTAATTAGCTACTAAGTAAAAGTCAAGCCACTATATTTAACTCCATCCTAGCCTTTGAAATGAACTTTGTTTCCTATACATTGATCTCATCTACGGTGGATATTACTTAGTGATTTTATCAGGATTCATTTCACACCATTAATCTGATCAACGGTTATGATCGAAAACATCTTAATCAAGCTTTTCATCCGATGGTCCACAACAAAGTCTATACCCCTTTGTTTGACCACTTCCTATCGGATAGAAAAGTCCAGCCACCTATTTTGACTGATTCCTATTGGTTCGTTTTGATTTAGCTTACAGAAAATATTATAAGCACATTTTCTGTCAACTAAAATTTATCAGGTCAAATAATTTATAGCAATAATTGCTATAAATAAAATGGTAGATATTTATTAGTGAAATATTTTTATTTCACAGATAAATTCTAAAAATTAAAAGATTCTTTTCTGTGTCACTCAGATTTGGGTTTAGTAAGGTCCCTCGCCTCTGAATAAATCAGATAAGAATTTCCCCGACCCCAAAATTATTATTTTCTTGACCAGGAGCAAATCACACAAAATGATCAAAAATGATCTCGGAACAGTCAAATTATTTTTATAACATACAGAAAATGTAAAACAGTATAATTCTGCTATTACTATTAACATAGTCAGAATTTGGGGTGTTACAACTCTCCCCCTCTAAAATTAAGTTTCGTCCTCGAAATTTGACACACACTCAAAATAAAAATGGATGTTGCTCTCTTATCTTTTCTTCCAATTCCCATGTGGCTTCACCACTTACATCGTTCCAAACCACTTTAACCAATGCGATCTCCTTACCTCAAAGTTGCTTTGTCCTTCGATCTGCAATCTTGACCGGGAATGTCTCATAGGTTAAATTCTCCTTTAGTTGTACGGTGTCTAGTTTGATAACATGAGTCGGATCAGAAATATATTTTCGTAGTTGTGATACGTGAAATACATTATGAAGATTTGATAAGAATGGTGGTAGTACAATCTGATAAGCTACCGGACCTACCCGACGGAGTATCTAATACGATCCAATAAACTTCGGAGTGAGCTTCCTCGACTTGATTACTCGTCCAACTCCAGTCATAGGCATCACACGTAGAAATACATGGTCACCTTCTTTAAATTCAAGCGGTCTTCGTCTTTTATCTGCATAGCTCTTTTGTCGCGTCTGAGTTATCCTCATTTTGTCTAGGATCATCTTCACTTTCTCAGTGGTCTGCTGCACAAATTCGGGTCCTACCACAGTACTTTCACCATCCTGGTACCAACACAACGGCGTTCTACATCTTCTCCCATATAATGCCTCATAAGGTGCCATCCCTATGCTCGAATGGAAACTATTGTTGTAGATGAACTTTATCAACGGTAGAAATTCATCCCAACAACCAGTTTGCTCTAGAACACAAGCTCTCAATAAGTCCTCCAATGACTGAATCGTCCTTTCTGACTGACCATTTGTTTGTGGATGGTAAGCAGAACTCAAACGTAGCTTTGTTCCCATCGCTTCTTGCAAACTATCCCAAAATCTTGATGTAAATCGTGGATCTCGATCAGAAATAATACTAGATGGTACACCATGAAGTCTAACAATTTCATTGATGTACACTTGAGCCAACTTTTCCATAGAGTAGCCGTTAGGAATCTAGAATCCTTAACCTCAGGAAAAACCAATGTCTTATTCGAACAGTCTATCAGGATATGGTTAGAGGATAACCAATCCATTCCTAAGATTATATTAATCATGGAAAGAGGCAAATAGATCAAATCCACACGAAAGATTCTATTCCTAACACATACAGGGCAATTCAAACACACTTTTATAGTTATCACAGGCTTATCAGTAGGAGTAACCACACTCAAATCATATGGCAATGTAGTCACAATCAATCCCAAATGCTCCACACAATCACATGCAATGAAAGAATGTGTTGCTCCAGAATCATATAATACTGTTAAAGGATTACCTTCAATGGCACACTCCTCCATTATCAAGTCCTCGGATTTAGCGGCTTCTTCCCCGTTCATAGTATACACTCAACCACCCGCCTGTGGCCTTACAGTACGAACACTGGCCACTGATGGCTTTGCCTTCTGCTGATCACACTCTCTAAAAAAATGTCCAGGCTTCCCACATCGATAACAAATCACCCCCTTATGCTGACAGTCCTTGGTGAGATGTCCTTTCCCACACTTAAAACATTCAAGTGCAGAAGTTTTAGTTGAAACCGCCTTACTGCCACTCGAACTTCCTCCAAATGATTGTTGTCGATTCTGACTTCCTGCTGGTTTGGCATATGGTTTCTGTTGATAACGGTTGCCACCACTACCCCTTCCTTTTTGGAACCGTGTTGGTCCAAAATTCTTATTTCTCGCTTCACAGAGATGATCAATTTCTTCCACCTTTCGGCACTTGTCCAACAATACCGGAAACTGATCAATATCCACAGTTGCTAAAGCTCGCTTGATGTCAAGCCTCAACCCCTCTTCGAACTTCCTACACTTCCACTCCTCATCTGGATACATTTGGAAGTACCTCGAAAACTTAGACAAGCTTTTGAACCTTGCTGCGTACTCATTCACGGTCATCGTTCCTTGTCTCAGACTAAGGAATTCCATCTCCTTAGCATGTCAAACACTAGCTGGGAAATACTTCCCCAGAAACTTCTGTTTAAAAAGTTGCCATGTCACAACTCTCCTTTCAGCTTGAATTAATCTCCGGGCTCCTGCCCACCAAGCCTCTTCATCACCGACTAACACAAATGTCACGAAAGTAAGCTTCCGCTTATTAGTACAACCCATGCCATCAAATATTTTCTCCAGTTCTTTGATCCACAGATCAGCTTTCTCTAGATCAAACTCTCCATGAAACTTCGGTGGATTGTTCCTCTGAAATTTCGACAAGCTGTGAGCATCATCATTTGCTCTTTGGTTCTGCTGTGCAACAACCTCAGCCATCCGTTGTATTGCTGCTACAGCTGCAACCATGTTCTGATTGTCGTCACCGACATTTCCAGCTCCTGCCCTCGCATTCATGCATCTTCTTCCTTGTCCAGCCATTCTGTTATCTCAAATAGACTGAACAACACAAAGAAGAGTTGAAGTTAATTTTCCAAAAAGTATTGTTTTCTTTCAGAAAACAAACGCAGATAATCACACAACTTAAACAAGACAGACCTAACCACAAACCCAAAGACTCTAACTTCGGCTCTGATACTAACTAACGTAACACCCTCCTTAGGGCGCCACATTTTATGTTACTTAATTACCAAATTACCCTTTCATTAGAAATCATGCTTGTAATATAAATACGAGTTATAAAATTTCATAATAATAATAAGATAAACTTAGCAGAATATAAAACCATAACAACATTGTCACAAATAATTTACATCAATATACATATACAAATCTTGGTACAGTCATATTTTAATATTTACAAACTAGACTCTCAAAAAATTTAAACTTTAACTAAACTAACATGTTGCCCAAGTCCTACTAGACAGCAGAACCCTCAAACGGGTCCTCCTCAGATTCCTCAGCATATAGGAATCCAGCTTGACATAAAGTTCTACGGACAGGTGTTCGAGCAGACGACACAATACTGACCTTACTAGGGTACGATAGTATGTCCCCCAGTACTGCCTAATAGATATAGGAAACTCTAGTTGTACATAAATATTAACACTAAAGAAATGATATCCTAATTGTTGTCTACTCAATCTAATATTTAGGTCACCCAAGTAATAGATACGCTCTCTCTCCAAATCAACGTTCCATGACTCTGATCCTCCAAGAAACGTCAACCTCATATATCCAAGGAAGCACGACATCTCCATCTCTTCAAAACTCAGCATCCTCAATAGGGATCTGCTCTTCCTCAGCTTCTCGCTCAACTTCTTGCTTAACGTCTTTTAAATATGTAAGTACAATACAGAACAGACATACAAAGAGGTGAGATCACCTACGCCATTACCAATATGGTAGTAATGAAGATAAACACATACAATATTTTATACAGCTATCATACCATAACTACAATTATGCCACTAACATCATTATCATCACAAAACATGTAATCTACAATAATTACAATCATGCCACTACCAATAATCAAATATTCAATAAATCAATTATCATAAATAATATTTATGATAATACCCTCAATCACTGTATGTATGCACACAGACTCAATTTCCTACTCCATGGAGCTACAACTCAGGTCAAAGAGAGTGATCGAAAAGATTTGTCAGTACCAACATGCCTCAGACCACGTGCTCAATCTTGCACATCTAGCATACACATGACAGTCTTTATCTGATCTTGATTAAGAATAGTGTCTAAGTTAGGATCATCGGTGTGTTGCATCGGTCTAACCTACGATACAGAAGAGCTATCAACTGCCTATTGTAGGCAACCCACACCCCAATACCCCCAAGGTCAACGAGTGACTTACACTACGCATATCGCACCCACTCAAGAGGTGTAGTCTCTCCTAGGCCAATAGCCTTATACAGTATTTTAGACCTTTCCAATGCATGTACTATGCACCATTCACAGTGCAACTCAATATCACATATTCGGGGTCCACTCATTAACTCAATAGTATTATTACTGTAATTCCATCGCGTAGTCACATTTCCATGTTTTCTCAATCGCGCAATCATTTTGTCGCATTTTCAAATCGCGTACACTATTTTTCATACGTTTTAAATCAAAAATATTATTTTTCTCATTTAACACTAAAATTAACTTTATTTTCTATATTTGCATAATAACCCCCTAAAAATATAATATTTACATTTCTGTTCTCACTTAATTAATATTTTCACAATAGTCCTTCATAAAACTAGTATTTACGAAATATTCCCTGTTAAAATTAATATTTACGAAATAGCCCCTCATAAAACTAGTATTTATGAAATGACTCCTCTTTTATAAAATATTTACAATATGACCCCTCATTTATAAAATATTTGTAATATGACCCCTCTTTAAATAAAAATTGCAATACGTTCCTTCTTAAAATATTAATTACCATTTTGTCCCTCTTTTATAAAAATTTACAGTATAACCCCTCTAAAAATTGGTATTTGTAATGTTTTCCCAAATAGGGTATTTCTTTCTTTTTCTTTACATATTACAGCTCAAATTTTACGAACGCGCTTCAAAACCCATAGGGTGAGCTATACGTAAGTAAACTTCAAGTATTGACACTCATTTTATTTCATAACCTATTTATTTAATTATATCAGATTATTTTTCCAAAACCATTTTACTTGCTGCACTCAAACTTGTTCAAATTTATTTCTTTTTCATTTAAATCCTTAATTCTCATTTGAATCCATCATTTTCAGGACTTTGGTCCCCTAAACCCTAGTATGGCCGTGAGCCTCATTGCTCTTTGGAGCATTCGTACAATCGTTTCATCATGTTGTTCACATCTTACTTTACACATACATTTTCATGCTTCCATAATTATCCATACACACATAATATCAAAGCTATAGGCATATTATCACACATGCAATCACAAAAACCAAAGCATAAACATCACAAACACAATCAAAGAAGCATCAAACAATAGGTAAATAAAACCCTTATGGGTTTATCACCATACAAAACCATCCGCACACCACCAAAACTTGGTTGGTGAGGTAAAATCTCCCTCTTACCTCTTGAAGACAAGTCCTTCAAGCTCCTTTCCTTCTCCTTGATTTCGTGTGGCCTTAAACAAATCCCTAAAAATTCTAAATCAATTAGTAAAATCACAAACAAGGCTTAATAATGATAAACCATGGAACAAACATGGTTTAGAAAATCACAAACTAAATTTTAAACTATAAAAACTAAAGTTTACCTTTAGGGAAGTAAACCAAACTTGGATTTTGAAGCACTTAGAGTGGGATTTTGAGAAAACTTCCTAAATGAAAAGTGTTTAGGAGGTTGTTTAGGTATAGGAAATGATGAGAGTAAAAATTATAGGAGATTGATGGTGTCTGTGGGTGTTGGAGTCGAAACCAGAGAAAAAAAATGGAAGAAAAATGATGCTTGGTGTTCTTGGGAATTTGAGAGAAAATGAAACTAAATCTTTTTAGGTGAGAGAAAGCAAATATTGAGAGTGAAATTAGAAGTGGGCTGCCATGTGAGTATAGGAGAGATTAAAGGGATTTGCATGAAATAAAATATCCTATTTGTGTTCACACTTGAAGCACATGGCTTGGTCATCTTTTGATCATCAAATTGTCATGCAAGATGGTTCAAGAACCTCGGAGAAGCCTCCCAAGGCTGCATGGCCGTGTGGCTCTAGGGTGTTTAGAGACTAAATTTAACTCCACTTAATGCTTAATTGCATGTTAATTAACTAGCTAATTAATTAGGTTAAGTTCCCTAATTACTCTTAATTAACATTCTAATTATATAACTTAATTAATTAAATATGTAATTACATATATCATAATTTCTAAATAAAATTAGGATATTTAATTAGTAATTAGGTTATAACTAATCAATAACTAGATTTGTCTACTTAGTTTGTTAATTAGGCAATTAAGATGATTAATTTAGGTTTAATTAGCTACTAAGTGAAAGTCAAGCCACTATATTTGACTCTATCCTAGCCTTTGAAATGAACTTTGTTTCCTATCCATTGATCTCACCGACGTTGGATATTACTTAGTGATTTTATTAGGATTCATTTCACACCATTGATCTGATCAACGGTTATGATCGAAATCATCTTAATCAAGCTTTTCATCCGATGGTCCACAACAAAGTCTATACCCCTTTGTTTGACCACTTCCTATTGGATAGAAAAGTCCAGCCACTTATTTTGACTGATTCCTATTTGTTCGTTTTGATTTAGCTTACAGAAAATATTCTAAGCACATTTTCTGTCAACTAAAATTTATCGGGTCAAATAATTTATAGCAATAACTGTTATAAATAAAACAACAGATATTTATCCATGAAATAATTTTATTTCACAGATAAATTCTAAAAATTAAAAAATTCTTTTCTGTGTCACTCAGATTTGGGTTTAGTAAGACCTCCCGCCTCCGAATAAATCAGATAAGAATTTCCCTGGCCCGAAAATTATTATTTTCCTGACCAGGAGCAAATCACACAAAACGATCAAAAATGATCTCAGAACAGTCAAATTAATTTTATAACATACAAAAAATGCAAAACAGTGTAATTCTACTATTACTATTAACATAGCCAGAATTTGGGGTGTTACAGATGCGAGATTTGACAATGAACGTATGGTCACAGCTAGGAGTGTAATGCAGAGGATGGCTAAAGTAACAGTACAACAGAGTCAGAAAATCGTTCAGCAGCTGAAACTAGTAATCAAACTTTAGAACTTGTTAGAGTTGAATCAATCTTAGAATACAAGACCACGTAACTTTGGACCAACTAGATTCCAAATAGGAAGGAAATGCAAGGTCAATCGATTTCAGCAAAAGTCGTATACATGATCATCGGGGAAGTAACAACAAAATGGAGGAAGTACTAGTAACAATCATTTTGGTCAGATTATGGCATCATCGCCAAAATGCTACAAGTGTGGAAAAGACCACTTAACGAAGAAATGTACGATCAAAGGAATTATTTGTTTCAGATGCGGGAAGCCCGAACACATTTCTAAAAATTGTACACAACCGGAGATGGAGCCTTCTGTTAGTGATGCACCTGTTTCAAAATCTCAATCTGAAGAAAGAGTCAATACAAAGAGCAAAATGGAAGCGGTCAGATATAAGGACTTAAGGAATAAGGAAGTTGTACCATAGAGAGTGATCCTAAAACTGTGCTGTATAATTTGCAAGGTAACCCATTCTTTTGTTGTCTGTGACTGTGTGAACTATTTGGGTTATCTATATTTTTGTTTCCTTTTGATTTTGCTGCTCAACTACTAAACTTGTTATCATCACTCAGCCTATTTAAAACTATCCTATTACCATTCAAAATTGGAACATTTCTGTTGATTTAGTTTGTCTACTTCTTTCACAAATAGACTGAGTAAATCGATTTGAGTTATCTGTGTCCTTGTTATCTTTTGATATGAGTATTTCTACTCTTTCTGTTAAACTTGTTGTTTATACTCAAGTTTTCTAAATTTACCCTATTTCTATTAATGATCAAATCTTTTCTATTGATTTGATTTGTTTGTATAAAATCACATCTATTTGAGTTCATGAGTTTATGAAAGGATTGGTTATCTTCCAACTATATTCTACTAGATTATTTTAATGAAACTTTAGTGTTTCTTGAAACTGAGATTTTTGGATTTGAATCCAGAAATTGGATCCATAAAGTTTATTTCTAAATTTATTGGACCATGTTCATTTCGAAATCTATTAAATCATATCAAATTTTTTTATTGGATAAATCTGGTAATCTACCAAATATCCTTATCATTTTTCTTTCTAACCTTCACAGTGTCTTCCATGTATCTCAATTGAAACTATATTATTGATCTAACCCATGTCATAGTACCAATGTTCACCATGATTCCTAACTAAGGGAGCGAGGCGAGCCTTTTGACCTGGCAAAGTTGTGAAACAAGCACTTTACTATAGGTGGAATTGTGTGGATCAGTATATCCTATGCTTGGCTATGGATGAGCATATCCTATGCTAGGATATGGATCAGATATAATGTGGGAATAGTACACTCACTTTTGTGTGATGGAACAGTCCACTCATTTTCAAGGTAGTCTAAGGACTGTTTAGCCTATTTTACCCAGATTAATACAAGGGAACACCGTTCCTGAGAATAGCCAAGTTAAATATATGAATATAATGTGAGTATTGTTATTCATTATGAATTGATATATGTATATTACTTATATAATGTGAATCAATAACTAGACCATAAAAGTTAGTATAGTATTTTCAGTTTCAGATTTCATTTATTCAGTATAAATACTGATATGCTGGTATTGGTTACTCATATTGAGAATTATATTTCTCACCCCTCTATGTTTCCATGTAAATCCAGGTAAAGGCCCTACAAGAGGGTAAGAAGATGAAGTAACAGAAGAGCTAGAAGAGTTTAGTTTAAAGTTTTCAGTTCAAAGCTTATGTAATTTCTTTATATTTGCTTAGAGGTTGTAAAAGTTATATATATAATGCTTATTTGTATGAATTTTAATTATGGCTCTTCATAATTATTTGTTTAAATGTTATGGATTAGTTGATGATTAAGTTAGAAGTAGCATGACTGATACTGTTTATCCAGGTATATGTCAGATATACTTGGGTACAGGTATTTAGATGTTACATTATGGTATCAGCGCAGTTCATCTAGTGAACTGGGGTATGGACTGACTAAGTTTAGATAAGTTTAGAGTTTTCTACTAAGTGTTGTGCCTTTCTTGTCTCATATGTAGGGTGTGTGGATAGGATTGCATGACAAGCCTTAGGTTAAAGTGTTAATGGTTACCATTATACATAGTGTGTTTGGGGAACCATTACTTCACCAAGGCAGTTAGAAGGAGGGAGAATTATTCTAGAAGATTTAGTTGATATAGCTGAAGAAGTTGTGAGAGATGACAACTATTGGGAGGAAGCAAACTATTATCGCAAGTTGAATTTTAGAAGGGATGGAAGTAATTTCATCTCGGTAGCTAGTACCACTTGTACAAATAGTGTATGGAGTAGTGGTAGTAAAGAACTGAAACTCCCCAAATCTCTCAAAGTTTAGAAAGGCCAATCCTACATCCTGTAAAGGAAAGTAAGACCCGTTAGGAGTAGGTGAAGTGGCTTAAGAAAGTGGAGAAAATATTCACAGTTGAGGTTTGTTCTGATGATCTGAGAGTTTTTGGTTTTCTCCTATATGTTAAAATGGGAGGCAGAGTTTTGCTAAACAGAATGCTAAAGAGATAGAGTTCTCAAGACTCGATCAAGGATGCATGTTAGTAGACCAGTATATGGCTAAGTTTGAGGAAGAAAAAGTTAAGCCCAAAGCAAGCTACAGAATTGAACTTCGATCCATAGTGTTGGTGTATGCCCTAGAGGCTGATACATTTTATTTGTATTTACATATATTCTATTATGCTAATTTTAATATATGAGGCTTTTCATTTATTGTGTTCTTTTTAATAAACATAATAAAGTCCTCAGAATAGTAAGTTTGATGCCATAGGACATCAAGTGGTTGACTTGATTATGAGATCCTATTAGATAAAATTAGAACACTATTCTTAAATGTCCTTAGTCAAGTATTATTGTTAATTAGGACAACAATAATGCATTGAGACTAGTATGTGCGTAGACTGATGACTACATCTCACGAGTCATGGATATGAGATATCAAGTCTTCACATGGGTACATATTAGAGTAATGATGTACTGGACTGACCCACCAAGAGAACATTACATGGATCATTACGTGAGTGTCATAAGCAATTCTCATAGTGACAATGGTGTTTGTGGTCCTTTGACTTACCCAAAACTGAGTCCTTCTTCTTTCTTCGCACTTTTGGCTATTCCACTTTCTGTTTGTCCTTCTCAACCTCTTCTTCTAGAGCTTCTTTTTCTTGGACTTGTCTCGGAAGATCAATGCCTTCCTTGGTAACATCTTTTTTCAGTTGAGGGCTAATAACTTTTCTACTTCTTAAAGAAATTATCTGACACTGCTATTTTGAATTGACCATTGTATCACTTGGTAAGATATCTGGAGGTCACTCGTAAAACTATTTTGCTATTTGACTAACTTGATTCTCTAAACTCCGAATAGCTGCCCCTTGATTCAGAAAATTAGCCCTTATTTCTTCCATAAAAGTGGAGGTTTATTGCATAAAAAAAGAAGTTTGCTACATAAACTTTTTAAGTGTACTCTCAAGAGAAAACTTCTGCTCGGATTGAGCATCCAATGGAATTGCTTAATTCTTCCAAGAGAATTAAGGGTGATTCCTCCAACATGGATTATATGTATTAGAATAAGGATTACCTTGGGGTCTTGAAAGATTTCCTATATAATTGACCTGTTCTAGAGAAATGAAACCAGAGTTGCTTGCCTCACATCCACCATTAGCATAATTGCCTCCACATAAATTGCAAATCAACACTTGATGGTTCTGTAACACCCACCATAGAGTATCACATTTATGTTACTTAATTACCAATTTCCCCTTCTATTATAAATCGTGCTTTGTAATGTAAATACGAGTTATAAAATTTCTTAATAACAATAAGGTAAACTTAGCAAAAAATAAAAACATTACAACATCATCTCAAATAATTTACATAATATATATATAAGTCTTAGTACTGTCATATTTTAATATTTACAAACTAGACTCTCAAAATATTTAAACTATTTAAAACTAACATATTGCCCAAGTCCTACTAATCAGCAGAACCCTCAAACGGGTCCTCCTTAGATTCTTCAGCAGACTGGAATCTGAACTGATGTGAAGTCCTATGGACAGGTGTTCGCGCAGACGACACAATACTAATCTCACTAGGAGTACGATAGTAAGTTCCCTAGTACTGCCTAATGGATAGCGAAAACTCTAGGTGTACATTAATATTTACACTAAAGTAAAGGTGTCCATGATAAAGCCTACTTAAAACAATATTTAAGTCCCTTATGTAGTAAATACATGCTCGATCTAAATCAACGTGCCATGCCTCCGATCCTCCACAAAACGTCAATCTCATATACCCTAAGAAATTGGGTATCTCTATTCTCTCAGAACTCAGCTTCTTCTACAGGAACCTGCTCCTCCTCACCTTCTTGCTCAAGTCCTTGCTCAACGTCTTTATGTAACACCCCAACTTTTAGGATAAGTACGATATTGTCCTAAATGTACTGTTTTGTATTTTCTGTGAGTTATAAATCGAATTTGACTATTTCGTGAGTGCATTTGACTGTTGTGTGTGATTTGCTCCGAGTCAAGGAAATAATAATTTTTTGGTCGAAAAAATCTTATTTTAATTATTCGGAGCTGGGGGATCTTACTAAACCCAATTTCGAGTGATATGTACATTAATCTTTTAATTTTTAGGATTAATTGTGTAATAAAATAATTTTATATTATTAAAATATTATTTTATTTGACAGTACTTACTGTCTCAAAAATAGTAGAAATCTGCTCCAAAATGACCATGGACCCGAAAAAGTCTGTGGGACCCGCGTTTAGAAAAGAAGTCAATGTTTCTGACTAGACTAAATTCTAAACTAATAGGAATTGGTCAAATAAAGTGGCATGGACTTTATTGTGGACCATTGGATGAAAAGCTTGATTAAGATGTCTTTGATCATAACCATTGATCAAATCAATGGTGTGAGAACAATCCTAATAAAATCACTAAGTGATATCCACCTTAGATTAAATCAATGGATAAGAAACAAAGTTAAATTAAATGGTTAGGATTGAGTCAATAATAGTGGCTTGACTATTTGCTAAGAAGCTAAGTAAACCTAATTAATTTATCTTAATTTCCTAATTAAGAAACTAAGTGGACTAACCTAATTACAAATTAGTTCTAAACTAGTTACTAATTAGATATCCTAATTTCATCTAGAAGTCATGACTAAGCATGACATAAGCAATGACCTAGTTAATTACTTAGCTATGTAATTAGAATGTTAATTAAGTGTAATTAGGGAACCTAACCTAATTAATTACCTATCTAATTAGCATGTGATTAGATTTTAATTGAAGTCAAATTAAGTCCTTAAACCCCTTAGTACCCCACGGCCAAGAGGGCCAATCTACCAAGTTCTCTTATGTTCTTGAACCATCTTGCATGACCATTAGGTGACCACTTGGTGACATAGGCCATGTGCCTTCCTAATGTGAACACATTGTGATATTTACTATCCAAACTTATCTCCTAATTTCCCTACACACTCACTCACGGCTGCACCCTCCCATTTCACTCTCAATATTCATTTTTTCACTCACCTAAACCTTAGCCTAATATTCTCTCAAAATTCCCAAGAACCCAAGCACACTTTTCTTTCCATTTTCTCTCTAGGTTTCGGCCCCATCACTCACAAACACCACCCATCTTCTATAATTTTTCCTCTTAGCTTTTCCTAAATCTAAACAACATCCTAAACACTTTTCATTTAGAAGGTTTTGTCAAAAATCTACTCCTTCTACTTCAAAATCCAAGTTCTATCTTACTTCCCTAAAGGTAAACTTTTGATTCTTTGGTTTAAAATTTAATTTTTGATTTTATAAGCCATGATTGTTCCATGGTTCTTCAATATAAAGCATTGTATGTGATTTTGCTAATTGTTTAAGAATTTTAGGGATTTATTTTGAGTCCACACGAAAATCAAAGAGGAGGAGGAGACTAGGGGATCCTTGTCTTCAAGAGGTAAGAGGGAGATTTAATCTCATCAACCTTGTGTGGTGATGAGAAAATGGATTGTTTGTGTATGAAGAATCTATAAGGATTCATTTATGTGGTTGTTTAATGCTTTCCTATTTGTGATTGATTTTAACGGTATGCATGTCTATAGCTTTAAAATATATTGCATGTGTTTATAGATGCATGAGTATTAATGTAGGATGTGAATAACATGTAAGGTTTGCATGAGTGTTCCAAAGAATACAAAGGAGCTCACGGCTTCTACAAGAAAAAGAGAACCAAAATGTTCTCAACCATTTTCTAAAACAATGATTTAATAAATCTAGGTAAAATAATGAATTTGGAAATGATTTAGAAGTTAGAAAATGACTTAATGATTAGTTGTGAAGGATAAGTTTATTTTGGCCAACATGCCATTCAATGTACATTTGAATTCCAAAAGTATTTTCTAAGGTAGGTTAAGTATCTAATTAGGTTTCTCAATTAGAAGAATTCGTTATAAGTAAGAATTAAATAGAACACTTGAAAAATACTAACGTAGAGCTCACTCCTTGAGTTTTGAAGCGTGTTAGCAAGTTTCAAGGTGTAATTAATGGTTAAGGTTAAAATGAATAGTATTTAGAGAAAGACGTAGGAAATATCATTTAATAGATTTATAGACAAAATGCTGTCAAATTTTACTAAAATCGGATAAATAAAAGAGAAGGTTCCATAATATGTTTATAACATATGGAAAATATTCTACATAGTTTAAAAGTACTAGAAATAGCTTATACAAATTTGAAATAATGATTTTTAAGCTATATGGTTAAGAAAACGATTTAAAAATCTTACACGATTGAGAAAATGATTTAAAAACATTATGCGATGTTCAAAAACATCAAAATATATTTACGCGATTTAAGAACATTTGTAAAAGTGACGCGATTATGAAAATGCTATAAAATTTCTACGCGACTAAATGGAACAGTGAGATTTACTGTCGGGCCAAAGTGGTGGACCCGGACATGTTGAGAGATAGTACTGTTAAGTGGAGATATACTATGTTTTGGAATAGTGAGACTGAGGGTATTTTTGTAAAAATGGTAATATATTGAGACTAAGGGTATTTTTGTAATTATGATTCTTAATCATGCATTGAGAGTTGTGTCAATTTGGTTGAAAATTGGTGATTGATTGACGAGATGAATTACACCGTTTTGTGGGTGTGATAGGCGTAGTATGGTTCATTAATTGAACTTGGAGGCGTTAGTGTGCGAAGAATTCCACATGCGGACAGTTGGTAAGCTCTCTGGGATGCGGTAACGGGCAACACACTAATGATCTCGACAAGTACTATTCTTAATCGAGATCTTGTGGACTCTATTTGGTACAATGCCTGTAGTGCACGATGTATTTGGACTGTGTACTACTACATGATGTTTTGGACTGTGGACTATAGACACGACATTGGACAGTGTAATAGTTTGGTTGGGCAGCCTGAGGTACTGATAGTTTTTTTCATATCATTCTCTTTAATATCTGTGTTTAGCTCCATGGAGTAGGAACGAGTCAGTATGCATTAGCATCTATAATCTGCATTTCAATGTTTACTATAACCTGTGATAGCATGTATGATGTGTTAATTTAAGGTACTGTATATAATATAATTATATGTGTTATTGTGATATTAGTTTGTATTGTCGTTTTCTTTATTGTCATGCGGGTAATGATGTAGATTGTCTCACCTTGTTATACGTATTTCTCTATATTATTATTTATTCTATAAAGAGTTTGAGGAAGAGGAAGAGGAACAGCCTTTTGATATTCAGTATCCAGAAGAGCGCCAGCTGAGTGAGCATTGCAAGGACGGCGAGCCGTTAGATCACCCTTACCATCTGGATTGATCTTGTGATCATGGCGTTGTCGGGATTCTTTGGTTTTGTGAGACTTGATTTCCACGGAGGCTCGGAAGCCTGGCGACTGCGTGAGGATAGAGGATCGGTAGTTTATGTGGGACATCTGACGGTGTTTCTGTGTAGGGAGTTTGATGGGGAGATCATCTTTACTACTACTTTGTATTTACATCTTGAGTTGCCTTTGACTCTTAGGCATTATTGGAGAGGGATTTTCCATGCACCTAGTGAGCTTAGTAGTGAGTCGACAGCACGGACTCAGGTCCGTAGAGCTGCGAGACATCCTGGATTTCTGCTATCCGATGATCTCTCTGAGAGTGATCCTTCGGAGTGTTAGGAATCTGTGATGTGCACTTGGGCATGTTATGTTTTAGTTTTATGCTGACACTTTACTGCTTTGCTAAATATTTGTAGTTGTAAATTATTTGTATACTTAAGACAAAAATCATATGTATATTATGGTGTGATTATGTTTTGTCTTATTTTGTGTTCTGTATTATTTTATTTAACGTTATAAGTATTAAAGGAAAAAAAAATTTACCACTAATATTATTTATGTACCAAACGTTTTACAACTTGGGTAAGAATTTTATTTGATTTTATTTTCTTGCATAAAAAATGTGACATCCCCACAAGGGTGTTACACTTTACATATATATATATACACAGTACAAAAATAGGCATACAAAGAGGTGAGATCACCTACGCCAATACCAGTATGGTAGCAATGGAGATAAACTCATGCAATATATCATACAGATACATCATACCATAATTACAATTATGCCATCAATAATTCCAAATATTCAATAACCCAAATATCACATCAGTATCAATATTCAAAAATTATGCATATGCCCACTTAGACACAATTTCCTACTCCATGGAGCTAAAACTCAAATCGGAGAGAGTGATCGAAAAGAACTGTCTGTACCAACATGCCTCAGACCACGTGCTACATTTCTCATATGTATTTGCACACCTAACATATACACTACAGTATTTATCAGATCTTGATTAAGAATAGTGTCTCGGGTCAGGATCATCGGTGTGTTGCATCGATCAAACCTACGGTCCAGAAGAGCTACCAACTGCCCCCTGTAGGCAACCCACACCCCGAAGCTCCCAAGGTCAACGAGTGACTTGCACTACGCATATCACACCCACTCAAGAGGTGTATTCTCTCCTAGGCAATTAGCCTCATACAGTTCATCGGACCTTTCCAATGCATGTACAAATGCACCATTCTCAGTTCAATTTCATTATCTCATAATCAGATTTTACACATCGATTCGATAGTATCTTTACTGTATTTTCATCACGAAATCATATTTTTGCATTTTCTCAATCGCGTAAAATATTCTAACATATTTTAAATCAAAATACGATTTTTCTCATTTAATACCAAAAATTGACTTTATTTTTGATATTTGCATATTAGTCCCTCTATAATATAATATTTACGTTATAGTCCCTCTCTTAGAAAATATTTGTAATATAGCCCCTCATTTATAAAATATTTGTAGTATAGCCCCTCTTTAAAATAATAATTATAATATAGTCCTTCTTAAAATAATAATTATAATTTAGCCCCTCTAAAAGTAAAAATTACAATATAACCCCTCTAAAAATTAGTATTTCTGTTGTTTCCCAGAAAATGGTAATTCTTTCCTTTGCTTAAAATATTACAGCTCAAATTTTTCCAACGCGATTCAAAACCCAATAGGGTGAGCTATACGTTAGAAAACTTCAAGTATTAACATCTATTTTAATAACCTAAGTATTTAATTACATCATTTTGTTTTCCAAAAAGTATTTTGCTTACCACTAGATCCAAACTCCTTCAAACTGCTTTCCTTTTCAATTAACCCTTTAAATCTACACTTGATAAAATAATTTGGTTCTACACTATGAAAAATGGCATGTTGGCCAAATTTTCATTATTGCTTCAAAACTCATTGTAATTCATTTTTCTAACACTTTAAATTCTTGTAAAACACCTTAATTCTTTTTAATGTCATGGAACCTTTAATCCTTAATTTAAAATCATCATTTTAGGACTCTTGGTCCTCTTAAATCTAGTGAGGCCGTGTGCCTCTAAGCTCTTTGGAGCTCTCATGTAATCTTTCCATCATGTTGTTCACATCCTAATTTACACATATATTTGCATGCTTCCAAAATCATACATACAAGCATTTTATCAAAGCTATAATCATACTATCACACATGCAATCACAAACACTAAATCATAAACAACACAATCACAATCAAAGAAGCATTAAACAACAAGTGAATAAACCCTTATGGGTTTTTTCACCATACACAACCATCTCCTCACCACCAACACTTGGTTGGTGAGGTTAAATCTCCATCTTACCTCTTGAAGACAAGGTCCCTAAGTTCCTCTCCTTCTTCTTGATTTCGTGTGAACCAAATCAAATCCCTAAAAATTCTTAAATAATTACCAAAATCATACTCAAGGCTTAATAACAAAGAACCATGGAACAATCTTGGTATAGAAAATCAAAAACTCAATTTAAAATCAAAGAATCAAAAGTTTACCTTTAGGAAAGTAAACCAAAGCTTGGATTTTAAAGCACTAGGAGTGGGATTTTGACAAAACTTTCTAAATGAAAAGTGTTTAGAATAGGGTTTAGGTTTAGGAAATGTAGAGAAGAAAAATTATAGAAGATGGAGGTTGATTTTAGGTGAGAGGGCCGAAACTCCAAGAGAAAAAGAAAGGAAAAATGTTCTTTGTGTTCTTGGGATTTTTGAGAGAAAAGGAAGGCTTAGCTTTTAGGTGAAAGAAAAGTGAACATTGAGAGTGAAATGAACTGGTCCAGCTGTGTGAGAGTGTATAGGAGAGATTAGGAAATAAACTTGATAGTAAAAATATCCTATGGTGTTCACATTTGGAAAGCACATGGCCTATGTCACTACTTGGTCATCTAATGGTCACAAAAGACCATTCAAGAAGGCTTGAGAACCCTCCTTGGCCGTGTGGCCTTCTCCAAAAAAGTAACTAAGTTTGTTTTCTATTTTAATCAACTTACACTTTAAGCAAATAATAACTAACTAGATTAGGTTTTCTAGTTACACTTAATTAACTATCTAATTACATAGCTAACTAATTAAATAGGTCATTGTATATGTCATGCTTAGTCATGGCTTCTTGATGGATTTAGGATATTTAGATAGTAACTAGATCATAATTAATTAGCAACTAGGTTAGTTCACTTAGTTCCTTAATTAGGCAATTAGGTTAACTAAGTTAGGTTTATTTAGTTACTTAGTAACTAGTCAAGCCATTATTATTGACTAAATCCTAACCATTGAAATTAACTTCATCTCCTCTCCATTGATTTAATCTAAGATGGATATCATAAGTTGCTTTATCTAGATTGTTCTCACACCATTGATCAGATCAATGGTGATGATCAAAAGCTTCTTAATCAAGTTTTTCATCTAACGGTCCACAATAAAGTCTATGCCACTATATTTGACCAATTCCTATTAGTTTAGAAAAGTCCAGCCATCATTTTTGACTAATTCCTATTAGTTCATTTTAAATTAGGTTACAGAAAATATTCTAAGCACATTTTCTGTCAATTAAAACATATCGGGTCAAATAATTTATAGCAGAAGCTGCTATAAATAAAACAGCAGATATTTATCCGTGAAATATTTTTATTTCACAGATAAATTCTAAAAATTAAAAAATTCTTTTCTGTGTCTCTCAGATTCGGGTTTAGTAAGATCCCCCGTTTTCGAATAATTCAAATAAGATTTTTCTCTGGCACAAAAATTATTATTTTCTTGACCCGGAGCAAATCATACAAAATAATCAAAAATAGTCTCGAAACATTCAAATTAATTTTATAACATAAAGAAAATACAAAACAGTGAAATTCTGCTATTACTGTTAACATAGTCAGAATTTGGGGTGTTACAACTCTCCCCCTCTAAAAGAAGTTTCGTCCTCGAAACTTGTTGTCACATTCTTAAAACAAATATGGATACTGTTCTTTTATCTTATCTTCTAATTCCTATGTAGCTTCACCGCTTACATCATTCCAAACAACTTTAACCAATGTGATTTCTTTACCTCGAAGTTGCTTTGTCCTTTGATCTTCAATCTTGACTGGAAATGTTTCATAGGTTAAGTTGTCCTTCAGTTGTACAATTTCTGGTTCGATGACATGAGTAGGATCAGAAATATATTTTCATAGTTGTGATACATGAAATACATTATGAAGATTGGATAGTAGAGGTGGTAACGCAATCTGATAAGCTATCGGACCTACCCGACGAAGTATCTGATACGGCCCGATAAACTTCGAAGTGAGTTTCCTTGACTTGATCACTGTAACACCCCTCGATTTAATAACCAATGCACAATCGTCATTATGCCACGGTCACTAAATGTCGGCGTGCTAACTTTGTCAAACAACAAATTTACCATAAAATTTTAAACATTTCTTATATGAGGAAAATAAGAGCCACGAATGAATAGTTACCTATACCATCAGTTAAAAATATACATTACAAGATATACTCAAGTTACAGTATCTAAGGCTAGATAATCACCTAACAACTTACATATACTACAATACACTTTATACAGGTAATGCAAAATAAAATATAATCTACCCACAACCTATCCACAACTATGGAGTTGGGAGCTCCATCGGAATCCTGAATGTATGAGACAACTCCGGGCTCACCAGTATAGTGAGAAATACAAGATAAGGTCTTCCATCGCAGTCCTCTTCATCGTCAAAGTCAGATCCCCAGCATGTCACACACGCTTACTGGTCCAGTTGACTTGCCAGGTCTTGGTATCACCAGTGAAATAATTTGAACCAAAACCCAAAAGAAGCTCCCTTCGCGACAGCGTCCCCGGGTACAACGGGTCAAGCCAATAAAGTCCAAGGGAAAACCAACCTCGTTTCCACTTACAGTCTTTAACCAAAGATTTACATAGAATAAAGAAAGTACAAGAAAGAGGTAAGACATCCTACCATCATTACCAATTATAGCATCGAGAAACCAAACTGCAGTAGCGCGCCCACATGCATTTATGATGACAATAATAATGGATATAAGCATTTAGTAGCATTATGATCATCCAAATGATTCCAGAGCAAATCACATATATATATATATAGTTATATTAAAAATGCAACAGTTCCAATTATAATAACATTGTATGCCAGATAATTCATGGACTCACTATGCACATGTGCCCTCAATAATCAAAATCCTACTCCATGGAGCTAGACACAAAACAATCGGAGAGAATGATCAGGGAGACATACCAGTATCTCGTCAGCCATACAAGTGCTTTCCATATAATATAATCAGTCATTTTGCGCAACAAGGCTTTATACAGCGGCATTCTCACAAGATCTCGATATAGGACTGTGGCCAGTTAGGATCGTCGGTGCGTTTGCATCGGTCTGTCCCACGGTCCAGAGGGGCTACCATCTGCCCCTTGTGAGACTCCCGCGCCCCGACGCCCTCAAGGTCGTCTACAGGACCCCACGTGTCTATTCGCACCCGCACTAAGGTGTTATTCAACTCCTAGGCAACTCGGCCTTAACAAAGTCCAACGGACATTCTCTTTCTCTTTTTATGCCATGCATGACTCAATCATGCTCCTCATGACAAGCTAAGTCAATCATGCCTCAAATGCATATCATATGATTTAACAATCAGGTTTGTTCCCTTTCTTGGATCCACAAGACATTTACAATGCATAATATGTATGATTCAAAATTCCATACAATTTCATAATATGCCACAATTGGCCAAGAGAGCATCAATATACAAGTGGTCATTCACGTGGACCCTTAGCATCATAATATTAAGGTCAAACATTAGGTTCATTATGTTCCTTACTACCTCACCCATACTCTAGTTCTTCCTTTATTCCAAGTTCTCTCTAGTTGTAAGGCTCAATCACGCTCCTTGTTTTTCCTTCATTATGTGTCCCTACTTTGTTTCTAGTCATCTGATGTTATTTATGATTAATATAGTGTATATTAGTCCCAAAAGTTGAAATCGGAAGTCACAAGGCCGAGAATCATCCATTCGTTTGCTAGGTAAAAGAATTGAGATATATTTATAATTTCGACGAACAGTGTATCGGTGAGAAACCGGAGCTGCCGTTCGACAGTAGCAACATGACGGGATCAAGGTAAATGGAAAACAATCGCGGGGGATAAACTCTAAGTGTCTTTGTCGAATTGGGAACGAACTTCGACCGGATGAAGTATATAATCTGTCGAATATGCTACCACATTTACGAGAAAACATGATTCGACGGACACCGACATTAGGTCGGTTCCTCTATTAAACCTTCGAGAATTCTACTCGACGGATTTGGAGAAAATCTCTCTATTTAATAATCAGGAACTCCACTCGACGGGCATTCACATCCTAACTCGACGGATATAATTCTCAGCCTAACCCGACGGATTTTCACATCTTAACTCGACGGTTTCCACACTTTAGTTCGACGGATATTCTCATTGGGTAAGTTTCTCCATTAAACCTTCGAACTCTACTCGACGGGCATTCACACCATAACTTCGACGGATATTCCCATCCTAACTCGAAATGATTTTCACATCTTAACTCGACGGATATGATTCACACCTAACTCGACGAATTTTAACTTTGAAGGAGTTTTACTCGTGTTCAACCGACGAATACGCTAAAAGTTCAATTCTAACTCGACGAGATTTTGAACAATGGGGAAAGTCCCGTTCTGTCGAACCAGACAAGAATGTTAGGGTTACAAGGTTCTAATTCGACGGATTAGGAAACGTTGAGATTTCACTCCTACTTGATCCGACAGGATGCAACTCGACAGATCCCGGAAAACGCTAAGGTTTCACTCATGCTAATTCGACAAATACACTCGACAGATCCTGGAACACGCTAAGATTTCACTCATATTAATTCGACAAATACACTCGACGGGTTTTGACATTCAACGGAAAAGTAAGAAGTCTAAACTCGACGGATTCTCACATTGCGTTTTAGTGGTCGAAAATCTGAACTCGACAGGATGTCACTCGACGGATTCGACTTTGGGAAAATGTTGAGGTTTCACCTATACCACAAACGAGACACTAAGAGGGCCACTCTTTCTAATTCGACGAATTCACCGACGGAGGTGTTCATGGGGGGGGTCACTAGCTTCGACAACTTTTGACTTGATGAAGGGCCCCACTTGTCGACAGGTTTGGCCAGGAGCTCATATTCGACAGGTTTCAACATCTTAATTCGACGGACATGGCTTACTCACTCTCGACGGATTTTAACATTTACTTTAGAATGGATCAGCAAACCAAGTCATTACCATTTTCAATATAGGATCTCTATTTTCTGGGTTCAAAACCGTGACCATACGAGAACCAAAACAGGGGCTCATTTCTTTCCATATTACACATTCCAAATATATATATATATACATACAAAACTCCAAAGAATCGGCTAACATCTATACATCACAAACAACATTTAAAAACGAGAAAGACTCTCAACACAAATTACGACGTTCCTAAATGCTAAGAGAGGTTGAGGAGGAGTGTCTTCCTCTTACCTAAGTGAAGAACGGGGATAAAGAAGCTCCTTTCATGCTTGAAAAATCTGATTTTCTTCACCACCACCGAGAACCTTGGGCGTTCAAGATTCACAAAAATTAAGGTCAAGAGAGAGAATGGCAGCGGCGAGGAAACCGAGAATGCACGAAAATGAGGAGAAGGGAAAAGTTAAGAACTTTACCTTAAAGGTCCAAGCTTTGGGGCTGTTTTGAGCGAAAAGAAAAATGAAGACACGGGGAGGAGTTCCGGCAGAAACAAGGTGTGAAGGTGGAGAGGGAAAATGGTCTCTGTCGGGTTGAGTAAAGGAGACTTGAAGGATCAACAATGGTGAATGTGGGTGGTGTGCGGCCAGAATAAAGAAGAAGAGAGAAAAAGAGAGTGAGAGGCTGCGTGAGGGGGGAGGAGCGGCGTGAATGAGAGAAAATGGGAGAAATGAAATGGAAAATGTGAATGAGCGACGGAGACATGGGGAGTGGGAAAATGGAATAGTCAATGTAATAGTTCCCTCAACAGTGGCCGTGCAGCATAAATTGGGGAAGAGAGAGGAAAGGTTGATTAGATGGAAATAGGAAGCTTCCTTGAGAAGCTTTGTGCGCTTCTCGAGGAAATGAAGTATAAGGTTGTCACCTTAATTAAATTCATCTGACAGATGAATAATTAAGCTGCTAAAATTATTTTCTCAGTGAAATAAAATTACAATTGATGAGAATAATATTTTATTACTCATCAGATGATTTTATGATACAGTGATTTCATGTATCAGATAAAGTCTCGTGAAACGTAAACCTCGTAAACTGTGTCCAGCCCCGGGTTTAGTAAGATCCCCCGTTGACGTTTCCACAGTCCAAAGTTTATCAGCCTTAGGAAAAAAAATATTTTATTTTCCCGGCTCAGCAAAATATACACGTAAAACGAAAAATATATTAAAATATTCATCATTCACAGAAAAAATTCCAGAAAGTTTCCTAAAATTCACAAATATTATAAAATAATTATTTATAATGAAATAAAGAATTTTCGGGATGTTACAATACTCCCTTCTAAAAGGAATTTCGTCCTCGAAATTAATCATATCTTAAAAATAAATGCTCCTAGAGTCTTCACCCCTTTCGATAGCTAACTCCCCAAACAATCAGTACATCGCTAAGTGGTTCTATCGAACTTATTCTCCTTGCTTACTTGCAGGTGACAACTAAGCTTGTTTACTTCTAATGCTTCCACTACAACATTTGCTTTTTCTGGGATCATACCAACACGAAAAAATCAAGATCTTTCAGAATTTCTAATCACTGTTCTGCTTCATATTTCAATTTATTCCGATCGACAAAATACTTCGACTCTTACGATCACTACGAGACAATGAAAATTTCTCCTTGTAGAAAATGTTTCTAGATCTCTAATACAACTACAAGCTAACTCTAAGTTGTGTAAGGTAGTTCTCCTCATGTATTTTCAATTTGTCTCCAAGTATACGTTATCATTCCTTCTATTCTAATCAAGCACACGCTCTAAACTTCCAATGCGAAACATCACTAGGCATCCCTAAAAGTTCATTAGGATTTGGACAAAATCATCCTTGGCGAAGAAATCAAACGTTTTATCATTCTTTGAAAGTTTTCGCCCGTATACATCAGTCCATACAAAACTTGACCCTCATATATGAGTTAGGTGAGAAATCTTGTCACTTGAAGAATTCTGCTGTGAGTCTCCCGTATCAACCAGCTAATCCAAAAATTACAATTCTTCATTACGGTCGTCGGTTCCTCTCGCTGAATAAATGTTTCGAGTTTCGATGGTTCACAGCAATCTTCTTCCCTTGAGATTGCGTAACCCAAAAGTTGAATTGTCTCCAACTAGAATTCATACTTAGACACCTTCACGCATAACCTCTTCTTCAGGGTTTTAAGGATCACTCCGAGAGATTCAATACGTTCCTCCAAGCATCATGAATAAATCAAAATGCCGTCAATCAAGGACAATGATAAATCTTTAAGCGAACTCAATGATAGTCCATAATATAAGTTGATCTTGGAGAAAATAGCGTCGTCCTTCAATTGATTTGTTAGATCATCTTTCCTTGATTCGAACTGTCTCATAGGGTAAGCTTTCACCTAATTGTGCTACACTTGTCGTGTCGTTAAGGTTCAGATTCGGGAACACAGATACTTAATTGAAGTACACTAGAAACGTTATAAAGGTCAGAAAGAAAAATAGGGAAGTCACGTGATTTACCACTGGACCCGCCTAACGAAGAATACGATATGGTCTAATAAAACTTAGGAGTGAGTTTCACGGATTCGCATCTAGAAAATTTATGTCTCAAGAATCACTAAGTTTCCCTCAAAATGCCGAGTGACGAGACCCGTTCGAAAACGATCAATCTCCTTCCTGAGATCAAGCCCATCCATGAAGAAAGCAAATGATAGAATTGGCATAAAGGGTTCCAATATCTAACAACATTAGGATAGTTCTTTAAATAGACTTGTTGTAACAAGAGCAGGCTTACAAACGAGGATAATATCATTCGAATCGAAAGGAAATAAATACACAGATAACTCAATTCCATAAATGAACTCTTAGAATTTCGTTGGAATATTTCGACAGGATATGGTTGGAAGATAACCAATCCCTTGGCTAACATTACATCAAATTTGCAAGAGAAGTAAACAAATCAGATTAACAAAAGATTTAGTCTTTAACAAGTCGTAGGATAATTTAAACAACTTGGCTACCATCAACAAGTTCTTAGTAGCCAAAATAGAAATAACTTAGTCAAAAGATGACGATAGTACAAACGTCCCCACTTGGATTCATACATTCATACGTTACAGAGAAATAGGTTACCCCGGAATCATACAGTGAAGTCACGGGGTCATCCATCAGAGAACAATCCTTTCCTTTACTTCGATCTTCGATGGGGTAGAGGAATCAACTTTCCCTTCTTCATGAGATTTTGAAATACATGCCTTACCAACGAAAGGCTTCGTCCTCTGCAAGGTACGCTTTTTGGCCACGTGCCCTAACTCTTTGCATCTGAAACAGATTACTCCTTCAATTTCACAGTCCTTGGTTAAGTGATTCTTTCCGCACTTGAGGCAAATTGCCTTCTTGATCTCATATGGAGGCTTCATCCCACGTAAAGTGCAATCCCTCCATACATGTCCTTGCTTTTCGCACTTGAAACAAATTCTTCCCTCGATCGTACAATGCCTTGTGAAGTGGTCCTTCCCGCACTTCTTACACTTTGATAACGGCACCACAGTTGAGTTTGACTTGCTACTACTCGCACTACCCTTCAGCATTTGTTGTTGCCGTTGTCCCTTCGGTTGTCGCGAATACAGTTTCTGCTTAAACTGATTAACAATCTGGTTGTTCCTCCTTTGGAACTTAGGTAGTTCAAAATTACCCAAAAATTGACTTTCTCCCGGCAAATTCGAACCTCGATTTCTAATCCCCGTTTGTTGTGCGGTCCTCTGATCCGGTTGTACTGTCACGCCAGTCATTCCTTGCAGTGTTTCCACAGTCGCATCCATTCTTCCATTGTTGCGTACCACATCCCTACGCATGCGTCTTCCGCGAGCCATTACCTTCCTTTGAAAACAGATAGTCAAGCACACTGGAGACAAGAAGTAACCATCTCGGACAATACACGCCTCCTTTCTAAACCCAAACACAAAGAGTCACACAAAACACACAAGGGTGAATATGCGAGACAAATCCTAAACAAGTTCACCATACCATTGAGCTTCTTTCTAAAGAACTCCTATTACCTTAACATGCCAAGGTGAAATCATAGTTTCCTGTAGTCACGAGAACATTACACATTGAGTGGGCCGACTCAATGTCACGTAATTGTGCAACAGTAGCTACCAATACTCAACCTATGGCAAGCCATGCCTTCCTTTCCCAACATCTCAATCAAGAGACAAGGAAGTACACAACAACTTCTAATATGTCTAAGCATAGTCACCATACCCTGGCTCAACAGGATGAACTGCTCTGATACCAAAATGTAACACCCCTCGATTTAATAACCAATGCACAATCGTCATTATGCCACGGTCACTAAATGTCGGCGTGCTAACTTTGTCAAACAACAAATTTACCATAAAATTTTAAACATTTCTTATATGAGGAAAATAAGAGCCACGAATGAATAGTTACCTATACCATCAGTTAAAAATATACATTACAAGATATACTCAAGTTACAGTATCTAAGGCTAGATAATCACCTAACAACTTACATATACTACAATACACTTTATACAAGTAATGCAAAATAAAATATAATCTACCCACAACCTATCCACAACTATGGAGTTGGGAGCTCCATCGAATCCCGAATGTATGAGACAACTCCGGGCTCACCAAGATAGTGAGAAATACAAGATAAGGTCTTCCATCGCATATCCTCTTCATCGTCAAAGTCGATCCCCAAAGATGTTACACACGCTTCGGTCCAGTTGACTTGCCGGGTCTTGGTATCACCAATGAAATAATTTGAACCAAAACCCAAAAGAAGCTCCCTTCGCGACAGCGTCCCCGGGTACAACGGGTCAAGCCAATAAAGTCCAAGGGAAAACCAACCTCGTTTCCACTTACAGTCTTTAACCAAAGATTTACATAGAATAAAGAAAGTACAAGAAAGAGGTAAGACATCCTACCATCATTACCAATTATAGCATCGAGAAACCAAACGGCGCGAAGCGCCCACATAGCATTTATGACAGCAATAATGGATATAAGCATTTAGTAGCAGTTATGATCATCCAAACAGTTCCAGGCAGTCACATATATATATATATAGTTATATTAAAAATGCAACAGTTCCAATTATAATAACATTGTATGCCAGATAATTCATGGACTCACTATGCACATGTGCCCTCAATAATCAAAATCCTACTCCATGGAGCTAGACACAAAACAATCGGAGAGAATGATCAGGGAGACATACCAGTATCTCGTCAGCCATACAAGTGCTTTCCATATAATATAATCAGTCATTTTGCGCAACAAGGCTTTATACAGCGGCATTCTCACAAGATCTCGATATAGGACTGTGGCCAGTTAGGATCGTCGGTGCGTTTGCATCGGTCGTCCCCACGGTCCAGAGGGGCTACCATCTCCCCTTGTGAGACTCCGCGCCCGACGCCCTCAAGGTCGTCTACAGACCCCACGTGTCTATTCGCACCCGCACTAAGGTGTTATTCAACTCCTAGGCAACTCGGCCTTAACAAAGTCCAACGGACATTCTCTTTCTCTTTTTATGCCATGCATGACTCAATCATGCTCCTCATGACAAGCTAAGTCAATCATGCCTCAAATGCATATCATATGATTTAACAATCGGTTTTGTTCCCTTTCTTGGATCCACAAGACATTTACAATGCATAATATGTATGATTCAAAATTCCATACAATTTCATAATATGCCACAATTGGCCAAGAGAGCATCAATATACAAGTGGTCATTCACGTGGACCCTTAGCATCATAATATTAAGGTCAAACATTAGGTTCATTATGTTCCTTACTACCTCACCCATACTCTAGTTCTTCCTTTATTCCAAGTTCTCTCTAGTTGTAAGGCTCAATCACGCTCCTTGTTTTTCCTTCATTATGTGTCCCTACTTTGTTTCTAGTCATCTGATGTTATTTATGATTAATATAGTGTATATTAGTCCCAAAAGTTGAAATCGTGGAAGTCACAAGGCCGAGAATCATCCATTCGTTTGCTAGGTAAAAGAATTGAGATATATTTATAATTTCGACGAACGGTGTATCGGTGAGAAACTCGGAGCTGCATGTTCGACGAGTAGCAACATGACAGGATCAAGGTAAATGGAAAACAATCGCGGGGGATAAACTCTAAGTCTTTGTCGAATTGGGAACGAACTTCGACCGGATGAAGTATATAACTGTCGAATATGCTACCACATTTACGAAAACATGATTCGACGGACACGACATTAGGTCGGTTCCTCTATTAAACCTTCGAATTCTACTCGACGGATTTGGAGAAAATCTCTCTATTTAATAATCGTGAACTCCACTCGACGGGCATTCACATCCTAACTCGACGGATATAATTCTCACCTAACCCGACGGATTTTCACATCTTAACTCGACGGATTTCCACACTTTAGTTCGACGGATATTCTCATTGGGTAAGTTTCTCCATTAAACCTTCGAACTCTACTCGACGGGCATTCACACCATAACTTCGACGGATATTCCCATCCTAACTCGACATTTTCACATCTTAACTCGACGGATATGATTCACGGCCTAACTCGACGCCAATTTTAACTTTGAAGGAGTTTTACTCGTGTTCAACCGACGAATACGCTAAAAGTTCAATTCTAACTCGACATTTTGAACAATGGGGAAAGTCCGTTCTGTCGAACAAACAAGAATGTTAGGGTTACAAGGTTCTAATTCGACGGATTCTCGGAAACGTTGAGATTTCACTCCTACTGATCCGACAGATGCAACTCGACGGATCCTGGAAAACGCTAAGGTTTCACTCATGCTAATTCGACAAATACACTCGACAGATCCTGGAACACGCTAAGATTTCACTCATATTAATTCGACAAATACACTCGACGGGTTTTGACATTCAACGGAAAAGTAAGAAGTCTAAACTCGACGGATTCTCACATTGCGTTTTAGTGGTCAGAAATCTAAACTCGACAGGGATGTCACTCGACGGATTCTGACTTTGGGAAAATGTTGAGGTTTCACCTATACCAGTCCGACAGACACTAAGAGGGCCACTCTTTCTAATTCGACGAATTCACCGACGGAGGTGTTCATGGGGGGGGTCACTAGCTTCGACAACTTTTGACTTGATGAAGGGCCCCACTTGTCGACAGGTTTGGCCAGGAGCTCATATTCGACAGGTTTCAACATCTTAATTCGACGGACATGGCTTACTCACTCTCGACGGATTTTAACATTTACTTTAGAATGGATCAGCAAACCAAGTCATTACCATTTTCAATATAGGATCTCTATTTTCTGGGTTCAAAACCGTGACCATACGAGAACCAAAACAGGGCTCATTTCTTTCCATATTACACATTCCAAATATATATATATATACATACAAAACTCCAGCAATCAGCTAACATCTATACATCACAAACAACATTTAAAAACGAGAAAGACTCTCAACACAAATTACGACGTTCCTAAATGCTAAGAGAGGTTGAGGAGGAGTGTCTTCCTCTTACCTAAGTGAAGAACAGGGATAAAGAAGCTCCTTTCATGCTTGAAAAATCTGATTTTCTTCACCACCACCGAACCTTGGCGTTCAAGATTCACAAAAATTAAGGTCAAGAGAGAGAATGGCGGCGAGGAAACCGTAATGCACGAAAATGAGGAGAAGGGAAAAAGTTAAGAACTTTACCTTAAAGGTCCAAGCTTTGGGGCTGTTTTGAGCGAAAGAAAAATGAAGACACGGGAGGAGTTCCAGCAGAAAACAAGGTGTGAAGGTGGAGAGGGAAAATGGTCTCTGTCGGGTTGAGTAAAGGAGACTTGAAGGATCAACAATGGTGAATGTGGGTGGTGTGCAAATGAGAAGAAGAAGAGAGAAAAGAGAGTGAGAGGCTGCGTGAGGGGAGGAGCAAATAGAATGAGAGAAAATGGGAGAAATGAAATGGAAAATGTGAATGAGCAGCAGACATGGGGGAGTGGGAAAATGGAATAGTCAATGTAATAGTTCCCTCAACAGTGGCCGTGCAGCATAAATTGGGGAAGAGAGAGGAAAGGTTGATTAGATGGAAATAGGAAGCTTCCTTGAGAAGCTTTGTGCGCTTCTCGAGGAAATGAAGTATAAGGTTGTCACCTTAATTAAATTCATCTGACAGATGAATAATTAAGCTGCTAAAATTATTTTCTCAGTGAAATAAAATTACAATTGATGAGAATAATATTTTATTACTCATCAGATGATTTTATGATACAGTGATTTCATGTATCAGATAAAGTCTCGTGAAACGTAAACCTCGTAAACTGTGTCCACCCCGGGTTTAGTAAGATCCCCCATTGACGTTTCCACAAATTCCAAAGTTTATCACCTTAGGAAAAAAATATTTTATTTTCCTACTCGAAAAATATACACGTAAAACGAAAAATATATTAAAATATTCATCATTCACAGAAAAAATTCCAGAAAGTTTCCTAAAATTCACAAATATTATAAAATAATTATTTATAATGAAATAAAGAATTTTCGGGATGTTACAATCACTCATCCAACTCCAGTCATAGGTGTCACACGTAGAAACACATGGTCACCTTCTTCAAGTTCAAGCGGTCTTCGTCTTTCATCAGCATAACTCTTTTGTCGAGTTTGAGTCGTCCGCTTCTTGTCTTGAATCATCTTCACTTTCTCAGTTGTCTGCTGTACAAATTCTGGTCCTACTACAGCACTTTCACCATCATAGTACCAACATAACGGTGTCCTGCATCGTCTCCCATACAATGCCTCATAGGGTGCCATCCTTATGCTCAAATGGAAACTGTTGTTGTATGTAAACTCTTTCAATGGCAAAAACTCATCCTAACAACCAGTTTGCTTTAGAACGCAAGCTCTCAACAAGTCCTCCAATGACTGAATTATCCTCTCTGACTGACCATCAGTTTATGGATGGTAAGCAGAACTTAGACGTAGTTTTGTTCCCATCACTTCTTGCAAACTATTCCAAAACCTTGATGTAAATCATGGATCTCGATTAGAAATAATACTGGATGGTACACCATGAAGTCTAACAATCTCATTGATGTATACTTGGGCCAACTTTTTCATTGAGTACTTAATATTAATTGGCAAAAAGTGCACCGACTTTGTAAGTCGATCAATAATTACCCAGATAGAATTGTGACTTTTTCGAGTTTTTGGTAGTCCAGTTACGAAATCCATTGCTATGTCATCCCATTTCCACTCAGGAATAGGCAAAGGTTGCAACATTCTCAATGGTCTTTGATGTTCAACTTTGGTCTTCTGACAAACTAAACAGGATGATACATATTCAGCGATATCCCTCTTCATTCTTTGCCACAAATATAGTTGTTTCAAGTCTTGATACATCTTCGTGGCTCCTGGATGCATACTCAACTTACTCCTATGAGCTTCATCCAAAATCAATTTTCTAAGTTCCAGATCGTTTGGTACACAAACTCTCCCTTTAAACTTCAGAATTCCATCAGCACCTTCACTAAATTCTAATTCTGCCCTTTGACTCCTTGCTTCCTTTGCTTCTTGCAAATACTGGTCACTGTTTTGTCCTACTCGTATTCTATCCATTAAGCCATTTGAAATAGTGATCATGTTCAAACATATCTTCCTCGGTGTCAATTTCACAGATAGACGCATATCCTGAAATTCTTCTATCAGCTCCTTCTTCTTAATCATCATAATAGAAGCATTAAGCGTTTTCCTACTTAAAGCATCTGGTACAACATTCGCCTTTCTGGGATAATACTGTAACTGAAAGTCATAATCCTTCAGAAATTCGAGCTAACCCCTTTGTCTCATGTTCAACTCTTTTTGGTCAAACAGATACTTCAGACTTTTATGATCACTAAAGACAGTGAACGTCGCTCTATAGAGAAAATGTCTCCATACTTTTAATACAAACACTATAGCTTCCAATTCCAGATCAAGAGTCAAATAATTCCTCTTATGCACTTTCAATTGCCTTGACGCATACGCCACAACCTTACGGTTCTGCATAAGTACACAACCCAACCCTTGGTACGAAGCATCACAATATACTTTGAAAGATTCGTTCAGATAAGGTAGAATCAAAATCGGTGAAGTAGTCAGTCATCTTTTCAACTTCTGAAAACTTTCTTCACATGCTTCAGTCCATACAAATAGTTGATTCTTTTGTGTAAGTTGGGTAAAAGGTCCTGTTATCTTCGAAAACCCCTCAATAAACCGTCGATAGTAACCGGCCAATCCGATGAAACTATGAATCTCTGATACAGTCTTTAGTCTTTCCCATTCAATAACTGTCTCCACTTTTGAAGCATCAACTTCAATTCCTTCTTCCGATATAATATGTCCCAAAAATTGAACTTTGCTTAACCAAAATTCACATTTGGATAACTTGGCATATAACTTATTCTCCTTCAGAATCTAGAGAACCACTCTGAGATGCTCAACATGTTTCTCCTGACTTCGAGAATAAATCAAAATGTCATCAATAAAGACAACAATAAACTTATCCAAGTATGAACAGAAAATTTGATTCATAAAGTCTATGAATATCGCAAGTGCATTAGTCACACCAAATAGCATCACTTGATATTCATAATGCCCATAACGTGTCTGAAACGCAGTTTTAGGAATATCCTCTGCTTTCACACTTATCTGGTGATAACCAGAACGTAAGTCAATCTTGGAAAATATTGTAGCTCCTTGCAATTAGTCCATCAGATCATCGATTCTTAGAAGTGGATACTTATTCTTGATTGTAATCTTGTTTAATTGTCGGTAGTCTACACATAGATGACAAGTCCCATCCTTCTTCTTTACCAACAATACTAGAGCTCCCTATGGTGATACACTTGGTCTCACAAATTGCTTCTCCAACAAATCCTCCAGCTATTTCTTAAGTTCTTCCAACTCTACTGGTGACATCCTGTAAGGCGCCATAGATATAGGTCTAGCTCCAGGTACTAAATCAATAGAGAACTCAATTTCTCTTTCCAGTGGTAGTCTAGGTATATCTTCAGAAAATACTTTAGAAAATTCATTAACTATGAAAATATCCTTCAAAACATCTTCACACTGAACCTCCAAAGAAAACATCAACAAGTACCCTTGATCTCCTTCCTTCAAATAAGCTTCTACTTGAGTAGCCGTTAGGAATCTAGAATCCTTAACCTCAGGAAAGACTAACGTCTTACTCGAACAGTCTATCAGGATATGGTTAGAAGACAACTAATTCATTCCTAAGATTACATTAATCTTAGAAAAAGGCAAACAGATCAAATCCACATAAAAGATTATATCCCTAACACATACAGGGCAATTCAAACATACTTTTGTAGTTATCACAGGCTTATCAGTAGGAGTAGCAACACTCAAATCATAAGGCAATGTAGTCACAGTCAACCCCAAACGCTCCACACAATCACATGCAATGAAAGAATGTGTTGCTCTTGAATCATATAACATTGTTAAAGGATTACCTTCAATGGCACACTCCTCCATAATCAAGTCCTCAGATTTCGCGGCTTCTTCCCTGCTCATGGTATACACACGACCATCCGTCTGTGGCCTCACTGTACGAACACTTCCCACTGATGGTTCCGCCTTCAGTTGATCACATTCTCTGGAAAAATGTCCAGGCTTCCCACATCTATAACAGATCACCCCTTTATGCTGACAGTCTTTGGTGAGATGATTCTTCCCACACTTGAAACATTTAAGTGTAGAAGTCCCAGCTTGACTCGCCTTGCTGCCATTAGAACTTCCTCCAAAAGATTGTTGTCGGTTCTGACCTCTTGCTGGTCTGGTATATGGTTTTTGCTAATAACGGTTGCCACCGCTACCCTTTCCTCTTTGGAACCGTGCAAGTCCAAAGTTCCTGTTCCTTGCCTCACGTTGATTATCAATCTCTTCAACTTTACGACACTTGTCCAATAATGCTGGAAACTGGTCGATATCCACGGTTGCTAAAGCTCGCTTAATATTAAGCCTCAACCCCTCTTCAAACTTTCTACACTTCCATTCCTCATCTGGGTGCATTTGAAAATACCTCAAAAACTTTGACAAGCTTTCGAATTTTATAGCGTACTCACTTACGGTCATCGCTCCTTGCCTCAAACTAAGGAATTCCATCTCCTTAGCCTGACGAACACTGGCTGGAAAATACTTTCCCAGAAATTTCCGTTTAAAGAGCTGCCACATCACAACTCTCCCCTCAGCTTGAATCAATCTCCGAGCTCCTGCCCACCAAGCTTCTCCATCTCCTACTAACACAAATGTTGCAAAAGTAAGCTTCCGCTTCTCAGTACAACCCATATCTTCAAATATCTTTTCTAATTCGTTGATCCACAAATCAGCTTTCTCTGGCTCAAACTCTCCATGAAACTTCGATGGATTGTTCCTACGAAATTTTGACAAACTGTGAGCATCCTCAGTTGCTCTCTGATTTTGCTGAACAACAACTTTAGTCATTCATTGCATTGCTGCTACAGCTGCAGCCAGATTTTGGTTATCATCACCAACATCACCAAATCCTGCTCTCGTATTCGCGCGTCCTCTTCCTCGTCCAGCCATTACGTTTTCTCAAATCAAGCTGAACAACACAAGGAAGAGTTAAAGTCAATCTTCAAACAATATTGTTTTCTTTCAGAAAACAAACATAGAGAATCACACAACTTAAACAAGACAGACCTAACCATAAACCCAAAAAGACTCTAACTTGGGCTCTGATACCAACTAATGTAACACCCATCGTATGGGAATCACATTTATGTTACTTAATTACCAATTTCCCCTTCTATTATAAATCGTGCTTTGTAATGTAAATACGAGTTGTAAAATTTCTTAATAACAATAAGGTAAACTTAGCAGAAAATAAAAACATTACAACATCATCTCAAATAATTTACATCACATATATATAAGTCTTAGTACTGTTATATTTTAATATTTACAAACTAGACTCTCAAAATATTTAAACATTATTTAAAACTAACATATTGCCCAAGTCCTACTAATCAGCAGAACCCTCAGACGAGTCCACCTTAGATTCCTCAGCAGACTGGAATCCGAACTGACGAGAAGTCTTATAGACCGATGTCCACGTAGACGACACAATACTAATCTCACTAGGAGTATGGTAGTAAGTTCCCCAATACTGATTAATGGATAGTGAAAACTCTAGGTGTACATTAATATTTACACTAAAGTAAGGGTGTCCATGATAAAGCCTACTTAAAACAATATTTAAGTCCCCTATGTAGTAAATATATGCTCGATCTAAATCAACATGTCACGCCTCCGATCCTCTACGAAACGTCAATCTCATATATCCTAAGAAATTGTGCATCTCCATTCTCTCAGAACTCAGCTTCTTCTACAGGAACCTGCTCCTCCTCACCTTCTTGCTCAAGTCCTTGCTCAATGTCTTTACATATATATATACAGTACAAAAATAGGCATACAAAGAGATGAGATCACCTACGCCAATACCAGTATAGTAGTAATGGAGATAAACTCATGCAACATATCATACAGATACATCATACCATAATTATAATTATGCCATCAATAATTCCAAATATTCAATAACTCAAATATCACATCAGTATCAATATTCAAAAATTATGCATATGCCCACTTAGACTCAATTTCCTACTCCATGGAGCTAAAACTCAGATCGGAGAGAGTGATTGAAAAGAACTGTCTGTACCAACATACCTCAGACCACGTGCTACATTTCTCATATGTATTTGCACATCTAGCATATACACTACAGTCTTTATCAGATCTTGATTAAGAATAATGTCTCGGGTCAGGATCATCGGTGTGTTGCATCGGTCAAACCTACAGTCCAGAATAGCTACCAACTGCCCCCTGTAGGGAACCCGCACCCCGATGCCCTCAAGGTCAATGAGTGACTTACACTACGCATATCGCACCCACTCAAGAGGTGTATTCTCTCCTAGGCAATTAGCCTCATACAATCCATCGGACCTTTCCAATGCATGTACAAATGAACCATTTTCAGTTCAATTTCATTATCTTAGAATCAGATTTCACACATCAATTCAACAGTATCTTTACAGTATTTTCATCGCAAAATCATATTTTTGCATTTTCTCAATCGCGTAAAATATTTCTAATATATTTTAAATCAAAATACGATTTTTCTCATTTAATACCAAAAATTGACTTTATTTTTTATATTTACAAATTAGTCCCTTTATAATATAATATTTACGTTATAGTCCCTCTCTTAGAAAATATTTGTAATATAGCCCCTCATTTATAAAATATTTGTAGTATAGCCCCTCTTTAAAATAATAATTACAATATAGTCCTTCTTAAAAAAATAATTGCAATTTAGCCCATCTAAAAGTAAAAATTGTAATATAACTCCTCTAAAAATCAGTATTTCTACTGATTCCCAGAAAATGGTAATTCTTTCCTTTGCCTAAAATATTACAGCTCAAATTTTTCCAAAGCGCTTCAAAACCCATAGGGTGAGCTATACGTTAGAAAAATTCAAGTATTGACATCCATTTTCATAACCTAAGTATTTAATTACATCATTTTGTTTTCCAAAAAGTATTTTGCTTGAAACTAGATCCAAACTCCTTCAAACTGCTTTCCTTTTCAATTAACCCTTTAAATCTACACTTGATAAAATAATTTGGTTCTACACTATGAAAAATGGCATGTTGGCCAAATTTTCATTATTGCTTCAAAACTCATTGTAATTCATTTTTCTAACACTTTAAATTCTTGTAAAACACCTTATTTCATTTTAGTGTCATGGAACCTTTAATCCTTAATTTAAAATCATCATTTTAGGACTCTTGGTCCTCTTGAATCGAGTGAGGCTGTGTGCCTCTAAGCTCTTTGGAGCTCTCATTAATCTTTCCATCATGTTGTTCACATCCTAATTTACACATATATTTGCATGCTTCCAAAATCATACATACAAGCATTTTATCAAAGCTATAATCATACTATCACACATGCAATCACAAACACTAAATCATAAACAACACAATCACAATCAAAGAAGCATTAAACAACAAGTGAATAAACCCGTATGGGTTTTTTCACCATACACAACCATCTCCTCACCACCAACACTTGGTTGGTGAGGTTAAATCTCCCTCTTACCTCTTGAAGACAAGGTCCCTAAGTTCCTCTCCTTCTCCTTGATTTCATGTGAACCAAATCAAATCCCTAAAAATTCTTAAATAATTACCAAAATCATACTCAAGGCTTAATAACAAAGAACCATGGAACAATCATGGTATAGAAAATCAAAAACTCAATTTAAAATCAAAGAATCAAAAGTTTACCTTTAGGAAAGTAAACCAAAGTTTGGGTTTTGAAGCACTAGGAGTGGGATTTTGACAAAACTTGCTAAATGAAAAGTGTTTAGAATAGGGTTTAGGTTTAGGAAATGTAGAGAAGAAAAATTATAGAAGATAGGAGGTGATTTTGGGTGAGAGGGCCGAAGCTCCAAGAGAAAAAGAAAGGAAAAATGTTCTTTGTGTTCTTGGGATTTTTGAGAGAAAAGGAAGGCTTAGCTTTTAGGTGAAAGAAAAGTGAATATTGAGAGTGAAATGAAATGGTGCAGTCGTGTGAGAGTGTATAGGTGAGATTAGGAGATAAACTTGATAGTAAAAATATCCTATGGTGTTCACATTTGGAAAGCACATGGCCTATGTCACTACTTGGTCATCTAATGGTCACAAAAGACCATTCAAGAAGGCTTGAGAACCCTCCTTGGCCGTGTGGCCTTCTCCAAAAAGGTTACTAAGTTTGTCTTCTATTTTAATCTAGTTACACTTTAAGCAAATAATAGCTAACTAGGTTAGGTTTTCTAGTTACACTTAATTAACTATCTAATTACACGGCTAACTAATTAAATAGGCCATTGCATATGTCATGCTTAGTCATGGCTTCTACATGGATTTAAGATATTTAGATAGTAACTAGATCATAATTAATTAGAAACTAGGTTAGTTCACTTAGTTCCTTAATTACGCAATTAGGTTAACTAAGTTAGGTTTATTTAGTTACTTAGTAACTAGTCAAACCATTATTATTGACTAAATCCTAACCATTGAAATTAACTTCATCTCCTATCCATTGCTTTAATCTAAGGTGGATATCATAAGTTGCTTTATCTAGATTGTTCTCACACCATTGATCAGATCAATGGTGATAATCAAAAGCTTAATAATCAAGTTTTTCATCCAACGGTCCACAATAAAGTCTATGCCACAATATTTGACCAATTCCTATTAGTTTAGAAAAGTCCAGCCATCATTTTTGACTGATTCTTATTGGTTAATTTTAAATTAAGTTACAGAAAATATTCTAAGCACATTTTCTATCAATTAAAATATATTGGGTCAAATAATTTATAGCAGAAGTTGCTATAAATAAAACAGCAGATATTTATTCGTGAAATATTTTTATTTCACAGATAAATTCTAAAAATTAAAAGATTCTTTTCTGTGTCATTCAGATTCGAGTTTAGTAAGATCCCCCTTTTTTAATAATTCAAATAAGATTTTCTCCAGTCCGAAAATTATTATTTTCCTGACCCGGAGCAAATCACACAAAACAATCAAAAATAGTCTCCAAACAGTCAAATTAATTTTATAACACACTAAAAACACAAAACAATGAAATTCTATTGTTACTGTTAACATAGTCAGAATTTGGGGTGTTACAAGTTCACTGAATTCAGCTACATATTCCCAACGTGTTGGTGAGGCTGACTAATTACTGCATAATACTTTTATTCTTAACAAGTAAGGCATCAAGAGTACCAAGCTCCATAACTCCTTGTTTGACTACTGCTCTTCCACTAGGAAACTGGTATTTAATGGTAGTCATAGTCTCAAACAATTCCTGTGCCTCTTCAGGAGTCTTAGTATTCAAAGATCTACCTGCAGATGCATCCACCATAAGTCTTATGAAATGATTCAAATCATTGTAAAAGATCTACACCTACTGCCAAACTTCAAAAGCATGATGAGGACACTTACTAAGCAACTCCTTAAATCTTTCCCATGCTTCATAAAGAGATTCTCCTTGATTTTGAGTAAAGCAAGTAATCTCACTCCTTATCTTCATGAATATTGCTGGAGGAAAATACTGAGTGAAGAACTTACTAACTAGATCATCCCAAGTAGAGATGCTTGCTTGAGGCTAGGCTTGTAACCAGCTTTTGGCTTATCTCTCAAAGAAAATGGAAAAAGTCTTAATCTGATGTTATCATCACTAGCTCCATTATATTTGATAGTATCACAGAGTTACAAGAAGTTAGCAATGTGCAAGTTTGGATTTTCTGCTTGACCTCCCCTAAACTGATTCTGCTGCACCAGCTATAGAAGAGTTGGTTTAATCTCAAAATTGTTTGCTTGGATAGTAGGTCGCACAATACTAGTTAAGACATTTTCAGAAGATGGAGTAGCATAATCAACTAAAGTGCGTCTTCTCTATGCATTAGCATTCTCAGCCATCTTTTCTTCTTCAATTCTTTTTCCTTCTCTGATTGCTCTTTCTGTTCTTGTTATCTGTGGATCAAAGAGTAATTCTTCTGACTCTACAGAACCTTGCATAAACACGCAAACAAGCAAACCAGAGTAAAGTAAAAAAATTTTAAAAATAAAAATAAAATTAAAAATATAAATAAATGACTAATAAAAAATAAACAAAGAAAAACAAGAGTGAATAAAAAGAAACAAATATAAAAGAAAATTAAATAAAGAAAAAAAATTAAATAAGAAAAATAAGTGTCTAAATTAGTGTCTCTTCAGTTACTATTTAATAGTGAAAACAATAATCCCGGGCAATGGTACCAAAAACTTGTTGTGAAATCTACAAGTGCACCGAATCGCAAAAGTAATAAAAAGTGAGTAAGAGTATCGTCCCACGAGGATTAAGTTATTAATTACTAACTGAAAGTGACATTATTTAACCTAACAAAAAAGAAAGTTGTTGCAAATTCAATTAAAAAGAAATATAAATAAGCAAAACAATAAATCAAAGAGGTGAAAAACAATGGTATTAAAGCGTTAGGGTTTAGACTTCACTTGAACTCTTTAAATGTACATTCAAATATTAGTTTAACTATGTTCTATTTTAATGATTTATAGTCAATTCCCAAAATTAATTAATACCTAATCCCTTGATATATTAATCCTCTTACACCATTTGAAATTAACTGATCCCTTAGTCTAACCCCAAATAGAAAGACATTATTAAGAACGAGACAATTAAAAGAAAGACCACATAACCCACAATGTCTATTCCTAGCAATTGCAGAAATTATGGTGTTAATCATATGTTCTAGGTTCATGCAAATTTTTTCAAATCATACATCAACCTAAAAGATCATTCCCAAATTGCTCAGGTTTAGAAAAACATTAAGAATAGAGATAAACATGTAAATCATGAAATAGAAACATAAATTAAACTCATAAAAGAAGTTATATGATCAAAGTTCAAGATCCATCATCCCCTAAATAAAGGGAAAATTAGTTACACATGGAAAAAGAAGAATGAAAGAGAGATAAGGATTTGACAAACTTCATAGAAGATAAGTGGAAAAAATGAAGAAAATCCCTAATCTTCAAGCCTAATTGCGCCCACACCACTTTAGGGTTTGTGTCATTGCTTCTCTCTTTGACGGCTGCTAAAGTGAGTTTAAGTGTATGTTCAATTTGGCAAAACTCCTCTTTTTATAAAAAATTTACGTTACTGTTACGCATTCAGTGCTTAGGCACTGCCTTCCTAGTGCTCAGGCACTGGCTCACTTAAAGGGAAATTCTTCTATGTGTAACGCACACTTAGGTGCTGACATTCCAGCGCTTGAGCGCTAGCTCACTTAACTTGATTTTATAGTTTTTCTTCCTCACTCAAGTGCCCAGTTTTTTCCATGTGCAAACACTTACCAAAAACACATAAAAACACGTAATAAGAACACAATTAAAATATGAAAAATATAACAAAACTTGAGAATAAAACTAAATCAAAAAGATTAAAAAAGGATGAAAACCCAAGATTTTGAACCGTAAAAATATGAACTTTTGCAGGTTCATCAGTAGACTTAGTTAGGTTGGCCAAATAGTTTGTTATACTTCAGGCTAACCGGAACACTTTTAAATAAGTGTACACAGAAGTAGGGAGCAGTGTCTAACCTCAAAGTTCAAGTTAAAGTAAGAGTTTATACTCTGAATAGTACGAAAGCAGCTCAGACTCCCGATTTTATATGAGGTAAGAATATAGTGAAAGATTATCTCTAAGTTTTAGTATATGATTCAAGAGTACCCTACTCCTTGATTTCATATGACTATGTAAAGAGATTAGATTTACCTGTGTTTGAGTTTTTCCCATGTTATATCCTTGTCTACACCAACAGGAAAGCTAGTCACATCTTCCTTAGTAAGTTTGGATTGTTGTGCAAAAGATAGAAGGTAAGATGTCCTGTGTGAGTCTTATTAGTTTATCTCTTCTTAACATGGACGTTAGACTAGACATGGTTTTGAATTAATCAGATTGGACATTGAGGTTTATGTAACGCCCTTTTTTAGGAAGGAAACGTCACACCATTAAATACGAACGAAAACAAAAGTATAAACTAAGACCCGGTTCATTATATTATAGGTAAACTTTGCTTGGTCGTAATCATATAAATAAATTGATGAATCCTTTGTTTTTTTTTGCTACAAAATAATAAAATAAAGTGACAAGACATAGTTACAGCAAAGAGTAAAATAAAAGTAAACTATACATTCGAACAACATACATATATATAATTATATCAAACTTGTTCAGTTACATCACCAGATATACAAAAAAGACAAAAGCCTTACATGCCCCAAAAAGAATTACCTATATACAACCCACCAAAAAGGTAAAATGTCAGGCCCCAAAATAATTCCAGACAGTAATTAGCGGCCATCAATAGCATCGGCCCTACAGAGAATGAGAAGGAATCACAGTTGGGTCCTCCTCAGGGTCTTCCTCGTCAGAGGAAACTCTCATCGAAACCATCGAATTACGAGCGAAGGCTCATATAGTAGATAGGAACGAATCCTCCTGTGGGGAGTAATAATGTTCACCCCATATATTTCAAATGGGCAGGTAAAACTCTAAGTGCAAGCGAATACTACAAGTAAAAATAGGCGGATCATAACGCCCCCATGCTAGAGACACTGTCACGTCTCCGAGATAAATGCAGTAGTCCATACCTAGGTTGATATGCCAGTAGTCCGGACCTCCAAGGAAAGTCAGTCTCAAATATCCCAAAAAGCCGTACGGACGAGACATCATGATCAAAACAGGTACTAGTCAAAGTCATGCCAAAATCCAGGGAACTCGTGTACTTCCCCTTCTTCACCGACGTCTTTGAAGAAACATATAAATAAACAGAATAACAGAAATACAAAAAAGAGGTAAGACATCCTACAATCATTACCAATTATGGCAGTAAAGAAACAGAACGATGCAAAATGCCCACATAGCATTTCAGAAATAATGATCAACATCAAGAAACAATTAGTAAACAACTAAGCAGTTCCAACCAGTTATGACATTAATAAGGCAACAGTTTCAATCATCATATAAATAAATGCCAAATAATATGTAGACTCATTATGCATATGCACATGATATCCAAATCCTACTCCATGGAGTTAGACACAAACATCGGAGAGAATGATTTAGAGACATGTCTGTAACTCGGCTGCCGAGGCCAACAAGTGTTTTCATTTCTCAATTTATCAAAGTACACATCATGGCATTGTATAAGACATTCTACACAAGATCGCGATATAGGACAGTGTCTCGGTCCGGATCGTTGGTGTGCTTGCATCGGTCTATCCCACGGCCTAGAAGAGCTCCCAACTAACCATTGTGAGACACCTGCACCCCGACGCCCCCAAGGTCAACAGTATGACGTACATTAGTCTACTCGCACCCGCACATAGGTGTGATTCAATCTCCTAGGCAACATGGCCTCAACAATAGTCCATCGGACTTTCACAATGCATGTTGACACAATGCATATCCATGTATATTCGATAATGATATACTTTTCCATAGCATGCCACAATTTGGCCAATTTGAACATCAATATAAATTTGGTCCAACTCATGGACCCATAATACCATATTATCAAATTCTCAAATGAGACAATTACACTTTTTAATGTTTATTATGAAGTTTTACTTTAATTAAACATTTCTTGTGAAATCTTTCTCAAGAGGAATTCTCTTGTAATTCTCTTAATTAGTTTGGTTCTTTACTTAAATTAAATCATATTCACTTAGAGCATTATTCTAAGATTCTCAAGCCTCACACTCACTCTTGTTCTTCCTTTAAGTTCAAAAATCACTCTAGGTCACCAAGTAAATATCTTTCCATCACATTGTTAATTACTCAATACTTAATTACTAAATTTCCAAGGTTGTCCAAAAATTACATACTTGGACCCAAAATGGCCCTAGAGACCATGAGCCTCCCTAAGGGGTAAGAACCTAATTTTTTCTTTGATCCATTTATTGTTATTCACTTGATTAATTATCTCTCCACTTGTTGCAAAATTTTAAATCATGAATAACCTATTGAAGGGGTATGGCCATGAGCCTCACTAAGGAAAGCAAGGAACCCTTGCTTCTAAATCATGTTTCCAATCCATCAAAATCAATCCAAGGTCATCAATATACATAACTATAATCAATAAACCACATGGAGTAAAATAAATACAAGAATCATTAAGAAAACAAACAACTAAGAGAGTAACCCTAACATGGATTCTCTTGCAACCAACACACAATACAAGTTTCCCACTACCAATAGAGGTTGAAGTGGATAATCTTCCTCTTACCAAGAGAGAAAACAAGCAAAGAACCTTCCTTGCAGCTCCTTGTGAAATTCGGCCTCCACCCTTCAAGAAAACCCTAAGAACATCAAACTGACAAGAATCACAATCAATGCTTGAAAAAGGCATCCATGATCACCAAAGTGACCATGGATCACGAAAATGAGATGGAAAAATGAGAAAACTATGAACTTTTACCTCAAAGTCTCCAACTTTAAAGCTTGATGGAGAAAAATGAAAATGGTGTATTTTGGTGGTGGTCACAAAAGAGAGAAGGGTAATGGTGATGAGAGGGTTTAAGAAATGTGATTAGTTGGAGCAAACAAAAGAAAAATAGAAGGGTGATGGTGGTGTGTGGCCGGTGATTTTGGAGAGAAAAGGAGAAGAGAAAAGTTGAGTTCTTTGTTGGAGATTTTAACAATAAGAGAAAAGCTTCAATGGAGAAGTAGATTCAAGCAAGGTGGTTGCTTGAAATCAAACAACAATGGGGGAGGATGGGAGTGGTGCTACCATGGGAAGAAGAAGAGAGAAGAAGGAGAAAATTTGAGAGAAGAAAATGTAGAGAAAGAAAGTAATAGCAAAAGTGAGGTAAACTTTTTAGGGTTTGAAATTAGAATAGCAAAAGTGTTAATTGAAAAGCTTATTTTTGGCTCCATAATGGGCCATTGCCGTGGAGAAGGGAGAGAGAGAGAGGAGGGAAAAGTGTGTTCTAAAAGCTTAGGAAAAGCTTACATGAGAAGCTTGATACAAAAATTCTTTGAGAAGCTTTGTTAGAAATTTGAAAAAGTCAACATGATTAGACATAAAGTAGATTTCTAGATAAGATGATAAAGATTTTTATTACAAGCTATTACCTAATGGACAATTGTTACAGTTTACAAAGCTAGTATTTATTGTCCAATGGATAATAGAGTGTACTGCAGAGTTTTTATTTATCAGATAAAATCTCAAAAAATATAAACCTTATAAATTGTGCCCGACCTCGGGTTTAGTAAGATCCCCCGCCGACATTTCCGGTTCAAGGTTTACCAACCTTGAGAAAATATTTCATTTTCCCGGCTTCGCTTAGTGCGCTCGTAAAATGAGAAATATATTAAAATATTCAACATTTCTAGAAAAATCTAGAAAAATTCATAAAAATCACAAATATTATAAAATAACTATTTATCATAAAACAAATAATTTTTGGGGTGTTTCACTGGCTCTGCTCAGTGCGCACGTAAAATAAGAAATATATTAAAATATTCAACATTTTCAGAAAAATCCAGAAGAATTTCCAAAATCACAAATATTATAAAATGACTGTTTTTGATGAAACATATAATTTTTGGGATGTTACAACTCTCTTCTTCTAAAAAGAAATTTCGTCCTTGAAATTTTCATACCATAGAATAGTTGTGGATGTTGCTCCTTCACCTTGTCTTCTAACTCCCACGTTGCATCTCTGGTCGCATCATTCCATATCACTTTTACCAATGGGATTTCCTTTCCTCTGAGTTACTTTACTTTCCTATCTTCAATCCTTACAGGAGGTGTCTCATAGGTTAAGTTCTCTATCAATTGTACTATGTCCGATGCTATGACATGGCTCGGGTTAGGAATATATTTCCGCAATTGCGACACATGAAAGACACTGTGAAGGTTAGAAAGAAAAGGTGGTAAGGCTATTTGATAAGCTACTAGACCTATCCGGTGAAGAATTTGGTAAGGTCCAAGGAATTTGGGAATAAGTTTTCTAGATTTCAGAACTCGGCTGACCCTAGTCGTAGGCGTGACTTTCAAAAACACATGCTCGCCTTCCTCAAACTCAAGAGACTTTCTCCGTTTGTCCGCATAGCTCTTTTGTCGACTCTGAGCCATCCTCATCTTTTCCTGAATCATATTGACTTTCTCAGTCATTTGTTGCATAAGATCAGGTCCAACAGTAAGGTGCTCTCTGTCTTGGTACCAGCACAAAGGTGTTCTGCACCGTCGTCCATATAGAGCTTCATAGGGTGCCATCCCTATGCTCGAATGAAAATTATTGTTGTAGGTGAACTCTACCAATGGTAAAACTTCATCCCAACTTCCAGTCTATTCCAAAGCACAAGCTCTGAGTAAATCCTCCAATGATTGAATCGTCCTTTCCGATTGACCATCAGTTTGAGGATGATAAGCAGAACTCAAACGTTGCTTCGTTCCCAAAGCTCCTTGCAAGCTTTGCCAAAACTTCGATGTGAACCTTGGATCTCTGTCAGAAATAATACTGGTAGGCACACCATGCAGTCTAACGATCTCACCAATATACAGCTTAGTCAACTTCTCCATGTTGTACCTTATGTTGATTGGTAAGAAATGTGTTGACTTCGTGAGTCGATCAACAATTATCCATATTGAATCGTAACCTTTTCTGATCTTTGGTAATCTAACCACAAAGTCCATCGCAATACTATCCCACTTCCATTCGAGAATAGCTAGGGGTTGCAACATTCCTAACGGTCTTTGGTGCTCAACCTTCACTTTCTGACAGACCAGACAAGATGACACACATCTGGCAATATCACTCTTCATTCCGTGCCACCAAAATAACTATTTCAGGTCTTGATACATCTTGGTTATTCTTGAATGCATACTCAACTTGCTCGTGTGAGCGTGTTCGAGAATATACTTTCTAAGTTCTTGATCCTAAGGTATACAAACTCTACCTCTGAATCTTAGGATTCCATCAGTTCCTTCCTCGAAGGTTGTCACACAGCCTTGCTTCATCAGCTCCCTTTCTTCTTTTAGAAACTTATTGACTTTCTGCTTCTCTCAGATGTTTTCTATTAACTCACTTGAAATAGTGACCACATTCATACAAATCTTTCCTGGTGCTAATTCCACAAAGGACCATACATCCCTGAATTGCTCTATCAGATCCTTTTCCTTGATCATCATAGATGAGATACTGAGCATCTTCCTACTCAAAGTGTCTGCGATGACGTTTGCCTTCCCGGAGTGATACAGAAGTTAAAAATCATAGTCTTTCAGAAATTCCAACCATCTTCGCTGTCACATATTCAACTCTTTTTAGTCATACAGGTACTTCAGGCTCTTATGGTCGCTAAAGACGTTGAACGTCGCTCTGTAAAGAATCCTTCTGTGGGGAGTAATAATGTTCACCCAACATATCTCAAATGGCCAGGTAAAACTCTAAGTGCAAGCGAACACGACAAGTAAAAATAGGCGGATCATAACGCCTCCACGCTAGAGACACCGTCACATCTCTGAGATAAATGCAACGGTCCGTACCCAGGTTGATATGCCAATAGTTCGGACTTCCAATGAAAGTCAGTCTCACATATCCCAAAAAGCCTTGCGGATGGGACATCATGATCAAAATAGGTACTAGTCAAAGTCAGGCCATAAGCCAGGGAACTCGTGTACTTCCCTTTCTTTACCGACATCTTCAAAGAAACATATAAATAAATAGAATAATAGAAATATAGAAAAGAGGTAAGACATCCCACATTTATTACCAATTATGGCAGTAAAGAAACAGAATGGCGCAAAACGCTCACATAGCATTTCAGAAACAGTAATCAGCATCAAGAAACAATTAGTAAACAACTAAGCAGTTCCAGGTAGTTATGACATCAATAAGGCAACAGTTTCAATCATCATATAAATAAATGCCAAGTAGACTCACTATGCATTGCACATGATATCCAAATCCTACTCCATGGAGCAAGACACAAACATCAGAGAGAATGATCTAGAGACATGTCTGTAACTCGACTGCCAAGGCCAACAAGTGCTTTCATTTCTCAATTTATCAAAGTGCATATCATGGCAATGTACAAGACATTCTACACAAGATCGTGATATAGGATAGTGTCTCAGTCCGGATCGTCAGTGTGTTTGCATCGGTCTATCCCACGGCCTAGAAGAGCTCCCAACTGACCATTGTGTGACACCCGCACCCCAATGACCCCAAGGTCAACAGTTTGACCTACACTAGTCTACTCGCACCCAAACATAGGTGTGATTCAATCTTCTAGGTAACATGGCCTCAACAATAATCCATTGGACTTTCACAATGCATATCCACGTATATTCGACAATGATATACTTTTCCATAGCATGCGACAATTTGGCCAAGTTGAACATCAACATAATTTTCGTCCCACTCATGGACCCATAATATCTTATTATCAAATTCTCAAATGAGACAAGTATACTTTTTAATGTTTATTATGAAGTTTTACTATAATTAAACATTTCTTATGAAATCTTTCTCTAAAGGAATTCTCTTGTAATTCTCTTAATTAGTTAGGTTCTCTACTTAAATTAAATCATATTCACTTAGAGCATTATTCTAAGATTCTCAAGCCTCACACTCACTCTTGTTCTTCCTTTAAGTTCAAAAATCACTCTAGGTCACCAAATAAATTTCTTTCCATCACATTGTTATTTACTTAATACTTAATTACTAAATATTCAAGGTTGTCTAAAAATTATATACTTGGACCCAAAATGGCCCTAGAGGCCGTGAGCCTCCCGAAGGGGTAAGAACCCAAATTTTTCTTTGATCCATTTATTGTTATTCACTTGATTAATTATCTCTCCACTTGTTGCAAAATTTTAAATCATGAATACCCTATGGAAGGGGTATAGCCATGAGCCTCACTAAGGAAAGCAAGGAACCCTTGCTTCCAAATCATGTTTCCAATCCATCAAAATCAATCCAAGGTCATCAATATACATAACTATAATCAATAAACCACATGGAGTAAAATAAATACAAGAATCATTAAGAAAACACACAACTAAGAGAGTAACCCTTGCATGGATTCTCTCACAACCAACACACAATACAAGTTTCCCACTACCAAGAGAGTTTGAAGTGGATAGTCTTCCTCTTACCAAGAGAGAAAACAAGCAAAGACACTTCCATGAAACTCCTTGTGAAATTCGGCCTCCACCCTTCAAGAAAATCCTAAGAACATCAAACTCACAATAATCATAATCAATGCTTGAAAAAGGCATCCATGATCACCAAAGTGACCATGGATCACGAAAATGAGATGGAAAGATGAGAAAACTATGAACTTTTACCTCAAAGTCTCTAACTTTAAAGCTTGATGGAGAAAAATGAAAATGGTGTATTTTGGTGGTGGTCACAAAAGAGAGAAGGGTAATAGTGATGAGAGGGTTTAAGAAATATGATTAGTTGGAGCAAACAAAAGAAAAATGGAGGGGTGATGGTGGTGTGTGGCAGGCGGTTTTGGAGAGAAAAAGAGAAGACAAAAGTTGAGTTCTGTGTAGGAGATTTTAACAAGAAGAGAAAAGCTTCAATGGAGAAGTAGATTCAAGCAAGGTGGTTGCTTGAAATCAAGAAACAATGGAGGAGGATGGAAGTGGAGCTGCCATGGGAAGAAGATGAGAGAAGGAGGAGAAAATTTGAGAGAAGAAAATGTAGAGAGAGAAAGTAATAGCAAAGGTGAGGTGAACTTTTTAGGGTTTGAAATTAGAATAGAAAAAGTGTTAATTGAAAAGCTCATTTTTGGCTCCATAATGGGCCATTGCCATGGAGGAGGGAAAGAGAGAGAGGAGGGAAAAGTGTGTTCTAGAAGCTTAGGGAAAGCTTACATGAGAAGCTTGATACAAAGCTTCTTTGAGATGCTTTGTTAAAAAATTTTGAAAAAGTCAACATGTTTAGACATAAAGTAGATTTCTAGATAAGATGATAAGAATTTTTACTACAAGTTATTACCCAATGGACAATTCTTACAGTTTACAAAGCCAGTATTTATTATTCAATGGATAATAGATCGTACTGCAGAGTTTTTATTTATCAGATAAAATCTCAAAAAACGTAAACCTCATAAACTGTGCCCGACCTCGGGTTTAGTAAGATCTCCCGTTGACGTTTCCACAATTCAAGGTTCACCAAGCTTAGGAAAATATTTCATTTTCTCGGCTTCGCTCAGTGCGCACGTAAAACGAGTAATATATTAAAATATTTGACATTTCTGAAAAAATTTAAAAAAATTCTTAAAAATCACAAATATTATAAAATAACTATTTATCATAAAACAAATAATTTTTGGAGTGTTTCACTGGCTCTGCTCAATGCACGCAAAAAAAAAAGAAATATATTAAAATATTCAACATTTTCGAAAAATCTAGAAAAATTTTCAAAAATCACAAATATTATAAAATGATTGTTTATGATGAAACATATAATTTTTGGGATGTTACAATTTATATCTGATAATTCTTATGTGCCTATTTCTTTTGAGTTTATGTTTTGAGAGTTAAATAAGTAAACAACTCCTTAGTAGAAGGGACTTAAGGATTCGTCTTCCTTTTTCTTGAATGTGGAAGTTGAGTAAGTCTTAGGAAATATATCTGTAATAAGAAGACATTCAGAGGTATTTCCTAGGAAAGTAGTCAAATACCACCAAGAGAAAAGTAGAATTCTTTATAGGTATGGTACAAGATAAGTTAGTGAGGTGTACAGTGATCATACGTGTTTGCAACACTTATTGATCAGAAGAAGCTGAACACGAAGCATAGATGATGGATGGAATGCTAAGAAGAACTCGGTTATGATGAAGGGATCATAACTTTGAGTAATAGTATCATCCAGGTAAAGCCAGTATAGTGGTTGATGCACTAGGTAGGAAAGTCCTACAAGTGTTCTTAATAATGGTCCAAGAGAGTGAACTTCTTAAGAGTTTCAAGAATTTGAGTCTAGAGGTGACTATAATACCACATAGTCTCATAGTGAGTAGAGTGGGCATAGTAGATGACTTGAGGACTCGAATTTTAGAAACTCACAAGGATGATGAAACTCTAAGAGACATTAGTGAGCAAATCTTCTTAAGAACCCAAAAGGATTCTATTATGACTAAGGATGGAACAACGAAGTTTAGAGACAGACTTTTTGTTCCTAAAGAGTCAAGAATCAAAGGAAGGGGATTTTACAGAAAGCTTAGAAGAGAAAGTATACCATCCATCTAAAGGCTACTAAAATGTATCAAGTCTTCGGATAATGATTTGTGGCCTAGAATAGAAGAAGACTTAGCATAGTGTGTATCCAGGTGCTATTTTTTTTTCCAGAAGATAGTATAAGGTGAATTTGGCACTGAAGCTAGTTGGGAGTTGGAGTCCAATATACAGCAAGTCTACCCAAAGTTGTGGTAAGAAGAAAATAATTTTCAGGATAAAATTTTAAAAAGGAGGGGAGAAATGTAACACCCTCAAGAACATGTTAGGCTTGTAAATGGGTTACAAAGGTAGCCTAATACTTGCTTAACATGTCAGCTCAGTTTTGTGACAAATCGAGTTAGTTTAGGCACTTAGTTGCAACCCAAGAGTTGAAAAGTAGCCTAAAAATGACCCAGAAATAGCTTTAAAGGCTAAGTTAAGGGAAACAAGTATGGATAACATGTTTCTAAGTCACAAATGAGCTAATTAAGGTGCGGTTAAAATTTGACAATAATTAGAGTCAGTTTGGTATTTTTAAGTATACTGGTTGTATGTTGTAATACTGATTGACTAGCAACAGATATAAAAAAATAAGACAAAGGTGAAACTGTTGGTATATGCCCTAGAGGCTAATACATTTTATCTATATTAACATATATTCTATTATGCTAATTTTAATATATGAGGCATTTCATTTATTGTGTTCTTTTTAATAAACATAATAAAGTCCGTAGAATAGTAAGCTTGATGTCATAGGACATCAAGTGGTTGACTTGATCGTGAAATCCTATTGGATAAAATTAGAACACTATTCTTAAATGTCCCTAGTTAATTATTATTGTTAATTAGGACAACAATAATACATCGAGACTAGTATGTGCGTAGACTGATGACCACATCTCATAGGTCATGGATATGAGATATCAAGTCTTCACATGGGTACATGTTATAATAATGATGTATTGGGCTGACCCGCAATGAGAATGCTACATGGATCGTACGTGAGTGTCACAAGCGATTCTCATAGTGATAATGGTGTCTATAGTCCTTTGACCTGAAATCACTACGATTCCTACATGAGGGGCTGTGTGTTTTAATGCCATCAAACGTGATCTTTAACAAAGTGATTACAAAGTTAGTTATTGGACATACCGCGAATCATGTAGAGAGATGTGAGTGACCTAGATGGGATTTGTCACTCCTACATAATAGGAACAATATCTTCGGTCCCCCTGATTGAGTGAGACTGCGAAATGCATGACTATGCTCAAATGAGTCAATATGAGATATTGATTTCATTTGTTGTTACAAAGTCTACTCGAGTATCAGGAAACAAAGGATTGGACTATACAAGGGTGACACATTCCATGCCTTGTGTTTAATCTAGATATCTTGACAAAAGGACTAAACGGCACGAAAACATTGGTCACGGAAAGGTTATATCAAATCACTGACATTCTCATTACTTGGGTAGCAACGATGTGTTGCTAGATACTAAATGAGATTTTAATATTACTGTCAACGTTATGAGAGCCAGCAGGTTCACATATATAGAGCAAACTAAATTGGAGCAATATATCCAAGTTGGACTCGGATTTAAATGTAGGTCAGACTCATAATAGATTAGTCTAGGGTTACACAGCTCACCCTGTTGCTGCTCATACTCATTTAAGGCAATCACTATTATAAATAGTACTGCTAAGGGGGCTGCTAAGGCACGAATTATGTAACACCCCAAAAATTACTTGTTTCATGATATATATTCATTTTATAATATTTGTGATTTTTATGATTTTTTTTAGAATTATTTGAAGTATTTGATTATTTTATTATATTTCTCGATTTACGTGCACACTGAGTGAGGCCAAGAAAATGAAATATTTTCCCCAAGGCTAGAAAACCTTGGACGGTGGAAATGGTGATGGGGGATCTTACTAAACCCGAAACCAAACACAGTTTATGAAGTTTTCATTTTTTGAAATTTGATCCGATAAATAAAATCGCGATACATTTTATTATCCGTTGGACAATAAATACTAGTTTTGTTAACTGTAACTTTTGTCCATTGGATAATAGCTTGCAATAAAAATTTAGTAGAATTTTTCTATCTAGTCACTTTTATGATATCATCTAAGTGACATCACTACATGACATCATGGTTTGACTTTTTGGGCTTTGGGAGAAGCTTGCAAGAGAAGCTTGGCTACTTCTCCCTATGCATAGTGCACGATTTTCGAGGGGGAAAGATGACAACTTTGTCATCTTTTCACTCAAAACATCATTTTCATTTTCATTTCAAAAGTTTCCATCTTTTTTCTCTCATTTTCTATCACATTTTCTCTTCTTTCTCTCCTCTCCAACCTCACAGCCATTCTCCCTTCAAGCACCCATTCATTTTCTTTAATCTCAACTATCTACATCCTTAAATCTAAACCATCATCCTAAGGCATTTTCGTGAGGAGATCTTGGTTTCTCTCTTTTTCTTCTCTCTTTTTCTCTCCTCACTCTGAAGGCCAAGCACCACCATTGATGGCCATCCATGTTTATTTGCTCAACAAACCTTGGTTCTTGAATCTCATTGTCATATAGATGTTGGGAATTGCGGATCAAAATATCTCGCAGCGGAATAAAAGGATTCCCACACAGGATCCATGCGAAAAAGTCCATAATCCGAGTTTTTTAAAATTACCTCTTGAAGCGTGATAAACACAAGCGAGGTGAATCACCAACACCGTAATAGTGACGATGTTTCTGCGGTATCCACACGAACAGACTTGCAAAAGGAGTCACGCCTCTGTTTCGCGGTGCTAGCTGCGAATAGAAGAGAAGAACCTTTCACTATCTTTCACTCACTTTCTTAGGTGTGGCTAGGGTTGTGATGTAACATCAATAGCAGCCCCCTTAACTGTACTATTTATAATAGTGGCTGCCTTAAGTGAGTGTGAGCAGTAGCAAGGTAAGCTGTGCAACCCTAAAACCCATCTGTCATGAGTTAGGCCCACAATTGAATCCGAGTCCAACTTGGATCCTTATTGCTCCAATTTAGTCTGTTCTAAGTGTGCGACCACGTAGGTTCTCATGACGTTGGTAGTAATATTAAAATCTCATTTTAATATTACAAACAATGTGAGCGGTATCTAGCAACACATCACTTTACCCAAGTAATGAGAATGTCGGTGATTTGACATAACCTATCCGTGATCAATGTTTCCGTGTAGTTTAGTCCCTTTGTCAAGATATCTAGATTGAACACAAGGCATGGAATGCGTCACCCTTGTATAGTCCAATCATTCGTTTCCTGATACTCGAGTAGACTTTGTAACAACAAATGAGATCAATATCTCATATTGACTCATTTGAGCATGGCCATGCATTTCGCAGTCTCACTCAATCAGGGGGCCCGAAGATATCGCTCCTGTTATGTAGGAGTGACAAATTCCATCTAGGTCACTCACATCCCTCTGCATGATTTGCGGTATGTCCAATAACCAACTTTATAATCACCTTGTTACAGATGACATTTGATGGCATTAAAACACACAACTCCTCATGTAGGAATCGTAGTGATTTCAGGTCAAAGGACCACAAACACCATTGTCACTATGAGAATCGCTTATGACACTCACGTAACGATCCATGTAGCGTTCTCATGGTGGGTCATCCCAAGACATCATTACTCTAATATGTACCAATGTGAAGACTTGATATCTCATATCCATGACCCGTGAGATGCGGTCATAAGTCTCTACACATACTAGTCTCAATGTATTATTGTTGTCCTAATTAACAATAATACTTGACTAGGGACATTTAAGAATAGCGTTGTAACCAAAAGGATCTCACGATCAAGTCATCCACTTGATGTCCTATGGCATCAAACTTACTATTCTAAGGACTTTATTATGTTTATCAAAAAAGAACACAATAAATGAAATGCCTCATATATATAAAATAGCATAATAGAATATATATAAATACAGAAAATGTATTAGCCTCTAGGGCATACACCAACAATAGAAGCTTTTCTCTTTGGTGATCATCTCTTGATTCTTCCATCTTCATCACTTTCTACTAAGCCCTAAAACTTGAAGCTTTGAGGTAAAGTTCTTGATTTTCATCTTTTCTCTTCTCATTTTTGTGATCGTTGGTCATCTTTGTGATCAAGGACTCTTCTTTTTAAGCTTTGGTTGTTGATTGTGTGAGTTTGACTATCCTAGGGTTTCGTTGGTGGTGGTGGATGAAAATTGCAAGGAAGCATCAAGGAGCTTGCTTCCTTTTGTTCTCTTAAGGTAAGAGGGAGATTAACCTCATCAACCACTCATGGTGGTGAGGAACGAATTTCTTGTGGGTGATAAATCCATGTGAGGATTTATTCACCTTGATTGCATGATTTTGTGGCTTGTAGTTATATGCTTTATGTGACCTTATTACTTGATATTATGTATGAATTTATTATAGTATGATTTTGATGCTTGAAAATTATGTTGTATGCTTTAAATGGTGCTAGAAAGGAAAATTATTTTGGTCCCAATAGCTATTGAAGCTCAAGGCCATGGTATTGAAAAATCGGATTACATGGCTAAAATACTTCATTGTTTAAGAACTTAAATGATTAGGTAGCAAGAATATGATTTATGAGGTTACAAGTTGAAAGAGGAAAGGAATAATGTTCTTACCATTGAAAAGAATTGATTTTTGGTTATGGTATTTGATAATTGGATGAAAGAGTGAATTTAGAGACCTAAAATAATTGATAATAGGATGGAAGAGTAATTAAGATGGAAAGAATTTTATTTAGAATTTTAATAATGGAAGTTTTAGAACGAATGTTAGAAAATATTACTTAGATGATTTGCAGGACTAATTAGGATCAAAGGATTCATAAGCGAAAAGAGAAGATAATCACCATATTATGATTTGAGGAGTAATGACTTTTGGATATACTAATGGAAATAATTTTGGAGATAATTGGAATAATGAAAATAATTTATTAGTGGTGAATCTAGTTAGTTTGATAGTAAAGAAATTTAATTAATGATTTATAAGATAAGGATGAAAAAGAATAAATTTTTATCATTAAGCAAAAGAGTGATTTTCGGTCTTGAGAAAGAAAATGAGCTTGAGGAAGAAATAGTGAAAACTTGAAAGACTTAGGGAAAGAGGAAATGAATCGTGAGATTAAGACATCGTGTTTCTTTTTCTTAATTTTTCATGAACGATATGAGGAAAGGTCACTCAAGGAACTTAGTTAGAAGAGTCTAGTGATTAGGGTTAATTGCCTCATATGATTTGATAGTAATGATTATTGAACTTGCACAACTGTGATACCTTGTGAAAGAATGCGTTAGCATTGTACTTTTGGGCCGACGTACTAGACCCTAATAGATCGTGGAACCAAAGTACTGGACTCGAGTGGATCATTGGTATTATGTAATTGTATGAGCGGTTATATAATATCATTGATACTAATGGTATTAGACAATTGTATAGGCGGTTGCCTTAATACCATTGGGAATGGTACAACGGTGGTTTGATTTCATCCTTCATGCATTGAACATTATACAATCGGCTTTTGTTGCCTAGGAGTGAACGAGAATTTGGATAATGGCATCAGGGCAAGGTGATCCACTTAGTGATCTGTTTTCATATTGTATACCCCTGGCCGTGGAAAATCGTTGCAACGCACGATGAGGACCCAACAAACACTATCCTTTTCGTGGTCTGGCGTAGACTGTCATTGAAGGGGGTAGATCTTCTAGAATGTTCATCTCTGATCTTGTGTTTAGCTTCATGGAGTAGGAACTGGTTGTATTGAGCATAAGGATGGTCATCATACACATTGTGCATATGCATATTCAGTGCACATCTTGTTGTGGTGTGGTTTGTATTTCTGTATTTTGATGTACCTTGCTGAATTATCTATTAGTTGATAACATGACTATATCTGTTGATCTTTCATATCCCTGTATTAATATGATATTATATGTTATTCCTTGATATGGTTGTATATGAAAGGTATTATTGCTTGTGTTGTGTTTCTTGCTGCCATGATTGTATTGATGTAGGGGATCTCACCACTTTTATTGTATTATCCTATCTGCTTCTGTTGTATACTCATGTCTGTAAAGACTGTGAAGGTGGCAAGGTGAGATCAGCGAGGTTTCACTAGACTACAATTCTATAGGGGCGTCAAAGCGTGGAATGTCCAATCGGATACGAGGCACATTCAATACATTGGAGATATCACCCTGTTCTAGAGCAGGACTTGACATGACGCTGCTACGTTTACTGTGGATGTAGCTATTCACTTGGAGTTTTGCATGCCTCTTGGGGAGCTTTGGGATGATTGGAGATTTTCCTCTAGGGAGGACTCTGTGGAGTCGACTACTCGGACTCCCATTCGTGGTGACATGCCCCGATTAGGGGTTTTGTCTGCTAGGGATCCCGAAGGGGATCTGGTTGAAGATTGGGTGCAGGACCCTATTCTTCAAGTATTTGGACTTGGACTAGGCTCAGTCTTCATATGGTAGTCCTATATTTTCATTTAGAGTATGTAAGTTTTATGTTTTTGGATCAAGTTTAATGTATTCATGGATGTAGTGAACTTTGCTTTATGAAAAGTCTTTTATTCAGGTCTTCTAATTTGAGATCTCTCGATTGCGGTAATTTTATGTTATTCTTTTAAAAAAAGATCTTTGAAACTCATATTTTATAACGTCGATTGTTTAAAAGTCGTAGTAAACTTTTATCTATTTTTGAAAAAATGAAAAGAAGTAGATAGAAAAGAGCCAGTGTTGTAAATGTAATGTCCTCTCTCGGAGGGGGTGTTACAAATTACAAACCTAGCTGCACTCAACAGAAACAGTGAGTGAGAAAGTAACAAGTTCTTCTCTTCTCTTCGTAGCTAGCACTGTGTGAGAGACGTGAGACTCCTATTTGTGGATGTTGGACATTTGTGAGTCCGTTCGTGTGGATACCGTAGAGACATCGTCGTTGTTACGGTATTGGTAATTCATGTCACTTCCTTTTGATCACGCTTCAAGCGGTAAACTTAAAAAAAAAACTTGGATTATGGCTTTTTCACATAGATCCTTGGTGAGAATTCTATTTTTTACTGCGTGATGTATCCACGATTCCTAATAGAAACAATAATTTAGATGAATCTTAGGATTTATTCTAAAGTGTTTGGAAGTTGAAAAACTTGAATTAGTGGGATTCAAGTGTCCTTAGCAGATATAAGTTTCAGTGTAGAAACTTAAGTTACCCCCTTTCTCTTTATTTCTCTTTTCTCTCCACAGCCAAAAGAAGTAGAAAATAGAAACAGAGAAACGAAGGGAGGAAGAGATAAAGGAGAAGAAAAAAAGGAAGAGAAGAGGAAGAAGAAGGAAGGAAAATCAAGAGCAAGATCAAGAGGCTTCAAGATCTTCATCTAATCACAAGGTAGGGGATTTCTATTCATTTTTCCGTCTTTGTTCTTTTTGAATGGGGGTTAGGGATTTTGAATGGAAAAAGGGATTTGGATGATTAAACCCAAGTTCTTAGCTTGATTCTTGATTCCAAGGATTAAGTTGAGCTGGTTTCTACTTAGTGAGAGCAAGATAGTCATTTATGACTTAAGATAATCCATTTTGGATCATTGAAGGAGTTAGATAATGAGTTTAACTTAGAGAGATTTCTAGCCTAAGTCTATGCCAGGTGAGTCAATAGGTTGTATGAAAGTTACAACAAGTTTAGGGGCCTAGATTGAGGTTAGAAATCACAAGAAAACTGAGTTTAAATGATTGGAAGTGACAAAAGTCCTAAAGGGATAGAAATCAGATACTATAGAATTCTGTAGAATCTAGTTTCTACAACTCATGCCACAGCGTGACATCCCTGGGCCGACGTGTGAGAGTGGCCGAGAGTAGCATGCCGTGACGTGATTGAGAATCACGCCGAGGCGTGAGTGTGGCCGAGGGCCGCGCACTGCAGCGTAAGCAGGCTTGCGCCGAGGCGTGAGTACCACGAGCTCTCAAAAATGCTATTTTTGATTAGTTGAGTTACTTACTTGTTAGAACCCTTTGTTTATGCCTTTAAGGAGTGTTGAGACACTAATAGAGGTATCTCTTAAAGAGAAAGACTAAGTTGCATACAAGGTAAAGTAAGGAGACTTTGTGGCTCCATTAGCTATGGATAGCTATGATTAGGTGTCTAGTTCCCTAGGCAACATAGTGTTGCATTAGACATCACCTCTAGAGTGATGAGAAGGTGGGATACTAGATGCAAGTAAACTAAGTTGTTTAGCAAGAGTTAAGTGCAATGGTGCCTAGTTGGATATAGTCAAATGCCTTAGTACATGAAAACTCTCATAGAGTTGTGATAGAGTTAGTAATGTTGAGTTAATTATGCTAGTTTTAAGAGAAATACTCTATTATCTCATTAATTTCGGGATAAATAGAGTATTTAGCAAATTGACTCCCTTATGCAATAAGGTTGAACCCTAGTGAATTGGATCCCTTATGCAATAAGGTTGAACCCTAGTGAATTAGCTCCCTTATACAATAAGGTTGAATCCTAGTAAATTAGCTCCCTTATGCAATGAGGTTGAACCCTAGTACTGGTCCCCTTATGTGATAACGTTGATCCATAGAGAAATGGAACCCTTATGTGATAAGGTTGATTCATAGAGATAGTTGGTTCCCTTATTTATAAGGTTGAACCAAAGTTTACCATGATTCCTATCTAAGGGAGCGAGGCGAGTCCCTTGACCTGGCAAAGTACTGAAACAAGCACTTTGCTCTAGGTGGAATTATGTGGATGAGTATATCCTATGCTAGGCTGTGGATGAGCATATCCTATGCTAGGCTATAGATCAGATATGATGTGGAAATAGTACACTCACTATTGTGTAATGGAATAGTCCACTTATTTTCAAGGTAGTCTAAGGGCTATTTAGCCTATTCTACATAGATTAATACAAAGGAACACCGTTCCTAAGAATAGCCAAGTTAAATATATGAATATAATGCTAGTATTATTATTCATTGTGAATTGATATATGTATAATACTTATATCATGTGACTTAATAACTAGACCATAAAAGTTAGTATAGTATTTTCAGTTTCAAATTTCATTTATTTAGTATAAATGCTTATATGCTGGTATTGGTTACTTATACTGAGAATTATATTTCTTACCTCTCTTTGTTTTCATGTAAATCCAAGTAAAGGCCCTACAAGAGGGTAAGAAGATAAAGTAACAGAAGAGCTAGAAGAGTTTAGTTTAAAGTTTTCAGTTCAAAGCTTGTATAATTTCTTTATATTTGCTTAGAGGTTATAAAAGTTATATATATAATGCTTATATGTATGACTTTTAGTTATGGCTCTCCATAATTATTTGTTTAAATGTTATGAATTAGTTGATGATTAAGTTAGAAGTCGCATGACTGATACTATTTATCTAGGTATATGTTAGATATACAATGGTACCGATATTAGGATGTTACATATCGCAACTACTCTATTGTTCTAAAACACAAGCTCTAAGCATATCCTCAAGGGTTTGGATAGTCCTCTTTTTTTGTTCATCTTTCTGTGGGTGATAAGTTGTACTAAGGCTTAACTTAGTCCCAAAAGCTTGTTGCAAAGCTCCCTAGAATCTATATGTAAATCTAGGATCTCTATCTGAAACTATGCTTACAGGAACATCGTGCAACCTAACTATCTCTCTTAGATATAGTTGAGCAAATTTATCTAGAGAATAGCTAGCTCTCATAGGCAAAATGTGGGTAGATTTGGTTAATCTGTCAACTATGAGCCAAACTAAATCATATCCTAATCGAGTCCTGGGTAGACCTATTACAAAGTCCATAGAAATCTTATCCCATTTTCACTCAGGGACTCCCAAAGACTATAAAGGTCCTGTAGGTTTCTGGTGTTCAATCTTCACTTTCTGACAAGCTAAACACCTTGAGACATATTCTGCTATGTCTCTTTTCATTCCAGACCACCAAAAAAACCTCTTCATTGTAGACCACCTAAATAAATTTCTATATTTATTTCCCTCATCTAAGTAATTATGCTATTTTCTGAGTCATTTTAAGCTGCTTTTCATATTCTGTGTTGCAACAAAGTGTCTAAACTAACTTCATTTGTCACAAAATTAAACAGACATGTTAAGAAAGTCATATGATACCATTGTATATATATAAAAGTCTAACATGTCATTAAGGGTATCAGAAGTATGACCCAGTCAGAGCTGAGGGTTGGCTCATGTAGCACCCTAATACAGTAATCTAGATATAACTTATATATATAGACATAAAGGAATAAAGTGTTACTTCTAATCTCATTATCTTAAGAATCCCATATAATTGAAACAATTATAATGGAGAGCCAAAACTAAAAAGTTATACATATATACATCAATTGCCATGAAGGCAAAGAATTATACATACAACCTTTAAACATTCTCAAAGCTAATATCTATAAATTCATCAACTTTGTCTATGAAAGAAACAAATAAAACTAAACTACACTAGTTATTTTGTTTCTTTATCATCTTACCCTTTGAAAAGCCTTGATCTACTATTACCATGGAAACATAGAAAGGGGTGAGAACATACGATTCTCAGTAATATTCATATATTTCATGGCATTAAACAATGTAGTCTGCTTACATATCAATAAAAACTATATCAATAATAATATTATACAATCGTCTGTACAATTATATAATGTATAAAAATCTAATCTATCTCCACATTATACAATAGATTATGGTTTCTAGTAGATATTAAATCTCTATTTGATATCACAAGAACATTCACATAATACTATTATGTAAAGGTTCACTAAACACAACACATAATCTATAAATATAAGTCCCTTGCTCATATGATAAGAACAACTATCTACATAGTTGTAGTATATCACAACTAGCTCCTTTATAAACATACCATCAATGATATTCAACCACTGCCCATACAATTATCAAATATCATCTTCTCTTGGCAACTGCCCATACAATCGCCAAGTAACAGGAAATGTACATGATTGTGTGTGTGTCACTTGTTTATTCCACATTCTCTTTAAACTTGTAGATAAGAATATTGACTCTTCATATCTACTTGATAATGAGTTGACTGGTTCCAACTCACATTAGTAATCCTGGAACTATCAGGTAGCTAGGGCTAAATCCTCACTCAAATAGACTTTTGGAATTTCTCCTCTATCTCCTTTGGCCATATGGTTGTACATCATTAAAGATTACCCTACTTTGGAATTAGCAAGTAATGGGAAACTATGTAGTGTTATGTATAACTTATACAAAACTACCACATTAACTCATCACATGGTTCTCTCTAACTAAGTGAATAATTGAACTCTAGCAAACATGTACTCTCAGCTCACTTCTAACTCATAAAGGAGCATATTTCATGTTCCTAGCTAAGTATTCATAATAATGATTCTTGTATCTAGCTTACCTCTTAATCACACCTCAACTGGTAAACTACGCCACCCTAGTGTACTCAAGGTCCTAGATACCTATGATAGACAATTCCTAACTTAGGGAATGCTTAAAATACTAGAACTTCCAAAATATCTACATACTATGTCCATTCACTCATCACTACTTCACTTCCTCTTTTAGGAGTAATTAATGCACTATGGCAAGTGACTATTACTAACTAATCTCAGCTTACTTATATCTAGTTTATCTTATCCACATCACCTCTTAGGTGATACTAGATGCAACTCTGTATTGCGTAAGCGTCTAGATACCTACCTATGGCAATCCATTACTATTGGATGCACTTAGGTCTTTTACATGATAGGTGGTTAGTCCCTTTATGAAATCTCCCTAAAAGTGTCTTAACACACTTAAGAAAGCATATATCAATGTTCCCTACTAACTGAGAAGCTCAGAATGTCCAAAAATACACTTAATAGAGCCATGCTTTGTTTTGCCCAACATTGCGCATTTGAGTGCTAAGTGCCTTGGCGCTTAAGTGCACCACGTCCTACTATGCGCATCAACCTTTGGGCTATGCGCGGTTGTGCTTCTGATGCTTGAGCACCAGTCGCATAGTAAAAAATCTGTAGAATGTGCTATTGTTCCATTAGGAACAAAGTAGCTTCTAAGCTATCAAAAACAGATTCAAGGTGATTTCTAGTATCACCAACAACCTCTAAATATGTTGTAACACTTATACAACCTATTGATTCATTTAATTTTGGATTAATGCCAAAAAACACCTACTTACTTGTTCATTGTTTAAATTCCCACTCTAGGGACTTTGTGATGTTCTTCCAACTCAAACTTATCTAGAAATCGGTAATTAACTCACTTCAATTAATGAAAATCAGAACTAACAAGAAAACAGAGTTTTGACATCTCAAAACCTATTTTCCATTCCATTTGACCTAACTTTTTATAATGAAAAGGATGAAGAACAAAGATGGGATTAAAGGATAGAAACCCCTTACCTCATGTATGGAAGATCAATATTCAAGCCTCTTGCTTTGATCTTGGTCCTCAAACTTCTTCCTCCAATTTCCCCCTTCTCCTTCATGGCTCCCCTCTTTCTTTGCTCTTCTCTTCTTTTCTGTTTCTATTTTCTTCTTTTTGTTTCTAGAACCATGGGGCTTTTAAGGAAAAATAAGGGGAAAAGTCTAACTTTCCCCTTTAAGCCTATAGCTAGAACTTTATATCTACTAAGGACACTCGAATTATGCAAAATCAAATTTCCTAACTTCTACCAACTTTAGAATATATTCTAGGATTCATCTAAATTATTGTTTCATAATTATCATATTTTTTCATATCTGCTGCTAGTCAATCAAGTATTAAATGCACAACTAGTTTGCCTAAAAATACCAAACTAACTCTGATTACTCTCAAATTTTAACTACAGCTTCTTATGCCTATTTGTAACTTAGAAACAAACTCTCTAGGTTTATTTACCTCAACTTAGCAATTTAGGCTACCATATGAGTCATTTCAGGCTACTTTTCACACTCTGGTTTGTAACTAAGTGCCTAAACTAACTCTGTTTGTCAAAAAACCTAACTGACATACCATATAAGTAATATGCTACCATTGGTAATGATAAACTAGTCTAGCATGCTTTTCGGGATGTTACATCTCAAGGAAATCAAGAAGATCTTCACAATTATGGCTTGCTTAGACAAACAGAGGGTACTCTTTGCCTCCTACATGTTAGAGGGGGAGGCGGAAGATTGGTGGATAGAGTTGAAGAACATGGCGAATGCCTCAAGAATTTAGGTTACTTGGAAAATCTTCAAGGGATCTTTCTTAGAGAAGTTCTTCCCTCAGAATTTGCACAATGCAATTGAGATGGATTTCTTGAAGCTAGAACAGGGCAGCATGTCTACTGGCCAGTATGTGGCCAAATTCAATGAATTGTCAAAGTTATCATCCTACATTAGATTCCACATAGATGAGTAGTGGAAATGTGCTAAGTTTGAGGAGGGACTAAGAGAAGACATCTAAAGGGCTATTAGACCCTTTGAGATTCGATACTTTTCATCATTATGAACAAGTGTCGAATAGTAGAATTTGGGAGGTTTGCAACCCTAACCAGAGCAGATAACACAAAACTTCCAAAAGAGAAGGAGGTTTGATGAGAAGGTGACTCCTAAACCCGCTTACCAACAAGCCAAGGGTAAATAGGTTCACGAAGGAGCAGGGAGACTTAAATGTCCTTAGTGTGGGAGATAGCACAGAGATAGGCCTTGCTTGGCAGGGTGATCAGTTTGTTATGCATGTGGATAGCTGGGACATATGTCCAGAGATTGACAATAGAGACAGAAAATTGTTTTCACCCCCAGACCACAAGTAGCAGGAAGGGTTTATACTCTAAGTGGTAAGGAGGTGACCCGGTCTTCAAGTCAAATTCAAGGTAAATGCATAATTCTAGATCACTTATTAACTGTAATATATGATTCAAGAGCATCCCACTCCTTTATTTCAAGTGATTATGTGAAGTTGCTTGATTTTCTTGTGACAGACCTTCCTTTTGATTTATCTGTTTCCACACTTACCGGTAGCTCAGTTATAACTTGTAAAGTTTGTTTAGATTGTTCCATTAAGTTAGAGGATAGGATATTCTTTGTAAATCTTATTTGTTAGCCTTTAGTAGATATGGATGTTATTCTTGGCATGGATTGGTTGTCCTCCAACCATGCAATTTTAAACTGTGTAGATAAAACCTTTATGTTTATATCAGATGTATCTACTAAAGTTAACCCTTCCGAGTCAGTTTATCTCATTGCAGTCCAAGTGAATCACTGTTTTGAGGAGTGAGCTCAAGGGTATGTTCTCCTTTTCTCTCTCAGCATAGAGGTTGAGCAAAGCCTAAGTGATATACCAATATTGAGGGAGTACCCAGAAGTATTCCCGAGAGATATAGCAGAATTGCCACCCATCAGTGAGATAGAGTTTTCTATAGACTTAATACTGAGAACGGGACCTATTTCTATGGCACCCTATAGGATGGAACCTTTAGAATTAGAAAAACTCAAGAAGCAAATTGAGGAATTACTAGAGAAATAATTCATTAGACCGATTGTTTTTCCTTGGGGAGAACCCATGTTGCTTGTGAAAAAGAAAGATGGTACCATGAGACTGTGTGTATATTATAGACAACTGAATAGGGTAACCATCAAGAATAAATATTTATTTCCTAGGATAGAGGATCTAATGGATCAGTTGGGGGGAGTATTAGTGATCTCTAAGATTGAACTAAGGTTAGGATACCACTAGATAAGTGTTAGGGATGAAGATATTTCTAAGACTGCTTTTAGGACTAGGTATAGGCATTATGAGTATCTGGTGATGTCCTTTGGGTTGATAAATGCACTAGCGACATTCATGGATTACATTAATAGGATTTTTAGACCCTACCTAGATCAATTTGTAGTGGTGTTGATTGATGACATCCTAATCTATTCCCAGACAATGGAAGAACATGAGCATCATGTCAGAACAGTTTTGGAGATTCTTAGAGAGAAGAAACTGTTTTCCAAGCTATCAAAGTATGAGTTTTGGCTTACAGAAGTTCAGTTTTTGGGGCATGTGATCTCTCAAGAAGGGATTTCAGTAGACCCTAGTAAGGTTGAGGCAGTGTTGCAGTGGGAGAGACCCACTACTGTGATGGAGATTAGAAGTTTCATAGGCCTAACTGGGTACTATAGGAGATTCATCAGTGGATTCTCTCAGTTAGCACTACCCTTGACTAGATTAACTAGGAAAGGTAATACCTTTGTTTGGACTCAAGAATATGAGAATAGTTTCTAAGAGCTTAAGTTGAGGTTGACTACTACCCACATAGGCGAGTAGTTGCTTATATATTAAGACAGTAGAGGCCTCATGAGGAGAACTATCCCACCTATGATTTGGAAGTAACATCCATAGTTTTTGCCTTGAAAATGTGGAGACATTATCTTTATGGAGTTCAATTTGAGGTGTTCAGCGATCATAAGAGTTTGAATATCTGTTTGATCAAAAAGAGCTAAACACGAGACAAAGGAGATGGATGGAGTTTCTTAAGGATTATGACTTTGAGCTTAAGTATCATCTGGGTAAGGCCAATGTAGTGGCTGATGCACTAAGTAGGAAATCCCTACATGTGTCTCAAATGATGGTTCGAAAGGGTCAGCTTCTTGAGGGGTTTAGAGAGTTGAGTCTTATGGCACCACAGAGTCTCTATATGAGTAAGGTGGACATTGTTAGTGATCTGAGAACTCAAATTCTAGAAGCTCAAAGTAAGGATGAAACCCTAGACAAGATAAGAGAGCAAATCTTTTTAGGGGATCAGATAGATTTTCATATGGCAGATGATGGATTGATTAAGTTTAGAGATAGGCTTTAAATTCTAAGAGATTCTACAATTAAAGAAAAGGTTTTAGAGGAAGCTCATAGTAGTAGATACACTATCCATCCAGGAGCCACTAAGATGTATCAAGATGTGAGGAAGTTGTTTTGGTGGCCAGGAATGAACAAGGAAATAGCAGAGTTTGTGTCTAGGTGCTTGGTGTGCCAAAAAGTTAAGATAGAGCACCAAAAACCTTTAGGACCTATCTAATCCATAGCAATTACTAAATGGAAGTGTGAGAACATCACAATAGATTTTGTGACTGGTTTCCCTAGGACTTTGTTAGGTTATGATATAATTTGGGTCATAGTGGATAGGCTAACTAAGTCTGCCAACTTTTTACCAATGCGGATGAACTACTCCTTAGAGAAATTAGCTCAGTTGTACCTCTAGGAGATAGTTAGATTGTATGGAGTTCCCCTCAGTATAATTTTAGATAAAGATCCTAAAATTATATCTAGATTTTGGGGAGCTTTACAAAATGCCTTTGGGACTAGACTCAATCTTAGTACATCATACCATCCCCAAACAAATGGATAGTCAGAGAGAACTACCCAAACCTTAGAGGATATGCTTAGAACATGTGTTTTAGACCAACAGGGTAGCTAGGATAGACTTTTGCCTTTAGTGGAGTTTGCCTATAACAATAGTTATCATACCAACATAGGAATGGCACCATATAAGGCACTTTATGGTAGAAAGTGTAGGTCCCCTTTATGTTGGTATGAGGTAGGAGAGAAAACTATTCTTGAACCTAAGGTAGTACAACAAACTTCAAAGTAGATTAGAATGATCAGGGAGAGGGTGTCTATAGCTCAGAGTAGGCAAAAGAGTTATGCTGATAGAAAAAGGAGACCTCTAGAGTTTGAAGATAGTGAGCATGTTTTCTTGAGGATCACTCCTACAATAGGAATTAGTAGAGCATTGAGAACCAAAAAGTTAAACCATCGTTTCATTAGTCCCTACCAAATCCTAAAAAGAGTTAGACATGTAGCCTACTAGATAGTCCTTCCACCCAGTTTGTCAAACCTTCATGATGTCTTTCATGTATCCCAACTCAGAAAGTACAATCCAGAGCCTTCACACATCATAAAAAATGAATCTGTACAATTAAGAGATGATTTGTCTTATGTAGTTAAATCAATGAGGATTGTAGATAAAGAAGTCAATGAGCTCAGAGGTAAGCAAATTCCTCTGGTGAAGGTCTTGTGGGGTAAAGTAGGCACAAAGGAGGCTTCTTGAGAGTTAGAGTCCCGTATACAGCTTGATTACCCAGACTTGTTTATTTAAGGTAAACAATTTTGGGGACAAAATTTCAAAAGGAGGGGAGAAATGTAACATCCTTTTTTTAGCACATTAAACTAGTTTATGGTTACAAAGGTAGTATAACACTTATTTAATATGTTTATTAATTATTGTGACAAACTGAGTTAGTTGAGGCACTTTGTTGCAAACCAAAGTGTGAAATATATCTTAAAATGACTCAGATAGAAGCATAAATGGCTAATTTGAGGGAAATGAATCTAGAGAACTTGTTTCTAAGTCACAAATAAGAATAAGAGGATGTAGTTAAAATTTGAGAATAATCAAAGTTAGTTTAGTATTTTTAGGCATATTGGTTGTGCATTTAATGCCCGATTAACTGCCAACAGATATTAAAAAACATGATAATGGTGAAACAACATTTTTAATGAATCTTAGTATTTATTTTACAGTTGTTAGAAGCTCGAAAACTTGATTTAGCTAAATCTAAGTGTTCTTAGTAGAACAGAAAATATCAGTTAAGTACTTAAGTGGAACGAGTCTTATACGACCAACCTAATTGACTTTGTTTCTTGATATTTACTACTTTGTTATCTCATTTCTCTCATCTCTCCCTCATAAAACACTAGCTACAGTGGTTGGAAACAAGGGAATCAAGGAAGAGAAGCTCAAGGAGGAAGATGAAAAGAATAAGAAGGGAAATGAGGCAAGCATCACCTTAACACTCTCCATCATAGAGGCTTAAGGTAGGGGTTCTAACCTAGAATTTGATTTTTCTTTCCTTCATCTTTTCTATGCATGGAGTTAAGTTATGTAGAAGAGAAAATAGGTTTTTATGAGTAAAAATCTATTTTCTTTGTTTGAATATTGTTTTCATTGATTGGAATTAGTAAATTCAGGTTAATGGAAGCATGAGAATGGATTTGATCCATAGTTTTGTTCATTTCGTCCCTAAAGTGGGATTTTGAACATTAAACAATTCGGTATATGATTTTGAGTTTTGATCCAAAATTAAATGAATCAATAGGTTGTATAAGTGTTACAACATATTTAGGGGTTGGTGATACTAGAACTCATCTTGAATCCATTTTTGATAGATTAGAAGCTACTTTGTTCCAAACGGAATAGTAGCACAATTCTACAGCATCTTGCAAATTGCTGCTATGCGACTGGTGCTCAAGCGCCTGAAGCATAGGCGCTTAGGCATGCACAGCCCAAAGGCTTATGCTTGTAGCAGGGTGTGGCACACTTGAGCACGCTGCGCTGGATAGAACAGAGCATTTCTTTGCTTAGCTCATGTTTAAGCACTTTTTCTAGGTTTAAGTGCATTTTTTGGACAATTTGAGCTTCTCAATCAGTTGGGAACACTAATAGATGCTTTCTTAAGTATATCAAGACACTTTTAGGGATATTTTACCAAGGAAATAACCACTTAGCATACAAGAACAAGCTTGAGTTTTTAAGCTTTTCTAGAGTTAAGAATTGCTTGAAATTGGATGTTAGTTATCAGTTGGTTTCGGTATCAGTTATAGTGAAGCCATAGTATAATTATCCTAATTAAGGAAGTGAGTTAAACCCCATGACCTTGCAAATAAGTGAGTGAAACTCTTTGTTAAGGAGGAAATTATGAGAGGTAAATGTCAGTACAACATTTTACCTAGGGCAAAACTGTAAGCTAAACTATTTGTCAATCAATATTAGGAATATGATCAACCTTATATAGTGTGGTGAAGTGAGTTAAACTTACTGACATGAGCCTTAGGATGAGTTAAGTCTTAAGTTAGGCAAAAAAGAGACTTAGGCCAATTACCAAGTTTAGTTGATGTTACATAGTAGTATGGGCGATTGTATAATATTGAGAATTAGATTATATTTCTATTACATTATACAGTTGTATAGGCGATTGTATAATGTTGCTATCAATTATGGATGTGTGTAATTTATATTGATGAATGACATGTGTTATATGTATACAATTGAGAATTTTTATGTTCTCGCCCCTTTCTATTTTTCATGATAAAAGCAGGTCCAGACCCTAGTAAGGGGTGATAAAACTAAAGAATGAGCAACAAGACTAGATTAGTGTTTAGTTTTGTTGTATGTTAACATTTTTGGGAATCATGAATACATCACGCAACGAAAAATAGAATTTCCACCAAGGATCCATGCGGAAAAAAAGTCATAATCCAAGTTTTAAAAAAATGTTTACCTCTTGAAGCGTGAGCAAAGGAAGTGACGTAAATCACCAACACCGTAACAACAATGATGTCTCTACGGTATCCATATGAATAGACTCAGGAACGTCCAACATCCGTAAAAATAGCCTCATGTCTCTCACACAGTGCTAGCTATGAAGAGAAGAGAAGAAACCTGTCATTCACTCACTCTTTTTATAGGTACAACTAGGGTTTTTTTATGCACATCTTAGCAGCCACCTTAGCAATACTATTTATAATAGTGACTACCTTAAGTGAGTGTGAGAAGCAACAGGGTAAGCTGTGTAACCCTAGACCCATCTGTTATGAGTCTGGCCTATATTTGAATCCGAGTCCAACTTAGATATATTGCTCTAATTTAGTCTGCTCTATGTGTGTGACCTTGCAGGTTCTCATAACGTTGACAGTAATATTAAAATTTCATTTTAATATTACAACCAGTGAGTGATATCTAGCAACACATCGCTGCTACATAAGTAATAAGAATGTCAGTGATTTGACATAACCTTTCTGTGACTAATGTTTTCGTGTCGTTTAGTCCATTTGTCAAGATATCTAGATTGAACACAAGGCATGGAATGCATCACCCTTGTATAGTCCAATCCTTTGTTTCCTGATACTCGAGTAGACTTTGTAATAACAAATAAAATCAATATCTCATATTGACTCATTTGAGCATGGCCATGCATTTCGCAGTCTCACTCAATCAGGGGGCCCGAAGATATCGCTCTTGTTATGTAGGAGTGACAAATCTCATCTAGGTCACTCACATCCCTCTGCATGATTCACAGTATGTCTAATAACCAACTTTATAATCACTTTATTATAGATGACATTTGATGGCATTAAAACACACAACTCCTCATGTAGGAATCATAGTGATTTTAGGTTAAAGGACCACAGACACCATTGTCACTATGAGAATTGCTTATGAAACTCACATAATGATCTATGTAGCGTTCTCATGGTAGGTCAATCCAGTACATCATTACTCTAATATGTACCCATATGAAGATTTGATATCTCATATCCATGACCCGTGAGATGTGGTCATCAGTCTATGCACATACTAGTCTCAATGCATTATTGTTGTCCTAATTAACAATAATACTTGACTAGAGACATTTAAGAATAGTGTTCTAATTTTATCCAATAGGATCTTATAATCAAGTCAACCACTTGATGTCCTATTGCATCAAACTTATTATTATAAGGACTTTATTATGTTTATCATAAATAACACAGTAAAAGAAATGCCTAATATATTAAAGAATAGCATAATACAATGTATGTAAATACAGACAAAATATATCGGCTTCTAGGACATACACTAACAAACAGTTCATGTATTTTTGTTTTACGACTTGTAGTTTCTTAGTAGTTTTGTTGTATATATGACATTATGCCCTTTGAGAGTTCTGATGTATATATTTGTTTATTATGACCTTCTTTTATCATGGCTCACCATATACAAATCTTTATATATATGGGCTTAGTTTGATAGTAACAGTAGTAGTAACATGTTTAATGCTAATTATCTTTATATATGTAGTTATATCAAGAAATTTTGTGTTTGGGTGTTACACCTCGGCATGGCCTCCCCACACTGCAGTGCGTATAGCAAAAAATGGTTTCTACAGAATTTTGCAGAAACTGTGCACTGTTCCATTGGACCAAGTCATGGATTTTGGCCCCTCCAATTCATTTTCTAAGTGATTGAAGGTCTCTAACCAGTCTACTAACACATAGGAATCATTAAACACTAACTCAAACCATCAAATTGGATCCGAGGCAAAAATCTCCTATCCATGACCTAACTTCTCACTTTATGCATCAAATGTTCAAAATGACAAGTTCTAAGTTTTTAATTCAAACTCATTTAATGAACAAGTCATAAACAACCAAAGAAACTCATTTAAGCAAGAAAAGTACTTCAAACATCTTTAAATTCCAAAGTGACCTATTATGCATCTCATATGCATAAATGGTGAAAATGGAAGAAAAGAAGCTACATGAACACAAAAACCCCTACCTTGTGAAGCAAAGATGGTGATGATGGCTAGTGGATCACAAGCTTGCCTTTCCTCTTTGATTTCCTCTTCTTCCTTTTCTCTTTTGCTCTTTGTTCTCCTTCTTTTGCTGCCTCTGGTCTACAGCCATGAGAGAGAACGAGAAACAAGTGAGAAAGTGAAGAAATATCAAGGGAAAAATAATATAAGAAGCTGCAGAATTCATGAGAGGCTAGAGTCACTTAAGTGACCAAGTGGTAACTCTTGAATTGCTAAGAACACTTAAATTTCTCTAAATCAAGTTTTCTTACTTCCAACAAGTTTAAAATAAATCATAGCATTCATCAAAATCTTGTTGCACAAAAACCATCATTTTCCATATCAGTGACTAGTCAATCTAGCATTAAAACACACAGCAGTATGCTTAAAAATACCAAACTAACTCTGATTATTCTCAAACTTTAAACCATATCACAATATGCACATTTGTCACTTAAAATAAAGTATTCACATCTATTTCCATTAGCTAAGCCATTTATGTTAATATCTAGGTCATTTTAAGATATTTTTCACTTTTCGAGTTACAGCAAAGTTCCTAAATTAATTCAGATTGTCACAAAATTACACAAACATGTTAAGCAAGTATTAAGCTACCTCTGTAACTATTTACAAGTGTAACATATTTTAGAGGATGTTACATTCTTTTCAGATAAGGAAGTTTCAGCAAAATATCCTAGGGATATTTTAGTCACTCTTTTCTCTCCCTCACAGTTAAAAGCAGCAAGTGCTACTGAAAAGAAGAAAAAAACAGAAAACAAAAGAAAGAAGAAGGGGAGAAGAAGAAAAAGGGAAAAGTTAGAAGAGCAAGATCAAAGAGCAAGTTCAAAGCTTCAAGATCATCTCCTATAAATGAGGTAGGGGTGTTCTTTCCTAAAACCCGACTTTTCTCTCCATCTCTTGTAGTGTATGCATGTATGTATGGGTTGGGGGAAAATGGCTATTTGAGGTAAATATGGTTTCTTCATCTAGTTCTTGCTTTTAATGGCTGAGTTTAGTTTGGTTCTATCTTGACCTATGCTTGGTTGTTGATTGTGAGGTTAGAAACACTCTCCTGAGTGTTTGAATCAAAAGTTGAGAATTAGGTTTTGAATTTTAAGTTTTGTTCCTAATCTTAGTTTAATGAGTTAAAGTTAGTGTTTGATGATTCTCATATGATTAGACATCATGTTTAGGATTGAAAATCACTTAGAGTCCATGATTTGAGGATTAGGACTTGGTTATAAACCAATATTATGCATCCTAATAGCTTGTGGTTTTAGTTGCATAACTTGAGCTGTAGTCATCAGATTGGCTTGATTCTTATTGCATTTGAAAGCTAAGACATCAAGATTCATGGAGTAAAAAATTAAGATTTCTATCACAACCCAATTAGCCCTAGTTTAGGTTTGAATTTGAGTCAGATTCTGCATAAATAAGTAGACTGACACTTATTAAACCAAATTGCATAACTTCTTACTCAGAGGTCGTATTTATATGAGACTAGTGACATTTTGAAGCTAACATATACAAATATAAGGGGTAAAATTTTTAGAATTTTAGCACTCTTCATGCATTACCAATTTCAGTTTAAAGTTAGGTCAAATTCTAGGAAAATAGGTAGTTGTCCTGTTTCAGCCTCTGCATTTTGATGAATAACTTTGGCTACACTAAGTCAAATGAAGTCAGATTTATTGCATTTGAAAGATATGAGATAAGGCTATCCTATAAAATTTTAGAATTTTATAAGTTAGGATGTACATTTGGTGCATTCATAAAAATCAACCTTTTTAGGTGACAAACTAAAAATTATCAAGATATGATCTTGTTGAAATAGGGTTTCCTACTTGTTGGGACCTCTTATATATGCTTCTTAGTGTATGTTAAGGTACTAATAGGGGTAATTCAAGATAGGAATGACCATCTTGTAAGTTTATGAATGGTATGAACCTCAGAGCAACCAAAGGTAGTGGATTGCCTTGGGTAGGTACCTAGAACCTTAAGCCACAAAGTGTTGCATTTTCTAACCACTCTTACACTAGATTTACTTGAGTAGAGATAGAGTTGTGTATTTAGTCCCTAAGTGAAGGGATTTTTTATATATTCAGTTCTCTAGGAAAGTGGGATCTTGTGCAATATTAAATACACAATAGGATGAATTGTGACTAGTAAGTTTGTCATATTCATAAAGTATAATAGAATAATGCAATAACTCCTTTATTAGTAGAGTTGAATTGAAATTGCAAGATAAGTGGGATTTACTCTCCTTAAATACGAAGTTAAGTATGGGAGTTGAAGTCCGTAAGCTTTACATAAGTTAGGAATTGCTAAATAGGTATCTGGAACCTTAAACACTCTAGTGTAACTTAGGTTATTACTAGAGATGTAATAATAAGGAAAGCTAGATACAACCAAGATAAGTACTTTCTACTTATCTGGATGCATGTATAGGGAATGGTCTAGTAGTATTATTCTTTGTGAGTATCCTTTGATGATGTGCACAATCATTTAGGCCAAGGGAGATAATTGAGGAGTCCGAAAGGTTCTTTTGATCAAGGATTTTGGCCCTAGCTTCTCGATAGTGCCAAGGTATATGTAATATGAGGATAAATTTTCTCTCTATTTACCATAAGATAGTACACTAAACCAATATTCTTAGTAAACATCTTGGTTCTTAATTGAGCTAAGTATGTATGTATGATATTTTATGTAACATCCTGAAAAATCATGTTAGGCTTGTATAAGGTTACATAGGTAGTTTGATACTTGTTTGACATATCAGTATAGTTTTGTGGCAAACTGAGTTAGTTTAGACACTTTGGTGCAACACAGAATGTGGTAAATAGCCAAAAATGACTCAGAAAATAGCATAAACTGCTATTTGAGGGGAAACAGGTGTGGATAATTTGTGTCTCGGTCACAAATGAATTAAGTAAGGTGTAGTTAAAATTTCAAGACAAATAGAATTAATTTGGTATTTTTAGACATACTGGTTGTACTTTTAATGTCGGAATGACCCCCAACAGATATGGAAAAATAGAGAAATGGTGCAACATGATTTTTAATGAATCTTAAGATTTATTTTGAGTCTATTGGAAGTTAAAAAATTGGTTTTGGAGGAATCTAAGTGTTCATAGCAGATCGGGAATTCGAGTACAACATTAGTGGTTTTCTTATAAGAAGCAAAGTTAGATTTTTGTTTCTTATATTATTTTCCTTCCCACGGCAGAGAGCCAAAAATAGAAAAAAGAGAAAGAGAGAAAGAAGGGGCAGTAGTCGTAGGAGAGAAAGAGGAAGAGGAGAAGCTCAAGGACAAAGGTCAAGCTTGAAGATCTTTATCCAAGACAAGAGGTAAGGATGTTTTCTATCTTTGTTTCTTCATCTTTTCTATGCTTTGGACTTAGGTCTTTAGATGGAGAAGTTGGGTTTTAAAGAGTGAAAAATAGTATCTTTAGCTTGATTCTTGATTTCATGGATTGGAATTGATTGTTTCAACTTGATGAGAACAAGATGGTTGGTTTTATCCTTAGATAGAACTAGTTAGTTCTTAAGTTTGAACCTAGGTTTTGAATGACCAAATATGAGATTTTTGGTGTTTGATCTAAGTTTAGTGAGTCAATAGGTTATAATGGTGTTACAACATGTTTAGAAGTTGTTGATGGTAGCAAAAATCACCTAGAAGCCAAGTTTAGATGATTGGAAGCTGAGATGGGATTAATGGAATAATGTAGAATTGTGAGTTTTCAGTAGAATTCTGCAGAAAACAAGTATGTGCCGCTATGTGGGAGAGTCATGCCAAGGCGTGAGGCTGAATCTGCTGTGTGTGCCATGGTATGCCAACGTCGAGCCGCTGCGCATAAGGCTCGTTTTTCAATTTTCAACAGGCCGAGAGCTAGGCGCCATGGTATGCCAAGTTAATGCCGCGACATGAGCACCAGAATTCACCAAAATGTTGATTTTTGATGAATTGAGTTCCCTAGTTATTAGAATCCTTTGCCTATGCCTTTTTAAGAGTGTTGAGGCACTAGAGAGGGTATTTCTTAGAGGGAAAGACCAAGTGGCATACAAGGGGAAGTAAAGATACCTTGTGCATCCATTGGCTATGGATTGCCATAGTTAGGTGTCTAGCTCCCTAGGGTTGCACTAGATATCACTTGTGAAGTGATGAGAATGTGAGATTCTAGATACAAGAGAATTAAGTTGGATTGGCAAGAGTTGAGTGTCATAGATCCTAGCTGGCATGAGTGAATGTCATAGTGTGTGAAAGCACTCAAAGAGTGAAGTAGAGTTAGTAATGAAAGAATAGAAAGTGTACTAAGTCTAGTTAGCATTGGTTAAGTGTCGTAGTGTATGAAATGCTCTCACAAAGAAGAGGTAGAGTTAGTAATGCAAGGATAGACTTAGTATAGAGTTATGTGGTGGTTATGTTAGAGTTAGGACATAACTCTGCATTTAAACACACACCTCACTTCACACATACTTGCTATTCATAGAGATCAGATAGTGGAGGTATCCACTCAGTTTTGGTGGCAATATCCACCCAGTTTATGGTAGACTACTTAGTAGGTTAAGGAGGATACATGTTATAGTAATAGACTTTGTTCTTACTAGGTAGGCTATAAGAGGTCACACATTATTATGGTAGATTACCTCCTTACCTATGGGAATAGCTAAGTATCACGATACTACACGTACACTGCATGCACTTTTCTTTGAGCATACATCATCTCACCATTGCATTATTTAATACTTGTTATGATTGGAATTTGTGTTCTTGTTGTGTATATGTTGCATTGTACCTTCGGTGACAGCTGTATGGGAGGTTGTCTAGTTGATAATGTCAAATGATTGTATGGGTGGTTGTTTGATATCATTGTGGTTTTGGTTATTAGATCAGAAGTATAGATTGCTTAGGAATGTTACATAGAGAGGAAGTTTTGTGATGGTTCTTATGCAATGAGTATTTGTATGTGTACTAGTTTTAGTGTAGTTTATTCATTGTGAATGTTTAAACTAGTTTTGGTTACTTATACTGAGAAATTATGATTTCTCACCCCGTTTGTTGCTATGTAATTCTATGTGGGAGTTCATCCAAAAACAAAAAGAAAAAGTATGAAGACTAGGATAGTTTTTATGCTTAGTAGTTTAAAGCTTGTATTTATTTACGTACTTTTAGTTTGGTATAAAGTTTTTATATACAATGAGCCCTGCTTGTGGCAAAGGTGTATATATAACTTTTAGTTTTCCGCAAGGCTCTCCATTATTATTTGTTTAAATGATAAGGAATAGTATGATGTTTAAGTTAGAAGTAGCATAGCTAATATTGTTTATCCTAGAATATGCATGATATACTTGGTTTTCGGTATTAGGGTGTTACATTTTGCTTGCCTTTCCAATGTATTTGTAACCTATACGATGAGCATCATCGTTGGCCAAAAAAGATAGTGAGAAAGTCCAAAAGTTCCTTTGGATGAGAACTAGTACTAGATTCTCAGAGAGCCAGGGTTACAAGTAGAGCGAGGATGAGCTTTCCTTCCCTACCATCGAAGAAATACATGGAGCATTCAAGTTTCTAGAATGAGTAGGTATTCTGGGTTTTCAAAACAAAACTTTACATGTATTTCAAAACAAACCTTGCACAAGCATATCTTTAGGACATTTCTTAAGCATAATCATATTGTATATCATTAGCATTACATTTAAAGATAATTGTATAGGCAATTGTTTGTTACTATTGATATTTGCAATTGTATGGGCGATTGTTTATATCTGTCAGTATGTAGGCTATCAGTTTAGACCACACTGCAAGGTAGTGTGTAGTTATGATTAATAGTGGAGGAAACTCCTATGTTGGTTATTAGAGAATTGTTCATACAATGTTATAACTAATTGTTATTAGAATTGCTTCTATTGATAATTATAATCCTCACCCCAATTATGTTTCCATGTAAATCTAGGTAAATACCCTGCTAAGGGAAAGAAGATGAAGCATGAAGACTAGTATAGTTTTATAGCTTTTATAGACAAAGCTTATGTATATAGTTTATATTTGCTTTGTATGTTTTAAAGAGATTTGTATTACAAAATGACCTTTTGTGGCTAGTGTTGTACTTACATGTATGAGGTTTAAGTTTTTCTGTAATCTCTCAAGGCTCTCTATAATTACTAGATTGTGATTATGGATATATGTTACTATGTTTATGTAGAAGTGATGTATCTAGTGTTGTATATCTTTGTATATCTATGATATATGTAGATATCTTTATTAGGGCGTTACTTCTAACATGTCTGGTGTATTATCCCTATTACTAGTCGATGCCATAACTTCCTGCACACATAACACATTATATATGGAGTTGATTAGGCTCAATATTATGTAACAATGTGACAGCTAACTATAAACATACAAAATCAAGGTAGTTATGCAATTCTACTTATGCATCTCATCATTAAGACCATACAAATGCATAACATCATGCTTAAAGCATAGCTAGTCCATACCCCGACTCAATAAGATGAACTGCTCTGATATTAAAATGTAATGCCTTTACTACTAACACGAATAGTATATCTGAAATTACACCATAGTAATTAGTAATAAACACATCACTTAAAATATTATAACAAAAATTCGAATATACTTTTCAATAAAATACAAAAGAATATCATTCTGGAAGGGTGACGTAATATACACATACTAAAAGGATGTTTATACAAAGAGTACATTATAGTACAATTATACATCACATGCCTTCAAGGCATTAAACATACATCCTTAATACAAAATTCAGAATTCTAAAACACACTACATCTTCTGTTTCTACTATTATGCTACAAGAGTCAACCCTGGAATTATCATGGAATACAATACAAAAATGGGGTGAGAATACTAATTCTCTATAGATTCTATTATGAAAAAGGTGTTATCACAATAATTCCAGTTGTTTCGAGAAAAAATACATTTTTAAACTCAAATCAAATATATATACATAGTTAGAAAGGTGGCAAAAATGCCAAATTTGGTCATTTTCTTCTCGAAACAAAATTCCATTTTATATCAGTTTCCAAAAATAACCATTATCAAATAATACAAACTTCAATCATAAATAACTTCAGAAATTGTATCCAGTACAAATACAATGATATCAAATTCATTCAAAGATTCATATTCATATTCAAGTCAGAATATGACATACAAATTCAATTCCAATTTAGTACACATTCAAACACTCGCTTATCCCACAGAACCCATATGTCAAGCACCACAAAAGGTGGGAGCCACCTCATATAGCTCGGGCTCTATATACTTATGGTAGGGAGTGAATTAGGGCCTCACACTACCACTAGTATCCTATGAGGGAATTATTCATGAGGATTATACATATATAATAAGGAATTCAAGAATATAGGATCCCCCTTCCTTACAAGAGGTCATCTCTATGATTCTAATGGAATTTTGGATACCCTTCCCTCGTAAAGGATCATCTCCAAAATCTACTATACTAAGTGAATCAACAATTCACACAAAGAAAGGATATTGAGTGGGAAAGCATGAACCAATTACCTTCACATTCAAGGATAATTGTATAATTCTCATTCTCAATTCATATTGAAATTCTTTGAGCATTGATCATTCAAACATTCAAAAAAATATCATCCTAGCTCAATCTTAGTAATTTAAGGGAGCATATTCTCAAATTCACAAATCTACAATTTCATATTCATATTCCAAAAATACTTTTGTATCTAATATACATATGTATATCATTCCAAATGCATCATAACTTGAATTCTGAAATTCTATCAATGCATAATTTTGACATAAAATGTCCATTCGTACTTTAAATCACTAATCAAAGTGAAAACATTTGAAGTCATGTCAAATAATATTCTAGAAAATGTCCAATTACTGAAAATAAAACTTTGTTATTTGAATAACAACTTCTTTTTATGTTTCATGGAACCTGTTATTCGAATAAGGCTTGCCTTATTCAAATGACATATGATTTTTATAACATCGCTGATATTTGTTATTTGAATAACAAGTATGTTATTCGAATAACATCATGTAGAACTAGGTTTCTGCATCTTTTTCTTGTTGTTTCCTTCTACTTTCTTCGTTTCAATCAAACTTCTTTATATCCATACATATCCATTATTTAAAACAAGAAAGAAAACAACTAGAAAATCATCAACTTCATCCATGAGTAATAATATACATTCATATACAATTCTTAACTTTTGTAAAAACATACAATTTAAGTTTCAACTTTAAGGAACCATACATATATTGTTTCCATGGAAATTTTATGCAGAAAATTCTTATTTCAAAATCATATAAACCAAATTCAAGAAAACAAGTATTTTCCTCTACCTTAACCTAGTTGGATGGCTTTCCCCTTCTCTTTCTTCTTTTTCCCTTCTTGACTTGCTTCTTCAACCTTCACCTCCTATTCTTTCTTTCTTTTCTTTTTCTTCTTCTCTTCTTTCTGTCTTTCTTGGACGAGAGAGTGACGAGAAAGGAATAAGAAAGAGATAGAAATGAAAAGTCAACAAATAGGATAAAAGAATAGACAAAGGCAGTGGAATGAGAAAATGAAAGGAAACAAAGAAATCCTACCTGAAACTTTGTATCTCTTACTGATGTTTTAATATTCTTTTAATGAATTTTCTAATCTTCATTGGTATTATAGAAAATTATAGGATTCTATTCATTTCTCAATTTCTTCATTCTTCAACAATTCTTATACACTTTTATCATTCACTATGCTTCAGTATTTTTTTCTAGGTTCAGTTAAACCTATGAAATTGAACTAGGAAGCTTATAAATATTCCTTTTAATCTATTTTCATCACCAGATTAATTCTCATCCTTTCTCTAACATTTGCTCAAAGTTTTATAATTTCTTAGCTACTTTTTTGTTTAACTTGGCAATTAGACACTCATTTAGTGTTACTAAAAATGCCAAATTCATTCATTCAATTCTTGAAAATTTTCTGCAGCTCATTCCCACCATTTATGGTGTAGAAATAAATTTTCTATATTTATTTCTATCATATCAGCCATTTTAGCTAAAATGTTAGTTATTCTTCACATTCAGTATTATAGAATTATGCTCAAACTAATCCAAAAGATTACCAAAATTATTATCCGACTTATACTTATAGTATTGAGCTTCTATAACCCTAATTAATACTATTTGATTAGGGAGGATTTACAAAGAGCATAGTCTTGGAAACAAGTCCCCTACCTCTCTTTGTGTAGAAGATTAATCAAACTTTGGCCTTGTCTTTCTTCTTCCTCTTCCTTTCCTCCTCTTCCTTCTCCTTCTTCTTCTCTTCTTTTCTTTCTTTGCTCTCACTTTTTGTTTCTTTTTTCAGCAGCAAGTGACGTGCGTGAGAGGAGAAAGGAGAAGAAAAAGTCAAGGGAAAGGATAGAAACTATGGAAACTTAAGCCATTTGAATTAGGAGCTGAAACTTTATATCTATTAGGAACACTTTGGTCTTACAAAATCAAATTTCCTAACTTCTAAAGATATTTAAATAAAACCTAGGATTCACCTAAATCCTATTTTTACTGTAACACCCTCCTTAGGGCGCCACACTTTATGTTACTTAATTACCAAATTACCCTTCAATTAAAAATCGTGCTTGTATTATAAATACGAGTTATAAATTTTCTTGATGATAATAAAATAAACTTAGCAGAAAATAAAAACATAACAACATTGTCACAAATAATTTATATTACATATACATACAAGCGTTTAGTACTGTCACACTTAAATATTTTACAAACTAGACTTCCAAAATATTTAAACTTTAAACTTTAAAACTAACATATAGCCCAAATTCTACTAGACAGCAGAACCCTCAGACGGGTACTCCTCAAATTCCTCAGCACGTAGGAATCCGTCATGATGTGCAGTCCTACGGACAGGTGTCCAAGCAGACAACACAATACTAGCTGTACTAGGAGAACGATAGTAAGCTCCTCAATACTGCCTAATAGATATTAGAACTCTATAATAGATACTCTCTCTCTCTAAATCTATCGTCCATGCCCCATCTCCTTCAATGAATGTCAGCTTCGGGTAGCCAAGGAAAACTAGGCATCTGCATCTCTTCAGAACTCGACGTCCTCAGTAGGAATCTGCTACTCTTCAGCTTCTCGCTCTTTTTCTTGCTCGACGTCTTAACAAATATAAATATAATACCAAACATACATGCAAAGAGGTGAGATCACCTACGCCAATACCAGTATGGCAGTAATGAAGATAAACACATGCAGTATTTCATACAGCTATCATACCATAATTACAGTTATGCCACTAACATCAATATCATCGCAAAACATGTAATCCACAATAATTACAGTCATGCCATTATCAAAAATCAATGACTCAATAGATCAATTATCATAAACAGAAATTATGATAATACCCTCTATCAATATATGTATGCACACAGACTCAATTTCCTACTCCATGGAGCTACAACTCAGGTCAGAGAGAGTGATCGAAAAGAAGTGTCGGTACCAACATGCCTTGGACCACGTGCTCAGTTTTGCACATCCAGCATATACACGACAGTCTTTATCAGATCTTGATTAAGGATAGTGTCTCGGTCCGGATCATTGGTGTATTGTGTCAGTCTAACCCACGGTATAGAAGAGCTACCATCTGCCTATTGTAGGCAACCCGCACCCCAATGCCCCCAAAGTCAACAAGTGACTTACACTACGCATATCGCACCCACTCAGGAGGTGTAGTCTCTCCTAGGCAACTAGCCTCATACAGTCCATCGGACCTTCCTAATGCATGTACTATGCATTATTCACATTTCAAATTTATATCTCATAATCGAGGTCCACACAGTAATATAACAGTACTATTACTGCACTTTAATCGCGTAGTCATATTTTCGCATTTTCTCAATTGTGACTCAATTCTGCCGCCTTTTCAAAATCGCGTAGCGACTTTTCAACGTTTTCCAATCGCGTATATATTTTTTTCTTACGTTTTAAATCGAAAATACTATTTTTCTCATTTTAATACCAAAATTAGTTTCATTTTCTATATTTGCACTTTAGTCCCTCAAAAACTCATATTTACGAAACAACCCCTCATAAAATTCATATTTACAAAATAGTCCCTCAAAATTTAATATTTACAAAAAAATCCCTCATAAATTATTATTTACGAAATCATCCCTCTTTTATAAATATTTACAGTTTGACCCCTCTAAAAATAATATTTACATTATGACCCCTCAAAAATCAATATTTATACTATGGCCCCTCATTTTGATAAAATTTGCAATTTGGTCTTTCTTTTATAAAAATTTGCGGTATAACTCCTCTAAAAATCGGTAAATGGTATTATTTTCAAAAATCGTTATTTCTTTTCTTTACTACTCATAAAATCATATTATTTTACCATACTCAAATTTTTCCCAGATTCATTTAAATGTCTCAGTTCTCATTTTAATTCATCAGTGTAAGGACTTTGGTCCTTTTTCCATTGTATGGCCGTAAGCCTCAATACTCTTTGGAGTACACATACAATCGATTAATCATGTTATTCACATCCTAATTTACACATACAATCTCATGCTTTCATAATTACACATACACACAGAATATTAAAACTTTAAGCATTTAATCACACATGCAAGCATAAAAACTCAAACAAACACATCTCAAACACAATCAAATAATCGGTGAAGAACCCTTATGGATTTTCTACCGTACAAAACTATCCTTACACCACCAAAACTCGGTTGGTGAGGTTAAATCTCCCTCTTACCTTTTGTAGACAATTTTAATCGGTTGGTTCTCCTTCCTTCCTTCAAATTCGTACTATCTACCAAACAAATCCCTAAAATTCTTAAACAATTAGTAAAAACACATACAAGGTACAATATTGAAAAACCATGGAACAATCATGGTTAGAAAAATTAAAAATTCAGTTTTGAACCATAGAAACCAAACTTACCCTTAAGTAAGTAAGCAAGAAGTGGAACTTTAGGCAAGATAGAGTAGGAATTTGGGAAAACTTTGTGAATGAAAGATGCTTAGAATGGTATTTGGCTTTAGGAAATATGATAGGAAAAAATTATAGAAGTTTGGTAGTATATGTAAGGTGCATGGCCGAATATAGAGAGAAAAAGAGAAAGGAAAGTTTGCTTGGTTCTTGATAGCTTTTTGGAGAGAAAGTAGATGCTTTGATTTGTGATAAATGAAAGAAATGAAAGTGAAATGGAAATAGAAGTGCAGCTGCCATGAGTGGCTTTAGGTGAGGTTGAGTGAATGAATTTGCATGCTAAAATATCTAAAGTGTTCACACTTGGTGCACATGGCTTATGTCATGTTGGATGGTTCTTGAATATTGTAGAACCAAGCCACTTGCCTCCTTGTTGCAGCCCCCAAAAACCGTGCAGCCCCCCTCCATTTTAATGGCTTAATTGTTTCTAAATTAGTCCTAATTATATGCTAACTAATTAAAGAATTAGTTAGGTTAAATATCCTAACCAATTTTAATTAACATACTAATCATATAACTACTTAATTTAATATATATTAACATATATTATAACCTTTAATTAATATTAGGATACCTAATTAGTATTTAGATTATAATTAATTAATAACTAAGCTAGTTCATTTAGTTTACTAATTAAGTAATTTGATTAGTTGAATTAAGCTTAATTAGGTTACTAACCATTTTCAAGCCTACAATCTTTGACTAAATCCTAACCCTTGATTCATCTTTAATTTCTAGCCATAGATCACATCTAGGGTAGATATCAACTGGTCATAAAACTATCCTTCTAATCTCACCATTGATTAGATCAACGGCTAAGATTAAAGCTTCTAAAGTAAGCTTCACAATCCAATGGCTCACAAAGAAGTCAATGCTTCTTTTGTTGACTCTTTCTAATTGGTTTAGAAAGTCAAGCCATCCATTTTGACCATTTCCTATTAGTTTAGGTTTCTATCCAGTCAGTATTGTTGACTGCTACACTAAACGTGGGCCCCACGAACTTTTTCGGGTCTACAAATAATTTTTCTACTGTTTTTGAGACAGTAGGTACTGTTGAATAAAATAATATTATAAAAATATAAAATTATTTTATTACACGGTTAAATCCTAAAAATTACGAGATTAATATATATATCAATCAGAATTGAGTTTAGTAAGATCCCCCAGCTCTAATTAATTAAATAAGATTTTTCCCGGTCAAAAAATTATTATTTTCTTGACTCGGAGTAAATCACACAAAATGATCAAAAATGATCTCAAAACAGTCAAATTATTTTTATAACACATAGAAAATAAAAAACAGTGTAATTCTACTATTACTATTCACATAGTCAGAATTTGGGGTGTTATATTTACCATTTTCATACTTTTCCATATCTGCTACATGTCAATCTGGTATTAAAACACACAACCGGTGCACTTAAAAATACCAAACCAACTCAGTTTATCTTGAAACTTTAACTACATCTCATTTCATGAATTTGTGACCTAAAAATAAATTATCCATATTTATTTCTCTCATCTAAGCATTTCAAGCTATTATCTGAGTCATTTTAGGATAGTTTTCACCTTCTTTATTGCAGCAAAGTGCCTAAACTAACTCAGTTTATCCAAAAACTACATAAGCATGTTAAGCAAGTAATATGCTACCCCTGTAACCATATCCAAGTTTAACATGTTATAGAGGATGTTACATAATATACTCAGAATAATACTAGTATAGAATTAGGAGACTTACATCCTGATTAACTCTTGTTTTTGGCATCAATGTCCTGAGAGTGTCTCTATGACCATCACAGTATAATGTAGTGGTCAAAATCTCCTTCCAGCTAAATTATATTCATACATAGCATATAAATGAGTACAACATAAAGGTGTATAAGTTACAAATGCAAATGTATGTTGCTAATGCTATCTCTCACCCATCATAGTCATTTGTTCAAAAGATATAAACTTCTATTACTCTCTCTTTCATACATCATCTGTGGTGTAGGCTTGAACATTACAGGAACCCACTGCATTTGAATACAAAAGTGTTAGTAATGTAAAAGATAATTTACATGGTAACACATAGAAACATTCAATAAGTTTTAGACCATTCATTTCACAATTTATTATTAGGAAATCAACAGTGCAACACTCACACTTGGATGTTCAAGTCTTGTAAGTCTTATTGGACCCTTGTTATTAGTTAGTGAGTTGGAAGTAATGTAGTACCCAACATTAGGACTCAACTTGTTCTAGGATCCTTTCCTTGGTGTGAATAGCTTCTTCCCTGAACATGGTTATTTCATTTTGTGCTTGGGTGTTATTGTTTTCTTTACTAACTTAGATTGGCACCTCCTTCCTAAACCTATAATCAGTATATTATGGTTGGGGGATGCATTAAAATGAAGTTTCAATTTGGTAGCAAGTGTAACATTCTCCCTAACCAAATAGTATTAATCAGGGTTATAGCAGCTCAATACCATAAGTATAAGTTGGATAATAATTTTGGTAATCTTTTGAATTAGTTTGAGCATAGTTCTATAACATTGAATGTGAAGAATAACTAATATTTTAGCTTAAATGATTGATATGATAGAAATAAATATAAAAAATTTATTTCTAGACCATAAACAGTGGTGGTGAATTGTGGTAAATTTTGAAGGATCGAATTAATTAATTTGGAATTTTTAGTAACACTAAATGAGTGTCTAAATGCCAAATTAAATAAAAAAGTAGCTCAGAAAATTATGAAACTTGGAGCAAATGCTATAGAGAGGATGAAAGTTATCTAGGAATAGAAATAGATCAAAATGAATATTTACAAGCTTTCTATTTCAATTTCATAGGTTTAATTGAACCTAGAAAAGAACATTGAAGCATAGTGAATGATAAAAGTGTATAAGAATTATTGAAGAATGAAGAAACTGAGAAATAAATAGAATCCTAGAATTTTCTATAATACCAATAAAGGTTAAAAAATTCATTAAAGGAATGTTAAGATATTCTTCAGAGATGTAAAGTTTCAAGATTTCTTTCTTTCCTCCTATTTTCTTATGTTGCACTGCCTCACTTTCTCTCAGTTTCTTATTTTTTTGCTTTTGACTTTTTCCGCATTTTTCTTATTCACTCACGCGACCTCACGTCAGAAGAGAGGAGAGAGAAAGAGGAAAAGGAAATAAAGCCAAAGGAAGAAGAAGAAATTAAGCAAGAAGAGGAAAAAAGGGAAAAATGAAGGCTATTCAAATAGGATAAGGTAAGGGATGTTTGTTCCTTTGTTTTCCATACTTTCTAATCTTCTTTTGTGTACGAGATTGGTTGTTTGAAATGAAAAAGATTACTTTGAAAGTTGTTCTTGAACTTGTGTTTTAGAAAAAACCTTGGATGAATTGATGGATGTTTTTTGAATGATATTTCATCATGTGAATGATTTGAGATTGCTCTTGAATGTTTTTAATGATATAGAGATTATTTTTGAGTTTGGAAATGGTCTAAAAATCATGTTTGTGTGATTGGAAAATGGTTTGGAAACCATTAAAGTAGAGAATGCATTCCAGTGCACCAGTGCCCATGCAATGGAGTATGAGTGCCCAAGCGCTCATAACCCAGAACCAGTTCCCTGGTTGCTGTGCACACAGTGCTCAGGTGCTAGAATAAGGGCACATAGCCGCCAATAGCATACTCAGGCGTTGGCAGACTAGTGTTTAGGCGCCAGTAATGGGAAAAATAGAGTATGCGCTCTGCTATCCCAGTGCTTGGCGGGCGCCTAAGCACCCACACCAGAAATTTTGAAAATTTTTATTCCACAAAAATGGACTTATATACATGTTAGGATCCTATATGTATGTCTTTTAAGGTATGATAAGGTACAAATTAAGGAATAATCCCTATATATTAGGGTAATGATATTGGAACGTTATTGTTATTGTGAAATATGAATTTGAATTGTATATTTGTGAATTTGAGAATATACTCACTTAAATTGCTAAGGTTGAGCTAGAATGACATATGTTTGAATATTTGAATGATCAGTGCTCAAAGAATTTAACTGTGAATTGAATGAGAGAATTGGATATTTATCCTTGAATGGGAAGGTAAATACTCTTGGAATGCTTTCCCGCTCAATATCCTTTCTTTGTGTGAATTATTGATTCACTTAGTATAGTGGATTTTGGAGATGATTCTTTATGAGGGAAGGGTATCTAAAATTTCATTAGAATCACGGAGATGACCCTTTGTGAGGAAAAGGGATCCTATACTCATGAATTCCTCATTCAGTATGTATGTTCCTCAATAATTCCCTCATAGGATACTAGTGGTAGTGTGAGGCCCAAATTCACTCCTTACCATGAGTATTAGGGATAAGCGAGTATTTAAATGAGCACTAAAATGGAATTGAATTTGTATGCTATATTAAAACCCTAGATATGTATTTGAATCTTTGAATGAATTTGATATCATATTATTGGTATTGGAGACAATTTATGAAATTCTTTATGATTGAATTTATATTGTTTGATAATGGATATTTTTGGAAACTATTACTAAATGGAATTCTGTTTCGGGAAGAGAAAGGACCAGATTTGGCTTTTTGCCACCTTTCTAACCATTTATATATATATGTGTGTGTGTGTGTGTGTGTGTGTGTGTGTGTATAAAACTGAGTTTTAAAAGAATGTACTTTTTCCTGAAACAATTAGAATTATTATAATGACATCATTTTCATAATAGAAATTACTAAGAATTAGTATTCTCACCCCCATTTTCTGTATTGTATTCCATGATAATTCCAAGATCAGGTATGCAACACAACAGCAAAAGCAGAAAATGTAGCTTATTTTTAAATTCTAAATTTTGTATGAAAGAATGTATGGATGCTGCCATGGAGGCACATGATGATATTTGTACTATAATGTACTCTTGTATAAACATCCTTCCAGTATATATATATTATCTTACCCTTTCAGGCTCATATTTTTGTAAATCATAATAAAATATATTTGTAAAATTTAGCTTTATTCTTGAATGATATACTTATTTTTAATTACTATGGTGTAATTCTGGATACACTAATGGTAATAATAGTAAGGGTGATACATTTTGGTATTAGAGTAGTTCATCATGTTGAGTAGTGCATGGACTAGCTATGCTTTAAGCATGATGTTATGCATTTATCTTGTCCTAGTGCTGAGATGCATAAGTAGAATCGCATAACTGCCTTGAGTTTGTATGTTTATAGTTAACTGTCACACTGTTACATAATATTAAGCCTGGTCAACTTAATATATAATGTGTTGTGTGTGCAGGAAGTTATGGCATCAACCAGGCACACGCGTGGCCGACATAATAGAGCCCTTACTGGTAATAGGGATAATACACCAGACATGTTTGAGGTTGTTACAGACATAGCTGCTGTAGTTAGAGAGCAAGTAGCCATGACTAATAGGATATTAGAGGAAATACAGGCTAATGCATAACCAGCACTAATGCAGAATGTGGCTTTAGTGGAAAACTAGGATTTTCACGATTTGTCAGAATTCAGGAAGACCAACCCTCCATCATTCTGATGTGAGTATGATCCATCGAAGGTGGAGGAATGGTTATGAGAGTTGGAAAAGATTTTTACAGTAATGAGGTATAGAGAAGACCAAAATGTTTCTTTTGCTTCCTACATGTTAAAAGGGGAAGCTGAACATTGGTGGAGCGATGTTAGAATATTAAAGGAAGTAGCTAGTATTTAGGTGACTTGGGAAGTGTTCAGGATAACTTTTCTAGATAAGTATTTTCCAAGAAATTTGCAAGAAGCAAAAGAATTAGAGTTTTTAAAATTAGAGCAAGGGAATATGTCAGTAGGGCAATATGTTGCAAAGTTTGAATAGCTATCAAAGTTTTCTTCTTACTTCGGTATAATCTGGATGAAAATTAGAAATCTATCAAGTTTGAGGATGGGTTGAGGGATGAAATAAAAAGAATGGTAAGACCTTTGGTGTCAGAGACTTTCATACTTTGGTAGATAGATGCCAAATCGTGGAGTCTGATGGTCCGAAACCGCAACAAGAGTATAAACAGTAAGGATTTCATAAGAGAATAAGGGGAGATGACAAGTTTAAAAAGAATGGTCAGTGGCCAAAGAATTAACAGGAGAAAGGAAAGCAGGCTCAGACAGAACCTTATGGACCGACATGTCCAAAATGTGGCAAATGGCATGGGAATAAACCCTGTTGGGTTAACTAGGCAGAATGTTATACATGTGGACAAAAGGGTCACTTTGCCAAGAGTTACCCCTAGAAGCAAGCTACACTGCCACCTCCTCCCAAACCTCAAACCAGAGGACGAGTTTTCTCTCTGAGCGGCAAGGAAGTAGCTCAATCTTCTGATCTGATTTAGGGTAAGTTCATAGTTAAAGGTAATCTTTTAACTGTGTTATTTGATTCGAGAGCTTCTCACTCCTTTATTTCTTATGAATGTGCAAGTGTAACACCCTCCCTTGGGTGTCACATTTTCGACCGACTCCTTTAAATCCCTTTACCCAAGTTATAAAATATTTGATGTTATTGGGTATAAATCCCAAAATATAAGTTTCTTTTTCGCGGATAATATAAATGACATATTAAAGTACGGGTTCCAAATTGCTTTTTACAGAAGTGTAAACTTTGAAGTAAGGTAACAATACAAGATACAACTACTTAATATTACACACCAAATAGATTATATACATATCAGTGTCATGAATTACTATCCACCTAAAATATACAAGTTAAATATACAAGTTTATAGCCAAAAGACATATAATACCCACTAACTCCAAAATATACACTAGCCCAAGTCTAGACCTCTAGGGAGCAGGATCTTCCCCTAGATCCTCCATGGGATCCTCCTCGGGGTCTTCCTCAGGGTCTTCTTTCTCCTCAGACCCTAAGTCAGCAAAGTTCTTCAACTGAGGTAATAGCCCGCGAGCTGGTGTCCTAGCCGAGGACACCACAAGGTACGGATCCTCTCTAGGGGTGTAATGTAAGTCACCCCACAACTCCCTAATCAGCATGAAGAACTCTAAATATACAGCAATAGTAAGAGAAAAGAAAAGAACATCATTACGGGTCTTACGGATGGTTAAGGTTACATCCCCTACATATCTAATGCGTTCATTATCCCAGTCAATGCGCCAGGCGCTCGCACCATCATGAAACTGAATTCGAACATAACCAAAAAGGTCTCTTCTAGCAGCCATCCCAAAATACAACAGTAAACAACAGCCTTTCCTTTTAATATTTATCCACAGGAACATATAAAACAGAAGTAGGCAGAACAATAACACAAAGTGGTGAGACTCTCTACATCATTCCCAACGTAGTAGCAAGAGACAGCAAACAACAGTAATATCATAGAGTACAATCATAGCAATTTACAGTCAATTAAGTTTTCTAACAGATATCCCACAATACATGTCACAGGTAAATTGAAAGCATCATAACAGATAATTTCACCATGTAGGTTCATCATAATGAAATGCTAAATGGTATGTGTATGCACAATGGACATACACCTACTCCATGGAGCTAAAACCAACATCAGAGAGGATGATCGGGAGAACCACTGTTTGTATATCATTAGCCTCAACATGTGCTTTTGAATATAATCAATATGCATAAAATGGCTATATAAGACACTCTCAACCGGATCGTGAATAGGATAGTGCCTGGTCGAGATCGTCGATGTGTTGCACAGTCACCACGGCCCAGTGGAGCTACCAATTATCCACTTGTGAGACACCCGTGCCCCAACGCCTCCAAGTTCAACAACTGAACTACACTACGCAGTTCGCACCCGCACGAAGGTGTAATTCATCTCCTGGGCATTCCGCCTGACAACAAGTCATTCTGACTTTTAAAATGTATGATAATGTGACACTGAACCTAGGCATTCCACCTTAACAACAAGTCATTCTGACTTTTACCATGTATGATCATATGATAATGAACATAGGTATTCCGCCTTATCAACAAGTTATTCCGACTTTGACAATGTATAATCATATGCCAATGAGCATTTATTTCATCAAAAGAAACTATAACAGGAATTCATCCTTCATAAAGGTCAAAGGAAATTATAAGGTATTGATTTTACATTTTAGTTCTCTTTTCTCATAAGTCCTAATGGTACTCTACTTGATTATGAATTCTCTTCCTCATCTATTTTATTTTCTCAAGGCCGAAACTCCTCTCCAACAAAGTGTCTCAATTTATCTTGCCACTCACTCACCATTACCAATCCTTGTAACACCCCTCGATTACTAATCACGGCACAATCATCATTATGCCACGGATACTAAATTTTGGCATGCTAAAATTTTGAAATAATATTAATCCAAATTAAATCTTTGTGCGGATACAAAAAATATGAGCCACGGATGAAATAATGCATAAGCCGTCATTAGTACATATAATTCAACAAGCTAAAATCAAAATACAATTCATAAGACTAAATAATTAATTTAAAGCATACATAGCGCAGCGCATTTCACATACCGCTCAAATTAAAATACATCAAGTCAGACTTCAGAATGCAGTTATACTCAAATTACACTTTAATATAATAATGTAGAAGTAAACATAAACTACCCATAAAGATATTCACGTCTAAGGAGTTGGGTACTCCATCAGATCTACCTCGGGATCCTCTCCCAGCTCGTCTGAAGATATAAGGACAGGACCGAGTGTGGTCCCACGGGCAGGTGCCCTAGCAGCTGATGCCATGGAATCCTCGTCCTCTCTAGGGATGTGAATCGGATCACCCTATAGCTCCTGGATAGGCAAGGCGAACTCCAGATGTACCGAAGTAGTAAGTGTCAGGACAGGATCTCCATCGCGGGTCTTCCTTACGGTCAAGATCAGGTCTCCAACATATCGTATACGTTGTCCAACCCAGTCGACTAGCCACGCATTGGCGCCACCGGTGAACACGATCCTAATGAAACCGATAGAACCCCTTCTTGACGACATCCTTCAAAGCAGGTGATCAATACTCAGTAAAGTCTAGGAAAAACAATCTCGTCCCCTCTACAGTCTTTAACCAAATATCACATAGAATAAGAACGGTACAAGAAAGAGGTGAGATAACCAGCTTTATTACCAATTATGGCAATAAGAAACATAAATGGCGTAGGACGCCCACATAGCATAACAAAAATAATAAACAGTATCAAGAAGTAGATATTAAGCAGTTTAACAGTTTCAGGCAGTATATCATCAATAAGATAACAGATCCAATTATCATATAAATTGAATGTCAAGTAATGTATTGACTCACTATGCACATGTACATGATATCAAATTCTTACTCCATGGAGCTAGACACAAACATCGGAGAGAATAATCTGGGAGACATGCCAGTATCTCGTCCGCCTAGTGTAACACCCTCCTTAGGGCATCACATTTCCGACTTCCGACTCATAATATGAAAAGAAGTTCGCACAAAGTTTGAGTTATAAAAGATGGGTTTCAAATTTTCTTCTTTACTGAAACATAAATTTACTGAAAATATTAAGTAATATTGAAAATCATATTTCAACTATTCAAGAGAAAAATAAAATTAACAGACTTATTTTTTTTTTACAGTAGCAAACCCCATGACGGATTTTACTTAATAGCACGGTACAACACTAACATTAAATCTTAACATACTCATTCCTTCTCTTGTATCAACTTGATACATCAGAACTTTACTCCTTGTCTACCCGGCACATCTTCGAACTTGAGACAGCCACTTTTCAATGTTTCCATCAATCTCTGAGTATCTACCACTCGTTATGTCTAAGACAACTCGATCCTTCTATTATTTGATTTTAACAATACAGACAAAACAAAACAATATAACAAAGAGATGAGATCACCTACACCAATATAAACATGGCAGCACAGAGATAACACAAATAGTAATATCATACAGATAGATCATACCATAATCATGCTATCAGCATTAATCAACTATCATCATCTAATCATTTATCAGTTCAATCATCATCCAAGTACTCAAAACAATTGTAATAGGCGACATTCCTCAATTAATATATCATACAGATATAAATGCTCATATTTATGCATATGCACAAAGACTCAGTTTATCAAAAATAACTTCATGGAGGTTTTCACAATTTCGAGAAGAATGCTCTGGTTAATTGTCAGCCTTAACCCAAAGATAATCTCCCAGTCGTTGAAAAGAATCGTGTTCTTGTCGGGTATCGTCAATGCGTTGCAACGAACTGCATCGCCAAGTGGCACAGGGTACTCGCCTAACTGTCCCACTTTGTCGGCCGTGGCGTCGCGCCCCAAGATCCATCATAGACCTCACTATCAATTTCCATTCCCTCTTCAACCACAAGGGCCATAATAGCTATTAGCTATATTTTATACAATGCACGAATATATCAGTGCAAGTCCAACCCCAAAGGGCCAAATCTTTTCAATTTTATTTGTTCAATGTAATCATATGCTTCAACGCATATTTTTCCAATGCACGTATAATACACCAATTCCAATCACAGACATATCTTTCCAATGCATGTATAATGCACTAAATGCCAATCACAGGCAAAACATGTCATTTTCTCACACAGCATCCATATACTAGTTCTACAAAAGATTTATCTTTGTATTTTCAACAGGAAAATCATATTATCACATTTTCATAGTTATAAAACTCTTTCGTCATGTTTTCACAAAATTGTGCAACATTTCCATTTCGTTTTCACAATTCCAAAACGTTTCTGTTACGTTTTCATAATACTGCCACTCTTCTGTTGCACCTTTAAATCACGTATTAAATTTTTCAACATTTTTCTCAATCACATAAAAATATACGTTTCTCAAATCGCGTAATGATTTTCCATCATTTTCAAAATCGCGTAACTTAAAAATCATTCTTTTAAGTTGCGTAAATCATTTTCCATCATTCTCAAAATATTTAAAACACTTTCCAAATCGCGTAGAAATATTTTAACATTTTTCTGATGCCATGTAGTTGACTGTTAAGAGGGTCAGAAAAATATTCAGAGAAGGATGGAATTTAAATTGTCTTCGAGTTGCTTGCTATCATGTAATGTGTCATTTGTCTCAGCTACTAAGAGTATGTTATTCCTTATTTCTTTCCTCATCATTTTGTTTGGAGCATGGATATGAATTACTCCTGCCCCCACCCTATTCTTTTTTTTTTCATCTTGAATTCTGCATTATGTTTACTGATAACTCCATGAAATGTAGTTATTTATGCCCCATATTTGTGCTTCATGATATGTTTAGTCCTTGTTCTTATGCATATTTGGAAGGTTTTATGCTTATATTTGTGGAATTCTATTTTGAGATCTTCCTTTATGTTTTTGAGCAATTTATGCATATTTATTGATTGGTTAAGTAGATTTATAATTATATTTAACTTGGTGCTTTCTCTAATGCAGGAAGGGCTTAAAAGAGACAAATTGATGCAAGCCAAGGCCAGCATTAGAGGAAAGAAGCCAAGGAGGCATTCCAGAACTCCACGTCGAGGCACAAACATGTGCATGCCGTGGCGTGATGGTCTCAGCCAGCACATACTGACAAGACAAAGAGCTCCATGCCATGGCGTGGGAATTGTTCACGCCACGGCGTGCATCGATGAGCTGAGCCTATTTATTTTATTTTTCACGCTTTTTTCTCTCTCTCTCTCTCAGTTTTCTCTTTTAGGTTTTAGGTTTTAGGTAGTTTAGGGTTAGAGGCTGCAGTTGGGTCCTCTATTGGAGGTGGAGATGGAGCTTGGGGAGCTAAGGATGGAAGCCCTCTTTCCATTGGAGGAGGATCTGAGCTTCAATGGCGAAATCCATAAGCTTTCTCTTTCTCCCTTTGCTCTTTTCTCTTCCTCATTTCTTGAACATGTATTTTGATTTGAATTTTCGTGTTCAATGATGTATCAGCTATTTTAGGGATGATTTTGAATCCTTTTTATAAATATTAATGATTTGTTTTTCTTTGAATTTGTGTGGATCTTTGATTTTGTTCAATCATATTGTTCTTAATGCTCTTGAGTGTTTGGCCAACATTTAAGTTGATTTGATAAAGTCCAATGAACCTAGACATAGGGATTTGGGTTTGAGATCATATGTATAATTGATGCATGTTCGATTCTATTCCAATGGCGGGATGAGTTGATTGACTAATTGGATAGAAATATACCTCTTAGCCATGCATAGCACGTGTTTGAGAATAGACCTTAAAGAGTAGATTTTGTGTTAGCTCTTAAGGACACTTAGTGAGTTAGGCAATTGAAACCATGGTTAGATTACCTACACATAGGCGTTTAGCTAATGTAGATTCTCAAGCTAACCTAATCATTGCATTCATATTTATGAAGAGGATTACATGTTGTTGGTTAAAGTAAAGGGTGAAGAAGGATTTTCCTAATCTCTAACCATTATCTTTACCACTTTTTAGTCTTTAGTTTAATTGCTTTCCCCTATTTTTATGTTCTTGAATAGAATTAGGTAAGCTATCGGTTAATACTTAGCATTGGAAATAAAGTTATCCTCATGGGAACGATATCTGTACTTATCATTTTATTACTTGCGCGACCCGTGCACTTGCGGTTAGCAAATGGGCAAACATGTTTTGGCCCTAACAAGTTTTTGGCGCCTTTGCCGGGGTTAAGGTTTATTTCCAAGTTGGTTAGCATGATAAGACTTTATGTTCCGGTAACGGCTAATAAGTTTTTGGCACCATTGCCAGGGATAAGGTTTATTTCCAAGTTAGTTAGATTGATTTGACTTTATGTCCCGGCAACGCCTAACAAGTTTTTGGCACCGTTACTGGGAATAAAGTTTATTTCCAAGTTAGTTAGCATGATAAGACTTTATATCCCGGCAATGCCTAACAAGTTTTTGGCGCCGTTGCCAGGGATAAGTTTTATATCTGATTTGGTTAGCTTGATGAGGCTTTATGTCTTGGCAACGCCTAACAAGTTTTTGGTGCCGTTGTTGGGGATAAGGCATTATTTCTGTATTGCTAATATTGACAATGAGTTTGCTTGGTTCTAATTCAAGTTTTGTTTTTAGTTTAATCTAATAAGTCCATTTGGACATGTTTTGGTTCCTAACTTTTTAAGTCTTTAATTATGGAGTCATAGTGTGATTTTGTGTTTTCTTGCGTTTTTGTTGTTTGCACCCTGTTTAATTCATTCAATAAGTCCATTTGGATATGTTGATCATTTAGCTTTTGTAGTTTTGTTAAGTTTTTGTGTTTTTGTTTTTAATTTGCTTAAATATGTAGTTATAGTTTGATTTTGTGTTTTTGTTAAGTTTTTGTTTTACATTCTTGGTTTTAAGCTTTTAGACGCATTTTGGAGGTGCTAGGGGCCAAAATGGAGCACTAGTTTTGGCAGAAACTACTATGCTGCAGAATTCTATAGCATGACTTCTCACGCTGCGGCACAGAAAGAGTTCACGCCGCGGCATGCCAGTCTCTGCCAAATCAGGGACATGCACTAGAGAGCTCCACGCGACGGTGCACACTTGTCCACGCCGCGGCGTAGCACCCCTGTTTTTGCATTTTTCTATTTTTCTCTATTTTTCTTTATTTAATAATGCTCAATTCTAGTTAGGCTGCTATTTTGACTTACTCAAGTACCCTATAGACCATGAACACCAAGAACACACATTCACTTTGGTTTAGGGGAATATCATTGCATGTTTTTCACCCTTAATGCTTAATGTCTACACATGTTTTGATATTTTAAGTATGTGCTAGTGATAGTCATCATGCTTTCATGATTATATCTTGTTTTGGCTATTACTGGTGGGCTGTTAATAAAAGTTTCAATTTTCAACATTCTCTACATGATGTTATGCATGCTTGAATGAAAAATGATGAATCTTTTGATTGCATGATTTGTTGCCATTTGCTGGTGTGTGATGGTTGGCCAATGATATCAATGTTTGCGATTGTCCTCAATTCTTTTGTGAAACCATTTGCGATCTTGAAGCATACTTAAGGAATCTTATTTGTTTTTATGCATGATGTGTTTCTCACTTAGATGCTGTGAATGCTTATGTCTTGAAGCATGTCAAATGGTTTTTGATGATAACAAAGCCAAAGATGAAGATCAAGATCAAAAGAGAAGACCAAGATCAAAAGAGGTTTATTAGACATAGGTCTTAGAATATCAATGTAAAATGCCCTTTAAGTATCTCAATGATTCTCAAATGGTTTTCCAAATATTGTTTTCAAATTAAGTGGGAAAATTCAAAGCTAAACATGTTTTTCAAGAAATGTTGATTTTAATCTTGAATTCAACACTCATGAAAGGTTTTATGTTTAATCAATCATCTTGAGGTGTTAGAAATGGCTTACAAGCTTAATTGGACTTGAAAAATGTGTTCAAAGGCCAATATAATCGATTACACATGTTTTGTAATCGATTACAAGCAAAACAGAGAGCTGGTAATCGATTACATGGTTCATGTAATCGATTACACGAAAGTCAGAGGCCGTGTAATCGATTACACCAGTAATGTAATCGATTACATTGAAGCCCAGAAAGGCAAGAACAAGTTCGACGAGTCATGTAATCGATTACATATATGGTGTAATCGATTACACACAAGTCAAAAGCCATGTAATCAATTACACCAAATATGTAATCGATTACACAAAGCCCAGAAAGCCAAGAACACGTTCAAACATCTATGTAATCCATTACATAGGTTGTGTAATCGATTACACGCGGTCTGACAGACCCCAACGGCTATTTTAACTGCTCTAAAAGCTTGGCTTTATTACCCCCAACGGCTCTTTTCTTCATACAACTTATAAATACTTGCCTTGGGTCTTCATTAAGGGTTAAAACTTCAACTTAGAACATCAATCTATCAATCACATACGAGATTCAATCCTAAAATCATTTTTGCCCTGTTTTTTTTTAGAAAACTTGAGATATCCAAAAGGGGCATTATTAGAGCTTCAATTTGTATCTATCCACTCTTTGAGAGAGTTTCTTCTATTTAAACACTTTGATTATTGTGTAAAGAGGGTGAGGTATCCCTCTAGTGAAAAAGGGTGAGGTATCCCTTGTTGAGAAGAGGGTGAGGTATCCCTCTAGTGAAAAAGGGTGAGGTATCCCTTGTTGAGAAGAAGGTGAGGTATCCTTCAAAGGTGTAAGAGGGTGAGGCATCCCTCAAAGGTTGTATAGGGTGAGGCATCCCTGTATTGAGGCTCAAAGCACAAGGGTGAGGTATCCCAAGGTGTTGTTGAGTGCTCCAATCAGAAGGTTTTCAAGCACCCGTTCAAGCTTGAAGTTTAGTGGAAAATCTCGAGTGGTTTGCTTGAGGATTTGGACGTAGGTCACAAGGGGTGGCTGAACCAGGATAAATCATTGTGTTTGATTCTCTCAACCCTATCTCTTTATATTTATGCATTTACTTTATATGTTTGCTTGAATATTATTCATCTTGGTTTACTTATTTTGTGAGTGAAGTATTCAATCTCATTTATCTATTCACTTCAATCATCGAATAGCTTCAATATAATCGTTAAACAAACGTTTTGCGAAAAGTTTGAGAAAAGTTTTCATAAACTCAATTCACCCCCCCTCTTGAGTTAGAGGTCACTTGGCTAACAAGTGGTATCAGAGCTAGGCTCTTGTGTAAAGGGCTTAGCAGCTTCAAGAGAAAGTGATGGCCTCCTCAAATGAGTTTTCAAAAAGTTCCTCTATCTATAAACCTCCATTTTTCAATGGGGATGGGTATGCTTATTGGAAAGAAAGAATGAAAATTTTTATTGAAGCTATTGACTTAGATGTGTGGGATGCTATTGAAAATGGTCCTTTTATCCCCACAAAAGATGTTAATGGTGTAAGGGTTAATACACCAAGAAGTGAATGGACCAATGATGATAAGAAAAAGGTCCAATATAATTTGAGTGCCAAAAACATCATTACCACATCTTTGGGGCATAATGAATTCTTTAGAGTTTCAAATTGTAAATCTGCTCAAGAAATGTGGAATGTTTTAGAAGTAACCCATGAGGGTACTAGTGAAGTGAAAAGTGTTGGTGTATGCCCTAGTGGCCAATACATTTTGCTTGTACTGACATACATTATATTATGCTATTTTATATATGAGGCATTTCATTTATTGTGTTCTTTTTTTATAAACATAATAAAGTCCTTAGAATAGTAAGTTTGATGCCATAGGACATCAAGTGGATGACTTGATCGTGAGATCCTTTTGGTTACAACACTATTCTTAAATGTCCTAGTCAAGTATTATTGTTAATTAGGACAACAATAATACATTGAGACTAGTATGTGTAGAGACCGATGACCGCATCTCACGGGTCATGGATATGAGATATCAAGTCTTCACATTGGTACATATTAGAGTAATGATGTACTTGGATGACCCACCATGAGAACGCTACATGGATCGTTACGTGAGTGTCATAAGCGATTCTCATAGTGATAATGGTGTTTGTGGTCCTTTGACCTGAAATCACTACGATTCCTACATGAGGAGTTGTGTGTTTTAATGCCATCAAACGTCATCTGTAACAAGGTGATTATAAAGTTGGTTATTGGACATACCGCAAATCATGCAGGGGGATGTGAGTGACCTAGATGGAATTTGTCACTCCTACATAACAGGAGCGATATCTTCGGGCCCCCTGATTGAGTGAGACTGCGAAATGCATGGCCATGCTCAAATGAGTCAATATGAGATATTGATCTCATTTATCGTTACAAAGTCTACTCGAGTATCAGGAAACGAATGATTGGACTATACAAGGGTGACGCATTCCATGCCTTGTGTTCAATCTAGATATCTTGACAAAGGGACTAAACTACACGGAAACATTGATCACGGATAGGTTATGTCAAATCACTGACATTCTCATTACTTGGGTAGCGATGATGTGTTGCTAGATACCGCTCATCTTTTGTAATATTAAAATGAGATTTTAATATTACTACCAACGTCATGAGAACCTGCAGGGTCGCACACTTAGAACGTACTAAATTGGAGCAATAAGGATCCAAGTTGGACTCGGATTCAATTGTGGGCCTAACTCATGACAGATGGGTTTTAGGGTTGCACACTTACCTTGCATCTTTGCTCACACTCACTTAAGGCACCACTATTATAAATAGTACAAGGGGCTGCTATACATGTTACATCACAACCCTAGCCGCACCTAAGAAAGTGAGTGAGAGACGGTGAAAGGTTCTTCTCTTCTATTCGCACTAGCACCGCGAAACAGGCGTGACTCCTTTTGCAAGTCCGTTCGTGTGGATACCGCGAAACATCGTCGCTATTACGGTGTTGGTGATTCACCTCGCTTGTGTTTATCACGCTTCAAGAGGTAATTTTTTTTAAAAAAAACTCGGATTATGGACTTTTCGCATGGATCCTGTGTGGGAACCCCGTCGGGGCGCTGCCCCGAACCCCGTTGCGTGGTGTGTGATATTCGAAAGCGCGATATTCAAATCTTTGTTTTATAATTCACAAAATAATAATGTGTTATTTCTTTGTGTTTATGTATTCTTAGAGATGCATGGTGCATGGTTATGGCCTTAGTCTTTATTTTATGCTATTTTGGTTATTTTAAATACGACCTGCGTGTCGTGCCTTTCTCTCTACATTCGATTGTACATTCTCTTCTCATCTAACTCCCTCGAATGAAAAAGAGGTTTCTATAATGTAATCATCATGTGGAGACAAGGAGATGGCATCAAGTGAGGACGTTGGTGGGAGACGCTTGGTGAAGTGGCTTTTTAAAGCTAATCTCTTAGAGGCCATAACCTCATGTCACATTTATTATTTGCTTTATATGTATGAGATGCATGGATGATGTTTATGGTATGTTAAACAAGTTTAATAAATGGTAAGATCTAATAATAAAATTCCCTCAAAGAAAATATTAAGTCATTATGTGATGCCTTCCAATGCGTGGCACTTCATCAAGACTAATATCGATTAAGTGTAGGTCCGCCAAAGCAGAGTGCCTTTATCTATATTAGTAAGATGCGATGGGATAAGAGTAATATCCAAATGCCAACCATTGGGTCGACTTAACTAGGCCATTTCAATAGGATTGAAGGCTTAGAGGCATGAAGTTGGGCTTTAGTCCATTAGATGGATTAGAATAAGTGTTATTCACCCAACTATCCAAGAGTTGCATGTGATGTAATTGGAAAGAGTTTCCTACCTAAATAACCGAATTTTGGGCGATCACCAAAGTGACTCAAAGCTAGGTAAAATATGGATCTTGGCCCACTAGAAAATCTTTCGATGGGATTTTCCGAGTCAATGCTTGAGGTCATTGACTTGAATAAAATAGTGGGAGGCATATTTAATTAAAAGACCTCATTAAATATGTTTATGGCATGATACTTATATTTTTGCATGTTTTTGTTAATAGATAACCATGGCAACAAACACATCGGGTACTTTATCATTGCGATCCGTCCTTGAGAAGGACAAGTTGTCTGGAACAAATTTTTTAGGCGTACAGAATTTGAGGATTGTCCTCAAGCAAGAGAAAAAGTTGTATGTTTTGGAACAACCTATTCCTGAGCCACCTGCTGCTAATGCCCCTAGAACTGAAAGAGATGCTTATAAGAAGCATCAAGATGATGCCTTGGACATTGGATGTCTAATGCTGGCCACCATGAACTCGAGCTCCAAAAGCAACATGAGAACATGGATGCATACGATATGATCGTACACCTTAAGAAGCTCTATCAAGAGCGGGCCGTATGAGAGATTCGAGGTCTCTAAAGCACTTGTTTCAGTGCAAGGCAAGTAGAAGGAAGCCCCGTTGGTGCTCATGTACTTAAGATGATTGGGTACATTGAAAACCTAGAGAGACTGGTTTTCCTTTGGGCCAAGAGTTGGCCATCGACTTAGTCCCGCAATCGTTGCTTAGGAAAGTTTCACAATTTGTCATGAACTACAACATGAATGAGATTGACAAATCACTACCAGAGTTTGCTAGGCATGTTGAGAACTGCCGAGCGTAACATCAACAAAGGTAAAGGGAAGGCCATAATGATGGTCCAAAAGAATAAGGGCAAGAAACAGCAGAAAAAAGCCCAAGGACAACTGGAAGGGCAAGGACAAGTCCAAGCCTAGCACTTCTAGCTTGAAACCAAATGGAGTGGCTAAGGAAGGTACATGCTTCCATTGCGGTCGACCGGACATTGGAAGAGGAACTGCCAAGTTCCCGGAGGAGCTCAAAAAAGAAGGAAGTGAGACTTCCACTTCGGTATTTTTGTTATTGAAGTCAATTTATCTACTTCGCATCATGGGTATTAGATACTTGGATGTGGATCTCACATTTGTGTAAATGTGCGGATCTAAAGAGCAAGAGACCATTGACGAAGGGCGAAGTCGACCTACGAGTTGGAAATGGAGCAAAAGTTGCTGCATTAGCTCGTAGGGACTTATTTATTATCTCTCCCACCGGGCTTGTAATAGAGTTAGAGAACTGCTATTTTGTGCCTGCTATTAGTAGGAATATCATTTCTGTTTCTTGTTTGGACAAGAAAGGTTTTTCTTTATAATAAAGGACAAGTGTTGTTCTATTTATATGAATGATATTTTTTATGGTAGTGCACAATTGAGTAATGGACTTTATGTACTTGATCTCGAAACGCCCATCTATAACATAAATACAAAGAGGTTTAAATCAAACGATCTGAACCCAACTTTTCTCTGGCATTGTCGTTTGGGCCACATAAATGAGAAACGCATCTCTAAACTCCATAAAGATGGATTCTTGGACTCATTTGATTTCGAATCATATGAGATATGTGAATCTTGTTTATTAGGGAAGATGACAAAGGCCCCATTCACTGGACAAGGTGAAAGGGCTAGTGATCTTTTAGGCCTTATACATAGTGATGTATGTGGGCCACTAAACACAATCGCTAGAGGTGGTTTTCAATACTTCATTACATTTACTGATGATTTCAGTAGATATGGATTTGTATATCTTATGAAGCACAAATCAGAATCCTTTGAAAAGTTCAAAGAGTTCAAGAATGAAGTACAAAACCAACTTGGCAAAAGAATTAAAATCCTTCGATCGATCGAGGAGGTGAATACTTAAGCCAACAGCTTTGATGATCATCCGAAAGAGTGTGGGATAATATCTCAACTCACTCCTCCCGGAACACCACAATGGAATGGTGTTTCGAAAGGAGGAACCGGACTTTGTTGGACATGGTCCGATCCATGATGAGTCATGCGGAGACCTTCCGGTCTCCTTCGGGGACATGCTCTGCATTAACAATGAGCTTTCACACTTAACCATGTTCCATCTAAGACGGTTCAACGACACCATATGAGATATGGACTGGGAGACGGCCCAAGATGTCTTTCATGAAGATTTGGGGTTGCGAAGCTTATGTGAAACGTCAAGTTTCTGATAAGCTTGGCCCTAAATCAGATAAATGCTTCTTTGTGGGGTATCCAAAGGAAACCAAGGGATACTTTTTCTATAATCCTACCGAGGGCAAAGTGTTTGTCGCACGGACAACTGTGTTTCTAGAAAGGGAGTTTATCTCCAAAGGAACCAGTGGGAGAAAAGTAGAACTTGAAGAAGTTCAAGTTTCACAAAGCAGCAATAAACCAATGGTGGAAATAGAGCGTGCCCTCCACAAAATGTTGTGGAACAAAGAACCTCTGCTTCTAGTAGCACAAGACCTGCGTAGGTCTAACAGGATACGTCATCAACTAGAGAGATATGGATTTCTCATGACCCAACAAGGTGACGTATTGCTCATGGATCAAGATGAGCCTGTGACTTACCAGGAAGCCATTATTGGCCCAGAATCTGAGAAATGGCTTGAGGCCATGAGATCTGAAATGGATTCCATGTATGCCAACCAGGTATGGACCTTAGTTGACCCACCTGAAGGGGTAAAACCCATTGGGTGCAAGTGGGTTTTCAAGAAGAAAACTGACATGGATGGTAATGTGCATACCTTTAAGGCGCGATTGGTGGCTAAAGGTTTCAAACAAATTCATGGTGTAGACTATGATGAAACTTTTTCCCCTTGCGATGCTTAAATCCGTTCGGATCTTGCTTGCATTGCAAAGATACCATGATTATGAAATCGGCAAATGGATGTCAAAACTGCTTTCCTTAATGGAAATCTTCTCGAAGATGTGTACATGACACAACCCGAGGGTTTTGCCACTCCGCAGAGGATGCTAGAAAAGTATGCAAGTTGCAACGATCTATTTATGGATTAAAGCAAGCTTCCGAGAAAATTTGGAATCTTCATTTTGATGATACAATCAAACAGTTTGGTTTCATCAAGAATGAAGAAGAATCTTGTGTCTACAAGAAGGTTAGTGGGAGCACGATTGTCTTTCTAGTATTGTATGTAGATGACATACTACTAATTGGAAATGACATCCCTACCCTACAAATCAGTAAAGACTTGGTTAGGGAAGTGCTTTTCTATGAAGGACTTGGGCGAAGCCACCTATGTATTAGGTATCGGGATCTATAGAGATAGATCACCGAGATCTGCTTGCCTAAGTCGAGTACATACATAGACAAAGTGTTAAGACGATTTAACATGCATGAATCCAAGAAAGGACTCTTGCCTATGTCACATGGTGTAAGCTTATCTAAGGCTCAATCCCTTCCACCCAGGATGAGAGGGATCGCATGAGCAAGATTCCATATGCATCTGCAATTGGATCTATCATGTATGCCATGTTATGTACTCGACCAGACATCTCGTATGCTTTGAGCATGACGAGTAGGTACCAGTCTGATCCCGGTGAAAGTCACTGATGCTATCAAGAACATCCTTAAGTACTTAAGAAGGACTAAGGATTCGTTCTTGGTATATGGAGGCGAGGAAGAGCTAGTCGTAAAAGGTTACACTGATGCTAGCTTTCAAACCGATAAGGACGACTCCAGATCGCAATCAGGTTATGTTTTTTGCCTAAATGGTGGGGCTGTGAGCTGGAAGAGTTCAAAGCAGAGACAGTCGCCGATTCTACCACATAGGCTGAGTATATTGTCGCCTCCAATGCGAAAGGAGGCCGTTTGGATCGGGAGTTCATTACGAACTTGGCACTATTCCTAGCATTGTGGACCCAAAGGACTTCTATTGTGATAACAATGGAGCCATTGCACAAGCTAAGGAGCCTAGATCTCACCAGCGATCCAAACATATACTTAGGCGCTTCCATCTCATTCGAGAGATCATCGATAGAGGAGATGTGAAGATATGCAGAGTACCAACAGATGATAACATTCTGATCCACTGACGAAGCCTCTTGCACAGTAGAAGCATGAGGGTCACACTAGGTCTTTAGGCATTAGATATATGCCTGATTGGCTCTAGTGCATGTGGGAGATTGTTGGTGTATGCCCTAGTGGCCAATACATTTTGCTTGTACTGACATACATTATATTATGCTATTTTATATATGAGGCATTTCATTTATTGTGTTCTTTTTTTATAAACATAATAAAGTCCTTAGAATAGTAAGTTTGATGCCATAGGACATCAAGTGGATGACTTGATCGTGAGATCCTTTTGGTTACAACACTATTCTTAAATGTCCCTAGTCAAGTATTATTGTTAATTAGGACAACAATAATACATTGAGACTAGTATGTGTAGAGACTGATGACCGCATCTCACGGGTCATGGATATGAGATATCAAGTCTTCACATTGGTACATATTAGAGTAATGATGTACTTGGATCGACCCACCATGAGAACGCTACATGGATCGTTACGTGAGTGTCATAAGCGATTCTCATAGTGATAATGGTGTTTGTGGTCCTTTGACCCGAAATCACTACGATTCCTACATGAGGAGTTGTGTGTTTTAATGCCATCAAATGTCATCTGTAACAAGGTGATTATAAAGTTGGTTATTGGACATACCGCAAATCATGCGGGGGATGTGAGTGACCTAGATGGAATTTGTCACTCCTACATAACAGAGCGATATCTTCGGCCCCCGATTGAGTGAGACTGCGAAATGCATGGCCATGCTCAAATGAGTCAATATGAGATATTGATCTCATTTATCGTTACAAAGTCTACTCGAGTATCGTGAAACGAATGATTGGACTATACAAGGGTGACGCATTCCATGCCTTGTGTTCAATCTAGATATCTTGACAAAGGGACTAAACTACACTAAACATTGATCACGGATAGGTTATGTCAAATCACCGACATTCTCATTACTTGGGTAGCAGATGATGTGTTGCTAGATACCGCTCATTGTTTGTAATATTAAAATGAGATTTTAATATTACTACCAACGTTATGAGAACCTCAGCAGGTCGCACACTTAGAACAGACTAAATTGGAGCAATAAGGATCCAAGTTGGACTCGGATTCAATTGTGGGCCTAACTCATGACAGATGGGTTTTAGGGTTGCACAAAGCTATTTTTGCTACGCTCACACTCACTTAAGGCAGCCACTATTATAAATAGTCTTGTTAAGGGGCTGCTATACATGTTACATCACAACCCTAGCCGCACCTAAGAAAGTGAGTGAGAGACAAAGGTGAAAGGTTCTTCTCTTCTATTCGCATGCTAGCACCGCGAAACAGGGCGTGACTCCTTTTGCAAGTCTGTTCGTGTGGATACCGCAGAAACATCGTCGCTATTACGGTGTTGGTGATTCACCTCGCTTGTGTTTATCACGCTTCAAGAGGTAATTTTTTTTAAAAAAAACTCGGATTATGGACTTTTCGCATGGATCCTGTGTGGGAATCCTATTATTCCGCTGCGAGATATTTTGATCCGCAATTCCCAACAAAAAGATCAAGAATTAATACTCTCACTCATGAATATGAACTTTTTAGAATGAACTATATTGAAAGCATTCAAGAAATGCAAAAACGTTTTACACATATAGTTAATCATTTAGCTTCATTAGGAAAGACATTTTCTAATGAAGATCTTATTAACAAGGTTTTAAGATGCTTGAGCAGGGATTGGCAACCTAAGGTGACGGCTATCTCGGAATCAAGAGATTTGTCAACAATGTCTCTAGCCACCCTATTCGGAAAGCTTCAAGAACATGAGCTGGAACTAAATAGGCTCAATCAAAATGAAGAAGTTGACAACAAAAAGAAGGGAATAGCTCTCAAGGCCACTTCTTCCATGTTTGATGATAATAATGATGATGAAGATGATGGAGATGACTTGGAAGTAGATGAGGAGAATCTTGCTCTACTAGTAAAGAAATTTGGAAGATTCTTTAAGAAGAGTGAAGCTCAAAGAAGACCTTCCTTTCCCTTAAAAAATGTCTATCACAAAGGGGAAGGAACCTCATCCACTCCCAAATTCTATGAATGTGGAGAATTGGGTCACATGAAGATGGAATGCCCAATCTATCAAAGTAAAGTCGAAGAATATCACAAAAGATCCTCAAGGAAGAAGAAAGAAAGAAGAGCCTACATAGCTTGGGATGATAATGACATGGATTCAACTGATAGCTCGGATAATGAGAAAGCCAATCTATGTCTCATGGCTAGAGGAGAAGAGGAAGATGAAAATGACATGGAGGTAACATTCTCAAATTCTGAATCAAATTCTTATTCCCCTTCCTATGATGAATTGCAAGAGGCATTTGAAGAATTGCATAATGAATCTATTAGACTTGCAAAACTTGTTTCATCATCCAAGAAATCAATTTCCTCATTTGAAAAACAAATTCATGCTTTAAACAAAGAAATTGAGGAATTAAAATTAGAAAATGAAACTCTAGGATTGATAGATGCAAATTCTTCATGTATGACATGTTTATCACTTGATAATGCATCTACACCCTCATCTTGCTCATCATGTAAAGCATTTGAAATTGAGATTGAGGACTTGAAAAACACTCTTTCAAAATTTACCTTTGGAAGAGATAATTTGAACATATTGCTTGGAAACCAAAGATGTGTTTTTCAAAAAGCTGGTTTAGGCTATAATCCCAATAAACAACAAAAGTTTCTCAAGAACTTCTTTGTTTCATCAAATACATCAAGTGGTCCCTTTATTAAATGCTTTCATTGTGGTAGGAAAGGGCATAGTGCATCAAATTGCAATGTAAGGAAGAATATCAATAACAAGTTAGGAACTAAATTGGTTTGGGTTCCAAAAGGCACTTTGCCAAAGACTAACACACAAGGACCCAAGAAAATTTGGGTACCAAAAGTCAAAAATTGAAGTGTGTTGTAGGTGTGCTTGAAGGCCAAGAATCAACTTTGGATATCTTGAAAAGTGGTGCTCTAAGCACAAAACAAGAAAATGCTTCATCTTTGTCTCCTTGTCTCCAAGAAGCATGAACCTGCATCCTTTGGTTAAGTGGAGACTTGCTCTATGATTTACTAGTTTAATATCTTGAATATGCTAAATGAATATGTTTTATTTTGGGAAATGGCATGTATAATATCAACATCTTTGAACTTGTCATAATGGATCAATCATGCATCTAAGTCTGCTGCATAATATGCTTATTTACTACATAAAGTTACATTTTTCTGCATAATTTGTAGTTTTTGCATAAATGTGAGCTTTGGATCAAGAACTGGTCAGTTTTTATGCTTACATGATGTTTGGAATTGTTTTGGAATTAATTTGAAAGCTTTGAGTTCGGACCCTTACTGTTTGAAGTGCAAAAACTGAATTCAGCAAGCTTGTAATCAATTACAAGACCTCATGTCGACATGAGGCTCGCACAAGCGTTCAAGCAAAGTCGAGAGCGTGTAATCGATTACACATACTATGTAATCGATTACAACGTTTCCAACTCATGTATCGATTACACCAACCCTGTAATCGATTACAAGGTTCCCGAAAGTTGGTAATCGATTACACCAAACATGTAATCGATTACATGGATTCCAGAGGGCTGGTAATCGATTACACACATATTGTAATCGATTACACAGGCTTTAAAAATGGTTTTAAGTGCTGGAATGACCATTTTCACTCAAAATTGTCTATATATCATGAATGTATGCATATTATTGGCTATGAGCTTAATGGTAATTGATTGTTTACATTTGCTATGCTCAAATTACATACTATGAAAAATTTGATATCTATAAAAGCATAATGGATTAATGATCAATGACTAACCCCTATGGATCCAAAATTGGTGGATACCAAAGAAATTGCTTTAAATTATGTTATAGGATGACCATTAGCTCAAACATGCAAATGAAGTGAAAAACAACCATGCTACTTGAGGTTGGGAAAACTTAAAATGGTCCAAGTTCTCCAAAAATGATGAAAAACATAAAAAGAAAGACATGGAGAACCACAACATTCTCAAGGGGCCTTGAGGTATAGAAGTTGGAGTCACCTACAAAAACTCAAAGAGTATACTTTTGGTGATATCAATCTTTTATCCTTACTTATGCTTTAATTTGAATATCATGTGATATTTGGATAAGTAGATATTTGTTTTATGCCTTAACATGCCTTAAATTGTGCTTTTCTAGCATTATGTTTTAAAAGTGTCTTTACATATGCTAACACGCTAGATATGCACACAACTTGCTTGGAATGACATATTATAGTTATATCTTTATTCTTGAGCTTGTGACCATTTCTCCTTAGTCAAATATGAAAATTTCACATGCTCATAAGTAGTTCTAATCCTTTCTCTTTGATGCTTAATTGTCTTATATATTTATTTGGAGATTGGAAAATAAAATGTCATATGTCTTTTGTTTGAAATTGCTTGACATGTTCATATCTTGAAAACAAGAAGTAAATGATTCATTTTGTGTCTTGAACTTGTATTTGAACTTCAATGGTTTTTACAATGAAGTATATCTTGAAATGAATCATAAATATTCAAAAGTTATAGTTCCATGGTTTTTCAATTCTTTCACTACAATAAGAGATCTCTTGTTGTTGATTGGCATGTGTACATACTAAAATTCCTTACTTGATATTACATGCCTTACATGATCATTGTTTGCCCCAAAATGCTTAAATAAGTTTTGATGTTGATCATGTATTTCTTGATAAACTTGAATCATGCTTTAAAATGCTTAAATCATTTTTTTTTGGATTCAAGTGCATATGACCTTCTTTTGTTCTTGTTAGAACAAACATTGCATGGTTGATAATGTGGTACATGTTTTACATTGTATATCAACCTAAACTATGCTTGTAAATAAGTTTAAATGATATTTGATGCTAACCTTTTTTTTTTGAGAACTTTTGAAATATAGTCATCAAATATTGAAATGCCAAGCATATATGGACAAAGAGAAGAGCTGGATGAAAAGGGACATGAGGAGACTTTCTTCAAGAGCAATGGAATAGAATACTCAATGGAAGAAAGCCTAAACTCAAAGGTCCAATAAATGAAGAACATTCCAAAGAAGCATCACTCTCTCAATAAGTATCTCTATCCCTAAGCTATTGTGGTATTCTATATGGTATAAATTGTATGATACTTGTTGATAAATTGATCTTAAATGATTAGATGCTTTCTTTACATGAGAAGTGCTTAACATTGTTGTGCTAAATGATTTATACTCTGATATTGATCCTGCTGGGCTGAAATAAAAATCTACATGCTTATGTCTTCTCTTTTTGATAATGCCAACGGGGGAGAAGATTAGTGAAATATATTGCATATGTATTATGTATTGCATGTGTACGGGGGAGTTTTGCACTTTCAAATAATCTATCTCATGCATACATTACGGGGGAGTATTGCACTTAATTATCTGATAATCATAAATGCATATATTTCTCATTCTGTTGAATGTTTAGTTTGTCATCATCAAAAAGGGGGAGAATGTGAATGCTTATGTCTTGAAGCATGTCAAATGGTTTTTGATGATAACAAAGCCAAAGATGAAGATCAAGATCAAAAGAGAAGACCAAGATCAAAAGAGGTTTATTAGACATAGGTCTTAGAATATCAATGTAAAATGCCCTTTAAGTATCTCAATGATTCTCAAATGGTTTTTCAAATATTGTTTTCAAATTAAGTGGGAAAATTCAAAGCTAAACATGTTTTTCAAGAAATATTGATTTTAATCTTGGATTCAACACTCATGAAAGGTTTTATGTTTAATCAATCATCTTGAGGTGTTAGAAATGGCTTACAAGCTTAATTGGACTTGAAAAATGTGTTCAAAGGCCAATATAATCGATTACACATGTTTTGTAATCGATTACAAGCAAAACAGAGTGGTAATCGATTACATGGTTCATGTAATCGATTACACGAAAGTCGAGAGCGTAATCGATTACACCAAGAATGTAATCGATTACATTGAAGCCCGAAAGGCAAGAACAAGTTCGACGAGTCATGTAATCGATTACATATATGGTGTAATCGATTACACACAAGTCAGAAGCCATGTAATCGATTACACCAAATATGTAATCGATTACACAAAGCCCAGAAAGCCAAGAACACGTTCAAACATCTATGTAATCGATTACATAGGTTGTGTAATCGATTACACGCTGGTCCGACAGACCCCAACGGCTATTTTAATCGCTCTAAAAGCTTGGCTTTATTACCCCCAACGGCTCTTTTCTTCATACAACTTATAAATACTTGCCTTGGGTCTTCATTAAGGGTTAAAATTTCAACTTAGAACATCAATCTATCAATCACATACGAGATTCAATCCTAAAATCGTTTTTGCCCTGTTTTTTTTTTGGAAAACTTGAGATATCCAAAAGGGGCATTATTAGAGCTTCAATTTGTATCTATCCACTCTTTGAGAGAGTTTCTTCTATTTAAACACTTTGATTATTGTGTAAAGAGGGTGAGGTATCCCTCTAGTGAAAAAGGGTGAGGTATCCCTTGTTGAGAAGAGGGTGAGGTATCCCTCTAGTGAAAAAGGGTGAGGTATCCCTTGTTGAGAAGAATGTGAGGTATCCTTCAAAGGTGTAAGAGGGTGAGGCATCCCTCAAAGGTTGTATAGGGTGAGGCATCCCTGTATTGAGGCTCAAAGCACAAGGGTGAGGTATCCCAAGGTGTTGTTGAGTGCTCCAATCTGTAAAGGTTTTCAAGCACCTGTTCAAGCTTGAAGTTTAGTGGAAAATCTCGAGTGATTTGCTTGAGGACTGGACGTAGGTCACAAGGGGTGGCTGAACCAGGATAAATCATTGTGTTTGATTCTCAACCCTTTCTCTTTATATTTATGCATTTACTTTATATGCTTGCTTGAATATTATTCATCTTGGTTTACTTATTTTGTGAGTGAAGTATTCAATCTCATTTATCTATTCACTTCAATCATCCAATAGCTTCAATATAATCGTTAAACAAACGTTTTGCGAAAAGTTTGAGAAAAGTTTTCATAAACTCAATTCACCCCCCCTCTTGAGTTAGAGGCCACTTGGCTAACAGATGCTTGTTTAACTTTGGAAAGATATGAGTGTTTGTTTAGAGAATGTTTATGAATTGTGCATGTGGATGATTTCTTTTATCCTTGAAATTGTTTTGGAACTCTTTTGAGGTGAAATCCTAGATTGTGCATGATTGAGGAAATGATTAGAGCATTGTTTGGACCGGTTGAGCCTTTCAAGCTAACCCTTACATGATTATATCCCTAGGTCCCCTTTTGAAGCCTTATAATTGTTTGGCCTTATTTGTTTTCATAACCATTGTGTTCGTTACCCTGTTAACCTTTCTATGCATGCAAAAGCATTGCATTCTTTTCCTTCCCTCTATGTTTATTGAGTTTATAATGTGTTATTTCTTGAAGTGAGTTCAGTGATTAGGGGTGTTAATGAATATTCAATACAAAATGAGCCTGAAGGAACCAGATGCAGAAAAAAGGAAAGAAAAGAAGCATTACTTCAAAAAGAAAAAAAAAAAAAAAAGAAGAAAGAAAGAAGAGAAAAAACAAATCCTTAAGAAAAGTAAAGTGTAAAAAACATCAAAATAGTTCTGGCAAATTTTCTGCATTCACTATTGAATACCCTGCTAAATATCAAGTATTGACTCAAGTCTTGAAATAATATGTTGTGTTTCTCAATGTTTTTATTATATCCTTTCCCTTCATTTTTTTTGCCTATACCATTAGCCTTACATTACAAGCTATAAAGTCCCTTTCGATCCTCAACCATGTGTGATTTACATTAGTGGAGAGAGAGTTGTATTACAATTTTGTGGAATCTTGATTTGTATCCATATGTAGGTTCATAAACTTATCCGGATGAGCATGATTTAAAAAAGATAAGTTGAGCTTGCATGTTTATAAGAGATGTCATGTGCATGATTGGAAACTTGATTGATGGCATGTTAAGGATTATGTATGTGTTGAGCTTAACTGTGAGGCATGTGCATTCTTTGAGGGCCATTATAATCATTGTGCACTAGTTGTGGTTAAAAGAAAATTGAATTTATCATTGTTGAATGCATGTGGGCATGAATTGTCAAAGTGAGTTTTCTTAGTCATACTTTGTGTTGCTCGAGGACTAGCAACATCTTAAGTTTGGGGGTGTGATAACTCCATGAAATGTAGTTATTTATGCCCCATATTTGTGCTTCATGGCATGCTTAGTCCATGTTCTTATGCATATTTGGAAGGTTTTATGCTTATATTTGTGAAATTCTATTTTGAGATCTTCCTCTATGTTTTTGAGCAATTTGTGCATATTTGTTGATTGATTAAGCAGATTTGCAATTATATTTAACTTGGTGCTTTCTCTAATGTACGAAGGGCTCAAAAGAGACAAATTGATGCAAGCCAAGGCCTAGTATTGGAGGAAAGAAGCCAAGGAGGCATTCCAAAGCTCCACGCCAAGGCGCAAACAAGTGCACGTCGTGGCGTGATGGTCTCAGCCAACGCATACTGACAAGACAGAGAGCTCTACGCTGCGGCGTGGGAATTATACACGTCGCGGCGTGCATCGGCGAGCTAAGCCTATTTATTCTATTTTTCATGCTCTTTTCTCTCTCTCTCTCTCAATTTTCTCTTTTAGGTTTTAGGGTCCTCCATTGGAGATGGAGATGGAGCTTAGGGAGCTAAGGATAGAAGCCCTCTTTCCATTGGAGGAGGATCTGAGCTTCAATGGCGAAATCCATAAGCTTTCTCTTTCCCTGTTTACTCTTTTCTCTTCCTCATTTCTTGAACATGTATTTTGATTTGTATTTTCGTGTTCAATGGTGTAGCAGCTGTTTTAGGGATGATTTTGAATCCTTTTTATGAATATTAATGATTTGTTCTTCTTTGAGTTTGTATGGATCTTTGATTTTGTTCAGTCATATTGTTCTTAATGCTCTTGAGTGTTTGGCCAACATTTAAGTTGATTTGATAAAGTCCAATGAACCTAAACATAGGGATTTGGGTTTGAGATCGTATGTATGATTAATGCATGTTCGATTCTATTCCAATGGTGGATGAGTTGATTTACTAATGGGCTAGAAATATACCTCTTAGCCATGTATAGCACGTGTTTGAGAATAGACCTTTAAGAGTGGATTTTGTGTTAGCTCTCAAGGACACTTCGTGAGTTGGGCAATTAAAATCATGGTTAGATGACATAGATATAGGCGTTTAGCTAATGTAGATTCTCAAGCTAACCTAATCATTGCATTCATATTTATGAAGAGGATTGCATGTTGTTGGTTGAAGTAAAGGGTGAAGAAGGATTTCCCTAATCTCTAACCATTATCTTTACTGCTTTTTAGTCTTTAGTTTAATTGCTTTCCCCTATTTTTATGTTCTTGAATAGAATTAGGCAAGCTATCGGTTAATACTTAGCATTGGAAATAAACTTATCCTCATGGGAACGATATTTGTACTCATCATTTTATGACTTGCGCGACTCGTGCACTTGCGGTTAGCAAATGGACAAACACGTTTTGGCCCTAACATTTACATGCCAAATTATTTGATGCTAAGTTTCTGTTTACATGCCAATATTATATACTAAGCATCGTTGATTACAATATGGTGTCAAATCCATTGGTTGTTACATGTATTTGTATACTTCATGTCATTTTCAAGTTTTTTCTAATATTGTTTTGAAGGTTGATAGCCATCCAAAGAAGAAATCAAAGCCCGAGCCTTCTTTTGAGATTTTGACAAATACAATAAGAGTGGTTCTTGCTTAGGAGAACTTTATTAAATTTTTGCAGGAGAGAAGATATGTTCTAGTTAAGTTAGCACCCTTAGGATTTGTGTGTCTTAAAGACTTGTGCCCTATTGAGCCTGAAATACTCTCCCTCTCTGATACATCCTTATCTACCACCTCATCTGCTAATGGATCTATAGTAGGATAACAAAGTTTTGCATTGTAACATCCCAAAAATTATTTATTTCATTATAAATAATCGTTTTATAACATTTATGCTTTTTGATAATTTTTCTAGATTTTTTCGAAAATGTCAAATATTTTAATATATTTTTCATTTTATGTGCACACTGAGCATTGTCAGTGTGACGTCTCGAAAAATTGTTTGTTTCAAGATAAATAGTCTTTTTCTAATATTTGTGATTTTTGGGAATTTTTGTGGAATTTTCTGAAAATGTTGAATATTTTAATATATTCTTCATTTTGCGTGCCCACTGAGCGGAGCTGGAAAAATGAAATATTTTCTCTGAGGCTGGTAAACTTTGGACTATAGAAACATCGATGGGGGATCTTACTAAACCCGAGGCGGGACACAGTTTACAAGGTTTTTATTTTTCAAGATTTTATCTGATAAATAAAATCACAGAATAATTAATTATCTGATAAAACAATAAAATATCATTTACGCTAACTGTAAAATTTTGTCCACTAAGAAATAGTTCTAGTAGATTATTTCTATCTACTTATTTTATGACATCATTTAAGTGACCACACACTTCACTTTTATTGAGAAGCGTGCGAAGCTTCTCAAGGAAGTTTCTACGAAGCTTCCTCCCCACCCACTTTTCTCTCTCTCCTCCCATATGTGCTGCACGGTTGGGACTAGGGGAAAACACATTTTTCATTCCCTTATTTTCTCTCCCTCTTACGCAGCTCTCTTTCTCTCCCTCTCTTCCTCTCTTCTCCCACTCACACACTTCATTGTTAAGCTTTCAAGCTTTCCTTGCTCAAGCTAACTCAAGCCATTGTCTTTCCTCACCATCTTCAAGCTTTCTTCTTAGTGGAGCTCTTCTTGGCTCACCCATTTTCATGGTTGGCAGCCCAACTCCAAAGCTTCAAGTTTTGAGGTAAAAGCTCTCAACTTTCATATCTTTTTCTCCCTATTTTCGTGGTCCATGATCACATTGGTGACTATGGGTACCATTTCCACTCTTTGATCTTGATTTGTTGGATTTGAACACCCAAGGATCTTGTGGTGGTGAAGCACGAAATTCCAAGGACAAAAGGAGCTTGCTTTTCCTTGTTCTTCACTAAGGTAAGAGGAAGATTATTCTTTTCAACCCATTTTGGTAGTGAGAAACGTCTTTGTTGTGTTGATGGGGTGAAACCCATTTGTGGGCACCCCTTTGTTTAAGTGATTTTGGTTGTTTAATGGTGTTTTGATTGGTAGGAATTAGTTGTATGTTGATAGATCTTGGATTGTATGAAGATTGGAATGGTTTCTGGTGATTTCTATGTCCACAGAGTGATACACGGCCATGTATCTCCCTGTGTGACTAAAACGTGTTTTCTGGTGCACTCCAGAGGAGTACACGTCCAAGGCCGTGTATGACCACATGGCCGTGTACTCGGGGCCGTGTAATTTTCACATGGCCGTGTAACATGTTCAGCCATGGAATTGAGGCTTTTCTAGCCCCTTGGAGGTTCAAGGTCCCCTTGGGCACTTGACTCAAGGCTTTTGGACTAATGCAAGCATAATAATCTGGAATAATTGGGTGATTAGAAACTAATTAGGGATTCATAAAGTAGGAAAAAACAAGAACGTGAGCATGCCTTATAACTTATAAGAGCTTTGAATAAAGATAGTACATGAGTGTGATTGAGGCTATGAGGAACTTAAACTAAATATTCTAAGAGCGTTAACGCGAGAACATAATGGAATTAAAGCATAACTTTCATAGTAACTTTGAATAGTATGTGTTCACCTATGAGATTTTAGTATTGATTCATTATGGCGTGTGAATTTGGATAGGTTATGCTATCATTGTGAATATATATATATATATATATATATATACATATATATGCATTGAATCCATATGCATTGAGCATGATTGAAACATACATTGACATTGTGATTATGGAACCGAAGTACCGGACCAAGAAACCTCAGGTAGACTATTTAGTCAGATGTGGTTTACTTTTATAACCAGAACCACCAGGTTGACGATTAGTCAGAAAGGACTGGTTATTAGAGGAAACCCAGTTAATAGTGATACTATGTAGTCATATAGGCGATTATATAATATCACTGATGAAAATGGTATTGAACAATTGTATGGACGGTTGCTTCAATACCATTGGGAATGGTACAACGGAGGGTTGAATCCCATTGAATATGCATTTGTGCATTATACAGTTATGGCGTATTATGCATAGGAGTGGACGAGGACTTATAGGATAGTGGGGTCTTGAATAGACCTAGGGGGACGTCAGGGCGCGGTGTTTCACCTGTGATCAAGTTATCACCTTATATATATACCCCTGGCCGTGAACACTGCTGCAACATACTGGCAGCCCGACAAGGCACTATTGCTTTCCATGGCCCGGCGTAGACTGTCTATTGAGGGGGGACAGATCTTTTGGGGCGTTCATCTCTGAAAACCTTGAGTTTAGCTCCATGGAGTAGGAAATGAGTACATTGTACATGAGAATGGTCAGTATACGCATTGTGCATATGCATGTTCAGTTCACATATTATCATGACATAGTTAACATACATATTGTGGAAACATAAATACTTGTTATATATCTATAATGAATACTTGTTGTTATAGTGCTATTGATAATTGTATTATCGTGGAATATGTTTTCTGAAAATATCTATGCAATTGATAACTTGAACATATTTGTGATATTTGTATATATGGAATGACTTCGTTATTCGTATTATGTTTCTTTACTGCCATCATAGGTAATGAAAGTAGAATGTCTTACCTCTTTTCTGTATTTGTTGCTATTCTATGTGGTTTTTGGTTAAGTTCTGTAAAGGGGGCGAGGTTGAATCTCTTAGACTTCACTTGGTTTGATTTTCTGCGTTCGGTAAAGACACCTTGAAGGGACCCTATTGGTTTCGTCATAATTGAGTTCACCGAAGGTGTTAAGGCTTGGCGAGTCGGCTGGATCGACAAGCGTATGCAAGTTGTTGGGGATCCGACCTTGACCATGAAAAGGACTGCGATTGAAGACCTTATCCTGTATTTCTCACTACACCGGTGTGCCCAGGGTTGCCTTACGCATTCAGGATTCGAGGGAGTGCCCAACTCCTTAGTCGTGGATATGTTGTGGGTAGTTTATACTTTATTTTGCATTACCTGTATAAAGTGTATTTTTGCGTATAAGTATGTTTTAAGGTGATTATCCAGACTTAAATGTTATAAATTGAGTACATCTTATAATTCATATTTTTAACTGGTGGTATATGTAACTATTCATTCGTGGCTCATATTTTCTTGTATATATACAATTGTTTAATTTGTTTAAATGTTATTTGACAATCGTAACACGTCAAAATTTAGTGACCGTGACATAATGATGATTGTGCCGTGGTTATTAAATCGAGGGGTGCTGCATTAGGTGGTATCAGAGCTCAGTTCATCCTGTTTAGCCGAGGTATGGACTGACTATACTTAGACATGTTAGAAGTTTCTTTGTATGTTGTGTACTTCCTTGTCTCTTGATTGAGATGTTGGGAAAAGAAGGCATGGCTTGCCATAGGTTGAGTGTTGGTAGCTACTATTACATAGTTACATGATATTAAGTACTGGCCCACTCAATGTGTAATGTTCTGTGTCTACGGGAAACTATGACTTCTCTTAGATGTATTAAGGCAATAATAATTCTTTTAGAAAGAAGCTCAGCTTGTATGACTGAACTTGCTTAGGATTTAATTACATTTACACCCTTATTGTGTTACCTCTAGAATTGTTTGAGCCTATGGGTTAAAAAAAAAGGGTAGTTAAATAAGACTTGCAAGGTTAGTGGACTGAGGTGTCCAAGAGGTTTTCAAAAATCAATTCTCTTTGGAAAAGAGTATCTGGCGTAAGTTTGGTACGAGGAGCTGCTTGGGAGTCGAAAACTTACAGGAGATCGCGCCGCAAAAGGCAGAATGAAGGAGCTCAAGTTATAGTCTTTCGAGTTTGTCTCGTTGGATTGTGTGACTTTTGTGCTTGGTTTCCGAAAGGAGACAATATTGTTTGGACTGAATGCTTTTGATTTTCCTTATGGTTTGATTTGTTGTCCTTGAAGGAAGACAATGACTCGAAGTAGACATAAGCACGTGAACGCGGGGAATAACGATGATGACACGACTGCGGCAGCTGAAGAAATGCAAAGAATGGTTGATGTAACAACACACCAGGATAAGAGGGTCGCACAACAGCAGGAATTGGAAGTTGAGGTCCAAAATTTGATGGAAGAAAGTCGACTTTGGGGAAACTCTGGTTTACTAAAGTTTCAAAGGAGAAATAATAGAAAGATTGATTAGCGTAAGCAGAAACTGTATTCACGATGGTCGAGGGAGCAACAGCGACAGCCAACATATGAAAGGGGTGCGAGTGGTAGTAAGTCCAACCCAACCATGGCATCCTTACCAAAATGTAAGAAGTGTGGCAAGGGCCACTTAACAAGGTATTGTACGATCGAAGGAATAATTTGTTTCAAGTGAGGAAAACAAGGACATGTGTCAAGGGATTGTGCTTTGCATGGGACGAAGCCTCCATATGCAATCAAGAGGGTAATCTGCCTCAAGTGCGGAAAGAACCACTTAACAAGGGACTATAAGATTGAAGGAGTAATCTGTTTCAAATGCAGAGAGCTAGGACATGTGGCTAAGAACTGTACTTCGCAAAGGATGAAGCCTTTCGTTGGAGATGTATGTACTTCAAGATCTCACGGAGAAGGACGAGTTAAATTCTCAAGTGGAGTGGAAACATCCAAGACTGAAGACCTGAACGAGGGAGCTCGTACTACAACTGATGACCCTATGATTTTACTATATAATTCCGGGGGTAACCCGTATCTTTATGACATATGACTGTATGAGCCTATTAAGGTTGTTTGAATCTTCATCATCTTTTGACTAAGTTATTTCTACTTCTGCGACTAAGAACTTATTAATGGTAGCCAAGTTGTTTAAATTATCCTATGACTTGTTAAAAAAAATTGAATCCTTCTGTTGATCTGATTTGTTTACTTCTGTTATAAATTAGATGTAATGTTAACGAAGGGATTAGTTATCTTCCACCATGTCCTGTTGAAATGTTTCAGTGAAATTTTAAGAGTTTGTTTCTGGAATTGGGTTGTCTGTGTATTTACTTCTTTTCGACCCGAATATTACTATCCTCATTCGTAAGCCTGCTCTCATTGCAACAAGTTTATTTAAAAACTATCCTATTGCTGTTAGAAATTGGAACCCTTTTTACCAATTCAATCATCTACTTTCTTCATGAATAGGCTTGATCTCAGGAAAGAGATTAATCATTTTCTAAACGGGTCTCGTCATTCGATTCCAATGGAAACTTAGTGTTTCTTGAGACAGAAATTTCCTAGATGTGAATCAATGAAACTTACTCCTAAGTTTTATTGGACCATATCATATTCTTCACTAGACGGGTCCATTGGTAAATCAAATGACTCCCTTACTTTTCTTTCTAACCTTTATAACGTTTCTAGTATACTTCGATTGAGTAAATATATTCCCGAATTTGAACTATAGCAATGCGCCAAGTGTAGCATAATTAGGTGAGAGCTTACCCTATGAGACATTCTGTTCTAATCAAGGAAAGATGATTTGACCAATCAATTGAAGAACGCTGCTATTTTCTCCAAGGTCAGCTTGTATTATGGACTATCATCGAGTTCGCTCAAAGGTAGGAGATTTTTCCCAAAATAACTTTTCTGACGTGTCATGGGCACTACGGGTATTTTGTAATGTCATTTCGCGTAATGAACGCTTCGGTAATATTCGTCGATTACTTGAATATAGTCTCTCTCCTTTGTTGAAAATAGATTTGTCATTGTCCTTGTTGGTGATATTCTGATCTATTCTTGATGTTTGGAGGAACGTACCGAATCTCTCGTGGTGATTCTTCAAATTCTAAAGAAAAAGAAGAAGTTATGCATAAAGTTGTCTAAGTACAAATTCCAATTAGAGGCAGTTCAACCTTTGGGTTATGCGATCTCAAGGGAAGGAATTACTGTGAACCCATCGTAACTCGAAGCATTTCTTTAATGGGAAAGATGGATGACCATAACGAAGATTCGTAGCTATATAGGATTAGCTGGTTCATACGGGAGACTCATCGCAGAATTCTCCAAAGTAGCAAGACTTCTCATTTAACTCAGGTATGAGGGTCAAGTTTTGTATGGATTGATGCATACGGGGGAAATTTTCAAGGATTGAAGAGACACTCGATTTCTTCGCTGAAGATGATTCTACCTAAATCCCAATGAACATTTTAGGATGCCTAGTGATGCTTCGCATTGGAAGTTTAGAACGTGTGCTTAATCAGAATAGAAGGAATAGTAACGTACGCTTTGAGACAATCGAGAGCACATAAGAAGGATTACCTTACACCAACTCAGTGTTAGCTCTGTAGTTGCATTAAAGATCTGGAAGCATTTTCTACAAGGAGAAATTCTCCATGCCTATGGTAATCTCAAGAGTTAGAGGTATTTTGTCCTATTGGAATGAGTTGAACATGAGGCAGAGACGGTGATTAGAAGTTTCGAAAGATTTCGATTTTCTGTTTTGCTATAATCCCGGAAGAGGCCAATGTTGTAGTGGATGCCTTAAGAAGAAAACAAGCTTAGTTTGTCTGCTACGGTGAGCAAGGAGAATAAGTTCGATAGAGCCACTCAGCGATGTACTGTTGTTTGGGGAGTTGGCTGTTGGAATGGCGGAAGACTCAAGGAGCGTAGGATCTTTTATTAATTGGCCTACGATGTCAACACGTTTTCACCTGTTAATATAAGATACTCAATGGAAGGAAGTAACCTTAGTACCGATGATTCAGATTGATGCAGCTGGAGATGCAGCACGAGAACTAGAAGACAAAATGAAAGAAACATAGCCGCGATTGTTCTAAGATATGATGAATTTCGAGGACGAAATTCCTTTTAGAAGGGAAGAGTTGTAACATCTCGAAAATTATTTATTTCATTATAAATAATTATTTTATAACATTTACGATTTTTGAGAATTTTTCTAGATTTTTCTGAAAATGTCAAATATTTTAATATATTTCTCATTTTGCGTGCACACTGAGCATTGTTAGTGTGACGTCTCGGAAAACTGTTTGTTTCACGATAAATAGTTATTTTCCAATATTTGTGGTTTTTAGAAATTTTTGTGAAATTTTCTGGAAACGTTGAATATTTTAATATATTCTTCATTTTGCGTGCCCACTGAGCGGAACGGGGAAAATGAAATATTTTCCCTGAAGCTGGTAAACTTTGGACTGTAGAAACGTCGACGAGGAATCTTACTAAACCCAAGGCGGGACACAGTTTACAAGGTTTTCGTTTTTGAAGATTTTATCTGATAAATAAAATCACAGAATAATTATTTATCTGATAAAACAATAAAATATCATTTACGCTAACTGTAAAATTTTGTCCACTGAGAAATAGTTCTAGTAGATTATTTCTATCTAATTATTTTGTCTCAAGGAAGCTTCTAGGAAGCTTCCTCCCCACCCACTTTTCTCTCTCTCCTCCCATATGTGTTGCACGGTTGGGGCAAGGGGGAAAACACATTTTTCATTCCCTTATTTTCTCTCCCTCTTACGCAGCTCTCTTTCTCTCCCTCTCTTCCTCTCTTCTCCCACTCACACACTCCATTGTTAAGTTTTCAAGCTTTCCTTGCTCAAGCTAACTCAAGCCATTGTCTTTCCTCACCATCTTCAAGCTTTCTTCTTGGTGGAACTCTTCTTGGCTCACCCATTTTCGTGGTTGGCAACCCAGCTCCAAAGCTTCAAGTTTTGAGGTAAAAGCTCTCAACTTTATTCCCATTTTCTCTCTATTTTCATGGTCCACGGTCACATTGGTGACTATGGGTGCCATTTCCATTCTTTGATCTTGATTTGTTGGATTTGAACACCCAAGGATCTTGTGGTGGTGAAGCACGAAATTCCAAGGACAAAAGGAGCTTGCTTTTCCTTGTTCTTCACTAAGGTAAGAGCAAGATTATTCTCTTCAACCCATTTTGGAAGTGAGAAATGTCTTTGTTGTGTTGATGGGGTGAAACCCATTTGTGGGCACCCTTTTGTTTGAGTGATTTTGGTTATTTAATGGTGTTTTGATTAGTAGGAATTAGTTGTATGTTGATAGATCTTGGATTGTATGAAGATTGGAATGGTTTCTGGTGATTTCTGCGTCCACAGAGTGACACACGACCTAGGCCGTGTATGAATACACGGCCGTGTATCTCCTTGTGTGACTAAAACGTGTTTTCTGGTACACTCCAGAGGAGTACACGGCCTAGGCCGTGTATGACCACACAGTCATGTACTCGGGGCCGTTTAATTTTCACACGGCCGTGTAACATGTTCAGCCATGGAATTGAGGCTTTTCTAGCCCTTAGAGGTTCAAGGTCCCCTTGGGCACTTGACTCAAGGCTTTTGGACTAATGCAAGCGTAATAATCTGGAATAATTGGGTGATTAGAAACTAATTAGGGACTCATAACGTGGGAAAAACCAAGAACGTGAGCATGCCTTATAACTTATAAGAGCTTTGAATAAAGATAGTACATGATGTGATTGAGGCTGTGAGCAACTTAAACTAAATATTCTAAGAGCGTTAACGCGAGAACATAATGGAATTAAAGTTTAACTTTCATAGTAACTTTGAATAGTATGTGTTCACCTATGAGATTTTAGTATTGATTCGTTGTGACGTGTGAATTTGGATAGGTTATGCTATCATTGTGAATATATATATATATATATATATATATATATATATATATTGAATCCATATCCATATGCATTGAGCATGATTGAAGCATGTATTGACATTGTGATTATGGAACCGAAGTACCGGACCAAGAAACCTCAAGTAGACTATTTAGTCAGATGTAATTTGCTTTTATAACCAGAACCATCAGGTTGACGATTTAGTCAGAAAGGACTGGTTATCAGAGGAAACCCAGTTAATAGTGATACTATGTAGTCATATGGGCGATTATATAATATCACTGATGAAAATGGTATTGAATAATTGTATGGACGGTTGCTTCAATACAGTTGGGAATGGTACAACGGAGGGTTGAATCCCATTGAGTATGCATTTGTGCATTATACAGTTATGGCATATTAAGCCTAGGAGTGGACGAGGACTTACAGGATAGTGGGGTCTTGAATAGACCTAGGGGACGTCAGGGCGCGGTGTTTCACTTGTGATCAAGTTATCACCTTATATATATACCTCTGGCCGTGAACACTGTTACAACGCACTGGCAGCTCGACAAGGCACTATTGCTTTCCATGGCTTGGCGTAGACTGTCTATTGAGGGGGGACAGATCTTCTGGGGCATTCATCTCTGAAAACCTTGAGTTTAGCTCCATGGAATAGGAAATAAGTACATTGTACATGAGAATGGTCAGCATATGCATTGTGCATATGCATGTTCAATTCAATATTATCATGGCATGGTTAACATACATATTGTGGAAACATAAATACTTGTTATATATCTATAATGAATACTTGCTGTTATAGTGCTGTTGATAATTGTATTATCGTGGAATATGTTTTCTGAAAATATCTATGCAATTGATAACTTGAACATATTTATGATATCTGTATATATGGAATGACTTCGTCATTCGTGTTATGTTTCTTTACTGCCATCATAGGTAATGAAAGCAGAATGTCGTACCTCTTTTCTGTATTTGTTGCTATTCTATGTGGTTTTTGGTTAAGTTCTGTAAAGGGGGCGAGGTTGAATCTCCTAGACTTCACTTGGTTTGATTTTCTGCGTTCGGTGAGGACACCTTGAAGGGACCCTATTTGTTTCGTCATAATTGAGTTCACCGAAGGTGCTAAAGCTTGGCAAGTCGGTTGGACCGACAAGCGTATGCGAGTTGTTGGGGATCCAACCTTGACTGTGAATAGGACTGCGATTGAAGACCTTATCCCATATTTCTCACTACACCGGTGTGCTCGGGGTTGCCTTACGCATTCAGGATTCGAGGGAGTGCCCAACTCCTTAGTCATGGATATGTTGTGGGTAGTTTATACTTTATTTTGCATTACCTGTATAAAGTGTATTTTTGCGTATAAGTATGTTTTAAGGTGATTATCCAGACTTAAATGTTATAAATTGAGTACATCTTATAATTCATATTTTTAACCGGTGGTATATGTAACTATTCATTCGTGGCTCATATTTTCTTGTATATGTACAACTGTTTAATTTGTATAAATGTTATTTGACAATCGTAACACGTCGAAATTTAGTGACCGTGACATAATGACGATTGTGCCGTGGTTATGAAATCGAGGGGTGTTGCATGAATCAACAATGGCTGTGGATGATGAACCTCGACCTCCTCAGCCATTTGGGTACACCTCATGAGTTTGGCCCTAATTTAGTAAAGTTCAAATATTTATGGTGCTCAGAAAATTGTTTCTCCCATAGAAGAGCAGCTGCATGAATTGTTGAAGTTATTACTACTTTAATGTCCACTTTGAAGGTTCCTGGGCGTGGAAACTTTTTATCTTGGTGCACTATTGTTATCTTTACTTCATTATGTGATTAATCCATGAACTGGATCTTATTGTTATATATCTATTTTCAAAGAGATGAGGATTAGAAAAAAGATGCAGCCAATTTGTAGAATTTTTGTTTTTGTGTATACCCTTTGTATTTGAAGTAGTTTTCTCTAATTACTGATCACTAAATGAGGCCAAGGATTATGTTTATAGAGTATTAACATAGTTATTTTTTATTTTTTATTTTTTTTTATTTTTTTATTCATTATACTCAATTAGTAATAAAAGCTGTAATTGGGTTTGATTTATTTCTTCAATGATGTTGGAGGGATTCGCTTAATGATCATGGCTTATGATTTTCCAAGACAAATATAAAATAGGTTGAAATATATTTAAATTGGCATGCCAACAAAGTTGAGAAAATAAAACTAATTTAAAATAAAAAAATAATAGCAGCGGTTACAAACCGTCGCAAAAAAATGTAGATTTTTCTAATTCTAGTAGCGATTTGGAAATTGCCGCTATAAATAAATAATAGTGAAATATAAAATTTTAGTAGCTAACCGCCGCTAAAATATTGTCGCGAAAACCACCGCTAAAAAAATAATAACAACAGTTATTCCAGCAGTTGTCTGAAATCGCTACTATTTTTTTTGTGGCAGTTAAAATCAACAGTAAACAGAGATTTTAACCGCCGCTATTAACAATATTTTTTTGTAGTTAGAAATTGTTAGGCACACATGAAAAACAATTCAATCATAATCGAACTGATCTTGCTTAATCAATTCAATGTAACTCGCAAGTAGTTGTCAAGAAAGGTAGATATAATATTACTAGGTATTGTTTTCAATATAAGGCCTTTTCAATGTAGTAGTTGATCTTATTTTTTTATTTTGTTTTATTTTATTTTATAATTATTATTATTTGGCTAAGCGTGACAGATTCATGGAGATCTTTCGGGATTGAGATGCATTTTAGTCAATAGAGTTTTAGTTATCTAATGTTTGTTTCTTGTACGAGGAGTTTCCTAGCTTCCTTTTTTCTGTCTTGGATGTACTTAAATTGCTAATTGCTCTTGATTATATATATATATATATATATATATATATATATATATCATATATATATGGAGAGAAATTAACGTACACCTTAGTAAGATTTGAGGACGTACATAAATTGCTAATTGTTCTTGATTTTATATATATATATATATATATGTGTGGAGAGGAATCACATCAGTGTAAGATTTGAGTTTTATTAAGTTTTCACGTATTTTTTTAAGTGTGACACTAATTATCGTTTAAAATAATAAAGTTGTCCTTCTCACAAGTGCTTTTTTCACAGCTTAAACCTTAACAATGTAGAAGCCTCTCAATTATTAAACTTAAATTTTGTTTACCACTTCAACGACCCATTATAGGATTCTTGATAAAGTTTATGGCTCAGATTAAAATAAAATATTTTCTGATGAGGATAGAACAAGAAAACATTCTTTAAACATACAAATCATGTCAATTCCGCCAATGCAAATTCAATGAAATGCTCAAGGACTTAGATAATATGAAAGTTGCAATTTAAAATGAGATTGTGACTTAAAATTAAATGTGAGGGATGTAGGTTCAGTTAACTCTTCACATTAAAAAAAATAAAAAACTCCAACAACTATTACCTGGCTTCCTAAATATTTATAAAAAATTAAGAAAAATATTAAATAGAGCAGTTGATTCAATTCTGGCAAAGAAAATTGTTTGGTTCACTCGATTTTTATTGAATTTTGTCACACTTTTATCTTTGGGACTTGGGACTTTGAACTCTTTTTCTCTTGTGTCATAAATCATAATACTTTGTGGATTGGATGAAATCACCAAGTAGCACTGTAGCGGATATTCGTGTGCTTGTTTGATTATTTGTTTTCTGGGTTCCTGAAGACCTGAACCAAAGACATGATACAAGATATTCAATTCACTAGAGGTAACCATGTACATGTAGGAATTAACGGAATTGTTTGACTCGGGCCCAATGATACTTTCAATTTATTAAGTTCTTTATGGGCCATCCAAATTTAAGCATAAATGTTTATTAATGTTTAGGCCCCGCTAAGGAGTTGTATAGTTTTATGGGTGACCCAAAAAGAAACGTTTTCCAATTCCTTACTACCCAAAGAAGAAAATAAAAAGACTTATGTTGAGAACCAGTGTAATACTTTAATACAAATTATCATAAAATAAGCAGTATATTTTAGGATAAAGTATATCAAGCATGTCACTTTTTAATATGCATAAAACATAAATCTATAAAAACATATATAGTCATTATAGAGAGCCACGAAGATGAAAAAGATCATATATTTACATCAATGACTAACAAGCCACATTGTAATACATAAACATTTTACAAACTAGTCAGCAAAGTAAATAATTACAAGTTGATTCAAAAAGAAATAAAGCAACTAAATTAAGCCTTCTACTTCTTCTTTTTCTTACCCTTATTCTTTGGAGGGTCTTTACCTGGATTTACATAGAATATACAGAGGTGAGAAATCACAATTTCTCAGTATAAGTATACCAAAACCAGTAGTTATTTATTTAACAACAAATAAACCAATTGAACACATATTTACACACTATGTAAGAGAATATACGATATCAATAATATCAAAAAATCGCTCATACAATCCTAAGATACTATTGAACAAACAACTAAGCAACCAAACAATCAAGCAAGACAACTGTCCATACAATTGTCAACAATGCAATGCTTTATGTTATGAGGTATGATTATGGTCAAACAATGTCCTAATATTATGATTATGCAAAGTCAATGCGGGTTTTAGTTTTTTGAAAACACAAGTTACTTACTTAGGTCACAATACATAGGAATAGCAAGCTTTAAAAATAGAAAAGACTCATCTCAAATTGCATTTGAGAATATCTCAAGGTTCACACACAAGAGATTAGGAAAACTAGCAAACATACAATCATGCTCACCCTTACCACCTAAGGGGCCAGACTATGTTCTAAGCTCTTTCTATAGCTCAACCTTGTTAAAAACAAAAGAGCATTTGCCACACATATGCAAACTAATTCAACCTCACTCATGAAGGGGAATTTCATGCAATATGACAAGTAAAACATAGCTCACTCTAACACTTAGAGGAACCAAACACCCATTTTCACACTATCCCAACTCAACTTTGACAACAAAGGAGTTACTAGTGCTTGAAAGGTTGAAAAGTACCTCAGATACTTTCTTTGAACTCTTGGCATTGGTTACATAGCTTTTACAAGCTCTAACTTAAACCCAAGAACTAGAAAATCTGTTTTCCACATGTCCCTAATCGGTTATCCTTCCTTGGTATTCGGTTAGGATAAGGCAAAGTCTACATTTTTTGTGAAAGCATAACCAGTTATGCTCCTTGAGTAACCGATTAAAGGCTATTTAAAAGCTATACATGAGCTACTGTCTTCACTCAATAACTGATTAGACCTTTTTGCTAATCGGTTATGGGGCTATCTCATGTTGTCCCACTTCTTTGTCAGACCAAATAACCGATTAAAGAACACTCCTAATCGGTTATGGGCTTCAAACTGTGTCGATTATTCTAGGCATGACAACACCAGAAAATAGAGTTCCCACGTGAAACTCTTTGCTCACACACATATACACTCATGAAGGACTCCCCACACCACAAGTGTTATCAAAACAAGGTTACAAGAGTTCCAGAACACAACCAAGACATCAACAACCCTTGGGTCATGTTCATCCAACTCAAACCATAAAAAAGAACAACCCTCAAAACCATTTCCAACAACCCATGAAAACTCCATGTGACAAGAGATTGAAAGAAAATGATGAAGTTGCAGATCAAACACCCGTACCTCAAACTGATATGATGATGGAGATTCAAGCTTCAATCTCTGATCTTGGATTTCCCCTTCCTCTTTTGCTCCTTGTTTTCCTTTTCACCACTTTGAACTTCCACCCTTGCTGCTGTTTGTGTTTCAGACATGAAGAGAAGAAATAAAAGTGATAAATGAGAAACAAAGTAACATATAAGAAGTCAAGGAAAGTGGTTGTAATCGTTGATGGTTTAAGGTCGTATGATATTACACTGGTACTTCCTGATCTGCTAAAAATACTTAGATTTTGCTAAATCAAGTTTTTCAAGTTCCAACAACTTTAAAATAAATACTAAGATTTATTAAAAAAGTTGTTTCACTAGCATTATATTTTTTCATATCTATAACTAGTCAATCCGGTATTAAAACACACAACTAGTATGCCTAAAAATACCAAACTGACTTCTATTATTCTCAATTTTTAACCACATCACAGAATACACATTTTTGACTTAGAAATAAATTATTCATATCTATTTCCATTAGCTAAGCCATTTGTGCTAATATCTAAGTCATTTTAAGCTACTTTTCACCTTTTGCGCCACAGCAAAGTGCCTAAACTAACTCAGATTGTCACAAAATTAAACAAGCATGTTAAGCTAGGATTAAGCTACCTCTGTAACTATTTACAAGTCTAAACATGTTAAAGAGGATGTTACAGCCAAAACCAGAAAGTGGTATCTAATCACGCTTCAAATGGTTGTTGATGGAAGAATAAGGCAGCTCCTCCTTGTGCGGAAACTGTGGAGAGGAGGTTAGTGTACCTGTAAAGCACTTTGACACTCAAGTTAAGGTCGTGCACTAGGAGGGAGAAGTATATGAGAATAGATACATATTTGAGTGGCTTAACCCTGTATTTATAGTATGAGATTATTTGCTATGAAAGTAATATTTGAAGAGATAAAGTTTCCCTATGATTAAGATAAGCAATTAAAAGGATATTTGATACCTAAATATCCTCTTTAATTGAGGGATTCTATTAGGATATAGTAGTTATACATAAGTTAGGTTGTAAGGGCAGCGAAGCCGCAATAGGGCAAGGCTGCATTAGGGCCTACCTGATTGGGCCACGTATGTTAGGCCTCCGACCAGGATACTGGGCCAGAATAGCTGCCCCCAACTCGGCACTCTGATCTGACAACAAAGTGTCTAGGTATATCTAATCCAATACTAACAGGAGCGATCCATGCCCCTAGTCATAAGGATCCGTTGTGGGGCAAAGTATTGCCGAGATTCATTATGCGAAGGGATGCGTAGTAAAGATCCGTGGTCTTGTATTAAGGATTTTTTTTGGACAGGGTTTGGCATTGTCATTCGTGATCTGTAGTGGAGTGCCATGATGCCCCCAAGAAATTAAGACCCACTATGGTGTTGCTATTGGGATCCGTTATTGCGGGATACACCATTGATATTGTGTAACATCCTCCCTAACCTATTAGTCTTAAGAAGATATAAAAGCTCAATAATATTTGTGTTAATTATTGGTCAATTTTGAAATTGTTCTGAGCTAGTTTAGGTATAATGTTATAACCCAAGATGTGAAAAATAGCTCATATTAACTCAGAATTTAACACAAATTGCCTAAACAACATAAATAAAAAAGGAAAAAATTATTTCTAGACCACAAAATATTAGAATGAGTTGTGGTGAATTTTGAAGAACTAATTGAGTTAATTTAGTATTTTTAATAACACATAATGAGTGTTTAAATGCCAAACTAAATAGGAATATCGTTTGGAAAAATTAAGAGATTTTGAGAAGATGCCAAGTAGAAGATGGAGAATAATTTGGACATGGTTACAGGTTAAGACAGATACCTATAAGCCTATTAGTTTATCTCCTTAGATTTACCTTAACCTAAGGAGGAGTAATAGAGCATAGTGAATATAAAGACAGTTATTAAATGATGTGTATAGAGACTAAACAAAGTTCTGGAATTTCTTATGACAATTATGGAAATTGGGAAACTCATCAAGAGGAGAATAAAGTATCCCTAAGAGATAAAACTTTTACATTCAATAGTGACCACATCCTTAGGTTTTATCTTTATCTTTCCCACTGCCTCATCTTTGTCTTTTTTTTTGCCTTCTTCGGTCAAAAAGCAAGAGAAGAAAACAGAAAGAAAGAAAAGAGATAAGGATAAGAGAGAAAGAATGAGAAATAGAATAAGAAAAAAAAGAAAAAAAAACAGAGAGAGGAAGAAGAAAGGTGTAACATCCTCCCCAACTTAATAATCATAATTAGTGTTATAGAAGCTCAGTAATATTAGAATAAGTTACTTGTTAAAATTTGCCAATCTTTTGGACAAGTTTGATCACAATTCTATAACATTGAAAGTAAATAATAGTTCTTATTTTTAGATAAATAGCTAAAATGGAGGAAATAAATGTGGAAACTTTATTTCCTAGATGAAGATAATTGGAATGAGCTGTCGTAAATTTTGGAGGATCAAATGAATTAATTTGATATTTTTAATAACACTGAGAAAGTGTCTAAAGGTCAAATTAAATAGCTAGGTAGCTCAAAAAATTATGAAACTACTTGGAGATGATAAGTGGAGCATGGAGAATATGTTGGTATGGAAAACAAGTTAAGGCAGACATATTTACTTGCTTTACAGGTTCAACTTAACTTTAAAACTGTAATGCAGCTTACCTGATGAATAATAGTGTATGAAAAATTATGAAAATTGTGGATTAAAGGATTAAGTGAAGTCCTAAATTTTTCTATAACACTTGAGGAAGTTGGACAATATATTTTGGAAGATTAAAGTGTTCCTAAGTGATATAGAAGTTCTAGCAGGAATTCCTACCTTTGATATTTTCTATTCCACAGCCTCAATGCTCTGCCCTTTAACTTAAACGATTTCACACGTTACTTACTCACTTTTCATTCATTTCTCTTCATCCATTCATGTCTTACTCTCTCTCCATCTTCTCTTCTATTCACGTGAAACACAACAACAACAGAAAGAAGGAAAAAAAACAAAGAAAAAGGAAAATCAAGAGAAAGCAAGAGGAAGGGAAAAAGAAAAGAAAGGAAAAAGGATAATGGCAAGCTAGTGGAGCTAATGTAGGGGGAAAAAGTTGCTTTCTTAAATCTTGTTTGTATGATTTTTTTTGTATAGGATTTTCTACACAAATTTCATGGATGCTTAGTTAGGAAGCTTTTAAGAATTTGAATGTGGTTATTGATTTGTGTCAAGTTTATATGTACATATATGTTTTTAAAACTGATTCAGATCACCATGTGTGGGGTAATATGGATTTTTTATGGTGTGTGTATAGAGTAAATCTATGAAGTAGAGAATTGGTGATAGGAGGTTGAACAAAACATAACAGCAGAGCAGAATGGATTCTACTGCATACTATTCGAATAGCACGCAAGCTATTCGAATAAAGTTGTTACAAAAATGCAAAAATTGGAGTCTTATTCGAATAGCATTTTAGCTATTCGAATAAGCTTATTCAACAGAATGAAAACGTGAGACTTGAATTGAAGGAAAATAAAAGTTATTCGAATAGCTATACAAGCTATTCGAATAACCTAATCTAATAATGTTAACGTGAACTCAGAATTCATATTTGATACTTGAATCACCTTGAAGATGTGATACTTGAATCACTTTGGAGTAATTCAAATAATATAATAGATATTGGAATCACTTTGTTGAAGATGTGAGCATGTGAATTTAGAATTGGGAAGGAAATAAACATATACTTGAATAACTATATTAGTTATTCAAATATATGTTTATGTGTTATAGACGTATATATGACATAAAAGTTTGTGTGATATAAATGTGATATAGATTATTGTAGCATATTTTGATACTTTGTGTCAAAGTTGAATATTGATAGAATTCTGAAATTTTAGTCATGATGCATTTGGAATATTTTAAAATAACATTGGACTATTTGGTATTTGGTATGAGCATGAGTGTTTGCTTTCCTATTTTTCATGATTGAGATAGTAATTTAACTTAGATTGTATTTGATTAGTCAATGCCTATAGATATGATATTTGAAATGTGTTTGAATTGAGTATGAGAACATGCAAGTTTATATTTTATCCTAGTATGCTATTCCCAACATATGAGTATCTTTATGTGTATAATTATATTCAGAATAGTTCAGTGTGATGCACACATGAGTGTTATGAATAAGTTGGAGTGTACCAACCTGAAAGTAGACTATTGCCCAGCTAGATAGAATAATTGGAATAGTTTTATGTGACACACGTATGGTATAGTCATAAATAGGTGCCGACCTGAAAGCAGACTATTGCTAAGGCTAAATAGGATACTCGGAATAGTTCTATGTGACACACATTTGGTAGTGTCATAAAAAGGTTGGAGTGCACCAACCTAAAAGCAGACTATTACCAAGTTAGAACTCGGGTTATGTGAGGTGACCTTTGTTCTGTGGGAATTAGCAAATGGATGAATGAGCACTGAGTTATAAATTGTATTTTGTCATCTTGTATGATCACAAAGAGAGTTTATATTAGGAATTGAATTATAACTTGAGTTTACACATTGAAAAGTATTTGAATTATGATCTTTTGATAATTGTAATCTTTTGGATAACAAATGTTTTCTAAAAACTTTAGTTAAAATGGAATTCTCTTTTGAGAAGAGGAAAGACTGGATTTGGTTTTTACCACCTTTTTATGTTATAAAAGGAGTTTTAAAATGATTTTTTCCCAAAATAGCTGGAAGTATTGTGATGACACGATTTTTTTATTAAAACTACTGAGAATTATTGGAATTATCACTTGTATTATTTTCCATAATATTTCTAGGAAAAAAACAACAAGAGCTAGAAGATAACGCGTGGAGACCAAGCTTAGCGAAAGATATTCGTTTTGAAAATATTTGTATTTTTGGATCTATTTATGAGAATTTAGGAATATCACATGTATATTGTATATTCATATGTATAAGTTTTGTACTTAAATCTGTACTCTTGTATAATGACATGTATAATACATGTAAGATATCCCAACCTTTACAGACTCATGTTTTTATATATCTCTTGTAACACCCTAACACAAAATATCTCGATATTACTGCATATATAAAGATATTTAGCATTAAACATGTTACTACTACTGTTACTATCAAACTAATCCCATACAGATGAAGATTTGTTTATGGTGAGCCACGATAAAAATAGGTCATAATATATATATATATATACATCAAAAGCCTCAAAGGGCATAATGTCATATAAACAACAAAACTACTAAGAAACTACAAGTCGTAAAACAAAATTACATGAACTATTAACATACAACAAAACTAAGCACTAATCTAGTCTTGTTGCTCCTTCTTTAGTTTTGTCACCCCCCTTACTAGGGTCTGGACCTGCTTTTACCATGGGAACATAGAAAGGGCCAAGAACATAAAAATTTTCAGTTGTAAACATATAACACATGTCATTCATCAATATATATTACACACATCTATAATTGATAGCAACATTATACAATCGCTCATACAACTATATAATGTAATAGAACTATAATCTAATTCTCGATATTACACAATTGCCCATACAACTATGTAACATCTATTAGCCACGACAACCATCACCCAACAGGGGGGTGAATTGGGTGATTACAAAATTTTATAACAACATTAAGAAATTAAGCATTTTGAATTAATCAATTAATAAATGCAGCAGAACATGCATAACAAAGACATAACTATTAAGGATTACTTAAATATAACTTGGGTTAAAGGATAAATCAAGCAAATAAACTAGATATCAAGTTCAAATCAAGCATATATAGTTAAAGCACAAATGTAAAGAGATAGAGTTGAGAAGAGCAAACACAAATATTTATCCTAGTTCAGCCACCAGCCACTTGTGGCCTACGTCCAGTCCTCAAGTGAACCACCCGAGATTTTTCACTAAACCTTCTACGTCCAGTCCTCAAGCGAACCACCCAAGATTTTCCACTAAACCTTCAAGCTTGAACAGGCACTTGAAAACTTTTACAAAGTGGAGCACTCAACACACCTTGGGATACCACACCCTTTGTGCTTGAGCCTTAAATTCAAGGGATATCTCACCCACTTTTACAATTTACACAGAGTATAGATGAAATGAAATTCTCTCAAGAATGGAAAATACAAATTGAAGCTCTATTGATATCAAAGATTCATACTTTTAAGCTCAAAACTGAGTATTTGATGAAATGATGGTAAAACTCATGTTCGATGCTCAAGAATCATCTTCAGATTGTTTCCACATTTGTCTTTTATGCCCAAACACTTTCATTTATAGCACAATGCATTTTAGAGCCGTTGGTGGTGGTTGGGAGCATTAAATGCTCAAAATGAGCCATTGAAAATTTGTTTTTGCTACCAGGTAATCGGTTATTACTATTCCATAATCAGTTATGAACTTTAAAAACATGAAAAATGCTCCTGACTTAGTGAATAATCGGTTACGGATATTCCATAATCGGTTATGGCACTTTAGTTTCAAAAACTGACTTTAAATGGTCATAACTTCTTCAATTCTCATCCATTTGAAACAAATGACCACTTGTTGGAAAGATTTTTGAGTCTATTTTCATATGAAATATTTTTAGAACAAAACTCAAAATATTTTAAAAGTTACGATCAAAAGAGTAACCAAAGGTCAGTTTTATAAAATACAAACTTGGCTATTTTTCATAGATTTGAACAACCACCAAGACTAGCTTTTCAAAACATGTTTGTTAGGTATTTTAGCATGTAAGAAACATTTGTAAAGATTTTACAACTTGTTTGAGCTTAGTATGATTCCCTTTTACATTTACACAAGATTTAAGTCCTATAAGCTAAACCTGAAGATCTTGGACTTGATCTTGCCATCATTGTAACACCTTCCAAAGGGCATTACATTTCAGACCAACTCCTTTTAATTCTTTGCCCAAGTTATAAAATATTTAATATTATAAAATACAAGTTTCAAAATTTCTTTTTCGCAGATAACATAAACTTACTGAATTTTAGAAACATAAGACATATGAACTGAATAATATACTTTACATATAAACAAAGTTTACTATATCTATAAGTACATCATACCTACATACCCAAAAAGTATAAACATGTAACATAACTGACCTGGACTGGCCCAAGTTCACAATCCCTAAAGAAAAGAGTCCTCCTCAGAAGACAAATTCCCTAGCCGGGAATGTCTCGACGGATAGAAATCTGAGTAAAAGATATCTCGGAGTCCTCCCTAGGAGTATAGCGAAGATCATTCCACAACTCTCTAATAGGTATAATAAACTCTACATATACAGCAACAAAAGAAAAAGTAGTGACCCCATGGCAGGTCCTACTTATGGATAGAGTAATGTCACCACAATACTCTATATGCTTTGTGTCCCACTGGACACCCCAAGCATCAGCGCCTTCAAGAAACTGTAGTCTAACCAAACCTAGCAGATCCCTCCTTGCCGCCATCGAATTCTTCACAAACATAAGAATAAAACAAAAATAGACAGAACAATAATACAAAGAGGTGATATCCCCTACATCAATACCATCATGGCAGCGTAGAGACAATAGTGACAATAATGCATTCATATACAGCAATATCACAGAACAATAGGTATAATCATGTTTTTTGTAACAAATAATTTAACATTATATATCACAATATATGAATACTGATCATACCACAAAAATAAGTATACTGACTATGCCACAACAATATGTACACTTACTATACACATGCACAATGTGTATACTAACCCTTCTTATGCACAATGCACCCATTGCTTACTCCATGGAGCTAAACACAATTTCAGAGAGAATGATCCAGAAGATATGTTTGTACGTCATCCGCCTATTCAAGTGCTATAATTTTTCTCAGTGTATACATCATGGCTTGTACAAGACATTCTACGCCAGATCGTGAATAGAATAGTGCATTACTGAGATTGTTGGAGCATCGCTCAGTTACCACGGCCCAATGGAGCTACCTTCTATCCACTTGTGGAATACTTGTGCTCCTACACCTCCAAATTCAACACGTAAACTACACTACGCAATTCGCACCCGCACTTTGGTGTAATTCAACTCCTACGAAACAATAGCCTTAACAGACACCGTCTGTCAAACAATGCATGTCAAATGACTCAATGCATATTATAAGCCATTATCAGCCACAAACACATAGAAATATTCCCGGGTCCAGTATATTGGCTCGACAACAAAATTTACTATTCCTCTCAATCGCATAGCATTTTTATCGCATTTTCACAATCGCAAAAAACTTTTATTACATTTTCAAATCGCGTAATGATTTTCAATGTTTTCTCAAATGCGTAGAGATTTTAAATTGTTTTCTCAATTGCGTAGTTAAAAATCATCAATTTTAAATCACGTAAAACATTTTATCGATATTCTAAACTCAACTTAAAACTTTTCTCATTTAATATAAAATTCAGACTTTAATTCTAACATTTTCTCACTAAACCTCCTTTAAATAATATTTCCTAATGTTTTTCACAAAAACTTATATTATTTAATTCAAATCAAGATATCTCAAAATCCTTCTTATTAAATAAAATACTTTATTTTCAAAACATCATTCTAACTTTATTTCCATACTAAGGCCAAAAATCACTCTTTGTTCATTACTCTAAATAAAAACTTTCTTAAATTGAAATATTTTAAATTCTAAACTATCCATAAAAATTATTTCTTTGCTAAAACTCCTCTAAATAATATTTTCTAATATTCTTTCCAAAACTTACATTATTATAATTCTAAATAAAATCCTTTCCCATTTAATTTATTTATATCATCATAAATAAAATACTTTACGTCTCCATATTTCTCCTTAGTCCTAATTTCACTATATTGGCCGAAAATCATATTTTAATTAGTGATAACAATATATTCATTTCTATTTTTATTTTATAATTCCTTAATTAAATTTATTACCATTAATCCTCTAGGTTAACATGTACTAAAACATTTTTGCATTGGATTTCCCCTATGGAGGGTTTGGAGGCCGTGAGCCTCTATGGCTATTGGAGCCAAAATTTCCTTTCCTCACAACCATAATTTATGACATACAACATACTTTAAGCATCAAAATTCTACTCTAACAAGTTCATACATAATATCAAAGTAATAAATCACATAGAACAAATAATTACAAACCACACAATCACACCAAAATTTTGTGTCCTTCACCACCATAAGTGGTTGATGAGGTTAATCTCCCTCTTACCTTAGTGTAGCTTCCTAAGGTCCTTGTATTATCCGTTGTATCAACTTTCTCCACCAAGTAACTCTTGAAATCAAAGTAAACACAAATATATTAACATCCAATGCTAGAGTAGGAAAACCATAGATCAAATATGGTGTTAGAATTTCAAGAATCAAATAAGAAATCAAGCTTGAAAATGGTTGAACCAAGACTTGATCACAACACCGAAGATGCTTAGGATGATGTTTAGAATCAAGTGGTATGGTTGGTTTAAATTATGAGAGATTGGAAGGTATATTTGTTGGGAATCGAGGATACATCATGTAGCGAAAAACAGAATTCTCACCAAGGATCCATGCGAAAAAGTCATAATCCGAGTTTTAAAAAATGTTTACCTCTTGAAGTGTGATCAAAGGAAGTGACGTGAATCACCAACACCGTAACAGCGACGATGTCTCTGCGATATCCACACGAACAGATTGACAAATGTCCAACGTTCACAAAAAGGAGCCTCACGTCTCTCACACAGTGCTAGCTGCGAAGAGAAGAGAAGAAACCTGTCACTCTCTCACTCACTTTCCTGTAGGTGCGGCTAGGGTTCTGTAATACGTGTCTCAGCAGCCCCCTTAGTAGCACTATTTATAATAGTGACTGCTTTAAGTGAGTATGAGCAGCAACAAGGTAAGCTGTGTAACCCTAGACTCATTTGTTATGAGTCTGGCCCACATTTGAATCCGAGTCCAACTTGGATCTATTGCTCCAATTTTAGTTTGCTCTAAGTGTATGACCTTGCAGGTTCTCATTACATTGGCAGTAATATTAAAATCCCATTTTTAATATTACAAGCAGTGAGCGGTATCTAGCAACACATTATTGCTACCCAAGTAATGAGAATGTTAGTGATTTGACATAACCTTTCCGTGACCAATGTTTCCGTATCGTTTAGTCCCTTTGTCAATATATCTAGATTGAACACAAGGCATGAAATGTGTCACCTTTGTATAATCCAATCCATCATTTCCTGATACTCGAGTAGACTTTGTAACAACAAATGAAATCAATATCTCATATTGACTCATTTGAGTATGGCCATGCATTTCGCAGTCTCACTCAATCAAGGGGCCCGAAGATATCGCTCCTGTTATGTAGGAGTGACAAATCCCATCTAGGTCACTCACATCACTCTGCATGATTCGTGGTATGTCTAATAACCAACTTTATAATCACCTTGTTACAGATAATGTTTGATGGCATTAAAACACATAACTCCTCATGTAAGAATTGTAGTGATTTCAGGTTAAAGGACCACAGACACCATTATCACTATGAGAATTGCTTATGACACTCACATAATGATTCATGTAGCATTCCCATGGCGGGTCAGTCCAGTACATCATTACTCTAATATATGCCCATGTGAAGACTTGATATCTCATATGCATGACCCGTGAGATGTGGTCATCAGTTTACACACATACTAGTCTCAATGCATTATTGTTGTCCTAATTAACAATAATACTTGACTAAGGACATTTAAGAATAGTATTCTAATTTTATCCAATAGGATCTCACGATCAAGTCAACCACTTGATGTCCTTTGGCATCAAACTTACTATTCTATGGACTTTATTATGTTTATTAAAAAGAACACAATAAATGAAATGTCTCATATATTAAAATTAGCATAATAGAATGTATGTAAATACAGACAAATGTATCAGCCTCTAGGGCATACACCAACAATATTTGGGTAGCTTGGCCGTGAGATGATGAAGAGAAAATGAGACAAAATGGTGTTTAGCTTTTGCATGAAAGATGATAGCTTTGAAAATGTAATATTTTCTCTCTCCTAAGCCCTTATGGCTGTGAGATACAAATAGAGTGAGAGATATTTTATTTCACTACAACCCATCTTATCCATTGATTAAATCAAGGGTGAGTATCCAAAGCTTCTCCTCTAAGCTTGTTTCTAATTGGTTGTTCAAAAAGATGCCATAACCATCATCTTTGACGAACCTCAAGATATTTTCCAAAAGCTATTACCTAATGGATAATAGCTACTGCTATTTATTATTCAATAGATAATAACATTACATAATGGATAAAAGCATTACCTAATGGATAATAACATTATTCAATGGATAATAGAATGTACCCTAAATACAAAAACATTACCCAATGGACAATAGCATTATCCAATGGATAATAGCATTACCCAATGCATAATAGCATTATTCAATGGATAATAGAATGGAACAGAAACTCAGATAAAGAAAATTTTCGTCAACTGTTTACGGTTTCGGGTTTAGTAAGTTCCCTCAGCCCCGCATTAACAGTCCGAAACTTTCTGGTCCTAGAAAAATTTTTATTTTTCCGAGCTCGTCTCAAACACACATACAGCTCAAAATAATATTAAAATAATAAAAATAATTTAAAAATTCTCAAAAATTCACAAATATTATAAAACTCATAAATATCAAGAAAAATGAAAAATCGAGATGTTACAATCATTGATTCTAGCCCTTAGGCTTGTTGATGTAATCCAAGCTTCCAAAAAAAAAAATTCTCTTCAAATATTGTAAATGCTTAGAATATCTTATCATTCTCATTCTTCTTGAGTTGAGCATAATTATGATCATTTGCTTTCTTGTTGGAATGCTCACTCTTGGTACTTAAACTATCCTACAAAGTATTGCTCACTTAAAACAAACGTAGTTAGTCCAAATTCATAATTCAATATCTTCATATGCATGATTCATAAATGTATAACTCTAGTTAGTTTAACATGCATATAAGACTTTCATAAACATATCCAAATAATATATTTATCAATTACTAATGGATATCTCTATATAGAATGTAACAAAGAATACTTTGCATATTTTGATTTAAATAGAGCCAAATTTAATATTAATGTAATACAATCAATATAACATATTATTGGATATATTCTATAAAAGATGCTCTAGAGAATATACATGATTCTTTTATGAAATATAACAAGATGGAGTGCATGATCATGCATGATTCAATAAGCACATCTTTGTAGCATAATCATCATTCTTTTTATCTTGTATTTGTCATCATCAAAACTTAACATATTAAACCATTAGGGCAAATTTATTCTCATAATCTCTCCTTTTTTGATGATGACAAATCACCAAAGAAAAATATGTTGAGCAATATAAAAGAATAGATATTCATGTAAGCATATCGAACAATAAGCACAAGGACATATTTTTCTTTTCAATTCTCACTCCCCTATTTGACATCAACAAAAAGGCTTAGGAAGGAATCATAATATTTTCTTCCCTATAGATAAAACTCATGTTATCCAAAAGAGTAAGATCTTCTCAATGAAAGAATCAAAAGACATGAAGTTTAAGAATGTTTAGCTTCTTTCATTGATAGAGAGAAAGAGAATAAGAGATGGTCTTCATTGACATGTTGATAGTATAAACAATAAAACACTTCATGTCAAACAAGGATGTAAGCCAAGAGATATAAATAACAATTTAAGAGCTAGACTTCCTCTCAAAATATGCATATTATCAAAATATAAAACTTAATAGTTTAACATAGTAATGCATATATTTATTATCAATAAGGACATAGAAGAAAGATATGTAAAATGAAAAAGATAAACAACCATTGCAAATCAACAAATAATTATAAAAAGTTATATGAAAAGAAAATAAGCTCCCACTTAATATTGGAATCCCAATATCATTGAATTTGTACTTTTTATTTACCTTTTCTCAATATCATATGAACCAAAAAAAAACTTCTCCTTTTTTTGTCAAGATAAAAAAAAATGCAATATATATTTTGACAAAGAGAGAAGTCATAGTAAAACCATTGCCAATAACAAGTATTCAATAAGAATTAGAGCAATAGGACAACCAATTCAGGATATTCATTTCAATACGATAGACATAACAAAAACATCATACAGCTTAAATCAATAATAATCATGTTCAACATATAATTCCACAATTGTTAGTTACATAACAAAATGATCTAGCTCCCTTCATCGAAGCACATGATGAATAAAGAGAAAAATGTATGCCAAGACCATGTAAGCACATTACCATAAAGTAAAGCAAGGCAAAAGATACTTATTCTTAATCTATTAATCAAAAATCATTTTGAAAACTTCTATCCCTTTCAAAAAGAATTTTATAAGAACACATTACATTTTAAAAAGTATTTTAGATGGATAAATAGGTTTTATATTAAAACCACATATTCCGTGAGAGTGATCAAACTCAAGTCAAAAGAACATATGAAAGTACATCTCCTCTCTTTTTCATTGAACAAGAACCTTGAGAAAATAAAATATTTTGAAGAACAAGGTTTATTTTTTGAAGTATCATGATGGGGCTCTATAGAACATTTCAAAAGATTTATTTGGAAACTTTCTTAAACATTCTCTCAAGATTTAATAAAACTTTTCAAAGCAAAAGAAGATAGTACTGCATTTATAGCATATGTCCAATGATTTCTAAATTTTCAAGATGATTAGGAGGTGATAATACTTTCAAGGTCTTAAGACAAGTTCAAATGATTCTCAAGGAGATGGAACTTGAAAAGCTTCTTTCAAATATGATAAGAGATTTAACTTTTTAAAAAAATATTAATCAAACTAGAAATTCTTTTCAAAACAAGTGCATGATTCTCATAGGTGTTATATCACTAAGAAACCATAGATCAAGAGAATCATAGATCAATCATTCACCTTGATGAAATATGCTATAGGGATCAAAGCATGTATAGGACTAACATCAACCACCCTATATGCAATGACAAAATTAGCAAGTTAATATCCAATTAGGCATTTTACCTATGGTAAGCATACTTCTCATGTAAGGAAATCATCTAATCATTTAAGATCAATTTATTAACAAGTATTATACAATCCATAGCATATAAAATACCACAATAGCTTAGGGATAGAGATACTTATTGAGTTATATAGAGAGTGATGCTTCTTTAGAATGTTCTTCATTTATAGGTCCTTTGAGTTTGTGCTTTCTTCCATTGAGTATTCCATTCCATTATACTTGAAGAAAGTCTCATTATGTCCCTCTTCGTTCAGCTCTTCTCTTTATTCATTTATACTTGACATTTCAATATTTGATGGTTATATTTGAAGCACATAGAGACACTTGCAAAGCCAACTTTAAAAGCTCTCTAAAATGTATGTTAGCATTAAATATCATTTAAGCTCATTTACAAACGTAATTTAGGTTAATATATAATGTAAAACATGTATCACATTATCAACCATGCAAAGTTAGCTCTAACAAGAATGCATGAAGCACATATGCACTTGAATCCAAAAAATATAGTTTAAGCATTTTCAGGCATGACTCAAGTTTATCAAGGAAAGCTTGATCATCATCAAAACATAAAAAACCATTTTGGGGCAAACAATGATCATGTAAGGCATATAATATTAAGTAAAGAATTCTAATATGCTCACATGCCAATCAAGTTTCTTAAATTGAAATTCAAAGACAAATTCAAGGCACAAGATGAATCATTTACTTCTTGTTTTCAAGATATAAACATATCAAGCAATTTCAAACAAGAAGACATATAACTTTTAACTTTCCAATCTCCAAGTAATTATATAAAACAATTAGGCATCAAAGAGAAAGGATTTGAACTACTTATGAGCATGTGAATTTCTATATTTGAACAAAGAAAATTAGTCACAAGCTCAAGAATAAAGATATTACCATAAAGCATGTCATTCTAAGCAAGATGTGTGCATATCTAGCATGTTAGCATATGTAAAGAAACTTTCTAGATACAATACTAGAGAAGCACAACTTAAGACATGTTAAAGCATAAAAACAACTCTCTACTTCTCCAAATATCACATGATATTCAATTTAAACTAAAAGTGTAATCTTTGAGTTTTTGTAGGTGACTCCAACTTCCATGCCTCAAGGCTCCTTGAGAATGTTATGGTTCTCCATGCCATTCTTTTTATATTTTCATCACTCTTAGAGAACTTGAACCATTTCAAATTTTTGAATCTCAAGTAGCATAGTTTCACTTCACTTCAACGCATGCTTGAGCTAATAGTTTTCCTATAACACAATTCATTGTACTTTCTTTGGTATCCACCAATTTTGGATCCACAGAGGTTAGTCATTGATTATTAATCCATTATACTCTCATAAAGATCAATTTTTCCATAGTATATAAATTGAGCACAACAAATTAAATAATCAATTACCATCAAGTGTAACAACCCATCTGAAAGGGCATCACATTTCAGACTAACTCCTTTTTCAAAAGAATTAAAACTTTACTCAAACTATGAAATAATTGACATTATAAAATACAAGTTTCAAAATCTCTTTTTAGATGAATCACATGAACTTACTGAAACAGAGAAACTCAAATTATAAGAACTGAATAAAAGACTTTTCATAAAATAAGGTTTAATACTTCCGTAAGTACATTATAATTATGTTTCAAAAGCATAAAAGTTACGTACTCCAAAAGAACATATATAACTACCATATGAAGACTGAGCCTAGTCCAAGTCCAAACACTTGAAGAGCAGGGTCCTGCACTCGATCTTCCTTTAGATCCCCTTCGGAATCCATAGTAGACAAAACCCCAGTCGGTGCATGCCACTACGGACGAGAGTCCAAGCAGTCGACTCCACAGAGTCTTCCCTAGAGGTAGCTCCACGATCATCCCAAAACTGATAACTTCGGGAAATGAAGTTATTTCACATGAATTTGATGCTTGTATTTAAGAAATTGAGATGGATTATGGCTTGATGAATTAAAGCATTGTTTTTGTTACAGAAATTCAAGAAGGAAAGACCATGGAAAGGATAAGGAAGCAAAGAAGAGTTCAAAATGGTGAAGGATGCAAAAGAGAAGCAAGGGCAGCTAACTCACGCCTAAGCATGGAAAAATCATGCCTAGGCGTGATCCTCGTAGCATTTCAGGAATTTCCAAGCAGAGACCTCCACGCTTAGGCATGGAAAAGTCACGCCTAGGCGTGTAACTCTTAGGTTTTCAGGGTGCTCAGACAGAGACACCCACGCCTAGGCGCGGGAAAATCACGCCTAGGCATAGATTGCACTTGGTGACTCAAGGGAGAATCAAGATCAAGGAAGAGGATCAAGCTTGGAATCTCTCCATTTTTGTCTGTTCTTTCCCTTTACCTCTTGATTTGTAACTTGATGGATCATTTGATTTCATTTGTTTTCTTCTCTTTCATGATGTGTAACTAAACTCTAATCTAGGGGCTCTCGAGGATCTTGCTATGGATTTGATTAATGTGTAATTAGTTGGGTATCCTTTCAATGAAATTGGTTTTGTTCATCCATATCTATGCTTAGTGCTTGTTATTGATTGGCCATCAATTGCATGTTTTTAATATTCCAATTGAACTAGAAATAGGGTGTTGTGAATATGGATATGGTTTGGTTGATGTATATTCAATTACATTCTATTGGTATGAGTGTGTTAATTAACTAAGGGGATGGACACATATCTCTTGGTCATGCATGACAAGTGTTTGATAATTGGTCTCAATGAGTGATTCTTATGCTAACTCACATGGACACATAGTGGATTAGCTAAGTTTTGCATGGGTAATTGTCCTAGACATATGCTCTTATCTATTGATGGTTATTAGCTAACAAATGTCATTTCATTGATTGGTGCTTGTTAATTGCAATTATTCATTGAAGTAGCAAGTGAATAGGGACCCCTAGGCTTTAATCATTCTCATCTTATCTAATGGAATTGGTGTTTGGTGTTTTCTTATTTTGTTTCTCTTAAATTGTTATTTTAATTGCAACCCATTCTCCTTCGTTTGCTTGGATAAAAATTTGTGAATTTTGGTTAAGTTTAGCATTCTTCTAATTATTCAATCCCTTGGGACACAATACTCTAACTCTCCTTTATATTACTTGTCGACCCGTGCGCTTGCGGATTTACGAACCAACAAGTTTTTGGCACCGTTGTTGGGGATTGAGTTTAGATTTTGTGTTATTTCTTACAATTATTCACAATTCTTATTTCAAGTTTTCTTTGTTGTTTTGTTTTGTTTTTCAGGTACTTAGCTCTTGTATGCGAAGGACTCAAGTGTATCTCGATTTCCTTACGATCCTGAGATCAAGAGGACTTTTCGTAGATTGCTAAGAGAACGACTAGTATAAGGAAATGCACATGAATTGGATAGTGACTCAGAGATGGCGGAAGAAGTGAATGCTAAAAGACTTTTGAGAGAGCATGCCACTCCAAATGCTAGGGACATTCGATCTAGCATTAGAAGGCCAGCTATACAGGCACAGACTTTTGAGATCAAGCCTGCTATTATCCAAATGGTGCAGAATAATTTGCAATTTGTGGATCTTCCCCATGAAGATCCTAATGCTTATTTAGCTAACTTTCTGGAGATCTGTGATACTTTTAAGCATCAAGGGATGACTGATGATGCGGCTCGCTTGAGACTTTTCTCTTTTTCCTTGAGAGATAGGGCCAAGGCATGGCTTCAATCATTACCTGAATATTCCATCACTACTTGGGAAGAGCTAGCTCAGAAGTTCCTAGATCGATTCTTTCCTCCCATGAAGGCAATGAAGTACAGGAATGACATTTTATCCTTCAGACAATTCGAAGGAGAAACCTTGTATGAGGCATGGGAGCGATTCAAGGAGTTACTAAGGAAATGCCCCCATCATGGTATAGCAAAATGGATGTTGGTTCATACTTTTTACAATAGCTTGACAACCTCTATTCGATCCATAATTAATGCAGCAGCTGGAAGGGCTCTTATGAGCAAGACCGTGGATGCAGCCTATAACCTTTTGGAGGAAATGACTAATAACAATTATCAGTGGCCAGCTGAGAGAGTTACTCCTAAGAGATTAGCAGCAGGTATTCATGAAGTTGATGCTTTTACATCACTTACAGCTCAAGTGGCAGCTCTTTCTAAGAAGTTGGACACCATGGGAGTCAATTCTGTAGTAAGTGGAGCTAATAATTCAGTTGATATTTGTGATCATTGTGGGGACCTTTATTCAACTGCTAATTGTATAGCTAGCCTGGAAAGTGTACAATATGCAAAACAATTCCGTCAGCCAATTCACAATAATGTTTTGGGAAATTCTTATAATCCTAGTTAGAAGAACCATCCTAATCTCTCATGCGGTGGACAAGTTCAAGGTCCTTCTTCCTCTTCTTATCAGACTAGGGAAGCTCCCCGTGCTCCTCCAGATTTTCAACAGCAGAGCCCCCTTCAAGCCCAAACTTCAACATCAACTTTAACTTCCAATTTGGAGAAGATGTTTGCTCAGTTCATGACTAGCCAGCAAGAGTACATGACTAAGACCGACTCAAGGCTTGCTTCCCATGATGCTTTGATGCAAAGTCAAGCGGCCTCCTTGAGAAATCTTGAGACTCAAGTTAGCCAACTTGCCCAAGCCTTAAGTAATAGGCCTCATGGGAGTTTTCCAAGTGACACCATCAACAATCCAGGAGGTTCTCCCAAGGAGCATTGCAAGGCTATAACACTGAGGAGTAGGAAAGAAATTGAAGGAAATATGAAGACCAAGTTACTTGAAAAAGAAATTGAAGTTGCAAAAGATGAATTGGTTGTGAACAATGAGGTTGACAAGAATGAAGAGCTAGCAGAGAGGAAGGTTGAAGACAATAAGAAGGAGGACAAGCCTTATACACTACCTCCACCTTTCCCCAATCGGCTAGCTAAACAAAAACTGGATGCTCAATTCTAAAAGTTTTTGGATATTTTCAAGAAACTTCACATAAACATACCGTTTGCTGAGGCTTTGGAACAAATGCCTAGTTATGTGAAGTTTATGAAGGACATCTTGTCTAAGAAGAGAAGGTTTGGGGATTATAAAACTGTTGCACTCACTGAAGAATGCAGTGCCATCTTGCAAAATAAGTTACCTCCTAAGTTGAAGGATCCAGGGAGCTTCACCATTCCATGCACCATTAGCAACCAATTCTTTGGAAAAGCTTTGTGTGACCTAGGGGTAAGCATAAACTTGATGCCTCTATCCATCTTCCAATGGATAGGTTTGGGGGAGGTGAAGCCAACTTCAGTTACCTTGCAACTAGCCGACCGATCTCTCACTTATCCTAAGGGGGTCAGAGAAGATGTCTTGGTCAAGGTTGACAAGTTCATCTTTCCAGTGGACTTCATCATCCTAGACATAGAGGAAGACCGCAATGTACCTTTGATTCTTGGAAGGCCTTTCCTAGCCACCGGTAAGACTATGATTGATGTTCAAAAAGGTGAGCTCACTATGCAATTCAATGATGAGAAGGTAACTTTTAATATTTACAAAGCTATGAAATTTTCAAATGATCATGAAGAGTGTTCTTACATAAGTATGATTGATCAAGTAGTTAATAATGCATTCCATGCTAATTTCACTGATGATTCTCTTGCTTTATCATTGACATCCATATATGAGCATGTAGATAGGGAAGATGTTTTGGAATGTATTAAACTGCTTGACATATCTGCTAAGTTTTTTAGGAAACCAGGCTTTGAATCATTGAACATACCTTCTAACAAGCCCATTCTCCAGCCTTCTATAATCACTCCTCCCAAATTAGAGCTCAAGCCATTGCCTGATCATTTGAGGTATTCATACTTGGGAGATTCATCCACATTGCCAGTCATTATCTCTTCATATTTGTCAGAGGAGCAAGAATCCAAGTTGCTCAGAGTGCTCAGAGAATACAAAAGGGCCTTGGGGTGGTCTATTGCAGATATCAAAGGCATTAGCCCCACCCTATGCATGCACAAAATATTGTTGGAAGCAGATCATAAGCCAACAATTGAACATCAAAGGCGCCTTAATCCTATCATGAAGGAGGTGGTCAAGAAGGAGATCATTAAGTGGCTGGATGCGGGTATCATATACCCTATCTCAAACAGTAAATGGGTGAGCCCAATTCAATGCCTGCCTAAGAAGGGTGGGATGAATATGGTCGCCAATGAGAATAATGATTTGATTCCCACCAGGACTGTCACAGGATGGCGCATCTGCATGGGATTATAGGAAGCTTAACACTACAACCCGGAAAGAACATTTTCCATTACCATTTATTGATCAGATGCTGGATAGGTTGGCAGGACGTGCTTTCTACTGTTTCTTGGATGGGTATTCGGGGTACAACCAGATTGCCATTTCCCCGGATGATCAAGAGAAGACAACCTTCACCTGTCCATATGGTACTTATGCCTTCAAAAGAATGCCCTTTGGGTTATGCAATGCCCCAGCTACCTTTCAGAGATGTATGATGGCTATCTTCACTGACATGGTGGAGAACTGTTTGGAGATATTTATGGATGACTTCTCTGTATTTGGTGATTCCTTTGATGAGTGTCTCCATAACTTGGCCCTTGTACTTCAAAGGTGTGAGGAGACAAGTTTGGTGCTTAATTGGGAGAAATGTCATTTTATGGTCCAAGAGGGCATAGTACTTGGCCATAGAGTGTCACATAAGGGAATGAAGGTGGATAGAGCTAAGATTGAGGTGATTGAGAAATTACCACCACCAATTTCAGTGAAAGGAGTTCGGAGTTTCCTATGGCATACCAGATTTTATCGACGGTTTATCAAAGATTTTTCCAAGCTTGCCAAACCACTATGTAATTTGTTAGAAAAAGATATGCCCTTCAAGTTTGATGAGTCATGTATGGAAGCCTTTATGGAGATGAAGAAGAGACTTGTCTCAGCGCCCATTATTACTACTCCTGATTGGTCCTTACCATTTGAGCTCATGTGTGACGCTTGTGATTATGCTATTGGAGCAGTATTGGGCCAAAGGAAAAACAAAATCTTTCATTCCATCTATTATGTGAGCCGAACACTCACTGATGCTCAGTTGAACTACACCACCACTGAGAAGGAGCTCCTTACAGTTGTCTTTGTATTTGACAAATTCTGGGCTTATTTGGTTGGTACTAAAGTCATTGTCTTCACGGATCACTCGGCCATCAAGTATCTAGTGAGCAAAAAGGATGCTAAGCCAAGATTGATTCGTTGGGTGTTATTACTGCAAGAATTTGACCATGAGATTAGAGATCGAAAGGGTGCTAAAAATCAGGTGGCTGACCATCTTTCTAGGTTAGAAAATGAGAAATATCAATAGGACCCAACTTTGATTTATGGGACATTCCCGGATGAACAACTATTTACTGTGTTTGCTAGTTCAGATCCATGGTATGCTGATTTTGCTAATTACATTGTGAGTGGATTGGTACCAACTGAATTGTCTTATCAGCAGAAGAAGAAATTCCTCCGTGATGTCAGACACTATGTTTGGGATGAACCATATCTCTTTAAACAAGGTGCTGATCAGGTGCTTCGAAGGTGCATTCCTATGGAAGAGACTAGTGCTGTACTTGAGCATTATCATGCTTCACCTTATGGAGGTCACTATGGGGGTGAACGAACAGCAGCTAAGGTGTTGCAATCTGATTTTTATTGGCCAACTCTGTTTCGTGATGCCCACTCATTTGCAGCAAAGTGTGATAGATGTCAGAGAACTGGAAATATCTCCAGGAAGAATGAGATACCCTTGAATTCTATTCTGGAAGTGGAGCTCTTTGATGTGTGGGGCATTGACTTTATGGGGCCCTTTGTATCATCTTTTAGTAACTGCTACATCTTTGTGGTAGTGGATTATATGTCAAAGTGGGTGGAAGCTTGTGCCTTACCAACTAGTGATTCCAAGGTGGTTCTTGTTTTCCTCAAAAAGAACATTTTCACAAGGTTTGGGACCTCTAGAGCCATTATCAGTGATGGAGGATCACACTTCTGCAACAGGCATTTTGCTACTCTACTTGCTAAATATGGTGTGAAACATAGGGTAGCCACAGCCTACCATCCACAATCCAGTGGCCAAGCTGAGGTTTCTAATAGAGAGTTGAAGCGGATTCTTGAAAAAACTGTGAGTCCTTCTAGGAAAGATTGGTCTAAGAAGTTGGATGACGCTTTATGGGCTTATCGCACTACCTACAAAACCTCTCTTGGCATATCTCCATATCAAATGGTCTTTGGTAAGGCTTGCCATCTTTCTGTTGAACTTGAGCAACACGCTTACTGGGCCATCAAACAATTGAATTGGGATTCCAACGCTTGTGGGGAGAAGAGATTGTTACAACTGAATGCATTAGAGGAATTCTGCCTACAAGCATATGAGAATGCTAAATTATACAAGGAGAAGGTGAAGCGGTGGCATGACAAGCACATTATCCCAAGAAGCTTTGAGTTAGGCCAGAAGGTCCTCTTATTCAACTCAAGGTTGAAACTGTTTCCTGGCAAGCTCAAATCCAGATGGTCAGGTCCATTTTTAGTGGTGGAAGTGTTTCCCCATAGTGCTGTAACCTTAGAGGATCTAGTTTCAAAGTCAATGTTCAAGGTCAATGGCCAGTGGCTCAAGCTCTACTTAGGTGGTGAGGTGGAGAGGCACAAAACCTCACTCACCTTGGCTCCTCCATCTTGACAATCTGCAAAGTCTAGCCAGGACTATAAATAAGGCGCTTGTTGGGAGGCAACCCAATTTCCTAACCCTATCTCTTCGCTTAGGACAATTTTATGCATGATTTTTCTTTTATTTTGTATTTTTGTTTGATTTTGTTTTATTGTTTTATAGTGTTTGTTTTTCAATTTGATGCTTTGATTATTCCTGTCATTCCTATGCTGTTTCTTAGATGTTTGAGAATAAGGAGGGTGTGTTTGATGCATGGATGTGGGGTATTCTGGTGTTGCTGTTTAGAATTTTGATCCAGAGTCCCACGCCAAGGCGTGGTTTTTACACTCCTAAGCGTGGTTGTCTCAGTTGCTGTAAGGAATTTTCCAGAGAGCTCCACACCTAGGCGTGTGTTATTCATGCCTAGGCGTGGTCCTCTCTGCGTTTTCAGTAATTTTGGCCTGCAAGAGTCACGCCTAGGCGTGATTTTTACACTCCTAGGCGTAGTTTCTTATTCATCCAAAAAAAAAAAAAGAGAAGAGAGAAAAAGAAAAAGAAAGAAAGAAAGAAAGAAAATAAGTGGGTTGTTATGTAAATTAAAGCCCTTTCATTTTTGTGATGAGAAAATGGAATAAAGAAGATTAATTCTTCAAGTTGGTTTGTGTTTATGCATCTACAAACTTGACTTGATTCAATGGAAGTGGTTGATTATGTGTTTGATATTTGAATTAAAATCTTTTCCCTTCTTCCTTAGCCACTATCCTTAGCCTTACATTACAAGCTTAAAAGACCCTCATGATCTTTGATTCTGTCTTGCCTATATTAGTGGAGAAAGGGATGAAGGACATTCTTTTGAGAGTTCATGTGTATTTTATAATTCATCCATCTTGCTCTTCATGATTAGGAAAGGGTCTTAAACTCATGAGCTTGGGAAATCTTTCATGCACAAAAATGGCATTAAAGGGTGAGCATGGTAGTTGAGAATTTCTTGCATATGTGGACCTTGTTGTGAGGATTAAAATTTCTGAGGGTATGAATGATAATTGGAAACTGGATTTGCCCTAGTTTAATTTGCCTCATATTTCTTGACCTTTGGATTGGACTGTGATTCCTTTTCTTGCCTGGTTTAGTTTGCTCGAGGACTAGCAAATCTTTAGGTTTGGGGGTGTGATAACTTCGGGAAATGAAGTTATTTCACATGAATTTGATGCTTGTATTTAAGAAATTGAGATGGATTATGGCTTGATGAATTAAAGCATTGTTTTTGTTGCAGAAATTCAAGAAGGAAAGACCTTGGAAAGGATAAGGAAGCAAAGAAGAGTTCAAAATGGAGAAGGATGCAAAAGAGAAGCAAGGGCAGCTAACTCACGCCTAGGCGTGGCAAAATCACGCCTAGGCATGATCCTCGCAGCATTTCAGGAATTTCCAAGCAGAGACCTCCACGCTTAGGCGTGGAAAAGTCACGCTTAAGCGTGTAACTCTCAGGTTTTCAGGGTGCTCAGACAGAGACACCCACGCCTAGGCATAGGAAAATCACGCCTAGGCGTGGATTGCACCTGAGACCACGTGCTTCATAAACCACGCCTAAGCGTGGAAAAGCCAAGCCTAGGCATGGGAAAAATCCTGATCCACGAAAATTAGCTTTTAATGTCTGATTTGGGGATTAGGAAGGGAGTTCTGTTTTTTTCAACAAACCACAAATTCCAGAGAGCAAGTGAGAAGAGGAGGAACCCAATTGGATTGAAGGTGACTCAAGGGAGAATCAAGATCAAGGAAGAGGATCAAGCTTGGAATCTCTCCATTTTTGTCTATTCTTTCCCTTTACCTCTTGATTTGTAACTTGATGGATCCTTTGATTTCATTTGTTTTCTTTACTTTCATGATGTGTAACTAAACTCTAATCTAGGGGCTCTCTAGGATCTTGCTATGGATTTGATTAATGTGTAATTAGTTGGGTATCCTTTCAATGAAATTGGTTTTGTTCATCCATATCTATGCTTAGTGCTTGTTATTGATTGGCCATCAATTGCATGTTTTTAATATTCCAATTGAACTAGAAATAGGGTGTTGTGAATATGGATATGGTTTGGATGATGTATGTTCAATTACATTCTATTGGTGTGAGTGTGTTGATTAACTAAGGGGATGGACACATACCTCTTGGTCATGCATGGCAAGTGTTTGATAATTAGTCTCAATGAGTGATTCTTATGCTAACTCACATGGACACATAGTGGATTAGCTAAATTTTACATGGGTAATTGTCCTAGACATAGGCTCTTATCTATTGATGGTTATTAGCTAACAAATGTCATTTCATTGATTGGTGCTTATTAATTGCAATTATTCATTGAAGTAGCAAGTGAATAGGGACCCCTAGGCTTTAATCATTCTCATCTTCTCTAGTGGAATTGGTGTTTGGTGTTTTCTTATTTTGTTTCTCTTAAATTGTTATTTTAATTGCAACCTATTCTCCTTCGTTTGCTTAGATAAAAATTTGTGAATTTTGGTTAAGTTTAACATTCTTCTAATTATTCAATCCCTTGGGACACGATACTCTAACTCTCCTTTATATTACTTATTGACCCGTGTGCTTGCGGATTTATGGACCAACAAAAACTCCCCAAAAGGCAAATCAAACTCTAAGTGAACAGCTGTGTCCACAGTAAACGTAGCAGCCTCATGTCAGGTCCTGGTCCAAAACAAGGTGACATCTCTGACATATTGAATGCACCTCGTGTCCCAATGGATGTTCCACACTTCGATGCCCCCATGAAACTGTAGCCTAGTGAAACCTTGCAGATCTTGCCTTGCTGCCATCGCGGTCTTTACAGACGTGAGCATAAAACAGAGACAAACAGAATAATACAATAAAAGAGGTGAGATCCCCTGCATCAAATAGCATTATGGCAGCAGAGAAACAATATAAATAATGAAGTCATTCCATACATACAGATATCACAAGTATATTCATGTTATTGATTCATAAATATCTGTAGTAAGCATATCTCACAATGATATAAGCATTAGTAGTACTGTAACAACATGGATCAACAGTGTATGTATAATGACTATGCCACCACAATATGTACCTTGACCATGCTATGACAACATGTGCCTTGACCATGCCACACAACAATATGTACTTTGACCATGCTACGACAACATATGTACTGACCATGTGTATACCAAATGAACTAGTTCCTACTTCATGGATCTAAACTCAAATTCAGAGATTAACATTCCAGAAGACCTGCCCCCCTCAATGACAGTCTACATCGGACTACGAAAAGAATAGTGTTTATCAGGTCCTCGTCAGTGCGTTACAATGGTTCTTCATGGCCAGGGGTATATAATGTGATAACAGATCACTAAGTGAATCACCTGGCCCTGACGTCCCCTGAGATCCATCAGGGATCACACTATCCAAATTCTCGTTCACTCCTAGGCAACAAAAGCCATAACAGCCACCAGTTGTACAATGCTCAAATGCATGATCAACGAAATCAAACCACCATTGGACTATTCCCAATGATATTAAAGTAACTGCCCATATAATTGTCTAATACCATTAGTATCAATGATATTATATAACCGCCCATATAATTACATAATACCACTGATCCACTCAGGTCCAGTACCTCGGTCTCACAGCAGCCTTGCTATTATTTTCAGTCACAAGGTATCTTTGTCGCATAATTCAGAAAATTATCATTCATCATCTTGATTTCATAAATTCTTTTCCTTTCCCTAAACCCTAAAATACCTTAAGTTTTTATTATTAAAATTCCTCAAAATATCATTTGCTAATATTCTTTCCAAAACTTACATTATTTTTAATTTAATGAAATCCTTTTCCATCATCCTTATTAACATCCTCTTGAATGAATTACTTTAAGTTTCAACTAAATCCTTAATCCTATCCCTCAATACCACAACCGAAAATCACTCTTTTTGTTTAATAGTAAAAATTTATTCCTTTCCATTCTTATCGTATAAATCCTTAATTAAATTTATTTATCATTAAACCAACTAGACTCACCACAAATAAATCATTTTCCTTATTCTAACTATTCCCAAAACTATTTCCATTGATATAGTTAAAAGTCATTATTCCTTAAATCATAACAATTTGATTATCTCCTCTTTTTACTTATAAACCCTTTGATCCTAATTAGTCCCCTAAATCGTCTAAGTAATATTCTCTAATATTCTTTCTAAAACTTTCATAATTTAAATTCTAAATAAAATCCTTTCCATCCTAATTACTCTTTCATCCTATTATCAAATATTTTAGGTCTCCAATTTACTCTTTCACCCAATTATCAAATACCATGACCAAAATCAATTCTTTTCAATGATAAAAGCTTTGTCTACTTCCTTTTTCAACTTGTAAAGTCATAAATCATGCTCTTGCTACCTAACTATCTAAGTTCTTAATCTATAAAATATTTTAGCCTTGAACACCCTATTCTCCACATCATGGTCGTGAGCTACAATGATTATTGGGACCAAAATGCTTTTCCTTTCTAGCACAATTTAAAGCATACAACATGATTTTTGAGCATCACAATCATACTATAACAAGTTCACATATACCATCAAAGTAGTAAAATCACATAAAGCATATAACCGCAAGTCACAAAGTCATACAATCATGGTGAATAAATCCTCACATGGATTTATCACCCTCAAATGAATTCGTTCCTCACCACCATAAGTGGTTGATGAGGTTAATCTCCCTCTTACCTTAAGATGTGGCTTCCTAGCTCCTTGTAGGTCCTCTTTAAAAAGCTTCTCCTTTTAAGAAGATCCTTAAAACAAAACAACACACAAGCATCAATATCTAGGGCTTGGAAACAAGATGTTTAAGAAGAAACCCACAACAACAAAGTGTTTTAGGATGGGGTTTTGATTCAAGAAATGTGGATAGATGAAATTAAAGAAAATTAAAAGAGTGGGTTGAGGGGTGTGGCCGTGAGACTTTCCAAGAAAAAGAAGAGAGTTTTGTATTTTGGCTTCTTGATTCTTGATAAAAGGATAGAAATAAACTAAGTGATAATAAAAAAAATCAAATCTTTGGTCCCCCAAGGACCTATGGCCGTGAACTTTGGGAGAAAGAAATAGAAGAAAGTGTTTGATAAATGGTTATTCACAAACAAGACAAGAAAAGCTTAGGAGGGATAAGAGCTTTACCTTAAAATCCTTGAACTTGAGATTTGAAGAAAATCTTGAAGAAACACTTGATGAGGGGTGAACAAAGTCAAGATCTTCACACCAAATGGTCTTAGGAAGAGATATGGATTTAAGAATGTGATTAATTAGAATTAAAAAAGAAGAGATTGTGGATTTTTGGGTGGTGGCAGTGAGGTAGGGAGAGAAAATGAGAGAAGAAAAGATGAGAGAAAATGAGAGAAGAAAATGTGTAACTTTTGGTGATGAGAGAGAAAGTGATAGAAAAGTTATGAATTGAAAATTGAAGTGGAAACTTGTCCAAGAAGTCTCTCTACTCTCTCTTAGCCGTGCAACACTCTTTGGGAGAAGGAGCCAAGCTTCTCTTGTAAGCTTCTCCCAAAGCTTCCTCAAGAAGCTTCTCCCTTTGTCCAAAAAGTCAAATGTGATGTCCTTGAGTGATGTCACTTAGTTGATGTCATAAAAGTGACTAGATAGAAATAATTTACTAAGTTTTTATTACAAGCTATTATCCAATGGATAAAAGTCACAGTTAACAAAACCCGCATTTATTATCCGGTGGATAATAGAACATAACTGATTTTATTTGTCAGATAAAATCTCAAAAAATAAAAATTTTGTAAACTGTGTTCGGCCTCGGGTTTAGTAAGATCCCCCGATATGCTTCCATAGTCCAAAGCTTTCTGGCTTCGAAAAAATATTTTATTATTCTGGCCCCGCTTAGCGCGCATACAAATCGAGGAATATAATAAAATAATCAAAGTCACTCAAATAATTCACAAAAATTCATAAAATTCACAAATATTATAAAAAGCATATAGAACAGAAAATAAGGAATTTTCGAGGTGTTACATTAAGCACATAGCCAATAGCATACTTACTTTCAAGATATATAGACAATTCAAAAAATAACATGCATACCTAAGCATTGTTGAAGAGAATAATAGGTTAGGACTTTTTAATAACTGGTTATTTGGTGTGGCTTAAAATAATGTGGCCTCTGGTATATGAGAATAACCGGTTATTTGGTGTGATTTTGAAAAACACAGCCTTTGGTTGCTTTGAATAACTAGTTATAAAATTAGGATAACTAGTTATTTGCTTGTCCTTAAACAAAAAGTACAGCCTTTGCCCCTTTAAATAACCGATTATGCAGTAACCATAACTGGTTATTGTGTTATCCAGGGAGCATTATACAATTACAATAACCTCTGACTTGATGAATAACTGATTATGGCCTCTCATAATTGGTCACTTGGCTTCATCACATGTACCATGATATACAACAAATTAATGAGATATAGTCCAAAAAGAATGAACATAATCATGTGCTAAACATAATATTCAAATTTTACAAGTACACATGATTCTATCAATCACTTAAGGCCTACAAAGAATATACCTCAAATTCATTGACTTTACAAGTGAATGTGCATAAGAGGTAAAAGCTTTTGATACCTTGACCTTGGTAATAAAGGAAATACTTTTTTTTACCCATTGCTTCTCTTTTGGAGTATTGAATTTTACAAGTTCTTCAAATTGAGTACCATCATCACCAAGAGGCATTGAGCTGATTTTATTACTTTGAACATGTTCTTGAGGACATTTTTCAACGTTGTCTTCCTCCAGAGGCTTTTGCTTTTCTTGCTCTGTATATACAATTTTATGCAAAAGATCATCATTAGCAAGATATATAGAATCAAGAGCATCCTATATATCTTTAGCACTAGAGCAACTCTTAATTTTAGCATAAGTTTCATCATTCAAACTACTTCTCAAAAATTGCATAGCTCTAATGTTCAATGAAAAACATTTCTTGTCATAGGCATTCCAAGTTTGCTTTGATTTAGGAGAAAATCCATTAATTATAATATCCCACAAATCCAAATCAGTATATTGCATATAAAATTCCATTCTAGCTTTCCAATAAATGAATTGCACACCATTAAAGAATGGTGATTTATCAATTTCAAAACTTTTTATTTTGAAAAGCTTTCAACGGTTGCCAAATAAATTAGGATCTTTAACTTCAAGCGATTAAGCTTTTAATAGAGCACAAAACTCTAATACCACTTGTTAGCAATGGCAACCATCACCCAAGAGGGGGGTGAATTGGGTGATTACAAAATTTTATAACAACATTAAGAAATTAAGCATTTTGAATCACTCAATTAATAAATGCAACGGAACAAGCATAACAAAGGCACAACTATTAAGGATTATTCAAATACAACTTGGGTTAAATAATAAATTAAGCAAAAAAGCTAGATATCAAGTTCAACTCAAGCATATATAGTTAAAAGCACAAATGTAAAGAGATAGAATTAAGAAAAGCACACACAAAGATTTATCCTGGTTCTGCCACTAACCACTTGTGGCCTATGTCCAATCATCAAGTGAACCATCTGAGATTTTCCACTAAACCTTCAAGCTTGATCAGGTGCTTGAAAACCTTTACAAAGTGGAGCACTCAACACACCTTAGGATACCTCACCCTTTGTGCTTGAACCTCAAATTCAAGGGATACCTCACCCTTACAACTTTGAGGGATACATCACCCTCTTTTATAGTTTACACAAAGTATAGATGAATTGAAACTCTCTCAAGAATGAAAAATACAAATTGAAGCTCTATGGGTATCAAAGATTCACACTTTTAAGATCAAAACTAAGTATTTGATGAAATGATGGTAAGACTCGTGTTCAATGCTCAAGAATCATTTTCAGATTGTTTCCACACTTGTCTTTTATGCCCAAACACTTTCATTTATAACCCAATGCATTTTAGAGCCATTGGTGGTGGTCGGGAGCATTAAATGCTCAAAAAGAGCCATTGGAAATCTGTTTCTGCTACCCAGATAATCGGTTATTACTATTCTATAATCAGTTATGAGCTTTAAAAACATGAAAAACGCTCCTGACTTGGTGAATAACCGGTTATGGACATTCCATAATCTGTTATGGCATTCTAGTTTCGAAAACTGACTTTAAATGGTCATAACTTCTTCATTTCTCGTCCATTTAAAACAAATGACCACTCATTGGAAAGATCTTTGAGTCTATTTTCATATGAAAGAAGTTTCAAAACTCAAAAGATTTTGAAAGTTATGATCAAAAGAGTAACCAAAGATTAGTTTTACAAAATACAAACTTGACTATTTTTCATAGATTTGAACAACTACCAAGACTAGCTTTTCAAAACATATTTGTTGGGCATTTTGGCATGTAAGAAACATTCGTAAAGATTTTGAAACTTGTTTGAGCCTAGTGTGAATCCTTTTTACCTTTACACAATATCTAAGTCTTATAAGCTAAACTTGAAGAACTTAGACTTGATCTTGCCATCATCAATTCTAGTCCTTAGGCTTGTTGATGTAATCCAAGCTTCCAAAACAATATATTCTCTTCAAATATTGTAATTGCTTGGAACATCTTATCATTCTCATTCTTCTTGAGTTGAGCATAATTATGATCCTTTGCTTTCTTGTTGCAATACTCACTCTTGGTACTTAGACTATCCTACAAAGTATTGCTCACTTAAAACAAACATAGTTAGTCCAAATTCATAATCCAATATCTTCATATGCATGATTCATAAATGTATAACTCTAGTTAGTCTAACATGCATATAAGACTTTCGTAGACACATCCAAATAAGATATTTATCAATTACTAAGGAATATCTCTATATAGGATGCAACAAATAACACTTTACACATTTTCATTTATATAAAGCCAAATCCAATATTCATTTAATACAACCCATATAACATATTATTGGATATATTCCATAAAAGATACTGTAAAGAATATACATGATTCTTTTATGAAATATAACAAGACGAAGTGCATGATCATGCATGATTCAATAAGCACATCTTTGTATTATAATCATCATTCCTTTTATCTTGTATTTGTCATCATCAAAACTTAACATATTAAACCATTGGGGTAAACTTATTTCCTCAACATCAACTAAACTTGGCAAATGGCTTAACTCACCTTTTTTCCTAAGTTAAGACTTAACTCATCCTATGGCTCGCGTTAGTAAGTTTAACTCACTTCACCATACAATATAAGGTTGATCATATTCCTCATATTGATTGACAAATAGTTTAGCTCACTGCTTTGTCCTAGGTAAAATGTTGTACTGACATTTACCTCTCACAATTTCCTCCTTAACAAAGAGTTTCACTCACTTCTTTGCAAGGTCAAGGGATTTAACTCACTCCCTTAATTAGGATAATTGTACTATGGCTCCACTATAACCGGTATAAGAACCGTGTAACGCCCCTTTTTGGGAGGGAACGTCACATTGTCAATTACAATGCAAAAATAAAAATTATATAAGTTAAGACCCAATTCTTTATAATATAATGTAAATTTACATGATTGTAGACATGTAATTAAATTGATGAATTTTTTTTTCTTTTTATTACAATAATAGTAATTAATAAACACAGTGATGGAACATAAATGGAAATAAGGAGCAAACAGAAGTAAAGCATACATTGGAGTTAATATTGCATATTCATATATATATATATATATATATTTTATCAAACTATTTGATTACAAAGTCTGGTATACCAAAAAGCAAAACTATATCTGCCCCAGAGGATCATACATATACATCCCCAAGATATCAAAAATATACAGCCCACTATAAAAGACATCAGGCCCCCAAAATAAAAACACAGGCAGCCATCAGTAGCTACCAATAATATTAGTCCCTCAGATGAGGAGGAACCGTATCAGGATCCTCTTTAGGATCCTCCGCGAGGTCATCCTCAGGGACCTCCTCGGGGTCTTCCTTATCTGAGGAAACCTCCATAGGAGCCACAGAGCCACGGGCCGGGGCCTGAGCTGTGGAATCAAAAGAGTCCTCCTACGGGGTGTAGAAGCGGTTACCCCACATCTCCCGGATGGGCAGATAAAACTCCAGACACAGGTTGATGCAGTAGGTAAAGATCGGCGGCTCATGACGCCTCCAGGCCAAAGAGATAGACACGTCACCCAGGTAAACACAGCAGTCGGAATTCAAGTTAATGTGCCAGCATTCTGGCCCTCCAAGGAAGGTCAGACGCACATCACCCAGAAATCCATGCATGCGTGCCTCCATGCTCCACAGCAGATGCTAATCGTAATCAGGCCGGAAGCCAGGGAAATCGGGAGCTCCAACTTCCTTGCCGTCGTCTTCGATGGGACACAATATACAGATAAAAATAACAAAAGTACAAGAAAGAGGTAAGACATCCTACCATTATTACCAGTTATAGTAGCAAGAAACAAAACGGCGCGAAGCCCCCACATAGCATATTTTACAGCAATAAAAGTAATAAATAGTAAACAGCAGTAATAATCAACTAGGCAGTTCCAGGCATTTATATATATCAGTAATATAACTGTTTCAATTATAATAATAATAAATACCAGATAATACATGGACTCACTATGCACATGCATACAAAGTCAAAATCCTACTCCATGGAGCTAGACACAAACGGTCAGAGAGAAAGATCAGGAGACCTGTCTACAACTCGGCTGCCGCGGCCAAAGTGCTATAATCCATCAGTTTATCCATGTACACATCATGACATTGTACAGACAGTCTACACTAGATCATGATATAGGACAGTGCTTGGTCAGGATCGTCGGTGCGTTTGCATCGGTCTGCCCCATGGACAGAAGAGCTACTAACTGTCCATTACGAGGTACCCGCACCCCGACGTCCCCATGATCTACAACATGACCTACACTAGTCTACTTGCACCCGCACTAAGGTGTGTTCAACTCCTAGGCAACTCGACCTTAACAACAGTCCAACGGACATTCACAATGCATACAGACTTTATGCATAATCATGTATGATCATTATTACATACTATTCCACAATATACCACAATTGGCCAAAGTAAGAATCAACACAATCATTGGTCACTCACATGGACCCACAATATCATAATATTGAAATTAAATAAATTAATACATTTTTAAGGTCTATTATGAATTCTTACTTAAAGTTAGTCTTTCTTTCAAGGATCGTCTCTAATTGAATTCTCATAATTAATTAAATGCTCTAATGTAATTTATTCTCATACACTTAGAAGGTTGTTCTAAGATCTCAAAGTCTCACACTCTCTTGTTCTTGCCGTAATTAAAATTATCCTAAGTCTTATGAAAATTCCATTCTTGGTTCTTTAAAATTTATGAATCTCAAAGTATATCTAATTCTTCCAATTTGCTAATTTTCCATCCTATTACCAATGATTTAATTACTTGGTTATTCCAGTTCCAAGGTTACCAAAGTTGCATAATTAAGCCCCAAAAAGGCCCTAGAGGACATGGCCTCCCTAGGGGTTGAGTTCCCAAATCTTTATTCCATTAATTACCTAATGTACACTTGATTAAATTATGAATTCCAATTGTTACAATTGTTCACAAAGAACCCTAAAATTTGGACCCCAAAACCGTGGCCATCCAAGAACAAACCCAACATTATTTTCTTTCATTTCATGCATTCCAATCCATTCAAATATATCAATATACATAACTAATCAAGCAAACAACTTAAACAAATTAAATACAACACATAATCATGCAAATCAAGCAAACAAAGAATAACCTACAATAGGGTTTTCTCATAACCAATCACAAACAAAGTTTCTTAATGCTAAGAGAGGTTGAGGAGGAGTGCCTTCCTCTTACCAAAGTGGAGAAAACAAGAGAAGCCCTCCTAGAGTTCCTTGCAATTTCGGATTTGCACCCAACCAAACCCTAGAAATTTCAATCTCATTAGAATAGCACCAATGCTTGAAAAATAAAGCATGGATGGTCACAAGGAAGACCATAGAAATGAAAATAAGGACAGGGAAGTGAAAAATCAAGAACTTACCCAAAGAACCCTAAGCTTGAAGCTTGAAGAAAATGGTGAAAATGATGGATTTTCAAAGAACTACCAACTAGAAAAGTGTTTAGGAGATGGAGAGGATTAAGAAAATGGGGTTGGATGGAAATTTTGTGATGGATGAGGGGGAGAGGGGCTGCTGGCCGAATGGGTCTAGAGAGAAAGAAGAGAAAATGGTTTTGAGAAGAAGAAAGACGAAGCTTAGAGAGAGAAGTGAATAAGAAATTAAAGTAATAGTTTTTTTGAATTTTGAAAGCTTATATAGTTTTAATGAAATGAATTAAAGCACAAATTTTTCCCCCCACATGGTGCTGCAGCCGTGAGTGCATGGAGAGAGGAGAGAGAGTGTGTGTCCATAAGAAGCATGGAGGAAATTTCCAAGAAGCTTCCTTGAAGCCTCCTTGAGAAGCTTTGCACAATTCTCAATAAAGTGCATAGTAAGCTTGTCTCCCTAATTAAATACACTTGACAGATGATTAATTACATTGTTAGAATTATTTTCCCAGTGAATAAAAATTACAGTTGATGAAAATAATATTTTATTGTTCATCGGATAATTTTATGATACAGTGATTTTATTTATTAGATAAAACCCTGCAAAAATGCAAACCTCATAAACTGTGCCCGGACTCGGGTTTAGTAAGATCCCCCATCGACACATTGACAGTTCAAGGTTTACCAGTCTCAAGGAAAATATTTCGTTATCCCTACTCCGCTCAGTGCACACGTAAAACGAGAAATATACTATAATATTCGACATTTTCAGAAAAATCCACAAAAATTCCTAAAAATCACAAATATTGAAAAATAACCATTCATCACAAAACAAACAATTTTCCAGAGCGTTTGACTATCTCTGCTCAGTGCGCATGCAAAACGAGGAATATATTAAAATATTCAGCGTTTCCAGAAAATTTCAGAAAAATCTCCAAAAATCATGAATATTGAAAAATGACTATTTATAATGAAACAAATCATTTTCGAAGTGTTACACTGACTCTAGTCAGTGTGCACGTAAAATGAGGAATATATTCACGTAAAATGAGAATATATTAAAATATTCGACGTTTTTGAAAAAATTCACAAAAATTTCCAAAATTTATAAATATTATAAAATAATGATAAATGATAAAATAAATAATTTTCGGGATATTACAACACTACCCTTCTAAAAAAGAATTTTCGTCCTTGAAATTTGCATACCTTAGAATAACTGCGGGTGTTGCACCTTCATCTTGTCTTCTAGCTCCCAGGTTGCGTCTCCAGTTATCTCGTTCCAGATTACCTTCACTAATGAGATCTCCTTGCCTCTGAGTTGCTTTATCCTTCTATCCTTGATTCTTACAGGAGGTGCCTCATAAGTTAAGTTCTCTTTTAATTGTACTGTATCTGGTGCTATAACATGACTTGGGTTAGGAAGGTATTTTCGAAGTTGTGACACATGGAAGACATTATGAATGTTTGAGAGGAAAGGGGGTAAGGCTATTTGATAGGCTACAGGACCTACTCGGCGAATGATTTGGTATGGTCCAAGAATTTGGAGTGAATTTTCTAGATTTCAAGGCCCGGCCTACCCCAGTCGTAGGTGTGACTTTTAGGAATACATGCTCACCTTCCTCAAATTCGAGAGGCTTTCTCCTTTGGTCTGCATAACTCTTTTGTCAGCTCTGAGCTGTTCTCATCTTCTCCTGAATCATTTTAACCTTCTCAGTTGTCTGCTGTATAATCTCTAGTCCAATAGTAAGGCGCTCGCCGTCTTGGTACCAACACAAAGGTGTCCGACACCGTCATCCACACAGAGCCTCATAGGGTGCCATCCCTATGCTTAAATGATAACTATTGTTGTAGGTGAATTCTATCAACGGTAGAACGTCATCCCAACTTCCAGCCTGTTCTATGGTGCAGGCTCTAAGTAAATCTTCCACAGATTGGATTGTCCTCTCCGATTGACCATCGGTCTGTGGGTGATAAGCAGAACTCAGACGTAACTTTGTCCCTAACGCTTCTTGCAAACTCTTCCAGAAATTTGAAGTAAATCTCGGATCCCTATCCGAAGCAATACTTGTGCGCACACCGTGTAGTCTAACAATCTCTACAATATAGATCTGAGTCAGTCTCTTTAGTTTGTATCTTATGTTGATCGGGAGAAAATATGTCGATTTCGTGAGTCGGTCCACGATTACCCAAATCGAGTCATGACCTTTTCTTGTCCTTGGCAATCCGACTACAAAATCCATTGCAATGCTGTCCCACTTCCATTCAGGAATAGACAATGGTTGCAGCAATCCCGCTGGTCTCTGATGTTCCACTTTAGCTTTTTGACAAACCAGACAAGTCGATACACGTCTAGTGACGTCACTCTTCATTCCATGCCACCAGAATAACTTCTTCAAGCCTTGATACATTTTTGTTATGCCCGAATGCATACTCAGCTGGCTTGTGTGAGCATAGTTGATGATGTATTCTTTAAGCTCTTGGTCACGGGGAATACAAACTCTCCCACGGGATCTCAGAATTCTGTCTATTCCTTCCGCAAACGTTGTTTCATCGCCTTACTTCATTTGCTCTCTCACTTCTTGTAAGAACTTGTCAACCTTCTGCTTTTCCCTTATGTCATCCATCAACTCACTTGAGATGGTAACCATATTCATGCAGATCTTCCCTGGTTCTAACTCCACAAAAGACCATACATCTCTGAACTGCTCTAGCATATCCTTTTCCTTGATCATCAGGGCAGAGACACTGATCATCTTTCTACTTAGGGAGTCTGCCACAACATTTGCCTTGCCAGGGTGATACAGAAGTTGGAAATCATAATCCTTCAGGAAATCTAGCCACCTTCGCTACCTCATGTTCAGTTCCTTTTGATCATATAGATATTTTAGACTCTTGTGATCACTGAAGATGTTGAACGTCGCTCCGTAGAGAAAATGCCTCCATATCTTCAGAGCAAAAACTACAGCCGCTAACTCCAAGTCGTGCGTCAGGTAGTTTTTCTCGTGCACTCGCAATTGCCTTGAAGCATAAGCCACTACTCTTCCATGCTGCATAAGTATAGATCCTAGCCCTTGGTATGAAGCGTCATAGTACACTTCAAATTGTTCATTCGGATCGGGTAGCACTAACACTGACGAGGTTGTCAGTCGGTTCTTCAACTCTTGAAAACTCTGCTCACAGCCGTCGGTCCACTCAAAAGCTTGGTTCTTCCTCGTGAGTTGAGTAAGTGGTCCTGCAATCTTGGAGAATCCCTCAATGAACCTCCTATAATATCCAGCCAAACCTAGAAAGCTTTGGATCTCCGTCACTGACGTAGGCCTTTCCCATTGTAGCACTGCCTCCACTTTCGATGGATCCACTGCAATCCCATCCTTCGAGATCACGTGACCCAAAAACTTAACTTCTTCCAGCCAAAACTCACATTTTGACAGTTTGGCATACAATTCCTTCTCCTTCAGAATTTGAAGAACTATACCGAGGTGTTCAGCATGGTCCTCCTGATTTTGAGAGTATACCAGAATGTCATCAATGAAGACCACAACAAATCTGTCCAAGTAAGGATGAAAGATTTAGTTCATGTAGTCCATAAAGATAGCTGGTGCATTCGTCACGCCAAATGACATCACAAGATATTCGTAATGGCCGTATCGGGTACGAAAAGCAGTCTTGGGTACATCCTCTGTCTTCACTAGTATCTGATGATACCCAGATCGCAAGTCGATCTTTGAGAACACCGCTGCTCCCTTCAGTTGGTCCATTAAGTCATCAATTCTTAGGAGTGGATATTTATTCTTGATCGTCACTTTGTTCAGCTGCCGGTAGTCCACACATGATCTTGATGTACCATCCTTCTTGCGAACTAACAGTACTGGTGCTCCCCACGGTGACACACTTGGTCTGACAAATTACTTTTCCAAAAGCTCCTCTAGCTATTTTTTGAGCTCAGCTAACTCTGTCGGTGCCATCCTATAAGGTGCTATAGACACGGGACCAGCTCCCGGTACAAAGTCAATAGCAAACTCTATTTCTCGCGCCGGTGGTAAACTAGGTACATCCTCAAGAAAGACTTCGGGAAACTCATTCACCACTGGAATTGTGTTCACATCAGCCTCGCTTTCGACTTTCAAAGAAGACAGTAGCATGTATCCATGAGCTCCTTCTTTCAAGAGAGCTTGAACTCAGTTGGCCATCAGAAATCTAGAATCCTCATCTATGGGGAAAACTATGGTTTTTCTGGAACAGTCTAATAGAACATGGTTGGAAGACAACCAGTCCATCCCTAAAATTATATCTAATTGGGAAAGGGGTAAACAGATCAGATCGACCAAAAAAGGTTCGACCTTCAACAATCAATGGACAATTTAGACAGACTTTGGTAGTAACTACAGGTTTATCAGTAGGGGTAAAAACAGTTAAGTCAAAAGGTAAGGTGGACACTGGTAAACCAAGTCTTTGCACATAGTCATATGATATGAAAGAATGGGTTGCTCCAGAGTCATACAGTACAGTTAAAAGATTACCTTCTATGATGCCTTCCCTTTGTATCAAATCTTCAGATTCGGAGACTTCAGCTCCACTCATGGTGTAAACTCACCCTCCAACTTGTGGTTTCTTGGCTCTTGCAGCATTAATTGAAGGTTCAGCCTTCGCTTAATTACAATCTCGAGACATGTGGCCAGGTTTGCCACATCTGAAGTAGATAATCCCTTTTATGGTGCAGTCCCTTGTGAGATGATCTTTCCCACACTTTAGACATTTCAAAGGATACGCCTTGTTCTGGCCAGTCCGGTTCCCAGCAGAACCTCCGCTAGAGCTTCCACTCAGGGTTTGTTGCTAATTTCTCATTGGTCGGGAATAAGGCTTCTTCTGGAAGCAGTTAGAGCTGTTACCGCCGCCTCTCTGGAACCTCGTAGGCCCAAAGTTTCTATTCCTCATATCTCTAGATTGCTCCAGAGCCTCTACGTCACAGCATATATCCGGCAGTTCTGAGAACTCATTGATCTTCAGGGTGATCACAGCCTTCTTCACCTCATACCTCAGTCCTTCTGTGAATCTCCGTCATTTCCATGCTTCATTTGGTTGATGTTAAGAGTATGTTGAAAACTGTGATAAGTTTTCAAATTTGGCCGCATACTCACTAACGGTCATATTCCCTTGTCGTAAGTTGGGAAATTCTGACTCTTTCGCATGTCTTGCGCTTGCAGGAAAATACTTATCCAAGAATTTCTCCTTGAATAAGTCCTAAGTAATCTCGCGGTTTGCAACTTCCAACATTCTCTGCACTCCATTCCACCAGTTTTCAGCATTGCCCACCAGCATAAAAGTTGCATAGGTTACCTTCTTGTTCTCAGCGCAGTTCATCCCTCGAAAGACTTTTTCTAACTCCTTGATCCACAAACTAGCCTTGTCCGGATCAAATTCTCCTTTGAATTGAGGAGGGTTGTGGCATCGAAACTCCGCCAAGTTCTGAGCATCTGCAGTATCTTCGAGCTATTGAGCAGCCCATTCTTGCTGTTGCGCAACTCTCTCTTGCTGCAGTGTAGCGTGCTCAGTTTGTTGTGTGACAGCCTCAGCCATCCTCTGCATCACTGCTATAGCAGTTGCCATGTCTTCCCTTTGCACCATCTTACTTTCTCAGATCGGATTAACTGAAAACATAGAAAAGTCAGTTGCATCCACTAGGAATACCAAACAATACACCTTTGCGTTTACTATTAAGAGAACACACAGCACCAACAAGACAGACTCAATCACAAGACCCAAAGAAACATAAATCGGGGCTCTGATACCAACTTAATGCAACGCCCCTTTTGGGGAGGGAACGTCACATTGTCAATTGTAACACCCTCCTTAGGGCGCCACACTTCATGTTACTAAATTACCAAATTACCCTTCAATTAAAAATCGCGCTTGTATTATAAATACGAGTTATAAAATTTCTTGATGATAATAAGATAAACTTAGTAGAAAATAAAGACATAACAACATTGTCACACATAATTTACATCATATATATATATATACAAGCCTTTAGTACTGTCGCACTTAAATATTTTACAAACTAGACTTCCAAAGTATTTAAACTTTAATTTAAAACTAACATATAGCCCAAATCCTACTAGACAGCAGAACCCTCAGACGGGTCCTCCTCAGATTCCTCAGCATATAGGAATCCATCATGAGGTGCAGTCCTACGGACAGGTGTCCGAGCAAATGACACAATACTAATCGTACTAGGAGTACGATAGTAAGCTCCCCAATACTGCCTAATAGATATTGGGAACTCTAGTTGTACATAAATATTGACAGAAAAGTAAGGGTGTCCTAAATGTAGCCTACTCAGTCTAATATTTAGGTCTCCCAAGTAATAGATACTCTCTCTCTCTAAATCTACAGTCCATGCCTCATCTCCTCCGATGAATGTAAACCTCAGGTAGCCAAGGAAACTAGGTATCTGCATCTCTTCAAAACTTGACGTCCTCAGCAGGAATCTGCTCCTCCTCAGTTTCTCGCTCTATTTCTTGCTCGACGTCTTAACGAATATAAATATAATACCAAACATGCATACAAAGAGGTGAGATCACCTACGCCAATACCAGTATGGTAGCAATGAAGATAAACACATACAATATTTCATATAGTTATCATACCATAATTACAGTCATGTGATCATCAATAATCAATAAATCAATAAATCAATTATCATAAACAGAAATTATGATAATACCCTCTATTATTATATGTATGCACACAGACTCAATTTCCTACTCCATGGAGCTACAACTCAAGTCAGAGAGAGTGATCGAAAAGAAGTGTCGGTACCAACATGCCTTGGACCACGTGCTCAGTTTTGCACATCCAGCATATACACGACAGTCTTTATCAGATCTTGATTAAGGATAGTGTCTCGGTCCGGATCATTGGTGTGTTGCGTCGGTCTAACCCACGGTACAGAAGAGCTACCATCTGCCCATTGTAGGCAACCCGCACCCCAATGCCCCCAAGGTCAACGAGTGACTTACACTACGCATATCACACCCACTCAGGAGGTGTAGTCTCTCCTAGGCAACTAGCCTCATACAGTCCATCGGACCTTTCCAATGCATGTACCATGCACTATTCACATTTCTATTTCATATCACATATTCGGGTCCCATACAATAATCTAACAGTATAATTACTGTATTTTAATCGCGCGGTCATATTTTCACGTTTTCTCAATTGCGACTCAATTCTGTCGCCTTTTCAAAATCGCATAGCGATTTTTCAGCATTTTCTAATCGCATAAATATTTTTCTCACGTTTTAAATCAAAAATACTATTTTTCTCATTTTAATACTAAAATTGGCTTTATTTTCCATATTTGCACCTTAGTCCCTCAAAAACTCATATTTACACATTAGTCCCTTCAAAACTAATATTTATGTCACAGTCCCTCAAAAATTAATATTTATGAAAAAGTCTCTCATAAAATTTATATTTACAAAATCATCCCTCTTTTATAAAATATTTACAGTTTAACCCCTCTAAAAATAATATTTACAATATTACCCCTCTAAAAATAAGTATTTACACAATGGCCCCTTATTTTGATAAAATTTACAATTTAGTCCCTCTTTTATAAAAATTTGCGGTATAACTCCTCTAAAAATCAGTAAATGGTATTGTTTTTCAAAAATCGTTATTTCTTTTCTTTAGTACTCATAAAATAATTTTATTTTACTATACTCAAAATTTTCCCAAATTCATTTAAATCTCTCAGTTCTCATTTTAATTCATCAGGGTAAGGACTTTGGTCCTTTTTCCATGGTATAGCCGTGAGCCTCGGTACTCTTTGGAGTACACATACAATCGATTCCTCATGCTATTCACATCCTAAATTACGCATACAGTCTCATGCTTTCATAATTACACATACACACGAATATCAAGCTTTAAGCATTTAATCACACATGCAAGCACAGAAACACAATCAAACATAACACAAACACAATCAAATAATCGGTGAAGAACCCTTATGGATTTTTCACCATACAAAACCATCCTCACACCACCAAAACCTGGTTGGTGAGGTTAAATCTCCCTCTTACCTCTTGAAGACAATTTAATCGGTTAGTTCTCCTCCTTTCCTTCAAATTTGTGCAATCACCCAAACAAATCCCTAAAATTCTTAAACAATTAGTAAAAACACAAACAAGGTTTAATATTGAAAAACCATGGAACAATCATGGTTAGAAAAATTAGAAATCCAATTTTGAACCATAGAATCAAGACTTACCCTTAAGTAAGTAAGCAAAAGGTTGGATTTTGGACAAGCTAGAGTAGTTTTTTGGAAAAACTATGTGAATGAAAAGTGTTTAGAATGGGATTTGGGTTTAGGAAATATGATGAGATAAAATTATAGAGGTTTGGTTGTATGGGTGATGATCTTGGCCGAATATGGAGAGAAAGAGAGAAAAGAAAAGTGTGCTTGGTTCTTGGTAATTTTTGGAGAGAAAATGGATGCTTGATTTTGTGATAAGTGTAATAAATGAAAGTGAAATGTAAAAGCACATGCTGCTGCCATGAGTGAGCTTTAGTGAGGTTGAGTGAATGAATTTGCATGTTAAAATATCCTAAAGTGTTCACATTGTTTAGGCACATGGCTTATGTCATTGGATGGTTCTTGAATCTTGTAGAACCAAGCCAACTAGCCTCCTTGATGCAGCCCAAAACCGTGCAGCCCTTCCTCTTTGTAGTGACTTAATTGCTTCCAAATTAGTCCTAATTACATGCTAACAAATTAGGGAATTAGTTAGGTTAAATATCCTAACCAATTTTAATTAATATACTAATCATATAACTAACTAATTTAATATATATTAGCATATATTATAACCTTTAATTAATATTAGGATATCTAATTAGTATTTAGATTATAATCAATTAATAACTAAGCTAGTTCACTTAGTTTGCTAATTAAGTAATTAGATTAGTCAAATTAAGCTTAATTAGCTACTAACCAAATTCAAGCCTACAATTTTTGACTTAATTCTAACCATTGATTCATCTTTAATTTCTAGCCATTGATTACATCTAAGGTAGATATCAATTGGTCATAAAACTATCATTCTAATCTCACCATTGATTAGATCAACGGCTAAGATTAAAGCTTCTAAAGTAAGCTTTACAATCCAATGGTTCACAAAGAAGTCAATGCTTCTTTTGTTGACTCATTCTAATTGGTTTAGAAAGTCAAGCCTACTTATTTTGACTAATTCCTATTGGTTTAGATTTCTGTCCAGTCAGAATCGTTGACTGCTACACTAAACGTGGGCCCCACGAACTTTTTCGGGTCCACAATGAATTTTTCTACAGTTTTTGAGACAGTAGGTACCGTTGAATAAAATAATATTATAAAAATATAAAATTATTTTATTGCACGGTTAAATCCTAAAAGTTACGAGATTAATATATATATCAATCAGAATTGGGTTTAGTAAGATCCCCCAGCTCTAATTAATTAAAATAAGATTTTTTCCGGTCAGAAAATTATTATTTTCTTGACTCGGAGCAAGTCACACAAAATGATCAAAAATGATCTCAGAACAGTCAAACTATTTTTATAACACACAGAAAATGTAAAATAGTGTAATTCTGCTATTACTATTCACATAGTCAAAATTTGGGGTGTTACATCAATTACAATGTGGAAATAAAAATTATATAAGTTAAGACCCGGTTCTTTATAATATAATGTAAATTTACTTGATTGTAGACATGTAATTAAATTGGCAAATATTTTTTTCTTTTTATTACAATAATAGTAATTAATAAACACAGTGACGAACATAAATAGAAATAAGGAGCAAACAGAAGTAAAGCATACATTGGAGTTAACATTGCATATTCATATATATATATATATATATATATATATATTTATTAAACTATTTGATTGCAAAGCCTGGTATACTAAAAAGTAAAACTATACCTGCCCCAGAGGATCATACATATACATCCCCAAGATATTAGAAATATATGGCCCACTACAAAAGACATCAGGCTCCCAAAATAAAAACACTGGCAGCCATCAGTAGCTACCAGTAATATCAGTCCCTCAGATGAGGAGGAACCGTATCAAGATCCTCTTTAGGATCCTCCGCAAGGTCATCCTCGGGGACCTCCTCGGGGTCTTCCTCATCTGAGCAAACCTCCATAGGAGCCACAGAGCCACGGCCAAGGCCCGAGCTGTGGAATCAAAAGAGTCCTCCTGCGGGGTGTAGAAGCGGTTACCCCACATCTCCTGGATGGGCAGATAAAACTCCAGACACAGGCTGATGCAGTAGGTAAAGATCGGCGGCTCATGATGCCTCCAGGCCAAAGAGATAGACACGCCACCCAAGTAGACACAGCGGTCGGAATTCAGGTTAATGTGCCAACATTCTGGCCCTCCTAGGAAGGTCAGACGCACATCACCCAAAAATCCAAGCATGCGTGCCTCCATGCTCCACAGCAGATGCTAATCGTAATCAGGCCAGAAGCCGGGGAAATCGAGAGCGCCAATTTCCTTGCCGTCGTCTTCGATGGGACACAATATACAGATAAAAATAACAGAAGTATAGGAAAGAGGTAAGACATCCTACCATCATTACCAGTTATAGCAGCAAGAAACAAAACGGCGCGAAGCGCCTACATAGCATATTTTACAGCAATAAAAGTAATAAACAGTAAGCAGCAGTAATAATCAACCAGGCAGTTCCAGGCAGTTATATATATCAGTAACATAACAGTTCCAATTATAATAATAATAAATTTCAGATAATACAAGGAGTCATTATGCACATGCATACAAAGTCAAAATCCTACTCCATGGAGCTAGACGCAAACGGTCGGAGAGAAAGATCAGGAGACCTGTCTGCAATTCGGCTGCCGTGGCCAAAGTGCTATAATCCATCAGTTTATCCACGTGCACATCATGGCATTGTACAGACAGTCTACACTATATCACGATATAGGATAGTGCCCGATCAGGATCGTCGGTGCGTTTGCATCAGTCTGCCCGACGGACAGAAGAGCTACCAACTGTCCATTGCGAGGTACCCGCACCCCGACGCCCCATGGTCAAAATATGACCTACACTAGTCTACTCGCACCCGCATTAAGGTGTGTTCAACTCCTAGGCAACTCGGCCTTAACAATAGTCCAACGGACATTCACAATGCATACAGACTCTATGCATAATCATGTATGATCATTATTACATACTATTTCACAATATGCCACAATTGGCCAAAGTAAGAATCAACACAATCATTGGTCACTCACATGGACCCACAATATCATAATATTGAAATTAAATAAATGAATACATTTTTAAGGTCTATTATGAATTCTTACTTAAAGTTAGTCTTTCTTTCAAGGTTCGTCTCTAATTGAATTCTCATAATTAATTAAATGTTCTAATGTAATTTATTCTCATACACTTAGAAGGTTATTCTAAGATCTCAAAGTCTCACACTTTCTTGTTCTTGCCCTAATTAAAATTATCCTAAGTCTTATGAAAATTCCATTCTTGGTTCTTTAAAATTTATGAATCTCAAAGTATATCCAATTCTTCCAATTTGCTAATTTTCCATCTTATTACCAATGATTTAATTACTTAGTTATTCAAGTTCCAAGGTTACCAAAGTTGCATTATTAAGCCCCAAAAAGGCCCTAGAGGCCGTGGCCTCCCTAGGGGTTGAGTTCCCAAATTTTTATTCCATTAATTACCTAATGTACACTTGATTAAATTATGAATTCCAATTGTTACAATTGTTCACAAAGAACCCTAAAATTTGGACCCCAAAACCGTGGCCATCCAAGAACAAACCTAACATTATTTTCTTCCATTTCATGCATTCCAATCCATTCAAATATATCAATATACACAAATAATCAAGCAAACAACTTAAACAAATTCAATACAACACATAATCATGCAAATCAAGCAAACAAAGAATAACCTTCAATAGGGTTTTCTCACAACCAATCACAAACAAAGTTTCTTAATGCTAAGAGAGGTTGAGGAGGAGTGCCTTCCTCTTACCAAAGTGGAGAAAACAAGAGAAGCCCTCCTAGAGTTCCTTGCAATTTCGAATTTGCACCCAACCAAACCCTAGAAATTTCAATCTCATTAGAATAGTACCAATGCTTGAAAAATAAAGCATGGATGGTCACAAGGAAGACCATAGAAACAAAAATAAGGAAAGGGAAGTGAAAAATCAAGAACTTACCCAAATAACCCTAAGCTTGAAGCTTGAAGAAAATGGTGAAAATGATGGATTTTCAAAGAACCACCAACTAGAAAAGTGTTTAGGAGATAGAGAGGATTAAGAAAATGGGGTTGGATGGAAATTTTGTGATGGATGAGGGGGAGAGGGGCTGCTGGCCGAATGGGTCTAGAGAGAAGGAAGAGAAAATGGTTTTGAGAAGAAGAAAGATGAAGCTTAGAGAGAGAAGTGAATAAGAAATTAAAGTAATAGTTTTTTTTTTAATTTTGAAAGCTTGTATAGTTTTAATGAAATGAATTAAAGCACAAATTTTCCCCCCACATGGTGCTGCAGCCATGAGTGCATGGAGAGAGGAGAGAGAGTGTGTGGCTTCCATAGGAAGCTTGGAGGAAATTTCCAAGAAGCTTCCTTGAAGCCTCCTTGAGAAGTTTTGCACAATTCTCAATAAAGTGCATAGTAAGCTTATCTCCTTAATTAAATACACTTGACAGATGATTAATTACACTGTTAGAATTATTTTTCCAGTGAATAAAAATTACAGTTGATGAAAATAATATTTTATTGTTCATCGGATAATTTTATGATACAGTGATTTTATTTATCAGATAAAACCTTGGAAAATGTAAATCTCGTAAACTGTGCCTGGCCTCGGGTTTAGTAAGATCCCCCGTCAATACATTGACAGTTCAAGGTTTTCCAGTCTCAGGGAAAACATTTCGTTATCCCTACTCCACTCAGTGCGCACGTAAAACGAGAAATATACTATAATATTAGACATTTTCAGAAAAATCCACGAAAATTCCTAAAAATCACAAATATTGAAAAATGACCATTCATCACAAAACAAACAATTTTCCAGAGCGTTTGACCGACTCTGCTCAGTGCGCATGCAAAACGAGGAATATATTAAAATATTTAGCATTTCCAGAAAATTCTAAAAAAATCTCCAAAAATCATGAATATTGGAAAATGACTATTCATGATGAAACAAATCATTTCCGAGGTGTTACACTGACTCTGGTCAGTGTGCACACAAAATGAGGAATATATTCACGTAAAATGAGAATATATTAATATATTCGACGTTTCTGAAAAAATCCACAAAAATTTCCAACATTTATAAATATTATAAAATAATGATAAATGATAAAATAAACAATTTTCTGAGTGTTACAAACTGACTGATAACTAACATCCAAATTCAAGCAATTCTTAACTCTAGAAAAGCTTAAAAACTCAAGCTTGTTCATGTATGCTAGGTGGTTATTTCCTTGGTGAAATATCCCTAAAAGTGTCTTGACATACTTGAGAAAGCATCTATTAGTGTTCCTAACTGATTGAGAAGCTCAAATTGTCCAAAAACAAAATGCACTTAAACGTAGAACAAGCGCCTAAACACGAGCTAAGTAGAGCAATGATCTGCTCTGTAACACCCCCTTTAGGGCATCACATTTACTGATTTCAACTTACCAAATTTTACCAAGTTATAAAAATTATTTATTAATATTATTTGTACGTTTTTCAAATAATTTTTCTTTGCGGATAATTAAAACTGACAATTAAATAAATTACAAAATATACCAAATTAAAATAATTTACATTACATACATACCAAGATTTAAAACTTTAAAACATCCAGTTTTGTTCTCAAAATAACGATACAGGTACTACAGCCCAAATATAAACTAACCTAGCACCCACATCTAATCAGAAGGGTACTCATCCGGATCCTCCTCCAGATCTTCCTCCGATTCCTCAGAAGACAATAGCCCCTGATGGGTCACAGGGCTATGGATAGGAGTCTGCGCGAAAGAAACAACTGAATCCTTCGTAGGTGTAGCACGACGAGTACTCCACAAAAACTCTATGGGCATAGTAAAACGTAAATGCATAAAAGCGCTAAAAGTAAACATAGGATGCCCATGGAAAGTTCTACTAACAGTCACAGATACTACTCTAATATATACTACGCGATTCTCGTCAACATCATAGCGCCAGGCGTTCGTACTACCTCTAAACAAAACCTTCACATATCCCAGAAAACCCCTCGACACCATAACAACAATAGACAAACTAACCCAGACAGAAATGAGGCGAATTGTCCTATTCTTCTTCACCCTCTAAAACAATCGTACAAATAAACAAAATAACATAGCAAAGAGGTGAGATCCCCTACATCAATACTATCATAGCAGTGAAAGACAGTAAAATAACCTACTATTCATACACAACATTTAACAAATAAATTCATAGCATCATATGATCATAGCATCAAATAGCAAATAATTAACACAATATATACATACATATATATATATATATATCACAACGGAATGATGATCGACTATGCACATGTATGATGAATCAATTTCCTACTTCATGGAGCTAAACTCAATTTCAGAAAGAATGATCTACAAGATATGTTGGTATATCCGCCGCCTCAGACCAAGTGCTATAATTTCTCAAAATGCACTCAGACATTATACACGACATTCTACACCAAATCATGAATAGAATAGTGTTTAGTCATGATCGTCGGAGCATTGTTCAGTTACCACGGCCCAATGGAGCTACCTACTATCCATTTGTGGAATTCCTGTGCTTCAATGCCTCCTAGTTCAACAAGTGAACAACATTACGCAATTTGCACCCGCGCTTAAGTGTAATTCAACTCCTAGGCAACAATAGCCTTAACAGACATCGTCTGTTTGACAAATGCATGTTTAATGACTTAATACACAATATAGGCCACTATTGGCCATAAACACATAGTGATATATCCGAGTCCATTATATTGGCCCGACAGCAAAACTTGTTGTTCCACTCAATCGCGTAGCATTTTTATCGCATTTTCACAATCGTAAAAAATTTCTGTTACATTTTCAAATCGCATAACAGTTTTTCAACATTTTCTCAATCGCGTAGGAATTTTAAAATATTTTCTTAATCGCGTACCTAAAAATTACCATTTTTAAATCACGTAGAAGTTTTTGTATGTATTTTCAATCTCGTAAAACATTTTCTCAATATTCTAAGCTCAAATTAAAACTTTTCTTATTTAATATCAAAATTAGGCTTTATTTCCATTATTTCCCTATTAAATCCCCTTTAAACAATATTTCTACCATTTTTTAAAAATCCATATTATCTTAATTTTAAATAAAATCCTTTTCTATTTAATTTATTTATATCATCATAAATAAATTATTTTAAAGTCTCAAAATAACATTTTTGTCCTAAATCCACTATGTGGCCGAAATTGTAACACCCTCCTTAGGGTATCACAATTCAAACCAACTTCTTAATATCCTTTACCCAAGTTATAAAGTATTTAATATTATCTTAATACGAGTTTCAAAATTTCTTTTTTGCGGATAACATAAACTTACCAAATTTTAGAAACACAAAACACAAGAACTGAATAACATACATTTCTCATACATAACATAGATTAATAACATCTTCATTACATAAGACTTATGTACTCTAAGCAATATTTACTTACCATATAAAAACTCGACTTGGCCCAAGCCAAAACACCTGGAGAGTAAGGTCCTGAACCTAATCCTCTCCTGGATCCTCTAAAGGCACATTCTATAGTCGAGACGTGTCTCTTTGGACAGGAGTCCGAGCAGTTGACTCCGCAGAGTCTTTACTAGGTAAATGGTGAACAATGTCCCATAGTTGTCTAATAGGCATGGAGAACTCTCCATGTACACAAGCATTATATGTAATAGTAGGGGTTCCATGGTAAGTCTCACTTTAGGATAGAGTCACCTCACCTATATAACTAAAATGTTGAGTATTTGAGTCGACATGCTAGGCATCAGTGCCTCCGTGGAACTGCGCTTGCATATAATCAGAGAAATCCCTCCTTGCAGCCATTGTAAATCGATCAAATAAAACCAATCCAACTCAAACCCAGGCGATCCAACCTCGTCCCTCCTACAGTCTTTACTAAACATACCCATAAAAAAATAACAGAGAAACAATACAGCAAAGAGGTGAGATCTCCTACATCGCATACCAATATGGCAGCAAAAAAGTGACAAAGATACCATTACAGTACAGCATACAATCCATTAAATAGTATAAAATCAGTAGATATATTCATGATAGTTAACAAATAAATAATCCAATAAACTTGCAGCATAATAGCAGACATAATGATAATACCACATCAATATTATATCACAACAATATAAATGTTGACTATGCATATGTGTAACACCCAACGTAGGGCATCACATTTAAGACTAATCCCCTTAGAACTTACCCAAGTTGTAAAAGAATTAATCTTTTAAAAAGGTCAAATTTAAAATTTTGTTTGCGAAATAAAATAAAATAAATAAACTGAATTAAAACATTAGTAGAACTCGTAATAAACATACCAAACCATATATACATATATACTGCAACTTTGTTCTGAAATAATTTATATAGGTACAAACCAACTCAAAAAGTAAAATACATATTTGTTCAAAAACAAAGTAAAGACATAAAGCTAAACAGTACTCTAACTAAACCGTAGCAGACCTAAGGATTTGGTTCCTTAGAAGGATCCTCCTCCTCATCATCTTCACCATCCCCAACACAATCAACATAAGCCCCAGGTGGAGATAGTTATCTCATGGGGGCTCTAGCAGAAGACACCACTGTATCCTCCTGTGGTGTAAAAAAAGACACATTGCCACCCCAAAGCTCACGTATAAGTATAGTGAACTCTAAACGCACTGTTGCATGTTGTGTCAACAGAGGGATACCATCTAGATTCCCACTCAGAGTCATAGTTAGATCTCCCGTGTATACAAAAAGTTCATTATTAAAATCAAATCTCCATGCATCAGTTCCCCCATGGAACTGTACCCTCACAAAACCTAGTATTTGTCGCCTAGCCGACATAACTACTCACACACAGATAACAGCTATTGATGATACACAGAATCATTCGCCTCCTCGTTTCCTTGATCTTCTATGAATACATACAATAAAATAGACATAGTATAACAAAGAGGTGAGATCCCCGACATTAATACTAGTATTGCAATAAAGGAAACGATGGCAGACAAATGGTAAATAATATCATAACAGTAAATCATGTTATCATGAAGCAGATAACAAAATTAGTAAGCATAAGTAACCAATCAATATGCTGACCAACTATGCATATGCACGACGACCAAATCCTACTCCATGGAACTAGACACAGATTCAGAGAGAAGATCTAGAAGACATGTCTGTCACTAGGCTGTCGTGGCCAAAAGTGCTATATTTTTATCAATTTTATCCACCGTGCACATCAGACATTGGACAAGACACTCATTACAAGATCAAGATATAGGATAGTGTCTCGGTCCAGATCATTGGTATGTTTGCATCGGTCTGCCCCATAGACAGAAGAGCTACCAACCATCCATTATGAGGTACCCGCACCCCAATGTCCCCAAGGTCAACAAGTGACCTACACTTGTCTACTCGCACCCGCACTTAGGTGTATTTCATCTCCTAGGCATACAGCCTTAACCAAAAATGCAAATATGCATGATGTATGTTTTACTACAACCGGGCCCACCACAACTGCCCAATAGCAAACTGCTGTTTACGCTCAATCGCGTAGTGATATTATCGCATTTTTGAAATCGCAGAACATTTTTCTTATGTTTTTAAATCGCATAAGGATTTCTCAAATCGCGTAAATATTTTATCGCATTTTCTTAATCACATAGCCTAAAACTACTATTTTTGGGTCGCATAAATATTTTCCAGCGTATTTTCAACTACGTAAAATTTGTCTAACATAATTAAACCTAAAATAATGTTTTTCTCAAAAATTTGACTTTATTTATTTTATTTGCATAATAGTCCCTCATTTAAATAATATTTACATAATAGTCCTTTGTTTAGATACTATTTACAAAATAGTCTCTCCTAAATTAATTATTTACCAAATGTTCCTTCTTTTAGAAAATATTAACAAAATAGTCCTTCTTTAAATAAAAAAATTATAATATAGTCCCTCTAAAAATTAATATTTATACTATTTCCCAAAAAGTTGTATTTCTTCGTTTCACTTAGGATTTTACAGCTCAAAACTTTCAGACGTGCTTCAAAACCCATAGGGTGAGCTAGACGTCAGTAAGTTTCAAGTATTCGCATTTATTTTACTACTTAGCTTAGTAGACTAATTTTATTTCTAAAGACATAATCAATTACCAAACTTACCAAAATGACTTCTCATTGTTAAAAACACTTAAGGTTATACTTGGGAGAGTATTTTTGGATCTTGAATGATAAAACTTGGCATTTTGGCCGAATTTCCACCTTGTTTCATAATTCATTATAATTTATTTTCTAACACTTTAAATCCTTATAAAATCTATTAATTAATTTTATTATCACAAAACCTTTAATCCTCATTTTAAAACCCTAATTTGGGACTCTTGGTCCTTACCAATGTGGTGAGGCCGTGTGTCTCTCAAGCTCTTTGGAGCTCTCATGTAATTTTCCCAACATATTATTCACATCCTAAATTACACATACATTTGCATGCTTCCAAAAATTACATATGCAATCATATTATCAAAACTATAAACATACAATCACACATGCAATTATAAATGCAAAATCATAAATCATAATTACCACAACCACAAACAAAGAAGCATAAAACAACAAGTGAATAAATCCTTATGGATTTTTCACCACACACAAAATCATTTCCTCACCACCAACACTTAGTTGATGAGGTTAATCTCCCTCTTACCTCGTGAAGACAAGATTTTCAAACTCCCTCCTTCTTCTTGATTTTCGTGTGACCTTTAATAAATCTCTAAAAATTCTTAAACAATTTCCAAAATCACAAACAAGGCTTAATAACAAAGAACCATGGAACAATCATGGTTTAGAAAATCAAAAACTTAACTTTAATCCATAAAATCAAAAGTTTACCTTGAAGGTAGTAAGCAAAAGCTTGGATTTTGAGATGCTTAGAGAAGGATTCTCACTAAACTTTCTAAAAGGAAAGTGTTTAGGATATGATTTAGGTTTAGGAAATGAAAAGAAGTAAAATTTTAGAAGCTTGGGTGTAGGGTGTTAGGTGGCTGGCTGAATTCTCAAGGAAAAAAAAGAAAGAAAAGTGTTCTTGTGTTCTTGGGATTTTTGAGAGAAAAGATGATGGCTTAGATTTTAGGTGAGAGAAAATGAAAGTGAATAGTGAATGATGAGTGTGTGCAGCCGTGAGATAGTGTAGGGAATTAGGAGACAAATTGTGACATTAAAATATCACATTTGTGTTCACATTAGGAAGCACATGGCTTATGGTCATCATGTGGTCATCAAATGGTCACAAAAGACCATTCAAGAAGCTTGGAGAAGCCTCCTTGGCCTCCTTGGCCGTGTGGCCCTATTGGAAAAGCTAACTAAGTTTGTTTCCATTCTAGTTCTAGTTACACTTTAAGCAATTAACAACTAACTAAATTAGGTTCTTCTAGTTACTTGATTAACTATCTGGTTACATAGCTAACTAGTTAAATAGGTCATTGCATATGTCATGGCTTCTAGATGTAATTAGGATATTTACCTAGTAACTAGATCCTAACTAATTAGTAACTAGGTTAGCTCACTTAGTTTCTTGATTAGACAACTTAGGTAACTAGATTAAGTTTATTTAGTTACTTTATAACTAGTCAAGCCATTATTATTGACTAAATCCTAACCATTAAAACTAACTTCATTCCCTAACCATTGATTTAATCTAAGGTGGATATCATAAGTTATTTTATTAAGATTATTCTCATACCATTGATCAGATCAATGGTGATGATCAAAAGCTTCTTAATCAAGTTTTCATCCAACAGTCCACAATAAAGTTTATGCCACTATATTTGACCAATTCCTATTAGTTAGAAAAGTCCAACTATCACTTTTAACTTGTTTCTATTGGTTCATTTTAAAGTAGGCTTACAGAAAATATTCTAAGCACATTTTCTGTCAAATAAATTATATCGGGTCCAATAATTAATAGCAGTAACTGCTATAAATACTGCAGCGGATGATTATCCAAGAAATATTTTTATTCACAGTTAAATCACAAAAATTAAAAGATTCCTTTTTGTGTCTCTCAGATTCGGGTTTAGTAAAATCCCCTGTCTCCGAATAAATCAAATAAGATTTTTCCCAGTCCGAAAATTATTATTTTCCTGACCCAGAGCAAATCTTCCACAAAGATCAAAAATAGTCTCGGAACAGTCAAAATAATTTTATGTAACACAGAAAGCATAAAACACTGAAATTCAGCCATTACTATAAAATAGTCAAAATTTGGGATGTTACAATATGCACGATGTGTATGTTGACCATCCTTATGCACAATGCAACCAATTCCTACTCCATGAAATTAGACTCAAATTCAGAGATGAACATTCTAGAAGATTTGTCCCCCCTAAAAGACAGTCTATGCCGGATCATGAAAAGAAATAGTGGTTGTCGGGCTGCTAGTGCGTTGTAGTCGGTTTATCACGACCAGAGGTATATATATATATATATACATAGTGATAACATAATCACTAAATGAATCACCGCGCCCTGACATCCCCTAAGATCTGGTCTAGATCCACTATCCTGTGAGTTCCCGTTCACTCTTTAGGAATAAAACGCCATAACAGCCACCGACTGTATAATGCTCAAATGCATATTCAATGAAATCAAACTACCGTTGTACCATTCAATATTAAATCAACCGCCTATACAATTGTCTAATACCATTAGTATCAATGATATTATATAACCGCCCACATAACTACATAATACCAAAAATCCACACGGGTCTAGAACTTCGGTTCCACAAGCACAATGCTAAAACCATAAACCACTCGGGTACAGTACGTCGGCCCTACAGTAAAACTCGTGTTCCTCTCAATTGTGTAGCAATTTTATCACATTTTCACAATCGCGTAACACTTTAGTTACGTTTTTAAATCATGTAATGATTTTTTAACATTTTCTCAATTGCGTAGCTAAAAATCACTATTTGTAAATCACGTAAGAGTTTTTTTTACATATTTTCAATCGCGTAAAACATTTTAATCATACTTTAAGCTTAAATTAAAGCTTTTCTCATTTTATATCAAAATTGAACTTTAATTCTAATATTTCCTTAATGAATCACTTTTAAATGAGATTTCAATCATTTTCTCACTAATCCTCCTTTAATAAATATTTTCAAACATTTTCCATAAAACTTAACTTATTTAAATTAATTCAAGGTATCTCAAAAATATTTGTTCATTACTCTCAATAAAACTTTAAATAAAACACTATAAGTTCCAAATCATCCTCAAAAATCATTTTCTTGCCAAAACTTCTCTAAATAATATTTTCTAATATTTTCTTCACAGAACTGTATTTCTTTGATTAACTTGGAATATTACAGCTCAAAATTTCCTAACGCGCTTCAAAACCCAAAGGGTGAGCTATACATCAGTAAATTTCAAGTTTTGACTTTTATCTCACTTAATACTCTAATTACACTAATTTAATTCTAAAAATTAGTTTACTTTCTTTTTACATCTCAAAATTCACCAAATTGAGTTCTTGTTAATTAATCCTTCAAGACTACACTTAAGAAAATATTTTTGGTCTAAAATACTAACTATTGTCTGAAAATCCATTTATTTTCCATAATCAAATATTTATTCATTTCCTATCTCATTTTTCTTTGTAAAAATCTTTAATCCAATTACTTGTTACCTAATCATCTAAAATCCATACTTAGTAAAACATTTCAAGTGGTTTATTCCAAAATCATCATTGAGGCCATGAGCCTCTTGGTTATTTGAACCCAAAATAGTTTTCCTTTCCACATGATTATTATCATATACAACATATCATACATTCATGCTCACTATTAACACAATAAAATCATATTAAGCATTTAATCATAATTTAATCATAATCATACCATCTCACATATATAAATCATGCATAAATATCAAAGCAATAGAAATCACAAATAATCCAATAAGTATAAACCAATAACCACACAATCGAGTGAATAAATCCTCACATGGATTTTCCACTCACAAACACAAACAATCCATTCTTTCACCACCACATATGGCTGATGAGGTTAATCTTCCTCTTACCTGGTATGTAGCTTCCTAAGCTCCTTGTAAAACTCTCTTTGTATCAATCTTTCACCACCAAGTAGATCTCTGAATTAAAACAAACACATAAAAATTAGTATCTACGGCTTGATTAAGATGACCATAGATCAAGCATGGTCTTAGGATTCCAAGAATCAAATAAGAAATAAAGTTTCAAGATCTTTACCTTGAAACAACTTAAATCCAAGAATCAAGTTTGAAGATGATTGATTTAGACTAAAGTCTCAACACCAAAGAGTCTTAGAATGATGTGAGGATTCAAGAAGTGAGGTTGGATTGAATCAAAAGTGGTTGGATGCTGGTGGAGAGGGCATAGCCGTGAGCCTCCTTGGAAGAAAAAGGTGTGAACTTTTTGATTTTCAACTTGAAGAACAAGATTGAAGATGGATGATTTAGGCTAAGATCTCAACTACAAAGTATCTTAGGATTGTGTATAGATTCTAGATCTAAGGTTGTTTAGAATTATTGAAGCTTGGAAGGTGTTTCAATGGGTTTGGCCGTGAGCCTTCAAGAGAAGAAAAGAATGGAGTTTTTGGTGTTTGTTCTTGGAGTTCTTGGAAGAGAGAGAATGGAGAGAAAACTTAAGTCACAAAGTGTTAAAAAATGAAATAGAATTTCCTATTCTCAGGCACATGGCCGTGTAGGTGCTTTGGAGAGAAAGATCAAAGCTTGTTCAATAAGCTAGTAATTACTTCACATGGCTTCACACGGCTTAGGTCATCAAATGGTCATCTATTGATCATAAAAGATCGTTCAAGAATCTCCTAGAATAGCCTAGTGGCCGTGTGACTCAATGGATGGAAGCAACTAAGTTTTGTTTCATTTAATTCTTAGTTAAATTTAAACTAACTTAGTTAGGTCATTTAGTTACATAATTAACTATCTAGTTACTAGATTATGTCATGCATTTGTCATGCATTGATCATGCCTTCTAGATGTCTCTAGAACCACCTTGTAACCATAGACTCTAAGTATTAGTAAACTTAGTTTGTTTCATTTGGTTACTACTTAGGTTTTTAGAGTAACTTAGTTAGATTATCTAGTTTCTTGCTAACTAGTCTAACAATTTTTGTTGACTTCATCTCCTAACCATTGATTTAATCTAAGGTAGATATCCTAAGCTTCCTTATCAAGTTTGCTCTCACACCATTGATTAGATCAATCGTGATCATCCAAGGCTTCTTCATCAAGTTTGCCATCCAACGGTTCACAACAAAGTCCATGTCGCTAAACTTGACAAATTTTTATTAGTTAGTCATTAATCTATGTAATGATGGTTCATTATTACACTTAAGATATTTAACTTAGATATTTTCATTCAAATATTTTACGTAGATATTTTACTAAGATACTTTACTGAGATATTTATGGAGATATTTTCCATTAGATATTTTATCCTTAGATATTTATCCGTAGATATTTTACTAGGTGAGTCATCACAGAGAAGTTTCTAGAAAAAGAATGATAAGATAAGCTTGAAAGAGTAAGTAGCCAATTTGAATTTGTCTTCTAGTTTGAGTAGTCAATTTGAATTTCTCCTCTTCTACTTGAGTATCAAATTTGCCTTCTTCCTGCTTGCTATTGTTTCATCACTTCGAGTCATAGTCATCAAGATATTTTCCAGAAGATATTACCCAATAGACAATAGCTACTACTATTATTACATAATGGGTAATAGAAAACTCAGATAAAGAAAATTTTCGTCAACTCTTCTCGGTTTCGGATTTAGTAAGATCCCCCGATCCCGTCTTGACAGTTCGAAACATTCTAGTACAGGAAAATTTTTTATTTTTTCGGGTGCGCCTCAAACACATATGCACCTCAAAATAATATTAAAATAATCAAAAACTCCAAAAATTCTACAAAAATTTCCAAAAATCATAAAAATTATAAAACTCATATATTTTTAGAAAAAATGGAATTCAAGCATACAGTTCAAAAAAATAATATTAAAATAATTAAAATAATATTAAAATAATCAAAACACTTAAAAATTCTTAGAAATTCACAAATATTATATAACGTATTTATTTCAAGAAAAATGAAAAATTGGGGTGTTACAGAAATCACTTTCTTAATTAGTGATAAAAATAAATTCATTTCCATTTTTATTTTATAAATCCTTAATTAGATTTATTATCATTAATCCTCTAGATTACCATTTAATAAAACATTTTTGAAATGGATACCCTTTTGAAGAGCTTAGAGGCCATGAGCCTCACTTGGCCATTAGAGCCAAAATTTTTGTCCTTTTAAGCTTAATCATAGCATACAACATGTTTAAACATAAAAAATTCTACTTTAACAAGTTCATGCATAATATCAAAGTAACAAATCATATAGGATAAATAATTACAATTACACAAACACATCAAATTTCGTGTCCCTCACCATCACAAATGGTTGATGAGGTTAATCTCCCTTTTACCTTGTATGTAGCTTCCAAAGCTCTTTGTTTGATCTCTTGCTTCAACTTCCTCCACCAAAAGCTCTTAGAAATGAAAGCAAACACAATATATTAACATTCAAAGTTTAAAATAAACAACCATGGATCAAATAAGGTCTTAGGATTTTAAAAAATCAAATAAGAACTCAAGTTTCAAGACTTCTACCTTGAAACCCTAGAACTTGAATCTTAAAATCAAGCTTGAAGATGATGGAATCAAGGCTTGATCGCAACTTCAAAGTTGTTTGGAATGAGGTTTAGGACTAAGTGATATGATTTGTTTGATTTATGAGTGATTGGAATGTATTTTGGGTGAAGAAAATCGTGAGCTAGAGGAAAGAAAATGGTGTGTAGTTTTTGAGAAAAAAGATGATAGTTTTCTTGAATGAAATGAAAAATGAACACTTAGCCAATTTGAGAGCAACCTGGCCGTGAGGTAGGAGAGAGAATAGTATGACAATTTTAACCATTTTCAACCATGCTCAATCATTGATTTAATCTAGGGTTGATATCCTAAGTTTCCTCATTAATCTTTCCTTTACAACCATTGATTAGATCAATGGTGCACATCCAAAGCTTCCTTACTAAGTTTGCTCTCACAACCATTGATTAGATCAAGGGTTGATAATGCAAAGCTTCTCTTCCAAGTCTTGCCATCCAATGGTTCAAACCAAAGTCAAGCCCTCTTTGTTGACTTCAACTAGCTTCACCATTAAGCTTTCTTTCTATTGGTTAGCTTCACAAGTAAGTTTCCTTTCTATTGGTTCTTCATAAAGTCATCATAACCACCGTATTTGACCAAGCTAGATATTTTCAGATATTTTCATATACTATTACTCAATGGATAATAACTACTGCTAGTTATTGTCCAATGGATAATACAAACTCAGATAAAGAAAATTTCTGTCAATGGTTCCCAGTTTCGGGTTTAGTAAGTTTCCTTGGCCCAGCATCAATAGTCTGAAACTTTTCGGTCTAGGAAAAAGAAATTTTTTCGGGCCCACATAAAGCCTAAAATAATATTAAAATAATCAAAAATTCACAAAAATCATAAAAATTATAAAACTCATATATATTCAGAAAAAATGAAATTTAGGGTGTTACAACTCTCCCCCTCTAATAAAAATTTCTTCCTCGAAATTTCTTATGTTTAAAATAAATGAGGATATTGCTCCTTTATCTTGTCTTCCAGCTCCCATGTCGCATCTCCAGTCACGTCATTCCAGATCACCTTTACCAAGGAAATTTCTTTCCCTCTGAGTTGCTTCACTCTTTTGTCTTCAATTATTATAGGAAACGTCTCATAGGTTAAGTTATCTTTTAATTGTACTGTATCCGGAGCTATAACATAGGTGGGATCAGGAATATACTTTCTTAACTGAGATACATAAAAGACATTATGGATGTTTGAAAGAAAAGGCAGTAAGGCTATCTTATACGTTACCGGACCTATCTGACGAAGAATTTGATATGGTTCGATAAATTTAAGAGTGAGCTTTCTAGATTTTATAACCCATCCAACCCCAGTCGTGGGTGTAACTCTTAAAAATACATGTTCGCCTTCCTCAAATTCAAGCGGTCTTCTTCTCTTATCAGCATAACTTTTCTGTCAACTTTAGTCATCCTCATCTTTTCCTAAACTACTTTAACCTTATCTGTCGTCTATTGCACAAGTTCAGGTCCTAAAACAAGATTCTCCCCATCTTGGAATCAGCACAAAGGAGTTCGACATCGTCGCCCATACAATGCCTCATAGGGTGCCATCCCTATGCTTGAGTGATAACTGTTGTTGTAGGTGAATTCTATCAGAGGCAAGAATTCATCCCAACCTCTAGTCTGTTCTGGAACACAAGCCCGTAACAGATCTTCCAGTGATTGAATCATCCTTTCTGACTGGCCATCTGTTTGCGGATGATATGTAGAACTGAAATGGAGTTTAGTCCCCATCGCTTCTTGTACACTTTGCTAAAACCTCGACGTGAACCTCAGATCTCTATCATAAATAATGCTGGAGGGTACGCCAAGAAGTCTAACGGTCTCGCCAATGTACACTTGAGTTAACCTTTCCATTGAATTTCTTATATTAATAGGCAAGAAATGTGCTATAGAGTCATAACCCTTTTGAGTTTTGGGCAATCCGACAATAAAATCCATAGCAATGTTATCCCATTTCCATTCAAGAATAGCCAAAGGTTGCAACATTCCAGATGGTCTTTGATGCTCAACATTTGCTGTCTGATAGGTCAAACAAGATGATACATATTCTGCAACAACTCTCTTCATCCCTTGCCACAAATACAATCTCTTTAGATCTTGATACATCTTGGTCGCTCCAGGGTGCATACTCAACTTGCTTCTATGGGCTTCATCGAGAATTAATCTTCTAAGTTCTGAATTGCTTGGCACACAAATTCTCTCTCCAAATCTTTGAATCCCATTAAATCCTTCGCTAAACGATGTCTCCGCACCTTGCCTTACAAGCTCTCTTTCATTCTGTAAAAATTCATCACCTTTCTGCTCATCTCTAATTTCCTCCATCAAACTACTCTAAATGGTCATCATATTCAAACAAATCCTTCCACGTGTCAAATCCATGACAACCACATATCCCTGAATTGCTCTATCAATTCATTCTCTTTAATGATCATAGTAGATACACTAAGTACTTTTCTGCTCAAAGCATCCGCTACGACGTTCGCTTTTCCAGGGTGATATTGAAGTTGAAAATCGTAGTCCTTCAAAAATTCTAACCATCTTCGTTGCCTCATATTCAACTCCTTTTGATTGAATAGATACTTCAGACTTTTGTGGTCACTGTAAACATTGAAGGTTGCTCCATAAAGAAAATGCCTCCATATCTTCAACGTAAACACCACTGCTGCCAATTCCAAATCATGAGTAGGATAATTCTTCTTATGCACTTTTAACTGCCTTGAAGCATACGCCACGACATTTCTATTCTGCATCAACACACAACCTAGACCCAAATATGAAGCATCACAATACACTTCAAATGGTTCGTTGGGATCAGGCAGAATCAACACCGGTGCGGTAGTCGAACACCTCTTTAGTTCTTGGAAACTTTCCTCACATGCATCCGTCCATGTAAAAGTTTGATTCTTCAATGTGAGTTGAGTAAGAGGTCCTGCTATCTTTGAAAACCCTTCAATAAACCTTCGATAATACTTGGCCAAACCAACAAAACTATGAATCTTCGTCACAGTCTTCGGCCTTCCCCACTGAAGAACTAACTCTACCTTTGCTGGATCTACTACAATCCTATCCTTTGAGATCACATGCCCCAAAAATTGAACTTCATTCAACTAGAATTCACATTTGGACAACTTCACATATAGCTTCTTCTCCTTCAAAATCTGAAGAACCATACTGAGAGGTTCAGCATGTTCCTCCTGACTCTGAGAATATATCATAATGTTGTCAATAAAGACAATGACAAATCTATCTAAATAGGGATGACAGATCCTATTCATGTAATCCATGAATATCGCAGGAGCATTCGTTACCCCAAAAGGCATTACTAGATACTCGTAGTGCCCATAACGCGTCTGAAAAGCTGTCTTAGGAACATCCTCAACCTTCACGTAAATCTAATGATAACCAGAATACAAATCGATCTTTGAGAAAACAACAGCTCCCTTCAGTTGATCCATCAAGTCTTCTATCCTCGGAAGTGGATACTTATTCTTAATCGTGATCTTATTCAACTAACGGTAGTCTACACACAATCGTGAAGTTCCATCTTTCTTTTTCACCAACAGTACTGGAGCTCCCCATGGAGACACACTAGGTCTCACAAACTGTTTCCCCAATAGTTCCTCCAATTGTTTCTTGAGTTCTACCAACTCTGCTGGCGACATCCGGTATGGGGCCATCGAAATAGGACCAGCACTTGGTACAAGATCAATAGAGAATTCTATCTCTCCATCCGGTGGTAGTCCAGGAATATCATTAGGAAAAACCTCTAGAAACTCGTTTAACTATCGGAATAGCATTCACATCTTCTTCACTTTTGACCTCTAAGGAAGATAATAGCATGTATCCTCAAACTCCTTCCCTTAAGTAAGCTTCGACTTGGTTCGCCGTTAAAAATCCAAAATTCTTAGGTTTAGGAAAGATTAAAGTATTATTGGCACAATCTATTAGGATATGGTTAGAAGATAACCAATCCATTCCTAGGATTATGTTTATTTCAGACAGAGGCAAACAAATCAAATCAATAGAAAAGATTCAATTTTCAACACAACCAGGACAGTTTAAATAAACTTTTGTAGTGACAATAGGTTTATCGGTAGGGGTAGAAATAACTAAATCAAAAAGCAATAATGACACAAATAATCCTAAACGATCCACACAGTCATATACAATAAAAGAATGTGTCACTCTAGAATCATACAGTACAGTTAAAGAATTACCTCCTATGGCACATTCCCCCATAATTAGATCCTCTGATTGTGAGGCTTCCTCCCCACTCATAGTGTACACTCGTCCTCCTGCTTGTGGCTTGGCAGCACGAACATTACCGACTAAGGGCTCCATCTTAGATTGATCACAGTCCTTTGAAAAATGCCCTAGTTTCCCACAATGGAAACAGATGATGCCTTTGATTGTACAGTCTTTTGTCAAATGGTCCTTCCCACATTTAAAGCATTTTGATGTGGATGTCATTGTCTGACCAAATTTGTTGTTATTTGAACTTCCTCCATAGGACCTTTGTTGAAACTGACTCCCCGTTGGCTATGAGTACGACTTTTGCTGGAATCGGCTGTTATTATTTCCTCCTCTTTGGAACCGTGTAGGTCCAAAGTTATGATTCCTGGTGTCACGAGACTGATCAATCTCCTCTATCCTACGACACTTGTCAACCAAAACTGGGAACTAGTCAATCCCCAGAGACAGCACTACACGCTTCAAATCGTGCCTTAAACCATCTTCAAACTTTCTGCACTTCCACTCTTTGTCAAGCTGAAGTTGGAAGTACCTCGAGAACTTAGACAAACTTTCAAACTTTGTGCATACTCTCTGACTGTCATTCCCCCTTGGCGCAGACTAAGAAATTTCATCTCCTTAGCATGCCTTACACTTGCTAGAAAATACTTTTCCAGAAACTTGTTCTTGAGGAGTCCCCCCATGTAATCACTCTTCCTTCAGCTTCTAACAGTTGTTGTGTTCCTGTCCACCAGTCCTCTCCGTCTCCCACGAGCATGAAAGTAACGTATGTCACCTTCCTTTCGTCAGCACAACCCATTCCTCGAAAAATCTTTTCTAGCTCTTTGATCCAGAGATTCGCCTTCTCAGGATCAAACTCTCCTTTAAACTGTGGAGGGTTGTTACGATGAAACTCCAATAAATTCTGAGCTTCAGCATTCTCGACATGTTGTTGGGCAGCTCTTTGATTCTGCTGCACGATGACATCTGCCATCCTTTGCATAGCTTCTGTAGCTGCAACCATACTCTCATTTTCGCATCCAGAATCCACACTTGAACCTATTCCATGCACCATCGTATTTCTTTGAAGTTAAACTAAACAATACAAAATCAAAGTTAAATAAAATCATTTGAAAATCATTTCAAACAATATTGTCTCCTTGCGAAAACTAAACACAGAGAATCACACAACACAAACAAGACAGACCTACCTGCAAGCCCAAAAGACTCAAACTTGGTTTCTGATACCAACTAATGTAACACCCCCTTTAGGGCATCACATTTACGAATTTCCAATTACCAAATTTTACCAAGTTATAAAAATTATTTATTAATGTTATTTGTATGTTTTTCAAATAATTTTTCTTTGTGGATAATTAAAATTGACAATTAAATAAATTACAAAATATACCAAATTAAAATAATTTACATTACATACATACCAAGATTTAAAACTTTAAAACATCCAGTTTTGTTCTCAAAATAACTATACAGGTACTATAGCCCAAATATAAACTAACCTAGTACCCACATCTAATCAGAAGGGTACTCATCCGGATCCTACTCTGGATCTTCCTCTGAATCCTCAGAAGACAATAGCCCCTGATGGGTCATAGGGCTATGGACAGGAGTCCATGCGGAAGAAACAACCGAATCCTCCGTAGGTGTAGCACGTGTTACCAAGTGGCCTCAAACTCAAGAGGGGGGTGAATTGAGTTTATAAAATATTTTTGCAAATCTTTCTTAAAACGTTTGTTTATCAATTTTTGTTGAAGCTATTGGATGATTGAAGTGAATAGATAAATGAGATTGAACACTTCACTCACAAATTAAACAAGCCAAGATGAATAACATTCAAGCAAGCATATAAAATAAATGCACAAATGTAAAGAGATAAGTTTAGAAGATCAAACACAATGTTTATCCTGGTTCAGCCACCAATCCACTTGTGGCCTATGTCCAGTCCTCAAGCAACCGCTAGAGATTTTTCACTATATCTTCAAGTTTCAACAGGTGCTTAACAACCTTTACAAGCTAGAGCACTCACCACACCTTGGGATACCTCACCCTTTGTGCTTGAGCCTCAACTAGGGATACCTCACCCTTTATAACTTTTGAGGGATGCCTCACCCTCAAGGGATACCTCACCCTCTTCACAAAGAATCAAAGTATATATAAGATGAAACTCTCACAAGAGTGGATATTACAAATTGAAGAACTATGGTATTAAGGATTCACACAAGTCGAAGCTCAAAACAGAGGATTATATGAAATGATGAGAAAACTCGTATTTAATGCTCAAGGATGTTTTTCAGAATGTTTTCCCACCCTTAATCAATGCCCAAACACTTTCATTTACAGCCCATAACATTTTAGACACGTTTGAAGTAGTTGGGGGCATTAAATGCTCTCAATAGAGCTGTTGGGGAAGTGTTCTGCGTTTGAGCATAATCGGTTATGGGCTTAGCCATAATCGGTTATGACATATTAGAAGGGATTCCAAGACTCTGTTTAAACAATATAACCTGTTATGCCAAATGCCATAATCGGTTATGGCTTTTTAAAATGAAATTCACATTTCTGTTTGAGACACCATAACCTATTATGCCAAATACCATAATCGGTTATGGCTTCGTAAAATGAGTTCACGTTTCTATTTGAAACACCATAACCTATTTTGAAATAACCATAATCGGTTATGTCATTTCAAAAGGCTTCACGTTTTGACTAAAAACATCATAACCTATTATGCAATTACCATAATCTATTATGAGACACTCATAACCTATTATGAAATATACATAATCTATTATGGATCAATTAGAAACCATAGGATTTTCAAAAAAGTTCTCAACCAAGAATGTCCAGCATCTTTCCAAACTTTCTAAAAACATTTTAGTCAACTTAAACACAATTTTCATAAGATGAAAACATGATTCATGTAAAGCCATTTTAAAGATGAGATTCAAACTATGCAATGAGCTTTAGTTTGGATCCAATATACCTCTACATATGATCTAAGTCCTATTAGCTAATCTTGAAAAGCCTTGGGACTTGATCTTTGCACTTCATTGCTTTCTTGTTTATTGATCATCAAAATCAAGACCATTGCCATCCACAGCACGATGAGTACTCCACAAAAACTCTATGGGCATAGTAAAATGTAAATGCATAAAAGTGCTAAAAGTAAACATAGGATCCCTATGGAAAGTCCAACTAGCAGTCACAGATACTACTCCAATATATACTACGCAATCGTCGTCAACATCATAGCGCCAAGCGTTTGTACCACCTCTAAACAAAACCTTCACATATCCCAGAAAATCCCTCGATGCTATAACAACAACAGACAAACTAACCCAGACAGAAATGAGGCAAATCGTCCTCTTCTTCTTAACCCTCTAAAATAATCATACAAATAGACATAATAACATAGCAAACAGGTAAGATCCCCTACATCAATACCATCATAGCAATGAAAGATAGTAAAATAACTTACTATTCATACACAATATTTAACAAATAAATTCATAGCATTTTATGATCATAGCATCAAATAGCAAATAATTAACACAATGCATATATATATCATAGTAGAATGATGATTGACTATGCACATGTATGATGAACCAATTTCCTACTCAATGGAGCTAAACTCAATTTCAGAGAGAATGATCCAGAAGATATATCAGTATATCGACCGCCTCAGACCAAGTGCTATAATTTCTCAAAGTGCACATCAGGCATTATACACGACATTCTACGCCAAATCATGAATAGAATAGTGTTTAGTCAAGATCTTCGGAGCATTGCTCAGTTACCACGGCCCAGTGGAGCTACTTACTGTCCATTTGTGGAATTCTTATGATTCTGCGTGTAACACCCCAACTTTTGGGATAATTATAATATTGTCCTAAAATGTACTATTTTGTAATTTCTGTGATTAGTAAAATGAATTTAACTGTTTCGTGAGTGTATTTGACTATTGTGTGTGATTTGCTCCGAGTCAAGAAAATAATAATTTTTTGACCGAAAAAATCTTATTTTAATTAATTAGAGTTAGGGGATCTTAGTAAACCCAATTCTGATGGATATATATATTAATCTTGTAATTTTTGAGATTTAACTGTGCAATAAAATAATTTTATATTATTAAAATATTATTTTATTTGACAGTACTTACTATCTTAAAAATAGTAGAAAATCTGCTGGTGGACTCGAAAAAGTTCGTGGGGCCCACGTTTAATGCAGTAGTCAACGATTCTGACTAGACAGAATTCTGAACCAATTAGAACAAGTCAAAATAGGTGGCTTGACTTTTCTTTGAACCAATAGGAAAAGGGTCAACAAAAGGAGCATGGACTTTAATATGGACCGTTGGATGAAAACTTAGTTAGGAAGCCTTTAATCTTAACCGTTGATCAAACTAATGGTGAGATTAGAATTCAAGTTTTATGACTAATCAATATCCATCTTAGATTACATCTAGGGCTAGGAGTTAAAGTTGAAATCAATGGTTAACAATAAGTCAAACATAGTGGCTTGAATTTGATTAGTAGCTAATTAAACTTAATTTGGTTAATCTAATTACCTAATTAGCAAACTAAGTAAACTAGCTTAGTTATTAATTAGTTATAATTTAATTCTTAATTAGATATCTTAATTTTAATTAGAGGATATAATATATGTAATTATATGTCTAATTAATTAGTTATGTAATTGGATGATTAATTAAAATTGGTTAGGAAACTAAACCTAATTAATTAGCTATTTAATTAGCAAGTAATTAGACTTGAATTAAAAGTAAATTGAGTCCCTAAATGTCCTTGGACCACACGGTTTGCAGCAGCCTTGGGAGGCAAAATTTGACAAGTTCTACATCATTCTTGAACCATTTTGCATGCACACTAGGTGGCCAAATGATGACATAAGCCATGTGCACACAAATTGGATATTTTGTTCAAGTAAATCTCTTCATTTTTCCTACCACACCTCATGGCAGCCCCTCTCCCATTTTCACTCTCAATATTCAATTTAACACTTTTCCAAATCAAAGCTTTTATTCTCTCCAAAATTCCCAAGAACACCAAGCATATTTTCTCTTTTATTTTCTCATCTATTTTCCTACTAGAATTCAGCCAAGCACCAAAGTACCACCACCAATCTTCTATAATTTTACCTCTTAGTTTTTCTTAAACCCAAATCACATTCTAAACACTTTTCCTTCACAAGGTTTTGTCAAAAACCTACTCTATCTAGTCCAAAATCCAACCTTTTGTTTACTTTCCTAAGGGTAAGTTTTGATTCTTTAGTTTAAAGTTTGATTTTTGATTTTCTAAACCATGTTTGTTCCATGGTTTTTCAATCTTGATCCTTGTATGTGTTTTTACTAATTGTTTAAGAATTTTAAGAATTTATTTGGAGGTTACACGAAATTTCAAGGAGAGGAGGAGATTAACCGATTATTGTCTTCAAGAGGTAAGAGGGAGATTTAATCTCATCAACCTTGTATGGTGATGAGAAAATGGATTTGTATATGTGTGAAGAATCCATAAGGATTCATTTGTGTGATTGTTTATGCTTTTTATTATTTTTGTGATTGTTTAAATGCTTTCCTAATTGTGATTGATTTAATTGCCATGCATGTTTATAGTATTTATTATTGTTTTTAATTGCTATGCATTTTTATAGCTTTAAAATATATTGTATGTATATTGTATGTGATTATATAATTGCATGTGTTTATAATTGTATAATTATTAAAGTACGATGTGAATAACATGTAACGATTTGCATGAGTGTTCCAAAGAACACAGAATGAGGCTCACGGCCTTACATCAAATAGAGAACCAAAATGTTCTCAACAATTTTCTAAATCAATGAGTTAATGAATCTAGGTAAAATAATAAGTTTAAGGATGATTTTGATTAATTATGGCCAACATGCCATTTAGTGTATAATTAAATGCCATTTAATTTTGATTTTGGCCAACATGCCATTTTATTTTCTAAGATAGGTTAAGTAATGGATTTACAAAATAAATTGATTCCAATGAATCTTTGAGAAAACAAAAGGAATAAATTTAGTTCTAGAATTCTAAATTGGTAGAATTTATTGTAAGTAAGAAATAAAGTAAACGCTTGAAAAATACTAACGTAAAGCTCATTTTATGAATTTTGAAGCGCGTTACCAAGTTCAAAACGTAATTATTGGGTAAAAATAAAATGAACTATATTTAGTGGGAAAACGACAAAAATATCTTATATTGATTTCACAGGCAAAATGCTGCCAAAATTTACTAAAATCAGGCGAATAAAATGAAAAGATTCCATACTGTATTTATAACACAAGGAAAATACTCTACGTATTTTAAAAGTACTTGATATAATTTTACACATTTTTAAAATGATAATTTTAAGCTATTCGGTTAAGAAAATGAATTAAAAATCTTACGCGATTGAGAAAATGATTTAAAAACATTATGCGATGTTCAAAAATGTCAAAATATATTTACGCAATTTAAATATATTTGTGAAAACGACGAGATTGTGAAAACACGATAAAATTCCTACGCGATTGAACGATACAGTGAGTTTTGCTATCGGGCCAAAGTGGTGGATCCGGACATGTTGTGATGTAGTATTGTTAGGTGGGATGTACTATACTTTGGTATTTTGTGACTAAGGGTATTTTCGTAATTAACTAAGGGTATTTTCATAATTATGGTAAAATATGGATAATAAGGGTATTTTGGTAATTTTTTATCATGCTTTGAGAGTTTTTATCAATTTGATTGATAATTGGCGATTGATTGACGAGATGAATTACACCGTGTTTTGGTGTGATAAGCGTAGTGTGGTTCATTTATTGAACTTGGAGGCATTAGTGTGCGGAGAATCCCATATGTGGATAGTGGTAGCACCTTTGGGCTGTGGTAACGAGCAACACACTAATGATCTTGACGAACACTATTCTTAATCGAGATCTTGAGGAGACTACTAAGTACTATGCCTGTAGTGCACGATGTTTGACTGTGTACTACTACACGATGTTTGGACTGTGGGCTATAGACACGACGTTAGACAGTGCAATAGTTTGGTTGGGCAGCCATAAAGTATTATTAGTTTCTATTCGGATCATTCTCTCAGATATTCGTGTTTAGCTCCATGGAGTAGGAAGAAGTCGGTGTGTGTTCATGCATTATCTGCATTTTACTGTTTACCATAATCTGTGATAAAATGTATGATCTATTGCTTTTATATATTATGCATGATATAATGGTATGTGTTATTTTAATATGTATTGCTTGATATATTATGCATGATATGTTGGTATGTACTGTTGTGATAATTGTTTTGTATTGTCATTTTCTTATTTGCCATGCTGGTAATAATGTAGATTGTCTCACCTCTTTATTGTATTGTTCTGTCTGTTTCTACTTTATGTTTATACCATCGAAGACTACAATGGCGGCAAGGCGAAGCCAATTAGGTTTCTTTAGACTACAATTTCTCGAAGGCGCTGAGGCTTGGTATGTCCACTGGGACACAGGACACATAGAGTACAGTGGTGACGTTACTTTATCAGGAAGTAGGACTCGACATGGGGTCGTTACTACTCATTATACGGTTACTTTTGTACAGGTTATTTTGCCTATTAGGGAGTTGTGGGATGAGTTTCACTATACTCCTAGAGAGAACTTCGATAAACTTTAGGGTCGAATTTCTGTCGGTCAAGACATTCCCAACTAGGGAAATTGTCTTATGATAAGGGCTCATGTCTTAGGCATTATGTCTTAGTATCATACTGACTTTTTACAGCTTTATTAAATATTTTGTAGTTGTAAATTAATTGTATACTTTAGACAAAAACATATGTATATTATGGTGTGATGATGTTTTATCTCATTTCGTATTCCGTGTTATTTTATTTAATTTTATAAATATAAAAAGGAAAAATTTTACCACTAATATTATTTATGTACCAAACGTTTTATAACTTGGGTAAGAATTTTATTTTTATTTTATTTTATTGCATCATAAATGTGACATCCCTAGAAGGGTGTTACGTTAGTTAGTATCAGAGCCCAAGTTAGAGTCTTTTGGGTTTGTGGGTAGGTTTGTCTTGTTTGTGCTATGTGAATCTCTGATGTTGAACATAGAGATATGTTTCAGTTTCCGAAAGGAAACGATTTTGTGTGAAATTGCTACGTTTAGTTCGTCGTATGTTGATTTTGTTTATCTTTGAAGAAAGATAAGGGAATGTTACGAACATGAGCGCGTGGACGTGAAACGTGATGAAGATCGTATAACCGTAGCTAGAAGCGTGATGCAAAAGGTGATTGAAGTAGTAGTACAACAAAGATAGATGATCGCTCAGCAGCAGGAACTAATAGTCCAACTTCATAGCTTAATAGGATTGGAGCAGCCACCAGATGCGAGAAGCTGTAACTTAGAATCTTCAATAATTCAAAGTAGAAGGAAGCGTAAAGTCAATCGTTTTCAGCGAAAGTCGTATATACAACCACCGGGGAAGCAATAATGAACAAAGAAAGGAAGTACTAGTGACAACGATTTTGGTTAGGCTGTGGTATCACCAACGAAGTGCTTGAAGTGTGGAAAGAATTATATGACAAGAAACTGCACGATTAAGAGTATAATTTATTATAAATATGGAAAGCCTAGACATTTCTCCAAAGAATATGATCAGTTGAAGATGGATATTTCCATTAGTAATACACGTGTTTCAAAATCTCAAAAAGAAGAAAGAACCGGTACAAAGAGTGTAATGAGAACGTTCAAATACAAAAACTTAAGAAGCGAGAAAGTCGTGCCATAGAGGGTAATCTTAAAATTGTGCTGTATAATTCACGAGGTAACTCGTTCTCTTGTGATCTGTGATTGTGCAAATCTTTTGGGGTTATCTGTGTTTTACTTCTTTTCATAATGTTACTTCAACTTCTAAACTTGCTATTACTACTTGAGCCTGTTTAAAACTATCCTATTATTATTAGAGTTTGAATTTTTTCTATTGATCTGGTTTGTCTATTTCTTTCTCAAATAGACTGAGTAAATCAATCTGATTTATCCATGTTTTTGTTATAGAGTGACCTGAGTATTTCTATTCTTCTTATTGAACTTGTCGTTTATATTCAAGTTTTCTCATTCTACCCTATATCTATTGAATATCAAATCTTTTCTGTTGATTTGATCTGTTTATTTAAAATCGCATCTATTTGAGAGTCTGACTTTTTAAATGGATTGGTTATTTTCCAACTATATCCTACTAGATTGTTGCAAAGCAATTTTAGTGTTTTCTTGACCTGAGATTTTTGGATTTGAATCCAGAAAGTTCATTTTATTAGATCATGTTCATTTCGAAATCTATTTAGACCATCTCCAAATCTTGTTGGACTAATTTAGTAACCTACTGAACAGTCTTATTATTTTTCCTTATAACCTTTATAGTGTCTTTCACGTATTTCAATTAAGAAGGATTATTCTGGATCCAACTTATGTCATAGCATCAAATACAGTACAATTAAAAGAAAACTTGATCTATGAGACAGTTTCTGTTAAGATTAAAATTAGGCAAGTAGAATAACTTATCTTGATGAAGAAAATCTGGAATGATGTGACAACAGGGGAACTAGAAGATCAAATGAAGGAAATCATTGTTCGTTCCAAGATCGATTTGTGTGTTGGTTATTATCAGATTCGCGTAAAGGTAGAGAATGTTCCAAGACAATTTTTCAGATGTGTTGCAAGCACTATGAATATTCAATACTACCATTCGGGGTAGGGAATGTTTTGACGATGTTCACAAATTGTATAAATAGGATCTTTCTTTCTCATCTAGGCAAATTTGTCATTATTGGCAATATTTTGACCTATTCTCAAAATTCAAAGGAACATGCTGAAGATCTCAATGCAGTTCTTCAATTTTGAAGAAGAAGAAGAAGAAGGAGTTATGCACGAAATTAGTCAAATGTAAATTCTGTTAGAAGAAGTTCAACTCGTGGATTTAGATTGAGTGTTAAAATCAAATGGAAAGGTGGTGACGTATACTTCAAGGCGGTGGAACGTGCATGAGAAGAATTATTCAATTTACATTTTTGGGATACGCGATAGTCGTTGTGCAAAGAAGATCTGAAGACATTTTCTTTCCTATAAAATTCACAATAATTTCAAAGGCTTGAATTACCTGTTCAATCAAGAAGGGCTTGGATATCATGAAGAGACAAATAGTTAGAATTTTCAAAGGACTTGTTGAGATGAATTTCTACCATTAATAGAGTTCATTTACAACGATAGTTTCATTTGAGCATAGGGATGACACCCTGTGAGGCATTATATGGGAGACGCTGTAGAACGCCATTGCGTTGGTATCATACTGGTGAAAGTAAGATTGTAGGACCAAAATTTGTGCAGCAAGTAATTGAGAAAGTGAAGATGATCCAAGACAAGATGAGGAAACTCATTCTAAAGATTATCAGGCCATATCAAATACTTCGTCGGGTAGGTCCGATAGCTTATCAGATTTCACTACCACCATTCTTATCAAATCTTTATAATGTATTTCACGTATCACAACTACGGAATATATTTCTGATCCGATTCACGTCATCGAACCAGACACCGTACAACTGAAGGAGAATTTAACCTATGAGACATTTCCAGGCAAGATTGAAGATCGAAAGGCAAAGTAGCTTCAAGAAAAGGAGATCGTATTAGTTAAAGGAGTTTGGAACTAGGTAAGTGGCGGAGCCACATGGGAGCTAGAAAATAAGACGAGGGAGCAATACCCTCAACTGTTCTGAGTTACGATAAATTTCGGGGACGAAATTCTTATTAGTAGAGGAGAGTTGTAACACCCCAACTTTTGGGATAATTACAATATTGTCCTGAAATGTACTATTTTGTAATTTCTGTGAGTAGTAAAATGAATTTGACTGTTTCGTGAGTGTATTTGACTGTTGTGTGTGATTTGCTCCGAGTCAAGAAAATAATAATTTTCTGGCCGGAAAAATCTTATTTTAATTAATTAGAGTTGGGGGATCTTACTAAACCCAATTCTGATGGATATATATATTAATCTTGTAATTTTTGGGATTTAACTGTGTAATAAAATAATTTTATATTATTATAATATTATTTTATTTAACAGTACCTACTGTCTTAAAAATAGTAGAAAATCTGCTGGTGGACCCGAAAAAGTTCGTGGGGCCCACGTTTAGTGCAGCAGTCAACGATTCTGACTGGACAAAATTCTGAACCAATTAGAACAAGTCAACATAGGTGGCTTGACTTTTCTTTGAACCAATAGGAAAAGGTCAACAAAAGGAGCATGGACTTTAATATGGACCGTTGGATGAAAACTTAGTTAGGAAGCCTTTAACCTTAACCGTTGATCAAACCAATGGTGAGATTAGAATTCAAGTTTTATGACTAATCAATATCCATCTTAGATTACATCTAGGGCTAGGAGTTAAAGTTGAAATCAATGGTTAAGATTAAGTCAAACATAGTGGCTTGAATTTGATTAGTAGCTAATTAAACTTAATTTGGTTAATCTAATTACCTAATTAGCAAACTAAGTAAACTAGCTTAGTTATTAATTAGTTATAATTTAATTCTTAATTAGATATATTAATTTTAATTAGAGGATATAATACATGTAATTATATGTCTAATTAATTAGTTATGTAATTGGATGATTAATTAAAATTGGTTAGGAAACTAAACCTAATTAATTAGCTATTTAATTAGCAAGTAATTAGACTTGAATTAAAAGTAAATTGAGTCCCTAAATGTCCTTGGACCACACGGTTTGTAGCAGCCTTGGGAGGCAAAATTTGACAAGTTCTACATCATTCTTGAACCATTTTGCATGCACACTAGGTGGCCAAATGATGACATAAGCCATGTGCACCCAAATTGGATATTTTGTTCAAGTAAATCTCTTCATTTTTCCTACCACACCTCATGGCAGCCCCCCTCCCTTTTTCACTCTCAATATTCAATTTAACACTTTTCCAAATCAAAGCTTTTATTCTCTCCAAAATTCCCAAGAACACCAAGCATATTTTCTCTTTTATTTTCTCTTCTATTTTCCTACTAGAATTCGACCAAGCACCAAAGTACCACCACCAATCTTCTATAATTTTACCTTTTAGTTTTTCTTAAACCCAAATCACATTCTAAACACTTTTCCTTCACAAGGTTTTGTCAAAAACCTACTCTATCTAGTCCAAAATCCAACCTTTTGTTTAGTTTCCTAAGGGTAAGTTTGATTCTTTGGTTTAAAGTTTGATTTTTAATTTTCTAAACCATGTTCATTCCATGGTTTTTCAATCTTGATCCTTGTATGTGTTTTTACTAATTGTTTAAGAATTTTAGGAATTTGTTTGGAGGTTACACAAAATTTCAAGGAGAGGAGGAGATTAACTGATTATTGTCTTCAAGAGGTAAGAGGGAGATTTAATCTCATCAACCTTGTATGGTGATGAGAAAATGGATTTGTATGTGTGTGAAGAATCCATAAGGATTCATTTGTGTGATTGTTTATGGTTTTTATTATTTTTGTGATTGTTTAAATGCTTTCCTAATTATGATTGATTTAATTGCCATGCATGTTTATAGTATTTATTATTGATTTTAATTGCTATGCATATTTATGGCTTTAAAATATATTGTATGTATATTGTATGTGATTATATAATTGCATGTGTTTATAATTGTATAATTATTAAAGTAGGATGTGAATAACATGTAACGATTTGCATGAGTGTTCCAAAGAACACAGAATGAGGCTCACGGCCTTACATCAAAAAGAGAACCAAAATGTTCTCAACAATTTTCTAAATCAATGAGTTAATGAATCTAGGTAAAATAATAAGTTTAAGAATGATTTTGATTAATTATGGCCAACATGCCATTTAGTGTATAATTGAATGCCATTTATTTTTGATTTTGGCCAACATGCCATTTTATTTTCTAAGATAGGTTAGGTAATGGATTTACAAAATAAATTGACTCCAATGAATCTTTGAGAAAACAAAAGGAATAAATTTAGTTCTAGAATTCTAAATTGGTAGAATTTATTGTAAGTAAGAAATAAAGCAAACGCTTGAAAAATACTAACGTAAAGCTCATTTTATGAATTTTGAAGCGCGTTAGCAAGTTTCAAAACGTAATTATTGGGTAAAAATAAAATGAACTATATTTAGTGGGAAAACGTCAAAAATATCTTATACTGATTTCACAGGCAAAATGCTGCCAAAATTTACTAAAATCAGGTGAATAAAATGAAAAGATTCCATACTGTATTTATAATACAAGGAAAATACTCTACGTATTTTAAAAGTACTTGATATAATTTTACACATTTTTAAAATGATAATTTTAAGCTATTCGGTTAAGAAAATGAATTAAAAATCTTACGCGTTTGAGAAAATGATTTAAAAACATTACGCGATGTTCAAAAATGTCAAAATATATTTACGCGATTTAAATATGTTTGTGAAAATGACGAGATTGTGAAAATGCGATAAAATTCCTATGCGATTGAATGATACAGTGAGTTTTGCTGTCGGGCCAAAGTGGTGGACCCGGACATGTTGTGATGTAGTACTGTCTGGTGAGACGTACTATACTTTGGTATTTTGTGACTAAGGATATTTTCGTAATTAACTAAGGATATTTTCGTAATTATGGTAAAATATGGATAATAAGGATATACCTAGTCTTTCCAAGAGCATGCTGAACATCTCAGTATAGTTCTTCAGATTTTGAAAGAAAAAAAGCTGTATGCAGAATTGTCAAAATGTGAATTTTGGTTGGATGAAGTTCAGTTTCTGGGTCATGTAATTGCTAAGGATGGAATTGCAGTGTATCCAGCTAAGGTGGAGACGGCTCTTCAATGGGAAAGACCGAAGACTGTGACAAAGATCCAGAGTTTTGTTGGATTAGCTGGATATTATCAAAGATTTATTGAAGTTTTTTCCAAGATCGCCCGACCTCTTACGCAACTTACAAGGAAGAACCAATTTTTTGATTGGACGGATAAGTGTGAAGAGAGTTTCCAAGAGTTGAATAAGAAGTTGACTACTGCACCAGTGCTGATTTTGCCAAATCCAAATGAATCTTTTGAGGTGTACTGTGATGCTTCTTATCAAGGGTTAGGATGTGTGTTGATGCATAATAGAAATGTTATAGCGCATGCTTCTAAACAGTTGAAGGTTCATGAAAGAAATTATCCAACACATGATTTAGAGTTGGCCACAATTATTTTTGCACTGAAGATTTGGAGACACTTTTTGTATGGGGCTACGTTCAATGTCTTCAGAGACCACAAAAGTTTAAAGTATTTGTTTGATAAAAAAGAATTGAACATGAGACAGAAAATGTGGTTGGAATTTTTAAAGGATTATGATTTTCAACTCCAGTATCACCCTGGAAAAGAAAATGTTGTAGCAGATGCTTTGAGTCAGAAAATGCTCAGTGTTTCTGCTATGATGGTCGAAGAGGAAAAATTGATTGAACAATTTAGAGATATATGGTTATCAGTGGAATTGTCCCCTGGAAGGATGCGTCTGAATACAGTCACTATTTTGAATGATTTATTGGAAGAAATTCGAGAGAAATAGGAAGATGACCTATTTTTGTAGAATGAGAGAGAATTTTTGAAGCAAGGTCATAAGGCAACTGTTGAGGAAGGATCTGACGGAGTCTTAAGGTTCAAAGGCAGGGTTTGCATACCCTATGTTCTTGAACTTAAGAAAGCAATTCTTAGTGAAGCTCATACTAGCAAATTGAGTATACATCCTGGGATGACCAAGATGTATCAAGATCTAAAACGTTTGTTTTGATGGCCTGGAATGAAGAGAGATGTTGCTGAGTACATGGCATCTTGTCTAGTATACCAGAAAGCAAAGGTTGAGCATCAGAGATCGACAGGCATGTTACAGCCTCTTACTATTCTTGAATGGAAATGGGATAGTATTACAATGGATTTTGTTACAGCGTTGCCAAAGACTAGGAAAGGTTATGATTCTATTTGGGTCATTATTGATCGACTTACAAAATCTGCTCACTTTTTGCCAATCAATGTTAAGTATCCAATGGAGAAGTTGACCCAATTGTACATTGGTGAAATAGTTAGACTTCATGGTGTACCTACTAGTATCATATCCGATAGAGATCCAAGATTTACCTCAAGGTTTTGGCAAAGCTTACATGAAGTAATAGGGACTAAACTACATTTGAGTTCAGCTTATCATCCACAAATAGATGGACAAACGGAGAGGACTATACAATCTTTAGAGGATTTACTGAGAGCTTGTGTGTTAGAACAACGAGGGAGTTGGGATGAATTCTTACCTTTGGTGGAATTCACCTATAATAATAGTTTTCACTCAAACATAGGGACGGCACCCTATGAGGCACTTTACGGACGACGATGCTGAACACCTTTATGTTGGTATCAAGATGGGGAGAGTATGACTGTTGGACCTAAAATAGTGCAGTAGACAACAGAGAAGGTAAAGATGATTCAAGAGAAAATGCGGGCAACTCATAGCAGGCAAAAAAGCTATGCTGATAAACGAAGAAGGCCTCTTGAATTTGAGGAAGGTGAGCATGTGTTTTTGTGAGTAACACCCACGACTGGTATTGGCAGGGTTATAAAGTCTAGAAAACTCACTCCTAAATTCATTGGACCCTATCAAATTCTTCATCGGATAGGTCCAGTTGCATATCAAATAGTTTTACTGCCTTTTCTTTCAAATCTTCATAATGTTTTCCACGTATCCCAATTAAGGAAGTATATCCCCGATCCTTCACATGTTATATAGCCCGATGAAGTGCAGTTGAAAAAAACTTTGACGTATGAGGCACTTCCTGTTAAGATTGAAGACAGGAGGGTGAAGCAACTCAAGGGCAAAGCGATTCCGTTAGTGAAGGTGATTTGGAATGAGACAATCGGAGATGCTACCTGGGAAATGGAGGAGAAAATGAGGGAACAGTATCCTCAGTTATTTTAATGTATGATGAATTTTGGGGACAAAATTCTTTTTAGAGGGAGAGAGTTGTAACACCCCAGATTTTGGCTATTTTACAATAATGACTAAATTTCACTATTTTGTGTTTTCTGTATGCTATAAACTTATTGTGACTGTTTCGAGACTATTTTTGATCGTTGTGTGAGATTTGCTCTGGGTTAGGAAAATAATAATTTTCGGGCCGAGAAAAATCTTATTTGATTTATTCGGAGACAGGAGATCTTACTAAACCCGAATCTCAGAGACACGAAATAAAATCTTTTAATTTTTAAAATTTATCTGTGAAATAAAAATATTTCATGAAAAAATATTCGCTGTTTTATTTATAGTAGTTTCAGTTACCGAGTAATAGACCCGGTATATTTTTATCTGTTAGAAAATAAATTAATAATAATTTTTTTAATTTATTTTAAAATAAACCAATAGGAATAAGTCAATATAAGTGGTTAGACTTTCTCCAGACCAATAGGAAATGGTCAATAAAAATGGTTGGACTAGTTGTTAAGTAACTAGGATAACTAAGTTACTTTAAACAGTTAATTTGTAACTAAATAACCTAACCTAATTAATTTACTATCTAATTAGGATGTAACTAAAACCTAATTGAAGTCAAACTTAGTTACTAAGCCCCTAGACTCCCACAGCCTTGAAGGCCATTTCCACCATGTTCTACTGTGTTCTAGGTTCATCTACATGACCATTTGATGACCATTTTATGACCTAAGCCATGTGTGCACCATGTGAGACCATGTAAGTGAATTCTTATCACATTAAGCTACTCTCTATGCACTACACGGCTGCACACTTTCATTTAGCTATCCATTTGCATTTTTAATACACTTTGAAATATCAAGCTCTCATCTTTTCTCTCAAATACTCAAGAACAACCAAGAACACTTAGCTTCTTTCCTTCTCTTTTTCCTTGAGAACCCCACGGCCTCAACCCCAAACCCTACCTCTCCACTTCTAAAATTTCATCTCTTCCCACTTTCTAAAACTAAACCTCCTTCTAAACACTTTTCTTTTAGTAAGTTTTGTCAAAATCCTACTCCAAGTACACCAAAAATCAAGCTTTAGCTTATTACTCTAAAGGTAAACTTTTGATTCTTTGATTCTAAGATAGGTTTTTTATTTTCTAGACCATGATTGATCCATGGTTCTATGTTCTTAAGCTTTGTTTATGACTTTAAAATTTGTTTAAGAATTTTTAGGGTTTTTGTTTGAATCACACGAAATCAAGAAAGAGAAGGAGCTTGAAGATCTTGTCTCCCTTAAGGTAAGAGGGAGATTAACCTCATCAACTATGTGTTGGCGGTGAGGAAATGGGTTGTTTGTGGTGAAAAATCCATAAGGATTTATTCACTTAATTTTCTATGCTTTCTTACTTGTGTTTGTTATGCTTTTGGTTTTGAAAATATGATTGAATGTGTGCTTATATGCTTATAGCTTTGATAATATGCTTGTATGTGTGATTTTGAAAACATGCAAGTATTTGTGTGTAACATAAGATGTGAATCACATGAAGGATTTGTTGTATGAAGGTCCCAAAGGGCCTATAAGGCACACGGCCTTCACCATTCAAAAGGAAACTAGGGTTCTAAATTATTTTCCTAACCAAGAAGCAATTGATTTTATGATAAGAAAAATAAATTAAGAGTTTTTGCAAGGATTAAATGTTAAAAAGAATTAAATGATGGATTATGAAACCCTAAGTGAATTTCGGCCAACATGCCAATTTTTATAACTTAGAATTAAAATTATTTTATTAGGTCTAGACTTAGAGATTTAATTGAGATGGAAATTATTTTGTTAGGTTTTGAACTTAATATCAAGCAATACACTTTTTAGAATAATAATTGACATAATTAAATAATTAAGTTATGAAATAAAAAGAGATGTCAATACTTGAAATTTTCTAACGTATAGCTCACCTTATGGGTTTTGAAGCGCGTTAGAAAAATTTGAGCTGTAATATCTTAAGTAAATTAAAGAATCACAATTTTCTGGGAAATAGTAGAAATACTGATTTTTAGGGAGACTATATTGCAATTATTATTTAAATGAGGGACTATTTTGTAAATATTATTTTAGGAGGGACTATTATGAAATTATTATTTAAATAAGGATTATTATGTAAATATTATTTAAATGATGGACTATTATGCAGATAATAGAAATAAAATCAAATTTTTGAGAAAAACATTATTTTTGGTTTAAATATGTTAGAAATATTTTACGTAATTGAAAATACGTTGAAAAATATTTACGCAACTCAAAAATAGTAATTTTAGGCTACGCGATTGAGATAATGCAATAAAATATTTATGCAATTTGGAAAATCCTTACGCGATTTAAAAACGTAAGAAAAATGTTCTACGATTTCAAAAATGCAATAATATCGCTACGTGATTGAGCGTAAACAGCAGTTTGCTGTCGGGCAGTTGTGGTGGGCCCGGTTGAGCGGAATAGTTATACTGCCAAGACATGGTGAGATTATATGTATGTGTGTTTGAATCATACATCATGCATAGAAAAACGTGTCCACTTATTTGAGTAAGGCTGTATGCCTAGGATATGAATTACACCTAAGTGCAGGTGCAAGTAGAAAAGTGTAGGTCACTTGTTGAGGTTGGGGGCATCGGGGTGCAGGTCCCTCGCAATGGATGGTTGGTAGCTCTTCTGTCTGTGGGGCAGACCGACGCAAACACACCGATGATCCGGACCGAGAAACTGTCCTATATCGTGATCTGGTGTAGAATGTCTTGTCCAATGCTTGATATGCACTTTTGACAAAATGGTTATATTATAGCATTTTTGGCCACGGCAGCCGAGGGACAGACATGTCTTCTAGATCTTCTCTCCAAAATTTTGTGTTTAGCTCCATGGAGTAGAAATTTGGTCTGAGTGTGTACATGCATAGTGGGTCAGCATAGTAACATGAAATTTATAATTAACTGATTCATTATTATATGATTTGTTATTCATGAAATGATAACATGATTAATATCTTAATATTATTATACCTTGTTTACTTGCTGTCATTTCCTTTACTGCCATACTAGTATTGATGTAGGGGATCTCACCTTGTTGTTATATTGTATCTATTTCATTGTATATGTTGATTGAAGACCGAGAGAACGAGGAGGCAAGGGACCCTGCTTATTTTCAGTAGCATTTCTTTTTATTTGTTATATGACGACTAGACGACAAGTCCTAGGTTTTGTTAGGGTTCAGTTCCATGGGGGAGCTGACGCTTGGAGGTTTGACTACAATAATGAAAGATTTGTTTATGCCGGGGACTTAACTATGACCTTGAGTGGAACCCTGGATGGGATCTCCATGTTAACTCAACATGCAACTGTGCGGTTGGAATTCACGATACCTCTTCGTGAACTCTGGGGTGGAGTGGTGTCTGTCTATACACCCCAAGAGGATTCTGTCATATTGTCTGCAAGAACCCCTATAAGGCGTCTGTATCCGTCTGGGTTCTTCGATGATAATGTAGAGGAGGGAGGAGGAGGATCCTTCTGAGGAATCAAATCCTTAGGTCTGTTTAGAGTTTTGTTTATTAGTATGTTTGTAGTTTTCGCTTTTGGAATTGGTTTATATTTATGTAAATTATTTGGAACAATGTTTGTAATATTAATGCATATTTATATTTTCGTGTGTTCATTACAAGTTTTATTAATGTTTTAATTTAGTTTACTTATTTTATTTTATTCCGCAAGCAAAATTTTAAAATTGACGTTTCTACAAGATTAATTCTTTTACAACTTGGGTAAGTTATATTAGGATTAGTCTTAAATGTGATACCCTATGGTAGGTGTTGCACTCAGGTACTACTGCATCAGGTGCTGCTGCTGCTCTAGGCGCCCGCCTCTGTCGAGCTGGAGCTGAAGCTGCTCCCACTCTCTCAATGAAAGTATCATTAAGAGACTGTCGAGCATCTATGACCTCCTCATGTGAACCCCAGCGAACATTATGTTCGGTGTATAGAGTCTGTATGAGGAATGGGAAGAACAGGCTCCTGAACTCCCTCTCTAATCTCTGGATTTGCTCGAAAATAAGCTGAGCAACATCGATAGACCGGCACTCCAAGTTGCAATAAATCAATATAGCTTGGTCGCGAGTCACCTCGGAGAGGTTAGCAGATGGCAGAATCCAGGTGCTAATGAAATGGTACCAAGCTCGGGCTTCTGGTGTCAGGAAAGTGCGTAGAAAGTATCTTGGCCTGTTTGTCTGAACACTCATAGTCCAAACTACAGGTTGAGAGTCAGCAGTGCATATTCGAGCAGTGACCACGTCAACATCGATGCCTTCCACCGACTTCCAGCGGCAGAGCTCAGTAAACTCACAAATCTTTAGAGCCGCAGGCAGGCTAAGAGCTGCACGAATAGAAGCTATAGAGAATGAGACTGTGTGCCCTCTAACTCTTACTGTAGTAGCCTCTTCTCCCGAGTAGGCTAGTTTCGCATAGAATTCGTAAACTAAAGAGAGGACAACAGAGGACTCTGGGTGCTGAGCAAATGCACTCCAGTTAAGATGGTTAATGAGCCCCTCTAACTCCGGGTGAATAGCTCTGGAAAAGGCGAAGCCGCGCTCGAGAATGAGCAGTCTGGTTATGAGAATAGTGTATCTCTCGACTGTTTCAGCTGAGATAAACCTCCCCCTATCATAATCTGTAAGAGGGGGAGAAGGCTCCCTGTGACGCCGATTAGATGAACCACGTTGCATAAACTTTCCCCTCTTTGGAGCCATAATAACTTGAAAAAGAATTGCCAAAAGTCAGATGTGGCAATTGGAAGTATGAAACATATTTAAAATAAAGCAATTCTGGAAAATTTGGGTTACAATGCTGCGACATTCAATACAAGTGCCGCGACATTCAAATGTTAAACATAACATTGCAGCGCTCATACCAAAATTGCGACATTCATTACTACATCACGACATTCATATTCATGCCACAACACTTAAAGCAGTTCATCATGACGTTGCGGCGTTAGACATCAACGTCGCGACGTGTCAAAACCCAATTACGCAGTCCAACCCAGATTAGTCCATTTTCAGGCATTCCAGGTAGGAATTAACACAAAAAACTAACAAAAACCTAAAACTAACTACTAACAACAGCTATTTAGCACAAAAGTCAACAAAACTAAAAACAGAGACAAAAACAAATAACCCAAACAAAGAAAATATGATAAAAATTTACCAAAAACTTAAAATAAATGGAAACATACCTTAATGGAAGCAAATGTAGGCGGAAAAAGATGATGGAAAATAGAGAAAACAATAACTAACTAGAGAGGGAGAGAGGGCAAAGGAAACGAGAGAGAGAAAGAAGTTGTGGTGTGAGGAACTCCAAACATTGCAGTATAAAACCCCAACAGCCTCTACGCGTCGCGGTGCGAAGCAAAATACGCCGCGACATTGGTTAATTCCTTTGTAAATTAAATATTTAAATAAATACTATTTACTATTTACCTTTTTTTACTTTTACCCTCTTTTTTTTTACCCACAGGAACACCGCAACGTTATAATTTGACATGTCGAGGCACTTATCTCTCTGGTTTTTGGCCCATAACACCATCACGTCGCGGTGCGTAACATGTTACGCCGTGGCGTGAGGAGTCTAACTGTATAATTCTGTAGCAAATTGAGTTCTGTCGGGACTAATGGCCAAAATAGGCCTCCAATACCTGTAAAACATGTCCAATGGGTCAAATAACATTTTAGATAACCAAAACTTAATTAAACTATAAAATTAACATATTAACATATTAAAGGCTTAAAACATCAAACATAAACATTTGGGTTCCCTCCCAAAAAGGGCCTTATTTATAGTCCTGGCAGGACTTTGTAGCTCTCAAGTTTGGGCTATTAAAGTGAGGGAAGTTTTCTCTCGATCAATCTTTCCTCCAAAATAAGGTTTTAGGCACTGGCCATTAACCTTAAAACTTGATGATCGATCCAGTGGAGCAATCTCCACAACTTCATGGGGAAATACTTTTATTACTACAAAGGGCCCCGACCACCTCGATTTTAGTTTTCCTAGAAAGAGTTTGAGCCTTGAATTGTAAAGGAGGACTTGCTGGCCTTCTTCAAACCTCTTCTGCATAATCTTATGGTTATGCTAGAATTTGACTTTCTCCCTATACAATTTTGCATTTTCATAGGCTTGCAGCCTAAATTCGTCCTGTTCATTAAGTTACAAAAGCCTCTTCTCCCCAACCGCTTACAAATTAAAGTTGAGCTGCTTTATTGCCCAATAAGCTTTATGTTCAAGCTCAACCAGCAAATGACATGCCTTCCCAAATACCAACTTGTAGGAAGACATACCAATGGGACCCTTGTAAGAAGTCCTGTAAGCCCACAGTGCGTCGTCCAGTTTCTTTGACCAATCCTTTCTAGTTGGACACACTGTTTTCTCTAGGATTCTCTTTATCTCGCGATTGGATACCTCTGCTTGCCCACTTGTCTGTGGGTGATACGCAGTGGCAATCCGATGCATCACTCCATACTTGGCTAGGATGGCTTCAAAATACTTATTGCAAAAATATGACCCTCCGTCACTCATTATGGCCCTAGGTGTTCCAAACCTGGTGAAGATCTATTTTCTCGTGAAGCTAATCACTACTTTTGAATCATTAGTAGGAAATACACATGCCTCCACCCACTTGGACACATAGTCCACAGCCACTAGTATGTACAGATTCCCGAAGGAGGGAATAAAAGGGCCCATGAAATCTGTGTCCCATACATAAAAAATCTCAACCTCTAAAATAGGATTTAGGGGCATCTCATTCCTTCTCGAGCTATTCCCTGACTTTTGACATCGATCGCACCTTTGAACAAAGAAATGTGCATCTTTGAAGAGTGATGGCCAATAAAATCCATCCTGGAGTACTTTTACAGCTGTCCTCTCACCACTGTAGTGTCTTTCATATAGAGAATCATGACAATAGCTTAAAATCTTCTCCACTTCCTCCACAGGCACACACCTCCTCAAAATATGGTTAGAACACTATTTAGACAGAAATGACTTATCCTAGATATAGTGCCTAACATCATACAAGAATTTGTTCTTTTGGTGAGAGGTTAAATCAGGTGGCAGCACATCACCCACAATGTAATTCACCATGTCAGCATACCATAGACATGATTGAGTGGTGGCTGCAAATAGCTACTCATAAGGAAATGTTTCCTTAATTGTGATTAGTTCAGCTTGGAAATCTTCATTTTCAAGTCTTGAAAGGTGGTCTGCTACTTGATTTTTTGCACCTTTCTTATCCCTGATTTCCATATCAAACTCTTGTAAAAGCAAAACCCACCTAATCAATCGTGGTTTTGCATCCTTTTTGCTCACTAAGTACTTTATTTCTGAATGATCTATGTACACTATCACTTTGGTGCCCACCAAATATGTTCTGAGCTTATCAAATGCGAAGACAACAGCCAGTGACTCTTTTTTTGTTGTTGTGTAGTTCAGATGGGCATCACTGAGTATTTTGCTTGCATAGTAAATGGAGCGAAACACTTTGTCTTTTCTCTGACCCAATACTGCACCCTTAGCATAGTCGCTCGCATCACACATGAGCTCAAACGGTAAACCCCAATCTGGTGTGATTATAACTGGAGCTGAAACTAGTTTCCTTTTCAATTCCTCGAATGCAACCTAACATGAATCATCAAAAGTAAACTAGATATCTTTCTCCAGATGGTTGCAAAGAGGCTTGTCTATCTTAGAAAAATCTTTGATAAACCTCCTGTAAAACCCGCATAACCAAGAAAACTGCAGATTCCTTTTACTGAGTTTGGCAGAGAAAGCTTGTCTATTACCTCTATCTTTGCCTTGTCTACCTCTATCCCTTTTATAGAAACCTTATTGCTAAGAACTATGCCTTCTTGGACCATACAATAACATTTTTCCCAATTCAGGATGAGGTTGGTCTCCTCGCACCTTTTTAGCACAGATGATAAAGTCTGCAAACAACTATTGTAATCATCCCCAAATATTGAAAAGTCATCCATAAACACCTCTAGCCCATGTCCAATCATATCTGCAAAGATGGCCATCATGCAACGTTGAAAGGTTACAGGAGCATTGTATAGCCCGAAGGGCATCCTTCTAAAAGCAAATGTTCCATAAGGACAAGTAAATGTCACCTTTTATTGGTCCTCCGGTGCTATGGCAATTTGGTTATATCCAGAATAACCATCAAAGAAGTAATAATAGGCCTTCCCTGCCAGTCTATCCAATATTTGATCTATGAAAGGAAGTGGAAAATATTCCTTCCGGGTGGCCTTGTTTAATTTACGATAGTCCATGCACACCCTCCATCTAGTGACCTTTTGGGAGGGAATAAGCTCATTATTTTCATTTGTGACCACCGTCATGCCACCTTTCTTTAGCATACATTGGATTAGAGATACCCTAGGGCCGTCAAAAATAGGATAAATAATACCCATGTCCAGCCACTTGATTGTCTCTTTCCTCACCACTTCTTTAATAATTAGATTTAGCCTCCTTTGGTGTTCTACAACTCCACTCTGGCTATCCTCTAATAAGATCTTGTGCATACAGATAGAAGGGCTAATGCCTTAGATATCAGCAATATTCTAACCAAGAACATGCTTGTATTTCCTAAGCACACGGAGAAGATTCTCTTCTTGATCTTCTGAGAGGGATGATGATATGATTACTGGAAGGGTAGAAGATGCTCCCAAATAGGCATACTGCAAATGGTTCAGTAAAGGTTTTAACTCAAGCTTTGGTGGTTCCTCAATTGAAGGCTTACAAATCTCTTTTGTTATATCGGAATCCAAGGTTTCAAACTTGGGCGAACAATATTGCCTAAGAACTGCATTGAGGTGTTTGATGTAATCAGATACATCATTACTTGAATCTTCATCGTCCTCAATTGATGAAGTCATTGCTAAGGCCAAGGGAATCTTCAGAATTGTTGGCTTGAAATGCATCGTTAATGATATTATTAAGCAGACCAACATAAGAACACTCTTTCTGATCTTGAGAAAACTTAATTGCCTTAAAGATGTTGAAAGTCACCTTTTGATCTTAAACTCTCATCGTCAGTTCTCCTTTTTGAACATCTATAAGTGTTCTTCCTGTAGCTAAAAATGGTCTTCCTAGGATCAGTGGCACCCTGTGATCCTCTTCCATATCCAGGATAACAAAATATGTAGGGAATATGAATTTATCCACCATAACTAGGACATCTTCCACAATTCCCTTCAGATATGTATATGAACGGTTAACCAGTTAGAGGGTAACGGATGTGGGCTTACATTCCCCCAAATCTAGCCTCTGAAATATGGATAGGGGCATAAGATTGATGTTGGCCCCCATATCACACAATGCTTGACCTAAGAATTTATCACCGATGGCACAGGGAATTGTAAAGCTTCCCGGGTCCTTCAACTTTGGGGGAAGCTTTTGTTATAGGACAGCACTGCATTCTTCAGATAATGCAATAGTTTTAAACTCACCCAGCTTACGTTTCTTGGATAATATATCCTTCATACACTTAACATAGCTGGGCATATGTTCCAGTGCTTCTGCAAAAGGAATATTGATATGAAGTTTCTTAAAAACTTCCAAAAATTTCTTAAACTGCTCATCCATCTTGTGCTAGATTTGCCTGCTTGGGAATAGCAAAGGATGTATATATGGCTTATTCACCACTTTCTTGTCTTCAGCCTTCTTGTGGTCAGTTTCTGAACTCACTTCATTGTCTTTGGCCTTTTTGTGGACTTCTTCCTCCAATTTCTGGCTCTTTCCTACCTCACCCTCCATCAACTTTGTCTTAGGGTTGCCCTCAATGTCTTTCTTACTCCTCAATGAGATTACCTTACAATGTTCATTAGAGGAACCCTTTGGATTATTAACTATGTCAGTTGGGAAGGTGCTAGAGGGCCTGTTATTGATTGCATTGGCCAACTGCCCCACTTGAATTTCCAAAGCCCTCATAGAAGCTGACTAGCTCTGTATCACTGAGTCATTCTTAGCCAAACGAGCATCCGTCTTTGTCATGAAGGAATCAGTTTTTACCATTAACTACATAAACATTTGTTCAAGAGATGGTTTCTTTTCTTGAGCTGGCTGTCTATACTGGGAAGGGAATCCAGGAGGATTGTAAGGTCTTTCAGCTGCAGGTGCTGAGGAGGAAGCCCCTTGATTATCCCTCCACGAGAAGTTTGGATGGTTCCTCTATCTAGGATTATACTGGTTCACGTATGGGTTATTCTGTTGTTATCGATAGTTCCCCACATAATGTGCACTTTCAAAGATGGAAGGGCACCCATCACTGGAATGATTGTCACCACATTTGTCACATAACACAAATGGGCTTTGTTGAGCTCTATGTCCCATACTGTCCATTTTACTTGCCAATGCTGCAACCTGAGTTGATAATGAGGTTATAGCATCTACTTCATGCACTTCAGCTACTCTTCGTGGAGTGTTTCTTGCTGATGGCCATTGATAACTATTGGCAGCTAATTCCTCTAACAGTTGGAAGGCATCATCAAAGAATTTGCTTAAAAAAGAGCCTCTAGCAGCATCATCTACTGTTGGGCGGTGATGCGGTAGCAAGCCCTTATGAAATGAGTAGATTTGGTGCCAAGGTGGTATCTCATGATGTGGGCACCTTCTAAAAAGATCTTTGTATCATTCCCATGCTTCATGCAAGGATTCCAATTCAGTCTGAGTGAATGCTGTAATATCATTCACCATATCTACAGTCTTGGCAGGAGGGAAGTCTTTGTTCAAAAACTTAGTGCATACCTCCACCTAAGTTGTAATTGATCCTGCTGGAAGAGAATATAACCAGCTTTTGGCACTATCTCTTAAAGAGAAAGGGAAGAGCCATAGGCGAGTAGCATCCTCGGATACTCCATTGTGCCTAAACGTATCTCAAATCTCCAGGAAGTTTGAGAGATGCGCATTGGGATCCTCATTGGGTAAGCCGTCAAACTGTACAGAAGTTTAGATCATTTGGATAATGACCGATTTTATTTCAAAGTTGTTTTCCCGGATGGCAGGACGTCTAATGCTGGATTGCAGATTATCCATTTGAGGAGTAGCAAACTCCCTCCATGGTCTAGTGCGACTATCGTCCTCCAACTGGAGCATAGCGTTATCTTCTACCATCTAATAATCAATCACCTAAAACAATTAAAGAATTAAGATTTAAATTAATAAGAATGAAAAAAAAGGAAAACAAAAAACTTGAATTAGAGTTACTTAAACTGATTGTTAATATTAGCTCTAATGAATTTAAATCGTCGTCCCCGGCAATGGCGCCAAAAACTTGTTCGCTTTTTTGCTTACCGCAAGTGCACGGATCGCACTTATAATATAGCTAGGAGTTGGATATCGTTCCCACAAAGACTACGATTGAAATCAGTGCTAAATATAAACCAAAAGTTTAAGAGTTTCTATCTAAGAACATATAAATTGAGAGACAAGTATCTAAACTAATTAAAATAAATTAAAAGGTTTAGAATTGAATTAAAATTGAGAATTAAAGAGCAGGGAATCCTTTTTCACCTCCTATTTCAATTGATAACAAGTAATCCTTATGAGCAATATAAATGAAATGATTAGGTTAGCTTGAGAATCTAAATTAGTTAAAAGCCTATGTCTAGGTCAATCAACCATGCTTCAGTTACCTAATTCACTATGTTTCCGTGAGAACTAGAGTAAATCCACTCATTAAGATCTATTCCCAATAGTTACTATGCATGGCCAATAGGTATATTTCTATCCTATTAACGAATCATCTCACCTAAACTAATTAAATGAAATAGAATATGCATCAATCATACATACAATCTCAAATCTAAATTCCTATGCCTAGGTTCATTAGATTTTAACAAATTAATCAAAAGTTGATCAAACATTCAAAAGCATTAAGCACTATATGATTAAACAAAACTAATCCATATATATAAACTCAAAGGATTACAATATTATTCTATATTCATAGGAGGATCTAAAGAAAACCCTACTACATAGCTTAGCCAGCCATGAACCACGAAAATATAACAAAATATATCATGTTCATGAGAAGGAAAATGAGAAAGGAGAAGATAGAGAAGAGAAAGCTCAAGGGTGATGATCCTTTAAGCTCCAATCCTCCTCCAAGGTGAAGAAAGCCCTCAATCTTGGTTACTTCTGCTTCTTTTATATGAAAAACACAAAACCCTAGCAGCTGCTCTTTAAAAAACACAAAAACTCTCGTGCAAAATAGATACAACAGTATTTATAGGCTGAATAAAACAAAGTCACGCCGTGACGTTATACATATCATGTCGCGACGCGTGTAACACCCCAATTTTTTATTTTTCTTGAAATAAATGAGTTTTATAATATTTAAGAGTTTTTGTGAATTTTTGGGAATTTTTAATTATTTTGAATATTTTAATGTTATTTTGATATTTTAATATTATCTTGAAAAGTGTATGTCCGAATTTCAATTTTTCTGAAAATATATAAGTTTTATAATTTTTATGATTTTTGTGAATTTTTGTAGAACTTTTTGAGTTTTTAATTATTTTAATGTTATTTTGAGTTGTGTGTGAGCCCGGGGTGGACCCGAGGCGGGTCCGAAAAAATAAATTTTTTTCCTGAATTAGAAAGTTCTGGATTGTCAAGGCGGGATCGAGGGATCTTACTAAACTCGAAACCGGGAACAGTTGACAGGGATTTTCTATATATGAGTTTTCTATTATCCATTGTGTAATAATAGCAGTAGCTGTTATCAATTGGGTAATATCTGTTAGAAAAATATATTGATGACTTAGCTGGTGACTCTACACTACGACTCACCATACTGACTCAGCTATTCTAGAAAATTCTATGATGACTCACCTAGTAAATATCTAAGAATAAATATCTACTGGGAAAATATCTTAATAAAATATCTCAAGTGTAATCATGAAAGTTAAAAATATCTAAGTTAAATATCTTAAGAATCATGATGGCTCATCATCACATAGCTTTTGATTAACCAATAAGAGTAGGCCAAACATAGTGGCTGGACTTTGTTAGGAACCGTTGGATGAAAACTTGATGGAAAAGCCTTAGATCTTCACCGTTGATCTAATCAATGGTGTGCAAACAATCTTGATCAAGAAGCTTATGAAATCAACCTTAGATTTAATCAATAGTTAGGAAATGAAGTTGATTTTAATGGTTAGAATTTAGTCAATAAAAGTGGCTAGATTAGTTACTAAGTAACTAGATACTTAGTTACCCTAATAGTCTAATTAGTAACTAAATGAACTAATTTGGTTGCTAAATAATTAGAAGTTAGTTACTAAATAAATATCTAATTATTTAGAAACATGATTTAATCATGATCTATGCAATGACATAATAAAGTAATTCGCTAGTTAGAATGTAACCAAATAGCTTAACTAAATTAATTTAATTATAACTAAATGGTAAACTAGGTACCTAATTAAATTAATTAAGTGTAACTAGAAAGCTAATTAAATTAAGATTTGGTTAATTTTCTCTTTGACTCTCACGGCTGCCTAGGCTTTTCTAGGAGGTTCTTGATTCATCTTTGATGATCATTTGATGACCACTTGATGACCAAGGCCATGTGCACTCATGTGAGCCCATGTGCACTCATGTGAGCCCATGTGCTTATGTTTAATCATGCAAAACAAGCCTTGAATCTCCTACATACTCACTCCTACGGCTACACACTTAGGAGCTTGTCCATTTCATTTCATTTTCTCACACTTTGTAACACAAAAACCATTTTCTCTCTTCTCTGTCTTCCAATTTTCCAAGAACCCCAAGAACAAACACCATCTTCTCTCTTCTTTGAAGCCATTCGGTCCCAACACCTAAATCCCATTTCCAAGCTTCAATAATTTTATACAACCTTAGATCTAGAATCTATACACAATCCTAAGATACTTTGTAGTTGAGATTTAAGCCTAGTTCTATCATCTTCAACCTTGTTCTTCAAGTTAGAGATCACAAAGCCCTTGCTTTGTTTCTTGAAGAATTCGGCCAACCACCCAAGCACCACTTTCTAAGTTTTTTTAATTTTAACCAACCATATTTATTGAATCCTTACATCATTCTAAGACTCTTTGATGTTGAGACTTTGGTCTAAATCCATCATCTGCATGCTTGAATCTTGGATTTAAGTTCCAGGGTTTTAAGGTAAAAATCTTGAAACTTGGCTTTTTATTTGATTTTTAGAATCCTAAGACCATGTTTGACCTATGGTCATCTTAATTAAGCTTTAGATACTAATTTGTATGTGTTTGTTGTGATTTTAAGATCTATTTGGTGGTGAAAGATTGATACAAAGAGAGTTTTACAAAGAGCTAGGAAGCATCAACCAGGTAAGAGGGAGATTAACCTCATTGGCCATATTTGGCGGTAAAGGAATGGAATTATTTGTGTTTGTGAGTGGAAAATGCATGTAAGGATTTATTCACTCGATTGTGTAATTATTAGTTTGTGTTTGTTAGATTATATTATGTGATTGTTTATTGCTTTGATAAATATGCATGAGTTGTATATGTGTTTGATATGCTTATAACTTTGACAGTATATTTGCCTATGTGTGATTTGGAAAGCATGATAATTTCTATGTAATTTAAGATGTGATTCATATGATGAGAAAATTTTGTATGAGGACTCCAAAGAGTCTAGAGGTACACGGCCTCATTACTATCAAGAGGACTAAGGATTCTAAATCACTTTCCAAATTGAGGATTAAATGATTTTATGATAAGAAATTCAATTAAGTAATTTTATAATGAATGAAGGTGTTAAGAAATGATTTATATATGAATTTTGAAGGCTTGTATTGCCTTGGTTTTGTGAGACAAAGTGATTTCAAAGTGGAAATTTAATTGATTTAGTACAAGGATTAAAGAAATGGAAATAAAGTATTTTGTCACTTGCAAAATGAAATTTTCGTATATGAATGGAAAAGAGAGGTTGAAAGTGTTTAAACCTCAATTTATTTTAAAAAGGATTGATTTGAACTATAATATCCTAAGTAAAACTATAAAATACAATTTTCTGGGAGACAGTAGAAATACTGATTTTTAGAGGGATTATATTGAAAATTATATTTTTTGAGGGACTATATTGAAAATATTCTTTAAAAATGGACTTTATTCCAAATATTATTTTATGAAGAGGGGCTATTTTGTAAATATTATCGTATAGAAAGACTAATATGCAAATAATGAAAATAAGGTTAATTTTTTATATTAAATGAGAAAAATATTATTTTGATTTAAAATAAGTTAGAAACATTGATTTAATTCAATGAAGTGGTGAATTTGTGGAATATATTGCGAAAAGGATTTCTTGAGTAAGAAAATGTGGAAAAAGAAGTGAGAAGTTATATTATTTTGAGAAAACGTTGAAAAATCAATACGTGATTTGAAAATGCGACAAAAATGTTGCGTGATTGAGAAAATGTGAAAATATGATTACGCGATGAAAATATAGTAAAGATACTATTGGGCCAATGTGTAGACCCTGAATATGAGATGATGAATTTGAACTACGAATGATGCATTGTACATGCATTGGAAAGGTCCGATGGACTGGATAAGGCTAATTGCCTAGGAGAGAATACACCTCCTGAGTGGGTGCTATATGCGTAGTGTAAGTCACTTGTTGACCTTAAGGGCATTGGGGTGCGGGTTGCCTACAATGGGCAGTTGGTGGCTCTTCTGTACCGTAGGTTTGACCGATGCAACACACCGATGATCCTGACCCAAGACACTATTCTTAATCAAGATTTGATAAAGACTGTCGTGTATGTGCTAGATGTGCAAATACATATGAGAATTAAGGCACGTGGTCTGAGGCATGTTAGTACAGATAGATCCTTTACAATCATTCTCTCTGACCTGAGTTTTAGCTCCATGGAGTAGGAAATTGAGTCTATGTGCACATGCATAATTATTGAGTATTGATATCGGTGTGATATTTGAACTGTTGAATATTTGGAAAATATTGAGGACATTATCGTAATTATTATTTATGATTATTGAATTATTGAATATTTGAATATTATTGAGGGCATGATTGTAATTATTGTTTATTACATCTATTGTGATGATAAATAATGTTGATGGCATAATTGTAATTATGGCATGATGTATCTGTATGATAAATTGTATGTGTTTATCATTTGTTTGCTACCATATTGGTATGCGATGTAGGGGATCTCACCTCTTTACTGTTTTATTCTATCTATTTCTATTTTTATGTTTATGTCTGTAAAGACTACAATGACGGCAAGGAGGGGTTAGCTAGATTTCTTTAGGCTATAGTTTCTTGAAGGCGCTGCTGCTTGGCATGTCTATTGGGACACAGGGCACATAGAGTATTGTGATGATATTACTCTATCAGTAAGTAGGACTCGCCATGGAATCGTTACTTCATTTTATACAGTTGCTTATATAGAGGTTATTTTACCTATTAGGAAGTTGTAGAATGAATTTCACTATGCTCCTAGAGAGAACTTCGATATATCTTTGGGTTGAATTTCTATTAGTCGAGACATTCCCAGCTAGGGAATTTATCTCCTGACAAGGGCTCATATAGTAGGCATTATGTTTTTGAATATGTAAAGATAATGAATCTATAGTTGTTGTAAACTCTGTTGAAATGTAAAGTATTTTATTTAGTTATTATATTTTGAGTTACTTTAATTTAATCAATTGATGTTTCCACGAAAAAGAATTTTTGAAACATGTGTTTAATTAATATTAATGATTTTATATCTTAGGAAAATTAATTATTTATAAGGAGTTAGTATAAATGTGATACCCTTCGGAGGGGGTGTTACAACGCGCATACAATTTGGTCATAGACACCTGAGGCGTTGAATCTCAATGTTGCAGTGCTTTGGTCTCGGGTCTCATGTACTGGAATAGGGGATGCTCAACGCCGCGGCATTAATATGCACACATCACGGCGTTGAATGCTGATCTTCAATTTTGGCTTTCTCTTGGACTTCCTAGTCCAAAGCTACTCCAAGCTCTTCAGTTTCAAGCTTTATTTGAGCCCTTCCTGTAACAGAGCAAGTACCACTTTAGTAGCTCATGTAAATGTACCCAAATCATCAAGTTTAAGAAGTATTTGCCCAAAATCACAATGGAAGCCATCAAAATGAAATCAAATGAATATGATGCTAAAATCTTCCATTCATGCATAAAGACAAGGACTAAGCAGCCAATATAGCATAAATATAGGGCATAAATAACTACACTTTGTGCATCACTATACACATTGGCCTCTGCCCTGTTCTCAGGTTCCAACTACTGGAGGTGCATCACTCACACGTCGCGGTGTGCCACACAATGTGCCATGACATAAGCTACAGAACATGGATTCTGCAAAATTTGGCAGATCCGGGTATTGTTCCTTTGGAACTTACCCCTCATCCAATCACTCAAACCTCACATCCATGTGATTTCCAACCTTCTACAAGGTTCATCAACACATAGCAACTCTTAGTCCACTTTAATTTCACTCAATCAAACCACTTTGTGAATCAAAATCCACACTTAACTTAAACTCCCAAAATTTGCCTAAATGGGAATTATGGCTTCCAAGTGATGAAAAATTCATCCTAACACATCCACAAATCAATTTCTTACTCAACCAAACTATCCTCATCAAGATTCAACTCAAGAATCACAAAATCACTCATCAAACCTCCATTTCCTCATCAAGCCCCTCAAGAACCACATTGAAGGAAATGAAAACAAGCTATCCAAACAAAGTTTCCTCCTACCTCAATAGCCAGAAATGAAGTCTAAGAGTAGCTCCTTTCCACCACTAAGCTCTTCCTCCTCTTTGGTTGAAGATGGTCCTCCTATGGCTCCTTTGTTGGTTCTCCTTTGGTGCTCCCCTACTGCAACCGTGAGAGAGATGTGAGAAATGATAAAATATCTCACTTTGGTGACTTATAAAGGCCAAGGCAGAAACAAGCCCAGCCATGTGATCACTTGGTCACTTAAGTGACTACACTGCTATATCCCGATCTGTTAAGAACACTTGGGTTTCACCAAGTTCAGTTTTCCATCTTCTAACAAGTTTCAAATAAATCCTAAGATTCATTAAAAATCTTGTTTCACCATTTCCATAATTTTTCGTATTTGCTGGGGGTTAATCCGGCATTAAAACACACAACCAGTATGCTTAAAAATGCCAAACTAACTTCGATTAACCTCAAAGTTTAACCACATATACTTCTACACATTTGTAACCTAGAAACAAGTACTCCATACTTATTTCCATTAAATAAGTAGTTTAAGTCAAATCTGGGGCTAAAAATAGCTATATTTCACATATAGTGCTACAACAAAGTGACTAAATGTACTCAGACGGTCACAAAAATTTACAGGCATGACAAAGTAGTATTAGGATACCTCCATAACCATTTACAAGTCTATCATGCTTATCTAGGGTGCTACAAGAAATGCTTCAAGAATTTAATTAATTGAGGTTAGATAAATTAAACATCCATCCAAATCCAAATTAACTTAAAAATCAAGATCCAACCCAGCTAAACAATTCATCAAACACCTTTGATGCATTGTTTAGTCTCAGAAATCATATCTTTGCAAATGGTAATTAAGCAATTAACATATGAAAATCCTAATCAAATTAAGCATCCAACCATAATTAACAAAGAGAAGAAGAAGAAGAGAAACTTGAATAATAGATGAATGTTTAACAATTAAAACGAAATCTCAAGATTAATAATTAAGAATGTCAATATCTTGGATTGATTAAAGGCCCTACCATTCCATGAATAGGATGGAAGAACTCAGAAAAAGTAGAGAAAGAAAAATGAAAATCTAGAGAGAAGGGAGAGGAAGAGAGTTCTAGAGAGAAGGTGAAAAATATAGAATGAGAGATGAAAAGCTTTTTTTCGTTCTATGATACTAACCCCTTAAACTAACCCCTATTTTGGCCTTACATCATTAGAACCCCATTAGTTACAAATCTAGGTCCATTATGAGTAATTGGGTCTAAACCCCATGTTAATTGGAGGTTTACAACTCAAGTTATAGACTAATCATTCTCAAAGGGTCACTGATTCCGTTGGCTGACTTTAAGGGATGAAAAATCCATCAAAATGTCATATTTTAAAAAAGTAGTCTTCATATGAATTAAAAATATGTCTTAGCTTTCAAATTCCACTAGTTTCAGGCCCATATCACATCTACATCCCAATTTATGTCTTAATTTGTGTACACTACTTGGGTTCCAATGACAGAACCTGTGTTCTGACTTCCAGGCCCAATTAGTTCTGCTAGATGTTTGATTCAGCCCTGGAGATCTTCATGAAAGTTGTAGAGCTCTCTCTAATCTTTCCTAAAAGATAAGATACATAATTTTTAAACATCTAGATCTCAGATATGGCCAAAATACAGAAATAGTGTAAAGTCTCAATAAAGCTAGAAAAGATCAATTAAGCTCAATTTGAGCCCAAACTTGCAAAACATGACCAAGATCAATCAATTAAGTACATGAAGAGTGTAAATGACTAAAAATGATGGTTATTTAATGTATAAAATATATGATTATCAATCACCAACAATTACTAAATATGTTGTAACACTTATACAACCTATTGATTCATTTAATTTTGGATCAAAACTCAAAATCATACACCTAGTTGTTTAATGTTCAAAATCCCACTTTAGGTACTAAATGAGCAAAACTGTGGATCAAATCCATTCTCATGCTTCCATTAACCTAAATTTACTAATTCCAATAAATGAAAACAAGATTCAAGTAATGAAAATGGAATTTTACTCATACAAACCTCTTTTCTCTTCTATGTTACTTAACTCCATGAATAGAGAAAATGAAGGAAAGAAGAATGAAATTCTAGGTTAGAACCCCTACCTTAAGCCTCTGGTGAGCTTCGTTTTTTTCAATGTTGAAAGTGTTCTTCAACTTATTTTTGATGCAAACACTTTTATTTATAGCCCAATGATTTTAGAAGCAGTTGGAGGTCTTTAGAAATGATTTTCAGTGTTTTCAGTGTCGCTTGGGCTTCATTCCCATCCTCTTCTTTTCCTCTTCCTCCTTGAGCTTCTCTTCCTTGATTCCCTTGTTTCCAACCACTATAGTTGTTGTTTCGTGAGGAAGAGAATAGAGAAAATGAGATAACAGTGTAGTAAATATCAGGAAACAAAGTTAATTATATACGCTAGCCGTATAAGACTTGTTCCACTTAAGTACTTAATTGATATTTCCTGATCTGCTAAGAACACTTAGATTTAGTTAAATCAAGTTTTCTAACTTCTAACAACTTTAAAATAAATACTAAGATTCATTAAAATTATTGTTTTACCATTATCATATTTTTCCATATCTGTTGATAGATAAGTATTAAAAGCACAATCAGTATGCCTAAAAATACCAAACCAACTCCGATTATTCTCAAATTTTAACTACATCCTCTTATGTCAATTTGTGACTTAGAAACAAGTTTTCTAGATTCATTTATCTCAAATTAGCCATTTATGCTTTGTGCTAATCCTCGATTCCTAAAGATCCAAGATGCACATAATTTGCAATAAACCATCTAGATCTCAATCCAAAATACGTAAATAGTTCTATCCGAGTCATTTTAAGCTACTTTTCACACTCTGGTTTGCAACAAAGTGCCTAAACTAACTCAGTTTGCCACAATAATTAACAGACATGTTAAATAAGTGTTATGCTACTTTTGTAACCATAAACTAGTCTAATATGCTAAAAAGAGGATGTTACATTTCTACCCTCCTTTTTAAATTTTTGTCCCCAAAATTGCTTACCTCAAATAAACAAGTCTGGGTAATCAAGTTAATACGGGACTCTAACTCCCAAGTAGCCTCCTCTGTTCCCCCTCTGTGCCTGCTTCACCCCATAAGACCTTCACTAGAGGAATCTACTTACCTCTGAGCTTTTTGACCCCTCTGTCTATAATTCTCATTGATTTTGCTACATAAGAGAAATCATCTCTTAACTGTACAGATTCATTTCTTATGATGTGTCAAGGATCCGAATTGTACTTTCTGAGTTGCGATGCATGAAAGACATCATGAAGGTTTGACCAACTAGGTGGAAGGGCTATCTAGTTGGCTACAGGTTCGACTCTTTTTTGGATTTGGTAGGGACCAATGAAACGAGGGTTTAACTTTCTAGTTCTCAATGCTATACCAATTATTGTTGTAGGAGTGATCCTCAAGAAAACATGCTCACCCTCTTCAAACACTAGAGGTCTCCTCCTCCTATCAGCATAACTCTTATGCCTACTCTGAGCTATAACCATCCTCTCCCTGATCATTCTAATCTGCTTTGAAGTTTGTTGTACTAACTCAGGTCCTATAATAGTTTTATCTCCTACCTCATCCCAACATAAAGGGGATCTACATTTTCTACCATAAAGTGCCTCATATGGTGCTATTCCTATGCTAGTATGATTACTGTTGTTATAAGCAAACTCCACTAAAGGAAAAAGTCTATCCCAACTACCCTGTTGGTCTAAAACACATGCTCTAAGCATATCCTCTAGGGTCTGGAAAGTTCTTTTTGGCTGTCCATCTATTTGTGGATGGTATACTATACTAAGATTAAATCTAGTCCCAAAGGCCTTCTGCAAAGCTCCCCAAAATCTAGATGTAAATCTAGGATCTCTAGCTGAAACTATACTGAGGGGAACTCCATGTAGCCTAACTATCTCCTAGAGGTACAACTGAGCTAATTTCTCTAAGGAGTAATTCATCCTCATTAGTAAAAAGTGGACAGACTTGGTTAGTCTATCCATTATGACCCAAATTGTATCATAACCTAAAATAGTCTTAGGGAAACTTGTCATAAAATCCATTATGATGTTCTCCCACTTCCATTCAGGAATTACTAAGGATTGGAGAGGTCCTAAAGGTTTTTGGTACTCTATATTAACTTTCTGGCACACCAAGCACCTAGACACAAACTCCGTTATTTCCTTCTTCATTCTTGGCCACCAAAACAACTTCCTCACATCTTGATACATCTTAGTGGCTCTTGGATGGATGGTGTATCTACTGCTATGAGCTTCCTCTAAAACCCTTTCTTTAATTGTAGAATCTCTTAGAATGCAAAGCCTATCTCTAAACTTAATAAATCCATCATCTGCCGTATGAAAATCTATCTGATCCCCTAAAAAGATTTTCTCTCTTATCTCATCTAAGGTTTTATCCTTACTTTAAGCTTCTAGAATTTGAGCTCTCAAATCATTAACAATGTCCACCTTACTCATATAGAGACTCTGGGGTGCCATAGTTACACTAAGACTCAAATCTCTAAACCCCTCAAGAAGATGACCCTCTCGAACCATCATCTGAGACACATGTAGGGATTTCCTACTTAGTGCATCGGCCACTACATTGGCCTTACTCGAATGATACTTAAGGTCAAAGTCATAATCTTTAAGAAACCCCATACATCTCCTTTGTCTTATGTTCAGTTTTTTTGATCAAACAGATACTTCAAACTCTTATGGTCACTGAGCACCTCAAATTGAACTCTATAAAGATAATGTCTCCACATTTTTAAGGCAAAAACTATGGTTGCTAGTTCCAAATCATGGGTTGGATAGTTCTCCTCATGAGGCCTCAACTGTCTTGATACATAAGCAACTACTCACCTATGTTGCATGAGAACACACCCTAAGCCATTCTTTAAAGCATCACAAAATACCTCAAAGTGTTCTTGTGGATCCAGAATTACCAATACTGGGGTAGTAGTCAACCTCAACTTAAGCTCTTGGAAACTATCCTCACATTCTAGAGTCCAAATAAAGATACTACTTTTCCTAGTTAATCTAGTCATAGGTAGTGCTAACTGGGAGAATTCACTGATGAATCTCCTATAGTACCCAGCTAGGCCAATGAAACTTCTAATCTCTGTCACAGTGGTGGGTCTCTCCTATTGCAACACCACCTCAACCTTACTAGGGTCTACTGAAATCCCTCCCTTAGAGATCACACGCCCTAGAAACTGAACTTTTATATGCCAAAACTCACACTTTGATAGTTTGGCAAACAGTTTCTTCTCCCTAAAAATCTCCAAAATTGTTCTGACATGAAGCTCATGTTCTTCTATTGTCTGGGAATAGATTGGGATGTCATCTATGAACACCACTACAAACTGATCTAGGTAGGGTCTAAAAATCCTATTCATGTAATCCATGATTACCGCTAATGCATTTGTCAACCCAAAGGACATCCCAAGATACTCATAATGTCCATACCTAGTTCTAAAAGCAGTCTTAGGAATATCTTCATCTCTAACCCTTATCTGGTGGTATCCTGACCTTAAGTCAATCTTAGAGAACACTGATGCTCCCCTCAACTGATCCATTAGATCCTCTATCCTAGGCAATGGATATTTATTCTTGATGGTTACCCTATTCAATTGTCTATAATTTACACACAGTCTCATGGTACCATCTTTCTTTTTTACAAGCAACATGGGTGCTCCCCAAGAAGAAACACTCGGCCTAATGAATTATTTTTCTAGCAATTCCTCAATTTGCTTCTTGAGCTCTGCGAGTTCTCGAGGTGCCATCTGTAACACCCTCCTTAGGGCGTCACACTTCGTGTTGCTCAATTACCAAATTACCCCTTCATTGGAAAACGTGCTTATAATATAAATACGAGTTATAAAATTTCTTGATGATAGTAAGATAAACTTAGCAGAAAATAAAAAAACATAATAACATTGTCACAAATTATTTACACCGTATATACACAAGTCATAGTATTGTCATATTTTAATATTACAAACTAGACTCTCAAAATATTTAAATTTTACTTTAAACTAACACACTGCCCAAGTATTACTACAAAGCAGAACCCTCAGACGGGTCATTCTCAGACTCCTCAGAAGATAGAAGTCCGACTTGACGCGAAGTCCTACGGACAGGTGTCCGAGCAGACAACACTATACTAATCGCACTAGGAGTACGATAGTAAGTTCCCTAATGTTGTCTATGTGGTAAATACATTTTCCAACCAGAACGACGCACTACGCCTTCGGTCCTCATATACCCTCAGAAAACTCGGCATCTCCATCTCTTTAGAACTTTACTTCTTCTACAGAAATCTGCTCCTTCTCAGCTTCTTGCTCAACGTCTTTAAAATTATAATTACAATACAGAATAGACATACAAAGAGGTGAGATCACCAACGCCAATACCAGTATGGTAGCAATGAAGATAAACACATACAAATTCTCATACCAACACATCATACATAATTACAATTATGTCACCAATATCATTCATCCTCATAATTCATACAATAACCATAATTACGATCATGTCCTTATCAATATTCAATTATTCAATAATTCCATTATCCTAAACAATAATTATGATAATACCCTCAGTATCTATGCATATGCACCTAGACTCAATTTTCCTACTCCATGGAGCTACAACTCAGATCGGAGAAAGTGATCGAAAAGATCATATCGATACAAAGGTGCCTCAGACCACGTGCTCAGTTTTGCACATCTAGCACATACTCGATAGTCTTTATCAGATCTTGATTACGGATAGTGTCTCGGTCCGGAACATTGGTGTGTTATATCGGTCTAACCCACGTACAGAAGAGCTATCAACTGCACATTGTAGGCAACCCGCACCCCAATGCCCCCAAGGTCAACGAAAGACCTACACTACGCATATCGCACCCACTCAGGAGGTGTATTCTCTCCTTCCTAGGCAAATAGCCTTATCCAATCCATCGGACCTTTTCAATGTATATACAAATGCACCATACACAGTTCATTTTCTTTATCTCATATTCTCAATTCATTTTCTTTATCTCATATTCTCAATTCATTTTCTTTATCTCATATTCGGGGTCCTCAAAATTGGCCCAACAAGATCATTATCAGTATTTTCATCGTGAAATCATATTTTTCACATTTTCTCAATCACGTATCAATTTTTCATCGTTTCTCATAAAATCCATATTTACAAAATAATCCTTCATAAAATTCATAATTACAAAATAGTTCCTCCAAAACATAATATTTACGTTTTAGTCCCTCAAAAATTATTATTTACAATATGACCCTATTAAAAACAAAAATTACTGTTTTACCCCTCTAAAAATCATAATTACAATATTGCCTCTCTAAAAATCATATTTATAATATGGCCCCTTTCAAAAACAAAAATTACAATATTGCCCCTCAAAATCATATTTATAATAATTCATTTTCCCAAAAATCATTTTTACTTTGCTATACTCAAATTTGTCCCAAATTCATTTAAATCTCTCAGTTCTCATTTTAATTCATCAATTTAATTATATCTGATTATTATTTTTTTTGAACTTTCAAACTTGTTCAAAATCATTTCTTTTTCATTTAAATCCTTCATTTTCAATTGAATCTCTCATTTTCGGGACTTTGGTCCTTTCTAGCCTAGTATGGTCAGTAAGCCTCAAGCTCTTTGGAGCTCTCATAAAATCGGTTCATCATATTATTCACATCTTACTTTACTCATATATTTTCATGCACACAATTTCATACATACAAACATATATCAAGACAATAAACATAATATCACACATGCAAACACAACAACACAACCATACACCACAAACACAATCAAATAGCATCAAACAATCGGTGAAGAACCCTTATGGATTTTTCCACCGTACACAACCATCCCCACACCACCAAAACATGGTTGGTGAGGTTAAATCTCCCTCTTACCTCTTGAAGAACCTCCAAAGTTCCTTGTATGTCTCCTTCAAGTAAACTTCCTCCATCAAGAGCTTCTTGAAAAAGAGAGAAAACATGCAATATTAATACCTAAGGCTCTAAACTAAAATAATCATGGATTAAAATCATGATTAGAACTTTGAAATGAAGAGAAATATGAAGATTAAAGAATCCTACCTTCAAGACTTTAAACTTGAGCTTTGAAGAACAAGATAGAAAATAGATGACTTAGGCTTAGGTTTTAACTACAAAGTGTCTTGAAATGAAGTAGGAAAGCAAGAAATAAGGTAGTTTGGAATTATAGAAGAGTGAATGATGGAATTTGCAAAAACTTCTAACTAGAGATGATCTTGGATGGATGTTTAGAGTTAGAAAAGTAAGGAAAGAAAATTTTTAGGTGGGTGGATGGCGTACTTGGAAGCTTGACCGAATGGTGCTCCAAGAAGACCTTCAATGGTGAGCTTGGAAGAAAAGGAGAGAATGAAGAAATAACTTAGTATTTTCTTAAGAATGCAGCCGTAGAAAAAAAATGAGAAGGAATAAGGCCTTAAGGCTTTAGTTTATTCAAGAGCTAATCCTAGCCATTCATCCACTCAATGGTTGAGATGAAGCCTTGGTCTCCAAGGGTGTTTATGATTGGTTGAACCAAGCCTAGTCATAGCCATGACAAGGCTTGCCTTGAACCTTCCAAAGACTCCTCCCTTGCCTTGGCCGTAAACCACTTTGAGAAAAGGTGAGAAATATTTGTTGTTTTGCTTCTTTGAATGATAGCTAAATAGAAAAGTGGCCAAATATAAGTAAATTGGCTTTTATTCAAATGCATGGCCGTAAATGCATTTGAGAGGAAAAATGAATATAAAATGAAATAGCTAATTGTAGGATTTCACCAAGGGTGAATTGCCGTAGAAGCTAAATGGAGAGCCACCAAAATTGACTAGTTTTAGGAAATTGAAATTAGCTTTATTTTCTTTTTGAAAAGCATGACCGTAGAAGCACATGCAAAAAGCCACTAAAATTGACCTTGTCTTACTTGGTTAATTAAATGTATGATAGTAAGAATTGAATTGCAATATTAGCTTCACCAAAGTTACTTTGCCGTAGAATGAAATCAAAGAAAAGAAACCAATGTTGACTAGTCTTCATTTCATTTAACTTAGGCTTTCTTCGTGAATTCACTTTGTGAATTTGGCTATTAGAGCAATTGTTCTTCTCCTTCACCGTAGACCAACAAACTTTAAGAAGTCCAAAATTTGTTTAAAAGCTTGCATCCTATTGGTTCTTAAAGAGTCAAGCCATTATTCTTGACCAATTTCTATTGGTTGAATATTTACTAACTTGATTCCTATTGGTTGCTATTTTTGTTGACCAATTTCTATTGGTGCACACTGTATATTTTATAATATACTTTAACCAATGAACAATAATTACTATTTATAAAGTCAGTATTTATTGTCTAATGGATAATAAAATATACATAGATTTTTTTTATCTTAAACTAACAGAATAGCAATTATTATTGATCATTTTTTTTCTACTGATTGCCCTTGATGAGTCATAAAGCGAGTCATCAAAGAGAAATTTCTAGAACATGTGACTCACTATGATGAGTCAATATGATGAGTCATCGTGGAACTTTCTAGAACGGGTGAGTCAGCATGGCGAGTCATCAGCTGAGTCACTGCGCTGAGTCACCAATGGTGAGTCACAGCGATGAGTCATCATGGTGAGTCATCAAGGAAGCTTCTGGAACAGGTGAGTCACTACGGTGAGTCACAGGGCGAGTCACCGTTTCTGGAACCTTCTGGAAGCTGCTGAGTCATGGTGCTGAGGTGTCATGCCACGTGTCAAGTTTCTATTGGCCCGTTATCATTTTATTTGTACTGACTAATAAAATAATATTATAATAATATAAAATTATTTTATTTGACAAGTTAAATCCTAAAAATTAAAAGATTAACAACAAGATATCATTCGAGAATTGGGTTTAGTAAGATCCCCAGGTTAGAATAATTAAAATAAGCTTTCCTAGGTCTAAAAAATTATTATTTTCCGTCCCTGAGCAAATCACACAAAAAGTCCAAATAAAATCACGAGACAGAATATTGCCCATCAGTATCACATAGAAAAATTGAAAACAAGACATTCGGGATGTAATGGTCATTTTTTCATTTTTCCCCATCACGAAGCAAATCATTCAAAACGCTCAAATAAAATTACAGACAAGATTATATATCCGTATTTCATACGAAAAAATTAAAACAGTAATTTGATAAAAAAATTTATTTTACAGTCTCGAAGCAAATTATGTAAAACGACCAAATAAAATTTGAGCCTGTAAAATATATTTGTATTTCACACAGAAAAACAAGAAACAGTAAAATAGGGACACAACGGTCTTTTACCCAAAAGTTGGGGTGTTACACCATCCTATAGGGTGCCATAGAAATAGGTCCCATTCTCGATACTAAGTTTATAGAAAACTTTATCTCTCTGATGGGTGGCAACTCTGCTATATCTTTCATGAATACTTCTAGGTACTCCTTCATTATTTGTATATCACCTAGGCTCTGCTCAACCTCTGTGCGAAGAGAGAAAAGGAGAACATACCCTTGAGCTCCCTCCTCCAAACAGTGATTCACATGGCTTGCATTGAGATAAAATTGACTCAGAAGGGTTAACTTTAGTAGATACATCTGACATAAACACTAAGGTTTTATTTGTATAGTTTAAAACTACATAGTTGAAGGACAACAAATCCATGCCAAGAATAACATCCATATCTATTAAAGAAAAACAGATAAGATTTACAAAGAATATCCTATCCTCTAACTTAATGCAACAATCTAAACAAACTTTAGAAATTATAATTGAGCTACTGGTAGGTGTGAAAATAGATAAATCAAAAGGAAGGTCTGTCATAGGCAAATCAAGCAACTTCACATAATCACTAGAAATAAAGGAGTGGGATGTTCCTGAATCATATATAATAGTTAATAAGTGATCTAGAATTATGCATTTACCTTGAATTAGACTCAAAGACTTGGTCAACTCCTTACCACTAAGGGTATAAACCCTTCCTACTACTTGTGGTCTTGGGGTGAAAATAGTTTTCTATCTCTGTGGGCAATCTCTGGACATATGTCCCGGCTGTCCACATGCATAACAAACTGATTGCCCTGCTAAGCAAGGCCTATCTTCAGGCTGTCTCCCTCACTTAGGATATTTCAGTCCCCCTTCTCCTCCCTGAACCTGTTTACCCTTAGTTTGTTGGAAAGTGTAACATCCTAATATATACATCTTGATATATCCTAGATATACTAAGATATATAAAGATAACCAATACTAGAGACGTCACTTCTATACATTACATACTAACATATATCCATAATCACAACTGAGTAATTATAGAAAACCTTGAGAGAATGCAAAAAAACTTAAACTCATATAAAGCACATATAAACTTTATACATCATCTTTGTCTACTAAAGCATATAAAAACTATACTAGCCTTCATGCTTCATCTTCATCCCCTTTATAGGGTCTGTACCTCTGTACCTAGATTTATATGGAAGGGCAACTAGGGTGAGAATTACAATTCTCAATAAAAATAATTCCATTACCAGCTAGCTATAACATTGTATAACAAATATAACAATTGCTATAACTACTAACATAGGAGTTTCCTCCACTAATTCTCATAACTACACACTACTAAGGAGTGTAATCTAAACCGATAGCCTATATATCGTTGGATAAAGACAACTACCCATGCAATTATGAATACCAATAGCAACAAAAAATGCTCATACAACTGTCTGTAAATACAATAAGGATGATATGTAATATGATTATGCTTAAGAAAGATCCTAAAGATATGCTTATGCAATGTTTTATTTTGAAATATATGCAGAAGTTTATTTTGAAAATAAAAAAGTTCATTAGGAACTAGTTCATTATATTATCTTGTGGTAAATAGAGGGAAAACTTATCCTCACATCACACGTACCCTGACACGTTGAGAAGTTCGGGATGAATCCTTGTTCAAAAGAACCTTACGGACTCCCCACTTATCTCCTTTAGCCTTGGCACTATTAAGATATGAGGGTTATGTCCTTACTCAAAAGAGTCTTTCAGACACCCATCTATCTCTCTTGGCCTCCATTGTAACACCCTCCTTAGGGCATCACATTTTATGTTACTTAATTACCAAATTACCACTTCATTAGATATCGTGCTTGTAATATAAATACGAGTTGTAAAATTTCTTAATAACAATAAGATAAACTTAGCAGAAAATAAAAACATTACAACATCAACACAAATAATTTACATTATATATATATATATACAAGTCTTAGTACTGTCATACTTAAATATTTACAAACTAGTCTTTCAAAACATTTAAACTTTAATTCTAAACTAACATACTGCCCAAATACTACTAGACAGTAGAACCCTCAGACATGTCTTCCTTAGATTCCTCAGCAGGTAGGAATCCAGCTTGATGTGAAGTCTTATGGACAGGTGTCCGAGCGGATGACATAACACTGATCTCACTAGGAGTACGGTAGTAAGTTCTCCAATACTGCCTAATGGATATTGGAAACTCTAGGTGTACATAAATATCTATAGTAAAATAAGAATGTCCAAGATGTAATCTACTCAAAACAATTTTTAAATCTCTAATATAGTAAATACGCTCTCTATCCAGATCAACGTGCCATGCCTCCGATCCTCCACGAAACGTCAATCTCATATACCCAAGGAAACAAGGCATCTCCATCGTCTTAAAACTCAGCTTCCTCTATAGGAATCTGCTCCTCCTCAACTTCTCCTTCATTTCGTGCGAACCACACAAATCCCTAACAATTCTTAAATAATTAGTAAAACCACAAACAAGGCTTAATAATGAAAAACCATGGAACAATCATGGTTTAGAAAATCAAAAACTAAATTTTAAACAAAAGAATCAAAAGTTTACCTTTAGGAAAGTAAACCAAAGCTTGGATTTGAAGCACTTAGGATAAGATTTTAACAAAACTTCTAAATGAAAAGTGTTTAGAAGATTGTTTAGGTTTAGAAAATGTAAAGAGGAAAAATTATAGAAGATGGGTGGTGGTTCAAGGTGCTTGGGCTGAAACTCAAAGAGAAAAGGAAAGAAAATATGTTCTTGTGTTCTTGGAAATTTTGAGAGAAAATAAAGCTAAGTTTTTTAGGTGAGTGAAAAAGTGAATATTGAGAGTGAATTGTGAAGGTGCAGCCATGTAAGTGTGTATAAGAGAGATTAAAGGATAGCTATGATAGTAAAATATCATGTTGTGTTCACATTAGGAAGGCTAATGGCCTATGTCACCAATTGGTCACCTAATGGTCATGCAAGAATTTTCAAGAAGCTTGGAGAAGTTCCTTTGCCCCCCCTTGACCGGGTGGCCTCGTAGGAAATTAACTAGGTTTGTTTTCAATTTTTAATACTAGTTACACTTTAATCAAACAATTACCAACTAGATTAGGTTTTATAGTTACACTTAATTAACTATCTAATTACATAACTAACTAATTAAATAGGTCATTGCACATGTCATGCTTAGTCATGGCTTCTAGATGAAATTAGGATATTTAATTAGTAATTAGATCATAATTAATTAGTAATTAAGTTAGTTCACTTAGTTCCTTAATTAGGCACTTAAGATAACTAAATTAGGTTTAGTTAGCTACTTAGTAAATAGTCAAGCCACTTTCATTGACTAAATCCTAACCATTGAAATTAACTTTATTTCCTAACTATTGATTTAATCTAAGGTGGATATTACTTAGTGACTTTATTAGGATTGTTCTCACACCATTGATCTGATCAATGACTATGATCAAAGGCATCTTAATCAAGCTTTTCATCCAATGGTCCACAATAAAGTCCATGCCACTTTATTTGACCAATTCCTATTGGTTTAGAAAAGTCCAGCCATCATTTTTGATTGGTTCCTATTGGTTCATTCTAACTTAGGTTATAGAAAATATTCTAAGCACATTTTCTGTCAATTAAAATTTATCGGGTCCAATAATTTATAGCAGAAGCTGCTATAAATAAAACAGCAGATATTTATCAGTGAAATATTTTTATTTCACAGATAAATTCTAAAAATTAAAAGATTTTTTTCTGTGTCACTCAGATTTGAGTTTAGTAAGATCCCCCGCCTCCGAATCAATCAGATAGGAATTTCCCCCAGCCCAAAAATTATTATTTTCCTGACCCAGAGCAAATCACAAAAAACAATCAAAAATGATATCAGAACAGTTAAATTATTTTTATATCACACAAAAAACACTAAACAGTGAAATTTTGTCATTACCATAACATAGTCTAGAATTTGGGGTGTTACAACTCTCCCCCTCTAAAAGGAAGTTTCATCCTTGAAACTTGACACACACTTAAAATAAAAATGGATACTCTTCTCTTATCTTCTCTTCCAACTCCTATGTGGCTTCACCACTTACATCGTTCCAAATCACTTTAACCAATGTAATTTCTTTACCTCGAAGTTGCTTTATCCTTCGATCTTCAATCTTGATTGGAAACATCTCATAAGTTAAGTTTTCCTTCAGTTGTACAGTGTCTGGTTCAATGACATGAGTCAGATCAGAAATATATTTTCGTAGTTATGATACGTGAAATACATTATAAAGATTTGATAGGAAAGGTGGTAGTGCAATCTGATAAGCTACCAGACCTACCTAACGAAGTATCTGATACGGCCCGATAAACTTTAGAGTGAGTTTCCTCGACTTAATTACTCGTCCAACTCCAGTCATAGGTGTCACACGTAGAAACACATGGTCACCTTCTTCAAATTCAAGTGGTCTTCGTCTTTTATCGGCATAACTCTTTTGCCGTGTCTGAGTTGTACTCATCTTGTCTTGGATCATCTTCACTTTCAGTTGTCTGCTGCACAAATTCTTATCCTACCACAGTACTTTCATCATCATGGTACCAACACAATGACGTTCTATATCTTCTCCCACATAATGCCTCATAGGGTGCCATCCCTATGCTCGAATGGAAACTATTGTTGTATGTAAACTCTATCAATGGTAGAAATTCATCCCAACAACTAGTTTGCTCTAGAACACAAGCTCTCAACAAGTCCTCTAATGACTGAATCATCCTTTCTGACTGACCATCTGTTTGTGGATGGTAAGCAGAACTTAGACATAGCTTTGTCCCCATTGCTTATTGTAAACTATTCCAAAATCTTGACGTAAATATTGGATCTCGATCAGAAATAATATTGGATGGTACACCATGAAGTCTAACAATTTCATTGATGTACACTTGAGCCAACTTTTTCGTTGAGTACTTAATATTAATAGGCAAAAAGTAAGCTGACTTTGTAAGCTGATCAACAATTACCCAAATAGAATTGTGACCTTTCCGAGTTTTTGGTAGTCCTGTTACGAAATCCATTGCTATGTCATCCCATTTCCATTCAAGAATAGGCAAAGGTTACAACATTCCCGATGGTCTTTGATGTTCCATTTTAGCCTTTTGACAGACTAAACAGGATGATATAGATTCAACGACATCCCTCTTCATTCCTTGCCACCAATACAGCTGTTTCAAATCTTGATACATCTTCATGGCTCCTGGATGCATACTCAACTTACTCCTGTGAGCTTCATCCAAAATCAATCTTCTAAGTTCTGAATTGCTTGGCACACAAACTCTTCCTTTGAACTTCAGAATTCCATCAACACCTTCGTTGAACTCCAATTCTGCTCCTTGACTCCTTGCTTCCTTTGCTTCTTGCAAATACTGATCACTGTTTTGTCCTACTCATATTCTATCAATCAAGTCATTCGAAATAGTGATCATGTTCAAACACATCTTCCCCAGTGTCAACTTCACAGACAGACGCATATCCTGAAATTCTTCTATTAGTTCCTTCTCCTTAATCATCATAACAGAAGCACTAAGCACTTTCCTACTTAAAGCATCCGCTACGACATTCGCCTTTCGGGATGATACTGTAACTGAAAGTCATAATCCTTCAGAAACTCTAGCCAACGCCTTTGTCTCATGTTCAACTTTTTCTGGTCAAACATATACTTCAAACGTTTATGATCACTAAAAACAATGAACGTTGCCCCATAAAGAAAATGTCTCCACACCTTTAATGCAAACACTACTACTGCCAACTCCAAGTCATGAGTCAGATAATTCCTTTTATGCGCTTTCAATTGTCTCGACGCGTATGCCACAACCTTACGGTTCTGTATAAGTACACAACCCAATCCTTGGTACGAAGCATCATAATACACTCCAAAAGATTCATTCGGATCAGGAAGAATCAAAATCGGTGAAGTAGTTAGTTGTCTTTTCAACTCCTAAAAACTTTCTTCGCATGCTTCAGTCCATACAAATGGTTGATTCTTTCGTGTAAGTTAGGTAAGAGGTCCTGCAATCTTCGAAAACCCCTCAATAAATCATCGATAGTAACCGGCTAATCTGACAAAACTACAGATTTCTGATACAGTCTTCGGTCTTTCCCATTCAACAACTGTCTCTACTTTTGAAGCATCTACTTCAATTTCATCCTCTGATATAACGTGTCCCAAAAATTGAACTTCGCTTAACCAAAATTCATATTTGGACAACTTGGCATATAACTTATTCTCCCTCAGAATCTAGAGAACCACTCTGAGATGTTCAGCATGCTCCTCCTGACTTCGAGAATAAATCAAAATGTCATCAATAAAGACAACAATAAACTTATCCAAGTATGAACGGAAAATCCTGTTCATAAAGTCCATGAATATTGCCGGTGCATTAGTCACACCAAATGGCATCACTTGATATTTGTAATGCCCATAACATGTATGAAATGCAGTTTTGGGAGTATCCTCTGCCTTCACACGTATCTGGTGATAGCCAGAACATAAGTCAATCTTAGAAAATATTGCGGCTCCTCGCAATTGGTCCATCAAATCATCAATTCTTGGAAGTGGATATTTATTCTTGATCGTAATCTTGTTCAATTGTCGGTAGTCTACACATAGACGAGAAGTCTATCCTTCTTCTATACCAACAATACTGGAGCTCCCCAAGGTGATACACTTGGTCTCACAAATTACTTCTCCAATAAATCCTCCAGTTGTTTCTTAAGCTCTGCCAATTCGGCTGGCGACATCCTGTAAAGTGCCATAGATATAGGTCCAACTCTATGTACTAAATTAATAGAAAATTCTATTTCTCTTTCCAGCGGTAGTCCAGGTATATTTTCAAGAAACACTTCAGGAAATTCACTAACAATGAAAATATCCTTCAAGACATCAACAAGTACCCTTGATCTCCTTCCTTCAAACAAGCTTCCACTTGAGTAGCCGTTAGGAATCTAGAATCCTTAACCTCAAGAAAAACTAACATCTTACTAGAACAGTCTATCAGGATATGGTTAGAAGATAACCAATCCATTCCTAAGATTACATTAATCTTGGAAAGAGGCAAACAAATCAAATTCACATGAAAGATTTTATCCCTAACACATACAGGGCAATTCAAATATACTTTTGTAGTTATCACAGGCTTATCTGTAGAAGTAACAACACTCAAATCATACGGCAATGTAGTCACAATTAATCCCAAACACTCCACACAATCACATGCAATGAAAGAAAGCGTTGCTCCCGAATCATATAATACTGTTAAAGGATTACCTTCAATGGCACACTCCTCCATAATCAAGTCCTCAGATTTAGTGACTTCTTCCCCACTCATAGTATACACTCGACCACCCGCCTGTGGCCTCACAGTACGAACACTGCCACTGATGGTTCCGCCTTCAGTTGATCACACTCTTTGAAAAAATGTCCAGGCTTCCCACATCTATAACAAATTATCCTTTCATGCTGACAATCTTTGGTGAGATGTCCTTTCCCATACTTGAAATATTTAAGTGCAGAAGTGCCAGTTGAAACCGCCCTACTGCCACTAGAACTTCCTCCAAATGATTGTTGCCGATTCTGACTTCCTGCTGGTTTGGTGTATGGTTTCTGTTGATAATGGTTGCCACCACTACTCTTCCCTCTTTGGAACCATATAGGTCCAAAGTTCCTATTCCTCGCTTCATGGAGATGATCAATTTCTTCCACCTTTTGGCACTTATCCAATAATGCCGGAAACTGATCAATATCCACAGTTGCTAAAGCTCGCTTGATGTCAAGCCTCAACCCCTCTTCGAATTTCCTGCACTTCTACTCCTCATCTGTGTGCATTTGGAAATACCTCAAAAACTTAGATAAGCTTTCGAACCTTGCCGCGTACTCACTTACGGTCATTGCTCCTTGTCTCAAACTAAGGAATTCCATCTCCTTAGCATGTCGAACACTCGCTGGAAAATACTTTCCCAAAAATTTTTGCTTAAAGAGCTGCTATGTCACAACTCTCCCCTCAGCTTGAATCAATCTCCGGGCTCCTGCCCACTAAGCCTCTCCATCACCAACTAACACAAATGTTGCGAAAGTAAGCTTCCGCTCATCAGTATAACCCATACCATCAAATATCTTTTCTAGTTCTTTGATCCACAGATCAGCTTTCTCTGGATCAAACTCTCCATGAAATTTCAGTGGATTGTTCCTATGGAATTCTGACAAGCTGTGAGCATCTTCAGTAACTTTTTGGTTTTGCTGTGCAATAACCTCAGCCATCCGTTGTATTGCTGCTACAACTGCAGCCATGTTTTGGTTGTCATCGCCACCATTTCCAGCTCCTGCCCTCGTATTTATGCGTCTTCTTCCTCGTCCAGCCATTTTCATTTTCTTAAATAGACTGAACAACACAAAGAAGAGCTGAAGTCAATTTTCCAAACAATATTATTTTCTTTTAGAAAACAAACACAGAGAATCACATAACTTAAACAAGACAGACCTAACCACAAACCCAAAAAGACTCTAACTTGGGCTCTGATACCAACTAATGTAACACCCTCCTTAGGGCATCACATTTTATGTTACTTAATTACCAAATTACCACTTCATTAGATATCGTGCTTGTAATATAAATACGAGTTGTAAAATTTCCTAATAACAATAAGATAAACTTAGCAGAAAATAAAAACATTATAACATCAGCACAAATAATTTACATTATATATATATATACAAGTTTTAGTACTGTCATACTTAAATATTTACAAACTAGTCTTTCAAAACATTTAAACTTTAATTCTAAACTAACATATTGCCCAAGTACTACTAGACAGTAGAACCCTCAGATGGGTCCTCCTCAGATTCCTCAGCAGGTAGGAATCCAGCTTGACGTCAAGTCCTACAGACAGGTGTCCAAGCAGATGACACAACACTGATCTCACTAGGAGTATGGTAGTAAGTTCCGCAGTACTGCCTAATGGATATTGGAAACTTTAGGTATACATAAATATCTACAGTAATATAAGGATGTCCCAGATGTAATCGACTCAAAACAATATTTAAATCTCCCTTATAGTAAATACGCTCTCTATCCAGATCAATGTGCCATGCCTCCGATCCTCCACGAAACGTCAATCTCATATACCCAAGGAAACAAGGCATCTCCATCGTCTCAAAACTCAGGTTCCTCTACAGGAATCTGCTCTTCCTCAGCTTCTCCTTGATTTCGTGTGAACCACAACAAATCCCTAACAATTCTTAAATAATTAGTAAAATCACAAACAAGGCTTAATAATGAAAAACCATGGAACAATCATGGTTTAGAAAATCAAAAACTAAATTTTAAACCAAAGAATCAAAAGTTTACCTTTAGGAAAGTAAACCAAAGCTTGGATTTGAAGCACTTAGGATAGGATTTTGACAAAACTTCCTAAATGAAAAGTGTTTAGAAGGTTGTTTAGGTTTAGGAAATGTAAAGAGGAAAAATTATAGAAGATGGGTGGTGGTTCAAGGTGCTTAGGCCGAAACTCAAAGAGAAAAGGAAAGAAAATGTGTTCTTGTGTTCTTGGGAATTTTGAGAGAAAATAAAGCTAAGGTTTTTAGGTGAGTGAAAAAGTGAATATTGAGAGTGAATTGTGAAGGTGCAGCCATGTGAGTGTGTATAGGAGAGATTAAAGGATAGCTATGATAGTAAAATATCATGTTGTGTTCACATTAGGAAGGCACATGGCCTATGTCACCAATTGGTCACCTAATGGTCATGCAAGAGTGTTCAAGAAGCTTGGAGAAGCTCCTTTGGCCCCCTTTGGCTGTGTGGCCTCGTAGGAAATTAACTAGGTTTGTTTTCAATTTTTATTACTAGTTACACTTTAATCAAACATTTACCAACTAGATTAGGTTTTATAGTTACACTTAATTAACTATCTAATTACATAACTAACTAATTAAATAGGTCATTGCACATGTCATGCTTAGTCATGGCTTCTAGATGAAATTAGGATATTTAATTAGTAATTAGATCATAACTTATTAATAATTAGGTTAGTTCATTTATTTCCTTAATTAGTCACTTAAGATAACTAAATTAGGTTTAGTTAGCTACTTAGTAACTAGTCAAGCCACTTTCATTGACTAAATCCTAACCATTGAAATTAACTTTATTTCCTAACCATTGATTTAATCTAAGGTGGATATTACTTAGTGACTTTATTAGGATTATTCTGACACCATTGATCTGATCAATGGTTATGATCAAAGACATCTTAATCAAGCTTTTCATCCAATGGTCCACAATAAAGTCCATGCCACTTTATTTGACCAATTCCTATTGGTTTAGAAAAGTCCAGCCATCGTTTTTGACTGGTTCCTATTTTTTTCATTCTAATTTAGGTTACAGAAAATATTCTAAGCATATTTTTTATCAATTAAAATATATCAGGTCCAATAAATTATAGCAGAAGCTACTATAAATAAAATAGCAGATATTTATCAGTGAAATATTTATCAGGCATAAAACAAAAACACATGAACTATTAACATACAACTAAACTAAACACTAATCTAGTCTTATTGCTCCTTCTTTAGTTTTGTCATTCCCCTTACTAGGGTCTGGACCTACTTTTACCATGGAAACATAGAAAGGGGTGAGAACATAAAAATTCTCAGTTGTATACATATAACACATGTCATTCATCAAAACAAATTACACACATCCATAACTGATAGCAATATTATACAATCGCCTATACAACTGTATAATGTAATAGAAATATAATCTAATTTTTGATATTACACAATCGCCCATACAATTATGTAACATCAACTAAACTTGGCAAATGGCTTAACTCACCTTTTTGCCTAACTTAAGACTTAACTCATCCTAAGACTCGTGTTAGTAATTTTAACTCACTTCACCACACTATATAGGGTTGATCATATTCCTCATATTGATTGACAAATAGTTTAGCTCACTGCTTTGTCCTAGGTAAAACGTGTGAATGCTTATGTCTTGAAGCATATCAAATGGGTTTTTGATGATAACAAAGACAAAAGTGAAGATCAAGTGCAATAGTGAAGATCAAGCGCAAAAGGAAAAATCAAGATCAAAGAAAAAAGACAAGAAGGTTTATTTAGTTATAAGACTTAGGACACTAATGTTAAATGCTCTCAAGATTTCTCAAATGGTTTTTCAATATATGATTTCAAAATAAATGGGAAATTTTAAAGATAAACATGGCTTTCAAGAAAACTTGTGTTTCAATCTTAAAACTAACACTCTTAAAAAGATTCATGTTTAAACAATTGTCTCAAGGTGTTAGAAATGACTTACAAGCTTTATTGGACTTGAAAAATGTGTTCAATGGCCAATGTAATTGATTACACGACGTTTGTAATCGATTACACAGCAAACAGAAGGCATGTAATTGATTACATGAGCAATGTAATCGATTACAAGCAAGTCAGAGGTCATGTAATCGATTACACAATATCTGTAATCGATTACATCAAGCCCAGAAAAGCATAAACACGTTCAAAGAGTCATATAATCGATTACATGGATATTGTAATTGATTACACAGCAAGTCAGAAGTCATGTAATCGATTACACAGATATTGTAATCGATTACACACAAGTCAGAAGCCATGTAATCGATTACACCAAGAATGTAATCGATTACACAGAGCCCAGAAAGTCAAGAACACGTTGGAACAACATATGTAATCGATTATATAAGTTGAGTAATCGATTACAAGAATCCTGACAACGTCCAACGGCCATATTTAATGCATTTAATGCGTGCCCAGAAAACCCCAACGGCTCTATTGAATGAGAAACTTATAAATACCAAAGTTGGGTCTTTATTTGAGGTTGACCTTGAACCAAAAATTGATCATCAATACTTCCAAACGTGAATTAATCCTCAAATCCATTTCTTGCTCTATTTTTTGTAAAAACGTGAAAAATCTTTGAGAGCATATTAAGAGCTTCAATTTGTATTTATATACTCTTTAAGAGAGTTTCTATCTTCTATACTTTGTGTAATCTGAAAAAGAGAGGGTGAGGTATCCCTCTAGAGTGAAGGGTGAGGTATCCCTTAGAGAGTGAGGTATCTCTCAAAGTTAGAAAAGGGTGAGGTATCTCTTGAGGGTGAGGCATCCCTCAAAAGGTTGTAAAGGGTGAGGCATCCCTGTTTTTGAGGCTCAAAGCACAAAGATGAGGTATCCCAAGGTGTTGGTGAGTGCTCTATTGTGTAACGGTTTTCAAGCACCCGTTCAAGCTTGAAGTTTAGTGGAAAATCTCGAGTGGTTCGCTTGAGGACTGGACGTAGGTCACAAGGGGTGGCTGAACCAAGATAAATCCTTGTGTTTGATTCTCTCAACCCTATCTCTTTACATTTGTGCATTTAATTTATATGCTTGCTTGAATATTATTCATCTTGGTTTATTTAATTTGTGAGTGAAGTATTCAATCTCATTTATCTATTCACTTCAATTATCCAATAGCTTCAACAAAAATTGTTTAACAAACGTTTTACAAAAGATTTGTGAAAATATTTCATAAACTCAATTCACCCCCCCTTTGAGTTTGAGGCCACTTGGCTTACAAAACATTATACTGACATTTACCTCTCTCAATTTCCTCCTCAACAAAGAGTTTCACGTACTTCTTTGCAAGGTCAAGGGGGTTTAAATCACACCCTTAGTTAGGATAATTGTACTATGGCTCCACTATAACTGGTATAGGAACCAATTGATAACTAACATCCAATTTCAAGTAATTCTTAACTCTAGAAAAGCTTAAAAACTCAAGCTTGTTCTTGTATGCTAGGTAGTTATTTCCTTGGTGAAATATCCCTAAAAGTTTCTTGACACACTTAAGAAAGCATCTATTAGTGTACCCAACTGATTGAGAAGCTCAAACTATAAAAAAAAATGCATTTAAACTTGGAACAAGCGCCTAAACTTGAACTAAGCAGAGCAATGCTCTATTTTTATCTAGCGCTATACTCCAGAGCGCTCTGCGCCTTGGTGCTTAAGCGCACCATGCCTTGCTACACGCATCAGCCTTTGGGCTGTGAGCGCCTGAGCACCTATGCTTCAGGCACTTGAGCGCCAGTCGCATAGAAGCAATTCTGTAGGATTCTACAGAATTGTGCTACTGTTCCATTGGGAACAAAGTAACTCTAAGTAATCAAAAATGAATTCAAGGTGATTTCTAGTATCACCAACAACCACTAAATATGTTGTAACACTTATACAACCTATTGATTCATTTAATTTTGGATCAAAACTCAAAATCATATACCTAGTTGTTTAATGATCAAAATCCCACTATATGTAACAACCCGAAAATTACTTGTTTCATGATATATATTCATTTTATAATATTTATGATTTTTGTGAATTTTTTTGAAATTATTTGAAGTGTTTGATTATTTTATTATATTTCTCAATTTACGTGCGCATTGAGCGGGGCTAAAAAAATAAAATATTTTCCCCGAGGCCAGAAAACCTTGGACTGTGGAAACGGTGATAGAGGATCTTACTAAACCCGAGGTCGGACATAGTTTACAAAGTTTTCATTTTTTGAGATTTAATCTGATAAATAAAATCGCGATACGTTTTATTATCCGTTGGATAATAAATACTGGTTTTGTTAACTGTAGCTTTTGTCCACTAGATAATAGCTTGCAATAAAAATCTAATAGATTATTTCTATCTAGTCACTTTTATGATATCATCTAAGTGACATCACTACATGACATCATGGTTTGACTTTTTGGGCTTTGGGAGAAGCTTCTTGAGGAAGCTTTGGGAGAAGCTTGCAAGAGAAGTTTTGCTCCTTCTCCCTAGGCATAGTGCACGGTTTTGGAGGGGAAAAGATGACAACTTTGTCATCTTTTCACTCAAAGCATCATTTCTATTTTCATTTCAAAAGTTTCCGTCTTTTCTCTCTCACTTTTCTATCAAATTTCTCTTCTTCCTCTCCTCTCCAACCTCAAGGCCACACCCTCTTCCTTCACCCTCCATGCTTGCTTAATTTCAAGCAATCACATTGCTTGAAACTACATCTTTTTTGGAGACTTTTTCTTGTTGGAATCACCTCCTAAAGCTCTCATCTCCATTTTCTCTCCTCACTGTCACGGCCAAGCACCACCATTGATGGCCATCCATGCTTACTTGCTCAACAACCTTATTTCTTGTATCTACTCATCACCTAGAAGGTTTTTCATTTTATGACCATCACTTGATTCTTCCATCTTCATTTTCTTCCATTAAGCCCTAAACTTAAAGCTTTGAGGTAAAGTTCTTGACTTTCTATTTTCTTTCCTTCATTTTCATGATTCTTGGTCACCTTGGTGATCAATGACTCTTTTTTTCAAGCTTTGGTTGTTGATTATGTGAGTTTGATCATCCTAGGATTTTGGTGGAGGAGTTGGACGAATTTCAAGAGACATACAGGGAGTTCTTTTTAGGGAGATTAACCTCATCAACCACTCATGGTGGTGAGGAATGAATTTCTTATGGGTGATAAATCCATGTAAGGATTTATTCACCTTGATTGCATGACTTTGTGACTTGTGGTTATATGTTTTATGTGACCTTATTACTTGATGTTATGTATGAATTTGTCATAGTATGATTTTGATGCTTAAAAATTATGTTGTATGATTTAAATGGTGCTAGAAAGGAAAAATATTTTGGTCCCAATAGCTATTGAAGCTCACAGCCATGGTGTGGAAAAATAGGATTTCAAGGCTAAAATACTTCATTGTTTAAGAACTTAGATGATTAGGTAGCAAGAATATGATTTATGAGGTTACAAGTTAAAAGAGGAAAGGAATAAAGTTTTTACCATTGAAAAGAATTGATTTGTGGTTATGGTATTTGATAATTGGATGAAAGAGTGAATTGGAGACCTAATATATTTGATGATGGGATAGACAAGTAATTAGGATGGAAAGAATTTTATTTAGAATTTGAATAATGAAAGGTTTAGAAAGAACATTAAGAAATATTACTCAGTTGATTTGGGGAACTAATTAGGGTCAAAGGATTTATAAGTAAAAGAGAAGATAATCACAATGTTATGATTTGAGGAGTAATGACTTTTGGATATTCTAATAGAAATAATTTTAGAGATAATTGGAATAATGAAAATGATATATTAGTGTGAATCTAGTTAGTTTGATAATAAAGAAAGTTTAATTAAGGATTCATAGGATAAAAATGGAAAAAAATAAATTTTATCATTTAGCAAAAGAGTAATTTTCGGTTTTGAGAGGAAAAACAAGCTCGAGAAATAAATAGTGAAAAAAAAACTTGAAAAACTCAGGGAAAAAGGAAAAGAATTGTGAGGTTAAGACAATGTGGTTTCTTTTTAAGTTTTTTTTTATGAACGATATAAGGAAGGGTCACTCGAGGAACTTAGTTGGAAGAATCTGGTGATTAGGATTGATTTCTATCTTTATTCTAGAAAGTGCTATAATTAAAGCTTAAAGATGAAACAATGGTTCTATATGCTAGAAAAATTTGTGAGAATGCTTCATGTGATTTGATGGTGACAAATCTTGAATTTGCACGACTGAAATACCTTGTGAAAGAATGCATTGGCATTGTGCTTTTGGGCCGACGTACTGGACTCGAGTAGATCGTGGGACCGATGTTCTGTACCCGAGTGGATCAGTGGTATTATGTAATTGTATGGGCAGTTATATAATTTCATTGATACTAATGGTATTAGACGATTGTATGGGCGGTTGCTTTAATACCATTGGGAACAGTCCAGCGGTGGTTTGATTTTTATTTATTATGGACTTGAACATTATACTATTGGCTTTTGTTGCCTAGGAGTAGGCGAGAATTTGGATAGTGTGATCCCTGATGGATCTCAGGGGGCGTCAGGGCGAGGTGATTCACTTAGTGACCTGTTGTCACATTGTATACCCTTAGCCATGGAAAACCGTTGCAATGCACTGACGAGGACCTGATGAACACTATCCTTTTCGTGGTCCAGCGTAGACTGTCTTTTGAGGGGGGACAAATCTTCTGGAACGTTCATCTCTGAATTTTAGCTCCATGGAGTAGGAACTGGTTGCATTGTGCATAAGGATGGTCAGCATATATATCGTGCATATGCATAGTCAGTATATCTGTTACTGTGGCATGGTCCATACTTATGTATTCTGATGTACATTGTTGAATTATCTATCAGTTGATAACATGATTATGCTTGTTATTCTGTAATATTTCCGTATTGACATGATCATATCTACTATTATTTAATGTTGTTGTGTATGAAAGGCATTAATGTCTTTGTTGTTGTTTCTTGCTGTCACGATGGTATTAATGTAGGCGATCTCACTTCTTTCATTGTATTATCTTGTTTGCCTCTTTTTTATGCTCATGTCTGTAAAAACTGCAATGGCGGCAAGACAAGATCCGCAAGGTTTCACTAGACTACAGTTCATGGGGGCATCGATGCGTGGACTATCCATTGGGATACGGGGCACATTCAGTACATCGGAGAGGTCACCTTACTTTGGAGTAGGACCCGGCATGACGCTGCTACGTTTACTGTGGACGTAGCTGTTCGCTTAGAGTTTTGCATGCCTCTTGGGGAGCTTTAGGATGATTGGAGAGCTCCCTCTAGGGAGGACTCTATGGAGTCGACTACTCGGACTCCCATCCGTAGGGACATGCCCCGACTGGGGGTCTTGCCTGCTTAGGATCTTGAAGGAGATCTGGAGGAAGATCAGGTACAGGACCCTACTCTTCAAGTGTTTGAACTTGGACTAGGCTCAGTCTTCATATGGTAGTTATATGTATATATATATATATATATATATATATATATATATATATATATATATATATATATATATATATATATATATATATATATATATATATATATATATATATATATATATATATATATATATATATATATATATATATATATATATATATATATATATATATATATATTTATTTATTTATTTATTTATTTATTTATTTATTTTTGGAGTATGTGAGTTTTATGCTTTTGGAACATGAGATAATATATTCATGGATGTAGTAAACTTTGTTTTATAAAAAGTCTTTTATTCAATCTTTATAACTCAAGTTTCTTTATTTTGATAATTTTATGTTATTATTTTAAAAAGAGATATTTGAAACTCATATTTCATAATGTCAATTGTTTAAAAGTTTGAGTAAACTTTTATCTATTTTTGAAAAAGTGAAAAAGTAAATAGAAAGGAGTCAGTGTTGTAAATGTAATGCCCTTATGGAGGGGGTGTTACACTATAGGGACTAAATGAACAAAACTATGGATCAAATCCATTCTCATGCTTCCATTAACCTGAATTTACTTTTTCCAATCAATGAAAACAAGATTTAAGCAATGAAAATAGATTTTTACTCATAAAAACATTTTTTCTCTTCTATATAACTTAACTCCATGAATAAAGAAAATGAAGGTTAGAACCCCTACCTTATGCCTCTATGATGGATAGTGTTCAGGTGCTGCTTGGCTTCTTTCCATTCCTCTTCTTTTCCTCTTCCTCCTTGAGCTTCTCTTCCTTGATTCCCTTGTTTCCAGCCACTGTAGCTGCTGTTTCATGAGGGAGAGATGAGAGAAAATGAGATAACATTGTAGTAAATATCAAGAAACAAATTTAATTATATAGGTTGGCCGTATAAGACTTGTTCCACTTAAGTAGTTAACTAATATTTCCTGATCTGCTAAAAACACTTAATTTAGTTAAATCAAGTTTTTCAGCTTCCAATAACTTAAAAATAAATACTAAGATTTATTAAAAGTGTTGTTTCACCATTATCATATTTTTCCATATCTGTTGGTAGTTAATCGGGCATTAAATACAAACTAGTATGCCTAAAAATATCAAACTAACTCAAATTATTCTCAAATTTTAACTACATCCTCTTATGCCTATTTGTAATATAGAAAGAAGTTCTCTATATTCATTTCCCTCAAATTAGCCATTTATCCTTCTATCTGAGTCAATTTAAGCTAATTTTCACAGTCTGGTTTGTAACAAAGTGCCTAAACTAACTCAGTTTGCCACAATAATTAACAGACATGTTAAATAAGTGTTATGCTACCTTTGTAACCATAAACTAGCCTAATATGCTAAAAAGAGGATGTTACATCTCTTACATTATTTTCAAACTTATTATACTTTATATAAGTGACATGCTTAATTCTTGTTACTAATGTGTAATTCTGGATACGTTATTAGTAATAGAGTTAAGGATGTTACAAGAGGGAGAAGAACGTGAGGAGAAAAGGAAGAAAGGAATAAAGGAAGAACAAGCAAGAAGAATAGCAAGGAAGAAACAAGAAGGAAGAATAAAAGATAGGAAAGAGATAGCTTCATAAAAGGAGTTGAGGTAGTGGTTATTTTCCTATATTCATCATCTTTTTCTTACTTTCATAGGATTTTTAATTAATAACTTGAATGATAGTTATACTATGGATGATGGTTTGAAGGAATAATTTGAGATGCTTGTATTATGTTTATGAGTTTTAAGCTTGTATTTAGCATTAAAACATAATGAGTTTGAGATTGAAGAAAATTGGGTTTGATTATTGATGATAATCTGAGATGTTGTTGATTGGAAAAATTTATGTTGTAAAGTATTGTTTTGATGGTTATATTGAGTTTGGTTTTGGGGTTAATAAGCTTCAAACCTTTGTTTCTGCAAAAACCCAGTTGGTAATCGATTACCACGAGTGAGTAATCGATTACAAAGTCACGAATCATATTTCTAGAAATGTGGTAATCAATTACCACGAGGTGGTAATCGATTACCAAGCTTTTGGAACATATGTTGAGCAAGTGGTAATTGATTACCACATATAGGTAATCGATTACCAAGCCTCTACTCAGCTGGTAATCGATTACCATGGGTAAGTAATCGATTACCAAGCCTCTAGTTTAGAAAATAACATATGGTAATTGATTACCACGAATGGTAATCGATTTCTAACCCCTTGTTTTGAGAAAATTGAGTTCTTAGTTCTTGGGAACCAAAACTAAACCTAATTTATAATTCAATTCACTATACATAGAATCTTGTGACATGAATATGCATCAAACTGAAGGAGATCTTTAATAAGATCATTGATTACTATAAATGTGCACTTGATAAATTAGAAAGATGGTGAAAATGTTTATTTGACACATTTAAAAGTTGAGATTCAATTCTTTCTTGAAAAATAGTCAATGTTTGCTATAACCAAAGATTGATAAAAGAAATGATCCCCAAACCTAGGGTTGATATTAGATACATAGTATGAGAGGATGCGACATTCCCTCTCTACTAAAGTAGATGAGGTTGAGGATAGATGATTCCCTCCCTTTTTACCTGAGATTATCCTAGATATTTAGTAGTTGATGATTAGACAATCCCTCTCTACTTGGGTTGATTCTGGATAAAAAGATAGTGTGAGGATGGATGATAACCTCCCTATCTTATATGACAGGTAGTGTGAGAAAGGATAATTCCCTTCTTATCCTAGACAATTGGTAGTGTGAGGAAGGGTGATTCCCTCCCTATCAGGGTAGAATGAGGATGCAACATTCCCTCTCTACTCATAAATCAAGATTGAGGATGAGACATTCGCTCACTAAAATGATATCAATAAAGATTATAGAGATATTTTGAGAAATTAAGGATTATTATATTATTGTTGATGTGTATTTGTTATTGGAATGTTTATGAAATAATTAGTAAATGACTCAAAATTGAGATTACTAATTCGGGAAAATAAAGGAATTTTTTTGTACTTTAGCCACCTTTCTACAATTAATAATTATGATTCAATTGATTTACCCCGAAATAGCTGGAATTATTATGATGGCACGAATAATATTTTTGATCTCTTGAGGATTTTAAGATTCTCACCCTATATATTTGAATTTCCATGATAATTCTAGAGAAGGAGACTTCTGAAAACTAAAACACAGGAAGAGGATGTACAAAGAATAGTTTACTTTTTAAAGATTGTAGTTTTATGTTACTTATGTATTAAGGATGTTTTACAAATCTGTATATATTTCTACCTTGAAAGACCTAGTTTGTAGGTGATATATAGGTTGTATTTATGAGAAATACTATTAAAAGTGTATTATTTATCTCTTATAAGGCTCATATAAATATATTACTTATGTTTAGAGAAAGTATTTAATAAATAGTAACGTACCTTAACCTAATTACTTTTGTATAATTCTGGATATACTATTAGTGTTGGATTTAGGATGTTACATATTGAGGTGTATATTGTTGTACAATGTATCCTTGGGTGAGTTAATGCTTGGCTTCCACAAGATGCTTCATTTAGGAGACGGGGTCATTTCACGCCATATGGCTGCCACATGTCCTTCGTGGAGAGGTAACTACCATTTAGTTTTCACGCCATTATCTTTCCAAATGGATGCTAAATGACTAGCGCACCCCTTATTGATGGTGACAATTCAGGGGGATGGGGCGCCTATAAAGGGTTGTAGTGGAGAGTTGTTGTAACCGGAATAAGCATCCATGAAGGTGAGTATTTGGAAGCTGAAGGAGTTATCAACCAACTTGTCGATGTTGGGGAGAAAGTAGGGGTCCTCTGGGGAGGCCTTGTTGAGGTTTGTGTAATCAACACACATGCACCACTTTCCATTTTCCTTCTTCACCAACACAACATTCGAGAGTCATCTGGTGTAAGTAATCTCACAAATGATCTTGGCATCTAGGAGCACCTTTACTTGTGCTTTTATAATCTTTTGTCATTTAGGGGTCGACTTTCTATTTGTGCTATGATACCGGTTTGGCATGAGGGTGAATGGAAAGCCAGTGAGAGATAAAGTTGGGATCTATCTTGGGCATATTAGTAGAGGTCTAAGCAAAGAGGTCTTTGTTATCTTTTAAGAATGCAATATGCCTATCTTGTTCTTCTAGGGATAGATGGCCACCAATCTTTGTGACTTAGTCCGGCTTCTTTCCTAGTTGAGGACGAGTATCCCAAATTTCCACCCGCACATCAAACTCTGCCAAGAGGACATTTAGGTGGTCCATGGTGGCTGGGTTGAGTTTCCATGTTAAAGTTTTGCTTTAGGGCTTTTATATTTTTACTGTGGCATTATAATAGCTCCTTATTGTGGCTTGATCCCTCTTCATAGTGGCAATGTCCTTATTTGTTGTTTTAGGTACTTCATGTAACATCCTAATACCTATAACATAGTGTATCTGATATATGCCTAGACAAGTAGTATTAGTTATGCTACTTTTAACTTAAAACATCAACTAATCTACAATATTTATAAATAATTATGGAGAGTCATAACTAAAAAGTCATACATACAAACATCAAAGCCTCAGAAGGGCAATTTGTTACATATACAACTTTAAACATCCTCAACGTAAATATAAATAAATACATAAGCTTTGTCTATAAAAGAAACAAATAAAACTATACTTGATAACTGTCGAGGCTACAAAATTATATCAATTCATAACTGAATTACTAAAATTACTTGCAGCATAAGGTAACATCGGGTCGAGCCCATAGGTCAATCTAATTACACAATTAGATTAAGAGGTTAATAAACAGGGGGAAAGAGTTTGTAAGATTAAGCAACAAAAAATAATTAAAAGGAATAAACAGAATTAGGAAAACAACCAATGCAAGGAAATTAACCAATCTTGATTTTAATCTATCCTTGATCAATATAGATCCATTCAACCATCAACTGAATCCTTGGTCTTAGATCACATCAAGAAGCCTCAAGATGATCCACGGATCTCCTACTAGATAAGCTTCCAAAAATCAATTAATCAAGGTTAGACAAATTAAACATCCATCCAAAGCCTGAATTAATCTAAAAACCAAGATCCAACTAAGCTAAACATTTTATCAAACACCTTTGATGCCTTGTTTTATCTCTGCAATCCTCCATTAACGCATGGTAATTATGCAATTATCATATGAAATCCTAATCAAATTAAGCAACTCAATCAGAATTAAACAAAGAGGGATAAGAGAAACTTGATTAATAATTGAATGAAGAATAATTAAAATAGAATCTTAGAATTAAGCATCAAGGATGTCAATCCCTTAGATTTTAAAGGCTCTACCCTTCCATGAATGGGAGGGAAGAACTCAGAAAAAGAGGAAAAAATCTGGAGAGAAGAGAGATCTAGAGAGAGGGTGAAAAATGTTGAATGAGAAGATAGTTCTTATACTTCTGCTCTCACCCTCTTAAGCTAACTCCTAATTTGGTCTTTCATGATCAGAATCCTAATGGGTATAAAGTTGGGTCAATTAGGAATCATTGGGCCTAAGTCCCATGTCATTTAGAGGCTTAAAACTCAAGTTATGCTCAATTAAGTGGCCCAACTCATTAACAAGCTGCCTATGTTTTCCAGCTTTATTTTCTCACCCAAAACAACATAGTTTAGCTTAGGAGTCTTCATAAGAGTTGTAGCTTTGTGTCTTAGATTTCATTTGGGCTTAGTTGACATCTATTGATCTCTTATAACTTAAGATATGGGCTAATGAGTGCACAGAGGTCAATCTATCAGGATCAGCATTCTAGCTCTTGCTTCAACTTTAATTTAAATTATCTAAACATATGATGAAGCTCCTGATGTCTTCATGAAACTTGTAGAGATTTGTCTTATATTTTCTACAAGACTAGAATCATAGCAATCAGATATTTGAAACTTAGATTATAACCAAAATACTGAACACTGCCAAATAGACAAATTAAAGTCGATTCATGCAATAATTCCTTCAATGATCTAATTAGGCCCAATATCATAAAATGTGACAAAACTAACTTCATTAAGCTAAATTGAACCTTAAAAATCCTAATGAGAGGATCAATAAAATGAATAAAATATATTGCTATCAAATTCCTTCATACTTAGCTTTTGCACTCCCGGACAAAACACATAAGACCAAAACTAAGGAACAAGGAAAAATAACACAAACTCAAAAGCTAAAAACTCTAAAAGACTTAATTTCCAAAATTTTTAATGATATTCAAGAATGCAAAAGTTTGTAAGAAAGAAGAACAACTAAAGATTCAAGGGATCAAAACATTCATGAGGTAACATTTCTTCACATCTCAAACCAACAGGCAAGGTAGCTTAAATTTAAAAAGCATGAATCAAGGATGATAGGTCCTTAAAAGATACACTCTCAATCCTTCAAGTGTTTAAAAGGTAAATATGTCACTCAATTCGGCCCATGAAAATTACACTACCATAAGCTTGCTTATCTTCTACATCTCTATTGCTCAAACACATGTACACACAAATCAAGAGGACTTTATTCAAGGTTGTAATAGGGTCAAGGTAAGGGAAGGAAGCAATATGGATATAAAAAGCTAAATACCTAAGAGAATAAAAGAGTATTGGGGAGGAACTCAATTAACAAGCATGAAATTTTACCCCCAATTCCATATAATGCGCATTCTCTTTACATATTCCTTCCTTTTTTTATTTTTTAATCTTTTTTCTTTCACAACCTTCTTGCATTTATTCTTTTTTTTTTCAATTGGCTCTTTTTCTTTCTTTTTCTTCCACTAAGCACTTTGCATATTGCACATCAAATTGAACAACCCCCACACTTGTACTATAAATTGCCCACAAGCAAAAGAGCTCCTCTAATGAAAATGAACCAATGCTCTCCTATTCCCTAAAGTAAGGTAAAAACATGATTTTTCACGAAAGGCATATAATGAGTTAAGACAAAGGATATGTAAATAGGCTCAAGGGGATTAATCAAAGGAAAATGATGCAAGATTAGCTATTTGGCCAAAGTAGCTAATTCAAAAAGAAGGCCTCAATCATGTTTATGCATACAAGTGAAAATGTAGCCTAAAAAAAATCAAAGCAACTTCTAGAGTGATTAATTGCTATGAGTGAAAATCACACAAGAAAGAAGATAATGGCATAAATGCTAAATCCATCCATCAATAGGCTCAAAATCTCACAAGATATGCATCTATCAAACCCAATCCTCTAATCAAACATCCAACAACCAAGTATGTCAAATTTAAAAAGCAAGATAATGTATTCAATCATGCTATGAACCTAGAATTTTAATTGCTTCAAACTCACAAATTTCACAAATTCCAAAATTTCATTGGAAGGCAATTTAAAACACACATTTTTTTTTCAAAAATAGTAAAAAAAAATTTATAAACAACAAAATAGAATGTAAAACAGAAACAAAAAATTGAAATAGAAAACAAATATAGAAAACAAAAAAGTAAACAACAAACAATAGAAAAATAGAATAGCATAATTGTAAACAAAAAAATTGTAAATAGTAGAAATAGAAAATAGAAACAATAGAAAGTTGACAAAAATAGCAAAAAATAGCAAAAATAGAAAAATTAATAACAAAAATAGAAAAATAGAATCAAAACAAAGAATAGTAAAATAGAAATAGAAAATTAAGACAAAAACAAAATTAAACACAAAAAATAGAAAATAGAAAACAGAATATAAATTCCTCCCCACACTTAAATTCTACATTGTCTTCAATGTAAAACTCAAAAGAAAATAACATTTCATAATTATCATTAATTAATCTAGGACAAATAAAATAAAAGAGAGAGAGAGAGAAGAAATATCATTATCAAGGTGAAGATTCATTAAGGTCCTGTTACAGTTGACAAGAAACTCTCACCGGGGTCCCATTGCGTGAAGCGTGATGACCAAGTTATGGTTGAAGCACAAGGGCTACGACCGGGATCCCAAAGACATTCTTCAATTCCCATAATGTGAAACAATAAGGAGAACAACTGGGAAGATATGCTAACATTCTTCAATAATTTAACAGTAGTGCCAAAAAATCTCCAAAGTGTCAAGTTGCCATTAAATCCACTTGTGGCTATTATGTATGAGTTAGGTCCATTAAAAACATTATCTGCAAAGCCAAACTCCTACTATCCATGGCTTGGAGTCCATCTGATGACTTTCTTATACTCTTTCAGAGTTTGTAGCAATCTCTCCTCCTGTTTAGCAAGGAGGTTCTTGCCCACTATCATAGGAAGCTGCTCATCATCCACCAAGTATACATATTTTAGGTGCTCAGGCAAAGGCTTTAGCTCCAACTTTTGTGGTTGGACTATAGAGGGGAGTAATCTAGGGGGCTGCACTATTTTTGTAGACTGAATGTCCTCATAATTAGCAGCTGCTGCGTAATCTGTAGAAATAGAATCATCATCTCTCAAGAATGCAAAAATCTCGGCACAAGCAGCACATATCATATCACCATCACAATAAGTACATGAGTGGTAATGGATAGAATCATTAAAATCAATAAAATCTAGAAATTCATCACACAACTCATCAAAAGTTTTCTCAACTAAATTGACAATTAAATCAATATGAAAAATAGAATGCTCCTCCATAGGATGCTTCATAGCATAAAAAATTTTAAACTAAATATAGAGTCTCCAAACTCCATGGATAGAATTGCTACATGCACATCTATCTTGGTCCTCGTTGTTTTGAGGAATGGCTTCCCTAGAATGAGTGGAACCTTGCTAGATGGTGACTCCCCTTCCATCTCCATAATATAAAAATTTGCAGGAAAGATCAGCTCATCAACCCTTACCAAAACATCTTCAATCAACCTAGCTGGGTCTGCATTGCTCCTATTAGCTAACTGAATCACAACACCTGTAGCACGCAAATGTCCAAGTCCAAGAGGATTAAAAATAGACATAGGCATTACATTAACAGAAGCACCTAAATATAGCATGGCATGCTCAAATCTGTAATTGCCTATAATACATGGAATTGTAAAAGTCCCTAGATCCTTGCATTTCTGAGGCATAGGCAGAATAAGGCCTGAAACATTTTGGCCCATACTAATTTTCTCATTACCCTTCAGCCTCTTCCTGTGGGTCCATAATTCCTTAAGAAACTTAACATATTTTGGGATCTGCTTAATCGCATCAAGCAATGGAATATTGACTTCCACTTTTCGGAAGGTCTCAAGAAGTTCTCGATCATTCTTAGCCTCATCTATCTTTCTAGATTGAGTGGCTCTCTGTAGAAAGGGAAGGGCTACTGCAGGCTGCTACTGCTTATCAAGAACCACTGATTTCTTCTTACCCTTAGATTTTTAGGATGGTTCATCATAAACTAATTTCTCTACTAGTTATTGCTTGCTTACAGGTTGAAATTCAGTTGGTGCTTGTACAAATTTTCCAGACCTCAGCATAATGGCACTCACATTCCCCTTTAGATTAGGAATTGTTTGCAAAGGAAGTTGGCCAGAACCTTGGGCTTGTAGCTGACTCAATAAGGAAGCTAATTGTCCAATCTAGGTTTCTAAATTTTGTATGGAGGCCTTTTTCGTTTGCTGGAACTAAATATTGTTGGTGGCCATTTGCTTCACCAAATCCTCAAATGAAGACTCAGGTTTTTTGGCTGTTGGACTTGGTTGTTGCATAGGCTACTGGAATTGCTGCCTACTTGGTCCAGCATAAGGCTGAAACTGTGGTTTCCTAGGTGGTTGATGGAATGGTTGTCTGAGCTGCTATGGTTGCTATTGTTTTGAGGCTGCATTACTATATCTTAGATTTGGATGATCTCTCTAGCCAGGGTTATATGTGCTAGAGTATGGATCATATCTCGGCTGCTGCTACTGCTAGTATTATGGTTTACTAAGAAAGACACTTGCTACAGTTACAAAGTGATCTTGAAACACAGAACCATCATACTGAAGTGTAGGGCATGCATTTGTGGTATGAGATGAACTAGAACAAATGCCACACATGCTTATAGGCCCCTGCACATGTAATTGTTGTCCCATTGCCAACTATTTCACTAAAGAGGTCAATTCATGAAGTCTATGCTCCATTTTCTATTGGTTAGCATAGGATACATGTGTGACACCCGAGGCCGATGAGGGCGGGGAGTGGTCGCCATTGCAAAAGATGAAGCATGGACAAGGAGCGGCTCCTGGCAAGCTTCTAGGCAGAGGGACACATGAATGAATTGAATACACACTGGAATGAGAGGGATCCAGAGACTGTGCAGGTATGGGACTGCATAGTTAAGCATGGCTTAAAGGAATTGATTAGCACCTCCCATATCAACAAGATGCATTTTCTTTTCGGGAGCCAAGAACATAAGTACTCCATTGATAATTATGATTTTTAACATATTAATTATCCACACAATTACCTTATTAATGATGTCCAGATTGTAATTAAGTGATCTTAGTACTCATTTAGATCATTGGGTTGAATTGGGCTTTAAAGCAAAATTTTTGGATTTTAATGCATATTGACAGTGGTTCAGTATTTTAACCATAACTTGAGTTGTAGATATCTAATTTTGATGTTCTTTATATACTAGGAAAGATGAGAAAAAGATCTACAAGTTTTGTGAAATGTCAAATTGGAAGATTCGGATGTTTACAAGGTCAAATACAGCCTTGAAATTGGACCAGCGGTACTGTTACAAATTCTGGACACACCTTCACTATTTTGGGCATATCTCACTCATTTCAAGCCCAAATTAAGCATATGAGTACTCCTTGGAAAGCTTACTTCAAAGGCTATCTGATGGACTTGATTTGAATTTGATATTATGACAGAAATTGAAAAGATAGCAACGTGGAAAAAGTGGAGGAATCATTGGAAGGTGGGAGACACACTTTCATAATGAGAAAATAATTCAATGGAAGGTGGGAGACATACTTTGATAATGGATGAATAATTAACAAGATTGGGTGAACTACTTTTGACTCTTTGTGAATGATTAAGAGGAGAGCAATCATATTTGTAAAGAAAGAGGGGAGAGCTTCTACGCAGGGTGTGATTTTTGTAGTTGGTTCTTGTAGTTTTAGTGTTTTCATTTTGGAGAATTCTCTTCTTCTCTTTCTCTCCTCCTCTCTCTTTGTTATTTTCATTTTTGTATGGTTCTTGAAGGTTCTCCAATGGTGATGGCTATTGAGAGCTAAACTTCTTTAATCAATCCAAGAGATTGACAAGCTTGATGATTAATCTTGAGATCTTGTTTTAATTGCTATACATTCATCTATTAATCAAGTTTCTCTTTCTCTTCTTCTCTTGTTTAAATTCTGATTTAATGCTTAATTTGATTGGGATTTGCATATGTTAATTGCGTAATTATCATATGCCAAGAGATGAATTCAGAGGTTAAATAATGCATCAAAGGTGTTTGATGAATGTTTAGCTTGGTTGGATCTTGGTTTTTAAGTTAATTTGGGTTTTGGATGGATGCTTAATTTGTCTAACCTTAATTAATTAAATTCTAGAAGCATTTCTAGTAGAAGATCCATGGATCATTGAGAGGCGTCTTGATGTGATCTAAGATCAAGGATTTGGTTGATAGTTGAACAGATCTATAAAGATCAAGGATGGATTAAAATCAAGATTGGTTAATTCTCTTAGATTGGTTGTTTTCCTAATCTTGTTTACTCTTTTTAATTGCTCTTTGTTGTTTAATTTTCCAAAACTTTTCCCCCTGTTTATTAACCTCTTAATCTGACTTCATAATTAGAATGATCTACGGGCTCGACCCGGTGTTACCTTATGCTACAAGTAGTTTTGGTAAATCGGTTAGTTATTGATTTAAATTTGGTAATCTCGACAGTTGTCAAATTTTTGGCGCCGTTGCCGGGGTTCATTCTGATTTTGTTCAATCTTATTAAGAGTATATTTAACTACTAATCCCTCACTAACCTTTGTGTTGCTGTGTTTTGGTGATTTTTAGGAGAAAACGGGTGATTACGGGTCATTTTGCAGAATTTCGTACTGACAGAAAATTTGCCCAGAATGTGTTGAAACTTGGTCAGTTGAAGGAAACCGGCCTAATAAACAAGACTCACAGTATACTGTGAGGTTACCCTTGTTTTTTTCAAAATCCATCGTTTAGACCAGTTTTTCAATTTTTTAATATTTTTTATTACATTTTTTAGTTTCATTTTTGTGTAGTTTTCATGCTGTACAAGTCCTATAATTTTTAAAAATCATTTCATTAGTCAATTAGATTTATTTTGATATATTTTTAGAGTTGTCTAGTGTATTTTACTTGTTTACTTATTTTATTTTATTTTATTTTTGTGCTTTGATTAGTGCATGACTAGGTCTAATCCTGATATTTTGCTTGAATTTGATCCTGAGATTGATAGAATATTGCATAGGTTGATTAGAACTCGTAGGCTAAGTGAAAGAATTGAGTCTGAATTTAGTTGTGACATTGAATCTGAAAGTGCACTTGAGATCTTAAGTGATTCTAAAATCATGGCTGATAACAGGCAAAATAGGACCCTTAAAGAACTTGCTGCTCCTGATGTAACTTACCAGTCTTTGTGCATTCAATATCCTAATCTTGATGCTGACTTCGAGTTAAAATCTGGATTGATACACTTGTTGCCCAAGTTTCATGGTCTTACAGTGAAGATCCCCATAAGCACTTAAAGGAGTTCCATGTGGTCTGTTCAACCATGAAGCCACATGGAATCTCTCGAGGAGCATATCAAGTTGAGGGCATTCCTTTTCTCTCTTGTTGATGTAGCCAAGGATTGGTGTTCTACCTTTCAAATGTGTTCGTCACGAGTTGGGATGATATGAAGAAATTATTCTTGGAGAGGTTCTTCCTGCATCTAGAGCAACCATCAAAAAAGACATTTGTGGTATAAGGCAAATGACTGGTGAGACCTTGCATGAGTATTGGGAGAGATTCAAAAAGTTGTGTTCGAGTTGTCCCCACCATCAAATTAGTGATCAGCTCTTGATTCAATATTTCTATGAGGGCTTGCTACCGATGGATAGAAGTATGGTGGATGCTGCATCTGGAGGTGCATTGGTGGATAAAACCCTCTACGCAAAGAAGAGATTTGATAGCAAATATGGCAGCCAATGCTCAACAATTTGGCACAAGAGTCCTTACCTCAACCAGAGGAGTTAATGAAGTTCAATCGTCTCATATAGATCAACAGAGAATGGAACATAGACTTGATGAATTGATTTCTTTGGTGAGGCAATTAGCAGTGGGACAACATATACCAGGTTCTGTACAAGAACCTGCAAGGGTGTGTGGCATTTGCTCTTGCTCATCTCATCCTATTGATGCATGCCCCACACTTCAGGATGGTGGTTCCGCGTTTCCAGAATAGTCAGTTGCAGCAGTTGGTATTTTTCCTAGTAGATCTCAATATCAGCAGTCCCAGCAGCCAAGATATGATCCATTTTCTAATACTTATAACCCTGGTTGGAGGGACCATCCTATTTTGAGATATGGGAATTCTGGTCAGCAACAACAACCCCAACAGCAGCAGTAATTTAGATACCAAGCTGTAGGTCCTAGTAACAAATACCAACCACCTGCATTCAGACAACAACAAACTGTGCAGCCACCTGTGCAGTAGCCCCTCATGTTGCCAAGTCCAGCAACCACTCCATCCAAGCCATCATTAGAAGATTTGATGAAACAGATGGCTACAAATAATGTTCAGTTCCAACAAAATGTCAATGCCACCATTCGAACCTGCAAACTCAGATTGGGCAAGTACCGGCCACCACCGTGAGTGAATTGAAAAGCCAAGGATCAAGCCAATTGCCTTCACAAACAAATCGAACCCAAGAGGCAATGTAAGTGCCATTACCTTGAGAAGTGGCAAAGAAATTGATGGTCCTAGTCTGCCACAACCAGAGCTACCATTGCAGCAACCAGAGATTGATCAGACACAAAACAATTCGCATGATGCCCCAGTCCAGAAAAAAAGTGCAGAGAATTCAGACTTGAACATTCCACTACCCTTCCCAAACAGAGTGACACAATCCAAGCAGATAGCGTAAGCAGAAATGGAAAAGGAAGTCATGGAGACATTCAGGAAGGTGGAAATCAATATTCCCCTCCTAGATGCAATCAAGCAAATTCCCAAGTATGCCAAATTCCTCAAGGAGTTGTGTACTCACAAGAGAAGACTTAAGGGTACTGAGAAAGTCAGTATGGGCAGAAATGTTTCTGCGATGATTCAGCCAAGCATGCCAAAGAAATGTAAAGATCCTGGAACTTTCACAATCCCTTACACTATAGGTAATTCCAGATTTGGCCATGCAATGCTAGATTTGGGTGCTTCTATCAATGTCATGCCTATGTCAGTGTATAAGTCTTTGAACATTGGCACCTTACAACCCACTAGTATAGTGATTCAGTTGGCAAACAGGACCACTTTGCTCATCCTACAGAGTCTTGGAAGATGTGTTAGTGCGGGTGAATGAGCTGATTTTTCCAGCGGACTTCTACATTCTGGACATGGAAGATGAGTCTTCAACAAATCATGCTCCATTGATTCTAGGAAGACTATTCCTCAAGACAGCCAAAACCAAGATAGACGTGCATGCTGGCACCCTTTCCATGGAATTTGGTGAAGATGTGGTACAGTTTAACATTTTTGATGCCATGAGACATCCCCTTGAGGAGCATTCAGTTTTTTATGTTGATATGATTGAAATGATGGTTGATGATACTTATGCTGATATGAGTGTTGAATTCCCTGATATTGCTGACTTTCTGGATTCTGTCACTTGTGATATATGTGTTAGCTGTGATACTGAACCATGTGCTGCATGTGCTGAGATTTATGCAGTTATGAGTGATGATGCAAGTGTTTATTTGACTGATGCAGCATATGAAAATATGAGTCAAAATTATGTCGAATTTAATGCTGCGGAGTTGCTTGTTTCAAATAGCTTGCTGTCTTCTATTGTGCATCCCCCATCCTTAGAGCTAAAGACTTTGCCATACCATCTTAAATATGCATATTTGGAAGATGGTGAGAAGCTGCCAGTGATTGTCGCTAAGAATCTGCAACCTGAACAAGAAGAAAAATTACTGTAGGTTTTGAGGCAACATAAGCGTGCTATTGGATGGACACTTGCAGACATTCCTGGTATTAGCCCCTCCACATGTATGCATAGGATTTTATTGGAGGAAGATACCAAGCCAGTGAGGCAACCCCAAAGGAGACTAAATCCCTTGATTTTGGATGTGGTGAAGAAGGAAGTGACCAAGCTACTGCAAGCTGGCATTATTTATCCCATATCTGACAGTAAATGGGTGAGCCCAGTGCAAGTTGTTCCAAAGAAATCTGGAGTCACAGTAATTGCAAATCAGAACAATGAGCTCCTTCCCACAAGAATCCAGAACAGTTGGCGGGTGTGCATTGATTATAGGCGGCTTAACCAGGCCACTAGGAAAGATCATTTTCCATTGCCTTTCATTGATCAGATGTTGGAGAGACTGGCTGGCAAGTCGCATTACTGTTTCTTGGATGGATATTCGGGCTATTTTCAGATTCATATAGCCCCAGAAGACCAAGAGAAAACCACTTTCACCTGTCCATTTGGAACATTTGCATACAAGAGAATGCCCTTTGGTCTGTGCAACGCTCCGGGAACCTTTCAAAGGTGTATGGTCAGTATCTTCTCTGAATTTTTAGAGAGTTGCATGGATGTGTTTATGGATGATTTTACTGTCTATGGCTCTTCCTTTGATGCATGTTTGGATAGTTTGGATCGAGTTTTGCATAAGTGCATTGAAACTAACCTTGTCCTGAATTTTGAGAAATGTCATTTCATGGTAGAACAGGGTATAGTTTTAGGGCATATAGTATCTAGCAAGGGTGTTGAGGTAGATCCTGCAAAAATAGATATCATTTCATGCCTATCTTACCCCACATGTGTGCGGGAGGTTCGTTCTTTCCTTGGTCATGCAGGTTTCTATCGTCGGTTCATAAAGGATTTTAGCAAAATTGGCCTTCCACTTTCCAACTTGCTACAAAAGGATGTAGAGTTTCACTTTGACCAGAGATGCAAGGATGCCTTCAATCACTTAAAGCAAGCATTGACCAGTGCACCTATCATCCAGCCACCGAATTGGACACTTCCATTTGAACTCATGTGTGATGCCTCTAATTATGCATTGGGAGCTGTCCTTGCACAGAGAGTCGGCAAGGTACCTCATGTCATTTCCTATGCTTCGAGGACTTTAGATGCTGCACAAGCCAACTACACTACAACCGAAAAGGAACTTTTAGCAATTGTTTTTGCTTTAGATAAATTTTGATCATATTTGCTTGGTTCTAGAGTGGTTGTATTTTCGATCATGCACTTTAAAGTTTCTCCTGAAAAAGCCCAATGCAAAGCCTTGACCGATTAGATGGATGTTGCTTTTACAAGAGTTTGATATTGATATCGAGATAAGAATGGAGCGAGAGAACCTAGTGGCAGATCACTTGAGTCGGATTGAGAGAGAGCGGTTCTGTTCCTATCCATGATGCCTTCCCTGATGAGCAACTTTTCAAGATGCAAGGTAACATCCCTTGGTTTGCAGATTTGGTTAATTTCTTGGTTGCTAGAGCACTACCTACACATTTCACTAAGGCACAGATTGATAAACTGAAAAGTGAGTCAAAATATTATGTGTGGGATGACCCTTATTTGTGGAGATTTTGTAGTGACCAAGTCATTAGGAGATGTATTCCTGATCATGAGTTTGATTCTGTTCTTAGTTTTTGTCATGCACTTGCCTGTGGGGGACATTTTGGACCTACTCGTACAGCTAGGAAAGTTTTGGACTCTGGATTATATTGGCCCACTCTATTTCGTGATGCATATTTGTTTTGTAAATCTTGTGAACAATGCCAGAGAACAGGGAATATTTCTCGTAAGAATGAGATGCCCCAACAACCTTTGTTGTTCTGTGAAATATTTGATGTTTGGGGTATTGATTTTATGGGTCCTTTTCCTGTGTCATTTGGTTTTGTTTACATTCTGCTTGCTGTGGATTATGTATCTAAATGGGTGGAGGCAAAAGCCACTCGGACTGATGATTCCAAGGTTGTTGTGGATTTTGTTAGATCACATATTTTCTGCAGGTTTGGAGTCCCAAAAGCCATCATTAGTGATCAGGGTTCGCATTTCTGTAATCAAAACGTGGAAGCCTTGATGAAAAAGTATGGAGTCTTGCATAGAGTTTCTACACCTTACCATCCCCAGACTAATGGGCAAGCCGAGGTTTCTAACAGAGAGATCAAGCAGATACTTTAGAAAACAGTTCAACCTAACAGAAAGGACTGGAGCAAAAGGCTTGAGGATGCTTTATGGGCTTATAGGACCGCCTATAAGACTCCGATTGGGATGTCTCCTTATCGGATTGTTTTTGGCAAAGCATGCCACTTGCCAGTGGAAATTGAGCATCGTGCATTTTGGGCAGTAAAAAGGTGTAACTTGGACCTAAATCAAGCAGGCATGGAACGAAAGCTGCAGTTGCAGGAATTGGAGGAGATTTGCTTGGAGGCTTATGAGAGTTCCAAACTTTATAAAGAGAAGACCAAAGCCTTCCATGATAAGAAGATCATGAGAAAAACATTTAAGATTGGTCAAAAAGTTCTCCTCTATAACTCCCGCCTCAAACTCATGCCCAGAAAGCTCAGATCTAGGTGGCTTGGTCCATTTGTTGTTACTAAGATTTTTCCTTATGGTGCTGTGCAGATTACAAGTGAGACTACTACAAAAGCTTTCACAGTCAATGGACATCGCCTCAAACCTTTTTATGAGGGAGCTCAAGAGGATATTTTGGAGGAGGTCCACTTGCAAGAAGTCGTCTACCCCACTTGATAAGTAAGATGCCGCCTCAATGGACAAAAAAAAAAACAAAAACAAAAACAAAAACAAAAAAAAAAGTTTTTGATTGAGGTAAAAAAAAAAATTTGTGATGACCCATATTTGTTCAATTATTGTCCTGATCAAATCTTTTGGAGATTTGTACCCGACAATGAGGTAAGTAGTGTCATTGACTTTTGTCACTCGGACGCATGTGGAGGTCATTTTTCTTCTTCAACGACAACAACTGTGAAAATCTTGCAGTATGAATTTTATGGCCTACTTTATGCAAGGTCTGTTACACCTTTTGCAAAAGCTGCGGAAATTGGTCAACAAAAGTTCTGCTTTGAGATTATCATCTGCACCTACTCCTTGGAAAATTGAGATCTAGTTGGCGCGGTTCTTTGGTTGTCAAACACGTGGGGCCATAGATATTGAGGATCCTAGGAATGGTAATGCGCTTAAAGTTAATGGCCAAAGACTCAACCATTCCTGGAAAACCAAGTTCTTGAGTTCTTTGTGTTGCCGGTTAAGTGGCGGATACGGTACTCTCAGTGACTCTCAAGTTGGTTTATTTTTCAGTTTCCCAAAATAACTGAACCCTTCTTCTCCTTTCAAAATGGATGTCATTCTCTCAAATCTAAGAAAACATTTTCCTTCTCTCCCTCTAAATGCTCTAACAAAAGTCTATGAAGCTAGGTGTGAAAGACTGAGATTGTTAATGTATAAGGGCATCCCAGAAGATGTACACTGGATAATTGAAGCAAAGGTCCGATTAGCAGGTGAGTCCTCAATTTCATTTAACTCATATATGCCTGGTTTTGGAAGAAGTTCATATTCTAAAAGGAGAAGAGCAAAAAGGTTACAAGTTTGTCACAAATGTGGACGATGGAACTGTAACAAGCGATGTCGTACTTTGGGGATGGTTTCCGCAAATAGAGAAGATAAAATTTTCTTCATTAAGAATAGACTGAGTAAGGAGTCATTAGATGATATCTTATTGACTCTTGAGACGCATTCTTGTGGATTGGTGCATCGTGAAATTCTTAAATTGTGGAATCTCTTCAAGGATGAAGAAAAACGCTACAGTCTTGGGAATCTGACTCTAAAAGACCCTGTTTGCCAATTTATAAGAAAATTGGATGGGAAGCTTATCCTCAACTCATAGAAGGCGTTTAAGCCGTTACTGGACGTTAAACCAGAGGCAGATGTGAGCCATATCCACAAACAATCAGACGTATCATCCTCTTCTTCTTCTTCATGTCATCTTTCGAAAAAAAAATAAAAAAAAAAAAAAAAAAAAAGATTTTATGTTTCTAAAATTCAACCTTTTCTGACAACAGCCAACCTACCCTTATAGGTGCAATTATTTCCCTTCCCATTCTTTTTCTTATTTAAACACTCCATTTTCTCTACTAACCTTCAACTCAGAAACACTCAAAGAGAGGAAGAGTATAGAATGGGGCCTTCTATTCGTAACCTCAAAAATGTCTGTGTTTTTGTGGGTCGAGTTATGGGAAGGGATTAGAATTTAGAACGCAGCTAGCTCTCTTGGTCGATCACTTGTGCGAGGAATATTCATCTTGTATATGGGGAGGTTGTCGTAGGTTAATGAGGGCTATTTCACTTTCTGCTTTTATAGGAGGCAAAGGGTTTTAGGTGTTATTCCTAAACCTTTAGTGAAAATAACATCACTGGCAAGACAGTTGGAGAAGAGCTTCAAGTATCATCTATGGATGAACGAATGAAGACAATGCTTGCAAATTCTGATGCATTCATAGCCTTACCAGGTGGTTTTGGTACTTTGGAAGAAATTTTTCAAATTGTCTCTTGGGCTCAACTGAACATCCACCATAAACCCATAGGTTTGCTGAATGTTAATAATTTCTTTGATCTTTTGTTATATTTTCTTGACTATGCTGTGGAACAGAAATTCATCACACTTTCGGCAAGACAACTCCTTATTTTTGCTTCCACTGTTGATGAGTTGATTGATAAATTAGAAGTTTTTGTTTATAAACCTGATCTAGTAACAGCTCAGATAGATTGGTCAAGCAAGAGAGGCAACAGTAAGGGAGGCAGTAAGGAGCAAGAATGTGATTTATCACTTCATCTATAACTTTCCTTTATCTTTAATTTTATTTATCGTATTTTTTTTTCTTTTCTTTCTGTTTAAATTTGTGTGAGATTTTTCTTTTCAGTAATTGCAGCAACAGGTAATATATTCTATCCTTTACCTATCTATGTTTTGACATTGAGGACAATGTTGTGATCTGGTTGGGGGGAAGGATGGTTGTTGTAAAAAAAAAAAAAGAAAAAAAAAGTGTGTTTGTTAATATGTTTGTTGTATTTGTCATCAATTTAGTAGTTAGGGATGGCAGAGTAAAGAGTAAATTATTTACTCTTGAGACGCATCTTAATTGGTGGCAGAGTAAGGAGTGTTTTTAGGTAGTAATTAATTAGTATTAAATTGTGAAAGTACTTAAGTTTTATTATTTGATTTCTTTTTAGGGTCTGATGTGGCACTGACAGTGTGTTTCTTTTCCTGCTTGGCGTTGATTCACTTCTTATCAGGTTGTGTTGCTCTTTTCTATCTCTCTCTTTTACATTAAGGACAATGTTATATTAAGTGTGAGGGAGAGATTTTAGCATTTTTTTTTGTTTTTGTTTTGTTTTGTTGTTAAAAAAAAACACAAAAAAAATGAAAAAATAAAAAAAAGCGGTTCATTGCATGATTGAATAACGTTTCTCCCTTCTTGAACTGATATGCTTGGTTATGGATGATTGAATTGATGAATTGAGTTTGATGGATGCATACCTTGTGAGATTTTGAGCCTAATGGATGGATTCAACATTTATGCCATTCTCTTCTTTCTTGTGTGATTTTCACTCATGTTAATGATCACTCTAGAACTTGCTTTGATTCTTTTTGGGACTACATTTCACTTGCATGCATGAACATGATTGAGGCCCTCTTTCTTAGCTAGTTTAACCAAATAGCCAACCTTGTTTTCAATATGATATCAAGCACTGTTTTGACTTCTTGAAAATTTTCTGATTCTTGCCAACCTTGTATATTTTCCTTTACTTAACCCCTTTGAGCTTATTTGACCATTCCTTATTTCTAGCTCATTGTGTGCCTTAAATGAAAAATCGTGTTCTTACTTTACCTTAAGGAATAAAAGAACATTAGCTTGGTTAATGGATGAGTTTTTGAACAAGTGTGGGGGTGTGTGTACAAAATGGTTGTTGAAAAAGGAAAGAGTTCCTAAAAACAAAAAACAAAAAAAAAAAACAAAAAAAAAAAAAAACAAAAAGAGAAAAAAATTGTATGTATATAGTTATGTTCATATATATATAAAAAAAAAAAAAAAGGATTGAGAAATGAATATGTAAAGGGTTATACATTAGACTTGGGATGAACTTTTATGCTTGTTATTTGAACTCAGCTCTCATTTGCTTTTATTCTCTTTGGTATTTATCCTCTCATATCCTTTTTACCCTCTTCTGTTACCTTGACCTCACTACAACCTTGAATAAAGTCCTCATGATTTGTGTATGCATGTGTTTTAAGTAGTGGAGAAGTAGAAGATAAGCAAGCTTATGGTAGTGCAATTTTCATGGTTGAATTGAGTGAAATACCTATCTTTTAAATACTTGAGAGATTGAGAGTGAATTCTGTGAGGATCTATCATTCTTTACTCATGCTTTTCAATTGAAGTATCCTTGCTTGTTGATTTGAGATGTGAAGATGTGTTACCTCATGAATGTTTTGATTACTTGAATTATTAATTGCTCTTCATTCTTAAATATTATTAGAAATTGAGTCTTTTAGAATGTTTAACTTTTGAGTCAGTTTATTTTATTTTATTTTATTTTTTTTTTTTTGTTTTGCCCGAGGACGTGCAAAAGAGTAAGTGTGGGGGTATTTCATAATTATGATTTTTAACATATTAATTATCCACACAATTACCTTATTAATGATGTCCAGATTGTAATTAAGTGATCTTAGCACTCATTTAGATCATTGGGTTGAATTGGGCTTTAAAGCAAAATTTTCGGATTTTAATGCATATTGACAGTGGTTCAGTATTTTAACAATAACTTGAGTTGTAGATCTCTGATTTTGATGTTCTTTATATGCTAGGAAAGATGAGAAAAAGATCTACAAGTTTTGTGAAATATCAAATTGAAAGATTCGGATGTTTACATGGTCAAATACAGCCTTGAAATTGGACCAGCGGTACTGTTACAAATTTTGGACACACCTTCACTATTTTGGGCATATCTCACTCATTTCAAGCCCAAATTAAGCATATGAGTACTCCTTGGAAAGCTTACTTCAAAGGCTATCTGATGGACTTGATTTGAATTTGATATTATGACAGAAATTAAAAAGATAGCAACGTGGAAAAAGTGGAGGAATCATTGGAAGGTGGGAGACACACTTTCATAATGAGAAAATAATTCAATGGAAGGTGGGAGACATACTTTGATAATGGATGAATAATTAACAAGATTGGGTGAACTACTTTTGACTCTTTGTGAATGATTAAGAGGAGAGCAATCAGATTTGTAAAGAAAGAGGGGAGAGCTTCTACGCAGGGTGTGATTTTTGTAGTTGGTTCTTGTAGTTTTAGTGTTTTCATTTTGGAGAATTCTCTTCTTCTCTTCCTCTCCTCCTCTCTCTTTGTTATTTTCATTTTTGTATGGTTCTTGAAGGTTCTCCAATGGTGATGGCTATGGAGAGCTAAACTTCTTTAATTAATCCAAGAGATTGACAAGCTTGATGATTAATCTTGAGATCTTGTTTTAATTGTTATACATTCATCTATTAATCAAGTTTCTCTTTCTCTTCTTCTCTTGTTTAAATTCTGATTTAATGCTTAATTTGATTGGAATTTGCATATGTTAATTGTGTAATTATCATGTGCCAAGAGATGAATTCAGAGGTTAAATAATGCATCAAAGGTGTTTGATGAATGTTTAGCTTGGTTGGATCTTGATTTTTAAGTTAATTTGGGTTTTGGATGGATGCTTAATTTGTCTAACCTTAATTAATTAAATTCTAGAAGCATTTCTAGTAGAAGATCCATGGATCATTGAGAGGCGTCTTGATGTGATCTAAGATCAAGGATTTGGTTGATAGTTGAACAGATCTATAAAGATCAAGGATGGATTAAAATCAAGATTGGTTAATTCTCTTAGATTGGTTGTTTTCCTAATCTTGTTTACTCTTTTTAATTGCTCTTTGTTGTTTAATTTTCCAAAACTTTTCCCCCCTGTTTATTAACCTCTTAATCTGACTTCATAATTAGAATGATCTACGGGCTCGACCCGGTGTTACCTTATGCTACAAGTAGTTTTGGTAAATCGGTTAGTTATTGATTTAAATTTGGTAATCTCGACAGTTGTCATCCATAGTTAAGCATGCTTGACTTGGAGCACTTATGGGATGGGTGACCTCCTGGGAAGTTTCCTAGGATGCATGTAAGTGAGGACAAAGCACGCTGAAAAAACTCATGTTGGTTTGTGAGGACACTCATCGATCTTGCATGCAATCTCAGGACATTACAAATGGTATCAAAGCGGGACCTCTCCCAGTACGGTGTGGTTCGAGGACGAACCGTGCAGAAGCTAGTGGGCATGTGACACCCAGGGCCGACGAGGGTGGGGAGTGGTCGCCGATGCAAAAGATGAAGCACGGACAAGAAGTGGCTTCTGGTAGACTTCTAGGTGGAGGGCCACATGAATGAACTGAATACATACTGGAATGAGAGGGATCCAAAGACTGTGCAGGTATGGGACTGCATAGTTGAGGATGGCTTAAATGAACTGATTAGCATCACCCATATCAATAAGATGCATCTTTTTTTCGGGAGCCAAGAACATAAGTACTCGATAGTTAAGCGTGCTTGACTTGGAGCACTTGTGGGATTGGTGACCTATTGGGAAGTTTCCTAGGATGCGTGTGAGTGAGGACAAAGCACGCTGAAAAGACCCGTGTTGGCTTGTAGGGACACTCATCGATCCTGCAAGCAGTCTTGGTACGTTACAACATGAACCTCATTTACTCCTCTGGTTGAAGTAATCATCTGTGTCCCAAACTATTTGGAATTGGTAGCTATGTTAGCAATTAAGTCTCTGGTAGCAACAAGAGTTTTATCAACCAATGCACCTCCACAGGCTGCATCAACCATGCTCCTATCTATGGACAATAAGCCCTTATAGAAGTACTAGATTAACACCTGATCACTAATCTGGCGGTGGGGACAGCTTGAGCATAATTTCTTGAATCTCTCCCTGTACTCATGCAAAATCTCTCTTGTCATCTGTCTCATACCACATATGTCTTTTCTATGGCAACTATTCTAGATGCAGGAAAGAAATTCCCTAAGAACAGCCTATTCATGTCATTCCAACACATTATTGAACCTAGTGAGAAGTAATAAAGCCAATCATTGGCTGCATCAGCAAGGGAGAAAGAGAATGCTCTCAGTTTGATGTGTTCTTCAGGTATTCCTTATGGCTTCATTGTTGAACTGACCACATGTGTAACACCCCAAAATTTGTTTTTTTACAAAAATGTCTGAATTGTACTATTTTGTGTTTTCTGTGTGCTGTAAAATTATTTTGACTGTTCTGAGACTATTTTTGATTGTTGTGTGTGATTTACTCCGAGTAAAGAAAATAATAATTTTTTTGCCGGGAAAAATCTTTATTGATTTATTTGGAGTCAGGGGATCTTACTAAACCAGAATCCAAGAGACATTTTAACCGATCTTTTAATTTTTAGAATTTATCTGTGAAATATAAATATTTCATGTTTTATTATTTGTCAGATAATATTTGTTGTTTTGGAAACAGTATCTTTTGCTTACTGAGTAATAGACCCGGTATCTTTTATCAGTTGAAAAATAGACTATGACTATTTCTAAATGAACCAATAAGAAATGGTCAACATTAATGGCTTGACTTTTTCTTAACCAATAGGAAGCTAGTCAACAAAGGTGGTTGGACTAGTTACTAAGTAACTAGATAAACTAACTAAGTTACCTTAAAAGCCTAGCTAGTAACTAGATGGAACCAACTTAGTTACTAAATACTTAGGAACCCTAGTTATAAAATGTATCTAGAATCATCTAGAAGGAATGACCAATGCATGACCTATGCAATGATTTAATCATGTAACTAAATAGTTAGTTATGTAACTAAATAACCTAACTAAGTTGGCTTAAGTGAACTAACTACCTAATCTAGGTGTAACTAGAAACTAGTCAAAATCAAACTAAGTTAGTCACTCCTTTGAGCCACACGGCCACTTGGTGTACTAGAAGGTTCTTGAATGATCTATTATGACCATTTGATGACCATTGGATTACATAGGCCATGTGAAGCCATATGATATTTCCTATCAAGTTAATTAAGCCTTGATCTTTTGTATCCATGCACTACACGGCCAAGACTTGGAAAAATAGCTGTTCTATTTCATTTTACTACACTTTGTCACAAGAAAATCTCCTTCATCTTTTCTCTCACTTCAAGAACACCAAGAACACTATAAACTCCATTCTTCTCTTTTCTTTGAAGCCCACGGCTACCACACCTAAACCCAACTTCCAAGCTTCCATAATTTTATCCAATCTTACTTTCTAAACCTAGATACAATCTTAAACACTTTTCATCTTGAGAGTTTTATCTAAATCATCTTCTAAGTGCTTCAAAAATCAAGCTTTGATTTTCTACTCCATAAGGATGTATTCACTTGATTGTTTAAGCTTTCTTTATTTGTGATTGGTATGTTTATAGCTTTAAAGTATGCTTGAATATGAGATTGGTATGCTTATAGCTTTGATAGTATGCTTGAATATGTGATTTAGAAAGCATGTTGATTCTTGTGTAAAGTAGGATGTGATTCACATGATGGGGAATTGTATGATGGTTCCAAAGAACCTAGAGACTCACGGCCTCAACACCACCAAGGGAACCAAGTGTTCTAAATTATTTTCTTAATCAAAGATTAAGTGATTTTATGACAAGAAATTAAATTAAGTGTTTTTGCAAGGAATAAAGTAATAGAAAATAATTAAATATGATTTATGGAGGATAGTATGAAATTCGGCCAACATACTCATTTTTAATATCCTAGATCCAAAATTATTTTATTAAGTGCAGCATTAAGTGTTTGATTGATAGGGAATTAATTTGATAGGTTTTTAGACCTAAAAAGAAAATAAACTAATTTTTAACTAAATTAGTGTGATTAGGTTATTAATTGAAATAAAAGTTAAAACTTGAAAATTACTGACGTATAGCTCACCCTTTAGGTTTTAAAGCGCGTTAGGAAATTTCGAGTTGTAATATCACAACTTAATCAAAGAAATGTTATTTTGTGGAAAATAGTAAAAAATACTATTTTTAGTGAGAAAATGTTGAAATTATTATTTATAGATGAATTATCAAAGAAATATTGGAATTAATGTCAGATTTTGAAAATAAATGAAAAAAGTTTTAATTTGAGCATAGAATATGTTAAAAATATTTTATGCAATTGAAAATACGCAGAAAAATTCTTACGCGATTTAAAAATTGTAATTTTTGGCTATGCGATTAAGAAAACGCAATAAAATATTTACGCGATTAAGAAAAAGTAAGAAAAATGTTCCGCGATTGTGAAAATGCGATAATATTGCTACACGACTGAAAGTAACAATAGTTTACTATCGGGCTGTTGTGGCAGGCCCGGTAATGTTGAATAGTGATACCGCCAAGAGAAGGCGAGGGTATGTGAAATACTTTAATAATAATGATTGTATGTGTGTTTGAATCACACATCATGCATTGAAAAATGTGTCAACTTATTTGGTTAAGGTTGTATGCCTAGGAAATGAATCACACCTATGTGCAGGTGCGAGTAGACAAGTGTAGGTCACTTGTTGACCTTGGGGGCGTCAGGGTGCGGGTACCTCACAATGGATAGTTACTTGCTCTTCTGTCCGTGAGGCAAACCAATGCAAAAGCACTGACGATTCGGACCGAGACACTGTCCTATATCACGATCTAGTGTAGAATGTCTTGTATAATGCCTTGATGTGCATGCTAATAAATTGATAGCACTTTTGGCCATGGCAGTCGAGTTACAGACATGTCTTCTGGATCATTCTATCTAAAATTGTGTTTAGCTCCATAGAGTAAGAATGGGTCTGTGTGCATATGCATAGTTGGTCAACATATTGGCATGATAATTATGTTTATCTGATATTTTATCTGTTATGTGATAAAATGATCTACCGCTTTGATATTATGTTCTGTTTATTTGTTGTCATTTTCTATACTGCCATACTGGTATTGATCTCACCTCTTTGTTGTATTATATTTGTTTTACTGTGTATGTATGATGAAGACCGGGAAGACGAAGGAGCTGATAACTCTTTTTACTATCAGTGATATTACTTTTTGGTTGTTGAGATGGTGGAGAGGTGCCAAGTTTTAAGTTTTGTCTGAGTTTAGTTCCATGGGGGGACTGATGCTTGGAGATTTGATTTTGACAATGAACGATTCATATATACGGGGGACTTGACTTTGAACTTAAGTGGAACCCGTAACGGGATCCCTGTTTTAACGCAACATGCGTCTGTGCGCCTAGAATTTACGATGCCGATTCATGAACTTTGGGGTGGCACTGTGTATACACCGCGTGAAGACTCTGTGGTGTCTTCTGCAAGGACCCCTGTGAGGTGAATGTTATATCCTCCTGGGTTCTTTAATGATGAAGTGGAGGAGGATCCTTCTAAGGACCCAAATCCTTAGGTTAGTTTTTAGGAGTTTTAAGTATTAGCAGTTATGTTCTGGAGTGTCTATTGTACATTTTATCTTTTGGTATATAAGTGTATTATGTAAATTATTTGTAAACAAGGCTTTCAGTATTTATGTACAATATAGGTGTGATTTCAGTTACAAGTGATACTTATGATTTTTATTTAGTTTACTTATTTAAATTTATTCCGCAACCGAAATTTTAAAATCAATGATTTTACAAGATTAATTCTTTTACAACTTAGGTAAGTTATATTAGGATTAGTCTTAAATGTGATGCCCTACGGTGGGTGTTACATTAGTTGGTATCAGAGCTCCCGGTTAGAGTCTTTTGGGGTTTTGTGGTTAGGTCTATTTTGCTTGTGTTGTGTGATTCTCTGAGTTTGATTTCCAAAAGGTTACAACTGACTCTTCTTGGATTGTGTTTGATTGTTTGTGAAGAAAACTATGTCTCGTGGCAGAAGTACAAGTACAAATACAGGATGTGACGACGATGCAATGACTGCTGAGAAATACTTTTCGGAAAGTGCGAGGCATGCTAAAGAGATGGAATTTCTAGGATTGCGACAAGGTGGAATGACCATCAATGAATATGCGGCAAAGTTTGAGAGCTTATCAAAGTTCTCTCGGTATCTCCAAATCCATCCGGACGAGGTTTGGAAATGCCGCAAGTTCGAAGAAGGTTTACAAATCGAATTGAAGAGAGGAATGTTGCCCATGCGAATGAACCAGTTTTCAACATTAATGGATATATGTTGTAGGCTCGAAGGGTTAGAGTCGTCAAGAGACACAAGGGGCCACAATTTTGGAGCGTCTAGGTTTCAAAGGGGAGGCAACAATAATAACAACCGGTTTCAGTAGAAACCATATTCTCGACCCTTGGGAAGTCAGCAACAACAACAATAGCCACGTCGAGGAGGTTCAAGTGGCAATCGGTTTAATCAGACAGCGGCATCGCCAATGAAATGCATGAAGTGCAAAAAAGGCCATTTGACGAGAGATTGCACAATCAAGGCTTGTGATCAAGCAAAGATGGAGCCTTTAGTGAGCAATGTTCGTGCTGTTAAGCCACAAGTTGGTGGACGAGTTTATACTATGAGTGGAGTTGAGGCCTCTCAGTCTGAAGATCTTATTCAGTAAGAATGTGTCAACTCAGGTAATCTTTTAACTGTACTATATGATTCGGGTGCAACTCATTCATTTATTGCATATGACTGTGTGGATCGATTGGGATTGCCTGTGTCTTCTTTGAACTTTCAACTGATTGTTTCTACACCTACTGCCAAACCTGTGAATACTACTAAAATATGCCTAAATTGTCCTATTACTATCAATAATTGAGTCTTTTCAGTTAATTTAATTTGTTTGCCTCTTACCAATATTGATATAATCTTATGGATGGATTAGTTATCTTCTAACCATATCCTATTAGACTGTTCTAAAAAAACCCTAGTATTTCCTGATGAGGTTTCTAGATTTTTAACTGCCAAATAAGTCGATTCTTTATTAAGGGATGGAGCTCAAGGATACAGGTTGCTATCTTCTTTAGAAGTTAAGAGTGAGAGAGATGTTGTTAGTCATGGCAACCATCACCCAAGAGGGAGGTGAATTGGGTGATTACAAATTTTCAAAGCATCTTTGAGAAATTATACATTTAGACATTTTCAATCAACATATACAGCGAAATCAGTTTGACAAAGGTACAACTATTAGATATTTCACAAAAACCAATTGGGCTATATGATAAATTAAGCAAATATGCTAGATATCAAATTCAACTCAAGCATATATAATTAAGGCACAAATATAAAGGAGATAGAGTTGAGAAAAGCAAACACAAGGATTTATCCTGGTTCAGCCACCCCTTGTGACCTACATCCAGTCCTCAAGTGAACCACCCGAGATTTTCCACTAAACCTTCAAGCTTGAACGGCTGCTTGAAAATCATTACAAATTAGAGCACTCAACACACCTTAGGATGCCTCACCCTTTGTGCTTGAGCCTCAAATTCAAGGGATACCTCACCCTTACAACTTTGAGGGATACCTCACCCTCTCTTTAATAGTTTATACAAAGTATAAATGATAAGAAACTCTCTCAAGAGTGGATAATACAAATTGAAGAACAAAGAAATAGAAAGATTTTGCAATAAAGAGCTCAAAATATGATTTTGGTGATTCAAGGATCAAATCAAGTGTTCAAGAGGTGTATAAGCTTCATACAACACTTTATATATAGAGCCCAAGTGATAAAATAGTCGTTGGTAGTGTTTAGAAATGATTTTTTTATGAAAACTAACCATTTATAGCCGTTGGGAACACTTCTGGGCACTTGGTAATTGATTACATACTTCTGGTAATTGATTACATGGCCTCTGCCAACGTTGTAATCGATTACAGGACTTGTGTAATCGATTACAGCATTTCTAGTTTTGAAAACCAACTTTAAAATGTCATAACTTCTTCATTTCTTATCTGATTAAAGCGAATGACCACTCATTGAAAAGATCATTGAATCTATTTTCAAATGAAAAAAGTTTCAAGATAAAACTCAATATTTTGAAAGATATGATCAAAAGAGTAATCAAAGGTCAGCTTTTCAAAACTCAAACTTGACTATTTTTGAAAACTGAATTTAAATGGTCATAACTTCTTCATTTCTTATTCATTTAAAGCATATGACCACTTATCGGAAAGATCTTTGAGTCTATTTTCATATGCAATAAGTTTAATAACAAAACTCAAAGTGATTTGAAAGTTATGATCAAAAGATTAACTAAATATCAGTTTTGCAGAACACAAACTTGACTATTTTTCAAAGGATTGAACTACCACCAAGATTAACTTTCCAAAAAGTAGTTTGTTAGGCATTTAAACATGTAAGAACCATTTGAAAGACTTAAAAACATATTTGAGCTCTTTTCTTGTAAAACCTCTATCTTTACATGGGAGAAAACCTAAAAGGAAAATATACCAATTGTAGTCCTTAGGCTTCTTGATGTAATCCAAGCTTCCACAAATTTCTTCTCTTCAAATCTTGCAAATGCTTGCAACATCTTATCATTTTCATTCTTCAAGAGTTGAGCATAATTGTGATCTTTTACTTTCTTGTTGCAATGTTCACTTTTGGCACTTGGAGTATCCTACAAAGTATTACTCACTTAAAACAAGCATAGTTAGTCCAAATTCATAACTCAAAATTTTCATATGCATAATTCATAAATGTATAACTCTAGTTTGTCTAACATGCATATAAGACTTTCATAGACACATCTAAATAAGATATTTATTAATTACAAATAGATATGCCTATATAGCATGCAACAAAGAATAATTTGCACATTTTTATTTAGAGCCAAATCCAATATTAATTTAATACAACTCATGTAAAACATTATTGGATATATTATATGAAGAATGTTACACATATCTCATTGCATGATTATTAAGTGAAATATAACTATATAAAGCACATAATCATGCATGATACAATATATCTCATTAAGTACATTTATGTAACATGATTAATATTCTTTTGTGATGCATTTGTCATCTATAAAGCACATTTATCAAGCATAAGCATCATTCTTTTTGTCTTGTATTTGTCATCATCAAAACTTAACATATTAAACTATTAGGGCAAACTTATTTCCACAATCTCTTCCTTTTTGATGATGGCAAATCACCAAAGAAAAAATATGTTTAGCAATATAGAAGAATAGATATTCATATAAGCATATCAAACAAAAGCATAAGGAACATATTTTTCTTTCCAATTCTCTCTCCCCCTATTTGACATCAACAAAAAGGCTTAAGAAGAAAAGGTGATATTTTTCTCTTCCCCTATAGATAAAACTCATGTTGTCAAAAAGAGTAGGATCATCAAACTTCAAAAACTTCTTCAAGTTATTCAAAACATAATTGTCTCCCTTTATTTGATTCTACACATGATTCAAGAATAGAGAGATGAAACAAGCATGCTTTTAAGATATAAAAGATTATTCATGCAAAGCTTGTCATATTTTGGTACATCAACATTTCGCACATGATAGCAATGAGCTTAAGAAATTATGTCTAGCATATAATATCTTGTATACCACATGATAAATAAGTACCACTTGATATCACTTGTTAGGAGTTACAAAATATTCGTGTAAGATCATGGATTTGAGGTTTTTAAATGAAAGATCATACAACTTGTCACATATCAAGCATTTCTCAATGAAAGAATCAAAAGATATAAAGTTTAGGAATATTTACCTTCTTTCATTGATAGAGGGAAAGAGAATAAAAGATGATCTTTGTTGACATGTTGATAGCATTAACAATAAAGCACTTCATGTCAAACAAGAATGTAAGCTAAGAGATATAAGTAACAATTTATGAGCTAGGCTCCCCCTCAAAATATGCATATTATCAAAATATAAAACATAATAGTTTAACATAGTCATGCATATATTTTTAGTCAACAAGGACATGGAAGAAAGATATGTAAGATAAGTAAGATAAGCTCCCCTTTATTGAAGCACAAGATAGATAAAGGAAAATATGCATGTCAAGACCATGTAAGCACATTACCATAAAAGGTCATATTCTTAATCCATCCATCAAAAACCACTTTAAAACTTCTCCCCCTTCAAAAAGAATTTTACAAGAACACATTATATTTTCAAAAGCATTTTAGAATGGTAGAGAGGTTTTATATTAAAACCACATATTTCTTAAGAATGATCAAACCTAAGTAAAAGAACATATGGAAGTACATCTCCTCTTTTTCTCGTTGAACAAGAGCCTTGAGAAAATAAAATACTTTGAAGAATAAGGTTTATCTTTTGAAGTATCAAGATGAGCTTTATAGAATATTTCAAAAGATTTATTTGGAAACTTTCTTAAGTGTTCTCTCAAGATTTAATAAAACATTTCAAAGCAAATGAAGAGAATACTACATTTATAACACATATCCAATGATTTCCAAATTTTCAAGACAATTAAGAGGTGAAAATACTTTCAAGGTCTTAAGACAAGTTCAAATGATTCTCAAAGATATGAAACTTTAAAAGCTTCTTTCAAATATGATAAGAGATTTTGCTTTAAAAAGAAAACTTTTTAGTTAAACCATAAACTCTTTTCGAAACAAATGCATGGTTCTCATAAGTGTTACACCACTACGAGACTATAGATCAAGAGAATCATAGCTATCAATCAATCACCTTGATGAAATATGCTATAAGGATCAAAGCTTGTACATAACTAATATCATCCACCTTATATGCAATGACAAAATTAGCAAGTTAATATCCAATTAGGCACTTTGTCAATGCTAAGCATACTTCTCATGTAAAGAAAACATCTAATCATTTAAGATCAAATTATCAACAAGTATCATATAATCCATAGCATATAGAATATAATAGTAGCTTGGGGATAGAGATACTTATTGAGAGAGTGATGCTTCTTTTGAGTGTTCTTTATTTATTTGTCCTTTGAGTTTGTGTTTTTTCCATTGAGTATTCCATTCCATTGCACTTGAAGAAAGTCTCCTCATGTCCTTTTTCATTCAACTCTTCTCATTTATCCACATATGCTTGACATTTCAATATTTGATGGCTATATTTGAAGCACATAGAGACACTTGCAAAACTAACTCTAAAAGTTCTCTAAAATATAGGTTAGCATCAAATATCATTCGATCTCATTTACAAGCATAATTTAGGTTGATATATAATGTAAAAACATATACCACATTATCAATCATGCAATGTTAGCTCTAACAAGAATGCAAGAAGTATATATGCACTTGAATAAAAAAATAGTTTAAGCATTTTAAGGCATGACTCAAGTTTATCAAGAAAAGCTTAATCATCATTAAAACATAAATAAGCATTTTGGGGCAAACAATGATCATGTAAGACATGTAATATCAAGTAAAGAATTCTAGTATGCACACATGCCAATAGCATGCTTACTTTCATGATATATAGATAATTTTAAGTGAAAATAGTTGTTCCTGCATTGAAAACCTTTTTAAAGCTGATGTGTAATCGATTACAATGGGTGTGTAATTGATTACCATCTTTCTAGAAACCTTGTACTCGATTACTATAACACCCACCATAGGGTATCACATTTATGTTACTTAATTACCAAATTACCCCTTCATTATAAAGTATGCTTTGTAATGTAAATATGAGTTGTAAAATTTCTTAATATCAATAAGATAAACTTAGCGGAAAAAAAAAATATTACAACATCATCATAAATAATTTACATCATATATACACAAGTCTTAGTACTGTCATACTTAAATATTTATAGACCAGGTCCTCAAAGTATTTGAATATTATTTAAAACTAACATACTGCCCAAATATTACTAAACAGTAGAACCCTCAAACGGGTCCTCCTCAGATTCCTCGGCAGGTAGAAACCTGACTTGATGTGAAGTCCTACAGACAAGTGTCCACACAGACGACATGATACTAATCTCACTAGGAGTACGATAGTAAGCTCCCCAGTACTGCCTAATGGACAACGGAAACTCTAAGTGTACATAAATATTTATACTAAAATAAGGGTTCCCTTGATAAAGCCTACTTAGGATAACATTCAAGTCTCCTATAAAGAAAATACACACTCTATCTAGGTCAACATGCCATGCTTCCGGTCCTCCACGAAATTGTAACCTCATATATCCTAGGAAACTGGGCATCGCCATCTTCTCAGAATTCAGCTTCCTCCACAGGAATCTGCTCCTCTTCACCTTCTTGTTCAATTCCTTGCTCAACGTCTTTACAAATATAAATACAGTACAAAATAAGCATACAAAGAGATGAGATCACCTACGTCAATACCAACATAGTAGCATGGAGATAAACACATATAATATATCATATAGATACATCATACCATAATTATAATTATGCCATCAACATTATTTATCATCACAACAAATGTAATAAATAATAATTATGACCATGCCCTCAATAATATCCTAATATTCAACAATTCAATTATCATAAACAATAATTATAATAATGCCCCTCAATATTTTTCAAATATTCAACAGTTCAAATATCACACCAATATCAATACTCAATAATTATGCATGTGCACATAGCTTAATTTCCTACTTTATGGAGCTAAAACTCAAGTCGGAGAGAGTGATCGAAAAAATCTGTCTGTACCAACATGCCTCAAACCACTGCTACAATTCTTATATGTATTTACACATCTAGCATATACACTACAGTCTTTATCAGATCTTGATTAAGAATAGTGTCTCAGTCAGGATCATCGGTGTGTTGCATCGGTCAGACCCACGGTACAGAAGAGCTACCAACTGCCCATTGTAGGTAACTCGTACCCCAATGCCCCCAAGGTCAACAAGTAACTTACACTATGTATATCACACACACTCAAGAGGTATATTCTCTCCTAGGCAATTAGCCTTATCCAGTCCATTGGACCTTTCCAATGCATGTACAAATGCACCATTCTCAATTCAAATTCATCATCTCATATTTAGGGTTCACACATTGGCCCAACAGCATCTTTACTGTATTTTCATCGCGTAATCATATTTTTGCATTTTCTCAATCGCGCAATATTTTTGTCGCATTTTCAAATCACATATTGATTTTTCAACGTTTTCTTAAAATAATCTGACTTCTCACTTCTTTTCCCACATTTTCTTACTCAAGAAATCTTTTTCACAATATTTTCCACAAATTCACCACTTCATTGAATTAAATCAATGTTTCTAATTTAAAATTTCCTAATCACACTCCAAAACCCAAAGGATAAGTGATACATCAGAAAATCTCAAATCACTAACATTTTCTCCATAATTCAATTCTAACAAAAATCAATTCTCTTTAAAATAAATTGAGGTTCAAACACTTTCAACCTCCCTTTTCCATTCATAACGAAAATTCCATTTTTTTTCAAGTGACAAAACACTTTGTTTCCATTTCTTTAATCCTTGTACTAAATCAATTATTTCCATTTTGAAATCACTTTGTCTCACAAAACCAAGGCAATACAAGCCTTCAAAAACCGTGGTACATGGCCATTGAAACCATCATATATTTTTCCTTTGAAAGCAACTAAGTTCCCTTCATATTTTTACACAAACAAAACCATTAAAATTCATCCAAAAATCGTGAACACTTGGTCTTTGAAACCAACCCATCTTTTCTTTTTCCTTTCCTTTCTAATCATTCAATTTTACCATTCATGAAAATTTTAGTTTGAAAACACCTATTTTGAGGTGTTGAGGCTGAAATCCTCATGGTCATTGGAACCAAAAATTTATTTTCCTTTCATCATTAAATCATGGCATACATATATATATATTCATCATATCATATAATCAAGCATACCTTAAAGCAATAAAAATCATATAGCGCATTCAAACACAAACAAATAATTTAAAGCACATAAACACCCACACATAATTACACAACCATGGACATGAATCCTCACATGGATTCACCATCCATCAAATACAAGAATTATCTCTCACCACCATACTTGGTTGGTGAGATGGATCTCCCTCTTACCTCTTGAAGAACCTCCCAAGCTCCTTGGTTTGCTTCTTGAGTAAGTGATTCACCACCAAAAGCATCTTAAACAAAAAATAAAACACAAGTTTATTAACATATTAAGCTTGAACAAGGAAAACCATGGGTCAAACATAGCTTAGAACATGAAAATAAGACAAGTAGTGAAGTTTCCTTACACTTCATCTCAAAAACCTAGAACTTGATCTTGAAGAAAGTCCTTGAAGATGAAAGATTTAGAGCTTGGACTTAACTACAAAGGTTCTTGGATTTATGTAAGGATGCAAGATATGTGGTTATTTAAAATTATAGAGTGATGGAAGGTTATTTGGGTGCTTTGGCCGAAACTAGCTTGAAGGGAGAGGAGAGAAAATTTTGTAAATGCTTTAGGATTTTGGAGAAGACAAAGATGAATAATGAAGTGGTCTTGAAATTTCCTATGGCCTTAAGCCATCAAAAATCGAACCCCCCCTCTTGTATACTCAATGTGTGACAAATTTCACTAGCCACCATTTTGGGCATTGTTAGCCATTGATTAGATCAATGGTTAATATTAATGTAGCTTCTAAGTATAGCTTCTATATTGATAAGACAAAATCTAGGCCATTGGATCTTTCTCCTTGAAATCCTAGCCATCAGATGTATCTCCAAAATGAAGGGCCAAGATCTCCTCTTCATGCTTTACATCCAAGGGTTACAAATGGTCCTAGCCACTCTGTTAGACCAAATCTCCACCCTTTATTAAATCAATGGTGGATATCCAAAGGCTTCAACACTAAGCTTGCTTCCTATTGGTCCGTCATAAAGTCGTCATAACCACTAATATTGATTAAGTAGTATAATATTTATTTTTATCTGCTATTACCCTACGGACACAGTTAATTGTAGTTTTTATCGCCCGATAATTAAATACAATACAAAACAAAGTAAAAGAAAATTTTCAAAATTGTTTCCGATTTCAGGTTTAGTAAGATCTCCCGTCCCTGTCTCAATAGTACAAAATTTTCTGGTAACGAAATTTTTTTCACTTTTTCGGCCTCACTTGGGCCCACGTACAGCCCTTGGGCCCACAACAGCCTAGGAATAATATTAAAATAATCATAAAAATATAAAAATTTCATAATAATTCATAAAATCATAAAAATTATAAAATTTATGAAAATCAAATCAGATTAGCAAAAAGAATTAAGAATCAACAGCCATAATTAAATTACGTAAGATTTTCTCCGGCCCGAAAATTATTATTTTTCTGACATTGAGTAAATCACACAAAATGATCAAATATATTCACGGAATACTCAAAATAATTTTACAATACATAGAAATCACTAAACAGTAGAATTCTGTTATTACTGTCAAACAGTAGAATTCTGTTATTACTGTCAAATTGTTAGAAAGTTTGGGGTGTTACAATTACAAGGTTGGTGTAATCGATTACTTGCTTGAAAGAACCTTTGAAATCGATTACAAAGGTCTTGTAATCGATTACCATTTTTCTAAAACTCAATTTTTTCATTTTAAATAGTAAACGACTAATCTTAAAGTTTTCAAATTAGTTTCAAAATGTCTCAAAACAATTTCAAACATCATGCAAGCATACCTAGACATTGTAGAACCTTATGTTACAATAAAAATGAACATAATCATGTATTAAACATAATATTCAAATTTTACCAAGTACACATGATTCTATCCTTTACCTAAGGCCTACAAGAAATATACCTCATATTCATTGTCTTTACAACTGAATGTGCATAAGAGGTAAAAGCTTTTGATACCTTGGCCTTGGTAATCAGGGAAACTCTTGTCCTTACCCATTGCTTCTCTTTTGGTATTTTGAACTTTGTAAGTTCCACATTTTGTACTTGAGAAGCTTTGGTTGAAGCCATCTTCCTTCTTTGATCAAAACTTCTACCATTGGGCTTTAGAAGCATTCTCCTTGATTATTCCTCTTTCCTTTGACTAATTAGTCCATCCTTTTTAGAAACTTGTTGCATAATTGAAATATTAGGAGGACATTTTGGTACCCACTTCATCTTGGGTCCTTCAATGTTAGTATTAGGGCATTTAGTATCTTTGAGAACTCATATCATATTAGTTCTCATATAAGAATTTCTTCTATAATTGCATAAATGATAAATATGTCCTAGATGACTACAAAAATTGCAAACAATTAGATTTAATAATGGCTTGGTCCTTTGAATATCTTTTTTAGAAAAGTTAAGCTTTTTGTTGTTTTTACATTTTAAACTATTTTTGCCATAAGCATTGCTTGAATTTTCATGTGGAACAACATCAATTTTATTCTTATTAATAAGCATAGAATGCAAGCAATTAGAATCATTAACTTCGGCAAATTCGAAAGATAAGTCCCCAACTTGATTTTCTAAATTAATACACTTTTGACAAGAAGTTGAGGTTTCACATTTTAAAGGCATTTCTTCATCAACAAAAGCATGTTCATTTTTCAAGGTTTCAATTTCATTTTCAATGGAGGAAATGTTTTCTAAACAACATAAGGTTTTCTTTCCTAAAAACAACAAGTCATCATACAATTCATCATATGCACATTGTAGCTCATAATAGGAATGACTATAATCTAATTTAGCATTATTTACCTCAAAGTCCTTTTTAGTCATATATGAAGTAGTCTCAATTTCTAGCATACTTGGCTCTTTAAGGAAATCATCATCTTCCTTATTGTTTTGCATAAAGCTTCAAGAGTATATGCCATTTGGTTTTGATTTTTCTCTTCTTCAAATTGAGCACCATCATCACCAAGAGACATTGAGCTCATTTTCTTACTTTGAACATCTTCTTGAATACATTTTTCATGACAAGATTCCTTCAATGACTTTTGCTCTTCTTGCTCTCTATATACAACTTTATGCAAAAAATCATTATTAGTAAGATAAATAGCATCAAGAGCATCCCATATATTTTTTGCACTAGAGCAATTCTTAATTCTAGCATAAGCATCATCATTCAAACCACTTCTCAAGATTTGCATAGCTCTAATGTTCAATGAAAAACATTTCTTGTCATAAGCATTCCAAGTTTGTTTTGATTTGTAAGTAAATTCATCAAGTATAATATCCCACAAATCAAGATCAATAGATTGCATATAAAATTTCATTCTAGCTTTTTAATAAATGAAATTCACACTATCAAAGAATGGTGGTTTATCAATTTCAAAATCTTCCATTTTGAAAAGCTTTTAATGGTTGCCAACAAACAAGGATCTTTAACTCTAAGCGGTTAAGCTTTCACCAGAGCACGAAGCTCTGATACCAATTGTTAGCCATGGCAACCATCACCCAATAGGGGGGTGAATTGAGTGATTACAAATTTTCAAAGCACCTTTGAGAAATTATATATTTAGACATTTTCAATCAACACATGCAGCGAAATCAATTTGACAAAGGTACAATAATTAGATATTTCACAAAAACCACTTAGGTCATAGGATAAATCAAGCAAATATGCTAGATATCAAATTCAACTCAAGCATATATAATTAAGGCACAAATGTAAAGGAGATAGAGTTGAGAAAAGCAAACACAAGGATTTATCCTGGTTCAGCCACCCTTTGTGACCTACATCTAGTCCTCAAGTGAACCACCCGAGATTTTTCACTAAACCTTCAAGCTTGGACGGGTGCTTGAAAACCTTTAAAAAATAGAGCACTCAACACACCTTGAGATTCCTCACCATTTGTGCTTGAACCTCAAATTCAAGGGATACCTCACCCTTACAACTTTGAGGGATACCTCACCCTCTCTTTTATAGTTTATTGATAATTATGATTTTTAACATATTAATATCCACACAATTACCTTATTAATGAATTCCATATTGGAATTAAGTGATCTTAGCACTCATTTAGATCATTGGGTTGAATTGGGCTTTAAAGCAAAATTTTCAGATTTTAATGCATATTGACAGTGGTTCAGTATTTTGACCATAACTTGAGTTGTAGATCTCTGATTTTGATGTTCTTTATATGTTAGGAAAGATGAGAAAAAGATCTACAAGTTTTGTGAAATGTCAAATTGGAAGATTCAGATGTTTACATGGTCAAATACAGCCTTGAAGTTGCACTAGTGGTACTGTTACAAATTCTGGACACACCTTCACTATTTTGGGCATATCTCACTCATTTGAAGCCCAAATTAAGCATATGAGCACTCCTTGGAAAGCTTACTTCAAAGGCCATCTGATGGACTTGATTTGAATTAGAGATTGTGACAGAAATCTAAAAGATGAAAACGTGGAAAAAGTGGAGGAATCATTGGAAGGTGGGAGACACACTTTCATAATGAGAAAATAATTCATTGGAAGGTGGGAGACACACTTTGATAATAGAGGAATAATTAACAAAAGTGGGTGAACCACTTTTGACTCTTAGTGAATGATTAAGAGGATAGCAATCAGATTTGTGGAGAGAATGGAGAGCTTCTACGTAGAAGTGTGATTGTAGTTTTAGTTTTTGGATTTTGAGACTTCTCCTCTTCTCTTCCTCTCCTCCTCTCTCTTTGTTATTTTCATTTTTGTATGGTTGTTGAAGGTTCTCCAATGGTGTTGGATATGAAGAGCTAAACTTCTTTAATCAATCCAAGAGATTGACATTCTTGATGATTAATCTTGAGATCTTGTTTTAATTGCTATACATTCATCTATTAATCAAGTTTCTCTTTCTCTTCTTCTCTTGTTTAAATTCTGATTTAATGCTTAATTTGATTAGGATTTGCATATGTTAATTGTGTAATTATCATGTGCCAAGAGATGAATTCAGAGGTTAAATAATGCATCAAAGGTGTTTGATGAAATATTTAGCTTGGTTGGATCTTGGTTTTTAAGTTAATTTGGGTTTTGGATGGATGCTTAATTTGTCTAACCTTAATTAATTGAATTCTAGAAGCGTTTCTAGTAGAAGATCCATGGATCATTGAGAGGCGTCTTGATGTGATCTAAGACTAAGGATTTGGTTGATAGTTGAATCGATCTATAAAGATCAAGGATGGATTGAAATCAAGATTTGTTAGTTCTCTTGGATTGGTTGTTTTCTTAATTTTGTTTACTCATTTTAATTGCTCTTTGTTGTTTAATCTTGAAAAACTCTCCCCCTATTTATTAACCTCTTAATCTGACTTCATAATTAGAGTGATCTACGGGCTCGACCCGGTGTTACCTTATACTACAAGTAGTTTTGGTAAATCGATTATAAATTGATTTAAATTTGGTAATCTCGACAGTTGTCAAATTTTTGGAGCCATTGCCGGGGATCATTCTGATTTTGTTCAATCTTATTAAGAATATATTTAACTACTAACCCTTCACTAACCTTTGTGTTGTTGTGTTTTGGTGATTTTTAGGAGAAAATGGGTGATTACGGGTCACTTTGTAGAATTTCGTATTAACAGAAAATGTACCTAGAATGCGCTGAAACTTGATGTGTTGAAGGAAAATGGCGTAATAAACATGAATCATAGTAAATTGCGAGGTCACCCCTAGTTTTCCCAAAATCCATCGTTTAGACCAGTTTTTTAATTTTTAAATATTTTTTATTGTATTTTTTAGTTTCATTTTTGTGTAGTTTTCATGCTGTACAAGTCTCATAATTTTTAAAAATCATTGCATAGGTCAATTAGATTTATTTTTGTATATTTTTAGTGTTATCTAGTGTATTTTGTTTGTTTACTGATTTTGTATTTTTTGTGTTTTGATTGGTGCATGACTAGGTCTAATCCTGATATCTTGCTTGAATTTGATCCTGAGATTGATAGAACATTGCATAGGTTGATTAGAGCTCGTAGGCTAAGTGAAAGAATTAGTTCTGAATTTAGTTGTGACATTGAATCTGAGGGTGCACTTGAGATCTTAAGTGATTCTAAAATCATGGCTGATAACAGGCAAAATAGAACCCTTAAAGAACTTGCTGCTCCTGATGTAACTTACAAATCTTTGTGCATTCAATATCCTGATCTTGATGCTGACTTTGAGTTAAAATTTGGATTGATACACTTGTTGCCCAAGTTTCATGGTCTTGCAGGTGAGGATCCCCATAAGCACTTAAAGGAGTTCCATGTGGTCTGTTCAACCATGAAGCCGCATGGAATCTCTGAGGAGCATATCAAGTTGAGGGCATTCCCTTTCTCTCTTGCTGATGTAGCCAAGGATTGGCTGTTCTACCTTTCACCAGGTTCTGTCACGAGTTGGGATGATATGAAGAAGTTATTCTTAGAAAGGTTCTTCCCTACATCCAGAGCACCTGCCATTAGAAAAAACATTTGCGGCATAAGGCAAATGACTAGTGAAACCTTGCATAAATATTGGGAGAGATTTAAGAAGCTGTGTTCTAGCTGTCCCCACTATCAAATTAGTGATCAGCTCTTAATTCAATATTTCTATGAGGGCTTGCTGCCGATGGATAGAAGTATGTTGGATGCCGCATCTGGAGGTGCCTTGGTGGATAAAACCCCTACTGCAGCAAGAGATTTAATAGCAAATATAGCAGCCAATACTTAACAATTTGGCACAAGAATCCTTACCTCCACCAGAGGAGTCAATGAGGTTCAATTATCTCAAGTCGACCAACAGAGAATGGAACACAGACTTGATGAATTGACTTCTTTGGTGAGGCAATTAGCAGTGGGACAACATGTACTAGTTTCTGTATAAGAGCTTGCAAGGGTGTGTGGCATTTGCTCTTATTCATCTCATCCTACAGATGCATGCCCCACACTTCAAGATGGTGGTTCTATTTTTCCAGAGCAGTCAGTTGCAGCAGCTGACATTTTTCCTAGTAGACATCAATATCAGCAGTCCCAGCAGCCAAGATATGATCCATTTTCTAATACTTATAACCCTGGCTGGAGGGACCATCCTAACTTGAGATATGGGAATTCTAGTCAGCAACAACAACCCCAACAGCAGTAGTAATTTAGATACCAAGCTGTAGGTCCTAGTAACAAATACCAACCACCTGCATTCAAACAACAACAAACTATGCAGCCACCTGTGCAGCAGCCCCTCATGTTGCCAAGTCCAGCAACCACTCCATCCGAGCCATCATTGGAAGATTTGATGAAACAGATGGCCACAAATAATGTTCAGTTCCAGCAAAATGTCAATGCCACCATTCAGAGCCTACAAACTCAGATTAGGCAGCTGGCCACCACTGTGAGTGAGCTGAAAAGCCAAGGGTCGAGCCAATTGCCTTCACAAACAGTCAGTAACCCAAGAGGCAATGTAAGTGCCATTACCTTGAGAAGTGGCAGAGAAATTGATGGTCCTAATTTGCCACAACCAGGGCTCCCATTGCAACAACCAGATACTGAATCAGTCTAGTAGAAATCTGTAAAGAATTCAAACCTAAATATTCCACTACCCTTCCCAAATAGAGTGAAGCATATAGCGCAAGCAGAAATGGAAAAGGAAGTCATTGAGACATTCAGGAAGGTGGAAATCAATATTCCCCTCCTAGATGCAATCAAGCAAATTCCCAAGTATGCCAAATTCCTTAAGGAGTTGTGTACTCACAAGAGAAGACTTAAGGGTACTGAGAAGGTCAATATGGGCAGAAATGTTTCTGTGATGATTCAGCCAAGCATGCCAAAGAAATGCAAAGATCCTGGAACTTTCACAATCCCTTGTACAATAGGCAATTCTGGATTTGACCATGCAATGCTAGATTTGGATGCTTCTATCAATGTCATGCCTATGTCAGTGTATAAGTCTTTGAACATTGGCACCTAACAACCCACTGGTATAGTGATTCAGTTGGCAAACAAGACCACTGCTCATCCTGCAAGAGTGCTGGAAGATGTGTTAGTGCGGGTAAATGAGCTGATTTTTCCAGCGGACTTCTACATTCTGGACATGGAAGATGAGTCTTCAACAAATCATGCTCCATTGATTCTAGGAAGGCCATTCCTCAAGACAGTCAAGACCAAGATAGATGTGTATGCTGGCACCCTTTCTATGGAATTTGGTGAAGATGTGGTACAGTTTAATATTTTTGATGCCATGAGACATCCCCTTGAGGAGCATTCAATTTTTCATGTTGATGTGATTGAAATGCTGGTTGATGATACTTATCTTGATATGAGTCTTGAATTTCCCGATATTGCTGATTTTTTGGATTCTGTCACTTGTGATATATGTGTTAGCTGTGATACTGAACCATGTGCTACATGTGCTGAGATTTATGCAGTTATGAGTGATGATGCAGGTGCTTATTTGACTGATGCAGCATATGAAAATGTGAATCAAAATTATGTCAAATTTAATGCTGCTGAGTTGCTTGTTTCAAATAGCTTGCTACCTTCCACTATGCATCCCCCATCCTTAGAGCTAAAGACTTTGCTAAACCACCTTAAATATGCATATTTGGAAGATGGTGAGAAGCTGCCAGTGATTGTGGCTAAGAATCTGCAACTTGAACAAGAAGAAAAATTGTTACAGGTTTTGAGGCAGCATAAGCGGGCCATCGGATGGACACTTGCAGACATTCCTGGTATTAGTCCCTCCACATGTATGCATAGGATTTTATTGGAGGAAGGTACCAAGCCAGTGAAGCAGCCCCAAAGGAGACTAAATCCCCTGATTCTGGACATGGTGAAGAAGGAAGTGACCAAGCTGCTGCAAGCTGGCATTATTTATCCCATATCTGACAGTAAATGGGTAAGCCCAGTGCAAGTGGTTCTAAAGAAATCTAGAGTCACAGTAGTTGCAAATCAGAACAATGAGCTCCTACCCACAAGAATCCAGAACAGTTGGCGGGTGTGCATTGATTATAGGCGGCTTAACCAGGTCACTAGGAAAGATCATTTTCCATTGCCTTTCATTGATCAGATGTTGGAGAGACTGGCTGGCAAGTCGCATTACTGTTTATTGGATGGATATTCGGGCTATTTTCAGATTCATATAGCCCCAGAAGACCAAGAGAAGACCACTTTCACCTGCCCATTTGGAACATTTGCATACAAGAGAATGCCCTTTCCGTGCATAACGCTCAGGAACCTTTCAAAGGTGTATGGTCAATCTTCTCGAATTTTTAGAGAGTTGCATGGATGTGTTTATGGATGATTTTACTGTCTATGGCTCTTCCTTTGATGCATGTTTGGATAGTTTGGCTCGAGTTTTGCATAGGTGCATTGAAACTAACCTTGTCCTGAATTTTGAGAATTGTCATTTCATGGTAGAACAAGGTATAGTTTTAGGACATGTAGTATCTAGTAAGGGTGTTGAGGTAGATCCTGCAAAAATAGATGTCATTTCATGCCTATCTTACCCCACATGCGTACGGGAGGTTCGTTCTTTCCTTGGTCATGCAGGTTTCTATCGATGGTTCATAAAGGATTTTAGCAAAATTGCCCTTCCACTGTCCAACTTGTTACAAAAGGATGTAGAGTTTCACTTTGACTAGAGATGCAAGGATGCCTTTAATCACTTGAAGCAAGCATTGACTAGTACACCTATCATCCAGCCACCAGATTGGACACTCCCATTTGAACTCATGTGTGATGCCTCTAATTATGCATTGGGAGTTGTCCTTGCACAGAGAGTCGGCAAAGTACCTCATGTCATTTCCTATGCTTCAAGGACTTTAGATGCTGCACAAGCCAACTACACTACAACCGAAAAGGAACTTTTAGCAATTATTTTTGCTTTAGATAAATTTCGATCATATTTGCTTTGTTCTAGAGTGGTTGTATTTTCAGATCATGCAGCTTTGAAGTTTCTCCTGAAAAAGCCCGATGCAAAGCCTCAGTTGATTAGGTGGATGTTGCTTTTACAGGAGTTTGATATTGATATCAGAGATAAGAGTGGAGCAGAGAACCTGGTGGCAGATCACTTGAGTCGAATTGAGAGAGAAGTAGATTCTTCTCCTATCCATGATGCCTTCCCTGATGAGTAACTTTTCAAGATGCAAGGTAACATCCCTTAGTTTGTAGATTTGGTTAATTTCTTGGTTGCTAGAGCACTACCTGCACATTTTACTAAGGCACAGATTGATAAACAAAAAAGTGAGTCAAAATATTATGTGTGGGATGACCCTTATTTATGGAGATTTTGTAGTGACCAAGTCATTAGGAGATGCATTCCTGATCATGAGTTTGATTCTGTTCTTAGTTTTTGTCATGCATTTGCCTGTGGTGGACATTTTGGACCTACTCGTATAGCTAGGAAAGTTTTAGACTCTGGATTATATTGGCCCACTCTATTTCAAGATGCATATTTATTTTGTAAATCTTGTGAACAATGCCAGAGAACAGGGAATATTTCTCGTAGAAATGAGATGCCCCAACAACCTTTGTTGTTCTGTGAGATATTTGATGTTTGGGGTATTGATTTTATGGGTCCTTTTCCTGTGTCATTTGGTTTTGTTTACATTTTGCTTGCTGTGGATTATGTATCTAAATGGGTAGAGGCAAAAGCCACTCGGACTGATGATTCTAAAGTTGTTGTAGATTTTGTTAGATCACATATTTTCTGCAGGTTTTGAGTCCCGAAAGCCATCATTAGTGATCAGGGTTTGCATTTCTGTAATCGGAGCATGGAAGCCTTGATGAAAAAGTATGGAGTCTTGCACAGAGTTTCTACACCTTACCATCCCCAGACTAATGGGCAAGCCGAGGTTTCCAACAGAGAGATCAAGCAGATACTTTAGAAAATAGTTCAACCTAACAGAAAGGACTGGAGCAAAAGACTTGAGGATGCTTTATGGGCTTACAGGACCGCCTATAAGACTCTGATTGGGATGTCTCCTTATCGGATTATTTTTGGCAAAGCATGCCACTTACCAGTGGAAATTAAGCATTACGCATTTTAGGCAGTAAAGAAGTGTAACTTGGACCTAAATCAAGCGGGCATGGAGCGAAAGCTAAAGTTTCAGGAATTGGAGGAGATCAACTTGGAGGCTTATGAGAGTTCCAAACTTTATAAAGAGAAGACCAAAGCCTTCCATGATAAGATGATCATGAGAAAAACATTTGAGATTGGTCAAAAAGTTCTCCTCTATAACTTCCGCCTCAAGCTCATGCCCGGGAAGCTCAGATCTAGGTGGCTTAGTCCATTTGTTGTTACTAATGAATCATGTTGTTACATAAGATGATCATGTTGTATTTTTCCTTATGGTGCTGTGCAGGTTACAAGTGAGAATACTACCAAAGCTTTCATAGTCAATGGACTCGCCTTAAACCATTTTATGTGGGAGCTCAAGAGGACGTTTTAGAGGAGGTCCACTTACAAGAAGTCGTCTACCCCACTTGATAAGGATGTTTCTTTCCTTTCCTCTCTTTTATTTTACTTGTCCTTCATTAATTGATGATTTTGATGGAATGTTGTTTTTCTTGTGAGCTTTACATTGCGGACAATGTACAATTTAAGTGTAGGGGAGGAATTTTAGCATTTTGTTTTTGTTTTTGTTTTCAATTTTAATGCTTCTGCTGTTTTTGCTATTTTAATATTTCAGCCCTGTTGTTTATTTTTATGTTACTATTTCTGTTATTATTTTGGTTCTGTTTTCTGTGTTTGTTTTTTCCAAAAAAAAAAAAACAAAGATGCAAACAAAAATTAAAAAAAAAAGAAAAAAAAAGAAAAAAAAATAATGCTTTGAAAGAAAAATGTGTTTTTGAATGGATTTTAAGCTGTGTTAAAGTGATGAGTAGAAATAAATCAAGTAAAAGGTTCATGGTTTGAATTGGTGGATTGAGTTTGATAAATGCATACCTTGTGAGTTTTTGAACATATTGGTGGATTTTAACATCCATTCTCCTCTTTCTTGTGTGATTTTCATTCATGTTAATTGATTACTCTAGAACTTGCTTTGATTCTTTTTGAGACTACATTTTCACTTGCATGCATAAACATGATTGAGACCTTCTTTCTTTTATTAGCTACTTTAGCCAAATAGCCAACCCTGCATTATTTTCTTTGTTTAATCCCCTTAAGCCTACTTGCCTATTCTTTGTTTTAGCTCAGTATATGCCTTATGTGAAAAACCATATTTTACCTTACCTTAGGAAATGGAAGAGCATTGGTTCATTTTCATTAGAGGAGCTTTTTGGCTTGTGAATAATTAACAGTTCAAGTGTGGGGGTTGTGCAATATTGATTAGTGTGTGTGTGCAATATTCAAAGTGTTTGAAGAAAAAAAATATATTTAAAAAATAAAGAAAGATAAAAAAAAAATTGCAAGAGAGGTTGAATTTTTCAAAAAAAAAAAAGAAAAAAATAAGAGAAGGAAAGTGAAGGAAATATGTGAAGAGAATGTGTATTATTTGGAGTTGGGGGATAAAAATTCATGTTTGTTACTTGTCATTTGAGTTCCTTCCCAATGCTCTTTTATTCTCTTGGGTGTTTAACTTGTCATATCCATATTGTTTCCTTTCCTTACCTTGGCCCCATTTCAACCTTTAATAAAGTCCTCTTGATTTTTGTGTGCATGTGTTTTGAGTAGTGGATAAGTAGAAAATAAGCAAGCTTATGGTAGTGCAATTTTCATGAATTGAATTGAGTGAAATACTTATCCCGTAAACACTTAAGGGATTGAGAGTGTATCCTGTGAGAATCTATCATTCTTGATTCATTCTTTTCAAATTGATGATACCTTGCTTGTTCCCTTAAATCTTTAGTTGTTTTTCTTGATTATAACTTTTGTATTCTTGAATGTCATTTGAAATTGAGTCTTCTAGAGTTTTTAGCTTTTGAGTTTATTTTGTTTTTCTTGTTCCCTAGTTTTGGTTTTTTCTGTTTTGCCCGAGGATGTGCAAAAGAGTAAGTGTGGGGCGTATTTGATAATTATGATTTTTAACATATTAATATCCACACAATTACCTTATTAATGATGTTCAGATTGTAATTAAGTGATCTTAGCACTCATTTAGATCATTGGATTGAATTGGGCTTTAAAGCAAAATTTTTGGATTTTAATGCATATTGACAGTAGTTCAGTATTTTGACCATAACATGAGTTGTAGATCTCTGATTTTGATGTTCTTTATATGCTAGGAAAGATGAGGAAAAGATATACAAGTTTTGTGAAATGTCAAATTGGAAGATTCGGATGCTTACATGGTCAAATACAGCCTTGAAGTTGGACCAGCAGTACTGTTACGAATTCTGGACACACCTTCACTATTTTGGACATATCTCACTCATTTCAAGTTCAAATTAAGCATATGAGCACCCCTTGGAAAGCTTACTTCAAAGGCTATCTGATGGACTTGATTTGTATTAGAGATTGTGATAGAAATCTAAAAGATGGAAACGTGAAAAAGTGGAGGAATCATTGGAAGGTGGGAGACACACTTTCATAATGAGAAAATAATTCATTGGAAGGTGGGAGACACACTTTGATAATGGAGGAATAATTAACAAAGTGGGTAAACCACTTTTGACTCTTAGTGAATGATTAAGAGGATAGCAATCAGATTTGTGGAGAGAATGGAGAGCTTCTACGTAGAAGTGTGATTGTAGTTTTAGTTTTTGGATTTTGAGACTTCTCCTCTTCTCTTCCTCTCCTCCTCTCTCTTTGTTATTTTCATTTTTGTATGGTTGTTGAAGGTTCTCCAATGGTGATGGCTATGGAGAGCTAAAATTCTTTAATCAATCCAAGAGATTGACATTCTTGATGATTAATCTTGAGATCTTGTTTTAATTGCTATACATTCATCTATTAGTCAAGTTTCTCTTTCTCTTCTTCTCTTGTTTAAATTCTGATTTAATGCTTAATTTGATTGGGATTTGCATATGTCAATTACGTAATTATCATGTGCTAAGAGATGAATTCAGAGGTTAAATAATGCATCAAAGGTGTTTGATGAAATATTTAGCTTGGTTGGATCTTGGTTTTTAAGTTAATTTGGGTTTTGGATGGATGCTTAATTTGTCTAACCTTAATTAATTGAATTCTAGAAGCGTTTCTAGTAGAAGATCCATGGATCATTGAGAGGCGTCTTGATGTGATCTAAGACCAAGGATTTGGTTGATAGTTGAATCGATCTATAAAGATCAAGGATGGATTGAAATCAAGATTTGTTAATTCTCTTGGATTGGTTGTTTTCTTAATTTTGTTTACTCATTTTAATTGCTCTTTGTTGTTTAATCTTGAAAAACTCTCCCCCCTATTTATTAACCTCTTAATCTGACTTCATAATTAGAGTGATCTACGGGCTCGACCCGGTGTTACCTTATACTACAAGTAGTTTTGGTAAATCGGTTATAAATTGATTTAAATTTGGTAATCTCGATAGTTGTCATTTATACAAAGTATAAATGATAAGAAACTCTCTCAAGAGTGGATAATACAAATTGAAGAATAAAGGAATAGAAGGATTTTGTAATAAAGAGCTCAAAATATGATTTTGGTGATTCAAGGATTAAATCAAGTGTTCAAGAGGTGTATAAGCTTCATACAACACTTATATATAGAGCCCAAGTGATAAAATAATCGTTGGTAGTGTTTAGAAATGATTTTTTTAATGAAAACTAGCCGTTTATAGCCGTTGGGAACGTTTCTGGGCACTTGGTAAACGATTACACACTTCTGGTAATCAATTACATGGCCCCTGCCAACGTTGTAATCGATTACAGGACTTGTGTAATCGATTATAGCATTTCTAGTTTTGAAAACTAACTTTAAAAGGTCATAACTTCTTCATTTCTTATCTGATTAAAGCGAATGACACACATTGGAAAGATCTGTGAGTCTATTTTCAAATGAAATAAGTTTCAGGATAAAACTCAGTATTTTGAAAAATATGATCGAAAGAGTAACCAAAGGTCAACTTTTCAAAACTCAAACTTGACTATTTTTGAAAACTGACTTTAAATGATTATAACTTCTTCATTTCTTATTCGTTTAAAGCATATGACCACTTATCGGAAAGATCTTTGAGTCTATTTTCATATGCAATAAGTTTCATAACAAGACTCTAAGTAGTTTTAAAGTTATTATTAAAAGAGTAACTAAATGTCAGTTTTACAAAACACAAACTTAGCTATGTTTCAAAGGTTTGAACTACCACAAAGACTAACTTTCCAAAAAGAAGTTTGTTGGGCATTTAAACATGTAAGAACCATTTTTAAAGACTTAAAAACATATTTGAGCTCTTTTCTTGTAAAACCTCTATCTTTACATAGGAGAAAACCTAAAAGGAAAATATACCAATTATAGTCCTTAGGCTTCTTGATGTAATCCAAGCTTCCACAAATTTCTTCTCTTCAAATATTGCAAATGCTTGGAACATCTTATCATTTTCATTCTTCTTAAGTTGAGCATAATTGTGATCTTTTGCTTTCTTGTTGCAATGCTTACTTTTGGCACTTGGAGTATCCTACAAAGTATTATTCACTTAAAACAAGCATAGTTAGTCCAAATTCATAACTCAAAATCTTCATATGCATGATTCATAAATGTATAACTCTAGTTTGTCTAACATGCATATAAGACTTTCATAGACACATCTAAATAAGATATTTATCAATTACAAATAGTATGCCTATATAGGATGCAACAAAGAATACTTTGCACATTTTTATTTAGATAGAGCCAAATCCAATATTAATTTAATATAACTCATATAAAGCATTATTGGATATATTATATCAAAAATGTTACACATATCTCATTGCATGATTATTAAGTGAAATATAACTAGATAAAGTACATAATCATGCATGATACAATATATCTCATTAAGCACATTTATATAACATGATCAATATTTTTTTGTGATGCATTTGTCATCTATAAAGCACATTTATCAAGCAGAAGCATTATTCTTTTTATCTTGTATTTGTCATTATCAAAACTTAACATATTAAACCATTAGGGCAAACTTATTTCCACAGATGTGAATGCTATTTCTGTTGTAAATGAGTTTCTTGAAGTTTTTCCTGATGAAGTACCCGGATTACCACCAAAAAGAGAGATAGAGTTTTCTATCGATCTTGTACCAGGAGCGGGTCCTATTTCAATTGCATCTTACCGGATGTCACCGTCAGAACTAAAGAAGTAATTGGAGGAGCTATTATAAGAATAGTTCGTAAGACCTAGTGTTTCACCCTAGGGAGCTCCAGTGTTGTTGTAAAGAAAAAGGATGGGACATCACGATTGTGTGTGGACTACTGCCAGCTGAATAAAGTCATGATAAAGAATAAGTATGCACTTCCAAGGATTGATGATTTGATGGACCAACTGAAAGGAGCAGCTGTCTTCTCTAATATAGATCTGCGATCAGGTTATCATCAAATTCATATCAAGGCAGAGGATATACTAAAGACTGCTTTTTGAACGCGCTATAGTCATTATGAATATCTTGTAATGCCATTCGGAGTGACGAATGCTCCTGCAATATTCATGGATTATATGAATAGGATTTTTCATCCATACTTAGACAGATTTGTCATTATTTTTATTGATGACATTCTGATCTATTCTCAAAATCATGAAGAACATGCTGAACATCGTAGCATAGTTCTCCAGATTTTGAAGGAGAAAAAGTTATATGCGAAGCTGTTAAAGTGTGAATTTTGGTTGGATAAAGTTCAGTTTTTGGGACATGTGATTTCTAAGGACAGGATTGTAGTGGATCCAGCCAAGGTGGAGACAGTTCTTCAATGGGAAAGGCCAAAGACTGTAACTGAGATTCAGAGTTTTGTTGGATTAGCTAGATATTACCGAAGATTTATTGAAGATTTTTCCAAGATAGCCGGACCTCTTACGCAACTCACGAGGAAGAATCAAGCTTTTGTTTGGACTGATGAATGCGAAAAGAGTTTCCAAGAATTAAAGAAAAGGTTGACTACTGCACCAGTGCTAATTCTACCAGATCCAAACGAATCTTTTGAAGTGTACTGTGATGCTTCTTACCAAGGGCTAGGATGTGTACTAATGCAGAATAGAAAGTTGTAGCATATGCTTCAAGACAATTAAAGGTACATGAACGGAATTATCCAACGCATGACTTGGAGCTAGCTGCAGTTGTGTTTGCATTAAAAATTTGGAGACATTTTCTGTATGGGGCAATATCCAACGTCTTCAGTGACCATAAAAGTTTAAAGTATCTGTTCGACCAAAACGAGCTGAATATGAGGCAAATGAGGTGGTTAGAATTCTTGAAAGACTATGATTTTCAACTCCAGTATCATCCTAGAAAGGCAAATGTTGTGGCAGATGCTTTAAGTAGAAAGATGCTTAGTGTCTCTACGATGATGATCAAGGAAGAAGAATTAATAGAACAATTTCAGAATTTGTGGGTGTCCGTGGAGTTGACGCCGGGAAAGATTTGTTTGAACAAGGTTACAATCACAAGTGATTTAATGGAAGAAATCTGAGAAAAGCAAAAGGATGGCGAATTTCTACAAACTGAAACGGAGCTGATGAAACGAGATATTGTGTCAACGATTCAGGAAGGACACAATGGTATTCTAAGATTTGAAGGCAGAGTTTGTGTGCCTAATGATTCGGAACTGAGAAAGTTGATTCTTGATGAAGCTCATACAAGCCAGTTGAGTATACATCCTGGAATGACCAGGATGTATCAAGATTTGAAACAATTATTTTGGTGGCCTGGGATGAAAAGAGATGTTGCTGAGTACGTGTCATGTTGTCTTGTGTGTCAGAAGATGAAAGTTGAACATCAAAGACCAGCAGGTATGCTGCAACCCCTAACTATTCCAGAATAGAAATGGGATAGTATCGCCCTGGATTTTGTTACTAGATTGCCAAAGACTAAGAAAGGTTATGATTCTATATGGTCATTGTTGATCAGCTTACGAAATCTGCTCACTTTTTGCCAATCAATATTAAGTATCCAATGGAGAAATTGACCCAGGTGTACATTGGTGAAATTGTTAGACTTCACGATGTACCCTCTAGTATCATTTTCGATAGAGATCCAAGGTTTACATCGAGATTTTGGCAAAGTCTACAAGAAGCAATGGGGACTAAACTTCATTTGAGTTCAACTTACCATCCGCAAACTGATGGTTAAACGGAGAGGACTATTCAGTCGTTAGAAGATCTGTTGAGAGCTTGTGTGTTAGAACAAAGAATGAGTTGGGATGAATTCTTGCCTTTGGAAGAATTCACCTATAATAACAGTTTTCACTCAAGTATAGGGATGACACCCTATGAAGCATTATATGGACGATGATGCCGAACACCTTTGTGTTGGTATCAAGATGGAGAAAGTATGACCATTGGACCTGAGATGGTGCAACAGACAATAGAGAAGGTAAAGATGATACAAGAGAAAATGAAGGCAACTCACAGTAGACAAAAAAACTATGCTGATAAAAGGAGAAGACCTCTTGAATTTGAGGAAGGTGAGCATGTGTTTTTGCGTGTAACATCCACGACTAGCGTCGGAAGGGTTATAAAATCCAGAAAACTCACTCCTAAATTAATTGGACCTTATCAAATTCTTCGTCGGATAGGTCCAGTCACTTACTAAATAGCTTTACCGCCTTTTCTTTCCAACCTTCATAATGTTTTCCATGTGTCCCAGTTGAAAAAGTATATCCCCGATCCCTCTTATGTCATTCAGCCCGATGAGGTACAATTGAAAGAAAATTTGATGTATGAGACGCTTCTTGTTAAGATTGAAGACAGAAGGGTGAAGTAACTCAGAGGGAAAATGATTCCGTTAGTGAAAGTAATTTGGAATGAAATGACAGGAGATGCTACATGGGAGATGGAAGATAAAATGAAGGAACAATATTCTCAATTATTTTAAGGTATTATTAATTTCGGGGATGAATTTTTTTTTTTAGAGGGGGAGAGTTGTAACACCCCAAAATTTTTTTATTTTAGAATAATGTTTGAATTGTACTATTTTGTGTTTTCTGTGTGCTGTAAAATTATTTTGACTATTCTGAGACTATTTTTAATTGTTGTGTGTGATTTACTCTAAGTTAAGAAAATAATAATTTTCGGGCTGGAAAAAATCTTTATTAATTTATTCAGAGTCGAGAGATCTTACTAAACCCGAATTTGAGAGACACTTTAATCAATCTTTTAATTTTAGAATTTATCTGTGAAATATAAATATTTCACATTTTATTATCTGCCAGATAATATCTATTGTTTTGGAAATAGTAGCTTCTGCTCATTGAGTAATAGACCTAGTATCTTTTATTCGTCGAAAAATAGACTATGACTATTTCTAAATGAACCAATAAGAAATGGTCAATATTAGTGGCTTGACTTTTTCTTAACCAATAGGAAGCTAGTCAACAAAGGTGGTTGGACTAGTTACTAAGTAACTAGATAAACTAACTAAGTTACCTTAAAAGCCTAACTAATAACTAGATGGAACTAACTTAGTTACTAAATACTTAGGAACCCTAGTTATAAAATGGATCTAGAATCATCTAGAAGGAATGACCAATGCATGACCTATGCAATGATTTAATCATGTAACTAAATAACTTAACTAAGTTAGCTTAAGTGAACTAACTACCTAATCTAGGTGTAACTAGAAACTAGTCGAAATCAAACTAAGTTAGTCACTCCTTTGAGCCACATGGCCACTTGGTGTACTAGGAGGTTCTTGAATAATCTATTATGACCATTTGATGACCATTGGATTACGTAGGCCATATGAAGCCATGTGTTATTTTCTATCAAGTTGATTAAGCCTTGATCTTTTGTATCCATGCACTACACTTTGTGACAAGAAAATAGCTATTCTATTTCATTTTACTACACTTTGTGACAAGAAAATCTCCTTCATCTTTTCTCTCACTTCAAGAACACCAAGAACACTCTAAACTCCATTCTTCGCTTTTCTTTCAAGCCCATGGCTACCACACCTAAACCAACATCCAAGCCTCCATAATTTTATCCAATATTTCTTTCTAAACCTAGATACAATCCTAAACACTTTTCATCTTGAGAGTTTTGTCTAAATCATCTTCTAAGTACTTCAAAAATCAAGCTTTGATTTCCTGCTCCTAAGGTAACTTCTTGATTTCTTGATCCTAAGATGGATTCTTGAATTTCTAAACCATGATTGATCCATGGTTTCTTGTTTTAAACTTGGCTTATGACTTTAAGGTTTGTTTAAGATTGTTCAGATTTTCTTTAGTGCTTCTTGAAATCAAAAGGAGAAGGAACTTGGAGAGTTTTTGTCTTCCTAGAGGTAAGAGGGAGATTAACCTCATTAACCATGTGTTAGTGGTGAGGAAATGGAATTGTTTGTAGTGAAAATTCCAGAGGGATTTATTCACTTGATTGTTTAAGCTTTCTTTATTTGTGATTGGTATGTTTATAGCTTTAAAAGTATGCTTGAATATGAGATTCGTATGCTTATAGCTTTGATAGTATGCTTGAATATGTGATTTAGAAAGCATGTTGATTCTTGTGTAAAGTAGGATGTGATTCACATGATGGAGAATTGTATGATGGTTCCAAAGAACCTAGAGGCTCACGGCCTCAACACCACCAAGGGAACCAAGTGTTCTAAATTATTTTCTTAATCAAGGATTAAGTGATTTTATGACAAGAAATTAAATTGAGTATTTTTGCAAGGAATAAAGTAATAGAAAATAATTAAATATGATTTATGGAGGATAATATGAAATTCAGCCAACATACTCATTTTTAATATCCTAGATCCAAAATTATTTTATTAAGTGTAGGATTAAGTGTTTGATTGATAGGGAATTAATTTGATTAGTTTTTAGACCTAAAAAGAAAATAAACTAATTTTTAACTAAATTAGTGTGATTAGGTTATTAATTGAAATAAAAGTTAAAACTTGAAAATTACTGACGTATAGCTCACCCTTTGGGTTTTGAAGCGCGTTAGGAAATTTCGAGTTGTAATATCACAACTTAATCAAAGAAATGTTATTTTGTGAAAAATAGTAGAAAATACTATTTTTAGTGAGAAAATGTTGGAATTATTATTTGTAGATGAATTATTAAAGAAATATTGAAATTAATGTCAGATTTTGAAAATAAATGAAAAAAGTTTTAATTTGAGCATAGAATATGTTAGAAATATTTTACGCAATTGAAAATACGCAGAAAAATTCTTATGCGATGTAAAAATAGTAATTTTTGGCTATGCGATTAAGAAAACGAAATAAAATATTTACGTGATTGAGAAAATGTAAGAAAAGTGTTCCGCAATTGTGAAAATGCGATAATATCGCAACGCGATTAAAAGTAACAACAGTTTACTATCGGGCTGTTGTGGTGGAACCGGTGATGTTGAATAGTGATACCGCCAAGAGAAGGCGAGGGTATGTGAAATACTTTAATAATAATGATTGTATGTGTGTGAATCATACATCATACATTGAAAAGCATGTCAGCTTATTTGGTTAAGGTTGTATGCCTAGGAGATGAATCACACTTATGTGCGGGTGCGAGTAGACAAATGTAGGTCACTTATTGACCTTGGGGGCATCGGGGTGCAAGTACCTCGCAATGGACAATTAGTAGCTCTTCTGTCCGTGAGGCAGACTGATGCAAACGCACCGACGATCCAGACCGAGACACTGTCCTATATCACGATCTGGTGTAGAATGTCTTGTATAATGCCTTGATGTGCGCACTAATAAATTGATAGCACTTTTGGCCACGGCGGCCGAGTTACAGACATGTCTTCTAGATAATTCTTTCTGAAATTGTGTTTAGCTCCATGGAGTAGTAATGGGTCTGTATGCATATGCATATTTGGTCAACATATTGGCATGATAATTATGTTTATCTGATATTTTATCTATTATATGATAAAATGATCTACTGCTTTGATATTATGTTCTGTTTATTTGTTGTCGTTTTCTCTACTGCCATACTGGTATTGATGTAGGGGATCTCACCTCTTTGTTGTATTATATTTGTTTTATTGTGTATGTCTGATGAAGATCGGGAAAACGAAGGAACTGATAACTCTTTTTACTATTAGTGATATTACTTTTTGGTTGTTGAGATGGCAGTGAGGTGCCAAGTTTTAGGTTTTGTCCGAGTTCAGTTCCATAGGGGGACTGATGCTTGGAGGTTTGATTTTGACAATGAAAGGTTTGTATATACGAGGGACTTGACTCTAAACTTAAGTTGAACCCACGACAGGATCCCTATTTTGACGCAACACGCATCAGTGCGCCTAGAATTTACGATGCCAATTCGTGAACTTTGGGGTGGCACTGTGTATACACTGCGTGAAGACTCTGTGGTGTCTTCTGCAAGGACCCCTATGAGGCGAATGTTATATCCGCCTGGGTTCTTTAATGATGAAGTGGTGGAGGATCCTTCTGAGGACCTAAATCCTTAAGTTAGTTTTTAGGAGTTTTAAGTATTAGTAGTAATGTTCTAGAGTTTCTGTTGTACATTTTATCTTTTGGTATTTAAGGGTATTATGTAAATTATTTGTAAACAAGACTTTCAATATTTATGTATAATATAGATGTGATTTCAGTTACAAGTGATACTTATGATTTTTATTTAGTTTACTTATTTAAATTTATTCCGCAACCGAAATTTTAAAATCAATAATTTTACAAGATTAATTCTTTTACAACTTGGGTAAGTTATATTAGGATTAGTCTTAAATGTGATGCCCTATGGTGGGTGTTACAACATGGAACTCCGTTAAATGCTTATGAGTATCCTCACTTGTTGGACCATGAAACTTTGGCAACAAATGTATCAATCCAGATTTAAGTTCAAAGTCTGCATAAGTAGCATCAAGAGCAACAAGTTCCTTAAGGGTCCTATTATGCATGTTATCACCCACAGTTGCAATATCACTTAAGCTCTCAGGTTTGCTTGTAGTTTCAATATCAAATTCAAGTTCAAATGCAATTCTTTCATGAAGCCTACGAGCCCTATTGAGTGTGTGCAAGGTTCTCTGAATATCAGGATCAAGATCAAGTAAATGTCTAGTGGAAGACCTAGACACGCGACACACAAAGATCAAAAATATAAAACATGCAAAATAGACTACATAACACTAAAATTCTGCACAAATAAATCTAGTTAACATATCTACACATTTTTAAAAATAATGGGACCACCGCAGCACAAAAACTACACAAAAAATGGTTTAAAAGATGGAATTTGGGGAAACTAGGGATGACCTCACAGCAAAGCTACGAGCCTTGTTTATTAGGTCATTTTCCTTCAAATGATCAAGATTCAGCTTATTTTGGGTACATTTGTCCGTACAAAATTCTGCAAAGTAACCCGTAATCACTTGTTTTCACCTGAAAACCACCAAAACACAGCAACACAGGGGTTAGTAAAGGATTAGTATTCAAATATACTCCTAATAAGATTGATCAAAATCAGAATGATCCTCAGTAATGGCGCAAAAAATTTGATAACTGCCGAGGCAACCAAATTATATCAATTTATAACTAAAATACCAAAACTACTTGCAGTATAAGGTAACACTGGGTTGAGCCCATAGATCACTCTAATTACACAATCAGATTAAGAGGTTAATAAACAGAGGGAAAGAGTTTGTAAGATTAAACAATAGAAAACAATTAAAAGGAGTAAACAGAATTAGGAAAATAACCAATTCAAGGGAATTAACCAATCAAGATTTTAATCCATCATTGATTACTATAGATCCATTCAACCATCAACTGAATCCGTAGTCTTAGATCACATCAAGAAGCCTTAAGATGATCCATGGATCTCCTACTAGATAAGCATCTAGAATTCAATTAATTAAGGTTAGACAAATCAAGCATCCATCCAAAACCTGAATTAATCTAAAAACCAAGATCCAACCAAGCTAAACATTTCATCAAACACCTTTGATTCCTTGTTTAGTCTCTGCAATCCTCCATTAACACAAGGTAATTATGCAATTATCATACTAAAATCCCAATCAAATTAAACAATTCAATCAGAATTAAACAAATAGGAAGAAAAGAAACTTGATTAATAATTGAATGAAGAACAATTAAAACATAATCTCAGAATTAAATATCAAGAATATCAATCCCTTGGATTAATTAAAGGCTCTACCCCTCCATGAATGGGAGGGAAGAACTCAGAAAAAGAGGAAAAAATCTGGAGAGAAGAGAGATCTAGAGAGAGGGTGAAAAATGTTGAATGAAAAGAAAGTTCTAGACTTCCGCTCTCACCTTCTTAAGCTAACTCCTAATTTGGCCTTACATGATCATAATCCTAATGGGTACAAATATGGGTCAATTAGGAATCATTGTGCCCAAGTCTCATGTCATTTAGAGGGGTAAAACTCAACTAATGCTTAATTCAGTGGCCCAACTCGTTAGCAACCCACCTCTATTTTCCAGCTTCAATTTCACACCCAAAACAATGTAGTTTAGCTTAAGAATCTTCATAAGAGTTGTAGATTTGTGTCTTAGCTTTCATTTGGTCTTAGTTTGACATCCATTGAGCCCTTATAACTCAAGATATAGGCTAATGAGTGCGCAAAGGTCAAGCTATTAGGATCAGCATTCTAGCTCTTGCTTATCAATTTAAATTATCCAAACGTATGATTCAGCTCCTGAGGTCTTCATGAAACTTGTATCCATTTGTCTTATCTTTTGTACAAGACTAGAATCACACAAATTAGATATTTGAAACTTAGATTATAGCCAAAATACTGAACATTGCCAAATAGACAAATTAAGGTCAATTCATGCAATAATTCTTTCAATGATCCAATTAGGCCCAATATCATAAAATGTGATAAAACTATCTTAATTAGGCTAAATTGAACCTTAAGAAGTCCAGTGAGAGGATCAATAAAATGAATAAAATATATTCCTATCAATACTACACAAGTTCTTCTATTTCTTTGTCTTATTACCCTCTGAAGGGGCCTTGACCTATATTTACTTAGAAACACAACAAGGTGGGAAATCATATATTCTCAGTAAAAGCTATTCCAAAACCAACATTGGTAATATTCATACTGAATAACTAAACCAAATATATATACATTAATACTTGAACTTACTAATAATAGATTATGGTTCCAACAAGACATTAAATCTCTATTTAATATTACTAGAACATTCACATTTACTCTGATGTAAAGGTTCACTAAGCCTAACACATATTCTACAAATATAAAGTCATCTTTCATATGATAGGAACAACTATCTATACAATTGAAACGTATCACAACTAGTTCATTCATAAACTTATTATAAGTAGTACATATATAACCTTCTTCTATGAATAAACATATTAACTTTGGCATTTAGGATTTGCAACAAGTAATTGAATCTTTACTCGATACCACTAGAATATTTACATTTTCTCACTCTATGTAAACATTCACTAAGCAAATCCACAACCTTAAACTCACATAGATGACTATCAATGATATCGAACAACCACCCATACAATTGTAAAATATTATCAACACTAGGTAACTGCCCATACAATTGCCAAGGAAAAGGAAATGAATATGTATGCAGTATGCTCGTGCATATGAAATGTTTGAGACTGATGATTATGAAATGCAATATAATTATGTAAGTGTAGAATTGTGTGTGTGTAACTTGCATATTCCACGTTCTCTTTAAACTTGTAGTTAAGAAGAATGACTTTTTAAACTACCTAATAGTAAGTGGAATGGTTCCTACTCACACTTGTGAGAGTATTATTTCCACTACATAAAACTAGTAATCTTGGCACTTTGAGAAACTAGGGCTAAATCCTCACTCAAAGAGACATTTGGACTTTCCCATTTACCTCCTTTGGCCAAATGATTGTACATCATTAAAGATTACTCTACTTGGGAATTAGCAAGTATAGGAAACAATGTGGCGTTATGTTTAACTCATACAAAACCACCACATTAAATCATCACATGATTTTCCTAATCAAGTGAAGAACTAAACTCTAGTAGACATGTATTCTCAGCTCACTTCTAATTCATAAAGGAGTATATTCCATGTTTCTAGTTAAGTAATCATACTTATGATACTTGCATCTAGCTTGCCTCATTATTACACAACAAGTTGTAAACTATGCCACCCTAGTGTACTCAAGGTCCTAGATACTTACTTTAGGCAATTCCTAACTTATGGGATGCTTAAAGACTGGAACTCCTATAATATCTTCATACTATGTCCATTCATGCATCACTAACTCAACTTTCTCTCTTAGGAGCAACTCATACACTATGGCAAGTAACTATTGCCAACTAAACTCAGCTTACTTGAATCTAATATACCCTATCTTCATTACCTCATATGTGATATCAAATGCAACACTATGTTGCCTAAGGGACTAGATACCTATCTATGGCAACCTGTAACTATTGGATGCTTAAAGCCTCTTACTTTCCCATATATGCAAGGTAATCATATTGGTAATGAAATACCCATGGCTAAAATGCTTGCTCTTTGTAAGAGTTTTTGATGCTTGTAGCCATTTTAAAATTCAATTGTTCATCGGGAAAGTAGACCACAAGAAAAACTATGGGTAATGGTTGCCAATTTTTGTAACAAGTGGTATCGAGCTTAGTGCTTTCTGGTTTAAGCTTAGAGTTAAAGATCCTTGCTTGTTGGCAACCTTGAAAGTTTTTATCACTAGTATCTCAACACACTTTACTAGCCATATATAAGGGATTCTAGCAAGTAGGGAAGTCCTCTTTCCTAAAATAAACTTCCTAGACAACTACTCTGGGTGCTTAGAAAGGCTAATTTTCATCAGTGCACCAAATGTACATCCTAGCCTCAAAAATTCTAGCAACAAAATGTAGGAGCTGAAACAGGGTAACTAGCTAATTTACCAGAATCTGACCTTACTTTAAACTAAAATTGGGAATGCATAAAAAGTGAAAAATTCTTGAATTTTTTTATCACTTATAGCCTTACATGTTAGCTTCAAAATGCCACTGGTCTCATGTAACGTAGATCTCAGAGCAAAAAGTTATGCAATCTAGTTTAACATGTGTCAATCTTCCTGTTTCTGCAGAATTTGACATAACTTAAAACTGAAACTAGTGCTACTTGGGTTGTTCTAAAAATATGAAATTTTTACTATATGAAGCCTTGTATCTTAGCTTTCAAATGCAATAAGTAATATGTAATTTCGATGAATACAACTCAAGTTATGCTACAAACACTACAAGCTGTCAGGATGCCTTATTCTGCTGATCTTTGAGCACCTAGGTGCTAGAACACCATAATGCGTTCTGCAGAAATAGTTTCTACATAATTCCTTTCCAAACTCAAATCCAACTCTTATACCATGGATTCTAAGTGATTTCCAATCCTTAGCATGACCTCTAATCATATTACAATCATCAAACACTAACTTTAACTCATTAAACATGGATTTAAGCATCAACCATCAACCTAAAACCTATTTCTCAAAACACCCCTCAAGTGGATATCATGGATTCTAAGGAATCAAAATTGATAACCATGCATCAAACTAGCTATCAACAAACTCACTTCAACTATAGAAGCAAGAATCAAGCCTTAACAATCCACTACCATCACTAAAACCCATTTTTTTCATCAAGAATAACTAGAACAAGATGAAGATGAGAAGGAGATGATGAAATAAAAACCCCTACCTCTTGAAGACAAGGTGATCTTCATGCTTGGAGTCCTTTTCGATCTTCCTCTTCTTTCTCCTCTATTTTCCTTCTTTCTTCTCTCTTTTTTCTTTCTTTTCTTTCTCTGTTTCTATTAGTTCTTCTAGCCACGGATAGGAAGGGAATAAAAAGTAGGAAAGTCAAACTTTTCCACTTATAGGATAAGAACAAGGCACTTAAGTTTCTATGTTAAAACTTTTATCTTTTAGGAATACTTTAATCTTACTAAATCAAGTTTCCTAACTTCCAAAAACTTTAGAATAAATCCTATGATTCATCTAAATTCTTGTTTCACCATTATCCTATTTTTCCATACTTGCGACTAGTCAATTTGGCATTAAAACAAATAACCAGTGCACTTAAAAATACCAGACTAACTTTGATTATTCTCAAATTTTAACTATATCCTCTTCCACCTATTTGTGACCTAGAAACAAATTCTCTAGATTTATTTTCCTCAACTTAGAAATTTATGCTACTATCTGAGTCATTTTAAGCTACTTTTCACCATCTGTGTTGCGGTAAAGTGCCTAAACTAACTCAGTTTGTCACAAAACTACACAAACATGTCAAGCAAGTATTAGGCTACCTCTGTCACCATATACAAGCGTAACTGATTATTAAGGGTGTTACACTTCATGGTATGCCAAGAATGATGTTGTACGTGGATGGGTTATCAACAACGAGGAAGTTGACCTTGACCATTTTAATCAGGTTTGGGTCCAAGTGTTAGGTGGAGCTAAACGTATCCTTCTGGTGTGATTTTATAACTAGTAAATCTAATGATCTCATCAGTGAATGATATCAACTCTTGTCTGCAGAGTTCTAATTTCTTGAAGACGTCCATGAACATGATATCAATTGAGCCACCTTAGTCAACAAAAATCCTTTTGACTTCCGTGTCGGCCAAAACCAGAGGCGAAACGAAGGGGGAGGTGTATGAGTCATGGTCCCCCCAACTTTGAATATTTTTCTTACATACACATGGTATATTTTTTTGGTGGTCCCTCTAGTGAAAAAAATAAATGTTATTTACATTAAAAATTATTAAAATAAGGCTGTGGAACAAGATGGAAGATGATTTTCTCACATATTACATGATTATTTACATTAAAAAGGAGACTACTAAAAATTCCACTACAGATGCGATAATAAATGACTTTTATTCTATGAAACAGTGTTAAGCACAACTTAAAAATTGATGGTATATATTTAAGATTTCTTATATTCAATTGTGTTTACTGTGAATGTTTCTAATTTAAAGCATGTTGATTTTGAATTGAATTGAATTTTTTTATGTTTATATTATATGATAATTAAATTTTTTTTAACTTAAATATTTAGAGACATATATCTAGTCTTTAGTCTCGACTCCTTAGGATTAAAATCCTAGCTCCGCCACTGGCTAAGACCCCAGATATGGCCAATGGGTCATTATTTTACAAAATCATTTCTCCATAATCTTTATCCAAAAGGAGATGGGTGGTGTTTTCCACGGTCTCCATCTTAATTTGGAGATAGGGCTGGAAGCCACTTCTACAATTGCTCGAAGGTGCCTCTTCCTTGCTATGTCAGATTTACCTCTGCCCATGAATTCTCCTGAAATGGTGTTTATTTTTCTGGTAACTTTAGCTTGTTAGTGGTTCCCATCACATGGAGATGAATCACGAAAGGGCTCCCACTTGTGTGGCTGTCTTGGTTCTTGGGACAAGATCTCCCTTCAGTGATCATCTTTAGGCACTGGGTGTCTTCTTAGCTAGGGGCTCGACTTCATAGCTAGCGGGATGTTGCAACACATTTCTACTAGGACTAGTATAAGTGTTATTTGAGGCATTAAAAATTATTTAAAATAAACTTCCGTAGACCACTAGGGGTACTTAGAAAGGCTTGATTTTCTCACTAACCATGATCCTATTCCACCTATTTGTGACACTTCTAAAAGATTTATTTTCTACTAAAATTAACGTATCTCGAGTCATTAGAGCATTTTTTATGGTTCTGGGATTCGCACTGTGAGTTCCCATCTTGGAGTTGTAGGACGTACTGGCTGAGATTTCCATCCGAGATGAGAGTCTCAATCGCATCCTGCAACCAGATACAATCCTTTATGTTATGTTTGATGCTATCGTGGTATTCACAGCACTTGGACTTATCTTTTTTCATATGTTTCTTCAAGGGAGGTGGCCTAGGGACATGTAGAATCTTGGTGCGATACACCTCTTGTAGAATCTAACTCTTAGGTGTAAGCTCCAAAGCCTTTTAAGATGAGTGCTCTAATGGAAAGTTTTGATAATTGTTAATCTATATTGAAAATATATATGTTTGCTCTCATAACATTAAAATGGACTAAATTGGTTATGTAAGATTATGTCTAGATCTTACTTGCAGACCCTCCCCAATTACTAAGAAAGATCACAAGGCAATATGACTTATCACCATTTCTGAAGAAAAGAGTCGCAAGAATACTTGAGTAGACTTGGGACAAAGTTGAGTAGAGTGATCTAAGGAAGGAACAAAACATGAGCAAGGTTAGCATGAATTTCAAATAGGAAATCTTACATAAAACCAAAAGACTCGTGATGAAATTTGGGAGAGCTTGAGTTCCTGCGCTAATCAACAAGAAGACATCATTAAAGCATAGGATTTCAATTGAAGAAACAAGAAGCCTTAATGAGTAGAGTTAAAGAAAAATAGTATAAAAGTTTAGCATAATCACATGAAGACCCTACTTAAGTTGCTATAGGACATAATAGTATGAGTATCATCAGGAAGCTGTGTCGGACAGCTAGTTTTCATACTTGTTGAGTCAAGGAGGTTCGAAACTCAACAGGTAGCCTTGAAAAGTCTATAAATAGGCTCAAATTTAAGAAATGAAGGATTTGAACAGTTGATTATCATTCTATCAGTGCTTATATGCTATTTCACTCTACTCAAGCCTTTTGATTGTACGCATCAATTTTTTTACCTATAATTTCTTGGTTGAAAATCGTATTGTAGGTGTTTCTCTAGTTCTATAACTGATTTATCCACTCTTTGAAAGTGTTTTAGAGAATTAACTAACCTTAAACTTATTTCAAATACTTGTACCCTTAGAGGTGACTGTTGGTGAGCTAGTGGGTGTACTAGCCACTAAGAAAAGTGGAGGGAAAGCCAAAAGTGGCTGTAGAAACAAAGAATGCTCACTTGTAGTTTAGAGTAGTTGTGGTGTACAAAGAGTACTCATTCATTGTGAAGAAAATCCCAGTGTGGAACTAGGGACTGGATGAAGACCCAAGTGGTTAGGGGTGAACCAAGATGAACCACTATGTTAAGTTGTTCTCACTCTTTCTTCCTCTCTACATCTCATTTTAAATTCACTGTTGATAAGTTTGAACTGATATTCTAAAAGAAATTACAAATTGAGTTGATTTTATTTGTAGGAACCTTTAAAAGAAATTTTGCTAAAATTGTTTCATCCTAACTCATCATTTGTTTTAAAGGTTTAATATCAGTCTCTATAAGCTAAAGGAACTGTTCTAAAACTATTTCATAAAGATTTTAATCTTTATAAGTTTTTCTAGTTTTTGATAATATAATTGAGTAGTGTAATAAGTGAATTTAGTTAACTCCATTGTGTGTCTATTGTAAATCTACTCAACTCCAAGAGACCACCTTGAGAAATGTTGAGTAGACTCAATCTATTTTGCAGAGAAAACCAAAGTTCTTGGAGTGCACAATTCAACCCCCTTCTTATGCATTTGCTAACTTCAGTTGGTATCAGAGCTCAACTTTTGGGTTGAGTACACTTAATTGTGTGAGAGGAAAAAGATCTGAAAAGGGAAATGGCAAACTAGCAAGGAGTAATATTTATAGCAGAAGGAGCCTCAACAAGCAGACCACCTGTATTTGATGGAAAAAGATTATTATTACTGGAAAGATTGCATGAGGCTATTTTTTGAGTCTCAACATGTTGATTTATGGGGAATTGTGGAAAATGGTCCCTATACTCCTATGGTTAGGTGTTTTGGACATGATCTGGGATCCCATTTAGTTGGATTAACATGGCACATGTATAGCCGGACTCTGCCCTGGATGACGTAGCTGAGACCTTGAAGGTAGTCCAGACCTCAGACCCATGAATATTGAGCAACGCTGGGTCATAATATCAAGATTACTAGATAAGTACAGAGGATATATCCCTAGATATCTATATTTTCCAATCATCTATTTATGATATTATAGGGCTCATAACTGTCTCTGAATGATAAGTAGCTCTCGTATTAAGAGTTCCTAACTTATAGGGATTAATCCCAATAATAGTGGGAAAGTAATCCTTGCCAGGGCACAAATCCTAAATACCTGCATTCAATATGGATTGCATAAGGATTCTACACACGCTCAATAAATACAAGGCTAAGTGGCCTTAATCAGGTATCAGTAAATTACTCACTAAATACTGCCTTACTTGTGCACAACCTCACTTGAGCGTTGGAGTCCCTTTGCAGGTACCCACCCCCTATCTCAACACACTCGAACGCTGCTGCTTAAGAAAGAAACCACCATACAAGTGCCTATCTCAAGTACCCTCTGAATCTCTTTAGAACATTGGCCTCGTCTGTGGGAAAAAGGTAAATTTCTAATCCTACGCAAATATGGTGAACACATACTAACACTCAAAAAGGGACATTGCACAACCTCCAGTGGAACAAAGGAAAGAACCAGTACTACAGCCTCCTCTGGAACCAGCAGCGTGGCCCCTTTCTCAACCAACTCCAGCCCCACCTCCAGCGACTGAAGCTTCAGCTGTTAGGGACCAAGTGCACGTCTCAGAACGACTGCGTGATGTGCATGAGACTTCACTTTCCGATGAAAGTCCACTCCCACTACGCAAAAGGTTTGTCTTGGATAGGGTTACACACCCTAGAGAGAGGGCAAATAATGCCGCTCAAGTATCTTGGGGCCCAGTGCAATCACGCCTATCCGATGTTACTGACCACACTTCCAGTCGAGCCCTTGGCTGTTCTGAGATGACCAAAAACCACATCCAAGAACTAGTAGCCTAGTAAATATAGTAGTTGGATGAACAACGCCGCCAGCTTGATGACCAACGGCATCGAATCGATGAGCTAGAACATTCAATTCATGTGGAGGATGTTCACAAGAGGCGGAATGTGGCTAACCACCAGAGTAGGCCACCGTAGGATGAAGATAGCTATGTTGTTGGAAACAATATTCTATTTCTTGGCATCCGACAACAGCCTCTCTTAGATGAACTAATGGCTTCCCGGATCCCTAGAGGCTTCAAGCTCCCCTCCAATCTTGAACAATATGATGGTAGGACAGACCCGCAGGAGCATCTTGATGCCTACGTCCACTCTATGTAGTTCCACGACAGTTCCCTAGAATTGCTTTGTCTGGCTTTCCCCCTCTTATTAAAGAAGGGTGCCCTGCATTGGTATTCTACTTTGTAACCGAGGTCTATCGTTGGATGGGATGACCTCAAGCAACGCTTCTTATCACATTACACCACTGCTAAGGAGCAACCCAAATCAGTCGAATCTCTTTTCAGGATTTATCAAGGGAGCAACGAGTCCCTTTGCGAATATATTAAGAGATTCAACACTACCCTCGCTCGTGTGGCTAGCCCGGATGATCGGATCACTCTTCATTATACCCGGAGCGGCCTCTGGACTAACTGCGACTTCTTTCGGTCTTTAACGAAGAAGAAGGTGAAAACTATGACTGAGGTTCGTGCTCGTTCTGCAAAATACATTGAGTTGGAAGAAGCCAATAAGGATAAAGAGACTTTGGAAAAAGGTGAGTCCAATAACCAGAAAAATAATCGAAGCTCTAACCAACCTTGGCGATGCTCACTGGCCTAAGTATTTCATCTACACTCCATTGAATGCCTCGTGAGAAACTATTCTCAAAGAAGTACTTCAGACCAAGTTTTGGAATATAAAAAGGCCACCACCTCTGAAAAAGGCGAAGGACCACTCCAAGTATTATAAGTGGCATAAAGGCTATGGCGACGAAATAGAAGAATATCACTAACTCTGGGATGTCATCGAGTCTTTTATTAAGGAAGGCCAAATAATTAGTGACGGACCCTAGATAAGGCTTTATTTATACTAAGCTCAAGAGGGATTCTAAACACCCAAATGATTGGTGACGAACCCCAGACAAGGCTTTATTTATACCAAAGTCAACAGAGATCTTGAAAGCCAAATTAATTAGTAATTGACCCCAGACAAGGTTTCTTTAATCCAAAGCCCCAAGGGGATCCCCAAGCCTTTGAAAGGCGTCAGACCCTGAGCAAGGTTTTTACTCCAAAACCAAAGTCCTAAAGGGGACCACAAGTCCAAAAAGGGCGTTGGACCCCAGACCGCAGATTCTAATACCTTCAGATAGTAAAATGAACATCATAATGGGCAATGGACCCAAAAAGATTGATACAAAAATAAGCATGTAAGGCAAGGTAAGACAAAATAAAGGTGAAAGAAAACAAATTAAAGACCCTGTTAACTAAAGGTGATTGTCTTTACGAGGTCAATAAACACCATGCAGGGGGCAAGCAAATTGTTAATGAGAAAAGAAGGAAAAATAGGCTATACCTTGGCTTCATTCCCCTCTATCCTCTACCGACTCACACCCAGTTCCTCTTCAGTTAAATCCATCACAAGAGTTGGCACCTTTTCAGCAGGGGTAGGAGTGGCCAATCTATCAACCGACCTAACAATGACCATATACCAATCCCAAAACATCTTATCCAGACTAATCTCCCCCAAAGCTAACTTTACCTCGGGATTGAAGTACTGAACTTGGGCAACTGCATTATAGAACTGATTAGTGCCTATATTAGTGCTGATGGTCAACAGGTTATCGCCTTCCTTCTCTAGTTCCATTACCCTCTCCTGAAGTGTGGTGCAGGTGGCATCAAACCATTTCTCTTCTACGGCAAGAAGAGCTTTGAAAGTTAGCAAGCTTTTTTTCAACCCTAGCAAGCTTTGCCTCCAGCTCTTCTTTGCCCTTAAGAGCCTCCTCCAGTCACCGTTTTCCCTCAGCCTTCGCTACCTTCACCTTGCTCTTGGCCTTTTTTTCAAATTCTGCCATTGACATCTCAAGGAGTCGGGCTTCAACGGTAATCCGAAGAGCAGAAGTCTGAAATAAAGATAGGACCTCAAGAATTTTACACTGAGTGATGAGCTTGACAACATCATCACTCAGAAGAATCTCATTGATGAATTCTGCAAGAACCTTGTCCCAAGTAATAAAGGGCAATGGGTTCATCCTTTGACTAGGATCTCGCTCCATATCCATGATTTTGCCCTGCCTCCCTGCTGAGGCACCTTCCATGGCCTTCCTCTTCTTTCCTTGTTGGGGTTGAGCCGCAACCTCAAGACTCGATTCCCGTATCACCAGAGGTCGGGCAATGGCTGGCTGACTACGGGAAGATTTAGCTTAATTCCTCCTTGCCTTAAATGCTTGGAGTGCCTCTATTGATGCCCCAACACTCTTGTTAGTGGCCATGTTGTTTGTAACAGGGAAAGAGGAAAATATCATAAACTCAAAGAAATCAAATACAAAGAGAAAAATAAGGTGGGCAACAATGCACATATACATATTCAATCCCCTACCAAGAATGGCCCAAAGGTACTCATCATTGGAAATTTTCAAAATATCCTTGCACTTAATTGGGTTAACCTTTGAACCATATTCAGTTAAAAATTCAACACATTCGACATCCCCCTCATCTAAATCCTCCTTCTCCTTCTTAATGGATTTGTTGGGGATGTCCCAAGCGTGCTTGTTCCAGTACAACCAAAATTTTAGCTCCCTATTATCCTTCAGGTAGAAAGGCTGGGTGCCTTTTGCAGTAGTTAATTTAAAGAATTTATGTTTCCACTCCTTGCAGCTATCCTGGAAAATCTCAAATACTCTCCTTCTAGACCTCGATTTGATAGACATCCAGGATTGCTGCAAGACACCTCCCCCCTGAATACTCCATCGTGTGAAGAAGTAGAAAAAGGCTCCCTCAAAACACCGAAGCCCGACCACCCGACAAAGTTTCTCAAAAGCTAATATGTTACCCCAGCCATTAGGGTAAGTCTGAGTCGGGGTTGGTTGTAGGGTCTGAAGAACCAATATTTGAAAATCGATAAACGGGAGTCAGAGATCATAGTCTAGGAAGAGGCCTTCATACAAGAACATAAAATCTTGACCTTTTTCCCATTGCATACACACTTTATCATCGTGTTTCGAACACAGAACTTGGAATTCTTGGTCCCCCAAACCCCTCTCCGTTAACTCCAGATAGCCTAAAAGCTCTCTAAGTCTCGCCTCTAAGGAATACATGGAAGTATGATTCCAAACATCATTAGTAACCCAATGGTAGGTGGGCCTCATGGGAGCAAGAACCAGAGGCTCCTCTTCGGTCACCCTCGGTTGGCTCATTGCCCTCTTCCTTGCCATTGAAAACTTGGAAACCACCCATCAAGACTGTTAAGCTAACATCAGAATCAAGGGCTCCTATCGATTCAGACAAAAAATAGGCAGGCCTAAGGGGGTCCACACTCATCTTCAAACCCTTGAATCATGGCCTCGAAGTCCATGAAGGTACAAACCTTATTTGGACTTCCAGGGGGCAAGGTGGATGTTTCACACGGGGCATAAAAAGTAAATACAAGCAAAAAGTGATAAAAGGGCATACCTTTGGAGTTTGTAAAGCCAAGCGACTGAAAAATTGTTAGTTAGAAGCAAGTGAACCACTGCAAGCCACTTGGAATCACACCACCTTATTTGTAAAACTTGTCAAAGACTGGTCTCTCAGAAGATCACTGGTGTTCAGGAATAGTAAGAGCAGATAACTTTAAACCCCAATTAAAGGGGCACGACAGTTTAAGGGCACATTTGTCAAAACCACTTCAGTTTTGAAAGGCACTCATTACGATGGACGAAACACTAGGCACGTCCATCCAACTAAAGTGTGCCACGTGACTTTCACAACTGTCATGGCAGTTGAAGGAATGGTTACGCAGCAAACCAAGGGACATGCAACCTTAGCGAGCTAACTTCATAAATCTTTTACGGACCCTGGAGGCAAGAGTTATAACTTGCCATTTCATTGTACCAACAACCAAAAGTCGAGCTGGGGGCAACACAACTACTTGGAAAGCGTTGGACCCACCCTGGACAACATAAAACGGATAACAGAAAAGAAAAATCAAAAGATCAAAAATGCAAAACCAGTAAGATTTTATTAATTTCATTCCATACATCATCAACCTCCACGAAAGGAGAAAGGAAAAGTACATTAAAAGGAATATGAGAATAGTGTCCGTGAGAGAGCTTAAGGAAGAAACTGACATTACGACAAAAGTACCCAACTTCATTGTCACATTCATAATTCCTCCACTTTCTTCTCTGGAACGGACTGAAGCCACTCCATTTCTTCTTCCTTGCCTCCTTCACAGTGATAATAAAGGCTAACACTGGTTACTTCTTCGCAAAGAAAGTCCAAGAAAGCATATCACCCTAAGTTATTCCCAGAGGGTTTTCCTTTCTGTTGGGGTGGTATTCTTGCATATCCAACTGTACTATAAAGAAGACTGGTCTGGTGCCTCCAAATAACTGAGGAAATAGGCAGGAGGAGGGACAGAGTGCTCTCCAGTGTCCCCATGCATCAGTTGACGAAAGCATCATTCCATCCTAATAACATGTTGGGTCAGAAACTCCCGTGTACGCCAAGAGAGAAAGGCTTCAGCCTTCCCAAATGCATGGCAACTCAACATTACGCCATGAAAGAAAAGCTTCTATGAAAATAAGAAAATGCTTGTAGAGAGTCAACCACCTTCAGGAATTTTGAAAAGATTAAGAGAATAACCCTTACAAGGGGCAAAACCCTCCAAACACGTTTAAAAAATGAAGGGGAAACTACTCTTTGAAAGAAAGTCATTCTTAGACAGAGTTATAAAATGAAAGGAAAGGGATGCTAGCTGTAACACTCAAAAAATTGTTTATTTCATCATAGATAATCATTTTATAATATTTAAGATTTTAAAAAAAAATTTTGGAATTTTTCAGAAACATCGAATATTTTAATATATCCCTCGTTTTGCATGCACACTGAGCAGAGTCAGTGAAACACCCCAAAAATTGTTTGTTTTATAATGAATAGTCATTTTTCAATATTTGTGATTTTTTAGAATTTTTTTAGATTTTTATGGAAATGTCGAATATTTTAGTATATTCCTCATTTTACGTACGCACTGAGCGGAGCCGGGAAAACAAAATGTTTTCCCTGAGCCTGATAAACCTTGAACTGTGGATGTGTTGATGGGGGATCTTACTAAACTCGAAGCTGGTCATAGTTTATGACGTTTGCATTTTTTGAGGTTTTATCTGATAAATAAAATCTTTGTGCGTATCGTTAATTAAAATTTTGCGATACGCTCTATTATTCATTGGATAATTAACGCTGGCTTTGTGCACCGTAACAATTATCCATTAGGTAATAACTTGTAGTAAAATCCTAATTACCCTATTATTTTAACTATTAAATCACATTATCTTATCCTAATGTAATCTACTTTATGCCTAATCACATCTCCTTTATTGAACATGCACCCAAGCTTCTCAAGGAAGCTAACCATTTCTCTCTCCTCTGCCCCACACTCACACGGTTGCTGCACACAAATTGGGAGCCAAATTTGTGCTTCAATTTAATTTAATTAACCTATTCAAATTTCAAAAAGAAAGCATCTTTCACTTTTCTATTCACTTCTCTCTCTACTTTCATCTTTCTCAAACGTTCTTTCCTCCTTCTCTCTAGAACACCACATGGCCACCACACCTTCAAGCCCTCTATCTTCACAAAAATTTTAACCAACCCCATTTTCTTAATCACCTTTATCATCTAAACACTTCTCTCGTTGGTGGTTTCTTGAAAAGCTTTCATCTTTACCACTTTCTTCAAGCTTCAAGCTTCAAGCTTTTAGGTAAGGTTCTTGACCCCTCACCCTCTTCTCTTCATTTTTGTGCTCAAGGTCTTTTTTATGACCCTTGATCCACTCTTTTTTAAGTCTTCTTGTTGATTTAATGAAGTTGTAAATTTTAGGGTTCTTGGAGGTGTGAAATCCGAAAATTGCAAGGAGCTTCAAGGGGGTTCTATTGTTTTCTTCTCTTTGGTAAGAGGAAGATACTCCTCCTCAACCTCTATTGGTAGTAAGGAACCTTATTTTGTGATTGATTGTGAGAAATCCCAATAGGGTTACTCTATTTGTTTGTATGATTTATATGATTACATATTGATTTTAATTTGTTTAAGTTATTTGATTGAGTATATATATGTATGTGTTTAGATGGATTGGAATCTTGAATGGAAGCAAAATTGACTTTGTCCTCTTCCATGAGGGCTCACGATTTTTAGGGTCTAAAAATTAGGATTCTTAGTGAAAATTTACAATAAGTGGAAGACATAACTAATCAAGTGGACAATATGTAATTAATGGAATGAAAATTTGGAATCCTAGGACTTAGTGAGGCTCACGGCCTCTAGGGTTAATAATGGCCTAATCATGTAACTTCATACAATTATGACATTTAATTGATCAAGTAAATAAATAAGAGGATGATGTAATGGAAGGAAATAAATTTGGTAACCTAAAGGAATTCTTTGGACTTTTAGAACAAATAAGGATGTGTGAGACTTGGTAAGATTTGGAAATAATCATTTAAGTGAATAAGACTAAGTTTAAAGTAAGGAATCTAATTATGAAAAGAATTTCATGAGAAACATCACATTGAAGTGGAACTTAACTAAATTGGACAATTAGGAATTATTTAGGATTTCATAAAATGGAAAGAACCAAGGATGAAACTTTACCTAAAAGACTTAGAATGATTTTCAATTAAAGTAAGAAAATGAGTGTAAGTGAGAACACTAAATAATTCCATAATGTACCAAAAATGTAATGTACAATTGGAATGCTTTAGACCATTTAATGTGGGTCCATGTGTGGGAGCAAGAATATTATGATGCTTACTTTGGCCAATTGTGGTATATTGTGGAAAAGTATGAAATGATAAATATACATGATTAAGCATTGAGTCATCATATATTGTGAAAGTCCGCTGGACTGTTTTAAGGCCATGTTGCCTAGGAGATTGAACACACCTTTGTGCAGGTGCGAATAGACTAGTGTAGGTCATTTTGTTGACCTTGGGGGTGTCGGGGCGCGGGCGTCTCACAGTGGACAATTGGTAGCCCCGCTGGGCCGTGAGATAAACTGATGCGAATGCACGGACGATCCGGACGTGACACTGTCCTATATCGTGATCTAGTGTAGAATGTCTGTACAATGCCTTGATGTGCACGTGGATAAACTGATGAGTTATAGTACTTTGGCCGCGGCAGCCGAGTTGCAGATGTGTCTCTTGATCTTTCTCTCTGACTATTTGTGTCTAGCTCCATGGAGTAGGATCTTGATGTTATATACATGTGCATAGTGAGTCGACATATTACCTGGCATTGAATTCTTATGATAATTAGAACTGTTACTTTACGGATGTATAATTGTTTGGAACTGCTTAATTGTCTATTGCTGCTATTTAATGCTTATTATTATTACTTTTGAAATGCTATGTGGGCGCTTTGCACCGTTTTATTTCTTACTGCTATAATTGGTAATGATAGTAGGATATCTTACCTCTTTTCTGTATTTCTATTATTCCATCTATATTTATGTTCCATCGAAGACGTCGGCGACGGAGGTGAAGCTCACGATTTCCCCAGCTTCTAGCCCGAGTGCGACTAGCACCTACTGTTGGATCATGGCGGTACGCCCATGTGGATTTTTAGGTTATGTTCGTTTGACCTTCCTCGGAGGGCCAGACTGCTGGTACATCAACCTAAACTCTGGTCGTTTCATCTACGAGGGAGACGTGTCGATGTCGCTAGCTTGGGGGCGTCATGAACTGCCCATCTTCACTTGTAGTGTCAATTTACTTTTGGAGTTTTATTTGCCCATCAGGAAGATGTGGGGTGATCATTATTACACCCTACAGGAGGATTCTTTTGTTTCCACTACTCGAGCCCCGGCCCGTAACTCGGTGGCTCTGATGGAGGTTTCCTCGGAAGAGGAAGACCTTGAGGAGGAATCCGAGGAGGATCCTGACACGGTTCCTTCTCCTCTTAGGGACTGATACTGTCGATAGCTACTGATGGCTGTCAGTGTTTATTTTGGGGGCCTGTTGTGTCATTATTTTGGTGGGCTGTATATTTATGATCTCTTGGGGCAGATATGTATAATTTTACTTTTTGTATATTCAGGCGCTATAATCAAATAAGTTTAATATAATGATATATCATTGTACATGTAAGTTGGTTTGATGTATGCTTTATTTCTATTTTACTCTTCATTGTAATTATGCCTTATCATTATTTTTATTAATTATAACAAAAAAAATACTTGCTAATTTAATTACACGATTATAACCAAGTAAATTTGCATTTATATAAATGAACCGGGTCTTAACCTATATTTTTATTTTCTGCATTTTAAATGACAATGTGATGTTCCCTCCCAAAAAAGGGCGTTACATTAAGTTAGTATCAGAGCCCTGATTTATGTTTCTTTGGGTCTTGTGATTGAGTCTGTCGTGTTTGTGTTGTGTGAATCTTTGTGTTTGGTATTCCTAGTGGATACAACTGACTTTCCTTGTGTTTTCAGTTAATCTGAATTGAGAAAGCAAGATGGCACGAGGTGGAGACATGACGGCTGCTATAGAAGCAATGCAAAGGATGGCTAAGGTCATCGCACAACAGACTGAATGAGCTGCTCAACAACAAGAAAGAGTTGCTCAGCAATAGGAGAGGGTTGCTCAACAGCTCGAAGCCATTGCTGACGCTCAAAACTTGGCGGAGTTTCGTCGCCCCAATCCTCCCTAATTTAAAGGAGAGTTCGATCTGGATAAAGCCAGCCTATGGATCAAAGAGCTAGAGAAAGTCTTCCGAGGCATGAATTATGCCGAGAATAAGAAGGTGACTTATGCTACCTTTATGTTGGTTGGCAATGCTGAGAACTGGTGGTGCGGGACGCAAAGAATGTTGGAGGCTGAAAATCACGAAATCACTTTGGATTTATTCAAGGATAAATTCTTGGATAAGTACTTTCCCGCGAGCGCGAGGCACGAGAAGGAGATGGAGTTTCTCAACATAAGGCAGAGGAACATGACCATTAGTGAATATACAGCAAAATTTGAAAACTTGTCATAGTTTTCAACATACTTTCAGCACCAACCAAACGAAACCTGGAAGTGTCGAAAGTTTATAGAAGGACTGAGATATGAAGTAAAGAAAGCTGTTATCACACTAAAAATTAATGAGTTCTCGGAGCTGCTAGATACTTGCTGCGAAGTGGAAGCTCTGGAGCAAGCTAGAGATACAAGGAGCAGGAACTTTGGACCTACAAGGTTCCAAAGGGGTGGTGGCAATAGTTCTAACCGCTTCCAAAAGAAACTCTATTCCCAACCAACGGGAAACTAGCAACAGATAGCAGATGGAAGTTCTGGTGGAGGTTCTACTGGGAACTGGACCGGCCAAAATGTGGCGTATCCCTCAAAATGCCTGAAGTGTGGAAAGGATCATCTCACGAGGGATTGCATTATAAAGGGGCTTATTTGTTTCAGATGTGGCAAACCTGGCCACGTGTCCCGAGACTGCAACCAAGCGAAGGCTGAACCTTCAGTCAATGCTACAAGGGCCAACAAATCACAAGCAGAAGGACGGGTCTATACCATGAGCGGAGCCGAAGCCTCTAAGTCAGAAGACTTCATTCATGGAGAAGGCACCATAGAAGGTAACCTTTTAACTATACTGTATGACTCTGGGGCAACCCATTCTTTCATATCTTATGACTGTGTGCTACGACTTGGTTTACCAGTGTCTGCCTTACCTTTTGATCTGACTGTTTCTACCTCCATTGATAAACTGGTAGTTACTACCAAAGTCTATCTAAATTGTCCCTTGATTGTTGAAGGTCGAATCTTTTCTATCAAATTAATTTGTTTACCCATTTCTCAGCTAGATATAATTGTCCCATGTTCTATTAGATTGTTCAAGAAAAACCATAGTTTTCCCTGTGGATGAGGATTCTAGATACTTGACGGCCAACCAAGTTCAAGCTCTCTTGAAAGAAGGAGTTCACGGATACATGCTGTTGTCTTCTTTGAAAGTCGAGAGTGAGGTTGATGTGAACACAATTCTAGTGGTGAATGAATTTCTCGAAGTCTTTCCTGAGGATGTACTTGGTTTACTGCTAGCGCAAGATATAGAATTCACTATTGACCTTGCACCGGGAGCTGGTCCTGTGTCTATAACACCTTATAGGATGTCACCAACAGAATTAGCTGAACTTAAGAAGCAACTAGAGAAGCTTTTGGAAAAGTAATTTATTAGACCAAGTGTGTCACCTTAGGGAGCACCAGTACTGTTAGTTCGAAAGAAGGACAGTTCATCAAGGTTATGCATGGACTACCAGCAGCTAAACAAAGTGACAATCAAGAATAAATATCCACTCCCAAGAATTGATGACTTAATGGACTAACTGAAGGGAGCAGCGGTATTTTCTAAAATCGATCTGCGATCTGGGTATCATCAGATACAAGAGAAGACGGAGGATATACCCAAGATTACTTTTTGTACCCGATACGGCCATTACGAGTATCTTGTGATGCCGTTTGGTGTAATGAATGCGCCTGCTATCTTCATGGACTACATCAATAGGATCTTTCATCCTTACTTGGACAGGTTTGTTGTTGTCTTTATCGATGACATCCTGATATACTCTCAAAATTAGGAGGATCATGCTGAACACCTCAGTATAGTTCTCTGGATTCTAAAGGAGAAAGAACTGTATGCCAAGTTGTCAAAATGTGAATTTTGGCTGGATGAAGTTAAGTTTTTGGGTCATATATCTCGAAGGAAGGGATTGCGGTGGATCCATCAAAAGTGGAGGCAGTGCTGCAATGGGAAAGGCCTAAGTCAGTGACGGAGATTTGTAACTTCATGGGTTTGGCCGGATATTACCGGAGGTTCATTGAGGGATTCTCCAAGATTGAAGGACCTCTTACTCAACTCACAAGGAAGAACCAGGCTTTTGAGTGGACTGACAGCTGTGAACAGAGTTTCCAAGAGTTGAAGAGACGGCTAACTACCTCGCCAGTGTTAGTGCTACCTGATCCAAATGAGCCCTTCAAGGTGTATTGTGACGCTTTATACCAAGGACTAGGATATGTGCTTATGCAACATGGAAGAGTGGTGGCTTATGCTTCAAGGCAATTATGAGTGTATGAGAAGAACTACTGATGCACAATTTTTAGTTTCAAACAAGTCTACAAACTTGATGCGGGATTAATTGTTGCATTGCGAACCCAAGTGCAGGTTGTCTCAAGTAATAAATTTCTCGGGAGTCCGAGGTCGATCCACAGGGAATTATTGAAGATTAATTAAGGTGAAGTAAATATTTTGTTACTACGATAAAAATTATTTACTTGGGTTAAAAGATCCACTCTTGGTAAATAAAGTAAAGGTAAGATTAATTTCTTTTATAACTCAATTAGAATCCTCGCAACATGGAGGTTCCAATCGGAAAATACAACATTAGAAGTCCATTTAAAATAATATATGTAATTATATTATGTTTCCTAAAAATATTACCACCACTTATAAATGTGTTAAAGCATTCATTGTGCCAATATTTTGTCTACAACATATCAAGAACTCCTCTTTACAAAGATGGTTTCTAAATTATAAGAAACAAATTATAATACGTATAATGGTTACTAGAAAATATAAATCATTTAAGCACAAGAATAAATCTAACCTTACTTTATTACCAAGATCTTCACCCTTTCACCCAAGTAAAATGAAACTTAGTTACTCATAGATAAGAAGAAAGAAAGAGAGAAGAAGAAGAAGAAGAACATGACATTAATTTAGAACAAAGGAAAATTACTACAAGAAAACCTAGTAACAAAATGGCATCATTTTGGTAACTAACACCTAACACCATTAATGATCTGCCAAGGACCCTTTTATAGAGGATTAGAGATACAAAATGATAAGTGGGCTGAGTCATTACTGGGTGGATGAGTGGAAAATGAGTGGAAAATGCCAAATGACTTTTGGTGAGTGGAAAATTATGGAGATTCCTTATCTCCGAAATCATACAGCTCTGAAGTCATTGGATTCATCATTTTTGAAGCAAGTGGTCTTCATGAAAGTTGTAGGCCTAGATCTTAGCTTTCACATGGCTTTAGTTTGAGTCTAATATCTTTTCTATAACTCCAGATACGTTCAAATTACTGCACACTGCTCAGGCCTAGTCACAGCTCCTCTGTTCTGACTTGTAAGCCCAATATCACTCACTAGGACTCCGATTCTGGAAAAGTGTTCAACATGAAAGTTATAGATATAGGTCTCAATATTCAGCATTAAAATTTTAGCCTATTTGATAACTCTAGCCCGAAAAATGGCATGAACAGTACACATAGGTCAAGCTGTCAGGAACAGCACTCTAGTTCTTGCTTCAACCCCAATTTGAGTTATCTACTCGTGTGATTAGGTCTTTGAGGTCTTCATAAAAGTTATAGATCTCTTTCTTGTCTTTAAAATGCCATAAGATTCACCTCATTTGACCACCTACATCCCAAGATATAGCCCAAATACAGAAATAATGTAAGACGTAAATTATGCTAAAAAATTCAATTAAGTCCAATTTGAGTCCAAACTTACAAAACATAATAAAACTCAATCAATTAAGTACATAGAGAGTGTAAATGACTAAGAATGAAAGCTTATTAATGTATTAAATATGTGATCATCAAATTCTCTCACACTTAGCTTTTTGCACTCCTGAGCAAAACACATAAGACCACTCACAAAAAAAAAAAAAAACGAAACAGACTCAAAAGCTAAACACTCTAAAAGACTCAATTTCTAATAATATTTAAAAATGAAGAGTAATCAATCATTCAAGTAATCAAAACATTCATGAGGTAACATATCTTCACTTCTCAAATTAACAAGCAAGGATATTTCAATTGAAAAGCATAAGTCAAGAATGATAGATTTTCACAAGATTCAATCTCAATCCCTCAAGTGTTTAAAAGGTAAGTATTTCACTCAATTCAACCCATGAAAATTGCACTACCATAAGCTTGCTTATCTTCTACTTCTCCACTACTCAGAACTATATGCACACACAAATCATGAGGACTTTATTCAAAGTTGTAATGGGGTCAAGGTAAAGGAGGAGGTAATATGGATATGACAAGTTAAACACCAGAGAATAAAAGAACATGAGAGCTGAGTTCAATTAACAAACATGAAAGTTCATCCCAACTCCACCTAATACAAATTCCCTTTACATATTATTTTCCTTTCCTTTATTACCTTGTTGACCTTCTTCTTTATATATATATATATATATATATATATATATATATATATATATATATATATATATTATTGATATTATTTTTTATCTTTTTTATTTTTATTTTTTTACAAAAAGAACATCATATATACATTTTTTTTAACCATTCTGCACACACACCCTCACACTTGTTCAAGAACTCATCGAATGACAAAACTAATGTTCTCTTATTCCCTAAAGTCAAGTAAGAACATGATTTTTCATTTAAGGCACATAATGAGTTCGAAACAAAGAATAGTCAAATAAGCTCAAAGGGGTTAAGCAAGGGGAAATAGGTCATTTCTAATGCTTTATGTTGGCAAGAATCAGAGAATTTCCAATAAGTCATAAGAGTACTTGATATCATATTAAGACAATATGCTGCTAAGCAAGGTTGGCTATTTGATTAAAGTAGCTATTTCAAGAAAAATGTCTCAATCATATTTATGTATGCATATGAAAATGTAGTCTCAAAAAGAATCAAAGCAAGTTCTAGAGTAATAATTCCAGGAGTGAAATTCACACAAGAAAGAAGAGAATAGTACAAATGTTCAATCCATTCATCAATAGGCTCAAAATCTCACAAGGCATAATTCTATCATTCTCAGTCCACTAATTCAACATCCATAACCAAGCATGTGAATTTTAAGAAAGAAGACAATTTACTCAATCATGCAAATTTTCCTGAATTTGAATTGCTACTTCCACATAAACTAGTTGTCTACCACAACTAAGATGCGTCTCAAGAGTAAAATTTACTCCTTACTCTGCCATCCTTAACTGGTTTAGTAAGTTGCTAACAAACATATAAACACAACAAACATATTAATACACATACTTTTTAATTTTTATTTTATTTTATTTTACACAACTATCCTTCCCCCTAACCAGATCACAACATTGTCCTCAATGTCAAAACATAGATAGGTAAAGAATAGAAGATAGTACCTGTTGTTGTAATTACTAAAAAGAGAAACCTTATACAAATTAAAACAGAAACAAAGTACGATAAATAAAACTAAAAATAAAGAAAAGTTATAGATGAAGTGCCAGATCACACTCTTGTTCCTTGCTACCTCCCTTGCTGTTACCTCTCTTGCTGTTGCCTCCCTTGCTGTTGCCTCCCTTGCTGCTGCCTCCCTTGCTGCTGCCTTCTGACCAATCTATCTGAGTTGTTACTGGATCAGGTTCATAAACAAAAGCTTCTAATTTATCAATCAACTCATCAACAGTAGAAGCAGAGATAAGGAGTCGTCTTGCCGAAAGTATGATGAATTTCTGTTCCACAGCATGGTCAAGAAAATATAACAAAAGATCACAGAAATTATTAACATTCAGCAAACCTATGGGTTTATGGTGGATGTTTAGTTGGGCCCAAGAGATAATTTGAAAAATTTCTTCCAAAGTACCAAAACCACCCGGTAAGGCTATGAATCCATCAGAGTTTGCAAGCATTGTCCTTATTCTTTCATCCATTGATGATACTTAAAGCTCCTCCCCAATTATTTTTCCAGTAATATTCTGTCGAGCTAAAGGTCTAGGAATGATACCTAAAACCTGACTGCCTCTTAAATGTGCAGCAAGTGATATAGCCTTCATTAACCCAGTACTACCTCCCCCATATACTAACTGAATTTTCTTCGCAGCAAGTGTTCAACCAAGAGTGATTGCTGCATCTACATACTCTAAACCCTTCCCATAAGTTGACCCACAAAATACACAGATATTAGTAAGTCTACGAACAGAAGAAGAAGAAGCTCTCTCTATTTTACACTCACACTCCATTTGAATGATTTTAAGTTGAAGGAAAGTGAAGGAAATGTAGTGTTTAAATAGGGAAGAGAATAGAAAAAGTAATGATAGCACTTATATGGGTAGGTTAGCTGTTGTCAGAAAAGTTTGAAATTAAGAAACAAACTTTTTTTTTTGTTTTTGTTTTTGTTTTTTTGTTTTTTTTTGTTTTTGTTTTTTTTTTACTTCAAGAAAACCATTGGGGTAAAGAAGTCTAGAAACCCTCGAAGGATCCCATCCAAAGGATCGTCTGTCTAAAACCAAAATTCAACAAAATCATACAAAGATAAAATAATAATAACAAATGATTACATACCTTTATGTACAGGTTTCATGGCAAATCTTTATACTGCGCGTCATGAGTGCAGTAATACCAAGACAGCTATGCTAATCTGGACATTCTTCTCCCTCCCGCTTGTGGGATATTTTGGATTGAGCTACGACGCCACTAATTAAAGTGCGTAAATCTGACAGCTACCACCAACGACCACAGCTAGTGAGAGGTCGCTGAAGAGCCCATGGCATTAAATCACAGGATCCAGCTCAGAGGCATTATCACGCGAGAATGCAAACACGGGACGCTTCTTTCTGTCCATCAGCAAGCATAGCCTTTGGTTAAAACCTGGGAATGCTTGCGTGGCTCTCTATAGAGCATGGCACACGAACCTTATTTACCGACTAGCGTGCGAAGGTCCACCCGAGTCAATGACGGATGCACTTGCCATGCGAGGGCTCCTAATCTAATTAAAGACCAAGTACAACCGAAGTTTCGCCCTCTTTTTATTTTATTTAATTTATTTCATTTATTTCATTTTTTTTCTCTTTTTTTTTGAAGATGTACAAGATAATATATACATGTTGTTGTGATTGTGGCTCACATCTTCCTCTAGTTTCACGTCCAGAAACGGCTTAAACGCCTTCTATGAGTCGAGGATAAGCTTCCCATCTAATTTTCTTATAAATTGGTAAACATGGTCTTTTTGAGTCAGATTCCTAAGACTATAACGCTCTTGCTCGTCTCTGAAGAGATTCCACAAACTAAGAAGTTCACGCTGCACAACTCCACAAGAATGCATCTCAAGAGTCAATAAGATATTATCTAATGACTCCTTACTCAGTTCATTCTTAATGAAGAATATTTTGTCTTCTCTGTTTACAGAAACCATCCCCAAAGAGTGACATGGCGTGTTGCAATTCCATCGTGCACACTTGTAACAAACTTTCATTCTTTTTGTTCTTCTCCTTTTTGAAAATGAACTTTTACCGAGACTAGGCATGTATGGGACAAATGAATCTGAAGATTCACCAGCTAAACGAACCTTTGCTTCGATTATCCAAATAGTATATCTTCGGGATGCCCTTATACATTAACAATCTCAGTCTTTCACACCTAGCTTCATAGACTTTTGTTAGAGCATTTAGAGGGAGAGAAGGAAAATGTTTTCTTAGATTTGAGAGAATGACATCCATTTTAAAAGGAGAAGAAATCAGTTATTATGGGAAACTGAAAAACAAACCGACTTGAGAGTCATGGAGTACCGTTATCTGCCATTTAACAGGGAACACAAAGAACTGCAAAAAGAAAGAAACAACATTAAAATAAATTCTACTCATAACAAGGATTAGAAAAAGAAATGGATTCTTCCTCAACAACTTGATGTTCCAGAAATGGTTTGAGTCTTTGTCCATTAACCTTAAATACAATACCATTCCTAGGATTCTCAATGTCTATGGCCCCATAAGAATACACATGTTTGACAATATAAGGAACAATCCACCTAGATCTCAATTTTCTAGGGAATAGGTGAAGACGAGAATTATAAAGCAGAACTTTTTGACCAATTTCAAAAGTTTTTCTCAAAATTGATTTGTCATGAAAAGCTTTTGTTCTAGCTTTATAAATCTTTGAGTTTTCATATGCATCATTTCTTAATTCCTCAAGTTCATTCAATTGCAATTTGCGTAACTTGGAAGCATCATCAAGACTTAAGTTGAAAGCTTTAATGGCCCAAAATACTTTATGCTCTAATTTTACAGGCAAATGACAAGGTTTTCCATAAACTAACCGATAGGGAGACATGCCTAAAGATGTTTTAAAAGCAGTACGGTAAGCCCAAAGTGCATCGTTTAGTCTTAAAGACCAATCTTTACGATTTGGGTTAACCATTTTTTCCAAAATTTGTTTAATCTCCCTATTTGCCAATTCAACTTGTCCACTTGTCTGAGGATGATAAGGGGTTGCAATTTTGTGGGTAATGCAATATTTCTTCATTATGGATTCAAATGGTTTATTGCAAAAATGTGTTCCCCCATCACTGATGATAGCTCGAGGAATTCCAAATCGGCTCAAAATATTTTCTTTTAAAAATTTTAGAATAGTTTTATGATCATTGTGCCGACATGAAATCGCCTCAATCCATTTTGAGACATAATCAACTGCAACCAAAATGTACACAAATCCAAAAGATGATAGAAATGGACCCATGAAATCAATTCCCCAATAATCAAAAAATTTCAATGACAAGGATAGGGTTCAAAGGCATCATATTTCTTTTAGAAATGGACCCCAATTTTTGACAACTTTCACAACTTTTGCAAAGAGTATAACTGTCCTTGAATAAAGTGGGCCAATAAAATCCACACTACAAGATTTTTGCAGCTGTTTTCTTTGAAGAAAAATGATCTCCACATGCTTCTGTGATGATCACATATTTGATACATTAATAAGCTTTCATTCTTAGTCATTTACACTCTCTATGTACTTAATTGATTGAGTTTTATTATGTTTTGTAAGTTTGGACTCAAATTGGATTTAATTGAATTTTTCAGCATGATTCATATCTTACACTGTTTCTGTATTTGAGCCATATCTTGGGCTGTAGGTGGTCTTTGGAGGTGATTCTTGTGGAAATTGAAAGATAAGAGAGAGTTCTACAACTTTCAAGAATACCTCAAAGGCCCAATCACACGAGTAGATAACTCAAATTGGGGTTGAAGCAAGAACCAAAGTGCTTTTCCTGATAGCTTAACCTATGTATACTGTTCATCACATATTTAGGGATAGAAGTTGTCAAATGGGCTGAAATTTGGATGCTGAATTAAGACCCATATCTACAACTTTCATGTTGAACACTTTTTCAGAATCAGACTCTTTGAAGGTGATATCGGGCTTGGAAGTCGAAACAGTAGAGGCTGAGCCGTGGACTCACAGGCAGTGTTCAGTAATTTGAACGTATCTGGAGTTATAGAAATGATATTGGACTCAAACTAAAGCCATTTGAAAGCTAAGATCCAAGCCTACAATTTTCATGAAGACCACTTGATTCAAAAATGACGAATGCAATGACTTCAGAGCTGCATGATTTCGGAGATAAGGAATCTCCATAATTTCCCACTCACCTAAAGTCATTTGGCATTTTCCACTCATCCACCCACTAATGACTCAGCCCCCTTGTCATTTTGTATCTCTAATCCTCTATAAAAGGGGGCCTTGGCAGATCATTAAGGGGGTTAGGTGTTAGTTACCAAAAATGATACCATTTTGTTACTAGGTTTTCTTGTAATAATTTTTCTTTGTTCTAAATTAAAGTCATGTTCTTCTTCTTCTTCTTCTCTCTTTCTTTCTTCTTATCTATGAGTAACTAAGTTTCATTTTACTTGGGTGAAAGGGTTAAGCTCTTAGTAATAAAGTAAGGTTAGATTTATTCTTTTCTTGTGCTTAAATGATTTATATTTTCTAGTAACCATTATACGTATTATAATTTGTTTCTTATAATTTAGAAACCATCTTTGTAAAGAGGAGTTCTTGATTTGTTGTAGACAAAATATTGGCACAATGAATGCTTTAACCCATTTATAAGTGGTGGTAATATTTTTAAGAAACATAATATAATTACGTATATTATTTTAAATGGACTTTTAATGTTATATTTTCCGATTGGAACCTCCATGTTTCGAGGATTCTAATTGAATTATAAAAAAAATTAATCTTACCTTTACTTTATTTACTAAGAGTGGATCTTTTAACCCAAGTAAATAATTTTTACCGTAGTAACAAAATATTTACTTCACCTTAATTAATCTTCAACAATTCCCTGTGGATCGACCTTGGACTCCCGAGAAATTTATTACTTGAGACAACCTGCACTTGGGTTCGCAATGCAACAATTAATCCCACATCAAGTTTGTAGACTTGTTTGAAACTAAAAACTGTGCATCAAGTTTTTGGCGCCGTTGCCGGAGACTTGATTTGAAGACTGAATTTCTAGTGTAAAAATTTTGTATATATACTAACATACTAACTAGTGGGGGAACCTCTCCTTTTTTAATTTTTGTGCATACTAACTTGTGGGGGAAACTCTCCCTAATTTCTCTATAATCTTTAATCATTAATGAAATAATCTTTCTTCTTCTCTTCTCTCTCGCTAAAGCAAAAAATTGGCTTGCCGATTCTCCAGTTTTCATATTTTAAATTTAATTTCTGTACTTTATTTTTTGTATTTATTTTCTGTCATTTTTTTTTTGTTATTTATTTTCTCATTTTTTTTGTTTACTAACTTACTAACTTTCTTACTAACTATCTAACTTTTTACTTTATCAGCTATTTAACTTTTTACTTTTTCTGCTTCTAACATTTTAATTTATCTGTATAATAACTTTTTAATTTTTATGCTTATTAACTTATTTGGTGGTTAGTTTATACCACACCTTTGTTAATATTTAATGGACAATTTATACTGCTAGCTTGTACATTTTATTTTATACTGTAAGTTACTTGTTTAAGCTTAATTGGTATCGGGATTTAAATTCTGGTTGTTTGGTTACGTTACATATTGATTTGTTTGAATCACAATCACACACATTAAGCATAATGGCTGAAAACGAAAGTGTGCATGATGAACATGAAAATCAACCGTTGCGAACTATGCGTGAGTATTTGCAACCATCTCGAAATTCTAGTCCATCATGTTTTATCTTTCCACTCAATACCAACAATTTTAGATTCAAGCCAGGTATGATTTCTTTACTTCCTAATTTTCATGGTTTAGAATCTGAAAGCCCATATTTATTTCTAAAAGAATTTGAGGAAGTATGTACCGCTTTTCATGATCAAACTTGCACTGAAGAGGTTGTTAAGCTTAAATTATTTCCTTTTTCTTTGAAAGATAAAGCAAAAACTTAGCTTAACACTTTGAAACTAAGATCAATTGGCACATGGCAAGAAATGCAATGTGAGTTTTCGAAGAAATTTTTTCTAACACATAAAACTAATGCTTTGAAAAGACAAATCCAAAAATTTTCCCAAAATTCAAATGAAGCATATTTTCAAAGTTGGGAACATTTTAAAGATTTGTTGAATTCTTGCTCACATCATGGTTTTAAAAAATGGTGCACTATAAGCTTCTTTTATGAAGGGTTAACACCCGAAACTAAACAATTTGTAGAAACAATGTGCAATGGTGAATTTCATGATAAAGAACCTGAAGAAGCTTTAGACTATTTAGACCATTTAGCTGAAAATTCTCAATCTTGGCATGGTACTAATCCTTCTGAAAATTCAATTAGATTTAACCTTGCAAATGCTAGTAAAGGAAAATATCATCTTAGTCAAGAAGAAAATCTAAATGCAAGGTTTGCTAGTTTGGCTAGAAAGGTTGAAGCCATGGAATCGGGGAAAGTAAAAGAAATCAAATCTGTGCAAAATGAAGAAATTTGTAGCATTTGTGATGAATTGGGACACTCAACAAATGAATGTCCAAAAATTCCTGTTTTTAAAGAAGTTGTGCATGAGCAAGTAAATGCAATGAACAATTTTAAAAAGCCATTCATTTCTTCTTTTTCAGATACATACAATCTGGGATGGAGAAATCACTCGAACTTCAGTTAGAGGAATAGCAACCAGCCACAATTCATGCAACCACCACCTCCTCAGGCACAGCAAGATTCTTAAAATCCTCAAGGATATGCACCTTATGTCCCACCATATAGGAAAAACCTTGAAGGAACGTTGCATGCATTCATGGAAAAACAAGAGGCCATCAATAGCCAAAACACTTAAGCCATGATTGACATAAAAGACACTCTTGCTAAACTTTTTTCTGCACTTGCCATTCACGAGAAAGGAAAGTTTCCCTCTCAACCTCAACCAAATCCCAAAGGTCAATTTAGCCTAAATGAGGGTAGTTCAGAAAGTCAAAAAATAGATCAAGTCAACTCAGTGATAACTCTTAGGAGTGGAAAGATTGTTGAAAAGTAAATTCCTGAACTTTTTGAGAAAGATGATGAGTCAATTCCCAAAGATGAGGAAGGAGTTGATAAGCCACCTAGCCAAAAGGAGATCAAACCCTCGTCTTCACCCCCATTTCCTCAAGCATTAAATAATTCAAGTAAAGTGAATCATAACAGTGACATTTTTGAAATCTTTAAACAAGTGAAAGTCAATATTCCTCTGTTAGATGCTATCAAGCAGATTCCTTGTTATGCCAAATTTTTGAAAGACTTGTGCACTGTTAAAAGGAAACATAATGTGAAAAAGAATGCATTTTTTACCGAACAGGTAAGCTCCATTATTCAAAATAATAATGAGTTTAAATATAAAGACCCTGGTTGTCCTACAGTTTCATGCATTATTGGTAAACATAAAATTGAACGAGCTTTACTTAATCTTGGTGCTAGTGTTAATTTGCTTCCATATTCAGTTTATCAGCAACTCAACCTTGGTGAGTTAAAACTAACTTCTGTAACTCTTCTACTTGCTGATAGATCAATTAAAATTTTAAAAGGAATAGTAGAAGATGTGTTGGTACAAATTGATAAACTCATATATCCTGTGGATTTTATTGTCTTGGAAACTGAACCTATGGTTGATTGTTCTAAGTCAGTTCCTGTTATTTTGGGTCGCCCATTTTTAGCAACATCTAATGCCTTAATAAATTGCATAAATGAAGTGGTGAAGCTAACTTTTGGAAATATGACACTGGAGCTTAATGTTTTCAACATGTGTAAGCAACCACATGAAGTTTATGATGAAAAGGAAGAGATTGAAGGGATTGAGGCCATTATAGATGATCATATTCAAATCAAGAGTTCTTTTGACCCATTAGAAATCTATTTAATTAACTCATTTGATTCAGCTACACAATTAGATGATGATGTTTCTGAAATATGCTCTTTGCTTGATTGTACACAGGAAATAGAATACAACGGAAGGAAGCCAAGATTCGAAGAGCTAAAATCCATGAATGATGATACCCATGAAGAAGTACCTATACTGGAACTGAAGTCATTACCTGATGGGTTGAAGTACACATTTTTGGGAGAAGAACAAAGCTCTCCAGTGGTAATTTCCTCATCCCTGACCAAAGAACAAGAAGGTAAGTTGATAGAAGTACTTAAAAGGTATAAAAGTGCAATTGGATGGACATTAAAGGATATAAAAGGCATTAATTCATTAATCTGTACACATAGAATACATTTAGAGGATAATGCTAAAACATCTCAACAACCTCAAAGAAGATTAAATCCACACATGAAAGAGGTAGTTAGAGCTGAAGTTCTTAAATTACTTGATATTGGAATTATCTATCCTATCTCTGATAGCCAGTGGGTAAGCCCTACACAACTTGTGCCTAAGAAATCTGGAATAACAAAGGGTTGAAAATGAAAAAGGAGAATTAATACCTACCCGAGTCTCATCTAGTTGGCATATGTGTATTGATTTCAGAAAATTGAATGCAGCCACTAGGAAAGACCATTTTCCATTGCCATTTCTTGATCAGATTCTGGAAAGAGTAGCAGGACATCCCTACTATTATTTTCTTGATGGTTATTCAGGGTATAATCAAATACCAATTGCATTGGAGGATCAAGAAAAGACCACTTTTACTTGTCCCTTTGGCACTTTTGCATATAGAAGAATGCCTTTTGGTCTTTGTAATGCTCCGGTAACTTTTCAAAGATGCATGCTAAGTATTTTCAGTGACATGATTGAGCATTATTTAGAGGTTTTCATGGATGATCTGACAGTTTTTGGAAATTCTTTTGAAAATTGTCTTGATAATTTGGAAAAAGTTCTTAAAAAATGCGAAGAAAAGGGATTTGTGTTAAATTGGGAAAAATGTCATTACATAGTTACCTCAGGAATAGTGTTAGGTCATGTGATATCTTCTAAAGGAATTGAAGTTGATAAGGCCAAAGTTGAATTAATTGCTCATTTGCCTTTCCCAAAAACAGTCAGAGAAGTTCGTTCCTTTTTAGGACATGTAGGATTTTACAGAAGATTTGTAAAGGACTTTAGTGTCATATCTAGACCTTTATGTAATCTTCTAACAAAAGATACACCATTTGATTGGACTCAAGATTGTCAGAAATCTTTTGAAAAATTAATCGGTCTTTTGACTTCTGCTCCTATCATGCAATCTCCTGATTGGTCTTTGCCTTTTGAGTTGATGTGTGATGCTAGTGATTTTGCTGTTGGCACTGCTTTAGGCCAAAGAAAGGAAGGTAAGCCTCATGTAATTTATTACGCAAGTCGAACTTTGAATAGTGCATAAATGAATTACACCACTACTGAAAAAGAACAACTTGCTGTAATTTTTGCATTGGACAAATTTTGAGCTTATTTAATTAGTTCGTCCACTGTTGTTTTCACTGATCATGCTGCTGTTAGATATTTAATGTCTAAACAGGATGCCAAACCTAGGTTGATACGGTGGATCTTGTTGCTTCAAGAATTTAACAACATAATAAAAGACAAGAAAGGAGCCAAAAATGTTGTTGTAGATCATTTGTCAAGGCTGACAACAGGCTCATCTTTTGATAGCACACCTATCAATGATTCTTTTCCCTATGAATTTTTATTTTCTGTCAATTCCATGCCTTGGTTTTCTAACATTGTCAATTTTCTTGTAATAGGTAAGATGCCGCCTCAGTGGACACACCAAGACAGAAAAAAGTTTTTAATTGAGGTGAAAATTTTCTTTTGGGATGACCCATATTTGTTCAAATATTGTCCTGATCAAACCTTTCGGAGATATGTACCCGACAATGAGGTAAGTAGTGTCATTAAATTTTGTCATTCAGAAGCATGTGGAGGTCATTTTTCTTCAAAGAAAATAGCTGCGAAAATCTTACAGTGTGGATTTTATTGGCCCACTTTATTCAAGGATAGTTATACTTTTTGCAAAAGTTATGAAAGTTGTCAAAAATTGGGGTCCATTTCTAAAAGAAATATGATGCCTTTGAACCCTATCCTTGTCATTGAAATTTTTGATTGTTGGGGAATTGATTTCGTGGGTCAATTTTCATCATCTTTTGGATTTGTGTACATTTTGGTTGCAGTTGATTATGTCTCAAAATGGATTGAAGCGATTCCATGTCGGCACAATGATCATAAAACTATTCTAAAATTTTTAAAAGAAAATGTTTTGAGTTGATTTGGAATTCCTCGAGCTATCATCAGTGATGGGGGAACACATTTTTGCAATAAACTATTTGAATCCTTAATGAAGAAATATTGCATTACCCACAAAATTGCAACCCCTTATCATCCTCAGACAAGTGGACAAGTTGAATTGGCAAATAGGGAGATTAAACAAATTCTGGAAAAAACGGTTAACTCAAATCGTAAAGATTGGTCTTTAAGACTAAACGATGCACTTTGGGCTTACCGTGCTGCTTTTAAAACATCTTTAGATATGTCTCCCTATCGGTTAGTTTATGGAAAACCTTGTCATTGGCCTATAGAATTGGAGCGTAAAGCATTTTGGGCCTTTAAAGCTTTCAATTTAAGTCTTGATGATGCTTCCAAGTTACGCAAATTGCAATTGAATGAACTTGAGGAATTAAGAAATGATGCATATGAAAACTCAAAGATTTATAAAGCTAGAACAAAAGCTTTTCATGACAAATCAATTTTTAGAAAAACTTTTGAAATTGGTCAAAAAGTTCTGCTTTATAATTCTCATCTTTTCCCAGTTAAATGATGGATAATGGTACTCCGTGACTCTCAAGTCGGTTTGTTTTTCAGTTTCCCATAGTAACTGATTTCTTCTCCTTTTAAAATGGATGTCATTCTCTCAAATCTAAGAAAACATTTTCCTTCTCTCCCTCTAAATGCTCTAACAAAAGTCTATGAAGTTAGGTATGAAAAACTGAGACTATTAATGTATAAGGGCATCCCAGAAGATATACGCTAGATAATCGAAGCAAAGGTTCGTTAAGCTGGTGAATCTTCAGATTCATTTGTCCCATATATGCCTGGCCTCGGTAAAAGTTCATTTTCAAAAAGGAGAAGAGCAAAAAGAATGAAAGTTTGTTACAAGTGTGCACGATAGAATTGCAACACGGGATGTCACTCTTTGGGGATGGTTTCTGTAAACAGAGAAGATAAAATATTCTTCATTAAGAATGGACTGAGTAAGGAGTCATTAGATAATATCTTATTGACTCTTGAGACGTATTATTGTGGAGTTGTACAGCGTGAACTTCTTAGTTTGTAGAATCTCTTCAGGGACGAGCAATAGTGTTATAGTCTTGGGAATCTGACTCAAAAAGACCCTGTTTGCCAATTTATAAGAAAATTGGATGGGAAGCTTATCCTCGACTCATAGAAGGCGTTTAAGCCGTTTCTGGATGTGAAACCAGTGGAAGATGTGAGCCACAATCACAATAACATGTATATATTATCTTGTATATCTTCAAAAAAAAGAAAAAAAATAGAAAAAAATAGAAAAAAATGAAAAAAAGGAGAAAAAAAAAAGAAGAAAAACAAATGAAAAAAAATGAAATAAATTAAATAAAATAAAAAGAGGGCAAAACTTCGGTTGTACTTGGTCTTTAATTAGATTAGGAGCCCCTGCCAGTGGCAGACCCGTCATTGACTCGGGTGGACCTTCGCACGCCGGTCGGTAAATAAGGTTCGTGTGCCATGCTCTGTAGAGAGCCGCGCAAGCATTCCCAGGTTTTAACCAAAGGCTCTGCTTGCTGATGGACAGAAAGAAGCGTCCCGTGTTTGCATTCTCGCGTGACAATGCCTCTGAGCTAGATCCTGTGATTTAATGCCATGGGCTCTTCAAATGACCTCTCACTGGCTGTGGTCGTTGGTGATAGCTGTCAGATTTATGCACTTTAATTAGTGGCGTCGTAGCTCAATCCAAAATATCCCACAAGCAGGAGGGAGAAGAATGCCCAGATTGGCTGAGCCGTCTTGGTATTACTGCACTCATGACGCGCAGTATAAAGATCTACCATGAAACCTGTACATAAAGGTATGTAATCATTTGTTATTATTATTTTATCTTTGTATGATTTTGTTGAATTTTAGTTTTGGACAGACGATCCTTTGGATGGGATTCTTCGGGGGTTTCTAGACTTCTTTACCTTGATGGTTTTCTTGAAATCTAAAAAAAAAAAACAAAAACAAAAACAAAAAAAATTATTATTATTATTTTTAAAATTTCAAACTTTTCTAACACCAGCCAACCTACTTGTATAGGAGCTATTATTACTTTTTCTATTCTCTTCCCTATTTAAACACTCCATTTTCTTCACTTTCCTGCAACTCATAATCATTCAAAGAGAGTGTGAGTGTAGAAATGGAGGGAGCTTCTTCTTCTATTCGTAGATTTGTCAGTATCTGTGTATTTTGTAGGACAAGTTATGGGAAGAGTTTAGAGTTTGTAAACGTAGTCAGCATTGTTGGTAGAACACTTGCTGCAAGGAACATTCGTGTAGTATATGGGGGAGGTTGCCTTGGGTTAATGGGGGCTGTATCACTTTCTGCATTTGTAAGAGGTGGTCAAGTTTTAGGTATCATTCCTGAACCTTTAACTCGAAGGAACATCGTTGGAAAGACAATTGGACTGGAAATTCAAGTATCCTCTATGCATGGACAAATGAAGGTAATGCTTGAAAACTCTAATGCATTCATTGCCTTACCTGGTGGTTTTAGTACTTTGGAAGAAGTCTTTCAAATTGTCTCTTGGGCCCAATTGAACATCCACCATAAACCCATAGGTTTGATGAATATTAATAATTTCTTTGATAATTTGTTATCTTTTATTGACTATGCTGTGGAACAGAAATTTGTCACACCTTCAGTAAGACGACTCCTTATCTCTGCTTCTACTGTTGATGAGTTGATTGATAAATTAGAAGCTTTTGTTTATGAACCTGATCCAAGAATGTACTCGATAGATTGGTCCGAAGGAAGTGGTGAGGGAAGCAAAATGAAAAGAAAGCCAGCCAAGACATTCCAACTATTTAAATAATTACAAGTTTTAGTTTTATTTATCGTACTTTGTTTCTGTTTAAATTTGTGTGAGGTTTTTCTTTTCAGTAATTGCAAACAACAGTAATATATTCTATCCTTTACCTATCTATGTTTTGACATTGAGGACAATGTTGTGATCTGGTTGGGGGGAAGGATGGTTGAAAAAAAAATAAAAAATATTAGGAAGTGTGTGTATTAATATGTTTGTTGTGTTTATATGTTTGTCAGTAACTTACTAAACCAGTTAAGGATGGCAGAGTAAGGAGTAAATTTTACTCTTGAGACGCATCTTAGTTAGGGTAGACAACTAGTTTGTGTGGAAATAACAATTCAAATTTAGGGAAATTTGCATGATTGAGTAAATTGTCTTCTTTCTTAAAATTCACATGCTTGGTTATGGATGTTGAATTGGTGGACTGAGAATGATAGAATTATGCCTTGTGAAATTTTGACCCTATTGATGAATGGATTGAACATTTGTACCATTCTTTTCTTTCTTGTGTGAATTTCACTCATGGAATTGTTACTCTAGAACTTGCTTTGATTCTTTTTGAGGCTACATTTTCATATGCATATATAAATATGCTTGAGGCATTTTTCTTGAAATAGCTACTTTAATCAAATAGTCAGCCTTGTTTAGTAGCATGTTGTCTCAATATGATATCAAGCACTCTTATGACTTCTTGGAAATTCTCTGATTCCAGCCAACATAAAGCATTAGAAATGACCTATTTCCCCTTGCTTAACCCCTTTGAGCTTATTTGACTATTCTTTGTTTCGAACTCATTATGTGCCTTAAATGAAAAACCATGTTCTTACTTAACCTTAGGGAATAAGAGAACATTAGTTTTGTCATTCGATGAGTTCTTGAACAAGTGTGGGGGTGTGTGTGCAGAATGGTTAAAAAAATGTATATATGATGTTCTTTTTGTAAAATAAAAAAAATCAAAAATAAAAAAAAATAAAAAAAATGTAAAAAGAAGAGGGTCAACAAGGTAATAAAAGAAAAGAAAAGAATATGTAAAGGGAATTTGTATTAGGTGGAGTTGGGATGAACTTTCATGTTTGTTAATTGAACTCAGCTCTCATGCTCTTTTATTCTCTAGTATTTAACTTGTCATATCCATATTACCTCCTCCTTTACCTTGACCTCATTACAACCTTAAATAAAGTCCTCATGATTTGTGTGTGCATGTGTTCTGAGTAGTGGAGAAGTAGAAGATAAGCAAGCTTATGGTAGTGCAATTTTCATGGGTTGAATTGAGTGAAACACCTACCTTTTAAACACTTGAGGGATTGAGAGTGAATCTTATGAAAATCTATCATTCTTGACTCATGCTTTTAAATTGAAATATCCTTGCTTATTGATTTGAGATGTGAAGATATATTACCTCTTGAATGTTTTGATTAATTGAATGATTGATTGCTCTACATTTTTAAATATTATTAGAAATTGAGTCTTTTAGAGTGTTCAGCTTTTGAGTCTGTTTTGTTTTTTTTTTTGTGAGTGATCTTATGTGTTTTGGTCAAGAGTGCAAAAAGCTAAGTGTGGGGGAATTTGATGATTACATATTTGATACATTAATAAGATTCCATTATTAGTCATTTACACTCTCTATGTACTTAATTGATTGAGTTTTATTATGTTTTGTAAGTTTGGACTCAAATTGGATTTAATTGAATTTTTCAGCATGATTCATATATTACACTGTTTCTGTATTTGGGCTATATCTTGGGCTGTAGGTGGTCTTTGGAGGTGATTCTAATGGCATTTGAAAGATAAGAGAGAGTTCTACAACTTTCAAGAATACCTCAAAGGCCCAATCACACGAGTAGATAACTCAAATTGGGGTTGAAGTAAGAATAAGAGTGCTTTTCCTGATAGCTTAACCTATGTATACTGTTCATCACATATTTTGGGATAGAAGTTGTAAAATGGGTTGAAATTTGGATGCTGAATAGTTAAGACCTATATCTACAACTTTCATGTTGAACACTTTTTCAGAATCGGACTCCTTGAAGGTGATATTGGGCTTGGAAGTCAGAATAGAGGAGCTATAACTGGGCCTGGGTAGTGTTCAACAATTTGAGCGTATCTAGAGTTATAGAAATGATATTGGACTCAAACCAAAGCCATTTAAGATCTAGGCCTACAACTTTCATGAAGACCACTTGATTCAAAAATTACGAATGCAATGACTTCAGAGCTGCATGATTTCGGAGACAAGGAATCTCCATAATTTCCCACTCACCTAAAGTTATTTGGCATTTTCCACTCATTTTCCACTCATCCACCCACTAATGACTCAGCCCCCTTGTCATTTTGTATCTCTAATCCTCTATAAAAGGGAGCCTTGGTAGATCATTGAGGGGGTTAGGTGTTAGTTACCAAAATGATGCCATTTTGTTACTAGGTTTTCTTGTAGTTATTTTCCTTTGTTCTAAATTAAAGTCATGTTCTTCTTCTTCTTCTTCTCTCTTTCTTTCTTCTTATCTATGAGTAACTAAGTTTCATTTTACTTAGATTAAAGAGTGAAGCTCTTAGTAATAAAGTAAGGTTAGATTTATTCTTCTCTTGTGCTTAAATGATTTATATTTTCTAGTAACCATTATACGTATTATAATTTGTTTCTTATAATTTAGAAACAATCTTTGTGAAGAGGAGTTCTTGATTTGTTGTAGATAAAATATTGGCACAATGAATGCTTTAACCCATTTATAAGTGGTGGTAATATTTTTAGGAAACATAGTATAATTACGTATATTATTTTAAATGGACTTTTAATGTTGTATTTTCCGATTGGAACCTCCATGTTGCGAAGATTCTAATTGAGTTATAAAAGAAATTAATCTTACCTTTACTTTATTTACCAAGAGTAGATCTTTTAACCCAAGTAAATAATTTTTACCGTAGTAACAAAATATTTACTTCACCTTAATTAATCTTCAACAATTCCCTGTGGATCGACCTCGGACTCCCGAGAAATTTATTACTTGAGACAACCTGCACTTGGGTTCGCAATGCAACAATTAATCCCACATCAAGTTTGTAGACTTGTTTGAAACTAAAAATTGCGCATCATTCTGAATGACAAAATTTAATGACACTACTTATCTCATTATCGGGTACACATCTCCGAAAGATTTGATCAGGACAATATTTGAACAAATATGGGTCATCCCAAAAGAAAATTTTCACCTCAATTAAAAACTTTTTTCTGTCTTGGTGTGTCCACTGAGGCCGCATCTTACCTGTTACAAGAAAATTGATAATGTTAGCAAACCAAGGCATGAAATTGACAGAAAATAAAAATTCATCGGGAAAAGAATCATTGATAGGTGTGCTATCAAAAGATGAGCCTGTTGTCAGCCTTGACAAATGATCTGCAACAATATTTTCGGCTCCTTTCTTGTCTTTTATTGTGATGTTAAATTCTTGAAGCAACAAGATCCACCGTATCAACCTAGGTTTGGCATCCTGTTTAGACATTAAATATCTAACAGCAGCATGATCAGTGAAAACAACAGTGGACGAACCAATTAAATAAGCTCAAAATTTGTCCAATGCAAAAATTACAACAAGTAGTTCTTTATAAGTAGTGGTGTAATTCATTTGTGCACTATTCAAAGTTTGACTTGCGTAATAAATTACATGAGGCTTACCTTCCTTTCTTTGGTCTAAAATAGTGCCAACAGCAAAATCACTTGCATCACACATCAACTCAAAAGGCAAAGACCAGTCAGGAGATTACATGATAAGAGCAAAAGTCAAAAGACCGATTAATTTTTCAAAAGATTTCTGACAATCTTGAGTCCAATCAAATGGTGTATCTTTTGTTAGAAGATTACATAAAGGTCTAGATATAGCACTAAAGTCCTTTACAAATTTTCTGTAAAATCCTGCATGTCCTAAAAAGGAACGAACTTCTCTAACTATTTTTAGGATAGGCAAATGAGCAATTAATTCAATTTTGGCCTTATAAACTTCAATTCCTTTAGAAGATATCACATGACCTAACACTATTCCTGAGGTAACCATGTAATGACATTTTTTCCAATTTAACACAAATCCTTTTTCTTCACATCTTTTAAGAACTTTTTCCAAATTATCAAGACAATTTTCAAAAGAATTTCCAAAAACTATCAGATCATCCATGAAAACCTCTAAATAATGCTCAATCATGTCACTGAAAATACTTAGCATGCATCTTTGAAAAGTTGCCAGAGCATTACAAAGACCAAAAGGCATTCTTCTATATGCAAAAGTGCCAAAGGGACAAGTAAAAGTGGTCTTTTCTTGATTCTCCAATGCAGTTGGTATTTGATTATACCCTGAATAACCATCAAGAAAATAATAGTAGGGATGTCCTGCTACTCTTTCCAGAATCTAATCAAGAAATGGCAATGGAATATGGTCTTTCCTAGTGGCTGCATTCAATTTTCTAAAATCAATACACATACGCCAACTAGATGAGACTCGGGTAGGTATTAATTCTCCTTTTTCATTTTCAACCACTGTTATTCCAGATTTCTTAGGCACAACTTGTGTAGGGCTTACCCACTGGCTATCAGAGATAGGATAGATAATTCCAACATCAAGTAATTTAAGAACTTCAGCTCTAACTACCTCTTTCATGTGTGGATTTAATCTTCTTTGAGGTTGTTGAGATGTTTTAGCATTATCCTCTAAATGTATTCTATGTGTACATTTAATGGATTAATGCCTTTTATATCCTTTAATGTCCACCCAATTGCACTTTTATGCTTTTTAAGTACTTCTATCAACTTACCTTCTTGTTCTTTGGTCAGGGATGAGAAAATTTCCACTGGAGAGCTTTGTTCTTCTCCCAAAAATGTGTACTTTAACCTATCAGGTAATGGCTTCAGTTCCAGTGTGGGTACTTCTTCATGGGTATCATCATTCATGGATTTTAGCTCTTCGAATCTTGGCTTCCTTCCTTTGTATTCTATTTCCTGTGTACAGTCAAGCAAAGAGTATATTTCAGAAACATCATCATCTAATTGTGTAGCTGAATCAAATGAATTAATTAAACAGATTTCTAATAGGTCAGAAGAACTCCTGATTTGAAGATGATCATCTATAATGGCCTCAATCCCTTCAATCTCTTCCTTTTCATCATAAACTTCATGTGGTTGCTTGCACATGTTGAAAACATTAAGCTCTAGTGTCATATTTCCAAAAGTTAGCTCCACCACTCCATTTCTGCAATTTATCAAAGCATTAGATGTTGCTAAAAATAGGCGACCCAAAATAACAAGAACTGACTTAGAACTATCAACCATAGGTTCAGTTTCCAAGATAATAAAATCCACAGTATATATGAATTTATCAACTTATACCAACACTTCTTCTACTATTCTTTTTGGAATTTTAATTGATCTATTAGCAAGTAGAAGAGTTACAGAAGTTGGTTTTAACTTACCAAGGTTGAGTTGTTGATAAACTGAATATGGAAGCAAATTAACACTAGCACCAAGATCAAGTAAAGCTCGTTCAATTTTATGTTCACCAATAATGCATGAACTGTAGGACAACCAGGGTCTTTATATTTCAAGTCATTATTATTTTGAATAATGGAGCTTACCTGTTCAGTAAAAAATGCATTCTTTTTCACATTATGTTTCCTTTTAACAGTGCACAAGTCTTTCAAAAATTTGGCATAACAAGGAATCTGCTTGAGAGCATCTAACAGAGGAATATTGACCTTCATTTGTTTAAAGATTTCAAAAATGTCACTGTTATGATTCACTTTACTTGAATTGTTTAATGCTTGAGGAAATGAGGGTGAAGACGAGGGTTTGATCTCCTTTTAGCTAGGTGGCTTATCAACTCCTTCCTCATCTTTGGGAATTGACTCATCATCTTTCTCAAAAAGTTCAGGAATTTATTTTTCAACGACCTTTCCACTCCTAAGAGTTATCACTAAGTTGACTTAATCTATTTTTTGACTTTCTGAACTACCCTCATTTAGGCTAAACTGACCCTTGGGATTTGGTTGAGGTTGAAAGGAAAACTTTCCTTTTTCATGAATGGCAAGTGCAGAAGAAAGTTTAGCAAGAGTGTCTTTTATGTCAATCATGGCTTAAGTGTTTTGGTTATTAATGGCCTCTTGTTTTTCCATGAATGCATGCAATGTTCCTTCAAGGTTCTTCCTATATGGTGGGACATAAGGTGCATATCCTTGAGGATTTTGAGAATCTTGTTGTGCCTGAGGAGGTGGTAGTTGCATGAATTGTGGCTGGTTGCTATTCCTCCAACTGAAGTTCGGGTGATTTCTCCATCCCCGATTATATGTATCTGAAAAAGAAGAAATGAATGGATTTTTAAAATTGTTCATTGCATTTACTTGCTCATGCACAACTTCTTTAAAAACAGGAAGTTTTGGACATTCATTTGTTGAGTGTCCTAATTCATCACAAATGCCACAAATTTCTTCATTTTGCACAGATTTGATATCTTTTACTATCCCTGATTCCATAGCTTCAATCTTTCTAGCCAAACTAGCAAACCTTGCATTTAGATCTTCTTCTTGACTAAGATGATATTTTCCTCTACTAGCATTTGTAATGTTAAATCTAATTGAATTTTCAGAAGGATTAGTACCATGCCAAGATTGAGAATTTTCAGCTAAATGGTCTAAATAGTCTAAAGCTTCTTCAGGTTCTTTGTCAAGAAATTCACCATTACAAATTGTTTCCACAAATTGTTTAGTTTTGGGTGTTAACCCTTCATAAAAGAAGCTTATAGTGCGCCATTTTTCAAAACCATGATGTGGGCAAAAATTCAACAAATCTTTAAAACGTTCTCAACTTTGAAAATATGCTTCATTTGAATTTTGGGGAAAATTTTGGATTTGTCTTTTCAAAGCATTGGTTTTATGTGTTGGAAAAAATTTCTTTAAAAACTCACATTGCATTTCTTGCCATGTGCCAATTGATCTTGGTTTCAAAGTGTTAAGCCAAGTTTTTGCTTTATCTTTCAAAGAAAAAGGAAACAATTTAAGCTTAACAACCTCTTCAGTGCAAGTTTGATCATGAAAAGCGGTGCATACTTCCTCAAATTCTTTTAGATGTAAATATGGACTTTCAGATTCTAAACCATGGAAATTAGGAAGTAAAGAAATCATACCTGACTTGAATCTAAAATTGTTGGCATTAAGTGGAAAGATAAAACATGATGGACTAGAATTTCGAGATGGTTGCAAATACTCACGCATAGTTCGCAATGGTTGATTTTTATGTTCATCATGCACACTTTCGTTTTCAGCCATTGTGCTTAATGTGAGTGATTGTGATTCAAACAAATCAATATGTAAAGTACCTGGATTAAATCTAACCAAATGACCAGAATTTAAATCACGATACTAATTAAGCATAAACAAGTAACTTATAGTATAAAATAAAATGTACAAGCTAGCAGTATAAATCGTCCATTAAATATTAACAAAGGTGTGGTATAAACCAAACACCAAATAAGTTAATAAGCATAAAAATTAAAAAGTTAGTATACAGATAAATTAAAATGTTAGAAGCAGAAAAAGTAAAAAGTTAGATAGCGATAAAGTAAAAAGTTAGATAGTTAGTAAGAGAGTTAGTAAGTTAGTAAACAAAAAAAAATGACGAGAAAATAAATACAGAAAATAAAGTGCAAAAAGTAAATTACAAAAAAAAAAATAAGTAAAAGGGAGAGGTTCCCCCACTAAGTTAGTATGTTAGTATATATACAAATTTTTTATACCAAAAATTCAGTCTTCAAATCAAGTCCCCGACAACGGCGCCAAAAACTTGATGCACAATTTTTAGTTTCAAACAAGTCTACAAACTTGATGCGGGATTAATTGTTGCATTGCAAACCTATGTGCAGGTTGTCTCAAGTAATAAATTTCTCGGGAGTCCGAGGTCGATCCATAGGGAATTGTTGAAGATTAATTAAGGTGAAGTAAATATTTTGTTAGTACGGTAAAAATTATTTACTTGGGTTAAAAGATCCACTCTTGGTAAATAAAGTAAAGGTAAGATTAATTTCTTTTATAACTCAATTAGAATCCTCGCAACATGGAGGTTCCAATCGAAAAGTACAACATTAAAAGTCTATTTAAAATAATATACGTAATTATATTATATTTTCTAAAAATATTACCACTACTTATAAATGGGTTAAAGCATTCATTGTGCCAATATTTTGTCTACAACAAATCAAGAACTCCTCTTTACAAAGATGGTTTCTAAATTATAAGAAACAAATTATAATACGTATAATGGTTACTAAAAAATATAAATCATTTAAGCACAAGAGAATAATAAATCTAACCTTACTTTATTACCAAGAGCTTCACCCTTTCACCCAAGTAAAATGAAACTTAGTTACTCATAGATAAGAAGAAAGAAAGAGAGAAGAAGAAGAAGAAGAACATGACTTTAATTTAGAACAAAGGAAAATTACTACAAGAAAACCTAGTAACAAAATGGCATCATTTTGGTAACTAACACCTAACACCATTAATGATCTACCAAGGACCCTTTTATGGAGGATTAGAGATACAAAATGATAAGTGGGCTGAGTCATTAGTGGGTGGATGAGTGGAAAATGAGTGGAAAATGCCAAATGACTTTTGGTGAGAGGAAAATTATAGAGATTCCTTGTCTCCGAAATCATGCAGCTCTGAAGTCATTGGATTCGTCATTTTTGAATCAAGTGGTCTTCATGAAAGTTGTAGTCCTGGATCTTAGATTTTAAATGGCTTTAGTTTGAGTCCAATATCATTTCTATAACTCCAGATACATTCACATTACTGCACACTGCTCAGGCCCAGTTATAGCTCCTCTGTTTTGACTTGTAAGCCCAATATCACTCATTAGAACTCCAATTCTAGAAAAGTGTTCAACATGAAAGTTGTAGATAAAGGTCTCATCTATTCAGCATCAAAATTTCAGCCCATTTGACAACTTCTAGCCCGAAAAATGGCATGAACAGTACACATAGGTCAAGCTGTCAGGAACAGCACTCTAGTTCTTGCTTCAACCCCAATTTGAGTTATCTACTCCTGTGATTGGGTCTTTGAGGTCTTCATGAAAGTTATAGATCTATTTCTTGTCTTTAAAATTCCATTAGATTCACCATATTTGACCAACTACATCCCAATATATAGCCCAAATACAGAAATAATGTAAGACATAAATTATGCTGGAAAATTCAATTAAGTCCAATTTGAGTCCAAACTTACAAAACATAATAAAACTCAATCAATTAAGTACATAAAGAGTGTAAATGACTAAGAATGAAAGCTTATTAATGTATCAAATATATGATCATCAACTACCCGACGCATGACTTGGAATTAGCGACTATGGTTTTCGCTTTGAAGATATGGAGGCATTTCCTCTATGGAGCGACGTTCAACATCTTTAGTGATCACAAAAGCTTGAAATATTTGTCTGATCAGAAGGAGTTGAACATGAGGCAGCGGAGGTGGCTAGAGTTCCTAAAAAACTATGATTTTCAACTTCTGTATCACCCCGGCAAGGCAAACGTCGTGGCAGACGCCTTGAGTAGGAAGATGATCAGTGTCTCTGCCCTGATGATCAAGGAAAGGGATCTAATAGAGCAGTTCAGAGATGTATGATCTTTTATGGAATTAGAACCAGGAAAGATCTGCATGAACATGGTCACCATCTCAAGTGAGCTAATGGAGGACATACTGGAAAAGCAGAAGGTCGACAAGTTCTTGCAAGAAGAGAAGGAGCTAATGAAGCAAGGCAATGAAACAGCATTTGCGGAAGGAATAGATGGAATTTTGAGATTCCGAGGTAGACTCTATATTCCTCGTGACCAAGAGCTTAAAGAGTATATTATCGACCATGCTCACACAAGCCAGCTGAATATGCATCCAGACATAACAAAAATGTATCAAGACTTGAAGAAGTTGTTTAGGTGGCATGGAATAAAGAGTGATGTCACTAGACGTGTATCTACTTGTCTGGTTTGTCAGAAAGCTAAAGCAGAACATCAAAGACCCGCAGGATTGTTACAACCATTATCTATTCCTGAATAGAAATGGGACAACATTGCAATGGATTTTGTGGTGGGTTTACCAAGGACAAGAAAATGACATGACTCGATTTGGGTAATTGTGGACCGACTCATGAAATCAGCGCATTTCCTCTCGATCAACATAAGGTACAAACTGGAGAAACTAACCCAGCTGTATATTGGAGAAATTGTTAGACTGCACGGTGTGCCTACAAGTATTGTTTCGGATAGGGATCCAAGATTCACTTCAAAGTTCTGGCACAGTCTACAAGAAGCATTAGGGACAAAGTTACGTCTAAGTTCTGCTTATCACCCACAGATCGATGGCCAATCAGAGAGGATGATCCAATCATTGGAAGATTTGCTTAGAGCTTGCACCATAGAACAGACTGAAAGTTGGGATGACGTTCTACTGTTGATAGAATTCACCTACAACAACAGTTATCACTCAAGCATAGGGATGGCACCCTATGAGGCTCTGTATGGACAGTGGTGTCGGACACCTTTATGTTGGTACCAAGACGGCGAGCGCCTCACTATTGGACCAAATGTTATACAGTAGATGACTAAAAAAGTTAAGATGATTCAGGAGAAGATGAGAAAGGCTCAGAGCTGACAAAAGAGTTATGCAGACAAAAGAAGAAAGCCTCTTGAGTTTGAGGAGGGCGAGCATGTATTTTTGAAAGTCACACCTACGACTGGGGTGGGCCGGGCCTTGAAATCTAAAAAACTTACTCCAAAATTTCTTGGACCATACCAGATTATTCGTCGAGTAGGTCCAGTAGCCTATCAAATAGCCTTACCCTTTTTCCTCTCAAACATTCACAATGTCTTCCATGTGTCACAACTGCGAAAATACATTCCTGACCCAAGTCATGTCATAGCACCAGACACAGTACAATTAAAAGAGAACTTAACCTATGAGGTACCTCCTATAAGAATTGAGGATAGAAGGATAAAGCAACTAAGGAGCAAGGAAATCTCTTTGGTAAAGGTAATCTGGAACGAAACGACTGGAGATGCAACATGAGAGCTGGAAGACAAGATGAAGGAGCAACACCCATAACTATTCTAAGGTATGAAAATTTCGAGGACGAAATTTCTTTTTAGAAGGGGAGAGTTGTAACACCCCAAAAATTGTTTATTTCATCATAGATAATCATTTTATAATATTTAAGATTTTTAGGAATTTTTCTAGAATTTTTTGGAAACGTTGAATATTTTAATATATCTCTCATTTTTTGTGCACACTGAGCAGAGTCAGTGAAACACCCCGAAAATTGTTTGTTTTGTGATGAATAGTCATTTTTTAATATTTGTGATTTTTAAGAATTTTTCTAAATTTTTCTGGAAACGTCGAATATTTTAGTATATTTCTCGTTTTACGTACACACTGAGCGGAGCCGAGAAAATGAAATGTTTTCCCTGAGGCTGATAAACCTTGAACTGTTGATGTGTCGATAGGGGATCTTACTAAACCTGAAGCTGGGCAAAGTTTATGAGGTTTGCGTTTTTCAAAGTTTTATCTGATAAATAAAATCTCTGTGCATACCGTTAATTAAAATTTTGCGATACGTTCTATTATTCATTAGATAATTAATACTGGCTTTGTGCACTGTAACAATTATCCATTGGGTAATAGCTTGTAGTAAAATCCTAATTACCCTATTATTTTAACTACTAAATCACATTATCTTATCCTAATGTAATCTACTTTATGTCTAATCACATATCCTTTATTGAACATGCACCTAAGTTTCTCAAGGAAGCTAACCATTTCTTTCGCCTCCTCCCCACACTCACACGGCTGCTGCACACAAATTGGGAGCCAAATTTGTGCTTCAATTTAATTTAATTAACCTATTCAAATTTCAAAAAGAAAACCCTAAAAACATCTTTCATTTTTCTATTCACTTCTCTCTCTACCTTCATCTTTCTCAAACTTTCTCTCCTCCTTCTGTCTAGAACACCACACAGCCACCACACCTCCAAGCCCTCCATCTTCACAAAAATTTCAACCAACCCCATTTTGTTAATCACCTTCATCATCTAAACACTTCTCTGTTGGTGGTTTCTTGAAAAGCTTGCATCTTTACCACTTTCTTCAAGCTTTAAGCTTCAAGCTTTTGGGTAAGGTTCTTGACCCCTCACCCTCATCTCTTCATTTTCGTGTTCAAGGTCTTTCTTATGACCCTTGATCCACTTTTTTCCAAGTCTTCTTGTTGATTTAATGAAGTTGTAAATTTTAGGGTTCTTGGAGGTGTGAAATCCAAAAATTGCAAGGAGCTTCAAGGGGGTTCTATTGTTTTCTTCTCTTTGGTAAGAGGAAGATACTCCTCCTCAACCTCTATTGGTAGTAAAGAACCTTATTTTGTGATTGATTATGAGAAACCCTAGTAGGGTTACTCTCTTTGTTTGTATGATTTATATGATTGCATATTGTTTTTAATTTGTTTAAGTTATTTGATTGATTGAGCATGTATATGTATGTGTTTGGATGGATTGAAATCTTGAATGGAAGCAAAAATGACTTTGTCCTCTTCCATCAGGGCTCACGATTTTTAGGGTCCAAAAATTAGGGTTCTTTGTGAAAATTTACAACAAGTGGAAGACATAGCTAATCAAGTGGATAATATGTAATTAATGGAACGAAAATTTGGAATCCTAAGACTTAGTGAGGCTCACGGCCTCTAGGGTTAATAATGGCCTAATCATGTAACTTCATACAACTATGACATTTAATTGATGAAGTAAATAAATAAGAGAATTATGTAATGGAAGGAAATAAATTTGGTAACCTAAAGGAATTCTTTGGACTTTTAGAACAAATAAGGATGTGTGAGACTTGGTAAGATTTGGAAATAATCCTTTAAGTGAATAAGACTAAGTTTAAAGTAAGGAATCTAATTATGAAAAGAATTTTATGAGAAACATCACATTGAAGTGGAACTTAACTAAATTGGATAATTAGGAATTATTTAGGATTTCATAAAATGGAAAGAACCAAGAATGGAACTTTACCTAAAAGACGTAAAATGATTTTTAATTAAAGTAAGAACATGAGTGTAAGTGAGAACACTAAATAATTCCATAATGTACCAAAAATGTAATATACAACTGTAAGGCTTTAGACCATTTAATGTGGGTCCATATATGGGAGCAAGAATATTATAATGCTTACTTTGGCCAATTGTGGCATATTGTGGAAAAGTATAAAATGATAAACATACATGATTATGCATTAAGTCATCATGCATTGTGAAAGTCCGCTGGACTATTGTAAGGCCATGTTGCCTAGGAGATTGAACACACCTTTGTGTGGGTGCGAGTAGACTAGTGTAGGCCATTCTGTTGACCTTGGGGGCGTCAGGGCGCGGGCGTCTCACGGTGGACAATTGGTAACCCCACTGGGCCGTGAGATAAACCGATGCGAACGCATCGATGATCTGGACGTGACACTATTCTATATCGTGATCTACTGTAGAATGTATGTTTAATGCCTTGATGTGCACGTGGATAAACTGATGAGTTATAGCACTTTGGCCGCTGTAGCCAAGTTGCAAACATGTCTCTTAATCTTTCTCTCCAACTGTTTGTGTCTAGCTCCATGGAGTAGGATCTTGATGTTGTATATATGTTCATAGTGAGTCCATATATTATCTGGCATTTAATTCTTATGATAATTGGAACTGTTACTTTACGGATGTATAATTGTTTGGAACTACTTAATTGTCTATTGTTGTTATTTAATGCTTATTATTATTACTTTTGAAATACTACATGGGCGCTTTGCGCCATTTTGTTTCTTTTTGCTATAATTAGTAATGATGATAGGATATCTTACCTCTTTTCTATATTTCTATTATTCCATCTGTATTTATGTTCCATCGAAGTCGTCGGCGATGGAGGTGAAGCTCATGATTTCCCCAGCTTCTGGCCCGAGTGCGACTAGCACCTACTGTTAGATCATGGCGGCACGGCCACGCGAATTTTTAGGTTATGTGTGTTTGACCTTCGTCGGAGGGCCAGACTGCTAGTACATCAACTTAAACTCTGGTCGTTTCATCTACGAGGGAGACGTGTCGATTTTGCTGGTTTGGGGGCGTCATGAACCGCCTATCTTCACTTACAGTGTCAGTTTACTTTTGGAATTTCATTTGCCCATTAGGGAGATGTGGGGTGATCGTTATTACACCCTACAGTAGGATTCTTTTGTTTCCACTGCTCGAGCCTCAGCTCGTAACACGGTGGCTCCGATGGAGGTTTCTTCGGAAGAGGAAGACCCTGAGAAGGAACCCGAGGAGGATCCTGACACGGTTCCTTCTCCTCTTAGGGACTGATACTATCGATAACTACTGATGGCTGTCGGTGTTTATTTTGGGGGCCTGATGTGTCATTATTTTGGTGCGCTATATATTTATGATCTCTTGGGGTAGATATGTATAATTTTGCTTTTTGTATATTCAAGTGTAATCAAACAAGTTTAATATAATGATATATTATTGTACATGTATGTTGGTTTGATGTATGCTTTATTTCTATTTTACTCTTTATTGTAATTATGCCTTATCACTATTTTTATTAATTATAACAAAAAAATATACTCTTTAATTTAATTACACGATTATAACCAAGTAAATTTGCATTTATATAAATGAACTGGGTCTTAACCTATATTTTTATTTTCTGCATTTTAAATGACAATGTGACATTCCATCCCAAAAAGGGGCGTTACACCAGCTTCAGTGCAAACATTCTCTATTTATAGAGAGAATGAAGTATTCTGATTGGCCCCATAAAAGGTGAACTGATCACATGATAGCAGCTACATTTAAAGCTTCCAATTTCTGATTTGTCACGGGAGTAATGGGCAGTTGGGGAACAATACGAAATTAAGATCCTCTTTCAAGGATATTTAATGCCCAATAAAGTCAAAACAACAACTTTCCAGAGAATCACAGACTATTACTGCTTGCAGTTTTAGAGATTACATTCAGAGTTTACACAAAAAATGCCTAAGGAAATCCTGAGAATTAAGGCTTGGGGGCAATGAATCTGTGGGACATAACAGCATACTAAGGACACCAGCATTTCGCGTAAAATGTCCAGAGTTCGATGTTAATTTTCCAGACTCTTGTGTTAGCTGTATGCTCGGATGATGCTGCTAAAACTTGACATTTGGCTACCCTTCCAAGCACCAATCATTTAGGTGTTTAGGATCCCAGACAAGGCTTTATTTATTCCAAGGTCAAGAGGGATCCTAAACACCCAAATGATTAGTGATGGACCTCAGACAAAGCTTTATTTATACCAAAGTCAAGAGGGATCTTGAAAGCCAAATTAATTGGTAATTGACCCCAGACAAGGTTTCTTTATTCTGAAGCCCCAAGGGGATCCCTAAGCCTTTGAAAGGCGTCGGACCTTGGGCAAGGTTTTTACTCCAAAACCAAAGTCCTAAAGGAGAACACAAGTCAAAAAAGGGCGTTGGACCCCGGACCGCAGATTCTAATACCTTCAGATAGTAAAATGAACATCATAATGGGCAATGGACCCAAAAAGATCGATACGAAAAATAAGCATCTAAGGCAAGGCAAGATAGAATAAAGGTGAAAGAAAACAAATTAAAGACCCTGTTAACCAAAGGTGATTGTCTTTACGAGGTCAATAAACACCACGCAAGGGGCAAGCAAATTGTTAATAAGAAGGGAAGGAACAACAGGCTATACCTCGGCTTCATTCCCCTCTATCCTCTGCTGACTCACACCCAGTTCCTCCTCAGTTAAATCCATCACAAGAAATGGCACCTTTTCAGCAGGGGTAGGAGCGGCCGATCCATCAACCGACCCAACAATGACCATATACCCATCCCAAAAAATCTTATCCAGAATAATCTCCCCCAAAGCCAACTCCACCTCAGGATTAAAGTACTGAACTTGGGCAACTGCATTATAGAACTGATTAGTGCCTATATTAGTGCTGATGGTCAATAGGTCATCGCCTTCCATCTCTAGTTCCATTACTCTGTCCTGAAGTGTGGTGCAAGCGGCATCAAATCATTTCTCTTTCATGGCAAGAAGAGCTTTGAGAGTTAGCAAGCTCTTTTTCAACCGTAGCAAGCTTTGCCTCCAGCTCCTTTTTGCCCTTAAGAGCCTTCCCCAGTCACCATTTTCCCTCAGCCTTCGCTGCCCTCACCTTGCTCTTGGCCTTTTTTTCAAATTCTGCCATTGACATCTCAAGGAGTCGGGCTTCAACGGTAATCCGAAGAGCAGAAGTTTGAAATAAAGATAAGACCTCAGGAATTTTACACCGAGTGATGAGCTTGACAACATCATCACTCAGAAGAATCTCATCGATGAATTCTGCAGGAACCTTGTCCCAAGTAATAAAGGGCTAAGGGTTCGTCCTCTGACTAGGATCTCGCTCCATAGCCATGATTTTGCCCTGCCTCCCTGCCGAGGCACCTTCCATGGCCTTCCTCTTATTTCCTTGTTGGGGTTAAGCCGCAAACTCAAGACCCGATTCACGTATCACCAGAGGTCGGGCAATGGCTGGCTGACTACGGGAAGATCCAACTTGATTTCTCCTCGCCTTAAATGCTTGGAGTGCCTCTATTGAAGCCCGAACACCCCTGTTAGTGGCCATGTTGTTTGTAACAGGGAAAAAGGAAAATATCATAAACTCAAAGAAATCAAATACAAAGAGAAAAATAAGGTGGGCAACAATGAACATATACATATTCAATCCCCTACCAAGAATGGCCCAAAGGTACTCATCATTGGAAATTTTCAAAATATCCTTACACTTAATTGGGTTAACCTTTGAACCATATTCAGTTAAAAATTCAACACATTCGATATCTCCCTCATCTAAATCCTCATTCTTCTTCTCAATGGATTTGATGGGGATGTCCCAAGCGTGCCAGTTCCAATACAAGCAGAATTTTAGCTCCCTATTATCCTCCAGGTAGAAAGGCTGGGTGCCTTTTGCAGTAGTTAATCTAAAGAATTTATGTTTCCACTCCTTATAGCTATCTTGGAAAATCTTAAATAATCTCCTTCTAGACCTTGATTTGATAGACATCCAGGATTGCTGCAAGACACCTCCCCCCTGAATACTCCATCGCATGAAGAAGTAGAAAAAGGCTCCCTCAGAACACTGAAGCCCGACCACCCGATAAAGTCTTTCAAAAGCTAATATGTTACCCCAACCATTAGGGTAAGTCTGAGTCGGGGTTGGTTGTAGGGTCTGAAGAACCAATATTTGAAAATCGGTAAACGGGAGTCAGAGACCATAGTCTAGGAAGAGGCCTTCATACAAGAACATAAAATCTTGACTTTTTTCCCATTGTATACACACTTTATCATCGTGCTCCGAACACAAAACTTAGAATTCTTGGTCCCCCAAACCCTTCTCCGTCAACTCCAGATAGCCTAAAAGCCTTCTAAGTCTCGCCTCTAAGGAATATATAGAAGTATGATTCCAAACATCATTAGTAACCCAGGGTAAGTGGGCCTCATGGGAGTAAGAACCAGAGGCTCCTCTTCAGTCGCCCTCGGTTGCCTCACTGCCCTCTTCCTTGCCATTGAAATCTTGGAAAACACCCATCAAGACTGTTAAGCTAAAATCAAAATCAATGGCTCCTATCGATTCAGACAAAAAATGGGCAGGCCTAAGGGGGTCCACACTCATCTTCAAACCCTTGAATCATGGCCTCAAAGTTCATGAAGGTAGAAACCTTATTTGGACTTCTAGGGCGGCAAGGTGGATGTTTCACAAGGGGCATAAAAAGTAAGTACAAGCAAAAAGTGATAAAAGGGCATACCTTTGGAGTTTGTAAAGCTAAGTGACTGAAAAATTATTGGTTAGAAGCAAGTGAACCATTACAAGCCACTTGGAATCACACAACCTTATTTGCAAAACTTGTCAAAGACTGGTTTCTCAGAAGATCACTGGTGTTGAGGAATAGTAAGAAAAGATAACTTTAAACTTCATTTAAAGGGGCGCGACAGTTTAGGGGCACATCTGTCAAAACCACTTCAGTTTTGAAAGGCACTCATTATGACAGACGAAACACTAGGCACGTCCATCCAACTAAAGTGTGCCACGTGACTTTCACAATTGCCATGGCAGTTGAAGGAACGGTTATGCAGCAAACCAAGGGATATGCAACCTCAGCGAGCCAACTCCATAATTCTTATACGGACCCCAGAGGCAAGAGTTATAACTTGCCATTTCGTTGTACTAACAACCAAAAGTCGAGCTGGGGGCAACACGACTACTTGGTAAGCATTGGACCCACCCCGAACAACATAAAGTGGATAACAGAAAAGAAAAATCAAAAGATCAAAAACACAAAACCAGTAAGATTTTATTAATTTTATTCCATACATCGTGAACCTCCATGGAAGGAGAAAGGAAAAGTACATTAAAAGGAATATGAGAATAGTGTCCATGAGAGATCTTAAGGAAGAAACTAACATTACGACAAAAGCACCCAGCTTCATTGTCACATCCATAATTCCTCCACTTTCTTCTCTAGAATAGACTGAATCACAGTGATAATAAAGGCTAAAAGTGGTTACTTCTTCGCAAAGAAAGTCCAAGAAAGCATATCACCCCAAGTTATTCCCAGAGGATTTTCTTTTCCGTTGAGGTGACATTCTTGCATATCCAACCGTACTATAAAGAAAACTAGCCTAGTGCCTCCAAATAACTTAGGAAATAGGCAGGGGGAGGGACAGAGTGCTCTCTAGTGTCCCCATGCATCAGTTGACGAAAGCATCATTCCATCCTAATAACATGTTGGGTCAGAAACTCCTATGTACGCTAGGAGAGAAAGGCTTTTGCCTTCCCAAATGCATGGCAACTCAACATTACGCCATGAAAGAAAAGCTTCTATGAAAATAAGAAAATGCTTGTAGAGAGTCGATCACCTTCTGGAATTTTGAAAAGATTAAGAGAATAACCCTTCTAGGTGGCAAAACCCTTCATACACGTGCAAAAAATGAAGGGGGAACTACTCTCTAAAAGAAGGTCATTCTTAGATAGAGTTATAAAATGAAAGGAAAGGGATGCTAGCTTCAGTGCAAACATTCTCTATTTATAGAGAGAATAAAATATTCTGATTGGCCCCATAAAAGGTGAACTGATCGCATGATGGCAGCCACATTTAAAGCTTCCAATTTATGATTTGTCATGGGAGTAATGGGCAGTTGGGGAACAATACGAAACTAAGATCCTCTTTAAAGGATATTTAATGCCCAATAAATTCGAAGCAATAACTTTCCAGAGAATCTCAGACTGTTACTACTTGTAGTTTTAGAGATTACATTCAGAGTTTACACAAAAAATGCCTAAGGAATTCCCGAGAATTAAGGCTTGGGGACCCCGGACCGTAAATTCTAATACCTTTAGATTGCAAAATGAACATCATAATGGGCACTGGACCCAAAAAGATCGATATGAAAATAAGCATGTAAGGTAAGCCAAGATAGAATAAAGGTGAAAGAAAATAAATTAATGACCCTATTAACCAAAGGTGATTGTCTTTTCAAGGTTAGTAAACCCCACGCAGGGGGTAAGCAAATTGTTAATAAGAAGGGAAGCAACAACAGGCTATACCTCGGTTTCATTCCCCTATTTCCTCTGCCGACTCATATCCGGTTCCCCCTCAGTTAAATCCATCACAGGAGCTGGCACCTCTTCAGCAGGGGTAGGAGCGGCAGATCCACCAACCGGCCCTATAATGACTAGATTCCCATCCAGAAAAAACTTATCTAGACTAATCTCCCCCAAAGATAACTCCACCTTGGGATTAAAGTATTGAACTTGGACAACTGCGTTATAGAATTGATCAGTGCCTATATTGGTGCTGATGGTCAACAAGTCATCGCTTTCCTACTCTAGTTCCACTACTCTATCCTAAAGTATGGTGCAGATGGCATCAAACCATTTCTTTTCTGTGACAAGAAGAGCCTGAGAGTTAGCAAGCTCTTTTTCAACCATAGCAAGCTTTGCCTCCAGCTCTTTTTTGCCCTTAAGGGCCTCCTCTAGTCATCATTTTCCCTCAGCATCCACCGCCCTCACCTCGCTCTCGGTGTTTTTTTCAAAATTTGCCACTGACCTCTCAAGGAGTCGGGCTTCAGCGGCAGTCCGAAGAGCAGAAGTCTGAAATTAAGATAGGGCCTCAGGAATTTTACGCCATGTGATGAGCTGGACAACATCATCACTCAGAAGAATCTCATCGATGAATTCTGCGGGAACCTTGTCCCCGGTAATAAGGGGCAAATGGTTCATCCTCTGACTAGGACCTCCCTCCATAACCATGATTTTGCCCTGCCCCCCTACCGAGGCACCTTCCACGACCTTCCTCTTGTTTCCTTGTTGGGTTTGAGCCACAACCTCAAGACCCAGTTCCCGTATCACCAGAGGTCGGGCAGTAGCAGGCTGACTACGGGAAGATTCAACTTGATTCCTCCTCACCTTAAAAGGTTGGAGTGCCTCTATTGAAGCCCCAACACCTTTGTTAGTTGCCATGTTGTCTGTAACAGTGAAAGAGGAAAATATCAGAAACTCAAAGAAATCAAATACAAGGAGAAAAATAAGGTGGGCAATAATGCACATATACAGATTCAATACCATTGTATACATAAAATCTTGACCTTCTTCCCGTTGTAGACACACTCTATCATCGTGCTCTGGATATAGAACTTAGAATTCTCGGTCCCCCAAACCCCTCTCCATCAACTCTAGATAGCCTAAAAGCTCTCTAAGTCTCGCCTCTGAGGAATACATAGAAGTATGATTTCAAACGTCATTGGTAACCCAAGGGTAGGTGGGCCTCAAGGGGGCAAGAACCAGAGGCTCCTCTTCGGTCAGCCTCAGTTACCTCATTACCCTCTTCCTCGCCATTGAAAACTTGGAAAACACCCATTGAGACAGTTAAGCGAACATCATAATCAAGGGCTCCTATCAATTCAGACAAAAAATGGGTAGGCCCAAGGGGGTCCACACTCATCTTTAATCCTTTGAATCATGGCCTCAATGTCCATGAAGGTAGAAACCTTTTTTAGACTTCCTCGCCACCTTGGGGCGGTAAGGTGGATGTTTCACAGGGGGCATAAAAAGTAAATACAAGCAAAGAGTGATAAAGGGAGCACCTTTGGAGTCTATAAAGACAGGAGACTGAAAAATTGTTAGTTAGAAGCAAGTGAACCACTGAAAGCCACTTGGAATCACACCACACTATTTGTAAAACTTGTCAAAGACTAGTCTCTCAAAAGATCACTGGTGTTCAAGAATAGTAAGAGAAAATAACTTTAAAACTCAATTAAATGGGGGTGACAGTTTAGGGGCACATATATCAAAACCACTTCAGTTTTGAAAGGCACTCATTATGGCGCATGACACACTAGGCATGTCCATCCAACTAAAGTGTGCCATGTGGCTTTCACAGCTGTCATGGTAGTTGAGGGAATGATTACGCAGCAAACTAAGGGACATACAACCTCAGTGAGCCAACTCCATAAATCTTATATGGACCCCGAAGGCAAGATTTATAGCTCGCCATTTCGTTGTACCAACAACCAAAAGCCGAGCTAAGGGCAACACGACTACGGGGTAAGCGTTGGACCTACCCTGGACAATATAAGGCGGATAGTAGAAAAGAAAAATCAGAAGATGAAAAACATAAAACTAGTAAGATTTTATTAATTTCATTCCATACATCATCAACCTGCATAGAAGGAGAAAGGAAAAGTACATTAAAAGGAAAGTGAGAATAATGTCCGTGAATGAGCCTAAGGAAGAAACTGACATTACGACAAAAGCACCCAGTTGCATTGTCACATCCACAATTCCTTCACTTTCTACACTGGAACAGACTGAAGCCATTCCATTTCTTCTTCCCTGCCTCCTTCACCAGGATAATAAAGGCCGACACTGGTTACTTCTTTGCAAAGAAAGTCCAAGAAAGCATATCACCCCAAGTTACTCCCAGAGGGTTTTCCTTTTCATTGGGGTGGCATTCTTGGATATCCAACCGCACTATGAAGAAGAACGGCCTGGCGCCTCCAAATAACTTAGGAAATAGGCAGGGGAAGGGACATAGTGCTCTATAGTGTCCCCATGCATCAGTTGACAGAAGCATCGTTCTATCCTAATAACACGTTAGCTCAAAAACCCCTGTCTATGCTAGGAGAGAAAGGCTTCCGCCTCTCCAAATGCATGGTAACTCAACATTACACTAAGAAAGAAAGGCTTCTATGAAAATAAGAAATTGCTTGTAGAGAGTTGATCAACTTCAGGAATTTTGAAAAGAATAAGAAAATAACCCTTGTAGGGGTCAAAACCCTCCATACACGTGCAAAAAATGAAGGGGAAACTACTCTCTGAAAGAAGGTCATTCTTAAACAGAGTTACAAAACAAAAGGAAAGGGATGCCAACTTCAGTGCAAACATTCTCTATTTATTGAGAGAATGAAGCACTTTGATTAGCCCCATAAAAGGTGAACAAATCGTATGATGGCAGCCACGTTTAATGCTTCCAGTTTCTGATTTATCATGGGAGTAGCGAGCAATTGGGGAACAGTACGAAATTAAGATCCTCTTTAAAGGATATGTAATTCCTAATAAAGTCAAAGCAATAAATTCCTAGAGAATCGCCAACTGTTACTACCTGTAGTTTCAAAGGTTACACTCAGAGTTTGCACAAAAAACACCTAAGGAAATCCCAAGAATTAATGCTTGGGGGCAATGAATCTGTGGGATGTAATAGCATACTAAGGACACTGGCATTTTGCCCTAAAAGTTCAGAGTCTGATGTTAATTTTTTGGACTCTGGTGTTAGCTGTATGCCTGAATGATCCCACTAAAACTTGACTCTTGCTACCCTTCCAAGTGCCAAGGTAGGGGCAACTATTCTGGACTGTGATCTGGGATCCCGTTTAGTTGGATCAACCCAGCACAGATATAACTGGACTCTGCCTTGGACGACATACGTGAGACCTTGAAGGTAGTCCGAACCTCGTACCTATGCACATTGAGCAACGTTGGGTCATAATATCAAGATTACTAGATATGTGTAGAGGATATATCCCTAGATATCTGTAACTGCCAATCATCTATTTACGATATTATAGGGCTCATATATCCCTAGATACCCACCCCCTGTTAATTACCCACCCCCTATCTCAACACGCTCGATCGTTGTTGCTCGAGAAAGAAACTACCATACACGTGTCTATCTCAAGTACCCTTTGAATCTACTTCAGAACATTAGGTATGATAATGGAAGGACAATAGAGAAACCAAGGGAAAAGTGGACCAATGAAGAAAAGAACAAGTTCATTCTAAACTCCAAAGCCAAGTTCTTCTTAACATATGCTCTAAGCATGTATGAGTATGATATGATAGCTGGATGCAGAATGACTAAGGAGATATGGGACACATTGATGATAGCTCATGAAAGGACAAGTCAAGTCAAGGAGGATAAAGTGAGTATACTAGTGTAGCAATATGAATATTTCAAGATGCATGAGCATGAAATAATAGATGAAATGTTTGCATAGTCATTATAAATGACTTAAATCATTGGGTAAAATATATTCAAACCAAGAGCATGTAAGGAAATTGTTGAGGAGTCTACCCAAGATATGGAGGCCTAAGGTGACCACCATTCAAGAATCCTAGAACTGATCTACTTAAGCAATTATATCAGTTACTTGGTTTTCTCAAAGTTCATGAGCAAGAGCTTGCTGAGATTTTAATGAAGACATTCCCATGAAAGGAAAAAGGCATATCTCTCAGATCAGCTTAGAAGATGTAATGCCCTAATTCTAATACCTTAGTATATTCGCAATATACATAAGTAAACAGAGTTAGGCACATCATTTTTAACTTAAAAAGTTCATTCTAGATTCATAATAACCATACGTGTTATTATAAAGAGCCATGAAGGAAAGAAAAGTCATATGTATATATACTTTATACATTGTATGAACAAACTAAGCCTCAAAAGGGCATAAGTGCAATACATAAAAACTTATACAACCCAATGCAAATACTACAATATAAAAAGCATTGGTCAAAAGCAAATAAAACTATTCTAGTTTATTTGCTTCTTTTTCTTCCCCTTAAGAGAATCTTGACCTAGATTTATCATGGAAACAAACAAAGGGGTATGAATTCACAATTCTCAATAGTATAAATGTAACATCCTAATACCAAATACCTGTGTATCTACTTCTAACATAAACATCAAACTAACCTATAATATTTGTACAAATCATTATAGAGAGCCATATCTAAAGAGTCATAGATATATACATCATCAGCCTCAAAAGGACAAGTGTTATACGTACAACTTTAAGCATACTTAAAGAGAATATAAATAATTATACAAGTTTTGTCTACTAAAAGCATTAAAACTAAACTAGTGCTTTTACTTTTTTCCCGTTGAAGGGTCTTGTAACACCCTAATACTAATACTAATATCATGTCCAAGATCATGCTTTAGTAGTTAGTATTAGTGATGTCACTGTCATACTAATATTAAATTTATGAAAATAAATATAACTTATACGAAAGTATAAGCTTGTAACAGGTGCAACAAAATACATATATCGAAAGGATGTTTATACAAATTCAAACTTCATAATACATATATTACATATTATGCCTTTCACGGCACTACTTATACATTTTCTACACAATATAAGTCTAAGTTCCTCAACTGAACTCTTTCTTCATGATTCCGATCTTCCTTTTTGCTTGTTGATGCCTTCAAAGTCCCTGAAAATAATACGAAAATACAAATATGTGGAGGTGAGAATTCAAAGAATTCTTAGTAGTTTTATAAAAATATGCCATCGTAATATTTCCAACTATTTTGGGGAAAACTCATTCTTTTTTTCTAAAATTCATTATATATATATATATATATATATGTAAGTTAGAGAGGTGGCAAACTACCAAAATTGGTCTTCTCTCTTGTAGAAATAGAGGTTCAATTATTATCCTTTATAAAAACCATTTGCACATCCCAATAAATCATAAGGTTTACAAATCCATTTCTTTATCAAATCACATTAAACATCAATACTAGGCATATATAATATTCATCATATGTATTCATCTTTCATAATCAAACATAAGATAATAATCCATATCAAATATCATACTTAACATAATTCATAATGTTTATTCATTTTCTTTCAATATTCTATACAAGTCCAATATTGTTCTATATCTTATATTTATCACTCATTCATGCACATAAAAAATAAACAACTCACATTTAAAACAAACAATGATATTGAAGAACCGCCCATACAATTGTAAAATATCATCGAACAAGACAACACATGCATAAAAGAAACATAAATCACAAATAAAAATAGATACCAAGAAATGCAATGATTATGTTATGTATAATTATGCTCAAAGAAAAGTGTATGATAGTGTACATGTAATGTCATGAGACTTGACTATTCCTCTCTGGGTAGGGAGGGAATATATTACCTCATTAACCTTCCTTGTAATGAGTGGACTGGTCCACTACATAACACTACTTAGGAATAGTAAGTGTGTGTGTAACAATGTGGAGTTATGTCTAACTCTTACATAATCACCACATCAACTCTATACTAAGTCTATCCTTGCATTACTAGCTCTACCTCAACTCTATGAGAGGATTTCATGCACTATGGCACTCAACTATTGCCAAGCACACTTAGTATACTACATTAACACGTCACATGGTCCTCTTGACTAATCAAACTCAACTTTACCCAATAAGGGCAACTGGTGTATGAAATCCGCAAGTGTACGATTTCGTTTTCAAGTAATAAAAGATCGAATCCACAGGGACTGTGTCTATGAATACCAATTAATTAATTAATTCAATTAGATTAAACAAAGGGGGATAAAATTGTTGATTGATGAAATCTTAATATCCAAGTAATTAAATAAATAAATATAAAAATGCACAATTGAGAACAAAAATAGTAAGTTATTAAGAGAGATTTTTCAAATGCAAGAAAGCTTCCAGGATTGTGGGTAACCATAATGATACAAGACAAATCGTAATTGACAACCCTTTTGTTAAAATTGAAATTCAATTGAAGGTGAATTACCCTAAATTAGTTAATGTTCTTTCTCAAGAGACAAGAACCGTGCCCAATTAAACCAATTCCTACTCTCGTGGTAATTGAACTTAAATTAAACCCATTATGCTTTTTGATAATTCATTGAATCCTTGAAAGGCTAAACCTACTCTCGTAATTTAGACCTTAAGTTCAATTCTTATGGTTCCAACACCTAGGTCCACCTCTCAGTACATTCCTAGATATCTATGAGATGCAAATATGTGGCCAGCAAATTCACATGAATAAGCGCAATAAGGATTGAATCAAAGAATATTCAAGATTAATAAAAGGGGAAACAAAGTCAAATAATTATCATCAATGTATCAAAGGGCATTACCCAATCCTAGAAACAAAGAGAACTACTCAGACATGAAGAAGAAGAAACAAGAAAACATATTCATGAACATCCAAACCCGTAATCAAAGAGAGAAGAGGGAAGAAAGAATCAAGATCCAGAGCCTCCAAGTGTGCCTCCTTCCAACCAAATTGGAACCCTAAAATTGTATTTAGAACATCTATTTATATCCCTAGTGTTTCAACAGGTCCAAACCCATAAAAAGAAATAAAAACAAAACTTAAAATCTGACTCATACTGTGATCCACGGCAGTGGATCATTTCACGGCCAGCCCGTGGAATTCTCTAGAAAATCACTTTTACTTCTTCAAGCTGCTGCTCGATCCATGGCTGTGGGGAATTCTATAGGCAGGTCGTGAATCTCTCTGGAGTGAGCTTTTTGCCCCTGTTTGCTATCCGTAAAGCTCCAACTTCAATCATGCAAGTTTTCCATCCATTTCAAGGCCAATTGAGCACTAATCTTGCACAACAACATAAAAAACACCACAGTTATCCGAACTAAAGGAAAAACAAGTAAAAATAGAAACTAAAATACCTAAAATACCAAAAAATGCATGCAAAACAAGAACATGATATGACATTATTTCACACATATCAAATCCCCCCAAGCTTAAGATTTTGCTTGTCCCCAAGCAATAACTAATGTCAAACTAAGAAGTGGGATCAAGAGACAATAATGTGTTAGGAATTGCAGATACATCACGCAGCGGAAAAACAGGGATTCCCACTAAGGATCCATGCGAAAAAGCTATAATCTGAGTTTTTAAATGATTTACCTCTTGAAGCGTGATCAAAAGGAAAGGCGTGAATCACCAACACCGTAATAGAAATGATGTCTCTGTGGTATCCACACGAACAGACTCACGAACGTCCAACGTCCTCAAAGAGGAGCCTCACGTCTCTCACACAGTGCTAGCTGCGAAGAGAAGAGAAGAAACTTGTCACTCTCTCACTCACTTTTTCTGTAGGTGCGGCTAGGGTTCTGAAATTTTGTTATCTTAGCAGCCCCTTAGCAGTACTATTTATAATAGTGACTGCCTTAAGTGAGTGTGAGCAGCAACAAGGTAAGCTGTGCAACCCTAGACCCATCTGTTCTGGCCCATATTTGAATCCAAGTCCAACTTGGATCCATTGCTCCAATTTTAGTCTGCTCTATGTGCGTGACCTTGCAGGTTCTTATTACGTTGGCAGTAATATTAAAATACTTATTTTAATATTACAAGCAGTGAGCGGTATCTAGCAACACATCGCTGCTACCCAAGAAATAAGAATGTCAGTGATTTGACATAACCTTTCTGTGACCAATGTTTCAGTGTCGTTTAGTCCCTTTGTCAAGAAGAAAATCCAATATCATATAATGTTGAAACGACCTTTTATATGAATTTTAGTATTTATTTTAAAGTTGTTGGAAGCTGAAAATCTAGATTTAGCTAAATCTAAGTGTTTTTAGCAAATCAGATTTTATCAGTTATGGCCTAAGGGTTAAATGAGTCATAATTTCCTCATTGATAAGCCTCACTCACGGCTGTTCTGTTACAAAAAATCAGAAATAGAAAATGTGAGAAGAAAAGAGAAAGAAGAGGAAAGAAAGGAAAAGCAAAAGGAAGAGGAAGAGAGAAAGAGGAAAGCTAAGGGTAAAGACAAGACTTGAGGATCTAAGCAAGCTTGATTCATCAACACAGCTCCAAAGGTAGGGGTTTTTGAGCTTAAACTTCATTTTTTCTCATTTCTACATATTTAGGCCATTTGAAACCTAATATGTCAAATTGAGTTCTGGGTGTATTTTAAGTGTTTTTCTTGCTTCAATGAGTTTTAAATGATGTTTAGGACTTGTTCTTGCTAAGATTAGGGATTAGAAACTGAAAATACTCATTTTAGACCTAAATTACTCAAAGAGGTGATTTTAGGGGTTTGGATGAGTGATTTGTGTTTTGATCCATTTTTAATGAAATTAATTGGTGTTTTATATTTCGCTCATGTTTGTAAACTAGTTTGGGATCTTAGAATACCTAGAAACTAGTTTGGATTGGCCAAAAATCGAGTTTTGATCCATTGGAACAGTGAACTGTTCTGCAGAATTCTGTAGAATTTGGGTTCTGTGTCCAAGGCCTAGGCGCTCGGTAACGGGGGTCGCGGCGCTCAACGCGGGCCGAGGCGCTCGTAATGGGGGCCGAGGTGCTCGTTCAATGCCAGCAACAGTAGAAAATCCAGGGAGCAGAAGGTCATGGCACATAATTTGGGGGCCGAGGCGTGAAGCTCTGGAACTCCAAAAGTGTCATTTTCGATGTTTTGAAGTTCTAGACTATAAGGAATCATTAGAATATGTTTCCTAAAGGGTGTTAAGGCACCAATAGGGATAGTTTCCAAGTAAAGAATTATACCTATTATGTGTGAAAGAAAATGGTAATGTTGTATTGTGAATATCCTTTGATGTTATTCTTGAAGGCCAAGGGAAATTAAAGGGTGTCTGAAAGACTACTTTGAGTAAGGACTTCACCTTGATATTTCAATAGTGCCAAGGCCATGGGAGATAAGTAGGGATCCTTAAAGTTCTTTGAAATCAGGATTTAGACCGAACTTCTCAACGAGCCAGGATATATGTTATTGTGTAAAGATGCCACTAAATATCACAAAACAACATATTAAACTAGTATTCCTATGACTTCTACGTAGTAGTTTTAAGTTGAACTAGACATAGATATGTAATGTAAGATATCTTGGTTGATTTAAAAGTTACGGATAGACCTTGTATATGTTTTAAACATGTTTCATTAGTTGATAATGAAATTATGTTTATATATATTATGTATGACTGCTTTTGATTACTCATACTAAGAAATGTAGTTTCTCACCCCGCTGTGTATCATGTAATTCAAGGTGAATCTTCTTCCAAGGATAAGAAGAAGAACGAAGATAAAGATTAGACTAGGTTTTATATGATGTTTCAGTTTGGGTACTTATTAGTATACTTTTAAATGTTTAAGGTATGAGACACTTAAAGCCTTTGCTAAGGCTAGTGATGTATATGTACTTGATGCATTATTGTATAATTATTATATTTCAGCATTTCATATGGCTCTCTATAGTGTTTCCAACGAACATTATGGATGTAAATATATCATTAGAATCTATGTAGTGACATTGTAATCCTACATATCTCTTGTTTAATGTTAATACTGATATATTGGTATTAGGATGTTACATTGGGTGTAACACCCCAACTTTTGAGATAATTACAATATCGTCCTGAAATGTACTATTTTGTGAATTCTGTGAGCAGTAAATTAAATTTGACTGTTTCGTGAGTGTATTTGATTGTTTTGTGTGATTTACTTCGAGCCAGAGAAATAATAATTTTCTAGCCAGAGAAATCTTATTTTAATTAATTAGAGCTGGGGGATCTTACTATACCCAATTTTGATTGATATATATATTAATCTCGTAATTTTTAGGATTTAATTGTGTAATAAAATAATTTTATATTATTATAATATTATTTTATATTACAGTACCTACTATCTCAAAAATAGTAGAAATCTGCTTCAAAATGACCACGGATCCTTAAAAGTTTATGGGACCCGCGTTTAGGAAAAGCAGTCAACGATTCTGACTGGACAAATTTCTAAGCCAATAGGAGCAAGTCAACAAAGGTGGCTTGAAAAATTCTAACCAATAAGAATAGGTCAACAAAAGGAGCATGGACTTTAATATGGACCGTTGGATGAAAACTTAGTTAGGAAGCCTTTAACCTTAACCGTTGATCAAACCAATGGTGAGATTAGAATTCAAGTTTTATGACTAATCAATATCCACCTTAGATTACATCTAGGGCTGGGAATTAAAGTTGAAATCAATGGTTAAGATTAAGTCAAACATAGTGGCTTGAATTTGATTAGTAACTAATTAAACCTAATTTGGTTAATCTAATGGCCTAATTAACAAGCTAAGTAAACTAATTAATTAATCTTTGTGAACAATTGTAACAATTTGAACTTCTGCCCATATCCGTCGAATTTAATCTTCTGACCATTTAGTACAATGTCAATATCCGTCGAGTTAGAATGTCGATGTCCGTCGGATTAGAATTTTTGACCATATAGTACTTTCGTCGGTTCAACACTTGGAAGATTTCTCTAACGTCAACACCCGTCTGTCGAATTAGGATTTTTGCTGACCTTCTAGCATATTCGACAGTTTTTGATCTTCATGCGATAGAATCTTCATTCGACAGAACTTGACTTTTAGCCATTCTTGTGAAATAATATTCTCCCATCTTACATCATTCTATCATGTTATTTTCATCAAAAGTTAGCCTCACAAATTGTACACTAGAGGCATATATAGTTGGATAATTAATTAAGATTGGTTAGGAAACTAAACCTAATTAATTAGCTATTTAAGTAGTAAGTAATTAGACTTGAATTAAAAACAAATTGAATCCCTAAATGCCCTTGAACCACACAGTTTTGCAGCAGCCTTGGGAGGCAAATTTGACAAGTTCTACATGGTTCTTGAACCATCTTGCATGCACACTAGGTGGCTAAAAGGTGACATAAGCCATGTGCACTCAAATAGGATATTTTACTTCAAGTAAATCCTAATTTTTCTATGCTTATCCCACGGTACAGCAGCCCACTTATTTTTCACTCACACAATATTTATTTTCTCTCACATCAAAAGCATTCATCTTTTTCTCTCAAAAATCCCAAGAAACTAAGCAACCATTTCCTTCCATTTTCCTTGAGTGGTTCGGCCCCAACACCCAAGAACACCATCACTCACCTATAATTTTCACTCTCATCATTTCCTAAAGCTAAACAACATTCTAAACACTTTCCATTTAGAAAGTTTTCCCAAAATCACACTCTAAGTGCTTCAAAATCCAACCTTTATCTTACTTCCCTAAGGGTAAGTTTTTGATTCTTTGGTTTAAAGTTTGATTTTTAATTTTCTAAACCATATTTGTTCCATGGTTTTCCATCATAAAGCCTTGTATGTGATTTTGCTCATTGTTTAAGAATTTTAGGGATTTGTTTTGGAGTTTAAACGGAAATCAAAGGAAAGGAAGAGACTAGGAGATCATTGTCTTCAAGAGGTAAGAGGGAGATTTAATCTCATCAACCTTGTATGGTGATGAGAAAATGGATTTGTATGTGTGTGAAAAATCCATAAGGATTCATTTGTGTGCTTGTTTATTGTTTTTATTATTTGTGTGATTGTTTATTGTTTTTATTATTTGTGTGGTTGTTTAAATGCTTTCCTATTTGTGATTTATTTTATTTGCTATGCATGTTTATAGTTTTAAAATATATTGTATGTATATTGTATGTGTTTATAGTTGTATGTGTTTATAATTGTATATTTATTAAAGTAGGATGTGAATAACCTATAATGATTTGCATGAGTGTTCCAAAGAACACATTGAGGCTCACGGCCTTCTCATGAAAACAGAGATCTAAAATGTTCTCAACCATTTTCAAAATCTATGATTTAAAGAATCTAGGTAAATAAATAAATTTAAAAATGATTTAGATTAATTATCGCCAACATGCCATTTAATGTATAATTGAATGTCATTTTATTTTCTAAGATAGGTTAGGTAATGGATTTACAAAATAAACTGATTTCCAATGAATCTTTAAGAAAATAAAAGGAATGAATTTAGTTCTAGAATTCTAACTTAGCAGAATTTATTGTAAGTAAGAATTAAAGCAAACACTTGAAAAATACTAACGTAGAGCTCACTCTCTAAGTTTTGAAGCGCGTTAGCAAGTTTCAATGTGTAACTGATGGGTAAGATTAAAATAAATAGAATTTAGAGGAAAATGTTGAAAAATACTTTATACTGATTTTACAGGCAAAATGCTGCCAAAATTTACTAAAATCAGGCGAATAAAATGAAAAGATTCCATACTATATCTATAACACAAGGAAAATACTCTACGTATTTTAAATATACTAGATATAGTCTACACATATTTAAAATGATAATTTTAAGCTATTCGGTTAAGAAAATGAATTAAAAATCTTATGCGATTTAGAAAATGATTTAAAAATATTACGCGATGTTCAAAAATGTCAAAATATATTTATGCGATTTAAAAACGTTTGTGAAAACGATGAGATTGTGAAAATGTGATAAAATTTCTATGCGATTAAATGATACAGTGAGTTTTACTGTCAGGCCAAAGTGGTGGACCCAGACATGTTGTGAGACAGTTCTGTCAGGTGGGACAGGCTATATTTTGGTATCTTGTGACTAAGGACGTTTTTGTAATTATGGTAAAATATTGATATTAAGGATATTTTTGTAATTTTAGATTATGCTTAGAGTGTTGTGCCAATTTGGTTGATAATTGGTGATTGATTGATGAGACGAATTACACCGTGTTTTGGTGTGATAGGCGTAGTGTGGTTCTTTATTTGAACTTGGAGGCATTAGTGTGCAGAGAATCCCATATGTGGACAGTGGTAGCACCTCTGGGCCGTGGTAACGGGCAACACACTATTGATCTTGACGAACACTATTCTTAATCGAGATCTTGAGGAGACTACTAAGTACTATGCCTGTAGTGCACGATGTTGGACTGTGTACTACTACACGATGTTTGGACTGTGGGCTATAGGCACGACGTTAGACAGTGCAATAGTTTGGTTGGGCAACCATAAAGTATTATTAGTTTCTATTCGAATCATTCTCTCAAATATCCATGTTTAGCTCCATGGAGTAGGAACGAGTCAGTGTGTGTTCATGCATTATTTGCATTTTAAATACTTATTATAATCTGTGATAAAATGCATGATGTATTAAATTGCTATACTGTATGTGATATAATGGTATGTATTACTTTGCTGTATTATGCATGATATGCTGGTATGTACTATTATGATAATTGTTTTGTATTGTCGTTTTCTTATTTACCATGCGGGTAATGATGTAGATTGTCTCACCTCTTTATTGTATTATTCTGTTCGTTTCTACTTTATGTTTATATCATCGAAGACTACAATGGCGGCAAGAGGAGGTCAATTAGGATTCTTTAGACTTCAGTTTCTCGAAGGCACTGAGGCTTGGTATGTCCACTAGGACACAGGACACATAGAGTACAGTGGTAACGTGATTTTATCAGTAAGTAGGACTTGACAGGGATTCGTTACTACACGTTATACGGTTGCTTTCGTAGAGATTATTTTACCTATTACGGAGTTGTGGAATGAGTTTCATTATACTCCTAGAGAAAACTTCGATATACTTTTAGGTCGAATTTCTATCGGTCAAGACATTCCCAACTAGGGAATTTGTCTTCTGACAAGGGCTCATGTCTTAGGCATTATGTCTTAGTATTATACTGACTTTTTACTGCTTTATTGAATATTCGTAGTTGTAAATTAATTATATACTTCAGACAAAAATCATATGTATATTATGGTGTGATTATGTTTTGTTTTATGTTGTGTTTCATGTTATTTTATTTAATATTATAAATATAAAAGGAAAAATTTTACTACTAGTATTGTTTATGTACCAAACGTTTTATAACTTGGGTAAGAATTTCATTTAATTTTATTTTATTGCATCATAAATGTGACATCCCCACAAGGGTGTTACATTGGGCGCTTGAGCACCAGCGCCTAAAGGCTTTCAGCGTGCTGATGCACGTTGGGCGCCTGAGCGCCCAACGGCCAGAGAATGATTTTTCTAAATCTTTCACTTGAAAACATGAATTCTAACCCATTGTAATGCAAGGTAATAACATCTTACGATATTTTGATGAAGCTAAGCATGAGTAATTCATGAAAGAGTATGAATTATACTTAAATTTAATTATAAAGGTTAAGAATTGTGAGAAGATTATGTAATGTACATTGAATATGGATATGGAATGGATAGTGTTTGAATGCATACATGTGAAGAATTATTCCCTGATTTTATATCTTGTATGGAATAGGTATATAAAGAATGATAACAGTAAACGAGTGGATAGAATTTGATGTATGAATAGAATAGGTGAATTTACTCTTAATAGAAACTATTGTATGTACTTTGTATGAGACTTGAGTTTGAATTGTATATCTAAGAATTTGAGAATGTGTATGTTGATGCGGGATTAAAAGTTGCAAACCCAAGTTCAGGTTATCTCAAGTAATAAATTCTCGGTGAGTCCGAGGTCGAACCATAGAGACTTGATGAAGAAAAATTAATTAAAGTAAAGTAAATATTTCGTTACAATAATAAAGATGATAAATAAAATTGTTCACAAGTAAAAAAGAATTGTTTGGGTTAGGAGATCCACTCTTGGTAAATAAATAAAGGACAAAATTAATTTTTTTATAACTCAATTATAATCCACACATAACGGAGGTTCTAATCGAAAAATACAACGTTCAAAGTTCATTAAAAATTATATACGTAATTATATTATGATTCCTTTAATCATCTATTAACACCACCACTCATAAATGGGATCAAGCATTCATTGTGCCAAAATCTTGTCTACAACAAATCAAGATCTCCACTTTATAAGGAGAGTTTCTAGCAGCACCACTTGTAAATGGGTTAAAGCATACATTGTGTCAATCTCTTATCTACAACAAATCAAGAACTCCACTTTACAATGAGGGTTTTTAAATTAATTGGAAACAAAATATAATACGTATAATGACCACTTGAAAATATATCATTTAAGCACAAGAGAGAAATTAATCTAACCTTATTTCATTACCAAGAGCTTCACTCTTTCACCCAAACAAAATGAAACTTAGTTACTCATAGATAAGAAGAAAGAGAGAAGAAGAAGAAGAACATGACTTCAATTTAGAACAAATGAAAATTACTACAAGAAAACCTAGTAACAAACTAGCATCATTTTGGTACCTAACACCTAACACCTTCAATGATCTACCAATGCCTCCTTTTATAGAGGATTAGAGATACAAAATGACAAGGGGGCTGAGTCATTAGTGAGTGGATGAGTGGAAAATGCCAAATGACTTTTGGTGAGTGAAAAATTATGGAGATTCCTTGTCTCCAAAATCATTTAGCTCTGAAGTCATTGAATGCATCAGAATGAGCAATTATAATCTTCATAAAAGTTGTAGGCTTGGATCTTAACTTTCAAATGGCTTTAGTTTGAGTCCAATATCATTTCTATAACTCCATATAAGTTCAAATTACTGCACACTACTTAGGCCCAGTCACAGCTCCTCTGTTCTGACTTGCAAGCCCAATATCACCCATTAGGCCTCAGATTCTGGAAAAGTGTTAAAAGTTGTAGATATAGGTCTCAGCTATCTGGCATCAAAATGTCAACTCATTTGACAACATCTAGCCCGAAATTTGGCATGAATAGTACACATAGGTCAAGCTGTCAGGAACAGCACTCTAGTTCTTGCTTCAACCCCAATTTGAGTTATCTACTCGTGTGATTGGGCCTTTGAGGTCTTCATAAAAGTTATAGAGCTCTCTCTTATCTTTAAAATGCCACCAGATTCACCTCATTTGACCACCTACATCCCAAGATATAGCCCAAATAAAGAAATAATGTAAGACGTAAATTATGCTGAAAAATTCAATTAAGTCCAATTTGAGTCCAAACTTACAAAACATAATCAAACTCAATCAATTAAGTACATGGAGAGTGTAAATGACTAAAAATGAAGGCTTATTAATGTATCAAATATGTGATCATCATATGTATACGGTAAAAATTGAGAATATGCTCCATTATTTTATTAAGGTTGAGCTTAAATTTTGAATTTGGCATTATTTCCTTGAATGCACTCTAGGAAGGGAGTAAACCTGAATATGCCCCGAGTAAGGAGTAATATAGAATAAACTCTGGGTTGGGAGCATTCTTGAATATTTGCAAGAATGAGAATGGAATTAATTATACTCCAGGAAGGGAGTAATAAGTATTGGGAATGTTCATGTACCTGACAGACAATGTATTGGGAATATATATGTACCTGATGGACAATGTATTAAGAATGTCCATGTACCTGATGGACAATGTATTGGGAATGTCCATGTACCTGATGGACAATGTACTAGGAATGTCCATGTACCTGATGGATAATGTATTGAGAATGTCCATGTACTTAATGGACAATGTATTGAGAATGTCCATGTACCTGATAGACAATGTATTGAGAATATCCGTTTATCTGATGGATAGTTGAATGGGATATAATCTTGAATAGGATATTATCTAAAATGAAGTATCTAAGGTTGGTGTATGCCCTAGAAGCTGATACATTTGTCTGTATTTACATACATTCTATTATGCGTATTTTAATATATGAGGCATTTCATTTATTGAGTTCTTGTTTTTGATGAAAGATGTGATCTTTAATATGTTATTTAGCGACAGGTTTCTTCTCTTCTCTTCGCAGCTAGCACTGTGTGAGAGACGTGAGGCTCCTCTTTGCAGACATTGGACGTTCGTGAGTTTGTTTGTGTGGATACCGTAGAGACATCGTTACTATTACGGTGTTGGTGTTTCACGTCCTTCCTTTTGATCACGCTTCAAGAGTTAAATAATTTAAAAACTCGAATTATGGCTTTTCGCATGGATCCTCGGTGGGAATCCTAATTTTTCTGCTGCGTAATGTAACCGTAATTCCCAACAGTGGTATCAGAGCATCTTGCAAAACCATGATTCAATTTTCTATTTTCGTTTTGCATGAGATAACATGTTTTTCGTTCTTGTTTTTTATGAAAGAAGTGATCTTCAATATGTTATTTCAGAAAAATGAGTGAAACCCCTTTGCGAAAACTTATTCTGTTTTATGTGTTGTATGCAAAACTGAGATGTTGTTTTCAAAACCCCATGAAGATGTTCATATGTTTTGTGAAAACCGTTTTGTTTGAGATGTATGTTTTTGTGAAGCTTTCTGGTATGTATGTGATACGTACAACATTTTGGAATCCTCATTCTCAATGCACAGTGCAAAGGTTTGGGAAACCTTGTTCTTAGTTTGCGGCAGCAAGGGTTATGGAATCCTTGTTTCTGCATAAGCAACGCAGCGCAAGGGGTTTTGGAAACCCTATTCCTATCTTGCGGCAGCAGCATCAAGTGTTGATGTCAAGCCGTTAAGGAGGCGCAAGGGTTCAAGTGTTGAACAGCGGCACAAGGGTTCCCCGCGGCGCATGAAGCGTTCATGCGTTTTCGGTTTAGGGTTCAAGCCGTCAAGGGAGGCACAAGAGATTCAGCTGTCGTGCCTACCTCTGCGTAGTGTGTTATTCGAAAGCGCAATATTTTCTATCCAATTTTATGACTCACCAAAATAATTATGTATTATTATTATGAGTTTATATGTTCTTTGTGATATATGGTGCATGGTTATGGCCTTAGTCCTTTTTTTATGCTATTTTTATTTTTTATAAATACGACCTGCGTGTCGTGCCTTTCTCTCTACATTCTGATTATACATTCTCTTCTCACCTAACTCTCCTCAAATGTAAAAGAGGTTTCTATATAATGTAATTATGATGTGGAGGCAAGAAGACGGCATCAAGTGAGGAAGTTGATGGGAGACACTTAGTGAAGCTGGCTTGGTTAATGTTACTCTCTTATGGGGCCATAACCATGTCACTTTTATTATATGCTTTTTATGTATGAGATGCATGGATAATGTTTATGGTATGATAAACAGTTTAATATATAGTGAGATCTAATAATAATAATAATAAAAAATTCCCTCAAAGCAAATATTAAGTCATTATGTGATGCCTTCCAATGTGTGGCACTCATCAAGACTAGTATCGATCAAGTGCAGGTCTGCCAAAGCAGGATGCCTTTATCTATATTAGTAAGACGCGATGGGATAAAGGTAATATCCAACTGCTAACCGTTGGGTCTGACTTAACTAGGCCATTTAAATAGGATTGAAGGCTTAGAGGCATGAAGTTGGGCTTTAGTCCATTAGATGGATTTGAATAAGTGTTATTCACCCAACTATCCAAGAGTTACATGTGATGTAATTGGAAAGTGTTTCCTACCTAAATAACTGAATTTTGGGTGATCAACCAAAGCTGACTCAAAACTAGGTGAAATATGGATCTTGGCCCACTAGAAAATCTTACGATGGGATTTTTTGAGTCAATGCTGAGGGTCATTGACTTGAATAAAATAATGGGAGGCATATTTAATTAAAAGACCTTATTAAATATGTTTATAGCATGATACTTATATTTTGCATATTTCTGTTGATAGATTACCATGGCAATAAACACATCAAGTAACTTATCATTGCGATTCGTCCTTGAGAAGGACAAGCTATCTGGAATGAATATTCTAGACTGGTATAGAAATTTGAGGATTGTCCTCAAGCAAGAGAAAAAGTTGTATGTACTAGAACAGCCTATTCCTGAGCCACCGGCTGCTAATGCCCCTAGAATTGAAAGGGATGCTTATAAGAAGCATCAAGATGATGCCTTGGACATTGGATGTCTTATGCTGCCCACCATGAACTCTGAGCTCCAAAAGTAACACGAGAACATGGATGCCTACGATATGATCGTACATCTTAAGAAGCTCTATCAAGAGTAGGCTAAGCATGAGAGATACGAGGTCTCTAAAGCACTGTTTCAATGCAAGCTGGTAGAAGGAAGCTCTGTTGGTGCTCATGTACTCAAGATGATTGGGTACATTGAAAACCTAGAGAGACTTGGTTTTCCTTTGGGCCAAGAGTTGGCCACTGACTTAGTCCTGTAATCGTTGCCTGAAAGTTTTAGTCAATTTGTCATGAACTACAATATGAATGAGATTGACAAATCACTACCAGAGCTGCTAAGCATACTGAGAACTACTGAGCAAAACATTAACAAGGGCAAAGGAAAGGCCATAATGATGGTCCAAAAGAATAAGGGGAAGAAACAACAAAAAAAGCCCAAGGACAACTGGAAGGGCAAAGGCAAGGATAAGTCCAAGCCCAGCACTTCTGGCTTGAAACTAGTGGGTGGCGTGGCTAAGGAAGGTATATGCTTCCATTGTGGTCTGACCGGACATTGGAAGAGGAATTGTGCCAAGTTCCTGGAGGAGCTTAAGTAAAAGAAGGGAAGTGAGACTTCCACTTCAAGTATTTTTGTTATTGAAGTCAATTTATATATTTCTGCATCATGGGTATTAGATACTAGATGTGGATCTCACATTTGTGTAAATGTGCATGATCTAAAGAGCAGTAGACCATTGACGAAGGGCGAAGTCAACCTACGAGTGAGAAATAGAGCAAAGGTTGCTGCATTAGCTGTAGGGACTTATTTATTATCTTTGCCCACTGGGCTTGTAATAGAGTTAGAGAACTATTATTTTGTGCCTGCTATTAGTAGGAATATCATTTCTGTTTCTTGTTTAGACAAGAAAGGTTTTTCTTTTATTATAAAAGATAAGTGTTGTTCCATTTATATGAATGATATTTTTTATGGTAGTGCACAATTGAGTAATGGACTTTATGTCCTTGATCTCGAAATGCCCGTCTATAACATAAATACAAAGAGGTTTAAATCAAACGATCTGAACCCAACTTTTCTCTGGCATTGTCGTTTGGGCCACATAAATGAGAAACGCATCTCCAAACTCCATAAAGATGGATTCTTGGACTCGTTTGATTTCGAATCATATAAGACATGTGAATCTTGTTTATTGGGGAAGATGACAAAGGCCCCATTTACTGGACAATGTGAAAGGGCTAGTGATCTTTTAGGCCTTATACATAGTGATGTATGTGGGCCACTAAACACACTCACTAGGGGCAGTTTTTAATACTTCATTACATTTACTGATGATTTTAGAAGATATGGATTTGTATATCTTATGAAGCACAAATCAAAATCCTTTGAAAAGTTCAAAGAGTTCAAGAATGAAGTACAAAACCAACTTGGAAAGAGTATTAAAATCCTTCAATTAGATCGAGGAGGAGAATACTTAAGCCAACAGTTTGATGATCATCTGAAAGAGTGTGAGATAATATCTCAACTCACTCCACTAGGAACACCACAATGGAATGGTGTCTCTGAAAGGAGGAACCGGACCTTGTTGGACATGGTCCGATCCATGATGAGTCATGCAGACCTTCCAGGCTCCTTTTGCGGACATGCTCTGTTAATAGCAGCTTTCATACTTAATCGTGTTCCATCTAAGACGGTTCAAAAGACACCATATGAGATATGGACTGGGAGACGACCCAGTATATCTTTCTTGAAGATTTGGGGCTGTGAAGCTTATGTGAAATGTCAAGTTTCTGATAAGCTTGGACCTAAATCAGATAAATGCTTCCTTGTAGGGTATCCAAAGGAAACAAAGGGATACTTTTTCTATAATCCTACCGAAGGCAAAATGTTTGTCGCACGGACAGCTATGTTTCTAGAAAAGGAGTTTATCTCCAAAGGAACCAGTGGGAGGAAAGTAGAACTTGAAGAAGTTCAAGTTTCACAAAGCAACAATGAACCAATGGTGGAAATAGAGCAGTCTCCATAAAATGTTGTGGAACAATAACCTGCTCTAGTAGCACAAGACCTGCGTAGGTCTAACAGGATACGTCATCAACCAGAGAGATATGGATTCCTCATAACCCAGCAAGGTGACGTATTGCTCATGGATCAAGATAAGCCTGTGACTTACCAGGAAGCCATTATTGGCCCAGAATCTGAGAAATAGCTTGAGGTCATGAGATCTGAAATGGATTCCATGTATGCCAACCAAGTATGGACCTTGGTTGACCCACCTGAAAGGGTAAAACCTATTGGGCGCAAGTGGGTTTTCAAGAAAAAAACTGACATGGATGGTAATATGCATACCTTTAAGGCGCGATTGGTGGCTAAAGGTTTCAAACAAATTCATGGTGTAGACTATGATGAGACTTTTTCCCCAGTTGCAATGCTTAAATCTGTTCGGATCTTGCTTGCTATTACAGCATACCATGATTATGAAATCTGGCAAATGGATGTCAAAACTGCTTTCCTTAATGGAAATCTTCTCGAGGATGTGTACATGACACAACCTGAGGGTTTTACCACTCCAGAGGATGCTAGAAAGGTATGCAAGTTGCAACGATCTATTTATGGATTGAAGCAAGCTTCCAGAAGCTGAAATCTTCGTTTTGATGATACAATAAAATAGTTTAGTTTCATCAAGAATGAAGAAGAATCTTGTGTCTATAAGAAGGTTAGTGGGAGCACTGTTGTCTTTCTGGTATTGTATATAGATGACATACTACTTATCAGAAATGACATCCCTACCCTACAGTCCGTAAAGACTTGGTTAGGGAACTACTTCTCTATGAAGGACTTGAGCGAACCCACCTATGTGTTAAGTGTCAGGATCTATAGAGATAGATCACTGAGACTGCATGGCCTAAGTTAGAGTACATACATAGACAAAGTGTTAAGATGGTTTAATATGTATGAATCCAAGAAAGGACTCTTGCCTATGTCGCATGGTGTAAGCCTATCTAAGGATCAATCCCCTTCCACCCAGGACGCATAAGCAAGATTCCATATGCATCTGTAATTGGATCTATCATGTATGCCATGTTATGTACTCGACCAGACATCTCGTATGCTTTGAGCATGACGAGTAGGTACCAGTCTGATCCAGGTGAAAGTCATTGGACTGCTGTCAAGAACATCCTTAAGTACTTCAAAAGGACTAAGGATTCGTTCTTGGTATATGGAGGCGAGGAAGAGCTAGTTGTAAAGGGTTACAGTGATGCTAGCTTCCAAATCGATAAGGACGACTCCAGATCACAATCGGGTTATGTTTTTGCCTAAATGGTGGGGCTGTGAGCTGGAAGAGTTCAAAGCAGGAGACAATCACTGATTCTACCATAGAGGCTGAGTATATTGCTGCCTCCAATGTAGCAAAGGAGGCCGTTTGGATCAGGAAGTTCATTGCCGAACTTGGCGCTATTCCTAGCATTGTGGACCCAGTGGACCTCTATTGTGATAATAATGGAGCCATTGCACAAGCTAAGGAGCCTAGATCTCACCAGCGATCCAAACATATACTTAGGCGCTTCCATCTTATTCGAGAGATCATCAATAGAGGAGATGTGAAGATATACAGAGTACCAACAGATGATAACATTACTGATCCACTGATGAAGCCTCTTGCACAGCAGAAGTATGAGGGTCACACTAGATCTTTAGGATTAGACATATGCCAGATTAGCTCTAGTGCAAGTGGTAGATTGTTGGTGTATGCCCTAGAGGCTGATACATTTGTCTATATTTACATACATTCTATTATGCTTATTTTAATATATAAGACATTTCATTTATTGTGTTCTTTTTTGATAAACATAATAAAGTCCTTAGAATAGTAAGTTTGATGCCATAGGTTATCGAGTGGATGACTTGATCATGAGATCCTTTTAGTTATAACACTATTCTTAAATGTCCCTAGTCAAGTATTATTGATAATTAGGACAACAATAATACATTGAGACTAGTATGTGCAAAGACTGATGACCACATCTCACAGGTCATGGATATAAGATATCAAGTCTTCACATGGGTACATATTAGAGTAATGATGTATTGGACTGACCCACCATAAGAACGCTACATGGATCGTTACGTGAGTGTCACAAGTAATTCTCATAATGACAATGGTGTCTGTGGTCCTTTGACCTGAAATCATTATGATTCCTATATGAGGAGTTGTGTGTTTTAATACCATCAAACGTCATTTGTAATAAGGTGATTATAAAGTTGGTTATTGGATATACCGCAAATCATGCGAAGGGATGTGAGTGACCTAGATGGGATTTGTCACTCCTACATAACAGGAGCGATATCTTCGGGCTCCCTGATTGAGTGAGACTGCGAAATGCATGGCCATGCTCAAATGAGTCAATATGAGATATTGATTTCATTTGTTGTTACAAAGTCTACTCAAGTATCAGGAAACGAATGATTCGACTATACATGGGTGACGCATTTCATGCCCTGTGTTCAATCTAGATATCTTGACAAAGGGACTAAACGACACGGAAACATTGGTCACGGAAAGGTTATGTCAAATCACTGACATTCTTATTACTTGGGTAGCAGCGATGTGTTGCTAGATACCACTCACTACTTGTAATATTAAAATAAGATTTTAATATTACTACCAACGTAATGAGAACCTGCAGGGTCACACATAGAGCAGACTAAAATTAGAGCAAGGGATCCAAGTTGGACTCGGATTCAAATATGGGTCAGACTCATAACAGATGAGTCTAGGGTTGCACAGCTTACATTGCTGCTGCTCACACTCACTTAAGACAGTCACTATTATAAATAGTACTGCTAAGGGGCTGCTAAGAGACATAATTTTAGAACCCTAGCCGCACCTACAGCAAAGTGAGTGAGAGAGTGACATGTTTCTTCTCTTCTCTTCGCAGCTAGCACTGTGTGAGAGACGTGAGGCTCCTCTTTGCAGACGTTGGATGTTCGTGAGTCTGTTCGTGTGGATACCGTAGAGACATCGTTACTATTACGGTGTTGGTGTTTCACATCCTTCCTTTTGATCACGCTTCAAGAGGTAAATAATTTAAAAACTTAGATTATGGCTTTTCGCATGGATCCTTAGTGGGAATCCTAATTTTTTCACTGTGTGATGTAACCGCAATTCCCAACATGTAAAAGAATGATGAATGAATGGCATATTGTCCCAAAAGAATGATGAATGCAATTGATATTTGTACAGAATGAGAATTTATAAATTGAATATGTATTTAAGGCCTTGAATGAATTTCGTATTATGGTATATGATTGAAGATGGTTTCCAAAAAGTATTTATGAGTATAGTGTGTTTTGTTGATAAAGGATATTTTCTAAAATATTAAACGAACTTTTGTTTTGAGAAGAGAAAGGACCAGATTTCGCCGTTTGCCACCTTCCTAGTTATGTATGTGTGTGTGTGTGTGTGTGTGCATGCGTGTGTGTGTGTGTGTGTGTGTGTGTGTATGTGTGTGTGTGTGTGTGTGTGTGTGTGTGTGCATATTATTTAACAGAAATTTTTGAAAAATTGTGTTTTTTCCCAAAACAGTTGGAAATATTACATTGACACATTTTTATAAAAATACTTAGAATTCTTTGAAATCTCACCCCCTTTGTATTTTCATATTATTTCCAGGAACCTCAGACGAACAACAAGTAAAGGTGAAGATCTGAATGTTACCCAAGTGGCTTCTATACTCAAAAGGGGGATGAATTGAGTAATTAAAAAACTCTTTGAAAACTTTTCACAAACACTTTAAAATCAATTTTCGTTAAAGATATTTATCAATTGAAATGAACGAACAAGGAAGATAGAAAAATTCTTACAAATTTAATAAGCCAAGAAAAATAATTTAATCAACTGAATAAAATTAAAATGAGAATATAAAGAGAAGAGTTCAGAAAAGTAAACATTGAGATTTATCCTGGTTTAGCCACCAACCACTTGTGACCAATGTCCAGTCCTCGAGCAACCACCCGAGATTTTTCCACTATCAATGCAAGCTTTCAACAGGTGCTTGCAAACGTTACAAACCCGAGCACTCCTTACACCTTGGGATACCTCACCCTTGTTACAATCAAACAAGAATAGGAAAGGAAGAAACTCTCTCAAAGAATGTGTATTACAACTTGAAGCACTATGAAGCTCTCTCAAGAATATCTCAAGAATTTCAAAAACAGAGCAAAAGATGAGAAAATATGAAACTCGGATTAAGAGCAATAGAATGATGTTTCTCAGTATGTGTTCTTGTCAAAAAATGACCCAATAGTATTTATTTATAGTGTTCTAAAGAAAAAGATTCGTTGAGCCAATTTATGGTCGTATTAAACGCTAAAGAAAAAGACTGTTGCACACTTTCAGCCGCAATGTAATCGATTACAAGGTTGATGTAATTGATTACATTGTTCTTAAAACTATTTATGGGTTTTCTAGGCTAATTGTAATTGATTACATACCTCATGTAATCGATTACCAAGCCTCTAGAAGTAGTGTAATCAATTACAAGCCTTATGTAATTGATTACAAGGCTTCTGACTTTTAAAAAATGGTTTCCCACATGTCTGTTAGCGATTTCCAAGCCTTTGTAATTGATTACAAGTTTCCAAAGAAGCTGTAAATAGATTACTAAGCTTTATAATAAACTTATAAACATCCTTGAACCCATTCTTAAGCCCAATTTAGCTTTGTAAATATTAAGATTTTAGAAAACTTGGATTGATAAAGAAATAAGCTTGTTTTTCGTAATCCAAGGCTTAGAAAATCATTTGATTAAAAATGAACTCTTTTTAGAAAAACACTGAGATATTAAGAGAGCTTCTTACATTAAGATCGTAAGTCCTAAAAATCTATACTAGCTTTGCTTCATTTGGACTTGGTCTTCGACTTGGCTTTGTTATCATCAAAATTCGTATGATCTTCATGATATAAGCATTCACATTCTCCCATTTTTTTATAATGACAAACCAACAAATGGAAAAAGAACAATATATATATATATATATATATATATATATATATATATATATATATATATATATATATATATATATATATAAAAGTCATAAAATAAAATATCACTCTCCCCTTGAGTTTATGCATGAAGTTCAAAGGGATATTAATTAAAATTTGTCAAAACACTGTCATGCACTCCCCCTTACTCATGCAATCATGCAGTATTTCTCCCCCTTTTAGCATTATCAAAAAGCTATAAGCATCATAAGAATAAGCGACATAAGCATTCAAAAAAAAATCAGGCAGAGTTTCAGCAGTATGATAGCTTAACCAAGATTACCAGCCAGAATTACAGATCATCAAAACAATATAGATAATATTTAATAGATCAGAGTATATGAACAACAAAAACATTAAGAGTATATACAGAGTAAAAGAGCTAAGGGGTTAGACAAAATATAACAAGTCAAAAGATAAATATCATGACTAAGTCTCTCCATGGTCACTATGCAGCCTCGTTATCCTCTCCAGCAACAAAGGTATCATTAGGATCAGTGCCAACAGTAGCAGGGGGATCACCAGCTATATCCCTAGTTAAGTAGGAAGGTGGTGGAGCATAGGAGGTGGAAACTCGCCTCAACTGAAGACTCGGATCACTTTCAATCAAGGCACGAATAATGGCGACCTCCTCATCAGTGTGAGTCACGCACTCCTCAAGGCAGTGAATAGAAGTGCGCAGCTCACTGAACTGTTCATTAACGTGAGAGTGAAGGCTGTGGATCTTTAGAAGTAGAAGATGCATGAGAGGCTCAGTTGGACTAGCCTATGGAGGTGCATCCTCAGTGTCCTCATCATCTTCCCGGGGTATGTTCCCATAGCCCTGTGATGTAGATAGTACCATGTGTAATTATATTTCTTCAACTGTAATTTTGTCAGAGTGTATGTGCCAATAGATTTTGGCCTATCAGAACTCTCATCCTTTGCCTCCCCAGACATAGGAATGTGGAAGTACTCCAAGATATCAATGACATGCATGGCATAGGGCAGAGGATGATCAGTCTTCCTCGCTTTCAACATGTATTGAATGACATAATAGGCCCAGTTGATGGGTTGATCTGTGTTCATAGCCCATAATGTTAGAACATCATCATGTAGGACCTGTGAGTATTTGCCTCCTCTAGCAATCAAGGCCCTAGCTACAATGTATTGTAGGACTTTGTTTTCCATTGTAAGCCTTGTAGCCTTAACTTTCTGATCAGGTGTGTGACCTATCCTTAATAAGGAGTTCAAAGCATCCTTGCAATCATACTCATCTCCCTATTTATTAGCCCCAGTAAAGTTGGTACCATTAAAAGATAACCCAGTTAGTCTATACCAACGGTCATGATTTATGACTATCTTTTTCTTTTTCACTTCAAACACCAAACATGCATTTTCATATCGTAAATTTTCATAAAATACTCGAACAAATCAGGATAAATGTCATTCTTAATGCTCAGAAATTTAATCAAGTCTAAACACTCAATCAACCTAAAAGACTGTAAAGGCTCGTTAGAGCAAAACTCTGTAAGGAGATACCTCGGCTAGATGGTTTTTAGTAAATGAAACTCTTTGCAAAAAACTTTTGCTTGTTTGGAGGTCCTAAAGTGTGCAGAAATATCAAGTCCCAGAATGGTGAGAGGAGGAGCCTGTGAAGATGAAGCACCAGTGGCCCCTGTTCGTGGCCTTCTGATGTACCTTGAAGATTCTACCATTTGGTTGAAATAAGGTGAAAATGATGGAAGAAAAGTGAGGGGAATGGTGTTTAGGAGTATTTAGGCTAAGAAAAAGGTGGGAAAAAAGGAAAAAAAGGTGGAAACTACGAATAAAGGGACGTAGGTGTGGAGAGAGAAAGAACATGAATAGGTGAGGGATTTGAGTGGTGATTTTTGTGGTTTTTGGTGAGATTTGATTGAGGGTTTTGTTGGGAGGAGGATTTTGAGTGAATGAGAGGTGGAATGGTGTGAATTGGTTAAGAAATGAGAGAGAAATTGGGAGTTTTAGGTGAGGTGGGTCGCGGTTAAAGAGAGAGAAAGTTGAAGAATAGGGCAAAAATGGCATTCACGCTCACCAAGACCCCTTTAAAACTTCCTTATAATCGATTACATTTCTGGGAATTTTGTAATCAATTACATAGTGGATGTAATCGATTACAGACGTTCTGACTTTTCTTTTTGCGCCTTCCAGAACCTTTGTAATCAATTACAAAGAGTCTGTAATCGATTACAAGAGTTCTGAACTTGTATTTTGCACTTCAAACAGGAGAAGACTGATCCCAAACTCCTCAATATACTTCCAAACCTTTCTTAAACTGATTCCAAAACATCTTGTAAACCAGAAATTTGTCCAAACTCAGTTCAACACTTGTTCTTGCCAATTCTAAACTTGTACCAAGGATCAAACCATTGTGATTGAGTTTCTCCAAACTTCAAGAATTTGACTTTAGCATAGAGTAGAGAATACCTTGAACAGGTGAAGGACTTTGTCATGATGGGGTACTTGCAAAATAAACTTAAGGGAGCCTCCAACGCTCAAGTCAATATTGGATTCAAGAATAAATGAAAGTAATAAAAGTATATAGAATATAATTATGTAGAAGAATAGATTATGTAGCAAAATTAAATGCAAGATTGATCCAAAATACCAAGTTCTCTTCTTATATGAAAGAAAGTATCTTTTGGCAGTGGTTTTCTGAATGTATCAACAAGTTGATTATTTGTTTCAATAAATTCTAATACACAATCACCTTTTTGTACATGATCCCTTATAAAATGATGCTTTATCTCAATGTGCTTAGTTCTAGAGTGCGGAATGGGGTTTTTGGTCAAATTGATTGCACTAGTATTGCACATCTTATAGGGATGTGATCAAGATGAAGTCCAAAGTCTAGAAGTTATTTTTTCATCCAAAGGATTTGGGCACAACAACTTCCAAATGCAACATATTCAGCCTCAGAAGTAGACAATGTCACACTATTTTATTTCTTGCTATGCCAAGAAACTAAAGAGTTTCCCAGCAAGTGGCATGTCCTACTAGTGCTTTTCCTGTCCAATTTGCATATAACAAAATTAGAATCAGAATAACCAATAAGATTACAAGTGGCACCTTTGGGGTACCACAAGCCCACTTGTTAAGTGCCAAAAAGATATTTCATGATACATTTTACTGCACTTAAATGCGACTCTTTAGGATTTGTATGGTATCTAGCACATATGCATGCACTAAACATAATATCTGGTCTATTAGCAATGAGATAACGAAGGGATCCAATCATACCTCTTTACTTAGTGATTTCTATGGGATTACCTGCCTTATCCTTGCCTAAGTCACAAGAAGTGCTCATAGGTGTGTCCATATGCTTTGAGTTGGCCATTTCAAATTTCTTGAGAAGCTCCTTGCAATACTTGGATTGGTTAATGAAAGTTTCATTTCTTATTTGCTTGATTTGAAGCCCGAGAAAGAAATTGAGCTCTCCCATCATGGACATCTCAAATTCACTTTGCATAAGATTAGCAAACTTTTTGCAAAGAAACTCGTTAGTGGCACCAAAGATAATATTATCTACATATACTTGTACAAGGAGTATGTCATGCTTTTTATTTTTAATAAAGAGGGTTGTGTCAAACTTTTCCCTTATAAAACCTTTTTTCCAAAAGAAATCTGTTCAACCTTTCATACCAAGCTCGAGGAGCTTGTTTTAAACCATATAAAGCCTTTTTTAATTTAAAAACATGGTTAGGCAAATCATAATTTTTGAAACCGGGAGGTTGCTCAATATACACCTCTTCTTGGATAAAGCCATTTAAAAAAGCATTTTTGACATCCATTTAATATAATTTGAAATCCATGATGCATGCATATGCAAGAAGCATTCTAATGGCCTCTAATCTAGCTACGGGTGCATATGTTTCTTCATAATCTATTCCTTCCTCTTGATTATACCCTTCGCTACAAGCCTAGCTTTATTTCTTATTATTAAGCTCGCTTCATCAAGCTTGTTCCTAAAGACCTATTTGATGCCTATAATTATATGATCATTGGGCCTTAGAACCAATTCCCAAACTTGATTTCTTTCAAATTGGTTTAGCTCCTCTTGCATGGCCAAGATCCAATGCTCATCATTAAAGGCCTCGTTTATGTCTTTAGGCTCAATTTGTGAAATGAAAGTCATGTGATTACATACATTTTGTAACGTTCCAGAAACTAACACTAATGACATATCCAGTTTACGCATCAATAATTAGAATTTGGTACATTACTAATGAATATCCATAAATTTTTAAAACAAACAGTTTAATAATATACAAAATATGAGCCTTCGCGGAAGCATAATTTACATATATAGCGAAAGGAATAATAAAGAAACTATACATTGCCACGCGTTATATACAAATTTTATCAAATAAATAAAAACTACTAGGACTAATTTATAAATACCTAACTAAGAATATCCTAACTAATCCTTCAAGTAAGCTCCATACACTTGCTGATCTGCTCGGCCACCTGGAATTATCATGGAAACCATAGAGAATAGTGGGGGAGAGAATCAAAATTCTCAGTAGTTTGTTTAAAACCGTGTCATCACAATAATTCTAACTATTTTAGGGAAAAACCTCATTTTTACTCAAAACATTTATTTTTACTCTAGGAAGGTGGCAAAAGGTCAAATGAAGTCCTTCCTCTTCCCGAAACAGATATTCCATTTAACATTATGAAAATCATTTTTTATTCATCAAAATTACATCAAGTTTCATTTCAAAAAAAAAAAATTGTCAATCATATCATCAAAATCTAATATTTCAAATCCATCAAATCCAAAGTTATAAAGACTCAACTCATTAAATCAGAATCCATGTTACCAAAACAAAACCATTTTTGCAATCTCAATATATATGATAGAAATCTTATCTCTTGATCATGCTAGCATTACAAAATCATTTACTTGGTAGTAGTCTGCTTTTAAGTTAGTACACTTCAACCTCTTTGTGACTCCCTTCATCACACAGAACTACTCCGGGTAACTGGACTCATGTCTCATTAAATCTAGGAGAGAGGATGCTTAACAACCCTCATTCATTTCACATGAATATACCACGACCTCATGTCACTTAGGATGCTAGGATACGCCGCCCTAACTGTCCCAGGTTTAGGATCACCCCAAGTGGGAAGGAAACATCCATCCTTAACCACTAATGACTAAGGAAGCTCAAGTAAAGAGGAAGAGCACATCTTAACCCCAATTACACTAGTACAAAGAGATTCTTTGTTCTCTTTTACCATTAACCAAGCATTACCCAAGTGCAAGGTAATCCAAAACCACACTCAGCCTAGTTCCACAAAGTGAATACCCATCAAAATCAAAACATCACATATGCAATATAATGCTTAATTCAATCATACTCATCATGGGTATTCAAATATCATCAATCAATCTCACTTGATGTAACAACACCATAAAAATCATTTCTCAAAATCATCAATCTCATTTGATTCAATAATTTAAAAAACATCACAAAACATTTAGGTTTCTAGCATCAGAACATGAATGTTTGACCTTTGTACAGTAAAACAAGCATAACTTGAGCTATAGAGGTCGAAATGAGGTGACTTTGGAAATTGGAAAGATGAGAGAAAGAGCTACAACTTTCATAAAGACCACAAGAGCTCATTCTCATTACAGAGGCAGACACGGCCTGTGTCTTTCAACACGGCCCACCCCATGTTTTATTCTGTGAGCACCATTTATGACTTTTCAACTGGCAGAGAGGGACACGCTCCCCCCCGGTGTCTTCGGACATGGGCCGTGTTTCTGGGCCAAAAACCCTTGAAGAGTCATGCCATTATTCCTTAGGCCAAAATCTTGGATTTTGGCCACTCCACTCCAACTTCTAGGTGATTTTAAGCCCCAGACAAGTTCATAAACATTAAGGAAACTTAAAACACCAATTTATTTCATCAAAAATGGATCAAAACACCAAATCCCTCATTGAAATCACAAATCAAAAGTGGGTTCAATAACCCTTTTTTAACTTTGAAAATCATCAAGAAACAAGAGAGGAAAAACAAGTTTTCACATCATAATCAAACATAAAAGCTTAAATCTTTCATTATCCACTCAGAAATCTCACTCAAAGCCATCAAGAAAACAGATCTTGAAATACAAAAAAGTAAGAAAAGAGTAAGAAAAATCCCCCTACCTTGGTTTCCATGGCCTGTTGGTCTTATTTCCTTGCCTTTTCTCGCTTGATCTTCTTTCTTCCTCTCTATTTTCTGCTATTTCACGTCCTCTCTCTTCCCTTTTTCCTTTTCTTTCCTTGTTCCTTTTATGTTTCTATTCTCTTCTGTCTTTTCCTCTTTCTTTGTTTTCTTTTCTTAAGAGGCAATTGTGAGTGAGGGAAAGAAGAATGAGAAAATATCTCACTTTAGAAAGATGAGAATTAGGGGCACTTTGGTCCTTTTATTAAACTTTGTATCTGTTAAGAACACTTTGATTTTACAAAATCAAGATTTTACTAAAACTGTGTCATCAAAATAATTCCAGCTATTTTGGGGAAAAATCTCATTTTTATTCAAAACATTTATTTTTACTCTAGGAAGGTGGCAAAAGGCCAAATCAAGTCCTTCCTCTTCCCGAAATAGATATTCCATCTAACATTATGAAAATCATTCGTATTCATCAAAATTATATCAAGCTTCATGTAAAAAAAATCGTCAATCATGTCATCAAAATCTAATATTTAAAATCCATCAAATCCAATGTCATGAAGACTCAACTCATTAAATCGGAATCCATGACCAAAACAAAACCATTTTTCCAATCTCAATATATATAATAGAAATCTCATCTCTTGATCTTGCTAGCATTATAAAATCATTTACTTGGTAGTAGTCTGCTTTTAGGTTTATGCACTTCAACCTCTTTATGACTCCCCTCATCACACAGAACTACTCCGGGTAACTGGATCCATGTCTCATTCAATCTAGGAGAGGGGATGCTTACTAACCCTCATTCAATCCACATGAATAGGCCACAACCTCATGTCGCTTAGGATGCTAGGTTATGCCGCCTTAGTTGTCCCGAGTTTAGGATCACCCTAAGTGGGAGGGGAACATCCATCCTCAACCACTAATGACTAGGGAAGCTTAGGTAAAGAGGAAGAGCACATCTTAACCCCAATTACTCTAGTACAAAGAGATTCTTTATTCTCTTTTACCATTAACCAAGCATTACCCAAGTGCAAGGTAATCCAAAACCACACTCAGCCCAGTTCCACAAAGTGGATACCCATGAAATTCAAAACATCACATATGCAATATAATGCTTAATTTAATCATACTCATCGTGGGTATTCAAATATCATCAATCAATCTCAATTGATGTAACAACACCATAATAATCATTTCTAAAAATCATCAATTTCATTTGATTCAATCATTTTAAAAACATCACAAAACATTTCTGTTTCTGGTAGCTGAACATGAATGTTTGACCTTTGTATAGTAAAACAAGCATAACTTAAACTGTAGAGGTCGAAACGAGGTGATTTTGGTGGCATTGGAAAGATAAGAGAAAGGGCTACAACTTTAATGAAGACCACAAGAGCTCATTCTCATTACAGAGGTAGACATGGCCCGTGTCTTTCAACATGGCCTGCCCCATGTTTTCCTCTGTGAGCAACGTTCATGACTTTTCAGCTGGTAGAGAGGGACACGCCCCCTACCGTGTCTTTGGTCATGGGCCGTGTTTCTGGGCAAGAAACTCTTGAAGAGTCATGCCACTTTTTTTGGCCACTCCAGTCCAACCTCTAGGTGATTTTAAGCCCCAAACAAGTTCATAAACATCAAGGAAACTTAAAACACTAATTTAGTTCATCAAAAATGGATCGAAACACCAAATCCCTTATTGAAATCACAAATCAATAGTGGGTTCAATAACCCTTTTTCAACCTTGAAAATCATCAAGAAACAAGAGAGGAAAAATAAGTTTTCACATCTTAATCAAACGTAAAAGCTTAAATCTTTCATTATCAACTCAGAAATCCCACTCAAAGCCATCAAGAAAACAGATCTTGAAATACAAAAAAGGAAGAAAAGAGTAAGAAAAATATCCCTACCTTGGTTTCCATGGCCTCTTGATCTTATTTCCTTGCCTTTTCTTGCTTGATCTTCATTCTTCCTCTCTATTTTCTGCTATTTCACGTCCTCCCTCTTCCCTTTTTCCTTGTCTTTCCTTGTTCCTTTTATGTTTTTGTTCTCTTTTGTCTTTTCCTTTTTCTTTGTTTTCTTTTCTTAAGAGGCAGTCGTGAGTGAGGGAGAGAAGAGTGAGAAAATATCTCACTTTAGAAAGATGAGAATTAGGGGCACTTTGGCTTTTCATTAAACTTCGTATCTATTAAGAACACTTTGATTTTACTAAATCAAGTTTCTTAACTTCCAACAACTATAGAATAAATCTTAAGATTTATCTAAATTCTTATTTCACCATTTTCATAATTTTTTATATATGCTATTTCTCAATCTGGTATTAAAACATTTCTACAGTGTTATTAAAAATACTAAACTGACTTCATTTGTCCTCGAAATTTAACCACATCCTCTTTCACACATTTGTGACTTATTAATAAAATTTTTCTTATTTAATTCCTTTAATTTAGCATTTATGCTATTTCCTTGAGTCAAAATAGTCATTTTGCACTTTCTGTGTTGCGGCAAAGCGTCTAAATTAACTCAAAACGTCTCAAAAATTAACAGACATGTTAAACAAGTATTATGGTACCTTATGACCATATGTACAAGTTTAACTTGCTAAAAAGAGAATGTTACAATTCTCCCCTCCTTTTAGAAATTTTATCCCCAAAATTTAGATTATCATACTAAAATTTGGAAACCTTCAACAACTATCCTTAATTGCATTCATCTTATCCATTCTGACTTTCAACCAAACTTAAATGTTCATATTCCTCCATCCTATGAAGAATTACCATATAAGGAGTCGAAAGATTGGGCTTCCTTTGGCCTTCTTAAAGTGTACACCCTCTCTACGGCTGGTAGTCAAGGATTGGGTATAACTTTTGATTTCTTTTCTTCTGTTCAGATTCAAACTTGACACACTTTCAAGTTTCGTTTAGGTTAAGTCCGATATAAGGAATAAACTAGAGGAGCTTTCCAAACTTCACTTCATTTCATATTATACTGTAGACGTGCCTTCTCGTTTTAACTCTAGAGATACTCCACTCCTTTATCATCTTACATATTTCTTAGAAAACACTTGTATGAGAAAGTCTCCTTGAATACCTCCTACGTTACACAAGTACGTACAACTTCTAATAATCTTTTTGAACTTCTTCACCATTTCTCTATTTTACGACTTACCTTAAAAGTTCAACCAGATTTAGAATTTTCTTACTTTGTTTATTTATTCTTTGAATCCCTTCCTTCCAACACATCGCGAGAGTAAAACATTGCCTAATCCTTTAGTACAGACCTAATTCTATCTGTGTGAATATGTGGTTTCTCCTTATCGTGTACAATGTAGCAATTTCATTCTGGCAGTATACATCTCCAATAGGGTAAATCCTTCTAGTTACCAAATCTTTTTGAGTCTTGAGGTCCTGACAGAAAGGGGAAAAAACCTAGTCGTATACTTGTCCACATTAGCTAACGTATAAACATGCATGATTAAAGATCTAACTTCAAACATTATCTTATTTGACAAAATGTAAGATGCCCTCTCATCTGCGAAACAACATGATTTCATTCTAACAAATCATTTCACAAAAATCCTAATTTCCTATAGGGAATATCAACTTTCTGAATCACTAGTTCTAGAATTCCTTACATTCCTTTCCTCAACAAATTTGACAATTGAAACATTGTCATCACCTACTTCATATGCCATGAGTGCGCAGAGGTTTCGGTTACCATAAGATCATCTTTCGCAATCTCAATTCCATATACATCTATTTTCCTCTGACATTCCATGAATCTACCACATAAGTTCTTGTACTCCTTGTTTAACCGTACATCAAAATTCAAACATGGTTTTCAATCCATCGACTTTTGTAGAGCAGAGGATTACAAAAACACCTTCCGTTCAGAAACAACAATTTTATTGGTATTACCCAAATGATACTCTAACTCTGAATCATTTTCTTTTAAGAACTTAATCTATCGTCTTTGTCTCGTGCTTAATCATTTCTGGTCAATCGGTGTTTCAAACTCTTATGGTCATTAAAGACCTTAGATTTAACTCTATACACTTAGTGTTTCCAATCCTTCCAAGCAAACACCACAGTTGTCAATCTTAGGCTGTAGGTTGAATAGTTGCCCTCATGCGGTCTCAATCGCCTAGGGTTGTAAGCAACTACTCGTCTATCTAGCATCACATGCATCCTACCTCTTTCCTTGAGCCATCCAAGTATATCTCAAAATTTCCTTGAACATTTGGAACAACTAAAACCAGTATGGAAGTCAATCTCTTTTCCATCCTTGGAAATTATTTTCATTCTCTTATGTTTATTTAGAAACACTACCCCTTTCAGTTCTCGTGTCTATTCTTACTTTAGTCTATAGATATCCATTCTCTAGAAATTTCATATTCTAGTATTTGCACCTTACAAACATACCTTTGCTTCTCCTTCAGAATTTCTAGTATCTCCTTTGAAGTGATCTTCATATTCTTTGGGTGTCTTTAAACAGATGAAAATATCATCTACAAAGACTACAACCATTCTAACTACATATAGTTCAGAAAGTCTGTCCATCTAGTCCATAAGGATTGTAGGTGCTCGGTGTTCCCATTTGGTTCTAAAGACGGTCTTCAAAATAATTTTTTTCCAACTCCATTCTGATAATACTCTGACCCTGTAAATCATTCTAGGAGAACATTACTACTCTCTCTTATCTAGTTTATCAAATCATCCATCCTAAGTTGTGACCCTTAAAATCAACCTTAATCATTTTCTAAATAATCTAGGATCCTGCTATAACTAGCAATCCCTTGGTATCATCAAACCACTTTTCAGTCTCTCTAGCTAACGTATTCGAAGCCACAGTCTAGATTTGGCCACGTTGCAATTCGAAGGAGTATCAAACTATCTTGGTAAACCATGCGATGTATCCATGCCTAGAATGAGGGTGAAAGGTTCGAAAGCAACATGAAGAGAAGGAGAATATTCAGGTCTAACAACAAACTCAACCCACTAAGCTTAGCATTAATCTTCGACAAACACTAGTTAAACATTGGTCAAAATATTTATTTTTATTTCTCCTCTTTTTCCTTCCTCATACTTAACCAAGTATTGACCTATCGTCAACTCCCTTGGCCACGGTCCACAAGTTCCAACTCCTTTATTTTCTTAAACACTTGGGAAAAATGCTCTCCATATACTATAAGTTCCAGCTTGCCTCAGAGGTCTTCTAGCTTTAATCTACCAATATTCTATCTTTTCTTCAACAAATAAAAAGTGAAGGATACTCATTACTCGTCTGTGCAACCTAACTCAACAAAAATATTTTCTATATAGGAGGAAAATAAATTCCTTTAGACCCCAAAAGATCAAAAAGGTTCTGGCTTCCATTCACGACTGTTCACTTATTTTCACTGCAGATATGGATTATTTTCCATTCTTTCCAACCTCTTGATTGTAGTGACATTCTCTTTCCTTCGTAATCGCAGACATTTCTCCTTACTATTGGTTAAAAGCTATTAACTTTCTAAATATATCTCGTGGTTTCATAGCAGTTGTCCTGCCTTTACGCGTATGCCTAGTCGATGTCACAGTCTCCTGTACACACTGCACATTTTATATTGAGTTATCCAAACTCAACATTATGTGACAGGGTGACAGTTAACCATAACATACAGACTCAAGGCTGTTAGGCAATTCCACCTAGACATCTTATCGTCTAGATAAGACAAATGCACAACAAAGCATAGCTAGTCCATACCCCGGCTCAACAGGATGAACTGCTCTGATACCATAATGTTACGTCCCAAAAACTAATACTAATGACGTATCCGATTTACACATCAGTAATTAGAATTTGGTACATTACTTATGAATATATGTAAATTTTTAAAACAAATAGTTTAATAATATACAAAATATGAGCCTTCACGGAAGCATAATTTACATACATAGCGAAAGGAATAATATGCAAGCTATACATTACCACGTGTTTTATACAAATTTTATCAAATAAATAAAAACTACTAGGACTAATTTATAAATACCTAACTAAGAATATCCTAACTAATCCTTCAAGTAAGCTCCATACACTTGCTGATCTGCTCGGCCACTTGGAATTGTCATGGAAACCATAGAGAATAATGGGGGTGAGAATTAAAATTCTCAGTAGTTTGTTTAAAATTGTGTCATCAGAATAATTTCAGCTATTTCGGGGAAAAACTTCATTTTTATTCAAAACATTTATTTTTACTCTAGGAAGGTGACAAAAGGTCAAATCAAGTCCTTCCTCTTCCCGAAATAGATATTCCATTTAACATTATAAAAATCATTCGTATTCATCAAAATTACATCAAGCTTCATGTAAAAAAAAATCATCAATCATGTCATCAAAATCTAATATTTAAAATCCATAAAATCCAAAGTCATAAAGACTCAACTCATTAAATCGAAATCCATGTTACCAAAACAAAACCATTTTTCCAATCTCAATATATATAATAGAAATCTCATCTCTTGATCATGCTAGCATTACAAAATCATGTACTTGGTATTAGTCTGCTTTTAGGTTAGTGCACTTCAACCTTTTTGTGACTCCCTTCATCACACAGAACTACTCTGGGCAGCTGGACCCATGTCTCATTCAATCTAGGAGAGAGGATGCTTACTAACCCTCATTCAATCCACATGAATGGACCACGACTTCATGTCAGTTAGGATCCTAGGATACACTGCCCTAGCTGTCCCGAGTTTAGGATCACCCCAGGTGGGAGGGGAACATCCATCCTCAACCACTAATGACTAGGGAAGCTCAGGTAAAGGGGAAGAGCACATCTTAACCCCAATTACTCTAGTACAAAGAGATTCTTTATTCTCTTTTACCATTAACCAAGCATTACCCAAGTGCAAGGTAATCCAAAGCTACACTCAGCCCAGTTCCATAAAGTGGATACCCATGAAAATCAAAACATCACATATGTAATATAATGCTTAATTCAATCATACTCATCATGGGTATTCAAATATCATCAATCAATCTCACTTTTTGTAACAACACCGTAAAAATCATTTCTCAAAATCATCAATCTCATTTGATTCAATCATTTCAAAAACATCACAAAACATTTCTATTTCTGGCAGCAGGACATGAATGTTTGACCTTTGTACAGTAAAATAAGCATAACTTGAGCTATAGAGGTTAAAACAAGGTTATTTCAGTGGCATTGGAAAGCTAAGAGAAAGAGCTACAACTTTCAATCAGACCACAAGAGCTTATTCTCATTATAGAGGTAGATACGGCCCATGTCTTTTGATATGGCCCATACTGTGTTTTCCTCTATGAGCATCGTTCATGACTTTTCAAATGGCAGAGAGGGACACCCCCCCCCCCGTGTCTTCGGACACAGGCTATTTTTCTGGCCCAGAAACTCTTGAAGAGTCATGCCACTGTTCTTTAGGCCAAAATCTTGGATTTTGGAAGATTTTGTCCACTCCAATCTAACCTCTAGGTGATTTTAAGCCCCAAACAATTTCATAAACATGAAGGAAACTTAAAACACCAATTTATTTCATCAAAAATGGATCAAAACACCAAATCCTTCGTTCAAATCACAAATCAAAAATGGGTTCAATTACCCTTTTTCAACCTTGAAAATCATTAAGAAACAAGAGAGGAAAAACATGTTTTCACATCATAATTAAACATAAAAGCATAAATCTTTCATTATCAACTCAGAAATCTCACTCAAAGCCATCAAGAAAACAGATCTTGAGGAAGAAAAGAGTAAGAAAAATCCCCCTACCTTGGTTTCCATGGCCTCTTGATCTTGTTTCCTTGCCTTTTCTTGCTTGATCTTCCTTCTTCCTCTCCATTTTCTGCTATTTCACGTCCTCCCTCTTCTCTTTTTCCTTTTCTTTCTTTGTTCCTTTTATGTTTCCATTCTCTTCTGTCTTTTCCTCTTTCTTTCTTTTCTTTTCTTAAGAAGCAGCCGTAAGTGAGGGAGAGAAGAGTGAGAAAATATCTCACTTTTGAAAGATGAGAATTAGGGGCACTTTGGTCTTTTCTGAAATCCTTTCTTGATCCATTTAGGTTGGTTTCATCAAATGTAACATGAATGGACTCTTCAATAGTCGTAGTTCTTTTATTGTAAATTCTAAAAGCCTTACTATGATTTGAATACCCGAGAAATATACATTCATCAGACTTAGCATCAAACTTCCCCAAGTTATCCTTTCCATTATTTAAAACAAAACATTTACATCCAGAAATATGAAAATGTGAGACATTTCACTTCCTTCCATTGTATAATTCATAGGGAGTTTTCTTTAAGATTGGCCTAATTAGGGCCCTGTTCATTACGTAACAAGCGGTACTTACTGCATCCGCCCAAAATACTTAGGAAGTGTAGCCTTATTGAGCATAGTTCTCGCCATTTCTTCTAAAGATTGATTTTTCCTTTCTACAACTCCATTTTGTTGTGGAGTTCTGGGGCCAGAAAAATTGTGCTCATTGCCATGTTCATCATAAAAAGATTCAAACTCATAGTTTTCAAACTCACCACCATGTGATAACTTTGTGAAATAAAGTATTGCTTAAGCATTTTCTGATGCATTCATATGCTAGACTCTTGAGGTATACTTTGTTTTCATTCAATTCTTGATAAAAAGTGTATCGGAAATATTTATTGATATATTTTTATAAATTTAAATATACACTTGCTTCTTATATGAATGTTTGACTAGTTTGGATTTTGTTCACTTTCAAGAGCTTGGAAAGAAGTAAAGAGAAGTTCAAGATGGATGAAGATAGATGAAGACAATTGGTGCCTAGGCACTTCCCAAATTAAGTGCCACGTCACCTTATCAAAGTGGTGATACAAAATTTAGTGCCACGGCCTCACAAATTTGGTGCCTAGGCACCTCCCAAATTAAATGTCGCGCCACTTCTTCAATTTATGTCGCGGCCTCTACTTCTCTGTGTGCGCTTCCTGATATGGCAGAGACTTAGGTGCCGTGGCACCTCAAGAATATGTGTCGCGACACTCCTTATTATGTGATAAATTACGTTTTTAATGTAACTTGACAGGAGTGAGAGGCAGCTTTTGGATTCTTTAACTCAATTTGAGAGGATTTAGGGAGGGGGATAGGCAGAGGCTCAAGAGATTGACCTAGGAGGGAGAAAAGCAAGTGACGAGGATTTAGAGAAGCTTGAAGAACCTGCTCATCCAATACAACACATAGTTCTTCCCTTCATCTTCTCTTTATTTTATGATGAATTTGTTTTTCTCTCTTGGGTTTATTTTCTTTGTAATTATGATGTTCTGATTCTCTTTTCTGGGGTCTAATGAATCTTATTATGTAACTTGAATTGATTGTAATTCTTCCATGCTCTTGTGATAATTCTGGTTATGAATTTCTAATTCTATGCTTAATGCACACATGTGATTGGCCATTATTTGTGTCGTCTTGGTGAACCAAATGAACTAGAAATAGGGATTTGGATGTTGGACCATAGAATTAGAAAATGCATGTTCAATGAATTTCAATTGTATAAATGAATTAATTTTTCAATATGATAGAAATATACCTATTGGTCATGCATAGTAAGTGTTTGGTGTTTGTTCTCAATGCATGAAATTTTATCATTTCACATAGAAATATAGTGTTTTGATTAATGCCCATAGGTTTACAAAGTCATCAAAAGAAGTTTGTAATTGCTTAAACACATTGGCTATCATAACCAGTTTAGGGTCAAGAGTAAAGAAAGGATTGCATGAAATCAAATAAAATAATAAGTGAAGTTAGATCCTAGAGTCTTAAACCACTGTTTCTTATCTGTTTATCGTTATCCTGTTTTTAAATTATTATTTTATTTTATCATTTAATCCCATAAATTAATTTGATTGCCTGGAATAGAGAATAAGCAGTAATTGGTTAATATTTGGCATATTTTTAATTCAGTCCTCGTGGGAACGATGCTCGAATACTCATTTATATTACTTGTCGACACGTACGCTTGCGTAGTCTTGCTAAATGGGCAACAAGTTTTTAGCGTCATTTCCGGGGACTGTTTTTGAATTTCTGTGTTGATATTAATATCGTGCTACTTGTCTTTAATTTCAAATAGCTTTTCTTTTTGTATGTGACATTCACAAAGTTTTGAGCTTCTTCCATTTGACCTGGAGATTGAACGGACTTTTCGTAAGCTTTTGAAGGAAAGAGCTAAAACTTTGAAGTGTACCACTATGCCAAACAAAGAGGACCATACTCGGTCATTGAGGGACTTTATAGCACCTCAGGTTCAAGACTTATATTCTAGCATCCGGAGGCCAGCTATACAAGCCAATAACTTTGAAATCAAGCTGGCTATCATCCAGACGATTCAAGCATCAGCACAGTTCGGAGGCTTGTCCACTGATGATCCTAATGCACACCTTTCCAACTTCTTGGAGATTTGTGACACATTTCAGCATAACAGATTCTCTGAAGATGTTATCATATTGAGGTTGTTCCCATTTTCTCTGAGGGACAAGGCCAAGGGTTGACTTAACTCTTTACCGGCAGGGTCCATCATAACATGGGATGATCTGGCCCACAAGTTCCTTGCAAAGTAATTCCCTCTAGGTAAAACAGCAAAGATGCGCAATGACATCACCTCTTTTGTGCAATGACTCTGAATCATTATATGAAGCTTGGGATAGGTATAAAGATCTCATCTGAAGATGTTCTCATCATGGTATTCTGAAGTGGCTACAAGTTCAGACATTTTATAATGGGTTACTGGGAAATATTAAAGCAACTATTAATGCAGCAGCAGGTGGCACTCTCATGAGCAAATCTAGTGATGCGGCTTATGACCTTCTTGAAGAAATGGCCACCAACAACTACCAGTGACCTTCGGAGAGAGTTACTCTTAGGAGAATGGCAGCTAGTGTACATGAAGTTGATGCTCTTACAACACTTTCAGCTTAAGTGGCAGCACTCGCTAAGAAGCTAGACACTATGGCAATCAATTTAGTGTCAAGTGGAGCTACTAACTCAACTGAAACTTGTGATCACTGCGGGGACCTTCATTCTACTGCAAATTGTACAGCTATCTTGGAAAGTGTGCAATATGCGAATCAGTTCCGTCAACCTAGTAACAGCAATGCTTTTGGTAACACTTACAACCCAAGTTGGTGGAACCATCCAAATCTCTCTTGGGGTGGAAATGGAAATTCTTAAGGATCTTCTTCTTCTTTTCAGCCTAAAGAAGCACCTCGAGCTCCTCCTAGTTTTCAACAACAAAACTTCTCTCAAGCAAAAACGTCAACATTAACTTCAACTTCTAACTTGGAGAAGATGTTTACTGAGTTCATGACTAGCCAACAAGATTATATGACAAAGACTGATTCCAGGTTAGCCTCCCATGATGCTCTGATGCAAAGCCAAGCGGCTTCCTTGAGGAATCTCGAGACACAAGTTAGACAACTTGCTCAAGTTCTGAATAACAGGCCCCTAGGGACTTTTCCAAGCGACACTATCAACAATCCAAGGGGTGCTATGAGGACTGCAAGGAAATATCATTGAGGAGTGTAAAGCAAATTGAAAGGAATCCTAAGTCTCAGCCACTTGAAGAAGTTGGAGTTAAAGAAGATGAAGTGGTTGTGAACAATGAGGTTGAAAGGAATGAAGAAATTGCTAACAAGATGCTAAAGGACAAGAAGAAGAAGGAGGATAAACCATATACACCACCTCCACCTTTTTCCCAACTGGCTAACTAAATAAAAATTGGATGCTCAATTCCAGAAGTTTTTGGAGATTTTCAAGAAACTTCACATCAACATACCATTTGCTGAGGCCTTGGAACAAATGCCTAGTTATGTGAAGTTTATGAAGGATATCTTGTCCAAGAAGAGAAGGCTTGGAGATTTTGAGATTGTAGCTCTCACAAAGGAGTGTAGTGCCATTTTACAGAACAAGCTACCTCCCAAGTTAAAGGACCCAGGGAGCTTCACTATTCCATGCACCATTGGGAGTCAGTTCTTTGGGAAAGCTTTGCGTGATCTAGGGGCAAGTATAAACTTAATGCCTCTATCCATCTTTCAAAGGCTAGGTTTAGGGGAGGTAAATCCGACTTCAGTCACTTTGCAATTAGCCGACAGGTCCCTCACTTATCTGAAGGGAGTCATAAAGAATGTCTTGGTTAAGGTCGACAAGTTTATTTTCCCTATTGATTTTATCATCCTAGATATGGAGGAGGATCGTAATGTGCCATTGGTTCTTAGAAGGCCTTTCTTAGCCATCGGTAAGACTATGAATGATGTTCAAAAAGGTGATCTCACTATGCAAGTCAATGAGGAAAAGGTAACTTTTAACATTTCTAAACCCATGAAGTTTGCAAATGATCATAAAGAATGTTCTTTCATAGGTATGCTAGATCAAGTAGTTAATAATGCACTTCATACTGGTTTTACTGATGATTCCCTTGCTTTATCTTTGATATCCATATATGAGCATATAGATAGGGATGATGTTATGGAATGTATTAAGCTACTTGACTCTTTTGGTAAGTATTTCAGGAAGCCAGGCTTTGAACCATTGAACATATTTGCTAGCAAGCCTATTCTTCAGCCTTCTATAGTCACTCTACCCAAGTTAGAGCTCAAACCATTGCTTGAACACTTGCGATATTCATACTTGGGGGAGTCTTCTACATTGCCAGTTATTATTTCTTCATCTCTGTCATAGGAGCATAAATCCAAATTGTTGAGAGTGCTTAGGGAATACAAGAAGGCTTTGGGGTGGACTATAGCAGATATTAGAGGAATCAGCCTTACTATTTGTATGCACAAAATATTGTTGGAAGTTGATCACAAGCCAACCATTGAACATCCAAGGCGCCTCAACCCCATCATGAAAGAGGTGGTCAAGAAAGAAATTAACAATTGGCTTGACGCTTGTATTATATACCCTATCTCTGACAGTGAATGGGTGAGCCCAGCTCAGTGTATGCCTAAGAAGGGCGGAATGACGGTGGTATCCAATGAGAACAATGACTTAATTCCCACCCAGACAGTCACTAGATGGTGCATATGCATGGATTATAGGAAGCTCAATGTTGTTACCCGGAAGGATCATTTTCCATTACTATTTATTGATTAGATGCTAGATAAGTTGGCGGGTCATGCGTATTATTATTTCCCTAATGAGTACTCAGGGTACAATCAAATTGTTATTGCCCCAGATGATCAAGAGAAAACTACTTTCACCTGCCCATAAGGTACCTATGCTTTCAGAAGGATGCCCTTTGGGTTGTGCAATGCTCCGATGACTTTCTAGAGATTGATAGGGTAAAAACATGTTTGCCCATTTGCTAACCGCAAATGCAAGAGTTACACAAGTAATACAGATACAAAGTAAAAGATCATTCCCACGAGGATAAGTTTATTTCCAAAGCTAAGTATTAACCGATAGCTTACCTAATTCTATTCAAGAATATAAAAATAGAGGAAAACAATTAAACTAAAGACTAAAAAGCGCTAAAGATAATGATTAGAGATTAGGGAAATTCGTCTTTACCCTTTACTTCAACCAACAACATGTAATTTTCTTCATAAATATGAATGCAATGATTAGGTTAGCTTAAGAATCTACATTAGCTAAACGCCTATGTCTAGGTCATTTAACCATGGTTTCAATTGCCTAACTCACTAAGTATCCTTGAGAGCTAACACAAAATCCACTCTTTAAGATCTATTCTCAAACACATGTTATGCATCATTGAACATGAAAATATGAATCAAAATACATGCTCAAAGAATGAGGAAGAGAAGAAAGCAAAGGGAGAAAGAGAAAGCTTATGGATTTCACCATTGAAGCTCAGAACCTCCTCTAAGAGAAAGAGGGCTTCCATCCTTAGCTCCCCAAGCTCCATCTCCACCTCCAATGGAGGATCCAGCCGCAGCCTCTAACCCTAAAACCTAAAACCAAAAACCTAAGAGAGAAAACTGAGAGAGAAAGAGAGAGAAACGATGTGAAAAATAGAATAAATAGACTCAGTTCATCGATGTGTGCCATGGCGTAAGCAATTACCATGCCGCGGTGTGGAGCTTTCTGTCTTATCAGTATGCGCTGGCTGAGACCATCACGCCGCGGCGTGCACATGTTTGTGCCATGGTGTGGTGCTTTAGAATGCCTCCTTGACTTCTTTCCTCCAATGCTGGGCCTTGGCTTGCATCAACTTGTCTTTTTTGAGCCTTTCCTGCATTAGAGAAAGCACCAAGTTAAATATAATTACAAATTTACTTAATCAATCAACAAATATGAACAAATTGCTCAAAAACATAAAGGAAGATCTCAAAATAGAATTCCACAAATATAAGTATAAAACCTTCCAAATATGCATAAGAACAAGGACAAAGCATGCCATGAAGCACAAATATGGGGCATAAATAACTACATTTCATGGAGTTATCATACCCCAAACTTAAGATATTGCTAGTCCTCGAGCAACACAAAGTATGACTAAGTAAACTCACTTTGACAATTCATGCTCACATGCATTCAGTAATGATAAATTCAATTTTCTTTTAACTACAACCAGTGCACAATGATTATAATGGCCCTCAAAGAATGCATATGCCTCACAGTTAAGCTCAACACATACACAATCCTTAACATGCCATCAATCAAGCTTCCAATCATGCACATGACATCTCTCACAAACATGCAAGCTCAACTTATCTTTTTCAAATCATGCTCATTCGGATAAGTTTATGAACATTTACATGGATACAAATCAAGATTCCACAAAATTGTAGCACAACTCTCTCTTCACTAATATAAATCACACATGACTGAGGATCAAAAGGAACTTTATAGCTTGCAATGTAATTCCAATGGTAATGGGCAAAAGAAATGAACGGGAAAGGATACAATATAAACATTGAGAAACATAATATATTATTTCAATTCATGAGTCACTAACTGATATTAAAAAGGGTATTCATTAGTGAATGTAGAAAACTTGCCAGAACCATTTTGATGCTTTTCGTACTATTCTTTACTCATTCATTCCTCTGTTTATTTTTCTTCTCTTTCTTTTTTTTTATTCACAAAGCAATGACTTTTCTTTGACTGCATCTGGTTCCTTCAAGCTTATTTTGTATTGAAGATATTAATACCCATAATCACTGAACTCACTTCAAGAAATAACACATCATGAACTCAACAAACATAGAGGGGAGGAAAAGAATGCAATGCTTTCGCATGCATAGAAAGGTTAACAAGGTAACAAACACAATGGTTATGAAAAACAAATAAGGCCAAACAATTATAAGGCTTCAAAAGGGGACCTAGGGATATAATCATGTAAGGGTAAGCTTGAAAGGCTCAACCGGTCCAAACAATGCCCTAATCATTTCCTCAATCATGCACGATCTAGGATTTCACCTCAAGAGAGTTCCAAAACAATTTCAAGGATAAAAGAAATCATCCACATGTACAATTCATAAACATTCTCTAAACAAACATTCATATATTTCCAAAGTTAAACAGGCATCTAAGTGAGAAACATATCATGCATAAAAATAAACAAGATTGCTTAAGCATGCTTCAAGATCGCAAATGATTTCACAAAAGAATTGAGGATAATCGCAAGCATTTATATTATTGGCCAACCAAAACTACACTAGCAAATGGCAACAAATCATGCATTCAAAAGATTCATCATTTTTCATTCAAGCATGCATAATATCATGTAGAGAATGTTGAAAATTGAAACTTTTATCAACAACTCACCAGTAATAGCCAAAACATGATATAATCATGAAAACATGATGACTATCACTAGCACATACTTAAACTATCAAAACATGTGTAATCATTAAGCATTAAGGGTGAAAACATGTAAAGATACTCCCCCCAAACCAAAGTGAATGTGTGTTCTTGGTGTTCATGGTCTATAGGGTACTTGAGCTAGTCAAAACAGCAGCCTAACTAGAACTGAGCATTATTAAATAAAAAAAATAGAGAAAAATAGAAAAATACAAAAACAGGGGTGCCACGCCTCGGCGTCGACAAGTGTGCACTGTGGCGTGGAGCTCTCTGGTGTGTCTTCCTGATATGGCAGAGATTGGCACGCCGCGACGTGAACTCTTGCTGCACCGCAGCGTGAGAAGTCATGCTCCAGAATTCTGTAGCAGACCAGTTTCTACTAGAACTGGTGCTCTATTTTGACCCCTAGCACCTCTAAAATGTGTCTAAAAGCTTAAAACACAGAATGTAAAACAAAAACATAAAAAAAACACAAAAACACACTATTAGCACTTATATACAAAACAAGAACATAAACTAAAAACAACATAAAATGCTAAATACTAAAGGATCTAAACATGTCCAAATGGACTTATTGAACATACTAAACAAGGTTTGGACAACAAAAATGCAATAACACACAAAATCAAACTATTGGCATATTTAAAGACTTGAAGCTAAAGAACTAAAACATGTCCAAATGGACTTATTGAGCTAAACTAAAAACAAAACTTGAATTAGGGCAAAGTAAACTCCTTGTCAATATTAGCAATACGGAAATAATGCCTTATCCCTGGCAACGGCCCCAAAAACTTGTTAGGCGTTAACTTGTTAAGGCCAAAACTTGTTTGCCCATTTGCTAACCGCAAGTGCATAGGTCGCACAAGTAATAAAATGATAAGTACAGATATCGTTCCCACAAGGATAAGTTTATTTCTAATGGTAAGTATTAACCGATAGCTTACCTAATTCTATTCAAGAACATAAAAATAGGGGAAATCAATTAAACTAAACACTAAAAAGCCGTAAAAATAATGGTTAGAGATTAGGAAAATCCTTCTTCACCCTTTACTTCAACCAACAACATGCAATCCTCTTCATAAATATGAATGCAATGATTAGGTTAGCTTGAGAATCTACATTAGCTAAACGCCTATGTCTAGGTCATCTAACCATGGTTTCAATTACCCAACTCACGAAGTGTCCTTGAGAGCTAACACAAAATCCACTCTTTAAGGTCTATTCTCAAACACGTGCTACGCATGGCTAAGAGGTATATTTCTATCCCATTAGCGAATCAACTCATCCCGCCATTGGAATAGAATCGAACATGCATCAATCATATATACGATCTCAAACCCAAATCCCTATGTCTAGGTTCATTGGACTTTATCAAATCAACTTAAATGTTGGCCAAACACTTAAGAGCATTAAGAACAATATGATTGAACAAAATCAAAGATCCGCACAAACTCAGAGAAAAATAAATCATTAATATTCATAAAAAGGATTCAAAGTCATCCCTAAATACAGTTGCTACATCATTGAACACGAAAATACAAATCAAAATACATGCTCGAAGAATGAGGAAGTGAAGAAAGCAAAGGGAGAAAGAGAAAGCTTATGGATTTCACCATTGAAGCTCAGATCCTCCTCCAAGAGAAAGAGGGCTTCCATCCTTAGCTCCTCAAGCTCCATCTCCTCCTCCAATGGAGGACTCAGTCGTAGGCTCTAACCCTAAAAAACTGAAAACCTAAAAACCTAAAGAGAAAATCGAGAGAGAGAGAAAAACAGCGTGAAAAATAGAATAAATAGGCTCAGCTCGCCGATGCGTGCTCAACTCGCTGATGCATGCTGCAGCGTGAACAATCCCACGCCGTGGCGTGGAGGCCGTGTGAGAAAACATGTGGTAGGCTATGTTGCTTTCTATGTATGCGCTGCTGAAACCCTCACGCCGCGGCGTGCACATGTTTGCGCCGTGATGTGGAGTACTGGAATACTTCCTTGGCTTCTTTCCTCTAATGTTGGGCCTTGACTTCATTAATTTGTCTCTTTTAAGCCCTTCCTGCATTAGAGAAAGCACCAAGTTAAATACAATTTCAAATATACTTAATCAATAAATAAATATGCGTAAATTGCTCAAAAGCATAAAGGAAGGTATCCAAATGACATTTGACAAATATAAGCATAAAACTTTCTAAATATGCATAAGAACAAGGACCTAGCATGTCATGAAGCACAAATATAGGGCACAAATAACTACATTTCATGGAGTTATCACACCGCAAACTTAAGATGTTGGTAGTCCCCAAGCAATACAAAGTATGACTAAGAAAACTCACTTTGACAATTCATGCTCACATGCATTCAACAATGATAAGTTCAATTTTCTTTTAACCACAACTAGTGCGCAATGATTATAATGGTCCTCAAAGAATGTATATGCCTCACAGTTAAGCTCAATATATACATAATCCTTAACATGCCATCAATCAAGCTTTCAATCATACACATGACATCTCTCACAAACATGCAAGCTCCACTTATCTTTTTCAAATCATGCTCATCCGGATAAGTTTATGAACCTACACATGGATACAAATTAAGATTCCACAAAATTGTAATACAACTCTCTCTCCACTAATGTAAATCACATATGATTGAGGATCAAAAGGGACTTTATAGCTTGTAATGTAAGGCCAATGGTAATGGGCAAAAGAAATGAAGGGAAATGATACAAGACAAACATTGAGAAACACATAATATTATTTCAAGACTTGAGTCACAACTTGATATTTAGCAAGGTATTCAATAGTGAATGCAGAAAACTTGGCAGAACCATTTTGATGCTTTTTACACTTTACTTTTATTAAGCTTTTGCTTTTTCTCTTCTTTTTTTCTTCTTTTTCTTTTTTTTTTCTTTCTTTTTAAAGCAATGCTTCTGTTCTTTTCTCTTTTTCTGCATCTAGTTCCTTCAGGCTCATTTTGCATTGAATATTCATTAACACCCCTAATCTTAAGACTCACTTCAAGAAATAATATACTATGTGCTCAACAAACAATGATGGTAGAAAGAAAATGCAATGCTTTCACATGCATTAGAATAGTTAACAAGATAATGAACACAATGGTTATGAAAAACAAATAAGGTCAAACAATTATAAAACTTTAAAAGGGGACCTAGGGATATAATCATGTAAGGGTAAGCTTGAAAGGCTCAACCGGTCCAATCAATGTCCTAATCATTTCCTCAATCATGCACAATTTAGGATTTTACCTCAAGAGAGTTCTAAAATAATTTCAAGGATAAAAGAAATCATCCACATGCATAATTCATAAGCATTCTCTGGACAAACACTCAAATCTTTCCAAAGTTAAACAAACATCTAAGTGAGAAACACATCATGCATAAAAACAAACAAGATTACTTAAGCATGCTTCAAGATCACAAATGGTTTCACAAAAGAATTAAGGACAATCGTAAACATTTATATCATTGGCCAACCATCACACACTAGCAATTGGAATAATGTCATGCATTCCAAAGATCCATCATTTTCCATTCAAGGATGCATAACAACATGTACAAAGTGAAGAAAATTGAAACTTACATCAACAGCTCACCAGTAATAGCCAAAACAGGATATAATCATGTAAGCATGATGACTATCACTAGCACATACTTAAAGTATCAAAACATGTGTAATCATTAAGCATTAAGGGTGAAAAACATGCAATGATACTCCCCTAAACCAAAGTGAATGTGTGTTCTTGGTGTTTATGTTCTATAGGGTACTTGAGCAAGTCAAAACAGCAGCCTAACTAGAACTGAGCATTATTAAATAAAAAAGATAGAGAAAAATAAAAAAATACAAAAATAGGGGTGCCATGCCACGACGTGGACAAGTGTGCGCCACGACGTGGAGCTCTCTAGTGCGTGTTCCTGATATGGTAGAGACTGGCACGCCTAGGCGTGAACTTGGTGTGCCTTGGCGTGATCAAAAACGTATAGAATTCTGTAGCAAAATTGAGTGTGCGTCGCGGACTGGAGCAATGTTACATCGCGGCGTGAGAGGTCTGACTGCAAAATTCTGCAACAGACTCAGCTTTGTTGCCATTTTTGCTTTTAAGGGACCTCTAGCACCAGGAAAACATGTCTAAAAACTTAAAACACAGAATGTACAACAAAAACTTAATGAAAACACAAAAATACACTATTAGAACTTATATACAAAACAAGAACATAAACTAAAAACAACATAAAAAGCTAAATACTAAAGGATCTAAACATGTCCAAATGGACTTATTGAACATACTAAACAAGGTTTGGACAACAAAAATGCAATAACACACAAAATCAAACTATTGGCATATTTAAAGACTTAAAGCTAAAGAACTAAAACATGTCCAAATGGACTTATTGAGCTAAACTAAAAACAAAACTTGAATTAGGACAAAGTAAACTCCTTGTCAATATTAGCAATACGGAAATAATGCCTTATCCCCGGCAACGACGCCAAAAACTTGTTAGGCATTACTGAGACATAAAGTTTTATCATGCTAACCAACTTGGAAATAAACCTTATCTCCGGCAACGGCGCCAAAAACTTGTTAAAGCCAAAACGTGTTTGCCCATTTGCTAACCGCAAATGCACAGGTCGCGCAAGTAATAAAATGATGAGCACAGATATCGTTCCCATGAGGATAAGTTTATTTTCAATGCTAAGTATTGATCGATAGTTTACCTAATTCTATTCAAGAACATAAAAATAGGGGAAAGCAATTAAACTAAAGACAAAAAAGTGGTAAAGATAATGGTTAGAGATTAGGGAAATCCTTCTTCACCCTTTACTTCAACCAACAACATGCAATCCTCTTCATAAATATGAATGCAATGATTAGGCTAGCTTGAGAATCTACATTAGCTAAACGCCTATGTCTAGGTCATCTAACCATAGTTTCAATTACCCAACTCACTAAGTGTCCTTGAGAGCTAATACAAAATTCACTCTTTAAGGTCTATTCTCAAACATGTGTTATGCATGGCTAAGAGGTATATTTCTATCCTATTAGCGAATCAACTCATCCCGCCATTGGAATAGAATCAAACATGCATCAATCATGCAAACGATCTTAAACCCAAAACCCTATGTCTAGGTTCATTGGATTTTATCAACTCAACTTAAATGTTGGCCAAACACTCAAGAGCATTAAGAACAATATGATTGAACAAAATCAAAGATCCACACAAACTCAGAGAAGAACAAATCATTAATATTCATAAAAAGGATTCAAAGTAATCCTTAAAATAGCTGCTACATCATTGAACACGAAAATACAAATCAAAATACATGCTTAATGAATGAGGGAGAGAAGAAAGCAAAGGGAGAAAGAGAAAGCTTATGGATTTCGCCATTGAAGCTCATATCCTCCTCCAAGAGAAAGAGGGCTTCCATCCTTAGCTCCCCAAGCTCCATCTCCACCTCCAATAGAGGACTAGCCGCAGCCTCTAACCCTAAAAAGCTAAAAACCTAAAAACCTAAAGAGAAAACTGAGAGACAGAGAGAAACAGCGTGAAAAATAGAATAAATAAGCTTAGCTCGTCGATGCGCGCTGTGGCGTGAATAATCCCACGCCGCAGCGTGGAGGCCGTGTGAGAAAACACGTGGTAGGCAGTGTTGCTCTCTATGTATGCACTTCTGAAACTCTCACGCAGCGGCGTGCACATGTTTACACCGCGGCATGGAGTACTGGAATGCTTCCTTGGCTTCTTTCCTCTAATGCTGGGCCTTGGCTTACATCAATTTGTCTCTTTTGAGCCCTTCCTACATTAGAGAATGCACGAAGTTAAATACAATTTTAAATTTACTTAATCAATAAACAAATATGCGTAAATTGCTCAAAAGCATAAAGGAATGTATCCAAATGACATTTGACAAATATAAACATAAAACCTTCCAAATATGTATAAGAACAAGGACTAAGCATGCCATGAAGCATAAATATGGGGCATAAATAACTACATTTCATGGAGTTATCAGCGTTGGCAAAACATAAAGCCTTATCAAGCTAACCAAATCAAAAATAAAACTTATCCCCGGCAACGGCGCCAAAAACTTGATAGGGTCAAAATGTGTTTGCCTATTTGCTAATCGCAAGCGCATGGGTCGCGCAAGTAATACAGATACAGAGTAAGAGATCGTTCCCAAGAGGATAAGTTTATTTCCAAAGCTAAGTATTAACTGATAGCTTACCAAATTTTATTCAAGAACATAAAAATAGAGGAAAGCAATTAAACTAAAGACTAAAAAGCAGTAAAGATAATGGTCAGAGATTAGGGAAATTCTTCTTCACCCTTTACTTCAACCAACAACATGCAATTCTCTTTATAAATATGAATGCAATGATTAAGTTAGCTTGAGAATCTACATTAGCTAAACACCTATGTCTAGGTCATCTAACCATGGTTTCAATTGCCCAACTCACTAAGTGTCCTTGAGAGCTAACACAAAAGCCACTCTTTAAGGTCTATTCTCAAACACGTGCTATGCATGGTGACGAGCGCCGAACTTAATCAAAATTAAAACTGAGTTGTACCTATGGCTTATAGCATAAGAGTTAACATCGGATCGTCTCTCCAGGATCTTAGTTTGCAAATTAATCAGATCAAGCTGATAATTGGGGGGTTTGAGTAAGAATAGAATATGAAAATAACAGAATTAAGGGAAGAACAATTAATGAAAAGCATAATCGATCCAAAAATCTATCCAAAATTTGATGGATTCTATCATAGATCATTAAATAAACATTTGGATTGCATTTGAATGATTAACTTGGAATTAACCGAGATCTCAGCATTAAATCCAGAATTCTTACTAGATAATCATCTAGAATTCAATTAACAATTGATACACAAATTCGCAATCACAAAATTCATGTTAGATCTATGTTAATTTTAGACCCAAATTCAATTAATCTAAGCACAAATCAACATTTAACTTCTAATTCCATGACTAAACCAAATTAATAACTCAATCAGAATTCTTAATCCCAAATCAAAATCCAATCAGATCAAGAAAACAAAAAAGAAGGGGAAAAAGAAGAATCCAAATACAATTCAAAATAAGAAATTAGAACAAGGTCTCAAGAATCCAAACTGAAATTTCTTCAAGAATCCCGAATTGGCTATAAGGTGTTTAGCCCTCCATCAGAAGAGAAAAACCCAGAAACGAAATTAGAGAGAAGGGAGAGGAGAGAAAAGAGTTCTAGAGAGAAGTCAAAAAAGTATGAAATGAAAAACTCATTTTCAGATCACCCACTCTCTCAAACTATAAACTGCCCCCTAAATTGGCCTCTAGTGCCTCATTACACTTCCCAAACACAGCTAGGCCTTGTAGGAATGAAATGGCCTAAGTTTCATCTGAATTAGACTTGAATTGACTAAGATATGCTCACTTTAGTGCCATATGCTCCTCAAACCTGAGTCTGAACTTCCAGGCCCAATTAGGCCCACTAGACATCTGATTGAAACTTTGAGCTCTTCATCAAAGTTATAGAGCTTCCTCTCAGCTTTCTTACAAGGTAAAATGCATAATTTTTAGATTCTAGAACTCAAGTTATAGCTGGAATATAGAAACAACATCAAAACTCATTAATGCTGGAAAAATTCAATTAAGCCCAACTTATAAAACATGTCCAAGGTCAAACAACTAAGTACATGAAGAGTGTAAAACACTAAAAATAAGGGCTTATTAATGTGTAAAATATATGATTATCAAATTCTCCCACACTTAGCTTTTTGCACTCCTGGGCAAAACACAAGAGACCAAAACTAGGGAATAAAGAAAAGCAAAAACTCAAAAGCTAATAACTCTAAAAGACTCAAATTCTAATGACATTCAAGAATGTAAAAGTTTACAAGCAAAAGGAGAAATAAAAGATTCAAGGGAACAAAACATTCATGAATTAAAATTTCTTCACATCTCAAACCAACAAGTAAGGTAGCTTCAACTTGAAAAGCATGAATCAAGAATGATAGATCCTCACAAGATACACTCTCAATCCCTCAAGTATTTATAAGGTAAGTATTTCACTCAATTCAACTCATGAACAATTGCACTACGATCATCTTGCTTATGTTCTACTTCTCCACTACACAAAACACATGCACACAAAAATCAAGAGGACTTTATTCAAGGTTGTAATGGGGCAAAGGTAAGGGAAGGAAATAATATGGATATGACAAGATAAATACCAAAGAGAATGAAAGAGCATTGGGAAGGAACTCAAATGACAAGTAAGAAACATGAAATTTTATTCCCCAACTTCAAATAATGCATATTCTCTTTATATATTTCCTTCTCTTAATTAATTTTTTTTTCTTTCACAACCTTTCTTGAATTTATTCTTTTTTTTTCTTTTCTTTCTTTTTCTTAATTTTTTTTTTCATTTGGCTTTTTCTTTCTTTTTTTTTAATTCTTATTTTTTGGTTTTTTTTTATATCACCAAACATCTTGCACATTGCACATCAAATTTCACAACCCCCCACACTTGAACTACTACCCACAAGCCAAAAGAGCTCCTCTAATGAAAATGAACCAGTGCTCTCCCATTCCCTAAAGTAAAGGTAAAAACATGATTTTCACATAAGGCATACAATGAGCTAAAACAAAGAATAGGCAAGTAGGCTCAAGAGGGTTAAACAAAGGAAAATGATGCAAGGTTGACTATTTGGCCAAAGTAGTTAACCAAGAAAGAACGCCTCAATCATGTTCATGCATGTAAGTGAAAAATGTAGCCTAAAAAAGAATCAAAGCAAGTTCTAGAGTGATCAAATGACATGAGTGAAAATCACACAAGAAAGAAGAGAATGGTGCAAATGCTAATTCAACCAATAGGCTCAAAATCTCACAAGGTATGCATCCATCAAACTTAATCCACTAATTCAAACATTCACCACCAAGCATATCAAATTCAAGAAGAAAGAAAATTTATTCAATCATGTTATGAACCTTGAATTTCAATTAACTCAAACTTTTCAACTTCACAAACCTCAAAACATCATTGAAAAGCAAATCAACACACTTTTTTTTTTACAGAAAAAGTAAATAGCAAAAATAGAAAAACACGAAAAGAATTTAAAAGCAGAGGAATAATAGCAAAAATAGAAAAATAGAATTTAAAAATAGCAGAAAAATAGCCAAAACAATGAGAAAATAGAAAATAGTAAAAACAAAAAATAGCAAACAACAAGATTTTTATGACAAAAGAAAAGAAAACAACAAATAAAAACATTAGAAACAGAAAAATAGTAGAAACAGAAAATTATGCGAGAAAAATAGAAAATTATGCAAAGCAAAAATTGAAAAATAGAAATAGCAGAAAAATAGAAGTTAAAAATAGTGAACATAGAATGCTAAACACAAAGCTAAAATGCTAAAACCCTAAACAGTGAAAACAGAATGCTAAAATGCCTTCCCCCACTTAAATGCCGCATTGTCCTCAATGTGAACACAAAGCAAAAGATAAGTAGGCATATGAAATAAAAGAGCAAGGGAGGAAAACACCTTCATCAAGGTGGAAAGATCTGCACTTGGAGAAAGGCGGGCTTGTCCAAGGAGAGCTCCTCCACAAGTGCGAGGCTCGCAAGGCTCTCAAGAAAGGGCTTAAGATAGTGCCCATTAACCTTGAAACTCTTGTTGGTGGCTTCATTTGAAATCTCCACTGCACCATAAGGAAAGATGTTAATGACAACAAAAGGACCATCCCACCTAGTACGGAGCTTACCGACCATGAGTTTAAGGCGAGAGTTGAACAAAAGCACTTTTTGGCCAACGAAGAACTCTTTTCTGGAAATCATTTTGTCATGGAAATGCTTAGTCTTTTTGATAACTGTACAGAGTGTAGTTATTAGTGCCCTATATCTGTCCTTTATGGCATGATTAGTCCTTGTTTGTAAGCATTAATGGAAGGTTTTAGCATCATTCATATCTGATTTCATTCTGATGACTTCCATTGTGATCCTGAGTAAATACTTTCAAGATTATGATCAAATTGAGTACATTTGCATGATTCAATAAATTGATAAATTTTCTTATATAGGCAGGTCTCAAATGAAGCATGGAATTGAAGAATTTGAAGCAGCTTTGGACTAGGAAGCCTAAGAGAAGATTAAAAGAAAAGATCAGCACTCAACGCCGCGATGTGGATTGGTGGCGCCGCGGCGTTTCCCTGCTTCAGTAGATAAAACCCGAGGCTGGAGCGCTGCAACGGTGAAGAGTGGGCGCCTCAGGCGCCTGTGACCTAATTACACGCGCACCGTGGCGTAACTTGTTGGACGCCGCGGCGTGATCCTGTTTTATTCAGCCTATAAATACATTTGCACCGAATTTCTACGAAAGTTTTCATCATTTTTGGAGAGCAGCTGCTGGTTTTTAGGTTTTTAGACCTAGAGGAAGCAGAAAAGGCTAAGGTTGGAGGCCATCCTTCCAATGGAGGGTGAATCAAGCTTAAAGGATAACATCTATTGAGCTTCCTTCCTTTCTTTTCTTCTTTTCTCTCTTTACTGATTCATGATCATGATTTATTTGTTTGTACTTTCATAATTCATGGCTAGTTAGGCTGTATATAAGTTTTCTTTTGTAGTTTCTTATAGATACTGATGAATATGTAATCTTTTGAGTATATATTGAAGTTTAGTTAAGTTCAATCATAATCTGTGTTTAATGCTTGTGGTTGGCTGATCACTAATTGCATGATATTAATATTGGCAAATGAACTAGACATAGGGATTTGTTAATATGGATATGGTGTGATTGATACATGTTCAGTGAGTTCAATTGGCTTGGATGAGCTGATTCGTTAATAGGATAGAAATATACCTATTGGCCATGTATAGTGTGTGATTGAGAATAGATCATTAATGAGTGGAGTTTGCACGAGTTCTCAAGGAAACTTAATGAGCTGGGTAAATGAAACCAAGGTTAATTGACCTAGACATAGGCTTTTAACTAAATCAGATTCTCAAGCTAACTAAACCAATCTTTGATGTTGCTTGTAAGGATTGCAATTCATTAGTTGAAATAGGAAATGAAAAGTAATTCTTATTTCTCTATTTATCTATTTATCTTAGAGTTATTGCTTTTCAGTCTTTATATTTCTTTAACCATTCATTTATAAATTTAATGCTTTTGGATAGCATTAATTAGACTATTGGCTAATACTTAACTTTTATATGAAATACATTTTCCTCGTGGGATCGATCTCTTACTCTGTAACTGTATTACTTGTGCGATCCGTGCACTTGCGGTTAGCAAAAAGGGCAACACGTTTGACCCTCAACAAGTTTTTGGCGCCGTTGCTGGGAAATAATGGTTATTCTATTTAGTTGATATTAGCAATGAGTCTAATTAATGCTAATTCAAATTTTGATTTGTACATATTATTCTAAGTTTTCAGTTTATCTATTTTTTTATAGGTACTAAGATGGCAGACGATAACGCTACGCTCCAGTTGGAGGATGATAGTCATACAAGACCATTAAGGGAGTTTGCAACCCTCACATGGAGAACTTGCAGTCCAGTATTAGAAGGCCTGCCATCCGTGCTAATAATTTTGAAATCAAACCGGCCATCATTCAAATGATACAGACTTCTGTGCAATTTGGCGGTTTGCCCAAGGAGGATCCTAATGCTCATCTTTTCAATTTTCTGGAGATCTGTGACACGTTCAAGCATAATGGTGTCTCTGATGATGCTATTCGATTACGACTTTTCCCTTTCTCTCTCCGAGATAGATCCAAGAGTTAGTTGCAGTCTCTACCTGCGGGATCCATCAGCACTTGGAATGACTTGTGTGGTAAATTCCTAAATAAGTATTTTCCACCGGCTAAGACTGCTGAGATGGTGAATGATATCACATCATTCACCCAAGCTGATTCTGAGTCCTTGTATGAAGCATGGGAGAGATACAAGGATTTGCTTCGAAGGTGCCCTCATCATGATATTCCACCGTGGCACCAAGTTTACTCATTTCACAAAGGATTGCTACCCCACCATCGACCTATAGTAGATGCGGCTGCTGGAGGATCTTTATTGAGCAAGTCTTTTGATGATGCATTCCAATTGCTTGATGAATTGGCAGCTAACAGCTACCAATGGCCTTTGGAACGAACTACTTCAAGGAGAGTGGCTGGAGTGCATGAACTTGACCCAATGGCAGCCTTATCAGCTCAGGTAGCCATAATCACAAGTAAAGTGGATCGTTTGGGGATTAGCCATCAACAAAGCCCGTTTGTGCTGTGTAACAAGTGTGGAGAGAATCATTCAAGTGATAGTTGCCCTTTTAGTACAGAAACTGTTCAATATGTTGGTAACTACCGCCCGCAACAAAATAATGCATACTCTAACCAGTACAACCCAGGATGGAGAAATCATCCTAATTTCTCCTGGAGGGACAATCCAGGAGCTTCCTCATCTGCTCCACTGAATGACAGACCTTATAATTCTTCAGGTTTTCCTTCCCAATTAAGACAACGGGGCCAAGATCGAAAACCCTCTTTGGAAGATATGTTTTCACAGTATATGGTCAAGACGGATTCTTACATGACAAAGACCGATTCTCAGTTGGCCAAACATGAAGTGATGTTGCAGAGCCAAACTGCTTCCATGCGAGCTTTAGAAACTCAAGTAGGGCAGTTGGCTACTGCTATCAATAATAGGCCTCCAAGAACCTTCCCTAGTGACACTGTAAATAATCCAAAGGGTGTCTCTAATGAGCACTGCAATGCCATTTCACTGAGAAGTGGGAGAAACATTCAAGGGAATCCGAGAATAAAGCTGCTTGAAAAGGATAATGAAGCTGTCAGAGAAAAGGAAGTGGAGAGTCTAGAAGTCAGGCAAAGTCGAGATATTGCCAATGGGAATGGAGAGGAGAAGAAGAAGGAGTTCAAGCCATATGTTCATCCTTTGCCTTTCCCTAATAGGCAAGTGAGTAAAAAGCTTGAGCACCAATTCCAGAAGGTTTTAAAAGTGTTCAAAAAGCTGCAAATCAACATTCCATTCGCCGAAGCTTTAGAACAAATGCCAAGCTATGTAAAGTTCATGAAGGAAATCCTATCAAAGAAGAGAAAACTTGGTGACTTTGAAACAGTTGTCCTGACAGTGGAATGCAGTGCAATTCTGCTAAACAGACTCCCTCCTAAGCTCAAAGATCCCAGAAGTTTCACCATACCCTGCACAATTGGTGATAAGTTCACTGGCCATGCCCTGTGTGATTTAGGAGCCAGTATCAATCTCATGCCCTATTCTATCTATCAAAGATTAGGTTTGGGAGAAGTTTCGCCTACTTCAGTTACATTACAGTTGGCAGACCGAACCCTTACTCATCCAAAGGGGGTTATTGAGGACGTGTTGGTTAAAGTGGATCAGTTTATCTTCCCTGTGGATTTCGTTATACTTGACATGAAGGAGGATAGCAAGGTTCCGTTGGTTTTTGGCAGGCCATTTCTAGCAACAGGGAGAGCTCAAATTAATTTGGAGAAAGGTGAACTCATCATGAGGGTTCAAGATCAAGAGGTGAAGTTCAATATATATGATGCACAACAAAGCCCTCAAGATCTAGAAGATTGTGCATTGGTGAGCATTATTGATGGGATGACATCCAAGGAAGGAGGTATCAGTGAAGCCTGTGTTCATGGCCAAGGTTCAGTCATTGTTGATAGTGAAATGAACCAGTTAAAGGCTACTATGGTAGTAAACTTGTTAAATGCACTGTTAAGCAGACTCCAAACTTGGAGTTGAAAGTCAGGCCATTTCAAATGCATCAAACTAATTTTTTAAATCAGGAGGAAGTTTCTCCTTTCTGATAGAAATGCATTTGAAACAGCAGATAAGTCCTGCCGGGACTATAAATTAGGCCCTTTTTGGGAGGGAACCCAAATTTTTGCTTTTCAGGTATGAACATGTAAATATTTCACTTTTTAAGATTTTGTATATTTATGTATTATATTGTGTAAATTAACCTTGTAGGTAAGTTTTTGTGCTGCTAAATGCCACATTTTAGTCAAAATCACAGCTGAAGTGAATTTGCTGCAGAATTATGCAGTAAGACTGATGGCGCCGCGGCGTGATGTTTGTTTTGGGCTACAAACCAGGGAGCTCAGCGCCGCGACTTGGCAGATCCTAATGTCGCGGCGCTATGAGCGCAGCAGTAAAAAAAATAGAAAAGTAAAAAGTAATTAGTAAATAGTAATAATTTAAATAATTAAATTAGGAGGGAATTAATGCACGCCGCGGCGCACTCGGTTTCACGCCGCGGCGCATGTGGGCGGTGGTGTTTTATGCAGAGGCGCTTGGGTCTCTTCATTTTCTTACCCTTTTCTCTCTCACTTTCATTTTCTCTGTTTTCTCTCTTTCACGTTCCCTGCGTCACTCTGCTTTCTCATCATCTTTTCACCACGCATTTGTCTCCAGTAAGGTATGTCTTTCATTATTCTTAGTTTTTGTCAATTTTTAGTTTATTTTTTTTTCTTGTTTTCTCCTAGGTTGTTTTTGGGTGTCTGTTTATAGTTTTATTTTTTTTTTTTGTTAGATAGCTCATTTTTGTTAATTATACTTAGGTTTTATTAGGTTTTAGTCTTAAATACTACCTGTATGCATTTTTGAATTAGATTGGACGCCCTGAGGCGTGCGCACCTGGAAATTTAAGGGCTACGCGCCGCAACATTACGTTGAATGCCGCGGCGTGAATAAGAACAGATTGAATGTCACGACGTTACGTTGAATGTCACGGCGCAGTGTTGCGTTTTGTGCGCCGCGACGCCCTTTGTGCATGTCGCGGCGCTTAGTCCTAAAGTTTGGCAGAATTGTTCAATTTTCCATATGTTCAATGTTTTCTATTATCCACTCTGATTTTTGCAAATTTTGTTTCAGGTTATGGCTCCGAAAAGAGGGCGAGTTTTGCTTAGAGGCTCATCCAGTCGGCAGCCTAGGGAGCCTTCTCCCCCTCCTGCTGATTATGACAGGAGGCGATTTATATCCGCCGAGGCTGCTGAGAGGTATTCGATTCTGATCACTCGTCCGCTCATTCTGGAGCGAGGCTTTGCCTTTTCCCGAGCTCTACATCCGGAGCTGGAAAGGCGATTGAACCACCTAAACTGGAACACATTTGCTCAACATCCGGAATCATCTGCAGTGCTTCCAGTTGTTCGCGAGTTCTACGCGAATGCTGCTTTTCTTGGTGAGGGGGGCACCGCAGTCCGAGTTCGCGGTCGTGTGGTTTCGTTTTCTCCAGCTGCTATTCGAGCTGCTCTGGGACTTCCTCCGCCTCCAGAAATTTGTGAATATGCTGAATTTTGTCGATGGGAGCCGGAGGAGGGTATAGATGTTAATGTGGTCACAGCACAGATTTGTTTGGCTGAATCTCAGCCTGTCATGTGGACCATGAGCATTCAGACGAACAGGCCTAGATATTTTGCACGCACTCATTTGACCCCGGAGGCACGGGCGTGGTATCATTTCATCAGCACGCGCATCCTGCCATCCGCTAACCTCTCCGAGGTTACCCGCGATCGAGCTATATTGATCTATGCTATCATGGAGGGTCGCTCGATTGATGTTTCCATGCTCATCTTCCATCAGATACTGAGGTCTACTCGGGAGTATCGGAGCCTCTTCTTTCCATTTCTCATACATTCCTTGTGCAGCCGACATCAGGTCCGCTGGGGGCCTCATGAGGAGCTTACCGACGTTCGGTAGCTGCTGAACGATACATTTATTGAGCGAGTAGGGGCGGCTCCCGCTGCAGCGCCAGCACGGCAGAGGCAGTCTCGTGGAGAGCCTAGATCGGCTTCTCGACCAGCTCCTGCTCCTGAGGCCATTGCTCCATCCCAAGCCGCACCTACTGATGATACCGATTGGCGTGCCCGAATGGAAGCTATGATGGTGTATCAGATGCAGACACAGAGGTGGATGGCAGAACGTCTAGGGCTTCCGTTGGCTGATTATCCAGTTCCTTCTTTCCCACCCACTTCGGTCGCTGCCCCCACCCAGGCTGGCCCTTCTCATGCCCCTGATGCCGATGTCCCTGACAGTGATGCTGATGATGACGAGGATGGTGATGGTTCTGATGCCGAGGGCCCTGACAGTGATGATCCGTCCTTCTAGTTGTGCATTCAGGGCATTTTTCTTTCATTGTATTTATTTTTTTTTTATATATGTATTTCTCTTTTGTACAGTCTGGGACAACTTTGTTTCCCTCAAGTTTGGGGGGTGTCTTTAACTTTATGTTTTGATTATTTATGCAGTACTATTATGTTTTCAGTTTATTATGTTTATATGCATATGTTTTGATATTATGTATGTTTGTTAGTTTTATATTTCTTTTAGAAGTGTATATATGCGTTATAGTATTTTAGCTTAAATATTAACTTTAGGAGCAATTATCTTGAAACAATTTGATGAAAAATCCATTCAAGATACAATCGGTGTTCCCTTTCACTTGATGTATTGTAATGTTTCAAAAGCTAGTGTGTATGGTTGTCCCAATGATAGATGTGGATACAATTGACCTTTATTTATCTGTGAATCCATATGTAATCTTTGGCGCATGCTTAAGCATTCTAGTTTCTTTTTATGCATGGTGAGTTTCCCAATTGCATGTTTTTTGAACTTTGGAAAGGATAAGAAAGTTTGCTTGAAGAAAGTTTATGAATGATACATGTGAAAAATTTGATTATCCTTGAAATTGTTTGGCAACTCTCTTGAGGCAAAATCCTAGGTTGTGTCTGATTGAGGAAATGATTAGGGCATTGTTTGGATTGATTGAGCCTTAAAAAGCTTACCTGATATGATGATATCCTTAGGTCCTATTTGGAAGCCTTATACTGTCTGGCCTTATTTGTTTTTCATAACCATTGTGATCGTTAACCTGTTAACCGTTCTAATGCATGTGAAAACATTGCATTTTCTTCCTACCTTCTTTGTTTATTGAGTGCATTATATATGTTATTTCTTGAAGTGAGTCTTATGATTAGGGGTATAAATATTCAGTACAAAATAAGCCTGAAGGAACCAGATGCAGTTACAGAAAAAAAAAATTTATTGCTTTGCAAAAGAAAAAGAAAGAAAGAAAGACAAATGCATGAAAAAAAAAAAGAAAAGAAAAGCAAAGCAAAAGTGAAGTAAAGTTTGCAAAGCATCAAAGTGGTTCTGGCAAATTTTCTGATCTCATTGTTAAATACCCTGCTATTATATAGGCTCATGAATTGGAATATCATATGTATATTTCTCAATGTTTGTGTTAATCCTATTCTTTTATTCTGTTACCCATTACTCTAGGCCTGACATTATAAGCTAATAAAGACCCTTTTGATCCTCAATCTTGCATGATCTACATTAGTGGAGAGAGAGTTGTATTACAATCTTGTGGATTTTGTGAATTATGTTCGTGTGTATATTTATAACCTCATTTGGGTGAATTTGAATTGAATGAAAGAGGTTTTTCTTGCATGGTTTGGGAAGAATATCTTGTATGAAAGGAAGCTATGAATGTTAGCATGATGAGGATTATGTATGCGTGAACCTGATTCTAAGGTATCTGTCTTCTTTGAGGTTTATGCAATCATCATATACTAGCCTGAGTTAAGTGAAAGTGGGATGTTTAAAAATGGCTAAAAATAGGTTGCCAATTGATCTTTGTGAATGTACTTTGTTTTGCTCGAGGACTAGCAAAAATCTAGGTTTGGGGGTGTGATAACTGTACAGAGTGTAGTTATTAGTGCCCTATATCTGTCCTTTATGGCATGATTAGTCCTTGTTTGTAAGCATTAATGGAAGGTTTTAGCATCATTCATATCTGATTTCATTCTGATGACTTCCATTGTGATCCTGAGTAAATACTTTCAAGATTATGATCAAATTGAGTACATTTGCATGATTCAATAAATTGATAAATTTTCTTATATAGGCAGGTCTCAAATGAAGCATGGAATTGAAGAATTTGAAGCAGCTTTGGACCAGGAAGCCGAAGAGAAGATTAAAAGAAAAGATCAGCACTCAACGCCGCGACGTGGATTGCTGGCGCCGCGGCGTTCCCCTGCTTCAGTAGATAAAACCCGAGGCTGGAGCGCCGCAACGTTGAAGAGTGGGCACCTCAGGCGCCTGCGACCTAATTACACGCGCGTCGTGGCGTAACATGTTGGACGCCGCGGCGTGATCCTATTTTATTCAGCCTATAAATACATTTGCACCGAATTTCTACGAGAGTTTTCATTATTTTTGGAGAGCAGCTGCTAGTTTTTAGGTTTTTAGACCTAGAGGAAGCAGAAAAGGCTAAGGTTGGAGGCCATCCTTCCTATGGAGGGTGAATCAAGCTTAAAGGATAACATCTATTGAGCTTCCTTCCTTTCTTTTCTTCTTTTCTCTCTTTACTGATTCATGATCATGATTTATTTGTTTGTACTTTCATGATTCATGGCTAGCTAGGCTGTATATAAGTTTTCTTTTGTAGTTTCTTATAGATACTGATGAATATGTAATCTTTTGAGTATATATTGAAGTTTAGTTAAGTTCAATCATAATTTGTGTTTAATGCTTGTGGTTGGCTGATCACTAATTGCATGATATTAATATTGGCAAATGAACTAGACATAGGGATTTGTTAATATGGATATGGTGTGATTGATACATGTTCGGTGAGTTCAATTGGCTTGGATGAGCTGATTCGTTAATAGAATAGAAATATACCTATTGGCCATGTATAGTGTATGATTGAGAATAGATCATTAATGAGTGGAGTTTGCACGAGTTCTCAAGGAAACTTAGTGAGCTGGGTAAATGAAACCAGGGTTAATTGACCTAGACATAGGCTTTTAACTAAATCAGATTCTCAAGCTAACTAAACCAATCTTTGATATTGCTTGTAAGGATTGCAATTCATTAGTTGAAATAGGAAATGAAAAGTAATTCTTATTTCTCTATTTATCTATTTATCTTAGAGTTATTGCTTTTCAGTCTTTATATTTCTTTAACCATTCATTTATAAATTTAATGCTTTTGGATAGCATTAATTAGACTATTGGCTAATACTTAACTTTTATATGAAATACATTTTCCTCGTGGGATCGATCTCTTACTCTGTAACTGTATTACTTGTGCGATCTGTGCACTTGCGGTTAGCAAAAAGGGCAACACGTTTGACCCTCAACACTTTTCCTTATAGATCTTGGAATTCTCATAAGCCTCTAAACGAAGTTCCTTAAGTTGTTGTAATTAAAGCTTCCTCTCTGAACTCGCTTGGTCAAATGCTAAGTTACAACTCTTAACTGCCCAGTATGCACGATGCTCTATCTCCACTGGAAGGTGGCATGCTTTACCAAAGACAACCCTAAAGGAAGACATCCCTATAGGTGTCTTATAAGCAATATGATGAGCCCGAAGAGCATCTTCTAACCGGCGGCTCCAATCCTTCCTATTCGGCTACACCATTTTCTCCAAAATCTACTTTAGCTCTCTGTTAGAAACCTCAGCCTGCCCGTTAGTTTAGGGATGATATGCTGTAGACACTCTATGCACAACGCCATACTTCCGAAACAAGGCCTCCATAGTCCGGTTACAAAAATGAGTCCCCTGGTCACTAATGATAGCTCAAGGCACTCCAAACCTACAAAATATGTTAGACTAGACAAAATCCACAACAACACGAGCATCATTTCCTAGTGGCCTTAGCTTCCACCCATTTAGAGACATAATCAACCGCAAGAAAAATACAAGAAAAACCAAAAGAGACAGGGAAAGGGCCCTCAAAATCGATACCCCAAACATCAAAGACCTTATAGAAAAGAATGGGCTACTAGGGCATCTCCTGCCAGCGGGTGATGGCCACTCCTGCTCTCTAACATTGCTCAAAAGTAGTGAAAGCCTGGTGCGCATCTCTGAAAATGGTGGGCCAGTAGAATCCAGAGTCCAACACCTTCCAAGCTATCCACTGTGGTCCAAAGTGTCCTCCGACTAGAGAGGCATGACAGAAGTGAAGAACTGACTAGATCTCATGGTCAAGTATGCATCTGCGAATCACCTGGTCACTACAAAATTTCTACAAATATGGATCATCCCAAATATAATATTTAGCATCACTCTTAAGCTTAGCTCTCTGTGATCTAGATGCATGAGAAGGAAAAATAGATGCAACCAAGTAATTAACTAAATCTGTAAACTAATGGGAAAGTGAGGTATCATGCAGCTACATAAGCTGCTAATCTGGAAAATCATCTCTGATAGGAGAAGGGTCAACAATTCTTTCAATCCTACCCAAATGATCTGCCACCAAATTCTCTGCTCCACTCCACTCCTATCTCTAATCTCCACATCAAACTCCTGGAGAAGCAGCATCCGTCTAATCAACCTAGGCTTTGAATCTGCCTTCTTCAATAGGAACTTTAAGGCTGCATGATCAGGAAAGATAACCACTTTAGAGCCAAGCAAATATGATCTAAACTTATCAAGTACAAATACAATAGCAAGCAACTCTTTCTCAGTGGTAGTATAGTTAGCCTGGGTAGCATCTAAAGTCCTGGAAGCATAGGAGATGACATGAGGCAGCCTGCTAACTCTCTGTGCAAGGACAGCTCCCACTGCATAGTTAGATGCATCACACATGAGTTCAAAAGGGAGTGTCCACTTGGGTGACTGAATGATGGGAGTGGTGGTCAAAGCTCTTTTGAGGCAATCATAAGCCTCTCTACACCTGTCATCAAAATCGAAAACAACATCTTTCTGCAACAAGTGGGACAGTAGAAGGGCCTTTTTGCTGAAATCTTTAATGAACTGCCTGTGAAAACCTACATGGCCAAGAAAAGAACGAACCTCTAGCACGCAAGATGGGTTAGGTAACTGGGAAATAACATCAATTTTAACAGGATCTACCTCAATACCCTTCCGAGAGATCACATGGCCTAAGACTATACCCTATTCTACCATAAAATGACACTTCTCATAATTAAGAACAAGGTTAGTCTCAATGCACCCATGCAAAACTCTATCCAAACTGTCCAAACAAGCATCAAAGGAGGAACCATAAACATTAAAATCATCCATAAACACCTCAATGCAATCCTCTAAAAAGTCAGTAAAGATACTTACCATGCATCGCTGGAAAGTTCTAGGGCCATTGCATAGGCCGAAAGGCATCCTCCTGTAGGCAAAAGTGCCAAAGGGGCAGGTGAATGTGGTCTTCTCCTGGTCCTCTGGTGCTATGTGGATCTGGAAATAACCTGAAAAGCCATCAAGAAAATAGTAGTAAGATTTTCCAGCCAAGTGCTCAAACATCTGATCAATAAAGGGCAAAGGAAAATGATCCTTTCTGGTCACTTAGTTTAGCCGCCTGTAATCAATACAAACTCTCCAACTACTCTGCACTCTAGCAGGAATCAGCTCATCTCGATCATTCTTCACTACTGTGATTCTTGATATCTTTGGAACCACTTGAACTGGACTCACCCAAGCACTATCTGATATAAGATAAATGATGCCAGCTTGCAGAAGCTTGGTCACCTCCTTCTTTACCACATCTAGGATCAAAGGGTTAAGTTGCCTCTGTGGTTATCTCACTGGCTTAGCTCCATCCTCAAGTAGTATCCTGTGCATGCACATGGAAGGACTAATGCCAGGAATATCAACCAAAGTCCACCTGATAGCTCTCTTATGCTTCCTCAGTATTTGCAGCAACCTCTCCTCCTGCTCAGCATGGAGGTCAGTAGAAATGATCACTGGCAGCTTCTTATCCTACTCTAAGTATGCATACTTAAGGTGTTGTGGGAGTGGCTTAAGCTCTAATGTAGGTGGTTATATTATAGATGGAAGTATCCTGGTGGTAGGAACTGTGTCTACAACCCTACAAAATCCAAACTGTTACATTCTGACCCCATGGAATTTGCTGCTACACCACCATCAAACTGTTCAGAACCTATACAATCGACATCAAAATTAGTATCAAAATCACCATGTAAACAAGATGTAATCTCAGTACAAACACTGCATATTTCAGACTCAGTACAAGTAGCACATGTGTAAGTATCATCAAAATCAGAAAAAATTAAGAAATCTACAGTAAAGAACTCAGACAGGTTATCATTAACTAAATCAGCTAGCAAATCTATATAGAAAACAGAATGCTCCTCCATGGGATGCTTCATGGCATCCAAAATGTTAAATCTGACCACACTATCTCCAAACTCCATGGAAAGAGTGCCTGCATGGACATCAATTTTGGTTTTGGTAGTTTTGAGAAAAGGTCTGCCTTGAATGATGGGAGCCTTGCTGGATTTAGATTCTCCATCCATATCCAAAATATAGAAATCTGCAGGAAAAATCAAGTCATTGACTCTAACAATGACATCCTCAATGAGTCCAGCAGGGTATGCATTACTCTTGTTTGCTAACTGAATGATAACACCTGTATTCTACAAAGGTCCAAGGGCAAGAGAGTTAAACACAGACATAGGCATAACATTAATTGAAGCACCTAAATCTAACATAGCATTTTCGAATTTGCTACTGCCTATGGTACACAGAATAGTAAAAATCCCTGGATCCTTGCATTTCTGGGGCATCCTAGGCTGGATAAGTGCAGACATATTTTACCCCATACTGATCTTCTCATTTCCCTTTAGTCTCCTCCTGTGAGTGCATAGGTCCTTAAGGAACTTGGTATATCTTGGAATTTGCTTGATTGCATCAAGGAGAGGAATGTTGACCTCAACCTTCCTAAATGTCTCCAAGATCTCTCTATCTGTGTCAGTCTCATTAGACTTCTTAAGCTGCACAACCCTCTGAGGGAATGGAAGTGGAATGGACTGCTCCTGCTCATCATTAACTACACTAGGAGTGGGAACAAGATCTGTTTGCTTAATTTTGCTGCTGCATAAAATTTCTAGTATGGCTTGCTACTCCTTAGTCTCTTTTTCTAAACCATGTTGCAACTTACAATCTGGTGCATCAACGGTCTTACCAGATCTTAGAGTGATAGCACTCACATTTCTAGGATTCACCACAATTTATGCAGGCAACTTGTCAGAATCTTGGGACTGTAATTGATTCATTGAACTAGCAAGCTGTCCAATCTGGTTCTCCAAATTCTGAATGGTAGCTTTAGTTCTTTGCTGGAACTGCAAGTTGTTCACTGCCATTTGTTTCATTAAGTCCTCCAAGGTTGGCTCAGATTTAGGAGGTGCTGCACTAGGTTGCTGCATATTCTGCTGTAACATGAAGGGTGGCTAATATAATCTACTGGATCCTGCAGTGGACTGGAAAGGGATCTGCTGCTGCTATTGCCTAAATTGAGTAGGGGCAGATGATGTAGAGTTATTCCCCCACCTCAGATTGGGATGATTCCTCTAACCTGAGTTATATCTGTTGGAGGACAAATCATAACTCTACTGCTACTGCTGAGGCCTGTTGTTATAGATGTTGGCTGCATAGGCCTGTGGGGTACCATCAGTGTCACCCTCTTGTAGTGTAGGACAGGAATCTATGGGATGATCAGCAGAAGTACAGATGCCGCATACTCTGGCAGGAACTACTGTAGCAGGCTGCTGGTGTTGACTCACAGCCAACTGCCTCACCAAGGATGCGAGATCATCAATTTTGCTTTCCAATTTCCTGTGATCTGCAGCATAGGCAGCCTCAATTTCGCGGACACTTCTAGTCAATACCACTGAGTTACTTCTAGTGCCAAACTATTGGGAATTAGTGGCCATATTCTCAATCAGATTCCTTGTAGCCATAGAAGTCTTGTCTACCCATGCTTCTCCATTAGCAGCATCGACCATACTCCTATCTATAGGCAGCAGACCTTCGTAAAAACACACTATTAGCACTTATATACAAAACAAGAACATAAACTAAAAACAACATAAAACACTAAATACTAAAGGATCTAAACATCTCCAAATAGACTTATTGAACATACTAAACAAGGTTTGGACAACAAAAATGCAATAACACACAAAATCAAACTATTAGCATATTTAAAGACTTAAAGCTAAAGAACTAAAACATGTCCAAATGGACTTATTGAGCTAAACTAAAAACAAAATTTGAATTAGGATGAAGTAAACTCCTTATCAATATTAGCAATACAGAAATAATGCCTTATCCCCAGCAACGGCACCAAAAACTTGTTAGGCGTTGCCGGAACATAAAGCCTTATCAAGCTAACCAAATCAGAAATAAAACTTATCCCTGGTAACGGCGCTAAAAACTTGATAGGGTCAAAACATGTTTGCCCATTTGTTAACCGCAAGTGCACGAGTCGCGCAAGTAATACAGAAATAGAGTAATAGACCGTTCCCATGAGGATAAGTTTATTTCCAAAGCTAAGTATTAATGGATAGCTTACCTAATTCTATTTAAGAACATAAAAAAAAGAAGAAAGCAATTAAATTAAAAACTAAAAAGCGGTAAAGATAATGGTTAGAGATTAGGGAAATTCTTCTTCACCCTTTACTTCAACCAACAACATGCAATCCTCTTCATAAATATGAATGCAATGATTAAGTTAGCTTAAGAATCTACATTAGCTAAATGCCTATGTCTAGGTCATCTAACCATGGTTTCAATTGCCCAACTCACTAAGTGCCCTTGAGAGCTAACACAAAATCTACTCTTTAAGGTCTATTCTCAAACACGTGCTATGCATAGCTAAGAGGTATATTTCTATCCCATTAGCGAATCAACTCATCCTGCTATTAAAATAGAATAGAATATACATCAATCATACATACGATCTCAAACCCAAATCCCTATGTCTAGGTTCATTGGACTTTATTAAATCAACTTAAATGTTGGCCAAATACTTAAGAGCATTAAGAACAATATGATTGAACAAAATCAAAGATCCACATAAACTCAGAGAATAACAAATCATTGATATTCCTAAAAAAGATTCAAAGTCATCCCTAAATAAAGCTCAGCTATACAATGAACATGAGAACAAATTACAAAATACATGTTCAAGAAATGAGGAAGAGAAAAGAGAGAAGGAGAAAGCCTATGGATTTCGCCATTGAAGCTCAGATCCTCCTCCAAGAGAAAGAGGGCTTCCATCCTTAGCTCCCCAAGCTCCATCTCCACCTCCAATGAAGGACCCAACCGCAGCTTCTAACCCTGAACTACCTAAAACCTAAGAGAGAAAACTCAGAGAGAGAGAGAGAGAGAGAGAGAAATAGCGTGAAAAATAGAATAAATAGACTCAGTTCGTCGATACGCGTCGCGGAGTGAATAATTACCACACCGCAGTGTAGAGCTCTTTGTCTTGTCAGTATGCGCTGGCTGAGACCATCACGCCGCAGCGTGCACATGTTTGCACCGCGGCGTGGAGCTCTGGAATGCCTCCTTGGCTTCTTTCCTTTAATGCTGGGCCTTGGCTTATATCAATTTGTCTCTTTTGAGCCCTTCCTACATTAGAGAAAGCACCAAGTTAAATATAATTGCAAATCTACTTAATCAATCAACAAATATGCACAAATTGCTCAAAAACATAAAGGAAGATCTCAAAATAGAATTCCACAAATATAAGTATAAAACCTTCCAAATATGCATAAGAACAAGGACTAAGCATGCCATGAAGCACAAATATGCAGCATAAATAACTACATTTCATGGAGTTATCAGAGATGCATAATGGCTATCTTCACCGACATGGTAGAGAAATGTTTGGAGATATTTATGGATGACTTCTCAGTCTTCAGTGATTCTTTTGATGAGTGTCTTAACAATTTGGCCCTGGTGTTGCAAAGGTGTGAGCAGACAAATTTGGTACTCAACTAGGAGAAGTGTCATTTTATGGTCTAAGAAGGTATAGTACTTCACCATAGAGTGTCACAAAAAGGAATTGAGGTGGATAGAGCTAAGAATGAGGTCATTGAGAAGCTTCCTCCACCAATTTCAGTGAAGGGAGTCCGGAGCTTCCTTGGGCATACTAGATTTTACCGGAGGATTATCAAAGATTTTTCCAAGCTTGCTAAACCACTGTGCAACTTGTTGGAGAAAGATATGCCCTTCAAGTTTGATGAGTCTTGTATGGAAGCCTTTCTTGAGTTGAAGAAAAGACTTGTGTCAGCACCCATCATCACTATTCCTGATTGGGCCCTACCATTTGATCTAATGTGTGACGCCAGTGACTATGCAATTAGAGCGGTATTGGGCCAAAGGAAGAACAAAATATTTCATTCCATTTATTATGCAAGCCAGACACTGAATGATGCCCAATTGAATTACACCACTACGGAGAAGGAACTTCTTGCAGTTGTCTTTGCATTCGATAAATTCCAGGCATATTTGATTAGTACCAAGGTCAATGTTTTCACAGATCATTCAGCCATCAAGTATTTGGTAAGTAAAAAATATGCCAAGCCGAAGTTGATTCGCTGGGTTTTATTGCTCCAAGAGTTTGACCTGGAGATTAGAGATCAGAAGGGTGCTGAGAACCAGGTGGCTGACCATCTTTCTAGGTTGGAAAATGAGAATTATCAACATAAACTAGCCTTGATTCGTGAGACTTTCCCAGATGAACAATTATATGCTGTGATTGCTAGTTCAGATCCATGGTATACGGACTATGCAAACTACATTGTGACTGGATTGATTCCTTTTGAGTTATCCCATCACCAAAGGAAAACGTTATTGCATGATGTTAAGTTTTACTTGTGGGATGAACCTTATCTCTTCAAGTAGTGTACTGATCATATAATTAGAAGATGTGTGCCATTGGAGGAAACTGAAGATATCCTTGAGCAGTGTCATGCCTCCCCCCTATGGTGGCCATTTTAGTAGACAAAGGACAGCCGCTAAGGTTTTGCAAGCGGGGTTCTATTGGCCCTCATTGTTTAAAGATGTTGTTTCCTTTGTGACTAGATGTGACAGATGCCAAAGAACAGGCAACATCTCTAAAAGAAATGAAATGCCCCTGAACATTATGTTGGAAGTTGAGTTGTTTGACGTATGGGGAATAGACTTTATGGGGCCATTTGTTCCCTCATTCAGTGAATTGTATATCCTGGTAGCAGTTGATTACGTGTCTAAATGGGTGGAAGCAGTAGCCTTGCCAAAAAATAACTCTAAGGTGGTAGTGCATTTTCTGAAAAAGCACATCTTTACTCGCTTTGGCACTCTAAGAGCTATTATTAATGATGAAGGCTCTCATTTCTGCAATAAACATTTTCAAGAGCTCTTGGGGAAGTATGGAGTCACTCAAAGGATTGCCACAGCCTACCACCCATAAACAAGCAGGCAAGCTTAAATTTCTAACTGGGAAATTAAGAGAATATTGGAGAAAATTATGTGTCCTTCATGAAAAGATTGGTCCAAAAGGTTGGAAGATGCTTTGTGGGCTTATCGCACTGCTTTTAAAACTCCTATTGGCATGTCTCTGTACAATCTTGTGTTTGGGAAAGCTTGTCACTTACCGGTGGAGTTAGAACATCATGCTTATTGGGTTATCAAAAAGCTCAATTTTGATCTTCAAGCTACAGGTGAAAAATGACTTCTCCAGTTGAATGAGTTAGACGAATTTCGCCTTGGAGAATATGAGAATGTCAAGCTTTATAAGGAAAAAGTCAAAAGATGGCATGATAGGCATATTGTTGAGAAGAGGTTTGAGGCAAGTCAACAAGTCTTGCTATATAACTCAAAGCTCAAATTGTTTTCGAGAAAGTTGAAGTCGAGATGGTCAAGCTCGTTCGTGGTAATTAAAGCATTCCCTCATGGAGCTATTGAGATTGCTTCACCAAATTCCTCATCAAGTTTTAAGGTGAATGGGCAAAGACTAAAGCATTATTGGGAGGAGAAATAGCTTGACACAAGCCCTCCATCACCTTAGATGAACCTTGAATATTCAAAGAAAGTCCAGCTCAGGACTATAAACAGGGCGCTTCTTGGGAGGCAACCCAAGTTCTATACCCTTTCTTTATTTTGCTTGTTTTATTTTGCATTTATAGTATAATTATTTGTCTTTTGTTGATTTTTGTTAGGTTTTTGATTTTTCCTATCTTAGTACAAGTTTGTGTTGGTTCGGTTAGAGAGTGGTCTGTAAAGATGGATGCATGAATTATCAGAAAATTCTTAACCACCCAAAGCAAGTTTGTGATGCGTGACGACATGGAATTTTTTAGGAGCAACAGTTGTGCCGTGACCTCCACAATCTTAAGTCGTAGCTCCTAGCTTGCCATGTTAGGAATCGTGGATACATCACACAGCAGAAAATAGAATTCCCACCAAGGATCCATGCGAAAAAGCCATAATCTGAGTTTTAAAAATGTTTACCTCTTGAAGCGTGATCAAAGGAAGTGACGTGAATCACTAACACCGTAATAGTGACCATGTCTCTGTAGTATCCACATGAACAGACTCACGAACATCCAACGTTCACAAAAAGGAGTCTCACGTCTCTCACACTGTGCTAGCTGCGAAGAAAAGAGAAGAAACATATCACTCTCTCACTCATTTTTCTGTAGGTGCAGCTAAGGTTCTGTAATACGTGTCATAGCAACCCCCTTAGCAGTACTATTTATAATAGTGACTGCCTTAAGTGAGTGTGAGAAATAGCAAGGTAAGTTGTGTAACCCTAGACTCATCTGTTATGAGTCTGGCCCATATTTGAATCCGAGTCCAACTTAGATCTATTGCTCCAATTTTAGTCTGCTCTATATGTGTGACCTTGCAGGTTCTCGTTACGTTAGCAGTAATATTAAAATTCTATTTTAATATTACAAGTAGTGAGCGGTATCTAGCAACACATCGCTGCTACCCAAGTAATGAAAATGTCAGTGATTTGACATAACCTTTCCATGACCAATGTTTCTGTGTTGTTTAGTCCCTTTATCAAGATATCTAGATTGAACATAAGGCATGGAATGCGTCACCCTTGTATAGTCCAATCCTTCATTTCTTGATACTCGAGTAGACTTTGTAATAACAAATGAAATCAATATCTCATATTGACTCATTTGAGCATGGCTACGCATTTCGCAGTCTCACTCAATCAGGGCCCCCGAAGATATTGTTCATGTTATGTAGGAGTGACAAATTCCATCTAGGTCACTCACATCCCTCTGCATGATTCGCAGTATATCCAATAACTAACTTTATAATCACCTTGTTGACAAATGACGTTTGATGGCATTAAAACACACAACTCCTCATGTAGGAATCATAGTGATTTCAGGTCAAAGGACCACAGACACCATTGTCATTATGAGAATCGCTTATGAAACTCACGTAACGATCCATGTAGCGTTCTTATGGTGGGCCAGTCCAATACATCATTACTCTAATATATACCTATGTGAAGACTTGATATCTCATATCCATGACCCGTGAGATGTGGTCATCAGTCTACGCACATACTAGTCTTAATGCATTATTGTTGTCCTAATTAACAATAATACTTGACTAGGGACATTTAAGAATAGTGTTCTAATTTTATCCAATAGGATCTCACGATCAAGTCAACCATCTGATGTCCTATGGCATCAAAGTTACTATTCTAAGGACTTTATTATGTTTATTAAAAAGAACACAATAAATGAAATATCTCATATATTAAAATTGGCATAATAAAATGTATGTAAATACAAACAAATGTATCAGCCTCTAGGGCAAACACCAACACGCAGGTCCCAAATACTGAGAGACCAGAGAGTGAGAGGTTGCGACACCAGAAAATACATGTCGCGGCTCCCAACTTGCAGGCAACGGTGACTGACAGACCAAAGAGTGAGGCCGCGGCACTAGAAAATACATGTCGCGGCTCCCAGCTTGCAGGCAACAGTGACAGACAGACCAGAGAGTGAGAGGCCATGACACCTCAAAAATATGTGTCGTGATACTAGTCTTGTACGTAATTGTTCAGATAATTATAGTGCTGCGGCACCTACAAATACATGTGCCGTGACTTCTTTTCTCATTAAAAAAATATATATATTTTTTGCTGCATTTGAAATTTAAAATTAGTCATGGCCCCACTCCCTTGAATGGTCATTATAGCACAGTTAATGCAGCTTTCTCTATCTCCCAAAAATTGATTTCCAAAAAGCTGAATCTCTCCCTCATTTTCATTTTCTCTTTTTCCTGTTCCTCTGTTTCTCCATCTACTTTCTAGTTCCCCTTCTCAGCTCCATCTTCCTTGAATCCTTATTCAACCCTCCTCCATTTTCTTTTTTTCTTGATATCACTCAGTCTCTTGTAATTCATGATGAGGTTGTGGTGTCTTTGTGCTTTGATAGGCAAGTCGTGGTTGTGCTTTTGAAGTTCCTATTACTCCATCTTCTTGTCCTTTTTTTTTGCATCTATTATTGAAGTTCCTAGTAAGTATTTTTCTTTTAGCTTCTGAATGTGCTTTTGAATATGCTTTTAATTGTGAATATGCTTTTTATGCCGTGAATATGTGTGATCTCTGGTTGTATATAATTGTGATAATTCAAAAAAAAAGAAAAAAATATAAAAAATAATTGTTTTGGTTTTCATTCTTTCATTCATCCATTTACTTGCTGGTGCCTTGATTTACTGCGTAGCGTTGGTTTAATTCAAGTGTACCCATATACATTGATGAAAGCTTGTCACCTGTCTATCTGGGTGTTTGACTATGCTGATGTTGGCTTGATGCATATTCAGATTGATTGTGCAAATTTTGGACTGGGTAGTTGCTTTGATGTCAGCAAGTTTTGGATATTAGTGAAAATATGCATTACGTTTTGATGCCTTTGCTCTGATGCATATTACTACGATTGGTATTGCAAGTGTACTTTTAATTGTGCCTCTCATGGCCATTAAAAAAAATGTTGTGAACTGTTGAACGAATTTCACCATTCCTACAATTATTTTTTACTTTTAAATTCTCATTATTTTTATGATCTTCATTGGCAGGTTTAATGGCTCCTAAGCGTAGTCGCTCCCAAGGGCAATCCTCTTTTGATCGTAACCAATGTGTTTTAGCCGAGGCTCAAGCACGTTATGAGCAATCTTTGGTCTCAAAGATTTTTATTCCGGAGCGGGGGTTTAAATTGCCCGAGTGAATTCTTGAGTTCTATGCTATTGTTGCCCATCACCACTGGGAGACATTTTGTGCTTGCCCTGAAGTCGGCGTAAGTCCATTGGTTAGAGAGTTTTATGTTAATGCCGCATTCCATGAGAATAGTATTGTACATGTACGTAGGAAGCGAGTGTCTTTTGAGCTGGCTACTATTAGAGCAGTTTATGACATATGTGCTAATCTGAAGTGTGTGATTATCAGCGCTTTATCGATGGTGATGTTGATATAGAGCATTTGACCACCCGACTGTGTGTGCCAAGTACTTGATGGAAGAAGACAGATGACCAGTATGTCTCAGTACCTGGAGCATCTTTGCACTCCAATGTGAAAGCTTGGTATCATTTTATCATCTGTCGCCTTCTCCCCGGCACTCATTTATCACATATTCCTATGGTGAGGGCCAATCTTCTATATGCTATTGTGGCAAAATTTCAGATTGATATCGACAAGTTGATCAACAACCAGATCATTGTAGCTGCCACTTCAAGTCAGTAGGGTTTATGGTTCCCTTCCTTGATTATTGCACTATGCAAGCAAGCTGGTGTTACATGGTCCTCAACTGAGGACTTAACTCACCCCAAAGCAGACCTAAACTTGTGAATTCTGTCTCAATTAGCCAGTCCATATGAGGCACCACCACATCCTTCTCAGCCGCGCCCCCCCAAATGTGCACCTCAATCTACTTCAAACCATATTGACCACATCGAACAGCAGCTTGCACGGTTATCTACAATCATGCAGGCTTAATTTGATTATACGGTGTCAATGATGCACTTTCAGGCTTAGCATAGAGGAGCGCCTATGGATCAGTTTCCTATGTACATGCCACCGCTAGTTGAAGACGATCTTGAGGATGCAGATGACTGATGTCCATCTTTAAGGCTGTTTCTATCTTTGTTCTCATTTTAATTTCAGTTGTATCCAACATTAAGGACAATGTTGTGTTTAGATCTGGGGGGTTTTTGCATATCAGTGCTTGTTATGTGCGTTGCATTGAAATATTTGATATGACACTGATGTAATAATTAAATGCTGATGTGGCTGATTAGATCTATGATATATCTGTTATTGGATTAATTATTGATTCTAGGAAAGGATGCATGCCATTTGGAATTTAATAGTATTTTGTTAATATGTAAATGCATTTCCCTTTATATGATTGAGAATCTTGGAATAACAATAGTGGTGTATATCTAAAGAAAGTTGTGACTTGCCTATTGTGATGATGACTTAATTTATGAAAGAATGTATGACTTTCCCTTTAGGCAAAATTCTAGGCTGAGCATGTTTGATGAAATGATTAGGGCGTTCCTTAGATTGGGTGAGCCTTTCAAGCCTACCTTTGTATGCATAAATATCCCTAGTACCTATTTTGAGCCTTGTGATTGAGATTGGCCTTGATGTTCTTTTCTTTACCCACATCATCCTTACCTTTTAGCCCGTAATTATCATTATCCACCATTGTCCGTGTTGGGAGCATATCTTGCAAATGCTTAGTTGAGTCAGTAGAAACAAGGGATAAAATCTAGCAGATTTTTATTTTATTTTTTTTAAAAAAGAAAAGAAAAGTAAAAAATTGTAAGAAAAAGTTAAAAAAAAAGTTCTGGGCTAATTTTGCCTTGTGCTAGAAAATAAGCTTTTGGGGTTCTTATGCTGGAAAATGTGCCTTGTGTGTAATGGTTATTTGGCTCATTTAGGTTGTTTTGTAAGATTATGTGTCCTAATGTTTGTTTATTCCTTCCTTTCATTTTCTTACCCATTACCCTAGCCTTACATTACAAGCTTGAAAGACCGATAATCACATATTTTACACATTAATAAGCCATTATTTTTAGTGATTTACACTCTTCATATACTAAATTATTTGACCTTGGACATGTTTTATAAGTTAGGCTTAAATTTGGGTTTAATTGAATTTTTCCAGCATTATTGAGTTTTGATGTTGTTTCTGTATTCCAGTCATAACTTGAGTTCTAGATATCTAAAAATTATGCATTTTACCTTGTAGGAAAGCTGAGACAAAGCTCTACAACTTTGATGAAGAGCTTAAAGTCTCAATCAGATGTTTAGTGGGCCTAATTGGGCCTGGAAGTTCAGACTTGGGTTTGAGGAGCATATGGCATTAAAATGAGCATATCTTAGTCAATTCAAGTCCAATTCAGATGAAACTTAAGCCATTGCATTCTTACAAGGCCCAAATATTTTTGGGAAGTGTAATGAGGCACTAGAGGCCAATTTAGGAGGCAGTTTATATTGGGAATTGCGGTTACATCACGCAACAAGAAAAAAGGATTCCTACCGAGGATCCATGCGAAAAGCCATAATCCGAGTTTTTTAAATTATTTACCTCTTGAAGCGTGATCAAAAGGAAGGACATGAATCACCAACACCGTAATAGAAATGATGTCTCTGCGGTATCCACACGAACAGACTCACAAACATCCAACATCCGCAAAGAGGAGCCTCACGTCTCTCACACAGTGCTAGCTGCGAAGAGAAGAGAAGAAACCTGTCACTGTCTCACTCACTTTTTTGTAGGTGTGGCTAGGGTTCTGAAAATTATGTGTCTTAGCAGCCCCTTAGTAGTACTATTTATAATAGTGACTGCCATAAGTGAATGTGAGCAGCAACAAGGTAAGCTGTGCAACCCTAGACTCATCTGTTATGAGTTTGGCCCATATTTGAATCCGAGTCCAACTTGGATCCATTGCTCCAATTTTAGTTTGCTCTATATGTGTGACCCTGTAGGTTCTTATTACGTTGGCAGTAATATTAAAATCCCATTTTAATATTACAAGCAGTGAGCGGTATCCAACAACACATTGCTGCTACCCAAGTAATAAGAATGTCAATGTTTTGACATAACCTTTCTGTGACTAATGTTTCCGTGTCGTTTAGTCCCTTTGTCAAGATATCTAGATTGAACACAAGGCATGGATGCATCACCCTTGTATAGTCCAATCATTCATTTCCTGATACTCGAGTAGACTTTGTAACAACAAATGAAATCAATATCTCATATTGACTCATTTGAGGATGGCCATGCATTTTGTAGTTTCACTCAATCAGGGGCCCCGAAGATATCGCTCCTATCATGTAGGAGTGATAAATCCCATCTAGGTCACTCACATCCCTCTGCATGATTTGCGGTATGTCCAATAACTAACTTTATAATCACCTTGTTACAGATGACGTTTGATGGTATTAAAACACACAACTCCTCATGTAGGAATCATAGTGATTTCAGGTCAAAGGACCATAGACATCATTGTCACTATGAGAATTGCTTATGACACCCACGTAACGATCCATGTAGCGTTCTCATGGTGGGTCAGTCCAATACATTATTACTCTAATATGTACCCATGTGAAGACTTGATATCTCATATCCATGACCCATGAGATGTGGTCATCAGTTTATGCACATACAAGTCTCAATGTATTATTATTGTCCTAATTAACAATAATACTTGACTAGGGACATTTAAGAATAGTGTTATAACCAAAAGGATCTCACGATCAAGTCATCCACTCTATAACTTATGGCATCAAACTTACTGTTCTAAGGACTTTATTATGTTTATAAAAAAAGAACACAATAAATAAAATGCCTCATATATTAAAATAAGCATAATAGAATGTATGTAAATACAGACAAATGTATCAGCCTCTGGGGCATACACCAACAGTTTAGAGTTTGAGAGGGAGGAATCCAAAAATCAGTTTTCATTCTATACTTTTCTCACTTCTCTCTAGAACTCTCTTCTCTTCTCTCCTTTCTTTCTAGGTTTTCATTTTCTAAGTTCTCTTCTCATGGAAGGCTAGACACCTTGTAATCAATTCAGGATTCTTGAAGAAATTTCGGTTTGGATTCTTGAGATTTTATTCTAATTGTTTTTTTGAATTGTATTTGGATTCTTCTTCTTCCCCTTCTTTTTCTTTTTCTTTTTCTTGATCTAATTGGATCTTGATTTGGGATTAAGAATTGTGATTGAATTAGGTTGATTAATCTACTTTAGTCACGAAATTAGAAGTTAAGTACTGATTTGTGCTTAGATTAATTGAATTCAGATCTAAAATTAACATAGATCTAACATAAATTATGCGATTGCAAATTTGTGTATCAATTATTAATTGAATTCTAGATGATTGTCTAGTAAGAATTCTAGATTTAATGTTGAGATCTCGGTTAAATCCAAGTTAATCATTCAAATGCAATCCAAATGTTTGTTTAGTGATCTATGATAGAATCCACCAAATTTCAAATAGATTTCTGGATTGATTACGCTTTTAGTTGATTGTTCTTTCCTTAATTCTATTATTTTATATTTTGTTCATCAACTCAAACCCCCTTCCCCAATTTTGACTTGATCTGATTAATTTGCAAACTAAGATCCTTGAGAGACAATCCGGTGTTAACTCCTATGCTACAAGCCATAGGTACAACTCAATTTTAATTTTGATTGAGTTCAACGCTTGTCAAAATTTGGCGCCATTGCCGGGGATCCTTTAGTTATAATCTGATCATATTAAGTTGTAGTTGTAGTTGCATTTGCATCCTATTTCTACATTCTATTTCTGCATTCATGTAGTTGCATTCTGTTGCATACTGTTGCATTGCATTATTTTGCTGTATTATACATTTTGCATTCTGCTGTGTTTGTTTATTCTGATCATAATTGCATTTCTGGTAACTACTGCATTGTGCATTCTACTACATAATTCTAGTGTTACTATTCCATTGGATTCTTCTACATTCCACTATATTCTGTTGCATTGCATGATTGCCTCATACTCGTATTGCATTACTTAGCATACCACACTGCTAATTCTGCTGCAACTAACACAATTGCTCAAATACTTGCTACTTGCAATTCTGCTGCATAATCACTGTTCCATTGGGTTTTGCTGCTGTTAGCCATCCTTTATTGACAATTGCATTACAAGTTGCTCTTGTAAGTATCATTGAATCACTTTGGATGAGTTTCTAACTTTCTCACATTTTTTTCCCATCCAGCACTTTTCTTCACTTGGTTTCCATTTTTTTTTTGTGATCCAAAAAGGTACTAGTAGGAATCAAAAGGTCAAATGGTGGAGTTTTGAGGTGAAACTTGGTCTCCAAAGGTAAAACACCATTCTAAGCAAAGAGATCCTTTAAAGGATTATTTTTCAGAATTTGGCCAAAATCCATCATCTGGTAAGGTTTTTTAGCACATTTAGTTGATAGAATGGTAATTTGGTAATTTTTGTATGGACAAACATGCTCCGATTGAGCTAAAAATTGGTGGGTTGAAGGAAAATGGCCTTCTCCACAAGGCTCACAGTTTTCTATGAGCACCACCTTGATTTGCCCAAAATCCTTCATTTAGACCACTTTTTCATTTTTTGAAGATTTTTTATTGCATTTTTGAGTTCCATTTTTTGTGTAGTTTTTAGTATGTGGTGGTCCCATAATTTTTAAAAATCATTTGATAGGTCAATTAGATTTATTTTGGTTCATTTTTAATGTTGGATAGTCAATTTTACTTGTTTTGTGTTTTTGAGTTTTCTATGTTACATGACTAGGTCTAACCCTGGTATACTGCATCATTTTAATCCTGAGATAGATAGGACTTTTCATTCCTTGCATAGGTTTAATAGAATTGATTCTACACTTGATGAGCATATAGGGAGTAGTGTACATCTTATTGTTTCTAGTGATTCTACACATAGTAATCATACTAGTGATTTTGCATCTGAATTTTCTGATTTTGTGCATTCTGTCATTGATCAATCTTTTCATTCTGGTTCTACTAAGAACACTGATATTATGGATGAAAGAACCTTGAAAGAGCTTGCTGCCCTTGATGTTACATATCAGTCTTTATGCATTCAGTATCCTGATGTTAATGCTCCTTTTGAACTTAAATCTGGATTGATTCATTTGTTGCCTAAGTTTAGTGGTTATGCAGGTGAGGACCCTCATAAGCATCTTAAGGAGTTCCACATTGTGTGTTCTACCATGAAGCCTCAAGGCATTCCAAAAGATCACATTAAACTTAGAGCATTCCCTTTTTCATTATAGGATGCTGCTAAGGACTGGCTGTATTATTTGCATCCAAGTTCTGTCACTTACTGGAATGATCTTAAGAGGCTGCTTTTAGAGAAATTCTTTCTTGCATCAAGAGCTGCATCAATCAGAAAAGAAATATGTGGCATTAGGCAGTTTGACAGAGAGACGTTATATAAATACTGGGAGAGGTTCAAGAAGATGTGTGCAAGTTACCCCCACCATCAGATCAGTGACTAGTTACTCATCCAGTATTTTTATGAAGGTCTACTGCCTATGGATAGGAGTATGGTTGATGTTGCTAATAGAGGAGCATTGGTAGACAAGACTCCTTTGGCCGCAAGTAATTTGATTGAGAATATGGCCACTAATTCCCAACAGTTTGGCACTAGAAGTAACTCAATGGTATTGACTAGAGGTGTCCACGAAATTGAGGCTACCTATGCTGCAGATCACAGGAAATTGGAAAGCAAAATTAATGATCTCGCATCCTTGGAGTGGCAATTAGCTGTGAGTCAACACCAACAGCCTGTTGCAGTAGTTCCTTCCAGAGTATGTGGCATCTACACATCTACTGATCATCCCACAGATTGTTGTCCTACACTACAAAAGGGTAACACTGATGGTACCCCACAGGCCTATGCAGCAAACATCTATAACAACAGGCCTCAGCAGCAATAGCCGAGTTATGATTTGTCCTCCAACAGATATAACTCAGGTTGGAGGAATTATCCCAATCTAAGGTGGGGGAATAACTCTACACAATCTGCCCCTACTCAATTTAGGCAGCAGCAATAGCAGCAAATCCCCTTCTAGTCTACTGCAGGATCCAGTAGACCATATCAGCCACCCTTCATGCTGTAGTAGAATATGCAGCAGCCTAGTGTAGTACCTTCTAAATCTAAGCTAACCTTGGAGGACTTAATGAAACAAATCATAGTGAACAACTTGCAGTTCCAGCAGAGAACAGAAGCTACCATTCAGAATTTGGAGAACCAGATTGGACAGCTTGCCAGTTCAATGAATCAATTACAGTCACAAGATTCTGACAAGTTGCCCACACAAACTGTGGTGAATCCCATAAATGTGAGTGCCATCACTCTATGATCTGGTAAGACCGTTGATGCACCAGATTATAGGTTGCCATATAGTTTAGATAAGGAGACTAAGGAGCAATAAGCTATACCAGAAATTTCATGCAGCAGTAAAATTAAGAAAACAGATCCTGTCCCCACTTCTAGTGTAGTTAATGATGATCAGGAGCAGTCCATTCCACTTCCATTCCCTCAGAGGGTTGTACTAATTAAGAAGACTAATAAGGCTGACACAGATAGAGAGATCTTGGAGATATTTAAGAAAGTTGAGGTGAACATTCCTCTCCTTGAAGTAATCAAGCAAATTCCAAGATATGCCAAGTTCCTTAAGGACCTGTGCACTCACAGGAAGAGACTAAAGGAAAATGAGAAGATCAGTATGGGGTGAAATATGTCTGCATTTATACAGCCTACGATGCCCTAGAAATGCAAGGATCTAAGGATTTTTACTATTCCATGTACCATAGGCAATAGCAAATTCAAAAATGCTATGTTAGATTTAGGTGCTTCAATTAATGTTATGCCTATATCTGTGTTTAACTCTCTTTCCCTTGGACCTTTGCAAAACACAGGTGTTATTATTCAGTTAGCCAACAGGAGTAATGCATACCCTGCTAGACTCATTGAGGATGTCCTTGTTAGAGTTAATGATTTGATTTTTCCTGTAGATTTCTATATTTTGGATATGGATAGAGAATCTAAATCTAGCAAGGCTCCCATCATTCTAGGCAAACCTTTTCTCAAAATTGCCAGAACCAAAATTGATGTCCACGCAGGCACTCTTTCCATGGAGTTTGGAGATAGTGTGGTCAGATTTAACATTTTGGATGCCATGAAGCATCCCATGGAGGAGCATTCTGTTTTCCATATAGATTTGCTAGCTGATATAGTTGATGATAACCTGTCTGAGTTCTTTGCTGTTGATTTCCCAGGTTTTTCTGATTTTGATGATATTTACACATGTGCTACTTGTACTGAGTCTGAAATGTGCAGTGTTTGTACTGAGATTGCATCCTGTTTACATGGTGATTTTGATGCAGATTGTACAGATTCTAAATAGTTTGATGATGGTGCAGCTGCAAATTCAATGGAGTTAGAATGCAGCAGTTTGATTACTGCAAGTACACACAAATTTGATTTTGTAGGGTTGCAGGTTGTAGACACAATTCCTACCACTAGGATACTTCCATCTGTAGTGCAGCCACCTACACTAGAGCTTAAGCCACTCCCACAACACCTTAAGTATGCATACTTAGAGAAGGATAAGAAGCTGCCAATGATCATTTCTAGTGACCTCCATGCTAAGCAGGAGGAGAGGTTGCTGCAAATACTGAGGAAGCATAAGAGAGCTATCAGGTGGACCTTGGATGACATTCCTGGCATTAGTCCTTCCATGTGCATGCACAGGATACTACTTGAGGATGGAGCTAAGCCAGTGAGACAACTATAGAGGCGACTTAACCCTTTGATCCTGGATGTGGTAAAGAAGGAGGTGACCAAGCTTCTGCAAGCTAGCATCATTTATCCTATATCAAATAGTGCTTGGGTGAGTCCAGTTCAAGTGGTTCCAAAGAAATCAAGAATCACAATAGTGAAGAATGATCGAGATAAGCTGATTCCTGCTAGAGTGCAGAGTAGCTGGAGGGTTTGTATTGATTACAGACGGCTCAACCAAGTGACCAGAAAAGATCATTTTCCTTTGCCCTTTATTAATCAGATGCTTGAGCGCTTGGCTGGAAAATCTTACTACTATTTTCTTGATGGCTTTTCAGGTTATTTCCAGATCCATATAGCACCAGAGGACCAGGAGAAGACCACATTCACCTGCCCCTTTGGCACTTTTGCCTACAGGAGGATGCCTTTCGGCTGATGTAATGCCCTTGGAACTTTTCAGCGATGCATGGTAACTATCTTTACAGACTTTTTAGAGGATTGCATTGAGGTGTTTATGGATGATTTTACTGTTTATGGTTCCTCTTTTGATGCCTGTTTGGACAGTTTGGATAGAGTTTTGCATAGGTGTATTGAGACTAACCTTGTTCTTAATTATAAGAAGTGTCATTTTATTGTAGAACAAGGCATAGTCTTAGGCCATGTGATCTCTCGGAAAGGTATAGAGGTAGATCCTTCTAAAATTGATGTTATTTCCCAATTACCTTACCCCTTTTGCGTGCGAGAGGTTCATTCTTTTCTTGGCCATGCAGGTTTCTATAGGCGATTCATTAAAGATTTCAGCAAAAAGTCCCTTCCATTGTCCCACTTGTTAAAGAAAGATGTTGCTTTTGATTTTGATGACAGGTGTAGAGAGGCTTATGATTGCCTCAAAAGAGCTTTGACCACCACTCCCATCATTCAGCCACCCGAGAGGACACCCCCTTTTGAACTCATGTGTGATGCATCTAACTATACAGTGGGAGCTGTCCTTACACAGAGAGTTAGCAGGCTGCCTCATGTCATCTCCTATGCTTCCAGGACTTTAGATGCTGCCCAGGCTTACTATACTACCACTGAGAAAGAGTTACTTGCTATTGTATTTGTGCTTGATAAGTTTAGATCATATTTGCTTGGCCCTAAAGTGGTTATCTTTACTTATCATGCAGCCTTAAAGTTCCTGTGGAAGCAGGCAGATTCGAAGCCTAGGTTGATTAGATGGATGCTGCTTCTCCAGGAGTTTAATGTGGAGATTAGAGATAGGAGTGGGGCAGAGAATTTGGTGGTAGATCATTTGACCAGGATCGAAAGAGCTGTTGACCCTTCTCCTATTAGAGATGATTTTCCAAATGAGCAGCTTATGCAGCTGCATGATACCTCACTTGCCCCTTAGTTTGCTAATTTAGTTAATTACTTGGTTGCATATATTTTTCCCTCTCATGCATCTAGATCACAGAGAGCTAAGCTTAAGAGTGATGCTAAATATTATGCTTGGGATGATCCATATTTGTGGAAATTTTGTAGTGACCAGGTGATTTGTAGATGCATACCTGACCATGAGTCTAGTCAGTTCTTCACTTTTATCACGCCCCTCCAGTCGGAGGACACTTTGGACCACAGCGGGTAGCTAGGAAGGTGCTGGACTCTGGATTCTACTGGCCCACTATTTTCAGAGATGTGCATCAGGCTTTCACTACTTGTAAGTAGTATCAGAGAATAGGAGTGGCCATCACCCGCAGACAAGAGATGCCTCAACAGCCCATTCTTTTCTGCGAGGTCTTTGATGTTTTGGGTATCGATTTTATGGGCCCTTTCCCTGTCTCGTTTGGTTTTACTTATATTTTGCTTGCGGTTGATTATGTATCTAAATGGATGGAAGCCAAGGCCACCAGGACTAATGATGCTCGAGTTGTTGTGGATTTTGTTAGGTCTAACATATTTTGCAGGTTTGGAGTTCCTCGCGCTATCATTAGTGACCAAGGGACTCATTTTTGTAATCTGACTATGGAGCCCTTGTTTCGGAAGTATGGGGTCGTGCATAGAGTGTCTACAGCATATCATCCCAAACTAACGGGCAGGCCGAGGTTTCCAACCGAGAGCTCAAGCAAATTCTGGAGAAGATGGTGCAGCCGAATAGGAAGTATTAGAGCCGCCAGTTAGAAGATGCTCTTTGGGCTCATCGTACCGCTTACAAGACACCTATAGGGATGTCTCCCTTTAGGGTTATCTTTGGTAAAGCATGCCACCTTCCAGTGGAGATAGAGCATCGTGCATATTGGGCAGTGAAGAGTTGCAACTTAGCATTTGACCAAGCGAGTTCAGAGAGGAAGCTTCAATTGCAACAACTTGAGGAACTTCGTTTGGAGGCTTATGAGAATTCAAAGATCTATGAGGAAAAGACTAAGCATTTCCATGATAAGATGATTTCTAGAAAGGAGTTCTCCATTGGCCAAAAAGTGCTTTTGTTCAACTCTCGCCTTAAACTCATGCCTAGTAAGCTTCATTCTAGGTAGGATGGTCCTTTTGTTGTCACTAACATCTTTCCTTATGGTGCAGTGGAGATTTCAAATGAAGCCACCAACAAGAGTTTCAAGGTTAATGGGCACCATCTTAAGCCCTTTCCTTGAGAGCCCCGCGAGCCCCGCACTTATAAAGGAGCTCTCCTTGGAAAAGCCCACATTTCCCCAAGTACAGATCTTTCCACCTTGATGAGGATGTTTTCCTCCCTTGCTCTTTTATTTCACATGCCTACTTGTCTTTTGCTTTGTGTTCACATTGAGGACAATGTGTAATTTAAGCGGGGGGAGGAATTTTAGCATTCTGTTCTCACTGTTTTTAAATTCTGCTTTTACTATTTTTGATTTTGTCTTCTTTTTACGTTGTTATTTTTACTGTTTCTATTTTTTGCATAATCTTCTATTTGTTGTTTTCTCATATAAATATTCTCTTTGTCATAAAAATTCTAATGTTTCTATTTTGCTATTTATGTTTTCTATTTTCTGTTTCTATTTTTTGCTATTTTTAATTTCTCTACTGTTTCTATTTTTCTATTTTTGTTTTCTATTTCTCGCTTTTTTTGCGGTTTCTATATTTCTATTTTTGTTTTTTGTTTCTATTTTCTATTTTTGCTATTTTTTATTTTATGCTATTTTTAATTTCTCTCATTTGTTTCTATTTTTCTATTTTTGTTTTCTGTTTCTATTTTCTATTTCTATTTTTCTATTTTTGTATTATGTGTTATTTTGCTATTTTTGTTTTTGTTTTCTGCTTTTAATTCTATTTTTTGTTTAAAAAAAAAGTGTATTTTGATTTGCTTTCCAATGATGTTTTGAGATTTGTGAAGTTAAAAAGTTTGAGACAATTGAAATTCAAGGTTCATAACATGATTGAATAAATTTTCTTTCTTCTTGAAATTGATATGGTTGGTGGTGAATGTTTGAATTGATGGATTAAGTTTGATAGATGCATACCTTGTGAGATTTTGAGCCTATTGGTGGATTTAACATTTGCACCATTCTCTTCTTTCTTGTGTGATTTTCACTCATGTCATTTGATCACTCTAGAACTTACTTTGATTCTTTTTTAGGCTCCATTTTTCACTTGCATGCATGAACATGATTGAGACATTCTTTCTTGATTAACTACTTTGGCCAAATAGCTAACCTTGCATCATTTCCCTTTGTTTAACACCCTTGAGCCTACTTGCCTATTCTTTGTTTAGCTCATTGTGTACCTTATGTGAAAAACCATATTTTTACCTTTACCTTAGGGAGTGGGGGCGCATTGGTTCATTTTCATTGGAGGAGCTCTTTTGGCTTGTGGGTAGTAGTTCAAGTGTGGGGGTTGTGTAATTTGATGTGCAATGTGCAAGATGTTTGGTGATATAAAAAAAAAGAAAAACCAAAAAAGAAAAAAAAAGAATTAAGAAAAAGAAAGAAAAAGCCAAATGAAAAAAAAAATAGAATGATGAAAAGAAAAGAGAAAAAGATTCAAGAAAAGTCGTTAAAAAATAATAATAATAATAAGAGAAAAGAAGGAAATATGTAAAGAGAATGTGCATTATTTAAAGTTGCGGGATAAAATTTCATGTTTATTACTTGTCATTTGAGTTCCATCACAATATTCTTTCATTCTCTTTGGTATTTATCTTGCCATATTCATATTGTTTCCTTCCCTTACCTTGGCCCCATTACAACCTTGAATAAAGTCCTCTTGATTTTTTATGTGCATGTATTTTGAGTAGTGGAGAAGTAGAAGATAAGCAAGCTTATGGTAGTGCAATTGTTCATGAGTTGAATTGAGTGAAATACTTACCTTGTAAACACTTGAGGGATTGAGAGTGTATCTTGTGAGGATTTATCATTCTTGATTCATGCTTTTCAAGTTAAAGCTACCTTGTCTGTTGGTTTGAGATGTGAAGAAATTTTAATTCATGAATGTTTTGTTCCCTTGAATCTTTTATTGCTCCTCTTGCTTGTAAGTTTTTGCATTCTTGAATATCATTGGATTTGAGTCCTTTAGAGTTTTTAGCTTTTGAGTTTTTGCTTTTCTTTATTCCCTAGTTTTGGTCTCTTGTGTTTTGTCCAAGAGTGCAAAAAGCTAAGTGTAGGGGAATTTAATAATCACATATTTTATATATTAATAAGCCCTCATTTTTAGTGATTTACACTCTTCATGTACTAAATTGTTTGACCTTGGACATGTTTTATAAGTTGGGCTTAAATTTGGGCTTAATTGAATTTTTCCAGCATTATTGAGTTTTGATGTTGTTTCTATATTCCAGCCATAACTTGAGTTCTGGACATCTAAAAATTATGCATTTTACCTTGTAGCAAAGCTGAAAGGAAGCTCTACAACTTTTATGAAGAGCTCAAAGTCTCAATCAGATGTCTAGTGGGCCTAATTGGACCTGGAAGTTCAGACTCGGGTTTGAGGAGCATATGGCATTAAAGTGAGCATATCTTGGTCAATTCAAGTCCAATTCAGATGAAACTTAGGCCATTGCATTCCTACAAGGCCCGGCTATTTTTGAGAAGTGTAATGAGGCACTAGAGGCCAATTTAGGGGGCAGTTTATAGTTTGAGAGGGAGGGATCCGAAAATCAGTTTTCATTCCATACTTTTCTCACTTCTCTCTAGAACTCACTTCTCTTCTCTCCCTTCTTTCTAGGTTTTCTTTTTCTAAGTTCTCTTCTCATGGAGGGCTAGACACCTTGTAAACAATTCGGGATTCTTGAAGAAATTTCGGTTTGGATCCTTGTGGTTCTATTCTAATTTCTTATTTTAAATTGTATTTGGATTCTTCTTCTTCCTCTTCTTTTTCTTTTTCTTGATCTGGTTGGATCTTGATTTGGGTTTAAGAATTATGATTGAATTAGGTTGATTAATCTGATTTAGTCATGGAATTAGAAGTTAAGTGCTGATTTATGCTTAGATTAATTGAATTTGAATCTAAAATTAACATAGATCTAACATGAATTATGCGATTGTGAATTTGTGTATCAATTGTTAATTGAATTCTAGATGATTGTCTAGTAAGAATTCTGGATTTAATGCTGAGATCTCGGTTAAATCCAAGTTAATCATTCAAATGCAATCCAAATGTTTGTTTAGTGATCTATGATAGAATCTACTAAATTTTGGATAGATTTCTAGATTGATTACACTTTTAATTGATTGTTCTTTCCTTAATTCTGTTATTTTATATTCTGTTCATCAACTCAAACCCCCTTCCCCAATTTTGGCTTGATCTGATTAATTTGCAAACTAAGATGCTTGAGAGACGATTTGGTGTTAACTCCTATGCTATAAGCCATAGGTATAACTCGATTTTAATTTTGATTAAGTTCATCGCTCGTTAAAAACCCTCTTGATCATTAGTCATGCTTGGTTCTACATTAGTGGAGAGAGAGATGAAGGACATTTTTAAGGGAATCTGAGTTGAAATTGCTTGGGTATCATCTTGAATTTTCTTGGATGTGCATGCTAAAGTTGGGAAAAGGTTCCTTAATCATTTTTTGGGAAATCTTTTACATGAAAATTGAAGCATGATAGCATGAGTTGAAGATTAAATAGCATGTATGCTTGACAGTGAATTAACTTTTAACCATTAAATATGAGATCTAACCTGATGCCACATTATCTTGAGCATTTTGAGAATCAGAATTGTTAGGATTTGAATGTGAATATATAGATGTTTGATGTTGAGAATGAGAAGTTAAGGCAATCTTGTTCTGTTTTGCTCGAGACTAGCAAAATGATAGGTTTGGGGGTGTGATAACTCTGTGACATAGAGTTATTGCTTAAGCATTTTCTGATGCATTCATATGCTAGACCCTTGAGGTATACTTTGTTTTCATTCAATTCTTGATAAAAAAGTGTATAGGAAATAATTATTTGTATATTTTATAAATTTAAATATACACTTGCTTCTTATATGAATGTTTGACTAGTTTAGATTTTGTTCACTTTCAGGAGCTTGGAAAGAAGTAAAGAGAAGTTCAAGATGGATGAAGACAATTGGTGCCTAGGCACTTCCCAAATTAAGTGCCATGGCACCTCATCAAAGTGGTGATACAAAATTTAGTGCCATGGCCTCACAAATTTGGTGCCTAGGCACCTCCCAAATTAAGTGTCGTGGCACTTCTTCAATTTCTACCGCAGCCTTTACTTGTAACACCCTGATTTTTCATTTTTCTTGATATTTATGAGTTTTATAATATTTGTCAATTTTTATGAATTTTTGGGAATTTTTTTAATTTATTTTAATTATTTTAATATTATTTTGAGTTGTATGTGCGTTTGAGGCAGGCCCAGAAAAAATAAAAAATTTTCCCAGATCGAAAAATTTTGGACTATCAATGCGGGGCTGGGGGAACTTACTACAGCCGAAACTAGGAACAGTTGACTAAAATTTTCTGTATCTGAGTTTTCTATTATCCATTGGATAATGTTATTATCTATTGGGTAATAATTTCTGAAAATATCTTTTGAAAAATATCATGAGATTAGTCAATTAAAGAGGCTGTGACTTTTATGAAGAACCAATAGGAAGGAAGCTTACTTATGAAGCTAACCAATAGGAAGAAAGCTTAATGGTGAAGCTAGTTGAAGTCAACAAAGAGGGACTTTGGTTTGAACCATTGGATGGGAAGAATTGGAGGAGAAGCTTTGCATATCAACCCTTGATCTCATCAATGGTTGTGATAGCAAGCTTAGTAAAGAAGCTTTGGATGTCCACCATTGATCAAATCAATGGTTATGACGGAAAGCTTAGTGAAGAAGCTTAGGATATCTACCCTTGATTGAATCTATGGTTAACAATGGTTGTAGTAAACTAAAATACCTCTTTATTTCTCTTTGCATCTCATGGCCTTGAAGCCCCTAAAGTGGCTAAGTTTCATTTTTCAATTACATTTTCAAAGCTATCATCTTTTCTCTACAAAGCTAAACACCATTTTCTCTCACTTTCTCTTATTTTCTCTCTTCTAGCTCACGGCCTTCTCACCCAAAACCACTCTCAAATCTCTCATAATTCAAGTCAACTACATCGCTTAATCCTAAACATCATTCTAAGCAACTTTCATGTTGTGATTAAGACCTAATTTCATCATCTTCAAGCTTAATTTTTGGATTCAAGTTGTAGGGTTTCAAGGTAAAGATCTTGAAACTCGATTTCTTATTTGATTCTTGAGATTCTAAGACCATATTTGATCTATGGTTACCTTAATTAAGCTTTAAATGTTAATTTTATGTGTTTGTTTTGATTTTAAGAGATTACTTGGTGGAGGAAGTGTGACACAAAGGATCCTACAAGGAGTTAGGAGGCTATATACAAGGTAAAAGAGAGATTAACCTCATCAACCAATTATAGTGGTGAGGGACACGAAATTGTATGATGGTGATGAATCCATGTGAGGATTTATTCACTATATGTGTGTGCATGTGTGATTTGTATTTATTTCGCTTATGTGATTTTATTGCTTTGATATTATGCATGAACTTGTTTAAGTAGGATTTTGATGCTTTATGTTGTATTGTATGCTATAAATTGTAATTGAGAGGAAACAATTTTTTGTTCCAAAGACCATGAGGCTCACGGCCTCTATGCCCTCAAATGGGTAATCCAATGCAAAATGTTTAATTAAATGTTAACTTAGAGGATTTGTGATAAGAAAGCTAATTAAGGGATTACAAAATAAAAAAAATGGAGAAGAATATATTTTTATTATTAATTAAATCAGGACTAAGAAGTAATTTGGAGATTTGAAGTATTTTATTTAATGGAGTTTTAGTTGGAAAGATGAAAATGATTTATAAATTGTGAATTTAGTGGTTTAATGTTATAATTAAGGATTTCTAAGATAAGAATGGAAATGAATAAATCTTATCATTAAGCAAAAGAGTGATTTTCGGCCATGGTATTGGGAAATAGGATTGAGAATTAAGTTTGAAACTTAAAGTATTTTATTTAAAATTATTTTTAATAAGGAAGATGGAAAAGGTTTCACTGAATTAAAATAATGTAAGTTTTGGAAAAGAATATTAGAAAATATTATTTAGAAGAGTTTTAGCAAGGAAATAATTTTTAATGATAGTTTGGAGTTTAAAATATTTTATTTAATAAAGTTTTATTATGAGTAAAGAACAAAGATTTTGAGATATCTTGAATTAATTTAGATGATATAAGCTTTTGAGGAAAACGTTAGGAAATATTATTTGGAGGAGGTTTAGTGAGAAAATGTTAGAATTATTATTTAAAGGTGATTTATTAAGGAAATATTGGAATTAAAGTTCAATTTTTATATTAAATGAGAAAAATTTTAATTTGAGCTTAGAATATTGAGAAAATATTTTATGCGATTGAAAATACGTAGAAAAACTCTTACACGATTTAACAATAATGATTTTTAGCTACGCGATTGAGAAAACGTTTTAAAATCTTTAAGCAATTGAGAAAATGTTGAAAATTTATTATGTGATTTGAAAACGTAACAGAAGTGTTACGCAATTGTGAAAATAAGATAAAAATGTTATGTGATTGAGAAATACAGTAATTTACTGTCAGGCTAATATATTGAACCCAGATATATCAACATATGGTTATAGCCGGTAAAGACTTGTAATATGCATAGAGTCATTGATCATGCATTATTTGTCAATCAGTATCTGATAAGGCTATTGTTGCCTAAGAGTTGCATTACACCTTAGTACGGGCGCGAATTGCATGGTGAAGGTCTATAATGGATCTTGGGGGCGTCGGGGTGCGGTAATTCCACAGGATGCCAGTTGAATAGCGCTACTGTGCTGTGGTTTCCGATGCAAACGCACCGACGATCTTGACAGGACACTATTCCTATTCCCAATCTTGCGTAGAATGTCTTGTATAAAATCATAATGCGTACATTGAGAAATTATAGCACTTTGGTCTGAGACAGCCCATATACAGACATATCTTCTGGCTCATTCTCTCCGAATTTGTGTTTAGATCCATGGAATAGGAAATTGGTGCATTGTGGATAAGAGGGGTCAATTCATTGTACATAAGCATGGTCTGTATACTTATTTTCTGTTATGATCAGTATTCATATGTGTGATATATATATATATATTGTTAAATTATCTGTTAGTTGATAACATGGTTATATCTGTTATTCTGTGAGATTGTTTTGTATGAATGACATTATTGTCATTATTGTTTCTTTGTTGCCATGATGGCATTGATGTAGGGGATCTCACCTCTTTATTGTATTGTTCTATTTGTTCAGTTCTATATTTATGTTTTAAAAAGTCTGCGATGGCAGCGAGGCAAGATCCACGAGGTTTCATTAGCGTACAATTTCATAGGGACATCGAAGCGTGGAATGTTCATTAAGGCACGGGGCGTATTCAGTATGTTGGAGACATTTCATTGCTTTGGAGTAGGACCCAGCATGTGGTTGCTACGTTTTCTTTGGACGCTGCTGTTTGCTTAGAGTTTTATATGCCTATTAGGGAATTATAGGGTAATTGTAGAACTACCCCTAGGGAGGACTCTGTGGAGTCAACTGCTTGGACTCCCATTCGTAGTGACATGCCCCGACTAGGGAATTTGTCTATTAGGGATTCCGAAGAAGATCTGGATGAAGATCGGGTTCAAGACCCTACTCTTCAAGTTTTTGGACTTGGGCTAGGTTCATTTTTTATATGGTAATTATGTGTTATTTAGAGTACATAAGTTGTATGTAATTAAGTTGTTACTAATCTATGTTATGTACATGAGATGCATATTATTCAGTTCTTATGTCTTGTGTTTCTGTAATTCGATAAGTTTATGTAATCTGCAAAAAAGAAATTTTTTAACCCATATTAAAATAATATTAAATATTTTATAACTTGGGTAAAAAATTAAAAGGAATTTGTCTAAAATGTGATACCCTAAGGAGGGTGTTACATTAGTTGGTATCAGAGCCCAAGTTTAGAGTCTTTTGGGTTTGTGGGTAGGTTTGTCTTGTTTATGCTGTGTGTTTCTCTGATACTGAACACAAAGATGTATTGTTTGGTTTCCAAAAGGAGACAACCTTGTTTGAAATGGTTACATTTAGTTTTCGTTGTATTATGGTTAGTTTGACATTGAAGAAAGGAAAAGGTTCGTGGTAGACATACGCATGTGGCTCATGGTAAACGAATGAAGGTGGATGCGAGATGTGACAATGATGATGTGGCTGCAGCTGCAGAAGCAATGCAAAGGATGGCAGACATCATTGTGCAACAGAATCAAAGAGCTGCCTATCAACATGAAGATACGGCAGAAGCTCAAAATCTATTAGAGTTTTGTCGTAACAACCCGTCGCAGTTTAAAGGGGAGTTTGCTCCGGAGAAGGCTAATCTTTGGATCAAGGAGTTGGAAAAGATTTTCAAAGGAATGGGTTGTACTAATGAAAAGAAAGTAACTTACACTACCTTCATGCTCGTTGGAGATGGAGAAGACTGGTGGGCCGGAACACAACAACCACTAGAAGCTGAAGGAAGGGTGATTACGTGGGGACTCTTCAAGAACAAATTTATGGAAAAATATTTTCCATCTAGTGTAAGGTATACAAAGGAAAGGGAATTTCTTGGTCTGCGACAAGGAGGAATGACGGTCGGAGAGTATGCTGCAAGGTTCGAGAGCCTTTCAAAGTTCTCGAGGTACTTCCAACTACAACCGGATGAGGAGTGGAAGTGCAGGAAGTTTGAGGAAGGTCTGAGCCACGATCTGAAGCGTGCAGTGATACCCTTTGGGATTGAGTAATTCCCAGTTTTGCTTGACAATTGTCATCGAATAGAGGAGATAGATCAGTCTTGCGATACCAGAAATTGTAACTTTGGACCATCTCGGTTCTAAAGAGGAAGTAATGGTAATGGTAAAAGATTCCATCAAGAATCGTAGTCACGGCTACTGGAGAATTAGCAACAACAACAAACAAATGGAGGAAGTACTAATGGCAGTAGATGTAGTCAGACCATGACATCTATAACAAAATGTATGAGGTGTGGAAAAGATCATTTGACACAGTAGTGTACGTTCAAGGGAATAATCTATTTTAAGTGCGGGAAGCCCAGACATATTTCCAAAGACTGTACTAAATCAAAGATGGAGCCTTCCGTGAGTAACGTACACGCAACAAGACCTCAAGCAGGAGGAAGAGTTTGCACGATGAGTGGAGCAGAAGCCTCCCAATCTGAAGGTCTAACTAAGTGAGATTGTACTATAGGAAGTAAGTTTTTACTTGTACTTTTTGACTCAGGAGCAACTCATTCTTTTGTTGCCTATGTTTGTGTGAACCAAATTGGGTTGTCTGTGTTTTCATTTCTTTTTTACTAGAATATTATTATTCCCATTGCTAAACTTACTATTACTATTCATGCTTGTTTAAAACTATCCTATTATTATTCGAGATTGAAACTTTTCTATTAATTTGATTTGTCTACTTCTTTCACAAATAGACAAAATCTTAGGGATGGATTGGTTACTTTCTAACCATATCCTGTTATATTGTTTCAATAAAACTTTAGTATTCCCTAAGACTGAGATTTTTGGATTTGAATCCAGAAAGTTCATTTTTAAATTTATTGAACCATATCAAATTCTTTGTTGGATAAATCCGGCAACCTACAAAATAGTCTTATCACTTTTCTTTCTAACCTTCATAATGTTTTCCATGTGTCTCAATAGAGAAAATATATTCTTGATCCAAACTGGGTTATAGCACCAGATACAGTACAATTAAAAAGAGAACTTGATCTATAAGACATTTCCTGTTAAGATTAAGGATAGGCGAGTGAAACAACTCAGAGGAAAAAAGAATTGCCTTGGTAAAGGTAATCGGGAACGATGTGACGGGAGATGCAACATAGAAACTAGAAGACAAATGAAGAAGCGATATCCATAGTTATTCTAAAGTAAGATAATTTCGGGGATGAAATTCTTTTTAGTGGGGGAGTATTGTAACACCCTGATTTTCATTTTTCTTTATATTTATGAGTTTTATAATATTCGTGAATTTTTTGGAATTTTTTAATTTATTTTGATTATTTTAATATTATTTTGAGTTGTATGTGTGTTTGAGGTCGGCCTGGAAAAAATAAAAAATTTTCCCAAATCAAAAAGTTTTGGACTGTTAATACTGGGCCAAAGGAACTTACTAAACCCGAAATCGAGAACAGTTGACTAAAATTTTTTGTATCTGAGTTTTCTATTATCCATTGGATAATGTTATTATCCATTAGGTAATAATTTCTGAAAATATCTTTTGGATTTATGGTTTAGGGTTTAGGGAAAATATCTTGAGATTAGTCCATTAAAGAGGCTATGATTTTTGTGAAGAACCAATAGGAAGGAAGCTTTCTTGTGAAGCTAACTAATAGGAAGAAAGCTTAATGGTGAAGCTAGTTGAAGTCAATAAAGAGGGCTTGACTTTGGTTTGAACCATTGGATGGCAAGACTTAGAGGAGAAGCTTTGCATATCAACCCTTGATCTCATCAATGGTTGTGATAGCAAGCTTAGTAAAGAAGCTTTGGATGTCCACCATTGATCTAATCAATGGTTGTGAAGGAAAGCTTGTGAAGAAGCTTAGGATATCTACCCTTGATTGAATCTATGGTTGAGAATGGTTGTAGTAAACTAAAATACCTCTTTATCTCTCCTTGCATCTCACGGCCTTGAAGCCCTTAAAGTGGCTAAGTTTCATTTTTCAATTACATTTTCAAAGCTATCATCTTTTCTCTCAAAAGCTAAACACTATTTTCTCTCACTTTCTCTTATTTTCTCTCTTCTAGCTCACGGCCTTCTCACCCAAAACCACTCTCCAATCTCTCATAATTCAAGCCAACTACATCACTTAATCCTAAACATCATTCTAAGCAACTTTCATGTTGTGATCAAGACCTAATTCCATCATATTCAAGCTTGATTTTTGGATTCAAGTTCTAGGGTTTCAAGGTAAAGATCTTGAAACTTGATTTCTTATTTGATTCTTGAGATTCTAAGTTCATATTTGATCTATGGTTACCTTAATCAGGCTTTAAATGTTAATTTTATGTGTTTGTTTGGATTTCAAGAGATTACTTAGTGGAGGAAGTTTGACACAAAGGATCCTACAAGGAGCTAGGCGGCTACATACAAGGTAAGAGGGAGATTAACCTCATCAACCAATTATGGTGGTGAGGGACACGAAATTGTATGATGGTGATGAATCCATATGAGAATTTATTCACTATATGTGTGTGCTTGTGTGATTTGTATTTATTTCACTTATGTGATTTTATTACTTTGATATTATGCATGAACTTGTTTAAGTAGGATTTTGATGCTTTATGTTGTATTGTATGCTATAAATTGTAATTGAGAGGAAACAATTTTTAGTTTCAAAGACCATGAGGCTCACGGCCTCTATGCCCTAAAATGCGTAATCCAATGCAAAATGTTTAAATAAATGTTAACCTAAAGAATTAGTGATAAGAAAGCTAATTATGGGATTACAAAATAAAAAAAATAGAGATGAATATATTTTTATTATTAATTAAAAAGTGATTTTTGGTTAATGTAGTGAAATTAGGACTAAGAAGTAATTTGGAGATTTGAAGTATTTTATTTAATGGAGTTTTAGTTGGAAAGATGAAAATGATTTATAAATTGTGAATTTAGTGGTTTAATGTTAAGAAATTTAACTAAGGATTTCTAAGATAAGAATGGAAATGAATAAATTTTATCATTAAGTAAAAGAGTGATTTTCAGCCATGGTATTGAGAAATAGGATTGAGAATTAAGTTTGAAACTTAAAGTATTTTATTTAAAAGGATTTTTAATAAGGAAGATGGCAAAGGTTTCATTAAATTAAAATAATGTAAGTTTTGGAAAAGAATATTAGAAAATATTATTTAGAAGAGTTTTAGCAAGGAAATAATTTTTAATGATAGTTTGGAGTTTAAAATATTTTATTTGATAAAGTTTTATTAAAAGTAAAGAACAAAGATTTTGAGATAACTTGAATTAATTCAATGATATACGCTTTTGAGGAAAACGTTAGGAAATATTATTTGGAGGAGGTTTAGTGAGAAAATGTTAGAAATATTATTTAAAGGTGATTTATTAAGGAAATATTGGAACTAAAGTTCAAATTTTATATTAAATGAGAAAAGTTTAATTTGAGCTTAGAATATTGAGAAAATGTTTTATGAGATTGAAAATATGTAGAAAAACTCTTACGCTATTTAAAAATGTTGATTTTTAGCTACGTGTTTGAGAAAATGTTTTAAAATCTTTACGCAATTGAGAAAATGTTAAAAAATTATTACGCGATTTGAAAACATAACAGAAGTGTTACGCGATTGTGAAAATGCGATAAAAATGTTATTCGATTGAGAAATACAGTAATTTGCTGTCAGGCTAATATATTGAACCCAAATATATCAACGTATGGTTATAGCCGGTAAAGGCTTGTAATATGCATAGAGTCATTGATCATGCAATATTTGTCAGTCGGTGTCTGTTAAGGCTATTGTTGCCTAAGAGTTGAATTACACCTTAGTGCAAGTGCGAATTACGTGGTGAAGGTCTGTAATCAATCTTGGGGGCGTCGGGGTACGGTAATTCCATAGGAGGCCAGTTGAATAGCGCTACTGTGTCGTGGTTTTCGATGCAGACGCACCGACGATCTTGACAAGATACTATTCCTATTCTTGATCTGGCGTAGCATGTCTTGTATAATACCATAACGCGTACATTGAGAAATTATAGCACTTTGGTCTGAGGCGGCCCATATACAGACATATCTTCTGGATCATTCTCTCCGAATTTGTGTTTAACTCCATGGAGTAGGAAATGAGTGCATTGTGCATAAGTGGGGTCAATTCATTGTACATAAGCATGGTCTGTATACTTATTTTGTGTTATGATCAGTATTCATATGTGTGATATATATATATTGTTAAATTATCTGTTAGTTGATAACATGGTTATATCTGTTATTCTGTGAGATTGTTTTGTATGAATGACATTGTTGTCATTATTGTTTCTTTGCTTCCATGATAGTATTAATATAGGGGATCTCACATCTTTATTGTATTGTTCTGTTTGTTTTGTTCTATATTTATGTTTTAAAAAGTCTGCGATGGCGGTGAGGCAAGATCCACGAGGTTTCTTTAGCATACAATTTCATGGGGACATCGAAGTGTGGGATATTCATTGGGACACGAGGCGTATTCAGTATGTTGGAGATGTTACCTTACTTTGGAGTAAGACCCAGCATGCGGTTGCTACATTTTCTTAGGACGTTGTTGTTTGCTTAGAGTTTTATATGCCTATTGGGGAATTATGGGGTAATTGTAGAACTACCCCTATGGAGGACTCTGTGGAGTCAACCGCTCGGACTCCCGTTCGTAGTGAAATGCCCCGACTGGGGAATTTGTCTGTTAGGGATTCCAAAGAGGATCTGGATGAAGATCTGGTTCAGGATGTAACACCCTTGTGGGGATGTCACATTTTTAATGCAATAAAATAAAATCTTACCCAAGTTGTAAAACATTTGGTACATAAATAATATGAGTTGTAAAACTTTTCCTTTTTATACTTGATAACGTTAAATAAAATAATACGGAACACAAAATAAGGCAAAACATAATTACACCATAATATACATATGATTTTGTCTTAAGTATACAAATAATTTACAACTACAAATATTTAGTTAAGTAGAAAAATGTCAACATAATACTACAACATAACATGCCCAAGTGCACCTCAAAGATTCCTAACCCTTCGATGGATCACTCTCAGAAAGATCATCGAATGACAGAAACCCTAGAGGTCTCAAAGTTCTACGGATATGAGTCCGTACTGTTGACTCACTACTAAGCTCACTAGGCACATGGAAAATCCCTCCCCAATAATGCCTAAGAGTCAAAGGCAACTCAAGATGTAAATGCAGAATAGTAGTGAAGATAATCTCCCCATCAAACTCTCTACACAGAGACACAGTCAGACGTCCCACGTAGACTACTGATCCTCTATCCTTATGCAGTCGCCAGGCTTCAGAGCCTCCATGAAAATCAAGTCTCACAAAACCAAGGAATCCCAGCAACGCCATGATCACAAGATCAATCCAGATGGTAAGGGTGATCTAACGACTCGCCGTCCTCACACTGCTCACTCGGCTAGCACTCGTCCGGATACTGAATATCAAGAGGCTGTTCCTCTTCCTCTTCCTCAAACTCTTTACAGAATATAATAATAATATAGAGAAATACGTATAGAGAGGTGAGACAATCTACATCATTACCAGCATGGCAATAAAGAAAACGACAATACAAACAAATATTACAATAATACATACCATCATACCATATACAGTACCTCAAATTAATACATCATACATTTTATCACAGATTATAATAAACATTAAAATGTAGATAATGAATGCTAACACACACTGACTCGTTCCTACTCCATGGAGCTAGAACACAGATATTAGAGAGAATGATCCAAAAAAAATCATTAGTACCTCAGGCTGCCCAACCAAACTATTACACTGTCCAACATCGTGTCTATAATCCATAATCCAAAACATCGTGTAGTAGTACACAGTCCAAAACATCGTGCACTACAGGCATTGTACCAAATAGTCTCCACAAGATCTTGATTAAGAATAGCATTTGTCGAGATCATTAGTGTGTTACCCGTTACCACGGACCAGAGGAGCTACCCACTGTCCACATGTGGAATCATCCGCACATTAATGCCTCCAAGTTCAATTAATGAACCACACTACGCTTATCACACCCACAACATGGTGTAATTCGTCTCGTCAATCAATCACCAATTTTCATCCAAATTGACACAACCCTCTATGCATGTTTTAGAACCACAATTACAAAAATACCCTTAGTCTCAATATATTATCATATTTATAAAAATACCCTCAGTCTTAATATTCCTAAATATAGTATGTCTCCACTTGACAGTACTATCTCTCAACATGTCTGGGTCCACCACTTTGGCTCGATAGTAAAACTCACTGTTCCATTTAGTCGCATAGAAATTTTATCGCATTTTCATAATCTCATCCCTTTTACAAACATTTTTAAATCGTGTAAATATATTTTGAAATTTTTTGAACATCGCGTAATGTTTTTAAATCATTTTCTCAATCGCGTAAGATTTTTAAATTATTTTCTTAACCATATAACTTAAAATATTAATTTTAAAAATACATAAGCTATTTCTAATACTTTTAAACTATTTAGAATATTTTCCATACGCTATAAACATACTAGGGTACTTTTTCTTTTTATTTGTTTGATTTTAGTAAAATTTGACAGCATTTCTTCTAGAAATCTATTAAATGGTATTTTCTACGTCTTTCTCTAAATACTGTTCATTTTAACCTTAACCAGTACTTACACATTGAAACTTGCTAACGCGCTTCAAAACTCATAAAGTGAGCTCTACGTTAGTATTCTTCAAGTGTTTGCTTTATTTCTTACTTATAACTGATTCTTCTCATTTAGAATTCTAATCAGCTACTTAACTTACCTTAGAAAATAACTTTGGAATTCAAATGCACATTGAATGGCATGTTGGCCAAACTTAATATATCCTTCACAACTAATCATTAATTCATTTTCTAACTTCTAACTTATTTCCAAATTCATTATTTTACCTAGATTTATTAAATCATTGTTTTAGAAAATGGTTGAAAACATTTTGGTTCTCTTTTTCTTGGAGAAGCCGTGAGCTCCTTTGTGTTCTTTGGAACACTCATACAATCCTTGCATGTTATTCACATCCTACCATAATAATCATACATCTACAAACACATACAATATATTTTTAAAACTATAGACATGTATACAATTAAAATCAATCACAAATAGGAAAGTATTAAACAACCACATAAATGAATCCTTATGGATTCTTAACACACAAACAATCCATTTTCTCATCACCACACAAGGTTGATGAGATTAAACCTCCCTCTTACCTCTTGAAGACAAGATCCTCAAGTCTCCTCCTCCTCTTTGACTTTCGTGTGGATTCCAAAACAAATCCCTAAAATTCTTAAACAATTAGCAAAATCACAAACAAGGCTTAATATTGAAGAACCATGGAACAATCATGGTTTAGAAAATCAAAAACTTAAATTAAAATCAAAGAATCAAGAGTTTACCCTTAGGGAAGTGAACAAAAGCTTGGATTTTGAAGTAGAATGAGTAGGTTTTTGACAAAACCTTCTAAATGAAAAGTGTTTAGGATGTTGTTTAGGTTTAGGAAAAGCTAAGAAGAAAAATTATAGAAGATAGGTGGTGGTGTTGGGTGCTTGGGCCGAAAACTAGAGAGAAAATGGAAGGAAAAGTGTTCTTGAGTTCTTGGTATTTTTGAGAGAATATTAGGCTAAGCTTTAGATGAGTGAAAAAGTGAATAACAAGAGTGAAATATGGAGGGTGTTGCTGTGAGTGAGTGTGTAGGAGAGATTGAGAGATAAACTTGGATAGTAAATATCCTAATGTGTTCACATTTGCATGGCACATGGCCTATGTCACCAACTTGTTATGCAATAGTCACTTGGATGGTTCAAGAAGCTTGTGGAACTTGGTAAATTGGCCCTATTGGCCGTGGGGTACTAAGGGGTTTAGGGGCTTAATTTAACTTCAATTAAAAGCTAATCACATGCTAATTAGATAGGTAATTAATTAGGTTAGGTTTCCTAATTATACTTAATTAACATTCTAATTAATTACATAGGTCATTGCTTATGCCATGACTTCTAGATGATATTAGGATATCTAATTAATAACTAGATTAGAACTAATTAGTAATTAGGTTAGTCCACTTAGTTTCCTAATTAGGCAATTAAAATAACCAAATTAGGTTTAATTAGCTAATTAATCAAGCCACTATATTTGACTCAATCCTAACCATTAAACTTAACTTTGTTTCCTATCCATTGATTTAATCTAAGGTGGATATCACTTAGTGTTTTTATTGGAATTGTTCTCACACCATTGATTTGATCAACGGTTATGATTGAAGACATCTTAATCAAGCTTTACATCCAATGGTCCTTAATGAAGTCCATCCTTCTTTATTTGACCAATTCTTATTAGTTTAGAATTTTCAAGCCACTTTTGTTGACTTGTTCCTATTGGCTTAGAATTTAGTCCAGTCAGAATCGTTGACTGCTACTCTAAACATGGGTCCCACAGACTTTTTAGGGTCCATGGTCACTTTAGAGCAGATTTTTACTATTTTTGAGACAATAGGTATTGTTAAATAAAATAATATTATAATAATATAAAATTATTTTATCGCACAGTTAAATTCTAAAAATTAAAAGATTAATATATATATCAATTGGAATTGGGTTTAGTAAGATCCCCTAGCTCCGAATAATTAAAATAAGATTTTTTCGGCCAGAAAATTATTATTTTCTTGACTCGTAGCAAATCACACACAACAGTCAAATACACTCACAAAACAGTCAAATTCAATTTATAACTCATAGAAAATATAAAATAGTACATTTAGGATAATATCGTACTTATCCCAAAAGTTGGGGTGTTACAACTCTCCCCTACTAATAAGAATTTTGTCCCCAAAATTCGTCGCACCTCAGAATAGTTGAGGGTATTGCTCCCTCATCTTATCTTCTAGCTCCCAGGTAGCATCTCCCGTTACATCATTCCATACTACCTTTACCAGCTCAATCATCTTCCCTCGAAGCTGCTTCACTCTCCTGTCCTCAATCTTAACAGGAAGTGTTTCAGACGTCAAATTATCCTTCAGTTGTACTTCATCTAGTTGTATCACATGCGTTGGATCTGGAATGTATTTCCTCAACTGAGACACATGGAATACATTATGTAGATTGGATAGAAAACGTGGTAAAGCTATCTGGTAGGCTACAGGACCTATCCGACGAATAATTTGACAAGGCCCTATGAACTTAAGAGTAAGTTTTCTAGATTTGATAACCCTTCCGACACCAGTCGTAGGTGTTACTCGCAAGAACACATGCTCACCTTCCTCAAATTCTAGAGGTCGTCTTCGCTTATCAGCATAGCTCTTCTATCGGATCTGAGTCGTTCGCATTTTCTCTTGAATCATTTTCACCTTTTCTGTAGTCTGCTGCACAAGATCAGGCCCAATAGTCATACTTTCCCCATCCTGATACCAACACAAAGGTGTTCGGCATCGTCGTCCATAAAGGGCTTCATAGGGTGCCATCCCTATACTTGAGTGAAAACTATTGTTGTAGGTGAATTCTATCATAGACAAGAATTTATCCCAACTCCATTGTTGTTCTAACACACACGCAACAAATCTTCCAATGACTGAATTATTCTCTCCGTTTGGCCATTAGTCTGCAGATGATAAGCAGAACTCAATCACAGTTTAGTTCCCATGGCTTCTTGCGAACTTCGCCAGAACCTTGACGTAAACCTCGGATCTCTATCATGTTAGCCATGGTAACCATTACCCAAGAGGGGGTGAATTAGGTGATGACTAATTTTAATGCAACTTTGACAAATTATGCATTTTGAATCATTCAATTAATAAATACAACAGAATATGCACAACAAAGGTATAGCTATTATAGATTACTCAACTACAACTTGAAGTATATGGTAAATCAAGCAAATAAGCTAAATATCAAGTTCAACTCAATTATATATAATTAAAGCACAAATGTAAAGAAGATAGAGTTGAGAGAAGCAAACACAAGGTTTATCCTGGTTCAGCCACCAATCCACTTGTGACCTACATCCAGTCCTCAAGCAACCACTAGAGATTTTTCACTATATTTTCAAGCTTCAATAGGTGCTTGACAACCTTTATAATTGAGAGCACTCAACACACCTTGGGATACCTCACCCTTGTGCTTGAGCCTCAAACAGGGATACCTCACCCTTTATAACTTTTGAGGGATGCCTCACCCTCAAGGGATACCTCACCCTTTACCAACTTTGAGAGATGCCTCACTCTCTAAAGGATACCTCACCCTTTACTCAAGAGGGATACCTCACCCTCTCAAAACAAACATTAAGATGAAGAGAAAGAATATAAACTCTCACAAGAGTAGATATACAACTTGAAGAACAAAGTATAGATGATAGAAAACTCTCTCAATAGTGGATAATACAAATTGAAGCTCTATGGGTATCAAGGATTCACACTTTAAAGCTCAAAATATGATTTTTGATGTTTCAAGGATCAATTCTAGTGTTCTTAAGGTGTGTAAGCTTCATACAACACTTATATATATAGCCCAAGTGATAAAATAGCCGTTGGTAGTGTTTAGAAATGATTTTTTTATGAAAACTAGCCATTTATAGCTGTTAAAAACGTTCCTGGGCACTTGGTAATCAATTACAAGCTTCATGTAATCGATTACAATCTTTCTGGGTACTTTGTAATTCATTACACACTTCCTGTAATCGATTACATGGATTCTATCAACGTTGTAATCGATTACATGACTTGTGTAATCAATTATAGCATTTTTGGTTTTGAAAACTAACTTTAAAAGGTCATAACTTCTTCATTTCTTATCCTATTAAAGCGAGTGACCACTTATTGGAAAGATCTTTGAGTTTATTGTCATATAAAAGAAGTTTCAGAACAAAACTCAAAGTATTTTGAAAGATATAATCAAATTAGTAACTAAAGGTCAGTTTTGCAAAACTCAAACTTGATTATTTTTGAAAATTAACTTTAAATGGTCATAACTTCTTCATTTCTTATCCGTTTAAAACAAATAACCACTCATCGGAAAGAAATTTGAGTCTATTTTCATATGAAAGAAGTTTCACAATAAAAATAAAAGTATTTTGAAAGTTATGATCAAAAGAGTAACTAAATATTAGTTTTACAAAACACAAACTTGACTAATTTTCACAGATTTGAAATACCACAAAGGCTAGCTTTCCAAAAACATTTTGTTGGGTATTTAAGCATTTTAGAAACACTTGTAAAGATGTTTAAAATTTATTTAAGTTTATTGTGATTCTCATTTACCTTTACACAAGATCTAAGTCCTATAAGCTAAACTTGAAGAGTCTTGGGACTTGATCTTTGCACTTCCATTCCTTTCTTGTTTGTTATCGTCAAAACTATTGCTTTAGTCAATGTCAATTACATTCTCCCCCTTTTTGATGATGACAAACATCCATTGAGAAAAGAGTTAGTTCAAATAAATTAGAATTCACAAAAGGTGTATTAGAGACTTACTCCCCCTCTATTTTTCAAAAGGTGATTAGATCAGAGATTGCACAGCTCCTTGTAACGCCCCTCTTCCAAGGGAACGTCACATGGTCGATTACAATGCGAAAATAAAGTTAGGTGAGTTGAGACCCGGTCCATTTTAATAAGACGCGTATATTCACTAGATTATAGTTGGGTATTTTAATTGGCGGTTATGTTATATATATACTTTTTTTTTCTTTTTAATTAGTAACCATGTTGACGAGACATCAATGGAAATAAAAGATCAAACAGAAGTAAAACATGCATAGGAATTAACATCTGCATCATCATATATATATATATATATATAAGTTTATCAAAACATTTAGTTACAAGCCTGGTACATCAAAAAGCAAAGCTATACCTGCCCCCAAAGTATTACATACACATCCCCACGGTATCAGAATTTACAGCCCACTACAAACAAAACATCGGGCCCCCAAAATAAAATACTGGTAGCCTTCAGTAGCTACGAATAACATCAATCCCTCAAGTGAGGAGGAATCGTGTCAGGATCCTCTTCAGGGTCCTCTTCGGGGTCGTCCTCAGGGACTTCCTCGGGATCTTCCTCAGGATCTTCCTCATCATCAGAGGAAATCACCATAGGAATAGCAGAGACACGGGACGGGGCCCGAGCTGTAGAACGAAAAGAGTCCTCTCTCGGAGTGAAATAACGATCGCCCCACATCTCGCGTATCGGTAGCTGAAACTCCAGACGTAGGCTAATACAGCAGGTGAAGACAGTGGTTCGTGGCGCCTCCGGCTGGCTAGGGATATCAAGACATCTCCCGTGTAGACACGGCGTTCGTAACTATAGTTGATATACCAAAGACTCGGCCCTCCTAAGAAAGTCGACGTACATCTCCCAAAAATCGTGCGTACGGGGCTCCATAGTCTTCGTAGTCGCTCGGTCAAGATAAGGCCAAAAACCGGGGAAGTTGGGAGCTTAGGTTCCTCACGGTTGTCTTCGATGAGACGCAATGTACGAGATAAACAGAAATGGAGAGACAGGAAGGAAAAGAGGTAAGACATCCTTCCATCATTACCAATTATAGCATCAAGAAACCAAACGGCGCAAAGCGCCCACATAGCATTTACAACAACAGTAATAGTAATAGACATTCAAGAGCAGTTATGATCAAGCAAACAGTTCCAAGTAGTCATAGGTATATCAACAATATATCAATGCCAGACCATAATAATGATAAATGCAAATAATGCACGGACTCTATACACATGAGCCCTCAATAACCAAGATCCTACTCCATGGAGCTAGACACAAAACACTCAGAGAAAATGATCAGGGAGACATGCCAGTATCTCGTCAGCCATAAAAACAAGTGCTTTCCAGAAAATAATCAGTCATTTTGCGCAACAAGGCTTTATACAAAGAAGATTCTCACAAGATCTCGATATAGGATCGTGGCCAGTCGGGATCGTCGGTGCGTTTGCATCGGTTTGTCTCACGGTCCAGAGGGGCTACCACTGCCCTTTGTGAAACACCCGCGCCCCAACGCCCTCAAGGCCAACTACAGGACCCCACTTGTCTATTCGCACCCGCACTAAGGTGTGTTCAACTCCTAGGCAACTAGGCCTTACGACAGTCCAATGGACAAATCACAATGCATACGGACTCTATGCATAATCATGTATGATTATTATCACATACTATTCCATCATATGTCACAATTTGCCAAAGTAAGAATTAATACAGTCAATGGTCTCTCACATGGACCCACAATAGCATAATATTGTCATTAAATAGATCAATACCCTTTTCAAAACGTATTATGAGTTCTTGCTTAGGTTTAGCTTTACTTACAGGGTTTGTCTCTAAAGGAATTCTCTTAGTTAACTTAATTCCTCTTAGGTAATTTATTCATATGCCCTTAGAAGGTTATTCTAAGATCTCATAATCTCACACTCTCATGTTCTTCCCTGTTTATGCATCCCTAAGTAATTTCTAGTCATCCCATTTATTTATGATCAATATTCCTCTATTAGTCCCAAGGTTTTGGGTCCAGGAAACTACACGGTCGGAATTACAAATTGAGTCACAGATTTCAATTACTAGGTGTTGGGTGATAAGTATACGTTTGAATTCGACAGAGACTACGTTTTATGAATGGTTGAAGTTGCCATTCGACGAAGAATAATGTAACAGGAGGAGGAAAGAATGGGAAACACATTTTATAATAGGATTGGCAAGAAATCATTTTCTGTCGGATGGGGGTTCTGTCGGACGAAGAAATCATTTTCTGTCGGGTGGGGGTTCTGTCGGACGAAGATCAAAACTGTCGAACCCTCCAGATGGTCAGCAAAAACCTCAATTCGACGGGTATAGGTGTCGACGTTGGAGAAAATCTCCCAAGTGTCGAACCGACGAACACTGGTCGAAATCTCTAATTTCGACGGGTCTGGAGAAATTCATCTACTCGACAGGCATTGTCTCTCAAATTCGACGATTATTGACTTTGGGGCATTTTCTTGTAAGTGTCCAGGGACTCTATTCGACGGGTTTTTGGTCGGAAGATCAATCTCGACGGGCATGATCGAGGTTCATACTCGACGGATATTGACATTGTGTTTAGTGGTCGAAGATCTAAACTCGACGGATTTTCACTTAGTGTTTGCTGGTCAGAAATCTAAATTCGACGGGTTTGACATTCGACGGAAAGGGTCAGGAGTCTAAACTCGACGGATTTTAACATTTTACTAAGTAATTAGGTTATCACGTTCGACAGGTTTTAGGTTATCACGTTCGACAGGTTTTAGGTTATCACGTTCGACAGGTTTTAGGTTATCACGCTCGACAGGTTTTAGGTTATCACGTTCGACAGGTTTTGGGTTATCACGTTCGATAGGTTTGGGTTATCACGTTCGACAGGTTTGGCCATGGGTCCTTACTCGACGGATTTTATCATTCGACGAAAATGGTCAGAAATCTTCATTCGACGGATTTTGACATATCACCAAAAGATCAAGGCATTATATTCGACGAGTTTGGCCAAATTTCTTACTATTACTAGTTTCCACCTTAAGTTTCCAAATTCTGGGCTCAACACCGTAACTATCCGAAAATCACTCGGAACTCATTCCCTTCAATATTACACATTCCAATACATCCAGTTATATTTATATATATGTACATTCAAAACTCAAACAATCAAATAACACATATACCATACAAACAACATACAAAAGCGAGAAAGACCCTCAACAAAATCACGAGACGTTCCTAAATGCTAAGAGAGGTTGAGGAGGAGTGTCTTCCTCTTACCTTAGAGAAGCACAAAGAAAGGCTGCTCCTTTTGGTCAGAAATTATATTTTCAGCTCCCAAGAGATCCTTAAATATTCAAGCTCACCAAAATCAGAATCAAGTGTTGAAATGGATACCCATGGTCATCAAAATGACAGTGGGTTACGAAAATGAGGAGAGATGAGGAAAAAGCTAAGGACTTTACCTTAAAGTTCCAACCTTTAAGCTTCAACCGTGGAGGAAAAGAAGATGAAGAAAACGTAGGACTTTGAAGATGATTCCCTCAGGTGTGGTGCTTCTCCAAACACGAAATGGTCTTGGAGTGTGACGGTATTGGAGGATGAAAATATGAAGGTGGGTGGATGGTGTTCTTTGGAAGGAGAAATGGAAAGAGAGAAAGATGAGTGCTACGTACGGGAGGAGGAAAATGTGTGAATTGAAGAATGAATTAAGTCCCTTAATTCAAATGTGCAAAGACAAAGAAAAAATGGGAGGAGAGAGAAATAATAAAAAATGATTCAAAGAAGCTTCCTTGAGAAGCTTCGCACGCTTCTCTACGAAGTGCATAGTAAGCTTGTCTCCTTGATTAAATACCTCGACGGATGATTTATTACACTAGCGATAAAACCTCAAAAATGTAGACCTCGTAAACTGTGCTCGGACTCGGGTTTAGTAAGATCCCCGTTGACACGTTGATGGTCCAAGGTTTACCAGCTTCAGGGAAAATATTCTATTCTCCCGGCTCCACTCAGCACACACATAAAACGAAGAATATATTAAAATATTCATCATCTCCAGAAAATTCCACAAAAATTCTTAAAAGTTACAAATATTATAAAATGATCGTTTTTAACAAAATAGTAAATTTTCGGGATGTTACACTCCTCCTTAATTTTGGAATTCTAAAATCATTGGATTTGTATCATTGAATTTGTACCTTGTTATTTACTTTTTCTCAATGACTTATAAACTTCTCCCTCTTTTGTCATGATCAAAAAGATATACAGGATATAGATTTTGACAAAGAGAGAAGTGGTAGAGCAAAACCATTACTAAACAATGAATATTCAATAAGGAATTCAGTCAAATCTACATTATATAACCAGAATATCCATTGCAAAACATCCATTTCAAATAATGCAGTAAAACTTGGATTATGTAGAAAAATGTCACATTATGAAGCAAAATTAATGGCATTATGCAGAAAAATATGGCTTTTCCAAGTATAACATGATTTTCAAATTAAAACGTAAATAAGAATGAGAAAATGATGTCACCAAAAGTGTGTTTTTTGAGTTTTTGTAGGTGATTCCAACTTCCAAGCTTCAAGTCTTCATGACTCTTGGAGAACTTGGACCATTTCAAGTTTTCACTTCACTTTAGTGCATGCTTGAGCTAATAGTCACTCTACAACATAATTCAAAGCAATTTCTTTAGTATCCACCGATTTTGGATCCGTAGGGGTTAGTCATTGATCATTAATCCATTATGCTCTTATAGATATCAAATTTTCCATAGTATATAATTTGAGCACAACAAATTAAATAATCAATTACCATTAAGCACATAACCAAAAGCAAGCTTACTTTCATGATATATAGATAATTCAAATCATAGCAAACATACCTAGGCATTGTAGAATCTCATGTACCAAGATATATAACAAATTAATGAGTTATGGTATAACAAGAATTAATATAATCATGTGCTAAACAAAATATTCATATTTTACCAAGCGCACATGATTCTATCATTTACCTAAGGCTTACAAGGAATATACCTCATATTCATTGTCTTTTTAAGTGAATGTGCATAAGAGGTAAAAACATTTAATACCTTGGCCTTGGTAATCAAGGAAACTATTTTCTTTACTCATTGCTTCTCTTTGGTGTTTTGATCTTTGCAAGTTCCACATTTTGTACTTGAGAAGCTTTGGTTGAAGTCATCTTCCTTCTTTGATCAAAACTTCTGCCAATGGGCTTTGGAAGCATTCCCCTTGATGATTCCTTTTTCACTTGACCAATTTATCCATCCTTTTGAGAAGTTTTCTGCATAATTGAAACACTAGGAGGACATTTTGGTACCCACTTCATCTTGGGTCCTTCAAAGTTAGTACTAGGGCATTTAGGATCTTTAGAAACCTATTTCATATTATTTCTCATATAAGAATTTCTTCTATAATTGCATAAATGAGAAATATGTCCTAGATGACCACAAAAGTTACAAACAAGTGAATTCAATGATGGCTTGGTCCTTTGAATATCATTTTTGAAAAACTTAAGCCTTTGGTTGTTATTACATTCTAAACTATTTTTGCCATAAGCCTTGCTTGAATTTTCATGTGGAATAACATCAATTTTATTCTTACTAACACACATAGATTGTAAGCAAATAGAACTATTAGCTTTGGCAAATTTAGAAGATAAGTCCTCAACTTGATTTTCTAAATTAATATATTTTTCACAAGAAGTTAAGGTTTCACATTTTAAAGACATTTTCTCATCAAGAAAAGCATATTCATTTTTCAAGATATCAATTTCATTTTCAATGGAGAAAATGTTTTCCAAACAAGATGAGTTTTTCTTTTCTAAAAGCAACAAACCATCATGCAATTCATCATATGCACATTTTAGCTCATCATAGGAAGGACTATAATATGGTTTAACATCATTTACCTCAAGATCCTTTTTAGCCATATATGAAGTAGTCTCAATTTCTAGCATATTTGGCTCTTTAAGGGAATCACCATCTTCCTCATCAATTTTGTTTTGCTTTGCCTCTTCTTCAAATTGAGCACTATCATCACTAAGAGACATTGAGCTCATTTTCTTGCTTTAAACATGTTCTTGAGGACATTTTTCAATGTTGTCTTCCTCTAGAGGATTTTGCTCTTCTTGTTCTCTATATACAACTTTAAACACAAAATCATTATTAGCAAGATAGATAGAATCAAGAGCATCCCATATATCTTTAGCACTAGAGCAATTCTTAATTATAGCATAAGCATCATCATTTAAACTACTTCTCAAAATTTGCATAGCTGATAGCTCTAATGTTCAAAGAAAAACATTTCTTTTCATAGACATTCCAAGTTTGTTTTGATTTGTAAGTAAATCCATCAAGCACAATATCCCACAAATCAATATCACTAGATTGCATATAAATTTCCATTCTAACTTTCCAATAAATGAAATTCACACCATCAAAGAATGGTGGTTTATTAATTTCAAAACCTTCCATTTGAAAAGCTTTTAATGGTCGCCAAACAAACAAGGATCTTTAACTCCAAGCGGTTAAGCTTTTACCAGAGCACGAAGCTCTGATACCACTTGTTAGCAATGGCAACCATTACCCAAGAAGAGGGTGAATTAGGTGATGACTAGTTTTAATGCAACTTTGACAAATTATGCATTTTGAATCATTCAATTAAAAAATACAGCAGAATATGCACAACAAAGGTATAGCTATTATAGATTACTCAATTATAACTTGAAGTATATGGTAAATCAAGCAAATAAGCTAAATGTCAAGTTCAACTCAATTATATATAATTAAAGCACAAATGTAAAGAAGATAGAGTTGAGAGAAGCAAACACAAGGTTTATCCTGGTTCAGCCACCAATCCACTTATGACCTATGTCTAGTCCTCAAGCAACTGCTAGAGATTTTCCACTATATCTTCAAGCTTCAATAGGTGCTTGACAACCTTTACAATTGAGAGTACTCAACACACCTTGGGATACCTTACCCTTGTGCTTGAGCCTCAAACAGGGATACCTCACCCTTTATAACTTTTGAGGGATGCCTCACCCTCAAGCGATACCTCACCCTTTACCAACTTTGAGAGATGCCTCACTCTCTAAGGGATACTTCACCCTTTACTTAAGAGTAATACCTCACCCTCTCAAAACATAGATTAAGATGAAGAGAAAGAATATAAACTCTCACAAGAGTAGATATACCACTTGAAGAACAAAGTATAGATGATAGAAAACTCTCTCAAGAGTGGATAATACAAATTGAAGCTCTATGGGTATCAAGGATTCACACTTTAAAGCTCAAAATATGATTTTGATGTTTCAAGGATCAATTCTAGTGTTCTTAAGGTATATAAGCTTCATACAACACTTATATATATATAGCCCAAGTGATAAAATAGTCATTGGTAGTGTTTAGAAATGATTTTTTATGAAAACTAGCCGTTTATAACTGTTAGAAACATTCCTAGGCACTTGGTAATCGATTACAAGCTTTATGTAATCGATTACAATCTTTCTGGGTACTTTGTAATCAATTACACACTTCTTGTAATCGATTACACGGCTTCTATCAACTTTGTAATCGATTACATGACTTGTGTAATCGATTACAGCATTTCTGGTTTTGAAAACTGACTTTAAAAAGTCATAACTTCTTCATTTCTTATCCTATTAAAGCGAGTGACCACTCATTGGAAAGATCTTTGAGTTTGTTTTCATATGAAAGAAGTTTCAGAACAAAACTCAAAGTATTTTGAAAGATATAATCAAATTAGTAACTAAAGGTTAGTTTTGCAAAACTCAAATTTGACTGTTTTTGAAAATTAACTTTAAATGGTCATAACTTCTTCATTTCTTATTCGTTTAAAACAAATGACCACTCATCAGAAAGATCTTTGAGTCTATTTTCATATGAAAGAAGTTTCACAACAAAACTCAAAGTAGTTTGAATGTTATGATCAAAAGCGTAACAAAATATCAGTTTTACAAAACACAAACTTGATTAATTTTCATAGATTTGAAATACCACTAAGGCTAGCTTTCCAAAAACATTTTGTTGGGCATTTAAGCATTTTAGAAACACTTGTAAAAATGTTTAAAACTTATTTGAGCTTAGTGCGATTCTCATTTACTTTTACACAAAATCTAAGTCCTATAAGCTAAACTTGAAGAGTCTTGGGACTTGATCTTTGCACTTTCATTCCTTTCTTGTTTGTTATCATCAAAACCATTGCTTTAGTCAATGTCAATTACATATCAGAAACTATACTTGCGGGTACACCATGAAGTCTAACTATTTTGCTGATGTATATCTGGGTTAATCGTTCCAACGAATACTTAATATTGATCGAAAAGAAGTGCGCTGACTTCGTAAGCCTATTAACTATAACCCATATAGAATCATGACCCTTCCTCGTCCTTGGCAATCCGGTAACAAAATCTATCGAGATACTATCCCATTTCCACTCTGGAATAGTTAAAGGTTGTAATATACCAGCAGGACTTTAATGTTCTATTTTTGCCTTCTGACAAACGAGACAGGACGCCACACGTTTTGCTTCATCTCTCTTCATTCTTATCGACCAAAATATCCGCTTTAAGTCTTGATTCATCTTCGTCATTTCCGGATGCATACTCAAATTACTAGTATGAGCTTCATCCAAAATTGCTTTCTTAAGATCAGGATCATCAGGTATACAAATTCTTCCTTCAAATCTTAAGATTCTATCAGGTCCTTCCTCCACCGTCGCCTTATGTCCTTGCTTCAAATATTCCTTTTCATTCTATAAAAACGAATCCTCATCCTGTTTTTCTCGGATTACTTCCAGCAAATCATTCAAAATCACAACCTTACTTAGTCTAATCTTTCCTGGTACCAATTCCACTGATAACCATAGATCTCTAAATTGATTAATCAGCTCCTCCTCCTTCATCATCATTGTAGAAACACTAACCACCTTTCTACTCAAGGCATCAGCCACCACATTCACCTTTCTTGGGTGGTATTAAAGCTGAAAATCATGGTCCTTCAAGAATTCCAACCATCGCCTCTACCTCATGTTCAATTCCTTTTGATCAAACAAGTATTTTAAGCTCTTGTGATCGCTAAAGACATTGAGAATAGCTCCATACAGAAAATGCCTCCATACTTTCAATGCAAAGACCACTGCGGCTAGTTCTAAATCGTGCGTTGGATAGTTCCTTTCATGAACCTTCAACTGTCTTGAAGCATAAGCTACCACATTTTGGTTCTACATTAACACACATCCTAACCCTTGGTAAGAAGCGTCACAATACACTTCAAAAGATTTGTTAGGATCTGGTAAAATTAGCACTGGTGCAGTCGTCAATCTCTTCTTCAAATCTTGGAAACTTGCTTCATGTTCCTCCATCCAATCAAAAGCTTGGCTCTTCCTTGTAAGTTATGTAAGTGGTCCAGCTATTTTAGAGAAACCTGCGATAAACCTTCGGTAATATTCGGCCAGTCCAACAAAACTCCGGACCTTCGTCACTGTCTTAGGCCTTTCCCACTGCAAAATAGTCTCCACCTTCGATGGGTCTACCGCAATACCTTCCTTAGAAATCACATGGCCTAGGAATTGAACCTCTTCCAACCAAAATTCACATTTTGCCAACTTCGCATACAGCTTCTTCTCTTTCAAAATCTGGAAAACTATACTGAGATGTTCAGCATGCTCTTCTTGACTTTGAGAGTATATCAAAATGTCATCGATAAAAATAATGACAAATCTGTCTAGGTATGGATGAAAAATCCTATTCATATAATCCATGAATATTGCAGGAGCATTCGTCACTCCGAACGGCATCACTTGATACTCATAATGCCCATAACGAGTTCGGAAAGCTGTTTTAGGTACATCATCTACCTTAACACGAATCTAATGATAACTTGATCGTAGATCTATCTTAGAGAAAACAGCGGCTCCCTTCAACTGATCCATCAAATCATCAATTCTCGGTAATGAATACTTATTCTTTATTGTAACCTTGTTCAGCTGACGATAATCTACACAAAGTCGAGAGGTTCCATCCTTTTTCTTGACTAGCAGTATTGGTGCTCCCCACGGTGAAATACTAGGTCACACAAACTGTTTCTCTAACAGTTCCTCTAATTGCTTTTTCAATTCTACTAACTCCGCAGGCGACATTCGATATGGTGCAATCGAAATAGGACCTGCTCCCGGCACTAAATCGATAGAGAACTCGATCTCTCTTTCTGGTGGCAAACCGGGTACATCATCAGGAAAAATCTCTGGAAATTCATTGACGACGGGAATAATACTCACATCTTTCTCACTCTTGACTTCTAAAGAAGATAGCAATATATATCCCTGAGCTTCATCCCTCAATAATGACTTGACTTTAACAGCAGTCAAGAATCCAGAACTTTCTTCCTTAGGAAAAACTATAGTTTTGCTTGCATAGTCTATTAAGATATGGTTAGAAGATAACCAATCCATTCCTAATATTACGTCTATCTTAACAAGAGGTAAACAAATTAAATTAACTGAAAATACACGATCCTTTATAATGATAGGATAGTTCAGACATATTTTAGATGTAACAACAGGCTTGGCAGTTGGCGTAGAAACAATCAATTGAAAACTCAGAGAAGACACAGGTAGTTTCAACCATTCCACACAATCATATGCAATAAATGAGTGTGTTACACCCGAATCATATAGCAAAGTCAAGTGATTACCTTCAATGACACCTTCCCCTTGAATGAGATGTTCAGACTGAGAAGCTTCAGTTCCAGTCATCGTATATACTTGCCCTCCAGATCGCAGCTGAGTAGCACGAACATTACTCACAGCAGGCTTCCTTTCTGGCTGAGTGCAATCCCTAGAAACATGTCCAGGTTTTCTGCAATTAAAGCAGATCATTCCTCTTATCGAACAATCTGTAGATATATGGCCACTCTTTCCACACTTAAAACATCTCGGCGTAAATGCCATATTTTGACCAGTTCTGTTACCACTAGAACTTCCCCCAGTAGATGGACATTGAGGCTGACTTCCCGATGGTCTCGAATAAGGCTTGCGCTGAAACCGGTTATTACTGTTGTTGCCTCCTCTTTGGAACCTTGTCGGTCCAAAGCTACGATTTCTAGGATCTCGTGACAGCTCCAACTCCTCGAGTTGTCAATAGATATCCATTAAAGTAGGAAATTCCCTCATCCTCATAGGTAGCACTGCTCACCTCAGTTCTACCCTCAGTCCATCCTTAAACTTACGGCATTTCCATATCTCATCAGGTTGAATTTGAAAATACTTTGAGAACTGTGACAAGCTCTCAAACTTAGCAGCATACTCCCCACCAGTCATGTTACCCTGTCGCAAACCAAGAAATTCTATCTCCTTGGCAAGTCAGGCACTACCAGGAAAGTACTTCTCCAGAAATACTTCACTAAACACCTCCCAAGTGATTTCAGTCCCTTCAGCTCGCAATAATTGGCGGGTTCCTCTCCTCCAATTTTTGGCATCTCCTTTCAACATAAAAGTAGCATACGTCACATTTTTATTCTCTGCACACCCTATTCCTTCAAATACCCTTTCCAAGTCTTAGATCCAAAGCCTCGCATTCTCGGGGTCAAACTCGCCTCTAAACTGCGGCGGGTTGTTGCGCCTAAACTCAGATAAATTCATAGCATTAGCAGTTGCATCTTGCTGTTGAGCTGCTCGTTGATTTTGTTGGGTAATCACTTCCGCCATTCGCTGCATAGCCTCAGTAGCTACAGTCATTGGGTCCATATTACGTTCCACATTCGCACATGCTCTTCTTCCACCAGACATCTTCTTTCTTCAACAAGACAAAACAAGGTCAGATGTAACCTTTCAGAAACAAATCACAGAGAATCACACAACATAAGCAAAAACAAACCTAACCACAACCTCAAAGACTTTAACTTGGGCTCTGATACTAACTAATGTAACACCCTTATGGGGATGTCACATTTTTAATGCAATAAAATAAAATCTTGCCCAAGTTGCAAAACATTTGGTACATAAATAATATAAGTTGTAAAACTTTTCCTTTTTATACTTGATAACATTAAATAAAATAACACGGAACACAAAATAAGGCAAAACATAATCACACCATAATATACATATGATTTTGTCTTAAGTATACAAATAATTTACAACTACAAATATTTAGTAAAGCAGTAAAGTGTCAACATAATACTAAAACATAACATGCCCAAGTGCACCTTAAAGATTCCTAACCCTCCGATGGATCACTCTCAAAAAAATCATCGAATGAAAGAAATCGTGGAGGTCTCACAGTTCTACGGACATGAGTCTGTGCTGTTGATGTTGGTGTATGCCCTAGTGGCCAATACATTTTGTTTGTACTGACATACATTATATTATGCTATTTTATATATGAGGCATTTCATTTATTGTGTTCTTTTTTGATAAACATAATAAAGTCCTTAGAATAGTAAGTTTGATGCCATAGGACATCAAGTGGATGACTTGATCGTGAGATCCTTTTGGTTACAACACTATTCTTAAATGTCCCTAGTCAAGTATTATTGTTAATTAGGACAACAATAATACATTGAGACTAGTATGTGTGAGAGCGATGACCGCATCTCACGGGTCATGGATATGAGATATCAAGTCTTCACATTAGTACATATTAGAGTAATGATGTCTTGGGTGACCCACCATGAGAACGCTACATGGATCGTTACGTGAGTGTCATAAGCGATTCTCATAGTGATAATGGTGTTTGTGGTCCTTTGACCTGAAATCACTACGATTCCTACATGAGGAGTTGTGTGTTTTAATGCCATCAAACGTCATCTGTAACAAGGTGATTATAAAGTTGGTTATTGGACATACCGCAAATCATGCGAGGGATGTGAGTGACCTAGATGGAATTTGTCACTCCTACATAACAGGAGCGATATCTTCGGGCCCCCTGATTGAGTGAGACTGCGAAATGCATGGCCATGCTCAAATGAATCAATATGAGATATTGATCTCATTTATCATTACAAAGTCTACTCGAGTATCAGGAAACGAATGATTGGACTATACAAGGGTGACGCATTCCATGCCTTGTGTTCAATCTAGATATCTTGACAAAGGGACTAAACTACACGGAAACATTGATCACGATAGGTTATGTCAAATCACTGACATTCTCATTACTTGGGTAGCAGATGATGTGTTGCTAGATACACTCACTTGTTTGTAATATTAAAATGAGATTTTAATATTACTACCAACGTCATGAGAACCTGCGGGTCACACACTTAGAAACAGACTAAATTGGAGCAATAAGGATCCAAGTTGGACTCGGATTCAATTGTGGGCCTAACTCATGACGAGATGGGTTTTAGGGTTGCACACCTACCTTTCTACTCACACTCACTTAAGGCGCCACTATTATAAATAGTAATCAAGGGAAGCTGCTATAGATGTTACATCACAACCCTAGCCGCACCTAAGAAAGTGAGTGAGAGACAAGGTGAAAGGTTCTTCTCTTCTATTCGCATAGCTAGCACCGCGAAACAGCAGGCGTGACTCCTTTTGCAAGTCTGTTCGTGTGGATACCGCAGAAACATCGTCGCTATTACGGTGTTGGTGATTCACCTCGCTTGTGTTTATCACGCTTCAAGAGGTAAATTAAAAAAAAACTCGGATTATGGACTTTTCGCATGGATCTGTGTGGGAATCCTATTATTCATTGCGAGATATTTTGATCCGCAATTCCCAACAATGGTATCGAGCCACTTTGCGAAACTATGATTCGGTTTTTTTCGCTTTTCTTGTTATATGCGATAACATGATTCGTTGCTTTCCTTTCATAAAAGATATGATCTTTATATGTTATTTACGAAATCGAAATAATCTTTGTATGAAACCGTGTTCTTTTTATTTGTTGTTTACGAAACATGTTGATGTTTTTGAAACCATGAAGATGTTCATATAATTAATGTGAAAATGGTTTTGAATGCTTTCTGTTCTTGCGTTTTTCGATATCTATATATGTGATATGTATGATTCTCGCGAAAACGGTTTTGAATGCTTTCTTTCTTGCATTTTTCTCGATATCTCGTATATGTGATATGTATGATTAACGCGAAAAACGATTATGAATGCGATATATACAAGAGTAACACAAGGTTTTGGAAACCTTGTTTCCGTTTGCGACGGCTATGAAGCTTCCTCGTGACATGAAGTGTTCATGTCTTCACGAATCTGGAAACCCCGTTTCCGGATAGGTGATGGCGGTACATGTGAGTTACCCCTGCGGCACATGAAGCATTCATGTGTTTGTGGGCCTTAGGGTTCAAATGTTGTTGCCCTAAGCGGGACCCCCGTCGGGGCGCTGCCCCGAACCCCGTTGCGTGGTGTGTGATATTCGAAAGCGCGATATTCAAATCTTTGTTTTATAATTCACAAAATAATAATGTGTTATTTCTTTGTGTTTATATATTCTTAGAGATGCATGGTGCATGGTTATGGCCTTAGTCTTTATTTTATGCTATTTTGGTTATTTTAAATACGACCTGCGTGTCGTGCCTTTCTCTCTACATTCTGATTGTACATTCTCTTCTCATCTAACTCCCTCGAATGTAAAAGAGGTTTCTATAATGTAATCATCATGTGGAGACAAGGAGATGGCATCAAGTGAGGACATTGGTGGGAGACGCTTGGTGAAGCGGCATTTTTAATGCTAATCTCTTAGAGGCCATAACCATGTCACATTTATTATATGCTTTATATGTATGAGATGCATGGATGATGTTTATGGTATGTTAAACAAGTTTAATAAATGGTGAGATCTAATAATAAAATTCCCTCAAAGAAAATATTAAGTCATTATGTGATGCCTTCCAATGCGTGGCACTCATCAAGACTAATATCGATTAAGTGTAGGTCTCGCAAAAGCGAGTGCCTTTATCTATATTAGTAAGATGCGATGGGATAAGAGTAATATCCAAATGCCAACCATTGGGTCTAACTTAACTAGGCCATTTCAATAGGATTGAAGGCTTAGAGGCATGAAGTTGGGCTTTAGTCCATTAAATGGATTAGAATAAGTGTTATTCACCCAACTATCCAAGAGTTGCATGTGATGTAATTGGAAAGAGTTTCCTACCTAAATAACCGAGAATTTTGGGCGATCACCAAAGTTGACTCAAAGCTAGGTAAAATATGGATCTTGGCCCACTAGGAAATCTTTCGATGGGATTTTCCGAGTCAATGCTGAGGGTCATTGACTTAAATAAAATAGTGGGAGGCATATTTAATTAAAAGACCTCATTAAATATGTTTATGGCATGATACTTATATTTTTGCATGTTTCGTTAATAGATAACCATGGCAACAAACACATCGGGTACTTTATCATTGCGATCCGTCCTTGAGAAGGACAAGTTGCTGGAACAAATTTTCTAGGCCCAGTACGAGAATTTGAGGATTGTCCTCAAGCAAGAGAAAAAGTTGTATGTTTTGGAACGACTATTCTGAGCCACCCGCCGCTAATGCCCCTAGAACCTGAAAGAGATGCTTATAAGAAGCATCAAGATGATGCCTTGGACATTGGATGTCTAATGCTGGCCACCATGAACTCGAGCTCCAAAAGCAACATGAGAACATGGATGCATACGATATGATCGTACACCTTAAGAAGCTCTATCAAGAATGCGGGCCAGGCATGAGAGATTCGAGGTCTCTAAAGCACTTTGTTTCAGTGCAAGGTGGTAGAAGGAAGCCCTGTTGGTGCTCATGTACTTAAGATGATTGGGTACATTGAAAACCTAGAGAGACTCGGTTTTCCTTTGGGCCAAGAGTTGGCCACTGACTTAGTCCTGCAATCGTTGTAGAAAGTTTCACAATTTGTCATGAACTACAACATGAATGAGATTGACAAATCACTACCGTAGTCATTAGGGCATGTTGAGAATCTGGCTCGAACATCAACAAAGGTAAAGGGAAGGCCATAATGATGGTCCAAAAGAATAAGGGCAAGAAAGCAAACGAGAGAAAAGCCCAAGGACAACTGGAAGGGCAAGGGCAAGGACAAGTCCAAGCCTAGCACTTCTAGCTTGAAACCATGGGTGGAGTGGCTAAGGAAGGTACATGCTTCCATTGCGGTCGACCGGACATTGGAAGAGGAACTGTGCCAAGTTCCTGGAGGAGCTCAAAGAAAGAAGGGAAGTGAGACTTCCACTTCAGGTATTTTTGTTATTGAAGTCAATTTATCTACTTACGCATCATGGGTATTAGATCTTGGATGTGGATCTCACATTTGTGTAAATGTGCAGGATCTAAAGAGATGAGACCATTGACGAAGGGCGAAGTCGACCTACGAGTTGGAAATGGAGCAAAAGTTGCTGCATTAGCTGTAGGGACTTATTTATTATCTTTGCCCACTGGGCTTGTAATAGAGTTAGAGAACTGTTATTTTGTGCCTGCTATTAGTAGGAATATCATTTCTGTTTCTTGTTTGGACAAGAAAGGTTTTTCTTTTATAATAAAGGACAAGTGTTGTTCTATTTATATGAATGATATTTTTATGGTAGTGCACACTTGAGTAATGGACTTTATGTACTTGATCTCGAAACGCCCATTTATAACATAAATACAAAGAGGTTTAAATCAAACGATCTGAACCCAACTTTTCTCTGGCATTGTCGTTTGGGCCACATAAATGAGAAACGCATCTCCAAACTCCATAAAGATGGATTCTTGGACTCATTTGATTTCGAATCATATGAGATATGTGAATCTTGTTTATTAGGGAAGATGACAAAGGCCCCATTCACTTGGACAAGGTGAAAGGGCTAGTGATCTTTTAGGCCTTATACATAGTGATGTATGTGGGCCACTAAACACGCATCGCTAGAGGTGGTTTTCAATACTTCATTACATTTACTGATGATTTCAGTAGATATGGATTTGTATATCTTATGAAGCACAAATCAGAATCCTTTCAAAGAGTTCAAGAATGAAGTACAAAACCAACTTGGCAAAAGAATTAAAATCCTTCGATCAGATCGAGGAGGTGAATACTTAAGCCAACAGTTTGATGATCATCTGAAAGAGTGTGGGATAATATCTCAACTCACTCCTCCTGGAACACCACAATGGAATGGTGTTTCTGAAAGGAGGAACCGGACTTTGTTGGACATGGTCCGATCCATGATGAGTCATGCAGACCTTCCAGAGCTCCTTCAGGGGACATGCTCATTAACGCACAGCTTTCACACTTAACCGTGTTCCATCTAAGCGGTTCAACGGACACCATATGAGATATGGACTTATGTCTTTCATGAAGATTTGGGGTTGCGAAGCTTATATGAAATGTCAAGTTTCGATAAGCTTGGCCCTAAATCAAATAAATGCTTCTTTGTGGGGTATCCAAAGGAAACCAAGGGATACTTTTTCTATAATCCTACCGAGGGCAAAGTGTTTGTCGCACGGACGGTTGTGTTTCTAGAAAGGGAGTTTATCTCCAAAGGAACCAGTGGGAGAAAAGTAGAACTTGAAGAAGTTCAAGTTTCACAAAGCGACAATGAACCAATGGTGGAAATAGAGCGACCTCCACAAAATGTTGTGGAACCTCGCTCTAGTAGCACAAGACTGCGTAGGTCTAACGGGATACGTCATCAACCGAGAGAGATATGGATTTCTCATGACCCAACAAGGTGACGTATTGCTCATGGATCAAGATGAGCTCTGTGACTTACCAGGGAAGCCATTATTGGCCCAGATCCGAGAAATGGCTTGAGGCCATGAGATCTGAAATGGATTCCATGTATGCCAACCAGGTATGGACCTTGGTTGACCCACCTGAAGGGGTAAAACCCATTGGGTGCAAGTGGGTTTTCAAGAAGAAAACCGACATGGATGGTAATGTGCATACCTTTAAGGCGCGATTGGTGGCTAAAGGTTTCAAACAAATTCATGGTGTAGACTATGATGAAACTTTTTCCCCAGTTGCGATGCTTAAATCCGTTCGGATCTTGCTTGCTTTGTTACAAAGATACCATGATTATGAAATCTGGCAAATGGATGTCAAAACTGCTTTCCTTAATGGAAATCTTCTCGAAGATGTGTACATGACACAACCTGAGGGTTTTGCCACTCCAGAGGATGCTAGAAAAGTATGCAAGTTGCAACGATCTATTTATGGATTAAAGCAAGCTTCCAGAAGCTGGAATCTTCATTTTGATGATACAATCAAACAGTTTGGTTTCATCAAGAATGAAGAAGAATCTTGTGTCTACAAGAAGGTTAGTGGGAGCACAGTTGTCTTTCTAGTATTGTATGTAGATGACATACTACTAATTGGAAATGACATCCCTACCCTACAGTCTGTAAAGACTTGGTTAGGGAAGTGCTTTTCTATGAAGGACTTGGGCGAAGCCACCTATGTATTAGGTATCAGGATCTATAGAGATAGATCACTGAGACTGCTTGGCCTAAGTCAGAGTACATACATAGACAAAGTGTTAAGACGATTTAACATGCATGAATCCAAGAAAGGACTCTTGCCTATGTCACATGGTGTAAGCTTATCTAAGGCTCAATCCCCTTCCACCCAGGATGAGAGGGATCGCATGAGCAAGATTCCATATGCATCTGCAATTGGATCTATCATGTATGCCATGTTATGTACTCGACCAGACATCTCGTATGCTTTGAGCATGACGAGTAGGTACCCGATCCCGGTGAAAGTCAATGATTTGCTATCAAGAACATCCTTAAGTACTTGAGAAGGACTAAGGATTCGTTCTTGGTATATGGAGGTGAGGAAGAGCTAGTTGTAAAGGTTACACGATGCTAGCTTCCAAACCGATAAGGACGACTCCAGATCGCAATCGGGTTATGTTTTTGCCTAAATGGTGGGGGCGTGAGTTTGGAAGAGTTCAAAGCGGAGACGATCGCCGATTCTACCACGGAGTGAGTATATTGCTTGCCTCCAATGCGTAATCGGGAAGTTCATTACTTGAACTTGGCACTATTCCTAGCATTGTGGACCCAAAGTGGACCTCTATTGTGATAACAATGGAGCCATTGCACAAGCTAAGGAGCCTAGATCTCACCAAATGATCCAAACATATACTTAGGCGCTTCCATCTCATTCGAGATCATCGATAGAGGAGATGTGAAGATATGCAGTAGTACCAACAGATGATAACATTGCTGATCCACTGACGAAGCCTCTTGCACAGCAGAAGCATGAGGGTCACACTAGGTCTTTAGGCATTAGATATATGCCTGATTGGCTCTAGTGCAAGTGGGAGATTGTTGGTGTATGCCCTAGTGGCCAATACATTTTGTTTGTACTGACATACATTATATTATGCTATTTTATATATGAGGCATTTCATTTATTGTGTTCTTTTTTGATAAACATAATAAAGTCCTTAGAATAGTAAGTTTGATGCCATAGGACATCAAGTGGATGACTTGATCGTGAGATCCTTTTGGTTACAACACTATTCTTAAATGTCCCTAGTCAAGTATTATTGTTAATTAGGACAACAATAATACATTGAGACTAGTATGTGTAGAGACTGATGACCGCATCTCACGGGTCATGGATATGAGATATCAAGTCTTCACATTAGTACATATTAGAGTAATGATGTCTTCGGTGACCCACCATGAGAACGCTACATGGATCGTTACGTGAGTGTCATAGCGATTCTCATAGTGATAATGGTGTTTGTGGTCCTTTGACCTGAAATCACTACGATTCCTACATGAGAGTTGTGTGTTTTAATGCCATCAAACGTCATCGTAACAAGGTGATTATAAAGTTGGTTATTGGACATACCGCAAATCATGCGAGAGGGATGTGAGTGACCTAGATGGAATTTGTCACTCCTACATAACAGGAGCGATATCTTCGGGCCCCCGATTGAGTGAGACTACGCGAAATGCATGGCCATGCTCAAATGAATCAATATGAGATATTGATCTCATTTATCGTTACAAAGTCTACTCGAGTATCGGAAACGAATGATTGGACTATACAAGGGTGACGCATTCCATGCCTTGTGTTCAATCTAGATATCTTGACAAAGGGACTAAACTACACGAAACATTGATCACGATAGGTTATGTCAAATCACGACATTCTCATTACTTGGGTAGCGTGATGTGTTGCTAGATACCAGCTCACACATTTGTAATATTAAAATGAGATTTTAATATTACTACCAACGTCATGAGAACCTGCAGGTCGCACACTTAGAACAGACTAAATTGGAGCAATAAGGATCCAAGTTGGACTCGGATTCAATTGTGGGCCTAACTCATGACAGATGGGTTTTAGGGTTGCACGACTTACCTTGCTACTCTTGCTCACACTCACTTAAGGCAGCCACTATTATAAATAGTACTTGTTAAGGGGGCTGCTATAGATGTTACATCACAACCCTAGCCGCACCTAAGAAAGTGAGTGAGAGACAAAAAGGTTCTTCTCTTCTATTCGCAGCTAGCACCGCGAAACAGAGGCGTGACTCCTTTTGCAAGTCTGTTCGTGTGGATACCGCAGAAACATCGTCGCTATTACGGTGTTGGTGATTCACCTCGCTTGTGTTTATCACGCTTCAAGAGGTAAATTAAAAAAAACTCGGATTATGGACTTTTCGCATGGATCCTGTGTGGGAATCCTATTATTCCGCTGCGAGATATTTTGATCCGCAATTCCCAACAGTTGACTCACTACTAAGCTTACTAGGAGCATGGAAAATCCCTCCCCAATAACGCCTAAGAGTCAAAGGCAACTCAAGATGTAAATATAGAATAATAGTAAAGATAATCTCCCCATCAAACTCTCTACACAGAGACACAGTCAGACGTCCCACGTAGACTACTGATCCTCTATCCTCACGCAGTCGCCAGGCTTTAGAGCCTCCATGAAAATCAAGTCTCACAAAACCAAGGAATCCCGGCAACGCCATGATCATAAGATCAATCCAAATGGTAAAGGTGATCTAACGGCTCGCCGTCCTCGCACTGCTTACTCGGCTGGCGCTCGTCCGAATACTGAATATCAAGAGGCTGTTCCTCTTCCTCTTCCTCAAACTCTTTACAGAATATAATAATAATATAGAGAAATACATATAGAAAGGTGAGACGATCTACATCATCACCAGCATGACAATAAAGAAAATGACAATACAAATAAATATCACAATAATATATACCATCATACCATATACTGTACCTCAAATTAATACATCATACATTTTATCACAGATTATAATAAACATTAAAATACAGATAATGAATGCTAACACACACTGACTTGTTCCTACTCCATGGAGCTAAAACACAGATATTAGAGAGAATGATCTAAAAAGAACCATTAGTACCTCAGGCTGCCCAACCAAACTATTACACTATCTAACGTCATGTCTATAGTCCATAGTCCAAAACATCATGTAGTAGTACACAGTCCAAAACATCGTACACTATAGGCATTGTACCAAATAGTCTCCACAAGATCTTGATTAAGAATAGCGCTTGTCAAGATCATTAGTGTGTTGCCCGTTACCATGGCCCAGAGGAGCTACCCACTATTCACATGTGGAATCATCCGCACACTAATGCCTCCAAGTTCAATTAATGAACCACATTACGCTTATCACACCCACAACACGGTGTAATTCATCTTGTCAATCAATTGCCAATTTTCACCCAAATTGACACAACCCTCTATGCATGTTTTAGAACCACAATTACAAAAATGCCCTTAGTCTCAATATATTATCATTTTTACAAAAATACCCTCAGTCTCAATAATCCAAAATATAGTATGTCTCCACTTGACAGTACTATCTCTCAACATGTCCGGGTCCACCACTTTGGCCCGACAGTAAAACTCACTATTCCATTTAGTCGCGTAGAAATTTTATCACATTTTCATAATCGCATCCCTTTTACAAACATTTTTAAATTGCGTAAATATATTTTGACATTTTTTGAACATCGTGTAATGTTTTTAAATCATTTTCTCAATCGCGTAAGATTTTTAAATCATTTTCTTAACCATATAGCTTAAAATCTTTATTTTAAAAATGCGTAAGCTATTTCTAATACTTTTAAACTATGTAGAATATTTTCCATATGTTATAAATATACTAGGGTACTTTTTCTTTTTATTTGTCTGATTTTAGTAAAATTTGACAACATTTCGTCTAGAAATCTATTAAACGGTATTTTCTACGTCTTTCTCTAAATACTGTTCATTTTAACCTTAACCATTACTTACACCTTAAAACTTGCTAACGTGCTTCAAAACTCATAGAGTGAGCTCTACATTAGTATTCTTCAAGTGTTTGCTTTATTTCTTACTTATAACTGATTCTTCTCATTTAGAATTCTAATCAGCTACTTAACTTACCTTAGAAAATAACTTTAGAATTCAAATGTACATTGAATGGCATGTTGGCCAAACTTAATATATCCTTCACAACTAATCATTAATTCATTTTCTAACTTCTAACTTATTTCCAAATTCATTATTTTACCAAGATTTATTAAATCATTGTTTTAGAAAATGGTTGATAACATCTTGGTTCTCTTTTTCTTGGAGAAGTCGTGAGCTCCTTTGTGTTCTTTGGAACACTCATACAATCCTTGCATGTTATTCACATCCTACCATAATAATCATACATCTATAAACACATACAATATATTTTTAAAACAGTAGACATGCATATAATTAAAATCAATCACAAATAAGAAAGCATTAAACAACCACATAAATGAATCCTTATGGATTCTTAACACATAAACAATCCATTTTCTCATCACCACACATGGTTGATAAGATTAAATCTCCCTCTTACCTCTTGAAGACAAGATCCTCAAGTCTCCTCCTCCTCTTTGATTTTCGTGTGGATTCCAAAATAAATCCCTAAAATTCTTAAACAATTAGCAAAATCACAAACAAGACTTAATATTGAAGAACCATGGAACAATCATGGTTTAGAAAATCAAAAACTTAAATTAAAATCAAAGAAACAAGAGTTTATCCTTAGGGAAGTGAACAAAAGCTTGGATTTTGAAGTAGAAGGAGTAGGTTTTTGACAAAACCTTCTAAATGAAAAGTGTTTAGGATGTTGTTTAGGTTTAAGAAAAGCTAAGAAGAAAAATTATAGAAGATAGGTGGTGGTGTTGGGTGTTTGGGCCGAAAACTAGAGAGAAAATGGAAGGAAAAGTGTTCTTGAGTTCTTGGTATTTTTGAGAGAATATTAGGCTAAGCTTTAGATGAGTGAAAAAGTGAATAACAAGAGTGAAATATGGAGGGTGCTGCCGTGAGTGAGTGTGTAGGAGAGATTGAGAGATAAACTTGCATAGTAAATATCCTAATGTGTTCACATTTGCATGGCACATGGCCTATGTCACCATCTTGTCATGCAATAGTCACTTGGATGGTTCAAGAAGCTTGTGGAACTTGGTAAATTGGCCCTTTATGCCATGGGGTACTAAGGGGTTTAGGGGCTTAATTTAACTTCAATTAAAAGCTAATCACATGCTAATTAGATAGGTAATTAATTAGGTTAGGTTTCCTAATTATACTTAATTAACATTCTAATTAATTACATAGGTCATTGCTTATGCCATGACTTCTAGATGAATTAGAACTAATTAGTAATTAGGTTAGTCCACTTAGTTTCCTAATTAGGCAATTAAAATAACCAAATTAGGTTTAATTAGCTAATTAATCAAGCCACTATATTTGACTCAATCCTAACCATTAAACTTAACTTTGTTTCCTATCCATTGATTTAATCTAAGGTGGATATCACTTAGTGTTTTTATTGGAATTATTCTCACACCATTGATTTGATCAACGGTTATGATTAAAGACATCTTAATCAAGCTTTACATCCAATGGTCCTTAATGAAGTCCATCCCTCTTTATTTGACCAATTCTTATTAGTTTAGAATTTTCAAGCCACTTTTGTTGACTTGTTCCTATTGGCTTAGAATTTAGTCCAGTCAGAATCGTTGACTGCTACTCTAAACATGGGTTCCACTGACTTTTCAAGGTCCATGGTCACTTTGGAGCAGATTTCTACTATTTTTGAGACAATAAGTACTGTCAAATAAAATAATATTATAATAATATAAAATTATTTTATCGCACAATTAAATTCTAAAAATTAAAAGATTAATATATATATCAATCGGAATTGGGTTTAATAAGATCCCCCAACTCCGAATAATTAAAATAAGATTTTTTCAGCCAAAAAGTTATTATTTTCTTAACTCGGAGCAAATCACACACAACAGTCAAATACACTCATGAAATAGTCAAATTCAATTTATAACTCATAGAAAATATAAAACAGTACATTTAGGACAATATCGTACTTATCTCAAAAGTTAGGGTGTTACACAAGACCTTACTCTTCAAGTTTTTGGACTTGGGCTAGGTTCAGTTTTTATATGGTAATTATATGTTGTTTAGAGTATGTAAGTTGTATGTAATTAAGTTGTTACTAATCTATGTTATGTACATGAGATGTATATTATTCAGTTCTTATGTCTTGTGTTTCTATAATTCGATAAGTTTATGTAATCCGCAAAAAAGAAATTTTTAAACCCGTATTAAAATAATATTAAATATTTTATAACTTGGGTAAAGAATTAAAAGGAATTGGTCTAAAATATGATACCCTAAAAAGGGTGTTACACTACTTATCTGTGTGTGCTTCCTAATATGGCAGAGACTTGGGTATCGCGGCACCTCAAAAATATGTGTCGCGACACTCCCTATTATGTGATAAGTTACGTTTTAAATGTAACTTGATGGGAATAAGAGGCAGCTTTTGGATTATTTAACTCAATTTGAGAGGATTTGGGGAGGGGGAGAGGCGGAGGCTCGAGATATTGACCTAGGAGGGAGAGAAGCAAGTGACAAGGATTTAGAGAAGCTTGAAGAACCTGCTCATCCAATACGACACATAGTTCTTCCCTTCATCTTCTCTTTATTTTATCATGAATTTGTTGTTCTTTCTTGGGTTTATTTTCTTTGTAATTATGATATTCTAATTCTCTTTTTTGGGGTCTAATGAATCTTATTATGTAAATTGAATTAATTATAATTCTTCCATGCTCTTGTGATAATTCTGGTTATGAATTTCTAATTCTATGCTTAATGCGCACATGTGATTGGCCATTATTTGTGTCGTCTTGGTGAACCCAATGAACTAGAAATAGGGATTTCGATTTTGGACCATGGAATTAGAAAATGCATGTTCAATGAATTTCAATTGTATGAATGAATTGATTTGTCAATAGGATAGAAATATACATATTGATCATGCATAACAAGTGTTTGATGTTTGTTCTCAATGCATGGAATTTTGTCATTTCACATAGAAATATAGTGTTTTGATTAATGCCCATAGGTTTACAAAGTCATCGAAAGAGGTTTGTAATTGCTTAAACATGTTGGCTATCATAACTAGTTTAGGATCAAGAGTAAAGAAAGGATTGCATGAAATCAAATAAAATAATAAGTGAAGTTAGACCCTAGAGTCTTAAACCACTGTTTCTTATCTGTTTATCATTATCCTGTTTTAAAAATTGTTATTTTATTTTATTTTATTTTATCATTTAATCCCACAAATTAATTTGATTACCTGGAATAAAGAACAAGCAGTAATTGGTTAATATTTGGCATATTTTTAATTCAGTCCTCATAGGAACGATACTCGAATACTCGTTTATTTTACTTGTCAACATGTGTGTTTGCGTAGTCTTGCTAAACAGGCAACACCATGATCACTTATTATGGATGTAATACAAAAACTTTTTCATTTTGGATAAATTTGGCAAGTTTCTTAAAGGCTAGAAATGCATCATTTTTATGAGAAAGAAATAAGGTTCATGTAAACCTAAAAAAATCATCCATAACCACTAATGCATAGTAATTCCCACCAAAGCTTATTGTTCTAGAGACACCAAAAAGATCCATGTGCAAAAGTTGAAAAAGTCTAGAAGTTGAAACAACATTTTTGGTTTTAAAAGAAACCTTTACTTGTTTTCCCTTTTGACATGCATCACATAATTTATCTTTTTCAAATTTAAGCTTTGGTAATCCAATTACTTGTTCTTTAGAGACCAACTTATTTAAGTGATCCATATGAATGTGTGCAATTCTTCTATGCTATAACCATGAATCATCTTCTTTACTTATAAAAAATTTCATATCATTTTAAGATTATTATCAAGGCTAATCATATATATCTTATTTACTCTATGACTAATAAATTTCACTTGCTTATCATCTTTTCCTTTAATTATGCAACAATGAGAATCAAATATAACTCTATTACATTTATCACATAATTGACTAAAACTAAGCAAGTTATGTTTAAGTCCTTCAACTAAAAACACATTATCAATAGAGGAAGTGGGAATTTTACAGACTTTGCCGACTCCAAGAATCTTCTCTTTATTGCTATCTCCAAAGATTATGTGTCCATATGTCTTGGGAGCAAGGAAAGAAAACTTGGATTCATCTTCGATCATGTGCTTGGAGCAACCACTATCGAGATACAAATTTGAGCTCTTGACCTTCAAGCACACCTACAATACAAATTCAATTTTTAACTTTTGGTACCCAAATTTTCTTGGGTCGTTGTGTGTTAGCTTGTGACATTATACCTTTGGGAACCTAAACCATTTTAGTCCCCACTTTAGTGTTAATATTCTTTCTTATATTGCATGTTGAGGCACTATGTCCTTTCTTCCCACAATGAAAACATTTAATAAAATGGCTACTTGAAGTGCTTGTAAGAACAAAGAAATTTTTGTAAATTTTTTGTTTATTTTTGAGGTTATATCCTAAACCCGCTTTTTGAAGAAAGCATTTTTGTTTTCCAAGCAAAATAGTTAAATTGTCTCTACCAAAAGTGAATTTTGCAAGAGTGTTCTTTAAATCTTCAATTCCTTTTTCAAGAGCTTGACATGATGAACAAGATGAAGATATTGATGCATGTGAAGAACAAATTGTGCAAGAAGAATTAGCATCAATTAATCCTAATGTCTCATTCTTGACTTTTAGTTCTTTAATTTCTTTGTTTAAAATAAAAATTTATTTTTCCAAAGAAGAAATTGTTTTCTTAGATGAAGAAATAATTTTGTGAGCCTTAGTGATTCATCATGCAATTCTTCGAAAGCATCTTGTAATTCATTATAAGAAGGAGATGAGTCAAGGATAGAATTACCTTCATATTGCTTTCATCTTCTTCTTATCCTCTGGCCATAAGACACAGGTTAGCTTCCCCATTATCCGAGCTATTCGTGGAGTCCATGTCATTGTCGTCCCACGCAATGTAGGCTCTCCTTCCTTTCTTCTCCTTAGAAGGTCTCTTTCAAATTTCTCTATCTTCTTTTGATAGATGGGACATTCCATCTTCATGTGTCCCGATTTTTCACATTCGTAATATGTGGGTGTGGACGAGGTACCTTCCCTTTTGTGACGAGTCTTCTTTGATGGAAAAGACGGCCTTCTTTGAGTTCCTTTCTTTCTAAGGAATCTTTTGAATTTTTTCACTAGGAGACTGAGGTTTTCTTCATTTAACTTAAAGTTCTCTACGCCATCTCCATCATCTTCATCATCATCGTCAATAGCGGAGGAAGTGGATTTAAGTGCAATTTCCTTTTTCTTCTTATCATGTTCCTCACTTTGGTCAAGCCTGTTGAGTTTCAATTTGTGCTCTTGAAGTTTCCCAAAAAGAGTCGCAAGAGTTATAGTTGCTAAATTTCTTGACTCTGAAATAGCTATTACCTTAGGCTGCTAAATCTTGTTTAAACATCTTAACATCTTATTAATAAGATCTTTGTTAGAAAAAATTTTACCTAATGAAGCAAGATGATTAATAATGTGCGTGAATCTCTTTTGCATTTCTTGAATGCTTTTCCCTTGGTTCATTCTAAACAATTCATATTCACGGGTGAGAGTGTTTATTCTAGACCTTTTTACTTCACTAGTACCCTCATGGGTAACTTGTAAAGTGTCCCACATTTCTTAGGCAGTTTTACAATTCAATATTCTAAAAAATTCATCATGCCCTAAAGTCGTGGTAATGATGTTCTTGGCTCTTAAATTATATTGAACCTTTTTCTTGTCTTTGTCAGTCCATTCATTCCATGGTGCTTCAACTTTTACACCATTAACAACACATGTGGGAACAAAAGGTCCATTTTCAATAGCATCTCATACGTCTAGATTAATAGCTTCAATGAAAATTTTCATCTGTTCTTTCCAATAAGCATACCCATTCCCATTGAAAAAGGGTGTTCTATTTATTAAAGATCCTTCTAAAGAAAAACTGTTTGAAGAAGCCATTTTCTCTTGAAATTGCTAAGCTCTTTACACAATAGCTTAGCTTTGATACCACTTGTTACCAATGTGTCTTCTATATTCAATAGGGGGGTGAATTGAGTAATTAAAAAATTCTTTGAAAACTTTTCACAAACACTTTAAAATCAATTTTCATTAAAGCTATTTATCAATTGAAATTAACGAACAATGAAGATAGAAAAATTCTCGTAAATTTAATAAGTCAATAAAAATAATTTAATCAACTGAATAAAATTAAAATGTGAATATAAAGAGAAGAGTTCAGAAAAGCAAACATTGGGATTTATATTGGTTCAGCCGCCAACCACTTATAACCTACGTCCAGTCCTCGAGCAACCACCCGAGATTTTTCCACTATCAATGCAAGCTTTCAATAGGTGCTTGCTACCATTACAAACGTGAGCACTCCTCACACCTTGGGATACCTCACCCTTGTGCTTGAGTCTTGACAGCAAGGATACCTCACCCTTACAAATTTCTTAAGGGATAACTCACCCCTCATTACAATCAAACAAGAATAGGAAGGGAAGAAACTCTCTTAAAGAATGTGTATTACAACTTGAAGCACTATGAAGCTCTCTCAATAATATCTCAAGAATTTCAAAAACAAAGCAAAAAATGAGAAAATATCAAAACTCCAATTAATAGCAATAGAATGATGTTTCTTAATATGTGTTCTTGTTAAAAAATGACCCAATAGTATCTATTTATAGTGTTTTGAAGAAAAAAAGCCGTTGAGGCAATTTATGGTCGTATTAAGAGCAGAGAAAAAGACTATTGCGCACTTTTAGCCGCGATGTAATCAATTACAAGATTAATGTAATCAATTACATTGTTCTTGAAAGCATTTCTAGGTTTTCTGGGCTGATTGTAATCGATTACATACCTCAAGTAATCGATTACCAAGCCTCTGAAAGCAGTGTAATCGATTACAAGCCTCATGTAATCGATTACAAGGCTTCTGACTTTTAAAAAATGGTTTCTTGCATGTTTGTAATTGATTACCAAGCCTTTGTAATCGATTACAAGCTTCCAAAGAAGTTGTAAATAGATTACTAAGCCTTATAATAAACTTACAAACATTCTTGAACCCATTCTTAAGCCCAATTGAGCTTTGTAAATATTGAGATTTCAGAAAACTTGGATTGTTAAAGAAATAAGCTTGTTTTTCATAATCCAAGGCTTAGAAAATCATTTGATTAAAAAGGAGCTCTTTTTAGAAAAACACTGAGATATTAAGAGAGCTTCTTACATTAAGATCCTAAGTCCTAAAAAGCTATACCAGCTTTGCTTCATTTGGACTTGGTCTTTGACTTGGCTTTGTTATCATCAAAATTCACATGATCTTCATGACATAAGCATTCACATGGAGCCTTGAAGAAAACGGGTTCAGTTGAGCATCTTAGATTTAAAATTATATAGAAATTGTATAAGCAAAATTTTGGAAACATGTTATAAAGAATGTGTATTATCAAATGAATTTGTATAGACTTTCTATTATTAATTGTATATAATTGCACCCATTATAGGCTCATATTTTCATACAAGTTATGTTTATTTACACAAGTTTTAGTGTTATTATGAGAGTGACATCACTAATACTATCTACTATGGCATGATCCTAGACATGTCATTATTACTAGTATTAGGGTGTTACATTTTGGTATCAGAGCAGTTCATCCTGTTGAGCCGGGGTATGGACTAGCTACATTTGTTATGCATTTGTCTTATCCCAGTGATAAAATGCATAGGTAGAATTGCATAACGGCCTTGAGTTTGTATGTTCATAGTTAACTATCGCACTGCTACATAATATTGAGCCTGATAAACTCAATATATAATGTGCAGTGTGTGCAAGCGACTATGGCATCGACCAGGCGAACCTGAGGTAGTAGAACCCCCGTGGCAGCAGTGTACCAGATGGGTCAAAGATATTTTTAATATCGATAGACAAATGCAGTATTGTGGAATTGGAGAAATGAAGGGAATTCAAATAGATTCATTGTTTGATGTGTTTGAAGAGAATACTCAACATAGGCGTGCCTCACCTAAGGTTAGAGTGGAGAAAATGTTTGAGAACATTTAGTCTGAACTTTCTAGAGCTCCAAGAATTTTGTTAAGTATGGAATTGTTACCTAGTGTATGGTTTTTACAAGGGTCAATGACCAATATTTGACTAATGTTTTGTTGAAGATCAATACCAAGCTTGGTGGGTTGAATTCATGGTTAGGCGTTGAATATTCTCCTTTCTTCCTATTGTTTCCGAAGCTCTCCCCTTCATTCTAGGCATGGATGTGACACATGGTTCACTAGGATAGTTTGATGTTCCTTCGATTATAGTGTAGTCAGCTGTAGATGGTGGCCTCAAATATGTTAGTTAGAAAGGTTAGAAGAGGTAGAATGATGTTAGAAGATTAAAGGAACCAACAGTTGGAAAGTATTTAAGACTACTTATCTAAGCAAGTATTTTTCTAAAGAATTTACTAGAAGTCAAAGAGTTAGAAATCTTAAAATTGGAGCAATGAAATATGACAGAGAGACAACATGTGGCGAGTATGAAGAACCATTGAAGTTCTTTTCTTATTGCAGTATGATTTGGATGAGAATTGGAAGTATGTAAATTTTAAGAATGGATTAATAGAATGGTAAAACCTTTGGTAATCATGGACTTTCACATTTTAGTAGAAAGGTGCAAAATTGTGAAGACTGAAAGTCCAAGGTTTCCATAAGGATAGTATGAAAAGAATAGAGTTGAAGATAGAATCGAAGGAACTGCATTACCATTTGAAGATCAATTAGAAGAAGAAAAATAGATTCAGATAAAATAAAAAAAACAAGATTAAGGGCCAAACTGTATGAGATGTGGTGGGTACTATACATATGGAATTTGTATGATTGATTGGATTTAATGTTCTATATGGAATCCCAGGATGAAGATAATTAGTATGAATTGTAGTAAATTTTGGAGGATTAAATGAATTAGTTTGATATTTTTAATAACACTAAAAAAGTATTTATAGATTAAATAAAATAGCTAGACAATTGGGAAAAATATGAAACTGTTGGGACATGATAATTAGAATATGGAGAGCATTTTAGTATAGAAATTAAGTTAAGGCAGGTATGTTTAATTACCTTACAAGTTTAGTTTAATTTAAGAAAATTAGAGCAATTATCTGATGAAAAATATGTAAGAAAATTATGAAAATTTGAATATAAGAAATTAGTTGAGACTTGTGATTTTTGAGAACATTTATGGAGGTTAGAAAATGTGATTTTGAAAAATGAAGTTGTTTAGGTGGAATTTTGGTCAATAGGTCAAAAGAAATTCCAACAAACAAATAATTATTTATCAAACGAATATGGGTTCAAAGTTATGTGGTAATCTCGCAAGTTTAGAAAAGCAAGTTTTAAAAAAAATAAAGAAACTTAAGTAGAAAATTAAAGTGCAGAAAGTTAAAGGAAAGCAGTAAAAGAAAGCGTTTAAAAGTACAATGAAATATAAATAAATTTAAAAAACAAGACTAAAAAAATAAAGGAAATTAAAAGAACATTTGCATTAATTTAAATGATTGGAAATGAAAAAGGGAAGGCATACTTGAATCAAAAATCCGTTAATCTGCTCGGGTGAGATTTTAGGATTATGTATCAGCAAATATCCTCCCTTTTTACATTGTGAATGCTGATATTTATAGACAAATTACAAAAATAACTGACATCCTAGGATTTTGACACGTACATGGCAGTTATGCCACTAAAACTTCCCTAATTTCTCGACAGAACCAACTTCTAACCATTTTAACATTCTTCGTCGGTTCAATCTCATGGAAATGCAACCTTTCTGTCGAATTAAACTACTTGTCCGACATCAATATTTAGTGACTACAATGAGTCTTCTAACCATTTGGTGCTTTTATCGGCTCAACACTTAGAAGATTCTTCCAACATCATCATCCAGCTGTCGAATAGCCAAATTGTTTATTTTCACTCCCAATAGATGCCCCCCAAACTTTTTCTTTCGACACTGACAAGAGGAAGATAAATTTTAATTCAATTTTGACTATAACCCCAACTTTTTTTTTAAATCCAGTAAAATCCTTCCATAAATATCTGGACAGTCACAGCTAAACTTATCATTGCAGACATTAAATAGCCATTCCTAATAAATAGGGATCATAATTACCCTTATTTTCGCAGAAAATAGCTTTTCAAATTCACACGCCTTTTCATTGTTCATTATCTTTAACCTTTCTTACTGTTCACCACCTTCAACCTCACTTCTGCATATTCTCTCTGCAAATTTCTGCCTCTTTCCATGGCTTTCAACTCTCAATCTCCTAGCGCATCAATAGTGGATTTAAGAAATCATGCCATTGTTCAAGACCCAACTCTACAGAAATCTGAACTTTGGCACCTCTCAAAGGTAATTCTTCCCATTAATGATTCTTCACTTTCTTTAGACCCTCCAGCTGCTTCTTGGGCCTAGTTTTGCCTAAGGAGTTCATTAATGACGAAATACACTCTTTATTTCCTTGTAAAAATTCTCAAGTAGCTATCTTGCCTTCCCATCCTTCCATCCCTATCAGCTATTTTGGTAATTCCGAAAGGCTTTTCAGAACTCCCCCTACCCATATTAATGGGTATCTTGAATGGTTTGATAGAGTTCAAGCTTCTAAAGAAAGTTTATGGGGGGAAATAGGTATCTTTGATTGCATCCAACTTTCTCGTTATCCCATAAAAATGGATTCTTGCATGTTGGGTGCTTCATTTTTCTTCTGGAACAAAACCACCAATTCCTTCCAATTCCCTATGGCATGATGGGTCCTACGCTTTTCGACGTAGCTGCTATAACTGGTCTTCGACCAGATAGGGAGATCATCCTTCAATCTTCAAATGCTATTGATGTCTATTCGAGAGCCCCAACTTTTTTTTCAGGCTTCATCAATTTCTTCCTTCCTGAAGCTGGTCCTGTAATCGACGAAGAACACGTAGCTTTCCTTCTTCTTTAGCTATTAGCTTACGCTGTAGGGTCTAGGTCGGTCCAAGTATCCAAATCTTTTCTTCAGCTTGCTAACCTCTTTCATGAAGGTCGACAATTAGCTTTTAGTCAATTTCTCCTTGCCAACCTTTATCTGAGCATAGGTGAAATTGTCCAAAACATTAGATCTCAAGTGAAGAAACCTAATTCTGGTGGCCCAATGTGGCTACTCCAGCTTTGGTTTAATGCCATATTAGGAGACTATTTAGTTGACACTTCTCCCCTAACAATTTCTCTTGCTACTTATGGCATAAAGCTCTGCCATGTAAAACATGAGAAAATCCACAAACAAAACTTAGAAAATTTCATGCACTTTTTCAGTATTTTTCATTCCATCTCTTTTAGCACTGAAGACATATATTTTGCTCCCTTTACCAACCGTTCCCTTAGTCCATAATGGTTTACCCAACCAATTCTTTCCAATGAGCCTTCTACTCAAGCCGATAATATTTCCATTTGGTCCAACTTTCTCTATCGACAAATCCTGGTTGCTGGTCTTCCTGGTACAACAGACAAATCCTTAGAGTTATGTCTACCAAATATGGTAGCTCAGCAGTTAGGATTTTGTCAGGCCATTCCAGCAGCATTTTCTCATAAAGCCAAGGAACATCTCATCAACGGCCATCTACAAAACATGTTGGACCTTGTTCGAGTGGCCTCAAGGAATGAGAGGCACAAACAACATTTCACGATTTCTGCATTTACTCCTTATAGAGGAGTCTCCAAGGATTTTGTCAAATGGTGGACTAAATACTATAGTCCTTGCCATGTTAATATTGAAATTTGTTGAACCCGCATCACTGAAACTTTGGTTCCTGTGCAGGGTCAGGATCAAGAACTCCAGAAGTCGAGTTTACTCGTCGATTTACCTTGTCGTACGAACAATTTGCCAGGAATACCCGGGTCATCACTAAAATACCTGAAGATATATTTTTCTTATATTCTGACATTTTGATTCTTTGTCCCATCTACTAAGGGCTTGTTTGGGAAAGCTGAAAATTATAAATTATGCTGATAATCGATTATTGTTATAATCGATTATAATTGATTCATTTTTATGTTTGGATGCATTAGCTGTAAAGCGATTTTAAGCTAATATGATTCGTTTGGATGATATAAAAAATCACTTTTATGCATTAAATTACTAAAATAGGTATAGAATGATTAAAAAAATTATTTGATTGAGGGTAAAATAGTATTTACATATCAAAATGTAAGAAATAATCTACAAGCTAAAATCATAAGCTTTAATCTTTAGCTTATGATTATTAGCTAAAAAAAACTTTTATTTTACATTGAATTTCGTGTAAAAGCTTTTTTAGAAAATAATCTTTTTACCTAAACATAATAATTATTTCACAAAACAGCTTAATCCTCCAAAAATAGCTGTTTGGGAAAGAATTAATCTTTCCCAAACATGCTCTAAGTATATTTTCTTTCTTTTAGCACTCCCATTGAAAAGAACCTTGGAGTACAAGCAACCTCAAGAAGATGATGAGGAGGAAGAAGAGGAAGCCATTTCTTCAAAAAAGAAGAAAAACAAAAACACTCAAAATCCTCCCATTCCCAAGGCTCCAAAGGCCAAATCGACCGCATCAATCTCTACAAAAAACTCCTCAAAACATGGTGCTGCTGCAAAGCCTCCAAAACCAAAAACCCTAAAGGTATACATACTTTTCGACCAAACCTCAAAACTTGGTTTCTAAATTTGCTCAAATTTAATTTGATGTCGAATACAGATTGGTGAATCTACCCCTATCACTTCTGTTGCACTTGTCGAGTCTTCAATCACATCTCCTGAACATCCTTTAAAGGTATGCCTTATACTATTATATTTTCTCCATCACTTGGTAAAATCTCACCTTGGCTTTACCTTTGCAAAAGAAAAAAAAGAAGACTGAATCTACAAGTTCCACTTTGAAGCCTACCGTCGAATTAGAGATAGAAACCATCTCTCTTTCATCTGAGGTAATATTTTAATCGACATACTTCTTTCCATCAAATTCTCTACTCTTACCCTTCATCCAATATCTGATTCTATCAAATTCAGGATCCAGAGGCTGAACAATCCGCTGATCATCCTCTAGAACCTAATGTCGAACCAGGAGTTGAAGAGTCAATTCGACAATCTCCCGAGGTAATGTATCTTACCAAACTCAACTATTCTCAAAATATTATTTATTTTGAAATATCTCTGTTTATCTCCAGGATTCAGCAAACTTGGCTATATTTAATAGCCCACAAAAACTAGGAACCAAGAATCCTCCAAAATCCCAAACTTCTCTGGCCCTTACAACACCCGCTGTTTCTTCACCACTTTCGGCAGAAACCCAGACTGTTGAAGTCTTAGAAAAACCTCTAATCCCCCCAGGCATTGAGACTTCTTCTCATTCAGACAAAGCCAATCCTATCTAAATTCTCTCAGAAGAATTAGATATGGATACTCTGATGGCAGAATTCACCCCAATTGATCCACTTCTATCTCTTCTAGCCAACTTAATTATTTCTGTGCCACAAGATACTGAAGACATGGAGGCAGATTTAGACAAATTAATAACAATGTTGTCGGGCGGCCCCAGAAGTTCTCCTCAATTAGCTCGTTCTTCGACACAGCTTGGACAAGACTCTAGTGATTCTCATATCACTGGACTCTTAACCGAATTGAAAAATGCCTTCACCTATTCTTTCGAGCACTTTATTTCTGATCAACCTTTTCAAGAAAGAATGTTGGCAATAGTAACTGAACTTAAACCTCTTGATCAACAATTACCAATAACCAATCGAGCTCTTCCTACGACTATTAAAGATTTTCTTCAAAGCTTAACAGTAAAAATGCCTATTATTCATCGAGTCATTCCTGCTTATACAAAAGAAATTCAAGAAAAGTCTAGAATTTTGAAGCAGTTGACCGACGCAAAGAGTGAAAATGCAACTTTGATGGAAAATATGGTAAGAGGAAAATCCAAAGAGGCAGAGCTCGACAAGGAGATTGAAGACTTAGAGAAGAAACTTGAAGCAGCCCATCGTCACAAACAAAAACTTCAAACAGCATTGCAACAAGGGGCCGCTAGGCAGCAAAGTATTGCTAATAATACTAAACAATGGGCTATCAAAGCCAAGGCTGTGTTGGCAAAAATAAATTCCCTTGAAGCGGAATATCAAACAGTCTGTTCCGACAAGCAATTTTTAGAAGATTCCTGGGGGGTTCTTCAAAAATTCTAAGTGTAACTTTTCTTTCATTTCTAGCTAATTGTCGATTAATTCTTTTGTAAAGTTTTGGCAATATAAAGTTGTAACATCTATCTAGCATTCATATTTTGACAATGTAACTTGTAATCGCCAAACACATGAATAAAAACTTTTCATTTTTTGTAAATTTTTACTTCACACATTGTCGGTCTATATGGCTTTAAATATTTGTCATTAATCGACTTAATTCTTAAACCAGAACTAACTTCGACAAGCGCATAAGCATTTCCTGAAAACTCTTGAGTTACTTTAAATGGTCCTTCCCACTTTGGGGACCATTTTCCATATTCTTGACAATTTCTATCTATGGGCAAAATTACCTTCCAAACCAAATCATTGACCTTAAAAGACTTGTATTTAATCTGACTATCATAAAATTTAGCAATTCTTTCTTTTTGTCGAATTAAATTTTCCAAAGCAATTAATCTTTCATCACTCAATTCATTTAATTCATCAAATATTAAGTCCCAGTAATGTTCAACTGTTAACTCTTCTTGTTTTTTAATACGAACTAATTGAAGATTAATTTCGATGGGCAATACTGCATCATGACTATATACCAATTTGTATGATGATGTGCCCGTCGCTTCTCTTGGTGAATTTCTATATGCCCGTAGAACTTGATTAAGAGTATTATGCCAATTCCTAGGCTGTCGACTAATATGCTTTTTAATCAGACTTATGACTCTTTTATTCATGGCCTCTACAATACCTTTTTTATGGACTAAGAAACCCAATAATTTAGCACTGATACTCCAAAATCACATTTTTCTGGATTCATATTACGGCTATGCTTCCTCATCCTGTCGAATGCCTGCCTCAAGTTTGTCAAATGGCTTTCCTTTGTTTCTGACTTTACAATGACATCATCGATGTAAACTTCCATAAATTTCTCGATGACATCATGGAAAATTGTGTTCATTGCTCTCTGATAAGTGGCCCCTGCATTCTTTAAACCGAAAGGCATGATTACCCATTCATATGTCCCAATGGCTCCTGGACATCTGAAGGCAGTTTTTGACACGTCCTCCTCAGCTATAAAAATTTGATTATAACCTGCATGGCCATCCATAAAACTTAACAATTCATGTCCAGATGTGGCATCAATTAACATGTCCGCAATTGGCATAGGATACTCATCTTTAGGTGTAGTAGTGTTCAAATTTCTAAAATCTACACGTATTCTTAACTTGCCATTTTTCTTGACTACAGGAACAATATTAGAAAGCCATTCGACATACCTGGTTGTTCTGATGAATTTGGCTTTGAGCAATCTTTTGACTTCTTCTTTTATCTTTACGATCACCTCAAGTGCAAATCTCCTGTTGGCTTGCTTAACAAGTCTGCATCCTTCTTTCAAAGGCAATCTGTGCTCGACAAGATCTCTACTCAATCTAGGCATTTCATCATAATCCCAAGCAAAATAATCTCTATTTTCCATAATTAACTTGACAAGCTTTTCTTTGATCTCCTTTAGCAGAAATGAACTCACAAATGTAGACCTCCTGTCTGTTTCGGTGCCCAAGTTTATTTCTTCCAAAGGATCTTCCACTTCCACATTTTGCTTTTCATCAAGCCCTTTTTCAAACCCTAAGGGACCATCATCAATTACACAATCTGACAGCATACTTTCAGCAATGTATACTGCTTTGTCGGCCAAATAGGCCGATAGTCTTTCTGATAGATCTTTAACACTCATAACTAGTGCCTGGCCGATCTCCTTTGGCCTTCTTCACCAATTGAATGTCAAACTGGTCCATCAAGCAAACTTCAAGTACCTATTTGTTAATGACCCCATCACTAGCTGAGACTAACTTGACAATTAGAGCATATACTTTAAAATTGATATGAAGTTGTTGTAGATAACAGGGACTATCATCTGCCTCTATTATTTCTACTTGATCATCTTCATTCCAAAGAATAAGTTTTTGATGAACCGTCAATGGTATATCCCCGACAGCATGTATCCAGTCTCTCCCTAGCAAAAGATTGTAACTTGACTTCGTCGGAATAACCACGAACAATGTTGGCCTTGCAATAGATCCGACTTGTACCTTCAGCATCACTACTCTGTCTAACGGGGAGGTTTTACCACTGAAATCAGTGACAATCATATTGGTCGACATCAAATCAGACTCACCTTTCCTAAGTTTCTTGAGCATCGCCCTTGGGATCAAATTAATAGTTGCCCCCCTGTCTATCAAAACTCTATTGGTGGGCTTTCCTTATAATAGAGCCTTGACATGTAATGGTCATAGATGAGCCTTCTGCTCTTCCGTCGGTTTCTCAAACTGTGTTGTGTTATCAAACATGGTTACCATGTTGTCTTGAAAAAGAAGCCAGTGATCATCCAAGTCATCTAGATCTTCTTAGTTTTCCCTAGTGTATTCAATCTCGTGATATCCTTCAAATTCTACAAGCAACACTGAAATTAAATTTACACTCATTGACTTCAGGAATTCTTCGTCATTAGACAGCTCTTCATCACTTCTATATCTTCCAATTCTGAAGTAATCTTCTGACGGCAGGTTACTATCCATAGCCATTAGAATGTCTTCTAAATTGTCATCCAAGTTGATGTCCATGTCGAATTACTCATCATCACCAAGGCTTAAAAGATCCTCTGGATCATTTAAGGCCTCAATAACTTCATCAGTCATTAAGTCCATATCTTGGTAATCAGGCTTTGCCAATCTTTCTCTTTTTTTATTTACGTCGAGCACTTTCTTCCTTCGCTCAACATCTTAATCAGGATCTTCTAGGACTTTCCTGATTTCTTCTTTTGACCTAACCATTTCCTTATCTTTCTTAACTAGTACATTATTCTTCCTTGCCTCTTCTGCTGCTGCTATTAATCTAATCGGCCATTTTCTCTTAGTTTTGTTTAGAATAGGCCTTTGAACTTGCTTACCTTTTTTTATCTTTTCCAACTTTTATTGTCGAAGCTTATCATTCATATCAAATCGACTAACTGCATTTGTTGTCAGCTCCTTTGGAAACGACCTCCCTGTATTTATGAATTCTTTTGTAACAATACTTTTCAACTTCCTACCATCTTCATTCTGATTCTGATTTGGTACTAGCTTGTTCTCGACCACCAGGCAACCTGTTTCTGTGGGCTATTCCTTGATCACTAATCCTTCAGCCATCTCCCTCTTCTTTTGTGCTTGTCTTAATCTCTGCAATCTCCTTTTCTTACTTTTCGACATTGGAAAAGATTTTGACGACCCTGTTACATCTTGGCCAGTCATAATTTTACCTTGATCAATTCTACCATTTTTGTAATCTTCATTCCAAAATGGTTGATCTCTTTGAAATTGATTCTTCTTGGCAGCCACGTTCCGTCGGAAATACATGTGACTTGCCATTATAGAATTTTTTGCCCACCTGTCCACAACAACATTGGCAGGTGGCACGCTAGTCTTAACTGGCCTGATATAACCTTTGCTTCTCATAAGTTCATGTGGTTCCACTAGCCAACCATTCATGCTAGGCCTAGGTGTATAGACTGGCCTTGGCCTTGGAGCATAAAAAAGCTTTTGTGGTCTCTGGGTTTGCTTGTCAAAAACCTTCTTCTTCCTTGTGGGATACTCAACTGTTCTTCAGCAGCTTTCTTTATAACAATTTCATCATAAACTGCATTACACCTTGGGCATAATCTTACCTTGGCCTTTTCCTTCTTTCTCTCAAGAAATGCTTCAAGAGATTCTTCTAGTTTCTAATAAATATCAAGTGCATCCTTTGTATCGATGTCGAACCCTTGCAAATCCCTTATGTTGAGTATCCCAACATTCAAAAGAACTTGCTGATCAACACAAGATACTCCAGTCTGAAACGGATCTGAATCAACCTTCATATCCGCTTTAGGCTTGTTGGCAAACTTCAAACGCCTATCCATTATTATTTTCTGGATTATATCTCTGAAACGAACACATTCACTAGTAACATGACCGAAATTATTATGAAACTTATAATACTTTCGATTTTTTTATTTCATCAAATTTTAACAACCTATGACCTTCCGATAACTTAATCTATTTATCTTTTAGTAACAAATCAAAGATTTTGTCGGCTTTCGTTACGTCGAATGTATAAATTTTTCTATTGATATAACTCATTTTCTCCTTATTTCTTGTAGGTTGTAGAGCCTGACAAACATAAGGGGGACCACTCTGAAGTTCAGCAATGTTAACTTCGAACTCATCATTACTATCCTCAGTTTCATTGTCAGATTCGTCTAATCCGACAAATGCCACCTTCTCTCTTTTAAGAATTTTTTTTTTATTTTTGAATCTTTTCAACTTTCAGTTGCTCTATTTGCCTAACCTTCTCGCTTAATTGGGCAAGATCAACTAAATATTGATTCACTAAATTCTTCTTTATGTAATAGTCTAAACCTCCTGCAGCTATCTTTACTATTTTGAGCTCAGGTATAGGAGTAAAACATCTACTCATTTGTTGAAACCTAGCAAGATAATCATCCACAGATTTATTATACATTCTTTTGATATTAAAGAGATCTGTAAGTCCCACCTTCAAATCTTCTCTAAAGAATTGATCATGAAAACTTCTTTCCAACTGAGCCCAAGAATGGACTGAGTTTGGTCTCAATGTCGAGAACTAAGAAAAAGCATTTTTTATAAGGGAACTTGGGAAGAATCTCATTTTAAGGCCTTCAGTAGTGGCCAACTCCCCCATTTCCATTGTATACCATGCAATATGTTCGACAGTCGATTCCTCACTTTCTCCTGTAAACTTAGAAAGTTTAAGAATTTTAATTCCTTTGGGCAACTCTGCTTGTTGCACCCATTCAGGAAATGCTGAAACAAAATAAGGTTGGTTGACATATCTAACATTAAACCAGAACCTATTCAGCACTTGTTCCACTACTTGATTTACATTTTGTTCAGCCACTTGGTGCCCCCCAAGATTCTGTCGAAACAATCTCATGGCTACATCATTTCTAGCCATTTGATCCTTATCACCTCGACGAAGCATTTGGACATTACCATATTCCAAACGTGGCTGATCATTTAGCCTAAGTTGATCTAAGTTTTGTTGATTTTACCCCACATTTTCCTGAGGTGTAACCATTTCTCTATTTACCCCAGGCTGGGTTCCTTGAGCATTTTCATCGGCCAATTCGCCTATTCCTAAGGCTTGGTTTATCCTAGCCATTTGCTGAGCTAATACGCTGCAAGCATTATTTGTATTTTCCATGATTGGCGTAATCACAGCACCCATTTGTTGAGTAAACATATGCACTATTTCATGGTTGCTTTCATCCATTTGTTGTCAAAAGCTGGCCAAAGAATTCATAGTTGGCCCTGTTATACTTTGGGGATTATCTCTCAACATATTTGGGAAAACTGGTCCCAAATTCAATCTCTCCTATTGAAAGAAAGTTGGATTGCTTGTACCTACAACCCCTATGCCCTGGTCATTAAAACTTGCTAAGGCCGAACTTATCTGTTTTTGGCCTTGTGAAGCCACTGATTGGCTGACAGTATTGGCCAAAGTGGAGCCAAGTCCCATTTATGCCATCATAGGGGGAACATAATTGGGTGGCAACCCATATTGAGGCACAAACCTTGAATTTGAATTTATTATGCTTTAGCTACTTGGCTGACTAGGCGATGGCTGAGTCATTCCAAGCAACACTTGTTCTATCACTGGATTACTCTGGAGAGCACCTGTTGTTATAGCATCATCCACCATACCAATACTAGCAATGGTCGAGGGTGGCACAGTAACGGCTGTCGAAGGTATATTCAACGCCTGACTACTTATATTACTCATGGTTTGCGTATTTTGAGAAGAGTAGATAAATCTTCCACTTCTTAAACGCATAAAACAATTTCCTATGACACTACGAGTTACTCTGAACTCATCCCACTGGGCATGCCAATTTGTTTAGGTGGAATTTTGGTCAATAGGTCAAAAGAAACTCCAACAAACAAATAATTATTTATCAAACGAATATAAGTTCAAAGTTATGTGGTAATCTCACAAGTTTTGAATTTTAACTTGAAATAAACAACAGGAATTTGTAAAAGAAAAGTTTAGAAAAGCAAGTTTTAAAGAATTTAAAGAAAATAAAGAAACTTAAGTAGAAAATTAAAGTGCAGAAAGTTAAAGGAAAATAGTAAAAGAAAGCATTTAACAGTACAACAAAATGTAAATAAATTTAAAGAACAAGACTAAAAAAATAAAGGAAATTAAAAGAACATTTGCATTAATTTAAATGACTGAAAATGAAAAGGGAAGGCATACTTGGATCAAAAATCCGTTAATCTGCTCGGGTGAGATTTTAGGATTATGTATCAGCAAATATCCTCCCTTTTTACATTGTGAATGCTGATATTTATAGACAAATTATAAAAATAACTGACATCCTAGGATTTTGACACGTACATGGCAGTTATACCACTAAAACTTCCCAAATTTCCCAACAGAACCAACTTCTAACCATTTTAACATTCTTCGTCAATTCAATCTCTTGGAAATGCAACCTTTTTGTCGAATTAAACTACTTGTCCGACATCAATATTTTGTGACTACATTGAGTCTTCCAACCATTCGGCACTTCTGTCGGCTCAACACTTAGAAGATTCTTCCAACATCATCATCCAACTGTCAAATAGCCAAATTATTTATTTTCACTCCCAACAGAAGTGTATGTAGCAGATTGAAAATTTCCAATACATTTTCTTTGTTTTTCTCATTTTCTCCCACCGCCTCTATTTTTCTCTCTTTATCTACGTTTCTTTTGATTCTTTTTTATTATCATTTCTCCTATTCTCTCTCTCGAAGCTTCTGTAACCAAAGAAAGAAAAAAAAGAAGTGAGAAACGAAGGAAAAGAGAAAGAAATGGAGCCAGGGGAGAGAGTGAGCAGAAACAAAAGATAATGAAGGAAGAAAGAAGGGAAAGAGGGAAACTTTAAGGGAGCTATGGAGGAAAGGTAGGGGGAACCATTTCTCTAACTATTTCTATTCTTCTGTTAATTTTCATTTTGAATCTTGGATTGTAAATGAATATTTTGAAGGTTGGTGAATGTTTGAATATCATGAATATGGTTTTGGGTTTGGAATGTGTTAATTAATAGATTTTGATTATGTTGTTACCATATCAAGATTTGGGATTGTTCAATAAAGTATTTGGTTGATATATGAATTATTTGTGTGATTGGAAATGATCTAGAATCATTGTGGGTGAGTTTAGATGTTGCTTGGATTATGGAAACAGAGAACAGGGAGTCTGAATTCTGGGCACAAGCACCTAGGCACTAGCTATTAGGCGGTTGAGCGCCCAACGCCCAGAGGCTTTCAGCGTGCTAATGCACGTTGGGCATCTGAGCGCCCAACGGGCAGAGAATGATTTTTCTTATTCTTTCACTTGAAAACATGAATTCTAACCCATTGTAATGCAAGGTAATGGTATTTTATGAAAGAGTATGAATTATACTTAAATTTAATTATAAAGGTTAAGAATTAAGAGAAGATTATGTAATGTACATAGAATATGGATATGGAATGGATAGTGTTTGAATACGTGCACATGAAGAATTACTCCCTGATTTTATATCTTGTATAGAATAAGTATGTAAAGAATGATAAAAGTAAATGAGTGCATGGAATTTGATGTATGAATAGAGAAGGTGAATTTACTCTTAATAGAAACTATTATATGTACTTTATATGAGACTTGAGTTTGAATTGTATATCTCAGAAGTTGAGAATGTGTTTGTATATGATAAAAATTGAGAATATGCTCCCTTATTTTTTTTTAAGGTTGAGCTTGAATTTAGAATTTGGTATTGTTTCCTTGAATGTACTCTGGGAAAGGAGTAAACCTGAATATGCTCCGAGTAGGGAGTAGTCTGGACTAAACTTCGGGTTGGGAGAATTATTGAATATTTGTAAGAATGAGAATGGAATTGATTATACTCCGAGAAGGGAGTAATCTTGAATGTACTCCAGGAAGGGAGTAATAAGTATTGAGAATGCCTGATGGACAATGTATTGGGAATGTCCATGTACCTGATGGACAATGTATTGGGAATGTCCATGTACCTAATGGACAATGCATTGAGAATGTCCATGTATCTGATGGACAATGTATTGAGAATGTCCATGTACTCGATGGACAATGTATTGGGAATGTCCATGTACCTGATGGATAATGTATTAAGAATGTCCTTGTACCTGACGGACAATGTATTGAGAATGTCAATGTACTTAATAGACAATGTTCTGGGAATATCCGTTTATCTGATGGATAATTAAATGGGATATAATCTTAGATAGGAGACTATCCCAAATGAATGAGAATGAATAGGATATTATCCCAAAAGAATGATGAATGAAATTGATATTTGTAGAGAATGATAATTTATGATTTGAATATGTATTTGAGGCCTTGAATGAATTTGGTATTATGGTATATGATTGAAGATGGTTTCCAAAAATTATTTATGAGTATAGTATGTCTAGTTGATAAAGGATATTTTCTAAAATATTAAACGAAATTCTGTTTCGAGAAGAGGAAGGACTAGATTTGGCCGTTTGCCACCTTCCTAGTTATGTATATATGTATGTATGTATATATGTATGTATGTATGCATATATGTATGTATGTATTTATGTATATATATATATATGTATATATTTAATAGAAATTTTTGAAAGAATGTGTTTCTCCCCGAAATAACTGGAAATACTACGTTGACACATTTTTATAAAACTATTGAGCATTCTGTGAATTCTCACCCCCTTTATATTTTTGTATTATTTACAGGAACCTCAGACATACAACAAGTAAAGGTGAAGATCGGAGCCATGAAGTAAAGGGGTTCAGTTGAGCATCTTGGATTTAAAATTATATAGAAATTGTATAAGCAGAATTTTGGAAACATGTTATAAAGAATATGTATTATCAAATGAATTTGTATAGACTTTCTATTGTTAATTGTATATAATTAGACCCATTACAGGCTCATATTTTCATACAAGTTATGTTTATTTATATAAGTTTTAGTATTATTATGAGAATGACATCACTAATACTATCTACTAAGGCATGATCCTGGACATGTCATTAGTACTAGTGTTGGGGTGTTACAAGAAGTCCCATACAACTCACATTTTAAACAAGTACAATCAAATCTTAAAGAAACAAAATTATACACGTAACTAACCTTTTCCTGAACCAGGAGACTATGTTATCTCCTTGCCTTGCAAGATATAAACTCTTCCTGAAAACTGTGGGTCTGATGTCCATCTTTGGCTCTTCCTTTGTGGACACTCCCTAGCATAATACCCCAGTTGCTTGCATTTGTAAAATATTGATTGCCCCTCTAAGCAAGGTTTGTCACTATGCTTCCTTCCACGCTCAGGATACTGAGCCCCCTTTGACTACATCTGATCTTATTTGCCTTTATCCCCCTTTGTGAACTTTTGATCATTATGCTTCCTCTTCTGGGAGCCTTGAGATTCTTAGTCCACTAGAGGTCTTCTATCAAGTCCTTCTATTATTCTGCACCTGTTGACTAAAGAAGAAAAGTCTTTGATCTCTATAGGCCCTATTGCCTTTCTGATATCATTTGTCAGACCAAACTCGAACTTCACACATCTCCAGTTTTCATTCAGGTCATGTCTGAAATGAGAAGAAAACTAACAACTCTTCAAACTGGGCCACATACTAGCCCACTGACAAACTCCCCTGTTCAAGCTTCATAAAATCCACATCTTTTCCCATCACACGTTTATAGAAAATAAAATTCTAAGAAAGCTGTCCTAAACACCTCCCATGTCATCTGAGCTCCGGCTATCACCATTACTCTTGTGGTACTCTTCCACCAATGTTCTGCCTCTCCTTTTAGCATAAAAGAGGTAAAAGAAATTTTATGCTCATCAGCATAAACCATTACGTCAAAAATCTTATCCATCTCATTCGACCATCCTTCCGCTTTCACTGGGTCGTACTCGCCATCAAAAAGTGGAGGGTTCATCTATCTGAACGCCGTAAGATCTTGAAAATTTTAGTTTTTTTCCACTTGTACTAGTGCTAGATGAGGTTGCTCCAGTTGTATAGGTTGATTATTCCTCTTTTGCTCAAACAACCTCGCGATTATGGCTACCTGCTCCTTCATTGCATTGACAGTTGCAGTCTTCTGTTCTTGCATCGCATCAGCCATTGCCATTATGGCCTCAGCCATATCTGGACCTTCCCTAGCTGAGTTCCTAGTTTCACAGGTTCACCTTGTGACTGCTCATGTCTTGAAGCATATCAAATGGGTTTTTGATGATAACAAAGACAAAAGAAGAAGATCAAGACCAAATGAAAAGACCAAGATCAAAAGAAGGAAACCAAGAAGTATATAGATATAAGTCTTAGAAATTAAATGTAAAATGCTCTCAAGGTATCTCAATGATCATCAAATGATTTTTCAAATGATCCTTTTAAATTAACTAACAATTCAAATAACATTTTTTTGAAAGATATATTGATTTCAATCTTGGATTTCATAACTTAAATGTAAATCTTGTTTAAATCCAAGCTCAATATGAAAGGATTGATCAATGCACTTAATTAGAGTTGAAAAATGTGTTCAAAGGTCTTGGTAATCGATTACACATATGCTGTAATCGATTACAAGCTAAACAGAGGCCTTGTAATCTATTACATTAAGCATGTAATCGATTACAAGCATGGCAGAAGCCTTGTAATCGATTACACAAGGCTGGTAATCGATTACAAGTCAGATAGAGGCCATGTAATCAATTACACAAGGCTACACAAGGCTAGTAATTGATTACATCCTACCCAGAAAGCCAAGAACACTTTCAAACAGCCTGGTAATCGATTACCACTATGGTGTAATCGATTACCACTAGCCTGATAATGCCCAACAGCTATATTAGGTGCATTAAATGCTTGGGATGCTTGGCTTTAATATCTCGAATGACTCTTTTAATAAAAACTGCTTATATACTTGAGTTGGGGGTTCATTAATGGTTAATCTTGAACTTTGAAACATCTTTCTAACATCATACACAAAAATCAATCCTTGAATTCTTTCTTGCTCTATTTTTTATACAAATCCTTGAGATATTCTAAAAGAGCATTTTAGAGCTTCAATTTGTATCATTTACTCTAGTGAGAGTTTCATTCTATCAATCTTGATTATTGTAAAGAAGAGGGTGAGGCATCCCTCCAATTTGTAAAGGGTGAGGCATCCCTTGTTTGAAGAGACTCAAGCTACAAAGGGTGAGGCATCCCAAGGTGGTGTTGAGTGCTCCAAATTGTAAAGGTTACAAGTACCTGATTCAAGCTTGGAATTTAGTGAAAAATCTTAAGTGATTGCTTGAGGACTAGATGTAAGCCACAAGTGGATTGGTGGCTGAACTAGGATAAAGCTTAGTGTTTGTTCTTCTAAACTCAACACTCTAATATTGTGCATTGTTTTAGTGAGCTTGCTTGAATTCTATCTTGATTGGTTGTAGTATTTGTAAGAATTCAATAAGAATTAATTAAATAGCTTCAACAAAAATAAGAATTCAAGTGTTTTGCGAAAGATTTGCGAACTTATTTTATATATGCAATTCACCCTGCCCCCCTCTTGAATATTGAGGCCACTTGGTAACACGCCTTGGTAGTGCCAAAGTTTCCAATACACATAGAATAATACATATTAAGTTTATCAGTCTCAATATCATGTAACTTTATAATAGTAGCTAATAATAATCCAACCTAAGGTATGTTATGCAATTCTATCAAAACATCTCACAAAAAGACAAGAAATGCACAACACAAAACAAAGCTTCCTAACTTCCTTAGTATAGTCAGTCCATACCCCGGCTCAACAAGATGAACTGCTCTTATATCATAATATAATATCCTAATACTGATAACCTAGTATATCTGACATATACTTGGATAAGCAGTATTAGCTATGCTACTTCTAACTTAACATCAAACTAACCCAAAATATTTATACAAATCATTATGGAGAGCCATAACAAAAAAGTCATACATATATACACCATAGCCTCTAAAGGACAATTTGTTACATATACAACTTTAAACTCAAAGCAAATATAAACTATATACATAAGCTTTGTCTAGAAGCAATAAAACTAAACTACTCTAATCTTCATGTTTTTTCTTCTTTCCCTTTGGAAAAGTATTGACCTAGATTTACATGGAAACACAATGGGGTGAGAAATCATAATTCTTAATAATAGTATTCTAGTACCAACAATTGTAACATTCATAAAGAATAAATGACTCATATTTAAAACAAACAATGATATTGAACAACCACCCATACAATTGTAAAATATCATTGAACAAGACAACACATGCACAAAAGAAACATAAATCACAAATAAAAACAAATACCAAGAAATGCAATGATTATGTTATGTATGATTATGCTCAAAGAAAAGTGTATGATAGTGTAAATGCAATGTCATGAGACTTGACTATTCCTCTCTGGGTAGGTAGGGAATTTGTTACCTCCTTAACCTACCTTGTAATGAGTGGATTGGTCCACTACATAACACTACTTAGGAATAGTAAGTGTGTATGTAACAATGTGGAGTTATGTCTAACTCTTACATAATCACCACATCAACTCTATACTAAGTCTTTCCTTGCATTACTAGCTCTACCTCAACTCTATGAGAGCACTTCATGCACTATGGCACTCAACTATTGCCAAGCAAATTTAGTATACTACATTAACATCTCACAAGGTCCCCTTGACTAATAAAACTCAAATTTACCTATGAAGGGCAACTAGTTCAACCTTAACTCATAAAGAAGAATCTAGAACATCTAAAGCTCTTAACTTCCATAGGCCAACTCAATTGGATCATTGACAACTAATACATAGCCTAACTAAGGTCAATCTTAGCACCAAGAGTGTAAAACTTTGTTTTACAAGGGTTGCTAACCGGTTATCCCCTTGGGTAATCGGTTAGGACCCCTAATTTCTGTTTCTAAAAAGTCTATAATCAGTTATTAGCCTTGGCTAACAGATTATACTCTTTTCATAACATTCTGGTTGAGCACAATAACCTATTATTACTATTCAGTAACCTATTATTCGTTTACTAAAGCCTTTTGCCATAACCAAATAACTTGTTAGTGGTTTCTAATAACTTGTTATTACTATTCAATAACATGTTATTTGTTTCAATAATATGTTATTCTAAAACATATAACTCTCTGCCTAAAACTAATAATTTGTTATCACCATTTATTAACCTATTATTTGGTGCGTTCCACACCAAAAAAATAGAGAGTACACTTCTCCTTCTTTGTTTGATTCATTAACTCACGGATTCTATGTGATTTCTAACCACAACTAAGGTTCCTAATCATATAGCAACCCTCAAACAAACTTCTAATTCATCTAGCATGGATTTATGACTAAGAACCACAACCTCAAACACCCATTTCTCAACTTCCATCACAAGGAATTCTATGGATATTCCTAAGGTTCAAACTATCCACCATGCCTAGGTTAACTCAAGCTTAAATGAAAAATAAGTTTCCAACATGTTTCTCCAACCTAAACCATGGAAAAACCATAGAAAACCCATTTTTAAACTCAACATGCAGCCCAAACGCATGGAGAGAATACAAAGAATAGAAGAAGAAGAACAATCACCCCTACCTCATGGAAATGAAGCTTAAACATTGGCCTTGCCTTTGATCCTCCCATTTTCCTCCTCTTCTTCCTTTTTCTTTTATTCTTTCTCTTTTGTTTGCTGTTTCTCTGTTTTCTTTTCATTGGCAACTGGAACCGTAAGAGAAAGATGAAGAAATAAATAATAATGACTAAATATCAAAGGCAAAAGTCAACAAAAATTGCTCAGGAGAGCCGTAGAAAACTTTAGTTAATCTTTGATATTTTGCTGAAACTTTATACCTCTTAGGAATAACCACCTGGCATATAAGAACAAGTTTGAGTTTTTTAAGCTTTTCTAGAGTTAAGAATTGCTTGAAAAGGATTATTAATTAAGAGTTAGTTCCTATATCGGTTATAGTGGAGCCTTAGTACAATTATCCTAATTAAGGGAGTGAGTTAAACCCCTTGACCTTGCAAAGCAATGATTAAAGCTCTTTACTAAGGAGGTAATTGTGAAAGGTAAATGTCAGTACAATATTTTTACCTAGGACAAAGTAGTGAGCTAAGTTATTTGTCAAGTAACATGAGGAATATGATCCACCTTATGTAATGTAGTAAAGCGAGTCAAACTTACTAACATGAGCCTTAGGATAAGTTAAGTCCTAAGTTAGGCAGTGAAGCAAGTTAAGCAAATTTTCAAGTTTAGATGATGTTACACAATTATATTGGTGATTGTGTAATATCATGATTAGATTGTGTTTCTATACATTATACAATTGTATCGGCGATTGTATAATGTTGTTATCAATTATGTGTATGTTAAATTTATATTAGTGATACTTGTATATTACTAGGAATTTTTATGTTCTCACCCTTTTTTATGTTTCCATGGTAAAAGCATGTCCAGACCCTTGTAAGGGGGTAAAGTTGCTAAAGAAGGAGCAATAAGACTATATAGATAGTTGTTAGATTTTGTTGTTGAACAACTCGTGTATATTGTACCTTGAGTTGTAGTTTTCTTTTTTGTAGTTTGTTGTTGTATATATGACACTATGCCTTTGAGGCTTTTGATGTATATATTTATGACCTATGTAACGCCCCCTTTTTCGGGAGGAGGACGTCACACCAAACGTACAAAATTCATAAGAAAACTATTATTAAGACCTGGTTTATTTTATCTATAGGTATTAGCCTACTTAGCAATGGAGTATCCTAACTTAGCCATTTTCTTTTAATTATATTTTATATACATATATATTATATTTTTTTGTAAGCGAAAAACATAAACTTAGCAGAAGATAGCATACATAACATAAGTCATTAAATATGCCAACAGTTTGCAAAAGGAAGCAGAAGCTTTACATGCCCCAAAAGGTTATACAAACAGCCACCAAGGCTACAAAAAATATCATGCCCCCAACGACTACTGAGAAGGAACCTCAAAGGGGTCCTCCTCAGGTTCCTCCATAGGATCCTCCTCAGAAGAGGAAATCCTCACAGCAGCAACAGATTCACAAGCAGGGACTCGTGCAAAAGACAGGAACGAATCCTCGTGTGGGGTATACTCACGGTCACCCCACACCTCATGCATCGGCATGTAGAACTCCAGCTATACAGAAACATCAAGAGAGAAGACAGGTGGATCATAGTGACCCCAAGCCAAAGGTACAGTCACTTCCGTTTGGTGATCAAGTCGACAAGCCAACAGTCAATGCTTCCGTGGAACCTTAGTCTGGCATACCCTAGAAAGCCTCGTCGAGATGCCATAGCCAAACAGAAGACTAACTCGTCCCAAAACCAGGAAACTCAGGCTCTTCCTCGCCTCGGTCTTTTAAGAAACATAATGATAAATAGAATAGCAGAATACATAAAAGAGATGAGATATCCAACATCATTACCAGTTATGGCAGTAAAGAACTAGAAATGGCTCAAGACGCCATATAGCATAGCAAACATAATTAAACAGCATCAAGACTCAGATGATAAGTAATTTAATGATACAGATAGTCATAACATCATTAAAAGAAACAATTCCATAATCATATATATTTATGCCAGATAAATATGTTGATAGACTATGCACATGCACAAGGTACCAAAATCCTACTCTATGGAGCTAGACACAACATCAGAGAGAATGATCAAGAAGACATGCATGTATCTCATCAGCCTCAAATCAAGTGCTTTCAATATCAACAATTTGCGTAACATGGCTTATACAAGGCATTCTTCACAAGATCGCGATATAGGATAATGTCTCGGTCTGGATCGTCGGTGTGTTTGCATCGGTCTGCCCCACGACACAGAGGAGCTACCAACTGTCCATTGTGAGATACCTGCACCCTGACACCCCCAAGGCCAACAAGTGACCTACACTAGTCTATTCGCACCCGCATGTAGGTGTGATTCAATCTCCTAGGCATACAGCCTTACAATCAGAGTCCAACGGACTTTCAAAATGCATGATGACTCGGTGCACATGTATATACAGATATTCAATAATAGTATAATTTGTTCATGATTAAATGCCACATTAGGCCCAATCAATTATTAACAATCCTTGGTCCCACTTATGGACCTACAACAAGTCATATTCCAAATCCCAAGGTGAAAATATACTTTTTAAAGTTTGATATGGAAGTTATGCCTCAATTTCATTATATTTTTTTTCTATTAGCCTCTCTAAGGAAATTCTCTAGTATTTTTCATTCAACATTTATTACTCTTAGTTAGATAAGTCATATCCTATGTTTTAGATCAGACTCACTTAGATTAATTATTTTAAGCTCCTCACAACCTCACCCATGCTCATGTTCTTTCTTTGTTCAAAAATCACTCTAGGCTATAGGATAAGGGTTTGTTTTTTATTCTTTCCATATTATGAATTCCTAATTAAGTGTTTACTCATTTAGTTAACTAAGTTTTAACTTGGTACAAAGTCTCGCATCGATTGCCCAATGAGGCTGTGAGCCTCCAAGGAACTAGGAATCCAATAATTTTCCATCACCTCTCTAACACGACCATGTCCCCAAACACGGCCTAGGCCGTGTACTCCTCTAGAAGGATAGAAAAAGACCCAATCTGATCTACTCAATAACACGGCCTGTGTCTCCAAACATGGCCTCCCTAACATGGCCATGTCCCCAAACACGGCCTAGGCCGTGTTCTTCTCTGACTTATGAAGTATATGGAATTATGTTTCCAGAAAGAAACACGGCTTGGGCCGTGTCAAATCCCACGGCCCATGCATTTGCACTAGAATCCCAAAAATAGACTTCCACATGAAGTTGGGTCAAGCCTCCAAACCAAAAGAGTAAGAATCCCTTGCTTTCCATATACGTATCCAAGCATTCAAGCATTCAATCCATCAAGTTACACAATAACAAGTATTAAAGTCATAGAACATAACCAATCACAACATTACCAAAAATCACACAACAAAGTGAGCAACACACATATGAATTCCTCACCATCAACACAAAAACGTGTTCCTCACTACCAACATAGTTTGAAGAGGATGATCTCCCTCTTACATCAAGAGACAACAAAAGAAAGCAAGCTTCTTGAGACCTCCTTGTGATTTTCGTCCACCACCACTAACAAAATCATAAGATAGTCAAACTCACCCAATCAACAACCAAAGCTTGAAAAGAGGAGTCCTTGATCACAAAGGTGACCAAGGATCACGAAAATGAGAAGAGAAAAGATTAAAGTCAAGAACTTTACCTCAAAGCTTCAAGTTTTAGGGCTTGATAGAAAATGATGAAGATGGAGGAATCAAGAGATGATCACCAAAGAGAAAAGCTTCAAGATGATTAGAGGAGTCAATATTCTAGGTTGTCTTGAGCAAACAAGCTTGGGTGGCCACAAATGGTGTTGGAGCCGTGAGAGTGGAGAGAAAATGGAGAAGAAGAAGTGTGAGAGAGAAAAGAAAAAGTGGAAGAAAGAAAAGTGATATTTTGTTTGAAATGGAAAAGGTGATAGGAAGTGAAAAAGATGATAACTTTTAGTCATCTTTTCCCCCCAAAATCGTGGGGTCACAATGGGAGGAGAGAGAGAAGTGGCTTCCTTGAGAAGTTTGATACAAAGCTTCCTTGAGAAGCTTCACACATTTTTTGAAAAAAGTCAAGGGTGATGTCATGGTGATGATGTCATCTTAGTGATGTCATTAAAGTGCTCTCTAGAAAAGATGACTAATACTCTACTAGAGCTATTATCCAATAGACAAAAGTTACAGTTAGTAGAAATAGTATTTATCGTTCATCGGATAATAATAAAACGTACCGCGATTTTATTTATCAGATAAAATCTTAAAAAATGAAACTTTGTAAACTATGTCTGACCTCGGATTTAGTAAGATCCCCCATCGACGTTTCTACAATCCAAAGTTTTCTGACCTCGGGAAAAATATTTTGTTTTCCCAGCCCCGCTCAGCGTGCACATAAATCGAGTAAAATATTAAAATAATCAAACAATTCAAATAATTCTAGAAAAATTCTCAAAAATCACAAATATTATAAAATGAATATATATCATAAAATAAGTAAATTTTGGGGTGTTACAACCTACTTTTATTATGGCTCTCCATATTTGATTCTTTAATTATATAGGATTAGACTGATAGTAATGTAGTAGTAACATGTTTAATGCTAATTATCTTTATATAAGTAGTTATACCGAGATATTCATATTAGGGTGTTACATTATGGTATCAGAGTAGTTCATCTTATTGAGCCAGAGTATGGACTGCCTATGCATAGGCATATTAGTAGTTTTAATGTGTGTTGTGTAATTCTTGTCTCTCTAGTGAGATGTTTGCATAACTTGCATTTTGTGTGGATGTTAATAGCTATTATTGCACTATTACATGGTATTAAGACTAATCAACTCAATATTAATATGTTTTGTGTATAGGACACTATGGCTTCTCCTAGACGAACTAGAATGAATGAAAATTCTTATAGTGACAATCCTAGCATGGTCGAGCCTTTCATGGCAATAGCCAAAGCAATGCAAGATCAGACCACTGCTACCAACAGAATGCTAGAGAGGTTAGATACTAAGCAACCTCCACCACCAGTTCAGCCTGAACAGCTAGTTCAAGAGGCTCCAATTGGAAGGAATCAGAACTTCCAGGACCTCTCAAAGTTTAGGAAGTCTGCTTCATCATCCCACAGAGATGAGTACGACCCAATCGGAGTTGAGGGTTGGCTCAAGGAAATGGAGAGGATTTTCACAGTAATGGCTTGCTCAGATGAATAGAGAGTGCTTTTTGCCTCCTACATGTTAGAGGGGGAGGCAGAAGTTTGGTGGACAGATTTAAAGAAGGTGGCGGATGCCACAGGAATTCAGGTTACTTGGGAATTCTTCAAGGGATCTTTCCTAGAGAAGTTCTTGCCCTAGAATTTGCACAATGTAAAAAAGATGGAGTTCCTGAAGCTAAAATAGGATAGCATGTCTGTTGGCCAGTATGTGGCCAAATTCAATAAATTGTCGAAGTTCTCGTCCTATATTTGATTCCACACAGATGAGAAGTGGGAATGTGCTAAGTTTGAGGAAGGACTGAGAAAAGACATTCAGAGGGCTATTAGACCCTTTGAGATCTGAGACTTTTCGTCACTAGTGAATAAGTGTCGGATAGTGTAGTCTGGTGGTTTGCAACACCAACCAGAGCAGATAACATAGAACTTCCAAAAGAGGAAGAGGTTTAATAAGAATAAGGGAGCTCCTAAACTCGCTTAAAAGCAAGCTAAGGGTAAATAGGTTCAAGGAGGAGTAGGGGGACTTGAATATCCTAGGTATGGGAGACAGCACGGAGATAGACCTTGCTTGGCAGGGCAATCAATTTGTTATACATGTGGACAGCCAGGACATATGTCTAGAGATTACTCACAAAGACAAAAAAAAAAAAAAATTCACCCCTACACCACAAGCAGCAGGAAGGGTTTATACTCTGAGTGGTAAAGAGGTGATCTAGTCTTCGAGTCTGATTCAAGGTAAATGCATAATTCATTATAAATTTGTAACTATTTTATATGATTTGGGAGTTTCCCACTCCTTTATTTCTAGTGATTGTGTGAAGTTGCTTGAGTTTCCTGTGACAGACCTTCCTTTTGATTTATCTGTTTCCACTCCCATCAGTAACTCAGTCACAACTTCTAAAATTTGTTTGGATTGTTCTATAAAGTTAAAGGATAGGATATTCTTTGTAAATCTTATCTGTGTGCCTTTAGTAGATATTGATGTTATTCTTGGCATGCATCGGTTGTCCTCTAATCATTCAGTTTTAAACTGTGCAGATAAAACCTTAGAGTTTAAGTCAGATGTATCTACTAAAGTTAACTATTTTGAGTCAGTGTATCTCAATGCAAGCTAAGTGAATCACTGTTTGGAGGAGGGAGCTCAAGGGTATGTTCTCATTTTCCCTCTCAGCACAGAGGTGGAGCAGAGCCTAGGTGATATACCAATAGTGAGGGAGTAACCAGAAGTATTCTTGAGAGATATAGCAAAGTTGCCATTTATCAAAGAGATAAAGTTTTCTATAGATTTAGTACCGGGAACGGGACCTATTTCTATGGCATCCTATAGGACGACACCTCTAGAACTGGCAGAGCTTAAAAAGCAAATTGAGGAATTACCAGAGAAATAATTTATTAGGCTGAGTGTTTCTCCTTGGGGAGCACCCGTGTTGCTTATGAAAAAAAAAAGATGGTACCATGAAACTGTGTGTAGATTATAGATAGTTGAATAGGGTAACCATAAAAAATAAGTATCCATTGCGTAGGATAGAAGATCTAATGGATTAGTTGAGGGGAGAATCAGTGTTCTCTAAGATTAACCTAAGGTCAGGGTACCACCAGTTAAGTGTTAAAGATACAGATATCCCAAAAACTACTATTAGGACTAGGTATGAACATTATAAGTACCTTGTGATGTCCTTTAGGTTGACAAATGCACCAGAGGTATTCATGGACTACATGAATAGGATTTTTAGACCTTACCTAGATCAGTTTGTAGTGGTGTTCATGGATAATATTCTAATATATTCCCAAACAATGGAAGAACATGAGTTACATGTTAGAATCGTTTTAGAGATTCTTAGAGAGAAAAAACTATTTGTTAAGCAATCAAATGAGTTTTGGCTTAAAGAAGTTCTGTTTCTAGGGCATGTGATCTCTCAAGGAGGGATTTTAGTGGACCCTAGTAAGATAGTTGCGGTGTTGCAGTGGGAGAGACCCACCACTATAACAGAGATCACGAGTTTCATAGGCCTAGCTAGGTATTATAGGAGATTCATAAGTGGATTCTCTCAGTTAGCACTACTCTTGACTAGATTAACTAGGAAAGCTAGTACTTTTTCTTTGGACTCAAGAGTGTGAGGATAATTTCCAAGAGCTTAAGTTGAGGTTGACTACTACCCAATTTTGGTAATTCTGGATCCACAAGAGAACTTCAAGGTATTTTGTGATGCTTTAAAGATGGGCTTAGGGTATGTTCTGATGCAACATAGGCAAGTAGTTGCTTATGCATCGAGGTAGTTGAGGCCTCATGAGACGAACTATCCCACCCATGATCTGGAGTTAGTAGCCTCAGTGTTTGCCTTGAAAATATGGAGACATTATCTTTATGGAGTTCAATTTAAGGTATTCAGTGACCGTAAGAATTTAAAATATTTGTTTGATTAGAAAAAGCTGAACATGAGACAGAGAAGATGGATAGAGTTTCTAAAAGACTATGACTTTGAGCTTAAGTATCATCTGGGTAAGGCCAATGTAGTGGCCGATGCACTAAGTAGGAGATCCCTACATGTGTCTCAGATGATGGTTTAAGAGGGTCAGCTTCTTGAAAAGTTTAGAGATTTGAGTCTTAGTGTAATTGTGACACCACAGAGTCTCTTTATGAGTAGAGTGGATATAGTTAGTGATCTGAGAGCTCAAATTCTAGAAGCTCAAAGTGAGGATGAAACCCTAGGTGAGATGAGAAAGCAAATCTTCTTAGGGAATTAGATAAAGTTTCATATGGCAGATGATGGGATGATTAAGTTTAGATATATGCTTTGTATTCCAAGAGATTTTGCAATTAAAGAAAGGATTTTAGAAGAAGCTTATAGTAGTCGATTCACCATCCATGCAGGAGCAACTAAGATGTATCAATATTTGAGGAAGTTGTTTTGGTGGCCAGGAATGAAGAAGGATATAGTGGAGTTTGTGTCTAGGTGCTTGGTGTGCTAAAAAGTTAAGATAGAGCATCAAAAACCTTTAGGACTTGTCCAATCCTTAGCAATTCCTGAATGGAAATAGGAGAACATCACAATGGATTTTGTGACAGGTTTCCCTAGGACTCAGTTAGGTTATGATAGTGGATAGACTAACCAAGTTTGCTCATTTTTTGCGAATGAGAATGAACTACTTGATGCACAATTTTCAGTTTCAAACAAGTCTACAAACTTGATGCGGGATTAATTGTTGCATTGCGAACCCAAGTGCAGGTTGTCTCAAGTAATAAATATCTCGGGAGTCCGAGGTTGATCCACAGGGAATTGTTAAAGATTAATTAAGGTGAAGTAAATATTTTGTTACTACGGTAAAAATTATTTACTTGGATTAAAAGATCTACTCTTGGTAAATAAAGTAGAGGTAAGATTAATTTCTTTTATAACTCAATTAGAATCCTCGCAACATGGAGGTTCCAATTGGAAAATACAACATTAAAAGTCCATTTAAAATAATATACATAATTATATTATGTTTCCTAAAAATATTAACACCACTTATAGATGGGTTAAAGCATTCATTGTGCCAATATTTTGTCTACAACAAATCAAGAACTCCTCTTTACAAAAATGGTTTCTAAATTATAAGAAACAAATTATAATATGTATAATGGTTACTAGAAAATATAAATCATTTAAGCACAAGAGAAGAATAAATCTAACCTTACTTTATTACCAAGAGATTCACCCTTTCACCTAAGTAAAATGAAACTTAGTTACTCATAGATAAGAAGAAAGAAAGAGAGAAGAAGAAGAAGAAGAACATGACTTTAATTTAGAACAAAGGAAAATTACTACAAGAAAACCTAGTAATAAAATGGCATCATTTTGGTAACTAACACCTAACACCCTCAATGATCTGCCAAGGCCCCCTTTTATAGAGGATTAGAGATACAAAATGACAAGGGGGCTGAGTCATTAGTGGGTGGATGAGTGGAAAATGAGTGAAAAATGCCAAATGACTTTAGGTGAGTGGGAAATTATGGAGATTCCTTGTCTCCGAAATCATGCAGCTCTGAAGTCATTGCATTCGTCATTTTTGAACCAAGTGGTCTTCATGAAAGTTGTAGACCTAGATCTTAGATTCCAAATGGATTTTGTTTGAGTCTAATATCATTTCTATAACTCCGGATACGTTCAAATTACTGCACACTACCCAGGCCTCAGTCACAGCTCCTCTGTTCTGCCTTCCAAGCCCAATATCACCTTCAAGGAGTCTGATTCTGGAAAAGTGTTCAACATAAAAGTTGTAGATATCGATCTTAAATATTCAGCATCCAAATTTCAGCCCATTTGACAACTTATAGCCCGAACAATAGCATAAACAGTATACATAGGTCAAGCTATCAGGAACAGCACTCTAGTTCTTGCTTCAACCCCAATTTGAGTTATCTACTCGTGTGATTGGGCCTTTGAGGTCTTCATGAAAGATATAGAGCTCTATCTTATCTTTAAAATGCCACCAGATTCACCTCATTTGACTACCTAAATCCCAAGATATAGCCTAAATACAGAAACAACGTAAGACGTAAATTATGCTAAAAAATTCAATTAAGTCAAATTTGAGTCCAAACTTACAAAACATAATCAAAATCAATCAATTAAGTACATGGAGAGTGTAAATGACTAAAAATGAAGGTTTATTAATATATCAAATATGTGATCATCAAATTTTCTTACACTTAGCTTTTTGCACTCCTGAGCAAAACACACAAGACCAAAACTAAAAAAAAAAACGAAACAGATTCAAAAGTTAAACACTCTAAAAAACTTAATTTAAAAATGAAGAGCAATCAATCATTCAAGCAATCAAAACATTCATGAGGTAATATATCTTCACATCTCAAATCAATAAGTAAGGATATTTTAATTGAAAAGCATGAGTCAAGAATGATAGATTTTCACAAGATTCACTCTCAATCCCTTAAGTGTTTAAAAGGTAGGTATTTAACTCAATTCAACCTATGAAAATTACACTACCATAAGCTTGCTTATCTTCTACTTCTCCACTACTCAGAACACATGCACACACAAATCATGAGGACTTTATTCAAGGTTGTAATGGATTCAAGGTAAAGGAGGAGGTAATATGGATATGACAATTTAAATACTAGAGAATAAAAGAGCATGAGAGATGAGTTCAATTAACAAGCATGAAAGTTCATCCCAACTCTACCTAATACAAATTCCCTTTACATATTCTTTTTCTTTCCTTTATTACCTTGTTGACCCTCTTCTTTTTATATTTTTTTAATTGATTTTTTATTAATTTTTTTTTATTTTTTATTTTTACAAAAAGAACATCATATATACATTTTTTTTAACCATTCTGCACACACACCCCCACACTTGTTCAAGAACTCATCGAGACAAAACTAATGTTCTCTTATTCCCTAAGGTCAAGTAAGAACATGGTTTTTCATTTAAGGCACATAATGAGTTCGAAATAAAGAATAGTCAAATAAGCTCAAAGGGGTTAACCAAGGGGAAATAGGTCATTTCTAATATTTTATATTGGCAGAAATCAGAGAATTTTCAAGAAGTCATAAAAGTGCTTGATATCATATTGAGACAACATGCTGCTAAACAAGGCTGGCTATTTGATTAAAGTAACTGTTTCAAGAAAAATGCCTCAATCATATTTATGTATGCATATAAAAATGTAGTCCCAAAAAGAATCAAAGCAAGTTCTAGAGTAACAATTCTATGGGTGAAATTCACACAAGAAAGAAGAGAATGGTACAAATGTTCAATCCATTCATCAATAGGCTCAAAATCTCACAAGGCATAATTCTATCATTCTCAGTCCACCAATTCAACATCCATAACCAAGCATGTGATTTTTAAGAAAGAAGACAATTAACTCAATTATGCAAATTTTCCTGAATTTGAATTGTTACTTCCACACAAACTAATTACTACCCCAATTACTCCTTACTCTGCCACCAATTTTTGATGCGTCTCAAGAGTAAATAACTTACTCCTTACTCTGCCATCCCTAATTACTTTTGTTGTTAATAAATTGATGACAAACACAACAAACATATTAACAAACACACTCCTTTTTTTTTGGGTTTTTTTTTTACAATCATCCTTTCCCCCAACTAGATCACAACATTGTCCTCAATGTCAAAACATAGATAGGTAAAGGATAGAATATATTACCTGTTGCTGCAATTACTGAAAAGAAAAACCTCACACAAATTTAAACAAAAACAAAGTATGATAAATAAAACTAAAGCTTGTAATTATTTAAATAGTTGGAGTGTCTTGGCTGGCTTTCTTTTCATTTTGCTTCCCTCACCACTTCCTTCACCGCTTCCTTCGGACCAATCTATCTGAGCTGTTACTGGATCAGGTTCATAAACAAAAGCTTCTAATTTATCAATCAACTCATCAACAGTGGAAGCAGAGATAAGGAGTCGTCTTGCTGAAGGTGTGACAAATTTCTGTTCCACAGCATGGTCAACAAAAGATAACAAATTATCAAAGAAATTATTAACATTCAACAAACCTATGGGTTTATGGTAGATGTTCAATTAGGCCCAAGAGACAACTTGAAAGACTTCTTCCAAAGTACCAAAACCACTAGGTAAGGTAATGAATGCATCAGAGTTTTCAAGCATTGCCTTCATTCATCCATGCATAGAGGATACTTGAATTTCCAGTCCAATTGTCTTTCCAACGATGTTCCTTCGAGTTAAAGGTTTGGGAATGACACCTAAAACTTGACCACCTCTTACAAATGCAGAAAGTGATACAGCCCCCATTAACCCAAGGCAACCTCCCCCATATACTACACGAATGTTCCTCGTAGCAAGTGTTCTACCAACAGTGCTTGCTGCGTTTACAGACTCTAAACCCTTCCCATAACTTATCCCACAAAATATGCAGATACTGAGAAATCTATGAACTGAAGAAGAAGCTCCCTCCATTTCTACACTCACTCTCTTTGAATGATTAAGAGTTGCAGAAAAGTAAAGAAAATGGAGTGTTTAAATAGGGAAGAGAATAGAAAAAGTAATAATAGCTCCTATATGGGTAGGTTGGTTGCTGTCAAAAAAGTTTGAATTTAATAAAAAAAATTATTTTTTTTATTTTTTTTTATTTTGACTTCAAGAAAACCATCAGGGTAAAGAAGTCTAGAAACCCCTGAAGGACCCTGCCCAAAGGATCGTCTGTCCAAAACTCAAATATAACAAAATCATACAAAGATAAAATAATAATAACAAATGATTACATACCTTTATGTACAGGTTTCATGGCAGATCTTTATACTGCGTGTCATGAGTGCAGTAATACCAAGACGGCTCAGCCAATCTGGACATTCTTCTCCCTCCCACTTGTGGGATATTTTGGATTGAGCTACGATGCCACTAATTAAAGTGCATAAATCTGACAGCCACCACTAACGACCACAGCCAGTGAGAGGTCGCTGAAGAGCCCATGGCATTAAATCACAGGATCCAGCTCAGAGGCATTGTCACGCGAGAATGTAAACACAGGACGCTTCTTTCTGTCCATCAGCAAGCAGAGCCTTTGGTTAAAACCTGGGAATGCTTGTGCGGCTCTCTACAGAGCATGGCACACGAACCTTATTTACTGACCGACATGCGAAGGTCCACCCGAGTCAATGACGGGTCTGCCACTCCACTGGCAGGGGCTCCTAATCTAATTAAAAAGACCAAGTACAACCGAAGTTTCGCCCTTTTTTATTTTATTTAATTTATTTCTTTTTTTTTTCTTTTTCTTTTTTTTTCTTTTTTCTTCTTTTTTCTTCTTTTTTTTCTTTTCTTTTTTTTTTTTTTTTTTTGAAGATATACAAGATAGTAGTATACATGTTGTTGTGATTGTGGCTCACATCTTCCTCTAGTTTCACGTCCAGAAACGGCTTAAACGCCTTCTATGAGTCGAGGATAAGCTTCTCATCCAATTTTCTTATAAATTGGTAAACAAGGTCTTTTTGAGTCAGATTCCCAAGACTATAACGCTCTTGCTTGTCTCTGAAGAGATTCCACAAACTAAGAAGTTCACGCTGCACAACTCCACAAGAATGCGTCTCAAGAGTCAATAAGATATTATCTAATGACTCCTTACTCAGTCCATTCTTGATAAAGAATATTTTATCTTCTCTATTTACAGAAACCATCCCCAAAGAGCGACATCGCGTGTTGCAATTTCATCGTGCACACTTGTAACAAACTTTCATTCTTTTTGCTCTTCTCCTTTTTGAAAATGAACTTTTACCGAGACCAGGCATGTATGGGACAAATGAATCTGAAGATTCACCAGCTAAATGAACCTTTGCTTCGATTATCCAACGTATATCTTCTGGGATGCCCTTATACATTAATAATCTCAATCTTTCACACCTAGCTTCATAGACTTTTGTTAGAGCATTTAGAGGGAGAGAAGGAAAATGTTTTCTTAGATTTGAGAGAATGACATTCATTTTAAAAGGAGAAGAAATCAGTTATTATGGGAAACTGAAAAATAAACCGACTTGAGAGTCACGGAGTACCGTTATCCACAATTTAACCGGGAACACAAAGAATTGCAAAAAGAAAGAAACAACATTAAAATAAATTCTACTCATAATAAGGATTAGAAAGAGAAATGGATTCTACCTCAACAACTTGATGTTCCAGAAATGGTTTGAGTCTTTGTCCATTGACTTTAAACATAATACCATTCCTAAGATTCTCAATGTCTATGGCCCCATAAGAATACACATGTTTGACAATATAAGGACCAATCCACCTAGATCTCAATTTTCCAGGGAATAGGTGAAGACGAGAATTATAAAGCAGAACGTTTTGACCAATTTTAAAAGTTTTTCTCAAAATTGATTTATTATGAAAAGCTTTTGTTCTAGCTTTATAAATCTTTGAGTTTTCATATGCATCATTTCTTAATTCCTCAAGTTCATTCAATTGCAATTTGCGTAACTTGGAAGCATCATCAAGACTTAAGTTGAAATGAAAAGGTTTTCCATAAACTAATCGATAGGGAGACATGCCCAAAGATGTTTTAAAAGCAGTATGGTAAGCCCAAAGTGCATCGTTTAGTCTTAAAGACTAATCTTTACGATTTGGGTTAACCATTTTTTCCAAAATTTGTTTAATCTCCCTATTTGCCAATTCAACTTGTCCACTTGTCTGAGGATGATAAAGGGTTGCAATTTTGTGGGTAATGCAATATTTCTTCATTAAGGATTCAAATGATTTATTGCAAAAATGTGTTCCCCCATCACTGATGATAGCTCAAGGAATTCCAAATCGACTCAAAATATTTTCTTTTAAAAATTTTAGAACAGTTTTATGATCATTGTGCCGACATGGAATCACCTCAATCCATTTTGAGACATAATCAACTGCAACCAAAATGTACACAAATCCAAAAGATGATGGAAATGGACCCATGAAATCAATTCCCCCATAATCAAAAATTTCAATGACAAGGATAGGGTTCAAAGGCATTATATTTCTTTTAGAAATGGACCCCAATTTTTGACAACTTTCACAACTTTTGCAAAAAGTATAACTGTCCTTGAATAAAGTGGGCCAATAAAATCCACACTGTAAGATTTTTGCAGCTGTTTTCTTTGAAGAAAAATGACCTCCACATGCTTCTGAATGAAAAAATTTAATGACACTACTTACCTCATTGTCGAGTACACATCTCCGAAAGATTTGATCAGGACAATATTTGAACAAATATAGGTCATCCCAAAAGAAATTTTTCACCTCAATCAAAAACTTTTTTCTGTCTTGGTGTGTCCACTGAGGCGGCATCTTACCTATTATAAGAAAATTGACAATGTTAGCAAACCAAGGCATGGAATTGACAGAAAATAAAAATTCATCGGGAAAAGAATCATTGATAGGTGTGCTATCAAAAGATGAGCCTGTTGTCAGCCTTGACAAATGATCTGCAACAACATTTTCAGCTCCTTTCTTATCTTTTATTGTGATGTTGAATTCTTGAAGCAACAAGATCCACCGTATCAACCTAGGTTTGGCATCCTGTTTAGACATTAAATATCTAACAGCAGTATGATCAGTGAAAACAACAGTGGACGAACCAATTAAATAAGCTCAAAATTTATCCAATGCAAAAATTACAGCAAGTAGTTCTTTTTCAGTAGTGGTGTAATTCATTTGTGCACTATTCAAAGTTCGACTTGCGTAATAAATTACATGAGGCTTACCTTCCTTTCTTTGGCCTAAAACAAATACCAACAAAAAATCACTAGCATCACACATCAACTCAAAAGGAAAGACCAAATCAGAGATTGCATGATAAGAGCAGAAGTCAAAAGACCGATTAATTTTTCAAAAGATTTCTGACAATCTTGAGTCCAATTAAATGGTGTATCTTTTGTTAGAAGATTACATAAAGGTCTAGATATGGCACTAAAGTCCTTTACAAATCTTCTGTAAAATCCTACATGTCCTAAAAAGGAACGAACTTCTCTGACTGTTTTTGGGGAAGGCAAATGAGCAATTAATTCAACTTTGGCTTTATCAACTTCAATTCCCTTAGAAGATATTACATGACCTAACACTATTCCTGAGGTAACCATGTAATGACATTTTTCTCAATTTAATACAAATTTTTTTTCTTCGCATCTTTTAAGAACTTTTTCCAAATTATCAAGACAATTTTCAAAAGAATTTCCAAAAACTGTCAAATCATCCATGAAAACCTCTAAATAATGCTCAATCATGTCACTGAAAATACTTAGCATGCATCTTTGAAAAGTTGCCGGAGCATTACAAAGACCAAAAAGGATTCTTCTATATGCAAAAGTGTCAAAGGGACAAGTAAAAGTGGTCTTTTCTTGATCCTCCAATGCAATTGGTATTTGATTATACCCTGAATAACCATTAAGAAAACAATAGTAGGGATGTCCTACTACTCTTTTTAGAATCTGATCAAGAAATGGCAAAGGGAAATGGTCTTTCCAAGTGGCTGCATTCAATTTTCTGAAATCAATACACATACGCCAACTATATGAGACTTGGGTAGGTATTAATTCTCTTTTTTCATTTTCAACCACTGTTATTCCAGATTTCTTAGGCACAACTTATGTAGGGCTTACCCACTGGCTATCAGAGATAGGATAGATAATTCCAACATCAAGTAATTTAAGAACTTCAACTCTAACTACCTCTTTCATGTGTGGATTTAATCTTCTTTAAGGTTGTTGAGATGTTTTAGCATTATCCTCTAAATGTATTCTATGTGTACAGATTAATGGATTAATGCCTTTTATGTCCTTTAATGTCCATCCAATTGCACTTTTATGCCTTTTAAGTACTTCTATCATTTTACCTTCTTGTTCTTTGGTCAGGGGTGAGGAAATTACCACTGGAAAGCTTTGTTTTTCTCCCAAAAATGTGTACTTCAACCCAGCAGGTAATGGCTTTAGTTCCAGTGTGGGTACTTCTTAATGGGTATCATCATTCATGGGTTTTAGCTCTTCGAATCTTAGCTTCCTTCCTTTGTATTCTATTTCCTGTGTACAGTCAAGCAAAGAGCATATTTCAGAAATATCATCATCTAATTGTGTAGCTGAATCAAATGAATTAATTAAACAGATTTCTAATGGGTCAGAAGAACTCCTGATTTGAAGATGATCATCTATAATGGCCTCAATCCCTTCAATCTCTTCCTTTTCATCATAAACTTCATGTGGTTGCTTGCACATGTTGAAAACATTAAGCTCTAGTGTCATATTTCCAAAAGTTAGCTTCACCACTCCATTTCTGCAATTTAGCAAAGCATTAGATGTTATTAAAAATGGGCAACCCAAAATAACAGGAACTGACTTAGAACTATCAACCATAGGTTCAGTTTCCAAGATAATAAAATCCACAAGATATATGAATTTATCAACTTGTACCAACACATCTTCTACTATTCCTTTTGGAATTTTAATTGATCTATCAGCAAGTAGAAGAGTTACAGAAGTTGGTTTTAACTCACCAAGGTTGAGTTGCTGATAAACTGAATATGGAAGCAAATTAACACTAGTACTAAGATCAAGTAAAGCTCGTTCAATTTTATGTTCACTAATAATGCATGAAACTGTAGGACAACCAGGGTCTTTATATTTCAACTCATTATTGTTTTGAATAATGGAGCTTACATTGATCAAAAAATGCATTCTTTTTCACATTATGTTTCCTTTTAACAGTGCACAAGTCTTTCAAAAATTTGGCATAACAAGGAATCTGCTTGATAGCATCTAACAAAGGAATATTGACCTTCACTTGTTTAAAGGTTTCAAAAATGTCACTGTTATGATTCACTTTACTTGAATTGTTTAATGCTTGAGGAAATGGGGGTGAAGACGAGGGTTTGATCTCCTTTTAGCTAGGTGGCTTATCAACTCCTTCCTCATCTTTGGGAATTGACTCATCATCTTTCTCAAAAAGTTCAGGAATTTGTTTTTCAACAACCTTTCCACTCCTAAGAGTTATCACTAAGTTGACTTGATCTATTTTTTGACTTTTTGAACTACCTTCATTTAGGCTAAACTGACCCTTGGGATTTGGTTGAGGTTGAGAGGGAAACTTTCCTTTCTCATGAATGGCAAGTGCAGAAGAAAGTTTAGCAATAGTGTCTTTTATGTCAATCAAGGCTTGAGTGTTGTGGTTATTGATGGCCTCTTATTTTTCCATGAATGCATGCAATGTTCCTTCAAGGTTTTTCCTATATGGTGGGACATAGGGTGCATATCCTTGAGGATTTTGAGAATCTTGTTGTGCCTGAGGAGGTGGTGGTTGCATGAATTGTGGCTGGTTGCTATTCCTCCAACTGAAGTTCGAGTGATTTCTCTATCCCGGATTGTATGTATCTGAAAAAGAAGAAGTGAATGGCTTTTTAAAATTATTCATTGCATTTACTTGCTCATGCGCAACTTCTTTAAAAATAGAAAGTTTTGGACATTCATTTGTTGAGTGTCCTAATTCATCACAAATGCCACAAATTTCTTCATTTTGCACAGATTTGATTTTTTTTTTACTTTTCCTGATTCCATAGCTTCAATCTTTCTAACCAAACTAGCAAACCTTGCATTTAGATCTTCTTCTTGACTAAGATGATATTTTCCTTTACTAGCATTTGCAATGTTAAATCTAATTGAATTTTCAGAAGGATTAGTACCATGCCAAGATTGAGTATTTTCAGCCAAATGATCTAAATAGTCTAAAGCTTCTTTAGGTTCTTTATCAAGAAATTTACCATTACACATTGTTTTCACAAATTGTTTGGTTTCAAGTGTTAACCCTTCATAAAAGAAGCTTATAATGTGCCATTTTTCAAAACCATGATGTGGGCAAGAATTCAACAAATCTTTAAAACGTTCCCAACTTTGAAAATATGCTTCATTTGAATTTTGGAAAAAAATTTGGATTTGTCTTTTCAAAGCATTGGTTTTATGTGTTGGAAAAAATTTCTTCAAAAACTCACATTGCATTTCTTGCCATGTGCCAATTGATCTTGGTTTTAAAGTGTTAAGCTAAGCTTTTGCTTTATCTTTTAAAGAAAAAGGAAACAATTTAAGCTTAACAACCTCTTCAGTGCAAATTTGATCATGAAAAGCGGTACATACTCCCTTAAATTCTTTTAGATGTAAATATGGGCTTTCAGATTCTAAACCATGGAAATTAGGAAGTAAAGAAATCATACCTGACTTGAATCTAAAATTGTTGGCATTGAGTGGAAAGATAAAACATGATGGACTAGAATTTCGAGATGGTTGCAAATACTCACGCATGGTTCGCAACAGTTGATTTTCATGTTCATCATGCATACTTTCATTTTCAGCCATTGTGCTTAATGTGTGTGATTGTGATTCAAACAAATCAATATGTAAAGTACCTGGATTAACTCTAACCAAATGACCAGAATTTAAATCATGATACCAATTAAGCATAAACAAGTAAATTACAGTATAAAATAAAATGTACAAGCTAGCAGTATAAACTGTCCATTAAATATTAACAAATGTGTGGTATAAACTAACCACTAAATATATATTAACACTTAGTAAATAAATATTAACAAAAGTGTGGTATAAACCAACCACCAAATAAGTTAATAAGCATAAAAATTAAAAAGTTAGTATACGATAAATTAAAATATTAGAAGCGAGAAAAAAGTAAAAAGTTAGATAGGCGATAAAGTAAAAAGTTAGATAGTTAGTAAGAGAGTTAGTAAGTTAGTAAACAAAAAAAATGACAGAAAATAAATAAAAAAAGACAAATTATATATAAATACAGAAAATAAAGTATAGAAAAAAAAAAGGGAGAGTTACCCCACTAAGTTAATATGTACAAGAAAATAAAATGGAGAATTACTCCCACTGTACAAAAATTAAAATGTAGAAAATAAAGTGCTGAAAGTAAATTTAAAATATGAAAACTAGAGAATCGGCAAGCCGATTTTTTGCTCCAGCGAGAGAGGAGAGAAGAAGAAAGATTATTTCATTAATGATTAAAGATTATAGAGAAATTAGGGAGAGTTTCCCCCACAAGTTAGTATGCACAGAAATTAAAAAGGGAGAGGTTCCCCCACTAGTTAGTATGTTAGTATATATACAAAATTTTTACACCAGAAATTCAGTCTTCAAATCAAGTCCCCGGCAATGGCGCCAAAAACTTGATGCACAATTTTCAGTTTCAAACAAGTCTACAAACTTGATGCGGGATTAATTGTTGCATTGCGAACCCAGGTGCAGGTTGTCTCAAGTAATAAATTTCTCGGGAGTCTGAGGTCGATCCACAGGGAATTGTTGAAGATTAATTAAGGTGAAGTAAATATTTTGTTACTACAGTAAAAATTATTTACTTGGATTAAAAGATCCACTCTTGGTAAATAAAGTAAAGGTAAGATTAATTTCTTTTATAACTCAATTAGAATCCTCGCAACATGGAGGTTCTAATTGGAAAATACAACATTAAAAGTCCATTTAAAATAATATACGTAATTATATTATATTTCCTAAAAATATTACCACCACTTATAAATGGGTTAAAGAATTCATTGTGCCAATATTTTGTCTACAACAAATCAAGAACTCCTCTTTACAAAGATAGTTTCTAAATTATAAGAAACAAATTATAATACGTATAATGGTTACTAGAAAATATAAATCATTTAAGCACAAGAGAAGAATAAATCTAACCTTATTTTATTACCAAGAGCTTCACCCTTTCACCCAAGTAAAATGAAACTTAGTTACTCAAAGATAAGAAGAAAGAAAGAGAGAAGAAGAAGAAGAAGAACATGACTTTAATTTAGAACAAAGGAAAATTACTACAAGAAAACCTAGTAACAAAATGGCATCATTTTGGTAACTAAAACCTAACACCCTCAATAATCTACCAAGGCCCCCTTTTATAGAGGATTAGAGATACAAAATGACAAGGGGGCTGAGTCATTAGTGGGTGGATGAGTGGAAAATGAGTGGAAAATGCCAAATGACGTTAGGTGAGTGAAAATTTATGGAGATTCCTTGTCTCCGAAATCATGTAGCTCTGAAGTCATTGCATTCGTCATTTTTGAACCAAGTGGTCTTCATAAAAGTTGTAGGCCTAGATCTTATCTTTCAAATGGCTTTAGCTTGAGTCCAATATCATTTCTATAACACCAGATACGTTCAAATTACTGCACACTGCCCAGGCCCAGTCACAGCTCCTCTGTTCTGCCTTCCAAGCCCAATATCACCTTCAAGGAGTCCGATTATGGAAAAGTTTTCAACAGAAAAGTTGTAGATATGGGTCTTAACTATTCGGCATCCATATTTCAGCCCATTTGACAACTTTTAACCTAAAAAATGACTTGAACAGTATACATAGGTCAAGCTGTCAGGAACAGCACTCTAGTTCTTGCTTCAACCCCAATTTGAGTTATCTACTCGTGTGATTGGGCCTTTGTGGTCTTCATAAAAGTTATAGAACTCACTCTTATCTTTAAAATGCCATCAGATTCACCTCATTTGACCACTTACATCCCAAGATATAGCTCAAATACAGAAACAACGTAAGACGTAAATTATGCTAAAAACTTTAATTAAGTCCAATTTGAGTCCAAACTTACAAAACATAATCAAAATCAATCAATTAAGTATATGGAGAGTGTAAATGACTAAAAATGAAGGTTTATTAATGTATCAAATATGTGATCATCACTACTCCTTAGAGAAATTAGCTCAATTGTACCTACAGGAGATAGTTAGGTTGTATGGAGTTCCCCTCAACATAGTTTCAGATAGAGATCCTAGATTTACATCTAGATTTTGGGGAGCTTTGCAAAAGGCATTTAGGACTAAGATCAGTCTTAGTACAACATACCATCCACAACCAGATGGACAGTCAGAGAGAACTATCCAAACCCTAGAGGATATGCTTAGAGCATATTTTTTAGATCAACAGAGTAGTTGTGATAGACTTTTGCCTTTAGTGGAGTTTGCTTATAACAACAGTTACCATACTAGTATAGGGATAGCACCGTATGAGGCACTGTATGGTAGAAAGTGTAGGTCCCCTTTATGTTGGTATGAGGTAAGAGAGAAACCTATTCTAAGACCTGATTTAGTACAACAGACTTTAGAGCAAATTAGAATGATCAGAGATAGAATAATTGTAGCTCAGAGTAGACAAAAGAGTTATGCTGACAGGAGGAGGAGACCTCTAGAGTTCAAAGATGGTGAATGTGTTTTCTTAAGAGTCACTCCTACAACATGAATTAGTAGAGCATTGAGAACTAGAAAGTTAAACCCTTGTTTCATTAGTCCCTACCAAATCCTAAAAAGAGTTGGACTTGTAGCTTAAAAGATAGCCCTTCCACCTGGTTTGTCAATCCTTTATGATGTCTTTCATGTATCCCAACTCAGAAAGTCCAATATGAATCCTTCACACATCATAAGAAATGAATCTATATAGTTAAAAAATGATTTGTCTTATGTAGTGAAACCGATGAGGATTGTAGACAGAGGGATCAAAGAGCTCAGAGGTAAGCAAATTCCTCTAGTAAAGGTCATGTGGGGTGAAGCAGACACAGAGAAGGCTACATGGGAGTCAGAGTCCCTTATACAGCTTGATTACCCAGACTTGTTTATTTAAGGTAAGCAATTTTGGGGACAAAAATCTAAAAAAGAGGAAAGAAATGTAACATCCTCTTTTGAGTATGTTAGACTAGTTCATGGTTATAAAAGTAGTGTAACACTTATTTAACATGTTTGTTAAGTTTTGTGATAAACTGAGTTAGTTTAGGCACTTTGTTACAACTCAGAGTGTAAAAAGTAGCTTAAAAAGACTCAAATAGTAACATAAATGGCTAATTTGAGGGAAATGAATCTAGAGAATTTGTTTCTAAGTCAAAAATAGGTGTAAGAGGATGTAGTTAAAATTTGAGAATAAATCAGAGTTAGTTTGGTATTTTTCGGTATACTGGTTGTGCATTTAATACCCGATTAACTAGCAGTAGATATGAAAAAATATGATAATAGTGAAACAACATTGTTAATGAATCTTAGTATTTATTTTTAAGTTGTTGGAATTTGAAAAACTTGATTTAGTTAAATCTAAGTGTCCTTAGCATATTGAGATTTAACAATGAAGTTGTGAAGGTTATAAGTGGTATACGGGAAAATGCTTATGTTAACTTGTCTCTTGATATTTCACTCTATTCTCTCATCTGTTTTCACTCTTTCTCACGGTTGAACAACAGCAGCAGCCACTAAGGAGAGCAAAGAGGAAAAGCTCAAGGAGGAAAAGGAAAGGAGGAAGAAGAGGAAGGCTAAAGCTAGGATTGAACAGCCACCATCACCAAGAACTTGAGGTAGGAGTTTTCTAACCTTCAATCTCACATTTTCCTTATTCTTTCTATTAATCAAAGTTAGGTCATTAGATGGAGAAAATGGGTTTTAAAGAGTGAAATATGTTTTCTTTTTTTGACTTTTGTTGTCTTTAATTGAAATTAGCTATCATAGATTAATGAGAGCATGAGAATTGAATTGGACATTAGATATGGTCAATTAGTCCCTAAAGTGGGAACTTAAGTCATGAACAAGTTAATAGGTGATTTTGAGAATTAATCCAAGTTTAAGTGAGATAATAGGTTATAAAAGTGTTACAACATATTTAGGAAGTGTTGTTGAAGCTATAATTCACCTAGGACCCAAGTTCAGATAATGGGAAGTGAATTTAGGTCAATAGAACAGTATAAAACAATGATTTTCTATATAATTCTGTAGAAAACCACCTGTGCGTCATGGTATGACAAGTCCACGTCGAGGCGTGCGTGCATTCTGCATAGCACTGAAGCGTGAGATGCACCATGCCGAGGTGTGCGAGACAAGGAGTAGGGCGCCGCAGCCTGCCAAGGGTCGCGCTAAGGCGTGAGTTCCAAGAATTTTCAAAGATGATATTCTTAATGTTTTGAGGTTCTCTACTAGTTGAGATCACTTATATATGCTTTCTTAAGTGTAGTAAGACACTTTTAGGGATATTTCATAAATAGAATAACCACCTTGCAAGTTTGAGTTTTCTAAGCTTTTCTAGAGTTAAGAATTGCTTAAAAAGGATTATTAATTAAGACTATACTAGTTATAGTGGAGCCTTAGTACCATTATCCTAATTAAGGGAGTGAGTTAAACCTATTGACTTGCAAAGCAGTGAGTAAAGCTCTTTGCTAAGGAGGTAATTATAAAAGGTAAATGTCAGTACAACATTTTTACCTAGGACAAAGCAGTGAGCTAAGCTATTGGTCAAGTAACATGACAAATATAATCAACCTTGTGTAGTGTAGTAAAGCGAGTTAAACTTACCAACACGAGCCTTAAGGTGAGTTAAGTCCTAAGCTAGGCAATGAAGCGAGTTAAGCAAATTGCCAAGTTTAGATGATGTTACATAGTTGTATGGGCGATTGTGTAATATCGAGATTAGATTATGTTTCTATACATTATACAATTGTATGGGCGATTATGCAATGTTGTTATCAATTATGTGTATATGAAATTTATATTAGTGATAATGTATATTACTAAGAATTTTTATGTTCTTACCCCTTTTTATGTTTCCATGGTAAAAGTAGGTCCAGACCCTAGTAAGGAGGTAAAGCCTCTAAATAAGGAGCAATAAAACTAGATAAATAGTTGTTAGATTTTGTTATTGAACAACTCTTGTATATTGTACCTTGAGTTGTAATTTTTTTTTTTTTTGTAGTTTGTTGTTGTATATATGACACTATGCCTTTGAGGCTTTTGATGTATATATTTATGACCTACTTTTATCTTGGCTCTCCATAGTTGATTCTTTAATTATAAGGGATTAGACAGATAGTAATAGTAGTAGTAACATATTTATTGTTAATTATCTTTATATAAGTAGTTATATTGAGATATTCATATTAGGATGTTACATTCTTCACACTGTCACTTCATTAAATACCACTATTAGAGTCTTAACACTCATTAGAAAGCATACATGAAGGATCTACATAAGTCAGGAGCTTCATTTTAACAAAATAAAGATCCTGGCAAAATTTGGACTTGGCGCCCACTGGCTGGCACTTAGGCGCCCTGCATGCGCATTGTAAAACCCCGAAAATTATTTATTTCATCATAAATAATCATTTTATAATATTTATGATTTTTGAAAAAAAATTTAAAATTTTCTAGAAATACTGAATATTTTAATATATTTCTCGTTTTGTGTGCATACTGAGTAGAGTCAGTGAAACACCCCAGAAATTATTTGTTTTGTGATGAATAGTCATTTTTCAATATTTGTGATTTTTTAGAATTTTTCTAGATTTTTTTGGAAACGTTGAATATTTTAGTATATTTTTTCATTTTGCGTGCGCACTGAGCAGAGCCGGAGAAAGCGAAATATTTTTCCTGAGGCTGCTAAACCTTGAACTGTGGAAGTGTCGACGAGGGATCTTACTAAACCCGAGGCCTGACACAATTTACGAGGTTCACATTTTTCAAGATTTATCTGATAAATAAAATCACTGTACCAAAAAATTTTCCAATGAATAATAAATACTTTTTTCATTAACTGTAACTTTTGTTCACTGGAAAATAATTTTAGTAGAGTAATTAATCATCTGTTCTAGAGTGTTCATTTAGGAGACAACCTTACTTTTTACTTTATCGAGAAGCGTGCGAAGCTTCTCAAGGAAGCCTCAAGGAAGCTTCCTCCCAAGCTTCTCAAGGAAGCTACTCACTCCCTCTCTCCTCTCTCACCCACATGGCTGCACTCTCTTTTGGAGCCAAAAGAATTGTGCTTCACTTCTCTAGTTGGTGATTCCTTGAAAAGTTTTCATCTTCACCACTTTCTTCAAGCTTCAAGTTTAGGGCTTTTGGGTGAGACTCTTGCATTCTCTTGATTCTCTCTTTATTTTTGTTTGGGATGCCTTCATTTTGACCATCTATTCATTCTTTTTCAAGCCTTGGTATTGATTGGTTGAAGTTGGAATTTTAGGGTTCTTGGGTGGTGTTGGCCGAAATCTCAAGGAGCTTCAAGGGGGGTTCTTTTGTTTCTCTTCTCTTAGGTAAGAGGAAGATACTCCTCCTCAACCTCTATTGGTAGTAAGGAACTTTGATTTTGTGATTGGTTGTGAGAAACCCTAGTAGGGTTACTCTCTTTGTTTGTATGAGTTATATGATTACACATTGTTTTTAATTAGTTTAGGTTATTTAATTGATTGGTTATGTATATTGATATATTTGGATGAATTGGAAAACTTAAAATGGAAGGAAATGACCTAGATTTCCTCTAGGAGGCTCACGGTTTTGGGGCCCAAAAGTTAGGGTTCTTGATGAAAAATTTTAACAAGTGGATAATGTGTGATTAATGGAATAAAAAATTCAATCCTAAAACCTAGAGAGGCTCACGGCCTTCATGGCTAAAAATGGCTCAATCATATGACTTCATACAACTATAGCATTTAATTAATCAAGTGAATAAGCAAGTGGATTATGTAAGGGAAGGAAATTAATTTGGTAACCTAAAGGAATTCTTTGGACCATAAAAACAAGTAAGGATGTGTGAGACTTGGTAAGACTTAGAAATAATTCTCTAAGTGAATATGACTATGTTTAAAGTAAGAACCTAATAATGAAAGGAATTTTATAAGAAAAATCAAATTAAAGTGAAACTTAATTAAATGATTAATTAGGAATCAATTAGGGTTTCATAAAATGGAAAGAACCAAGAATGAAATTTTATTTAAAGACTTAGAATAATTTTCGGCTAAGATAAGACCATGAGTGTAAGTGAGAATGTTAAGTAATTTTATAATACATCCTAACAACATAATGTATTAATTAAGGACTTAATGATATTTAATGTGGGTCCATGAGTTGACCAATAACATAATGATGCTTACTTTAGTCGAATTGTGACATGACATGGAAAATGTATTATTGATGAATATACATAATATATGCATTGAGTCATCATGGATTATGAAAGTCCGCTGGACTGTTGTTAAGGCCGAGTTGCCTAGGAGATTGAACACACCTTAGTGTGGGTGCGAGTAGACTAGTGTAGGTCATACTGTTGACCTTGGGGACATCGGGGTGAGGGTACCTCGCAATGGACAGTTGGTAGCTCTTTTGTCCGTAGGGCAGACCGATGCAAACACACCGACGATCCAGACCGAGACACTATCCTACATCGTGATCTAGTGTAGAATGTTTGCACAATGCCTTGATGTGCATGTGGATAAACTGATGAGTTATAGCACTTTGGCTGCGGCAGTCGAGTTGCAGACATGTCTCCTGATCTTTCTCTCCAACTGTTTGTGTCTAACTCCATGGAGTAGGATTTCGATGTCGTATGCATGTGCATAATGAGTCCATATATTATCTGGCATCCAATTCTTATGGAATACTCGAACTGTTACTTTACTGATGTATAATTGCCTGGAACTGCTTAACTATTTGTTGCTATTATTTAATGTTTATTACTATTACATCTGGAATGCCATGTGGGCGCTTTGCGCCGTTTTGTTTCTTGCTGCCATAATTGGTAATGATGGTAGGATATCTTACCTTTTTTCTATATTTCTATTATTTCTGTCTGTATTTATGCTCCATCGAAGACATCGGCAAGGACGGTGAAGCTCACGAATTCCTTGGCTTCTGGCCTGACCGTGACTAGCACTTGTTGTGGGATCATGGCAGCACGCCCATGTGAATTTTTAGGTTATGTGCATTTAACCTTCCTTGGAGGGCCAGACTGCTGGCACATCAACCTAAATTTCGATCGCTGTATCTACGAGGGGGACGTGTCGATTTCACTGGCTTAGGGGTGTCATGATCTGCCCATCTTTACTTGCAGCGTCAGATTACGTTTGGAGTTCTTCTTGCCCATCAGGGAGATGTGGAGTGATCGTTATTACACCCCATAGGAGGATTCTTTCATTTCCACTGCTCGAGCCACGGCCCGTAACTCGGTGGCTCCTATGTGAGTCTCTTCTGATGAGGAAGACCCCAAGGAGGACCCCGAGGAGGATCCTGACACGATTCCTTCTCATCTTAGGGACTGATACTGTTGATAACTACTGATGGCTATCAGTGTTTAATTTTGGGGCCTGATGTTTTATTATTTTGGTGGGCTGTATATGTATGATCTTTTGGGCAGGTATAGTTTTACTTTTTGTACATCGGGCTTGTAACTAAACAGATTTGATATAATTATATATATATGAATATGCATGTTAATCAAATGTATGTCTTACTTTTGTCTTGCCCTTTTATGCCATTTATGTTTCGTCACTATATTTTATTATTTATAACCCAAAAAACAAAATAATCACCATTTTATTTATGCAACTATAATCAGACAAATTAAATCGTAATGGAAAGAACCGAGTCTTAACTTTATAATTTATTTTTTGCATTGTAAATGACAATGTGGCATTCCCTCCTAAAAAGGGGCATTACATTAAGTTAGTATCAGAGCCCCGGTTTATGTTTCTTTGGGTCTTGTGATTGAGTCTGTCTTGTTTGTGTTATGTGAATCTCTGTGTTTAGTATTCCTAGTGGATACAACTGACTTTCCTTGTGCTTTTCAGTTAATCTGAATTGAGGAAGCAAGATGGCACGAGGTGGAGACATGACAGCTGCTATAGAGGCAATGCAAAGGATGGCTGAGGTCATCGCACAACAGACTGAACGAGCTGCTCAACAACAAGAAAGAGTTGCTCAGCAATAAGAGAGGGCTGCTGAACAGCTCGAAGCTACTGCTGACGCTCAAAACTTGGCGGAGTTTCATCGCCACAATCCTCCCTAATTCAAAGGAGAGTTCAATCTGGAGAAAGCCAGTCTATGGATCAAATAGCTAGAGAAAGTCTTCTGAGGCATGAATTGCGTCGAGAATAAGAAGGTGACTTATATTACCTTTATATTGGTTGGTAATGCTGAGGACTGGTGGTACGGGGCGCAAAGAATGCTCGAGGCTAAAAATCATGAGATCACTTGGGATTTATTGAAGGATAAATTCTTGGATAAGTACTTTCCCACGAGCGCGAGACACGCGAAGGAGATGGAGTTCCTCAACCAAAGGCAGGGAAACATGATTGTTAGTGAATATGCAGCGAGATTTGAAAACTTGTCAAAGTTTTCAACGTACTTTCAGCACCAACCAAACGAAGCCTGGAAGTGTCAGAAGTTTACAGAAGGACTGAGATATGAAGTGAAGAAAGCTGTTATCACACTGAAAATCAATGAGTTCTCGAAGCTACTAGATACGAGCTACGAAGTGGAAGCTCTGGAGCAAGCTAGAGATACAAGGAGCAGGAACTTTGGACCTACAAGGCTCCAAAGGGGCGGTGGCAACAGTTCTAATCACTTCCAAAAGAAGCCCTATTCCTGGCCAATGGGAAACCAGCAACAAACAACAGGTGGAAGTTCTGGTGGAGGTTCTACTGGGAACCGGACTGGCCAAAATGTGGCGTATCCCTCAAAATTCCTGAAGTGTGGGAAGGATCATCCCACGAGGGATTGCACTATAAAGGGAATTATCTGGTTCTGATGTGGCAAGCCTGGCCACGTATCCCAAGACTACAACCAAGCGAAGGCTGAACCTTCAGTCAATGCTGCAAGGGCCAACAAACCACAAGCAAGAGGATGGGTCTATACCATGGGCGGAGCCGAAGCCTCCGAGTCAAAAGACTTGATTCAAGGAGAAGCCACCATAGAAGGTAACCTTTTAACTGTACTATATGACTCTGGGGTAACCCATTCTTTCATATCTTATGACTGTGTGCTACGACTTGGTTTACCAGTGGCTACCTTACCTTTTGATCTGACTGTTTCTACCCCCACTGATAAACTGGTAGTTACTACCAAAGTCTATTTAAATTGTCCCTTAATTGTTGAAGGTCGAATCTTTTCTATCGATTTGATCTGTTTACCCCTTTCTCAGCTAAATATAATTTTAGAGATGGACTGGTTGTCCTCCAACCATGTTCTATTAGATTGTTCAAGAAAAACCATAGTTTTCCCTATGGATGAGGATTCTAGATACTTGACGGCCAACCAAGTTCAAGCTTTCTTGAAAGAAGGAGCTCACGGATACATGCTATTGTCTTCTTTGAAAATCGAGAGAGAGCTTGATGTGAGCACAATTCCAGTGGTGAATGAATTTCCCGAAGTCTTTCCTGAGGATGTACCTGGTTTACCACCGGCGCGAGAAATAGAATTTGCTATTGACCTTGTACCGGGAGCTGGTCCCGTGTCTATAGCACCTTATAGGATGTCACCAATAGAATCAGTTGAACTTAAGAAGCAGCTAGAGGAGCTTTTGGAAAAGCAATTTGTTAGACCAAGTGTATCACCTTGGGGAGCACCAATACTGTTAGTTCGCAAGAAGGACGGTCCATCAAGATTGTGCGTGGACTACCAGCAGCTGAATAAAGTGACAATCAAGAATAAATATCTACTCCCAAGAATTGATGACTTAATGGACCAACTGAAGGGAGCAGCAGTGTTTTCTAAAATTGATATGTGATCTGGGTATCATCATATACGAGTGAAGATGAAGGATATACCCAAGACTGCTTTTCGTACCCGATACGGCCATTACGAGTATCTTGTGATGCCGTTTGGTGTAACGAATGCGCCTGCTATCTTCATGGACTACATGAATAAGATCTTTCATCCTTACTTGGACAGGTTTGTTGTTGTCTTTATCGACGACATCCTGATATACTCTCAAAATCAAGAGGACCATGCTGAACACCTCAGTATAGTTCTCCAGATTCTGAAGGAGAAAGAACTGTATGCCAAATTGTCAAAATGTGAATTTTGGCTGGATGAAGTTAAGTTTTTGGGTTATGTAATCTCGAAAGATGGGATTACGGTGGATCCATCAAAAGTGGAGGCAGTGCTGCAATGGGAAAGGCCTAAGTCAGTGACGGTGATTCGTAACTTCGTGGGATTGGCTGGATATTACCGGAGGTTCATCGAGGGATTCTCCAAGATTGCAGGACCTCTTACTCAACTCACAAGAAAGAACCAAGCTTTTGAGTGGACCGATAACTGTGAACAGAGTTTCCAAGAGTTGAAGAGACGGCTAACTACCTCGCCAGTGTTAGTGCTACCTAATTCGAATGAGCCCTTCGAGATGTATTGTGATGCTTCATACCAAGGACTAGGATCTGTGCTTATGCAACATGGAAGAGTGGTGGCTTATGCTTCAAGGCAATTATGAGTGCATGAGAAGAACTACCTGACGCATGACTTAGAATTAGCGGCTGTCATTTTTGCTTTGAAGATATAGAGGCATTTCCTCTATGGAGCGACGTTCAACATCTTTAGTGATCACAAAAGCTTGAAATATTTGTATGATCAGAAGGAGTTGAACATGAGGCAGCGGAGGTGGCTGGAGTTCCTGAAAGACTATAATTTCCAACTTCTGTATCACCCCGACAAGGCAAATGTCATGGCAGACGCCTTGAGTAGGAAGATGATCAGTGTCTCTGCCCTGATGATCAAGGAAAAGGATCTAATAGAGCAGTTCAGAGACGTATGGTCTTTTATGGAATTAGAACCGGGAAAAATTCGTATGAATATGGTCACCATCTCAAATGAGCTAATGGAGGACATACGGGAAAAGCAGAATGTCGACAAGTTCTTGCAAGAAGTGAGAGAACTAATGAAGCAAGGCAACGAAAGAGCATTTGCGGAAGGAGCGGACGAAATTCTGAGATTCTGAGGTAAAGTCTGTATTCCCCGTGACCAAGAGCTTAGAGAGTATATTCTCGACCATGCTCACACAAGCCAGCTAAATATGCATCCAGGCATAACAAAAATGTATCAAGACTTGAAGAAGTTGTTTTGGTGGCATGGAATGAAGAGTGACGTCACTAGACGTGTATCGACTTGTCTGGTTTGTCAGAAAGCTAAAGTGAAACATCAAAGACTAGCAGGATTGCTGCAACCATTGTCTATTCCTGATTGGAAGTAGGACAGCATTATAATGGATTTTGTGGTGGGTTTGCCAAGGACAAGAAAAGGACATGACTCGATTTGGGTAATTGTGGACCAACTCACGAAATCAGCGTATTTCTTCCTGATCAACATAAGGTACAACCTGGAGAAACTAACCCAGTTGTATATTGGAGAAATTGTTAGACTGCACGGTGTGCCTACAAGTATTGTTTCGGATAAGGATCCAAGATTCACTTCAAAGTTCTGGCAGAGTCTATAAGAATCATTAGGGATAAAGTTACGTCTAAGTTCTGCTTATCACCCACAAATCGATGGCCAATCGAAGAGGACGATTGTTGACCTTTTTTTATGTACCGCAAGTGTACGGGTCGTGCAAGTAATAAAATGATGAGTTAAGTTCGTTCCCTCGAGGATTAGGATTAATATCTTAGCTAACTATTAACTATTAGTTTAAGAAATTCTATTCAAGGATATACAAATTTGGAGAGAGAGTCTGACTTGTTTAAAAGACTAAAAAGCTTTAATGAGAGATTGAGATTCAAGGATTGGAGGATAGGGACTCCTTTTTCACTAACTATTCCACTTGATAATATGCAACCAAGGTGAGTGTTATGCATAAATGAATTTGTTGGCATAATAAACTCCACTAGTTAAAAGCCTATGTCTAGGTCAATTAAGCTTATGTAATTTGCCTAGTTCACTATGTGTCCATGAAAACCAAAGCAAATTCCATTCTTTAAGATTGATTCTTAACAATTGCCATGCATGACCAAAGGGTATATCTCTATCCCATTAGCAAATTAAATCACTCATCCACTAGAATGAAATTAAACATGCACCAACCATATTCATGGTCTAAAACCTAAATCCCTATGTCTAGTTCAATAGATTCAACCAAAACACAATAAATGTTGGCCACACATTCATGAGCATTAAGAGAAATGTGGATGAACAAAACACATTATCATAAACAACTCATAAGGTTACAAAATCATCAAGTTTACATAGAAAGATCCAAAGGAATCCCTAAAATGAACTTAGCTAGCCATGGGTCACGAAAATGCCAAAGCCATTTCCATGCCCATGCCTTAGAATGAGAGAGAGTAAAGAGAGAAGAGGGGAAACTCTATGATGTTGGTGCTTAGATGAATGATCCTCCTTCAAGAAGGGTGGCTTCCACTTCTAGTCCCTTTACAGCTCTCCAAAACTGTCAGCAAATGAGCCCTAGCTTCGTTTCTTTCACAACCCCCCAACTCTCTCTTTTTAATCTGAAAGCATCGTATTTATAGGTGCTGCAGACATCCACGAGCCGTGGCGTGCAATTTCCCACGCCGCGGCGTGATAGCCTCTGTCTCCTCAGTGCGCAGTAGCCTAAGAGCAGCACGTCGAGGCGTGAACATATCCACACCGCGGCGTGGGAAGCTGAGACGTCTCCTGGCTCTTCTCTTCCCATGCTGGCCCACATGCTACTCCAATTCATCCATTTTTTAGCCTAACCTACAATTTACAGTTCACTCGATTAATCACAAGTGCAAAATCAACATATTCTAACAAAAGAATTGGAAATATGTTCACAAAATAAAGAGAAAGACAACAACAAACTTTTGCATAAAAAATAAGGCTATAGTCTCCCAATTATGCCTAAGAACAAGGACTGAGCAACCAATAAAGCACTGATATAGGGCACAAATAACTGCATTTTATGGAGTTATCACACCCCCAAACCTAGATTTTTGCTAGTCCTCGAGCAAAACCAAGTATGAGTACACAAGCATTTATAAAATCTACCCATCATGCATTCAGCAGCTAACATGGGTTCCACATTCACACCTCTCCTAGTGCACCATGGTTGCATAATCCTCAAAGAATGCTCATGCCTCATAATTTACTCCACACACATGCAATCCTTATCATGTTAACAATCGCAGCTTCCTTTCATTTAAATCACCTTTTCCATAAGCATGCAAGCTAACTTTCCAAATCAAATCATGTTCATCCGGATAAGCTTATGAGCATACACATGAATATGAATCAAAGAATCCCCAAGATTGTAATTCAACTCATTCTCCACTAATGTAAATTGCACATAACTGAGGATCAAGAGGGACTTTAATAGCTTGTAATGTAAGGCCAAGGTGATGGGATGAAGAATAAGGGAGAAAGGAAAATATACAAACATTGAAAACATAACATAGCATTTCAGGACTTGAGCCACAACAAGGGTCTGCAAAAATGACATAAACAACACTCTCTAGAACCACTTAAATGCTCTTTCGCATTTGCTTCCTTTCTTGCACTTTTTTTTTAACATTCCTATTTTCTTTTCTTTTTTTTTCTTTTCTTTACAAACAAAGGTAATTTATTGTGCAGCCAAAGGTTCCTTCAAGTCAATCTTGTATTGAACAACATAGACACCCTAATCATTGGACTCAAATTAAGAAATAATCATGCTATGTACTCAACAAACAACATTTATGGTGAGGTGAAAATGCAATGAAATTTCATATGCATTGGAATGGTTACATGGGTTGGGAAAAATGAAGGTGATGAAAGAAAATAGAAGGCCAAACATTTATAAAGCTTCAAAGGGGACCTAAGGATATGATCCTGTCAAGGTAAGCTTTTTAGGCTCATTCGGTCCAAATAATGCCCTAATCATTTCCTCAATCAAGCACAACCTAGGATTTCGCCTCAAAAGAGTTGCAAGACAATTTTATTGGATAAAAGAAATCTCCACATGCATAGTTCATAAACATTTTCTAGATTCGCACTCAAACCATTTTAAAGTTACACAAGCATACAAGTGGGATGTGCTCAAACTAGATTATTTCATCATGCATTAGAGATTGCATATGGATTCACCTAAATAATGAGATCAAAACACATCCATACTCATCATTGGACAACCATCAATGCATAGCAATTGGCATAAACAATGCATTCCAAAAGATTTTATTTTTCAATATGCATTAAGAACAAAACAACAAAATTAACCAAGCACTACCACCAGCAATAGTCAAAACATAAGAAGTAGTAAATACAAACATCATAAAACAAGTTAGACACCCCTAAACCCAAGGGAAACAGTGTCCTCACTGCTCAAAATATCTAAAAACAAACAACAAAATAAGACAGAAAGATACCCTGACTACATCATAACTACACATCATCATCGTCATCTGGGATGATCTCAGTATCACCACCACTATCATGACCTTCAGCTGCTGGATCCTGGGGCTGATGGGATGGTCCAGCACCATCGTAGGGAGAGGAAGCGGACCCCGGAAAGCTGTCCATGGGAAACCCCGAGCGCTCAGCCAGCCACTTCAGCATGGTAGTTATCTGAGTCAGCCTAGCATCCACAGAAGCACGCCACTCATCATCAGACGGAGGGGCCGCTCTGGCTTCATGCTGCCCCTGCCTCTGTCGCTGTCCTGGAGCCAGAGGATGTTTCAGCTTCTGTAGGATGGTGTCATTAAGAGGCTGTTTGATATCAACAAGCTCCTCATGAGGGCCCCACTGGACCTGAGATTTGCTGCAAAACTGATGGATGAGGAATGGGAAAAAGAGGCTTCTGGACTCATTTATTGACTTGTGAATCTGCTCATGAATAATCCTGGCAATATCAATGGACCTGTGCTCAAGAATGGAATAGATCAAGATGGCACAATCCCTAGTCACCTCGGACATGTTGGCAGAAGGGATGATCCGGGCGCTGATGAAATGATACCACACGCGAGCCTCAGGAGTCAAATATGAGCGGGGGAAGTTCCTGGGCCGCTGATCTTGAACACTGAGGACCCATTGCATAAGTTGAGCCTCATGAATGCAGATACAAGAGGTGATAACATCCGGGTCCAGGCCCTCCTCCGTCCCCATGCGGAGGAACTCTGAGTACTCACAAATCTCCTCAGGATCAAGTAAGCCCAATGCACGTCGAATATCCTCAACGGAGAAAGAGACCGGGCAGCCATGCACTCGGACTATAGATGTCTGCCGATCAGATAATGCCGCGTTCGCATAGAACTCGCGAACGATTGGAAGAACAGCAAACACTGGGTGCTTTGCAAACCGCTTCCAATTGTAGTGGTCGATAGTCTGCTGGATCTCTAGGTGGAGAGCCTGTTTGAAGCTGAACCCCCTCTCAGGAATGACTAGTTTGGTGACCAGCACGGAGTACTTCGCTTCGGCCTCGGTTGAAACGAATTTCACCCTATCAAAACGGCGAGGCGGAGAGGGCTCCCCACTGCGCCGGCTAGCATCACCCTTCTGGCGCTTATGAGTCATTGTGCAGTCAAAATAGGGTACCTAGCTCTGTCAAAAACAAAGTGCCAAAGTTAGAACAACAATTTGTCAAAGGGCCTAAGATAGGTACAAAAAAAATAGAAAAAATAATGAATTCATTATACAAAACATGATGGCAGTTACATAAAATATGTAAATTAAATCAAAGAACAAAGCCACCAATCCCAAAAAGAAAACAAAAAAAAAGAACCAGGCGCGTAAAAGAGGATCACGCCGCGGCATGAAACTTCTTGCGCCGCGGCGCGCAGGCACAGTGACGGCGTGCATTGCAGGGGTGTTACAGCCACTAATGGTACCCAAATTTGCACCCAAAGACAGCCCCCAAAACAGAGATTTACATCATTGCCTCACATTATCATCAATCCAAAATAGATATTTAAAGCAAAAATCATTCAAAAATAGATAATAAGGAAAAGAAAGAAAAAGAAAAAAATTGAAAAGCGGAGAAAACGCAAAAATGAAAGGAGAAGAGGAAGAGGAAGAACTGAATGTTACCTGGAGGGGGAGTGTAGTGTAGAGGGAAGAAAATGCGCAGTAAAACAAAAGCTGAATGTGGTGGGGGAATGGGGGAAAAAGAGAGCAAATGGAAGAGAGAAAAAGGGGGAAATGGAGAGTAAAGAGAAAATGAGGGCTTATGCCCCTTTTTGTGCAGGAAGGGTGCCTCAGTGAAACGCACATTTCACGCCCCACGCACCCTTTTTTTTTTGGATCCATCGCACCGAGGCGCGACTTTTTCTATGCCGAGGCGCGCTGCTCGCGGTCTCACCATCCTGATCAGCCAGAGACGGTTGCGCCGCGGCGTGTAATTTTCCACGTCGCGGCGTGAGACACCAGATTGCCAAATTATGCAGCAAACCTGATTCCTCTACTGTAATTGCTTCCCAGAGGTCTCCACCACCTGCAAAATTAGTCCAAATAGCACAACTGCAGAGAGCAAGATCAAAATAGCATGAAACCTTAAAATTAAAGGCATTAGTTGTGTTGGACACAAAATCAAAGAGGTAAGAATAGGGGTGGTTCCCTCTCAAAAAAGGTAAGGGCCTTTTTTATAGTCCAGGCAGGACTTTTTATGCAACCATTCTGGGGCAGCCAATGTGAGGGAGGTTTTCTCCCTATCGATTTCTCCTCCTAGGTAGGGCTTCAAGCGTTGGCCATTGACTTTAAAGGTTGACTTTCCCTCAAGATCTGCGACTTCAACAGCTCCATAAGGAAACACCTTTTCCACTTGAAATGGACCTGACCACCTTGATTTTAGCTTTCCCGGAAAGAGTTTGAGCCTGGAATTGTAAATGAGGACTTTTTGGCCTTGCTCAAATCTTTTATGGACAATCTTCTTGTCATGCCAACTCTTCACCTTTGCTTTGTACAGTTTTTCATTTTCATAGGCTTGAAGCCTAAACTCATCAAGTTCATTGAGCTGCAGTAATCTCTTTTCACCAGTAGCTTGCAAATCAAAATTTAGCTGCTTTATAGCCCAATAAGCATGATGCTCCAACTCAACGGGCAGATGGCAGGCCTTCCCAAATATAAGCTTGTATGGAGACATACCAATGGGGTTTTTATAAGCTGTCCTGTATGCCCATAGTGCATCATCAAGTCTCCTTGACCAATCCTTACAGGATGGACATACCGTCTTCTCAAGTATTTGTTTAACTTCATGATTGGACACCTCTGCTTGCCCACTCGTCTGTGGATGGTACGAGGTAGCAATCCGATGAGTTACCCCATACTTGGCCAAGAGAGCATTAAAGTACTTATTACAAAAATGGGACCCTCCGTCACTAATAATAGCCCTAAGAGTGCCAAAGCAGGTGAAGACTTGTTTCTTCATGAAGTTTATCACTACCTTAGAGTCATTGGTAGGAAATGCACACGCTTCCACCCACTTGAACACATAGTCCACTGCCACAAGAATGTACAGATTCCCATAGGAGGGGATAAAGGGGCCCATGAAGTCGATGCCCCACACATCAAAAATTTCAACCTCAAGAATGGAATTGAGGGGCATCTCATTTCTCCTTGAGATGTTTCCTGCTTTTTGGCATCTATCACATTTACTGACATGAAAGTGCGCATCCTTGAAGAGAGATGGCCAATAAAATCCAGATTGTAGCACCTTGGCTGCTGTCCTCTCCCCACTATAGTGTCCACCATATGGAGAAGAATGGCATTGGTTTAGAATTTGTTCAACTTCCTCCATGGGCACGCATCTTCTCAACATGTGGTCAGGGCACTGTTTAAACAAGAATGGTTCATCCCAGAGATAGTGCCTGACATCGTGCAAGAACTTCTTCTTTTGATGAGAGGTAAGATCCGGAGGCAACACACCACCCACTATGTGATTCACAATGTCAACGTACCATGGGTATGGACAAGTTGCCATAGCAAAGAGTTGCTCATCGGGGAATGCCTCATTAATTGTGATTAGTTCAACTTGATATTCCTTATTTTCCAATCTAGAGAGGTGATCTGCAACTTGATTCTCCACCCCTTTCTTATCTCGAATCTCTAAATCAAATTCTTGCAACAATAAGACCCAACGAATCAACCGCGGTTTTGCATTCTTTTTGCTCACCAGATATTTAATTGCGGAGTGATCCGTGTAGACTATCACCTTAGTGCCCACCAAGTATGCCCGGAACTTATCAAATACGAAGACAACTGCCAGAAGTTCTTTTTCTGTTGTTGTGTAGTTTAGTTGTGCATCATTGAGAGTTTTGCTTTCATAGTATATGGAGCGAAACACCTTATCCTTCCTCTGCCCCAAAAACTGCACTAACAGCATAATCACTGGCATCACACATTAATTCAAAAGGCAATTCCCAATCCGGAGTGATTATCACCGGGGCTGACACTAGTCTCCTTTTTAGCTCCACAAATGCACCCAGGCATGATTCATTAAACTTGAACTGGATGTCCTTCTCCAATAAGTTGCAAAGAGGCTTAGAAATCTTGGAGAAGTCTTTTATGAATCTCCGGTAAAAACGAGCATGACCAAGAAAGCTGCGAATTCCTTTCACTGCATTTGGTGGAGGAAGTTTGTCAATCACCTCAATCTTGGCCTTGTCTACCTCCAACCCCTTGATAGAAACCTTGTGGCCAAGAACAATGCCTTCTTGAACCATGAAGTGGCATTTCTCCCAGTTTAGGACTAGGTTGGTCTCTTCACATCTTTTCAACATAGAAGAGAGAATCTGCAGGCAGCTATTGTAAGAATCTCCGAACACCGAAAAATTATCCATAAAGACTTTCAGGCCATGCTTAATCATATCCGCAAATATAGCCATCATACAACGCTAAAAAGTTGCTGGTGCATTACATAACCCAAATGGTATTCTCCGGAAAGCAAACGTACCATAGGGACATGTGAATGTTGTCTTCTCTTGATCTTCAGGTGCTATGGCAATTTGGTTGTATCCAGAGTACCCATTAAGGAAGCAGTAATAAGCCTTTCCAGCCAATCTATCCAGCATCTGGTTATTGAAAGGGAGTGGAAAATGATCCTTCCGGGTAGCATTATTCAATTTCTGGTAATCCATGCATATCCTCCATCCAGTGACCTTGCGAGAAGGAATGAGCTCATTATTTTCATTGGTAACCACGGTCATACCTCCTTTCTTTAGAACACATTGGACTGGAGAAACCCACGGGCTATCAGAAATAGGATAAACTGTGCCAGCATCAAGCCATTTAATTATCTCTTTCCTCACCACTTCCTTCATTATTGGATTCAGTCGCCTTTGGTGCTCCACAACTCCATTCAGATTATCCTCCAACAGAATCTTATGCATACAAATGGAGGGGCTAATACCATGAATATTAGCAATAGTCCATCGAATGACATGTTTGTACTTCCGGAGCACACGAAGAAGTTTCTCCTCTTGCTCATCAGTGAGTGATGAAGATATGATTACTGGCAAAGTAGACATTGCTCCCAAGTAAGCATATTGCAAGTGATTCGGCAAAGGCTTCAACTCAAGCTTTGGGGGTTCCTCAATAGAAGGCTTAGGCAACTCCTTAGATGCTTGGAACTCCAAGGGCTCAAACTTGGATGACCTGAAATACTTAGGAAGAGAATCAAATCGTTTAAAAAAATCAAGCACAATATCCCTAGTATCATCCTCCTGGTCAGTTGAAGTGATTAAAGCTAATGCAAGAGGGTCATTAGGAAAGTTAGCATGAAATGCATCAACAATGATATTATCAAGCATGCCTACATATGAACACTCTTCAAGATCATGAGGAAATTTAATTGTCTTGAAAATATTAAAAGTTACCTCTTGATCCTGAACTCTCATAGTCAATTCACCTTTTTGGACGTCGATGAGTGTTCTTCCTATGGCCAGAAATGGCCTGCCAAGGATTAAAGGCACGTTTCTATCTTCCTCCATATCCAGAATTATGAAGTCTGTAGGGAATATAAACTTGTCCACCTTGAGCAAGACATATTCAACAATTCCCTTCGGGTAAGAGTAGGAGCGATCCGCTAGTTGGAGGGTAACTGATGTAGGCTTACATTCCCCCAAGCCTAGCTTCTGGAAGATGGATAGGGGCATGAGATTAATACTTGCCCCCAAGTCACACAAGGCTTGCCCACAGAATTTTTCTCCAATTGCACATGGAATTGTGAAGCTTCCTGGATCTTTCAATTTTGGCGGAAGTTTCTGTTGCAAAACAGCACTGCACTCTTCTGACAATGCCACTGTCTCAAACTCACCCCGTTTTCACTTTTTTGACAATATATCCTTCATGAACTTCACGTAACTAGGCATTTGATCTAATGCCTCTGCAAATGGAATGTTTATTTGAAGCTTTTTGAAGACTTCTAGAAATTTCTTAAACTGTGCATCCATTTTATGCTTAGCAAAGCGATTAGGAAACGGCAAGGCAGGAGAAGTGTTCTCTTCTTTCTTTTTGATTTCATCCTTATTTGGCTCTTCAGTGCTCTTAGCAACAACCTTACTTCCTTAGTCTTCCTTGTACACAATCTCTTCTTCTTGTGTCATCTCAGCATCATCAACAAGCAATTTGGTCTTGGGATTCCCTTCTATGTTCTTCCCACTTCTTAGGGAAATAGCTTTGCAATCTTTTGGGTCACCTTTTGGATTACTGACGGTATCACTTGGAAATGACCCAGGAGGTCGATTGTTGATAGCATTCGCCAATTGCCCCATCTGTGTTTCCAATGCTCTCATTGATGCTGTTTGACTTTGAATCATTGCATCATTTCTAGCCAAATAAGCATCGATTTTAGACATATAAGAATCAGATTTAACCATAAATTGCATGAACATGTCCTCAAGTGATGGTTTCTTCTCTTGCGGTGGTGGTCTTGCTTGTGAAGAGAAACCAGGAGGATATTGTGGTCTCTCATTTCCAGCTGATGAAGAGGTTGCTCCTTGGTTATCTCTCCATGAAAAGTTTGGGTGATTCCTCCACCCAGGATTGTACTATTGAGAATAGGGGTTATTCTAAGAAGGATGGTAGTTTCCCACATATTGAGCACTCTCCATATTAGATGGGCATCTATCCGTTGCATGGTTGTCTCTACATCGATCACACAACACGAATGGGCTTTGATGAGAGCCTACCCCCAAACTGTCCAACTTGTTAGCAACCGCAGCCACTTGAGCAGAAAGTGATGTAATTGCATCTACATCATGCACTCCAGCCACCATTTTTGGGGTATTTCTTACAGATGGCCATTGGTAGCTATTGGCGGCCAATTCCTCCAACAATTGGTATGCCTCATCAAATGATTTACTAAGCAAGGAACCACCGGAAGCTGCATTCACAATTGGACGGTGGTGAGGCAGCAAGCCTTTATGAAATGAATAGATTTGGTGCCATGGTGGTATCTCATGGTGAGGACACCTTCTCAAAAGATCCTTGTACCTTTCCTAGGCTTCATACAAGGATTCAGATTCGGCTTGTGTAAATGAGGTGATATCATTCACCATCTCCGCAGTCTTGGCAGGTGGGAAGTATTTGTTCAGAAACTGGTCACATACATCATTCCAAGTGCTTATAGACCCTCCTGGCAAAGATTGCAACCAGCTCTTGGCTCTATCCCTGAGAGAGAAAGGAAAGAGCCTTAAACGGATGGTGTCATCAGAAACACCATTATGCTTGAAGGTGTCACAAATCTCCAAGAAATTTGACAAATGAGCATTTGGGTCTTCACTTGGCAACCCACCAAATTGCACTGATGTTTATATTATCTGTATGATGGCAGGCTTGATTTCAAAATTATTGGCTCGGATGGGAGGCTTTGTGATACTCGATTGAAGATTACCCATCTGAGGAGTAGCAAATTCCCTCAAAGGCCTTGTGTGATCATTGTGGTCTCCCATTGTAAGTGTACCTAAAACAGACAAAGAATGAAACTTGATTTAAAATAAAATAAAAGAAAAACTTGAACTAGAACTAATCAAACTTGTTGTCAATATTAGCAAAGTAGAAATTAGCCGTAATCCCCGGCAACGGCGCCAAAAACTTGTTGACCTTTTTTTATGTACCGCAAGTGTACGGGTCGTGCAAGTAATAAAATGATGAGTTAAGTTCGTTCCCTCGAGGATTAGGATTAATATCTTAGCTAACTATTAACTATTAGTTTAAGAAATTCTATTCAAGGACATACAAATTTGGAGAGACAGTCTGACTTGTTTAAAAGACTAAAAAGCTTTAATGAGAGATTGAGATTCAAGGATTGGAGGATAGGGACTCCTTTTTCACTAACTACTTCACTTGATAATATGCAACCAAAGTGAGTGTTATGCATAAATGAATTTGTTGGCATAAGAAACTCCACTAGTTAAAAGCCTATGTCTAGGTCAATTAAGGTTATGTAATTTGCCTAGCTCACTATGTGTCCATGAAAACCAAAGCAAATTCTATTCTTTAAGATTGATTCTTAACAATTGCCATGCATGACCAAAGGGTATATCTCTATCCCATTAGCAAATTAAATCACTCATCCACTAGAATGAAATTAAACATACACCAACCATATTCATGGTCTAAAACCTAAATCCCTATGTCTAGTTCAATAGATTCAACCAAAACACAATAAATGTTGGCCACACATTCATGAGCATTAAGAGAAATATGGATGAACAAAACACATTATCATAAACAACTCTCAAGGTTACAAAATCATCAAGTTTACATAGAAAGATCCAAAGGAATCCCTAAAATGAACTTAGCTAGCCATGGGTCATGAAAATGCCAAAGCCATTTCCATGCCCATGCCCTAGAATAAGAGAGAGTAAAGAGAGAAGAGGGGAAACTCTATGATGTTGGTGCTTAGATGAATGATCCTCCTTCAAGAAGGGTGGCTTCCACTTCTAGTCCCTTTATAGCTCTCCAAAACTGTCAGCAAATGAGCCCTAGCTTCATTTCTTTCACAACCCCCCAACTCTCTCTTTTTAATCTGAAAGCGTCGTATTTATAGGTGCTGCAGACATCCACGTGCCGCGGCGTGCAATTTTCCATGCCGCGGCGTGATAGCCTCTGTCTCCTCAGTGCGCAGCAGCCTGAGAGCAGCACGCCAAGGCGTGAACATATCCACGCTGCGGCGTGGGAAGCTGAGACGTCTCCTGGCTCTTCTCTTCCCATGCTGGCCCACATGCTACTCCAATTCATCCATTTTTTAGCCTAACCTACAATTTACAGTTCACTCGATTAATCACAAGTGCAAAATCAACATATTCTAACAAAAGAATTGGAAATATGTTCACAAAATAAAGAGGAAGACAACAACAAACTTCTGCATAAAAAATAAGGCTATAGTCTCCTAATTATGCCTAAGAACAAGGACTGAGCAATCAATAAAGCACTGATATAGGGCACAAATAATTGCATTTTATGGAGTTATCAACGATCCAATCATTGGAAGATCTGCTTAGAGCTTGCACCATAGAACAGACTGGAAGTTGGGATGACGTTCTACCATTGATAGAATTCACCTACAATAACAGTTATCATTTAAGCATAGGGATGGCACCCTATGAGGCTCTGTATAGATGACGGTGTCGGACACCTTTGTGTTGGTACTAAGACGGCGAGCGCCTCACTATTGGACCAGATGTTATACAGCAGATGACTGCAAAAGTTAAGATGATTTAGGAGAAGATGAGGATGGCTTAGAGCTAAAAAAAATGTTATGCAGACAAAAGAAAAAAGCCTCTTGAGTTTGGGGAAGGTGAGCATGTATTTTTTAAAGTCACACCTACGACTGGGGTGGGCCGGGCCTTGAAATCTAGAAAACTTACTCCAAAATTTCTTGGACCATACCAGATTATTCGCCGAGTAGGTCCAATAGCCTATCAAATAGTCTTACCCCCTTTCCTCTCAAACATTCACAATGTCTTCCATGTGTCACAACTGCGAAAATACATTCTTGACCCAAGTCATGTCATAGCACTAGATATAGTACAATTAAAAGAGAACTTAACCTATGAGGCACCTCCTGTAAGAATTGAGGATAGAATGATATAGCAACTAAGAGGCAAGGAGATCTCATTGGTGAAGGTAATCTGGAATGAAACAACTGGAGATGCAACATGGGAGCTGGAAGACAAGATGAAGGAGCAACACCCACAACTATTCTAAGGTATGAAAATTTCGAGAATGAAATTTCTTTTTAGAAGGAGAGAGTTGTAACACACTAAAAATTATTTATTTCATCATAAATAATCATTTTATAATATTTATGATTTTTGAGAATTTTTTTGGAATTTTTCGGAAACGTTGAATATTTTAATATATTTTTCATTTTACGTGCACACTGAGCAGAGTCAGTGAAACACCCCGGAAATTGTTTGTTTTGTGATGAATAGTCATTTTTCAATATTTGTGATTTTTGAGAATTTTTCTAGATTTTTCTGGAAATGTCAAATATTTTAGTATATTTCTCGTTTTACGTGCACACTGAGCGGGGTCGGGGAAAGTGAAATGTTTTCCCTGAGGTTGGTAAACCTTGAACTTTGGAAGTGTCGATGGGGGATCTTACTAAACTCGAGGCCGAGCACAGTTTACGAGGTTCACATTTTTCAAGATTTGTCTGGTAAATAAAATCATTGTACCAAAAAAATTTTCGATGAATAATAAATACCATTTTCATTAACTGTAACTTTTGTTCACTGGAAAATAATTCCAGTAGAGCAATTAATCATATGTTCTAGAGTGTTCATTTAGGAGACAACCTTACTTTTTACTTTATCGAGAAACGTGCAAAGCTTCTCAAGGAAGCCTCAAGGAAGCTTCGAGGAAGCTTCCTCCCAAGCTTCTCAAGGAAGCTACTCACTCCCTCTCTCCTCTCTCACCCACACGGCTGCACTCTCTTTTGAAGCCAAAAGAATTGTGCTTCATTTAATTAACTCAACCTAAACTAATTTCAAAATTCAAAAGCTATCATCTTTATTTTTTCTATTCACTTCTCTCTCTACCTTCATCTTTCTCAAACTTTCTCCTCCTTCTCTCTAGAAGAGGCTCACGGCTAGCCCCTCTCCCATGCCTCCACCATCACAAAAAATTCCAACCAAATACATTTTCTTAATCTCCTCCATCATCTAAACACTTCTCTAGTTGGTGATTCCTTGAAAAGCTTTCATCTTCACCACTTTCTTCAAGCTTCAAGTTTAGGGCTTTTGGGTGAGACTCTTGCATTCTCTTGATTCTCTCTTTATTTTCGTTTGGGATGCCTTCATTTTGACCATCTATTCATTCTTTTTCAAGCCTTGGTATTGATTGGCTGAAGTTCGAATTTTAGGGTTCTTGGGTGGTGTTGGCCGAAATCTCAAGGAGCTTCAAGGGGGGTTCTTTTGTTTGTCTTCTCTTAAGTAAGAGGAAGATACTCTTCCTCAACTTCTATTGGTAATAAGGAACTTTGATTTTGTGATTGGTTGTGAGAAACCCTAGTAGGGTTACTCTCTTTGTTTGTATGAGTTATATGATTACACATTATTTTTAATTAGTTTAGGTTATTTGATTGATTGGTTATGCATATTGATATATTTGGATGAATTGAAAAACTTAAAATGGAAGGAAATGACCTAGATTTCCTCTAGGAGGCTCACGGTTTTGGGGCCCAAAAGTTAGGTTTCTTGATGAAAAATTTTAACAAATGGATAATGTGTGATTAATGGAATAAAAATTTAAATCCTAAAACCTAGAGAGGCTCACGGCCTTCATGGCTAAAAATGGCTCAATCATATGACTTCACACAACTATGACATTTAATTAATCAAGTGAATAAGCAAGTGGATTATGTAAGGGAAGGAAATTAATTTGGTAACCTAAAGGAATTCTTTGGACCATAAAAACAAGTAAGGATGTGTGAGACTTGGTAAGACGTAGAAATAATTCTCTAAGTGAATATGACTAAGTTTAAAGTAAGAACCTAATAATGAAAGGAATTTCATAAGAAAAATCAAATTAAAGTGAAACTTAATTAAATGATTAATTAGGAATCAATTAGGGTTTCATAAAATGGAAAGAACCAAGAATGAAATTTTATTTAAAGACTTAGAATAATTTTCGGCTAAGATAAGACCATGAGTGTAAGTGAGAATGTTAAGTAATTTTATAATGCAACCTAAACACGTAATGTATTAATTAAGGACTTAATGATATTTAATGTGGGTCCATGAGTTGACCAATAACATAATGATGCTTACTTTAGTCGAATTGCGACATGACATGGAAAGTGTATTATTGATGAATATACATAATATATGCATTGAGTCATCATGCATTGTGAAAGTCCGCTGGACTGTTGTTAAGGCCGAGTTGCCTAGGAGATTGAACACACCTTAGTGTAGGTACGAGTAAACTAGTGTAGGCCATACTGTTGACCTTGGGGGCATCGGGGTGCGGGTACCTCGCAATGGACAGTTGGTAGCTTTTCTGTCCGTGGGGCAGACCGATGCAAATGCACCGACGATCCGGACCGAGACACCGTCCTATATCGTGATCTAGTGTAGAATGTTTGTGTAATGCCTTGATGTGCACGTGGATAAACTGATGAGTTATAGCACTTTGGCCGCGGCAGCCGAGTTGTAGACATGTCTCCTGATCTTTTTCTCTGACTGTTTGTGTCTAGCTCCATGGAGTAGGATTTTGATGTTGTATACATATGCATAATAAGTCCATATATTATCTGGCATCCAATTCTTATGGAATATTAGAACTGTTACTTTACTTATGTATAATTGCCTAGAACTGCTTAACTGTTTATTGCTGTTATTTAATGTTTATTACTATTACATCTGGAATGCTATGTGGGCGCTTTGCGTCATTTTGTTTCTTGCTGCCATAATTGATAATGATGGTAGGATGTCTTACCTCTTTTCTGTATTTCTATTATTTTTGTTTGTATTTATGTTCCATCGAAGACGTCGGGAAGGAGGGTGAAGCTCACGAATTCCCCGTCTTCTGGCCCGAGCGCGACTAGCACCTGTTGTGGGATCATGGCGGCATGCCCACGTGAATTTTTAGGTTATGTGCGTTTGACCTTCCTTGGAGGGCCAGACTGTTGGCATATCAACCTAAATTTCGATTGCTGTATCTATGAGGCGGACGTGTCGATTTCGCTGGCTTGGAGGCGTCATGATCCACCTATCTTTACTTACAGCGTCAGATTACATTTGGAGTTCTACTTGCCCATCAGGGAGATGTGGGGTGATCGTTATTACACCCCACAAGATGATTCTTTCATTTCCACTGCTCGCGCCCCGGCCTGTAACTCGGTGGCTCCTATGTGGGTCTCTTCTGATGAGGAAGACCTCGAGGAGGATCCTGACACGGTTCTTTCTCATTTTAGGGACTGATACTGTTGATAGCTACTGATAGCTATCAGTGTTTATTTTTGGGGTCTGATGTTTTATTATTTTGGTGGGCTGTATATGTATGATCCTTTAGGCAGGTATAGTTTTGCTTTTTGTACATCGGGCTTGTAACTAAATAGATTTGATTAATGATATATATATATATATATATATATATATATATATATATATATGCATGTTGATCAAATGTATGTCTTACTTCTGTCTTGCCCTTTTATGTCATTTATGTTTTGTCACTATATTTTATTATTTATAACAAAAAAAAATAGTCACATTTTATTTATGCAACTATAATCAGACAAATTAAATCGTAATGGAAAGAATCGGGTCTTAACTTTATAATTTATTTTTCGCATTGCAAATGACAATGTGACGTTCCCTCCCAAAAAGGGGCATTACACGTGTCATCAGGAAAAAATCTTTGGGCACTAGGCGCTTAGACGTCTAACTTTGGCGCCTAAGCGCTAGCACACCAGAGCATTTCCCATGTCTTTTGGGTAGTGGGCGCTTAGGCGCCCAACGCTGGCGCCTATACGCTAGTGCACTAAAATAAGTTCTATAGAATTCTGAAGAACGGTGTCTATAACACCTCAAAAACATGTTAGGCTTATATATGATTACAGAGGTAGCCTAATATTTGCTTAACATGCCTATTAAATTTTGTGGCTTTCTGAGCAAATTTAGTCACTTTGCTGTAACACTATAGGTGAAAAATAACTATCATTAGCTCGAGAAGTGACATAAATTGCTTAGTTAGTAGAAATAAGTATGGAGAATTCATTTCTTGGTCACAAATACGTGGAATAAGGTGTAGTTAAATTCTGATAACTAACTGAATCTGTTTGGTATTTTTAAGCACACTAAGCCAGTGTTTTAATACCATATCGATGAGTTAGATATTTGGAAAGTTATGGGAATGGTGAAATTAGAATTTAGATGAATCTTAGGATTTTGCTTAATACCTTTAGAAGTTAGGAAACTTGATTTGGAGAAATCTACGTGTTCTTAATAGATATAGAATTCTAGCCAAAATAACTTAAGTTACCAAATATCCAAATGTTACTATCCTTTAAGCCTTAACTTTCTGCTTCTTTTCTCTCATTCTTATCCCACTCTTTATGTCACTTGGTAGTTGAAAGAAGAGGAGAAAATAGAGAAAGAGGAGCAACAAACATGAAAGGAAAAGAGGAAGAAGAAGAAGGAAGAGGAGGAGGTGAAGAACTCTTGAGTTCATTTTTTCAAGACACTAGAGGTAGGGGAACTTGTTTCATAACTCTTTTTCCTTCTTTTTCTTCTTTTTGCTTCATGTTTATTGATGAACAAAAATGGGTTTTTGGGTAAGTTATGAAGTCTTCCTTGTTGGTTCTTGCTTCTTATAGCTGAGTTTGTGGTGTTTGTGGTTAGTTTGATCATGGATGAGGCTTAGAACATGTTTATGACTTTGTTTCTCCAAGAGTTTTAAGTTGGAAAAATGGGTTTAAAGGTGGAGCTTTTGATTCTTTTTTCATGGTGTTTGTGTTTTGAATGAGAGTTCCTTTGAGTTTAGTTACATTTATGATGTTGACAAATACTTGGAAATGGATTTTGGTGGTTGAAATCGGGTTTAGAAGCTAATGGAACAATGGATGAAGTTCCAGGTTTTGGCCGCTTAATCGCTGAAGGCTAGAGGACTTCTGTGTGTAGGGCGCTCAAGCGCCCAGGTTGTAAGTGCCTAAGCTCCCAAGGCTAGGAGGTTCTGGAGGTCAGCAATTCATTGCTTAGGTTTTGGGCGCTTAATGACAAAAGAAATTGGGGAGTGTTTCTACCACTGAGCGCCTAGGCACTAAGAAACATAAAACTTTTGGGGTTTTGTTTTGGGAATTTAGAGTTCCTTACTTGTGTAGATCCTTCATTTATGCTTTCTAACGAGTAATGAGACTCTAATAGGGGTATTTAATGAAGTGATAATGATTATAAATGTAAATTAATTGTATGCTAATTATTGTAGCAGTTAGCATCATTATTTTTCATACTCAATGTGATGAATGTAAATCAATTGGTATAATAATTATTGTAGTAAATAGCATCATTGTTGTTCATACTTATGACTGGTGGAGGATGAGATCCTCACATTTGGTGATGATGTATGATTGTAAGTGAGGAGGTAACATGTCTTCCCTATCATAGTGATGAGCTGAGGATGGTCCATTGCCTCACTACCTGGAGAAACATCTGGAACTGGGTTCCAATAGTTGTTCAAGACTTATGGAACTGGATTCCTTTATTTTTTTCAAGACTCGTGACATATCATAACATTACCATGGAACTAGGTTCCCAAATATGGTATCATGACATTATCAAACACATTTCTAGATTATTACATAGGCATGAACATGAGTCATTACTAGGCATATGCATGATAATTGTATGGGCGGTTGCTAATCATTACATATTCATGACATTGCAATTGTATGGACAAATTGCTTACTTTTGAAAATGTGATGAAGATTTGTGGGTTTTTGTGTGGAAATGGTTTCTATGCAAACTAAAAGAATGAGATTCTATTTCGGGAAGAGAAAGAAAGATGTTTTGGCTTTTGCCATCTTTCTAGTGTGATTTGTGATTTTACTTGATGTTTTTCCCCGAAATAATTGGAATGATTATGATGACATGTTTTATTGTGAAACTACTGAGAATATGTGATTCTCACCCCGTGTGTTGTGATTTTCATAATGATTCCAGGAAAGAAGACTTATGGAAAGTAAAGTAAAGACAAGAGCTTGGAAGCTTAGTTTAGTTTCAGTTGTAACTGTAACATCCCGAAATTCTTTATTTAATTATAAACAATCATTTTATAATATTTATGATTTTTAGGAATTTTTGTGGATTTTTTTGAAAATATTGAATATTTTAATATATTCCTCGTTTTGCGTATGCACTGAGCGGAGCCGGGAAAATAGAATATTTCCCTGAGGTTGATAAACCTTGAACTGTCAACGCGTCGACGGGGGATCTTACTAAACCCGAGGTCAGGCACAATTTGCGAGGTTTGCGTTTTTTGAGATTTCATCCGATAAATAAAATCACTGTATCATAAAATCATCTAATGAATAATAAAATATTATTTTCATCAAATGTAACTTTTATTCACTGAGAAAATAATTCTAACAGTGTAATTAATCATCTGTCGGATGTATTTAATTAAGGAGACAAGCTTACTATGCACTTTATTGAGAAGCGCGCGAAGCTTCTCAAGGAAGCTTTGAGGGAAGCTTCTAGGAAGCTTCCTTCCCAACCACTTTTCTCTCTCCTCCCTTTTTGGTGCTGCACAGTTGACTAAGAGGGATATTACCTTTTCATTCTTTCATTTCCTCTCCTCCCATACGCAGCTCACTCATCTTTCTCTCTTCTTCACACGACTGCACACACCCACAACTACCATTGTTGATTTCAAGCTTCCTTTACTCAACTCAATAGAGACTATTTTCCCCTCACCGTCTTCAAGCTTTCTTCTTAGTGGAGCTCTTCTTTATTCCTCCATTTTCGTGGTTGGCAGCCCAACATCAAAGCTTGGAGCTTTAAAGTAAAAGCTCTCAACTTTCTTCTCCTCTCCTCCTCATTTTCGTGTTCCATGGTCACATTGGTGACTATAGATGCCATTTCCACTCTTTGACCTTGGTTTTGTGGATTTGAACATCCAAGGTTTTGGTGGTGGTGAAGAACGAAGTTTCTAAGCAAAAAAGAGCATCCTTTCTTTGTGCTTCTCTCAGGTAAGAGGAAGACACTCCTCCTCAACCTCTATTAGCATTTAGAAACGTTGTCTGTGATTGATAGTGAGGGAACCCTATTGAGGGTCATCCTTTGTTTGCATGTTGTTTGTAATGTGTTTGTGCTATTAGATTATTTTTGTGTATATTGATGTATCTGAATGGATTGGAATGTATAACATGGAAGGAAATGACGTCGGATTGGTTCTCGGATGGCCATGGTTTTGAGCCCAAAAATTTGGGGATTCTTTGTGAACAATTATAACAATTTGAACTTCTGACCAATTAGTACAATGTCGACATCCGACGAGTTAGAGTCTCTGACCCTTTAGTAAAGAAACTTCTCCAATATGAATATCCATCGAGTTAGAGTTTCTGACCATTTAGGAGAAACTTCTCCAATATTAATATCCATCGAGTTAGAATGTCAATATCCGTCGAGTAGAGTTTCTGACCATTTAGTAGAGATACTTCTCCATATCCATCGAATTTTGATCTTCTGACCATATCCGTCGAATTTGAACTTCTGACCATTTAGTACAATGTCAATATCCGTCGAATTTGAAACTTCTAACCATTTAGTACAATGTCAATATCCGTCGAATTTGAACTTCTAACCATTTAAGTACAACGTCAATATTCATCGAGGTTGAACTTCTGACCATCTAGTAGAGAAACTTCTCCAATGTCAATATCCGTCGAATTTGAACTTCTGACCATTTAAGTACAATGTCAATATTCGTCGAGGTTGAACTTATGACCATCTAGTAGAGAAACTTCTCCAATGTCAATATCCGTCGAGTTAGAATGTCAATATCCGTCGAATTAAAGTTTCTGACCATTTAGTGTTTTTGTCGGTTCAACACTTGGAAGATTTCTTCAACGTCAACACCCATCCATCGAATTGGGATTTCTGCTGATCTTCTAGTATATTTGACAGTCTTTGATCTTCATTTGACGAAATCTTCATTCGACAGAAATTGATTTTTAGCCATTCTGTCGAATTGTAACCCAGCCATTTCTGTCACCAAATCCCCTTTTATGGCTGACATCTTCCATCATTCTGACCTATTATTTTTTCTTCAAAAGGTAGCCTCAAATGTACACTAGAGACATTTCCCCATCGAATCCAAAATAAAAGTTTATCACCTAACACCTAGTGATTAAATTAAAGGTAATAGGATCCTAGAATTAGCAAATTGGAATATTAAATTATACTTTGAGATTCATAAACTTTAAAGAACCAAGAATGGAATTTTCATAAGACTTGGGATAATTTAATTAGGGTAAGAACAAGAGAGTGTGAGACTTTGAGATCTTAGAATAACCTTCTAAGTGTATGTGAATAAATTACCTAAGAGAATTTAATTAATTAAGAGAATTCCTTTAGAGACAAACTTTGTAAGAAAAGCTAAACCTAAGCAAGAATTCATAATACACTTTAAAAATGTATAAATTTATTTAATGACAATATTATGATATTGTGGGTCCATGTGAGTGACCAATGATGGTGATTGATTCTTGCTTTGGCCAATTGTGGCATATGATGGAATAGTATGTAATAATGATCATACCTGATTATGCATAGAGTCTGTATGCATTGTGGATGTCCGTTGGACTTTGTTAAGGCCTTTAGCCTAGGAGTTGAATCACACATATGTGCGGGTGCGAATAGACAAGTGTGGTCCTGTAGTTGACCTTGGGGGCGTCGAGGCGCGAGTGTCTCACAGGGGGCAGTGGTAGCTCCTCTGGACCGTGGGACAAACCGATACACACGCATTGACGATCCTGACCGTGGCACTGTCCTATATCAAGATCTGTGTAGAATGTCTTGTAAAATGACATGATGTGCACGTGGATAAATTGAGAATTATAGCACTTGAGGGCCTCGGCAGCCAAGAATACAGGCATACCTCCTGATCGTTCTCTCCGACTGTTTTGTGTCTAGCTCCATGGAGTAGGATTTTGACTTTGTATGCATGTGCATAATGAGTCCATGCATTATCTGACATTTATGATTATTATAAGTTGGAATTGTCGTCTTACTGTTATATATATAACTGCCTGGAACAGCTTATTTGTTTATTTCTGCTATTTAATGCTTATGATTATTATTTGGAAATGCTGCGTGGGCACTTTGTGCCGTTTTGTTTCTTGTTGTTATAATTGGTAATGATGGTAGGATGTCTTACCTCTTTTCTATTTTTCCATTACTATTTGTCTGTATATTGCATCCCATCGAAGATGACTGCAAGGAAACGGAAAGCCCCAGATTTCCTCGGCTTCTGGCCTGACCTGTAACACCTTTGTGGGGATGTCACATTTATGATGTAGAAAAATAAAAATAAAATAAAACTCTTACCCAAGTTGTAAAACATTTGATACTTAAATAATATTTGTGGTAAAATTTTTTCTTCTTTTTATAATTATAACATTAAATAAAATAACACGGAACACAAAATTAAACAAAGTATAATCACGCCATAATATACATATAATTCTTCTTTAGTACACATATAATTTACAACCACATGTATTTATCAAAGCAGTAAAGAGTTGACACAAAACTAAGACATAGTATTGCCCAAGTGCACCTCAAAGCTCTCTAACCCTCCGATGGATCATCCTCAGAAAGATCCTCGAAAGTCAGAGCTCCTGGAGGTCCCATAGTTCTACGAACACGAGTCCGAGCTATTGACTCGCTACTGAGCTCACTAGGCGCATGGAGTATTCCTTGCCAGTAACGCCTAAGAGTCAGCGGCAACTCTAGATGTAAATACAACATAGTAGTGAATATGACATCTCTGTCATACTCTCTACATAGGGACACAATCAAACGTGCCACGTATGCAACTGTCCCTCTATCCACTCGCATACGCCAGGCTTCAGAACCTCCGTGAAACTCAAGTCTCACAAACCCGAAAAATCCTGACAACATCATATGTCAAGATCAGTCTTGATGATAAGGATGATTTACCGGCTCGTCCTCCTTGTACAGCTTGCCCGGTTGTCGCTCGTCGGAATACTGTATCTCAAGAGGCTGATCCTCTTCTTCCTCAAACTCTTTACGAAAATAATATAATAATATCGAGAAAACATATAGAAAGGTGAGACAATCTACATCACTACCCGCATGGCAATAAAGAAAACGACAGTATAAAATAATTATCACAACAGTATATACTATTATATCATGCATAATATATCAAAGCAATACATATTAAATATAACACATATATCATTATATCATGCATAATATATAAAAGCAAGAAATCATATATTTTATCACAGATTATGGTAAATAGTAAAATGCAGATAATGCATGAACAGTAAAATGCAGATAATGCATGAACACACACCGACTCGTTCCTACTCCATGGAGCTAAACACGGATATCTGAGAGAATGATCTGAATAGAAACTAGAAATACTTTATGGCTGCCCAACCAAACTATTGCACTGTCTAACGTCGTGTCTATAGTCCACAGTCCAAACATCGTGTAGTAGTACACAGTCAATACACTGTGCACTACAAGCATAGTACGTAAAAGTTTCCTCAAGATCTCGATTAAGAATAGTGCTTGTCAAGATCATTAGTGTGTTGCTCGTTACCACGGCCCAGAGGTGCTACCACTGTCCACAAATGGAATTCTCCGCACACTAATGTCTCCAAGTTCATAAATGAACCACACTACGCTTATCACACCAAAACACGGTGTAATTCGTCTCGTCAATCAATCGCCAATTATCAACCAATTCACACAACACTCTAAGCATGATCTAAAATTACAAAAATACCCCTATTATCCAAAATTTACCATAATTACAAAAATACCCTTAGTCACAAAATACCAAAGTATAGTATGTCCCACTTGACAGTATTACACCACAACATGTCTGGGTCCACCACTTTGGCCCGACAGCAAAACTCACTGTATCGTTCAATCGCATAGGAATTTTATCGCGTTTTCACAATCTTGTCATTTTCACAAACGTTTTAAAATCGCGTAAATACATTTTGACATTTTTGAACATCGCGTAATGTTTTTAAATCATTTTCTCAATCGCATAAGATTTTTAATTTATTTTCTTAACCGAATAGCTTAAAATCATCATTTTAAATATGTGTAAAACTATATCTAGTACTTTTAAAATACGTAGAGTATTTTCCTTGTGTTATAAATATAGTATGGAATCGTTTTATTTTATTCGCCTGATTTTAGTAAATTTCGGCAGCAGTTTGCCTATAAAATCAGTATAAGGTATTTTTGATGTTTTCCACTAAATATAGTTCATTTTATTTTTACCCAATAATTGCGCTTTGAAACTTGCTAACGCGCTTCAAAATTCATAAAATGAGCTTTACGTTAGTATTTTTCAAGCGTTTGCTTTATTTCTTGCTTAAACTAAATTCTGCTACTTTAGAATTCTAGGACTGAATTTATTCTTTTTGTTTTCTCAACAATTCATTGGAATCAATTTATTTTATAAATCCATTATCTAACCTATCTTAGAAAATAAAATGGCATGTTGGCCAAAATCAAAAATAAAATGGCATTCAATTATACCCTAAATGGCATGTTGGCCAAAATTAATCAAAATCATTCTTAAATTTATTATTTTACCTAGATTCTTTAAATCATAAATTTAGAAAATTGCTGAGAACATTTTGATTCTCTGTTTGATGTAAGGCTGTGAGCCTCATTCTGTGTTCTTTGGAACACTCATGCAAATCGTTACATGTTATTCACATCCTACTTTAATAATTATACAATTATTAACACATACAACTATTAACACATACAATATACATACAATATATTTTAAAGCTATAAACATACATAGCAATCAAATCAATAATAATAAAAACTATAAACATACATGGCAATTAAATCAATCACAATTAGGAAAGCATTTAAACAATCACAAAAATAATAAAAACAATAAAACAAACACACAAATGAATCCTTATGGATTCTTCACACACATACAAATCCATTTTCCCATCACCACTTAGGGTTGATGAGATTAAATCTCCCTCTTACCTCTTGAAGACAATTAATCAGTTAGTTTTTCTCCTTTCCTTCAAATTCGTACAATCTCCCAAACAAATCCCTAAAATTCTTAAACAATTAGTAAAAACACATATAAGGTTTAATATTGAAAAACCATGGAACAATCATGGTTAGAAAAATTAAAAATCAAACTTTGAACCATAGAATCAAGACTTACCCTTAAAAAAAGTAAGCAAAAGGTTGGATTTTGGACAAGATAGAGTAATTTTTTGGCAAAACTTTGTGAATGAAAAGTGTTTAGAATAGGATTTGGTTTAGGAAATATGAAGAGATAAAATTATAGAGGTTTGGTGGTGTGGGTAGTGTGTATGGCCGAATAGAGAGGGAAAGAAATAGAAGAAAAAGTGTGCTTGGTTCTTGGTATTTTTGGAGAGAAAATGGATAGATTAATTGTGATAAGTGTAAAAATGAAAGTGAAGAGTGTAAATTAAGGGGCTGCTGTCGTGAGTGAGTTTTGGGTGAGGTTGGGTGATTGATTTTGCATGGTAAATATCCTATTGAGTTCACATGGTGGTGCACATGGCTTATGTCATGTTGGAGAATTCAAGAACCATGTAGAACCAAGCCAACTAACCTCCTTGGCTGCTGCCCAAAAACCGTGTGGCCCTTTAGGAATTTAGGAGCTTAATTATTTCTAATTTACACTTAATTACATGCTAACTAATTAGGTAATTAGTTAGGTTAAATATCCTAATCAATCTTAATTAACATTCTAATCATATAACTAATTAGTTTAATATATATTAGCATATATTATAACCTTTAATCAATATTAGGATATCTAATTAGTATTTAGATTATAATTAATTAATAACTAAGCTAGTTCACTTAGTTTGCTAATTAGGTAATTAGATTAGTCAAATTAAGCTTAATTAGCTACTAACCAAATTCAAGCCTACTATTTTTGACTTAATTCTAACCATTGATTTCATCTTTAATTCCTAGCCCTAGATTAGATCTAAGGTAGATATGAATTAGTCATAAAACTAGAATTCTAATCTCACCATTGATTTAATCAACGGTTGAAATCAAAGGCTTCCTATCTAAGTCTTCATCCAACGGTCCTAATTAAAGTCTACGCTCCCATCGTTGACCTATTCTTATTGGTTTAAAAAGTCAAGTCACTTTCGTTGACTTGCTCTCATTGGCTAGAATTTTGTCCAGTCAGAATTGTTGACTGCTTTTCCTAAACGCGGGTCCCACAGACTTTTAAAGATCTGTGGTCAAATCGAAGTAGATTTCTACTATTTTTGAGACAGTAGAATCTTGTAATATAAAATAATATTATAATAATATAAAATTATTTTATTACACGCTTAAATCCTAAAAATTATGAGATTAATATATATATCAATCAAATTGGGTTTAGTAAGATCCCCACCTCCAATTAATTAAAATAAGATTTTTCCAAATTTTAAAAATTATTATTTCCCTGGCTCGGAGCAAATCACATACAACAATCAAATACACTCACGAAACAGTCAAATTTAATTTACTGCTCACAGAATTCACAAAACAATACATTTTAGGATAATATTGTAATTATCCCAAAAGTTGGGGTGTTACAAAACCTTGATTAGAGACTACCGAAGAGCATGGAGGCACGCATGTGCGGGTTTCTGGGAGATGTGCGCCTGACCTTCTTAGGAGGGCCAGAGTGCTGGCACATCAACTTTGATTCTGAGCGCTGTGTCTACTTGGGGGACGTGTCGTTAGCTTTGGCCTGGAGGCATCGCGAGCCACCGATTTTCACCTGCTATATCAGCCTACATCTGGAATTTCATTTTCCTATATGGGAGATGTGGGGTGACCGCTATTACACCCCGCGGGAAGACTCTTTTGATTCCACAGCTCGGGCCCCGTCCCGTAGCTCTGTGGCTCCTATGGTGGTTTCCTCTGATGAGGAAGATCTCGAGGAGGTCCCAGAGGATGACCTCGCGGAGGATCCTGAAGAGGATCCTACTTCGATTCCTTCTCATCTGAGGGACTGACATTGCTGGTAGCTACTGATGGCTGCCAGTGTTTTTATTTTGGGGGCCTGATGTCTTTCGTAGTGGGCTGTATATTTCTGATATCGTGGGGATGTGTATGTATAATGACTTTGGGGGCAGGTATAGTTTTGCTTTTGGTATACCAGGCTTTGTAACCAAATAGTTTGATAAATATATATATAAAGATGCAATGTTAATTCCCATGTATGCTTTACTTCTGCTTTTATTCTTTATTTCCATTGATGTTCCGTCACCGTGGTTATTAATTATTGCGATTATAACAAAATAAAAATATTCGCTAATTTAACTACATAACTATAATCAAGTAAATATATATTATATTAAAAGGAACCGGGTCTTAACTTATATAATTTTGTTTCTGCATTGTAATTGACAATGTGACGTTCCCTCCTAAAAAGGGGCGTTACAGTAATTATTAGTTTCTTTTTGAAACTTGTATAGTTTGTGCCTTGAGAAGCCTAGTTTACAAGCTTTGTGCATATTTTGTATTTATGAGAAACATAGACATTATACAACATTCATCTTCTCATGGCTCATATTTTCTGTATATGCATAATTGTTATAATAGAAATATTTTTAGTAGATAGTAGCATGCTTGGATCTAATTACTTTAGTATAATCTTGATTATACTGTTAGTATTAAATTCGGGATGCTACAGGGTCACTGTTCCATTAGGAACAAACCCATTTTCAACCTCTCAAACTCAATTCCTAAAGGGTTTTCAACATCAATCATGGTCCTTTTGTAATATCCTAAAAATTATTTGTTTTATGATAAATAGTCATTTTATAATATTTGTGATTTTTGTGAATTTTTGTGGATTTTTTCAGAAATATTAAATATTTTAATATATTCTTCATTTTGCGTGCACACAAGCAGAACTGGGAAAATGAAATATTTTCCCCAAGGCTGGCAAACCTTGAACTGTGGAAACATTGACGAGGGATCTTACTAAACCCGAGGTCGGGTACAGTTTGCGAAGTTTACATTTTTTGAGATTTTATCTAATAAATAAAAATAGCTGCACATTTTATTATTCGTTGGATAATAAATATTGATTTCTGTTAACTGTAACATTTATCCATTGGATAATAACTTGTATTAAAATACTTGTCATATTTTCAAAAGTGTCAATTTTATATCACATCAAGTTGACTTTTACACAAAACTAACAAAGCTTCTCAAGTAAGCTTCCTACCACGCTTCTTAAGGAAGCTTTCCTTAAGCTTCTAGAACATTTTTTTCCTCCTCTCTCTCCCCCTTTGTTCCACGGCAATGGCCATTTTGGGAGCCAAAATTTTGCTTTTCATTTATCACTTTTTCCATTTCTAATTTCAAACCCCCAAAAAAAAGATATCGTCACTTTTCTAACACTTCCTCTCTCTACACTTCTTCTTTCATTTTCTCTCAAGCTTTTTCTCTTCCTTCTCTCTTCTTCTTCCCACGGCAGCCACACCTTCTTCCTCCTCCATTGTTGCTTGATTTCAAGCAACCATCTTGCTTGAATCCATTTCTTCCTTAAAGCTTTTCTTCTCTTGTTGAAATCACCTACAAAGAACTCAACTTTCCTTTCCATTTTCTCACCACCCCCACGGTCAAGACTCCATTTTTGGCCCTCCAAGCTTTTTCACCCAACCAACCTTATTTCCTACCTTTTCTCATTACCTAGACCATTTTCTCTTTTGTGACTATCTCTTGAATCCACCATTTTCATCTTCTTTCACTAAGCTTTAAAGCTTGAAACTTTGAGGTAAAAGTTCATAGCTTTTTCATTTTTCCATCTCATTTTTGTGATCCATGGTCACTTTGGTGATCATGGATATCTTTTTCAAGTTTTGATTGTGATTTTTGTGAGTTTGAATATCCTAGGGCTTTGAGGTGGTGGAGGACGAATTCCCAAAGAAAAAGGAGCTTGCTTTCATTGTTATTTCTCTTGGTAAGAGGGAGATTATCCACTTCAACTTCTATTGGTAGTGGGAAGCTTGTTTGTGTGTTGGTTATGAGAAACCCATGTTAGGGTGGCTCTCTTAGTTATATGTTTTTCTAATGATCTTTGTATTAATTTCCTCTTAGGCGATTTTATTGGTTGTACTTGTGTATGTTGATGATCTTGGATTGATTTTGATGGATTGGAAATATGAATTGGAAGTAAGGGTTTCTTGCTCTCCATAATGAGGCTCACGGCTATACCCCTTTCAATAGGGTGTTCATGGTTAAAATTTTCTAACAAGTTGGAGAGATAACTAATCAAGTGAATAACAATTAATGGAGCAATGGAAAATTTTGGATTCTTACCCCCTTGGGAGGCTCACGACCTCTAGGGCCTTTTTTTTGGGTCCAAATATGTAATTTTTAAAAGTAACCTTGGAACTTAAGTAATTAAGTGTTATGTAATTAACAATGTGATGGAAGGAAATTTATTTAATGACCTAGAGTGATTTTTGAACTTAAGGGAAGAACAAGAGTGAGTGTGAGACTTGAGAACCTTAGAATAATGTTCTAAGTGAATATGATTAAATTTAAGTAAAGAACTTAGCTAATTAAGAAAAATAAAGATTTAATGAGAATTGCAGGAGAATTCCTCTAGACAAAGATTTCATAAGAAATGTTAAATTAAAGTGAAACTTCATAATAAACCTAAACCTTAAAAAGTGTATTGTCACATTTGAGAACTTGATAATATGTTATTGTGGGTCCATAAGTGGGACCAAGAATATGTTGATGTTTAACTTGGCCAATTTGTGGCAATGGAAAGGTATATTATTGTTGAATATACCTGAATATACATTGGGTTATCATGCATTGTGAAAGTCTGGTGGATTATTGTTAAGGCCATGTTGCCTAGGAGATTGAATCACACCTTAGTGCGGGTGCGAATAGACTAGTGTAGGTCATAATGTTGACCTTAGGGGCGTCGGGGTGCGGGTGTCTCACCATGGTCAATTGGTAGCTCCTCTGGGCCGTGGGATAGACCGATGCAAATGCACCAACGATCCGGGCTGAGACACTGTCCTATATCGCGATCTTGTGAAGAATGCAGCTGTATAAAGCCTTGTTGCGCAAAATTATTGATTTTCTGGAAAGCACTTGATTTTAGGCTGACGAGATACTGGCATGTCTCCTTGATCATTCTCTCCGATGTTTGTGTCTAGCTCCATGGAGTAGGATTTTGGTATCATGTGCACGTGCATAGTGAGTCAACATATTACTTGGCATTTATATATACGATGATTGGAACTGTTATCTTATTGGTGTTATAACTGTCTGGATTTGTTAAGTTGTTTACTATTTGCTTCTTGATGCTGATTATTATTCCTGCAATGCTATGTGGGCATTTTGTACCATTTTGTTTCTTTACTGCCATAATTGGTACTGAATGTAGGATGTCTCACCTCTTTTCTGTATTTCTGCTATTCTGTTTATTTATGTATTTCTCTGAAGACGTCGATGAAGAAGGGGAAATGCACGAATTCCCTGGCTTCTGACCTGATTTTGATTAGTTTCTTGTTTGGACATGGCATCCCATCCGCGTGGCTTTTTTAGTTATGTGAGATTGACTTTTCATAGAGGTCCAGATTGTTGGCACATCAACCTGAGTACAGATCACTGCATCTACCACGGAGACGTGATGGTGTCTCTGACTTGGGGACGTTATGATCCACCTATCTATACTTTTAATGCTCACTTGTATTTAGAGTTTTACTTACCCATACGTGATATGTGTTAGTGTATGCCTTAGAGGCTGATACATTTGTCAGTATTTACATACATTCTATTATGCTATTTTTAATATATGAAGGATTTCATTTATTGTGTTCTTTTTAATAAACATAATAAAGTCCTTAGAATAGTAAGTTTGATGTCATAGGACATCAAGTGGTTGACTTGATCGTGAGATCCTATTGGATAAAATTAGAACACTATTCTTAAATGTCCTTAGTCAAGTATTATTGTTAATTGGGACAATAATAATGCATTGAGACTAGTATGTGCGTAGACTGATGACCACATCTCACGAGTCATGGATATGAGATATCAAGTCTTTCACATGGGTACATATTAGAGTAATGTTGTACTGGACTGACCCACCATGAGAACGCTACATGGATCATTACATGAGTGTCATAAGCGATTCTCATAGCGACAATGGTGTCTGTGGTCCTGTGACCTGAAATCACTACGATTCCTGCATGAGGAGTTGTTTGTTTTAATACCATTAAACGTCATCTGTAACAAGGTGATTATGAAGTTGGTTATTGGACATACCGCGAATCATGCAAAGGGATGTGAGTGACCTCGATGGGATTTGTTACTCCTATATAACAGGTTCGGGCCCCCTGATTGAGTGAGACTGTGAAATGCATGGCCATGCTCAAATGAGTCAATATAAGATATTGATTTCATTTGTTGTTACAAAGTCTAGTCGAGTATCAGGAAACGAAGGATTGGACTATACAAGGGTGACGCATTCCATGCCTTGTGTTCAATCTAGATATCTTGACAAAGGGACTAAACGACACGAAAATATTAGTTATAGAAAGGTTCTGTCAAATCACTGACATTCTTATTACTTGGGTAGTAGTGATTTGTTGCTAGATACCGTTCACTACTTGTAATATTAAAATGGGATTTTAATATTACTGCTAACGTAATGAGAACCTGCAGGGTCACACACATAAAGCAGACTAAAATTGGAGCAATAAATCCAAGTTAAACTCGGATTTAATTATGGGCCAGACTCATAACAAATGAGTCTAGGGTTGCACAGCTTACCTTGCTGCTGCTCACACTCACTTAAGGCAGTCATTATTATAAATAGTACTGCTAAGGGGCTGCTAAGATACACATATTATAGAACCCTAGCTGCACCTACAAAAAAGTGAGTGAGAGAGCGACAAGTTTCTTCTCTTCTCTTTGCAACTAGCACTGTGTGAGAGACGTGAAGCTCCTCTTTATGAATATTGGACGTTTGTGAGTCTGTTCGTGTGGATACCGCGGAGACATCGTTGCTATTACGGTGTTGGTGATTTACGTTACTTCCTTTTGATCACGCTTCAAGAGGTAAATATTTTAAAAATCGGATTATGACTTTTTTGCATGGATCCTTAGTGGGAATCCTATTTTTTCACTGCGTGATGTATCTACAATTCCCAACAATATGTAGGGTGATCGCTATTACTCCGCACAAGAGGATTCATTCTTATCCTCTACACGAGCCCCCGCTCGTAACTCGGTTACTATGATGAGGATTTCCTTTGACGAGGAAGATCCTGAGGAGGATCCAACTATGGTTCCTTCTCATTCGCTTTAGGGACTAATGCTGTTGATGGCCATTGATGGCTATCTATAAATCTTTCTGGGGGCCTGATGTTTTGTCTTTTGGTGGGCTGTATATGTGTAATCATTTTGGGCCATGTAAAGCTTCTATTTTTTGTATATCTAATGATGTATCTAAACAAGTATGATATAAGTATATACATATATGTACGAGGCATGAATGTATGGTTTACTTCTCATGTTAGTTTCTGCTATAACTATGTCTTATCATCTTATTTTATTAAAAAGAAAACAAAGAATTCACCAAATCATTTATACGATTACAACTAAACAGGCTTATCTATATTATAATGAACCGGGTCTTAGTTTATACATTTTGTTTCCATTTCGTGGTTATGGTGTGACGTTCCCTCCTCAAAAAGAGGCGTTACACCTTTAACATGTGATACTCTTCAAATACTAAATTCAACTCATCAATTTATAGATTTAAGCTTAACTCAAGCAAGAAAATACCCATTTACTAACTTACTCTTTAAAGAAGCTCATAGATATCTACTAAGCTAAAACAAGCAACCATACATCTAAGAAGCTGAAAACACTCAAACTCAACTCTTGGAATCAAGAATTAAACAAGAACACATATTTGCTTACCAAACCCATTTTTTTTACTCATGTAACCTAACTTCACACAAGATGAATCAAGAAGGAATAAAATGAGTAGAAACTCCCTTACCTCTAGTGTCTTGAAGAAAAAAGAGCTCAAGGTATCTTCACCTTTTCCTCTTTCTTCTTCTTCCTCTAGCTTTTGTCAAGCATTTATATGTTATGGACATTTCAAACCAAAACGTACAGTTAGGAAAGTCTTAGACTCTAGTTTATATTGGCCTACCTTATTCCATGAAGCATACTTGTTCTGTAAGTCTTGTGAATAGTTCCAGAGAATAAGGAACATTTCTCGTAGGAATGAGATGCCTTAGAAACCTTCGTTGTTTTGTGAGATTTTTTATTACTTCATGTTTCTTTTCATTTTGTTTACATTTTGTTGGTTGTTGATTGTGTATCTAAGTGGGTGGAGGAAAAAGTCACTCAGACTGATGATTCCAAAGTTGTTGTGGATTTTGTTAGATCACATATTTTCTACAGGTTTGGCATCCCGAGGGCCATTATTAGTGATCAAGGTTCGTATTTCTGTAATCAGAGCATGGAGACTTTGATGAAGAAGTACGGATTCATGCATAAAGTTTCTACACCTTACCACCCTTAGACCAATAGGCAAGCCGAGGTTTCTAACAGTGAGATCAAGCAGATACTTCAGAAGATAGTCTAACCTAACAGAAAGGACTAGAGCAAGAGGCTTGACGATGCTTTATGGGCATACTGAGCTACCTATAAGACACCGATTGGGATGTCCCCTTATCGAATTATCTTTGGCAATGCATGCCACTTGTCGATGAAAATTGAGCATTGCGTATTTTGTAACATCCCAAATTTAATAATGATAGTATAACTTATATTATACCATAAAAATTAGATCTAGGCATGCTACTATGTACTAAAATATTTTCGATATAACATAACAACATTATATAAGACAATATGAGCCACGAACTAATGAATATATACATATCATCGGTATTTCTCATAAATACAAACTATGTACAAGGTTTACAAACTAAACCTCTCCACGTACAAAGATACATAAATAATACTATTCTAAGTCTTCAGTTCCTACTATGTCTTCATTTTCCATGAGACTTCTTTGTTGGAATCATCATGGAAACATATACATGGGGTGAGAATTACGTATTCTCAGTAGTTAAATCCATAAAATAGGCCATCACAATCATTCCAGCTATTTCGGGAAAAAACACAATTCTACCTTAAGTCTTATACAAAATAAGCTAGAAATGTAGTAAAAGCCAAAACCATATTCTTTCTCTTTCTGAAATAGATTCTCATTTTATATATTTGTATAGAAAACTCATTTCTATACATATTCATCACCTTCTCAACGAAAGGTAACCGCCAATACAATTGCCATGCATAGATATGTTATGCTTAGCAACCACCTATATAATTGTCATGCTATGCCAAATTATATCTTATGTTCATGCCTATGCAACATCGTAAAATGAATGTAGATAATGTCATGATTCCTCAGACATAGTTAGGGAACTTATCCTAACCATTCTAGAATTGTTATGTATGCATGAATCTTAGTCAAAGCAAAAGAACGTGGTTACATAAGCTTTCAGCAAGCACTACAACCCAGTTCCAGACATTTCACCGAGTGTAAGGGAATGAAGCGTCCTCAACTCATTACTATGATATGGAAGGTATGTTACCTCTTCACTTACAATCATGTTTGATCACCCAAAGATAAGGATCTCATCCTCATTAACAAAGTTATGAGAAATAATGATGCTAATTACTACAATAACTAGCATGTCGATTGATTTATATTCATAACCATAAATGTGAAATACAATGATGTCAAATATTACAAAAGATAGTATACTAATTGAATTACACCATCATCTCAAATATGAACAAGAATGATGCAAAATATCACAATAAATCACATATCAATTGATTTATATTCACTACACAAACACTTTATTAAATACTCCTATTAGAGTCTCAACACTCACTAAGAAGTATAAAAGAAGAATCTACACCAATTGACAACTCCATTGTGTCAAACAACACTTTTTATTCGAGTCTAGAAGTCACACCTCGGTGCAACACCTCCCACGTCACAACGCCCAGCTCTCTGCCTCTCACGCCTCGGCGTGGCTCTCAGTCACGTCGCGGCATTGAGCTCTTAAATTCACTATAACTCACACCTCGATGTGGCATCAGTCACGTCACGGCGTGAGATGCTTCTGCGTAATTCTGCATATACAGGTACTATTTTATTGGAAGAAAACCCTCCTTCAATCGCTTAAAACTCAATTCCAAGTGATTTTCAACATCAAATGAGATCCATTAACACATTCTAACTCTTATACAACTTTAATTTCACTCAAACAAGGGATCATGAATCAATCACCCACTTAAAAACCTAAAACCCCATAACTAACTTATATAGAAAGAAAGTTGTTTAAGGGCTGAAAAATCAATCTCCATGCAACCAACAACTCAAAAATAGGCTATCATCTAGTTCTCTAACAAAAATCAAGCCTAAAACACCAAAATCACCCTAAGAATCCACTTCTCATATCAAGAACTCTCAAGAACCAAATGAAGAACATGGAAGAAAAGAGTGAAACACAAAGTCACCATACCTCAAACTTCAAAAATTGAAAGAACTGAGAAGCTCTTCTCCTTCCTTTCCTTCTTCCTCCTCTTTGTTGGTTGAATCTCCTCCTTTGCCTTAGTTCTTTCCTTTCCCTTTGTGTCTTCCTGCTTCAATCGTGAGAGTATCATCATAACTTATCCATGAACTAATGAAAACCTAGCCATTTGTTAAGCTTCTCATTGGTTAGAAACTTTGAAAAAGGCCAATTGTTTCAATTTCTATTAGTTAGTTAGAAAATATAAAAGGAAAAGAATTGAAGAGAGAGAGAAAAAAAAAGATGAATATTTGAAGCTCCTAGAGGTTTCGGCCAATAGAGCACCAAGGAGGAGGAAAGAAGAAAAATTGAAGAAAAAGAAGAAAATCCAAGGAACAAAAAGGATCAAGGGTTTCCAAGTTCATCTACCAAGAGATTAGGCCAAGAATCTTACCTTTTTAATCTTAGTTTCATCTATCTTGAGGTAGGGAGTCACACCATTTCTCTAAAGTTTTCCTAAGTTATTTTTGTTTCTATAAGTGTTTTAGTATGCTTTTCACCATGCCTTTGAATCAAGAAGCTTTGTTTATGACTATTTTTGTTAATTTGAAACCCTAGGTTAGTAAGACTTGAATCTTGTTCTTGAGATTTTGTTTGGATTTCTATGGAAATTTATTGAAAGAATAAGGTTGTTGGTAGAGAAGAATCATAAGGATGATATTAATTTAGAGAAATTATGGTCAAGAAATAAAGATTCAAGAATTAGGGGTTTTATTCAAAATTAATTTGGGAATTTTGGTTTAATGTGAAATTAATGTTAAAAATGGTCTTTTGAAGCTAGAAGTAGTCTAGAAATGATGAGAATAAAAAGAAAAATTTCTTTGTCACAAAATGGGTATTTCCCAAGTATGAATTTTAAGGTTAGAATTACTTGATGATGAATTGTATTATATTTTATTGTTATAATTATAGAAATAAATAATATAAATTTTACTGATGTTGGAATCTTGAGTAAGTGATTGATTATGTTAATGTCACAAACTATGAACTATTGGTGTAGTTTTGATGAAAGAATGATATTCAAAATTGTGATATGTTATCAATTGACTTTGAGCCTAAAGATGTGACATTAATATTTAAGAGAAAAGAAAGTATTTCTTCTAGGACCCATTAAGGAGGTTCACAGGCCAAGAGGGCTAAGTGGAACTTAATGGGGAGTCTTACATGGGTCACTTTTATTGAGCTTCATATCTCCCTTCCCAAGGCATGTGGGGTGATCACTTTTATTGGATTCCCTGATTGGGAATAACCATTGAGCTCGGGGATGCCCTAGAAAGTTTGATATCTCAACTATATAGTATGTTATTGGCCATGTGAGCAAGAAGAGAAAGTAAGATATAATGGAATGTGAAATAATATTATTTAGTATGTATTTTATTGATATAAAGTAAAATATATAGTACTCTGTTTGAAACTTATTTTCTATAGTGAATGCAGCTAGACATAGCATAATTCAAAATAATGATTTTATTAACTATATGATTTCCCTACTGAGAATTATAAATTTTCACCCCTTATCTGTTATGTTCAGAAAAACATGATGGTACGCATCACTCTATTGATTGATATTGATGCTCACTTTGTGTTTGGCCCTGCTACTGAAGAATTTCGTTTGGCCGTAAATAGATGTATATAGCTGACTTAGCTGCATTATGGGTGTGTACTTTCTACTTATGTATTAACCTAATTTGCTTATTCAGAAATTTGAGATGTCTTCTTGTTGTAGTTTTTTGTAACTTTTGGGATTTTGTAAATATTCTAGACAAATGTTCTAGCACACCAGATATAAATATTAAATATAAATTCAGTTAGTGTGTTACTATAAATTTTCTATCTGTATTTTATTAGAATTATATTCCAGTAATACGTGAGTTTTATAGTTTTTCAACTATAAAAAATAATTTCCTCCTAATTGGTTTAAGTATTAATTCAACTCCATTACGTAATAAACAGTTGCAATTATTTTAATAAATAAGAAATAATAAATATAGTACGTAATATTCTATCAGTAATATTAAATTATAATAAAATGATTGGTCAGATGTTACATTATGGTATCAAAGCAAAAGTCCTGGTGTGCCTCACGTAATGGGCAAAATTTTTACTCTGCATGGTGCATAGGTAACAAGTTAGATAGATATTTCTATAATTATACATTTATATATTTGCTTATGTGTGACAATGTCTGACACTGTGAATATTAAGACTGATCACCTCAATATTGCAATCAAGGTAGGAAGAAGTATTGGACCAATATGTGGTCAAAATTTGGGAAACTGTAAATAATGCAGTTAGGATTTTAGTAAGTAAGAATTATCAGGTATAAAAAATATATAAAATGGTGAAAAAGAATTCACTAGAAAATAATAATAATAATAATAATAATAATAATAAATAAATAAATAAATAAATAAACTTATCACTATATTGTTTGACCTAGGAGTTTTTCACTCCTTGTGATTGTAAATTGTGTAACGTAATTAAAAGTACTTGTGTTTGGATTGTTTAGTGATCTTTCAAGAATGATTGTTATGTTCTGTTTATGTTATTGTTTCCTATTTAAATAGAACATTATTTGTTAATTGTGAATTTGGTTTGTTACCAATGTTTGACATTGTTGTGCTTGAAGTGAGTTTGAAATCGGATATAACTTAAATGAGTTTTGTTGTTTTGTTCTATATGAAATTTTGGTGAAGATGTGCTTGACAAGCTGTTAGAATTTTTGCTAATATGATAGGATTGCTTGCTGCCATGATTGACTCAATTCTTAGATGTTTAGCATACTTCAATAATAGTAGTTTCTTGATAGGATTTGTCTGATCAGTGATTGCGCTGTTATGAATAAGTTGTCATCATTTGAATGACTTATATTGTCACCTAGTTAGTTTAGATGTAGGCGAATGGATATTACCCTAATAGAACCAAATTAATTGAGTACCATAGAACAAATTTTGCGTGATGAACTTGTTCCAAGATACTCTCAATGCTATCTTGTTTATCTAAAAAAATTTAATAGTGAATGAGATGTTATGAAGATGAGATAGATAATGATCAACTTTTCAAGTGCCAATTAAAGTTTATAAACTAAGTTCTAATTAAGGAAAAATGATAAGAACAAACTAAAAATTATTGTTGGAATGGACAGGATGTCTTAAAAATCAAGTTGTTCTCAACTGTTTTGAGAAATCTGTGAATTTTGTTGAAACTTCTATGTCTAAATCTGTTGAGGATGAATCTATGTATTGCTCTATCATTCAAGTTAGGGAATATTTAAAAGAAGGTACATAAGCATATGTTCTCTTGTTTTCTTTAAATTTAGAGGAACAAAAAGAAAAAAAAGAAAAACTATCCTTGTAGTGAGAGAATTTCTAGATGTATTCCCCTCATAAATAAATGAATTACCTCCAGAAAGGGAAATTTCTTTCTCTATTGATTTGATACTAGGAATAGGTCTTATATCAATAGCACCTTATAGAATGTCCCCATTGGAGTTAAGTGAACTTAAGAAACAAATAGAGGAACTCCTAGTCAAGAAATTTATTAGACCTAGTGTGTCACCCTGGAGAGCCCCTATAATGTTTGTAAAGAAAAAATGATGGAAGTTTAAGGTTGTGTGTGAATTATAGACAATTGAATAAAGTGACCATTAAAAATAAATACTCACTTCCAAGAATTGATGATTTGTTGGATCAACTTAGGGGTGCATTAATATTTTCTAAGATAGATTTAAGATCAGGATACCATCAACTTAGGATTAAGCCAGAGGACATTCCTAAAACTACTTTTAGAACTAGATATGAACACTATCTAAATATTCTAGACAAATGTTCTAGCACACCAGATATAAATATTAAATATAAATTCAGTTAGTGTGTTACTATAAATTTTCTATCTGTATTTTATTAGAATTATATTCCAGTAATACGTGAGTTTTATAGTTTTTCAACTATAAAAAATAATTTCCTCCTAATTGGTTTAAGTATTAATTCAACTCCATTACGTAATAAATAGTTGCACTTATTTTAATAAATAAGAAATAATAAATATAGTACGTAATATTCTATCGATAATATTAAATTATAATAAAATGACTGTCGAGATGTTACATTATGGTATCGAGCAAAAGTCCTGGTGTGCCTCGGGTAATGGGCAAAATTTTTACTCTGCATGGTGCATAGGTAACAGGTTAGATATATATTTCTATAATTATACGTTTATATATTTGCTTATGTGTGACAATGTCTGACACTGTGAATATTAAGACTGATCACCTCAATATTGCAATCAAGGTAGGAAGAAGTATTGGACCCATATGTGGTCAAAATTTGGGAAACTGTAAATAATGCAGTTAGGATTTTAGTAAGTAAGAATTATCAGGTATAAAAAATATATAAAATGGTGAAAAAGAATTCACTAGAAAATAATAATAATAATAATAATAATAATAAATAAATAAATAAATAAACTTATCACTATATTGTTTGACCTAGGAGTTTTTCACTCCTTGTGATTGTAAATTGTGTAACGTAATTAAAAGTACTTGTGTTTGGATTGTTTAGTGATCTTTCAAGAATGATTGTTATGTTCTGTTTATGTTATTGTTTCCTATTTAAATAGAACATTATTTGTTAATTGTGAATTTGGTTTGTTACCAATGTTTGACATTGTTGTGCTTGAAGTGAGTTTGAAATCGGATATAACTTAAATGAGTTTTGTTGTTTTGTTCTATATGAAATTTTGGTGAAGATGTGCTTGACAAGCTGTTAGAATTTTGCTAATATGATAGGATTGCTTGCTGCCATGATTGACTCAATTCTTAGATGTTTAGCATACTTCAATAATAGTAGTTTCTTGATAGGATTTGTCTGATCAGTGATTGCGCTGTTATGAATAAGTTGTCATCATTTGAATGACTTATATTGTCACCTAGTTAGTTTAGATGTAGGCGAATGGATATTACCCTAATAGAACCAAATTAATTGAGTACCATAGAACAAATTTTGCGTGATGAACTTGTTCCAAGATACTCTCAATGCTATCTTGTTTATCTAAAAAAATTTAATAGTGAATGAGATGTTATGAAGATGAGATAGATAATGATCAACTTTTCAAGTGCCAATTAAAGTTTATAAACTAAGTTCTAATTAAGGAAAAATGATAAGAACAAACTAAAAATTATTGTTGGAATGGACAGGATGTCTTAAAAATCAAGTTGTTCTCAACTGTTTTGAGAAATCTGTGAATTTTGTTGAAACTTCTATGTCTAAATCTGTTGAGGATGAATCTATGTATTGCTCTATCATTCAAGTTAGGGAATATTTAAAAGAAGGTACATAAGCATATGTTCTCTTGTTTTCTTTAAATTTAGAGGAACAAAAAGAAAAAAAAGAAAAACTATCCTTGTAGTGAGAGAATTTCCTGATGTATTCCCCTCATAAATAAATGAATTACCTCCAGAAAGGGAAATTTCTTTCTCTATTGATTTGATACCAGGAATAGGTCTTATATCAATAGCACCTTATAGAATGTCCCCATTAGAGTTAAGTGAACTTAAGAAACAAATAGAGGAACTCCTAGTCAAGAAATTTATTAGACCTAGTGTGTCACCCTGGAGAGCCCCTATACTGTTTGTAAAGAAAAAATGATGGAAGTTTAAGGTTGTGTGTGAATTATAGACAATTGAATAAAGTGACCATTAAAAATAAATACTCACTTCCAAGAATTGATGATTTGTTGGATCAACTTAGGGGTGCATTAATATTTTCTAAGATAGATTTAAGATCAGGATACCATTAAATTAGGATTAAGCTAGAGGACATTCCTAAAACTACTTTTAGAACTAGATATGAACACTATCTAAATATTCTAGACAAATGTTCTAGCACACCATATATAAATATTAAATATAAATTCAGTTAGTGTGTTACTATAAATTTTCTATCTGTATTTTATTAGAATTATATTCCAGTAATACGTGAGTTTTATAGTTTTTCAACTATAAAAAATAATTTCCTCCTAATTGGTTTAAGTATTAATTCAACTCCATTACGTAATAAACAGTTGCAATTATTTTAATAAATAAGAAATAATAAATATAGTACGTAATATTCTATCAGTAATATTAAATTATAATAAAATGACTGGTCAGATGTTACATTATGGTATCAGAGCAAAAGTCCTGGTGTGCCTCGGGTAATAGGCAAAATTTTTACTCTGCATGGTGCATAGGTAACAGGTTAGATAGATATTTCTATAATTATACATTTATATTTTTGCTTATGTGTGACACTGTGGATATTGAGACTGATCACCTCAATATTGCAATCAAGGTAGGAAGAAGTATTGGACCAATATATGGTCAAAATTTGGGAAACTGTAAATAATGCAGTTAGGATTTTAGTAAGTAAGAATTATCAGGTATAAAAAAATATATAAAATAGTGAAGAAGAATTCACTCGAAAAGAATAAGAATAATTATAATAATAATAATAATAATAATAATAATAATAATAAATAATAAAAAATAAATAAACTTATCACTATATTGTTTGACCTAGGAGTTTTTCACTCCTTGTGATTATAAATTGTGTAACATAATTAAAAGTACTTGTGTTTGGATTGTTCTGTGATCTTTCAAGAATGATTGTTATATTCTGTTTATGTTATTGTTTCCTATTTAAATAGAACATTATTTGTTAATTGTGAATTTGGTTTGTTACCAATGTTTGGCATTGTTGTGCTTGAAGTGAGGTTGAAATTAGATATAACTTAAATGAGTTTAGTTGTTTTGTTCTATATGAAATTTTGGTGAAGATGTGCTTGACAAGTTGTTAGAATTTTTGCTAATATGATAGGATTACTTGCTGCCATGATTGACTCAATTCTTAGATGTTTAGCATGCTTCAATAATAGTAGTTTCTTGATAGAATTTGTCTGATCTATGACTGGGCCGTTATGAACAAGTCATCATCATTTAAATGACTTATATTGTCACCAAGTTAGTTTAGATGTAGGCGAATGGATATTACCCTAATAGAACCAAATTAATTGAGTGCCATAGAACAAATTTTGCATGATGAACTTGTTCCAAGATACTCTCAATGTTATCCTGTTTATGTAGAAAAATTTAACTAGTGAATGAGATGTTATGAATATGAGATAGATAATGATCAACTTTTTAAGTGCCAATTAAAGTTTATGAACTAAGTTCTAATTAAGGAAAAATGATAAGAACAAACTAAAAATTGTTGTTGGAATGGACGGGATGTCTTAAAAATCAAGTTGTTCTCAATTGTTCTAAGAAATCTGTTAATTTTGTTGAAACTTCTGTGTCTAAATCTATTGAGGATGAATCTATGTATTGCTCTATCGTTCAAGTTAAGGAATATTTAAAAGAAGGTACACAAGCATATGTTCTCTTGTTTTCTTTAAATTTAGAAGAACAGCAAAAAAAAACTATCCTTGTAGTGAGAGATTTTCCAGATGTATTCCCCTCATACATAAATGAATTACCTCCAGAAATGGAAATTTCTTTCTCTATTGATTTGATACCAGGAACAAGTATTATATCAATAGCACCTTATTGAATGTCCCCATTGGAGTTAAGTGAACTTAAGAAACAAATAGATGAACTCCTGGTCAAGAAATTTATTAGACCTAGTGTGTCACCTTGGGGAGCCCCTGTACTATTTGTAAAGAAAAAAAGATGGAAGTTTAAGGTTGTGTGTGAATTATAGACAATTGAATAAAGTGACCATTAAAAATAAATACTCACTTTCAAGAATTGATGATTTGTAATTGGATCAACTTAGGGGAGCATTAATATTTTCTAAGATAGATTTGAGATTAGGATACCATCAAATTAGGATTAAGCCAGAGGACATTCCTAAAACTACTTTTAGAACTAGATATGAATACTATGAATATCTAGTCATGCCTTTTAGATTAACCAATGCTCTAGTAGTATTTATGAATTACATGAACCACATTTTTTAACCTTATTTGGATCAATTTGTGGTTGTTTTCATAGATGATATTCTTATTTATTCGAAAACAACAGAAGAGCATGAACAACATCTTAGACAGGTCCTTCAAATCTTAAAATAAAAACAATTATTTGCCAAGTTAGAAAAATGTGAATTCTGGCTTCAAGAAGTAAAATTTCTAGGGCATGTAATATCACAAGAAGAAGTTTCAGTTAATCCTAGTAAGGTGGTAGTGGTGATGCAATGGGAAAGACCAATAACTATCACTAAAATCAGGTTTTCAAGGATTAGTCGGGTTTTACAGAAGATTCTATAAGGAGTTTTCTCAATCGGTATTACCTTTGACCAGATTAACTAGAAAGAAAAAGCCTTTTGAGTGGACTGATGAATGTGAAAATTGTTTTAGGAATTAAAAGTTATGTTAAACAATGGCTCCTATATTAATTATCCTTGATCCTTAAGGAAAATTTACCGTGTATAGTGATGCATCCAAGAAGGGTCTTGGATGTGTTTTGATGCAAAATAAAAGAGTAGTGACTTATGCTTCAAGACAATTGAGATCACATAAGGAAAACTACCTAACCCATGATTTAAAATTAGTAGTAGTTGTTTTTGCTTTGAAAATATGGAGACATTATTTATATGGAGTTAAATTTGAAGTATTCAGTGATCATAAGAGTTTGAAATATCTTTTTGATTAGAAGAAACTTAACATGAGGCAAAGAAGGTGGGTAGAATTTCTAAAAGATTATGATTTTAAATTAAACTATCACCCAAGAAAAGATAATGTGGTAGCTGATGCCCTTAGCAGAAAGTCACCACATATATCCTACCTGATGATTCAAGAGTTTGAGTTATTAGAGAAATTTTGAAATTTAAATCTCTCAATAACCCTGCAACCTAAAATTTGTGCATGAGTCAAATGAAAATTTTCAGTGAAATTAAATCACAGGTTAGACAAAAATAGAACACTAATCAATTTTTGCAAATGATCAAAGACCAAGTTGTTCAAGGAAAACAAAGGAAACTTCAAGTAACAAATGATGGGACTGTGATGTATAGAAACAGATTGTGTGTTCCAGATGATAAAGAATTAAAAATCAAATACTGGAGGAAGCTCATTATAGTAAATATACTATTCACCCAAGAACCACCAAAATGTATCAAGATCTTAAGAAAATTTTCTGGTGGCCTAAGATAAAAGATGAAATTGCAAGATTTGTAGGTAGGTGTTTAACATGTCAAAACTTAAGATAGAACACCAAAAACCAACTGGTCTACTTTAATCATTAAAGAACCCTGTATGGAAATGGGACAGTGTGGCAATGAAATTTTTTATGAGATTACCACAAACTTCTTCAGGGCATGATGTTATTAGGGTCATTGTAAATAGATTAACCAAAATAGCCTATTCTTTTTTCAGCAATCAAAGCCACATATTCATTAGATAGACTAGCTCAAATATACATTAATAAGATTGCCAGATTATATGGTGCTCCTTCTAGTATTATATTTGACAGGAACCCTAGGTTTACCTCTAGATTTTGGGGAACACTACAACAAGCATTAAGCACTAAGCTTTGTTTTAGTATTGCCTATCATCCCCAAACTGATGGACAAATTGAAAGGACCATTCAAATATTAGAGGATATATTGAGAGCTTGTGTCCTGGAACAGACAAGAAATTGGGATTAGTATTTGCCATTAATAGAGTTTACATACAATAATAGTCACCATTCTAGCATTGGGATGGCACTATATGAAGCTTTATATGGCAAAAAATGTCGATCACCACTATGATGGTATGAAGTTGGAGACAGAAATTTATTAGGACCAGACATAGTACAACAAACTTCAGAGAAAGTAAAATTCATCAAGTATAAACTGCTTACTGCACAAAGTAGGTAGAAAAGTTATGTTGATCAAAGAAGAAGACCTCTAGAATTTCAAGAAGGAGAACATATACTTTTGAAAATTTCTCCTATAACTGGAATAGGTAGAGCACTTAAATCCAAGAAATTGAGTCCACGATTCCTAGGTTCTCAAGAAAGTAGGGTCAGTTGCTTACCAAATAGCTCTTCCACCCAATCTATCAAATCTTCGTGATGTTTTCCATGTATTTCAACTTAGAAAATACTATTCAGATCCTTCTCACATCCTATCCAATGAACCAGTACAGTTAAGGAAAAAAATTCCTCTAGTCAAGGTATTATGGGAAAGATTAACAACAGAAAAAGCTACTTAGGAAAAGACAAAGGAAATGCAATAGAAGTATCCAGAGTTATTCTCACCAGGTAAATTTTGAGGACAAAAATTTTTTTAAAGGAGGGAAGAAATGTAATATCCCTTCTAAATTAAATTCTTATATATGACAGTATTTAATTCGTATTCTGTATTCATAAGACATACATGTAATTTATAAAATTATTATTAAGGAGGAATTAAAAATTTCTGCGCACAAGGGATGTATATGGAATTAAAAAATTTTACGTACAAATTAAATTATTTGTATACAGTAAGTCCAAAGGATTAATAGAAGATTTCCTAGAATACTAGAAATTGTGAAAAAGGTTTATAAGTTATTTAAGATATAAATTTACTAGTAGACAAATTATTAATTATAGAAATTGGAGTAGTCTTAACTTGTTTGGTTGATGATTAACCAATAGTAAGAAGACATCAATTCTAAGATGATTGGTTAATGAATTACACTAGTTTCAATGTGATTAGTTAATAAGGAGTAGACAATGGAAGTTAGACAACTTACAAGACACTGGCTTCAATGTGATTACTTTGTAAGAAATAGCCAATAGGAGTTAGACAACTTAATGTGATCAACCAATAGAAATTAGACAACATACAAGACATAAGTACAAAATTGATTGGTTAATGATTAACCAATAGGAATTTGACATTATGCAAGACATGAGTTTAAAATGATTGGTTCTTAGAAATAGTAGATTAATTCCTATTAGTAGATTGAAGACACTAAACCCATTCTAAGTGGTTGGTTTAGTGGCCAATGAAAGTTAGCCACTATAGAAACTCCTAACTAGATTCCTAACTAGAAGTTAGACTAGTTTGGTTAGTAATTTAGTTAGTTTATATAACTAGATAGTTAACTAAATTAGGTTAGTTTAGTTACTCTAACTAAGTGTCATCATAACTTATCCATGAACCAATGAAAACCTAACCATTTGTTAAGCTTCTCATTGGTTAGAAACTTTGAGAAAGGCCACTTGTTTCAATTTCTATTGGTTAGTTAGAAAATATAAAACGAAAAGAATTGAAGAGAAAAAAAAGATGAACATTTGAAGCTCCTAGAGGTTTCAGCCCAAAGAGAACCAAGGAGGAGGAAAGAAAAAAAATTGAAGAAAAAGAAGAAAAGCCAAGGAACAAGAAGGATCAAGGGTTTCCAAGTTCATCCACTAAGAAATTAGGCCAAGAATTTTACCTTTTTCATCTTAGTTTCATCTATCTTGAGGTAGGGAGTCGTACCTTTTCTCTAAAGTTTTCCTAAGTTGTTTTTGTTTCTAAAAGTGTTTTAGTATGCTTTTCACCATGCCTTTGAATCAAGAAGCTTTTTTTATGACTATTTTTGTTAATTTGAAACCCTAGGTTAGTAAGACTTGAATCTTGTTCTTGAGATTTTGTTTGGATTTCTATAGAAATTTATTGAAAGAATAAGGTTGTTGGTGGAGAAGAATCATAAGGATGATATTAATTTAGAGAAATTATGGTCAAGAAATAAAGATTCAAGAACTAGGGTTTTATTCAAAATTAATTTGGGAATTTTGGTCTAAACTTTGGCTTAATGTGAAATTGATGTTAAAAATGGTCTTTTGAAGCTAGAAGTAGTCTAGAAATGGTGAGAATAAAAAGAAAAATTTCTATGTCACAAAATGGGTGTTTCGGCCAAGCATGGATTTTAAGGTTAGAATTACTTGATGATGAATTGTACTGTATTTTATTATTTAATTATAGAAATAAATGATATAAATTTTATTGATGTTGGAATCTTGAATAAATGATTGATTATGTTAATGTCATAAACTATGAACTATTAATGTAGTTTTGATGAAAGAATGATATTCAAAGTTGTGATATGTTATCAATTGACTTTGAGCCTAAAGATATGACATTAATATTTAATAGAAAAAAATGTATCTCTTTTAGGACCCATTAAGGAGGTTCACAGGCCAAGAGGGCTAAGTGGAACTTAATGGCGAGTCTTACATGGGTCACTTTTATTGAGCTTCATATCTCCCTTCCTAGGGCATGTGGGGTGATCACTTTTATAGGATTCCCCGATTGGGAATAACCATTGAGCTAGGGGACGCCCTAGAAAGTTTGAGATCTCAACTATATGGTATGTTATAGGCCATGTGAGCAAGAAGAGAAAGTAAGATATAACGGAATGTGAAATGATATTATTTAGTATGTATTTTATTGATATAAAGTAAAAATATATAGTACTTTGTTTGAAACTTATTTTTTGCAGTGAATGCAACTGGACATAGCATAATTCAAAATAATGATTTTATTAACTGTATGATTTCCCTACTGAGAATTATAAATTCTCATCATTTATCTGTTATGTTCAGAGAAACAGGATGGTACGCATCACTCTGTTGATTGATATTGATGCTCACTTTGTGTTTCGCCTTACTATTGAAGAATTTTATTTGGTTGTAAATAGATGTATATAGGTGACTTGATTGCATTGTGGGTGTGTACTGTCTACAAATGTTTTTTTTTTAGCAAGAGAAAAATGGCATGCAAAGGCATCACAACAGAGAAGGAGATCCCAACTAGGTTGGCACCTCAAACTCTACCAATCATCTGCAGCACACCATAATATTATTAAAAACAAAGAAAAAAGGAAACAAATACAAAAACATGGGGGGACTAAAGCCAAAACCCAAGCAAGGAAAGAAAGACTATCTAAACCTATAATTAAGAAGACCATACCTATTGTAGAAAAAGTCTTCACTAATAAAAGTAAGGACCAAGTCCCACCAAGTGAAACAATGAGAATTAACCCCAAAAGAAGCTAACTTATCAGCAAAAGTATTGCCCTCCCTATAAATATGAGATACTACAAAATGCATTCTCCTAGTAAGGTTCATACAATTCCTCCATCTAGTCCTAAGCTTCCAAGGTACTAGCTCAATTGAATTGAATGCTAGAACCACTAATTTAGAATCACATTCTAACCAAATCTTATGCCATCCTTTATGATATGCAACTTCAATGGCAATCATGGCAGTAATGATTTCAGCATGAAGAGAGAAATTTGAGCCAATAAAAGAAGCAAAGCAACTAATGGCAGCAGCATTGCTATCTCAAAAAATGCCACCAACGGTAGCAGGACCAGGTGATCCTCTAGCCGAGCCATCTGTATTGCATTTGATCTAACTACAAATTGGAGGAAACCAAGTAACCTGTTTAATAGAAAAAGCTTTGGAGGGGTGCCCTGTAATTTTGAGAAGCTTAAAAGTAGAGAATTCAACAATCAAGGAAGACACGTGGCCCTTAGAGAGATTCCCAGAGATGGAAATGGAAGCAATCACCATATTAATAGTTGATGTCAATGGGATGTTGGAATTGTCAAATCTATTTTTATTACGGCAGAACCAGATGATCCAAAAACTGTGAATAATACTAGCTCGGATCACATCAGTCATTTGGGAGCTGTTGCTGCTTTTACAAACTGAAAATATAGAAATAAAGGTGGATAAGTCAATGGAGTAATTAATCATAGAACTAAACTAATTCCAAAGTGCCCGAGCAAAACTACATTCCAGAAACAAATGACAAGATGATTCATCAGTTAAACCACACTGACTGCATATAGAAACTGTGATACAACCCCTATTTCTCAAGTTCTCATTAGTTGGCATCTTGTTTTGTAACAACCTCCAAACGAGAAAGGATCTAGAAGGAGGAATTGAGCCACTCTAGATTAATTTACTCTAATGAACAGCAGATTTGGGAGGATGCAGATATAGATATGCATCTTTAAAAGACAAAACACTAGAGTTAGTACTCGTCCAAACAAGATGGTCTACATCAGAGTATGTAGGGATTGGAATCTGTAGAATATCATTTGCTAAGTCAGGATACTTAGTAGCAAGAACTGGAGGGATAAACTTGTTAGTCATGGCAACCATTACCCAAGAGGGGTGAATTAGGTATGAAAAACTTTTCACAAAAGCTCTTAAAATAAACACAAATATTTAAGCTATTAAATAAAAAAGAAAGAATTGCGAGAAGAAGAATAAAAGCTTTAAGAATAGCAAATAAATAAATGTACAATAATATAAAATTACGTAAAATAAAGAGATTGAGAAGAGAAAAGCAGGCACAATATTTATCCTGGTTCGACCACTAACCCACTTGTGATCTACGTCCAGTCCTCGAAAACAATCCAAGATTTTTCACTATGTATACAAGCTTCAATAGGTGCTTGCAACTGTTACATAAAAGAGCACTTTTCACACACAGGGAAACTCTACCCTTGTGCTAAAGCCTCAGCCTGCAGGGATACCTCACCTTTATACAAACCTTGAAGGGATACCTCACCCTCAATATAGAAGAACAGAAATATAGATGAAAAGAAACTCTCACTCAGAGCAAATAATACAAATTGAAGTGCTAAGAGGCTCTCAAAGGATATCTCAAAGTTTTACCAAAAAGAGCATAGAAAATAGGCGTAAAATATAAATCACATTTTTTAGAGCAAGCGCAAATTAAACAGATAGTTGGGCTTCTTGCAGATGAGACCCACAGTCTCTATTTATAGATCCTGAAGGAAAATGCCCATTGGAGGAATTAAATCCGTAATTACTATGAGAATATGTCCATTAGTTTCCATATCAGTATTCGTAAAAAGCCATGTTTATTCGAATAGATTTAGGTGTTATTCGAATAACACTGTTCATAATGCAATCGTGAAAAGCAAACTGATATGTGTTATTCGAATACCATCATGGGGTATTCGAATACCACTGTTTTTATTTCATATAAAAAACAGTTCAGAAGCAGGTTATTCGAATACCAAATGAGGGTATTCGAATACCTCTATTTTAAACACATTTAAAAGGCTGTTTAGAAGGATGTTATTCGAATACCAAAAGAGGGTATTCGAATACCTCTGTTTAAAAACAGTTATAAATGTTTGAAAAATGTCCCAGAAAGTTTATTAAAAACACCAAAACATTTTTAAGTTATTTTCAAGATCAAAATAGTTTTGGTATAAGTTTAAGAAAATATTTTTATTTTATCTTGATGCACTAGGAGATATCTAAAGAGATCCTCGAACAAAGAGACTCTAAGTCCTAAAGCTATTCGTATAAGATCTTGGACTTAGTCTTCCCATCGTGTGTGTTATCATCAAGACAAATCTTCAAAGACATATGTTTAATCACATTCTCCTTGTGTTGAGCTTAATAGATATCTTTTGCTTTCTTGTTGCAATGCTCACTCTTGCTACTTGAACTATCCTACAAAGTATTGCTCACTTAAACAAGCATAGTTAGTCCAAAATTATAATTCAATGTCTTCATATGCATGATTCATAAATGTATAACTCTAGTTAGTTTAACATGCATATAAAACTTTCATATACACATCCAAAATAAGACATTTAACAATTATTAATAGATATACTCTATGTAGGATGCAATAGAACACATTGCACATTTTCATTTAAGCAAGGTCAAATCCAATATTGATTCATTTATAACTCATATAAAGCATTATTGGATATATTATATGATGAATGTTACATATATCTTATTGCATGATTATTAAGTGAAATATAACTAGATAAGGTACATATCATGCATGATATAATATATCATATTAAGCACATCTATCAATTATAAGCATCATTCTATTTGTCTTGTATTTGTCATCATCAACACTTAACATATAAAACCATTTGGGGGCAAACTTATTTCTACAATTTCCCCCTTTTTGATGATGACAAATCACCAAAGAAAAATATGTTGAACAATATTCAAGAATGGATATTCATGTAAGCATATCAACCAATAAGCACAAGAATATATTTTTCTTTCCAATTTTTACTCCCCCTATTTGACATCAACAAAAAGGCTTAGAAAGAAAAAAATATTTCTCCCCCTTATAAATACTACATATGATTCAAGAATAGAGAGATGAAATGAGCATGCTTTTCAAGATATAGAAGATTATTCATGCAATGCTTGTTATATTTTTGTATGTCAACATTTCGCATATGATAGCAGTAAAATACTATGTAATCAAACAAAGATGTAAGGCAAGAGATATAAACAACTTAAGAGCTAGGCTCCCCCTCAAAATATGCATATTATCAAAATAATAGATAAAGGAAATATGTATGCGAAGACCATGTAAGCACATCACCTTAAAGAAAAGCAAGACAAATATACATCTTCTTAAATCCTCAAACAAAAAAGCTATTTTAAAACTTCTCCCCCTTTCAAAAAGAATTTTACAAGAGCACATTATATTTTCAAAAGCATTTTAGAAGGGTAGAGATATTTTATATTAAAAAACACATATTCATTGAGACAGATCAATCCAAGTCAGAAGAACATAAGTACATCTCCTTGATGAAATATGCTATAAGGATCAAAGCATGTATAGAACTAATATCATTCACCCTAAATGCAATGACAAATTAGCAAGTTAATATCTAATTAGGCACTTTGTCAAAGCTAAGCATACTTCTCATGTAAGGAAAACATCTAATCATTTTAAGATCAATTTATCAACAAGTATCATACAATCCATACCATAAAAAATACCATAATAGCTTAGGGATATAGATACTTATTGAGATAGATAAAGAGTGATGATCCTTCTTTATTGGTCCTTTAACTTTGAGCTTTCTTCCTTTGAATTCTCCATTCCATTGCACTAGAAGAAAGTCTTCTTTATCTTCCTCTTCATTTGAATTCCATTCAACTTTTCTCATTTATCCACATATGCTTGTATGTAAAAATCTGATGGCTATATTTGAAATACATAGAGAGACTTCCAAAGCTAACTTTAAAAGTCCTCGAAAACATAGGTTAGCATCAAATATCATGTAAGCCCATTTATAAGCATAATTCAGGTTGATAAATAATTTAAAGCATGTATCACATTATCAACCATGCAATGTTAGCACTAACAAGAATGCATGAAGCACATATGCACTTGAATCCAAAAACAAAATAGTTTAAGCATTTAAGGCATGATTCAAGTTTATCAAGAAACATATGATCGTCATCAAAACTTATTTAGGCATTTTTAGGCAAATAATTTTCATGTAAGGCATGTAAAGGTATAACACAACTCTCTACTTCTCCATATATCATATGATATCAAATTTAAAGCATAAATAAGGATTGATATCACCAAAAGTGTACTCTTTGAGTTTTTGTAAGTGACTCCAACTTCCACCAACTTCCAAGCTTCAAGTTTTCATGAGGGAATAGAAATTCTTTGCACCCCTTTTAAAAGTTGAATCCTTTTAAACTTTACTATCCTTAAGTTGAATGAACTTATTCCATTTAAATGTTTGCTTGAGGTAGTTGACACCCTACAAAATAATTCAAAGTACTTCATTTGGTATCCATCAATTTTGGATCCATAGAGGTTAGTCATTATGCCAAACTCATAAGCAAATAAGCATTCAAAAATAATAAAACAAGAAATGAGTTCACAAGGCCAAAAGATATTTCATTTCATTAATCAAACTAGCTAAGTACATATATTCATCAAAATAATAACCAATTTGGTTAAGCATTTGCATTTTTCATTAGGGGTGGGCATAAAACCCAAAAGAACTGAACCACTCCATAAACTTAACCAAATTTAACCATTTAAAACTGTTTGAGAAAGAACCGGTTCTCATAATTAAACAGTTTTTAATATGTTTACAAATTGGTTAACCAATTTCCAATTCAATCTGGTTAACTTCATTAAACTGAACCCCATTACACAAATTCACATTTCAATCTCAAATTCCCAATTTCACCGATGAACCCTAGTCCCTTTTCTTCCATCTACGAGCAACGTAACATGCTTTGGATCATGCTCTGTTCATCATTCTTTGTAGCACTCTATTCATCTTCAAATTTTCTCCATCAATTTGGATCGTGGTCGCATCTCAATCAGTTTTAAGATCCTTTCGCAATCTCAGCCTCCTTTTGATTTGTGAAAGGTAAAAAATGAATCTTCATTTTATTTCATTTTACGCTCTCTCAGATCTGAAAATTTGTTGAGTCTTTCTGTTACTCTTTCTTCGATTCACTCTTCAGATATATCACTGTATGATGATACTCTTTGTTATTTCTGCTGTGTACAATTGTTAACTGTTCGATCTGCATGTCTTTTTATTTTTTTTTATTTTTGATTGTGCTTGTAAAATTTTTCTGGTAATTTTGTTTCTAGTTTCTACTCAAATCTAAAGTTAAGATTTTTCTGGTGATTAGTGAAAATTGTACTCTCTACCCTTCTCTAGTTGATCGTGAATTTTTCTAGTAATGAAGGATGCATTTTTCTGAGTTGTTCACTTAAAGCTTATGTTTTTAGTTTGGATATTTGACTTTTGGTTTGTTTTTTATTATGTGGGGTGGGGTTGTTCATTTGCTTGATTCTGGTTTAATTTTGAGGGTTGTTTTACCTGCTTTATTGCTTCATTGGTTAAGGTTTGCTTCAAGTTACGAATTAACATGGTTAGTACTAGGTGATGGTACCCATGTGTCACTTAACTGAACATACTGGAATAATTTGCCTTCTTAGTATTCATAGTACGGTTAGGCTGCCTAGGCATCAAAACCATTCTAAAGTTTTCATTAATTGTTGATTAGTCTTCTAATTTTTTCTTTGTTGAAAGAGGGGTCAACCTTGCTATTAGGGATGTAGTTAGCAGCGACCCGTATGTTATCATCAAAATGGGCAAGCAGGTCAAGTTTCTTTTCTTCTGTGATTTGCGTCCCTTGTTTATTCTTGTTGGTCTTGTATTCTTGTGACTCCTTATGATCTTTGTTCTTCTTTTTATTACTTAGTTGTATTTGGGGTTGCCTTGCTTTCTTCTGTGCATTCTATGACAAGTCTCCAGAGCTTGTTGACTCTTTTTCTGTGTTGATCTTTCTGCTAATTTTCTGTCTTTAATCTTAATCACTTTTTTACATGTCTCCTTCTTTCATCTTACTCTGCTTTGTTTCTCTCTCTCTCTCTCTCTCTCTCTCTCTCTCTCTCTCTTTCTCTTATATATACTAATAGCCTAGATTTTGATGCTTGTTTACCTTGCTGACTTTTGACTGATACATAATAGCTTCCTCCTCTCAGTAAAAACTCTGATAATAGCTTTTTGTCCAGATGTCAATTCGCATGCTGTTGTAGTTGGGTTTTTGGTTAAAGTAGGGCTTGATTCTACGATAGACTAGGCTAAGTTAAGGTTGTCCTTTGGGTGCAGGGGTTTATCTTTTGAGCTTTTGATGTTTCCTGCTGATTTGAGCACCAGTTATGTAATTTTTAGAGCATCTATAGATATTTATAAATTAGATCTCTAATTTTGTGGGTTAGGGAAGGATTGATCCATGGGTCAGCCTATATATATTAAAATATGTAGACTATATTATTCTCATTGAAGTAATGTTCATTTACCCAACTTCTTCACCATTTCCTATGTGAAGGAGATGGAGATTTTGGAAATAATTAATGTTGAGGTTAATAATTGACATCTTAATTTATATACAGATGTCATCAATAGGTGATCAGAATGACTTTTCAGTCTCAGAGACAGCAAAGCATCTGGTTTCTACTCCACCAGTTGTCTCTAACACTGCTGGTGTGCTACCGCCTCGCACTGATGGGCGTAGAAATCGGTCTGAGGCTTGGAAGTATTTTTCTGCGAAGTCTAGTTCAGATAAGAGAGCTAGATGCAATTATTGTGGTATCTTGATCAAATATGATAACAGAACAAGTGCCATGCGTTCTCATTTGAAGAGATGCAAGGATAATCAGGATAATGACAAAAACAAAAGGCAAAAATCGGTTCCATCCTCAACGAGGACTGCAGAAGGGCATGTTGTTTCTTCTCCTTTATATGCCAAATTTGACCAAGAGGCTTGTCGGAATGAACTCGTAAAGATGTTCGTGGTAGCTGAGCTCCCTTTTCGATTTATGGAGAATGAAGCTTTTCGGAAGTACACGAATGTGTTGCAACCAAGATTCAGTATCCCCTCACGCACTACATTAGCACGTGACATTTTCACATTATGGGATACAGAAAGAACGAACTTGAAGAAGTTTCTTTCGATACATTGTCGAAAAGTTTGCCTCACTACTGACTCATGGACTTCATGTCAAAATATGAGTTATATGTGTTTGACTGCCCATTTCATTGATAATAATTGGGGACTTCATAAGAAGATTCTAAATTTCTACCAAGTCACAAATCATTCAGGAGAGGTTATGACCAAGACTGTTGAGATGCACTTGAGTCGTTGGGAGTTGAATCGCATTTTCAGTTTGACAGTTGATAATGCTTCGTCAAATGATGTCGGGATTCAACATCTAAAAATGAGGCTAGCATCTTGGAATAGCTTAGTTCTGAAGGGAGATTACATTCATATGCATTGTTGTGCGCATATTCTGAATTTGATTGTGAATGAGGGGTTGAAAGAGATTGATGATTCTGTTTTGAGAATCCGCGGTGCAGTGAAGTACATAAGATCTTCTCCTTCTAGATTAAATAAATTCAAGGCATGTGTTGAGTGAGAAAAGATTGATTATAAGGGTCTAGTTTGCTTAGATGTTGAAACTAGGTGGAATTCGACCTATCTTATGTTGGAGGCAGCTTTGAAGCACCGAAATGCATTTGAGGAGCTGGAGATGCTAAACAAGAAATATGTTGATGAGTTAGAAAAAGGGAAGGGTGTGCCTACATATAAAGATTGGGATTATGCTTACTTAATTTTATCATTTTTGAAGATCTTCTATGATGCTACTCTGCGCATTTCTGGTACTTCTTATGTTACCAGCAATATATATATACAAACAGTATTTGGAATTGGGAAGAGGATCCGCCAATCCTGTGGCTCCGAGGATATAAGTGTAAGTATGATGGCTAAAAGGATAAAGAAGAAATATGACAAATATTGGGGAAATCCCAATAGTCTAAACATGTTGTTGTTAATTGCTGTTGTATTTGATCCTAGGTATAAACAAGGATATGTCAATTGGTCAATTAGTCAGATCTTTGATTTGGACGAGGCTGTTAAATTGCAAGATAAATTGGATTCTTGTTTGGAGTTACTTTTTGAGGAATATAATAGTCAGGAGGGGGGTCTCAAAGTGATACACAAGAAGCACGAGTTGTTGAAACTGATGATGATGATCCTTTTTGTTAGAATCAATTTTTAAAATCAACTGGGTACAAATCGAATGCCAAATCTGAGCTAAAGAAATATTTGAAGGAAGATTTAGAGACCAATCCTGACTTGGATATTCTAAGTTGGTGGAGGGTAAATTCAAGTCGATTTTCGATCCTTGCAAACATCGTTCGGGAGGTGTTGGCCATACCTGTCTACACTGTAGCCTCTGAGTCTGCATTTAGTACAGGAGGAAGGGTGCTTGATCCATATCATAGTTCCCTAACACCTAAAATGGTGGAAGCACTTGTCTGCACACAAGATTGGCTGAAAGGAACACCCTTCTCATTACTTTCTAAAGAGGACTTTGAGCAGCTTGAGAGATTTGAGCAAGGTAAGTTGATATTAATGTTCTCCATTTATGTTATTACTTATTGCTTTTTATACTATGTTTTCATAAGTAATGAGATGTTGTTGTTCTTTTTTACAGAGATGGTTTCTTAACAAGATGTTCCTTGTTCTTCTGCTATTTCTCTTGATGATTGAAGGGGATACATTTTTCTGTATTTATTTTACTGCTATTTTTTATCTTAGGATAATTGTGTATTGGATAGAGTTTGTAACTTTGTATTATAAAACAATACGTTTTATCTTGTTTTACTGCTATACAGTTCGACAACTTTGTATTATCATGTTTTTCTATATTGGTTCTATTACTTGGTTGTTTTAATCTTGATTCTGCTATGCATTTGTTAACTTTGGTATTGTAAATAACTTGAGACTTCATGTACTTGCTGAAAAACTACTTAGGTAATATATCTAATTATTTGATTTGGATATGATTTTTAACTCTTATTCTTTGTAACAGGAAGATGGATTTGATTTGGATATGACATATATCACTGAAAATATAATTGCCATGGGATTTCCGGCTGGTGATTTTAGCTTTGGAATTTTTGGATACATTGAGGTATATATATACCCAGTCAGTCTTATAGGAAGCTCTATTAAGTGCCTTGAATGATGAGACTCAAAGAATACAGGAGCAAGTATTTCTGATAGCAAGCCAAGGTTCATATCTCTGTCTATGATTATTTTTCCATGTGTTGGTTGCCCCCAAGATGCTTAATAGTTGTTAATTGAAACTATTCTTCCATGGGTACTATTCTTCCAATTTTGTTCTATCCCCACTGATGACCGTGAGACATGGTGGCTTCGCTGAGTATAGCCAGGTGTGATCAGTGTTTTGTGCACATCCTCACCACTTATCTTGCTGTGATCAGTGTTTTGTGTTTCTGGGCTCAGCAGTTTTTTTGGGGTGTTGCTTTTGCTATTGGAGCAGCTCTGCAGTTCTTGTATGTGATATCTGTTATAGATAGGTATGAGACTGAAATTAGCCTTTAGATATGTTTTCTGTTGGATTTTATGTCGTTTTCTTATTGCTGATTGGTTGCATGAAGTTTGTGGATCCATCCATATCCACATTTGAGGGTTGGGTTTTAGAGAGAAAAGTTATAAGATGTTTGGATTATAGTTTGTAAACCATGGTTTGACCTAATTGAAAAGCCACTTTTTTCACTTCCACTCAAACCATGGTTTATTCTGTTGTAGATTTATTACTGAGACTGACTACCTTTGTTGTTCTTTTGTTTTTTATAACTGGTATAAAATCACCCTTTTTTATGAACATAGAATTGTCTTTTCTCATAACAACAAATGGAATTGGTGTAGTAAAGTTATTTTGAAGGTTAATTCTATACAGAGGTAGAGCTTTCAAGAGTTTGAGCCCTAATTGGTAGAATTCACTTTCTAATTGAGTTCATTGGTTTAATTGTTTATTAAAAAATCAAGGTGTGAATCTCAATGTTCATCTTAGCGTGAAAGTGCTCAACCTTTTGAGAGCTCTACCTCTCCAAAGACTTACTGTGTTCTGAATGAATAATTCTATATCCTCCTAATAAATCCTCCTCCTATTTTACTTAAAGAAGAAAGTATTGAATTTTTTTTTAGTTCCCAAGATATTAAATGCTTCTACTTTTTTATTTAATAATTTCTATTTTAAGCAGGAGGATATTAGGAGGATATAACATTACTCCTTCTGAATATGTTGGTTTATCTAAAAGTCAATAGTGCACCTGGCTATACAGGTTAAATTATCTATATTGTGCAAATGAGAATTTTTCAATCTTCTTAGTGTGAGATATTTACATGAACATGATTCAGTTATTGCAGCACTCTTGGTGCTTACATTAAGGGATGTGATTAGCTATGCCTTCACAGAGGGTGAAGAGGTCGCTGCTGCAGTCTTAGATCTTAGCCCACTGCTAGCGCTTGCTATTGTCCTCAATGGCATTCAAAGTCTTATCTGGTAATTAATTCATATATATGCTCAAACCTCAAAAGTGATTCGATATTTGATGCTTGTAAATCGAAATATTTCCAGTGTTTTTCAAGTTTAAACACTAAGATAAGCAGGGCTTTGAACAAATTCAATTCTGGTAATTTCTGCTACAAATATCACTTTTATATATATTATGATGGTTGCAATGTTAACTAATTGAGTTTCAAATTTTAAAACTAAATGTTCAAATGCTCTTGGGAAAGCTTTTTCTGAACTTGGGATGAAAAACCAGTTTAGAACCAGTTTTGAACCAGTTTTGAACTGGTTCAAAACCGGTTTACCGAAACCCAAACTAGTTTTTGAACCGATTTCAAATCCAAACCGGTTTTTGAACCAATTTCAAACCTAAATCGATTTTTGAACCGGTTCCAAACTTAAACCGGTTCTAAACCGGTTCTGAACATGGTTTAAACCGGTTTTACTGAACCTAAACTGGTTCGGCCCTAGAAGAAAACTGGTTCGGTTTAAAAATTGAACCATTTTACCGGTTCGGTTTGGTTCAAATCAGTTCGGTTTTCATGCCGAACCGAACCATGCCCACCCCTATTTTTCATACATATCATTAACTGCATATTTTCAGACAAAACAAACAAAGAATTTAGCATATATTGATTATTAATACTATGCAACATATACAGCAACAAATGCAGCAGAACCTTTCAAATAAAGTAGGGGTAGGAATATTGCAACATCCCGAAAATTATTTATTTCATTATAAATAATCATTTTACAATATTTATGATTTTTAGGAATTTTTGTGGATTTTTCTGGAAACGATGAATATTTTAATATATTCTTTGTTTTGCGTGTGCACTGAGCCGAGCCGGGAAAATAGAATATTTTTCCTGAGACTGGTAAACCTTGAACTGTCAACGCGTCGACGGGGGATCTTACTAAACCCAAGGCTGTGCACAGTTTGTGAGGTTTGCATTTTTTGAGGTTTTATCTGTTAGATAAAATCGCTGTATCATAAAATTATCTGATGAATAATAAAATATTATTTTCATCAATTGTAACTTTTGTTCACTGAAAAAATAATTTTAACAGTGTAATTAATCATCTGTCGGATGTATTTAATTAAGGAGACAAGCTTACCATGCACTTTATCGAGAAGCGCGCGAAGCTTCTCAAGGAAGCTTTGAGGGAAGCTTCTAGGAAGCTTCCTCCAACCACTTCTCTCTCTCCTCCTCCTTTTTGGTGCTGCACGGTTGACTAAGGGGGGCATATTACATTTCATTTCTCTCATTTTCCCTCCCTCACGTCTGCTCTCTTCCTCTTTTCTCTCTTCTTCACACAGCAGCAACACCATTACCACCCACACCTCCATTTTAACTTCAAGTTGTCACACTCCTAGCACCCTCTTCGTGTTTGGAGGACCACCATCATTGAGGAAGTCATTTTCAAGAGTTCACCATTCTTTCCATCTTCATCCTTTTCCATATTTGAAGCTTAAAGGTTGGAGCTTTAAGGTAAAGCTCTCAACTTTCTTTTCCTCTCTTCTCATTTTCGTAACCCACGGTCATTTTGATGACCATGGGTATCCATTTCAAGATTTGGTTTTGATTTTGTAAGTTTGAATGTTTTAGGACTTCCAGGAAGCTAAGCATGAAATTTCTGACCAAAAAGGAGCAGCCTTTCTTTGTGCTTCTCTAAGGTAAGAGGAAGACACTCCTCCTCAACCTCTATTAGCATTTAGGAACGTTGTCTGTGATTGATAGTGAGGGAAACCTATTGAGGGCCACCCTTTGTTTGCATGTGTTTGTAAGATGTTATGCTTTTGGAATGTCTTTGTGTATATTGATATATATTGGATTGGATTGGGATGTATAATATGGAAGGAAATGACGTCGGATTGGTTCTCAGATGGCCACAGTTTAGAGCCTAAACTTTAGGGTCCTTTGTGAACAATTGTAATAATTTGAACTTCTGACCATTTAGTAGAATGTCAAAACCCGTCGAGTTTAGACTTCTGATCAAATCCGTCGAATTTGATTTTCTGACCAAATCCGTCGAGTTTGGACTTCTGACCATTAAGCACAATGTCAAAATCCGTCGAGTTAGAATGTCAAATCCGTCGAGTAGAGTTTCTGACCACTTGGGAGAGAAACTTCCCTAATGTCAAAATTCGTCGAGTTAGAATGCCAAATCCGTTGAGTTTAGACTCCTGACCATATCCGTCGAATTTGAACTCCTGACCAAATCCGTCGAGTTTAGACTCCTAACCATATCTGTCGAATTTGATCTTCTGACCAAATCCGTTGAGTTCAGACTTCTGACTATCAAGTACAATGTCAATACCCGTCGAATTTGGACTTCTGATCATTTTGTGTTTTCGTCGGTTCGACACTTGGAAGATTTCTCCAACGTCAACACCTATCCGTTGAAAATAGGGTTTCTACGAATTTTCTACTATATTCGACAGTTTTTTATCCCCATTCGATAGAATCCCCATTCGACAGAAATTCATTCTTTGCCATTCTTATGAAATAATGTTCGCCTATCTCTCATCAATCAGCCATGTTAATTACCATCGAAAGGTAACTTCAATTTTATACTAGATACATTGCCTCCGTCGAATTCAAGAGTGTAAGTTATCACCCAACACCTAGAAATTATATTAGTGGTATTGCTGGTGATTCTAGCCGTGTATCTTCCTGGACTCAAGACCTTTAGACTAATAAAAGCATATTAATCGTAAATCATTGGATGACTAGAAACTAAGTAGGGATTCATAAGCAGGGAAAAACAAGGAACGTGAGCATGCCTTACAACTGGTGAGAATTTTGAATAAAGGAAAAACATGAGTATGAGTGAGGCCGTGAGGAACATAATGAACCTAATGATTGACTTTTATTTTGACTCTGAATAGGATCGTGGATATCTTTAAAATGTGCTATTGGCTTGATGTGGACCCGTGAATGAGATCAAACCTTGTTGTTAAATCATATGACATGCATTTGAAGCATGATTGACTTAGTTGTCATGAGGAGCATGATTGAGTCATGCATTGTACAAAAAGAAAAAGAACGTCCATTGAACTTTGTTAAGGCCAAGTTGCCTAGGAGTTGAACACACCTTAGTGCGGGTGCAAATAGACAAGTGTAGGTCATTGGTTGACCTTGGGGGCGTCAGGGTGCGGGTACCTCGCAATGGACAGTTGGTAGCTCTTCTGTTCGTGGGGCAGACCGATGCAAACGCACTAACGATCCGGATCGAGACACTGTCCTATATCGTGATCTAGTGTAGACTGTCTGTACAATGCCATGATGTGCACGTGGATAAATTGATGGATTATAGCACTTTGGCCTCGGCAGCCGAGTTGCAGACGAGTCTCCTGATCTTTCTCTCCGACCGTTTGTGTTTAGCTCTATGGAGTAGGATTTTGACTATTGAATGCATGTGCATAGTGAGTCCATGAATTATCTGGCATTCATTGTTATTATAATTGGGACTATTGTATTTCTGATATATATACATATGACTGCCTGGAACTGTTTAGTTGATCATAACTGCTACTAAATGTTTATTTCCATTATTGTTGTCAAAACTGCTAGGTGGGCGCTTTGCGCCGTTTTGTTTCTTGATGCTATAATTGGTAATGATGGTAGGATGTCTTACCTCTTTCCTGTCTTTCCATTATTGTTTGTCTGTATATTGCGTCCCATTGAAGACGACTGCAAAGAAGCGGAAGCCCTAAACTTCCCCGATTTTTGGGCTCACCTCGACTAGCGACTGATGTAGAGCATGGAGACATGCACGCACAGATATCTGGGAGATGTGCACCTAACCTTCTTAGGAGGGTCAGAGTGCTGGCACATCAACTTTGATTCCGAGCGCTGCATCTACTTGGGGGATGTATCGATATCTCTAGCCTGGAGGCGCCATGAGCCGCCTATTTTCACCTGCTGTATTAGCCTACGTCTGGAATTTCATCTTCCTATACGGGAGATGTGGGGTGACCGTTATTACACCCCGTGGGAAGACTCCTTTCATTCCACAGCTCGGGCCCCGTCCCGTAACTTTGCTGTTCCTATGGTGGTTTCCTCTAACGAGGAAGATCCTGAGGAAGATCCGGAGGAGGTCCCTGAGGACGACCTCGAGGAGGTTCCTGAAGAGGATCCTGACATGATTCCTCCTCATTTGAGGGACTGATTTTACTTGTAGCTACTGAGGGCTACCAGTATTTTATTTTGGGGGCCTGATGTTTTGACTGTAGTGGGCTATATATTCTGATACCGTGGGGATGTGTATGTATAATCCTTCGGGAGGCAAGTATAGTTTTGCTTTTTGATATACCAGGCTTTGTAACTAAACAGGTTGATAATTATATATATATATATATATATAGATGCGATGTTAGTTTCCCATGTATGCTTTACTTCTTTTTGATTCTTTATTTCCATTATGTTTCGTCAACGTGGTTATTAATTATGGTTATTATATAAATAAATAAAAAATTTATTAATAATAAATAATAAATAATAATAATAAATATATTCGCTAATTTAATTACCCAACTATAATCGAGTAAATATATATTATATTAAAAGGAACCGGGTCTTAACTTAGTAAATTTTATTTCCGCATTGTAATTGACAATGTGACGTTCCCTTTTCCAAAAAGGGGCGTTACATTAAGTTGGTATCAGAGCCCCGGTTTATGTTTCTTTGGGTCTTGTGATTGAGTTTGTCTTGTTTGTGCTGTGTGTTCTCTGAATAGTATACGCAAAGGAGTATTGTTTGATATTCCTTGTAGATGCAACTAACTTCTCTGTGTTTTCAGTTAATCCAATCTGAGAAAGTAAGATAGCGCGAAGGGAAGACGTGGCAGCTGCTATAACAGTGATGCAGAGGATGGCTGAGGCCGTCGCACAGCAAACCGAGCAAGCTACTCAGCAGCAAGAGAGAGTTGCACAACAACAAGAACGGGCTGCTCAACAGCTCGAAGCTACTGTAGATGCTCAGAACCTGGTGGAGTTTTGACGCCACAACCCTCCTCAATTCAAAGGAGAGTTTGATCCGGACAAGGCTAGTCTGTGGCTCAAGGAGTTAGAAAAAGTCTTTCGAGGAATGAACTGCGCTGAGGACAAGAAGGTGAACTATGCTACTTTTATGCTGGTAGGCAATGCTGAAAACTGGTGGAACGGAGTGCAGAGAATGTTAGAAGCTGCAAACCGAGAGATTACTTGGGACTTATTCAAGGAAAAGTTCTTGGATAAGTACTTTCCTGCAAGCGCAAGGCATGCGAAGGAGTCAGAATTCCTCAACCTGCGACAAGGGAATATGACCGTTAGCGAGTACGCATCGAAATTCGAAAGCTTGTCACAGTTTTCAACATATTTTCAGAATCAACCAAATGAAGCATGGAAATGTCAAAAATTCATAGAAGGACTGAGGTACGAAGTGAAGAAGGCTGTAATCACCTTGAAGATCAACGAGTTCTCAGAATTACTGGATACCTGTTGTGATGTAGAGGCTCTGGAGCAATCTAGAGATACCAGAAGCAGGAACTTTGGGCCTACGAGGTTCCAGAGAGGCGGCAGTAATAGTGCTAACCACTTCCAGAAGAAGCTGTATTCCCGACCGATGGGAAATCAGCAACAATCCATGGGTGGAAGTGTTGGTGGAGGTTCTACTGGGAACCGGACTGGCCAGAACACGGCGTATCCTCCTAAATGCATGAAGTGTGGGAAAGACCACCTCACGAGGGACCGTACCATAAAGGGAATCATCTGTTTCAGATGTGGCAAAACCTGGCCACGTGTCTCGAGACTGCAATCAGGCGAAGGCCGAACTTTCAATGAATGTCGCAAGAGCCAAGAAACCACAAGCTGGAGGGCGAGTTTACACCATGAGCGGAGCTGAGGCCTCCGAATCCGAAGATTTGATACAAGGGGAAGGCACCGTAGAAGGTAATCTTTTAACTGTACTGTATGACTCTGGGGCAACCCATTCTTTCATATCATATGACTGTGTGCAAAGGCTGGGTCTACTTGTGTCGTCTTTGCCTTTTGACTTAACTATTTCTACCCCCACTGATAAACCGGTAGTTACTACCAAAGTTTGTTTAAACTGTCCATTGGTTGTTGAAGGTCGAACCTTTTCGGTCGATCTGATCTGTTTACCCCTTTCCCAACTAGATATTATCTTAGGGATGGACTGGTTGTCTTCCAACCATGTTCTATTAGACTGTTCCAGAAAGACCATAGTTTTTGCCATAGATGAGAATTCTATATTTTTGACAGCCAACCGAGTTCAAGCTCTCTTGAAAGAAGGAGCTCACGGATACATGCTATTGTCTTCTTTGAAAGTCGAGAATGAGGTTGATGTGAACATGATTCCAGTGGTGAATAAGTTTCCCAAAGTCTTTCCTGAGGATGTACCTGGTTTACCACCGGCTCAAGAGATAGAGTTTGCTATCGACCTAGTACCGGGAGCTGGTCCCGTGTCTATAGCACCTTATAGGATGGCACCGACAGAGTTAGCTGAGCTCAAGAAACAGCTAGAAGAGCTTTTGGAAAAGCAATTTGTCTGACCAAGTGTGTCACCATGGGGAGCACCAGTTCTGTTAGTTCGCAAGAAGGATGGCACATCAAGATTATGTATGGACTATCGGCAGCTGAACAAAGTAACAATCAAGAACAAATATCCACTCCCGAGAATTGATGACTTAATGGACCAACTAAAGGGAGTAGCGGTGTTCTCGAAGATCGATCTGCGATCTGGGTATCATCATATACGAGTAAAGATGGAGGATGTACCCAAGACTGCTTTTCGTACCCGATACGGTCATTACGAATACCTCGTGATGCTGTTTGGTGTGACGAATGCACCAGCTATCTTTATGGACTACATGAATCGAATCTTCCATCCTTACTTGGACAGATTCGTTGTGGTCTTCATTGATGACATTCTGGTATACTCTCAAAATCAGGAGGACCATGCTGAACATCTCAGTATAGTTCTTCAGATTCTGAAGGAGAAGGAATTGTATACCAAACTGTCGAAATATGAGTTCTGGCTGGAAAAAGTTAAGTTTCCAGGTCACATGATCTCGAAGGATGGGATTGTAGTGGATCCATCGAAAGTGGAGGCAGTGTTATAGTGGGAAAGGCCAACGTCAATAACGGAGATCCGAAGCTTCGTGGGCTTAGCTGGATATTACCGGTGTAACATCCCGAAAATTGCTTATTTCATTATAAATAATTATTTTATAATATTTGTGATTTTTGGTGATTTTTGTGAAATTTTCTGGAAACGTTGAATATTTTAATATATTCCTCGTTTTGCGTATGCACTGAGCGGAGCCGGGATAACGAAATGTTCTCCCTGAAGCTGGTAAACCTTGGACTGTCAACGTGTCAACGGGGATCTTACTAAACCCGAGTCCCGGGCACAGTTTATGAGGTCTACATTTTTTTGAGGTTTTATCTGCTAGTGTAATAAATCATCTGTCAGACAAGCTTACTATGCACTTCATAGAGAAGCGTGCGAAGCTTCTCAAGGAAGCTTCTTCTAACTATTATTTTATTATTTCTCTCTCCTCCCATTTTGTGCTGCACATTTGAATTAAGGGATCTAATTCATTTTTCATCCACACATTTTCCTCCTCCTGTACGTAGCACTCACTATTCACTCATCTTTCTCTCTTTCCATTTCTCCTTACAGCAGCACCATCCACCCACATTCACATTTTTATCTTCCAAAACCGTCACACTCCTAGCACCATTTCGTGTTTGGAGAAACACCATACCTGAGGGAATCATCTCCAAAGTTCTACATTTTCTTCATCTTCATTTTCCTCCACGGTTGAAGCTTAAAGGTTGGAACTTTAAGGTAAAGTCCTTAGCTTTTCCTCATCTCTCCTCATTTTCGAAACCCACTGTCATTTTGATGACCATGGGTATCCCTTTCAACACTTGATTCTGATTTTGGTGAGCTTGAATGTTTAAGGATCTCCTAGGAATTGAAAACGTGATTTCTGACCAAAAAGGAGCAGTTTTTCTTTGTGCTTCTCCAAGGTAAGAGGAAGACACTCCTCCTCAACCTCTTCTAGCATTAAGGAACCCTGTTGTGCTTGTCGGTGAGGAAGTCCTGACGAGGGCTATCCTTTGCTTGCTTGGTTTTTATGATTCTGTGCTGTGCTGTATTTAGTTGTTTACGCTGTTTGCATGATTTGTTAAGTTTGATAATATATTCGACAGAGTGGAATGCATGATGTTTGGTTTGACAATTTTGCATGTTAGTATGTTCACATGTTCGACTGAAAATTGGAAAGCATGGTACTTGGATGATTTTGCATGTCAATATATATATTCGACGAATGCATGAAATTGGAAGGAAATGATGTCGGATTCATCCCTGGGATGGCCATGGTTTTGAGGCCCGAATCGGGATTCGGGTGAACTAGGATAATAAATGGAATTCAAATCGCTTAGGTATCCAATCTTTGTAAGCGTGAATTCAACTATTCGACACCGAACCTTGTCCAACTTTTGACAACCAACTTCTAAACCTTTAATGCTTCCGTCGGTTCGACACATGGGGCCCTTTACAATGTCAAAATTTGTCGAGCTAGTGACCCCTTAACACCTCCGTCGATTTTGACATGCGAGAAAACTTATTTATGACTCAAAATCCGTCGGATTAGAACTTGTGACCCTTTGGCACATCCTTTGGTCGAACATGAATGAAACTTCTCCAATAACACAATTCGTGGACTTTAAATTTATGACTCTTAGCATTTCCGTCGGATCAGTATGAGTGAGAATCTTCCCTATTATTCAAAATCCGTCGAATTAGGAATTGTGACCCTTTTAGCATTCCTTCGGATCAGCATGAGTGAAACTTCCCTATTGTCCCAGAAACCTGTCGAGTTTGATATCCTAATTACTTAGTAAAATGTTAAAATCCGTCGAGTATGGACTTCTGGCCAAACCTGTCGAGTTTGATATCCTAATTACTTAGTAAAATGTTAAAATCCGTCGAGTTTAGACTTCTAACCATTTCCGTCGAATGTCAAAACCCGTCGAGTTTAGATTTTTGATCACTAAACACAATGTCAAAATCCATCGAGTATGAACCCCGATCATGCCCGTCGAGATTGATCTTCCGACCAAAACCCGTCGAAATAGAGTCCCTGGACACTTAGGAGAAACTGCCCCAAAGTCAAAAATCGTCGAGTTTGAGAGACAATGCTTGTCGAGTAGATGAATTTCTCCAGACCCGTCGAAATTAGAGATTTCGACTAGTGTTTCGTCGGTTCGACACTTGGGAGATTTTCTCCAACGTCGACAAATATACCCGTCGAATTGAGGCTTTTGTTGACTCTCTGGAGGGTTCGACAGTTTTGATCTTCGTCCGACAGAACCCCCATCCGACAGAAATTGATTTCTTGCCAATCCTATTATAAAATGTTTTCCCCATTCTTCCCTCCTCCTGTTACATTATTCTCCGTCGAATGGCAGCTTCAATTATTCATAAAACGTATTGTCTTCGTCGAATTCAAAAGTATACCTATCACCCAACACCTAGTAATTGAAATCTGTGACTCAGTTTGTGATTCCGACCGTGTATTTTCCTGGACCCAAAACCTTGGGACTAATAGAGGCATATTGATTATAAATAAATGGGATGACTAGAAATTAATTAGGGATGCATAAACAAGGAAGAACATGAGAGTGAGATTTTGAGATCTTAGAATAACCTTTTAAGGGCCTATGAATAAATTACCTAAGAGGATTTAAGTTAACCAAGAGAATTCCCTTAGAGACAAACTCTGTAAGTAAAGCTAAACCTAAGTAAGAATTCATAATACGCTTTAAAATGTATTAATTTATTTAACAACAATATCATGCTATTGTGGGTCCATGTGGGTGACCATTGATTGGGTTAATTCTTACTTGGGCAAATTGTGACGTATGATGGAATATTATGTAATAATGATCATACATGATTATGCATAGAGTCTGTATGCATTATGGATAAATCATATGACATGCATTTGAGGCATGATTGGCCTAGTTTGGTATGAGAAGCATAATTAAGTCATGCATTGAACCCATATGCATTTAAATGTACATTATCATTGTGACATTGGGTCGACGAAATATACTTTGAGAAACATCTGGTTGACGATTGAGTCGGATGTACTTTGAGAAACATCTGGTTGACGATTGAGTCGGATGTACTTTGAGAAACATCTGCATAGTGAGTCCATGAATTATCTGGCATACATTGTTATTATAATTGGAATTGTTGTATTTTTTATATATCTATATATATATGACTGCCTGAAACTGTCTGGTTGATTATAATCAACTAAATGTTTATTACCATTATTGCTTTGTCATAAATGCTATGTGGGCGCTTTCTTGTGTTTGGTTTCTTGATGCTATGACCGGTAATGATGGTAGGATGTCTTACCTCTTTCTTGTACTTTTCTTGCTCTATGTTAATTTTTTGTTAAGGACTATAAGTGGGAACGAAGTTGGATTCCTTTGGATTTTATTGGTTTGACCTCTCGCATTCGGTGATGCCGTCATGCAAAGGGAGCTCTTTTTGGGGTTTGTTCGAATTGTGTTCGCTTTGATACCAAGACCAGTAGAGTCGACTAGACCGACAAGCGTATGTGACATCTTTGGGATCGACTTTGACCATGAAGAGGACTGCGATTGAAGACCTTATCTTGTATTTCTCACTACACCTAGGTGAGCCTTAATTGCCTCACGCATTCGGGATACGATGGAGTGCCCAACTCCTTAGTCGTAGATATATTATGGGTAGTTTATATTTTATTTGCATTACCTATATAAAGTGTATTTTTGAGTACATGTATGCTTCAAGGCAATTATCCAGACTTAAATGTTGTAAATTAAGTACATATTATAATTCATAATTAAACTGGTTGTATATGTAACTACTCATTCGTGGCTCCTATTTTCCTCATATAAGAAATGTTTAATATTTATGGTAAATTTGTTGTTTGACAATGTTAGCACGTCGACATTTAGTGACCGTGACATAATGACGATTGTGCATTGGTTATTAAATCGAGGGGTGTTACAACCGGAGGTTCATTGAGGGATTCTCCAAGATTGCTGGACCACTTACACAACTCACAAGGAAAAACCAAGCTTTTGAGTGGACCAACAGCTGTGAGCAGAGTTTCCAAGAGTTGAAGAATCGGCTGACTACCTCACCAGTGTTAGTGCTACCCGACCCGAATGAGCAATTTGAGGTATATTGCGACGCTTCTTACCAAGGACTGGGATCGGTACTTATGCAACATGGAAGAGTAGTGGCTTATGCTTCAAGGCAGTTGCGAGTGCACGAGAAGAACTACCCAATGCACGACTTGGAGTTAGCGGCTGTAGTTTTTACTCTGAAGATATGGAGGCATTTTCTCTACGAAGTGATGTTCAACATTTTCAGTGATCACAAGAGTCTGAAGTATTTGTATGATCAGAAGGAGTTGAACATAAGGCAACGAAGTTAGTTAGAGTTCTTGAAGGATTATGATTTCCAACTTCTGTATCACCCTGGCAAGGCAAATGTTGTGGCAGATGCTCTAAGTAGGAAGATGATCAGTGTCTCTGCCTTGATGATCAAGGAAAAGGATATGCTAGAGCAGTTCAGAGATGTGTGGTCTTTTATCGAGTTAGAACCAGGGAAGATTCGCATGAATATGGTTACCATCACAAGTGTGCTAATGGATGACATAAGAGAAAAGCAGAAGGTTGACAAGTTCTTACAACAAGTGAGAGATCAAGTGAAGCAAGGCGATGAAATAGTGTTTACGGAAGGAATGGACGGAATATTGAGATTCCGTGGAAGAGTTTGTATTCCCCGTGACAAAGAGCTTAGAGAATATATCATCAACCATGCTTATACAAGCCAGCTGAGTATGCATCTGGGCATAACAAAAATGTACCAAGACTTGAAGAAGTTGTTCTGGTGGCATGGAATGAAGAGTGACGTCACTAGACGTGTATCGACTTATCTAGTCTGTCAAAAAGCTAAAGTGGAACATCAGAGACCAGCGGAATTGCTGCAACCGTTGTCTATTCCTGAATGGAAGTGGGACAGTATTGCAATGGATTTTGTAGTCAGATTGCCAAGAACAAGAAAAGGTCATGATTCAATTTGGGTAATCGTGGACCTACTCACGAAATCAACACATTTTCTCCCGATCGACATAAAATACAAACTGGAGAGATTGACTCAGATCTATATTGGAGAGATTGTCAGATTGCACGGTGTGCCTACGAGTATTGTTTCGGATAGGGATCCGAGATTTACTTCAAGTTTCTGGGAGAGTTTGCAAGAAGCGTTGGGGACAAAGTTACGTCTGAGTTCTGCTTATCACCCGCAGACCGACGGTCAATCTGAGATAACGATCCAATCTTTGGAAGATTTGCTTAGAGCTTGTACCATAGAGCAGACTAGAAGCTGGGATGACATTCTACCATTGATAGAATTCACCTACAACAATAGTTATCATTCGAGTATAGGAATGGCACCCTATGAAACTCTGTATGGACGACGGTGTCGAACACCTCTGTGTTGGTACCAAGATGGCGAGCGCCTTACTATTGGACCAGAGATTATACAGCAGACAACTGAGAAGGTTAAAATGATTCAGGAAAAGATGAGGACGGCTCAGAGTCGGTAAAAGAGTTATGCAGACCAAAGGAGAAAGCCTCTTGAGTTTGAGGAAGGCGAGCATGTATTCCTGAAAGTCACACCTACGACTGGGTGTAGGCTCTCTAAAATCTAGAAAACTCACTCCAAAATTCCTTGGACCATACCAAATCATTCACCGAGTAGGTCCTGTAGCCTACCAAATAGCCTTACCTCCTTTCCTTTCAAACATTCATAATGTTTTCTATGTGTCACAACTTCGAAAATACCTCCCTGACCCAAGTCATGTCATAGCACCGGATACAGTATAATTAAAAGAAAACTTAACTTATGTGGCACCTCCTGTAAGAATCGAGGATAGAAGGATAAAGCAATTAAGAGGCAAGGAGATCGCTTTGGTGAAGGTAATCTGGAACGAGGTGACTGGAGATGCAACCTGGGAGCTGGAAGACAAGATGAAGGAGCAACACCCACAGTTATTCTAAGGTATGCAAATTTCAAGGACGAAATTCCTTTTTAGAAGGGGAGTGTTGTAACATCCCAAAAATTATTTATTTCATTATATATAATCATTTTACAATATTTATGATTTTTAGGAATTTTTGTAGATTTTTCTGGAAACGATGAATATTTTAATATATTCTTTGTTTTGCGTGTGCACTAAGCGGAGTCGGGAAAATAGAATATTTTTCCTGAGGCTGGTAAACCTTGAACTGTCAACGCGTCGATGGGGGATCTTACTAAACCCGAGGTCGGGCACAGTTTGCGAGGTTTGCATTTTTTGAGGTTTTATCTGTTAGATAAAATCGCTGTATCATAAAATTATCTGATGAATAATAAAATATTATTTTCATTAATTGTAACTTTTATTCACTGAGAAAATAATTTTAACAGTGTAATTAATCATCTGTCGGATGTATTTAATTAAGGAAACAAGCTTACCATGCACTTTATCGAGAAACGCGCGAAGCTTCTCAAGGAAGCTTTGAGGGAAGCTTCTAGGAAGCTTCCTCCAACCACTTCTCTCTCTCTCCTCCTTTTTGGTGCTGCACGGTTGACTAAGGGGGGCATATTACATTTCATTTCTCTCATTTTCCCTCCTTCACGTCTGCTCTCTTCCTCTTTTCTCTCTTCTTCACACAGCAGCAACACCATTACCACCCACACCTCCATTTTAACTTCAAGTTATCACACTCCTAGCACCCTCTTCGTGTTTGGAGGACCACCATCATTGAGGAAGTCAATTTCAAGAGTTCACCATTCTCTCCATCTTCATCCTTTTCCACCTTTGAAGGTTAAAGGTTAGAGCTTTAAGGTAAAGCTCTCAACTTTCTCTTCCTCTCTTCTCATTTTCGTAACCCACGGTCATTTTGATGACTATGGGTATCCATTTCAAGATTTGGTTTTGATTTTGTAAGTTTGAATGTTTTAGGACTTCCAAGAAGCTAAGCACGAAATTTCTGACCAAAAAGGAGCAGCCTTTCTTTGTGCTTCTCTAAGGTAAGAGGAAGACACTCCTCCTCAACCTCTATTAGCATTTAGGAACGTTGTCTGTGATTGATAGTGAGGGAAACCTATTGAGGGCCTCCCTTTGTTTGCATGTGTTTGTAAGATGTTTATGCTTTTGGAATGTCTTTGTGTATATTGATATATATTAGATTAGATTGGGATGTATAATATGGAAGGAAATGACGTCGGATTGGTTCTCGGATGGCCACGGTTTAGAGCCTAAACTTTGGGGTCCTTTGTGAACAATTGTAATAATTTGAACTTCTGACCATTTAGTAGAATGTCAAAACCCATTGAGTTTAGACTTCTGATCAAATCCGTCGAATTTGATTTTCTGACCAAATCCGTCGAGTTTGGACTTCCGACCATTAAGCACAATGTCAAAATCCGTCGAGTTAGAATGCCAAATCCGTCGAGTAGAGTTTTTGACCACTTGGGAGAGAAACTTCCCCAATGTCAAAATCCGTCGAGTTAGAATGCCAAATCCGTCGAGTTTAGACTCCTGACCATATCCGTCGAATTTGAATTCCTGACCAAATCTGTCGAGTTTAGACTCCTGACCATTTCTATCGAATTTGATCTTCTGACCAAATCCGTCGAGTTCAAACTTCTGACCATAAAGTACAATGTCAATATCCGTCGAATTTGGGCTTCTGATCATTTCGTGTTTTCGTCAGTTCGACACTTGGAAGATTTCTCCAACGTCAACACCTATCCGTCGAAAATAGGGTTTCTGCGAATTTTCTACTATATTCGACAGTTTTTTATCCCCATTCGACAGAATCCCCATACGACAGAAATTCATTCTTTGCCATTCTTATGAAATAATGTTTGCCTATCTCTCATCAATCAGCCATGTTAATTCCCGTCGAAAGGTAACTTCAATTTTATACTAGATACATTACCTCCATCGAATTCAAGAGTGTAAGTTATCACCCAACACCTAGAAATTATATTAGTGGTATTGCTGGTGATTCTAGCCGTGTATCTTCCTGGACTCAAGACCTTTGGACTAATAAAAGCATATTAATCGTAAATTATTGGATGACTAGAAACTAAGTAGGGATTCATAAGCAGGGAAAAACAAGAAATGTGAGCATGCCTTACAACTGGTGAGAATTTTGAATAAAGGAAAAACATGAGTATGGGTGAGGCTGTGAGGAACATAATGAACCTAATGATTGACTTTTATTTTGACTCTGAATGGGATCGTGGATATCTTTAAAATGTGTTATTGGCTTGATGTGGACCCGTGAATGGGATCAAACCTTGTTGTTAAATCATATGACAAGCATTTGAAGCATGATTGACCTAGTTGTCATGAGGAGCATGATTGAGTCATACATTGCACAAAAAGAAAAAAGAACGTCTGTTGGACTTTGTTAAGGCCGAGTTGCCTAGGAGTTGAACACACCTTAGTGCGGGTGCGAATAGACAAGTGTAGGTCATTGGTTGACCTTGGGGGTGTCAGGGTGCGGGTACCTCGCAATAGACAGTTGGTAGCTCTTCTGTCTGTGGGGCAGACCGATGCAAACGCACTAACGATCCGGACCGAGACACTGTTCTATATCGTGATCTAGTGTAGACTGTCTGTACAATGCCATGATGTGCACGTGGATAAATTGATGGATTATAGCACTTTGGCCTCGGCAGCCGAGTTGCAGACGAGTCTCCTGATCTTTCTCTCCGACCATTTGTGTCTAGCTCTATGGAGTAGGATTTTGACTATTGAATGCATGTGCATAGTGAGTCCGTGAATTATCTGGCATTCATTGTTATTATAATTGGGACTATTGTATTTCTGATATATATACATATGACTGCCTGGAACTGTTTGGTTGATCATAACTGCTACTAAATGTTTATTTCCATTATTGCTGTCAAAACTGCTAGGTGGACGCTTTGCGCCGTTTTGTTTCTTGATGCTATAGTTGGTAATGATGGTAGGATGTCTTACCTCTTTTCTGTCTTTCCATTATTATTTGTCTGTATATTGCGTCCCATTGAAGACGACTGCAAGGAAGCGGAAGCCCCAGACTTCCCTGGTTTTTGGCCTCACCTCGACTAGCAACTGCTGTAGAGCATGGAGACACGCACGCACAGATTTCTGAGAGATGTGCGCCTGACCTTCTTAGGAGGGCCAGAGTGCTAGCACATCAACTTTGATTCCAAGCGCTGCGTCTACTTGGGGGATGTATCAATATCTCTAGCCTAGAGGCGCCATGAGCCGCCTATTTTCACCTGCTGTATTAGCCTACGTCTGGAATTTCATCTTCCTATACGGGAGATGTGGGATGACCGTTATTACACCCCGCGGGAAGACTCCTTTCATTCCACAGCTCGGGCCCCATCCCGTAACTCTGCTGTTCCTATAGTGGTTTCCTCTGACGAGGAAGATCTTGAGGAAGATCCCGAGGAGGTCCCTGAGGACGACCTCGAGGAGGATCCTGACACGATTCCTCCTCATTTGAGGGACTGATTTTACTTGTAACTATTGAGGGCTACCAGTATTTTATTTTGGGGGCCTGATGTTTTGACTGTAGTGGGTTGTATATTCTGATACCGTGGGGATGTGTATGTATAATCCTTCGGGGGGCAGGTATAGTTTTGCTTTTTGATATACCAGGCTTTGTAACTAAACAGTTGATAATTATATATATATATAAATGCGATGTTAGTTTCCCATGTATGCTTTACTTCTGCTTTGATTCTTTATTTCCATTATGTTTCGTCAACGTGGTTATTAATTATGGTTATTATATAAATAATAAAAAAATTATTAATAATAAATAATAAATAATAATAATAAATATATTCTCCAATTTAATTACCCAACTATAATCGAGTAAATATATATTATATTAAAAGGAACCGGGTCTTAACTTAGTAAATTTTATTTCCGCATTGTAATTGACAATGTGACGTTCCCTTTTCCAAAAAGGGGCGTTACAAATATTAGCAGTAGGGAAAGCCAAGCGTTGTGGCCTTTAACAGATTTTATTCGAATACCATGAGATGTATTCAAATAGAACGGTTTAGAAAGGTCAAGGGACGCACCCTTCTGACAGAAGGTATTCGAATACCTCACCAGGTATTCGAATAGATGGCCAAATTTGGCTTGACTGCTAACCTATGGTATTCGAATGCTTTTTACAGTATTTGAATACTCCCAAAAGGAAGAGAAGGCCAGAGGAGCAAGTATTCGAATATCTTACAAGGTATTCGAATACTCTGAGCACTTGTGAGTAAAAACGAAAAGATCAATATTCGGGGTATTCGAATGACTACTTAGTTATTCAAATAGCTTTATCGAAAAAAAAAAAACACAAGATTTCTCGTATAACAGCAATGGTATTCAAATACCATATGGAGGTATTCGAATAACTTAAACAATATATCATATATATATGCCCAGAAAATACGTTTTTGAGAGATGAAAAACTTATCTTTTGATGGAATACCTGCAAAAAAAAAAGTTTTGGGATAACTTCGACGTTCAAGTCAGTAATAATTCAAGAAGGATGAAATCATAATTAAGCAATAAATTCAAATATTTAATTATATGTATGATTTATCAAAAACTCAAGCTCAAGGATATTCTCATTAGACATGTTATTTCAAGCAATGAGCATACTTTATCTAGCATATTAATATGCAGAAGGATTTTCAAATAATAATTGTAAAGATTAAAAATGACCACGCAATTTAGCACTCATTTTAACATGCATTCATGACAATCAAACTAAATACTTGATTCTTACAAAAACATTTTGAAACAACCAAGCATTATGTTAGAAAGGGATAAAACAAGATAAAACCATCTAACACAAATACCCATTTTAAGTCATGATTAAACAAAAACTCATACTCAAGGATATTATCATCAATCATGTCATTTCAAACAATGAGCATACTTTTATCTAGCATATTAACGTGTAGAAATATGTTCAAGACATAAAGCTAGAAAAGCATAACATAAGTTTCACTTATCCAAGGATTACAAGTCTATGCTTCATGGAGACAAGGAAGAGAGCTTGAACTTATTTATGATATTTGTATTTGGAGCAGCCACTTTCAAGATGCCAAAGTCACTTCTTAGCCTTCAAGTATACCTACAACACACTTCAATTTTTGACTTTTGATACCCAAATTTTCTTGGGTCCTTATGTGTTAGTTTTTGAATATTAATCTATTATGCTCTCATAAAGATCAATTTTTCATAATATGTAAATTGAGCACGATAAATTAAATAATTAAATACCATTAAGCACATAGTTGATAGTATGCTTACTTTCATGATATATAGACGATTTTAAAGCATATAAAGCATACATAAGCATTATAGACCCTTATGTACCAAGATATATAACAAATTAATGAACTATGATATAATAAGAGTGAACATAATCATGTGTTAAACATAATATTCAAATTTTTTCAAGTACACATGATTCTATTAATCAATTAAGACCTACAAGGAATATACCTCAAATTTATTGACTTTGCATGTGAGTGTGCATAAGAGATAAAAGCTTTTGATACCTTGACCTTGGTAATCAAGGAAATACTTTTTCTTATCCATTGCTTCTCTTTTGGAGTCTTGAACTTTGCAAGTTCTACATTTTGTACTTGAAAAGCTTTGGTTGAAGCCATCTTCCTTCTTTGACCAAAGTTTCTACCATTAGGCTTTGGAAGCATTCTCCTTGATGATTCCTCTTTCTTTTGACCAATTTGTCCATCCTTTTGAGAAATATTCTGCATAATTGAACTACTAGGAGGACATTTTGGTACCCACTTCATTTTGGGTCCTTGAATGTTAGTATTAGGGCCTTTAGGATTTTTAGGAACCCATACCATACAATTTCTCATATAAAGATTTCTTCTATAATTGCATAAATGAGAAATATGTCCTAGATAACCACAAAAATTGCAAACAATTGAATTTAATGATGGCTTGATAATTTGAATATCATTTTTGAAAAACTTAAGCCTTTTGTTATTTTTATATTCTAAATTATTTTTGCCATAAGCCTTACTTGAATTTTTATGTGAAATAATATCAATTTTATTCTCATTGACAAGCATAGAATTTAAGCAATTATAACCATTTACTTTGGCATATTCAGAATATAAGTTCTCAACTTGATTTTCTAAATTAATGCACTTTTCACAAGAAGTTGAGGTTTCACATTTTAAAGACATTTCCTCATTCAGAAAAATATATTTATTTTTCAAAGTTTTAATTTCACTTTCAATAAAGGAAATGTTTTCCAAACACGATAAATTTTTCTTTTCTAAATTCAACAAACCATCATACAATTCATTATATGCACATTGTAACTCATTGTAGGAATGACTATAATCTAGTTTAGAATTATTTACCTCAAAGTCCTTTTTAGCCATATAGGAAGTAGTTTCAATTTCTAGCGTACTTGGCTCTTTAAGAGAATCATCTTCTTCCTCATCAATTTTATTTTGTTTTGCCTCTTCTTTAAATTGAGCACCATCGTCACCAAGAGGCATTTGACTCCCTTCAATAGTTTGAACATCTCTTTGAGGATGCATTTCATGACAAGCTTCCTTCAATGACTTTTGCTCTTTTTGCTTTCTATATACAACTTTATGTACAAAATCATTGTTAGTAAGATAAATAGCATCAAGAGTGTCCAAAATTTCTTTGGCACTAGAACAACTTTTAATTTTACCATAAGCATCATCATTCAAACTACTTCTCAAAATTTGCATAGCTCTAATATTCAAAGAAAAGCATTTCTTGTCATAGACATTCCAAGTTTGTTTTGGTTTACAAATAAATTCATTTAGCACAACATCCCACAAATCCAAATCAACAGATTGCATATAAAACTCTATTCTAGCTTTCCAATAAACAAACTGCACACCATCAAAAAATGGTGGTTTATCAATTTTAAAACCTTCCATTTTGAAAAACTTTCAAGGTTGCTAATAAACAAGGATCTTTAACTCTAAGTGGTTAAGCTTTCACCAGAGCACGAAGCTCTGATATCACTTGTTAGTCATGGCAACCATTACCCAAGAGGGAGGGTAAATTGGGTATGAAAAACTTTTCACAAAAGCTCTTAAAATAAACACAAATATTTAAGCTATTAAATAAAAGAGAAAGAATTGCGAGAAGAAGAATAAAAGCTTTAAGAACAGCAAATAAATAAATGTGCAATAATATAAAATTACGTAAAATAAAGAGATTGAGAAGAGAAAAGTAGGCACGATATTTATCCTGATTCGACCACTAACCCACTTGTGATCTACGTCCAGTCCTCGAAAATAATCCGAGATTTTTCACTATGTATACAAGCTTCAATAGGTGCTTGAAACCGTTACATAAAAGAGCACTTTTCATACACAGGAAAACTCTACCCTTGTGCTAAAGCCTCAGCCTGCAGGGATACCTCACCTTTATACAAACCTTGAAGGGATACCTCACCCTTATACAAATCTTGAAGGATACCTCACCTTCAATATAGAAGAATAGAAATATAGATGAAAAGAAACTCTCACTCAGAGTAAATAATACAAATTGAAGTGCTAAGAGACTCTCAAAAGATATCTCAAAGTTTTAGCAAAAAGAGACAGAAAATAGGCATAAAATATAAATCACATTTTTCAGAGTAAGCGCAAATTAAACAGATAGCTAGGCTTCTTGTAAATAAGACCCACGGTCTCTATTTATAGAGTTTAAAGGAAAATGCCCATTGGAGGAATTAAATCTGTAATTATTATGAGAATATGTTCGTTAGTTTTTCCATATCAGTATTCATAAAAAGTCGTGTTTATTCGAATAGATTTAGGTGTTATTTGAATAACACTATTCATAATGCAATCTTGAAAAGCAAACTGATATGTGTTATTTGTAACGCCCCTCTTCCAAGGGAACGTCACATGGTCGATTACAATGCGGAAATAAAGTTAGGTGAGTTGAGACCCGGTCCATTTTAATAAGACGCGTATATTCACTAGATTATAGTTGGGTATTTTAATTGGCGGTTATGTTATATACATACCTTTTTTTTCTTCTTTTTAATTAGTAACCATGTTGACGAGACATCAATGGAAATAAAAGATCAAACAGAAGTAAAACATGCATAGGAATTAATATCTGCATCATCATATATATGTATATATATAAGTTTACCAAAACATTTAGTTACAAGCTTGGTACATCAAAAGCAAAACTATACCGCCCCCAAAGTATTACATACACATACCCACGGTATCGAATTTACAACCCACTACAAACAAAACATCGGGCCCCCAAAATAAAATACTTGGTAGCCTTCAAGTAGCTACGAGTAACATCAATCCCTCAAGTGAGGAGGAATCGTGTCGGGATCCTCTTCGGGGTCCTCTTCGGGGTCGTCCTCGTGGACTTCCTCGGGATCTTCCTCGGGATCTTCCTCATCATCGAGGAAATCACCATAGGAATAGCGAGAGACACGGGACGGGGCCCGAGCCGTAGAACGAAAAGAGTCCTCTCTCGGAGTGAAGTAACGATCGCCCCACATCTCACGGATCGGTAGCTGAAACTCCAAACGTAGGCTGATACAACAGGTGAAGACAGTGGTTCGTGGCGTCTCCAGGCTAGTGATATCGAGACATCTCCCGTGTAGACACAGCGTTCAGAACTATAGTTGATATACCAGCACTCTGGCCCTCCTAAGAAAGTCAGACGTACATCTCCCAAAAATCTGTGCATACGGGGCTCCATAGTCTTCTGTGGTCGCTCACCAAGGTAAGGCCAAAAACCAGGGAAGTTGGGAGCTTCCGATTCCTCACGGTTGTCTTCGATGAGACGCAATGTACAGATAAACAGAAATGGAGAGACAGGAAGGAAAAGAGGTAAGACATCCTTCCATCATTACCAATTATAGCATCAAGAAACCAAACGGCGCAAAGCGCCCACATAGCATTTACAACAACAGTAATAGTAATAGACATTCAAGAGCAGTTATGAATCAAGCTAGCTTGCGGCAGTCATAGGTATATCAACAATATATCAATGCCAGACCATAATAATGATAAATGCAAATAATGCACGGACCCTATACACATGAGCCCTCAATAACCAAGATCCTACTCCATGGAGCTAGACACAAAACACTCGGAGAGAATGATCAGGGAGACATGCCAGTATCTCGTCAGCCATAAAAACAAGTGCTTTCCGAGAAAATAATCACATTTTGCGCAACAAGGCTTTATACAAAGGATTCTCACAAGATCTCGATATAGGGCTGTGGCCGGTCGGGATCGTCGGTGCGTTTGCATCGGTTTGTCTCACGGTCCCGGAGGGCTACCACCGCCTTTGTGAAACACCGCGCCCCAACGCCCTCAAGGCCAACTACGGACCCCACTTGTCTATTCGCACCCGCACTAAGGTGTGTTCAACTCCTAGGCAACTAGGCCTTACGACAGTCAATGGACAAATCACAATGCATACAGACTCTATGCATAATCATGTATGATTATTATCACATACTATTCCATCATATGTCACAATTTGCCAAAGTAAGAATTAATACAGTCAATGGTCTCTCACATGGACCCACGATAGCATAATATTGTCATTAAATAGATCAATACCCTTTTCAAAACGTATTATGAGTTCTTGCTTAGATTTAGCTTTACTTACAGGGTTTGTCTCTAAAGGAATTCTCTTAGTTAACTTAATTCCTCTTAGGTAATTTATTCATATGCCCTTAGAAGGTTATTCTAAGGTCTCATAATCTCACACTCTCATGTTCTTCCCTGTTTATGCATCCCTAAGAAATTTCTAGTCATCCCATTTGTTTATGATCAATATTCCTCTATTAGTCCCAAGGTTTTGGGTCCAAGAAACTACACGGTCGGAATCACAAATTGAGTCACAGATTTCAATTACTAGGTGTTGGGTGATAAGTATACGTTTGAATTCGACAGAGACTACGTTTTATGAATGGTTGAAGTTGCCATTCGACGAAGAATAATGTAACAGGAGGAGGAAAGAATGGGAAACACATTTTATAATAGGATTGGCAAGAAATCATTTTCTGTCGGATGGGGGTTCTGTCGGACGAAGATCAAAACTGTCGAACCCTCCAGATGGTCAGCAACAACCTCAATTCGACGGGTATAGGTGTCGACATTGGAGAAAATCTCCCAAGTGTCGAACCGACGAACACTGGTCGAAATCTCTAATTTCGACGGTCGGGAGAAATTCATCTACTCGACAGGCATTGTCTCTCAAATTCGATGATTATTGACTTTGGGGCATTTTCTTGTAAGTGTCCAGGGACTCTATTCGACGGGTTTGTGGTCGGAAGATCAATCTCGACGGGCATGATCGAGGTTCATACTCGACGGATATTGACATTGTGTTTACTGGTCAGAAATCTAAATTCGACGAGTTTGACATTCGACGGAAAGGGTCAAGAGTCTAAACTTGACGGGTTTCAACATTTTACTAAGTAATTAGGTTGTCACGTTCGACAGGTTTTAGGTTATCACGTTCGACAGGTTTTAGGTTATCACGTTCGACAGGTTTTAGGTTATCACGTTCGACAGGTTTTAGGTTATCATGTTCGACAGGTTTTAGGTTATCATGTTCGACAGGTTTTAGGTTATCATGTTCGACAGGTTTGGCCATGGGTCCTTACTCGACGGATTTTAACATTTTACTAAGAGATTAGGTGATCATGTTCGACAGGTTTGGCCATGGGTCCTTACTCGACGGATTTTAACATTTTATTAAGTGGTTAGGTTATCACGTTCGACAGGTTTGGCCATGGGTCCTTACTCAACGGATTTTATCATTCGACGAAAATGGTCAGAAATCTTCATTCGACGGATTTTGACATATCACCAAAAGATCAAGGCATTATATTCGACGAGTTTGGCCAAATTTCTTACTATTACTAGTTTTCCACATTAAGTTTCCAAATCCTGGGCTCAACACCAGTAACTATCCGAAAATCACTTAACTCATTCCCTTCAATATTACACATTCCAATACATCCAGGTTATCATTTATATATATGTACATTCAAAACTCAAACAATCAAATAACACATATACCATACAAACAACATACAAAAGCGTAAAGACCCTCAACAAAATCACAGACGTTCCTAAATGCTAAGAGAGGTTGAGGAGGAGTGTCTTCCTCTTACCTTAGAGAAGCACAAAGAAAGGTGCTCCTTTTGGTCGAAAATTATATTTTCGGCTCCCGAGAGATCCTTGAATATTCAAGCTCACCAAAATCGAGAATCAAGTGTTGAAATGGATACCCATGGTCATCAAAATGACAATGGGTTACGAAAATGAGGAGAGATGAGGAAAAAGCTAAGGACTTTACCTTAAAGTTCCAACCTTTAAGCTTCAACCGTGGAGGAAAAGAAGATGAAGAAAACGTAGGACTTTGAAGATGATTCCCTCGGTGTGGTGCTTCTCCAAACACGAAATGGTGCTTTGGAGTGTGACGGTATTGGAGGATGAAAATATGAAGGTGGGTGGATGGTCTTCACTTTGGAAGGAGAAATGGAAAGAGAGAAAGATGAGTGCTACGTACAGGAGGAGGAAAATGTGGGGATTGAAGAATGAATTAAGTCCCTTAATTCAAATGTGCAGCACAAAAATGGGAGGAGAGAGAAATAATAAAAAATGATTCAAAGAAGCTTCCTTGAGAAGCTTCGCACGCTTCTCTACGAAGTGCATAGTAAGCTTGTCTCCTTGATTAAATACCTCTGACAGATGATTTATTACACTAGCAGATAAAACCTCAAAAATGTAGACCTCAAACTGTGGACCGGACTCGGGTTTAGTAAGATCCCCCGTTGACACGTTGACAGTCCAAGGTTTACCAGCTTCAGGGAAAATATTCTATTCTCCCGGCTCCACTCAGCACACACATAAAACGAAGAATATATTAAAATATTCATCATCTCCAGAAAATTCCACAAAAATTCTTAAAAATTACAAATATTATAAAATGATCGTTTTTAACAAAATAATAAATTTTCGGGATGTTACAACACTCCCCTTCTAAAAAGAAATTTCGTCCTCGAAATTTGCATACCTTAGAATAGCCAGGGTATTGCTTTCTCTCATCTTGTCTTCCAACTCCCAAGTTGCATCTCCAAATCACCTCGTTCCAGATCACTTTCACCAATGCGATCTCCTTGTCTCTTAATTGCTTTATCCTGCTATCCTCGATTCTTATAGGAGGCGTCTCATAAGTTAAGTTTTCTTTTAGTTGTATCAGATATCGGTGCTATGATATGACTTGGGTCAGGAAGGTATTTCCGAAGTTGTGACACATGGAAAACATTATGAATGTTTGAAAGAAAAGGAGGTAAGGATATTTGGTATGCTACAGGACCTACACGAGCAATGATTTGGTATGGTCCAAGGAATTTAGGAGTGAGTTTTCTAGATTTTAAAGCCCTACCCACCCGGTCGTAGGTGTGACTTTCGGAATACATGCTCACCTTCCTCAAACTCAAGAGGTTTTCTCCTTCGGTCTCGCATAACTCCTTTGTCGACTCGAGCCGTCCTCATCTTTTCCCCTGAATCATTTTAACCTTCTCAGTTGTCATTGTATAATCTCGGGTCCAATAGTAAGGCGCTCGCCGTCTTGGTACCAACACATAGGTGTTCGACATCGTCATCCATACAGAGCTTCATAGGATGCCATCCCTATGCTCGAATGATAACTGTTGTTGTAGGTGAATTCTATCAAGGGTAGAATATCATCCCAACTCCCAGTTTGCTCTATGGTGCAAGCTCTAAGCAAATCTTCCAAAGATTGGATTGTTCTCTCCGATCGACCGTCGGTCATGGATGATAAGCGAACTAAGTTGTAATTTTGTCCCCAATGCTTCTTGCAAACTCTCCCGTAAATTTGAAGTAAACCTCGGATCTCTATCTCGAAACAATACTTGTAGGCACACCGTGCGGTCGACAACCTCTCCAATATAGATCTGAGTCAATCTCTCTAGCTTGTACTTGATGTTGATCGGAAGAAAATGTGCCGATTTCGTGAGTCGGTCCACAATTACCCAAATCGAATCATGACCTTTTCTTGTCCTTAGTAATCCGACTACAAAGTCCATTGCAATCTTGTCCCACTTCCATTCGAATAGATAACGGTTGCAGCAATCCCGCTGGTCTCGATGTTTCACTTTAGCTTTTTGACAAACCGGACAAGTAGATACACGTCTAGTAACGTCACTCTTCATTCCGTGCCACCGAATAACTTCTTCAAGTCTTGATACATCTTCGTCATGCCCGGTGCATACTCGGTTGGCTTGTGTGAGCATGATTAATGATGTATTCTCTAAGTTCTTGATTCCGAGGGACACAAACTCTCCCATGGAATCTCAAAATTCCATCCGTTCCTCTCGCAAACTCTGTTTCATTTCCTTGCTTCATCTGTTCCCTCACTTCTTGCAAGAATTTGTCCTTCTTCTCGCTCTTTTCTTATCTTTGTCCATCAACTCGCTCGAGATGGTAACCATATTCATGCAAATCTTTCCAGGTTCTAACTTCACAAAAGACCATACATCTCTCGAATTGCTCTATTAGATCCTTTTCTTTGATCATCGTGGCGAGACGCCGATCATCTTCCTACTTAGAGCGTCTCGCCATAACATTTGCCTTGCCAGATGATACGTGTTGGAAATCGTAATCCTTCAGAATTCTAACCACCTCCGTTGCCTCATGTTCAACTCCTTCGATCATACAAATACTTGAGACTCTTGTGATCACTTGAAAATGTTAAACGTTGCCCCGTAGAGAAAATGCCTCCATATTTTCGAGCAAAAACTACACCGCTAGCTCCGGTCGTGCGTCGGATAATTCTTCTCGTGCACTCGCAATCTGTCTTGAAGCATAAGCCACCACTCTTCCATGTTGCATAAGTACAGATCCTAGCCCTTGGTATGAAGCGTCACAAAGACACTTCAAACTGTTCATTCGGATCGGGTAGCACTAACACCTGAGAGGTGAGGTAGTCGGTCGATTCTTCAACTCTTGGAAACTTTGCTCACAAATGTCGGTCCCACTCAAAAGTTTGATTTTTCCTTGTGAGTTGTGTAAGTGGTCCAAAGCAATCTTGGAGAATCCCTCAATGAACCTCCGGTAATATCCCGCCAAACCCACAAAGCTTCGAATCTGTTCGACTTCGGCTTTCCCAATCGTAGTATCTTGCCTCCACTTTCGATGGATCCACAATCCCACTCTTTGAGATCACGTGACCTAGAAACTTGACTTCTTCCAGCCAAAACTCACATTTTGACAGTTTGGCATACAATTCCTTCTCCTTCGAATCGAAGAACTATACCGAGGTGTTCGATGGTCCTCCCGATTTTGAGAGTATACCGAATGTCATCAATGAAGACCACAACGAACTTATCCAAGTAAGGTCGAAAGATTCGGTTCATGTAGTCCATGAAGATAGGCTGGTGCATTCGTCACACCAAACGGCATCACCAAATACTCGTAGTGACCGTATCGGGTGCGAAAAGCGCGCTTGGGCACATCCTCTGTTTTCACTCGTATCGATGATACCCGATCGCGATCAATCTTGGAAAACACCGCCGCTCCCTTCATTGGTCCATCAAGTCGTCAATCCTCGGGAGTGGATATTTGTTCTTAATCGTCACTTTGTTCACCGCCGATAGTCCACACATAACCTTGAGGTGCCATCCTTCTTGCGAACTAACAAAGACCTTTGGTGCTCCCCATGGTGACACACTTGGCCCGACAAATTGCTTTTCCAAAAGCTCTTCTAGGCTGTTTCTTTAGCTCGGCTAACTCTGTTGGTGCCATCCCAGACGGTGTTATAGACACGGGGCCGCTCCCGTACTAAGTCGATAGCAAACTCTATTCTCGAGCGGTGGTAAACCAGGCACACTCTCGGGAAAGACTTCGGAAACTCATTCACCACTGGAATGGTGTCCACATCAACCTCGTTCTCGATTTTCAAAGAAGACAGTAGCATGTATCCGTGAGCTCCTTCTTTCAAGAGAGCTTGAACTCGGTTGGCCGTCAAAAATCTAGAATTCTCGTTTATGGGAAAAACTATGGTCTTTCTCGGGAATGTCCTAACGAGAACATGGTTAGAGACAACCACCCATCCCTAGGATAATATCTAATTGGGAAAGAGGTAAACAAATCGATCGACCGAAAGGATCGACCTTCAACAATCAATGGACAGCTTTAGACAAACTTTGGTAGTAACTACCGGTTTATCGGTGGGGGTAGAAACGGTTAAGTCAAAAGGTAAGGACGACACGAGTAGACTCGGTTTTTGCACACAAATCATACGATATAAAAGAATGGGTTGCCCCGAGTCATACAAGATGCAGTTAAAAGATTACCTTCTATGATGCCTTCTCCCTCAGTATCAAATCTTCGGATTCGAGGCTTCGGCTCCGCTCATAGTGTAAATTGTCCTCCACTTATGCGGTTTCTTGGCTTTCGCGGCATTCATTGAAGGTTCGACCTTCGCTTGATTGCAGTCTCAGAGATGTGTCCAGGTTTCCCACATCGAAAACGGATAATCCCTTTGATAGGACAATCCCTTGTCGATGATCTTTTCCACACTTAGGCATTTGGAGGGATATGCCAAGTTTTGGCTGTCCTGGTTCCCACTAGAACCTCCACTTGAACTTCCACCCATGGCTTGTTGGTGACTTCCCATTGGTCGAGAGTATGGCTTCTTCCGGAAGCGTTAACACCGTTATTGCCGCCTCTCTGGAATCTCGCAGCCCAAAGTTTCTATTCCTCATATCTCTAGATTGCTCCAGAGCCTCTACATCACAAAAGTATCCGGCGGTTGTGAGAATTCATTAATCCTCAAGGTGATTACAGTTTTCCTCGCCCGTACCTCAATCCTTCCGTGAATCTTCGGCACTTCCAAGCCTTATCCGGTTGGTTCGAAAGTAGGTCGAAAACTGGACAAGTTTTCGAATCTCGCTGCGTACTCGCTAACGGTCATATTCCCCATGTCGCAGGTTGAGGAATTTCGACTCCTTCGCATGCCTTGCACTCGCAGAAAATACTTGTCCAAGAACTTTTCTTTGAACAACTCCCAAGTAATCTCTCGGTTCGCGACTTCTAGCATCCTCCGTACTCCGCCCACCGGTTCTCGGCGTTACCTACTAGCATAAAAGTAGCATAATCCACCTTCTTACCCTCGGCGCAATTCATTCCTCGAAATACCTTCTCCAACTCCTTGATCCACGTAGACTAGCTTTGTCCTGGATCAAATTCTCCTTTAAATTGAGGAGGATTATGGCGTCGAAATTCTGCTAAATTCGAGCATCGGCGGTAGCCTCTAACTGTTGAGCACTCGCTCTTGTTGTTGCGTAACTCTCTCTTCATCGTGCGGCTTGCTCGGTTGTTGTGCGATGACCTCACCATCCTTTGCATCGCAGTAATAGTTCTTTGCCATGTCTTCCCTTCGTGCCATCTCACTTTCTCGGTTCGGATTATCGAAAACACAGAAAAGTCAGTTGCATTCACTAAGAATACCAAACACTACTCCTTTACGAATACCATTCAGAGAACACACAGCACAAACAAGACAGACTCAACCACAAGACCCAAAGAAACATAAACCGGGGCTCTGATACCAAAAATGTAACGCCCCTCTTCCAAGGGAACGTCACATGGTCGATTACAATGCGGAAATAAAGTTAGGTGAGTTAAGACCCGGTCCATTTTAATAAGACGCGTATATTCACTAGATTATAGTTGGGTATTTTAATTGGCGGTTATGTTATATACATACCTTTTTTTTCTTCTTTTTAATTAGTAACCATGTTGACGAGACATCAATGGAAATAAAAGATCAAACAGAAGTAAAACATGCATAGGAATTAATATCTGCATCATCATATATATGTATATATATAAGTTTACCAAAACATTTAGTTACAAGCCTGGTACATCAAAAAGCAAAACTATACCTGCCCCAAAGTATTACATACACATACCCACGGTATCGAATTTACATGACCCACTACAAACAAAACATCGGGCCCCCAAAATAAAATACCGGTAGCCTTCGGTAGCTACGAGTAACATCAATCCCTCAAGTGAGGAGGAATCGTGTCGGGATCCTCTTCGGGTCCTCTTCGGGGGTCGTCCTCGGGGACTTCCTCGGGATCTTCCTCGGGATCTTCCTCATCATCGAGGAAATCACCATAGAATAGCGAGAGACACGGGACGGGGCCGAGTGTAGAACGAAAAGAGTCCTCTCTCGGAGTGAAGTAACGATCGCCCCACATCTCACGGATCGGTAGGTGAAACTCCAAACGTAGGGCGATACGACGGTGAAGACAGTGGTTCGTGGCGTCTCCAGGCTAGTGATATCAAGACATCTCCCGTGTAGACACAGCGTTCGAACTATAGTTGATATACCAAAGACTCGGCCTCCTAAGAAAGTCGACGTACATCTCCCAAAAATCAGTGCATACGGGCTCCATAGTCTTCGTGGTCGCTCACCAAGGTAAGGCCAAAACCAGGGGAAGTTGGGAGCTTCCGATTCCTCACGGTTGTCTTCGATGAGACGCAATGTACGGATAAACGAAATGGAGAGACAGGAAGGAAAAGAGGTAAGACATCCTTCCATCATTACCAATTATAGCATCAAGAAACCAAACGAAAAAGCGCCCACATAGCATTTACAACAACAAGTAATAGTAATAGACATTCAAGAGCAGCTTATGAATCAAGCGATAGCCCGAGGCACATAGGTATATCAACAATATATCAATGCCGGACCATAATAATGATAAATGCAAATAATGCACGGACCCTATACACATGAGCCCTCAATAACCAAGATCCTACTCCATGGAGCTAGACACAAAACACTCGGAGAGAATGATCGTGGAGACATGCCGATCTCGTCGGCCATAAAAACAAGTGCTTTCCGAAAAATAATCACTCATTTTGCGCAACAAGGCTTTATACAAGAAAGATTCTCATAAGATCTCGATATAGGATCAGGCCGGTCGGGATCGTCGGTGCGTTTGCATCGGTTTGTCTCACGGTCCGGAGGGGCTACCACCGCCTCTTTGTGAAACACCCGCGCCCCAACGCCCTCAAGGCCAACTACAGACCCCACTTGTCTATTCGCACCGCACTAAGGTGTGTTCAACTCCTAGGCAACTAGGCCTTACGACAGTCAATGGACAAATCACAATGCATACAGACTCTATGCATAATCATGTATGATTATTATCACATACTATTCCATCATATGTCACAATTTGCCAAAGTAAGAATTAATACAATCAATGGTCTCTCACATGGACCCACGATAGCATAATATTGTCATTAAATAGATCAATACCCTTTTCAAAACGTATTATGAGTTCTTGCTTAGATTTAGCTTTACTTACAGGGTTTGTCTCTAAAGGAATTCTCTTAGTTAACTTAATTCCTCTTAGGTAATTTATTCATATGCCCTTAGAAGGTTATTCTAAGGTCTCATAATCTCACACTCTCATGTTCTTCCCTGTTTATGCATCCCTAAGAAATTTCTAGTCATCCCATTTGTTTATGATCAATATTCCTCTATTAGTCCCAAGGTTTTGGGTCCAAGAAACTACACGGTCGAATCACAAATTGAGTCACAGATTTCAATTACTAGGTGTTGGGTGATAAGTATACGTTTGAATTCGACAGAGACTACGTTTTATGAATGGTTGAAGTTGCCATTCGACGAAGAATAATGTAACAGGAGGAGGAAAGAATGGGAAACACATTTTATAATAGGATTGGCAAGAAATCATTTTCTGTCGGATGGGGGTTCTGTCGGACGAAGATCAAAACTGTCGAACCCTCCAGATGGTCAGCAACAACCTCAATTCGACGGGTATAGGTGTCGACGTTGGAGAAAATCTCCCAAGTGTCGAACCGACGAACACTGGTCGAAATCTCTAATTTCGACGGTCGGGAGAAATTCATCTACTCGACAGGCATTGTCTCTCAAATTCGACGATTATTGACTTTGGGGCATTTTCTTGTAAGTGTCCAGGGACTCTATTCGACGGGTTTGTGGTCGGAAGATCAATCTCGACGGGCATGATCGAGGTTCATACTCGACGGATATTGACATTGTGTTTGCTTGGTCGAATCTAAATTCGACGAGTTTGACATTCGACGGAAAGGGTCAGGAGTCTAAACTCGACGGGTTTCAACATTTTACTAAGTAATTAGGTTATCACGTTCGACAGGTTTTAGGTTATCACGTTCGACAGGTTTTAGGTTATCACGTTCGACAGGTTTTAGGTTATCACGTTCGACAGGTTTTAGGTTATCATGTTCGACAGGTTTTAGGTTATCATGTTCGACAGGTTTTAGGTTATCATGTTCGACAGGTTTGGCCATGGGTCCTTACTCGACGGATTTTAACATTTTACTAAGAGATTAGGTGATCATGTTCGACAGGTTTGGCCATGGGTCCTTACTCGACGGATTTTAACATTTTATTAAGTGGTTAGGTTATCACGTTCGACAGGTTTGGCCATGGGTCCTTACTCGACGGATTTTATCATTCGACGAAAATGGTCAGAAATCTTCATTCGACGGATTTTGACATATCACCAAAAGATCAAGGCATTATATTCGATGAGTTTGGCCAAATTTCTTACTATTACTAGTTTTCCACATTAAGTTTCCAAATCCTGGGCTCAACACCGTAACTATCCGAAAATCACTCGGAACTCATTCCCTTCAATATTACACATTCCAATACATCCAGTTATCATTTATATATATGTACATTCAAAACTCAAACAATCAAATAACACATATACCATACAAACAACATACAAAAGCAGAAAGACCCTCAACAAAATCACAGACGTTCCTAAATGCTAAGAGAGGTTGAGGAGGAGTGTCTTCCTCTTACCTTAGAGAAGCACAAAGAAAGGTGCTCCTTTTGGTCGAAATTATATTTTCGGCTCCCGAGAGATCCTTGAATATTCAAGCTCACCAAAATCAGAATCAAGTGTTGAAATGGATACCCATGGTCATCAAAATGACAGTGGGTTACGAAAATGAGGAGAGATGAGGAAAAAGCTAAGGACTTTACCTTAAAGTTCCAACCTTTAAGCTTCAACCGTGGAGGAAAAGAAGATGAAGAAAACGTAGGACTTTGAAGATGATTCCCTCAGGTGTGGTGCTTCTCCAAACACGAAATGGTGCTGGAGTGTGACGGTATTGGAGGATGAAAATATGAAGGTGGGTGGATGGTGCTGCTGGAAGGAGAAATGGAAAGAGAGAAAGATGAGTGCTACGTACAGGAGGAGGAAAATGTGGGGATTGAAGAATGAATTAAGTCCCTTAATTCAAATGTGACAAAGACAAAAAATGGGAGGAGAGAGAAATAATAAAAAATGATTCAAAGAAGCTTCCTTGAGAAGCTTCGCACGCTTCTCTACGAAGTGCATAGTAAGCTTGTCTCCTTGATTAAATACCTCGACGGATGATTTATTACACTAGCGAGATAAAACCTCAAAAATGTAGACCTCGTAAACTGTGGCCGACTCGGGTTTAGTAAGATCCCCGTTGACACGTTGACGGTCAAGGTTTACTACACCTTCGGGAAAATATTCTATTCTCCCGCTCCACTCAAGACACACACATAAAACGAAGAATATATTAAAATATTCATCATCTCCAGAAAATTCCACAAAAATTTTTAAAAATTACAAATATTATAAAATGATCGTTTTTAACAAAATAATAAATTTTCAGGATGTTACATTATTCGAATACCATCATGGGGTATTCGAATACCACTATTTTTATTTCATATAAAAAACAGTTCAGAAGCAGGTTATTCAAATACCAAAGGAGGGTATTCGAATACCTCTATTTTAAACACATTTAAAAGGCTGTTTAGAATGATGTTATTCGAATACCAAAAGAGGGTATTCGAATACCTCTGTTTAAAAACAGTTATAAATGTTTGAAAAACGTCCCAGAAAGTTTATTAAAAACACCAAAACATTTTAAAGTTATTTTCAAGATCAAAATAGTTTTGGTATAAGTTTAAGAAAGTATTTTTGTTTTATCTTGATGCACTAAGAGATATCTAAAGAGATTCTCGAACAAAGAGACTCTAAGTCCTAAAGCTATTCGTATAAGATCTTGGACTTAGTCTTCCCATCATGTGTGTTATCATCAAGACAAATCTTCAAAGACATATGTTTAATCACATTCTCCTTGTGTTGAGCTTAATAGATATCTTTTGCTTTCTTGTTGCAATGCTCACTCTTGCTACTTGGACTATCCTACAAATTATTGCTCACTTAAACAAGCATAGTTAGTCCAAAATTATAATTCAATGTCTTCATATGCATGATTCATAAATGTATAACTCTAGTTAGTTTAACATGCATATAAAACTTTCATATACACATCCAAAATAAGACATTTAACAATTATTAATAGATATACTCTATGTAGGATGCAATAGAACACATTGCACATTTTCATTTAAGCAAAGTCAAATCCAATATTGATTCATTTATAACTCATATAAAGTATTATTGGATATATTATATGATGAATGTTACATATATCTTATTGCATGATTATTAAGTGAAATATAACTAGATAAGGTACATATCATGCATGATACAATATATCATATTAAGCACATCTATCAATTATAAGCATAATTCTATTTGTCTTGTATTCGTCATCATCAAAACTTAACATATAAAACCATTTGGGGGCAAACTTATTTCCACAAAACTAGCAATTTCCTTGAATGAAGTCATAAATAGAAGCCTGCAAAGAATAGTGAAGATAGGCAGGAATTTGTAAGAGATCAATAATAGGCTGGTCTAGCTAATTATCAGTCCAAAAATTTATTGATTTGCCATCTCCAATTTGCCAGATGCTGTTAGCAAAAACAAATTGAAGTCGAGTTCTTAAAGCAGGCTAAATAGATGACTTTACATAGTAGGCAATTGGGACCTTCTTCTTAAGGAACCTAGCTCTAATTAGGTCAGCCCATTGCTTGTTAGAAGATACCAAATCTTAGGTCAACTTTAACATAGCAGCATCATTTATAGACCTTAAAGATCTCAAGCCAAGTCCACCCTCATTGAAGGGAGAACAAACGGTGCTCCAAGCCACAGTAATAACTTTCCTAACCAATATATCACTAGACCAAATAAAGTTTCTAATGCATTTATCCAGCATTTTCAACATTTTAATAGGCCAAGCATACACCTGAAAACTATATAACATCATATAGTGAATAATGGATTTGACAAACTGAACCCTTCCCATTATAGACAAGAGAGAGCCCTTCCAAGAAGCCAATTTGGCTATAATTTTATCTGCAATAGGCTTTAAGTAAATCTTCTTGGGCTTTCCTTTGAAAAGAGGCACTCCAAGATAATTAAAAGGCAATTGCCCTGCTAAAAAACCAAGAGTATTGGAGATAGATACAATTCTGTTTGGAGAAAGGTTGGAAGCATAGAACTTACATTTATCATAACTTAAGAATTGACCTCAAGCTTGCCCATAAGATTGAAAAAGAGACATCAAATTATCCAAGTTTCTTTTAGTCCCCTTGCAGAAAACTAAGATGTCATCAACATAGAAAATATGAGTAGGAGAAGGATGATTTCGAGGACTTGCCATTGGATCTAGCAAACCAGAAATAACCAATTGAGAGATACTTCGACTAAGAACATCTTCAGCAAGGCAAAAAAAGAGTGGTGATAGAGGATCACCTTACCTCACTCCCCACTTGTAAGAGATGAATCCAACAGATTTTCCATTAACAGAAAAAGACAATCTAGTAGAATTAAGGATAATTCTAACCCAATTACAAAATTTATCTTCAAAGCCAAAGGCAGCCAGAACTTTAAGCAAGAAATTCCAATCGATTGTATCAAAGGCCTTTTAATATCAAATTTGAGAGCAACATTACCTCCAAAGGTCTTAGAATCAAGCATATTTACTGCCTCTGAAGAAGTATAACTGCAATCAAATATGTGCCTCCCTTTTATGAAACCCCTTTGTTGATCTGAAATCACCTTTGGGGCAACTATGGCTAATCTATCTGCTGGTATATTTGTTATTATTTTAAAATGAAAATTAGCTAAAGCTATTGGCCAGAAGCTTTCAATCTTATCTGCACTAGGATACTTGGGAATGAGAACCACCAAGTTGGAATTAAGATTGGGTAGCAACCAATTTTGCGTGAAGAATTGAATAATAGAATTGCACACATCTGAACCAACTATGTCCTAATAATGTTGATAAAAACATCCACCAAAACCATCAGGGCCAGGAGCACTACTACCACACATGGAAAAAATAGCACTCTTGATCTCATTAAAAAAAGCAAATTAGTGAGCATAAGATTGTATTGTATAGAAACAATAGAATGAATCACCTTATGAATGAGATCATTACCAACACAATTATTATCTGAAGCATACAAAGATGAATAGAACTGGAGAACATGTTGCTCAATAACATTTTCATCATCCAAAACTGAATCACCATCTTTAAGCACTGTCATTCTTTTAGAAGCATTTCTGACCTTGGCTATACAATGAAAGTAAGCTGTATTTCTATCTCCAAAAGAGTGTCAGTTAATCCTTGCTTTTTCTTTCCAGAATTGCTCTTGATAAGACAAAGGTTGCTGAAGATCAACTTGAGCTTTCTGCTCCTGAGCATATAAGTCATCAAAGAAACCATAATTGGAAATCTGCTCTTGGATTCTATCAACTTCTGCCAGGGCATTTTCCACCATGAGATGAACATTACCAAAAGTAGATTTATTCCAAGATTTCAATTCATATTTGAGAGCTTTTAGCTTTTGCGAAAGCATAAACATTGGATAGCCAATGAATTGCCTACTCCAAACATCAGCAACTAATCTATGACAGTCAGGATGCTCTAACCACATTTGATGAAATTTAAACGAAGAAGGATATGTATTGGCACCTCTTTTAAGGAGCAGAAGCAAAGGATGATGATCAGATTGGCTTCTGGTCAAGGTGCATTAAGAAGAAGAAGTCCAAAAGGAGAGCCAAGCATCATTACAAACGGCTCTATCTAACCTTTTTTTAGAGTGTGCTCTAGCCTACCTACCATTAGTCCATGTAAATTCTGCACCTCTAGTAACTAAGTGAGTTAATTGGCAATTGTCAGTCCAAGCCTTGAACTCTTGACATGATATTTGTAAAAGAATGTAGCCTCCTCTCTTTCATGAGCACCAAGAACAACATTAAAGTCCCCTATGTAGCACCAAGGTCCTGGATAGTCTTCCTGTAATTGAGCCAGCTCAAACCAAAGGTTTCTCTTAGTCACATAAAATGTACTAGCATAAACAGTAGCGATGTAAACCACTTGATTGTCCCACATAATCAAAAAAGAAATTTGCTGAGAAGAAATAGAAATTACCACAGGATCTAAAGAATCATCACACATTCCCCAAATATTAGGTAATAAATGACTTCTATTATTAACAATGAAAGGCTTTAAATGAAGTTGTCTCCAAAAAGAAGAAGGAAACTGATCTAGAGCTATCCAAGGCTCTGAGATAAATAGAAAATTTGGCTTATGAGAAGAACAAAGTTTTTTCAAAACAAGCCTAGTAGCATCATTCCCTAGGCCTCTAGCATTCCAATACAAGATTTTCATTAAACATAGTTTCGAGGTCCTGCCCTTAACTGGGTATTATGATCATGCCTAGTCAATTTCCTTTGACTATTCTTTATTTTCTTTTTCTGTGATTTAGAAAGAACCACAGTAAAACCTTCTGCCTCATTAGTTTTCTCCATTACCAAATTAGAAGAAGAATTCTCAATCACTTCCTCATCAGCATCCCCCCAAAAGTGTGATGAGTTTCTGAGATCCTTTTCCACATTAACAGGAACAACATTAGAATTAATTTTTGGTGTGAATGCCCCCCTACCAGTAACAGTAACATCAACATCTCCACTGCTTGGCACAGAATTAGGAACAAACTCTGTGTCAACAGAATTATTAACATTTCTATTACCAGCAGGCAAACCAGAAGACACAACTCCACGAGTTTCATCAAAAATGGTTTCAACAGATTCCTCATCATCATCAGCATTCCCTAAACCAGAATTAGTATCATTCAAATCAAATTGTTGATCCTTTACTCCATTTCCACGATATGAAATAATGTTAACAAGAGGATCACTAATCACATTATCATGATTTCCTGAATCATCATTAACTTGACCAACAATTTGATCACCTAGCACATTATCAGAATTGACTAGAACAGCAGCCTACATGACCTCCACTCCATTATCCTTAGAATTATCTGCAACCATGTCAACCTATTTAGGAACAAAAATCACCTTTTCTTTGTGCAATTAGTGAGGATCTTTCTGAGTCTTGATATGATGATTACCATTCTTCTTCTTGTAGTTAGCGACTGTGTGGCCAATAGAATGGCAATAATTACAAGGTATTATGATCATGCCTAGTCAATTTCCTTTGACTATTCTTTATTTTCTTTTTCGATGATTTAGAAAGAACCACAGTAAAACCTTCTACCTCATTAGTTTTCTCCATTACTAAATTAGAAGGAGAAGAATTCTCAATCACTTCCTCATCAGCATCCCCCTAAAAGTGTGATAAGTTTCTAAGATCCTTTTCCACATTAACGGGAATAGCATTAGAATTAATTTCTGGTGTGAATGCCTCCTCACAAGAATGCTGATAACATCAACATCTCCACCGCTTGTACGATGTAATTAGGAACAAACTTTGTCAACAAAATTAATAACATTTCTATTACCAGCAGGCAAACCCAGAAGACACAACTCTGCGAGTTTCATCAAAAATGGTTTCAACAGATTCCTCATCGTCATCAGCATTCCCTAAACCAGAATTAGTATCATTCAAATCAAATTATTGAGCCCTTACTCCATTTCCACGATCTGAAATAATGTTAACAAGAGGATCACTAATCACATTATCATGATTTCCTGAATCATCATTAACTTGACCAATAATCTGATCACATAACACATTATCATAATTGACTAGAACAGCAGCCTGCATGACCTCCACTCCATTATCCTTAGAATTATCTGCAACCATGTCAACCTATTTAGGAACAAAAATCACCTTTTCTTTGTGCAATTGGTGAGGATCTTTCTGAGTCTTGATATGATGATTACCATTCTTCTTCTTGTAGTTAGCAACTATGTGGCCAATAGAATGGCAATAATTACAAAAATTGGGTAGTTTTTCATAATCAATCCCCACAAAGAAAGCAAAGCCAACTCTCTCCACCATGATAGCATTCGGAAGATTTCCAGAAAGATCAACATCAACCAAAACTCTAGCAAAGTGACCGAAAGCTTTGTTTCTTATAGTTTCATCTAGTGATAACGGAATTCCTACTCCATTAACTATCTCAAACAAGATTCGTGGCCTCCAATATTCCTGAGGCAGATCATAAATGCAAATCTAGCACTGAACATGAGTCTACTTTTGTATATTCAGATTAAAATCTTGACTCCATTTAGAAAATCTTAGAACCCCTGGCTCTAAATTCCAAGAATCGACTGCCCAAACACTCCGGAGGTCTTCAGGTGATGCAAAACTAAACTTGTAATATCCTTTCCCAAGTGGAGTCATACGCCATTGCCCTAAAGGTTTCCATAGCCTTGATAACTTGGCATGCAAATTAGCAAACTTAATGGGCTGATTTCCCTTCGCAAGAAGAAGGCGACCGTGCAGGTTATTCTTCCTGCTATCAATCCCCTTTTGATATTCATCCTCAGAGATTATAATGGAGATAGAATCTCCTTTCAAACATGGCCGAGGTAATTAACTAATAGGTATGTCAAAAGCGTTATTCAATGCCTGAGCAAAAGTCTTATGTTGAGGAGGAGTATTTGATGGAGCAAAAGTCTTACGTTGAGTCGTCTACTAATATGCTAACCTCATTTACTTATTCAGATATTTGAGATGTTTTCTTCTTGTAATTTTTTGTATCTTTTGGAATTTTGTAAATATTTTAGACAAATGTAATGACACACCAAATATAAATATTAAATATTAATTCAGTTAATGTGTTACTCTAAATTTTTTATTTGTATTTTATTAAAATTATATTTCAATAATACCTGAGTTTTATAATTTTACAACTATAAATAATAATTTTAACCTAATTGATTTAAGTATTAATTCAATTATATTACATAATAAATCGTTGTACTTATTTTAATAAATAAAAAAAATTATAGTATATAATATTCTATCCATAATATTAAATTATAATAAAATTACAAGTCGGATGTTGCTGGAACCACAACTTCGGTTAAAAAGAAAGGTGTATAAATTCCTCAAGTCCCAACTTTTTCTTTTAACCAATTTGCTCTCTGCTTTGATTCTCTTCTCTCTTTCTTTAATTTGAAAAGAGACGACTTTTTTTGCTTCCTCTCTATTTTGGTTTTGTACAGGGTTGATGATCGATGGCTTCTTTAGTATCTTCCCCATTTACTTTACCAAGTTCTAAGGCTGACCAGCTTTCTTCTCTTGCCCAAAGACATCTCTTTCTTCATTCTTTCCTTCCCAAGAAGACCAATTATTACGGCAACTCAAAGTCTTCCCTGAGAGTGAAATGTGCTGCAATTGGCAATGGCCTGTTCTCCCAAACCACCCCAGAAGTCCGCAGGATAGTTCCAGAGAAGAACCAAAGCCTGCCAACAGTTAAAATTGTGTACGTGGTCCTTGAAGCTCGGTACCATTCATCTCTCTCTTCTGCTGTCCGAGCTCTTAACAGTAACAAGAAAGATGCTTCCTTTGAAGTTGTGGGTTACTTGGTGGAGGAGCTTCGTCTTGAATCCACGTATAAAACTTTCTGCAAGGATTTGGAAGATGCTAATATTTTCATTGGGTCTCTGATTTTTGTGGAGGAGCTTGCCCTTATGGTTAAGGCTGCAGTGGACAAAGAAAGGGACAGGCTTGATGCAGTTTTGGTGTTCCCATCAATGCCTGAGGTAATGAGGCTGAACAAGTTGGGGTCTTTCAGCATATCACAGCTTGGGCAATCCAAGAGCCCCTTTTTCCAGCTACTCAAGAAGAAGAAGCAGTCTTCTGCTGGGTTTGCTGATAGCATGTTGAAGCTAGTGAGGACATTGCCAAAGGTGTTGAAGTATTTGCCAAGTGATAAGGCTCAGGATGCTAGGCTGTATATTCTGAGCCTGTAGTTTTGGCTTGGTGGTTCACCTGATAATTTGCAGAATTTCCTGAAAATGATTTCTGGGTCTTATGTTCCAGCATTGAAAGGGACAAAGATGGAGTATTCGGAGCCGGTTTTGTACTTGAACAGTGGGATTTGGCACCCTCTAGCACCTTGTATGTATGATGATGTGAAAGAGTATTTGAATTGGTATGGAACTAGAAGGGATGCTAATGAGAAGCTGAAGAGTTCAAATGCGCCAGTAATTGGTTTCATTTTGCAGAGGAGTCATATTGTCACTGGAGATGAAGGTCACTATGTGGCTGTAATCATGGAACTAGAGGCTAGCGGGGCTAAGGTTATTCCAATTTTCGCTGGTGGGCTTGACTTTTCAGGGCCAGTGGAGAGGCTCTTGATTGAGCCAATTACTAAGAAACCATTTGTAAATTCCGTAGTATCGCTCACTGGATTTGCCCTTGTTGGAGGCCCTGCAAGGCAGGATCATCCAAGGGCGGTTGAGGCTTTGAGGAGGCTTGATGTTCCTTACATTGTTGCATTACCACTGGTGTTCCAGACAACAGAAGAGTGGCTGAGCAGTACTTTGGGTTTGCATCCAATTCAGGTTGCTCTTCAAGTTGCTTTGCCAGAGCTAGATGGAGGTATGGAGCCAATATTTTTACTGATTGAGATCCCAAAACAGGTAATAACAATCCCTTTTGTTTACTGCCTGAACCTATAAATTTTTGTAATGACTTCTATGATGTAGATGTCTATAAGTTTATCTTTTAAACATTTACTTTAGAGAGGAATCCCAAAGTTTTTTCTTTTTTAAAACAAGTAAATTAACATTTCCTCTTAGTTTTGTTCTTGCTCATACTTTTAGTAGCATATATGGCCTTTTTTTCTCTTCCTCCATCCTTACATTTTCCATTTTGTTTGACAAAATTCACTGTTGTTTATTGGTTAATTGATATGTTTTCAGGAAAATCTCATGCTCTTCACAAAAGAGTGGAGCAGCTCTGCACTAGGGCAATCAAATGGGCTGAATTGAAAAGAAAATCAAAGGTATTTTGCCATTTCTGAGTCTTAAAATCACATATCTAGTTCAAGTAAAATCTTAACTGAGCCGGCAAGATTCTATCCAAGATCTAATTGACAACCATCCTGTTCGCATCTATATTTCATAAGTTTGTCCTGTTAGGAAAGATATTCAATACGGAAACAATCTAACGAAGATTGAAGCTGATATTGAATATAACTTTTCTTTATATTTTCCCCTTGTGTTCTTTAGAGTCAATTTCAATGAACTAAATCTGCCGGAGTTTCCATATTTGATATTTATTCAAGGAAATGACTTACAAGTAATGTCTAATGGTGAATTCCGTTGTTTGAGACTATATTTCATAATCTTTTTTGCAGCAAAAATGAGACTTAAACGATACGAAGAGTAAAAGTGATATTTACTTTGACCTGGATGGACAAGTATTTTGTAGAAGTCTTATCTCTCTCATCTCATTAGTCATTATTAACCAAACACATTAACTGGTCGAACCGTGAAACGACTATGTCTCTGGTTCGAACATTATGTAGTTCAACCAAGGTTCAATCACAATTCAACAACAAATTTAATTAGTTGAATTGAACCAATTGAACCATGACTTGGAGATCTTGCAAGTTCAATCTCTAGTTCGGTTTTTAAAATATTGATAGGGAATGAGAGAAATCTCAAAGGGCAGAGGAGAGGCAGAGAGAATAGGTTTTCTGTTAATGAAAGGCTGTGTAGTATATTGCACTATGTATTTGGTTGGCCAAATGCTTCAACTTAAATCTTTCTCTCTCTCTATCTCTCTCTTCCCCTTTTTGAATAGAACAACTTTATATCTTTCTCCATCACAATAGTAGGAATTAACAAAAGCTTTATTGCTTCATATTTTATATTGTGGAGCAACATTCATGTTTATTTCATTCTTACCAGCTTTATTGCTTCATATTTTATATTGTGGAACAACATTCATGTTTATTTCATTCTTACCCTTTTCTTTCTTTCCTTTAAGAATTTATTTGAACCAGCTGATCTTTCATGTAAATATTCATATATGAGATTAGTTTTTCATTGGCGTCTAGAGAATCCTCTATTCTTATTGTTCTCTATTTTTAATTTTACATTGTCATCAGTTTGTATATATTTGTAAAGTAGTGATAGACTACTTGATACCGGGCCTGATGGGGAACCAGAGAAAGACCACCTAATGGGCATGCATCAAGGAAGGCCCAAGGTTTGGAGAGTGTATAGCTGTAAGAAAAAGAATAGAGGAGAGGAAGAGAATGAGGAATGCTGAGGTGGCTAGTTAGTTACAACATGCACGTAGCTATAGGGAGAGGGGAGTGAAGGGGAGGAGGCATTATTGTATTTTCTGTTAGTTGGTTTGGCAGAGAGAGAATACTCTTCTCTGAGGAGCTTCTGCTTTGGGACTCCATTTATGAGAACCTTAGTTCTCCTTCTATCTTGAATATCATCTACTACATTTTTTTTCTGTCTCTACCATACTCTGTTCTTATCAAGTACTAACACTTTCTTAGAGAACTTTGACTTTGATTGTTGAAATTCTCTTGATAAATTTATGTAGTCATACAAGAAGAGAAGAAACTAGCAATCACTCTCTTCAGTTCCCCACCAGACAAAGGAAATGTAGGAACTGCTGCCTACCTGAACGTCTTCTCCTCCATTTTTTTCTGTTCTGAAAGACCTTCAAAGGGATGGTTACAATGTTGAGGGACTTCCAGAGACTTCAGAAGCTTTGATTGAAGATGTACTACATGACAAAGAAGCACAATTTAGCAGCCCAAATCTGAACATTGCTTACAAAATGAGTGTTCGTGAATACCAAAGTCTGACTCTATGCCACAGCATTAGAAGAAAATTGGGGAAAACCTCCTGGGAATCTGAATGCTGATAGAGAGAATCTATTGGTATATGGGAAACAATATGGGAATTTATTCATCGTGGTTCAGCCCACATTTGACTATGAAGGCGATCCTATGCGGTTGCTTTTCTCCAAATCTGCCAGCCCACATCATGGATTTGCAGCATATTACTCTTTTGTTCAGAAATTTTCAAAGCTGATGCTGTTCTTCATTTTGGTACACATGGTTCGCTTGAATTCATGCCTGGAAAGCAGGTGGGGGGATGAGTGATGTATGTTACCCCGATAGTCTGATTGGGAATATTCCCAATGTCTATTACTATGCTGCAAATAACCCTTCTGAGGCCACCATAGCCAAACGTAGGAGCTATGCAAATACCATTAGCTATCTGACTCCTCCAGCAGAAAATGCAGGACTATACAAAGGTCTTAAGCAGTTAAGTGAGCTCATCTCCTCATACCAGTCCCTCAAGGACACTGGCCGTGGGCCACTTTGTGAGTTCAATTATCATTACAGCTAAACAATGTAATCTTGATAAGGATGTGACACTACCTGATGAGGGTGAAGAGATCCCAGCTAAAGAGCGAGACCTTGTGGTTGGAAAGGTGTATTTCAAGATCATGGAGATTGAGTCCCGCCCATTGCCTTGTGGGCTCCATGTCATTGGTGAGCCCCCCTCAGCCTTGGAAGCAGTTGCTACACTGGTGAACATTGCTGCACTTGATCGTCCTGAAGATGGTATTTCCTCTCTCCCAGCTATACTAGCTGATACTGTAGGAAGAAACATAGAGGAAGTTTACAGAGGGAGTGACAAAGGAATATTGAAGGATGTAGAGCTTCTTCGGCAAATAACTGAAACATCACGTGGGGCAATTACTACCTATGTGGAGCACACTACTAATAAGAAAGGTCAAGTTGTTGATGTAGCTGATAAACTTAGCTCAATCCTTGGATTTGGCATAAATGAGCCATGGATTCAGTACTTGTCAAACACTAAATTTTACCGTGCTGATAGGGAAAAACTCAGAACCTTGTTTGAGTTCTTAGGAGAATGTTTGAAGTTGGTTGTGGCTGATAATGAGTTGGGAAGTTTAAAACAAGCCTTGGAGGGTAAATACGTGGAGCCAGACCTGGTGGTCATACCCTGGACCCACAAGCTATTCCTACTACAGCAGCAATGCAGAGTGCCAAAACAGTGGTAGATAGATTGGTTGAGCGGCAGAAAGCTGATAATGGGGGAAAGCATCCTGAGACAATTGCACTTGTATTGTGGGGAACAGATAATATTAAGACATAGGGTGAATCCATGGCTCAGGTCTTGTGGATGATTGGTGTGAGACCAGTGGCTGATACCTTTGGAAGGGTCAACCGGGTGGAACCTGTAAGTCTTGAAGAGCTTGGAAGGCCTATGATTGATGTTGTTTGTAATTGCTCAGGAGTGTTCAGAGACCTTTTCATCAATCAGGTATCAATTATCAAGCTGTTTCTCCAGAAATGGAGGGTAGGACCAATTTAGTTGTCCTTGTATTCCATAATTGATTAGAGTACTTCTTCCATTATTGTTCAAAATGGCTACATGAACTCTTCATACTTCAACATAAAATAGTCATGGTGTAGGCAATACTTCAACCTTTTTCTCTACATCAAAATAACTAATATCCTTGATTGAAATCGTATCCATTGCTTCATGAGAAACTATAATGATGTTCAGGTTACATTTTTGTATAAAAACTATCTTTCGCCTTATTTTACTAGGATGTTCTCTGCTCCATTGCTTTGCTCATGTTTTTATATACGTTTTTTGTTTTTATTCAGGTGAATCTTCTGGATAGAGCGGTGAAGATGGTTGCTGAATTAGATGAACCAGCAGAGCAAAACTATGTAAGGAAGCATGCGGTAGAACAAGCTCAAGCACTTGGGATTGAAGTTCGAGAAGCAGCAACAAGGGTCTTCTCCAATGCCTCAGGGTCCTACTCCTCAAACATAAACCTGGCTGTGGAGAATTCTTTATGGAATGAAGAGAAGAAGCTCCTGGACATGTACCTTAGCCAAAAGTCTTTTTCCTTCGATTGTGATGCCCCAGGTGCAGGCATGACTGAAAAAAGAAAAGTCTTTGAGATGGCTCTGAGCACAGCAGACGCCACATTCCAAAACCATGACTTATCAGAAATTTCCCTTACTGATGTCAGTCATTACTTTGACTCAGACCCAACTAATCTGGTTCAAAATCTAAGGAAAGATGGGAAGAAGCCAACTGCATACATTGCTGACACAACCACTGCTAATGCCCAGGTGAAAGTTGTTACATGAATCTCCTATTTCCAAGCTTGGTTCAACAAATTTTCCTAACTAGAATTATCCACAAATTACATTGATCTTGTATTATGGATGTTAGTGTTAAGGTATTGACACTATTAATACTGTAACACTTAGTTATTTACCATTTCAATGTTTATTTGCCTTTTTCGGTATTTGCCATTTTAGTAAGGGCATTTTAGTTACTCTAGTTATGTTATGATTAGATGCTGTTGTGGCATAACTGTAATGGGAAGTTTGTTGCAACTTTCCCTTTGGTGCGCAATTGTAACGAACGGATGCTATATTGCATAGCCTTTGGGCAAAAGGAAAAGGATACTGAATATTCATACAAACATTTTCTCTCTCTTAAAACTCTCTGCAACTTTTTCCTTTCCTGTGTTCAACGGAATTCATTCCATAAATTGAATTCCCTGTGCATCGGACTTGATTTTCTCGGAGGTATCTCCCTGAACATCCAAATCCATCTCAACTGGTATCAAAGCTTCATCCTGAGGCTCAATCATGGCTGACGCAACGAGACATCAACTTAGCATGCAAGAGATGGAGCGAACATTGACGAAGAAGATTTCGGATTCGAACGCCGAAATGCAGTCGAAACTGGACCAAGTGACCGCATGTCTGTCGGAGCTTCGAACTATGTTCAACAATCAGTCAAACTGATTTCATGCTGATGGGTCCTCAGCTAATAATCTAAGTATGCCTCACCATGTGCTTCATGAGGGGACTCAAGGATCAAAAGGGGAAAACCAGAGGCCACATAACCAGGTTCAACACCATTTCTCCACGAGGTGCTCAAAGATTGAATTTCCCAAGTTCAATGGCTCGAAGGTAAAGGAGTGGCTCTACAAATGTGAACAATTTTTCTCCCTGGACAACACCCCACCAGAAACCAAGGTCAGGTTAGCTTCGATTCATCTTGAGGATAGCGCTTTACAATGGCATTTGAATTATATGCGATCGAGGTTCAATATTTAACCCGATTGGCCTCAATACATAGCTAATGTTACTGTGAGATTTGGTGATGCTTATGAGGATCCTCTTTCCTCTTTGATTCAAGTGAAACAAGTGGGTAAAGTACAAGAATATATAGATGAATTTGAATTAGCTTTAACTCAGGTTACTCTGCCCCTCGAGCATTCTCTGAGTATATTTTTTTTCTGGATTGGAGCATCACACACAAATGCATGTGAGGATGTTTAGCCCCACCTCTATTACACATGCTGCAAATTTGGCTAAATTGCATGAATCATCTGTCCAGTCTCAACATGGTTCCAAATTTACCAATCGCTACAGCAACACTACTTATAAAACTCCCACAACTGTTAACAAGCCCACTTATGGTGTTACTTCAAATGTTCAGAACTAGACCACTAAACCAATTTTGGGTAAAGCACCTAGAACTTTCAATGCAGCTGAAATGGCCGATAGGAGAGCAAAGGGGTTATGCATGTTTTGTGATGAACCTTTCACTCCTGGTCACCAAATTAAACACAGAAAGTCCTAATTGCTTCTGATGGAAATGGATGATGATGAGGCAATAGATGAGGAAATTGAGGTAATAGAAGAAGGGGGTGGTCTCGTGGTACATTCCAACTTAGTTGACAAGCCACAGATATCCATGAATGCTATATCGGGTGCTTCAAATTACCAAACCATGAGGGTCAGTGGACTCTACAACAAAAAGATGCTGCAGATTTTGATCGACAGTGGTAGCACTCATAATTTCCTTGACTTGGAATTGGCAAAAAAAAAAACTAGGCTGCGAACTAGAATCTATCACCCCTCTCTCTGTCACAATGGCTGATGGTACTAGGATTGATGCTCCTTATGTTTGTAAGAACTTTACTTGGCAGTTACAACAATCTAAGTTCACATCCGATGTGATGGTGCTTCCTTTGGGCTGCTGTGATTTGGTATTGGGAGTCCAATGGCTAACCACTCTTGGCCCAATCATTTGGGACTTTACCAAATTGCAGATGGAATTTTCCATAGATGGGAAAAGGTTTGTGTTGAGAGGGGCTAAACCTGCAGGGATTAAACTGATCAACAATAAAACCTTCACTCAAGCTGTGCAACAGGGTGCCCAACTATGTTTCTTACATGTCAACAAGGCTCCAAACTTTTTTGAAGTCCCTACTTGCGTCTCAGTTCTCTACGAACTTTCCAATCCCAATATTCCAAGGGTTATTCGAGAACATCATCACAAATTCAACGATATTTTTCTAACCAAACCAGTTACCTCCTTGCAGGCCTAGTTTCGACCATAGGATTCCTCTTAAAGATGGTTCTATTCCTTTCAACTTGAGACCTTATAGGTACTCAATTATACAGAAGGATATAGTTGACAAGTTAGTGGAGGACATGCTCAATCAAGGCATTATTCAGTACAGTAACAGTCCCTATGCATCCCCAGCTGTCTTGGTCAGAAAAAAACATGGTTCCTGGAGGTTGTGTGTGGATTATAGGAGGCTGAACCAGCAGACAGTAAAAGACAGATTTCCCATTCCTTTGATAGAAGACTTGATGGATGAATTGGGGGAATCTGCAGTGTATTCAAAACTGGATTTGAGGTCTGGGTATCACCAAGTAAGAATGGTCACTGGAGAAGAATACAAAACTGCCTTTAAAACACATGCTGGACACTTTGAATACTTGGTTATGCCCTTTGGTTTGACAAATGCACTAGCTTCATTCCAAGCCTTGATGAATCACATTTTTCACTCTTTTCTGAGAAGGTTTGTGATAATATTCTTTGATGACATTCTCATATACAGCCCCTCAATAGATGCTCATGCAACACACCTCAAGGCTGTTTTCCAACTCATCAGGGATCATAACCTATTCCTTAAGAAAAGCAAGTGTAGCTTTGCCACGTTCAGAGTTGAGTATCTCGGCCATTTCATTTCTAGCAATGGTGTGTCTACTGATCCTGCAAAAATCCAAGCAGTGACTGATTGGCCACACCCTACAAATATCAAACAACTTAGAGGTTTTCTTGGGTTAGCAGGCTATTATCGAAGGTTTGTGAAGGACTTTGGTAAAATTGCTAAGCCTTTGACTGATACGCTTAGAAAAGACAGTTTCAAGTGGGACTCTTTATCCACTAATGCCTTCAATTCCCTTAAGACAGCTTTGGTGACTTTCCCTGTTCTAGCTCTCCCAAATTTCTCCAAAACTTTTGTGGTAGAGACTGATGCTTCTGGTTCGGGTATTGGTGCAGTCTTAATGCAAGACAAGCATCCTATAGCTTATATTAGCAAAGCCTTGGGTCCCAAACAACAAGCTATGTCTATATATGAAAAGGAGCTTTTGGCAATTGTATATGTAGTACAAAAATGGGGGGCATACCTATCACATGATCATTTTGTCATTCGGACCGATCAAAAGAGCATCAAATTTCTATTGGAACAAAGGTTGAACACCCCTTTTCAGCAGGTGTGGATGGCAAAATTAATGGGGTTTGATTTTGAAATTCACTATAAAGAAGGTGCGACAAATGTAGTTGCAGATGCTCTTTCTCGAAAACAAGGTGTTGAGTTACTTCCAATTATGCTTAATAATGCTAGCACTGATCTCTTGGAGCAAATTAAGCATAGTTGGACCACCGATTTGGACATACAACAACTGTTACAGGAATTACAGCAGGAACCTACAAAACATCCTAAGTATTCTTGGAACTGGGGTGAATTGAGGAGAAAAGGTAAATTGGTTGTTGGTGCTGATATGGACACCAAGTTGGCTATTCTAAAATGGCTCCATGACTCACCAGTGGGTGGCCATTCTGGCCGAGATGTAAGCGCTGCTAGAATCAGGTCCCTTTTCTTTTGGAAGGGGATGCTCAAGGACATACAGAATTATGTAAGGCACTGTGATGTGTGCCAAAAATGCCAACCTGACTTGGCTGCTTCACTAGGGTTACTGCAACCTCTACCTATTCCCAACCGGGTTTGGGAGGACATAAGTATGGACTTTGTGGAAGGTCTGCCACCTTCACATGCGAAGCAAGTGATTTTTGTTGTGGTTGATAGGCTTAGCAAATATGCCCACTTCCTACCTTTATCCCACCCATACACTGCCATGGATGTTGCTCAAGTTTTTCTAGACCATATCTTCAAACTTCATGGGCTGCCTAGTACAATTGTCAGTGACAGGGACCCAATCTTCATCAGTAAATTCTGGAATGAATTTTTTCAGCTGCAAGGTGTATCTTTGAACAAATCCACTGCATACCATCCTCAAACCGATGGCCAAACCGAGATTGTCAATAAATGCCTCGAAACCTATCTTAGGTGTATGTGTTATGAGAAACCATCTTCCTGGTCTAAATGGTTATCTTTAGCCGACTGGTGGTACGACACCAACTTTCATTCCTCAATTCAAACATCTCCATATGAAGTGGTTTATGGGCAAGCCCTTCCTATTCACCTTCCATATCTTCCTGGTGAAATTGCTACTCCTGCTGTGGATAGAACCTTGAGTGCCAGGGAAGCAGTGATCCAACTGCTGAAATTCCATTTGATAAGGGCTCAAAATCGCATGACTCAACAATCTGACAGGAATCACAGTGACAGAAACTTTACTACTGGTGATTTTGTGTACTTGAAATTGCAGCCTTATAGGCAATTTTCTGTTAGACACCATTCTTATCACAAACTCCTTCCTAAGTTCTATGGTCCTTTTCGAGTGGTGGACAAAATTGGAGCCGTGGCTTATCAGTTGGACTTATCTCCTTCTTCTGAAATTCACAATGTCTTCCATGTCTCCCAGCTGAAGTTGTGCAAAGATCCCAGAACTGCTAAAATTTACCCTCTGCCACAACAGGATCAGGTTTTTGGACAAAAAGGGGAACCGGAAACTATTCTTGACAGAAAGATGGTCAAGAGAGGAAGAGTTGCTGCTACTAAAGTGCTTGTGAAATGGAAGGACCTCCCCACTGATCAGGCTACCTGGGAGTTTTACTATGATCTTCTCAAACAATTCCCCAACTTTCAACCTTGAGGTCAAGGTTTGTCTTGAAGGGCAGGGTATTGTTGTTAAGATTTATTATTTATTTATTTAAGTTTGGTAGCTTCAGTTTGTCCTAGTTTTTAGGGAGTTATTTAGTTGAAAAGATAGTGCTTTTGTGGCTGTAGAAAGTGGTCTTCATGGTCTAAGAACATGCTGCAGAAAGTGGTCTTTTGTGGTTGCAGAAAGTGGTCTTCGTTGCCCTGTTTTATAGGATCTTAAAGTTAGTGGTAATTCTGTTTTGTTATTACTCTTTCTATGTAATGCCTATTTATAGGCTACTTTTATCAATGAAATGTTAAGCACTTTCAGAATCTATTTTCTATCAGTGGTGTCAAGAGCTAGGAGCGGAAGCCGTATAAGAAAAAGCAAGCAAGAGAGAAATAGTTCCAAAACAGTGAGGGTCCCCAAAACAGTCTAACACATAGCAACAGTTATTTTCTCCACATTCGTTTTTGCAGGAAACGATGGCTTCAGATTCCAATTTTGTGCAGGCAGCAAAGATATTATGCATGCTGTTAGTTTAATCAGCCGATACATGGAGAATCCAACTGAAGTTCATCTCTTATCAGCAAAGAGAATTTTTCGCTATTTGAAAGGTACTGCAGATTTTGGAATTTTTTATAAAAATGGTGGAGAATCAAGTTTGATTGGTTTTTCAGATAGTGACTATGCTGGAGATATTGAAGATCGAAAAAGTACTTCTGGTTTTGTTTTTATGATGGGTTCAGGAGTTGTATCATGGTCATCAAAGAAACAACAAATTGTGACTTTGTCAACTACAGAAGCCGAATTTGTTGCAGCTGCTTCGTCTTCATGTCAAGCTATCTGGTTGAGGAGATTGCTTGAAACACTTCAAAGTCAGCAACAAGGTCCAACAACAATCCACTGTGATAACATTTCAGCAATCAAGATCTCCAAAAATCCAGTTTTGCATGGAAGGAGTAAGCATATTGATGTTAGATACCATTTTTTGGGTGATCTTTGCAATGATGGTATAATTGATTTGGTGTTCTGTAAAAGTGAAAATCAGGTGGCTGATATTATGACTAAACCACTTAAGCAAGCTGCATTTGTGAAGCTTCGAAGAATGCTTGGGGTATGCTCTTCAAAGGATGTTGTTCAAGGGAGGGCATAACAGATTTGTTGAAGTCTGTTTATTCCTAAACTGATTTCTGCAGATATCAGTTTAAGGGAGGGTGTTAAGATTTATTATTTATTTATTTAAGTTTGGTAGCTTCAGTTTGTCCTAGTTTTTAGGGAGTTATTTAGTTGAAAAGATAGTGCTTTTGTGGCTGTAGAAAGTGGTCTTCATGGTCTAAGAACATGCTGCAGAAAGTGGTCTTTTGTGGTTGCAGAAAGTGGTCTTCGTTGCCCTGTTTTATAGGATCTTAAACTTAGTGGTAATTCTGTTTTGTTATTACTTTTTCTATGTAATGCCTATTTATAGGCTACTTTTATCAATGAAATGTTAAGCACTTTCAGAATCTATTTTCTATCAATTGTTACAGTATTGACACTATTAATACTGTAACACTTAGTTATTTACCATTTCAATGTTTATTTGCCTTTTTCGGTATTTGCCATTTTAGTAAGGGCATTTTAGTTACTCTAGTTATGTTATGATTAGATGCTGTTGTGGCATAACTGTAATGGGAAGTTTGTTGCAGCTTTCCCTTTGGTGCGCAATTGTAACGAACGGATGCTATATTGCATAGCCTTTGGGCAAAAGGAAAAGGATACTGAATATTCATACAAACATTTTCTCTCTCTTAAAACTCTCTGCAACTTTTTCCTTTCCTGTGTTCAACGGAATTCATTCCATAAATTGAATTCCCTGTGCATCGGACTTGATTTTCTCGGAGGTATCTCCCTGAACATCCAAATCCATCACAGTTAGTGGTTTCCATTTAACCTTCTGGAGATATTCCTTTCAGGTTCGTACAAGGCTGAGACTGTTCGACTTGATGCAAGAACCAAGCTGTTGAACCCCAAGTGGTATGAAGGCATGTTGTCTAGCGGGTATGAGGGTGTTCGTGAAATTGAGAAGAGACTTACTAACACAGTTGGGTGGAGTGCAACTTCAGGCCAAGTTGACAACTGGGTGTATGAAGAAGCCAACACAACTTTCATTCAAGATGAGAAAATGCTGAAGAAGCTCATGAGCACAAATCCAAACTCATTTAGGAAGCTGGTGCAGATATTCTTGGAAGCCAATGGACGTGGGTATTGGGAGACATCAGAACAAAACATTGAGAGGCTGAGGCAGTTGTACTCAGAAGTGGAAGACAAAATTGAAGGCATTGATCGCGGAAGTACACACCCATAATTGAGATGAATACACAACAGTGAAGAGACATTAACTGCTTGTTCTCCTCTTCTCATTTTCCCTGCTGTAATTTTTTTTCATTTTCAGGGATCATTATCCTTTGTCCAGTTGCAAATGTCAAACTAAGTGAGCAAATATAGCTTCCAGTTCAAAGTATAAAGAATGATTCCCATAAAATTGATTGCTCAGATCATATAATTGCGTTAAAAAGAATTTAATAATCAATATAAACTTGTTCAACATAATAACATACAAACTACAGAAGAAGTCAAGTAACTTATATTTCCAGTGCGCTAGGAGCTTGGTGTGAATGCAAAAGGTTTGTGGTTGGAGACAAATGAGTTTATTTAAAACGAATGCTATTTGGGTTTGCGTATGTATAATGCACGTTGGTTATCATTATTCCTCAATGTAGAGTCTTCAAGCATTTTACCGCCTCTGGTATGTCTCTTTTGTTTTGTTTTGTTGATTTTTGGAATTGTCTGTTAAATAACCTTTACAACAGACGATCATGTATGAGGTACAACATTTTACGAATCACTTCCTTGAGTAAAAATTTTCATGGCCGCATTTGCTTTGAAAATGATTAGGTAGAACATGGTGAGAAACAACGTATTGGAATAAATTTATAGATCTAGATACGTCATTTTTGACATTCTCATACTAAATACTGGCTTCCTTGCCTTACGAACGAACCTTATACTGCAATAACAGTTTTTGGCACAGTCGGTACTATAATAGATCCTCTTCAATGTCATAGGAAAAGTTTAGTGTACTCATAAAAGAGGTGTGAGCATCTATTCTCCAAACATCTAGAGCCATTGATATTGACCTAAAATTGATTAACGGTCCAAAATAATTACTTGGTACCTGTACAATAGGTAAGTCTTCAAAGGCATCAAATAAATTCAAATCATTAATCATCACAACTAACACCGAAATCACCATTTATTTTTCTTATGTTCACCATTTATTTGGTTATCACGTGAATTAATTTTATTTATGATTTGATAACTTATGACTGGTATCAAATGGTGATTTAAGTTTATTATGTGATGATTTAAATTCAAATTATGAATCACCACTTCTTATATAAGAATTATTATTTATTTTCTCATTAGTCACCACTTAATAACTTTTATGTATAGTAATTCATGATCTGCTGACTCATGATATAGTGACTTATAATTTGTGTCAAATGATGATTTAAATTTATTATGTGATGATTTAAGTTAAAATTATGAATCACCACTTCTTATACATAAATCACCATTTATTTCCCCCTTAGTAAACCACTTATTTTTCTCTCCACCAAAACCAAAAATACAAAAAAACAAAATAAAAAATTTGATCGATTATTGCAGGTTTGCTCTTTTGGGAGCATCCATGCTCCAATGTTCCTTATGCGCATGTTAAACGTCGCCTACTGTCATATAGAAGATGGACTACTGGTGTTATTATTTAATTGTTTAAAAAAGAGAAAGCACTGTATATCCAGATGAACTCCAAGGCCATAAGGAAAGAGAATCTCTCAATGGAGAGCATGAATTGCTATAATGAATACAAATACAAATACATTTTCATTTCATATTTTCACATAAGGGGCAAAGGATGAATACATTTTCTCTGTGGAGCAAATCTACAATAAAGTGGGAAAAAAAAAGGAAAGGGTAAAAAACCTCCCAAAAAAATATTTAGATGAAAAACAAAAAACAAAATGACTGTGTAACAATGATTAAAAAGACAGTATTACAGTTAACTGAGTGTCTCATGTTTCTTGCGTCCTCTCTCGTGATTTAGTATCAAGAAACATTTCTACTTTCAAACTAACTCCATTAGGAGTGGATCCCCTTCTGCCATTACTCTGATAAGCTTTATAAAGTCTTGCTCACTTGACACATTCCATGGATGAACAGCAGGGACTTTAGCCGAATAAAGAGCGGAGGAGTTAGTTGGGGGATTTTGCTTGTAGATTGTTGTATCAAGAACAGGGTCAAAATTCTGTGGAGAATCTATGGAAACAAAGAACATGGGAATTGCAACCTTCTGATGGATCTCTAGGTTGCCCACTAGGTTTACAAGCTCAACAAAATCACTGATAAAGCGCCGAGAAATATAGAACACCTCAGAACTGCATATTAAGAGGTTCTTATCATTGTCACTTGTTTCCTTGTAGCTGACTTGAAAGTGAGCTGGCATCATGCTAACAACCTTCTGCACCATACTTGCTTGTTGTGATAACCAATCTGAGTTTTCATGGGTTAATATAGAAGTCCAAGACTCGGATACCTGAATCCCAATGAATTGGTCAGAGAGAAAGATAGAGCTCTAATGGTCTTTTAAGAGTTAAAGCTTTATGCTTTTCAGGTTGACTATGACATTGGAAAAATAGCATAAAGAAAGGCCATTAAAATAAAGATTTAATTTTAATCCAATGTCAATTTAAAACCTTTGTATACTTTCATTCACTTGTGTGTGTATTATAAAAAGAATTTGACTATGATAACAACAACTTGAGAGGTCAAACTCTTTTATTCACGTAACAGCATATGATTGGACGATAGTGCAGAACAACTTTACACTAACGGTAGATTAAAAACAAACTCTCAAAATGATTGTATAGACATTTCTGACAGAGGTCAATAAGCTTTTTATTATCCTTTTTTTTGGGGGGGGTGGGGGATCTATCATGCAAATATAAGCGTCCATACTATGGGTGAGAGGAAACAGGAATACCTTGTTAGTGATCCACAGTTTAGTTTTGTCCGCTTGTAGTAAGTTCCAGTAATTAAGAATGGTATTATCCTGTAGGAATAAAAATCCTTCTGCACTGCTAAATTGATCAAATATTTTTGGCAGGTACCTGGAAACAGATGAGTAAAATTAAAATTATCCCAAGTAAGAAAAAGATTAGCAATCTGAACTACAGCTCTGGTTCTAAGACTACTAGTCAGGTCAGTGCACTTCCCTACGACAAATAAATTATTTCTAACAATTTTATGCAAGGGATTCACAAAACTAGCATTTCCATATGCTACCAGGAAAGTAATGCTTCCAGATAAGGATATTCCATGGCTATGTCTGTCAATAGACATTCAGCAGATACACTCGAACTTTCAGAGCTTTTGAGTTGTTGAGGATGTGCATTAGAACCAACAATTCAATATATTATTTTTTTTCATTCCCTCTCCAGCTCCCATTTCTGACCTATTCCTAATCAGTGTCCATCTAGAATCCACCGGTTTCATATTTGACGTAGACTCAACAATCAATCTCATTTCCAAATCCTCCTATGATTAACCAAAAAGTTTATGGAGAGAGAAATAAATGCTTCACAATAAAAACAAGTAATATTTCTAATAGTACTCTTCAAAAATCTCCATTGCTAGTGACTCATGCTACATAACATCTCATAGTCTAATATTAACATGCTTAATGTGATGAGAGTTGTATCCTCTCCGTTGTCCAAGCATAATTCACATTTCACAACAGTCTAACACAAGCAATTTATCTGTATGTTACTTCGTCAGACAGCCAACGGCCCAACACAAATTACACGATTACTTGAGTGGAATTTATTTTATTCTTCAATGAACTTATGTTATTGCCTGTGAAAAAGTTGACACCAAGTGTAACCTTCTTTCTCCTTAATTTTAATGATAAAATAAAACCATCTCATGCAACTGTGAAAAGCCAGTATTCAGTTCTGGAATATATTCGGATAAAATTACAATAACCAGTTATAAGCAGCTCAGTCATAAAATAACAATCATATGACAGTGAGATAGGAAAATGTATTTATAACTGGACTTACTTGTATGCTTGGTCCAAATGGCCCTCCTCTACAACAAGATCCATGTCTTTCTTTTGTGACAAAATAACTACAGTTCTGAATATTCTCCCATAAAGCAACCTCCATTCAAGGGCTGTACGTTCCACTGGCCCACTGCAATGCATGATAAGAACGACATTCCCAAAAGTTTTCCTCCATCGGATTAAATTAGCAATCTCATAATTCACTGTTCCCGTTTCTTCAACCCCAAGATGAACAGATGGCAACTTTTGTGGGATAAACTCCCTTCGATCACCATGACCAATATTTGCCCTTGGACGTCCCAGTTCCAATGACATCAACCTTGGCTGCTGATAGCCAATAGCTAGCAAGTCCTGTAGCCAAGCAGCAGTAAGTTTCACATCTTTCTCAGTCCAAAAGCCCTCCTCTGCCATTGCATAGCTTAACTCCAAAATCTTTTCAAATAATCCATGCTTATTTGATCTCCACGAAACCAAATACTTGACTAAACGACCCACATTCACATGAAGATCTTTCTCTTCTGAAAACGGATAAGCCTCAACCCTATCATATCTATGGACAGTAGGGGGATAAACTACAACATAACCACCAACTTCCCAAAGAAGCCTCTGTCCCCAGTAACCTCTCAACACATCAGAAGCCATTGTGCTAACAGACACCGGAAGCATCAAAGCCCAAAATGCAGGAGAATGGTACATTGTATTAAAAGAATTAACAGGCACCATCATACCCTGCGGCAACGCCACTTTTGGGGCATGCTCATCGAATCTAATATCGAAAGCTTCTAAACCCGATTTGCGCGTAAAATAAAACACCGAATCAACATCAGGAAGCCCTTTTGAAATCCCCTGCTGTATAAACTGCTTCCCACCAAAGACTTCAGTGTAAAATTCTTCATGGCCAATTTCACCCACATTCTCCAGTGGCAGCCCTCTAGGCCAAATGGATCGCTGCCCAAAATGAATATACGGGTTCACAATGGTTCGATTCGGGTTGTCATGACTGTACTGCAACACGACCTCTTGCCTAGCACCCTCCCCAATCAATTCCACATCAAAATGTTTACCCAAATCCCCATCAATCACATCTCCCCTATCATCAGCATCAAAGATCTTCTTAGCACCATGCTGAATAGCAAACAAATACCCAACAGTTTTCCTAACATACGAATCAAAAGGGAGGTAATCAACAACCCTAAACCCCAAATTAGCTTGTTGGTCTAACGACAAGAAGATTGCACCTTTCAAGTCCCAATCCGACGGTGTCCGTGAATTGCCGATAGCCAGCACCTGCCAGCCCTTGATCTTCACGAGACTCCGGAGCGAATCAGAAGGGTAATTCGACACCGAGACGACGATCCACCGTTCCGATCGGAAATTCGCGAACTTGGAGGTCTTGTCGGAGATGGGTGCGATGGAGTTCCAATGAACGCGGGGGAACTCGATCTTCTCGAGGTCCTGGGCCTGCTTCTCGAAGCAGAGGAGCGCGGCGGTGTCGCCGGCGTTGCGGAGGAAGAAGAGGGCAGCGACGGTGGCGACGAGGAGCAAGATTGCAATGATCTTATAGAGGTTTTGGGATACCCATGCGGAGAAATCGAGGTTCTTGGTCTCGGCAAAGCGGTTCGTGGGAAGAGTGGGTGGTATGGTTCTCAAATGGGGTTTTGGAGATTTGGGAGTTGAACGCTCTTGGACAAACATTTTGAGTTGTTGAAGTGTTGAAACCCAAATGAAGAAAACCAGTGTTTTAGAGCTTGCCTTGAGCTGAATCAATTCAACTCTTTGGGTTTGTCACACACACTATCTTCTTCCTCTGCCAGCATGAACCAAAAAGTGAAACCAAAACCACAGAGTGTCACTTTTCGCTTTCCGGCAACTCTGAAAACTGAACTATTGTATAAGGTTGTGGTTACCGACAGGTATATTGTTGAGTGTGTCGGTTCCTTAGGCTTGAATGCAACTGCAACTAGTTTGGTGTAGTGGAATCTTCGTCTTGTTCTGTGACATCCTTTCTTTTCCTTTTTTTTTTCGTTCTCTTTTTCTGCTGTATAATATGTGGTTTGGTGTTGGAAAATGGACTCATTAGGTAATACTTCACATTATTGTATTAATTGTGTTCTGGACCGTGATCCGGGATCCAGCTCCATGGATCAACCCGACATGAAAGCACTACTGACTCTCTTGTAGCGTGAGGAAGACTCACGACGTATTCTACCACGGATTACTACGCTTTGAGCGATATCGATATATGACATCGTGATTGATAGATTTGTGCAAAGGATGAATCCCTAAATATCCGTAACTGCCAATCATCAACTTACGATATTATAGGATTGACAGATATCCTTAATGGATAGATACTTTCCATATCTTAATCCCAGGTTTACAGGGATATATCTGATAATAACGGGAAGGCAATCTGCATTAGGATACTAATCCTAAATTACCTGCATTCAGTATTCGATAAGAATCCCATTAGGATTCTGTACACGCTCTATAAATCCGAGGCTAAGTCATCTCAGTAAAGTAACTCAAAACCCAATCCCTAAAACCTTGTTGTGCATTGCCTGACTTGAGCGTTAGAGTCCCTTTGTAGGTACCCAACCCCCCTGTCTTACGAGTCCAGCTGCTGCGCGAAGGGAGAATCCACCGTAACATGCCTATCTCAGGTACCCTCTGAATTCACTTCAGAACATTGGCGCCGACTGTGGGGACCATAAATTTCTAATCCCACCCAATCTTGGTCAATACGAGGCAAAACTCCAGAAGAGACGCTGCTCAAGCCTCTGTCAACCAGAGACAAGATCCCGACATGCAACGTCCGCCACCACCACTGCCTCCACTCGTGGCTCAAACCTCTGCTGTGAGAAATCAGGCACCCGGATCAGGAAGCCGACGTGATGGGCACTCTACCTCCTTTTCTGAGGAGTCTCCCAACCCATCACGCAGGATTTCTGTCAGGGAAAGACTTGAGTTCCCAGCTCAGAGAGGCGATCAGAGCCTTTAAGAGTGCAGGATTCCAGTGCACCAACGTTTGGGAATCCCGAACAACGAGTTCGATGATCGTGCATCCCGCTCTAAACGCACACATCAAACTCGAGGTTCCCAACGCCAGTTTCAAGATATATTGCAGCAACATATGGACTTACTCAACGATCAATTCAGGAGGCTGGAGGACATGTAGCACGCCATGCATGAAAACCAACCTAAGCCGCGCCGCCATGATAGACGGACCGATGTGGAAAATAACAGAAGGACGGCCCACGCTGATGACAGAATTCCCTATGCTGGGGACAATAACTGGAATCGAGGAACTATGGAACAACCTTTCTCCGACCAGCTCATGGAATTCCGGGTTCAGAGGAATTTCAAGTTTCCTCCAAACCTTGAAATTTACGACGGGACCACAGACCCCCAGGAACACATAAACGCCTACGAGCAGTCCCTGTGTTTCTATGGAGGATCCATGGAACTGTTGTGCCGAGCCTTCCCCCTCTCCCTCAAAAAGGAAGCCCTCAGATGGTTTACCAGTCAACCACGGGGAGCCATTGTGGATTGGTCGGACCTCAAACAACGTTTCCTGCTACAGTACACCACGAGCAAGGAGTAACCAAAATCCATCGAATCCCTGGCTATGATCCGCCAGGGAAAGGACGAGAGCCTTCGGGATTACGTTAGGCACTTTACGGCTGCCTGCACAAATGTAGAAAACTTTGAAGACAGAATAGCCTTGCATTATGCTAGGAGCGGTCTCCGGATAGGCTCTGATTTCTTCAAGTCCTTGGCAAAAAAGAAGTCGGACAATCTTACCGACTTCCAGAAATGATCTGAGAAGTACGTTTACTTGGAGGAAGCAACAGAATACCATAGGAGGTGGGACAAAGGTGAGCCTTCTCACCAAAAGCCCAACCAGAATTCCTCAAGGCCACAACCCCCAAAGGGTAGCCTACCACAGAGAAACTACGCTGACTACACTCCTTTGAACACACCCCGGGAAACGATCTTGAGGGAAATAATGAACACGGAGTTTCAGAACATCCGGAGGCCGCCTCCTATCAAGAAGCACAAGCAGAAGGATCATTCCAAGCACTGCACATGGCATAAAGCCTATGGCCACGACACAGAGGATTGCTATCAGTTGCGCGATGCCATTGAATTTCTAATCAAGGCCGGACGCCTGCAGCAATATATCCTCCGAGTACAAAACAACGAAGGGGATAATAGGCGCGGAGACAGCAGACGTTGAAGCCCGTCCCCTACACGCAGAAGAAGGACAAGAAGCCCTAGGAGAAGATCCCGGACTCCGCCTCATCGAGATAACAGCGATCGACAGGGTCGAGCCAGGAACACCCCCCCTGTCGACAACGACGACCACCGCGGCGAGCCCAACAGGACGATCCATACCATCGCCGGTGGCTTTGCCGGAGGGGGATCCTCCAATGGAGCTCGAAAGAAAGCCCTTAGAATGGCAGTCTTTAGCGTGGTCCACTCAGAGCTAAGAACACAAGCAGAGAATAGAAAAGCGCCTCTCATTACTTTCTCAGACGAAGACTACGGCGGAATAATCCCGGATCACGACGACCCACTCGTCATACCCGGGGTAATTTCCAATGCTGAAGTTCGACGAATTTTCGTCAATCAAGGGAGTTCAGCCGACATCATGTTCCTAGATCTCTATCAGAAGTTGGAGCTCCCGCAATCCGACTTGACTCCCCACGTTGGAGAACTGACGGGTTTCACCGGTGAGAAGATCACCCCGGTCGGATACTACGAAACCCACCTGACTCTCGGATCATCTACACTATTCAGAACTGTCAAGGTAAAGTTCCTGGTTGTGGACTGCCCCTCGGCTTATAATATCATCCTGGGCCGTCCTTCTCTTAACGCCATCGGAGCGTTGGTATCCACCACCCACCTCATGATGAAGTTCCCTAACAAGAACAATGACGTCGTCACTGTAAAAGGCGCCCAAATTGCAGCCAGGAAGTGCTATAATGAGAGTTTGAAGATCTGTAAAGTGCCTCGGAGGTCGAGCCCCGTAGCATCCACCCCGGCTATCGACCAGGTTAACATCTTAATGACGGAGCTGGACGTTAGAGAAGAGATCTGGGATACCCGACCCCAGTCCGAAGGAGAACTGGAGCCCCTTCAACTCGGGACCAACCCTGAACAGATCACCAAGATCGGAGCTCATCAGGGTGAAAAAGAAAAACAACAACTCTCAGAACTCTTGTTGAAAAACAAAGATCTTTTCGCTTGGACTTCCTCCGACATGCCCGGACTCGACCCCAGTTTCATTTGCCACCGATTGTCGATTAAAGAAGGTACCAAACCGGTCGCGCAAAAGAAGAGGAAGGTCGGACCCGAGAGGCAGTAAGTCATCGAGGACCAAGTTAAAGAGCTACTAAATGGCAACTTCATCAGAGAAATCTCATATACCACATGGCTCTCCAACGTAGTTTTAGTAAAAAAGTCCAACAGAAAATGGAAGATGTGCGTAGATTACACCGACCTGAATAAAGCCTGTCCCAAGGACCCATATCCACTCCCCAATGTGGATAAATTAGTGGATGGCTCCTCGGGGTTCAGATGGCTCTCATTCATGGACGCATATTCCGGGTACAACCAGATTCCCATGTACGCTGGGGACGAGGATAAAACCGCTTTCATTACCGATAGGGCGAGCTACTGCTACAAGGTCATGCCTTTCGGCCTAAAGAATGCAGGAGCCACCTACCAGAGGATGATGACAAGGTTTTTGAAAACCAAGTGGGAAAGATGCTAGAAGTCTACATAGATGACATGATAGTAAAGACCCCGCACAATGGGATCGCACACGGCGGACCTCGAGGAAGTATTTGCACAAATCCGGAAAGTACAACATGAGGTTAAACCCAGAGAAGTGCGCTTTCGGGGTCCAGGCCGGTAAATTTTTGGGGTTCATGCTAACTCATAGAGGGATTGAAGCCAATCCGGATAAATGCCAGGCCGTCCTCAACATGAGAAGTCCCCGGAACGTCAAAGAGGTACAACAGCTTACGGGGCGCATAGCGGCCCTCACAAGATTCTTAGCTAAAGCCGCTCACAAGTCTCTCCCCCTGTTCAAATTGCTCAAGAAGGGAAAAAGCTTTGAATGGACTCAGGAGTGTAAAGATGCCTTCACGTCATTAAAAAACCTTTTGTCCTCCCCTCCTATCTTGACAAGGCCGGACACCGGAGAGATGCTCTACTTGTACCTATCCGTCCAGGACGAGGCCGTAAGTTCAGTCTTAATCAGAGAAACCAACGAAGGACAGAAGCCTGTCTACTTCGTAAGCAAGGTCCTCCAGGGCCCTGAGCTTCGATACCAAAAGGTTGAGAAAGTTGCTTTTGCGCCCATTATCACCGCAAGAAGACTTCGACAATACTTCCAATGCCACCCAGTGGTGGTAAGAACCGACCAACTAATCCGACAGGTGCTACATAAGCCAGAACTGGCCGGCTGAATGATTGTGTGGTCGATCAAACTCTCAGAGTTCAGAATCACATACGAACCACGACTGGCAATAAAAGCCCAAGCATTGTCGGACTTCCTAGCGGAACTCACAACAGACAATGGTGACCATATGAAAGCCTTTTTGACCATTTTTGTCGACGAATCGTCGAACCCCAAAGGAAGCGGGGTCGGAGTGATTGTCAAAAACTTGGAAGGCTTGACCTTGGAGCACTCCCTAAAGTTTGAATTCCCGACTTCAAACAATCAGGCCGAGTATGAGGCCTGCATCGCCGGCTTACTAATGGCAAAGGACCTGGAGGCAACGCGGATCATGCTTTGCAGTGATTCCCAGCTAGTAACCTCCCAAATCCGAGGCGAATATCAAGCCAAAGAACCCCTCCTGCAGAAATACTTGAACAAGGTTCAGGAACTTTTGAAAGGCTTCGAAGAGGTCAAGATAGAGCACATTCCAAGGGAACAGAACTCCAGAGCAGACCTTTTGTCTAAACTGGCCTGCACGAAGAGCCCCGACAATAACCGGTCTGTAATCCAAGAAACCCTTTCCCAACCCTCCATCACGGATCACAGCATATCCCAAGTGGAGGACCATCAGCCATCTTGGATCACTCCTATACTGGGCTATTTGCAGCATGAGAAGTTACCGTCAGACCCGAAAGAGGCCTCCCGATTGATAAGGATGTCGGTCAGATACACTATTTACAATGGCCGTCTATACCGACGTGGTTTCTCCTCCCCTCTTCTAAAGTGCTTAACCCCCAAAGAAGCAGAATACGCCCTAGCTGAAGTTCATGAAGAAAGTTGTGGTCACCACTTGGGAGCCAAAGCCTTAGCCCAAAAAGTATTAAGGGTAGGATTCTATTGGCCGACAATGGAAGCTGACTCTCATACACATGTTCAAACTTGCGACAAGTGTCAGCGTCATGCAGATCATTTTCAAGCCCCTTCTAAAGAATTGTTCACGACGTCGGTTCCCTGGTCCTTTTACAGGTGGGGTATGGACATTTTAGGGCCGTTCCCTCAAGCCCCAGGGCAGTTTAAATACTTGGTGGTAGCAGTAGATTACTTCACTTAGTGGATCGAGGCCGAACCCCTGATCACCATCACTTTGGCGCGAATTCAGAAGTTTACTTGGCGCTATATTATCACCAGGTTCGGCATACCGGAATCGGTAGTCACAGATAACGGTACCCAGTTCAAAGACAAAGTTTTTGAAGAGCTACTAGCCGGATTGAAAATAAAACACCACTGTAGCTCCGTCGAGAACCCCAGAACAAATGGACAAGCCGAGGCCGCCAATAGAATCATCATGCGAAGCTTAAAAAGGAGGCTCGACGAAGCCAAAGGAAATTGGGTCGAGCAACTTGACCATGTTCTCTGGGCATACCGGACCACTCCTCATTCCACGACGGGAGAAACCCCTTTCAAGTTGACCTATGGCTGTGAGGTCATGATCCCGGTAGAGATAGGGGAACCCAGTTGGCGCTACCAACAGTTCTCATCCGACAGCAACCCTGGTCTAATCAGAGAGGACCTGGACTTGCTCGAAGAAAGAAGAAACGTGGCTCACATACGGGATGCCGCCCTCAAGCAGAAGACAGCGGCCAGGTACAACAAGAAAGTGGTCCCAAGAAAATTCCAGCCCGGCGATCTAGTGCTCAGGAGAGCCGACATAGGAGGGAAAAATGCCTCCCAAGGGAAACTAGCCCCTAATTGGGAAGGCCCCTATCGTGTCGTTACCAGTACGGGTAAGGGAGCTTACACCTTGGAAACGTTATCCGGAACCCCGGTCAAGAATTACTGGAATACGGACAAACTAAGAAAGTACTATAGCTAAATGCTGATAGTGACTCAGCCCTCTAATAGAATTATCTTTGATCCGTTCTTGTTTTGAATAAGTACATTGTGTACGGACTCTCGTCCTCCAAATATCATCAATAAAATGGTTATTCAGGTATCAAGGTTGGTCGAACGCGCTGCCTTAATCGCTAAAGTGTAAAACTGATAGGAGACAGTACGGATTATATGTACACACTCCTTCTTTATACCTAAACCAGGAAGGGGTACCTACCCCGGGCAAGGTTAAGCAATGTTAATGCCTTAGGCAAAAGGGTTTTCCGTAAAATGCCAGGCGTTATTCTTACCTATATCTGCAATTCCAAATGCTTCCCATAGCAAGCACTGGAATATGGATTAAGGTTTTACTTTGCTTAAGTCTAAAATTTCTTGACGCTTGATTATTATAAGCGTTAGATTACAGACTAAGGCGTCATTTCTACCTAAGTCAAGTGGAATGCCATTCACTCAACGGTATGAGTGAAGGATCCCGGACCATGGTTTTCTATGATAAGAAGTTTTCTAAGTCCATTATAATGAAAATGGGCGTTGGACCCAAGTCGGACCATGAAAAACAAGAATAAATGGTTGAACAAAATCATTAATTTTAAAACCCCAAAAATGGGGCAACTGTTCATACAAGTAACAAAACCCCACGTAGGGGGCAGAAAATAACAAAATGAAAAAAGCAAGAAAAGGTTAGACGTCGGCCTCTTCCCCTTCCGGGATCTGGATAACCTTCGGGTTGCCACCAGGAGCCTTCATTGCTAACTCCACAACAGCTACAAGTTGGCCATTATGGAAGGTTTTATCCGGGGTAACACCCTCCAAGATAAGGTCGACCCCGGGGTTGAAGTGCTGGATTTGTTTCACAGCATTTTGGAACTGCTCTTCTCTGACATTTCCAGCTACTCCGTCCAGCTCCTCCACTTCCTTTTCGAGCTCTACAACCTCGGACCTTAGTTCGCCAATGGTTCTGTCGGCTTCAAGCTTCTCGGCCTTCCTGGCAGCCTCTGAGTCCGCCAACGCCTTCTCCAATTCAATGACCTTCTTTTCAAGTTTGACGGCCCTCGCCCTACTATCCTCGTCGGCTTTCAAGGAAGCAGTCAACTTCTGGTTGATTTTCTCCTTTTCTTTCCTCAAAGTCTTCAGCTCTTCCGACGTTTGCCGATCAGCGTTCTCGATGGTCTCCTCGATGAAACGGATCTCGGTCACTGCTCGGAGAGCTTGCCTCTGCAGTGCGGCTAAGGTTTGGGCCAGACCTTGCTCAGCAATATGCTGCCTCACCTCGCCACCCAAAAATCGCCCAGATATGAAGGGGCCGGGGTCAGAGTGCCCAGTGATGATTGGCAAGAAGTCCGCCCTCTCCCTTTCTCCGACATCCGATGACCTTTCATCATGCTCAGAAGGCTCTCCGACAGCCTGCCTCTTTCTCCCCCTTGAACTGTGGGTAGGGGATCCTGGTTGATCTTGCTGTCCGATGACAGCACCCCGGTCGGAAGAGTCCGGAACGGCTGTGGAGGAAGAAGCCGCGGCCTTCTTTCCCTTCCTCCAGTTCCTTGACGATTGCAGGGTAACCATAGAAGACCCAGAAGTCATGTTGCTAACTGAAAAGAAACAGAAACAAATACAGTCAGCACATCAAGAAACATTGATATATGAAGACGGAGCAAACACCTAGGGATACTAGGGTTAAAAATGCCCTAATTCCTACCTAATAAAGCGTAAAGAAGATCATCACCAGGGATATGAAGAACATCTCTAATATTGATGTTCCCATGCTTCTCGACATATTGGGTTATGAACTCGACGGTCCTAAGCTCCTCAGGGTCGAGATCTTCCTCCTCCTTCTCAATCAAGTCGACGGGCACATCCCAGCACCTCTGCGTCCAGTAAAGAGGAAACTTCGGCTCCCCGTCCGGGTTGAGAAAGAAAGGCCGACAACCTTCCTTGGCTTTTATCTTGAAGAACGCGGTCTTAAACCCTTTGAAGCTTTCTTCGAAAATATCAAAGGATTTACGCCCAAGTCACGACCGGATGACAAGCCAGCTCATTTGCCTTATCGTTCCTTGGGTGTTTATTCTTGTATAAAAGTGAAAAAAGGTATTCACCGAGCACTTAAGGCTCATTAACCGACAAAACCTCTCAAACGGTATGATGTAGCCCCAACTGTTAGGGTGGATTTGCGAAGGGGCCATTTGGAGGGTACGGAGGACGGCCATTTGGAAGTCGAAAAACGGCATCCTAAGCCCCAACTTGAGAAAAAGAGGCTTATACAGGAGCATGAAGTGTGAACCCTCCTCTCGACAGGAGCACACTCTCTCATTCCAGGTTGGGCAGACAACTTCAAACTCATCGTCTCGAGCCTTGTTCACAGTTAACTCCAAGGCGAACAGGGACTCTCGGAGTACAGTTTCGCTTGAAAACTTGGACTGACGGTCCCATACGTTGTCCACTACCCATGGGCATACCAACCCGAGACCCCGCCGAACTCGAACCAGCTCGTCTTCTGTCGGATCACGGACGTCGTGAAACGGGGGTTGGACCCTAGCTTTTTTTCCTTTGGCCATGGGAATCCTAAGAACATCCAAAGAAGTCGGTAAGAAACTGTCAGAATCAATAGTTTCACAGATTCAGACACAGGGAGAGCGAGGTAATCCTAACCTCCCCTACCGACCTCCTGTCCCACCAGAAACAAAGCATCCAGGGGAACTCCTCCACCGCGCATGGCGCGGCGAAGTTGGTGTTTCAGGGAGGCGACCATATCTACCTAAATCACTAAGCCCTATTTGAAGGTAAGACCAGAAATGCGAAGCTACTCTACTTTCGGAAAAGCCATTGACATACTGAAAGTGCAAATAACAAAAAGACTGAAAGAAAGCAACTTACTGTGTAAAGGCAGAATGCTTGAAAGTGGAGAAGTTGTGCCAGAACAATGAAGAAGCTGCAAGTGGAAAGCACCCGAAAAGAAGCCAAAGCTTTCAACGCACGGTGTTTTCAGTAAAGGAGGCCAAAAATGATAGAGTAAGAAAGACAAACCTTTTATTTATAAAGGGCTGAACGGTTAAGGGACATTTCTGTCCCCTTTGATGCAAGTTCAAAAGGTGCTCATCATGGCTCGCGGAGCTCTAGGCACGTCCCTCCGATGAAGTCGCGACACGTGGCCCACCCAGCTGTAATAGCAGTTGAAAGGATGGTTACGCAGTAATCCAAAGCGTCGTACGAATGTTGGATGAGAACCCGGGTTTGTACCACAGATTCCAGGCCCAATTAATTATTGACATCACGGACAACGTGCTATCTCCGAGGTATATTTATGGCTATTATGCCGGGTTGGCATTGGACCTATCCCGGCAGTGTCTTTACTTGGTTATACCGGGATAAGCGTTGGACTCATCCAGGCAGAATTACCTCGGTGGAAAAACATATATATATAATGAAAGTACAGGACAAATACAGAGAAGGTAAAGTCTATTGAATCATCTTTATTCCATACATCGTCATACAACCGAAAAAGAGGAAAAAGAAAATATTGAGACATGGAATGTATAACGATACCCCGGGAAAGGCGGCAAATGTCTCCAGCTACCTGGATCGTACCCTATCCACATCTCCAAACCCTGGCCTTTTGAAAAAGTGGATAGGCTTTGCAGAACATTGGCAAACCAGGATCATAACCCCGGATAAAGTGCCAAAATTCTTTGCACTGCTTCTCCTATATGCAACTAAAGGCCGAGATCTTCCTTCGCTCGTTGGAAGGGGTGCGACCTCTTTAGCTGAAGAATCCTCCGCCGGTGTCAATCATTCTAAGTTGCCTCAAGTCACGGAGCAGCTACAGTGACCTTTCCACCCCGGAACAGAGTGAAGCCACTCCGGAGTAGGAATTCTCCGCTCACTCGTTCTTCTCCCACCTTCTCGATGGATAACGGTAGAAGCGGATACGCGCTGCTTTCTTGAAAGCAAGTCAAAGAAAGCAGACCACCCCAGGTTGCTCCAAGGGGGTCCTCACTCCCTTGACTAGACATCCTTGCATTTCCAGCCATTACTACGAAAAAGACCGGCCAAGTGCTTTCAAGCAGCCCGCCAAGAAGAAGGAGAGAGGAACAGTGTGCTCCGTCGGGTCCCCATGCAATGAAGGACGGAAGCATTATTCCATCCTAACAACACGTTGGATCAGACACCCCCGTGTACGCCAGGATAGAAAGGCTTCCGCCTCCCTAAATGCATAGCAACCCGGTTTTACGCCAAGATAGAAAGGCCTCTGTCAAAAAGGAAAAACACTCGGAGAAGATAAAATCTCTTCAAGAACTTTGGAAAAAATGAAAGTATAGTCTCTGCAGATGATGAAGCTCTCTTCACACAAGGAGGAAATGAGGAAAAAACTACACTTATTCCCCTGGGAGAAATCATCTGTGAAAAAGGATGGAATGCAAACCCACGAAGAAGTATTCAGTACTTATAGCATGCATGAGGGATTCTGATTGGTCCCGTAAAAGGTGACCTGATCCCATGAAGTAAGCCAAAATAAATGCTTTTGATCTCTGGTTGGTTACGAAGATAGGGAGCAGTTGAAAAAATCCGTATGAAACTGACGTTTTCTTTAAAGAATCACTACTTCCCAATAAAGTCCAAGCATCAGTTTCCCAGAGAATCGCAGACTGTTACGTCAGAGATCACGTTTGGGATCTACGTCGAATATGTCTCCAGGAATCCTTAGTACTCATGCTTGAGGGCAGGGATTTTTGCTCGTAACTGAATAGGACAAGGACGTCGGTAATAACTCGAGGTCTAACACCTACCCGTCGAATTACCACACAATGGTTGATCCGTTCTAAACTTGACTCTGGTCTGTCTCATCCAAGAGCCAAGCTGGGGGCAACTGTTCTGGACCGTGATATGGGATCCAGCTCTATGGATCAACCTGGCATGAGCACTACCGGACTCTCCTAGCTGGCGTAGAGGAAGACTCACGACGTATTCCGGACCACGGATTACGGCCTTTGAGCAGTATCAGTATATGACATCGTGATTGATAGATTTGCGCAGAGGATGAATCCCTAAATATCCGTAACTGCCAATCATTAACTTATGATATTATAGGATTGACAGATATCCTTAATGGATAGATACTTTCCATATCTTAATCCCAGGTTTACAGGGATATATCTGATAATAACGGGAAGGCAATCTGCATTAGGATACTAATCCTAAATTACCTGCATTCAGTATTCGATAAGAATCCCATTAGGATTCTGTACACGCTCTATAAATACGAGGTTAAGTCATTTCAGTAAGGTAACTCAAAACCCAATCCCTAAAACCTTGTTGTGCACTGCCTGACTTGAGCGTTGGAGTCCCTTTACAGGTACTCAACCCCCCTGTCTTACGAGTCCAACTGCTGCGCGAAGGGAGAATCCACCGTAACGTGCCTATCTCAGGTACCCTCTGAATCCACTTCAGAACAAATTGTAATTATTATAATGTTATTTATCAGTGACAAATGGAACTTGCAGTGTTTTGCTGTGCTCGTTGCTTGGTTCTGCTGACACCAAAGTTCAATTCCTCCCATTTTACCAAAGTAGGGTTGTTTTATCTAATTATTTTTTATGGTTAAATTATTTATCAAAAAATTATTTTTTTAAATTATTTATTAAAATATTATTTTTTAAAAAATTATATATTAAATTATCATTCTTTTAGTTAGCGTGATATTTTTTGTTATTTTATGTTTCATGTGAAAAATGCTAAAGATGATAGCACATTCACGTGTAAAACACTAACAAACTTGACGTTTTTCAAGTAGATGTGCCACTCTATTTGACACATTCCATGTGAAAAATATCATCCTACACGATGATTTTACAAGATAAACGCCGACACTCCTAGCATATTGAGGGCAAAAATGTCATTTTACTTAGCATTTTCAGAGTAGATATAACTCCATCTGAGTTCCAACCAAGTCATCCTCTTCATTTTCTCAATTTTCACTCTCTGCGTTAACCAAAAATATAAAAGAAATATTCGTGAGTTCTTAATTGAAAATATTGTCATAAGAAGGATCAAATTAAAAAAGATGGGATCTCAAGTGAAGCAAAATATAAGAGTTTACTCATAATTTTATCTTTAAATAATATTAATGAAGGACATGGACTTACCTCGTACGATCATAGGCTAATTTTCAAGGCAACATTAGCAACGTGGACCTACTTCCTACGATCATAAGTCAATTTCCCTCCTAGGATCACAAGCCAATTTCTATGGCAAGACTAGCAACATGGACCTACCTCCTACGATCATAGACCAATTTCCAAGGCAACACTTGCAACTGCCACTCCTCAGTTCTTCCCTCTATATAATATCAAGTGAGTTTGTGTAGTGGCAAGTCTTTTGACTAGTGTTCGGTGAGGCAAAGAAGATAGTAAAGAAAGAGCGGAGGCAAATGAGAAGATTCGTAGGCTCATGTTAGTGTGTTTAAGTAAAAAATGTCATTCAACATAGTGTATCCACGTGGAAAACGCCATGTAAGATAGCGTTTCTACGTGGATGTGTCATCCTCTTTAACGTTTTTCACATAAAATAAAATAATTAAAAAATATCACGTTAATAAAAAAGATGATAGTTTGGTATATAATTTCAAAAGAGTGATATTTTAATAAATAATTTAATATAATATTATTTTAATAAATAATTTTATCATCATTGACAATTTGATAAAAAAAGTCACCAAAATGAGATGACTTTTTTTATTTATTTTTTGTCGAAAAGTAGAGATGAGTTGGGAAGCCAGTTAAACTTGTAATGGTACCCACTTTTGATGGGTTTCTTTCAAACTGCATCGTCCATGGTTGACAAGTCCTTTTCGGTTTAATTGATGCCTTTCTATGTGCTATAAATTTCAAAACAAGTGCACAAGGTGCGTGACAAAAGAAAAATCCTCGGATTTTGAATATTTAGCTCAGAAAAGAATATGCAAATGAAATGCTGCAAGATAGAATTGGCTGTTATTTTGGATTTGGATTTCATGATGAACAAAGGTTTTTGAATTTGTCCAAAATTCATTCATTTTGGGTAAGTTATTTGCGTCAATCATAATGTGATAAATTATTATAGCAACTGTAGGTGAATAATAACAAAGTTGTGTGATGTGCGCAATATATAATTATGTACAGAATGAGTCATCGTCATAGGGACCATCTCTCTTTCTAGTCGTTCATGACTTAATGCTATAAATGAAGATGATTTCTGAACTTGCTTGCCTTTTCCTCTGCCTGGTTCACGTAATCCAAACTCCAAAGTGTAAATAAGGAAAATTATTGTGAGAATTACTTAACAAAAAGTTTATGCTGACTGGTACGGGTTAAAGAGATCAAATTTTATAGAAAAATATAAGATATAAGTATATCAATAGAAGAATCATTACAAGAAAATTTATCTGTAGTGACGGCAAAATTCTATCACTAGAAGGTATAAAATCATGGGTATATCTCAGAAAATCTACACCCGCGAACATTATGATTCGTAAGTTTTAATTCCTTATAGTGACAATTTTTTTGTCTCATCACTATAACTTTTAGTGATGGTATATAATGCCATAACTAAAATACGTTCACATTTACTTATGATTTGCATCCCGTTGCTATATATAATACTCTTAATGACATATTAGATTTGTGTATGTATTCAAAAGGTAGTATACGACTTACTTAATATGTCTGTTTAATTTTGTGACAAATTGAATTAGTTTAAGTACTTTGTTGCAGCCCAGAGTGTGAAAAGTAACTTAAAATAACCCAGATAATAGCATAAATTACTTAGATAATGAAAATAAATATGGATAATTTATTTCTAGGTCACAAATATCTAAAATAAGATGCAGTTAAAGTTTCAAGGTAAACTGAATTAGTTTAATATTTTTAGGCATATTGGTTGTGTATTTAAAGTCTGATTGATTAGTAGCAAATATGAAAATATTAGATAATAGTGAAATAACCTTTTATATGAATCTTAGTATTTATTTTAAAATTGTTGGAAGTTAAAAATATTGATTTAACTAAATTTGAATAGCATATCGGGATTTATCAGTTATGACCTAAGGCGTTAAGAGTATTTTGTTTCCCTCTTTATAAGCCTTTGTTCACAGTTGTCTTTGTTTCACAATCTGAAATAGAAACTATGAGAGAAGAAAGAAAGGAAGAGGAAGCAAAGACCAAGGAAGAGGAGAAAAAGAGGAAAGCTAAGGGCAAAGCCAAGGTTTGAGAAATCAACCAAGCTTGAAGCTTCATCCAGTTGCCAAGGTAGGGGTTTTATGCTCATCTTCACTTCTTTTCACTCTTTTCACCATAGATGCACCTTTGATGCTTAATAGGTCAAAATGAGTTCTAGATGTGTTTGATGTGTTTTGCTTGCATGATTGTGGTTCTTTGGTCATTTATGACTTGTTCATAGTATAAGTTGAAGTTACAAACTTAGAACATCTCATTTAGACCTTTGATGCACAAAAATGGGGTTTTAGGTCAAATATGTGATTTTGGTGCATGAATCCAAATGTAGTGGTTTAAGTTGGTGATTGTTGTTTCCTATATGTTAATAAATTGATTAGGGACTTAGAATCACTTAGAAACTGAATTAGAATGGCCAAAATCCATGAAAAGAACCAATGGAACAGTACCATAATTTTGTAGAATTCTATAGAATCTAGTTTCTGCTAGGCATACTGCAGCGTGAGGAGGTTACACCGCAATGTGAGGTTGGTGTTGTTGCGTGCGCCGTGACGTGAGTGAGTGGCGCCACGGCGTGAGAGTGATGTTACATCCAGTACTAAAACCCGAGAGCAGGGCGCCGCAGCGTGCCCAAGTTGTGCCGCGATGTGAGGCCCAGAATTGCTAAAAATGTCATTTTTTATGTTTTCAAGTTCTTAACTAGTTAGGATCATTTATATATGTTTCCTAAGGTGTGTTAAAGCACGAATATGGATATTTTCAAGAGGGAAATTATCACCTAGCATAGAAGAGAAAGTTTAAACCTATGAGTATTCAAGAGTTATGGTTTGCTTTAGGTAAGTATCTAGTACCTTAGGCCACTTTGTGGTAATGTATATCACTTGAGAGTAATGAGTGATGATGTGGTGTCTAGAAATATGTATGATGGGAATGATTGGTAGTATTAATTTTTGTGAGTATCCTTTGATGTTGTGCACCATCATTAAGGCCAAGGGAGATAAGTGGGGAGTCCATAAGGTTCTTTTGAACATGGATTCAGTCCGAACTTCTCGATAGTGCCAAGGTACGTGTAATGTGAGGCTGAACTTTTCCTTTATTTATCACAAAATAATACACTAAACCAGTATTCCTAAGCTTAACATCTTAGTTCTAAGTTGGACTAAGCATGTATATATGTTGACTTGGTAACTTTAGCTACTAAAGTATATCCTTGTAGTTGCCTTAAATACATCTTATTTAACATGTGTTAAGATTATGTTTATTATGTTATGAATGTTGGTTTTGGTTTACTCATATTGAGAAATGTTGTTTCTCACCCTGCTGTGTTACCATGTAATTTCAAGTGAAAGTTCTTCTAAGAACAAGAAGAAAAAGGAAGTTAAGACTAGATTAGCTTTATAGTTTATATTACAACTATTGTATTTATTAGTACTTCTTTTGTAATGAAAAAATTATGTAATACTTCAAGTCTTTGCTAAGGCTAATGTTATATATGTATATGCATTTTACTATGATGTTTATGATTTTCTGCATTTCATATGACTCTTTATAATGTTTCTAATGAATATTATGGATATATGTATCAGATTAATACGTATGTAGTGACGTTGTAATGCTAAGTATCTCCTTGTGTACTATACATATTGAGATATTAGTATTAGGACGTTACAATATAGGCTTTAGTTACACCAAGATAAACCATCACAAAAGCATTTAGACATTTACTTATAGTTGTGATTCTGTCACTGTAGCCTTTAATGACTATTTTGAAAAATTGTCAATATCGTGGGTAAAACCTATATTTATGGGCAAATTTTGTGGATAAACCTTGTAGTGATATTCTTTCAATTAAGATTAATTTGTAGGTAAAACTTGTAATAATGGTTTTTTTTCCTTCATTTATCGTCCTCGTAATTGATTTATCACACTGAAAATTAAATATTTAAGAACCAAATTACACTAAATATTGTTGACATCCATTCATATCAAAAGTAAAATCAAGTCTTATAATCATCCTAATATCACAAAGATAGCAAACAAGGTCCACCTAAAAGTAATTACAAAGTACCATATAATATGTTTTCACAAGAAATAGTCAAAATGGTGCATATATGATTGCACACATAGACTAAGTCAATCACTAAGTTTAGACAAAAAATGAACAAACTAGCTTCTTAATTTACACTTGCAAATAATTAAAAGAATAAGATTAATAGTGTAACTCACATTAGAAAATAATAAATAACTCTAGTGAGAATTAATTTAAGTTGCTTAATGATAAACATACCATTTTCATATTTTTCAGTATTGCTTGAAATTGAAGAAATCAAATGGCCATGATAGTTAGGAGCACTATAAACATCTAGAGCCTCTTTAAAGTGTAAAGAACTCAAATGGCCATGATACCAAATTAATGAAATTTATTTTAATATTACCTCTTATGTAGCTTAGAAGACTACTTCATATAAAAGTAAAGTGTAAACTCACATGCAGAGCAGCAAAAGGAATGAATGAGAAATGTTTTATGTAAACCAGAATACGCACACAGTATTTACACCGTATGTTAATGTAAGAAAGATGTTAAATCATCCTATATGCGATTGTACTATTCCCGTAACATATAAAATAATTTTGTGAGTGAGTTGAATAAAATTAGACATATTTTGATTGAAAGAATAACGAGATTGTCAATAAATAGTAACAAGAAAAAAGTACACAACAAAAGGAATGAACAAACCAAAGTATAGTTCTATCAATTATTTATGATAAAAGGCATTGGTGGTTTTGGGTGGCGAATCGGAGTGGTGGTGGCGCTTGCAAGGGCAGAGGAAAGAGGAGAGATCAAAGTCGTCGACGTCAAATGCTTCCCAGGGCTCCAATTCCATGGTGAGTCACCTCACAAATCAAATCCAATTCCACATAAGCTTCCATGAAAAATTGTTGCAGATTTGATCCTGAGAGAGAAAGAGCAATTGAGAGAGAGATAGAGATGAAGAAAGCAATTGATAGACAAAGAGAGAAAGAGAACTTACAGAATCGGGAGATTGAGGTGCGAAGCATGCTTTCGAAAAGAAAAACGAGTTAAGTAAACAAAAAATAACCTTGTGGAAGGAGGAAGAGGGAAATACTTCCCCAACAGTAACAGTTTTAATTTTATTTTATTTAATTTGTATTATTTAAATATATGATATGAGATAAAAAATAATTATGAGTCTTCTATTCTTTATACCTATTACCTAACGTTTATTATACGAATTCTTATTCAAATATAAAATTTACACAAAATGACAAAACTATTAGATAGGAGTTTAGTGCGTATTATGAAAATTTTGTAGATTTATTTATATTTTTATGTATATATTACATCAAGCTATATATATATATATATATATATATATATATATATATATATATATATATATATATTAGTTTCCCGAGAATATCTTCTCACTCGATAAGTGAGAGACTAATCTTTCGGGGTACAGTTAAGCGCCTAAGCTGGTACCCCTCCTAATGATGTTATTTCCATACACATGAATCTAGGAATCAAACTCAATACCATATGCTTAAAAGATCTAAGTCTCTTCTATTCAGACCAACACACGTTAGGTGGTATAAGCTATATATACATATACGTTTTCACCAGTCACTAATGCTTATAGTGACAAATGTAACATCCTCCCTAATCAGTTAATCTTAATTAGGGTTATAGAAGTTCAGTAACTCGTGTAGGAGTTATTTGTTAACTTTAATGACATTTTTAAGATAGTTGAGCTATTTTGCTATAGCACAGAGTGTGGAAAGTAGCTGTTAATAGCTCAAAAAGTAGCATAATTTGCTAGAATGAGAAAAATAAAAATGAAGAATTTATTTCTAGATCACAAATGTGTGATTTGTGATGTAATTAAAGTTTGAGGATAAACTAAGTTAGTTTGGTATTTTTTAGTACACTGAGTGAGTGTTTTAATACCAGACTGACTTAGTCGAGATATGGAAAGTTATGGAAATGGTGAAAGTAGGATTGAGATGAATCCTAGGATTTTTCATAATACATATGGAAGTTAGGAAACTTAATTCTGTGAGATTAAAGTATTCCTAAGAGATATAAAGTTTTAGCAAAATATCTTAGTTAGCTTTATGACTCATGTTTCTATCCTCTTTGACTTTTCTTTGTTCTTTTTCTCTCAATCCCAACCTTTCTTACATTGAAAACAAAGCAGTAGCAAGAATAGAAAAACACAAAAACAAGGAGGAAGAAGAGGAGAGGAAGAGGAAGGCAAAGGGGAAAGCTAGAGCTTTAAGTTCATCCTTCCTACAAGAGGTAAGGGTGCTTGACTCTTTAATATCGTCTTTTCTTCTCTAACATGCTAGTTGCTGCTTCTTTGTGAGTGTAGAGAAAAATGGGTTTTGAGGCAAAACATGGTTTCTTGGGTTAGTTCTTGCTTCCAATGGTTGAAATGAGTTCTTTTCAGCCTAGTTGATGCAAAGTGGCCATTTGTGGTTTTAGTTATATCCATTTGGTTCCTTAAGTAGAAAGTTAGAAAAATGGGTATTGAGTGATTTGAGTTTGAGTTGAATCCATGTTTTGATGAGTTAAATTATTGTTTGAAAGTCACAACAAGACTAGTGACCATGTTTGTGGTTGGGAACCATTTAGAACTTAAGTTTGGAAGGATAGAAACTGGTTTGGAAAGCAGTAGAACAAAGAATCCCATTCTGGTGCACTGACGCCTAGGTGTCAGGTGTTGGGCACCCAGGCGCCTACTACCCAAAATGGATTCTGCGAGCGGCAGAGCATTGGGTTCCTGAGAGCCAACAAGCAGGAAAACATGGCAGACTTTCTGCCATGCCAACGTCCAGGCGCTAGGTAGTGGGTGCCTAGGCGCCTAGAGCAGTTTTTCTCAGGATGTTTATTTTGAGAAATAAGACTTCCCTACTTGCTGGAATCCCTTATATATATCTTTTTAAGTGTGTGGAGACACTAGTAAGGATATTTCATAGAGGAAATAACCACCTTATGTATATGGGAAAGTAGGAGACCTTGAGCATCCAATAGTTATGGGTTGCCATAGGAAGATATCTAGTCCCTTAGGCAGCATAGGGTTGCATTTGATATCATGTGTGAGGTGATAATGTGAGGTACTAGATACAACTAAGCTGAGTTTAGCTAGCAATAGTTACTTGTCATAGTGCATGAGTTGCTCCTAAGAGTGAAAGTAGAGCTAGTGATACATGAATTACCCTCTTTTATTTAAAGTTTAGTTGATTATGCAAGTTTTAGAGAAATGCTCTATTATCACATTAAGTTGGATTGAAATGGAGTGTTAGTAAAAAGATGGTTCCTTTACTTGTTAAACTTGAACCATAACACAATTATCCTAACTAAGGCTGTGAGATAAACCCCTTGACCTTGCAAAGAAGTGAGAAAAACACTTTGCTAATGATGGAGTTGTGAGACAAGGGAGTGAGAAAAGCACCTTGACATGGTAAAGATGTGAATAAAGCATTTTACAAAGTGTGGTAGAGGAGTGAGATAAGCATTCTACCTATGACAAAGTAGTGAGTTAAGCTCTTTGTCAAGAAACATGAGGAGTGAGAAAAGCACTCATGTAAGGGGTAGTAAGAGTGAGTTAAGCTCTCTACCAAGGGTAGTAAAGTGAGAAAAACTTATTACTAAGGGCAATAGGATGAGTTAAGTCCTATACCAGACAAAGGAGTGAGATAAGCACTTTTCCAAGTAATAATGATATTTTACAATTGTATGAGCTGTTGTTGTATCATAGTAGAGAGGAACATATGTACATAGATTATGTATTTGCTTAGTGAACTATTACATAAGTAGAATATGTGAATGTTCTAGAGATAGTGAGTAAAGACTCAATTTCTCATTGAAATCATAATCTATTGTTAATAAGTTTATTTATAGCGAATATTTTGTTATGTTTGGTTATTTAATCTTTATGAATGTTACAACTGTTGGTGTTGGAATACTTTTACTGAGAATTGTGATTTCTCTCCCCGCTGTGTTTCCATGTAAATCCAGGTTAAGACCCTTTAAAGGAAAAGAAGAAGAAGCATGAAGACTAGTATAGTTTATATGCTTTAATAGACAAAGCTTATGTATTTATTTATATTTTCTTTGAGTTTGTATAAAGTTGTATGTATAATACTTTGCCCTTTAGGCTATTGATGTATAAATGTATGACCTTCTTTTTATGGCTCTCCATAATTAATTTGTATAAATGTTATGGGTTAGAATAAGGTTTTTAAGTTAGAAGTAACATGACTAATACTATTTATTTGAATATATTATGGATATACAAGGATACTAGTATTAGGATGTTACATTATGGTATTAGAGCAGTTCATCTTGTTGAGTTGGGGTATGAACTGACTATGCTTAGGCATGTTTAGTAGTTCTAGTTGTGTGTTATGCATTTCTTGTCTCTTTGTGAGATGTGTGAATAGAATTGCATGACAGCCATAGGTTTGTTTGTTAAGGTTTACTATCGCACTGTTATATGATATTGAAACTGATCAACTCAATATGTATTGTTTTGTGTGTATAGGGAACTATGGAATCACCTAGGCGGACTAGGAGAAATAGGAATTCTTCTGGAGAAGGTTCAACTAGTATGGCAGAGGCTGTTATGGAAATGGCTAATGCTATGAGAGAGTAGACATTTGTTATTGCTAGGATGTTGGATAGGTTGGGAGCTCATGTAACACCCCTAGATCTAGTAACCACAGCACAATCGTTATTATACCACAGTCACTAAATTTTTGACGTGCTACAACTCAAATAATAATTTTCCAAACTTTAATCATTGTGCATATAAAGAAAATATGAGCCATGAATGAAATATGTTAATCACATAGCTCCTAAAATACAATCACTGAATGAAAAACATTAAATATATATATATATATATGTGTGTGTGTGTGTGTGTGTGTGTGTGTGTGTGTATGTGTATAATGAACACAAGGTACTATTAACATAAAAACGTAGCACTTACATACCCAAATAACAAAAGACAAGTACCAAAGCACAAAAGGGTAAGTGGTAACCCCGGGATAGGTACCACCTGTGGACAGAGCCACTACCCCTATATACAATGAAATGTTCGGCGTCCAAGTCGACACGCCAGGCATCAATGCCCCTATGAAGCTGCACCCGCACGTGGCCAATGAAATCTCATCTCAACGCCATCACAAGAATTAGAAAGTCAACTCAACCACAACCAGCCAATTCAACCGTGTCCCTTTCACAGCCTTTATTGAATATAAAAATAAAACGGGACAATACAACAAAGATGTGAGATATTCTACATCATTACCAACATGGCAGCAAAGGAACATAACACGAATGACGTAGTCATTCCATACATACAGATATTTCAGATATATTCAAGTTATCAATTTTACATATATATATCATCAGAAAAGCATATCTCACAATAATATAAATATTAACAGCACTATAACAATAGACATCCACCATAGATATATAAATAATAAATTATGTCACCACATTATGTATGTTGACCATGCCATGACTATTATGTGAACTGACCATGCATATGCACAATGCGTATGCTGACCATCCTCATTACAATGTACTCATTTCCTACTCCATGGAGCAAGACCCAAAGTTATCAGAGATGAACGTCTCAGAAAATCTGTCCCCCCTCAAAAGACAGTCTACATCAGGCCATGAAAAGCAATAGTGCTTTATCGGGCTGCCAGTGCGTTGCAGCAGTGTTCATGACCAGGGGTATACAATGTGATAACATGATCACGAGTGAATCACCGTGCCCTGATGTCCCTCATAGGTCTATTCAAGACTCCACTATCCTATAAGTTATTGTTCACTCCTAGGCATAAAACGCCATAATTGTATAATGCACAAATGCATATTTAGCGGGATCAACCCTCTGTGGTACCATTCCCAATGGTATCAAAGCAATCGTCCATACAATTGTTTCAATACCATTTGCATCAATGATATTACATAACCGTCCATACGACTACATAACACTAATGATATATGGGTTTCCTCTGATAACCAGTCTTTTCTGACTAAATCATCTACCTGATGTTTCTGGTTATAAAAGCAAACCACATCTAACTAAATCGTCTATGTGATGTTTCTTGGTCCGATACTTCAGTTCCATAGCCACAATGTCAATGCATGCTCATCATGTTTCACTTTCTCAATCATGCCTCAATGCATGTGGATTCAATGCGTACATATATATACATATATAAATTCACAATGATAGCATAACTTATCCAAAATCACATGCCATATCGAGCCCAATCATCCATCCAAAACCTTTGATCTCAATCACGGACCCACATAAAGTCAATATTAAAACCTCAAAGGTGAACATATACTATTCAAAGTTGTTAAAAAAGTTATGCCTCAATTCCATTATGTTTTTGCGTTAAACTCTCTTAGAGTATTTACTTTAAGTTCCTTACAACCCTCCTCACACTCATGTTCTTTCTTTATTCAAACCTCACTCTAAGTTTTATGATAAGGTTGTGTTCTTTATCCTTTCCACATCATGAGTTCCTAATTAAGTGTATATTCATTTAATTAACTAAATTTTAGCTTGTTAAAAGGTCTCATAATGAGTGCCCAATGAGGCCGTGAGCCTCCAAGGGACTAGAAAACCCAACCATTCCTCATAACCTTAATTACACGGTCGTGTCAAGTTACACGGCCTGGAGTACATGGTCGTGTCAAATTACATGGCCTAGGCCGTATACTCCTCTAGAAGTACCTGAAAACGTGCCCAATTTGAAATGCCCGATTACACGGCCTAGGCTGTGTAACACTTTGTCTTGTGCGTTGAGCTGTGTTTCTAGTGGGGAACACGGCCTGGGCCGTGTAAATCCACACAGCCCGTGAATCTATACCAGAATCCATGAAAATGAGCTTCTCCAAGCTTCCAAATCAAATGGGTACCAATCCATATACATATTTGAGCATTTAGACACATTCAAATCCATCAAGATTCACAATATCAAGCGTAGAAGATCATACAACACATTTAAATCATAACATCATTAGAAATCACAAATAAAGTGAGAAACCCACAATGGATTCCTCACCATTAACACCAAAAAAAAAAATGTTTCCTCACCACCAAGATTGGTTGAAGAGAATTATCTTCCTTTTACCTCAAGAGAAAACAAGAAAAAGAGCCTTCTTGGTGCCTCTTGAAATTCGTCCAACACCTTCAAGAAAACCCTAAGACGGTGAAACCCAAGAAATCCAAAATCAAAGCTTGAAAGGGAAGTCCTTGATCACAATGGTGGCCAAGGACCACGAAAATGAGAAGAGAAAATGAAGATCAAGAACATTACCTCAAAAGCTTTAAGCTTTGGGCTTCAATGGTGAAAGATGAAAAAGGAAGATTTAGGGGATGACCCCTAAAGAGAAGAGTCTTAGGATGATGAGAGGATTTAAGAAATGTAATTAGTTGGAGCAAACAAAAATGGAGAGGTGATGGTAGTGTGTGTGCGGCCGGCAGTTTGGAGAGAGGGAAGAGATGAGAGAATGTGAAGGAGAGGAGAAGAAAAGAGAAAGAAAGAGAAAGTGATAGATTTTAGGTGAAAAAGTGAAGTAACTCTTTGTGAAAAGATGACAATATTGTCATCTTTCTTCCCTCCAAAACGTGGAGCCCAAATGAGAGGATAGAGAGTGTGATGCTTGGTAGGAAGCTTCCTAAAGTTTCCTTGAAGCTTCCTTGAGAAGCTTCGCATGCTTCTCGATAAAGTGAAGGGTGATGATGTAACTTAGATGCTATCATAAAAGTAACTAAATAGAAATAATCTGGTAGAGCTATTATCCAGCGAACAAATGTTATAGTTAGCAGAAATGATATTTTATTATCCCACAGATAATAAAATATACTGCGATTTTATTTATCAGATAAAATCTCGAAAGACGAAATCTCGTAAATTGTGTCCAATCTCGGATTTAGTAAGATCCCCCGTCGACGCTTCTACAGTTCAAAGTTTTTCAGCCTTGGGAAAAATATTTTATTTTTTCGGCTCCGCTCTGTATGTACGTAAATCAAGAAATATATTAAAATAATCAAATAATTCAAAAAAATTCACAAAAATTCATAAAAATCACAAATATTATAAAATGACTATTTATCATGAAATAAGTAATTTTTGGGATGTTACAACTCTCCCATTCAAAAAGAAATTTCGTCCTCGAAATTTTCATACCTTAGAAACTAACTCAGATGTTGTGCCTCCAACACATCATTCCAAATTGCTTATTCTAACACAATTTCTTTTCCCCCTTGAATTATTTGCATCCTTTCCTGAGTCATCTTAGCTTTATCCGTTCCTCATTGTACAAGCTCGGGTCCAATCACAATCCTTTCACTGTCTTGGTGCCAATACAAAGGTTTCTTACATCGCCGTCCATGTAATGCCTTATATTTAACTCCCTCTAATCAACCAGATAGTTCTGACTCTAGTGATTTCTACAGACTTTAAATGTTACTCCATGCAGAAAATACCTCTATATTTTTAATGCACTACAATTGCTAATTCTGAGTTTGTGTAGAGTAGTCCTTCTCATATGCTCTCGGTTGTCTTGAAGCAATACGCTACTACCCCTTCTATTCATATAAGCACACGCTCTAAATCCTAATGTGAAGCATTGCGAGACACCTCAAAAGGTTCGTTGGAATTTGGTCAGAATCATCGATAGCGAAGTAGTCAAGTGTCTCTTCAATCCTCTAAAATCTTTCCTTATATGCATCAATCCCTACAAACTTGACTCTCTCGTACGAGTTAGATGAGAAGTCTTGCCATTTTGGAGAATTTTGCGGTGAGTCTCCCATATTAACCAGCTAATCCTATAAAGCTACGAATCTCCGTTACGGTCGTCAGTCTTTCCCATTGAAGAAATGTTTCGACTTTCGATGGGTTCACAGTAATTCCTTCCCTTGAGATCACGTGACCCAAAAGTTGAATTGCCTCCTACTAGAATTCGTACTTGGACAACTTCTCGCATAACTTCTTCTTCTTCTTCAGAATTTGAAGAATCACGATGACAGGTTTGGTACGTTCCCCCAAACTTCAAGAATAAATCAGAATGTCGCCAACAAAGACAACGACAAATCTATTTCAACAGGAAATAAGACCCTATTCACGTAATCGATGAATGCTACTGAAGTGTTCGTTGCATGGAATGACGCTACTAAACATTTGTAGTGCCCATAACGCGTCCGAAAAGGCTGTCTTGAAAACATTCTTCTACCTTTAAACGAACTTGATGATAGTCTAGAACGCAAGCTGATCTTGGAGAATACAACGGATTTCTTCGGTTGATCTATCAAACCATCCATTCTCGATCTTAACAAGAAATGTCCCCTAGGGCAAGTTCTTACCTAATTATACTGTATTCGGTGCAATGTTATGGTTTGAATTCAGAAACACATTTCCTCAATCAAAGTACTCTGAAACATTATAAAGGTTAGAAGGAAAAGATAGTGAAGTCACTTGGTATACTACCAGGCCTATCCGACGAAGAATTTGACATGGTTCAATAAAATTTAGGACTGAGCTTCATGGATCCAAATCTAGAAATCTCTGTCTTAAGAAACACTAAAGTTTGATTGAAACAATTTAACAGAACATGGTTGGAAAATAACCAATCCCTTTTCAAGATCACATCAAATTTACGAAGAAAGTAAACAAATCCAATCAACAGAAAAGATTCAGTCTTTAACAGGTCATAGGATAATTTAAACGACTTAGCTATCAGCAATAGGTTCTTAGTAGCCGAAATAGAAATAACTTAGTCAAAAGATGAAGAAAATACAAATGACCCTAATGAACTCATACGGTCATGTGTCATAAAGGAATGGGTTACCCCCCCTAGAATTTTACAGTAAAATCACAGGGTCATCTATTGTAGTACAATCTCCCTCGTTTAGATCTTCAGTCTGAGAGACTTTCGCTCCACTTGAGGAATTAACTCTCCCTTCTTTGTGAGATTTTGAAGTACATACATCTCCAACGGAAGGCGTCGTCCTATGCAAAGTACAATTCCTAGCCACATGTCCTAGCTTTCCGCACTTGAAACAAATTATTCCCTCGATCGTACAATGCCTTGTTAAGTGGCCCTTTCCGCACTTCTTACATTTTGGTAAAGATACCACGGTCGAATTGGATTTACTACCACTCGCACCTCCTTCATGCGTTTGTTGTCGCTGTTGCTCCTTCGGTCGTCGCTGTAACACCCACCGTAGGGTATCACATTTAAGACTAATCCTAATATAACTTACCCAAGTTGTGAAAGAATTAATCTTGTAAAATCATCAATTTTAAAATTTCATTTGCGGAATAAAATATAATAAGTTAAACTGAATTAAAACATTCTTAAGACTTGTAATAGACACACCAAAATATATATATTTACATCATATTACAAAACTTGTCCAAATAATTTACATAAGTATAACCTTGTTTTCAAAAGTAAAATACAAACCTAACTACCAAGCGGTACTCTAAAATAAACCTAAGGATTTGGTTTCTTGGAAGGATCCTCCTCCTCCTCTACATTATCATCGAAGAACCCAGACGGATATAGACGCCTTATAGGGGTTCTTGCTGATGATACTACAGAATTCTCTAGGGGTGTATAGACAGACACCACTCTACCCCAGAGTTCACGAATAAGTATCATGAATTCCAAACGCACAGTTGCATGTTGAGTTAACACGAAAATCCCATCTAGGGTTCCACTCAAGCTCATAGTCAAGTCCTCGGTGTAAACAAACCTTTCATTGTTATAGTCAAATCTCCAAGCGTCAGCTCCGCCGTGGAACTGAACCCTAACAAAACTTAAGACTTGACGTCTTGTCGCCATATTAACAAATAAAGAAAACTGCTACTGAAGATAAACAGGGTCCTTTGACTCCTCGTTCTCTCGGTATTCAGTAAACATATACAATGAAACATATATAACATAACAACCAGGTGAGATCCCCTACATCAATACTAGTATGGCAATAAAGGAAACGACAACAAATAAACAAAGTATAATATCAAAACAATAAATCATGTTATCATATTACAGATAATAAATCAAGTAATCATGAATCAGATAATTATAAATTTCATGATATTATGTTGACCCATTATACATATGCACACAGACCAATTCCTACTCCATGGAGCTAAACACAATTTCGGAGAGAAGATCCAAAAGACATGTCTGTCACTAGGCTGCCGTGACCAAAAGTGCTATAATATATCAATTTTGTCAAAAGTGCACATCAAGCATTGGACAAGACATTCTACACCAGATCACGATATAGGACAGTGTCTCAGTCCGGATCATCGGTGCATTTGCATCGGTCTGCCCCACGGATAGAAGAGCTACCAACTATCCATTGTGAGGTACTTGCACTCCGATGCCCCCAAGGTCAACAAGTGACCTACACTTGTCTACTCGCACTCGCACTTAGGTGTAATTCATCTCCTAGGCATACAGCCTTACTTAAATAAGCGAACATGTTTTTCTTTGCATGATATATGATTCAAACACACATACATTTATTATTTTCACAATATTTCATATAATCTCACCATATCTTGGCAGTATAAATATTCAACATAACCGGACCCATCACGACTGTCCAACAGCAAACTACTGTTTAAGCTCAATCGCTTAGCGCTATTATGACATTTTTGAAATTGCGAAACATATTTCCTATGTTTTTAAATTGCATAAGGATTTTTCAACATTTTCTAAATTGCGTAAACATTTTATTGCGTTTTCTTAATCACGTAGCCAAAAATTACTATTTTTGGGTCGCGTACATATTTTTCAACATATTTTCAATTACGTAAAATATTTCTAACATATTTAAACCAAAAATAATGTTTTTCTCTAAAATTTGATTTGATTTTTATTATTTGCATAATAGTCCCTCATTAAATAATATTTACATAATAATCCTTATTTAAATAATATTTTCATAATAGTACCTCCTAAAATAATATTTGCAAAATAGTCTCTCTTTAGATAATATTTGCAATATAGTCCCTCTAAAAATTAGTATTTCTACTATTTCTCAGAAAATTGTGTTTCTTTAATTTACTTAAGTTATTACAGCTCAAATTTTCCTAACGCGCTTCAAAACCCATAGGGTGAGCTATACGTTCAAAAATTTCAAGTATTAACCTTTATTTTCATTTCATAACTTAATTATTTAATTATGTCAATTTTTATCCTAAAAAGCATATTGCTTTGATTTTAGGTTCAAATCCTACCAAAATAATTTCCTTCTCATTTAAACACCTAAGTCTACACTTAGTAAAATAATTTTGGATCTAAGTTATGAAAAATGGCTTGTTGGCCGAAATCCATTTAGGGTTTCATAATTCATCATTTAGTTCTTTTTAGCATTTATTCTTTGTAAAAACACTTAATTTATTATCCTTGTCATAAAATCATTTACTCCTTGGTTAGGAAAATAATTTAGAACCCTAGGTACCTTTTGAAGTGTGGAGGCCGTGTGCCTCATAGGTCCTTTGGGACTTTCATACAACAAATCCTTCATGTGATTCACATCTTATATTACACATAAATTTGCATGCTTTCCAAATCTCACATACAAGCATACTATCAAAGTTATAAGCATACAAATGCACATGCAATCATATTTTCAAAGCCAAAAGCAAAAGAAACACAAACAAAGAAAGCATAGAAGATTAAGTGAATAAATCCTTATGAATTTTTCACCACAAACAACCCATTTCCTCACCACCAACACATAGTTGATGAGGTTAATCTCCCTCTTACCTCAAGGGAGACAAAATCTTCAAGTCCTCCTTCCTCTTGAATTCGTGAGTTTCAAACAAAAACCCCTAGAAATCTTAAACAAATTCTAAAGTCATAAACAAAGTTTAAGAACAAAGAACCATGGATCAATCATGGTCTAGAAAATCAAAATTCCAACTTAGGATCAAAGAATCAAAAGATTACCTTTGGAGTAGTAAACTAAAGCTTGGTTTTTGATGCACTTCGAGTAGGATTTTGATAAAACTTACTAAAAGAAAAGTGTTTAGAATGAGGATTAGCTTTAGAAAGTAGGAAGCGATGAAACTTTTGAAGTGGAGAGGTAGGGTTTGGAGAAGTTGGCCGTGGGGTTAAACAAGGAAAAAAGAAGAAAAGTAGTTGGGTGTTCTTGAGTGTTCTTGAATATTTGAGAGAAAAAGATGAAGGCTTGTCACAAAGTGAAGTGAAAAATGAAATTGGATAGCTATATTGAAGTGTGTAGCCGTATGGTTGCATGGATAGCAACTTAATGTGATAGAAATTCACTCACATAGTCTCACATGGTGTACACATGGCTTAGGTCACACAATAGTCATCAAGTGATCATTTAGATGAACCTAGAACATGGTAGAAAGGCCTTCATGGCCATGTGGCTCTAGGAGACTTAGTAACTAGGTTTGACTTCAATTAGGTTTTAGTTACATCTTAATTAGATAGTAAGCTAATTAGGTTAGGTTATTTAGTTACAAATTAAACTATTTAGAGTAACTTAGTTAGTTATCCTAGTTACTTAGCAACTAGTCCAACCATTTATATTGATCATTTTCAATTGGTCTAGAAAAAGTCTAACCTCTAATGTTGACTCATTTCTATTGGTTCATTTTAAAATAAATTACAAAAATTATTCTTAATCTATTTTCTAACAAATAAAATATACCAGGTCCATTACTTAGTAACAGAAACTGCTGTTTATAAAACAACGAATATTTTCTCGCAAAATATTTTTATTTCACAGATAAATTTTAAAAATTAAAATATTAGATTTCGTGTCTCTCAGATTCGAGTTTACTAAGATTCCCCGTCTCTGAATAAATCAATAAAGATTTTCCCCAGCCCGAAAATTATTATTTTTCTGACCCAGAGCAAATCTCACACAACGATGAAAAATAGTCTTAGAACAGTCAAAATATTTTTATATCATATAGAAAACATAAAACAGTACAATTTAGTCATTACTGTAAAATAGCTAAAATTTGGGGTGTTACAACTCTTCCCCTCTAAAAAGAATTTCGTCCCCGAAATTCACCATACATTAAAACAACTGAGGATATGGTTCCCTCATTTTCTCCTCCATGTCCCAAGTAGCATCTCCGGTTGTCTCGTTCCAGATCACTTTCACCAATGGAATTGCTTTGCCCCTGAGTTGCTTCACCCTCCTGTCTTCAATCTTAACAGGAAGTGCCTCATACGTCAAATTTTCTTTCAATTGCACTTCATCAGGCTATATAACATATGAAAGATCGGGGATATACTTTCTCAATTGGGATACGTAGAAAACATTATGAAGATTTGAAAGAAAAAGCGGTAAAGTTATTTTGTAACACCCCAAATTTTTTAACTATTTGACAGTAATAATAGAATTCTACTGTTTAGTGATTTTTGTGTACTGTAAAATTATTTTAAGTATTCCATGAATATATTTGATCTTTTTGTGTGATTTACTCCGTGTCAGGAAAATAATAATTTTCGGGCTAGGAAAAATCTACAGTAATTTAATTATTACTGTTGATTCTTAATTCTTTTTGTTAATCTGATTTGATTTTCATAAATTTTATAATTTTATGATTTTATGGATCATTATGAGATTTTTATATTTTTTGATTATTTTAATATTATTCTTGGGCTGTTGTGGGCCTAGGGGGGCTGTTGTGGGCCCAAGCGGGACCGAAAAAGTAAAAAATTTTCAGAAACAAAAAAATTTTGTACTGTTGAGATGGGGACAGGGGATCTTATTAAACCAGAAATTGGAAACAGTTTTAGAAATTTTTTTTTACTGTGTTTTATACTATATTTAATTATTGGGCAATAAAAACTACAATTAACTGTGTCCGTATGGTAATAGCAAATAAAAATAAATATTATACTGCTTAGTCAACATTAGTGGTTATGACGACTTTATGATGGACCAATAGGAAGCAAGCTTAATGTTGAAGCCTTTGGATATCCATCATTGATTTAATCAAAGATGGAGATTTGGTCTTACAAAGTGGCTATGACCATTTATGACCATTAGATGTAAAGCATGAAGAGGAGATCTTGACCCTTCATTTTGGAGATACATCTAATGGCTAGGATTTCATGGAGAAAGATCCAATGGCCTAGATTTGGTCTTATCAATATAGAAGCTACACTTAGAAGCTACATTAATATTAACCATTGATCTAATAAAAGGCTAACAATGCCCAAAATGGTGGCTAGTGAAAATTGCCACTTATTGAGTGTACAAGAAGGGGGGGACGGTTTTGAAGGCTTAAGGCCATAGGGAATTTTCAAGACCACTTCATCTTCTCCAAAAACCTAAAGCTATTACAAAAATTTTCTTTCCTCTCTCTCCATGTTAGTTTCGGCCAAGCACACAAGAACACTTTCCATCACTCTATAATTTTAACTAACTACATATCTTGCATCCTTACATCAATCCAAGAACCTTTGTAGTTAAGTCCAAGCTCTAAATTTTTCATCTTCAAGGACTTTCTTCAAGATCAAGGTCTAGGTTTTTGAGGTGAAGTGTAAGGAAACTTCACTACTTATCTTATTTTCATCTAAGCCATGTTTGATCCATGGTTCTCCTTGTTCAAGCTTAATATGCTAATAAACTTATGTTTTATTTTGTGTTTAAGAAGCTTTTGGTGGTGAATCACTTACTCAAGCAGCAAAACAAGGAGCTTGGGAGGTTCTTCAAGAGGTAAAAGGGAGATCCATCTCATCAACCAAGTATGGTGGTGAGAGATGAATCTTGTATTTGATGGATGGTGAATCTATGTGAGAGTTCATATCCTTGGTTCTGTAATTATGTGTGGGTGTTTATGTGCTTTAAATTATTTATTTGTGTTTGCATGCTTTATGTGATTTTTATTGCTTTAAGGTATGCTTGATTATATGATATGATGAATATATACATGTATGCATGATTGGATGATGAAAAGAAAGTAAAGTTTTGGTTCCAATGACCATGAGGGTTCGGCCTTAACACCTTAAAATAGGTGTTTCTAAACTAAAATTTTCATGAATGGTAAAATTGAATGATTAGAAAGGGAAGGAAAAAGAAAAGATGGATTGGTTTCAAAGCCCAAGTATTCACGATTTTGTGGAGGAATTTTAATGGTTTTGTTTGTGTAAAAACATGAATGGAAATTAGTTGATTTAGCAGGAAAAATGTATAATGGTTTCAATGGCCATGTACTATGGTTTTTGAAGGCTTGTATTGCCTTGGTTTTGTGAGACAAAGTGATTTCAAAGAGGAAGTATGATTGATTAAGTACAAGGATCAAAGAAATGGAAACAAAGTGTTTTGTCACTTGAAAAAAGGAATTTTCGTATATGAATGGAAAAGAGAGGTTGAAAGTGTTTGAACCTCAATTTATTTTAAAGAGGACTAATTTTTAAAATTTTTTTGAGAATTAAGGAGAATACATTGGTAACTTGAAATTTACTGACGTATAGCTCACCCTCTGGGTTTTGAAGCGTGTTAGGAAATTTTGAGCTGTAATATCTCAAGTAACTGTAAGAAATATAATTTTCTGGGAAACAGTAGAAATACTAATTTTTAGACGGACTATATTGAAAATATTCTTTAAAGATGGACTTTATTGCAAATATTATTTAATGAGGGACTGTTTTGAAAATATTATTTGGAGTGGGGCTATTATGTAAATATTATTTATGAAGAAGGGCTATTATGTAAATATTATTTTATAGAAGGACTAATATGTAAATAATGAAAATAAGGTTAATTTTTGATATTAAATTGAGAAAACGTTGAAAAATCAATACATGATTTGAAAATGTGACAGAAATGTTGCGCGAATGAGAAAATTCAAAATTATGATTACGCGATGAAAATACAGTAAAGATACTGTTAGACCAATGAGTGAACCTTGAATATGAGATGATGAATTTGAACTGAGAATGGTGCATTTGTACATGCATTGAAAAGGTCTGATGGACTGGATAAGGCTAATTGCCTAGGAGAGAATACATTTCTTGAGTGGGTGCGATATGCGTAGTGTAAGTCACTTGTTGACCTTGGGGGCATTGGGGTGCGGGTTGCCTACAATGGGTAGTTGGTAGCTCTTCTGTACCGTGGGTTTGACCGATGCAACACATCGATGATCCTGGCCGAGACACTATTCTTAATCAAGATCTGAAAAAGACTGTAGTGTATATGCTAGATGTGCAAATACATATGAGAATTATAGCACGTGATCTGAGGCATGTTGGTACAGACAGATCTTTCGATCACTCTCTTCGACCTGAGTTTTAGCTCCATGGAGTAGTAAATTGAGTCTGTGTGCACATGCATAATTATTGAGTATTAATATCGGTGTGATATTTGAACTATTGAATATTTGGAAATTATTGAGGGCATTATCATAATTATTATTTATGATAATTGAATTGTTGAATATTTGGATATTGTTAAGGGCATGATCCTAATTATTATTTATTACCTCTATTGTGATAATAAATAATGTTGATGGCATAATCGTAATTATGGTATGATGTATCTGTATGGTATATTGTATGTGTTATCTCTATGCTACCATGTTGGTATTGGCATAGGTGATCTCACCTCTTTGTATGCCTATTTTGTACTGTATTTATATTTGTAAAGATGTTGAGCAAAGAATTGAACAAGAAGGTGAAGAGGAGCAGATTCCCGTGGAGGAAGCTGAATTCTGAGAAGATGGTGATGCCCAGTTTTCTAGGACATATGAGGTTGCAGTTTCGTGGAGGTCCGGAAGCATGGCATATTGACCTAGACCGAGCGTGTATTTACTATATAGGAGACTTGAAGATTACCCTAAGTAGGCTTTATCGAGGGAACCCTTATTTCAGTGTAATATTAATGTACACTTAGAGTTTTCGTTGTCCATTAGGCAGTATTAGGGAACTTACTACTGTACTCCTACTGAGATTAGTATCGTGTCGTCTGCGCGGACACCTATCCATAGGACTTTTCGTCAAGTCAGATTTCTACCTGCTGAGGAATCTGAGGAGGATCCATCTGAGGGTTCTGCTATTTAGTAGTACTTGGGCAGTATGCTAGTTTTAAATAATGTTCAAATACTCTAAGAACCTGGTCTATAAATATTTAAGTATGACAGTACTAAGACTTGTGTATATATGATGTAAATTATTTGTGATGATGATGTATTATTTTTATTTTCTGCTAAGTTTTTTTTATTAATATTAATAAATTTTACAACTCGTATTTACATTACAAAGCATATTTTATAAGGAAATGGGTAATTTGATAATTAAGTAACATAAATGTGATACCCTACGGTGGGTGTGACATTAGTTAGTATCAGAGCCCAAGTTAGAGTCTTTTTGAGTTTGTGGTTAGGTCTGTCTTGCTTAAGTTGTGTGATTCTCTGTGTTTGCTTTTCGAAAGAAAAAAAAATTGTTTGAAGATTGACTTTCACTCTTCTTTGTGTTGTTCAGTCTGATTTGAGAAAACGTAATGGCTGGACGAGGAAGAGAACGCGTGAATGCTAGAGCAGGATTTGAAAATATGGGTAACGATAACCAAAACATGGCTGTAGCTGTAGCAGCAATGTAACAGATGGCTGATGTCGTTATGCAGCAAAACCAAAGAGCAACTGAGGATGCTCAAAGTTTGTCAGAATTTCGTAGAAACAATCCACCAAAGTTTGATGGAGAATTTGACCCAGAGAAAGCTGATCTATGGATTAAAGAACTAGAAAAGATATTTGAGGGTATGGGTTGTACCGATGAGCGGAAGCTTACTTTTGTAACTTTTGTGTTAGTAGGAGATGGAGAAACTTGGTGGGCAGGAGCCCGAAGGTTAATTCAAGTTTAGGGAAGAGTTGTGACGTGGCAACTCTTGAAGCAGAAATTTCTAGGGAAGTATTTTCCAGCTAGTGTTCGTCATGCTAAGGAGATGAAATTCCTTAGTTTGAGGCAATGGGTGATGTCCATAAGTGAATATGCTGCAAAATTCGAAAGCTTGTCTAAGTTTTTGAGGTATTTTCAGATGCACTCGAATAAGGAATGAAAGTGCAGAAAATTTGAAGAGGGGTTGAGATTTGACATTAAGCGAGCTGTAACAACCTTGGACAATGACCAGTTTCCAGTATTATTGGACAAGTGTCGAAAGGTTGAAGAAATTAATCGTCAACGTGTGGCAAGGAATAGGAACTTTGAACCTACACGGTTCCAAAGAGGAAAGGGTAGCAGTGGCAACCATTATCAGCAGAAACTGTATGCTAAACTGGTAGGAGGTCAGAATCGACAGCAATCTTTTGGAGGAAGTTCTAGTGGCAGTAAGGCGAGTCAAGCTGGAACCTCTACACTTAAATGCTTCAAGTATGGAAAAGATCATCTCACCAAAGATTGTCAACATAAAGGAGTTATCTGTTATCGATGTGGAAAGCCTAGACATTTCTCTAGAGAATGTGATCAGTTGAAGGCGGAACCATAGGTGAGGAGTGTTCATACTACAAGGTCACAGGAGGGCGATCGTGTGTATACTATGAGCGGGGAAGAAGCCGCGAAATCTGAGGAGTTGATTACGGAGAAGTGTGCTATCGAAGGTAATCCTTTAACAGCGTTATATGATTCGGGAGCAATATATTCTTTCATTGCATGTGATTGTGTGGAGCATTTGGGATTGACTGTGACTACATTGCCTTATGATTTAAGTGTTGTTACTCCTACTGATAAGTCTGTGATAACTACAAAAGTATGTTTGAATTGCCCTGTATGTGTTAGGGATATAATCTTTTATGTGGATTTGATTTGTTTGCCTCTTTCCAAGATTAATGTAATCTTAGGAATGGATTGGTTGTCTTCTAACCATATCCTGATAGATTGTTCCAGTAAGACGTTAGTTTTTCCTGAGGTTAAGGACTCTAGATTCCTAACGGCCGCTCAAGTAGAAGCTTGTTTGAAGGAAGGAGATCAGGGGTACTTGTTGATATCTTCTTTGGAGGTTCAGTGTGAAGATGTCTTGAAGGATATTTTCATAGTTAATGAATATCTTGAGGTATTTCCCGAAGATATACTTGGACTACCGCCGGAAAGAGAAATTGAGTTTTCTATTGATTTAGTACCTGGAGCTGGACCTATATCTATGGCACCTTACAGGATGTCGCCAGTAGAATTAGCAGAGCTTAAGAAATAGCTGGAGGATTTATTGGAAAAGCAATTTGTGAGACCAAGTGTATCACCATGGGGAGCTCCAGTATTATTAGTAAAGAAGAAGGATGGGACTTCTCGTCTATGTGTAGACTACCGACAGTTGAACAAGATTACGATTAAAAATAAATATCCACTTCCAAGAATCGATGATCTGATGGATCAATTACGAGGAGCCGCAATATTTTCCAAGATTGACTTACGTTCTAGTTATCACCAGATACGTGTGAAATTGGAGGATATTCCCAAAACTGTATTTTGGACACGTTATGGGCATTACGAATCTCAAGTGATGCCGTTTGATGTGACTAATGCACCTACCATATTCATGGACTTTATGAACAGGATTTTTCGTTCGTACTTAGATAAGTTTGTTGTTGTCTTTATTGATGACATTTTGATCTATTCTCGAAGTTAGGAGGAACATGCTGAGCATCTCAGAGTGGTTCTCCAGATTCTGAAGGAGAATAAGTTGTATGCCAAGTTGTCCAAATGTGAATTTTGGTTAAGCGAAGTTCAATTTTTGGGACATGTTATTTTGGAGGAAGGAATTGAAGTTGATGCCTCAAAAGTGGAAACAATTATTGAATGGGAAAGGCCGAAGAATATATCGGAGATCCGTAGTTTTATCAAATTAGCCGGTTACTATCGACTGTTTATTAAGGGGTTTTCGAAGATAGCAGGACCTTTTACCCAACTTACACGAAAGAATCAACCGTTTGTATGGACTGATGCACGCGAAGAAAGTTTCCAGAAGTTGAAAAGATGACTGACTACTTCACCAGTTTTGATTCTACCTGATCCAAATGAACTTTTCGAAGTATATTGTGATGCTTCATACCAAGGATTGGTTTGTGTACTTATGCAGAACTATAAGGTTGTGGCATATGCGTCGAGACAGTTGAAAGTGCATGAGAGGAATTATCAGACTCATGATTTGGAGTTGGCAACTGTAGTGTTTGTATTGAAAGTGTGGAGACACTTTCTTTATGGGGCAACGTTCACTGTTTTTAGTGATCATAAAAGTTTGAAGTATCTATTTGACCAAAAAGAGTTGAACATAAGACAAAGGCGTTGGTTAGAGTTTCTGAAGGACTATGACTTTCAGTTACAGTATCATCCCGGAAAGGCGAATATGGTAGCGGATGCTTTAAGTAGGAAGATGCTTAGTGTTTCTGTTATGATGATTATGGAGAAGGAATTGATAGAAGAATTTCGGGATATGCGTTTGTCTGTGAAAATGACACCGGGGAAGATGTGTATAAACATGATTACCATTTCAAATGATTTAATGGATAGAATACGAGAAGGACAAAATAGTGACCAGTATTTGCAAGAAGCAAAGGAAGCAATGAGCCAAGGATCAGTATTGGAATTTAGAGAATGTGCTGATGGAATTCTGAAGTTTAAAGGAAGAGTTTGTGTGCCAAATGATCCAGAACTTAGGAAATTGATTTTGGATGAAGCCCACAGGAGTAAGTTGAGTATGCATCCAGGAGCTACAAAGATGTATCAAGACTTGAAACAGCTATATTGGTGGCAAGGAATGAAGAAGGATATCGCTGAATATGTATCATCCTATTTAGTTTGTCAGAAGGCTAAGGTGGAAAATCAAAAACTATCAGGAATGTTGCAACCTTTGCCTATTCCTGAATGGAAATGGGATGACAAAGCAATAGATTTCGTAACAGGACTACCAAAGACTCGAAAAGGTCACGATTCTATCTGGGTAATTGTTGATCAGCTTATAAAGTTGGTGCACTTTTTGTCGATTAATATTAAGTACTCAATGGAAAAGTTAGCCCAAGTGTACATCAATGAAATTGTTAGACTTCATGGTGTACCATCCAGTATTATTTTTGATCGAGATCCGCGATTTACATCAAGGTTTTGGAATAGTTTGTAAAAAGCAATGGGAACAAAGCTACGTCTAAGTTCTACTTACCATCCACAAACAGATGGTCAGTCAAAAGGATGATTTAATCATTAGAGGACTTGTTGAGAGCTTGTGTTCTAGAACAAACTGGTTGTTAGGATGAATTTTTGCCATTGATAGAGTTTACATACAACAACAGTTTTCATTCGAGCATAGGGATGGCACCCTATGAGGCATTGTATGGGAGACGATGCGAGAACGCCATTATGTTAGTATCATGATGGTGAAAGTCTTTGTTGTAGGACCGAAATTTGTACTGACGGACAAGCGAGAAAGTAAAGATGATTCAAGACAAGATAAGAACAACTCAGACATGACAAAAGAGTTATGCTAATAAAAGATGAAGATCGCTTGAGTTTGAAGAAGGTGACCATGTGTTTCTACGTGTGACACCTATGACCGTGAGTTGGACGAGTGATTAAGTCAAGGAAACTCACTCCAAAGTTTATCGGACCGTATTAGATACTCGTCGGGTAGGTCCGGTAGCTTATCAGTTGCATTACCACCTTTACTATCAAATCTTCACAATGTATTTCACGTATCACAACTATGGAAATATATTTATGATCCTACACATGTTATCGAACCAGACACCATACAACGAAGGAAAATTTAACCTATGAAATGTTTCCAGTCAAGATTGAAGATCGAAGGACAAAGCAACTTCGAGGTAAGGAAATTGCATTGGTTAAAGTAGTTTGGAACGATGTAAACGGTGAAGCTACATGGGAGTTGGAAGACAGGATAAAAGAGCAATATCCATATTTATTTTGAGGGTGTGAAATCAAGTTTCGAGGACGAAACTTCTTTTAGAAGGGAGAGTTGTAACACCCCAAACTTTCTAACTATTTGACAATAATAACAGAATTCTACTATTTAGTGATTTCTGTGTACTGTAAAATTATTTTAAGTATTCCGTGAATATATTTGATCATTTTGTGTGATTTACTCCGTGTCATGAAAATAATAATTTTCGGGCCAAGAAAAATCTACAGTATTTTAATTATTACTGTTGATTCTTAATTCTTTTTGCTAATCTGATTTGATTTTCATAAATTTTATAATTTTTATGATTTTGTGGATTATTATGAGATTTTTATTTTTTTTGATTATTTTAGTATTATTCTTAGGCTGTTGTGCGCCTAGGGGACAGTTGTGGGCCTAGGCGGGGCCGAAAAAGTGAAAAAAATTTTAGAACCAGAAAATTTTGTGCTGTTAAGATGGGGATGGGGGATCTTACTAAACCCAAAATCAAAAACAGTTTTGAAAATTTTCTTTTACTGTGTTTTGTATTGTATTTAATTATCAGGCAATAAAAACTACAATTAACTGTGTCCGTATGGTAATAGTAGATAAAAATAAATATTATCTTGCTTAGTCAACATTAGTGGTTATGACGACTTTATGACGGACTAATAGGAAGCAAACTTAATGTTGAAGCCTTTGGATATCCACCATTGATTTAATCAAGAATAAAGATTTGATCTTACAAAGTGGCTATGACCATTTGTGACCATTAGATGTAAAGCATGAAGAGGAGATCTTGACCCTTAATTTTGGAGATACATCTAATGGCTAGGATTTCAAGGAGAAAGATCCAATGGCCTAGATTTGGTCTTATCAATATAGAAGCTATACTTAGAAGTTACATTAATATTAACCATTAATCTAATCAAAGGCTAATAATGCCCAAAATGGTGGCTAGTGAAAATTGTCACTCATTGAGTGTACAAGAGGGGGGGGGAGGGTTTTGAAGGCTTAAGGCCATAGGGAATTTTCAAGACCACTTCATCTTCTCCAAAAACCTAAAGCTATTACAAAAATTTTCTCTCATCTCTCTCCATGCTAGTTTCGTCCAAGCACCCAAGAACACCTTCCATCACTCTATAATTTTAACCAACCACATATCTTGCATCCATACATCAATCCAAGAGCCATTGTAGTTAAATCCAAGCTCTAAATCTTTCATCTTCAAGGACTTTCTTCAAGATCAAGTTCTAGGTTTTTGAGGTGAAGTGTTAGGAAACTTCACTAGTCTTATTTTTATGTTCTAAGCCATGTTTGATCCATGGTTCTCCTTGTTCAAACTTAATATGCTAATAAACTTGTGTTTTATTTTGTGTTTAAGAAGTGTTTGGTGGTGAATCACTTACTCAAGGAGCAAAACAAGGAGCTTGGGAGGTTCTTCAAGAGATAAGAGGGAGATCCATCTCACCAACTAAGTATGGTGGTGAAAGATGAATCTTGTATTTGATGGATGGTGAATCCATGTGAGGGTTCATATCCTTGGTTGTGTAATTATGTGTGGGTGTTTATGTGCTTTAAATTATTTATTTGTGTTTGCATGCTTTATGTGATTTTTATTGCTTTAATGTATGCTTGATTATATGATATGATGAATATATACATGTATGCATGATTGGATGATGTAAAGGAAGTAAAGTTTTGGTTCCAATGACCATGAGGGTTCGGCCTTAACACCTCAAAATAGGTGTTTCTAAACTAAAATTTTCATGAATGGTAAATTGAATGATTAGAAAGGGAAGGAAAAAGAAAAGATGGATTGGTTTCAAAGCCCAAGTGTTCACGGTTTTGTGGAGGAATTTTAATGGTTTTGTTTGTGTAAAAACATGAATGAAAATTAGTTGATTTAGTAGGAAAAATGTATAATGGTTTCAATGGCCATGTATTATGGTTTTTGAAGGCTTGTATTGCCTTGGTTTTGTGAGACAAAGTGATTTCAAAGTGGAAGTATGATTGATTAAGTACAAGGATTAAAGAAATGGAAACAAAGTGTTTTGTCACTTGAAAAATAGAATTTTCGTCTATGAATGGAAAAGAGAGGTTGAAAGTGTTTGAACCTCAATTTATTTTAAAGAGGACTAATTTTTAGAATTGTTTTGAGAATTAAGGAGAATACATTGGTAACTTGAAATTTACTGACGTATAGCTCACCCTCTAGGTTTTGAAGCGCGTTAGGAAATTTTGAGTGTAATATCTCAAGTAACTATAAGAAAAATAAATTTCTGGGAAATAGTAGAAATACTAATTTTTAGAGGGACTATATTGAAAATATTCTTTAAAGATGGACTTTATTGTAAATATTATTTAATGAGGGACTATTTTGGAAATATTATTTGAAGTGGGGCTATTATGTAAATATTATTTATGAAGAAGGGCTATTATGTAAATATTATTTTATAGAAGGACTAATATGCAAACATTAAAAATAAGGTTAATTTTTTATATTAAATTGAGAAAACGTTAAAAAATCAATACGTGATTTCAAAATATGACAGAAATGTTGCGCGAATGAGAAAATGCAAAATTATGATTACGCGATAAAAATACAGTAAAGATACTGTTGGACCAATGAGTGAACATTGAATATGAGATGTGTAACACCCTCCTTAGGGCATCACATTTCCGACTCCCACTCATAATCTGAAAAGAAGTTCGCACTTTGAGTTATAAAAGATAGGTTTTCAAAATTTCTTCTTTACTGAAACGTAAATTTACTGAAAATATTAGGTAATATTGAAAATCATATTTCAACTATTCATTATGCAATATTGACACCAATTAATATCACAATTTAAAGAGAAATATAAAATTAACAGACTTATTTTTTTAACAGTAGCAAACCCCATGACGGGTCCTACTTAATAGCACGGTACAACACTAACGAGAAACTTTAACATACTTATTCCTTTTTCTGTCCATCTTGATGCATCAGACATCTGTTCCTTTGTCAACACTGCACACCTTCGAGTCCTGAATGTCCACTCCTTATTGTTGTCACCAATCTCAGAGTATCCATCGCCCGTTATGTCTAAGACAACTCGATCCTTCTATTATTTGATTTTAACAAGACACAGCAAAACAGCATAACAAAGAGGTGAGATCACCTATGCCATTACCAACATGGTAGTACAGAGATAACACAAACATCATATCATACAAATAGATCATATCATAATCATGATATCAGCATTAATCAACTATCATTATCTAATCATTTATCAGTTCAATCATCATCTAAGTACTCAAAACAATTGTCATAGCCAACATTCCTCAATTAATATATCATACAGATATAAATGCTCAAATTTATGCATATGCACAAAGACTCAGTTTATCAAAAACAACTCCAAGGAGGTTTTCACAATTTTGAGAAGAATGCTCTGGTTAATTGTCAGCCTTAGCCCAAAGACAATCTCCCAGTCGTTGAAAAGAATAGTGTTTTTGTCGGGTATCGTCAATGTGTTGCAACGGACTGCATCGCCAAGTGGCACAGGGTACTCACCAACTGTCCATTGGTCGACCGCCGCGCCTCGACGCCCCCAAGATCCATCATAGACCTCACTATCAATTCTCATTCCCTCTTCAACCACAAGGGCCATAATAGCTATTAGCTATATTTTATACAATGCACGAATATATCAATGCAAGTCCAACCCCAAAGGGCCAAATCTTTTTAATTTCATTTATTCAATGTAATCATATGCTTCAACGCATATTTTTCCAATGCACGTATAATGCACCAAATCCAATCACAGACATATCTTTTCAATGCATGTATAATGCACCAAATGCCAATCACAGGCAAAACATGTCATTTTCTCACACAAGATCCATATCTTGGTTCTATAGTATTTATACTATATTTTTAACAGAAAAATCATATTATCACATTTTCATAGTTATAAAACTCTTTCATCGTGTTTTCACAAAATTGCGCAATATTTCCATTTCATTTTCACAATTCCAAAACGTTTCTGTTACGTTTTCACAATACTGCAACTCTTCTGTTGCACCTTTAAATCACGTATTAAATTTTTTTAACATTTTTCTCAATCGCATAAAAATATACGTTTCTCAAATTGCGTAATGATTTTCCATCATTTTCAAAATCGCGTAACTTAAAAATCATTCTTTTAAGTCGCATAAAACATTTTCCATCATTCTCAAAATATTTAAAACACTTTCCAAATCACATAATGATTTTTCGTCATTTTCACAATCACGTAAAAATATTCTATCACTTTTAAATCATATAGTGATTTTTTAACAGTAGTTCAAATTACATAAAATATTTAAACGTAATTCAAATCACTCAAAATGTTTCATCGCATCTCCAATCGCGTAGTAATATTTTATCATATTTCAAATTGCGTAAAAATATTTTACTTGTATTTTCAAACGCTTAGAAATATTTTATCTTGTATTTCAAACCACGTGCTTTAAAAATTACATTTTTAAGATACGTAAATAATTTTTTTCACCACAATTCCATTACTGAAAAATATTTCTCATTTCTTCAAAAATTCCATTTCCACTTTTCTCAAAATAATATGACTTTATACTTTATTTAACACATTTTCTTTACTCATGAAAATCTTTTTCCACATTTCTTTACTCAAGAAATCCTTTTCAAAATATAACTCACAAAATCACTTTTTCATTGATATAAATCAACGTTTCAAAACTTAACATTTTCTAACGTACTTCAAAACTCAAAAATAAGTTATACGTTAGTAAATTTTCAAAATACCATTATATTCTCCATTTTTTCCAAATCATTTCCAAATCAACCTTCCTCAAAATAATATAACTTTATACTTCATTTAATATATCTTCTTATTCAAGAAAATCCTTTTTCACAGTATATTTCACAAATTCACAATTCCATTGAATTAAATCAATGTTTCTAACTTTAAAAATTACTAACGCTTTCCAAAATCCAACGGGATTTTAACAAAAATAAATTCTTTTTAAAACAAATTGTATTATTGGACAAGTGTCGAAAGGTTGAAGAAATTAATCGTCAACGTGTGGCAAGGAATAGGAACTTTGAACCTACACGGTTCCAAAGAGGAAAGGGTAGCAGTGGCAACCATTATCAGCAGAAACTGTATGCTAAACTGGTAGGAGGTCAGAATCGACGCAATCTTTTGGAGGAAGTTCTAGTGGCAGTAAGGCGAGTCAAGCTGGAACCTCTACACTTAAATGCTTCAAGTATGGAAAAGATCATCTCACCAAAGATTGTCAACATAAAGGAGTTATCTGTTATCGATGTGGAAAGCCTAGACATTTCTCTAGAGAATGTGATCAGTTGAAGGCGGAACCATAGGTGAGGAGTGTTCATACTACAAGGTCACAGGAGGGCGATCGTGTGTATACTATGAGCGGGGAAGAAGCCACGAAATCTGAGGAGTTGATTACGGAGAAGTGTGCTATCGAAGGTAATCCTTTAACAGCGTTATATGATTCGGGAGCAATATATTCTTTCATTGCATGTGATTGTGTGGAGCATTTGGGATTGACTGTGACTACATTGCCTTATGATTTAAGTGTTGTTACTCCTACTGATAAGTCTGTGATAACTACAAAAGTATGTTTGAATTGCCCTGTATGTGTTAGGGATATAATCTTTTATGTGGATTTGATTTGTTTGCCTCTTTCCAAGATTAATGTAATCTTAGGAATGGATTGGTTGTCTTCTAACCATATCCTGATAGATTGTTCCAGTAAGACGTTAGTTTTTCCTGAGGTTAAGGACTCTAGATTCCTAACGGCCGCTCAAGTAGAAGCTTGTTTGAAGGAAGGAGATCAGGGGTACTTGTTGATATCTTCTTTGGAGGTTCAGTGTGAAGATGTCTTGAATGATATTTTCATAGTTAATGAATATCTTGAGGTATTTCCCGAAGATATACTTGGACTACCGCCGGAAAGAGAAATTGAGTTTTCTATTGATTTAGTACCTGGAGCTGGACCTATATCTATGGCACCTTACAGGATGTCGCCAGTAGAATTAGCAGAGCTTAAGAAATAGCTGGAGGATTTATTGGAAAAGCAATTTGTGAGACCAAGTGTATCACCATGGGGAGCTCCAGTATTATTAGTAAAGAAGAAGGATGGGACTTCTCGTCTATGTGTAGACTACCGACAGTTGAACAAGATTACGATTAAAAATAAATATCCACTTCCAAGAATCGATGATCTGATGGATCAATTACGAGGAGCCGCAATATTTTCCAAGATTGACTTATGTTCTAGTTATCACCAGATACGTGTGAAATTGGAGGATATTCCCAAAACTGTATTTTGGACACGTTATGGGCATTACGAATCTCAAGTGATGCCGTTTGATGTGACTAATGCACCTACCATATTCATGGACTTTATGAACAGGATTTTTCGTTCGTACTTAGATAAGTTTGTTGTTGTCTTTATTGATGACATTTTGATCTATTCTCGAAGTTAGGAGGAACATGCTGAGCATCTCAGAGTGGTTCTCCAGATTCTGAAGGAGAATAAGTTGTATGCCAAGTTGTCCAAATGTGAATTTTGGTTAAGCGAAGTTCAATTTTTGGGACATGTTATTTTGGAGGAAGGAATTGAAGTTGATGCCTCAAAAGTGGAAACAATTATTGAATGGGAAAGGCCGAAGAATATATCGGAGATCTGTAGTTTTATCAAATTAGCCAGTTACTATCGACTGTTTATTAAGGGGTTTTCGAAGATAGCAGGACCTTTTACCCAACTTACACGAAAGAATCAACCGTTTGTATGGACTGATGCACGCGAAGAAAGTTTCCAGAAGTTGAAAAGATGACTGACTACTTCACCAGTTTTGATTCTACCTGATCCAAATGAACCTTTCGAAGTATATTGTGATGCTTCATACCAAGGATTGGTTTGTGTACTTATGCAGAACTATAAGGTTGTGGCATATGCGTCGAGACAGTTGAAAGTGCATGAGAGGAATTATCAGACTCATGATTTGGAGTTGGCAACTGTAGTGTTTGTATTGAAAGTGTGGAGACACTTTCTTTATGGGGCAACGTTCACTGTTTTTAGTGATCATAAAAGTTTGAAGTATCTATTTGACCAAAAAGAGTTGAACATAAAACAAAGGCGTTGGTTAGAGTTTCTGAAGGACTATGACTTTCAGTTATAGTATCATCCCGGAAAGGCGAATATGGTAGCGGATGCTTTAAGTAGGAAGATGCTTAGTGTTTCTGTTATGATGATTATGGAGAAGGAATTGATAGAAGAATTTCGGGATATGCGTTTGTCTGTGAAAATGACACCGGGGAAGATGTGTATAAACATGATTACCATTTCAAATGATTTAATGGATAGAATACGAGAAGGACAAAATAGTGACCAGTATTTGCAAGAAGCAAAGGAAGCAATGAGCCAAGGATCAGTATTGGAATTTAGAGAATGTGCTGATGGAATTCTGAAGTTTAAAGGAAGAGTTTGTGTGCCAAATGATCCAGAACTTAGGAAATTGATTTTGGATGAAGCCCACAGGAGTAAGTTGAGTATGCATCCAGGAGCTACAAAGATGTATCAAGACTTGAAACAGCTATATTGGTGGCAAGGAATGAAGAAGGATATCGCTGAATATGTATCATCCTATTTAGTTTGTCAGAAGGCTAAGGTGGAAAATCAAAAACTATCAGGAATGTTGCAACCTTTGCCTATTCCTGAATGGAAATGGGATGACAAAGCAATAGATTTCGTAACAGGACTACCAAAGACTCGAAAAGGTCACGATTCTATCTGGGTAATTGTTGATCAGCTTATAAAGTCGGTGCACTTTTTGTCGATTAATATTAAGTACTCAATGGAAAAGTTAGCCCAAGTGTACATCAATGAAATTGTTAGACTTCATGGTGTACCATCCAGTATTATTTTTGATCGAGATCCGCGATTTACATCAAGGTTTTGGAATAGTTTGTAAAAAGCAATGGGAACAAAGCTACGTCTAAGTTCTACTTACCATCCACAAACAGATGGTCAGTCAAAAAGGATGATTTAATCATTAGAGGACTTGTTGAGAGCTTGTGTTCTAGAACAAACTGGTTGTTAGGATGAATTTTTGCCATTGATAGAGTTTACATACAACAACAGTTTTCATTCGAGCATAGGGATGGCACCCTATGAGGCATTGTATGGGAGACGATGCAGAACGCCATTATGTTAGTATCATGATGGTGAAAGTGCTGTTGTAGGACCAGAATTTGTACAGCAGACAACTGAGAAAGTAAAGATGATTCAAGACAAGATAAGAACAACTCAGACATGACAAAAGAGTTATGCTAATAAAAGATGAAGATCGCTTGAGTTTGAAGAAGGTGACCATGTGTTTCTACGTGTGACACCTATGACTGGAGTTGGACGAGTGATTAAGTCAAGGAAACTCACTCCAAAGTTTATCGGACCGTATTAGATACTCCGTCGGGTAGGTCCAGTAGCTTATCAGATTGCATTACCACCTTTACTATCAAATCTTCACAATGTATTTCACGTATCACAACTATGGAAATATATTTATGATCCTACACATGTTATCGAACCAGACACCATACAACTGAAGGAAAATTTAACCTATGAAATGTTTCCAGTCAAGATTGAAGATCGAAGGACAAAGCAACTTCGAGGTAAGGAAATTGCATTGGTTAAAGTAGTTTGGAACGATGTAAACGGTGAAGCTACATGGGAGTTGGAAGACAGGATAAAAGAGCAATATCCATATTTATTTTGAGGGTGTGAAATCAAGTTTCGAGGACGAAACTTCTTTTTAGAAGGGGAGAGTTGTAACACCCCAAACTTTCTAACTATTTGACAATAATAACAGAATTCTACTATTTAGTGATTTCTGTGTACTGTAAAATTATTTTAAGTATTCCGTGAATATATTTGATCATTTTGTGTGATTTACTCCGTGTCATGAAAATAATAATTTTCGGGCCAAGAAAAATCTACAGTATTTTAATTATTACTGTTGATTCTTAATTCTTTTTGCTAATCTGATTTGATTTTCATAAATTTTATAATTTTTATGATTTTGTGGATTATTATGAGATTTTTATTTTTTTTGATTATTTTAGTATTATTCTTAGGCTGTTGTGCGCCTAGGGGACAGTTGTGGGCCTAGGCGGGGCCGAAAAAGTGAAAAAAATTTTAGAACCAGAAAATTTTGTGCTGTTAAGATGGGGATGGGGGATCTTACTAAACCCAAAATCAAAAACAGTTTTGAAAATTTTCTTTTACTGTGTTTTGTATTGTATTTAATTATCAGGCAATAAAAACTACAATTAACTGTGTCCGTATGGTAATAGTAGATAAAAATAAATATTATACTGCTTAGTCAACATTAGTGGTTATGACGACTTTATGACGGACTAATAGGAAGCAAACTTAATGTTGAAGCCTTTGGATATCCACCATTGATTTAATCAAGAATAAAGATTTGATCTTACAAAGTGGCTATGACCATTTGTGACCATTAGATGTAAAGCATGAAGAGGAGATCTTGACCCTTAATTTTGGAGATACATCTAATGGCTAGGATTTCAAGGAGAAAGATCCAATGGCCTAGATTTGGTCTTATCAATATAGAAGCTATACTTAGAAGTTACATTAATATTAACCATTAATCTAATCAAAGGCTAATAATGCCCAAAATGGTGGCTAGTGAAAATTGTCACTCATTGAGTGTACAAGAGGGGGGGGGGGGAGGGTTTTGAAGGCTTAAGGCCATAGGGAATTTTCAAGACCACTTCATCTTCTCCAAAAACCTAAAGCTATTACAAAAATTTTCTCTCATCTCTCTCCATGCTAGTTTCGTCCAAGCACCCAAGAACACCTTCCATCACTCTATAATTTTAACCAACCACATATCTTGCATCCATACATCAATCCAAGAGCCATTGTAGTTAAATCCAAGCTCTAAATCTTTCATCTTCAAGGACTTTCTTCAAGATCAAGTTCTAGGTTTTTGAGGTGAAGTGTTAGGAAACTTCACTAGTCTTATTTTTATGTTCTAAGCCATGTTTGATCCATGGTTCTCCTTGTTCAAACTTAATATGCTAATAAACTTGTGTTTTATTTTGTGTTTAAGAAGTGTTTGGTGGTGAATCACTTACTCAAGGAGCAAAACAAGGAGCTTGGGAGGTTCTTCAAGAGATAAGAGGGAGATCCATCTCACCAACTAAGTATGGTGGTGAAAGATGAATCTTGTATTTGATGGATGGTGAATCCATGTGAGGGTTCATATCCTTGGTTGTGTAATTATGTGTGGGTGTTTATGTGCTTTAAATTATTTATTTGTGTTTGCATGCTTTATGTGATTTTTATTGCTTTAATGTATGCTTGATTATATGATATGATGAATATATACATGTATGCATGATTGGATGATGTAAAGGAAGTAAAGTTTTGGTTCCAATGACCATGAGGGTTCGGCCTTAACACCTCAAAATAGGTGTTTCTAAACTAAAATTTTCATGAATGGTAAATTGAATGATTAGAAAGGGAAGGAAAAAGAAAAGATGGATTGGTTTCAAAGCCCAAGTGTTCACGGTTTTGTGGAGGAATTTTAATGGTTTTGTTTGTGTAAAAACATGAATGAAAATTAGTTGATTTAGTAGGAAAAATGTATAATGGTTTCAATGGCCATGTATTATGGTTTTTGAAGGCTTGTATTGCCTTGGTTTTGTGAGACAAAGTGATTTCAAAGTGGAAGTATGATTGATTAAGTACAAGGATTAAAGAAATGGAAACAAAGTGTTTTGTCACTTGAAAAATAGAATTTTCGTCTATGAATGGAAAAGAGAGGTTGAAAGTGTTTGAACCTCAATTTATTTTAAAGAGGACTAATTTTTAGAATTGTTTTGAGAATTAAGGAGAATACATTGGTAACTTGAAATTTACTGACGTATAGCTCACCCTCTAGGTTTTGAAGCGCGTTAGGAAATTTTGAGCTGTAATATCTCAAGTAACTATAAGAAAAATAAATTTCTGGGAAATAGTAGAAATACTAATTTTTAGAGGGACTATATTGAAAATATTCTTTAAAGATGGACTTTATTGTAAATATTATTTAATGAGGGACTATTTTGGAAATATTATTTGAAGTGGGGCTATTATGTAAATATTATTTATGAAGAAGGGCTATTATGTAAATATTATTTTATAGAAGGACTAATATGCAAACATTAAAAATAAGGTTAATTTTTTATATTAAATTGAGAAAACGTTAAAAAATCAATACGTGATTTCAAAATATGACAGAAATGTTGCGCGAATGAGAAAATGCAAAATTATGATTACGCGATAAAAATACAGTAAAGATACTGTTGGACCAATGAGTGAACATTGAATATGAGATGTGTAACACCCTCCTTAGGGCATCACATTTCCGACTCCCGACTCATAATCTGAAAAGAAGTTCGCACTTTGAGTTATAAAAGATAGGTTTTCAAAATTTCTTCTTTACTGAAACGTAAATTTACTGAAAATATTAGGTAATATTGAAAATCATATTTCAACTATTCATTATGCAATATTGACACCAATTAATATCACAATTTAGAGAGAAATATAAAATTAAAAGACTTATTTTTTTAACAGTAGCAAACCCCATGACGGGTCCTACTTAATAGCACGGTACAACACTAACGAGAAACTTTAACATACTTATTCCTTTTTTTGTCCATCTTGATGCTTCAGACATCTGTTCCTTTGTCAACACTGCACACCTTCGAGTCCTGAATGTCCACTCCTTATTGTTGTCACCAATCTCAGAGTATCCATCGCCCGTTATGTCTAAGACAACTCGATCCTTCTATTATTTGATTTTAACAGTACAGACACAGCAAAACAGCATAACAAAGAGGTGAGATCACCTATGCCATTACCAACATGGTAGTACAGAGATAACACAAACATCATATCATACAAATAGATCATATCATAATCATGATATCAGCATTAATCAACTATCATTATCTAATCATTTATCAGTTCAATCATCATCTAAGTACTCAAAACAATTGTCATAGCCAACATTCCTCAATTAATATATCATACAGATATAAATGCTCAAATTTATGCATATGCACAAAGACTCAGTTTATCAAAAACAACTCCAAGGAGGTTTTCACAATTTTGAGAAGAATGCTCTGGTTAATTGTCAGCCTTAGCCCAAAGACAATCTCCCAGTCGTTGAAAAGAATAGTGTTTTTGTCGGGTATCGTCAATGCGTTGCAACGGACTGCATCGCCAAGTGGCACAGGGTACTCACCAACTGTCCCACTGGTCGATCCAGCGCCTCGGCGCCCCAAGATCCATCATAGACCTCACTATCAATTCTCATTCCCTCTTCAACCACAAGGGCCATAATAGCTATTAGCTATATTTTATACAATGCACGAATATATCAGTGCAAGTCCAACCCCAAAGGGCCAAATCTTTTTTAATTTCATTTATTCAATGTAATCATATGCTTCAACGCATATTTTTCCAATGCACGTATAATGCACCAAATCCAATCACAGACATATCTTTTCAATGCATGTATAATGCACCAAATGCCAATCACAGGCAAAACATGTCATTTTCTCACACAGCATCCATATACTGGTTCTATAGTATTTATACTATATTTTTAACAGAAAAATCATATTATCACATTTTCATAGTTATAAAACTTTTTCATCGTGTTTTCACAAAATTGCGCAATATTTCCATTTCATTTTCACAATTCCAAAATGTTTCTGTTACGTTTTCACAATACTGCAACTCTTCTCATTGCCCCTTTAAATCACGTATTAAATTTTTTAACATTTTTCTCAATCGCATAAAAATATACGTTTCTCAAATTGCGTAATGATTTTCCATCATTTTCAAAATCGCGTAACTTAAAAATCATTCTTTTAAGTCGCATAAAACATTTTCCATCATTCTCAAAATATTTAAAACACTTTCCAAATCACATAATGATTTTTTGTCATTTTCACAATCACGTAAAAATATTCTATCACTTTTAAATCATATAGTGATTTTTTAACAGTAGTTCAAATTACATAAAATATTTAAACGTAATTCAAATCACTCAAAATGTTTCATCGCATCTCCAATCGCGTAGTAATATTTTATCATATTTCAAATTGCGTAAAAATATTTTACTGTATTTTCAAACGCTTAGAAATATTTTACTGTATTTCAAACCACGTACTTTAAAAATTACATTTTTAAGATACGTAAATAATTTTTTTCACCACAATTCCATTACAGAAAATATTTCTCATTTCTTCAAAAATTCCATTTCCACTTTTCTCAAAATAATATGACTTTATACTTTATTTAACACATTTTCTTTACTCATGAAAATCTTTTTCCACATTTCTTTACTCAAGAAATCCTTTTCCAAAATATAACTCACAAAATCACTTTTTCATTGATATAAATCAACGTTTCAAAACTTAACATTTTCTAACGTACTTCAAAACTCGAAAATAAGTTATACGTTAGTAAATTTTCAAAATACCATTATATTCTCCATTTTTTCCAAATCATTTCCAAATCAACCTTCCTCAAAATAATATAACTTTATACTTCATTTAATATATCTTCTTATTCAAGAAAATCCTTTTTCACAGTATATTTCACAAATTCACAATTCCATTTGAATTAAATCAATGTTTCTAACTTTAAAAATTACTAACGCTTTCCAAAATCCAACAGGATTTTAACAAAAATAAATTCTTTTTAAAACAAATTGAAGCTCACTTGCAACCTCTCTTTTTCATTTACATAAAAATTCATTTCTCAAGTGCTAAAATACTCTGATTTCCTTTTCAAATTCCTTGTATTAAATTAATTATATTTCCACTTGAAAAATCACTTTGTTTCATCAAAATCAATGCATTACAAGCCTTCAAAAATGTGGACATGACTATTGAAAATTATCAAAACATTTTTCCTTCTAAATTGATATGGTTTTACACAAACAAAACCATTAAAATTTTATTTTCAAAACCGAAATACCAATGGTTATAAAAACCAAACTCATTTGTTCAAATCCTTTTTCACTTTCTTTACAAATCCTTTTTCACTTTCTTTGCAAATCCTTATTCACTTTCTTTGCAAATCCTTAAAATCAATGTTTGCTCGTTTCACTCAAAACTCATATTTAGAAAAACACTTAGGATCTTTTTACACAAAATAAATCAATAGAAATTCCTGAAAGGCCGTATTCTTGTTTTCTTGAAAAACAAACCCTTTGTTTATTTTCCATACTCTTCAAATCATCCATTTTCATTTTTCATGAAAATATTAATTTGTGAACACCTATTTTGAGGTGTCTTGGCTGAAATTCTCACTGTCCTAAGGACCCAAAAATCAATTCCCTTGTTCTTGAAAAATTTCAACATGAACCCTAATCAAGGGCATCAAAAACCGAACCCTCTCCTTTGGCTATTGGAGCCAAAAATTGAATTCCTTTTCATCACTACATCATAACATACACATATATATATTTCATCGTAAATACTATAAGCATGCCATATACTTATCATGCATAATATAAGCATATCATCAAAGCCATAAAATCATGCAAAGCATATCAAGCATAAGCAAATAAATCAAAGCTCATAAACACACATAAATTATTACATGACCATGGATTGGAATCCTCACATGGATTCACCATCCATCAAATATAAGACCATCTCTCACCACCATACTTGGTTGGTGAGATGGATCTCCTTCTTACCTTTTGAAGATCCTCAAAAACTTCTTGATTTGCTTCTTTTTCCAAGTCCTTCACCACCAAACGCTTCTCAAATCTAAAACAAAATACATAGAAATTAGTATACTAAGCTTGATTAAGAGGAACCATGGATCAAACATGATCTTAGGATTCTAAGAATTAAATAAAAAGCTAAGTTTCAAGATTTTTACCTTGAAACCTTAAAACTTAAATCCAAGATTCAAGCATAAAGATGATGGAACTAGGCTTAGATCTCAACTACAAAGTATCTTAGGATTGTGTATAGGTTCTAGATCTAAGATTATATAAAATTATTTAAGCTTGGAAGTGGGATTTATGAGTATGGACCGAATTCTTCAATAAGAAAAGATATGAACTTTTGTGTTCTTGGCTTGGTAGAGTGATGAAGATGAGTGAATTTGGAGAAGTTCTCAACATGAAAGTGTTTTAGATTAATGAGAGGATTCAAAATATATAACTAGATAAAATTATGAAAGATTGGAAGTGGTTCTATGGGTGATGACCGAATAGCTCAAAGAAGAGAGAAGATGGTGTTCTTTGTATTTGTTCATGGTGTTCTTGAAAAATTGGAAGAGAGAGAAGAGAGAGAATGAATTAAGTGTTATAAAATGTGATAAAAATGAAATTAATGGCTGAATTGAAGTGGGCAGCCATGTGAATGGGTGTGTAGGAGAAATAGAATTGTTTATTCAAGGCAATTAATTATTATATGATGTTCACATGGCTCCCACATGTCCTATGTCACATAATGGCCATCACTTGGTCATTTAGATGGTTCAATAATTGGCTAGAAAGCCAAGTTGACCGTGTGGTATTTTGGAAAAAGGTGAGATAGTTTATTGTCTCACAAAGTAATAGAATGAAATAATAAAAAAAAGCTATTCCTTCTATACATGGCCGTGTAATCACTTGGATAGAAAAGTGCAAAGCTTATTTTGCAAGATAGAAACATAAGCACATGGACTCACATGCTTAAAGTCATTAAATAATCATTCTTTGGTTATTAGAAAAGTCATGAATCTCCTAGAAAATACTATGCAACCGTGGAGTTCAAGGGGCAATTAACCAAGTTTTAATTCTATTTCAATTCTTAATTACTCCTTAATTAAATAATTAATTCATTTAGTTTCTCTTAAATTAGTTTAGTTAGGATTTTATAACTATATTTTAATTATTTAATTACATTCTTATGGTCATGTCATATTTCTAGATAATTAAATATTTATCTAGCTTCTTGAAATTGATAAAGAAAGACCAAGAATGAGTAATAATGATGGTCTTCCACTTTGCCATCCTCTTAAGGCACCAAAAACCGTGCCCCCTCCAAACACTCTCCTAAGGATGCAAACATATCAATAATGGTCAAGAATGATGTAATATTGACCATGACAAGTAATAATGGTCATCAAATCACCTTTAGCTCCAAAATACTACAAAAACCGTCCCCTCCTTGCATTATGCATGCAATAATATTGTCATCTTTTTCAAGCCATTATTTGAAGCATTTCTAGCCATTGATTAATTTAATGGTTAGGATTTAGGTAGACTTTTGATTAGAAGACTTAATCTAGGCCATTGGATCTTTCTCCTTTAAATCCTAGCCATTAGATGTGTCTCCAAAATAAAGGGTCAAGATTACTCCTTCTTACTTTTAATCCAAGGGTTATAATTAGTCATAGCCTTTTTAGAAGACCAAATTTCCACCATTGATTAAATCCAAATCCAATGGTCATAAATGGTCCTTGTTTCTTTATAAGACCAAATCTCCACCCTTGATCAATTCTAAATCCAATGGTTGTAAATGGTCATAACCACTTTATATAACAAATTTTACACCGTTGATTAAATCTACGATTGATATTGAAGCCTTCCTAACTAAGTTTATTCTCACACCATTGATTAAATCAATGGTGATTATCCAATGCTTCTTTATTAAGTTTGTTTCTTAACCGTTGATTAAATCAATGGTTAATCTTCAAACTATGTATTCTCATCCAAGGGTACAAATCAAGTCAAGCCCTCTTTGTTGACTACGCAGTATAATTTTTATTATTTTTATCTGCTATAACCCTACAAATAATATTTTTACTGTATTTTTATCACCTGATAAATAAATACAGTACAAAACACAGTAAAAGAAAATTATAAAAATTATTTCCAGATTCAGGTTTAGTAAGATCCCCTGTCTCCGTCTAACCAGTACAAATTTTTCTATCCGTAGAAAATTTTTTCATTTTGCGGGGCCCACTTGGGCCCACTTATGGCCACCTGGGCCCATATAGGACCACCTGGGCCCACATACAGTAAAAAAAATTCATAATCATCCACAAAAATCACAAATATTAGAAAACACACAAATATCAAATCAGATCATGTAAAATAATTAAAACTTAATTTTTCCCGGCCCAAAAATTTTTATTTTTCTGACACAGAGTAAATCACTCAAAACGATCAAATACGCTGACGGAATAATCAAAATAATTTTACAGCATCCAAAAATTACTAAACAAGAAAATTACATTAAACTCACAAAATTACATTTCTGAAGATAGGAAATTTTGGGGTGTTACAAGATGATGAATTTAAACTGAGAATGGTGTATTTGTACATGCATTGGAAATGTCTGATGGACTGGATAAGGCTAATTGCCTAGGAGAGAATACACCTCTTGAGTGGGTGCGATATGCGTAGTGTAAGTCACTTGTTGACCTTGGGGGTATTGGGGTACGGGTTGCCTACAATGGGCAGTTGGTAGCTCTTCTGTACCGTGGGTTTGACAGATGCAATACACCAATGATCCTGACCGAGACACTATTCTTAATCAAGATCTAAAAAAGACTGTGGTGTATATGCTAGATGTGCAAATACATATGAGAATTATAGCACGTGGTCTGAGGCATGTTGGTACAGACAGATCTTTTCGATTACTCTCTCTGACCTGAGTTTTAGCTCCATGGAGTAGGAAATTGAGTCTGTGTGCACATGCATTATTATTGAGTATTAATATCGGTGTGATATTTGAACTATTGAATATTTGGAAATTACTGAGGGCATTCGTAATTATTATTTATGATAATTGAATTATTGAATATTTGAATATTATTGAGGGCATGATCGTAATTATTGTTTATTACCTCTATTGTGATGATAAATAATGTTGATGACATAATCGTAATTATGGTATGATGTATCTGTATGGTATATTGTATGTGTTATCTCTACACTACCATGTTGGTATTGGCGTAGGTGATCTCACCTCTTTGTATGCCTATTTTGTACTGTATTTATATTTATAAAGACGTTGAGCAAGGAATTGAACAAGAAGGTGAAGAAGAGCAGATTCTTGTGGAGGAAGCTGAATTCTGAGAAGATGGCGATGCCCAATTTTCTAGGATATATGAGGTTGCAGTTTCGTGGAGGTCCGGAAGCATGGCATGTTGACCTAGACTGAGCATGTATTTACTATATAGGAGACTTGGAGATTACCCTAAGTAGGCTTTATCGAGGAACCCTTATTTCAGTGTAAATATTAATGTACACTTAGAGTTTTCGTTGTCTATTAGGCAGTACTGGGGAACTTACTACCGTACTCCTAGTGAGATTAGTATCGTGTCATCTGCGCGGACACCAGTCCGTAGGAGTTTGCGTCAAGTCAGATTTCTACCTGCTGAGGAATATGAGGAGGACCCATCTGAGGTTCTGCTATTTAGTAGTACTTGGGCAGTATGCCAGTTTTAAATAATGTTCAAATACTCTGAGAACCTGGTCTGTAAATATTTAAGTATGACAGTACTAAGACTTGTGTATATATGATGTAAATTATTTGTGATGATGATGTATTATTTTTATTTTCCGCTAAGTTTTCTTATTAATATCAAGAAATTTTACAACTCGTATTTACATTACAAAGCATATTTTATAAGGAAATGGGTAATTTGGTAATTAAGTAACATAAATGTGATACCCTACAGTGGGTGTGACATATTTGATATGCGACTGGACCTATCCGACGAAGAATTTGATAAGGTCTAATGAATTTAGGAGTGAGTTTTCTGGACTTTATAACCCTTCCAACACCAGTCGTAGGTGTTACTCGCAAAAACACATGCTTACTTTCCTTAAATTCAAGAGGTCTTCTTCGTTTATCAACATAGCTTTTCTGTCTGCTCTGAGTTGAACGCATTTTCTCTTGAATCATCTTTACCTTCTCTGTTGTTTGCTGCACCATTTCGGGTCTGATATTCATACTTTCCCCATCTTGATACTAACATAAAGGTGTTCAGCATTGTCACTTTCTTTTTAGTAAGTTTTGCATGTGTGTCCCGGGGCCGACGAGGGAGGGAAGTGATCGCCGGTGCAATGAAGCATGGACAAGGAGCGGCTTCTGGCAGTCTTCTAGGTGAAGGTTCACATGAATGAACTAAATACGCACTGGAATGAGAGGGATTCAGAGACTGTGCAGGTATGGGACTGCATAGTTGAGGATGGCTTAAAGGAATTGATTTGGCGTAGCCATATCAACAAGTTGCAACTTCTTTTCAGGAGCCTAGAACATAAGAACTCCATGGTTAAGCGTGCTTGACCTGGACCAATTGTGGGATGGGTGACCTCCTGGGAAGTTTCCTAGGATGCGTGTGAGTGAGGACAAAAGCACGCCGAAAAGACCCGTGTTAGTTTGTGGAGACACTTATCAATCCTGCAGGCAGTCCCGGGACGTTACAAATGGTATCAGAGATGGGACCTCTCCCAGTACGGTGTGGTTCGGGGACAAACCATGCAGAAGTTGGTGGGCATATGTGTCCCGGGGCCGACTAAGGTGGGAAGTGATCGCCGGTGCAATGAAGCACGGACAAGGAGCGGCTTCTGGCAGGCTTCTAGGCGAAGGGTTGCATGAATGAACTGAATACGCACCGGAATGAGAGGGATTCAGAGATTGTGCAAGGTATGGGACTGCATATTAAGGATGGCTTAAAGCAATTGATTTGGCGTAGCCATATCAATAAGTTGTAACTTCTTTTCTGGAGCCTAAAACATAAGAATTCCATTGTTAAGTGTGCTTGACCTAGAGCAATTGTGGGATGGGTGACCTCCTGGGAAGTTTCCTAGGATGTGTGTGAGTGAGGACAAAAGCACGCCGAAAAGACCCGTGTTGGTTTGTGGAGACACTCGTCAATCCTGCAGGCAGTCCCAGGACGTTATAGTCGCGAATACAATTTCCGCTTAAACTGATTAACCTTTCTATTATTCCTCCTTTGGAACTTAGGCAATCCAGAGTTTCCCCAAAATTGACTTTCTTCCAACAAATTCTGAACCTCGACTTCCCATTCCTGCTGCTATGCGGCCCTCTGATCCTGGTGTGTTGTTACATCAACCATCCTTTGCATTACTTCAGCTGCCACAGTCGTATCATCATTGTTACTCCCCGCATTCACACGCTTACGTCTACCCCGAGCCATTGCCTCCCTTCAAGGACAAATGAATCGAAGCATAAGAAAAATCAAAGGCAATCAATTCAAACATTATTGCCTCCTTTTGGAAACCAAACACAAAGAGTCACACAACACAGCAAGACAAACCTAACCACCAAACCCAAAAGACTCTAACTTGAGCTCCTTCATTCTGCCTTCTATGGTGTGATCTCCTGTAAGTCTTTAACTTCCATGCAGCTCCTCGAACCAAACTTACGCCAGATACTCTTTTCCCAAGAAAATTGGTTTTCCAAAACCTCTTGGATGCCTCAGTCCACAAACCTTACAAGTCCTATTTAACTACCCTTTTTCTAACCCATTGACTCAAACAATTCTAGAGGTAATACAACAAGGGTGTACATACAAGTAAATCCTAAATAAGTTCAGTTATACTAGCTGAGCTTCTTATTAAAAGAACTCCTATTCCCTTAATACGCCTAGGTGAAGTCATAGTTTCCCGTCCACATAGAACATTACACATTGAGTGGGCCAATATTCAATATCATGTAACTATACAACAGTAGCTACCAACATTCAACCTATGGCAAGCCATGCCTTCCTTTCCCAAACATCTCAATCAAGAGACAAGGAAGTGCACAACATACAAAGAAACTTCTAACATGTCTAAGCATAGTCAGTCCATACCTCGGCTCAACAGGATGAACTGCTCTGATACCACCTAATGTAACACCCCTAGATCTAGTAACCATGGCACAATCGTCATTATACCACGGTCACTAAATTTTTGGCGTGCTATAACTCAAATAATGATTTTTCAAACTTTAATCATTATGCATATAAAGAAAATATGAGCTATGAATGAAATATGTTTATCACATAACTCCCAAAATACAATCACTGAATGAAAAACATTATATATATATATATATGTATATAATGAACACAAGGTACTATTAACATAAAAACGTAGCACTTACATACCCAAATAACAAAAGACAAGTACCAAAGGACAAAAGGGTAAGTGGTAACTCTGGGATAGGTACCACCTATGGACAGAGCCACTACCCCTATACACAATGAAATGTTCGGTGTCCCAGTTGACATGCCAGACATCAATGCCCCCATGAAGCTGCACCCGCATGTGGCCAAGGAAATCTTGTCTCAACACCATCACAAGAATTAGAAAGTCAACTCAACCACAACTAGCCAATTTAACTGTGTCCCTGACAACCAAGAAAGCAAGCTCCTTGATGCCTCCAAGCAATTTATTCCACCACCACCAAGATTAGTTGAAGAGGATTATTTCCCTCTTACCTCAAGAGAAAATAAGAAAAAGAGCCTTCTTGGTGCCTCTTGAAATTCGTCCAACACCTTCAAGAAAACCCTAAGACGGTGAAACCCAAGAAATCCAAAATCAAAGCTTGAAAGGGAAGTCCTTGATCACAATGGTGGCCAAGGACCACGAAAATGAGAAGAGAAAATGAAGATCAAGAACATTACCTCAAAACCTTCAAGATTTGGGCTTTAATGGTGGAAGATGAAAAAGGAAGATTTAGAGGATGACCCCCAAAGAGAAGAGTTTTAGGATGATGAGAGGATTTAAGAAATATGATTAGTTGGAGCAAACAAAAATGGAGATGTGATGGTGGTGTGTATGTGGCCAGCGGTTTGGAGAGAGGGAAGAGAGGAGAGAACGTGAGGGAGAGGAGAAGAAAAGAGAAAGAGAGAGAAAGTGATAGATTTTAAGTGAAAAAGTGAAGTAACTCTTTGTGAAAAGATGACAATATTGTCATCTTTTCTTCCTTCCAAAACGTGGAGCCCAAATGAGAGAAGAGAGAGTGTGATGCTTGGTAGGAAGCTTTCTAAAAGTTTCCTTGAAGCTTCCTTGAGAAGCTTTGCACGCTTCTCGATAAAGTGAAGGATGATGATGTCACTTAGATGTTATCATAAAAGTAACCAGATAGAAATAATCTGCTAGAGCTATTATCTAGCGGACAAATGTTACAGTCAACAGAAATGATATTTTATTATCCCACAGATAATAAAATATACTGCGATTTTATTTATCAGATAAAATCTCAAAAAATAAAAACCTCGTAAACTGTGTCCGGTCTCGGGTTTAGTAAGATCCCACGTCGACGCTTCTACAGTTCAAAGTTTTCTGGCCTCGGGGAAAATATTTTATTTTCCCGGCCCCGCTCCGTATGCATGTAAATCAAGAAATATATTAAAATAATCAAACAATTCAAAAAATTTAAGAAAAATCACAAAAATCACAAATATTATAAAATGACTATTTATCATTAAAAAAATAATTTTTGGGATGTTACAACTGCATGTGTGTCCCGAGGCCGACGAGGGTGGGAAGTGATCGCCGGTGCAATGAAGCGCAGACAAGGAGCGGCTTCTGACAGGCTTCTAGGCGAAGAGTCGCACGAATGAACTGAATACGCACCAGAATGAGAGGGATTCAGATACTGTGCAAGTATGGGACTGTATAGTTGATGATGGCTTAAAGGAATTGATTTGATGTAGCCATATCAACAAGTTGCAACTTCTTTTTGGGAGCCTAGAACATAAGAACTCCATGGTTAAACGTGCTTGACCTAGAGCTATTGTGGAATGGGTGACCTCTTGGGAAGTTTCCTAGGATGCGTGTGAGTGAGGACAAAAGCACGCTGAAAAGACCCGTGTTGGTATGTGGAGACACTCGTCAATCTTGCAGGCAGTCTCGGGATATTACAGATGGTATCAAAGATGGGACCTTTCCCAGTACGGCGTGGTTCGGGGATGAACCAAGCAGAATTTGGTGGGCATGTATGTTCCGGGGTCGACGAGGGTGGGAAGTGATCACCGGTGTAATGAAGCACAGACAAGGAGAGACTTCTGGCAGGCTTCTAGGCGAAGGGTAGCATGAATGAATTGAATACGCACCAGAATGAAAGGGATTCAGAGACTATGCAGGTATGGGACTGCATAGTTGAGGATGGCTTAAAGGAATTGATTTGACGTAGCTATATCAACAAGTTGCAACTTCTTTTCGGGAGCCTAGAACATAAGAACTCCATGGTTAAGCGTGCTTGACCTGGAGTAATTGTGGGATGGGTGACCTCTTGGGAAGTTTCCTAGGATGCGTATGAATGAGGACAAAAGCACGCTGAAAGACCCGTGTTGGTTTGTGGAGACACTCGTCAATCCTGCAGGAAGTCTTAGGATGTTACAGCTATCCAACCTCAGCAACCTATACCACCAACAGTGTAGGAGGTACAAGTTGGAAGAAACCAGAATTTCGAAGACTTATCAGTGTTCAGAAGGTTGAACTCTCCACCTTTTAGAGGCGAGTATGACCCTATGAAGGCCGAGGAATGGTTGACTGAGATGGAGAAGATCTTCGAGGTCATGTTTTGTTTAGATGAACAATGATTTTCCTTCACTTCCTTTATGTTCAGAGGGGAAGCGGAGCATTGGTGGAGAAGTGTTAGGAGATTGCTGGAAGCAGCAGGGACACAAATCACGTGGGAAGTGTTTAAGAGCACCTTTTTGGAGAAATAGTTCCCAAGGACCTTGCAAGAGGATAAGGAGGTTGAAGTCCTTATGTTTGAGCAAGGAGGTATGACTTTAGGTCAATATGAAGCAAAGTTTGATGAGTTGTCTAAGTTTTCATTTCAATACAGACTCAACCCGGATAAAAGTTGGAAGTGTGTTAAATTCGAATCTAGATTGAGGGAGGATATCAAGAGAATGATACAGCCAGTGGAGATTAGAGACTTTCCTTCCTTAGTTAATAAGTGTAGAATTATGGAGTCGGGTAGTCTCCAACTCCAAAGTGAGTAAAGATCACAAGATTTCCAAATAAGGAAATGGGTGGATGATGGGTATGAGGAGAGTGATTCTACACCCATCTATCCACAGGATTAAGATGAAGAGAAAGAAGTTTTAACATCCATCTCTTCATAAAATGAAGATGATGAAGATGAGCAAGTTCATGTGAAAATCACGAAGTCAAAATGCCCCAAGTGTGGAAGACCACATGGTGATAAACAGTGTGCGGTGTGTTTTGTGTGTGGTCAAGCAGGACATTTTGCTTGAGAGTGTCCATAGAGACAAGGAATTATGCCCATCCTTAGATTGCAGGCTACAGGAAGTGTAACACCCTCCTTAGGGTGCCACATTTACACCTCAAAACGTCAAAGCTTTATATAAAACGCGAAAAAGGATTCATTCTAAGAAAATACAGATTATAAATTTTCTTTTCAAAAACATAAACATAAATAACACAGAATATAACATATTAAGTATTACACACCAAAAGAATATATACAACAGTGGCATGGATCATAGTCTACCCAATAATTTACAAGTTTATACACAAAAGACATAAGCAGCAGTTTAACAAAACATCGAATAGCCTAAGTCTAGAGACCTAGGAAGCAGGATCTTCCCTTGGACTGTCCATTGGATCCTCTTCGGACTCCTCTGTTGGTTCCTCCTCTTCGGACTCCTCCCCAGCCAAACCTCTCAACTGTGGTAGAAGCTCGCGGATAGGAGTCCTAGAGGATGATACCACAGGGTCCGAATCTTTTGTAGAGGTGTAATGCAAGTCACCCCACAACTCCCTAATAGGTATGAAGAACTCTAGACGCACAAAAACACTAAGAGAGAAAAAGGGAACCCCATCACGAGTCCTACTAATAGACAAAGTCAATTCCCCTACATATCTAATCCGTTCAAGGCCCTAGTCGATGCGCCATGTGTCTGTGCCTCCATGGAATTGAACTCTGACAAAACCAATAGAATCTCTACGAGCAGCCATCCAAAAGCTAAACAATGAAAACGAAAAATCTACTTCTCATTCCCTTAATCTTTATCAATAGGAACACATAGAACAAAAAAATAGACAGAAAAATAATACAAAGAGGTGAGATTCTCTACATCAATACTAGTAAGGTAGCAAGAGACAGCAATATCAGTCAAATCACAGAGTACAGAAATAGCCATTATAGTCATAAAATTCTCAGTAGGCATTGTAATAATATATCAACAGATAAATCCACAATGTAACAGCAGATAATTCCACAGTATAAATGCATCACAATAAAATGTTCAATGTTTATGTGGATGCACAATGGACTGACATCTACTCCATGGAGTTCAAACTAACATCGGAGAGAATGATTGGGGAGTCAGTGTCTATATATCGCTAGCCTCAAATCATATGCTTCTCAATATAATTAGTCTGCACAACATGGCTATACAAGACACTCTCAACAGGATCGAGAATAGGATAGTGCCTGGTCGAGATTGTCGGTGCGTTGCACAGTCACCATGGCCCAGTGGAGCTACCAATTGTCGACATGTAGGATACCCGCGCCCTGACGTCTCCAAGTTCAACTAGTGAACTACACTATGCAATTCGTACCCGTACAAATGTGTAATTCATCTCCTAGGTGTACAGCCTTGACAACAAGTCATTCAAACTTTTACAATGCATGATCTCATGACAATGATCAACAGTACTCATAACAACAAAAGTCCCACCAAGAGGAGCCATCATAGGGCTTCAGTCAATCATTGACATTCTCGGGTCCAGCACGTTGGCCCGTCAGCATAAAGCTATTATATTCCATCAAAAGGTATCTCAATTGCACAAGTTTAAGAACCATCTTTTCACTTTTTAACATAGGAATTCACTTTAATCTTAAAACTCTCCTAGTTAAGTTCCTCTAGGTAATACTTGTTCATATTTTTCAGAAAATCCTAAAAGAAAACTACATTATTTTAATCTCACAAATTCATTTCCTTTTTCTCTTAAGCCCTAAAAGTACTCTAAATTTTTTTGATCTCTCTTTCTAGCTTATTTTCCCTCTCAAAGCCGAAATCTCTCTCCAACTAAATAGCCAAGATTTAGTTTTTTTCCACCCCTTCATTGTTGTGAAATTCCTAATTCAACTATATTTTTATTTAAGCTTCTAAGTTGTAAATCAACACAAAATTTTCTCTTGGATCCCCTTTTTGGGTCTCTTGGCCCTGAGCCCTCTAGGGTTCTTGGGCCTAAAAATTTTTCATCTTCCACAAGGATTTCAAACAACCAATGAATATCAAACATCAAACTTTCCATTCCATCAAGGTCATAGATAACATCAAACCACAAAATCACATAGGTTACAAATTTACAAAAATCATCCAGAGTCAAATAATCAAGTGAGCAACCCTCACATGGATTCCTCACTTTCCATACATCAAGTTTGTCCCTCACCATCATGAAAGGTTGATGAAAATAATCTCCCTCTTACCTTGGAGGATGACTAACCACAACTTGGATATCTCCTTGAAACAAGCTTCCTCTTCCAATAGCTTCTTGAAAAATGAAAATGACATGCCAAAGAATCAACATTTTAGGCTTAATGAAGAATGACCATGGATCAAAATCATGGTTTTAGAAAGAAGAAAAGAAAGAAAAATGGAAAAGAAGAAATTTTACCTTAGAAATCTTCAAGTCTTAACTTGAAGAAATACTTGGAAAAGATGAATAAGTCAAGATCTTCTCACCAATGTGGCTTAGAAAGAGGTTTAGATCCAAGAAAGTAGATGAGTGAAATCAAAGAAGATGAGAGGGTGGATTTGTGAGTGTGGTCATGAGCTCTAGAGGAGAGAAAATGAGAGAAAACAAAGTGTGTAGCTTTTGGGTGAAGAGAGAGAAATGGATAGAAAAGTGATGAAAATGAAGGTTGAATTGAAATTTGCTCTAGAAGTCTCCATTCTCTCTCCATAGCCGTGCATTCACCTAGGGAGGAGGAGCCAAGCTTCCTCAACAAGCCTCACAAAGCTTCCTTGAGAAACTTCTCCCCTTAACTCAAAAGTCAAAGATGATGTCATGTAGGTGATGTCACATGGATGATGTCACAAAAGTGACTAGCTAGAAATAATTCTACTAGATCTTTACTGTAAGCTATTATCCAATGGACAGAGTTACAATTCACAAAGCTGGTATCTATTGTCCATTGGATAATAGAGCGTACCCAATTTTTATTGGTCAGATAAAATCTCAAACAATGAAAACTTCAAAAACTATATCCAATTTCGGGTTTAGTAAGATCCCCCGGCCTTGGTTTAACAGTCCAATTTTTTTAAAAAATAATATTAAAATAATCCACATTCACCAAATAATTCATAAAAATTCACAACATCACAGAAATCACAGATAAGCTAGAAACAAGAGGAAACTGGGCATTACAACTCTCCCCTTCTAAAAAGAATTTCGTTTCTAAAATTCATCATACCTTAAAACTAGTATGGATATTGTTCTCTCATTTTGTTTTCCAGCTCCCATGTTGCATCTCCAGTCACATCGTTCCATATCACTTTTACCGATGTAATCTCCTTGCCTCTGAGTTGCTTCACTCTCCTATCCTCAATCTTGAGAGGAAGTGTTTCATAGGTCAAATTCTCTTTTAGATGTACTATATTCGGTTCAATGACATGGGCCGAGTCATGGATATACTTTCGCAATTGCGACACATGGAAGACATCATGAAGATTAGAAAGAAAAGGTGGTAAGGCTATTTGATAGGCTACTAGATTTATCCGACGAAGAATTTGATACGGTCTGATGGATTTAGGAGTGAGTTTTCTGGATTTAATGACCATTCCAACACTAGTCATAGGTCTAACCCTCAAAAACACATGCTCACCTTCCTCAAATTCAAGAGGTCACCGTCTCTTGTCGGTATAGCTTTTCTGTTGGCTCTGAGTTGCTTTCATCCTTTCCTGAATCATCTTAACTTTTTTAGTTGTTTGTTTCACAAGTTCAGGTCCTACCGCAAAATTTTTGCCATCCTGGTACCAACACAAGGGTGTTCTACACCGTCGCCCATACAACGCCTCGTAGGGTGCCATTCCAATGCTTGCATGGTAATTATTATTATAGGTGAACTCTATCAAAGGCAAGAATTCATCCTAACTCCCAGTTTATTCCAAGACACAAGCTCTTAACAGATCTTCCAAAGACTGGATTGTTCTCTTTAACTGACCATCTGTTTGCGGGTGATACGCAGAACTTAGATGAAGCTTCGTTCCCATTATTTTTTGCAGACTCTGCCAAAACCTCGATGTAAACCTTGGGTCTCTATCAAAAACAATGCTCAAAGGCACACCATGAAGTCTAACGACCTCCTCGACATACACTTGAGCCAATCTCTCCATCGAATACCTTATATTGATCGGCAAGAAGTGCACTGACTTCATAAGTCGATTAACAATTACCCATATTGAATCGTGTCCCTTTCTAGTCCTTGGCAAACCACTCACAAAATCCATCGCGATGCTATCCCATTTCCATTTTGGAATAGTCAGAGGTTGCAGCATTCCGGAAGGTCTTTGGTGTTCTACTTTAGCCTTTTCGTAAACTAAATAAGACGACACATACTTGGCAACATCCCTCTTCATTCCTTGCCACCAATACAAATGTTTCTGATCCTAGTACATCTTAGTAGTTCCGGGGTGCATGCTCAACTTGCTCTTATAGGCTTCATCAAGAATCATCTTCCTGAGCTTGGAATCGCTTGGTACATAAACTCTATCTTTGAACCTTAGGATTCCATCATGTCTTTTCGTGAATTTAGATATAGCACCCTGCTTCACCAGCTCCTTCTCCTCCTATAAGTATGGGTCACTTCCCTGCTTCTCTCGGATTTCATCCATCAATCCGCTCGAAATAATGATCATACTTAAGCACATTCTCCCTGGTGCCAACTCCACAGATAGTCGCATATCTGTAAACTGTTCTATTAACTCACTTTCTTTGAGCATCATAGTAGAAACACTAAGCATCTTCCTACTCAAAGCATCCGCTATGACATTCACCTTCCCAAGATGATATTGAAGTTGGAAGTCATAGTCTTTCAAAAGCTTTAACCATCACATTTGTCTCATGTTCAGCTCCCTCTGATCAAACAGATATTTCAAACTCTTGTGGTCACTGTAGACGTTGAACATTGCTCCATAAAGAAAATGCCTCCAAATATTCAATGCAAACACAACAATAGCTAACTCCAAGTCATGCGTAGGATAGTTCTTCTCATGTATCTTCAATTGCCTTGAAGTATACGCTACCACTCTTCCATTCTGCATGAGGACACATCCCAAACCCTAATATGAAGCATCACAATACACTTCAAAAGGTTCATTAGGATCGGGTAAGATCAACACTGGTGAAGTAGTCAACCGTCTCTTCAACTCTTGAAAACTCTCTTCGGAAGCATCAGTCAATATAAAAGCTTAATTCTTTCTTGTAAGCTGAGTGAGAGGTCCCGCTATCTTGGAGAATTCTTTGATGAATCTTCGATAATAGCCAACTAACCTCACAAAGCTACGAATCTCTGTTACCGTCTTTGGCCTTTCCCATTGAAGAATTGCTTCCACTTTAGATGGATCCACTGCAATTCCTCCCTTTGAAATCACATGACCCAGAAACTGAACTTCCTCCAACCTAAACTCGTATTTAGACAACTTAGCATATAACTTTTTCTCCTTCAAAATCTGAAGAACTACACTAAGATGTTCGACATGTTCCTCCCGACTTCGTGAATAGACCAAAATGTCGTCAATAAAGACAACAACAAATCTATCTAGATAAAGGCGAAAGATCTGATTCATGTAATCCATGAATACAACAGGAGTATTTGTTACTTCGAACGGCATCACAAGATACTCATAATGCCCGTAACGCTTCCGAAAATTTATCTTAGGCATGTCCTCCACTTTCACACAAATCTGATGATAGCCAGAACGTAGATCAATCTTGGAGAAAATAGCAGCTCCTTTCAGTTGATCCATGAAATCATCTATCCTCGGAAGTGGGTACTTGTTCTTGATTGTAATCTTGTTTAGTTGACGGTAGTCCACATACAATCGAGAAGTTCCATCCTTCTTCTTGACCGGTGCTCCCCATGGTGAAACACTAGGCCTCACAAACTTCTTCTCCAACAGTTCCTCCAATTGCTTCTTGAGCTCGACTAACTCTGATGGTGACATCCGATATGGCGCCATGGATATAGGACCAGATCCTGGCACAATATTGATAAAAAATTCTACCTCTCTTTCTGGTGGTAAACTAGGTATATCATCAGAAAATACTTCAAGAAACTCTTTGACCATAGGAATAGCATTCACATCGGTCTCACTCTTGACTTCCAAGGAAGACAAAAGCATGTATCCTTGAGCTCCTTCCCTCAAGAAAGTTTTGTCTTAGTTGGCAGTTATAAATCCAGAAATCTCAGAATCAGGAAACACTAAGGTTTTATTGGAATAGTAAAGAAGTATATGGTTAGAAGATAACTAATCAATTCCTAGAATAACATCTGTTTGAGAAAGAGGTAAACAAATCAAATCAACTGAAAAGATTTGACTTTCCACAAAAATAGGATAGTTCAAACAAACTTGAGCAGTAACAATGGGTCTAGCAATGGGAGTAGAAATAATCAAATCAAAAGGTAAGAAAGACACAGATAACCCTAATTGGTGCACACAGTCATAGGCAATAAAAGAATGGGTCACCCTTGAGTCATACAATACAGTTAAAAGATTACCTCCTATGGCACAATCTCCTTTAAAAAGATCTTCGAATTGGGAGGCCTCTGCTCCACTCAAAGTGTAAACCCTTCCTCCTGCTTGATGTCTTGCGGGATGTACATTGTTAACAGTGGGCTCCGCCTTAGGTTGATTGCAATCCTTCACAATGTGTTCGGGCTTCCTGCATTTGAAACAAAGAACCCCCTTGATTATGCAGTCCTTTCATCAAGTGGTCCCTTCCACACTTGAGACATTTTGGTGCCGATGCCCCGGTCTAACCAAACTTGTAGCTACTGGGACCTTCTCCACATGATTGTTGTTGAGCTTGATTCCTTTGTGGCCTCGAATATGGCTTTTGCTAAAAATGATTGCCACTGCCATTTCTCCCCCTTTGGAACCAAGAGGGTCCAAAGTTACGGTTCCTTGTTTCACGTGATTGATCCAGGTCCTCAATCCTACGACACTTGTCCAAAAGAGTTAGGAACTGGTCAATTCTCAATGGCAACATCATTCTCTTCAAGTCATGCCTTAGGCCTTCCTCAAACTTGTGGCACTTCCACTCCTCGTCAGGCTGTAGCTAGAAATACCTCGAGAACTTTGACAAACTTTCAAACTTGGCAGCATACTCACTGACCGACAAGCTTCCTTGCTTTATGCCTAGAAACTCCATCTCCTTAGTGTTCCTCGCATTGGCTGGAAAGTACTTATCCAGGAATTTGTTCTTGAAGGCTTCCCAGGTGATCACTGTTCCCTCAGCTTCCATCAATCAATGGCCTCCTGCCCACCAGTCTTCGACGTCTCCAACCAGTATGAAGGTAGCATAAGTTACCTTCTGAGCATTAGTGCATCCTATTCCTCGGAATATCTTCTCCAACTCCTTGACCCAAAGACTTGCTTTCTCCGGGTCGAACTCTCCCTTGAATTGTGGTGGATTGTTGTGGCGACACTCTGACAAATTCTGAGTTTCTGCGGTAGCTTCTTGTTGTTGGGCAGCTCTTTGATTCTGTTGCATCATAGCCTCCGCCATTCTTTGCATCGCCTCAGCTGCTACTGCCATACTTTCACTGTCTCGTTCAGAGTTCACACGTACTGCTCCACCTCGAGCCATCACATTCCTTTGAAATCAAACTAAGCAATACACAAGGAAAGTCAAGTGAAGTCATTCCAAACAACCTTGTTTCTTTTCGGAAACCAAACATAGAGAATCACACAACACAAGTAAGACAGACCTAACCACAAACCCCAAAAGACTCAAACTTGGGCTCTGATACCAACTAATGTAACACCCTCCTTAGGGTGCTACATTTACACCTCAAAATGTCAAAGCTTTATATAAAACATGAAAAAAGATTCATTATTGGAAAATACATATTACAAATTTTCTTTTCAAAAGCATAAACATAAACGACACAGAATATAACATACTAAGTATTACACACCAAAAGAATATATACAATAGTGGCATGGATCATAGTCCACCCAATAATTTACAAGTTTAAGGTTTAACAAAATATCGACTAGCCCATGTCTAGAGACTTAGGAAGTAGGATCTTCCCCAGAACCCTCCATTGGATCCTCTTCGGACTCCTCTGTTGGTTCCTCCTCTTTGGACTCCTCCCTAGCCAAACCTCCCAGCTGTGGCAGAAGCTCGCGGATAGGAGTCCTAGCAGATGATACCACAGGGTCTGGATCCTCTCTAAGGGTGTAATACAAGTCACCCCACAGCTCCCTAATAGGCATGAAGAACTCTAGATGCACAAAAATACTAAGAGAGAAAAGGGGAACCCCATCACAGGTCCTACTAATAGACAAAGTCAATTCCCTTACATATCTAATCCGTTCAAGGCCCCAGTCGATGCGCCATGTGTCTACGCCTCTATGGAATTGAACTTTGACAAAATTAATAGAATCTCTACGAATAGCCATCCATTAGCAAAACAATGAAAATGGAAAATCTACTTCTCCTTCCCTTAATCTTTATCAACAGGAACACATAGAATAGAAAAATAGACAGAATAATAATACAAAGAGGTGAGATTCTCTACATCAATACCAGTAAGGTAGCAAAAGACAACAATATCAGTCAAATCACAAAGTACAGAAATAACCATTACAGTCATAAAATTCTCAGCAAGCATTGTAACAATATATCAACAGATAATTCCACAGTGTAACAACAGATAATTCCACAGTATAAATGCATCACAATAAAATGTTCAATATTTATGTGGATGCACAATGGACTGACATCTACTCCATGGAGTTCAAACCAACATCGGAGAGAATGGTCGAGGAGTCAGTGTTTGTATATCGTTAGCCTCAAATCATGTACTTCTGAATATAATCAATCTACGCAACATGGCTATACAAGACATTCTCAACCGTATCAAGAATAGGATGGTGCTTGGTCGAGATCGTCGGTGTGTTGCACAGTCACCATGGCCTAGTGGAGCTACCAACTGTCCACATATAGGATACTTATGCCCCGATGTCTCCAAGTTCAACTAGTGAACTACACTACGTAATTCACACCAGCACAAAGGTGTAATTCATCTCTTAGGCATACAACCTTGACAACAAGTCATTCTGACTTTCACAATGCATGATCTCATGACAATGATCAATAGTACTCATAACAACAAAAGTCCCACCAAGAGGAGCCACCATAGGGCTTTAGTCAATCATTGATATTCCCGGGTCCAGTACGTCGGCCTGTCAGCACAAAGCTATTATATTCCATCACAAGGTATCTCAATTGCACAAGTTCAAGAACCATCTTTTCACTTTTTAACTTTAATTAAGATACTTTCAAGAATTAACATTGGAATTCGCTTTAATCTTAAAACTCTCCTAGTTAAGTTCATCTAGGTAATACTTCTTCAAAATTTTCACAAAAATCCTAAAAGAAAATTACATTATTTTAATCTCACAAATTTATTTCCTTTTTCTCTTAAGCCCTAAAAGTACTCTACATTTTTATGATCTCTCTTTCTAGCTTATTTTCCCTCTCAAAGCTGAGATCTCTCTCTAACTAAGTAGCCAAGATTTGGTTTTTTTTTTCCACTCCTTCATTGTTGTGAAATTCCTAATTCAACTCTATTTTTATTTAAGCTTCCAAGTTCCAAATCAACACAAAATTTTCTCTTGGATCCCCTTTTTGGGTCTCTTGGCCATGAGCCCTTTAGGGTTATTGGGCCTAAAAGATTTTCATCTTCCATAAGGATTTCAAACAACCAATGAATATCAAACATCAAACTTTCCATTCCATCAAGGTCATAGATAACATCAAACCACAAAATCACATAGGTTACAAATTTACAAAAATCATTCAGAGTTAAATAATCAAGTGAGCAACCCTCACATGGATTCCTCACTTTCTATACATCAAGTTCGTCCCTCACCACCATGAAAGGTTGATGAGAGTAATCTCCCTCTTACCTTGGAGAATGGCTAACCACAACTTGGATATCTCCTTAAAACAAGCTTCTTCTTCCAAGAGCTTCTTGAAAAATGAAAATGACATGCCAAAGAATCAACATTTTAGGCTTAAAGAAGAATGACCATGGATCAAAATCATGGTTTTAGAAAGAAGAAAAGAAAGAAAAATGGAAAAGAAGAAATTTTACCTTAGTAATCTTCAAGCCCTAACATGAAGAAATACTTGGAAAAGATGAACAAATCAAGATTTTCTCACCAATATGGCTGAGAAAGAGGTTTAGATCCAAGAAAGTAGATGAGTGAAATCAAAGAAGATGAGAGGGTGGATTTGTGAGTGTGGTGTGAGCTCTATAGGAGAGAAAATGAGAGAAAACAAAGTGAGTAGCTTTTCGGTGAAGAGAGAAAAATGGATAGAAAAGTGATGAAAATGAAGGTTGAATGGAAATTTGCTCTAGAAGTCTCCATTCTCTCTCCATAGCCGTGCACTCACCTAGGGAGGAGGAGCCAAGCTTCCTTAACAAGCCTTACAAAGCTTCCTTGAGAAGCTTTTCCCCTTGGTCCAAAAGTCAAAGGTGATGTCATGTGGGTGATGTCACATGGATAATGTCACAAAAGTGACTATCTAGAAACAATTCTACTAGATCTTTACTGCAAGCTATTATCCAATGGACAAAGTTATTATTCACAAAGCCGGTATCTATTGTCCAATGGATAATAGAGCGTACCCAAATTTTATTAGTCAGATAAAATCTCTGACAATGAAAACTTTGAAAACTGTCTCTTGTTTCGGGTTTAGTAATATGCCCCGGCCTCAGTTTAACAGTCAATTTTTTTTTAAAATAATATTAAAATAATCCACATTCACCAAATAATTCATAAGAATTCACAAAATTCACAACGTCACAGAAATCACAGATAAGCTAGAAACAAGAGGAAATTGGGGGGTTACAGGAAGGGTATATATTCTTAGCGGCAAAGAGGAGGCCCAATCTTCCAACCCTATACGAGGTATTCTTTTGTGTTTTGCAATATATGGAAACTCATTAGGATATTCTTAAAGGTTTGGTATAAGTTGAGTTGTTAGATACTACTAAGAGAGGTGAGATTCCTTCAAGTGTGTCATCTGTTAGAGACCTTAGAACTTTAGTAGCAAGAGACTAAATTTTGACGACAAAATTTTTAAAAAGGAGGGGAGAATATAACATCCTTCCTAACTAGTTAGTCTTAATTAGAGTTATAGAAGTTCAGTAACTCGTGTAGGAGTTATCTGTTAACTTTAATGAACTTTTTAAGATAGTTAGACTATTTTGCTATAACACAAAGTGTGGAAAGTAGTTGTTAATAGCCCAAAGAGTAGCATACATTGCTAGAATGAGAAATAAGTATGGATAATTTATTTTTCGGTCACAAATGATTAGTTTGTGATGTAGTTAAAGTTTAAGGATAAACTAAGTTAGTTTGGTATTTTTGAGTCCACTGAGTGAGTGTTTTAATACCGGATTGACTTAGTACAGATATGAAAAGTTATGGAAATGGTGAAAGTAGGATTAGATGAATCCTAGGATTTTCCATAATACCTATGGAAGTTAGGAAACTTGATTCTGTGATATTAAAGTATTCCTAAGAGATATAGAGTTTCAGCAAAATATCTTAGTTAGCTTTATGACTCATGTTCCTATCCTCTTTGACTTTTGTTTATTCTTTTTCTATCAATCTCACCCTCTCTCACATTAAAAATAAACCAACAACAAGAATAGAAAAACACGAGGGAGAAGAGAGGAAGAAGGAGGAAGAAGAGGAGAGAAAGAGGAAGGCAAAGGGGAAAACAAGAGCTTGGAGTTCATCCTTGCTACAAGAGGTAGGGGTGCTTGACTCTTTAATCTCATCTTTTCTTCTCCAATATGCTAGTTGATGCTTGTTTGTGATGCTACCAAGTGGCCTCAATACTCAAGAGGGGGGATGAATTGAGTTTGTAAAACAAGTTCGCAAATCTTTCACAAAACATTTGATAATCAATTTTTGTTGAAGCTATTAAATGGATAGAAGTGATTAGAGAAATGAGATGAACACTTTCACTTATAAATATAATAGTCAAAGGAGACAATATTCAAGCAATTCAATAAAACAGTGCACAAATGTAAAGAGAAGGGTTTAGAGAAACAAACACAATAGTTTATCCTGGTTCAATCATCAATCCATTTATGATCTACGTCCAGTCCTCAAGCAAACGCTCGAGATTTTCCACTATATCTTCAAGCTTCAATAGGTGCTTGACAACTTTTACAAACCTGAGCACTTAACACTTTGGGATACCTCACCCTTTGAGCTTGAGCCTCTTCAACTAAGGGATGCCTCACCTTTTACACTTTAGGAGGGATGCCTCACCTTCTTTACAAAGCAATTCAGATTGATAGAATGAAACTCTCACAAGAGTAATTAATACAGATTGAAGCTCTAATATGATCTCAAAAGATATCTCAAGATTTTCATAAAAAAACAGAGCAAAAACATTTTCAGAATTTGATTCTCGTATATAAGTGTTAGATTGATGTTCTGAATTGAAGGTCAGTCATTAATGAAGCCCCAAGGTAAGTATTTATAAGTTATTGAAAAAAGGAGCCATTGGGAGCTTTAATGGGTAGCAGTAAATGCTAATAAAATAGCCGTTGGGCACTGACAGACTAGTGGCAATCCATTATACAATCTATGTAATCGATTACATGGCTGTTCCAACATGTTCTTGGCTTTCTGGGCACTTGGTAATCGATTACCAGCTTGGTGTAATCGATTACAAGGCCTCTGACTTGCTTGTAATCGATTACCATTTCTATGTAATCGATTACAAGGCTTCTTGAACGTGTTCTTGCCTTTCTGGGCTCATTGTAATCGATTACCAGCTTGGTGTAATCGATTACAAGGCCTCTGACTTTCTTGTAATCAATTACAATGAACATGTAATCAATTACAAGGCCTCTGTTTGTAATTGATTACAAACATCTTGTAATCGATTACCTTGGCCTTTGAACACATTTTTCAAGTCCAATTGAGTATGTACGTCATTTCTAACACTTAGATCATTAGATTAAACATAAATGCATTCATGAATATTGAATCCAAGATTAAAATCAACATTTCTTCAAAAAAATGTTTAACTTTGAATTTGTAAGTTGATTTTGAAAACGATATTTGAAAAACCATTTGAGAATCATTGAGATACTTAGAGAGCATTTCATATTGATAATCTAGGACCTATATCTAATATACCCCTTTTGATCTTGGTCTTCTCTTTTGATCTTGATCTTCATCTTGACTTTGTTATCATCAAAAACTCATTTGATATGCTTTAAGACATAAGCATTTACATTCTCTCCCTTTTTGATGATGACAAACTAATCATAGGTAAACGAAAAAGTTTTTGCATTTGTGTATATTCGAGATTTAGATGTAACTCTCCCCCGTAATTTATGCATGATATAGGATAAGATTTTTCATGTAAAAGTTTAAAGCTCCCTCGTACACATGCAACATTAATCAGATTTCATTTTTCCCTATTCTCTCCCCTGTTGGCATTATCAAAAAGACATAAGCATTTTAAATGAAATTTCAGCAGTGTTTTTGCATAATCTGGTGATTAGCCCAAAAACAAGCAAATATAGCAGCCAATAGAAATAATAAGATCATTAAGAGTCATAAGGAGATATATTATATCATTAGTAAAATCAAAACCCATAATGGTCCAAAGACAAATGTAAATCAGTCATGTATAGTAATCAAAGTGAGAAACTACTGATTTTAGGCAAACAAAATAAAAGGACATCTGACTAAATCATAAGTCACTGTGTAGCCTCGTTGTCGCTGTCATTATCGGCATCATCATTAGCCACATCAGCAGCCATGCCAACACCAGCAAGATCAATGTCATCGTCATCGTCTGAATCAAGACTCACCTCATCATTAGGAGCACCAGCTGTAGGACCTAATAGAGCAGCAAATGATAGAGGAGCAGGGGGTGCAGCAGAGGAGGAAGGAGCACCTTGTCCCTCCAGCAAAGAGTGAAGATAAGCTATCTCTAGTCCTTGATGATCAACCTTCTGCTCGACGTGATTAATTCCTGCCTTTAGGTTGCGTACTTCATGAAGCAATAGTTCCAAGGTTGCTGGAGCAAGCTGTGGTTGGGCCTCAGCCACATCTTCATCCTCATCCTCAGCCTCGTGAGGCATATGGCCATAACTCCCATAGGTGAGGTAGTACCATCTTCCATCTACCTTATATAGCTGAAGCTTCTTCAATGTATGCAAGCCTATAGATTGTGGCCCTTTGGAGCTTGTGTCCATTGACTCCTCAGTCAAGGAAATGTGACAATGTTCCAAGATTGCTGTCACTAGTATAGTAAATAGAAAGGCAGAGTTTTTCTTCTTCTTAACATCTAACATATATTGAATTATATAATAGCCCAGTTGATTGGCCTACCATGGGTCATTGCCCATAATGTCATAACATCATTTCTTAGAACTTGGGAGTAATTTCCTCCACTTGGAAACAATCCTCTGACCAGAAGATAATGCAGCACCCTATTCTCTATAGTTAAACCAGTGGCCATTACTCTCTTTTTGGGATCCCTGGGGATATCATATCCAGACCTTATCAGGGAAAATATAGTAGCTTTATGCTCATATTCATCTCCCCAAACATCAAAATTTCCATAAAAATTGGTACCATCAGGAGAAAGTTTAGTCAACCTATACCAATCATGTTTAGTGACCCTGATTTGTTGCTTCTTCACCTAAGATATTAAGCATTCATCATCATATCTCAGATTAGCATAAAACACTCTAACCAAGTTTGGATAAATAGCTTTCTGAATGCTAAGGAACCCAAGCAAACCTAAATTTTCAATTGTTCTAAAGCTCTCCAGAGGTTTACTTTCACAGAAGGTCTGAGGGAGATACGTGGGAAAAATTATTTTTCGCAACTAGAAGTTTTTCCTGAACAACTCAGCCTTCTTGACAGTGGAGAACTGGTGAGTGAGGTCTAACCCTAAGATGTTGCGTGGATGAGCTCTGGAAGACTCTCCAATGGTGACCCCTGTTCTTGGGCATTTTACACATTGAGAGGTTTCAGCCATTTGATGAGAAAAAAGTGAATGGGATAAAAAGAATGGTGTTTGGATATGTATGGGTGAAAGGAAGGATGGTAGAAGGAGGGTTTTAGGTGGTGAGGCTCGTGGGTGATGAGAAGGATTTGGGTGGATTTTGATGAGTTTTGGTGGATGGGTTGTGTAAAGAAGTGATTTTCGAGTGAGGGGGAGGTGAAATGGAGTGATTTGGGTGAGATTTGAGTGAGAAATAGAGAGTTTGGTGGTTGGGTCTTCGTGAGAGTAGAGGAGAAGAAGAGAAGGTTTCTGAAGAAATGACCTTTCGCGCAACAGAAAACCTTTTAAAACCCCTGTGTAATCGATTACATGGCTTGTGTAATTGATTACCAGCCTTCTGTTGCCTCTGTAATCGATTACAATTTTGGTGTAATCGATTACCATGCTTCTGGGAACCTTGTAATCGATTACAGTATTGGTGTAATTGGTTACTTGAGTTATGGGTCTATTGTAATCGATTACAAAGGCTTTGTAATTGATTTCCAACATACTCAAACTCAGATTTTGCATTCCAAACAGTAAAGGATCAATTTTGAACCTTTCAAATTAGTTCCAAAACATCTCAAATCAATTCCAAACATCATGCAAGCATATAGTCCAATCAGATTATGATCCAAAACACATAATTGTGCAAAATGACTACTTTTACCAAGAATTACACCATTTGGATGGATTTATGAAGTTTTTGAGTTTCTTGGAAGTCTTTGACATGAGGAAGCACCTACAAAATAACTTAGGGGGAATCTCCAACGCTCAAGTCAGTATTGGATTCAAATATGATTAAAAATAAAAAATTATGCAGTAAAAAGTCATGATTATGCAGAAAATAACATGTTATGCATCAATTTTAGGTTTATGCAGCAAATAATCAATTTATGCATGATTGATCCAATATACCAAGTTGATTTCTTATATAGAAAAATGCTTCTTTTGCCAAGGGCTTAGTGAAAATGTCAGCTAGTTGCTTAGTGGTATCTACAAATTCAAGCATGCAATCACCTTTATGAAATGATGCCTAATTTCAATGTGTTCAGTTTTTGAATGCAGAATGGGATTTTTAGACAAGTTGATTGCACTAGTGTTATCACATCTTATTGGGATGTGATCAAGCTCAAGACCATAGTCCAAGAGTTATTGCTTTATCCAAAGGATTTGAGCACAATAACTCCCAACTGTAACATATTCAGTTTCAGCTGTAGACATTTCAACATTTGCGGAATTATCAGCAACAATTCTAGCTATTGAAATAGCTTTCAAAAACCGTTGGTTCAACCTTTGGCTTGAATGTGATTCTCAATTGGTTGTTTCTGCTTTCAGTAATTTACATATTATTCCTTGGTAATTACAAAACAGATGGAAGAATTGCTTATTCTTATCCAAGTAAATGAGATTCTCTTGCTCTCACATTTATAGAGAGGGTAATGCTTGTGCAGACAAGCTTGCTTGTCATGGCTCTTCTATTACTGGTTTTGTTTGGTGGAATTCAATTCCTTTATTCATTCTAGAAGACTTTTTAAATAATAGGAACTTTGTTTCTTCCTATAGATTTAAAAATATGTAATTCTTTCATGGGTTTGGTTTATGTCCCCCCATGTCTTCTTTTGTATTCTTTTTTTTTTCTCCTTTTTTTAAATATATTTATGGTTTGCTGCAAATGATTGATATTGGCAGGGGTGCCAACTTAGTTGGGATGTCTGCCTTTAGAGTGATGCTTTTGCAAACCATTTGATAAAAAAGCTTCAGCTGTAGACAATGCCAAGTTATTTTGTTTCTTGCTATGCTAAAAAACTAGTGAGCTTCCAAGCAAGTGGCATGTCCCACTAGTGCTTTTCTAATCCATTTTGCATCTAGTAAAGTTAGAATTGGAGTAACAAACTAGGCTACAAGAGGAACCCTTAGGGTACCACAAACCCATTTGTGAAGTGCCTATTAGATATTTCATTATTCTTTTAATAGCACATAGGTGTGATTCTTTAGGATTTGATTGAAACCTAGCACACATACATACACTAAACATGATATCTGGCCTACTTGCGGTAAGATAAAGGAGTGAGCCAATCATACCTCTATATTTTGTAATCTCTACAGATTTACTTCCTTCATCCTTGTCCAAATAGCAAGAGGTGCCCATAGGAGTAGCCATATGCTTGGCATTGTCCATTCCAAACTTCTTGAGCAACTCCTTGCAATACGTGGATTGGTTTATGAAAGTCCGATCTCTTGTTTGCTTGATTTAGAGACCAATGAAGAAGTTGAGCTCACCCATCATGGACATCTCAAATTCACTTTGCATAATATTTGAAAATTCTTTACAAAGAGAGTTGTTAGTAGCTCCAAATATAATGTCATTAACATAGATTTGAACTAGAAGTATGTCATGTATTTTATGCTTTATGAAAAGGGTAGTATCAACTTTACCTCTAGAAAAGTCTTTTTCTAAAAGGAATTTGCTCAACCTTTCATACCAAGCTCTAGGAGCTTGTTTCAAGTCATACAAGGCCTTTTTCAATTTAAAAACATGGTTGGGCATTTCAAAATCCTCAAAACTAGGAGGTTGTTCCACATACACCTCTTCTTGTATAAAACCATTTAAAAAGGCACTTTTAACATCCATTTGATAGAGTTTGAAATCTATGATGCATGCATATGCAAGTAACATTTTAATGGCCTCTAATCTAGCTACGGGAGCATAAGTTTCTTCATAGTCTATGTCTTCTTCTTGATTATAGCCCTTAGCTATAAGCCTAGCTTTGTTTCTTATTATTAAGCCCGTTTCATTAAGTTTGTTCCTAAAAACCCATTTGGTGCCAATTATAGGATGATCATTGGGCCTTGGAACTAATTCCCAAACTTGATTTCTCTCAAATTGATTTAGTTCTTCTTGCATGACCAAGATCCAATGTTCATCATTAATGGCCTCATTTATGTCTTTAGGTTCAACTTGAGAGACAAAAGTCAAGTGATTACATGCATCTCTAAGTGAGTTTCGAGTGATTACCCCTTTTGATACATCACCTATCACTTTGTCGAGAGGATGATATCTTGATGTCCTCCATTCTTTGGGTAGATCCATGATTTCTGAATCCTTTTACCATGAGTGATCAAGGGGTCTCTCTTTTTGCTTCTTGGACTCTTTCTCTTGATTCTCCAAGTGCGTTTTTGCTAAGATTTCTGCAACATAATCAACAAGTTCCTTTCTCAGCTTATTTGGGTTAGTTTCATTAAATGCAACATGTATAGACTCTTCTATGGTCATAATTCATTTATTATAGACTCTAAAGGCCTTACTATGTATAGAATAGCCAATAAATATTTCTTCATCAGATTTTGCATCAAACTTTCCCAAGTTATCCTTTCCATTATTCAAAACAAAACATTTACATCTAAAGACATGAAAATGTGACACATTTGGCTTTCTTCCCTTGTACAATTCATATGGGGTTTTCTTTAAAATTGGCCTTATTAGGGCTTTATTCATAACATAACAAGCGGTGTTAACCGCATCTGCCCAAAAGTACTTAGGAAGGTTGGCCTCATTGAGTACAGTTCTTGCCATTTCCTCTAAAGATAGATTTTTCCTTTCTACAACACCATTTTGTTGTGGTGTTCTAGGGGTAGAAAAATTATGCTCAATGCCATGTTCATCACAAAAAATTTCAAATTCATGGTTTTCAAATTCACCACCATGGTCACTTCTTATAGATGCGATACAAAAACCTTTTTCGTTTTGGATAACTTTGGTAAGCTTTTTAAATGATTGAAAAGTATCATTTTTGTGAGCTAAGAATAATGTCCATGTAAACCTAGAAAAATCATCCACAATCACCAATGCATAGTAATTCCCACAAAAGCTCATAGTCTAGAGGGACCAAAAAGATCCATGTGTAAAAGTTGTAAAGGTCTAGAAGTTGAAACCATATTTTTAGTTTTAAAAGAGACCTTTACTTGTTTTCCCTTTTGACAAACATCACAAAGTTTGTCTTTTTCAAATTTGAGCTTTAGAAGACCAATTACTAGTTCTTTAGAAACCAATTTGTTTAAGTGATCCATGTGAATGTGAGCAATTCTTCTATGCCATAACCATGAATCATTTTCTTTACTCATAAAGCATTTAGCATCATTTGAGGAAATGTCATCAAGACTAATCATATATATATTATTGACCCTATGACCAACAAACTTAACATGCTTATCATCTTTACCCTCAATTATGCAACAATTAGAATTAAATATTACTTTATTCCCCTTATCACATAGTTGACTAATGTTAAGCAAATTATATTTGAGTTCTTCAACAAGCAAAACATTATCAATAGATGAAGAAGGATTCTTACTAACTTTACCAACTCCAAGGATCTTCCCTTTGTTGTTGTCATTGTTGTCACCATATGTCACATAACCATTCTTCTTGGGGACAAGGAAGGAAAACTTGGAGTCATCACTGGTCATGTGCTTGGAGCAACCACTATTAAGATACCAACTTGAGTTTTTGGTCTTCAAGCACACCTACAACACACATTCAAATTTTAACCTTTGGTACCCAAATTGTCTTGGGTCTTTGTATGTTAGAGTTAGGCAAGGTGCCCATAAGAACCCAAATCTTTTTAGTTCCAATCTTGGTGTTGATTTTCTTTCTAACATTACATGTGGATGCACTATGCCCTTTTCTCCCACAATGAAAGTATTTGATAAAGGGACTACTTGAAGTATTTGTGGAAACAAAGAAATTTTTGTAAGATTTTTGTTGGTTATTGGGATTATACCCCAAACTGGCTTTTTAAAAAATACATTTTTGTTTCCCTAACAACACATTCAAGTTGTCTCTTCTAAAAGTAAATTTTGCAAGAGTGTTGTTCAAATCTTCAATTTCTTTTTCAAATACTTTGCATGATGAACAAGGTAATGATATAGATGTGTTATCATGTGAGGAGCAAGTCATGCATAATGAGTTAGCATCAATAAGTCCTAAGGTCTCATTTTCAATTTTAAGCTCATTTATCTCCTTGTTTAAAATAGAAACTTTGTTTACCAATAAGGAGATTGTTTTATTAGAAGATAAAACCATTTTTGTGAGCCTCATAGATTCATCATGCAATTCTTGAAAAACATCTTGCAATTCATCATATGAGGGTGGAGATTCTAAGTTAGAAGATATTACCTCGGTGTCACTCTCTTCGCTTTCTTCTCCTTGAGCCATGAGACAAAGATGAGCTTCTTCATTCTCTGAACTATCGAAGGAGCTCATGTCATTATCCTCATATGCTATATATACTCATCTTCCTTTCTTTTCCTTGGAAGGCATTTCCTCAAACTTCTCCGTCTTCTTATGATACACATGACACTTTATTTTCATGTGCCCTGGTTTTTCACATTCATAACATTTTGGAAGAGTTGAGGATCCTTCTCCTTTGTGGTAGGCTTTCTTTTGAGGGAAGGGTGACCTTCTTTGGAATCCCTTCTTCTTCAAGAATCTTCCAAATTTCCTCATAAGGAGACTAAGATTCTCCTTACTTAACTCAAGATTTTCTGTATCTTCTTCACCATCTTCATCATCATCTTCAATTGTAGAAGAGGTGGCTTTGAGTGCAATTCCCTTTTTCTTCTTATCATGCTCTTTATTTTGATTAAGCCTATTTAGCTCCAATTCATGTTCTTGAAGTTTCCCAAATAAGGTGGCTAGAGACATTGTTGATAAATCTCTTGATTCCGCAATAGTCATTACCTTGGGTTGCCAATTCCTGCTCAAACATCTTAAGACTTTGTTAATAAGATCTTCATTAGGAAATGTCTTTCCCAATAAGATAAGATGATTAACAATATGTGTGAATCTCTTTTGCATCTCTTGAATACTTTCACCTTGATTCATTCTAAATAATTTATATTCATGAGTGAGAGTGTTTATTCTAGATCATTTTACCTCACTTGTACCTTCATGAGTTACTTGTAAAGTATCCTATATTTCTTTAGCGGTTTTGCAATTTTACACCCTAAAGAATTCATCATACCCCAAGGATGTGGTGATGATGTTCTTGGCTCTCAAATTGTATTGAACCTTCTTTTTGTCTTCATCAGTCCATTCATTTCTAAGTGTATTAATTTTCACACCATCTTTAGTATGTGTGGGAACAAAAGCCTCATTCTCAACGGCGTCCCACACATCTAAGTCAATAGTTTCAATAAAAATTTTCATCTTTTCTTTCCAATATGCATAACCATCCCCATTGAAAAATGGAGGTCTATTTATAGAATAACTTTCATTAGAAAAACCATTTGAATCCATTTCTTCTCTTGAAGCTACTAAGCTCTTTATACAAGAGTCTAGCTCTGATACCACTTGTTACCAAGTGACCTCAATACTCAAGAGGGGGGTGAATTGAGTTTGTAAAACAAGTTCGCAAATCTTTCACAAAACGTTTGATAATCAATTTTTGTTGAAGCTATTAAATGGATAGAGGTGATTGGATAAATGAGATGAATACTTTCACTTATAAATATAATAGCCAAAGAAGACAATATTCAAGCAATTCAATAAAATAGTGCACAAATATAAAGAGAAGGGTTTAGAGAAACAAACACAATAGTTTATCCTGGTTCGATCACCAATCCACTTGTGATCTACGTCCAGTCCTCAATCAAACACTCGAGATTTTTCACTATATCTTCAAGCTTCAATAGGTGCTTGACAACCTTTACAAACTTGAGCACTCAACACTTTAGGATACCTCACCCTTTGAGCTTGAGCCTCTTCAACTAAGGGATGTCTCACCCTTTACACTTTAGGAGGGATGCCTCACCCTCTTTACAAAGTAATTCAAATTGATAGAATGAAACTCTCACAAGAGTAATTAATACAATTTAAAGCTCTAATATGCTCTCAAAAGATATCTCAAGATTTTCACAAAAAACAGAGTAAAAATATTTTCAGAATTTGATTCTCGTATATAAGTGTTAGATTGATGTTATGAATTGAAGGTCAGTCATTAATGAAGCCCCAAGGCAAGTATTTATATGTTATTGAAAGAAAGGACCCATTGGGAGCTTTAATGGGTAGCATTAAATGCTAATAAAATAGCCATTGGGCACTGACAGACCAGTGGTAATCAATTACACAATCTATGTAATCGAATACGTGGTTGTTCTAATGTGTTCTTGGCTTTTTGGGCACTTGGTAATTGATTACTAGCTTGGTGTAATCGATTACAAGGTCTCTGACTTGCTTGTAATCAATTACCATTTCTATGTAATCGATTACAAGGCTTCTTGAATGTGTTCTTGCCTTTCTGGGCTCATTGTAATCAATTATCAGCTTGGTGTAATCGATTACAAGACCTCTGACTTTCTTGTAATCGATTACAATGAACATGTAATTGATTACAAGGCCTATGTTTGCTATGTAATAGATTACAAACATCTTGTAACCGATTACCTTGGCCTTTGAATACATTTTTCAAGTCCAATTTAGTATGTAAGCCATTTCTAACACTTAGATCATTGGATTAAACATAAATGCCTTCATGAATATTGAATCCAAGATTAAAATCAATATTTCTTGAAAAACATGTTTAACTTTGAATTTGCAAGATGATTTTGAAAACGATATTTGAAAAACCATTTGAGAATCATTGAGATACTTAGAGAGCATTTCACATTGATAATCTAGGACCTATATCTAAGATACCTCTTTTGATCTTAGTCTTCTCTTTTGATCTTGATCTTCATCTTGACTTTGTTATCATCAAAAACTCATTTGATATGCTTTGAGACATAAGCATTCACATGTGAGTGTAGAGAAAAATGGGGTTTGAGGCAAAACATGGTTTCTTGGGTTAGTTCTTGCTTCCAATGGTTGAAATGAGTTGTTTTCTGCCTAGTTGATGCAAAGTGGCTATTTATGGCTTTAGTTATATCCATTTGGTTCCTTAAGTAGAAAGTTAGAAAAATGGGTATTGAATGATTTGAATTTGAGTTGAATCCATGTTTTGATGAGTTAAGTTAGTGTTTGAAAGTCACAACATGACTAGTGACCATGTTTGGGGTTGGAAACCACTTAGAACTTGATTTTAGAAGATTAGAAACTAGTTTGGAAACTAGTAGAATAAAGAATCCCATTCTGGTGCACTGGCACCTTGTAACATCCTAATATAGATATCTAGATATATCCTAGATATACAGAGATATAAAAAGATAAATAGTACTATAGACATCACTTCTACATACTAACTAATACATATATCCATAATCACAATTGAGTAATTATAGAAAGCCTTAAGAGAATGCAAAAAAACTTAAACTCATACTTATATATATACAACACTTGCCACAAAAGGCATATTGTAATACATATTACTTAAAACATACAAAGCAAATATAAATTTTATACATCAACTTTGTTTACTAAAGCATATAAACTATGCTAGTCTTTAAGCTTCGTCTTCATTCCCTTAATAGGGTCTGTACCTCTGTACCTAGATTTACATGGAAGAATAACTGGGGTGAGAATTACAATTTTTAGTAAAAGCAATTCTAATACCAGCTAGCTATAACATTGTATAAACAAATATAATAATTGCTATAACTACTAACATAGGAGTTTCCTCCTCTTTTCTCATAACTGCACACTACTATATAGAGTGATCTAAACCGATAGCCTACATATCGTTAGATATCAACAATTGCCCATACAATTGTAAATACCAACAACAATAGACAATGCCCATTCAATTGTTCGTAAATGCAATGCAGGATGATATGTAATATGATTATGCCTAGGAAAGATCCTAAAGATATGCTTGTGCAAAGTTTATTTTTGAAATACATGTAGGGGTTTATTTTGAAAACCAAGAAATTCATTCAGAGCTGGTTCAATATATTATCCCATGGTGAATAGAGGAAAAACTTATCCTCACATCACATGTATCTTGGCACACTGAGAAGTTTGATCTTCATCCTTCTTCAAAGAAGCTTTCGGATTTCCCATCTATCTCCTTTGGCCTTGGCACCATCAAGATGTCAAGGTTATGTCCTTCCTCAAAAGAGTTTATCAGACACCCATCTATCTCCTTTGGCCTTCATGAATGGGCATCAAAGGATACTCACTAAGATCAATATCACTAGACCATTTCAATAGACATACATACATACTTATATCTAAACACCACCTTATCACTCATAACTCTTAAGTGTTCTTAATGCAACACTATATTGCTAAGGTGTTAGATACTCTCCTATGGAAAACCATTATTCTTGGTTGCACTAAGGTTCTTACTTTTCACAAACATACTAGATTAACTAACTAGTGTGTGAAAAGTATAGTGTTATGTTTACTTCTTACATAAACACCACCTTAACTTTCCTATAGACTCAACTCCTTATAATGAAAGAGTCTAACTTAGCTAATGCCTTATTCAACCTTATTTAAGGAAATAAATGAGCATTTCTCTAGAACTTTTGCATACTTAATGAATGTAACAAGCTTACAAGTCAACATTCATCCTTTTGTGTATGCTACAATGCACAAGGTCCCATTTAACTAGAGACTTAGTACATAACATTCCCTCTTCGAAACTAAATACACAACCCTATCTCCACTCAAGTGAATCTAGCTCAAAAGTGGTTCTTACTTACAACTCTTTGTTGCATAAGATTTATGTACCTTCCCAATGAAATCCACTACTCTTGGATATCCTAAGGCTTATACCTTCCTTATTCTTACTAGAGTGAACCCTACTATTCATCCTAGTATACTCATCTCCATTGCACCATCTCATCACATTTTGAGTGATATCTAATGTAACACTACGTTGCCTAAGGTGCTATATCCTTACCTAGGGCAATCCTTCACTTTTGGATGCTTAAAGCCTAAGCTTTCTTATTCATTCTAGGTGATAATTCCCCTCTTGAAAATATCCCAATTTGTGCCTTAACAAACTTTAGGAAATATATACAATTGATCCCATCTAGGCAAGAACTTGAAAACATAAAAAATGATATTTTTGAAGATCCTGGCCTCAAACACGGGGCATGTTCGAAAACATGCCCCACCTCCGTGCTTTGCTCTGTTAACACAGTTTCACGAATTAGGGCAGGAAGAGAGGGACGTGACCCCCCCTGTGTTTTCAAACACAGACCGTGTCTCTTAACTAGATACTCTGTAACTCACTCTACAGAATCGTGGCACTGTTCCATGATTCAAAATCTAACTTCTAATCATCTAACAATTGGTTTCTTGGTGATTTCTAACACTTATCCATGCCCATAAACTTGTCGTAACTCAATTACAACCTATGGATTCTCTTAGGCAAAGATTTATGCCCAAATCACATAACTCCAACCATTGTCCAATTCTTAAATCTATGGATCCTAATGGTTGATCTTGAGCCATAAATGACTTTCTTACACTTACTAAGGTTAAATTAACTTAACCTAGTCATTGGAATCAAGAACTAAGCCAAGAACATGGATTTGGCTCTCCAAACCCTTATTTCTATTCAAAATCCCTAACCTCATTCAATGAGAATCAAAGAGGAGAAAGATGAATAGAAACCCCTTACCTCTTGATTGGATAATCAATCTTCAAGCTCTATGCTTTGATCTTGATCTTCCCTTGGTCGTCCTCTCCTTCTTCTTCTTCTTCTTCTTTTTCTTCTTTTTCTTTTTTTCTTCCTTCGTTTCTTTTTTCTCTATTTTTTATTTCTTTATTTGCAGCTTCTACTACCTTTAACCGAGAGAGAGAAATGAGAGAATGACCATCATGTCCCTTAGGATATTTTGCTATAACTTCCTTATCTGCTAAGAACACTCAGATTATGCTAATTCAAGTTTTTTAGCTTCCAACAACTTTAGAATAAATCATAAGATTCATCTAAATTATTATTTCATCATTTTCATGATTTTTCATATCTGCTGGTAGTCAATTCAGTATTAAATACATAACTAGTATGCCTAAAAATACCAAACTAACTTAGATTCTCTTGAAACTTTAACTACATCTTACTTTGCTCATTTGTGACCTAGAAACAAACTCTCAATGTTTATTTCCCTCCAGTTGACCAAGTTATATGCTACCTTTTGAACACATAAACAAGTCTAATATGTTACTATGGGTATTACATTTCTCTCCTCCTTTTTAAAATTTTGTCCCCAAAATTGCTCACCTCGTGCAAACAACTCCGGGTAACTCTTTTAATATGGAATTCTTACTACCATGTAGTCCTTTTTCAGCACCAACTTCTCCCAATTGCACCTTTGTTAGAGGAAATCTACTTATCTCTAAGCTTTTGATCCCTCTTTTTATGGATGGTAAGCTGTACTAAAACATAACTTAGCTTTGAACTCCTCCTTATAAGGCTTTCCAAAACTAGGTGTGAATCTAGGATCTTTTTCAGACACTGCATTCATTGGAACTCCATGCATCCTAACTATTTCTTTCAAAAGTAGTTGAACCACTTTATCTAGAAAATAACTAACTTTACTTAGAGAAAGTGAGCAGATTACTTAATCTCTCCACTCTTACCTGCAAGTTAACATATTCTTCTATGTTCTTAAACATACTAGGCCACCATACTTCTTTCTTAACTCTTGAAAAACCTTAGTAGCCTCTAGATAAATGGTTTACATCCTCTTGTGAACTCCTTCTAGAATCCCTTCCTTGATTTTTGACTTACTTGAAAAATAAAATTTGTCTCTAAACCTCGTCATTCCATCATTTGCTATTTCAAAAATCCTTTTGAGTTCCTACGAAGATCTGTTCACTCTTGTCCCTTAAAGTTTCATTCTCCCTCTGAGCTTCTAAAAATCTGAATCCTTAGGCCTCTTACTATGTCCACCTTACTCACTGAGAGACGATCTGGAATCATAATCACCGCTAGACTCAAATTCTCAAAACTCCCAAGAAATTCACTCTCTCTTGGACTGTCATCTGGGACACCTGTAGGAATTTCCTACCTAGTGCATCAACCACTACTTTGGTCTTACCCGAATAATATCATGACTTAAGATTATAAGCCTTGAAAAAACTCCATCCATCTATTCTACTTCATGTTCAGCTTCCTCTTATCAACAAGCATTCTTGAGCTATCATGATCACTGAGCACCTCGAACTTGACTCCTTATGAGTTAAGTCTCCATAACTGTAGGCAAACACCACTGTGGCTAATTCCAAATCATACCTAGGGTAGTCCTTCTTGTGCAGGTCTAACTACCTTGATGCATAGGCGTCTACTTACAACTTATGCATTTGAACATACCGCAGTCCCATCTTCGAAGTATAATTGACTACCTCAAAGTTCTCACAGGAATCTGAAATTACCAACACTAACATAACAATCTACATCCTTGTTAACTCTTTAAAACCATACTCACTCTCCAGAGTCCACTGCTAAGCATTACCTTTCTTAGCTGATCTAATCTGGGTAGCACTAACTGAGAAAGTCTACTTATAAACTCTCTACCCTTGGTTACAATAGTTACTTTTTCCATTATATCTCTGCTTAAACTTTACTAGGGTTCTCTGCAAATTCTTCCTTGAGAAATTACATGACCCTTAAACTGTACCACTCGTAACCCAAAACTGACTTTTGGCTTACTTCACACTTAACCACTTCTCTTCTAGAAGTTTCCAAAACTACCTTTGACATACTCTACATATCCTTTTGTAATCCTAAAAACTCTTTGAGAACTACTCTTCTCGACTTTACTTTTTTGACAACCAAGTCTTAGATCATCTCATAAGAAAATCCAAAGCTTCTCGCAACTGATCCACTCAATCATCCTTTCTAAACAGAGACATTTATTCTCGTTAGTTTCTTGCTCAACTACCTATAACTTTAGCACAATCTTACACTTAAACTAAACAAGAGCATAACATCATTTGTCTCTCTTAGCAACTAACCCGTACCAACTAGGTAAGCAAGCTAAATTCACAAAGTAAACCAACATGATTTACAAAGTAAATCCATACTCTCCTTATACACACCTCAAAAGATTTCTCTTTACATGTGCTCTTACCTCATACCAAGTTAAAAGATTTCACCGCCTTCGCTGTGCACTCTGATCTATATTCCACTTGCGCATCTTGGTACCTTGGAGTCTAATTTACCTCTTTCCTTTAAGGTTGCTCATCGTGGAAGCACCTTACTCATACTCATCATTCCCTAAGCTACCACTTGAACTTATGTTCCTTTACCTGATAAAAATTGAGACCAAGAGGCACCCTCACTAATCTCAACATTTGATCTTTTCCTCTTTGGGGTTCTAACTCTTATTCAATCGTGGCTCTGAGATTATTTGCTTCTACAACTCTACACTCACTGACTAGAGTGCAGAAGTTCTTAACCTCCTTTTGCTTCGTAACTCTTCTAATGCTGTAACATCCCAGATTTTGACTATTTTATAGTAATGACTGAATTGCACTGTTTTGTGTTTTCTGTGTTATATAAAATTAATTTGGTTGTTCTGAGACTATTTTTGATCTTTGTGGAAGATTTGCTCCGGGCTAGGAAAATAATAATTTTTGGGTCGGGTAAAATCTTATTTGATGTATTTGGAGATAGGGGATCTTACTAAACCTGAATCTGAGAGACACCAAAATGAATATTTTAATTTTTAGGATTTAACTGTGAAATAAAAATATTTCTCAAAAAATTATATATTGTATTATTTATAGCAGTTACTGCTATCAATTATTGGACCTGGTATAATTTATTTGATAGAAAATGTGCTTAGAATATTTTCTGTAACCTAAATTAAAATGAACCAATAGGATTGGGTCAATAAAAGTGGTTAGACTTCTCTAGACCAATAGAAATTGGTCAAATATAGTGGCTTAGACTTTACCGTGGACCGTTGGATGAAACACTTGATTAAGAAACCTTTGATCATCACCATTGATCTGATCAATGGTATGCGAACAATATTGATAAAGCAACTTATGATATCCACCGTAGATTAAATCAATGGTAAGGAGATGAAGTTAATTAATTGTTAGGATTTAGTCAATAAAAATGGCTTGACTAGTTACAAAGTAACTAAATAAGCCTAATTTAGTTACCTAAGTTGTCTAATTAAGAAAATAAGTGAACTAACCTAGTTACTAATTAGTTAGGATCTAGTTACTAGCTAAATATCCTAATTACATCTAGAAGCCATGACATATGCAATGACCTATCTAATTAGTTCGCTATGTAACTAGGTGATAATCAAGTAACTAGAAAACCTAATTTAGTTAGTTGTTGATTGCTTGAAAGGTAACTAGAACTAAGTTAGAAACAAACTTGGTTAGCCTTCCCAATGGAGTCCCACAGCCAATGAGGTTCTCAAGCCTTCTTGAATGGTCTTTTATGACCATTAGGTGACCATGTGATGACATAGGCCATGTGATCTTCCATGTGAACACAAATGTGATATTTTAATATCACAATTAGTCTCCTATTTTCCTACACTACCTCACGGATGCACACACTCACTTGTTACTATCCATTTATATTTTCTTTCACCTAAAAGCTAAGCATTCATCTTTTCTCTCCAAAACTCTCAAGAACACAAGAAACTTTTCTCTCCTTTTCCTCCCTTGGAGTTTCGGCCAACCACCATAAATCCTACTTCCCATCTTCAATAATTTTACTTCTTTACATTTCCTAAACTTAAATCATATCCTAAACACTTTCCTTTTAGAAAGTTTAGTGAAAATCCTTCTCCAAGTATCTCAAAATCCAAGCTTTAGTTTACTACCTTCAAGGTAAACTTTTGATTCTATGGTCCAAAGTTAAGTTTTTGATTTTCTAGACCATGTTTGATCCATGGTTCCTTATCCTTAAGCTTTGTTTGTGACTTTTAAAACTGTTTAAGATTTTTAGGGATTTGTTTGTGTGTCATACGAAATCAAGTGGAGGAGGGAACTGAAGAACTTTGTCTTCCTTAAGGTACGAGGGCGATTAACCTCATCAACTAAGTGTTGGTGGTGAGGAAATGGTTTTGTGTGTGGTGAAAAATCCATAAGGGTTTATTCACTTATTGTTTTATGCTTCTTTGTTTGTGATTGCGGTGTTTATGATTTTGAATTTATGATTGCATGTGTGATTATATGTTTATAGCTTTGATAATATGCTTGTATGTATAAATTTGGAAGCATGCAATTGTATGTGTAACTTAGGATGTGAACAACATGTTGAGAAGATCACATGAGAGCTCCAAAGAGCTAAAGAGGCACACGGCCTCACCACATTTACAAGGACCAAGAATCCTAAATTATGGTTTTAAAATGAGGATTAAGGGTTTTTGTGACATGAAAATGAATTAGAAGATTTTACAAGGTTTCCAATAAGAAATTATTTTTGTAAGTTTGCGAATTTGAAATGGAAGTAACTATGTTTTCAGAAATAAAATTATCATACTAAGCTATGTATTAAAATAAATGCGAATACTTGAAACTTACTGACGTATAGCTCACCCCATGGGTTTTGAAGCACATTAGGAAGTTTTGAGCTGTAAGGTCCTAAGTGAAACAAAGAACTACAACTTTTTGGGAAATAGTAGAAATACGGATTTTTAGAGGGACTATGTTGTAAATATTTTCTAAAGGTGGGACCATCTTGTAAATATTATTTTAGAAGGGACTAATATGAAAATATTATTTAAACAAAGGACTATTATGTAAATATTATTTAAATGAGGAACTATTATGCAAATAAAAGAAATAAAGTCAAATTTTTTAGAAAAATATTATTTTTGGTTTAAGTATGTTAGACATATTTTACGTAGTTGAAAATACGTTGAAAAATATTTACGCAATTTGAAAACATAAGATATATGTTCTGTGATTCCAAAAATGCAAAAATATCATTATGCGATTGAGCGTAAACAGCAGTTTGCTGTCGGGCAGTTATGGTGGGCCCGGTTGTAGTAAATCATATATCATGTATATTTGCTCGTTTGGTTAAGGCTATATGCCTAGAAGATGAAATACACCTAAGTGCGGGTGCGAGTAGACAAGTGTAGGTCACTTGTTGACCTTGGGGGCATTGCGGTGCGGGTACCTCGCAATGGATGGTTGGTAGCTCTTCTATCTGTGAGGAAGACCGATGCAAACACACCGATGATCCGGACCGAGACACTGTCCTATATCGTGATCTTGTGTAGAATGTCTGGTCCAATGCTTGATGTGCACTTTTAACAAAATTGATATATTATAACACTTTTAGCCATAGCAGCCAAGTGACAAACATGTCTTCTGGATCTTCTCTCCGAATTTGTGTCTAACTCCATGGAGTAGGATTTGGTCGTTGTGCATATGCATAGTTGGTCAGCATATTGATTGATTATTTATGCCTGCTAATTTTACTATCTGCTTTATAATAACATGATTTACAGTTATGATATCGTTTACTGCTTGTCTGCTATCATTTCCTTTATTGCCATACTAGTATTGATGTAGGGGATCTCACCTCTTTGTTATACTATGTCTGCTTTTTTGTATGTGTTTATTGAAGATCAAGGAAATGAGGAGGCAGACGATTCTATGTACCATCAGTAGTTGTTTATCTGTGTGTGAGTAGTTATGTCGGCTAGACGATAAATACTAGGTTTTGTGAGGGTACAGTTCCATGGGGGAACTGATGCATGGAGATTTGATTTTAATAATGAACGTTTTGTATACACGGGAGATCTAACTATGACTCTGAGTAGGAACCAATATAGTGTCCCTCTGTTGACACAACATGCAACAGTGCGTTTAGAGTTCACCATACCTATACGTGAGCTTTGGGGTGGTAATGTGTCTTTTTATACGCCTCAAGAGGACACAGTAGTGTCTTCTGCTAGAGCCCCCATGTGGCCACTGTCTCTGCTTGGGGCTTATGTTGACTGTGTTGGGGATGGTGAGGATGATGAGGAGGAGGATCCTTTAGAGGAACCAAGTCCTTAGATCTGCTAGGGTTTAGTTAGAGTGTTATTTAGTTTTATTTCTTTACTTGCTTTTGAACAAATATGTATTTTACTTTTTGAATTGGTTTGTACCTATGTAAATTATTTCAGAACAAAGTGGCAGTATATATTTGTATATGGTTTGATATGTTTATTATAAGTTTTTACTAGTGTTTTAATTCGGTTTACTTATTTTATTTTATTTCGCAAACGAAATTTTAAAGTTGACATTTTTACAAGATTAATTCTTTTATAACTTGAGTAAGTTTTATTGGGATTAGTCTTAAATGTGATACCCTACAGTAGGTGTTACATTAGTTAGTATCAGAGCTTCCAGTTAGAGTCTTTTGGGTTTTGTGGTTAGGTCTGTTTTGGCTTGTGTTGTGTGATTCTCTGAATTTGATTTTCAATGGATGATATCTTACTTTCATTAGAATTTGTTTGATTGTTTGTGAAGAAGAATATGTCTCGTGGTAGAGGTGCACACGCAAACATGGAACGTGACAACAACCCTATGATTGCTGCGGTGGAAGCAATGCAGAGAATGGCTGATGTAATGGCATAACAAAATCAGCGAGCTATGCAACAACAAGAGGCAAATGCAGAGGTTCAGCACTTGTCAGAATTCTGTAGGAACAATCTGCCACACTTTAAGGGCGAATTTGACCCTGAGAAAGCGGAGTTGTGGATCCAAGACTTGGAGAAAAATTTTGAAGCAATAGGATGTAATAATGATTGACGAGTGACGTATACTACTTTCATGCTGAAAGCTGATGGTGAGAATTGGTGGAAAGCTACTAGAAGGGCACTAATAGCTGAAGGGACAGAAATTACTTGGGGGTTGTTTTGTGAGGTGTTTCTTGAAAAGTACTTTCCTGAGAGTGCGAGGCACGCGAAGGAAATAGAGTTTTTAAGTTTACGCCAAGGTGGTATGACAGTGAACGACTATGCTGCGAAGTTTGAGAGCTTGTTTAAGTTCTCACGGTACCTTCAGGTCCAGCTGGATGAGGTCTGAAAGTGCTGTAAGTTTGAAGAAGGACTACGTTTTGAGCTGAAGAAAGGAATGATATCAATGCGTGTGAATCAGTTTTTGACACTGATGGACATGTGTTGTAGGCTGGAAGCCTTGGAGGCATCCAGAGATACCCGAAACTGCAACTTTGGACCGACTAGGTTCCAAAGAGGAGGCAACAACAATAACAACCGGTTTCAACGAAAGCCGTATTCTCGACCCTCTGGAAGTCAGCCACAACAACAACATCAGCAACCTCATGGAGGTGGTCTAAGTGGAAACCAATTTAATCAGAATGTAGCGCCGCCAGCAAGATGCTTGAAGTACGAAAAGGGTCACCTGATGAGAGATTGTTCGATTAGAGGTATAATCTGCTTTAGATGCGGAAAGCTTGGTCATGTATCTAAAGATTGTGATCAAGCTAAGATGGAGCCTTCGGTGAGTAATGTTCGAGCCGTGAAACCGCCAGCTGGAGGAAGAGTTTATACCCTGAGTGGAGCTGAGGCCTCCCAATCTGAGAATCTTATACAGGGAGACGGCGTCATTGCAGGTAATCTTTTAACTGTACTATATGATTCGGGTGTAACTCATTCATTCATTACATATGATTGTGTGGATCATTTGGGATTACTTGTGTCTTCTTTAAATTTCCAATTGATTGTTTCCACTCCTACTGCCAAACCAGTTAGTACTACAAAAATATGCCTGAATTGTTCTATTACTATATAAAATCGAGTCTTCTCTGTTAATTTGATTTGTTTACCCATTGTTGATATTGATATAATCTTAGGGATGGATTGGTTATCTTCTAACTATATCCTATTAGATTGTTCTAGGAATACCTTAGTTTTTCCTGACGAGGTTTCTGGATTTGTAACTGCCAAACAAGTCAAATCTTTATTGAGGGATGGAGCTCAAGGATACATGCTGCTATCTTCTTTAAAAGTTAAGGGTGAGATGGATGTGAATGCTATTTCTGTCATGAATGAGTTTCCTGAGGTTTTCCTTGATGATATACCCGGATTACCACCAAAAAGAGAGATAGAGTTTTCTATCGATCTTGTGCCAAGAGCGGGTTCTATATCGACTGCACCATATCGTATGTCACCATCAGAATTGGGAGAGTTGTAAAAGCAGTTAGAGGAGTTGTTGGGAAAGCAATTTGTGAGACCTAGTGTTTCACCCTAGGGAGCTCCAGTGTTGTTAGTCAAGAAGAAGGATGGAACTTCGCGGTTATGTGTTGATTACCGCCAACTGAACAAGGTCACGATAAAGAACAAGTATCCACTACCAAGGATCGATCATTTAATGGACCAATTGAAAGGGGCAGCTGTCTTTTCAAAGATAGACTTGCGATCAGGATATCACCAGATTCGTGTTAAGGTAGAGGACGTACCTAAAACAGCTTTTCGGACGCGTTATGGTCATTATGAGTATCTCGTAATGCCATTTGGTGTGACGAATGCTCCTGCTATATTCATGGATTACATGAATAGGATATTTTGTCTATACCTAGACCAGTTTGTCATTGTTTTTATCGATGACATTCTGATCTACTCTCGAAGTCAGGAAGACCATGCTAAACATCTCAATATAGTTCTTCAGATTTTGAAAGAGAAAAAGCTGCATGCAAAATTGTCAAAATGCGAATTTTAGTTTGATGAAGTTCAGTTTCTGGGTCATGTAATTTCTAAAGATGGAATTGCAGTGGATCCAGCTAAGGTGGAAACGATTCTTCAATGGGAGAGACCAAAGACTGTGACAGAGATTTAGAGTTTTGTTGGATTAGCTGGATATTATCGAAGATTTATTGAAGGCTTTTCCAAGATCGCCAGACCTCTTGCATAACTTACAAGGAAGAACTAAGCTTTTAATTGGACGGAAAAGTGTGAGAAAGTTTTGAAGAGTTGAAGAAGAAGTTGACTACTGCACCAGTGCTGATCCTACCAAATCCAAATGAGTCTTTTGAGGTGTATTGCGATGCTTTGTATCACGGGTTAGGATGCATGCTGATGCAGAATAGAAACGTTGTAGTCTATGCTTCTGGATAGTTGAAGGTTCGTGAAAGGAATTATCCAACACATGATTTGGAGTTGGCTGCAGTTGTTTTTGCACTAAAGATATAGAGACACTTTTTGTATGGAGCTACGTTCAATGTCTTCAGTGACCATAAAAGTTTAAAGTACTTGTTTGATAAAAAAGAATTGAATATGAGGCAGAGAAGGTGGTTGGAATTCTAAAAGGATTATGATTTTCAACTCCAGTATCACCCTAGGAAAATAGACGTTGTAGTAAATGCTTTGAGTCGAAAAATGCTCAGTGTTTCTGCTATGATGGTTGAAGAGGAAAAATTGATTGAACAATTTAGAGATATGTGGTTGTTAGTGGAATTGGCACCTGGAAGGATGCGTCTGAATACGGTTACTATTTTGAATGATTTGTTGGAAGAAATTTGTGAGAAATAAGAAAATAATGAGTTTTTGCATAATGAAAGAGAAATTTTGAAGGAAGGTCATAAGGCAACTGTTGAGGAAGGATCTGATGGGGTTTTAAGGTTTGAGGGTAGGATTTGTATACCCGATGATCCCAATCTTAAGAAATCAATTCTTGGTGAAGCTTATACTAGTAGATTGAGTATACATTCTGGGATGACCAAGATGTATCAAGATTTGAAATGTTTGTTTTGGTGGCCTAGAATAAAGAGAGACGTTGCTGAGTTTGTGGCATCTTGTCTAGTGTGCCAGAAAGCAAAAGTGGAGCATCAGAGACCGGTAGGCATGTTACAGCCTCTTACTATTCCAGAATGGAAATGGAACAGTATTGCAATGGATTTCGTTATAGCATTGCCAAGGACTAGAAAAGGTTATGATTCTATTTGGGTCATTGTAGATCGGCTTACTAAATCTACTCACTTCTTGCTAATAAATTAAGTATCCAATGGAGAAGTTGACACAGTTGTATGTTGGTGAAATAGTTCGACTCCACGATGTACCTACTAGTATCATATCTGACAGAGATCCGAGATTTACATTGAGATTTTGGCAAAGCTTGCATGAAGCAATAGGGACAAAACTACATTTGAGTTCTGCTTACCATCTTCAAACAGATGGGTAGACGGAGAGAACTATACAATCTCTAGAGGACTTGTTGAGAGCTTGTGTGTTAGAACAACGAGGAAGTTGGGATGAATTCTTACCTTTGGTAGAATTTACCTATAACAATAGTTTTCACTCAAGTATAGCGATGGCACCCTATGAGGCTCTTTATGGACGACGATACCGAACACCTTTGCGTTAGTATTAAGATGGGGAAAGTATGAATGTCGGACCCGAAATGGTGCAGCAAACTACAGAAAAGGTAAAAATGATTCAAGAGAAGATGCGGGCAACTCAGAGCAGACAGAAAAGCTATACTGATAAACGAAGAAGACATCTTGAATTTGAGGAAGGTGCACATGTGTTTTTGCGAGTAACACCTACGACTGGTGTTGGCAGAGTTATAAAGTCTAGAAAACTCACTCCAAAATTTATTGGGCCTTATCAAATTCTTCGTCGGATAGGTCCAGTCGCATACCAAATAGCTTTACCGCCTTTTCTTTCTAATCTTCATAATATTTTCCACGTATCCCAATTGAGGAAGTACATCCCCGATCCTTCACATGTTATACAGCCCGATGAAGTGCAATTGAAAGAAAATTTGACGTATGAGGCACTTCCTGTTAAGATCGAAGACAGGAGGGTGAAGCAACTTAGAGGTAAAATTATTCCATTAGTGAAGGTGATTTGGAATGAGACAACCGAAGATGCTACTTGGGAAATGGAGGAGAAAATGAGGGCACAGTATCCTCAGTTGTTTTAATGTATGATGAATTTCGGAGGCGAAATTCTTTTTAGAGGGGGAGAGTTGTAACATCCCAGATTTTGGCTATTTTATAGTAATGGCTGAATTGCACTGTTTTGTGTTTTCTGTGTTATATAAAATTAATTTGGTTGTTCTGAGACTGATTTTGATCTTTGTGGAAGATTTGCTCCGGGTCAGGAAAATAATAATTTTTGGGCCTAGGAAAATTTTATTTGATTTATTCAGAGATGGGAGATCTTACTAAACCCGAATTTGAGAGACACCGAAATGAATCTTTTAATTTTTAGGATTTAACTGTGAAATAAAAATATTTCTCAGAAAATTATATGATGTATTATTTATAGCAGTTACTGCTATCAATTATTGGACCCGGTATAATTTATTTGATAGAAAATGTGCTTAGAATATTTTCTGTAACCTAAATTAAAATGAACCAATAGGATTGGGTCAATAAAAGTGGTTAGACTTCTCTAGACCAATAGAAATTGGTCAAATATAGTGGCTTAGACTTTACTGTGGATCGTTGGATGAAACACTTGATTAAGAAACCTTTGATCATCACCATTGATCTGATCAATGGTATGAGAACAATATTGATAAAGCAACTTATGATATCCACCTTAGATTAAATCAATGGTCAGGAGATGAAGTTAATTAATGGTTAGGATTTAGTCAATAAAAATGGCTTGACTAGTTACAAAGTAACTAAATAAACCTAATTTAGTTACCTAAGTTGTCTAATTAAGAAACTAAGTGAACTAACCTAGTTATTAGGATCTAGTTACTAGCTAAATATCCTAATTAAATCTAGAAGCCATGACATATGCAATGACCTATTTAATTAGTTAGCTATGTAACTAGGTGATAATCAAGTAACTAGAAAACCTAATCTAGTTAGTTGTTAATTGCTTGAAAGGTAACTAGAACTAAGTTAGAAATAAACTTGGTTAGCCTTCCCAATGGAGTCCCATGGCCAAGGAGGTTCTCAAGCCTTCTTGAATGGTCTTTTATGACCATTAGGTGACCATGTGATGACGTAGGCCATGTGATCTTCCATGTGAACACAAATGTGATATTTTAATATCACAATTAGTCTCCTATTTTCCTACACTACGTCATGGCTGCACACACTCACTTGTTACTGTCCATTTACATTTTCTCTCACCTAAAAGTTAAGCATTCATCTTTTCTCTCCAAAACTCTCAAGAACACAAGAAACTTTTCTCTCCTTTTCCTTCCTTGGAGTTTCGGCCAGCCACCATAAATCCTACTTCCCATCTTCAATAATTTTACTTCTTTACATTTCCTAAACTTAAATCATATCCTATATACTTTCCTTTTAGAAAGTTTAATGAAAATCCTTCTCCAAGTATCTCAAAATCCAAGCTTTAGCTTACTACCTTCAAGGTAAACTTTTTATTCTATGGTCCAAAGTTAAGTTTTTGATTTTCTAGACCATGTTTGATCCATGGTTCCTTGTCCTTAAGCTTTGTTTGTGACTTTTCGAATTGTTTAAGATTTTTAGGGATTTGTTTGTGTGTCATACGAAATCAAGTGGAGGAGGGAACTTGAAGAACTTTGTCTTCCTTAAGGTAAGAGGGAGATTAACCTCATCAACTAAGTGTTGGTGGTGAGGAAATGGTTTTGTGTTTGGTGAAACATCTATAAGGGTTTATTCACTTATTGTTTTATGCTTCTTTGTTTGTGATTGTGGTGTTTATGATTTTGAATTTATGATTACATGTGTGATTATATGTTTATAGCTTTGACAATATGCTTGTATGTATAAATTTGGAAGCATGCAATTGTATGTGTAACTTAGGATGTGAAAAACATGTTGAGAAGATCACGTGAGAGCTCCAAAGAGCTAAAGAGGCACATGGCCTCACCACATTTACATGGACCAAGAGTCCTAAATTGTGGTTTTAAAATGAGGATTAAGGGTTTTTGTGACAAGGAAATGAATTAGAAGATTTTACAAGGTTTCCAATAAGAAATTATTTTGGTAAGTTTGGGAATTTAAAATGGAAGTAACTATGTTTTCAGAAATAAAATTATCATACTAAGCTATGTAGTAAAATAAATGCGAATACTTGAAACTTACTGACGTATAGCTCACCCTATGGGTTTTGAAGCGCGTTAGGAAGTTTTGAGCTGTAAGGTCTTAAGTGAAACAAAGAACTACAACTTTTTGGGAAATAGTAGAAATACAGATTTTTAGAGGGACTATGTTGCAAATATTTTCTAAAGGAGGGACCATCTTGTAAATATTATTTTAGAAGGGACTAATATGAAAATATTATTTAAACAAAGGACTATTATGTAAATATTATTTAAATGAGGGACTATTATGCAAATAAAAGAAATAAAGTCAAATTTTTGAGAAAAATATTATTTTTGGTTTAAATATGTTAGACATATTTTACGTAGTTGAAAATACGTTGAAAAATATTTATGTGATTTGAAAAATCCTTACGCGATTTGAAAACGTAAGATATATGTTCCGCGATTCCAAAAATGCAATAATATCGTTACGCGATTGAGCGTAAACAGCAGTTTGTTGTCGGGCAATTATGGTGGGCCCGGTTGTAGTAAATCATATATCATGCATATTTGCTCGTTTGGTTAAGGCTATATGCCTAGGAGATGAAATACACCTAAGTGCGGGTGCGAGTAAATAAGTGTAGGTCACTTGTTGACCTTGGGGGCATTGGGGTGTGGGTACCTCGCAATGGATGGTTGGTAGCTCTTCTATCTGTGAGGCAGACCGATGCAAACACACCGATGATCCGGACCGAGACACTGTCCTATATCGTGATCTTGTGTAGAATGTCTGGTCCAATGCTTGATGTGCACTTTTAACAAAATTGATATATTATAACACTTTTGGCCATGGCAGCCAAGTGACAGACATGTCTTTTGGATCTTCTCTCCGAATTTGTGTTTAGCTCCATGGAGTAGGATTTGGTCGTTGTGCATATGCATAGCTGGTCAGCATATGGATTGATTATTTATGCCTACTAATTTTACTATCTGCTTTATAATAACATGATTTACAGTTATGATATCGTTTACTGCTTGTCTGCTATCATTTCCTTTATTGCCATACTAGTATTGATGTAGGGGATCTCACCTCTTTGTTATACTATGTTTGCTTTATTGTATGTGTTTATTGAAGATCAAGGAAACAAGGAGGTAGACGATTCTGTATACCATCAGTAGCTGTTTATCTTTGTGTGAGTAGTTATGTCGGCTAGACGACAAATACTAGGTTTTATGAGGGTACAGTTCCATGGGGGAACTGATGCATGGAGATTTGATTTTAATAATGAACGTTTTGTATACACGGGAGATCTAACTATTACTCTGAGTGGGAACCAATATGGTGTCCCTCTGTTGACACAACATGCAACAGTGCGTTTAGAGTTCACTATAACTATACGTGAGGTTTGGGGTAGTAATGTGTCTTTTTATACGCCTCAAGAGGACACAATAGTGTCTTCTGCTAGAGCCCCCATGAGGCAACTGTCTCCGCCTGGGGCTTATGTTGACTGTGTTGGGGATGGTGATGATAAGGAGGAGGAGGATCCTTCAGAGGAACGAAGTCCTTAGATCTACTAGGGTTTAGTTAGAGTGCTGTTCAGTTTTATGTCTTTACTTGCTTTTGAACAAATATGTATTTTACTTTTTGAGCTGGTTTGTACCAATGTAAATTATTTCAAGACAAAGTGGCATTATATATATGGTTTGATATGTTTTTACTAGTGTTTTAATTTGGTTTACTTATTTTATTTTATTCCACAAACAAAATTTTAAAGTTGACATTTTTACAAGATTAATTCTTTTATAACTTGGGTAAGTTTTATTGGGATTAGTCTTAAATGTGATACCCTACGGTGGGTGTTACAAATGCCCTCTCCAAGTTCTACTTCAAATTTTACTCACTTCTAGTTTTCCTCTGGACGTAAAATAAGAAAAGAACTCGTGACATTCCTTGAATTGCTCCGCATACTGGTCCTTAGTAATATCCCCTTGCTCAGACCTTAGAAATTTCCAAATTTCTCTTGCCTTCCATAACTCGAGGGAATAATACTTGTCTAGAAAAGTAGCTCTAAACACCTACTAGGTGATTCGAGTATCAACGTCTTCTAGTAACCTCTCTACTTCATCTCAACAACTTTTAGCTCTTCCTACTAACCCTTATGAAGCAAGTTAACCTTTTATCCATCAGCACATGCCATGTCATCAAAGATCTCTTACATCACATGAAGCCACCTTTGGGCTCTAGCTGAACCAAACTCTCCCTTGAAAAACAAAAGAGTAACTTTTCTGAATTCTGAGAAATATCGATCTCTCATGAGTTGCTTCTCATCCCACAACTTACTAAGCGAGTCTTATTCTATCGCTTCTGACAGATTTTTACTAATGGCAGTATGCTCTCTCAATACAACAGCCATTACTCTAAGAGCTCTAGTTATCTCCTCATTTACCAATCTCTTAGTCTTATAGGTTCGCCCAGGAGTTGCCATAGTTTCCTGTACATATAGAACATTATATATTGAGTTAGCTAGGCTCAATATCATGTAACTGTACGATAGTAGCCAATAGCATCCATACCTAAGGCTTGTCATGCAATTCCACTAACATATCTCACAAAAAGATAAAAGAATGTATAACTCTCTACTAAACTGCTACTCATGCCTAAGCACAGCCAGTCCATATCCCGGCTCAACAGGATGAACTGCTCTGATATCATAATGTAACATCTTAATACAAATATCTAGATACATCCTAGATATACAGAGATATATAAAGATAAATAATACTAAAGACATTACGTCTACATACTAAATGATACATATATCCATAATCACAACTGAATAATTATAGAAAGCATTGAGAGAATGCGAAAAAACTTAAGCTCATACTTATATATATACAACACTTGCCACAAAAGGCAAATTGTAATACATACTACTTAAAACATACAAAGCAGATATGAACTTTATACATCAACTTTGTCTACTAAAGCATATAAAACTATACTAGTCTTCAAGGTTCGTCTTCATTCCCTTAACAGGGTCTGTACCTGGATTTACATGGAAGAACAATTGGGGTGAGAATTACAATTCTCAGTAAAAGCAATTCCAATACCAGCTAACTATAACATTGTGTAAATAAATATAACAACTGCTATAACTACTAACATAGGAGTTTCCTCCTCTTTTCTCATAACTGCACATTGCTATATAGTGTGATCTAAACCGATAGCCTACATACCATTAGATATCAACAACTGCCCATACAATTGTAAATACCAGTAGCAACAGACAAATGCCCATACAACTCTCTGTAAATGCAATGTAGGATGATATGTAATATGATTATGCCTAGGAAAGATCCTAAAGATATGCTTGTGCAATGTTTTGTTTTGAAATAGATGCAGGGGTTTATTTTGAAAACCAAGAAATTCAAGAGGAGTTAGTTCAATATATTATCCTGTGGTGAATAGAGGAAAAGCTTATCCTCACATCACACGTATCCTGGCACGCTGAGATGTTCAGTCTTCATTCTTCCCTAAAAAGGCTTTTAGATTTCCCATTTATCTACTTCGGCCTTGGCATTATCGAGATGTTAGGGCTATATCCTTCCTCAAAAGAGTCTATCAGACACCCATCTATCTCCCTTGGCCTTCATGAATGGGTATCAAAGGATACTCACTAAGATCAATATCACTAGACCATTTCCATAGACATACATATATACTTATATCTAAATACTACCTTATCACTCATAACTCTTAAGTGATCTCAATGCAACATTATGTTGCTGAGGTGTTAGATACTCTCCTATGGCAAACCATTACTCTTGGTTGCACTAAGGTTCTTACTTTTCATACACAAACTAGATTAACTAACTGGTGTGTGAAAAGCATAGTGTTATGTTTACTTCTTACATAAACACCACCTTAACTTTCCTATAGACTCAACTCATCCTAGTGAAAGAGTCTAACTTAGCTAATGCTTCGTTCAACCTTACTTAAGGAAATAAATGAGCATTTCTCTAGAACTTTTGCATACTTAATGAATGTAACAAGCTTACAAGTCAACATTCATTCTTTTACGTATTCCGCAATGCACAAGGTCCCGTTTAACTAGTGACTTAGTACATAACATTCCCTTTTCGGAATTAAATACACAACCTTATCTCTACTCAAGTGAATCTAACTTAAGAGTGGTTCTTACTTACAACTATTTGTTGCTTAAGATTCTAGGTACCTTCCCAAGGTAATCCACTACTTTTGGATATCATAAGGCTCATACCTTCCTTGTTCTTACTAGAGTGAACCTTACAATTCATCCTAGTATACTCATCTCCATTGCACCATCTCATCACATCTTGAGTGATATCTAATGCAACACTATGTTGCCTAAGGTGCTATGTTTTTACCTAGGGCAATCCTGCACTTTTGGATGCTTAAAGCCTAAGCTTTCTCATTCATTCTAGGTGATAATTTCCCTCTTGAAAATATCCTCATTTGTGCCTTAACACACTTTAGAAAACATATACTAATGATCCCATCTAGCCAAGAACTTGAAAACATCAAAAATGACATTTTTGAAGATTCTGGCCTCAATCACTGGCCATATTTGAAAACACTCCCCTGTGTTTTGCTTGGTAACACAGTTTCATGAATTAGGGTAGGCAGAGAGGGACATGACCCCCCCTGGTGTTTTTGGACACAGGCCATGTCTCTTAACCAGACACTTTACAGAATCATGAAATTGTTCCATGATTCAAAATCTTACTTTCGATCATCTAAAAATTAGTTTCTTGGTGATTTCTAACACCTATCCATGCCCCTAAACTTGTTGTAACTCAATTACAACCTATGGATTCTCTTAGGCAAAGATCTAGGCCAAAATCACATAACTCCAACCATTGTCCAATTCTTAAATCTATGGATCCTAATGGTTGATCTTGAGCCATAAATGACTATCTTACACTTACTAAGCTTAAACTAACTTAACCTAGTCCTTGGAATCAAGAACCAAGCCAAGAACATAGATTTGGCTCTCTAAACCCCTATTTCTGTTCAAAATCCCTAACCTCATTCAATGTGAATCAAAGAGGAGAAAGATGAATAGAAACCCGTTATCTCTTGATTGGATGATTAATCTTCAAGCTTTATGTTTTGATCTTGATCTTCCCTGGGTCTTCATCTCTTTCTTCTTCTTCTTTTTTTCTTCCTTTTCCTCTTCTCTTCCTTTATTTCTTTTTTCTTTATTTTTTCTTTCTTTCTTTGCAGCTTCTGTTGCCTTTAACCGAGAGAGAGAAATAAGAGAATGACCATCATGTCCTTTAGAATATTTTGCTAGAACTTCCTTATCTGCTAAGAACACTTGAATTATGCTAATTCAAGTTTTTCAACTTTCAACAACTTTAGAATAAATCATAAGATTCATCTAAATTATTGTTTCATCATTTTCATGATTTTTCATATCTGCTAGTAGTCAATTCGGTATTAATTGCACAACCAGTATGCCTAAAAATACCAAACTAACTTAGATTCTCTTGAAACTTTAACTACATCTTACTTAGCTCATTTGTGACTAAGAAACAAACTCTTTATGTTTATTTCCCTCATCTTTACCTTTAAAACCATTATTTGAGTCATTTTAAGCTAATTTTCAACTTCTGTATTACAACTAAGTGTCTAATCAAATTCAAATTGTCACAAAACTTTACTGGCATGTTAAGCAAGTTATATTCTACCTTTTGAGCACATAAATAAGTCTAACATGTTACTAAGGGTATTACACACCTAGGTACCAAGTGTTAGGCGCCCAGGCGCCTATTTCCTAGAATGGATTCTACGTGAGGCAGAGCACTAGGCGCCCAAGCACCAGGGGATGGCACCTAAGCGCCAGGAGTTGAGCTCCTGAGCGCTAGGGAGTAGAAAAATAGGGCAGGCTTTCTGCCAAGCCAGTACCCAGGCGCAGGGTAGTGGGCACCTAGATGCCCAAAGCAGTTTTTGTCAGTATGTTTATTTTGAGAAATAAGACTTCCTTACTTGCTAGAATCCCTTATATATGCCTTTTTATTTGTGTGGAGACACTAGTAGGGGTATGTCATAGAGGAAATAACCACCTTGCGTATATGGGAATGTAGGAGACCTTGACCATCCAGTAGTTATGGGTTGCCATAGGAAGGTATCTAGTCCCTTAGGCAACATAGGGTTGCATTTGATATCACGTGTGAGGTGATGAGGTGAGGTTCTAGATACAAGTAAGTTGAGTTCAGCTAGCAATAGTCACTTGTCATAGTGAATAAGTTGCTTCTAAGAGTGAAAGTGGAGCTAGTGATGCATGAATTACTCTCTTGTAGTTAAAGTTGAGTTGATTATGCAAGTTTTAGAGAAATGCTCTATTATCTCATTAAGTTGGGTTGAAATGGAGTGTTAGTAAAGAGATGGTTCCTTTACTTGTTAAAGTTGAACCGTAGCACAATTATCTTAACTAAGAGTGTGAGACAAACCCCTTGACCTTGCAAAGGAGTAAGAAAAGAAATTTGCTAAGGATGGAGTTATGAGGCAAGGGAGTGAGAAGAGCACCTTGTCATGGTAAATATGTCAGTAAAGCATTTTACTAAGTGTGATAGAGGAGTGAGATAAGCACTCTACCTAGGACAAAGTAGTGAGTTAAGCTCTTTGTCAAGAAACATGAGGAGTGAGAAAAATATTCATGTAAGAGGTAGTAAAAGTGAGTTAACCAATGGTAGTAAAGTGAGAAAATCTTATTACCAAGGGCAATAGGATGAGTTAAGTCCTATACCAAGAAAATGAGTGAGATAAGCATTTTGCCAAGTAATAATGATATTTTACAATTGTATGGACAGTTGTTGTATCTTAGTAGAGAGGAACTTATGTACATAGATTATGTATTTTCTCAGTGAACTATTACATAAGTAGAATATGTGAATGTTCTAGAGATAGTGAGTAAAGACTCAGTTTCTCATTGAAATCATAATCTATTATTAATAAGTTTGTTTATAGTGAATGTTTAGTTATGTTTGGTTGTTTATTCTTTATGAATGTTATAACTGCTGGTGTTGGAATACTTTCACTAAGAATTATGATTTTTCACCCTGTTGTGTTTCCGTGTAAATCAAGGTTAAGACCCTTCAAATGGAAAGAAGAAGAAACATGAAGACTAGTATAATTTATTTGTTTTAATAGATAAAGCTTATGTATTTATTTATATTTGCTTTGAGTTTGTATAAAGTTGTATGTATAAAACTTTGCCCTTTGAGGCTATTGATGTATATATGTATGACCTTTTCTTTATGGCTCTCCATAATTATTTGTATAAATATTATGGGTTAGAATGAGGTTTTTAAGTTAGAAGTAACATGGCTAATATTATTTATCTGAATATATTTCGGATATACTAAGATACTGGTATTAAGATGTTACATTATGGTATCAGAGCAGTTCATCCTATTGAGCCGAGGTATGGGCTGACTATGCTTAGGCATGTTTAATAGTTCTAGCTGTGTGTTATGCATTTCTTGTCTCATTGTGAGATGTGTAGATAGAATTGCATGATAACCTTAGGTTTGTATGTTAATGGGTACCATAAAAATTTCATTTACCAAATAAGAGTATAAACATATATATACTTGTAATACCCAATTATATTCTTAACCTGTATAAGTTATTCTAGCATTCATAACTTATACAATCCAATACATTTCTTTTCTACATCAATATCAAAGTTATACATATCTTGCCCTCTTAGGCTTTTATATATATATATATATAATGTACAAACCACTGCTTAAGTATAATACATGGCAATGATAAAAAATAAAATAATATATATAACATCAACACTCAGTCAAGATAGATAACAAAATTGAGGGGAGCCTCAAAATTGTAACACCTTCTGCATCTTTATATAGAGGACATATCTCATGCTGGAATCATCACGGAAAATAAAATAGTGGGGCGAGAATTCTAGGAAATATTAATATTTCTAACAATCATATGTCATCATAACAATTCTTGTTGCTTCGAAGAATCAAATCAATATTAACATATTTCATAGAAATGTGGCTAATGCTAAAATGGTTCCTTTCTCTTCTTGATGGCAGAAGTTCAATTTTTAATCATTGAACAATACATTTTATAATCATAAATCTAGGCATTACATAACTTTACATGCACAACAACCAATAAATAATAGGTTTCATCAGAATTATGTCAACATATAAATCATCTCACACTATCATTAGAATATTTACAATTTACTTATAATGCAAATATTCATGATCAAATCTATGATTTATATAGCAAATTCATGAAGAAGTGCAAGTGCTCAAGCAATTTCATTAACCTTTCCTTTAGTTCTCATTAATTATCATCTTTCTCAGCTTATTCCTCGGACTTTTGTCTTTTATTTCAAATAGATAGGGAAAGAATGTCACCTCCTCACACTCCCTTGGTAGGGAGGGAATGTCGCATCCTTGCACTATCTAACACTCGGTGACAATTTACTTATTAGGCTTGAGTACTCATCCTATATGTAACTGTTCCTTTTTACATAATATTATCCCAGGTAACCCCGGCCAAATCAATCAATTTCCTTTCACAAAGGAATCACATCTAGGATCACCCTCAGGTACGAGGATCCTTTGCTATGTCACATCTAGGATCTAGGAGCACCCCCAAGTATAGGGAACATTTCTACTATCCATCACCGGTCAAATTAATTATTTAATCGATGGGTTACCCTTCATAAGGGAATAACATCTAAGGATCAGCCTCTGGTACGAGGATCATGTCCAATATCAAATCTAAGATCATAGGTAGAGAGGGCATGTCACTCCTCAATCTACCAAACATCTAAGATCACCCCAAGTACAAGGATCATTTCCAATATTAATCACTTTGAGCACTTAAGATGTATTTTATAGTTTAATTCAATTTCTAGATCAACTTTAACATCTTAAAGGAGCATATTAATTTTTAGTGCATTATAATTCATCTGACATGTGTAACAAATGCACATTATCATTATCTCATAAGTATATCAAGTACACATTATCATCATTTCATGAGTATAACAAGTGCACATTATCATCTCAAAAGTGTATCAAGTGCACATCATCATCATTTCATGAGTATAAGAAGTGCACATTATCATCATCTTATAAGTATGTTAGGAGCACATTATCATCATCTCTTATAATTCACATAATTCTCAAGACAACTTGAAATTCTAGCTACTCACATAGCTTAGACACATCTAATTTGGTTTCCACAGAGCAAAGAACTCATTTTCTCATTACAGAGACCTGGTAATCGATTATCATGTGTGGTAATTGTAACACCCTCAGTAACATGTTAAGCTTGTAAATGGTTACAAAGGTAGCCTAATACTTACTTGACATGTTGGTTCAATTTTGTGATAAACTGAGTTAGTTTAAGCATTTTACTGCAACACAGAAGGTGAAAAGTTGCCTAGAATGACTTAGAAAATGACTTTAAAGGCTAAGTTGAGGGAAACAAGTATGGATAACTTGTGTCTAGGTCACAAATGAGCTAAGTAAGATGCAGTTAAAATTTGAGGATAATCAGAGTTAGTTTAGTATTTTTAAGCATACTAAGAGTGTACTTTAATACTAGATTAACTAGCAGCAGATATGAAAAAATAAGATAAAAGTAAAACAATTTAGATGAATCCTAGTATTTATTCTAAAGTTATTGGAAGTTAAGAAACTTAAATTAGTGTAATTTAGATGTGCTTATGATGATCACATGTTTATACATTAATAAGTCTTCATTTTTAGTCATTTACACTCTCCATGTACTTAATTGATTGAGTTTGGTTATGTTTTGTAAGTTTGGACTTAAATTGGACTTAATTGAATTTTTAGCATAATTTACGTCTTACGCTGTTTCTTTATTTGGGATATATCTTGGGATATAGGTGGTCAAATAAGGTGATTCTAGTGGCATTTGAAAGATAAGAGAGAGATCTACAACTTTCATGAAGACCTCAAAGGCCTAATCACACGAGTAGATAACTCAAATTAGGGTTGAAGCAAGAACTAGAGTGCTGTTCTTAACAGCTTGACCTATGTGTACTGTTCATGCCATATTTCGGCCTAGAGGTTATCAAATGGGCTAAACATTTGATGCTGAATAGTTGAGACCTATAACTACAACTTTCATGTTGAATACATTTCAAGAATCGAAGACCTAGTAGGTGATATTGGGCTTGAAATTCAGAACAGAGGTGCTAGAACTGGGCTTGAACACTCTGTAGTAATTGGCCCATATCTTGGGCTATAGGTGGCCAAATGAGGTGATTCTGATATCCATTTTGAATCCAAGATCAAGCCCTACAACCTTTATGAAGATCATATTTGTTCATTCTAACGCATTCAATGACTTCAAAGCTAAATGATTTCGGAGACAAGGAATCTCCATAATTTTCCACTCACCAAAAGTCATTTGGCATTTTCCACTCATCCACTCACTAATGACTCAGCTCCCTTGTCATTTTGTATCTCTAATCCTCTATAAAAGGGAGCCTTGGCAGATCATTGAAGGTGTTAGGTGTTAGGTAGCAAAATGATACTAGTTTGTTACTAAGTTTTCTTGTAGTAATTTTCCTTTGTTCTAAATTGAAGTCATGTTTTTCTTCTTCTTCTTCTTTTTTCTTTCTTTCTTCTTATCTATGAGTAACTAAGTTTCATTTTACATGGGTGAAAGAGTGAAGCTCTTGGTAATGAAATAAGGTTAGATTAATTTCTCTCTTGTGCTTAAATGATACATTTTCAAGTGGTCATTATATGTATTGTATTTTGTTTCCAATCAATTTATAAAACCCTCCTTGTAAAGTGGAGTTCTTGATTTGTTGTAGACAAGAGATTGACATAATGAATGTTTTAACCCATTTACAAGTGTTGGTGTTAGAAACTCTTCTTGTAAAGTGGAGATCTTGATTTGTTGTAGACAAGATTTTGGTACAATGAATACTTGATTCCATTTATGAGTGGTGGTGTTAATAGATGATTAAAGGAATCATAATATAATTACGTATATAATTTTTAATGAACTTTAAACATTGTATTTTTCGATTGGAACCTTTGTTATGTGTGGATTCTAATTGAGTTATAAAAGAATTAATCTTGTCCTTAATTTATTTACCAAGAGTGGATCTCCTAACCCAAGCAATTCCTTTTTATTTGTGATCAAGTTTTATCACCTTTATTGTTGTAACAAAATATTTACTTTACCTTAATTAATTTTTCTTCATCAAGTCTCTGTGGTTCGACCTCGGACTCACTGAGAATTTATTACTTGAGATAACCTGCACTTGGGTTTGCAACTTAACTTTTAATCCGCATTAAGTTTTTGGCGCCGTTGCCGGGGACTTGATTTGAAGAACAAATTTATGGTGTAAATATTTTGTGTATATATTCTACTCTTTTAATTTTTTTTGTATTTACTAACGTACAAACTTAGTGGGGGAAACTCTCCCTAATTTCTCTATAATATTTAATTATTAATGAAATAATCTTTCTTTTTCTCTTCTCTCTCGCCGAAGCAAAAAATTGACTTGCCGATTTTCTGATTTTCATATTTTAAATTTACTTTTTACACTTTATTTTCTGTATTTTATTTTTTGTCATTTATTTTTTGTTTTACTAACTTACTAACTCTCTTTCTAACTATCTAACTTTTTACTTTATCAGCTATTTAACTTTTTACTTTATTTGCTTTTAACATTTTAATTTATCTACATACTAACTTTTTAATTTTTCTGGTTATTAACTTATTTGGTGGTTGGTTTATACCATACCCTTGTTAATATATATTTGATGGCTGGTTTATACCACATCTTTATTAATATTTAATGGATAGTTTATACTGCTAGCTTGTACAATTTATTTATATTTTAAGTTCCTTGTTTATGCTTAATTGGTATCGTGATTTAAATTCTGATCGTTTGGTTAAAGTTAATCCTAGTACTTTACATATTAATTTGTTTGAATCACAATCACACACATCAAACACAATGGCTGAAAATGAAAGTGTGCATGATGAACATGAAAATCAACCGTTGCGAACCATGCATGAGTATTTGCAACCTTCTCGAAATTCTAGTCCATCATGTTTTAACTTTCCACTTAATGCCAACAATTTCAGATTCAAGCCAGGTATGATTTCTTTACTTCCTAATTTCCATGGTTTAGAATCTGAAAGCCCATATTTACATCTCAGAATTTGAGGAAGTATGTACCACATTTCATGATCAAACTTGCACTGAAGAGGTTGTTAAGCTTAAATTGTTTCCTTTTTCTTTGAAAGATAAAGCAAAAACTTGGCTTAACACTTTGAAACCAAGAACAATTGGCATATGGCAAGAAATGCAAAGTGAGTTTTTAAAGAAATTTTTTCCAACATATAAAACCAATGCTTTGAAAAGACAAATCCAAAATTTTTTCCAAAATTCAAATGAAGCATATTTTCAAAGTTGGGAACATTTTAAAGATTTGTTGAATTCTTGCCCACGTCATGGTTTTGAAAAATGGCGCACTATAAGCTTCTTTTATGAAGGGTTAACACCTGAAACTAAGTAATTTGTGGAAACAATATGCAATGGTGAATTTCTTGATAAAGAACCTGATGAAGCTTTAGACTATTTAAACCAGTTGACTGAAAATTCTCAATCTTGGCATGATACTAATCCTTTTGAAAATTCAATTAGATCTAACCTTAGTCAAGAAGAAGATCTAAATGCTAGGTTCGCTAGTTTGGTTAGAAAGGTTGAAGCCATGGAATCAGGGAAAGTAAAAGAAATCAAATCTGTGCAAAATGAAGAAATTTGTAGTATTTGTGATGAATTGGGACACTCAACAAATAAATGTCCAAAAATTCCTGTTTTAAAGAAGTTGTGCATGAGTAAGTAAATGTAATGAACAATTTTAAAAAGCCATTCACTTCTTCATTTTCAAATTCATACAATCTGGGATGAAAAAATCACCCGAATTTCAGTTGGAGGACCAACAATTAGGCACAACACGGCTCTCAAAATTCTCAAGGATATGCACATTTGGTCCCACCATACAGGAATAACCTTGAAGAAATATTGCATGCATTCATGGAAAAGCAAGATGCCATTATTAATCAAAACACTCGAGTCATGATTGACATAAAAGACAATCTTGCTAAACTTTCTTTTGCACTCACCATTCACGAGAAAGGAAAATTTCCTTCTCAACCTCAACTAAATCCCAAGGATCAATACAGTCTAAATGAGGGTAGTCCAAAAAACTAACAAATAGATCAAGTCAAGTCAGTGATAACCCTTAGGAATGGAAAGGTTATTGAAGAAAGCAAGGAGATAAAGAGTCAAGTGTCTAAAGTGATGGACTCCTTGAGTATGAATGAGCTAGAAGATGTGGAAAAGAATTAAGATAGTAGTGATGCTGAGCTACCTAAGGAACCTGAGGTGACAAAAAGTCTTGTTAAAGCAAAAAATGATGACGAAGGCCACCAGACATACATGATTGACTCAATCATAGATAGGGGAGTTTCTACAACCCATGATTTTGATCCCCTTGAAAATTTTCTTATTAATTCTGAGTTTGATTCTATCAGTAATCCATCTGAAGTAATTGATATTTATACTATTTTTTATAGAACTCAGGATCATGACACTCAGGCATGGCAACCAAAGTTTAAGGAGTTTCCTAAGAAAGGTTGGAGCATCGCTAATAAAAAAAGTGTTTGTCTTTTGGTCTGTTCTTATAAAATTAATTTGGAAGAAGGTAAATGGTTAGCGGTTGAAGCTATAAGTTAAGTTGAAGGATCCAGATGTAGTAGAGACTTTGGTAGACGATCCTGTCTACCAAAGCTGAGGTAAGTTTTTAGTATTTCATGTTTTTATTGAGTTGGCTTAAGTGCCTCCCAAATTTTGGAGCCTTTGTATGGGGATGTAAATAGTGTCAGCCAACAAAAAAAAAAGAAGCCAAAAAAATTTTTTTTGCATGCTTATTTATTTCATTTTACTTTATTTTATTTTATTTTTTTTTGTCATTGCTAACCATCGTCAATATGTAGTTATTCTCTTCTCGTCTAAGCATTTCAGGTATGTGACTTCTTCCCATTACTTTATTGAATTTTGTCCCAATAATTTCTTTGATATATATTGATGATGATTTCTTTGTGGAAATAAGTTTGCCCCAAATGGTTTTATATGTTAAGTTTTGATGATGACAAATACAAGACAAAAAGAATATCTTGCTTATATTCTTTGTTGCATCATATATAGAGCATATCCATTAAAAATTAATAAATATCTTATTTGGATATGTATATGAAAGTTTTATATGCATGGTAAACTAACTAGAATTATACATTTATGATTCATGCATATGAATATATTGAATTATGAATTTGGACTAACTATGCTTGTTTAAGTGAGATATACTTTGTAGGATAGTCCAAGTATCAAGAGTGAGCATTATAACAAGAAAGCAAAAGATCTCAATTAAGCTCAACACAAGGAGGATGTGAATGCCTATTTCATGAAGGTATTGATAAACATCAAAGTCATGTCAAAGACCAAGTTCAAAGGAAGATTAAATGGTATAGCTTATAGGACTTAGGGTCTTTATGTACGAAGTTTTATGGATATCTCAAATATGTTTTTACAAATGTTTTTCCTATGCTAAAATACCCAACAAATAAGTTTTGAAAAGTTATTTATGGTGGTAGTTCAAATTTATGAAAAATAGCCAAGTTTGAGTTTTGCAAAACTGACCTTTGGTCACTCTTTTAATCATATCTTTCAAAATACTTTGAGTTTTGTTTTGAAACTTATTTCATTTGAAAATAAACTCAAAGATCTTTTCAATGACTAGTCATTTGTTTTAAACGGATAAGAAATGAAGAAGTTATGATCATTTAAAGTTAGTTTTCAAAATCTGAGTGGTTTATTCGAATAAAGCATATGTTATTCGAATAACACACCACAGAAATCTTACCAGAACGAGTTTTTAATGGTTTATTTGAATAACCAAAGGGTTATTCGAATAACATGACCCAAAAAATGTTACTGAACGTGTTTTTAATGTTTTATTCGAATAACTAAACATTTATTCGAATAACCAAATGTTTATTCGAATAAAAGGTTTCAGAAAACACTTCCTTATGTGTTATAAGTGATTTATTCGAATAGGACTTCGTTTATTCGAATAAACTCGATCCAGTTTTACGCAACGGCTATTTTCAGAGGCCTTTAATGTGATATTAATTAATACCCAACGGCTCTTTTTCTTAGACCACTATAAATACATGTTTTGTGGGACATCTTTTAAAAACACCCATTTATTTGAAATAATTCTTTCTTACTTTATTTTGTGATACATATTTTACCAAATTTCTGTACTCTTTTTAGCCAAAATTTGAGATATCCTTAGAGAGCTTCATAGAGCTTCAATTTGTATAATTTGCTCTGAGTGAGAGTTTATCTTCATCTATATTTTCTGTTCTTCTATATTGAGGGTGAGGTATCCTTTAAGATTTGTATAAGGGTGAGGTATCCCTTCAAGGTTTGTATAGGGGTGAGGTATCCCTGCGGGCTGAGACTTTAGCACAAGGGTAGAGTTTCCCTGTGTGTGAAAAATGCTCACTTATGTAAAGGTTGCAAGCACCTATTGGAAGCTTGTATACATAGTGAAAAATCTCGAACTGTGTTTCAGGGACTGGACGTAGACCACAAGTGGTTGGTGGTCGAACCAGGATAAATATCATGACTGTTCTTCTTCTCTTTATCTCTTTATTTTATGTAATTTTATTTTATTGCACATTTACTTTCCGCTGTTCTTAAAGTTTCTTTTCTTCATCACGTTCCTTCTGTGCTTTTATTTAAATAGCTTAAATATTTGTATTTATTTTAAGAGCATTTGTGAAAAAGTTTTTATACCCAATTCACCCCCCCTCTTGGGTAGTGGTTGCCATGACTAACAAGTGGTATCAAAGCTTCGTGCTCTGGTGAAAGCTTAACCGTTTAGAGTTAAAGATCCTTGCTTGTTGGCAACCTTGAAAATTTTTCAAAATGGAAGGTTTTGAAATTGATAAACCACCATTCTTTGATGGTGTGAATTTTGTTTATTGGAAAATTAAAATAGAATTTTATATACAATCTATTGATTTAGATTTGTGGGATGTTGTGCTAAATAGATTTATTTGTAAACCCAAACAAACTTGGAATGCCTATGACAAGAAATGTTTTTCTTTAAACATTAGAGCTATGCAAATTTTAAGAAGTTGTTTGAATGATGATACTTATGCTAAAATTAAAAATTGCTCTAGTGCTAAAGATATATGGGATGCTCTTGATGCTATCTATCTTGCTAACAATGATTTTGTGCATAAAGTTGTATATAGAAAGCAAGAAGAACAAAAGCCATTGAAGGAAGCTTGTCATGAAACGCATCCTCAAAGAGATGTTCAAACTATTGAAGGGAGTGAAATGTCTCTTGGTGACGATAGTGCTCAATTTGAAGAAGAGGCAAAGCAAAACAAAATTGATGAGGAAAAAGGTGATTCTCTTCAAGAGGCAAGTACCCTAGAAATTGAAACTACTTTCTATATGGCTAAAAAGGATTTTGAGGTAAATAATTCTAAATTATATTTTAGTCATTCCTATGATGAGTTGCAAAGTGCATATAATGAATTGTATGATGGTTTTTTGAATTTAGAAAAGAAAAACTTATCGTGTTTAGAAAATATTTCTTTTATTGAAAATGAAATTAAAACTTTGAAAAATGAATATATTTTTCTTGATAAGGAAATGTCTTTAAAATGTAAAATCTCAACTTCTTATAAAAAGTGCAGTAATTTAGAAAATCAAGTTGAGGACTTATATTCCGAATTTGCCAAAGCTAGTGATTGTAATTGCTTAAATTCTATACTTGTTAATGAGAATAAAATTAGTGTTATTCCATGTGAAAATTCAAGCAAGGCTTATGGCAAAATTAATTTAGAATATAATAATAATAAAAAGCTTAAGTTTTTCAAAAATGATATTCAAATGATCAAGCCATCATTAAATTCAATTATTTGTAATTTTTGTGGTCATCTAGGACATATTTCACATTTATGCAATTATAAAAAAAATCCTTATATGAGAAATTGTATGGTATGGGTTCCTAAAAATCCTAAAGGCCTTAATGTTACCAAGTGGCCTCAATACTCAAGAGGGGGGTGAATTGAGTAGTTAAAAATAAGTTCACAAATCTTTCGCAAATCGTTTGACAATCAATTTTCGTTGAAGCTATTAAATGATTAGAGATAATTGAATAGATGAGTTAAACACTTTTACTTATAAACGTAATAGCCAAGGAGACAATATCCAAGTAAAGCAATGAAACAGTGCACAAAGATAAACAGAGGAGGGTTTAGAGAAACAAACATAGTCGTTTATCCTGGTTCAATCACCACTCCACTTGTGATCTACGTCCAGTCCCCAAGCAACAACTTGAGATTTTCCACTATATCTTCAAGCTTCAATGGGTGCTTGAAAAATCACTACAACCTTGAGCACTCAACAATATGGGATACCTCACCCAAAAGCTTGAGCCTCTATTTTCCAAGGGATACCTCACCCTTACAATACTTGAGGGATACCTCACCCTTACAATACTTGAGGGATACCTCACCCTCACTAATCAGAATGTATAAGATTGAAGTAGAAGAAACTCTCTCTAGAGCAAGTGTTTACAAATTGAAGCTCTAATATGCTCTCAAGGATTTTTCACTTTTTTAACCAGAAAACAGAGCAAGAAATGATTTTAAGGATTGATTCACGTTTTGAAGTATGATGATCAGTTTTTTATTCAAGGTCAACAGCAAATAAGGACCCAACTTTGGTATTTATAAGTTTCTCAATTAATAGAGCCGTTGAAGGTAGTTGGGCATGCATTTAATGCATTTAATATAGCCGTTGGACGTTGTCAGGATGCGTGTAATCGATTACATATCTCATAATCGATTACATTGTTGTTCCAACGTTTTACGAACTTTCAGGGCTCACGTGTAATCGATTACATTCTTGGTGTAATCGATTACATGGCTTCGACTTTGCTTGTAATCGATTACAATGCCCATGTAATCGATTACATGACTTCGACTTCTTTGTGTAATCGATTACAATATACATGTAATCGATTACATGACTCGTCGAACGTGTTCTTTGAGTTTCTGGGTTTGTGTAATCGATTACATTGCCCATGTGATCGATTACATGACTTCGACTTTGTTTGTAATCGATTACAATATCCAGGTAATCGATTACATGACTCGTCGAACGTGTTCTTCGCCTTTCGGGCTTTGTGTAATCGATTACATATATTGTGTAATCGATTACATGGCCTCTGACTTGCTTGTAATCGATTACATTGTTCATGTAATCGATTACATGCTTTCTGTTTGATGTGTAATCGATTACAAACATTATGTAATCGATTACATTAGCCTTTGAACACATTTTTCAAGTCCAATAATGCTTGTAAGTCATTTCCAACACCTCAAGATACTTGTTTAAACATAAATCCTTTTTAAGAGTGTTAGATTTAAAGTTGAAACTCAGGTTTTATTGAAAGCCATGTTTATCCTTGAAATTTCCCATTTATTTTGAAATCATATCTTGAAAAACCATTTGAGAAATCTTTGAGAGCATTTAACATTCATATCCTAAATAAACCTTCTCATCTTCTTTCTTTGATCTTGATTTTTCCTTTTGCGCTTGATCTTCTCTTTTGCTTTTGTTATCATCAAAAACCTTTTGACATGCCTTAGAGACATAAGCATTCACATTCTCCCCCTTTTTGATGATGACAAACTGATCATAGGAAAAAGAAAGAGTTTTTGCATTTGTATATAATAGTCATTTAGGTACAATGCTGCCCCCGGAGTTTATGCATGATGTTGGGTTAGATTTTGCATATGAAAAGCTTAATAACTTAACAAGGTCAATAACTCCCCCGTACTCATGCAACCTTTAATTTCTCATGCAACCATTAATTACATTTCATTTCTCATGCAACCTTTAATTACATTTCATTTCATTTTTCCTCATTTTCTCCCCCGTTGGCATTATCAAAAAGACATAAGCATTTAAGAAAAAATAGACAGCATGATAGCTCTATTTCATGATTCCCAAATGTTTGCCATAACAGAAAAGCCACAAAGATTAATCAGTCCAATTAATATTCCAAAAGCCAAACATTTAAGGTGAAAACAAGTTCATGTATTAATAATCAGTCCAGCTAAACATTCATAACCAGTAGGCAATAATCAAAATGTAACCATAAAGGTATACCAATTTTATATATTCAAAGTTAAAAGAAAATAAGTACAAGGCGGTCATCAATAAAAAAAAAATATCAAGGCAATAGGCCATGATCACTATCAGTGTCCTCGCTGTCACAAAAGACTTCACCCTCTGGATCCGCAGCAGCAGAGTCTCCTAGATCAATGTTATCATCGCTGGGCATAAGATCGTCGTCAGAGTCCAGAAGCTCCTCATCATCAGCAGGAACTCCCGGATGGACCAAATAAGGATAGGGGAACCGGAGGGGCGAGAGGATGTGGGAGGTGCGAAGACGAGCGGGACACTCGGGAATAGGAGGTCCACTTAGGAGGGATCGAATGGAGCTAAGCTCCCGGTCCGAGTAGTCCATCCTCGGCTCAAGATGGTCAATCTTTTGCTCTATATGATCCATGCGTGTGTTTACGTTGGCGCTCGGGTTGCGCATTTCTTGGAGCGAGAAGATCAAGAGAAGGCGGAGTAGGAGCAGAGCGGTGGTATCGAGCCTCCTCATCATCACTATCTAGATCGTGATGGATATGACCAAATGTGCCATGAGTAATGTAATGCCACCTTTCATCCACCTTATAGAGCTGAAGCTTCTTCAGAGTATGCAACCCAATTGATTGGGGTCCCTTCGAGCTGGTGTCCTTGGACTCTTCAGCCAACGAAATGTGACAGTACTCAAGGATTGTGGTGACCAACATGGCGAAGGGGAGAGCAGAGTTCTTCTTTTTCTTGATGTCCAGCATATGCTCTAGAATGTAGTAACCCCAGTTTATTGGGTGCCCTGTGGTCATTGCCCATAATGCCACAATATCATCTTTGAGGACTTGGGAGTAATTCCCTCATCTGGGAATCAATCCACGAACCAAGAGGTAGTGGAGAACCCTGTTTTCCATAGTGAGGCCAGTGGCCATTATTCTGCATTTAGGATCACTGGGGAGGTGGTAGCCAGTCCTAATCAAAGAGAGAAGAGCAGCCTTATGCTCAAACTCATGCCCCCAGACTTTGGCATTTCCACAGAACTGAGCTCCATCAGGAGTGAGCTTGGTAAGCCTATACCACTCTGCTATTGTTAACCTGATTTGTTGCTTTTTCACTTCAAAAATTATGCAATTATCCTCAACCTTCAGGTTAGCATAAAAGACTCGGACAAGGTTAGGGTAGATGGCCTTCTCTATGCTCAGAATCCCAGCAAGCCTAAGTTTTCTATTGTCCTAAAGCTCTCTAAAGGTTCACTCTCACGAAGGTGATGGGAAGATACACAGGAGAGATGATTTTGCTTGGCGGAAGTTCTTCCCGAACAACTCGCTTTCTTCACAAAGTGGAGAAGTGTCTCGTGAGGTCCGGCCGGATATATTACGTGAAGAGCCACCGGAGGACCCTCCAACAAAGGCCAGTCCCTATTCTTGGGCGCTTCGAGCGATGAGAGGATTCACCATTGATGAGAAGGAGAAGCAAGGGATGAGTGATTAATGATTGGGGATGAGAGAGGGACGAGATTAGGGCGAGAGAAAAGGAGATGGGGTTCGTGAGAGAAGATGGGGAGATTTGGATGAGGGATGTGAGGGGATTTTGAACGATGGGCTATGTGGAGAGGGGTTTTCCGAGATTGAGAGAGGTGAAATGATGGGTTTTGATGGAGATTTGAGTGAGAAAGGAGAGTTTTTGAGATTTGAGGTGCGTGGGAGCAGAAGGAGAGAACGAAGAAGATGAACAGGCTCAAAACAGAAATGAGCTCTACGCGCGTCAGGAACCTTTTAAAAAACCCTGTGTAATCGATTACATTGAGTGTGTAATCGATTACATGCATTCTGGTGGGTATGTAATCGATTACATTTTTGATGTAATCGATTACAAGAATCGATTACATGCTTTCTGGGAACCTTGTAATCGATTACATAGTGGACGTAATCGATTACCTGAGTTCTGAGTTGGTTGTAATCGATTACAAAGGGTGTGTAATCGATTATATGCGTGACAGAACATGTGTAATCGATTACAAAGACATTGTAATCGATTACCAGCACTCTTTAACTCAGATTTTGCGTTCCAAACAAAGATATAATCATTTTTAAACCATCCAAATCAGTTTTAAAGCAACTTAAATCAATTCAAATCATCATTTAAACATATAAACAAATCATGTTATGATTCAACTCATATAATTGATCAAAATTATCATTTTTACCAAGAATTTCACCCTTTTTGGTGAAATTTGAGGTTGTTGAATTTCTTGTCAACATTGGACATGAGGGAGCACCTGCAAAACAACTTAGGGGAAATCTTCGACGCTCAAGTTAGTATGGGATTCAAATATAATGAAAATTCAGAGATTTTGCAGCAATGTGGCATAATTATGCAGAAAAATACAAGATTATGCAGCAGAAATTAATTTATGCAAGAATGATCCAATATACCCAGTTCATTTCTAATGTAGAAAAATGCTTCTTTTACTAGGGGTTTGGTGAAAATATCAGCTAGTTGCTTAGTTGTTTCAACAAATTCAAGTATGCAATCACCTCTTTGAACATGATCTCTAATGAAATGATGTCTTATTTCAATATGCTTAGTTCTAGAATGCAAAATGGGATTTTTTGACAAGTTAATTGCACTAGTATTATCACATTTTATGGGAATGTGATCAAGCTCAAGACCATAGTCCAAGAGTTGCTGTTTCATCCAAAGGACTTGAGCACAGCAACTCCCAGCTGCAACATATTCAGCTTCAGTTGTGGACAATGCCACACTATTTTGTTTCTTCTTTGTGCCAAGAAACTAGTGAGCTTCCAAGCAAGTGGCATGTCCCACTAGTGCTCTTTTTCGATCCATTTTGCATCCAAAAAATCAGAATCGAGTACCCAATAAGACTATATGAGGCTCCCTTAGGATACCATAAACCCATTTGTGATGTGCCTATTAGATATTTCATTATTCTCTTAACAAAGACTTAGGTGTGATTCCTTAGGATTAGCTTGATATCTAGCACACATGCATACACTAAACATTATATCGGCCTACTTGCGGTGAGATAAAGGAGTGAGCCAATCATACCTCTATATTTTGTAATTTCTACCGATTTACCTCCTTCATCCTTGTCCAAATAGCAAGAGGTGCCCATAGGAGTAGCCATATGCTTGGCATTGTCCATTCCAAACTTTTTGAGCAGCTCCTTGCAATACTTGGATTGGCTTATAAATGTTCCTTCTCTTGTTTGCTTGATTTGTAGACCAAGGAAGAAGTTGAGCTCACCTATCATGGACATCTCAAACTCACTTTGCATAATATTTGAAAATTCTTTACAAAGAGAGTTGTTAGTAGCTCCAAATATAATGTCATCAACATAGATTTGAACTAGAAGAATGTCATGCATTTTGTGTTTTATGAAAAGAGTGGTGTCAACTTTACCTCTAGAAAAGCCTTTTTCTAAAAGAAATTTGCTCAACCTTTCATACCAAGCTCTAGGAGTTTGTTTCAAGCCATACAAGGCCTTTTTCAATTTAAAAACATGGTTGGGCATTTCAAAGTCCTCAAAACCAGGAGGTTGTTCTACATACACCTCTTCTTGTATAAAACCATTTAAAAAAGCACTTTTGACATCCATTTGATAGAGTTTGAAATCCATGATGCAAGCATATGCAAGTAGCATTCTAATGGCCTCTAATCTAGCTACGAGAGCATAAGTTTCTTAATAATCTATGCCTTTTTCTTGATTATATCCCTTAGCTACAAGCCTAGCTTTATTTCTTATTATTAAACCCGTTTCATCAAGTTTGTTCCTAAAGACCCATTTGGTGCCAATTATAGGATGATCATTGGGCCTTGGAACTAATTCCCAAACTTGATTCCTCTCAAATTGGTTTAGTTCTTCTTGCATGGCCAAGATCCAATGCTCATCATTAATGGCCTCATTTATGTCTTTAGGTTCAACTTGAGAGACAAAGGCTAGATGATTACATGCATCTCTAAGTGAGTTTCGAGTGATTACCCCTTTTGATACATCACCTATCACTTTGTCGAGAGGATGATATCTTGAAGTCCTCCATTCCTTGGGTAGATCTAAGATTTCTGAATCTTCTTGCCATGTATGATCAAGGAGTCTCTTTTCTTCCTTCTTGGGCTCTATCTCTTGATTTTCCAAGTGCGTCTTTGCCAAGATTTCTGCAACATCATCAACAAGTTCCTTTCTCGGCTCATTTGGGTTAGTTTCATCAAATGCAACATGTATGAACTCTTCTATGGTCATAGTTCGTTTATTATAGACTCTAAAGGCCTTGCTATGAATAGAATAACCAATGAATATTCCCTCATCAGATTTTGCATCAAACTTACCCAAGTTATCCTTTCCATTATTCAAAACAAAGCATTTACATCCAAAAACATGAAAATGTGACACATTAGGTTTCCTTCCTTTGTACAATTCATATGGGGTTTTCTTTAAAATTGGCCTTATTAGGGCTCTATTCATAACATAACAAGCGGTGTTAACCGCATCCGCCCAAAAGTACTTAGGAAGATTGGCCTCATTGAGCATAGTTCTTGCCATTTCTTCTAAAGATCGATTTTTCCTTTCTACAACACCATTTTGTTGTGGTGTTCTAGGGGTAGAAAAATTATGCTCAATGCCATGTTCATCACAAAAAGTTTCACATTCATGATTTTCAAATTCACCACCATGATCACTTCTTATGGATGCAATACAAAAACCTTTTTCGTTTTGGATAACTTTGGCAAGTTTTCTAAATGATTGAAAAGCATCATTTTTGTGGGCCAAGAATAATGTCCATGTAAATCTAGAAAAATCATCCACAATCACTAATGCATAGTAATTCCCACCAAAGCTCATAGTTCTAGAGGGTCCAAAAAGATCCATGTGCAAAAGTTGTAAAGGTCTAGAAGTTGAAACTATGTTTTTAGCTTTAAAAGAGACTTTTACTTGTTTTCCTTTTTGACATGCATCACAAAGTTTGTCTTTTTCAAATTTGAGCTTTGGAAGACCAATTACTAGTTCTTTAGAGACCAATTTGTTTAAGTGATCCATGTGAATGTGAGCAATTCTTCTATGCCATAACCATGAATCATTTTCTCTACTCATAAAGCATTTAGCATCATTTGAGGAAATATCATCAAGACTAATCATATATATGTTATTGACTCTATGACCAACAAACTTAACTTGCTTATCATCCTTTCCCTCAATTATGCAACAAGAGGAATCAAATATAACTCTATTGCCTTTATCACACAATTGACTAATACTAAGCAAATTATGTTTAAGTCCTTCGACAAGTAAAACATTATCAATAGATGATGAAGGGATCTTACCAACTTTGCCAATTCCAAGAATCTTCCCTTTGTTGTTGTCACCATATGTGACATGACCATGTTTCTTGTGTGTAAGGGAGGAGAACTTGGAGCCATCACCGGTCATGTGCTTGGAGCAACCACTATCAAGATACCAACTTGAGCTCTTGGTCTTCAAGCACACCTCGGTGTCGCTTTCTCCACTTTCTTCTCCTTGAGCCATGAGGCAAAGATGGGCTTCTTCATTTTCTGAATCGTCGGAAGAGCTTAAGTCATTGTCCTCCCAAGCTATATATGCTATTCTTCCTTTCTTTTCCTTGGAGGGTCTTTTCTCAAACTTCTCCGTCTTCTTGAGATATATAGGACACTCCATTTTCATGTGCCCCGGTTTTCCACATTCGTAGCATTTTGGAGGAGTAGAGGATCCTTCTCCTTTGTGATATGCTTTCTTTTGAGGAAAGGGTGGTCTTCTTTGAAATCCCTTTTTCTTCAAGAATCTTCCGAATTTTCTCACAAGAAGACTAAGATTCTCCTCACTTAGCTCAATATTTTCAGCATCCTCTTCACCATCTTCATCATCATCTTCAAGTATGGAAGAGGTGGCCTTGAGTGCAATTCCCTTCTTCTTTTTGTCATGTTCTTCATTTTGATTGAGCCTATTTATTTCCAGCTCATGCTCTTGAAGTTTTCCGAATAGGGTGGCTAGAGACATGGTTGATAAATCTCTTGATTCTGCAATCGCCGTTACCTTGGGTTGCCAATTCCTGCTTAGACATCTCAAGACTTTGTTAATAAGATCCTCATTAGGAAATGTCTTTCCCAATGAGATGAGATGATTAATAATATGAGTAAATCTCTTTTGCATATCTTGAATACTCTCACCTTGATTCATTCTAAACAATTCATATTCATGAGTAAGAGTGTTTATTCGAGATCTTTTTACCTCACTAGTACCTTCATGAGTTACTTGTAGGGTGTTGGGAATTGCGGATCAAAATATCTCGCAGCGGAATAATAGGATTCCCACACAGGATCCATGCGAAAAGTCCATAATCTGAGTTTTTAAAATTTACCTCTTAAAGCGTGATAAACACAAGCAAGGTGAATCACCAACACCGTAATAGCGACGATGTTTCTGCGGTATCCACACGAACAGACTTGCAACAGGAGTCACGCCTCTGTTTCGCGGTGCTAGCTGCGAATAGAAGAGAAGAACCTTTCACTGTCTCTCACTCACTTTCTTAGGTGCGGCTAGGGTTGTGATGTAACATCTATAGCAGCCCCCTTAATAGTACTATTTATAATAGTGGCTGCCTTAAGTGAGTGTGAGCAAGAGGTAGCAAGGTAAGTCAGTGCAACCCTAAAACCCATCTGTCATGAGTTAGGCCCACAATTGAATCCGAGTCCAACTTGGATCCTTATTGCTCTAATTTAGTCTGTTCTAAGTGTGTGACCTGCAGGTTCTTATTACGTTGGCGTAATATTAAAATCTCATTTTAATATTACAAGCAGTGAGCGGTATCTAGCAACACGTCGCTGCTACCCAAGTAATAAGAATGTCAGTGATTTGACATAACCTTTCCGTGACTAATGTTTCCGTGTCGTTTAGTCCCTTTGTCAAGATATCTAGATTGAACATAAGGCATGGAATGCGTCACCCTTGTATAGTCCAATCATTCGTTTCCTGATACTCGAGTAGACTTTGTAACAATAAATGAGATCAATATCTCATATTGACTCATTTGAGCATGGCCATGCATTTCGCAGTCTCACTCAATCAGGGGGCTCGAAGATATCGCTCCTGTTATGTAGGAGTGACAAATTCCATCTAGGTCACTCACATCCCTCTGCATGATTTGTGGTATGTCCAATAACCAACTTTATAATCACCTTGTTACAGATGACGTTTGATGGCATTAAAACACACAACTCCTCATGTAGGAATCGTAGTGATTTCAGGTCAAAGGACCACAAACACCATTATCACTATGAGAATCGCTTATGACACTCACGTAACGATCCATGTAGCGTTCTCATGGTGGGTCACCCAACATCATTACTCTAATATGTACCAATGTGAAGACTTGATATCTCATATCCATGACCCGTGAGATGCGGTCATCAGTCTCTACACATACTAGTCTCAATGTATTATTGTTGTCCTAATTAACAATAATACTTGACTAGGGACATTTAAGAATAGTGTTGTAACCAAAAGGATCTCACGATCAAGTCATCCACTTGATGTCCTATGGCATTAAACTTACTATTCTAAGGACTTTATTATGTTTATCAAAAAAGAACACAATAAATGAAATGCCTCATATATAAAATAGCATAATAGAATATATGTATATACAGAAAATGTATTAGCCTCTAGGGCATACCCCAACATAGGGTATCCTACATTTCTTTTGCGGTCTTACAATTTGACACCCTAAAGAATTCATCATACCCCAAAGATGTGGTGATGATATTCTTGGCTCTCAAATTATATTGAACCTTCTTTTTATCATCATCGGTCCAATCACTTTTAGGTGTATTAATTGTCACACCATCCTTAGTTTGTGTAGGGACAAAAGCATCATTTTCAATTGCATCCCACACATCTAAGTCAATAGCTTCAATAAAAATTTTCATCCTTTCTTTCCAATAGGCATAACCATCCCCATTGAAATAAGGAGGTCTATTTATAGAAGAACCTTCATTTGAAAAACCATTTGAAGCCATCACTTCTCTTGAAGCTACTAAGCTCTTTATACAAGAGTCTAGCTCTGATACCACTTGTTACCAAGTGGCCTCAATACTCAAGAGGGGGTGAATTGAGTAGTTAAAAATAAGTTCACAAATCTTTCGCAAATCGTTTGACAATCAATTTTCGTTGAAGCTATTAAATGATTAGAGATAATTGAATAAATGAGTTAAACACTTTTACTTATAAACGTAATAGCCAATGAGACAATATCCAAGTAAAGCAATGAAACAGTGCACAAAGATAAACAGAGGAGGGTTTAGAGAAACAAACACAGTCGTTTATCCTGGTTCAATCACCACTCCACTTGTGATCTACATCCAGTCCCCAAGCAACAACTTGAGATTTTCTACTATATCTTCAAGCTTCAATGGGTGCTTGAAAAACCACTACAACCTTGAGCACTCAACAATATGGGATACCTCACCCAAAAGCTTGAGCCTTTATTTTCCAAGGGATACCTCACCCTTACAATACTTGAGGGATACCTCACCCTCACTAATCAGAATGTATAAGATTGAAGTAGAAGAAACTCTCTCTAGAGCAAGTGTTTACAAATTGAAGCTCTAATATGCTCTCAAGGATTTTCTACTTTTTTAACCAGAAAACAGAGCAAGAAATGATTTTAAGGATTGATTCACGTTTTGAAGTATGATGATCAGTTTTTTATTCAAGGTCAACAGCAAATAAGGACCCAACTTTGGTATTTATAAGTTTCTCAATTAATAGAGCCGTTGGAGGTAGTTGGGCATGCATTTAATGCATTTAATATAGCCGTTGGACGTTGTCAGGATGCGTGTAATCGATTACATATCTCGGTAATCGATTACATTGTTGTTCCAACGTTTTACGAACTTTCAGGGCTCTGTGTAATCGATTACATTCTTGGTGTAATCAATTACATGGCTTCGACTTTGCTTGTAATCGATTACAATGCCCATGTAATCGATTACATGACTTCGACTTCTTGCGTGTAATCGATTACAATATACATGTAATCGATTACATGACTCGTCGAACGTGTTCTTTGAGTTTCGGGTTTTGTGTAATCGATTACATTGCCCATGTGATCGATTACATGACTTCGACTTTGTTTGTAATCGATTACAATATCCAGGTAATCGATTACATGACTCGTCGAACGTGTTCTTCGCCTTTTCTGGGCTTTGTGTAATCGATTACATATATTGTGTAATCGATTACATGGCCTCGACTTGCTTGTAATCGATTACATTGTTCATGTAATCGATTACATGCTTTCTGTTTGATGTGTAATCGATTACAAACATTATGTAATCGATTACATTAGCCTTTGAACACATTTTTCAAGTCCAATAATGCTTGTAAGTCATTTCCAACACCTCAAGATACTTGTTTAAACATAAATCCTTTTTAATAGTGTTAGATTTAAAGTTGAAACTCAGGTTTTATTGAAAGCCATGTTTATCCTTGAAATTTTCCATTTATTTTGAAATCATATCTTGAAAAACCATTTGAGAAATCTTTGAGAGCATTTAACATTCATATCCTAAATAAACCTTCTGTCTTCTTTCTTTGATCTTGATTTTTCCTTTTGCGCTTGATCTTCTCTTTTGCTTTTGTTATCATCAAAAACCTTTTGACATGCCTTAGAGACATAAGCATTCACACCTAATACTAACATTCAAGGACTCAAAATGAAGTGGGTACCAAAGTGTCCTCCTAGTATTTCAATTATGCAGAATATTTCTCAAAAGGATGGACAAATTAGTCAAAAGAAAGAGGAATCATCAAGGAGAATGCTTCCAAAGCCTAATGGTAGAAACTATGGTCAAAGAAGGAAGATGGCTTCAACCAAAGCTTCTCAAGTTCAAAATGTAGAGCTTGCAAAGTTCAAAACTTCAAAAGAGAAGCAATGGGTAAGAAAAAGTATTTTCTCGATTACCAAGGCCAAGGTATCAAAAGCTTTTACCTCTTATGCATACTCACATGCAAAGTCAATAAATTTGAGGTATATTCCTTGTAGGCCTTAAGTAATTAATAGAATCATGTGTACTTGATAAAATTTGAATATTATGTTTAACACATGATTATGTTCATTTTTTATTGTACCATAGTTCATTAATTTGTTATATATCTTGGTACATAAAGTTCTATAATGCCTATGTATACTTTATATGCTTTAAAATTGTTTATGTATCATGAAAGCAAGCATGTTATCGGTTATATGCTTAATGGAAAATGATTATCTGAATTTATTGTGCTCAATTTACATATTATGGAAAAAATTGATCTTTATGAGAGCATAATAGATTAATAGCCAAAAACTAACATACAAGGACCCAAGAAAATTTGGGTACCAAAAGTCAAAAATTAAAGTGTGTTGTAGGTGTGCTTGAAGGCCAAGAACTGACTTTGACATCTTGAAAGTGGCTGCTCCAAGTACTAAGACCAGAAATAATTTCAAGCTCTCTTCCTTGTCTCCGTAAAGTTTGGACTTACAATTTTGGATAAGTGAAAACTTTTATTATGCTTTTCTAGCCTTATAATTTGAAAATATGTCTACATATTAATATGCTAGATAAAGTATACTTCTTGTTTGAAATGACATGTCGAATGATAATATCTTTGAGCTTGAGTTTTATCTCTCTTGAATCTTTAAATAATATGAATATATGCTTTGTCTTGAATTCTGAACGTATGTCATATTGTGCTTCTTGATAATTTTATTCGAATAAATATAAGCTCATTCGAATAGAGTTCTTTAAAGCTGATCAAAGTTTATGTTGAATATCATCTTTATTCAAATAACATGAAGTTTATTCGAATAAACTGACTTCTATGTCAGTTTTGTGTTTGTAGTGTTTACTATCTATTCGAATAAATCCTTTACTTATTCGAATAAATAGAGCCTTTGTTCTATCAGTTTCTTACGTTTGATCTCTGTCTATTCGAATAAACCTCGGGCTATTCGAATAACCAGAGACTTGGCTTATCTGTCCTGATTGTTTACTTTTCTGTCTATTCGAATAACTCCCAGGTTATTCGAATAAACCTGTTAAAATTCCAAAATGCTTGGCTCTCCAGATCCTTTATTCGAATAGGATCCTCTTCTTATTCAAATAAACACGGTTTGTTTTTAAACGTAATCTGTTCTGCTACGTTTTGATTAATACATGTTAAATTCTTTTGATGCTTATATATAATTGGCTTGATTGATTATGAAATATCTTTTGCCTTTGTGAACTTATTTATTATTTTGAATGCTTTTTTGCTTATGAGTTTAGCATAATGACTAACCTCTATGGATCCAAAATTGATGGATACCAAAGAAAGTGCTTTTGAATTATTTTGTAAGGTGTCAACTACCTCAAGCAAGCATTTAAATAGAATAAGTTCAGTCAACTTGAGGATAGTAAAGTTTAAAAGGATTCAACTTATAAAAGGGGTGCAAAGAATTTCTATTCCCTCATGAAAACTTGAAGCTTGGAAGTTGGTGGAAGTTGGAGTCACCTACAAAAACTCAAAGAGTACACTTTTGGTGATATCAAACTATTATCTTTTTTTCTTCTTTAAATTGAATATCATGTGATATGTGGATAAGTAGAAATTTGTTTTTATGCCTTAACATGTTTTAATTGTGCTTTTCTAACATTATGTCTTGAAAGTATCTCTACATATGCTAACATGCTAGATATGCATACATTTTTTGCTTGGAATGACATGCTATGATAATACCCTTGTTATTAAGCTTGTAATCAATTTTCTTTGTTTAAATATGTAAATTCACATTCTCAGAAGTCATTCTAATCCTTTCTCTTTGATGCCTAATTGTCTCATATACTCACTTGGAGATTGGAAAGTAAAATGTTACATGTCTTCTTGTTTGATATGTTAAATTTTGAAAACAAGAAGTAAATGATTTCAAAAGTTATAGCTCCATGGCTTTTCAATTCTTTCATTACAATAAGAGACTTTTTGTTCTTGGCATGTGTGAGCACTAAAATTCCTTACTTGATATTACATGCCTAACATGATCATTGTTTGCCCCAAAATGCTTATATAAGTTTTGATGTTGATCATATGTTTCTTGATAAACTTGAATCATGCCTTAAAATGCTTAAACTATTTTTTCATCTATTCAAGTTGATATGTACTTCATACACTCTTATTAGAACTAATATTGCATGGTTGATAATGTGATACATGCTTTAAATTATATATCAACCTAATTTATGCTTGTAAATGAGATTAAATGATATTTGATGCTAACCTATGTTTTAGAGGACTTTTAAAGTTAGCTTTGCAAGTCTCTCTATGTATTTTAAATATAGCCATCAGATTTTTTTTACATACAAGCATATGTGAATAAATGAGAAAAGCTGAATGGAACTCAAATGAAGAGGAAGATAAAGAAGACTTTCTTCTAGTGCAATGGAATAGAGAATTCAAAGCAAGAAAGCTCAAAGTCAAAGGACAAATAAACAAAGAACATTCTAAAGAAGCATCACTCTTTATCTAACTCAATAAGTATCTCTATCCCTTAGCTTTTATGGTATTCTATATGATATGAATCATATGATACTTGTTGAAAAATTGATCTTAAATGATTATATGCTTTCTTTACATGAGAAGTATGCTTAGCATTGACAAAGTGCCTAATTGGATATTAACTTGATATTTGTGTCATTGCATTTAGGGTGAATGATATTAGTTCTATACATGCTTTGATCCCTATAGCATATTTCATCAATGAGATGTACTTATGATATTTTGACTTGGATTGATATGTCTTAATGAATATATTTTTTAAATATAAAATATTTCTACCCTTCTAAAATGCTTTTGAAAATATAATGTGCTCTTATAAAATTCTTTTTGAAAGGGGGAGAAGTTTTAAAATGGTTTTTGTTTGAGGAATTAAGAAGATGTATATTTGTCTTGCTTTTCTTTAAGGTAATGTGCTTACATTGTCTTCGTATACATATTTCCTTTATCTATTATTTTGATAATATGCATATTTTGAGGGGGAGCCCAACCCTTAAATTATTGTTTATATCTTTTGGCTTACATCCTTGTTTGATTACATAAAGTGTTTTACTGCTATCATATGCGAAATGTTGACATACAAAAATATGCTAAGCATTGCATGAATAATCTTCTATATCTTAAAAGCGTGATTGTTTCATCTCTCTATTCTTGAATCATATGTAGTATCTATAAGATGGAGAAAATCTTTTCTTTCTACACCTTTTTTGTTGATGTCAAATAGGGGGAGTGAAAATTGAAAAGAAAAATATGTTCTTGTGCTTATTGTTTGATATGCTTACATGAATATCTATTCTTATATTTTGCTCAACATTTTTTTCTTTGGTGATTTGTCATCATCAAAAAGGGGGAGATTGTGGAAATAAGTTTGCCTCAAATGGTTTTATATGTTAAGTTTTGATGATGACAAATACAAGACAAAAAGAATATCTTGCTTATATTCTTTGTTGCATCATATATAGAGCATATCCATTAATAATTGATAAATATCTTATTTGGATATGTATATGAAAGTTTTATATGCATGGTAAACTAACTAGAATTATACATTTATGATTCATGCATATGAATATATTGAATTATGAATTTCGACTAACTATGCTTGTTTAAGTGAGCAATACTTTGTAGGATAGTCCAAGTATCAAGAGTGAGCATTGCAACAAGAAAGCAAAAGATCTCAATTAAGCTCAACACAAGGAGGATGTGAATGCCTATTTCATGAAGGTATTGATAAACATCAAAGTCATGTCAAAGACCAAGTCCAAAGGAAGATTAAATGGTATAGCTTATAGGACTTAGGGTCTTTATGTACGAAGCTTTATGGATATCTCAAATATGTTTTTACAAATGTTTTTCCTATGCTAAAATACCCAACAAACAAGTTTTGAAAAGTTATTTATGGTGGTAGTTCAAATTTATGAAAAATAGCCAAGTTTGAGTTTTGTAAAACTGACCTTTGGTCACTCTTTTAATCATATCTTTCAAAATACTTTGAGTTTTGTTTTGAACTTATTTCATTTGAAAATAGACTCAAAGATCTTTTCAATGACTAGTCATTTGTTTTAAACGGATAAGAAATGAAGAAGTTATGATCATTTAAAGTTAGTTTTCAAAATCTGAGTAGTTTATTCGAATAAAGCATATGTTATACGAATAACACACCACAGAAATCTTACCAGAACGAGTTTTTAATGGTTTATTCGAATAACCAAAGGGTTATTCGAATAACATGACCCATAAAATGTTACTGAACGTGTTTTTAACGTTTTATTCGAATAACTAAACGTTTATTCGAATAACTAAATGTTTATTCGAATAAAAGGTTTCAGAAAACACTTCCTTATGTGTTATAAGTGATTTATTCAAATAGGACTTCGTTTATTCGAATAAACTCGATCCAGTTTTACGCAACGGCTATTTTCAAAGGCTTTTAATGTGATATTAATTAATACCCAACGGCTCTTTTTCTTAGACCACTATAAATACATGTTTTTGGGACATCTTTTACAAACACCCATTTATCTGAAATAATTCTTTCTTACTTTATTTTGTGATACATATTTTACCAAATTTCTGTGCTCTTTTTAGCCAAAATTTGAGATATCCTTAGAGAGCTTCATAGAGCTTCAATTTGTATAATTTGCTCTGAGTGAGAGTTTCTCTTCATCTATATTTTCTGTTCTTCTATATTGAGGGTGAGGTATCCTTCAAGGTTTGTATAAGGGTGAGGTATCCCTGCAGGCTGAGACTTTAGCACAAGGGTAGAGTTTCCCTGTGTGTGAAAAATGCTCTCTTATGTAAAGGTTGCAAGCACCTATTGGAAGCTTGTATACATAGTGAAAAATCTCGAACTGTGTTTCGGGGACTGGACGTAGACCACAAGTGGTTAGTGGTCGAACCAGGATAAATATCATGCCTGTTCTTCTTCTCTTTATCTCTTTATTTTATGTAATTTTATTTTATTGCATATTTACTTTTCGCTGTTCTTAAAGTTTCTTTTCTTCATCACGTTCCTTCTGTGCTTTTATTTAAATAGCTTAAATATTTGTATTTATTTTAAGAGCATTTGTGAAAAAGTTTTTATACCCAATTCACCCCCCCTCTTGGGTAATGGTTGCCATGACTAACATTCTTCAGTCTGGATTTAATTTTTAACATTGAGGACAATGTTGTGATTTGGTTGGGGGGAAGGATAGTTGTGTGAATAATTGTGTAAAAAAAAACCAAAAAAAAATACGAAATGTGTTTATTAATATGTTTGTCGTGTTTATATGTTTGTCAGTAATTTACTAACAGCTAAACCAATTAAAGATGGCAAAGTAGTGAGTAAATTTTGCTCTGGAGGTAATTTTACTCTTGAGACGCATTTTAGTTGGGGTAGACAACTAGTTTGCGTGGAAGTAGCAATTCAAATTCAGGGAAATTTACATGATTGAGTAAATTGTCTTCTTTCTTAAAATTCACATGCTTGGTTATGGATGTTGAATTAGTGGACTGAGAATGATAGAATTATGCCTTGTGAGATTTTGAGCCTATTGATGAATGGATTGAACATTTGTACCATTCTCTTCTTTCTTGTGTGAATTTCACTCATGGAATTGTTACTTTAGAACTTGCTTTGATTCTTTTTGAGATTATATTTTCATATGCATACATAAATATGATTGAGACATTTTTCTTGAAATAGCTACTTTAATCAAATGGCCAGCTTTGCTTAGCAGCATATTATCTCAATATGATATCAAGCACTCTTATGACTTCTTAGAAATTCTCTGATTCCTGCTAACGTAAAGCATTGGAAATGACCTATTTCCCCTTGCTTAACCCATTTGAGCTTATTTGACCATTCTTTGTTTCGAACTCATTATGTACCTTAAATAAAAAGTCATGTTCTTTCCTGATCTTAGGGAATAAGACAACATTAGCTTTGTCATTCGATGAGTTTTTGAACAAGTGTAGTTGTGTGTGTGCAGAATGGTTAAATAAAATGTATATATGATGTTCTTTTTTGTAAAAAAAATAAAAAATAAAAAATAAAAAAATCAAAAATCAAAAATAAAAAAAAATGTAAAAAGAAGTGTAAAGAAGGGCCAACAAGGCAATAAAAGAAAGGAAAAGAATATATAAATGGAATTTGTATTAGGTGGAGTTGGGATGAACTTTCATGCTTGTTAATTGAACTCAGCTCTCATACTCTTTTATTCTCTGGTATTTAACTTGTCATTGATGAACCTACAAAAATTCATATTTTTACGGTTCAAAATCTTGGGTTTTCATCCTCTTTTAATCTTTTTGATTGAGTTTGTTCTCAAATTTCTTTTATTTTTAGTTATTCTAAATTATATTTTAATTGTCTGATTTTATGTGTTTTTGTTAGGTATTTGCATATGGAAAAACTGGACACTTGAATGATGAAGAAAAGTTAAAAAAACAAGTCAGGAGCTCGTTGAACGCCTGAGCGCTAGAATCTCACCGCCTGAGCGCTAGTCTAGCACTTGAGCGCTGGCGGTGGGCGCTTGAGCGCTGGTTGCGAATATTATACCATTACTTGAGTGACTGAGCGCTTGAGCGCTGAAGAATGAGCGCCTGAGCGCTGGACGCGTAACAACAGCGTGAAATTCTTATAAAAAAGAAAGTTTTGCTAAATTGAACACATCTTTTCACACTTTTCTTTTTACATACTCTTAGACACTCTGCGGCAGCCGTCAAGACAACTCAATCCTAATTTGGTGTGGGCATCAAGACTTCAAGAGTAGGGATTCTCTTCAATCTTTCCACTAATTATCAATGGAGTTTGTCATCTTCTATTCTTTGTTTTGTTCTTTCCCTATGTGTAACTAACTTCCCCTCGTTAGGGGGACAATGAATCTTGATACTTTGATGATGTAATTTCTTTTATGGGTTTAATGCATGTTTTTATCTCATGATTTACGTGTTTATCTCTATTCTTAATGCTTTTCTAAACCTGATCAATGTGGGAATGATAATTTGGGTTTATGTATGATTTGGAAAAATTTGCATGAACCTAGAACTTGTGATAAATACCATAATTTCTGCAATCGCTAGGGATAGACGTTGTGGGTTATGTGGTCTTTCTTTTAATTCCATCATGCTTGATAATGCCTTTCTATTTGGAGTTAGACTAAGGGATTAGTTAATTTCAATCAGCGTAAGAAGATTAATATACCGAGGGATTGGGTATTAATTAATGTTGGGATTTGACTATGAATCATTAAAATAGAATATGTTTTAAACCAATATTTAGAAGTGCATTTGAAAGAGTTCAAGTGAAGTCTGAACCCTAACACTTTCTTATTATTGATTTCATCTCTTATTAAATTGCTTGATTTTACTTTGTTTAGTTTTAATTACTTTCTTTTAATTATCTTTATTTTCACTTTTTTCAACTTCCATCTTTTGATTGGCTTAAATAGTGTTAATTTAACGAATTTGGTAATTGGCAATATAATCCTCGTGGGACAATTCTCTTTTCACTACTTTATTACTTTTTGCGATTCGGTGCACTTACCGATTTTGACATCAAGTTTTTGGCGCCATTGCCGGGGATTATTAATTACTAACATCGATTAGTAGTTAAAAGAGCACTAATTTAGGCATTTGTTTTATTTTATTTTAGATAATTATTTTTCATTTTTGATTTTTCTTTTATTTCTTTAACGTCATTTTTTTTTTTGTTCTCTTTGCTTCACTCTGGTTGTTTCTTGTTTGTTTATGCAAAGGTCTTTGGAATTGGAAGAGCTACTTTTTGATCCAGAGATAGCAAGGACAGAAAGAACAATCAGAAAAGTAATCAGAGAAGAAAGGAAAACTGCAAAAGAAGAAGATATGGCTGAGAATAATGTTGCACAGAGAAGACGCACTATGGCTGACTATGCTACTCCATCTGCTGAAAGTGTCTTGACCAGCATTGTGCGCCCTGCTATTCAGGCCAACAATTTTGAGATTAAACTAGCTCTTCTACAGCTGGTGCAGCAGAATCAGTTTGGGGGAAGTCAGACTGAAAATCCAAACTTGCACATTGCCAACTTCTTGCAGCTCTGTGATACTATTAAGTATAATAGAGCCAGTGATGATGCCATACGGTTACGACTCTTTCCATTTTCCTTGAAAGATAAAGCCAAGAGCTGGCTACAAGCCCAGCCTCAGGGAAGCATTTCTACTTAGGATGATTTGGTTGGTAAGTTTCTCACTCGGTATTTCCCTCCTTCCATGTTCGTGAAGATAAGAAGTGAGATTGCTTGCTTTACTCAAAATCAGGGAGAATCACTCTATAAAGCATGGGAAAGGTTCAAGGAGCTTCTTAGAAAATGTCCTCACCATTCTTTTGAGATTTGGCAACAAGTACAGATCTTTTACAATGGGTTGAGTCATCCTACTAGAGCAATGGTTGATGCGTCTGCAGGTGGGTCTATAAATACTAAAACTCCTGAAGAAACTCTAGAACTATTTGAGATCATGGCTACCAATGAATATCAGTTGCCTAGTGGGAGAGCAGCAGTTAAACAGGGAATGTTGGAGCTTAGTGTTGTTGATACTATACTTGCACAGAATCAGACTATCATGCAACACATTGTCAACCTTACTAAGCAAGTTGGTAATTTACAGGTGAATGCAGTTAATTATCAAGGTCTGACTTGTGATTTTTGTGGAGGTAACCATGTTAATAGGCAATGTGAGGTTGGAAATTCAGTTGTCAACATTTTAGAGTAGGTGAATTATATGGGAAACCCTTCGAGGCCACAAGGTAATCCTTTCTCTAATACTTACAATCTAGGCTGGAGGAATCATCCCAATTTCTCTTGGAAGAATCAAGCTGTACCATTGAATGCTCAGCCCGAACAGAAATCTCTTCTAGAGATTACAGTGGAGAAACTCTCTTTGCAGACCTCAGTTTTTGTGCAACAGACTTCAGCATTTATGGAAGAGTCGAGGGCCAATTATAAGAATCATGAGGCGGCAATTAGAAGTCTTGAGAATCAGGTGGGGCAAATTTCCAAACAGCTTCAAGAAAGACTTCCAGGTAGTTTGCCCAGTGAGACTGTTGTCAATCCAAAGGAGCAATGTCATGCAATTACACTAATAAGTGGTAAGACTTTGGAAAGACAAATGAAAGAAGCACCTGATTCAGCAAACAGTGAAAAAATTGATGTTCTTATTGTGGATGTTTCAACTCAAGAATGCTGTATTGAAGAAGTTAAAGAGGAACAATCGGGAATGCAGAGAAAAAAGAAAGAGTTGGAGCAGAAGGAAGTGGTTGATTCTTCACTTTATGCTAAACTTCCATACCCTCAAAGATTCAAAACGGAGATTCAAGAAAAGCGGTTTTCCAAGTTCTTAGATGTTTTCAAAAAGCTGCATATAAATATTCTTTTTGCTGAAGCACTTGAGCAGATGCCCTCATATGCGAAGTTCATGAAAGATTTGCTCTCTAAGAAGAGAAAGTTAGAAGAAGATGAGACTGTAGCACTTACTGAGGAGTGCAGTGCCATTATCCAGAGGAAACTTCCCCTGAAGTTGAGAGATCCAGGAAGTTTTAATATTCCTTGCACCGTTGGAAAGCTGAATGTTGAGAAAGCTCTATGTGACTTAGGGGCTAGTATTAATTTGATGCCATTGTCTATCTTGCGCAAGCTGGGAATTGATAAAGTTAAGCCTACCATGGTTTCTCCTCAATTAGCAGATCGATTAGTCAGACATCCATATGGTATTGTGGAAGATTTGCTAGTGAAGGCTGGTAAATTTATTTTCCCAGTTGACTTTGTAGTCTTGGATATAGACGAGGATGCTGATATTTCGTTAATTCTGGGGAGACCATTCCTAGCTACATCAGGAGCATTAATTGATGTCCCTAGAGGAGAACTTATTTTGAGGGCAGATGGAGATCAAGTTACTATAAATGTTTTTAATAGGTTTGCCCCAACATCAGATCTTTATACCCCTATTAATTGCATTCAAGGTACATTTCAAAAGGGGTTTGATGGTAAGAACTCTTCTTTGCCCATTAATGCGAATCTGCTCACTCCTAAGATTGTCGATGAAAAGGAGAAAGGTCCTCCTATATTTGAGATTGCTGAGACAGAGAAAGGACCTCCCATTTTCCATAAACATCCTATTTCAAGTCAAGTTCCTAACACTTGTGGGGATTCAAAAGGTAGTGACAGAGTGTGGAGGCAACGAGCTGATAAAAGAAAAATGTCATCCTACTTCTCTTGCTTCAAGCCGCCATGACTAATTGAAAACGCAACGTCGAGCTAATGACGTTAAATAAGCGCTTTTTGGGAGGCAACCCGAATTTTCTCTCCTTTTCTCTTTTATTTTTATTTTTGTTTTTGTTTTTATTTTGTTATTTTCTTATTTTATTGACTAACATTTTTCTGTTTTGAAGTTTGCTAATGTTGAGTCGACTTAGGTGCCTCCCTGAGTTCGGAGCCTTTGTAAGGGGATGTATATAGTTGTCGGCCGCCAAAAAGAGTTTTTCTTTTCCTTTCTTACATTCAATTCATTTTGTTATTTATTCTTTTTGTTTGTCATCATCATTCCTATTGTGTTTTGAGTCATTTTGTGCATGCCGATGTGTTGAATTGAATATCCAATGATTGTTTGAATTGTGGATTGATCTGATTTCTTGGGATAGTACATGAGAATTTATGAGTTGCATTTATCTCTATTGTTTCAATTGTGTATGGATGTTCTTTCCATCTTTATGATTGATAGACCTCGAATTATACATGCATGTCAAGCTTAGAGAAAGTTTATGAGATTGTATGTGTGTGGATGATTTGCATCTAGAAGTTGTTTGTTTCTCTCTTGAGGCGAAATCCTAGGCAGTGCATGATTAAGGAAATGATAAGGGCTTTCTTTGGACCATTTGAGCCTTTCAAGCCAACCTGTATACACAGTTTATCCCTAGGTCTCTTTTGCACCTTTGTTATTGTTTGGCCTCTATTTCTTTTCTTTTACCCACATTTTCCTTTTTCCATACCCATATGAAAAAAAAAAGAAAAAAAACTTCTCTCTTACATAACCTCTGTTGAGTGTAAATTTTGTATTATTTTATTATTCAAGTCTTCGTTATTTTTGTGCATAAAGTTTTGTGGAGCTGAAAATTTTGAAAAAAAAAAGGAATTGAAAAAAAAAGAAAAAAAAAGAAGAAAAAGTCCACCCAAAGTATTGCAAAGAAATAAGTTTGGGGGTGGAGGTTGTTGAAAAAAAAAAAGAAAAAAAAAGTGAAAGTTGTATTGATTCTTTTGCTCCTTGTTGCACTTATTCAGTATTTTGAGGCTTGAATTGTGAAATTTACATGATTTTGTATCTCAACTTTTGTTTTCATTTTCCTACCACTTCTTTCTTAACCCATACCCTTGGCTTTACATTACAAGCTTATAAAGTCCCTTTTGATCCTTGGTTGTGTGTTCTTTATATTAGTGGAGAGAGAGATGAAAAACAACCTTATGGATGTGGGTTTGATGTGCATTTGCTGTTTTATAAACTCATTTGGGCTTGTACTCTATGAGGAGATTAGGTCTTTCATTCATGTTCTTGGGAAGTCATTTGTGCATAAGAGTTGCATGTGAGAGACGATATGATAATTAGATTGTTCATGTGTGATACTTTGGAATTAGATTGTGAAGCAGTTTCTGAGGATATGAATGATTTTTAATACCCGATATTGCCATGTTTGAGTCTGCTTTGAGTTTTAGTTTTGTTTTATTTTGATTTTCTTTTACTTGAGGACAAGCAAAAGCTTAAGTTTGGGGGAGTGATGAACCTGCAAAAATTCATATTTTTACGGTTCAAAATCTTGGGTTTTCATCCTCTTTTAATCTTTTTGATTGAGTTTGTTCTCAAATTTCTTTTATTTTTAGTTATTCTAAATTATATTTTAATTGTGTGATTTTATGTGTTTTTGTTAGGTATTTGTATATGGAAAAACTGGACACTTGAATGATGAAGAAAAGCTGAAAAATCAAGTCAGGAGCTCGTTGAGCGCCTGAGCGCTAGAATCCCACCGCCTGAGCGCTTGTCTAGCGCTTGAGCACTGGCGGTGAGCGCTTGAGCGCTGGTTACGAATACTACACCGTTACTTGAGTGACTGAGCGCTTGAGCGTTGGAGAATGAGCGCCTGAGCGCTGGACGCATAACAGCAGCGTGAAATTCTTATAAAAAAGAAAGTTTTGCCAAATTGAACACATCTTTTCACACTTTTCTTTTTACATACTCTTAGACACTCTGCGGCAGCCGTCAAGACAACTCAATCCTAATTTGGTGTGGGCGCATCAAGACTTGAAGATTAGGGATTCTCTTCAATCTTTCCACTAATTATCAATGGAGTTTGTCATCTTCTATTCTTTGTTTTGTTCTTTCCCTATGTGTAACTAACTTCCCCTCATTAGGGGGACGATGGATCTTGATACTTTAATGATGTAATTTCTTTTATGGGTTTAATGCATGCTTTTATCTCATGATTTACGTGTTTATCTCTGTTCTTAATGTTTTTCTAAACCTGATCAATTTAGGAATGATAATTTGGGTTTATGTATGATCTGGGAAAATTTGCATGAACCTAGAACTTGTGATAAACACCATAATTTCTGCAATCGCTAGGGATAGACATTGTGGGTTATGTGGTCTTTCTTTTAATTCCCTCATGCTTGATAATGCTTTTCTAATTGGAGTTAGATTAAGGGATTAGTTAATTTCAATCAGCGTAAGAGGATTAACATACCAAGGGATTAGGTATTAATTAATGTTGGGATTTGACCATGAATCATTGAAATAGAACATGTTTTAAACCAATATTTAGAAGTGCATTTGAAAGAGATCAAGTGAAGTCTGAACCCTAACACTTTCTTATTATTGATTTCATCTCTTGTTAAATTGCTTGATTTTACTTTGTTTAGTTTTAATTACTTTCTTTTAATTATCTTTATTTTCACTTTTTCCAACTTCCATCTTTTGATTGGCTTAAATAGTGTTAATTTAACGAATTTGGTAATTGGCAATATAATCCTCATGGGACGATTCTCTTTTCACTACTTTATTACTTTTTGCGATTCGGTGCACTTGTCGATTTTGACATCAGTCATATCTATATTACCTCATCCTTTACCTTGACCCCATTACAACTTTAAATAAAGTCCTCATGATTTGTGTGTGCATATATTCTGAGTAGTGGAGAAGTAGAAGATAAGCAAACTTATGATAGTGCAATTTTCATGGGTTGAATTATGTGAAATACCTACCTTTTAAACTCTTGAGGGATTGAGAGTTGAATCCTGTGAAGATCTATCATTCTTGACTCATGTTTTTCAATTGAAATATCCTTGCTTGTTGATTTGAGATGTGAAGATATGTTACCTCATGAATGTTTTGATTACTTCAATGATTGATTGCTCTTCATTTTTAAATATTATTAGAAATTGAGTCTTTTAGAGTGTTTAGCTTTTGAGTCTGTTTCGTTTTTTGTGAGTGATCTTATGTGTTTTGCTCAGGAGTGCAAAAAGTTAAGTGTGGGGAAATTTGATGATCACATGTTTTATACATTAATAAGCTTTCATTTTTAGTCATTTACACTCTCCATGTACTTAATTGATTGAGTTTGGTTATGTTTTGTAAGTTTGGACTCAAATTGGACTTAATTGATCAGCATAATTTACGTCTTACACTGTTTCTTTATTTAGGCTATATCTTGGGATATAGGTGGCCAAATGAGGTGATTCTGGTGGCATTTGAAAGATAAGAGAGAGATCTACAACTTTCATGAAGATCTCAAAGGCCCAATCACACGAGTAGATAACTCAATTTAGGGTTGAAGTAAGAACTAGAGTGTTGTTCTTAATAGCTTGACCTATGTGTACTGCTCATGCCATATTTTGGGCTAGAGGTTGTCAAATGAGCTGAAAGTTGCTGAATAGTTGAGACCTATATCTACAACTTTCATGTTGAACACTGTTCAAGAATCGGAGGTCTAGTAGGTGATATTGGGCTTGAAAGTCAAAACAGAGGTGCTGAAACTGGGCTTGAACACTCTACAGTAATTGGCCCATATCTTAGGCTATAGGTGGCTAAATGAGGTGATTCTGGTATCCATTTTGAAGCCAAGATCAAGCCCTACAACTTTTATGAAGATCACATTTGCTCATTCTGATGCATTCAATAGAGACAAGGAATCTCCATAATTTTCCACTCACCAAAAGTCATTTGGCATTTTTCACTCATCCACTCACTAATGACTCAGCCCCCTTGTCATTTTGTATCTCTAATCCTCTATAAAAGGAAGCCTTGGCAGATCGTTGAAGGTGTTAGATGTCAGGTAGCAAAATGATGCTAGTTTGTTACTAGGTTTTCTTGTAGTAATTTTCCTTTGTTCTAAATTGAAGTTATGTTCTTCTTCTTCTTCTTCTTCTTCTTCTTCTTCTTCTTCTTCTTCTTCTTCTTCTTCTTCTTCTTCTTTCTTCTTTCTTCTTTCTTATCTATGAGTAACTAATTTTTATTTTGCTTGGGTGAAAGAGTGAAGCTCTTGGTAATGAAATAAGGTTAGATTTATTTCTCTCTTGTACTTAAATGATATATTTTCAAGTGGTCATTATACGTATTGTATTTTGTTTCCAATCAATTTAAAATACCCTCCTTGTAAAGTGGAGTTCTTGATTTGTTGTAGACAAGAGATTGGCACAACAAATGCTTTAACCCATTTACAAGTGTTGGTGTTAGAAACTCTTTTTGTAAAGTGGAGATCTTGATTTGTTGTAGACAAGATTTTGGCACAATGAATGCTTGATCCCATTTATGATTGGTGGTGTTAATAGATGATTAAAGGAATCATAATATAATTATGTATATAATTTTTAATGAACTTTGAACGTTGTATTTTCCGATTGGAACCTCCGTTATGTGTGGATTCTAATTGAGTTATAAAAGAATTAATTTTGTCCTTAATTTATTTACTAAAAGTGGATCTCCTAACCCAAGCAATTCCATTTTATTTGTGATCAAGTTTTATCACCTTTATTGTTGTAACAAAATATTTACTTTACCTTAATTAATTTTTCTTCATCAAGTCTCTGTGGTTTGACCTCGGACTCACCGAGAATTTATTACTTAAGATAACCTGCACTTGGGTTTGCAACTTAACTTTTAATCCACATCACCTTAGCAGATATAAGTTTCAGTACAGAAACTTAAGTTACCAAGTTTGACTTTTTCTTCTTATTTATCTCCTTTCTCACTAGCCTTCAACAAAAACAGAGAAAGAAGAACTGAAGGAAGAAAAGAGATAAAGGGGAAGAAAGAAAGAAGGAGAAGAAGAAAAAGAAGGGAAGATCAAGATCAAAGCTTGAAGATGGATTATCTATACAAGAGGTAAGGGTGTTCTTCATCTTTTTCCTCCTTTTTCTCTTCCTTCCTCCATGTATGTTGCCATGTGAGTTGGAATAGGTTATGGTTTGGATGAGTTTCTTTGAGTTTGAGTTGAAACAACTCTTAGGAATCTTGAAATAGAATTATTTTTGAGTTGATCTATGCATGATTTATGGCTTAAATCCTAGATGCATCCATGAAATTCCTTGGGTTGAAGGTTGAAGAATGAGTGTGAAAGTTAGGGTTTTAGTTCCAAAATCATGCTTAGATGCTTTAGAAATCATACATGTGATGTAGTTGACGTTTAGAGGTGTTTAAGGATCATATTTGTGATTGAAAACCCTTTAGAATGGTTAAGATTGGTGGATCTTGAGTGGTGCTCTGCAGAATTAAGCATAACCCAAAATTTTGAGGAGAAGTCATGACACATCCCAAGGAGAGCGGCCGCACTCCAGTCTATACCTTGTAACGATTTTTAGCTGAGCACAGGGAGCCGCGAAACAACCCTTTATGACGCGGCACAAATAAGTAGGAGCCGCGGCACTTCTAAGAAAAACTCTTCCTATACCTTGTTAGATCCTCCCTAAGGGAATTCTTGTAATGCCTGAAGTCCTAGTTTCTTCTTTATAGGTTGGGGGAGAGCTTGCATGATTTGTGAGTTATGCTTTACTCTCTTTGTGAATAAGGTTGAACCATAGAGAAATGGATCCCTTATGCAATAAGGTTGAACCATAGAGAAATGAATCCCTTATGTAATGAGGTTGATCCATAGAGATAGAACCCTTATGTAATGAGGTTGATCTATAGAGATAGAACCCTTATATAATGAGATTGATTTATAGACATGGAACCCTTATATAATAAGGTTAATCCATAGAGATGGTATCTTTATGTAATGAGGTTAATCCATAGAGATGAAACTTTAGAGATGGAACCCTTATGTAATGAGGTTGATCCATAGAGATGGAACCTTTATGTAATAAGGTTGATCTATAGTTCACCACAATTCCTAACTAAAGGAGTGAGACAAGCCCCTTGACCTAGCAAATGAGTGAGAAAAGCATTTTACTATAGGTGGAGTTGTGAGACAAGGGACACAATTTCTAACTAAAGGAGCGAGGCAAACCCCTTGACCTTACAAAATAATGAGACAAGCACTTTGTTAAAGATGGAATTGTGATGAGTTAAGTCCTATGCTAGGCTAAGGTAGAGTTAAGTCCTATGTTAGGCTGTGGATGAGTTAAATCCTATGCTAAGCTATAGGTGAGTCAAATCCTTTGCCAGGCTATGGATGAGTGAAGTCTTATGCTAGGCTAAGGATGAGTTAAGTATTATGCTAGGCTATGGATGAGTTAAATCCTATGCTAGGCTATGAATGAGTTAAATCCTATTATAGGCTATGGATGAGTTAAGTCCTATGCTAGGCTAAGAATGAGATAAGTCCTATGCTAGGCTATGGATGGGTCAACTTCTGTGCTAGGCTATGGATGAGTCAAATACTATGCTAGGCTGTGGACGAGTTAAGTCCTATGCTAGGCTAAGGATGAGTTAAGTCCTATGCTAAGAAAAGTTGATATTTGATAATTGTAAGGACGATTGTCTTATTTTTTATTGAGCTAGTTAAGAATTGTGGAAGTAGTACAGTCACTATTGTGAGATGGAACAATCCACTCATTACCAAGTAGTCTAAAGTCTTATGCTAAGAAAAGTTAATATTTGATAATTACAAAGATGATTGTCTTATTTTCGACTGAGTTAGTTAAGAATTGTGGAAGTAGTACATTCACTATTGTGAGATGAAACAATCCAGTCATTACTAGGTAGTCTAAAGGCTATTTAGCCTATTATACACAGATAAATGCAATAGGATACAGTTCTTGAGAATATCTAAGCTATATGTATGAGTTTAGTATTGGATTATGAGGTTGTTAGATGAATGTTTACATAAAGTCATAATGTGAATATTCTAGTGGTAGTGAGTAGAATCTCGTTTACTTATTGCAACTGTTAATCCAATGCTAGTAGTGTTATTCATTATGAGTTGATATTCATACTGTACTTATATAATGGTATTGAATAACTATACTAGAGAAGTGAGTATAGTATGCCTACTTTAATGAGTAAAGAATAGGCATGAGAAGGCTTTTGATATTTTATAATTGTGTAGACACTTGTTTAATATCGAAAGTATGATCAGTTTTAGATTTCAGTTGTAGATTTCATTTTTCAATACAATATGCTTAAATGCTGGTATTGGTTACTCATACTAAGAATTATGATTTCTCACTCTGCTGTGTTTCCATGTAAATCTAGGTAAAGGCCCTACGAGAGGGTAAAAAGATAAAGAAAACTGAAGAACTAGATTAGTTTAGTTTTAACGTTTTCAGTTCAAAGCTTATGTAATAATTTATGAGGATATAAAAGTTGTATATATGTATGACTTTTAGATATGGATTTCCATAATTTTTTGTTTAAATATTATGGATTAGTTGAAGATTAAGTTAGAAGTAGCATGACTGATACTGCTTACCCAGTTATACATTAAATATACTAGGGTGTCGGTGTTAGGCTGTTATAGTAATCAATTATCACAACTTAATTTCCCAAATAGGACCTTGGTAATCGATTACCAATTATAGTAATTAATTACCACAACTTAATTTCCCAAATAGGACCTTAGTAATCGATTACCACAACTGGTAATCGATTACCATAACTAGTAATCGATTACCACAACTTAATTTCCTAAATAGGACCTTGGTAATCGATTACCATAGTTGGTATTCGATTACCATGCTGTCAATTCCTCATTTAGTCACTTGGTAATTAATTATCATTGTTGGTAATCGATTACCACAATTCTAACAACTTGGTAATCGATTACTAACATAAGTAATTAGTTACCATGTTGTCTTTTCAACACCAGAATGTGTTCTAAGCATCAAATATCATAAATATCATCAAATGCCTAATTTTAAAACAAGAATCAATCATCCATACTCAATCTTTCCAAAATCCCCAAAACCTATCCATAAGAATATCAATATGCTATCCATCATTTACTTTTCAATAAAGCATCAAAATCAATTCCTAAACTCTATCAGGAGTATAAAGATATAGAGGTAGAAACATAAACCCCTACCTAGGCTCCTTTGAATCTATAGAAGTTGAAGGATGATACTTAAGATATGCTTGATGATGGATTCAAGACCACCTCTACCTAGAGCTTGATGAGAACTTTGAAAGATAGTGTTAGATGGCTTCCTAGTAAGGTTTTGAAGTATATGGCTATGGAGTTCTTCCATTCTTCTCTTCTATTTTTTTTTCTTTTGCTAGCTGAGAGAAAATGAAAAGAGAGATGTGAGTGTGTGTGTCTGTGTCTGTGTGGTGGGAAAATGTTGGATAGAAAAGAAAAAATAAGAACAAATAATTTGTGTGGCTATTATTAATTATGAGAGGTTTTGTCTCTTTAGGATACTTTGATCTTTCATTGATGAATTTCTAGCTTCCATAGGTGTTATAGAAAATTCTAGGATTCTACTAAGTTCCTATACACATCATTTAATAGCTTTCTATACACTCTCTTAGATAGCCATTAGGTTCTGTTTCTTTTCCATAACTTAATATAAACTTAAGGAAGTAACTAACTTGCTTATAAGTATCTGCCCTAACCCGTAATCTTTTCTAAAATAATCTCCATCCTCTATGTAATAACTCCACAAATTTTCATAATTTTCCAAGCTATTTTCCCATTTAATTTAACTTTTAAACACTTATTCTATTTATTATAAATATCAAACTAACTCAGAAAATTACAAAAATTAACGGGTAAATCACACAGGTACTAAAGAACTACTATAACAGTCATTGAAGCTTAACAGGATAAGGAGAATGTTACAATTCTCCCCTCATTTTAAAAAATTTTCCCTCAAAATTTAGTTATCTATTGTGAAAAACTTTGGGATCTTTACCAGACATTATACTCGAAGGGATTCCTTACAATGTAATAATCTCTTGAGTATTTGGGATTACTAATACAGGTGTTGTGGTCAACTTATGTTTCAATTCCTAGAAATTGGCTTCACACTCTGGTGTCCAATTAAATAGGCTACCTTTCGTAGTCAACCTAGTTCAAGGTAAGGTTATCTGGGAGAATTCTTTTATAAACCTCTTATAATATCTTACCAATGCTAGGAAACTCCTGATCTCTGTCACAGTAGTAGGTCTTTCCAAACGCACAAGTGCTTTCACTTTACTGGGATCCACTGATGCCCCTCCTTGGGATACCACATGACCCAAAAATTATACTTCTTTCATCCAAAACTCACACATTGCCAATTTAGCAAACAACTATTTCTCTTTTAGGATTTCCAAAACTCTCTTAAGGTGTTGCTCATGTTTTTCTACTGTCTTTGAATAGATAAGAATGTCATTTATAAAGACAACTACAAACTTATCCAGGTAAGGTCTAAAGATCCTGTTCAAGTAATCTATGAACACCCCTGGTGCATTGGTTAAACCAAAGGACATCATAAGATATTTATAATGGCTATACCTAGTCCTAAAAGAGGTCTTTGGGACATCCTCTTTCCTAACTCTAATATGATAATACTCTGATCTTAGATCAATTTTGAGAAGATCGTGGCTCCTCTCAATTAATCTATTAAATCATCTATCCTAGGCAAATGATACTTATTCTTAATGGTCACTTCATTTAACTGTCAATAATCCACACACAATCTCATACTACCATCTTTTTTCTTTACCAGGAGCATTGGTGCTCCTTAAGGTGTCATACTAGGTCTGATGAATTTCTTATCAATTTTTTTTTCTATTTACTTCTTAAGCTCTGTCAACTCTAAATGTGACATCCTATAAGGTGCTATAGATATAGGTTCAGTTCTTGGTACTAAATCTATAGTAAACTCTGTTTCTGGCTGACGAGCGCCGAACTCAATCAAAATTGTAATCGAGTTATAACTATGACTTGTAGCATAAGAAATAACATTGAATCGTCTCTCAATGATTATAAATGTAGTTTGACTAGATCAAGCCAAAATTAGGGAAAGGATATGTGAATAACAAAAGTAAAGTGAGAAATTCAATTAAAAGAGCAATCAATTCAGAAACCTATCCGAAATTGGGTTGATTCTATCATAGATCATTCAATAAACATTTGAAGTGCATTTGAACGGTTAATTTGGATTCAACCGAAATCTCTGCATCAAATCTAGAATTCATACTAGACAATCATCTAGAATTCAATTAACAATTAACACACAAATTTGCAATCGCACAATTCATGTTAGATCTATGTTAATTTGATCTCCGAATTCAATTAACCTAGGCACAAATCAGTAACCTAACCTCTATAATTTCGTGATTAATTCAGATCAATCAACCTAAATCCCCTCACAATTCTCAATCTTAAATTGAGATCCAATCATATCAAAGATAAACAGAATCACCATTCATGCATTCAAGATCAAGAAGAAGAAGGAGAAGAGGAATTCAAATGCAATTCAAACACAAAAACAGAACCAAGATTTCAAAAATCCAAACTACATTTTCTTTAAGAATCTCTTAATTGATTACAAAAGTTTAGCCCTCTATAGTTATCACCGTTAAGGAGCTTGAGGAAGAAGGAAGAAGAAGAGAGAAAGATCTAGATCTAGAGAGAAGGTGAGAAAAGTGAAGAAAGAGAAATATCTCTCGGATTTCTACTTCTATAGCTATAAACTAACTCCTATTTTGGCCTCACATCATTAGAACCCCATTAGTTACAAATCTTGGTCCATTATGAGTAATTGAGCCCAAACCCCATGTCATTTGGAGGTTTACAACTCAAGTTATGGATAAAACATTCTCAAAGGGTCTTTAAACTCGTGTTCTAACTTTCAGGCCCGATTAGCTCCACTAGATGTCCAATTTTGCCCTAGAGATCTTCATGAAAGTTGTAGAGCTCTCTTGCATCTTTCCTACTTGGTAAGATACAATTTTTAGATATCTATAACTTAAGATATGGCCGAAATACAGAAATAGTGTCAAACATTAATGATGTTGAAAAAATCAATTAAGCCCAATTTGAGCCCAAACTGACAAAACATGACTAAGCTCAATCAATTAAGTACATGGAGAGTGTAAATGATTAAAAATAACGGTTTATTAATATATAAAATATATGATTATCAAATTCTCTCACACTTAGCTTTTTGTTCTCCTGGGTAAAACACGTAAGACCAAAACTGGAACAAAGGATCGATATACAAACTAAAAAGCTAAAAACTCTAAAAGACTCAAATTCCAATGACATTCAAGAATGCAAAAGTTACAAGCAAGAAGAGTAACCAAAGATTTAAGGGAACAAAACATTCATGAGTTAACATTTCTTCACATCTCAAACAAACAAGCAAGGTATCTTTAATTTGAAAAACATGAATCAAGAATGATAGATCCTCACAAGAAACACCCTCAACCCCTCAAGTGTTTACAAGGTAAGTATTTCACTCAATTCAACCCATGAAAATTACACTACCATAAGCTTGTTTATCTTCTACTTTTCCACTACTCAAGCACATGTACGCACAAATCAAGAGGACTTTATTCAAGGTTGTAATGGGGCCAAAGTAAGGGAAGGAAACAATATAGATATGACAAGTTAAACACCCAAGAGAATAAAAGAGCATTGGGAAGGAACTTAATTGACAAACATGAAATTTTATCCCCCAAAATCATATAATGCACATTCCCTTTACATATTCATTTTTCTTTTTTTTATTTGATTTCTTTTCATTTCCAACCTCTCTTGCATTTATTCTTTTTTTCTTTCATTGTTTTTTTTATTTATGTTTCTTTTCATTTGGCCCTTTTTTTCTTTTTCTTTTTTTTTTACCAAACACTTTACATATTGCACATCAAATTACACAACCCTACACTTGAACTATTAATTACCCACAAGCAAAGGAGCTCCTCAAATGAAAATGAACCAATGATCTCCCATTCCCTAAGGTAAGGTAAAAGTTGTTACCAAGTGGCTCCAGTACTCAAGAGGGGGGTGAATTGAGAATAGAAAATTTTTGCAAATGCTTTTAAAATAAAACAAATGTTGAAGCTAAAAAATAAAAGATGTGAAAAAGAGAGAGGAAGAGGAAATACTTATGAACAACAAATAATAAAATATACAATAATATTAAATGCAGTAAATAAAGAGATAGAGAAAAGAAGAGCATGCACAGTATTTATCCTGGTTCGACCACCAAACCACTTGTGGTCTACGTCTAGTCCTCGAAAATATCTGAGATTTTTTACTATGAATACAAGTTTCAATAAGTGCTTGCTACCGTTACAAAATAGAACACTTTTCACACACAAGGACACTCTACCCTTGTGTTAAAGCCTCAGCCTACAGGGATACCTCACCCTTATACAAACCTTGAGGGATACATCATCCTCGATACAGAAAAGCAGAAGATAGATGAATAGAAACTCTCACACAGAGTAAATATTACAACTTAAATTGCTAAGAGGCTCTCTAAGGATATCTCAAAGTTTTCACAAAAAGAGCACAGAAAATAGGTTAAAATTATAAATCACATTTTCAAAGCAAGCATAAAATTAATCAGATAGTTGGGCAAGCAACAGAAGAGACTCACGGTCTCTATTTACAGAGTCGTAGAAGAAAATAGCCATTGAAGCAATTAATTCACGTAATTAATACAAAATATGGTCATTTCTTTCTAAAATAGGATTCGTCTTTATTCGAATAAACCTTGTTTTATTCGAATAACATGTTCTTAAAATAACCAGTTCTGAATATGGATATTCGAATAACTCATGTGTTATTCGAATAACAGTGCTTTGAAAAGATTTCTAGAAAATAGGTCTATTCGAATAACTCAACAGTTATTCGAACAGCTTATATATAAACAAGCCATTCTGAAAGGTTTTATTCAAATAACATAATGTTATTCGAATAACACTTGTAAAAACAGAGGCACGCAACAGCCATTTGAAAATATTATTCGAATAACTCATGGGTTATTCGAATAACTTTGTTTCTGAAACATGTGTAAATACTTTTAAAAGCAGCCCAGAATATTTTTTTCAAAAATGCCAAAACCTTTTAAATCATTTTCAAGATTAAATATAGTTTTTGGATAAGTTTAAAAATATTTTTGTCTTTCCTTATAAAACTATGAGATATCCAAAAAGATCCTGTACACATAGACTTTAAGTCCTAAAGCTAATCTTGAAGTTCTTGGACTTGGTCTTCTTATCATCTTCATGTTTGTTATCATCAAAACCAAACTTCATTGTAGCAAAGTCAAACACATTCTCCCCCTTTTTGATGATGACAAACTATCATTGAGAAAAGCATTAGTTCATATAAATTAGAATTCACAAAGATAAAGTTTGGAGAACTTACTCCCCCTTTTATTCATAGGAGGTGTTTTAAATCAGAGATGTGCGCAGCACTCCCTTACTTTTGGAATCCAATAACTATTTTTATTTTTACTTGACTTTTCTCAAGAATTCCCTGTTATGATTTTTCTCGCCCTTTGGCATGATAAAAAAGTATAGGGGATCAAGACAAAACATGTAATAGGCATGGCAAATAGATAATATGCATATAATCTCATATAAACAGATAACATGATCAAAACATCAATGGCATTTATATTAAGTTTTAAATTACATGTACAGCCAAGACAAAAAAAAAAAAATACACTAAGAAATAAAACGAGAATAAAACAAAACAAAGTCTAAAAGTAGGCATTCGGTGGCGGAGGAGGAGAGTCAGGAGCTCGTAGGGTTAGCAAAGAGCGAAGGGCAGCCTGTTCACGCTCTACACCCTCTATCCTATCAAACAGAATAGAAAAGGTGTTGTCCATGTAGGCCCTATTGTCCTGCAAGGCTGCCATGATTTGATCCAAGGTGACTAGATCAGGAGCAGCAAGAGTAGGAATAGGTGCATCAGCAACAGGGACTTCTTCTTGGTCTTCGTCTTCAACTTCATCAGGGTACACCCAGCCCTTAGGAGTCTTGACCATCTTCATTTTGCTCAGGGTAAAGGACCCAAAAACATGATGGTGAGTTAGTTTTGTCGCTGATGCACACTTTTTAATTGTCGCATTTGCAAACCTAAGTGCAGGTTGTCTTAAGTAATAAAATTTCTTGGTGAGTCCGAGGTCGATCCACAGGGAATTGTTGAAGATTAAGGTGAAGTAAATATTTTGTTACTATGATTAAAATTATTTACTTGGGTAAAAAGATTCACTCTTGGTAAATAAAGTAAAGGTAAGATTAATTCCTTTTATAACTCAATTAGAATCCTCGCAACATGGAGGTTCCAATCGAAAAACTACAACATTAAAAGTCCATTTAAAATAATATACGTAATTATATTATGTTTCCTAAAAATATTACCACCACTTATAAATGGGTTAAAGCATTCATTGTGCCAATATTTTGTCTACAACAAATCAAGAACTCCTCTTTATAAAAATAGTTTCTAAATTATAAGAAACAAATTATAATACATATAATGGTTACTAGAAAATATAAATCATTTAAACACAAGAGAAGAATAAATCTAACCTTATTTTATTACTAAGAGCTTCACCCTTTCACCCAAGTAAAATAAAACTTAGTTACTCATAGATAAGAAGAAAAAAAGAGAGAAGAAGAAGAAGAAGAACATGACTTTAATTTAGAATAAAGGAAAATTACTACAAGAAAACCTAGTAACAAAATGGCATCATTTTGGTAACTAACACCTAACACCCTTAATGATCTGCTAAGGCCCCCTTTTATAGAGGATTTGAAATACAAAATGACAAGGGAGCTGAGTCATTAGTAAGTGGATGAGTGGAAAATGAGTGAAAAATGCCAAATGACTTTTGGTGAGTGGAAAATTATGAAGATTCCTTATCTCTGAAATCATTTAGCTCTGAAGTCATTGAATGCGTCAGAATGAGCAAATGTGATCTTCATAAAAGTTGTTGGGCTTGATCTTGGATTCAAAATGGACACCAGAATCACCTCATTTGGCCAACTATAGCCTAAGATATGGGCTAATTACTACAGAGAGTTCAAGCCCAGTTCCAGCACCTCTGTTCTGACTTTCAAGCCCAATATCACCTACTAGACCTCCGATTCTCGAAAAGTTTTTAACATAAAAGTTGTAGATATAGGTCTCAAGTATTCAGCACCAAAATTTCATCCCATTTGACAATATCTAGCCTAAAATATGGAATGAACAGTGTCCATAGGTCAAGCTATCATGAACAGCACTCTAGTTCTTGCTTCAACCCCAATTTGAGTTATCTACTCGTGTGATTGGGCCTTTGAGATTCTGTTAAAAGTTGTAGAAATTTCTCTTATCTTTCAAATGCCTCTAGAATCACCTCCAAAGACCACCTACAGCCCAAGATATGGCCCAAATACAGAAATAGTGTAAGACATGAATCATGCTGAAAAAATCAATTAAGTCCAATTTGAGTCCAAACTTACAAAACATAATAAAACTCAATCAATTAAGTACATAGAGAGTGTAAATGACTAAGAATGAAAGCTTATTAATGTATCAAATATGTGATCATCAAATTCCCCCACACTTAGCTTTTTGTACTCCTGAGCAAAACACATAAGACCACTCACAAAAAAAACGAAACAGACTCAAAAGCTAAACACTCTAAAAGACTCAATTTCTAATAATATTTAAAAATGAAGAGCAATCAATCATTCAAGTAATCAAAACATTCATGAGGTAACATATCTTCACATCTCAAATCAACAAGCAAGGATATTTCAATTGAAAAGCATGAGTCAAGAATGATAGATTTTCATAAGATTTACTCTCAATCCCTCAAATGTTTAAAAGGTAGGTATTTCACTCAATTTAACCCATGAAAATTGCACTACCATAAGCTTGCTTATCTTCTACTTCTCCACTACTCAGAACACATGCACACACAAATCATGAGGACTTTATTCAAGGTTGTAATGGGGTCAAGGTAAAGGAAGAGGTAATATGGATATAACAAGTTAAATACCAGAGAATAAAAGAGCATGAGAGCTGAGTTCAATTAACAAGCATGAAAGTTCATCCCAACTTCACCTAATACAAATTCCCTTTATGTATTCTTTTCCTTTCCTTTATTACCTTGTTGATCCTCTTCTTTTTACATTTTTTTCTATTTTTGATTTTTTTTGATTGATTTTTTATTTTTGATTTTTGATTTTTGATTTTTTTTTACAAAAAGAACATCATATATACATTTTTTTTAACCATTCTGCACACACACCCCCACACTTGTTCAAGAACTCATCGAATGACAAAACTAATGTTCTCTTATTCCCTAAGGTAATGTAAGAACATGGTTTTTCATTTAAGGCACATAATGAATTCGAAACAAAGAATAATCAAATAAGCTCAAAGGGGTTAAGCAAGGGGAAATAGGTCATTTGTAATGCTTTACGTTGGCAGGAATCAGAGAATTTCCAAGAAGTCATAAGAGTGCTTGATATCATATTGAGATAATATGCTGCTAAGCAAGGTTGACTATTTGATTAAAGTAGCTATTTCAAGAAAAATGCCTTAATCATATTAATGTATGCATATGAAAATGTAGTCTAAAAAAGAATTAAAACAAGTTCTAGAGTAACAATTTCATGAGTGAAATTCACACAAGAAAGAAGAGAATGGTACAAATGTTCAATCCATTCATCAATAGGCTCAAAATCTCACAAAGCATAATTCTATCATTCTTAGTCCACCAATTCAACATCCATAACCAAGCATGTAAATTTTAAGAAAGAAGACAATTTACTCAATCATGCAAATTTCCCTAAATTTGAATTGCTACTTCCACACAAACTAGTTGTCTACCCAATTACTCATTACTCTGCCACCAATTTTTGATGCGTCTCAAGAGTAAATAATTTACTCCTTACACTGTCATCCCTAATTACTTTTGTTGTTAATAAATTACTGACAAACATATAAACACAACAAACATATTAACAAACACATTTCTTATTTTTTTTTGTTTTTTTCTTTGGTTTTTTTTGTTTTTTTTAAAGATGAACATAATATATACATTTTAAAATTTTTTTTTATCCAACTATCCTTCCCCCAACCAGATCACAACATTGTCCTCAATGTTAAAATATAGAAAGGTAAAGGATAGAAGATAGTACTTATTGTTGCAATTACTAAAAAGAGAAACCTTACACAAATTAAAACAAAAACAAAGGACAATAAATAAAACCAAAGATAAAGGAAAGTTAAAGATGAAGTGCCAGATCACACTCTTGTTCTTTGCTGCCTCCCTTGTTGCTGCCTTCTGACCAATCTATCTGAGCTATTACTGGTTCAGGTTCATAAACAAAAGCTTGTAATTTATCAATTAATTCATCAGCAGTAAAAGCAGATATAAGGAGTTGTCTTGCCGAAGGTGTGGTAAAGCTCTGTTCCACATGGTCAACAAAAGATAACAAATTATCAAAGAAATTATTAATATTCAACAAACCTATGGGTTTATGGTGGATGTTCAGTTGGGCCCAAGAGATAATTTGAAAAACTTCTTCCAAAGTACCAAAACCACCCGGTAAAGCAATGAATGCATCAGAGTTTTCAAGCATTATCCTCATTCGTCCATGCATAGATGATACTTGAATTTCTAGCCCAATTGTTTGTCCAATGATGTTCCTTCGAGTTAAAGGTTCAGGAATGATACCTAAAACTTGACCACCTCTTATATGTACAAAAAGTGATACAGCCCCCATTAACCCAATGCTTACCTCCCCCATATACAACACGAATGTTCCTCGCGGCAAGTGTTCTACCAATAGTGCTTGTTGTATTTACAAACTCTAAACCCTTCCCATAACTTGTCCCACAAAATACACAGATACTAAGAAATCTACGAACTGAAGAAGAAGCTCCCTCCATTTCTACACTCACTCTCTTTGAATGATTATGAGTTGCAGAAAAGTAAAGAAAATGAAGTATTTAAATAGGGAAGAGAATAGAAAAAGTAATAATAGCTCCTATATGGGTAGGTTGGCTGTCAGAAAAGTTTGAATTTAAGAATTTTTTTTTATTTTTTTTATTTTTTTTATTTTTTTTTAGACTTCAAGAAAACCATCAGGGTAAAGAAGTCTAGAAACCCCTGAAGGATCCCGCCCAAAGGATCGTTTGTCCAAAACTCAAATATAATAAAATCATACAAAGATATAATAATAATAACAAATGATTACATACCTTTATGTACAGGTTTCATGGCAGATCTTTATACTGCACGTCATGAGTGTAGTAATACCAAGATGGCTCAGCCAATCTGGGCATTCTTCTCCCTCCCGCTTGTGGGATATCCCAGCCTATGCATCGTCCCTCTAGTTAAAGAGAGAAAATATGAATACGACGACCAGTGACCACAGCCATTGAGAGGTCGCTGGAGAGCCCATGACATTAAATCACAAGATCCAGCTCAGAGGCATTGTCACGTGAGAATGCAAACACGGGACGCTTCTATCTGTCCATCAGCAAGCAGAGCCTACGGTTAAAACCCGGGAATACTTGCGCGGCTCTCTATAGAGCATGGCACACGAACCTTATTTACTGACCAGCGTGTGAAGGTCCACCCAAGTCAATAACGGGTCTGCCACTGGTAGGGGCTCCTAATCTAATTAAAGACCAAGTACAACCGAAGTTTCGCCTTCTTTTTATTTTATTTTATTTATTTCTTATTTATATTTTTTTCTTTTTTTTATTTTTTTCTTTTTCTTTTTTTTTTTGAAGATGTACAAGATAATATATACATGTTGTTGTGATTGTGGCTCACATCGTCCTCTGGTTTCACGTCCAGAAACGGCTTAAATGCCTTTTATGAGTCGAGGATAAGCTTCCCATCTAATTTTCTTATAAATTGACAAACAGGGTCTTTTTGAGTCAGATTCCCAAGACTATAATGCTCTTGTTCGTCCCTGAAGAGATTCCACAAACTAAGAAGTTCACGCTGCACAATTCCACAATAATGCGTCTCAAGAGTAAATAAGATATTATTTAATGACTCCTTACTCAATCCATTCTTAATGAAAAATATTTTATCTTCTCTGTTTACAGAAACCATCCCCAAAGAGCGACATCGCATGTTGCAATTCCATCGTGCACACTTGTAACAAACTTTCATTCTTTTTGCTCTTCTTCTTTTTGAAAATGAACTTTTACCGAGACCAGACATGTATGGGATAAATGAATCTGAAGATTCACCAGCTAAATGAACCTTTGCTTCGATTATCCAGCGTATATCTTCTGGGATGCCCTTATATATTAACAATCTCAGTCTTTCACACCTAGCTTCATAGACTTTTGTTAGAGCATTTAGAGGGAGAGAAGGAAAATGCTTTCTTAGATTTGAGAAAATGACATCCATTTTAAAAGGAAAATAAATCACTTATTATGGGAAACTGAAAAATAAACTGACTTGAGAGTCACGGAGTACCGTTATCCGCCATTTAACTGGGAACACAAAGAACTGCAAAAAGAAAGAAATAACAGTAAAATAAATTCAACTCATAACAAGGATTAGAAAGAGAAATGGATTCTACCTCAACAACTTGATGTTCTAGAAACGGTTTGAGTCTTTGTCCATTGACCTTAAATACAATACCATAGGATTCTCAATGTCTATGGCCCCATAAGAATACACATGTTTGACAATATAAGGACCAATCCACCTAGATCTCAATTTTTCAGGGAATAGGTGAAGACGAGAATTATAAAGCAGAACTTTTTGACTAATTTCAAATTTTTTTCTCAAAATTGATTTGTCATGAAAAGCTTTTGTTCTAGCTTTATAAATCTTTGAGTTTTCATATGCATCATTTCTTAATTCCTCAAGTTCATTCAATTGCAATTTGCGTAACTTGGAAGCATCATCAAGACTTAAGTTGAAAGCTTTAATGGCCCAAAATACTTTATGCTCCAATTCTACAGGCAAATGACAAGATTTTCCCTAAACTAACCGATAGGGAGACATGCCTAAAGATGTTTTAAAAGTAGTACGGTAAGTCCAGAGTGCATCGTTTAGTCTTAAAGACCAATCTTTACGATTTGGGTTAACTATTTTTTCCAAAATTTGTTTGATCTCCTTATTTGCTAATTCAACTTGTTCACTTGTCTGAGGATGATAAGGGGTTGCAATTTTGTGGGTAATGCAATATTTCTTCATTAAGGATTCAAATGGTTTATTGCAAAAATATGTTCCCCCATCACTAATGATAGCTTGAGGAATTCTAAATCGACTCAAAACATTTTCTTTTAAAAATTTTAGAATAGTTTTATGATCATTGTGCCGACATGGAATTGCCTCAATCCATTTTGAGACATAATTAATTGCAACCAAAATGTACACAAATCCAAAAGATGATGGAAATGGACCCATGAAATCAATTCCCCAACAATAAAAAATTTCAATGACAAGGATAGGGTTGAAAGGTATCATATTTCTTTTAGAAATGGACTCCAATTTTTGACAACTTTCACAACTTTTGCAAAAAGTATAACTGTCCTTGAATAAAGTAGGACAATAAAATTCACACTGCAAGGATTTCGCAGCTGTTTTCTTTGAAGAAAAATGACCTCCACATGCTTCTGAATGACAAAATTTAATGACATTACTTACCTCATTGTCGGGTATACATCTCCGAAAGATTTGATCAGGACAATATTTGAATAAATATGGGTCATCCCAAAAGAAATTTTATACCTTAATCAAAAATTTTTTTCTGTCTTGGTGTGTCCACTGAGGCGGCATCTTACCTGTTACAAGAAAATTGACAATGTTAACAAACCAAGGCATGGAATTGATAGAAAATAAAAATTCATCGGGAAAAGAATCATTGATAGATGTGCTATCAAAAGATGAGCCTGTTGTCAGCCTTGACAAATGATCTGCAATAACATTTTTGGCACCTTTCTTGTCTTTTATTGTGATGTTGAATTCTTGAAGCAACAAGGTCCATCGTATCAACCTAGGTTTGGCATCCTATTTAGACATTAAATATCTAACAGCAGCATGATCAGTGAAAATAACAGTGGACGAACTAATTAAATAAGCTCAAAATTTGTTCAATACAAAAATTACAGCAAGTAGTTCTTTTTCAGTAGTGGTGTAATTCATTTGTGCACTATTTAAAGTTCGACTTGCGTAATAAATTACATAAGGCTTACCTTCCTTTCTTTGGCCTAAAACAGAGCCAACAGCAAAATCACTAGCATCACACATCAACTCAAAAGGCAAAGACCAGTCAGGAGATTGCATGATAGGAGTAGAAGTCAAAAGACCGATTAATGTTTTAAAAGATTTCTGACAATCTTGAGTCCAATTAAATGGTGTATCTTTTGTTAGAAGATTACATAAAGGTCTAGATATGGCACTAAAGTCCTTTACGAATCTTCTGTAAAATCCTGCATGTCCTAAAAATGAACAAACTTCTCTGACTGTTTTTGGGAAAGGCAAATGAGCAATTAATTCAACTTTGGCCTTATCAACTTCAATTCCTTTAGAAGATATCACATGACCTAACACTATTCCTGAGGTAACCATGTAATGACATTTTTCCTAATTTAACATAAATCCTTTTTCTTCGCATCTTTTAAGAACTTTTTCCAAATTATCAAGACAATTTTCAAAAGAATTTCCAAAAATTGTCAGATCATCCATGAAAACCTCTAAATAATGCTCAATCATGTCATTGAAAATACTTAGCATGCATCTTTGGAAAGTTGCCGGAGCATTAGAAAGACCAAAAGACATTCTTCTATATGCAAAAGTGCTAAAGGGACAAGTAAAAGTGGTCTTTTCTTGATCCTCCAATCTAATTGGTATTTGATTATACCCTGAATAACCATCAAGAAAACAATAGTAGGGATGTCCTGCTACTCTTTCCAGAATCTGATCAAGAAATGGCAATAGAAAATGGTCTTTCCTAGTAGCTACATTTTATTTTCTGAAATCAATACACATACGCCAACTAGATGAGACTCGGGTAGGTATTAGTTCTCCTTTTTCATTTTCAACCACTGTTATTCCAGATTTCTTAGGCACAACTTGTGTAGGGCTTACCCACTGGCTATCAGAGATAGGATAGATAATTCCAACATCAAGTAATTTAAGAACTTCAGCTCTAACTACCTCTTTCATGTGTGGATTTAATCTTCTTTGAGATTGTTGAGATGTTTTAGTATTATCCTCTAAATGTATTCTATGTGTACAGATTAATGGATTAATGCATTTTATATCCTTTAATGTCCATCCAATTGCACTTTTATGCCTTTTAAGTACTTCTATCAACCTACCTTCTTATTCTTTAGTCAGAGATGAGGAAATTACCACTGAAGAGCTTTGTTCTTCTCCCAAAAATGTGTACTTCAACCCATTAGGTAATGACTTTAGTTCCAGTGTGGGTACTTCTTCATGGGTATCTTCATTCATGGGTTTTATCTCTTTGAATTTCTGCTTCAATCCCTTGTATTCCATTACCTGTGAACAATCAAGTAAAGAACATACTTCAAAAATATCATCATCTAATTGTATCTGAATCAAATGAATTAATTAAACAAATTTCTAATGGGTCAGAAGAACTCCTGATTTGAAGATGATCATCTATAATGACCTCAATCCCTTCAATATTTTCCTTGTCATCATAAACTTCATATGGTTGCTTGCACATGTTGAAAACATTAAGCTCCAATGTCATATTTCCAAATGTTAGCTTCACCACTCCATTTCTGCAATTTATCAAAGCATTAGATGTTGCTAAAAATGGGCGACCCAAAATAACAGGAACTGACTTAGAACTATCAACCATAGGTTCAGTTTCCAAGATAATAAAATCTACAGGATATATGAATTTATCAACTTGTACCAACACATCTTCTACTATTCCTTTTGGAATTTTAATTGATCTATCAGCAAGTAGAAGAGTTACAGAAGTTGGTTTTAACTCACCAAGATTGAGTTGCTGATAAATTGAATATGGAAGCAAATTAACACTAGCACCAAGATCAAGTAAAGCTCGTTCAATTTTATGTTCTCCAATAATGCATGAAACTGTAGGACAACCAGGGTCTTTATATTTCAACTCATTATTGTTTTGAATAATGGAGCTTACCTGTTCAGTCAAAAAGGCATTCTTTTTCACATTATGTTTCTTTTTAACAGTACACAAGTCTTTCAAAAATTTGGCATAACAAGGAATCTGTTTGATAGCATCTAACAGAGGAATATTGACATTCACTTGTTTAAAAATTTCAAAAAATGTCACTGTTATGATTCACTTTACTTGAATTGTTTAATGCTTGAGGAAATGAGGGTAAAAGAGAGGGTTTGGTCTCCTTTTGACTAGGTGGCTTATCAACCCCTTCCTCATCTTTGGGAATTGAATCATCATCTTTATCAAAAAGTTTAGGAATTTGTTTTTCAACAACCTTTCCACTCCTAAGAGTTATCACTGAGTTGACTTGATCTATTTTTTGACTTTCTGAACTACCCTCATTTAGGCTAAACTGACCCTTGGGATTTGGTTGAGGTTAAGAGGAAAACTTTCCTTTCTCATGAATGGCAAGTACAGAAGAAAGTTTAGCAAGAGTGTCTTTTATGTCAATCATGGCTTGAGTGTTTTGGTTATTGATGGCCTCTTATTTTTCCATGAATGCATACAATATTCCTTCAATGTTTTTCTTATATGGTGGGATATAGGGTGCATATCCTTGAGGATTTTGAGAATCTTGCTGTGCCTGAGGAGGTGGTGGTTGCATGAATTGTGCTTGGTTGCTATTCCTGCAACTGAAGTTCAAGTAATTTCTCCATCCTGGATTGTATGTATCTGAAAAAAAAAGTGAATGGCTTTTTAAAATTGTTCATTGCATTTACTTGCTCATGCACAACTTCTTTAAAAACAGGAATTTTTGGACATTCATTTGTTGAGTGTCTTAATTCATCACAAATGTCACAAATTTCTTCATTTTACACAGATTTGATTTCTTTTACTTTCCCGGATTCCATGACTTCAACCTTTCTAGCCAAACTAGCAAACCTAGCATTTAGATCTTCTTCTTGACTAAGATGATATTTTCCTTTACTAGCATTTGCAAGGTTATATCTAATTGAATTTTTAGAAGGATTAGTACTATGCCAAGATTGAGAATTTTCAGCCAAATGGTTTAAATAGTCTAAAGCTTCTTCGGATTCTTTATCAAGAAATTCACCATTGCACATTGTTTCCACAAATTGCTTGGTTTCAGGTGTTAACCCTTCATAAAAGAAGCTTATAGTGCGCCATTTTTCAAAACCATGATGTGAACAAGAATTTAACAAATCTTTAAAACGTTCCCAATTTTGAAAATATGCTTCATTGGAATTTTGGAAAAAACTTTGGATTTGTCTTTTCAAAGCATTGGTTTTATGTGTTGGAAAAAATTTCTTCAAAAATTCACCTTGCATTCCTTGCCATGTGCCAATTGATCTTGGTTTCAAAGTGTTAAGCCAAGTTTTTGCTTTATCTTTCAAAGAAAGAGAAAATAATTTAAGCTTGACAACCTCTTCAATGCAAGTTTGATCATGAAAAGTAGTACATACTTCCTCAAATTCTTTTAAATGTAAATATGAGCTTTCAAATTCTAAACCATGAAAATTAGGAAGTAAAGAAATCTTACCTGGCTTGAATCTAAAATTGTTGGCATTGAGTGGAAAGATAAAACATGATGGACTAGAATTTTGAGATGGTTGCAAATACTCACGCATGGTTCACAATGGTTGATTTTCATGTTCATATGCACACTTTCGTTTTTAGCCATTGTGCTTAATATGTGTGATTGTGATTCAAACAAATCAATATGTAAAGTACTTGGATTAACTCTAACCAAACAACAAGACTTTAAATCACGATACCAATTAAGCATAAACAAGTAACTTAAAATATAAAATAAAATGTACAAGCTAGCAGTATAAACCGACCAAATATATATTAACACTTAGTAAATAAATATTAACAAAGGTGTGGTATAAACTAACCACCAAATAAGTTAATAAGCATAAAAATTAAAAAGTTAGTATGTAGATAAATTAAAATGTTAGAAGCAAATAAAGTAAAAAGTTAGATATATGATAAAGTAAAAAGTTAGATAGTTAGTAAGAGAGTTAGTAAGTTAGTAAATAAAAAAAATGACAGAAAATAAATAACAAAAAAATGACAGAGAAAATAAATACGAGAAAATAAAGTACAGAAAAGTAAATTTAAAATATGAAAATCGGAGAATCGGCAAGCCGATTTTTTGCTCCAGCGAGAGAGAAGAGAAGAAAAAAAATTATTTCATTAATGATTAAAGATTACAGAGAAATTAGGGAGAGTTTCCCCCATAAGGTAGTATGCACAGAAATTAAAAAGGAAGAGGTTCCCCCACTAGTTAGTATGTTAGTATATATACAAAATTTTTACACCAGAAATTTAGTCTTCAAATCAAGTCCCCGGCAACGGCGTAAAAAATTTGATGCACACTTTTTAATTGTCGCATTTGCAAACCCAAGTATAGGTTGTCTCAAGTAATAAAATTTCTCGGTGAGTCTGAGGTCGATCCACAGGGAATTGTTGAATATTAAGGTGAAGTAAATATTTTGTTACTACGATTAAAATTATTTACTTGGGTAAAAAGATTCACTCTTAGTAAATAAAGTAAAGGTAAGATTAATTCCTTTTATAACTCAATTAGAATCCTCACAACGTGGAGGTTCCAATCAGAAAATACAACATTAAAAGTCCATTTAAAATAATATACGTAATTATATTATGTTTCCTAAAAATATTACCACCACTTATAAATGGGTTAAAGCATTCATTGTGCCAATATTTTGTCTACAACAAATCAAGAACTCCTCTTTATAAAGATAGTTTCTAAATTATAAGAAACAAATTATAATACGTATAATGGTTACTAGAAAATATAAATCATTTAAGCACAAGAGAAGAATAAATCTAATCTTATTTTATTACCAAGAGCTTCACCCTTTCACCAAAATAAAATAAAACTTAGTTACTCATAGATAAGAAGAAAGAAAGAGAGAAGAAGAAGAAGAAGAAGAACATGACTTTAATTTAGACTAAAGGAAAATTACTACAAGAAAACCTAGTAACAAAATGACATCATTTTGGTAACTAACACCTAACACCCTTAATGATCTACTAAGGCCCCCTTTTATAGAGGATTAGAAATAAAAAATGACAAGAGGGCTGAGTCATTAGTGAGTGGATGAGTGGAAAATGCCAAATGACTTTTGGTGAGTGGAAAATTATGGAGATTCCTTGTCTCCGAAATCATTTAGCTCTGAAGTCATTGAATGCGTCAAAATAAACAAATATGATCTTCATAAAAGTTGTAGGGCTTGATCTTGGCTTTAAAATGGATACCATAATCACCTCATTTGGCCATCTATAGCCTAAGATATGGGCTAATTACTGCAGAGTGTTCAAGCCTAGTTCCAGCACCTCTATTCTAACTTTCAAGTCCAATATCACATACTAGACCTCCGATTCTTGAAAAGTGTTCAACATGAAAGTTATAGATATAGGTCTCAGATATTCAACATCAAAATTTCAGCCCATTTGACAACCTATAGCCTGAAATATAGAATGAACAGTGCACATAGGTCAAGCTATCAGGAACAACACTCTAGTTCTTGCTTCAACCCCAATTTGAGTTATCTACTCGTGTGATTGGGCCTTTGAGAAATTCTTAAAAGTTATAGAACTTTCTCTTATATTTCAAATTCTACTAGAATCACCTCCAAAGACTACCTACAGCCCAAGATATAGCCCAAATACAGAAATAGTATAAGACATGAATCATGCTGAAAAATTCAATTAAGTCCAATTTGAGTCCAAACTTACAAAACATAATAAAACTCAATCAATTAAGTACATAGAGAATATAAATGACTAAGAATGAAAGCTTATTAATGTATCAAATATGTGATCATCAGTCGCCTTACCCGGATGATATCTTAACTCAAGGTTATAAGCCTTGAAAAACTCCACCCATCTATTATGCTTCATGTTTAGCTTCCACTAATCAACAGGCATTCTTAAGCTATCATGATCGCTGAGCACCTCAAACTAGACTTTTCATGAGTTATGTCTCTATAACTGTAAGGTAATCACCACGGTGACTAATTCTATATCATATCTAGGCTAGTCCCTCTCTTGCAGGTCTAACTACCTTGATGTGTAGGTGTCTACTTACCTTTTGTGCATCTGAACACACCCCAGTCCCTTCTTCGAAGTATAACTGACTATCATAAAATTCTCATAGGAATTTAGAATTACCAACACTAATGTAGTGATTAACTTCCTCTTCAACTCTTGGAAACCATACTCTCTCTCCAGAGTCCACTACTAAGCACTACCTTTTCTAGCTGACCTAATCTAGATAGCACTAACTGAGAAAGTCTACTTATAAACTCTCTGCCCTTGGTTACAACAGTTGCTCTTTCTATTTTACCTCTGCTTAAACTTTACTAGGGTTCTTTGTAATTTCCCCTCTTGAGAAATTACATGACCCGTAAATTGTACCACTTGTAACCTAAATCTGACTTTTGGCTAACTTGGCACTTAACCACTTTCTTCAAAAGTTTCCAAAATTACTTTTAGCATACTCTTCATGTCCTTTCTTAATTCTGGAAAACCCTTTAAGACCTACTCTTCTTAACTTTAATTCTATGAAAACCAGATCCTAGATCATCTCATGAGAAAATCCAAAGCATTTCTCAACCGATCTACCCGATCATCCTTTCTAGACAAAGACATTTATTCTTGTAACCAAGTGGCCTCAATACTCAAGAGGGGAGGTGAATTGAGTATGAAAACTAAGTTCACAAATCTTTCACAAATCGTTTGATAACTTATTTTTGTTGAAGCTATTGAATGATTAGAAATAATTGGAAGGATGAGATAAACACTTTTACTTATAACAGAAATAGTCTACGGAGACAGTATCCAAGAAAATCAATGAAACAATATACAAAATAAACAGAGGAGGGTTTAGAGATAACAAACACAGTCGTTTATCCTGGTTCGATCACCAATCCACTTGTGATCTACGTCTAGTCCCTAAGCAACAACTTGAGATTTTCCACTATATCTTCAAGCTTCAATGGGTGCTTGACAACCACTACAACCTTGAGCACTCAACCTTTTTGGAATACCTCACCCTTGGAGCTTGAGTCTCTTCAACTAAGGGATACCGCACCCTTTACACTTTTGGAGGGATGCCTCACCCTCTTTACAAAGCAATAATGATAGATAGAATGAAGCTCTCAATAGAGCAGATGAATACAAATTGAAGCTCTAATATGCTCTCAGAGATGTTTCACGTTTTTGACAGAAAATAGAGCAAGAAAATGATTTGAGGATTGATTCACGTTTGGCCGTATTGGTGATCAGTTTTTGGTTCAAGGTCAACCTCAAATAAAGACCCAACTTTGGTATTTATAAGTTTCTCATTTAATAGAGCCGTTGGGGTTTTCTGGGCATGCATTAAATGCATTAAATATAGCCGTTGGACGTTGTCAGGATTCTTGTAATCGATTACACAGCTCAGGTAATCGATTACATATGTTGTTCCAACGTGTTCTTGACTTTCTGGGCTCTGTGTAATCGATTACATTCTTGGTGTAATCGATTACATTCTTGGTGTAATCGATTACATGGCTTCTGACTTGTGTGTAATCGATTACATTCTTGGTGTAATCGATTACATGACTTCTGACTTGCTGTGTAATCGATTACAATATCCATGTAATCGATTACATGACTCTTTGAACGTGTTCATGCTTTTCTAGGCTTGATGTAATCGATTACATATATTGTGTAATCGATTACATGGCCTCTGACTTACTTGTAATCGATTACATTTCTCATGTAATCGATTATATGCCTTCTGTTTGCTGTGTAATCGATTACAAACATCATGTAATCGATTACATTGACCTCTGAACATATTTTTCAAGTCCAATAAAGCTTGTAAGTCATTTCTAATGTAAGTCATTTCTAACACCTTGAGACAATAGTTTAAACATGAATCTTTTTAAGAGTGTTAGTTTTAAGATTGAAACACAAGTTTTCTTGAAAGCCATGTTTATCTTTGAAATTTCCCATTAATTTTGAAATCATATATTGAAAAACTATTTGAGAAATCTTGAGAGCATTTAACATTAGTGTCATAAGTCTTATAACTAAATAAACCTTCTTGTCTTCTTTCTTTGATCTTGATTTTTCCTTTTGTGCTTGATCTTCACTATTGCGCTTGATCTTCGCTTTTGTCTTTGTTATCTTCAAAAACCATTTGACATGCCTTAGAGACATAAGCATTCACATTCTCCCCCTTTTTGATGATGACAAACTGATCATAGGAAAAAGAAAGAATTTTTGTAATTTTATATAATAGACATTTAGGCGCAATGCTCCCCCGGAGTTTATGCATGATATTGGGTTAGATTTCATGTAAAAAGCTTAAGAGCGCAAAAGCTCAATAACTCCCCCGTACTCATGCAGAGCACAATAACTCCCCCGTACTCATGTAGCCTTAATTACTCATGCAACCTTTATTTCATTTTTCTTTATTTTCCTTATTTTCTCCCCCGTTGGCATTATCAAAAAGACATAAGCATTAAAAAAATGGATAGCATAACAGCTATAGTTCATGATTCCCTAAATTTTTCCAGAACAACACTGCCAAGGATATCAATCAGTTCATGCAATATTGACAAACAGCCAAACATTCAAAGCGGAAACAAGTTCATATTTTATTAATCAGCCATGGACAAAGTAATGTTCTCACAGTCAGTATACCCAATAATCAAAGAACATCATAAATGTATACCAATGAAATATAATCAGAGTCAAAACAAAATAAATACATGGTGTTTATCAAAACAAATATCAAGGCAAGGAGCCATGATCACTGTCAGTGGCCTCGCTGTCACAAAAGACATCACCCTCTGGATCTGCAGCAGTATCATCGTTATCATCATTGTCATCGTTGGGCATAAGATCATCGTCAGAGTCCAAAGGCTCTTCATCATCAGTAGGAACTCCAGATGGGCCAGCGAAGGAGAGGGGAACCGGAGAGGCAGGGGATGTACGAGGTGCAGCAGCAGCGCTCTGAGGAATAGGAGGTCCACCCAGGAGAGATCGGATGGAGGCAAGCTCCTGATCAGAGTAGTCCATCCTCAGCTCAAGATGGTCAATCTTCTGCTCGATATGATCCATGCGTGTGTTTACATTAGCGCTCAGGTTACGCATTTGTGGAGCAGGAGATCAAGAGTAGTAGGAGTGGGAGCTGGAGCAGGGGCAGGAGCAGGATGCTGAGCCTCCTCATCCTCGTCACTATCTGGGTCGTGATGGATATGGCCAAAAGTGCCATGAGCAATGTAATGCCATCTGTCATCCACCTTATAGAGCTGGAGCTTCCTCAGAGTATGCAGCCCAATTGATTGTGGTCCTTGGAGCTGGTGTCCTTAGACTCTTCCCAGTGAAATGCGACAGGTGCTCATGTATAGTGGTTACCAACATGGCGAAGAGGAGAGCGAGTTCTTCTTTTTCTTGACGTCCAAAGCATGTGCTCTAAGATATAATAACCCCGCTTAATAGGCCTCCCTATAGTCATTGCCCATAATGCAATCACATAATCCCCGAGGACTTGGGAGTAATTCCTCCCCAGGAATTAAGCCACGGACCAAAGATAGTGGAGAACCCCGTTCTCCATGGTGAGGCCATAGCCATAATTCTTCGTTTAGGATCACTCGGGGGTGGTAGCCGGTCCTAATCAAAGAGAGAAGAAGCGTCTTGTGCTCAAACTCATGTCCCCATACATTGGCATTCCCACGGGCGAGCTCCATCCGGGTGAGCTTTGTCAGCCTATACCACTCGCCATTGATAACTGATTTATTACTTTTTCACTTCAGAAATGATATAGTTATCCTCAACCTTCAGGTTCGCATAAAAGACACGTACAAGATTAGGGTAGATGGCTTTCTCTATGCTCAGGAATCCTAGCAAGCCTAAGTTTTCTATTGTCCTAAAGCTCTCTAATGGTTCACTCTTGCAGAAGGTGATGGGTAGATACCTGGGAGAGATGATCTTGCGAAGCTGGAAGTTCTTCCGAAACAATTCAGCTCGCTTCACAGTGGAGAAGTGCCTCGTGAGGTCCAGGCCGGATATGTTACGTGAAGAACCACCAGAAGACCCTACAATGGCAGCCCCTGTTCTTGGGCGCTTTGAACGATGAGAAGATTCAGCCATTGAGGAGTAGGAGTGGAGTGGGAGGAGTGGAAATGGTTGGGGATGAGTGAGGAGAGAGAAAGGGACGAAATTAGGTTAGAGAAACGGAGATGGGGTTCGTGAGAGAAGGTGGGGAGATTTGGGTGAGGGATGTGAGGAGATTTTGAGAGATGGGTTGTGTGGAGAGGGGATTTCGGAGATTGAGAGAGGTAAAATAAGGGATTTCGATGGAGATTTGAGTGAGAAATGAGAGATTTTGAGGTTTGAGAGGTTTAGGGTGCGTGGGAGCAGAGGAGGAGGACGAAGAAGATGAACAGGTTCTGAAAAAAAAATGAGCTCTACGCGTCGAAAACCTTTTAAAACACTCTGTGTAATCGATTACATTGAGTGTGTAATCGATTACGTGAATTTTGGTGGGTGTGTAATCGATTACATTTTGGTGTAATCGATTACATGCTTTCTGGGAACCTTGTAATCGATTACATGGATATTGTAATCGATTACCTGAGTTTTGAGTTGATTGTAATCGATTACAAAAGGTGTGTAATCGATTACATGCGTGACAGAACCTGTGTAATCGATTACAAAGGCATTGTAATCGATTACCAGTACTTTTTAACATAGATTTTGCATTCCAGACAGCGTATAATCAACTTTAATCAATCTTAATTAGTTTCAAAACAGCTTAGATCAATTCAAAGCATCATTCAACCATATAATCTAATCATATTATGATTCAACTCATGTAATTTATCAAAAATTACTATTTTTACCAAGATTTTTACCATTTTTGGTGAAATTTTGAGGATGTTGAGTTGCTTGTGAGTCTTGGTCATGAGGGAGCACCTGCAAAACAACTTAGGGGAAATCTCCGACGCTCAAGTCAGTATTGGATTCAAATATAATGAAAAATTCAGAGATTATGCAGCAATTTGGCGTGATTATTCAAAAAAATGCAAGGTTATGCATTAGATTCAGGATTATGCAGCAGACGTTAATTTATGCATGAATGATCCAATATACCAAGTTCATTTCTTATGTAGAAAAATGCTTCTTTTGGTAGGGGTTTAGTGAAAATGTCAGCTAGTTGCTTAGTGGTTTCTACAAACTCAAGCATACAGTCACCCTTTTGAACATGGTCTCTAATGAAATAATGTCTTAATTCAATATGTTTAGTCCTAGAATGCAAAATGGGATTTTTAGACAAGTTGATTGCACTAGTATTATCACATCTTATGGGGATGTGATCAAGTTCAAGACCATAGTCCAAGAGTTATTGTTTCATCCAAAGGATTTGAGAACAACAACTCCCAGCTGCAATATATTCAACTTCAGCTGTAGACAATGCCACACTATTTTGCTTCTTGCTATGCCAAGAAACTAGTGAGCTTCCAAGCAAGTGGCATATCCCACTAGTGCTCTTTCGATCCATTTTGCACCCAACAAAATCAGAATCAGAATACCCAACAAGACTACATGAGGCACCTTTAGGGTACCATAAACCCATTTGTGATGTGCCTATTAGATATTTCATTATTCTTTTAACAATACTTAGGTATGATTCTTTAGGATTAGCTTGATATCTAGCACACATGCATACACTAAACATTATATCAGGCCTACTTGCAGTAAGATAAAGGAGTGAGCCAATCATACCTCTATATTTTGTAATTTCTACTGATTTACCTCCTTCATCCTTGTCCAAATAGCAAGAGGTGCCCATAGGAGTAGCCATATGCTTGGCATTGTCCATTCCAAACTTCTTGAGCAGCTCCTTGCAATACTTGGATTGGCTTATGAATGTTCCTTCTCTTGTTTGCTTGATTTGGAGACCAAGGAAGAAGTTGAGTTCACCCATCATAGACATCTCAAACTCACTTTGCATAATATTTGAAAATTCTTTACAAAGAGAGTTGTTAGTAGCTCCAAATATAATGTCATCAACATAGATTTGAACTAGAAGTATGTCATGCATTTTATGTTTTATGAAAAGGGTAGTGTCAACTTTGCCTCTAGAAAATCCTTTTTCTAAAAGAAATTTGCTCAACCTTTCATACCAAGCTCTAGGAGCTTGTTTCAAGCCATACAAGGCCTTTTTCAGTTTAAAAACATGGTTGGGCATTGCAAAATCCTCAAAACCAGGAGGTTGTTCTACACACACCTCTTCTTGTATAAAACTATTTAAAAAGACACTTTTAACGTCCATTTGATAGAGTTTGAAATCCATGATGCAAGCATATGTAAGTAACATTCTAATGGCCTCTAATCTAGCTACGGGAGCATACGTTTCTTCATAGTCTATGTCTTCTTCTTGATTATATCCCTTAGCTACAAGCCTAGCTTTATTTCTTATTATTAAGCCCGTTTCATCAAGTTTGTTTCTAAAGACCCATTTGGTGCCAATATTGGATGATCATTGGGCCTTGGAACTAATTCCCAAACTTGATTTCTCTCAAATTGGTTTAGTTCTTCTTGCATGGCCAAGATCCAATGCTCATCATTAATGGCCTCATTTATGTCTTTAGGTTTAACTTGAGAGACAAAGGCTAGGTGATTACATGCATCTCTAAGTGAGTTTCGAGTAATTACCCCTTTTGATACATCACCTATCACCTTGTCAAGAGGATGATATCTTGAAGTCCTCCATTCCTTGGGTAGATTCACAATTTCTGAATCTTCTTGCTTTTTGGATTCTTTCTCTTGATTTTCCAAGTGTGTTTTTGCCAAGATTTCTGCAACATCATCAACAAGCTCCTTTCTCGGCTCATTTGGGTTAGTTTCATCAAATGCAACATGTATGGACTCTTCTATGGTCATAGTTCGTTTATTATAGACTCTAAAGGCCTTACTATGAATAGAATAACCAATGAATATTCCCTCATCAGATTTTGCATCAAACTTCCCCAAGTTATCTTTTCCATTATTCAAAACAAATCATTTACATCCAAAGACATGAAAATGTGACACATTTGGTTTCCTTCCTTTGTACAATTCATATGGGGTTTTCTTTAAAATTGACCTTATTAGGGCTCTAGTCATAACATAACACGCGGTATTGACCGCATCGGCCCAAAAATACTTAGGAAGGTTGACTTCATTGAGCATAGTTCTTTCCATTTCCTCTAAAGATCGATTTTTCCTTTCTACAACACCATTTTGTTGTGGTGTCCTAGGGGCAGAAAAATTGTGTTCAATGCAATGTTCATCATAAAAAGTTTCAAAATCATGATTTTCAAATTCACCACCATGGTCACTTCTTATGGATGCAATACAAAAACTTTTTTCGTTTTGGATAACTTTGGCAAGTTTTCTAAATGATTGAAAAGCATCATTTTTGTGGGCCAAGAATAATGTCCATGTAAACCTAGAAAAATCATCCACAATCATTAATGCATAGTAATTCCTACCAAAGCTCATAGTTCTAGATGGTCCAAAAAGATCCATGTGTAAAAGTTGTAAAGATCTAGAAGTTGAGACTATGTTCTTAGCTTTAAAAGAGACCTTTACTTGTTTTCCCTTTTGACATGCATCACAAAGTTTGTCTTTTTCAAATTTGAGCTTTGGAAGACTAATTACTAGTTCTTTAGAAACTAATTTGTTTAAGTGATCCATGTGAATGTGAGCAATTCTTCTATGCCATAACCATGAATCATTTTCTTTACTCATAAAGCATTTAGCATCATTTGAGGAGATATCATCAAGACTAATCATATATATATTATTGACCCTATGACCAACAAACTTAACTTGTTTATCATCCTTTCCCTCAATTATGCAACAAGAAAAATCAAATATAACTCTATTGCCTTTATCACACAATTGACTAATACTAAGCAAATTATGTTTAAGTCCTTCAACAAGTAAGACATTATCAATAGAAGATGAAGGGATCTTACCAACTTTGCCAATTCCAAGAATCTTCCCTTTGTTGTTATCACCATATGTGACATGACCATGTTTCTTGTGTGTAAGGGAGGAGAACTTGGAGCCATCACCGGTCATGTGCTTGGAGCAACCACTATCAAGATACCAACTTGAGCTCTTGGTCTTCAAGCACACCTACAACACACATTCAAGTTTTAACTTGTGGTACCCAAATTGTCTTGGGTCCTTGTGTGTTAGAATTAGGCATGGTGCCTTTAGGAGCCCAAACTCTTTTTATTCCAACCTTAGTGTTTATGTTCTTTCTAACATAACAAGTTAATGCACTATGCCCTTTCTTACCATAATGAAAACATTTGACAAAGGGACTACTTGAGGTATTTGAGGAAACAAAGAAATTCTTATAAGATTTTTTATGATTGTTTGGATTAAATCCCAAGCCAGCTTTTTGAAAAACACATTTTTGTCTCCCTAACAACACATTTAAGTTATCTCTTCCAAAAGTGAATTTTGCAAGAGTGTTGTTTAAGTCTTCAATTTCTTTTTCAAAAGCTTTACATGATGAACAAGGTAATGATATGGATGCACTATCATGTGAGGAACAAGTCATGCATAATGAATTAGCATCTGTGAGTCCTAAGGTCTCATTTTCGATTTTAAGTTCATTTATCTCCTTGGTTAAAGTAGAAACTTTCTTTGTCAATAGGGAGATTGTTTTATTAGAAGACAAAATCATTTTTGTGAGCCTCAAAGATTCATCATGCAATTCTTGAAAGGCATCTTGTAATTCATCATAAGAAGGTAAAGGTTCTAGGTTAGAGGAGGTTACCTCGGTGTTGCTTTCTTCACTTTCTTCTCCTTGAGCCATGAGGCAAAGATGGGCTTCTTCATTCTCTGAATCGTCGGAAGAGCTTAAGTCATTGTCCTCCCAAGCTATATATGCTCTTCTTCCTTTCCTTTCCTTAGAAGGCCTTTTCTCAAACTTCTCCGTCTTCTTGAGATACATAGGACACTCCATTTTCATGTCTCCTGGTTTTCCACATTCATAGCATTTTGGAGGAGTAAAGGATCATTCTCCTTTGTGATATGCTTTCTTTTGAGGAAAGGGTGGCCTTCTTTGAAATCCCTTGTTCTTTAGGAATCTTCCAAACTTTCTCATAAGGAGACTAAGATTCTCCTCACTTAGCTCCCCACTTTCACCATCCTCTTCACCATCTTCATCATCATCTTCAATTGTAGAGGAAGTAGCTTTGAGTGCGATTTCCTTCTTCTTTTTGTCATGCTCTTCATTTTGGTTGAGCCTATTTAGTTCCAGCTCATGTTCTTTAAGCTTTCCAAATAAGGTGGCTAGAGACATTGTTGATAAATCTCTTGATTCCGCAATCGCCGTCACTTTGGGTTTCCAATTCCTGCTTAGACATCTCAACACTTTGTTAATAAGATCCTCATTAGGAAATGTCTTTCCTACTGAGATAAGATGATTAACAATATGAGTAAACCTCTTTTGCATATCTTGAATACTCTCACCTTGGTTCATTCTAAACAATTCATATTCATGAGTAAGAATGTTTATTCGAGATCATTTTACCTCACTAGTACCTTCATGAGTTACTTGTAGAGTATCCCACATTTCTTTTGCAGTTTTACAATTTGATACCCTAAAGAATTCATCATACCCCAAAGATGTGGTGATGATGTTCTTGGCTCTCAAGTTGTATTGAACCTTTTTTTTATCATCATCGGTCCATTCATTTCTAGGTGTATTAATTTTCTCACTATCTTTAGTTTGTGTTGGGACAAAAGCACCATTTTCAACGGAGTCCCACACATCTAAGTCAATAGCTTCAATAAAAATTTTCATCCTTTCTTTCCAATAGGCATAACCATCCCCATTGAAATAAGGAGGTCTGTTTATAGAAGAACCTTCATTTGAAAAACCATTTGAAGCCATTACTTCTCTTGAAACTGCTAAGCTCTTTATACAAGAGTCTAGCTCTGATACTACTTGTTACCAAGTGGCCTCAATACTCAAGAGGGGGGGTGAATTGAGTGTGAAAACTAAGTTCGCAAATCTTTCACAAATCGTTTGATAACTTATTTTTGTTGAAGCTATTGAATGATTAGAAATAATTGGAAGGATGAGATAAACACTTTTACTTATAACAGAAATAGTCTACGGAGACAGTATCCAAGAAAATCAATGAAACAGTATACAAAATAAATAGAGGAGGGTTTAGAGATAACAAACACAGTCGTTTATCCTGGTTCGATCACCAATCCACTTGTGATCTACGTCCAGTCCCCAAGCAACAACTTGAGATTTTTCACTATATCTTCAAGCTTCAATGGGTGCTTGACAACCACTACAACCTTGAGCACTCAACCCTTTTGGGATACCTCACCCTTGGAGCTTGAGTCTCTTCAACTAAGGGATACCTCACCCTTTACACTTTTGGAGGGATGCCTCACCCTCTTTACAAAGTAATAATGATAGATAGAATGAAGCTCTCAATAGAGCAGATGAATACAAATTGAAGCTCTAATATGCTCCTAGAGATTTTTCACAATTTTGACAGAAAACAGAGCAAGAAAATGATTTGAGGATTGATTCACGTTTGGACGTATTGGTGATCAGTTTTTGGTTCAAGGTCAACCTCAAATAAAGACCCAACTTTGGTATTTATAAGTTTCTCATTTAATAGAGCCGTTGGGGTTTTCTTGGCATGCATTAAATGCATTAAATATAGCCGTTGGACGTTGTCAGGATTCTTGTAATCGATTACACAGCTCAGGTAATCGATTACATATGTTGTTCCAACGTGTTCTTGACTTTCTGGGCTGTGTGTAATCGATTACATTCTTAGTGTAATCGATTACATGGCTTCTGACTTGTGTGTAATCGATTACATTCTTGGTGTAATCAATTACATGACTTCTCACTTGCTATGTAATCGATTACAATATCCATGTAATCGATTACATGACTCTTTGAACGTGTTCATGCTTTTCTAGGCTTGATGTAATCGATTACATATATTGTGTAATCGATTACATGGCCTCTGACTTGCTTGTAATCGATTACATTTCTCATGTAATCGATTACATACCTTCTGTTTGCTGTGTAATCGATTACAAACATCATGTAATCGATTACATTGACCTCTGAACATATTTTTCAAGTCCAATAAAGCTTGTAAGTCATTTCTAACACCTTGAGACAATCGTTTAAACATGAATCTTTTTAAGAGTGTTAGTTTTAAGATTGAAACACAAGTTTTCTTGAAAGCCATGTTTACTTTTGAAATTTCTCATTAATTTTGAAATCATATATTGAAAAACCATTTGAGAAATCTTGAGAGCATTTAACATTAGTGTCCTAAGTCTTATAACTAAATAAACCTTCTTGTCTTCTTTCTTTGATCATGATTTTTTCTTTTGCGCTTGATCTTCACTATTGCACTTGATCTTCACTTTTGTCTTTGTTATCATCAAAAACCATTTGACATGCCTTAGAGACATAAGCATTCACAATTCTCAATAGTCTCTTTGTTCAACTTCCTAACATTAAGCATAATCTCACACTTCTACTAAACAAGAACATAATATCATCTGTCTCTCAACATCCAAACTATACCAACAAGGTAAGCAAGCTAGATTCACAAAGTAAACCAACATGATTTACCAAGTAAATCCATACTCTTCTTATACACATCTTAAAAGATTTCTCTTTACATGTGTTCTTACCTTATACCAAGTTAGAAGATTTTGATGCTTCTGCTACGCCACTCTGAATGTGCATATAAGAAGCACAGGGATTTACCCGCCAAGAACGGTCTACCCCATATACCTTCTTCATCTAGCAATCTTGTTATCTTGGAGTCTGATTTACCTCTTTCCTTTAAGGTTGCTTATCTTCAAAGCACCTTACTCAAACTCATCATCACCCTAAGCTACCACTTCAACCTGTGTTCTTTTGCCTAATAAAAATTGAGACCAAAAGGCACCCTCACTGATCTCAACATCTGATCTTTTCCTTGTTAGGGAACCTTTAAACTCTTGTTCCGTCGTGGCTCTGAGATTATCTGCTGCTTTACCTCTGCACTCACTAACTGGAGTAAAGAAGTCCTTAATCTCCATTTGCTTCACAATTCTTCTAATTGCTCCATATACTAGTCCACAGTAATATCCCCTTGCTCAAACCTTAGAAATTTCCAATTTCTTTTCCTTCCATAACTCATGGGAATAATACTTGTCTAGAAAAGTAGCTCTAAACACCTACCAGGTGATTCAAGTACCAACCTCTTCTAGTAACCTCTCTACTTCATCTCAACAGCTTTCGGTTCTTCCTACTAACCCTTAGGAAGCAAGGTCACCTTCTATCCATCAGCATATGCCATGACTTCAAAGATCTCTTACATCATATTAAGTCATCTTTCGGCTCTGACTGAACCAAACTATAACTTAAAAAACAAAGGAGTAACTCTTCTAAACTTTGAGAAATACTGATCTCTCATAAGTTCCTTCTCGTTCCCGTGACTAACTACGCAAGTCCAATTCTATCGCTTCTGATAGACTTCTATGAATTTTACTCTACTCTCTCAAAACCATAGTCATTTCTCTAAGAGCTCTTGTTATCTCCTGCTTTACTAGTCTACTAGTCTCATAGGTTCTCCTGGTAGTTACCGTAGTTTCCTATACACACAGAATATTACATATTGGGTTAGCTAGCCTCAATATCATGTAACTGTCCGACAGTAGCCGATAGCATCCATACCTAAGGCTATTCATGCAATTCCATTTATATATCTCATAGAAAGATAAAAGAATGCATAACATTCTACTAAACTGCTACTTATGCCTAAGCATAGTCAGTCCATACCCCAGCTCAACAGGATGAACTACTCTAATTCCATAATGTAATATCCTAATATAGATATCTAGATATATCCTAGATATACAGAGATATATAAAGATGACCAGTACTTGAGACGTCACTTCTACATACTACATACTAACATATATCCATAATCACAATTGAGTAATTATAGAAAGTCTTGAGAGAATGCGAAAAAACTTAAACTCATATATATATATATACACACACACACACACTTCACCTTCATTTCCTTAATAGGGTCTGTACCTCTGTACCTAGATTTACATGGAAGAATAACTGGGGGGAGAATTACAATTCTCAGTAAAAGTAATTTCAATACCAGCTATCTATAACATTGTATAACAAATATAACAATTGCTATAACTACTAACATAGGAGCTTCCTCCCTATTTCTCATAACTACACACTACTAAGTAATGTAATCTAAACCGATAGCCTACATACCATTGGATATAAATAACTGCCCATACAATTGTAAATACCAACAGTAACTGACAATGCCCATACAATTGTCTGTAAATGCAATGAGAATGATATGCAATATGATTATGCCTAAAAAAGATCCTAAAGATATGCTTATGCAATGTTTTGTTTCGAAATACATGCAGAGTTTTATGTTGAAAATAAAGAAGTTCATTAGAAACTGGTTCAGTATATTATCTCGTGGTAAATAATGGGAAATCTCATCCTCACATCACACATATCCTGGCACGCTGAGAAGTTGGGGTTGAATCCTTGTTCAAAAGAGCCTTACAGACTACCCACTTATCTCCTTTGGCCTTGGCACTATCGAGATATCAAGGTTATATCTGTACTCAAAAGAGTCTTTCAGACACCCATCTATCTCCCTTGGCCTCCATGAATAGGCATCAAAGGATACTCACTAAGATCAATACTACTAGACCATTCCTCTTTGCATACATACATACTTATATACCTAGTTCATTTAAGACCTAAGCATATTCTACTAGGAAATTCTGACTTCTCATGTTTACCCCCTTGTAGATAGGAAAACTGAAATCTCCATACTACATGCAACCCTAGCACTTGTTTAGGAATACTTGTCCCCTTTGGAACTTCTTGACTCCATTCTTTCTTGGCTAAATGACATCACATCATATAAGTCACATTCTAGGGTAGACAATTCCAACTTATCCTAGTTTACTTATATCTAACACCACTCTTCATCACATCTTTAGTGAAGCTAAGTAACAAAAGTTACCATAGGTGATAAACATTTATCTATAGTAAACCCTTACTTTTGGTTGCACTAAGATCCTTAGCTTTCACATACTCACTAGATTAACTAACTAGTGTGTGAAAAGTGTAGTGTAATGTTTACCTCTTACATAACACCACCTTAACATTCCTATAGACTCAACTCATCCTAGTGAAAGAGTCTATCTTAGCTAATGCCTCATTCAACTTTGCTTATAGAAATAAATAAGCATTTCTCTAGAACTTTGCATGCTTATTGAATGCAACAAGCTTATAAGTCAATATTCATCCTTTTGTGTATTCTATAATACACAAGGTCCCATTTAACAAGAGACTTAGTATATAACATCCCCTATTCAGAACTAAATACACAACCTCATCTCCACTCAAGTGAATCTAACTCAAAGTGGTTCTTACTTGCAACTCATTATTGCTTATGGTTCTAGGTACCTTCCCAAGGTAATCTATTACTCTTGGATATTCTAAGGCTCATACCTTCCTTATTCCTTATTAAAGTGAACCCTACAATCCATCCTAGTATACTTGTCTCCATTGCACCATCTCATCACATCTTGAGTGATATCTAATGCAACACTAGGTTGCCAAAGGTGCTATGTTCTTACCTAGCGCAAACCTTCACTTTTAGGATGCTATAAGCCTAACCTTTCTCATTCATTCTAGGTGATAGTTCCTCTCTTAAAATATCCCTATTTGTGCCTTAACACTTCTTAGGAAGTATACGTAAATGACTCCAACTAGTCAAGGACTTCAAAACATCAAAATCAACTCTATGTTGAATTCTACGATGGGCGCCTAAGTGCTCTCTCCTCAAGCGCCTGAGCACTCACTAGGCATATCACAGCCCTATACTATTTCGCGCCTCGCGCCTAAGTGCTCTAGACTGAGCGTCTAAGCGATCTGCGCTCAAATGCACATGAAAACTTTTTGGCCACTGAGAGTCTAAGCGCTCTGCGTTGATTGCCTAAGTGCTTTGTGCCCTGCTACACGAACATTCATCCCTAGCACATGAGCATCTAGGTGCTCTATGTAGAGCGTCTGGGCGCTCTCTGTAACACCCTAAAAATTATTTGTTTCATTATAAATAATCATTTTTCAATATTTGTGATTTTTGAGAATTTTTCTAGATTTTTTCGGAAACGTTGAATATTTTAATATATTTCTTATTTTACGTGCACACTGAGCAGAGTCAGTGTAACACCCCAAAAATTATTTGTTTTATAATAAATAGTCATTTTCTAATATTTGTGATTTTTGAGAATTTGTATGAATTTTTTGGAAACGTCGAATATTTTAATATATTTCTCATTTTACGTGCGCACTGAGCGGAGCCGGGAAAACGAAATGTTTTCCTTGAGGCTAGTAAACCTTGAACTGTGGAAGTGTCGATGGGTGATCTTACTAAACCCGAGGTCGGGCACAGTTTACGAAGTTTACATTTTTTGAGATTTTATCTGATAAATAAAATCACTGTACTGTAAAATTATCCGATGAATAATAAATATTATTTCTATTAACTGTAACTTTTGCTACTGGATAATAGCTCTAGTAGAGTGTTAATTATTTTTTCTAGAGTGTTCACTTTATGAGATAACTTTACTTTTCACTTTATCGAGAAGCGTGCGAAACTTCTCAAGGAATCTTCCTACCAAGCTTCTCAAGGAAGCTACACACATTCCCTCTCTCCTTCCAACTCCACGGGTGCATGGCCTTTTTGGAGCCAAAAATGTGCTTTCACTTAATTAAGTTTTCTATTCTAATTTCAAAAATCAAAAGTCATCATCATTTTCTACTATCAACTTCTCTCTCTACACTCATCTTTCTCTCATTTTCTCCTCATTCTCTTTACCACCCACACGGCCTCACTCCCTCTCTATGCCTCCTTGATCACAAAAATTTCAAGCAACCACATTTCCTCAATCTCCATCACACTCTAAACACCTTTCTACCTTGAATTTACTTGAAAAGCCTCCATCTTCATCATCTTCTTCAAGTTTCAAGTTTGAAGCTTTAGGGTAAGATTCTTGGTTCCTCACCTTTTCTTCTTCATTTTCATTTTCAAGGCTATCTTCATGACCATTTATTTTGTCTTTTTCAAGCATTGGTGTTGATTGGTTGAAGTTGAAATTTCTAGGGTTTTGAAAAAGTGAAACCGAATTCATCAAGGAGCTACAAAGGAGATTCCTCTTCTTGTTTTCTCCTGGGTAAGAGGGAGATGATCCTCTTCAACCTCTCTTGGTAGGTGGAGACTTGATTTTGTGTTGGTTGTGAGGAACCCTTGTTAGGGTTACTCTCTTTGATGTATGATTTTTTGGTTATGTGTTGATTTTGCTTTGTTTAATCTATTTGGTTGATTGTATATGTATATTGATGATTTTGGATAGATTGAAAATGTAAAATGGAAATAAAAGTCCCTTGCTTTTCTCATGGAGGCTCACAACCATGACTCTCAAGTAGGGTGATCATGGTAGAAATTTTGTAACCAAGATGGAAATCTAATTAATCAAGTGAATAAAATGTATTGGAGTTAAGAAAAGTTTTAGGGTTACTACCCTTGGGAGGCCACGGCCTCTAGGCCATTTTAGGTCCAAAAGGTGTAAATTTTAGTTAACTTTGGGAATTCAATGATCAAGTAATAAGTAGTTGATAAGGTGATGGAGAGAAATTTAATTGATAAACTAAAAGTGAATCTTTTGACCTAACTAAAGAACAAGAGTGTGAGACTTGGAAAACCTTAAAATAATTCTTTAAGTGAGTTTGGATAATTAGGAATTAATTAAGGATTCATAAAATGGAAAGAACCAAGAATGAAGTTTTATAAAAAAAAGTAGAATAATTTTTAATTAAAATAAGACCATGAGTGTAAGTAAGAATGTTAAATAACTCAATTTAAATCATTCTAAGAGAATTAGGTTTAAAATTTAGTGATGGACTTATTTAATTAAAATAGTAATAATTAAATGAATAATGTGAGAGAATTTCTCTAAAAGAGAAACTTATTAAGAAGAATGTAGAAATTTAGGCATAATTCCATAATGTACTCGAAAAGTGTAATGCATTATTTAAGGACTTAATAATATTTATTGTGGGTCCATGAGTGAGACCAAGAATGTATTGATACTTATCTTAGCCAAATTGTGGCATGACATGGAAAGTATGTTGTTATTGACTATGTACGATATATGCATTAAGTCATCATGCATTGTGAAAGTCCGATGGACTGTTGTTAAGGCTGTGTTGCCTAGGAGATTGAACATACCTTAGTGCGGGTGTGAGTAGACTAGTGTAGGTCATAATGTTGACCTTGGGGGCGTCGGGGTGCGGGTACCTTGCAATGGATAGTTGGTAGCTCTTCTGTCCGTGGGGTAGACCGATGCAAACGCACCAACGATCTGGACTAAGACACTGTCCTATATCGTGATCTAGTGAAGAATGTCTTGTACAATACCTTGATGTGCACGTGGATAAATTGATGATTTATAGCACTTTGGCCGTGGCAGCCGAGTTATAGACATGTCTCCTAATCTTTCTCTCCGAATGTTTGTGTCTAGCTCCATGGAGTAGGATTTGGATATTGTATGCATGTGCATAGTGAGTTAATATCGTGTCTGGCATTTAATTCTTATGATAATTGGAACTGTTACCTTACCGTTGTATAACTGCCTGAAATTGTTAAGTTGTTTAATATTTGCCCCTTGATTACTGCTTATTACTCTTGTAATGCTATGTGGGCATCCTACGCCATTTTGTTTCTTTACTACCATAATTAGTAATAAATGTAGGATGTCTCACCTCTTTTCTTTATTTTTACTATCTCTGTGTGTATATATATGTTTCTCTGAAGATGGTGGTGAAGAAAGGGAAGTACACAAGTTCCCCGATTTTTAGCCTGACTTCGACTAGTACCTATTTTGATCATGACGACTCGTCTGCAAGGTTTTTTGGGTTACGTGCGACTGAATTTCCTCGGAGGTCCACACTGCTGGCATATCAACCTGGCATCGGATCACTGTGTTTATCTGGGAGATGTGATGGTGTCACTAGCTTGGGGGTGTTATGATCCGCCTATCTTTACCTGTACTGTTCGTTTGCATTTAGAATTTTATTTGCCCATTAGGGATATGTGGGGTGAACGTTATTACTCCCCATAGGAGGATTCATTCCTCTCTACTGCCCGAGCCCCCGCCCGTAATTCAGTGGCTCCGATGACGGTTTCCTCTGACGAGGAAGACCCTGAGGAGGATCTTGATACGGTTCCTTCTCTTTCTTCTTAGGGGCTGATACTGTCGATAGTCACTGATGGCTATCTATGTTCTTTTTGGGGCCTGATGATTTATCTTTTTGGTGGGCTGTACATGTAAAATCTTTTGGGGGGCATGCATAGTTTTTCTTTTTGTATATCAGGTGTTATAACTAAACAAGTTCAATATAATGAAATATATATATATATATATATATATATATATATATATATGTATATCCATGTTGTTCGAATGTATGGTTTACTTTATTTTACCCTTTGCTGTAACTATGTCTCGTCATTATATTTTAATATTATTTTATAACAAAAAAAATATTCGCTAATTTAATCATACTATTTCACTCAAGCAAGTTTATATTTATATAATGAACTAGGTCTAAGTTTATACTTTTATTTTCCGCACTATAGTTTATATTACTTATTTTCTCATCGAGATTAAATGATGTGACGTTCCCTCCCAAAAAGGGGCGTTACACTCTCTGTGTGATACTAATTCTGCAGAATTTTTGCAAATTGTTCTAACTATTCTAAAAATCTCATATTAACTTCCAATCATCAAAGATTGATTTCTTTGTGATTTCTAGCACGTATCCATGCCCCTAAACTTATTGTAACTCAATTACAACCTATAGATTCTCTTAGGCAAAGATCTAGGACCAAATCACATAACTCCAACCATTGTCCAATTCTTAAATCTATGGATCCTAATGGTTGATCTTGAGGCATAAATAGCTATCTTACATTTACTAAGCTTAAACTAACTTAACCTAATCCTTGGAATCAAGAATCAAGCCAAGAACTCATATTTGACTATTCAAACCCCTATTTCCATTCAAAATTCCTAAACTCTTTCAATGAGAATCAAAGAGGAGAATGATAAATAAAAACCCCTTACCTCTTGTATGGATGATCAATCTTCAAGCTCTATGCTTTGATCTTGATCTTCCTTTGGTCTTCCTTCTTTTCCCCTTTCCTTTCTCTCCTTCGGCCCCTTCTTCTATTTTTCCTTTCTTTGCAGCTTTTGCTACTTTTTAACCAAGAGAGAGAAATGAGAGAACGATCATCATATCCCCTAGGATATTTTGCTAGAACTTCCTTGTCTGCTAAGAACACTTAGTTCCTTGAAACCAAATTTTCCAGCTTCCAACAACTTTAGAATAAATTAGAAGACTCATCTAAATTATTGTTTCACCATTTTCATGATTTTCTATATCTGCTGGTAGCCAATCCAGCATTAAAAATAGTATGCCTAAAAATAAAAAATTAACTCTGATTGTCTTGAAACTTTAATTGCATCTTACTTAGCTCATTTGTGACCTAGAAACAAGTTATCCATACATGTTTCTCTCAACTTAGTAATATATGCTATTATCTGACTCATTTTATGCTACTTCTCAATTTCTGTGTTGCAACTAAGTGTCTAAACGAGCTCAGATTGTCACCAAACTTTGTAGGCATGTTAAGCAAGTAATATGCTACCTTTTGTAACCATATACGAGCCTAATCATATTACTAAGGGTATTACACACACCATATAAGGTTACAATAAATGAGAAAATAGCAATAAGCAAGTTTGAAATTAAAACATGCAATGTCTTTTACAAAACCTTACATCAATCACTGGGTCCTTCCTAATCAAGTGACAAAGGAAAACTAGGAAACCTACCAACCAAGCTCACTTATCGCATAAGGAGCAAAGTGTAACACCCACCGTAGGGTATCACATTTAAGACTAATCCTAATATAACTTACCCAACTTGTAAAAGAATTAATCTTGTAAAAACATTGATTTTCAAATTTTGTTTGCGGAATAAATTTAAATAAGTAAACTAAATAAAAATCATAAGTATTACTTGTAACTGAAATAACACCTATATTATACATAAATACTGAAAGCCTTGTTTACAAATAATTTATATAATACCCTACACACCAAAAGATAAAATGTACAACAGATACTCTAAAATATAACTGCTAAACTTAAGACTCCTAAAAACTAACCTAAGGATTTGGATCCTCAAAAGGATCCTCCTCTACTTCATCATTAAAGACCCTAGGAGGATATAACATTCGCCTCATAGGGGTCCTCGCAGAAGACACCACAGAGTCTTCATGCGGTGTATACACAGTGCTACCCCAAAGTTCACAAATCGGCATCGTAAATTCTAGGCGCACAGACGCGTGTTGCGTCAAAACAGGAATCCCATCGCGGGTTCCACTTAAGTTCAGAGTCAAGTCCCCAATATATATAAAGCGTTCATCGTCAAAGTCAAACCTCCAAGCATCAACCCCACCATAGAAGTTTACTTGGACAAAACCCAAAACTTGGCGCCTCGTGTAACACCCACCTTAGGATGCCACATTTATGTTACAAAATTTCCAAATTACCCTTTAATAGATAACGCACTTTATAGGAGAAAAATACGAGTTGCAAAATTTCTTAATTACAAGAAAATAAACTTAGCAGAAAATAAAACATCACAGCATCATTACAAATAATTTACATCATTTATACATATCCAAGTCTCTTGTTATACATATACAAGTCTTTAACACTATCATACTGTAAATATTACAAACTAGTCACTCCAAAAATTATAAACACTATTTACATTGACATCTTTGCCCAAGTACTACTAGGCAGCTGAGCCCTCAGAAGTAGCCGGACCCTCAGATGGGTCCTCCTCAGATTCCCCGGGTGGAGGAATTCCAACTCTACGTAAAGTCCGGGGAGGAAATGTCCGAGCGGACGATACAACACTACTCTCTCTAGGGGTGCGATAGTACGCTCCCCAATGCTGCCTGATGGATATAGGGAACTCTAATTGTACATAAATAGTAACAGAAAAGTAAGGGTTCCCTGACTGTAGCCTACTCAGTCTAATATTTACATCTCCTAGATAATATATACTCTCTCTCTCAAGATCTTCAGTCCATGCCTCGTCCCCTCCGATAAACGTCAGTCTCATGTAACCCAAGAAAATAAGGATCTCCACAGCCATCAAAACTCGAAGTTCTCAACAGAATCTGGACCTTTCTCTGCTTCTCGCTCTACGTCTGGCTCAGTCTCTTAACAACACATAAACATGATACAACATATATATACAAGAGGTGAGATCACCTACGCCAATACCAGTATGGTAGCAGTGAAGATAAACACATCCAAAATATTATACAGACGTCATACTATAATTACAGTTATGCCATTAACCTTATATATATCATCAATTACACAGGAAATAAAACAAGAATTACGATTACGCTATTTTCAATACTCAAGTATGCAATATTTTAATTTTTACGAGCTATAATTACACATGAGTAAGACTTACAATGATATATCCTCTATGAATGCAAATGTACACTGACTCAATATCCTACTCCATGGAGCTACAACTCAAGTCGGAGAGAATGACTGAAAAGATCTGTCGGCACCAACATGCTTCAGACCACGTGCTCAATTTCTGCACATCTAGCATATGCACGACAGTCTTTATCGAATCATGATTAGGAATAGTGTCTCGGTCCAGATCATTGGTGTGTTGCATCGGTCTAACCCACGGTACAGAAGAGCTACCAACTGTCCATTGTAGGCAACCCGCACCCCAATGCCCCCAAGGTCAACAAGTGACCTACACTACGCTTATCGCACCCACTCAGGAGGTGTAATCTCTCCTAGGCAACTTGCCTTACACAGTCCTTTGGACCTTTCCAATGCATGTATTATGCACTATTTCACAATTTCCATTATATCACATGTGCAGGGTTCATATAATAATTTTACAAGCAGTATTACTGTAATTTAATTTCGCAGTCGTATTTTCGTATTTTCTCACTCGCGACTCAATTCTGTCGCCTTTTCAAATCACATAGTGATTTTTCAATGTTTTCCAATCGCGTGAATATTTTTCATACGTTTTGAATCAGAATTACTGTTTTACTCATTTTAATACTACAATTTACTGTATTTTTCTCATATTTGCAAAATAATCCCTCAAAACACATAATTTACATTTTTGTCTCTCAAAGCAGATTAATTATATTTTCGTCCCTCAAAATACATCAATTATATTTTTGTCCTTCAAAAACATATTAATTATGTTTTCGCCCCTCAAAATACATCAATTACATAATAACCCCATATTTCCATAACATTCACAATTGAATCTCTTTCTCATAAAATTTACAGTATAAATTCCACCTACATACGGTATAAGTTTCGCTACAATATATATTTCACATACACACATATTATCAGTTCCTTAAACATTACAAAGATACAGACAAGCATTGAAACAAAATCATATCTCACAGATATTACACATACAAACATAAAAATACAAGCAGGCACATCCCAAGTACAGTCCAAACATACAACACAATCAGGCACATCTTAATACAGTCCAAGAACCTCAAACAATAGGTGAATAAATCCTTAAGGATTTTTCACCGAATAAACCATCCTCATACTACCAGAACATGGGTGGTAAAGTTGAGTCTCCCTCTTACCTCTTGAAGACAAGCTTTCTAAGCTTTCCTCCTTTCCTTGAGACTTTGTTCAGCTCCTAAACAAACCCTAAAATTTTCAATAAAATTAGTAAAGGATCATACAAGAATCAAGAGTGAGAACCATGGAGAAATCATGGTTAACAAAATAACAAAAAAATCAGATTTTGAATCATTAAATCCAAACTTACCCTTTAGGAAAAGGTTGAAGAAACTTTGAACAAGATAGGATAGGTTTTGTGACAAGATCTTGTGAAGAAGAAATGGTTAGAGTAGGCTTTGAGTCAAAACAAACTAAGAGATGAATGTTTTAAAGGTTTGATGGTGTGATTTCTTGAATGTAGCCGATTGTGAAGAGAGAAGATGGAAGAGAGGTGCGTGAGTTTTTCCCTTGGGACTTTGAGAGAAATTAGCTTATGTTTGAGAAGTAAAAAGTGAAGGGTGAGGACATTTTGGGAAGGCTGCTGGCCGTGTAGTAACTTGTAACATTTGGAAGAATTACTTGAGTGATTATCTCATTTTTAATTGCATGAAGACAGCTGCCAGCCGTGAGTCATATGGTGAGAAAAAATAAGAAATTCACTTGCATAATTATCCACTCCTAGTAGCTGCTGCCGTGAGTGAAATTGTGAGGATAAATAAAGAGATTTAATTGATTAATTGTCCAATCTTCTAGCTGCTACCATGAGCTGTTACCATGTGAATTAGTGAGGAGAAATAAAGAGAATTATTTGGATAATTCCCCTAATTTTTACAGCTGCTGCATGCTGTTTTGTGATTGACGTGAATGAGCTTTTGCTTGAGTAAGTAGCCATTCATTAATTGCATAAGGACACTCTCTTCTCATTGGTCACAAACTTGACTTTGCATGACTTTGTGATATTCAAATATCACTTGAAATGTTCAAGTGTTACGTAGAAGCTCCCCATTTTTGCTGCTGCTGCTGGACGTCCAAATTCTACTGCTGCTGGGCCGTTTGCTGCTGCTGTTGGGCCGTCCATTTTGCTGCTCCAAGTTTTCTGTTGGACCGTGGAGCTTAGGTGAATTACACTCCTCAATTTGTTGCTAATCTAAGCCTAATTACTAGTTAATTGGTTAGCTAATTAATTAGATTTAATTTTCCTAATCATTCTTACTTAATCATCCAAGTATATAACTAATTTAGTTTAACATATTTAGCATGCATCTAATACATATTTAACATGCATCATCACCTCTAATTAGAATTAGGATATTAAATTAAGGATTAAGTTATAACTAATCCTTAGTTAAGTTAGTTTACTTAATTGCTTAATTAGGTAATTAGGTCAACTAAATTAAGGTTAATTAATTTTCCTAAGCAAAAGTCAAGCAATTATTGTTGACTCAATCTTATCCATTGAAAATCAATTTGATTTCCTATTCATTAATTTTATCTATGGTGGATATTACTTGATAGTTTTATTAGGATTTGTTTTACACCGTTGATTGGATCAATGGTGAAGATCAAAGCTTCTAAGTCAAGCTTCAAATCTAATGGTCCACAAGGAAGTCTAAGCTTCTTTCCTTGACCAATTCTCATTGGTTAGAAAAGTCCAACCATTTGTTTTGACTATATTCTATTGGATCATTTTAATTTTAATTACAAGAAATATTCTAAACACTTTTTCTATTAGTTAAAACTTATCGGGTCCAACATTCATAACAACGACTGTTATAAATATAACCACAGATTTTTATCAGTACAATATTTTTATTTTCATAGATAGATTCTAAAAATTAAAAGATTCTTTTCTGAGTCACTCAGATTCGGGTTTAGTAAGATCCCCCGTCTCCAAATGAGGCAGATCAGAATTTCCTCGGCCTGAAAAATTATTATTTTTCCTGGCCAGAGCAATCACACACCAAATGATCAAATATGATCTCGTAAGTCAAATTATTTTTTTTTATATCACAAAGAAAATACAAAAACGGTGTAATTCTGCTATTACTATTCATATAGTCAGAATTTGGGGTGTTACAACTCTCCCCCTCTAAAATAAAGTTTCGTCCTCGAAACTTGACATACACTTAACACAAAAACGGATACTGCTCTCTAATCTTTTCTTCCAACTCCCATGTGGCTTCACCACTTACATCGTTCCAAACTACTTTAACTAATGCAATGTCCTTTCCTCGAAGCTGCTTTATCCTTCGGTCTTCAATCTTGATTGGAACTGTCTCATAGGTCAAGTTCTCCTTTAGTTGTACAGTGTCTGGTTCGATAATGTGAGTTGGATCTGGAATATATTTCCGCAGTTGTGATACGTGAAATACATTATGAAGATTTGATAAAAATGGTGGCAGCGCGACTTGATAAGCTACCGGACCTATCCGACGAAGTATCTGATACGGTCCGATAAACTTAGGAGTAAGCTTCCTTGACTTAATTACTCGTCCAACTCCAGTCATAGGCATCACACGTAAAAATACATGGTCACTTTCTTCGAATTCCAGTGGTCTTCGCCTTTTATCTGCATAGCTCTTTTGCCACGTCTGAGCTGTCCTCATCTTGTCTTGGATCATCTTTACCTTTTCAGTTGTCTCTTCACACAAATTCAGGTCCTACCACGATTTTCACCATCCTGGTACCAACACAATGGTGTCCTACATCTTCTCCCATATAAGGCTTCATAGGGTGCCATCCCTATACTCGAATGGAAACTATTGTTGTAGGTGAACTCTATCAATGGCAGAAATTCATCCCAACAACCAGTTTGTTCTAGAACGCAAGCCCTCAACAAGTCCTCCAACGACTGAATGGTTCTTTCTGACTGACCATCAGTTTGTGGATGATAAGCAGAACTCAAATGTAGGTTTGTTCCCATCGCTTCTTGTAGACTAGTCCAAAATCTTGATGTGAATCGTGGATCTCGATCAGAAATTATACTGGATGGTACACCATGAAGTCTAACAATTTCATTGATGTATATCTGAGTCAACTTCTCCATTGAGTACTTAATATTAATCGGTAAAAAGTGCGCCGACTTCTTAAGCCGATCAATAATTACCCATATAGAGTCGTGACCTTTCTGAGTTCTTGGTAGCCCCGTGATGAGATCCATTGCTATGTCATCCCATTTCCATTCAGGAATAGGCAAAGGTTGCAACATTCCTGATGGCCGTTGATGTTCCACCTTGGCCTTCTGACAAGTCAAACAGAATGATACATATTCTGCGACATCCCTCTTCATTCCTTGCCACCAATACAGCTGCTTCAAATCTTGGTACATCTTTGTGGCTCTTGGATGCATACTCAACTTGCTTCTATGAGCTTCATTCAAAATTGATCTCCTAAGTTCTGGATCGTTTGGTACACAAACTCTCCTTTTGAACTTCAAAATTCTATCAACACTTTTGCTGAATTCTAATTCTGCTCCTTGACTTCTTGCTTCCTTTGCTTCTTGCAGATATTGATCACTATTCTGTCCTTCTCGTATTTTATCCATCAGATCATTTGAAATGGTGATCATATTTAAACACATCTTCCCCGGTGTCAACTTCACAGATAATCGCATATCCCGAAATTCTTCTATCAATTCCTTCTCCTTCATCATCATAACAGAAGCATTAAGCGATTTTCTACTCAAAGCATCCGCTACGACGTTCACCTTTCCAGGATGATATTGTAACTGAAAGTCATAATCTTTTAGAAACTCGAGCCAATGCCTTTGTCTCATGTTCAACTCTTTCTGGTCGAACAGATACTTCAAACTTTTGTGGTCACTAAATACAGTGAATGTTGCCCCATAGAGAAAATGTCTCCATACCTTCAACGCAAACACCACTGCTGCTAGCTCCAAGTCATGAGTCGGATAATTCCTCTCATGCACTTTCAATTGCCTCGACGCATATACCACAACTTTACGGTTCTGCATAAGTACACAACCCAATCCTTGATAAAAAGCATCACAGTACACCTCGAAAGGTTCATTCGGATCAGGTAGAATCAAAACTGGTGAAGTAGTCAGTCTTCGTTTCAACTCCTGAAAACTTTCTTCGCATGCATCAGTCCACACAAACGGTTGATTCTTTTGTGTAAGTTGGGTAAGAGGTCCTGCAATCTTTGAAAATCCTTCTATGAATCGTCGATAGTAACCAGCCAATCCAATGAAACTACGGATCTCCGATACAGTCTTCGGTCTTTCCCATTCAACAACTGTCTCCACCTTTGACGCATCAACTTCAATTCCATCTGCCGATATGACATGCCCCAAGAATTGTACTTCACTCAACCAAAATTCACAATTGGACAACTTGGCATATAGTTTATTTTCCTTCAAAATCTGGAGAACCACTCTGAGGTGTTCAGCAAGTTCCTCCTGACTTCGAGAATAAATCAAGATGTCATCAATAAAGACAACAATAAACTTATCCAAGTATGAATGGAAAAGTCTGTTCATGAAATCCATAAATATTACAGGTGCATTAGTCACACCAAAAGGCATCACTTGGTACTCATAATGCCCGTATCGAGTCCGGAACGCAGTCTTCGGGATATCCTCCACCTTTACACGTATCTGGTGATAACCAGAACGTAAATCAATCTTAGAAAATATGGTGGCTCCTCGCAATTGATCCAGCAGATCATCAATCCTCGGTAGGGGATATTTATTCTTGATTGTAATCTTGTTCCAATTGTCGATAATCCACACATAGCCGAGAAGTCCCATCCTTCTTCTTTACCAACAACACTGGAGCTCCCCAAGGTGATACACTTGGTCTCACAAATGGCTTTTCCAACAAATCTTCCAATTGCTTCTTCAGTTCGACCAATTCTACTGGTGACATTCTGTAAGGTGCCATAGATATAGGTCCAGCTCCAGATACTAAATCAATAGAGAATTCAATCTCCCTTTCCGGCGGTAATCCCGGTATATCTTCAGGAAACACTTCGGAAATTCATTCACTACAAAGATATCCTTCGAACATCTTCACAGTGAACCTCCAAGGAAGATATCAACAAGTACCCTAAGTCTCCTTCCTTTAAACAAGCTTCCACTTGAGTGGCCGTTAAGAATTTAGAATCCTTAACCTCAGGGAAAACTAATGTCTTACTCGAACAGTCAATCAGGATATGGTTAGAGGATAACCAATCCATTCCTAAGATTACATTAATCTTAGAAAGAGGCAAACAGATCAAATCCACATGAAAGATTCTATCCCTAACACAAACAGGGCAATTCAAGCATACTTTGTAGTTATCACAGGTTTATCAGTAGGAGTAACCACAGTCAAATCATATGGCAATGTAGTCACAGTCAATCCCAAACGTTCCACACAATCACATGCAATAAAAGAATGTGTTGCTCCTGAATCATATAACACTGTTAAAGGGTTACCTTTAATGGCACACTCCTCCATTATCAAATCCTCAGATTTAGCGGCTTCCTCCCCGCTCATAGTATATACTTGACCACCCGCCTGTGGCCTTGCAGTACGAACATTGCCCACTGATGGCTCTGCCTTTAACTGATCACAATCTCTGGAAAAATGTCCAGGCTTCCCACATCTATAACAGATCACCCCTTATGCCGACAAATTCCTAGTAAGATGTCCTTTCCCACACTTAAAACATTTAAGTGCGAAGTTCCATTGAAGCGTCTTACTACCACTTGAACTTCCCCAACCGATTGTTGTCGATTCTGACTTGCTGCTGGTTTAGTGTAGGGCTTTTGTTGATAACGGTTGCCACCGCTAACTCCGCTACCTCTTTCCCTTTGGAACCGTGCTGGTCCAAAGTTTTTAGTCCTTGCCGCCCGTTGGTTATCGATCTCCTCAATCTTGTGACACTTGTCCAATAACACTGGAAATTGATCAATATCCACCGTCGCTAAAGCTCTCTTGATGTCAAGTCTCAACCCCTCTTCGAATTTCCTACACTTCCATTCCTCATCCGGATGCATCTGAAAGTACCTCGAAAACTTAGACAAGCTTTCGAACCTTGCTGCGTACTCGCTCACAGTCATTGCCCCTTGCCTCAGACTAAGGAACTCCATCTCCTTAGCATGTTGCACACTCGCTGGAAAATATTTTGCCAAAAACTTCTGTCTAAAAAGCTGCCATGTTACAATTCTCCCTTCAGCTTCAATTAGTTTTCGGGCTCCTGCCCACCAGGCCTCTCCATCACCAACTAGCACAAACGTCGCGAAAGTAAGTTTTTGCTCATCAGTACAACCCATACCATCAAATATCTTCTCAAGTTCCTTAATCCACAGATCAGCCTTCTCTGGATCAAACTCTCCATGAAACTTAGGCGGATTATTCCTTCAAAATTCTGACAAGCTATGAGCATCATCAGTTGCTCTCTGATTCTGCTGTACAACAACCTCAGCGATCCTTTGTATTGCTGCTATAGCTGCAGCCATATTCTGATTGTCATTGTCGGCGTTCTCAAATTCTGCTCTAGTATTAACACGCCCTCTTCCTCGTCCAGCCATTTCGTCTTTCTCAAGTCAACTGAACAACACAATTAATAGTTGAAATCAATCTTCTAGTAATATGGTTTCCTTTCTGACAAACAAACACAGAGAAACACGCAACTTAAACAAGACAGACCTAACCACAAACCCAAAAGACTCTAACTTCGGCTCTGATACCAACTAATGTAACACCCACCTTAGGATGCCACATTTATGTTACAAAATTTCCAAATTACCCTTTAATAGATAACGCACTTTATAGGAGAAAAATACGAGTTGCAAAATTTCTTAATTACAAGAAAATAAACTTAGCAGAAAATAAAACATCACAGCATCATTACAAATAATTTATATCATTTATACATATCCAAGTCTCTTGTTATACATATACAAGTCTTTAACACTATCATACTGTAAATATTACAAACTAGTCACTCCAAAAATTATAAACACTATTTACATTGACATCTTTGCCCAAGTACTACTAGGCAGCTGAGCCCTCAGAAGTAGATGACCCTCAGATGGGTCCTCCTCAGATTCCCCGGGTGGAGGAATTCTAACTCTACGTAAAGTCCGGGGAGGAAATGTCCGAGCGGACGATACAACACTACTCTCTCTAGGGGTGTGATAGTACGCTCCCCAATGCTGCCTGATGGATATAGGGAACTCTAATTGTACATAAATAGTAACAGAAAAGTAAGGGTTCCCTGACTGTAGCCTACTCAGTCTAATATTTACATCTCCTAGATAATATATACTCTCTCTCTCCAAGATCTTCACCCATGCCTCGTCCCTCCGATAAACGTCAGTCTCATGTAACCCAAGAAACTAGGGATCTCCACAGCCATCAAAACTCGAAGTTTTCAACAGAATCTGGACCTTTCTCTGCTTCTCGCTCAACGTCTGGCTCAGTCTCTTAACAACACATAAACATGATACAACATATATATACAAGAGGTGAGATCACCTACGCCAATACCAGTATGGTAGCAATGAAGATAAACACATCCAAAATATCATACAGACGTCATACTATAATTACAGTTATGCCATTAACCTTATATATATCATCAATTACACAGGAAATAAAACAAGAATTACGATTACGCTATTTTCAATACTCAAGTATGCAATATTTTAATTATTACGAGCTATAATTACACATGAGTAAGAATTACAATGATATATCCTCTATGAACGCAAATGTACACTGACTCAATATCCTACTCCATGGAGCTACAACTCAAGTCGGAGAGAATGACTGAAAAGATCTGTCGGCACCAACATGCTTCAGACCACGTGCTCAATTTCTGCACATCTAGCATATGCACGGCAGTCTTTATCGAATCATGATTAGGAATAGTGTCTCGGTCCAGATCATTGGTGTGTTGCATCGGTCTAACCCACGATACAGAAGAGCTACCAACTGTCCATTGTAGGCAACCCGCACCCCAATGCCCCCAAGGTCAACAAGTGACCTACACTACGCTTATCGCACCCACTCAGGAGGTGTAGTCTCTCCTAGGAAACTTGCCTTACACAGTCCTTTGGACCTTTCCAATGCATGTATTATGCACTATTTCACAATTTCCATTATATCACATGTGCAGGGTTCATATAATAATTTTACAAGCTGTATTACTGTAATTTAATTTTGCAGTCGTATTTTCGTATTTTCTCACTTGCGACTCAATTCTGTCGCCTTTTCAAATCACATAGTGATTTTTCAATGTTTTCCAATCGCGTGAATATTTTTCATACGTTTTGAATCAGAATTACTATTTTACTCATTTTAATACTACAATTTACTGTATTTTTCTCATATTTGCAAAATAATCCCTCAAAACACATAATTTACATTTTCGTCTCTCAAAGCAAATTAATTATATTTTCGTCCCTCAAAATACATAAATTACACTTTTGTCCTTCAAAAACATATTAATTATGTTTTCGCCCCTCAAAATACATCAATTACATAATAACCCCATATTTCCATAACATTCACAATTGAATCTCTTTCTCATAAAATTTACAGTATAAATTCCACCTACATACGGTATAAGTTTCGCTACAATATATATTTCACATACACACATATTATCAGTTCCTTAAACATTACAGCATACAGACAAGCATTGAAACAAAATCATATCTCACAGATATTATACATACAAACATAAAAATACAAGCACATCCCAAGTACAGTCCAAACATACAACACAATCAGGCACATCTCAATACAGTCCAAGAACCTCAAACAATAGGTGAATAAATCCTTAAGGATTTTTCACCGAATAAACCATCCTCATACTACCAGAACATGGGTGGTAAGGTTGAGTCTCCCTCTTACCTCTTGAAGACAAGCTTTCTAAGCTTTCTTCCTTTCCTTGAGACTTTGTTCAGCTCCTAAACAAACCCTAAAATTTTCAATAAAATTAGTAAAGGATCATACAAGAATCAAGATTGAGAACCATGGAGAAATCATGGTTAACAAAATAACAAAAAAATCAGATTTTGAATCATTAAATCCAAACGTACCCTTTAGGAAAAAGTTGAAGAAACTTTGAACAAGATAGGATAGGTTTTGTGACAAGATCTTGTGAAGAAGAAATGGTTAGAGTAGGCTTTGAGTCAAAACAAACTAAGAGATGAATGTTTTAAAGGTTTGATGGTGTGATTTCTTGAATGTAGCCGATTGTGAAGAGAGAAGATGGAAGAGAGGTGCGTGAGTTTTTCCCTTGGGACTTTGAGAGAAATTAGCTTATGTTTGAGAAGTAAAAAGTGAAGGGTGAGGACGTTTTGGGAAGGCTGCTGGCCGTGTAGTAACTTGTAACATTTGGAAGAATTACTTGAGTGATTATCTCATTTTTAATTGCATGAAGACAACTGCCAGCCGTGAGTCATATGGTGAGAAAAAATAAGAAATTCACTTGCATAATTATCCACTCCTACTAGCTGCTGCCGTGAGTGAAATTGTGAGGATAAATAAAGAGATTTAATTGATTAATTGTCTAATCTTCCAGCTGCTACCATGAGCTGTTACCATGTGAATTAGTAAGGAGAAATAAAGAGAATTATTTGGATAATTCCCCTAATTTTTACAGCTGCTGCATGCTGTTTTGTGATTGACATGAATGAGCTTTTGCTTGAGTAAGTAGCCATTCATTAATTGCACAAGGACATTCTCTTCTCATTGGTCACAAACTTGACTTTGCATGACTTTTCATGACTTTATGATATTCAAATATCACTTGAAATGTTCAAGTGTTACGTAGAAGCTCCCCATTTTTGCTGCTGCTGCTGGACGTCCAAATTCTGCTGCTGCTGGGCCGTTTGCTGCTGCTGTTGGGCCGTCCATTCTGCTGCTGCAAGTTTTCTGCTGGACCGTGGAGCTTAGGTGAATTACACTCCTTAATTTGTTGCTAATCTAAGCCTAATTACTAGTTAATTGGTTAGCTAATTAATTAGATTTAATTTTCCTAATCATTCTTACTTAATCATCCAAGTATATAACTAATTTAGTTTAACATATTTAGCATGCATCTAATACATATTTAACATGCATCATCACCTCTAATTAGAATTAGGATATTAAATTAAGGATTAAGTTATAACTAATCCTTAGTTAAGTTAGTTTACTTAATTGCTTAATTAGGTAATTAGGTCAACTAAATTAAGGTTAATTAATTTTCCTAAGCAAAAGTCAAGCAATTATTGTTGACTCAATCTTATCCATTGAAAATCAATTTGATTTCCTATTCATTAATTTTATCTATGGTGGATATTACTTGATAGTTTTATTAGGATTTGTTTTACACCGTTGATTGGATCAATGGTGAAGATCAAAGCTTCTAAGTCAAGCTTCAAATCTAATGGTCCACAAGGAAGTCTAAGCTTCTTTCCTTGACCAATTCTCATTGGTTAGAAAAGTCCAACCATTTGTTTTGACTATATTCTATTGGATTATTTTAATTTTAATTACAAGAAATATTCTAAAAACACTTTTTCTATTAGTTAAAACTTATCGGATCCAACATTCATAACAACGACTGTTATAAATATAACCACAGATATTTATCAGTACAATATTTTTATTTTCATAGATAGATTCTAAAAATTAAAAGATTCTTTTCTGAGTCACTCAAATTCGGGTTTAGTAAGATCCCCCGTCTCCAAATGAGGCAGATCAGAATTTCCTCGGCCTGAAAAATTATTATTTTTCCTGGCCAGGAGCAATCACACCAAATGATCAAATATGATCTCAGAACAGTCAAATTATTTTTTTTTATATCACAAAGAAAATACAAAACAGTGTAATTCTGCTATTACTATTCATATAGTCAGAATTTGGGGTGTTACACCTCGCCGCCATCTCAACAAACAAGAGTAATATTACTGATAATAAAAAGAGTTATCTGCTCCTTCATCTTCCCAATCTTCATTAAACATACATAGTAAAATAAATATAATACAACAAAGAGGTGAGATCCCTTACATCAATACTAGTATGGCAGAAGAGAAAACGACAGTAAATAAACAGAATATAATATCAAAACAGTAGATCATATTATCACATAACAAATAAAAAAATCAAATAAATATAATTATCATATCAATATGCTGACCAACTATGCATATGCACAATGACCAATTCCTACTCCATGGAGCTAACACAATTTTAGAGAGAATGATCCAGAAGACATGTCTGTAACCTCGGTTGCCGTGGCCAAAAGTGCTATTTATCAATTTATCAATGTGCACATTAAGGCATTTGTACAAGACATTCTACGCCAGATCGTGATATAGGAAAGTGTCTCGGTCCAGATCGTCGGTGCGTTTGCATCGATCTGCCTCACGGACAGAAGAGCTACCAACCATCCATTGCGAGGTACCCGCACCCCGACGCCCCAAGGTCAACAAGTGACCTACACTTGTTTACTCGCACCTGCACTTAGGTGTGATTCATCTCCTAGGCATACAGCCTTAACCAAATAAGTTGACACGTATTTCAATGCATAATGTATGATCTAAACACACATACAATCATTATTATTAAAGTATTTCACATACCCTTGCCTTCTCTTGGTGATATCATTATTTAATATAATCGGGCCCACCACAATAGCCTGATAGTAAACTACAGTTATTTTCAATCGCGTAGCTATATTATCGCATTTTCACAATCGCAGAACACTTTTCTTACGTTTTCAAATCGCATAAATATTTTTTCAACATTTTCTCAATTGCGTAAATATTTTATTGTGTTTTCTTAATCGCATAGCTAAAAATTGTTGTTTTCAAATAGCGTAAAATATTTCTAGCACATTTTAAGCTCAAATTAAATTTTTTATTTTTAAAATCTGACTTTAATTCCAATATTTTCTCACTAAAGACAGTATTTGCTACTATTTTCCACAAAATAACATTTTTTTGATTAAGTTATGATATTACAGCTCAAAATTTCATAACGCACTTCAAAACCCATAGGGTGAGCTATACGTTAGTAAATTTCAAGTATTTAACTTTTATTTTAGTACATAACATAATTAGGCCAATTTTAACTCTAAAAAGTAAATTACTTTCATTTTAGATTAAAAAACCTACCAAATTGATTTCTTATCATTTAAACCCCAAGTCTACACTTAGTAAAATAATTTTATATCTAGGACATCATAAATGGCATATTGGTCAAATTTCACATTTTGCTTCATAAATCATATATAACTATTTTCCAATACTTTATTCCTTACAAAATTACTTAATTAAATTCCTTGTCATGAAATCATTTAATCTTTATTTAGGAAAATAATTTAGAACCCTTAATTCCCATGGTAGTGTTGAGGCCGTGTGCCTCTAGGTTCTTTGGAAGCATCATACAACTCCCATCATATGAATCACATCCTAAGATACATAAGATTTAACATGCTTTCCAAATCACATATGCAAGCATACTATCAAAGCTATAAGCATACCAAGCACATATGCAAGCATATTTTCAAAGCTATAAATACATCAATCACAAATAAAGAAAGCTTAAACAATCAAGTGAATAAATCCTTATAAATTTTTCACCACAAACAATTCCATTTCCTCACCACCAACACATGGTTGATGAGGTTAATCTCCCTCTTACCTCAAGGAAGACAAAAAACTTCAAGTTTCTTCTCCTTTAATTTCGTGAAGCACCAAAGAAAACCCTAAAAATCTTAAACAAATTCTAAAGTCATAAACCAACCTTGAAAACAAGAAACCATGGATCAATCATGGTCTAGAAATTTAACAATCCAACTTAGGATCAATGAATCAAGAGATTACCTTAGGAATAGAAAATCAAAGCTTGATTTTTGCAGCCCTTAGAGAATGATTTAAGTAAAACTCACAAAAGGAAAAGTGTTTAGTGATGCGTGAAATCTGCAAGTGTACGGTTTCGTCGTCAAGTAATAAAAAGATCAAATCCACAGGGACTGTGTCTATGAATACCAATTAATTAATTAATTCAATTCAATTAAACAAAAAGGGAATATGATTGTTGATTAAGAAGAACGTAATAACAAATCAATAAAATAAAAATCAAAGTGCAGAATTTAGAATAAAGATAGCAAGTTATCAAGAAAAGGGTTTTCAGATTCAAGAAAGCTTCCAAGATTGGGATACCACAATGATACAAGATAAATCCTAATTGACAACCCTTTTATTAAATCTGAAATTCAATTGAAGGTGAATTACCCTAAATTAGTTAATGTTCTTTCTCAAGATACAAGATCCGTGCCCAATTAAACCAATTCCTACTCTCGTGGTAATTGAATTTAAATTGAACCCATTACGCTTTGTGGTAATAAATTGAATCCTCAAAAGGCTAAAACTACTCTCGTGATTTAGACCTTAAGTTTAATTCTTATGGTTCCAACACCTAGGTTCACCTCTCAGTACGTCCCTAAATGCCTATCAGATGCAAATAAGTGGCCCGCAAATTCACATGAATAAGAGCAATAAGAATTGAATTAAAGAACATTCAAGATCAATAAAAGGGGAAACAACGTCAATTAATCATTATTAATGTATCAAAGGGCATTGCCCAATCCTAGAAACAAAAGAAACTACTCAGCCATGGAGAAGAAAGAATCAGAAAACATGTTCAAGAACATTCAAACCCGTAATCCAATAGAGAAGAGGGAAGAAAGATCAAGAACCAAAGCCTCCAATGTGCCTCTTTCAAAACCTCATTAGCACTAGGTTAGACCCCCTAATTGCATTCAGAACATCTATTTATAACCTAGGATTTTCATGGGCCAAAAGGCCCGCAAAGAAATAAGAATAAAAACTAAAATTCTGCTGCGCACTGCGAACCACGGCCGTGGTGGCCACCACGGCCAGGCCGTGGTTGATTCTGAGATGGAAATTCCAATGCTGACTCTCAACCATGGCCGTGGTGGCCACCACGGCCAGGCCGTGGTTGAGTCTGTTTCAGTTTTCTTCATTTTCTTGATTCCCTTGAGCCATGGCCGTGGTAGAAACCACGGGCAAGCCGTGGATCCCTCTGGAATGGCCTTTCTTGCACCTTTAATGCTATCCATTAAGCTCCAACTTGAAACATGCAAGCATTCCATTCAATCCAAGGCCAATTCAACATTAATCCTGCACAAGAACACCAAAAACACCACAGTTATCCGAACTAAGGGAAAAACAAACCAAAAAGGGAAACTAAAATGCCTAAAATGCTCAAGAATGCATGCAAAACAAGAACAAAATATGATGTTGTTTCACACACATCAAATCCCCCCAAGCTTAAGACTTTGCTTGTCCCCAAGCAATAACTAATGTCAAACCAAGATGTGGGATCAAAAGACAATAAAGAATAAGGAACCCGAGAAAACAATATCCAAGCAATAGGCTAAGACAAACAAAGAATCTGAGAGGTAATCAAAATCAAGTCCAATTAGAGGCTAAGTTCTCAGAAATCATGCATCCTCACTGATTGAATTAAGTTCACTCCACTAACCACACTCAAAGTGTTTAAGGGTGAAAACAATACGCTCAAAATCCTTCAAAGAAAATGCACTTCCATATGCTTGATAAGAAACCAAATTTCCACTAATAATCAGCATGCATGCAAGAATCAAAAGGTCTTTCAAGGGTTGTAATGGGGCCATGGGAATGATGATAGGTAAGGTAGAGAAAGGAAGGTTTGCACAAATGGCTCATCAAGATTTTCAATAAACACAAGAAATCTAATAGAACATAAATAGAGTAAAGACAATTTTTTTCAATCTAAAACATAACTCTACATTTCCAAGTATTTTCTTCCTTACTTTTCCTTCTTCTCTTTCTTTTTTTTTTTCAAGCTTTCATCTCATGATGTTTCTTTTATTTTTCTTTTCTTTTTCTCTCTTTTTTTTTTGTGAAAGAGGAAGCTCAAATACATATAATTCCCAACACAACTTTCAAGCCCAATTCACTCCATTTAATATTCTAAATGATAACCAGCAATGTTTTAGCATAGGTATCATGAAAACAAGTATGCAATAGGCTCAAAATGGGCAACTAGAGGATGAAAGTGTAACAATTTCAGAAGGTTAGAAAAATACCTAAAATGCCTTAATCACATTCAAGCATGCAACCAAAAATTTCACCTCTAAAAGGTTTCAAATCAAATTCTAGAGCACAAGATCAATGAGGAATATCACTCAACACAAAGAATGAGAACAAAAATCACATAATGCATAAGTCCCATATAAGCTCAAAACTCACATTTAGAGGTTTAAAAATTCAATGAGAAGCATAAATTCAGAGAACATATGCTAATTATCAACTATCAAAAGATCACCTCTACTATCAATTAAAACAATGCCTGTTGCCAACTATAAGAATCAACCAATTGGGTTCCAAATCAATACCATCTCAAAATCCTCAAAAGAGAGGGGCACAATTTCAACCAAAAACCCAAGAGATATGATGGTGTGAAAATGCAACATAAAAATACAATGCAAAATAAGACATGAGAATGCATGAAACTAATGATCTAAAATGAAAATAAGAAAATGAAAATGAAAATACCCCTCCAAGCTTAGAACTTACATTGTCCCCAATGTAAAAACCTATAACAAGAGAAGGGATAAAAGAAAAGAACTCACTGCAATGGTGGAAAAACTTCTGGTGTTCAATCCATGGCCATGGAATTTTTCATGAGCTGGGTGTAGAACCTTCTGACTTCACTATTCTTCTAATTTGAGCTTCAAAAAGGGTCAAACCTAAACAATATCCATGAGATAAATATCAAGCCAACAATCTAACACACAAAATCAAAAGAAAAGAAAAAAAAGGAATAAAAAGGAAAAATAAGAAAACTTGGGTTGCCTCCCAAGAAGCGCTTGTTTAAAGTCATAACCTCGACTTTGGTCGGGTTTTTGTGCTCAGGTGATGTCAATGGAGTAGTGCTCAGTCCCCACTCCTTCAAAATGTTTCACTCTCTGACCATTTATCATGAAAGGCTTATGGCCTTCTTTCTTCACCTCAAGCACACTGTAAGATAAAACTCGAATAATCTCATATGGTCCTGACCATTTTGACCATAACTTATTAGGACAGAAACGTAGAAGCGAGTTATGGACAAGGACTTGATCCCCAAGTTTAAATTCACACTTCTCGACACACTTGTCATTCTGCTTCTTAGGTCCTTCCTTGCAGGGCATAGCATTAGTCACTGATTCCTGTATACCTGAAAGCACAACACCAACTTTAGTAGCATCAATGCGATGACATGAATTTAAGGAATTAGAATTATTTTTCAGATTTAAAAACATCAAAAACTACTTCCTCATCATTCAATCGCAAAGTCAATTTTCCTTCATAGACATCAATGATCACCCTTCCAGTGGCAAGGAATGGACGCCCAAGTATGATCGGCATTGTAGCATCAGCTTCCATGTCAAGCACAACAAAATCCACCGGCATGTAAAACTTACCAACCTTAATGAGAACATCCTCCAAGATGCCTATGGGGTACTTGACAGACCGATCCGCCAATTGAAGTGAGATTGTTGTGGGTTTTAGCTCACCCATCTCTAATTTCTTACACACAGAAAGGGGCATAAGACTAACACTAGCTCCCAAATCACACAAAGCTTTATCAAAACTAGTGTTACCAATCAAACAGGGAATAGAGAAGCTACCTGGATCTTTTAGATTAAGAGGCAATTTATTCTGAATTAAGGCACTACACTCCTCAGTTAAAGCTACTGTCTCAAATTCCTCAAGCTTCATCTTATTAGACAAAATGTCCTTAAGAAACTTAGCATAGGTAGACATTTGTTTGCAACGCCTCAGTGAAGGGTACATCAATGTACAACTTCTTAAGGACCTCAAGAAACTTCCCAAACTGCTTATCTAGCTTGGCCTTGGCCAATCTTTGAGGGAAGGGCACCGGGGGTTGGTAAGGTTTTGGGGGTACATACTTAGACACTTTCTCATTAGTCTCTTTTTCTTCTAAGGGTTGTGTCCTAGTTATTTCTTTTTCTTGATCCCTTCTATCTTTGTCATTTTCCCCCTTTGCTTTGGAATCTTCTAGTTGCTTTCCACTTCTTAAACTCATAGCCTTACAATGTTCATTAGGATTTATTTCAGGCTGTCCTGGAAATTTTCCGTGTGGTCTATGTGAAGAGCTAGCTTGTTGGGCTATTTGAGTTTCTAACATCTTGTTATGAATAGCTAAATTATCAACCTTAGATGTCAAATCCTTAATAGCCTCACTAACAACTTGACTATGGTGCCTAAACTCTTCATTTTGCTTGGTTTGACTCTCTACAAAATTTTCAAGGAGATTTTCGAGTTTAGACTTTTGTACCTGGGGGAATCCAACAGAAGGTTTAGCACCACTTTGCCTAACTTGATTTTGATTGTTCCGATAGGAGAAGTTGGGATGAGACCTCCAACCGGGATTGTAAGTCTGTGAATATGGATCATTGCGCACCTTCGATGGAATGTCATAGAAATTATGGCATGATTCCATTTGTTCCACCGAAGTGCCTTGTGAGGAACCATTTTCAGCTTGGCATTCCGCACTCATATGTCCCTGTACTCCACAAATCTCACAAAAGATGTTAGCAGCACTTATGGCATTAACACTAGCTTTTTCAAACTTATCAAAACGTTTATTCAATGAGTCAAACTTAGCCATAATTAAACCAACACCATCCACCTCAAACTTACCTCCTGAGAGCTTTCTCGGGTTGTTACCTTTTTCACTAGCCCATTGGTGATGGTTTGCAGCGACATTCTTAATAATATCATAGGCTTCTGTAAGTCTTCTATTCATCAAAGCTCTGCCAGCTGCAGAATCAAGAGATACCTTTGAAGGATATTCCAATCCATTATAGAAGGTGTGAATAATTAACCACTTTTCTAGTCCATGATGCGGGCAAGCTTCCAACAGCCCCCTGTATCTATCCCAAGCTTCTGATAATGATTCTCCGTCTCTTTGAACAAAGCTTGTTATTTGAGTTCTAAGATGTGCAGTCTTGGAAGGAGGAAAGAACTTATTCAAGAATGCTTGCTCCAATTGATTCCATGTGGTTAATGTATCGGTGGGTACCGATTTCAACCATGCTCTAGCCTTGTCCCTTAATGATAATGGAAACAATCGGAGGCGAATGGCATCAACTGAGGCACCTTCAATTTTGAGAGTCTCATAGAATTCTAAGAACATCTTCACATGATCATTTGGGTCCTCCAAGGGTAAACCTCCAAATTGGTTTTGCCTTATCATGGATAGTAAGGAAGGCGGTATGGTGAAGTTCTCAGCTTCAATGGCTGGCCTAGCAATCCCAGATCGCAAACCCCGAGCATTAGGGGCTGCATACTCCTTTAAAGGTTTATTATCTTCAGCTGCTGCCATGACAAGTGTTGGTTCAGATATCTCCCTTACTCTTTGCCTTTGTTGTCTTCTCCTTCTACATAAAGTCCTTTCAATTTCAGGATCCGCTTCAATAAGAGTCCTAGAATGTCTAGTACTTTACATAAACAGGAGAAATTACCTGTAGAGAGTCAAAGAGAAATCAAGAACGTAAGAACCAAATAAAAGAAAAAGATTTAAAATAATTAAATTAAAAATTAAATTAATAATCAAGAAAAACACAGTCCCCTAAGAACGGCGTCAAAAACTTGATGCGTGAAATCCATGAAGTGTACAAGTTTCATTGTCAAGTAATAAAAAGATCGAATCCACAGGGACTGTGTCTATGAATACCAATTAATTAATTAATTTAATTTAATTAAACAAAAAGGGAATATGATTGTTGATTAAGAAGAATGTAATAACAAATCAATAAAATAAAAATCAAAGTGCAGAATTTAGAACAAAGATAGCAAGTTATCAAGAAAGGGGTTTTCAGATTCAAGAAAGCTTCCAAGATTGGGATACCACAATGATACAAGATAAATCCTAATTGGCAACCCTTTTATTAAATTTGAAATTCAATTGAAGGTGAATTACCCTAAATTAGTTAATGTTCTTTCTCAAGATACAAGATCCGTGCCCAATTAAACCAATTCCTACTCTCGTGGTAATTGAATTTAAATTGAACCCATTACACTTTGTGGTAATTCATTGAATCCTCAAAAGGCTAAAACTACTTCGTGATTTAGACCTTAAGTTCAATTCTTATAGTTCCAACACCTAGGTTCACCTCTCAGTACGTCCCTAAATGCCTATCAGATGCAAATAAGTGGCCAGCAAATTCACATGAATAAGAGCAATAAGAATTGAATCAAAGAATATTCAAGATCAATAAAAGGGGAAACAACGTCAATTAATCATTATCAATGTATCAAAGGGCATTGCCCAATCCTAGAAACAAAAGAAACTACTCAGCCATGGAGAAGAAAGAATCAGAAAACATGTTCAAGAACATTCAAACCCGTAATCCAAGAGAGAAGAGGGAAGAAAGATCAAGAACCAAAGCCTCCAATGTGCCTCTTTCAAAACCTCATTAGAACTAGGTTAGACCCCCTAATTGCATTCAGAACATCTATTTATAGCCTAGGGTTTTCATGGGCCAAAAGGCCCCCAAAGAAATAAGAATAAAAACTAAAATTCTGCTGCACGCTGCGAACCACGGTCGTGGTGGCCACCACGGCCAGGCCGTGGTTGAGTCTGTTTCAATTTTCTTCATTTTCTTGATTCCCTCAAACCATGGCCATGGTAGAAACCACAGGCAGGCCTTGGATCCCTCTGGAATGGCCTTTCTTGCACCTTTATTGCTATCCATTAAGCTCCAACTTCAAACATACAAGCATTCCATTCAATCCAAGGCCAATTCAACATTAATCCTGCACAAGAACACCAAAAACACCACAGTTATCCGAACTAAGGGAAAAATAAACCAAAAAGGGAAACTAAAATGCCTAAAATGCTCAAGAATGCATGCAAAACAAGAACAAAACATGATGTTGTTTCACACACATCATTTAGAATTGTATCTAGGTTTAGAAAGTAGGATTGGATAGAATTATTGAAGTATGGAAGTATGGTTTAGGGTAGAGGCTGTGAGCTCCTAAAAGAAAAGAGAAGAAGTGAAGTTTGAGTGTTCTAAGTGTTCTTGAAGTGAGAGAAAATATGAAGGAGATCTTGTCATAAGGTGTAGTGAAATGAAATAGAATAGGCTATTTTCTAAGTGTGTAGCTGTAAGGTGAGTGAATAGAAAAGATCAAGGCTTAATTATGATGATAGAAAATATCACAAAGTGTTCACATGGATTTCACATGGCCATTGTCACATAATGGTCATCATTTAGTCATTTAGAAGAACCATGAACCTCCTAGAAATAGCTTGTTAGCCGTGGAGCACATGGTGAGTGTTACTAAGTTTGGTTTAATTCTAATTCCTAGTTACACTTAGCTTAACTAATTAGTTCATCTAGTTACATTTAAACTAACTGAGTTAGGGCATTTAGTTACATTCTAACTCATTAGTTACTTAATTAAGTCATTGCATAGGTCATGCATTGTAATGCTTCTAGATGAATCTAGATTTTTTTTTTGTAGTTAGGGTTTTCTAAGCATTTAGTAACTAAGTTAGTTCCATCTAGTTACTAATTAGGCTATTAGGGTAACTTAGTTAGTTTATCTAGTTACTTAGTAACTAGTCCAACCATTTTTGTTGACTAGGTTCTTATTGGTTAAGAAAAGTCTAACCATCAATATTGACCATTTTCTATTGGCTCCTCAAGAATGAGTCACAAAGACTATTTCCAGTATATTTTTTAACGGATAAAAGATACCGGGTCTATTACCCGATAACAAAAGCTGCTGTTAATAAAACAGCAGATATTTTTTTGTGAAATATTTTTATTTCATAGATAAATTCTAACAATTAAAAGATCGATTAAAGTGTCTCTCGGATTCAGGTTTAGTAAGATCTCCTGACTCTGAATAAATCAGTAAAGATTTTCCTCGGCTCAAAAATTATTATTTTCCTGACTCAGAGTAAATCTTACACAACAATCAAAAACAATCTGAAAACAGTCAAAATAATTTTATACCACTCGAAAAACATACAACAATACAATTCAATCATTACTGTAAAGTAGCAAAATTTGGGGTGTTACACAAAGTCTCATTTCTAGTACTTCCTATATCTCAACCTTATCCCATAAGGGAGCAAATGCCATCCATGCACCTCCAACTCTACTTTCTACTCAAAGAAGCAACCTATGCATGATAACAAATATAACTAGCCAAGTAAACTTAGCTTACAACACCTAGTACCTCACTTCATCGCTTCACAAGTGACTTTAAATGCAGCCTCATGTTGCATCAAGGCGTTACGTATTTGTCTATGGCATTCTTAAATCCCTCCACATAAGCTAGGTGGTTATTATCTCCAAAATATACCACTAATTGTGTCAACACTAATGCTCTTATATCTAGAACCTCACACTATCACTTCACAAGTGATTTCAGAGTCAACTTCATATTGAACAAGGTTCTAAACATGACCTTGTTGTATTCCATCACACTTGGATGGTCAAGGTTCTCAAGATTACCTTGTGGCATTCCACCACACAATGGAAGGCTAAGGTTTCCCAACACACTACCCCTTGACACTCCACCTCTCTTTGGGTGTCTAGGGTCCCTTAACTGTATCCTAAGGCATTTCCCACACTTTGGATACCTAAAGGTTTTCCAACTTCTCACATATACAAGATGAATTTCCTTCATCAAATACCCACATTGATGCCTCAATACACTTAAAAAGGTATATAAGATTGATCCTAACACTTAGGGAACTCCATTTCAATAAGATAAAAATCTTGTGAAATCCAAGACTAGGCACTCAGGCGCTCTCTATGCGCTTAGGCATTGGTCATATAGCAGCACGCACAAGCTTTCTGGGCAATAGGCGCTCAAGCACCCAACTCCTAGCGCTCAGGCGCTAGTTGCCTGATGCAGATTCTGTAGAATTCTACAGAGTTCTACATTATTTCATTGGTGAGTCTCACGGGATTCAACTACTCCAAAATAGTTTGTAGGTGATTTCATGTCCCTAACAAGTTCACTAACAAATAGGAATCTTCAAACACAAACTCAAACCATCAATTTTGGATCCATGATCTAAATTACTCATCTAAACCCCAATTTTTTCACTTTGAGCATTAAAGGTCTAAATGAAGAGTTCTAAGTTTCTAACCCAAACTCATACCATGAACAAGTCATAAACAACCCTTAGAACTTATCCAAGAAAGAAAATCACTCAAAACACCTCAAAATCTCATTTTGACCCATTAAACCTCATTATCACATAACCCTTTTTCCAACCCCTTTCACAAAAAGATACAAGGTTATTCCTAGGTTTCAAGCTAGCAACTATGCTTCACTCAAGCATAAAATAGCTCAACTTCAAACCTATGAGCAAGAATCAAGCATGGAAATCTCATACCAACACTCACTCAATACATTTTTCAACTTAGAACCATGAAACAAAATGAAGATAGAAAGGATAAGAGTACAAAAGACTAGGTCCCCTACCTCAAAACCTTGTAGATGATGAAGCCTTGACTTAGCTATGGAAGATTCTCACTTGTCTTCCTTTCTCCTTCTCTCCTTTTTCTCTTTGCTTTCCTCCTTTCCTTACTACCTTGGCTGCCAGCCACAAAAATGAGAGAAAGAAAGAGTGAAATATGACACAAAATCTCATGAATTGGTCAACAAAAGAGGTAGCATTCGTGAGCCTCTCATTAACCTTTGATACTATTGGGAATTACAGATACATCACGTAGTAGAAAAATAGAATTCCCACCAAGGATTCATGCAAAAAGCCATAATCTGAGTCTTAAAAATATTTACCTCTTCAAGCGTGATCAAAAGAAAGTGACGTGAATCACCAACACCATAATAGCAACGATGTCTCTGCGGTATCCACACAAACAGACTCATGAACGTCCAACATCGACAAAGAGGAGCCTCGCGTCTCTCACACAGTGCTAGCTGCGAAGAGAATAGAAGAAACCTGTCGCTCTCTCACTCACTTTTCTATAGGTGTGGCTAGGGTTCTGTAATATGTGTGTCTTAGCAGCCCCTTAGCAGTATTATTTATAATAGTGACTGCCTTAAATGAGTGTGAGGAGTAGCAAGGTAAGCTGTGTAACCCTAGACTCATCTGTTATGAGTCTGGCCCATATTTGAATTCGAGTTCAACTTGGATCTATTGCTCCAATTTTACTTTGCTCTATGTGTGTGACCTTGTAGGATCTCATTACGTTAGTAGTAATATTAAAATCCCATTTTAATATTATAAGTAATGAGCGGTATCTAGCAACACATCGCTGCTACCCAAGTAATGAGAATATCAGTGATTTGACATAACCTTTCCGTGACCACTGTTTTTGCATCGTTTAGTCCCTTTGTCAAGATATCTAGATTGAACACAAGGCATGGAATGCGTCACCCTTGTATAATCCAATCATTTATTTCCTAATACTCGAGTAGACTTTGTAACAACAAATGAAATCAATATCTCATATTGACTCATTTGAGCATGGCCATGCATTTCGCAGTCTCACTCAATTAGGGGGCCCGAAGATATCGCTCCTGTTATGTAGGAGTGACAAATCCCATCTAGGTCACTCACATCCCTCTACATGATTCGCGGTATATCTAATAACTAACTTTATAATCACCTTGTTATAGATGACGTTTGATGGTATTAAAATACACAACTCCTCATGTAGGAATCGTAGTGATTTCAGGTCAATGGACCACAGACATCATTGTCACTATGAGAATCGCTTATGACACTCACGTAACGATCCATGTAGCGTTCTCATGGCGGGTCAGTCCAGTACATCATTACTCTAATATGTACCCATGTGACGACTTGATATCTCATATCCATGACCTATGAGATGTGGTCATCAGTCTATGCATATACTAATCTCAATGCATTATTATTGTCCTAGTTAACAGTAATACTTGACTAGGGATATTTAAGAATAGTGTTCTAATTTTATCCAATAGGATCTCATGATCAAGTCAACCACTTGATGTCCTATGGCATCAAACTTACTATTCCAAGGACTTTATTATGTTTATTAAAAAAAACACAATAAATGAATTGCCTCATATATTAAAATTTGCATAATAGAATGTATGTAAATACAAACAAATGTATCAGCCTCTAGGGCATACACCAATAATCTCCTACTTGTACTAGAGCCAATCAGGCATATGTCTAATGCCTAAAGACCTAGTGTGACCCTTATACTTCTGATGTGCAAGAGGCTTCGTCAGTGGATCAGCAATGTTATCATCTGTTGGTACTCTGCATATCTTCATATCTCCTCTATCAATAATCTCTTGAATGAGATAGAAGCGCCTAAGCATATATTTGGATCGCTGGTGAGATCTAAGCTCTTTGGCTTGTGCAATGGCTCTATTATTATCACAATAGAGGTCCACTAGGTCCACAATGCTAGGAATAGCGCCAAGTTCAGTAATGAACTTCCTGATCCAAACGACCTCCTTTGCTGCATTGGAGGCAGCAATATACTCAACCTCTGTGGTAGAATCAATGATTGTCTCCTGCTTTGAACTCTTCCAGTTCACAGCCCCACCATTTAGGCAAAAAACATAACCCGATTGCAATCTGGAGTCGTCCTTATCTGTTTGGAAGCTAGCATCAGTGTAACCCTTTACAACTAGCTCTTCCTCGGCTCCATATACCAAGAACAAATCCTTAGTCCTTCTCAAGTACTTAAGGATGTTCTTGACAGCAGTCCAGTGACTCTCACTGGGATAAGACTGGTACCTGCTCGTCATGCTCAAAGCATACAAGATGTTTGGTCGAGTACATAACACGGCATATATGATAGATCCAATTGCAGATGCATATGGAATCTTGCTCATGCTATCCCTCTCGTCTTGGGTGGAAGGGGATTGAGCCTTAGATAGACTTACACCATGTGACATAGGTACGAGTCTTTTATTGGATTCATGCATGTTAAATCGCCTTAACACTTTATCTATGTATGTACTCTGACTTAGGCCAAGCAGTCTCAGTGATCTATCTCTATAGATCCTGATACCTAACATATAGGTGGCTTTAGCCTAAGTCCTTCATAGAGAAACAGTTCCCTAACTAAGTCTTTACGGACTGTAAGGTAGGGATATCATTTCTGATAAGTAGTATGTCATCTACATATAATACCAGAAAGACAATAGTGCTCCCACTAACCTTCTTGTAGACACAAGATTCTTCTTCATTCTTGATGAAACCAAATTATTTTATTGTATCATCAAAACGAAGATTCCAGCTTCTGGAAGCTTGCTTCAATCTATAAATAGATCGTTACACCTTGCACACCTTTCCAGCATCCTGTGGAATGGCAAAACCCTCAGGTTGTGTCATGTACACATCCTTTAGAAGATTTCCATTAAGGAAAACAGTTTTAACATCCATTTGCCAGATTTCATAATCGTGGTATGCTGCAATAGCAAGCAAGATTCGAACGAATTTAAGCATCATAACTGGGGAAAAACTATCATCATAGTCTACACCATGAATTTGTTTGAAACCTTTAGCCACCAATCGCGCCTTAAATGTATGCACATTACCATCCATGTCGGTTGTCTTCTTGAAAACCCACTTGCACCCAATGGGTTTTACCCCTTCAGGTGGGTCAACTAAGGTCCATACCTGGTTGGCATACGTGGACTCCATTTCAGATCTCATGGACTCAAGCCATTTCTCATATTCTGGGCCAATAATGGCTTCCTGGTAAGTTACAGGCTCATCTTGATTCATGAGCAATATGTCACCTTGCTGGGTCATGAGAAATCCATATCTCTCTAGTTAATGATGTATCTTGTTAGACCTACGCAGGTCTTATGCTACTAGAGCAGGTTGTTACTCCACAACATTTTGTGGAGGCTGCTCTATTTCCACCATTGGTTCATTGTTGCTTTGTGAAACTTGAACTTCTTCAAGTTCTACTTTCCTCTCACTGATTCCTTTGGAGATAAACTTCTTTTCTAGAAGTACAGCAGTCCGTGTGACAAATACTTTGCCCTCGGTAGGATTATAGAAAAAGTATCCATTGGTTTCCTTTGGATACCCCACAAAGAAGCATTTATCTGATTTAGGTCCAAGCTTATCAGAAACTTGATGTTTCACATAAGCTTCGTAACACCAAATCTTCATGAAAGATATACTGGGCCATCTCCCAGTTCATATCTCATATGGTGTCTTTTGAACTGTCTTAGATGGAACACAGTTACGTATGAAAGATGTTGTTAATAGAGCATGTCCCCAGAAGGAGCCTGGAAGGTCTACATGACTCATCATGGATCGGACCATGTCCAACAAGGTCCGATTCCTCCTTTCAGAGACACCATTCCATTGTGGTGTTCCTAGAGGAGTGAGTTGAGATATTATCTCACACTCTTTCAGATGATCATCAAACTGTTGGCTTAAGTATTCACCTCCTCAATCTAATCGAAGGATTTTAATACTCTTTCCAAGTTGGTTTTGTACTTCATTCATGAATTCTTTGAACTTTTCAAAGGATTATGATTTGTGCTTCATAAGATATACAAATCCATATCTATTGAAATCATCAGTAAATGTAATAAAGTATTGAAAATCGCCTCTAACTAGTGTGTTTAGTGGCCCACATACATCACTATGTATGAGGCCTAAAAGATCACTAGCCCTTTCACCTTGTCTAGTGAATGGGGCCTTTGTCATCTTCCCCAATAAACAAGATTTATATATCTCATATGATTCGAAATCAAGCGAGTCCAAGAATCCATCTTTATGGAGTTTGGAGATGCGTTTCTCATTTATGTGGCCCAAACGACAATACAAGAGAAAAGTTGGGTTCAGATCATTTGATTTAAACCTCTTTGTATTTATGTTATAGACGGGCGCTTCGAGATCAAGGACATAAAGTCTATTACTCAATTGTGCACTACCATAAAAAAAACACAATAAATGAATTGCCTCATATATTAAAATTAGCATAATAGAATGTATGTAAATACAGACAAATGTATCAGCCTCTAGAGCATACACCAATAATCTCCCACTTGTACTAGAGCCAATCAGGCATATGTCTAATGCCTAAAGACTTAGTGTAACCCTCATGCTTCTGCTGTGCAAGAGGTTTCATCAGTGGATCAACAATGTTATCATCTGTTGGTACTCTGCATATCTTCACATCTCCTCTATCGATGATCTCTCGAATGAGATGGAAGTGCCTAAGTATATGTTTAATAAATGGTAAGATCTAATAATAATAATAATAAAAATTCCCTCAAAGCATATATTAAGTCATTATGTGATGCCTTCTAATGTGTGGCACTCGTCAAAACTAGTATCGTTCAAGTGCAAGTCTGTCAAAGCAAGATGTCTTTATCTATATTAGTAAGACGTGATGGAATAAGGGTAATATCCAACTACCAACCATTGGGTCTAACTTAACTAGGCCATTTCAATAGGATTGAAGGCTTAGAGGCGTGGAGTTGGGCTTTAGTCCATTAGATGGATTTGAATAAGTGTTATTCACCCAACTATCCAAGAGTTACATGTGATGTAATTCAAAAATGTTTCCTACCTAAATAACTGAATTTTGGGTGATTAGCCAAAGCTGAATCAAAACTAGGTGAAATATAGATCTTGGCCCGCTAGGAAATCTTACAATAGGATTTTTCGAGTCAATGCTGAGGGTCATTGACTTGAATAAAATAGTGGGAGGCATGTTTAATTAAAAGACCTCATTAAATATGTTTATGGCATGATACTTATATTTTGCATATTTCTATTGATAGATTACCATGGCAACAAACACATCAAGTAACTTATCACTGCGATTCATCCTTGAGAAGGACAAGTTATCTAGAACGAATTTTCTAGACTGGTACAGGAATTTGAGGATTGTCCTCATGCAAGAGAAAAAGTTGTATGTTCTAGAACAACCTATTCCCGAGCCACCAGCTACTAATGCCCCTAGAATTAAAAAGGATGCTTATAAGAAGTATCAATATGATGCCTTGGACATTGGATGTCTAATGCTGACCACCATGAACTCTGAGCTCCAAAAGCAACACGAGAACATGGATGCCTATGATATGTTCATACACTTTAAGAAGCTTTATCAAGAGCAGGCCAGGCATGAGAGATACGAGGTCTCTAAAGCATTGTTTCAGTCTAAGCTGGTAGAAGGAAGCCCTGTTGGTGCTCATGTACTCAAGATGATTGGCTACATTGAAAACCTAGAGAGACTTGGTTTTCCTTTGGGCCAAGAGTTGGCCACTGACTTAGTCCTGCAATCGTTGTCGAAAAGTTTTAGTCAATTTGTCATGAACTACAACATGAATGAAATTGATAAATCACTACCAGAGTTGCTAGGCATGTTGAGAACTACTGAGCAAAACATAAACTAAGGCAAGGGAAAGGCCATAATAATGGTCTAAAAGAATAAGGGCAATGACAAGGATAAGTCTAAGCCCAGCACTTCAGGTCTGTTTATCATAAGTCCAAGTCCAAGTCCAACCAGCAAAAAAATAGGATTCCCACCAAGGATCCATGCGAAAAGCCATAATCTGAGTTTTAAAAATATTTACCTCTTGAAGCGTGATCAAAAGAAAGTGACATGAATCACCAGCACCGTAATAGCAATGATGTCTTTGCAGAATCCACACGAACAGACTCATGAATATTCAACGTCCGCAAAGAGGAGCCTCACGTCTCTCACATAGTACTAGCTGTGAAGAGAAGAAAAGAAACCTGTCGCTCACTCACTCACTTTTTTGTAGGTGCAGCAAGGGTTCTGTAATATGTGTGTCTTAGCAGCCCCTTAGCAGTATTATTTATAATAGTGACTGCCTTAAGTGAGTGTAAGGAGCAGTAAGGTAAGTTGTGTAACCCTAGACTCATCTGTTATGAGTCTGGCCCATATTTGAATCTAAGTCCAACTTGGATCTATTGCTCCAATTTTAGTCTGCTCTATGTATGTGACCTTGCAGGTACTCATTACGTTGGTAGTAAAATTAAAATCTCATTTTAATATTACAAGCAGTGAGCGGTATCTAGCAACATATCGCTGCTACCCATGTAATGAGAATGTCAGTGATTTGACATAACCTTTTCGTGACTAATGTTTTCGCGTCGTTTAGTCCCTTTGTCAAGATATCTAGATTGAACACAAGGCATGGAATGCGTCACCCTTGTATAGTCCAATCATTCGTTTCCTGATACTCGAGTAGACTTTGTAACAACAAATGAAATCAATATCTCATATTGACTCATTTGAGCATGACCATGCATTTCGTAGTCTCACTCAATCAGGGGGCTCGAAGATATCGCTCCTGTTATGTAGGAGTGACAAATCCTATCTATGTTAGTCATGGCAACCATTACCCAAGAGGGGGGTGAATTGGGTAATTATTAATTTTAATACAACTTTATCAAATTATGCAATTTGATATTTTCAATCAACACATGCAGCGGAATAAGTCTAACAAATGTGTAATTATTAGAGATTTCACAAATACCACTTGGGCTTATAGGATAAATCAAGCAAATAAGTTAGATATTAAATTTAATTCAATCATATATAATTAAAGCACAAATATAAAGGAGATAGAGTTGAGAAAAGCAAACACTAAGATTTATCCTGGTTCAGCCACCAACCACTTGTGGCCTACATCCAGTCCCCAAGCTTAACTTGAGATTTTCTTCACTATCTCCTAGACTTCACGGGTGCTAGGAAAACCTTTGTACAGATAAGAGCACTCCTCACACCTTGGGATACCTCACCCTTGTGCTAGAGCCTCCATTTCTTCAAGCTTTACGGGTGCTTGATGACCTTTACAAACTTGAGCACTCAACACACCTTGGGATACCTCACCCTTTGTGTTTGAGCCTCTATTTCCAAGGGATACCTCACCCTTACAATTTTGAGGGATACCTCACCCTCTCTTTTACAGTTTATACAAAGGTAGAATTGATAGAAACTCTCTCAAGAGTGGATAATACAAATTGAAGATCAATGGGTATCAAGAAATCACACTTTTAAGCTCAAAAACAAATATTTGGAGAAATAGAGAGTGAAAAACGAATTTAATGCTCAAGAGTAATTTTCATATTGTTCTCCAACTTTTCTTTGATGCCCAAACACTTATATTTATAGCCCAATAATATTTAGAGCCATTGGGTAAAGATTGGAAATGAATTATAATGAAAACTAGCCGTTTTATGACCGTTGGGAACGTTTCTGATCAAGTGTTATTCGAATAAGAACTCTGTTATTCGAATAAATATTGTGTTATTCGAATAACACATGTATTATTCGAATAATTCCATTTATTTCACTATTTTCTGTAACTTGTTATTCGAATAAGACTTGTGTTATTCGAATAACACTTTTGGTTATTCGAATAAATCATCAAAAACACGTTCTGGAACTTTTCTAAGTTGTGTTATTCGAATAACATATTTGTTATTCGAATAAGGCTTGTGTTATTTGAATAACACTTTGATTATTTGAATAAATCTTCAAAAAACACGTTCTGGAATGTTTTCTCGGGTGTGTTATTCGAATAACACTTTTGTTATTCGAATAAGGCTTTGGTTATTCAAATAACACATCTGTTATTCGAATAAACCACTCTAGTTTTGAAAACTGACTTTAAATGGTCATAACTTCTTCGTTTCTTATCCGTTTTAAGCGAATGACTACTCATTGGAAAGATCTTTGAGTCTATTTTCATATGAGACAAGTTTCAGAGCAAAACTCAAAGTATTTTAAAAGATATGATCAAAAGAGTAACCAAAGATCAGTTTTACAAAACACAAACTTTGCTATTTTTCATAGAAATGATCTACCATCATGACTAGCTTTCCAAAAATAGTTTGTTGGGCATTTCAACATTTTAGAAACATTTTTAAAGATGTTAAAACATATTTTGAGCTTAGTGTGAATCTCATTTACCTTTACACAAGATCTAAATCCTATAAGCTATTCTTGAAGATGTTGGACTAGATCTTTTGCCACCATCACTTCTTGATGTAATCCAAGCTTCCAAAAATTCATTCTCTTCAAATCTTGCAAATGCTTGGAACACCTTTATCATTTTCATTCTCCTTGAGTAGAGCATAGTTGTGATCTTTTACTTTCTTGTTGCAATGCTCACTCTTGGTACTTGGACTATCCTACAAAGTATTGCTCACTTAACCAAACATAGTTAGTTCAAATTCATAACTCAATATCTTCATATGCATGATTCATAAATGTATAACTCTAGTTAGTCTAACATGCATACAAGACTTTCATAGACATATCCAATATTAATTCATTTATAACTCATATAAAATATTATTGGATATATTTTATGATGAATGTTACATATATCTCATTGCATGATTATTAAGTGAAATATAACTAGATAAAGTACATAATCATGCATGATACAATATATCTCATTAAGCACATTTATGTAACATGATCAATATTCTTTTGTGATGCATTTGTTATCTATAAAGCACATCTATTAAGCATAAGCATCATTCTTTTTGTCTTGTATTTGTCATCATCAAAACTTAACATATTAAATCATTGGGGCAAACCTATTTCCACAATCTCCCCTTTTTTGATAATGACAAATCACCAAGGAAAAATATGTTGAACTATGTAAAATGATAGATATTCATGTAAGCATATCAAACAATAAGCACAAGAACATATTTTTCTTTCCAATTTTCTCTCCCCCTATTTGACATCAACAAAAAGGCTTAGGAAAGAAAGATAATATTTTTCTCTCCCCTTATAAATAGAACTAATGTTGTCAAAGAGATGAAACAAGCATGCTTTCAAGATATAAAAGATTATTCATGCAATACTTGTCACATTTTAGTACATCAACATTTAACATATGAGAGCAATAAGCTTAAGAAATTACGTCTAGCATATAATATTTTGCATACCACATGATAAATAAGTATTATTTGATATCACTTGTTAAGAGTTACAAAATATTCATGTAAGATCATGGAATTGAGGTTTTCAAATAAAGGATCGTACAACTTGTCACATATCAAGCATTTATCAATGAAAGAATCAAAAGATATGAAGTTTAAGAATATTTACCTTCTTTCATTGATAGAGGGAATGAGAATAAAAGATGATCTTTATTGACATGTTAATAGTATTAACAATAAAACACTTCATGTCAAGTAAGGATGTAAGCCAAGAGATATAAGCAACAATTTAAGAGCTAGGCTCCCCCTCAAAATATGCATATTATCAAGATATAAAGCATAATATATGCATGCCAAGACCATGAAAGCACATTATCAAAAAGCAAGGCAATGATACATATTCTTCATCCATCAATCAAAAATCATTTTTAAGACTTCTCTCCCTTTCAAAAAGACTTCTATAATAACACATTACATTTCCAAAAGCATTTTAGAATGGTAGAAGAGATTTATATTAAAATCACATATTCCTTGAGAGTGATCAAATCCAAGTCAAAAGAGTATTTGAAAGTACATCTCCTCTTTTTCACATTGAACAAAAGCCTTGAAAAGATAAAACACTTTTGAAGAATAAGACTTATCTTTTGAAGTATGAAGATTGATCTCTATAGAACATTTCAAAAGATTTATAAACTTTCTTAAATACTCTCTCAAGATTTAATAAACATTTCAAAGCAATGAAGAGAATATTACATTTATAGCACAATTCGAATGATTTCTAAATTTTTAAGACAATTAGGAGATGATAATACTTTTTAAATCTTAAGACAACTTCAAAAGATTCTCAAGGATATGGAACTTGAAAAGCATCTTTTTTAAAAAAAAATTAATCAAACTAGAAATTCTTTTCAAAACAAGCGCATGATTCTCATAGGTGTTATATCACTAAGAAACCATAAATCAAGAGAATCATAGATATCAAACATTCATCATGATGAAATATGCTATATGTATAGAGCTAATGTCATCCACCCCATATGCAATGACAGAACTAGCAATTTAATGTCCAATTAGGCACTTTGTCAATGCTAAACATACTTCTCATGTAAGGAAAGCATCTAATCTTTTAAGATCAATTTATCAACAAGTATCATATAATCCATAGCATATAGAATATCACAATAGTTTAGGGATAGAGATACTTATTGGGTTAGATAGAAAGTGATGCTCTTTTAGAATGTTCTTCATTTATAAGTCCTTTGAGTTTGTACTTTCTTCCATTGAGTATTTCATTCCATTGCACTTGAAGAAAGTCTCCTCATGTCCCTTTTCATTCAACTCTTCTCATTTATCCACATATGCTTGACACTTTAATATTTGATGGCTATACTTGAAGCACATAGAGACACTTGCAAAGCTAACTTTAAAAATTCTCTAAAACATAGGTTAGCATCAAATATCATTAAATCGCATTCAAGCATAATTTAGATTGATATATAATGTAAAACATGTATCACATTATTAACCATGAAATATTAGTTCTAACAAGAATGCATGAAGCACATCTGCACTTGAATCCACAAATATGATTTAAGCATTTTAAGGCATGATTCAAGTTTATCAAGAAATACATGATCAACATCAAAACTTATATTAGCATTTTGGGGTAAACATTGATCATGTAGGGCATGTAATATCAAGTAAAGAATTCTAGTGCACACATATGTCAATCAAGAATAAAAAGTCTCTTATTGTAATGCAAAAATTGAAAAACTATGGAATTATAACTTTTGAAAACGTTTACTTCTTGTTTTCAACATAGGAATATATCAAGCAATTTCAAACAAGAAGACATATAACATTTTACTTTCCAATCTCCAAGTGAGTATGTAAGACAATTAGGCATCAAAGAGAAAGGATTAGAATGACTTATGAGCATGTGAATTTATATATTTGAACAAAGAGAATTAGTCACAAGCTCAAGATTTTACCATAACATGTCATTCCAAGCAAAAATGTATGCATATCTAACATGTTAGCATATGTAGAGATACTTTCAAGACATAATGTTAGAAAAGCACATCTTAAAACATGTTAAGGCATAAAAACAAATTTCTACTTATCCAAATATCACATGATATTCAATTTAAAGCATAGATGAGGATAAGAGATTGATATCACCAAAAGTGTACTTTTTGAGTTTTTATAGGTGACTCTAACTTCCATGCCTCAAGGCTCCTTGAGAATGTTGTGGTTCTCCATGCCATTCTTTTTATGTTTTCATCACTGTTGGAGAACTTTAACCATTTCAAATTTTTGAATCTTAAGTGGCATAGTTTCACTTCACTTCAATGCATGCTTGAGCCAATAGTCACCCTACAACGCAATTCATAATACTTTTCTTGGTATCCATCAATTTTGGATCCATAGAGGTTAGTCATTATTCCAAACTCATAAGCAAATAAGCATTCAAAATAATAAATAACAAATGAGTTCATAAGGGCAAGAGATATTTCATTTCATTGAACAATTTAGCTAAGTACATATATTCATCAAAAGAATAGCTAATTACATTTGGTTAAGCATTTGCATTTTCAGTCCAAAAAAGAATTTAATATGTTCAACAAATTCTTGAGAAATGAAGGGGAAAAAAAGCAAAAACTTTCATTCAATCTGTGTTTATTCGAATAGGATGTCATTTATTCGAATAAACTTATAGAAAACAACTAGACTTGGTTGTCTGTCAAGCTTTGTTCGAATAACAGTGCTGTTATTCGAATAACACAGCATTCAAAAAAGTTTTTCTATTAGGCTTTATTCGAATAACATTGTTGTTATTCGAATAACAACGTAGTAGCTCAAAGGTCATGGGTTTCTGTCACCCTTTATTCGAATAACATAATGTGTTATTCGAATAACACGATTTTCCTAAAATCCTCTGGAAGGCTTTATTCGAATAACATAACTTGTTATTCGAATAACAAGAAAAGCTTTTTAGCCTCTATCATGTCTTATTCGAATAACTAGTTGGTTATTCGAATAACCAGTTGATATTAGATTATTGCACCATTTTCTGTGACGTGATATTCGAATAAGGGGATCCTTATTCGAATAATGCTTACATTTTAGAATATTAACGAGGCATTACTGTGAGGCTTTATTCGAATAAATCATTTGATGAAAAATAGTTTTACGCATCAATTAGTAAAGGATCAATTTTTCATAGTATGTAAATTGAGCAAAATAAATTAAATAATTAATTACCATTAAGCACATAGCTAATAGCATGCTAGCTTTCATGATATATAGACAATTCAAGACATAGCAAGCATACTTAGGCATTGTAGAACCTCATGTACCAATATATATAACAAATTAATGAGTTATGGTACAATAATAATAAACATAATCATGTGCTAAACAAAATATTCAGATTTTACCAAGAGCATATGATTCTATTATTCACTTAAGGCCTACAAGGAATATACCTCAAATTTATTGACTTTACAAGTAAATGTTCATGAGAGGTAAAAACTTTTGATACCTTGGCCTTATTGATCAAGGAAACTCTTTTCTTTACTCATTGCTTCTCTTTTGGTGTTTTAAACTTTGCAAGTTTCACATTTTGTACTTGAGAAGCTTTGATTGGAATCATCTTCCTTTTTTTTATCAAAACTTCTACCAATGGGCTTTGGAAGCATTCCCCTTGATGATTCCTCTTTCCTTTGACCAATTAGTCCATCCTTTTGAGAAATTTTCTGTATAATTGAAGTACTAGGAGGACATTTTGGTACCCACTTCATCTTGGGTCCTTGAATGTTAGTACTAGAGCCTTTATGATTTTTAGGAACCCAAACTATGTTATTTCTCATATAAGAATTTCTTCTATAATTGCACAAATAAGAAATATGTCCTAGATGATCACAAAAATTGTAAATAAGTGAATTTAATGATGACTTGATCCTTTGAAGATCATTTTTGAAAAACTTGAGCCTTTGATTGTTATTACATTCTATGTTATTTTTGCCATAAGCCTTACTTGAAATTCCATGTGGAATAGCATCAATTTCATTCTTATCAACAACCATGGATTGTAAGCAAATAGAATCATTAACTTTGGCAAATTCACAATATAAGTTCTCAACTTGATTTTCTAAATTAATGCATTTTTCATAAGAAGTTGATGTTTCACATTTTAAAGGCATTTTCTCATCAAGAAAAGCATATTCATTTTTCAAAATCTCAATTTCATTTTCAATGGAGGAAATGTTTTCAAAACAAGATAAATTTTTATTTTCAAAATTTGATAAACCATCATACAATTCATCATACGCACATTTTAGCTCATAATAGAAAGGACTATAATATGGTTTAACATTATTTACCTCAAAGTCCTTTTTAAGGGAATCACTATTTTTCTCATTGTTGTCCATCAAGAATTCGAGAATATCTTCCTTCTCAATTTTGTTTTACTTTGCCTCTTCTTCAAATTGAGCACTATCATCATTAAGAGGCATTGAGCTCATTTTCTTGCTTTGAATGTATTCTTGAGGACATTTTCCAATGTTGTCTTCCTCTAGAGGTTTTTGCTCTTCTTGCTCTCTATATACAACTTTATACACAAAATCATTATTAGCAAGATAAATAGAATCAAGAGCATCCCATATATCCTTAGCACTAGAGCAACTCTTAATTTTAGCATAAGCATCATCATTTAAACCACTTCTCAAAATTTGCATAGCTCTAATGTTCAAGGAAAAACATTTCCTATCATAGGCATTCCAAGAATATTTTGATTTGCAAGTAAATCCATCAAGCATAATATCCCACAAATCAATATCAATAGATTGCATATAAATTTCCATTCTAGCTTTCCAATAAACGAAATTCACACCATCAAAGAATGGTGGTTTACTAATTTCAAAACCATTCATTTTGAAAAGCTTTTAATGGTTGCTAAACAAACAAGGATCTTTAACTCCAAGCGGTTAAGCTTTTACTAGAACACGAAGCTCTGATACCACTTGTTAGTCATGGCAACCATTACCCAAGAAGGGGGGTGAATTGGGTAATTATTAATTTTAATACAACTTTATCAAATTATGTAATTTGATATTTTCAATCAACACATGCAGCGAAATAAGTCTAACAAATATGTAATTATTAGAGATTTCACAAATACCACTTGGGCTTATAGGATAAATCAAGCAAATAAGTTAGATATTAAATTCAACTCAATCATATATAATTAAAGCACAAATATAAAGGAGATAGAGTTGAGAAAAGCAAACACTAAGATTTATCCTTGTTCAGCCACCAATCACTTGTGACCTACATCCAATCCCCAAGCTTAACTTGAGATTTTCTTCACTATCTCCTAGACTTCACGGGTGCTAGGAAAACCTTTGTACAAATAAGAGCACTCCTCACACCTTGGGATACCTCACCCTTAGAGCCTCCAATTCTTCAAGCTTTACGGGTGCTTGATGACCTTTACAAACTTGAGCACTCAACACACCTTGGGATACCTCACCCTTTGTGTTTGAGCCTCTATTTCCAAGGGATACCTCACCCTTACAATTTTGAGGGATACCTCACCCTCTCTTTTACAGTTTATATAAAGGTAGAATTGATAGAAACTCTCTCAAGAGTGGATAATACAAATTGAAGATCAATGGGTATCAAGAAATCACACTTTTAAGCTCAAAAATAGATATTTGGAGAAATAGAGAGTGAAAAATGAATTTAATGCTCAAGAGTAATTTTCATATTGTTCTCCAACTTTTCTTTGATTCCCAAACACTTATATTTATAGCCCAATAATATTTAGAGCCGTTGGGTAAAGATTGGAAATGAATTATAATGAAAACTAGCCGTTTTATGACCGTTGGGAACGTTTCTGATCAAGTGTTATTCGAATAAGAACTATGTTATTCGAATAAATATTGTGTTATTCGAATAATTCCATTTATTTCACTGTTTTCTGCAACTTGTTATTCGAATAAGACTTGTGTTATTCGAATAACACTTTTGGTTATTCGAATAAATCATTAAAAACACATTCTGGAACTTTTCTAAATTGTGTTATTCGAATAACACATTTGTTATTCGAATAAGGCTTGTGTTTTTCGAATAACACTTTCATTATTCAAATAAATATTCAAAAAACACGTTCTAGAACGTTTTCTCGGGTGTATTATTCGAATAACACTTTTGTTATTCGAATAAGGCTTTGGTTATTCGAATAACACATTTGTTATTCAAATAAACCACTTTAGTTTTGAAAACTGATTTTAAATGGTCATAACTTCTTTGTTTCTTATCCGTTTTAAGCGAATGATCACTCATTGGAAAGATCTTTGAGTCTATTTTCATATGAGATAAGTTTCAAAGCAAAACTCAAAGTATTTTAAAAGATATGATCAAAAGAGTAACCAAAGGTTAGTTTTACAAAACACAAACTTTACTATTTTTCATAGAAATGATCTACCATCATGACTAGCTTTCCAAAAATAGTTTGTTGGGCATTTAAACATTTTAGAAACATTTTTAAAGATGTTAAAACATATTTTGAGCTTAGTGTGAATCTCATTTACCTTTACACAAGATCTAAGTCCTATAAGCTATTCTTGAAGATGTTGGACTAGATCTTTTGCCACCATCACTTCTTGATGTAATCCAAGCTTCCAAAAATTAATTCTCTTCAAATCTTGCAAATGCTTAGAACACCTTTATCATTTTCATTCTCCTTGAGTAAAGCATAGTTGTGATCTTTTACTTTCTTGTTGCAATGCTCACTCTTGGTACTTGGACTATCCTACAAAGTATTGCTCATTTAACCAAACATAGTTAGTTTAAATTCATAACTCAATATCTTCATATGCATGATTCATAAATGTATAACTCTAGTTAGTCTAACATGTATATAAGACTTTCATAGACATATCCAATATTAATTCATTTATAACTCATATAAATTATTATTAGATATATTTTATGATGAATGTTACATATATCTCATTGCATGATTATTAAGTGAAATATAACTAGATAAAGTACATAATCATGCATGATACAATATATCTCATTAAGCATATTTATGTAACATGATCAATATTCTTTTGTGATGCATTTGTTATCTATAAAGCACATCTATTAAGTATAAGCATCATTCTTTTTGTCTTGTATTTGTCATCATCAAAACTTAACATATTAAATCATTGGGGCAAGACAAATCCCATCTAGGTCACTCACATTCCTCTACATGATTCGCGGTATGTCCAATAACCAAATTTATAATCACCTTGTTAAAAATGACGTTTGATGGTATTAAAACACACAACTCCTCATGTAGGAATCATAGAGATTTCAGGCCAAAGGACCACAGACACCATTGTCACTATGAGAATCGTTTATGACACTCATGTAATGATCCATGTAGCGTTCTCATAGCGGGTCAGTCTAGTATATCATTACTCTAATATGTACCCATGTGAAGACTTGATATATCATATCCATGACCCGTGAGATGTGGTCATCAATCTATGCACATACTAGTCTTAATGCATTATTGTTGTCCTAGTTAACAATAATACTTGACTAGGAACATTTAAGAATAGTGTTCTAATTTTATCCAATAGGATCTCACGATCAAGTCAACCACTCGATATCCTATGGCATCAAACTTACTATTCTAAGGGCTTTATTATGTTTATTAAAAAAAATACAATACATGAATTACCTCATATATTAAAATTAGCATAATAGAATGTATGTAAATACAGACAAATGTATCAGCCTCTAGGGCATACACCAACAGATACTTTGTTGTATCAGCTATATCTACTAAGAACACTTAGATTTCTCCAAATCAAGTTTTTGAACTTCCAACAACTTTAGAATAAATCATAGGATTCATCTAAATTATTGTTTCACCATTTCTCTATTTTTTTCATATCAAATGCTAGTCAAACCAACATTAAAACACATAACCAGTATACTTAAAAATATCAAACTAACTCTGATTATCCTCAAATTTTAACTGTAGCACAGTTCACATATTTGTGACCTGAAAATAAACTCTCCACATTTATTTCCACAAACTAAGCAATTTAAGCCAATTTCGGGGCTAATAATAACTATTTCTCACACAGTATTACAGCAAAGTGACTAAACAAGTTCAGAAAGTCACAAAAACTCAATAAACATGTTAAGCAAGTATTAGGCTACCTCTGTAACCATTTACAAGTCTAACATGTTTATGATAACTCTATGAAATGTAGTTATGTGTGCCCTATATTTGTGTTATAAAGAAGTCTTAGTCTTTTTTTGTTATGCATACATGGAAGGTTTTAGGCTTATATTTGTAAAAATATAATTTTGATATCTTCCTATATAGTTTCGAGCAAATTATGCTTATTTTGTAAGTGATTAAATGGATTTACAATTGTGATTGACTTGGTGATTTCTCTATTTTAGGAAGGGCTCTAATCAAGCTGAAATTTGGAGGATTTGGACCAAAATTAGAAGAGAAAGCCAAGTATGTATATCAGTAGCTCACGTCGCGGCGCAGGCATGTTTATGCCACGACGTGGTGCATTCCCCTGCTACATATTGAAGACCAGAGGCTTAAGTGCCGCGGCACAAAGGAGCATATGTCGTGGCGTAGGTGACCTAAATTGCATACGCACTACGACGTGATATGTGTGGTGTCGCGGCGTGACCTTGTTTTCTGAGCTTATAAATACTATTTTATTAGTTTTTGTTAAAAATAGCTTTTAGGTTTTAGAAAAGCTGCAATTGGTTTTCACGTTTAAGGCTGAGAGGAAGCTAGGGGAGCTAAGGTTGGAGGCCATCTTCTTCTTGGAGGAGGATTCAAGCATCAACGATCACATCCATGAGCTTCCTTCTCTTTTCCCTCTTCTTCCTTCTCTCCCTTGTATCTTGAACATATTTTTTAATGTATATTTTCGTGTTCAATGAGTAGCTCAGCTGTATTAGGGATTACTTTGGATCCTTTTATGGATATTGAATGATTTTGTACTCCTTTGAATTGATATAGATGTTTGGTTTTGTTCAATCATATGGTTCTTAATGTTCTTGATTGTTTAATCATCTTTTAAGTGATTTATTGAAATATGATGAACCTAGACATAAGAATTTGGATTTGAGATCATATGTATGGTTGATGCATGTTCGATTTCATTCTCATGGAGTGGATAAGTTGATTCACTAATGGGATAGAAATATACCTCTTAGCCATGTATAGCAGGTGTTTGAGAATAGACCTTAATGAGTAGATTTTGTATTAGCTTTCATGGAAACATAGTGAGTTAGGCAATTAAAGCATGGTTGATTGACTTAGACATAGGCTTTTAACTAAATTAAATTCTCAAGCTAACTAAACAACTCATTTATGTTGATTACGAGGATTGCATATTACTAATTGAAGTAGGAGATGAAGAAGGATTCCCTAATCTCTATCCATTATCTTTATTTTCAGTTTATCACTTTTCAATCTTTAGTTTATATGTTTTTTCCTATTTTTATGTTCTTGAATAGAATTACTTAAGCTATTAGTTTATATTTAGCTTTGGAAGTATCCTTATCCTCGTGGGACTGATATCTTATATTTCACTGTATTACTTGTTCGATCCATGCACTTGCAGCCTATTAAGGGACAAATAATTTTTTGGCATCGTTTTCGGGGATAAGGCTTTATTTCTGTATTGCTAATATTGCCAATGAGTTTACTTAGTTCTAATTCAAGTTTTTATGTTTTTTTGTTATGATTTTGCATAAATAAGTAGTAAGTTTGATTTTTATGGTTTTATGTTATTTTGTTTGTACATACTATAATTTAACCTTATAGACAAGTTTTGCAAGTGCTGGAGACCACTAGGAAGCAGAAATGGTAGCCGAACTAATTTTGCTGAAGGATTTTGCAAACTGCTCTCTCACGCTGCGGCACAAGATACTTCATGTCGCGGCATAGGTATGATTTTTCTGCAGAATTATATAGATAAAACTCATGCTGTGACGCAATGTTCCTAATGCCGCGGCGTGCTAGTCTTTACCATATCAAGTTTTGTGCACCCTGCAAGCTTCATGCCACAGAATAGGCAAGTTCATGTCATGGTGTAAAATCCTGTATTATATATATTTTAGCTATTTTTCATGTTTTTCCATATTTTTGTATGCTCAAACTAACAATTTGAATATTTTTGACAAGTTTAGGTACCCTATATGCCATATAACGTTACGATACACAGGAAAATAGCAATAAGAAAGTTTGAAATAAAAATATGCAATGTCTATTACAAAACCTTACATCAATCACTAGGTCCTTCCTAACCAAGTGACAAAGGAAAACTAGCAAACCTACTAACCAAGCTCACTTATCGCATAAGGAGCAAAGTCTCGTTTCTAGTACTTCCTATATCTCAACCTTATCCTACAAGGGAGCAGATGTCATCTATGCACCTCCAGCTCTACTTTCTACTCAAAGGAGTAACCTATGCATGATAACAAATACAACTAGCCAAGTAAACTTAGCTTACAACACCTAGTACCTCACTTCATCACTTCACAAGTGACTTTCAATGCATCCTCATGTTGCATCAAGGCGTTAGGTATTTATCTATAGCATTCTCAAATTCCTCCACCTAAGCTAGGTGGTTAATATCTCCAAAATATACCACTAATTATGTCTTAACACTAACACTCTTGTATCTAGAACCTCACATAATCACTTCACAAGTGATTTTAGAGTCAACCTCATGTTGAACAAAGTTTTAAACACCACCTTGTTGCTTTCCATCACACTTGGATGCTCAAGGTTCTCAAGATTACACTATGAAATTCCACCACGTAATGGAAGCCTAAGGTTTCCTAAGACACTACCCCTTGACACTCCACCTCACTTTGGGTGTCTAGGGTCCCTCAACTGTCTCCTAAGGCATTTTCCACACTTTGGATACCTAAAAGTTTTCCTGTTGGTGTATGCACTACAGGTTGATACATTTGTCTGTATTTACATACATTCTATTATGTTTATTTTAATATATAAGGCATTTCATTTATTGTGTTCTTTTTTGATAAACATAATAAAGTTCTTAGAATAGTAAGTTTGATGCCATAGGTTATCGAGTGAATGATTTGATCGTGACATCCTTTTGGTTATAACACTATTCTTAAATGTCCCTAGTCAAGTATTATTGTTAATTATGACAATAATAATACATTGAGACTAGTATGTGCATAGACTGATGACCACATCTCACGGGTCATAGATATGAAATATCAAGTCTTTACATGGGTATATATTAGAGTAATGATGTATTAGACTGACCCACCATGAGAACGCTACATGGATCATTACGTGAGTGTCATAAGCGATTCTTATAGTGACAATGGTGTCTGTGGTCCTTTGACCTGAAATCACTACGATTCCTACATGACAAGTTGTGTGTTTTAATACCATCAAACATCATCTGTAACAAGGTGATTATAAAATTGGTTATTGGACATACCGCAAATCATGCAGAGGGATATGAGTGACCTAGATGGGATTTGTCACTCCTACATAACTGGAGCGATATCTTTAGGCCCCCTGTTTGAGTGAGACTGCTAAATGCATGGCCATGCTCAAATGAGTCAATATGAGATATTGATTTCATTTGTTGTTACAAAGTCTACTCGAGTATCAGGAAACGAATGATTGGACTATACAAAGGTGATGCATTCCATGCCTTGTGTTCAATTTAGATATCTTGACAAAGGGACTAAACGTCACGAAAACATTGGTCACAGAAAGGTTATGTCAAATCACTGACATTCTTATTACTTGGGTAGCAACGATGTGTTGCTAGATACCGCTCACTGCTTGTAATATTAAAATGAGATTTTAATATTACTGCTAACGTAATGAGAACCTGCAGGGTCACACACATAGAGCAGATTAAAATTGGAGCAATGGATCCAAGTTGGACTCGGATTCAAATATGGGCCAAACTCATAACAGATGAGTCTAGGGTTGCACAGCTTACCTTGCTGCTGCTCACACTCACTTAAGGCAGTCACTATTATAAATAGTACTGCTAAGGGGCTGCTAAGATACACAATTTTCAGAACCCTAGCCGCACCTATAGAAAAGTAAGTAAGAGAGCGACAGGTTTCTTCTCTTCTCTTTGCAGCTAGCACTGTGTGAAAGACGTGAGGCTCCTTTTTGCGGATGTTGGACGTTCGTGAGTCTGTTCGTGTGGATACCGTGTAACACCCCAAATTTCGTATCTCTTAAACAGTAATTTTGACAGTTAACAGAATTTTATTATTTAGTAATTTCTGGATACTGTAAAATTATTTTGTTTATTCCGTCAGCTTATTTGATCGTTTTGAGTGATTTACTCCGTGTCAGGAAAATAAAAATTTTTGGGCCAGGGAAAACTTTACGTAATTTAATTTTTACCGTTAGGTAATTATTTTACGTAATCTGATTTGATATTTGTGCATTTTCTAATTTTTGTGATTTTATGGATGATTATGAAATTTTTTACTATTTGTGGGCCCAGGGGGCTGTTTGTGGGCCCAGTGGAGTGTATGTGGGCCCAGGTGGCCTTACGTGGGCCTAGGTGGGTCCTGTAAAGTGAAATTTTTTCTACGCATAGAAAAATTTATACTGTTTAGACGGAGACAAGAGATCTTACTAAACCTGAATCCGGAAACAGTTTTAGAAATTTTCTTGTATTGTGTTTGGTACTGTATTTAATTATCGGGCGAAAAAAATACAGTAAATATATTCTTTCGTGAGGTTTTTAGTAGATAAAAATAGAAATTATATTGCTTAAGTCAACATTGGTGGTTTGGATATCCACCATTGATTTAATTAACGGTGGAGACTTGATCTTGATTTAATCAACGATTGAGAAATAAATTTAATATAGAAACATTGGATGTTAACCATTGATCTAATCAATGGTAGAGATTTAATCTAGACAAGCTTAATAAGAAAGGCTTCAATATCAACCGTGGATTTAATCAACGGTGTAGAATTGGTCTTGTAAAGTAACAAGGACTATTTATAGCCATTGGATTTAGATTAAATCAAGGGTGGAGATTTAATCTTAAAAAGTGAAAAAGACCATTTATGACCATTGGATGAAGAATTAATCAAGGGTGGAGATTTGGTCTTAAAAAGTAGCAAAGACTAATTATGACCCTTGGATTAAAAGAAAGAAGGAGTAATCTTGACCCTTCATTTTGGAGACACATCTAATGGTTAGAATTTAAAGGAAAAAAATCTAATGGCCTAGATTAAGTCTTCTAAATCAAAAGTCTACATAAATCCTAACCATTGAATTAATCAATGGCTAGAAATGCTCTAAATGGTGACTAATAATGATGACAACTTCATGAATGCATTAGGAAGAGGGGGGACGATTTTGGAGAATGCATAGGAAGGAGGAGACAATTTTGAGTAGCCTTTTTAGGCCAAAGAAAAAGTTTGAAGACCATTAATTACCTATCTTGATCAATCTTCATCATTCATTGATTTTCCAAAAGCAAGACTTAGCAAAATATATTCTCTTCTTTCTCTCCATATGAGCTACGGCCATGCACTCCAAAGAAGACCAAAATTTTTGGTTTCTATCTTTTGTATCATAATTGATTTCTATTCATCATCTTCTCCAAAGTAAAAAAAAAAAAAAAACTCTATTTTCTTCTCCAAGAAATACCATTCGGTCAATACCTAGAAACCATGTCTCCAAGCTTCTAAAATTTCATCTAAACACATTTCCTAAACCTAAACACCATTCTAAAAACATCTCTAGTTATGAGTTTTTCCAAAATCATTCATCTTGGGCTTCAAATCCAAGCTTCAAGTTTCTATCAAAAATCAAAAATTCCATCTTTGTGCTTCAAGAGAAACCATTCGGTCAAGACACCTAAAACCACTCTCCAATCTCTTTTAATTTCATCCAACCATAGATCTTGAATCTACATGATATTCTAAGCAACTTTTATGTTGGAGATTTTCTCTAAATTATTCATCTTCATGGACTTTCTTCAAGATCAAAGTTATTGGGTTTTTGAGGTGAAGTATAAGAAGACTTCATTTCTTCTCTTCTTTTTCATGATCTAAACTATGTTTGATCCATGGTTCCTCTTAATCAAGCTTAGTATACTAATTTCTATATATTTTGTTTTGTATTTGAGAAGCCCTTGGTGGTGAAGGACTTGGAAAAAGTAGCAAAACAAGGAGTTTTTGAGGATCTTCAAGAGGTAAGAGGGAGATCCATCTCACCAACCAAGCATGGTGGTGAGAGATGGTTTTATATTTGATGGATGGTGAATCCATATGAGGATTCATATCCATGGTCATGTAATAATTTGTGTGTGTTATGTACTTTGATTATTTTTGTCTATGCTTGATATGTTTTGCATGATTTACTTGTGTATGCATGCTTAGTATGATTTCTATTTGCTTATATGGTATGCTTATGATATGAATGTTGAGGATATATTGAATATATTATGATGAAAGTACGATAAAACAAGAAATTTTGGCTCCAAAGACCAAAGAGAAGGTCACGGTTTTGAGCTTCCAAAACTATGGTTTATTTTTTTAAGAGAATAAGAACACAGTTTTTAATAACCATTTAGTAGAGAAATTTCTCAAAATCTGTCGAGTAAGAATGTCAAAATCCGTTGAGTAAGAATGCCAAATCCGTTGAGTAAGAATGTCAAAATCCGTCGAGTAGAGTTTCTGATCACTTAGGAGAGAAACTTCTCCAATGTCAAAATCCATCGAGTAAGAATGCCAAATTCGTCGAGGAAGAATGTCAAAATCCGTCTAGTAGAGTTTCTGATCACTTAGGAGAGAAACTTCTCCAATGTCAAAATCCGTTGAGTAAGAATGCTAAATCTGTCGAGTAAGAATGTCAAAATCCGTCGAGTAAGAATGCCAAATCTGTCGAGTAAGAATGTCAAAATCTGTCGAATCAAAATTTCTGACCATTTTGAGTTTTCATCGGTTCAACACTAGAAGATTTCTCCAACGTCAACACCCATCCGTTGAATTAGGATTTCTGCTAATCTTCTAGCATATTCGACAATTTTTTTATTTTCATTCGACAGAACCTTCATTCGACAGAAATTGATTCTTGACCATTCTTGTCAAAATGGTAACTCGGTCATTCTGTCACCAAATCCCCTTTATGGCTGACTTTTTTTTTCATCATTCTGCCATGTTATTTTTCATCGAAAGGCACTCTCACAAGAATTTTCAATTAAGGATTTTGAAAAGAGAATTAAAGTGTTTTTCTAAATATGAGTTTTGAATGAAACGGGCAAACGTTAATTTTAAGGATTTGCAAAGAAAGTGAAAAAGGATTTACAAAGAAAGTAAAAATGAATTTGAAAGGAAAGTAAAAAATGAATTTGAACAAATGAGTTTGGTTTTTATAACCATCGGTACTTCGGTTTTGAAAACAAAATTTTAATGGTTTTGTTTGTGTAAAACCATATCAATTTAGAAGGAAAAATGTTTTGATAATTTTCAATAGTCATGTCCACGTTTTTGAAGGCTTGTAATGCCTAGATTTTGATGAAACAAAGTAATTTTTCTAAGTGGAAATATAATTGATTTAACACAAGGAATTTAAAAAAGGAATTAGAGCATTTTAATCACTTGAGAAATTAAGTTTTTGTGAACGAAAATATTTTTGAACTTCAATTTATTTTGAAGAAGGTTGTGTTTAGAAATGATTTGGGAAAAATAAAGAATATAGTGATAATATGATTTTCTTATTAAAAATACAGTATAAATACTGTAAAACCAGTATATGGATGTTATGTAAGAAAATGACATGTTTTGCCTGTGATTAGCATTTGGTGCATTATACATGCATTGGAAAGATATGTCTGTGATTGGATTTGGTGCATTATACGTGCATTGGAAAAATATGCGTTGAAGCATATGATTACATTGAACAAATGAAATTGAAAAGATTTGGCCCTTTGGGGTTGGACTTGCACTGATATATTCGTGCATTGTATAAAATATAGCTAATAGCTATTATGGCCCTTGTGGTTAAAGAGGGAATGAGAATTGATAGTGAGGTCTATGATGGATCTTGGGGCGTCGAGGCGCGTGGTCGACCACGTGGACAGTTAGCGAGTACCACTGTGCCACTTGGCGATGCAGTCCGTTGCAACGCATTGACGATACCCGACAAGAACACGATTCTTTTCAACGACTGGGAGATTGTCTTTGGGCTAAGGCTGACAATTAACCAGAGCATTCTTCTCGAAATTGTGAAAACCTCTATGGAGTTGTTTTTGGTAAACTGAGTTTTTGTGCATATGCATAAATCTGAGCATTTATATCTGTATGATATATTAATTGAGAAATATTGGTTATGACAATTGTTTTAAATACTTGGATGATGATGATGATAATGCTGAGGGCATATTCATAATTATTGTTTATGATAATTGAATTGATAAATGATTGGATGATGATAGTTGATTAATGTTGATGACATAATCATAATTGTGGTATGATCTATCTGTTTGATATTGTTGTTTGTGTTATCTCTGTGCTGCCATGTTGGTATTGGTGTAGGTGATCTCACCTCTTTGTTATATTGTTTTACTTTGTCTGTATTGTTAAAATCAAATAATAGAATGATCGAGTTGTCTTAGACATAACGGGCGATGGATACTCTGAGATTGGTGACAACAATAAGGAGTGGACATTCAGGACTTGAAGGTGTGCAGTGTTGATAAAGGAACAGATGTCTGATGCATCAAGATGGACAGAAGAAGGAATAAGTATGTTAAAGTTTCTCGTTAGTGTTGTACCGTGCTATTAAGTAGGACCAGTCATGGGGTTTGCTACTGTAAAAAAAAATAAGTCTGTTAATTTTATATTTCTCTTTAAATTGTGATATTAATTGGTGTCAATATTGCATAATGAATAGTTAAAATATGATTTTCAATATTACCTAATATTTCAGTAAATTTACGTTTCAGTAAAGAAGAAATTTTGAAACCCATCTTTTATAACTCAAACTTTGTGCGAACTTCTTTTCAGATTATGAGTCGGGAGTTAGAAATGTGATGCCCTAAGGAGGGTGTTACATACCGCAGAGACATCGTTTTGATTATGGTGTTGGTGATTTATGTCCTTCCTTTTGATCACGCTTCAAGAGGTAAATAATTAAAAAAAAAACTCGGATTATGGCTTTTCGCATAGATCCTTAGTGGGAATCCTAATTTTTTCACTGCGTGATGTAACCGCAATTCCCAACATTTCCAACTTCTCACATATACAAGGTGGTAATTTCCTTCATAAAATACCCCCATTGATGCCTCAATATATTTAAAAAGGCATATAAGATTTATCCCAACACTTAGGGAACTCTATTTCAACAAGATAAAAATCTTGTGAAATCCAGGACTGGGCACTCAAGCGTTGGGGTGGCAAAAAGCCTCCCCTGTTCTTCCAAGCGATGGGTGCTCAGGTGCTCAAGTTTGGCACTCAAGCCTGGCGCTCAGGTGCTCTTCGCACGCTTACGTGCTCCACTTTGGGCACTTAGGCACTAGGTGCACAGTAGCACGCACAAGCTTGCTGGGCAGTGGGCACTCAAGTGCCCAACTCCCAGCGCTTAGGAGTTGGTTGCCTGATATAGATTCTGTAGAATTCCGCAGAGTTCTACACTTTTTCATTGGTGAATCTCACGAGATTCAACCACTCCAAAATAGTTTCTAGGTGATTTCATGTCCCTAACAAGTTCACTAACAAATAGGAATCTTCAAACACAAACTCAAACCACTAATTTTGGATCTATGAACCAATCACTCATCCAAACCCCAATTTTCTCACTTTGTGAATTAAAGGTCTAAATGAAGAGTTTTAAGTTTCTAACCCAAACCCATACCATGAACAAGTCATAAATAATCCTAAAACTTATCCAACTAAGAAAATCACTCAAAACACCTCAAAATCTCATTTTGACCCATTAAACCTCATTCTCACATAACCATTTTCCAACCCCTTTCACAAAGAGATCCAAGGTTATTCCTGTAACACCCTCCTTAGGGTGTCACATTTTGTGTTACTTAATTACCAAATTACCCCTTCATTATAAAATAGTTCTTGTAATATAAATACAAGTTATAAAATTTCATAATAATAATAAGATAACTTAGCGGAAAGTAAAAACATAACAACATTCTCACAAATAATTCACATCATATATACATATACTAGTCTCAGTACTGTCATATTTTAATATTTACAAACTAGACTCTCAAAATATTTAGAACATTATTTAAACTAACTCACTGCCCAAGTCCTACTACTCAGTAGAACCCTCAGACGGGTCCTCCTCAGATTCCTCAGCAGGTAGGAATCCAGCTTGACGTGAAGTCCTACGGATAGGTGTCCGAGCAATACTGACCTCGCTAGGGGTACGATAGTAAGTCCCCCAGTACTACCTAATAGATATTGGAAACTCTAGTTGTACATAAATATTAACACTAAAGTAATGATATCCTAAATGTTGTTTACTCAATCTAATATTTAAGTCTCCCATATAATAGATACTCTCTCTATCCAAATCAATGTTCCATGCCTCAGATCCTCTAAGAAACATCAACCTCATATAACCAAGGAAACAAGGCATCTCCATCTCTTCAAAACTCAACGTCCTCAACAGGGATCTGCTCTTCCTCAGCTTCTCACTCTACTTCTTGCTCAACGTCTTTTAAATTATAAATATAATATAGAATAGACATACAAAGAGGTGAGATCACCTACGCCATTACCAGTATGGTAGCAATGAAGATAAACACATACAATATTTTATACAGCTATCATACCATAATTAAAGTTATACCACTATTATCATTATCATCACAAAACATGTAATATACAATAATTACAATCATGCCATTACCAATAACCAAATATTCAATAATTCAATTATCATAAACCACAATTATGATAATGCCCTCAATAACTATATGAATGCACACAGACTCAATTTTCTACTCCATGGAGCTAAAACTCAGGTCGGAGAGAGTGATCGAAAAAATTTGTCAGTACTAACATGCCTCAGACCACGTGCTCAATCTCGCACATCTAGCATATACACGACAGTCTTTATCAGATCTTGATTAAGAATAGTGTCTCAGTTAGGATCATTGGTGTGTTGCGTTGGTCTAATCCACGATACAGAAGAGCTACCAACTGCTTATTGCAAGCAACCCGCACCCCAATGCCCCCAAGGTCAACGAGTGACTTACACTACGCATATCGCAGCCACTCAAGATGTGTAGTCTCTCCTAGGCAAATAGCCTCATACAGTCCATCAGACCTTTTCAATGCATGTACTATGCACCATTTACAGTTCCAATTCATATCACATATTCGGAGTCCACTCAATAACCCAACAGTATTATTATTGTATTCTCATCGCGTAGTCATATTTTCGCATTTTCTCAATCGCAACTCAATTCTGTCACATTTTCAAATCGCATAGCAATTTTTCAACATTTTTAAATTGAGTAAAATATTTTTCTTACATTTAAAATCAAAAATACGATTTCTCTCATTTAATACTAAAATTTGACTTTATTTTTCATATTTGCACAATAGTCCCTCAAAACATAATATTTACATTATAGTCCATATTTAAATAATAATTTCATAATAGTCCCTCATAAAATTTATATTTACGAAATAGTCCTTCATAAAATTTATATTTATGAAATATTCCCTCATAAAATTTAAAATTTACAATATGACCCCTCATTTATAAAATATTTGCAATATGATCCCTCTATTATAAACTATTTACAATATGATCCCTCTTTTATAAAATATTTACAATATGACCCTTCTTAAAATTTAAATTACCATATAGTCCCTCTTTTTATAAAAATTACAGTATAATTCCTCTAAAAATTAGTAATTGTACTGTTTCCCCAAAATTGGCAATTCTTTCTTTTACTACAATTAATATAGCTCAAATTTTACCAACGCGCTTCAAAACCTATAGGGTGAGCTATACGTCAGTAAACTTCAAGTATTGACACTCATTTTATTTCATAACCTATTAATTTAATTATATCAAATTATTTTCCCAAAACCATTTTTCTTACTACATTCAAACTTGTTCAAATTTATTTCCTTTTTCATTTAAATCCATAATTCTCATTTGAATCCATCATTTTCAAGACTTTGTTCTTCTAAACCCAAATATGGCCGTGAGCCTCAAGCTCTTTGGAGCTCTCATGAATTCGTTTCATCATGTTATTCACATCTTACTTTACTCATACATTTTCATGATTACACAATCATACATACAAGCATATATCAAAGCAATAATCATAATATCACACATCCAATTATAAAAACAAAGCATAAACACCACAAACAAAAATCAAAGAAGCATTAAACAATAGATGAATAAACCCTTATAGGTTTTTCACCATACACAATCATCTTCTCACCACCAAAACATGGTTGGTGAGGTTAAATCTCCCTCTTACCTCTTGAAGACAAGATCCTCAAGCTCCTCTTCCTTCTCTTAATTTCGTGTGAGTCACAAAACAATTCCCTAAAATTCTTAAACAATAAGTAAAATCACAAAAAAAAGCTTAATAATGAAAAATCATGGAACAATCTTGGTTCAGAAAATCACAAACTAAATTTTAAACTATAAAAACCAAAGTTTACCTGTAGGGAAGTAAACCAAACTTGGATTTTGAAGCACTTAGGGTAGGATTTTCACAAAACTTCCTAAATGAAAAGTGTTTAGGAGGTGGTTTAGGTTTAGGAAATGTTGAGAACAAAAATTATAAACGATGGATAGTGGTATTGGGTGAAAGGGCCGAAACACTAGAGAGAAAATGGAAGGGAAAAGCTTCTATGTGTTCTTGGAATTTTTGAGAGAAAATGATGCTTGCTTTTTGGTGAAAGAAAAAGTGAATATTAATAGTAATCTTGAGTGTGCAACCGTGTGAGGTGAGTGTAGGAGTGATTAAAGGATTTACTTGAAATAAAATATCACAAGTGTGTTCACACTTGAAGCACATGGCCTATGTCACATGGATGAACCTAGAAACTTGTGGAACTTGGTAGAATGGCCCTCCTTGGCCGTGGAACACTTAGAGGATTAGGGACATAATTTGACTTCAATTAAAGCCAAATTGCATGCTAATTAATTAGCTAATTAACTAGGTTAAGTTTCCTAATTTAACTTAATTAACATTCTAATTTAATAACTAATTTATTAAATATATAATTGCATATATCATAGCTTCTAAATAAAATTAGGATATCTAATTAGAAATTAGATTATAACTAATTAATAACTAGATTAGTTCACTTAGTTCCTTAATTAGGTAATTAGGTTAACCAAATTAGGTTTAATTAGTTACTAAGTAAAAGTCAAGCCACTATTATTGACTCAATCCTAGCCATTGATATTAACTTTGTTTCCTATCCATTGATCTAATCTAAGGTGGATATCACTTAGTGATTTTATCAGGATTGCTCTCACACCATTGATCTGATCAATGGTTATGATCGAAAACATCTTAATCAAGCTTTTCATCCGATGGTCCACAATAAAGTCCATGCCCCTTTATTTGACCACTTCCTATTGGATAGAAAGTCCAGCCACTTATTTTGACTGATTCCTATTAGTTCGTTTTGATTTAGGTTACAGAAAATATTCTAAGCACATTTTCTGTCAATTAAACTATACCGGGTCAAATAAATTATAGCAATAACTACTATAAATAAAACAGCAGATATTTATCAGTGAAATATTTTTATTTCACAAATAAATTCTAAAAATTAAAGGTTCTTTTCTGTGTCACTCAGATTTGGGTTTAGTAAGATCCCCCGCCTCCGAATAAATCAGATAAGAATTTCCCTGACCCAAAAATTATTATTTTCCTGACCCGGAGGCAATCACAGAAAACAATCAAAAATAGTATCGGAACGGTCAAATTATTTTTATAACACACAGAAAACACAAAACAATGTAATTCTGCTATTACTATTAATATAGTCAGAATTTTGGGTGTTACAACTCTCCCCCTCTAAAAATAGGTTTCATCCTCGAAACTTGACATACACTTAAAACAAAAACGAATACTACTCTCTTATCTTCTCTTCCAACTCCCATGTGGCTTCACCACTTACATCGTTCCAAACCACTTTAACCAATGCGATCTCCTTACCTCGAAGTTGCTTTGTCCTTCGATCTTCAATCTTGACCGGAAACGTCTCATAGGTTAAATTCTCCTTTAGTTGTACGGTGTCTAGTTTGATAACATGAGTCAGATCAGAAATATATTTACGTAGTTGTGATACGTGAAATACATTATGAAGATTCGACAGGAATGATGGTAGTGCAATTTGATAAGCTACCGGACCTACCCGGCGGAGTATCTGATATGGCCCGATAAACTTCGGAGTGAGCTTCCTCGATTTAATCACTCGTCTAACTCTAGTCATAGGTGTCATACGTAGAAACACATGATCACCTTCTTCAAATTCAAGCGGTCTTCATCTTTTATCAGCATAGCTGTTTGGCCACGTCTGAGTTGTCCTCATCTTGTCTTAGATCATCTTCACTTTCTCAGTTGTCTGCTACACGAATTCTAGTCCTACTATAGTACTTTCACCATCATGGTACCAGCATAACAGCGTTCTACATCTTCTCCCATATAATGCCTCATAGGGTACCATCCCTATGCTCGAATGAAAACTATTGTTGTAGGTGAACTCTATCAATGGTAGAAATTCATCCCAATAACAAGTTTGCTCTAGAACACAAGCTCTCAACAGGTCTTCCAATGACTGAATTGTCCTTTCTGACTGACCATCTGTTTGTGGATGGTAAGCAGAACTTAAACGTAGCTTTGTTCCCATAGCTTCTTACAAACTATTCCAAAATCTTGATGTAAATCGTAGATCTCGATCAGAAATAATACTAGATGGTACACCATGAAGTCTAACAATTTCATTGATGTACACTTGAGCCAACTTTTCCATTGAGTACTTAATATTAATAGGCAAAAAGTGTGCCGACTTTGTAAGCCAATCAATAATCACCCATATAGAATCATGACCCTTCCGAGTCTTTGGTAGTCCAGTTACGAAATCCATTGCTATGTCATCCCATTTCCATTCAGGAATAGGCAAAGGTTGCAATATTCCCAATGGTCTTTGATGTTTCACCTTGGCCTTCTGACAAACTAAACAGGATGATACATATTCAATGACATCCCTCTTCATTCCTTGCCACCAATATAGCTGTTTCAAATCTTGATACATCTTTGTGGCTCCTGGATGCATACTCAACTTACTTCTATGAGCTTCATCCAAAATCGATCTCCTCAGTTCTAAATCATTTGGCACACAAACTCTTCCTTTGAACTTCAGAATCCCATCTACACCTTCGCTGAATTCCAATTCTGCTCCTTGACTTCTTGCTTCTTTTGCTTCTTACAAATACTGATCACTGTTTTGTCCTACTCGTATTCTATCCATCAAGTCATTCGAAATAGTGATCATATTCAAACACATCTTCCCCAGTGTCAACTTCACAGATAATTGCATATCCCAAAATTCTTCTATCAGTTCCTTCTCCTTAATCGTCATAACAGAAGCATTAAGCATTTTCCTACTTAAAGCATCCGCTATGACATTCGCCTTCCCGAGATGATACTGTAACTGAAAGTCATAATCCTTCAGAAACTCTAGCCAACGCCTTTGTGTCATGTTCAACTCTTTCTGGTCAAACAGATACTTCAAACTTTTATGGTCACTAAAAACAGTGAATGTTGCCCCATAGAGAAAATGTCTCCATACCTTCAATGCAAACACTACTGCTGCTAACTACAAGTCACGAGTCGGATAATTCCTCTCATGCACCTTCAACTGCCTCGACGCATATCCCATAACCTTACGGTTTTGCATAAGTACACAACCCAATCCTTGGTACAAAGCATCACAATACACTTCAAAAGATTCGTTCAGATCAGGCAGAATCAAAACCAGTGAAGTAGTCAATCGTCTTTTCAACTCCTGAAAACTTTCCTCGCATGCTTCAGTCCATACAAAAGGTTGATTCTTTCGTGTAAGTTGGGTAAGAGGTCCTGCAATCTTTGAAAACCTCTCAATAAATCGTCGATAATAACTGGCTAATCCGATGAAACTACGGATCTCTGATACAGTCTTCGGTCTTTCCTATTCAACAACTGTCTACACTTTTGTAGCATCAACTTCAATTCTATCCGCCGATATAATGTGTCCCAAAAATTGAACTTTGCTTAACCAAAATTCATATTTGGACAACTTGGTATATAACTTATTCTCCCTCAGAATATGAAGAACCACTGTAAGATGTTCAGCATGTTCCTCCCGGCTTTGAGAATACATCAAGATGTCATTAATAAAGACAACAATAAACTTATCCAAGTATGAACGGAAAATCTAGTTCATAAAGTCCATGAATATCGCAGGCGCATTAGTCACACCAAACGGCATCACTTGATACTCATAATGCCCATACCGTGTTTGAAACGTAGTTTTAGGAATATCCTCCACTTTCACACGTATCTGGTGATAACCAGAACGTAAGTCAATCTTGGAAAATATTGCGGCTCCTCACAATTGGTCCATCAAATCATCAATCCTTGGTAGTGGATATTTATTCTTGATCGTAATCTTGTTCAATTGTCGGTAGTCCATACATAGACGAGAAATTCCATCCTTCTTCTTTACCAATAATATTGGAGCTCTCTAAGGTGATACACTTGGTCTCACAAATTGCTTCTCCAATAAATCCTCCAGTTGTTTCTTGAGCTCTGCCAACTCTACTGGCGACATCCTGTAAGGCGTCATAGATATAGGTCCAGCTCCAGGCACTAAATCAATGGACAATTCAATTTCTCTTTCCGGCAGTAATCCAGGTATGTCTTCAGGAAATACCTCAGGAAATTCATTAACAACGAAAATATCCTTCAGAACGTCTTCACATTGAACCTCCAAAGAAGACATCAACAAGTACCCCTGATCTCCTTCCTTCAAACAAGCTTCCACTTGAGTAGCCGTTAGGAATCTAGAATCCTTAACCTCAGGAAAAACTAATGTCTTATTCGAACAGTCTATCAGGATATGGTTAGGAGATAACCAATCCATTCCTAAGATTATATTAATCTTGGAAAGAGGCAAACAAATCAAATCCATATGAAAGATTCTATCCCTAACACATACAGGGCAATTCAAACATACATGTGTAGTTATCACAGGCTTATCAGTAGGAGTACTAACGTTCAAATCATATGGCAATGTAGTCACAGTTAATCCCAAACGCTCCACGCAATCATATGCAATGAGAGAATGCGTTGCTCCCGAATCATATAATACTGTTAAATGATTACCTTCAATGGCACACTCCTCCATTATCAAGTCCTCGGATTTAGCGGCTTCCTCCCCGCTCCTTGTATACACATGACCACCTGCCTGTGGCCTTGCAGTACGAACACTGCCCACTGATGGCTTTGCTTTCTGCTGATCACACTCTCTAGAGAAATGTCTAGGCTTCCCACATCGATAACAAATCACCCCCTTATGCTGACAATCCTTGGTGAGATATCCTTTCCCACACTTAAAACATTTAAGTGTAGAAGTGCCAGTTGAAACTGCCCTACTGCCACTAGAACTTCCTCCATAAGATTGTTGCCGATTCTGACTTCCTGTTGGTTTGGTGTATGGTTTCTGTTGATAACGGTTGCCACCGCTACTTTTTCCCCTTTGGAACCGTGTAGATCCAAAGTTCTTATTCCTCACTTCACAGAGATGATCAATTTCTTCCACCTTTCGGCATTTATCCAATAATACTAGAAACTGATCAATATCCATAGTTGCTAAAGCTCGCTTGATGTCGAGCCTCAACCCCTCTTCAAACTTTCTGCATTTCCACTCCTCATCTGGGTGCATTTGGAAATACCTCAAAAACTTAGACAAGCTTTTGAACCTTGCTGCGTACTCACTTACAGACATCGCCCCTTGCCTCAGACTAAGGAATTCCATCTCCTTAGCATGTCGAACACTGGTTGGGAAATACTTCCCCAGAAACTTCTGTTTAAAGAGCTGCCATGTCACAACTCTTCCTTTAGCTTGAATTAATCTCCGGGCTCCTGCCCACCAAGCCTCTCCATCACCAACTAGCACAAACGTTGCGAAAGTAAGCTTCCTCTCATTATTACAACCTATACCGTCAAATATCTTCTCCAGTTCTTTGATCCATAGATCAGCTTTCTCTGGATCAAACTCTCCATAAAACTTCGGTGGATTATTCCTCTGAATTTCTGACAAGCTGTGAGCATCCTTAGTTGCTCTTTGGTTTTGCTGTGCAACAACTTCAGCCATCCGTTGTATTACTGCTACAGCTACAGCCATGTTCTGATTGTCGTCGCTGATATTTCCAGCCCTGCCCTCGCATTCATGCGTCCTCTTCCTCGTCCAGCCATTTCGTTATCTCAAATAGACTGAATAACACAAAGAAGAGTTGAAGTTAATCATCCAAACAATATTGTTTTCTTTCAGAAAACAAACACAGAGAATCACACAACTTAAACAAGACAAATCTAACCATAAACCTAAAAGACTCTAACTTAGACTCTGATACCAACTAATGTAACACCCTCCTTACGGTGTCACACTTTATGTTACTTAATTACCAAATTACCCCTTCATTATAAAATAGTGCTTGCAATCTAAATACGAGTTATAAATTTTCATAATAATAATAAGATAACTTAGTGGAAAGTAAAAACATAACAACATTGTCACAAATAATTCACATCATATATACATATACCAGTCTCAGTACTATCATATTTTAATATTTACAAACTAGACTCTTAAAATATTTAAAACATTATTTAAACTAACTCACTGCCCAAGTCCTACTACTCAGTAGAACCTTCAGACGGGTTCTCCTCAGATTCCTCCGCAGGTAGGAATCCAGCTTGACGTGAAGTCCTACGGATAGGTGTCCGAGCAGACGACACAACACTGACCTCGCTAGGGGTACGATAGTAAGTCCCCCAGTACTGCCTAATAGATATTGGAAACTCTAGTTGTACATAAATATTAACACTAAAGTAATGATGTCCTAAATGTTGTTTACTCAATCTAATATTTAAGTCTCCCATATAATAGATACTCTCTCTATCCAAATCAATGTTCCACGCCTCAGATCCTCCAAGAAACGTCAACCTCATATAACCAAGGAAACAAGGCATCTTCATCTCTTCAAAACTAAGCGTCTTTAATAGGGATCTGCTCTTCCTCAGCTTCTCACTCAACTTCTTGCTTAACGTCTTTTAAATTATAAATACAATATAGAATAGACATACAAAGAGGTGAGATCACCTACGCCATTACCAGTATGGTAGCAATGAAGATAAACATATACAATATTTCATACAACTATCATACTATAATTACAGTTATGCCATTAACATCATTATCATCACAAAACATGTAATATACAATAATTACAATCATGCCATTACCAATAACCAAATATTCAATAATTCGATTATCATAAACCATAATTATAATAATGCCCTCAATAACTATATGTATGCACACAGACTCAATTTCCTACTCCATGGAGCTAAAACTCAGGTCGGAGAGAGTGATCGAAAAGATTTGTCGGTACCAACATGCCTCAGACCACGTGCTCAATCTCGCACATCTAGCATATACACAACAATCTTTATCAGATCTTAATTAAGAATAGTGTCTCAATTAGGATCATTGGTGTGTTGCGTTGGTCTAACCCACGGTACAGAAGAGCTACCAACTGCCCATTGCAGGCAACCCGCACCCCAATGCCCACAAGGTCAACGAGTGACTTACACTACGCATATCGCAGCCACTCAATAGGTGTAGTCTCTCCTAGGCAAATAGCCTTATACAGTCCATCGGACCTTTCCAATGCATGTACTATGCACCATTTACAGTTCCAATTCATATCACATATTCGGGGTCCACTCAATAACCCAACAATATTATTACTGTATTCTCATCGCGTAGTCAAATTTTACCAACGCCATTCAAAACCCATAGGGTGAGTGTGAATGCTTATGTCCCTAAAGCATGTCAACTGGTTTTTGATGATAACAATGGCCAAAATGAAGATCAAGTGCAAAAGAGAAGATCAAGCGCAAAAGGAAAAATCAAGATCAAAGAAAGTATTCAAGAGGTTTATTTAGTTATAAGACTTAGAACATTAATGTTAAATGCTCTCAAGATTTCTCAAATGGTTTTTTCAATATATCATTTCAAAATAAGTGGGAAATTTCAAAGTTAAACATGGCTTTCAAGAAAACTTGTGTTTCAATCTTAAATCTAACACTCTTAAAAGGATTTATGTTTAATCAAGTGTCTTGAGGTGTTAGAAATGACTTACAAGCTTCATTGGACTTGAAAAATGTGTTCAAAGGCCAATGTAATCGATTACATGATGTTTGTAATCGATTACACAGCAAACAGAAGCCATGTAATTGATTACATGATCAATGTAATCGATTACAAGCAAGTCAGAGGCCATTTAATCGATTACACAATATATGTAATCAATTACATCAAGCTCAGAAAGGCAAGAACACGTTCAAAGAGTCATGTAATCGATTACATGGATATTGTAATCGATTACACAGCAAGTCAGAAGTCATGTAATCGATTACATGGATATTGTAATCGATTACACCAATAATGTAATCGATTACACAGAGCCCAGAAAGCCAAGAACACGTTGGAACAACAATGTAATCGATTACTAAGTTGTGTAATCGATTACACGAACCCTGACAACGTCCAACGGCTATATTAAATGCTTTAAATGCATGCCCAGAACACCCCAACGACTCTATTAATTGAAAAACTTATAAATACCAAAGTTGGGTCTTTATTTGAGGTAGACCTTGAACCAAAAACTGATCACCAATACTTCCAAACGTGAATCAATACTCAAATCCACTTCTTGCTCTGTTTTCTTGTAAAAATGTGAAAAATCTTTGAGAGCATATTAGAGCTTCAATTTGTAATCATCTGCTCTAGTGAGAGCTTCATTCAATCTATCATTATTGCTTTGTAAAGAGGGTGAGGCATCCCACCAAAAGTGTAAAGGGTGAGGTATCCCTTAGTTAAAGAGACTCAAGCTCCAAGGGTGAGGTATCCCAAAGTGTTGAGTGCTCAAGGTTGTAGTGGTTGTCAAGCACCCATTGAAGCTTGAAGATATAGTGGAAATCTCAAGTTGTTGCTTGGGGACTGGACGTAGATCACAAGTGGATTGGTGATCGAACCAGGATAAATCATTGTGTTTGTTTTCTCTAAACCCTTCTCTTTACATTAAGTACTGTTTTATTGATTTACTTGAATATTGGTACCTTTGGCTATTGCATTTATAAGTGAAAGTTTTTATCTTCTATATCCAATCATCTCTATTCATCAATTAGCTTCAACAAAAATTGTTTATTAAACGATTTGTGAAAGATTTGCGAACTTAGTTTTCATACTCAATTCACCCCTCCTCTTGAGTATTGAGGCCACTTAGTAACAAGTGGTATCAGAGCTAGACTCTTGTATAAAGAGCTTAGCAGCTTCAAGTGAAGTGATGGCTTCAAATGATTTTTCAATTAAAGGTTCTTCTATAAACAGACCTCCTTATTTCAATGGGGATGGTTATGCCTATTGGAAAGAAAGGATGAAAATTTTTATTAAAGCAATTGATTTAGATGTGTGGGATGCCGTTGAAAATGGTGCTTTTGTTCCAACACAAACTAAAGATAGTGTAAAAATTAATACACATAGAAATGAATGGACCGATGATGATAAAAAGAAGGTTCAATACAATTTGAGAGCCAAGAACATCATCACCACATCCTTAGGGTATGATGAATTCTTTAAGGTGTCAAATTGCAAGACCGCAAAAGAAATGTGGGATACCCTACAAGTAACTCATGAAGATACTAGTGAGGTAAAACGATCTCGAATAAACACTCTTACTCATGAATATGAATTGTTTAGAATGAACCAAGGTGAGAGTATTCAAGATATGTAAAAGAGGTTTACTCATATTGTTAATCGTCTTATCTCATTGGGAAAGACATTTCCTAATGAGGATCTTATTAACAAAGTCTTGAGATGTTTAAGCAGGAATTGGCAACCCAAAGTAACGGCGATTGCATAATCAAGAGATTTATCAACAATGTCTATAGCCACTTTATTTGGGAAGCTTCAAGAACATGAGCTGGAACTAAATAGGCTCAATCAAAATGAAGAGCATGACAAAAAGAAGAAGGGAATCACACTCAAAGCCACCTCCTCTACAATTAAAGATAATGATGAAGATGGTGAAGAGGATGGTGAAAGTGTTGAGCTAAGTGAGGAGAATCTTAGTCTCCTTGTAAGAAAATTTGGAAGATTCCTAAAGAACAAAGGATTTCAAAGAAGACCACCCTTTCCTCAAAAGAAAGTGTATCACAAAGGAGAAAGATCCTCTACTCCTCCAAAATGCTATGAATGTGGAAAACCGGGGCACATGAAAATGGAGTGTCCTATGTATCTCAAGAAGACGGAGAAGTTTGAGAAAAGGCCTTCTAAGGAAAGGAAAGGAAAGGAAGAAGAGCATATATAGCTTGGGAGGACAATGACTTAAGCTCTTCCGACGATTCGGAGAATGAAGAAGCCCATCTTTGCCTCATGGCTCAAGGAGAAGAAAGTGAAGAAAGCGACACCGAGGTAACCTCTTCTAACCTAGAACCTTCACCTTCTTATGATGAATTACAAGATGCATTTCAAGAATTGCATGATGAATCTTTGAGGCTCACAAAAATGGTTTTGTCTTCCAATAAAACAATCTCCTTATTGGCAAACAAAGTTTCTATTTTAACTAAGGAGATAAATGAGCTTAAAATTGAAAATGAGACTTTAGGACTCATTGATGCTAATTCATTATGCATGACTTGTTCCTCACATGATAATACATCCATATCATTACCTTGTTTATCATGCAAAGCTTTTGAAAAAGAAATTGAAGATTTGAATAACACTCTTACAAAATTCACTTTTGGAAGAGACAACTTGAATGTATTGTTAGGAAAACAAAAATGTGTGTTTCAAAAAGCCGGTTTGGGATTTAATCCAAACAACCATCAAAAATCTTATAAGAACTTCTTTGTTTCCTCAAATACTTCAAGTAGTCCCTTTGTTAAATGCTTTCACTATGGTAGGAAAGGGCATAGTGCATCAACTTGCAATGTTAGAAAGAACATAAACACTAAAGTTGGAATAAAAAGAGTTTGGGTTCCTAAAGGCACCATGCCTAATTCTAACACACAAGGACCCAAGACAATTTGGGTACCAAAGGTTAAAACTTGAATATGTGTTGTAGGTGTGCTTGAAGACCAAGAGCTCAAGTTGGTATCTTGATAGTGGTTGCTCCAAGCACATGACCGATGATGGCTCCAAGTTCTCCTCCCTTTCACCCAAGAAACATGGTCATGTCATATATGGTGATAACAACAAAGGGAAGATTCTTGGAATTGGCAAAGTTGGTAAGGTCCCTTTATTATCTATTGATAATGTTTTGCTTATTGAAGGACTTAAACATAATTTGCTTAGTATTAGTCAATTGTGTGATAAAGGCAATAGAGTTATATTTGATTCTTCTTGTTGCATAATTGAGGGAAAGGATGAAAAGCAAGTTAAGTTTGTTGATAATATATATATAATTAGTCTCGATGATATCTCCTCAAATGATGCTAAATGCTTTATGAGTAAAGAAAATGATTCATGGTTATGGCATAGAAGAATTGCTCACATTCACATGGATCACTTAAACAAATTGGTTTCTAAAGAACTAGTAATTGGTCTTCCAAAGCTCAAATTTGAAAAAGACAAACTTTGTAATGCATGTCAAAAGGGAAAACAAGTAAAGGTCTCTTTTAAAGCTAAAAACATAGTTTCAACTTCTAGACCTTTACAACTTTTGCACATGGATCTTTTTGGGCCCTCTAGAACTATGAGCTTTGGTGGGAATTACTATGCATTAGTGATTCTGGATGATTTTTCTAGGTTCACATGGACATTATTCTTGGCCCACAAAAATGATGCTTTTCAATCATTTAGAAAACTTGCAAAGTTATCCAAAACGAAAAAGGTTTTTGTATTGCATCCATAAGAAGTGACTATTGTGGTGAATTTGAAACTTTTTGTGATGAACATGGCATTGAGCATAATTTTTCTGCCCCTAGAGCACCACAACAAAATGATGTTGTAGAAAGGAAAAATCGATCTTTAGAGGAAATGGTAATAACTATGCTCAATGAGGCTAACCTTCCTAAGTACTTTTGGGCAGATGTGGTTAACACCGCTTGTAATGTTATGAATAGAGCCCTAATAAGGCCAATTTTAAATAAAACCCCATATGAATTGTACAAAGGAAGGAAACCAAATGTGTCACATTTTCATGTCTTTGGATGTAAATGCTTTGTTTTGAATAATGGAAAGGATAACTTGGGGAAGTTTGATGTAAAATCTGATGAGGAAATATTCATTGGTTATTCTATTCATAGTAAGGCCTTTAGAGTTTATAATAAACGAACTATGACCATAGAAGAGTCCATACATGTTGTATTTGATGAAACTAACTCAAATGAGTCGAGAAAGGAGCTTGTTGATGATGTTGCAGAAATCTTGGCAAAAACACACTTGGAAAATCAAGAGAAAGAGTCCAAGAAGCAAGAAGAAAGACTCCTTGATCACTCATGGCAAAAAGATTCAGAAAACTTGGCCTTACCCAAGGAATGGATGACTTCAAGATATCACTCTCTTGACAAAGTGATAGGTGATGTATCAAAAGGGGTGATCACTCGAAACTCACTTAGAGCTGCATGTAATCACCTAGCCTTTGTCTCTCAAGTTGAACCTAAAGACATAAATGAGGCCATTAATGATGAGCATTGGATCTTGGCCATGCAAGAAGAACTAAACCAATTTGAGAGAAATCAAGTTTGGGAATTAGTTCCAAGGCCCAATGATCATCCTATAATTGGCACCAAATGGGTCTTTAGGAACAAACTTGATGAAACGGGCTTAATAATAAGAAATAAAGCTAGGCTTGTAGCTAAGGGATATAATCAAGAAGAAGGCATAGACTATGAAGAAACTTATGCTCCCGTAGCTAGGTTAGAGGCCATTAGAATGCTACTTGCATATGCTTGTATCATGGATTTCAAACTCTATCAAATGGATGTCAAAAATGCATTTTTAAATGGTTTTATACAAGAAGAAGTGTATGCAGAACAACCTCCTGGTTTTGAGGATTTTGAAATGCCCAACCATGTTTTTAAACTGAAAAAGGCCTTGTATGGCTTAAAACAAGCTCCTAGAGCATGGTATGAAAGGTTGAGCAAATTCCTTTTAGAAAAAGGTTTTTCTAGAGGCAAAGTTGACACTACCCTTTTCATAAAACATAAAATGCATGACATACTTCTAGTTCAAATCTATGTTGATTACATTATATTTAGAGCTACTAACAACTCTCTTTGTAAAGAATTTTCAAATATTATGCAAAGTGAGTTTGAGATGTCTATGATGGGTGAGCTCAATTTCTTCCTTGGTCTCCAAATCAAGCAAACAAGAGAAGGAACTTTCATAAGTCAATCCAAGTATTGCAAGGAGCTGCTCAAGAAGTTTGGAATGGACAATGCCAAGCATATGGCTACTCCTATGGGCACCTCTTGTTATTTGGACAAGGATGAAGGAGGTAAATCGGTAGAAATTACGAAATATAGAGGTATGATTGGCTCACTCCTTTTCTCACTGCAAGTAGGCCTGATATAATGTTTAGTGTATGCATGTGTGCTAGATATCAAGCTAATCCTAAAGAATCACACCTAAGTGTTGTTAAAAGAATAATGAAATATCTAATAGGCACATCACAAATGGGTTTATGGTACCCTAAAGGTGCCTCATGTAGTCTTATTGGGTATTCCGATTCTGATTTTGTTGGGTGCAAAATGGATAGAAAGAGCACTAGTGGGACATGCCACTTGCTTGGAAGCGCACTAGTTTCTTGGCATAGCAAGAAGCAAAATAGTGTGGCATTGTCTATAGCTGAAGCTGAATATGTTGTAGCTGGGAGTTGTTGTTCTCCAATCCTTTGGATGAAACAACAACTCTTGGACTATGGTCTTGAGCTTGATCACATCCCCATAAGATGTGATAATACTAGTGCAATCAATTTGTCCAAAAATCCCATTTTGCATTCTAGGACTAAACATTTTGAAATACGACATCATTTCATTAGAGATCATGTTCAAAAGGGTGATTGTATGCTTGAGTTTGTAGAAACCACTAAGCAACTAGCTGACATTTTCACTAAACCCCTAGCAAAAGAAGCATTTTTCTATATAAGAAATGAACTTGGCATATTGGATTAATCATGCATAAGTTAAATATTTACTACATAATCCTAAAACTAATGCATAAACTTGTGTTTTTCTGCATAATTATGCCACACTGCTGCATAATCTCTGAATTTTTCATCATATTTGAATCCAATACTGACTTGAGCATCAGAGATTTCCCCTAAGTTGTTTTGCAGGTGCTTCCTCATGCCCAAAACTCCCAAGCAACTCAACATCCTCAAAATTTCACCAAAAATGGTGAAATTCTTGGTAAAAATGGTAATTTTGATCAATTATGTGAGTTGAATCATAATATGATTAGATTATATGTTTGAATGATGATTTGAATTGATCTAAGTTGCTTTGGAACTGATTTGGTTGGATTAAAGTTGATTATATGCTGTTTGAAATGCAAAATCTGAGTTAAAGAGTGCTGGTAATCGATTACAATGCCTTTGTAATCGATTACACAGGTTCTGTCACGCATGTAATCTATTACACACCTTTTGTAATCGATTACAATCAACTCAGAACTCAGGTAATCGATTACATTAACTATTTAATCGATTACAAGGTGACCAGAAAGCATGTAATCGATTACACCAAAAATGTAATCGATTACATACCCATTAGAATGCATGTAATCGATTACACACTCAATGTAATCGATTACACAAGTTTTTTTTTACAAGGTTTCTGAAGCGCGTAGAGCTCATTTTTCAGAACCTATTCATCTTCTTCGTCCTCCTCCTCTGCTCCCACGCACCCCAAACCTCTCAAACCTCTCATTTCTCACTCAAATCTCCATCAAAATCCCTCATTTCACCTCTCTCAATCTTGGAAAACCCCTCTCCACACAACCCATCTCTCCAAATCTCTTCACATCCCTCACCCAAATCTCTTCATCTTCTCTCACGAACCCCATCTCTATTTCTCTGCCCTAACCTCGTCTCTCTCTCTCTCCTCACTCATCCTCAACCATTTACCTCTCATCCCACTCTACTCCTTCTCATCAATGGCTGAATCCTCTCATCGCTTGAAGCGCCCAAGAACAGGGGCTGCCATTGAAGGGTCTTCTGGTGGTGCCTCACGTAACATAGCTGGCTTGGACCTCACGAGACACTTCTCCACTGTGAAGCGAGCTGAATTGTTCCGGAAGAACTTCCAGCTTCGCAAGATCATCTTTCCCAAGTATCTTCCCATCACCTTCTGCGAGATTGAACCTTTAGCAAGCTTCAGAACCATAGAAAATTTAGGCTTGCTAGGTTTCCTGAGCATAGAGAAAGCCATCTACCCTAACCTTGTGTGAGTCTTTTATGCGAACCTGAAAGTTGAGGATAATTGTGTTGGTGTATGCCCTAGAGGCTAATACATTTTCTGTATTTACATACATTCTATTATGCTATTTTATATATGAGGCATTTTATTTATTGTGTTCTTTTTGATAAACATAATAAAGTCCATAGAATAGTAAGTTTGATGTCATAGGACATCAAGTGGATGACTTGATCGTGAGATCCTTTTGGTTACAACACTATTCTTAAATGTCCCTAGTCAAGTATTATTGTTAATTAGGACAACAATAATACATTGAGACTAGTATGTGCAAAGACTGATGACCACATCTCACCCGTCATGGATATGAGATATCAAGTCTTCACATGGGTATATATTAGAGTAATGATGTACTGGACTGACCCACCATGAGAACGCTACATGGATCGTTACGTGAGTGTCATAAGCGATTCTCATAGTGACAATGGTGTTTGTGGTCCTTTGACCTGAAATCACTACGATTCCTACATGAAGAGTTGTGTGTTTTAATGCCATCAAACGTCATCTGTAACAAGGTGATTATAAAGTTGGTTATTGAACATACCGCAAATCATGCAGAGGGATGTGAGTGACCTAGATGGGATTTGTCACTCCTACATAACAGGAGCAATATCTTCGGGCCCCCTGATTGAGTGAGACTGCAAAATGCATGGCCATGCTCAAATGAGTCAATATGAGATATTGATCTCATTTGTTGTTACAAAGTCTACTCGAGTATCAGGAAACGAATGATTGGACTATACAAGGGTGACGAATTCCATGCCTTGTGTTCAATCTAGATATCTTGACAAAGGGACTAAACGACACGGAAACATTAGTCACGGAAAGGTTATGTCAAATCACTGGCATTCTTATTACTTGGGTAGCAGCGACGTGTTACTAGATACCGCTCACTGCTTGTAATATTAAAATGAGATTTTAATATTACTGCCAACGTAATAAGAACCTGCAGGGTCACACACATAGAGCAGACTAAAATTGGAGCAATGGATCCAAGTTGGACTCGGATTCAAATATGGGCCAAACTCAAAACGGATGGGTCTAGGGTTGCACTGACTTACCTTCTTCTTGCTCACACTCACTTAAAGGCAGTTACTATTATAAATAGTACTGCTAAGGGGGCTGCTTTGACATACAATTTTGAACCCTAGCCGCACCTATAGAAAAGTGAGTGAGAGAGCGACAGGTATCTTCTCTTCTCTTCGCAGCTAGCACTGTGCAAGAGACGTGAGGCTCTTCTTTGCGGACGTTGGACGTTCGTGAGTCATTCGTGTGGATACCGCAGAGACATCGTTTCTATTACGGTGTTAGTGATTCACGCTTCAAGAGGTAAATTATTTAAAAACTCGGATTATGGCTTTTTTGCATGGATCCTCGATGGGAATCCTGTTTTTTTTAGCTACGCGTTATATCCGCAAAAAAATTCCCAACAAGTGGTATCGAGTGTCTTGCGAAACCATAATTCGGTTTTACTTTTTCGTTTACATGAGATAATATGTTTTCTGTTATTGTTTTTGACAAAAGATATGATCTTTAATATGTTATTTCTGAAAACCGTATGAAACCCTTTGCGAAAACATATTATGTTTCTTACGTTGTATGCAAAACCGTGATGTTGTTTTCAAAACTTCATGAAGATGTTCATATGTTCTGTGAAAACTGTTTTGTATTAAGATATATGTTTTTGCGAAGCTTTCTAGTATGTATGTGATACAAACAGCGTTATGGAATCCTCATTCTCAATGCGCAGCGCAAGGGTTTGGGAAACCTTATTCTTGGCTTACGGCAGCAGGGGTTATGGAATCCTTGTTTCTGCACAAGAGGCGCAGCGCAATGGGTTTTGGAAACCCTATTCTTGTTTTGCGGCAGCAGCATCAAGTGTTGATGTCAAGCTGCTAACGAGGCGCCTGAGGTTCAAGTGTTGAACGACGGCGCAAGGGTTCTTTGCGGCACATGAAGTGTTCATGTTGTTCGAGCTTAGGGTTTCGCGTGGCACATACTGCACCAAGGGAGGCGCAAGAGATTCAGCTCTTGTTTTTGGTCCAATTTTTCGGCCCAGGGCGCTGCCCCACACCCCGCAAGGGGCGGCCTCTGCGTAGTGTGTTATTCGAAAACGCAATATTTTCTATCTTTTTATAACTCACGAAAAATAATTATGTATTATTGTTATGAGTTTATATGTTCTTTGTGATGCATGGTGCATGGTTATGGCCTTAGTCCTCTCTTTTATGCCTTTTGGTTTTAATAAATACGACCTGTGTGTCGTGCCTTTCTCTCTACATTCTGATTGTACATTCTCTTCTCACCTAACTCCCCTCGAATGTAAAAGAGGTTTCTATATAATGTAATTATGATGTGGAGACAAGAAGGCAGCATCAAGTGAAGACGTTGGTGGGAGATGCTTGATGAAGCTGGCTTAGTTAATGCTACTCTCTTAGGGGCCATAACCATGTCACTTTTATTATATACCTTTTATGTATGAGATGCATGGATATTGTTTATGGTATGATAAACAATTTAATAAATGGTGAGATCTAATAATAATAATAATAATAATAATTCCCTCAAAGCAAATATTAAGTCATTATGTGATGCCTTCCAATGTGTGGCACTCGTCAAGACTAGTATCGATCAAGTGTAGGTCTGCCAAAGCAGGATGCCTTTATCTATATTAGTAAGACGCGATAGGATAAAGGTAATATCCAACGCCAACCATTGGGTCGACTTAACTAGGCCATTTCAATAGATTGAAGGCTTAGAGGCATGAAGTTGGACTTTGGTCCATTAGATGGACTTGAATAAGTGTTATTCACCCAACTATCCAAGAATTACATGTGATGTAATTGGAAAGTGTTTCCTACCTAAATAACTGAATTTTGGGTGATCAGCCAAAGTTGACTCAAAACTAGGTGAAATATGGATCTTGGCCTACTAGGAAATCTTACGATGGGATTTTTCGAGTCAATGCTGAGGGTCGTTGACTTGAATAAAATAGTGGGAGGCATATTTAATTAAAAGACCTCATTAAATATGTTTATGGCATGATACTTATATTTTGCATGTTTCTGTTAATAGATAACCATGGCAACAAACACATCGGGTACTTTATCATTGCGATCCGTCCTTGAGAAGGACAAGTTGTCTGGAACAAATTTTCTAGACTGGTCCAGGAATTTGAGGATTGTCCTCAAGCAAGAGAAAAAACTATATGTTTTGGAACAGCCTATTCCTGAGCCACCTGCTGCTAATGCCCCTAGAACTGAAAGAGATGCTTATAAGAAGCATCAAGATGATGCCTTGGACATTGGATGTCTAATGCTGGCCACCATGAACTCTGAGCTCCAAAAGTAACATGAGAACATGGATGCATACGATATGATCGTACACCTTAAGAAGCTCTATCAAGAGCGAGGCCGAGCATGAGAGATTCGAGGTCTCTAAAGCAATCTTGTTTCGGTGCAAGTCGGTAGAAGGAAGCCCTGTTGGTGCTCATGTACTCAAGATGATTGGGTACATTGAAAACCTAGAGAGACTGGGTTTTCCTTTGGGCCAAGAGTTGGCCACTCGACTTAGTCCCGCAATCATTGCTTAGGAAAGTTTCGATCAATTTGTCATGAACTACAACATGAATGAGATTGACAAATCACTACCGAGTTGCTAGGCATGTTGAGAACTGCCGAGCGAGAACATCAACAAAGGTAAAGGGAAGGCCATAATGATGGTCCAAAAGAATAAGGGCAAGAAACAAAGAGAAAAAGCCCAAGGACAACCGGAAGGGCAAGGGCAAGGACAAGTCCAAGCCTAGCACTTCTAGCTTGAAACCAGTGGGTGGAGTGGCTAAGGAAGGTACATGCTTCCATTGCGGTCGACCGGACATTGGAAGAGGAACTGTGCCAAGTTCTGGAAGAGCTCAAAAGAAGAAGGAAGTGAGACTTCCACTTCGGTATTTTTGTTATTGAAGTCAATTTATCTACTTCTACATCATGGGTATTAGATCTTGGATGTGGATCTCACATTTGTGTAAATGTGCGGTTCTAAAGAGCGATAGAGACCATTGACGAAGAGCGAAGTTGACCTACGAGTAATGGAGCAAAAGTTGCTTTGCATTAGTTTGTAGGGACTTATTTATTATCTCTTGCCCACCGGGCTTGTAATAGAGATTAGAGAACTGCTATTTTGTGCACTGCTATTAGTAGGAATATCATTTCTGTTTCTTGTTTGGACAAGAAAGGTTTTTCTTTATAATAAAGGACAAGTGTTGTTCTATTTATATGAATGATATTTTTATGGTAGTGCACAATTGAGTAATGGACTTTATGTACTTGATCTCGAAACGCCCATTTATAACATAAATACAAAGAGGTTTAAATCAAACGATCTGAACCCAATTTTTCTCTGGCATTGTCGTTTGGGCCACATAAATGAGAAACGCATCTCCAAACTCCATAAAGATGGATTCTTTGACTCATTTGATTTCGAATCATATGAGATATGTGAATCTTGTTTATTAGGGAAGATGACAAAGGCCCCATTCACTGGACAAGGTGAAAGGGCTAGTGATCTTTTAGGCCTTATACATAGTGATGTATGTGGGCCACTAAACACAGTCGCTAAAGGTGGTTTTCAATACTTCATTACATTTACTGATGATTTCAGTAGATATGGATTTGTATATCTTATGAAGCACAAATCAGAATCCTTTGAAAAATTCAAAGAGTTCAAGAATGAAGTACAAAACCAACTTGACAAGAGTATTAAAATCCTTCGATCAGATCGAGGAGGAGAATACTTAAGCCAACAGTTTGATGATCATCTGAAAGAGTGTGGGATAATATCTCAACTCACTCCACCAGGAACACCACAATGGAATGGTGTCTCTGAAAGAAGGAACCGGACCTTGTTGGACATGGTCCGATCCATGATGAGTCATGCAAACCTTCCAGGCTCCTTCTGGGGACATGCTCTATTAACAGCAACTTTCACACTTAACCGTGTTCCATCTAAGACGGTTCAAAAGACACCATATGAGATATGGATGGGAGACGGCCCAAGTGTCTTTCTTGAAGATTTGGGGCTGCGAAGCTTACATAAAACGTCAAGTTTCTGATAAGCTTGGACCTAAATCAGATAAATGCTTCTTTGTGGGGTATCCAAAGGAAACCAATGGATACTTTTTCTATAATCCTACCGAGGGCAAAGTGTTTGTCGCACGGACAGCTGTGTTTCTAGAAAGGGAGTTTATCTCCAAAGGAACCAGTGGGAGAAAAGTAGAACTTAAGAAGTTCAAGTTTCACAAAGCGAAGAATGAACCAATGGTGGAAATAGAAGCGACCTCCACAAAATGTTATGGAACAAAGACAACCTACTCTAGTAGCACAAGACTGCGTAGGTCTAACGGGATACGTCATCAACTAGAGAGATATGGATTTCTCATGACCCAATAAGGTGACGTATTGCTCATGGATCAAGATGAGCTGTGACTTACCAGGGAAGCCATTATTGGCCTAGAATCGAGAAATGGCTTGAGGCCATGAGATCTGAAATGGATTCCATGTATGCCAACCAGGTATGGACCTTGGTTGACCCTTTGAAGGGGTAAAACCCATTGGGTGCAAGTGGGTTTTCAAGAAGAAAACTGACATGGATGGTAATGTGCATACCTTTAAGGCGCGATTGGTGGCTAAAGGTTTCAAACAAATTCATGGTGTAGACTATGATGAGACTTTTTCCCCAGTTGCGATGCTTAAATCCGTTCGGATCTTGCTTGCTGTTGCAGCATACCATGATTATGAAATCTGGCAAATGGATGTCAAAACTGCTTTCCTTAATGGAAATCTTCTCGAAGATGTGTACATGACACAACCTGAGGGTTTTACCACTCCAGAGGATGCTAGAAAAGTATGCAAGTTGCAACGATCTATTTATGGATTAAAGCAAGCTTCCAGAAGCTGGAATCTTCATTTTGATGATACAATAAAACAGTTTGGTTTCATCAAGAATGAAGAAGAATCTTGTGTCTACAAGAAGGTTAGTGGGAGTACTATTGTCTTTCTGGTATTGTATGTTGATGACATACTACTTATTGGAAATGACATCCCTACCCTACATCAATCAGTAAAGACTTGGTTAGGGAGGCGCTTCTCTATGAAGGACTTAGGCGAAGCCACCTATGTATTAGGTATCGGGATCTATAGAGATAGATCACTTTGAGACTAGCTTGCCTAAGTCGAGTACATACATAGACAAAGTGTTAAGATGATTTAACATGCATGAATCCAAGAAAGGACTCTTGCCTATGTCACATGGCGTAAGCCTATCTAAGGCTCAATCCTCTTCCACCCAGGATGAGAGGGATCGCATGAGCAAGATTCCATATGCATCTGCAATTGGATCTCTCATGTATGCCATGTTATGTACTCGACCAGACATCTCGTATGCTTTGAGCATGACGAGTAGGTACCGATCGATCCGGTGAAAGTCACCGGATCGCTATCAAGAACATCCTTAAGTACTTAAGAAGGACTAAGGATTCGTTCTTAGTATATGGAGGTGAGGAAGAGCTAGTTGTAAAGGTTACACGATGCTAGCTTCCAAACCGATAAGGGCGACTCCGATCGCAATCGGGTTATGTTTTTGCCTAAATGGTGGGGCTGTGAGTGGAAGAGTTCAAAGTAGGAGACAGTCGCCGATTCTACCACACAGGCTGAGTATATTGTTGCCTCCAATGCAGCAAAGGAGGCCGTTTGGATCAGGAAGTTCATTACTGAACTTGGCACTATTCCTAGCATTGTGGACCCAGTGGACCTCTATTGTGATAACAATGGAGCCATTGCACAAGCTAAGGAGCCTAGATCTCACCAGTGATCCAAACATATACTTAGGCGCTTCCATCTCATTCGAGAGATCATCGATAGAGGAGATGTGAAGATATGCAGAGTACCAACAGATAATAACATTGCTTGATCCACTTGACGAAGCCTCTTGCACATGAAGCATGAGGGTCACACTAGGTCTTTAGGCATTAGATATATGCCTGATTGGCTCTAGTGCAAGTGGGAGATTGTTGGTGTATGCCCTAGAGGCTAATACATTTTCTGTATTTACATTCATTCTATTATGCTATTTTATATATAAGGCATTTCATTTATTGTGTTCTTTTTGATAAACATAATAAAGTCCATAGAATAGTAAGTTTGATGCCATAGGACATCAAGTGGATGACTTGATCGTGAGATCCTTTTGGTTACAACACTATTCTTAAATGTCTCTAGTCAAGTATTATTGTTAATTAGGACAACAATAATACATTGAGACTAGTATGTGCAGAGACTGATGACCACATCTCACGGGTCATGAATATGAGATATCAAGTCTTCACAAGGGTACATATTAGAGTAATGATGTACTGGACTTACCCACCATGAGAACGCTACATGGATCGTTACGTGAGTGTCATAAGCGATTCTCATAGTGACAATGGTGTTTGTGGTCCTTTGACCTGAAATCACTACGATTCCTACATGAAGAGTTGTGTGTTTTAATGCCATCAAACGTCATCTGTAATAAAGTGATTATAAAGTTGGTTATTGAACATACCGCAAATCATGCAGAGGGATGTGAGTGACCTAGATGGGATTTGTCATTCCTACATAACAGAAGCGATATCTTCGGGCCCCCTGATTGAGTGAGACTGCGAAATGCATGGCCATGCTCAAATGAGTCAATATGAGATATTGATCTCATTTGTTGTTATAAAGTCTACTCGAGTATCAGGAAATGAATGATTGGACTATACAAAGGTGACGAATTTCATGCCTTGTGTTCAATCTAGATATCTTGACAAAGGGACTAAACGACACGGAAACATTGGTCACGGAAAGGTTATGTCAAATCACTGGCATTCTTATTACTTGGGTAGCAGCGACGTGTTGCTAGATACCGCTCACTGCTTGTAATATTAAAATGAGATTTTAATATTACTGCCAATGTAATAAGAACCTGCAGGGTCACACACATAGAGCAGACTAAAATTGGAGCAATGGATCCAAGTTGGACTCGGATTCAAATATGGGCCAGACTCATAACAGATGGGTCTAGGGTTGCACAAACCCTTCTTTGCTACTCACACTCACTTAAGGCAGTTACTATTATAAATAGTACTGCTAAGGGGGCTACTTTGACATACAATTCTGAACCCTAGCCGCACCTACAGAAAAGTGAGTGAGAGAGCGACAGGTATCTTCTCTTCTCTTCGTAGCTAGCACTGTGCAAGAGACGTGAGGCTCTTCTTTGCGGACGTTGGACGTTCGTGAGTCTGTTCGTGTGGATATCGCAGAGACATCGTTTCTATTACGGTGTTAGTGATTCACGCTTCAAGAGGTAAATCATTTAAAAACTTAAATTATGGCTTTTTCGCATGGATCCTCGATGGGAATCCCTGTTTTTCGCTGCGCGTTATATCCGCAAAAATTCCCAACAAATTGTATCATCTCTGAAGTGAAAAAGCAACAAATAAGGTTGATAATGGCTGAATGGTATAGGCTAACGAAGCTTACTCCTGATGGAGCTCACTTCTGTGGGAATGCCAATGTTTAGGGGCATGAGTTTGAGCATAAGGCTGCTCTTCTCTCTTTGATTAGGACTGGCTACTCCCCCCTAGTGATCCTAAACGAAGAATCATGGCCACTGGTCTCACTATGGAGAACAGGGTTCTCCACTACCTTTTGGTCTGAGGATTGATTCCCAGGGGAGGGAATTACTCCCAAGTCCTCAAGGATGATGTGGTGGCCTTATGGGCAATGACCACTGGGCGGCCAATTAACTGGGGTTATTACATTTTAGAGCATATGCTGGATGTCAAGAAAAAGAAGAACTATGCTCTCCCATTCGCCATGTTGGTAACCACAATCCTAGAGCACTGTCACATTTCGCTGGCTGAGGAATCCAAGGACACCAGCTCGAAGGGACCACAATCCGTTGGATTGCATACCCTGAAGAAGCTCCAGCTCTACAAAGTGGATGACGGGTGGCATTACATCGCTCATGGCACTTTTGGTCATATCCATCACGATCCGGATAGTGACGATGATGAGGAGGCTCAGCATCTTGCTCCTGCCCCTGCTCTTGCTCCAGCTTCTGCTACTCTTGACCTCATGCTCCAAGAGATGCGCAACCTAAGTGCTAATGTAAACACACGCATGGATCACCTAGAGCAAAAGATCGACCATCTTGAGCTGAGGATGGACTACTCAGATCAGGAGCTTGCCTCCATTCGATCTTTCTTGGGTGGACCTCCTATTCCTCAGAGCGCTGCTGCTGCACCTCCCACATCCTCTGCCTCTCCGGTTCCCCTGTCCTTCACTGGTCCATCTGGAGTCCCTGCTGATGATGAGGAGCTTCTGGATTTTGACGATGATCTTGAGCCCAGCGATGATAACGATGATCTAGAAGACACTGCTGCGGATCCAGAGGGTGATGTCTTTTGTGACAGCGAGGCCACTGATAGTGATCATGGCTCATTGCGTTGATGCTTTTTGTTTTGATAACTACCTTGTATTTATTTTGTTTTGACTCTGATTATATTACATTGGTATACATTTATGGGTTTTTTTTGGTTATTGGCTACTCGTTGTGATAAGTTCCCTTGTACATGCTGATTAATAATATCTGAACTTGTTTCCGCTTTGAATGTTTGGCTGTATAATAATATTGATTGGACTGATTAATCGTTGGATCTCTAGTTCTGGCAAAATTTGGGGAATCATGAAATATAGCTGTTATGATGTCCATTTTTTTCTTTAAATGCTTATGTCTTTTTGATAATGCCAACGGGGGAGAAAATAAGAAAAAATGAAATGAAATCTAATTAAAGGTTGCATGAGTACGGGGGAGTTATTGAGCTCTTAAGCTTTTCATATGCAAAATCTAACCCAATATCATGCATAAACTCCGGGGGAGCATTGCGTTTAAATGTCTATTATATACAAATGCAAAAACTCTTTCTTTTTCCTATGATCAATTTGTTATCATCAAAAAGGGGGAGAATGTGAATGCTTATGTCCCTAAAGCATGTCAAATGGTTTTTGATGATAACAAAGGCCAAAATGAAGATCAAGTGCAAAAGAGAAGATCAAGCGCAAAAGAAAAAATCAAGATCAAAGAAAGAAGTCAAGAGGTTTATTGAGTTATAAGACTTAGAACATTAATGTTAAATGCTCTCAAGATTTCTCAAATGGTTTTTTCAATATATCATTTCAAAATAAGTGAAAAATTTTAAAGTTAAACACGACTTTCAAGAAATCTTATGTTTCAATCTTAAATCTAACACTCTTAAAAAGATTTATGTTTAATTAAGTGTCTTGAGGTGTTAGAAATGACTTACAAGCTTCACTGGACTTGAAAAATGTGTTCAAAGGCCAATGTAATCGATTACATGATGTTTGTAATCGATTACACAGCAAATAGAAGCCATGTAATCGATTACATGATCAATGTAATCGATTACAAGCAAGTCAAAGGCCATGTAATCGATTACACAATATATGTAATCGATTACATCAAGCCTAGAAAGACAAGAACACGTTCAAAGAGTCATGTAATCGATTACATGGATATTGTAATCGATTACACAGCAAGTTAAAAGTCATGTAATCGATTACATGGATATTGTAATCGATTACAAGCAAAGTCAGAAGCCATGTAATCGATTACACCAATAATGTAATCGATTACACAGAGCCTAGAAAGCCAAGAATACGTTGGAACAACAATGTAATCGATTACATAAGTTGTGTAATCGATTACAAGAACCCTGACAACGTCCAACGACTATATTAAATGCATTAAATGCATGCCCAGAACACCCCAACGGCTCTATTAATTGAGAAACTTATAAATACCAAAGTTAGGTCTTTATTTGAGATAGACCTTGAACCAAAAACTGATCACTAATACTTCCAAACGTGAATCAATACTCAAATCCACTTCTTGCTCTGTTTTCTTGTAAAAACGTGAAAAATCTTTGAGAGCATATTAGAGCTTCAATTTGTAATCATCTGCTCTAGTGAGAGCTTCATTCAATCTATCATTATTACTTTGTAAAGAGGGTGAGGCATCCCTCCAAAAGTGTAATGGGTGAGGTATCCCTTAGTTGAAGAAACTCAAGCTCCAAGGGTGAGGTATCCCAAAGTGTTGAGTGCTCAAGGTTGTAGTGGTTGTCAAGCACCCATTGAAGCTTGAAGATATAGTGGAAATCTCAAGTTTTTGCTTGGGGACTGGACATAGATCACAAGTAGATTGGTGGTTAAACCAGGATAAATCATTGTGTTTGTTTTCTCTAAACCCTTCTCTTTACATTAAGTACTGTTTTATTGATTTGCTTGAATATTGGTACCTTTGGCTATTGCATTTATAAGTGAAAATGTATATCTTCTATATCCAATCATCTCTGTTCATCAATTAGCTTCAACAAAAATTGTTTATCAAACGATTTGCGAAAGATTTGCGAACTTAGTTTTCATACTCAATTCACCCCCCTCTTGAGTATTGAGGCCACTTGGTAACAGTGAGCTATACGTCAGTAAACTTCAAGTATTTACACTCATTTTATTTCATAAACTATTTATTTAATTATATCAGATTATTTTCCCAAAACCATTTTGCTTGCTACATTCAAACTTGTTCAAATTCATTTCCTTTTTCATTTAAATCCTTAATTCTCATTTGAATCCATTATTTTCAGGACTTTGGTCCTCTAAACCCTAATATGGCCGTGACCCTCAAGCTCTTTGGAGCTCTCATGAATTCGTTTCATCATGTTATTCACATTTTACTTTACTTATACATTTTCATGCTTACACAATTATACATACAAGCATATATCAAAACAATAATCATAATATCGCAAGTGTAATTATAAAAACAAAGCATAAACACCACCAACAAAAATCAAAGAAGCATTAAACAATAGGTGAATAAACCCTTATGGGTTTTTCACCATACACAATCATCTTCTCACCACCAAAACATGGTTGGTGAGGTTAAATCTCCCTCTTACCTCTTGAAGACAAGATCCTCAAGCTCCTCTTCCTTCTCTTGATTTCGTGTGAATCACAAAACAATTCCCTAAATTTCTTAAACAATAAGTAAAATCACAAACAAAGCTTAATAATGAAAAAACCATGGAACAATCATGGTTCAAAAAATCACAAACTAAATTGTAAACCATAAAAACCAAAGTTTACCTTTAGGGAAGTAAACCAAACTTGGATTTTGAAGCACTTAGGGTAGGATTTTCACAAAACTTCCTAAATGAAAAGTGTTTAGGAGGTGGTTTAGGTTTAGGAAATGTTGAGAACAAAAATTATAGAAGATGGATAGTGGTATTGGGTGAAAGGGCCGAAACACTAGAGAGAAAATGGAAGGGAAAAGCTTCTATGTGTTCTTGGAATTTTTCAGAGAAAATGATGCTTACTTTTTGGTGAGAGAAAAAGTGAATATTGATAGTAATCTTGAGTGTGCAGCCATGTGAGGTGAGTGTAGGAGTAATTAAAGGATTTACTTGAAATAAAATATCACAAGTGTGTTCACACTTGAAGCACATGGCCTATGTCACATGGATGAACCTAGAAACTTATGGAACTTGGTAGAATGGCCCTCCTTGGCTGTGGAACACTTAGAGGATTAGGGACATAATTTGACTTCAATTAAGCCTAATTGCATGTTAATTAATTAGCTAATTAAGTAGGTTAAGTTTCTAATTACACTTAATTAATATTCTAATTTAATAACTAATTAATTAAATATATAATTACATATATCATAACTTCTAAATAAAATTAGGATATCTAATTAGAAATTAGATTATAACTAATTAATAACTAGATTAGTTCACTTAGTTCCTTAATTAGGTAATTAGGTTAACCAAATTAGGTTTAATTAGTTACTAAGTAAAAGTCAAGCCACTATTATTGACTCAATCCTAGCCATTGATATTAACTTTGTTTTCTATCCATTGATCTAATCTAAGGTGGATATCACTTAGTGATTTTATCAGGATTGCTCTCACACCATTGATCTGATCAATGGTTATGATCGAAAACATCTTAATCAAGATTTTTATCCGATAGTCCACAATAAAGTCCATGCCCCTTTATTTGACCACTTCCTATTGAATAGAAAAGTCCAGCCACCTATTTTGACCGATTCCTATTAGTTTATTTTGATTTAGGTTACATAAAATATTCTAAGCACATTTTCTATCAATTAAACTATACCGGGTCAAATAAATTATAGCAATAACTGCTATAAATAAAATAGTAGATATTTATCCATGAAATATTTTTATTTCACAGATAAATTCTAAAAATTAAAAAGTTTTTTTTTGTGTCACTCAAATTTGGGTTTAGTAAGATCCCCCGCCTCCGAATAAATCAGATAAGAATTTTTTCGGCCCTAAAATTATTATTTTCCTAACCCGGAGGAAATCACACAAAACAATCAAAAATAGTATCGGAACAGTCAAATTATTTTTATAACACACAGAAAACACAAAACAGTGTAATTATGCTATTACTATTAACATAGTCAGAATTTGGGGTGTTACAATTCCTAGGTTTCAAGTTAGCAATTATGCTTCACTCAAGCATAAAATAACTTAACTTCACACCTGAGAGCAAGAATCAAGCATGGAAATCTCATACTAACATTCACCAAATTCATTCTTCAACTTAAAACCATGAAACAAGATGAAGATAGAAATTGTAAGAGTACAAAAGATTAGGTCCCCTACCTCAAAACCTTGTAGATGATGAAGCCTTGGCTTAGCTATGGAAGATTCTCACTTGTCATCCCTTCTGTTTCTCTCCCTTTTCTCATTACTTTCCTCCTTTCCTTGCTGCCTTGGCTGCCAGCCATGAAAATAAGAGAGAGAAAGAGTGAAATTAGATATAGAATCTCATGAATTGGTCAACAAAAGAGGCAGCAACTGTGAGCCTCTCATTAACCTTTGATACTTTGCTGTATTAGCTATATCTGCTAGGAACACTTAGATTTCTCCAAATCAAGTTTCCTAACTTCTAACAACTTTAGAATAAATCATAGGATTCATCTAAATTATTGTTTCACAATTTCTTTATTTTTTCATATCAGCTGCTTGTCAATCGACATTAAAACACACAACTAGTATGCTTAAAAATACCAAACTAACTATGATTGTCCTCAAATTTTAAATGTAGCATAGTTCACACATTTGTGACCTAGAAACAAATTCTCTACATTTATTTCCACTAAATAAGCAGTTTAAGCTAATTTCAAGGCTAATAACAGTTATTTCTCACACATAGTGTTACAGTAAAGTGACTAAACAAACTCAAAAAGTCATAAAAATTCAACAGACATGTTAAGCAAGTATTAGGTTACCTCTATAACCATTTATAAGTCTAACATGTTTATCTAGGATGTTACACATTGTCTACAGCTGAAGCTGAATATGTTGCAGCTGGGAGTTATTGTGCTCAAATTCTTTTGATGAAGCAACAACTTCTAGACTATGGGCTTGAGCTTGATCACATCCCTATAAGGTGTAATAACATTAGTGCAATCAATTTATCTAAAAATCTCATTTTGAACTCAAGAACAAAGCACATAGAAATAAGGTACCACTTCATTAGAGATCATGTTCAAAAAGGTCATTGCATGCTTGAGTTTGTTGAAACCACTAAACAACTAGATGATATCTTTACTAAACCTTTGAATAAAGAAACTTTCTTTTATATAAGAAGAGAACTTGGCATATTGGATCAATCATACATTTAATGGTTTTGTTGCACAACGCATTGCTACATAATGTCATTTTGCTGCATAATTCAATTTTTTCTGTATAATTTAATTTTTGCTGTATAATTACCATGTTTTAATTATTTTTTAATCTAATACTAACTTGAGCATTGGAGGCTCCCCTTAGTTTGTTTTGCATGTACTCCATCATGACTAAGTCCCTAAATAGCTCAACTTTTTAGTCAAAAAGCAAGTCCTTGAACAATGATGATTTTGAATTACAATGGTTTGATCTTTGGTAGTGATGGTGTTTTTGCAAGGACAAGTGGTTTGGGTTAAGAATTAGACTGGTCTTAAGCCTACATGATGTTTGAAATTGGTTTGAGAAGTTTTGGAATAAGCTATCTGTTGTTTGAAGTGCAAAATCTAAGTTCAAAAGGCTTGTAATCAGCTACAACAGCCATGTAATTGATTACAGAGGCTCTGTCAAACGTTCTAAGCTAAGTCAGAACGTATGTAATCAATTACATCCACTATGTAATTGATTACAACGTTTCTAGAAAGCATGTAATCGATTACAACCACTTTGTAATTGATTACAAGGTTCCTAGAAAGCATGTAATCAATTACACCATCAATGGAATTAATTACATAGGAGTTTTAAAGGGCTCAGACGTGCAAAATAGCCATTTTCACTTTACAACTCTCATTTCTCTCTCTACACCATATGACCACCCTCTTCCAAATTTTCCTATTTCTCTCTCAATTATTCACCAAATCACACCATTCCACCTCCATTTCCCTCGAATTTTTCATTCCTCTAAAACCCCCAACCTTATTTCCATCAAAAACCTTAAACTCATCCACCAATCTCCCTTACCCATACGCTACTTTCTCTCTCTAAGAACCTGGACCTATCTCACAAAATTTACATCTTTTCTCACCAATTTCCACTTTCTCCCATCACCAAACACCATGAAAACACCTTCCCTCCACCTTCCTTACATTCTTTTCACCTCATTTCACTCCAATGGCAGAATCATCAAAATGCACAAAGAGGCCAAGAATAAGGGGCTCAGTGGGAACGTCTTCTCAAGCTCCTCCACCTCCCATTTCCGGTTGGACCTCTCACAACACTTCAAGACCACCAAGAAAGCTGAGCTCTTTCACTAGAAGTTTTAGTTGAGGAAGATTATCCAACCCAGGTATCTCACTAAAGCTTTTTGTGCTAGTGAACCTTTGGCGAGTTTTAGGATGATGGAGAGACTTGAGTTGATTGATTTTCTGAGCAGTAAGAAAGATGTTTATCCGGATTTAGTTAAAATCTTTTATGAAAATTTGAAATATATGAATGATTGCCTGATTTCTGAGGTTAAGAAGAAACATATTATTATCACTAAGGATATATGGTATAGACTAGCTAGGCTGAGTTTTGATGGTACAAACTTCTGTGGTGGTGAAAATGTATGGGCAGATGACTATGTATACAGACCTCTATTGACTTCTTTGCTGAGAATTGGCACTATGATTAAATAGAGGGTTATGGCCACTAGGCTAACAATGGAGAATAGGGTGCTCCATTACATAGTGGCTAGGGCTTTGATTCCCTGGGGAGGCAACTACTTTTAAGTTCTCAAATATGATGTTCTGACTCTATGGGCTATAAACACTAATAGGCCAATTAACTAGGCCTACTATCTTATTCGGCACATGCTGAAGGCCAGAAAGAAAAATCATGCCCTGCTATATGTCATTCTAGTCATAGCTATTTTAGAGCATTTTCGCATTTCTTTATCTGGGGAGGCCAAGGATACCAGTTCTGATGGACCTGAGTCCATTAGTCTGTACACATTGCAAAAGCTCCACCGAAGAAATATTGGTGACATATGGTATTATCTGCATCATGGAGTTCATGGCCATATTCCTCAAAGTGCTAAGGATGTTGATGAGGAGGAGGACTAGCAGCCTGCTCCAGCCATAGCCACTTTGGAGTTTTTACTCCAGAAGATGCACAGCCTACGGACTGGGATGGATCGCCTTGAGTAGAAGGTAGATCATCTTGGGCTGAGGATGGATCATTCTGATCAGGAGTTGGCTTCTATTTGATTTCTACTAGAGGGACCAAATTATGTACCGAGGAGAGGTGCCAGTGTTCCCACATCATTTGCTACACCTCCTGTCTATACTGATGCTACAATTGGTGCCTATGCGCCCATGTCTTTTTGCTGCTCCTCCTAGTGCTACAGTTGGAGATCCTAATGATAATGAGGAGGTTCTTAGTTCTGATGATGATCTTGATATTGATGACGACGATGTGGATCTTGATGATGAGGTAGATGACAATGATAGTGAAGCGACAGCTTGATGACAGGGCTTATTCATGATGTTCTTTTCTTTCTCATAATATTTTGTCTAACCCATTAGTAGTTTGTTAATTTTATGACTCTATATATGACTCTGGTTATTATGCTTCTAGTGATTATATAATCTGATCATCTGATTATTATGCATCCTTTTGTTGAGCTGATGAATGGTTATCCTTTATTATTGATCTATTGTTATCCCTTGCTGCTATGATGACTGGTTATATGGGTTATATCATGCTAACTGCTGCTGAAATGTTGTTAGTATTATTTCTTGCATATTGAATGCTTATGTCTTTTTTATAATGCCAATGAGGGAATTGTTATTAGGTGCAGCTAGTTCCTTTAAGGTCCTATTTTGATTGTTATCAGCCATAGGTGTAGTATTATTTATATGCTCACCTTCAGTTTCAAATTCAATGTCAGTCTCAACCTCAAATATTATTCTTTCAATGTCAGTTTCAATTTCAAATTCATTAATCCTACGAGTCCTATTCAATACAAGCAAGGTTCTTTTAATTTCAGGATCAATGTCAAGTGTATGACTATCAAAAGACTTAGTCATGCATCAGATAGCACTATAAGGACTCAAAATTGACTCAAAACACAAAAACACAAAGCAATGGTAAAAAATCACACAAAAACTCAACAGAAACTATATCTACAGATTTCTAAAAATTATGGGACTACTACAGGGTGAAAACTATTCAAAAATACTACCAAACAATAAAATAAAAATATTTAAAATTTGAAAAAGTGGTCTAAACGATGTATTTTGGCTAACATATGAGTGAACCACATTTTGCTTTAACCCACTAATTTTCAGTCCATTCTGAGCACCAAGTTTCGAATAATAATTACCAAAAATGTCATTAGTAAAAATCACCTAGAATAAGCAAAATAGAAGCAAAACAAAGGTTAGTGAAGGGTTATTAAAAGTATTGATATGATTAATTAGCACCTAAAGATCCCCAACAATGGCGCCAAATTTGATTCAAGTGTCGAGCTCAACCAAATAACAAAATTCCAGTTCTACCGATAACTTGTAACACAAGGCAGTGAACTGAGTCATCTCTTGAGTATAAAGATACCAATCAAACCAAATAAGGTCAAACAGAGGGGAATTGTGTGTGTAGAATGTAAACATAATAAATAAATGTAGGAAAAATCAAATTGCAAAGTAACTAATCCAAGAAACCGTTAGAAACCTAGTTGGCTTGTCATCGATCACTAAACATGCATTTGGATTGATTTAATTAGTTAATTTATGATTAACTAAAATCTCTGTATCAAACGCATAGAATTCAACACTAGATAATGACTTAGAATTTAACTAACAAATGATTCATAAACTTGCGATCACTAGAATCATGAAATCTATGCTAGTTTAACAACCAGAATTTAATTAACCTAGATTAACAAATTTGCCAAACTAACTGTCTTCAATTCATGTGACTAAACTACAATTAATCAATGACAATTTAATCACAAATATCAATAAGATTAAGGATCCAATCAAATCACATCATACAATAGAAATCTTTAATCATGTAATTCAAAATCCAAATTAAGAGAAGATGAAGATAATTAATTCAATTCAAAATCAAAATTAGATACAGAATCTCAAAGCCAAACCAAAATTTCCTCAAGATCCTTAGATTGATCTCGAAAGGTTAGCTCTCCATGGCTACAACACATAGTTTGCAAGAGAAATGAGAAAAATCTAGGTAGAAGAATCAAGTAATACAACTAGTGTTTCTGTTTATCTCAAGTTCCCTATTTATACACAAAATAATTGTCTTAAAAATTAAGAATTCTAATTTACCCCTAGGTAATCCTCTGCCTCTTAGCCTTCCTTGGCCACCAAAATCACTTGATTTGGGCTTAAGATGAGAGAGTTATGCCCAAATCACTCTCAATGGGTCTCTGGTCTCATCAGCTGACTTCATAGGAGTAAAGCAACATCAACACATTGTAGTTTCAATTAGTGGTCTTCATAGGAGTTTGATCCTTGTGTATAAGCTTTCCAATGGCATTAGTTTCAGCTCCAAAAGACCCCTATAGCCCAAGTTATGGACCAATTAGTGCACGTTGCTCGGGTTTTGCGATAGAACCCATGTTCTTACTTCTAAGCCCAATTCAATCCACTAGGTATCTGATTCAGCTCTGGGGATCTTCATAAAAGCTGTAGAGATCTCTCTTATCTTTCCTACAAGGTAATATATATAAATTTTAGATATCTAGAACTAAAGATATGGTTGAAATACAGAAATAATGTAAAATCTCAATAATGCTAAAAAGATCAATTAAGCCGAATTTGAGCCTAAACTTACAAAATATGGCCAAGCTCAATCAATTAAGTACATGGAGAGTGTAAATGACTAAAAATAAGGGTTTATTAATGTATGAAATTTGTGATTATGAACATAGTATATATATATATATATATGCCTAAGAGGTTAAGATATGTATAACTTTGATATTGATGTAGAAAAGTAATGTAGTAGACTCTATAGGTTTCGAATGCTAGAATGACTTATATAGGTTAAGAATATAATTAGGTATTACAAGTATATATGTTTATACTTTGATTTGGTAAATGAAATTTTTATGGTAACAAATTAGATAAATAGTTAATTTTCTAGAGTTCTATCAAGAGGATTGAAAGGATACTATGTGGAAGATAAAGAAATAAATGATTATAGGATAGTAATTTAGTGAAGGCTCTTGGCCATGCTCTTCATGTGAGAAAAAAATTAACCCTTACAAGGCTTGAGTAGGAAATAAAATTTGTATAGCTAATTACCAAGGGAAATAATTGTTTTATTGTGACATGCCTGAGCCTAAGTGCTTCAGTGTAGTCTAGATACATATGGAGTATTAGTATTGGGGCGTTACATTTAGCAGTATCAAAGCTATTCATCTTGCTAAGCCTAAGGCATAGACTGGTTATTCTTTTGGCATAATTAGATGTTCTTCTTATATGTTATGCATTTTCTTATCTTTGATGGTAAGATATCTAGATAGAATTTCATAACAACCTTCGGTGTGATTGTTAATAGTTACTATCGTACTTTTACATGATATTAAGACTGATAAACGCAATATGTATTATTTTGTGTGTATAGGAAACTATGACATCTACCAAGCGAACCCATGCTACTTGGGGACCTGCAAATGACGATATGACTGAAATAATAAGAGCATTTAGAGATATGGCTACTGCTATGAAGAAGCAAACTACCAATACAAATAGAATGTTAGAGAGGATTAGAACTAACCTACCTAGACAGCCACAGCTGGGAGATAATGCAGGACTCGTGAGAAATTAACATTTTCATGATCTCTCAGAGTTTAGGAAGGCCACTCCTTCATCCTTTAAAGGAGAATATAGTCCAATTAATGCTGAAAGATGTGTGAAAGCATATGTCATGAAGTATATGAAGTTTTTTATGATAACAAAGTTAAGACGAAGACCAAATTCAAAAAGAGGTATATTTGGTATAATTTATAAGTCTTAGAGTCTTAATGTAAGATGCTCTCAATATATCTCAACATATCTCAAAATAGTTTTTGAAATGTCTTTTTAAATCAACTCAAAGTTGAAGGTTCATGTTTTAAAGAAATGTTGCTTTTAATCTTGGACAATGTAACTTAAGTTTATATCTTAACAAATCCAAGTATTTTCTAAGCTGGAAATGGTTATCAAGCTTAATTGGGCTTAAAAATGAGTTTAAGGGTGATTGTAATCGATTACATAAGTGTTGTAATCGATTACAACTCTAGTAGAAGCCATGTAATCGATTACATAAGTGTTGTAATCGATTACAAGTTTGGCATAGGCTCTGTAATTGCTTACATGAGGATTGTAATCGATTACATCCTGCACAGATAGCCAAGAATGTGTTCTTAGAGCCATGTAATTGATTACATGGATCATGTAATCGATTACTACGAGTCTGACCGTTGGCAACGGCTCTTTTCTTGGCATTTAATGCAATCATTAATCACTCCCAACATCTCTCTTGAGCTGAACCCTATAAATACAAGTCATAGGGTCATCTTTGATGGCTAACTAACAACTTGAAACACATTTCTATTACACTAATTCATAAATCAAATTTTCAATCCATTTGTGCTCTATTTTTACAAATATTTGAGATATTCTTGAAGAGCATTATAAGGATTCAACTTGTATTACATACTCTTGTGAGAGTTTCATCTTTTATACGCTTTGATTCTTTGTGAAGAGGGTGAGGTGTCCCCCAAACAATTTGTAAGGGTGAGGTATCCCTTGAAGTTAAGGCTCAAGCACAAAGGGTGAGGTATCCTAAGGTGTGGCGAGTGCTCCAATGTGTAAAGGTTGTAAGCACCTGTTGAAGCTTGAAGATATAGTAAAAAATCTTGAGTGATTACTTGAGGACTAGACGTAGGCCATAAGTGGATTGGTGACTGAATCAGGATAAACCTTGTGTTTGATCTTCTAAACTCAACTCCTTTACATTTGTGTATTTATTCTACATGCTTGCTTGAACACTCTCTATTTTGGTTTATTCATTTGTGAGTGAAAGTATTCATTCTTCTCTATCCATTCATCTCTATCAATCAATAGTTTCAATGAAAATTGATAAATACGTGTTTTGCGAAAGATTTGCGAAAATATCTTACAAACTCAATTCACCCCTCTCTCGAATATTAAGGCCACTTGGTAACAAGATAGATTAAGGAGATGGAAAATATTTTCACTGTCATGTCATGTATTGATGAGCAAATGGTGTCTTTTCCCTCTTATATGTTGGTAGGAGAGGTAGAGAGTTAGTGGGCTAATGCTAGGAGATTGCTAGAGACAGCAGGTACCCAAATTACTTGGGAGGTATTTAGAACTTCTTTCTTGGATAAATATTTTCCTAGAAACTTACAAAATGCAAAGGAGTTAGAATTTCTTAGGCTTGAGCAGGGGAATATGTCTATAGGCCAATATGTGGTCAAATTTGAAGAATTATCTAAGTTTTCTTCTTATTTTAGATACAATCTAGATGAAGACTGGAAGTGTGTGAAATCTAAGATAGGATTGAGAGAAAATATTAGAAGGACTATACGACACTTGGAGATTAAGGACTTTCCTATTCTGGTTAACAATTGTAGGATTGTAGAGGCTTATGACTTTAAACCCCCACAAGAACATGAATCACAATATTCCCAAAAGAGGAAAAGGTTAAATGTTGAGTTTAGAGGGCGTTCTTCTCGATCCAAGTACCCATAGGATAAAGGAAAATAGGTTCAAATAGAAACTTAGGGACCAAAGTGTACAAAATATGACAAGAATCATGCTAATAAAACTTGCATATTGGATCAGGTTGTGTGCTACACTTACGGTAAAATAGGGCATTATGCTAGAAATTGTACTCAGGGCCAAGGAGACCACAAACTAAAGGAAAACTTTTCGCTTTGAGTGCAGAAAAAGGTAACTCGATCTCCCGATCTGATATAAGGTAAATGCATAATTTAAAATAATAATTTCTTAACTATACTGTATGATTTAGGAGCTTCTCACTCCTTTACTTCTTATGATTGTGTGAAGCTATTAGACTTATTTGTGTCTGAGCTTCCTTATGACTTTTCTGTTTCTTCACTAACAGGAAAGCTAATAACAACCTCACATGTTTATCTAAACTTTTGTGTACATATAGAGGATAGGATTTTCATTATAAATCTTATCTGTTTACCTCTTGTTGATATTGATATTATCCTGGGTATGAATTGGTTGTCTGTGAATCATGTTTCCTTGAATTGTTCAGATAAAATGATGATGTTCATGTTTGATTCTTCTTCTATGGTTATTTCTTCCAAATTCATATATTTAAATGCTAGTCAGGTTAAAAACTATTTAGTAGAAGGAGCTTAGGGATATGTTCTCCTATTCTCCTTAAATTCTAAAGTTGAGCAGAACCTAGAAAACATACCTATGGTGAAGGAGTACCTAGAAATATTTCTAAATGTGATACCTAATTTACCACCTGAGCGAGTGATAATCATATATTTTACATATTAATAAACCCTCATTTTTAGTTATTTACACTCTCCATGTACTTAATTGATTGAGCTTAGTCATGTTTTTTAAGTTTGGGCTCAAATTGGGTTTAATTGATTTTTCCCAGCATCATTGAGGCTTGACACTGTTTTTGTATTTTAGCCATATCTTGAGTTCTAGATGTCTAAAAATTATGTATCTTACCTTGTAGGAAAGATGAGAGAGAGATCTACAACTTTTATGAGAGCTCCAGAGTAGAATCGAACATCTAGTGGAGCTAATTGGGCCTGGAAGTTAGAACACAAGTTCAGAGACCCTTTGAGAATGTTTTGTCCATAACTTTAGTTGTAGACCTCCAAATGACATGGGGTTTAGGCCCAATTACTCATAATGGACCAAGATTTGTAACTAATGGGGTTCTAATGATGTGAGGCCAAAATAAGAGTTAGTTTATAGCTGTAGATGTAGAAATCCAAGAGATATATTCTTTTTCCACACTTTTCTCACCTTTTCTCTAGATCTAGATCTTTCTCACTTCTTCTTCCTTCTTCCTCAAGCTCTTTCATGGTGATAAATATGGAAGGCTAAACTTCTGTAATCAATTCAAAGATTCTTGAAGAAATTGTGGTTTGGATTCTTGAGATCTTAGTTCTATTTTTGTGTTTGAATTGCATTTGAATTCCTCTTCTCCTTCTTTTTCTTGATCTTGAATGCATGAATGGTGATTCTGTTTATGTTTAATATGATTGGATCTCAATTTAAGATTGAGAATTATGATGGGATTTAGGTTGATTAATCTAAATTAATTATGAAATTACAGAGGTTAGGTTACTGATTTGTGTCTAGGTTAATTGAATTCGAAGATTAAATTAACATAGATCTAACTTGAATTGTGCGATTTCAAAATTGTGTATCAATTGTTAATTGAATTCTTGATGATTGTCTAGTATGAATTCTAGATTTGATGCAGATATTTTGGTTGAATCCAAATTAACCATTCAAATGTACTTCAAATGTTTATTGAATGATCTATGATAGAATCAACTCAATTTTGGATAGGTTTCTAAATTAATTACTCTTTTAATTGAATTTCTCACTTTAATCCTGTTATTTACATATCCTTTCCCCAATTTTGGCTTGATCTGATCAAATTGCATTTACAATCCTTGAGAGATGATCCGGTGTTATTTCCTATGCTACAAGTCATGGGTATAACTCGATTGCAATTTTGATTAAGTTCGGCGCTCGTCAAAAATTTGGCGCCGTTGCCGAGGATTGTTAGTTGCAATCTGATCATATTAAGTGAACCATACTAACTCTTGTTCTTACTAACAAGTAACTATTGTTCAATCCATAACTATTGCATTGCATTCTGCTGTTGATCATTCTGTTACTGTTACAATGGCTTTTGTTACTGTTGATCATTCTTTTGTTGCCCGTATTGATAATTGCATTGCAAGATGTCCTTATAAGTGTCATTCAATCATTTTGGATGTGTTCCCAATTGCCTAACACTATTTCATACCCAGCTAACATTTTTTGCCTAGTTTTTTTATTTCTTTTGGTGCAGGGGGAGACTAGTGTTGATCTAACTGTGGAGTTTGGAGCAAGACTTGGTCCCCAAAGTTAAATCATAATTTTGAGCAAAGAGTCCTCTTAGGATTATCCCCTCGGATTTTAGTCAAATTCCATCATCTGATAGGGTTTTTGAGAAAATTAGGGACATAACGATAATTTCAGTAATTGTTTTGATAAGTCAAAATGACTTGAATTTTTGTCAGTTGCTAGAAAAAAATTCAATGAACCTGGCCAATAATAGCCATAGTCTATGTTCTTTTTTCCCTTAAAATCCATTGTTTAGACCACTTTTTTAATTTTTGAAGTATTTTCTTTGCATGATAATTATCTAAACCAGTGTAGTTTTCATTCTGTGGTGGTCTCATGATTTTTAAAATTCATTTGATGCATTTTTCATTTTTTCTAGCCATTTTTATAGTTTAGATTTGTGTGTTTTTGTGTTTTTGGCATTCTGACACCTCTACAGCCCTAAGTGGTACATAACTAGGTCTAATTCTGATAACTTGCTTGAATTTGATCCTGAGATTGATAAGGCTTGGCATGCACTGATTAGAGCTCGTAAGCTTAGCCAAAGAATTGCTTTTGAATTTGATTTTGACATTGAATCTGTCAGACCATCCGAGAGCTTAAGTGATTTTGAAACCATGGCTAATAACATGCATAATAGGACTCTTAAAGAGCTTGCTGCCCCTGATGTCACTGATCAACCAATATGCATTCAGTATCCTGATATTGATGTTGACTTTGAATTAAAGCCTGGACTAATCCATTTGCTGCCTAAGTTTCATGGACTTGCAGGTGAAGATCCCCACAAGTATTTAAAGGAGTTCCATGTTGTATGCTCAACCGTGAGACCTCAAGGCATCCATGAAGAACACATCAAGCTATGAGATTCCCCTTCTCCCTTACTGATGCAGCCAAGGAGTGGCTTTATTATCTTTCACCAGCTTCTATGACTTGCTGGAATGATATAAAGAAACTATTTTAGAGAAGTTTTTCCCTGCCTCTAGAGCTGCTGCAATAAAGAAAAACATATGTGGCATCAGATAGATTTTAGGTGAAACCTTGCATGAGTATTGGGAGAGATTTAAGAAGTTGTGTTCAAGCTATCCACACCACCAAATCAGTGATCAGTTGTTGATCTAATACTTTTATGAGGGACTGATTCCAATGGACAAAGGCATGATTGATGCTGCCAGTGGAGGAGCTCTAGTGGATAAGACCCTTACTACTACCAGAGACTTGATCGCTAACATGAGTGCTAATTCATAATAATTTAGGACAAGAATTGTAACTCCAAGCAGAGGTGTAAATGAGATCTATATGGCTTAGGTAGACTAGAAGAGGATGAAAAACTACCTTGATGAGTTAACCTCACTGATGCAGTAATTAGCAGTGGGACAACATGTACTAGTTTCTGTACAAGAGCCTACAAGGGTGTGTGGAATTTGCTCTTGTCCATCTCATCCTACAGATGCAAGTCCAACACTTTAAGACTATAATTTTGCCACCCAAGCCTATCATGTTGCTACAGCAAGCATTTTTCCTGGTAGACCCTAATATCAACAGTTATAGTAGCAGCCCGGATACGATCCATTTTCTAGTTCTTATAACCCTGGCTGGAGGGACCATCCCAACCTGAGATATGGGAATTCTGGTCAGCAACAACAGCCTCAGCAGCGGCAGCAGCAATTTGGATACCAAGCTGCAGGTCTTAGCAACAAATACCAACCACTTGCATTCAGACAGCAACAACCTATGCAGCAGTCTATCCAAGCCATTCCAACCAAGCCATCATTGGAAGATTTGATGAAACAGATGGCAACAAATAATATTCAGTTCCAGCAGAGCATCATTGCCACCATTCAAAATCTACAACTCATATTGGGTAGTTGACAACTACTGTGAGTGAGCTGAAAAGTCAAGGGTCAAGCCAATTGCTTTTACAAACAGTCAATAACCCAAGAGGTAATGTAAGTGTTATTACCTTGAGAAGTGGCAGAGAAGTTGATGGTCCTAGTCTACCACAACCAGAGCTACTAGTGTAGCAACCAGAGATTGACCAAAAATAGCAAAATTCACAGAAAATAAATAGCTCAGTCCAAAAATTTGTGACACAGAAGAAATGTACAAAGAATTTAGACCTGGCTATTCCACTACCTTTCCCAAATAAGGTCACACAGTCCAGTAGATAGTGCAAGCAGAAATGGAAAGCGAAGTCATAGAGACATTCAAGAATGTGAAAATCAATATCCCCCTCCTAGATGCAATTAAGCAGATACCAAAGTATGCCAAATTCTTGAAGGAGTTGTGCACTCATAAAAGAAGGTTGAAAGGAAATGAGAAAACGAGCATGGGAAGAAATGTTTCTACCTTGATTCCAACCAAATATATCTCCTAAATGCAAGGATCCTGGATCATTCACCATTCCTTGTATAATAGGCAACAAGCAATTTACTCATGCAATGTTGGATTTAGTGCTTCGATCAATGTGATGCCATAATAAGTTTTTGAATCTCTGCAGCTTGGAGCATTGAAGCCAACCGGAGTAGTGATTCAGTTGGCAAATACGACCACTGCTCATCCTGTAGGAGTGCTTGAGGATGTTTTGGTAAGGGTAAATGAGTTAATATTTCCAACAAATTTTTATATTCTGAACATGGAAGATGAATTTGCATCTAGTCAGTCCTCATTGATTTTAGGTAGACCCTTTTTGAAAACTGCTAAGACTAATATTGATGTGCATGCTGGTACCCTTTCTATAGAATTTGGGGATAACATAATTCAATTTAACATCTTTGATGCCATGACATATCCTTTAGAAGAGCATTCTGTTTTTCAGTTAGATGTCATTGATTTGCTTGTTGATGATATGCATGTTGATATGCTAGCTGAATTTCCTAAAATTGGTGGATTTCTGGATAGTGTTGATTTTCTTGGATGTTTTCGATGTTTTGTTTCTAATTATAATGAAACTAGTATGTGTGCTGTATATTCTAAAATTTTTGCTATTGTGGGAGATGATGCTACATTTTCTGAATTTCCTTCTTCTATGAGATATGATCATGCTATTTTGGAAAATTGTACACATATTACAGGTGATGCTGCAGTTAAATCAACAAACTTAATTTCTTCAATCAGATTGATACCTTCAGTGCAGCAACCACCTACCTTTGAGTTAAAGGCCAATGACGAATTTTTAGAGAAGGGAAAAGAACACCGGATGTCGGTCTCTATTGTGGTGGATTTTGTTTTTGGGCCATGTTCCAACATAAACAATGAAAATAAAGTTGATAAAGTACACATATTGTATTCTAGTGGTGAAGCCAAGGAAATTAACGAAGGCCAATGGGACCCCGGTGGAAGCTCTCATGCTTCAAGTCATGCTTCAAGCTTAACTTGGTCATGGTCGTTACACTTTAAGCAATGGGACCCAGGTGGAAGTCTCTCCATATACCTCATTTGATAAGGATGTTTCTTTCTTTCTCTAATTTATTTTACTTGTCCTAGATTAATGATGTTGATGGATGTTGTTTTTCTTTTGAGCTTCACATTGAGGACAATGCAAAATTTAAGTATAGCAGAGGAATTTTAGCATTTTATTTTTTTGCTGTTTGCCATTTTATTTCCACTGTGTTTACTGTGTTTTCTATTTTGCTAATTTTTTTGTTAATGTTTTGTTATTTGTTGTTTAATTTTCTAGTTCTACTTGTTTTTATTTTAATTTTTATTTTCTATTTTCTGTATTTAAATTCATTTCTATTTTTAATTTTTTTCTATTAATTTTTTTGTTTCGCTTTATTTCTGTTTTCTACACTTAATCTTGTTTGTCTTAATTTTTGGTTTCTAATTTTAATTTTTTGTTCTTGATTCTCTGTTTGTTTCTACTATTTATGTTATTTTTCTCGCTTCTATTTTTTTATTTTAATTATGTTTTTGTTTTTAATTCTATTTTTGTTTTTAATTCTGTTTTCTATTTTTAAAGAAAAAAAACATGTGTATTGTTAATTGCTTTCCAATGATGTTTTGATATTTGTGAAGTTTATGAGTTTGAAGTAATTAAAATATAAGGTACATAACATGATTGAATAAATTTTCTTCCTTCTTAAATTTGACCTGCTTAGTTTTGGATGTTTAATTGGTGGATTGAGTTTGATAGATATATACATTGTGAGACTTTGAGCCTTTTGATGGATGGATTTAGCATTTATGTCATTCTCCTCTTTCTTGTGTGATTTTCACTCATGTCAATTGATCACTCTAGAACTTTCTTTGATTCTTTTTTAGGCTACTTTTACACTTGTATGCATAAACATGATTGAGACATTCTTTCTTGAATTAGCTACTTTAGCCAAATAGCCAACCTTGCATCATTTTCCTTTGATTAACCCCATTGAGCCTATTTGTCTATTCTTTGTCTTAGCTCATTATATGCCTTATGTGAAAAATCATGTTTTTGTGTTTGACTTTGCTACAATGAAGTTTAGTTTTGATGATAACAAACATGAAGATGATAAGAAGACCAAGTCCAAGAACTTCAAGATTAGCTTTAGGACTTAGAGTCTCTGTGTACGGGATCTTTTTGGATATCTCATAGTTTTATAAGGAAAGACAAAAACGTTTTTAAACTTATCCCAAAACTGTATTTAATCTTGAAAATAATTTAAAAGGTTTTGGCATTTTTGAAAAAAATCTTCTGGGCTACTTTTTAAAGTATTTACACATGTTTCAGAAACAGAGTTATTCGAATAACCCATGAGTTATTTGAATAATATTTTCAAATGACTATTGCGCACCTCTACTTTTACAAGTGTTATTCGAATAACATTCCTGTTATTCGAATAAATCCTTTTAGAATGGCTTGTTTTTATACAAGCTATTCGAATAACTATTGAGTTATTCGAATAGACCTTTTTTTCATAAATCTTTTCAAAGTAGTGTTATTTGAATAACACATGAGTTATTCGAATAACCATATTTAGAACTGGTTATTTAAGAACGTGTTATTCGAATAAAATAAGGTTTATTTGAATAAACACGAATCTTGTTTTAGAAAGAAACAGCCATATTTTGTATTAATTACGTGAATTAATTTCTTCAACGGCTATTTTCTTCTACGACTCTATAAATAGAAACCATGGGTCTCTTCTGTTTCTTGCCCAGCTATTTGATTAATTTTATATTTGCTTTGAAAACGTGATTTATAATTTTAACATATTTTTTGTGCTCTTTTTGCGAAAACTTTGAAATATTCTTAGAAAGCCTCTTAGCACTTCAAGTTGTAATATTTACTCTATGTGAGAGAGCTTTTTCATCTATCTTCTACTTTTCTGTATCGAAGGTGAAGTATCCCTCAAGGTTTGTATAAGGGTGAGGTATCCCTGCAGGCTGAGACTTTAGCACAAGGGTAGAATGTCCCTGTGTGTGAAAAGTGCTCTATTTTGTAACGGTAGCTGTAACACCCTCCCTAGGGCGTCACATTTTAAAATAAAAACTTAAACCAATTATAATTATTTTATAAAAGCTTGAGTTTCAAAATACAAATTTTAAAATTTCTTTTTCGCAGAAATATAAACTTACCAAAAATTAAGAGTAACAATGAAATTAGATTGAACTGATTAATATACATATGCCATATACATCACAAAATAATCAACAATAAATTAAAACATGAAAATTACAGACTCAGAGAAACAGTAGCAAACCCAATGAAGGTTTCTACTAATAGCACGGTAACAACACTAACGAGAAAGAATAAAACTCAACCTAAAAAAAAATTCCATTTCTTCACCAACTGCATCATGTTGAAACTTGGAAGATTACTTCTTGACGCTGTCACCATCTTCAGAATATTGTCTCCAATAGATTTAAGAATGTGCTCCGCCTACTATACGAATTTAAACAATACAAACCAAACAAAACAATACAATAAAGAGGTGAGATCCCCTTTCACCTTTACCAGTACGGTAGCAAAGAATGATACGAATGACTAGATCATTCCATACACACAGTCAATACATGAATTTAGTCATATTATCGATTTACAATTAATTCTAATAAGCATATATTGTAATTGAATAAACCACAATAACATTACCAGGATAGATATAACAATTCACACTATATAAAATGCCATAACAATAAATCATAATAATATAGAATAAAGATTAAATGCAATATCAACATATAATATCCCAAATAAAAGATCATAGGTAAACGATCACAGATAAAAGATAATAATGTACCACATATAAACATATGCAATGTGACACAATCCTACTCCATGGAGCTACAACACATACTCAGATATCAGAGAGAATGAGATGAGAATTCTATTTGTACTGCCCAGCCAATCCAGCTATTGCACTGTCCACCCTTTGTGTCTATAGCTTTGGCTACCCCGACCAGCTATTGCACTGTCAAAACTTTGTGTCTATAGCTGACCGTTGTGATTGCTATTGCACTGTCAATACTTTGTGTCTATAGCCCACGAAAAATAATCATAATAAAAACAATGGCATAGCATACAACCCAGACACACAGTCAAATAATTGTATACTACAGGCAGTCCAATAGTCCTCTCAAAACTTGATTAAGGATAGTGCTCGTCGAGAACATAAGTGTGTTATCATGTACCACGGCCCAGAAGGAGCTACCTCCTGTCCACATATGGAATAGTGCACACTATGAACTCCAAGTCCATATCGAAACTGAACACACTATGCCTATCACATCGACAACACGATGTTATTCATCTCGTCAATCAAATCACCAATTTGGCACGACTCAATGCATGAACAAATGCGTAATTACCAAAATATCCTCAGGTTTCAATTATTTATATAAGTGTCATCAATTTCCAATTATTTACAAAAATACCATCAAATCTCCATCATTTACAAAAACGCCACTAAACTTCCATTATATACAAAAATGCCATCAAACTTTCCATTATTTACAAAAATACCATCAAACTTTAAATAATCACAAAAACACCCTCAGATTTCAAATAATATCAAAAACGCCCTCAATAGCGAAAATAATTATGTAAATGCCCTCAATGACATAAATCTCAAAATACGATCGCTCCCACTTGGCGCACTATCTTTTTCATAAAACCAAATCACAATACGCACCCACTTGGCGCAACATAACTTCTCATATATCTGGGTTCACCACATTGGCCCAATAGTAAAATTTACTGTTTTTGTCAATCGCGCAGAAATTTTATTTTATTTTCAAAATCTTTTTGTTTTCACAATATATATCACATTTCCAATCGCGTAAATATAATTTGCTATTTCCTCAATCGCGTAATAATTTTATATCATTTTCTCAATCGCATAAGCTTTTTAAATCATTTTCTTTTCCGTTTTCCTCAAATAAACAGTTTTTGACTAATAAACAAAATTATTAAGCAATTTAAAACCATTTAAAATATTTTTCAAGCTACTGTAAAATATTTCAAATTAATGTATAATCTTTGTAAATACTAACAATACTTAAATTAGTTTCTAAAATTCAATTCGACCATTTCATTTTTAATAATCAAAACATTTTGATAAAATTCCCTTTAACATGCTTACTTACCTTAGATTATTTAGAATCCAATTTTTCTCACTTTTTGGCATGTTGGCCGAAATCTCATAGTATAAATAAAATTCCAAAAATTCATTTCTTTGTTCTAATTCACTTGAATTCACTTGATATTAATTAAAAACATTGTAAATCACCTTAATTCCTTCCATTCAATGGTATGATCGAACCTAGGGTTTTGCATTCTTTGGAATGCTCATGCATTTCTAACATTATAATAACACATACAATACATATGCCACATATTTCAACACTATAGGCATGCAAAATATTCTAAAGCTCTAATCATGCATATAAAAATAAATAAATCACCAACCGAAAAACACTTAAATAATCAAATAATTAACACAAGCCACAACAATTCAAACCACCACAATTACACAAACCGAATCCTCATGGATTCTTCATACACTGAGACAAAAACATTCCTCACCACCAATACATGGTTGATGAGGGTAATCTCCCTCTTACCTCTTGAAGCAAAATAACCTAGTTAGTCTCCTCCTTCTCCTTGAAATTTCGGGTAGCCTCCAAACAAAATCCTAACAATTTAAAACAATTAGTAAAAACTCATACAAGGTTTAATATGGAAAAACCATGGAACAATCATGGTTAGAAATATTAAAAATCAAGATTTAAACCAAAGAAATCAAAACTCACCTTTAGGGAAGTAAGCAAAAAGCTTGAGTTTGGACTAGCTAGAGTGGTTTTTTAGCAAAACCTTGAGAATAAAAATTGCTTAAAATGGTGTTAGGCTTTAGGAAATGGTGTTGATAAAAATTATAAGGGAGTGAGTATGTGGGTTGAGATATTGACCGAATAAAAGAGAAGAAAATAGGAGAAGAAATAGTTAAAGCACAACTTGAATTAAAATAAAACCAAGAGATGAAGGATTAAAGATTGGATGGTGTGGTTTGGAAGTGAAGACCGAATGGAAAGAAAGAAAATGGGAGAGGAGGATGCGTGAGTTTCCTTGGAACTTTGAGAGAAAATAAGCTTATATTAGGTAAGTAGGAAAGTGAAGAATGAATGGGTTTTTGGGAGGTGCTAACCGTGTATATTTTGGGAGGTAATGGCTTATATTTTTGGGAAATAAAAGTGAAGAAAAAGTCATAAATCACCGCTGCCCACCGTGTATTTTAACACGTGAAAAGTGAGCAAATTCACTTGAAACTTATCTCATTTTGAGTGAAAAGTCTAGCTAACCTTCGTGAATAATTGTGGTGATAAAATAAGGACTTTATTGCATCCTTATCCACTCATTTCAGCTGCTCCTTGCTGCTGCCATGTTATTTGCTGCCGTGTGGAAAATTTGGGTGAGTTTAAGTGATTTAATCACATGCAAACTATCCTAACCCTCCATTCCTTCAATGGTTGAGATGAGGTCTTTATTGTAGTGCTTAAGAAGCTTGTAAATCTTGTCCAATAAGCCCCTAAAGGCTGCTGCCCAACCGTATCCTCCAAGTCCATTTTAAGTATTTAATTTGTTTTAATTACATGTTAGTCAATTAGGAAAATTTATTTGGTCAAATATCCTAATTAAATCCTAATTAACATTTTAATCCTATGACTAATATATCTAACATATACTAACATATATCATAACCTTTAATTAATTTTAGAACTTTCAATTAATATTTTAGATTATACTTAGTTAAGAATTAAACTAGTTTACTTAATTGTTTATCTAATTACATAACTAGTTAATTAAACAAATAATTACATAATTTATAATCTCTAAACAATATTAGTATATTTAATTAGTATTTACATTATAATTATTTAATAACTAAGTTAGTTTAATTAGTTTGCTAATTAAATAATTAATCTAGTCAAACTAAGCTTAATTAATTTACTAATCCTAAAGTCAAGTCTACAAATTTTTGACTTAATCCTAGCCATTGATTCATCTTTAAATCCTATCCATTGATCAAATCCATGGTCATCATCCAAGCTTATCCATCAAGATTCAATCCTAGCCATTCATCAAATCTATGGTCATCATTCAAGCTTATCCACCAAGATTCAATCCTAGTCTTTTATCAAATCTATGGTCATTATTCAAGCTTATCCACCAAGATTAAATCTAATGGTCCAAAATGGTCAAGCCACTTTTGTTGACTTCTCTTTATTAGTTTGACTTCTAGGTGTCTTATTTCTATTGGTCCAAGTTTCTTGTTTCTATTGGTTACTTTATTTATACGTGGGTCCCACACACAGTATCGGGTCCATTGTCAAAATTTATACTGAGGAATAAAATAATACTAAAAATTATTTTATCGCACAGTTAAATTCTAAAAATTACGAAACTAATTTATATATCAATCAGAATTGGGTTTAGTAAGATCCCCAACTCTAATTAATTAAAATAATATTTTTCCGACCGAGAAAAATTATTATTTTCCGTCCCGAGCAAATCTCACAAAAAGTCCAAATAAAATCACAGACAAGTAATATCAAACACTTTGTATCATGTAGAAAAATCAAAAACAAGACATTCGGGATGAAATGGTCATTTTTCCATTTTTCCCCATCACGAAGCAAAACACTCAAAACGGTCAAATAAAATAACAGACAGTATTATATGTCTGTATTTCATACAGAAAAATAAGAAATAGTAAAATAAGGATACATCAGTCTTTTACCCAAAAATTAGGGTGTTACAGTAGCAAGCACCCATCGAAGCTTTATTCATAGTGAAAAATCTCAGATATTTTCGAGGACTGGACTTATACCATAAGTGGTTTGGTGGTCGAACCAGGATAAATATTGTGCCTGCCCTTCTCTTCTCTATCTCTTTATTTATTGTAGTTTAATATTATTGCATATTTTATTATTTGCTATTCTTAAGTCTTTCCTCTTCCTCTCTCTTTTTCACATCTTTTATTTGTTAGCTTCAACATTTGTTTTATTTTAAAAACATTTGCAAAAATTTTCTATTCTCAATTCACCCCCTATTGAGTACTGGAGCCACTTGATAACAAGTGGTATCAGTGCTTGACTCTTGTTTAAAGAGCTTAGCAACTTCAAGAGAACATGGCTTCCTCAAATGGCTTTTTAGAGGGATCTTTCATAAACTGACCACCCTTTTTCAATAGGGATGGTTATGTCTATTGGAAGGAAAGAATAAAAATCTTTATCAAAGCTATTGATCTCGATGTGTGGGATGCTATCGAAATTGACACATTTATACCTACAAAAGAGGTCGATGGTGTTAAAACTGAGACACCAAGAAGTGATTGGTCTAATGAGGATAAAAGAAAAGTTTAATACAATTTAAAAGCCAAAAACATCATTACCATCGCCTCGGGGTATGATGAATTTTTCAGAATTTCAAATTGTAAAACTGCTAAAGAAATGTGGGACACTTTACAAGTCACCTATGAGGGTACTAGTGAAGTAAAGAGGTCGAGAATAAATTCTCTTACTCGTGAATATGAATTATTCAGAATTAACTAAGGAGAAAGCATTCAAGAAATGCAAAAGAAGTTCACCCACATTGTTAATCACCTTGCATTATTAGGAAAGAATTTTTCTAACGAAGATTTGATTAACAAAGTTTTGAGATGTCTAAGTAGGATTTGGCAACCCAAAGTGACAGCCATATCAGAATCGAGGGATTTGTCAATAATGACATTAGCTACCCTCTTTGGGAAACTGCATGAACACGAGCGAAGAAAATGATAAGAAGAAAAAAGGAATCGCACTTAAAGCCACCTCCTCTAATATCGATAATGAAGATGAAAATGATGAAGGCGAAGTAGACAACCTTGAGCTGAATGAAGAGAACCTCAGTCTTCTAGTAAAGAAATTTGGAAGGTTTCTCAAAAAGAAAGGAACACAAAGAAGACTGCCTTTCCCCCAAAAGAAAACTCATCACAAAAGGGAAGGAGAATCATCAACCCCAACTTACTACGAGTGCGAAAAATCAGGCTACATGAAGATGGAGTGCCCAATTTATCAAAAGAAAATGGAGAAAGTTGAAAAGAAGCCCTTCAAGGATAGAAAAGGGAGAAGAGCCTATATAGCATGAGATGACAATGATATGGACTCCACTAATAGTTCAGATAGCGAAGAAGCCCATCTATGTCTTATGGCCAGAGGAGAAGAAGAAGAAAGTGGCAATGAGGTGTGCTTGAAGGCCAAGAGTTCAAATTGGTATCTCGATAGCGGATGCTCCAAGCAAATGACCAGAGATGACTCCAAGTTCACATTTGTTGCTCCCAAGAATCATGGACATGTTACATATGGTGATATCAACAAAGGAAAGATTCTGGGAATTGGCAAAGTTAGATTTTATTGTTGATGATGTTGCAGAAGCTTTGGCAAAAACCCACTTGGATGACAATGAGATAGAAGAAAGGAAGCAAGAAGAAAGTCAAGAGGAAACCCCAATTCAATAGAATTCATAAGCCGTGGACCTTCCTAAGGAATGATAAACCTCAAGATACCATCTACTTGACCAAGTAATAGGTGATGTATCCAAAGGTGTAAGTACTCGAAACTCAATTAGAAATGCATATAACTATATGGCTTTTGTAACACTCCAAAAATTATTTTTTTCATCATAAATAATCATTTTTCATTATTTGTGATTTTTGAAAATTTTTTTGGATTTTTTCAGAAATGTTGAATATTTTAATATATTTTTCATTTTACGTGCACATTGAGCAGAGTCAGTGTAACACCCCAGAAATTGTTTGTTTCATGATAAATAGCCATTTTTTAATATTTGTGATTTTTGAGAATTTTTATGAATTTTTCTGCAAATGTCGAGTATTTTAATATATTCCTCATTTTGCGTGCACACTGAGCGGAGCCGGGAAAACGAAGTGTTTTCCCCGAGTCTGGTAGACCTTGAACTGTGGAAGGGTCAATGGGGGATCTTACTAAACTCGAGGCTGGAAACAGTTTATGAGGTTTATATTTTTCAAGATTTTATCTGATAAATAAAATCGTTGTACCGTAAAATTATCCGATGAACAATAAAAATTATTTCTATTAACTGTAACTTTTGTTCACTGGATAATAGCTCTAGTAGAGTGTTAATCATCTTTTCTAGAGTGTTCATTTTAGGAGACAACTTTACTTTTCACTTTATCAAGAAGCGTCCGAAGCTTCTCAAGGAAGCTACACACATACTCTCTCCTCCCACACACCACACGGCTGCATGACCCTTTTTGGAGCCAAAAATAAACTTTTCACTTAACACTTTACCTTTCTAATTTCAAAAACCCTAAAAGTGTGCATCACTTTTACTATCAACTTCTCTCTCTACCATTTTTCTTCTCTCAAGTTCTGCACCTTCTCTCTTCCTCTCACCACACGGCCACACCATCTCAATACCCTCCAAGATCACATAAATTTCAAGCAACCATATTTCCTTAATCTCCACTACATTTGAAACACCTTACTAGTTAAAGATTTCTTGAAAAGTTTCCATCTTCATCATCTTCTTCAAGTTTCAAGTTTGAAGCTTTAGGGTAAGATTCTTGGTTCCTCACATTCTCTTCCTCATTTTCATTTTCAAGACCACCTTCATGACCATTTATTTTCTCTTTTTCAAGCGTTGGTGTTAATTGGTTAAAGTTGAAATTTCTAGGGTTTTGAAGGAGTGAAACCGAATTCATCAAGGAGCTTCATGAGAGTTCTTTTCTTGTTTTCCCCTTAGGTAAGAGGGAGATGATTCTCTTCAACATTTCTTGGTAGTGAGAAACTTGATTTTGTGTTGGTTGCGAGAAACCTTAGTTAGGGTTACTCTCTTTGATGTGTGATTTTCATGACTAAGTGTTGATTTTACCTTGTTTAATCTATTTGGTTGTATTTATATGTGTATTGATGATCTTGGATTAGTTTGGATGGATTGAAAAAATGGAATGGAGGCAAGAGTTCCTTGCCCTCTACCATGAGGCTCACGGCCTTGACCCTCAAAAGGGGTGATCATGATTGAAATTCTGTAACTAGGATGGAAACATAATTAATCAAGAGAATAAAATGTAATAGAGTTAAGAAAAACTTAGGGTTCCACCCTTGGGAGGCCACGGCTTCTAGGGCCAATTTAGGATCAAATTTTGTAATATCATGCAACCTTGGGATTTAAATAATCAAGTGATTAAATGACTAATAATGTAATGGATAGAAACCAATTTGATAACCTAAAGTGATTCTTTAAACCTAAGAAAAGAATGAGAGTGTGTGAGACTTGAAAAACCTTAGAATAATCCTCTAAGTGAGTTTGAATAAACTTAAAGTAAGGAACTTCACAATCAAGAGAATTCCTCTAGAGGAGAATTTCATAAGAAATATTAAATTGAAGTGAAACTTAATAAATTGGATAATTAGGAAATCAATTAGGAATTCAAAAAGTGGAAAGAACCAAGGATGAAGTTTAATCCAAAAACTTAGAATAATTTTAATTAAAGTAAGGCCATGAATGTAAGTAAGAATGTTGAATAACTCAATTTAAATCATTTTAAGGGAATTAGGCTTAAAATTTAGTGATGGACTTATTTAATTAAAATAATAATGATTAAATGAATAATGTGGGAGAATTTCTCTAAAGAGAAACTTATTAAGGAGAATGTAGAAATTTGGGCATAATTCCATAATATACTCTAAAAGTGTAATGTATTATTTAAGAACTTAATAATATTTATTGTGGGTCCATAAGTGAGACCAAGTATATGTTGATGCTTATCTTAGCCAAATTGAGGCATGTGATGGAAAGTATATTATTGTTGAATATACATGATATATGCATTAAGTCATCATGCATTGTGAAAGTCCGATGGACTGTTGTTAAGGCCATGTTGCCTAGGAGATTAAATACACCTTAGTACGAGTGCCAGTAGACTAGTGTAGGTCATACTATTGACCTTGAGGGCGTCGTGGTGCAGGTACCTCACAATGGACAGTTGGTAGCTCTTCTTTCCGTGGGGCAGACCGATGCAAATGCACTGACGATCCGGACCGAGGCACTATCCTATGTCGCGATCTAGTGAAGAATGTCTTGTACAATGCCTTGATGTGCACATGGATAATTTGATGAATTCTAGCACTTTGGTCGTGGTAGCGGAGTTACAGACATGTCTCTTGATCTTTCTCTCTGAATGTTTGTGCCTAACTCCATGGAGTAGGATTTTGATATCGTATGCATGTGCATAGTGAGTCAATATCTGTCTGGCATTTAATTCTCATGATAATTGAAGCTGTTACCTTATTAATGTATAACTTCCTGAAATTGTTACGCTGTTTAATATTAGCCTCTTGATTACTATTTATTACTCCTGTAATGCTATGTGGGCATCCTATGCCATTTTGTTTCTTTACTGCCATAATTGGTAATGAATGTAAGATGTCTCATATCTTTTCTCGTATGTTCTAATGATGTATATATATATATATATATATATATATATTTCTACTATATATATATATATATATATATATATATATATATGTTTCCATGAAGACGGCATTGAAGAATGGGAAGTACACGAGTTCCCCAATTTTTGGCCTGACTTCGATTAGTACCTGTTTGATCATGATGACCTATCCACAAGGCTTCTTGGGATATATGCGCCTGACTTTCCTCGGAGGTCCAGACTGTTGGCACATCAACTTTAGCTCAGACCGCTGTGTTTATCTGGCAGACGTGACGATGTCGCTTGGGGGCATTATGATCTGCCTATCTTTACCTGCAGTGTTCGTTTACACTTAGAGTTTTATTTGCCCATTAGGGATATATGGGGTGAATGTTATTACACCCCACAGGAGGATTCATTCCCCTCTACTACCCAAACCCAGGCCCGCAACTCGGTGGCTCCGATAAGAGTTTCCTCGGACGAGGAAGACCTTGAGGAGGACCCTAACACGGTTCCTTCTCTTTCTTCTTAGGGGCTGATACTGTCGATAGCTACTGATGGCTATCTGTGTTCTTTTGGGGCCTGATGACTTATCTTTTTGGTGGGTTGTACATGTATAATCTTTTGGGGCATGCATAGTTTTGCTTTTCGTATATCAGGTGTTGTAACTAAACAAGTTTGATATGATTATATATATTTATATATGTTGTTTAAATGTATGGTTTACTTTTATTTTATTCTTTGCTGTAACTACGTCTCATCACTTTATTTTATCATTTTTAGTATTAAAGAAAAAAAAATATATTCGCCAATTTATTTATACGTTTTCAACTAAGAAAGTTTATTTATAATATAATGAACTGGATTTTAATTTATACTTTTGTTTTCTGCATCATAAATAATGATGTGACGTTCCCTTCCAAAAAGGGGCATTACATTAAGTTGGTATCAGAGCCCCTGTTTATGTTTTCTTTGGGTCTTTGTGGTTTGGTCTGACTTGTTTGTGCTGTGTGATTCTCTGTGTTTAGTATTCTGAAAGGATACATCTAATCTTTTATTGTGTTTATCAATTAATCGAACTCTGAAAGAGTGTAATGGCACGAGGTGGAGACATGGCTGCAGCAATTGAGGCGATGCAACAAATGGCTGAGGTTATCGCACAACAAACGGAAAGGACAGCTCAGTAGTAGGAAAAGGGGTGCACGACAGCTGGAAGCATCAGTTGACGCTGAAAATTTGGTGGAGTTCCATCGCCACAACCCTCCTCAATTTAAAGGAGAATTTGATTTGGAGAAAGCTAGTCTGTAGATTAAGGAGCTGGAGAAAATCTTTAGAGGCATAAACTGTGCCAATGGCAAGAAGGTAACTTATGCCACTGTTATGCTAATTAAGGATGCTAAAGACTGGTGGAACAGGGTACAGAGGGTGTTAGAGGCTGAAGGTCGCGCAATTACTTGGGAGGAATTCAAGAATAAGTTCTTGGAAAAATATTTCCCCGCAAGCGCCAGACATGCGAAAGAAATGGAGTTCCTCAGCTTGAGGCAAGGAAGCTTGTCTGTCAATGAATACGCCATGAAGTTCGAAAGCTTATCCAAGTTTTTGACATATTTCTAGCACCAGCCAGACGAGGTGTGGAAATATCAAAATTTTGAGGAAGGACTGAGGCACGAAGTGAAGAAAGTAGTTATCACCTTAAAGACCAACCAATTTTCGGAGCTGTTAGATACGTGTTGCCAAGTGGAAGCTCTAGATCAAGCTCGGGACTCAAGAAATTGAAACTTTGGACCTACCAGGTTCCAAAGAGGAGGCGGCAACAACGCAAACCATTTTTAAAAGAAGCATTATTCTTGACCACCGGGAAATTAATAGTAGACATCTGGTGGAGGTTCCAGTGGAGGTTTTGGTGGAAACCAAACCGGACAGAATATGGCATTTTCTTTTAAGTGCTTGAAGTGCAGGAAGGATCACGCAACCAGAGACTGCACCATCAAGGGGATCATATGTTTCTGATGTGGGAAGCCTGGACATGTCCCTAGAGATTACAACCAAGCTAAGGCTGAGCCTTCAGTCAACGTCGCACGAGCTACAAAGCTGCAGGCAGGGGCCCGAGTGTATACCATGAGTAGAGCCGAAGCCTCCAAATCTGAAGATCTAATACAGGGAGAAGGTGTCATAAGAGGTAATCTTTTAACTGTACTGTATGACTCTGGGGTAACCCACTCTTTCATTTCTTATGACTGTGTGCGATGACTTGGTTTACCTATGTCTTCCTTACCATTTGACTTGACTATTTTTACTCCCACTGATAAACCTGTTGTTACTACCAAAGTCTGTTTGGATTATCCTTTGATTGTTGAGGGTCGAATCTTTTCTGTTAATTTGATCTGTTTACCCCTTTCTCAGTTAGATGTAATTTTAGGAATGGATTGGTTATCTTCCAACCATATCCTGTTGGATTGCTCTAGTAAAACCATAGTTTTTCCCATGGATGAGGATTCTAGATTTTTACAGCCAACCAAGTTTGAGCTTTTTTGAAAGAAGGAGCTCAGGGATACATGCTATTGTCTTCCTTGAAGGTCGAGAGTAAGGCTGACGTGGATGCAATTCCAGTGGTTAACGAGTTCCCCGAAGTCTTTCTTGATGATGTACCTAGTTTATCGCCGAAGCAGGAGATAGAGTTTGCTATTGATCTTGTACTTGGATCTGGCCTTGTATCTATAGCGCCTTACAGAATGTCACCATCAGAGTTTGCAGAGCTTAAGAAGCAGTTGGAAGAGCTCTTGGAAAAGCAGTTCGTTAGACCCAGTGTGTCACCTTGGGGAGCACTAGTGTTGCTAGTCCGAAAGAAAGATGGTACCTTGCAATTGTGTGTGGACTATCGCCAACTAAATAAGGTCACGATCAAGAATAAGTATCCACTTTCGAGGATAGACGACTTAATGGATCAACTAAAAGGAGCAGCAGTGTTCTCTAAGATCGATCTGCGATCGGGTTACCATCAAATTCGAGAAAAAGCAAAGGATATTCCTAAGATGGCATTTCGTACCCGATACGATCATTATGAATATCTTGCGATGTCGTTTGGTGTAAAGAATGCACCTGCCATATTCATGGACTACATGAACAGGATCATTCGTCCTTACTTGAACAGATTCATTGTTATCTTCATTGACAACATTCTGATCTACTCTCAAAATCAGGAGGATCATGCTGAACATCTCAGTATAGTTCTCCAAATTCTAAAGGAGAAGAAGTTGTATGCCAAATTATCGAAGTGTGAATTTTGGCTAGACGAAGTCAAGTTTTTGGGCCATGTAATCTCGAAGGAAGGGATTGCAGTGGATTCGTCAAAGGTGGAAGCAGTTCTACAGTGGGAACGACCAAAGACAGTGGCAGAAATCCAAAGCTTTGTGGGTTTGGCTGGATACTATCGGAGGTTCATTGAAGGATTCTCTAAAATAGCAGGACCTCTCACTCAACTCACGAGGAAGAACCAAGCCTTTGAATGGACTAATGCTTACGAAGAGAGCTTCCAAGAACTGAAGGGACGACTAACTACTTCACCAGTGTTGGTTCTACCTATTCCGAATGAACCCTTTGAAGTGTATTGTGATGCTTCATATCAAGGATTAGGGGCTATGCTTATGCAAAATGGAAAAGTGGTGGCTTATGGTTTGAGAAAGTTACGAGTGCATGAGAAAAACTATCCAACACATGATTTGGAGTTAGCAGCTGTAGTTTTTGCCTTGAAGATATGGAGACACTTCCTGTATGGGGTGATGTTCAACGTATTTAGTGATCACAAGAGCTTGAAGTGCTTATATGATCAAAAGGAGTTGAATATGAGACAGCGCAGGTGGTTGGAATTTCTGAAAGATTATGATTTTTGACTTTCGTATCACCCTGGAAAGGCAAACGTCGTGGCAGACGCATTGAGTAGGAAGATACTCAATATCTTAGCCATGATGATCAAGGAAAAAGATTTGATAGAACAATTCAAGGATGTATGGTCTTTCGAGGAATTAGCACCGGGAAAAATTTGCATGAACATGGTTAGTATCTCAAGCAAATTAATGGAAGACATCCGGGAAAAGCAAAAGATTGATAAGTTCTTACAAGGGAAAAGAGAGCTGATGAGGCAAGGCAATGCAACAACATTCAAGGAAGGAACAAATGGAATTCTAAGGTTCTGAGGTAGGGTTTGTATACCCAGGGATCAGGAGCTTAGAAAGTATACCCTCGAACACGCTCACACGAGCAAGTTGAGTATGCACCCGGGGATAACTAAAATATACCAAGACCTGAAGAAGTTATTTTGGTGGCACGGGATGAAGAACGATATTACCAGATGTATATCTTCTTGTTTGGTTTGCTAGAAAGTAAAGGTGGAACATCAAAGACCGTCAGGACTGTTGCAACCTCTATCTATTCCCGAATGGAAGTGGGATAGCATTGCTATGAATTTTGTGGTTGGATTACCGAAAACCAGAAATGGTTATGACTTAATATGGGTAATCGTTGACCGACTCACGAAGTCAGCACACTTCTTATCGATCAACATAAGATACAACATGGAGAAGCTGACCCAGCTATACATCGGTGAGATTGTTAGGCTACATGGTGTGCCTACTAGTATTGTTTCGGATAGGGATCCAAGGTTCACCTCAAAGTTTTGGCAAAGTTTGCAAGAAGCATTAGGAACAAAGCTACGATTGAGTTCTGCTTACCATCCACAAACCGATGGGCAATCAGAAAGGATGATCCAATCGTTGGAGGATTTGCTCAGGGCTTGCGCTTTAGAACAGACTGGAAGTTAGGATGAAGTTTTACCGTTGGTAGAGTTCACCTACAACAATAGTTTTCATTCAAGCATAGGGATGACACCCTATGAAGCTCTATATGGATGATGGTGTCGAACACCCTTGTGTTGGTATCAAGACGGAGAGCGCCTTACTGTTGGACCTGATATTATATAGCAGATGACTGAGAAGGTCAAGTTGATTCAGGAAAAGATGAGGATGACTCAAAGTCGGTAGAAGAGCTATGAGGACAAGAGAAGAAAGCCTATTGAGTTTGAGGAAGGCGAGCATGTATTTTTGAAAGTCACGCCAACGACTAGGGTCGACCGAGTTCTGAAATCTAGAAAACTTACTCCCAAATTCCTTGAACCTTACCAAATTCTTCGCCGGATAGGTCCAGTAGCTTACCAGATAGCCTTACCACCTTTTCTTTCAAACCTTCACAATGTCTTTCATGCGTCACAACTACAAAAATATATTCCTGACCCGAACCATGTCATAGTACCGGACACAGTACAATAGAAAGAGAACTTAACCTATGAGACACCTCTTGTAAAGATTAAAGATAGGAGAGTAAAACAACTCAGAGGAAAGGAAATCTCATTGGTGAAAATGATCTGGAATGAAAAGACCGGAGATGCAACATGGGAATTGGAAGACAAGATGAAAGAGCAACACCCACAACTGTTCTAAGGTATGAAGATTTCGAGGATGAAATTTCTTTTTAGAAGGGGAGAGTTATAACACCCCAAAAATTATTTGTTTCATCATAAATAATCATTTTTCAATATTTGTGATTTTTGAGAACTTTTTGGATTTTTTCAGAAATGTCAAATATTTTAATATATTCCTCGTTTTATTTACACACTGAGTAGAGTCAGTGTAACACCCCATAAATTATTTGTTTCATGATAAATAGTCATTTTCTAATATTTGTGATTTTTAAGAATTTTTGTAGATTTTTCTGGAAACGTCGAATATTTTAATATATTTCTCGTTTTGCGTACGCACTGAGCGGAGCCAGGAAAACGAAATGTTTTCCCTGAGGCTGGTAGACCTTGAACTGTGGAAGCATCGACGGGGGATCTTACTAAACCCGAGGCCGGGCATAATTTACGAGATTTATGTTTTTCGAGATTTTATCTGATAAATAAAATCGTTGTACTGTAAAATTATCCGATGAATAATAAATACGGTTTCTATTAACTTTAACATTTGTTCACTGGATAATAGCTCTAGTAGAGTGTTAATTATTTTTTCTAGAGTGTTCACTTTAGGAGACAACTTTACTTTTCACTTTATCGAGAAACATGCGAAGCTTCGCAAGGAAGCTTCCTACCAAGCTTCTCAAGGAAGCTACACACACACTCTCTCTCCTCCCATACACCACACGACTGCATGGCCCTTTTTGGAGCCAAAAATAAACTTTTCACTTAACACTTTACCTTTCTAATTTCAAAAACCCTAAAAGTGTGCATCACTTTTACTATCAACTTCTCTCTCTGCCCTTTTTCTTCTCTCAAGTTCTCCTCCTTCTCTCTTCCTCTCACCACACGGCCACATCATCTCAATGCCCTCCAAGATCACAAAAATTTCAAGCAATAACATTTCCTTAATCTCTACTACATTCTAAACACCTTACTAGTTGAAGATTTCTTGAAAAGTTTCCATCTTCATCATCTTCTTCAAGCTTCAAGTTTGAAGCTTTAGGGTAAGATTCTTGGTTCCTCACCTTCTCTTCCTCATTTTCGTTTTCAAGACCACCTTCATGACCATTTATTTTCTCTTTTTCAAGCATTGATATTGATTGGTTGAAGTTGAAATTTCTAGGGTTTTGAAGGAGTGAAACCGAATTCATCAAGGAACTTCAAGGGAGTTCTTTTCTTGTTTTCCCCTTAGGTAAGAGGGAGATGATTCTCTTCAACCTCTCTTAGTAGTGAGAAACTTGATTTTGTGTTGGTTGTGAGAAACCCTAGTTAGGATTACTCTCTTTGATGTGTGATTTTCATGACTAAATGTTGATTTTACCTTGTTTAATCTATTTGGTTGTATGTATATGTGTATTGATGATCTTGGATTGGTTTGGATGGATTAGAAAAATGGAATGAAGGCAAGAGTTCCTTGCCCTCCTCCATGAGGCTCACGACCTTGACCCTCAAAAAGGGTGATCATGGTTGAAATTCTGTAACTAGGATGGAAACATAATTAATCAAGAGAATAAAATGTAATGGAGTTAAGAAAGACTTAGGGTTCCACCCTTGGGAGGCCACGGCCTCTAGGGCCAATTTAGGATCAAATTATGTAGTATCATGCAGCCTTGGGATTTAAATAATCAAGTGATTAAATGACTCATAATGTAATGGATAGAAACCAATTTGATAACCTAAAGTGATTCTTTAAACCTAAGAAAAGAATGAGAGTGTGTGAGACTTAGAAAACCTTAGACTAATCCTCTAAGTGAGTTTGAATAAACTTAAAGTAAGGAACTTAACAATCAAGAGAATTCCTCTAGAGGAGAATTTCATAAGAAATATTAAATTGAAGTGAAACTTAATTAATTGGATAATTAGAAAATCAAATAGGAATTCATAAGGTGGAAAGAACCAAGGATTAAGTTTAATCCAAAAACTTAGAATAATTTTAATTAAAGTAAGACTATGAGTGTAAGTAAGAATGTTGAATAACTCAATTTAAATCATTTTAAGGGAATTAGGCTTAAAATTTAGTGATGGACTTGTTTAATTAAAATAATAATGATTAAATGAATAATGGGAGAGAATTTCTCTAAAAAAGAAACTTATTAAGGAGAATGTAGAAATTTAGGCATAATTCCATAATATACTCTAAAAGCATAGTATATTATTTTTGGACTTAATAATATTTATTGTGGGCCCATGAGTGAGACAAAGTATATGTTGATGCTTATCTTAGCTAATTTGTGGCATGTAATGGAAAGTATATTATTGTTGAATATACATCATATAAGCATTGAGTCATCATGCATTGTGAAAGTCTGATGGACTATTGTTAAGGCCATGTTGCCTAGGAGATTGAACACACCTTAGTGCGGGTGCGAGTAGACTAGTGTAGGGCATACTGTTGACCTTGGGGGCGTTGGGGTGCGGGTACCTCACAATGGACAGTTGGTAGCTCTTCTGTCCATGGGGCAGACCGATGCAAACGCACCGACGAACCGGACCGAGGCAATGTCCTATGTCGCGATCTAGTGAAGAATGTCTTATACAATGCCTTGATGTGCACATCGATAATTTGATGAATTATAGCACTTTGGCCACGGCAGCCGAGTTACAGATATGTCTCCTAATCTTTCTCTTCAAATGTTTGTGTCTAGCTCCATGGAGTAGGATTTTGATATCGTATGCATATGCATAGTTAGTCAAAATTTGTCTGGCATTTAATTCTCATGATAATTGGAACTGTTACCTTACTGATGTATAACTACCTGAAATTGTTATGTTGTTTAATATTAGCCTCTTGATTACTGTTTATTACTCTTGTAATGCTATGTGGGCGTCCTACGCTGTTTTGTTTCTTTACTGCCATAATTGGTAATGAATGTTGGATGTCTCACCTCTTTTCTATATTTCTACTATCTCTGTGTATATATATATGTTTCCCTTAAGACGGCGGTGAAGAAGGGGAAGTACACGAGTTCCCCAATTTTTTGCCTGACTTTGATTAGTACCTGTTTGATCATGACGACCTGTCCACAAGGCTTTTTGGGATATGTGCGCCTAACTTTCCTCAGAGGTCCAGACTGTTGGCACATCAACTTTAGCTCAGACAGCTATGTTTATCTAGGAGATGTGACAGTGTCGTTAGCTTGGGGGCGTTATGATCCACCTTGCAGTGTTCGTTTAAACTTGGAGTTTTATTTGCCCATTAGGGATATGTGGGGTGAACGTTATTACACCCCACAAGAGGTATCATTCCTCTCTACTGCCTGAGCCTCGGCCCGCAACTTGGTCGCTCCGACGAGGAAGACCCTGAGGAGGACCCTGACATGGTTCCTTCTCTTTCTTCTTAGGGGCTGATACTGTCGATAGCTACTGATGGCTATCTATGTTCTTTTGGGGCGCGATGGCTTATCTTTTTAGTGGGCTGTACATGTATAATCTTTTGGGGCATGCATAATTTTTCTTTTTGTATATCAGGTATTGTAACTAAACAAGTTTGTTATGATTATATATATTTATATATGTTGTTCAAATGTATGGTTTACTTTTATTTTATTCTTTGCTGTAACTACGTCTTGTCACTTTATTTTATCATTTTTAGTATTAAAGAAAAAAAATATTCACTAATTTTTTTATACGTTTTCAACCAAGCAAGTTTATTTATAATATAATGAATCGAGTCTTAATTTATACTTTTATTTTTTGCATCGTAAATAATGATGTGACATTCCCTCCCAAAAATGGGCATTACAACTTTCGTTTCTTAAATTGAACCTAAAGACTTAAATGAAGCCTTTGATGATGAACATTGGATCTTGGCAATGCAAGAAGAGTTAAATCAATTTGAAAGAAACCAAGTATGGGAATTGGTTGCAAGGCCAATAATCATCCAACTATAGGCACCAAATGGGTCTTTAGGAACAAGCTTGATGAAGCTAGCCTAATAACAAGAAATAAAGCTAGGCTTGTAGCTAAAGGATATAATCAAGAAGAAGGAATAGACTATGAAGAAACCTATGCACCTATAGCTAGACTAGAAGCTATTAGAATGTTACTTGCTTATGCTTATATCATAGATTTTAAGTTATATCAAATGGATGTTAAAAGTGCTTTTCTAAATGGTTTTATTCAAGAGGAGGTATATATTGAACAACCTCCAGGTTTTGAAAGTCATGAACTACCTAACCATGTTTTCAAACTGAAAAAGGCTTTATATGGATTAAAACAAACTCTTAGAGCTTGGTATGAAAGGTTGAGTAAGTTTCTTTTATAACACGATTTTTCAAGAAGCAAAGTTGATACAACTCTTTTATTAAAAATAATTAACATGGCATTCTCCTTGTACAAGTGTATGTAGATGATATTATCTTTGGTGCTACTAACGAGTCTCTATGCAAGGATTTCTCTAATATCATGCAAAGCGAATTCGAGATGTCCATGGTGGGAGAGCTCAACTTCTTCCTTAGACTTCAAATTAAACAAATAAGGAGTGGAACATTCATTAACCAATCCAAGTATTACAAAGAGCTCCTCAAAAGATTTGGAATGGATAACTCAAAGCATATGGACACTCCAATGAGCACCTCTTGCTACTTAGACAAAGATGAAGTAGGTAAATCTATCGAAATCACCAAATATAGAGATATGATTGGATCCCTTCTTTATCTCACTGCTAGTAGACCTGATATCATGTTTAGCGTATGCATGTGTACTAGATACCAAGCTAATCCTAAAGAATGGCACTTAAGAGCAGTAAAACATATTATGAAATATCGTGGTGGCACTTCACAAGTAGGCTCGTGGTACCCCAAAGGGGCCACTTGTAGTCTTGCTGGTTATTCCGACTTCGATTTCACTAGTTGTAAATTAGATAGGAAAAGCACTAGTAGAACATGCCACTTGCTTGGAAGCTCTTTAGTTTCTTGGCATAGTAAGAAACAAAATAGTGTGGCTTTATCTACCACTGAGACTGAATATGTTGCAGTCAAAAGTTGTTGCGCTCAAATCATATGAATGAAGCAAAAACTTCTAGACTTTGGTCTTCAGCTTGATCACATCCCTATAAGATGTGACAATACTAGTGCAATCAACTTAACTAAGAATCCTATCATGCATTCAATGTCTAAACATATTGAGATAAGACATCATTTCATAAGGGATCATGTTCAAAAAGGTGATTGCATTTTAGAATTTGTTGAAACAACTAATCAACTTGCTGATATTTTCACAAAACCTTTGCCTAAAGACACTTTCTTCCACTTAAGAAGAGAACTTGGAATTTTGGATCAATCTTGCATATAATGTTTATATTTATTGATCTATTATTGAATTATTAATCTTAAATATTTTTTTTACTAGCTTGAGCATTGGAGATGTCCCCAAATTCTCTTTTTGCAAGTAAACCATCTTCAGGTAAGTCTTTGACTCTAAAATTGCATCTTCCAAATGTGTTGTTAATGTTTTTCTGATAGGTTTATTCGAATAAACCTGTGGTTATTCGAATAAACTCCATCTTTTGGTAAGAAAATCTATTGCATATTAGTTTTATTCGAATAAAACTCCATTTATTCGAATAAACTGAGTTAAGCAACCGCAATTTTATTCCCTTTTATCTGTCTCATTCGAATAACTCACTGTTATTCGAATAAATGTGATGCATGTGCCTCTGTTTTCATGTTTTATTCGAATAAACAATAATCTATTCGAATAAAACTAAAATGGTTTCTCTGATCCTGTGTTTTATCTTCCCTGCCTTATTCGAATAAGCTAGCCTCTATTCGAATAATGCCTTTTCAAGGCATTTGTTCTTTGTTTTAGTTATTCGAATAACCATAGAGTTATTCGAATAAATGCTTGACAGGCTATTCCATCTCAAAACTAGTTATTCGAATAATGTCTAACTAAAATGTCATGACCTTTGATCTCCATGCTGATCTATTCAAATAACACCCTTGTTATTTGAATAAACATGGGCATCTTATAAAGACCCAGCCCTGTCCCAGTTTCACTTATCTGTTATCATAAACTTCTCTCTCTCATATCCTCCTCCATCTTCTTCATCACCTTTCTCTCTTCTCTGTTTTTCAAGCTCTTCACCTTCCCTCATCGTGTCCACATTTTCACACCTCATCCACCCTTCCTCCCCTTACACCTCCTTTCATGGCATCCTCCTCTTCACGTGCCAAGCGCCCACGGATAAAGACAACCCCCTGCAATAACCCTCTGGATCTTAGAAGGTTGTCCTCCAACCAAGAGGAATTAGGTCACTTTGTTATGCATTTTCGAGAGCGCAACCTTGTGCACCCGAAGTATATGGACCTGAACTTCTTCCAGAACGAAGGCGGCTTTGACTTCCTCAACCTTCTGGCCACACAGGGCATTCTTCGCTTCTGCTCACCATGCCCCTCTTTACCCAGACTTGGTAAAGATGTTCTACAGCAACATAAAGATTGTTGGTAAAGACCTTCATTCAGATGTCTCTGATCAGCACATGGTCATCACTCCCAGTGATTGGCAACAGATGTTTGAGTTACAAACCATTAGGCACAACCTTGATGATGATATCGATACTCTAGATCAATAGTATAAGAAGCTTCAAGCCATTGAAGACCTGGTGAAGCCTGGCCTGGCCCTGCCCCCTAAGGGCGTCAAAGGAAGCATGATGAAGAGCCAAGATAGGCTCTTACACTATGCTGACCCTCACATCCTAGCACCTTAGGGAGGCAACTACGCCGACTTGAGTGAAGACGATATCTTTATGATGTGACTTATCAAGACAGGATACCAGGTTAACTGGTTTGCCTTTATCATGAAGCATATGATGAAGGCAAAGGGCAAAGAACGATCTGATTTTCCCCATGGCTTGATCATCTCTGCCTTCCTAGGAAAGTACCCTCAGATATTGGAAACTGAAATGAGAGAAAATATCTCATTGAAACTTAAACAAGTCAAAGCAACAAAAACATTGAGGAAACCGTGTGATACTTTATCACTTAAGTGACTTATCCAAAATCCCGATCTATTAAGAACACTTAGATTTTAGCAAATCAAGTCTCCTATCTTGCAACAAGTTTAAAATAAATTCTAAGATTCATAAAAAATATTGTTCCATTGTTTCCATATTTTTCCATATTTGCTGCTAGTCAATCTGGCATTAAAACACACTCTTAATATGCTTACAAATGCTAAACTAACTCTGATTTACCTCAAATTGTAACTACACCATTGTCCACACATTTGTGACCTAAAAATAAATTCCTCACATTTATTTCCATTAACTAAGAAGTTTAAGCCAATATCAGGGCTAATAACAGCTATATTTCACACATGGTGCTACAGCAAAATGACTAAACATACTCAGAAGGTCACAAAATTAAACACGCATGTTAAGAAAGTACTAGGCTACCCTTGTAACCATTTACAAGTCTAATATGTTTTTCATGGGTGTTATATTTCTCCCCTCCTTTGTAAAATTTTGTCCCCAAAATTTGGCTTACCTAATGTAAGTAGTCCTAACAACTCATATGTAAAAATGGGTGCAACCAAATATGAAAAAAACAAAATTCACCAACAAACTCACCTTTACCTGAACCAGGAGACTGTGATGTCTCCTTGCCTTCCAACCAGTAGACTCTCCTCGGTCCAGCATCTGACTTTGCCTCCTTCCGGTGAGGGCAGCTCCTTGCAAAATGGCCTATATTGCCACAAGTAAAACATGTTATCATGTTTGCTGTACAAGTTTTATCCCCATGATATTATCACACTTGGCACAATTCTTCCCACAGTCATATATTTGAATCCGTTTTCCCTTATCTTTCTGATCTCTATGCTATGGAGCACTCATCTCTGACCTATCCTCTGTGCTCTTCCGCTTGTAGTTGTCATGTGAACGATTCTGCTAGTGTGACCAAAAATTGAGGGGCTCTACCACTCTACACTTGTTGACCAAGGTAGGATAATCACAAATCTCAAAGGGCTTTACTATTCTCTTCATACTATCTCTCAAGCCAGTTTCAAATTATACACACTTCCAATTAACATCAGGGTTATATCTAAGGGTAGAAGAAAATTTGGACAACTCCTCAAACCTCACCATATGCAATCCAATAGTCATGTTAGCTTATTCTAACTGTAAAAACTCCACCTCTTTATTCTCTTGCATATTTTCTGAAAAGTATTTCTCCATGAATGCAATCCTAAATACTTCCCATATAACCTGAGTTCTTGCCATTTCCATCATTCTCCTCGCACCAGTCCACCAGTGCTCAGCATCCCCCTTCAACAAGTATGCAACAAAGGAAATCTTTTGCTCCTCTGTGCACCTCATAATAGCAAAGATCTTCTCGAACTCTATTATCCACTACTTAGCTTTCGCTGGATCATACTCCCCTCAGAAGGATGGAGGACTAGCCTTCAAAAACTCTAACAGATCAGCAAAATTATAATATCATCCTCATTAACAAAGTTATTAGAAATAATGATGCTAATTATTACAATAACTAGCATGCCAATTGATTTACATTCATAACCCTAAATGTGAAACACATTGATGTCAATTATTGCAATACATATCATACCAATTGAATTACATCCATAATCTCAAATATGAACAACAATGATGCTAAATATCACAATAAATCACATACCAATTGATCTACATTCACTACACAAATACTTCATTAAATACTCCTACTAGAGTTTCAACATTCACTAAGAAGTATAAAAGAAGAATTTACAACAATAGACAACTCCATTGTGTTAAACAACAATTTGCATTCAAGTCTGGAAGTCACACCTTAGCGCAAAACCTCTCATGCCACGGCACCCAGCTCTTTGCCTCTCGCGCCTCGACGTGGCTCTTAGTCACGTCGTGGCATCGAGCTCTCGAAGTCGTTCACTAGAACTCACGCCTCGGTGTGGCATCAGTCACATCGCAGCGTGAGAAGCTTCTGTAGAATTTTGCATATAGGGGAACTATTCCATTGGAACAAAACCCTCCTCCAATCACTTATAACTCAATTCCAAGTGATTTCCAACATCAATTGAGATCCATTAACACATTGTAACTCTTATACAACTTTAATTTCACTCCAACAAGGAATCATGAATCAATCACCCACTTAAAAACCTAAAACCCCATAACTAACACATATGGAAAGAAAGTGTTTAAGGGCTTAAAAATCAATCTCCATGCAACCAACAACTAGAAAATAAATTATCCTCTAGTTCTCTAATAAGAATCAAGCCTAAAACACCAAAATCACCCTAAGAATCCACTTCTCACATCAAGAACTCTTAAGAACCAAATGAAGATAATTGAAGAAAAGAGTGAAACATAAAGTCCCCCTACCTCAAACTTCAAAAATTGATAGAACTGAGAAGCTCTTCTCCTTCCTTTCCTTCTTCCTCTTCTTTGTTAGTTGAATCTCCTCCTTTGCCTTGTTTCTTTCCTTTCCCATTGTGTTTTCCTACTTCAGCTGTGAGATGAGATTGAGAAATGAGAGAAAATATCTCATTTGAGACTTAAATAAGTCAAAGCAACAGAAACATTGAAGAAACCGTGTGATACTTTGTCACTTAAGTGACTTATCCAAAATCCTGATCTGTTAAGAACACTTAGATTTCACCAAATCAAGTCTCTTATCTTCCAACAAGTTTAAAATAAATCCTAAGATTCATTAAAAATTTTATTCCACCATTTCCATATTTTCCCATATTTACTGGTAGTCAATCCGTCATTAAAACACATTCTCAGCATGCTTAAAAATGCCAACCTAACTTTGATGTACCTCAAATTTTAACTGCTCCATCTTCCACACATTTGTGACCTAGAAACAAATTTTTCACATTTATTTCCATTAACTAAGCAGTTTAAGCCAATACCGAGGCTAATAATAGTTATATTTCACACATAGTGCTATAGCAAAATGACTAAACATGCTTAGAAGGTCACAAAATTAAATAGGCATGTTGAGCAAGTATTACGCTAACCATGTAACAATTTACAAGTCTAACATGTTTTTCATAGGTGATACATTTCTCCCATCATTTTTAAAATTGTGTCCCCAAATTTTGGATTACCCAATGTAAGTAGTCCTAACAACTCACATGTAAAAATAGGTGCAACCAAATACGAAAGAAACAAAATTCACCAACAAACTCACCTTTACCTGAACCAGGAGACTATGATGTCTCCTTTCCTTCTAACCAGTGAACTCTCCCAGTCTAACATCTGACTTTGCCTCCTTTTGGTGAGGGCAGCTCCTTGCAAAGTGGCCTGTCTTGCCACAAGTAAAACGTGTTATCAGGTCTGGAGCACTCCTCTCTGACCTATCCTCTGTTCTCTTCTACTTGTAGTAGTCTTGTGACCGATGCTCCTAGTGTGACCTAAAACTGAGGGGCTCAACCACTTTACACTTATTGACCAAGGTAGGGTAATCCTGAATCTCAAAGGGCTTTACTCAGCATCCCCCTTCAACATGTATGCAGCAAAAGACAACTTTTGGTCCTCTATGCACCTCATGACAACAAAGATTTTCTCCAACTCTGTTATCCACCCCTCAGTTTTCACTGGATCATACTCCCCTCCGAAGAATGGAGGTGTAGCCTTAAAAAACTATAACAGATCATGAAAATCCTGGTTTCTCCCCACCTAAACCATATGTGCTAGGTAGTGTTGTGTAGGTTGAGTATCTAACGCCCCTTTTTGAGGAGGGAACGTCACACCATGATCAAGAAACGGAAACAATACTAAATAAAATAAGACCCAGTTCATTATATTATAGGTAAACTTTGCTTGGTCGTAAATGTATAAATAAATTGGTGAATATCTTTTTTTTTCTACAAAATAATAAAATAAAGTGACAAAACGTAGTTACAGCAAAGAGTAAAATAAGTGTAAACTATACATTCGAATGACATACATATATATATATTTATATCAAACTTGTTTAGTTACATCACCAAATGTACAAAAAGCAAAAGCTTTACATGCCCCAAAATATTGCACATATACAGCCCACCAAAAAGACAAAATATCAGGCCCACGAAAGATTTACCGGTAGCATCAGCGGCTACCATCAGCATTAGCCTCTAAGGTGAATGAGAAAAAACCATGGCTGGATCCTCCTCGAGGTCTTCCTCGTCAGAGGAAACCCTCATCGGAGCCACCGAGTTTCGAGCGGGGGCTCGGGCAGAAGAGAGGAAAGAAATCCTCCTGTGGGGAGTAATAACGTTAACCCCACATATCCCGAATGGGCAAATAAAACTCTAAATGTAAACGAACACTACAAGTGAAAATAGGTGGATCATAACGCCCCCAAGCTAGAGACACCGTCACGTCTCCAAGGTAAATGCAGTGATCCGTAGCCAGGTTGATATGTCAGCAGTCCAGATCTCTAAGGAAAGTTAGCCTTAAGTAACCCAAAAAGCCTTACAAACGAGACGTCATGATCAAAATAGGTACTAGTCAAAGTTTGGCCAAAAGCTAGGGAGCTCGTGTACTTCCCCTTCCTCATTGGCATCTTCGGAGAAACATACAAATAGACAGAATAGTATAAATATAGAAAAGAGGTAAGACATCCTACATTCATTACCAATTATGGCAGTAAAGAAATAGAACGGCATAGGACGCCCACATAGCATCACAAGAATAATAAACAGTATCAAGAAGCAGATATTAAACAGCTTAACAATTTCAGGCAGTTATAACTTTAATAAGATAGCAATTCCAATCGTCATATAAATTAAATACCGAATAATACATTGACTCACTATACACATGTACATGATATCAAAATCCTACTCCTTGGAGCTAGACACAAACATCGGAGAGAATGATTAGGAGATATGTCTGTAACTCGGCCGCCGAGGCCAACAAGTGCTATAAGTCTCAATTTATCAACGTGCACATCATGGCATTGTATAAGACATTCTACACTAGATCGCGATATAGGACAGTGTCTCGGTCCAGATCATCGGTGCATTTGAATCAGTCTATCCCACGGCCTAGAAGAGCTACCAACTGACCTTTGTGAGACACTAGCACCCCGACGCCCCCAAGGTCAACAGTATAACCTACACTAGTCTACTCACACCCGCACATAGGTGTGATTCAATCTCCTAAGCAACATGACCTCAATAATAGTCCATCGGACTTTTCACAATGCATGTTGACACAATGCATATCCATTACACCAGTGCTTGCTCAAAATAAATCTTATGATTCATAAAAAATATTGTTCCACCATTTTCATATTTTTCCATATTTGCTGGTAGTTAATCTGGCATTAAAACACACTCTCAATATGCTTACATATGCTAAACTAACTCTGATTTACCTCAAATTTTAATTACACCATCGTCCACACATTTGTGAACTAGAAACAAATTCCTCACATTTATTTCCATTAACTAAGAAGTTTAAGTCAATATCGGGGCTAATAACAGCTATATTTCACACATGGTGCTACAGCAAAATGACTAAACATGCTCAGAAGGTCACAAAATTAAACACGCATGTTAAGAAAGTACTAGGCTACCTTTGTAACCATTTACAAGTCTAACATGTTTTTCATGGGTGTTAAATTTCTCCCCTCCTTTTTAAAATTTTGTCCCCAAAATTTGGTTTACCTAATGTAAGTAGTCCTAACAACTCATATGTAAAAATAGGTGCAACCAAATATGAAAGAAAAAAAATTCACCAACAAACTCGCCTTTACCTGAACCAGGAGACTGTGATGTCTCCTTGCCTTCCAACCAGTAGACTCTCCCCAGTCCAACATCTGACTTTGCCTCCTTTCGGTGAAGGCAGCTCCTTGCAAAGTGGCCTATCTTGCCACAAGTAAAACATGTTATCATGTCTGCCGTACAAGTTTTATCCCTATGATATTTATCACACTTGGAACAATTATTCCCATGGTCATATATTTGAATCCGCTTTCCCTTATCTTTCTAATCTCTATGCTATGGAGCACTCCTCTTTGACCTATCCTCTGTGCTCTTCCGCTTATAGTTGTCATGTGAACGATTCTCCTAGTGTGACCTAAAATTGAGGGGCTCTACCACTTTACACTTGTTGACCAAGGTAGGATAATCACAAATCTCAAAGGGCTTTACTATTCTCTTCATACTATCTTTCAAGCCGGTTTCAAATTTTACACACTTCCAATTATCATCAGGGTTGTATCTAAGGGTAGAAGAAAATTTGGACAACTCCTCAAACCTTGCCACATGTAATCCAATAGTCATGTTGCCTTGTTCCAACTGTAAAAACTCCACCTCTCTATTCTCTTGCACATTTTCTGAAAAGTATTTCTCCAAGAATGCAATCCTAAATACTTCCCATGTAACCTGAGTTCCTGCCATTTCCATCATTCTCCTTGCACCAGTCCACCAGTGCTCAGCATCCCCCTTTAACAAGTATGCAACAAAGGAAATCTTTTGCTCCTCTGTGCACCTCCTGATAGCAAAGATCTTCTCCAACTCTATTATCCACTACTCAGCTTTTGCTGAATCATACTCCCCTCAGAAGGATGGAGGACTAGCCTTCAAAAACTCTGACAGATCAGTAAAATCCTAGTTTCTCTCCACCTACACCACTTGTGCTGGCTGAGGTTGCATCGGTTGAGTAACTTGATTATGTGCCATCTGTTCAAACATTCTAGTAGTTGCAGCTGCCTGCTCCCTTATTGCATTAATAGTTGTAGTCATTTGCTCTCACATTCTAGTTGCCATTGCCATCACGGGCTCGGCCATATTTGGACCTTCACTCGCGGAGTTCCTAGTTTCCCAAGTCCTCTTTGGTGGTGCCATAGTTTCCTGTGCACACAAAACAATACATATTAAGTTGATCAGTCCTCAATATCATGTAACCATGTAAAAGTAGCTAATAGCAAACCAACCTAAGACAAGTCATACAATTCTATTTAAACATATCAAACAAGAGACACAAAAATGCATAACACACAAAGGAACTCCTAAACATGCTTAAGTATAGTCAGTCCTTACCCTGACTCAACAAGATGAACTATTCTGATACCATAATGTAACATTCTAAATTTAATAACGATAGTATAACCTGTATTATACCACAAAAATTAGATCTAGGAATACTACTATCTACTAAAATATTTTTGATATAACGTAACAACATTATACAAGAAAATATGAGCCACAAACAAATGAATATATACACATTATCGATATTTCTCATAAATACAAACTATGTACAAGGTTTACAAGCTAAACCTCTCCAGGTACAAAGATACACATTTTCCAAAAGAACTTAAAATAATACTATTCTAAGTCTTCATTTTCCACAAGGCTTCTTTCCTAGAATCATCATGGAAACATACACATGGGGTGAGAATCGCGTATTCTCAGTAGTTAAATCTATAAAACATGTCATCACCATCATTCTATCTATATCGGGGAAAAACACAATTCTAAACTAAAGTCTCATACATAATAAGCTAGAAAAGTGGCAAAAGCCAAAACCATGTCCTTTCTCTTCTTGAAATAGATTCTCATTTTATACATTTGTATAGAAAACTCATTTCCATACATATTCATCACATTCTCAACAGATGGCAACCCGCCATGCTTAGCAACCGCCCATACAATAGTCATCCTATGCCAAATTATACCTTATGTTCATGTCTATACAACATCCTAAAATGAATTTAGATAATGTTATAATTCCTCAAACATAGTTAGGGAACTCATCCTAACCATTCTAGAGTTGTTATGTGTACATGAATCTTGGTCAGATCAAAGGAACCCGGTTCTATAAACTTTGAGCAAGCACTGGTGTAACGCCCTTACTATTATTATTATTAGTGTATTCAGATTTACACCATAGTAACAATAGTAAGCACATCACTTACATATTTACTACAAAAATTTGAATATACTTTTCTATAATAGACAAAAATATGAGCCTGGACAGATTGTCATAATAATTTACATGTATTGAAGGTTAGCTATACAAAGTATACATTATAGTACATATATATATCATATACCCTTAAGGCATTTTCCATACATTTATTATACAAAATCTAAATCCAAAGCAAATATCTTCCTTTGTCCGTGCCTTTGCGCTGCAATTTATGAACCTAAAATTATCATGGAAAACATACATATAATGGGGTGAGAATACTAATTCTCAGCAGTTCTATTATGAAAAAGTGTCATCATAATAATTCCAGCTGTTTCGGGGAAAGGAATATTTCTTTGAAATTCAATTTTTAATACATATACATATCATAATAGTTAGAAGGGTGGCAAAATGCCAAATCTGTCCCTTCTCTTCCCGAAACAGACTTTCATTTGATAATTTTCAAAAATATTCTTTATCAGCAATACAAATTCCAAACATATGTAATTCCAGTAATTGTACCAAACACAACTACCATAATATTCATTTCGTAAAAACATTCGTATTCATAATGTACCAAGCATACTTACATTCATGTTCAAATTCAATACTAATTTCAATTACAAATAACTTCCCAAAATTTATCTCTAAATACCAATTATATAGTACCAATCTCATTCAAATATTCAGATACACTTTCAAGTCATATCATCACATACAAATATAATTCAAACCTCAGTGCTCATTCCAATTACTCGCTATCCCACAAAACCCATATCACAAGTGCCACAATGGTCGGAGCCACCTCATATAGCTCGGGTTCTATGTACTCATCGTAGGGAGTGACTCAGGGCCTCACACTATCACTAGTATCCTATAAGGGAATTAATACGTGAGGAATATACTGATACTAATACCGATACTGATACTAATACTGTGAGGAATTTATACCAGAACACAGGATCCCCCTTCCTCACAAGAGGTCATCTCCATGGTTCGAATGAAATTTCGAATACCCTGCCCTTATACAGAATCATCTTTGAATCCACTATACTAAGTGAACCAACGAATCACATATACTGAAGGATACTGAGTGGGAAAGCATGGACAATTACCTCCCATTTCAAGGATAATTGCCAATTCTCATTCTCAATTCAAATTCAAATTGTGATTCTTTGAGCACTGATCATTAATACATTCATTCAATATCATTCTAGCTCAAGCTTTTTAATTCAAAGGAGCATATTCTTAATTCACGGTTCCAAATTCAAGTTCAACTTGATAATTCAAGGAGTAATAAATTCTTTAGTATATAACCAAAGTACAATACTATATTCTCAAATTACAATTTCAAATACTAGCTCAACCTTAATGACTTAAGAGAGCAATGCAAATTCCAAATTCTCAATATACATCTCAAATTCATAATTCCAATACCATTCAAGTACAATACATAATTCAAATACTTTACATAATGGCACACATTTAACCGTGAGCATTATGCTCATTCCAAACCAACATTCTCAATCAACCAAAACTCTATTAACATAGCAAACTCAAGTTGTGATAATATCATACTAGCCTTCATCTTTAAGTTTCATTCACATTTTTAAATCATAATTCCATGTATAAAAATGCCAACAATACTAGTCACCCAAGGAAACAATCCTGTCGTGACACCTTCTCACAAATACAATCCATCTTCATATACATCAATGCTACATAGAGATTTCCACTTCTCCATTTGCTTTCCAATTCGACCTAGATGGCCTTCACAAGATCAAATAATCATTATCAACATGACAATGCATATACAAGTTACTTTATACAACCAAGGAAATGGAAACAAGTCATGGCTTTACATATCAAATCCATATACAAATTGAAGTATACACATCCAAGATCAAGTCACGGCAATAGTTGATTTTAATTGCCATATTCACAAATTTATTCTCAAATCATCATTTCTATAATCAATTCAATTAACAACTAATGTAATAATCCAAGGAGTTACATAAATCAACAAGATTAGTATTCTTCCTAGGTTATGGCCGTGGGCCCTAGCTTCAAGGTTCCAAAATTTTTACTTCATAATACCTCAAATTCATCACAATAATCAATGGAAAAAGAAATACAAGTTGGAACCAAAGACCACCCACAGAAAATCAAGCCTAAATCGTGGGCTACCATAGAGAAAAATACAAATTTTTAATCCAAGAAACATGGAAGAACAAGAGAACACAACCCCTGCCTCAAGTTCTTTAGCTTGTCACCACTTCCTTCCTTTTCTTGCCTTTAGTTTCTTGCTCTTGTTTCTTGTTTTCTTCTTGATTTGCCTTATAGATTTTCTCCTTTCTTGGGGTTGTTTCCCATTTAGAAGAAAACAAAGAGGAAGAGAGAAGTGTGAGACAAAAGATGAGTGGAGAAAAGATGAAAACAATAATACAAAATTGTCTAGACTTTTTGGACGATGGATGACCAATATTTATTGACAAATAGGAACCAAATTTCTCTCCTCTCAACTGCCATATCTTTTGTTTTGTTTCTGCTTCAATAGACGTGAAAATGAAGCCCAAATTATGAAGGAAAACGTCAAATAAACAAAGATAAAGATGAAGCCTTTGTTGGTGAGAGAATGAAATAAATAATTTATCTTCTCTTCTTTTTGGTCTCTGATGTTCACGTACAAGAGAGAGAATAAGAAGAAGAAAAGTGATAAATGAAGAAAAGTTGAATGGGAAAATTCTGGAGACGTGGGGGCGGTGGAGAAATATAATAAGAATCAAAAGGATTATGCAAAAACTTTTATATCAGATACATACACTTTAATTTTTCAAAATTATAATTTTAAGTGTCCATAAATATTATAGAAAATTTTAAGTATTTTTAAGTGTCCATAAATATTATAAAAAATTTTAAGACTCATCTTAGTCCTCAAATCCATTTTTTTCCATAACTTTCCTTATAGTGTTATTTATCAATTAAGCTTTATTACTCAGTCTCAAGTTAAATTAAATCACGGATTGAGTAATTATGCTTACTGAGGCTTATTTTAGTTGGTATTTTATACCAACATATTTTCTGTGAATGCTTATGTCTCTAAGGCATGTCAAAAGGTTTTTGATGATAACAAAAGCAAAAGAGAAGATCAAGCACAAAAGGAAAAATCAAGATCAAAGAAAGAAGACAGAAGGTTTATTTAGTTATAAGACTTAGGATTTTAATGTTAAATGCTCTCAAGATTTCTCAAATGGTTTTTCAATATATATGATTTCAAAATCAATGGGAAATTTCAAAGATAAACATGGCTTTCAATAAAACCTGAGTTTCAACTTTAAATCTAACACTCTTAAAAAAGATTTATGTTTAAACAAGTACCTTGAGGTGTTGGAAATGACTTACAAGCATTATTGGACTTGAAAAATGTGTTCAAAGGCTAATGTAATCGATTACATAATGTTTGTAATCGATTACACATCAAATCAAAAGCATGTAATCGATTACATGAACAATGTAATCGATTACAAGTCAGAAGCCATGTAATCGATTACACATAAATGTAATCGATTACACAAAGCCCGAGAAAAGCAAAGAACACGTTCGACGAGTCATGTAATCGATTACATGGATATTGTAATCGATTACAAACAAAGTCAGAAGTCATATAATCGATCACATGGGCAATGTAATCAATTACACAAAACCCAGAAACTCAAAGAACACGTTCGACGAGAAATGTAATCAATTACATGTATATTGTAATCGATTACACAGCAAGTCAGAAGTCATGTAATCGATTACATGGGCATTGTAATCGATTACAAGCAAAGTCAGAAGCCATGTAATCGATTACACCAAGAATGTAATCGATTACACGAGAGCCCGAAAGTTCGAAAACGTTGGAACAACAATGTAATCGATTACCTGATATATGTAATCGATTACACGCATCCTGACAACGTCCAACGGCTATATTAAATGCATTAAATGCATGCCCAACTACCTCCAACGGCTCTATTAATTAAGAAACTTATAAATACCAAAGTTGGGTCCTTATTTGCCGTTGACCTTGAATCAAAACTGACCATCATACTTCAAAACGTGAATCAATCCTTAAAATCATTTCTTGCTCTGTTTTCGACTAAAAACGTGAAAAGTCTTTGAGAGCATATTAGAGCTTCAATTTGTAAACACTTGCTCTAGAGAGAGTTTTTCTATTTCAATCTTATACATTCGATTAGTGAGGGTGAGGTATCCCTCAAATATTGTAAGGGTGAGGTATCCCTTGGAAAATAGAGGCTCAAGCTTTTTGGGTGAGGTATCCCATATTGTTGAGTGCTCAAGGTTGTAGTGGTTTTTCAAGCACCTATTGAAGCTTGAAGATATAGTGGAAAATCTCAAGGTGTTGCTTGGGACTTGGACGTAGATCACAAGTGGAATAGTGATTGAACCAGGATAAACGACTGTGTTTGTTTCTCTAAACCCTCCTCTGCTTATCTTTGTGCACTGTTTCATTGTTTTATTTGGATATTGTCTCCTTGGCTATTACGTTCATTAATAAAAGTGCTTAACTCATCTATTCAATTATCTCTGATCATTCAATAGCTTCAACAAAATTGATTGTCAAACGATTTGCGAAAGATTTGTGAACTTATTTTTAACTACTCAATTCACCCCCCCTCTTGAGTATTGAGGCCACTTGGTAACAAGTGGTATCAGAGCTAGACTCTTGTATAAAGAGCTTAGCAGCTTCAAGAGAAGTGATGGCTTCAAATGGTTTTTCAAATGAAGGTTCTTCTATAAATAGACCTCCTTATTTCAATGGGGATGGTTATGCCTATTGGAAAGAAAGGATGAAAATTTTTATTGAAGCTATTGACTTAGATGTGTGGGACGCAGATTGAAAATGGTGCTTTTGTCCCTACACAAACTAAGGATGGTGTGACAATTAATACACCTAGAAGTGATTGGACCGATGATGATAAAAAGAAGGTTCAATATAATTTGAGAGCCAAGAACATCATCACCACATCTTTGGGGTATGATGAATTCTTTAGGGTGTCAAATTGTAAGACCGCAAAAGAAATATGGGATACCCTACAAGTAACTCATGAAGGTACTAGTGAGGTAAAAAGATCTCGAATAAACACTCTTACTCATGAATATGAATTGTTTAGAATGAATCAAGGTGAGAGTATTCAAGATATGCAAAAGAGATTTACTCATATTGTTAATCATCTCATCTCATTGGGAAAGACATTTCCTAATGAGGATCTTATTAATAAAGTCTTGAGATGTCTAAGCAGGAATTGGCAACCCAAGGTAACGGCTATTGCGGAATCAAGAGACTTGTCAACCATGTCTCTAGCCACCCTATTCGGAAAACTTCAAGAGCATGAGCTGGAACTAAGTAGGCTCAATCAAAATGAAGAACATGACAAAAAGAAGAAGGGAATTGCACTCAAGGCCACCTCTTCCATACTTAAAGATGATGATGAAGATGGTGAAGAGGATGGTGAAAATATTGAGCTAAGTGAGGAGAATCTTAGTCTCCTTGTGAGAAAATTCGGAAGATTCTTGAAGAAAAAGGGATTTCAAAGAAGACCACCCTTTCCTCAAAAGAAAGCATATCACAAAGGAGAAGGATCCTCTACTCCTCCAAAATGCTACGAATGCGGAAAACCTAGGGGCACATGAAAATGGAGTGTCCTATATATCTCAAGAAGACGGAGAAGTTTGAGAAAAGACCCTCCAAGGAAAGGAAAGGAAGAAGAGCATATATAGCTTGGGAGGACAATGACTTAAGCTCTTCCGACGATTCAGAAAATGAAGAAGCCCATCTTTGCCTCATGGCTCAAGGAGAAGAAAGTGGAGAAAGTGACACCGAGGTAACCTCTTCTAACCTAGAACCTCCACCTTCTTATGATGAATTGCAAGATGCCTTTCAAGAATTGCATGATGAATCTTTGAGGCTCACAAAAATGATTTTGTCTTCCAATAAAACAATCTCCCTATTGACAAAGAAAGTTTTTACTTTAACCAAGGAGATAAATGAACTTAAAATTGAAAATGAGACTTTAGGACTCATAGATGCTAATTCATCATGCATGATTTGCTCCTCACATGATAATGCATCCATATCATTACCTTGTTTATCATGCAAAGCTTTTGAAAAAGAAATTGAAGACTTGAACAACACTCTTACAAAATTCACTTTTGGAAGAGACAACTTGAATGTGTTGTTAGGGAGACAAAAATGTGTTTTCCAAAAAGCCGGTTTAGGATTTAATCCAAACAACCATCAAAAATCTTATAAGAACTTCTTTGTTTCCTCAAAAACTTCAAGTAGCCCCTTTGTTAAATGTTTTCATTGTGGTAGGAAAGGGCATAGTGCATCCACTTGCAATGTTAGAAAGAACATAAACACCAAGGTTGGAATCAAAAGGGTTTGGGTCCCTAAAGGCACCATACCTAATTCTAACACACAAGGACCCAAAACAATTTGGATACCAAAAGTTAAATCTTGAATGTGTGTTGTAGGTGTGCTTGAAGACCAAGAGCTCAAGTTGGTATCTTGATAGTGGTTGCTCCAAGCACATGACCGGTGATGGCTCCAAGTTCTCCTCCCTTACACACAAGAAACATGGTCATGTCACATATGGTGACAACAACAAAGGGAAGATTCTGGAATTGGCAAAGTTGGTAAGATCCCTTCATCATCTATTGATAATGTCTTACTTGTTGAAGGACTTAAACATAATTTACTTAGTATTAGTCAATTGTGTGATAAAGGAAATAGAGTTATATTTGATTCCTCTTGTTGTATAATTGAGGGAAAGGATGATAAGCAAGTTAAGTTTGTTGGTCATAGGGTCAATAACATATATATGATTAGTCTTGATGATATTTCCTCAAATGATGCTAAATGCTTTATGAGTAGAGAAAATGATTCATGGTTATGGCATAGAAGAATTGCTCACATTCACATGGATCACTTAAACAAATTGGTTTCTAAAGAACTAGTAATTGGTCTTCCAAAGCTCAAATTTGAAAAAGACAAACTTTGTGATGCATGTCAAAAGGGAAAACAAGTAAAGGTCTCTTTCAAAGCTAAAAACATAGTTTCAACTTCTAGACCTTTACAACTTTTGCACATGGATCTTTTTGGACCCTCTAGAACTATGAGCTTTGGTGGGAATTACTATGCATTAGTGATTATGGATGATTTTTCTAAATTTACATGGACATTATTCTTGGCTCACAAAAATGATGCTTTTCAATCATTTAGAAAACTTGCCAAAGTTATCCAAAACGAAAAAGGTTTTTGTATTGCATCCATAAGAAGTGATCATGGTGGTGAATTTGAAAATCATGAATTTGAAACTTTTTGTGATGAACATGGCATTGAGCATAATTTTTCTACCCCTAGAACACCACAACAAAATGGTGTTGTAGAAAGGAAAAATCAATCTTTAGAAGAAATGGCAAGAACTATGCTCAATGAGGCCAATCTTCCTAAGTACTTTTGGGCGGATGCGGTTAACACCGCTTGTTATGTTATGAATAGAGCCCTAATAAGGCCAATTTTAAAGAAAACCCCATATGAATTGTACAAAGGAAGGAAACCTAATGTGTCACATTTTCATGTTTTTGGATATAAATGCTTTGTTTTGAATAATGGAAAGGATAACTTGGGGAAGTTTGATGCAAAATCTGATGAGAGAATATTCATTGGTTATTCTATTCATAGCAAGGCCTTTAGAGTCTATAATAAACGAACTATGACCATAGAAGAATCCATACATGTTGCATTTGATGAAACTAACCCAAATGAGCCGAGAAAGGAACTTGTTGATGATGTTGCAGAAATCTTGGCAAAGACGCACTTGGAAAATCAAGAGATAGAGTCCAAGAAGGAAGAAGAGAGACTCCTTGATCACTCATGGTAAGAAGATTCTAAAATCTTGGATCTACCCAAGGAATGGAGGACTTCAAGGTATCATCCTCTTGACAAGGTGATAGGTGATGTATCAAAAGGGGTAATCACTCGAAACTCACTTAGAGATGCATGTAATCATCTAGCCTTTGTCTCTCAAGTTGAACCTAAAGACATAAATGAGGCCATTAATGATAAGCATTGGATCTTGGCCATGCAAGAAGAACTAAACCAATTTGAGAGGAATCAAGTTTGGGAATTAGTTCCAAGGCCCAATGATCATCCTATAATTGGCACCAAATGGGTCTTTAGGAACAAACTTGATGAAACGGGTTTAATAATAAGAAATAAAGCTAGGCTTGTAGCTAAGGGATATAATCAAGAAGAAGGCATAGATTATGAAGAAACTTATGCTCCCGTAGCTAGATTAGAGGCCATTAGAATGCTACTTGTATATGCTTGCATCATGGATTTCAAACTCTATCAAATGGATGTCAAAGTGCTTTTTAAATGGTTTTATACAAGAAGAGGTGTATGTAGAACAACCTCCTGGTTTTGAGGACTTTGAAATGCCCAACCATGTTTTTAAATTGAAAAAGGCCTTGTATGGCTTGAAACAAGCTCCTAGAGCTTGGTATGAAAGGTTGAGCAAATTTCTTTTAGAAAAAGGCTTTTCTAGAGGTAAAGTTGACACCACTCTTTTCATAAAACACAAAATGCATGACATTCTTCTAGTTCAAATCTATGTTGATGACATTATATTTGGAGCTACTAACAACTCTCTTTGTAAAGAATTTTCAAATATTATGCAAAGTGAGTTTGAGATGTCCATGATGGGTGAGCTCAACTTCTTCCTTGGTCTACAAATCAAGCAAACAAGAGAAGGAACATTTATAAGCCAATCCAAGTATTGCAAGGAGCTGCTCAAAAAGTTTGGAATGGACAATGCCAAGCATATGGCTACTCCTATGGGCACCTCTTGCTATTTGGACAAGGATGAAGGAGGTAAATCGGTAGAAATTACAAAATATAGAGGTATGATTGGCTCACTCCTTTATCTCACTTTGCAAGTAGGCCCGATATAATGTTTAGTGTATGCATGTGTGCTAGATATCAAGCTAATCCTAAGGAATCACACCTAAGTGCTGTTAAGAGAATAATGAAATATCTAATAGGCACATCACAAATGGGTTTATGGTACCCTAAGGGTGCCTCATGTAGTCTTATTGGGTACTCCGATTCTGATTTTGCTGGATGCAAAATGGATCGAAAAAGCACTAGTGGGACATGCCACTTGCTTGGAAGCTCACTAGTTTCTTAGCACAGCAAGAAACAAAATAGTGTGGCATTGTCCACAGCTGAAGCTGAATATGTTGCAGCTGGGAGTTGCTGTGCTCAAGTCCTTTAGATGAAACAGCAACTCTTGGACTATGGTCTTGAGCTTGATCACATTCCCATAAAATGTGATAATACTAGTGCAATTAACTTGTCAAAAAATCCCATTTTGCATTCTAGAACTAAGCATATTGAAATAAGACATCATTTCATTAGAGATCATGTTCAAAGGGGTGATTGCATACTTGAATTTGTTGAAACAACTAAGCAATTAGCTTATATTTTCACCAAACCCCTTGCAAAAGAAGCATTTTTCTACATTAGAAATGAACTGGGTATATTGGACCATTCATGCATAAATTAGATATTTGCTGCATAATCCTAAAACAAATGCCTAAGCTTGCGTTTTTCTGCATAATTATGCCACATTGTTGCACAATCTCTGAATTTTCATTATATATTTGAATCCCATACTAACTTGAGCGTCGGAGGTTTCCCTAAATTATTTTGCAGTGCTCCCTCATGTCCAACTTTGACAAGAAATTCAACAACCTCAAATTTCACCAAAAAGGGTGAAATTCTTGGTAAAAATGATAATTTTGATCAATTATATGAGTAGAATCATAATATGATTAGTCTATATGCTTGCATGATGATTTGAATTGATTTAAGTTGCTTTAAAACTGATTTGGATGGATTAAAATTGATTATATGCTGTTTGGAACGCAAAAATCTGAGTTAAAGAGTCTTGTAATCGATTACAATGCCTTTGTAATCGATTACACAGTTCACACGCATGTAATCGATTACATACATTTTGTAATCGATTACAACCAACTCAGAACTCAGTAATCGATTACATCAACTATGTAATCGATTACAAGATTCCCAGAAAGCATGTAATCGATTACACTAAAAATGTAATCGATTACATACCCACCAGAATGCATGTAATCGATTACACACTCAATGTAATCGATTACACAGGGTTTTTTAAAAGGTTCCTGACGCGCGTAGAGCTCATTTCTGTTTGGGTCTGTTCATCTTCTTCGTTCTCTCCTTCTACTCCCACGCACCTCAAATCTCAAAAACTCTCCTTTCTCACTCAAATCTCCATCAAAACCCATCATTTCACCTCTCTCAATCTCGGAAAACCCCTCTCCACATAACCCATCGATCAAATCCCCTCACATCCCTCATCCAAATCTCCCCATCTTCTCTCACGAACACCTTCTCCATTTTTCTGACCTAATCTCGTCCCTCTCTCTCTCCTCACTCATCCCCAACCATTTACCACTCATCCCTTGCTTCCCCTTCTCATCAATGGCTGAATCCTCTCATCGCTCGAAGCGCCTAAGAACAGGGGCTGCTGTTGGAGGCTCCTCTGGTGGCTCTTCACGCAATATATCTGGCCTAGATCTCACGAGGCACTTCTCCACCGTGAAGAAAGCTGAGTTGTTCCGGAAGAACTTCCAGCTTCGCAAAATCATCTCTCCCAGGTATCTTCCCATCACCTTCTGCGAGAGTGAACCTTTAGTGAGCTTTAAGACAATAGAAAATTTAGGCTTGCTGGGATTCCTGAGCATAGAGAAGGCCATCTACCCTAACCTTGTCCGAGTGTTTTATGCTAACCTGAAGGTTGAAGATAATTGCATCATCTCTGAAGTGAAAAAGCAATAAATCAGGTTAACCATGGCAGAGTGGTATAGGCTTACCAAGCTCACTCCTGATGGAGCTCAGTTCTGTGGAAATGCCAAAGTCTGGGGGCATGAGTTTGAGCATAAGGCTGCTCTTCTCTCTTTGATTAGGACTGGCTACCACCTCCCCAGTGATCCTAGACGCAGAATAATGGCCACTGGCCTCACTATGGAAAACAGGGTTCTCCACTACCTCTTGGTTCGTGGATTGATTCCCAAAGGAGGGAATTACTCCCAAGTCCTCAAGGATGATGTAGTGGCACTATGGGCAATGACCACAGGGCACCCAATAAACTGGGGATACTACATTCTAGAGCATATGTTGGACATCAAGAAAAAGAAGAACTCTGCTCTCCCCTTCGCCATGTTGGTCACCACAATCCTTGAGTACTGTCGCATTTCACTGACTGAAGAGTCCAAGGACACCAGCTCGAAGGGACCCCAATCAATTGGGCTGCATACTCTGAGGAAGCTTCAGCTCTACAAGATGGAAGATAGGTGGCATTACATTACTCATGGCACATTTGGTCATATCCATCACGATCCGGATAGTGATGATAAGGAGGCTCGACTGCCACTGCCTCTCCTCCTCTCCAGCCTTCTCTTGATCTTCTCTCGCTCCAAGAAATGCGCAACCCGAGCGCCAACGTAAACACACGTATAGATCATATAGAGCAAAAGATCGACCATCTTGAGTGAGGATGGACTACTCAGACCAGAGCTTGCCTCCATTCGATCCCTCCTACGTGGACCTCCTGTTCCTGTGAGTCCTGCTGCTGCTGCACCCCCCACATCCTCTGCCCCTCCGGATCCCCTATCCTTCGCTGGTCCATCTGGAGTTCCTGCTGATGATGAGGAGATTCTGGACTCTGACGACGATCTTATGCCCATCGACGATAACATTGATCTAGGAGACTCTGCTGCGGATCCAGAGGGTGAAGTCTTCTGTGACAGCGAGGACACTGATAGTGATCATGGCCTATTGCCTTGATATTTTTTTGTATTGATGACCACCTTGTACTTATTTTGTTTTAACTTTGATTATATAAAATTGGTATACCTTTATGGTTATATTTTGTTTTTGCCTACTGGTTTGTGAATGTTTGGCTTTTAAAATATTGATTGGATTGATTATTAATACATGAACGTGCTTTCCCCTTGAATGGTTGGCTTTTGGAATATTGATTGGACTGATCTTTGTGGATTTTCTGTTATGGCAAAATTTGGGAATCATGAAATATAGCTGTCATGCTGCCTTTTTTTTCTTCTTAAATGCTTATGTCTTTTTGATAATGCCAACGGGGGAGAAAATGAGGAAAAATGAAAATGAAATTAAAGGTTGCATGAGTACGGGGGAGTTATTGATCTTTAAGTTATTAAGCTTTTCATATGCAAAATCTAACCCCATATCATGCATAATCTCCGGGGGCAGCATTGTACCTAAATGACTATGATATACAAATGCGAAAACTCTTTCTTTTTCCTATGATCAGTTTGTCATCATCAAAAAGGGGGAGAATGTGAATGCTTATGTCTCTAAGGCATGTCAAAAGGTTTTTGATGATAACAAAAGCAAAAGAGAAGATTAAGCACAAAAGGAAAAATCAAGATCAAAGAAAGAAGACAGAAAGTTTATTTAGTTATAAGACTTAGGATTTTAATGTTAAATGCTCTCAAGATTTCTCAAATGGTTTTTCAATATATATGATTTCAAAATCAATGGGAAATTTCAAAGATAAACATGGCTTTCAATAAAACCTGAGTTTCAACTTTAAATCTAACACTCTTAAAAAGGATTTATGTTTAAACAAGTACCTTGAGGTGTTGGAAATGACTTACAAGCATTATTGGACTTGAAAAATGTGTTCAAAGGCTAATGTAATCGATTACATAATGTTTGTAATCGATTACACATCAAACAGAAAGCATGTAATCGATTACATGAACAATGTAATCGATTACAAGCAAGTCGAGGTCATGTAATCGATTACACAATAAATGTAATCGATTACACAAAGCCCGAAAGGCAAAGAACACGTTCGACGAGTCATGTAATCGATTACATGGATATTGTAATCGATTACAAACAAAGTCAGAAGTCATGTAATCGATCACATGGGCAATGTAATCGATTACACAAAACCCGAAACTCAAGAACACGTTCGACGAGAAATGTAATCGATTACATGTATATTGTAATCGATTACACAGCAAGTCAGAAGTCATGTAATCGATTACATGGGCATTGTAATCGATTACAAGCAAAGTCAGAAGCCATGTAATCGATTACACCAAGAATGTAATCGATTACACAGAGCCCAGAAAGTTCAGAAAACGTTGGAACAACAATGTAATCGATTACCTGATATATGTAATCGATTACACGCATCCTGACAACGTCCAACGGCTATATTAAATGCATTAAATGCATGCCCAACTACCTCCAACGGCTCTATTAATTGAGAAACTTATAAATACCAAAGTTGGGTCCTTATTTGCCGTTGACCTTGAATCAAAAACTGACCATCATACTTCAAAACGTGAATCAATCCTTAAAATCATTTCTTGCTCTGTTTTCTGACTAAAAACGTGAAAAGTCTTTGAGAGCATATTAGAGCTTCAATTTGTAAACACTTGCTCTAGAGAGAGTTTCTTCTATTTCAATCTTATACATTCTGATTAGTGAGGGTGAGGTATCCCTCAAATATTGTAAGGGTGAGGTATCCCTTGGAAAATAGAGGCTCAAGCTTTTTGGGTGAGGTATCCCATATTGTTGAGTGCTCAAGGTTGTAGTGGTTTTTCAAGCACCCATTGAAGCTTGAAGATATAGTGGAAAATCTCAAGGTGTTGCTTGGGGACTGGACGTAGATCACAAGTGGAATAGTGATTGAACCAGGATAAACGACTGTGTTTGTTTCTCTAAACCCTCCTCTGCTTATCTTTGTGCACTGTTTCATTGTTTTATTTGGATATTGTCTCCTTGGCTATTACGTTCATTAATAAAAGTGCTTAACTCATCTATTCAATTATCTCTGATCATTCAATAGCTTCAACGAAAATTGATTGTCAAACGATTTGCGAAAGATTTGTGAACTTATTTTTAACTACTCAATTCACCCCCCTCTTGAGTATTGAGGTCACTTGGTAACATTTTCCATATTTTACTTGTCATTTTGATGAAATTTCATAATTTTCTGAGCTGTTTAACTGTCTTGGCTATTTATCAGCAATATCCTTAAAAATACCAAACTTGCTCTGTTGTTCCTCCAAAATTTTCCACAACTCTTATCAATTATTCTTAGCTAGGAAATAAATTTTTTTATATTTATTTCCATCATATCAACTGATTTAGTAGATACTTTAATTATTCTATTGTATTCATTGTTGTAGAACTATGCTCAAACGAGTTCTGAAAATTATCTGAATTAATAGATAATTCTTACCAGTCATACTGAGCTTCTATAACTTTGATTAGAGCTATTAGGTAGGGAGGATGTTACAATTTTTCCCACCTTTTATAAATTTTGTCCTCAAAATTTGTTTGCCTTATAAAAGCTCCAAACAACTTCAAATTATATTGAATTTAAGTCATTATTACTCCATAACCCCTTCACTTGAGGGATTTATTTTCTTCTAAAGTCTCTCACTACCCCATTCAAGATCTTTTGAACTTTGCAATCCTATTGTAAAATTCCTAAAAATACTCTCCCATTTCCATTCTAGGATTTCTAAGAGTTGCCAAGGCCTAGATACCTTAACCTTGTGAAAAATTAAAGTGTATGTATCTGATATAAAATTATTCTTAAACTTTATATGTGTATATATATATATATATATATATATATAAAAAAGACATCCGACATATATTCTGTTATTTCCTTTTTCATACTTAACCATTAAAACATCTTATCGAGGTCATGATACATCTGTGTCACTCCAAAATGGATGGTATGCTTGCTTTTATTTGTTTTTTCTTGTGCAACTTTGATTCGAGTTCTCAATTATGTTGAATCTCCAATCTATTCAAACCAAGACTATGGGGTAACATAGTCATTGCAAAACTCAAGTTTCTATAACTTTCAAATAATTTCATTTCTTACATCATCATATAGAATACTTGCAGAAGTTTTCTGCTTAGTGTATTGACCACTACATTGGCCTTATCTAGATGACACCTCAATTCATAATCGTAATCTCTTAAAAACTCAATCCATTTCTTTTATCCCATATTCAATTCCTTTTTATGAAACAAATATTTTAAACTTTTATGGTCACTAAAGACCTTAAACTTAACATCTTACAGATAATATCTCTAAATCTTCAATGCATCTCTAAGTCTTCAGTGCATAAATCACAGCTGCAAATTCTAGATCATGGTAGAATGGCTTTTTTTCTTCATCTTTCATTATTCCTCACAAATCATATATTTCATTATATCTCATCAATCTCTTATTCAACACATTACATTAGTCTTCAAGTTTCATAATTCAACATATTACTCTTCATATCTCTTACATCATAAATTGAATGCCTCATCTTTAATCATACTTCATTCTTTTATTCTATGTTATATCCTATTTTATTCATTTCTTATCATTATTTAAGGATATGGAGGGTATATCCATCCTCCTTTACCATTCACTTGCATATTCATCATTCATTCTTCATTATTCTTCATTAATTGTGTTTCTTTTCATCATTCTTCAAATTTCATAATTTGCCATATCTCATTCTTCGACAATTCTTATTATCACTTAGAAGGTATGGAGGGAATGTGCATGCTCACAGTACCATTCTATTCTCATTCATATTCTCTTGGTAATATTCTACTTTTAGGTTGACGCACTTCAACCTATTCCTGACACTGCTAGGTATGTCACACAGAGCTTTTCCATATTCAGGGTAACCCAAACCACAACCTATGAGGGGAATACCATCCTTATTTCTAAGGTTATGGGTGTGAGCGAAATACCATCCTCACATACTATGATAGGGAGGGAAATACCATCCTCCCACTATCATTTCATTCTCATACATATGCTTGGTAAGTGAGGGAAATATTACCTCACAATACCATGCATACCAAGATCACCTCTACCAACTAGAAAGAATTTGAGTGAAAAGGGAGAGGGCATCATTCATCCTCAATCCTCCACTACTCTAGAAGGAAGAGAAATATCATCCTTAACCTTCCATTCTAACTAGAGTGAGAATTATTTTCTCATTCTATACTCAATCTAAGATTACCTCCAGTAGAAGAGGGAATACCCGTCCTTGACTACCTTTTACCTAGGGAGAAAACTTAGGTAAAAAGGGAGAAAAATGTTATCCTCAACCTTAATAACTCTGGTTGTAACACCCTTGTGGGGATGCCACATTTATGAATGTAATGAAATAAAATAAATAAATAAAAATAAAACTCTACCCAAGTTGTAAAACATTTGATACTTACATAATATTTGCGGAATATTTTTTTCTTTTTATAATTATAACATTAAATAAAATAACACGAAACACAAGATATAACAAACATAAACTCACCATAATATACATATGATTCTCTTTTAGTACAAACATAATTTACAACTACATGTATTTAATAAAACAGTAAAGAGTTGACACAAAGCTAAAACATAGTACTGCCCAAGTGCACCTCGGTAGATATCAAACTCTCCGATGAATCATCGTCCATCACCTCTAGAATAACCATCGAAAAGTTCACATCTATGAGATCTCACAAAGACTTCGTACACGAGTCCGAGTCCGTCGACTCGCTACTAAGCTCACTAGGCGCATGGAAAACTCCCCGCCAATAACGCCTAATGGTCAAAGGTAACTCTAAATGTAAATAAAGCATAGTAGTGAATATGACCTCCCGTCATACTCCCTACATAGGGACACAATCAATCGTCCCACATAAGCTACTTGTCCCTCGGTCCGCATGCATACGCCACGCCTCGGAACCCCGTGAAACTCCGTCTCACGAACCCGAAGAATCCCGGCGGTGCCATGATCTCAAGATCGCCTCTTGACGATCGGCGTGATCAATCGGCTCCTCCTCCTCGTGTAAGTCGCCCGACCGTTGCTCGTCGAGTATTGTACCTCAAGAGGCCGATCCTCCTCTACCTCAAACTCTTTACGGAAACAATATAGTAATATCGAGAAAACATATAGAGAGGTGAGACAATCTACATCATCATACCCGCATGGCAATAAAGAAAATGACAGTACAAAGCAGTTATCACAACAATACATACTAATACATCATGTACAAGATAACAAGTGATATATATATAAATAACACATACAATAATATCATGCATAGTATAATAAAACATTTAATCATACAATTTATCACAGATTATGATAAACAATAAAATGCGATAATGCATGAACATTAAAAATGCAGATGATGAATGATACACACACTGACTCGTTCCTACTCCATGGAGCTAAACACGGATATCTGAGAGAATGATCCGAAAAGAAACTAAAAATACTTTATGGCTGCCCAACCAAACTATTGCACTGTCAAACGTTGTGTCTATAGCCCACAAATCAAAACATCGTGTAGCGAAGACACAGTCCAACGTCGTGTACCACAGGCATAGTACTTAATAGTCCCCTCAAGATCTTGACTAAGAATAGTGCTTGTCAAGATCATTAGTGTGTTGCCCGTTACCACGGCCCAGAGGAGCAACCCACTGTCCGCATGTGGAATTCTCCGCACACTAATGCCTCCAAATTCATAAATGAACCACACTACGCTTATCACACCAAACACAGTGTAATTCGCCTCGTCAATCAATCACCAATTATAACCCAAATTGGCACAACACTCTAAATATGAGCTAAAATTATAGAAATACCCTTATTATCCAAATTTTACCATATTTATGAGAAATTACCAAAATATCCCTAGTCACCAGAGAACAAAGTATAGTACGTCCCACCTGACAGTACTACACTACAACATGTCTGAGTCCACCACTTTGGCCCGACAGCAAAACTCATAGTATTGTTCAATCGCGTAAGAATTTTATCGCGTTTTCACAATCTCGTTGTTTTCACAAACATTTTTAAATCGCGTAAAGACATTTTGACGTTTTTAAACATCGTAAATTGTTTTTGAGTTATTTTCTCAATCGCGTAGGATTTTTAATTCATTTTCTTAACTGAATAGCTTAAAATTGTCATTTTTAATATGTGTAAAACTATATCTAGTACTTTTAAAATACGTAATGTATTTTCCTTGTGTTATAAATATAGTATGGAATCTTTTCATTTTATGCGTTTGATCTTAATAAATTTCGGCAGCATTTTGCCTATAAAATCAGTATAAGGTATTTTTAACGTTTTCCTCTAAATATAGTTTATTTTATTTTTACCCAATAATTTCACTCTGAAATTCACTAACGCACTTCAAAATTTATAGTATGAGCCCTACGTTAGTACTTTTCAAGTGTCTCGATTAATTTCTTACTTAAACCGAATTACGCTAAGTTAAAATTCTAGAAACAATTAATTCCTTTGATTTTCTCAATGATTCTTTGGAATCAATTTATGTTATAAAACAATTACCTAACCTATCTTAGTAAATAAAATGGCATGTTGGCCAAATCAAAATAAAATGGCATTTGGTTATACACTAAATGGCATTTTGGCCACAATTAACCTAAACCATTTTTAACTTTGATTATTTTACTTAAATTCCTTGAATCAGTAAATTGCTGAGAACATTTTGGTTCTCTTTTTGGATGTAAGGCCGTGAGCCTGATGGTGTGTTCTTTGGAACACTCATGCAAATCGTACATGTTATTCACATCCTACTTTAATAATTACACAGTTACAAACACATACAATTATTAAATCACATATAATACATATACGATATATTTAAAACCATAAACATGCATAACAAGAATTAATGAAAGCTATAATTCATGCATAGCAAAAATAATCACAAATAGGAAAAGCATTTAAAACAATCAAAAATAATAAAAACCACAAATAAACCATGCAACCGAATCCTTATGGATTCTACACACAAACACAATCCATTTTCTCATCACCACTTAGGGTTGATGAGATTAAATCTCCCTCTTACCTCTTGTAGACAAATTAATCGGTTAGATTCCTTCCTTTTCTCCAAATTTCGTGTGACCTCCCAAACAATTCCTAAAATTCTCAAACAATTAGTAAATACACATACAAGGTACAAAATAGCAAAACCATGGAACAATCATGGTTAGAAAAATTAAAATTTTAGTTTTGAACCATAGAAACACAACTTACCCTTAAGTAAGTAAGCAAAAAGTGGGATTTTGGACAAGATAGGTGGGAATTTGGGAAAACTTTGTGAATGAAAGATGCTTAGAATGGTATTTGGGCTCAAGAAATGTGATGGGATAAAATTATGAAGGCTTGGGTGAGTATGTGAGGGTGCTGGCCGAACCTAGTGAGAGAAAATGGGAGAGAAGTGTTTGCTTGAGTTTTTGGTATTTTAGAGAGAGAAATGAATAGCTAAAAGTGATAAGTGTGAAAAACAAAAGTGAAAAGTGAATAGATAGGGCAGCATCTGTGAATGAGTGTGTAGGGAGCTTGAGTGTTTAATTTTGCATGTAAAAATATCACAAAGTGTTCACACTTGTTAGGCACATGGCTTAGGTCATTGAATCCTTCTAGAACCATGTAGAGCCAAGCCACCTTGCCTCCTCCTTGGCAGCCCAAAACTGTGCAGCTCCTTCATCAAATTAGGGGTCTAATTGTTTCCAAATTACTCCTAATTACATGCTAGTTAATTAGGTAATTTGTTAGGTTAATTATCCTAACCAAACTAAATTAATATACTAGTCACATAACTAATTAATTTAGTATATATATTAACATATATTATAACCTTTAATTAATATTAGTATATCTAATTAGTATTTTAGATTATAATTAATTCATAACTAAGCTAGTTCACTTAGTATGCTAATTAAGTAATTAGATTAGTTGAATGAAGCTTAATTAGGTTACTAACCATTTTCAAGCCTACAATTGTTGACTTAATCCTAACCCTTGGTTCATCTTTAATCCTTAGCCCTAGATTAGATCTAAGGTAGATATCACTTGATCATAAACCTATCATTCTAATCTCACCATTGATTAGATCAATGGCTTAGGTTAAAGGCTTCATCATTAAGTTAAGTCTTCATCCAATGGTCCAAATGAAAACCTATGCTTCCTTAGGTGTCCAATTCCTATTGGTTTAGAAAGTCAAGCCTACTTTGGTTGACTTGCTCTCATTGGTTAGAAATTATCCAACCAAGACAATTGATTGCTTTTTCCTAAACGGGTCCCACAAAGACTTTTAAAGATCTGTGGTCAAACCAAAGCTGATTTTTACTTGTTTTTGAGACAAGTAGATATTGTAATATAAAATAATATTATAAAAATATAAAATTATTTTATTGCACGCTTAAATCCAAAAATTACGATATTAATTTATATATCAATCAAATTGGGTTTAGTAAGATCCCCACTCTCAATTAATTAAAATAAGATTTATCCGGCCAGAAAATTTTTATTTCCCCAGGTCGGAGCAAATCACATACAGTAGTCAAGTATACTCACGGAACAGTCAAATTAAATTTACTGCTCACAGAATTCACAAAACAGTACAAATCGGGACTATATTGTAATTATCCCAAAAGTTGGGGTGTTACACTGGTGATAAGGGAAATACCATCATTAACCACCATTCCTCAAGTCTCACCCAGGTCATGAGGATAATCACAGATAATAGGTTACCCATAATTCTCATTTTGTAATTGTTTATCACTTTGTATTTCTTTGTTTACCTTTTTAACTTTACCTTGATTATTAAAAGAATAAAACCTCATACTTGCACCTTTTGTTTTGCTCAACTTAAAGAAGTAACTTATCCATAAAGATAGACAAATCATGCCAATGAAACTCAGAACAGTGGGTCTTACATACTCCATCATCACATCTCATGTGACAACTTATGCAATTCTAAGTTGCTCATGGTTTTAAATACTTTTCTAAGGCATTTTCGACTAGGGGATGCATCAAAGATTCTCACATATCTTGGCATTTTCTATTTAGTAGCCTAAAAAGGATGATTTTTCAAGAATGCACCAAATGCACATACTAACTTTAGAAATTTTGAGATTTTATAGTCATATAGCCTTCCCTCCTATCTTTCAAATGCCACAAACCTCACCTCATTTGGATAAATGTAACCAAAGTTATATGACATTATACAAAATCTAAAATAGGGTATTCTCTGTTTTACCCGAAAATGACCTGAATTTGAAATGAAACTGGGAACAAACTAAGAGCTGAAAAATTATGAAATTTAGCAGTCAAATACCCTTATGTGTTAGGTTTTAAATGCCATTAGTTTCATGTAAATACGACATCGGAGCAAGAAATTATGCAATCTGGTTTAACAGGTGCCAGATTATTTTTTTCTACAGAATTTGGCTCTGTTTCCAATCAAAAATGGAACTAATTGGGTATCTCAATAATTCTGAATTTTTTACTACGTGAAGCCTTATGTCTTAACTTTTAAATGGATTCAGAATCAAGTCAATATGATGTTTGTAGCTCAAGTTATGCAACAAACATCACAGACTACTTAATGCTGTCCTGTTTCTACATAATTCGGGTTTTGCATAATTTTGGTTTCTAACCAAGTTCTAATCCTCAAATCATGTATTCTAAGTGTTTCTCAACCCTAATCATGGTCTCTAATCATATTAGGATCATTAAACACTAAATTCAACTCATCAATCATAGATTTAAACTCAATCAAGTAAGGAAATATCCTTTTTCTCATTTTATGCATCAAGGGTCCAAATGAAGAGTTCCAAGTTTCTAACTCAAACTCCCATCATGAACAAGTCATGAATAATCATTGAAAACACATTCAAGAAAGAAAATACTCTAAATACCTCAAAATCACATTTTGAACTATTATACCTCAATTAAGCATGATTTTTGGAACTACATACATCATTATTACATAGAAGTTACTATCGTGGCCTTCATGCCTCAATCAAGACATAGTTCTTATATATAACACCTCAAAATCTTGGCCACCAATGGATAACATCTAGCTATAAGTATTCATCACCGTTTAGTCACAATTTTAAGCAACAAAAGATCAAAATTCTAATCACAACAAGGCATGTGCTGCCATGAGCATTCAACATTATACAAATCTTCATGTTAAGCATGAAAACCAACAAAATTCAGTCATGAACAGTATGTTAATAGTACATTACCCCCTTTCTTATGAAAAACCCCACTTTCCATTTCCTGATTCTCATGGAAAATCAAACATATAAAGAAAATTTAAACAATTTCTCAAACTTTGCTTCGTACTACTTCACGGTCATATCTCCTTGCTTAAGTTCTAGGAATGCCGACTCTTTCCCTTCTTGTAACTTCTTTGGAGATTACTGGTTTAAGCCATATTATCTCAATCCTGGTATTTTCCTTTAAACTTCAGATAATAGCCCACTAATGCTAAACTTTTCTTTTAACATTTAAACAATAATTAACGCCTTTGGATCTCCCGTGCATCACATCGCTACAATGATCTTCTCTAACTTTTTAATAGTCATAGCTGCCTATTTTTCTCATAGCGTCAGCTATAATTTTAAAAGTTTTTAACATCTTAGACACACTATTTCCAGTGGGGGTTCTATCATTTCGTGTTCGCCTGGTCGATGGTGCGTATAATCACCTGCACACACCGCACATTATATATTGAGTTGGCCAGACTCAATATTATGTAACAGTGTGACAGTTAACCATAACATACAAACTCAAGGATGTTATGCAACTCTACCTATGCATCTCATTATTAAGACAAGACAAATGCATAACAAAGCAAAGCTAGTCCATACCCTGGCTCAACAGGATGAGCTGTTCTGATACCAAAATGTAACGCCCTTACTATTATTACTATTAGTGTATTCAGATTTACACCATAGCAACAATAGTAAGCACATCACTTACATATTTACTACAAAAATTCGAATATACTTTTCTATAATATACAAAAATATGAGCCTGGACAGGGTGCCATAATAATTTACATGTACTGAAGGTTGGCTATACAAAGTATACATTATAGTACATATACATATCATATGCCCTCAAGGAATTTTCCATACATTTATTATATAAAATCTAAATCCAAAGCAAATATCTTCCTTTGTCCATGCCTTTGCGCTGCAAATTATGAACCTGGAATTATCATGGAAAACATACATATAATGGGGTGAGAATACTAATTCTTAGTAGTTCTATTATGAAAATGTTTCATCAAAAAAATTCTAACTGTTTCGAGGAAAGATATATTTCTTTGAAATTCAATTTTTAATACATATACATATCATTATAGTTAGAAGGGTTGCAAAATGCCAAATCTACCCCTTCTCTTCCCAAAATAGACTTTCATTTAATAAATTTTAAAAATATTCTTTATCAGCAATACAAATTCCAAACATACATAATTCCAGTAATTATACCAAACACAACTACCATAATATTCATTCCGTATAAACATTCGTATTCATAATGTACCAAGCATACAAACATTCATGTTCAAATTCAGTACTAATTTCAATCATAAATAACTTCCCGAAATTTATCTCCAAATACCAATTATATAGTACAAATCTCATTCAAATATTTAGATACACTTTCAAGTCATATCATGACATACAAATACAATTCAACCCTCAGTGCTCATTCCAATTACTCACTATCCCATAGAACCCATATCACAAGCGCCACAATGGTAGGAGCCACCTCACATAGCTCGGGTTCTATGTACTCATGGTATAGAGTGATTCAGGGCCTTACACTAATACTAGTATCCTATGAGGGAATTAATACGTGAGGAATATACTAATACTAATACCGATACTAATACTAATACTATAAGGAATTTATACTAGAACACAGGATCCCCCTTACTCACAAGTGGTCATCTCCATGGTTCAAATGGAATCTCAAATACCCTGCCCTCATACAGGATCATCTTTGAATCCACTATACTAAGTGACCCAACAATTCACATATACTGAAGGATACTGAGTGGGAAAGCATGGACAATTACCTCCCCATTCAAGGATAATTGCCCAATTCTCATTCTCAATTCAAATTCAAATTGTGATTCTTCGAGCACTGATCATTAATACATTCATTCAATATCATTCTAGCTTAACCTTTTTAATTCAAGGGAGCATATTTTCAATTCACAGTTCCAAATTCAAGTTCAACTTGATAATTCAAGGAGTAATAAATTCTTTAGTACATAACCAAAGTACAATACTATATTCTCAAATTACAATTTCAAATAATAGCTCAACCTTCATGACTTAAGGGAGCAATGCAAATTCCAAATTCTCAATATGCATCTCAAATTCATAATTCCAATACCATTCAAGTACAATACATAATTCAAATACTTTACATAACGGCACACATTTAACCGTGAGCATTAAGCTCATTCCAAACTGTAATACCCTAGAAAATCATGTTAGGCTTGTATATAGTTACAGAGGTATCCTAATACTTACTTAACATGTCTGTGTAGTATTGTGACTTTCTGAGCACGTTTAAGCACTTTGCTGTAACACTATGTGAGAAATATAGCTATTATTTGTTTCAGAAGTGGCTTAAATTACTTAATGAGTGGAAATAAATATGGAGAGTTTGTTTTCACATCTCAAATGGGGGAACTGTGCTACAGTTAAAGTTTAAGAATTTTTGGAGTTAGTCTGGCATTTTTAAGCATACTGGTTGTGTATTTTAGTACCGGATTGACCCCTAGCAGATATGGAAATATCAATTTTTGGTGAAACAAAATTTTTAATGAATCTCAGGATTTATTTTAAGCTTGTTAGAAGTTAGGAAACAAGATTTGGTAAAATCTAAGTGTTCTTAACAGATACGAAGTTTTAACAAAATACCTAACTACCCTTAATGTGTATCTTTAAAGTGACATTTCATCTCACTTTACTCTCCTCTCTCTCATGGGGTTTCTGCTGGAAGAAACAAAGAAAGAAAAAGAAAATAGAGAAGAAGGAAATGAAGGAAGAGAAACCGAAGAGAAGAAGAGGTAGAAGGAAGGAGAATCAAGTGGAGCTTGGATCCATTCTTGACTTCATCTTATTGATCTTGAGGTAGGGGGTTTTTGTTTCATAACTTCATCTCTTCCCTTTGGCTTCAACCTACTACATAGAGGAGGTTTGTTGGGTAGATGTATGATTGATTGTGGGTTATGGATATTCATATTGGATTTGTGTTTGTGAACATGATAATGGCTAGAGTTTAGTAAGTATGATGTTTAGTGATGGTTAGGAGCTTGATTAAGTTCTTGTTCTTCCATAATCTTCCAAGCTAGAAAAGTTAGGTTTATGAGTTAATTCTTGCTCATTGATCTATGATAAATGGATTAAGAAAGTATTTGATAATTCTATTATATTTTTAGATCATGATTAAGATTTGATAATGCTTAGAACCCATAAGTTTAGTGTTAGAAATTGGTTGGAGCACTAATTATACTGAAACCACTTCTGCAGATCGTGTTTCTGGTGTTCTGGCACCAAGGCGCTAGAATTGGAGCGTCTGGGCGCTCATAGTCCAGCAGCATGCAGAAATAGGACAGCACCCGAATAGCCTGTGGTTTTTGTCACATAACTTGAGTTGTAGATATCAGATTGATTTGATTCTAGTGGCATTTGAAAGTTAAGACATAGAGTTATCCACCTATTAAATTTTAAAATTTTCTCAGTTAAGGTAGTTTTTTGGTGAATTTATGAAAAACATCCTTTTTAGGTGCCTAGAGCAGATTTCATAAGAATTTCTATTTTGATATTTTGAGATTCCTAATTATTAGGATTCTTTGTTTATGCCTAGTAAAGGGTGATGAGACTTTAATAGGAGTATCTAATGAAGTAGATATGTGCTAAAGGTAAATTAATTAGTATGTTATTTATTGTGGTATTTAACATCATTGTGTTTTGTGTTGGTAGTTAGGAATATAAATCAATTGACATGCTAGTTATTGTAGTAATTGGCATTATTGATATTCCCTATCTATATTGATGAGGGTAAGTCCTCATTGTAGATGGTCTAATGTGATTTTGAACGAGTAGGTAACTAATCCTTCCCATCACAAAGATCATTGTTCTGATCAAATATGATTGTTGCTGAAGGCCATGTAGTTGATGAGTCTTCACTACCTGGAGAGGGTGATCATACATGATTGTAAGTGAAGAGGTAACATACCTTTCAGATCATAGTAATGAGTTGAGGATGGTCTTTCCCTCACACCCCATGGAATACCTGAAGCTGGGTTTCCAGTGCTTGTTCAGCGCATATGGAATTGGGTTCCTATGTTTTGCTCAAGGCTCATGCATTTCATGACATTACCAGAGAACTGGGTTCTTGTAAATGGTTTCATTTATTTTGCATTTCATGTCTAGGATAACTGCATAGGCATAGACATTAGTTATAAAATTGGCATAGCATGGCAATTGTATGGGCAGTTACTACCATATTCATGCATTGCAGTTGTATGGGCAATTGCGTGTCTCTGAGATGGAGATGTTATTTGCTTCTCTGACTGAAGTGTTTAAAGGATAATTGAGTATATTATCTATTTGTATATGTTTATATACTAGTATTGGAATGCTTCTACTGAGATATGTTTTCTCACTCCGATTGTGTTGCCATGTAAATCCAGGTGCTAGTTCCTCAAAAAGGAAGGAGAAGATGAACGGAGATTAGTATAGTTATATACTTTTTGAATAAAAATCTTGTATAATATGCTAGTTTCGTTGTTGTAAAAGATTATGTATTACAATATACCTTGGAGGCAGTGATGTATATATAACTTTTGTAATCGTGGCTCTCTATATTTACTCATTATGTATGAATGATATGGGATAGTTATTGATGTATGTTAGAAGTAGCAGCTCCAGTATTGGGTTATTCTTTTATATGACGATATAATTGGATAACAAATATTGGGTTGTTACATTTTGGTATCAGAGCAGTTCATCCTGTTGAGCTGGGGTATGGACTGGCTATGCTTAGGCATGTTTCGTTTTAGTTATGCATTTCTTATCTTTTACATGTGATTGTGTGAGTGGGATTGCATATTTTTCCTTTGAGATGTTTGCTTTAGTTACTGTGACACGGTTACATGATATTGAGCCTAGCTAACTCAATATGAATTGTTTTATGTTTACAAGAAACTATGGCAACACGAGGTCGACCGGTAGCAAGGGGATGACCGCGTGGAAGCAGGAACCAGAATCTTGAGAATGAGGGTTTAGGGATGGCCGAGGCCGTGATGGCAATGGCCAAAGCGATGCGTGAGCAAACAACTACTAATGTTACAGCGATGAAAGAGTAGCTAGTTGCAACTGCTAGGGTTCTTGAGAGGCTGGAGGCCAACCAAACACAGCCTATACCACCACCGGTACCCCTACCTAGGCGTGAGGTACAAGAGGAGAGAAATCAGGATTTTCATGACCTTTCTGAGTTTTGAAAGGCGAGTCCACCTTCGTTCAGAGGAGACTATGACCCGGAAAGGGCTGAGGAATGGCTAACTAAGTTAGATAAGATTTTTACAACTATGAGATGTTCAGAGGAGTAGAAGATGTCTTTTGCAATGTATATGTTGAAAGGAGAAGCTGAGCACTGGTGGAACAGTGCGAGGAGATTGATGGAGGTAGCTGGGACCCAGGTTTCTTTGGAAGTATTTAAAGTTATTTTTTTGAAGAAATACTTTCCATAACTTATGTAAGATGAAAGAGAGGTGGAGTTTCTACAGCTGCAGCAAGGAAATATGATGATTGGGCAGTACGTGGCAAAATTTGATGAGTTGTCCAAGTTTTCTTCTTCACTTCGGTACAATCCAGATGATAGATGGAAGTGTGTGAAGTTTGAAATTGTGCTGAGAGAGAGTATGAGGAGGTTGGTGAAACCTTTTGAGATTAGAGATTACCCATCCTTGATTAACAAATGCAGGGTTGTTGAACCCTTGAGTTTTAGACCATAGCATGAACAACGATCCTAAGAATCCCACAAGAGGAAGAGTTTAGAGAGTAGATCAGAAGTGAGTGCTTCGCAACATAGAGACCAGAAAGACAGAGGAAAGCAAGAACAGAAGGATAGCAGTGAGAAATTGTGTGCTAGATGTGGTAGGCACCACAGAGGCAAAGCTTGTGTTGCTGATCAGGTAATATGTTATAAGTGTGGCCAATCGGGCCATTTTGCAAGGAATTGTCCTCTAAGAAAGGAGGCAAAGTCAGAGGAAAGGCTAGGGAGAGTCTACAATATACCAAATATGAAGGCTTTACCAGCCTATAATACAGGAAAAGGTGAGTACATAATTGTACTTGTTGTGAAATTTTGTTTTCTTAAGGTTTGGTTGTACCTGTTCTTGTGTGTGAGTTGTTTGGGGTTTCTTATAATTGGTAAACCAAATTTTGGGGACAAAATTCTAAAAAGGTAGGGAGAATGTAATACCCTAGAAAATCATGTTAGGTTTGTATATGGTTATAGAGGTAGCCTAATACTTACTTAACATGTCTGTGTAGTTTTGTGACTTTCTGAACATGTTTAGGCACTTTGCTGTAAAACTATGTGAAAAATATAGCTGTTATTTGTTCCGGAAGTAGCTTAAATTGCTTAGTTAGTGAAAATAAATATGGAGAGTTTGTTTTCACGTCATAAATGGGGGAACTGTGCTACAGTTAAAGTTTAAGAATTTTTGGAGTTAGTCTGGCATTTTTAAGCATACTGGTTATGTGTTTTAGTAACGGATTGACCCCTAGCAGATATGAAAATATCAATTTTTGGTGAAACAAAATTTTTAATGAATGTTAGGATTTATTTTAAGCTTGTTGGAAGTTAGGAAACTAGATTTGGTGAAATCTAAGTGTTCTTAACAGATACGAAGTTTTAACAAAAGACCAAATTGGCCTTAATGTGTATCTTTAAAGTGAGATGAAATCTCACTTTACTCTCCTCTCTCTCGTGGGGTTTCTGCTAGAAGAAACAAAGAAAGAAAAAGAAAATAGAGAAGAAGGAAACAAAGGAAGAGAAACCGAAGAGAAGAAGACGTAGAAGGAAGGAGAATCAAGTGGAGCTTGGATCCATTCTTGACTTCATCTTATTGATCTTGAGGTAGGGGGTTTTTGTTTCATAACTTCATCTTTTCCCTTTGGCTTCAACCTGCTACATAGAGGTGGTTTGTTGGGTAGAAGTAGGATTGATTGTGGGTTATGGATATTCATGTTGGATTTGTGTTTGTGAACATGATAATGACTTGAGTTTGGTAAGTATGATGTTTAGTGATGGTTAGGAGCTTGATTAAGTTCTTGTTCTTCCATAATCTTCCAAGTTAGAAAAGTTAGGTTTATGAATTAATTCTTGCTTATTGATCTATGATAAATGGATTAAGAAAGTATTTGATGATTCTATTATGTTTTTAGATCATGATTAAGATTTGATAATGCTTAGAACCCATAAATTTAGTGTTAGAACTTGGTTAGAGCACTAATTATGTAGAAACCACTTCTGCAGATTGTGTTTCTGGTGTTCTGGCGCCTAGACACCAGAATTGGAGCGTCTGGGCGCTCATAGTCCAGTAGTATGCAGAAACAGGACAGCACCCGAACAGCCTGTGAGGTTTGTCGCATAACTTGAGTTGTAGACATCGGATTGGCGTAATTCTAGTGGCATTTGAAAGCTAAGACATAGAGCTATCTACTTGTAAAATTTCAAAATTTTAACAGTTAGTTCTATTTTGATGTTTTGAGATTCCTAATTGTTAGGATTCTTTGTTTATGCCTAGTAAAGGGCGATGAGACTTTAATAGGAGTATCTAATGAAGTAGATATGTGATGAAGGTAAATCAATTAGTATGTTATTTTTTGTAGTATTTAACATCGTTGTGTTTCGTGTTAGTAGTTAGGAATGTAAATCAATTGACATGCTAGTTATTGTAGCAGTTGGCATTATTGTTATTCCCTATCTATGTTGATGAGGGTGAGTCCTCATTGTAGATGGTCTAATGTGATTTTGAACGAGTAGGTAACCAATCCTTCCCATCATGAAGATCATTGTTCTGATCAAATATGATTGTTGCTGAAGACTGTGTAGTAGATGAGTCTTCACTACACAGAAAGGGTGATCATACATGATTGTAAGTGAAGAAGTAACATACCTTCTAGATCATAGTAATGAGTTGAGGATGGTCTTTCCCTCATACCCCGTGGAATAGCTAGAGCTGGGTTTCCAGTTCTTATTCAAAGTATATGGAACTGGGTTCCTATGTTTTGTTCAAGGTTCATGCATTTCATGACATTATCAGAGAACTGGGTTCTTGTAAATGGTTTCATTCATTTTGCATTTCAAGTCTAGGATAATTGCATAGGCATAGACATTAGTCATAAAATTGGCATAGCATGGCAATTATATGGGCGGTTGCTACCATGACATATTCATGCATTGCAGTTGTATGGGCAATTACGTGTCTCTGAGATGGAGATGTTATTTGCTTCTTTGACTAAAGTGTTTAAAGGATAATTGAGTATATTATCTATTTGTATATGTTTATATACTGGTATTAGAGTGCTTCTACTGAGATATGTTTTCTCACCTTGATTGTGTTGTCATATAAATCCAGGTGCTAGTTCCTCAAAAGGGAAGGAGAAGATGAACGAAGATTAATATAGTTATATAATTTTTGATTAAAAAGCTTGTATAATATGCTAGTTTCATTGTTGTAAAAGATTATGTATTACAATATGCCTTGGAGGCAGTGATGTATATATAACTTTTGTAATCATGACTCTCCATATATACTCATTATGTATGAATGATATGGGATAGTTATTGATGTATGTCAGAAGTAGCAGGTCCAGTATTGGGTTATTCTTTTATATGACGATATAATTGGATATCAAATATTGGGCTGTTACATTTTGGTATCAGAGCAGTTCATCCTGTTGAGCCAGGGTATGAACTGGCTATGCTTAGGCATGTTTCGTGTTAGTTATGCATTTCTTATCTCTTTCATGTGATTGTGTGAGTGGCATTGCATATTTTGCCTTTGAGATGTTTGCTTTAGCTACTCTGACACGGTTACATGATATTGAGCCTAGTGATGATCACATATTTGATACATTAATAAGCTTTCATTCTTAGTCATTTACACTCTCTATGTACTTAATTGATTGAGTTTTATTATGTTTTGTAAGTTTGGGCTCAAATTGGATTTAATTGAATTTTTCAGCATAATTCATATCTTACACTGTTTCTGTATTTGGGCCATATCTTGGGCTGTAGGTGGTATTTGGAGGTGATTCTAGTGGCATTTGAAAGATAAAAGATATCTCTATAACTTTCATAAAGATCTCAAAGGCACAATCACACGAGTAGATAACTCAAATTGGGATTGAAGCAAGAACTAGAGTGCTGTTCCTGACAACTTGACCTATGTATACTGTTCATGCCATTGTTCGGGATAGAAGTTGTAAAATGAGCTGAAATTTGGATGTTGAATAGCTAAGACCCATATCTACACCTTTCATGTTGAAAACTTCTCCAGAATCGGACTCTCTAAAGGTGATATTGGGCTTGGAAGTCAGAACAGAGGAGCTATGACTGGGCCTGGGCAGTGTGTAGTAATTTGAACGTATCTGGAGTTATAGAAATGATATTGGACTCAAACCAAAGCCATTTGAAAGCTAAGATTCAGGCCTAAAACTTTCATGAAGACCACTTGGTTCAAAAATGACTAATGCAATGACTTCAGAGCTGCATGATTTTGGAGACAAGGAATCTCCATAATTTCCCACTCACCTAAAGTCATTTGGCATTTTCCACTCATTTTCCACTCATCCAACCACTAATGACTCAGCCCCCTTGTCATTTTGTATCTCTAATCCTCTATAAAAGGAGGCCTTGGCAGATCATTGAAGGTGTTAGGTGTTAGTTACCAAAATGATGCCATTTTGTTACTAGGTTTTCTTGTAGTAATTTTCCTTTGTTCTAAATTAAAGTCATGTTCTTCTTCTTCTTCTTCTCTCTTTCTTTCTTCTTATCTATGAGTAACTATGTTTCATTTTAATTGGGTGAAAGGGTGAAGCTCTTGGTAATAAAGTAAGGTTAGATTTATTCTTCTCTTGTGCTTAAATGATTTATATTTTCTAGTAACCATTATACGTATTATAATTTGTTTCTTATAATTTAGAAACCATCTTTGTAAATAGGAGTTCTTGATTTGTTGTAGACAAAATATTGGCACATTGAATACTTTAACCCATTTATAAGCGGTGGTAATATTTTTAGGAAACATAATATAATTACGTATATTATTTTAAATGGACTTTTAATGTTGTATTTTTCGATTGGAACCTCCATGTTGCGAGGATTCTAATTGAGTTATAAAAGAAATTAATCTTACCTTTACTTTATTTACCAAGAGTGGATCTTTTAACCCAAGTAAATAATTTTTACCATAGTAACAAAATATTTACTTCACCTTAATTAATCTTCAACAATTCCCTGTGGATCGACCTCGGACTCCCGAGAAATTTATTACTTGAGACAACCTGCACTTGGGTTCGCAAAGCAACAATTAATCCCGCATCAAGTTTGTAGACTTGTTTGAAACTAAAAATTGTGCATCAAGTTTTTGGCGCCGTTGCCGGGGACTTGATTTGAAGACTGAATTTCTGGTGTAAAAAAAAAATTGTATATATACTAACATACTAACTAGTGGGGGAACCTCTCCCTTTTATTTTACGCACTAACTTAGTGGGGGAATCTCTCCCTTTTACTTATTTTATTTTTTTGTAATTTACTTTCTGCACTTTATTTTCTGCATTTTAATTTCTGTACAGTGGGGGTAATTCTCCATTTTATTTTCTTGTACATTTTAACTTAGTGGGGGTAACTCTCCCTTTTATTTTTTTTTTTTTGTACTTTATTTTCTGTATTTATTTTTTGTCATTTTTTTGTTATTTATTTTCTGTCATTTTTTTTGTTTACTAACTTACTAATTCTCTTACTAACTATCTAACTTTTTACTTTTTCTGCTTCTAATATTTTAATTTATCTGTATACTAACTTTTTAATTTTTATGCTTATTAACTTATTTGTTGGTTGGTTTATACCACACCTTTGTTAATATTTAATGGACAGATTTATATTGCTAGCTTGTACATTTTATTTTATACTGTAAGTTACTTGTTTATGCTTAATTGGTATCGTGATTTAAATTCTGGTCGTTTGGTTAGAGTTAATCCAGGTACTTTACATATTGATTTGTTTGAATCATAATCACACACATTAAGCACAATGGCTGAAAACGAAAGTGTGCATGATGAACATGAAAATCAACCGTTTGCAAACCATGCGTAAGTTTTGCCAACCTTCTCGAAATTCAAGTCCATCATGTTTTATTTTTCAGTCAATGCCAACAATTTTAGATTCAAGCCAGGTATGATTTCTTTACTTCCTAATTTTCATGGTTTAGAATCAAAAGCCCATATTTACATTTAAAAGAATTTGAGGAAGTATGTACTGCTTTTCATGATCAAACTTGCACTGAAGAAGTTGTTAAGCTTAAATTGTTTCCTTTTTCTTTGAAAGACAAAGCAAAAACTTGGCTTAACACTTTGAAACCAAGATCAATTGGCACATGACAAGAAATGCAATGTGAGTTTTTGAAGAAATTTTTTCCAACACATAAAACTAATGCTTTGAAAAGACAATCCAAAATTTTTCCCAAAATTCAAATGAAGCATATTTTCAAAGTTGGGAACGTTTTAAAGATTTGTTGAATTCTTGCCCACATCATGGTTTTGAAAAATGGCACACTTTAAGCTTCTTTTATGAAGGGTTAACACCTGAAACCAAGCAATTTGTGGAAACAATGTGCAATGGTGAATTTCTTGATAAAGAACCTGATGAAGCTTTAGACTATTTAGACCATTTGGCTGAAAATTCTCAATCTTGGCATGGTACTAATCCTTCTGAAAATTCAATTAGATCAAACCTTGCAAATGCTAGTAAAGGAAAATATCATCTTAGTCAAGAAGAAGATCTGAATGCTAGGTTTGCTAGTTTGGCTAGAAAGGTTGAAGCCATGGAATCCGGGAAAGTAAAAGAAATCAAATCTGTGCAAAATAAAGAAATTTGTGGCATTTGTGATGAATTAGGACACTCAACAAATGAATGTCCAAAAATTCCTGTTTTTAAAGAAGTTGTGCATGAGCAAGTAAATGCAATGAATAATTTTAAAAAGCCATTCACTTCTTCTTTTTCAGATACATATAATCCGGGATGGAGAAATCACCCGAATTTCAGTTAGAGGAATAGCAACCAGCCACAATTCATGCAACCATCACCTCTTCAGGCACAGCAAGATTCTCAAAATCCTCAAGGATATGCACCCTATGTCCCACCATATAGGAAAAACCTTGAAGGAACATTGCATGCATTCATGGAAAAACAAGAGGCCATCAATAGTCAAAACACTCAAGCCATGATTGACATAAAAGACACTCTTGCTAAACTTTCTTCTGCACTTGCCATTCATGAGAAAGGAAAGTTTCCCTCTCAACCTCAACCAAATCCTAAGGGTCAGTTTAGCCTAAATGAGGGTAGTTCAGAAAGTCAAAAAATAGATCAAGTCAACTCAGTGATAACTCTTAGGAGTGGAAAGGTTATTGAAAAACAAATTTCTGAACTTTTTGAGAAAGATGATGAGTCAATTCCAAAGATGAGGAAGGAGTTGATAAGCCACCTAGCCAAAAGGAGATCAAACCCTTGTCTTCACCCCCATTTCCTCAAGCATTAAACAATTCAAGTAAAGTGAATCATAACAGTGATATTTTTGAAATCTTTAAACAAGTGAAGGTCAATATTCCTCTGTTAGATGCTATCAAACAGATTCCTTCTTATGCCAAATATTTGAAAGACTTGTGCACTGTTAAAAGAAAACATAATGTGAAAAAGAATGCATTTTTGATCAATGTAAGCTCAGTTATTCAAAACAATAATGAGTTGAAATATAAAGACCCTGGTTGTCCTACGATTTCATGCATTATTGGTGAACATAAAATTGAACGAGCTTTACTTGATCTTGGTGCTAGTGTTAATTTGCCTCCATATTCGGTTTATCGAAAGAACTCAACCTTGGTGAGTTAAAACCAACTTCACGTAACTCTTCTACTTGGCGATAGATCAATTAAAATTCCAAAAGGAATAGTAGAAGATGTGTTGGTACAAGTTGATAAATTCATATATCCTGTGGATTTTATTGTCTTGGAAACTGAACCTATGGTTGATAGTTCTAAGTCAGTTCCTGTTATTTTGGGTCGCCCATTTTTAGCAACATCTAATGCTTTGATAAATTGCAGAAATAGAGTGGTGAAGCTAACTTTTGGAAATATGACACTGGAGCTTAATGTTTTCAACATGTGCAAGCAACCACAAGAAGTTTATGATGAAAAGGAAGAGATTGAAGGGATTGAAGCCATTATAGATGATCATCTTCAAATTAGGAGTTCTTCTGACCCATTAGAAATTTGTTTAATTAATTCATTTGATTCAGCTACACAATTAGATGATGATATTTCTGAAACATGCTCTTTGCTTGACTGTACACAGGAAATGGAATACAAAGCATGGAAGCCAAGATTCGAAGAGCTAAAATCCATGAATGATGATGCCCATGAAGAAGTACCCACACTGGAACTGAAGCCATTACCTGATGGGTTGAAGTACACATTTTTGGGAGAAGAACAAAGCTCTCCAGTGGTAATTTCCTCATCCTTAACCAAAGAACAAGAAGGTAAGTTGATAGAAGTACTTAAAAGTCATAAAAATGCAATTGGATGGACATTAAAGGATATAAAAGGCATTAATCCATTAATCTGTACACATAGAATACATTTAGAGGATAATGCTAAAACATCTCAACAACCTCAAGGAAGATTAAATCCACACATGAAAGAGGTAGTTAGAGCTGAAGTTCTTAAATTACTTGATGTTGGAATTATCTATCCTATCTCTGATAGCCAGTGGGTAAGCCCTACACAAGTTATGCCTAAGAAATCTGGAATAACAGTGGTTGAAAATGAAAAAGGAGAATTAATACCTACCCGAGTCTCATCTAGTTGGCGTATGTGTATTGATTTCGAAAATTGAATGCACCACTAGGAAAGACCATTTTCCATTGCCATTTCTTGATCGATTCTAGAAAGAGTAGCGGGACATCCCTACTATTGTTTTCTTGATGGTTATTCGGGTATAATCAAATACCAATTGCATTAGAGGACCAAGAAAAGACCACTTTTACTTGTCCCTTTGGCACTTTTGCATATAGAAGAATGCCTTTTGGTCTTTGTAATGCTCCGGTAACTTTTCAAAGATGCATGCTAAGTATTTTCAAGTAACATGATTGAGCATTATTTAGAGGTTTTCATGGATGATCTGACAGTTTTTGGAAATTCTTTTGAAAATTATCTTGATAATTTGGAAAAAGTTCTTAAAAGATGCGAAGAAAAAGGATTTGTGTTAAATTGGGAAAAATGTCATTACATGGTTACCTCAGGAATAGTGTTAGGTCATGTGATATCTTCTAAGGGAATTGAAGTTGATAAGGCCAAAGTTGAATTAATTGCTCATTTGCCTTTCCCAAAAACAGTCAGAGAAGTTCGTTCCTTTTTAGGACATGTAGGATTTTACAGAAGATTTGTAAAGGACTTTAGTGCTATATCTAGACCTTTATGTAATCTTCTAACAAAAGATACACCATTTGATTGAACTCAAGATTGTCAAAAATCTTTTGAAAAATTAATCGGTCTTTTGACTTCTGCTCCTATCACGCAATCTCCTGACTGGTCTTTGCCTTTTGAGTTGATGTGTGATGCTAGTGATTTTGCTGTTGGCGTTGTTTTAGGCCAAAGAAAGGAAGGTAAGCCTCATGTAATTTATTACGCAAGTCGAACTTTGAATAGTGCACAAATGAATTACACCACTACTGAAAAAGAATTACTTGCTGTAATTTTTGCATTGGACAAATTTTGAGCTTATTTAATTGGTTCATCCACTATTGTTTTCACTGATCATGCTGCTGTTAGATATTTAATGTCTAAACAGGATGCCAAACCTAGGTTGATACGGTGGATCTTGTTGTTTCAAGAATTTAACATCACAATAAAAGACAAGAAAGAAGCCGAAAATGTTGCAGATCATTTGTCAAGGCTGACAACAGGCTCATCTTTTGATAGCACACCTATCAATGATTCTTTCCCTGATGAATTTTTATTTTCTGTCAATTCTATGCCTTGGTTTGCTAACATTGTCAATTTTCTTGTAACAGGTAAGATGCCGCCTCAGTGGACACACCAAGACAGAAAAAAGTTTTTGAATGAGGTGAAAAATTTCTTTTGGGATAACCCATATTTGTTCAAATATTGTCCTGATCAAATCTTTCGGAGATGTGTACCCGACAATGAGGTAAGTAGTGTCATTAAATTTTGTCATTCAGAAGCATGTGGAGGTCATTTTTCTTCAAAGAAAACAATTTGTGAAAATCTTGCAGTGTGGATTTTATTGGCCCACTTTATTCAAGGACAGTTATACTTTTTGTAAAAGTTATGAAAGTTGTCAAAAATTGGGGTCCATTTCTAAAAGAAATATGATGCCTTTGAACCCTATCCTTGTCATTGAAATTTTTAATTGTTGGGGAATTGATTTCATGGGTCCATTTCCATCATCTTTTGGATTTGTGTACATTTTGGTTGCAGTTGATTATGTCTCAAAATGGATTGAGGCAATTCCATGTCGGCACAATGATCATAAAACTGTTCTAAAATTTTTAAAAGAAAATGTTTTGAGTCGATTTGGAATTCCTCGAGCTATCATCAGTGATGGGGGAACACATTTTTGCAATAAACCATTTGAATCTTTAATGAAAAAATATTGCATTACCCACAAAATTGCAACCCCTTATCATCCTCAGACAAGTGGACAAGTTGAATTAGCAAATAGGGAGATTAAACAAATTTTGGAAAAAACGGTTAACCCAAATCGTAAAGATTGGTCTTTAAGACTAAACGATGCACTTTGGGCTTACCGTACTGCTTTTAAAACATCTTTGGGCATGTCTCCCTTAGTTTATGGAAAACCTTGTCATTTGCCTGTAGAATTGGAGCATAAAGCATTTTGGGCCATTAAAGCTTTCAACTTAAGTCTTGATAATGCTTCCAAGTTACGCAAATTACAATTGAATGAACTTGAGGAATTAAGAAATGATGCATATAAAAACTCAAAGATTTATAAAGCTAGAACAAAAGCTTTTCATGACAAATCAATTTTCAGAAAAACTTTTGAAATTGGTCAAAAAGTTCTGCTTTATAATTCTCGCCTTCACCTATTCCCTGGAAAATTGAGATCTAGGTGGATTAATCCTTATATTGTCAAACATGTGTATTCTTATGGGGCCATAGACATTGAGAATCCTAGGAATGGTATTGTATTTAAGGTTAATGGACAAAGACTCAAACCATTTCTGGAACATCAAGTTGTTGAGGTAGAATTCATTTCTCTTTCTAATCCTTGTTATGAGTAGAATTTATTTTAATGTTGTTTCTTTCTTTTTGCAGTTCTTTGTGTTCCCGGTTAAATGGCGGATAATGGTACTCCGTGATTCTCAAGTCGGTTTGTTTTTCAGTTTCCCATAATAACTGATTTCTTCTCTTTTTTAAAATGGATGTGATTCTCTCAAATCTAAGAAAACATTTTCCTTCTCTCCCTCTAAATGCTCTAACAAAAGTCTATGAAGCTAGGTATGAAAGACTGAGATTGTTAATGTATAAGGGCATCCCAGAAGATATACGCTGGATAATCGAAGCAAAGGTTCGTTTAGCTGGTGAATCTTCAGATTCATTTGTCCCATACATGCCTAGTCTCGGTAAAAGTTCATTTTCAAAAAGGAGAAGAGCAAAAAGAATGAAAGTTTGTTACAAGTGTGCACAATGGAATTGCAACACGCGATGTCACTCTTTGGGGATGGTTTCTATAAATAGAGAAGATAAAATATTCTTCATTAAGAATGGACTGAGTAAGGAGTCATTAGATAATATCTTATTGACTCTTGAGACGCATTCTTATGGAGTTGTGCAGCGTGAACTTCTTAGTTTGTGGAATCTCTTCAAGGATGAACAAGAGCGTTATAGTCTTGGGAATCTGACTCAAAAAGACCCTATTTGCCAATTTATAAGAAAATTGGATGGGAAGCTTATCCTCGACTCATAGAAGGCGTTTAAGCCGTTTCTGGACGTGAAACCAGAGGAAGATGTGAGCCACAATCACAACAACATGTATATATTATCTTGTACATTTTCAAAAAAAAAAAAAAAAAAAAAGAAAAAAAAAAAAAAAAAAAAAAAATTGAAAAAAATAAAAAAAAAATAAAAAATAAAAAAAGGTGAAACTTCGGTTGTACTTAGTCTTTAATTAGATTAGGAGCCCCTGCTAGTGGAGTGGCAGACCATCATTGACTCGGGTGGACCTTCGCACGCCGGTCGATAAATAAGGTTCGTGTGCCATGCTCTGTAGAGAGCCGCGCAAGCATTCCCAGGTTTTAACCAAAGGCTCTGCTTGTTGATGGACGAAAAGAAGCGTCCGTGTTTGCATTCTCGCGTGACAATGCCTCGAGCCGGATCCTGTGATTTAATGCCATGGGCTCTTCAGCGACCTCTCACTGGCCGTGTGGTCGTTGGTGGTAGTTGTCGGATTTACGCACTTTAATTAGTGGCGTTGTAGCTCAATCCAAAATATCCCACAAGCGGGAGGGAGAAGAATGCCCAGATTGGCTGAGCCGTCTTGGTATTACTGCACTCATGACGCGCAGTATAAAGATCTGCCATGAAACCTGTACATAAAGGTATGTAATCATTTGTTATTATTATTTTATCTTTGTATGATTTTGTTGAATTTTGGTTTTGGACAGACGATCCTTTGGATAGGATCCTTCGGGGGTTTCTAGACTTCTTTACCCTGATGGTTTTCTTGAAGTCAAAAAAAAAAAAAAAAAAAAAACAAAAAAAAACAAAAAAAAACAAAAAAAAATTATTATTATTATTATTATTTCAAACTTTTCTGACACCAGCCAACCTACCTGTATAGGAGCTATTATTACTTTTTCTATTCTCTTCCCTATTTAAACACTCCATTTTCTTTACTTTTCTGCAACTCTTAATCATTCAAAGAAAGTGAGTGTAGAAATGGAGGGAGCTTCTTCTTCAGTTCGTAGATTTCTCAGTATTGGTGCATTTTGTGGGACAAGTTATGGGAAGGGCTTAGAGTTTGTAAACGCAGCAAGCATTGTTGGTAGAACACTTACTGCGAGGAACATTCGTGTTGTATATGGGGGAGGTAGCATTGGGTTAATGGGGGCTGTATCACTTTCTGCACATATAAGAGGTGGTCAAGTTTTAGGTGTCATTCCTGAACCTTTCACTCGAAGGAACATCGTTGGAAAGACAATTGGACTGGAAATTCAGGTATCATCTATGCATGGACGAATGAAGGCGATGCTTGAAAACTCTGATGCATTCATTGTCTTACCTGGTGGTTTTGGTACTTTGGAAGAAGTCTTTCAAGTTGTCTCTTGGGCCCAATTGAACATCCACCATAAACCCATAGGTTTGTTGAATGTTAATAATTTCTTTGATAATTTGTTATCTTTTGTTGACCATCTTTGTGGAACAAAATTTGTCACACCTTCAGCAAGACAACTCCTTATCTCTCGCTTCTCTTTTGTTGATGAATTGATTGATAAATTAGAAGCATTTGTTTATGAACCTGATCCAAGAATGACTTCGGATAGATTGGTCCGAAGGAAGCGATGAAGGAAGTGGTGAAGGAAGCAAAATGAAAAGAAAGCCACCAAGACACTCCAACTATTTAAATAATTACAAGCTTTGGTTTTATTTATCGTACTTTGTTTCGTTTAAATTTGTGTGAAATTTTTTTTTTTTTTCAATAATTGCAAAAGAACAGGTAATATATTCTATCCTTTACCTATCTATGTTTTGACATTGAGGACAATGTTGTGATCTGGTTGGGGGAAAGATGGTTGTAATAAAAAAAACCCAAAAAACCCAAAAAAAAATAAATAAATTAGGAAGTGTGTTTGTTAATATGTTTATTGTGTTTATCATTAAAAAAAAAATTTCAAAAGTGTGTTTGTGAATATGTTTGTTGTGTTTGTCATAAATTTATTAATAACAAAAGTAATTAGGGATGGCAGAGTAAATAGTAAATTATTTACTCTTGAGACGCATCAAAAATTGGTGGCAGAGTAAGGAGTAATTAGGGTAGTAACTAATTTATGTGGAAGTAGCAATTCAAATTCAGGGAAATTTGCATGATTGAGTAAATTGTCTTCTTTCTTAAAATTCACATGCTTGGTTATGGATGTTGAATTGGTGGACTGAGAATGATAGAATTATGCCTTGTGAGAATGATAGTACCATTCTTTTCTTTCTTGTGTGAATTTCACTCATGGAATTGTTGCTCTAAAACTTGCTTTGATTCTTTTTGAGACTACATTTTCATATGCATACATGAATATGATTGAGGCATTTTTCTTGAAATAGCTACTTTAATCAAATAGCCAGCCTTGTTTAGTAGTATGTTGTTTCAATATGATATCAAGCACTCTTATGACTTCTTGGAAATTCTCTGATTCCTGTCAACATAAAGCATTAGAAATGACCTATTTTCCCTTGCTTAACCCCTTTGAGCTTATTTGACTATTCTTTGTTTCGAACTCATTATGTGCCTAAAATGAAAAACCATATTCTTACTTGACCTTAGGGAATAAGAGAACATTAATTTATCATTCGATGAGTTCTTGAACAAGTGTGGGGGTGTGTGTGCAGAATATAAAAAAAATGTGTATATATGATGTTCTTATTCTTCAAAAAAAAAATCAAAAATCAAAAAATCAAAAAAATAAAAAAAAATGTAAAAAGAAGAGGGTCAACAAGGTAATAAAGGAAAGGAAAAGAATAGGTAAAGGAAATTTGTATTAAGTGGAGTTGGGATGAACTTTCATACTTGTTAATTGAACTCAGCTCTCATGCTCTTTTATTCTCTGGTATTTAACTTGTCATATCCATATTACCTCCTCCTTTACCTTGACCTCATTACAACCTTGAATAAAGTCCTCATGATTTGTGTGTGCATATGTTTTGAGTAGTGGAGAAGTAGAAGAGAAGCAAGCTTATGGTAGTGCAATTTTCATGGGTTGAATTGAGCGAAATACCTACCTTTTAAACACTTGAGGGATTGAGAGTGAATCTTGTGAAAATCTATCATTCTTGACTCATGCTTTTCAATTGAAATATCCTTACTTGTTAATTTGAGATGTGAAGATATATTACCTCATGAATGTTTTGATTACTTGAATGATTGATTGCTCTACATTTTTTTAAATATTATTAGAAATTGAGTCTTTTAGAGTGTTTAGCTTTTGAGTCTGTTTCGTTTTTTTTTTTTTTTTTGTGAGTGATCTTGTGTGTTTTGCTCAGGAGTGCAAAAAGCTAAGTGTGAGGAATTTGATGATCACATATTTGATACATTAATAAGCTTTCATTCTTAGTCATTTACACTCTCTATGTACTTAATTGATTGAGTTTTATTATGTTTTGTAAGTTTGGGCTCAAATTGGATTTAATTGAATTTTTCAGCATGATTCATATCTTACATTGTTTCTATATTTAGGCCATATCTTGGGCTGTAGGTGGTATTTGGAGGTGATTCTAGTGGCATTTGAAAGATAAGAGAGATCTCTATAACTTTCATGAAGACCTCAAAGGCCCAATCACACGAGTAGATAACTCAAATTGGGATTGAAGCAAGAACTAGAGTGTTGTTCCTGACAACTTGACCTATGTATACTATTCATGCCATTGTTCGGGTTAGAAGTTGTAAAATGAGCTGAAATTTGGATGTTGAATAGCTAAGACCCATATCTACAACTTTTATGTTGAACACTTTTCCAGAATCGGAATCTCTGAAGGTGATATTGGGCATGGAAGTTAGAATAGAGGAGCTGTGACTGGGCCTGGGCAGTGTGTAGTAATTTGAACGTATCTAGAGTTATAGAAATGGTATTGGACTCAAACCAAAGCCATTTGAAAGCTAAGATTCAGGCCTAAAACTTTCATGAAGACCACTTGGTTCAAAAATGACGAATGCAATGACTTCAGAGCTGCATGATTTCAGAGACAAGGAATCTCCATAATTTCCCACTCACCTAAAGTCATTTGGCATTTTCCACTCATTTTCCACTCATCCAACCACTAATGACTCAGCCCCCTTGTCATTTTGTATCTCTAATCCTCTATAAAAGGAGACCTTGGCAGATCATTGAAGGTGTTAGGTGTTAGTTACCAAAATGATGCCATTTTGTTACTAGGTTTTCTTGTAGTAATTTTCCTTTGTTCTAAATTAAAGTCATGTTCTTCTTCTTCTTCTTCTCTCTTTCTTTCTTCTTATCTATGAGTAACTAAGTTTCATTTTACTTGGGTGAAAGGGTGAAGCTCTTGGTAATCAAGTAAGGTTAGATTTATTCTTCTCTTGTGCTTAAATGATTTATATTTTCTAGTAACCATTATACGTATTATAATTTGTTTCTTATAATTTAGAACCATCTTTGTAAATAGGAGTTCTTGATTTGTTGTAGACAAAATATTGGCACAATGAATGCTTTAACCCATGTATAAGTGGTGGTAATATTTTTAGGAAACATAATATAATTACGTATATTATTTTAAATGGACTTTTAATGTTGTATTTTCCGATTGGAACCTCCATGTTGCGAGGATTCTAATTGAGTTATAAAAGAAATTAATCTTACCTTTACTTTATTTACCAAGAGTGGATCTTTTAACACAAGTAAATAATTTTTACCATAGTAACAAAATATTTACTTCACCTTAATTAATCTTCAACAATTCCCTGTGGATCGACCTCGGACTCCCGAGAAATTTATTACTTGAGATAACCTGCACTGGGGTTCGCAAAGCAACAATTATCCCGCATCAAGTTTGTAGACTTGTTTGAAACTAAAAATTGTGCATCACCTAGCTAACTCAATATGAATTGTTTAGTGTTTACAAGAAACTATGGCAGCACGAGGGTGACCGGCAGCAAGGGGACGACCACGTGGAAGTAGGAACCAGAATCTTGAGAATGAGGGTTTGGGGATGGCCGAGGCTGTGATGGCAATGGGCAAAGCGATGCGTGAGCAAAAAACTACGAATGTTACAGCGATGAGGCAACAGGCAGCTACAACTGCTAGGGTTCTTGAGAGGCTGAAGGCCAACCAAACACAGCATACACCACCACCGGTACCCCCACCTAGGCGTGAGATACATGAGGAGAGAAATCAGGATTTTCATGACCTTTCTGAGTTTCGAAAAGTGAGTCCACCATCGTTCAGAGGAGACTATGACCCGAAAAGGGCTGAGGAATAGCTAACTGAGTTAGAGAAGATTTTTACAACTATGAGATGTTAAGAGGAGCAGAAGATGTCTTTTGCAATGTATATGTTGAAAGGAGAAGCTGAGCACTGATGGAACAGTTCGAGGAGATTAATGGAGGTAGCTGGGACCCAGGTTTCTTGGGAAGTATTTAAAGTTGTCTTTTTGGATAAATACTTTCCACAACCTATGTAAGACGAAAGAAAGGTGGAGTTTCTACAACTGCAGCAAGGAAATATGACGATTGGGCAGTACGTGGCAAAATTTGAGGAGTTGTCCAAGTTTTCTTCTTCACTTCGGTACAATCCAGATGATAGATGGAAGTGTATGAAGTTCAAAATTGGGCTGAGAGAGAGTTTGAGGAGGCTGGTGAAACCTTTTGAGATTAGAGATTACCCATCCTTGATTAACAAATGCAGGGTTGTTGAACCCTTGAGTTTTAGACCACAGCATGAACAACGATCCCAAGAATCCCACAAGAGGAAAAGTTTAGAGAGTAGATCAAAAGTGAGTGCTTTGCAACATAGGGACCAGAAGGACAGAGGAAAGCAAGAATAGAAGGATAGCAGTGAGAAATTGTGTGCTAGATGTGGTAGGCACCACAGAGGCAAAGCTCGTGTTGCTGATCAGGTAATATGTTATAAGTGTGGCCAACCGGGCCATTTTGCATGGAATTGTCCTCCAAGAAAAGAGGTAAAGTCAGAGGAAAGGCTAGGGAGAGTCTACAGTATACCAAATATGAAGGCTTTACTAGCCTATAATACAGAAAAAGGTGAGTACATGATTGTACTTGTTGTGAAATTTTGTTTTCTTAAGGTTTGGTTGTACCTGTTCTTGTATGTGAGTTGTTTGGGGTTTCTTATCATTGGTAAACCAAATTTTGGGGACAAAATTCTAAAAAGGTGGGGAGAATGTAATACCCTAGAAAATCATGTTAGGTTTGTATATGGTTACAGAGGTAGCCTAATACTTACTTAACATGTCTGTATAGTTTGTGACTTTCTAAGCACGTTTAGGCACTTTGCTGTAAAACTATGTGAGAAATATAGCTGTTGTTTGTTCTAGAAGTGCCTTAAATTGCTTAGTTAGTGGAAATAAATATGGAGAGTTTGTTTTCACGTCACAAATGGGGGAACTATACTACAGTTAAAGTTTGAGAATTTTCAGAGTTAGTCTGGCATTTTTAAGCATACTGGTTATGTGTTTTAGTACTAGATTGACCCCTAGCAGATATGGAAATATCAATTTTTAGTGAAACAAAATTTTTAATGAATCTCAGGATTTATTTTAAGCTTGTTGGAAGTTAGGAAACTAGATTTGGTGAAATCTAAGTGTTCTTAACAGATACGAAGTTTTAACAAAAGACCAAACTGCCCTTAATGTGTATCTTCAAAGTGAGATGAAATCTCACTTTACTCTCCTCTCTCTCATGGGGTTTCTGCTGGAAGAAATAAAGCAAGAAAACGAAAATAGAGAAGAAGGAAACGAAGGAAGAGAAACCGAAGAGAAGAAGAGGTAGACGAAAGGAGAATCAAGTGGAGCTAGGATCCATTCTTGACTTCATCTTATTGATCTTGAGGTATGGGATTTTTGTTTCATAACTTCATTTCTTCCCTTTGGCTTCAACCTGCTACCTAGAGGTGGTTTGTTGGATAGAAGTAGGATTGACTGTGGGTTATGGATATTCATGTTGGATTTGTGTTTGTGAACATGTTAATGGCTTGAGTTTAGTAAGTATGTTGTTTCGTGATGGTTAGGAGCTTAATTAAGTTCTTGTTCTTCCATAATCTTCCAAGTTAGAAAAGTTAGGTTTATGAGTTAATTCTTGCTCATTGATCTATGATAAATGGATTAAGAAAGTATTTGATGATTCTATTATGTTTTTAGATCATTATTAAGATTTGATAATGCTCAGAACCCATAAGTTTAGTGTTAGAAATTGGTTGGAGCACTAATTATGCATAAACCACTTCTGCAGATCGTGTTTCTGGTGTTCTGGCACCTAGGCTCCAGAATTGGAGCCTCTGGACGCTCATAGTCCAGCAGCATGAAGAAATAAGACAGCACCCGAATAGCCTATGGTGTTTATCACATAACTTGAGTTGTAGATGTGGGATTGACTTGATTCTAGTGGCATTTGAAAGCTAAGACATAGAGCTATGTACTTATTAAATTTCAAAATTTTATCAATTAATTTATATTTTTGGTGAATTTATGAAAATCATCTTTTTTAGGTGACTAGAGCAGATTTCATCAGAATTTCTATTTTGATGTTTTGAAATTCCTAATTGTTAGGATTCTTTGTTTATGCCTAGCAGAGGGCGATGAGACTCTAATAGGAGTATCTAATGAAGTAGATATGTGGGGAAGGTAAATCAATTAGTATGTTATTTACTGTGGTATTTAATATCATTGTGTTTCGTGTTGGTAGTTAGGAATGTAAATCAATTGACATGCTAGTTATTGTAGTAATTGGCATTATTGTTATTCCTCATCTATATTGATAAGGGTGAGTCCTCATTGTAGATGGTCTAATGTGATTTTGAACGAGTAGGTAACCAATCCTTCCCATCACAAAGATCATTGTTCTGATCAAACATGGTTGTTGCTGAAGGCCATGTAGTTGATGAGTCTTCACTACCTGGAAAGGGTGATCATACATGATTGTAAGTGAAAAGGTAAAATACCTTCCAGATCATAGTAATGAGTTGAGGATGGTGTTTCCCTCACACCCCGTGGAATAGCTGGAGCTGAGTTTCCAGTGCTTGTTCAGAGCATATGGAAATGGGTTCCTATGTTTTGTTCAAGGCTTATGCATTTCATGACATTACCAGAGAACTGGGTTCTTGTAAATGGTTTCATTCATTTTGAATTTCATGTCTAGGATAATTGCATAGGCATAGACATTAGTCATAAAATTGGCATAGCATGGCAATTGTTTGAGCATTTGCTACCATGACATATTCATGCATTGCAGTTATATAGGCAATTGCATGTCTTTGAGATGGAGATGTTATTTGCTTCTCTGACTGAAGTGTTTAAAGGATAATTAAGTATATTATCTATTTGTATATGTTTATATAATGGTATTGGAATGCTTCTATTGAGATATATTTTCTCACCCCGATTGTGTTGCCATGTAAATCCAGATGCTAGTTCCTCAAAAGGGAAGGAGAAGATGAACGAAGATTAGCATAGTTATATATTTTTTGATTAAAAAGCTTGTATAATATGCTAGTTTCGTTATTGTAAAAGATTATGTATTACGATATGCCTTGGAGGCAGTGATGTATATATAACTTTTGTAATCGTGGCTCTCCATATTTACTCATTATGTATGAATGATATGGGATAGTTATTGATGTATGTTAGAAGTAGCAGGTCCAGTATTGGGTTACTCTTTTATATGACGATATAATTGGATAGCAAATATTGGGCTGTTACGCAAACCAACATTCTCAATCAACCAAAACTCTATTAACATAGCAAACTCAAGTTGTGATAATATCATACTAGCCTTCATCTTTAAGTTTCATTCACATTTTTAAATCATAATTCCATGTATAAAAATGCCAACAACACTAGTCACCCAAGGAAACAATCCTGTCGTGACACCTTCTCAAAAATACAATCCATTTTCATATACATTAATGCTACATAGAGATTTCCATTTCTCCATTTGCTTTCCAATTTGGCCTAGATAGCCTTCACAAGATCAAATAATCATTATCAACATGACAATTCATATTCAAGTTACTTTATACAACCAAGGAAATGGAAACAAGTCATGGCTTTACATATCAAATCCATATACAAATTGAAGTATACACATCCAAGATCAAGTCACGGCAATAGTTGATTTTAATTGCCATATTCACAAATTTATTCTCAAATCATCATTTCTATAATCAATTCAATTAACAACTAATGTAATAATCCAAGGAGTTAAATAAATCAACAAAATTAGTATTATTCCTAGGTTATGGCCGTGAGCCCTAGCTTCAAGGTACCAAAATTTTTACTTCACAATATCTCAAATTCATCACAATAATATATGGAAAAAGAAAGACAAGTTGGAACCAAAGACCACCCACACAAAATCAAGCCCAAACCATGGGCTACCATAGAGAAAAATACAAATTTTTAATCCAAGAAACATGGAAGAAGAAGAGAACACAACCCCTACCTCAAGTTCTTTAGCTTGTCACCACTTCCTTCCTTTTCTTACCTTTAGTTTCTTGCTCTTGTTTCTTGTTTTCTTCTTGATTTGCCTTGTGGATTTTCTTCTTTCTTGGGGCTGTTTCCCATTTAGAAGAAAACAAATAGGAAGAGAGAAATGTGAGACAAAAGATGCGAGGAAAAAAGATGAAAAAATAATACAGAATTGTCTACACTTTTTGGACAATGGATGACCAATATTTATTGAAAAATAGGAACCAAATTTCTCTCCTCTCAACTGCCGTATCTTTTGCTCTGTTTCTGCTTCAGTAGATGTGAAAATGAAGCCCAAATTGTGAAGGAAAATGTCAAATAAACAAAGATAAAGATGAAGCCTTTGTTGGTTAGAGAATGAAATAAATAATTTATCTTCTCTTCTTTTTGGTCTTTGTTGTTCACTTACAAAAGAGAGAATAGGAGGAAGAAAAGTGATAAATGAAGAAAAGTTGAATGGGAAAGTTCTGGAGACGTGGGGGCGGTGGAGAAATATAATATGAATCAAAAGAATTATGCAGAAACTTTTCTATTAGATATGTATACTTTAGTTTTTCAAAATTATATTTCTAAGTGTCTATAAATATTATAAAAAATTTTAAGACTCATCTTAGTCCTCAGATCCATTTTTTTTCCATAACTTTTCTTATAGTGTTATTTATCAGTTAAGCTTTATTACTCAGTCTCAAGTTAAATTAAACCGTGGATTAAGTAATTATGTTTACTGATGCTTGTTTTAGTTGGTATTTTATACTAACATATTTTTCATATTTTACTTGTCATTTCAATGAAATTTCATAATTTTCTGAGATGTTTAACTGTCTTGGCTATTTTTTAGTAGTATCCTTAAAAATACCAAACTTGCTCTGTTATTCCTCCAAAATTTTCCATAACTCTTATCAATTATTCTTAGCTAGAAAATAAAATTTTCCATATTTATTTCCATCATATCAACTGATTTAGCAGACACTTTAATTATTCTATTGTATTCATTGTCATAGAATTACGCTCAAACGAGTTACGAAAATTATCTGAATTAATAGATAATTCTTACCAGTCATACTGAGCTTCTATAACTTTGATTAGAGCTATTAGGTAGGGAGGATGTTACAATTTTCCCCCCTTTTATAAATTTTGTCCTCAAAATTTGCTTGGCTTATATAAAAGCTCCAAACAACTTCAAATTATATTGAATTTAAGTCATTATTACTCCATAACCCCTTCACTTGAGGGATTTATTTTCTTCTAAAGTCTCTCACTACCCCATTCAAGATCTTCTGAACTTTGCAATCCTATTGTAAAATTCTTAAAAATATTCTCCCATTTCCATTCTAGGATTTCTAAGAGTTGCCAACGTCTAGATGGCCCTTGATACTCTACCTTAACCTTTTGATATATCTATATATATATATATATATATAAGACATCTGGACATATATTTTGTTATTTCTTTTTTTATACTTGACCATCAAAACATCTTATCGAGGTCATGATACATCTGTGTCACTCCAAAATGGATGGTATGCTTGCTTTTATGGGCTTTTTCATGTGCAACTTTGATTTGAGTTCTTAATTATTTTGAATCTCCAATCTATTCAAACCAAGACTATGGGGCAACGTAGTCATTGCTAAACTCAAGTTTCTATAACTTTCTAATAATTCAATTTCTTACATCATCATATAGAATACTTGCAGAAGTTTTCTGCTTAGTATATTGACCACCACATTGGCCTTATCCAGATGACACCTCAATTCACAATCGTAATCTCTCAAAAACTTAATCTATTTCTTTTACCCCATATTCAATTCCTTTTAATCAAATAAGTATTTTGAACTTTTATGGTCACTAAAGACCTTAAACTTAACATCTTACAAATAATGTCTCTAAATCTTCAATGCATCTCTATGTCTTCAGTGCATAAATCACTGCTGCAAATTCTAGATCATGGTAAAATAGATTTTCTTCTTCATCTTTCATTATTCCTCACAAATCATATATTTCATAATATCTCATCAATCTCTTATTCAACACATTGCATCAGTCTTCAAGTTTCATAATTCAATATATTACTCTTCATATCTCTTACATCATAAATCAAATGCCTCATCTTTAATCATACTTCATTCTTTTATTCTATGTTATATACTATTTTATTCATATATTATCTTTATTTAAAGGATATGGAGGGTATATCCATCCTCCTTTACCATTCACTTGCATATTCATCATTCATTCCTCATTTATTGTGTTTCTTTTCATCATTCTTCAAATTTCATAATTCGCTATATCTCGTTCTTTGATAATTCTTATTATCACTCAGAAGGTATGGAGGGAATGTTCATGCTCACAGTATCATTCTATTCCCATTCATATTCTCTTAGTAGTATTCTACTTTTAGGTTGACGCACTTCAACCTATTCGTGACACTGCTAGGTATGTCACACAGAGCTTCTCCATATTTAGGGTAACCCAAACCACAACCTATGAGGGGAATACCATCCTCATTTCTAAGGTTATGGGTGTGAGGGAAATACCATCCTCCCACTATTATTTCATTCTCATACATATGCTTGGTAAGTGAGGGAAATACCATCCTCACAATACCATGCATACCAGGATCACCTCTGCCAACTAGAAAGAATTTGAAGAGGGAGAGGGCATCATTCATCCTCAATCCTCCACTACTCTGGAAGGAAGGGAAATATCATCCTTAACCTTCCATTCTAACCAAAGTAAGGATCCTTTTCTCATTCTATGATATGGAAGGTATGTTACCTCTTCACTTACAATCATGTTTGATCACCCAAAGATAATGATATCATCCTCATTAACAAAGTTATAAGAAACAATGATGCTAATTATTACAATAACTAGCATGCCAATTGATTTAAATTCATAACCATAAATGTGAAACACATTGGTGTCAATTATTGCAATAGATATCATACCAATTGAATTACATCCATAATCTCAAATATGAACAACAATGATGCTAAATATCATAATAAATCACATACCAATTGATTTACATTCACTACACAAACACTTCATTAAATATTCCTACTAGAGTTTTAACACTCACTAAGAAGTATAAAAGAAGAATCTACAACAATAGACAACTCCATTGTGTCAAACAACAATTTGTATTCAAGTCTGGAAGTCACACCTTAGCGCAAAACCTCTCATGCCATGGCGCCCAGCTCTTTGCCTCTCACGCCTCGACATGGCTCTTAGTCACGCCGTGGCATCAAGCTCTCGAATTCATTTACTAGAACTCATGCCTCGGCGTGGCATCAGTCACGTCGCGGCGTGAGAAGCTTCTGCAGAATTCTGCATATACGGGAACTATTCCATTGGAACAAAACCCTCCTCCAATCACTTATAACTCAATTCCAAGTGATTTCCAACATCAATTGAGATCCATTAACACCTTGTAACTCTTATACAACTTTAATTTCACTCAAACAAGGAATCATGAATCAATCACCCACTTAAAAACCTAAAACCCCACAACTAACACATATGGAAAGAAAGGTGTTTAAGGGCTGAAAAATCAATCTCCATGCAACCAACAACTCGAAAATAAACTATCCTCTAGTTCTCTAACAAGAATCAAGCCTAAAACACCAAAATCACCATAAGAATCCACTTCTCACATCAAGAACTCTTAAGAACCAAATGAAGAACATTGAAGAAAAGAGTGAAACACAAAGTCCCCCTACCTCAAACTCAAAAATTGAAAGAACTAAGAAGCTCCTCTCCTTCCTTTCCTTCTTCCTCCTCTTTGTTAGTTGAATCTCCTCATTTGCCTTGTTTCTTTCTTTTCCCATTGTGTCTTCCTGCTTCAACTGTGAGATGAGATTGAGAAATGAGAGAAAATATGTCATTTGAGACTTAAATAAGTCAAAGCAACAGAAACATTGAAGAAACCATGTGATACTTTGTCACTTAAGTGACTTATCCAAAATCTTGATATGTTAAGAACACTTAGATTTCACCAAATCAAGTCTCTTATCTTCCAACAAGTTTAAAATAAATCCTAAGATTCATCAAAAATCTTGTTCCACCATTTTCATATTTTCCCATATTTACTGGTAGTCAATCCGTCATTAAAACACATTCTCAGTATGCTTAAAAATGCCAACCTAACTCTGATGTACCTCAAATTTTAACTGCTCCATCTTCCACATATTTGTGACCTAAAAATAAATTGTCCACATTTATTTCCATTAACTAAGCAGTTTAAGCCAATACCGAGGCTAATAATAGCTATATTTCACACATAGTGCTACAGCAAAATAATTAAACATGCTCAGAAGGTCACAAAATTAAATAGGCATGTTAAGCAAGTATTATGCTAACCATGTAGCCATTTACAAGTCTAACATGTTTTTCATAGGTGTTATATTTCTTCCCTCCTTTTTAAAATTGTGTCCCCAAAATTTGGATTACCCAATGTAAGTAGTCCTAACAACTCACATGTAAAAATAGGTGCAACCAAATATGAAAGAAACAAAATTCACCAACAAACTCACCTTTACCTGAATCAGGAGACTGTGATGTCTCCTTTCCTTCCAAACAGTGAACTCTCCCAGTCTAACATCTGACTTTGCCTCCTTTCGGTGAGGGCAGCTCCTTGCAAAGTGGTCTGTCTTGCCATAAGTAAAACATGTTATTAGGTCTGGAGCACTCCTCTTTGATTTATTCTTTGTTCTCTTCTGCTTGTAGTAGTCTTGTGACCGATGCTCCTAGTGTGACCTAAAACTGAGGGGCTCTACCACTCTACACTTGTTGACCAAGGTAGGGTAATCCCGAATCTCAAAGGACTTTACTCAGCATCCCCCTTCAACATGTATGCAGTAAAAGACAAATTCTGGTCCTCTATGCGCCTCATGACAACAAAGATTTTCTCCAACTTTGTTATCCACCCTTCAGTTTTCACTAGATCATACTCCCCTCTGAAGAATGGAGGAGTAGCCTTCAAAAACTCTAACAGATCATGAAAATCCTGGTTTCTCCCCACCTACACCAACTGTGCTAGCTAGTGTTGTGTCGGTTGAGTATGTAACACCCCTTTTTAAGGAGGGAACGTAACACCATGATCAAGAAACGGAAACAATACTAAATAAAACAAGACCCGGTTCATTATATTATAGGTAAACTTTGCTTGGTCGTAAATGTATAAATAAATTAGTGAATATCTTTATTTTTCTACAAAATAATAAAATAAAGTGACAAAACGTAGTTACAGCAAAGAGTAAAATAAGAGTAAACTATACATTTGAATGACATACATATATATATATTTATATCAAACTTGTTTAGTTACATCACCAAATGTACAAAAAGTAAGAGCTTTACATGCCCCAAAATATTGCACATATACAACCCACCAAAAAGACAAAATATCAAGCCCACAAAAGATTTACCAGTAGCCATCAGCAGCTACCATCAGCATTAGCCCCTAAGGCGAATGAGAAGAAACCATGGCTGGATCCTCCTCGAGGTCTTCCTCGTTAGAGGAAACCTTCATCGGAGCCACCGAGTTTCGAGCGGGGGCTCGGGCAGAAGAGAGGAAAGAATCCTCCTGTGGGGAGTAATAACGTTCATCCCACATATCCCGAATGGGCAAATAAAACTCTAAATGTAAACGAACACTACAAGTGAAAATAGGCGGATCATAACGCCCCTAAGCTAGAGACACCATCACGTCTCTAAGGTAAATGCAGTGATCTGTAGCCAGGTTGATATGTCAGCAGTCTGGACCTCTAAGGAAAGTTAGTCTCAAGTAACCCAAAAAGCCTTGCGGACGAGACGTCATGATCAAAACAAGTACTAGTCAAAGTCAGGCCAAAAGCCAAGGAACTCATGTACTTCCCCTTCCTCGTTGGCGTCTTTGGAGAAACATACAAATAGACAGAATAGTAGAAATATAGAAAAGAGGTAAGATATCCTACATTCATTACCAATTACGGCAGTAAAGAAACAGAACGGCGTAGGGCGCCCACATAGCATCACAAGAATAATAAATAGTATCAAGAAGCAGATATTAAACAGCTTAACAATTTTAGGCAGTTATAACATTAATAAGATAGCAGTTCCAATCGTCATATAAATTAAATACCAAATAATACATTGACTCACTATGCACATGTACATGATATCAAAATCCTACTCCATGGAGCTAGACACAAACATCGGAGAGAATGATTAGGAGATATGTCTAAAACTCGACCGCCGAGGCCAACAAGTGCTATAAGTCTCAATTTATCAACGTGCACATCATGGCATTATACAAGACATTCTACACTAGATCATGATATAGGACAGTGTCTCGGTCCGGATCATCGGTGCATTTGAATCAATCTATCCTACGGCCTAGAAGAGCTACCAACTGACCTTCGTGAGACACCCGTACCCCAACGCCCCCAAGGTTAATAGTATAACCTACACTAATCTACTCGCACCCGCATATAGGTGTGATTCAATCTCCTAAGCAACATGGCCTCAACAATAGTCCATCGGACTTTTCACAATGCATGTTAACACAATGCATATCCATTACACCAGTGCTTGCTCAAAATAAATCCTAAGATTCATAAAAAATATTGTTCCACCATTTTCATATTTTTCCATATTTGTTGGTAGTCAAACTGGCATTAAAACTCACTCTCAATATGCTTACAAATGCTAAACTAACTCTGATTTACCTCAAATTTTAATTACACCATCGTCCACACATTTGTGACTTAGAAACAAATTCCTCACATTTATTTCCATTAACTAAGAAGTTTAAGCCAATATCGGGGCTAATAACAGCTATATTTCGCACATGGTGCTATAGCAAAATGACTAAACATGCTCAGAAGGTCACAAAATTAAACACGCATGTTAAGAAAGTACTAGGCTACCCTTGTAACCATTTACAAGTCTAACATGTTTTTCATAGGTGTTACATTTCTCCCCTCCTTTTTCAAATTTTGTCCCCAAAATTTGGTTTACCTAATGTAAGTAGTCCTAACAACTCATATGTAAAAATAGGTGCAACCAAATATGAAAGAAACAAAATTCACCACCAAACTCACCTTTACCTGAACCAGGGGACTGTGATGTCTCCTTGCCTTCCAACTAGTAGACTCTCCCTAGTCCAACATTTGACTTTGCCTCATTTCGGTGAGGGCAGCTCCTTGCAAAGTGGCCTGTCTTGCCACAAGTAAAACATGTTATCATGTCTGCCGTACAAGCTTTATCCCCGTGACATTTATCACACTTGGCACAATTCTTCCCACGGTCATATATTTGAATCCACTTTCCCTTATCATTCTTATCTCTATACTATGGAGCACTCCTCTCTGACCTATCCTCTGTGCTCTTCCGCTTGTCGTTGTCATGTGAACGATTCTCCTAGTGTGACCTAAAATTGAGGGGCTCTACCACTCTACACTTGTTGACCAAGGTAGGATAATCACAAATCTCAAAGGGCTTTACTATTCTCTTTATACTATCTCTCAAGCCGATTTCAAATTTTACACACTTCCAATTATCATCAGGGTTGTATCTAAGAGTAGAAGAAAATTTGGACAACTCCTCAAACCTCGCCACATGCAATCCAATAGTCATGTTGCCTTGTTCCAACTGTAAAAACTCCATCTCTCTATTCTCTTGCACATTTTCTGAAAAGTATTTCTCCAAGAATGCAATCCTAAATACTTCCCATCTAACCTGAGTTCCTGCCATTTTCATCATTCTCCTCGCACCAGTTCACCAGTGCTCAGCATCCCCCTTCAACAAGTATGCAACAAAGGAAATCTTTTGCTCCTATGTGCACCTCATAATAGCAAAGATCTTCTCCAACTCTATTATCCACTACTCAGCTTTCGCTGGATCATACTCCTCTCAGAAGGATGGAGGACTAGCCTTCAAAAACTCTGACAGATCATCAAAATCCTGGTTTCTCTCCACCTACACTACTTGTGCTGGCTGAGGTTGCGTCGGTTAAGTACCTTGATTTCTGTGCCATCTGTTCAAACATTCTAGTAGTTGCAGTTGCCTGCTCCCTTATTGTATTAATAGTTGTAGTCATTTGATCTTACATTCCAATTACCATTGCCATCACGGCCTCGGCCATATTTGGACCTTCACTCGTGGAGTTCCTAGTTTCCCAAGTCCTCTTTGGTGGTGCCATAGTTTCCTGTGTACACAGAACAATACATATTGAGTTGATTAGTCCTCAATATCATGTAACCATGTAAAAGTAGCTAATAGCAAATCAACCTAAGACAAGTCATGTAATTCTATTTAAACATATCAAACAAGAGACGTAAAAATGCATAATACGCAAAGGAACTCCTAAACATGCCTAAGCATAGTCAGTCCTTACCCTGGCTTAACAAGATGAACTATTCTGATACCATAATGTAACATCCTGAATTTAATAACGACAGTATAACCTGTATTATACCACAAAAATTAGATCTAGGAATGCTACTATCTACTAAAATATTTCTGATATAACGTAACAACATTATACAAGAAAATATGAGTCACAAACAAACGAATATATACATATTATCGGTATTTCTCATAAATACAAACTATGTACAAGGTTTTCAAGCTAAACCTCTCCAGGTACAAAGATACACATTTTCCAAAAGAGCTTAAAATAATACTATTCTAAGTCTTCATTTTCCACAAGGCTTCTTTCCTGGAATCATCATGGAAACACACACATGGGGTGAGAATCACATATTCTCAGTAGTTAAATCTGTAAAACATGTCATCACAATCATTCTATCTATTTCGGGGAAAAACACAATTCTAAACTAAAGTCTCATACATAATAAGCTAGAAAAGTGGTAAAAGCCAAAAGCATGTCATTTCTCTTCTCGAAATAGATTCTCATTTTATACATTTGTATAGAAAAATCATTTCCATACATATTCACCACATTCTCAACAGATGGCAACCCGCCATGCTTAGCAACAACCCATACAATTATCATCCTATGCTAAATTATGCCTTATGTTCATGTCTATGCAACATCTTAAAATGATTCATTAAGTCATCTATTCTCGAAAGTGGATACTTATTCTTGATTGTGACCTTATTCTATTGGCGATAGTCCACATACAATCGCGAAGTACCATCCTTCTTTCGGACTAGCAACACCGGTGCTCCCCATGGTGACACACTGGGTCTAATAAATTGCTTTTCCAAGAGTTCTTCTAGCTACTTCTTAAGCTCAACTTACTTTGATGGTGACATTCTGTAAGGCGCTATAAATACAAGACTAGATCCAGGTACAATATCAATAGTGAACTCTATCTCTCGCTGTAACACCCATCTTAGGATGCCACATTTATGTTACAAAATTTCCAGATTAACCTTATTTAGATAACGTAAGTTGTAGGGAAAAATATGAAATTTAAAATTTCTTAATAACAAGAAAATAAACTTAGCAGAAAATAAAATATCACATCATCATTACAAATAATTTACATCATTTATACATATCCAAGTCTCTGGTTATACATATACAAATCTTTAACACTGTCATACTATAAACATTACAAACTAGTCACTCCAAAAAGTATAAACACTATTTACATTGACATCTTTGCCCAAGTACTACTAGGCAGCTGAGCCCTCAGAAGTAGCCGGACCCTCAGATGGGTTCTCCTCGGATTCCCCGGGTGGGGGAATTCCAACTCTACGTAAAGTCCGGGGAGGAAATGTCCGAGCGGACGATACAACACTACTCTCTCTAGGGGTGCGATAGTACGCTCCCCAGTGCTGCCTAATGGATATAGGGAACTCTAATTGTACATAAATAGTAACAAAAAAGTAAGGGTTCCCGACTGTAACCTACTCATTCTAATATTTACATCTCCTAAATAATATATACTCCTCTCTCAAGATCTTCAGTCCATGCCTCGTCCCCTCCAATAAATGTCAGTCTCATGTAACCCAGGAAGCTAGGGATCTCCACCGCCATCAGAACTCGAAGTTCTCAACAGAATCTAGACCTTTCTCTGCTTCTCGCTCTACGTCTGGCTCGGTGTCTTAATAATACATAAACATGATACAACATTTACATACAAGAGGTGAGATCACCTATGCCAATACCACTATGGTAGCAATGAAGATAATCACATACAAAATATCATACAGATGTTATACTATAATTACAGTTATGCCACTAACCTCATATATCATCATTACACAGGAAATAAAAGAATAATTACGATTATGCTATCTTCAATACTCAAGTATTCAGTATTTTAATTATCACAAGTAAGAATTACACATGAGTAAGAATCACAATAATATATCCCCTATGAATGCAAATGTGAATGCAATGTACACTGACTTAATATCCTACTCCATGGAGCTACAACTCAAGTCGGAGAGAGTGACTGAAAAGATCTGTCGGCACCAACATGCTTCAGACCACGTGCTCAAGTTCTGCACATCTAGCATATGCACGACAGTCTTTATCAAATCATGATTAGGGATAGTGTCTCGGTCTGGATCATTGGTGTGTTGCATCGGTCTAACCCACGGTACAGAAGAGCTACCAACTGTCCATTGTAGGCAACCCGCACCCCAATGCCCCCAAGGTCAATCAGTGACCTACACTACGCTTATTGCACCCACTCAGGAGGTGTAATCTCTCCTAGGCAACTTGCCTTACACAGTCCTTTGGACCTTTTCAATGCATGTACTATGCACTATTCACAATTTCCATTGATATCCCATGTGCAGGGTTCATATAATAATTTAACAGTAATGTTACTGTAATTTAATCGCGTAATCATATTTTCATATTTTCTCACTCGCGACTCAATTGTCGCCTTTTCAAATCACGTAGTGATTTTTCGATGTTTTCCAATCGCGTAACTATTTTTCATACGTTTTAAATCAGAATTACTGTTTTACTCATTTTAATATTAAAATTTACTGTATTTTTCTCATATTTGCAAAATAGTCCTTTAAAATACATAATTACATATTCGTCCCTCAAAACAGATTAATTATACTTTCGTCCCTCAAAACACATAATTTACATTTTCGTCCCTCAAAATACAGTATTTTCACTATAACCCCTCAAAATTTTATATTTACATAATAACCCCATATTTCCATGGCATTGTCAATTGAGCCCCTTCCTCATAAAATTTACTGTGTAAATTTCATATACATACAGTATAAGTTTTGCTACAGTATATATTTCACATACACACATATTATCAGTTCCTTAAGCATTATAGCATACAGGCAAGAATCGAAATAAAATCAGATCTCACAGACACTACACGTACAGACATAGAAACACAAGCAATCACATCCCAAATACAATCCAAACATAGAAACACAATCAAGCACATCTCAATACAGTTCAATCAATACAGTCCAAGAACCTCAAATAATAGGTGAATAAATCCTTAAGGATTTTTCACCGAATAAACCATCCTCATACTACCAGAACATGGGTGGTAAGGTTGAATCTCCCTCTTACCTCTTGAAGACAAGCTTTGTAAGCTTTCCTCCCTTGCCTTGAAACTTTGTTAATCTCCTAACAAGCCCTAAAATTTTCAAGAAAAATTAGTGAAGGACCATACAAGAATCAAGGTTGAAAACTATGGAAAAATCATGGTTAATAAAATTAAAATCAAACTTGGAATCATTAACTTAAAGCTTACCTCTTTAGGAAGAAGATTGAAGAAGCTTAGGACCTTGTGAAGAAGAAATGATTAGAGTAAGCTTTGAGTCAAAACAAACCAAAAGATGAGTGTTTAAAAGGATGGATGGTGTGAGTTCAAGGTAATGACCGGTTGGAAGAAGAAAAGGAAAATGGAAGATGCGTGAGTTTCCCTTGGTGTTTGAGAGAAATAGATTTATATCTTGATAAATAGAAAAGTGAAGAATGAAGACAATTTGGGAAGGTCACTGGCCGTGTATATTTGGGAGACAATTGGAAGAATTACTTGAGAAGTAAAAAGTGAATAATGAGGAAGTGAGTAAGCTGCTGCCAAGCCGTGTGATCTCACGTGAAATGTGGATGATTTTACTTAGAAAATTATCTAATTTTGAGTGCATAATACAACTGCCAACCGTGGATGATTTGTGACATTTGGAGAGCTTTATTTGCATGGTTATCCACTCCTTCCAAATTTGCCCATGAGTCTTCATTGTCTTGTGTTCTTTGTGAATGACGTGAATGACATTTTGCTTGAGCAAATAGCCATGCATTAATTGCACAAGGACACTCACTTCTCATTGGTCACAAGCTTGACTTTGCATGGCATTTGAATATTCAAATATCACATATAGGCTTCACAAATGTGCTGAACCGTGCTGCTATTTCTGCTGGACGTGGCTGCTGTTTCTGCTGCTCCAAATTGTTGCTGGACCGTCCAAAATTCTGCTGCTGTTGGGCCTCCAAATTCTGCTGCTGGTCCATGGTGTTTTAGGTGAGTTTAAGTCTTTAATTCATCATTAGTTCAAGCCTAGTTACTAGTTAATTGGTTAGCTAATTAATTGGATTTAATCTCCTAACCATTCTTACTTAATCCTTCAAGTACATAACTAATTTAGTTTAACATATTTAACTTATATCTAATACATATTTAACATGCATCATCACCTCTAATTAGAATTAGGATATTAAATTAAAGATTAAGTTACAACTAATCCCTAATCAAGTTAGTTTACTTAATTTCTTAATTAGGTAATTAGGACAACTAAATTAAAGTTAATTAGTTTCCTCAATAAAAGTCAAGTAATTATTGTTGACCCAATCTTATCCATTAATCTTATCTATGGTGAATATTACTTGATAGTTTTGGTAAGCTTTGTTTTACACCATTGATTGAATCAATGGTGAAGATCAAAACTTCTAAGTCAAGCTTCAAATCTAATGGTCCACAAGGAAGTCTAAACTTCTTTCCTTGACCAATTCTCATTGGTTAGAAAAGTCTAGCCAATTGTTTTGACTATATCCTATTGGTTCACTTTAATTTTACTTACAAGAAATGTTCTAAACACTTTTTCTTATTAATTAAAACTTATCGGGTCTAACATTCATAGCAACGACCGCTATAAACGCAATCACGGATATTTATCAATACAATATTATTATTTTTACGATAGATTCTAAAAATTTAAAAGATTCTTTTCTGAGTCACTCAGATTCGAGTTTAGTAAGATCCCCCGTTTCTAAATGAGGTAGATCAGAATTTCCCCGGCCTGAAAAATTATTATTTTTCCTAGCCAGGAGCAAATCACACAAAATGATCAAGTATGATCTCAGAACAGTCAAATTATTTTTATACCACAAAGAAAATACCAAAACAGTGTAATTCTGCTATTATCATTCATATAGTCAAAATTTGGGGTGTTACAACTCTCCCCCTCTAAAATAAAGTTTCGTCCTCGAAACTTGACATACACTTAACGCAAAAACGAATACTGCTCTCTAATCTTTTCTTCCAATTCCCATGTGGCTTCACCACTTACGTCGTTCCAAACTACTTTAACTAATGCAATGTCCTTTCCTCGAAGCTGCTTTATCCTTCGGTCTTCAATCTTGACTGGAACTATTTCATAGGTCAAGTTCTCCTTTAGTTGTACAGTGTCTGGTTTGATAATGTGAGTCGAATCTGGAATATATTTCCGTAGTTGTGATACGTGAAATACATTATGAAGATTTGATAAAAATGGCGGCAGCGCGACTTGATAAGCTACCGGACCTATCCGATGAAGTATCTGATACGGTCCGATAAACTTGGGTGTAAGCTTCCTTGACTTGATGACTCGTCCAACTCCAGTCATAGGCGTCACACGTAAAAATACATGGTCACCTTCTTCGAATTCCAGTGGTCTTCGCCTTTTATCTGCATAGTTCTTTTGCCGCGTCTGAGCTGTCCTCATCTTGTCTTGGATCATCTTTACCTTTTCAGTTGTCTGCTGCACAAATTCAGGTCCTATCATAGTGCTTTCACCATCCTGGTACCAACACAATGGTGTCCTACATCTTCTCCCATATAAGGCTTCATAGGGTGCCATCCCTATACTCGAATGGAAACTATTGCTGTAGGTGAACTCTATCAATGGCAGAAATTCATCCCAACCACCAGTTTGCTCTAAAACACAAGCCCTCAACAAGTCCTCCAACGACTGAATTGTTCTTTCTGACTGACCATCAGTTTGTGGATGGTAAGCAGAACTCAAATGTAGATTTGTCCCCATCGCTTCTTGTAGACTAGTCCAAAATCTTGATGTGAATCGTGGATCTCGATCAGAAATTATACTGGATGGTACACCATGAAGTCTAACAATTTCATTGATGTATATCTGAGCTAACTTCTCCATTGAGTACTTAATATTAATCGGTAGAAAATGCACCGACTTTGTAAGCCGATCAATAATTACCCATATAGAGTCGTGACCTTTCCGAGTTCTTGGTAGCCCCGTAACGAGATCCATTGCTATGTCATCCCATTTCCATTTAGGAATAGACAAAGGTTGCAACATTCCTGATGGTCTCTGGTGTTCTACTTTGGCCTTCTGACAAGTCAAACAGGATGATACGTACTCAGCTACATCTCACTTCATTCCTTGCCACCAATACAGCTGTTCAAATCTTGGTACATCTTTGTGGCTCCTGGATGCATACTCAACTTGCTTCTATGAGCTTCATTCAAAATCAATCTCCTAAGTTCTAGATCGTTTAGCACGCAAACTCTCCCTTTGAACTTCAAAATTCCATCAACACCTTCACTGAATTCTAATTCTGCTCCTTGACTTCTTGCTTCCTTTGCTTCTTGCAAATATTGATCACTATTTTGCCCTTCTCGTATTTTATCCATCAGATCATTCGAAATGGTGATCATATTCAAACATATCTTCCCCGGTATCAACTTCACAGATAATCGCATATCCCGAAATTCTTCTATCAACTCCTTCTCCTTCATCATCATAATAGAAGCATTAAGCGATTTTCTACTCAAAGCATCCGCTACGACGTTCGCCTTTCCAGGATGATATTGTAACTGAAAGTCATAATCTTTCAGAAACTCGAGCCAACGCCTTTGTCTCATGTTCAACTCTTTCTGGTCGAACAGATACTTCAAACTTTTGTGATCACTAAACACAGTGAACATTGCCCCATAGAGAAAATGTCTCCATACCTTCAACGCAAACACCACTGCTGCTAGCTCCAAGTCATGAGTCGGATAATTCCTCTCATGCACTTTCAACTGCCTCGACGCATATGCCACAACCTTACGGTTCTGCATAAGTACACAACCTAATCCTTGATAAGAAGCATCACAGTACACCTCGAAAGGTTCATTCGGATCAGGTAGAATCAACACTGGTGAAGTAGTCAGTCGTCGTTTCAACTCCTGAAAACTTTCCTCGCATGCATCAGTCCACACGAATGGTTGATTCTTTCGTGTAAGTTGGGTAAGAGGTCCTGCAATCTTTGAAAACCCTTCTATGAATCGTCGATAGTAACCGGCTAATCCGATGAAACTACGGATCTCCGATACAGTCTTCGGTCTTTCCCATTCAACAACTGTCTCCACTTTAGAAGCATCAACCTCAATTCCATCTGCCGATATGACATGCCCCAAGAATTGTACTTCGCTCAACCAAAATTCACACTTGGAATACTTGGCATATAGTTTATTTTCCTTCAAAATCTGGAGAACCACTCTGAGGTGTTCAGCATGTTCCTCCTGACGTCGAGAATAAATTAAGATGTCATCAATAAAGACAACAATAAATTTATCCAAGTATGAACGGAAAAGTCTGTTCATGAAATCCATAAATATTGCAGGTGCATTAGTCACACCAAAAGGCATCACTTGGTACTCATAATGCCCGTATCGAGTCCGGAACGCAGTCTTCGGAATATCCTCCACCTTTACACGTATCTGGTGATAACCAGAACGTAAGTCAATCTTAGAAAATATGGTGGCTCCTCGCAATTGATCCAACAGATCATCAATCCTCAGTAGGGGATACTTATTCTTGATTGTAATCTTGTTCAGCTGTCGATAATCCACACATAGCCGAGAAGTCCCATCCTTCTTCTTTACCAACAACACTGGGAGCTCCCCAGGGTGATACACTTGGTCTCACAAATTGCTTTTCCAAAGAAATCTTCCAATTGCTTCTTCGGTTCGGCCAACTCTACGGTGACATTCTGTAAGGTGCCATAGATATAGGTCCAGCTCCAGGTACCAAATCAATAGAGAATTCAATCTCCCTTTCTGGTGGTAATCCCGGTATATCTTCAGGAAACACTTCGAGAAATTCATTTACTACAAAGATATCCTTCAGAACATCTTCACAGTGAACCTCCAAGGAAAATATCAACAAGTATCCTAAGTCTCCTTCCTTTAAACAAGCTTCCACTTGAGTAGCCGTTAAGAATTTAGAATCCTTAACCTCAGGAAAAACTAACGTCTTACTCGAACAATCAATCAGGATATGGTTAGAGGATAACCAATCCATTCCTAAGATTATATTAATCTTAGAAAGAGGCAAACAGATCAAATCCACATGAAAGATTCTACCCCTAACACATACAGGGCAATTCAAACATACTTTTGTAGTTATCACAGGTTTATCAGTAGGAGTAACCACAGTCAAATCATATGGCAATGTAGTCACAGTCAATCCCAAACGCTCCACACAATCACATGCAATGAAAGAATGTGTTGCTCCAGAATCATATAACACTGTTAAAGGGTTACCTTTAATGGCACACTCCTCCATTATCAAGTCCTCAGATTTAGCGGCTTCCTCCCCGCTCATAGTATATACTCGACCACCCGCCTGTGGCCTTATAGTACGAACATTGCTCACTGATGGCTCTGCCTTCAACTGATCACAGTCTCTGGAAAAATGTCTAGGCTTCCCACATCTATAACAGATCACCCCCTTATGCTGACAGTCTCTAGTAAGATGTCCTTTCCCACACTTAAAACATTTAAGTGCAGAAGTTCCAGTTGAAGCTGTCTTACTACCACTTGAACTTCCCCCAACTAATTGTTGTCGATTCTGACTTGTTGCTGGTTTAGTGTATGGTTTCTGTTGATGACGGTTGCCACCGCTACCCCTTCCTCGTTGGAACCGTGCTGGTCCAAAGTTCTTAGTCCTTGCCGCCCGTTGGTTATTGATTTCCTCAATCTTGCGACACTTGTCCAATAACACCGGAAACTGATTAATATACACCGTCGCTAAAGCTCTCTTGATGTCAAGCCTCAACCCCTCTTCGAATTTCCTACACATCCATTCCTCATCTGGATGCATCTGAAAGTACCTCAAAAACTTAGACAAGCTTTCGAACCTTGCTGCGTACTCGCTCACAGTCATTGCTCCTTGCCTCAGACTAAGGAACTCCATCTCCTTAGCATGTTGCACACTCGCTGGAAAATATTTCGCCAAAAAATTCTGTCTAAAGAGCTGCCATGTTACAATTCTTCCTTCAGCTTCAATTAATCTTCGAGCTCCTGCCCACCAGGCCTCTCCATCTCCAACTAGCACAAATGTCGCGAAAGTAAGTTTTTGCTCATCAGTACAACCCATACCATCAAATATCTTCTCTAATTCCTTAATCCACAGATTAGCCTTCTCTGGATCAAACTCTCCATGAAACTTAGGCGGATTATTCCTTCGAAATTCTGACAAGCTATGAGCATCATCAGTTGCTCTCTGATTCAGCTGTACAACAACTTCAGCGATCCTTTGTATTGCTGCTATAGCTACAGCTATATTCTGATTGTCATTGCCGGCGTTCTCATATTCTGCTCTAGTATTAACACGCCCTCTTCCTCTTCCAGCCATTTCGTCTTTCTCAAGTCAACTGGACAACAAAATTAAGAGTTGAAATCAATCTTCTAGTAATATGGTTTCCTTTCCGACAAACAAACACAGAGAAACACGCAACTTAACAAGACAGACCTAACCACAAACCCAAAAGACTCTAACTTGGGCTCTAATACCAACTAATGTAACACCTACCTTAGGATGCCACATTTATGTTACAAAATTTCCAGATTAACCTTATTTAGATAACGTAAGTTGTAGGGAAAAATATGAAATTTAAAATTTCTTAATAACAAGAAAATAAACTTAGCAGAAAATAAAATATCACAGCATCATTACAAATAATTTACATCATTTATACATATCCAAGTCTCTGGTTATACATATACAAATCTTTAACACTGTCATACTATAAACATTACAAACTAGTCACTCCAAAAAGTATAAACACTATTTACATTGACATCTTTGCCCAAGTACTACTAGGCAGCTGAGCCCTCAGAAGTAGCCGGACCCTCAGATGGGTCCTCCTCGGATTCCCCGGGTGGGGGAATTCCAACTCTACGTAAAGTCCGGGGAGGAAATGTCCGAGCGGACGATACAACACTACTCTCTCTAGGGGTGCGATAGTACGCTCCCCAGTGCTGCCTAATGGATATAGGGAACTCTAATTGTACATAAATAGTAACAGAAAAGTAAGGGTTCCCTGACTGTAACCTACTCAGTCTAATATTTACATCTCCTAAATAATATATACTCTCTCTCTCAAGATCTTCAGTCCATGCCTCGTCCCTCCAATAAATGTCAGTCTCATGTAACCCAGGAAGCTAGGGATCTCCACCGCCATCGAACTCGAAGTTCTCAACAGAATCTAGACCTTTCTCTGCTTCTCGCTCTACGTCTGGCTCGGTGTCTTAATAATACATAAACATGATACAACATATACATACAAGAGGTGAGATCACCTATGCCAATACCAGTATGGTAGCAATGAAGATAATCACATACAAAATATCATACAGATGTTATACTATAATTACAGTTATGCCACTAACCTCATATATCATCATTACATAGGAAATAAAAGAATAATTACGATTATGCTATCTTCAATACTCAAGTATTCAGTATTTTAATTATCACAAGTAAGAATTACACATGAGTAAGAATTACAATAATATATCCCCTATGAATGCAAATGTGAATGCAATGTACACTGACTCAATATCCTACTCCATGGAGCTACAACTCAAGTCGGAGAGAGTGACTGAAAAGATCTGTCGGCACCAACATGCTTCAGACCACGTGCTCAAGTTCTGCACATCTAGCATATGCACGACAGTCTTTATCAAATCATGATTAGGGATAGTGTCTCGGTCCGGATCATTGGTGTGTTGCATCGGTCTAACCCACGGTACAGAAGAGCTACCAACTGTCCATTGTAGGCAACCCGCACCCCAATGCCCCCAAGGTCAATCAGTGACCTACACTACGCTTATCGCACCCACTCAGGAGGTGTAATCTCTCCTAGGCAACTTGCCTTACACAAATTTTTGGACCTTTTCAATGCATGTACTATGCACTATTCACAATTTCCATTGATATCCCATGTGCAGGGTTCATATAATAATTTAACAGTAATGTTACTGTAATTTAATCGCGTAATCATATTTTCATATTTTCTCACTCGCGACTCAATTATGTCGCCTTTTCAAATCACGTAGTGATTTTTCAGTGTTTTCCAATCGCGTAACTATTTTTCATACGTTTTAAATCAGAATTACTGTTTTACTCATTTAATATTAAAATTTACTGTATTTTTCTCATATTTACAAAATAGTCCTTTAAAATACATAATTACATATTCGTCCCTCAAAACAGATTAATTATACTTTCGTCCCTTAAAACGCATAATTTACATTTTCGTCCCTCAAAATACAGTATTTTCACTATAACCCCTCAAAATTTTATATTTACATAATAACCCCATATTTCCATGGCATTTCCAATTGAGCCCTTTTCTCATAAAATTTACCGTGTAAATTTCACATACATACAGTATAAGTTTCGCTACAGTATATATTTCACATACACACATATTATCAGTTCCTTAAGCATTATAGCATAGAGGCAAGAATCGAAATAAAATCAGATCTCACAGACACTACACGTACAGACATAGAAACACAAGCAGTCACATCCCAAATACAATCCAAACATAGAAACACAATCAAGCACATCTCAATACAGTCCAATCAATACAGTCCAATCAATACAGTCCAAGAACCTCAAATAATAGGTGAATAAATCCTTAAGGATTTTTCACCGAATAAACCATCCTCATACTACCAGAACATGGGTGGTAAGGTTGAATCTCCCTCTTACCTCTTGAAGACAAGCTTTGTAAGCTTTCCTCCCTTGCCTTGAAACTTTGTTAATCTCCTAACAAGCCCTAAAATTTTCAAGAAAAATTAGTGAAGGACCATACAAGAATCAAGGTTGAAAACTATGGAAAAATCATGGTTAATAAAATTAAAATCAAACTTGGAATCATTAACTTAAAGCTTACCTCTTTAGGAAGAAGATTGAAGAAGCTTAGGACCTTGTGAAGAAGAAATGATTAGAGTAAGCTTTGAGTCAAAACAAACCAAAAGATGAGTGTTTAAAAGGATGGATGGTGTGAGTTCAAGGTGATGACCGGTTGGAAGAAGAAAAGGAAAATGGAAGATGCGTGAGTTTCCCTTGGTGTTTGAGAGAAATAGATTTATATCTTGATAAATAGAAAAGTGAAGAATGAAGACAATTTGGGAAGGCTGCTGGCCGTGTATATTTAGGAGACAATTGGAAGAATTACTTGAGAAGTAAAAAGTGAATAATGAGGAAGTGAGTAAGCTGCTACTAAGCCGTGTGATCTCACGTGAAATGTGGATGATTTTACTTAGAAAATTATCTAATTTTGAGTGCATAATACAGCTGCCAACCGTGGATGATTTGTGACATTTGGAGAGCTTTATTTGCATGGTTATCCACTCCTTCCAGCTGCCCATGAGCTGCTGCCGTCCTGTGTTCTTTGTTTATGACGTGAATGACATTTTGCTTGAGCAAATAGCCATGCATTAATTGCACAAGGACACTCACTTCTCATTGGTCACAAGCTTGACTTTGCATGGCATTTGAATATTCAAATATCACATATAGGCTTCACAAATGTGCTGAACCGTGCTACTATTTCTACTGGACGTGGCTGCTGTTTCTGCTGCTCCAAATTGTTACTGGACCATCCAAAATTCTGCTGCTGTTGGGCCTCCAAATTCTGCTGCTGGTCCATGGTGTTTTAGGTGAGTTTAAGTCTTTAATTCATCATTAGTTCAAGCCTAGTTTCTAGTTAATTGGTTAGCTAATTAATTGGATTTAATCTCCTAACCATTCTTACTTAATCCTTCAAGTACATAACTAATTTAGTTTAACATATTTAACGTATATCTAATACATATTTAACATGCATCATCACCTCTAATTAGAATTAGGATATTAAATTAAAGATTAAGTTACAACTAATCCCTAATCAAGTTAGTTTACTTAATTTCTTAATTAGGTAATTAGGACAACTAAATTAAAGTTAATTAGTTTCCTCAATAAAAGTCAAGTAATTATTGTTGACCCAATCTTATCCATTAATCTTATCTATGGTGAATATTACTTGATAGTTTTGGTAAGCTTTGTTTTACACCATTGATTGAATCAATGGTGAAGATCAAAACTTCTAAGTCAAGCTTCAAATCTAATGGTCCACAAGGAAGTCTAAACTTCTTTCCTTGACCAATTCTCATTGGTTAGAAAAGTCTAGCCAATTGTTTTGACTATATCCTATTGGTTCACTTTAATTTTACTTACAAGAAATGTTCTAAACACTTTTTCTTATTAATTAAAACTTATCGGGTCTAACATTCATAGCAACGACTGCTATAAACGCAATCACGGATATTTATCAGTATAATATTATTATTTTTACAGATAGATTCTAAAAATTTAAAAGATTCTTTTCTGAGTCACTCAGATTCGGGTTTTGTAAGATCCCCCGTTTCCAAATGAGGCAGATCAGAATTTCCCCGGCTTGAAAAATTATTATTTTTCCTAGCCAGGTGCAAATCACACAAAATGATCAAGTATGATCTCAGAACAGTCAAATTATTTTTATACCACAAAGAAAATACCAAAACAGTGTAATTATGCTATTATCATTCATATAGTCAGAATTTGGGGTGTTACACTCGCTCCGGCGGTAAACCAGGTACATCATTAGGAAAGATCTCAGGGAACTTATTAACCACTGGAATTGTTTTCACATCTACCTCGTTCTCGACCTTTAAGGAAGACAATAGCATGTATCCCTGAGCTCCTTCTTTCAAGAAAGCTCGAACTTGGTTGGCCGTAAAAAATCTAGAAATTTTATCCATAGGGAAAACTATGGTTTTACTAGAATAATCTAACAGGATATGGTTAGAAGAAAACCAATCCATCCCTAAAATTACGTCTAACTGGGAAAGAGGTAAGCAGATCAAATCAACAGAAAAATTTGACCTTCAACAATTAAAGGACAATTCAAACAAACTTTGGTAGTCACAACAGGTTTAGCAGTAGGGGTAGAAACAGTCAAGTCAGAAGGTAAGGAAGACATAGGTAAACCAAGTCGTCGCACACAGTCATAAGAAATGAACTAGTGGGTTACCCCAAAGTCATACAGTACAATCAAAAGATTACCTCCTATGGTACCTTCCCCTTGTATTAGATCTTCGGATTTGGAGGCTTTTGCTCCGCTCATGGTGTAGACTCTGCCTTCTACTTGCGATTTTGCAGCTCGTGCAACGTTAACCGAAGGCTCTGCCTTAGCCTGATTGTAGTACCTAGAAACATGTCTGGGTTTTCCACATCAAAAATGGATTATTCCTTTGATGGTGCAATCTCTCATTGGGTGATCCTTCCCGCACTTTAAACATTTTGAAGGAAATGCCACATTTTGTCTGGTTCGATTTCCACTAGAACCTCCACTTGAACCTCCACCCGATGTCTGTTGTTGACTTCCCGGTGGTCGGGAATAAGGTTTCTTCTGGAAACGGTTCACATTGTTTCCACTTCTTCTTTAGAACTTAGTAGGTCCAAAGTTATGATTCCTCGTGTCCCGCGCTTGATCTAAATCTTCTACTCGGTGACACGTATCCAACAGCTCTAAAAACTGGGTGATCCTCAAGGTTATGACAGCCCTTTTCACATCGTGCCTCAATCCTTCCTCAAATTTCTGATATTTCCACACCTCATCCGGTTGGTGTTGAAAATATGTTGAAATTTTGGATAAGCTCTCAAACCTCGCGGCGTATTCACTGACAGTCATATTCCTTTATCTCAAACTAAGGAACTCCATCTCTTTTGCATGTCTTGCGCTTACTGGGAAATATTTTTCCAAGAATTTATCCTTGAATACCCCCAGGTGATCACCCGTCCTTCAGCTTCTAATAATCTTTGTGCTCCGTTCCACCACTCTTCTGCATCTCCGATTAGCATAAACACAACATATGTTACCTTCTTGTCATCAGCATAGTTCATGCCTCTGAAAATTTTCTCCAGCTCCTTGACCCAAAGACTAGCCTTCTCTGGATCAAATTCCCCCTTAAATTGAGGAGGGTTGTTATGATAAAAATCTGCCAAATTTTGAGCATTGGCTGTAGCTTCTAGTTGTTAAGCAGCTCTCTCCTACTGTTGAGCAACCCTCTCAGTTTGTTGTGCGATAACTTCTGCCATTCTTTGTATTGCTTCAATTACTGTGGCCATATCTCCACCGCGAGCCATCTCGCTCTTTCAAGTTAGACTAGCTGAAATTCACCAAGAAGAATTAGATGTATCCTTTCAAAATACCAAACACAGAGAATCACACGGCACAAATAAGTCAAACCTAACCACAAAGATCCAAAGAAAACTTAAATTGGGGCTCTGATACCAAACTAGTGTAACACTCCTTTTTAAGGAGGGAACGTCACACCATGATCAATAAACGGAAACAATACTAAATAAAATAAGACCAGTTCATCATATTATAGGTAAACTTTGCCTGGTCAAAAATGTATAAATAAATTGGTGAATCTCTTTCTTTTTTTTTCTACAAAATAATAAAATAAAGTGATAAAACATAGTTACAGCAAAGAGTAAAATAAGAGTAAACCATACATTCGAACGACATACATATATATATTTATATCAAACTTGTTTAGTTACATCACCAAATGTACAAAATACAAAAGCTTTACATGCCCCAAAATATTGCACATATACAGCCCACCAAAAAGACAAAACATCAGGCCCAAGAAAGATTTACCAGTAGCCATCAGCGGCTACCATCAGCATTAGCCCCTAAGGTGAATGAGAAGAAACCATGGCTGGATCCTCCTGACGAAGAAGACCCTCATCGGAGCCACCGAGTTTCGAGCAGGGGCTCGGGCAGAAGAGAGGAAAGAATCCTCCTATGGGGAGTAATAACATTCACCCCATATATCCCGAATGGGCAAATAAAACTCTAAATGTAAATGAACACTTTAATTGAAAATATGTGAATCATAATGCCCCTGAGCTAGAGACACCGTGACATCTCCAAGGTAAATGCAACGATCCGTAGCCAGGTTGATATGCCACCAATCCGGGCCTCTAAGGAAAGTTAGCCTCATGTAACCCAAAAAGCCTTGCGGACGAGACATCATGATCAAAATAGGTACTTGTCAAAGTCAGACCAAAAGCCACAGAACTCATGTACTTCCCCTTCCTCACTGGCGTCTTCGGAGAAACATACAAATAGACAGAATAGTAAAAATATAGAAAAGAGGTAAGACATCCTACATTCATTACTAATTATGGCAGTAAAGAAATAGAACAGCGTAGGACGCCTACATAGCATTACAAAAATAATAAATAGTATCAAAAAGTAAATATTAAACAGCTTAACAATTTCAGGCAGTTATAACATCAATAAGATAGCAGTTCCAATTGTCATATAAATTAAATACCAAATAATACATTGACTCACTATGCACTTGTACATGATATCAAAATCCTACTCCATGGAGCTAGACACAATCATCAGAGAGAATGATCAGGAGATATGTCTGTAACTCGGCCGCTGAGGCCAACAAGTGCTATAAGTCTCAATTTATCAACATGCACATCATGGTATTGTACAAGACATTCTACACTAGATCGTGATATAGGATAGTGTCTCGGTCTGGATCGTCGGTGCATTTGAATCGGTCTATCCCACGGCCTAGAAGAGCTACCAACTGACCTTTGTGAGACACCCGCACCCCGACGCCCCCAAGGTCAACAATATAACTTACACTAGTCTACTCGCACCCGCACATAGGTGTGATTTAATCTCCTAAGCAACATGACCTCAACAATAGTCCATCAGACTTTTCACAATGTATGTTGACACAATGCATATCCATATTTATTCGACAATGATATACTTTTCCATAGCATGCCACAATTTGGCCAAGTTGAACATCAACAAAATTTTGGTGCCACTCATGGACCCATAATATCATATTATCAAATTCTCAAATGAGACGATGCACTTTTAGGGTTTATTATGAAGTTTTACTTTAATTAAACATCTTTTATGGAATCTTTCTCTAGAGGAATTCTCTTGTAATTCTCTTAATTAGTTAGGTTCTCTACTTAAATTAGATCATATTCACTTAGAGCATTATTCTAAGATTCTCAAGTCTCACACTCACTCTTGTTCTTCCTTTAAATTCAAAATCACTTTAGGTTACCAATTTAAGTTTCTTTCCATCACGTTGTTAATTACTTAACACTTAATTACTAAAGTTCTAAGGTTACCAAAAAATTACATACTTGGACCCAAAATGGCCTTAGAGGCTGTGAGCTTCTCTAAAGGGTGAGACCCCAAATTTTTTCTTTGATCCATTAATTGTTATTCACTTGATTAATTATCTCTTCATCTTATTACAAAATTTTAATCATACACCCTCTATGGAGGGGCATGGCCGTGAGCCTCACCAAGGAAGGCAAGGAACCCTTGCTTCCAATTCATGTTTCCAATTCATTGAGAATCAATCCAAGATTTACAATATATACCAATACAACTAATAAACCACATAGAGCCAAAATCAATACAAGAATCATAAAAGAAAAACACACAACCAAGAGAGTAACCCTAACATGGATTCTCTCACAATCAATACATAATACAAGTTTCCCACTACCAATAGAGGTTGAAGTGGATGGCTTTCCTCTTACCAAGAGAGAAAACAAGCAAAGAAACTCCCTTGAAGCCCGTTGTGAAATTCGGCCTCCACCCTTCAAGAAAACCCTAAGAACATCAAACTCACAAGAATCACAACCAAAGCTTGAAAAATGCATCCATGATCACCAAAGTGACCATGGATCATGAAAATAAGATGAAAAGATGAGAAAGCTATGAACTTTTACCTCAAAGTCTCCAACTTTAAAGCTTAAAGGGGGAAAACGAAAATGATGGATTTTGGTGGTGGTCACAAAAGAGAAAATGTTCTAGGTGATGAGAAATGATAGGAAGTGAGGTTGGTTGAATGAAAAAGCTTGGATGGCCATCAATGGTGGTCTTGGCCGTGGAAGAGGAGAGAGAATGGAGAGGAAAAGTTGAGTTCTTTGTAGGAGATTTTAACAAGAAGAGAAAAGCTTCAATGGAGAGATGGCTTCAAGCAAAGTGGTTGCTTGAAATCAAATAATAATGGGGGAGGAATGGAGTGGTGCAGTAGTGGAAGAGGAGAGAATGAGGAGAAAATGGTTGAGAGGAAAGAGATGAGGGAAAATGTAGAGAGAGAAGGTGATAGTAAAAATGATGGTAGCTTTTTGGAGTTTGAAATTAGAAAAGGAAATGATAAATGAAAAGCCAATTTTTGGCTCCCAAAGGCCTCATGGTCGTGTAGAAGAGAGAGAGAGAGAGAGAACAAAGCTTCCTTGAGAAGCTTGGTAGGAAGCTTCCTTGAGAAGTTTTGCACGTTTCTCGATAAAGTAAAAAGTGAATTTGTCTCATAAAGTGAACACTCTAAAAAAGATGATTAACACTCTACTAGAGCTATTATCCAGTGAACAAAGTTACAGCTAATAAAAATAGTATTTATTATTCATCGGATAATTTCACGGTACAATGATTTCATTTATCAAATGAACTCTCGAAAAATGTAGATCTCGTAAAATATGCCCGATCTTGGGTTTAGTAAGATCCATCGTTGACATTTTCATAGTCTAGAGTTTACTAGCCTCGGGGAAAATATTTCATTTTCCCAGCTCCGCTCAACGCGCACACAAAATGAGAAATATATTAAAATATTCAACATTTCTGGAAATATTCAAAAAAATTCTCAAAAATTACAAATATCATAAAATGACTATTTATCATGAAAAAAAATTTTTGGGGTGTTTTATTGGCTCTACTCAATATGCACGTAAAATGAGAAATATATTAAAATATTCAACATTTTTTAAAAAATCCAAAAAAATTCTCAAAAATCACAAGTATTATAAAATGACTATTTATGATGAAATAATTAATTTTTGGGGTGTTACAGAGTAGCTTGATTATGTCCCATCTGTTCAAACATTCTAGCAGTTGCAGCTGCTTGCTCCCTCAATGCATTAATAGTTGCATTCATTTGCTCTCGCATCGCAGTGGCCACTGCCATCATGACCTCGGCCATATTTGGACCTTCCCTTACGGAGTTCCTAGTTTCTCGAGTCCTCTTTGGTGGTGCCATAATTTTCTGTACACACAGAACAATACATATTAAGCTTATCAGTACTCAATATCATGTAACCGTATAACAGTAGCTAATAATAAACCAACCTAAGGCAAGTCATGCAATTCTATTCAAACATCTCAAACAAGAGACACAGAAATGCAAAACACACAAAGGAACTCCTAAACATGCCAAATCATAATCAGTCCATACCCCAGCTCAACAAGATAAACAGCTCTGATATCATGATGTAACATCCCTAATTTAATAACGATAGTATAACCTGTATTATACCACATAAATTAGATCTAGGCATGCTATTATCTGCTAAAACATTTTCGATATAACATAACAACATTATATGAGAAAATATGAGTCACGAACTAAGAAATATATATATATCATCAATATTTCTCATAAATAAAAACTATGTACAAGGCTTACAAACTAAACCTCTCTAGGTACAAAGATACACATTTTCCAAAAGAACTTAAAATAACATTATTCTAAGTCTTCAGTTTCTGCTATGTCTTCATTTTCCATAAGGCTTCTTTCTTAGAATCATCATGGAAACACACACTTGAGGTGAGAATCAGGTATTCCCAGTAGTTAAATCCATAAATCAAGCCATCACAATCATTCCAGCTACTTCAAGGAAAAACATAATTCTAAACTCAAGTCTCGTACATAATATGCTAGAAAGGTGGCAAAAGCCAAAACCATATCCTTTCTCTTCCCGAAATAGATTCTCATTTTATACATTTGTATAGAAAGCTCATTTCTATACATATTCATCACATTCTCAACAGAAGGCAACCGCCCATACAATTGCCATGCATGGAGCTATTATGCTATGCAACTGCCCATACAATTTTTGTAACACCCCAAAATTTGTTGTTTCTCAGTAATGTTTGAATTGTACTATTTTATGATTTTGGTGTACTGTAAATTTATTTTGACTATTCTATGATTGTTTCTGATCTTTATGTGTGATTTACTCTGAGCAAGGAAAATAATAATTTTCGGGTCGGAAAAAATCTTTGACGATTTATTCAGAGACGGGGGAGCTTACTAAACCCGAATCCGAGAGATACGTTACCTAATCTTTTAATTTTTTGAATTTATCTGTGAAATAAAAAATATTTCACATTTTATTATCTGTTGGACAGTATCTACTGATTTGTGAGCAGTAGCTTCTGCCCATTGGATAATAGATCATGTATCTTTTATCCGTTGGACAATCGACTGGGAAAAGTCTTTGTGACTCACAATTTAGTGAACCAATAGGAATTGGTTAATGTTAATGACTTGAATTTTCTAAGCCAATAGGATATAGTCAACAATAATGGCTAGACTAGTTTGTCAAGAAACTAAGTAATCTAACTAACTTTGGAACAAACTTAGTTTGCTACTCCTTAGAGTTCCATGGTTTCAAGGAAGTTCTAGAGTCTTCTAGAATGCATGAACTAAGCCTTGTAACTAAATAGTTAGCCATGTAACTAAATGAACTAACTAAGTTAGCTTAAGTGTAACTAGGAACTATATGAATCAAAACTTAGTTACCTTTTCTCCATGTGCTCCACGGCTACCTAGTGTTTCTAGGATGTTCATGAACAAATTAATCATCTAATGTGACCAAGGGGTGATCACTTAATGACATAAGCCATGTGAAACCATGTGCTTAGTTTTTATCTTGTTGAATAAGTTTTAACCTTCCTATCCTATGCACTCCACGGCCAAGCTCAAGAAAAATAGGATATTTCTATTTCATTTCTATCACACTTTGTGACTTAAGCCTTTCTCTCCATTCTCTCTCTTGTATGAACCAAGAAAACCTCTCAACTTCTCATTCATGAAACTCACGGCCAAATCCCTCCAAACTATCATCCAAGCTTCCATAATTTCATCCAATCTCATTTTCCTTACCTATATACTATTCTAAGACCTTTTCATGTTATGAACGTAGCCTAGTTCTTCCATTTACTACCTTGAATCCAAGTTAAGGTTATCTACTCTACTAGGTAAAATTCTTGTTTCTTGTTTCTAAATTGATTCTTGAGTTTTTAAACCATGATTGATCCATGGTTTCTTATTTTCAAGCTTTGTTTATGACTTTAGTTTGGTTTAAGTTTGTTAGGATTTTCTTGGGGTGATTCACGAAATCCATAGGAGGCCAAACAAGAAGGGTTTTTGTTTTCCTTAAGGTAAAAGAGAGATTAACCTCATTAACCATGTGTTGGTAGTGAGGAAATGGAATTGTTGTGGTGAAAAATCCATAAGGATTTATTCACTTGATTGTTTAAGTTTTCATTATTTGTGATGGTGTTGATTGGTATGCTTTATAGCTTTGAAAATATGCTTGAATATGTGATTATGAAAGTATGTTGATTATTGTATACAGTAGGATGTGATATACATGATGAGAAAGTGTATGAAGGTTCCAAAGAACCCTAGAGGCTCACGACCTCAACACCATCAAGGGAGCAAAATGTTTTAAATTATTTTCCTAATCATGAATTAAATGAGTTAATGATAAGAAATTGGATTAAGGCTTTTTGCAAAGAATAAAGTGATAAAAAAAATTAAATATGATCTATGAAGCATATAGTGTAATTCGGCCAACATGCCTATTTTTGATATTCTAGATCCAAAATTCATTTTCCTAAGTGTAGACTTAGGTAATTAAGTAACAAGAACTCAATTTAATGAGTTTTCTTTTTAGAAATAAAAAAGAAAATGAACTAATTTTTAGAATTATTTTGGTATAATTAGGTTATGAAGTAAGATAAAATTTAAAACTTGAAATTTACTGACGTATAGCTCACCCTTTGGGTTTTGAAGCGTGTTAGAAAATTTCGAGCTGTAATATCTAAATTAAATCAAAGAAATGTAATTTTATGAGAAATAATGGAAAATGCTACTTAAATAATTTTTAATAGTAAAATAGGGTAAATAAAGCTAAAATAATTATTTTATGTGAAAATTATTAGAGAAACGTCACTTGTTTTCAAAATAGTGATTTTTAAGCTATCAGATTAAGAAAATGATTTAAAATTACTATGCGATTGAGAAAATGATTTAAAAATCCCTACGCGATTTAGAAAACGTTTGAAAATATTTCTGCTATTATGAAAACACTGGAAAATACTTACGCAATTTAAAAATGTAACAAAAAATGTTATGCGATTGTGAAAACGCAATAAAATGTTTACGTAATTGGAATTAACAGCAGGTTGTTGTCAGGCTATTGTGGTGGGCCCGATTATGTTAAAAAGTGATACCACCAAGAGATGGCGTGTGTATGTCAAATACCATGAGAATGATGATTTCATGTGTATTTGAATCATACATCATACATTAAAAAACGTGTCAGCTTAATTGGTTAAGGCAGTATGCCTAGGAGATTGAATTTACACCTTTGTGCAGGTGAGAATTGCGTAGTTACGATCTTCAGTGATCTTGGAGATGTCGGGGTGTGGAATGTCATATGTGGCCAGATGGTAGCACCTCTGTACCATGGTATCCTATGCAAACACACCGACGATCTTGACGGAGTTACTACTCTTTTCGTGATTGGTTGAGAGTGTCTTATATGAGCCATATTGCGCACATTGATATAATATATTGGCACATGATTTGAGACTAACGATATACAGACATGTACTCCCTATCTTTCTCTCTGAAATTGTGATTAGCTCCATGGAGTAGGAATGAGTCTGTGTGCATATGCATAATTGGTCAGCATATTGATATGATAGTTATACTTATCTGATATATTATTTGTGATGCAATAGTATAACTTTATGTGTTGTTATTATATCTGTATATCTATTGTCATTTTCTATATTGCTATGCTGGTATTAATGTAGGAGATCTTACCTCTTTGCTATGTTATATCTATTTTATTGTGTATGTTTGATGAAGACCAAGGAGATGAGGAAGCTAGAAATTCTACTTTCCATTAGTAACAATTTTCTTTGTTGGTTTGAACGGCGGCAAGGCGCCAAGTCCTGGGTTTTTTCTGAGTACAGTTCACGATGGAATTGACGCTTGGAGATTTTATTTGAATAATGACCATTTTGTGTATATCGGGGATTTGACTCTGAATCTTAGTGGAACTAGGGATGGGGTTCCAGTTATGTCGATGAATGTATCTATTTGTTTGGAGTTCACGATGCCTTTTCGAGAGCTTTGGGGTGATAGTGTTTATACTCCACAAGAGGACTCTGTAGTGTCTTCAGCTAGAACCCCTGTCAGTCGATTGATGTACCCACCTGGGTTCTTTCATAACGTAGAGGAGGATGATCCTTCAGAGGGCCCGAATCCTTAGTTCAGTTTTTAGAGGTTCAGGTTTAGTAGTTATGTTTTGATGTACATACTGTATATTTCATCTTTTGAGAGTTGGTGTATTTATGTAAATTATTTAGGAACAAGGTTTGAAATATCTATATATATTCTGATGTGTTTATTTCAGTTATAAGTTGTACTTATGATTTTTATTTATTTTATTTATTTTCACTTATTCCGCAAATGAAATTTTAAAATTAATGTTTTTACAAGATTAATTGTTGTACAACTTGGGTAAGTTATATTAGGATTAGTCTTAAATGTGATACCCTACGGTGGGTGTTACAATTTCCATGCTATGCCAAATTATACTTTATGTTCATGCCTATGCAAGATCCTAAAATGAATGTAGATAATTTCATGATTCCATAGACATAGTTAGGAAACTAAATCCAAACCATTCTAGAATTGTTATGTATGCATGAATCTTGGTCATATCAATGGAACCTGGTTCTATAAGCTTTGAGCAAGCATTGGAACCCAGGTCCAGACATTTCATCGGATGTGAGGGAATGAACCATCCTCAGCTCATTTCTATGATATGAAAGGTATGTTACCCCCTCACTTACAATCATGTTTGATCACCCAACGATAAAGATAACATCCTTATTAACAAAGTTATGAGAAACAATGATGCTAATTACTACAATAACTAGCATGTCAATTGATTTACATTCATAACCATAAATGTGAAATACAATGATATCAATTATTGCAATAGATAGCATACTAATTGAATTATATCCATCATCTCAAATACGAACAAAAATGATGCTAAATATCACAATAAATCATATACCAATTGATTTACATTCACTACACAAACACTTTATTAAATACTCCTATTAGAGTCTCAACACTCGCTAAGAAGTATAAAAGAAGAATCTGCACCAATAGACAACTCCATTATGTCAAACAACACTTTTTATTCAAGTCTGTAAGTCACGCCTTGGCGCAACAGCTCCTACGCCATGGTTCCCGGCTCTCTGCCTCTCACGCCTCAGCGTGGCTCTCAATCATGCTGCGACATTGAGCTCTCGAGTTCATTCACTAGAACTCACGCCTCAGCGTGGCATCAGTAAAGCTACAATGCAAGAAGCTTCTGCAGAATTCTGCATATATGGGTACTGTTCCATTGGAACAAAACCCTCCTCCAATCACTTAAAACTAAATTCCAAGTGATTTCTAATATCAATTGAGATCCATTAACACATTGTAACTCTTGTACAACTTTAATTTCACTCTAACAAGGAATCATGAATCAATCACCTATTTAAAAATCTAAAACCCCATAACTAACTCATATGGAAAGAAAGGTCTTTAAGGGCTAAAAAATCCATCTCCATGCAACCAATAACTCAAAAATAGGCTATTATCTAGTTCTCTAACAAGAATCAAGCCTAAAACACTAAAATCACCCTAAGAATCCACTTCTCACATTAAGAACTCTTAAGAACCAAATGAAGAACATGGAAGAAAAGAATGAAACATAAAGTCCCCCTACCACAAACTTCAAAAATTGAAAGAACTGAGAAGCTCCTCTTCTTCCTTTCCTTCTTCCTCCTCTTTGTTAGTTAAATCTCCTCCTTTACCTTGTTTCTTTCTTTTCCCCTCGTGTCTTCCTACTTCAGCTGTGAGATGAGAGTGAGAAATGAGAGAAAATATCTCATTTGAGACTTAAATAAGTCAAAGCAACAGAAACATTGAAGAAACCATGTGATACTTTGTCACTTAAGTGACTAATCCAAAATCTTGATCTGTTAAGAACACTTAGATTACACCAAATCAAGTCTCCTATCTTTCAACAAGATTAAAATAAAATCCTAAGATTCATCAAAAATCTTGTTTCACCATTTCTATATTTTTCCATATCTGCTGGTAGTCAATCTGGTATTAAAACATACTCTCAGTATGCTTAAAAATGTCAAACTAACTCCGATTTACCTCAAATTTTAACTACACCATCTTCCACACATTTGTGACTTAGAAACAAATTCCTCACATTTAATTTCATTAACTAAGAAGTTTAAGCCTATATCAGAGCTAATAACAATTATATTTCACACATAGTACTACAACAAAATGACTAAACATGCTTAGAAGGTCACAAAATTAAACAACCATATTAAGCAAGCACTAGGCTACCCTTGTAACCATTTATAAGTCTAACATATTTTTCACGGGTGTTACACATTTTAGGTGGTGAAGAGGTGCAACCTGGACTTAGACCAAGCAGGCATGAAGAAGAAGCTATAATTCTAGGAATTAGAGGAGATCTGCTTGGAGGCATATGAGAGTTCCAAACTTTATAAAGAGAAAACCAAAGCTTTCCATGATATTATGATTGTGAGAAAAACATTTGAGATTAGTCAAAAAGTGCTTTTATATAATTCTCGTCTTAAATTGATGCCTAAAAAATTGAGATCTAGGTGGGAAGGTCCTTTTGTTGTTTCTAATGTTTTTCCTTATAGTGTAGTTGAGCTTCAAGATGTGACTACAAAGAGGAGCTTCAAGGCTAATGGGTCATAGACTCAAGCACTTTTATCATAGTTTCCAAGGGCATACCATGGAGGAGGTGGCCTTGCTTGATGCTACTTATCCAACATGAAAAAGGGAGTTTCCTTTCTGTACTTGTTTATTTTCTATTTCAATTTTTTCGTTTTTAATTTAGTTTTCTATTTTTCTATCTTTTTATCTTTTTGTCTGCTATTTTCTATTTTTTGTTTTCTATTTCTACTTGCGATTTACTCTCTCTGTTTTTGTTTCTATTTTCTATTTTCTATTTTAATTTTTGACACTATTTTTATTTTTCTCATCAATTTTGTTTTCTATTTTTTCAGTTTTTCAATTCTATTTTTTTTAAAATTTTGTTTTGATGTTTCTGAAGAAAAAAAAAATTGTGTGCTTCTTGTTTTTAGCTTTTAAATGCTTTCTAATGGCTCTTGAGATGTGTGGAAGTTGTGAGTTTGGACAAATTGAGGATTAGAGGTTCATGACATAGGTGAATGAATTGTCTTTCATCTTGAATTTGACTTGTTTGGTAATGGAAATTAAATTGGTAAATTAAGTTTGATAGACTTATACCTTGTGAGAATTTGGGCTTATTAATGAATGAATTAAGTAATTGAACCATTTTCTTCCTTCTTGTGTGATTTTCACTCATGGGTTTTGATCACTCAAAAACTTGCTTTGATTCTTTTTAAGGCTACATTTTCACATGCATGCATGAACATGATTGAGGCATTCTTTCCTTGCATTAGCTACTTTAGCCAAATAGCCAACCTTATATATTTCCCCTTGATTAACCCCCTTGAGCTTATTTTCCTATTGTTTGTTGTTCTTAGCTCATTATATACCCTTAGTGAAAAACCATATTGTCCCTTTACCTTTGGGAATAGAAAAGCATTGGCATTATCCTTGGATGAGCTTAGGCACAAGTGTGGGGGAATCTTAAATTGTTATTGTTGTTTGGTCTTGCTTGAGGACAAACAAGGTTTAAGTGTGAAGGGGTGTGAAAATGTTGTGCTAAATTGTTATGAAAAAAAAAAGGTTGCAATATTTCTAAAAAAATGGAAAAGGGAATATATATGATGAGAATAATTTGCATCATATGAAATGGTATTAAACTTTTGTGCTTGTTCTTAGAATTCATCTCCAAAGTTCTTTTATTCTCTTTGGTTTTTTTCTGTCATATCCTTATCATTCTCATCCCTTACCTTGGCCCCATTACAACCTTGAATAAAGCCCTCTTGATTTGTGTATGCATATGTATAGAATAGTGGATAAGTAGAAGATAAGCAAGCTTATGGTAGTGTAAATTTTCTTGAGTTGAGTTGAGTGAAACACTTACATTCTAGACATTTCTAACACTAAACACTTGAGGGAGTGAGAGTATATCTTGTGAGAATCTATCATTCTTAGTTTATGCATTTTAATTGAAATTACCTTGCTTATTGATTTAAGATGTAAAGAAATACCAGTTCACGAATGTTTTGATCCCTTAAACTTCCTAGTTGCTATCCTTACTTGTAAACTTTTACATTCTTGAAGGTAATTGGAAAGTGAATCTCTTTGAATTTTGGTTTTTGAGTTTTTGTGTTCCTTGTCCCTTAATTTGAATCTTTAGTTTGCCCGTGATGTACAAAAGCAAAGTGTAAGGGAATTTGATAATCACAAATTTCATACATTAATAAAACCTCATTTTTAGTCATTTATACTATTCATGTACTTAATTGATTGAGTTTGGCCATGTTTTGTAAGTTTGGGCTCAAATTGGGCTTAATTGATTTTTTTAGTATTATTAGGATTTTACACTATTTTTATATTTCGACCATATCTTGAGTTCTAGATATCTGAAAATTATGTATCTTGCCTTGTAGGAAAGATGAGAGAGAGCTCTACAACTTTCATAAAGAGCCTAGAGTTGAATCAGATATTTAGTTGACCGAATTGGGCTTGGAAGTCAAAACATGGGTTTTATCATTTAACACGAGCAGTATTCACTAATTGATCCATAATTCGAGCTATATGTGTGATATGACTTGAAACCAATGGCATTTGAAAGCTAAGATATAGATCTTCAATTCTTATGAGACCGCTTATCCAAAATGTGACGTTGTGATGGTGTTCTCATCCTTTTACATCGGCTAACTGGATCAGAGACATGTTAAGAGTTATTTGAGTATAATTCTCTCATCTTAAGTCCAATTCTAGTGATTTCAGTGGCCAAGGAAAGCTAAGAGGTAGAGGATTTACTTTAACCTTGGGACAAATTAAGATTCTTAATTTTTAAGTCAGTTATTTTTGTATAAATAGGGAATCCGAGATAGATATTACTCCTACGATATTTAGCTTAGATATTTTTAGCTTTCATGATTACACCTAAGATATTTAACTTAGATATTTTCATTCAGATATTTTACATAGATATTTTTCTGAGATATTTTATTAAGATATTTTCCTGTTAGATATTTATTCCTATATATTTTATTTAGGTGAGTCATCGTTTCTAGAACATGGCGAGTCATCACACTGAGGTGTCATGCAAGGTGTCCAGCTCCTATTGATCTGTCACTTTAAGTCATTGCCATCAAGATATTTTCTAGAAGATATTATCCAATGAACAATAGCTACTGCTATTATTACTCAATGGATAATAGTAAACTCAAATATAGAAAATCTCTGTCAACTGTTCCCAGTTTCGGGTTTAGTAAGATCCCCCGATTCTGCCTTAACAGTCCAAAACTTTCTGGTCCAGGAAAATTTTTTATTTTTCTGGGTCCGCCTCAAACACACATACAGCTCAAAATAATATTAAAATAATCACAACCTCAGAAAATTTCACAAAAATTTTCAAAAATCATAAAAATTATAAAACTCATATATTTTCGACAAAAATAAATTCGAACATATATTTCAAAAATAATATTAAAATAATTAAAATAATATTAAAATATTCAAAATAATTAAAAATTCATAAAAATTCTTAAATATTATAAAACGTATTTATTTTAAGAATATCAAAAAATCGAGGTGTTACAACTCTCCCCCTCTAAAAAAAATTTTGTCCTCGAAATTTCTCTTACATAACACACAAAAAGGATATTACTCCTCTATATTGTCTTCGAACTTTCACATAGCATTTTCCAGCTACGTTGTTTCAGATGATTCTCTTACTTTTCTTGGATTTCCTCTATCTGATTATTCGAGAACAAGTAATCGTAATCAAACAAATTCACAGACAATCGCATATTCTTGAATTGATCTATCCATTCGCTCTCCTTAACCATCGTAGCAGATACACTAAGTACATTTTCTACTTAAGATATTCGCCATGACATTCACCTTTCCGGAATGACACTGAAATTGAAATTCGTAGTCCTTCAAAAATTCTAACTATCGTCTCTTCCTCATCTTCGACACCTTTTGATCAAATAGATACTCTAGCTCTTGTAATCACTGTAGACATTATAGGAAAGAAAACGTCTTCAGATTTTCATCACAAAATAACTATCACAAATTCTAAAACGTGAATTGGATAATTCTTCTCATGCACGTTCCACTGCCTTGAAGCACACGTCACTACCGTTTCTTCCATCAAAATTTGCATTTAAGCAGCTTTGTGTATAACTTCTTTTTCTTCTTTAGAAATTGAAGAACTGCATCGAGATGTTCAACATTTTCCTTTGGACTTCGAGAAGAGATCAGAATATCGTCAACAAGGATAACGACAAATCTACCTAGATAGGAAAGAAAGATCCTATTCATGTAATTCGTGAATATCACTGAAACACTTGTCACCTAGAATGATATTTGTAAATACTCATAGTAACTATAACGCATCTGAAAAACTATCTTGAAACTCCTTCTATTTGTACGCAAATCTAATGATAACCAGAACACAAATCGATCTTGGAGATAGTGACTTTCTTCATTTGATCTTCTAGTTCCCATGTTGTATCTCTCGTCACATTGTTCTAGATTTTCTTCATCAAGGTAAGTTACTTCACTTGCCTATCTTTAATCTTAACAGAAAATGTCTCATAAAACAAGTTCTCTTCTAATTATACTGCATTTGATACTATGACATGGGTTGAATCAAGAATATAGTTCCTCAATTGGGATATATGGAAGACACTGGGAAGATTAGAAAGAAAAATGTTAAGACTATTTAGTAGATTACCAGATTTATCCAAAAAAGAAATCAATATGGTCTAATAAATTTAGAAATGAACTTTCTGGATTCAAATCCAAAAATCTTAGTTTCAAGAAACATTAAAGTTTCATTGAAACAATCTAGTAGGATATGGTTGGAATATAACCAATCCATTTATAAAGTCAAGCTCTCAAATAGATGTGATTTTGGATAAGCAAATCAAACCAACAGAAAAGTTCGAATCGAAAATAATAATAGAATAGGTTTAAACAGGCTCGAGTAGTAACAACAAGTTTAGAAGTTAAAGTAGCACTATAAAAGGAAACAAAAACACTGATAACCCCAAAAGGTTCACATAGTCATAAACCATCAGAGAATGGGTTACTTTGCGAGTTTTACAGCACAATTTTAAGATTACTCCTTATGGTACAACTTCCTTGTTTCGTAAGTCTTTATATTTGAACGCTTCCATTCCATTCTTTATATTGACTTCTTCCTCTACTTGAGATCTTGTCCCAAATTCATTAGTAATAGAAGATTCCGTCTTCAGTTGATCACAATCCTTCGAGACATGATAGGGCTTTTAACATCTAAAACAAATTATACCCTTTATCGTGCAATCTCTTGTCATATGGCTCTTTCCAAACTTCCAACACTTCATTGGCAGTGCCACAGTCTGACCAAATTCATTGCCACAAGTACTTCCTCTATTTGTTCATTGTTGTTTCCCTAGTGGTAGTATATATGACTTTTGCTGAAATCGATTGATTTTACACTTCCTTTTTTTCTAGATCCTACTTGATCTAAAGTTACAGCTTCTCCCATCTTGAGACTGCTCCAACCCTAACAAGCTTTGAAGTTCAGTTATCAGTTCCTGCTGCTGAGCGATCATCTGACTCTGTTGTACCGCTACGTCAGTCATCCTCTGTATCACACTTCTTGCTGCAGCTATACGATCATCATCATGTCTCGTGTCCACATGCCCACATCTACTATGATCCATCGTCTTTCTTCAAAGACAAACAAAATAAAAACACAACGAAACTAAATGTAACTATTCCAAACAACATTATTTCCTTTTGGAAACCAAACAATATATCTTTGTGTTCAGTATCAGAGAAAAACACAGTACAAACAAGACAAACTTACCCACAAACCTAAAAGACTCTAACTTGGGCTGTGATACCAACTAATGCAACACCCCCTCCGAAAAGTATCACATTTCAGACCAACTCCTTATAATTACTTACCCAAGTTATAAAATATTTAATATTAATATAATACGGGTTTCAAAAATATTTAATATTAATATAATAAGGGTTTCAAAATTTCTTTTTTGCCGAAGATATAAACTTTACTGAATTAGAAAAACACAAAATATCAGAACTAAATAAAATACATCTCTCGTATATAACATAGATTCATAACGTCTTCATTACATAAAACTTATATACTCTAGGTAATATTTAATTACCCCATAAAAACTCGACCTGACCCAAGCCAAAACACTTGGAGAGTAACGTTCTGAACTTGATCCTCTAAAGGTACATTCTCTGGTTGAGATATGTCTCTTTGGACAAGAGTCCGAGTAGTTGACTCTGTAGAGTCTTCACTAGGCAAACGGTGAGCAATGTCCCATAGTTCTATAACAGGCATGGAGAACTCTACATGTAGACAAGCATTATATGTAATAGTAGGGTTTCCATGGTAAGTATCACTCTGAGATAGAGTCACCTCTCCTATATAACTAAAACTTTCAGTATCAGAGTCGACATACCAAGCATCAATGCCATCGTGGAACTGTGCTTGCATATAATAAGAGAAATTCCTCCTTACAGCCATCATAGTCTTCACAGGTATGATCATAAAATAGAAACAAATAAAATAAAATAACAAAGAGGTGAGATTCCCTACATCGCATACCAACATGGCAGCAAAGAAACGATACGAACAACAATGTCGTTCCATACATACAATCCATAGATTAATATAAAATCAGTAGATATATTCATGTCATTTAATAGATAAACAATCCAATAGACTTGTAACACAATATCAGACATAATGATAATACCACAATCATATTATATCACAATAATACTATATCATGACAGTACAAAATGCTGATTATGCATATGCACAATGTGTATGCTGACCATCATTATTCACAATGCATCCAGTTCCTACTCCATGGAGTTTACTCAAATTCAGAGATGAACGCCCAGAAGATCTGTCCCCCCTAAAAAGACAGTCTATGCTGGATAATGAAAAGCAATAGTGTTTGTCAGGCTTGCTAGTGCGTTGCAATTAGTGTCCATAGGACAGGGGTATTACATGATATAACAATCACGGGTGGTAACAACTCCACCGTGTGAATCACCACGCCCTGACATCCCCCAAGATCTATCCCGATCCACTATCCTGTAAGTTCTCATTCATTCTTTAGGCATAAAACGCCACAACAATTCAAGCAAATATGCTTTTCTATGCATGATAAATGATTCAAACATATACTGTCATTGATCACACAATATTTCTTATTCACACGCCATCACATGGCAGTATCACAGTATAATGCTCAAAAGCATCTTTAATCAAAACAAAGTACCGTTGTACTGTTCTCAATGATATTAACGCAACCGCCCATACAATTGTCTAATATCATTAGTATCAATGATATTATGTAACCGCCCATACAACTACATAATACCAAAGATCCACTCAGGTCCAATACTTCAGTTTCACAAAGTACTTGGTTCAATATGTTGGCTCTACAGCAAAACTCGCTGTTCCTTTCAATCGCGTAGCAATATTATCGTGTTTTCACAATCGCGTAACACTTCTGTAGCATTTTCAAATCGCGTAAAGATTTTCTTATGTATTTTTAATCGCGTAAAATATTTCTAACATATTTTAAGCTCAAAATAAGATTTTTCTCATTTAATACCAAAAATTGACTTTATTTTCATTATTTGCATAATAATCCTTCTATAAAATAATATTTACATAATAGTCACTCTTTAAATAATATTTCCAAATTAGTTCATTTTTAAAGAATATTTTTAATATAGTCCCTCTTTAAAGAATATTTTCAATATAGTCCCTCTAAAAATTAGTATTTCTACTATTTCTCAGAAAATTGTGTTCATTTAATTTACTTGGGATATTACAACTCAAAATTTCCTAACGCGCTTCAAAACCCATAGGCTGAGCTATACGTCAGTAAATTTCTAGTATTCACTTTTATTTTACTACATAGCTTAATTAGGCTAATTTTAATTCTAAAAATTAAATTACTTTCATTTTAAATTGCTAAACTTGCCAAATTGAGTTCTTACTATTAAAACACCTAAGTTTACACTTAGTAAAATAATTTTGGATCTTGATCATCAAAATTTGGCATGTTGACCGAATTCATATAGTGCTTAAAAATTCATATATAAATCATTTTCTAACACTTTAATTCTTATAAACTCAATTAAATTTCTTATCACAAAATCCTTTAATCCTCAATTAAGAAAATAATTTAGGACTCTTGATCCCCGTTGTAGTGATAGGGCCGTGTGCCTCTAGGGTCTTTGGGGCCTTCATACAATTTTCCTCATCATGTTATTCACATCCTAAATTACACATAAATTTGCATGCTTTACAATTCACACATACAAGCATATTATCAAAGCTATAATCATACCAACACATATGCAAGCATAACTTCAAAACTATAAACATAACAAACATAAACAAAGAGAACTTAAACAACCAAGTGAATAAATCCTTATGGATTTTCCACCACAAGCATAAACAGATCCATTCCCTCACCACCACATGTGGCCGATGAGGTTAATCTCCTTCTTACCTTAAGGAAGACTGTGACACCCCAAATTTTAGCTATGTTACAGTAATGACAGAATTACATTGTTTTGTATTTTCTGCGTGATATAAAATTAATTTGACTATTCTGATATTATTTTTGATCGTTTTGTGTGATTTGCTCCGGGTCAGGAAAATAATAATTTTTGGGCCGGGAAAAATCTTATTTGATTTATTCAGAGACGGGAGATCTTACTAAACCCGAATCTAAGAGACATAAAATAATTTTTTAATTTTTAAGATTTATCTGTGAAATAAAAATATTTCACTGATAATAATCCACTGTTTTATTTATAGCACCTTCTGCTATAATTTATTTGACCCGATATATTTCAATTGACAGAAAATATGCTTAGAACATTTTCTGTAGCCTAAATTAGAATGAACCAATAGGAACCAGTCAAAAATGATGGCTGGACTTTTCTAAACCAATAGGAATTAGTCAAATATAGTGGCATAGACTTTATTGTGGACCATTGGATGAATAACTTGATTAAGAAGCCTTGATCATAACCATTGATCAGATCAATGGTGTGAGAACAATCCTAATAAATTAATTTATGATATCTACCTTAGATTAAATCAATGGTTAGGAGATGAAGTTAATTTCAATGGTTAGGATTTAGTCAATAATAATGGCTTGACTAGTTACTAAGTAACTAAATAAACCTAACTTAGTTAACCTAATTGCTTAATTAAGAAACTAAGTGAACTAACCTAGTTACTAATTAGTTATAATCTAGTTACCAACTAAATATCCTAATTTCATCTAGAAGCCATGACTAAGCATGACATATGCAATGACCTATTAAATTAATTAGCTATGTAATTAGATAGTTAATTAAGTGTAATTAGGAAACCTAACCTAATTAACTTGCCATCTAATTAGCATGTAATTAAGCTTTAATTTAAGTCAAACCTAGTCACTAATTTCCTAGAGGCCACACGGCCAAGGAGTCCTAGGAGGCTTCTCCAAGCTTCTTGAATGGTCTTTTGTGACCATTTGATGACCACATGATGACCATAGGCCACGTGCTTCCTAATGTGAACACACCATGATATTTTACTATCAAACTTATCTCCTAATATTTCCTACACACTGCCTCACGGCTGCACTCTTCATTTCACTCTCATTATTCACTTTTTCACTCACCTAAAAAGCTTAGCTTTATTTTCTCTCAAAATTCCCAAGAACACAAGAACACTTTTCCTTTCCTTTTCTTCTTTGAGTTTCGGCCAAGGCTACTAAAATCACTTCCCATCTTCTATAATTTTTCCTCTCTATATTTCCTAAACCTAAACAACCTTCTAAACACTTTTCATTTAGAAAGTTTTGTGAAAATCCTACTCCTAGTGCTTCAAAATCCAAGCTTTGGTTTACTTCTTTAAAGGTAAACTTTTGATTCTTTGATTTTAATTCAAGTTTTTGATTTTCTATACCATGATTGTTCCATGGTTCTTTATTATTAAGCCTTGTTTGTGACTTTGGTAATTATTTAAGAATTTCTAGGGTTTTTGCTTGGTTCACATGAAAATCAAGAGAAGGAGGAGGAGCTCGAAGATCTTGTCTTCAAGAGGTAAGAGGGAGATTTACCTCACCAACCAAGTTTTGGTGGTGAGAAGATGGTTGTGTATGGTGAAAAACCCATAAGGGTTTATTCACTTGTTGTTTGATGCTTCTTGTTTGTGATTGTGATGTGTATGATTTTGTCTTTATGATTGCATGTGTGATGGTATGACTATAGCTTTGATATTGTGCTTGTATGTATAATTTTGAATGCATGCAAGTGTATGTGTAATTTAGGATGTGAATAACATGATGGAAAGATTACATGAGAGCTCCAAAGAGCTTAGAGGCACACGACCTCACTGGGGTCAAGAGGACCAAAGTCCTAAAAATGATGGTTTCTAACTGAGGATTAAAGGTTTAAATGAGAAGGAAATGATTTTGGAAAAGTTTGAACTTAGCAAAGCAAAATGGTTTTTGGGAAAACAAATTGATACAATTAAATGAATAAGTTATGAACTAAAAATGGATTTCAATACTTGAAGTTTACTGACGTATAGCTCACCCTACGGGTTTTGAAGCGCGTTGGTAAAATTTGAGCTGTAATATTTGAAGTAAGAGAAAGATTTGTCATTTTCTGGGAAACAGTAGAAATACTAATTTTTAGAGGGCTTATATTGTAATTATTTTATAAAAGAGGGATTATATTGTAATTATAATTTTAAGAAGGACTATATTACAATTATTATTTAAAGAGGGGTCATATTGCAAATATTTTATAAAGAGGGTCATATTGCAAATATTTTATAAAGAGGGGTCATATTGTAAATATTTTATAAAAGAGGGACTATTTCATAAATATTATTTTATGAGGGACTATTGTGAAAATATTATTTAAATAAGGACTATAATGTAAATATTATGTTATAGAGGGACTATTATGCAAATATAAAAAATAAAGTCAATTTTTAGTATTAAATGAGAAAATTCATATTTTTGATTTAAAACGTATGAGAAATATTTTATGCAATTGAGAAACGTTGAAAAATTGATACGCGATTTGAAAATGCGACAGAATTGTTGCGCAATTGGGAAAATGCAAAAATATGACTACGCGATGAAAACATAGTAAAAATACTATTTGGTTAATGAATGGACCCCGAATATGAGATACTAAATTGGAACTGTGAATGGTGCATAGTACATGCATTGGAAAGGTTCGATGGACTGTATGAGACTAATTGCCTAGGAGAGAATACACCTCCTGAGTGGGTGCGATATGCGTAGTGTAAGTCACTCATTGACCTTGGCGGCATTGGGATGCGGGTTGCCTACAATGGGCAGTTGGTAGCTCTTCTGTACCGTGAGTTAGACCGACGCAACACACCGATGATCCTAACCGAGACACTATTCTTAATCAAGATCTGATAAAGATTGTCGTGTATATGCTAGATGTGCAAAATTGAGCACGTGGTCTGAGGCATGTTGGTACAGACAGATCTTTTCAATCACTCTCTCCGATTTGAGTTTTAGCTCTATGGAGTAGGAAATTGAGTCTATGTGCATATGCATAGTTTTTGAGGGCATTATCGTAATTATTGTTTATGATAATTAAATTATTGAATATTTGAATATTGGTAATGGCATGATCGTAATTATTGTTTATTACATGTGTTGTGATGATAAATGATGTTGATGGCATAATTGTAATTATGGTATGAGATATCTATATGATGTATTGTATGTGTTGATCTTCATGCTACCATGTTGGTATTGGCGTAGGTGATCTCACCTCTTTGTATGCCTATTATGTATTGTATTTATATTTGTAAAGACGTTGAGCAAGAAGTTGATTGAGAAGGTGGAGAGGAGCAGATTCTTGTAGAGGAAGCTGAGTTCTGAAAGGATAGAGATGCCTAGTTTTCTAGGTTATATGCGATTGTAGTTTCGTGGAGGATCGGAGGCAGGGCACGTGGACTTAGAAAGAGCATGTATTTACTACATAGGAGACTTAAATATTACTTTAAGTAGACTTTATCATGGACACCCTTATTTTAGTGTGAATATTAACGTACACTTAGAGTTTCCTTTATCCATTAGGCAGTACGGGAGAACTTACTATCGTACTCCTAGTGAGATTAATATAGTGTCATCTGCGCGGACACCTGTCCATAGGACTTCGCGTCAGTTCGGATTCCTACCAGCTGAAGAGTCTGAGGAGGACCCGTCTGAGGGTTCTACTGTCTAGTAGTACTTGGGCAGTATGTTAGTTTCAAGTAAGGTTTAAATATTTTGAAAGTATAGTCTATAAATGTTTTAAGTATGACAGTACTAAAAATATGTATATATGATGTAAATTAATTGTGATTATGTTGTAATGTTTTTATTTTTCGCTAAGCTTATCTTATTGTTATTAAGAAATTTTACAACTCATATTTACATTACAAAACATACTATATAATGAAAGGGTAATTTGGTAATTAAGTAACGTAAATGTGGCAACCTAAGGTGGATGTTACAAAGACAACAAACTTTAAGCCTCTCCTTCTTCTTGAATTTGTGTGGCACCAAGAAAAATCCTAAGCAATCTTAAACAAATCTAAAAGTCATAAACAAGGCTTGAAAACAACAAACCATGGATCAATCATGGTGTAGAAAATTAGAAATCCAACTTAGGATAAAAAATTCAAGAAATTACCTTAGAAGTAAGGAACAAAGCTTGATTTTTGAAGTACTTAGAGAAGGATTTAGACAAAACTCTCTAAAGGAAAGATGTTTAGAATTGTGTTTAGGTTTAGAAAATATGAAGAGGTGAAATTATAGAGGTGTAGATGATGGCTTTGGTGATGGAGGCCGTGAGCTCCACTTGAGAAAGCGAATGGAGTTCTTTGGTTTTCTTTGGATGAGAGAGAATGGAGAGAATGATTTATGTCACAAAGATGATAGAAATGAAATGAAATTGCCTAATATCTAAGTGCATGGCCGTGTGGTGCTTCCCAAAGAGAAGTCAAAGACTTAACTTCCAAGCTTGAGTAGCACATGGCTTCACATGGCTTAAGTCATAAGCTAGTCATCCTTTGGTCATTAGGAACATTCAAGATTATGCTAGAATGGCCAAGTTGGCCGTGTGGCTCTAGGAAGACAAAACCAATTTGGTTTTCATTCTAATTTTCTAGTTACAAACTAATTAGTTAGGATTTCTAGTTGCATTCTAACTAGTTAGTTACTTGCTTAAGTCATTGAATATGTCATACTTAAGTCATGTTTCTAGATGGTTCTAGATATTTATATAGTAACTAGCTTCTAAATATTTAGCAACTAAGTTAGTTTATTTAGTTACTAATTAAGCTATTAAGGTAACTTAGTTAAATCATTCAGTTACATTATAACTATCTAGTTACATGATTAAATCATGCTCTTATCATGTATAGGTAATGATTCTACAAACTCTAGATATTTTCTTGTAACTAAAGACTTTAAGCATTTGCAAACTTAGTTTGTTCCATTTAGTTACTAATTAGACTATTAGAGTAACTAAGTTAGATTATCTAGTTACTTATCTAACTAGTCTAACCACTTTTGTTGACTTTTTAACAAACTAACTTGATTCTAATTGGTTGGTCATTAAACTATGTAATGATGGTTCATCATTACTCCTAAGATATTTAGCTTAGATATTTTCAGCTTTTATGATTACACCTAAGATATTTAACTTATATATTTTCATTCAGATATTTTACATAGACAGTTTTCTAAGATATTTTATTGAGATATTTTCCTGTTAGATATTTATTCCTAGATATTTTATTTAGGTGAGTCATCATTTCTAGAACATGGCGAGTCATCGCACTGAGGTGTCATGCAAGGTGTCTAGCTCCTATTGATCCGTCACTTTAAGTCATTGCCATCAAGATATTTTCTAGAAGATATTATTCGATGAACAATAGCTACTGCTATTATTACTCAATGGATAATAGAAAACTCATATATAGAAAATCTTTGTCAACTGTTTCCGGTTTCGGGTTTAGTAAGATCCTTCGATCCCGCCTTGATAGTCCGGAACTTTCTGGTTCAGGAAAAAAATTTATTTTTTTGGGTCCGCCTTAAACACACATACAACTCAAAATAATATTAAAATAATCACAACCTCAGAAAATTTCACAAAAATTTTCAAAAATCATAAAAATTATAAAACTCATATATTTTCAGAAAAAACTAAATTCGGACATATATTTCAAAAATAATATTAAAATAATCAAAATAATATTAAAATATTCAAAATAATTAAAAATTTCCAAAAATTCACAAAAACTCTTAAAAATTATAAAACGTATTTATTTCAAGAAAATTAAAAAATCGGGGTGTTACATTTTTCAGCTTCGGGGAAAATATTTCATTTTCTCAACTCCGCTTAGTGTGCAAGCAAATCGAGAAATATATTAAAATAATCAAATAATTTAAACAATTCTAGAAAAATTCACAAAACTCACAAATATTATAAAATGAGTATTTATCAGGAAACAAGAGATTTTCAGGGTGTTACATCTTAAACCTCTTTATCTAACCATGGCCTTTTCCTCTTCCCGTGCTAAACGTTCTCGCATGAAGACTGCCCCTTGCAACAACTCGTTGGACCTACGAAGGCTATCCTCCAATAAAGAGGAGCTGGGTCGCTTCATTTCTCACTTTTGGGAGCAAAATTTTGTGCAACCGAAGTACCTTGACTTGGGCTTCTTTGAGAAAGAAGGTGGCTTTGACTTTCTCAATCTTCTGAACCATCAAGGTGTGCTTCGTCTCTGCGGTCACAAGTTTGTCCTCTAACCAAACTTAGTGAAAATGTTCTATTGTAACCTGATGATTGATAGGGAGGACCTGCACTCTGATATCTTTGATCAGCATATGATTATCACCCCCCGTGACTGGGAACAGATGTTTAGGTTGTAGACCATTGGTTGTAACATTGATGAAGACACCAGTACTCTGGTCCAAGATTATAAGAAGACCCAGGCCATTGAAGACAAACTGAAACCTAGTTTGGCCTTGCCTCAAAAGGGCATCAAGGGAGGAATGATGAAGAGCCAAGACAGGCTCTTACATTATGCCTACGCTCATATTCTGGCACCTCGAGGTGGCAACTACACCTACTTGACTGAAGATGACATCTTTATGATGTGGCTCATGAAGAAAGGGTACAAGATTAACTAGCCCGCCTTCATCATAAAGCATATGATGAAGGCAAAGGGTAAAGAATAGTCTGAATTGCCCTATGGATTGATCATTACTGCCTTCTTAGGCAAATACCCTCAAATTTTAGAAATTGGGCCGGCGACCAAGCTGACTCATCATCACGTTTTTGGGTCCTTTACCCTAAACAAAATGAAGATGCTCAAAACTTCTGACTATTGGGTGTACCCGGACGAAGTTAAAGATGATGACCAAGAAGACCACTCTGCTGCCCCTACTGCTGATGTTCCTGCTCTTGCAGTTCCTGCTGCTGATCCAGTCACTTTGGATCAAATTATGGCAGCCGTGCAGGACAATAGGGCCTATATGGAGAACATATTCTCTATCCTATTTGATAGGATATAAGGTGTAGATCGTGAGCAGGCTGCCCTTCGCACATTGCTGACTTAGCGAGCACCTAACTCCCCTCCTCCTCCACCGGATGCTTATTTTTAGGCTTCGTTTTTTGTTTGTTTCTTGGATTGCGTTATCTATTCTTTTTGGGCTTGAAATTATGTGAATATCTTTAATGTAATGCATATTATCTGCTTCTACTTGCCTTGGTCCCCTATGCTTTTTGATCATGCCAAAGGGGGAGAAAAATAATAACTAGTAACACTTGAGAAAAGACAGGTAAAAATAAAACACTTATTGGGTTCCAAAAGAAAGGGGGAGCTGCGCACATCTCTGATATAAATCAACTCTTACGAAAGAGAGGGGGAGTAGGTTCTCTAAGCTTTAACTTTGTGAATTCCAATTTATCTAAACTAATACTTTTCTTAATGATAGTTTGTCATCATCAAAAAGAGGGAGAATGTGATTGGCTATGCTACAGTGAAGACTAGTTTTGATGATAACAAAACATGAAGATGATGAGAAGATCAAGTCCAAGAACTTCAAGATTAGCTTTAGGACTTAAAGACTTTTTGCACAGAGACTTTTTGAGTATCTCATTGTTTTTACAAGATAACATAAAAATGGTTTTAAACTAAAATCCTAAAACTGAAAATGGTCTTGAAAATGAATTAAAAGGTTTTGGTGTTTTGAAAATCATCTGGGCAATTTTCTAAAAGTATTTACAAATGTTCTTTTAACAAGGTTTTTCGAATAAAGGTCTCTTTATTCGAAAAAACCAAGCCTAGAAAAATTGCCTTTTAAGTGAATTATTCGAATAACCCAAGAGTCATTCGAATAACGTTTTCAAAATCTTGCTGCGCAGCTTTGTTTTCATAAGTGCTATTCGACTAGCACCTCTACTATTCGAATAAAAGGTTTTTAGAATGGCTTCTTTTAAATAAGCTATTTGAATAACTCCAAAGTTATTCAAATAAATCTGTTTCTCAGAAAATGTTTTAAAGTAGCGTTATTCGAATAACCCATATTAGAATTAGTTATTTGAAAACGTGTTATTCGAATAAAATAAGAGTTATTCGAATAAACACGGGTTACAGATTTAGAAAGAAACGGCCATATTCATATTAATTACGAGATTTAATTCTTCCAACGACTATTTTCTTCAAAGACTCTATAAATAGTGACCTTGGGTCACCTCTGAACAATGCCCAACTATCTGAATTATTCTTTGCTTGCTTTAAAACGTGATTTACGATTTTCCATATTTTCTATGCTCTTTTCACTAAAACTTTGAGATATCCTTAAAGAGCTTCCTAGTGCTTCAATTTGTGATATTTAATCTTTGTGAGAGTTTCTCTACATTTATTTTCTGCTTCTTTGTAACGAGGGTGATGTATCCCTCAAGATTTGTATAAAGGTGAGGTATCCTTGAAAGTTAAGGCTTTAGCACAAGGGTATAGTTTCCCTGTATGTGAAAAGTGCTCTAGTTTGCAACGATAGCAAGCACCTATTTAAGCTTGTATTCATAGTGAAAAATCTCGGATAATTTTTCGAGGACTGGATGTAGGACACAAGTGGTTTGGTGGTTGAACCAAGATAAATATTGTGCCTGCTCTTCTCATCTTAATCTCTTTATTTACTGCAATTTATTTATTATTGCTTAACTATTTATTTTCTATTCCTAAGGCTTTTTATCCTCTCTTTGTATTCGCATCTTTTATTAAATAGTTTTAACGAATTTTGTTTTAAAAGCATTTGCAAAAAAATTTCTATACTCAATTCACCCCCCTCTTAAGTACTGGAGCCACTTGGTAACAAACATCACATCACAAGTGATATTAAGTGCAACACCATTACTCTCATTTATTAGCACCCAACTTGTGTTAATCTACTACCGCTAGATACACAAAGACTTTTTCTTTTACACATGTTTTAGGTACTAATTTCCTCTATGAAATATCCTTAATAGTGTCTTCACTCACACTAAAAAGCATGCAGAAAAGATCCCTATAAGTAAGGAACTCCAATTCCTCAACTTCAATGTCTTAGAAATTCCTGGACCTAGCGCCTAGGCGGCACTCTTCCATGCTTAGGCATGGGCATGGCAGAACTTTGCCCTATTTTCCTCTGCCGCTGGCGCTCAGGCACTCATCCCTTGAGCCTAGGCGCCAAGATAGCAGTGTAGCATCCCAATATTGATTTCCTGATATACCTGACATATATAAGAACAACCAATACTAGCCATGCTACTTCAACTCATAAAACAAATTAAACCCATAACATTTACACAAATAATTATGGAGAGTCACGACAAACTAAAAGTTATATATATACATCATTGCTTCAAAAGGGCACATTGTACAACTTAAACTTCCATACGAACTAGATCAAGTATAAAATATATAAGCTTTGTCTACATAAAGCATATAAACTATACTAGTCTTCATACAACTTCTGCTTCTCTTTTGAAGAACTTGTACCTGGATTTACATGGCAACACAATTAGGGTGAGAAATCACAATTCTTAGTAGAAGTATTCCAAAACCAGCATTTTATACATTCATAAAGAATATGCAACTGCCCATACAATTGCAATGTCATGAATTTAAATGTCAAGGTTGGCAACTGCCCATACAATTGCCATGCTATGCCAAATTATGCCTAGTGTTCATGCCAATGCGATAACTTAAATATGAAATGAGTAATGTTATGATACTAAATCCATGACAATGTCATGTTATGCATGAATCATCAACAAAGTAATGGAAATCACTCCCACAAACCTTGAACAAGCACTAGAACCCAATTCTAACAGTCTTCTCTATGGGTAGTGAATCCATCACCATGCGGTCTTTAACAACGTAGAGGAATCCATCCCCTCCGGGTAATGAATCCATCAACTACACGATCTTCAGCAACGTAGAGGAATCCATCCCTTGTGGGTAGTGAAGTCTCATCAACTACACGGTCTTCAGCAACGTAGAGGAATCCATTCTCATCAACATGGTTATGAAAAACAATGATGCCATCTACTACAATAACTAGCATGCCAATTGGTTTATAACCATAACTACAAGAGTGAAATACAATTATGTCAATTATCACAATAGATAGCATACCAATTGGATTACATCCAACTCATCTCAGGCATGAACAACAATGATGCTAAGTATCACAATAAATCATATACCGATTGATTTACATTCACCATACAAATATATCATTAAATACTTCTATTAGAGTCTCATCACTCATTAAGAAGCACATAAGAAGAAAATACACCAATAGGAAACTCTATTGCATTAAACAACACTTTTTGTTCAAGTCTGGAAGTCACGCCTCAGTGCAGCTCTTCCACACCACGGCGCACAGCTCTCTGCCTATTCACGGCCTGGCGTGGCTCTTAGTCACGCTACGACGTGCTGCACTCGGGTTCACCCACTGAAATTCACGCCTCGGTGTGGCATCTCCTACACCGCGATGCGAATAATTTTTTTGTAGAAAAACAGGCCGGGTATTGTTCCATTGGAACAAAACCTTCATCTAATCACTCAAAGCTCAAATTTAAGTGATTTTGATCCTTACACAAGGTCCATTAATATATTGTAACTCTCGAAACCATTTTTAATTCACTCCACATGAAACAATACATAATTCATCACCGTTAAAACCTAAAACCCCTCTCTTAACTCAAGTGAGGTTATAAGTGTTCAATGGATGAAAAATGCATCACCAAACATGCTACAAACCATAAACAAGTCATCCTCAAGTTCTCCAACAAGATTCAAGCCAAAATGCCAAACAATACTCAAAACCTATTTCTCACATCAAGACAATTCTCTTGAACTAGATGAAGTAAATAGAAGGATGAGTAAAAACAAAGTTACCCTACCTCTAATAGCCAGAAATGAAGTCACTAAGCAGCTCCTCTCCACCACTTCCCTCTTCCTCCTCTTTGGTTAATGCTCTTCCTCTTTGATCTTCTTTCTTTCCTTTTCCTTTGCCTTTGCTTGCTACAACTGAGAGAAGAGATGAGAATGAGATGAAAAATATCTTATTTTGAAGCTTAAAAGGGCAAGGGCAAAATAGCAGCAGCCATGAGTGACTTGTCACTTAAGTGACCAACTGATAAATCCTGATCTATTTAGAATGCTTAGATTTCACCAAACCAAGATTCCTAATTTCCAACAAGTTTTAAATCCTAAGATTCATAAAAAATCATGTTTCACATTTTCCATAATTTTTCATTTCTGGTGGTTGTCAATCCGACATTAAAACACATACACACAGCATGCTCAAAAATGCCAAACGAACTCCAATTAACCTCAAATTTTAACCACACCATCTTTCACACATTTGTGACCTAGAAACAAATCCTCTACATTTATTTCCATTAACTAAACAGTTTAAGCTAATTCCAAGGCAAATAACAGCTATATTTTACACATAATGCTACAACAAAGTAACTAAATGTGCTCAGAAAGTCACAAAAATCAACAAGCATGTTAAACAAGTATTAGTCTACCTCTGTAACCATTTACAAGTCTAACATGTTTCTGAGAGTGTTACATTTCTCCCCTCATTTTTAAAATTTTGTCCCCAAAATTTGGTTTACCTTAGGTAGGAAGTCCTGAATAACTCACATACAACACAGACACAACCAACACTCAAGGAAACGAAATTACTCAACAAGTACAACCCTGTAGTCACCTTTTTCAGAACCCAGAGACTGTGTTGTCTCCTTGCCCTCCAACCATTTGACTCTTCCCAGCCTAACCTTTAATTTTACCTTATTCTTCTGAGGAAATTTCCTTGCATAGTGGCCTACCTTGCCACAAATATAATATATTATCTGGTCCGCTACCCAAGCTTTGTCTCTATGGTGTCTACCACACTTGGCGCACCTTTGAACTTCATCGTCCATTTGAACTTGCTTTCCTTTATCCTTTTGATTCCTAGTCTGTGGAGCACTCCTCTCAAACTTACCATCTGAATTCTTTCACTTGTAGTAGTCGTGTGATTGTTGCTCCTGCTATGACCTAAAACTAAAAGGTTCAACAATTCTACATTTATTGACCAAGGAAGGGTAATCCCAAATCTAGAAAGGCTTCACCAATCTCCTCATGCTCTCTCTCAAACCCGTCTCCAACTTCACACACTTCCAATTATCATTTGGATTATACCGAAGGGAAGAAGAGAACTTGGACAACTCCTCAAGCTTTGCCACGTACTGTCCAAACGTCATGTTTCCTTGTTGTTGCTGTAAAAACTCTGTCTCTTTCTCCTCCTGAACATTTTGTGGAAAGTATTTCTCCAAAAAAACAACCTTAAATGCTTTCCAAGTAACCTAGTTCCCAGCTACCTCCATTATCCTCCGAGCACCGTTCCACTAGTGCTCAACCTCCCCTTTCAACATGTACGCCGCAAAAGACATTTTTTGGTCTTCTGAATACCTCATCGCAGCAAAGATATCTCTAACTCTGTTATCCACTCCTCGGCCTTTTTTGGATCATACTCCCCTCGGAAGGATGGAGGATTCGTCTTCCAAAACTCTGAAAGATAATGAAAGTGTTGGTTTCTCTTTGCTTATACCTCATATCTTGGGGGTTGTATTGGTGGTGGTGTAGGCTATGGTTGATTGGCCTCTAGCCTCTCAAGCACCCTAGCAGTTGTAGTTGCTTGCTCGCTCATCGCAGTAGCAGTTGTAATTGTTTGCTCATGCATCACATTGGCCATTGCCATCACGGCCTCGGCTATATCTGAACTTTCCCTAGTTGAGTTCCTTGTCTCACGGGTTTGCCTCTTTGGTGCAATAGTTTCCTGCACACATAGAACAATCCATATTGAGTTAATCAGTCCTCAATATCATGTAACTGTGTAACAGTAGCTAACAACAATCCAACCTAAGGCAAGTCATGCAATTCTATTCAAACATTTCAAACAAGAGACAAGAAATGCATAACACACAAAGGAACTCCTAAATATGCCTAAGCATAGTCAGTTCATACCCCTACATAACAGGATGAACTACACTGATACCATAATATAAAATCCCAATATTGATTTCTCGATATACTTGACATATATAAGAACAACCAATACTAGGCATGCTACTTCAACTTATAAAACAAACTAAACCCATAACATTTACACAAATAATTATAGAGAGTCATAACAAACTAAAAGTTATATATATACATCATTGCCTCAAAAGGGCACATTGTACAACATAAACTTCCAAACAAACTAGATTAAGTATAAAATATACAAGCTTTGTCTACATAAAGCATATAAACTATACTAGTCTTCATACATCTTCTGCTTCCCTTTTGAAGAACTTGTACCTAGATTTATATGGCAACACAATCAGGGTAAGAAATCCCAATTTTCAGTAGAAGTATTCCAAAACCAACATTTTATACATTCATAAAGAATATGCAACTGTCCATACAATTACAATGTCATGAATTTAAATGTCATGGTTAGCAACCGCCTATACAATTGCCATGCTATGCTAAATTATGCCTACTATTCATGCCTATGCAATAACTTAAGTATGAGATGAGTAATGTTATGATACAAAATCCATGACAATGTCATGTTATGCATGAATCCTGAAAAAAGTAATGGAAATCATTCCTAGAAACCTTGAACAAGCACTGGAACCCAGTTCCAATAATATTCTCTCCAGGTAATGAATCTATCACCATGTGGTCTTTAACAAGGTAGAGCCATCAACTACACTGTCTTCAGCAATGTAGAGGAATCCATCCCCTTCGGGTAGTGAAGTTTCATCAACTACACAATCTTCAGCAACGTAGAGGAATCAAACCTCATCAACATAGTTATGAAAAATAATGATGCCAATTGGTTTATAATCATAACTACAAGAGTCAAATACAATGATGTCAATTATCACAATAGATAGAATACTAATTGAATTAGATCCATCTCATCTCAAGCCTGAACAACAATGATGCAATGATGCTAAGTATCACAATAAATCACATACTAATTGATTTACATTCACCACACAAACACTTCATTATATACTCCAATTAGAGTTTCATCACTCATTAAGAGGCATATAAGAAGAACCTACACCAATAGGAAACTCTATTGCATCAAACAATACTTTTTGTTCAAGTTTGGAAGTCATACCTCGGTGTAACTCTTCCACATCATGACGCGCAGTTCTCTGCCTATTCACGCCTGGGCATGGCTCTTAGTCACATCGTGGCATGCTGTTTTCAGGTTCACCCACTGAAACTCATGCCCTGGCATGGCATCTCCCACGCCGTGGTGTAAGTGGTTTTTCTACAGAATTCTGCTAAAAAACAGGGTCAGGTACTATTTCATTGGAACAAAACCCTCCTCCAATCACTCAAAGCTCAAATTCAAGTGATTTCCATCCTTACACAGGGTCCATTAACACATCGTAACTCTCCAAACCATTATTAATTCACTCCACATGAAATAATGCATGATTCATCACGTTGAAAGCCTAAAACCCCTATCTTAACTCAAATGAGGTTATAAGTGTTCAAGGGATGAAAAATGCATCACTAAGCATACAACAAACTAGAAATAAGTCATCGTCAAGTTCTCTAGCAAGATTCAAGCCAAAACACCAAATCACACTCAAAACCTATTTCTCACATCAAGCCAACTCTCATGAACAAGATGAAGAAAATAGAAGGATGAGTAAAAACAAAGTTCCCCTACCTCTAATGACCAGAAATGATGTCACTAAGTAGCTCCTCTCCACCTCTTCCTTCTTCCTCCTCTTTGGTTGATGCTTCTCCTCTTTAGTCTTCTTTCTTTCCTTTTCCTTTGCCATTGCCTGCTGCAACCGAGAGAAGAGATGAGAATGAGATGAAAAACATTTCATTTTGAAGCTTAAAAGGGAAAAGGGCAAAACAACAACAGCCACGAGTGACTTGGTCACTTAAGTGATCAACTGATAAATCTTGATCTGTTAAGAACGCTTAGATTTCACCAAACCAAGTTTCCTAACTTCCAACAAGTTTAAAAAAAATCTTAAGATTCATCAAAAAATATTGTTTCACCTTTTCTATAAATTTTCATATCTGCTGGTAGTCAATCCTGCATTGAAAAACACACACACACACAGTATGCTCAAAAATGCAAAACTAACTCCAATTAACCTTAAATCTTAACCATACCATCTTCCACACATTTATGACCTAGAAGCAAATCCTCTACATTTATTTCCATTAACTAAGCAGTTTAAGCCAATTTCGGGGCTAATAATAGATATATTTCACATATAATGCTACAGCAAAATGACTAAATGTTTGACAGGCATGTTAAGGAAGTATTAGGCTACCTCTGTAACCATTTACAAGTTTAACATGTTTTAGAGGGTGTTACATTTCTACCCCCCTTTTTAAAATTTTGTCCCCAAAATTTGGTTTACCTTAGGTAAGAAGTCCTAAACAACTCACATACAACACATGCATAACCAACACTCAAGGAAACAAAATTACTCGACAAGTACAACCCTGTAGTCACCTTTTCTAGAACCCGAAGACTATGTTGTCTCCATGCCCTCCAACCAATAGACTCTTCCTGGCCTAACTTCTGACTTTACCTCCGTGTTCTGAGGACACTCCTTACATAGTGGCCTACCTTGCCACAAATATAACATGTTATCTGGTCTGCTACACAAGCTTTGTCTCTGTGGTGTCTACCACACTTGGCACACCTTTGAACTTCATCGTCCCTCTGAACTTGCTTTCCTCTGTTGTTCTGATCCCTAGTCTGTGGTGCACTCTTCTCAGACCTATCATCTGAACTCTTCTGCTTGTAGTAGTCGTGTGATTGTTGCGCCTGCTGTGGCCTCAAACTGAAACGTTCAACAACTCTACATTTGTTGACAAAGGAAGGGTAATCTAAGATCTCGAAAGGCTTCACTAATCTCTTCATGCTCTCTCAAACCCGTCTCAAACTTCACACAATTCCAATTATCATTTGGATTGTACCGAAGGGAAGAAGAGAACTTGGACAACTCCTCAAACTTTGCCACATACTGTCCAACCGTCATGTTTCCTTGTTGCAGTTATAAAAAATCTGTCTCTTTCTCCTCCTGAACATTTTGTGAAAAGTATTTCTCTAGAAACATAACCTTAAATACTTCCCAAGTAACCTGGGTCCCAGCTACCTCCATTAACCTCCTAGCACCATTCCACTAGTGCTTAGCCTCCTCTTTCAACATGTATGCAACAAAAGACATCTTCTGGTCTTTTGAACACCTCATCACAACAAAGATCTTCTCCAACTCTATTATCCACTCCTCGGCCTTCACCGAATCATACTCCCCTCAGAAAGATAGAGGACTCGCCTTCCAAAACTCTGAAAGATCATGAAAGTCTTTGTTTCTCTCTGCCTGTACCTCACGCCTCGGGGGTGGTATAGGTGTTGGTGTAGGCTGTGGTTGATTGACTTCTAGCCTCTCAAGCACCCTTGCAGTTGCAACTTCATGCTCCCTCATCGTAGTAGAAGTTGTAGTCACTTGCTCAAGCATAGGCCATTGCCATCACGGTCTCGGCCATATCCAGACTTTCCCTAGTTGAGTTACTTGTCTCACAGGTTTGCCTCTTTGGTGCCATAGTTTATTGTACACATAGAACAATCCATATTGAGTTGATCAGTCCTCAATATCATGTAACCATGTAATAGTAGCTAACAATAATCCAACATAAGGCAAGTCATGTAATTCTATTAAAATATATTAAACAAGAGACAAGAAATACATAACACACAGAGGAACTCTTAAACATGCCTAAGCATAGTAAGTCCATACCTCGGCTCAATAGGATGAACTGCTCTGATACCATAATGTAACATCCCAATATTGATTTCCCGATATACCTGATATATATAAGAACAACCAATACTAGCCATGCTACTTCAACTCATAAAACAAACTAAACCCATAACATTTACACAAATAATTATGAAGAGCCACGACAAACAAAAAGTTATATATACTTCATTGCCTAAAAAAGGCACATTGTACTACATAAACTTCCTTACAAACTGGGTCAAATATAAAATATACAAGTTTTGTCTACATAAAGCTTATAAACTATACTAGTCTTCATACATCTTCTGCTTCCCTTTTGAAGAACTTGTACCTAGATTTACATGGCAACACAATTGAGGTGAGAAATCATAATTCTCAGTAGAAGTATTCCAAAACCAACATTTTATACATTCAAAAAGAATTCGCAACTGCCTATACAATTGCAATGTCATGTATTTAAATGTCATGGTTAGCAACTGTCCATATAATTGTCATGCTATGCCAAATTATGCTTAGTGTTCATGCCTTTGCAATAACTTAAGTATGAAATGAGTAATGTTATAATACCAAATCCATAACAATGTCATGTTATGCATGAATCCTGAACAAAGTAATAGAAATCACTCCCATAAACCTTGAACAAGCACTGGAACCCATTTTCAGCAGTCTTCTCTCTGGGTAGTGAATCTATCACCACGTGGTCTTTAACAACATAGAGCAATCCATCCCCTCCAGGTAGTGAATCCATCAACGACACGATTTTCAGCAACGTAGAGGAATCAATCCCCTCTGGGTAGTGAAGTCTCATCAATTACACGATTTTCAGCAACATAGAGAAATCCATCCTCATCAACATAGTTAGGATAAATAATGATGGCAATTACTACAATAACTAGCATGCCAATTGGTTTATAATCATAACTACAAGAGTGAAATACAATGATGTCAATTATCACAGTAGATAGCATACTAATTGAATTACATCTATCTCATCTCAAGCATGAACAACAATGATGTTAAGTATCATAATAAATCATATACCAATTGATTTATATTCACCACACAAACATGTCATTAAATACTCCTCTTAAAGTCTCATCACTCATTAAGAAGCATATAACAAGAAACTACACCAATAGGAAACTTTATTGCATCAAACAAAACTTTTTGCTCAAGTCTAGAAGTCATGCCTCGGGGCAACTCTTTCACGCCCCGGCATGGCTCTTAGTCACGCCGTGGTGTTCTACTCTTGGGTTCACCCATTGAAACTCACGCCTCAACATGGCATCTCCCACGTTGAGGTGCGAGTGGTTTTTCTATAGAATTCTATAGAAAAACAGGGCCTGGTGCTATTCCATTAGAACAAAACCCTCCTTCAATCACTCAAAGCTCAAAGTCAAGTGATTTCCAACCTTACACAAGGTGCATTAACATATTGTAACTCTCCAAACCATTTTAATTCACTCCACATGAAATAATATGATTCATCACCTTGAAAACCTAAAACTCCTCTCTTAACTCAAGTGAGGTTATAAGTGTTCAAGGGATGAAAAATGCATCACCAAGCATGCAACAAACCAGAAACAAGGCATCCTCAAGTTCTCCAACAAGACTCAAGCCAAAACCCCAAATCACACTCAAAACCTATTTCTCACATCAAGCCAATTCTCATGAACAAGATGAAGAAAATAGAAGGATGAGTAAAAAAAAAGTTTCCCCTACCTCTAATGGCCAGAAATGAAGTCACTAGGCAGCTCCTCTCCACCATTTCCTTCTTCCTCCTCTTTGGTTGATGCTCCTCCTTTTTGGTGTTCTTTCTTTCTTTTTCCTTTGCCTTTGCATGTTGCAACCGACAGTAGAGATGAGAATGAGATGAAAAATATCTCATTTTGAAGCTTAAAAGGGCAAGGACAAAACAGTAGCAGTCGTGAGTGACTTGGTCACTTAAGAGACCAACTAATAAATCCTGATCTATTAAGAATGCTTAGATTTCACCAAACCAAGATTCTTAACTTCCAACAAGTTTAAAATAAATTCTAAGATTCATGAAAAATCTTGTTTCACGTTTTACATAATTTTTCATATTTGCTGGTAGTCAATCAAACATTAAAAATGCACAAACAGTATGCTAAAAAATGCCAAATTAACTCCATTTAACCTTAAATTTTAACCACACCATCTTCCACACATTTGTGACCTAGAAACAAATCCTTTACATTTATTTCCATTAACTAAGCATTTTAAGCTAAATTCAGAGCAAATAACAGTTATATTTCACATATAGTGCTATAGCAAAGCCACTAAACATGCTCAAAAACTCACAAAATTTAACAAGCATGTTAAGCAAGTATTAGACTTCCCCTGTAATCGTTTACAAGTTGAACATGTTTCCGAGGGTGTTACAAGTAGCACCATGAAAACTTTATTCTAGACTGTGGGTGCTTAGGCGCCAAACTCGCAGCCTGCTGTTGCCCTAATTTTGGTTAGTAGGCCCCCAAACGGGCCCAACTCTGGCGCCTAGGCGCCAGTGCACCAGAAACATATTTTCCTATTCTATTAGTTTCCAAACTAGAAACCAATCCTCAAACAAGGGTTCTAAGTGATTTTCAAACACAACTAAGGTTCCTAATCATATAGCAACCCTCATACAAACTCCCAACTTATCTAGCATGGATTTATGACCAAGAATCACAATCTGAAATACTCATTTCTCAATTTTCACCTCAAGGAGTTTTATGGATATTCCTAAGATCCAAACTATCCTCCATGCATAGACTAACTCAAGTTGAATCACAAATTACGTTTCCAACAAGTTCCTCCTACCCAAATAATGGAAAACCTTACAAAAACCCATTTTCACACCAAACCATGCACATCACAAGCATGGAGAGAGATGACCAAGAGATAGAGTTGAGAACAAACACCCATACCTCACTTGTATGGTTGATTATTCTCAAGTTCTAGCTTTTCCCTTTGCCTTTCCTCCTTTTTTCCTCTTCTTCCTCCTTTGTTTCTTCTCTTATTTTCTTTCCTTCTCTTTCTCTATTTTTTGATGGTTTGAATGTGAGAGATAAAAGTGAAAACAAGAGAAATATCAAAGAAAGTCAAAGAAAGAAGGACAGGAACAGTGACTTAAAGGTAAGTTGAGATATTTTGACGAAACATTATATATCTTAGGAATACTTTGATCTCACAAATCTAAGTTTCCTAAGTTCCAAAAGTGTTATGAAAAATCCTAGGATTCATTTCAATCATTTTCTCATCATTTTCATAAACTTCCATATATCTTTTAAGTCAATCTGGTATTAAAACACTCACTCAATGTACTTAAAAGTACCAAACTAACTTAGTTTACCCTCAAACTTCAACTACATCACATTTCATATATTTGTGACCTAGAAACAAATTCTCCATATTTATTTCCATTAACAAAGTAGTTTAAGCCATTTCCTAAGTTAATAACAGCTATTTTTCACATATAATGTTATAACAAAGTGACTAAACTAACTCAGAAAGTTACAAAATTAAACAGGCATGTTAAGCAAGTATTACACTACCTTTGTAACCATATACAAGTCTAACATGTTTAAGAGGATGTTATATTCGGGGTCCAAGAAGGCAAGTTCTTAGGCTTCATGCTGACTCATCGCAGAATTGAGGCTAATCCAGATAAATGCCAAGCAGTGCTCAACATGTGTAGCCCTCAGAGTATCAAAGAAGTGCAATAGTTGACTGGCCGAATTATTGCCTTCACATGCTTCCTTGCTAAAATCGCTCATAAATCCCTTCCTTTATTCAGACTGCTCAAGAAGGAGAAGGATTTTGAGTGGACTCAAGAGTGTGATGATGCTTTTTCCTTCTTAAAGAATCTTCTGTCTTCTCCCCTCATACTGACAAGACTAGAACTCAATGAGACACTGTACTTGTACCTTTCACTTCACCAAGAAGCTATAAACTCAATGCTAATCTAGGAGACGGTAGAGGGACAGAAGCCAGTTTACTTCATAAGCAAGGTTTTGCAAGGCCCAGAGCTCCGCTACTAGAACATTGAAAGGGTTGTCATTGCATTTATCACACGACCAGGAGACTCAAACAATACTTTCAAAGCTGCCCCGTGGTGATAAGAACGGATCAACCTATGCACCAAGTGCTGCTCAAACCATATTTAGCAGGGAGAATGATTGCCTAATCCATCGAGCTTTTTGAGTTTAGAATTGCATATGAACCTCAGCTAGCAACAAAGGCACATATGCTCTCTGATTTTCTGGTAAAACTTACATCGGACCCCAGTGACCCTAAAGGAATTTCTTGAAGCATATTCGTTGATAGATCCTCGAAACCCAAGGGAAGTGGTGCCAGGGTGATTTTGGAAAATTCTGTACGATTGACAGTGGAAAACTCCCTAAAGTTTGAGTTCCCAACCTTAAACAATCATGCGGAGTACGAAGCATGCATTGCCGGATTGGTAATGGCCAAGGACATGGGAGTAATAAAGATCACACTTTACAGTGACTCCCAACTTGTAACCTCCCAGATCCGAGGTGATTATCAAGCCAAGTAATCTCCTTTAGAGATACTTAGCCAAGGTATAAGAGCTCCTCAAAAGCTTCCAAGATGCCAAGATGGAGTACATACCTAGGGAGCAGAACTCCAGGGTAGACCTCTTGTCTAAACTGGCTAGTACTAAAAGCCTAGACAATAACCATTCTGTGATCTAAGAGATCCTCTCATAACCCTCCATCATGGATGTAGCCACTTTCCAAGTGGAAGGAGGAGAGCGCACTTGGATCACCCCAATCATGGAGTATCTACAATCTGGAGTCAGACCCTCAAATATGAAGGAAGCCTCCAAACTAATCGAGATCGCAGTCAGGTATACCGTCTACGATGGGTAGTTATACCGACGTGGGTTTTCCTCACCTCTCCTTAAATGCTTCATGCCAAAAGAAGCAGAATATATATTGGTTGAGGTTCATGAGGGGAGTTACAAACACCACTTAGGAGGCAAAGCCTTAGCTTTGAAGGCACTCAGGGCTGGATATTATTGGCCTACAATAGAAACCACTCCCTTGCACATGTCTGGGTTTGTGATAAATGCCAGCACCATTCAGACCACTATCAGGCTCCCCCAGAAGACCTATCCATGACATTTGTACCTTGGCCATTCTACAGATGGGGTATGGATACCCTGGGTCCATTCCCTTAGGCACATGGACAATTGAAGTACTTGGTTGTGACCATGGATTACGTCATAAAATGGATCGAGACAGAACCCTTAGTCACGATCACCTCTGACTGGGTCCAAAAGTTCACTTAGTGCCACATCATCACCAAGTTCAGGGTTTTGGAGTCCATTATGATAGATAATAGGACTCAGTTCAAATATAAGGGTTTTGAAGAGATGCTTGTCGGGATAAAAATTAAGCATCATTGTAGTTCTATCGAGAATCCCAAGACAAATGGACAAGATGAAGCTGCCAACCGAGTTATTGTCTATGGAATTAAAGGAAGGTTGGATGAAGCTAAGGGAAACTAGGTTGAACAATTAGACCATATCTTTTGAGCCTACCAGATTATGCCTCACTCGACAATAGGTGAAACCCCCTTTAAACTCACTTATGGGTGTAGGGCTATGATTCTAGTGAAAATTGGGGAGCCAAGCTAGCGTCTCCAGTAGTTATCATCTAACACTAACCTCGGATTAATCAGAGAGAACTTGGATCTCTTGGAGGAAAGAAGGCGCGTCACTCATATGCGCGATGTCGCCATCAAATAGAAGACAATGGCTCGTTATAATTTGAAGGTTGTTCCAAGAAAATTCTAACTAAGGGACTTAGTACTCCAGAGAGCAGACATTAGTGGTAGGAATGCCTCCCTAGGGAAGTTAGCCCCTAATTGGGAAGGCCCCTACTGCATTGTGATCAGCACAGGCAAAGGAGCTTACACCTTAGAGATATTAATAGGCAAACCAATAAAAAATTATTGGAATGAGGATAAACTTAGAAAGTAATATAGCTAAATGCCCTTTAAGGCCTTGTCTTTTAGTTTACTTTGTTTGATTTGCCCTAATTTTGGCATACATATACTTTGTATGGACTTTAGTCCTTCATTCTATCAATAAAATCAAGTCAACTCTCATATAGCTTTTTGTACTCAAGTCTCAAAGGACCCTCAAGTCGGACTCCGCTTGAGAATGTCTACTGAGCCTATTCCTTATGGGATCTGGAGTTTGATTTAAAAACCCTCAAGCTGGAAATGCCTTTAGATTGTTTTTATCCTATTCCATTTAGGATTTGAGGTCTATTAGATTCTAGGTTAAGAGGAATAACCTATAAAACCCGTTTATGCATTTTGGTCGAGAGTTATGGGCTTATACCTAATCCTCAACACTTGGCCATGACCATTTTGTGGTTGTGAAATTAATTAGCATCATGAATTATGACTTCCGTGATTCACCATTACGTAGCTACCATGAATGTCTTATGTTAAACTAGTTTTGAAAGACTGTAAACATCAAATACCTCAGTTACGGATTACCTTAAATTTTGCCTAAGTCTTAAGCATAATTTCAAGTGCTCAAATGTTTTGGGCGTTGGACCCTGGACCAAGGCTTTAATTAAATTTGAAAATTCTCCTAAGTCCTTAAGGGGTTACTAAGTGCACATTTATAATAGGTGTTGGACCCAATACGGACCATGGAAATAAAAAGCACACGACTATAGGTTTCTCTGCTAAATGGTCAAAAACTCTACTCGACGGATTTGGAGAAGTTTCTCTTTGTTCATTACATAATGTACAGTTAATTTTATTTTGAAATTTCAATTGTTACAATTGTTCACAAAGAATCCCCAAATTTTGGGCTCAAAACCGTGGCCATCCGAGAACTAATCCAACGTCATTTCCTTCAATGTTATACATTCAGATACATCAATATACACAAAAATAATCTAATAGCACCAACACATTACAAACAACATGCAAACAAAGGATGACCCTCAATAGGGTTCCCTCACTATCAATCATAGATGACATTTCTGAATGCTAATAGAGGTTGAGGAGGAGTGTCTTCCTCTTACCTTAGTGAAGAACACAGAAAGGATGCTCCTTTTTGCTTAGTAATTTCGTTCTTCACCTCCACCAAAACCTTGGTGTTCAAATCCATAAAAATCAAGATCGAAGAGTGGAAATGGAATCCATAGTCACCAATGTGACCATGGAATACGAAAATAGGGAGAAAGGAGAAGAAAGTTGAGAGGTTTACCTTAAAGCTCCAAGCTTTGATGTTGGGCTGCCAACCACGAAAATGGAGGAATAAAGAAGAGCTCCACCAAGAAGAAAACTTGAAGACGGTGAGGAAAGAGCAATGGTTTAAGTTTGGCTTGAGCAAGGGAAAGCTTGAAAATCATCAATGGTGTTTGTGGGTGTGTAGCCATATGGAGAAGAGAGGAAAAGAAATGAGAGCTACGTGAGGGAGAGAGTGACCAGCGTGAATGAGAGAAAATGGGAGAATGAAAATGTAATATGCCCCCTTGGCTAACCGTGCAGCACCAAAAAGGGAGGAGAGAGAAAAGTGGTTAGAGGAAGCTTCCTAGAAGTTTCCTTGAAGCTTCCTTGAGAAGCTTTACACGCTTCTCGATAAAATGCATAGTAAGCTTGTCCCCTCAATTAAATACATCTGACAGATGATTAATTACACTGTTAGAATTATTTTCTCAGTGTGTAAAAGTTATAGTTGATGAAAATAATATTTTATTATTCATCAGATGATTTTATAATACAGTGATTTTATTTATCAAATAAAATCTCGTAAAACGTAAACCTCGTAAACTATGTCCAGCCTCAGGTTTAGTAAGATCCCCCGTCGATGTTTCCACAGTCCAAAGTTTACCAACCTCAGGGAAAAAATTTCGTTTTCCCGGCTCCGCTCAGTGCACATGCAAAACAAGGAATATATTAAAATATTCAACATTTCTAGAAAATTCCACAAAAATTCTCAAAAATCGTAAATATTATAAAATGATTATTTATAATGAAATGATTAATTTTTGGGATGTTACAACACTCCCCTTCTAAAAAGGAATTTCATCCTCGAAATTCATCATATCTTAGAACAAACGCGACTGTGTTTCTTTCATTTTGTCTCTTAATTCTCGTGTTGTATCTTCAGCTGCATCAATCCAAATTACTAGTACTGAGGTTGCTTCCTTCCATTGAGTATCTCATATTAACGGGCAAAAGTGTGTTGACGTCATAGGCCGATTAATAAAAGATTCTACGCTCCTTGAGTCTTCCGCCATTCCAACAGTGAACTCTCCAAACAACTGTACATTGCTGAGTGGCTCTATCGAACTTATTCTCCTTGCTTACTGTAGTAGACAACTAAGCTTATTTTCTTCTTAAAGCATCCGCTACGACATTCGCCTCTTCTGGGATTATACTAAAATGAAAAAAAAAATCAAAATCTTTCAGAACTTCTAATCATCGTCTCTGCCTCATATTCAACTCATTCCAATAGACCAAAATACCTTTGGCTCTTAATATTACCATAGGCATTGAGAATTTCTCCTTGTAAAAAATGCTTCTAGATCTTCAATGCAACTACAGAGTTAAGTCTGAGTTAGTGTAAGGTAATCTTTCTCATGTATTCTCGATTGTCTCTAAGCGCACGTTACCATTCCTTCTATTCTGATCAAGCACACGTTCTAAACTTCCAATGCGAAGCATCACTAGGCATTCCAAAAAAGTTCGTTGGGATTGGGTAGAATCATTGCCGGCAAGGTAGTCGAGTGTCTCTTCAATCCTTGAAAATCTTTCCTTATATACACCAATCCTACAAACTTGACTCTCATAGGGTAAGTTCTCACCTAATTATGCTACACTTGTCGTATCGTTAGGGTTCAGATTTGGGAACAACTCAATCGAAGTATACTAGAAACGTTATAAAGGTTAGAAAGAAAAATAGGGGAGTCGCTTGATTTACCACCGGACCCGCCTAACAAAAAGTATGATATATGGTCCAATAAAACTTAGGAGTGAGTTTCATGGATCCACTTCTAGGAAATTTCTATCTCAAGAAACACTAAGTTTCCGTTGAAACCGAATGACGAGACCCGTTTAGAAAACGATCAATCTCCTTCTTGAGATCAAGCCTATTCATGAAGAAAGTAGATGATTGAATTGGTAAAAATGGTTTCAATTTCTAACAACAATAGGATAATTTTAAATAAACTTATTGTAACGAGAGTAGGCTTACAAACATGAATAGTATCATTCGGGTCGAAAGGAAGTAAATACACAGATAACTCAATTCCAGAAACAAACTCTTAGAATTTCATTGGAACATTTCAACAAAACATGGCTGGAAGATAACCAATCCCTTTTGTAACATTACATCTAATTTGTAAGAGAAGTAAACAAATCAGATCAACAGAAGGATTCAGTCTTTAACAAGTCATAGGATAATCTAAACAACTTGGCTACCATCAACAAGTTCTTAGTAGCAGAAGTAGAAATAACTTAGTCAAAAGATAACGAAGGTATGAACATCCCTACTGGATTCATACATTCATATGTCATAAAGAAATGGGTTACCCCCGGAATTATATAGTAAAATCACAGGGTCATCAGTTGTAGTACAAGCTCCCTCGTTCAGGTCTTCAGTCTTGGATGTTTCTACTCCACTAGAGAAATTAACTCTCCTTTCTTCGTGAGATTGTGAAGTGCGTGCATCACCAACAAAAGGCTTCGTCCTTTGCGAAGTATAGTTCTTAGCCACATGTCCTAGCTCTCTGCATTTGAAACAAATTATCCCTTCGATCGTACAATCCTTTGTAAAATGGTCCTTTCCACACTTGAAGCAGATTACCCTTTTGATCGCATATAGAGGCTTTGTCTCATGTAAAACACAATCCCTGAACACATGTTCTAGCTTTCTGCACTTGAAACAAAATTTTCCTTCGATCTTATAGTCCCTCGTGAAGTGGTCCTTTCCACACTTCTTACACCTTGATAACGGTACCACAGTTGGATTGGATTTACTACCCCTCGTATCCCCTTTATACGTTTGTTGTTACTGTTGTCCCTTAATTTTTTGCGAATACAGTTTATGCTTAAACTGATTGATCATCCTTTTATTCCGCCTTTGGAACTTAGGTAGTTCAGAATTACCCAAAAACTGACTTTCTCCTAACAAATTCTGAACTTCGACTTCTAACTCTTGTTGTTGTGCGGTCCTCTGATTCGGGTGTTCTGTTATGCTAGCCATTCCCTGCATTGCTTCCATAGTCACATCCACTCCTTGGTTGTTGCGTTCTATATTCCTACGCATGCGTCTTTTGCGAGTCATTGTCTTCCTTCGAAAACAGACAATCAGGCACAATGGAGACAAGAAGTAACCATTTCAGACAATAATGTCTCCTTTCGGAAACCAAACACAAGGAGTCACACAACACACAAGGGTGAAAATGCAGACAAATCCTAAAAAATTTCAGTCATACCAGCAGAGCTTCTTAGTAAAAGAACTTCTATTACCTTAATACGCCTAGGTGAAGTCATAGTTTTCCATCCACACAGAACATTACATATTGAGTGGGCCAGTACTCAACATCATGTAACTGTGCAACAGTAGCTACCACCACTCAAACTATGGCAAGCCATGCCTTCCTTTCCCAACATCTCAATTCAAGAGACAAGGAAGTACACAACATACAGAAACTTTTAACATGTTTAAGCATAGTCAGTCCATACCCCAGCTCAACAAGATGAACTGAGCTCTGATACCACCTTAATGTAACACCCCTCGATTTAATCACCACGACACAATCGTCATTATGTCACGGTCACTAAATTTCGGCGTGCTATCATTGTCAAATAACAAACCTTACAAAAATATTAATCATTTTGCATATGAGGAAAATAGGAGCCATGAATGAATAGTTACATATACAACTAGTTAAAATATGAATTATAAGATATATTCAAATTACAGCATTCAAGACTGGATAATCACCTTAAAACATATATATATCCAAAGTACTCTTTATACAAGTAATGCAAAATAAAATATAAACTACCCATAACATATCCACGACTAAGGAGATGGGCACTCCATCGAATCCTGAATGCATAAGGCAACTCCGGGCTCACCGGTGTAGTGAGAAATACAGAATAGGGTCTTCAATCGCAGTCCTCTTCATGGTCAAGGTCAGATCCCCAATATATCACATACGCCTGATGGCCCAGTCGACTCGCCATGCGTTAACACCACCAGTGAACACAATTCAAACGAACCCCTTAGAACCCCCTTCGCGACGACATCACCGGATGCATGGGTCAAACCAAGAAAGTCCAAAAGAATCCAACCTTGTTCCCACTTACAATCTTTAATCAAGAATTTACATAGAACAAGAAAAGTACAAGAAAGAGGTAAGACATCCTACCATCATTACCAATTATAACAGCCAGAAACAACATGGCGCAAAGCGCCCACATAGCATTTTTTATAATAATCATAAGCATTAAATAGCAGAAATAAACAAATAAGCAATTCCAGGTAGTCATATATATATAATAGTACGACAACAATTTCAAGTTATAATAACGAACGAATGCCAGATAATGCATGGACCCACTATGCTCATGCATACAAAGTCAAAAATCCTACTCCATGGAGCTAGACACAAAACAGTCGGAGAGAACGATCAGGAGGTATGCTTGTATTCTTGGCTGTCGAGGCCCTCAAGTGCTATAATTCTCAATTTATCAATGTGCACATTATGGCATTTTACAAGACATTTTACACAAATCACGATATAGGACTGTGCCACAGTCAGGATCGTCGGCGCGTGTGTATCAGTTTGTCGCACGGTCCAGAGGGGCTACCACTGCCCCTTGTGAGACGCCCGCGCCCCGACGCCCTCAAGGTCAACTACAGGACCACACATGTCTATTCGCACCCGCACATAGGTGTAATTCAACTCCTAGGCTAAAGGCCTTAACAAAGTCCAACGGACAATCACGATGCATACAGACTATGCATAAACATGTATGATCATTATTACATACTATTCCACAATATGCCTGCATAAACATGTATGATCATTATTATATACAATTCCATAATACGTCATAATTTGCCAAAGCAAGAATCAACACAATCATTGGTCACTCACATGGACCCACAATATTATAATTAATACCTTTTTAAAGTGTATTATGAATTCTTGCTTAGGTTTTGCTTTTCTTACAGGGTCTGTCTCTAAAGAAATTCTCTTAATTAATTAAATCCTCTTAGGTAATTTATTCACATACCCTTAGAAGGTTATTCTAAGATCTCAAAATCTCACACTCTCTTGTTCTTACCCTAATTAAATTATCCTAAGTCTTATGAAAATTCCCTTCTTAGTTCTTTAAAATTTATGAATCTCAAAGTATAATTTAATATTCCAATTTGCTAATTCTAGGATCCTATTACCTTTAATTTAATCACTAGGTGTTAGGTGATAAACTTTTATTTTGGATTCGACGGAGAAATGTCTCCAGGGTACAATTGAGGCTGCCTTTTGATGAAAAATAACATGACAGAATGATGAAAGATGTCAGCCATAAAGGTGATTTGGTGACGGAATTGGCTGAGTTACAATTTTGACAAGAATGGCTAAAAATCAATTTCTGTCAAATGAAGATTCTGTCGAATGAGATTAAAAACTGTCGAATATACTAGAAGATTAGCAGAAATCCTAATTCGACGGATGGGTGTTGACGTTGGAGAAATCTTCCAAGTGTTGAACCGACGAAAGCACTAAATTGTCAGAAATTCTCACCCGATGGATATTTACATCCTAACTCGATGGATATTGACATTGTACTAAATGGTCAAAGGATCAAATTCGACAGATATGGTCAGAAGGTCAAATTCGATGGACATGATCAGAAGATCAAATTCGATGGGTATTGACATTGTACTAAATAGTCAAAGGATCAAATTCGACGGATATGGTCAGAAGTTCAAATTCGACAGACATGATCAGAAGATCAAATTCGATGGGTATTGACATTGTACTAAATGGTCAAAAGTCCAAACTCGACAGAAATTGACATTGTGCTAAATGGTCAAAGGATCAAATTCGACGGATATAGTCAGAAGGTCAAATTCGACGGATATGATCAGAAGATCAAATTCGACGGGTATTGACATTGTACTAAATGGTCAGAAGTCCAAACTCGACAGATATTGACGTTGTACTAAATGGGCAGAGGATCAAATTCGACGGATATGGTCAGAAGGTCAAATTCGACGGACATGATCAAAAGATCAAATTCGACGGGTATTGACATTGTACTAAATGGTCAGAAGTCCAAACTCGACGAATATTGACATTGTGCTAAATGGTCAAAGGATCAAATTCGACGAATATGGTCAGAAGATCAAATTCGATGGATATAGTTAGAAGATCAAATTCGACGGGTATTGACATTGTACTAAATGGTCAGAAGTCCAAACTCGACGGATATTGACGTTGTACTAAATGGTCAGAGGATCAAATTCGATGGACATGGTCAGAAGATCAAATTCGACGGATATGGTTAGAAGATCAAATTCGATGGATATTGACACTACTAAATGGTCAGAAGATCAAATTCGATGGATATGGAGAAGTTTCTCTACTAAGTGGTCAGAAACTCTACTCGACGGATTTGGAGAAGTATCTCTACTAAATGGTCAAAAACTCTACTCGACGGATTTGGAGAAGTTTCTCTACTAAATGGTCAGAAACTCTACTAGACGGATTTGGAGAAGTTTCTCTTCGTTCATTACATAATGTACAGTTGATTTTATTTTGAAATTCTAATTGTTACAATTGTTCACAAAGAATCCCCAAATTTTGGGCTCAAAACCGTGGCCATCCGAGAACTAATCTGATGTCATTTCCTTCCATGTTATGCATTCAGATACATGAATATACACAAAAACAATCTAATAGCACCAAGACATTACAAACAACATGCAAACAAAGGATGACCCTCAATAGGGTTCCCTCACTATCAATCACAGACGACGTTTCTGAATGCTAATAGAGGTTGAGGAGGATTGTCTTCCTCTTACCTTAGTGAAGAACACAGAAAGGATGCTCCTTTTGCTTAGTAATTTCGTTCTTCACCTCCACCGAAACCTTGGTGTTCAAATCCACAAAAATCAAGATCGAAGAGTGGAAATGGAATCCATAGTCACCAATGTGACCATGGAATACAAAAATAGGGAGAAAGGAGAAGAAAGTTGAGAGCTTTACCTTAAAGCTCCAAGCTTTAATGTTGGGCTGCCAACCACGAAAATGGAGGAATAAAGAAGAGCTCCACCAAGAAGAAAACTTGAAGACGGTGAGGAAAGAGCAATGGTTTAAGTTTGGCTTGAGCAAGGGAAAGCTTGAAAATCATCAATGGTGTTTGTGGGTGTGTAGCCGTATAGAGAAGAGAGGAAAAGAAATGAGAGCTACATGAGGGAGAGAGTGACCAGCATGAATGAGAGAAAATGGGACAATGAAAATGTAATATGCCCCATTGGCCAACCATGCAGCACCAAAAAGGGAGGAGAGAGAAAAGTGGTTGGAGGAAGCTTCCTAGAAGTTTCCTTGAAGCTTCTTGGAGAAGCTTTGCACGCTTCTCGATAAAGTGCATAGTAAGCTTGTCCCCTCAATTAAATACATCTGACTGATGATTAATTACATTGTTAGAATTATTTTCTCAGTGTGTAAAAGTTACAGTTGATGAAAATAATATTTTATTATTCATCAGAAGATTTTATAATATAGTGATTTTATTTATCAGATAAAATCTCGTAAAACATAAACCACGTAAACTGTGTCCAGCCTCGGGTTTAATAAGATCCCCCGTCGACGTTTCCACAGTCCAAAGTTTACCAGCCTCAGGGAAAATATTTCGTTTTCCCGGCTTCGCTCAGTGCACATGCAAAATGAGGAATATATTAAAATATTCAACATTTCTAGAAAATTTCACAAAAATTCTCAAAAATCGTAAATATTATAAAATGATTATTTATAATAAAATGATTAATTTTTGGGATGTTACAACACTCCCCTTCTAAAAAGGAATTTCATCCTCGAAATTCATCATATCTTAGAACAAACGCGACTGTGTTTCTTTCATTTTGTCTCTTAGTTCTCGTGTTGTATCTTCAGCTGCATCAATCCAAATTACTGGTACTGAGGTTGCTTCCTTCCATTGAGTATCTCATATTAACGGGCAAAAGTGTGTTGACGTCATAGGCCGATTAATAAAAGATTCTATGCTCCTTGAGTCTTCCGCCATTCCAACAGCGAACTCTCCAAACAACTGTACATTGCTGAGTGGCTCTATTGAACTTATTCTCCTTGCTTACTGTTGTAGACAACTAAGCTTATTTTCTTCTTAAAGCATCCGCTACGACATTCGCCTCTTCTGGGATTATACTAAAATGAAAAAAAAATCAAAATCTTTTGAAACTTCTAATCATCATCTCTGCCTCATATTCAACTCATTCCAATAGACCAAAATACCTTTGGCTCTTAAAATTACCATAGCATTGAGAATTTCTCCTTGTAAAAAATGATTCTCGATATTCAATGCTACTACAGAGCTAACTCTGAGTTGGTGTAAGGTAATCCTTCTCATGTATTCTCGATTGTCTCTAAGCGCACGTTACCATTCCTTCTATTCTAATCAAGCACACGTTCTAAACTTCCAATGCGAAGCATCACTAGGCATTCCAAAAAAGTTCGTTGGGATTGGGCAGAATCATTGCCGGCAAGGTAGTTGAATGTCTCTTCAATCCTTGAAAATCTTTCCTTATATACACCAATCCTACAAACTTGACTCTCATAGGGTAAGTTCTCACCTAATTGTGCTACACTTGTCGTATCGTTAGGGTTCAGATTCAGGAGAACATTTACGGAATCGAAGTATACTAGAAATGTTATAAAGGTTAGAAAGAAAAATAGGGGAGTCGCTTGATTTACCACCGGACCCGCCTAACGAAGAGTATGATATATGGTCCAATAAAACTTAGGAGTGAGTTTTATGGATCCACTCTAGGAAATTTCTATCTCAAGAAACACTAAGTTTCCGTTGAAACCGAATGACAAGACCCGTTTAGAAAACCATCAATCTCCTTCCTGAGATTAAACAGATTCATGAAGAAAGTAGATGATTCAATTGGTAAAAAGGGTTTCAATTTCTAACAACAATAGGATAATTTTAAATAGACTTGTTGTAACGAGAGTAAGCTTACAAACTTGAATAGTATCATTCGGGTCAAAAGGAAGTAAATACACAGACGACTCAATTCCAGAAACGAACTCTTAGAATTTCATTGGAACATTTCAACAAAACATGGCTGGAAGATAACCAATCCCTTTTGTAACATTACATCTAATTTGTAAGAGAAGTAAACAAATTAGATCAACAATAGGATTCAGTCTTTAACAAGTCATAGGATAATCTAAACAACTTGGCTACCATCAACAAGTTCTTAGTAGCAAAAGTATAAATAACTTAGTCAAAAGATAACGAAGGTACGAACATCCTTATTGGATTCATACATTCATACGTCATAAAGAAATGGGTTACCCCCGAAATTATACAGTAAAATCACAGGTTTATCAGTTGTAGTACAAGCTCTCTCATTCAGGTCTTCGGTCTAGGATGTTTCTACTCCACTAGAGAAATTAACTCTCCTTTCTTCGTGAGATTGTGAAGTGCGTCCATCACCAACAAAAGGCTTCGTCCTTTGCGAAGTACAGTTCTTAGCCACATGTCCTAGCTCTCTGCATTTGAAACAAATTATCCCTTCGATCGTACAATCCTTTGTTAAATGGTCCTTTCCACACTTGAAGCAGATTACCCTTTTGATCGCATATGGAGGCTTTGTCTCATGTAAAACACTATCCCTGAACACATGTCCTAGCTTTCTGCACTTGAAACAAATTTTTCCTTCGATCTTACAGTCCCTCGTGAAGTGTTCCTTTCCGCACTTCTTACACCTTGATAACGGTACCACAGTTGGATTGGATTTACTACCCCTCATATCCCCTTTATACGTTTGTTGTTGCTGTTGTCCCTTCATTTTTCGTGAATATAGTTTTTGCTTAAACTCATTGATCATCCTTTTATTCCTCCTTTGGAATGCATCTTTCGCGAGTCATTGTCTTCCTTCGAAAACAGACAATCAGGCACAATGGAGACAAGAAGTAACCATTTCAGATAATAATGTCTCATTTTGGAAACCAAACACAAGGAGTCACACAACACACAAGGGTGAAAATGTAGACAAATCCTAAACAAGTTCAGTCATACTAGCTGAGCTTCTTACTAAAAGAACTTCTATTACCTTAATACGCCTTGGTGAAGTCATAGTTTTCTATCCACACAGAACATTACACATTGAGTGGGCCAGTACTCAATATCATGTAACTGTGCAACAGTAGCTACCACTACTCAACCTATGGCAAGCCATGCCTTCCTTTCCCAACATCTCAATTCAAGAGACAAGGAAGTACACAACATACAGAAACTTTTAACATGTTTAAGCATAGTCAGTCCATACCCTGACTCAACAGGATGAACTGAGCTCTGATACTACCTTAATGTAACACCCCTCGATTTAATAACCACGGCATAATCGTCATTATGTCACGGTCACTAAATTTCGGCGTGCTATCATTGTCAAATAACAAACTTTACAAAAATATTAATCATTTCGCATATGAGGAAAATAGGAGCCACGAATGAATAGTTACATATACAACCAGTTAAAATATGAATTATAAGATATATTCAAATTACAGCATTCAAGATTGGATAATCACCTTAAAACATATATATACCCAAAGTACTCTTTATACAGGTAATGCAAAATAAAATATAAACTACCCATAACATATCCACGACTAAGAAGTTAGGCACTCCATCGAATCCCGAATGCGTAAGGCAACTCCGGGCTGACCGATGTAGTGAGAAATACAGAATAGGGTCTTCAATCGCAGTCCTCTTCATAGTCAAGGTCAGATCCCCAATATATCGCATACGCCTGATGGCCCAGTCGACTCCCCATGCGTTAACACCACTAGTGAACACAATTCAAACGAACCCCTTAGAACCCCCTTCGCGACGACATCACCGGATGCAGTGGGTCAAACCAAGAAAGTCCAAAAGAATCCAACATTGTTCCCACTTACAATGTTTAACCAAGAATTTACATAGAACAAGAAAAGTACAAGAAAGAGGTAAGACATCCTACCATCATTACCAATTATAGCAGCCAGAAACAACATGGCGCAAAGCGCCCACATAGCATTTTTGATAATAATCATAAGCATTAAATAGTAGAAATAAACAAATAAGCAATTTCAGGCAGTCATATATATATAACAGTAAGACAACAATTTCAAGTTAAAATAACGAATAAATGCCAGATAATGCATGGACCCACTATGCTCATGCATACAAAGTCAAAAATCCTACTCCATAGAGCTAGACACAAAACAGTCGGAGAGAACGATCAGGAGGTATGCCTGTATTCTTGGCTACCAAGGCCCTCAAGTGCTATAATTCTCAATTTATCAACGTGCACATCATGGCATTTTATAAGACATTCTACACAGATCACGATATAGGACTGTGCCACAGTCAGGATCGTCGGCGCGTGTGTATCGGTTTGTCCCACGGTCCAGAGGGGCTACCACTGCCCCTTGTGAGACGCCCGTGCCCCGACGCCCTCAAGGTCAACTACAGGACTACACATGTCTATTCGCACCCGCACATAGGTGTAATTCAACTCCTAGGCTAAAGGCCTTAACAAAGTCCAACTGACAATCACGATGCATACAGACTATGCATAAACATGTATGATCATTATTACATTCTATTCCACAATATGCCTGCATAAACATGTATGATCATTTTTACATAAAATTCCACAATACGTCACAATTTGCCAAAGCAAGAATCAACACCATCATTGGTCACTCACATGGACCCACAATATCATAATCAATACCTTTTTAAAGTGTATTATGAGTTTTTGCTTAGGTTTAGCTTTTCTTACAGGGTCTGTCTCTAAAGAAATTCTCTTAATTAATTAAATCCTCTTAGGTAATTTATTCACATACCCTTAGAAGGTTATTCTAAGATCTCAAAATCTCATACTCTCTTGTTCTTACCCTAATTAAATTATCCTAAGTCTTATGAAAATTTTCTTGTTAGTTCTTTAAAATTTATGAATCTCAAAGTATAATTTAATCTTCCAATTTGATAATTCTAGGATCCTATTACCTTTAATTTAATCACTAGGTGTTAGGTGATAAACTTTTATTTTGGATTCGACGGAGAAATGTCTCCAGGGTACCATTGAGGCTGCCTTTCGATGAAAAATAACATGACAGAATGATGAAAGATGTCAGCCATAAAGGTGATTTGGTGACGGAAATGGCTGAGTTACAATTTTGACAAGAATGGCTAAAAATCAATTTCTGTCGAATGAAGATTCTGTCGAACGAGATTAAAAACTGTCAAATATACTAGAAGATTAGCAGAAATCCCAATTCGACGGATGGGTGTTGACGTTGGAGAAATCTTCTAAGTGTTGAACCGACGAAAGCACTAAATTGTCAGAAATTCTCACCCGACGGATATTTACTTCCTAACTCGATGGATATTGACATTGTACTAAATGGTCAAAGGATCAAATTTGACGGATATGGTCAGAAGGTCAAATTCGACGGACATGATCAGAAATCAAATTCGACAGGTATTGACATTGTACTAAATGGTCAAAGGATCAAATTCGATGGATATGGTCAGAAGGTCAAATTCGATGGACATGATCAGAGGATCAAATTCGACGGGTATTAACATTGTACTAAATGGTCAAAAGTCCAAACTCGACGGATATTGACATTGTGCTAAATGGTCAAAGGATCAAATTCGACGGATATGGTCAGAAAGTCAAATTCCAATTCGACGGATAGGTGTTGATGTTGGAGAAATATTCCAAGTGTTGAACCGACGAAAGCACTAAATTGTCAGAAATTCTCACCCAACGGATATTTATATCCTAACTCGTCGGATATTGACATTGTACTAAATTGTCAAAGGATCAAATTCGATGGATATGGTCAGAAGGTCAAATTCGACGGACATGATTAGAAGATCAAATTCGACGGGTATTGATATTGTACTAAATGGTCAGAAGTCCAAACTCGACGGATATTGACATTGTGCTAAATGGTCAAATGATCAAATTCGACAAATATGGTCAAAAGGTCAAATTTGACGGACATGATCGGAAGATCAAATTCGACGAGTATTGACATTGTACTAGATGGTCAGAAGTCCAAACTCGATAGATATTGACGTTGTACTAAATGGTAAGAGGATCAAATTTGACGGATATGGACAGAAGGTCAAATTCGACGGACATGATCAGAAGATCAAACTCGATGTGTATTGACATTGTACTAAATGGTCAGAAGTCCAAACTCGACGGATATTGACATTGTGCTAAATGGTCAAAGGATCAAAATCGACGGATATGGTCAGAAGGTCAAATTCGACGGACATGATCAGAAGATCAAATTTGATGGGTATTGACATTGTACTAAATGATCAGAAGTCCAAACTCGATGGATATTGACGTTGTACTAAATGGTCAGAGGATTAAATTCGACGGACATGGTCAGAAGATCAAATTCTACGGATATGGTTAGAAAATCAAATTCGACAGATATTGACACTACTAAATGGTCGGAAGATCAAATTTGATGGATATGGAGAAGTTTCTCTACTAAGTGGTTAGAAACTCTACTCGACGGATTTGGAGAAGTATCTCTACTAAATGGTCAGAAACTCTACTCGACGGATTTGGAGAAGTTTCTCTACTAAATGGTCAGAAACTCTACTCGACGGATTTGGAGAAGTTTCTCTTCGTTCATTACATAATGTACAGATGATTTTATTTTAAAATTCTAATTGTTACAATTGTTCACAAAGAATCCCCAAATTTTGGGCTCAAAATCGTGACCATCCGAGAACTAATTCGACGTCATTTCCTTTCATGTTATACATTCAGATACATCAATATACACAAAAACAATCTAATAGCACCAACACATTACAAATAACATGCAAACAAAGGATGACCCTCAATAGGGTTCCCTCACTATCAATCACAGACGACGTTTCTGAATGCTAATAGAGGTTGAGGAGGAGTGTTTTCCTCTTACCTTAGTGAAGAACACAGAAAGGATGCTCCTTTTTGCTTAGTAATTTCGTTCTTCACCTCCACCAAAACCTTGGTGTTCAAATCCATAAAAATCAAGATCGAAGAGTGGAAATGGAATCCATAGTCACCAATGTGACCATGGAATACGAAAATGGGGAGAAAGGAGAATAAAGTTAAGAGCTTTACCTTAAAGCTCCAAGCTTTGATGTTGGGTTGCCAACCACGAAAATAGAGGAATAAAGAAGAGCTCCACCAAGAAGAAAACTTGAAGACGGTGAAGAAAGAGCAATGGTTTAAGTTTGGCTTGAGTAAGGGAAAGCTTGAAAATCATCAATGGTGTTTGTGGGTATGTAGCCGTATGGAGAAGAGACGAAAAGAAATGAGAGCTGCGTGAGGGAGAGAGTGACCAGTGTGAATGAGAGAAAATGGGTGAATGAAAATGTAATATGCCCCCTTGGCCAACCGTGCAGCACCAAAAAGGGAGGAGAGAGAAAAGTGGTTGGAGGAAGCTTCCTAGAAGTTTCCTTGAAGCTTCCTTGAGAAGCTTTGCACGCTTCTCGATAAAGTACATAGTAAGCTTGTCCTCTCAATTAAATAAATCTGACAGATGATTAATTACACTGTTAGAATTATTTTTTCAGTGTATAAAAGTTACAGTTGATGAAAATAATATTTTATTATTCATTAGATGATTTTATAATACAATAATTTTATTTATCAGATAAAATTTCATAAAACGTAAACCTCGTAAACTGTGTCCAACCTCGGGTTTAGTAAGATCCCCCATCGACGTTTCCACAGTCCAAAGTTTACCAGCCTCAGGGAAAATATTTTGTTTTCCCGGCTCCGCTCCGTGCACACGCAAAAAGAAGAATATATTAAAATATTCAACGTTTCCAAAAAATTTCACAAAAATTCTCAAAAATTGTAAATATTATAAAATGATTATTTATAATGAAATGATTAATTTTTGGGATGTTACATTAAGTGGGTTATTTCCCTTATGAAATATCCCTACAAATGTCTTAACACACTTTAAGAAATATATATAAGTGATCCCAAATAATATGGAATACAAAACATAAAGAATTATAATTTTGAAGGATCCTGGAGCTCACGACTTGGCGCACACTTCTCATGCCACAGCACGCAGCTCTCGGCCTCACTCATGCCTTGGTGTGATTCTCAGTCATGTCGCGGCATGCTACTCTCGGCCACTCTCACGCCTTGGCATGACTTTCCACACCATGACGTGAGTGGATTTTCTGTAGAATTCTGTAGAAAATCTGAGCCCCTATTTTATTAACCCAAAAATGATTTCTAATCATCAATTCTTTGATTCTAAGTGTCTTCCAACCCTAATCATGGTCATTAATCATGTTAGAATTAGTAAACACTCAAAATAGCTCATCAACTTAGGTTATGCACAAAATATAATCATTAAAAAAACTAAATCTCAACTTTGAACTCTAACACTCAAAAGAATATTTCTAAACTCACCACCAACAAGCAAGCATTGACAAAGCTCTAACCAACTAAACTTAGCCATTATTAGCAAGTTTTAGCTAAGAGACCACTTATACTTCAAATACCCCATTTTTCCAAACAATTCATATGAGTAAAATCACAAAAAAATGGAAAGAAAATTGGGTATAGGAAGGAACTCCCCTACCTCAAATGGTTAGATGATGAGCTTCGCTCCTTAATTTGTCCTTTGTCTTCTCTTCTTCCTCTTCCCTTTTCTCCTCCTCTTCCTTTTTCCTTCGTGTTTTATTCTTTTCTTTTGTTTTTTGTTTCTGTGTTTGGCAACAGAAACGTGTGAGAGAGAAGGAGAGTTAAGGTCAAAGGTAAAGATAAGGTCAAACTTACTTAAACTTATACTGGAAACTTCATATATGCTAATATCACTTAATTTTTATGAAATCAAGTTTCTCAACTTCCAACAACTTTCAAATAAATCCTACGATTCATTCAAAATATTGTTTCACCATTTCCTTAAAATTCCATATTTGCTACTGGTCAATCCGGCATTAAAGCACACTCTCAATATGCTTAAAAATACTAAATCAACTCAGTTTGCTCTCAAATTTTTATTACACCCTCTTCCACTCATTTGTGACCTAGAAATAATTTCTCTTTATTTATTACACTTAACTAGGTAATTTATGCCACTTTCTGAGTCATTTTAAGCTACTAATCGCATTCTGCACTACAACAAAGTTCCTAAATTGACTCAGTTTGTCACACAAATAAGCGATCATGTTAAGCAAGTGTTGTGCTACCTTTGTAGCTACAAACTAGCTTAACATGCTAAAAAGAAGATGTTACATTTCTCTCCTCTTTTTAAAAATTTTGTCCTCAAAATTACTTACCTTATAAGAACTATTTTGGATAATGTTGCTGCATCCGGGACTTTAGCTCCCATGTAGCCTCCTCTGCACCTGTTTCACCTCAAAGCACCTTCACTAGAGGAATTTGCTTACCTTTGAGCTTCTTGACTCCTCTGTCTACAATCCTCACTCATTTCACTGCATAAGACAAATCATCTCTTAACTGTATAGATTAACCTCTTATGATGTGTGAAGGGTCTGGATTGTACTTTCTGAGCTGAGATACATGAAAAATATCATGAAGGTTTGACAAACTGGGAGGAAGGGCTATCTGGTAGACTACAGGTCCGATTCTTTAGAGAATTTGGAAGGGACCAATGAAACTAGGGTTTAACTTTTGTGTTCTCAATGCTCTACCAATTCCCATTATAGGAGTGACTCTCAAGAAAACATGTTCTCCTTCTTCGAACACTAGAGGTATCCTCCTTCTATCAGCATAACTCTTTTGCCTACTCTGAGCTATGACCATCCTATCCCTGATTTTTCTAATTTGATCTGATGTTTGCTGCACTATTTCAGGTCTTAGAATAGCTCTCTCTCCAACTTCTTACCAACATAATGGTGACCTACATTTCCTACCATAAAGAGCTTCATAAGGTTTCATTCCAATGCTGGTATGGTAACTATTGTTATAGGCAAATTCCACTAAGGGCAAGAGTCAATCCCAGCTACTTCGTTGATCTAACACAAATGCTCTAAGCATATCTTCTAGAATTTGAATAGTCTTCTCTGACTGCTCATCAGTTTATGGATGGTATACTATACTAAAACTAAGCTTAGTCCTGTAGACCTTCTGCAAGGCTCCCAAAATCTACATATAAATCTAGGATCTCTATCTGAAACTATGCTGAGGGGAATACCATACAATCTAACTATCTCCTTTAAGTATAACTAACCTAGTTTATCTAAGGAGTAGTTAGCTCTAATTGGCAAAAAAATGGGCAAACTTGGTTAGTCTATCCACTATGACCCATATTGCATCATTACCTGACTGAGTTCAAGGTAGAGCTGTCACAAAATCCATTGTGATATGATCCCATTTCTATTCAGGAATTTCTAAAGATTGGAGTGTTCTTGAAGATTTTTGGAGCTCTATCTTGACTTTTTGACACACCAAGCACCTAGAGACAAATTTTGCTATCTATTTCTTCATTCCCAGCCACCAATACAACTATTTTAGATCTTGATACATCTTAGTGACTCCTGGATGAATGGTGTATTGACTCTTATGAGCCTCCTCTAGGATCTTTTCTTTGATTGTAGAATTTTTTGGAATGTAAAGTCTATCTCTAAACTTAATCATTCCATCATCTGCCATATCAAACTCGGTTTGATCCCCTAAAAAGATTTGCTCTCTTACCTTATTTAGGGTTTCATCTTCACTTTGAGCTTCTAGAATTTGAGCTCTCAGTTCACTAACTATGTCCACCCTACTCATAAAGAGACTTTGTGGTGCCACAACTACTCTAAGGCTCAAATCCCTAAACTTCTCAAGAAGTTGACTCTCTTGAATCATCATCCGGGACACAAGTAGGGATTTCCTACTCAGTGCATTGGCCACTACATTAGCCTTACCCGGGTGATATCTAAGCTCAAAGTCATAATCCTTTAGGAACTTCATCCATCTCCTTTGTCTCATATTTAGCTCCTTTTTATCAAACAAGTAATTTAAACTCTTGTAATCGCTAAATACCTCGAATTGAACCCTATAAAGATAATGTCTCCAAATTTTCAAGGCAAACACTTCTGCGGCCAATTCCAGATCATGAGTGGGATAGTTCTCTTTGTGAGGCCTTAACTGCCTTGATGCATAAGCAACTACTCGCCTATATTGCATGAGAACACACCCTAAACCCATTCTTGAAGTGTCACAAAACACTTCAAAACTCTCCTGAGGATCTGGAATTACCAAAATTGGTGTAGTTGTCAACCTCCTCTTATGCTCTTGGAAACTATCTTCACACTCTTGAGTCCATACAAAAGTACTACCTTTTCTAGTTAATCTAGTCAAGGGTAATGCTATCTGGGAAAATCCATTAATGAATCTCCTGTAGTACCCAGCCATTCCTTTGAAACTTCTTATCTCAATCACAGTCGTGGGTCTATCCCATTGCAACAATACTTCCACTTGCTAGGGTCTACTGAAATTCCTTATTTAGAAATCACATACCCTAGAAACTGAACTTCTAATAGCCAAAATTCACATTTTGAAAGTTTAGCATACAACTTCTTTTCTCTGAGGATCTCTAAAACTGTTCAGAGATGCATCTCATGCTCTTCTATTGTCTTAGAATAGACTAGGATATAATCTATGAATACTACTACAAACTTATCTAGGTAGGGTCTAAAAATCCTATTCATGTAATTCATGAATATCACTGGTGCATTTGTTAACCCAAAGGACATCATGAGATATTCATAATACCTGTACCTAGTTCTGAAAGCGGTCTTAGGGATATCCTCTTCCCTTACCCTTATTTGATGATATCCTGATCTTAGATCAATTTTTTAGAACATTGATGCTCCTCTCAATTAATCCATAAGATCATTTATCCTAGGCAATGGATACTTTTTTTTTATGGTTACCTTGTTTAATTTCTTATAATCTATACAAAAGCCTAATGGTACCATCTTTCTTCTTCACTAGCAGAACAGGTGCTCCCCAAGGAGAAACACTAGGTCTTATGAATTGTTTTTCTAACAATTCCTCTATCCATTTCTTAAGCTCAACTAGCTTTAGAGGTGCCATCTTATAGGGTGCTATAGAAATAGGTCCCATTCTCAGTACTAAATCTATAGTAAATTTTATCTCTCTTACAAGTGGCAACTCGACTATATCCTTTGGGAACACTTCTGAATACTCTCTTACTATTGGTATATTTTCCAAACTCTGCTCAACCTTTGTAGTTAGAGAAAAAAGGAGAACATACCCTTGAGCTCCCTCCTCTATATAGTGATGCACTTGGTTTGCATTGAGAAACATTGACTCAGAAAAAGTAACTTTGGTAGATATATCTGACATAAAGGTAAGGGTTTTATCTACACAATTTAAAACCACATGGTTGGAGGACAACCAATCCATGCCAAGAATGACATCAATATATACAAGAGGTAAACTGATAAGATTTACAAAGAAAATCCTACCTTTTATCTCAATACAACAATCTAAGCAAACCTTGGAAGTTGTAACATATTTACTGGTGGGAATGGAAACAATTAGGTCATATGGGAGGTCTGTCATAGCTAAACTCAACATCTTCACACAATCACAAGAAACAAAGGAGTGTGTTTCTCTCGAATCATATAAAATAGTTAATAGGTGATTATGTATTATGCATTTACCTTGGATCAAATCTGTAGACTGAGTCACCTTATTATCGCGCAGAGTATACATTTTTTCCTAAAGCTTGCGGTCTTGGGATGAACACAGGTTTATGCTTCTGTGGGCACTCCTTAGATATATTGTCCTAACTAACCACACGTATAGCAAACTGATTGTCCTGCCAAGCAAGGCTTGTTCCCATGGAACCTCTCACACTTAGGTCCCTTCGTTTCTCCTTTAACCTATTTACCCTTACTTTGTGGGTAACCTGACTTAGAAGTACTCTTTTTCTCATCCATCTTCTTCTGCTTAAGAGAATCTTCTATTTTATGCTCTGGTTGAATTTGGAGACAATTCCTTTCTATAATTCTACACTTATTCACTAGTGAAGAAAAATCTCTAATCTCCAATGGTTAGACCATCATTTTAATATCTTCTCTTAATCCATATTCAAACTTAAACACAAGGAGTTCTCGTCTAGGTTAAGTCTATCTTGAGGTGAAAACTTTAACAACTCATCAAACTTCGCCTTATACTCACCCACGGTCATGCTTCCTTGTGCGAGCTTCAAAATCTCAACCTCTTTTGCTTCTCACACTGACTTTGGGTAGTACTTTTCCAAGAAAGTGTTTTTGAACACCTCCATAGTAATCGGTGTTGCTGTAACTTCTAGTAACCTTCTAGCATTCTTCTACCAATGCTCTGCTTCCCTATTAAACATGAAAGTTACAAAAGACACCCTTTGTTCATCAGAGCATTGCATGGCTTCGAAAATATTCTCCATCTCGGTCAACCACTCATCCACTTTCATAGGAATATACTCGCCTTTAAACAAAGAACGGTTCAACTGTCTAAATTCTGTAAGATCCTGAAAATTTTGATTTCTCCCCTCATACACCTCATGCACTAGAGGGGGTACTAGTTGATGTAACACCCCAACTTTTGGGATAATTACAAAATAGTCCCGAAATGTACTGTTTTGTGAATTCTGTGAGCAGTAAGTTAAATTTGACTGTTCCGTGAGTGTACTTGACTGTTGTGTGTGATTTGCTCCGAGCCAGGGAAATAATAATTTTCTGGCCGGATAAATCTTATTTTAATTAATTGGAGCTGGGGGATCTTACTAAACCCAATTTTGATTGATATATATATTAATCTCGTAATTTTTCAGATTTAACTGTGCAATAAAATAATTTTATATTTTTATAATATTATTTTATGTTACAGTACCTACTGTCTCAAAAACAGTAAAAATCTGCTTCGGTTTGACCACGGATCTTTAAAAGTACTGTGGGACCCGCGTTTAGGAAAAACAGTCAACTGTGCTGACTGGACAATTTCTAACCAATGAGAGCAAGTCAACAAAGGTAGGCTTGACTTTCTAAACCAATAGGAATTGGTCAACGAAGGAAGCAAAGACTTTCGTGTGGACCGTTGGATGAAGACTTAGTTGGGAAGCATTTGATTTCAACCGTTGATCAAATCAATGGTGAGATTAGAATTCAAGATTTATGACTAATTCATATCTACCTTAGATCTAATCTATGGCTAGGAATTAAAGATGAATCAAGGGTTAGGATTAAGTCAAAAATTGTAGGCTTGACTTTGATTAGTAGCTAATTAAGCTTAATTTGACTAATCTAATTACTTAATTAGCTAACTAAGTGAACTAGTTTAATTCTTAATTAATTATAATCTAAATATTAATTAGATGTCCTAATATTGATTAAAGGTTATAATATATGCTAATATATGTTAAACTAATTAGTTATATAATTAGAATGTTAATTAAATATTATTAGGAGACTTAATCTAATTGATTAGCTATTTAATTAGCTTGTAATTAGTCATTAATTGAAATCAAATTAAGCTCCTAAATTTCCTAAAGGGCACACGATTTTCAGCAGCAACTTGGAGGGCTTGGTGGCTTGGTTCTACTAGCTTCTTGAACTCTCCAAGTGTCATAAACCATGTGCAATCCATGTGAACACACTTGGATATTTATCAATTCAAATCAAACACTCAACCTCACCTAAAACCACTCACTACGGCAGCAGCCCCCTCAATTCCCTCTTCACTTTTATTTCACACTTATCCTAAATCTAAGCTATTCATCTTCTCTCCAAAAAATTCCAAGAACTCAAATAAACTTTCTCTTCCATTTTCTTTTCCATATTCGGCCATACACTCCAACCCACACCAATCAACTTCTATAATTTTATCTCATCACATTTCTTAAACCCAAATCCCATTCTAAACACTTTTTGTTCACAAAGTTTTCCCAAATTCCTACTCTATCTTGTCCAAAATCCAACCTTTTGCTTACTTCCTTAAGGGTAAGCCTTGATTCTATGGTTCAAAATTGAGTTTCTAATTTTTCTAACCATGATTGTTCCATGGTTTTTCAATATTAAACCTTGTATGTGTTTTTACTATTTGTTTAAGAATTTTATGGATTTGTTTGGGAGCTTGTACGAAATTGCAAAGAAATGAGGAAACTAACTGATTAAATTGTCTACAAGAGGTAAGAGGGAGATTTAATCTCGTCAACCCTAAGTGGTGATGGGAAAATGGATTTGTTTGTGTATGGAATCCATAAGGATTCATTTGTGTGGTTGTTTATTGTATTTATTATTTATTTGTGTAATCGTTTAAATGCTTTCCTATTTGTGATTTATTTTGCTATGCATGATTATAGCTTTCATTATTTTTTCTATGCATGTTTATGGCTTTAAAATATATTGTATGTATATTATACGTGATTATATAATTGCATGTGTTTATAATTGTATAATTATTAAAATAGGATGTGAATAACAAGTACGATTTGCATGAGTGTTCCAAAGAACACACTATGAGGCTCACGGCCTTACATCCAAACAGAGAACCAAAATGTTCTCAGCAATTTTCTAAATTACTGATTTAAGGAATTTAGGTAAAATAATCAAATTAAAGTTAATTTAAGTTAATTGTGGCCAATATGCCATTTTAGTGTATAATTAAATGCCATTTTATTTTGATTTGGCCAACATGCCATTTTAATTGTTAAGATAGGTTAGGTAAATGTTTTATAACATAAATTGATTCCAAAGAATCATTGAGAAAATCAAAGGAATTAATTCTGTCCTAGAATTTTAACTTAGCAGAATTTAGTTTAAGTTAGAAATTAATCAGACACTTGAAAAATACTAACGTAGAGCTCATTCTATAAATTTTGAAGCGCGTTAGTAAGTTTCAAAGTGAAATTATTGGGTAAAAATAAAATAAACTATATTTAGAGAAAAACGTTAAAAATACCTTATACTGATTTTATAGGCAAAATGCTGCCAAAATTTATTAAAATCAAATGTATAAAATCAAAAGATTCCATACTATATTTAGAACACAAGGAAAATACTCTACGTATTTTAAAAGTATTAGATATAGTTTTACACATATCAAAAATGATGATTATAAGCTATTTGGTTAAGAAAATGAATTTAAAATCCTACGCGATTGAGAAAATGATTTTAAAAGATTTTGTGATGTTTAAAAATGACAAAATGTATTTACGCGATTTAAAAACGTTTGTGAAAATGACGAGATTGTGAAAATGCGATAAAATTTCTACGCGATTGAAAGATACTATGAGTTTTTCTGTCGGGCCAAAGTGGTGGACCCGGACATGTTGTGGTCTAGTACTGTCAGGTGGGACGTACTATACTTTGGTATTTTTTGTATTTTGTGACTAAGGGTATTTTTGTAATTTTTTGTAATTATGGTAAAATTTGGATAATAAGGGTATTTTTGTAATTGTAGATCATGTTTGGGGTGTTATGTCAATTTGATTGATAATTGGCGATTGATTGACGAGGCGAATTACACCGTAATTGGTGTGATAAGTGTAGTGTGGTTCATTTATGAACTTGGAGGCATTAGTGTGCGGAGAATCCTATATGTGGACAGTGGTAGCACCTCTGGGCCGTGGTAACGGGCAACACACTAATGATCTTGACAAGCACTATTTTTAGTCGAGATCTTGAGGGGACTATTAAGTACTATACCTGTGGTACACGATGTTTGACTTTGTCACTCTTGCTACACGATGTTTTGAATTTGTGGGCTATAGACACGACGTATTGACAAAGTGCAATAGCTTGGTTGGGCAGCCATAAAGTATTTCTAGTTTCTTTTCGGATCATTCTCTCAGATATCCGTGTTTAGCTCCATGGAGTAGGAACGAGTCAATGTGTGTATCATTCATCATCTCAGCATTTTAAATGTTTATTATGTTCATGCATTATTTGTATTTTACTATTCATGCATCCTCTGCACTTTACTGCTTACCATATTCTGTGATAAAATATATGATGTACTGTTTTAATATATTATGTATGATATGTGTTATTTTAATATTTATTGCTTTAATATATTATGCAAAATATAATGGTATGTGATATTTTAATATGTATTACTTTGTTATATTATGCCTGAAATGTTGGTATGTGCTGTAGGAATATTTGTTTGTATTGTCATTTTTTTTATTACCATGCGGGTAATGGTGTAGATTGTCTCATCTCTCTATATGTTTTCTCGATATTATTATATTATTTTCCGTAAAGAGTTTGAGGAATAGGGAGAGGAACAGTCTCTTGAGATACAGTATCCGGACGAGCGACAACCGGGCGAGTTATACGAGGAAGAGGAGCCGGTAGATCACACTGATCATCAAGACTGATCTTGAGATCATGGCGTTGCCAGGATTCTTCGGGTTTGTGAGACTGGAGTTTCACGGAGGTTCTGAGGCCTGGCGTATGCATGTGGACAGAGGGACAGCTTGCTTATGTGGGACGTTTGATTGTGTCCCTATGTAGAGAGTATGACGGAGATGTCATATTCACTACCGTGTTGTATTTACATTTAGAGTTGCTTTCTTGACTCTTAGGCGTCACCGGCGGGAATATTCCATGCGCCTAGTGAGCTCGCAGCGAGTCAACCGCTCGGACTCGTGTCCGTAGTACTATGGGACCTAGAACTATGGGACCTCCAGAGCTCGAATTACGAGGATCTTTCTCGAGGATGATCCATCGGAAGATTAGAGAGCTCGAGGTGCACTTGGGCAATATTATGTCTTAGTTTTATGTTGTCTTTTATTGTTTTATCAAATGCTTGTAGATGTAAATTATGCGTGTACTAAAGAAAAATCACATGTATATTATGGTGAGTTTATGTTTCTTATATTTTGTGTTCCGTGTTATTTTATTTAATGTTATAATTATAAAAGGAAAAAAAATATATATATATATATATATATATACCACAAATATTATTTAAGTATCAAAATGTTTTTACAACTTGGGTAAGGATTTTATTTTTATTTATTTTTATTTTTCTGCATCATAAATGTGACATCCCCAGAAAGGGTGTTACATTAGTTGGTATCAGAGCCCAAGTTAGAGTCTATTGGGTTTGTGGATAGGTTTGTCTTGTTTGTGCTGTGTGAATCTCTGATATTGAACCCAGAGATATGTTTCAGTTTCTGAAAGGAAACGATTTTGTGCGAAATAGCTACGTTTAGTTTGTTGTGTGTTGATTCTATTTATCTTTGAAGAAAGATAATAGAACATTACGAACATGAGCATGTGGACGCGAAACGTGATGAAGATAGTATAGCTATAGCTAGAAGCGTGATGCACAAGGCGATTGAAGTAGTAGTACAAAAGAGACAAATGATCGCTTAGCAGCAGGAACTGATAACCGAACTTCATAACCCATTAGGTTTGGAGCAGCCATCGGATGCGAGGAGCTATAACTTAGAATCTTTGATAATTCAAAGTAGAAGGAAGCGTAAGGTCAATCGTTTTCAGCGAAAGTCGTATGTACAATCATCGGGAAGCAACAACGAATAAAGAGAAGAAGTACGAATGGCAACGATTTTGGTCAGACTGTGGCATCACCAATGAAGTACTTGAAGTGTGGAAAGCCTGAACACTTATTCAAAGAGTGTGATCAGCTGAAGATGGAAATTCCCGTTAGTAATACACATGTTTCAAAATCTCGAAAAAGAAGAAAGAGCCGATGCAAGAAGTGTAATGAGAATGTTCAAAGACAAAAACTTAAGAAGCGAGAAAGTCGTCCATAGAGGTAATCTTAAAACTGTGTTGTATAATTCGCGAGGTAACTTATTCTCTTTGATCAGTGATTGTGCAAATCTTTTGGAGTTATCTGTGTTTTACTTCTTTTCATAATGTTACTTCAATTTCTAAACTTGCTATTACTACTTGAACCTGTTTAAAACTACCCAATTCTTATTAGAGTTTGAAATTTTTCTATTGATCTGGTTTGTCTATTTCTTTCTCAAATAGACTGAGTAAATTGATTTGATTTATCCGTGCCTTTGTTATAGAGTGATTTGGGTATTTCTACTCTTCTTGATTAAAACTTGATACTTATACTCAAATTTTCTAACTCTACCCTATGTCTATTGAATGTCAAATCTTTTCTGTTGATTTGATTTGTTTATCTAAAATTACATCTATTTGAGATCCTGATTTTTAACTGGATTGGTCATTTACCAACCATATCCTACTAGATTGTTGCAATGCAATTTAGTATTTCTTTGACCTGAGATTTTTGGATTTGAATCCAGAAAGTTCATTTCAAAAATTATTGGACTATGTTCATTTCGAAATCTGTTAGACCATCTCAAATTCTTTGTTGGACTAATTTAGTAATCTACTGAACAGTCTTATTATTCTTCCTTATAACCTTCATAGTATCTTTCATGAATTTCAATTAAGAAGGATTATTCTTGATCCAACTTATGTCATACTACCAAATACAGTGCAATTAGAAGAAAACTTGATCTATGAGACATTTTCTGTTAAGATTAAAAATAGACAAGTAGAATAACTTCTCTTGATGAAGAAAATCTGGAATAATGTGGCAACAGGGGCGCCAGAAGATCAAATGAAGAAACTCGTTGTTCGTTCCAAGATCGATTTGTGTGCTGGTAATTATCAGATTCGCGTAGAGGTAGAGAATGTTCCAAGATAGTTTTTCAGATGCGTTGCAAGCACTATGAATATTCAGTACTATTATGAATATTCAGTACTACCATTCGGGGTAGGGAATGTTTTGACGATGTTCACGAATTATATAAATAAGATCTTTCTTTCTTATCTAGGCAAATTTGTCATTATTGGCAATATTTTGACCTATTCTCGAAAATCAAAGGAACATACTGAAAATCTCAATGCAGCTCTTCAATTTCTGAAGAAGAAGAAGGAGCTATGCGCGAAACTAGTTGGATGCAAGTTCTGTTAGAAGAAGTTCAACTCGTGGATTTAGATTGAGTGTGGACATTGAATAGAAAGGTGGTGGCGTATACTTCAAGGCGGTGGAACGTGTATGAGAAGAATTGTTCGATTTACGTTTTTGGATATTGCGATAGTCGTTTTACAAGGAAAACTTGAAGATATTTTCTTTCCTGTATAGTCTACGATAATTTCAAGAGCTTGAAGTACCTGTTCAATCTAGAGGGACTTGGATACAAGGAAGAGACGAATAGTTAGAATTTTCAAAGGACTTGTTGGGATGAATTTCTACCATTGATAGAGTTTATATACAACAATAGTTTCATTCGAGCATAAGAATGACACCCTGTGAGGCATTATATAGGAGACGTTGTAGAATGCCATTGCATTGGTGTCGTACTGGTGAAAGTAACATCGTAGGATCAGAAATTGTGCGGCAGACAACTAAGGAAGTGAAGATATTTCGAGATAAGATGAGGATGACTCAGACGCGACAACAGAGTTATGTTGATGAAAGACAGAGACCGCTTGAATTTGAAAAAGGTGATCATGTATTTCTACGTGTGACACCTATAACTGGAGTTGGACGAGCAATTAAGTCGATGAAACTCACTCTGAAGTTTATCGGACTGTATCAGATACTTCATTGATAGATCTGATATTTTATCAGATTTCACTATCACCACTCTTATCGAATCTTCGTGATGTATTTTACGTATCACAACTACGGAAATATATTTCTAATCTAACTCACGTCATCGAATCGACATACTGTACAACTAAGGAGAATCTAGCCTATGAGACGTTTTCAGCCAAGATTGAAGATCGAAGGGCAAAGTAACTTCGAGGAAAGGAGATTGCATTGGTTAAAGTAGTTTAGAACGATGTAGTGGCAGAGCTACATGGGAGTTAGAAGATAGGATGAGGGAGCAATACTCTCAATTGTTTTGATGTATGATGAATTTCAGGGATGAAATTCTTATTAGTAGGGGAGAGTTGTAACACCCCAACTTTTGGGATAATTACAAAATAGTCCCGAAATGTTCTGTTTTGTGAATTCTGTGAGCAGTAAGTTAAATTTGACTGTTCCGTGAGTGTACTTGACTGTTGTGTGTGATTTGCTCTGAGCCAGGGAAATAATAATTTTCTGGCTGGATAAATCTTATTTTAATTAATTGGAGCTGGGGGATCTTACTAAACCCAATTCTGATTGATATATATATTAATCTCGTAATTTTTTGGATTTAACTGTGCAATAAAATAATTTTATATTTTTATAATATTATTTTATGTTACAGTACCTACTGTCTCAAAAACAGTAAAAATCTACTTCGGTTTGATCACAGATCTTTAAAAGTACTGTGGGACCCGCATTTAGGAAAAACAGCCAACTGTGCTGACTGGACAGTTTCTAACCAATGAGAGCAAGTCAACAAAGGTAGGCTTGACTTTCTAAACTAATAGGAATTGGTCAACGAAGGAAGCAAAGACTTTCGTGTGGACCGTTGGATGAAGACTTAGTTAGGAAGCCTTTGATTTCAACCGTTGATCAAATCAATGGTGAGATTAGAATTCAAGATTTATGACTAATTCATATCTACCTTAGATCTAATCTATGGCTAGGAATTAAAGATGAATCAAGGGTTAGGATTAAGTCAAAAATTGTAGGCTTGACTTTGATTAGTAGCTAATTAAGCTTAATTTGACTAATCTAATTACTTAATTAGCTAACTAAGTGAACTAGTTTAATTCTTAATTAATTATAATCTAAATACTAATTAGATGTCCTAATATTGATTAAAGGTTATAATATATGCTAATATATGTTAAACTAATTAGTTATATAATTAGAATGTTAATTAAATATTATTAGGAGACTTAATCTAATTGATTAGCTATTTAATTTGCTTGTAATTAGTCATTAATTGAAATCAAATTAAGCTCCTAAATTTCCTAAAGGGCACACGGTTTTCAGCAGCAACTTGGAGGGCTTGGTGGCTTGGTTCTACTAGCTTCTTGAACTCTCCAAGTGTCATAAACCATGTGCACTCCATGTGAACACACTTGGATATTTATCAATTCAAATCAAACACTCAACCTCACCTAAAACCACTCACTACGGCAGCAGCCTTCTCAATTCCCTCTTCACTTTTATTTCACACTTATCCTAAATCTAAGCTATTCATCTTCTCTCCAAAAAATTCCAAGAACTCAAATAAACTTTCTCTTCCATTTTCTTTTCCATATTCGGCCATACACTCCAACCCACACCAATCAACTTCTATAATTTTATCTCATCAAATTTCTTAAACCAAAATCCCATTCTAAACACTTTTTGTTCACAAAGTTTTCCCAAATTCCTACTCTATCTTGTCCAAAATCCAACCTTTTGCTTACTTCCTTAAGGGTAAGCCTTGATTCTATGGTTCAAAATTGAATTTCTAATTTTTCTAACGATGATTGTTCCATGGTTTTTCAATATTAAACCTTGTATGTGTTTTTACTAATTGTTTAAGAATTTTAGGGATTTGTTTGGGAGCTTGTACGAAATTGCAAAGAAATGAGGAAACTAACCGATTAAATTGTCTACAAGAGGTAAGAGGAGATTTAATCTCATCAACCCTAAGTGGTGATGGGAAAATGGATTTGTTTGTGTATGGAATCCATAAGGATTCATTTGTGTGGTTGTTTATTGTATTTATTATTTATTTGTGTAATTGTTTAAATGTTTTCTTATTTGTGATTTATTTTGCTATGCATGATTATAGCTTTCATTATTTTTGCTATGCATGTTTATGGCTTTAAAATATATTGTATGTATATTATACGTGATTATATAATTGCATGTGTTTATAATTGTATAATTATTAAAATAGGATGTGAATAACAAGTACGATTTGCATGAGTGTTCCAAAGAACACACTATGAGGCTCACGGCCTTACATCCAAACAGAGAACCAAAATGTTCTCAACAATTTTCTAAATTACTTGATTTAAGGAATTTAGGTAAAATAATCAAATTAAAGTTGATTTAAGTTAATTGTGGCCAATATGCCATTTTAGTGTATAATTAAATGCCATTTTGTTTTGATTTGGCCAACATGCCATTTTAATTGTTAAGATAGGTTAGGTAATTGTTTTATAACATAAATTGATTCCAAAGAATCATTGAGAAAATCAAAGGAATTAATTAATTCCTAGAATTTTAACTTAGCGAAATTTAGTTTAAGTAAGAAATTAATCAGACACTTGAAAAATACTAACGTAGAGCTCATTCCATAAATTTTGAAGCGCGTTAGTAAGTTTCAAAGTGAAATTATTGGGTAAAAATAAAATAAACTATATTTAAAGAAAAACGTTAAAAATACCTTATACTGATTTTATAGGCAAAATGCTGCCAAAATTTATTAAAATCAAACGTATAAAATCAAAAGATTCCATACTATATTTAGAACACAAGGAAAATACTCTACGTATTTTAAAAGTATTAAATATAGTTTTACACATATCAAAAATGATGATTATAAGCTATTTGGTTAAGAAAATGAATTTAAAATCCTACGCGATTGAGAAAATGATTTAAAAAGATTTTGTGATGTGTAAAAAAGACAAAATGTATTTACGCGATTTAAAAACGTTTGTGAAAATGACGAGATTGTGAAAATGCGATAAAATTTCTACGCGATTGAAAGATACTATGAGTTTTTCTGTCGGGCCAAAGTGGTGGACCTGGACAAGTTGTGGTGTAGTACTGTCAGGTGGGACGTACTATACTTTGGTATTTTGGTATTTTGTGACTAAGGGTATTTTTGTAATTTTTCGTAATTATGGTAAAATTTGGATAATAAGGGTATTTTTGTAATTGTAGATCATGTTTAGGGTGTTATGTCAATTTGATTGATAATTGGCGATTGATTGACGAGGCGAATTACACCGTAATTGGTGTGATAAGCGTAGTGTGGTTCATTTATGAACTTAGAGGCATTAGTGTCCGGAGAATCCTATATGTGGACAGTGGTAGCACCTCTGGGCCGTGGTAACGGGTAACACACTAATGATCTTGACAAGCACTATTCTTAGTCGAGATCTTGAGGGGACTATTAAGTACTATGCCTGTGGTACACGATGTTTGGACTGTGTACTGCTACACGATGTTTTGGACTGTGGGCTATAGACACGACGTATTGACAGTGCAATAGCTTGGTTGGGCAGCCATAAAGTATTTCTAGTTTCTTTTCGGATCATTCTCTCAGATATCCGTGTTTAGCTCCATGGAGTAGGAACGAGTCAGTGTGTGTATCATTCATCATCTGCATTTTAAATGTTTATTATGTTCATGCATTATTTGCATTTTACTATTCATGCATCCTCTGCACTTTACTGCTTACCATATTCTGTGATAAAATATATGATGTACTGTTTTAATATATTATGTATGATATGTGTTATTTTAATATTTATTGCTTTAATATATTATGCATAATATAATGGTATGTGATATTTTAATATGTATTACTTTGTTATATTATGCCTGAAATGTTGGTATGTGCTGTTGGAATATTTGTTTGTATTGTCGTTTTCTTTATTGCCATGCGGGTAATGGTGTAGATTGTCTCACCTCTCTATATGTTTTCTCAATATTATTATATTATTTTTCGTAAAGAGTTTGAGGAAGAGGGAGAGGAACAGCCTCTTGAGATACAGTATTTGGACGAGCGACAGTCGGGCGAGTTATACGAGGAAGAGGAGCTGGTACATCACACTGATCATCAAGACTGATCTTGAGATCATGGCGTTGCCAGGATTCTTTGGGTTTGTGAGACTGGAGTTTCACGGAGGTTCTGAGGCCTGGCATATGCATGTGGACGGAGAGGGACAGTTGCTTATGTGGGACGTCTGACTGTGTCCCTATGTAGAGAGTATGACGGAGATGTCATATTCACTACTGTGTTGTATTTACATTTAGAGTTGCCGCTGACTCTTAGGCGTCACTGGCAGGGAATATTCCATGCGCCTAGTGAGCTCAGTAGCGAGTCAACCGCTCGGACTCGTGTCCGTAGTACTATGGGACCTAGAACTATGGGACCTCCAGGAGCTCTGAATTACGAGGATCTTTCTGAGGATGATCCATCGGAAGATTAGAGAGCTCTGAGGTGCACTTGGGCAATATTATGTCTTAGTTTTATGTTGTCTTTTACTGTTTTATCAAATGCTTGTAGATGTAAATTATGCGTGTACTAAAGAAAAATCACATGTATATTATGGTGAGTTTATGTTTCTTATATTTTGTGTTCCATGTTATTTTATTTAATGTTATAATTATAAAAGAAAAAAAATATATATATATATATACCACAATTATTATTTAAGTATCAAAATGTTTTTACAACTTGGGTAAGGATTTTATTTTTATTTATTTTTATTTTTTGCATCATAAATGTGACATCCCCGAGAAAGGGTGTTACATTAGTTGGTATCGAGCCCAAGTTAGAGTCTTTTGGGTTTGTGGGTAGGTTTGTCTTGTTTGTGCTGTGTGAATCTCTGATATTGAACCCAGAGATATGTTTCAGTTTCTGAAAGGAAACGATTTTGTGCGAAATAGCTACGTTTAGTTTGTTGTGTGTTGATTCTGTTTATCTTTGAAGAAAGATAATAGAACATTACAAACATGAGCATGTGGACGCGAAACGTGATGAAGATAGTATAGCTATAGCTAGAAGTGTGATGCACAAGGCGATTGAAGTAGTAGTACAAAAGAGACAAATGATCGCTTAGCAGCAGGAACTGATAACCGAACTTCATAACCCATTAGGTTTGGAGCAGCCATCGGATGCGAGGAGCTGTAACTTAGAATCTTTGATAATTCAAAGTAGAAGGAAGCGTAAGGTCAATCGTTTTCAGCGAAAGTCGTATGTACAATCATCGGGGAAGCAACAACGAATAAAGAGAAGAAGTACGAGTGGCAACGATTTTGGTCAGACTGTGGCATCACCAATGAAGTACTTGAAGTGTGGAAAGCCTGAACACTTATTCAAAGAGTGTGATCAGCTGAAGATGGAAATTCCCGTTAGTAATACACATGTTTCAAAATCTCGAAAAAGAAGAAAGAGCCGATGCAAGAAGTGTAATGAGAATGTTCAAAGACAAAAACTTAAGAAGTGAGAAAGTAGTGCCATAGAGGGTAATCTTAAAACTGTGCTGTATAATTCGCGAGGTAACTTATTCTCTTATGATCAGTGATTGTGCAAATCTTTTGGAGTTATCTGTGTTTTACTTCTTTTCATAATGTTACTTCAATTTCTAAACTTGCTATTACTACTTGAACCTGTTTAAAACTACCCAATTCTTATTAGAGTTTGAAATTTTTCTATTGATCTGGTTTGTCTATTTCTTTCTCAAATAGACTGAGTAAATTGATTTGATTTATCCGTGCCTTTGTTATAGAGTGATTTGGGTATTTCTACTCTTCTTGATTAAAACTTGATACGTATACTCAAATTTTCTAACTCTACCCTATGTCTATTGAATGTCAAATCTTTTCTGTTGATTTGATTTGTTTATCTAAAATTACATTTATTTGAGATCCTGATTTTTAACTGGATTGGTCATTTACCAACCATATCCTACTAGATTGTTGCAATGCAATTTAGTATTTCTTTGACTTTGAGATTTTTGGATTTGAATCCATAAAGTTCATTTCAAAAATTATTGGACTATGTTCATTTCGAAATCTGTTAGACCATCTCAAATTCTTTGTTGGACTAATTTAGTAATCTACTCGAATGTTTATTATTCTTCCTTATAACCTTCATAGTATCTTTCATGAATTTCAATTAAGAAGGATTATTCTTGATCCAACTTATGTCATACTACCAAATACAAGCAATTAGAAGAAAACTTGATCTATGAGACATTTTCTGTTAAGATTAAAAATAGACAAGTAGAATAACTTCTCTTGATGAAGAAAATCTGGAATAATGTGGCAACAGGGGCGCCAGAAGATCAAATGAAGAAACTCGTTGTTCGTTCCAAGATCGATTTGTGTGCTGGTAATTATCAGATTCGCGTAGAGGTAGAGAATGTTCCAAGATAGTTTTTCAGATGCGTTGCAAGCACTATGAATATTCAGTACTACCATTCGGGGTAGGGAATGTTTTGACGATGTTCACGAATTATATAAATAAGATCTTTCTTTCTTATCTAGGCAAATTTGTCATTATTGGCAATATTTTGACCTATTCTCGAAAATCAAAGGAACATACTGAAGATCTCAATTCAGCTCTTCAATTTCTGAAGAAGAAGAAGGAGCTATGCGCGAAACTAGTCGGATGCAAGTTCTGTTAGAAGAAGTTCAACTCGTGGATTTAGATTGAGTGTGGACATTGAATAGAAAGGTGGTGGCGTATACTTCAAGGCGGTGGAACGTGTATGAGAAGAATTGTTCGATTTACGTTTTTGGATATTGCGATAGTCGTTTTACAAGGAAAACCTGAAGATATTTTCTTTCCTGTATAGTCTACGATAATTTCAAGAGCTTGAAGTACCTGTTCAATCAAGAGGGACTTGGATACAAGGAAGAGACGAATAGTTAGAATTTTCAAAGGACTTGTTGGGATGAATTTCTACCATTGATAGAGTTCATATACAACAATAGTTTCATTCGAGCATAAGAATGACACCCTGTGAGGCATTATATAGGAGACGCTGTAGAATGCCATTGCATTGGTGTCGTACTGGTGAAAGTAACATCGTAGGATCAGAAATTGTGCGGCAGACAACTAAGGAAGTGAAGATATTTCGAGATAAGATGAGGATGACTCAGACGCGACAACAGAGTTATGTTGATGAAAGACAGAGACCGCTTGAATTTGAAGAAGGTGATCATGTATTTCTACGTGTGACACCTATAACTGGAGTTGGACAAGCAATTAAGTCGACGAAACTCACTCTGAAGTTTATCGGACTGTATCAGATACTTCATTGATAGATCCGATATTTTATCAGATTTCACTATCACCACTCTTATCGAATTTTCGTGATGTATTTTACGTATCACAACTACGGAAATATATTTCTAATCTAACTCACGTCATCGAATCAGACATTGTACAACTGAAGGAGAATCTAGCCTATGAGACGTTTTCAGCCAAGATTGAAGATCGAAGGGCAAAGTAACTTCGAGGAAAGGAGATCGCATTGGTTAAAGTAGTTTAGAACGATGTAGTGGCAGAGCTACATGGGAGTTAGAAGATAGGATGAGGGAGCAATACTCTCAATTGTTTTGATGTATGATGAATTTCGGGGATGAAATTCTTATTAGTAGGGGAGAGTTGTAACACCCCAACTTTTGGGATAATTACAAAATAGTCCCGAAATGTAGTGTTTTGTGAATTCTGTGAGCAGTAAGTTAAATTTGACTGTTCCGTGAGTGTGTTTGACTGTTGTTTGTGATTTGCTCCGAGCCAGGGAAATAATAATTTTCTGGCCGGATAAATCTTATTTTAATTAATTGGAGCTGGGGGATCTTACTAAACCCAATTCTGATTGATATATATATTAATCTCGTAATTTTTTGGATGTAATTGTGCAATAAAATAATTTTATATTTTTATAATATTATTTTATGTTACAGTACCTACTGTCTCAAAAACAGTAAAAATCTGCTTCGGTTTGACCATAGATCTTTAAAAGTACTATGGGACCCGCGTTTAGAAAAAATAGTCTACTGTGCTGACTGGACAGTTTCTAACCAATGAGAGCAAGTCAACAAAGGTAGGCTTGACTTTCTAAACTAATAGGAATTGGTCAACGAAGGAAGCAAAGACTTTCGTGTGGACCATTGGATGAAGACTTAGTTAGGAAGCCTTTGATTTCAACCGTTGATCAAATCAATGGTGAGATTAGAATTCAAGATTTATGACTAATTCATATCTACCTTAGATCTAATCTATGGCTAGGAATTAAAGATGAATCAAGGGTTAGGATTAAGTCAAAAATTGTAGGCTTGACTTTGATTAGTAGCTAATTAAGCTTAATTTGACTAATCTAATTACTTAATTAGCTAACTAAGTGAACTAGTTTAATTCTTAATTAATTATAATCTAAATACTAATTAGATGTCCTAATATTGATTAAAGGTTATAATATATGCTAATATATGTTAAACTAATTAGTTATATAATTAGAATGTTAATTAAATATTATTAGGAGACTTAATCTAATTGATTAGCTATTTAATTAGCTTGTAATTAGTCATTAATTGAAATCAAATTAAGCTCCTAAATTTCCTAAAGGGCACACGGTTTTCAACAGCAACTTGGAGGGCTTGGTGGCTTGGTTCTACTAGCTTCTTGAACTCTCCAAGTGTCATAAACCATGTGCACTCCATGTGAACACACTTGGATATTTATCAATTCAAATTAAACACTCAACCTCACCTAAAACCACTCACTATGGCAGCAGCCCTCTCAATTCCCTCTTCACTTTTATTTCACACTTATCCTAAATCTAAGCTATTCATCTTCTCTCCAAAAAATTCCAAGAACTCAAATAAACTTTCTCTTCCATTTTCTTTTCCATATTCGGCCATACACTCCAACCCACACCAATCAACTTCTATAATTTTATCTCATCACATTTCTTAAACCCAAATCCCATTCTAAACACTTTTTGTTCACAAAGTTTTCCCAAATTCCTACTCTATCTTGTCCAAAATCCAACCTTTTGCTTACTTCCTTAAGGGTAAGCCTTGATTCTATGGTTCAAAATTGAATTTCTAATTTTTCTAACCATGATTGTTCCATGGTTTTACAATATTAAACCTTGTATGTGTTTTTACTAATTGTTTAAGAATTTTAGGGATTTGTTTGGGAGCTTGTACGAAATTGCAAAGAAATGAGGAAACTAACCGATTAAATTGTCTACAAGAGGTAAGAGGAGATTTAATCTCATCAACCCTAAGTGGTGATGGGAAAATGGATTTGTTTGTGTATGGAATCCATAAGGATTCATTTGTGTGGTTGTTTATTGTATTTATTATTTATTTGTGTAATTGTTTAAATGCTTTCCTATTTGTGATTTATTTTGCTATGCATGATTATAGCTTTCATTATTTTTGCTATGCATGTTTATGGCTTTAAAATATATTGTATGTATATTATACGTGATTATATAATTGCATGTGTTTATAATTGTATAATTATTAAAATAGGATGTGAATAACAAGTACGATTTGCATGAGTGTTCCAAAGAACACACTATGAGGCTCACGGCCTTACATCCAAATAGAGAACCAAAATGTTCTCAGTAATTTTCTAAATTACTGATCTAAGGAATTTAGGTAAAATAATCAAATCAAAGTTGATTTAAGTTAATTGTGGCCAATATGCCATTTTAGTGTATAATTAAATGCCATTTTATTTTGATTTGGCCAACATGCCATTTTAATTATTAAGATAGGTTAGGTAATTGTTTTATAACATAAATTGATTCCAAAGAATCATTGAGAAAATCAAAGGAATTAATTCTGTCCTAGAATTTTAACTTAGCAGAATTTAGTTTAAGTAAGAAATTAATCAGACACTTGAAAAATACTAACGTAGAGCTCATTCCATAAATTTTGAAGCGCGTTAGTAAGTTTCAAAGTGAAATTATTGGGTAAAAATAAAATAAACTATATTTAGAGGAAAACGTTAAAAATACCTTATACTGATTTTATAGGCAAAATGCTGCCAAAATTTATTAAAATCAAACGTATAAAATCAAAAGATTCCATACTATATTTAGAACACAAGGAAAATACTCTACGTATTTTTTTAAAAAGTATTAGATATAGTTTTACACATATCAAAAATGATGATTATAAGCTATTTGGTTAAGAAAATGAATTTAAAATCCTACGCGATTGAGAAAATGATTTAAAAAGATTTTGTGATGTTTAAAAATGACAAAATGTATTTACGCGATTTAAAAACGTTTGTGAAAATGACGAGATTGTGAAAACGCGATAAAATTTCTACGCGATTGAAAGATACTATGAGTTTTTCTGTCGGGCCAAAGTGGTGGACCCGGACATGTTGTGGTGTAGTACTGTCAGGTGGGACGTACTATACTTTGGTATTTTGGTATTTTGTGACTAAGGGTATTTTTGTAATTTTTTGTAATTATGGTAAAATTTGGATAATAAGGGTATTTTTGTAATTGTAGATCATGTTTAGGGTGTTATGTCAATTTGATTGATAATTGGCGATTGATTGACGAGGCGAATTACACCGTAATTGGTGTGATAAGCGTAGTGTGGTTCATTTATGAACTTGGAGGCATTAGTGTGCGGAGAATCCCATATGTGGACAGTGGTAGCACCTTTGGGCCGTGGTAACGGGCAACACACTAATGATCTTGACAAGCACTATTCTTAGTCGAGATCTTGAGGGGACTATTAAGTACTATGCCTGTGGTACACGATGTTTGGACTGTGTACTGCTACACGATGTTTTGGACTTGTGGGCTATAGACACGACGTATTGACAAGTGCAATAGCTTGGTTGGGCAGCCATAAAGTATTTCTAGTTTCTTTTCGGATCATTCTCTCGATATCCGTGTTTAGCTCGATGGATTAGGAACGAGTCAGTGTGTGTATCATTCATCATCTGCATTTTAAATGTTTATTATGTTCATGCATTATTTGCATTTTACTGTTCATGCATCCTCTGCACTTTACTGTTTACCATATTCTGTGATAAAATATATGATGTACTATTTTAATATATTATGTATGATATGTGTTATTTTAATATTTATTGCTTTAATATATTATGCATAATATAATGGTATGTGATATTTTAATATGTATTACTTTGTTATATTATGCCTGAAATGTTGGTATGTGCTGTTGGAATATTTGTTTGTATTGTCGTTTTCTTTATTGCTATGCGGGTAATGGTGTAGATTGTCTCACCTCTCTATATGTTTTCTCGATATTATTATATTATTTTCTGTAAAGAGTTTGAGGAAGAGGGAGAGGAACAACCTCTTGAGATACAGTATCCGGACGAGCGACAGTCGGGCGGAGTTATACGAGGAAGAGGAGCCTAGATCACACTGATCATCAAGACGATCTTGAGATCATGGCGTTGCCGTGATTCTTCGGGTTTGTGAGACTGGAGTTTCACGGAGGTTCTGAGGCCTGGCGTATGCATGTGGACAGAGGGACAGTTGCTTTTGTGGGACGTCTGACTGTGTCCCTATGTAGAGAGTATGACGGAGATGTCATATTCACTACTGTGTTGTATTTACATTTAGAGTTGCCGCTGACTCTTAGGCGTCACTGGCAGGGAATATTCCATGCGCCTAGTGAGCTCAGTAGCGAGTCAACCGCTCGGACTCGTGTCCGTAGTACTATGGGACCTAGAACTATGGGACCTCCAGGAGCTCTGAATTACGAGGATCTTTCTGAGGATGATCCATCGGAAGATTAGAGAGCTCTGAGGTGCACTTGGGCAATATTATGTCTTAGTTTTATGTTGTCTTTTACTGTTTTATCAAATGCTTGTAGATGTAAATTATGCATGTACTAAAGAAAAATCACATGTATATTATGGTGAGTTTATGTTTCTTATATTTTGTGTTCCGTGTTATTTTATTTAATGTTATAATTATAAAAGGAAAATATATATATATATATATATATACCACAAATATTATTTAAGTATCAAAATATTTTTACAACTTGGGTAAGGATTTTATTTTTATTTATTTTTATTTTTCTGCATCATAAATGTGACATCCCCAGAAAGGGTGTTACAGTTGAGGCTCGGGCTGTTGAGGTTGATTGGCTTGCAAACTCTCCAACATCCTATTTGTAGCGGTTGTTTGTTCCTGCATAGCCTTCGCCGTTGCCATTACTACTTCGGCCATACTAGGGCTATCCCTAGAAGAATGTTCATTTCCTTTGGTGCACCTTGAAGAAGCCATAATGTCCTGTATACACAAGACATTAAATATTGAGTTAGTTAGTCTTAATACAATGTAATAGTGTAATAGTAGCTATTAACATTCAATAAGAGGCAAGTCATGCAAACATCTACCTAAAGAGACATGAAATGCACAACACTAAGTAGAATTCTAACTTGCTTAAGCTTAGTCAGTCCACAGCTTGGCTCAAAAGGATGAACTGCTTTGATACCATAATGTAACACCCTAATACGATTATCTTGATATTGATATATTTATCATATATAAAGATAAATAGTATTAGCTATGCTACTACTAATTATCTAATAAACTAATTCCATATAATTTAAAACAAATAAATATGGAGAGCCATGCTAAATGGAAGTTATACATATTTACATCAAAAGCCACAAAGGTAAATGTAATATATACAACAAAATGCAACTCAAAGTAATAAACATTACAAGAGTTGCTATCAAAAAGATAAAACTAAACTATTTATTCTTGAATTTTTTTCTTATTTTTCTTTTTCTTCTTCTTGATCTCCTCTGAAAGATCTAGTCCAGCTAACCATGGAATATAAAAAAATGTGAGAACATAAAAATTCGCAATAATAAAACATACATATCATGGTACTTGTAATACCCTAAAAGGACATGTTAGACTTGTTTATGTGTTCAAAATGTAGCATATGACTTGCTTAGCATGTATGTTTATTTTTGTGACAATCTGAGTTAGTTTAGGTACTTAGTTGCAACCCGGACTGTGAAAAGTAACATAAAATGACTTAGATAATAGCATAAATTACTTAGTCGAGGGAAATAAATATGAATAATTTATTTCTGTCACAAATGTATGAAACAAGTTACAGTTAAAGTTTCAAGGTAAACTGAGTTAGTTTGACATTTTTAGGCAAACTGTTATTTAATTATAGCCGGTTTGACTAGAAGCTAATATGAAAATATCAGATATTGATGAAACGACATTTTATATGATTCTTAATATTTATTTTAACGTTGTTAGAAGCTGAAAATCTTGATTTAGCTAAATCTGAGTGTTTTTAGCAGATCAAGATTTTATTCATTTTAGCCTGAAGGTCATTTAATTCTTTAGTTCCCTCTTTATAAGCCTCACTCATGACCTATTTCCCTTACAAAACAGAAACATAAAACATGCAAGGAGAAAGAGAGAAAGAGGAAGCAAAGACCAAGAAGGAGGAGGAGAGAAAGAGGAAAGCCAAAGGAAAAGTCAAGGCTTGAGATCCAACCAAGCTTGAATCTCTTCACAGCTGCCAAAGGTAGGGTTTTTATGCTCATCTTCACTTCTTTTTACTCTTTCACCATTTATGCACTTAAGCTGCTTAATACGCCAAATTGAGCTCTAGAGGTGTTTGATGTGTTTGATGTGTTTTGCTTGCATGATTGAGTTTCTTTGGTCATTTATGACTTGTTCATAGTATAAGTTAGAGTTAGAAACTTAGAACATCTCATTTGGACCTTTGATTCCTAAAAGAGGGGCTAGGTCAACCTATATGTGATTTTGATTCATAATCCAAATTAAGAGGTTTAAATTGGTGATTAACAATTCCTATGTGTTTAAGGACTAATTAGGGATTAAGAATCACTTATAAACTAGTTTGGAATGGCCAAAATCCAAGAAAAGACCAATAGAACAGTACCACGGTTCTGCAAAATTCTACAAAATCTAGGTTCTACTATGCACGTTGCGACGTGGGATTGAATTTTTCAGCATGCACCACGGGATGAAGTCATCGTGCCATGGCGTGAGAGTGATGCTGCACCAGTATTGAGACCCGAGGCTAGGGCACTGCGGCGTGAAGAATGTCGGCCCGCAACATGAGCACTAGGAACTCCCAAAATGTCATTTGTGATGTTTTGAAGTTCTAGACTAGATGAGATCATTAGTATATATTTTTTAAAGTGTGTTAAGGTACAAACAAGGATATTTTTCAAGTGGAAAATTATACCTAGCATGTATAAGAAAGTTTGAACCTTAGAGCATTCAATAGTTATGGTTTGCTTTAGGTTAGTATCTAGCACCTTAGGCCACTTTAGTGGTAATGTATATCACTTAAGAGCAATGAGTGATGAGTTGGTGTTTAGATATATGTATGATGGGATGGATTGGTTGTATTGATCTTTGTGAGTATCCTTTGATGCCCTTTCATGAAGGCCAAGGGAGATAGATGGGTGTTCGAAAGACTCTTTTGAGTAAGGACATAACCCTGATATTTTGATAGTGCTAAGGCTAAAGGAGATAAGTGGGGAGTCCGTAAGGTTCATTTGAACAAAGATTCAACCCAAACTTCTCAGTGTGTTAGGATATATATGATGTGAGGATGAGATTTCCCTCTATTTACCAGAAGATAGTACATTAAACTAGTATTCCTAAGCTTTACATCTTAGTTCTAAGTTGGACTAAGTGTATGTATGAGATGTATGTTAACTTGGTTTATCTAAATGCTAGAGTTAGACCTTGTAAATGCTTTACACATGTCTTTTTAACATATATTGAGATTATGTTCATTTATGCCATGTATGCTGGTTTTGGTTTACTTATACTGAGAAATGTTGTTTCTCACCCCATTGAATACTATGTAATTCCAAGTGAAACTTCTTCCAAGAGTAAGAAGAAGAAGGAAGCTAAAGAATAGATTAGCTTTATGGTTTATATTTCAAATGTTGTATCTTTTAGTACTTCTTTTAAAACTTATAGAATTATGTAATACTTCAAGCTTTTGCTAAGGCTAATGTTGTATATCTATATGCATTTTTCTTTGATGTTTATGTGTTTTGCATTTCATATGGCTCTCTATAATGTTTTTTAACGAATATTATGAATATATCTATCAGACTAGTATGTATGTAGTGACATTGTAATGCTAAGTATCTCCTCGTATATTATATATATTGAGATATTAGTATTAGGAGGTTACATTATGGATCAGAGAGTAGTTCATCCTATTAAGCCGAGGTATGGACTGACTATGCTTAGGCATATTAGGAGTTCTTTTTTAGAAATTGTGTCTTTTCTTATTTCATATGTTAGATGTGATGATAAATGTAACATCCCAAAAATTCAGTATTTTGTTAAAAACGATCATTTTATAATATTTGTAATTTTTAAGAATTTTTGTGGAATTTTCAGGAGATGATGAGTATTTTAATATATTCTTCGTTTTATGTGTGTGCTAAGTGGAGCCGGGAGAATAGAATCTTTTCCCTGAAGCTGGTAAACCTTGGACTGTCAACGTGTCAACGGGGGATCTTACTAAACCCGAGTCCGGGCACAGTTTACGAGGTCTACATTTTTTTGAGGTTTTATCTGCTAGTGTAATAAATCATCTATCAGACAAGCTTACTATGCACTTCATAAAGAAGCGTGCGAAGCTTCTCAAGGAAGCTTCTTCCAACTATTATTTTATTATTTCTCTCTCCTCCCATTTTGTGCTGCACATTTGAATTAAGGGATCTAATTCATTTTTCATCCACACATTTTCCTCCTCCTGTACGTAGCACTCACTATTCACTCATCTTTCTCTCTTTCCATTTCTCCTTACAAGAAGACCATCCACCCACATTCACATTTTTATCTTCCAAAACCGTCACACTCCTAGCACCATTTCGTGTTTGGAGAAACACCATATCTGAGGGAATCATCTTCAAAGTTCTACATTTTCTTCATCTTCATTTTCCTCCACGGTTGAAGCTTAAAGGTTAGAACTTTAAGGTAAAGTCCTTAGCTTTTCCTCACCTCTCCTCATTTTCGTAACCCACTGTCATTTTGATGACCATGGGTATCCCTTTCAACACTTGATTCTGATTTTGGTGAGCTTGAATGTTCAAGGATCTCTTGGAAGCTGAAAACATAATTTCTGACCAAAAAGGAGCAGCCTTTCTTTGTGCTTCTCCAAGGTAAGAGGAAGACACTCCTCCTCAACCTATTTTAGCATTTAGGAACGTCTGTGATTTGTGTTAAGGGTCTTTCTGCTTTTGTATGTTGTTTGTATTGTATATGTGCTATTTGATTGTTTGAGTTTTGAATGTATATATATATATATATATAACTGGATGTATTGGAATGTGTAATATTGAAGGGAATGAGTTCCGAGTGGTTCTCGGATAGTTACGGTGTTAAGCCCAGAATTTGGAAGCTTCATGTGGAAACTAGTAACAGTATGAAATCTGGCCAAACTCGTCGAATACAATAACTAGATCTTTTGGTGATATGTCAAAATCCGTCGAGTATGAACTTCTGGCCAAACCTGTCGAATTTGATATCCTAATTACTTAGTAAAATGTTAAAATCCGTCGAGTGTGAACTTCTGGCCAAAACCGTCGAATTTGATATCCTAATTACTTAGTAAAATGTTAAAATCCGTCGAGTATGAACTTCTGGCCAAACCTGTCGAATTTGATATCCTAATTACTTAGTAAAATGTTAAAATCCGTCGAGTATGAACTTCTGGCCAAACCTGTCGAATTTGATATCTTGATCACTTAGTAAAATGTTAAAATCCATCGAGTTTAGACTTCTGACCATTTCCGTCGAATGTCAAAACCCGTCGAGTTTAGATTTCTGACCACCAAACACAAAGTAAAAATCCGTCGAGTTTAGATCTTTGACCACTAAACACAATGTCAAAATCCGTCGAGTATGAACCCTGATCATGTCCGTCGAGATTGATCTTCCGACCAAAACCCGTCGAATAGAGTCCCTGGACACTTAGGAGAAACTGCCCAATAATCGTCGAGTTTGACAGTCCAATGTCGACACCCATACCCGTCGAATTGAGGCTTTTGCTGACCTTCTGGAGGGTTCGACAGTTCTGTCCTTCGTTCGACAGAACTCCCGTTCGACAGAAAATGATCTGTTGCCAATTTTGTTATAAAATGTCCCTCATTTATTTTCATCCTGCTACCATGTTGTTTTCGTCGAATGGCAACCTCACTTTTTCACTAAATATATGTCTCCGTCGAACTTACAAGTCTTTGTTTATCATCCAACATCTAATAATTAAATTTGTGAATCTATTGGTGATTCGACCGTGTATCTTCCTGGACTCAAAACCTTTGGACTAATAAAAGATATATTAATTATAAAGAATTGGATGACCGAAATTAATTAGGATTCATAAACAGGGAAGAACATGAGTATAGGTGACCAGGTGAGGCACATAATGAATCTAATGATTGATTTCTAATATGACTATGAATGAGATTGTGATTATCCTTAAAATGTGCTATTGATTTTTTGTGGATCCGTGAATGGGATCAGACTTCATTGTTAAATGATATGATATGCATTTGAAATAGGATTGGCCTAGTTTGGTATGAGAAATGATTGAGTCATGCATTGAACCCATATGCATTTAAATGTGCATTATCATTGTGACATTGGGTCGACGAAATGTACTTTGAGAAACATCTGGTTGACGATTGAGTCGGATGTACTTTGAGAAACATCTGGTTGACGATTGAGTCAGATGTACTTTGAGAAACATCTGGTTGACGATCGAGTCGGATGTACTTTGGATTTATTCCCATGAAGTAGGATCTTGATTATCGAGGGCACATGTGCATAGTGAGTCTATGAATTATTTGGCATACATTATTATTATAATTGGAACTGTTGTATTTTTGATATATCTATATATATATGACTGCCTGGAACTGTTTGGTTGATTATAACTGCTACTAAATGTTTATTACCATTATTGCTGTCATAAATGCTATATGGGCGCTTTGCGCCGTTTGGTTTCTTGATGCTATGACTGGTAATGATGGTAGGATGTCTTACCTCTTTCTTGTACTTTTCTTGCTCTATGTCAATTTTTGGTTAAAGACTGTAAGTGGGAACGAGGTTGGGTTCCTTTGGATTTTATTGGTTTGACCTACTGCATCTGGTAATGCCGTCGCGAAGGGAGCTCTTTTGGGTTTGTTCGAATTGTGTTCACTGGTGATACCAAGACCTATAGAGTCGACTGGACCGACAAGCGTATGTGACATGCTGGGGATCTGACTTTGACAATGAAGAGGACTGCGATTGAAGACCTTATCTTGTATTTCTCACTACACCGGTGAGCCCGGAATGGCCTCACGCATTCGGGATACGATGGAGTGCCCAACTCCTTAGTCGTAGATATATTATGGGTAGTTTACATTTTATTTTGCATTACATATATAAAGTGTATTTTGGGTATATGTATGTTTTAAGATGATTATCCAGGTCTTACATCTTTGTAATTCGAGCACATATTATAATTCATAATTTAACTGGTTGTATATGTAACTACTCATTCGTGGCTCCTATTTTCCTCATATGAGAAATGTTTAATATTTATGGTAAATTTGTTGTTTGACAATGGTAGCACGCCGACATTTAGTGACCGTGACATAATGACGATTGTGCATTGGTTATTAAATCGAGGGGTGTTACAATAAAATTGCATGATTTGTCTTAGATTGGTTTGTTATTAACTTTTGTTGTACGGTTACATGGTATTGAGACTGTAGCTCAATATATGTTGTTTCTGTGTGTATAGGAAACTATGGCACTAACAAGGCAATTTAGAGAAACAGAGAACTCTACCCCACAAGGTCCAGATATGGCTGAAGCTTTTATGACTATGGCCAATGTTATGACAAGGGTGCTTGAGATGATGGAAGCAAATCCACCTCAGTAACCTCCACCACCTGAGCACCCCGTGCAAGATGCACCGCAAGTTGGAAAGAATCTAAATTTCCTGAACTTGACAACGTTCCATCAAATGAACCCTCCACCATTCAGAGGTTAGTTTAATCCCACTAAGACTGTGGAGTGGCTTAGTGAAATGGAGAAGATCATCAATGTGATGGTATGTTTGGAGGACCAGAAAGTGGTCTTCGCCTCATATATGTTGAAGGGAGAAGTAGAGCATTAGTGGAAAGGTACCAAAAGGGTATTGGAAGTCATAGAAAACTAGGTATCATGGGAAGTTTTCAAGATAGCTTTTCTGGAGAATATTTTCCCACAAATTCTACATGATGCCAAGGAAGTGGAGTTTATACATTTAAGATATGGAAGCATGTCAGTAGGCCAGTATGTGGCCAAGTTTGATGAGTTATCGAAGTTCTCTTCCAATTTCTGTTATCATCCGGACAAGAAATGGCAATGCATGAAATTCAAGACAGGTTTGAGAAGCGAGATCAAGAGCATGGTCAGACCTATAGAGATTATGGACTTTTCTAGTTTGGTAAACAAATGTAGGATTGTGGAGTCAAGTGCTAATAGCACTCTGTTGAGGATTTTTCGCAAGTGCACGGATCGTACAAGTAGTAAATAAAGATTGTTCACACGAAGATCGATTGATTACAAACTCTTATGACAATTTCAATTATTTAAGCGAACAAAATCAATAATGAAAGCTAAATTTAAATAAAAAAAAACTTAAAGCAAATAAATAGCAATTAAATCAAGAAAAGTCAAGAGTCAACCAAGGGTTAAAGGCCTAGCATTGGGAATTCACTACACTACCCCCTGTACTAAATTGTAATCATATCTTTGCTAATGTTCAATTATGTTCTTGAAGGCGATATGTCCTAAACTATTTAAAGCCCAATTTCTTGGCACTAAAAATGTGCTAAAATTTCATCAATCCCATTCTCATGACAATTAATTCAAGTTCCAACCCATTAAGATTCATGACAATCACTGGTTCCTCGAAGGATTTAAGCCTATGTCTAGGTTTCAATTCCTAAGTTCAATTCTTAGATTATCAAGCAATTAGATTTCATCTTTCGATCATTCACGTAAAGCCTAAGATCATGTAAATATGGCGCGCAACATACCATAAGCATTAAGCACACTGAGAATGAATCAAGAACAATAATTCCCATAAAAACAAAGAATCAAATTAATAATTCAATACAGAGAAATAGAGAGTTTCATCCTAATCCTAGAAAAAAGGGGTTTAGCCGCTCATGGCTATTGTAGCACAATCAAGAACGAAGGTTAAAGAAATAACCATGATTCCAAAACAAAAAGAGAAGATAGAGAAGATGAAGATGGAGAAGATATCTTCAATGGTTGAACTTTGATTACTCTTGTTCTTGCCTTCCAAGCCCTAGCCTCCAATCCTTGTGCCTCTCAAAGCCTCTTGTAGCCTCTGTATGTTTTAGGTTTGAGGGTTTGCTTCTATTTATAATAATTGAGTTGAAAACTACCTCTTATATGCTCTAGAATAATCACACGACCGTGTGAGCTTGAATTACATAAATTCAATGTAGGGAGTCACACGGCCATGTGTCCATGACCCACGATCGTGTAACTTAGTCAGAAAAGTTTCTCAAGTTACACAGGGCCATGTGAGCTTGATAGAAGTGTTTTCCAACTTACACATGGTCGTGTGTAACTCTTTAATTGCTCAAAATGCCACTTTTTTGTAAGTGATTTTCATGAAAATTGTAGACCTTTTTCTTAGCTTTCCAATGTCATTGGAATCACCTTGTTTTGACCTCCTTAGCTCAAGTTATGCTCATTTTATCGCTCAAAGGTAAAAAACTCTGTGAATCTTATCCATATAAATTCTGAGCTCAACTCCACTACAATGAATCTATCCAAAGCTTCATAGAGCCATGTCAAAACACCTCTTTTGGACCTAAAAACATGGAAAAAGAACAATCATGAGATACCAAGGATAATTAGATTAAATATGACATAAATTCTAACATAAATCAATCAAAGCACACCTAAATCCACCTTAAATCAAGCACAAGATGTGTATATTTTATCCACACTTGAACTTTGCTTGTCATCAAGCAAAGAATATGAATAAAAAATAAGATTAAATTCAACATTAAGAAACATGAATCAAGAAAAATTCCACAATTTAAAAATTCAATCAAGCTCAGCAGTCAAATCTAGTCAAGCAAGATAGTTTAGCACTTAATACAATTAGAGGCTTGAGTCTAGCTTGCACCTTTTCTCTTTACAAACCATTTGATATCACTCATATTTCCATCGCTCAAGTGTTTAAAGACAAAGATATCACTCAAATTTCTCTTGAAAAATGCATTACCATAGGCTTGGTTATCAATCTAATCTCCACTTCCAAGTTCACATACATAACAAGAATCAAAAGGGTTTTCTTTGGTTGTAACGGGATCAAGGGGAGTAATGAAAGGTAGGAAAAAGGTAAATAAAGGTAAAGAATGTTCAGAGATAAATCGATACAAAATAGAATCAGGTTGAAAACATAATGCACAAGGAGATAATAGATTCTCACTTTCAACCCAACATTCTTATTATTATTCACCAATAATCATTTTCTTTCCTTTTTCCTTTTCCATTTTTTTTATATTTTCTTCTTCATTTCTTTTTCTTTTTTTTCTTTTCACCCCTTGAAGATAAAAGAAATCCTTAATGACTTTTCAATTAACACATCAATTGCTCTAAAGAATCCAACCTGATTATTCAAATAAGTATCCAAAGAAATCAATTTCAGGCTCAAATAGGGAAACTAAAAGATTATTTTATCAAATGCAACTCTGGAAGTCAAGAAAGAATTAAGCCTAATTGCCTTACTCATGTTCAAGTATGTATGTGAATCATTAAAGTCTCAACAAGATATCAAAGTAAGTTCTAGCACACATCAATCAAGAAAAGTATCACTCCAGAAGGAAAATTAGGATTTTGTTTATGAAAAATCCAATCATTAAAGCTCAAAACTCACTTTTTGGCTAATGCTAATAAAGAAATCAAATGCAAGCTGACATGGCTAATTTCCCAAATAAGATGCTAAATGTTTCAACTCTCAATTGAAAAAGATTGCCTTGCTCAAAATCAGTTCATGAATATTGGATTTCCCTCTCAAACAAATTTCTATCAGCTCAGAAATAATTAAGAAATTAATACACAATTCTAGCTTGATTACTAACAATACTCAAGTGTTCATTGATTTCACAAAAATTTTCACCAAATTTAAGAGTACTCCCCCCACATTTAAAATAAACATTGTTCTCAATGTTTAAATAAGAAAAACAACAAAACAAAGGACAATGAAACTTCCCTGAAAAATGGTAACATATGATCACGAAGATGGTGGGAAAAATGAGCTGGAGGTAGGCGTGTAGCCATGAATTCAAACATCAAGTCTAACTTAGCGGCAACATGTGGTCTAAGACAACACAAGAAAAACAAAGCAAAAACTGAAAAAATAAAATGCAAGAACTAAAAGTGCAAAAGAAACCAAAAAGAAAATATGAGAAAAGATAGAAAGAAAAAAAAATAGAAAGGGAACAAAATACAACAAATAAATAGGAAAATAAATAACTAAAGGAAAGAGAAGAAACATCTTTTTGGCGGCCGACAGCTATATACATCCCCCTACTGTAATATCCCTCGATTTAGTAACCACGACACTATCGTCATTCTACTACAGTCACTAAATTTTAGGCGTGCTACGACTCAAATTAATAAGTTTTGAAAATTTAATCATTGTGCATATAAAGAAAATATGAGCTGCGAATGAACAAATACACATGCCGTCATTTAAAAATATAATTTACTTAGATATACTCAAAATATAGCACATAAGACTGGATAATTCCCTTAAAATATACATATCGCGACGCATTGCTCATACTGCTTAAGAACACTTAGATATACATCAAAATGTAGTTATACTCCAAGGAACCCTTATATAGATAATACAAAAGAAACATAAACTAACCATAATGACACCACGACTAAGGAGTTGGGCACTCCATCGGATCCACCTCGGGATCCTCTCCCGGCTCGTCTGAAGACACAAGGACAGGACCGAGTGCGGTCCCACGGGCAGGTGCCCTAGCTGCAGATGCCATAGAATCCTCGTCCTCTCTAGGGGTGTGAAGTGGATCACCTCATAGCTCCCAGATAGGCAAGGCAAACTCTAGATGCACTGATGTAGTAAGAGTCAGTATAGGATCTCCATCGCTGGTCCTCCTCCGGTCAAGATCAAATTCCCAACAGACTGTACACGCTCGCCGTCCCAGTCGACTCGCCAAGCATTGACGCCCCCGGTGAACACAATCCTGACGAAACCAATAGAACCTATTCTTGACGACATCACCGAAAGCAGGAGGCCAAACCAAGTGAAATCTAGGAAAATCAACCTCGTCCCCTCCACAGTCTTTAACCAAATATCACATAGAATAAGAATAGTGCAAGCAAGAGGTGAGATATCCAACTTCATTACCAATTATGGCAGTAAGAAATAGAAACAGCATAGGACGCCCACATAGCATTACAAGAAATATAAACAGTATCAAGAAGCAGATATTAAACAACTTAACAATTCCAGATGGTTATAACATCAATAAGATAGTAGTTCCAGTCATCATATAAATTAAATGCCAAGTAATATATTCACTCACTATGCATATGTACATGATGTGAAAATCCTACTCCATGGAGCTAGACACAAACATTGGAGAGAATGACCAGGAAGACATGCCAGTATCTCGTCAACCTAAAATTAATTGCTTTCCAAAAAAATAATAATTTTGCGCAACAGGGCTTTATACAGCAACATTCCCACAAGATCGCGATATAGTGTCTAGATCAGGATCGTCAGTGCGTTTACATCTGTCTGTCCCACGGCCCAGAGGGGCTACCAACTATTCGCTGTGAGATGCCCGCGCCCTGATGCCCCCAAGGTCAACAGTAGGACCTACACTAGTCTATTCACACCTGCACTAAGGTGTGATTCAACTCCTAGGTAACATAGCCTTGACAAATAGTCCATCGGACTTCCACAATGCATGATGACTCAATGCATATATCATGTATATTCAACAATAATATACTTTCCATAACATGCCACAATTTTGGCTAAGGTAAGTATCAACATATTCTTGATTCACTCATGGACCCACAATAAATATTATTAAGTCCTTAAATAATGCATTACACATTTAGGATACATTATGGAATTATGCCTAAATTTCTACATTCTTCTCAATAAGTTTCTCTTTTAGCAGAATTCTCTCACATTATTCATTTAATCATTATTATTTTAATTACATAAGTCCATCATTAAATTTTTAAACCTAATTCCCATAGAATGATTTAAATTGAATTATTTATCATTCTTACTTGCACTCATGGTCTTGCTTTAATTAAAATTTATTCTAAGTTTTTAGATAAAACTTCATTCTTGGTTCTTTCCATTTTATGAATCCTTAATTAATTCCTAATTATCTAATTAATTAAGTTTCACTTCAATTTAATATTTCTTATGAAATTCTTCTCTAGAGGAATTCTCTAGATTGTTAAGTTCCTTACTTTAGGTTTATTCCAACTCACTTAGAGAATTATTTTAAGGTTTTCCCAAGTCTCACACTCTTGTTCTTTAGTTAGGTCAAAAGATTCACTTCCAAGTTATCAATTAGATTTCTCTCCATCCCCTTATTAACTACTTATTACTTGATTATTGAATTCCCAAAGTTACCTACAAATTACATCTTTTAGACCTAAAATAGCCTAGAGGTCGTGGCCTCCCAAGGGTAGTAACCCTAGAATTTTTTTCTTAACTCCATTACATTTTATTCACTTGAATTAATTATGTTTCCATCTTGATTACAAAATTTCAATCATGATCCCTCAAATTGGGGGTCACGACCGTGAGCCTCCATGAGGAAAGCAATGGACTTTTATTTCCATTTCATGATTTTAATCCATCCAAGATCATCAGTATATATATAGGATTAACAAAATAGATTAAGTAAATAAAAATCAACACATAACCACAAAAACCATACAACAAAGAGAGTAACCCTAACTAGGGTTCCTCACAACCAATACAAAATCAAGTTTCCTACTACCGAGAGAGGTTGAAGAGGATCATCTCCTTCTTACCTAGGGGAGAAAACAAGCCAAGAACTCCCTTGAAGCTCCTAGTGAAATTCGGTTTTCACTCCTCCAAAAATCCTAGAAATTATAACTTCATCAAATTAACACCAATGCTTGAAAAAGAAAAGATAAATGGTCATAAAGATGACCTTGAAAATGAAAATGGAGAAGAGAAGGTGAGGAACATAAATATTGTGATGGTCGAGGGCTTGGAAGAGGGCAGCCGTGAGGTGTGGTGTAGAGAGAAGGAGGAGAACTTGAGAGAAGAGAAAGGGTAGAGAGAGAAGTTGATAGTAAAAATAAAGATGATGACTTTTGATTTTTGAAATTAGAATGGTTAACCTAATTAAGTGAAGCACAAATTTTTGGGCTCCAAAAGAGGCATGCAGCCTTGTGGGAGGGGGAAGAAGAAAGAGGGAGTGTTTAACTTCTTTGAGAAGCTTGGTAGCTTTTTCAAAAAGAGGATTTGATTAGACATAAAGTGGATTACATTTGGATAGGATAATTAGGTGATAAAGTAATTAAAATAATAAGGTGATTAGGATTTTAACTACAAGGTATTACCCAATGGATAATTGTTATAGTGCACAAAGCCAATATTAATTAACCAATGGATAATAGAGCGTATCACAAAATTTTAATTAACAGCACGTACCGAGATTTTATTTATCAGATAAAATCTTGAAAAATGTAAACCTCGTAAACTGTGCCCATCCTCGAGTTTAGTAAGATCCCCCGTCGACGCTTCCAAAGTTCAAAGTTTACCAGCCTCAGGGAAAACATTTCGTTTTTCCGGCTCCGCTCAGCGCGTACGTAAAATGAGAAATATATTAAAATATTTGATATTTTCAGAAAAATCCAGAAAAATTCTCAAAAATCATAAATATTATAAAATAATTATTTATGATGAAATAAATAATTTTTGAGGTGTTACAACTCTCCCCTTCTAAAAAGAAAATTTCGTCCTCGAAATTTTCATACCTCAGAATACATGCGGATATTGTTCTTTGTAGAATGTTTCCAAATCTTTAGTGCAATCTTAACTGTTAACTTTGAGTTTTTGTGTAGAGTAACTCTTTTCATATGCTTTCAGTTGTCTTGAAGCATACACTACTACTCCTTCTATCCGCACAAGCTCATGTTCCAAATTCTAATGCAAAGCATCAATAGGTATCGCAAAAGGTTCGTTGAGATTAGGCAGAATCATCACTGGTGAAGTAGCTGAGTGTTTCTTCAACTCTTGAAAATTTCCCTCGTATGCATCGGTCCATACAAAACTTGGCTCTCTCGTATGAGTTAGATGAGAAGTCTTGCCACATTAGAAAAATTTTGCGATAAGTCTCCCGTATTAACCAACTAATTCTATCTGGCTACGAATCTCTATTACGGTCGTCGGTCTTTCTCATTGAAGAACTGCTTCGACTTTCGACGGATCCATAGCAACTCTTTCCTTTGAGATCATGTGACCTGAAAGTTGAATTGCCTCTAACCAAATTTGCACTTGGATAACTTCACACATATCTTCTTCTCCTTCTTCAGGATTTGAAGAATCACAATGAAAGGTTCGATACGTTCCTCTGAACGTTAAGAATAGATCAGAATGTCACTAACAAAGACAACGACAAATCTATTTTCAACAGGGAAGAAGATCCTATTCACGAAATCAAAGAATGTTACCGACGTGTTCATTGCACGGAACGACGCTACCAAACACTTGTAGTGCCCATAACGTGTCCGAAAAGCTATCTTGAAAACATTCTTCTACCTTCAAACGAACTTGATGATAGTCCAAAACACAAGCTGATCTTGGAAAAAACAGCGACTTCCTTCGGTTAATCTATCAGACCATTTATCCTCGATCTTAACAGGAAATGTCTGAACTCAAGAACACATTTCCTTAATCGAAGTAAACTAGAAACATTATAAAGATTAAAAGAAAAGATGGTGAAGTCACTTGGTATACTACTGGACCCTTCCGATGAAGAACATGATATGGTTCGATAAAACTTAGGAATGAGTTTCATGGATTCAAATCCAGGAATATCTATCTCAAGAAACACTAAAGTTTGACTGGAACAATTTAACAGGATATGGTTGGAAAATAACTAATCCTTTTTCAAGATCACATCAAATTTACGAAGAAGGCAAACAAATCTAATCAATAGAAAAGATTCAGTCTTTAACAGGTCATAGAATAATTTAAATGACTTGGCTATCAATAATAGGTTCTTAGTAGCTGTAGTAGAAATAACTTACTCAAAAGATGACGAAGACACAAATGACCCTAATGGACTCATTCAGTCATGTGTCATAAAGGAATGGGTTACCCCCTGAATTATACAGTAAAATCATAGGGTCATCTATCGTAGTACAATCTCCCTTGTTTAGGTCTTTAGTCTGGGATGCCATTATTCTGCTTGAGAAATTGACTCTCTCTCATTCAGAGATTTTGAAGCATGTACTTCACTAATGGAAGGCTTCGTCCTTTGCAAGGTACAATTCCTAGCCACATATCCTAGCCTTCTACACTTGAAACAAACTATCCCCTTGATCATACAGTCTCTCATTGTATGACTTTTTGCACACTTCTTACATATCGGTGAAAGTGCCATGGGTTTACTGGGTTTGCTACCACTAGCACTACCTCCATATGGTTGTTGTTGTTGTTGTTGATTTCCTGGTGGTTGTGAATATAGTTTCTGCTGGAGTCGCTTGACCTTACGATTTCTCCTCTTTCGGAACCAATACGATCTAACATCATGTGGTCCCATATATTGAGATTTATCCAACTCCAGTAAAATATAAGCTTTGGCTATTAATTCCTATTGCCGCACATCCTCTGATTCTATTGTACTATTGCTTCTGCCATTCCTTGCATTACTTCTACAGTCGCAGCTATCTCTTCTTTGCTGCGTTCCCCATTCCCTCGCATACGATTGCCGCGAGCCATTGCCTTACATTTGAAAGTAGACAAGTCAAACACAATGGAAACAAGAAGTGACCATTTCAAACAATATTATCCCGTTTCAGAGACTAAGCAATAAACCTCTGAGTTTAGCTTCAGAGAAACACATAGCACAAACAAGACAACCTACTCATGAACCCAAAGGACTCTAACTTGAGCTCCTTCATTCTGCCTTCTATGGCACGATTTCCTGTAAGTCCTTTATTCCCAAGCAACTCCTCGAACCTCACTTACGCCAAATATTTTTTTCCCAAGAAAATTAGTTCTCTAAAACCTCTTGGACGCCTCGGTCCACAGACCTTGCAAGTCCTATTTAACTACCCTTTTTCTAACCCTTTGGCTCAAACAATACTAGAGGTAACACAACAAAGGTGTAAATGCAAATGAATCCTAAATAAATTCAGTCATACCAGTTGAGTTTCTTATTAAAAGAACTCTTATTCCCTTAATACGCCTAGGTGAAGTCATAGTTTCCCGTCCACACAGAATATTACATATTGAGTGGGCCAATACTCAATATCATGTAACTATGCAATAGTAGCTACCAACATTCAACCCATGGCAAGCCATGCCTTCCTTTCCCAAACATCTCTATCAAGAGACAAGGAACTGCGCAACATACAAAGAAACTTCTAACATGTCTAAGCATAGTCAGTCCATAGCCCGGCTCAACAAGATGAACTGCACTTTGATACCACCTAATGTAACACCCCTCGATTTAGTAACCACAGCATAATCGTCATTCTACAATGGTCACTAAATTTTAGGCGTGCTACGACTCAAAATAACAAGTTTCCAAAATTTAATCATCATGCATATAAAGAAAATATGAGCCACGAATGAACAAATACACATGCCGTCATTTAAAAATATAATTTACTTAGATATACTCAAAATACATCACATAAGACTGGATAATTCCCTTAAAACATACATAGCACGGCGCATTGCTCATATCGCTCAAGAACACTTAGATATACATCAAAATGCAGTTATACTCCAAGGAACCCTTATACAGATAATACAAGAGAAACATAAACTACCCATAACGACACCACGACTAAGGAGTTGGGCACTCCATCGGATCCACCTCGGGATCCTCTCTTGGCTCGTCTGAAGAAACAAGGACAGGATCGAGTACGGTCCCACGAGCAGGTGCCCTAGCAGTTGATGCCATAGAATCCTCGTCCTCTCTAGGTGTGTTAAGTGGATCACCTCATAGCTCCCAGATAGGCAAGGCAAACTCCAGATGCACTGATGTAGTGAGAGTCAGTATAGGATCTCCATCGCGGGTCCTCCTCACGGTCAAGATCAAATCCCCAACATACCGTATATGCTCGCCGGCCCAGTTGACTCACCAAGCATTGACGCCCCCGGTGAACACAATCTTGATGAAACCAATAGAACCTCTTCTTGATGACATCACCAAAAACAGGAGGCCAAACCAAGTGAAATCTAGGAAAATCAACTTTGTCCCCTCCACAGTCTTTAACCAAATATCACATAGAACAAGAATAGTGCAAGCAAGAGGTGAGATATCCAACTTTATTACCAATTATGGCAGTAAGAAACAAAAATGGTGAAGGATGCCCACGTAGCATTACAAGAAATATAAACAGTATCAAGAAGCAGATATTAAATAACTTAACAATTCCAGACAGTTATAACATCAATAAGATAGCAGTTCTAATCATCATATAAATTAAATGCCAAGTAATATATTGACTCACTACGCATATGTACGTGATATCAAAATCCAACTCCGTGGAGCTAGACACAAACATCGAAGAGAACGATCAGGGAGACATACCAGTATCTCGTCAACCTAAAATCAAGTGCTTTTCAGAAAAATAATCGTTTTGCGCAACAGGGTTTTATACCACGGCATTCCCACAAGATCACGATATAGGACAGTGTCTCGGTCAGGATCGTCGGTGCGTTTGCATCAGTCTATCCCACGGCCCAGAGGGCCTACCAACTGTCTGCTGTGAGACGCCCACGCCTCGACGCCCCCAAGGTCAACAGCAGGACCTACACTTGTCTATTCGCACCCGCACTAAGGTGTGATTCAACTCCTAGGCAACATAGCTTTGACAAATAGTCCATTAGGCTTCCACAATGTATGATGACTCAATGCATATATCATGTATATTCAACAACAATATACTTTCCATAACATGCCACAATTTTGGCTAAAGTAAGCATCAACATATTCTTGATTCACTCATGGACCCATAATAAATATTATTAAGTCCTTAAATAATGCATTATACCTTTAGGATACATTATGGAATTATGCCTAAATTTCTACATTCTTCTTAATAAGTTTCTCTTTTAGCAGAATTCTCTCACATTATTCATTTAATCATTATTATTTTAATTACATAAGTCCATCATTAAATTTTTAAACCTAATTCCCTTAGAATGATTTAAATTGAATTATTTATCATTCTTACTTGCACTCATGGTCTTGCTTTAATTAAAATTTATTTTAAGTTTTTAGATAAAACTTCATTCTTAGTTCTTTCCATTTTATGAATCCCTAATTAATTCCTAATTATCCAATTAATTAAGTTTCACTTCAATTTAATATTTCTTATGAAATTCTTCTCTAGGAGAATTCTCTAGATTGTTAAGTTCCTTACTTTAGGTTTATTCCAACTTACTTAGAAAATTATTTTAAGGTTTTCCCAAGTCTCACACTTTTGTTCTTTAATTAGGTCAAAAGATTCACTTCTAAATTATCAATTAGATTTCTCTCCATCCCCTTATTAACTACTTATTACTTGATTATTGAATTCCCAAAGTTACCTAAAAATTACATCTTTTGGACCTAAAATGGCCTAGAGGCCATGGCCTCCCAAGGGTAGTAACCCTAGAATTTTTTTCTTAACTCCATTGCATTTTATTCACTTGAATTAATTATGTTTCCATCTTGATTACAAAATTTCAATCATGATCCCTCAAATTGGGGGTCATGGCCGTGAGCCTCCATGAGGAAAGCAAGAGACTTTTATTACCATTTCATGATTCCAATCCATCCAAGATCATCAATAAATGTATATAAGATTAACAAAATAGATTAACTAAAGTAAAATCAACACATAACCACAAAAATCATACAACAAAGAGAGTAACTTTAACTAAGGTTCCTCACAACCAATACAAAATCAAGTTCCCTACTACCAAGAGAGGTTGAAGAAGATCATCTCCCTCTTACCTAGGGGAGAAAACAAGCCAAGAACTCCCTTGAAGCTCCTAGTGAAATTCAGTTTTCACTGTTAGTATATGCCCTAGAGGCTGATACATTTGTCTGTATTTACATACATTCTATTATACTTATTTTAATATATGAGGCATTTCATTTATTGTGGTCTTTTTTAATAAACATAATAAAGTCCTTAGAATAGTAAGTTTGATGCCATAGGACATCAAGTGGATGACTTGATCATGAGATCCTTTTGGTTATAATACTATTCTTAAATGTCCCTAGTCAAGTATTATTGTTAATTAGGACAACAATAATGCATTGAGACTAGTATGTGCATAGACTGATGACCACATCTCACAGGTCATGGATATGAGATATCAAGTCTTCACATGGGTACATATTAGAGTAATGATGTACTGGACTGACTCACCATGAGAACGTTACATGGATCGTTACGTGAGTATCATAAGCGATTCTTATAGTGACAATGGTGTCTGTGGTCCTTTAACCTGAAATCACTACGATTCCTACATGAGGAGTTGTGTGTTTTAATGCCATCAAACGTCATCTGTAACAAGGTGATTATAAAGTTAGTTATTGGACATACTGTGAATCATGCAGAGGGATGTGAGTGACTTAGATGGGATTTGTCACTCCTACATAACAGGAGAGATATCTTCTAGCCCATTGATTGAGTGAGACTGTGAAATGCATGGCCAAGCTCAAATGAGTCAATATGAGATATTGATTTCATTTGTTGTTACAAAGTCTACTCGAGTATCAGGAAATGAATGATTGGACTATACAAGGGTGACGCATTCCATGCCTTATGTTTAATCTAGATATCTTGACAAAGGGACTAAACGACACGAAAACATTGGTCACGGAAAGGTTATATCAAATCACTGACATTCTTATTACTTGAGTAGCAGTGATGTGTTGCTAGATACCACTCACTGCTTGTAATATTAAAATGAGATTTTAATATTACTGCCAACGTAATAAGAACCTACAGGGTCACACACATAGAGCAGACTAAAATTGGAGCAATGGATCCAAGTTGGACTCGGATTCAAATATGGGCCAGACTCATAACAGATGAGTCTAGGGTTGCACATCTTACCTTACTACTGCTCACAGTCACTTAAGGTAGTCACTATTATAAATAGTACTACTAAGGGGCTACTAAGAGAAAAAAAAAATTCAGAACCCTAGTTGCACCTACAGAAAAGTGAGTGAGAGAGCGATAGGTTTCTTCTCTTCTCTTCGTAGCTAGCACTGTGTGATAGACGTGAGGCTCGTCTTTGCGGACGTTGGACGTTGGTGAGTCTGTTCGTGTGGATACCGCAGAGACATTGTTACTATTACGGTGTTGGTGATTCACATCCTTCCTTTTGATCACGCTTTAAGAGGTAAATAATTTAAAAACTCAGATTATGGCTTTTCGCATGGATCCTCGGTGGGAATCCTAATTTTTTCAGAAGTGTGATGTAATCGTAATTCCTAACATTCACTCCTCTAAAAACCCTAGAAATTATAACTTCAACAAATCAACACCAATGCTTGAAAAAGAAAAGATAAATGGTCATAAAGATGACCTTGAAAACGAAAATGGAGAAGAGAAGGTGAGGAACCAAGAATCTTACCCTAAATCTTCAAACTTGAAGCTTGAAGAAGATGATGAAGATGGAAGCTTTTCAAGAAATCTTCAACTAGAAAGGTGTTTAGAATGTAGTGGAGATTAAGAAAATGTGGTTGTTTGAAAATTTTGTGATGGTGGAGGGCATGGAAGAGAGCAGCCATGAGGTGTGGTGTAGAGAGAAGGAGGAGAACTTGAGAGAAGAGAAAGGGTAGAGAGAGAAATTGATAGTAGAAATAAAGATGATGACTTTTGATTTTTGAAATTAGAATGGTTAACCTAATTAAGTGAAGCACAAATTTTTAGGCTCCAAAAGAGGCATGCAGTTGTGTGGGAGGGGGAAGGAGAGAGAGGGAGTGTTTAGCTTCTTTGAGATGCTTGGTAGCTTTTTCAAAAAAAGGATTTGATTAGACATAAAGTGGATTACATTTAGATAGGATAATTAGGTGATAAAATAATTAAAATAATAAGGTGATTAGGATTTTAACTACAAGCTATTACCCAATGGATAATTGTTACTGTACATAAAGCCATTATTAATTATCCAATGGATAATAGAGCGTATCACAAAATTTTATTTAACAGCACGTACAGAGATTTTATTTATCAGATAAAACCTTAAAAAATGTAAACCTCATAAACTGTGCCTGACCTCAGGTTTAGTAAGATCCCCCGTCGACGCTTCCACAGTTTAAAATTACCAGCCTCAAGGAAAACATTTCGTTTTTCTGGCTCCGCTCAGTGCGCACGCAAAATGAAGAATATATTAAAATATTTGATGTTTCTAGAAAAATTTAAAAAAATTCTCAAAAATCATAAATATTATAAAATGATTATTTATGATGAAACAAATAATTTTCGGGGTGTTACACCTACAAAGGCTCCAAACTCTAGGAAACACCTAAGCCGACTCAACATTAGCTAACTACAAAACAAAAACAGAAAAAAATGATAATAAAATAAGTAATAACAAAATAAGAATAAAATAAAAAAATAAGAGAGTAAAGAAAAAGAGAGAAAATTTGAGTTGCCTCCCAAGAAGAGCTAAGTTATAGTCATTAGCTTGACTATGGGTTGGTTCTATGCTTACGTGATGTCAATGGAATGGTGCTCAGTCCCCACTCCTTCTTCATAGTATTTCACTCTCTGACCATTTATCAAGAATGTCTTATGACCTTCTTTCTTCAACTCAAGCACACTGTATAATAAGACGCGAATAATCTCATGTGGTCTATATCCTTTCGACCAAAACTTATCAAGAAAAAGAAAATGTGAGTTACAGACAAGAATTTTATCCCTAATCTTAAACTCACGCTGCTTGATACACTTGTCATACCACTTCTTTGGTCTCTTCTTGCAGAGCTTGGCATTCTCAAAGTTAGTAGCAACCTTGGGAAAAATCTTTTCTAGCATATCATTAGTTATAGATTCCTTTGGGCCTCATTTTCTTTAAGTGAGGAATCTTCGGTTGAGGGGACCTTGAGCTCCTTGAATTTATCATTTTGAGAAGGGGAAACGGTTAGGCATGCGTCCAAAATTTGAGCATAGGTTGCCACCTCCTTATCTTCATCGTTTGAATTACCATTGTGCACCAAACACTTCTCTAAGTGGTCTTGTGGATTGTTTTTAGTGTGCACCTCTCTAGCTAGCCTTTCGTCCATATTAACCTTCAAGTAAGAATCAACAATGGTCGATTGCTTAGAAACTTGAGATAAATTGAACTCAGCAACTTCTTCACCTACTTTGAGGGTTATTTTCCCATGCTTCATATCAAACATGGCTCCAGCAGTGGCTTGGAATGGCCAGCCCAAGATGATGGGGGTTTGAACATCGACTTCTATATTAAGCACAACAAAATCAACCGATATGTAAAATTTTCCCACCTTCAAAGGAACATTCTCCAGTATGCCAATAGGATGTTTGATTGACTTATCCACTAATTGAAAAGAGAGTGTGGTCGATTTGAGCTCCCCAATATCAAGTTTCTCATAAATAGAAAGGGGCATTAAACTCACTATTACTCCAAGATCACAAAAAGCCTTGTTGATACACATCTCCTCAATTGAGCATGGAATTGAAAAGTTACCCAGATCCTTAAGCTTAGGTGAAAGCTTGTTTTGAATGATTGCACTACATTATCCCGTCAAAGTAACAGTTTCATAGTCCTCAAGCTTCCTCTTATTAGAGAAAATCTCTTTCAAGAACTTAGCTTAAGAAGGCATTTGGGAGAAAGCTTCTGTAAAAGGAACGTTGATGTAAAGCTTTTTAAGTACCTCCTAAAATATTCCAAATTGATGATCAAGCTTCACCCTTTGATATCTTTGAAGGAAAGGCAAAGGTGGAACATATGCTTTTGGAGGAACATACCTTATAGTGCTTTCTTCATCCCTCTCTTTGTCCTCTTTCTTCTCTTGCTTTTCTTCCTTTTCATAAGTGTCCTTATCTTCAAGCTTTTCTTCCCTTGTGGGGCCTTCAAGTTGCTTACTACTTGTCAATGAAATTGCTAGTACTTGCTCCCTTGGGCTAGTCTCCGATTGACTTGGAATTCACCCTTGAATCATGTTAAACAAGCTTGATTGTTAGGCTATTTAAGTCTCAAGCATCTTGGAGTGAGTGGCCATTTGATCTAAACGGGTACTGAGTTGCTTGATGGACTCCCTATGTTGTTGCACTTGTGCTTGAATGACTTGATTGTGCTCCTATTGAGTGACTATGAAATTCTCCATAAGAGATTCTAAATTGGACTTTATACACTGAGAAGATTGTTGCGGTTGCTGGAATTCGGGTGGGGGTCTATTATTGGATGGAGCCCCTTGGTTTTGTACGTTACCATATGAGAAATTAGGGTAGTTTCTCTATTCGGGGTTATATGGGTTAGAGAAGGGATTACCTTGAGGCTTGAAGTTGCCATTTTGCACATAACTTGCTTGCTCCAATGATAGGTCTTGAGAATATGTTTATACTGCATTGCATTCTGAAGCCAAATGCCCTCCTCCACATGTTCACAAGTTATGTTAGGAGTAGTGATAACATTGACATTTAGCCTCTTAAGTGACTTAGTCAAGGCATCAAACTTGGCATTCAACATGGTAATGGCGTCAAGCTCTATCATTTCGGCCTGCTTCTTTGAAGTTGATCTCTCACTTGGCCACAGATAAATATTCAAAGTGACCTCATTAATCAAGGCCCTTGCCTCTGTTGGAGTCTTAGCCATCAAAGCACCGCCAGCTGCGTCATCAAGAGCTGCCATTATAGAGAAAGTCAACCCAACATAGAATGTTTGTATAATAACAAAATCTTGTAGGCTATGATGTGGACACAAATGAATGAGATCATTGTACTTTTTCCATGCTTCATAAAGTGATTCATCTTCTTTTTGGGAGAAGGTAGTGATGTCTTGATAGAGCTTGATTGTTTTTCCAATCGGATAATACTTGTCCAAGAAAGCCTGCTCCATCAATTCCCAAGTGGTAAGTGAATTTGGTGAATTTGGGGCTTTCGAGTGAATCCACTTCTTTGCTTTTCCCCAAAGAGAAAAAGGAAAAATTCTGATCCATATAGCATCGGTTGAAACCCCATTAATCTTTATGGTGTCACATAACTCCAAGAACTCATCCAAATGCTTATTTGGGTCTTTAGTTGTTGACCCACTGAATTACAATTGTTGGACCATCTGGATTAGTGACGTCTTTATCTCAAAATTGTTGGCCTCCACCCGTGGCCACACAATAGAAGACAGACGAGCATTAGCGTTGGGAGTTCCATAATCCCTCAACCTTCGCTCTTGATTAGCGACTTGGTTCATGTTATTTGCCATGTGGCCTTCCTCAATTCTCTGTGTTCTTCTTCCCCTTCAAATGTCACGAAGTGTCCTCTCGATTTCAACATCAATGGGATTATAAGATCTTCTTGACTCCTCGTTCTACGCCTAAGAAAGAATTAACACCTGAAAATTCAAAGAAAAATTAAAGTGAATATAAAATAAAATAAAATAAAATAAAAAGTGCTTAAATAAACCAAACTACCGCTCGTGTTAATATCAACACAATCCCTAACAACGGCGCCAAAAAACTTGTTGAGGATTTTTCGTAAGTTCACGGATTGTACAAGTAGTAAATAAAGATCGTTACCACGGGTATCGATTAATTACTAACTCTTATGATAATTTTGATTATTTAAGCGAATAAAATTAATAGTGAAAGCTAAATTTAAATCAAAACAAAACTCAAAGCAAATAAATAGCAATTAAATCAAGAAAAGTCAAGAATTGTAATCATATTCAAGAAAAGTTAAAGGCCTAGCACTGGGAATTCACTACACTACCCCCTATCCTAAATTGTAATCATATCTTTGCTAATGTTCAATTATGTTCTTGAAGGCGATTTGTCCTAAATTATTTAAAGCCAAATTTCTTGGCACTAAAAATGTGCTAAAATTGCATCAATCCCATTCTCATGGCAATTAATTCAAGTTCCAACCAATTAAGATTCATGACAATCGTTGGTTCCTTGAAGGATTTAAGCCTATGTCTAGGTTTCAATTCCTAAGTTCAATTCTTAGATTATCAAGCAATTAGATTTCATCTTTCGATCATTCACCTAAAGCCTAAGATCATGTAAATGTGGCGTGCAACATACCATAAGCATTAAGCACACTAAGAATGAATCAAGAACAATAATTCCCATTAACAAAGAATCAAATTAACAATTCAACACAGAGAAATAGAGAGTTTCATCCCAATCCTAGAAAAAAGGGGTTTAGCCGCTCATGGCTATTGTAGTACAATCAAGAACAAAGGTTAAAGTAACAACCATGATTCCAAAACAAAAAGAGAAGATGGAGAAGATGTCTTCAATGGTTGAACTTGAATTACTCTTATTCTTGTCTTCCAAGCCCTAACCTCTAATCCTTATGCCTCTCAAAGTCTCCTGCAGCCTCTCTATGTTTTAGGTTTGAGGGTTTGCTTCTACTTATAACAATTGAGGTGAAAACTGTCTCTTTTACACTCCAGAATACCTCACATGACCGTGTGACTACACGACACAGCTGTGTGAGCTTGAATTACTTAACTTCAATGTAGGGGGTCACACGGCCATGTGACTAAGACACATAGTCATGTGACTTAGTCAGAAGCGTTCCTCAAGTTACACAGGGTCATGTGAGCTTGACAGAAACATTTTCCAAGTTATACATGGCTGTGTGTAACTCCTTAATCACTCAAAATGCCACTTTTTGGATAAATGATCTTCATAAAAGTTGTAGTTCTTTTTCTTAGCTTTCCAGTGCCCCCAAAATCACCTCATTTTGACTCCGTAGCTTAAGTTATGCTCATTTTATCATGTAAAAGTCAAAAACTCTACGAATCTTATCCTTATAAATTCTGAGCTCAACTCCATTGCAATGAATCCATCCAAAGCTTCACAGAACCATGTCAAAACACCTCTTTTGGACCTAAAAACATAGAGAAAGACTAATCATGAGATACCAAGGATAATTAGATTAAATGTGACATACATTCTAACATAAATCAATCAAAGCACATATAAATCCACCTCAAATCAAACATAAGATGTGTGTATTTTACCCACACATCATCCTCCATCAAAGGAAAAGGGTACTAGATGTTCTAACGAGAATGCGAGAGGATGACAAGAGCAAGTAAGGTGCTTCTAAGGTGAGTAGCCCTAAGGGAAAAGGCAAGAAGGGGTCCAAAGTACCTCAATGCGCTAAATGTGGAAAGGCACATGGAGGCAAGTGCTTGGTAGGCCAATCTGTGTGTTACACATGTGCACAACCAGAATATTTCTCAAGGGATTGCCTATAGAACAAGGAAGATGCGCCTACCCCAAAGCCGCTAGCCATGGGACGAGTTTATACTCTTGGTGGAACAGAGGTGGCCCAGTCTTTCAACCTCATCCAAGGTAAAGGCATAATTCGTAATCATCTTTTAAATGTCATATATGATTTAGGAGCATCTCACTCCTTTGTTTCTTATGATTGTGTAAGGATATTGGATTTTCCTATGTCAGAGTTATCATATGACTTATCTTTTTCCACACCCATCGGTAAGCTAGTCATAACTTCAAAGGTATATCTTGACTGTGGTATAAGGATCGAGGATAGAGTCTTCTTTGTAAACCTTATTTGTTTACCCCTTGTGGACATAGATGTCATTCTTAGTATGGATTGGTTATCGTCTAATCATGTGATTTTGAACTGTTCAGATAAGACTCTAGTTTTTTTGTCTAATGTTCCTAGCAGAGTTGTTTCTTCTGAGTCTACCTATCTCAATGCTAACCAGGACAATCACTGTTTGGTAGAAGGAGCTCTAGGATATGTTCTTCTTTTCTCATTAAATGTAGAGGTTGAGTAGAGCCTAGACAGTATACCCGTGGTAAGGGAATACCCTGAGGTGTTTCCGACTAACGTAGCAGAGTTACCACCAGAGCAAGAAATAGAGTTTACTATAGATTTAGTGTTGGGTACAAGACCTATATCTATAGCACCCTATAGAATGGCACCTCTAGAGTTAGTTGAACTCAAGAAATAGTTAGAGTAGTTGTTGGACATGCAATTCATTAGGCCTAGTGTTTCTCCGAGGGGAGCACCAGTGTTATTAGTGAAGAAGAAAGATGGTACCATGAGGTTATGTGTTGACTACATGCAGTTGAATAAGGTAACCGTTAAGAACAAGTATCCTTTGCCTAGAATAGATGATCTGATGGAGCAATCAGGAGGAACGTTAGTGTTTTCCAAGATTGATCTGAGATCTAGGTATCATCAAATCAGAGTTAGGGGAGAGGATATCCCTAAGACCGCTTTTAGAACTAGGTATAGGCATTATGAGTATTTTGTGATGTCCTTTGGGTTGACGAATCCTCTAGCAGTGTTTATGGATTACATGAACAGAGTTTTTAGACCTTACGTAGATAAGTTTGTGGTAGTGTTTATTGATGACATCCTTATCTATTCAAAGACAAGGGAAGAGCATAACCAGCATGTAAGGATTGTTTTAGATATCCTAAAGGAAAAGAAACTATTTGCAAAATTGTCCAAGTGTGAGAGAAGGAGAGTTAAAGTCAAAGGTAAAGATAAGGTCAAACCTACTTAAACTTATACTGAAAACTTCATATCTGCTAATATCACTTAATTTTTGTGAAATCAAGTTTCTCAACTTCGAACAACTTTTAAATAAATCCTAAGATTCATTCAAAATATTGTTTCACCATTTTCTTAAATTTTTATATTTGTTATTGGTCAATCCGACATTAAAGCACACTCTCAGTATGCTTAAAAATACCAAATCAACTCAGTTTGCTCTCAAATTTTTACTACACCCTCTTCCAATCATTTGTGACTTAAAAATAATTTCTCTTTATTTATTTCACTTAACTAGGCAATTTATGCCACTTTCTGAGTCATTTTAAGCTACTAATCGCATTCTACGTAGCAACAAAGTGCCTAAATTGACTTAGTTTGTCATGAAAATAAGCGAACATGTTAAGCAAGCGTTGTTCTACCTTTGTAGCCATAAACTAGCCTAACATACTAAAAAGAGGATGTTACACATGATCTAGAATAGGAACATAGTAAATGGAAATATATACAAGTTTTGTCATAAAGAAAGGATTGATATAAAATCACATAACATGTCTTACATGGGATGAAATAAAAACTCACATAACAGTTTGAATATATATTTCTTCATTATAAATATCATATGTATATAGTTTAAGAAAATGATGAGGTTAGTTTTGTAATTCACTAGGGAAAAGCATAATTTGTTATGGGGCATATTCAGGTGGTTGTCAAGGAAACAAACAAGAGATCACATATTTTTTTGTAAGCTTAGCCAAAATGAAATGCATAATGACCATAATTTGTTCAACTCTGAATAGCTTGTACTGTTTTGAGTAGAACCTGAGCTTTAGGACACTTATTGACATGAAATCAAAGCCATTATGAAACTAGGAGATTAAGTTATTTCCAGTTAAAATTTTGGAATTTTTACCCATTTGGTTTGGTGCTAGGCTTAAATTGAATATAGGCTACTTTTTGACATAATTTGGTGTTAGACTTAGTGTAATGGTACCAACTATAAGGGTGTTGAGAAGAATTCACCTTTTTTGGGTTACAGTGGTCCAAATGACCTACTCATTTTTTTTGTTAGATAAGACATAATACTATTTCTGCATGAAATATTAGAATTTTTGAAGTCCTATAACGTGCTTATCTAGTGTAAAAATAACTTGCTTAGTTATACTGAACCACTGCTCTATCAGTCCTGTACATTATCTGCATAACTTTGGTTGTATTGTATCAATTGACTCACTTCTTATTTCATTTGAAATTTAAGATGAAATACTATAATTGATGAAATTTCTAAAATTTATATGCTTCCCAATCAATGCCAGTTTTCATTTGAAAATTACCTTAATTCTGCAAAAATTAGAATTGTGACAGTCTACAATTTCAGCTGCGTAACTAGAGCTGTAGGAATCCTTTTTGCTTGCTACTTTTTTCTTTTGAAAGCTACAATATAGGCTAGATGTGGTTAAAATTTCATGATTTTTAAAATTATAAATTATTCCTAGTTTTTGTTTAAAGTTCAGGTAAGTCTTGCAAAAATTGGGGTTCTGACACCCTTTAAACCAGATTGCATAATTGTTTATGTTGGTTTTAGTTTGATGAGGGTTTAGGTACCCTATATGTTCAAATGAAGCAATCGAGGTAGGATTTTGAATTGAAGTGTTATTTGAACACTAAAGAAAAATACACTATTGGCATTAAAAGAAATATACATTACTCGACCATAACACTTCAAAAGAAATATATCAATGATAAAATAAAATTTTACAGGCATTAATACATCATTATGTATGCTTTGATAGGCATATTGTTATATGTATGTCAGTGCAACTTACATTTCATTATTTTCATTTTGTTTGGCTAATGACTAGAAAAATATTCCAACTTTACTATATATGCTAGAATGTGAATTTTATTGTTAAGAATCAGATATTTTGTTTGTGGTATTTGTTGCACAAACCCAAAAAGGCTATATGGAACCTATCTGCTTTCACTCACACTTGTTAGCTCTCTGCTCCTACCAGCTTTTACTCACGTTTGATTTAGTTTCTTGGATTATTCAAGTGTCATGATAGTTTTATTGCTATTACTAGTTTTTTTGGTGTTTTCATAACTGGTATAACCTGTTATTTTGAAATTTACATTAAATATATGCTATGTTCTGAATATGTTGGTTATATCAATTTAAAAAGTGGACCTTATTGTTTTATAGGAAGTCATTAGAATTGATAATGAACTTGAACATCCTCTATCATTAGATCTCTATCAATATTTTTTGAAAAAGAAAAGACATTACTCGTAAAATTACTGTATTCCATTATACTTTCTTAGTACTAGATATTTGTTGCATGTAGGAATGTAATAAATAATGGGATGCAATGACAAGTAATAGTGGCATAGAAAAGCTTATTATATGCTTCTATACCACTGTTTGGTGAGAGAATTCAAACCACATCACTCGCTATCTAATACTGAAGCAATTTTTCATACCATGCCTTAAGAGGAATGTTTATGTGTTACAAAATATTTATTTACACACACACACACACACACACACACACACACATATATATATATATATATATATATATATATTTGCAGTGAGAATCTACCAGATAAAGCGAAACAAAGGCATCCTGCATGAGGATACAAGATTTGCCAAGGATATTCAACTTTAGTTTTTTTGTTCTTTCATTTGTGTTATGTGATCAAGAACAATTGTAACACCCTAAAAATTGCTTGTGTCATAATATATATTCATTTTATAATATTTGTGATTTTTTTGAATTTTTTTGGAATTATTTAAATTATTTAATTATTTTAATATATTCCTCGATTTGTGTGTGCACTAAGTGGGGCTGGAAAAATGAAATATTTCCACGAGGCTAGAAAACCTTAGACTATGGAAACGGAGACTGGGGATCTTACAAAACCTGATGTCGGACATAGTTTATGAAGTTTTCGTTTTTTGAGATTTTATCTGACAGATAAAATTTGGGGACACTCTATTATCCTTTGGACAATAGATACCAGCGTTGTTAACTATAACTTTTAACCACTGGGTAAATGCTTGTAATAAAAATCTAGTAGATTATTTCTATCTAGTCACTTTTATGATATCATCTAAGTGACATCACTACATGACATCACGATTTGACCTTTTACGAAAATGTGAGAAGCTTCTCAAGGAAGCTTTGGGAGAAGCTTGCAAAGGAAGCATTGCTCCTTCTCCCAAGGAGTGCACGATTTTGAAGGGAGGGAAAATATGACAACTTTGTTGTCTTTTCACTCAAAGCATCATTTCTAATTTCATTTCAAAAGTTTCCATATTTTCTCTCACTTTTTCCTTTCCCTCACTTTCTTTCATTTTCTCTCTGGTGGCTCATGGCCACCACTCTCAATTTCTCTCTTCCATTTTGTTTGCTCCAATTAATCATATTTCTAGAATCTACACACTTTTTGGATGATTTTCTATGTCGTGATCATCATCAAATTCTCTCATCTTCATCATTTTCTTTCAAGCCCTAACTTGAAGCTCTTGAGGTAAGATTCTTGATTTCTATTTTTCTCCTCTCATTTTCCTCTACACCTCATGGCCAAGACCACTTTGGAAGACCAAAGATTTTATTTTTTGCTACCACTTAGTTCATTTCCATCTTTCTATCAAAAATTAAGAAGCCAAAATACAAAACTCCTTTTTTTTTCCTCTTGGATAGGCCACGGCCAAACCCCAAAACCCATCACCCAACCTTCCATAATTCAAGATAACCTTAGATCTTGAGTCTCTACACCATTCTAAGACACTCTTGTGTGAAGAATTAATCTTTAGTTCATCTATCTTCAAGTATTTCTTTAAGTTTTGCTTCAAATCTCAAGTTCAAAAGTCTTAATGTAAAGTTCTTGAATCTTCTTTCTTGCTTCATTTTAAAGGATGTAAAGTCATACCTTGATCTATGGTAATCCTATTCAAGCCTTAGATATTAATTATTGTGTGTTTTCTTTGTTTCTAAAAACCTCTTGGTGGAGAAAGTTTGCTGCACAAGGACTTACAAGGAGCTAGGAAGCTACATTTGAGGTAAGAGGGAGATTAACCTCATCAACCATGCTATGGTGGTGAGGAATGAATGGTTGTATTGGGAGTGGAGAGTCCACGTCAGGATTCATCCACTCGATTATGTGACTTTTGATTTATATTTGTTTGATTTTATATGATTAATTGATGTTGTTGTATGCAAAGATGATTATGATGGCTTAATGAATATATGTGAAGATGTGATTTTGATAGTGAGCATGAACTTAATTAATTGTAATGATTAAGGTATATGGCATACTATGATTATGTTGCAAAGGAATGATTTTTGGGTTTCCTTGATCTCTTGAGGCTCACGACCTTCTTGGCCTAGGAAGAGGTATCCATGAAAAAGATATTTATTGATTAAGGATTTAGATGATTACGTGAAAAAATTATGATTAATGAGGTTACAAGTTTAAAGAGGAAAGGAACAAGTTTTTACCATTGAAAAGAATTGATTTTGGCCATGATATTTGATAATTGGATGAAAGAGTAAATTGGAGACTTAAAATATTTGATAATGGGAGTTTTAGAAAGAATGTTAGAAAATATTGTTTAGGTGAATTGGATGACAAATTAGGGTTAAACAATTTATAAGTAAGAGAGAAGATAATCATAATGTCATGATTTTGAGGAGTAATAACTTTTGGATATACCAATGGAAATAATTTTGGGGATAATTGGAATACTGAAAAATGATTTATTAGTGGTGAATCTAGTTGACTTCATAATCGAGAAATTTAATTAAGGATTTATAAGATAAGAATGGAAAAGAATAAATTTTATCATTTGGTAAAAGATCGATTTTCGGCTTGAGAAGACAAACAAGCTTGAGAAAGGAACAATAAAAACTTGAGAGACTTAGAGGAAAAGGAAAAGACTTGTGAGGTTAATACAATGTGGTTTCTTTTTAAGTTTTTCATCAACGATATGAGGAAAGGTCACTCGACGAACTTAGTTAGAAGAGTTTGGTGATTAGAGTTGATTTCTACCTTTTTCTTGAAAATGTTACAATTAAGGCCTAATGGTAAAACAATGGTTCTATATGCTAAAGAAATTTGTAAGAATGCTTTATGTGAATTGATAGTGATAACTCTTGAATTTGCACGACTGAGATACTTTGTGAAAGAATGCATCAGCTTTGTGCTTTTGGGCTGACGTACTGGACCCAAGTGGATTGTGGATTTAACATTTTACTTTTGGGCCAACGTACTGGACCCAAGTGGATTGTGGAACCGATGTATAGGACCCGAGTGGATCATTGGTATTATGTAATTATATGGGTAGTTATATAATATCATTGATACTAATGGTATTAGACAATTGTATGGGTGGTTGCTTTAATACCATTGGGAACGGTATAACGGTGGTTTGTTTTCATTGTTCATGCATTGAACATTGTACAATCGACTTTTGGGCCTAGGAGTGAATGAGAACTTATAGGATAGTGTGATCTATGATGGATCTCAGGGGGCGTCAGGGCGAGGTGATCCACTTAGTGATTTGTTATCACATTGTACACCCTAGCCGTGAAAAATCGTTGCAATGCACGATGAGAACCCGACAAATACTATCCTTTTCGTGGTCCAACGTAGACTATCTTTTGAGGGGGAATAGATCTTCTAGAACGTTCATCTATGAATTCTTTAGCTCCATGGAGTAGGAACTGGTCACATTGTGCATATGCATAGTCAGTGTACATCTTATTATGGATTGGTCAGTGTTTATGTATTTGATGTACCTTGCTGAATTATATATATTAGTTGATAACATGACTATACCTGTTGATCTGTCATATCCCTGTGTTAATATGATTATATCTGTTATTCCTTGATATCGTTGTATATGAAAGGCATCATTGTCTTTCGTTGTGTTTCTTGCTACCATAATGGTATTGATGTAGGGGATTTCACCTTTTCTATTGTATTATTCTGTCTGTTTCTATTTTTGTACTTATGATGGAAAAGACCATGATGGCGGCGAGGCAAGATCTGCGAGGTCTCACTACGCTACAATTTCATAGGGGCATCGAAGAGTGGAGTGTTTAGTGGGACACAGGGCGCATTCGGTATGACGGAGATGTCACTTTGCTTTGGAGTAGGACCCAACATGAGGCGGCTACATTTACTATAGATGCAGTTGTTCACTTGGAATTCTACATGCCCCTTGGGGAGCTTTGGGATGATTGGAGAGCTTCCTCTAGGGAGGACTCTGTGGAGTCGACTGCTCGAACTCCCGCCTGTAGTGTCATGCCCCGACTAGGGGCTTTGTCTGTTGGGGATCCCGAAGGGGATCTAGATGAAGATTGGGTGCAAGACCCTTTTCTTCAGGTGTTTAGACTTGGACAAGACTCAATTTTCATTTGATAATTATATATATATATTTACTTTTTGGAGTACTTAAATTTTATGCTTTTAGAACATGAGATGATGTACTTAAAGATGTAGTAAACTTTATTTTGTGAAAAACCCTCTGTTCAGTTCTTATGACTTGTGGTAAGCTTATGTTTTCCGTTAAAAAGAAATTTTTAAAACTTGTATTTTATAATATCAACTTTTATAACTTGGTTAAAGTTCTTTTTAGAAAAATGAGTCAGTCTAAAATGTAATGCCTCTCGGAGGGGGTGTTACATTAGGTGGTATCAGAGCAGTTCATCCTGTTGAGCCGGGGTATGGACTGACTGTGCTTAGATATATAGAAATTTCTATATATGTGTTATGCATTTCCTTGTCTCTTGTTTGAGATGTTAAAAGAGGATTGCATAAGCTGTTTTAGGTTGGATGTTAGTAGTTACTGTTACACAGTCACATGATATTGAGGACTAATTAACTCAATATGTAATGTTCTGAGTGAAAAGGGAACTATGACTTCAACTAAGTGAACTAGGAGAATAATGGTTCTTCTAGTAAGAGTGCAATTGGATGACTGAACTCGTGTAGAATTGTTTGTACCTACACCTTTTGGAGTGGTACCTCTAGTGTGAGTGAAGTCCAAGTCCGAGTCTTTTAGGTTTATGGGTAAGTTTGCTTTGTTTGTACTGTGTGTTTCTCTGAAACTAAATGTAGAGATGTATTGTATGGTCTCCGAAAGGAGACAATAGTATTTGAAATGGCTACTTCTTGTTTCTATTATGTTTTGACTTGTCTGTTTTTGAAGAAAGAGCAATGGTTTGTGATAGGCATACACGTGGGAATATGGAACGCAACAACGAAGGGATGGCTGCGACTGTGGACGCAATACAAAGAGTGGCTGGCGTAACAGTACAACAAAATCAGAGGACCACTTAGAAACAGGAATTGATAGCCGAGGCTCATATTTTGTTAGAGTTGAATCAGTCTCAAGACATGGAACCCCATAACGTTAGACCATATTGGTTCCGAAAAAGGAAAAGTCACAAGGTCAAGCGATTCCAGCAGAAGTTGTATTCGTAACCACTGGGAAATCAACAACAGCAGCAACCGTATGGAGGTAGTGCTAGTGGTAGTAGACCCAGTCAGCCCATGACACTTTTACAGATATGTATGAAGTATGCAAAAAAGTCATGCAACAAGGAATTGTACAATCAAGAGAAAAGTTTGTTTCAAGTGCGGAAAGCCAGAACACGTGTTTAGAAATTGTATTTCTCAAGAGACGAAGCCTTCCCGTAGCAATAAGCATGCGACAAGGGCTCAAGCTGGAGGAGAAATTGGTATGTTGAGTGGAGCAGAAGCCTCCCAATCTGAAGATCTACCCAAGTGAGATTGTACCATGGGAAGTAAGCCTTAAATTGTACTGTGTGACTTAGTGGCGACCCATTCTTTTGTTACCTATGGTTGTGCGAGCTGAATTTGGGGTCGTCTGTGTATTTATTTCCTTCTTACTTGAGTATTGCCATTCTCATTTCTAAGCCTGTTGTTATTACCCAAGTTTATTTAAACTATCCTGTCATTGTTAGAAATTAGAACTTTTCTGCCAATTTAATTGTTTGCCTTTTTCATAAATAGACTCAATCTCAAAAAGGGATTGGTTATTTTCTAACCATATCTTGTTATTCTATTCCAATAAAACTTTAGTGTTTCTTGAGACAGAGATTTCTAGTTTGAATCCATTCTTAAATTTTATTAGACCATATCAAATTCTTCGTCGGATGGGTCCGATAGTATACCAAATGACTTCACTACCTTTTCTTTCTAACCTTCATAATGTTTGCCGTGTATCTCGATTGAGAAAATATGTCCCTAATCCAAACCATATCATTGCGCTGAATACATTACGATTAGAAAATGACTTGATCTATGAGACACTTCCTGTTAAGATCGAGGATAGACGGCTTGAAGGATCAACTGAAGGGAGCTGTTATTTTTTCCAAGACCAATTTCCACACTGATTATCATTAGGATCATTTAAAAGTAGAAGATGCTTCTAAGACAACCTTTCTGACGCGTTATGAGCACTACGAGTATTTGGTAATGTCGTTCGAGATAACGAATGCTCCAGTGACATTGTGGATCACATGAATAAGATATTTCTTTCATATTTAGATGGATTTGTCATTGTCTTCATTGACAACATTTTGACCGATTCTCGAAACTAGGAAGAACATGCTGAACCTTTCAGTGTGGTTCTTCAGATTCTGAAGGAGAAGAAGTTGTATGCCAAGTTATCAAAATATGGATTTTGGTTAGAGGAGATTAAATTTTTAGGGCACATAACTTCAAAAGAAGGAATTGCTATGGATCCATCGAAAGTTGAAGCAATTTTTCAAAAGGAAAGACCGAAGACTGTATTGGAGATTCATAGCTTTGTGGGATTAGCTAGTTAGTATTGGAGATTCACCACAGGATTTTCCAAGATAGTAGAACCTCTTATCCAGCTCACACGAAATAGTCAAGTTTTTGTATAGATTGATGCATGTGAGGAAATTTTCAAGGGTTAAAGAGATAGTCGACTATTTCGCTAATGTTGATTCTGCCTAATCCCAACGAACCTTTTGAGACATCTCGTGATGCTCCACATTAGAGCTTAGATCGTGTGCTTGTGTGAATAAAAGGAATAGTGACATATGCTTCAAGACAACTCATAATACATGAGAAGAGCTACTCTACACAAACTCAGAGTTAGCTGTGTGGTTGCATTAGAAATCTGGAGACATTTTCTACAAGGAACAATATCTGCATGTGTTCTAAGGTATAACAAATTTCGAGGACAAAATTTCTTTTTAGAAGGGGAAAGTTGTAACACCCCAAAAATTGCTTGTTTCATAATATATATTTATTTTATAATATTTGTGATTTTTGTGAATTTTTTTGGAATTATTTGAATTGTTTGATTATTTTAATATATTTTTCGATTTACATGCACACTAAGCGGGACCGGAAAAATGAAAAATTTTTCCAAGGCCGAAAAACATTAGACTGTGGAAACGACGATGGGGGATCTTACTAAACTCGATGCTGGGCACAGTTTACGAAGTTTTTATTTTTGAAGATTTTATCGGACGGATAAAATTTGGGTACACTCTATTATCCATTGGACAATAGATACTGGCGTTGTTAACTATAACTTTTATCCATCGGGTAAAAGCTTGTAATAAAAATTTAGTAGATTATTTCTATCTAGTCACTTTTATAATATCATCTAAGTGGCATCACTAGCATAATGATGAAACAATTAAGGCCTAATGGTGAAACAATGGTTCAATATGCCAAAGAAATTTGTAAGAATGCTTCATGTGAATTGATAGTGATAACTCTTGAATTTACACACACTGAGATACATGGTGAAAGAATACATTAGCATTGTGCTTTTGGGCCGACGTACTGGACCCAAGTGGATTACGTCAATGCTCATGTCTTGAAGTATATCAAATGGGTTTTTGATGATAACAAAGACAAAAAGAAACAAGACCAAAAGAAAAGACCAAGATCAAAATAAGGAATCCAAGAGGTATATAGATATAAGTCTTAGAAATTAAATGTAAAATACTCTCAAGGTATCTCAATGATCATCAAATGGTTTTTCAAACGATCTTTTTAAATTAACTAACAATTCAAAGATCATTTTTTTAAGATATGTTGATTTCAATCTTGAATTTCATAACTTAAACGTAAATCTTGTTTAAATCCAAGCTCAATATGAAAGGATTGATCAATGCACTTAATTAGAGTTGAAAAATGTGTTCAAAGGTCTTAGTAATCGATTACACATATGCTGTAATCGATTACAAGCTAAGCAAAGGCCTTATAATCAATTACGTTGAGCATGTAATCGATTACAAGCATGGCAGAAGCCTTGTAATCGATTACACAAGTTTAGTAATCGATTACAAGTCAGACAGAGGTCATGTAATCGATTACACAAGGCTGGTAATCGATTACACCTTGCCTAGAAAGCCTAGAACACGTTCAAACAACTTGGTAATCGATTACCACTATGGTGTAATCGATTACCACTAGCTTGACAATGCCCAACGACTATATTAGGTGCATTAAATGCTTGACTTTAATGTCGCCAATGGCTCTTTTAATAAAAATTGCTTATAAGTTATATACTTAAGTCGGAGGTTCATTAATGGTTAATCTTGAACCTTGAAACATCTTTCTAACATCATACACGAAAATCAATCCTTGAATTCTTTCTTGCTCTATTTTTTATACAAATCCTTGAGATATTCTAAAAGAGCATTCTAGAGCTTCAATTTGTATCATTTACTCTAGTGAAAGTTTCATTCTATCAATCTTGATTATTGTAAAGAAGAGGGTGAGGCATCCCTTGTTTGAAGAGGCTCAAACTACAAAGGGTGAGGCATCCCAAGGTGGTGTTGAGTGCTCCAAATTGTAAAGGTTACAAGTACCTGATTCAAGCTTGGAATTTAGTGGAAAAACTTAAGTGATTGCTTGAGGATTGGACGTATACCACAAGTGGATTGGTGGCTGAACCAGGTTCTAAACTCAACTCTTTAATATTGTGCATTATTTTATTGAGCTTGCTTGAATTCTATCTTGCTTGGTTGTAGTATTTGTAAATGAAAGTGTTCATCTCATCTATCCATTCATCTCTATTAATTAAATAGCTTCAACAAAAATAAGAATTCAAGTGTTTTGTGAAACATTTGCTAACTTATTTTATATACTCAATTGACCCCCCTTCTTGAGTATTGAGGCCACTTGGTAACAAGTGATATCAGAGCTAAACTCTTGTGTAAAGAGCTTAGCAACTTTAAGAGAAAAAATAACTTCAAATGGTTTTTCTAATGAAAGTTCTTCTATAAATAGACCTCTATTTTTCAATGGGGATGGATATGCATATTGGAAAGAAAGAATGAAGATTTTTATTGAAGCTATTGATTTAGATGTGTGGGACGCCGTTAAAAATGGTGCTTTTGTTCCCACACATACTATAAATGGTGTAAGAGCTAATACACCTAGAAGTGAATAGACCGATGAGGACAAAAAGAAGGTTCATTACAACTTGAGAGCCAAGAATATCATTACCACATCCTTGGGGTATGATGAATTCTTTAGGGTGTCAAATTGTAAGACTGCACAAGAAATGTGGGATACCCTACAAGTAACTCATGAGGGCATAAGTGAGGTAAAAAGATCAAGAATAAACACTCTTACTCATGAATATGAATTGTTTAAAATGAACCAAGGAGAGAGTATTTAAGAAATTCAAAAGAGATTTACACATATCATTAATCATCTTACTTCATTAGGAAAGACTTTTCCTAATGAGGATCTTATTAACAAAATCTTGAGATATTTGAGTAAGAATTGGCAACCAAAGGTGACGGCTATTGCGGAATCAAGGAATCTATCAACCATGATGTTAGCCACCTTTTTTGGGAAGCTTCAAGAACATGAGTTGGGGCCAAATAGGCTTAATTAAAATAAAGAGCATGATAAGAAGAAAAAGGGGATTGCACTTAAAGCCACCTCTTCTACAATTAAAGATAATGATGAAGATGGTGAAGAAGATGTAGGAAATCTTGAGCTAAGTGAGGAGAATCTTAGTCTCATTGTGAGGAAGTTTGGAAGATTCTTAAAGAAGAAGAGATTCCAAAGAAGGCCATCATTCCTTCAAAAGTAAGCCTACCACAAAGGAGAATGATCCTCAACACCTCCAAAATGTTATGAATATGGAAAACTGGGGCATATGAAAATGGAGTGTCCCATGTATCATAAGAAGATGGAGAAGTTTGGGAAAAGACCTTCCAAAGAAAAGAAAGGAAGGAGATCATATATAGCATCGGAGGACAATGACATGAGTTCTTCGAATAGCTCGAAGAATGAAGAAGCTCATCTTTGCCTCATAGTTTAAGGAGAAGAAAGTGAAGATAGCGACACCAAAGTAACATCCTCTAACTTAGATTCTTCACCTTCTTATAATGAATTACAAGATACTTTTCAAGAATTGCATGATGAATCCATGAAGCTCACAAAAATAGTTTTATCTTCAAATAAAACAATCTCCTTATTAGTAAACAAAGTTTCTATTTTAAACAAGGAGATTAATGACCTTAAGATTGAAAATGAAACTCTAGGACTTATTAATGCTAACTCATTGTGCATGACTTGCTCCTCACATGATAACACATCCATACTCTCACTTTGCTCATCATGCAAAGCATTTGAAAAAGAAATTGAAGATTTAAACAACACTCTTGCAAAATTTACCCTTGAAAGAGACAACTTGAATGTGTTGTTAGGGAAACAAAAATGTGTTTTCCAAAAAGCCAGTTTGGGGTATAATCCTAATACTAAAAAAAAAATTTATAAAAATTTCTTTGTTTCCACAAATGCTTCAAGTAGTCCCTTTATCAAATGCTTTCATTATGGGAGGAAAGGGCATAGTGCATCCACATATAATGTTAGAAAGAACATTAACACCAAGATTGGAACTAAAAAGATTTGGATTCCTAAGGACATCTTGCCTAACTCTAACACACAAAGACCAAAGACAATTTTGGTACCAAAGGTTAAAATTTGAATGTGTTGTAGGTGTGCTTGAAGACTAGAAGCTTAAGTTGGTATCTTGATAGTGGTTGCTCCAAGCACATGACCGGTGATGGCTCCAAGTTTTCCCTTCTTGTCCCCAAGAAGAGTGGTCACGTGACATATGATGACAACAACAAAGGGAAGATCCTTGGAGTTAGTAATGTTGGTAAGAACCTTTCTTCATCTATTGATAATGTTTTGCTTGTTGAAGGACTCAAATATAACTTGCTTAGCATTAGTCAACTATATGATAAGGGGAATAGAGTAATATTTAATTCTAATTATTGCATAATTAAGGATAAAGATGATAAACATGTTAAGTTTGTTGGTCATAGGGTCAATAATATATATATGATTAGCCTTGATGACATTTCCTTAAATGATGCTAAATGCTTTATGAGTAAAAAAAATGATTCATGGTTATAGCATAGAAGAATTGCTCATATTCACATGGATCAATTAAACAAATAGTTTCAAAAGAACTAGTAATTGGTCTTCCAAAGCTCAAATTTGAAAAAGACAAAGTCTGTGATGCATGTCAAAAGGGAAAACAAGTAAAGGTATCTTTTAAAGCTAAAAGTGTGGTTTCAACTTCTAGACCTTTACAACTTTCGCACATGAATCTTTTTTGTCCTTCTAGAACTATGAGCTTTGGTGGAAATTACTATGCATTAATGATTGTGGATGATTTCTTTAGGTTTACATGGACATTAATCTTGTCTCACAAAAATGATGCTTTTCAATCATTCAAAAAACTTGTCAAAGTTTTTCAAAACGAAAAAGGTTTTTGTATTGCATCCATAAGAAGTGATCCTCGAGGTGAATTTGAAAACCATGAATTTGAAACCTTTTGTGATGAACATGGCATTGAGCATAATTTTTGTGCCCCTAGAACACCACAACAAAATGGTGTTGTAGAAAGGAAAAATTGATCTTTAGAGGAAATGACAAGAACTATGCTCAATGAGGCCAACCTTCCTAAGTACTTTTGGGCAGATGCGGTTAACACCGCTTGTATGTTATGAATAGAGCCTTAATAAGGCCAATTTTAAAGGAAACCCCATATGAATTGTACAAAGGAAGGAAGCCAAATGTTTCACATTTTTATGTCTTTGGATGTAAATGCTTTATTTTGAATAATGGAAAGGATAACTTGGGAAAATTTGATGCAAAATCTGATGAGGGAATTTTTATTGGCTATTCTATACATAGTAAGGCCTTTAGAGTTTATAATAAATGAACTATGACCATAGAAAAGTTTATACATGTTGCTTTTGATGAAACTAACCCAAATAAGTCGAGAAAGGAGTTTGCTGATGATGTTGCAGAAATTTTGGCAAGAACACACTTGAAAAATCAAGAAAAAGAGCCCAAGAAGCAAGAAGAGAGACACCTTGATCACTCATGGCAAGAGGATTCATAAATCTTGGATCTACCCAAAGAATGGAGAACATCAAGATATCATCCTCTCGACAAAGTAATAGGTGAGGTATCAAAAGAGGTAATCACTTAAAACTCTCTTAGAAATGCATATAATTATATGACTTTTGTGTCTCAAGTTGAACCTAAAGACAGAAATGAGGCCATAAATGATGATCATTGGATCTTGGCCATGCAAGATGAACTAAACCAATTTGAAAGAAATCAAGTTTGGAAATTAGTTCCAAGACCCATTCAACATCCAATTATTAGTACCAAATGGGTCTTTAGGAACAAACTTGATGAAACAGGCTTAATAATAAGAAACAAAGCTAGGCTTGTAGCTAAAGGATATAATCAAGAGCGGGTGAATTGAATAAGTAAAACAAGTTCACAAATCTTTCGCAAATCATTTGATATCCAATTTTCGTTGAAGCTATTGAATAATTAGACATAAAAGGATAGATGAGATATACACTTTTACTTATAAATGTGATAGCCAAAAGAGACAATATTCAAGCAATTCAATAAAACAGTGCACAGAATAAAGAGAATGGTTTAGAGAAAACAAACACAATGGTTTATCCTGATTCGATCACCAATCCACTTGTGATCTACGTCCAGTCCCCAAGCAACAACTTGAGATTTTCCACTATATCTTCAAGCTTCAATGGGTGCTTGACAACCACTACAACCTTGAGCACTCAATGCTTTGGGATACCTCACCCTTATGCTTGAGCCTCTATTTTCTAAGGGATACCTCACCTTTTTACAGTTTGGAGGGATGCCTCACCCTCTCTAGAGATTATACAAAGATTGAATAGGTAGAAACTCTCTTCAAAGAGCAAATAATACAACTGAAAATTCAATGGGTATATGATTCACGGTTTATGCTCAGAAACAGAGCATTAACGGAGGAAAAGATGAAAACTCATTTTTAATGCTCAACCAAGGTTTTTCAGATTGATTGTCTAACCCCCATAAATGCCCAACAACTTCTATTTATAAGTCATTGAAGTTTAGAGCCGTTGGGAGGTGGTTGGAGCATTTAATGATACATAACTATCCGTTAATTTCTGTTTCTGGTAAGCTCTCTTATTCGAATAAGAGAATTCTTATTCGAATAAGGCTTTAAATAGCATAGGCGTATTTTCCTCTGTAATGTGTTATTCGAATAACATCTTGGTTATTCGAATAACCACTTAAATGCATGGCTTCTGGGAAAACATGTTATTCGAATAACATTCATGTTATTCGAATAACTCATTCAATAATTGATTTTCTCGAGTTCTCGTATTCGAATAACACCATCGTTATTCGAATAACCAATTAAACATGGTTTTGCTAAAACGCTTGTTATTCGAATAACAACACTGTTATTCGAATAACCATTTAAACATAGTTTTGCTGAAACGCTTGTTATTCGAATAACAACTCTGTTATTCGAATAACCATTTAATAAAATGATTTCCTGGAGATGTGTTATTCGAATAACACTTTATTATTCGAATAACTTATTCGTGCCAAAACATTTTTTGAATCATTTATTCGAATAACACAGGGCTTATTCGAATAAATCCTTTCCTGAAAGATTATTTGGAATCTCTGACTTGTGTTATTCGAATAAGGAACCCCTTATTCGAATAATATATGTGAAAAACAGGTTTCATGCCTTTTTAAATGTTGCTTTTGATTTCATATGATCTTGTAAGCTTACGAGATGATTGATTCTTTGGAAGTTAAAAATCATATTGAAGCCTTGAAAACTTGTGTGCTATTTCGAAACGTAAGATTGAGCTATTTGTGAATCTTTATATACCTTTACAAAATGATTGAAGTCCTAAAAGCTATACTTGATGGTCTTGATACTCTTGGACTTGATCTTGCAACATTTTTAAGTTTGTTATAATCAAAACACATTCTTTATGAGATACATGCTAGTCACAACAACCTCCTGGTTTTGAAAATTTTGAACTGCCTAACCATGTTTTTAAATTAAAAAAGGCTTTGTATGGCCTAAAACAAGCTCCTAGAACTTGGTATGAAAGATTGAGCAAGTTCCTTTTAGAAAATGGCTTTTCTAGAGGAAAGGTTGACACTACTCTTTTCATCAAACATAAAAAATATGACATTCTTCTTGTTCAAATATATGTTGATGATATTATATTTGGTGCTACTAATAACTCTCTTTGTAAAGAATTTGCTAATATTATACAAAGTGAGTTTGAGATGTCCATGATGGGTGAGCTCAACTTCTTCCGTGGTCTCCAAATAAAGCAAACAAAGGATGAGACCTTCATAAGTCAATCAAAATATTGCAAGGAGTTACTCAAGAAGTTTGGAATGGAGAGTGCCAAGCAAATGACTACACCAATGGGCACTTCTTGTCACTTGGATAAGGATAAAGGTGGTAAATCTGTAGAAATTACAAAATATAGAGGTACGATAGGCTCACTACTTTATCTTACAGCAAGTAGGCCCGATATTATGTTTAATGTGTGCATGTGTGCTAGATTTCCAGCAAATCCTAAAGAATCACACCTAAGTGCTGTTAAAAGAATAATGGAATATCTAATAGGCACTTCACAAATGGGATTATGGTACCCTAAAGGTGCTTCTTATAGCTTAATTGGGTATTCTGATTCTGATTTTATCGGATGCAAAATGGATAGGAAGAGAACTAGTGGGACATGCCACTTGCTTGGAAGCTCACTAGTTTCTTGGCATAGCAAGAAACAAATTAGTGTGACATTGTCTACAGCTGAAGCTGAATATGTTGCAGCTGGAAGTTGTTGTGCTCAAATCCTTTAGGTGAAGCAATAACTTCTAGACTATGGTCTTAAGCTGAATCACATTCCTATAAAGTGTGATAACACAAGTGCAATTAATTTATCCAAAAATCCCATTCTGCACTCTAGAAGAAAACATACTGAAATAAGACATCATTTTATTAGGGATCATGTACAAAAGGGTGAATGCATTCTTGAATTTGTAGAAACCAGTAAGCAACTAGTTGACATTTTCACTAAGCCATTAGCAAAAGAAGCATTTTTCTATATAAGAAATGAACTTGGCATATTCGTTCATTCATGCATAAGCTGAAAAATATGCATAAATTCATCCTATTGCATCATGTATTTCTTTTGCTATATAATTTGAATTTTCACTATATAACATGTATTTTTGCTGCATAATAATGGTGTTTTGATGCTAAATGTTCTTATTCTTTAATCTTTCCTAAATTCCAATACTGACTTGAGCGTCAGAGGTTTCCCCAAAGTTGTTTTGCAGGTACTCCATCATCACAAAGTCCACCAAGAAACTCATTATAACAAAATGGCTCAAATTCTTAGCTAAAGTGGTAATTTTGCATGAATCATGGGTGTTGGATTAAGAACTAATCAGTTTGTATGCTTATGTGATGTTTGAAACTGTGTTGATCCTGTTTGGAACTATCTTGAATGCATTAAAATTAGTTTTTTAGTGTAGTGGTAATCGATTACAAGCCCTTTGTAATTGATTCCAAAGGTTTTGTCAAGTATGGTAATCGATTACATATATCTTGTAATCGATTACAAGGTTCCCAGAAAGGATAGTAATTGATTACACCAAACATGTAATCGATTACAAGGTTTTCCAGAAAGTTGGTAATCTATTACACTGCACATGTAATCGATTACATGAATTCTAGAGGGGTGGTAATCGATTACACACACATGGTAATCAATTACACAGCAGGTTTAAAAGGTTTTTTTTAGTGTAGGACAGTCATTTTCAATTGAAACCTTTCAATTTCTCTTCTCTGCTCCACGAGCTCTCTTCCTCTTCTCACCCCCCAAATCTTCATTTTTTCTCCCATTTCTTGGCCAAAACTCCCCATTCCACCTCCATACTCCTCAGATTGCATCTCCCTTTCATAGCCCCTAATCAATTTCACCAAAACCCCCCTCCACTTTCATCCCCATTTCTCTCCATGTACTCTCTCTCTTCCTCTGAGCCCTAACTCACGGCCTTCATTCCTTCTCCATCCATCTTCCACACTTCTCCATCATCAAACACCACATGAACTCCAGAAATGGCTGAATCCTCTCAACGCATAAAGCGCCCAAGAACAGAGGCTGCCATTAAAGAATCCTCCCAAGCTCCATCACATGATATCTCTGGGCTGGACCTCACATGCCACTTCTCGACCACCAAGAAGGCGGAGTTATTCAAAAAGAACTTCCAATTGTGGAAGCTCATCTCTCCCAAGTATCTCCCTCAATCATTCTATTCGAGTGAACTGTTAGGATGCTTCAGATTAATCCAGAGGTTAGGTTTGCTAGGCTTTCTTAGCATCCAAAAGGACATCTACCTAATAGTTAGAGTGTTCTATGCAAACCTAAGTTATGAAAATGGATGCCTGATTTCTGAAGTTAAGAAAAATCAAATTAAGGTCATTAGGGAAGCTTGGTGTAGGCTAACTCAGCTTGAGTATCAGGGGACAAAATTCTATAGGAATGAGGATGCATGGGGAGATGATTTTGAGTACAAGACAGCATTAACCTCTCTGTTAAGGTCTAGATACGATATTCCAAGGAATAGGAATAGGGTAATGGCCACTGGCCTAACTATGGAAAATAGAGTGCTTCACTATCTTGTAGCTAGAGGATTAATTCCTCAGGGAGGAAATTACTCCCAGGTTCTTAGAAATGATGTGATGGTTTTATGGGCCATGACTACAGGACGGCAAATTAACTGGACCTATTACATTATTCAGCAGGACGGCAAATTAACTGGGCCTATTACATTATTCAGCATATGTTGGATGTCCAAAAGAGGAAAAAGTCTGCTCTTCCATACGCTATAATAGTCACTGCCATGTTGTAGCACTACAATATTTCCTTATCTGAGGAATCAAAAGACACGAGCTCTAAAGGACCTCAATCCATTGGCATGCATACACTGCAAAAGCTCAAGCTATACAAGGTCGATGATAGATGGTACTACATTGCCCACAGAAGCTATGGCCATATCCCTCATGATCCTGAGGAAGAAGATGAAGATAGAGGTCAGTGCCTCCTCCTCCTACTACCACCATAGAGCTTCTGCTACAAGAGATTTGCAGCTTGAAAATGGGAATGGATTGCATTGAACAGAAGGTGGACCACTTAGAGCTTAGGATGGATTATTCTGATCAGGAGTTAGCTTCTATTCGATCCTTCTTGGAAGGACTAGGATATGTCCCGAGGCCAGCAGCTCCTGCTCCTCCTGCACATGTCGCTTCTCCTGTCCATTCTGCACCTTCTATACCTCCTGCCCCTCCTACTCCCTTATCCTTTGCTGGACCTTCCGAAGCTCTTCTGGATGATGATGAGGAGATTCTAGGCTCTGCAGATGATCTTGACACTGACAACGATAATGTGGATGATGTGGTCGATGATGACGATAGTGACAGCGAGGCGACTATATGACTATTTTGTCCAGTCATTATCTTCTTTTAATATATATTTATTTTCTTGTATGAAACTTTGGATGATTATTAATCAAAACTTGATATGTCTTTCATCATATGAAATGTTTATGGGCTGGAATGTTTATATTTATTATCCATTTTATATCTGACATTATTTGGTATTGTCACTGTGATTGGATATTGGCTGGGCTGGATGTTTTTGGTTTGATCTTTTTAGCTGAATGCTCATGTCTTCTTTTTGATAATGCCAACAGGGGAGAAATTATTAGGTGAGTGAAATATTGCATGTGTAGAGTGAAATATTACATGTGTATGGGGGAGTTTTCGCACTTTCACATAGTCTCACATATTATATATCATGCATACATTACGGGGGAGAGTTGCGCTTAATTCTCTGATAATCTTTATATACAAATATTTCTCATTCTATTGGATGTTTAGTTTGTCATCATCAAAAAGAGGGAGAATGTGAATGCTCATGTTTTGAAGCATATCAAATGGGTTTTTGATGATAACAAAGACAAAAAGAAAAGATCAAGACCAAAAGAAAAGACCAAGATCAAAAGAAGGAAACCAAGAGGTATATAGATATAAATCTTAGAAATTAAATGTAAAATGCTCTCAAGGTATCTCAATGATCATCAAATGGTTTTTCAAATGATCCTTTTAAATTAACTAACAATTCAAAGATCATTTTTTTTAAAGATATGTCGATTTCAATCTTGAATTTCATAACTTAAACATAAATCTTGTTTAAATCCAAGCTCAATATGAAAGGATTGATCAATGCACTTAATTAGAGTTGAAAAATGTGTTCAAAGGTCTTGGTAATCGATTACACATATGTTGTAATCGATTACAAGCTAAACAGAGGCCTTCTAATCGATTACATTGAGCATGTAATCGATTATAAGCACGGCAGAAGCCTTGTAATCGATTACACAAGGTTGGTAATCGATTACATCCTGCCCAGAAAGCCAAGAACACGTTCAAACAGCCTGGTAATCGATAACCACTATGGTGTAATCGATTACCACTAGTCTGACAATGCCCAACGACTATATTGGTGCATTAAATGCTTGGCTTTAATGTCCCCTATGGCTTTTTTAATAAAAACTGCTTATATACTTGAGTTGGAGGTTCATTAATGGTTAATCTTGAACCTTGAAACACTGAAATATCTTTCTAACATCATACACGAAAATCAATCCTTGAATTCTTTCTTGCTCTATTTTTTATACAAATCCTTGAGATATTCTAAAATAGCATTCTAGAGATTCAATTTGCATTATTTACTCTAGTGAGAGTTTCATTCTATTAATATTGATTATTATAAAGAAGAGGGTGAGGCATCCCTTCAATTTGTAAAGGGTGAGGCATCCCTTGTTTGAAGAGGCTCAAGCTACAAAGGGTGAGGCATCCCAAGGTGGTGTTGAGTGCTCCAAATTATAAAGGTTACAAGCACCTGATTCAAGCTTGCAATTTAGTAGAAAATCTTAAGTGATTGCTTGAGGATTGGACGTAAGCCACAAGTGGATTGGTTGTTGAACCAGGATAAAGCTTGGTGTTTGTTCTTTTAAACTCAACTCTTTAATATTGTGCACTATTTTATTGAGCTTGCTTGAATTCTATCTTGCTTGGTTGTAGTATTTGTAAGTGAAAGTATTCATCTCATCGATCCATTCATCTCTATTAATTAAATAGCTTCAACAAAAATAAGAATTCAAGTGTTTTGTGAAACATTTACGAACTTATTTTATATACTCAATTCACCCCCTCTTGAGTATTGAGGCCACTTAGTAACAGATTGTGGAACCGATGTATAGGACCCGAGTGGATCATTGGTATTATGTAATTGTATGGGCGGTTACATAATATCAGTTATATTAATAGTATTAGACAATTGTATGGGTGGCTACTTTAATACCATTGGGAACGATGTAACGGTGGTTTGTTTTCATTGTTCATGCATTGAACATTATACAGTGGCTTTTATGCCTAGCAGTGAACAAGAACTTACAGGATAATGTGATCTATTATGGTTTTCAGGGGGCGTCAGGGCGAGGTGATCCACTTAGTGATTTGTTATCACATTGTATACCCCTAGCCATGAAAAATCATTGCAACGCACGACGAGGACCTGACAAATACTATCCTTTTCGTGGTCTGGTGTAGACTATCTTTTAAGGGGGGATAGATCTTCTGGAATGTTCATCTTTGAATTCTTTAGCTCTATGGAGTAGGAACTGGTCACATTGTGCATATGCATAGTCAGTGTACATCTTGTTGTGGTTTGGTCAGTGTTTATGTATTTGATGTACCTTGCTTAATTATATATATTAGTTGATAACATGACTATACCTATTGATCTATCATATCCCTATGTTAATATGATTATATCTGTTATTCCTTGATATCATTGTATATGAAAGGCATTATTGTCTTTCGTTGTGTTTCTTACTGCCATAATGGTGAGATTGTTAAACTTCATGGTGTGCCTTCCAGTACTATTTCTGATAGAGATCCGAGGTTTACATCAAGGTTTTGGCAGAGCCTACAAGAAGCAATGGGAATGAAACTTCATTTCAATTCTGCTTATCATCCTCAAACCGATGGTCAATTGGAAAGGACGATCCAATCGCTGGAAAATTTGCTGAGAGCTTGTACTCTAGAACAGACTGGAAGTTGGGATAAGGTTTTGCCTTTGATAGTGTTCACCTACAATAACAGTTTTCACTCGAGCATAGGGATGGCACTCTATGAGGCTCTATACGGACGATGGTGCAGAACACCTTTTTATTGGTACCAAGATAGGGAGCATCTTACGATCGGACCTGATTTGGTGCAGCAAACAACGGAGAAGGTTAAGATGATTCAGGAAAGGATGCGGTTAGCTCAGAGTCAACAGAAAAGCTATGCGTATAAAAGAAGCAAACCTCTTGAATTTGAAGAAGGCGAGCATTGATGCACACTTTTTAATTATTGCATTGCAAATCCAAGTGCAGGTTGTCTCAAGTAATAAATTTCTCGGTGAGTCCGAGGTCGATCCACAGGGAATTGTTGAAGATTAAGGTGAAGTAAATATTTTATTATTACGATAAAAATTATTTACTTAGGTAAAAAGATCCACTCTTAGTAAATAAAGGAAAAGTAATATTAATTCCTTTTATAACTCAATTAGAATCCTCCAACATGGAGGTTCCAATCGGAAAATACAACGTTAAAAGTCCATTAAAATAATATACGTAATTATATTATGATTCCTTTAATTATTACTACCACTTGTAAATGGGTTAAAGCATTCACTGTGCCAAAATCTTGTCTACAATAAATCAAGAACTCCTCTTTACAAGGATGGAGTATTCCCGTCTGTCACCCGGGATTTTAAATTATCAGAATCAAAATATAATACGTATAAAGAATACTAGAAAAATAAATCAAAGCACAAGAGAGGAATAAATCTAACCTTATTTTATTACCAAGAGCTTCACACTTTAACCCAAGTAAACTGGAACTTATTTACACATAGACTAAAAGAAAGAAAAAGAGAAAAAGAGAGAGAAAAGAAAAGTGAAGGGAGATTGAAGAAAGGAGGGAATTCCTCCTCTCCTCCTCTGGAAATATGCTCAGAGTTTCCACCTCCCCCAAATTCTGACATCTTTCAAATGAATTGTGCGTTGTGCCTTTTATAGGCAGTTTTATGGTTACTGTGCAATGCACAGTAACCTTAATCATTTGAACAAAAACGTCATCCGTGACGTTTCTCTTTTCTTTTCTTTTTTTTTCTTTTTTTTAAATAATAATTGAGTAAATACACAGTCATGCATCCAGTCATTTTTTTCATTTTTAAGAGAAGTGGTCTTCATGAAAGTTGTAGGCCTGGATATTTACTTTAAAATGGCTTTGGTTTCAGTCCAAAATCATGCCTAGAACTCAAGATATGGTCCAATTACTGCAGAGTGTTTAGACCCGATTTTAGCTCTTCTATTCTGACTTCAAAGCCCAATATGACCTCCAAGAAGTCCGATTCTGGAAAAGTGTTCAACATCAAAGTTGTAGGGAATTGTCTAAGCTTTCCTACAAGACCAAAATCACATCGATCAGATTATTGTAACTCAAGTTATAGCCAGTTTACTAAACATTGCCAAAGAGATAATTACGGCTAATTTATGCAATAATTTATTTAATTGTCCAATTCAGCTCAAAATCATAAAATGTGTCAAAACTAACTTAATTAAGCCTAAGTAAACCTTAAGAAGCCTAGTGAGAGGATTACAAAAATGTATAAAATACAGTGTTATCAAATTCTCTGACACTTAACTTTTGCACTCCTGGGCAAAACACAAAAGACAAAAACCAAGGAATAAAGAAAAACAACACAAACTCAAAAACTAAAAACTCCAAAAGGATTCAATGACTCAAGAAGAGCAACTAGACATTCAAGGATCAAAACATTCATGAGGTAACATGTCTTCGCATCTCAAACTAACAAGCAAGGAAACTTCAGTTGAAAAGAATGAATTAAGAATGATAGATCCTCACAGAATTCACTCTCAATCTCTCAAGTGTTTAAAAAGGTTAGTATTTCACTCTATTCAACTCATGAATAATTGCACTACCATAAGCTTGCTTATCTTCTACTTCTTCGCTGATCAAGAACAACATATATACACAAATCATGAGGACTTTAACCAAGGTTATAATGGGGCTAAGATAAAGGTGGAAGTAATATAGATAAGACAAGTTAAATACCAAAGAGAATAGAAGAACATTATGTTACAGTTAGAGTGGAGAAGATGTTTGAGAACATTCAGTCTAACTTTCCTAAGATTTTTTTAATTCTTTCTCTATTTGTTTTTTTTTTCATAAAGGGCTTGAACATTCTCCTTCTTGACTAATGATTGGTATTATGTTACAGTTATTTTTTTTTCTTAATTCTTTGGTATTTTTTTTTTCATAAAGGACATTGACCAATATTTGACTAATGTTTCGTTAAAGATCAATTGGTAGGTTGAATTCATTGTTAGGCTTGAACATTCTCCTTCTATTCCTGTTATTTCCAAGAATTCATCGTGAATTTGTTTTTTTTTTTTTTAGAAACATTTTCCTTTTTTTTTGTTTTTTATATAACCAATCTGCACATGCACCCCCACACTTGTTCAAGAACTCATCAAATAACAAAGTCAATGGTATCTTATTCCCTAAGGTTGGGTTAGAACATGGTTTTTCATTTAAGACACGTAATGAGTTAGAAACAAAGAATAGTCAAATAAGCTCAAAGGGGTTAAGTAAAGGAAAATATGTAAGGTTAGTTATTTGGTCAAAGTAGTTAATTCCAGAAAATTTGCCTCAATCATGTTTATGTATACATGTGAAAATGTAGTCTTAAAAAGAATCAAAGCAAGTTCTAGAGTAACAATTTCATGAGTGAAAAAAAATCACACAAGAGAGAAGAGAATGGTACAGATGTTCAATCCATTCATTTATAGGCTCAAAATCTCACAAGGCATATATATCCATCATTCTCAATCCACAAAAATTTTAACATCCATAACCAAGCATGTGATGTTTAAGAAAGAAGACAATTTACTCAATCATGCAAATTTCCCTGAATCCATTTGCTACTTCCACACAAAATAGTAATCTACCCCAATCTAGATGCGTCTCAAGAGTAAAATTACCGCCACAGCAAAATTTACCCCTTACTCTGCCATCCTTAACTGGTTTAGGTTAGAAAATTACTAACAAACATATACACACAACAAACATAAACACACTTTTAAAATTTTTCTTAAGCATTTTTTTACACAACTCTACACACGACAAACATAAACACACTTATTAAATTTTTTTATACATTTTTTTACACAGCTATCCTTCCCCCCAACTAGATCACAACATTGTCTTCAATGTTAAAAAATAGAAAGGAAAAAGATAGAAGATAGTACCTGTTACCGCAATTACTAAAAAGAGAAACTTCACACAAATATAAACAGAAACAAAGTATGACCAAAGATTGAAATTATTTATACAGATGGAGTGTCTTGACTGGCTTCCTTTTCTTACTGCTTCACACAACATTTCCTTCGGACCACTTCTAGCTGAGCTGCTACTGGATCAGGGCTGTCATAAGAAGAAGATATACAAGAAAATATATACATGTAGTTGTGATTGTGGCTCACATCTTCCTCTGGTTTTACGTCCAGTAACGGCTTAAACGCCTTCTATGAGTCGAGGATAGGCTTCCCATCCAATTTTCTTATAAATTGGCAAACAGGGTTTTTTTGAGTTAAATTCCCAAGACTTTTTTTTAAATATATATATATATTTACAAGTAGGCGGTATAAACCTGCCATGATAAAAAATAATAATAATATTAAAAATAGGCGGTATAAACCTACCATGATAAAAAATAATAATATTAAAAAGTAAGTGGTATAAACCTGCCATTAAATATTAATAAAGGTGTTGTATTAAACCAACCACCAAAGAAAAATTAAAAATAGTGTGGTAGAAATCAACCACCAAATAAAACTTAAAAATAGTGTGGTAGAAACCAACCACCAAATAAAACTTAAAAATGGTGTGGTAAAAACCAACCACCGAAGAAAAATTAAAAATGGTGTGGTAGAAACCAACCACCAAATAAAACTTAAAAATGGTGTGGTAAAAACCAACCACCAAATAAAGAAAAAAAATATAAACAAAGGTGTAGTATGAACCAACCACCAAATAAGTTAATAAGCAAAAAAAGAAAAACTTAATATGCAGATAAATTAAAATGTTAGAAGCGGGTAAAGTAAAAAGTTAGTTAGTTAGTAAGAAAGTTAGTAAGTTAGTGAGTTACTAAACAAAAATAAATGGCAAAAAAATAAAAAAAATAACAAAAATAAATGACAAAAAATAAATAACAAAAAAAATACGTAGAAAATAAAATACAAAAGAAAAATAAAAAAGGTAAATTTAAAATATGAAAACTAGAGAATCGGCAGAGGTAATTTTTAGCTCCAGCGAGAGAGAAGAGAAGAAGAAATATTATTTCATTAATGATTGCAAATTATAGAGGGTTAAGGGAGAGTTACTCCTACTAAGTTAGTATGTACAGAAAATAAAAGGGAGAGATTCCCCCCACTAAGTTAGTATATACAAAAATTAAAAGGGAGAGATTCCCCACTGTTAGTGCATAAAAACAAAAGGGAGAGTTTCCCCACTGTTAATATTTACAAAAATTCAAAGGGAGAATTACCCCCACTGAGTTAATATGTACAAAGAAAATAAAAGGGAGAGGTTCCCCCACTATTAATATATACAAAGAAAATAAAAGGGAGAATTAACCCCACTATACAAGAAAATAAAAGGGAGAGTTTCTCCCACTGAGTTAATATGTACAAAAAATAAAAATAAAAGGCTTAACTTTTTTTTTTTGGTTTTTTTTTTGTGGTCACTAGTGTGACCACTTTCTTTTTTTTTTAATTTTTGTTTTTTTATATTTTTTTTTTACTTTTTACTTTTTTTTTTCTTTTTACTTTTTTTACTTTTTTTTATTATTCACACTATTCACACATCTTTTTTTAATTTTATTATTATTTTTTTTATATTATTATTAAAAAAATTTATTTTTTTTTCATTTTTTTACTTTTTTACTATTTATACTATTCACACACTATTTACCCTATTCATACTATTCACATTATTCAAACAAATTTTTTTACTATTTATACTATTCATATCATTATTCATACACTATTTACTCACTATTCATACACTATTTACACACTATTCACGCACTATTCACACACTATTCACACACTATTTACTTTTTACTATGTACAAAAATATTTACACCAGAAATTTATTCTTCAAAACAAATCCCCGGCAACGGCGTCAAAAACTTGATGCACACTTTTTAATTGTTGTATTGCAAATCCAAGTGCAGGTTGTCTCAAGTAATAAAATTCTCGGTGAGTCTGAGGTCGATCCACAGGGAATTGTTGAAGATTAAGGTGAAGTAAATATTTTATTACCACGATAAAAATTATTTACTTGGGTAAAAAGATCCACTCTTAGTAAATAAAGGAAAAATAAGATTAATTCCTTTTATAGCTCAATTAGAATCCTCGCAACATGGAGGTTCCAATCAGAAAATACAACGTTAAAAGTCCATTAAAATAATATACGTAATTATATTATGATTCCTTTAATTATTACTACCACTTGTAAATGGGTTAAAGCATTCACTGTGCCAAAATCTTGTCTACAATAAATCAAGAACTCCTCTTTACAAGGATGGAGTATTCCCGTCACACACCGGGATTTTAAATTATCGAATCAAAATATAATACGTATAAAGAATACTAGAAAAATAAATCATTAAAGCACAAGAGAGAATAAATCTAACCTTATTTTATTACCAAGAGCTTCACACTTTAACCCAAGTAGACTGGAACTTATTTACACATAGACTAAAAGAAAGAAAAAGAGAAAAAGAGAGAGAAAAGAAAAGTGAAGGGAGACTGAGGAGAGGAGGGAATTCCTCCTCTCCTCCTCTGGAAATATGCCCAGAGTTTCCCCCTCCCCCGAATTCTGAAATCTTTCAAATGAATTGTGCGTTGTGCCTTTTATAGGCAATTTTATGGTTACTGTACAATGCACAGTAACCTTAATCATTTGAACAAAAACGTCATCCGTGACGTTTCTCTTTTCTTTTCTTTTTCTTTTTAAATAATAATTGAGTAAATACACAGTCGTGCATCCAGTCATTTTTTCATTTTTAAGAGAGGTGGTCTTCATGAAAGTTGTAGGCCTGGATATTTACTTTAAAATGGCTTTGGTTTCAGTCCAAAATCATGCCTAGAACTCAAGATATGGTCCAATTACTGCAGAGTGTTTAGATCCGATTTCAACTCTTCTATTTTGACTTCAAAGCCTAATATGACCTCCAAGAAGTCCGATTCTGGAAAAGTGTTCAACATAAAAGTTGTAGGGAATTGTCTATGCTTTCCTACAAGACCAAAATCACATCGATCAGATATTTGTAACTCAAGTTATAGCTAGTTTACTAAATATTGCCAAGAGATAATTACGGCTAATTTATGCAATAATTTATTTAATTATCCAATTCGGCTCAAAATCATAAAATGTGTCAAAACTAACTTTATTAAGCCTAAGTGAACCTTAAGAAGCCTAGTGAGAGGATTACAAAAATGTATAAAATACAGTGTTATCAAATTCTCCGACACTTAACTTTTGCACTCCTGGGCAAAACACAAAAGACAAAAACCAAGGAATAAAGAAAAACAACACAAACTCAAAAACTAAAAACTCCAAAAGGATTCAATGACTCAAGAAGAGCAACTAGACATTCAAGGATCAAAACATTCATGAGGTAACATGTCTTCGCATCTCAAACTAACAAGCAAGGAAACTTCAGTTGAAAAGAATGAATCAAGAATGATAGATCCTCACAGAATTCACTCTCAATCTCTCAAGTGTTTAAAAGGTTAGTATTTCACTCTATTCAACTCATGAATAATTGCACTACCATAAGCTTGCTTATCTTCTACTTCTTCGCTGCTCAAGAACAACATATATACACAAATCATGAGGACTTTAATCAAGGTTATAATGGGGCTAAGATAAAGGTGGAAGTAATATAGATAAGACAAGTTAAATACCAAAGAGAATAGAAGAACATTATGTTACAGTTAGAGTGGAGAAGATGTTTGAGAACATTCAGTCTAACTTTCCCAAGATTTTTTTAATTCTTTCTCTATTTATTTTTTTTGTCATAAAGGGCTTGAACATTCTCCTTCTTGACTAATGATTGGTATTATGTTACAGTTATTTTTTTTTCTTAATTCTTTGGTATTTTTTTTTTCATAAAGGACATTGACCAATATTTGACTAATGTTTCGTTAAAGATCAATTGGTAGGTTGAATTCATTGTTAGGCTTGAACATTCTCCTTCTATTCCTGTTATTTCCAAGAATTCGCTGGCCAGCTTTGTTTTTTTTTTTAGAAACATTTTCCTTTTTTTTTATTTTTTATATAACCAATCTGCACATGCACCCACACACTTGTTCAAGAACTCATCAAATAACAAAGTCAATGCTATCTTATTCCCTATGGTTGGGTTAGAACATGGTTTTTCATTTAAGACACGTAATGAGTTAGAAACAAAGAATAGTCAAATAAGCTCAAAGGGGTTAAGCAAAGGAAAATATGTAAGGTTAGTTATTTGGTCAAAGTAGTTAATTCCAGAAAATTTGCCTCAATCATGTTTATGTATACATGTGAAAATGTAGTCTCAAAAAGAATCAAAGCAAGTTCTAGAGTAACAATTTCTTGAGTGAAAAAAAAAATCACACAAGAAAGAAGAGAATGGTACAGATGTTCAATCCATTCATTTATAGGCTCAAAATCTCACAAGGCATATATATCCATCATTCTCAATCCACAAAAATTTTAACATCCATAACCAAGCATGTGATGTTTAAGAAAGAAGACAATTTACTCAATCATGCAAATTTCCCTGAATCCATTTGCTGCTTCCACACAAAATAGTAATCTACCCCAATCTAGATGCGTCTCAAGAGTAAAATTACCGCCACAGCAAAATTTACCCCTTACTCTGCCATCCTTAACTGGTTTAGGTTAGAAAATTACTAATAAACATATACACACAACAAACATAAACACACTTTCAAATTTTTTTTTAAGCATTTTTTTACACAACTCTACACACGACAAACATAAACACACTTATTAAATTTTTTTATACATTTTTTTACACAACTATCCTTCCCCCCAACTAGATCACAACATTGTCTTCAATGTTAAAAAATAGAAAGGAAAAAGATAGAAGATAGTACCTATTACCGCAATTACTGAAAAGAGAAACTTCACACAAATATAAATAGAAACAAAGTATGACCAAAGATTGAAATTATTTGTACAGAAGGAGTGTCTTGACTGGCTTCCTTTTCTTACTGCTTCACACAACATTTCCTTCGGACCACTTCTAGCTGAGTTGCTACTGGATTAGGGCTGTCATAAGAAGAAGATATACAAGAAAATATATACATGTAGTTGTGATTGTGGCTCACATCTTCCTCTGGTTTTACGTCCAATAATGGCTTAAACGCCTACTATGAGTCGAGGATAGGCTTCCCATCCAATTTTCTTATAAATTGGCAAACAGGGTCTTTTTGAGTCAGATTCCCAAGACTTTTTTTAAATATATATATATATATATATATATATATATATATATATATATATACAATATAGTAAGCGGTATAAACCTACCATGATAAAAAATAATAATAATATTAAAAATAGGCGATATAAACCTGCCATGTTAAAAAAAAATATTAAAAAGTAGGTGGTATAAACCTGCCATTAAATATTAATAAAGGTGTTGTATTAAACCAACCACCAAAGAAAAATTAAAAATGGTGTGGTAGAAACTAACCACCAAATAAAACTTAAAAATGGTGTGGTAGAAACCAACCACCAAATAAAACTTAAAAATGGTATGGTAAAAACCAACCACCAAAGAATAATTAAAAATGGTGTGGTAGAAACCAACCGCCAAATAAAACTTAAAAATGGTGTGGTAAAAACCAACCACCAAATAAAGAAAAAAATATAAACAAATGTGTGGTATGAACCAACCACCAAAGAAGTTAATAAGCAAAAAAAAAAAAAAGTTAATATGCGAGATAAATTAAAATGTTAGAAGCGGTAAAGTAAAAAGTTAGATAGTTAGTAAGAAAGTTAGTAAGTTAGTGAGTTAGTAAACAAAAATAAATGACAAAAAAAAATAAAAAATAACAAAAATAAATGACAGAAAATAAATAACAAAAAAAAATAAAGTGCAGAAAATAAAATACAAAAAAAATAAAATACAAAAAGTAAATTTAAAATATGAAAACCAGAGAATCGGCAGAGCCAATTTTTTGCTCCAGCGAGAGAGAAGAGAAGAAGAAATATTATTTCATTAATGATTGCAAATTATAGAGGGTTAAGGGAGAGTTACTCCCACTAAGTTAGTATGTACAGAAAATAAAAGGGAGAGATTCCCCCCACTAAGTTAGTATATACAAAAATTAAAAGGGAGAGATTCCCCCACTGTTAGTGCATAAAACAAAAGGGAGAGTTTCCCCCACTGTTAATATTTACAAAAATTCAAAGGGAGAATTACCCCCACTGAGTTAATATGTACAAAGAAAATAAAAGGGAGAGGTTCCCCCACTATTAATATATACAAAGAAAATACAAGGGAGAATTAACCCCACTATACAAGAAAATAAAAGAGAGAGTTTCTCCCACTGAGTTAATATGTACAAAAAAAAAAAATAAAAGGCTTAACTTTTTTTTTTGATTTTTTTTTTGTCTACTCACGGTGTGACCACTTTCTTTTTTTTTTTTTTCATTTTTTTAATTTTTTTTTTTTTTTTTTACTTTTTACTTTTTTTTTTTTCTTTTTACTTTTTTTACTTTTTTATTATTCACACTATTCACACATCTTTTTTTAATTTTATTATTATTTTTTATATTATTATTAAAAAAATTATTTTTTTCATTTTTTTACTTTTTTACTATTTATACTATTCACACACTATTTACCCTATTCATACTATTCACATTATTCACACAAATTTTTTTTACTATTCATACTATTCATATCACAATTCATACACTATTCACTCACTATTCACACACTATTCGCATACTATTCACATACTATTCACACACTATTTACTTTTTACTATGTACAAAAATATTTACACCAGAAATTTATTCTTCAAAACAAATCTCCGGCAACGGCGCCAAAAACTTGATGCACACTTTTTAATTGTTGCATTGCAAATCCAAGTGCAGGTTGTCTCAAGCAATAAATTTCTCGGTGAGTCTGAGGTCGATCCACAGGGAATTGTTGAAGATTAATGTGAAGTAAATATTTTATTACTACGATAAAAATTATTTACTTGGGTAAAAAGATCCACTCTTAGTAAATAAAGGAAAAGTAAGATTAATTCCTTTTATAACTCAATTAGAATCCTCGCAACATGGAGGTTCCAATCGGAAAATACAACGTTAAAAGTCCATTAAAATAATATACGTAATTATATTATGATTCCTTTAATTATTACTACCACTTGTAAATGGGTTAAAGCATTCACTGTGCCAAAATCTTGTCTACAATAAATCAAGAACTCCTCTTTACAAGGATGGAGTATTCCCGTCTGTCACCCGGGATTTTAAATTATCAGAATCAAAATATAATACGTATAAAGAATACTAGAAAAATAAATCAAAGCACAGGAGATGAATAAATCTAACCTTATTTTATTACCAAGAGTTTCACACTTTAACCCAAGTAGACTGGAACTTATTTACACATAGACTAAAAGAAAGAAAAAGAAAAAAAGAAAGAGAAAAGAAAAGTGAAGGGAGACTAAGGAGAGGAGGGAATTCCTCCTCTCCTCCTCTGGAAATATGCCCAGAGTTTCCCCCTCCCCCGAATTCTGAAATCTTTCAAATGAATTGTGCGTTGTGCCTTTTATAGGCAGTTTTATGGTTACTGTGCAATGCACAGTAACCTTAATCATTTGAGCAAAAACGTCATCCGTGACGTTTCTCTTTTCTTTTCTTTTTTTTTCTTTTTTTTTAAATAATAATTGAGTAAATACACAGTCGTGCATCCAGTCATTTTTTCATTTTTAAGAGAAGTGGTCTTCATGAAAGTTGTAGGCCTGGATATTTACTTTAAAATGGCTTTGGTTTCAGTCCAAAATCATGCCTAGAACTCAAGATATGGTCCAATTACTGCAGAGTGTTTAGACTCGATTTCAGCTCTTCTATTATGACTTCAAAACCCAATATGACCTACAAGAAGTCCGATTCTGGAAAAGTGTTCAACATCAAAGTTGTAGGGAATTGTCTAAGCTTTCCTACAAGACCAAAATCACATCGATCAGATATTTGTAACTCAAGTTATAGCCAGTTTACTAAACATTGCCAAAGAGATAATTACGGCTAATTTATGCAATAATTTATTTAATTGTCCAATTCAGCTCAAAATCATAAAATGTGTCAAAACTAACTTAATTAAGCCTAAGTGAACCTTAAGAAGCCTAGTGAGAGGATTACAAAAATGTATAAAATACAATGTTATCAAATTCTCCGACACTTAACTTTTGCACTCCTAGGCAAAACACAAAAGACAAAAACCAAGGAATAAAGAAAAACAACACAAACTCAAAAACTAAAAACTCCAAAAGGATTCAATGACTCAAGAAGAGCAACTAGACATTCAAGGATCAAAACATTCATGAGGTAACATGTCTTCGCATCTCAAACTAACAAGTAAGGAAACTTCAGTTGAAAAGAATGAATCAAGAATGATAGATCCTCACAGAATTCACTCTCAATCTCTCAAGTGTTTAAAAAGGTTAGTATTTCACTCTATTCAACTCATGAATAATTGCACTACCATAAGCTTGCTTATCTTCTACTTCTTCGCTACTCAAAAATAACATATATACACAAATCATGAGGACTTTAATCAAGGTTATAATGGGGCTAAGATAAAGGTGGAAGTAATATAGATAAGACAAGTTAAATACTAAAGAGAATAGAAGAACATTATGTTACAGTTAGAGTGGAGAAGATGTTTGAGAACATTCAGTCTAACTTTCCCAAGATTTTCTTAATTCTTTCTCTATTTGTTTTTTTTTTCATAAAGGGCTTGAACATTCTCCTTCTTGACTAATGTTTGGTATTATGTTACAGTTATTTTTTTTTTCTTAATTCTTTGGTATTTTTTTTTCATAAAGGGCATTGACCAATATTTGACTAAAGTTTCGTTAAAGATCAATTGGTAGATTGAATTCATTGTTAGGCTTGAACATTCTCCTTCTATTCCTGTTATTTCCAAGAATTCGCTGGCCTGCTTTGTTTTTTTTTTTAGAAACATTTTTTCTTTTTTTTGTTTTTTATATAACCAATCTGCACATGCACCCCCACACTTGTTCAAGAACTCATCAAATAACAAAGTCAATGCTATCTTATTCCCTAAGGTTGGGTTAGAACATGGTTTTTCATTTAAGACACGTAATGAGTTAGAAACAAAGAATAGTCAAATAAGCTCAAAGGGGTTAAGCAAAGGAAAATATGTAAGGTTAGTTATTTGGTCAAAGTAGTTAATTCCAGAAAATTTGCCTCAATCATGTTTATGTATACATGTGAAAATGTAGTCTCAAAAAGAATCAAAGCAAGTTCTAGAGTAACAATTCCATGAGTGAAAAAAAAAATCACACAAGAAAGAAGAGAATGGTACAGATGTTCAATCCATTCATTTATAGGCTCAAAATCTCACAAGGCATATATATCCATCATTCTCAATCCACAAAAATTTTAACATCCATAACCAAGCATGTGATGTTTAAGAAAGAAGACAATTTACTCAATCATGCAAATTTCCCTGAATCCATTTGCTGCTTCCACACAAAATAGTAATCTACCCCAATCTAGATGCGTCTCAAGAGTAAAATTACCGCCACAACAAAATTTACCCCTTACTCTGCCATCCTTAACTGGTTTAGGTTAGAAAATTACTAACAAACATATACACACAACAAACATAAACACACTTTCAAAATTTTTTTAAGCATTTTTTTGCACAACTCTACACACGACAAACATAAACACACTTATTAAATTTTTTTACACATTTTTTTACACAACTATCCTTCCCCCCAACTAGATCACAACATTGTCTTCAATGTTAAAAAATAGAAAGGAAAAAGATAGAAGATAATACCTGTTACCGCAATTACTGAAAAGAGAAACTTCACACAAATATAAACAGAAACAAAGTATGACCAAAGATTGAAATTATTTATACAGATGGAGTGTCTTGACTTGCTTCCTTTTCTTACTGCTTCACACAACATTTCCTTCGGACCACTTCTAGCTGAGTTGCTACTGGATTAGGGCTGTCATAAGAAGAAGATATACAAGAAAATATATACATGTAGTTGTGATTGTGGCTCACATCTTCCTCTGGTTTTACGTCCAGTAACGGCTTAAACGCCTTCTATGAGTCGAGGATAGGCTTCCCATCCAATTTTCTTATAAATTGGCAAACAGGGTCTTTTTGAGTCAGATTCCCAAGACTTTTTTTTAAAATATATATATATATATATATATATATATATATATATATATATATATATATATATATTTACAAGTAGGCGATAAAACTGTCACGATAAAAAATAATAATAATATTAAAAATAGGCGGTATAAACTCGCCATGATAAAAAATAATAATATTAAAAAGTAGGCGGTATAAACCTGCCATTAAATATTAATAAAGGTGTTGTATTAAACTAACCACCAAAGAAAAATTAAAAATGGTGTGGTAGAAACTAACCACCAAATAAAACTTAAAAATGGTGTGGTAGAAACCAACCACCAAATAAAAATTAAAAATGGTGTGGTAGAAACCAACCACCAAATAAAACTTAAAAATGGTGTGGTAAAAACCAACCACCAAAGAAAAATTAAAAATGGTGTGGTAGAAACCAACCACCAAATAAAACTTAAAAATGGTGTGGTAAAAACCAACCACCAAATAAAGAAAAAAATATAAACAAAGGTGTGGTATGAACCAACCACCAAATAAGTTAATAAGCAAAAAAAAAATAAAAATAAAAAGTTAATATGCAGATAAATTAAAATGTTAGAAGCGAGTAAAGAAAAAGTTAGATAGTTAGTATGAAAGTTAGTAAGTTAGTGAGTTAGTAAACAAAAATAAATGACAAAAAAAATAAAAAAATAAAAAATAACAAAAATAAATGACAAAAAAATAACAAAAAAAAAATAAAGTGCGAGAAAATAAAATACAAAAAAAAAATACAAAAAGTAAATTTAAAATATGAAAACCAGAGAATCGGCAGAGCTAATTTTTTGCTCCAAAGAGAGAGAAGAGAAGAAGAAATATTATTTCATTAATGATTGCAAATTATAGAGGGTTAAGGAGAGTTACTCCCACTAAGTTAGTATGTACAGAAAATAAAAGGGAGAGTTTCCCTCACTAAGTTAGTATATACAAAAATTAAAAGGGAGAGATTCCCCACTGTTAGTATCGTAAAACAAAAGGGAGAGTTTCCACCATTAATATTTACAAAAATCAAAGGGAGAATTACCCCATCGAGTTAATATGTACAAAGAAAATAAAAGGGAGAGGTTCCCCCACTATTAATATATATAAAGAAAATAAAAGGGAGAATTAACCCCACTATACAAGAAAATAAAAGGGAGAGTTTCTCCCACTGAGTTAATATGTACAAAAAAAAAAATAAAAGGCTTAACTTTTTTTTTGGTTTTTTTTTTGTGGTCACGGGTGTGACCACTTTTTCTTTTTTAATTTTCGTTTTTTTTATTTTTTTTTACTTTTTACTTTTTTTTTTCTTTTTACTTTTTTTACTTTTTTTATTATTCACACTATTCACAAATCTTTTTTAATTTTATTATTATTATTTTTATATTATTATTAAAAAATTATTTTTTTTTCATTTTTTCTACTTTTTTACTATTTATACTATTCACACACTATTTACTCTATTCATACAATTCACATTATTCACACAAATTTTTTTTACTATTCATACTATTCATATCACTATTCATACACTATTCACTCACTATTCACCCACTATTCACCCACTATTCACACACTATTTACTTTTTACTATGTACAAAAATATTTACACCAGAAATTTATTCTTCAAAACAAATCCCCGGCAACGGCGCCAAAAACTTGATGTACACTTTTTAATTGTTGCATTACAAATCCAAGTACAGGTTGTCTCAAGTAATAAATTTCTCGGTGAGTCCGAGGTCGATCCACAGGGAATTGTTGAAGATTAAGGTGAAGTAAATATTTTATTACTACGATAAAAGTTATTTACTTGGGTAAAAAGATCCACTCTTAGTAAATAAAGGAAAAGTAAGATTAATTCCTTTTATAACTCAATTAGAATCCTCGCAACATGGAGGTTCCAATCTGAAAATACAATGTTAAAAGTCCAATAAAATAATATACGTAATTATATTATGATTCCTTTAATTATTACTACCACTTGTAAATGAGTTAAAGTATTCACTGTGCCAAAATCTTGTCTACAATAAATCAAGAACTCCTCTTTACAAGGATGGAGTATTCCCGTCTGTCACCCGGGATTTTAAATTATCAAAATCAAAATATAATACGTATAAAGAATTCAGAAAAATAAATCATTAAAGCACAAGAGAGGAATAAATCTAACCTTATTTTATTACCAAGAGCTTCACACTTTAACCCAAGTAGACTGGAACTTATTTACACATAGACTAAAAGAAAGAAAAAGAGAAAAAGAGAGAGAAAAGAAAAGTGAAGGGAGACTGAGGAGAGGAGGGAATTCCTCCTCTCCTCCTCTGGAAATATGCCCAGAGTTTCCCCCTCCCCCGAATTCTGAAATCTTTCAAATGAATTGTGCGTTGTGCCTTTTATAGGCAATTTTATGGTTACTGTGCAATGCACAGTAACCTTAATCATTTGAACAAAAACGTGACGTTTCTCTTTTCTTTTCTTTTTTTTCTTTTTTTTTAAAATAATAATTGAGTAATTACACAGCCGTGCATCTAGTCATTTTTTCATTTTTAAGAGAAGTAGTCTTCATGAAAGTTGTAGGCCTGGATATTTACTTTAAAATGGCTTTGGTTTCAGTCCAAAATCATGCCTAGAACTCAAGATATGGTCCAATTACTGCAGAGTGTTTAGACCCGATTTCAGCTCTTCTATTCTGACTTCAAAGCCCAATATGACCTCCAAGAAGTCCGATTCTAGAAAAGTGTTCAACATCAAAGTTGTAGGGAATTGTCTAAGCTTTCCTTCAAGACCAAAATCACATCGATTAGATATTTGTAACTCAAGTTATAGCTAGTTTACTAAACATTGCCAAAGAGATAATTATGGCTAATTTGTGTAATAATTTATTTAATTGTCCAATTCGACTCAAAATCATAAAATGTGTCAAAACTAACTTAATTAAGCCTAATTGAACCTTAAGAAGCCAAGTGAGAGGATTACAAAAATGTATAAAATACAATGTTATCAAGCATGTGTTTTTGAAAGTCACACCCACGACTGGGGTCAGCCGAGTTCTTAAATCTAGAAAACTTACTCCAAAATTCATTGGACCTTATCAAATTCTTCGTCAGATAGGTCCAGTAGCTTACCAAATAGCCTTACCACCTTTTCTTTCTAACCTTCACAATGTTTTTCATGTGTCGCAATTGCGAAAATACATTCCTAATCCAAACCACATCATAGCACTGGATACAGTATAATTAAAAGAGAATTTGACCTATGAGATACTTCTTGTAAAGATTGAGGATAGGAGAGTGAAGCAACTCAGAGGAAAGGAGATTCCATTAGTAAAAATGATTTGGAATGACGTAACAGGAGATGCGATGTGGGAGTTAGAGGACAAGATTAAGGAACAACATCCACATTTATTCTGAGGTATGAAAATTTCGAGGACGAAATTTCTTTTTAGAAGGGGAGAGTTGTAACACCCCAAAAATTGCTTGTTTTATGATATATATTCATTTTATAATATTTATGATTTCTGAGAATTTTTCTAGAATTATTTGAATTATTTGATTATTTTAATACATTTCTCGATTTACGTGCCACTAAGTGGGGCCGAGAAAATAAAATATTTTCCTCGAGGTCAGAAAACTTTAGACTATGGAAATATCGATGGGGAATCTTACTAAACCCGAGGTCGGGCACAGTTTACGAAGTTTGTTTTTTGAGATTTTATCTGATAAATAAAAATCATTATATATTTTTTTATCTGATGGATGATAAATACTATTTTTTGCTAACTGTAACTTTTGTCCACTAGATAATAGTTTTAGTAGAGTGTTAGTCATCTTTTCTAGAGAGTACTTTAATGACATCACCAAGATGACATCATCACCATGACATCACTAAGATGACATTATCACCATGATATCACCCTTGACTTTTTCAAAAAGTGTGTGAAGCTTCTCAAGGAAGCTTTGTATCAAGCTTCTCAAGGAAGCCACTTTCCTCTCTCCTCCTTTGTGAACCCCACAGCCAAAGGGGGGAAAGATGACCAAAATTTTCATCTTTTCTCTTTACCACACATTCACTTTTCACTTTTCATTTCAAAATAAAGTTTCACTTTTTCCTTTCTCTCTCACACTTTCTCTTCTCCATTTTCTCTCCATTCTCATGGCCTCAACACCATTGTTGGCCACCCAAGCTTGTTTGCTCAATCCAACCTAGATTCTTGAATCCTCTCATCATCTTGAAGCTTTTCTCTTTGGTGATCATCTCTTGATTCTTCCATCTTCATTATTTTCTACCAAGCCCTAAAACTTGAAACTTTGAGGTAAAGTTCTTGACTTTCATCTTTTCTCTTCTCATTTTCATGATCCTTGGTCACCTTTGTGATCAAAGACTCCTCTTTTCAAGCTTTGGTTATTGATTGGGTGAGTTTGACCATCCTAGGATTTTGTTGGTGGTGGTGGATGAAAATTGCAAGGAAACATCAAGGAGCTTGCTTTCTTTTGTTGTCTCCTGAGGTAAGAGGGAGATCATCCTCTTCAACCTATCATGGTAGTGAGGAACACGTTTTTGTGGTGATAGTGAGGAATCCATGTGCGGGTTGCTCACTTTGTTGTATGATTTTCTTTGGTAATGTTGTCATTGGTTGTGTTGTATGACTTTAATACTTACTATTGTGTAACTTGATGGATTGGAATGCTTTGAATGCTTGGATGTGTATATGGAAAGTAAGGGATTATTACCCCTTTTGCTTGGAGGCTCACGACCATGAGGCCATTGGTGGGTCCATGATGAAATTTTTGTGCTACTTTGGGACTTAAGAAATCAAGTAATAAGTAATTAATAATGTAATGGGAATTTTAGGTTCCTAGCCATTAAGAGGTCACGGCCACCTAGGGCAACCATTGATAAAATTTTTGTATTAATTACAACTTAGGTAATTAGTTGATTAGATAATTAATTAGGAATTCATAACATGGAAAGAATAAAGAATAAAACTTTATCTTATAGCCTAGAGAAATTTTTGGACAGAGAAAGAACATGAGTGTGGGTGAGGTTATGAGGAGCTTAAAATAATTACCTTAAGTGAGTGTGAACTAAAACAAAGAAAAGGACTTATCTAATTAAGAGTAATAAAGATTGAATGAAAAATACTAGAGAATTTTCCTAGAGGAGTTTAATAGGAAAAGTATGTTTTCACCCTTGAGATTTGGACAATGACTTGTTGTGGGTCCATAAGTGGGACCAAGGATTGTTGATAATTGATTGGACCTAATGTGGCATGTAATCATCAACAAATCATGCTATTATTGAATATTTGTATATATATATATGCATCGAGTCATCATGCATTGTGAAAGTCTGTTGGATTCTGTTTGTAAGGTTGTATGCCTAGGAGATAAATCACACTAATGTGTGGGTACGAATAGACTAGTGTCAGTCACTTGTTGACTTTCGGGGTGTTGAGGTATGGGTATCTCGCAATGGACAGTTGGTAGCTCCTCTGTGCTGTGGGACAGACTGATGCAAACGCACCAACGATCCGAACCGATATAATGTCCTATATCGCGATCTTGTGAAGAATGCCTTGTATAAGCCATGTTGCGCAATTTGTTCATATTGAAAGCACTTGATTTAAGGTTGATGAGATACAGGCATGTCTCCTTGATCATTCTCTCCGATGTTGTGTCTAGTTCCATGGAGTAGGATTTTGGTATCTTGTGCATGTGCATAGTCTATCAACATATTTATCTGGCATAAATATATATATGATTATGGAACTGTTTCTTTTAATGATGTTATGCCTATTTGTATTATTAAATTGCTTATCATCTGAATCTTGAGGTTGTCTATTATGTTGCCGTGCTGTAAGGCGCCCTGCGCCGTTTCTGGTTCTTTACTGCCATAACTAGTAATGATGTTGGATATCTCACTTCTTTTCTGTATTCTGCTATTTTGTTTATATTTATGCTTCTTAAAAGACCGAGACGAGGAAGAGCCTGAGTTTCCTAGTTTTGGGGTAAGTTAGTCTTCTGTTTGGCTACGGCATCCCGACGAGGTTTCCTAGGGTATGCAATACTGAGGTTCCACGGAGGCATTGACTGTTGGCACGTCAACTTGATCACCGAGCGCTTCGTCTACATGGGAGATATGACTGTATCTTTGGCTTGGGGTCGCTATGATCCATCTGTCTTCTCTTTTGATGTTTCTGTATGCCTGGAATTCTACATACCAATGCGTGAGGTGTGGGGTGACCATGAGTATACCCTACACGAGGATTCGTTCCTATCTTCTGCACGAGCTCCTGCTCATGAATCTGTTGCTCCTGTGAGGATTTCCTCTTCTGAGGAGGATCTTATGGAGGAACCTGAGGAGGACCCCTCTGAGGTTCCTTCTTAGTAGTTTATTGGGGACATGATACTTTTTGTAGCCTTGGTGGCTATCTGTATAACCTTTTGGGGCATGTAAAGCTTCTGCTTTCTTTTGCTAAAACTGTTGATGTATTTAATGACTTATGTTATGTAACCAAATACACATATAGTATGTATCTTCTGTATAAATGTATGGTTTGATATTCATGTTGAGTTCCGCCAAGTGTATGTTTCTTCGCTTACAAAAAGATATAAAATATAATTAAAAGGGAATTGCTAAGTTAGGATACTTTATTGATGGACAGGTTAATACCTATAAATAAAAAATAATAATCTGGGTCTTAATAATTTTTTTTTGAGTTACGTATGTTTGTGTGACGTCCTCTTCCAAAAAAGGGGGCATTATAGGTGTTACAACAATCACACTACTTTTGTACTTACAACAATAATAAATGACTTTTTTTTCTGGGTTTTGGTGTAAACAATAAACACCTACATAATTTAGTATTTTTTTTTGTCAATAATACATGAATGTCCTTTCTTTTCGAAGAATTAATTTTTTAATACGTGGTTTTTTTAATACACAGGTAAAAAGTGTTGCTTAAAAGTAGATATACATAGGCAACATTTCAAAAAAATAGCCTTCCAACGTATTTAAAAGCAACAAAACTAAAGTGTTTCCTAAAGCAATACTTATAACTTACGTATAGAAAATGTTGCCAAAACCTTAACCAATAGGCAATGATTTTTACAAGTTTCCTTACAACATACTTAAAAGCAACGACAATAAAGCGCTGCCTAAAGTAGTACCTATAACCAACGTCTAGAAAACGTTGCCAAAACCTTAACTTATAGGCAACACTTTATACAAGTTGCCTTCTGGCTACTTAAAAGCAATGACGATAAAGCGTTGCCTAAAGTAGTACCTATAGCCAACATGTCAGAAGCATTGTCAGAACTATCCATGTACAACTCCTCAAAAGTGCTACCAGAAGATAAGAATAAGCAACTTTTTTTTTTGAAGGGTTGCCAAAAGTTTAAAAAAGCGTTGCTTATTTTAATAGGCAACAGCTTGGCAAGGGTTGAAAAGCATTGTCATAGACTTTAGGCAACACTTATTGACCAATAACAACGCCTTTTAGCCCTTGCCAAAAGACAAAGTTGTTGTAGTGAAAGATTGTCAAACGCCCCCACAAAAAAAAAGGGAGGAGAAGTGAAACGGTGTGTTGGTCTCTAAGGATAGATAATATTATTTCTTACTTCCCCTTTATCACCACTACCCATATCACATACCCATAAACTCTCTTATCAATAACTGCTACATCTATTCTCTGGGACTTTAAGGGTTTATCTAATAGCTATTGAGAAACGCTTAGTGCTCATTCTAGGATTCCATCTATTGCGACTTTGGTTGCCTAATTGCCTTTGTAGGAGGAATTCTTGGGAATAAGGTGAGGGGTTTTGTTTTCTTTTTCTTTTTCTTTTTTCTTTCCTTTTTCACGTATAATTGGTGTTCTAAAAGCACTGTTTTGATAAGAGATTCTGCTAATAGCATATAATTCGTGAGGCTCTGTTTTGATAACGTGAGGCTTTGTTTTGGAGTCGCTAACCCCATAGCCATTAGCGTTGCTCTGCTGTGTTGGTTTATGGTCATCTTCCACCGTCACAACATAGGGAAAAACTTATCATTAGTTTCAAGAAATATAGGTAGTATATAGGATAGATATATTGGGTATATAGTAGCCATTGTTGAAGTCGTACAAATGCCGCGTTCGTTGGGTAAATTAAATCGAGTTGAAGTCATACAAATGCTATGTTGGGATTTCACGGTGTATTAAATGAGTGACATTGAGGAATTTCTACTGGATCAACAATCTGGTTTATTATGATTATATATATATATATATATTTGTCAATCAAATATTATAGTTCATCATGTAGTGCGAATTTACGTTGTCTTATCTCAGAATTGGAAGAAACAAATCTGTTTTAAATAATAGCATTTTAGTTAAATGGAAGAAATTGTAAGGCTAATAAATATGGGTTTCCTCACTTTGGATTAGTGTGTACAGGATGTACCTATTTCATTAGTAACATGACTCGTCAACACCTTAAAATAATTTCTTACTTTGATATATGGCATTCTTTGTAGATAACATAATGACTCGTCTCATTTTATTTTATTTTATTTTATTTTAATATTTTTTTCATAAGTTTCAGTCTCAGTTGTTCTTCTTGTAGTAACTTTTTTTTAATACATGATTAGTCTATTTCAGTGTACAGTTAATACTCGGCTTGAAATACTTAGGGCTATATTTGAAAAGGTAAATGATTGAGTAAATGTGTGGCTGATGCCCGATCGGAACTATTTGGGGCTAAACTCTATTTATATGGATCTCTTTGACTTTTGTGAACTATTTCTAACATAAAGTAAATTACTTAATATATCGAACTCAAAATATTGTTGGGTTATATTTGTCAGGCATGGCAACTATCACCCAAGAGGAGGGTGAATTGGATGATTACAAATTTTTAAAACAACTTTGAGAAATTAAACATTTTGAATCACTCAATTAATAAATGCAGCGGAACATGCATAACAAGATACAATTATTATAGATTACTCAAATACAACTTGGGATATATGATGAATCAAGTGAATAAGCTAGATATGAAGTTCAACTTAAGCATATGTAATTAAAGCACAAATGTAAAGGAGATAGAGTTGAGAAAAACAAACACAAAAATTTATCCTGGTTGAGACACTAACCACTTGTGGCCTACATCCAGTCTCCAAGTCAAACTTGAGATTTTCTTCAATATATCCTGGACTTCACGGGTGTTAGAAAAACCTTTGTACAAACACGAGCACTCCTCACACTTTAGGATATCTCACCCTTATGCTTGAGCCTCAAAACAGGGATACCTCACCCTTTACAACCTTTGAGGGATACCACACCCTCTTTACCATCAAGGATATCTCACCCTTTACAACTTTTGAGAGATACCTCACTCTCAAAGGGATACCTCACCCTTTACAATCTTTGAGTGATACCTCACTCTCTAAGAGATACCTCACCCTTTACTCTAGAGGGATACCTCACCCTCTCTTTACAGATTATACAAAGATGTAGATGAATAGCAACTCTCTCAAAGAGTAGATAATACAAATTGAAGCTTATAGGTATTAAGGATTCACACACTTATAGCTCAAAAATAGAGGATTGGAGAAATAAATAGTGAAACATGAATTTGATGCTCAAGAGTGATTTTCATATTGTTCTCCAACCTTTCTTTGATGCTCAAACACTTTCATTTATAGCCCAAAACAAATAATAGCCATTGGTGGTGATTAAATGCCAAAATATAGCCTTGTATGTGTTTACTGGTTTTCCAGATAACAATTTCCTAATCGATTAGGATGAGCTCCTAATCGGTTAGGGGCTTTTAGTTTTGGCCTCTGAGAAATAGAATAACCGGTTAGGCAATGAGCCTAATCGGTTAGACCTCATTAAAAAGTCTTTCTTCGTGAAATTTAAGACCACACTAACCGGTTAGGGAGTTACCCTAATCGGTTAGGTAATTTTGATGGCCAATTTGCATTTCATTAAAACACATGCTAACCGATTATGCAATTAGCCCTAATCGGTTAGGCTCCTTTTATAAAATATGTTCACGAGCCATTAAAAACATTACTAATCAGTTAGACAATAAGCCCTAATCGGTTAGGGCCTTTATGAAAGAAGAGGCAATGCCTCTGACTTGCAAAATAATCGGTTAGAAGAACTTCCTAATCGGTTAGGCCTTTTAAGAAAATAGCCTCTGACATCAAATGGTCATAACTTTTTGGTTTCTTATCTGTTTTAAGCAAATGACCACTCATCGGAAAGATCTTTGAGTCTATTTTCAAATGAAATAATCTTTAGAACAAAACTCAAATTATTTTGAAAGATATAATCAAAATAGTAACTAAAGGTCAGTTTTACAAAACACAAACTTGACTATTTTTCATAAATTTGAAATACCACCAAGATTAACTTTCCAAAGCATGTTTGTTGGACATTGTAGAATGTAAGAAACACTTTTAAAGATGTTAAAACATATTTGAGCTTAACGTGATTCCTATTTACCTCAACAAGAGATCAAAGTCCTATAAGCTAAACTTGAAGAGTCTTGAGACTTGATCTTTGCACTTCCATTCCTTTCTTATTTGTTATCATCAAAACCATTACTTTAGTTAATGCCAATTACTATACTAATGTTTGGACTTTGTGTGTTTAGTAGTTCTTCTAAGTTCTACCTGCATATAATGTATAAGTTATGTTTGGTAAGTAAATTTTGATTATTGGGTGTTGTTTATTGAGTTTGTAAACTCACCCCGACTTCCTTTATTTTCCTTTCAGAGCCTATCCAAACACTCCTGTCCCACCTTATTAGTGGCTTCAATCACTCTTTGTGAAGTCTACTTAGAGATAGGTATATATGTGTTGGGGTCATTGCAGTCTTAGGACTATAGACAATGAGCGTTACATAACATTTAGTACTTTATTTTTAAGTTTTATTTTATCTTATTAAGATTAGTTAAAATTAAACACCATTGACTATTGTTTGTTTTTATTTATTTCTTAGATTCCATAACCAAGCTATGTGAACTCTATTTTAAGGTTTGGAAAACCTCTAATTTTAAGGGTGAACTTTGCTAATAATTTTTATTTTATTTTCTTTCTATATACTTGTTAATGGTATGAATACCTTTCCCTTATAATATATCCCTTTGAGCAAAAGTTATGTTTTATTAGCTGACAAGAAGAAGACTTCGAGAGTTACTTGTTTACTTACTTATTTATTTATTTTCTTATATATGTATATGTATAACCCTTGCCCAGTCACATCCTTATATGGGATGTGACAAAGATGCAACTAGGAAGAAGAAGAGAAGGAAAAGAAAATGTTGAAATCAACATGAAGAATGAAGAAGCAAAGATTACTACTGCTACCGAGTTGTATAACATTAAGAAGAAGGAAAAAGAAAAAGGTGTTGGAAATCAAGATCCCAGAAAATCAACTTTTTTTTCTTTTTTTCCATGAACAAAGTGACATTTTGACCTTTGCCATTTCTGAGACAATTGAGAAAATCTGTGGAAAACTATCTATGGATGATCCTTTACTAATACTTAAAGTTAGAAAAGAGATAGTTAAAGTGAAGGATCTAATTGTTGAAGTAGATCAATAGGAAAAGGAACTATTGAGAAAGAAAACTAAAGAAGAAGAGAAGTTGAAACCTTCTGATTTTTAGAAAGATGAAGAGAAAGAAACTCAGAAGGATGCTGATGCTAAAAAACAACATAAGCAACCTGAAGCTTATGAACCCGTTAGCCTTATTGCTTCTATACCTATATCTAAACCTGTAACTCCTATCGTTGCAAAGTTTGCAACTCTAGATAAAGAATTTTTCACTCCTCTGACTAATGGAACCTAATCTTCGATCAGACTGGAACTAAAGGAACAAGTCTTAATCTTGAAGGCCATACTCAACCTATTGAAACACCTCATACTGAGGTTATTAAGCTTGAATAAAAAAAGAACAGTGATAGCCATCAAGAAAAAGGATGCTAGTGTTGAAGATGACATGTGCCTTTAGAAATCTCCCAATCAAAAGAAGACTACTGAAGAAACCCCCTCATCTTGAACTATTACTCATTTCTCCCCTTTGCGTTCGAGTTACTGGTATGAACAAAGAAAGAAGTATTACAAAGACCATTTAAATTCTTTGAGCAATCAGGTTGAAGTCCTTAAAGAGGAAGCTGCAAAAGGTTTGCTAAAGTTCATCTCATTCTCAATACCTTCTTGGCTAAATTTGGTTTGAAGAATGGTGGGCATAGAAGTTTGAAGAAGTTATTATTCCTGACATTGAAAAGCAATTAAGATCCTTCTAATCTTATTCTTCACTTCTGAGCTCTCTATGATGCTCGAATCTTCTCACCTTTTTGCTAATGCCAAAAGGGGGAGATGAGAAGAGAAAAGAAGTTTTTGTAATTCTTAGGCATATTTTTGGGAGGAGCGTTGCATAAATAACACAAGCATAATGCAAATCATAATTGTTGTTTGAAATATATGAGTATTTTATGCAAATTTTAATTTGCCTATTGCTTAAGCCTTACTTCTGTGTTATATCCACAAGCTGATGATTACTGCAACATCAATTTTTTATTTGCTTAAATCTTTAAGAGAATTCTTGTAACACTCCGAAAATTATTTTTTTCATCATAAATAATTATTTTTTAATATTTGTGATTTTCAAAAAAAAATTTGGATTTTTTTGAAAATGTCAAATATTTTAATATATTTCTCATTTTACGTGCACACTGAACAGAGTCAGTGTAACACCCCAAAAATTATTTGTTTTGTGATAAACAGTCATTTTTTAATATTTGTAATTTTTTAGAATTTTTGTGTATTTTTTTGGAAATGTTAAATATTTTAATATATTCTTCGTTTTGCGTACTCGCTGAGCGGAGCCGAGAAAACGAAATGTTTTTCTTGAGGCTGGTAGACCTTGAACTGTGGAAGCGTCGATGGGGGATCTTACTAAACCTGAGGTCGAGCATAGTTTATGAGGTTTACATTTTTTATGATTTTATCTGATAAATAAAATCGTTGTACTGTAAAATTATTCGATGAACAATAAATACTGTTTCTATTAACTGTAACTTTTGTTCATTGGATAATAGCTCTAATAGAGTGTTAATCATCTTTTCTAGAGTGTTTACTTTAGGAGACAACTTTACTTTTTACTTTATCGAGAAGCGTACAAAACTTATTAAGGAAGCTCCTCCCACACGCCACACGGCTGCATGGCCCTTTTTGGAGGCAAAAATAAACTTTTCACTTAACACTTTACCTTTCTAATTTCAAAAACCCTAAAAGTGTGCATCACTTTTACTATCAACTTCTCTCTACCCTTTTTCTTCTCTCAAGTTCTCCTCCTTCTCTCTTCCTCTCACCACACTGCCACACCATCTCAATGCCCTCAAAGATCACAAAAATTTCAAGCAACCACATTTCCTTAATCTCCACTACATTCTAAACACCTTACTAGTTGAAGTTTTCTTGAAAAGTTTCCATCTTCATCATCTTCTTCAAGCTTCAAGTTTGAAGCTTTAGGGTAAGATTCTTGGTTCCTCACCTTCTCTTCCTCATTTTCGTTTTCAAGACCACCTTCATGACCATTTATTTTCTCTGTTTCAAGCATTGGTGTTGATTGGTTGAAGTTGAAATTTCTAGGGTTTTGAAGGAGTGAAATCGAATTCATCAAGGAGCTTCAAGGGAGTTCTTTTCTTGTTTTCCCCTTAGGTAAGAGGGAGATGATTCTCTTCAACCTCTCTTGGTAGTGAGAAACTTGATTTTGTGTTGGTTGTGAGAAACCCTAGTTAGGGTTACTCTCTTTGATGTGTGATTTTCATGACTAAGTGTTGATTTTACCTTGCTTAATCTATTTGGTTATATGTATATGTGTATTAATGATCTTGGATTGGTTTGGATGGATTGGAAAAATGGAATGGAGGCAAGAGTTCCTTACCCTCCTCCATGAGGCTCACGGCCTTGACCCTCAAAAGGGGTGATCATGGTTGAAATTCTGTAACTAGGATGGAAACATAATTAATCAAGAGAATAAAATGTAATGGAGTTAAGAAAAACTTAGGGTTCTAACCTTGGGAGGCCACGGCCTCTAGGGCCAATTTAGGATCAAATTATATAATATCATGCAACCTTGGGATTTAAATAATCAAGTGATTAAATGACTAATAATGTAATGGATAGAAACCAATTTGATAACCTAAAGTGATTCTTTAAACCTAAGAAAAGAATGAGAGTGTGTGAGACTTTAAAAACCTTAGAATAATCCTCTAAGTGAGTTTGAATAAACTTAAAGTAAGGAACTTAACAATCAAGAGAATTCTTCTAGAAGAGAATTTCATAAGAAATATTAAATTGAAGTGAAACTTAATTAATTGGATAATTAGGAAATCAATTAGGAATTCATAAAGTGGAAAGAACCAATGATGAAGTTTAATCCAAAAACTTAGAATAATTTTAATTAAAGTAAGACCATGAGTGTAAGTAAGAATGTTGAATAACTCAATTTAAATCATTTTAAGGAAATTAGGCTTAAAATTTAGTGATGGATTTGTTTAATTAAAATAATAATGATTAAATGAATAATGTGAGAGAATTTTTCTAAAAGAGAAACTTATTAAGAAGAATGTAAAAATGTAGGCATAATTTCATAATGTACTCTAAATGTGTAATGTATTATTTAAGGACTTAATAATATTTATTGTGGGTCTATGAGTGAGACCAAGTATATGTTGATGCTTATCTTAGCCAAATTGTGGCATGTGATGGAAAGTATATTATTGTTGAATATACATGATATATGCATTGAGTCATCATGCATTGTGAAAGTCCGATGGACTGTTGTTAAGGCCATGTTTCCTAGGAGATTGAACACACCTTAGTGCGGGTGCAAGTAGATTAGTGTAGGTCATACTGTTGACCTTGGGGGCGTCGGGGTGCGAGTACCTCGCAATGGACAGTTGGTAACTCTTCTGTTTGTGGGGTAGACCAATGCAAATGCACCGACGATCCGGACTGAGACACTGTCCTATGTCGTGATCTAGTGAAGAATGTCTTGTACAATTCCTTGATATGCACGTGGATAATTTGATGAATTATAGCACTTTGGTCGTGGCAGCCGAGTTACAGACATGTCTCCTGATCTTTCTCTCCGAATGTTTGTGTCTAGCTCCATGGAGTAGGATTTTGATATCATATGCATGTGCATAGTGAGTCAATTTCTGTCTGGCATTTAATTCTCATGATAATTGGAACTATTACCTTACTGATGTATAACTGCCTGAAATTGTTACGTTGTTTAATATTAGCCTCTTGATTACTGTTTATTACTTTTGTAATGTTATGTGGGTGTCCTATGCCGTTTTGTTTCTTTACTGCCATAATTGGTAATGAATGTAAGATGTTTCACCTCTTTTTTGTATTTCTACTATCTCTGTGTATATCTATATATGTTTCCCTGAAAACGGCGGTGAAGAAAGGGAAGTACACGAGTTTCCCAATTTGTGGCCTGACTTCGATTAGTACCTGTTTGATCATGATGACCCGTCCATATGGCTTCTTGGGATATGTGCGCCTGACTTTCCTTGGAGCTCCAGACTGTTGGCACATCAACTTTACCTTAGACCGCTATGTTTATCTGGGAGATGTGACGATGTCGTTAGCTTGGGGGCGTTATGATCCGCCTATCTTTACCTGCAGTGTTCGTTTACATTTAGAGCTTTATTTGCCCATTTGGGATATATGGGGTGAACGTTATTACACCCCATAGGAAGATTCATTCCTCTCTACTGCCCGAGCCCCGGCCCGCAACTCGATGGCTCCGATGAGGGTTTCCTCCGACGAGGAAGACCCTGAGGTGGACCCTAACACGGTACCTTCTCTTTCTTCTGAGGGGCTGATACTGTCGATAGCTACTGATGGCTATCTATGTTCTTTTGGGGCTTGATGACTTATCTTTTTGGTGGGCTGTACATGTATAATCTTTTGGGGCATGCATAGTTTTTGCTTTTTGTATATCAGGTGTTGTAACTAAACAAGTTTGATATGATTATATATATTTATATATGTAGTTCGAATGTATGGTTTACCTTTATTTTATCCTTTGCTGTAACTATGTCTCGTCACTTCATTCTATCATTTTTAGTATTAAAGAAAAAACAATATTCGCTAATTTATTTATACGTTTTCCACCAAGCAAGTTTATTTATAATATAACGAACCAGGTCTTAATTTATACTTTTATTTTCTACATCGTAAATAATGATGTGACATTCCCTCCCAAAAAGGGGCATTACAATTCTATCTTTGAAAATTGAAAATCGTTTGAGCTTAGATTATTTAAGCTTAAAACTAAGTATAGTTTGTCATCATAAAAAAAGGGAGATTGTAAGCTCCAAAGCCCTTCTAAAGTCTTAAGCACTTCTAAAGTCTTTAGACTATTTTGAGTTTGATTATTTTTCTTTGATTTCTCCAGCAGATATTTGTATATAAGTGTTATCAAGTTGTGTTGAACAAAAAAGATGATTCAAGGTACATCAATCTCAAAAGGACAAGCTCTATGCCAAAGTTCAAAGGTTTCTAAAAGAATAGAAGTATCCTCATCCTACATTAGAAGTATCTAGACTCAACCAAATCTTTAAAGTCTTAATCAGAAGATTCAAAGAATCAACATGCTTCAACAAGAAGGCAAATGCAACACTAAAAAAAGAAGTGTACAAGTTTCATTCTTAAAAAAAAGTTTTCATGTCTGAAGCATACAAGTTCTAAACTCAAAAGAGAAGCAAAATGAAAATCTTTAAAACTTCAGAAGAAAAGAAGAAGTCAAAGATTAGAAAGATCAAGTCCATAATACATCTAAAGCAAGAAACTTCTGTTTACCACTAGAAATGGTCAAAACTCTAAGAAAAGCTACCTACCACTATAGGACAAGAAAACGGTAACTGTCCTTATAGTAGAAGACTGTTTGAACCTAGACCAATGGCTGTTTTTTAAAATATATAAATACCAAGGTTCCAGAAACTAAATGGAGAAGAAGCACTATTATATTTCCAAACTTCTGGTTGCTTTCTGAATCTCTATTCTACTCTTTCGAACTTAGTTTTTAAAATCAGTGTGGCTTCTGAATATTTCTCTTTAGTGTAAAGTTGTAAGCCTCTGTATTCAATTCCTTAGAGTCACTCTTTGAGTGTTGTGAGAAAGGCTAAACATTTATTCAAATCTTTGTAACCTAGATCCATTAGTGATTGTTGAGAGAATCTAGCTTGAAGAGGATAGAGTTGATTAAAGACTACTTGTAATCTAGCTTGGAGAAGCTAGGGTGGAAGAAAGAATACTTGTGATCTAAATATCTTGGTAGTTTGCTGGGGACTAGACTTAGGCAAGTGTTTGCCCAAACTAGTATAAATCTCTGTATGTTGCTTTTTAGACTTTTCTCTTTAAATTTATAATATCTATTGTTTATTAGTCATATATCTTCTTATTTATAAACTTGCTTTTCAAAGTTAAAAAGAAGAGTTTCTAAGGTTCTTTTAAAATTAGTTTTGATCACTTTTGGCAATCTATCTCAACTGTCAAAACCTTTGATACTAACTGTACATCCAAGTTAAGAAACTTGAGAAGTTTCTAAGTTTGTAGAAAAAAGTTGAGAAAGTTGGAAGCACGATTAAAACCCTTCTCGTTTTGCTGCCACCTTCAAGCCTTTGTACGAATGTTAGTAGGTTATGTTGAAATTGGAACACGAAGTAAATAGATGAGTCTAGCAAACAATCTTTCCCTAAAAAAATGGTAATCTTATTCAATATGTTTAGTACGCTAATGGAATGTAGGATTGCTTACAATATGAATTGAAGAAATAATCATAATAAAGGAGGGCAAATATCTTGACTAGAACATGAGTGTCACTAAGTAACTATGAGAGCCACTGAAGCTCACATGTAGTAGAAACTAAAGCCCTATATTTAGCCTCAGAAAAGGACCAAGAAACTATACTCTACTTCTTCAATCATAAGACATCAAGGAAGCGCTAATGAAAATGCAAAAACTAATTAATGATTGCGAGAATCAAGACAAGTAGCCTTGTCCAAATCATGGAAATCCCTGAACTAAAACTATGGACAAACAAGAAAGAACATACCCATGCCTGGAGCATCCTTCATATAATGAAGAATTTGAGTAAGAGTAGTGTAGTGCTTGGTCATATGATTAGATAGAAATTGTGTAACATCCTAATACTAATATCTTGATATAAATAACATTTAAAAAGATAAACAACATTACAACATCACTACATACATAATAACCTGATCATATATCCATAATGTTCATTAGAAACCTTATAGAGAGCCAAATGAAATATGGAAAACATAAAACTCATAGCAAAATGCATGTATATACAACATTAGCCTTAGCAAAGGCTTGAAGTATTACATAATTCTTTACATTACAAAAGAAGTATAAATAGATATAACAGTTGTAATATAAACCATAAAACTAGAACTAGTCTAATCTTTAGCTTCCTTTTTCTTCATTTTCCTTGAAGAACTTTCACCTGGAATTACATGGTACCACAGCAAGGTTAGAATCAACAATTCTCAGTATGAGTAAACCAAAACCAGTCATACTTAGTATAACTAACATAATCTTAAAACATGTCACTAATAAGATATGTTTAAAGTCTCAAATAGATTTAACTTAAATAACTAGATAAACCAAGTTAATCATGCATTCATTCACACTTACATACTTAGTTCATTTAAGACCCAACCATATTTTACTAGGAACTCTAGCTTCTTATGTTTACCCATTGTAGAGAGTGAAAACTTTGTCCTTATACTACATGTAATCCTAGCTCTTGGTCAGGAATAACTTGTTTCCTTAGGAACTTATGATTCCTTTCCTTCTGGCCAACCTGACAATAAATATCAAGTAAGGTCACATTCATAGGAAAACACTACCAATTCATTCTAGTTCATAATAAACCACATCATCACTCATTACATCTTAAGTGTAACATCCTAATACTAATATCTCAATATGCGTAGGACACAAGGAGATACTCAGCATTACAATGTCACTACATACCTAATAACCTACTAAATATATCCATAATGTTCATTGGAAACATTATAGAGAGCCATATGAAATGTGGAAAACATAAACTCATAGCAAAATGCATATATATATATATATATATATATATACACACACACACACACAACACTAGCCTTAGCAAAGGCTTAAAGTATTATACAATTTTTTACATTACAAAAGAAGTACATAAAAATACAATAGTTGTAGTATAACAAATAAAACTATAACTAGTCTAATCTTTAGTTTCCTTTTTCTTCTTGTTCTTAGAAGAACTTTCACATGGAATTACATGATAACACAGTAGGGTGAGAAACAATAATTCTCAGTATGAGTAAACTAAGACCAGTTATACATAGCATAATAAACATAATCTTAAAACATGCCACTAATAAGATATGTTTACATATTCTACAAGGTTTAACTTTAATAACTAGATAAACTAAGTTAATCATACATTCATTCATACTTATACACTTAGTTCATTTAAGACCCAAGCATATTCTACTAGGAACTTTAGCTTCTTATGTTTACCTATTGTAGAGAGGAAAATCTGTAACCTCATACTACATATAACCCTAGCACTTGGTTAAGAATAACTTGTCCTTTTAGGAACTTTTGATTCCTTTCCTTCTGGCCAAATGATATAATATCATATAGGGTCATATTCGTAGGAAAATACTACCATTCCATCCTAATCTACTAGTATCTAAAACACCACATTATCATATTTTATATGATATCTAAAGCAACACTAAGTTGCTAAAGGTGCTGGACACTTACTTAGATCTAACCATTGCTTATTGAATGCTCAAAGATTTAAACTTTCTTATACTTGCTAGGGGATAATTTCCCTCTTGAATTATCCTTTTTTGTGCCTTAACATACATTACAAAACATACATAAATGACTCCAACTAGTAGGAGACATCAATTCATCAAGAATAGAATTCCTGAAAAATCCTGGAACTCACGCCTAGGCATGAATTTACCACGCCCAGGCGAGGCACTCTCTGTTTAGTCAGGACTGAAAACTGATCAGTCCACGCCTAGGTGTGACCATGCTACGGATAGGCATGACAAATTCTGTAGAAAATTATGCAGAATCGAGCCACTGTTCCATTGGCCCCAAAATAGTTTCCAATCATACAAGCTTAGATTTTAAGTGTTTTCTAACTCTAATCATGGTCTCTAAACATGTTAGAATCATTAAATACTAAACTCAACTCATCAATCATGGATTTGAACTTAAACAAACCAAGAAAACATCCATTACAAAAAAGCTCATCGATGAGGTTTATGGATACCCACCAAACAAAACAAGCTACCATGGTTTCCAATGAGTTGAAAATGCTCAAACTCAACTCTTGAGAACAAAAACCAAGTCAAGAGCAAAGATTTGGCTCACCAAACCAAAAATGCCATCCGTGAACCGTAACTCTATACAAAAAGATCAAAAGAGAGAAGATGGATAGAAACCCCCTACCTTAGGTCGTTGATGATGATGGATGGTTAAGCCTTGGCTTTAGCCTTTCCTTTTGTTCTTATTTCCTCTTCTTCCTTTGCTTCCTCTTCCTTCTCTTATTGGTTTCCTATGGCAGCTGCTATGCTTACTATTTTGTGAATGAGAAACGAGTGAAGTGAGATAGGAAAGAATGTAATTATCAGGAACTCAAGTCAATAAAAAGGGCTGTCATTTCATGACTTGTTTCACTTAAGCTTAACTCTGATACTTCCCGATCTGCTATGCTATGCTTACTATTTTGTGAATGAGAAACGAGTGAAGTGAGATAGGAAAGAATGTAATTATCAGGAACTCAAGTCAATAAAAAGGGCTGTCATTTCATGACTTGTTTCACTTAAGCTTAACTCTGATACTTCCCGATCTGCTACAAACACTTAGTTTTAGCTAAAGCAAGATTTTCAGCTTCTAACAACTTTAAAATAAATACTAAGATTCATTAAAAAAGTTATTTCACCATTATCTTATTTTTCCATACCTGCAGCTAGTCGATCGAACATAAAATGTACAACCAATATGCCTAAAAATGTCAAACTGACTCAGTTTACCTTGAAACTTTAACTGCATCTTGTTTCATATATTTGTGACCTAGAAATGAATTATCCATATTTATTTCCCTCATATAAGCAATTTATACTATTATTTGAGTTATTTTAAGCTACTTTTCACTTTCTAGGTTGCAACTAAGTACCTAAACTAACTCAGATTATCACAAAACTTCACAGACATGTTAAACAAGTTATATGTTATCTTTGTAACCAATTGCTAGTATAATATGTGATTAAGGGTATTACATTTCTTTCTTTCTTTTTAAAATTTTGATCCCAAAATTGCTTACCTAATAAGAACAACTTCGGGTAATCCTGGTGCATAATGGACTCTAGCTCCCAAGTAGCCTCCTTGGTGCCAAAGCCGCCCTATATAACCTTCACCAGAGGAATTTGCTTACCTATAAGCTCTTTGACCCCTCTATCCACGATCCTTATCAGATGTACATCATAAGACAAATCATATCTTAACTGTATAGATTTATGTTCTATGATATGCAAAGGATCTGGATTATACTTTCTTAATTGAGACATATGAAAAACATCATGAAGGTTAGACAAATTAGGAGGAAGGGCTATCTGGTAAGCTACGGGTCCAACTTTTTTTAGAATTTGGTAGGGACTGAGAAAACGAGGATTTAACTTTCTAGTTTTCAATGCTCTACCAATCCCTGTAATTGGAGTAACTCTTAAAAAGACATGGTCTCCCTCATCAAACTCAAGAGGTCTCCTTCTCTTATCAGTATAGCTCTTTTGCTAATTTTGAGTAGTAACCAACCTATCCTAAATCATCTTGATATGCTCTGTGGTTTGATGGACTAATTCTGGACCTAGGATAGTTCTCTCACCTACTTCATACCAACATAGAGACGATCTATACTTTCTTTCATATAAAGCCTCATAGGGTGCCATACCTATGCTAGAATGGTAGCTATTGTTATAGGCAAATTCCACTAAGGTAAGAACGTATCCCAACTATCTTGTTATTCTAAAACACATGCTCTAAGCATATCCTCAATGGTTTGGATAGTCCTCTCTATTTGCCCATTTATCTACGGGTGATAAGCTGTTCTAAGACTCAACTTAGTCCCAAATGCCTTTTGAAAGGCTCCCCAGAATCTAGATGTAAATCTAGGATCTCTATCTGAAACAATGCTTACGGGGACTCCGTGCAATCTAACTATCTCCTTCATATATAGTTGAGCTAATTTTTTTAGAGAATAGTTAGCTCTTATTGGTAAAAAGATGGCAGATTTGGTTAATCTATCCACTATGACCCAAACTGCATCATATCCCGGATGAGCCCTTGGTAGACCCATTACAAAGTCCATAGAAATTTTATCCCATTTCCACTCAGGGACTCCCAAGGACTATAATGGTCCTGCAAGCTTCTGGTGTTCATGTTAGTGTATGCCCTAGAGGCCAATTTATTTTGACCGTACTAGCTAACATTGTATTATGCTATTTATTTAATATGTGAGGAATTTCATTTATTGTGTTATTTATGATATACATAATAAAGTCCTTAGATTAGTAAGTTTTATGCTATAGGACATCAAGTGGATGACTTGATCGTGAGATCCTATTAAATAGAAACAGAACATTATTCTTAAATGTTCCTAGTCAAGTATTATTATTAATCAGGACGAGAATAATACATTGAAACTAGTATTGCGTAGACTGATGGCCACATCTCACAGGTCATGGATATGAGATATCAAGTCTTCACATGGGTACATATTAAAGTAATGATGTATTAGACTAAATTTATCATGAGAACACTACATGGATTGTTACATGAGTGTAATAAGCTACTCTCAAAGTGATAATGGTGTATGTGGTCCTTTGACCTGAAATGGTGTTTATATGTTCTTTGTGGTATATGGTGCATGATTATGGCCTTAGTCCTCTTTTTATACTTTTTGGTTAATTTTAAAATACGGCCTATGTGTCGTGCCTTTCTCTCTACATTCTGGTTGTACATTCTCTTCTCACCTAACTCCCCTCATATGTAAAATGAGGTTTCTTTGAAATGTAATCTTGATGTGGAGGCAAGAAGATGACATCAAATAAGGGCATTAGTGGGAGATACTTGGTGAAGTTGGTTCGCTCCCTAGGTTTAGTTATTGATACTCTCATTGGCTTGGGAGAATCAATGTGTTAAGGGCCATAACCATGTCATATTCTTTTTATGCTTTACATGTATGAGATGTATGAATGTTTATGGTATGTTAAATAGTTTAATAAATGGTGAGATCTAATAATTATTATATAAAGTTCCCTCAAATCAAATATTAAGTCATTGTGTGATGCCTTCCAATGCGTGGCACTCATCAAGGCTAGTATCGATTAAGTGTAGGTCTGCCAAAGTAGGATGCCTTTATCTATATTAGTAAGACGTGATTGGATAAAGGTAATATCCAACTGCCAACTATTGGGTCTGATTTAACTAGATCATTTCAATAGGATTGAAGGCTTAGAGGCATAGAGTTGGGCTTTAGTCCATTAGATGGATTAGAATAAGTGTTATTCACCCAACTATCCAAGAGTTGAATGTGATGTAATTGAAAAATGTTTCCTACCTAAAAAACCAAACTTTGAGTGATCAACCAAAGCTGAATCAAAGCTAGGTGAAATATGGATCTTGGCCTACTAGGAAATCTTACGATGGAATTTTCTGAGTCAATGCTAAGGGTCGTTGATTTGAATAAAATAGTGGGAGACATATTTAATTAATGATCTTGTTAAATATGTTTATGGCATGATACTTATACTTTGCATATTTTTTGTTGATAGATTACCATGGCAACAAACACTTTAAATAACTTATCATTGTGATTCATCCTTAAGAAGGACAAATTGTCTAGGACAAATTTCCTAGATTGGTACAGGAATATGAGAATTGTCCTCAAACATAAGAAAAAGTTATATGTTCTAGAGCAGCCCATTCCTATGCCACTAGTTGCAAATGCCCCTAGAGTTAAAAATGATGCTTATAAGAAGCATCAAGATGATGCCTTGGACGTCGAATGTCTCATGCTAGCCACCATGAACTCTGAGCTTCAGAAACAACATGAGAACATGGATGCTTACGATATGATCGTGCACTTGAAGAAGCTCTATCAAGAGCAAGCTAGGCATGAGAAATTTGAAGTCTCTAAGGCACTTTTTCAGTTCAAACTGGTAGAGGGAAGCCCTGTTAATGCTCATATGCTCAAAATTATTGGGTACATTGAAAACCCAGAGAGTCTTAGTTTCCCATTGGGTCAAGAATTGGCCACTGGTCTAGTACTGTAATCGTTTCCAAAAAGTTTTAGTCAATTCGTCATGAATTACAACATAAACGAACTAGAGTTGCTAAGCATGTTAACAACTGCTAAGCAAAACATTAATAAAGGAAAAGGAAAGACCATTATGATGGTCCAAATGGTTAAGGGCTAAAACTAACTGAAGAAGCATAAAGACAAATAGAAAGGCAAGGGTAATGAGAAATCCAAGCCCAGCACTTTTGACTTGAAACCTATGGGCGGAGTGGCTAAGGAAGGTATATGCTTCCACTGTAGTCAGATCGAACATTGGAAAAAGAATTGCACCAGATACCTAGAGGAGCTTAAGAAGAAAAAGGGAAGTGAGACTTCCACCTCTAGTATATTTGTTATAGAAGTCAATTTATCTACTTCTGCATCTTGGGTATTAGATATTGGATGTGGGTCTCACATTTGTGTAAATGTGAAGGATCAAAAGAACAGTAGACTATTGGCTAAGGGTGAAGTCGACCTATGGGTTAGAAATGGAGCAAAAGTTGTTGCTTTAGTCGTAGGGACTTATTTGTTATCTTTGCCCGCTGGGCTTGTTATTGAGTTGGAGAAATATTATTTTGGGCCTGCTATTAGTAGGAATATCATTTTTGTTTCTTGTTTGGACAAGAAAGGTTTTACTTTTATAATAAAGGACAAAAGTTATTGTATTTATTTGAATTATATTTTTTATGGTAGTGCACAACTAAGTAATGGACTTTATGTCCTCGATCTCAAAATGCCTGTCTATAACATAAATACTAAGAGGTATATAAGATATGTGAGCTTTGTTTATTGGGGAAGATGACTAAAGCCCCAACAAGGTGAAAGAGCTAGTGATCTTTTGGGCCTCATACATAGTAGTGTATGTGGACCCCTAAACACATTGGCTAGAGGTGGTTTTCAATATTTCATTATATTTACTGATGATTTTAGTAGGTATGGGTTTGCGTATATTATGAAACACAAATTAGAATCCTTTGAAAAATTCAAGGAATTCAAGAATGAGGTACAAAACCAACTTGCCAAAAGTATTAAATTACGTCGATCAGATCGAGGTGGTGAATACTTAAGCCAACAGTTTGATGATCATCTGAAAGAATGTGGGATAATATCTCAACCCACTCCTCCTGGAATGCCATAGTGGAATGATGTTTTTGAAAGGAGGAACCGAACCTTGTTGGACATGGTCCGATCCATGATGAGTCATGTAGACCTTCTAGACTCCTTCTGGGGATATGCTCTATTAATAGCAGCTTTTACAGTTAACTGTGTTCTATCTAAGACAGTTCAAAAGACACCATATGAGATATGGACTAGGAGACAACCCAGTATGTCTTTCATGAAGATTTGGGGTTGTGAAGCTTATGTGAAATGTCATGTTTCTGATAAGCTTGGACCCAAATAAGATAAATGCTTCTTTGTGGGGTATTCTAAGGAAACCAAAGGATGCTATTTCTATAGTCCTACTGAGGGCAAAGTGTTTGTTATATGAAGTGCTGTGTTTCTAGAAAATGAGTTTATCTCCAAATGAACCAGTGGGAGGAAATTAGAACTTGAAGAAATTCAAAATTCACATAGTAGCAACGAACCAATGGTGGAAATAGAGTAGCCTCCATAAAGTGATGTGGAATAATAACTTACTCTAGTAGCATAAGACCTGCATAGGTCTAACATGATACGTCATTAACCAGAGAGATATAGATTTCTCATGTCCCAACAAGGTGACATATTGCTCATAGATCAAGATGAGCCTGTGATTTACTAGGAAGCCATTATGGGCCTAAAATCTGTGAAATGACTTGAGGCCATGAGATCTGAAATAGAATCCATGTATGCCAACTAGGTATGGACCTTAGTTGACTCACCTAAAGGGGTAAAGCCCATTGGGTGCAAATGGGTTTTCAAAAATAAAACTGACATCGATGTTAACGTGCATACCTTTAAGGCGCGATTAGTGGCTAATGGTTTCAAACAAATTCATAGTATAGACTATGATAAGACTTTTTCTCCAGTTGTGATGCTAAATCCATTCGAATCTTGCTTGCTATTGCAGCATACCATGATTATGAAATCTGGCAAATGGATGTCAAAATTACTTTCCTTAATGGAAATCTTCTCGAGGATGTGTACATGACACAACTTGAAGGTTTTGCCACTCCACAGGATGCTGGAAAAGTGTGCAAGTTGCAACGATCTATTTATGGATTGAAGCAAGCTTCCAGAAGTTGGAATCATTATTTTGATGATACAATAAAGCAATTTGATTTCATCAAGAATGAAGAAGAATCTTGTGTCTACAAGAAGGTTAGTGGGAGCACAATTGTCTTTCTGGTGTTGTATGTAGATGATATACTACTCATCAGAAATGGCATCCCTACCCTGCAGTCTGTAAAGACTTGGTTAGGGAAATGCTTTTCCATGAAGGACTTGGGCAAAGCCACCTATATATTAGGTATCAAGATCTATAGAGATAGATCATAGAGACTAGTTGGCCTACGTCAGAGTATATACATAGACAAAGTGTTAAGACGATTTAACATGCATAAATTTGAGAAAGGACTCTTGCCTATGTCACATGGTGTAAGCCTATCTAATGCTCAATCCCCTTCCACACAAGATGAGAGGGATCGCATGAGCAATATTCCATATGCATCAGTAATTGGATCTATCATGTATGTCATGTTATGTACTCAACCAGACATCTTGTATGCTTTAAGCATGATGAGCAGGAACCAGTCTGATCCTAGAGAGAGTCACTGGAATGCTGTCAAGAACATCCTTAAGTACTTGAGAAGGACTAAGGATTCGTTCTTGGTATATGGAGCCGAGGAAGAACTAGTTGTAAATGGTTACACTGATGCTAGTTTCTAGATCGATAAGGACGACTCTAGATCACAATCGGGTTTTATTTATTGCCTGAATAGTGGGGCTGTGAGCTGGAAGAGCTCAAAGCAAGAGAAAGTCACCAATTCTACCACAGAGGCTGAGTATATTGCTGCCTCCAATGTAGCAAAGGAGGCCGTTTGGATCAGGAAGTTCATTACTGAGCTTGGTGTAATTCCTAGCATTATGGACCCAGTGGACCTCTATTATTATAATAATAGAGCCATTGCACAAGCTAAGGAGCCTCGATCTCACCAGCAATCTAAACATATACTTAGGCTCTTCCATCTCATTCGTGAGATCATCGATAAAGGAGATATGAAGATATGCAGAGTACCAATAGATGATAATATCGCAGATCCACTGACAAAGCCTATTACATAGCAAAAGCATGAGGGTCACTCTAGATCTTTATGCATTAGACATATGCCTTATTGGCTCTAGTGCAAGTGGGAGATTGTTGGTGTATGCCCTAAAGACTAATTTATTTTGACCGTACTAGCTTACATTGTATTATGCTATTTATTTACTATATGAGGCATTTCATTTATTGTGTTATTTATGATATACATAATAAAGTCCTTAGAATAGTAAGTTTTATGCCATAGGACATCAAGTGGATGACTTGATCGTGAGATCCTATTAGATAGAAATAGAACACTATTCTTAAATGTCCCTAGTCAAGTATTATTGTTAATTAGGACGACAATAATGCATTGAAACTAGTATATGCGCAAACTGATGGCTACATCTTATGGTTCATGGATATGAGATATCAAGTCTTCACATGGGTACATATTGGAGTAATGATGTATTGGACTGAGACCATCATGAGAACGTTGCGTGGATCATTACGTGAGTGTATAATGATGTATTGGAGTAATATTGCTGGCAACGTCATGAGAACCTACTAGGTCGTACACTTAGAACAGACTTAGTTGGAGCAATAATGATCCAAGTTGGACTGGGATTCAATCGTGGGCCAGACTCATAATAGATGAGTCTAGGGTTGCACAGCTTACCTTGCTACTGCTCTCACTCACATTAGGCAGTAGCTATTATAAATTGCACTACTAAGGGGGTGTCAAGGCATGCATAAAAAAATCCTAGCCACACTTGACAAAATCAGTGAGTGAGAGAGAGACAGGTTTCTTTTGTCTTTGTAGCTAGCACTGTGGCAAAGAGGTTGAACTCCAAGACTATGGATGTTGGACATTTTGGAAGTCTATTCGTGTAGATAATGTAGAGGCATCGTTGTTGTTGCAGTGCTTGTGATTTGCTTGATCGTTTCTCCATCTCGCTACAAGAGGTAAACTTTAAAAAAACACGGATTATGGTCCTCTTTTCGCATGGATCCTTGCTGGGAATTTTTTTTCCCACTACGTGATGTATCCTCAATTCCCAACAGTTTAGTCTTCACTTTTTGACAAATTAAACACCTTGAGACATATTCTGCTATGACGCTCTTCATGCTAGACCACCAAAACATTTTCCTTAAATCTTGATATATCTTAGTGGTACCGAGGTGGATGGTATACTTACTTCTGTGAGCTTCTTCTAGAATCTTCTCTTTGACGACTGACTCTCTTGGAACACAAAGTTTGTCTCTAAGCTTTATCATTCCATCATCAGTCATATCAAAATCCTCTTGGGTTCCTAAAAAGATCTGCTCACAAATGTCCCTTAGAGTTTCATCCTCCTTTTGAGCTTCTAAAATTTGAATCCTTAAGTCATTTACTATGTCCACTCTACTCATGATAGCTCTATGAAATGTAGTTATTTGTGCCTTATAGCTGTGCTTTATTGATTGCTTAAGTCTTTGTTATTATGCATGTTTGTAAGGTTGCTTATATTTGTAATATTCAATTCTGATACCTTCCATTATGATATGGAGCAAATTGTGTGTATTATTTGATTGATTGAGTGGATTTGCAACTGTTATTGATTTGGTGATTTCTCTATCATAGGAAGGGCTCCAAACAAGATAATATATGGAGCATTTGAGCAAAAATGGGAAGAGAAAGCCAAATTGAAAACCAACACTTCAACGTCGCGGCGCAGACATATCAATGCCGCGGTGTGGTGCATCCCCTGCATCCAGACAGAGAGCTACGAAATTTGCACGTTGCGGTGCAAGGATGTAATGTCGCGACGTTGTGACCTAAATGTATACGCGCCGCAGCGTAGGCATGTTAATGCCGTGATGTGACTCTATTTTCTGATCCTATAAATACTATTTTATTAGATTTTAAAGATAGAGTTTTTAGGTTTTAGAGAAGCTGTGGCTGGAATTCACGTTTTGGAGGCTGTGGAGGCTAGGGGAGCTAAGGTTGGAGGTTATCTTCTTCATGGAAAGAGATTTAAGCTTCAAAGAAGATATCCATGAACTTCCTCCCTTCTCCCTATGCTTTCCCTTCTCTTCCTTATCTCTTGAACACTGTTTTTTATGTATATTTTTGTATTCAATAATTAGCTGAGCTGTATTTAGGGATTACTTTGGATCCTTGTATGAATATTGATGTTTATGTAGTACTTTGAGTATATATTGATGTTTGGTTCTGTTTAATCATATGGATCTTAATGCTCTTGATTGTTTGATCAGCTTTTAAGTGATTTGATGAAATCTGATGAACCTAGACATAGGAATTTGGATTTTAGATTATACGTATGGTTGATGCATGTTCAATTTCATTCAATTGGCTTAGATAAGTTAATTCGCTAATGAGATAGAAATATACCTCTTAGCCATGCATAGTGGGTGTTTGAGAATAGATCTTAATGAGTGGAGTTTGCACTAGTTTTCATGGAAACATAGTGAATTAGACAAATAAAGCTATGGTTGATTGCGCTAGACATAGGCTTTTAAAAGTAGATTCTCAAGCTAACTTAACTATTCATTAATGTTGCATATAAGAATTGCATATCATTAATTGAAGTATGAGGTGAAAAAGGATTCCCTAAATCTTTAAACCATTATCTTTACTTTGATTTATCGCTTTTATGTCTTTAGATTAGTTTTACTGTACTTTCCTTTATTGTATATGTTCTTGAATAGAAATAGCTAAGCTATTGGTTGAGATTTAGTATTAGAAAGCCAATTTCATCCTCGTCGGAACGATCTCTTACTCTGTATCTATATTACTTGAATGACTCGTGCACTTGCAGTAAGCAAATGGGGCTAACAAGTTTTTGGTCAAGAAAACAAGTTTTTATCTTATGAAAGGACCAAGAATTTACTATCAAGTTTTTAGCGCCATTGCTGGGGGATGTTGGTTTATTTCTATATTGCTAATATCAACAATAAGTTTAGTTAGTTCTTATTCAAGCTGTATAGTTCTTTTTCATTTAAGTTTTCATTCTTTGTATTTTAGGTACAATAAATGGTGGATGAGCATAGTCACTCGAGGCCTTTGAGAGAGTTCGCGACCCCTAAATGGAGATCTCCAATCAGGAAAAAGAAGGTCTGCCATCCGATCCATCCATTTTATGATCAAACTGGCAATAATCCAAGGAGATACACACTAGAGTGTAGTGTGGCGGTTTACCTAATGACAAAGTCCTGCTAGGACTATAACTCAGGCCCTTCTTGGGAGGGAACCTAGGTTTTTTTATGTTTTTGTTAGTTTTTATGTTTTTCCTGAGTTTTAAGTCTTATATATGTTAGTAGGTTTAGTTTTGTATCTTTAGTTAAGTTTTTATGCTTTTCTCTTATTTTGAGTCTTACATAAGTAAGTATATGTGATTTTTATAGTTAGTATGTTTGATTTTGTAGTTTTGTTAGTTTTTATGTTTTTCTTGTGTTTTAAGCCATATATAGGTTAATATGTTGATTTTGTTGTTTTAATACATTTTAGTAGTCTATATTATGTTTTAGCTATTTGGACAAGCTTTAGAGGTGTTGAGGATCCCTTTTGAGGAAATTCTCCAGCAAAAGTAAATTTCCTACAGAATTATGCAGGCTGACCTCTCACGTCGCAGCATGAGTCTGTTACACGCCACGTCGTGACCATTATTTTGTGCATATCAAGCCAAAATCTAGAGATTTCAGCGCCGCGGTGTGGTAAGTTCAATGTCGTGGCATGCCCTTTAAAACTTGTTAAAAACAAAAAGAAAGAAACTTGATTTGGGGGCTGTTAAAAGCACCTATTCTGATCAAATGTCGCGGCATAGATGCTGTGTGCTGCAGTGTGCCACCTGTAGTGTATATATTGTACATTGTTAGTTTATTTTAAGTGTTTTTAAATATTTGTAGTATACTCAGCTCTCACATTTCAGTATGTTGATGGGCTCAGGTACCCTAGACACCATGGACAGTGAGGATACTATTTCACTTTGGTTTGGAGGAGTATCATCATATGCTTTGATTATAATGAACTATTTGAATGCATATGATGATATTTTCTAGATGCAGTTGTGATAGCCACCATGTTTTAATGTTTTTCTATTTCTTTGGCTATTATTAATGGGTTTGAAAAAGAAATTTCAATTTTTAATATTATGCAAATGATGTTATGCATGCTTGATGAAAAAGTTAGATTTATTTGAATGTATGATATGTTGCAAAAATGCTGGTGTTGTTATGGTTGTCCATTGATGTGAAAGGTTGCTATTTGCTCCATTTTCAGTGAAACCTTATGTGATCTTGAAGTATGTGAAACAGTTTAGTTATTTTTTATGTATGATTTACATTTCACTTAGATATAAGTGTAACTTTGAAAATGATAAGAGTGCATGTCTAGAGAATGTTTATGGATGTACATACAGAGATTTTGATTATTCTAGAAATTATTTTTCAACTCTCTTAAGGTGAAATCCTAGGTTGTGCATGATTGAGGAAATGATTAGGACATTGTTTGAACCAATTGAGCCTTTCAACCTTATCTTGAATGATTTTATCATAGGTTCCCTTTTGAAGCCTTATAATTGTTTGGCCTCATATGTTTTTCATAATCATCATGTTCGTTAACCTGTTAACCATTCTAATGCATGTGAAAGCATTGCATTTTCTTCCTACCTTCATTGTTTGTTGAGTACATAATATATTATTTCTTGAAGTGAGTCTTGTGATTAGGGGTATTACTGATTCAATACAAAATGAACCTGAAGGAACCAGATGTAGTAAAAAAAAAGCATTGCTTTGCAAAATAAAAGGAAAAAATGAAAAGAAAATGAAAGAAAGAAAAAAGAAAGAAAAAAGAAAAAAGAAAAAAGAAAAGCAAAGCTTAAGAAAAGAAAAGTTTGAAAAACATCAAAATGGTTCTGGCAAGTTTTCTGCTTACATTGTTGAATACCCTGCTAATATCAGTTAATGACTCATGACTTGGAATAATATGTTTATGTTTCTTAATGTTTGTGTTATATCCTATCCTTTTTGTTCTTTAACTCATTACCATTGGCCTAACATTACAAGCTGTTAAAGTCCCTTTTGATCTTCAATTTTGTGCGATTTACATTAGTGGAGAGAGAGTTAAATTACAATTTTATGGATTTTATGATTTATATGCATGTGGGTTTATAAACTTATCCGGATGGGCATGACTTGATTAGGATAAGTTTATCTTGCATGTTTGTGGGAAAATGTGAATTACATGAAAAATGGCTGAATTGTTAGCATGTGAAGGATTGTATATGTGTGGAGCTGATTTTGAGGCATTTGCACTTTTTAAGGACTGATACAATCATTATTCACTAGCTGTGATTTAAATGAGAAAAATGAAATTTTAATAAATGTTGAATGATATTTGAGAATGAATTGTCAAGCTTGTTTACTTAGTCATACTTTGTTTTGCTCGAGGACTAGCAAAAATCTAAGTTTGGGGTGTGATAACTCTATGAAATGTAATTATTTGTGCCCCATAGCTGTGCTTTATTAATTGCTTAAGTCCTTGTTATTATGCATGTTTGGAAAGTTTTATGCTTATATTTGTAATATTCAATTCTGATACCTTCTATTATGATATTCAACAAATTGTGTGTATTATTTGATTGATTGAGTACATTTGCAATTGTTATTGATTTGGTGATTTCTCTATCATAGGAAGGGCTCCAAACAAGATGATATATGGAGCATTTATGCAAAAATGGGAAGAGAAAGCTAAATTGAAGACTAACACATCAACGTCGCAGTGCAAGCATATCAATGTCGCGGCATGGTACATCCCTTGCATCTAGACAGAGAGCTACACGCCACAGTGCAAGGATGTAATGTCGCGGCGTTGGTGACCTAAATGTACACGCGCTGCAGCGTAGGCATGTTAATGCCATCGCGTGACTCTATTTTCTGAGCCTATAAATATTATTTTATTAGATTTTAAAGATAGAGTTTTTAGGTTTTAGAGAAGCTACGACTGGAATTCACATTTTAGAGGCTGAGGAGGCCAGGGGAGTCAAGGTTGGAGGTCATCTTCTTCATGGAAGGAGATTCAAGCTTCAAAGATGATATCCATGAGCTTCCTCCCTTCTCTCTATGCTTTCCTTTCTCTTCCTTATCTCTTGAACACTGTTTCTGATGTATATTTTCGTGTTCAATGATTAGTTGAGTTGTATTTAGGGATTACTTTGGATCCTTGTATGAATATTGATATTTATGTAGTACTTTGAGTATATATTAATGTTTGGTTCTGTTTAATCATATGGATCTTAATGCTCTTGATTGTTTGATCAGCTTTTAAGTTATTTGATGAACCTAAACATACAAATTTGGATTTTAGATTATACGGATGGTTGATGCATGTTTGATTTCAATCAATTGGCTTGGATAAGTTAATTCGCTAATGGGATAGAAATATACCTTAGCCATGCATAGCGGGTGTTTGAGGATAGATCTTAATGAGTGGAGTTTGTACTAGTTCTCATGGAAACATAGTGAATTAGGCAAATGAAGTTATGGTTGATTGCACTAGACATAAGCTTTTAACTAAAGTAGATTCTCAAGCTAACTTAACTATTCATTAATGTTACTTAAAAGAATTGCATATCATTAAATGAAGTATGAGGTGAAAAAGGATTTCCTAAATTTCTAAACCATTATATTTACTTTCATTTATCGTTTTTATGTCTTTAGATTAGTTTTATTGCACTTTCCTCTATTATATATGCGTTAGTCATGGCAACCATCACCCAAGATGGGGGGTGAATTGGGTGAATACAAATTTTCAAAATAATTTTGAGAAATTATACATTTTGATATTTTCAATTAATACTTGCAGTGGAATAAGTCTAACTATTGTTGATTACTCAAAAATAACTTGTGTTATGGAATAAATTAAACAAATAAATTAGATATCAAATTCAACTCAAGCATATATAATTAAAATATAAGAAATAAAGGAGTTTGCATTAAGAAGAGCAAACACAGAATTTATCCTAGTTCAGCCACCAACCACTTATAGCCTATGTCTAGTTCTCAAGTAAACCACCTGAGATTTTCACTGTCACTTCAAGCTTGAACAGGTGCTTGAAACCTTTACAATTTAGAGCACTCTTCACACCTTGGGATACCTCACCCTTTGTGCTTAAGTCTCAACAATCAGGGATACCTCACCCTTACAATTTCTTTGAGGGTAGCCTCACCCTCTTTACAACAAATCAGAGTGTATAGAAAAAAGAAACTCTCACAAGAGTAGATGATACAATTTGAAGTTCTATGAAGCTCTCTAAGGATATCTCAAATTTTGGCAAAAAAGAGTACATAAATTTAGTAAAATATGAATCACAAATTAAAGCAAGAAAGAATTATTTTAGACAATTAGGTGTTATTAAAAGATGACCCAAAACCATGTATTTATAATGTTCTAAGAAAAAGAGCCGTTGGGGTATTAAATTTCAGCAATTCTCAAAAAATAGTCTTTGCGTGATTCTGGGTCATGTTTTTTCGAATAACAACATTGTTATTCGAATAAATCTTCAAAATCATATTCTGGAATGTTTTCTGGGTTATGTTATTCAAATAACACATTTGTTATTCGAATAAATCTTTAAAAACACATTCTGGAACATTTTCTAGGGTGTGTTATTTGAATAACACATCCCTTTATTCGAATAAACTATTCTAGTTTTGAAAACTGACTTTAAATTATCATAACTTCTTCATTTCTTATCCGTTTAAAGCAAATGACCACTCATTGAAAAGATCTTTGAGTCTATTTTCAAATGAAATATTTCAGAACAAAACTCAAAGTATTTTAAAAGTTTTAATAAAAAAAGTAACCAAAGGTCAATTTTACAAAACTCAAACTTGGCTATTTTTCATAGTTTTGAACTATTACCATAACTAGCTTTTCAAAACTTTTTTGTTGGACATTTTAGCATGTGAAAACCATTTGTAAAGATTTGAAAAATATATTTGAGATATCCATAAGGCTTCTTACATAAAGACCCCAAGTCCTATAAGCTATACCATTTAATCTTCCTTTGGACTTGGTCTTTGACATGACTTTGATGTTATCAATACCTTCATGAAATAGGCATTCACATTCTCCTTGAGTTGATCTTAATTAAGATCTGTTCCTTTCTTGTTGCAATGTTCACTTTTAGTACTTGGACTATCCTATAAAGTATTGCTCACTTAAACAAACATAGTTAGTCCAAATTCATAATTCAATATCTTCATATGCATGATTCATAAATATATAACTCTAGTTGTAACACCCCTCGATTTAATAGCCATGGCACAATCGTCATTATCCCGTAGTCACTAAATTTTTGGCGTGCTACAACTTCTTCATAATACTTTTCCAAATTTGAATATATATATTTTTCTTTATTTTATATATATAAAGGAAATATGAGCCACGAATGCAATAATACATAATTCGTCGTTAACAAATATGATTTAAGAGAATATATATAAAATACAGTACATAGGACTAAATTAATTAAGTTAAAGCATATAGAGCATGGCGCATTCCTCATATCACTCATAATGAAATACATCAAGATTTACTTCAAAATGTAAATATATTAAAAATACACCATAAAAAAATTAATGCAAAAGAAAACATAAACTACCCATAAGACATCCCTGTCTAAGGAGTTGGGTACTCCATCGGATCCACCTCGGGATCCTCCCCCGAATCGTCTGAAGATATAAGTACAGGACCGAGTGCGGTCCCACGGGCAGGTGCCCTAGCAGCTGATGCCATGGAATCCTCGTCGTCACGAGGAGTGCAAATCGAATTGCCCCATAGCTCCTGGATAGGCAGAGCAAACTCCAAATGCACAGATGTAGTAAGCATTAAGATAGGATCTCCATCATGAGTCCTCCTGATAGTCAGTATCAGATCCCCAACATATCGTACCAGCTCTCTAGCCCAATCGACTCGCCACGCGTTAGCACCACCAGTGAACACAATTCGAATGAACCCAATAGAACCCCTTCGCGACGACATCACCGGATGCAGTGGGTCAAACCAAGAAAGTCCAAAAGAATCCAACCTCGTTCCTACTTACAGTCTTTAACCAAGAATTTACATAGAACAAGAAAAGTACAAGAAAGAGGTGAGACATCCTACTTAATTACCAATTATGGCAGTAAGAAACAGAAACGGCATAGGACGCCCATGTAGCATTACAAGAAATATAAATAGTATCAAGAGGCAGATATTAAACAACTTAGCAGTTTCAGGTAATTATAACATCGATAAGATAGCAAATCCAATCATCCCATAAATTAAATGGCAAGTAATATATATGTGTTCACTATGCACATGTGCATGATAACCAAATCCTACTCCATGGAGTTAGACACGAACATCAGAGTGAATGATCAGGGAGACATGCCAGTATCTCGTTCACCTTGGACCAAGTGCTTACCATAAATGGTCAATCAATAATGTTGTGCATAGCCTCTATACAGCGACATTCTCACAAGATCGCGATATAGGACAATGCTCAGTCAAGATCGTCGGTGCATTTGCATCGGTTTGTCCCACGGTCCAGCGGGGCTACCGACTGCCCGCTGTGAGACGCTCGTGCCCCGACGCCCTCAAGGTCAACAGCAGGACCCACACTAGTCTATTTGCACCGGCACTAAGGTATGATTCAACTCCTAGGCAACATGGCCTTGACAAATAGTCCACCGGACTTTCACAATGCATGATGACTCCATGCATATATCAGGTAATGATTATTATTACATACTTTTTCGTAATATGCCACAATTGGCCACAGTAAGCATCAACACATCATTGGTCCCTCACATGGACCCACAAGATCATATTATCAGTATTTAAATGAAATAATACATTTCCAATGTTTATTATGAATTCTCACTTACACTCTTAATTCTTGTTTCTCATATTCAATTAATCCTCAATTAATACATTATACTTTTAGGCACATTCTGAAATTACGCTTAACTTTCTATACCCTTCTTAATAAGTTTCTTTTTTTGAGAAATGCTATCACATTATTTATTTACTCATTATTATTTTAATTACATAAGTCCATCATTAAATCTTAAACCTAATTCCCTTAACATGATTTAAATTGGATCATTTGTCATTCTTACTTGCACTCATGGTCTTACTTTAATTAGAATTTGTTCTAAGTCTTTGGATAAATCTTCATTCTTGGTTCTTTCCATTTTATGAAGCCCTAATTGCTTCCTAATTAATCATTTAATTAAGTATCAATTCAATTTAATTTTTCTTATGAAGTTCTTTTCGTTATTGGGTTCTTACTTTAAACTTAGTCTTATTCACTTGAGGAATTTATTTCTAAGTCTTACCAAGTCTCACACATCCTTATTTATCTTTAAGGTCCAAGGAATTCCTTTAAATTACTAAATTTATTTCCTTCCATTACATAATTCTCTTATTTATTTACTTGATTAATTAAATGTCATAGTTGTATAAAGTTACATGATTAGGCCATTTTGAACCCTAGAGGCCGTGAGCCTCACTAATTCTTAGGATTCCAATTTTTCATTCCATTAATTACATGTTGTCAACTTAATTAGCTATGTCTTCCACTTGTTATAAAATTTCACCAAGAACCCTAATTTAAGGCCCCAAAACCTGAGCTTCATGGAAGAGGACCAAGTCATTTTTGCTTCCAAATCAAGATTCCAATCCATCCAAACACATACATATACATAATCAATCAATCAAATAACCTAAACAATTTAACAACAACATGTAATCATATAAATCATACAAATAAAGAATAACTCTCAATAGGATTTTCTCACAATCAATCACAACACAATGTTCCTTACTACCAAGAGAGGTTGAAGAGGATTATCTCCTTTTTACCTAGAGGAGAAAACAAACAATAGAACTCCCTTGAAGCTCCTTTGAATTTTCGGATTCCACCAACACCAAAACCCTAGAGCATCAAACTTTCACAAGAATCACAATCAAAGCTTGAAAAAGGCATCCAGTGTCACCATAGTGACCATGGATCACGAAAATGAAGAGAAAAGGGTGAGGAACTAAGAACCTTACCCAAAAGCTTGAAGCTTTGTCTTGGATGACAATGGAGGAAAAGTTGGTTTTTGAAGAAAACCTTTCAAATAGAAGTTGTAGAGGAGGTTGAGAGGAGTATAGAAATAGTGTTTGGAAAGAGAAAAGTGAAGAAAAATGGTGGAGGAGGGCTGCAATTTCGTGGCTATGGAGGAGGATAGAGAGAAGGAGGAGAAAAAGCTTGAAAAAGATGAAGGTAGAGAGAGAAAGTGCATAGGAAAATGAATGAACACTTTTTGGTTTTGAAATTAAAGTAGTATAATTAATTACATGAAAGCACAAATTTTCCCCCTCTAAAGTGTGCAGCAGCCGTGAGTGGAGTGTGAGGGAGGAGAAAGAAAAATTGGTTGGCTTCCTTGGGAAGCTTGGAGGAAATTTCCTAGAAGCTTCCTTGAGAAGCTTTGCACAATTCTCAATAAAGTGCAAAGTAAGCTTGTCTCCTAAATTAAATACTCTTGAGTAGATGATTAATTACACTATTAGAATTATTTTTCCAGTGAATAAAGGTTACAGTTGATGAAAATAATATTTTATTATTCATCGGATAATTTTATGATACAGCGATTTTATTTATCAAATAAAACCTCGAAGAACGTAAACTTCGTAAACTGTGCCCGACCTCAGGTTTAGTAAGATCCCCCGTCGACACATCCATAGTTCAAGGTTTTCCAGCCTCAAGGAAAACATTTCATTATCCCGGCTTCGTTCAGTGCGCACGTAAAACAAGAAATATATTAAAATATTTGACGTTTTCAGAAAATTCTAGAAAAATTCTCAAAAATCACAAATATTAGATAAATGACTATTCATCATGAAACAAACAATTTTAGGAGTGTTACACTGACTTTGTGCAGTGTGCACGTAAAATGAGAAATATATTAAAATATTCAACATTTCTGAAAAATCCCAGAAAAATTCCCAAAAATTACAAATATTGAGAAATGATTATTCATGATGAAACAAATAATTTTTGAAGTGTTACACTGACTCTGCTCAGTGTATATGCAAAACGAGGAATATATTAAAATATTCGACGTTTCAGGAAAATTCCAGAAAAATTCTCAAAAATCACAAATATTATAAAATGACTATTTATGATGAATGAGATAATTTTCGGGATGTTACACTAGTTAGTTTAACATGCATATAAGAATTTCATAGATACATCCAAATAAGATATTTATCAATTACTAATGGATATGCTCTATATAGGATGCAACAAAGAACATATGCAAAGTATTCTTTTTGTCTTGTATTTGTCATCATCAAAACTTAACATATTAAACCATTTGGGGCAAACTTATTTCCACAATATGTTCTTGAATAGAAATAGCTAAGCTATTGGTTGATATTTAGTATTAGAAAGCCAATTTCATCCTCATGGGAACGATCTCTTACTCTGTATCTGTATTACTTGAATGACCCGTGCACTTGCAGTAAGAAAATGGGCTAATAAGTTTTTGGTCAAGAAAATAAGTTTTTATCTTATGAAAAGACCAAGAATTTGCTATCAACTCATAAAGAGACTATGTGGCATCATAGTCACCAAAAGACTCAAATCCCTAAAACTCTCGAGAAGTTCACTCTCTTGGACCATCATTCGGGACACATATAGGGATTTCCTACTTAGTGCATCAGCCACTACATTGGTTTTACCCAGATGATAATTTAGCTCAAAGTCTTAATCCTTTAAAAATTCTATCCATCTTCTTTGCCTCACGGTCGCTAAACACCTCAAACTGGACTCCATAGAGATAATGCCTCCAAATCTTTAAGGCAAACACTATAACTGCTAACTCCAAATCATGCGTAGGGTAGTTCTCTTCATGTGGTCTTAACTGCCTTGATGCATAGGCAACTACTCTCCTATTTTGCATCAGAACACACCCCAGTCCCATCTTTGAAGCATCACAGTATACTTCAAGGTCCTCATGGGGATCTAAAATCACCAACATTGGCGTAGTAGTCAACCTCTTCTTTAACTCTTAAAAACTATTCTCATAGTCTTGAGTCCACTCAAAAGTACTACCCTTCCTAGTCAACTTAGTCAAAGGTAACACTAACTGAGAAAAACCATTTATGAACCTTCGATAATACCCATCCAGACTTATAAAGCTCTTGATCTCCATCACATTAGTGGGTCTCTCCCACTATAACACTGCTTTTACTTTGTTAGGGTCCATAGAAATTCCTCCTTGAGAAATAACATAACCCAAAAACTAAACTTTCGTTAGCCAAAACTCTCACTTGGACAATTTGCAAACAATTTCTTCTCTTTAAGGATATCTCAAACTATCCTGACATGCTGCTCATGTTCTTCCATTGTCTTTGAATAGATAAGGATGTCATCAATAAACACTACCATAAACTTGTCTAGGTAAGGTCTAAAAACTTTGTTCATATAATCCATAAACACTACTGGAGCATTCGTCAACCCAAAAGATATAACAAGATACTCATAATGTCCATACCAAGTTCTAAAAGCGGTCTTAGGGATATCCTCTACGCTAACCCTGATTTGATGATATCTAGATCTCAGATTAATCTTGGAAAACACTGAACTCCTCTTAATTGGTCTATGAGATCATCTATTCTAGGAAATGTGTAACATCCTAATATTAGTATCCCAATGTATATGACATACAAGGAGATACTTAGCATTACAATGTCACTACCTACGTACTAATATGACAAATATATCCATAATGTTCATTGGAAACATTAAAGAGAGCCATATGAAATGCGGAAAACACAACATTTATATCATAATGCATCAATATACATATACATAATTAGCCTTAGCAAAGGCTCAAAGTATTACATAACATTTTACATTATAATGAAGTACTAAGAGATACAACATCTGTAACATAAGCTATAAGCTACTCTAGTCCTTAGCTTCCTTTTTCTTCTTACTCTTGGAAGAAGTTTCACATGGAATTACATGAACACAGCGGGGTAAGAAACTATATTCTCAGTATGAGTAATCAAAACCAACATATATAACATAATAAACATAATTTTAACACATGCTAAGTAACATATGTCTAATGCTTCTATAAGGTCTAACCATAGTATTTAGATAAACCAAGTTAACATACATTTCATACATACATACTTAGTCCAACATAGAACCAATATGTTAAGCTTAGGAACATTGGTTTAGTATATTATCTTGTGGTAAATAGAGGAAGAACTCATCCTCACATCACACATATCCTAACATACTGAGAAGTTCAGGCTAAATCCTTATTCAATTGTTCAAAAAAACCTTACAAACTCCCCACTTATCTCCCTTGACCTTAGTACATCGAGATATCAGGGTTATGTCCTTACTCAAAAGAGTCTTTCAGACACCCATCTATCCCCCTTGGCCTTCATGAATAGGCATCAAAGGATACTCACAAAGGTCAATACTACCAATCCTTCCCATCATACATATATCTAAATACTAACTCATCACTCATTACTCTTAAGTGACATACATTACCACTAAGTGGCCTAAGGTGTTAGATACTAACCTGAAGCAAACCATAACTATTGAATGTTCAAAGGTTTAAACTTTCTCTTCTATGTTAGGTGATAATTTCTCTCTTGAAAATAACCCTATTTGTACCTTAACCCTCCTTAGGAAGCATACATAAATGATTCCAGCTAGTCAAGGTTCTCAAAACATCAAATTCAACTTTATTTTGAATTCTGCATTAGGTGCCTAAGTTCTCATTGAGCGTCTAAGTGCTCACTAGGCAGGGATCAGGCCTGTGCTATTTTTGTGCCGCGTGATAATCACATATTTTATACATTAATAAACCCTCATTTTTAGTCTTTTACACTCTCCATGTACTTAATTGATTGAGTTTGGTTATGTTTTGTAAGTTTGGACTCAAATTGGACTTAATTGATTTTTTTAGCATGATTTACGCCTTACACTATTTTTGTATTTTGGCCATTTCTTGAGTTCTAAATGTCTGCTAATTATGCGTTTTACCTTATTGGAAAGATAAAAGAGAGCTCTACAACTTTGATAAAGAGCTTAAGGTCAAAGTCAGACATCTAGTAGAACTAATTGTGCTTGGAATTCAGAATATGAGTTTTGTGATTGGAACTTGAATAGTGTGCAGTAATTAGAGCATAACTTAGGCTGTAAGATCTGGATTGGGCTGAAATTTTGGTATCTACAAGTTAAGATCCATATCTACAACTTTCATGAGAACACAAGACTCAATTCGGACTCCTTGGAGGTCATATTGGGCTTGGAAGTCAGAACAGAGGAGCTGTAATCGAGCCTGAATACTGTGCATAAATAGGGTCATATCTCGGGATGTAGATGGCCTTTTGAGGTGATTCTGGTAGCATTTGAAAGTTAAGATCCAAGCCTACAACTTTCATGAAGACCACATTTCAATATTCTGATGCATAATGACTTCAAAACTAAATGATTTCAGAGACAAAGAATTTCCATAATTTTTCACTCACCAAAAGTCATTTGACATTTTCCACTCATTTTCACTCATCCACTCACTCATGACTCAGCCCCCTTGTCATTTTGTATCCCTAATCCTCTATAAAAGGGAGTTTTGGCTATTCATTGGGGAGTCTTGGTGTTAGATATCAAGATCATATTATTTTGTTGTTTGATCATCTTGTTGTAACTTTCTTTTGTAAATATTGAAGTTATGTTCTTCTTCTTCTTCTTCTCTCTTTCTTTCTTCTTGTCTGTGAGTAACTAATTTTCATTTTACTTGGGTGAAAGAGTGAAGCTCTTAGTAATGAAATAAGGTTAGATTCATTTCTTTATTGTGCTTAAATGATATATTTTCAAGTGGTCATTATACGTGTTGTATTTTGTTTGCAATCAATTTAGAAACCCTCCTTGTAAAGTGGAGATTTTGATTCATTATAGATAAGAGGTTGGCACATTGAATGCTTGAACCCATTTATAAGTGGTGGTGTTAATAAATAATTAAAAGAATCATAATATAATTATGTATATAATTTTTAATGAACTTTGATTGTTGTATTTTTCGATTGGAACCTCCATTATGTGTGGATTCCAATTGAGTTATAAAAAAAATTAATCTTGTCCTTATTTTATTTACCAATAGTGGATATCATAACCCAAGTAAATCTTTTTTATTTGTGACTAAGTTTTATCACTTTTATTATTATGACAAAATATTTTCCTTATGTCAAATAATTTTTTCTTCATCAATTCCTTGTGGATCGACCTTGGACTCCCGAGAATTTATTAATTGAAATAACCTGCACTTAGGTTTGTAACTTTTAATCCACATCAAGTTTTTTGGCGCCATTGCTGGGGACTTGATTTGAAGAACAAATTTATAGTGTAAATAATTTGTATATATATATATATTTTTATAATTTTTTTCCAAAGGATCTTGTGTATATATATATATTTTTTTTCTACTCTTTTCATTTTTTTTCTTTGTACTTACTAATGTACTAACTTAGTGGGGGAAACTCTCCTTTTTTTGTATTTTACTTTCTAAACTTTATTTTATGTACTTTACTTTTTGTATTTTATTTCTAACTTTCTAACTTACTAACCTTTTAATTTTCTTACTTACTAACTTACTAACTATCTAACTTTTTATTTTATCAGCTATCTAACTTTTTACTTTACCTGCTTCTAACATTTTAATTTACTTGCTTCTAACATTTTAATTTATCTGCATGCTAACTTTTTAATTTTTCTGCTTATTAACTTATTTGGTAGTTGGTTTATACCACACCTTTGTTAATATTTATTTACCAAGTGTTAATATATATTTGGTGGCTGGTTTGTACCACATCTTTGTTAATATTTAATGGACGGTTTATATCGCCAGCTTGTACATTTTATTTTATATTTTAAGTTACTTATTTATGCTTAATTGGTATTGTGATTCAAATTCTGGTCGTTTGGTTAAAGTTAATCCTAGTACTTTACATATTGATTTTTTCGAATCACAATCACACATATTAAACACAATGGCTGAAAATGAAAGTGTGCATGATGAACATGAAAATCAACCGTTGCAAACCATGCGTGAGTATTTGCAACCATCTCAAAATTCTAGTCCATCATGTTTTGTCTATCCACTCAATGCTAACAATTTTAGATTCAAACCAGGTATGATTTCTTTACTTCCTAATTTCCATGATTTAGAATCTGAAAACTCATATTTATATCTACAAGAATTTGAGGAAGTATGTACTACTTTTAATGATCGAACTTGCACTAAAGAGGTTGTTAAGCTTAAGTTGTTTCCTTTTTCTTTGAAAGATAAAGCAAAAACTTAGCTTAACGCTTTGAAACCAAGATCAATTGGCACATGGCAAGAAATGCAAGGTGAGGTTTTAAAGAAATTTTTTTCAACACATAAAACTAATGCTTTGAAAAGATAAATACAAAATTTTTCCCAAAACTCAAATGAAGCATATTTTCAAAGTTGGGAATGTTTTAAAGATTTGTTAAATTCTTGCCCACATCATGGTTTTGAAAAATGGCGCACTATAAGCTTCTTTTATGAAGGGTTAACACCCGAAACTAAATAATTTGTGAAAACAATGTGCAATAGTGAGTTTTTTGATAAAGAACCTGAAGAAACTTTAGACTATTTAGACCATTTGGCTAAAAATTCAATTAGATATAATCTTACAAAAGCTAGTAAAGGAAAATATCATCTTAGTCAAGAAGAAGATCTAAATGCTAGGTTTGCTAGTTTGACTAGAAAGGTTGAAGCCATGGAATCAGGGAAAGTAAAAGAAATCAAATCTGTGCAAAATGAAGAAATTTGTAGCATTTGTGATGAATTGGGACACTCAACATATGAATGTCCAAAAATTTCTGTTTTTAAAGAAGTTGTGCATGAACAAGTAAATGCAATGAACAATTTTAAAAAGCCATTCACTTCTTTTTTAGATATATATAATCCGGGATGGAGAAATCACCCAAACTTCAGTTGGAGGACTAACAATCAGGCATAATTCATGCAACCACCACCTCCTCAGGTATACCAGGATTCACAATATTCTCAAGGATATGCACCTTATGTCCCACCATATAGGAAAAACCTTGAGGGAACATTGCATGCATTCATGGAAAAGCAAGAGGCTATTAATAACCAAAACATTCAAGCCATGATTGACATAAAAGACACTCTTACTAAACTTTCTTCTGTACTTGCCATTCACGAGAAAGGAAAATTTTCCTTTCAACCTCAACCAAATCCCAAGAGTCAGTATAGCCTAAATGAGGGTAGTTCAAAAAGCCAACAAATAGATTAAGTCAAGTCAGTGATAGCTCTTAGGAGTGGAAAGGTTGTTGAAAAATAAATTCCTGAACCTTGTGAGAAAAATGATGAGTCAAGTCCCAAAGATGAGGAAGGAGTTGATAAGTCACTTAGCCAAACAGAGACCAAACCCTCGCCTTCACCCCCATATCCTCAAGCATTAAACAATTCAAGTAAAGTAAGCCATAACAGTGACATTTTTGAAATCCTTAAAGAAATGAAGGTCAATATTCCTCTGTTAGATGCTATCAAACAGATTCCTTGTTATGCCAAATTTTTGAAAGACTTGTGCACTGTTAAAAGGAAACATAATGTGAAAAAGAATGCCTTTTTGACTGAACAGGTAAGTTCCATTATTCAGAACAATAATGCGTTGAAATATAAAGTCTCTAGCTGTCCTATAGTTTCATGCATTATTGGAGAACATAAAATTGAACGAGCTTTACTTGATCTTGGTGCTAGTGTTAATTTGCTTCCATATTCAGTTTATCAACAACTCAACCAAGGTGAGTTAAAACCAACTTCTATAACTCTTCTACTTGCCGATAGATCAATTAAAACTCCAAAAGGAATAGTGGAAGATGTGTTAGTACAAGTTGATAAATTCATATATCCTGTGGATTTTATTGTCTTGGAAACTGAACCTATGGAAAATAGTAGCAAGTCAATTCCTGTTATTTTAGGTCGCCCATTTATAGCAACATCTAATGCTTTGATTGTAACACCCGCACTTAGGGTATCACATTTAAGACTAATCCTAATAAAACTTACCCAAGTTGTAAAAGAATTAATCATGTAAAAATGTCAATTTTAAAATTTCGTTTGTGGAATAAAATAAAATAAGTAAACCAAATTAAAACATTAGTAAAACTTGTAATAAACACACCAAAATATATATATGTACATCATATTACAGAACTTGTTCAAATAATTTACATAAATACAACCTTGTTTCAAAAGTAAAATACAAATATAACTATTACGCAATACTCTAAAAATAGACCTAAGGATTTGGTTCCTCGGAAGGATCCTCCTCCTCTTCCGCCTCTACATTGTTATCAAATAACCCAGGCGAATGCAGTAGCCTCATAGGGGTCCTTGCGGAAGACACCATAGAGTCCTCAAGCGAAGTATAAGTAGCGCCACCCCAGAGATCACGAATGGGCATCGTGAATTCTAGGCGCATTGACGCATGTTGTGTCAAAACAGGGATCCCATTAAGGGTCCCACTCAAGTTTAGAGTCAGATCTCCCGTATAAACAAAATGTTAGTTATCATTATCGAACCTCCATGCATCAGTCCCCCCATGGAACTGTACCTGGACAAAACCTAACATTTGTCGCCTCGCTGCCATCTCAACCAACAAACAAACAACTAGTGATGGTAAATAGAATTACCAGCTTCTTCGTCCCCCCGGTCTTTATCAAACGTACATTGCAAAACAAATACAATATAATAAAGAGGCGAGATCCCCTACATCAATACTAGTATGGCAAGAGAGAAAATAACAACAAGCAAACAGATACAATATTAACGCTTTTAAATCACATTATCACATCACAGACAATAAATTATATAAGTATAATTAACACATAAATATGTTGACCAACTATGCATATGCACACAGACTCATTCCTACTCCATGGAGCTAAACACAGTTTCAGAGTGATTGATCTAGAATACATGTCTGTCACTCAGCTACTGTGGCCAATAATGCTATGATATATCAATTTATCAATGTGCACATCAAGGCATTGGATAAGACATTTTCCACCAAATCTCGATATAGGACAGTGTCTTGGTCCGGATTGTCGGTGTGTTTGTATCGGTCTACCCCACGGACAGAAGAGCTACCAACTGTCCATTGTGAGGTACTCGCCCCCTGACGCCCTCAAGGTCAACAAGTGACTTACACTTATCTACTCGCACCCGTACTGAGGTGTAGTTCATCTTCTAGGCATACAACCTTAACCAAACAAGTGAATACACTTTTGTATGCATGATATATAATTCAAACACATATACTATTATTATTTTTACAATACTTCATGTATCCTCGCCTTTCCTTGGTGGTATCAATATTCAACACAACCGGCCCACCACAATTGCCTGATAGCAAACTGCTGTTTATACTCAATCGCGTAGCGATATTATGGAACATTTTTCTTATGTTTTTAAATCGTGTAAGGATTTTCCAACGTTTTCTAAATCGCGTAAACATTTATTGCATTTTCTCAATCGCGTAGCCTAAAATTACTATTTTTGAGTCGCGTAAAGATTTTTCAAAGTATTTTCAATCGCATAAAATATTTCTAACACATTTTAAACCAAAAATAATGTTTTTTTCATTTAATATTAAAAATTTGAATTTATTTTCATTATTTACATAATAGTCCCTCTTTAAATAATATTTCCAATATAGTCCATCTTTAAAGAATATTTTCAATATAGTCTCTCTTTAAATAATATTTTCAATATAGTCCCTCTAAAAATCAGTATTTCTACTATTTCCCAAAAAAATTGTGCTTCTTTAATTTACTTGGGATATTACAGTTCAAAATTTTCAAACGCGCTTCAAAACCCATAGGGTGAGCTATACGTCAGTAAATTTCAAGTATTCACTTTTATTTCACTACATAACTTAATTAGGCCAATTTTAGTTCTAAAAATTAAATTACTTTCATTTTAAATTCCTAAAATTACCAAATTGAGTTCATACTATTAAAACACCTAAGTTTACACTTAGTAAAATAATTTTGGATCTTGATCATCAAAAATTGACATGTTGGCCGAATTCATATAATGCTTCAAAATTCAAATATAAATCATTTTCTAACACTTTAATCCTTATAAACTCACTTAATTAAATTTCTTGTCACAAAATCCTTTAATCCTCAATTAGGAAAATAATTTAGGACTCTTGGTCCCCTTTGTGGTGATGAGGTCATGTGCCTCTAGGCTCTTTGAGACCTTCATACAATTTTCCTCATCATGTTATTCACATCCTAAATTACACACAAATTTGCATGCTTTACAATTCACACGTACAAGCATATTATCAAAGCTATAATTATACCAACACATATGCAAGCATAATTTCAAAACTAAAAACACAACAAGCACAAACAAAAAGATCTTAAACAAGCAAGTGAATAAATCCTTATGAATTTTTCACCACAAACAATCCATTTCCTCACCACCAACACGTAGTTGATGAGGTTAATCTCCCTCTTACCTCAAGGAAGACAATAACTTCAAGTTCCTCCTTCCTCTTGAATTCGTGTGACACCAAGAAAAATCCTAAGCAATGTTAAACAAATCTAAAAGTCATAAACAACGGTTGAAAACAATAAACCATGGATCAATCATGGTCAAGAAAATCAAAAATCCAACTTAGGATTAAAGATTCAAGAAATTACCTTTGATGTAGGAAATCAAAGCTTGCTTTTTGAAGCACTTAGAGAAGGATTTTGATAAAACTTTCTAAAGGAAAAATGTTTAGGATGATGTTTGGGTTTAGAAAGTAAGATGAGATGAAATTATAGAAGTGTGGAGGTGAGGTCTTGGTAGGTAGGCCGAAACTTCAAAGGAAAAAGGAGAGAAAGTGTTCTTGTGTTCTTGAGTGGTCTTGAACTTTGAGAGAAAAAGATGAAGGCATGATATTATAAGGTGTGATTAAATGAAGATGGATAGCTATATTTTCCTTGCATTTCCGTGGAGTTAGTGTGTAGGAGAAATCATTGTTTATTCATGGTAATAAAACATCACATGCATTTTCACATGGCTTAAGTCATTATGAAGTCATCAAATGGTCATTTAGATCATTCAAGATCCTTTTAGAAGGCCTTGTGGCCGTGTGACTCATAGGGAAAGGGAACTAAATTGATTCCATTCTAATTCCCTAGTACACTTGAATTATCTAGTTACTTCATCTAGTTACACTTAAACTAATTTAGTTAGGATCTCCAGTTACATTCTAACTAGTTAGTTACATCATTAGGTCATTGTTATGTCATGTTTCTAGATGATTAGATATTTTCCTAGTACTAGATTCTAAGTATTTAGTAACTAAGTTAGTTCCATTTAGTTACTAGTTAAGCTAATTAGGGTAACTTAGTTAGTTTTTCTAGTTACTTAGTAACTAGTCCAACCATTTATATTGACCATTTTCTACTGGTCTAGAAAAAGTCCAACCACTAATGTTGACTCATTTCTATTGGTTCATTTTAAAATAAGTTACAGAAATTATTCTCAGTCTATTTTCTGACAAATAAAATATGACGGGTCCATTACTCGGTAACAGAAGCTGTTGTTAATAAAATAATGAATATTTTCTCACAAAATATTTTTATTTCACAGATAAATTCTAAAAATTAAAAAATTTGATTTCGTGTCTCTCAGATTCGGGTTTAGTAAGATCCCCCGTCTCCGAATAAATCAAATAAGAATTTCCCCGACTCAAAAATTATTATTTTTCTGACTAGGAGCAAATCTCACACAACGATAAAAAATAGTCTCGGAATAGTCAAAATAATTTTATATCATACAGAAAACACAAAATAGTACAATTCAAGCATTACTGTCAAATAACCAAAATTTGGGGTGTTACAACTCTCCCCCACTAAAAAGAATTTCTTCCCCAAAATTGATCATGCATTAAAACAATTGAGGATATTGTTCCCTCATTTTCTCCTCCAGTTCCCAAGTAGCATCACCAGTCGTCTCATTCCAGATCACTTTCACTAAACGAATTGCTTTGCCCCTGAGCTGCTTCATCCTCATGTCTTCAATCTTAACAGGAAGTGCCTCATATGTCAAATTTTCTTTCAAATGCACTTCATCGGGCTAAATGGCATGCGAAGGATCGGGAATATACTTTCTTAATTGGGACACATGGAAAACATTATGTAGGTTTGAGAGAAAAGGCGGTAAAGCTATTTGGTATGCAACTGGACCTATCCGACGAATAATTTGGTATGGTCCAATGAATTTAGGAGTGAGTTTTCTGGACTTTAGAACCCTGCCAACACCAGTCATAGGTCTTACTCGCAAAAACACATGCTCACCTTCCTCAAATTCAAGAGGTCTTCTCCTTTTGTCAGCATAAATTTTCTGTCTGCTCTGAGTTGCCCTCATTTTCTCTTGAATCAACTTTACCTTCTCTATTGTTTGCTACACCATTTCGGGTCAGATGGTCATACTTTCCCCATCCTGATACCAATACAAAGGTGTTCGGCATTGTCGTCCGTAAAGCGCCTCATAGGGTGCTATCCCTATGCTTGAGTGAAAACTGTTATTATAGGTGAATTCCACCAAAGGTAAGAATTCATCCCAACTCCCTCGTTGTTCTAACACACAAGCTCTAAGCAGATCTTTCATTGACTATATAGTTCTTTCAGTTTGTCCATCAGTTTGCGGATGATAGGCTGAACTCAAACGTAGTTTAGTCCCCATTGCTTCATATAAGCTTTGCCAAAATCTCAATGTAAACCTTGGATCTCTATCAGATATGATGCTAGAAGGTACACCGTGAAGTTTCATTATTTCACCAATGAACACCTGGGTCAACTTCTCCATTGGATACTTGATATTGATTGGCAAGAAGTAAGCAGAATTCATAAGCTGATCAACTATGACCTAAATAGAATCGTATCCTTTCCTTGTCTTTGGTAACGCTGTAACAAAATCTATACCAATACTATCCCATTTCCATTTTGGAATTGTTAGGGGCTGTAACATGCCTACTGGTTGTTGGGGTTCAACTTTTGCTTTTTGGCATACTAGACAAGATGCTACGTACTCAGCAACATCTCTCTTCATCCCAGGCCACCAAAATAAATGTTTCAGATCTTGATACATCCTGGTCATCGCAGGATGTATACTCAATCTACTGGTATGTGCTTCACCAAGAATTGCCTTCTTAAGATCAGAATCATCAGGTATACAAATTCTGTCTTTAAACCTTAAGACCCTATCAGATTCTTCTTTAGCCGTTGCCTTATGAACTTGCTTCAAAAACTCTCTCTCATTCTACAAAAATTGGTCATCTTCCTACTTCTCTCAAATTTTTTCCAGCAGATCATTCAGAATAGTGACCATGTTCAGACTCATTCTTCTAGGTGATAATTCCACTAATAACTATATATCTCTAAACTATTCAATCAACTTTTCCTCCTTAATCATCATAGCAGAAATACTGAGCATCTTTCGACTCAAGGCATCTGCCATGACATTCATTTTCCTAGGGTGATACTAGAGTTGAAAGTCATAATCCTTTAAGAATTCCAACCATCTCCTCTGCCTCATGTTCGATTCCTTTTGATCAAACAAATACTTTAAACTTTTGTGATCACTAAAGACATTGAACGTAGCTCCATAAAGAAAATGCCTCCAAATCTTTAACGCAAAAACAACCGCAGCTAACTCCAAGTCATGTGTTGGATAATTCCTTTTATGAACCTTTAACTGTCTAGAAGCATACGCTACAACATTTCTATTCTGCATCAGCACACATCCTAACCCTTGATAAGAAGCATCGCAGTACACCTCCAAAGATTCATTCGGATCTGGTAGAATCAGCACTGGTGCAGTAGTCAACTTCTTCTTCAATTCTTGAAAACTCTCTTCGCACTTATTCGTCTAATCAAAAGCTTGGTTCTTCCTTGTAAGTTGTGTAAGAAGTCTGACTATCTTGGAGAAACCTTCAATAAACCTTCGATAATATCCAGCTAATCCAACAAAACTCCAGATCTCTATCACAGTCTTTGGTCTTTCCCATTGAAGAACCATCTCCACCTTTGCTGGATCCACTGCAATTCCATTTTTGGAAATTACATGACCCAGAAACTGAACTTCTTCCAACCAAAATTCGCATTTTGACAACTTCGCATACAACTTCTTTTCTTTCAAAATCTAAAGAACTATACTGAGATGTTCAGCATGCTCTTCCTAATTCTGGGAGTAAATTAGAATGTCATCGATAAAAATACCGACAAATCTATCTAGGTATGGATGAAAGATCCTATTCATGTAATCCATGAATATAGCAAGAGCATTCATCACACTAAATGGCATCACAAGATATTCATAATGACCATAACACGTCTGAAAAGCTGTCTTAGGTATATCCTCAACCTTGACACGAATCTGATGATAACCTGATCACAGATCTATCTTTGAGAAAATAGCTGCTCCTTTTAGTTGGTCCATCAAATCATCGATCCTTGGCAGTGGATACTTATTCTTTATCGTAACCTTGTTCAGCTGGTGCTAGTCTACATATAAACGTGAAGTTCCATCCTTCTTCTTAACTAACAACACTGGAGCTCTCCAGGGTGAAACACTAGGTCTCACAAACTATTTTTCCAAAAACTCCTCTAATTGCTTCTTCAACTCTGCTAACTTCGATGGTGATATACAGTACGGTGCAATCGATATGGGAGCCGCTCCTGGTACAGGATCGATAGTAAACTCTATCTCTCTTTCTGGTGGTAATCCAGGTACTTCATTAGGGAAAACTTCAAGAAACTCGTTCATGACACAAATAGCATTCACATCTTTCTCATTCTTAACTTCTAAAGAAGATAGCAACATGTATCCTTAGGCTCTATCCCTTAATAAAGATTCGACTTGTTTAGCAGTTATAAATTCAGAAACCTCATCAGGAAAAACTAAGGTCATTCTAGAACAATCTAATAGGATATGGTTAGAAGATAATCAATCCATCCCTAAGATTATATCGATATCAACAAGAGGTAAACAAATCAAATTAACAGAAAAAACTCAATTTTTTATAGTAATAGGACAATTCAGGCATATTTTAGTAGTACTAACTGGTTTGGCAGTAGGGGTCAAAACAATCAATTGGAAGTTTAAAGAAGACACAGGCAATCCCAAATGATCCACACAGTCATATACAATAAATGAATGAGTTGCACCCGAATCATATAGTACAATTAAAAGATTACCTGAGATGACATCTTCTCCCTGAATAAGATCTTCAGACTGGGAGGCCTCAGCTCCACTCATAGTATAAACTCATCCACCAACTGGCGGACATTGCTTACTGATGGCTCCATCTTTGCTTGATTACAATCTCTAGAGACGTGACCAGGCTTACTGCATCTACAATAAATTATGCCTTTGATCGAACAATCTCTCATCATGTGACCTTTCCCGCACTTCAGGCATTTCGTTAGCGATACTGCAGTCTGATTGAATCGATTGCCACTTAGACCACCTCCACGAGGTTGCTGACTTCCCAAAGGTCAATAATACGACTTTCGTTGAAACTAGTTGTTATTGTTGTTATCTCCCCTTTGGAACCTAGTCGATCCAAAGTTATGGTTCCTGTTATCACGTGCTGGCTCCAACCCTTCTAGCCTACAGCACATATCCATCAGTGTTGAAAACTTATTCACGCGCATTGATACCACTCCTCTCTTTAGCTCGATTCGCAAACCGTCTTCGAACTTGCGGCACTTCCAAACCTCGTCTGACTGGATTTGGAGGTACCTTGAGAACTTAGACAAGCTCTCAAACTTCGCAGCATATTCATTGACAGTCATTCCACCTTGACACAACCCTAGAAATTCCATTTCTTTAGCGTGTCTCGCACTGTCCGAAAAGTATTTCTCTAGAAACACTTCACAGAACAGCTCCCATGTGATTTCTCTACCTCCAGCTTGTAGCACCCTTCTAGTGGCTTTCCACCAACTCTTGCCATCTCCCATTAAGATGAAAGTAGCATACGTCACTCTACGATCATCTGCACATCCAATCCCTTCAAAGATCTTCTCTAGCTCTTGGATCCATAAACTAGCTTTCTCAGGATCAAACTCGCCCCTGAAGTGTGGCGAGTTGTTCCTGCGAAACTCCGACAAATGCTGGACTTCTGCATTTGCTTCCTGTTGTTGTGCAGCCTGTTGATTTTGTTGTACAATCACCTCTGCCATTCGCTACATTGCTTCGGCAGCAGTAGTCATTGTGTCATCATCACATCCAGTATTCGCACGTGCATCTCTTCCATGAGACACAATTTTCTTCACAACAATCAAACATAATCCAAAAAGAGTCAGTTATAACCTTTTGGAAATCAAACACAGAGAATCACGCAACACAAGCAAAACTGACCTAACCACAAAAACCCAAAAGATTCTAACCAGGAGCTCTGATACCAACTAATGTAACACCCGCACTTAGGGTATCACATTTAAGACTAATCCTAATAAAACTTACCCAAGTTGTAAAAGAATTAATCTTGTAAAAACGTCAATTTTAAAATTTTGTTTGCAGAACAAAATAAAATAAGTAAACCAAATTAAAACATTAGTAAGACTTGTAATAAACACACCAATATATATATATATATATATATATATATATATATATATATATATATATATATATATATATATATATATATATATATATATATATATATATATATATATATTACACATCATAACTTGTTCAAATAATTTACATAAATACAACCTTGTTTCAAAAGTAAAACACAAACATAACTATTACGCAGTACTCTAAAAATAGACCTAAGGATTTGGTTCCTTCGAAAGATCCTCCTCCTCTTCCGCCTCTACATTGTTATCAAATAACCTAGGCGGATGCAGTAGCCTCATAGGGGTCCTTGCGGAAGACACCATAGAGTCCTCAAGCGAAGTATAAGTAGCGCCACCCCAGAGATCACGAATGGGCATCGTGAATTCTAGGTGCACCGATGCATGTTGTGTCTAAACAGGGATCCTATTAAGGGTCCCACTCAAGTTTAGAGTCAGATCTCCCGTATAAACAAAACGTTAGTTATCATTATCGAACCTCCAGGCATCAGTCCCCCATGGAACTGTTCCCGGACAAAACCTAACACCTGTCGCCTCGCTGCCATCTCAACCAACAAACAAACAACTAGTGATGGTAAATAGAATTACCAGCTTTTTCGTCTCCCCGGTCTTTATCAAACATACATAGCAAAACAGATACAATATAATAAAGAGGTGAGATCCCCTACATCAATACTAGTATGGCAGTAGAGAAAACGTCAACAAGTATACAGATACAATATTAATGCTTTTAAATCACATTATCACATCACAGACAATAAATCATATAAGTATAATTAACACATAAATATGTTGACCAACTATGCATATGCATACAGACTCATTCCTACTCCATGGAGCTAACCACAATTTCGGAGTGATTGATCTAGAAGACATGTTTGTCACTTGGCTATCGTGGCCAATAATGCTATGATATATCAATTTATCAATGTGCACATCAAGGCATTGGACAAGACATTCTACACCAGATCTCGATATAGGACAGTGTCTCGGTCCGGATCGTCGGTGTGTTTGCATCGGTCTACCCCACGGACAGAAGAGCTACCAATTGTCCATCGCGAGGTACTCGCACCCCGACGCCCCTAAGGTCAACAAGTGACCTACACTTGTCTACTCGCACCCGCACTTATGTGTAGTTCATCTCCTAGGGATACAGCCTTAACCAAATAAGCGAATACGCTTTTCTATGCATGATATACGATTCAAACACACATACATTATTATTTTTACAGTACTTCATATATCCTTGCCTTTCCTTGGTGGTATCAATATTCAACACAATCGGCCCACCACAAATGCCCGATAGTAAACTGCTATTTACGCTCAATCGCGTAGCGATATTATCGTATTTTTGAAATTGCTGAACATTTTTCTTACGTTTTTAAATCGCATAAGGATTTTTCAACGTTTTCTAAATTGTGTAAACATTTTATTGCATTTTCTCAATTGCGTAGCCTAAAATTACTATTTTTGAGTCGTGTAAAGATTTTTTGACGTATTTTCGATCGCGTAAAATATTTCTAACACATTTTAAACCAAAAATATTATTTTTTTCATTTAATTATTAAATTTGTCTTTATTTCCATTATTTACATAATAGTCCCTCTTTAAATAATATTTCGAATATAGTCCATCTTTAAAGAATATTTTCAATATAGTCACTCTTTAAATAATATTTTCAATATAGTCCCTCTAAAAATTAGTATTTCTACTATTTTCCAAAAAAAAATGTGTTTCTTTAATTTACTTGGGATATTACAGCTCAAAATTTTCTAATGCACATCAAAACCTATAGGGTGAGCTATACATCATTAAATTTCAAGTATTCACTTTTATTTCACTACATAACTTAATTAGGCCAATTTTAGTTCTAAAAATTAAATTACTTTCATTTTAAATTCCTAAACTTACCAAATTGAGTTCTTACTATTAAAACACCTAAGTTTACATTTAGTAAAATAATTCTGGATCTTGATCATCAAAAATTGGCATGTTGGCTGAATTCATATAGTGCTTCAAAATTCATATATAAATCATTTTCTAACACTTTAATCCTTATAAACTCACTTAATTAAATTTCTTGTCTCAAAATCCTTTAATCCTCAATTAGGAAAATAATTTAGGACTCTTGGTCCCCTTTGTGGTGATGAGGCCGTGTGCCTCTAGGCTCGTTGGGGCCTTCATACAATTTTCCTCATCATGTTATTCACATCCTAAATTATACACAAATTTGCATGCTTTACAATTCACACATACAAGCATATTATCAAAGCTATAATCATACCAACGCATATGCAAGCATAATTTCAAAACTAAAAACATAACAAGCACAAACGAAAGGAGCTTAAATAAGCAAGTGAATAAATCCTTATGGATTTTTCACCACAAACAATCCATTTCCTCACCACCAACACATAGTTGATGAGGTTAATCTCCCTCTTACCTCAAGGAAAACAATAACTTCAAGTTCCTCCTTCCTCTTGAATTCGTGTGACACCAAGAAAAATCCTAAGCAATGTTGAAAAAATCTAAAAGTCATATACAAGGCTTGAAAACAATAAACCATGTATCAATCATGGTCTAGAAAATCAAAAATCCAACTTTGGATTAAAGATTCAAGAAATTACCTTTGATGTAGGAAATCAAAGCTTATTTTTTGAAGCACTTAGAGAAGGATTTTGATAAAACTTTCTAAAGGAAAAGTGTTTAGGATGATGTTTGGGTTTAGAAAGTAAGATGAGGTGAAATTGTAGAAGTGTGGAGGTGAGGTTTTGGTAGGGAGGCCGAAACTTCAAAGGAAAAAGGAGAGAAAGTGTTCTTGTGTTCTTGAGTGGTCTTGAACTTTGAGAGAAAAAGATGAAGGCTTGATATTATAAAGTGTGATTAAATGAAGATGGATAGCTATATTTTCCTTGCATTTCCGTGGAGTTAGTGTATAGGAGAAATCATTGTTTATTCATGGTAATAAAACATCACATGCATTTTCACATGGCTTAAGTCATTATGAAGTCATCAAATGCTCATTTAGATCATTCAATATCCTTTTAGAAGGCCTTGTGGCCGTGTGACTCATAGGGAAAGGGAACTAAATTGGTTCCATTCTAATTGCCTAGCTACACTTGAATTATCTAGTTACTTCATCTAGTTACACTTAAACTAATTTAGTTAGGATTTCTAGTTACATTCTAACTAGTTAGTTACATCATTTGGTCATTGTTATGTCATGCTTCTAGATGATTAGATATTTTCTTAGTAACTAGATTCTAAGTATTTAGTAACTAAGTTAGTTCCATTTAGTTACTAGTTAAGCTAATTAGGGTAACTTAGTTAGTTTTTCTAGTTACTTAGTAACTAGTCCAACCATTTATATTGACCATTTTCTATTAGTCTAGAAAAAGTCCAACCACTAATGTCGACTCATTTCTATTGATTCATTTTAAAATAAGTTACAGAAATTATTCTCAGTCTATTTTTTGACAAATAAAATATACTGGGTCTATTACTCGGTAACAGAAGTTGCTATTAATAAAATAGTGAATATTTTTCTGTGAAATATTTTTATTTCACAGATAAATTCTAAAAATTAAAAGATTTGATTTTGTGTCTCTCAGATTCGGGTTTAGTAAGATCCCCCGTCTCTGAATAAATAAAATAAGATTTTCCCCAGTCCGAAAATTATTATTTTCTTGACTCAGAGTAAATCTCACACAACGATCAAAAACAATCTCAAAACAGCCAAAATAATTTTATATCATACAAAAAATAGAAAAATAGTATAATTTAAGCATTACTGTCAAATAATCAAAATTTGGGGTGTTACAACTTGCATGTGTGTCCTGGGGCTAACGAGGGGGCGAAGTGATCGCCGGTGCAATGAAGCACGGACAAGGAGTGGCTTCTGGCAAGCTTCTAGGCGAAGGGTCGCATGAATGAACTGAATACACACCAAAATGAGAGGAATTCAGAGACTGTGCAGGTATGAGACTGCATAGTTGAGGATGGCTTGAAGGAATTGATTTGGCGTAGCCATATCAACAAGTTGCAACTTCTTTTCGGGAGCCTAGAACATAAGAACTCTATGGTTAAGCGTTCTTAACCTCGAGCAATTGTGAGATGGGTGACCTCTTGGGAAGTTTCCTAGGATGTGTGTGAGTGAGGATAAAGCACGTTGAAAAGACCCATGTTGGTTTGTAGAGACACTCGTCAATCCTGCAGGCAGTCCCGGGATGTTACAGATGGTATCAGAGATGGGACCTCTCCCAGTACGTTGTGGTTCGGGGATGAACCAAGTGGAAGTTGTGGGCATGTGTGTCCCAAGGCCGACGAGGGCAGGGAGTGATTGCCGGTGCAATGAAGCACGGACAAAGAGCGGCTTTTGGTAGGCTTCTAGGCGAAGGGTCATATGAATGAACTGAATACGCACCAGAATGAAAGGGATTTAGAGACTGTGCAGGTATGAGACTGCATAGTTGAGGATGGCTTAAAGGAATTGATTTGGAGTAGTTATATCAACAAGTTGCAACTTCTTTTTGGGAGCCTAGAACGTAAGAACTCCATGGTTAAGCGTGCTTAACCTGGAGCAATTGTGGGATAGGTAACCTCCTGGGAAGTTTCCTAGGATGCGTGTGAGTGAGGACAAAGCATGCTGAAAAGACCCATTTTGGTTTGTGGAGACACTCGTCAATCCTGCAGGAAGTCCCGGGACGTTACATTGATAAATTACAGAAATGGAGTGGTGAAGCTAACATTTGGAAATATGACACTAGAGCTTAATGTTTTCAACATTTACAAGCAACCACAGGAAATTTATAATGGAAAGGAAGAAATTAAAGGGATTGAGGCCATTATAGATGATCATCTTCAAATCAGGAGTTCTTCTGACTTATTAGAAATTTGTTTAATTAATTCATTTAATTCAGCTACACAAATTGATGATGTTATTTCTGAAATATGCCCTTTGCTTGGTTGTACACAGGTAATATAATATAAAGGATGGAAGCCGAGATTCAAAAAGCTAAAACCCATGAATGATGATACCCATGAAGAAGTACCCACACTAGAACTAAAGCCATTACCTGCTGGGTTGAAGTACACATTTTTGGGAGAAGAACAAAGCTTTCCAGTAGTAATTTCCTCATTCCTGACCAAAGAACAAGAAGGTATGTTGATAGAAGTACTTAAAATGCATAAAAGTGCAATTGGATAGACATTAAAGGACATAAAAGGTATTAATCCATTAATTTGTACACATAGAATACATTTAGAAAATAATGCTAAAACATCTCAACAATCTCAAAGAAGATTAAATCCACACATGAAGGAGGTAGTTAGAGCTGAAGTTCTTAAATTACTTATTGTTGAAATTATCTATCCTATCTCTGATAGCTAGTGGGTAAGCCCTACATAAGTTGTGCTTAAGAAATCCGGAATAATAATGGTTGAAAATGAAAAAGGTGAATTAATACCTACTCGAGTCTCATCCAGTTGGTGTATGTGTATTGATTTTAGAAAATTGAATGTAGCCACTAGGAAAGATCATTTTTCCTTGCCATTTCTTGATCAAATTTTGGAAAGAGTAGCAGAACATCCCTACTATTATTTTCTTGATAGTTATTCAGGGTATAATCAAATACCAATTGCATTAGAAGATCAAGAAAAGACCACTTTTAATTACCCTTTTGGCACTTTTGTATATAGAAGAATGCCTTTTGGTCTTTGTAATGCTTCGACAACTTTTTAAAGATGCTTGTTAAGTATTTTCAGTGACATGATTGAGCATTATTTAGAGGTTTTCATGGATGATCTGACAGTTTTTGAAAATTCTTTTGAAAATTGTCTTGATAATTTGGAAAAAGTTCTTAAAAGATGCGAAGAAAAAGGATTTGTGTTAAATTGGGAAAAATGTCATTACATGGTTACCTCAGGAATAGTGTTAGGTCATACGATATCTTCTAAAGGAATTGAAGTTGATAAGGCCAAAGTTGAATTAATTGCTCATTTGCCTTCCCTAAAAATAGTCATAGAAGTTTGTTCCTTTTTAGGACATATAGGATTTTACAGAAGATTCGTTAAGGACTTTAGTACCATATCTAGACCATTATGTAATCTTCTAACAAAAGATGCACCATCTGATTGGACCTAGGATTGTCAGAAATCTTTTGAAAAATTAATCGGTCTTTTGACTTCTGCTCCTATCATGCAATCCCCTGACTGGTCTTTGCCTTTTAAGTTGATGTGTGATGCTAGTGATGTTGCTGTTGGCACTGTTTTAGGACAGAGAAGGGAAGGTAAGCCTCATGTAATTTATTACGCAAGTCAAACTTTGAATAGTGCACAAATGAATTACACCACTACTGAAAAAGAACTACTTGCTGTAATTTTTGCATTGGACAAATTTTGAGCTTATTTAATTAGTTCTTCCACTATTGTTTTCACTGATCATGCTGCTGTTAGATATTTAATGTCTAAGCAGGATGCCAAACCTAGGTTGATACGGTGGATCTTGTTTCTTCAAGAATTCAACATCACAATAAAAGACAAGAAAGGAGCCAAAAATGTTGTTGCAGATCATTTGTCCAGACTTACAATAGGCTCATCTTTTAATAACACACCTATTAATGATTCTTTTCCTAATGAATTTTTATTTTCTGCCAATTCCATGCCTTGGTTTGCTAACATTGTCAATTTTCTTGTAACAGGTAAGATGCCGCCTCAATGGACGCATCAAGACTGAAAAATATTTTTGATTGAGGTGAAAATTTTCTATTAGGATGACCCATATTTGTTCAAATATTATCTTGATCAAATCTTTTGGGGATGTGTACTCGACAGTGAGGTAAGTAGTGTCATTAAATTTTGTTATTCAGAAGCATGTGGAAGTCATTTTTCTTCAAAGAAAATAGCAGTGAAAATCTTGCAATGTGGATTTTATTGGCCCACATTATTTGAGGACAGTTGTATTTTTTGTAAAAGTTGTGAAAGTTGTCAGAAAATGGGTTCCATTTCTAAAAGAGACATGATGCCTTTGAACCCTATCATTGTCATTGAAACTTTTGATTGTTAGGGAATGGATTTCATAGGTCCATTCCATCATCATTTGGATTTGTGTATATTTTAGTTACAGTCGATGATGTTTCAAAATGGATTAAGCCGATTCCATGTCGACACAATGATTATAAAACTATTCTTAAATTTTTAAAAGAAAATGTTTTGAGTCGATTTGGAATCCCTCGAGCTATCATCAGTGATGGGGGAAAACATTTTTGCAATAAACCATTTGAATCTTTAATGAAGAAATATGGCATCACACACAAAATTGCCACCCCTTATCACCCTCAGATAAGTGGACAAGAAGAATTAACAAATAAGGAGATTAAACAAAATTTGGAAAAAATGGTTAACCCAAATCATAAAGATTAGTCTTTAAGATTAAACGATGCACTTTGGGCTTACCGTACTGCTTTTAAAACATCTTTAGGCATGTCACCCTATCGGTTAGTATATGGAAAACCTTGTCACTTTCCTATAGAATTGGAGCATAAAGCATTTTGGGCCATTAAAGCTTTCAATTTAAATCTTGATGATGCTATCAAGTTACGCAAATTGTAATTAAATGAACTTGAAGAATTGAGAAATGATGCATATGAAAACTCAAAGATTTATAAAGCTAGAACAAAAGTTTTTCATGACAAATTAATTTTGAGAAAATCTTTTGAAATTAGTCAAAAAGTTCTACTTTATAATTCTCGTCTTCACTTATTCCTTGGAAAATTGAGATCTAGGTGGACTGGTCCTTTTATTGTCAAACATGTGTATCCTCATGGGGCCATAGACATTGAGAACCCTAGGAATGGTAATGTATTTAAGGTCAATGGACAAATACTCAAACCATTTCTAGAACATCAAAATGTTGAGGTAGAATCCATCTCCCTTTCTAATCCTTCTTATGAGTAGAATTTATTTTAATTTTGTTTCTTTCTTTTTGCAGTTCTTTGGGTTCCTGGTTAAGTTGTGGATAACGGTACTCCATGACTCTCAAGTCGGTTTATTTTTCAGTTTCCTATAATAACTGATTCCTTCTCCTTCAAAATGGATGTCATTCTCTCAAATCTAAGAAAACATTTTCCTTCTGTTCCTAAAAATGCTCTAACCAAAATCTACAAACCTAGGTGTGAAAGACTGAGACTGTTAATGTACAAGGGTATCCCAGAAGATATACGCTGGATAATCAAAGCAAAGGTTCGTTTAGCTGGTAAATCTTCAGATTCATTTGTCCCACACATGCCGGGTCTCGGTAAAAGTTTGTATTCAAAAAGGAGAAGAGCAAAAAGAATGAAAGTTTGTTACAAGTGTGCACAATGAAATTGTAACACGTGATGTCGTTTGGTGTGGTGTAGAATACGATTAAGAATTATATAAAAAACAGTTGCCAAGTTCCGCCAAAAATATAAAAACCTTGCAACTAGTTGTAGTAAGCAAGGGTCGATCCACAGAGAACTAATTAAATTGACACTATCAATTCAATTCCTAAATTAAACTCTGATGAAGAATAAATAGTAAAAGTAAAAAGGGGTTTTGTTAATTAAAACTAACCAAAGAAATTAAACTTAAACCAAAATAGTAAACACAAATTGAATTACCAAGTTAAAGATATTGGTTAAGAGATGGAATCCACCACTAGATTTATATGATTATGCTAACTTACATACTCTTTATACCAACATGATCAATTATGTTCTTATGTGATTGTGAGATAAATCCCTTGTTTTCCTTAAGTTTCACTTAATTCAGCAACCGCTCAAATCAAACCCTAACCATTAGTTATTTGTAAAGCAATCGCTCTTACACCTCCCTAATGATTGCATTAAGAATTAGAAAACCAATCACACTAAGATCTAATCACACACCGAGATTAAATTACATAGATCATATGTTTCACTAGTTTTACCACCACAACCGCGCATAACAATCCTAGTTTTACCACTCTCGAAATTTAGTAAAGAATATAAAAACCTTTATATTGATTTAAGATCAGAAACATATGAATAAAAACATAATTGTATTGATATAAAGAAATATACAAGATTCACATAATCAAAACTAGAGTTTCATCTTCCCTTAACCAATCAAGAAATTTAGCTACACATGGCAAAGTCAAAAACAAAAGAAGAATTAAAGAAAGACATTGTTCAAAACAAAAGAAGAAAAGAAAAACTAAAGATCAATCTAGTTTCCAAGGCTTGAGAGTGATTGATCTTTGATCACTCGAATTCGAGTCTCCAATCCTCAATCGAATCCCTATCTTTCTTGGTCTTTGTGTTTCCCTCAGTTTTCTTGACGGCACTCCCAGTCCAGATCTCTTTTAGGGGCTCTAAGCAACCCTATTTATAGGTTTGGATACCTAATTTAACATTAAAATATGAAATTAAACTTCTGAGCCGATGACACGGGCCGTGTCATCTGGTAACATAATTTCAACTGATTTTAAAGTTAGAGAAGAACACGGCCTAACCCGTGTCATATGACACGAGCCGTGTTCTCGGTCAGGATTGAAAATTGATTTTACTTGTGAAGTCAGAGAAGTACACGACCTGCCTCGTGTCATTTGACACGGGCCGTTTTGATCATTTTCTCCAAATGTAACATTGAATCTTCATAACTGCTCTTCTTCCTTTGCTTCTAGGGGTAAAACCGATCTTCTTAAGCATTCATCTCTCTCCTTAAATGGTCATCAAGCTCGGTTCAATGCTAATGGACTTAAACACTCAAAGATATCCTGAAAAGCATAATTCATTTATGAGTGTTTATAATCACATTTAGCATAGTTTCACAATAAACATCCAAAGACAACTCTAAATCGGAAACTTAACTAAATGTCAATAATTGAGCACATATGGAGTCCAATTAGATCAAACAAAAGACATTTAAGCACTGAAATTATTAACAGATCAAATACCCCCACACTTAACCTTTTGTACTTCTGGGCAAAAATAGAAAATCAAGCACATGCTTCCCAAAAAGTAGTAAAAGTACTAAACAATGAGCAAAGATCTATACACATTAGTCCTTTCAAAGAATCTAAGCAATCAGGAATTTCCTCTCTCAACAGTCTAAATCAGCAAGTCAGGTCAATCCAATATCAGGGTTAAATCAACATGATAAATCCTCACTGATATACTCTCTTTCACTCAAGTGCTTTGGGCTTGTAATTACTCTCAACCAACTCATGAAAACATGCCCTATCATAGGCTTGACAAGCCTCTACTTCTCCACCACCTAAATCACAGGCACACAAAGATCAAAAGGTCTTTAATCAGGTTGTAATGGGGTCAAGGTCAAGGTAAAATATATCAAGGATAAACATAGTTAGACCATCGGAAATAGAAGAGCAAAGGGGAATATAAAAATCAAACGCTTTTACACAATTACCCCAGCACTTTTCAATCCATCTTCATCTTTTGCTTGACTTTCTCCATTTAACAACCAACTTTTCCATTCTCTTTTTCAGTTCTTTCTTTTCTCTTTTGAGAATTTTTTTATTTTTGAATAAAAATTGTGTAATCACCCCCACACTTATTCAAATACAAATCCCAACATAATTATTAAGCTCTTCTACTCCCTAAGGTAGGGTAGCAATGGTTTTTCACTATTAGGCTTGTCTGAGCTATAATAAAAAGAAAGGATATCATTCAGGCTCAAAGGGGTGAAACAATGGATCAAAATACAAGGATAGCTATTTGGCCAGTAGCTGAAAGAAAGAAATACATCTATAATATCAAAAATGTGCAGTAATCATTTGCAGTTTAAAAGAGAGTCAAATCAAGTTCTAAAAAGCATATAATCACAAGTGGAATCATTCAACAAAGAATAGAAATGACTTAAAATTAGTCATTCACATCAAGGCCCAAAAACTCACTAGGTCCCAATTTTATCATATTCTCAAAACCCTTTCAATTTTCAAAACCTCTCAGTGCGGATTTAGAAGTAATAAAGTCAACTCCTTTAGGCTTAAAAACCTATCAATAAAAATCAATCGCTTGCTCATTGCTCAGCATACTCTAAAAACCAATTAGAAAGACATGCACCAGATATGCAATTAAGATCAAAATGTGCAATTAAGGTCAAACCCAGACTTCCCCCCACACTTAAAATAGATAGTGTCCTCAATGTCAAAGCATACACAATAGATAAAAGGAACTCGAATAAATCAGCAAAGTATATGCAAAGAAAATGATTACTGGATTATGAAGCACAGTCAAATTCAAAATGGTAACTAATACAATGTCCACTAATCCAGGCAAAATCAAGTACAATGTCCAAAAGAAAATGTAAATACATCAAGATGGGGGAGGGGGATAGGAGAAACGTTGAAGCAAAAGATCAAGCTTGCTATCAATGGCATCCATCCTCTGATCACGAGCAACCTCCAATGCCTGAAAGCGGTCTTCTAAGCGCTGAAAACGAGCAGCATGGTCCAGCTCCAGAAGGTCAATACGAGCCAAAATAACATCATAAGAAGCTGTGCCAGGCTGAGTGGAAGGTCCGGCATCATCAGCAAACACTGGAGGTGGGGAGACTGCAACATCCTCATGAGTCTCAGGGATTGGATCTGTCCTAGGCAGCTCCGATCAAGAGGAGAGCACCATTCTGACGGGTGCATAGCTTCATAGATACCAAAATGGCCCCATCAATAGCATTGGGAACCTGAACCAGTGCCTCCTCTAGCAGATCCAGATAATCAAAATGATCAGCAATGGCAGTCATATACCCCCCATCACTATACGGCCAGCTAAAGTGGTCCTTACGTGGTGAAACTGATTACAAAGCCAATACCCCCCATTGACAGGTTCTCCCTCAAGCATGCAGTGCAAGAAAAACAATTTAGAACGGCTAATTGTGCCTTTACTCTCCCCCCGACTATAGATGGTATTAGTTAACCATTTCTGAATATATCTATGTGCAGGGGACCTAAGCTTAGAAGCCTTAGACATCTTAGGGTCATAGTCACCAGACCCAGACACAGTCAGGGCAGACCACACACGATCAGGGTTAAAATCACTGGGTAACATATTGTGCCCCTCAGGAAAACCAAAAACAACACGAATCAAGTGAATGTCAATAGAATGAGAATTGCCTAGCAGCCTAATGTGATCTCACCAGGCCACTTTTCTTGATCACTTAGGGGATACAGTTTACAGTTAAAACTAGAAATGAACTCCCTAGTCAACTCAGCAAAGGTAGGCCTATTCAACAGTGCAAATTGTACCCAACCAATCCTACTCAATAAAGCAAAAACCTCATCATATAACCCTATAGCCCTAAGGGTATCTACATCCAAAAATCGAGTAGGAACTATTACTTTTCTGTCAATGGGATTGACTGGTACCAGAGGGGGTGAGGGCTCACGTGGGGGTGATGGAGACTGAGCACGCCTAGAGGAGGTACGATGGGGATGGTGCAAACAGGAAGCAGCTGTGGCCTTGATGCGCTTTTTAGGACCCATCACTGAGGAAGCAGAAGAAAGGAAGAAGATGAGGAAATGGAATGTGAAGGAAAGAGTATGGAGGTCTGGAAAGAAGCGCTAAGTGAGAAGAAATGTAGGGAGAAATTAGTGGGAAAGGGGAAGAACAATGGAAGATTGTGGTGGCGGTTAGAAGGTGGAGCTAGAAAATGGAAGAACAATGGTGGGTATGATGGTGGCTATCTATGGTGGCTATGGTAGCTACGTGGTGGGTCAAATGGTGGGTACGATGGAGACAATGGTGGGAAAAATGGAAGGAGAAAGAAAGAAGGAAGAGAGATTGGAGAGATAGAAGGTAAAAAATGGTGGAAAATGGTGGAGAGGGTGGTGGGTCAAGAAGATTTTGGAGGAGTAAGGGGTGGTGGTTGCATAGAGAAAAGGAGAAGAATGGTTCTTTGTAAAGAGTTTGGGGTTGCTGTCATGAGGACACGGGCAATGTCAATTGACATGGCCCACCCTGTGTAGGCTGCTGACTTATAAAAATCACTCCAAACTGTTCCTCAGGACTGCACGCACTTAACAAACCATGAACTCATGCAATCAAACCAAAACTGAGTAAGTCAAAACACAAATACCGGCAAAGAAACAAGTATCATCAAGCAAGAAACACATTAAAATGGCTAAACTAAGAAACTAAAGAACGCAAAATAGAAAGGAAAAAGAAAGCAAACCTGATTGGGTTACCTCCCAATAAGCGCTTGGTTTATTGTCCTCAACCAGACATTGTAGCACTCCTTATTGTTCTGTATAAGATGGATAGAGAAGAGGCATGTCCTCAACTTCTGCATTCTCAGGAAGCTCATGGTAAGGCTTGAGACGGTGCTCATTGACCTTGAATATCTTTCCAGATGCTTCATTCATGATCTCCACTACATTAGAAGGAAAAACAGTAGTTACTACAAATGGCCTAATCCATTTAGAACGTAGCTTACCTGGAAATAATTTGAGTCTGAATTGGTATAGCAACACTCTTTGGCCTTTGTTGAAACTTTTCCTGGAGATCATGTGATCATGGAATGCTTTGGTCTTGGCCTTGTAAATGAGGGCACTCTCAAAAGCCTCATTCCTCAGTTCTTCCAACTCTTGAATTTGGAGCTTTCTCTGCTTGCCAGCACCTTCCAAGTTCAAGTTAACTTGCTTGATAGCCCAGTAAGATCGATGTTCCAGCTCTACTGGCAAATGACAAGACTTCCCATACACCAATTAGAATGGGGACATGCCAATAAGGGTCTTATATGCAGTACGATAAGCCCACAAAGCATCAGCAAGTCTAGTACTCCAATCTTTGCACGTTGGATTCACATTTTTTTCAAGGATAGACTTGACTTCCCGATTGGACACTTCAATCTGGCCATTCGTCTGAGGATGGTAAGGGGTAGAAGTTCAGTGCACCACACCATATTTCTTCAAAAGGGCTTCAAAGATTCTGTTGCAAAAATGTGTCCCTTGGTCACTAATGATGGCTCTGGGAGTACCAAACCTGGAAAAAATATAGGACTTCACAAAATCCACAACAGTCTTAGAATCATCAGATTTAGTGGCTTTAGCTTCCACCCATTTTGAAACATAATCCATAGCTAAAAGAATATAAGAGAAACCAAAAGAAGGAGGGAATGGTCCTATGAAGTCAATGCCCCAAACATCAAAGATATCCACAAAGATTATTGGAGTTTTAGGCATTTGATTTCGCGGACCAATATTACCTGTTCTTTGACAGCGGTCACATGACTTACAGAAATTATAAGCATCCTTAAAGATGGTGAGCTAGTAGAAACCACTGTCAAGTACTTTATTGGCTGTCCTCTTCATGCCGAAGTGTCCTCCACAGGCATAGGTATGACAAAAGGAGAGAACGGAGTGAGTCTCTGAATCTGGAATACATCTCTGAATCACTTGATCTGCACAATGCTTCCAAAGGTAAGGATCATCCCAAATGTAATGCTTGCAACCACTCCTCAGCTTATCTCGCTGCGCCTTATTCAGGCCCTCCGGAAAGTCCTTGGTGGCCAAGTAATTGGCAATATCAGTATACCATTGAATGATGGTTGTGATAGCCATTAAATGCACATCCGGAAAGCTCTCTTGAATAGGTATGTCCTTCTCTTCAGTCACTAACCTGCTCAAATGGTCTACCACCAAGTTTTTGCTCCCTTTTTTATCTTTAATCTCCAAGTTAAACTCTTGGAGCAACAGAATCCATCGGAGTAATCTTGGCTTCACCTCCTTCTTTGCCAGTAGGTACTTTAATGCTGCATGATCAGAAAAAACAATTACTTTAGAACTAATTAAATATGATTTAAATTTCTCTAAAGCAAAAACAACAGCAAGAAGCTCTTTCTTAGTTGTGGAATAATTCAGTTGAGCATCATTTAGGGTCCTTGATGCATAGTAAATAGCATAAGGAACCCTATCAACTCAAATGGAAGCTCCCAATTTGGTGGCCTAATGATAGGTGCCTCGGTCATCAATTCCTTGAGTTTAGTGAAAGCCTTCATACACTTCTCATTGAAATGGAATGGCACATCTTTTTGGAGAAATGTGCAAAGGGGCGCTGATATCTTGGAGAAGTCTTTGATGAAGCTCAGATAGAAACCTGCATGACCAAGAAAAGAACGAATGTCCCGCACACTAGTGGGCGGGGGTAATGAACGCACAAGCTCTACCTTAGCTTTATCAACTTCAATGCCCTTAGCAGAGATTACATGACTTAACACAATACCTTCTTCTACCATGAAATGGCATTTTTCCCAATTTAAAACAAGGTTAGTGTCAATGCATCTTTTTGAAACCAACGCTAAATGTTCCAAGCATTTCTCAAAGCTATTCCCAAATACACTAAAATCATCCATGAAGACCTCAATGATGTTCTCTATATAATCATCCATGAAGACCTCAATGATGTTCTCTGAAAGGTCCCTAGTGCATTACAAAGTCCAAAAGGCATTCGCCTATAAGCAAATGTGCCAAAAGGACAAGTAAAAGTGGTATTGTCCTGATCTTCCGGAGTGATAGCAATCTGGTTATAACCTGAAAATCCATCTAGGAAATAATAATGAGAATGACCAACTAACCTCTCTAACATTTGATCAATAAAGAGTAAAAGGGAAGTGGTCTTTTCTGGTGGCAACATTCAATTTTCTATAATCTATACAAACACGCCACCCTGTCTGTAATCCAGTGGGAATAAGCTCATTCTCAATATTTCTTACCACAGTAATGCCAAATTTCTTTGGTACTACCTGGACCAGGCTTACCCACTTGCTGTCAGAAATGGGGTAGATAAGCCCTACACTTAGGAGCTTTAGTATCTCCTTCTTTACAACATCCATCATCGGGGGATTCAACCTCCTCTGTGGTTCTCTCATTGGCTTAGCCCCCTCCTCCATTAAAATTCTATGCATGCAAATGGAGGGGTTAATACCTTTGATATCCGTAATAATCCATCCGATGGCTATCTTGTGTTCCTTCAACACAGAAATTAAGCTCTCCTTTTGCTCTTGGGAAAGGGATTTAGCAATTATCACCATGAGTGTCTCCTTTTCACCCAGAAAAATATATTTCAAATGGGCAGGCAATTCCTTCAATTCCAACTCTAGTGCCTGCACAACAGAAGGTTTAGGTATATTAGTGGTAATAGGTAGCAAACATACGATACCTTATGTCCTTCTGAAATGGAAGAGAGCGTATGCAAGGCTGCTACTACTTCATCAACCTCCTCGCTCCTTAGCTCTCCTTGGTCATCCTTCTTTGATTCCTGAAAATCTAAACTGCGAGTCATAACTATATCAAGGACATCAAATTGATCAGACTTAAAAACAGCAGAAATTAAAGACTCAAAAACATTAAAGGAATCAATAACATAAGCAAAGTGCACATCACTCGAGTATCTCATGGCTTCGAAGATGTTGAATCTGATCAACTCTCCATCAAATTCCATTGTCAATGTTCTTGAATGCACATCAATCTTAGTCCGTGCAGTCTTTAGGAATGGTCTCCCTAACAGAATGGGGGCAGAGTTGGGGGATTTGTCCTCCTCCATGTCCAACATATAGAAATCTGCCAGAAACATTAATTCATTTACCTGCACCAAAACATCTTCAACAACCCCCTTAGGGTATGCGTTAGACCTATCTGCCAGTTGAATGATAACTCCAGTTAGTTCTAAAGGTCTTAGATGTAAAGATGCATAAATAGAAAAAGACATGACATTAATGGATGCACCTAAATCTAGCATTGCCCTCTCAAACCTAGCATTACCGATAGTGCATGGCATAGTAAATGTGTCAGGATCCTTACATTTAGTTGGAAGTTTCTTATTAAAAACAGCTGAAACATTTGCTCCCACTTGGACCCGTTCATTACCTTTTAACTTCCTTTTGTTAGTGCATAATTCTTTCAAGAACTTAGCATATCTAGGCACTTGCTTAATGGCATCTAACAGAGGAATGTTAACTTCAACTTTCCTAAAAGTCTCTAAGATCTCTTTATCCGCTTCTTCTTTCTTATTTTTAACTAACCCACTCGGAAAAGGGGCCTTAGTGACATATTTAGGGAGTGGTTCAGAAACACTTACCTTAGGGGTCTTAGAATTGAGCCCTTCCTCTTCTACCTCCTTAGGATTTTGAGCTTTGTCTTCAGTGACTTGGGAAGATGTGGGTTCATCAAGTGTCTTCCCATTTCGCAAGGTGACTGTACTAGCATTTTCTCTTGGGTTCATCTCTGGCTGTGAGGGAATTTTCCCAGAAATCTGACTCTGAACCTTGTTGATCTCAGTGGCTAACTATCCCACTTGGTTTTGTAAGGTATTGATTGTGGCCCTTGTTTTTTATTCAAACTGAATATTATTGGTGGCCATTTGTCTCATTAGCTCTTCCAACGAAGGCTCAGGTTGCCTAGGAGCTTGAACTTATGGCTGCCTCTGAGGAAAAGGTGCTTGTCTTTGCTGAAACCCTGGAGGCCCATAAGCTTGAGGTTGAGCTTGGGGCTGCTTTGCATAGCTAAAGTTAGGATGATCTCTCCACCCCGGATTATATGTGTTGGAGTAGGGGTTGTAATTCTTAGATGGTGCAAAAATCCCTCACTCCCTTGGCCTCTTCATTTGTGTCCTCTTGTAGAGTGGGACACATATCGGTGGGATGTCCTGAAGAGCAATAAATCCCACAAGCCTGTACCGATGCTTTCCCATTGTCTATCAGATTTTGAACCATGGCAGTCAATTGGGTCATTTGATGCTGCAAACTAGTTATGTCGTCCTCTTTAACTACTCTTAATCCTGTATCATTTCGAGTGAAAAATTGGTGAGTGTTTACAGCCATTCTAGATATCAAGTTTCTAACTTCTCGAGGAGTCTTATCAACCAAAGCTCCTCCACTGGCAGCATCAATCATGTTGCGGTCCATCACTAGCAAACCTTCATAGAAGTACTGTATCAGAAGCTGTTTGATGCGGAATTAAAGGTTGCAAACCCAAGTGCAGGTTATCTCAAGTAATAATTTTCTAGGGAGTCCGAGGTCGATCCATAGGGAATTGATGAAGAAAAATTTATTTGACGTAAGAAAAATATTTTGTTACAACAATAAAGGTGATAAAAACTTGGTCACAAATAAAAAAGAATTGCTTGGGTTAGGAGATCCACTCTTGGTAAATAAATTAAGGACAATATTAATTCTTTTATAACTCAATTAGAATCCACACATAACGGAGGTTCCAATCAAAAAATACAATGTTCAAAATTCATTAAAAATTATATATGTAATTATATTATGATTCCTTTAATCATCTATTAATACCACCACTCATAAATGGGATCAAGCATTCATTGTGTCAAAATCTTATCTACAATAAATCAAGATCTCCACTTTATAAGGAGAATTTCTAACACCACTACTTGTAAATAGGTTAAAGCATTCATTGTGCCAATCTCTTGTCTACAATAAATCAAGAACTCCACTTTACAAGGACGGTTTCTAAATTGATTGGAAACAAAATACAACGTATAATGACCACTTGAAAATATATCATTTAAGCACAAGAGAGAAATTAATCTAACCTTATTTCATTACCAAGAGCTTCAATCTTTCACCCAAGCAAAATGAAACTTAGTTACTCATAGATAAGAAGAAAGAAAGAGAGAAGAAGAAGAAGAAGAAGAAGAAGAAGAAGAAGAAGAAGAAGAAGAAGAAGGACATTACTTCAATTTAGAACAAAGGAAAATTACTACAAAAAAACCTAGTAACAAACTAGTATCATTTTGGTACCTAACACCTAACACCTTCAATGATCTGCCAAGGCTCCCTTTTATAGAGGATTAAAGATATAAAATGACAAGGGGGCTGAGTCATTAGTGAGTGGATGAGTGAAAAATGAGTGGAAAATGCCAAATGACTTTTGGTGAATGAAAAATTATGGAGATTCCTTGTCTCTGAAATCATTTAGCTCTGAAGTCATTGAATGCGTCAGAATGAGTAAATATGATATTCATCAAAGTTGTAGGCCTGGATCTTAGCTTTCAAATGGCTTTAGTTTGAGTCCAATATCATTTCTATAACTCCAGATACATTCAAATTATGGCACACTACTCAGGCCAGTCACAACTACTCTATTCTGACTTGCAAGCCTAATATCACCCATTAAACCTTAGATTCTAGAAAAGTGTTCAACATGAAAGTTGTAGATATAGGTCTTAGATATTCAGAATCAAAATTGTAGCCCATTTGACAACATATAGCTTGAAATATGGCATGAACAGCACACATAGATCAAGCTGTCAGGAACAGCACTCTAGTTCTTGCTTCAACCCCAATTTGAGTTATCTACTTGTGTGATTGGGCCTTTTAGGTCTTCATGAAAGTTATAGAGCTCTCTCTTATCTTTAAATTTCCACTAGATTCACCTCATTTGGCCACCTACATCCCAAGATATAATCCAAATACAAAAATAATATAAGACGTAAATTATTCTGAAAAATTCAATTAAGTTCAATTTGAGTCCAAACTTACAAAACATAATCAAACTCAATCAATTAAGTACATGGAGAGTGTAAATGACTAAAAATGAAGACTTATTAATGTATCAAATATGTGATCATTAAATTCTCTCACACTTAACTTTTTACACTCCAGGGCAAAACACACAAGACCAAAATTAAAAAAGAAACGAAACAGACTCAAAAGTTAAACACTCTAAAAGACTTAATTTCTAATAATATTTAAAAATGAAGAGCAACCAATCATTCAAGTAATCAAAACATTCATGAGGTAACATATCTTCACATCTCAAACCAATAAGCAAGGAAACTTCAATTGAAAAGCATGAGTCAAGAATGATAGATCTTCACAAGATTCATTCTCAATCCCTCAAGTGTTTAAAAGGTAGGTATTTCACTCAATTCAACCCATGAAAATTGCACTACCATAAGCTTGCTTATCTTCTACTTCTCCACTACTCAGAACACATGCACACACAAATCATGAGGACTTTATTCAAGGTTATAATAGGGTCAAGGTAAAGGAGAAGGTAATATGGATATGACAAGTTAAATACTAAAGAGAATAAAAGAACATGAAAGCTAAGTTCAATTAACAAGCATAAAAGTTCATTCCAACTCCACCTAATACAAATTTCCTTTACATATTCTTTTCCTTTCCTTTATTGTCTTGTTGACCCTCTTTTTCTTTTTACAATTTTTTTATTTTTGATTTTTGATTTTTTGATTTTTTTTTATTTTTTTACAAAAAAGAACATCATATATTACATTGTTTTTAACCATTCTGCACACACACCCCCACACTTGTTCAAGAACTCATCGAATGATAAAGCTAATGTTCTCTTATTCCCTAAAGTCAGGTAAGAATATGGTTTTTCATTTAAGGCACATAATGAGTTCGAAACAAAGAATGGTCAAATAAGCTCAAAAGGGTTAAGCAAGGGGAAATAGGCCATTTCTAATGCTTTACGTTGGTAGGAATCAGAGAATTTTCAAGAAGTCATAAGAGTGCTTGATATCATATTAAGACAATATGCTGCTAAGCAAGGCTGGCTATTTGATTAAAGTAGCTATTTCAAGAAAAATGCCTCAATCATATTTATGTATACATATGAAAATGTAGTTTCAAAAAGAATCAAAGCAAGTTCTAGAGTAACAATTCCATGAGTGAAATTCACACAAGAAAGAAGAGAATGGTACAAATGTTCAATCCATTCATCCATAGGCTCAAAATCTCACAAGGCATAATTCTATCATTCTCAATCCACCAATTCAACATCCATAACCAAGCATGTGAATTTTAAGAAAGAAGACAATTTACTCAATCATGCAAATTTCCCTGAATTTGAATTACTACTTCCACACAAAGTAGTTATCTACCCCAACTAAGATGTGTCTTAAGAGTAAAATTTACTCCTTCCTCTGCCATCCTTAACTGGTTTAGTAAGTTACTGATAAACATATAAACACAGCAAACATATTAATACACACACTTCCTAATTTTTTTTTTGTTTTTGTTTTTGCTTTTAGTTTTTTATTTACACAACTATCCTTCCCCCCAACCAGATCACAACATTGTCCTCAATGTCAAAGATAGATAGGTAAATGATAGAAGATAGTACCTGTTATTGCAATTACTGAAAAGAGAAACCTCACACAAATTTAAACAGAAACAAAGTACGATAAATAAAACCAAAGCTTGTAATTATTTAAATAGTTGGAGTGTCTTGGCTGGCTTTCTTTTCATTCTACTTCCCTCACCGCTTCCTTCAGACCAATCTATCTGAGCTATTACTGGATCAGGTTCATAAACAAAAGCTTCTAATTTATCAATCAACTCATCAACAGTGGAAGCAGAGATAAGGAGCCGTCTTGCTGAAGGTGTGACAAATTTCTGTTCCACAGTATGGTCAACAAAAGATAACAAATTATCAAAGAAATTATTAACATTCAACAAATCCATGGGTTTATAGTGGATGTTCAGTTGGGCCCAAGAGACAATTTGAAAGACTTCTTCCAAAGTACCAAAACCACTAGGTAAGGCAATGAATGCATCAGAGTTTTCAAGCATTGCCTTCATTTGTCCATGCATAGATGATACTTGAATTTCCAGTCCAATTGTTTTTGTAACGATGTTTCTTCGAGTTAAAGGTTCAGGAATGACACCTAAAACTTGACCACCTCTTACAAATGCAGAAAGTGATACAGCCCCCATTAACCCAAGGCAACCTCCCCAATATACTGCACGAATGTTCCTCGCAGCAAGTGTTCTACCAACAGTGCTTGCTGCGTTTACAAACTCTAAACTCTTCCCATAACTTGTCCCACAAAATACACAGATACTGGTAAATCTACGAATAGAAGAAGAAGCTCCCTCCATTTCTATACTCACACTCTCTTTGAATGTTGGTGTATGCCCTAGAGGCTAATACATTTTCTGTACTTACATATATTCTATTATGCTATTTTATATATGAGGCATTTCATTTATTGTGTTCTTTTTTGATAAACATAATAAAGTCCTTAGAATAGTAAGTTTGATGCCATAGGACATCAAGTGGATGACTTGATCGTGAGATCCTTTTGGTTACAACACTATTCTTAAATGTCCCTAGTCAAGTATTATTGTTAATTAGGACAACAATAATACATTGAGACTAGTATGTGTAGAGACTGATGACCGCATCTCACGGGTCATGGATATGAGATATCAAGTCTTCACATTGGTACATATTAGAGTAATGATGTACTAGACCCGACCCACCATGAGAACGCTACATGGATCGTTACGTGAGTGTCATAAGCGATTCTCATAGTGATAATGGTGTTTGTGGTCCTTTGACCTGAAATCACTACGATTCCTACATGAGGAGTTGTGTGTTTTAATGCCATCAAACGTCATCTGTAACAAGGTGATTATAAAGTTGGTTATTGGACATACCGCAAATCATGCAGAGGGATGTGAGTGACCTAGATGGAATTTGTCACTCCTACATAACAGGAGCGATATCTTCGGGGCCCCTGATTGAGTGAGACTGCAAAATGCATGGCCATGCTCAAATGAGTCAATATGAGATATTGATCTCATTTATTGTTACAAAGTCTACTCGAGTATCAGGAAACGAATGATTGGACTATACAAGGGTGACGCATTCCATGCCTTGTGTTCAATCTAGATATCTTGACAAAGGGACTAAACGACACGGAAACATTGGTCACGGAAAGGTTATGTCAAATCACTGACATTCTCATTACTTGGGTAGCAGTGATGTGTTGCTAGATACACTCATCGTTTGTAATATTAAAATGAGATTTTAATATTACTACCAACGTCATGAGAACCTGCAGGGTCGCACACTTAGAACAGACTAAATTGGAGCAATAAGGATCCAAGTTGGACTCGGATTCAATTGTGGGCCTAACTCATGACAGATGGGTTTTAGGGTTGCACAGCTTACCTTGCTACTGCTCACACTCACTTAAGGCAGCCACTATTATAAATAGTACTATTAAGGGGGCTGCTATAGATGTTACATCACAACCCTAGCCGCACCTAAGAAAGTGAGTGAGAGACAGTGAAAGGTTCTTCTCTTCTATTCGCAGCTAGCACCGCGAAACAGAGGCGTGACTCCTTTTGCAAGTCTGTTCGTGTGGATACCGCAGAAACATCATCGCTATTACGGTGTTGGTGATTCACCTCGCTTGTGTTTATCACGCTTCAAGAGGTAAATTTTAAAAAAACTTGGATTATGGACTTTTCGCATGGATCCTGTGTGGGAATCCTATTATTCCGCTGCGAGATATTTTGATCCGCAATTCCCAACATTGAATGATTATGAGTTGTAGGAAAGTGAAGAAAACAGAGTGTTTAAATAGGGAAGAGAATAGAAAAAGTAATAATAGCTCCTATATGGGTAGGTTGATTATTGTCAGAAAACTTTAAAATTAAGAAACACAGGTTTTTTATTTTTTTATTTTTTTTATTTTTTATTTTTTTATTTTTTTATTTTGACTTCAAGAAAATCATCAGGGTAAAGAAGTCTAGAAACCCCTGAAGGATCCCGTTCAAAGGATCGTCTGTCCAAAACCAAAATACAACAAAATTATACAAAGATCATAATAATAAATGATGATATACCTTTATGACTCAGCTAATCTTGGAATTCTTCTCCCTCCCGCTTGTTTGAAGAAAAGAGAATAAAGAAACCATCGTGGGTTTCCATCCTGGGTCTAGAACCTGGAGAGCTCACACTTGGGTTCGTAACATTAACAAAGATGTTAAAATCTGAAACTTGCAATGTCCAAGATTCAGAACGCTCCATCCTAGGGCGCTGAGAGCCCCTTCTAATAAAAGAGAGGATCAAGCTCAGATGCCTCATACGCTTTGGCAGCCGCGGGTTACTTCTCACTAATAACCAAAGTGGGACGCTTCTACCTGTCCATCAACTCCACAGTGCCTAGATGGTGAACATTGGGTTGTGGAGTGCGGCTCTCTATAGAGCATGGCACACGAACGTTATTTACGTACCGGCATGCGATGGTCCACCCAAGTCAATGATGGGGCTGCTGCTGGCAGGGACTCCTAATCTAATTAAAGACTAAGTACAACCGAAGTTTCGCCCTTTCTTTATTCTTTTTTTATTTCATTTTTTTCTTTTTTTTTTTTTTTTTTTTTTTTTTTTTCTTTCTTTTTTTTCTTTTTTTTTTTTATTAATTTTGTTTTTTTTAAGATGTACAAGATAATATATACATGTTGTTGTGATTGTGGCTTACATCTTCCTCTAGTTTTATGTCCAGAAACGGCTTAAACGCCTTCTATGAGTCGAGGATGAGCTTCCCATCCAATTTTCTTATAAATTGGCAAACAGGATCTTTTTGAGTCAGATTCCCAAGATTATAACGCTCTTACTCGTCCCTGAAGAGATTCCACAAACTAAGAAGTTCACGCTGCACAACTCCGCAAGAATGCATCTCAAGAGTCAATAAGATATTATCTAATGACTCCTTACTTAGTCCATTCTTAATGAAGAATATTTTATCTTCTCTGTTTACGGAAACCATCCCCAAAGAACGACATCATGTGTTGCAATTCCATTATGCACACTTATAACAAACTTGCATTCTTTTTGCTCTTCTCCTTTTTGAAAATGAACTTTTACCGAGACCAGGCATGTATGGGACAAATGAATCTGAAGATTCACTAGCTAAATGAACCTTTGCTTCGATTATCCAGCGTATATCTTCTGGGATGCCCTTGTACATTAACAGTCTCAGTCTTTCACACCTAGCTTTGTAGATTTTGGTTAGAGCATTTTTAGGAATAGAAGGGAAATGCTTCCTTAGATTTGAGAGGATGACATCCATTTTGAAGAAGAAGGAATCAGTTATTATGGAAAACTGAAAGACAAACCAAATGAGAGTCACGGAGTTCCGTTATCTGCCATTTAACCAGGAACTGCAAAAAGAAAGAAACAAACTTAAAATAAATTCTACTCATAACAAGGATTAGAAAGGGAGATGAATTCTACCTCAGCAACTTGATGTTCCAGAAATGGTTTAAACTCAAGAGGGGGGTGAATTGAGTTTATGAAATATTTTCGCAAATCTTTCGTAAAACGTTTGTTAAACAATTTTCGTTGAAGCTATTGGATAATTGAAGTGAATAGATAAATGAGATTGAATACTTCACTTACAAATTAAATAAACCAAGATGAATAATATTCAAGCAAGCATATAAAGTAAATGCACAAATGTAAAGAGATAGGGTTGAGAGAATCAAACACAAGGATTTATCCTGGTTCAGCCACCCCTTGTGACCTACGTCCAGTCCTCAAGCGAACCACTCAAGATTTTCCACTAAACTTCAAGCTTGAATGGGTGCTTGAAAACCTTTACACAATAGAGCACTCACCAACACCTTGGGATACCTCACCCTTATGCTTTGAGCCTTAAAAACAGGGATGCCTCACTCTTTACAACCTTTTGAGGGATGCCTCACCCTCAAGGGATACCTCACTCTTTTCTAACTTTGAGAGATACCTCACTCTCTAAGGGATACCTCACCGTTTACTCTAGAGAGATACCTCACCCTCTCTTTTTCAGATTACACAAAGTATAGAAGATAGAAACTCTCTTAAAGAGTAGATAAATACAAATTGAAGTTCTAGCAATGCCCCTTTTGAATATCTCAAGTTTTCTCACAAAAATAGGGCAAAAACATTTTCAGGATTGATTCTCATATATGAGTGTTAGATTGATGTTCTAAAATTGAAGTTCAACCCTTAATGAAGACCCAAGGCAAGTATTTATAAGTTGTATGAAGAAAAGAGCCGTTGGGGGTGATAAAGCCAAGCTTTTAATGCAGTTAAAATAGCCATTGGACTCTGTCAGACCACGTGTAATCGATTACATGGCTGTATGAACGTGTTCTTGGCTTTCTGGGCTCTGTGTAATCGATTACATTATTGGTGTAATTGATTACATGGCTTCTGACTTTCTTGTAATCGATTACAATATCTATGTAATCGATTACATGACTTCTGTCTTGCTGTGTAATCGATTACAATATCCATGTAATCGATTACATAACTCTTTGAACGTGTTCTTGCCTTTCTGGGCTCATTGTAATCAATTACATTTCTGGTGTAATCGATTACATGGCCTCTGACTTGCGTGTAATCGATTACATGAACCATGTAATCGATTACCAGCTCTCTGTTTAGCTTGTAATCGATTACAAAACATGTGTAATCGATTACCTTGGCCTTTGAACGCATTTTTCAAGTCCAATTAAGCTTGTAAGCCATTTCTAACACTTCAAGACATTTGATTAAACATAAATCCTTTCATAAATGTTAAATCTAAGATTAAAAATTATGTTGCTTTGAAAAACATGTGTAGCTTTGAATTTTCACACTTATTTTAGAAATGATATTTGAAAAACCATTTGAGAATCATTGAGATAACTTATTGAGATAACTTAAAGGGCATTTTACATTGATATTCTAAGACCTATATCTAATATACCTCTTTTGATCTTGGTCTTTATCTTTTGATCTTTGGTCTTCTTTTTTGATCTTGATCTTCGTCTTTGGCTTTGTTATCATCAAAAACCCATTTGATATGCTTCAAGACATAAGCATTCACACGATTTGGGTTAACCATTTTTTCCAAAATTTTTTTAATCTCCCTATTTGCTAATTCAACTTATCCACTTGTCTAAGGTTGATAAGAGGTAGCAATTTTGTGTGTGATGCCATATTTCTTCATTAAAGATTCAAATGGTTTATTACAAAAATATTTTGCCCCATCACTAATAATAGCACGAGGGATTCCAAATCGACTCAACATTTTTTTTTTAAATTTCAAAACAGTTTTGTGATCATTGTGTCGTCATGGAATCGCCTCAATCCATTTTGAGACATAATCAACTCCAACCAAAATATACACAAATCCAAATGATGATGGAAATGGACCCATGAAATCAATTCCCCAACAATCAAAAATTTCAATGACAATGATAGGGTTCAAAGGCATCATGTCTCTTTTAGAAATGGAACCCAATTTCTGACAACTTTCACAACTTTTGCAAAAAATATAGCTGTCATTAAATAATGTAGGCCAATAAAATCCACACTGCAAGATTTTCGCAGTTATTTTCTTTGAAGAAAAATGACCTCCACATGCTTCTGAATGACAAAATATAATGACACTACTTACCTTATTGTCGGGTACACATCTCTGAAAGATTTGATCAGGACAATATTTAAACAAATATGGGTCATTCCAATAGAAATTTTTCACTTTAATCAAAAACGTTTTTCTGTCTTGGTGTGTCCATTGAGGTGGTATCTTACCTGTTACAAGAAAATTGACAATGTTAGCAAACCAAGGCATGGAATTGACAGAAAATAAAAATTCATCAGGAAAAGAATCATTGATAAGTGTGCTATCAAAAGATGAGCCTGTTGTAAGTCTAGACAAATGATCTGCAACAATATTTTCAGCTCATTTCTTGTCTTTTATTGTGATGTGAATTCTTGAAGCAACAAGATCCACCGTATCAACCTAGGTTTGGCATCCTGCTTAGACATTAAATATCTAATAGTAGCATGATCAGTAAAAACAACAATGGAAGAACCAATTAAATAAGCTCAAAATTTATCCAATGCAAAAATTACAGCAAGTAGTTATTTTTCAATAGTGGTGTAATTCATTTGTGCACTATTCAAAGTTCAACTTGCGTAATAAATTACATGAGGCTTACCTTCCTTTCTCTGTCCTAAAACAACACCAACAGCAAAATCACTAGCATCACACATCAACTCAAAAGGCAAAGACCAATCAGGAGATTGCTTGATAGGAGCAGAAGTCAAAAGACCGATAAAATTTTCAAAAGATTTCTGACAATCTTGGTTCTAATCAAATGGTGCATCTTTTGTTAGAAGATTACATAAAGGTCTAGATATGGCACTAAAGTCCTTTACGAATCTTCTGTAAAATTCTGCATGTCCTAAAAAGGAACGAACTTCTTTGACTATTTTTGGGGAAGGCAAATGAGCAATTAATTCAACTTTGGTCTTATCAACTTCAATTCCCTTAGAAGATATCACATGACCTAATACTATTCTTGAGGTAACCATGTAATGACATTTTTCCCAATTTAACACATATCCTTTTTCTTCTCATCTTTTAAGAACTTTTTCCAAATTATCAAGACAATTTTCAAAAAAATATCCAAAAACTATCAGATCATCCATGAAAACCTCTAAATAATGCTCAATCATGTCACTGAAAATACTTAGCATGCATCTTTGAAAAGTTGTTGGAGCATTACAAAGATCAAAAGACATTCTTCTATATGCAAAAGTGCCAAAGGGACAAGTAAAAGTGGTATTTTCTTGATCCTCCAATGCAATTGGTATTTGATTATACCCTGAATAACCATCAAGAAAACAATAGTAGGGATGTATTGCTACTCTTTCCAAAATCTAATCAAGAAATGACAAAGGGAAATTATCTTTCCTAGTGGCTGCATTCAATTTTTTGAAATCAATACACATACGCCAACTAAATGAGACTCGGGTAGGTATTAATTCTCCTTTTTCATTTTCAACCACTGTTATTCCAGATTTCTTAGGCACAACTTGTGTAGGACTTACCCACTGGCTATCAGAGATAGGATAGATAATTCCAACATCAAGTAATTTAAGAACTTCAGCTCTAACTACCTCTTTCATGTGTGGATTTAATCTTCTTTGAGGTTGTTGAGATGTTTTAGCATTATCCTCTAAATGTATTCTATGTGTACAAATTAATAGATTAATGCATTTTATATCCTTTAATGTCCATCCAATTGCACTTTTATGCCTTTTAAGTACTTCTATCAATATACATTCTTGCTCTTTGGTCAGGGATGAAGAAATTACCATTGGAAAGCTTTGTTCTTCTCCCAAAAATGTGTACTTCACCCCAGCAGGTAATGGCTTTAGTTCCAGTGTGGGTACTTCTTCATGGGTATCATCATTCATGGGTTGTAGCTCTTTGAATCTTGGCTTCCTTCCTTTGTATTCCATTTCCTATGTACAGTCAAGCAAAAAGCATATTTCAGAAATATCATCATCTAATTGTGTAGCTAAATCAAATGAATTAATTAAAAAAATTTCTAATGGGTCAGAAGAACTCCTGATTTGAAGATAATCATTTATAATGGCCTCAATCCCTTCAATTTCTTTCTTTTCATCATAAACTTCTTGCGGTTGCTTGCACATGTTGAAAACATTAAGTTCCAGTGTCATATTTCCAAATGTTAGCTTCACCACTCCATTTCTGTAATTTATCAAAGCATTAGATGTTGCTAAAAATGGGCGACCTAGAATAACAGGAACTGACTTAGAACTATTAACCATAGGTTCAGTTTCCAAGACAATAAAATCCACAGGATATATGAATTTATCAACTTGAACTAACATATCTTTTACTATTCTTTTTGAAATTTTAATTAATCTATCAGCAAGTAGAAGAGTTACAGAAGTTAGTTTTTACTCACCTAGGTTAAGTTGCTGATAAACTGAATATGGAAGCAAATTAATACTAGCACCAAGATCAAGTAAAGCTCGTTCAATTTTATGTTCACCAATAATGCATGAAATTGTAGGACAACCAGGGTCTTCATATTTCAACTCATTATTGTTTTGAATAATGGAGCTTACCTGTTCAGTAAAAAATGTAATCTTTTTCACATTATGTTTTCTTTTAATAGTGCACAAGTCCTTCAAAAATTTGGCATAACAAGGAATCTATTTGATAGCATCTAACAGAGGAATATTGACCTTCACTTGTTTAAGGATTTCAAAAATATCACTTTTATGGTTCACTTTGCTTGAATTATTTAATACTTGAGGATATGGGGGTGAAGGCGAGGGTTTGGTCTTCTTTTGGCTAGGTGGCTTATCATCTCCTTCCTCATCTTTGGGACTTGACTCATCATTTTTCTCACAAGGGTCAGGAATTTATTTTTCAACAACCTTTCCACTCCTAAGAGTTATCACTGACTAGACTTGATCTATTTGTTGGCTTTTTGAACTACCCTCATTTAGGCTATACTGACTCTTGGGATTTGGTTGAGGTTGAGAGAAAAATTTTCCTTTCTCGTAAATGGCAAGTGCAGAAGAAAGTTTAGCAAGAGTGTCTTTTATATCAATCATGGCTTGAGTGTTTTGGTTGTTAATGGCCTCTTGCTTTTCTATGAATGCATGCAATGTTCCTTCAAGGTTTTTCCTATATGGTGGTACATAAGGTGCATATCCTTGAGAATTTTAAGAGTCCTGCTGTGCCTGAGGAGGTGGTGATTGTATGAATTGTGCCTGATTATTGGTCCTCTAACTGAAGTTTGGGTGATTTCTCCATCTCGGATTGTATGTATCTGAAAAAGAAGAAGTGAATGGCTTTTTAAAATTGTTCATTACATTTACTTGCTTATGCATAACTTCTTTAAAAATAAGAATTTTTGGACATTCATTTGTTGAGTGTCCCAATTCATCACAAATGCTACAAATTTCTTCATTTTGCATAGATTTGATTTCTTTTACTTTCCCTGATTCCATGGCTTCAACCATTCTAGCCAAACTGGCGAACCTAGCATTTAGATCTTCTTCTTGACTAAGGTGATATTTTCCTTTACTAGCATTTGTAAGGTTTGATCTAATTGAATTTTCAGAAGGATTAGTATCATGCCAAGATTGAGAATTTTCAGTCAAATGGTCTAAATAGTCTAAAGCTTCTTCAGGTTCTTTATCAAGAAATTCACCATTGCACATTGTTTCCACAAATTGTTTAGTTTCGGGTGTTAACCCTTCATAAAAGAAGCTTATAGTGCGCCATTTTTCAAAATCATGATGTGAGCAAGAATTCAACAAATCTTTAAAACGTTCCCAACTTTGAAAATATGCTTCATTTGAATTTTGGGAAAAATTTTGGATTTGTCTTTTCAAAGCATTGGTTTTATGTGTTGAAAAAAATTTCTTTAAAAACTCACCTTGCATTTCTTGCCATGTGCCAATTGATATTGGTTTCAAAGTGTTAAGCCAAGTTTTTGCTTTATCTTTCAAGAAAAAGGAAACAATTTAAGTTTAACAACCTCTTCAATGCAAGTTTGATCATGAAAAACGGTACATACTTTCTCAAATTCTTTTAAATGTAAATATGGGCTTTCAGATTCTAAACCATGGAAATTAGGAAGTAAAGAAATCATACCTGGCTTGAATCTAAAATTATTAGCATTGAGTGGAAAGATAAAACATGATGGACTAGAATTTCGAGATGGTTGCAAATACTCACGCATAGTTCATAACGATTGATTTTCATGTTCATCATGCACACTTTCATTTTCAGCCATTGTGTTTGATATGTGTGATTGTAATTCAGACAAATTAGTATGTAAAGTACTAGGATTAACTTTAACCAAACGACCAGAATTTAAATCACGATACCAATTAAGCATAAACAAGTAACTTAAAATATAAAAAAAATGTACAAGCTAGCAGTATAAACCGTCCATTAAATATTAACAAAGATGTGGTATAAACCAACTACCAAATAAATTAATAAGCAGATAAAGTAAAAAGTTAGATAGCTAATAAAGTAAAAAGTTAGATAATTAGAAAGAGAGTTAGTAAGTTAGTAAACAAAAAAAATTATAGAAAATAAATAACAAAAAAAAAAAAATGACAGAAAATAAATAACAAAAAAAATGACAAAAGATAAATACAAAAAATAAAGTATAGAAAATAATATACGAGAAAATAAAGTACAAAAAATAAATTTAAAATATGAAAATCAGATAATTAGCAAGCTGATGTTTTGCTTCGACGAGAGAGAAGAGAAGAAGAAATATTATTTCATTAATGATTAAAGATTACAGAGAAATTAGGGAGAGTTTCCCCCACTAAGTTAGTAAAGTACAGAAAAAAATAAAAGGGAGAGGTTCCCCCACTAAGTTAGTACATTAGTATATATACAAAATATTTATACCAAAAATTTGTTCTTCAAATCAAGTCTCCGGCAATGGCACCAAAAACTTGATACGGAATTAAAGGTTGCAAACCCAAGTGCAGGTTATCTCAAGTAATAAATTTCTCAGGAGTCCGAGGTCGATCCACAGGGAATTGATGAAGAAAAATTTATTTGACGTAAGGAAAATATTTTGTTATAACAATAAAGCTGATAAAAACTTAGTCACAAATAAAAAAGAATTGCTTGGGCTAGGAGATCAACTCTTGGTAAATAAATTAAGGACAAGATTAATTCTTTTATAACTCAATTAGAATTCACACATAACGGAGGTTCCAATCAAAAAATACAATGTTCAAAGTTCATTAAAAATTATATACGTAATTATATTATGATTCATTTAATCATCTATTAATACCACCACTCATAAATGGGATCAAGCATTCATTGTGTCAAAATCTTATCTACAACAAATCAAGATCTCCACTTTATGGAGAGTTTCTAACACCACCACTTGTAAATAGATTAAAGCATTCATTGTGCCAATCTCTTGTCTATAACAAATCAAGAACTTCACTTTACAAGGAGGGTTTCTAAATTGATTGGAAACAAAATACAATACGTATAATGACCACTTAAAAATATATCATTTAAGTACAAGAGAGAAATTAATCTAACTTTATTTCATTACCAAGAGTTTCACTCTTTCACCCAAGAAAAATGAAACTTAGTTACTCATAGATAAGAAGAAAGAAAGAGAGAAGAAGAAGAAGAAGAAGAAAAAGAAGAACATTACTTCAATTTAGAACAAAGGAAAATTACTACAAGAAAACCTAGTAACAAACTAGCATCATTTTGGTACCTAACACCTAACACCTTCAATGATCTGCCAAGGCCCCCTTTTATAGAGGATTAGAGATACAAAATGACAAGGGGGCTGAGTCATAAGTGAGTGGATGAGTGGAAAATGAGTGGAAAATGTCAAATGACTTTTGGTGAATGGAAAATTATGAAGATTCCTTGTCTCCAAAATTATTTAGCTCTGAAGTCATTGAATGCATCAGAATGAGCAAATATGATATCAAAGTTATAGGCCTGGATCTTAGCTTTCAAATGGCTTTGGTTTGAGTCCAATATCATTTCTATAACTCTAGATACATTCAAATTACTGCACACTGCTCAGGCCCAGTCACAGCTCCTCTGTTCTGATTTGCAAGCCCAATATTACCTATTAAGTCTCAGATTCTGGAAAAGTGTTCAACATAAAAGTTGTAGATATAGGTCTCAAATATTCAGCATAAAAATTTCAGTCCATTTGACAACCTCTAGCCCAAAATATGGCATGAACAGTACATATAGATCAAGCTATCGGGAATAGCACTCTAGTTCTTGCTTCAACCCCAATTTGAGTTTCCTATTCATGTGATTGGTGTTGGGAATTGTGGATACAACACGCAGTGGAAAACAGGGATTCCCACCGAGGATCCATGCGAAAAAGCCATAATCTGAGTTTTTAAATGATTTACCTTCTTGAAGCGTAAATCACCAACACCGTAATAGAAACGATGTCTCTACGGTATCCACACGAACAGACTCACGAACGTCCAACGTCTACAAAGAGGAGCCTCACGTCTCTCACACAGTGCTAGCTGCGAAGAGAAGAGAAGAAATCTATCACTCTCTCACTCACTTTTTTCTGTAGATGCGGCTAGGGTTCAGAATTATCTATCTTAGCAGCCCCTTAGCAGTATTATTTATAATAGTGACTGCCTTAAGTGAGTGTGAGCAGCAGCAAGGTAAGTTGTGCAACCCTAGACCCATCTGTTATGAGTCTGGCCCATATTTAAATCCGAGTCTAACTTGGATCCATTGCTACAATTTTAGTCTGCTCTATGTGTATGACCTTGCAGGTTCTTATTACGCTGGCAGTAATATTAAAATCTCATTTTAATATTACAAACAATGAGCGGTATCTAGCAACACATCGCTGTTACCCAAGTAATAAGAATGTCAGTGATTTGACATAACCTTTCCGTAACCAATGTTTCTGTGTTGTTTAGTCCCTTTGTCAAGATATCTAGATTGAACACAAGGCATGGAATGCGTCACCCTTGTATAGTTCAATCATTGGTTTCCAGATACTCGAATAGACTTTGTAATGACAAATGAGATCAATATCTCATATTAACTCATTTGAGCATGGCCATGCATTTCGCAGTCTCACTCAATCAGGGGGCCCGAAGATATCGCTCCTATTATGTAGGAGTGACAAATCCCATCTAGGTCACTCACGTCCCTCTGCATGATTCGCGGTATGTCCAATAACCAACTTTATAATCACCTTGTTACAGATGACGTTTGATGGCATTAAAACACACAACTCCTCATGTAGGAATCGTAGTGAGTTCAGGTCAAAGGACCACAGACACCATTGTCACTATGAGATCACTTATGACACTCACGTAACGATCCATGTAGTGTTCTCATGGTGGGTCAGTCCAGTACATCATTACTCTAATATGTACCCATATGAAGACTTGATATCTCATATCCATGACCCGTGAAATGTGGTCATCAGTCTATGCACATACTAGTCTCAATGTATTATTGTTGTCCTAATTAACAATAATACTTGACTAGGGACATTTAAGAATAGTGTTGTAACCAAAAAGATCTCACAATCAAGTCATCCACTTGATGTCTTATAGCATCAAACTTACTATTCTCTGGACTTTATTATATTTATCAAAAAAGAACACAATAAATGAAATGCCTCATATATAAAATAGCATAATAAAATGTATGTAAATACAAAAAATGTATTGGCCTCTAGGGCATACACCAATAATCTCCCACTTGCACTAGAGCCAATCAGGCATATATCTAATGCCTAAAGACCTAGTGTGACCCTCATGCTTCTGCTGTGCAAGAGGCTTCGTCAGTGGATCAGCAATGTTATCATCTGTTGGTACTCTGCATATCTTCACATCTCCTCTATCGATGATCTCTCGAATGAGATGGAAGCGCTGAAGTATATGTTTGGATCACTAGTGAGATCTAGGCTCCTTAGATTGTGCAGTGGCTCCATTATTATCACAATAGAGGTCCACTGGGTCCACAATGCTAGGAATAGTGCCAAGTTCAGTGATGAACTTCCTGATCCAAACAGCCTCCTTTGCTGCATTTGAGGCAGCAATATACTCAGCCTCTGTGGTAGAATCGGTGACTGTCACCTGCTTTGAACTCTTCCAGCTCATAGCCCCACCATTTAGGCAAAAAATATAACCCGATTGCGATCTAGAGTCATCCTTATCAATTTGGAAGCTAGCATCAGTGTAACCTTTTACAACTAGCTCTTCCTCCCCTCCATATACCAAGAACGAATCCTTAGTCCTTCTCAAGTACTTAAGGATGTTCTTGATAGCAGTCCAGTGACTCTCACCGGGATCAGACTGGTACCTACTCGTCATGCTCAAAGCATATGAGATGTCTGGTCAAGTACATAACATGGCATACATGATAGATCCAATTGCAGATGCATATGGAATCTTGCTCATGCGATCCCTCTCATCCTGCATGGAAGGGGATTGAGCCTTAGATAGGCTTACACCATGTGACATAGGCAAGAGTCCTTTCTTGGATTCATACATGTTAAATCGTCTTAACACTTTGTCTATGTATGTACTCTGACTTAGGCTAAGTAGTCTCAGTGATCTATCTCTATAGATCCTGATACCTAATACATAGGTGGCTTCGCCTAAGTCCTTCATAGAGAAGCAGTTCCCTAACCAAGTCTTTATGGATTGTAGGGTAGGGATGTCATTTCCAATAAGTAGTATGTCATATACATACAATACCAAAAAGACAATAGTGCTCCCACTAACCTTCTTGTAGACACAAGATTCTTCTTCATTCTTGATGAAACCAAACTATTTTATTGTATCATCAAAATAAAGATTCCAGCTTCTAGAAGCTTGCTTCAATCCATAAATAGATCGTTGCAACTTGTATACTTTTCTAGCATCCTCTAGAGTGGCAAAACCCTCAGGTTGTGTCATGTACACATCTACGAGAAGATTTCCATTAAGGAAAGCAGTTTTGATATCCATTTGGCAGATTTCATAATAATGGTATGCTACAACAGCAAGCAGGATCCGAACGGATTTAAGCATCGCAACTTGGGAAAAAGTCTCATCATAGTCTACACCATGAATTTGTTTGAAACCTTTAGCCACCTGTATGCACATTACCATCCATGTTGATTTTCTTCTTGAAAATCCATTTGCACCCAATGGGTTTTACCCCTTCAGGTGGGTCAACCAAGGTCTATACCTGGTTGGCATACATGGAATCCATTTCAGATCTCATGGCCTCAAGCCATTTCTCAGATTCTGGGCCAATAATGGCTTCTAGGTAAGTCACAGGCTCATCTTGATCCATGAGCAATACGTCACCTTGTTGGGTCATGAGAAATCTATATCTCTCCGGTTGATAACGTATCCTGTTAGACCTACGCAGGTCTTGTGCTACTAGAGCAGGTTGTTGTTCCACAACATTTTGTGGAGGCTGCTCTATTTTCACCATTGGTTTATTACTGCTTTGTGAAACTTGAATTTATTCAAGTTCTACTTTTCTCCCACTGGTTCCTTTGGAGAAAACTCCCTTTCTAGAAACACAGTTGTCCGTGCGACAAACACTTTGCCCTCGGTAGGATTATAGAAAAAGTATCCCTTGGTTTCCTTTGGATACCCCACAAAGAAGCATTTATCTGATTTCGATCCAAGCTTATCAGAAACTTGACGTTTCACATAAGCTTCACAGCCCCAAATATTCAAGAAAGACATACTGGGCCGTCTCCCAGTCCATATCTCATATGGTGTCTTTTGAACCGTCTTAGATGGAACACGGTTAAGTGTGAAAACTGCTGTTAACAGAGTATGTCCCCAAAAGGAGCCTGGAAGGTTTGCATGACTCATCATGGATCGGACAATGTCCAACAAGGTCCAGTTCCTCCTTTCAGAGACACCATTCCATTGTGGTGTTCCTGGTGGAGTGAGTTGAGATATTATCCCATACTCTTTCAGATGATCATCAAACTGTTGGCTTAAGTATTCTCCTCCTCGATCTGATCGAAGGATTTTAATACTCTTGTCAAGTTGGTTTTGTACTTCATTCTTGAACTCTTTGAACTTTTCAAAGGACTCTGATTTGTGCTTCATAAGATATACAAATCCATATCTATTGAAATCATCAGTAAATGTAATGAAGTATTAAAAACCGCCTCTAGCGAGTGTGTTTAGTGGCCCACATACATCACTGTGTATAAGGCCTAAAAGATCACTAGCCCTTTCACCTTGTTCAGTGAATGGGGCCTTTGTCATCTTCCCCAATAAACAAGATTCACATAACTCATATAGTTCGAAATCAAATGAGTCCAAGAATCCATCTTTATGGAGTTTGGAGATGCGTTTCTCATTTATGTGGCCCAAACGACAATGCCAGAGAAAAGTTGGGTTCAGATCGTTTGATTTAAACCTCTTTGTATTTATGTTATAGATGAGCGTTTCGAGATCAAGTACATAAAGTCCATTACTTAATTGTGCACTACCATAAAAAATATCATTCATATAAATGGAACAACACTTGTCCTTTATAATAAAAGAAAAACCTTTCTTGTTCAAACAAGAAACAGAAATGATATTCCTACTAATAGCAAGCACAAAATAGCAGTTCTCTAACTCTATTACAAGCCCAGTGGGCAAAGATAATAAATAAGTCCCTACAACTAATGCAGCAACCTTTGCTTCATTTCCCACTCGTAGGTCGACTTCCCCCTTCGTCAATGGTCTACTGCTCTTTAGATCCTACACATTTACACAAATGTGAGATCCACATCCAGTATCTAATACCCATGATGCAGAAGTAGATAAATTGACTTCAATAACAAAAATACCTGAAGTGGAAGTCTCACTTCCCTTCTTCTTTTTGAGCTTCTCCAGGAACTTGGCACAGTTCCTCTTCCAATGTCCAGTCTGACCATAATGGAAGCATGTACCTTCCTTAGCCACTCCACCCACTGGTTTCAAGCCAGAAGTGCTGGGCTTGGACTTATCCTTACCCTTGCCCTTCCAATTGTCCTTGGGCTTTTTCTGCTGTTTCTTGCCCTTATTCTTTTGATCCATCATTATGGCCTTCCCTTTGCCTTTGTTAATGTTCTGCTCAGCAGTTCTCAACATGCTAGCAGCTCTGGTAGTGATTTGTCAGTCTTATTCATGTTATAGTTCATGACAAATTAACTAAAACTTTCCGGCAACGATTGCAAGACTAAGTCAGTGGCCAACTCTTGGCCCAAAGGAAAATCGAGTCTCTCTAGGTTTTCAATGTACCCAATCATCTTGAGTACATGAGCACCAACAGGGCTTCCTTCTACCAGCTTGCACTGAAATAATGCTTTAGAGACTTCGAATCTCTTATGCCTGGCCTGGTCTTGATAGAGCTTCTTAAGGTGTACGATCATATCGTATGCATCCATGTTCTCATGTTGCTTTTGGAGTTCAGAGTTCATGGTGGCCAGCATTAGACATCCGATGTCCAAGGCATCATCTTGATGCATCTTATAAGCATCTCTTTCAATTCTAGGGGCATTAGCAGCAGGTGGCTCAGGAATAGGCTGTTCCAAAACATACAGCTTTTTCTCTTGCTTGAGGACAATCCTCAAATTCCTGTACTAGTCTAGAAAATTCATTCCAGACAACTTGTCCTTCTCAAGGATGGATTGCAATGATAAAGTACCTGATGTGTTTGTTGCCATGGTAATCTATTAACAGAAATATGCAAAATATAAGTATCATGCCATAAATATATTTAATGAGGTCTTTTTAATTAAATATGTCTCCCACTATTTTATTCAAGTCAATGATCCTCAGCATTGACTCGGAAAATCCCATCGTAAGATTTCCTAGTGGGCCAAGATCCATATTTCACCTAGTTTTGAGTCAGCTTTGACTGATCACCCAAAATTCAGCTATTTAGGTAGGAAACACTTTCCAATTACATCACATGTAACTCTTAGATAGTTGGGTGAATAACACTTATTCTAATTCATCTAATGGACTAAAGCCCAACTTCATGCCTCTAAGCCTTCAATCCTATTGAAATAGCCTAGTTAAGTCAGACCCAATGGTTGGCAGTTGGATATTACCTTTATCCCATTACATCTTACTAATATAGATAAAGGCATCCTGCTTTGGCAGACCTGCACTTGATCGATACTAGTCTTGACGAGTGCCACACATTGGAAGGCATCACATAATGACTTAATATTTGCTTTGAGGGAATTTTTATTATTATTATTACTAGATCTTACATTTATTAAACTGTTTATCATACCATAAACATTATCCATGCATCTCATACATAAAAGCATATAATAAAAGTGACATGGTTATGGCCCCTAAGAGAGTGGCATTAACTAAGCCAGCTTCACCAAGCATCTCCCATCAACGTCCTCACTTGATGCCGTCTTCTTGCCTCCACATCATAATTACATTATATAGAAACCTCTTTTACATTCGAGGGGAGTCAAGTAAGAAGAGAATGTACAATCAGAATGTAGAGAGAAAGGCACGACACGCAGGTTGTATTTATTAAAACCAAAAAGCATAAAAAGAGGACTAAGGCCATAACCATGCACCATGCATCACAAAAACATATAAACTCATAACAATAATACATTATTATTTTCACGAATCATAAAATTGGATATAAAATATCGCGTTTTCGAAAAGCACCCTACGCAGAGGTAGCACGGGGGGTCCCAAAAAATTGGACCAAAAACAAGAGCTGAATCTCTTGCGCCTCCCTTGAGCCTTTGTGCCGCGCGAAACCCTAAGCCTGAACAACATGAACACTTCATGTGCTGCGGGGAATCCTTGCATCGTCGTTCAACACTTGAACCTCAGGCGCCTCCTTGACGGCTTCACATCAACACTTGATGCTGCTGCCGCAAAACAAGAATAGGGTTTCCAAAACCCCTTGTGTTGGGCCTCTTGTGCAGAAACAAGGATTCCATAACCCCTGCTACAGCAAACCAAGAACAAGGTTTCCTAAACCCTTGCGTCGCGCATTGAGAAAAAAGATTCCATAACACTGTACGTATCACATACATACTAGAAAACTTCACAAAAACATACATCTTAATACAAAATGGTTTTCACAGAACATATCAACATCTTCATGGGTTTTTGAAAACAACATCACGGTTTTGCATACAACATAAGAAATAGAATATGTTTTCGCAAAGAGTTTCATACGGTTTTTGGAAATAACATATTAAAGATCATATCTTTTGTCAAAAATAAGAACAGAAAACATGTTATCTCACGTAAACAAAAACAGAAAACCAAATCATGGTTTCGCAAGACGCTCAGATACCACTGTTGGGAATTGCGGAAACAACAGGTAGCAAAAAACAGGGATTCCCACCGAGGATCTATGCGAAAAAACCATAATCTGAGTTTTTTAAATGATTTACCTCTTGAAGTGTGAATCACTAACACCGTAATAGAAACGATGTCTCTGCGGTATCCACACAAACAGACTCACGAACGTCCAACGTCCACAAAAAGGAGCCTCATGTCTCTCACACAGTGCTAGCTGCGAAGAGAAGAGAAGAAACTTATCGCTCTCTCACTCACTTTTTTCTGTAGGTGCGGCTAGGGTTCAGAATTATCTATCTTAGCAGCCCCTTAGCAGTACTATTTATAATAATGACTGCCTTAAGTGAGTGTGAGTAGCAGCAAGGTAAGTTTTGCAACCCTAGACCCATCTGTTATAAGTATGGCCCATATTTGAATCCAAGTCCAACTTAGATCCATTGCTCCAATTTTAGTTTGCTCTATGTTTGTGACCCTGCAGGTTCTTATTACGTTGGCAGTAATATTAAAATCCCATTTTAATATTACAAGCAGTGAGCGGTATCTAGCAACACATCGCTGCTACTCAAGTAATAAGAATGTCAGTGATTTGACATAACCTTTCCGTGACCAATGTTTCCGTGTTGTTTAGTCCCTTTGTCAAGATATCTAGATTGAACACAAGGCATGGAATGCATCACCCTTGTATAGTCTAATCATTGGTTTCCTGATACTCGAGTAGACTTTGTAACAACAAATGAGATCAATATCTCATATTGACTCATTTGAGCATGGCCATGCATTTCGTAGTCTCACTCAATCGGGGGCCCCGAAGATATCGCTCCTGTTATGTAGGAGTGACAAATCCCATCTACGTCAATCACATCCCTCTGCATGATTCGTGGTATGTCCAATAACCAACTTTATAATCACCTTGTTACAGATGACGTTTGATGGCATTAAAACACACAACTCCTCATGTAGGAATCGTAGTGAGTTCAGGTCAAAGGACCACAGACACCATTGTCACTATGAGAATCACTTATGACACTCACGTAACGATTCATGTAGTGTTCTCATGGTGGGTCAGTCCAGTACATCATTACTTTAATATGTACCCATGTGAAGACTTGATATCTTATATCCATGACCCATGAGATGTGATCATCAGTCTATGCACATACTAGTCTCAATGTATTATTGTTGTCCTAATTAACAATAATATTTGACTAGGGACATTTAAGAATAGTGTTGTAATCAAAAGGATCTTATGATTAAGTCATCCACTTGATGTCCTATGGCATCAAACTTACTATTCTAAGGACTTTATTATATTTATAAAAAAAGAACACAATAAGTGAAATGCCTCATATATAAAATAGCATAATAGAATGTATGTAAATACAGAAAATGTATTGGCCTCTAGGGCATACACAAACAATTGGGCCTTTGAGATCTTCATGAAAGTTATATATCTCTCTCTTATCTTTAAAATTTCACCAGATTCACCTCATTTGGCCACCTACATCCCAAGATATAGCCCAAATACAGAAACAACGTAAGACGTAAATTATGCTTAAAAATTCAATTAAGTCCAATTTCAGTCCAAACTTACAAAACATAATCAAACTCAATTAATTAAGTACATGGAGAGTGTAAATGACTAAAAATGAAGGCTTATTAATGTATCAAATATGTGATCATCATTGTTCATTGATTTGATGTTGAGGACAGCTAGCACACAATCTTTTAAATCTCTCCTAGTATTCATAAAGTGATTCCCCATACCTTTGTTGGATGCCGCAAATTTCTTTTCTGATAGTGGCGGCTTTTGAAGTAGGGAAATATTTATCTAGGAAAGCTCGAGCCATGTCCTGCCATGTCTGAATTGATCCAAGTGGCAAGTAGTACAGCCACTCCTTTGCAGAATCCTTCAGGGAAAACGGAAAAGCTCTCAACTTGACTTGCTCCACTGAAATTCCTGTGGGTTTCATGCTAGAACACACAACATGGATTTTCTTCAGATGCTTGTTAGGGTCTTCTCCGGATAGTCCATTGAAAGATGGCAAAAGATGGATTAGACCAGATTTCAACTCAAAAGCCTCCTCATTCTCAAGAATTTCTATGCACAGAGGTTGTTGGTCCAAATTTGGAGCACCCAACATCCTTAACGTATTTTCTGCCATCACTACTTCTTTAGGTGGTCAGATATCTCAGAAGCCTTAGAACTTAAAAGGTCTATGTGACGGGCAGCTTCAACGTCAGCAGGTGTAAATTGTGAGTTGATTTGTTCAAAGTATTGCCTTAAATTTCTCAATTGCTCATTCACTTCTTCACTGGACATGAACACCTGCAAGACAGTTGAAGAGAGCAATTGAAACTATTAAAATTAAAACAAAAAACAGAGGGAAAAATAGGAAACAAATTAATAGTGTAATTAGAAAATTAGTTCCCTGGCAACGGTGCCAAAATTTGGTGTCGTGTGGAATACGATTAAGAATTATATCAAAAACAGTTGCCAAGTTCCACCAAAAATATAAAAACCAGGCAACCAGTTGTAGTAAGCAAGGGTCGATCCACAGAGAACTAATTCAATTGAAACTATCAATCCAATTCCTAAATTAAATGTTGATGAAGAATAAACAGTAAAAGTAAAAGGGGGTTTTGTTAATTAAAACTAACCAAAGCAATTAAACTTAAACCAAATCAGTAAACACAAATTGAATTACCAAGTTAAAGATATTAGTTAAGAGATGGAATCCACCACTATATTTATATGATTATGCTAACTTACATACTCTTTATACCAACATGATCAATTATGTTCTTATGTAATTGTGAGATAAATCCCCTGTTTTCCTTAAATTTCGTTTAATTCAGCAACCGCTCAAATCAAACCCTAACCATTAGTTATTCGCAAAGCAACTGCTCTCACACCTCCCTAATGATTGCATTAAGAATTAGAAAATCAATCACACTAAGATCTAATCACACACCGGGATTAAATTACTTAGATAATATGTTTCACTAGTTTTACCACCATAACCGCGCATAGCAATCCTAGTTTTACCACTCTTAAAATTTGGTAAAGAATATAAAAACCTTTATATTGATTTAAGATCAAAAACATATGAATAAAAATATAATTGTATTGATATAAAGAAATATGCAAGATTCACATAATCAAAACTAGAATTTCATCTTCCCTTAACTAATCAAGAAATTTAGCCACACATGGCAAAGTCAAAAACAAAAGAAGAATTAAAGAAAGACATTGTTCAAAACAAAAGAAGAAAAGAAAAACTAAAGATCAAACTAGTTTCCAAGGCCTAAGAGTGATTAATCTTTGATTGCTCGAATCCGAGTCTCCAATCTTCAATCGAATCCCTCTCTTTCTTGGTCTTTGTGTTTCCCTCAATTTTCTTGACGGTTCTCCCTGTCCAGATCTCTTTTAGGGGCTCTAAGCAACCCTATTTATAGGTTTGGATACTTAACTTAACATTAAAATATGAAATTAAACTTCTGAGCCGATGACACAGCCCAACCCGTGTCTGAATCTGGTAACATAATTTCAACTATCTTCAAAGTCAAAGAAGAACACGGCCCAACCCATGTCATGTGACACGGGCCGTGTTCTCGGTCAAGGCTGAAAATTAATTTTCCTCGTGAAGTCAGAGAAGTACACGGCCTGCCCCGTGTCATTTGACACGTGCCGTGTTGATCCCTTTCTCCAAATGTAACTTTGAATCTTCATAACTGCTCTTCTTCCTTTGCTTCTAGGGGTAAAATTGATCTTCTTAAGCATTCATCTCTCTCCTTAAATGGTCATCAAGCTCGGTTCAATGCTAATGGACTCAAACACTCAAAGATATCTTGAAAAGCATAATTCATTTATGAGTGTTTATAACCACATTTAGCATAGTTTCACAATAAACATCCAAAGACAACTCTAAATCAGAAACTTAGCTAAATGTTAATAATTGAGCACATATAGAGTCCAATTAGATCAAACAAAAGACATTTAAGCAGTAAAATTATAACAGATCATCGTTCTTTGGGAATGGTTTTCGTAAAAAGAGAAGATAAAATATTCTTCATTAAGAATGGACTGAGTAAGGAGTCATTAGATAATATCTTATTGACTCTTGAGACGCATTCTTATGGATATATGCAACGTGAACTTCTTAGTTTGTGGAATCTTTTCAAGGACGAGCAAGAGCGTTACAGTCTTGGGAATTTGACTCAAAAAGACCCTGTTTGCCAATTTATAAGAAAATTGGATGGAAAGCTTATCCTCAACTCATAGAAGGCGTTTAAGTCGTTACTAGACATGAAACTAGAGGAAGATGTGAGCCACAATCGCAACAACTTGTATATATTATCTTGTACATCTCTAAAAAAAGAAAAAAAAAAAAAAAAAAAAAAGAAAAAAAAAAAAAAGAAAAGAAAGAAAAGAATAAAGAATAAAAAAAGAATAAAAGAAATAAAAAAGGGCAAAACTTCGGTTGTACTAGGTTTTTAATTAGATTAGGAGCCCCTGCCAGTGGCAGACCCGTCATTAACTCAGGTGGACCTTTGCACGCCGGTCCATAAATAAGGTTCATGTACCATGCTCTGTAGAGAGCCGCGCAAGCATTCCCAGGTTTCAACCGTAGGCTCTACTTGCTGATGGACAGATAGAAGCGTCCTGTGCTTGCATTCTCGCATGATAATGCCTCTACGCTGGATCCTGTGATTTAATGTCATGGGCTCTCCAGCGACCTGTCACTGGCTGTGGTCGTTGGTGGTGGCTATCAGATTTACGCACTTTAATTAGTTGCGCCGTAGCTCAATCCAAATATCCCACAAGCAGGAGGGAGAAGAATTCCCAGATTAGCTGAGCCGTCTTGGTATTACTGCACTCATGACGCACAGTATAAAGAAACGCCATGAAATCTGTACATAAAGGTATGTCAGCATTTGTTATTATTATTTTATCTTTGTATGATTTTGTTATATTTTGGTTTTGAACAGACGATCCTTTGGGCAGGGTCCTTCAGGAGTTTCTAGACTTCGTTACCCTAATGGTTTTCTTGAAGTCTAAAAAAAATAAAAAACAAAATAAAACCAAAAAAATAAAATATAGAAAAATAAAAAAAAAGTTTCTTAAATTCAAACTTTTCTGACAATAGCCAACCTATCCATACAGGAGCTATTATTACTTTTTCTATTCTCTTCACTATTTAAACACTTCATTTTCTTCACTTTCCTATAACTCAGAATCATTCAAAGAGAATATGAGTATAAACATGGAGGGAGCTTCTTCTTCGGTTCGTAGATTTACCAGTATCTGTGTATTTTGTGGGACAAGTTATGGGAAGGGTTTAGAGTTTATAAATGCAGCAAGCACTATTGGTAGAACACTTGCTGCGAGAAACATTCGTGTAGTATATGGGGGAGGTAGCATTAGGTTAATGGGGGCTGTATCACTTTCTGCACATATAAGAGGTGGTCAAGTTTTAGGTATTATTTCTAAACCTTTAACTCAAAGGAACATCATTGGAAAGACAATTGGCCTGGAAATTTAAGTATCATCTATGCATGGACGAATGAGGACAATGCTTGAAAACTCTGATGCATTCATTGCCTTACTGGTGGTTTTGGTACTTTGGAAGAAATTTTTCAAATTATCTCTTAGGCCCAACTGAACATCCACCATAAACCCATAGGTTTGTTAAATGTTAATAATTTCTTCGATAATTTATTATCTTTTATTGATCATGCTGTGGAACAGAGCTTTATCACACCTTTGGCAAGATGACTCCTTATATATGCTTCTACTGTTGATGAATTAATTGATAAATTACAAGGTTTTGTTTATGAACCTGAACTAGTAATAGCTCAGATAGATTGGTCAGAAGGCAGCAGCAAAGGAGGCAGCAAGGAACAAGAGTGTGATCTGGCACTTCATCTATAACTTTAGTTTTATTTATCGTGCTTTGTTTCTATTTTAATTGGTGTAAGGTTTTTCTTTTTAGTAATTGCAACAACAGGTAATCTCTTCTATCCTTTACCTATCTATATTTTGACATTGAGGACAATGTTGTGATCTGGTTGGGGGAAGGATGGTTGTAAAAAAAAATCTAAAAAACATTAGGAAGTGTGTTTATTAATATATTTATTGTGTTTATATGTTTGTCAGTAATTTATTAACAGCAAAAGTAATTAGAGATGACAGAGTAAGGAGTAAATTATTTACTCTTGAGACACATCAAAATTGGTGGCAGAGTAAGGAGTAATTGGGTAGATAACTAATTTGTGTGGAAGTAGTAATTCAACTTCAGGGAAATTTGTATGATTGAGTAAATTGTCTTCTTTCTTAAAAATCAAATCTTAGTTATAGATGTTGAATTAGTGGACTGAGAATGATAAAATTATGCCTTGTGAGATTTTAAGCCTATTGATGAATGGATTGAACATTTATACCATTTTCTTCTTTTTTATGTGAATTTCACTCATGGAATTGTTACTCTAGAACTTGCTTTGATTCTTTTTGAGACTACATTTTCATATGCATACATAAATATGATTTATGCATTTTTCTTGAAATAGCTACTTTAACCAAATAGCCAAGAATGACTAGTGCACAAATAGACAGCCTTGCTCAGTAGCATATTGTCCCAATATGATAACAAGCACTCTTATGACTTCTTGAAAATTCTTTGATTTCTGCCAACGTAAAGCATTGGAAATGGCCTATTTTCCCTTGCTTAACCCCTTTGAGCTTATTTGAACATTCTTTGTTTCGAACTCATTATGTGCCTTAAATGAAAAACCATGTTCTTACTTGGCCTTAGGGAATAAGAGAACATTAACTTTGTCATTGGATGTGTTCTTGAACAAGTGTGGGAGTGTGTGTGTAGAATGGTTGAAAAAAAATTGTTTAAATGTATATATTATGTTCATCTTTAAAAAAAACAAAAAAATAAAAAACAAAAACAAACAAACAAAAAAAATTGTGTAAAGAAGGGTCAACAAGGCAATAAAGGAAAGGAAAAGAATATGTAAATGGAATTTGTATTAGGTGGAGTTGGGATGAGCTTTCATGCTTGTTAATTGAACTCGGTTCTCATGCTCTTTTATTCTCTTTGGTATTTAACTTATCATATCCATATTACCTTCTCCTTTACCTTGACCCCATTACAACCTTGAATAAAGTCTTCATGATTTGTGTGTGCATGTGTTCTGAGTAGTGAAAAAGTAGAAGATAAGCAAGCTTATGGTAGTGCAATTTTCATGAGTTAAATTGAGTGAAATATCTACTTTTTAAACACTTAAGGGATTGAGAGTGAATCTTATGAAGATTTATCATTCTTGACTCATGCTTTTCAATTGAAGTTTCCTTTCTTGTTAGTTTGAGATGTGAAGAAATGTTACCTCATAAATATTTTGATTACTTGAATGATTGGTTGCTCTTAATTCTAAAATATTATTAGAAATTCAGTCTTTTAGAGTGTTTAGCTTTTGAGTCTGTGTCATTTTTTTCCCTAGTTTTAGTCTTGTGTGTTTTGCCCAAGAGTGCAAAAAGCTAAGTGTGGGAAAATATGATAATCACATATTTTATACATTAATAAATCTTCATTTTTAGTTATTTACACTCTCCATGTAAATTGATTGAGTTTGATTATGTTTTGTAAGTTTAGACTCACATTGGACTTAATTGATTTTTTCAGCATGATTTACATCTTACATTATTTCTGTATTTTAGTCATATCTTGAGTTCTAGATGTTTACTAATTATAAATTTTACCTTGTTGGAAAGATAAGAGAGATCTCTACAACTTTCATGTAGGGCTCGAGGTCAAATCCGAACATCTAGTAGAACTAATTGGGCTTGGAAATCAGAATATGAGTTTAGTGATTGGAACCTGAACAGTGTGTAGTAATTAGAGCATAACTTGGGCTGTAAGATCTGGATTGGGCTAACATTTTGGTATCTGTAAGTTAAGATCCATATCTATAACTTTCATAAAGAATACAAGACTCAATTCAACTCCTTGGAGGTCATATTGGGCTTGGAAATCAGAATAGAGGAGCTGTAACTAGGCCTGAATACTGTGCAGTAATTGGGCCATATCTCGGGCTGTAGGTGGTCTTTTAAGGTGATTATAGCGGAATTTAAAAAGCTAAGACCCAGGCCTACAACTTTCATAAGACCATATTCCAATATTCTAACATATTCAATGACTTCAGAACTGAATAATTTTAGAGATAAAGAATCTCTATAATTTTTCACTCACCAAAAGTCATTTGGCATTTTCCACTCATTTTTCACTTATCCACTTACTCATGACTCAGCCCCCCTATCATTTTGTATCCTTAATCCTTTATAAAAGGGAGCCTTGGCTGATCATTTGGGGAGTCTTGGTGTTAGATATCAAGATCATGCTATTTTGTTGTTTGATTATCTTGTTGTAATTTTCTTTTGTTCTAAATTGAAGTTATGTTCTTCTTCTCTCTTTCTTTCTTCTTGTCTATGAGTAACTAATTTTCATTTTACTTAGGTGAAGAAGTGAAGATCTTGGTAATGAAATAAGATTAGATTCATTTCTTTCTTGTGCTTAAATGATATATTTTCAAGTGATCATTATACGTGTTGTATTTTATTTCCAATCAATTTAGAAACCCTCCTTGTAAAGTGGAGATTTTGATTCATTGTGGACAAAAGGTTAGCACAATGAATGCTTGAGCCCATTTATAGGTGGTGGTGTTAATAAATAATTAAAGGAATCATAATATAATTATGTATTTAATTTTTAATGAACTTTGGTTGTTGTATTTTCCAATTGAAACTTCCATTATGTGTGGATTCTAATTGAGTTATAAAAAGAATTAATTTTGTCCTTATTTTATTTACCAAGAGTGGATCTCCTAATCCAAGCAAATCTTTTTTATTTGTGACTAAGTTTTATCACTTTTATTATTGTGATAAAAAATTTTTCTTACGTCAAATAAATTTTTCTTCATCAATTCCTTGTGGATCGACCTCGGACTCCCGAGAATTTATTACTTGAAACAACTTGCACTTAGGTTTGCAACTTTTAATCCGCATCACTGTGCACCCAAGCGCTCTGGAATGAGCGTCTAGGTGCCCTACGCTCTGGTGCGCATAAAATTTCCTGGGCATTGAGCATCTAAGCGCTCTGTACTGAGTGCCTAAGCGCTCAGCACCCTGCTACACAAATGTTCATCCCTAGCACATGAGCGCCTAAGCGCTCGATGTAGGGCGTCTGGGCACTCGCTGTATGATAGAAAATCTGCATAATTTTGCAGAGTTATGCCACTGTTCCATTAGAACTTTTCTTGGCTTTTGGCCATTCCAAATCAGTTTCTATGTCATCCTAAGTCCCTAATCAGTTCTCAAACACTTAGGAATCATTAATCACAAACTTAAACCTATTAATTTGAATTATGAATAAAAAAATCCCATAAAGCTTAACCTAACCCCTTTTTTGGGCATCAATGGCCTAAATGAAGTGTTCTAAGTTTCCATCTTCAACTTATGCTATGAATAAGTCATAAATGACCAAAGAAACTCAATCATGCAAGCAAAACACATCAAACACCTCTAGAACTCAATTTGACCTATTAAGCACTAAAGGTGCATCAATGGTGAAAAAGAGAAAAGTGATGAATATGAACATAAAAACCCCTACCTTTGCAGGTAAGAAGATGAATCAAGCTTGGTTTGATCCTTAAGCCTCGACTTTACCCTTTGCTTTCCTCTTTCTCTCTTCCTCTTCCTTGGTCTTTGTTTCCTTTTCTTTCCTCCCTTTTCTCACGTTTTCTGTTTTCATATTTTTTGAAGCAAGAAGCTGTGAGTGGAGGCTTATAAAAAGCCAATTAAAGACTCACATGGCCTTAGGTCAAAACTGATAAAATCTCGATCTACTAAAAATAATCAGATTTAGTTAAATCAAGATTTCCAGCTTCCAACATCTTTAAAATAAATACTATGATTCATATAAAAATTTGTTTCACCATTATCTGATATTTCCATATCTGCTAATAGTTAATTCGACTATAAATAGACAACCAGTATGCCTAAAAATACCAAACTAACTCAGTTTACCTTGAAACTTTAACTGTAACTTATTTTATACATTTATGACTTAGAAATAAATGTATAATTTATTTTCCTCATCTAAACAATTTATGCTATTATCTGAACCATTTTAAGCTACTTTTCACATTCTAGGTTGCAACTAAGTACCTAAACTAACTCAGATTGTCACAAAATTAAATAGACATATTAAGCAAGTGATATGCTACCTTTTGAACACATACACAAGTCTAACATGTCATTTAGGGTATTACAAAATGGATACTTGTTTTTAATGGTTACCTTGTTCAACTATCTATAGTCAACACATAACTTCATGATACTATCTTTCTTCTTCACTAGTAACACTGTTGCTCCCCATAGAGAAACACCAGGCCTAATGAATTGCTTGTCCAACAACTCCTCTAATTGTTTCTTGAGTTTTGCTAACTTTAGAGGTGCCATCCTATAGGGTGCTATAGATATAAGTACTGTACCAGGCACTAAATCTATAGTAAACTTTATTTCTCTCTCCAGTGGCAACTCTGCTACATTACTCGGAAATACCTTAGGGTACTCCCTCACCACAGGTATACTGTCTAGGTTCTGTTCAACCTCTACATCTAATGAGAAAAGAATAACATATCCTAGAGCTCCTTCTGCCAAACAGTGATTAACTTGATTAGTATTGAGATAAACAGATTCAGAAGAAACAACTCTGGTAGGAAAATTAAATAGAAAAACTGGAGTTTATCTAAATAGTTTAAGACCACATGATTGGATGATAATCAATCTATACCAAGAATGACATCTATGTCCACAAGGGGTAAACAGATAAGATTAGCAAAGAAGACTCTATCCTCAATTCTTATATAACAATCAAGATATACTTTTGATGTTGACTGGTTTACTGGTAGGTGTAGAAATAGACAAGTCATACCGTAACTCTGACATAGGCAAATCTAACATCCTTACACAATCATAAGGAACAAAGGAGTGGGATGACCCTGAATCATACATGACAGTTAAAAGATGATTACGAATTATTCCTTTACCTTGGATAAGATCGGAAGACTGGGCCACCTCTTTTTCGCCTAGAGTATAAACTCGTCTCTTGGCTAGTGACTTTGGGGTAGGCGCATTTCCCTTATTTTAAGGATAATCCTTGGAGAAATGTCCTAGGTGTTCACATGTAAAACACATAGACTAGGCGGCTATGTTCTGCCTCCGTGCATTTTCTTGCATTTAGGGCACCTTGGTACCTTAGAGCCCGTCTTGTCTTTTCCTTTAGGGTTGCTTACTTTAGAATTACCCTTCTTGCTTTTATCATCATCACGCTTTCTCTTTTGGATGTCTTATGTTCTTTCCTCAGGTTGAGGCTTAAGCACACTTAACTCTACAATTCTACACTTGTTGACCAAAGAAGGAAAGTCCTTGATCTCCATAGGTCTCACTATACTCTTGATCTCAATTCTCAAACTAGTTTTGAATTTCAAACATCGCCAATTCTCATCTGGATGGCAACAAAAATGCGAAGAAAATTTTGAAAACTCCTCAAACTTGGCCACATACTAGCCTACTGACAAGCTCATTTGTACTAAATGCATAAACTCCACCTCCTTATCATCATGCAGAGTCTGTGGAAAATACTTCTCCAAAATGGTTATCTTAAAAACTTCCCATGACATTTGGATTCCTGTTGCTTCCATTAGCCTCTTGGTACTTCTCCACCAATGTTCAGCTTCTCCTTTCCACATATAGGAGGTGAAGGACACCTTTTGCTCCTCCGAGCAAACCATTACCTCAAAGATCTTTTCCATCTCACTGAGCCACTCCTCAGCCTTAGCGGGATTATACTCACGTCTATACGATGGAGGGTTCATCTGACGAGAAGCCGACAAGTCCTGGAAGTTCTAGTTCCTTCTGGCTTGTACTTCTTGCACTGGTTGCATATGTGGTGGAGGTTGATGAGGTGGATTTGCTTCCATCCTCTCAAGCACCCTTGCCATAACAGCTGCTTGTTATCTCATAGCATTGATAGTTACAATTGCCTGGTCCCTCATGGCATTAGCAGTGATGCTTGTCTGGTCTCTCATTGTATTGGCCATAGCCATTACTGCTTCAGCCATGTTGGGTCCTTTTGAAGATGAGTTCCTAGTTTCCCTAGTTCATCTCTTTGGTGCCATAGTTTCCTCTACACACAGAAATAATACATATTGAACTACAGTCCCAATATCTTGTAACCATACTACAGTAGCTAATAACAAACCAACCTAAGGCAAATCATGCAATTCTATCAAAACATCTCAAACAAGAGGCAAGAAAAGCACAATTCATAAAAGGAACTCTTAATATGCCTAAGCATAGTTAGTCCATACCCTAGCTCAACAGGATGAACTGCTCTGATACCATAATGTAATATCTTAATACTAATATCTCAATATGCATACCGCACAAGGAGATACTCATTATTACAACGTCACTACATATATAATAACCTACCAAATATATCCATAATGTTCATTGGAAACATTATAGAGAGCCATATGAAATGCGAAAAACATAAACTCATAGCAAAATACTATATATATATATATGTGTGTGTGTGTGTGTGTGTGTGTGTGTGTGTGTGTGTATACAACACTAGCCTTAGCAAAGGCTTGAAGTATTACATAATTCTTTACATTATAAAAGAAGTACATAAAAATACAATAGTTGTAATATAATAGATAAAACTATAACTAGTCTAATCTTTAGCTTCCTTTTTCTTCTTGTTCTTAGAAGAACTTTCACATCAAATTACATGGCAACATAGCAGGGTGAGAAACAATAATTCTCAGTACGAGTAAACCAAGACCAGTCATACATAGCATAATAAATGTAATCTTAAAACATGCCACTAATAAGATATGTTTATATTTTCTACAAGGTTTAACTTTAATAACTAGATAAACCAAGTTAATTATACATTCTTTCATACTTATACACTTAGTTCATTTAAGACCCAAGCATATTCTACTAGGAACTTTGGCTTCTTATCTTTACCTGTTGTAGAGAGAGAAATCTGTAACCTCATACTACATATAACCCTAGCACTTGGTTAGGAATAACTTGTCCTTTTAGGAACTTTTGATTCCTTTCCTTCTGGCCAAATGATATAATATCATGTAAGGTCATATTCATAGGAAAACACTGCCAATCCATCCTAGTCTACTAGTATCTGAAACACCACATTATCATATTTTAAGTGATATCTAAAGCAACACTAAGTTGCTAAAGGTGCTAGACACCTACTTAGATCTAACCATTACTCATTGAATGCTCAAAGGTCTAACCTTTCTCATACTTGCTAGGTGATAATTTTCCTCTTGAATTATCCCTTTCTGTGTCTTAACACACATTAGAAAACATACATAAATGATTCCAACTAGTAGGAGACATCAATTCATCAAGAATAGAATTCTTGAAAAATCCTGGAACTCATGCCTAGGCATGACTTTCCCAGGCCTAGGCGTGGCTGAATACCCTGTCTCACACCTAGGCATGAATTTACCATGCCTAGGCGTGGCACTCTCTGTCTAGTCAAGACTGAAAATTGATTAGTCCATGTCTAGTCGTGACCATCCTGCGCCTAGGCATGACCAATTCTTCAAAAAATTATGCAGAACCGAGCCACTGTTCCATTGGCCCCAAAACAGTTTCCAATCATACATACTTAGATTTTAAGTGTTTTCTAACTCTAATCATGGTCTCTAAACATGTTAGAATCATTAAACACTAAACTCAACTCACCAATCATGGATTTGAACTTAAACAAGCCAAGCAAACATCCATTACCCAAAAGCTCATCAATGAGGTTTATGGATACCCACCAAGCAAAACAAGATACCATGGCTTCCAATGAGTTGAAAATGCTCTAACTCAACTCTTAAGAACAAAAGCCAAATCAAGAGCAAAGATTTAGCTCACCAAACCAAAAATTCCATCCATGAACCCTAACTTCATACAAAAAGATTAAAAGAGAGAAGATGAATAGAAACCCCCTACCTTAGGTCCTTGATGATGGTGGATAATCAAGCCTTGGCTTTACCCTTTCCTTTCTTTCTCATTTCCTCTTCCTCATTTGCTTCCTCTTCTTACTCTTCTTGGTTTCCTATGGCAGCTGCTATGCTTGCTGTTTGGTGTATGAGAAATGAATGAAGTGAGATAAGAAAGAATATAATTATTAGGAACTCAAGTCAATAAAAAGGCTTATCATTTCCTGACTTATTTCACTTAAGCTTAGCACTGATACTTCCTGATCTGCTAGAAATACTTAGTTTTATCTAAAATAAGATTTCTAACTTCCAACAACATTAAAATAAATACTAAGATTTATTAAAAAAATTATTTCACCATTATCTTATTTTTCCATGTTTGCTGCTAGTCAATCGCGCATTAAATGCACAACCAGTATGCCTAAAAATGCCAAATTGACTCAATTTGCCTTGAAACTTTAACTATATCTTGTTTCATACATTTGTGACCTCAAAATATATTATCCATATTTATTTTCCTCATCTAAGCATTTTATGCTATTATTTGATTCATTTTAAACTACTTTTCACCTTCTAAGTTGCAACTAAGTGCCTAAACTAACTCAGATTATCCCAAAACTTCACAGGCATGTTAAACAAGTCATATGCTACCTTTGTAACTATTTACTAGTATAACATGTGATTAAGGATATTACATTAAGTAATACAAATATTTCAAAAAGTGACCTAAGGTGCTAGACACTTACCTAAGGCAAACCACTACTCTTAGATGCTCAAAGGCTTAAGTTTTCTAATACATGCTAGGTGATAATTTTCCTCTTCACATATCCCTATTTGTGTCTTGACACACATTAGAAAACGTACATAAATGATTCCAACTAGTAGGAAAACATCAACACATCAAAAATCACATTTTTGAGATATTCTAGTGCTCACGTCTCAACCCAGCCCTTGTCATGTCGTTGCACGCAGCTCTCTGGTTTTCACACCTCAATGTGGTGTATCTCACGTTGCAGCATGCAGCTCTCGGGTGCACATACTCTTCAACGCACGCCTTGGCATGACCTCTCCATGTCGCAACGTAAATAGCAGAAACTAGGTTCTGCAGAACTGTGCACTGATCCATTAGTTCTCTTCATGAGATTTGGCCATTCCAAAATAGTTTCTAGGTGATCCTAAGTCCCTAATCAGTTCATTAACACATAGGCCTCATCAATCACTAACTTAAACCACTAATTTTGGATTATGAACCAAAATCACACATACTTTGACCTAAAACCTCACTTTGTGTATCAAAGGTCTACATGAGATGTTCTAAGTTTCTATCTCAAACTCATGCTATGAATAAGTCATAAACAACCATTAAAAAACATTCAAGCAAGTAAAACACATCAAATGCCTCTAAAACTCAATTTGACCTATTATGCACTAAGAGTGCATCAAAGGAGGAAATGGAGAAAAGAAGTGAAAAGAACTCTAATCCCCTACCTTGGCAGTTGAAATGGAGATTCAAGCTTGGATGATCACACCTTGGATTTTCCTTTGACTTTCCTTTTTTTCTCCTCCTCTTCCTTTTTCTTTCTTTCCTTTTCTTCCTTTTGCTCTCTCACATTTTTTGTTTCTGTTTGTGCAGCAAAAGGAACTGTGAATGAGGATTTAAAAAAAGGTTCTAAATGACTTATAAGGCCTGTAAGGCCATACACTGATAAATCCCAATCTGCTAAAAATACTTAGATTTAGCTAAATCAAGATTTCTAACATTCAAGCACATCTTGTTTCATTTCTCTCATCTAAGCAATTTATGCTATTATCTTAGTCATTTTAAGCTACTTTTCACCTTCTGGGTTACAACAAAGTACCTAAACTAACTCAATTTGTCACAAAATTAAATAGGCATGTTAAGCAAGTCATATGCTACCTTAGTACACATATATAAGTCTAACATGTCATTAAGAGTATTACAAACTGGCTCCAATATAGTACTGCAAAGCATACATCAAGCTAGGTTGTGGTTAAATATAGTAACCTTTTGATTATTCTATGATAGGAGGCAATATCTATGTATAGGGTACCAAACATTGCTTTGCAACATAGATGTAGGAAACGTCACACCATTAAATACAATGCGGTTGGTTTGGACTGTAACGCCCCTTTTTGAGGAGGAAACATCACACCATTAAATACAATGCAGAAAATAAAAGTATAAACTATTTAACTAAGACCCGGTTCATTTTAATGTAGGTAAACTTGCTTGGTTGTAATCACATGATTAAATTAGTAAATTCTTTTTTTTGTTGCGATTAGAAAATAATAAAATATAGTGACGAGATGTAATTATAGCAAAGAGTAAAATAAAGTAGACTATACATTCGAACAACATACATATATATATAATCATATCAGACTTGTTTAGTTACATCTTCAGATTTACAAAAAGTAAAAGCTTTACTTTACCCAAAAGAATTACCCATTTACAGCCCACCAAAAAGACAAAATATCAGGCCCACAAAAGAAAGATAGATAGCCATCAGTGACCATCCACAGTATCAGCCCCTACTGAGAAAGAGAAGGAGCCGTAGCTGGATCCTCTTCAGGGTCTTCCTTGTCAGAGGAAACCCTCATCGGAGCCACCGAGTTACGGGCGGGGGCTCGGGTAGTAGAGAGGAATGAATCCTCTTGTGGGGAGTAGTAACGCTCACCCCACATGTCACGAATGGGCAGATAAAACTCTAAGTATAAACGAACACTACAAGTGAAGATGGGCGGATCATAACAGCCCCAAGCTAGAGACACCGTCATGTCTCCCAGATAAACACAGCAATCCGAAGCCAGGTTGATATGCCAGTAGTCCGGACCTCCGAGGAAAGTCAGTCGCACGTATCCTAAAAAACTTTGTGGACGGGACGTTATGATCAAAACAGGTGCTAGTCAAAGTCCGGCCAAAAGCCAGGGAACTCGTGTACTTCCCCTTCTTTGGCAATGTCTTCAGAGTAACACATAAAGAAACAAGGTAGCAGGAATACAGAAAAAGGTAAGATATCGTACCATTATTACCAATTATGGCAGTAAAGAAATAGAATGGCGCGAAGTACCCACATAGCATTTCAAAAGCAATAATAATCAGCATTAAATAGTAACAGTAAACAACTAAATAGTTCCAAGCAGTCATGATATTAATAAAGCAACAGTTCCAATCATTATATAAATAAATAAATGCCAAATAATATGTAGACTCACTATGCATGCGCACATGATATCAAAATCCTATTCCATGGAGCTAGACATAAACATCAGAGAGAATGATCAGGAAACATTTCAGTAACTCGGCTGTCGAGGCCAACAAGTGCTATAATTCTCAATTTATCAACGTGCACATCATGGCATTGTACAATACATTCTACACTAGATCATGACATAGGACAGTGTCTCGGTCCAGATCGTCGATGCGTTTGCATCGGTCTGCCCCACGGACAGAAGAGCTACCAACTGTCCATTGCGGGGTACCTGCACCCTCACGCCCCCAAGGTCAACATTATGACCTACACTAGTCTATTCGCATCCACACATAGGTCTGATTCAAACTCCTAGGCAACATGGCCTTAACAATAGTCCATCGGACTTTCACAATGCATGATAACTCAATGCATATTCATGTGTATTTAACAATAATATACTTTTCCACAACATGCCACAATTTGGCCAAGGTATGAATCAACACATTCTTGGTCCCACTCATGGACCCACAATAAATATCATTAAGGCATCAAATGATACATTATGCTTTTAGGGTTCATTATGGAAATTACGGCTTAATCTTCTACACTCTTCTCATTAAGTTTGTCTTGAGATAATTTTAATTTGAGTTATTTAACATCTTACTTACACTCATATCCATCCTTTAATTAAGAATTAATCCAAGTTTTAGGATAAGATCTCATTCTTGATTCTTTTTATTTTATGAATCCCTAATTAATTCTTAATTAACCAATTAACTAAGTTTCACTTTAATTTGGTATTTCTTATGAAATCCTTAACAAGAGGAATTCTCTTGATTATTAAGTTCCTTATTTTAAGATTATTCATACTCACTTAGAAAATCATTCTAAGGTTTTCCAAGTCTCACATACTCTTGTTCTTTAATTAGGTCCAAAGATTCACTTTTAGGTTATCATTTAAAATTTTCTTCATCACATTGTTATCTACTTAACACTTGATTAATTAAAATCCAAGCTTACATAAAATTACATGATTTGGCCCTACAATGGCCCTAGAGGCCGTGAGCCTCCTAAGGGTAGAAACCCTAAATTTTCCTTTACTCTTTCACATTTTATTCACTTGGTTAGTTATGTCACCTACTTGTTACCAATTTCAATCATGAATACCCTAATTTAAGGGTCATGGCCGTGAGCCACAATGAGGAGGGCAAGGAGCCCTTACTTCCATTTCATATATCCAATCCAACAAAATCCATCCAAGGTCATCAATATACATATACATTTAATCAAATAAATCATACAAAGTAAAATCAACACATAGCCATTAAAATCATACATCAAAGAGAGTAACACTAACAAGGGTTTCTCACAACTAACACATAATACAAGTCTCCCACTACTAATAGAGGTTGAAGTGGATAGTCTTCCTCTTACCCAAGAGAAATCAAGAAAAGGAATCTCTTTGTTTGCTTCTTGTGAAATTCGGCCAAGCTTCACCAAAAACCCTAAAAATTACAACTTCATCCAATCAACACCAAGGCTTGAAAAGAATGGATCAATGGTCATGGTGATAGCCATGGAAACGAAAATGAAGAAGAGAAGATGAGAAATCAAGAATCTTACCCTAAAGTTTCAAACTTGAGGCTTGAAGAAGATGATGAAGATGGCAGCTTCTCAACTAGATTCAAACTAGAAAAGTGTTTAGAATGTGAGGAAGATTAAAGAAATGTGGTTGCTTGAAATTTTTGTGATCTTTGGAGGCATCGAAGGGTGTGGCCGTGTGGTGAGGTAGAGAGAAAGAGGAGAAAATGTGAAGAGAAGAAAAGTTTAGAGAGAGAAAGTGATAGTAGAATGAAATGAACTTTTAGGATTTGAAAATTAGAATGAAAAAATAATTAAGTGAAAAGGCAATTCTTGGCTCCTAATTGGCCTCATGGCCATGTAGTGTGTAGAGAAATAGGAGGGAAAATTGTCACCAAAAATTAGGGTTAGCTTGATAGCTTTTTCAAAAGGTGATTTGATTAGACATAAAGTGGATTGCATTTAGAAAAGATGATTAGGTGATAAAGTGATTAAAATAATAAGATGATAAGGATTTTAACTACAAGTTAGTACCCAATGGATAATTGTTATAGTTCACAAAGTCAGTATACATTGTCCAATAGATAATAGAGCATATCGCATAATTTTATTTAACAGAACGTACTGCGATTTTATTTAACAGATAAAATCTTGAAAAACGTAAACCTCGTAAACTATGTTCGACCTCGAGTTTAGTAAGATCCCCCATCGACTTTTTCACAATTTAAAGTTTACCAGCCTTAGGAAAAATATTTCATTTTTCAAGCTTCGCTCAGCGTGCACGTAAAATGAGGAATATATTAAAATATTTGACATTTCTGAAAAAATTCACAAAAATTCTTAAAAATCACAAATATTAAAAAATGACTATTTATCATAAAAAAATAATTTTTGGGGTGTTACATTGACTCTGCTCAGTGTGCACGTAAAATGAGGAATATATTAAATTATTCAACATTTTCGAAAAAAATTCAGAAAAATTTTCAAAAATCATAAATATTATAAAATAATTATTTATGACGAAACAAATAATTTTTGGGGTGTTACATGAACAACAAATGACTAGCATTCAAAAGAAGCTCAATGATGTATTTTCATTGGGAGATAACTAAACTAGTGTAAGCTCCAAAGTCCTTTTAGTGCTTATTAATGCTTAATTTGTTTTGGTGATAACAACTATGTTGAAAATATGATTTGAACCTTCTCACATTTTGATTTATGTAGACTTAATTTGTGTAGAGTGTTTTTTGTGTTATTAAGTTTTTTAAAGACTAAAACAAAGTGTAAAGAAGCTTTTTGGTCATCCAAAATGACTTGAGTAGATCAAATCTTGACTTGAGAAAGTTCAAGTGAGACATAAGAAGCTTTTTGAAGAGTATGAGAAAGTTGAATAAGAGAAGGTCTTGAGAAGATGCAAAGATTGAGTAATGAAGAACTCCTACAAGTGATTACTTCATTGGAAGAAGTTTAATGAACCTACAAAAATTCATATTTCTATGGTTCAAAATCTTAGGTTTTCATCATCTTTTAACCTTTTTTATTTAGTTTTGTTCTTAAATTTTATTATGTTTTTATTATTTTAATTGTATTCTTATTATGTGTTTTTATGTGTTTTGGATAAGTAAATATACATGAAAAGAGACTAGACGCTTAAAGAAGCAAGAAATCAAAGAAACAAAGCTTCAGGATAAATCATCAGATTTTGTGCAAAAATAAGAAATTCTTGAAGATAAATATTTAAAGAATTCTTATCCTATTATTAGATGCTAATTAGAGTTTTAATTGGATGCAAAATATTAAACAAGGATTAGATTGAAGATTGGATAAAGATTCTCAAAGAGATTTGATTTGGAGCAAAATTCGGATTGCCGCACTATCCTGACCATCCCTCATTGATTGAGTCATATCTTGGGTTACAAAGATCAGATCGACTCACCATTTGTGACATTCAAAAGCTAACATAAAATCCAACAACTTATCTGCTGAGATCGAGGGCAAATTAGCCCATCTGGAGGGTGAGAAAAATTGTGCAAGTCAAATACAAAAAACTGTCAGCTTTTCTATAAAAATAGAAAAATGTGTTTAGCAAAGGAACTCTTTTTTTACACACTTTGATACACTTCACCAGCCGTCAAAGAGAGAAGCGATGAAATAAACCCTAAAGTGGTGTAGGCACAATTACGCTTGAAGATTAGGGATTTTCTTCATCCTTTCCACTTATCTTCTATGAAGTTTGTCAAATCCTTATCTCTTTTCCATTCTTCATCCATGTGTAACTAATTTTCCCTTATTAGGGGAATGATGGATCTTGAACTTTGATGATGTAACTTCTTTTATGGGTTTAATTTATGTTTCTATTTCATGATTTACGTGTTTATATCTATTCTTAATGCTTTTCTAAACCTGATCAATTTGGGAATGATCTTTTAGGTTGATTTATGATTTGAGAAAATTTGCATGAACCTAGAACATGTGATAAACACCATAATTACTACAATCGCTAGGAAAAGACATTGTGGGTTATGTGGTCTTTCTTTTAATTTCCTTGTTCTTGATAATGCCTTTGTATTTAGTGTTAGACTAAGGGATTAGTTAATTTCAAACAGTGTAAGAGGATTAATATACCAAGAGATTTGGTATTAATTAATTTTGAAAATTGACCATAAATCATTGAAATAGAACATAGTTAAACCAATATTTGAATGTGCATTTAAAGAGTTCAAGTGAAGTCTAAACTCTAACGCTTTAAGCCCATTGTTTTTCACCCCTTTGATTTATTGTTTTGCATACTTATATTTCTTTTTAATTATATTTCCAACAATTGTCTTTTTCATTAGCTTAGATAGTGTCACTTTCATTGAATTTAGTAATTAATAACTTAATCCTCACGGGACGATACTCTTACTTACTTTTCATTACTTTTGCGATTCGGCGCACTTGCCGATTTCACAACAAGTTTTTAGTGCCGTTACTAGGGATTATTGTTATTAATATTAAATAATTTGAAAAGACACTAATTTAAGCATTTATTTCTCTTTGTTTATTTTAATTTTAATTTTATTTAAATTTTATTTTATTTATAGATAATTATTTTCCTTATTTAATTTTATTTTTCTTTATTTAATTTTTTAAATTTGTTTCTTTTTATTTTTTTTTTGTTTATTTTATTAGTCATTTATCATTTATTTTTATTTTCTTTACTTTACTTTACTCTAGTTTGCTTGTTTGTTTATTTATGCAAGGTTCTTTGGAGTTAAAAGAATGACTCTTTGATCTAGAGATAACAATAATAGAAAGACCAAACAAGAAAGCAGCTAGCGAAAGAAAAAGAATTGAAGAAGAGAAAATGGCTGAAGCTATTACACAGAGAAGACGCACTATGGCTGACTATGCTACTCCATCTGCTGAGAATGTTTCTACTAGTATTGTGCGTCCTGCTATCCAAGCAAATACTTTTGAGATTAAACCAACTTTGCTACAGATGGTGCAGCAGAATCAGTTTGGGGGAGGTCAAGCAGAAGATCTAAATTTGCAGATTGCTAACTTCTTGCAACTCTATGATACTATCAAATATAATGGAGCTAGTGATGATGCTATTAGATTACGAATTTTTCCATTTTCTTTGAGAAATAAAGCGAAGAGCTGGCTACAAGCCCAACCTCAAGGAAGCATTTCCACTTGGGATGATCTAGTTAGTAAGTTCCTCACTGGGTATTTTCCTCTGTCAATGTTTGTGAAGATAAGGAGTGAGATTGCTTGCTTTACGCAAAATCAAGGAGAATCTCTTTATGAAGCATGGGAAGGATTTAAGGAGCTACTTAGAAAGTTTCCTCATCATGCTTTTGAAGTTTGGCAGCAGGTGAAGATCTTTTATAATGGTTTGAATCATTCCACAAGACTTATGATGGATGCATCTACAAGTGGATCTTTAAATACTAAAACTCCTAAAGAAGCCCAAGAATTGTTTAAGACTATAGCAACCAATGAATATTAGTTGCCTGGTGGAAGAGCAGTAGTCAAATAGGGAGTTATGGAGCTTGGTACTCTTAATGCTTTACTTGCTCTGAATAAAAGTCTTTCTCAGTAGTTAGCCAACATCACCAAGCAACTGGGTAACATACAGGTAAATTCAGTGAACCATCAAGTGTTGATTTGCGACTTATGTGGAGGCAACCATGCTAATGGTGAGTGTGATGCAAGTAACATGGGTGTTATTCCTCAAGAGCAGGTAAATTACATGGGTAATCCTACAAGATCTCAAGGTAACCCTTATTCAAATACATACAATCCGGGGTGGAGAAATCATCAAAATTTTTCATGGAGCAATCAGAATATGCTTAGACCACCACCACCTCCACTACATCAACCTCAGTCATCTTCATCTTCTCAACCTCCAAAAGATAAGTTATCTAACCTTGAAAGTATTGTGGAGAAACTTGCTCTTAGTACTAGAACATTTATGGAGTTGACGAGGGCTAATTTTAAAAATCAAGAGGCAGCCACCAAAAGTCTAGAAAATCATATGGGACAGATAGCTATATATCTCATAGAGAAACCTCAAAGCAGTCTTCCGAGTGATACTGTGGTAAATCCAAAGGAGCAATGCCATACAATTACACTTAAAAGTGGCAAGACTTTGGAAGAACAAGTTAAAGAACCACCTGATTCATCATAAGTTGAAAAAATTGATGTTCTTGTTGTGGATGTTTTAACTCCAGAGTGTTGTAATGAAGAAGCTAAAGAAGAGCAACCAAAGTGGTGGAGGAAGAAGAAGGAACATGAGCAAAAGATGGCAATTGACCCTTCATTGTATGCTAGACTCCTATTTCCTCAAAGGTTAAAGAAGGAGAATCAAGATAAACAGTTTTCGAAGTTCTTAGATGTCTTCAAGAAGTTATAAATAAATATTCCTTTTGCTGAGGCACTTGAACAAATGTCCTCTTATGCAAAGTTCATGAAGAATTTGCTCTTAAAGAAGAGGAAACTCAAGGAAGATGAGACTGTGGCACTTATTGAAAAGTGCAGTGTTATAATTAAGAGGAAACTACCACCTAAATTGAAAGATCCAGGTAGTTTCACCATTCCTTGCACTTTTGGCAAGCTTACTATTGAGAATGCTCTATGTGACTTAGGGCTAGCATCAATTTAATGCCATTGTCAATTCTTCGCAAGCTTGGGATTGATAAAGTGAAGCCAACTACAATGTTTCTTCAATTAGCTTATTGGTCAATCAAACATCCATATGGTATAGTTGAAGATTTATTAGTAAATGTTGACAAATTTATTTTCCCAGCTGATTTTGTGATTCTAGATATGGATGAAGATGCTGATATTCCTTTGATTCTTGGAAGATCGTTCTTAACTACTTCAGGAGCATTGATTGATGTACTTAGAGGAGAGCTCATTCTGAGGGTGGATTATGATCAGGTGACTATTAATGTTTTTGATAAATCTGGTCCAATATCAGATTTCTATGCCCCTGTCAAATACATTCAAGATAAGCCTCTATAGGATTTAGCTAGTAAGAGCCCTTCCTCATCAATCAATGAGGATCTTTCCACTTCCAAGATTGTTGATGAAAAATGTCTTTCTACTTTTGAGATTACTGGTACAGAGAAAGGTCCTCCCAATTCTCAGAATTTATTGCAAAAGGATTTGAAATCTTCTAATATACTGAAACTTGATATGTCATCTGCTGAAAAATTGAGACCTTCATGACCTGATGAGATTTCTCATTCTAAGGTGTGTTCAAAACAAACAGGTTCAAGTCAAGTTCAAAACGCCTTTGGAGAGGATTTCAAGACTGGTGATCGAGTATGGAGGCAAAGATCTGACAAAAGAAAGGCATTATCTTACTTCTCTTGCTTCAAGCCACTATAACAATAAAAGACAACGTCAAGCTAATGACGCTAAACAAGCGGTTTTTGGGAGGCAACCCAAATTTTTTTTCTTTTCTTTCTCTCTTTATTTTGTTATTTGTTTATTTTTCTTCAGTTAGTTATTTATTTTTGCTTTTATTTTGTTATTTCTCGTTAACTAACATTTTTTATTTTTGTTTTGTAGTTAGCTAGTGTTGAGTCGGCTTAGGTGTCTCCCTGAGTTCAGAGCCTTTGTAGTTGGATGTACATAGTTGTCGGCCACTTAAAAGATTTTTCTTCTCTTTCCTTTAACTTTTAATTTTTGCATTTATTTATTTGTTCTTTTTTATTTTATTTTGTCATCATCATTCTATTGTGTTTTGAGTCATTCTGTGCATATCAGTGTGTTGATTTGAATATCCAATGATTGTTTGAATTGCAGATTGATTTATTTTCTTGGGATATCACATGAGAATCTGAGTTACATTTATCTCTATTCTTTCAATTATGTATGGATGTTTTTCCCATCTTTATGTTTGATAGACCTTGGAATTTAATTGCATATCAAGCTTAGAGAAAGTTTATAGGATTGTAGGTGTGTGGATGATTTGTATCTAGAAGTTGTTTGATTCTCTCTTGAGGTGAAATCCTAGGCAATGCATGATTAATAAAATGATAAAGGCCTTCTTTGGATCATTTGAGCCTTTCAAGCCAACCTATATACACAATATATCCATAGGTCCCTTTTGCATCCTTGTTATTGTTTGGCCTTTATTTCTTTTCTTTACCCACATTTTCCTTTCCCATATCCCTATAAATTTTTTTTCCTCTCTTACATAACCTTTGTTGAGTGCATATCTTATATTATTTCATTATTCAAGCTTTGGTTATTTTTGTGCATACAGTATTTTAGGAGCTAAAAAAAAATAAGAAAGTCCACCCAAAGTATTGTAAAGAAATAAGTTTAGGGGTAGAAATTGTTGAAAAAAAACAAAGGAAAAAAAAAGAGAATGATGTGTTGTTTCTTATGCTCCATTTTACACTTGTTTTATATTTTATGGCTTGAATTTTAAAATTTGCATGATTTTATATCTCAACTTTTGCTTTCATTATCCTTCCCTTTCTTTCTTAACCCTCACCCTTAACCTTACATTACAAGCTTTGTAAAGTCCCTTTTGATTCTTGGTTATGTGTTGTTTACATTAGTGGAGAGAGAGATAAAAAAATACCTTATGGATACAAGTTTGATGTTAATTTACAATTTTATAAACTTATTTGATTTTGTACTTTATGAGGAAATTAGGTCTTGTTAGTCATGACAACCATTACCCAAGAGGGGGGTGAATTGGGTATTAAAAAATTTGGCAAAACTTCTTTTAATTAAAATACAAATATTAAAACTAATTAAATAAAAGTACAGAAGGAATGAGATAAAAGAAAAGCTTTAACAATAGCAAATGAATAAGTGTGCAATAATATAAAATTACATAAAATAAAGATTGCATAAAATAAAGAGATAAAGAGAAGAAGAGCAGGCACGATATTTATCCTGGTTCGACCACCAACCACTTGTGGTCTACGTCCGATCCCAAACACAGGTTCGAGATTTTTCACTATATGTACAAGCTTCAATAGGTGCTTGCAACCTTTACATAAGAGAGCACTTTTCACACACAGGGAAACTCTACCCTTGTGCTAAAGTCTCAGCCTGCAGGGATATCTCACCCTTACACAAACCTTAGAGGGATACCTCACCCCCTTTACAAATCTTGAAGGATACCTCACCCTCAATATAGAAGAACAAAAATATAGATGAAGATAAACTCTCACTCAGAGCAAATAATACAAATTGAAGTTCTATGAAGCTCTCTAAGGATATCTCAGAAATTTACCAAAAGAGCACAGAGAAAAAGAGAGAATTATGTAAATAGCGTTTTAGCACAACCAAAATAATTTCAGAAATTTTGCGTATTTCAGACGTGAGGCACGGCCTCTATTTATAGAGCCTTTGATCAGAAAATAGTCGTTGAGTCATTAATGTGATAATTAAAGCAAATACGTTTACGTATGAATTCAAAAAAGAAACAGAATTCTCGTGGGTTATTCGAATACCATCATTGAGTATTCGAATACCACTGTTCCAAATCTCATAAAAAAAATGATTCAAAAGTCAGTTATTCGAATACCAAAAGAGGTATTCGAATACCTCTATTTAAAAGTTTTTCCTACCCCTGCTTTATTTTAAAAGTTTTTGTTGCATTTATTATTGTATATGTTGCCTAACATTAATAATCAATATATGCTAAATTCTTTGTTTGTTTTATTTGAAAATATATACTTAATGATATGTATGAAAAATGCAAATGTAATTGGCTATTCTTTTGATGATTATATGTACTTGGCTAATTTGATTAATGAAATGAAATATGTTTTGCCCTTGTGAACTCATTTGTTATTTTATTATTTTAAATCTTATTTGCTTATTAGTTTGGCATAATGACTAACCTCTATGGATCCAAAATTGATAGATATCAAAGAAAGTACTTTGAATTATTTTGTAGGGTGTCAACTACCTCAAGCAAACATTTAAATGGAATAAGTTCATTCAACTTGAGGATAGTGAAGTTTAAAAGGACTCAACTTTTAAAGGGGTGCAAATAATTTCTATTCCTTCATGAAAGCTTGAAGCTTGGAAGTTGGTGGAAGTGAGAGTCATCTACGAAAATTCAAAGAATACTTTTCTGGTGATATCAAACTATTATCCTTTTTTTTATACTTTATATTTGATATCAAACTATTATCCTAAATAAGTTTTGATGATGATCATATGCTTCTTGATAAACTTGAATCATGCTTTAAAATGCTTAAACTATTTTTTTTGGATTCAAGTACATATGTGCTTCATGCATTCTTGTTAGAATTAACATTGCATAGTTGATAATGTGATATATACTTTAATTTATATATCAACGTAAATTATGCTTATAAATGAGCTTACATGATATTTGATGCTAACCTATGTTTTAGAGGATTTTTAAAGTTAGCTTTGCAAGTCTCTCTATGTGTTTCAAATATAGCCATCAGATTTTTTTTCTTACAAGCATGTGTGGATAAATGAGAAAAGTTGAATGAAATTCAAATGAAGAGGAAGATAAAGAAGCCTTTCTTCAAGTGCAATGGAATGGAATATTCAATGGAAGAAAGCTCAAACTCAAAGGACAAATAAACGAAGAACATTCTAAAGAAGCATCACTCTTTATCTATCTCAATAAGTATCTCTATCCCTAAGCTATTATGGTATTTTTTATGATATGGATTGTATAATACTTGTTGATAAATTGATCTTAAAATGATTAGATGCTTTCCTTACATGAGAAGTATGCTTAGCATTGACAAAGTGCCTAATTGGATATTAACTTGCTATTTTGTCATTACATTTAGGGTGAATGATATTAGTTCTATACATGCTTTGATTCCTATAGCATATTTCATCAAGGAGATGTACTTATGTTCTTTTAACTTAGTTTAATCTATCTCAATGAATATATGCTTTTTATATAAAACATCTCTACCCTTCTAAAATGCTTTTGAAAATATAATGTACTATTGTAAAATTCTTTTTGAAAGGGGGAGAAGTTTTAAAATGATTTTTGTTTGAGGATTTACGAAGATGTATATTTGCCTTGCTTTTCTTTAAGGTGACATGCTTACATGGTCTTCGCATACATATTTCCTTTATCTATTATATGCATATTTTGAAGGGGAGCCTAGCTCTTGAGCTGTTTATATCTTTTGGCTTACATCCTTGTTTGATTACATAAAGTGTTTTATTACTATCATATGCTAAATGTTGACATACAAAAATATGACAAGCATTGCATGAATAATCCTCTATATCATCTCTCTATTCTTGACTCATATGTAGAATCTCTAAGAGGGAGAAAATCTTTTCTTTCTACGCCTTTTTGTTGATGTCAAATAGGGGGAGTGAAAATTAGAAATAAAAATATGTTCTTGTGCATATTATTTGATATGCTTACATGAATATCCTTTCTTGTATATTACTCAACATATTTTTCTTTGGTGATTTGTCATCATCAAAAAGGGGGAGATTGTGGAAGCAAGTTTATCCCAAATGGTTTTATATGTTAAGTTTTGATGATGACAAATACAAGATAAAAAGAATACTCTGCTTATGATCTTTGTTGCATCCTATATAGAGTATATCCATCAATAATTAATAAACATCTTATTTGGATATGTATATGAAAGTCTTATATGCATGTTAAACTAACTAGAGTTATACATTTATGAATCATGCATATGAAGATATTAAATTATGATACTGGACCCACTATGCTTGTTTAAGTGAGCAATACTTTGTAGGATAGTCCAAGTACCAAGAGTGAGCATTGCAAACAAGAAAGCAAAAGATATATTAAGCTCAACACAAGGAGAATGTGAATGCCTATTTCATGAAGGTATTGATAACATCAAAGTCATGTCAAAGACCAAGTCCAAAGGAAGTTTAAATGGTATAGCTTTTAGGACTTAGGGTCTTTATGTAAGAAGCCTTATGGATATCTCAAATATGTTTTTCAAATATTTACAAATGGTTTTCACATATTAAAATGTCCAACAAATAAGTTTTGAAAAGCTAGTTATGGTAATAGTTCAAATCTATGAAAAATAGCAAAGTTTGAGTTTTGCAAAAATGACCTTTAGTCACTCTTTTGATCATATCTTTCAAAATACTTTGAATTTTGTTTTGAAACTTCTTTCATTTGAAAATAGTCTCAAAGATCTTTCCAATGACTAGTCATTTGCTTTAAACAGATAAGAAATGAAGAAGTTATGATCATATGAATTCAGTTTTCAAAATCTGTAAGGAGTATTCGAATACAGCTTGTGGTATTCGAATACCACAGCACAGAAAAACATTCCAAAATGAGTTTTTTAAAGGGGCATTCGAATACATGATGTGGTATTCGAATACCACAGCCCAAAAGTCGTTCCAGACTCTATTTTAAATAGAGGCATTCGAATACCTCTTTTGGTATTCGAATACCACTGTTCCAAATCTCATAAAAAAAACGATTCAGAAGTCAGTTATTCAAATACCAAAAGAGGTATTCGAATACCTCTATTTAAAACACATTAGAAAGGCTGTTCTGAAGTTTGTTATTCGAATACCAAAAGAGGTATTCGAATACCTCTATTTAAAATAGAGTCTGGAACGACTTTTGAGCTGTGGTATTCGAATACCACATCATGTATTCGAATGCCCCTTTAAAAAACTCATTCTGGAATGTTTTTCTGTGCTGTGGTATTCGAATACCACAAGTTGTATTCGAATACTCCTTATAGATTTTGAAAACTGAATTCATATGATCATAACTTCTTCATTTCTTATCCGTTTAAATCAAATGACCAGTCATTGGAAAGATCTTTGAGTCTATTTTTAAATGAAAGAAGTTTCAAAACAAAACTCAAAGTATTTTGAAAGATATGATCAAAAGAGTGACTAAAGGTCAGTTTTGCAAAACTCAAACTTTGCTATTTTTCATAGATTTGAACTATTACCATAACTAGCTTTTCAAAACTTATTTGTTGGACATTTTAATATATGAAAACCATTTGTAAAGATTTGAAAAACATATTTGAGATATCCATAAGGCTTCTTACATAAAGACCCTAAGTCCTAAAAGTTATACCATTTAAACTTCCTTTGGACTTGGTCTTTGACATGACTTTGATGTTATCAATACCTTCATGAAATAGGCATTTATATTCTCCTTGTGTTGAGCTTAATATATCTTTTGATTTCTTGTTTACAATGCTCACTCTTGGTACTTGGACTATCCTACAAAGTATTGCTCACTTAAACAAGCATAGTGGGTCAATTATCATAATTTAATATCTTCATATGCATGATTCATAAATGTATAACTCTAGTTAGTTTAACATGCATATAAGACTTTCATATACATATCCAAATAAGATGTTTATTAATTATTGATGGATATGCTCTATATAGGATGCAACAAAGATCATAAGCAGAGTATTCTTTTTATCTTGTATTTGTCATCATCAAAACTTAACATATAAAACCATTTGGGGTAAACTTGCTTCCACATGTCTTTCATTCATGTTTTTTGGAAGTCATTTATGCATAGGAGTTACATGTGAGAGATGATGTGGCAATTGGATTATTCATGTGTGATACTTTGAAATTAGATTGTAAAGTAATTTCTTAGGATATGAATGATTTTTAATACCCGGTGGTGCCATGTTTGAGTCTTTGTGTTTTGAGTTTTTATTTTTTTAGTCTCTTTGTGTTGTTTTTGTTTTTCTTTTTACTTGAGGACAAGCAAAAGCTTAAGTTTAGGGGAGTGATGAACCTACAAAAATTCATATTTTTATGGTTCAAAATCTTTGGTTTTCATCATCTTTTAATCTTTTTGATTTAGTTTTGTTCTTAAATTTAATTATGTTTTTATTATTTTAATTGTGTTCTTATTATATAATTTTACGTGTTTTTGATAAGTAAAAGCACATGGAAAGAGACTGAACGCTTAAAGAAGCAATAAATCAAAGAAACAAGCTATCAAGGTAAATCATTAGATTTTGTGCAAAATAAGAAATTCTTGAGGATAAATATTTGAAGAATTCTTATCCTATTTTTAGATGCTAATTAGAGTTTTAATTGGATGCAAAATCTTAAACAAGGATTAGATTGAAGATTGGATAAAGATTCTCAAAGAGATTTGATTTGGAGCAAAATTTAGATTCCTGCACTATCCTGACCATACCTCATTAATTGAGTCATATCTTGGGCTACAAATATCATATCAATGCATCGTTTGCGGCATTGAAAAGATAACAGAAAATCCTACAACTTATCTATTGAGATCGAGGGCAAATTAGGCCATCTAAAAGGTAAGAAAAATTGTGCAAGTCAGATATGAAAAGCTGTTAGCTTTTCTATAAAAGGGAAAAAATGAGTTTAGCAAAGGAGCTCTCTTTTTACACCCTTTGGACACACTTCAGCAATCGTCAAAGAGAGAAGCGATGACACAAACCCTAAAGTGGTGTGGGTGCAATTAGGCTTGAAGATTAGATATTTTGTTCATCTTTTCCACTTATCTTCTATAGTGTTTGTCAAATCCTTATCTCTTTTTCAATCTTCATTCATGTGTAACTAATTTTTCCTTGTTAGGGGGATGATAGATCATGAACTTTGATGATGTAACTTCTTTTATGAGTTTAATTTATGTTTCTATTTCATAATTTACGTGTTTATCTCTATTCTTAATGCTTTTCTAAACCTAATCAATTTGGGAATGATCTTTTGGGTTGATGTGTGATTTGAAAAAATTTGCATGAACCTAAAACATGTGATAAACACCATAATTTCTACAATCGCTAGGAATAGACGTTGTGGGTTATGTGGCCTTTCTTTTAATTTCCTTGTTCTTGATAATGTCTTTCTATTTGGAGTTAGACTTATTAGTCATGGCACCCATCACCCAAGAAGGGGGTGAATTAGGTGATTACAAATTTTATTGCAACTTTGAGAAATTATACATTTTAATATTTTCAATTAACACATACAGCGGAATAAGTCTAACAATGGCACAACTATTAAGAATTACTCAAATATAACTTGGGATATATGATGATTCAAGTGAATAAGCTAAATATTAAGTTGTAAGATTCAAAACATCAAGACATGCAAAAAATAAATATATATCACTAAATATTGAAATTAAAGAGTGTAGGGAAGAGAAAATCAAACTCAAGAATTTATCCTGATTCAGCCACCAACCACTTGTGGCCTACATCCAGTCCCTAAGCTTAACTTGAGATTTTCTTCACTATCTCCTAAACTTCACGGGTGCTAGGAAAACCTTTGTACATACAAGAGCACTCCTTACACCTTGGGATACTTCACCCTTGTGCTAGAGCCTCTAATTCTTCAAACTTCACAGGTGCTTGATGACCTTTACAATCAAGAGCACTCACAATACCTTTGGGATGCCTCACCCTTTTTGTTTGAGTCTCACTACAAGGGATACCTCACCCTTTTCTCTCTTGAGGGATACCTCACCCTCTTACAATAATTTCAAGGTGAATAGAAAGAATAGAAACTCTCACAAGAGTGGATATACAACTTGAAGAACAAAGTATGAATGATAGAAAATCCTCTCAAGAGTGAATAATACAAGTTGAAGCTCAATGGGTATAAAGGATTCACACTTTAAAGCTCAAAATATGATTTTTATGATTCAAGGATCAATTCTAGTGTTCAAGAGGTGTATAAGCTTCATACAACACTAATATATAGAGCCCAAGTAATAAAATAGCCATTGGTAGTGTTTTATAATGATTTTCTATGAAAACTAGCTGTTTATAGCTGTTAGAAACATTTTTGGGCACTTGGTAATCGATTACAAGCTTCATGTAATCGATTACAAGCTTTCTGGGTACTTTGTAATCGATTACACACTTCCTATAATCGATTACACGGCTTCTGTCAACGTTGTAATCGATTACATGACTTGTGTAATCGATTACACCATTTCTGGTTTTGAAAACTGACTTTAAAAGGTTATAACTTCTTCATTTCTTATCCGATTAAAGCGAATGACCACTCATTGGAAAGATCTTTGAGTCTATTTTCATATGAAAGAAGTTTCAGAACAAAACTCAAAGTATTTTGAAAGATATGATCAAAATAGTAACCAAAGGTTAGATTTTCAAAACTCAAACTTTAATTGGTCATAACTTTTTCGTTTCCTACCCTTTAAAGCAAATGACCACTCATTGGAAAGATATTTGAGTCTATTTTCATATGTAAAAAGTTTCACAGCAAAACTCAAAGTAGTTTGAAAGTTATGATCAAAAGAGTAACTATATGTCAGTTTTGCAAAATACAAACTTGGCTATTTTTCATAGATTTGAAATACCACCAAGACTAACTTTCCAAAAACAGTTTGTTGGGCATTTAAACATTTTAGAAACACTTATAAATATGTTTAAAACTTGTTTGAGTTTAGTGTGATTTCTTTTTATCTTTACACAAAATCTAAGTCCTATAAGCTATTCTTGAAGAACCTTGGGACTTGATCTTTTGCCATCATCAATTCTTGATGTAATCCAAGCTTCCAAAATGTCTTCTTTTCAAATCTTGCAAATTTCTTGGAACATCTTTATCATTCTCATTCTTCTTGAGTTGAGCATAACTGTAATCTTTTGCTTTCTTATTGCAATGCTCATTCTTAGTACTTGGACTATCCTACAAAGTATTACTCACTTAAAACAAACATAGTTAGTCCAAATTCATAACTCAATATCTTCATATGCATTATCCATAAATGTATAATTCTAATTAGTCTAACATGCATATAAGAAGAGCCAAATCTAATGTTAATTTAATACAACTCATATAATATATTATTGAATATATTATATGAATAATGTTACACATATCTCATTGCATGATGATTATGTGAAATATAACTAGATAAAGTACATAATCATGCATGATACAATATATCTCATTAAGCACATTTATGTAACATGATCAATATTCTTTTGTGATGTATTTGTCATCTATTAAGCACATCTATCAAGCATAAGCATAATTCTTTTTGTCTTGTATTTGTCATCATCAAAACTTAATATATTAAACCATTTGGGGCAAGTTTATTTCCACAATCTCCCCCTTTTGATGATGACAAATCACCAAAGAAAAATATGTTGAACAATGTAGAATAATAGATATTCATGCAAGCATATCACATAATTAAGCATAAGAACATATTTTTCTTTCTAATTTTCTCTCCCCCTATTTGACATCAACAAAAAGGCTTAGGAAGGAAAGATAATATTTTCACTCCCTTTATAGATAAAACTCATGTTGTCAAAAAGAGTAGGATCATCAAAACCAAAAACTTCTTTAAGTTATTCAAAACATAACTATTTCTCCCTATTTAATTTTACACATGATTCAAGAAAAGAAAGATGAATCAAGCATCTGCTTTCAAGATATAAAAGATTATTCATGCAATACTTGTCATATTTTGGTACATCAACATTTAGCATATGATAGCAACAAGCTCAAGAAATTATGTCTAGTATATAATATCTTGCATACCACATGATAAATAAGTACCACTTGATATCACTTGTTAGGAGTTACAAAATATTCGTGTAAGATCATGGAATTAAGGTTTTCAAATGAAAGATCATACAATTTGTCATACATCAAGCATTTCTCAATGAAAGGATCAAAAGATATGAAATTTAAGAATATTTACCTTCTTTCATTGATAGAGGAAAAATAGAATAAAAGATGATATTTGTTGACATATTGATAGCATTAACAATAAAACATTTCATGTCAAGTAAGGATGTAAGTCAAGAGTTATAAATAATAATTTAAGTGCTAGGCTCCCCCTCAAAATATATATAGTATCAAGATATAAAACATAATAGTTCAACATAGTCATGCATATATTTTTAGCCAACAAGGACATGGAAAAAGATATGTAAGATAAGTAAGATAAGCTCCCCCTTATTGAAGCATAAGATAGATAAAGGGAAGTATGTATGCCAAGATCATATAAGCACATTACCATAAAGCAAGGCAATGATACATATTCTTCTTCCATCAATCAAAAATCATTTTTAAGACTTCTCCTCCTTTCAAAAAGAATTTTATAATAACATATTACATTTCCAAAAGCATTTTAGAAGGGTAGAAAGATTTTATATTAAACTACATATTCCTTGAGAATGATCAAATCTAAATCAAAAGAACATTTAAAAGTACATCTCATCTCTTTCTTATTAAACAAGAGCCTTGAAAAGATAAAATACTTTTGAAGAGCAAGGCTTATCTTTTGAAGTATCAAGATGAGCTCTATAGAATATTTCAAAAGATCTATTTAGAAACTTAAGCATTCTATCAAGATTTAATAACACTTTTCAAAGCAAAAGAAGAGAATACTATATTTATAGTACAAATCAAATGATTTCCAAATTTTCAAGACAAATATGAGGTGAAAATACCTTCAAGTTCTTAAGATAAGTTCAAAAGATTCTCAAGGATATGGAACTTTAAAAGTTTCTTTCAAATATGATAGGAGATTTTGCCTAAAAAAAACTTTTTTTTAATCAAATAAGAAATTCTTTTCAAAAAGAGCATGATTCTCATAAGTGTTATACCATTAAGAAACTATAGATCAAGAGAATCATAAATATCAAGCATTCATCATGATGAAATATGCTATAGAGATCAAAACATGTATAGACTAATATCATTCACCCTATATGCAATGACAAAATTAGCAAGTTTATATCCAATTAAGTACTTTGTCAATGCTAAGCATACTTCTCATGTAAGGAAGACATCTAATCATTTAAGATCAATTTATCAATAAGTATCATATAATTCATAGCATATAAAATACCACAATAGTTTAGGGATAGAGATACTTATTGAGTTAGATAGAGAGTGATGCTCCTTTAGAATATTCTTCATTTATTGGACCTTTGAGTTTGGGCTTTCTTCCATTGAATAATCCATTCCATTGCTCTTGAAGAAAGTCTCCTTATGTCCCTTTTCATCTAACTCTTATCATTTATCCATATATTTTTTACCCTTTTGATATTTGATGGCCATACTTGAAGCACATAGAGACACTTACAAAGTTAACTTTAAAAGTTCTCTAAAATATGGGTTAGCATCAAATATCATTTAATCATATTTATAAGAATAATTTAGGTTGATATATAATGTAAAAATATATACCACATTATCAACCATACAATGTTAGCTCTAAAGAGAACAAAAGAAGGACATATGCACTTGAATTCAAAAACATAGTTTAAGCATTTTTAAAGCAAGATTCAAGTTTATTAAGAAATACATGATCAACATCAAAACTTATATAATCATTTTTGGGGCAAACAATGATCATATAAGGCATGTAATATCAAGTAAGGAATTCTAATATGCACACATGCCAATCAAGAACAAAAAGTCTCTTATTGTAATGAAAGAATTGAAAAACCATGGAACTATAACTTTTGAATATTTATGATTCATTTCAAGACATACTTCATTATAAAAACCATTGAAGCTCAAAGGCAAGTTCAAGCCACAAAAAATGAATAATTTATTTCTTGTTTTCAGGATATGAACATATCAAACAATTTCAAACAAGAAGACATATAACTTTTTATAATTCAAACTCCAAGTAAGTATATAGGAAAAATAAGCATCAAGGAAAAATGATTAAAACTACTCATAAGCATATGAATTTTCATATTTGAGCTAAGAGAAATGGTTACAAGCTCAAGAATAAAGATATTACCATAGCATGTCATTCCAAGCAAAATGTATGTATATCTATCATGTTATCATATATAAAAACATAATGCTAGAAAAATACAACTTAAGACATGATAAGGCATAAAAACAAATCTCTACTTATCCAAATATCATATGATATTCAATTCAAAGCATAAATAAGGATAAGAGATTGATATCACCAAAAGTGTGCTCTGAGTTTTTGTAGGTGATTCCAACTTCTATGCCTCAAGGCCCCTTGAGAATGTTGTGGTTTTCCATGTCTTTCTTTTGTTTTTCATCACTTTTGAAGAACTTGGACCATTTTAAGTTTTCCCAACCTTAAGTAGCACGGTTGTATTTCACTTCAAAGCATACTTGAGCTAATGGTCACCCTACAACACAATTCAAAGCATTTTCTTTGGTATCCGCCAATTTTGGATCCATAGAGATTAGTCATTGATCATTAATCTATTATGCTCTCATAAATATTAATTTTTTCATAGTATGTAAATTGAGCACAACATATTTAAATAATCAATTACCATTAAGCACATAGCCAATAGCATGCTTACTTTCATGATATATAGACAATTCAAAACATAGCAAGTATACTTAGGTATTGTAGAGCCTCATGTACCAAGATATATAACAAATTAATGAGCTATAGTACAATAAGAATAAACATAATCATATGCTAAACAAAATATTTAGATTTTACTAAGAGCACATGATTCTATTAATTACTTAAGGCCTACAAGGAATATACCTCAAATTTATTGACTTTACAAGTGAATGTTCATGAGAGGTAAAAACTTTTGATACCTTGGCCTTGTTGATCAAGGAAACTCTTTTCTTTACCCATTGCTTCTCTTTTGGTGTTTTGAACTTTGCAAGTTCCACATTTTGTACTTGAGAAGCTTTGGTTGGAGTCATCTTCCTTCTTTGATCAAAACTTCCACCATTAGGCTTTGGAAGCATTCCCCTTGATGATTCCTTCTTTACTTGACCAATTTGTCCATCCTTTTGAGAAGTTTTCTGCATAATTGAAACACTAGGAGGATATTTTGGTACCCATTTCATCTTGGGTCCTTGAATGTTAGTATTATGACATTTAAGATTTTTATGAACCCATACCATACTATTTCTCATATAAGGATTTCTTCTATAATTGCATAAATGAGAAATATGTCCTAGATGACCACAAAAATTACAAACAATTGAATTTAATGATGGATTGGTCCTTTGAAGATCATCTTTAGAAAACTTAAGCTTTTTGTTGTTAATACATTCTATGTTATTTTGGCCACAAGCCTTACTTGAATTTTCATGTGAAATAATATCAATTGCATTCTTATTAACACACATGGATTGTAAGCAAATAGAATCATTAGCTTTGACAAATTCAAAAGATAAGTTCTCAACTTGATTTTCTAAATTAATGCATTTTTCACAAGAAGTTGATGTTTCACATTTCAAAGGCATTTCCTTATCAAGAAAAGTATAATCAATTTTCAAAACCTCAATTTCATTTTCAATGGAGGAAATGTTTTCCAAACAAGATAAATTTTTATTTTCTAAATTTAACAAACCATCATATAATTCATCATATACACATTGTAGCTCATCATAGGAAGGACTATAATCTAGTTTAGCATTATTTACCTCAAAGTCCTTTTTAGCCATATATGAAGTAGTCTCTATTCCTAGCATACTTGGCTCTTTAAGGAAATCATCATCTTCCTCATTATTGTCTTGCTTTGCCACCTCTTCAAATTGAGCATCATTTTGAGAATATTTTGCACAAAAAAATTCCTTCAATGACTTTTCCTCTTCTTGCTCTCTATATACAACTTTATGCACAAAATTATTATTAGCAAGATAAATAGAATCAAGAGCATCCCATATATCTTTAGCACTAAAGCAACTCTTAATTTTAGCATAAGCATCATCATTTAAACCACTTCTCAAGATTTGCATTGCTCTAATGTTCAAGGAAAAACATTTCTTTTCATAGGCATTCCAAGTTTGTTTTGATTTGCAAGTAAATCCATCAAGCACAATATCCCACAAATTAATATTAATAGATTGCATATAAATTTTCATTCTAGCTTTCCAATAAACGAAATTCACACCATCAAAGAATGGTGGTTTATTAATTTCAAAACCTTCCATTTGAAAAGCTTTTAATGGTTTCCAAACAAACAAGGATCTTTAACTCCAAGCGGTTAAGCTTTTACCAAAGCACGAAGCTTTGATGCCACTTGTTAGTCATGGCAACCATCACCCAAGAGGGGGGTGAATTGGGTGATTACAAATTTTATTGCAACTTTGAGAAATTATACATTTTAATATTTTCAATTACCACATGCAGCGGAATAAGTCTAACAAAGGCACAACTATTAAGAATTACTCAAATATAACTTGGGATATATGATGATTCAAGTGAATAAGCTAAATATTAAGTTGTAAGAATCAAAATATAAAGATATGCAATAGATAAATATATATCATCAAATATTGAAATTAAAGAGTGTAGGGAAGAGAAAATCAAACTCAACAATTTATCCTGGTTCAGCTACCAACCACTTGTGACCTACATCCAGTCCCCAAGCTTAACTTGAGATTTTCTTCACTATCTCCTAAACTTCACGGGTGCTAGGAAAACCTTTGTACATACAAGAGCACTCCTCACACCTTGGGATACCTCACCATTGTGCTAGAGCCTCCAATTCTTCAAGCTTCACAGGTGCTTGATGACCTTTACGATCAAGAGCACTCACAATACCTTTGGGATACCTCACCCTTTTTGTTTGAGTCTCACTACAAGGGATACCTCACCCTTTTCTCTCTTGAGGGATACCTCACCCTCTTACAATAATTTCAAGGTGAATAGAAAGAATAGAAACTCTCACAAGAGTGGATATACAACTTGAAGAACAAAGTATGAATGATAGAAAACTCTCTTAAGAGTGGATAATACAAGTTGAAACTCAATGGGTATAAAGGATTCACACTTTAAAGCTCAAAATATGATTTTTATGATTCAAGGATCAATTCTAGTATTCAAGAGGTGTATAAGCTTCATACAACACTTATATATAGAGCCCAAGTGATAAAATAGCCATTGGTAGTGTTTTATAATGATTTTCTATGAAAACTAGCCGTTTATAGCCGTTAGAACGTTCCTGGCACTTGGTAATCAATTACAAGCTTCATGTAATCAATTACAAGCTTTCTAGACACTTTGTAATCGATTACACACTTCCTGTAATCGATTACACGGCTTCTGTCAATGTTGTAATCGATTACATGACTTGTGTAATCGATTACATCATTTCTGGTTTTGAAAACTGACTTTAAAAGGTTATAACTTCTTTATTTTTTATCCGATTAAAGCGAATGACTACTCATTGGAAAGATACTTGAGTCTATTTTCATATGAAAGAAGTTTTAGAACAAAACTCAAAGTATTTTGAAAGATATGATCAAAATAGTAACCAAAGGTCAGATTTTCAAAACTCAAACTTTAATTGGTCATAACTTTTTCGTTTCCTATCCGTTTAAAGTAAATGACCACTCATTGGAAAGATATTTGAGTCTATTTTCATATAAAGTTTCACGACAAAACTCAAAGTAGTTTGAAAGTTATGATCAAAAGAGTAACTATATGTCAGTTTTGCAAAACACAAACTTGGCTTTTTTTCATAGATTTGAAATATCACTGTTGATACCCAATTTTGCCCATTTTCTTTTATTTTCATTTTTATTTAATTTAATTTCCTTCTTAAAAAAAAGAAATAAAGAAATAAAGAAATAAAGAAATAAAAAAAAAGCTTTGTTCCTCTAGGTCAACCCATGACCCATTTTTCATCTCAACCCTTCCCTTTCCCCTTCCTACTGCTGCCACCGAGCCATTAAAGAGCTGCATTGATTTGGATTAAAGGCTTCTATCAGTTTTCGTTTCCATTGGCTTTCAATCATCATTGAGAAGCATTATTCTGACTGTTTTTCGTCTTCTTTGGCCTTCCAATCGTGAAAACGGAAAAGCAAATTGATTGAATCTTAACCACATGGCAAGAATAAAAGGCATAGAATTGAAAAAAAGAGGAGGATTCAGAAAAATATAAGCAGACAGCAATCACACAGACAGACAACACCATCTCAGCCTCTTCCATCTTCACTAACACCAAGCCACCACGCCCACTACCTTTATCACACACCACCAACCAAAGCCACCATTAACCATCAACAACCCAACTGAGTCAACTCAGTTAACTAAGCACTCTCCACTCTCATCCCCAAGCTTCACCTTAACCACCATCTTCAACCTTCATCAGAGCCACACCATTTTTACAACTTCAAACAGCTCCTTTATCCCACTATTCATCTTCATCTTCAGCTTTCACTTCCTGCACCACCTCTCTTCAAACTCAACACCCCATAACCAGTAACCCACGTGAAGCCACTCTGTTGCACAGCCTCCCCAACCATCGAGTTGCCCACCGCCGTCGGACACGCACCCACCTCCACCCGTTCGTTCTGACCCGACCCACCACGCCTTCCTCGAACCCGCACCACCTCGGCCCAATCCGGCCGTTATCCATTGGTACTCGCAGCCTCCGTCGCCCACCGCACCGCACTGGTCCACCGAGCCCGACCAAAGACAGATCCGTCGCCGGCAGCTCCACCGCGACGCGCCCCTACTCCGCGCTTCAGATCCGGCAAATCGTTGAAGAATCGGAGCTCTGCTCCTATCTGTGCCATCTCTCGCCTCGACGCCGACATTCCACCACGCTGCTGCCATCTTCGCATCGCGCCCCTGCATCTCCAACTCCCTTGCCGCTAGGCCGCCATCTCTCTGCCGAAGCCACCGTCAACACCGTGAGTTTCTTCTCCCCTCTCCCTTTGTCTTCTTGCTTTCTCTGTTCTGTTTCTAAATAAATGCCCATAAAAAAATTGATCTCTTCATTTCTTTTTTAATGCCGTCACCCGTGTACATTTAACCCCAATTATCGAGCGGTTGATTTCTTTTTTTTACCCCTTTTTTTTTTTTTGTTGTTTTTAAACAATTGTAAAAAGAATAATATAATAATAAAAAGAGTGGATTGGTTTAATGTTACTGTTTGAAACAAAAAATAATAAAAACATATATTTTTGAATTTAATTGTTTTTTTTAGGATTAGTTCTCATTTGATAGTGTTTGTTTAATTTAATGGTATTTTATGTTGTGTCTTGTGGTCAAGGAAAAAATGTATAAAGCAAAAATGTAAAAAATAAAATAAAATAAAATAAAAATAAAAATACATAAAAAAGAAGAAAAATAAAAATAAAAAATAAAGAATACATAATATTTTGTTTGTTGTTATGATTATTATACTCATTAGCATGTGATTTTAATTTAATTATTATTGTATTAATCAAATAATTTTTAAACGGTCGATGACGGAAAAATCGGGAGAGGATCAAGCAGCCGATCAAGTATACTCTTCCCGATAATCTTGAGGCTTTATTTTGGATTTTGCCAGGAGCGCTGGCGAGGTCTAATTCTCACACTAAATTAAAATATTTTGCTAAATAAAATACAATTTTTTTTAAATTAAAGTGAACAATTTTATATAGTTTCAACATCATGATTGTGGTGAATTAAAACTTTTATTTTTTTATGAAGACTTTTTTGAAAATTACTACAAAAATCTCTTTATGCTTAAAAATATTTTTTTATTATAAATGAGATTTTATTTGGCCATTTACTTTTAAAAAAAAACTTTCTCTTACCTCAAACAAATTTCTTTGAATTAAAATTTATTCATTGAAATAATGTTTTATTTGGCCATTTATTTTGAAAATTACTTCTCTTCAAAAAAAATAAAATTTTGATTCACCACTTTTATATAATATGTTGTAGACTTAAAATTTGTTCCAAAATAATGGCTATTTTGCCACCCATTGCTTGTCTTAGTCATTTATCATTCTTGATATTATGCTTGACAAAATGGGACATGTCAAAATAAAAAAATAAAAAAATTCTTTTCTTTTAATTAATAAAGGACCAATTTAATTAATCTTGCAAATAACATTAGATTAAATAGGTAACCGTTCTTAGAACGGACGGTGTAGGGTGCTAACACCTTCCCTACCCGTAATCAACCCCCGAATCCAGAACTCTTAAACGCAGACCATCCTTTAGGTGTCCAATTGCACCATTCCATTTAATGGATAAAGCGATTGGTGGCGACTCCCAATACCCCGAGGTCTTACCTCCTCTTTCTTTTTTATTTTTGCGGCATCCTTCGGGACGGTTGCGACAGCTGGCGACTCCACTGGGGACATGTTAGAGGGTTAAACCTTATTTTAATCTTATATGATTTGCTCTTTAATTATGTTAGTCCATTTTTTTTTGTTTATTTGTTATTTGTTTCATATTATTGTACATTATGTTTGCATTATATGTATTATATTTCTGCTTTGTAAATAAGTTCTCTCATATACACCTGCACACACAAGCTCTCTACCCGAGTTCAGTACCTTGTAGGCTTAGATAGAGGGTGAAGTAGTGTTGCTTTGTGGGACCGTTGGTCTCCGTTTAGGCACATGAAAACCCCTCGCTTAAATTGAACTCTTTCCGCTTGTAACCTATCATGGGTGAGGATGGAGGACTCTTGCTAACCAAAGTGTTGGTGATAACAAGGGACAATTTGGGGACCTTTTGTCCGATAGAGGTCTAGAACCAAAGCTCTCACTTGTAGATATAATCTTAGAGCTACCATCGTCCATAGAACTTATCCTGCTGAACGGGTACCAAGATTAGGTACCCCTTTTCCTCTAACATATGAGGAATTTCTGTTTGTCTTTTATTTTGTAGTTATTAACTTTTCTTTTATCTTGCATTTGCATATGTGGTCCAATCCTGTGAAGATATCGATAAACCTCAAGCATGAATAAGGGAAAGATGACTCTAATGTCTGAGGTGGCAGAGAGTATCAAGGCACATCGGTGAAGAGTCTGCAAGAATTCAAGCCAATGAAGGAAATAGTTTGCATCGCGAGGATGTTCCTTTACCTCTCTTAAAGGGAGCCATGACTTTGAGCAAAATGACTTAAGGAGGCTCCGTAATGTGTGGTGTAGCATGAAGAAGACAAGAAGAGTTCAATGACAAGTATGGAGATATTGCAGCTCTCATGTTCATCACCCCTGACCTCCAAATGTTGAAAGCTATGCTCCATTTTTGGGACCCCTCATATCGGTGTTATACTTTCCGACAATTTGACTTAGTGCCAACGATTGAGGAGTATGCTAGGCTTCTTAATAGAGACGACATGCCAAAGGACAAAGTGTACTCACATGACCCTAAGAAGACGCCAAGAAGGATGCTGTCCAAATTGATAGGGATTCATGCCAATGAATTGGACAAGTACATGGTGGATGAAGGACAAAGTCTAGATTCGGAGTTCTTGCTTAGGATAGTTGAAGCTCAAGTTGATCAAAGGTTTGGTTTGGTAGCACTAGCCCTTGCTATTTATGGGTTAGTAATTTTTTCGAGATGGAAAAATCAAATAGATGGACATGTGATCAATTTGTTCGAGCAGATCGAGCATGGGGTACACCCAGCCCCACCAATTTTAGCCGAGACAATTCGATCTCTGAATAATTGTCGAGTCCATCAGAAAGGAAGATTTTGGGGATGTGCACCATTACTTGCAGTATGGATGCTTAGTCATATGCCAACGTTGAAGTGCTTTAACCATCTAGAAATTGATCTGAAACAGTATGTCATACCTAAGCATCCGCTCTCTCTATATGGTCGTGACAATTGGCCTCCCCGAACTCTGACGATGAGGCAATGGATCAGTTTTTTCATGGAAATAAAAGAAGTGGTCTGGAGGGCCAAGTAGTTTCCTCACACTTATACCATATATAGATGTGGAAGCAAACCTTGGGTTCCACTTATTGGCCCATGGGGAGTAGTGGGCTACGCTCCAGCTATGGTCCGAAGACAAATGACATCTCTACAATTCATTCCGATGACTCATGGACTGTCCAAATTTGAATTCTCGTATGGCGATGAAGGAACCATTCATAAAATAAAAGAAGTCATTAAAGATTGGAAGCACACAAGAAGTGTAAAGCCCGGTCTCCCATCATCTAAAACGACACTGGAATACCTAATTTGGCAGGCTAGTAGGAGGAAAGGGTCTCTTGCTCCCAAGGTACAGGGTCCAGAGTTACCAATGCACCAATTTAATGAACCCAATGACTACTATGCTGAAGCAGAGGGGCGGTACGAAATCATTTATCGGTAATGGACCACTGAGAGAAGGTCCTTGGAAGATCAACTTAGCACTGCAAGAAGAAAAATCCAAAGTCAAGAACAAATGGCCTCTAAAGATATTGAAATAGAGAGGTTAAGGAAAACATGTCAAGCCCTCGAAACAATCATTCAGAGGAAAGATGGTCAACTTCAAGAATTCAAGAATGAAGTTAAAATCTTAAATCAACATTTGGAAAAGCATGTTGAATGGTCTACGTTTAATCTTCGTCCACGTGGCCCCCAGACATAATGATGGAATAGTATGATTTCTTATCATATCCCATTATAAAATGTTTCAGGCACTTGTATCGGCGGATTTCCTCCCGTTGATCACTGTAGTGTATTGGAGTGGAACTTCAACCCATTTCTTGGAAAGTAAGAAGAATCAGTTGGAAGATGATGTTCTTTTCTTGACTAATGAAAAGAATTTCTATCGTAATGCAAGCCAAGAAATGGAGCGAAAAGCCAAAATGGTTCTTGATAATATGAGGGAAATCTCAAACCATTCAAGAAAGAGGGCAAGAGAAATCATCAAAGTGGAAGCCAAGCTAGCACCAGGAGAAAACCAGGATATTCTGACTCAGGTTAGAAAGGACCTTGACTTCCTAAGAAAATTTCACTGAAATTAGTTTCTTGTTCTAGGAATGCTGATTTAATTTAGAGTTAGCATGACTCTTTCCATCTTGTTTTGCAAAGCTAACTCCTCCATCTGACTTGAGGAGTAGCAAGAATCAACATGTGTAAAACTCTCTATGACCATAGAGCTTTTCCCTTTAAATGAATGAGGTTTATCGATATCGCTTGCTACTTTGGATCATGTCTCTATATGCATAGTTTTTTGCATTTTTTTCTTCCTTTTTCATGTTTTCTAATAAAAAATAATAATGAATACAGAAAGGAAAACTGTCTCTACGACACCCATATAGGACTCGCTCTCAATCAAAAGTCATGGATGAACTGGGTCAGTCACAAGAAGAATTGAGAAGTGAAGTAAGCCAACTAAAGGAACAAATGGCCAAGATCTTGGAAATTCTGGAAAAAAATGAGGAATACAGAGGGGACTCCTTCGAAGGCAAATAATGATCCTTCTGCCACGCCTGCTCACCCGCCCAGCTTTACGCTAGTTCCTTGGCAATATCCTAATCTCACCTCTCAAGGGGCCATGATGCCACTCACTATCTACTCAAATAATCCTGAAACACAGGCATCTTCATTCCCACCATATGGCCTTCCACCCGGTTATGTGCCACCATTATCCACTAACATTCCTGAGGGCAGTGCACCGACAGTCCCAACGACTTCAAACCCTCCCCAAGGATCTCAACCAAATACCAGTGAGATTCCTCAGTACCCTGTTTCTATTCCACCTTATGGCATTTCCCCTAGTTTTATACCGTCCCAAATTACTAACCCTCTTGAGAGCGGCTCATCATTGGTAATACCTACTACAAGGCCACAAGGCTCGACTCAGGGCCAACCTCCTTTCTACAACATGCCACAGTTTTTTCCCCATAAGGTCGCTGGAACTTCTCCGCTGAATCCTTCAACTGAAGGCATTCAATCCAAGGAAAAATTAGAAGTTCTTAAGGAAAGACTGCGAGCCATAGAAGGAGCAAGTAGCTATGGTCTTCTGGATACCGCAGAGCTCTGTCTTGTCCCAAATGTGGTGATTCCTCCAAAGTTTAAGGTCCCAGATTTTGACAAATATAAGGGGACTACTTGCCCAAAGAACCATCTGACCATGTACATCCGCAAGATGGCATCACACGCTCATGATGACAAGCTGTTGATTCATTTCTTCCAGACAGCTTTAGCTGGGGCAGCTTGTAATTGGTACACACACTTGGAACGTGCCCATATACGATGTTTCAAGGACTTGGTGATGCTTTCTTGAAGCAATATAAGTACAACATCGATATGGCACCAGATAGGCTACAGTTACAAAATATGGCTAAGAAAGGAGCTGAAACCTTTAAAGAATATGCTCAGCGGTGGAGAGAGATAGCTACTCAGGTTGAACCCCCATTGACAGAAAGAGAAATGGTGGCCACATTCATTGACACTCTCCAGTCACCCTTCTTATGACAAGATGATAGGAAGTGTGTCGTCGAATTTCTCAGACATGGTTATTATCGGGGAAAGAGTTGAAGGGGGAATGAGAAGTGGAAAGATTGCTGAAAGTTCAAAGAGGACATTTAGTGCCAAAAAGCCCCCAACAGGGAAAAAAAGAGAAGGAGAAGCCCATGCTGTGACTTTCGATCAAAGGAGTTTTGCCTAAGGGAGACATAGCCAAGTGCTTGTTAACCCTCAACCATCCTTCCAACCTCCCTACATGCCTTACTATCCATACATTGCTAATGCCTCTCAAGCTCCATACCCTCAACTTTATCACCCAATGATCCCTTATTGTGCACCATCTCCTATACCAAACCAAACACTCCCTACCATGCCATATCAACCAACTCAACCATGGGCCCAAAACCCAAATGCCAACCAAAGAAGGCCGTCAGCTAACCAAGAAAAGAAACCTATCCAATTTGACCCAATTCCCATGACCTATACTGAATTGCTACCACAACTCTTCTGAAACTCCTTATTGGTTCATTGCCCAATGAAGCCAATGGAACCACCCTACCCAAGAGGATTTGACCAGAATGCTAAATGTGAGTACCATACTGGGGCTGTAGGTCACTCAACAAAAAATTGTAGAGCCTTGAAGTTCAAAGTGCAAGACTTGATTAATGCCAAATGGTTAAACTTTAAAGAAAAAACTCCTAATGTAGGCTGCAATCCCTTGCCTGATCATGGAGGTCTTGTAGTCAATGCCATAGAGAAGTCTTCTAGACGATGCGTCATAAGTCGGGTAGCTGATGTGAAAACTCCCATAAGAGTAATTTTTCAAGAGCTTTGCAAATTTGGGTTGATACGAAACCAAGCTGAGATCAAAAAGGTCAATGAAGATGAATCTGTATGCAAGATCCATGGGGAAGTCGGGCATTCTATTGAGGAATGTGATGAATTCAAACAGATCCTTCAAAGTTTAATGGACAGTTACCTAGTACAAATAAATAATCAGTACGATAATGGTGATATCTATATGGTCAAAGAAGTTACACCTCCACCAGTTCAAGAGGCTGCCAATACCTATGCAACGCAACCAATCATAGGGCAAGCTCCAGGTATACCAAGGCCATTGACAATTCATTATAATAAAGAGGTGTCTCCGCAAGTCTCTCTTAGTCGGAATCCTATCACCATGCAGGTGCCAACTCCTTTTCCCTATAAGGACACTAGAGCTGTGCCTTGGAGATATGATGTGCAAGTCGTTGTGAATGATCTCCAGGACAATCAAATGAAAATCCCATCAACTATCTCTAGCATATCTAGGATCGGTGGAATGACTCGGAGTGGTCGTATTTATACACCTGAGGATCTGCGTAAAGACCAAGTGGAGGAAGTGGAAAGAATTCGGAAAGGGAAAGGCAAGATGGGGGAAACTTCTACTGAAAAAGCCTTGAAAGAAAAGGAAGAACCAAAGACAACACAGCAAGAGGTCTATAAGAAAGAAGTGACTGAGGAAGAAGCTTGTGAGTTCTTAAAATTCATAAAGCAAAGTGAATACAGGGTGGTGGATCAACTGAACCGCACCCCTGCAAGAATATCACTCTTATCTTTATTACTGAACTCTGAGCCACACAGGAAGGTGCTAATGAAAGTGCTCAATCAAGCTCATGTTTCTTGTGACATCACGGTTGACAAGTTGAATGGCGTTATCAGCAATATCACAGCAGATAATTACATCACTTTCACCGATGATGAAATACCCAATGAGGGAAGAGGACACAATAAAGCACTTCATATCTTAGTAAAATGTCAAGACCATATCATGGCTAGAGTACTGATGGACAATGGCTCTTCCTTGAATGTGATGCCAAAGTCGACACTCTCCAAATTACCTTTTGATGGGTCACACATGAAATCAAGTGCGATGATGGTAAGGGCATTTGATGGCACAAGGAGAGAAGTCATAGGGGAAATCGAAATACCAGTTCAAATTGGTCCCTGCACTTTCAACATACTCTTCCAAGTGATGGACATTGCACCATCCTACAGTTGTCTCTTAGGACGACCATGGATTCATTCTGCTGGAGCTGTGCCTTCCACCTTGCACCAAAAAGTCAAATTCATAGTTGATAACAAGATGATTACTGTCTTTGGTGAAGAGGATCTACTGGTGAGCAAGCCGCTAGACACCCCTTATATTGAAGCTATGGAAGAGGCTTTGGAGACTGCCTTTCAAGCACTCGAGGTTGTCAATACCATTTATATAACGGAAGGAGCTCCAATTCCTAAACCGCAGCCATCTGCTGCATCTGTAATGATGGCTAAAGTTATGCTAGAAGGGGGTTATCAGCATGGAGAAGGGCTGGGTAAGAAACAACAAAGTGCCACAGGACTTTTTCAACCCTTAGAAAATAAAGGTAGATTTGGGCTAGGATACAGACCCACCAAGGCTGATAAGAGAAGGATAATGGAAGAGAAAAAAGAGAAAAGGCTGGCTCGCTTGGAAAATCGAGAACCTAAAGTGGAGGGAGTCCCCATCTGTGATATACGACAAAGCTTCCGGAGCGCGGGAGTTGTGTTCGTAGACCAAGTGACCGCAGTTGAAGATGACGACTTTGTCAGTCACACGGACCTGGTATATGCATGTTCTTCAGATACAAGACTCGACAATTGGGAGATCTCCGAGTTTCCCATAACCTTAGAGTCTCTATCAAAGTAATTCTGTAGTGCTTTTCCTTTAGCTCTACCCAAGGCTTTAGGATTTTCATTTGTAAATGGGCTCACATGTTTCCTTTCCAATAACTGTTATTAATAAAATGCATTTTTTGAGTTCTCTCATTTCTCATTTTTTAGCTTTCATCTCACCATTATCATGACCTTCTATTCATTTCATTTTTCTTGTGTCAACATCACTTATTGCAGATCTGAAAATGACTCTCTTGAGAGTGACAGTGTCAATATCTCATCATATAATTTTGAACACCCTGTTAATCATACTGATGAGGATAATGAGGATGATTGGGAAACTTCACCTGAGTTAATGAGATTACTTGAACAAGAAGCTAAAGAAATCCAACCCCATGAGGAACCAATTGAAGTAATTAACTTGGGGACTAAAAATGATAAGAAAGAAATCAAAATTGGTACCTCGATGAAAGAAGATGAGCGTAACATGTTGATTAAACTCTTGTTTGATTATAGTGATATCTTTGCATGGTCATACCAAGATATGCCTGGGCTAGACACTGACATAGTTAAGCACAAATTGCCATTAAAACTTGGGTACCCTCCGGTTAAGCAAAAATTGAGACGAATGAAAGCAGAGATGTCCCTAAAAATCAGAGATGAAGTAAAAAGACAGTTTGATGCTGGATTTCTTGCAGTTGCAAAATACCCACAATGGGTTGCCAACATTGTTCCTATTCTAAAGAAAGACGGGAAAGTCCGAATGTGTGTGGACTATCGAGACTTAAATAGGGCTAGCCCTAAAGACGACTTCCTGTTACCTCACATTGATGTTTTGGTGGACAACACTGCTCAACATTCATTTTTTTCCTTTATGGATGGTTTCTCGGGATACAATCAGATCAAGATGGCACCGGAAGACATGGAGAAGACCACATTCATCACTTTATATGGAACATTTTGCTACAAAGTGATGCCTTTTGGTTTAAAAAATGCCGGGGCAACGTATCAGAGAGCTATGGTGACATTGTTCCATGACATGATGCACAAAGAAATAGAAGTTTATGTGGATGATATGATTGCGAAGTCAAAAATAGAAGAAGATCATATAATCAATCTGCAAAAGCTTTTTGAGCGATTGAGGAAGTTCAAACTCAGATTGAATCCTGTAAAATGCACTTTTGGTGTCAGATCAGGCAAACTATTGGGGTTTGTGGTGAGCCTGAAAGGAATAGAAGTTGATCCTGACAAGGTTCGAGCAATACTGGACATGCCAGTCCCTCGGACTGAAAAGGAAGTTCGGGGATTTTTGGGAAGGTTGAATTACATCGCTCGATTCATATTCCAGCTCACAGCAACATGCGAACCGCTCTTCAAGTTGTTACGCAAGAATCAGCCAATTAAGTGGAATGAAGATTGTCAAAGAGCCTTTGAAAAAATCAAGCAGTATTTACAAGAACCCCCAGTTATGGTGCCTCCAGTGCCAGGGAGACCTCTCATTATGTATTTGACTGTGCTTAATGAGTCTATGGGTTACATACTGGAGTAGCATGATGAGTCCGGTAGGAAAGAACGCGCCATTTATTATTTAAGTAAAACGTTCACCAATTATGAGGCAAAGTACTCATTGTTAGAGCGAACTTGTTGCGCCTTGGCATGGGCTACCCATCGATTGAGGCAATACATGTTGTGTTACACTACTTAGTTGGTATCCAAAATGGATCCTATCAAGTATATCTTTGAGAAACCCGCTCTCACTGGGAGAATCGCGCAATGGCAAGTTCTATTATCAGAGTATGAAATTGTTTATGTCACCCAAAAGGCAATTAAGGGAAGTGCCCTTGCAGATTATCTGGCTAACCAGCCTATAGAAGATTATGGGTCGATGCAATGTGAGTTCCCTGATGAAGATATAATGGCTCTGTTTAAAAATGAGGAATCCTCTGAAAAAGAAAAATGGACTATGTGGTTTGATGGAGCCTCTAATGCACTGGGGCACGGCATTGGAGCCATTTTGATCTCCCCTGAAGATAAATATATCCCAATCACAGCAAGGTTGTGTTTTGACTGTACTAACAATATAGCAGAATACGAAGTGTGTGCTTTGCGTATTCAGGCAGCAATAGAATCAAAAGCAAAGATCTTGGAAGTATATAGGGACTCTGCCTTGGTCATTCATCAACTGAAAGGAGAATGGGAGACCCATGATGCCAAACTGATCCCATACCATGTTTACATCAAAGAATTGATCGAGCAATTTGATGAAGTCACTTTTCATCATGTTCCTCGAGAAGAAAATCAGTTGGCTGATGCTTTGGCCACACAATCATCAATATTCCAAGTAAGTCATGAAAGGGACCTACCACTTATAAAAATAGAAAGTCGTGACTATCCTGTATATTGTCAAGTGGTTGAAGATGAGCCTGATGGGAAGCCGTGGTACCATGACATCAAATGTTTCATCAAGAATAGGGAGTACCCTGCTGGCGCTTCAGAAAATGACAAGAGGACCCTGAGGAGGCTCGCAATGGGTTACTTTCTGAATGGGGAAATACTTTACAAAAGAAACCATGATATGGTGCTTCTAAGATGTGTTGATGCAATGGAAGCAGAAAAGATTATTGAAGAAATACATGAGGGCTCCTTTGGAACTTACTCCAATGGACATGCAATGGCAAGAAAAATTCTAAGATCTGGTTATTATTGGTTAACCATGGAAACTGATTGCTTCAATCATGTGAGGAAGTGCCACAAGTGCCAAACATATGCTGATAAGATCAATGCGCCGCTAGTCCCTTTGAATGTCCTAGTAGCACCCTGGCCATTCTCCATGTGGGGTATAGATGTCATAGGACCTATTGAAACTAAGGCCTCAAATGGGCATCGCTTTATCCTTGTCGCGATAGACTACTTCACCAAATGGGTTGAAGCTGCTTCTTATGCCAATGTGACCAGGAATGTGGTTATCAAGTTCATCAAAAGAGAGTTGATATGTCATTATGGTCTACCAAATAAGATCATCACTGACAATGCAACCAACTTGAATAACAAAATGATGAAGGAAATGTGCAAGAATTTCAAGATCCAACATCATAACTCCTCGCCATACCGCCCAAAGATGAATGGGGCTGTTGAGGTAGCAAACAAAAACATCAAGAAGATCATGCAAAAAATGGTTGTGACATACAAAGATTGGCATGAGATGCTTCCCTTTGCTTTGCATGGTTATCGTACGTCTGTCCGTACCTCAACTGGGGCAACTCCTTTCTCTTTAGTTTATGGAATGGAAGCCGTACTCCCTATTGAGGTAGAGATCCCCTCATTAAGAGTACTGATGGAAACAAAATTGGAAGAGGCCGAATGGGTCCAAGCCCGACTAGATTAGTTGAATCTTATTGAAGGTAAAAGGTTAACTGCACTGTGTCATGGCCAGCTATATCAAAGGAGGCTTATGAAAGCCTATGCAAAAAGAGTGTGCCCTTGACAATTTCAAGAAGGAGACTTAGTGCTCAAAAAGATCCTGCCAATTCAAAAAGATCACCGTGGAAAATGGACTCCAAATTATGAAGGACCTTATGTCGTGAAGAAGGCTTTCTCTAGAGGGTCCTTGATTCTTGCAAAAATGGACGGTGAAGATCTACCACTTCCTGTAAATTCAGACGCAGTCAAGAAATATTATGCGTAAAAGCACTACTTGTCAAAAAAAAAAGAGAAAAAGAGATAAAAGAAAAGAAAAAAGGAAAAGGAAAAACATGGCTCGCTAGGTGGAAAACTTGAAAAGGCTACCTAGGCAAAAGTTAGAGCGACCTGGTAGGTTGAAAACTCGAAAGAGTGACCTAAGCAAAAGTTAAGGTCCAAAATAAAATGACAATAGTGCTTGATATGACAAAGGAAGTGAGAGGAGCAAATCTCTACTTTTGAGCAAACTAAGTTTCCATATTGGGGCAGGCCAAATGATCCCAACTGGGGTAGTCAAAGTCTTCATAGGCTGGTTAATGGGTGTTCAAAATCGGGTATGCAGAGGATTGACGCTGATTACGATAAAGGGTTTCACTAGAAGAACTGAAGACCTTTACCCTTATCATCCCTCTGTAAATTTTATGTTGATGACCATAATATTGCTTTCTTTTCACCATTCCCATTTCAATACAATATCGTCATGTTTTTACCTTTGCCTCTTCTTTGACTCAATATGCATTTTTCTAATAATCATATATTAGAATATGAAATGTGTGACATTGCTGTCAGAGCATTGAGAATTACTAATGACTTGAAAGGTATGGGAAACACAATGATTCCTGATAAGAGTGTTGATAAAAAGAAAAGATAACCAGGTCACCTCAAGGGTCATCTAAAGGGTTTTTCCATTGCTCTTATGTGTCATATCTAATGCACACCTCAAGGGTCATCCCGGTTGGACATTTTAACCATCAGTTGAATAGACAAATGAAAGGATGCCAATAAATCTCATTCCAATTCATCTTTGAATTTGATTACAATCATGTCCTCAGGTGTCGTGGAGACACAAAAAAAAAAAAGAAGAAGAAGAAAGAGAAAAGTGAAAAAAAGAGTTTTTCATACTGTCATACATCTGAAGCATGCATAGTGCACTATTTCATTTTTGCTAGCCTTGACCTACAAAGGTCCAACTTGCTGTTTTCAGTCAAATCAGAGCCTTATGTCCATTACTTCTCCTTTTGGGTCCTCATACCCATTGTTCTATGTTTTTGGGTCCCTGTGCCTATCGCCTTTAAGTTTTTGTTAAGCTTCAGCGGATACCCGACTCTGCAAGCTTCTTACCTTGTTTGTGTTAAGTTTCAGCGGATACCTGACTCCGCAAGTTTTTTTTACCTTTTTTGGGTTTCCGTACCCATCGTTTTATGTTTTCGGGTCCTCGTACCCATTGCTTTTAAGTTTTCTGTTAAGCTTCAACAGATACCCGACTCCGTAAGCTTCTTACCTTGTTTTTGTTAAAGCTTCAATGGATACGACTCATGAATCTTTTTACCTTTTTGGGTTCCTATACCCATTGTTCTATGTTTTCGGGTTCCTGTACCCATTGCTTTTAAGTTTTTGTTAAGTTTCAGCGGATACCTGACTCCGCAAGTTTTTTAGCTTTTTTGGGTCTCCGTACCCATCGTTTTATGTTTTCGGGTCCTCGTACCCATTGCTTTTAAGTTTTCTGTTAAGCTTCAACGGATACCCGACTCCGTAAGCTTCTTACCTTGTTTTTGTTAAAGCTTCAGCGGATACCTCACTCTGCAAGCTTTTTACCTTTTTTGGGTTCCTATACCCATTGTTCTATGTTTTCGGGTCCCTGTACCCATTGCTTTTAAGTTTTTGTTAAGCTTCAGCGGATACCTGACTCCGCAAGCTTTTTACCTTTTGGGTCCTCGTACCCATTGTTTTACCTTTTCTGGGTCCCCGTACCCATTGCTCTTAAGTTTTTAAGCTTCAGCGGATACCTGACTCCGCAAGCTTTTTACCTTTTCTGGGTCATCGTACCCGTTGTTTTCAGGTCCTCGTACCCATTGTTTTTTGTTTTTGGGTCCCCGTACCCATTGCCTTTAAGTTTTCTGTTAAGCTTCAATGGATACCCGACTCCGTAAGCTTCTTACTTTATTTTTGTTAAGCTTCAGCGGATACCTGACTCCGCAAGCTTTTTACCTTTTGGGTCCTCGTACCCATTGTTTTACCATTTCTGGGTCCCCGTACCCATTACCTTTAAGTTTTTGTTAAGCTTCAGTGGATACTTGACTCCGCAAGCTTTTTACCTTTTTGGGTCCCCGCACCCATTGTTTTATGTTTTCGGGTCCCCGTACCCATTGCTTTTAAGTTTTTGTTAAGCTTCAGCGGATACCTGACTCCGTAAGCTTTTTACCTTTTCTCGGGTCCTCGTACCGTTGTTTTTGGGTCCTCATACCCATTGCCTTTAAGTTTTCTGTTAAGCTTCAACAGATACCCGACTCCGTAAGCTTCTTACCTTGTTTTGGTTAAGCTTCAGCGGATACCTGACTCTGCAAGCTTTTTACCTTTTTGGGTCTCCGCACCCATTGTTTTATGCTTTCGGGTCCCCGTACCCATTGCCTTTAAGTTTTTGTAAGATTCAACGAATACCTGACTCCGTAAGCTTCTTACCTTATTTTTTGTTAAACTTCAGCGGACACCTGAATCCGCAGGTTTTTACCTTTTCATGGACAAAATTGAATCAATTCCTTTGTTTTTCATTTATTCTAAATGTAAAACAAAGGGGGACAAAATTGAATCAATTCCTTTGTTTTTACCCATTTTCTTTTATTTTTTTTATTTAATTTAATTTCCTTCTTAAAAAAAAAGAAATAAAGAAATAAAGAAATAAAAAAAAGCTTTGTTCTTCTAGGTCAACCCATGACCCATTTTCCATCTCAACCCTTCCCTTTCCCCTTCCTGCTGCTGCCACCGAGCCATTAAAGAGCTGCATTGATTTGGATTAAAGGCTTCTATCAGTTTTTGTTTCCATTGGCTTTCCAATCATCATTGAGAAGCATTATTCTGACTGTTTTTCTTCTTCTTTGGCCTTCCAATCGTGAAAACGGAAAAGCAAATTGATTGAATCTTAACCATATGGCAAGAATAAAAGGCATAGAATTGAAAAAAAGAGGAGGATTCAGAAAAATATAAGCAGACAGCAATCACACAGACAGACAACACCATCTCAGCCTCTTCCATCTTCACTAACACCAAGCCACCACGCCCACTACCTTTATCACACACCACCAACCAAAGCCACCATTAACCATCAACAACCCAACTGAGTCAACTCAGTTAACTAAGCACTCTCCACTCTCATCCCCAAGCTTCACCTTATCCACCATCTTCAACCTTCATCAGTGCCACACCATTTTTACAACTTCAAACAGCTCCTTTATCCCACTATTCATCGTTATCTTCAGCTTTCACTTCCTGCACCACCCCTCTTCAAACTCAACACCCCATAACCAGTAACCCACATGAAGCCACTCTGTTGCACAACCTCCCCAACCACTGAGTTGCCCACCGCCGTCGGACACGCACCCACCTCCACCCGCTCGTTCTGACCCGACCCACCACGCCTTCCTCGAACCCGCACCACCTCAGCCCAAATCCAGCGCTGTTATCCATTGGTACTCGCAGCCTCCGTCGCCCGCACCGCACCAGTCCGACCAGCACAGATCCGTCGCCGGCAGCTACATTGCGACGCGCCCCTGCTCTGCGCTTCAGATCCGGCAAACCGTTGAAGAATCGGAGCTCCGCTCCTGTCTGTGCCATCTCTTGCCCCGACACCGGCATTCCACCACGCTGCTGCCATCTTCGCATCGCGCCCCTGCATCTCCAACTCCCTTGCATCCTGGCCGCCATCTCTCTGCCGGAGCCACCGTCAACACCGTGAGTTTCTTCTCCCCTCTCCCTTTGTCTTCTTGCTTTCTCTGTTCTGTTTCTAAATAAATGCCCATAAAAAAACTGATCTCTTCATTTCTTTTTTAATGCTGGTCACCCGTGACCAGCTTTTTACCCCTTTTTTTGTTGTTTTTAAACAATTGTAAAAAGAATAATATAATAATAAAAAGAGTGGATTGGTTTAATGTTACTGTTTGAAACAAAAAATAATAAAAACATATATTTTTGAATTTAATTATTTTTTTAAGGATTAGTTCTCATTTGATAGTGTTTGTTTAATTTAATGGTATTTTATGTTGTGTCTTGTGGTCAAGGAAAAAATGTATAAAGCAAAAATGTAAAAAATAAAATAAAATAAAATAAAAATAAAAATACATAAAAAAGAATAAAAATAAAAATAAAAAATAAAGAATACATAATATTTTGTTTGTTGTTATGATTATTATACTCATTAGCATGTGATTTTAATTTAATTATTATTGTATTAATCAAATAATTTTTAAACTGGTCGATGACGGAAAAATCGGGAGAGGATCGGAGTCTTAGATCAAGTATACTCTTCCGATAATCTTGAGGCTTTATTTTGGATTTTGCTAGGAGTGCTTGTGAGGTCTAATTCTCACACTAAATTAAAATATTTTTGCTAAATAAAATACAATTTTTTTTAATTAAAGTGAACAATTTCATATAGTTTCAACATCATGATTGTGGTGAATTAAAACTTTTATTTTTTTTATGAAGACTTTTTTTGAAAATTACTACAAAAATCTCTTTATGCTTAAAAATATTTTTTTTTATAAATGAGATTTTATTTGGCGATTTACTTTTAAACAAAAAAATTTCTCTTACCTCAAACAAATTTCTTTGAATTAAAATTTATTCATTGAAATAATGTTTTATTTGGCCATTTATTTTGAAAATTACTTCTCTTTAAAAAAAAAATTTTTTGATTCACCACTTTTATATAATATGTTGTAGACTTAAAATTTGTTCCAAAATAATGGCTGTTTTGCCACCCATTGCTTGTCTTAGTTATTTATCATTCTTGATATTATGCTTGACAAAATGGGACATGTCAAAATAAAAAAATAAAAAAAATTCTTTTCTTTTAATTAATAAAGGGCCAATTTAATTAATCTTGCAAATAACATTAGATTAAATAGGTAATCGTTCTTAGAACGGATGGTGTAGGGTGCTAACACCTTTCCTACCCGTAATCAACCCCCGAATCCAGAACTCTTAAACGCAGACCATCCTTTAGGTGTCCAATTGCACCATTCCATTTAATGGATAAAGCGATTGGTGGCGACTCCCAACACCCCGAGGTCTTACCTCCTCTTTCTTTTTTATTTTCGCGATGCCCTTCGGGACGGTTGCGACAACCACCAATACTAACTTTCCAAAAATAGTTTGTTGGGCATTTAAACATTTTAGAAATACTTATAAATATGTTTAAAACTTGTTTGAGGTTAGTGTGATTCCTTTTTACCTTTACACAAGATCTAAGTCCTATAAGCTATTCTTGAAGAACCTTGGGACTTGATCTTTTGCCATCATCAATTCTTAATGTAATCCAAGCTTCCAAAAAGTCTTCTCTTCAAATCTTGCAAATTGCTTGGAACATCTTTATCATTCTCATTCTTCTTGAGTTGAGCATAACTGTGATCTTTTGCTTTCTTGTTGCAATGCTTATTCTTGGTACTTGGACTATCCTACAAAGTATTACTCACTTAAAACAAACATAGTTAGTCCAAATTCATAACTCAATATCTTCATATGCATTATTCATAAATGTATAATTCTAGTTAGTCTAACATGCATATAAGAAGAGCCAAATCCAATGTTAATTTAATACAACTCATATAACATATTATTGAATATATTATATGAATAATGTTACATATATCTCATTGCATGATGATTATGTGAAATATAACTAGATAAAGTACATAATCATGCATGATACAATATATCTCATTAAGCACATTTATGTAACATGATCAATATTCTTTTGTGATGTATTTGTCATCTATTAAGCACATCTATCAAGCATAAGCATCATTCTTTTTGTCTTGTATTTGTCATCATCAAAACTTAACATATTAAACCATTTGGGGCAAGTTTATTTCCACAAGACTAAAGGATTAGTTAATTTCAAATAGTGTAAGAGGATTAATATACGCAGGGATTGGGTATTAATTAATTTTGAGAATTGACCATAAATCATTGAAATAGAACATAGTTAAACCAATATTTAAATGTGCATTTAAAGAGTTCAAGTGAAGTCTGAACCCTAACGCTTTAATCCCATTATTTTTCACCCCTTTGATTTATTGTTTTGCTTACTTATATTTCTTTTTAATTATATTTACAACAATTGTCTTTTTCATTGGCTTAGATAGTGTCACTTTCAGTAAATTTAGTAATTAATAACTTAATCCTCGTGGGACGATACTCTTACTCACTTTTTATTACTTTTACTATTTGCTGCACTTGCTGATTTCACAACAAAGTTCAAATCATCTCTACCATCAAGAAGATTGAAGATTTATCTCATACATGGTAAAGCTTAAAGCTAAGAAGGTTGAAGTCTTCAGGCATGAGAAGGTTGGGTGAGAAAGCTGGTGAGAAAGTACTTGAGAAGGTTCAAGCTGAGAAGACTTAGTGAGGAGGTTGACTTTGAGAAAGTTTCTAAAGAACCTTTTGACCTTAAAGCAAAAAGCTTATGTGTTTAGGAAAATGACAAAATAACAGTCACTTACCACCAGTAAGGACAACCATCACTTGCAGTGCCCAACAATCACATTTTTAAGCCTATAAAAGAGATCAATCCTAAAGATCAACTAGAGAACTTTGCTAAAACTAATTCAGACAAGTTGGCAAGTTTTGAACCTTCTCTCTTGTGCCTACCTGAACCTAATCTATGTAAACCTATCAATAGGTATTGTTACTGATCTGTATAAGTGTTTATATCCACTCTTAGAGTAATTTCGTGAGCTAAACAAGTTAAACAAATACTTCTCTCTACCTTTGATTCTACCTTGTAACGAATGAGCTTGTGAGGTTATCCAAGCCACTTGAAACTAAGTTTGTTGGCCTGGAGAGGCTATTGAAGAATACTTGGAGTTGGTCTGGAAAGGTTGTTGAAGAATACTTGGAATTAGCCAGAAGAAGTTGTTGAAGAATACTTAGAGTCAATCTGAAGAGGCTGTTGTCAAGAATACTTGTAAATATGCCTAGAGAGGCTTGGTTAATTAAAAAATACTCACATAGTGGAAATCCTAGTGTTCTACTAGGTACTGGACGTAGCCGCCACACGGTTTAAAGGTGAACTAGTATAAATTTCTGTATAAAGCTTCTCTCCCTTATCTTTTAAAGTTTTAGTTTATTTAGTATCTATTAAAGATCTTTTAAACCAAATCAAAAACTATTTTGAGAAGTATACTGAAACAAATTTTTAAAAGGAACTTAATCAACAACTTCAAACCATCTTTATAAATACTATTAAAGCAATCTTGTCAAACATTCTTCTCAATCTTTATCTTCTTATAGAATAAGGTTTTAATCATGAGAAGGTTGTTTCAACTTAACCACCTAACTCTCTCACCAACCTTCTCACCTCAGTCTAATATCTATTGGCTTAACCTTTTCACTGTTATTTAGTTATTAAAATTAACCTTCTCACATCTAAATTTAATCTACTTGAGAAAGTAGTGACAAGGTAGAAGTTTTCAGGAAAAAGTAACATAATTCATCCCCCTTCTTGTGTTACTACCAACTTCATTTGGTATTAGAACTCAGCCTCTAGGTTGAGCACACCTAACAATTTGAGAGGATAAAGATCCTGAAAGAAGTATGACACATTTACAAGGAGGTAGAACTTATCTACCAAAAAGGCTCATTTACAAATAGACCACCTGCTTTTGATGGCAGAGACTACTATTACTGGAAGAACAGGATGAGATTATTCATATAACCTTAACATGTAGATCTCTGGAATATCATTGAAAAAGGTCAATACATACCAAACAACAAATTTGGTGATGGAAGAGAAGTTAAGAAAGCAAGAAAAGATTAGACAAATGATGAAAAGAACAAATATCTTCCCAACTCAAAGGCCAAGCTTTTTCTAACTTGTGCCTTAAGCAGAAGTGAACTTGACAAAATTATTAGCTATCAAATAGCAAAGAAGATATAGGACAATTCTAGTCATAGCTCATGAGGGAACAAACCAAGTCAAGGAAGCAAAGACATGCATTCCATTAATATGAAATGTTTAAAGATGAAAGATCAAGAGGTAGCAGATGAGATATTTTCAAGGTTCACTATCATTATGAATGATTTGAAGTCACTTAGGAAGTTTAATCAAACTGATATCATGCGAGAAAATTGCTGAAAAGCTTGCCCAAGGTGTGGAGACCAAAGGTCACAACCATCCAAGAAGCTAAGGACTTGTTAGTCCTGAGATTAGATGAGTTACATGGATCTTTGAAGGTCTATAAACAAGAACTTGTAGAGATGGGTGAAGATGTGGCCAAAAAGGGAAAGAGTGTAGCCTTGAGTTCACTCATAAGGTAGTTAAGCAATCCTCACATCAAACTTCTCAGAGTTCTCTCAGTTCAAGAATATAAACAAATGATGAAAGTGAAGTGAAGATGATGATGATTTAGATGAAGATGAACTTTCCTTTATCTCTAGGAAAATCCAAAAAATGTGGAGGAAACAAGGAAGGAAAAGAAAGGGGTTCTAGACCAAGAAGGACCTTCAAAAGGGTGAATATGGAAACTTTAACAAAGGATAAATCACTTACTTTGAGTGCAAAAAGCCAAGACATTTCAGATCAAAATGTCTACTATTGAGGAAATCTCAAAAGAAGTTCTTGAAAAAGAAAGGAATGATGGCACCCTAGGAAGATCTGGATGATACCTTAAGTGAAGATGATCAAGAGGAAGTCGCCAGTTTGTGTTTGGTTGCTAGAGATTAAGACTCTGGTGATGAAGTATCAGAATTTAAAGCTTCTCATCTTTCTTATAAAGAACTTGAGAATTCTTTTGATAACCTCCTCTCTGACTCTAATACTCTAGCTCAAAAGTGCATTGTCTAAAGGCCAAATTGGCTATTGTTGAAAAAGAAAATGATTTATTAAAAAGGGATAATGCAACCTTGAGTAAGAGAATTAGGTCCCTAGCTAGTTTGAACATAGAGCTAACAGCTCAATCCAAACTAAAATAGGCTAGACCTTCTCACCAACTCTCTCTTCAATCTTATTAGCTATCTTCTCATGTTCTGGAAGAAAATGAACTACAGAGAAAGAATGTGAATGAGTTAACAAGAGGCCTGGTTAAGTTTGTTGATAGTACAAACAATCTTGAAAAATTACTTGCTAGTAAACAATGTACCTTTTGTAACACCCCGAAAATTACTTGTTTCGTCATAAATAATAATTTTATGATATTTGTGATTTTTGAGAATTTTTCTAGAATTTTTCGGAGATGACGAATATTTTAATATATTCTTCATTTTACGTGCACACTGAGCAGAGTCAGTATAACACCCCAAAAATTGTTTGTTTTGTGATGAATAGATATTTTCTATTATTTATGATTTTTGATTATTTTTTGTGGAATTTTCTGGAAACGTTGAATATTTTAATATATTTCACATTTTGCGTACACACTGACCGGAGCCGGGAAAAAAAAACATTTTCTTTGAGGCTGGTAAACTTTGAATTGTGGAAACGTCGACAGGGGATCTTACTAAACCCGAGACTGAGCATAGTTTACGAGGTTTACATCTTTCGAGATTTTACCTGATAAATAAAATCACGGAATAATTAATTATCTGAGAAATAATAAAATATTATTTACGCTAACTGTAATTTTTATCCACTGAGTAATAGCTCTAGTAGATTATTTCTATATAGTTGCTTTTATGGCATCATTTAAGCGATTCCCACATTTCACTTTATCGAGAGGCGTGCGAAGCTTCTCAAGGAAGCTTCAAGGAAAATTTCTAGGAAGCTTCCTCCCAACCATTTTTCTCTCTCTCCTCTCCTATGTGTTGCACGGTTAGGGCTAAGGGAAATCACATTTTCATTCCCTCATTTTCTCTCCCTCATGCAGCTCACTCTCTCTTCCTCTCTTCTCCCACACACAAACACTCCATTGTTGATTTTCAAGCTTTCCATGCTCAAGCTAACTTAAGCCATTGCTATCCCTCACCATCTTCAAGCTTTCTTCTTTGTGGAACTCTCATTGACTCTCCCATTTTTGTGATTGGTAGCCCAGCTCCAAAGCTTGAAACTTTAAGGTAAAGCTCTCAACTTTCTTCCCTTTTTTAACTCATTTTCGTGGTCCATGGTCACCTTGGTGACCATGGATACCATTTCCACTCTTTGATCTTGATTTTTTTTTGGATTTGAACACCCAAGGATCTTGTGGTGGTGAAGCACGAGATTTCAAGGACAAAAGGAGCTTGCTTTCTTTGTTCTTCACTAAGGTAAGAGGAAGATTATTCTCTTCAACTCATTTTGGTAGTGAGACACTCTTTGTTGTGTTGATAGGGTGAAACCCATTTGTGGGATACCTCTTTGTTGAGTGATTTTGGTTGTGCATTGGTGTTTTGATTGGTAGAATTTAGTTGTATGATTATAGATCTTAGATTGTATGAAGGTTGGATTAATTTCTGGTGATTTTCTGCATTTACAGAGGAGTACACGACCTAGGCCATGTGATTGTACACGGTCGTGTACTCCAGCGTCCCAGAACAGAAACTCCAGAGGCATACATGGCCTGGGTCGTGTATGGCCACACGGCCGTGTATTTTGGGTAGGCCATGGTTTTGTGGCCGTGTACTTTTCCCAGGCCGTGTAATTGGGACAGTGAAGGATTTTGGACTTTTTTAGTCCCTTAGGGACCCCCGGTCTCCTTGGGCACTCATTGTGAGGCTTTAGTACTAAGATAGACTTATTAAACATAATTAATCGAATGATTAGAAGTTGATTAGGGATTCATAAAATGGAAAGAACCAAGAATGATAGTTTGCCTTATAGTTTAGAATAATTTTGGAATGAAGAAAGAACATGAGTATGGGCGAGGTTGTGAGAAGCATAATGAACTTAAGGTTTAATTGCTATAATAACTATGAATGGTGTTGCGTTCACCCTTAAGGTTTGTTATTAGTTTGATATGGATCCGTGAATAGGATCAAACCTTGTTGTTAAATGATATGACATGTAATTCTAGACATGATATGATATGAGTTGAGATTCGTTTATGAATATACATGTATGTATTGAATCTACATGCATTTGAGGCATGATCAACATAGTTTGTCATGATAAGCATGAATGGAACATGCATTGAAAAGTCCGTTGGACTATTTTTAAGGCCAAGTTGCCTAGGAGTTGAATCACACTTTTGCGCGGGTGCGAATAGACAAGTGTTGGTCACTCGTTGACCTTGGGGGCGTCGGCGTGCGGGTACCTCGCAATGGACAGTTGGTAGCTCTTTTGTCCGTGGGGCAGACCGATGCAAACGCACCAACGATCCGAACCAAGACACTGTCCTATATCAAGATCTGTGTAGAATGTATTGTACAATGCCATGATGTGCATTTTGATAAATTGAGAATTTTAGCACTTGAAGGCCTCGGCAGCCACGATACAGACATATCTCCTGATCATTCTCTCTGACTGTTTAGTGTCTAGCTCCATAGAGTACGTTTTTGGTACCATGTGCATGTGCATAGTGAGTCGCCATACCATTGATAGTTACTTGTTCATATGAGAATTTAATCTGTTGTTTCATTGCTGCTATGACTGCCTGTATATGCTAAATTGTTTATTATCTGTTTCAATGCTATTTACGATTTCTGAAATGTTATGGGGGTGCCATGCGCATTTTGTTTCTTTACTACCATCATAGGTAATGAAAGTAGAATGTCTTACCTCTTTTCTGTATTTTTTACTATTTTGTCTATATTTATGACCCATCGAAGACGTCGACGGAGGAGGTAAGCTCACGAATTCTCCGGCTTCTGGCCCGATCGCAACTAGCACTTGCTGTTGGATTATGGCGGCACACCCACGCAGATTTTTAGGTTATGTGCATTTGACCTTCCTCGAAGGGCCAGACTGCTGGTATATCAACCTAAATTCTGATCGTTTCATCTACGAGGGAGACGTGTCGATTTCGCTGGCTTGAGGGCGTCATGATCTGCCCATCTTCAACGGCAGCATCAGTTTACGTCTAGAGTTCTACTTGCCTATCAGGGAGATGTGGGGTGATCGTTATTACACCCCACAGGAGGATTCTTTCCTCTCCACAGCCCGAACCCTGGCCCGTAATTCGGTGGCTCCCATGATGGTGTCCTAGGATGAGGAGGACCTTGAAGAGGAACCTGAGAAGGATCCTGACACGGTTCCTTCTCCTCTTAGGGACTGATTCTGTTGTCGATAGTCACTAATGGCTATCCGTCTTTTTGGGGCATTGATATTTTTGGGGGTCTGTATATCATTTTTGGGGGCTGGTAAAGCTTAGGCTTCCTTTTGATGAGCCTTGATGTAATTATTGACTCACGACACTTAAATAGTATATATATATATATATATATATATATATATATATATATATATATATATATATATATATATATATATATATATATATATAATATCTTTTGCATGGATGTATAGTTTAGTCTTTATATTTTTCGTTAAAGTTTATGTTTTCCACTTACAATTTGACAAAAATATATGTATGTACTTATGAATCTTTTATAAATTGTAGCACTTTTGAATACCAAATCGATGAGCAGGTTATTGAATAGAAATATACATATATGCATAAAAAAAAATATTCACTATTTTATTAATTATGATATGATGAACCAGGTTTTAATTTATACTTTTATTTTCTGCATTGTAAATGACAATGTGATGTTCCCTCCTAAAAAAGGGCGTTGCATTAAGTTGGTATTAGAGCCCCGGTTTATGTTTCTTTGGGTCTTGTAATTGAATCTGTCTTGTTTGTGCTATGTGAATCTCTGTGTTGGTGTTCCGAGTGAATACATCTAACCTTCCGTGTGTTTTTCAGCTAACCTGATTTGAGAAAGCAAGATGGCACGTGGTGGAGACATGGCAGTTGCTATAGAAGTGATGCAAAGGATGGCTGAGGTCATCGCACAACAGACTGAACGAGCTACTCAACAACAAGAAAGAGTTGCTTAACAACAAGAGAGGGCTGCCCAACAGCTCAAAGCTATTGCTGACCCTCAGAACTTAGCAGAATTTCGTCACCACATTCCTCGCCAATTCAAAGGAGAGTTCAATCCGGATAAAGCCAGTCTATGGATCAAAGAGTTAGAGAAAGTCTTCCGAGGCATGAATTGTGCCGAGGGTAAGAAGGTGACTTATGCTACTTTTATGTTGGTTGGTAACGCTGAGGACTGGTGGAGCAGAGCGCAAAGACTGCTGAAGGCTGAAAATCATGAAATCACTTGGGATTTATTCAAGGATAAATTATTGGATAAGTACTTTCCCGTGAGCCCGAGACACGCAAAGGAGATGGAGTTTCTCAACCTAAGGCAGGGGAACATGACTATTAGTGAATATGCAGTGAGATTTGAAAACTTGTCAAAGTTTTCAACGTACTTTCAGCACCAACCGAACGAAACCTGGAAGTGTCGGAAGTTTACAGAAGGACTGAGATATGAGGTGAAGAAGGCTGTTATCACCCTAAAAATCAACGAGTTCTCGGAGCTACTAGATATGTGCTGTGAAGTGGAAGCTCTGGAGCAAGCTAGAGATACAAGGAGTAGGAACTTTGCACCTACAAGGTTCCAAAGGGACGGTGGCAGCAGTTCTAATCGCTTCTAAAAGAAGCCTTATTCAAGACCATCGGGAAATCAATAATAGACGTCGGGTGGAGGTTCTAGCAGAGGTTTTGGTGGGAACTGAACCGGGCCAAATGTGGCATCTTTGCCAAGGTGTATGAAGTGAGGGAAGGATCACCTGACAAGGGATTGTTCCATTAAGGGAATTATTTGCTATAGATGTGGCAAGCTTGGCCACGTGTCCCGAGACTGCAACCAAGCGAAGGCTGAACCTTCAGTCAATGCTGCAAGGGCTAACAAACCTCAAGCAGGAGGACGGGTCTATACCATGAGCGGAGCCGAAGCCTCCAAGTCAGAAGACTCGATTCAAGGAGAAGGCACCATAGAAGGTAACCTTTTAATTATACTATATGACTCTGGGGCAACTCATTCTTTTATATCTTATAACTGTGTGCTACGACTTAACTTACCAGTGTCTACCTTACCTTTTGATTTGACTATTTCTACCCCCACTGTTTAAATTGTCCCTTGATTGTTGAAGGTTGAATCTTTTCTACCGATTTGATCTGTTTACTCCTTTCTTAGCTAGATATAATTTTAGGGATGGACTGGTTGTCCTCCAACCATGTTCTATTATATTGTTCAAGAAAAATCATAGTTTTCCTTATGGATGAGGATTCTAGATACTTGACGGCCAACCAAGTTTAAGCTCTCTTGAAAGAAGGAGTTCACGGATACATGCTACTGTCTTCTTTGAAAATCGAGAGTGAAGTTGATGTGAACATAATTCCAGTGGTGAAGGAATTTCCCAAAGTCTTTCCTGAGGATGTACCTGGTTTACCACCGGCACGAGAAATAGAATTCGCTATTGACCTTGTACCGGGAGCTAGTCCCGTGTCTATAGCACCTTATAGGATGTCACTAACAGAATTAGCTGAACTTAAGAAGCAGGTAGAGGAGCTTTTGGAAAAATAATTCGTCAGACTGAGTGTATCACCTTGGGGAGTGCCAGTACTACTAGTTCGAAAGAAGGACGGTTCATCAAGGTTGTGTGCGTACTATCGGCGGCTAAACAAAGTGACAATCAAGAATAAATATCCACTCCCAAGAATTGATGACTTAATGGACCAACTGAAGGGAGCAGCAGTGTTTTCTAAAATCGATCTGAGATCTGGGTACCATCAGATACGAGTGAAGACGAAAGATATACCCAAGACTGCTTTTCGTACCCGATACGGCCATTACGAGTATCTTGTGATGTCGTTTGGTGCAACGAATGCGTCTGCTATCTTCATGGACTATATGAACCAGATCTTTTGTCCTTACTTAGACAGGTTTGTTGTTGTCTTCATCGATGACATCCTGATCTATTCTTAAAATCAAGAGGATCGTGCTAAACACCTCAGTATAGTTCTCCAAATTTTGAAGGAGAAAGAACTGTATGCCAAACTGTCAAAATGTGAATTTTGGCTAGAAGAAGTTAAGTTTTTGGGTCATGTGATCTCAAAGGAAGCGATTGCGGTGGATCCATCAAAAGTGGAGGCAGTGCTACAATGGGAAAGGCCTAAGTCAGTGACGGAGATTCATAACTTCGTGGGATTAGCCGGATATTATTGGAGGTTCATTGAAGAATTCTCCAAGATTACAGGACCTCTTACTCAACTCACGAGAAAGAACCAAGCTTTTGAATGGACTGATGCTTGCGAAAAAGGATTCTAGGAATTAAAGAGACGGCTAACTACCTCGCCAGTGTTAGTGCTACCTGATCCGAATAAGCCCTTCGAGGTGTATTGTGACGCTTCATACCAAGGACTAGGATCTGTGCTTATGCAACATGGAAGAGTGGTGGCTTATGCTTCAAGGCAATTGTGAGTGCATGAGAAGAACTACCTGACGCACGACTTATAATTAGTGGCTGTGGTTTTCACTTTGAAGATATGGAGGCATTTCCTCTATAGAGCAACATTCAACATCTTTAGTGATCACAAAAGCTTGAAATATTTGTATGATCAGAAGGAGTTAAACATGAGGCAGCGGAGGTGGATGGAGTTCCTGAAAGACTATGATTTCCAACTCTGTATCACCCCAACAAGGCAAATGTCATGGCAGACGCCTTAAGTAGGAAGATGAACAGTGTCTCTGCCCTGATGATCAAGGAAAGGATCTAATACAATTTTTCAGAGATGTATGGTCTTTTGTGGAATTAGAACCAGGAAAGATCTGCATGAACAAGGTCACCATCTCAAGCAAGCTAATGGAGGATATACGGGAAAAGCAGAAGGTCGACAAGTTCTTGTAAAAAGCGAGAGAGCAAATGAAGCAAGGCAACGAAATAGCATTTGCAGAAGGAACTAACGGAATTCTGAGATTCTGAGGTAGGGTCTGTATTCCCTGTGACCAAGAGCTTAGAGAGTATATTCTCAATCATGCTCACACAAGTCAGTTGAATATGCATTCGGGAATAACAAAAATATATCAAGACTTGAAGAAGTTATTTTGGTGGCATGGAATGAAGAGTAATGTCACTAGACGTGTATCGACTTATCTGGTTTATCAGAAAGCTAAAGTGGAACATCAAAGACCCGCAGGATTGCTGCAACCATTGCCTATTCCTGAATGGAAGTGGGACAGCATTATAATGGATTTTGTAATGGGTTTGCCAAGGACAAGGAAAAGACATGACTCGATTTGGGTAATTATGGACCAACTCACGAAATCAGCGCATTTTCTCCCGATCAACATAAGGTACAACTTGGAGAAATTGACCCAGCTGTATATTGGAGAAATTGTTAGACTGCACGATGTGCCTACAAGTATTATTTCGAATAAGGACCGAAGATTCACTTCAAGGTTCTGGCAGAGTCTACAAGAATCATTAGGGACAAAGTTACGTCTGAGTTCTGCTTATCATCCACAAACCAACGGCCAATCGAAAAGGACGATCCAATCATTGGAAGATTTGCTTCGAGCTTACACCATAGAATAGACTGGAAGTTGGGATGACATTCTACCATTGATAGAATTCACCTACAACAATAGTTATCATTCAAGCATAAGGATGGCACCCTATGAGGCTCTGTATGGACGGCAGTGTCGGACACCTTTATGTTGGTACCAAGATGGCGAGCACCTCACTATTGGACCAGATGTTATACAGCAGACGACTGAGAAAGTTAAGATGATTCAGGAGAAGATGAGGACGGCTCAGAGCCGATAAAAGAGTTATGCAGACAAAAGAAGAAAACCTCTTGAGTTTGAGGAAGGCGAGCATGTATTTTTGAAAGTCACACCTACGACTGGGGTGGGCCGGGCATTGAAATCTAGAAAACTTACTCCAAAATTTCTTGGACCATACCAGATTATTCGCCGAGTAGGTCTAGTAGCCTATCAAATAACTCTACCCCCTTTCCTTTCCAACATTCACAATGTCTTCCATGTGTCACAACTGTGAAAATACATCCTAACCCAAGTCACGTCATAGCACCAGACACAGTACAATTAAAAGAAAACTTAACCTATGAGGCACCTCCTGTAAGAATTGAGGATAGAAGGATAAAACAACTAAGAGGCAAGGAGATCTCATTGGTAAAGGTAATCTGGAACGAAACGACTGGAGATGCAACATGGGAGCTGGAAGACAAGATGAAGGAGCAACACCCACAACTATTCTAAGGTATAAAATTTTCAAGGACGAAATTTCTTTTTAGAAGGGGAGAGTTGTAACACCCCGAAAATTACTTGTTTCATCATAAATGATCATTTTATGATATTTATGATTTTTGAAAAATTTTCTAGAATTTTTCGGAGATGATGAATATTTTAATATATTTCTCGTTTTACGTACACACTGAGCAGAGTCAGTATAACACCCCATAAATTGTTTGTTTTGTGATGAATAGACATATTCTAATGTTTATGATTTTTGATGATTTTTGTGAAATTTTTTGGAAATGTTGAATATTTTAATATATTTTTCATTTTAAGTGCACACTAACCGGAGCTGAGAAAATGAAACATTTTCTTTGAGGCTGGCAAACTTTGAACTGTGGAAACGTCGACAGGGGATTTACTAAAATCGAGGCTGAGCATAATTTACGAGATTTACGTCTTTCGAGATTTTAACTGATAAATAAAATCACGGAATAATTAATTATCTGAGAAATAATAAAATATTATTTATGCTAACTGTAATTTTTTTCCACTGAGTAATAGCTCTAGTAGATTATTTCTATCTAGTTGCTTTTATGGCATCATTTAAGTGATCCCACACTTCACTTTATCGAGAGGCATACGAAGCTTCTTAAGGAAGCTTCAGTGGAAATTTCTAGGAAGCTTCCTCCCAACCACTTTTCTCTCTCTCCTCTCCTATGTGCTGCACAGTTAGGGCTAAGGGAAATCACATTTTCATTCCCTCATTTTTTCTCCCTTATGCAGCTCACTCTTTCTTCCTCTCTTCTCCCACACACAAACACTCCATTGTTGATTTTCAAGCTTTCTATGCTCAAGCTAACTTAAGCCATTGCTATCTCTCACCATTTTTAAGCTTTCTTCTTTGTGGAACTCTCATTGACTCTCCCATTTTCGTGGTTGGCAGCCCAACTCCAAAGCTTGAAACTTCAAGGTAAAGCTCTCAACTTTCTTCCCCTTTTCAACTCATTTTCGTGGTCCATGGTCACCTTGGTGACTATGGATACCATTTCCACTCTTTAATCTTGATTTTTTTATGGATTTGAACACCCAAGGATCTTGTGGCGGTGAAGCACGAAATTTCAAGCACAAAAGGAGCTTGCTTTCTTTGTTCTTTACTAAGGTAAGAGGAAGATTATTCTCTTTAACTCATTTTGGTAGTGAGAAACTCTTTGTTGTGTTGATGGGGTGAAACCCATTTGTGGGATACCCCTTTGTTGAGTGATTTTGGTTGTGCATTGGTGTTTTGATTAGTAGAATTTAGTTGTATGTTGATAGATCTTTGATTGTATGAAGGTTGAATTGATTTTTGGTGATTTTCTACATTTACAGAGGAGTACACGGCCTAGGTCGTGTGATCATAAACGGCCGTGTACTCCAGCATCCCAGAATAGAAACTCCAGAGGCATATACGGCCTAGGCCGTGTATGGCCACACGGCCATGTATTTTGGGCAGGCCATGGTTTCGTGGCCGTGTACTCTTCCCAGGCTGTGTAATTGGGACAGTGAAGGATTTTGGACTTTTTTTAGTCCCTTAGGGACCCCCGGTCTCCTTGGGCACTCATTATGAGGTTTTAGTACTAAGATAAACTTATTAAACATAATTAATCGAATGATTAGAAGTTGATTAGGGATTCATAAAATGGAAAGATCCAAGAATGATAATTTGCCTTATAGTTTAGAATAATTTTGGAATGAGGAAAGAACATGAGTATGGGCGAAGTTGTGAGAAGCATAATGAACTTAAGGTTTAACTGCTATAATAACTATGAGTGGTGTTGTGTTCACCCTTATGGTTGGTTATTGGTTTGATGTGGATCCGTGAATGGGATTAAACCTTGTTGTTAAATGATATGACATGTAATTCTAGACATGATATGATATAAGTTGAGATTCGTGTATGAATATACATGTATGTATTGAATCTACATGTATTTGAGGCATGATCGACATTGTTTGTCATGATAAGCATGAATGGAACATGCATTGAAAAGTCCGTTGGACTATTGTTAAGGCCAAGTTGCCTAGGAGTTGAATCATACCTTTGTGCGAGTGCGAATAGACAAGTGTAGGTCACTCGTTGACCTTGGGGGCGTCAGGGTGCGGGTACCTCGCAATGGACAGTTAATAGCTCTTCTGTCCGAGGGGCAGACCGATGCAAATGCACTGACGATCCGGATCGAGACACTGTCCAATATCGTGATCTGTGTAGAATGTCTTGTACAATGCCATGATGCGCATTTTGATAAATTGAGAATTTTAGCACTTGAAGGCCTCGGCAGCCGCGATGCAGATATATCTCCTGATCATTCTCTCCGAATGTTTTGTATCTAGCTCCATGGAGTAGGTTTTTGGTACCATGTGCATGTGCATAGTGAGTCGCCATACCATTGATAGTTACTTGTTCATATGGGAATTTAATCTGTTGTTTCATTACTGCTATAACTTCCTGTATATGCTAAATTGTTTATTATCTGTTTCAATGCTATTTACCATTTCTGAAATGTTATGTGGACGTCATGCGCTATTTTGTTTCTTTACTGCCATCATAGGTAATAAAAGTAGAATGTCTTACTTCTTTTCTGTATTTTATGCTATTTTGTCTATATTTATGTCCCATCGAAGACGTCGACGGAGGAGGTGAAGCTCACGAATTCTCTAGCTTCTATCCTGATCGCGACTAGCACTTGCTGTTGAATCATGGGGGCACGTGCATGTGAATTTTTAGGTTATGTGTGTTTGACCTTCCTCGGAGGGCCAGACTACTGGTACATCAACCTAAATTCTGATCATTTCATCTATGAGGGAGACGTGTCGATTTCGCTGTCTTGGGGGCGTCATGATCCGCCCATCTTCACCGGTAGTGTCAGTTTACGTCTAGAGTTCCACTTGCCTATCAGGGAGATGTGGGGTGATCGTTATTACACCCCACAGGAGGATTCTTTCCTTTCCACAGCCCGAGCCTCGGCCCATAATTCGATGGCTCCCATGATGGTGTCCTCGGATGAGGAGGACCCTGAAGAGGAACCTGAGGAGGATCCTAACACGGTTCCTTCTCCTCTTAGGAACTGATTTTGTTGTCGATAGTTGCTGATGGCTATCCGTCTTTTTGGGGCATTGATATTTTTGGGGGTCTGTATATCATTTTTGGGGGCTGGTAAAGCTTAGGCTTCCTTTTGATGAGTCTTGATGTAATTATTGACTCACAGTTTGTACTTAAACAGTATATATATATATATATGATGTATCTTTTGCATGGATGTATAGTTTAGTCTTTATATTTTTCATTAAAGTTTATGTTTTCTGCTTACAATTAGACAAAAATATATGTACGTACTTATGAATCTTTTATAAATGTTAGTACTTTTGAATACCAAATCGATGAGCAGGTTATTGAATAGAAATATACATATATGCATGAAAAAAATATTCACTGTTTTATTTATTATGATATGATGAACCGGGTTTTAATTTATACTTTTATTTTTCGCATTGTAAATGACAATGTGACGTTCCCTCCCAAAAAGGGGCGTTGCACCTTTGACAAAACTGGTCTAGGATTCAAAGGAGGTTCAAAGCAAAAATAGTATAAGAACTTGTTTGTTCTTTCCAAAAAGCCTGAATTAGTGTGTTTTTTCTATCAAAAGAAGGGACATAAAACATCATGATGCTTTCACAAAAACAAACCACCTAAGGCTAAGTCTCCTAACCTGAATGTCCCAAGAAGGTTTGGGTACCTAAAATAATGATACCTTCTCATGCAGGTTTGTCTAGTTTCAATGAAAAAGGATAGATGGTACCTGGACAATGGGCGTTCTAGACACATGACAAGGGATAAAAGAAAGTTTCTGTCATATAAGGACAAAGAAAGTGGTGAAATAACCTTTGGAGACAGTAGTAAAGTAAAAATAAAGGGAATACGTAAAGTGGGTAGGATGAACTCCACTATTATTGATAATGTATACTGTAACACCCTTGTGGGGATGTCACATTTATGAATGCAATAAATGAAAATAAAATAAAACTCTTACCCAAGTTGTAAAACATTTGATACTTAAATAATATTTGTGGTAAATTTTTTTTCCTTTTATACTTCTAACATTAAATAAAATAATACAGAACACGAAATATAACAAACATAAACACACTGTAATATACATATGATTCTTCTTTAGTACACACATAATTTACAGCTACATGTATTGTCGAAGTGCATCTCGATAGATATCTAACCCTCCGATGGATCATCCTCCAGAAAGACCATCGAAAAGTTGACATCTTGGAGATCTCACAGTACTACGGACACGAGTCCGAGCTGTTGACTCGCTATTGAGCTCACTAGGCGCATGGAATATTCCCTGCCAGTAACACCTAAGAGTCAGAGGTAACTCTAAATGTAAATATAACATAGTAGTGAATATGACATCTCCATCATACTCTCTACATAGGGACACAGTCAAACATCCCACGTAAACAACTGTCGCTCTATCCACTAGCATACGCCAGGCCTCAGAACCTTCGTGAAACTCAAGTCTCACAAACCCAAAAAATCCTGGCAATGCCATGATATCAAGATTAGTCTTGATGATCAGGGTGATCTACCGGCTCCTCCTCCTCGTATAGCTCGCCCGCCTGTCGCTCGTCCGGATACTGTATCTCGAGAATTTATTCCTCTTCTTCCACAAACTCTTTACATAAATAATATAGTAATATCGAGAAAACATATAGAGAGGTGAGACAATCTACATCACTACCCGCATGGCAATAAAGAAAACAACAGTACAAAATAATTATCACAACAGTACATACCAATATATCATGCATAATTATAATAAAATAATACATATCATTATATCACATGCAATATTGAAAAGCAATAAATCATACATTTTATCACAGATTATGGTAAGCAGTAAAATGCAAATAATGCATGGACACACACTGACTAGTTCCTACTCCATGGAGCTAAACACGGATATCTAAGAGAATGATCCAAATAAAAACTAATAATACTTTATGGCTACCCAACCAAACTATTGCACTGTCTAACGTCGTGTCTATAGTCCACAGTCCAAAACATCGTGTAGCAGTACACAGTCCAACATCGTGCACTACAGGCATAGTACTTAATAGTCTCCTCAAGATCTCGATTAAGAATAGTGCTTGTCAAGATCATTAGTGTGTTGCCCGTTACCACGGCCCAGAGGAGCAACCCACTGTCCCCATGTGGAATTCTCCGCACACTAACGCCTCCAAGTTCATAAATGAACCACACTACACTTATCACACCAAAACACGATGTAATTTGCCTCATCAATCAATCACCAATAACCAAATTGGCACAACACTCTAAGCATGATCTAAAATTACAAAGATACCCTTATTACCCAAATTTTACCATAATTATGAAAATACCCTTAGTCACAAAATACCAAAGTATAGTACGTCCCACCTGACAGTACTACACCACGACATGTCCGGGTCCACCACTTTGGCCCGATAGCAAAACTCACAATATCGTTCAATCTCGTAGGAATTTTATCGCGTTTTCACAATCTCATCATTTTCACAAATGTTTTTAAATCGCATAAATATATTTTGACATTTTTAAACATCGCAAAATATTTTTAAATCATTTTCTCAATCGCGTAAGATTTTTAATTCGTTTTCTTAACCGAATAGCTTAAAATTATCATTTTAAATATGTGTAGACTATATCTAGTACATTTAAAATATGTAGAGTATTTTCCTTGTATTATAAACATAGTATGGAATCTTTTCATTTTATTCGCCTGATTTTAGTAAATTTCGACAGCATTTTGCCTATAAAATCAGTATAAGGTATTTTTGTCATTTTTCACTAAATATAGTTCATTTTATTTTTACCCAATAATTACGCTTTGAAACTTGCTAACGCGCTTCAAAATTCATAAAATGAGCTTTACGTTAGTATTTTTCAAGCGTCTGATTTAGTTCTTACTTAAACTAAATTCTGCTAATTTAGAATTCTAGGACTGAATTTATTCCTTTTGTTTTCTCAACGATTCATTGGAATCAATTTATTTTGTAAATCCATTACCTAACCTATCTTAGAAAATACAATGGCATGTTGGCCAAAATTGAAAATAAAATGGTATTCAATTATACACTAAATGGCATGCTGGCCATAATTAAATCAAAATCATTCTTAAATCCATTATTTTACCTAAATCCTTTAAATCAGTGATTTAGAAAATTGCTAAGAACATTTTGGTTCTCTGTTTGGTGTAAGGCCGTGAGCCTCATTCTGTGTTCTTTGGAACACTCATGCAACTCGTTACATGTTATTCACATCCTACTTTAATAATTATACAATTGTAAACACATACATATATAAACACATACAATATACATACAATTTATTTTAAAGCTATAGACATGCATAACAAAAATAAATCACAAATAGGAAAACATTTAAACAATCACACAAATATTAAAAATGATAAACAACCACACAAATGAATCCTTACGGATTCTACACACACATACAAGTCCATTTTCCCATCACCACTTAGGGTTGATGAGATTAAATCTCCCTCTTACCTCTTGAAGACAATTAATCGGTTAGTTTCCTTCTTTTTTGAAATTTCATACAATCTCCCAAACAAATCCCTAAAATTCTTAAACAATTAGTAAAAACACATACAAGGTTTAATATTAAAAAACCATGGAACAATCATGGTTAGAAAAATTAGAAATCAAATTTTGAACCGTAGAATCAAGACTTACCCTTAAGTAAGTAAGCAAAAGGTTTGATTTTGGACTAGATAGAGTAGGTTTTTAGAAAAACTTTGTGAATGAAAAGTGTTTAGAATAGGATTTGTGTTTAGGAAATATGAAGAGATAAAATTATAGAGGTTTGGTGGTGTGGGTAGGGTACTTGGCCGAATAGAGAGGGAAAGAAATAGAAGAAAAAGTGTGCATGGGTTCTTGGTATTTTTGGAGAGAAATGGATAGCTTAATTGTGATAAGTGTAAAAATGAAAGTGAAGAGTGAAAATAAGGGGCTGCTGCCGTGTGAGTGTTTTAGGTGAGGTTGAGTGTTCAATTTTGCATGGTAAATATCTAAATGAGTTCACATGGTGGTGCACATGGCTTATGTCATGTTAGAGAGTTCAAGAACCATGTAGAACCAAGCCAACTAGCCTCCTTGGTTGCTGCCCAAAAACCGTGTGGCTCTTCAACATTTTAGGGACTTAATTGTTCTCAAATTACTCCTAATTACATGCTAATTAATTAGGTGATTAGTTAGGTTAAATATCCTAACCAATCTTAATTAACATTCTAATCATATAACTAATTAGTTTAATATATATTAGCATATATTATAACCTTTAATCAATATTAGGATATCTAATTAGTATTTAGATTATAATTAATTAAGAACTAAACTAGTTCACTTAGTTTGCTAATTAGGTAATTAGATTAACCAAATTAAGCTTAATTAACTACTAACCAAATTCAAGCCTACTATTTTTGACTTAATTCTAACCATTGATTTCATCTTTAATTCCTAGCCCTAGATTACATCTAAGGTAGATATTGATTAGTCATAAATCTTGAATTCTAATCTCACCATTGATTTGATCAACGGTTGAAATCAAAGGCTTCCTAACTAAGTCTTCATCCAACGGTCCAAATTAAAGTCTACGCTCCTATCGTTGACCTATTCTTATTGGTTTAAAAAGTCAAGCCACTTTCGTTGACTCGCTCTCATTGGCTAGAATTTGTCCAGTCAGCATAGTTGACTGTTTTTCCTAAATGCGGGTCCCACAGTACTTTTAAAGATCCGTGGTCAAATCGAAGTCGATTTCTACTATTTTTGAGATAGTACGTACTGTAATATAAAATAATATTATAATAATATAAAATTATTTTATTACACAGTTAAATCCTAAAAATTACGAGATTAATATATATATCAATCAGAATTGAGTTTAGTAAGATCCCCCAGCTCCAATTAATTAAAATAAGATTTTTCTGGCCAGAAAAGTATTATTTCCCTGGCTCGGAGCAATTCACATACAATAGTCAAATACACTCACGGAACAGTCAAATTTAATTTAATTTAATTTGATAAGGTCCTATAAATTTAGGAGTAAGTTTCCTAGACTTGATAACTCTTCCGACACCAGTCATAGGCGTAACCCTTAAGAATACATGTTTGCCTTCTTCAAATTCCAGAGGTCGTCTTCGTTTATCAGCATAGCTCTTCTGTCGGCTCTGAGTTATTCACATTTTCTCTTGAATCATCTTCACATTTTCCGTAGTCTGCTGCATAAGATCAGGACTAATAGTCATACTCTCTCCATCCTGATACCAACACAAAGGTGTTCGGCATCGTCGTCCATAAAGAGCTTCATAGGGTGCCATTCCTATGCTCGAGTGAAAACTATTGTTGTAGGTGAATTCTATCAACGACAAAAATTCATTCCAACTTCCTTGTTGTTCTAACACACAAGCACGCAACAGATCCTCCAATGACTGAATCGTTCTCTCCGTCTGACCATCAGTCTACGGATGATATGCAGAACTCAATCGTAATTTAGTTCCCATGGCTTCTTGCAAACTTTGCCAGAGTCTCAACGTAAACCTTGGATCTCTATCAGAAACTATACTTGCAGGTACACCATGAAGTCTAACAACTTCGTCGATATATATATGGGTTAAACGTTCCAACGAATACTTAATATTGATTGGCAAAAAATGCGCTGATTTCGTAAGCCTATCAACTATAACCCATATAGAATCATGACCTTTCCTCATTCTTAGAAATCTAGTAACAAAATCCATCGAGATACTATCCCACTTCTATACTGGAATAGTCAAAGGTTGTAACATATCAGCAGGCCTTTGATGTTCCACTTTTGCCTTCTGACAGACAAGATAAGATGTCACACGTTCCGCTACATCTCTCTTCATTATTGGCCACCAAAACAATCGTTTCAAGTCTTGATACATCTTCGTCATCCCCGGATGCATACTCAAATTACTAGTATGTGTAACATCCCGAAAATTCTTTATTTCATTATAAACGATCATTTTATAATATTTATGATTTTTAGGAATTTTTGTGGATTTTTCTGGAAACGATGAATATTTTAATATATTTTTCATTTTGCGTGTGCACTAAGCGGAGCCGGGAAAATAAAATATTTTTCCTAAGGCTAGTAAACTTTGAACTGTCAACGTGTCAACGGGGGATCTTACTAAACCCGAGGCCGGGCACAGTTTGCGAGGTTTACATTTTTTTGAGGTTTTATCTATTAAATAAAATTGCGGTATCATAAAATTATCTGATGAATAATAAAATATTATTTTCATCAATTATAAATTTTATTCACTGAGAAAATAATTTCACAATGTAATTAATCATCTATCAGATGTATTTAATTTGGAGACAAGCTTACTATGTGCTTTATCGGGGAGCGCGCGAAGCTTCTCAAGGAAGCTTCCTCCAACCATTATTTTTATCATTTCTCTCTCCTCCCAATTTGTGCAGCACGTTTGAATTAAGGGGTCTAATTCATTTTCCTTTTCTCACATTTTCTCTCCTCCCTGTACGCAGCTCACTATTCACTCATCTTTCTCTCTTCTCTTTCACCCCACAGCAGCAACACCATCCACCCACACCTCCATTTTGTTCTTCAAACTGTCACAATCTTAGCACCATTTCGTGTTTGGAGGACCACCATCATTGAGGAAATCGTCTTCAAAGTTCTGCCATTTCCTCCATCTCCATTCTCTTACGTCTTTGAAGCTTAAAGGTTAGAGCTTTAAGGTAAAGCTCTTAGCTTTTTCTCCCTCTCTTCTCTTTTTCGTAACCCACTATCATTTTGATGACAATGGGTATCCATTTCAATATTAGGATTCTGATTCTTGCAAGTTTAAATGATTAAGGATTTCCTGGAAGCTGAAAACGAAATCCTGACCAAAAAGGAGCCACCTTTCTTTGTGCTTCTCCAAGGTAAGAGGAAGACACTCCTCCTCAACCTCTTTTAGCATTTAGGGACGTTGTTTGTGATTGGTACTGAGAGCCATCTTTGTTTACATGCTGTTGGTGATGTATATATGCTATTTGATTGTTTGTGTGTTTTGATATATATATCTGGATGTATTGGAACGTGTAATACGGAAGGGAATGACTTCCGATTGGTTCTCGGATGGTCACGGTGTTGAGCCCAGAAATTTGGAAATTGCATATGAAAACTAGTAACAGTATGAACTCCTGGCCAAACCCGTCGAATATGATATCCTAATCATCTAATGAAAAGTTAAAATCCGTCGAGTATGAACTCCTGGCCAAACCCGTCGAATTTGATGTCTTGATCACTTAGTAAAGTTAAAATCCGTCGAGTATGAACTCCTGGCCAAACCCGTCGAATTTGATGTCTTGATCACCTAGTGAAGTTAAAATCCGTCGAGCATGAACTCCTGGCCAAACCCGTCGAATTTGATGTCTTGATCACCTAGTAAAGTTAAAATCCGTCGAGTATGAACTCCTGGCCAAACCTGTCGAATTTGATGTCTTGATCACCTAGTAAAGTTAAAATCCGTCAAGTATGAACTCCTAGCCAAACCCGTCGAATTTGATGTCTTGATCACCTAGTAAAGTTAAAATCCGTCGAGTATGAACTCCTAGCCAAACCCGTCGAATTTGATGTCTTGATCACCTAGTAAAGTTAAAATCCGTCGAGTATGAACTCCTGGCCAAACCCGTCGAATTTGATGTCTTGATCACTTAGTAAAGTTAAAATCTGTCGAGTATGAACTCCTGGCCAAACCCGTCGAATTTGATGTCTTGATCACTTAGTAAAGTTAAAATCTGTCGAGTATGAACTCCTGACCACTTAGGAGAGAAACTCCTCCAATGCAAAATTTATCGAATTTGAATGACCACATCCGTCGAGTGACATATTCGTCGAATTAGAATGCCAATACCCATCGAGAGACATACCTGTCGAGTAGATCTTCTGTCCATTTATCAAAAGCTTCGCAAAGTTAATATTCGTCGAGTAGAATGTCAAGATCCGTCGAATTAGAGTTCTAACCATAGTGTTTTTCGTCAGTTCGACACTTGGGAGATTTCTCCAACGTCAACACCCACATCCGTCGAAATAGGACTTCTGCTGACCTTCTGGAAAAATTCGACAGTTTTGATCTCTGTTCGACAAAACCTCCATCCAACAGAAATTGGTTTTTATCCAATCTTGTTATAAAATGTTCTCCCATCTTTCATCCTTCTGCCATGTTAGTTTTCGTCGAATGGCAGCCTCAATTTTCCACTAAATGCATTGTCTCCGTCGAATTCACAATTTTGGTTTATCACCCAATACCTAGCTATTAAATCTGTGACGTTGTTGGTGATTCTGGCCATGTATATTCCTGGATTCAAAACCCTTGGAATTAATAAAAGCATATAAATCATAAATGATTGGATGGCTAGAGATTAAGCAGGGATTCATAAACAGGGAAGAACATGAGTATGGGTGAGCTTGTGAGGCACATAATGAATTTAATGGTTGACTTCTATCATGACTATGAATGAAAATTGTGGTTATCCTTAAAATGTACTATTGGTTTGTTGTGGATCCGTGAATGGGATCAATTCTTGTTGTAAAATGATATGACATGCATTTGAAGCATAATGGACCTAGTTGGTCATGAAGAGTATGATTGTGTCATGCATTGAACAAAAAAAAAAGAAAAAGATTGTCCGTTGGACTTGGTTAAGGCCGGTAGCCTAGGAGTTGAACTTACACCTTTGTGCGGGTGCGAATAGGCAAGTGTAGGTTACTTGTTGACCTTGGGGGCGTCAGGGTGCGGGTACCTCACAATGGACAGCTGGTAACTCTCTGTCTGTGGGGCAGACTGATGCAAACACACTGACGATCCGAACCGAGACGCTGTCCCATGTCGAGATCTGTGTAGAATGTCTTGTAAAATGCCATGATGTAACAATGATAATTTGATAATTTTAGCACTTGAGGGCCTGGGCAGCCAAGAATACAGACATACCTCCTGATTGTTCTCTCCGACTGTTTTGTGTCTAGCTCCATGGAGTAGGATTTTGGTTATTGAGGGCACGTGTGCATAGTGAGTCCATGAATCATCTGGCATGCATTGTTATTATAATTGAAACTGTTGTACTTCTGATATGTCTATATGTATACGACTACCTGGAATTGTTTGGTTGATCATAATTGCTATTGAATGTTTATTACCGTTATTGCTGTCATAAATGTTATGTGGGCGCTTTGCGCCGTTTGGTTTCTCGATGCTATGATTGGTAATGATGGTAGGATGTCTTACCTCTTCTCTGTTTCTCCACTTCTGTTTTGTCCGTATACTGCGTTCCATAGAATATAACTGCAAGGAACTGGAAGCTCTCGACTTCCCTAGTTTTTAGCCTCATCTTGACTGAGCGACTGTAGAAGAGTATGGAGCCACGCACGCAAAGATTTTTGGGAGATGTGCGCCTGACTTTCTTGGGAGGGCCAGAGTACTGGTACATCAACTATGGTTCTGAGCGTTGCATCTATACAGGGGATGTGTCGATATCTCTAGCCTGGAGACGCCACGAGCCACTTGTCTTCACCTGCTATATTAGTTTACGTTTGGAGTTTCAACTACCGATACGCGAGATGTGGGGTGACTATTATTTCACTCCACGGGAAGACTCTTTTCGTTCCACAGCTCGGGCCCCGTCCTGTGACTCTGCGATTCCTATGGTGATTTCCTCTGACGAAGAAATTCCTGAGGACGACCCCGAAGAGGATCCTGAAGAGGACCCTGACTCGATTCCTCCTTACTTGAGGGACTGACTTTACTTGTAGCTACTGAGGGCTACCAGTATTTTATTTTGGGGGCCTGATGTTTTGTCTGTAGTGGGCTGTATATTCTGATACTGTAGGGATATGTATGTATAATCCTTTAGGGGCAAGTATAGTTTTGCTTTTTGATATGCCAGGCATTGTAACTAAACAGTTTAATAATTATATATATATATATAAATGAAATATTAATTTCCCATGTATGTTTCGTCACCGTGGATATTGATTATCGTTAACGTTAATGTAACAAAAAGAAAAAAATAAAAATAATATACTCGCCAATTTAATTACCCAACTATAATCGAGTAAATATATATATTATTAAAATGAACCGGGTCTTAACTCACATAAATTTTATTTCCGCATTGTAATTGAGAGTGAGACGTTCCCTTGGGAAAAAGGGGCGTCACACTAAGTTGGTATCAGAGCCCCAGTTTATGTTTCTTTGGGTCTTGTGTTTGATTATGTCTTGTTTGTACTGTGTGTTCTCTGAGTAGTATACGTAAGGGTGTATTGTTTGGTGTTCCTAGTGAATGCAACTGACTTTTCTATGTTTTCAGTTAATCTGACCTAAGAAAGTAAGATGGCACGAAGGGAAGATATGGCAGCAGCTATTACAGCGATGCAGAGGATGGCTGAGGCCGTCGCATAGCAAACCGAGCAAGCTGCCCAGCAGCAAGAGAGAGTTACACAACAACAAGAGCGAGCTGCTCAACAGCTAGAGGCCACTGCTGATGCTCAGAATTTAGCAGAGTTTCGACGCTATAACCCTCCTCAATTCAAAGGAGAATTTGATCCGGACAAGGCTAGTCTGTGGATCAAGGAATTGGAGAATGTCTTTCGAGGAATGAGTTGCGCCGAGGACAAGAAGGTGAACTATGCTACATTTATGCTGGTAGGCAATGCTGAAAATTGGTGGAATGGAGTGCAAAAAATCTTTGGAAGTCAGAATCGAGAGATTACTTGGGGCTTATTCAAGGAACAGTTCTTGGATAAGTATTTTCCTGCAAGCGCAAGGCATGCGAAGGAGTCAGAATTCCTCAACCTGTGACAAGGAAATATGATTGTTAGCGAGTACGCAGTGAAATTTGAAAACTTGTCACAGTTTTCGACATACTTTCAGAACCAACCAGATGAAGCATGGAAATGTCGAAGATTTACGGAAGGACTGAGGTATGAAGTGAAGAAGGTTGTGATCACCTTGAGGATCAATGAATTCTCACGACTACTGGATACTTGCTGTGATGTAGAGGCTCTGGAGCAATCTAGAGACATGAGGAGCAGAAACTTTGGGCCTACGAGATTCCAGAGAGGCGGTAGTAACAGTGCTAACCATTTCCAGAAGAAGCCGTACTCCCGACCCACGGGGAATCGACAACAAGCCATGGGTGGAAGTTCTGGTGGAGGTTCTACTGGGAACCGGACTGGCCAGAACACGGCGTATCCTTCCAGATGTCTGAAGTGTGGGAAAGACCATCTCACAAGGGACTGTACCATGAAGGGATTTATCTGCTTCAAATGTGGCAAACCTGGTCACGTGTCCCGAGACTGTAATCAAACGTAGGCCGAACCTTCAGTGAATGCTGCAAGAGCCAAGAAACCATAAGCTAGAGGGCGAGTCTACACTATGAGCGGAGCTGAGGCTTCCGAATCTGAAGATTTGATACAAGGGGAAGGTACCATAGAAGGTAATCTTTTAACTGTGCTATATGACTCTAGGGCAACCCATTCTTTTATATCATATGACTGTGTGCAAATACTGGGTCTATCTGTGTCGTCATTACCTTTTGACTTAACTGTTTCTACCCCCACTGATAAACCAGTAGTTACGACCAAAGTCTGTCTAAATTGTCCATTGGTTGTTGAAGGTCGAACCTTTTCGGTCGATCGATCTATTTACCCCTTTCCCAACTAGATATTATCTTAGGGATGGATGGTTGTCTTCCAACTATGTTACGTTAGACTGCCCGGAAAGACCATAGTTTTTCCCATATAGGAGAATTCTAGATTTTTGACGGCCAACCGAGTTCAAGCTCTCTTGAAAGAAGGAGCTCACGGATACATGCTACTTGTCTTCTTTGAAAGTCGAGAATGAGGTTGATGTGAACACAATTCCTGGTGAATGAGTTTCCCGAAGTCTTTCCCGATGATGTACCCGGTTTACCACCGCTCGAGAGATAGAGTTTGCTATCGACCTAGTACGGAGCTGGTCCCGTGTCTATAGCACCGTATAGGATGGCACCGACAGAGTTAGCTGAGCTCAAGAAACAGCTAGAAGAGCTTTTGGAAAAGCAATTTGTCAGGCCAAGTGTGTCACCATGGGGAGCACCAGTGCTGTTAGTTCACAAGAAGGATGGCACCTCAAGATTATGTGTGGACTATCGGCAGCTGAACAAGGTAACGATTAAGAACAATTATCCACTCCCGAGAATTGATGACTTAATGGACCAACTGAAGGGAGCAGTGGTGTTTTCGAAGATCAATCTGCGGTCTGGGTATCATCAGATACGAGTGAAGACGGAGGATATACCCAAGACAGCTTTTCGTACCCGATACGGTCATTACGAATACCTAGTGATGCCGTTTGGTGTGACGAACGCACCAGCTATCTTTATGGACTACATGAACCGAATCTTTCGTCCTTACTTGGATAAATTCGTTGTGGTCTTCATTGATGACATTCTGGTATACTCTCAAAATCAGGAGGACCATGCTGAACACCTCAGTGTAGTTCTTCAGATTCTGAAAGAGAAGGAATTATATGTCAAGTTGTCAAAATATGAGTTCTGGATAGAAGAAGTTAAGTTTCTAGGTCACGTGATCTCGAAGGATGGGATTGCCGTGGATCCATCGAAGGTGGAGGCAGTGCTGCAATGGGAAAGACCAACGTCCGTGATGAAAATTCGAAGCTTCGTGGGTTTAGCTGGATATTACCGGAGGTTCATTGAGGGATTCTCCAAGATTGCTGGACCACTTACACAAATCACGAGGAAAAACCAAGCTTTTGAGTGGACTGACTGCTGTGAGCAAAGTTTCCAATAGTTGAAGAATCGACTGACTACCTCACCGGTGTTAGTGCTACCCGATCCGAATGAGCAGTTTGAAGTGTATTGCGACGCTTCATACCAAGGGCTAGGATCTGTACTTATGCAGTATAGAAGAGTGGTGGCTTATGCTTCAAGGCAGTTGCGAGTGCACGAGAAGAATTACCTGACACATGACTTGGAGTTAGCGGCTGTAGTTTTTGCTCTGAAGATATGAAGGCATTTTCTCTACGGAGCAACGTTCAACATTTTCAGTGATCACAAGAGTCTGAAGTATTTGTATGATCAGAAGGAGTTGAACATGAGGCAACGAAGGTGGTTAGAATTCCTGAAGGATTACGATTTCCAACTTCTGTATCACCCTTGCAAGGCAAATGTTGTGGCAGATGCTCTAAGTAGGAAGATGATCAGTGTCTCTGCGCTGATGATCAAGGAAAAGGATAGGCTAGAGCAGTTTAGAGATGTGTGGTCTTTTGTGGAGTTAGAACTTGGAAAGATTTGCATGAATATGGTTACCATCACAAGTGAGCTACTGGATGACATAAAGGAAAAGCAGAGGATTGACAAGTTCTTACAAGAAGTGAGAGAGCAAGTGGAGCAAGGAGGTGAAACAGAGTTTGCGGAAGGAACGGATGGAATTCTGAGGTTTCGTGGAAGAGTTTGTATTCCCCGTGCCAAGGAGAGAATACATCATTAACCATGCTCATACAAGCCAGCTGAGTATGCATCCAGGCATAACAAAAATGTACCAAGACTTGAAGAAGTTGTTCTGGTGGCATAGAATGAAGAGTGACGTCACTAGACGTGTGTCGACTTGTCTAGTTTATCAAAAAGCTAAGGTGGAACATCAGAGACCAGCAGGGTTGCTGCAACCATTGTCTATTCCGGAATAGAAGTGGGACAGTATTGCAATGGATTTTGTAGTCAGATTGCCAAGGACAAGAAAAGGTCATGATTCGATTTGGGTAGTTGTGGACCGACTCACGAAGTCGGCACACTTTCTCCCGATCGACATAAAATACAAACTGGAGAGATTGACTCAAATCTATATTAGAGAAATTGTTAGACTATACGGTGTGCCTACGAGTATTGTGTCGGATAGAGATCCGAGATTTACTTCAAATCTCTGGGAGAGTTTGCAAGAAGCGTTGGGGACGAAGCTACGTCTGAGTTCTGCTTATCATCCGCAGACCGACGGTCAATCAGAAAGGACGATCCAATCTTTGGAAGATTTGCTTAGAGCCTGTACCATAGAGCAAACTGGATGTTGGGATGACATTCTACCTTTGATAGAATTCACCTACAACAACAGTTATCATTCGAGCATAGGAATGGCACCCTATGAGGCTCTGTAAGGATGACGATGTCGAACACCTCTGTGTTGGTACCAAGACGGTGAGCGCCTTACTGTTGGACCAGAGATTATACAGCAGACAACTGAGAAGGTTAAGATAATTCAGGAAAAAATGAGAACGGCTCAAAGTTGACAAAAGAGTTATGCAGACCGAAGGAGAAAACCTCTTGAGTTTGAGGAAGGCGAGCATGTATTCTTGAAAGTCACACCTACGACTGGGGTAGGCCGGGCTTTAAAATCTAGAAAACTGACTCCTAAATTCCTTGGACCATACCAAATCATTCGTCGTGTAGGTCCTGTAGCATACCAAATATCCTTACCTCCTTTTCTTTCAAACATTCATAATGTTTTCCATGTGTCACAACTTCGAAAATACCTCCCTGACCCAAGTCATGTCATAGCACCAGATGCAGTACAATTAAAAGAAAACTTAACCTATGAGACGTCTCCTGTAAGAATCGAGGATAGGAAGATAAAGCAATTAAGAGGCAAGGAGATCGCATTAGTGAAAGTGATCTGGAACGAGGTGACAGGAGATGCAACTTGGGAGCTGGAAGACAAGATGAAGGAGCAACACCCACAGTTATTCTAAGGTATGCAAATTTCGAGGATGAAATTCCTTTTTGAATGGGAGTATTGTAACATCCCGAAAATTCTTTATTTCATTATAAACGATCATTTTATAATATTTATGATTTTTAGGAATTTTTGTGGATTTTTCTGGAAACGATGAATATTTTAATATATTCTTCGCAGTCACAGTCTTAGGCCTTTCCCACTGCAAAACAGTCTCCACCTTCGATGGGTCTACCGCAATACCTTCCTTGGAAATTACATGACCTAGAAATTGAACTTCTTCCAACCAAAACTCGTACTTTGCCAACTTCACATACAGCTTCTTCTCCTTCAAAATCTGGAGAACTATACTAAGATGTTCAGTATGCTCTTCTTGACTTTAAGAATAGATCAGAATGTCATCGATAAAGACAACGACAAATCTATCTAAGTACAGACGAAAAATCCTATTCATATAGTCCATGAATATTGCAGGAGCATTCGTCACTCCGATCTGCATCACTTGATACTCATAATGTCCATAACAAGTTCGGAAAGCTATTTTAGGTACATCGTCGACCTTAACACGAATCTGATGATAACCTGATCGCAGATCTATCTTAGAGAATACAACGGCTCCCTTCAATTGATCCATCAAGTCATCAATTCTCGGTAGTGGATACTTATTCTTTATAGTAACCTTATTCAGCTGATGATAATCAACACAAAGACGTGAAGTTCCATCCTTCTTCTTGACTAGTAGCACTGGTGCTCCCCATGGCAAAACACTAGGTCGCACAAACTGCTTCTCCAACAGTTCCTCCAATTGCTTCTTCAACTCTGCCAATTCTACAGGTGACATTCGGTACGGTGCAATCAAAATAGGACTTGCTTCCGACACTAAGTCGATAGAGAATTCGATCTCCCTTTCCGGTGGCAAACCAGGTACATCGTCAGGAAAAATCTCTGGAAATTCATTAACGATAAGAATAGTGCTCACATCCTTCTCACACTTGACTTCTAAAGAAGACAGCAACATAAACCCTTGAGCTCCATCCCTCAACAATGACTTGACCTTAACAGCAGTCAAGAATCCAGAACTTTCTTCCTTAGGAAAAACTATGGTTTTGCTTGCACAGTCTATAAGGATATGGTTAGAAGATAACCAATCCATTCCTAGTATTATGTTTATCTCAACAAGAGGTAAACAAATCAAATTAACCAAAAACATACGATCCTTTATAACAATAGGACAGTTCATACATATCTTGGATGTAACAATAGGCTTGGCAGTTAGTGTAGAAACAATCAATTGAAAACTCAGAGAAGACACAGGCAGTTTTAAATGTTCTACACAATCATATGCAATAAATGAGTGTGTTGCACCCGAATCATATAGCAAAGTCAGGTGATTACCTTCAATGACACCTTCTCCTTGAATAAGATCCTCAGATTGAGAAGCTTCAGTTCCTGTCATTGTATACACTCGCCCTCCTGATCTCGGCTGAGTAGCACGAACATTTCTCACCGCAGGCTTCCTCTCCGGCTGAGTGCAATCCCTAGAAACATGTCCAGGTTTTCGGTAGTTGAAACAAATCGTTCCTTTGATTGGGAAATCTGTAGATATATGGCCACTTTTGCCACATTTAAAACATGTTGGTGTAAACGCCACATTCTGACCAGCTCGGTTTCCGCTAGAACTTCCCCCAACAGATGGACGTTGAGGCTGACTTCCTGATGGTCTCGCATAAGGCTTTCGATGAAACCGGTTATTACTGCTACTACCTCCCCTTTGGAACCTAGTCGGTCCAAAGTTACGATTCCTCTGATCTCGAGACGGCTCCAACTCCTCAAGTCATCGACAAGTATCCATAAACACAGGAAACTCCCTCATTCTCATAGGTAGCACTGCTCGCCTCAGCTCTACCCTTAACCCATCTTCAAACTTCTGGCACTTCCATACCTCATCTGGTCGGATTTGGAAATACCTTGAGAATTGGGACAAACTCTCAAATTTTACAGCATATTCTCCAACAGTCATATTCCCTTAACGTAGACTAAGAAATTCCATCTCCTTGGCATGTCGAGCAGTACCGGGAAAATACTTCTCCAGAAATACCTCACTAAACACCTCCCAGGTGATCTCAGTTCCTTCAGCTTGCAATAATTGGCGGGTATTCCTCCACCAATTCTCAGCATCTCCTCTCAACATATATACAGCATATGTTACCTTCTAATTCTCTACGCACCCCATTCCTTCGAATACTCTTTCCAAGTCTTGAATCCAAAGACTCGCCTTCTTAGGGTCAAACTCGCCTCTAAACTGCAGTGGGTTGTTACGCCTAAACCCAGACAAATTCAAAGTATCAGCAGTCGCATCTTGCTGTTAAGCTGCTCTTTGATTTTGCTATGTAATCACTTTTGCCATTCGCTGCATAGCTTCAGCAGTTGCCACCATTGGATCCACATAATGTGCCACGTTTGCACGCCTTCCTCTTCCTCCAGACATCTTCTTTCTTCAACAAGACAAAACAATGTCAGATGTAACCTTTTGGAAACAAATCACAGAGAATCACACAACACAAGCAAAAACAGACCTAATCACAACCCCAAAAGACTCTAACTTGGGCTTTGATACCAACTAATGTAACACCCTTGTGGGGATGTCACATTTATGAATGCAATAAATGAAAATAAAATAAAACTCTTACCCAAGTTGTGAAACATTTAATACTTAAATAATATTTGTGGTAAATTTTTTTTCCTTTTATACTTCTAACATTAAATAAAATAATACAGAACACGAAATATAACAAACATAAACACACTGTAATATACATATGATTCTTCTTTAGTACACACATAATTTACAACTACATGTATTTAGCAAAGCAGTAAAGAGTTGACACAAAACTAAGACATAGTATTGCCCAAGTGCATCTCGATAGATATCTAACCCTCCGATGGATCATCCTCCAGAAAGACCATCGAAAAGTTGACATCTTGGAGATCTCACAGTACTACGGACACGAGTTCGAGCTGTTGACTCGCTACTGAGCTCACTAGGCACATAGAATATTCCCTGCCAGTAACGCCTAAGAGTCAGAGGTAACTCTAAATGTAAATATAACATAGTAGTGAATATGACATCTCCATCATACTCTCTACATAGGGACACAGTCAAACGTCCCACGTAAACAACTGTCCCTCTATCCACTCGCATACGCCAGGCCTCAGAACCTCCGTGAAACTCAAGTCTCACAAACCCGAAAAATCCTGGCAACGCCATGATCTCAAGATCAGTCTTGATGATTAGGGTGATCTACCGGCTCTTCCTCCTCGTATAGCTCGCCTGGCTGTCGCTCGTCCGGATACTGTATCTCGAGAGGCTGTTCCTCTTCTTCCTCAAACTCTTTACGTAAATAATATAGTAATATCGAGAAAACATATAGAGAGGTGAGACAATCTACATCACTACCCGCATGGCAATAAAGAAAACGACAGTACAAAACAATTATCACAACAGTACATACCAATATATCATGCATAATTATAATAAAATAATACATATCATTATATCACATGCAATATTGAAAAGTAATAAATCATACATTTTATCACAGATTATGGTAAGCAGTAAAATGCAGATAATGCATGGATACACACTGACTCGTTCCTACTCCATGGAGCTAAACACAGATATCTGAGAGAATGATCCGAATAGAAACTAATAATACTTTATGGCTACCCAACCAAACTATTGCACTGTCTAACGTCGTGTCTATAGTCTACAGTCCAAAACATCGTGTAGCAGTACACAATCCAACATCGTGCACTACAGGCATAGTACTTAATAGTCTCCTCAAGATCTCGATTAAGAATAGTGCTTGTCAAGATCATTAGTGTGTTGCCCGTTACCACGGCCCAGAGGAGCAACCCACTGTCCCCATGTGGAATTCTCCGCACACTAACGCTTCCAAGTTCATAAATGAACCACACTACACTTATCACACCAAAACACGGTGTAATTCGTCTCATCAATCAATCACCAATAACCAAATTGGCACAACACTCTAAGCATGATCTAAAATTACAAAGATACCCTTATTATCCAAATTTTACCTTAATTACGAAAATATCCTTAGTCACAAAATACCAAAGTATAGTACGTCCCACCTGACAGTGCTACACCACGACATGTCCGGGTCCACCACTTTGGCCCGACAGCAAAACTCACAATATCGTTCAATCGCGTAGGAATTTTATCGCATTTTCACAATCTCATCGTTTTCACAAACATTTTTAAATCGCGTAAATATATTTTGACGTTTTTAAACATCGCAAAATATTTTTAAATCATTTTCTCAATCGCGTAAGATTTTTAATTCATTTTCTTAACCGAATAGCTTAAAATTATCATTTTAAATATGTGTAGACTATATCTAGTACATTTAAAATACGTAGAGTATTTTCCTTGTATTATAAACATAGTATGAAATCTTTTCATTTTATTTGCCTGATTTTTGTAAATTTCGGTATCATTTTGCCTATAAAATCAGTATAAGGTATTTTTGTCATTTTCCACTAAATATAGTTCATTTTATTTTTACCCAATAATTACGCTTTGAAACTTGCTAACGCGCTTCAAAATTCATAAAATGAGCTTTACGTTAGTATTTTTCAAGCGTCTGATTTAGTTCTTACTTAAACTAAATTCTGCTAATTTAGAATTCTAGGACTGAATTTATTCCTTTTGTTTTCTCAACGATTCATTGGAATCAATTTATTTTGTAAATCCATTACCTAACCTATCTTAGAAAATACAATGGCATGTTGGCTAAAATTGAAAATAAAATGGTATAATTATACACTAAATGGCATGCTGGCCATAATTAAATTAAAATCATTCTTAAATCCATTATTTTACCTAAATCCTTTAAATCAGCGATTTAGAAAATTACTGAGAACATTTTGGTTCTCTGTTTGGTGTAAGGCCGTGAGCCTCATTCTGTGTTCTTTGGAACACTCATGCAACTCGTTACATGTTATTCACATCCTACTTTAATAATTATACAATTGTAAACACATAAATATATAAACACATACAATATACATACAATTTATTTTAAAGCTATAGACATGCATAACAAAAATAAATCACAAATAGGAAAGCATTTAAACAATCACAGAAATATTAAAAATGATAAACAACCACACAAATGAATCCTTATGGATTCTACACACACATACAAGTCCATTTTCCCATCACCACTTAGGGTTGATGAAATTAAATCTCCCTCTTACCTCTTGAAGACAATTAATCGGTTAGTTTCCTTCTTTCTTGAAATTTCGTACAATCTCCCAAACAAATCCCTAAAATTCTTAAACAATTAGTAAAAACACATACAAGGTTTAATATTGAAAAATCATGGAACAATCATGGTTAGAAAAATTAGAAATCAAATTTTGAACCATAGAATCAAGACTTACCCTTAAGTAAGTAAGCAAAAGGTTTGATTTTGGACTAGATAGAGTAGGTTTTTGGAAAAACTTTGTGAATGAAAAGTGTTTAGAATAGGATTTGGGTTTAGGAAATATGAAGAGATAAAATTATAGAGGTTTGGTGGTGTGGGTAGGGTACTTGGCCGAATAGAGAGGGAAAGAAATAGAAGAAAAAATGTGCATGGGTTCTTGGTATTTTTGGAGAGAAATGGATAGCTTAATTGTGATAAGTGTAAAAATGAAAGTGAAGAGTGAAAATAAAGGGCTGCTACCGTGTGAGTGTTTTGGGTGAGGTTGAGTGTTCAATTTTGCATGGTAAATATCTAAATGAGTTCACATGGTGGTGCACATGGCTTATGTCATGTTGGAGAGTTCAAGAACCATGTAGAACCAAGCCAACTAGCCTCCTTGGTTGCTGCCCAAAAACCGTGTGGCTCTTCAACATTTTAGGGACTTAATTGTTCTCAAATTACTCCTAATTACATGCTAATTAATTAGGTAATTAGTTAGGTTAAATATTCTAACCAATCTTAATTAACATTCTAATCATATAACTAATTAGTTTAATATATATTAGCATATATTATAACCTTTAATCAATATTAGGATATCTAATTAGTATTTAGATTATAATTAATTAAGAACTAAACTAGTTCACTTAGTTTGCTTCTTAGGTAATTAGATTAACCAAATTAAGCTTAATTAACTACTAACCAAATTCAAGCCTACTATTTTTGACTTAATTCTAACCATTGATTTCATCTTTGATTCCTAGCCCTAGATTACATCTAAGGTAGATATTGATTAGTCATAAATCTTGAATTCTAATCTCACCATTGATTTGATCAATGGTTGAAATCAAAGGCTTCTTAACTAAGTCTTCATCCAACGGTCCAAATTAAAGTCTACGCTCCTATCATTGACCTATTCTTATTGGTTTAAAAAGTCAAGCCACTTTCGTTGACTCGCTCTCATTGGTTAGAATTTGTCCAGTCAGCATAGTTGACTATTTTTCCTTAACGCGGGTCCCATAGTACTTTTAAAGATCTATGGTCAAATCGAAGCAGATTTCTACTGTTTTTGAGACAGTACATACTGTAATATAAAATAATATTATAATAATATAAAATTATTTTATTATACAGTTAAATCCAAAAAATTACGAGATTAATATATATATCAATCAAAATTGGGTTTAGTAAGATCCCCCAGCTCCAATTAATTAAAATAAGATTTTTCTGGCCAGAAAATTATTATTTCCCAGACTCGGAGCAAATCACATACAACCGTCAAGTACACTCACGGAACAGTCAAATTTAATTTACTGCCACAGAATTCACAAAACAGTACATTTCAGGATAATATAGTAATTATCCCAAAAGTTGGAGTGTTACATATACTATGTGAGAGGGTTGGAGCACAACCCTCTCAACATAAGTCAATTTTGTGATAATGGTTGTGAGGTTGTGTTTGAACCTACCAAATGCATAGTAAGAGAAGCCAACAGTGGCAAAGTCCTCTTCTCTGGAAAAAGAGATAAGAATGTCTATAGCATTCGTTATGAATATTGGCAAGTGCACCAAAACGACAAAAGTAATAAAGAATGAGTAAAGTATTGCTCCACGAGGATTATGTTATTAATTACTAAGTTCATCAAATTGATACTATTCAAGCTATCGAAAAGAGGGTTGATGCAAATTCAATTAAAAAGAAATATAAGTAAGCAAACAATAAATCAAAGGGTAAAAAATAATGATGTTAAAGAGTTAGGGTTTAGACTTCACTTGAACTCTTTAAATGCACATTCAAATATTGGTTTAACTATGTTCTATTTCAATGATTTATGACCAATTCCTAAAATTAATTAATACTCAATCTCTTAGTATATTAATCCTTTTACACTATTTGGAATTAACTAAACCATTAGTCTAACCCCAAATAGAAAGGCATTATCAAGAATGAGGGAATCAAAAGAAAGACCACATAACCCACAACATCTATTCCTAGCGATTGCAAAAATTATGGTATCTATCACATGTTCTAGGTTCATGCAAAATTTTCCCAAATCATGCATCAACCCAAAAGATCATTCCCAAATTGATTAGGTTTAGAAAAGCATTAAGAATAGAGATAAATACGTAAATTATGAAATAGAAACATAAATTCAATCCATAAAAGAAGTTACATCATTAAAGAACAAGATCCATCATCCCCCTAACAAAAGGAAATTAGTTACACATGAGAAAAGAAGAACACAAAGGAAAGAATATGATAAACTCCATTGTAGAAAGGTGGAAAGGTTGAAGAAAATTCTTAATTTTCAAGCCTAATTTCTCCCACACCATATTAGGGTTTGTGCCTCTTGACGGTTGCTGCGTTTTATCCAAGTGTGTAAGAGTGTGTAAAAAAAGAGCTCCTTTGCTAAACTCGTTTTCCCCCTTTCATATAAAAGATGACAGCTTTTCGTATCTGACTTGCACAATTTTTATCACCCTTCAGATGACCTAATTTGCCCTCAATCTCAACATAGAAGTTATAAGATTTTCTGTTATCTTTTCAATGACATAAACAGTGCATCAATCTTATCTCTGTACCCAAGATATGACTCAATTAATGAGAGATGGTCAGGATAGTGCGGGAATCCAAATTTTGCTCCAAATCAAATCTCTTTGAGAATCCTTATCCAATCTTCAATCTAATCATTGTTTAAGATTTTGTATCCAATTAAAACTCTAATTAGCATTTAAGAATAGGATAATAATTATTCAAATATTTATCTTCAGGAATTTCTTATTTTTGCACAAAATCTGATGGCTTATCCTGAAAACTTGTTTATTTGATTTCTTGCTTCTTTAAGCATCCAATCTCTTTCCATGTGTATTTACCTATTAAAAAAATATAAAAACACATAATAAAAACATAATTAAAATAATAAAAACATAATAAAATTTAAGAATAAAACTAAATCAAAAAGATTAAAAGATGATGGAAACCCAAGATTTTGAACCGTAAAAATATGAATTTTTATATGTTCATCAGCATTCAATTAGAGGACCTTAGTAGTGAAAATGTGGAATGCCTTGTGTCTATGAATTTTGAAAAATGGTTGTGGCATAAGAAGGTTGGTCTTGTAAACATTAAGGCCATCTCTAAGCTGCTGAAACATGATCTTGTGAGAGGCTTGCCAAAGATCAAGTTTGATAAAGACATGGTGTGTGAAGCATGCCAAAAAGGCAAGCAAACAAAGTCAAGCTTCCAGCCCAAGAATACTGTCACAACTCATAGACCTCTTGAGTTTCTACATATTGATCTCTTTCGTCCTACCAAGACTGCTAGTCTAGGAGGAAAGAGGTATGACTTTCTGATTGTTGATGATTTCTCTAGATATACTTAGGTTCTCTTCCTAAGAAACATAGATGATTCTTTTACATAGATGATTCTTTTGAGGCCTTTAAAACCTTTTGTAAACAAGTTCAAAATGAAAAAAGGTTTTTGCATCACTACCATAATAAGTCTTCATGGAGGAGAGTTTGAAAATGTTTTCTTTGAAAAATTTTGTGATGAAAATGGAATTATCCATATTTTCTTCTGTCCAAGAACTCCTCAGCAAAATGGAGTTGTGGAGAGAAAAAATAAGACTTTATAAGAAATGACAAGAAGTCTCTTATGTGATACCGAGTTACCAAAATACTTTTGGGTTGAGATAATTAATACTTCATGCTATGTTTTAAAAGAGTTTCAATAAGACCAATATTAAAGAAGACATCATATCAATTATGGAAAGAAAGGAGATCCAACATATCATACTTTCATGCATTTGGGTGCGAATGCTTTGTGTTGAACAATAAAGATCAACAAAGAAAGTTTGATTCCAAATCTGATAAATATATCATTCTTGGATATTCTACTACTTCTAATACATATAGAGTTTATAACTTGAGAACTCTAGTGGTTGAAGAAAGTATGCATTGGTGTTTAATGATACTAATAATCTTGATGAGATGAGAAAGGTAGCATGTAACATTCTCTCCAGCATAATAAATTTGATCAGGTTATAGAAGTTCAGTCAAATGTTGTATAAGATATCTAACAATTTTAGAAGTGACTTGGATTAAATTAAGCATATATCTATAACACTGAAGTTTAAGAGATTCATATTGTAGTATAAGTAAAATGGTGAAATGGTAATATGGAAAATAGAAGTGAATCCTAGAATTTTCTACGATATTTATATAGGTGAAAAAAATTCAATTATGAGAAATTAAAGTGTCCTTAGCAGATATAAAGCATACAGTTGGATTTTAAAATTTTGAAACCACCATACGTTCCCCCATTGTAGCATTCTGCTCACTTTTACATAAACCAATATATTTTCATTATTTTCCATCCTTTTCTCCACTTTTGCACGCTATCATTATTTCTTTCTCACGTTACCCATCATTTCATTCTCTCATTCTCACTTTTGACTCTCACTCACTCCCAATTCTCTCCATTTTCACGTGGCTAGGAGAAGGAGGAGAAGGAAGTAGGAACAAGAAGGAGTACAAGGGGAACATGAACAAGAAAGGAAAAAAGAAAGTTACTACAAGCTAGGTAGGGGGTTCTTCTTCACCTTTTCTATTCATCTTTTGTTTTCCAAAGATCTGAAACTAATGATTTGAATGAACACTTTGAAGTGGAAAGATGAAATGATGAATATTTATTTGATTAAGACATGAGAACTTGTTTTCTTGTTTTGATTTATGATGAAACTTGAGAATTGAAAAATGGGTTTGATACCTATATTGAGATTTGCCATTTCATGGGTATTTGAAAACATATCATTATATGAGCTAAGTTGATGATTTCTTATTGTTTTCTTGCTTGTTTGAAAGTATGAATATACGTTGACAGAATGAGACTTGATTATAATGAAGAAAATGGAGGAAACAGTAAGAAAACAATGCAAAAATCTGATTCTGCATCTTATTATTCGAATAACAGGCTTGTTATTCGAATAACAAGCATCAGGAATGTAACGCTCTAAAAATTTCTTATTTCATGATAAACACTCATTTTATAATATTTGTAATTTTTCTGAATTTTTTTGAATTTTTTCGAAAACATTGAATATTTTAATATATTCCTCGTTTTGCATGCGCACTGAGCAGAATCGGTGTAAAGCTCCAAAAATTGTTTATTTTATGATAAATGGTCATTTTATAATTTTTGTGATTTTTGTGAATTTCTTTGGATTTCCCCTGGACTGTTGATTATTTTAATATATTTCTCAATTTACGTGCGCACTGAGCGGAGCCGAGAAAATAAAATATTTCCCCCGAGGCTGGTAAACCTTGAACTGTGGAAACGTTGATGGGGAATCTTACTAAACCCGAGGCCAGACACAGTTTATGAGGTTTACATTTTTTAAAATTTTATCTAATAAATAAAATCACGGTACGTTCTGTTAAATAGAAATTTTATAGTACGCCCTATTATCCATCGGATAATAAATACTGGCTTTGTGAACTGTAACAATTGTCTACTGGGTAATAGCTTGTAGTAGAAATCCTTATCATCTTATCTAAAAATCTACTTTATGTCACATCAAGTTAACTTTTCAAAAAGGCGAAGAAGGGGGAAGCTTCTTAGCAACTTCCTGTTGGCTTGTTAAGGAAGCCAATTTTCCCTCCCTCCTTGTGGTGAAGAACACAGCCATGCATGCCAAAATGCCACCCAAAAAGTTTCAATTTTCACTTAAGATAAATTTCTTCTTTTCATTTCAACTTTACTATCACTTTCTCTCTTTACCATTTCTCTTCTCTCTTCTTCTCTTCACTTTTCTCTTCACTTTTTTCCTCTCCAAACCGCCAGCCACACACCCACCACCATCACATCTCCATTTTTGTTTACTCCAACTAATCACATTTCTTAAATCCTCTCATCATCCTAAGGCTTTTCTCTTTGGTGACCACCATAAAAAACTCAACCTTTCTCCTCTCCATTTTTCCTCACCACCCACACGACCAAAACCACCATTTTCAGCCATCCAAGCTTTTTCATTCAACCAACCTCATTTCCTACCATTTCTCATCACCTAGAACACTTTATCTTTTGTGACCACCACCAATATCCACTATTTTTGTTTTCCTCCTATTCGCTCTCTTGCTTACTGCAAGTGCACGGGTCGCACTTGTAGTATCACTAGGAGTCAGATATCGTTCCCACGAGGAATACGTATTTCATATAAGAGCCAAGTATTAACCAATAGTCTAATTAATGCTATCCAAAGACATTAAATTTGTAAAAGAATGTTTTAAAGAACATAAAGACTGAAAAGCTATAAATCTAAGATAAATAGATAAATAGAGAAATAAGAAATCCCTTTTCATCTCCTACTTCAACTAATGACATGTAATCCTTACAAGCAACATCAATTAATTGTTAAGTTAGCTTGAGAATCTGATTTAGTTAAAAGCCTATGTCTAGGTCAATTAACCCTGGTTTCATTCACCCAGCTCACTAAGTTTCCTTGAGAACCAGTGCAAACTCCACTCATTAATGATCTATTCTCAATCTCCCACTATGGATGGCCAATAGGTATATTTTTATCCTATTAACGAATCATCGCATCCAATCCAATTGAATGAAATAGAATATGCATCAACCATACATATGATCTAAAATCCAAATTCCTATGTCTAGGTTCATTAGATTTCATCAAATCAATCAAAAGTTGATCAAACTCTCAAAGGCATTAAGATCCATATAATTGAAAATAACTAAACTTTAATATATACTCAAAGGATTACAAATTCATCAGTATCTATAGGAAACTACAAAGAAAAACTTATATACAGCCTAGCTAGCCATGAAACATGAAAGTACAAACAATAAATCTTGTTCATGAATCAATAAAGAGAGAGAAGAAGAAAGGAAAGGAAGGAAGCTCATTAGATTTTGTCCTCTAAGCTTGATTCACCCTCCATAGGAAGGATGGCCGCCAACCTTAGCCTTTTTTACTTCCTCTAGGTCTAAAAACCTAAAACCAGCAACTGCTCTCCAAAAATGATGAAAAAGTCTTGTAGAAAATGGGTACAAATGTATATATAGGCTGAATAAAATAGGGCAACGCTGCGGCATCCAACATATCACGCCGCGGAACGCGTGTAATTAGGTCACATGGGCCTGGGCCTTCCACTGTCAATGCCGCAGCCCTGAAGCCTCGGGTTTTAGTGCTGAAGCAGGGGTAACGCTGCGGCATTACCTAGCCCACGCCGTGGCGTTGAGTATTGATCTTCACTTTTAGCTTTCTCTTAGGCTTCCTGGTCCAAAGCTACTTCAAATTCTTCATTTTCCTACTTTATTTGAGACCTGCCTATATCAAAGAAAGTATCAACTCATTAACTCATGCAAATGTACTCAATTTGATCATAGTTTTGAAAGTATTTACACAAGATCACAATGGAAGTCATCAAAATGAAATCAGATATAAATGATGTTAAAACTTTCCATTAATGCTTACAAACAAGGACTAATCATGCCATGAAGCACAAATTTAGGGCACAAATAACTACACTCTGTACAGTTATCACACCCCTAAACCTAGATTTTTACTAGTCCTCGAGCAAAACAAAGTACATCCACAAAGATCAACTGGCAACCTATTTTCAGCTATTTTTAACATTCCACTTTCACTTAACTCAAGCTAGTGTATGATGATTGCATAAACCTCAAAGAATACATATACCTCAGAATCAGTTTCACACATACATAATCCTCATCATGCTAGCATTCATAGCTTCCTTTTATACAAGATATTCTTCCCAAAATCATGCAAGGAAAACCTCTTCCATTCAATTCATATTTACCCATATGAGGTTATGAACATACACATGAACATAATTCACAAAATCCACAAAATTGTAATTCAACTCTCTCTCCACTAATGTAAATCATACAAGATTGAGGATCAAAAGGGTCTTTATTAGCTTATAATGTCAGGCCAAGGGTAATAGGTAACAGAATAAAAGGATAGGATTAAACACAAACATTGAGAAATATAAATATGATATTCCAATTCATGAGCCAATAATGATAATATTAGGGTATTAAACAATGAGATCAGAAAACTTGCCAGAACCACTTTGATGCTTTTCAACTTTACTTCACTTTTGCTTTTGTTTTTCCTTTTTCATTGATTTCTTTTTTTTTTCTTTTGGAAAGCAATCATTATTTTCTTTAACTGCATCTGGTTCCTTCAGGCTTATTTTGTATTGAATCATACCCCTAATCATATGACTCACTTTAAGAAATAACATATATCATGCACTCAACAAACAAAGAAGGTAGGAAGAAAATGCAATGTTTTCACATGCATTAAAACAGTTAACAGGTTAACAATCACAATGGTTATGAAAAACAAATAAGGCCAAACAGTATAAGGCTTCAAAATGGGACCTAGGGATATCATCATATCGGGTAAGCTTTTTAAGGCTCAAACAGTCCAAACAATGCCCTAATCATTTCCTCAATCATGCACAACCTAGGATTTCGCCTCAAGAGAGTTGCCAAACAATTTCTAGGATAATCAAATTTTTCACATGTATCGTCCATAAACTTTCTCTAGGAAAACATTCATATCCTTTCCAAAGTTCAAAAAGCATGCAATTGGGAAACTCACCATGCATAAAAAAAACTAGAATGCTTCAGCATGCGCCAAAGATTGCATATGGATTCACAGAAAAATGAAGGTCAATTGTATCCATATCTATCATTGGGGCAACTATACACACTAGCCTTTGAAACATTACAACACACAATGTGAAAGGGAACAACAATTGTATCTTGAATGGATTTTTCATCAAAATTTTCAAGATAACTGCTCCTATAGTTAATATTTAAGCTAAAATATTAAAACACATACATAACTTCAAAAAGAAATATAAAACTAGCAAACATGCATAATACCAAAACATATGCACATAAACATAATAAGCTGAAAATATAATACTACTGCATATTTAATCAAAACATAAAGTTAAAGACACCCCCCAAACCGGAGGGAAACAATGTCCTCACTATACAAAATAGACATACATAGATATCAAAAAGAAATACAACGAAAGAAAATGAAAATCCTGATGGAAATAGCTAGATAAGCGGATCATCACTGTCAGGGCCCTCAAAATTAGCATCATAATCATCTCCATCATCTCCATCATCTTTGCTATCAACATCATCGGCTGCAGCATGAGCACCAGAAGGGCCAGCTTGGGAGGGTCCAGCTACTGCAGTGGGTGGGAAATGTGGGACTGGATAGTCCTCCATAGGCAGTCCAAGATGCTCTACCATCCATCGCTGGGTCTGCATCGTGTAAACAAACATGGCCTCCATATGGACAAGCCTAGTGTCTGTCCTGGCATGCCAATCTGTGTCATCAGTAGGTGCGGCCTGCGGCTCAGGAACTGCGGCTCTAGATGGTGGTGGTGCACGAGGCTCTGGTGTTGCTCGAGGCTCCCTACGAGCCTGTCTCTAATGAGCAGGTGCAGGTGCAACTGGTCCTCTCAACCTCACAATAAAATACTCATTGAGAGGTTGTTTTACATCAGTATTCTCTTCATGAGGTCCAGTCTGCACCCCCTGCCTCTGGCACAGGGCATGAATAAGTGAAGGAAATAATAAACTCTGGGCCTCCCTCGCTGCTCTGAGAAGCTGGTCATGTATAATCTGAGCAACGTCAATGGATCGGTGCTCCAAAATAGCATATATAAGAATCGCCCGATCCCTAGTCACTTCTGATAAGTTGTTCGACGGAAGGATCCTGGTGGATATAAAATGATACCACGCCTTCGCCTCAAGCGTCAAACAACTTCTCAGAAAGTAACAAGGCCTGTTCATCTAGATGCTCATAGTCCACTACATCGGCTAGGACTCGGCAGTGCAAATACGAGCAGTCACCAAGGTAAGATCGATCCCCTCCTCAGGCTCCCAGTGACAAAAATCTGTATACTCGCAAATAAAAGGCAGAGGCTACAGGTGTAGCATTACGCGGAGATCCTCCACAGAATAAGGAACCTGGCATCCCCGTACCATGACTGTAGTAGCTCCCGGTGCGACAAAGGCTAGGTTCGCATAAAATTCATGAACTAATGGTAGCACTGCCGCCTCAGGGTGTTTAGCAAAATGACTCCATTCCAGCAGACGGATGGTCCTCTCTATATCCACATGGATGCCGTCAGAGAAGGAAAAATTATGCTCCACTATCACAGTTTTATGAAACAGTACCGCATATTTTTGTTCAGCAGTAGCTGAAATGAAACTCCTCTGATCGAATTGAGAAGGAGGAGAAGGCTCCCTATTACGCTGGCTGCTAGATCCCCTCTCGCGTTTATGAGCCATCAGACCTGAGAAAGAATTGCAAATTGTTAATATTGAATGGACAAAATGAAAAGCTTTTGCAAAACAGAATAATTCTGGAAATTTTGGGTCCCAACGCCGCAACATGCAACACAACATCGCGGCATTCAAGTTGTTCATATAAACGTTGCGGCATTCAAGTTAACGCCGTGACATTCATCATGTTCATCTTAACGCCGCGGCACTAAAACCTACGCCGCGGCGCTCAGCCCTAATTTCTCTAGAAACGTAGCTCTTAGTGCGTATAAATCTAATACAACATGCAATTCAAGCAATAGATAGCTAAAACTAACTAAAACTTAGCAACAACTAAGTCTACAACACCTATTTAACACAAAACCCACAATAATACAAAGAAAAACAAAGCAACTAGAAAAACCTATGAAAAATAAAGAAATAAAAATTCAAAAAATAAAAATAAAGTGAAGAAACATACCGTAGTACTGGTAGGACTTGGAGGACGAGGGTAGGAAAGAAGAAAAGAGCAAAAAATTTCAGAGAGAACGAGAGAGAAATGAAACAGAAAGCAAGGAGGGAAATGAGAGAATGAGAGGGTGCGCGAAACGTCGCAGCACTTAACCCAAGTCCGCCACCAGCACCGTGGCGTGCAAGTAATAACGCCACGGCGCGCACTAATTCCCACCAGATTTAAAATTTAAATTAATTACTAATTACTATTTAACTTTTTTTTAACTTTTTTTTTACAGGGCTGCGGCCTTAGGGTCTGTATAGCCGCGACCCTGAACCCACTGGATTTAGGCCCAAAATAAGTGAACGCTGCGGTGTTTTGTGTCCTGATGCCGCGGCGTGAGGAGCCTAGCTGCAGAATTCTACAGCAAACTTACTTCAGACATGAGTTTAGCTCAAATGTGGCCTCCAGCACCTACAAAACTTGCTTAAAGGGTTAATTTACATAATATAATGCAAGAATATACAAAAACTTAAAAATCAAGCTATTTACATATTTAAGCCTTAAAATTAAAATTTTGGGTTCCCTCTAAAAAAAGGCCTAATTTATAGTCCCGGCAAGACTTGTCTGCTATTCCAAATGCATTTCTATAAAGGAGGAGGATATTCCTCCTGATTTACAAAATTGGCTTGATGCATTTGAAATGGCAAACCTTTTAGCTCCAAGTTTGGAGCTTGCTCAATAGTTGCATTAATTAAATTTACCACCATAACAGCTTTTAATTGGCCCATTCCACAAATAGGAATGAGTTGACCTTCTCCACTATCACAGACTTCACTTACACCCCCTTCCTTGGATATTGTCCCATCAATTATTGGCCATGCTCATTTGAAGCACATTTCGGATTGGTTACAGTGTCACTAGGGAAGGTGCCTAAAGGCCAGTTATGATGGCATTAGCCAACTGCCCTACTTGAGTTTCCAATGCGCGCATGGAAGCAGTTTGACTTTGCAACATCATTTCATGGTTTTGTAACTGAGCATCAGTCTTCGTCATGTGAAAATCTGTCTTGACCATAAACTGTGAAAACATGTCTTCCAAAGAGAGTTTTCGATCTTGGCCCAGTTGTCTTAATTGGGAAGGGAATCCAAAAGGATTATAGGGTCTGTCATTCACTAGAGCAGATGAAGAAGCTCCTTGATTGTCCCTCCAAGAGAAGTTGGGATGATTCCTCCATCCTGGGTTGTACTGGTTGGAGTATGGATTATTTTGTTGCGGGCGATAGTTACCAGCGTATTGAGCAGTTTCAGTACTGAAAGAGCAACTATCACTTGAATGAGTCTCTCCACACTTGTTACACAGCACAAATGGGCTTTGTTGATGGCTGTTCCCCAAATGATCCACTTTACTTGCTAATGTTGCCACCTGAGCTGATAATGCTGCCAATGGATCAATATCATGCACTCCAGCTACCTTCTTTAAAGTATTTCTTTCCAAAGGCCATCGATAGCTGTTGGCTGCTAATTCCTCAAGCAGTTGGAATGCATCATCAAAGGACTTGCTCAATAAAGAGCCTCCAGCAGCAGCATCTACTATAGGGTGATGGTGGGATAGCAATCCTTTGTGAAATGAGTAAACTTGGTGCCACGGTGGAATGTCGTGAAGAGGGCACCTACGAAGTAAATCCTTGTATCTTTCCTATGCTTCATACAAGGACTCAGAATCAAATTGGGTGAATGATGTGATATCATTCATCATTTCAGTAGTCTTGGCTGGTGGAAAATACTTATTTAAGAATTTACCGCACAAATCATTCCAAGTGTTGATGGATCCCGCAGGTAGAGACTGCAACCAACTCTTGCCTCTATCTCTGAGAGAGAAGGGAAAGAGCCTTAAGCGAATAGCATCATCAGAGACACCATTATGCTTGAACGTGTCATATATCTCTAGAAAATTTGAAAGATGAGCATTGGGATCCTCCTTGGGCAAACTGCCAAATTGTACAGAAACCTGTATCATTTGAATGATGGCCGGTTTGATTTCAAAATTATTAGCACGGATGGCAGGCCGTCTAATACTGGACTGCAAATTCTCCATTTGAGGGGTTGCAAACTCCCTCAATAGTCCACTGTGACTATCGTCCTCCATCTCTTGAATTCCATGTTCTGCCATCAAAGTACCTAAATCACAAAATAATCTAAAAACTTAAATTAATATCTACATGACAAAATTTAAATTAGGATTAACTAAACTCGTTGCTAATATCAGCTAAACAAAAATAAACCGTATTCCCCGACAATCGCGCCAAAAACTTATTCGCTCTTTTGCTTATCGCAAGTGCACGGGTCACACTTGTAGTATTGCTAGGAGTTAGATATCGTTCCCACGAGGAATATGTATTTCATATAAGAGCCAAGTATTAACCAATAGTCTAATTAATGTTGTCCAAAGACATTAAATTTATAAAAGAATGTTTTAAAGAATATAAAGACTGAAAAGCAATAAATCTAAGATAAATAGATAAATAGAGAAATAAGAAATCCCTTTTCATCTCCTACTTCAACTAATGACATGTAATCCTTACAAGTAACATCAATTAATTATTAAGTTAGCTTGAGAATCTGATTTAGTTAAAAGCCTATGTCTAGGTCAATTAACCCTGGTTTCATTCACCCAGCTCACTAAGTTTCCTTGAGAACCAGTGCAAACTCCACTCATTAATAATCTATTCTTAATCTCCCACTATGCATGACCAATAGGTATATTTCTATCCTATTAACGAATCATCGCATCCAATCCAATTGAATGAAATAGAACATGCATCAACCATACATATGATCTAAAATCCAAATTCCTATGTCTAGGTTCATTAGATTTCATCAAATCAATCAAAAGTTGATCAAACTCTCAAAGGCATTAAGATCCATATGATTGAAAATAACTAAACTTCAATATATACTCAAACAATTACAAATTCATCAGTATCTATAGGAAACTACAAAGAAAAACTTATATACAGCCTAGCTAGCCATGAAACATGAAAGTACAAACAATAAATCTTGTTCATGAATCAATAAAGAGAGAGAAGAAGAAAGGAAAGGAAGGAAGCTCATTAGATTTTGTCCTCTAAGCTTGATTCACCTTCCATAGGAAGGATGGCCTCCAACTTTAGCCTCTTTTACTTCCTCTAGGTCTAAAAACCTAAAACCAGCAACTGCTCTCCAAAAATGACGAAAAACTCTCATAGAAAATGGGTACAAAGGTATATATAGGCTGAATAAATTAGGGCAATGCCGCAGCATCCAACATATCACGCCGCAGTGCGTGTGTAATTAGGTCACATGGGCCTGGGCCTTCCACTGTCAATGTCGCGGCCCTGAAGCCTCGAGTTTTAGTGCTAAAGTAGGGGTAACGCCGCGGCATTACCTAGCCCATGCCACGGCGTTGAGTATTGATCTTCACTTTTAGCTTTCTCTTAGGCTTCCTGGTCCAAAGCTACTTCAAATTCTTCATTTTCCTGCTTTATTTGAGACATGCCTATATCAAAGAAAGTATCAACTCATTAACTCATGCAAATGTACTTAATTTGATCATAGTTTTGAAAGTATTTACACAAGATCACAATGGAAGTCATCAGAATGAAATCAGATACAAATGATGCTAAAACCTTCCATTAATGCTTACAAACAAGGACTAATCATGCCATGAAGCACAGATATAGGGCACAAATAACTACGCTCTGTGTAGTTATCACCTCTATCAAGCTTCAAAGTTGGAGACTTTGAGGTAAAAGTTCATAACTTTCTCATTTGTTCATCTCATTTTCGTGATCAAGGTGATCATGGATGCCTTTTTCAAGTTTTAATTATGATTCTTGTGAGTTTGATGTCCTTAGGGTTTTCTTGAGGGTGGAGGCTGAATTTTGCAAGGAGCTTCAAGGGAGTTTCTTTGCTTGCTTTCTCTTAGGTCGGAGGGAGATTGTCCACTTCAACCTCTATTAGTAGTGGGACACTTGATTGTGTGTTGGTTGTGATAAACCCTTATTAGGGTTACTCTCTTTGAGGTATGATTGTGATGGCTATATGTTGATTTTACCTTGTATGATTTATTTGATTGAATATATATGTATATTCATGACCTTGAATTGATTTTGGTGGATTAGAAACATGAAATGGAAGCAAAGGTTCCTTGCCCTCTCTATTGTGGCTCATAGCCATGACCCTTGAATAGGGTATACATGGTTGAAATTTTGGTAACAAGTGGAGACATAACTAATCAAGTGAATAACATGTAAAGGAGTAAAGGAAAATTTAGGGTTTCTACCCTTGGGAGGCCCATGGCCTCTAGGGCCATTTTAGGGTCCAATCATGTAATTTTATGTAACCTTAGAATTTAAATAATCAAGTGATTAAATAGTTGACAATGTGATGGAAAGAAATCTATTTGATAACCTAAAGTGATTCTTTATGTAACACCCTCCTTAGGGCATCACATTTCCGACTCCTGACTTATAATCTAAAAAGAAGTTCGCACAAAGTTTGAGTTATAGAAGATGAGTTTCAAAATTTCTTTTTTACTCAAACGTAAATTTACTGAAAATATTAGGTAATATTGAAAATCATATTTCAACTATTCATTATGCAATATTGACACCAATTAATATCACAATTTAAAGAGAAATATAAAATTAACAGACTTATTTTTTTTAACAGTAGCAAACCCCATGACGGGTCCTACTTAATAGCATGGTACAACACTAACATTAAATCTTAACATACTCGTTCCTTTTCTTGTATCAACTTGATGTATCAGAACTTTACTCCTTGTCTACCCAGCACATCTTCGAACTTGAGACAGCCACTTTTTAATGTTTCCGTCAATCTTTGAGTATCTACCACTCGTTATGTCTAAGACAACTCATTCCTTCTACTGTATAATTTTAACAATACAGACAAAACAAAACAATATAACAAAGAGGTGAGATCACCTACACCAATACCAACATGGCAGCATAGAGATAACACAAACAGTAATATCATACAGATAGATCATACCATAATCATGCTATCAGCATTAATCAACTATCATCATCTAATCATTTATCAGTTCAATCATCATCTAAGTACTCAAAACAATTATCATAACTAATATTCCTCAATTAATATATCATACAGATATAAATGCTCAGATTTATGCATATGCACAAAGACTCAGTTTATCAAAAACAACTCCATGGAGGTTTTCACACTTTCGAGAAGAATGCTGTAGTTAATTGTCAGCCTTAGCCCAAAGACAATCTCCCAGTTGTTGAAAAGAATCGTGTTCTTGTCAGGTATCGTCAATGTGTTGCAACGGACTGCATCGCCAAGTGGCACAAGGTACTCGCCAACTGTCCACTGGTCGACCGCCGCGCCTCGACGTCCCCAAGATCCATCATAGACCTCACTATCAATTCTCATTCCCTCTTCAACCACAAAGGCCATAATAGCTATTAGCTATATTTTATACAATGCACGAATATATCAGTGCAAGTCCAACCCCAAAGGGCCAAATCTTTTCAATTTCATTTGTTCAATGTAATCATATGCTTCAACGCATATTTTTCCAATGCACGTATAATGCACCAAATCCAATCACAGACATATCTTTCCAATGCATGTATAATGCACCAAATGCCAATCACAGGCAAAACATGTCATTTTCTCACACAGTATCCATATACTGGTTCTACAGTATTTATACTGTATTTTCAATAGGAAAATCATATTATCACATTTTCATAGTTATAAAACTCTTTCGCCGTGTTTTCACAAAATTGCGTAACATTTCCATTTCCACTTTTCTCAAAATAATATGACTTTATACTTTATTTAACACATTTTCTTTAGTCAAGAAAATCTTTTTCCACATTTCTTTACTCAAGAAATCCTTTTTCAAAATATAATTCACAAAATCACTTTTCAATTGATATAAATTAACGTTTCAAAACTTAATATTTTCTAACGTACTTCAAAATTCAAAAATAAGTTATACGTTAGTAAATTTTCAAAATACCATTATATTCTCCATTTTTCCCAAATCATTTCCAAATCAACCTTCCTCAAAATAATATAATTTTCTACTTCATTTAATATATCTTCTTACTCAAAAAAATCCTTTTTCACAGTATATTTCACAAATTCACAATTCCATTGAATTAAATCAATGTTTCTAACTTTAAAAATTACTAACGCTTTCCAAAATCCAACGGATGAGTTACACGTTAGAAAATACCAAATCACTATTGTATTCTTCATTTTTTTTAAATCAATTTTAACAAAATAAATTCTTTTTAAAACAAATTGAGGCTCACTTGTGATAGCCATGGCAAGCATTACCCAAGAGGGGGGTGAATTGGGTGATGACTTGTTTTAATGCAACTTCGACAAATTATACATTTTAAATCACTCAATAAATAAATGCAGTGGAATATGCACAATAAATGTACAACTATTATAGATTACTCAACTACAACTTGAGATATAGGATAAATCAAGCAAATAAGCTAAATATCAAGTTCAACTCAAGCATATATAATTAAGGTGCAAATGTAAAGAGATAGAGTTTAGAAGATCAAACACAATAGTTTATCCTGGTTCGATCACTAATCCACTTGTGATCTACGTCCAGTCCTCAAGCAACCGCTAGAGATTTTCCACTATCTTCAAGCTTCAACAGGTGTTTGATAACCTTTACAATTGAGAGCACTCAACACACCTTAGGATACCTCACCCTTGTGCTTGAGCCTCAAATAGGGATACCTCACCCTTTACAAATTTTGAGGGATGCCTCACCCTCAAGGGATACCTCACCCTTTACTAACTTTGAAATATGCCTCACTCTCTAGGGATACCTCACCCTTTACTCTAGAGGGATACCTCACCCTCTCTTTATAGATTACACAAAGTGTGGAAGATAGAAACTCTCTTGAAGAGTAGATAATACAACTTGAAGCTTATGGGTATAAAGGATTTACACACTTAGCTTAAAACAAAGATTTGGAGAAAAAGATGATGAATTACGTTTTCAAGGCTCAAGGGTAATTTTCAGAATGTTCTCCAACTTATTTTTGATGCCCAAATACTTGTATTTATAGCCCAATGAGTTTTAGAGCCGTTAGAGGGTTTTAGAAATGATTTTCTATGAATACTAGCCATTTATAGCCGTTAGAAACGTTCCTGGGCACTTTGTAATCGATTATAAGCTTCATATAATCGATTACAAGCTTTCTGGACACTTTGTAATCGATTACATACTTTGTGTAATCGATTACAAGCTTTCTGGGCACTTTGTAATCGATTACATACTCTGTGTAATCGATTACATGGCTTCTGTTAACGTTGTAATCGATTACATGACTCGTGTAATCGATTACACCATTTCTGGTTTTCGAAACCGACTTTAAAAGGTCATAACTTCATCATTTCTTATCCAATTAAAGCAAATGACCACTCATTGGAAAGCTATTTGAGTCTATTTTCATATGAAAGAATTTTTGGAACAAAACTCAAAGTATTTTAAAAGATATGATCAAAATAGTAACCAAAGGTCAAATTTTCAAAACTCAAACTTTAATTAGTCATAACTTTTTCGTTTCTTATCTGTTTAAAGCAAATGACCAGTCATTGGAAAGATCTTTGAGTCTATTTTCAAATGAGATATTTTAAAGTAAAACTCAAAGTATTTTGAAAGTTATGATCAAAAGAGTAACTATATGTTAGTTTTATAAAATACAAACTTGACCATTTTTCATAGATTTGAACTATTACCATAACTAGCTTTCCAAAACAGTTTATTGGGCATTTAAACATTTTAGAAACACTTATAAATATGTTTAAAACTTGTTTGAGCTTAGTGTGATTCCTTTTTACCTTTACACAAGATCTAAGTCCTATAAGCTAAGCTTGAAGAGTCTTGGGACTTTATCTTTGCACTTCCATTCCTTTCTTGTTTGTTATCATCAAAACCATTGCTTTAGTCAATGCCAATTACATTCTCCCCCTTTTTGATGATGACAAACATTCATTTGAGAAAAGAGTTAGTTCAAATAAATTGGAATTCACAAAAGGTGTATTAGATACTTACTCCCCCTCTATTTTTCAAGAGGTGATTAGATCAGAGATTGTACAGCTCCCCCTTAATTTTGGAATTCCAAGATCATTGAATTTGTACCTTGTTATTTACCTTTTCTCAAAGACTCATAAATTTCTCCCTCTTTTGTCATGATCAAAAAGATATACAAGATATAGATTTTGACAAAGAGAGAAGTGATAGAGCAAAACCATTGTTAAATAATGAATATTCAATAAGGAATTCAACCAAATCAGCATTATATAACCAGAATATCCGTTGAAAAAAAATATCCATTTCAAAATAATGCAGTAAAAGTTAGATTATGCAGCAAAAAAGTCACATTATGCAGCAAGATAATGGTATTATGTAGAAAAATATGTCTTTATACAGCAAAACAGTAAAAAGTATGAATTGTGCAATAAAATGACCAATTTATGCATTGAAAGTTAGATTATGTAGCAAAAATGTCACATTATGCAACAAAATTAATGGCATTATGCAGAAAAATATGACTTTTTCAAATATAACATGATATTCAAATTAAAACATAAATAAGAATAAGAAATTGATATCACTAAAAGTGTGCTCTTTGAGTTTTTGTAAGTGATTCCAACTTCCAAGTTTCAAGTCTTCATGACTCTTGGAAAACTTGGACCATTTCAAGTTTTCGAAACTCAAGTAGCATATTTTCACTTCACTTGCATGCTTAAACTAATAGTCACCCTACAATATAATTCAAAGCATTTTCTTTGGTATCCACCAATTTTGGATCCACAGGGGTTAGTCATTGATCATTGATCATTAATCCATTATGTTCTCATAAATATCAAATTTTTCATAGTATGTAATTTGAGCACAACAAATGTAAATAATCAATTATCATTAAGCACATAGCCAATAATATGCATGCTTTCATGATATATAGACAATCTTAAGTAAAAATGATCATTTTAGCTTTGAAAAACATTTTTAAAGCCTGTGTAATCGATTACAATATGTGTGTAATCGATTACCAGTCCTCTGGAATCCATGTAATCGATTACATGTTTGGTGTAATCGATTACACGAGTTCTGGAGACGTTGTAATCGATTACATAGTATGTGTAATCGATTACACGCTCTCTGACTTTGCTTGGAACGCTTAGCAGAGCCTCTATAATCGATTACAAAGGTCTTGTAATAGATTACAAGCTTGCTGAATTCAATTTTTGCACTTCAAACAGTAAGTGTCCGAACTCAAAGCTTTCAAAATAATTCCAAAACTTTCCAAAACAATTCCAAACATCATGTAAGCATAAAAACTGACCAGTTCTTGATCCAAAACTCATGTTTATGCAAAAACTACAAATTATGCAGAAAATTATAACTTTATGCAGCAAGAGTTATGATTTTTAGCAAGAGTTATGTTTTATCCAATATGCCAAGTTCTAAGATATTTTTATCATATGTGCTACTTCAAACAAAAAGTGAACTTATCTAGCATATTATCACATGTAGAAATGTATAGAAAATTTAAAGCATAGAAAGCATCCATAGTCATAGAATACCTTATTATCAACAGATATGCAAGGTAGTGAGTAAATGGTGTAACAATAATATAATCATGTGTTATATATAATATTCAAATTTTACTAAGCACACATGGTTCTATCCTTTACCTAAGGCCTATAAGGAATATACCTCAAATTCATTGACTTTACAAGTGAATGTGCATAAGAGGTAGAAACGTTTGATACCTTGACCTTGGTAATCAAGGAAACTCTTTTCCTTACCCATTGCTTCTCTTTTGGCGTTTTGAACTTTGCAAGTTCCACATTTTGTGCTTGAGAAGCTTTGGTTAAAGCCATCTTCCTTCTTTGATCAAAACTTCTACCAATGGGCTTTGGAAGCATTCCCCTTGATGATTCCTTCTTTACTTGACTAATTTATCCATCCTTTTGAGAAGTTTTCTACATAATTGAAACACTAGGAGGACATTTTGGTACCTATTTCATCTTGGGTCCTTCAATGTTAGTACTAGAACCTTTAAGACTTTTCGGAACCCAAACTAAGTTATTTCTCATATAAGGATTTCTTCTATAATTACACAAATGAGAAATATGTCCTAGATGACCACAAAAATTATAAACAAGTGAATTCAATGATGGCTTAGTCATTTGAAGATCATTTTTGAAAAACTTGAGCCTTTGGTTGTTATTACATTGTAAACTATTTTTGCCATAAGCTTTACTTGAATTTTCATGTGGAATAACATTAATTTTATTCTCATTAACAAGCATAGAATGTAAGCAATTAAAATCATTAGTCTTGGCAAATTTAAAAGATAAGTTCTCAACTTGATTTTCTAAATTAATGCATTTTTCACAAGAAGTTGAGGTGTCACATTTCAAAGGCATTTTCTCATCAAGAAAAGCATAATCATTTTTCAAAATCTCAATTTCATTTTTAATGGAGGAAATGTTTTCCAAACAAGATAAATTTTTATTTTCTAAATTCAACAAACCATCATATAATTCATCATATGCACATTGTAGCTCATCGTAGGAAGGATTCTAATCTAGTTTAGCATTATTTACCTCAAAGTCCCTTTTAGCCATATATGAAGTAGTCTCCATTCCTAGCATACTTGGCTCTTTAAGGAAATCATCATCTTCCTCATTATTGTCTTGCTTTGCCACCTCTTCAAATTGAGCATCATTTTGAGAATATTTTGCACAACAAGATTCCTTCAATGACTTTTCCTCTTCTTGCTCTCTATATACAACTTTATACACAAAATTATTATTAGCAAGATAGATAGAATCAAGAGCATCCCATATATCTTTAGCACTAGAGCAATTCTTAATTTTAGCATAAGCATCATCATTTAAACCACTTCTCAATATTTGCATTGCTATAATGTTCAATGAAAAGCATTTCTTATCATAGTCATTCCAAGGTTGTTTTGATTTGCAAGTAAATTCATCAAGCACAATATCCCACAAATCAATATCAATAGATTGTATATAAATTTCTATTCTAGCTTTCCAATAAACGAAATTTGCACCATCAAAGAATGGTGATTTATTAATTTCAAAACCATTCATTTTGAAAAACTTTTAATGGTTGCCAAACAAACAAGGATCTTGAACTCCAAGCGGTTAAGCTTTTACCAGAGCACGAAGCTCTGATACCACTTGATAGCCATGACAAAAATTACCCAAGAGGGGGGGAATTGGGTGATGACTTGTTTTAATGCAACTTTGACAAATAATGCATTTTAAATCACTCAATAAATAAATGCAGCGGAATATGCACAATAAATGTACAACTATTATAGATTACTCAACTACAACTTGAGATATAGGATAAATCAAGCAAATAAGCTAAATATCAAGTTCAACTCAAGCATATATAATTAAGGTGCAAATGTAAAGAGATAGAGTTTAGAAGATCAAACACAATAGTTTATCCTGGTTCGATCACCAATCCACTTGTGATCTACGTCCAGTCCTCAAGCAACTGCTAGAGATTTTCCACTATCTTCAAGCTTCAACAGGTGCTTGATAACCTTTACAATTGAGAGCACTCAACACACCTTAGGATACCTCACCCTTGTGCTTGAGCCTCAAATAGGGATACCTCACCCTTTACAACTTTTGAGGGATGCCTCACCCTCAAGGGATACCTCACCCTTTACTAACTTTGAGAGATGCCTCACTCTCTAGGGATACCTCACCCTTTACTCTAGAGGGATACTTCACCCTCTCTTTATAGATTACACAAAGTGTGGAAGATAGAAACTCTCTTGAAGAGTAGATAATACAACTTGAAGCTTATGGGTATAAAAGATTTACACACTTAGCTTAAAACAAAGATTTGGAGAAAAAGATGATGAATTTCATTTTCAATGCTCAAGAGTAATTTTCAGAATGTTCTCTAACTTATTTTTGATGCCCAAACACTTGTATTTTTAGCCCAATGAGTTTTAGAGCCGTTGGAGGGTTTTAGAAATGATTTTCTATGAAAACTAGCCGTTTATAGCCGTTAGAAACATTCTTGGGCACTTTGTAATCGATTACATACTTTTTGTAATCGATTACAAGCTTTCTGGGCACTTTGTAATCGATTACATATTCTGTGTAATCGATTACACGGCTTCTATCAACGTTGTAATCGATTACATGACTCGTGTAATCGATTACACCATTTCTGGTTTTCGAAACCGACTTTAAAAGGTCATAGCTTCTTCATTTCTTATCCAATTAAAGCAAATGACCACTCATTGGAAAGCTCTTTGAGTCTATTTTCATATGAAAGAAGTTTTATAACAAAACTCAAAGTATTTTGAAAGATATGATCAAAATAGTAACCAAAGGTCAAATTTTCAAAACTCAAACTTTAATTAGTCATAACTTTTTCGTTTCTTATCCGTTTAAAGCAAATGACCAGTCATTGGAAAGATCTTTGAGTCTATTTTCAAATGAGATATTTCAAAGTAAAACTCAAAGTATTTTGAAAGTTATGATCAAAAGAGTAACTATATGTTAGTTTTGCAAAACACAAACTTGACTATTTTTCATAGATTTGAACTATTACCATAACTAGCTTTCCAAAACAGTTTGTTGGGCATTTAAACATTTTAGAAACACTTATAAATATGTTTAAAACTTGTTTGAGCTTAGTGTGATTCCTTTTTACCTTTACACAAGATCTAAGTCCTATAAGCTAAGCTTGAAGAGTCTTGGGACTTTATCTTTGCACTTCCATTCCTTTCTTGTTTGTTATCATCAAAACCATTGCTTTAGTCAATGCAAATTACAACTTGCAACCTCTCTTTTCCATTTACATAAAAATTTATTTCTCAAGTACTAAAATACTCTGATTCCCTTTTCAAATTCCTTGTATTAAATTAATTATATTTCCACTTAGAAAATCACTTTGTTTCATCAAAATCAATGCATTACAAGCCTTCGAAAACATGAACATGACTATTGAAAATTATCAAAACATTTTTCCTTCTAAATTAATATGGTTTTACACAAACAAAACCATTAAAATTTTATTTTCAAAACTGAAATACCGATGGTTATAAAAACTAAACCCATTTGTTCAAATCCTTTTTCACTTTCTTTACAAATCCTTGTTCACTTTCTTTGCAAATCCTTGTTCACTTTCTTTTCAAATCCTTAAAATCAATGTTTGCCCGTTTCATTCAAAACTCATATCTAGAAAAACACTTAGGATCTTTTTATACAAAATAAATCAATAAAAATTTCTCAAAGACCGTATTCTTGTTCTCTTGAAAAACAACCCTTTGTTTATTTTTCATATTCTTCAAATCATCCATTTTCATTTTTCATGAAATTATTAATTTATGAACACCTATTTAGAGGTGTCTTGGCCGAAATTCACTAAGTTCTAGGGACCAAAAATTAATTCCCTTATTCTTGAAAATTTTCAACATGAACTCAAATCAAGGGCATCAAAAATCGAACCCTCTCCTTTGGCTATTGGAGCCAAAAATTGAATTCCTTTTCATCACCCTATCATGACATACACATATATATTTCATCATAAATACTATAAGCATGCCATATACTTATCATGCATAATATAAGCATATCATCAAAGCCATAAAATCATACAAAGCATATCAAGCATAAGCAAATAAATCAAAGCTCATAAACACACATAAATTATTACATGACCATGGATTGGAATCCTCACATGGATTCACTATCCATTAAATATAAGACCATCTCTCACCACCATACTTGGTTGGTGAGATGGATCTCCCTCTTACCTCTTGAAGATCCTCAAAAACTTCTTGATTTGCTTCTTTTTCCAAGTCCTTCACCACCAAAGGCTTCTCAAATACAAAACAAAATACATAGAAATTAGTATACTAAGCTTGATTAAGAGTAACCATGTATCAAACATGGTCTTAGGATTCTAAGAATTAAATAAAAAGCCAAGTTTCAAGCTTTTTACCTTGAAACCTTAAAACTTAAATCCAAGATCAAGCATAAAGATGATGGAACTAGGCTTAGATCTCAACTACAAAGTATCTTAGGATTGTGTATAGGTTCTAGATCTAAGATTATATAAAATTATTTAAGCTTGGAAGTGGGATTTATGAGTATAGACCGAATTCTTCAATAAGAAAAGATATGAACTTTTGTGTTCTTGGCTTGGTAGAGTGATGAAGATGAGTGAATTTTGAGAAGTTCCCAACATGAAAGTGTTTTAGATTGATGAGAGGATTCAAAATATGTAACTAGATAAAATTATGAAAGATTGGAAGTGGTTCTATGGGTGGTGACCGAATAGCTCAAAGAAGAGAGAAGATGGTGTTCTTTGTATTTGTTCTTGGTGTTCTTGAACAATTGGAAGAGAGAGAAGAGAGAGAATGAATTAATTGTTATAAAATGTGATAAAAATGAAATTAAATGGCTGAATTGAAGTGGGCAGCCGTGTGAATGGGTGTGTATGAGACATAGAATTGTTTATTCAAGGCAATTAATTATTACATGATGTTCACATGACTCCCACATGTCCTATGTCACATAATGGCCATTACTTGGTCATTTAGATGGTTCAATAATTGGCTAGAAAGCCAAGTTGACTGTGTGGTATTTTGGAAAAAGGTGAGATAGTTTATTGTCTCACAAAGTAATAGAATGAAATAAAATAAAAAAGCTATTCCTTCTATGCATGGCCGTGTAGTCACTTGGATAGAAAAGTGCAAAGCTTATTTTGCAAGATAGAAACATAAGCACATGGACTCACATGCTTAAAGTCATTAAATAATCATTCTTTGGTTATTAGAAAAGTCATGAATCTCCTAGAAAATACTATGCAACCGTGGAGTTCAAGGGGCAATTAACCAAGTTTTAATTCTATTTCAATTCTTAATTACTCCTTAATTAAATAATTAATTCATTTAGTTTCTCTTAAATTAGTTTAGTTAGGATTTTATAACTATATTTTAATTATTTAATTACATTCTTATGGTCATGTCATATTTTTAGATAATTAAATATTTATCTAGCTTCTTGAAATTGATAAAGAAAGACCAAGAATGAGTAATAATGATGGTCTTCCACTTTGCCATCCTCTTAAGGCACCAAAAACCATGCCCCCCCTCCAAACACTCTCCTAAGGATGCAAACAAATCAATAATGGTCAAGAATGATGTAATATTGACCATGACAAGTAATAATGGTCATCAAATCACCTTTAGCTCAAAAATACTACAAAAATCGTCCCCTCCTTGCATTATGCATGCAATAATATTGTCATCTTTTTCAAGCCATTATTTGAAGCATTTCTAGCCATTGATTAATTCAATGGTTAGGATTTAGGTAGACTTTTGATTTTTAGAAGACTAAATCTAGGCCATTGGATCTTTCTCCTTTAAATCCTAGCCCTTAGATGTGTCTCCAAAATAAAGGGTCAAGATTACTCCTTCTTACTTTTAATCCAAGGGCTATAATTAGTCATAGCCTTTTTAGAAGACCAAATCTCCACCATTGATTAAATCCAAATCCAATGGTCATAAATGGTCCTTGTTACTTTATAAGACTAAATCTCCACCGTAGATTAAATCTAAATCCAATGGTTATAAATGGTCTCTGTCACTTTTCAAGACCAATTCTACACCGTTGATTAAATTGACAGTTGATATCGAAGCCTTCCTAACCAAGTTTATTCTCACACCATTGATTAAATCAATGGTGATTATCCAATGCTTCTTTATTAAGTTTGTTTCTTAACCGTTGATTAAATCAATGGTTAATCTTCAAACTAAGTATTCTCATCCAACGGTACAAATCAAGTCAAGCCCTCTTTGTTGACTACAGCGCAAAGATAATTTTTATTATTTTTATCTCATATAACCCTACAAATAATATTTTTACTGTATTTTTATCACCTGATAAATAAATACAGTACAAAACACAGTAAAAGAAAATTATAAAAATTATTTCCAGATTTAAGTTTAGTAAGATCCCCTGTCTTCGTCTAAACAGTACAAATGTTTCTATCCGTAGAAAAAATTTTACTTTGCGGGACCCACCTAGGCCCACGTATGGCCACCTGGGCCCACATACACCCCCGGGCCCACAAACAGTAAAAGTTTTCATAATCACACATAAAATCACAAAAATTAAAAAACTCACAAATATCAAATCAGATCACATAAAATAATTAAAACCTAGCGGTAAAAATTAAATTACGTAAAGTTTTTCCCGGCTCGAAAATTTTTATTTTCCTGACACGGAGTAAATCACTCAAAACGATCAAATACGCTGACAGAATAATCAAAATAAATTTACAGCATCCAAAAATTACTAAATAGTAAAATTCTGTTAACTGTCAAAATTACTGTTTACAAGATAGGAAATTTTGGGGTGTTACATTTTAGACTTAAGAAAAGAACAAGAGTGTGTGAGACTTGGAAAACCTTAGAATAATTTTCTAAGTGAGTATGAATAAACTTAAAGTAAGGAACTTAATAATCAAGAGAATTCCTCTTGTTAAGGATTTCATAAGAAATGCTAAATTAAAGTGAAACTTAGTTAATTGGATAATTAGGAATTAATTAGGGATTCATAAAATGGAAAGAATCAAGAGTGAGATCTTATCCTAAAACTTAGATCAATCCTTAATTAAAGAAAGAAAATGAATTTTTACCATAAAACTATGAGTAGATCTTGATCCCTAAAGAAAAATGAGTGAAAATGAGACTTTGACAATCATAAGACATTTAATTAAATAAGTTTTATTAAGAATAAAGAGAAGGACTAATTGAATTAGAGAAACAAGGATTAGGAGTGTAAGGGAATATTTGAGAAATATAAAATACTTATTTTAGATGAACTTTATTAAGGACAAAGAGAAGAGCAATGATAAAATCTTATGAGATAATGGTATGTCCAAAATTAATTATGAATGACAACTTTGTTATCGGGCCCATAAATGGGACCCAAATTTGTTGATGACTGTTTTGGCTTCTGGTTATGAAATGCACGATTTAAATCCTCTGTGATAGTATGCATTTGGCATTGTGCAGTTGGAACCGAAATACCAGACCCAGAAACATCAGATGGACGATTTAGTCAGATGTGGTTTACCTTTATAACCAGAAACGTCAGATAGACGAACAAGTCAGATGGGACTGGTTATCAGGGGAAACCCAGATAATAGTGGTACTATGTAGTGGTATGGACGATTATATAATATCACTGATGAAAATGGTATTGAACAATTGTATGGACGGTTACTTTAATACCATTGGGAATGGTACAACGGTAATTTGATTCCATTGAATATGCATTCGAGTATCGTACAGTTTATGGTGTTTTATGCCTAAGGAGTGAGCGAGAACTTACAAGATAGTGCGATCCATGATGGATCTCAGGTGGCATCTATGTGTGGTGATCCACTTAGTGATTATGTTATCACATTATATACCTCTGGCCGTGGTGATCCGTTGCAACGGACGATGAGGACCCGATAAACACTATTACTTTTCGTGGTCCGGTGTAAACTGTATTTTGAGGGGGGACAGATCTTCTCAAATGCTCATCTCTGATTTTGTGTTTAGCTCCATGGAGTAGGAAATGAGTACATTGTGCACAAAGATGGTCAGTATATGCATTGTGTATATGCATAGTCAACATACATATTGTGGAGGCATACTTATTATTTACATATCTATAGTAAATATCTGTTGTTAATGTTTATATTATTGTGGGATATACTTTCTGCTGATATCTGTGAAATTGATAACTTGAACATATATGCAATATCTGTGTGTATGGAATGACTTCATCATTCGTATTATTTTTCCTTCATTGCCATGTTGGTAATGATGTAGGATATCTCATATCTTGTTTGTACTATTTTTGTTCTACATGATTTTGGTTAAAGACTATAGAGGGGACGAGGTTGATTATCCTAGATTTTGACTTAGTTTGATCTCCTGCATTCAGTGATGGCGACAAGAAGGGGTTCTATTGGTTTCGTCAGGATTGTGTTCACTAGGGACATCAATGCTTGGCGAGTCGATTGGACCGGTGAGCGTATACGGTATGTTGGGGATCTGATCTTGACCGTGAAGAGGACCCACGATGGAGATCCTATCCTGACTCTCACCACATCAGTGCATTTGGAGTTTGCCTTACCCATTCGGGAGTTATGGGGTGATCCGCTTCATACCCCCAGAGAGGACAAGGATTCTATGGCATCAGCTGCTAGGGCACCTGCCCGTGAGATCGCACTCTGTCCTGTCTTTATGTCTTCAGATGAACCGGGGGAGGATCCCGAGTGGATCCGATAGAGTGCCCAACTCCTTAGACGTGGGCGTTGTTAGAGGTAGTTTATGTTTCTTTTGCATTACCTGTATAAAGGTTCTTTTGAGTATAACTGCATTTTGATGTATAACTTAGTGTTTTTGAGCGGTATGAGTAATGCGCCATGCTATGTATGTTTTAAAGTAATTATCTAGTCTTATGTGCTGTATTGTTAAATTATATTTTCAAATGACAGCATGTGTATCTATTCATTCATGGCTCATATTTTCTTTATATGCACAATGATTAAATTTTATAAACTTGTTATACAGTAGTAGCACGCCAAAAATTTAGTGACTGTGGTATAATGACGATTGTACCATGGTTACTAAATCGAGGGGTGTTACAAGGAATGCTAGAATGTTTGTGTGTTATTCGAATAAGGGGAGCCTTATTCGAATAACAAGTTACAAAGAGCACAAAATGTGGGCTGTTATTCGAATAACAGCACATGTTATTCGAATAATAGAGCCCTATTTTTAGAATTTGAACCTTTTTAAGAGTTCTAAATGATGTGTTTTCAAATGTTTTCACTATGATTAGTGATTTAAATTATGAATGCACACTTTGAGTCAAGATCATGCATTGACAAAACTTCGAAATTCAAAATTATGAAATGATATGATGAAAGACTCTTTTGGATGCTTGATTTGATATGGATGCATTAAGCTATATTATGAGATTGATTGATGAAATGTGAGGCTTTGTGCCATATATGAGATGATGAGATAAATATCATAATGTGGAATTGATTTGATCATTATGCATGATATCATGATATGAGATTGATGATTGAAATTCATGAGTAGCCCATTACCTAAGATATCCTTGGACCTAAGATGTGACTTAGAAATGGTGGTTGAGGATGGACATTCCCTTCCTCTTTACCCGAGTTCCCCTTGGTTGATGTGTAGTTGAGGATAAACATTCCCCCTCTACACTTGAGGCATTCCTAGTTGAAAGATAGTGTGAAGAAAGAAGATACCCTCCCTATCTAAGTAGTTGAGGGGATAGTGTGAGGAAGGAAGATACCCTCCCTATCAAGTAGTTGAGGATGGACAATTCCCTCTCTACTCACAACTATGGAATGCGGACAGAAAATTCCCTCATAAGTTGTGTTCCCTCTCTACTCACAACTTTAATGAGGATGGACATTCCCTCAGTGTTGTGCCTGATTTGGGCTACTCGGAGTAGCCCTGTATAGTGAGAGCTATGAATGGGTTGAAGTGCACCAACCCGAAAGCAGACTACTACCAAGTGATTAGTATTGTGAGCATGGATAATTCCCTCCTTACCATTGATTGTTAAAATGACACATGTGTCTTGATGATTTGAGATATGACGGATTTTGAATAATGAAACTTGATGTTATGATTCCAAATTCAGTGATTTGATAATTGGACGAAGTGATTTATGATTTGATGATTAAATGATTTTCATAATGATTAAATCGAACTGTCTATTTCAGGAAGAGGATGTACCTACTTTGGCTTTCTTCCACCTTCCTAACATCACAATGAATGTTTTTAATAGGATTTTCCCCAAAATAGCTGGAATGATTATGATGACACATTTTTCAACTACTACTAAGAATTATGAGATTCTCAACCCATTTCTTTGATTTCCATAACGATTCTAGGATGACCCCCTATAGCTTGTAGAGATGAAGATGGACTTGAGCTAATAGAAGCTTTATTCTTTTTGTTATGATATTTTGTATATGGTTACACACCATTCTTCTATGCCTTTGTGGCAAATGATATACTTAATATATTTTGATGTACTTACATGTATTATTTGAATATGACTCTATTTTATAAATATATATTGTTCTTATGCTTCAAGCTCATACTTTGTATATTACACATGTTTCCTCTCAGAAAAATTTGATGATATAAGTGACATTCTCTAATACGATTTTTAATGCATAATTTCAGATATGTCGTTGGCTTAAGTATTAGGGTGATACATTTTAATATCAGAGCAACTTATCTTGTAAGAGCTCGGGTATGGACTAGCTATACTTGTAGTATGAATGTTGTGTATTTTTTTTTATCATGATACTAAGAGTATTGATGGATTTGTATGACAGCCTTGTATTTGTTGCATGACTACATGATATTGACCCTGATCAACTCAATATGTAATGTTCTACTTATGTAGGATACTATGGCATCATAAAGGCGCACGTGGGGAGGTAGAACATATACCAGTAGCGATAGGGAAGATATGAAGGAAATGTTTAGAGAGATGGCAGTTTCCATGACAACGACTATGAGAGAACAACTGGAAAGAATAGGAAACAACTAATATCTTCATCAAGAAAATGAATCAGCAATGATGAGGGAGCAGAACTTTCACTACCTTATTGAGCTTAGAAAGTGCAATCCACCTCTTTCGATGGAGAGTATGATCTGGCTAAAGCACAAGAGTGAATAAAGGAATTGGAGAAGATATTTGTTGTGCTGACATGCAATGATGAGCAACGGTTGTCCTTAGCCTCCTTTGTGATGAAGGGAGAGGCTGAGAATTAGTGGAGTGAATCTAGAAGATTGCTTGAGAATGCTGGGACTCATATTTCTTGGGAGGTGTTCAAAACCACCTTCCTAAAAAAATATTTTCCTCTAAATGTATAGGAAGAGAAATAGATGGAGTTCTTGGAATTGAAGCAAGGTAACACACTACAACAAAATTAGCCTATGACTACAATTTTTTAAGCTACACTTTAAAAATGTACTCTTAATCTTAATAGGGAATGCTTTTATAAGGGTATCTTTTTTCTGAGGCCTATGGCCACATTTTTTTAAGCTACACATAAAAAGTATAGTCTAAGTCTTAATAGGCAACACTTTTATAAGAGTAGCTCTTTTTAAGAAGTTTTGGCCACACTTTTTTGGCAACACTTGAAAAACATATCTTTAAAATGTAAAAGATATGCTTTTTAAGCGTTTTCATATTATATTATACTTAGGCACGCTTTTTCCTGATAGAATACAATGCTGATTAAGTGTTGCTTATTTAACTATCAGTGGCAACGTTTCCTAATCGTGCTGTAAATTATTTCTATAAAGTGCCCATAATTGTTTTTCCACTAAATGTTTTCTTTTCCAAACCTTTCGAAACTTACTTTCAGAACCTCGAAGCAGCCACTCTCCCTTACATTCAGAACCTCAAAGCCAGTCCCCATACGTGTCCACCGTGATCCACTCCCTCTGTTCTTAGCCGGCCTCTGTTCTTCGTCTCTACTTTTTCTATTCTCTATTCTCTGTTCTTCGTCTGCACACTCTCTCTGCCACTCCCTTCTCTCCGTTAGGGTTTACTATGTGCCTTTTTTATGAGTGTTGCTATTCTTCAGGTATGCATTTCTCTTTGTTGTCCATCCTCTCCATTTATTATGGACAGAATGTTTTTGAATTTTGGTTATGATTTGGTCACAGACAGAGTATTTCAGGGTGACTGCTCCACAAAGTAGGTATATAAGGAAGGAGCAAAAGAAATTTCTCTTTCAGTTGTTAGTGGAATTAACTATAAGTATATATTGTTATGCTGGCTAGTCTTTTATGACCCACTTTCCACACAACCTCTATAAGGCTTTGACTAATATATGCATCTATACATTCTTTCAGCCAATATTTTTGCATACGGGCAAACAAGTAGTGGAAAGGCATACACGATGATTGGAATAACTGAGTATGCTATCACAAATATTTTTGACTATATAAATAGGGTAATTGGACTACTAATTTTATTGATCTTCCTGTTTAATTCTTCAGTATCATTTTTCACCACGACTTTTGTTTCTAATATTACAAGTCTTGTTAACACAAGGTTACTGTTACTTTTTTAGCATGAAGAAAGAGCATTTGTATTGAAGTTCGTAGCAATTGAAATTTACAATGAAATTATTAGGGACCTCCTTAGCACTGAGAACACTCCACTGAGGTTGCCTGATGATCTTGAGGCGAATGAATTTTATATATATTGAATTGAAGAATAAATGAGATTGTTTATTTAATTATTTCATGATTTTTCCTTGTGATCAGAGAGGACTTATTTTATAGAAACTTATAGAGGAGACTCTACGAGACTGGGGGCATTTGAAAGAGCTCTTATCTTTTTGTGAAGGTAAAGGAATTTCATAATTTTGTTGATATAAATTGGTTTGTACCATTACATTACCGACTATATTCTTGCAGCACAAAGACATGTAGGAGAGACATACCTCAATGAAAAGAGTTCTAGATCTCACCAAATTATCAAACTGGTGTGTCTTCCCCCTTTTTGCTTAAAACATTGTGTTTTTTTTTTTTTTTTACTTGTAGACTTTTGTTAATAGAGTTGTAACCTTGCCAGAGAATTATTGGGTAAAAGCAACTCAACCACCTTAGCAGCTAGTGTGGTATGTTTACATTTTTAAATGATTCCTCTTGTTTAGGAAATAAAATGTTTAGAAGATTTTATAATTATTATTTTTTGTTTCTCTGCAGAATTTTGTCGATATGGTAGGGAGTGAGCCTGCATCTCAGGCATTATCAGCTGGCTCCAAATTAAAAGAAGGTTGTCATATAAACCGGAGTTTACTCATTATTGGAACGGTCATTCGTAAGCTTAGGTTGTCTACTTCTTCCTTAGCTTATGATGTCTGCCTTCTTTATTCAATTTTTAATGTAGTTAGCAAACCTACATCTAGGTTGTTTAATTTTACTGTACGTCACATGGATGCCTGCCTCTCTATTTTATTATTACTTAATTAATCATATTTTTTGTTCTGAACAGATTCAGAAGGATACCTGTGGAATGTATAGTTTGGTAGTTTCCTCCCTTCTGCAGCTGCGTTCCACCGTCAAGGTCCGACGGGGTGGTACCTGCAAAAAGGACTCCGACGCTCAAGTCAGTTCCTGTGCTAAGGTGTCTGTTACTCAATCAAACGTTACATGTTTAGGTTTACTTAGATTGATCTTTATTGAGCATGTTTGGAGTCAGCATTCAATGCAGGTATTATTGTAATATAGACATTATAGTCATTTATTGAGAGGAGAGGTTATAGAATCAAGGAGATTCGTATTGGCAGTTACGAAAATCTGTTGATTCCCTGATCCTTCATGAATTAGGCATTCCGAGGTCTTACAGCAATTAGCCGGGGTGTTGATGGAGGAGTAAGATGGAGCGCATGCCGAGTTGACCCTTCTGAGTAGGATCCCGGTCCACGGTCTAGAACAGTTGCCCCCAGCTTGGTGCTTCGACGGGGTAGTCAAGTGCCAAGGTATTCAGTTTCATAAAACGTGACTGCCTACGCCCTGACTTCAAAGCCAGGTTTCGCGATGTCTCGTGCCGAGGTCGACGCTCATTGTATTAAAATGTCATCAAGGTTGGAGATCGGTAAATCTGTATCCATTGTCCCGGAGTCTGGATCTTGCTGCTTCCTCGGAATCTGGATTTTGTTCCTAGACTTCTTGAAACTTGTAGAAATCTGAATCCTCATCTTTGGAAACTGTTGCTTCTGACTTAAATGGGAGATAAGGATCCTTTAAAAGAGGATCAGTTTCAATGTTTCCCAGATATCCGTTGCTCTCGTAACCAATAGGAAAGGGAGAGCATTTAATGTCGTTGATTTGATTTGTAGGGTCGGTCAAAGCCTCCCGTTCTTATAAATACAAAGGGTTCATGCCTGGTACGATCATTCCTTTTTCCTCCTAATCCTGTAATCTTCCAAAATGGTTTTGCTGTTCTTACGCCTGTGCTTGTGTTCAGAGGAGATTAGAGAAGTTTTGCCTTCTGCAAAGGCCATCATTTTTATGCTTTTCCCAAAATATTTGAAGATACCTCTTTTCCTGCTAAAAACCTTGTTTCATTAGGAACTTTCCTTTCCCAGCGTAATGAGGAGGGGACTTTACCTTCCAAGCATATGAAGGAATATCTAATTCATACTTCTTCGCTGGGAAGTCTTGTAATCCCTATCGTGTTGGACGGAGGTAATTGGAGAAATAGAACCCGTCTTGGTCCTCCTTTTGCATAAGCCAGGGGGACCATTGAAGTAATTGCTTCCAAGCATCCCGGAATGATCATGAAGAAGTTCATTCCAGGCTCAACTCCATTCAACCGAAGAGGACGCACGTCGGTCTTCTTTTATCCTTGTGAGTGAAACCCATGAGTGGTGTGGCTGAAATTTCCTGAGTCCGCGGCAGTGTTCTGTTCTGGTTATCTTCAGTTTTTTGAAGCCAATCCACTTTTTCAAGAAACCTCAACAGGGAAGAGACTGGTGTGCGCTCTAGAGAATCTGGATGTGAAAGTTCACAGCAAAAAAGTTAGCCTCTGGACTCGTCAGTGCTGTTTAGCCTTTTCATATCCCTTGTTTTCCTTTTCCCTTGTATTGATGTATGACGATGTATGAAATGAAATAAAATCTGATTAAATTGACAAGCGACTTCTTTGACCGTTTGATTTGTAGAATTTATATTGTACTGGGGTGAGTCCAATAATGTTCGCCCTGTATAACATGCCCCACTACGTACTTTCTTAGGACAGGGCAAAGTGCAAAGCTTGAGCAACTTAACCGAGGTACTTGTTACCGTGAAGGGATTTACCGGGATATGGGACGAGCCAGGGTCTTTACTATTTTGTAGACGTTGTAGATACTAGGGCTGGTTAGTTCTGCTGAGCGGTCGTCCCCTCAACTGCCATGACAGCGACGTGGGCCACGTGGCTTACTCTGGTTGAGGAGTCGTGCATAGTGCTTTGCATGCCATAATGAACATCTTTTCAAATTCAGACTGAGTGGACAGAAATGTCCCCTAACCATAGCTATTATAAATAGGGCTTCGTCCTTCCATTTTTCACCTTTTACTGTGCTTAAAAACTGGTTGCCTGAGAGGAAATTCGACAAGTTTTCACGGCTGTCAGCGGTGGTGCTTGCGTTTTAAAGAAGCTTCGACCAACATTTGTCAAGGTATTTTCTTCCTCTAAACACCATTTTTACCGATTACTTGAATATGCGAACGCCCTTTTGGTGGACGGTTTGCTTTTCTCTTCTGTTAACTTTGGGGATAGCTATTTCGTCCCCCTATCTGTAACACCCCAACTTTTGGGATAATTACAATATAGTCCCGATTTGTACTGTTTTGTGAATTCTGTGAGCAGTAAATTTAATTTGACTATTCCGTGAGTGTACTTGACTATTGTATGTGATTTGCTCCGACTTGGGGAAATAATAATTTTCTGGCCGGATAAATCTTATTTTAATTAATTGGAGCTGGGGGATCTTACTAAACCCAATTCTGATTGATATATAAATTAATATCGTAATTTTTTAGATTTAACTGTGCAATAAAATAATTTTATATTTTTATAATATTATTTTATATTACAGTACCTACTGTCTCAAAAGCAATAAAAATCTGCTTCAGTTTGACCACAGATCTTTAAAAGTGTTGTGGGACCCGCGTTTAGGAAAAATAATCAACTGTGTTGACTGGACAATTTGTAACCAATGAGAGCAAGTCAACCAAAGTAGGCTTGACTTTCTAAACCAATAGGAATTGGACACCTAAGGAAGCATGTGTTTTCATTTGGACCGTTGGATGAAGACTTAATGATGAAGCCTTTAATCTAAGCCATTGATCTAATCAAAGGTGAGATTAGAATGATAGGTTTATGATCAAGTGATATCTACCTTAGATCTAATCTAGGGCTAAGGATTAAAGATGAACCAAGGGTTAGGATTAAGTCAACAATTGTAGGCTTGAAAATGGTTAGTAACCTAATTAAGCTTAATTCAACTAATCTAATTACTTAATTAGCATACTAAGTGAACTAGCTTAGTTATGAATTAATTATAATCTAAATACTAATTAGATATACTAATATTGATTAAAGGTTATAATATATGTTAATATATACTAAATTAATTAGTTATGTGATTAGTATGTTAATTTAGTTTGGTTAGGATAATTAACCTAACAAATTACCTAATTAACTAGCATGTAATTAGGAGTAATTTGGAAACAATTAGACCCCTAATTAGGTGAAGGAGCTGCACGGTTTTGGGCTGCCAAGGAGGAGGCAAGGTGGCTTGGTTCTACATGGTTCTAGAAGGATTCAATGACCTAAGCCACGTGCCTAACAAGTGTGAACACTTTGTGATATTTTGCATGCAAAATCAAACACTCAAGCTCCCTACACACTCTCATTCACTACCGTCTCCCTCCATATTCACTCTTCACTTTCTATTTCACCCTTATCACATTTTAACTATCCATTTCTCTATCTAAAATACCAAAAACTCAAGCAAACATTTCTCTCTCACTTTCTCTCTCTAATTCGCCAAGACACCTCACACACTCACCCAAGCCTTCATAATTTTATCCCATCACATTTCTTGAACCCAAATACCATTCTAAGCATCTTTCATTCACAAAGTTTTCCCAAATTCCTACTCTATCTTGCCTAAAATTCCACTTCTTGCTTACTTACTTAAGGGTAAGTTTGGTTTCTATGGTTCAAAACTGAAAATTTAATTTTTCTAACCATGTTTGTTCCATGGTTTTCCTATTTTGTACCTTGTATGTGTATTTACTAATTGTTTGAGAATTTTAGGAATTGTTTTGGAGCTTGTACGAAATTTGGAGAAAAGGAAGGAATCTAACCGATTAATTTGTCTACAAGAGGTAAGAGGGAGATTTAATCTCATCAACCCTAAGTGGTGATGAGAAAACGGATTGTGTTTGTGTGTAGAATCCATAAGGATTCGGTTGTATGGTTTATTTGTGATTTTTATTATTTTTGATTGTTTAAATGCTTTACTAATTGTGATCTTAATTTGCTATGCATGATTATAGCTTTTATTATTTTCGCTATGAATGATTATGGCTTTAAATATATTGTATGTGTTTTATATGTGATTATATAATTGTATGTATTTGTAACTATGTAATTATTTAAGTAGGATGTGAATAACATGTATGAAATGCATGAGTGTTCCAAAGAACACATTTGAGGCTCACGGCCTTCTCATAAAAATAGAGAACCAAAATGTTCTCACAATTTTCTAAATCAAGGATTTAATGAACCTAGGTAAATCATGGATGATTTAAGTTAATTATGGCCAATATGCCATTTAGTGTATAAACAAATGCCATTTTATTTTGATTTGGCCAACATGCCATTTTATTTACTAAGATAGGTTAGGTAATTATTTTATAACATAAATTGATTCCAAAGAATCATTGAGAAAATCAAAGGAATTAATTCTGTTCTAGAATTTTAACTTAGCAGAATTCAGTTTAAGTAAGAAATTAATCAGACACTTGAAAAGTACTAACGTAGGGCTCATACTGTAAATTTTGAAGCACGTTAGTGAATTTCAAAGTGAAATTATTGGGTAAAAATAAAATAAACTATATTTAGAGGAAAACGTTAAAAATACCTTATACTTTTGATTTTATAGGCAAAATCTTTGAAATTTATTAAAATCAAACGCATAAAATGAAAAGATTCCATACTATATTTATCACACAAGGAAAATACATTACGTATTTTAAAAGTACTAGATATAGTTTTACACATATTAAAAATGACAATTTTAAGCTATTCGGTTAAGAAAATGAATTAAAAATCCTACGCGATTGAGAAAATAACTCAAAAACAATTGACGATGTTTAAAAACGTCAAAATGTCTTTATGCGATTTAAAAACGTTTGTGAAAATGACGAGATTGTGAAAATGCGATAAAATTCTTACACGATTGAACAATACTGTGAGTTTTACTGTCGGGCCAAAGTGGTGGACCCAGACATGTTGTAGTGTAGTACTGTCAGGTGGGACGTACTATACTTTGTTATCTGGTGACTAGGGGTATTTTGGTAATTTCTCGTAAATATGGTAAATTTTGGATAATAGGGGTATTTCTGTAATTTTAGCTCATGTTTAGAGTGTTGTGCCAATTTGGGTTATAATTGGTGATTGATTGACGAGGCGAATTACATCGTGTTTGGTGTGATAAGCGTAGTGTGGTTCATTTATGAACTTGGAGGCATTAGTGTGCGGAGAATTCCACATGCGGACAGTGGGTTGCTCCTCTGGGCCGTGGTAACGGGCAACACACTAATGATCTTGACAAGCACTATTCTTAGTCAAGATCTTGAGGGGACTATTAAGTACTATGCCTGTGGTACACGACGTTGGACTGTGTACTGCTACACGATGTTTTGGACTGTGGGCTATAGACACAACGTTTGACAGTGCAATAGTTTGATTGGGCAGCCATAAAGTATTTTTAGTTTCTTTTCAGATCATTCTCTCATATATCCGTGTTTAGCTCTATGGAGTAGGAACGAGTCAGTGTGTGTATCATTCATCATCTGCATTTTTAATGTTCATGCATTATCTGCATTTTATTGTTTATCATAATCTTTGATAAATTGTATGATTAAATGTTTTATTATACTATGCATGATATTATTGTATGTGTTATTTATATATATCACTTGTTATCTTGTACATGATGTATTGGTATGTACTGTTGTGATAACTATTTTGTACTGTCGTTTTCTTTATTGCCATGCGGGTAGTGATGTAGATTGTCTCACCTCTCTATATGTTTTCTCGATATTACTATATTCTTTCCGTAAAGAGTTTGAGGTAGAGGAGGATCAGCCTCTTGAGGTACAGTACCCTGACGAGCAACAGTCGGGCGATTTATACGAGGAGGAGGAACCGGTAGATCATACCGATCGTCAAGACTGATCTTGAGATCATGGCACTGCCAGGATTCTTCGGGTTCGTGAGACTGGAGTTTCACGGGGGTTCCGAGGCGTAGCGTATGCATGCTGACCGAGGGACAGTAGCTTATGTGGGACAGTTGACTGTGTCCCTATATAGGGAGTATAATGGGGAGGTCATATTCACTACTATGCTTTATTTACATTTAGAGTTACCTTTAACCATTAGGCGTTATTGGCAGAGAGTTTTCCATGCGCCTAGTGAGCTTAGTAGTGAGTCGACAGCTCGAACTCATGTCCGAAGTGCTGTGAGATCTCATAGATGCACACTTTTCGATGGTTATTCTGGAGGTGACGGATGGTGATTCATCGGAGGGTTTGATATCTACTGGGATGCACTTGGGCAGTACTATGTTTTAGCTTTGTGTCAACTCTTTACTGTTTTATTAAATACATGTAGTTGTAAATTATGTTTGTACTAAAAGAGAATCATATGTATATTATGGTGAGTTTATGGTTGCTATATCTTATGTTTCGTGTTATTTTATTTAATGTTATAATTATAAAAAGAAAAAAAAATATTCCGCAAATATTATGTAAGTATCAAATGTTTTACAACTTGGGTAGAGTTTTTATTTTTATTTTATTTCATTGCATTCATAAATGTGACATTCCCACAAGGGTGTTACATTAGTTGGTATCAGAGCCCAAGTTAGAGTCTTTTTGGGTTGTGGTTAGGTCTGTTTTTGCTTGTGTTGTGTGAATCTCTGTGATTTGTTTCCGAAGGGTTACATCTGACATTGTTTTGTCTTATTGAAGAAAGAAGATGTCTGGAGGAAGAGGAAAAGTGAATCCAATGACTGCAGTTGCGGAGGCTATTCAGCAAATGGCAGCAGTGATTGCTCAGCAAAATCTGCAAAATCAAAGAGCAGCCCAACATCAACATGCGACTGCTGATGCTTTGAATTTGTCCGAGTTCAGACGCAACAATCCGCCACAGTTTAGAGGCGAGTTCGACCCTGAAAAGGCAAGTCTTTGGATTCAAGACTTGGAACGAATATTCGAAGGAATGGGGTGCGCGGAGAATAAGAAGGTAACGTTTGCTGTGTATATGCTGAGAGGAGATGCTGAGAACTGGTGGAGGAATACCCACCAATTGTTACAAGCGGAAGGAACTGAGATCACCTGGGAGGTGTTTTGTGAAGTATTCCTGGAGAAGTACTTTCTCGGTACTGCTCGACATGCCAAGGAAATGAAATTTCTGGGTCTGCGTCAAGGGAATATGACTGTGGGAGAATATGCTGTAAAATTTGAGAGTTTGTCACAATTCTCGAGGTATTTTCAGAACCAACCAGATGAGGTATGGAAGTGCCAGAAGTTTGAAGACGGGTTAAGAATGGAGTTGAGACGTGCAGTGTTACCGATGAGAATGAGGGAATTTCCTATGTTGATAGACACTTGTCGAAGACTCGAGGCATTGGAGCCGTCTCGAGATCAAAGGAATCGTAATTTTGGGCTGACTAGGTTCCAAAGAGGAAGTAGTAGCAGTGGTGGTATGTTTCAGAGAAAGCCTTATGCGAGACCGTCGGGGAGTCAACCTCAACGTCCATCTGTTAGGGGAAGTTATGGTGGAAATCGACCTGCTCAGAATGTGGCGTTTACGCCAACCTGTTTTAAATGTGGCAAGAGTGGCCATATATCTACAGATTGTCCGATCAGGGGAACGATCTGTTTTAACTACAAGAAGCCTGGACATGTTTCTAGAGATTGCACTCAGCCAGAGAGGAAGCCTGCAGTGAGGAATGTTCGTGCTACTCAACCAAGATCTGGAGGGAGAGTGTATACAATGACCGGAACTGAAGCTTCTCAGTCTGAGGATCTTATACAAGGGGAAGGTGTCATTGAAGGTAATCACCTGACTTTGCTATATGATTCGGGTGCAACACACTCATTTATTGCATATGATTGTGTGGAACGTTTGAAACTGCCTGTGTCTTCTCTGAGTTTTCAATTGATTGTTTCTACACCGACTGCCAAGCCTGTTGTTACATCCAAGATATGCATGAACTGTCCTGTGGTTATAAAGGATCGTAAGTTTTCGGTCAACTTGATTTGTTTACCTCTTGTTGAGATAGACATAATATTAGGAATGGATTGGTTATCTTCTAACCATATCCTTATAGACTGTGCGAGTAAGGCCATAGTTTTTCCTAAGGAAGAAAGTTCTGGATTCTTGACTGCTGTAAAGGTCAAGTCATTGTTGAGGGATGGAGCTCAAGGGTTCATGTTGCTGTCTTCTTTGGAAGTCAAGTCTGAGAAGGATGTGAGTACTGTTCCTGTCGTCAATGAGTTTCCAGAGATTTTTCCTGATGATGTACCTGGTTTGTCACCGGAAAGGGAGATCGAATTCTCTATCGACTTAGTACCTGGAGCCGGTCCTATTTCGATTGCACCGTACCGAATGTCACCGGTAGAGTTGGCAGAGTTGAAGAAGCAATTGGAGGAACTGTTGGAGAAGCAGTTTGTGCGACCTAGTGTTTCACCATGGGGAGCACCAGTGTTGCTAGTCAAAAAGAAGGATGGAACTTCGCGTCGTTGTGTAGATTATCAACAGCTGAACAAGGTGACTATAAAGAACAAGTATCCGCTACCGAGGATTGATGATTTGATGGATCAATTGAAGGGAGCCGCTGTATTCTCTAAGATAGATCTGAGATCAGGTTATCATCAGATTCGTGTCAAGGCCGATGATGTACCCAAAACAGCTTTCCGAACTCGTTATGGGCATTATGAGTATCAAGTGATGCCGTTCGGAGTGACGAATGCTCCTGCGATATTCATGGACTATATGAATAGGATTTTTCATCCGTACTTAGACAGATTTGTTGTTGTCTTTATCGATGACATTCTGATCTATTCTCAAAGTCAAGAAGAGCATGCTGAACATCTCAGTATAGTTCTCCAGATTTTGAAGGAGAAGAAGCTGTTTGCAAAGTTGTCAAAATGCGAGTTTTGGTTGGACGAAGTTCAATTTTTAGGTCACGTAATTTCCAAGGAAGGTATCGCGGTAGACCCATCAAAGGTGGAGACTGTTTTACAGTGGGAAAGGCCTAAGACTGTGACCGAGGTTCGAAGCTTTGTTGGATTAGCTGGATATTATAGAAGATTTATTGAAGGTTTTTCCAAGATAGCTGGACCACTTACACAACTCACGAGGAAGAGTCAAGCTTTCGATTGGACGGAGGAACGTGAAGCGAGTTTTCAAGAACTGAAGAAAAGATTAACGACTGCACCAGTGTTAATTTTGCCGGATCCTAACAAATCTTTTGAGGTGTATTGTGATGCATCTTATCAGGGGTTAGGATGTGTGTTGATGCAGAATCGGAATGTGGTAGCTTATGCTTCAAGACAGTTGAAGGTTCATGAGAGGAACTACCCAACGCACGATTTGGAGCTAGCTGCAGTAGTTTTTGCGTTGAAAGTGTGGAGGCATTTTCTGTATGGGGCTATGTTCAATGTCTTTAGTGATCACAAGAGCTTAAAATACTTGTTTGATCAAAGAGAATTGAATATGAGACAGAGGCGATGGTTGGAATTTTTGAAGGATTATGATTTTCAGCTTCAATACCATCCAGGAAAAGCGAATGTAGTGGCAGATGCTTTAAGCAGAAAGGTAGTTAGTGTTTCTACTATGATGATTAAAGAGGAGGAGTTGATGAAGCAATTCAGAGATCTATGGTTATTAATAGAATTGGTACCTAGAAAGATTCGTCTAAGTAGAGTTGTGGTTTTGAATGACTTGTTGGAGATAATAAAGGAGAAACAAGATGTAGATGCGTTTTTACAGAACGAGAAGGAATTGTTGAAGTAAGGTCATAAAGCGACGGTGGAGGAAGGATCTGATGGAATCTTGAGGTTTAAGGGAAGAGTATGTATACCTGATGATCCCGAACTCAAGAGAGCGATCTTGGATGAAGCTCATACAAGTAATTTGAGTATGCATCCGGGGATGACGAAGATGTATCAAGACTTGAAGTGACTGTTTTGGTGGCCAAGAATGAAGAGAGATGTAGCTGAACGTGTGGCGTCTTGTCTTGTCTGTCAGAAGGCAAAGGTGGAACACCAAAGGCCTGCTGGTATGTTACAACCTTTGACTATTCCAGAGTGGAAGTGGGATAGTATTTCGATGGATTTCGTTACTGGACTTCCAAGGACGAGGAAAGGTCATGATTCGATATGGGTTATAGTTGATAGGCTTACGAAATCAGCGCATTTCCATTGGAACGCTTAACCCAGATATATATCGACGAAGTTGTTAGACTTCATGGTGTGCCGGTAAGTATAGTTTTTGATAGAGATCCGAGGTTTACATCAAGACTCTGGCAAAGTTTGCAAGAAGCCATGGGGACTAAATTGCGATTGAGTTCTGCAAACCATCCGCAGACTGATGGTCAGACGGAGAGAACGATTCAGTCGTTGGAAGATCTGTTGCGTGCTTGTGTGTTGGAACAGCAAGGGAGTTGGGATGAATTTCTGTCTTTGATAGAATTCACTTACAACAATAGTTTTCACTCGAGCATAGGAATGGCGCCCTATGAAGCACTTTATGGACGATGGTGCCGAACACCTTTGTGTTGGTATCAGGATGGAGAAAGTATGACTATTGGTCCTGATCTTGTGCAGCAGACTACAGAAAAAGTGAAGATGATACAAGAAAAGATGCGAACAACTCAGAGCCGTCAGAAAAGTTATGCTGATAAACGAATACGACCTTTGGAATTTGAAGAAGGCGATCATGTGTTCTTGTGGGTTACGCCTACGACTGGTGTCGGAAGAGTTCTTAAATCAAGGAAGCTTACACCTAAGTTCATAGGACCTTATCAGATTATTCGTCGGATTGGTCCTGTAGCTTATCAAATAGCTTTACCGACTTTTCTATCCAATCTCCATAATGTATTTCATGTGTCTCAGTTGAGGAAATACATTCCCGATCCAACCCATGTGATACAACCTGATGAAGTACAGCTGAAGGATAATTTGACGTATGAAACACTTCCTGTTAGAATTGAGGACAGGAGAGTGAAACAACTTCGAGGGAAGATGATTGAACAGGTGAAGGAAGTGTGGAATAATGTAACGAGAGATGCTATATGGGAATTAGAGGATAGGATGAGGGAGCAATACCCTCAATTGTTTGATGTATGATGAATTTCGGGGACGAAATTCTTATTAGTAGGGGAGAGTTGTAACACCCCAACTTTTGGGATAATTACAATATATTCCCGATTTGTACTGTTTTGTGAATTCTGTGAGCAGTAAATTTAATTTGACTATTCTGTGAGTGTACTTGACTATTGTATGTGATTTGCTCCGACCTGGGGAAATAATAATTTTCTGGCCGGATAAATCTTATTTTAATTAATTGGAGCAGGGGGATCTTACTAAACCCAATTCTGATTGATATATAAATTAATATCGTAATTTTTTAGATTTAACTGTGTAATAAAATAATTTTATATTTTTATAATATTATTTTATATTACAACCTACTATCTCAAAAATAGTAAAAATCTGTTTCGGTTTGACCACAGATCTTTAAAAGTGTTGTGGGACCCGCGTTTAGGAAAAACAGTCAACTGTGCTGATTGGACAATTTCTAACCAATGAGAGCAAGTCAACCAAAGTAGGCTTGACTTTCTAAACCAATAGGAATTGGACACCTAAGGAAGCATGTGTTTTCATTTGGACCGTTGGATGAAGACTTAATGATGAAGCCTTTAATCTAAGCCATTGATCTAATCAATGGTGAGATTAGAATGATAGGTTTATGATCAAGTGATATCTACCTTAGATCTAATCTAGGGCTAAGGATTAAAGATGAACCAAGGGTTAGGATTAAGTCAACAATTGTAGGCTTGAAAATGGTTAGTAACCTAATTAAGCTTAATTCAACTAATCTAATTACTTAATTAGCATACTAAGTGAACTAGCTTAGTTATGAATTAATTATAATCTAAATACTAATTAGATATACTAATATTGATTAAAGGTTATAATATATGTTAATATATACTAAATTAATTAGTTATGTGATTAGTATGTTAATTTAGTTTGGTTAGGATAATTAACCTAACAAATTACCTAATTAACTAGCATGTAATTAGGAGTAATTTGGAAACAATTAGACCCCTAATTAGGTGAAGGAGCTGCACGGTTTTGGGCTGCCAAGGAGGAGGCAAGGTGGCTTGGTTCTACATGGTTCTAGAAGGATTCAATGACCTAAGCCACGTGCCTAACAAGTGTGAACACTTTGTGATATTTTGCATGCAAAATCAAACACTCAAGCTCCCTACACACTCTCATTCACGGCTGCTGTCCTCCATATTCACTCTTCACTTTCTATTTCACCCTTATCACATTTTAACTATCCATTTCTCTATCTAAAATACCAAAAACTCAAGCAAACATTTCTCTCTCACTTTCTCTCTCTAATTCGGCCAACACCCTCACACACTCACCCAAGCCTTCATAATTTTATCCCATCACATTTTTTGAACCCAAATACCATTCTAAGCATCTTTCATTCACAAAGTTTTCCCAAATTCCTACTCTATCTTGCCTAAAATTCCACTTCTTGCTTACTTACTTAAGGGTAAGTTTGGTTTCTATGGTTCAAAACTGAAAATTTAATTTTTCTAACCATGTTTGTTCCATGGTTTTCCTATTTTGTACCTTGTATGTGTATTTACTAATTGTTTGAGAATTTTAGGAATTGTTTTGGAGCTTGTACGAAATTTGGAGAAAAGGAAGGAATCTAACCGATTAATTTGTCCACAAGAGGTAAGAGGGAGATTTAATCTCATCAACCCTAAGTGGTGATGAGAAAACGGATTGTGTTTGTGTGTAGAATCCATAAGGATTCGGTTGTATGGTTTATTTGTGATTTTTATTGTTTTTGATTGTTTAAATGCTTTACTAATTGTGATCTTAATTTGCTATGCATGATTATAGCTTTTATTATTTTTGCTATGAATGATTATGGCTTTAAATATATTGTATGTGTTTTATATGTGATTATATAATTGTATGTATTTGTAACTATGTAATTATTTAAGTAGGATGTGAATAACATGTATGAAATGCATGAGTGTTCCAAAGAACACATTTGAGGCTCACGGCCTTCTCATAAAAATAGAGAACCAAAATGTTCTCACAATTTTCTAAATCAAGGATTTAATGAACCTAGGTAAATAATGGATGATTTAAGTTAATTATGGCCAATATGCCATTTAGTGTATAAACAAATGCCATTTTATTTTGATTTGGCCAACATGCGATTTTATTTACTAGGTTAGGTAATTATTTTATAACATAAATTGATTCCAAAGAATCATTGAGAAAATCAAAGGAATTAATTCTGTTCTAGAATTTTAACTTGGCAGAATTCAGTTTAAGTAAGAAATTAATCAGACACTTGAAAAGTACTAACGTAGGGCTCATACTGTAAATTTTGAAGCACGTTAGTGAATTTCAAAGTGAAATTATTGGGTAAAAATAAAATAAACTATATTTAGAGAAAAATGTTAAAAATACCTTATACTGATTTTATAGGCAAAATGCTGCCGAAATTTATTAAAATCAAACGCATAAAATGAAAAGATTCCATACTATATTTATAGCACAAGGAAAATACATTACGTATTTTAAAAGTACTAGATATAGTTTTACACATATTAATGACAATTTTAAGCTATTCGGTTAAGAAAATGAATTAAAAATCCTACGCGATTGAGAAAATAACTCAAAAACAATTGACGATGTTTAAAAACGTCAAAATGTCTTTACGCGATTTAAAAACGTTTGTGAAAATGACGAGATTGTGAAAACGCGATAAAATTCTTACGCGATTGAACAATACTGTGAGTTTTGCTGTCGGGCCAAAGTGGTGGACCCAGACATGTTGTAGTGTAGTACTGTCAGGTGGGACGTACTATACTTTGTTATCTGGTGACTAGGGGTATTTTGGTAATTTCTCGTAAATATGGTAAATTTTGGATAATAGGGGTATTTCTGTAATTTTAGCTCATGTTTAGAGTGTTGTGCCAATTTGGGTTATAATTGGTGAATGATTGACGAGGCGAATTACACCGTGTTGGTGTGATAAGCGTAGTGTGGTTCATTTATGAACTTGGAGGCATTAGTGTGCGGAGAATTCCACATGCGGACAGTGGGTTGCTCCTCTGGGCCGTGGTAACGGGCAACACACTAATGATCTTGACAAGCACTATTCTTAGTCAAGATCTTGAGGGGACTATTAAGTACTATGCCTGTGGTACACGACGTTGGACTGTGTACTGCTACACGATGTTTTGGACTGTGGGCTATAGACACAACGTTTGACAGTGCAATAGTTTGATTGGGCAGCCATAAAGTATTTTTAGTTTCTTTTCAGATCATTCTCTTATATATCCGTGTTTAGCTCCATGGAGTAGGAACGAGTCAGTGTGTGTATCATTCATCATCTGTATTTTTAATGTTCATGCATTATCTGCATTTTATTGTTTATCATAATCTGTGATAAATTGTATGATTAAATGTTTTATTATACTATGCATGATATTATTGTATGTGTTATTTATATATATCACTTGTTATCTTGTACATGATGTATTGGTATGTACTGTTGTGATAACTGTTTTGTACTGTCGTTTTCTTTATTGTCATGCGGGTAGTGATGTAGATTGTCTCACCTCTCTATATGTTTTCTCGATATTACTATATTGTTTCCGTAAAGAGTTTGAGGTAGAGGAGGATCAACCTCTTGAGGTACAGTACCCTGACGAGCAATAGTCGAGCGATTTATACGAGGAGGAGGAACCGGTAGATCATACCGATCGTCAAGACTGATCTTGAGATCATGGCACTGCCAGGATTCTTCGGGTTCGTGAGACTAGAGTTTCACGGGGGTTCCGAGGCGTGGCGTATGCATGCTGACCGAGGGACAGTAGCTTATGTTGGACGGTTGACTGTGTCCCTATGTAGGGAGTATGACGGGGAGGTCATATTCACTACTATGCTTTATTTACATTTAGAGTTACCTTTGACCATTAGGCGTTATTGGCAGGGAGTTTTCCATGCGCCTAGTGAGCTTAGTAGCGAGTCGACAGCTCGGACTCGTGTCCGAAGTGCTGTGAGATCTCATAGATGCACACTTTTCGATGGTTATTCTGGAGGTGACGGTTGGTGATTCATCGGAGGGTTTGATATCTACTGGGATGCACTTGGGCAGTACTATGTTTTAGCTTTGTGTCAACTCTTTACTGTTTTATTAAATACATATAGTTGTAAATTATGTTTGTACTAAAAGAGAATCATATGTATATTATGGTGAGTTTATGGTTGCTATATCTTGTGTTTCATGTTATTTTATTTAATGTTATAATTATAAAAGGAAAAAAAAATATTCCGCAAATATTATGTAAGTATCAAATGTTTTACAACTTGGGTAGAGTTTTTATTTTAATTTTATTTCATTGCATTCATAAATGTGACATTCCCACAAGGGTGTTACACTTTCCAATGGCGTTGCCTGATGATGCACCTCCCCTACTGCGCCGCGTACGGCGATCGGGGGTGTCCTTCTGAGGCTTAAGTCTCGGTGGGTGCAGAGGTCGGTGCGTGGGTGTTAGCTTGCTGCTTACCCACTGCCATATTTGGATGTTTTGAACATCTTTGGTTCTGACCCTAGGCCTCTGTGTGTCTTCCAAGTAACTAAATGGCCAGAAGAAGGCGGCCAAGAGGTGAAGCTCCAGCCGCGACCTCGGATCAACAAGTGGAGCAAGAGATTAGGATTCGCCGAGGTCCTTTGTTGCCCTATACATGGGTTGCAGACGATGCCTATGACAGGATATCCCGTTATGTGTCCGGCGCTGAACTAGATAGGCTGAAAGAATACCTGGAGCTAACCGAGGGCGGTGAAAGGGACGATGAGTTCGTGATTTTGTCCCCAGGGAGAGAACGAGTATGTTAGACCCGTGAAGAAGGTGAGCACTTCATGTATCTCTACGAGGACTTTTTCATGTGGTTTGGACTACGGCTTCCCTTGAATGATTTTCATATTGCTATTCTCCGGACTCTTCATGCTGCCCCTAGTCAAATTCATCCTAACGGCTGGGCAAACATCCTGGCCTTCGAAAGAATATGCCGGGTAGTTGGGTTGCGATGCTCTGACGGGGCATTCTTTTATTTCCATACCCGGTATTCAACCCTTGGAGCTCGTGCTCGACAGCAGTCTTGGCTCTCAGTTCGATCCCGGCAAGGAAGGGCTGTATTTTTGCCGTACTTGGAGAGTTACAAAGACTTCAAGGAGAAATTCTTCAAATTGAAGGCAGCGATCGGTAGTCGTCCCTTTTGGCTGGGTAATGGTGAGGAGATGGTATTCAGTCTTTACTAGAATTCGGTGACATGGAGTATCCCTACTCAATCGTTTGAGAAGGAGATCAACTAGCTCACTGATGAAGAGGTTGAATGTGTGAACTTCTTCGACATGTGGGTTGAAGAGGTCGGCAAGATCCGGCCTAAAGATATTTTAGATAGCCCGGATGATGATGAACTCTGGATTGTGCTAGGTAACGTCAGTCAGCTGTGGTGTATATTTAAATGCCTAATGTTTTAATGCATCTGACTTTTGCTTCTATGTTTTGCAGAGAGCTTAGCCGAGATGGTGGGTGGTGATTCTTTGGCTATTTTGGAGGCACTTAGGGCAAGGAATTCTGATGTTCCAATGAGTCCTCTAGTGGGCTTTATGCCGTCCCCGATGAGCACAATCCCCGAGGTTCCTTATGAGGAGGTTGAACCTATCAATATGGATGACTCTCCTGAATCACCTCGGGGACGCAAGAGGGCGGCGTTGGAAGAAGGGCAGTCTAGCAGCCGGAGTAAGAGGATAGCGACAGAAGAAATTTCTGGGCCAATAGAGCTGTTCCAGGAGGAAGCAGATCCTCGGGAATTTATTGACTTCAATATCCTTAATGAAGAGGTTGTGGATCACTTCGCCCGACGCAGTCCAAAAGAAGCTTTGTTGGCTTTCCAAAACATGGGGATCCATATTACTGCCGAAGCTCGATTCTTAGAGCTCGCCCTCGAGGATCGCGAATGAGAAATGTCGGACAAACTGGCCTTGGCCAAGAGTGGTGAAACCAAAGCTCTGAAGGATTTGGAGGAGTCTTCAAAGGCCAAAGATGAAGCTTTACTTCGGGTAAAGGAGTTAGAAACTGAAGTAGCTGCTTTGAAGGGTGCCAGCAAAGCAAAGGAGGCCGCCCTGACCAAGCAGCAGAAGCAGATTGCCGCGCTCCGGGCTGAAAGTGATAATTCTCGAGCCAAGTCTCGGTGGTGTGAGGCTAAGATTACCACTCTGCAGGCCGATGTTAACCAGATGATATCGTTGTGCACAAAGATAAAAGAAGATCAATTCAGCAACGCTGTCAGCCAAGTTCAACATTTCAACCCCGGGGTTGCATTGGTTTTGGATGGACTTGACTCCGGAAAGGTCGTTCGGGAGTGATCTCTCGTAGCTCCTCGTGTGGCTTCTTCAGGGTTGCAAACTAGGGTTTTTTTTTTTTTTGATCCTCCTGCGCGAGGTCTTGCTTTATCTGTACCACGGTTTTTGTAAACAACTCAGATTTTGGTGTTAATCAATTATTGTTATTCTTGCTGACCGAGATGCCATATTCTTTATTCTTAGTAAAACTGCTTTAAACCTTGGCTTAGGATCCGATGTCCAGAAGAATCCGGCATTTAAGATCCGTGCCGAAGGTAAAAAACAATGCCCGGGGTCCTTTTAAGGATACCGCATGATGATGTTTTTTTTAAAAGACTAGTCCTTCCCGAGGTCATTTCGTGCTTTTAGTTTGGTGCTAGAATTTTCCCAATATAGGATTTTTCTATTGCACGGACTATGTAACACATCTCGGTTGGTACTATGAAGTAATTCAAAACTTAAGAACTGAATTGAATAAATGGCACAATAGAAGAAATAACAATTACTTTATTGAATATCAAAATTAGCGTTTCATAATAATTCTGGGCAGATCAAACAAAGTTTAACTAGGAGACTAGGCCTGACAAGGCACTTAGCTGTAGTATTTTCTAAGTTTGTCTGCGTTCCAAAAATTTTTTATCGGCCTCTCTGTCAAAGTCACTAGGGTATAAGCTCCTTTGCCGGTGCTGATTACTATGCGGTAGGGACCTTCCCAGTTAGGGGCTAGTTTTCCTTGGGAGGCATTCCTTCCACCGACATTGACTTTGCGGAGTACCAAGTCGCCCGGCTGGAATCTTCTCGGGATGACCTTCAGGTTGTACCGAGATGCCGTTCTCTGCTTGATCGCGGCGTCTCGTATATGGGCAATGCGTCTCCTTTCCTCCAACAAGTCCAAGTCTTCCCTGATTAAACCGGGGTTATCATCCTGCGAGAAGTTCTGAGAACGCCAGCTTAGTTCTCCAATTTCCACTGGGATCATGGCCTCACATCCGAATGTTAGCTTGAAAGGAGTTTCGCCCATCGAGGAGTGGGGAGTAGTTCGGTAGGCCCAAAGGACGTGGTCCAACTGCTCGGCCCAATTCCCTTTTGCCTCATCTAACCTTCTCTTCAAACCTTGGACTATGATCCGATTTGCGGCTTCGGCCTGCCCGTTTGTCCTGGGGTTCTCGATTGCGCTACAATGATGTTTTATTTTCAGCCCAGAAAGTAGTTCTTCGAACCTCTTGTCTTTAAACTGCATCCCATTATCCGTAACAATTGACTCCAGAACACCGAATCTGGTAATAATGTGACGCCAAGTAAATTTCTGAACTCGAGCCGAGGTAATAGTGACAACGGGCTCAACTTCAATCCACTTGGTAAAGTAATCCACCGCAACAATCAAGAATTTCAGCAGCCCGGGAGCCTGAGGGAACGAACCCAGGATGTCCATTCCCCACTGATAAAAGGGCCAGGGTATGGACATTGTGGATAATTCTTTAGGCGGGGCGTGATAGTGATCCGAATGCCGCTGGCACTTGTCACATACTTGAACATGTGCAAGAGCATCTACGTCCATCGTCGGCCAGTAGTAACCTACCCTGAGAGCCTTTAAAGCTAAGGCTTTCCCTCCCAGATGGTGTCCACAACTCCCTTCATGGACTTCGGCCAAAACATATTTAGCTTCTTTCGGCGTAAGGCACTTAAGGAGGGGTAAGGAAAATCCACGTCGGTAAAGCTGCCCATTATAGATAGTGTACCTGACTGCGGTTCTTTTTAGCCTAGATGCTTCCTTTAGGTCATCAGGGAGGCTGCCGGACTATAAGTACTCCACCAACGGCGTAGTCCAAACGTGTTCCTCCCTGTCCACCTGGAATATTGCCATGTCGGTGATTGATGGCTATTGGATGACTTCCTGGATAACAGAGCGGTTATTGCCCGGACTTTTAGTGCTAGCCAATTTAGACAAGAGATCGGCCCTTGAATTCTACTCTCTCGGGATGTGTTCTAGCTGTACTGACTGAAAACTTGAGAGAAGCTGCTTTACTTTCGACAAATACCTCTGTAAAAGTGGCTCTTTTGCTTGATAATCACCTCGGATCTGTGAAGTTACGAGTTGGGAGTTACTGCACAGTTGAAGTTTGGTGGCTCCCAAGTCCCTAGCCATCGTTAGTCTGGCAATGCATGCTTCATATTGGGCTTGATTGTTCGAGGTAGGAAACTCGAACCTAAGGGAATTTTCAATGGTGACCCCGTCGGAACTTTTAATTATCACCCCGGCGCAACTCCCTTTTGGGTTTGAGGACCCATCAACGAACACGATCCATTGTTTTTCTTTGGCTTTATTTGTTTTCGAGGTTGATTCTGCTAGAAAATCCGAGAGTGCTTACGCCTTGATTGCTACTCTGGGTTCGTAGGTGATTCCAAACTCGAAAAGCTCAATGGACCATGCAATCATCCTTCCTGCCAAGTCCGGTTTGTGCAATATCTGTCGGATAGGCTGGTCTGTTCTTACCACCACCGGGTGGCATTGGAAGTACTATCTCAGCCTTCTGGCCGCAATGATGAGTGCGAATGCGATCTTCTCAATCTTCTGATATCGGAGCTTGGGGCCTTGCAATACTTTGCTCACAAAATAGACCGGCTTCTAGACACCATCGGATTCTCTGACAAGTACTGCACTAACGGCTTCCTCATGAATGGAGAGGTATATGTACAGCGTTTCTCCTGGCTCTGGTCTTGTAAGAATTGGGGGGATGACAAGATATTCTTCAAGGAGATGAACGTGTTCTCGCACTCCTGAGTCCATTCAAACCTAGTCCCCTTTTTCAATGATTTGAAAAGTGGGAGGGATTTGTGAGCGGCTCCAGCCAAGAAACACGTAAGATCCGCGATTCACCCATTTAGCTGCTATACTTCTTTCACATTCCGGGGGCTGTGCATGTCAAGCACGGCCTTACACTTGTCGGGGTTTGCCTCAATTCCCCGGTGTGTCAACATAAAACCAAGAAACTTTCCAGGCTGAACCCCGAATGCACACTTCTCCGGGTTAAGCCTCATTCTAAATCCGAGGTATAGGATCCTGACACTGAGGTCTTGACTATCATATCGTCGATGTAGACCTCTAGCATTCTCCCTATCTGATTCTCAAATACCCTGTTCATCATTCTCTGATATGTAGCTCCGGCATTCTTCAACCCAAAAGGCATTACTTTGTAGCAGTAACTTGCCTTTTCAGTGATGAACGCGGTTTTATCCTCGTCCCCGGGGTACATCGAAATCTGATTGTACCCGGAGTATGCGTCCATGAAAGACAGTAGTTGGAAACTGGAGGAACTATCAACCAGCTTGTCCACATTAGGGAGGGGGTATGGATCCTTAGGGCATGCCTTGTTCAGGTCGGTGTAGTCCACACACATCCTCCACTTGCCGTTGGATTTCTTAACCAAGACAACGTTGGACAGCCAGGTGGTATATGCGATCTCCCTGATGAATCCGGTGTTCAGGAGCTCTTTTACTTGTCCTTCAATGACTTGCTGCCTTTCTGGGCCAACCTTCCTCTTCTTTTGAGAGATGGGTTTTGCATCTCGTTTAATAGATAAACTATGACAGATGAAAGCGAGGTCAATTCCAGGCATATCAGCAGATGTCCAGGCAAAAAGATCTTTATTTTCTTGCAAGAGTTTTACCAATTGAACTTTCTCCTACTCGTCGAGGTTCGCCCCAATTTTGGTTGTGTGACTAAGTTCATCACCAAGCTGCAACGGGATCAAGTCTCCATTGGGCTGGGGTCTAGTACCTCGAATTTCTTCTCGTGCATCCAGTTCGGTCATCAAAACATTTACTTGGTGGGTTGGAATGGGTGTGCGTGCCTTCTTGTTCCTGGATGCCCTATTGATTTTCAGACTTTCGTTGTAGCATTTGCGGGCTGCAATCTGATCGCCCTTGACCGTGACCACTTTATTATCCCGGTTACGGAATTTCATGGCTTGGTGGACGGTGGAGATTACAGCGGCCATGCTGTTCAACGTAGGACGCCCCAAAATGATGTTGTAGGCCGAGGGACAATCCACAACCAAGAATCTCACCTTCACGGTTCTATACGCGCTATCGTCACCCAAGGTCAGGAAAGTATCGAAGTACCCAACCAGGGTGATCTTTGTTGCCAAGTGGCCTCAATACTCAAGAGGGGGGTGAATTGAGTAAGTAAAATAAGTTAGCAAATCTTTTGCAAATCGTTTGATAACTAATTTTCGTTGAAGCTATTGAATGATTAGAGATGATTGGATGAATGAGATGAATCCACTTACTTATAAATGTGATAATCTACGGAGACAATATCCAAGAAAATTAATGAAATAGTGCACAAAATAAATAGAGGAGGGTTTAGAGAAAACAAACACGGTCATTTATCTTGGTTCGATCACCAATCCACTTGTGATCTACGTCCAGTCCCCAAGCAACAACTTGAGATTTTCCACTATATCTTCAAGCTTCAATGGGTGCTTGAAAACCACTATAACCTTGAGCACTCAACGCTATGGGATACCTCACCCTAATGCTTGAGCCTCTATTTTCTAAGGGATACCTCACCCTAATGCAGTTTGGAGGGATGCCTCACCCTCTCTACAGAATTTACAGAGATTGAATAGGTAGAAACTCTCTTCAAAGAGCAGATATTACAACTGGAAATTCAACGAGTATATGATTCACGGTTTACGCTCAGAAACAGAGTATTAATGGAGGAATAGATGAAAACTCATTTTTAATGCTTAACCAAGATTTTTCAGATTGATTGTCTAACCCCCATAAATGCCCAACAACTTCTATTTATAAGTCATTGAAGATTAGAGCCGTTGGGAGGTGGTTGGAGCATTAAATGTTATGCCACTATCCATTAATTTCTGTTTCTGGAAACCTTCCTTATTTGAATAAGAGATTTCTTATTCGAATAACGCTTGAAATAGCTTCAGCGTGTTTTCCTCTGTAATGTGTTATTCGAATAACATCCTGGTTATTCGAATAACCAGTTAAATGTTTGATTTCTGAGAAAACACGTTATTCGAATAATATTCATGTTATTCGAATAACTCATTCGAATAAATGAGCTTCTGAGTTCTTGTTATTCGAATAACAACATCATTATTCGAATAACCAAATAAACATGGTTTTATTTGAAAGCCCTGTTATTCGAATAACAACTTGTTATTCGAATAACCAATTAAACATGGTTTTTTCTAAAACGCTTGTTATTCGAATAACAATTCTGTTATTCGAATAACCAATTCATAAACTGACTTCCTAAAATGTGTTATTCGAATAACACTTCTGTTATTCGAATAACCTATTCGTGCCAAAACACTTTTGAATCATTTATTCGAATAATGCATGGCTTTATTCGAATAAATCCTTTCTTGAGTGATTAATTTGGAATCTCTGACTTGTGTTATTTGAATAAGGAACCCCTTATTCGAATAATACATATGAAAAATATGTTTTGAGCCTTTTTAAATGTTGCTCTTGATTCCATATGATCTTGTAGGTTTATGGACACGAAGTGGTTAATTCTTTGGAAGTTAAAAACCATATTGAAGCCTTGAAAACTTGTGTGCTATTTCGAAACGCAAGATTAAGCTTATTTGTGAATCTTTATATACCTTTACAAAAAGATTAAAGTCCTAAGAGCTATACTTGATGGTCTTGATAATCTTGGACTTGATCTTGCAACATCTTTGAGTTTGTTATCATCAAAACACATTCTTAATCAGATACATGCCAGTCACATTCTCCCCCTTTTTGATGATGACAAACAACCATTGAGAGAAAGTTAGTTCATTTGTAAATTGGAAAGCACAGTATTAATCATGGAGACTTACTCCCCCTCTAGTTTGTAAGAGGAGCATAAATTATCAGAGACAAGCGCAGCTCCCCCTTTCTTTTAGAGTTTCTTGATCCTTTTCAAATTAGTCTTTCTGATCTGTCTTTTCTCAACACAATCTCCAAAACCAAAAATTGTCAGAAATGATTATTTTTATCTTTAAGTGCAAATGAACTTTTAGCTTATTCTTGTTCTTCTCCCCCTTTTGTCATGATCAAAAAGATGGGGCAAGATATGCATACAGGGAGTACTCAGAATTCATAAACATGTCTTTATACTTTTGAACAAAGAATTAAACAAACACTTTGGAAGGCAAGAACAGGCTCAAAGATTGCAAAGTCAGTAAGGAAACCAAATTATTCTTTATTGAATTATGGTAATCATAGTCAAGATGTACAATTTCAGATATGTATTATGCCAGAGATACATAAAAAAAACATAAAGACAAAGACAAAAGTCCTATTATCAAAAATAGGTGTCAGGTGGAGGAGGAGGGGAGTCTGGTGCAAGGGCAGGAGGTCTAGTTCGCAGGGCAGCAAGCTCGCGTTCAACACCTTCTATTCTGTCGAAGAGAATAGAAAAGGTGTGTTCCATGTAAGCACGATTGTCGAGCAGAGTGGTCATGATGCTTTCCAGAGTGACTGGAGCAGGAGCAGGGGCTTCAGCAGGCTGATCAGCCGGAACAGGGTCATCAGTAGGAACAGGGGCATCTGCAATGTCTTCATCTGCTGCAGCTTCTTCCAGCTCATCAGGGTATACCCACCCTTTAATATCGTCCGAAACCATCTTTATCTTCTTCAGAGTAAATTCCCCGAAGATGTTGAAATGGTTCAATTCCACTATCCTTTCAGTCTGTCTGAGCAGGGAGTACTTCTTGAGAAAGGCTGAGATAATCAGAGCATATGGCAGGTCACAATTCTTGGTGGTCTTGACCTTCATCATGTATTTTCCAATGAAATTTGGCCAGTTGATCTTCTAGTTTTTCTTCAGCACCCAGAGAAGAAAAATGTCATCCTCAGTCAGATAGGCGTAGTTGCCTCCACGAGGAGTGAGAATGTGAGCGTATGAGTAGTGAAGCAGCCTTTCCTGGCTTTTCAGCATCCCACTCTTCAGACCAACCTTGGACCAGGCTGTTCCAGGTTTCACCAGTAAGGACACAGCTTCCTCTCTTCTATATGCCTTCACGTAGGGCCTGCTGTCTGGCTCCACTGCAGCACCTGTGGCGTCTAAGTTGAAGAATGTCATCCAGTCAGCAGGAGTGATGACAATTTCTTGGTCCTTGACTTCAGAGATGAGATTTGGACCGTCCAACTTCAGGTTGCAGTAGAACATTTTCACCAAGTCTAGGAAAATGGAGTCCTTGTAGCTACAGATTTCGAGCACGCCCTAATGGGAGAGATCATCGAGGAAATCAAATCCTCCATCGTCCTCAAAGAACTGACGATCCATGTATTTGGGTTGAATTATGTCTCGGGTCCAAAATTCTTCCCTGAAGCGTTTGAGATCATCATGATTGGACGAGAGTCTTCGAAGATCTATGGGGTTGTTGGTGGGAGCGGTCTTGCTTCGTGGGCGTTTGGAAGAAGAGGCCATGAGGAATTTTTGGTGGGTGATGGAGAGAAGGAAGAGATGGTGAATATGAAGAGGAGAAGACAGAGAAGGGTGGGAAAAGAGAGCGTATGAAATGACAGAGGAGCCTTGTGCACTCCTTTTATAAATCGCGTGTTATTCGAATAACAGTGATGTTATTCGAATAACAGAGTGGTACCTGAAGGGTCTTGGCTCACTGCCAAGCGTTATTCGAATAATAAGGTTGTTATTCGAATAACAGCGTAATAGCTCATGTGTTTAGTGAATCTTGCCTTTTGCTATTCGAATAACATATCCTGTTATTCGAATAACATAAAAATGGCTTTTGCCACTGACATGCTTTATTCGAATAACTCGTTGGTTATTCGAATAACCAGCTGATATTAGGATGGTGGAGCACACTTTGTGAGGTGTTATTCGAATAAGGGAATCCTTACTCGAATAATGTAAGCGTTTTTAAAAAAAATAACAGGGTTTTACTGACAGGTTTTATTCGAATAACAGACTTTTTATTCGAATAAGGCATACGATAAGGACAGTTTTATGCAGCAAATTGTAGAGGATCAATCTTTCTATTATTTATGTGATTCAGAGACATGCCAGTTTAATTCCAAACAACATAGAATCAACTTCAAATCATTCAAATCAGTTCCAGAACATGTTAAATCAATTCAAATCATTATACAAGCATATAATCTTATCATATTATGTTTCAAATCACTCAATTTTGCAAGAATGCTATTTTTACCAAGAATTTCACCCTTTTTGGTGAAATTTTGAGATTGTTGAGTTGCTTGGGAATCTTGAATCATGAGGAGCACCTGCAAAACAACTTAAGGGAAATCTTCGACGCTCAAGTCAGTTTTGGATTTAAATATGATTAATATCTCAGAAATTTTGCAGCAAGATGGCATGATTATGCAGAAAGCAATAAGATGTGATGCAGTAAAATGTCAATTTTTGCATGATTGATCCAAAATGCCAAGTTCATTTCTAATATAGAAAAATACTTGTTTTGCTAGGGGTTTAGTGAGAATATCAACTAGTTGCTTAGTTGTTTCAATAAATTCAAGTGTGCAATCACCCTTTTGAGCATGATCTCTAATAAAATGATGTTTTATTTCAATATGTTTAGTTCTAGAATGCAAAATGGGATTTTTTGACAAGTTAATTGCACTAGTATTATCACATCTTATGGGGATATGATCAAGCTCAAGACCATAGTCCAAGAGTTGTTGTTTCATCCAAAGGATTTGAGAACAACAACTCCCAGCTGCAACATATTCAGCTTCAGCTGTAGACAATGCCACACTATTTTGTTTCTTGCTATGCCAAAAAACTAGTGAGCTTCCAAGCAAGTGGCATGTCCCACTAGTGCTCTTTCGATCCATTTTGCATCCAACAAAATCAGAATCGAAATACCCAATAAGGCTACATGAGGCACCTTTAGGGTACCATAAACCCATTTGTGATGTGCCTGTTAGATATTTCATTATTCTTTTAATAGCACTTAGGTGTGATTCTTTAGGATTAGCTTGATATCTAGCACACATGCATACACTAAACATTATATCAGGCCTACTTGCAGTGAGATAAAGGAGTGAGCCAATCATACCTCTATATTTTGTAATTTCTACCGATTTACCTCCTTCATCCTTGTCCAAATAGCAAGAGGTGCCCATAGGAGTAGCCATATGCTTGGCATTGTCCATTCCAAACTTCTTGAGCAGCTCCTTGCAATACTTGGATTGGATTATGAAAGTTCCTTCCCTTGTTTGCTTGATTTGGAGACCAAGGAAGAAGTTGAGCTCACCCATCATAGACATCTCAAACTCACTTTGCATAATATTTGAAAATTCTTTACAAAGAGAGTTGTTAGTAGCTCTAAATATAATGTCATCAACATAGATTTGAACTAGAAGTATGTCATGCATTTTGTATTTTATGAATAGGGTAGTGTCAACCTTGCCTTTAGAAAAGCCTTTTGCTAAAAGAAATTTGCTCAACCTTTCATACCAAGCTCTAGGAGCTTGTTTCAAGCCATACAAGGCCTTTTTCAGTTTAAAAACATGGTTGGGTAATTCAAAATCTTCAAAACCAGGAGGTTGTTCCACATACACCTCTTCTTGTATAAAACCATTTAAAAAGGCACTTTTAACATCCATTTGATAGAGTTTGAAATCCATGATGCAAGCATATGCAAGTAACATTCTAATGGCCTTATTTAAGTCTTTAGGTTCAACTTGAGAAACAAAGGCTAGGTGATTACATGCATCTCTAAGTGAGTTTCGAGTGATTACCCCTTTTGATACATCACCTATCACCTTGTCAAGAGGATGATATCTTGAAGTCCTCCATTCCTTAGGTAGATCCAAGATTTCTGAATCTTTTTGCCATGTGTGATCAAGGAGTCTCTCTTCTTCCTTCTTGGACTCTTTCTCTTGATTTTCCAAGTGCGTCTTTGCCAAGATTTCTGCAACATCATCAACAAGCTCATTTCTCAGCTCATTTGGGTTAGTTTCATCAAATGCAACATGTATGGACTCTTCTATGGTCATAGTTCGTTTATTATAGACTCTAAAGGCCTTACTATGAATAGAATAACCAATGAATATTCCCTCATCAGATTTTACATCAAACTTCCCCAAGTTATCTTTTCCATTATTCAAAACAAAGCATTTACATCTAAAGACATGAAAATGCGATACATTTGGTCTCCTTCCTTTGTACAATTCATAAGGGGTTTTCTTTAAAATTGACCTTATTAGGGCTTTATTCATAACATAACAAGCGGTGTTAACCGCATCCGCCCAAAAGTACTTAGGAAGGTTGGCCTCATTGAGCATAGTTCTTGCCATTTCCTCTAAAGATCGATTTTTCCTTTCTACAACACCATTTTGTTGTGGTGTTCTAGGGGCAAAAAAATTATGCTCAATGCTATGTTCATCACAAAAAGTTTCAAAATCATGATTTTCAAATTCACCACCATGGTCACTTCTTATGGATGCAATACAAAACCCTTTTTCGTTTTGGATAACTTTGGCAAGTTTTCTAAATAATTGAAAAGCATCATTTTTGTGGGCCAAGAATAATGTCCATGTAAACCTAGAAAAATCGTCCACAATCACTAATGCATAGTAATTCCCACCAAAGCTCATAGTTCTAGAGGGACCAAAAAGATCCATGTGCAAAAGTTGTAAAGGTCTAGAAGTTGAAACTATGTTTTTAGCTTTAAAAGAGACCTTTACTTGTTTTCCCTTTTGATATGCATCACAAAGTTTGTCTTTTTCAAATTTGAGCTTTGGAAGACCAATTACTAGTTCTTTAGAAACTAATTTGTTTAAGTGATCCATGTGAATGTGAGCAATTCTTCTATGCCATAACCACGAATCATTTTCTTTACTCATAAAGCATTTAGCATCATTTGAGGAGATATCATCAAGACTAATCATATATATGTTATTGACCCTATGACCAACAAACTTAACTTGCTTATCATCCTTTCCCTCAATAATGCAACAAGAGGAATCAAATATAACTCTATTGCCTTTATCACATAATTGACTAATACTAAGCAAATTATGTTTAAATCCTTCAACAAGCAAAACATTATCAATGGATGATGAAGGGATCTTACCAACTTTGCCAATTCCAAGAATCTTCCCTTTGTTGTTGTCCCCATATGTGACATGGCCATGTTTCTTGTGTGTGAGGGAGGAGAACTTGGAGCCATCACCGGTCATGTGCTTGGAGTAACCACTATCAAGATACCAACTTGAGTTCTTGGTCTTCAAGCACACCTACAACACACCTACAACACACTTTCAAGTTTTAACCTTTGATACCCAAATTGTCTTGGGTCCTTGTGTGTTAGAGTAAGGCATGGTACCTTTAGGAACCCAAACTCTTTTTATTCCAACTTTAGTGTTTATGTTCTTTCTAGCATTGCAAGTTGATGCGCTATGCCCTTTCCTACCATAATGAAAACATTTGACAAAGGGACTACTTGAAGTTTTTGAGGAAACAAAAAAGTTCTTATAAGATTTTTGATGGTTGTTTGGATTAAATCCCAAACCGACTTTTTGAAAAACACATTTTTGTCTCCCTAACAACACATTCAAGTTGTCTCTTCTAAAAGTGAATTTTGCAAGAGTGTTGTTCAAGTCTTCAATTTCTTTTTCAAAAGCTTTACATGATAAACAAGGTAATGATATGGATGCATTATCATGTGAGGAACACGTCATGCATAATGAATTAGCATCTATGAGTCCTAAGGTCTCATTTTCGATTTTAAGTTCATTTATCTCCTTAGTTAAGGTAGAAACTTTCTTTGTCAATAGGGAGATTGTTTTATTTGAAGACAAAATCATTTTTGTGAGTCTCAAAGATTCATCTTATAATTCTTGAAAGGCATCTTGTAATTCATCATAAGAAGGTGGAGGTTCTAGGTTAGAAGAGGTTACCTCGGTGTCACTTTCTTCACTTTCTTCTCCTTGAGCCATGAGGCAAAGATGAGCTTCTTCATTCTCCGAATCGTCGGAAGAGCTTAAGTTATTGTCCTCCCAAGCTATATATGCTCTTCTTCCTTTCTTTTCCTTGGAGGGCCTTTTCTCAAACTTCTCCGTCTTCTTGAGATATATAGGACACTCCATTTTCATGTGCCCCGATTTTCCGCATTCGTAGCATTTTGGAGGAGTAGAGGATCCTTTTCCTTTGTGATATGCTTTCTTTTGAGGAAAGGGTAGTCTTCTTTGAAATCCATTTTTCTTCAAGAATCTTCCAAACTTTCTTACAAGGAGACTAAGATTCTCCTCACTTAGCTCAATATTTTCAGCATCTTCTTCACCATCTTCATCATCATCTTCAAGTATGGAAGAGGTGGCTTTGAATGCAATTCCCTTCTTCTTTTTATCATGCTCTTCACTTTGATTGAGCCTATTTAGTTCCAGCTCATGTTCTTGAAGCTTTCCGAATAGGGTGGCTAGAAACATTATTGATAAATCTCTTGATTCCACAATAGCCATTACTTTAGGTTGCCAATTTCTGCTTAGACATCTCAAGACTTTGTTAATAAGATCCTCATTAGGAAATGTCTTTCCCAATGAGATGAGATGATTAATAATGTGAGTAAATCTCTTTTGCATATCTCGAATACTCTCACCTTGGTTCATTCTAAATAATTCATATTCATGAGTAAGAGTGTTCATTTGAGATCATTTTACCTCACTAGTACCTTCATGAGTTACTTGTAGGGTATCCCACATTTCTTTTGCGGTCTTACAATTTGACACCCTAAAGATTTCATCATACCCCAAGGATGTGGTGATGATGTTCTTGACTCTCAAATTGTATTGAACCTTCTTTTTATCATCATCGGTCCATTTATTTCTAGGTGTATTAATTGTCACACCATCTTTAGTTTATGTTAGGACAAAAGCACCATTTTCAACGGCGTCCCACACATCTAAGTCAATAGCTTCAATAAAAATTTTCATCCTTTCTTTCCAATAGGCATAACCATCCCCATTGAAATAAGGAGGTCTATTTATAGAAGAACCTTCATTTGAAAAATCATTTGAAGCCATCACTTCTCTTGAAGCTACTAAGCTCTTTATACAAGAGTCTAGCTCTGATACCACTTGTTGCCAAGTGGCCTCAATACTCAAGAGGGGGGTGAATTGAGTAAGTAAAACAAGTTAGCAAATCTTTCGCAAATCGTTTGATAACTAATTTTCGTTGAAGCTATTGAATGATTAGAGATGATTGGATGAATGAGATGAATCCACTTACTTATAAATGTGATAATCTACGGAGACAAATCCAAGAAAATTAATGAAACAGTGCACAAAATAAACAGAGGAGGGTTTAGAGAAAACAAACACGGTCGTTTATCCTGGTTCGATCACCAATCCACTTGTGATCTACGTCCAGTCCCCAAGCAACAACTTGAGATTTTCCACTATATCTTCAAGCTTCAATGGGTGCTTGAAAACCACTACAACCTTGAGCACTCAACACTATGGGATACCTCACCCTAATGCTTGAGCCTATATTTTCCAAGGGATACCTCACCCTAATGCAGTTTGGAGGGATGCCTCACCCTCTCTACAGAATTTACAGAGATTGAATAGGTAGAAACTCTCTTCAAAGAGCAGATATTACAACTGGAAATTCAACGAGTATATGATTCACGGTTTACGCTCAGAAACAGAGTATTAATGGAGGAATAGATGAAAACTTATTTTTAATGCTCAACCAAGATTTTTCAGATTGATTGTCTAAACCCCATAAATGCCCAACAACTTCTATTTATAAGTCATTGAAGATTAGAGCCGTTGGGAGGTGGTTGGAGCATTAAATGTTATGCTACTGTCCGTTAATTTTTGTTTCTGGAAATCTTCCTTATTCGAATAAGAGATTTCTTATTCGAATAACGCGTGAAATAGCTTCAGCGTGTTTTCCTCTATAATGTGTTATTCGAATAACATCTTGGTTATTCAAATAACTAGTTAAATGTTTGATTTCTAAGAAAACACGTTATTCGAATAACATTCATGTTATTCGAATAACTCATTCGAATAAATGAGCTTCTGAGTTCTTGTTATTCGAATAACAACATCGTTATTCGAATAACCAAATAAACATGGTTTTATTTGAAAGCCCATTTATTCGAATAACAACTTGTTATTCGAATAACCAATTAAACATGATTTTTCTGAAACGCTTGTTATTCGAATAACAATTCTATTATTCGAATAACTAATTCATAAACCGACTTCCTGAAATGTGTTATTCGAATAACACTTCTGTTATTCAAATAACCTATTCGTGCCAAAACACTTTTGAATCATTTATTCGAATAATGCATAGCTTTATTCGAATAAATCCTTTCCTGAGTGATTAATTTGGAATCTCTGACTTGTGTTATTCAAATAAGGAACCCCTTATTCGAATAATACATATGAAAAATATGTTTTGAGCCTTTTTAAATGTTGCTCTTGATTCCATATGATCTTGTAGGTTTATGGACACGAAGTGGTTAATTCTTTGGAAGTTAAAAACCATATTGAAGCCTTGAAAACTTGTGTGCTATTTCAAAACACAAGATTAAGCTTATTTGTGAATCTTTATATACCTTTACAAAAAAATTAAAGTCCTAAGAGCTATACTTGATGGTCTTGATAATCTTGGACTTGATCTTGCAACATCTTTGAGTTTGTTATCATCAAAACACATTCTTAATCAGATACATGCCAGTCACAATCTTCTCCCCAGAGAAACCAGTGAGCTCACCTTCATATGGTGTCAATTCAGATAAAGGGAATTCCAACCTTTCGAAGGCGTCCATAAACATGATATCCGCCGAACTTCCTTGGTCCACAAAAATTCGACGGACTTCGGCATTGGATATTACTCCAGAGATCACTAGTAGGTCGTCATGATCTCAGATGATATCGCCGTAGTCATCCTCGGAAAAAGAGATGGGAGTTGCTCCACTATTTCGGGCGGGTGGTCTTAGTGAAGAACTCGACACGCTTAAAACCGCCATCCGAAGTGCCTTTTTTCAGGAGTTACTTGACACTCCTCCCCCAGCAAACCCTCCAGCGATGGTGTGGATTAATCTATCCTTCTGGTATCCGCCTTCTTGGGCATCCCGGTTTGGCCCTTGTTTGTTCTCCCCATCTCGGCACGTCGGGGTTCGAGATCTTCTGATGGGACTTCGATTTCTTCTGACCAGGCTACGGGTTCTTTGCCGATGTTGATTTAGACTCCGCCATGGACTTCGGCTTCGTCTCTGATTCCTTCTCCTTCTAAGGTCTTGACTGCCACGAAAACCACTAATGTACTTCTGCAGACATCCCTCTTTGATCAGGGACTCGATAACATCTCGGAGCTGATAATAATCTTCAGTCTCATGGCCATAATTGTTGTGCCACCTGCAATGCTTCGAATGATCCCTCTGGGACTATTTTTTGACAGGTGGTGGCCTTTTGATATCCTGGAACTCGGTTTGAAGGACCTCCTTCAAGATTGTTTCTCGAGGGGTGTTCAAAGGAGTATACTCAGAATATTTAAGCCTATACCGCTCACTCTTGGAGGGTTCTCGGGGCTGGCCGGAATTGTGATTCTTTTTCTGAACTGGCTCACCCTTCTCGAGGCTTTCTTTTGCCCTGGTAATCTATTGCTTTGCCTTGCTAATTTATTTTCTTTCCATGGTCCGTTTTGGGTCCAATGCCAGTTCCACGTACTTATCTGCCCGTAAGTGGAACTCATCTAAACTGGCCGGCTTCTTTTTTGCCAGTGACCGGAAGAAGTCTGAATCAGTTCGTAGTCTATTTCTGGCGTAATAGAGGGCTATCCTGTCATCAAGGTTTTCAATACTCACACAAGCATGACTGAATCTCTTGATGTACTCACGCAGGGATTCATCACTCTTTTGGCGAATTCCCGAGAGAGAATCAATTGACTTCAGTCGTTCTTTAGCAGTGGTATAATGTAACAAGAACCGTTGCGTGAGGTCCCCCCATCCTGTAATTTTTGTCCGCAAGGTCACGAACCAACGAAGAGCATCCTTCTTCAGGAAGAGTGGGAAAGCACGGTATAACAGTTCTGGGGTATACCCGTAGAGCTGCATGGACTGGGTATAAGCGTCCAAGTGCTCTTATGGATCCGTGGTCCCGTCGTAGGGCTCTAAATTGCTCGGGGGCTTGAAGTTCCTCGGGACCCTGTATGCCATTAAGGCATCGGAGAATTGCTGTTGACGGCCGGGGATCGAGTCACTGTTCTCTATGACCCCGGCACCGACATGTTGGGTTTCCCTTTGAACAGCGACTCGTTCACCTCCCTCATTACCAGCCTGCGCAAACCTTTCTAAATTGTCCAAACAGCGGTGCTGTTCCTCCAACTGACGTCGTTGGTTGTCAATCAGTGCAGTCTGTTGGCGCAATAATTCTCAAAGTTCATTTCTCACCATTCCAGATTGCGAGTTGTCCTCATAATGTGAATGGTCAGCATCTAAGTTGGGATTCCCAAGCGGGCATGCGTTGGGACCCTTGCACCTTGATTTGCGTTGTTCTCTCTAGTTGGGGGGTAGACAAGTCTATCCCGGACAGGGACCCTTCGCGAGGGGACTGGACTTTCAGCTGATGCTGAAGTTTCGTGTCCCCCGTTTAGCATCTCTACCAGAACAGGCCTGCTCCTTGCGACGAAGGTTTCTAGTGGTGCGACGGAAGGAGGGTCGCGCTGAACCACTGGGCCCTGTCCGTGAGCAGGGGCAGCATGTGCAGCATTTCCTCTCCGTTGATTTGCCTCGTACTCACCATGATGGAAGTGGGAATAGTAATTTATCATAATTCCCACAGACGGCGCCAAATGTTCTGAACAGATTCAGAAGGATACCTATGGAAGGTATGGTTTGGTGGTTTCCTCCCTTCTGCAGCTGCGTTCCACCGTCAAGGTCCAGCGAGGATGGTACCTGCAAAAAGGACTCTGACGCTCAAGTCAGTTCCTGTGCTAAGGTGTCTGTTACTCAATCAAACGTTACCTGTTTAGGTTTACTTAGATTGATCTTTATTGAGCATGTTTGGAGTCAGCATTCAATGTAGGTATTATTGTAATGTGGATGTTATAGTCATTTATTGAGAGGAGAGGTTATAGAATCAAGAAGATTCGTATTGGCAGTTACAAAAATCCGTTGATTCCCTGATCCTTCATGAATTAGGCATTCTGAGGTCTTACAGTAATTAGCCGGGGTGTTGATGGAGGAGTAAGATGGAGCGCGTGCCGAGTTGACCCTTCTGAGTAGGATCCCGGTCCACGGTCCAGAACATCTTTATTGCCTAGTTTGTTGTTTATGACTTGTCAGGCTATAAGGTTGACTTGGTATTTTCTATGCATCAAACTGACTAGCATATATTTGCTTTGTACTCTATCAGAATGATATTAAAGGCTCATAGCAGTAGGATAGCCTTTCTATTAGAAAAAAAGAGAGCAATAGGATAGCTTTTTTATTAATTTATAAGCACCTTAGTTCCTTTTAGAGAGGCATTGTTAATTTCACATGTAGATAAAAACTTGTACGAGGAAGGAAGACAGATATTATGTACCTTTGACTAATTAGAGATACCTTGACACTAAAAAATTTATTTGTATTGTCAAAACTTATTTGATGGGGCTACACTTTCTATAAAGCTGTTCAAATGTAAAACTTAGTAGTTTCCGTCGACTGACATCATGTGCTTGAATGCAATAACATATCATGTGGCGTTGAGGATGGGGTGTTTTGCTTATTTGCTCATGTCAACTTCATGTTGACAATGTTTGTTTGGGGAAACAGTGTGAAGGGTCTTCACTGGGAGAGAGAGATGCTTGTGAAGCTTATGCAGAAAAGGCTATCCGAGGAAGAGAGGAAAAGTCTCTTCAAGAAGTGGGGCATCACATTGGATTCAAAGTGCAGGAGGATGCAGCTGGCGAACCGGTTACGGAGCAACATTGACATGAACCACATCACAGAGTGCTGTAATAGTGGCAAAATTAGTCAGGTTTTCAGAGTAAGACTCTGAAGGAGATGTTTGGGCTTAGTTTCATACCCCAACATGCACAGCAAATTATGATGATGGTGACAATTCTAGTACTTTAAATTACTTGATTAATATTTTGATCAATGTGTTATTATAGATACTTGGTTAATATTTTGAATAATGTGTTAAATGTTAAAATTAGTTTATATTATTGTTTGAGATTTTATGTTATATAAATGAATAGTGTATATATATTCTAAAATTAAAATTTTATAAAAATAACATATAAATAAATGACATTAAAAATATTAAAAAATATTAAGCATTTTTAATGTTTTACCAAATTTAACTAGAAGGTGTGCAACATAAGATTAACAAATGATATTTTTACAATTGTTAAAAGTGTAGTCATTATAGGAGGTTTAAAAAAAAAAACAAAACTAGCAACATAAGGGAACGCTTGTAAAGTGATGCCTTAGGTGAGAGTAAGCATCATTCGTTTAACCTATAAAATGACATAAGGGAACGCTTTATAAGTATACTCATAGGGCTTGACATAAGGGGATGTTTTACAAGTGTAACTATAGGGTTTGACATAAGAGAACGCTTTATAAGTGTACCCATAGAATTTGATATAAAGGAACGCTTTGTAAGTGTTGTTATAGAGTTTGACATAAGGAAACACTTTATAAGCATACTTATAGGGTAAAGGAGAAAAGCATTGCCTTTGATGCAGAAAAAGCGTAGCCTTAGATAATAGGCTATGTTCGAATAGGTCACCACTCTAAAAGCATTGCCTTAGGGCCAAAAAGCGTAGCCTTTATCAAAGGCAACACTTCAGTATGCTTTAGAGTACACTTTTGAAGGGTTACCCTAGGTCAATTTTGTTGTAGTCACATAACGGTAAGCCAATATTTGGCGAAATTTGAGGAGTTAGCCAAGTTCTCCTCGTAACTTAAATATAATCTGAATGAGAAATGGAAATGTGTCAAATTTGAGATGGGGTTGAGAGGAGACTTGAAGGAGAAGGTAAGCCTTTTGAGATCCGGAGTTTTCACACTTTGGTCAACAAGTGTAGAATTATTGAATTTGCCAAATTGGAAAGGGAGCAGCAACAAAAGCCTCAAGCCTTCCAAAAGAGGAAGAAGACAGATGATGACCCCAAGAAGAAGTTCTCTAAGTTCAAGAACCAGCATGGAAAAGGGAAACAAGTCAAGGAAGAAGACAAAGGACCACAATGTCCAAAATGTGAAGGGTATCATAGTGACAGAGTCTGCAGGATTAATCAAATGAATTGCTTCAACTATGGCAAGAAGGGGCACTATTCCAGGAACTGTCCCCAGAGACAAGAAGCAGCAACTCCCAGACCCTTGACCAAAGGGAGAGTATTCACTCTGAGTGGTCATGAAGTGGCTCAATCCTCTGATCTCATATAGGGTAAGTGTATAGTTAAAGACAAGCTTTTAAATGTACTTTATGATTCTGGGGCAACCCACTCTTCTATTTCTTATGATTGTGTGAAGGAGTTGGAGTTACCTGTTTCAAATCTCCCTTATGACCTTTCAGTCTCCACCCTTACTGGAAAACTCGTAGCCACTTCTCAAATATGCTTGAACTGTCGTGTAACCATTGAAAACAAAGATTTCTTTATGAACTTGATATGTCTACCCCTGGTTAATATAGAACTCATTTTGGGCATGGACTGGATGTAACATCCTAATACAAATATCTAGGTATATCGTAGATACACAAGAATATTCATTACTAGAAACGTCACTTCTACATAACTAACTAACATATATCCATAATCACAACAGAGTAATTATAGAAAACCTTGAGAGATTGTGAAAAATTTTAAACTTACTCACATATATATACAGCACTAGCCACAAAAAGGTATATTGTAATACATACTACTTAAAACATACAAAGCAAATATAAACTTTATACATCAGTTTTGTCTACTAAAGCATATAAAACTATACTAGTCTTCATGCTTCGCCTTCTTTCCCTTTGTAGGGTCTTTACCTAGATTTACATGGAAGAATAATTGGGGTAAGAATTACAATTCTCAGTAAAAGCAATTCCAAAACCAGCTAGCTATAACATTGTATAAACAAATATAACAATTGTTAGAACTACAAACATAGGAGTTTCCTCCCTAACTCTCATAACTGCACGCTACCAAGTAGTGTGATCTAAAACCGATAGTTTACACACCGTTAAATATAAACAACTGCCCATACAACTGTAAATACCAACAACAACAGACAATGCCCATACAATTGTCTGTAAATGCAAAGAGGATGATATGCGTTATGATTATGCCTAAGAAAGATCCTAAAGATATGCTCGTGCAATGTTTTTGTTTTGAAATTGTAACACCCCAACTTTTGGGTTAAGTACGATATTGTCCTAAATGTACTGTTTTATATTTTCTGTGAGTTATAAATTGAATTTGACTGTTCCGTGAGTATATTTGATTGTTGTGTGTGATTTGCTCCGAGCCAATAAAATAATAATTTTCTAGCTGAAAAAATCTTATTTTAATTATTCAGAGCTGGGGGATCTTACTAAACCCAATTCCGAGTGATATGTATATTAATCTTTTAATTTTTAGGATTTAACTGTGTAATAAAATAATTTTATATTATTATAATATTATTTTAATTGACAGTGCCTACTGTCTCAAAAATAGTAGAAATCTGCTCCAAAATGACCATGGACCTGGAAAAGTCTGTGGGACCCGTGTTTAGAAAAGTAGTCAACGTTTTTTACTAGACTAAATTCTAAACTAATAAGAATTGGTCAAATAAAGTGGCATGGACTTCATTGTGGATCATTGGATGAACAACTTGATTTGGATGCCTTTGATCATAACCATTGATCAGATCAATGGTGTGAGAACAATCCTGATAAAGTAACTAATGATATCCACCTTAGATTAAATCAATGGATAGGAAGTAAAGTTAATTTCAAGGGCTAGGATTTAGTCAAATATAATGGCTTGACTAGTTACTAAGCAACTAAGTAAACCTAATTTAGTTAGCTTAATTGTCTAATTAGAGAAACTACGTGAACTAACCTAGTTACTAATTAGTTATAATCTAGTTACTAATCAAATATCTTAATTTCATCTAGAAGCCATGACTAAGCATGACATATGTAATGACCTATTTAATTAATTGGTTATGTAATTAGATAGTTAATTAAGTGTAATTAGGAAATCTAACCTAATTAACTAGCCATCTAATTAGCATGTAATTAAGGTGTAATTGAAGTCAAACCAAGTCCCTAATCCTCTAGTGTTCCACGGCCAAGAGGGGGAAATTTTACCAAGTTTTATTATGTTCTAGGTTCATCCAAGTGATCATTGCATGAGCAATTGGTGACATAGGTCGTGTGCCTTGTAAATGTGAACACAATAGGATATTTACTATCAAAGTTTATCTCTCAATCTCTCCTACAAGCTACCTCACAGCTGCACCTCTATTTTTCACTCTCAATATTTACTTTTCTCTCACCTAAAGACTTAGCTTTATTTTCTCTCAAAATTCTCAAGAACCCAAGAACACTTTTCTTTCTTCTTCTCCTTGAAGTTTCAGCCCCAACACCCAATCTCACCATCAATCTTCTATAATTTTTCCTCTTCACATTTCCTAAACCACAACCACCTCCTAAACACTTTTCATTTAGGAAGTTTTGTGAAAATCCTACTCCTAGTGCTTCAAAATCCAAGTTTTATCTTACTTCCCTAAAGGTAAACTTTTGATTTTATAGTTTAAATTTTAGTTTTTGTTTTTGAAAACCATGATTGTTCCATGGCTTTTCATTATGAAGCCTTGTTTGTGATTTTTCTAATTGTTTAAGAATTTTAGGGAATTGTTTAAGGGTCACACGAAAAATCAAAGAAGAGGAGGAGACTAGAGAATTCTTGTCTTCAAGAGGTAAGAGGGAGATTTAATCTCATCAACCTTGTGTGGTGATGAGAAAATGGATTGTATGTGTAGTGAAGAATCCATAAGGATTCACTTATGTGGTTGTTTAATACTTTCCTATTTGTGATTGATTTTATTTGTGAGTATGTCTATAGCTTTAAAAATATATTGCATGTGTTTATAAATGTATGAATATTATTGTAGGATGTGAATAATATGCAAGGTTTGCATGAGTGTTCCAAAGAACAGAAAGGAGGCTCACGGCTTCTCCAAGGAAAAGAGAACCAAAATATTCTCAATCATTTTCTAAAACAATGATTTAATGAATTTAGGTAAAACAATGAATCTGAAAGTGATTTAAAAGATAGGAAATGATTTACTGATCATTTGTGAAGGATATGTTGAATTCGGCCAACATGCCATTCAATGTACATTTGAATTCCAAAATTATTTTCTAAGGTAGGTCAAGTAGCTAATCTACAAAAGAATTTAATTCCAATGAATTTTTGGGAAATAAAATGAATGAACTTAGTTTTAGAATTCTAAACTAGAAGAATTTGTCATAAGTAAGAAATAAAGAAAACACTTGAAAAATACTAACGTAGAGCTCACTCTTTGAGTTTTGAAGCGCATTAACAAGTTTCAAGGTATAAATAAGGGTTAAGGTTAAAATATGCAGTATTTAGAGAAAAACGTAGAAAATATCATTTAATGGATTTTCTAGACAAAATGCTGTCAAAATTTACTAAAATCAGACAAATAAAAAGAGAAGGTTCCATAATATGTTTATAACGTAAGGAAAATATTCTACGTAGTTTAAAAGTATTAGAAATAGCTTACGCATATTTAAAATAAAGATTTTTAAGCTATATGGTTAAGAAAATGATCTAAAAATCTTACGCAATTGAGAAAATGATTTAAAAATATTACGCGATGTTCAAAAACATCAAAATATATTTATGCGATTTTAGAACGTTTGTAAAAGTGACGTGATTGTGAAAACGCGATAAAATTTCTACGCGATTAAATGGAACAGTGAGTTTTACTGTAGGGTTAAAGTGGTGGACTCGGACATGTTGAGATATAGTACTGTCAAGTGGAGACATACAATATTTGTGAATATTGAGACTAAGGGTATTTAGGTAAATATGGTGATATATTGAGACTAAGGGTATTTTTGTAATTATAATTCTTAATCATGCATTGAGAGTTGTGTCAATTTGGTTGAAAATTGGCGATTGATTGACGAGATGAATTACACTGTGTTGTGAGTGTGATAGGCGTAGTGTGGTTCATTAATTGAGCTTGGAGGCGTTAGTGTGCGGAGGATTCCACATGTGGACAGTTGGTAGCTCTTCTGGGTCGTGGTAACGGGCAACACACTAATGATATCGACAAGCACTATTCTTAATCAAGATCTTGTGAAGACTATTTGGTACAATGCCTGTAGTACACGAAGTATTTGGATTATGTACTACTATATGATGTTTTAGACTGTGGCCTATAGACACGACGTTGGACAGTGTAATAGTTTGGTTGGGCAGCCTGAGGTACTGATAGATCGTTTTGGATCATTCTCTCTAATGTCTGTGTTTAACTCCATGGAGTAGGAACGAGTCGGTATGCATTAGCATCCATGATCTGCATTTTAAATGTTCTACTGTATCTTATGGTAGCATGTATGATGTGTTAATTTGAGGTACTATATATGATGTAATGGTATGCATTATTGTGAAATTTGCTTGTATTATCGTTTTCTTTATTACCATACGGGTAATGATGTAGATTGTCTCACCTCGTTATATGTATTTCTCTACATTATTATTATATTCTATAAAGAGTTTAAGGAAGAGGAAGAGGAGCAGCCCCTTGATATTCAGTATTCAGAGGAGCACCAGCTGAGTGAGCAGTGTGAGGACGGCGAGCCGTTAGATCACCCCTACTATCTGGATTGATCTTGTGATCATGACGTTGCTTGGATTCTTTGGTTTTGTGAGACTTGATTTTCACAGAGGCTCAGAGGCCTGGCGACTGCGTGAGGATAGAGGATCGGTAGTCTACGTGGGACGTCTGACTGTGTCTTTGCGTAGAGAGTTTGACAGGGAGCTTATTTTTACTACTACTCTGTATTTACATCTTGAGTTACCTTTGACTCTTAGGCGTTATTGGGGAGGGATTTTCCATGTGCCTAGTGAGCTTATTAGTAAGTCGACAACACGGACTCACGTCCGTAGAGCTGCGAGGCATCCGGGATTTCTGCTATCCGATGATCTATCTGAGAGTGATCCTTCGGAGGGTTAGGAATCTTTGATGTGCACTTGGGCATGTTATGTTTTTAGTTTTATACACACTCTTTACTATTTTGTTAAATATTTGTAGTTGTAAATTATTTGTATACTTAAGATATATATTATGGTGCGTGATTATGTTTTGCCTTATTTTGTGCTCCGTGTTATTTTGTTTAACGTTATTAGGTATGAAAGGAAAAATTTTACAACTTATATTATTTATGTATCAAACGTTTTATAACTTGGGTAAGATTTTATTTTCTTGCATTAAAAATGTGACATCCCCACAAGGGTGTTACAGAAATACATGTAGGGGTTTATTTTGAAAACAAAGATATTCATTAAGAACTGGTTCAGTATATAATCCTGTGGTAAATAGAGGAAAAGCTCATCCTCACATCACACGTACCTTGGCATACTGAGAAGTTCAAGCTTCATCCTTGCTCAAAAAGTGTCTCTTGGATTTCCCTCTTATTTCATTTGGCCTTAATGATGGTGTATAACATCAAGGGATACTCACAAAGATCAATACTACTAGACCATTTTCATAGACATACATACAATCATTCTTACATAATTAGGTCATCTAAGATTTAGGCATGTTTTACTAGGAATGTTGACTTCTCACGTTTACCTCCTTATAGGCAGGAAAACTGAAATTTCCACAATACATGCAACCCTAGCACTTGGGTAGGAATACTTGTCCCCTTAGAAACTTCTGACTCCCTTCCTTTTGGCTAAATGACCTCATGTCATATAAGTCACATTCGCAAGTAGACAATGCCAACTTATCCTAGTTTATTTATATCTAACACCCCTTATCATCACATCTCTAGTGAAGCTAAGTAACAATAAGTTACCATAGGTGCTAGACACTTATCTATAGCAAACCCCTATTCTTTGGTTGCACTAAGGTTCTTAGCTTTCACATACATACTAGATTAACTTCCTAGTGTGTGAAAAGTGTAGTGTTATGTTTACCACTTAAATAAACACCATCTTAACATTCCTATAGACTCAACTCATCCTGTTGAAAGAGTCTATCTTAGCTAATGCTTCATTCCAACCTTATTTAAAGAAACAAATGAGCATTTCTCTAGAACTTTGCATATCCAACTACTCTCATGGATATGACAAGCTTAGTAGTCTCAACTCATCCTTTTATGTATTCGATAATGCACAAGGCCCTGCTTAACTAGAGACTTAGTACATAACATTCCCCCTTCGGAACTAAATACACAACCTTATCCCCACTCAAGTGAATCTCACTCAAGAATGGTTCATACTTGCAACTCTTTGTTGCTTAAGGTTCTAGGTACCTTCCCAAGGTAATCTACTACTCTTGGATATCCTAGAGCTCATACATTTCTTATTCTTACTAGAGTGAACCCTACAATCCATCCTAGCATACTTGTCTCCAATGCACCATCTCATCACATCTTGAGTGACGTCTAATGCAACACTAGGTTGCCTAAGGTGCTATGTTCTTACCTAGGTCAATCCTTCACTTTTAGGATACTTAAAGGCCTAAGTTTTCTCATTCATTCTAGGTGATATTTCCTCTCTTGGAACATCCCTATTTGTGTCCTCAAACACCTTAGGAAACATATACGAATGATTCCATCTAGCCAAGAACTTGAAAACATCAAAAATAAAATTTCTAGAGGCTCAAGGCCTCACGTTGCATCACAAACTTAGGCATGCCGCGGCGCCTTAGTCTCAGGTTTCATTACTGGATGTAGCATCACTCTCATGCCACGGCACGATGTCTTCATGTCATGGCGCAGGCAGCAAACTCAACCCCACGCCACTACATGACGTTCTCATGCCACGGCATGTATAGCAGATAATAGATTCTACAGAACTGTGGTACTGTTCCATTAGTTCTTTTCTTAGATTTTGGCCATTCCAAATTAGTTTCTAAGTGATTCTAAGTCCCTAATCAGTCCTTAAACTCATAGGAATCATCAATCACCAACTTAAACCTCTTAATTTGGATTCAAACACCAAATCACACATAGCTTGACCTAAACCCCTCTTTTGGTCATCAATGGCCTAAATGAAATGTTCTAAGCTTCTAACTTTAACTTATGCTATGAACAAGTCATAAATGACCAAAGAAACATAAACAAGCAAGCCAAGCACATCAAACACCTCTAGAACTCAATTTGGCCTATTAAGCACCAAGGATGCATCAATGGTGAAAAGAGTTAAAAAGAGATGAATATGAACATAAAACCTTACCTCTTGTATGGATGATCAATCTTCAAGCTCCATGCTTTGATCTTGATCTTCCCTTGGTCTTCCTTCTTTTCCCCATTTCCTTTCTCTCCTTCAGCCCCTTCTTCTTTATTTTCTTCTGTTTTGCTTTCTTTGCAGCTTCTGCTACCTTTTAACCGAGAGAGAGAAATGAGATAATGACCATCATATCCCTTAGGATATTTTGCTGGAACTTCCTTATCTGCTAAGAACACTTAGGTTCCTCTGAGCCCAGTCTTCCAATTTCCATTAACTTTAGAATAAATCATAAGATTCATCTAAATTATTGTTTCATGATTTTTCATATCTGCTGCTAGTCAATCAGGCATTAAAAGTACAACCATTATGTCTAAAAATACAAAACTAACTCAAATTAACTTGAAACTTTAATTGCATCTTACTTAGCTCATTTGTGACCTAGAAGCAAGTTATCTATACCTGTCTCAATTAGCCTTTAAAGTCATTATCTGAGTCATTTTTTCAACTTTTGTGTTGCAACTAAGTGCCTAAACGAACTCAGATTGTCACAAAACTTCACAGACACGTTAAACAAGTAATATGCTACCTTTTGTAACCATATACAAGTCTAACGTGTTATTAAGGGTATTACATTTCTCCCCTCCTTTTTAAAAATTTTTTCCCCAAAATTGCTTACCTCATGTGAATAACTCTGGGTAAACTCACTAAACATGGAATTCTTACTACCATATAGTCTTTTTTCAACACCAGCTTCTCCCAAATACACCTCTGTTAGAGGAAATCTTCTTATCACTAAGCTCTTGACCCTTTTGTTTGTGGATGGTAAGCTGTAGTAAAACATAACTTAGCTTTGAACTCCTCCTTGTAAGGCTTTCCAAAATCATATGTGAATCTAGGATCTCTTTCAGACACTATATTCACTGGAACTCCATGCACTCCAACTATCTCCTTCAAAAGTAGTTGAACTACCTTATCTAGAAAATAGCTAACTTCACTTTACGAAAGTAGGCAGATTACTTAATCTCTCCACCCTTACCTGCAGCTCAACATATTCTGCTATGTTCTTTAACATATTAGGATACTAAAACATCTTGCTTAACTCTTGAAAAACCTCAGTAGTCGTTAGATAAATGGTTTACATTCTCTTGTGAATTCCTTCTAGAATCCCTTCCTTGATTTTTGACTTACTTGAAAAACAAAGTTTGTCTCTAAACCTTGTCATTCCATCATTCGCTATTTCAAAAATCCTTTTGGGTTCCTATGAAGATCTGCTCACTAATGTCCCTTAAAGCTTCATCCTTCCTCCGAGCTTCAAAGAAATTCGAGTCCTTAAGCCTTTTACTATGTCCACCTTGCTAACTGAGAGACTATCTGGCATTATAGTCACCGCAAGACTCAAATTTTTTAAACTCTCAAGGAATTCACTCTCTTAGACTATCATCTGGGACACCTGTAAGAATTTCCTACTTAATGGATCAGCCACTACATTGGCCTTACCCGGATGATATTATAACTCAAGGTTATAAGCCTTGAAAAACTCCATCCATCTATTCTACATCAAGTTCAGCTTCCTCTGATCAATAAGCATCTTGAATTATTATGATCGATGCACACCTCGAACTAGATTCTTTATGAGTAATGTCTCTAACACTGTAGGCAACCACCACTGTGGCTAATTCCAAATCATACCTAGGATAGTCCTTCACATGCAGGTTTAACTACTTCGATGCGTAACCATCCTCTTACCTCTTCTGCATCTGAACACACCCTAGTCCTTTCTTTGAAGTATAATTGACTACCTCAAAGTTCTCGCAGGAATATGGAATTACCGACACTAACGTAGTAATCAACCTTCCCTTCAAATCTTGGAAACCATACTCATAATCTAGAGTCCACTACTAAGCACTACCTTTTTTAGTTGGCCTAATTAGGATAGCACCGACTGTGAAAGTCTACTTATAAACTTTTTGCCCTTGGTTACAACAGTTGCTCTTCCCATTGTACCTCTGCTTAAACTTTACTAGGGTTCTCTGTAATTTTCCCTCTTGAAAAAAACATGGCCCATAAACTATACCACTTGTAACCCAAAATTGACTTTTGGCTAACTTGGCACGCAACCATTTTTTCTAAAAGTTTTCAAAACTACATTTAACATACTCTTCATGTCCTTTCATAATCCTGAAAAACTCGTAGAGATATTGTCTTCTTAATTTTGATTCTATGACAACCAGATCTTAGATCATCTTATCAGAAAAGCTAAGGTTTCTCTCAAACTGATCAACCCGACCATCCTTTCTTAGACAAAGATATTTATTCTCATTAGTCTTTTGCTCAACTACCTATCATTAAGCACAGTCTCACACTCCAACTAAACAAGAACATAATATCATTTGTCTCTAAAACAACCAAACCATACCAACAAGGTAAGCAAGCTAGATTCACAAAGTAAACCAACATGATTGACAAGGTAAACATATACTATCCTTGTATACATCTTAAAAGATTTCTCTTTACATGTGTTCTTACCTCATACCAAGTTGGAAGATTTCTTCGCTTTTGTTATGCCACTCTAATTGCGCATAAAAGAAACACATGGATTTGCCCGCCAAGAACGGTCTTCCCCTATGTACCTTCTTCATCTAGCACATCTTGATACCTTGGAGTCTGATTTACCTTTTTCCTTTAAGGTTGCTTATCTTAAAAGCACCCTACTCATACTTATCATCACCCCAAGCTTCCACTTGAACCTATTTTCTTTTGCCAGATAAAAAAAATTGAGACCAAGAGGCACCCTCACTGATCTCAATATATGATCTTTTCCTCTTTAAGGAACTTTCTAACTCTTGCTGCATTGTGACTCTGGAATTATTTGCTTCTGCAACTCTACACTCACTAACTAGAGCGGAGAAGTCCTTAACCTCCTTTTGCTTCGCAACTCTTCTAATGTCTTCTTCAAGTTCCATTTCAAATTTTACTCACTTCCAGTTTTCATCTGGATTACTCATAAAATAAGAAGAGAACTTAGGACATTCTCTGAATTGCTCCACATACTGGTTCACGGTAATATCCCCTTACTTAAACCTTAGAAACTCAAGTTTCTTTGCTTTCCTTAACTCAAAGAAATAATACTTGCCTAGGAAAGTAACTCTAAACACCTCCCAGGTGATTCGAGTACCAACCATCTCCAAAAACCTCTCAGCTTCAACTCAACAGCTTTCAGCTTCACCTACTAACTCATAAGAAGCAAGGTCACCTTCTATCCACCAGTGCCCGCTATGACCTTGCGAAATACTAATCCCTCATAAGTTCCTCAACATACAAAGCAAGTCATTTTCTATCAATTTAGATAGTCTTCTACAAATGATAGTTTGCTCTCTCAAAACAACAGTCATTTCTCTAATAGCTCTGGTTATCTCCGCTTTTACCAGTCTCCTAGTCTCAGAAGTTCACTCGGTAGTTGCTATAGTTTCTTGTAACATAGAACATTATATATTGAGTTAGCTAGGCTTAATATCATGTAACTGTGCGACAATAGCCAATAGCATCCATACCTAAGGCTAGTCATGTAATTCCATTTACATATATCATAAGGAGATAGAAGAATGCATAACATTCTACTAAACTGCTACTTATGCCTAAGCACAGTCACTCCATACCCCATCTCAATAAGATGAACTTCTTTGATATCATAATGTAAAATCCTAATACAAATATCTAGGTATATCGTAGATACACAAGGATATTCAATACTAGAAACGCCACTTCTACATAACTAACTAACATATATCCATAATCACAAGTGAGTAATTATATAAAGCCTTGAGAGATTGCGAAAAAACTTAAACTCATAAATACATACACACACACACACACACACACACACACACATCAGCTTTGTCTACTAAAGCATATAAAACTATACTAATCTTCATGCTTTACCTTCTTTTCCTTAGTAGGATCTTTACCTGGATTTACATGGAAGAACAACTAAGGTGAGAATTACAATTCTCAGTAAAAGCAATTGCAAAACCAGCTAGCTATAACATTGTATAAACAAATATAACAATTGCTATAACTACAAACATAGGAGTTTCCTCCATAACTCTTATAATTGCATGCCACCCAGTAGTGTGATCTAAAATCGATAGTCTACACATTGTTAAATATAAACAACTGCCCATACAACTATAAATACCAATAACAATAGATAATGTCCATACAACGGTCTGTAAATGCATTGAGGATGAAATGCATTATGATTATGCCTGGGAAATATCCAAAAGATATGTTCGTGCAATGTTTTGTTTTGAAATACATGCAGAGGTTTATTTTGAAAACAAAGATATTCATTAGGAACTTGTTCAGTATATTATCTTGTGGTAAATAAAGGGAAAGCTCATCCTCACATCACATGTACCCTAGTACACTGAGAAGTTCGGGCTTCATCTTTGCTCAAAGAGCTTCTCTCAGAATTCTCACTTATCTCCTTTGGCCTTAATGATGGTGTACAACATCAAAGGATACTCACAAAGATCAATACTACTAGACCAATTCCATAGACATACATACAGTCATTCTTTCATACTTAGGTCATCTAAGATCTAGGCATGTTTTACTAGAAATGTTGACTTCTCATGTTTACCTCCTTATAGATAGGAAAACTGAAATTTCCATACTACATGTAACCCTGGCACTTGGTTAGGAATACTTGTCCCCTTAGGAATTTCTAACTTCCTTCATTCTGTCTAAATGACCTCACGTCATATAAGTCACATTCACAAGTAGACAATGTCAACTTATCCTAGTTTACTTATATCTAACAGCCCTCATCATCACATCTCTAGTGAAATTACGTAACAATAAGTTACCATAGGTGCTGGACACTTATCTATAGCAAACCCCAATTCTTTGGTTGCACTAAGGTTCTTAACTTTCACATACATACTAGATTAACTAACTAGTGTGTGAAAAGCTTAGTATTATGTTTACCTATTACATGAACACCACTTTAACATTCTGATAGCAATATTTTTTATCCATTTAATAATCATCTCACTGGACTTCTTAAGGTTCAATTAATTAAGTTAATTTTGTCATATTTTATGACATTGGGCTTAATTGGATCATTGAAGGAATTATTGCATGAATTGACCTTAATTTGTCTATTTGGAAGCTTTTAGTAAATTGGATATAATATGAGTTACAAATATTTAATTGATGTGATTCTAGTCTTGTAGGAAAGTTAAGACAATTCTCTACAACTTTCATGCAGACTTCAAGAGTTGAATCATATGTTTGGACAATTACAATTGGAGTTGAAGCAAGAACTAGAGTGTTGATCCTGACAGCTTGACTTCTGCACATTCATCAATATATTTCTTGAGCTATAGGAGTTCAATTGACAACAAACTAAGCCCAAATGAAATCTAAGACCCAAATCTACAACTTTAATGGAATACAATAGCTTAATCGAATGGCTAGTAGGTCATATTGAGCCTAAAAGTCAGAACAGAGGTATTATTACTGGAACCTGAACAATGTGCATAGATTGGGCCATATCTTGGGTCGTAGGAGTCAGATTGGGCTGAAACGAGTGACATTAGAAAGTTGAGACAAAACCCTTCAACTTTTATGAAGACCACTTATGCAATAGGTGATGTTATGATAAAGTTATAATTGTATGAAGACAGTTGAGTTGGTTGAGTAGGGAGACAAGCATGGCAATAATTTTCCACTCATCCACCCACTCATTAAACAACTCTATTGTCATGTTTCACTCATCCACCTACTTATTAAACAACTCTCTTGTCATTTCGTACCCTTCATGCTCTAGAAATTATATTCATCATCTTCTTCTTCTTTTTCTCTCTTTCTTTCTTTTTGTTTATAAGTAACTAATTTTTATTTTGCTTGGGTAAAATGGTGAAGCTTTTGGTAATGAAATAAAACTTTTGGCAATGAAATAAAGTTAGATTAATCTCTTTCTTATACTTGAATGTTATATTATCAAGTGGTCATTATATGTATTGTATTTTGTTTCCAATCAATTTAGAACCCTCTTTGTAAAGTGGAGATCTTGATTTGTTGTAGACAAGATACTGATATAATGAATGCTTGAACCCATTTACAAGTGTTGGCGTTATTAACCCTCCTTGTAAAGTAGAGATCTTGATTCATTATAGACAAGAGATTGGCACAATAAATGTTTGAACCCATTTACAAGTGTTAACATTAGTGGATAATTAAAGGAATCATAATAAACTTTGAATGTTGTATTTTTTGATTGGAACCTCCGTTATGCGTGCTTTCCAATTGAGTTATAAAAAGAAATAATCTTGTCTTTAACTTATTTACTGAAAATAGATCCCCTAGCCCAAGCAAACCCTTTTTATTTGTGAAAAATTTTCATCACCTTTATTTTTGTGACAAATCCTTTCCTTACCTCAAAGAATTTTGCTTCATTAATTCCCTGTTGATCGACCTCGAACTCTCGAGAATTTATTACTTAAGACAACCTGCACTTGGGTTTGCAACAACACAATTCGCATCACATTCCTATAGACTGAACTCATCCTAGTGAAAGAGTTTATCTTAGCTAATGCTTCATTCCAACCTTGTTTAAGGAAACAAATGAGCATTTCTTTATAACTTTGCATATCCAACTACTCTCATGGATATGACAAGCTTACTAGTTTCAACTCATCCTTTTGTGTATTCGACAATGTACAAGGTTTCACTTAACTAGAGGCTTAGTACATAACATTTCCTCTTCAAAACTAAATACACAACCTTATCCTCTCTCAAGTGAATCTAACTCAAGAGTGGTTCTTACTTGTAACTCTTTGTTGCTTAAGGTTCTAGGTACATTCCCAATGTAATCCACTACTCTTGGATATCCAAAAGATCATACCTTTCTTATTCTTACTAGAGTGAATTCTACAATCCACCCTAGTATACTTGTCTCCAATGCACCATCCCATCACATCTTGAGTGATGTCTAATGCAACACTAGGTTGCCTGAGGTGCTATATTCTTACCTAGGGCAATCCTTCACTTTTATGATGCTTAAGGACCTAAGCTTTCTTATTCATTCTAGGTTATATTTCTTCTCTTGAAATATCCTTATTTGTGTCCTCAAACACCTTAGGAAACATATACAAATAATTCCATCTAGCCAAGAACTTGAAAACATCAAAAATGACATTTCTAGAGGTTCAGGGCCTCACACCGCGGCACAAACTTGGGCACACCGTGGCGCCCTAGCCTCGGGTTTTGTTACTGGATGTAGCATCACTTTCACACCGTGGCACGGCACCTTCATGCCGTGGCGCGAGCAGCAAATTCAACCCCATGCCGCGGCATGACGTTCTAGAAACCAAATTCTACAGAATTCTGCAGAACGATGGTACTATTTCATTGGTTCTTTTCTTGAATTTTGGCTATTCCAAATTAGTTTTTAAGTGATTTTAAGTCCCTAATCAGTCCTTAAACACATAGGAATCATCAATCACTAACTTAAACATCTTAATTTGGATTAAAACACCAAATCATACATAGCTTGACCTAAACCCCTCTTTTGGGCATCAATGGCCTAAATGAAATGTTCTAAGCTTCCAACTTCAACTTATGTTATGAACTAGTCATAAATGACCAAAGAAAACATAAACAAAGCAAGCCAAATGCATCAAACACCTCTAGAACTCAATTTGGCCTATTAAGCACCAAGGGTGCATTAATGGTGAAAAGAGTGAAAATAGATGAATATGAACATAAAACCTCTACCTCTTGTATGGACGATCAATCTTCAAGCTCCATGCTTTGATCTTGATCTTCCCTTGGCCTTCCTTCTTTTCCCCCTTTCCTTTCTCTCCTTTGGCCCCTTCTTCTTTCTTTTCTTCTATTTTCCTTTCTTTGTAACTTTTGTTGCTTTTTAACTAAGAGAGAGAAATGAGAGAACGACCAACATATCCCTTAGAATATTTTGTTGGAACTTCCTTATCTGCTAAGAACACTTAGGTTCCTCCGAACCCAGTCTTCTAACTTCCAACAAATTTAGAATAAATCATAAGATTCATCTAAATTATTCTTTCACCATTTTCATGATTTTCTATATATGCTGCTAGCCAATCCGACATTAAAAGCATAACTAGTATGCCTAAAAATACCAAACTAACTTAGATTAACTTGAAACTTTAATTGCATCTTACTTAGCTCATTTGTCACCTAAAAACAAGTTATCCATACTTGTTTCCCTTAACTTAGCCTTTTAAGCCATTATCTGAGTCATTTTAAGCTACTTTTCAACTTCTGTGTTGCAACTAAGTGCCTAAACGAATTCAGATTATCACAAAACTTCACAGACATGTTAAACAAGTAATATGCTACCTTTTGTAACCATATACAAGTCTAACATGTTACTAAGGGTATTACACTGGCTGTCCAAAAATCATGTTCTAAATTTCTCAAATAAAACTTTAGTATTCATATTAGACACTCCTTCTTTAAATACTCCTTCTGAATCTATATACTTGAATGCCAGTCAAGTCACCAACTACCTAGTAGAAGGGGTTCAGGGTTATGTTCTACTATTTTTGTTGAATTCCGATAAGGAGCAGAGTGTGGAGGATATACCTATTCTGAGATAGTACCCAGAGGTTTTCCAAATAAAGTGAATGAACAGCCACTTGAGAGAGAAATTGAATTTTCTATAGACCTAGTGCCAAGAATAGGACCTATCTCCATGGCACCCTATATGATGTCCCCTTTAGAATTATCTGAGCTTGAGAAATAGATAGAAGTATTGTTGGATAAAAAGTTTATTCGACCTAGTGTTTGACCTTGGGGGCCACCTGTACTTTTGGTAAAGAAGAAAGATGGCAGTATAAGATTTTATATGGACTATAGGCAATTAAATAAGGTCACAATTAAGAATAAATACCCACTACTTAGGATAAATGACTTGATGGACCAGTTGAAAGGAGTTGTAATATTCTCAAAGATTGATTTAAGGTCAAGGTACCATCAAATCAGGGTCAAAGAGGAAGATATTCTTAAGACTGCCTTTAGGACCAGGTATGGGCATTATGAGTACCTTGTAATGTCCTTTGGTTTGACAAATGCCCCTGCCATTTTTATGAATTATATGAACATGATTTTTAGGCCATACCTTGACAAATTTGTCATTATCTTCATAAATGATATTCTCATTTATTCAAAGATAACTGAGGAACATGAAGAGCATCCAAGGGTAGTTCTAGAAATCTTGAAGGAAAAGAAGTTGTTTACTAAGTTGTCAAAATGCAAATTCTAGATGAAAAAGGTGTAGTTTTTGGGACATATGATATCTAGGGATGGGATATCTATGGATCCTAGTAAGATAGAGGTAGTGTTGCGATGGGAGAGACCTACCACCGTAACTGAGGTTAGGAGTTTCTTGGGCTTAGCTGGGTATTATAGAAGATTCATAAAGGGTTTTTCCTAGATAACTTTGCCATTAACCATATTAACCAGGAAGGGTAGCACTTTTGAATGGACCCAGAAATGTGAGAATATCTTCCAAGACTTGAAAGAGAAATTAATCACCACACCTGTGCAAGTGATTCTAGATCCACAAGAAAACTTTGAGGTTTATTAAGATGCTTTGAAAAATGGGTTAGGTTGTGTCTTGATGCAGAATGGACGCGTAGTTGCTTATGCTTCTAGGAAGCTAAGACCCTATGAAGAAAACTACCTAACCCATGACCCAGAACTAGCAGCAGTTGTGTTTGCTTTAAAATTTTGGAGGCATTATTTGTATGGGGTCAAGTTTTGAGGTATTTAGTGATCACAAAAGTTTGAAGTATCTGTTTGGTCAAAAAGAGCTAAATATGAGGCAAAGGAGATGGATAGAGTTTCTAAATGATTATGACTTTGAATTAAAGTATTCCCAAAGTAAGGCCAACAGTGTGGCCGATACGCTTAGCAGAAAACTTTTGCATGCGTCCCGAATAATGGTTCAAGAAATGGAACTCCTTGAAAGCTTTAAAAATTTGAGCTTAGCAATGACTATGTTACTTCATGGTCTTTGTTTGAAAAGATTAGAGATTCAGAAAGTTTTGAGTGCTCAAATTAGAGAAGCTCAAGGGGAAGATGAAGCCTTAAAGCTGATTGATGAGCAGATCCAATTGGTGAAGAGAAAGGACTTCAAGAGGGATCATGATGGGACACTTATGTTTAGAGATAGACTTTATGTTCCAAGAGAAAGTGAAATCAAAGAGAAGGATTTAGAGGAAGCCCATAAGAGTAGATACACCATCCATCCTAGAGCCGCAAAGATGTATTAAGACCTCAAAGATATTTTGGTGGCCAAACATGAAACGAGAGATAGCAGAATATGTGTCCAAATGCTTAGTGTGCCAAAAGATGAAAATAAAACACCAAAAACCTTCAAGACCCCTCCAAACCCTTAAAGGTTCCCGAATGGAAATGGGAAAGCATATTAATGGACTTTGTGATGGGGTTGCCTAGGACCCAATCAGGCCATGATGTCATTTGGGTTATTGTGGATAAATTAACCAAATCTGCCCATTTCCGGGCCATAAGAGCAAATTGGTCACTGGATAGTTTAGCCCAACTCTACCTTCAAGAGATTGTTAGGTTGCACGGGATTCCCTCGAGTATTATATCAGACAGAGACCCTTGGTTCACATCTAGGTTTTGGGGAGCCCTACAAAAAGCCTTTAGGACAAAATTGAATTTCAGTACAGCTTATCATTTGCAAACCGATGACCAAACTATAAGAACCATCCAAACATTAGAAGATATGCTTAAAGCCTGTGTACTTGACCATCAGGGTAGTTGGAATAGGTTCTTACCCTTGATAGATTTTGCCTACAACAACAGTTACCAAACTAGTATAGGAATGGTACCTTATGAAACCTTGTATGGTAGAAAATGTAGATTACCTTTATGTTGGTGTGAGACTGGGGAACATACTATCCTTGGTCCAGAAATGGTTCAACAGACCATCGAACAGATTATAATGATTAAGGATAGGATGTTAGCAACCCAAAGTAAGAAAAAGAGTTATGCGGATGAGAGGAAAAGGCCCCTGGAATTCAATATAGGAGAACATGTGTTTCTCAGAGTCACTCCTACTACGGGAGTTAGTAAGGCTATTAAAACTAGAAAGTTAACACCTTGATTTCTTGGTCCCTTCCAAATTCTGAAAAAGGTCGAACCAGTTGCTTACCAAATAGCTTTACCCCCCAGTTTGTCAAACCTCCATGATGTTTTCCATGTTTCCCAACTCTGAAAATATAATCAGGATCCTTCATACATTCTAAGAAATGAATCAATACAATTAAAAGATGATTTAAATTTTACAGTTAAACTTATAAGGATCATAGATAGGGCTGTGAAAGCACTCAGAAGGAAAAAAATTCCTTTGGTAAAGTTGTTATGGGAGGGAGGTGACTCAGAAGAGGCCACATGGCAACTCGAATCCCACCTAATGAATGATTATCCAGAGCTTTTTGAATGAGGTAAGCAAATTTTGAGGACAAAATTTATAAAAAAGGATGGGAGAAATGTAACATTCTCTCCAGCCTAATAGATTTGATCAGGTTATAGAAACTCAATAAAATGTTGTATAAGATATCTGATAATTTTGGAAGTGACTTGGATTAAATTGAGTATAAATCTATAACACAGAAGCTTAAAAGACTGATATTGCAATATAAGTAAAATGTTAAAATGGTAATATAGAAAATAGAAGTGAATCCTAGAATTGTCTACAATATTTATAAAGGTGAAAAAAATTCAATTCTAAGAAATTAAAGTGTCCTTAGTAGATATAAATCATACAATTGGATTTTAAAATTTTGAAACAACCATACATTCCCGCACTGTAGCTTTCTACTCATTCTCACCTAAACCAAGATATTTTCATTATTTTCCATCCTTTTCTCCATTTTTGCACGTTGTCATTCTTTCTTTCTCACGTCACCCATTATTTCATTATCTTATTCTCACTTTCCACTCTCATTCACTCCCTATTCTCTTCATTTTCACGTGGCCAGCAGAAGGAGGAGAAGAAAGTAAGAACAAGAATGAGTACAAAGGGAAGAGGAACAAAAAAGGAAAAAGGAAAGTTACAACAAGCTAGGTAGGGGGTTTTTCTTCACCTTTTCTATTTATCTTTTATTTTCCAAAGATATGAAAACTAATGATTTGAATAAAGACTTTAAAATAGAAAGATGAAATGGTGAATATATATTTGATTATGACATGAGAACTTGGTTTCTTGTTTTGATTTATGATGAAACTTGAGATTTGAAAAGGGGTTTGATACCCATATTGAGATTTGCCATTTCATGGGAATTTGAAAACATATCATTATATGAGTTAAGTTGATGATTTCTTCTTTTTTTCTTGCTTGTTTGAAAGTATGAATATATATTGATTGAAGGAGACTTGATTATAATGAAGAAAATGGAGGAAACAGCAAGAAAACAATGCAAAAATCTGATTTTGCATCTTGTTATTCTAATAATAAGCTTGTTATTCAAATAACAAGCATCAGGAATACTAGAATGTTTGTGTGTTATTTGAATAAGGGGAGCCTTATTCAAATAACAAGTTATAGAGAGCACAAAATGTAGGTTGTTATTCGAATAACAGCACATGTTATTCGAATAATAGAGCCTTGCTTTTATAATTTGAACCTTTTTAAGAGTTCTAAATGATGTGTTTTCAAATGTTTTCATTATGATTAGTTATTTAAATTATGAATGCACACTTTGAGTCAAGATCATGGATTGACAAAACTCCGAAATTCAAAATTATGAAATGATATGATGAAATACTCTTTTGCATGCTTGATTTGACATGGATGGATTAAGTTATATTATGATATTGGTTGATGAAATGTGAGGCCTTGTGCCATGATATGAGATGATGAGATAAATATCATAATGTAGAATTGATTTGATCATTATACATGATATCATGATATAAGATTGATGATTGAAATAAGGATCAAAATTCACGAGTAGCCCATTACCTAGGATATCCTTGGACCTAAGGGGTGACTTGGAAATGGTGGTTGAGGATAGATATTCCCTTCCTCTTTACCAGAGTTCTCTATGATTGATGTGTCATTGAGGATGGACATTCCCTTTCTACACTTGAGGCATTCCTAGTTAAGATAGTGTGAGGAAGTAAGATACTCTCCCTATCTAAGTAGTTGAGGGGATAGTGTAAGGAAAGAAGATACCCTCCCTATCAAGTAGTTGAGTACGAACAATTCACTCTCTTCTCACAACCCTAGAATGAGGACAAACAATTCCCTCACAAGTTGTGTTCCCTCTCTACTCATAACTTTAATGAGGATGGACATTCCCTCAATGTTGTGGTTAATTTGTGTTTCTCAGAGTAGTCTTGTGTAGCCAGGGCTATGAATGGGTTGAAGTGCCCCAACCTGAAAGCAGGCTACTACTAAGTGATTGGTATTGTGAGGACGGATAATTCCCTCCGTACCATTGCTTGTTAAAATGACACATGTGTCTTGATGATTAAATGATTTTCATAATGATTAAAATGAATCGTCTATTTCGGAAAGAGTAAGGACCTGCTTTGGCTTGGTGCCACCTTCTTAACATGACATTGAATGTTTTTAATAGGATTTTTCCCGAAATAGCTAGAATGATCATGATGACACATTTTTCAACTACTACTGAGAATTGTGAGATTTTTACCCCATTTCTTTGATTTCCATAATGATTCTAAGATGACCCCCTATAACTTGTAGAGATAAAGATGGACTTGAGCTAATAGAAGCTTTATTTGTAACACCTTTCCTGACCTAATAAGTCCTAAATAGTCTTATAGAAGCTTAGTAATACTGGTAAGAGATTATCTGTTAATTCGGATAATTTTTTGAACTAGTTTGAGCGTAAATTTATAACACTGAGTACAAGAGAATAATTAAGGTATTTGCATAATCAATTGATATGATGGAAATAAATATGAAAAATTTATTTCCTAACCACAAATAATTGATAAGAGTTGTAGAAAATTTTGGAGAGTCAACCGAGTTAATATGATATTTTTTTTAAGGATACTGCTGAAAAATAGTCGAGATAGTTAAGCAGCTCAGAAATTATAAATTTTTATAGAGATGATAAGTAGAATATGAAGAATATTTAAGTATGAAAAATAATTTAAGGCAAACACATTTACCTATTTTACAAGTTCGAATTAATTTGAAAAAGTAGTGCAACTTATTTAATGAATATTAATATATGAAAAGTTATAGAAAAATGGATTTGAGGACTAAGTTGAGTCCTAAAATATATTATAAAACTTATAGATATTTAAAAACTCAATTTTAAAAAATTAAAGTGTACAGATATCAAAGTTTCCGTATAAAAATCTTAGTTATATTTTCTTTAAACCACCAACACACATATTATTATCCTTATCTAGTTAATTCATGACCATTGTTTCATCTTTTCTCTTCTTTTTCACATTCTCAGCGGCCAAATTAGAACAGAAAACGGAGGAAGAGAAATCCTCATTTCTCCACTTCTTATCTTCCATTTTCACTCTTCTATTTTCCACCCATACTAAACCTTATCTTCCTTTGCTCCTTTTTCCTTTTGCTACACGATTTTCACCTCTAAAATAAAGGCAAAAATAGAGAACAACCAACAGTAGTAACGTGAGTGAGATGGAGACAAAGAATGAAAAGAAAGTGAAGAAAAGGGAGAAAAATCAAGGAGCTAAGCTAGGAGTGAGGTGGGGGATTCCATGTCATTTTTGTTTCTTTGTTGCTACTATGTTGCCTCTTCTTGCTGCTGTAAGTGACGGTTTCCACATAGAAACCGTGTAGCTTTTAAGTGGTTAGAATAATATGTATTCACACTTGCTCAAAATTTGTTCAAACTTTGCTACATGGTCACTTGTTCACACTTTGCTCCCTCATGGCCAAGATAAATGGAGTCACTTTTATTGACTTTTAAAAGTGAGTTTATGACTTATGACAAATTTATAGACTATGTGCTCAGTGAGAAAGCTTACGGGTGAACCAAGGAAAAATCAAAGGGAATGACTTGTATTTTGTATTCTTGTTCCTTGACTTTATTTTGTCTTGCTTCTTTTATGAATTATTGAAAGAAAATTTATAATATTGGATAACAATATGGATGGGTATCTCACGGATGAAACCATGATTATTTACTTTCAAAGTTTGTTTCAACTTTTAAGAAGCCTTATGTTGATTTTGTGAAGTTTATGACTTTATTTTATTTGAATGTTGAACACAGATTAATGCCCTACTTTGGGTAGAACTTTTGATGGTTATTTGATTGAAATTATGGTTGGAATTATGATACAAAAGGAAGGCAGAATGTTGCCCAACTTGTGATTAAATTTTGGATGCATTTATGCTTGAATTTGCAACTTGTATGATGATCAACAACTAAAAAAGGTTGTTGTCCAAATTTGAACAGAATTTTTGCTCACTTTTGATGAGTGTAGTAGTAGTTTAATTGTGATAATAATAATGGCAGATTGTTGCCTTATTTGTGGTTGAGTTTAGATTACCTTTGTGTTGAATCTGTGGCTTGAATGTTGGTTAAAAAGTAAGGTAGAAAGCTGCTTGGTTTAAATTAGAATTTTATCACCTTTGTTGTGTAAAATGGTGGCTTGATTTATACACAACAAAATGCTGCCTCTAAGTGACCATAATTGTGTTTCTTTTGTGTATGAGAATGTTGCTTGAGTAATGATAAAAGGGAGCATAGTAGTGGCTACCTTGTGGTGACTATAATTTGTATGTATAAATATCATCAATTGATGTTAAATGATGTTGAGAAGAATAATAATGAAAGAATAAGGGTAGATTGAGGTTTTGATTCATTATTATGCAAGGAAAAGCTGCATTATGTGAAAAGTGAACTAAGGATTGGTCTTAAAACATTCTTGCATGTTTTGGTTTTCAAACTTGATGTTTGCTATTTCCATGTATTTGGCTTGGGCCGAAGGTGCTCCCGGTTATGATATTAAGGGAGGTCAAGGAACAAAGGTTGTCCTAATACCTCATTGTACCCAGAGGAAATATAAGGAACAAAGGTTGTCTTGAAAATACACAAATATCATGTGTTTTCCTAAAATAAAATGTTTTTACTAACATTACATAAGCATACATTAGGGCATCTCTTAGGCATACTCATACATTATCATGCATCACATAAAATGATAATTGTATTGGCAATTGTCTTGTTTTATACTGATAAAAAGTTGATTGATAACTTAAGGGTACACAACTATGTAGGATGTTTATACTTGCCCCCATAACAATAGTAAATGAATATGCTGATTGAGTTTAAATGCTATGTACTAATCAAAGAGTTTTGTTTAATTAAATGGAATGTTTGCTTCAAGAAGGGAAAGGATTGAGTTTTGGCTTTACGGCCTTTCCATTTATTTATGTATGAAACTTATTTTTTCCCAAAGTAGTTGGATTTATTGTGATGTCATGTTTTAAAACTTGCTACTAAGAATTTTAATTCTTACCCCAGTTTCATATTTCCATGGTAAATCCAACGAATGATCAGAGCAGGAGCAAAGAAAGACAGTGAAGACTTAGTTAGCTATTTAGTATATATTACAAATGTACTTATTGTACTAGTTTTATACTTAAGCCCTCGTGGCTGGTTTCTTTTGGTATCTTTGGTATCTTTGTATATCTTAGACATGTAATGCAAACTCATAGTAAAGAACAAGTTTCAAGTTGTGTAAAATATCTTCTTCTTTTTTATTTTTAATTAAATGTTCTATATATCTATGCGGTGATAGTAATTATATAGGTTTATAATTATGTTTGATGTCTAAAAGTGACAATTGTAATATCCTTAATAACATGTTAGGCTTGAATATAGTTACAAAGGTAATATATAACTTGCTTAACATGCCTGTGAAGTTTTGTGACAAATTGAGTTCGTTTAAGCACTTAGTTGCAACTCAAAAGTTGAAAAGTAGCTTAAAATGACTCAGAAAGATGCATAAATTGCTTAGATGAGAGAAATAAATATGGATAATTTATTTCTAGGTCACAAATATATGAAATAAGGTGTGGTTAAAGTTTCAAGATAATCAAAGTTAGTCTGGCATTTTTAAGCATATTGGTTGTGTGCTTCAATATTAGATTGACTAGTAGCAGATATGGAAAATCATGAAAATGGTGAAACAATAATTTATATAAATCCTATGATTATTCTAAAGTTATTGGATGTTAGGAAACTTGATTTCATGGAATCTGAGTGTTCTTAACAGATAAAGAAGTTACAGTAAAATATCTTAAGGATATTTTGGTAAAATCTCATTTCCTTTCTCTCTCAGTTTAAAGGCAACAAATGCTGTAGAAAGAAAAGAAAGAAAAACAAAAGAAAAGAAAAAAGGGAAACCATGAAGGGGAAGATGGAAAATGGATGAAGAAGCAAGAAGATCAAGATCAAACCATAAAGCTTGAAGATTTATCATCTATACAAGAGGTAAGAAGTTTCTATTCATCTTTTCCCTCTTTGTTCATCTTGAATAGACATATGTTTTCATGTATAGAATAGCGGTCTGGATAGCCAAATCTATGTTCTTGGCTTGATTCTTATTTCCAAGGATTAAGTTAGTATTGTTCCAGCTTAGTGAAAACCAGAGAGCAACACAAGAGAGGGGGCTCAGCACTTTAGGCGTGAGCTCCAGAATTTCTAAAAATGGGATTTTTGATGTATTGATGTTTCCTACTAGTTAGGATCATTTATGTATGTTTTTTAATGTGTGTTAGGACTCAAATAGGAATATTTCAAGAAGGAAATTATCACCTACCAAGTATGAGTAAGCTTAGACCTTTGAGCATCCAAGAGTAATGATTTGTCATAGGTAAGTATCCAGCTCCTTAGGTAACATATTGTTGCATTTGAAATCACATATGAGGTGATGATGATAGGGTATACTAAATATAAGTAAGCTGAGTTCAGTTGGCTATAGTTATTTGCCTTAGTGCATAAGTGCTCCTAAGAGTAAAAGAGGAGTTAGAAATGCAAGAATGAACTTAGTATAAAGTTATGGTAGTGTTTATGTACAAGCTAAACATAGCACTACATCTTTCACACACTTACTATTCATTTAGTATGTAAGTGAAAAGTATGAACCTTAGCACATCTAAGAATAATGAATTGACATAGGTTATGTTTAATATACTACTAGGAGTAATCCAGTAAGGGAATGATCCTTTGGTGTGTATATGATATGTATAAACCTTAGAGCAACCAAAAAGTGATGGATTGCCTTAGGTAAGTGTCTAACACCTTTAGCAACTTAATGTTGCTTAGATATCACTTAAGATGTAATGAGTGATGATATGGTGCAATAAATACATGTATGCTAGGATGTACTGGTAGTGTTTTCCTATGAATGTGACCTTACATGATGTAATGTCATTTGGCCAGAAAGAAAGGAATCAGAAGTTCCTAAGGGAACAAGTCATTCCTGAACAAGAGCTAAGGTTACATGTAGTATGAGGTTACAACTTTTTCCTCCCTACAACAGGTAAACATAAGAAGCCAAAGTTCATAATAAAACATCTTGATTCTTCATTGAGCTAAGCATGTAATTATGTATGAACGAATGTAAGTATAACTTGGTTTATCTAGTTATTAAAGTTAAATATTGTAGACTATGTAAACACATCTTATTAATTGTATATTTTAAGATTATGTTTATTATGTTATGTATGATGATCTATTCTTTGTGAATAGATATATGACTGGTATTGGAATTGCTTTTACTAAGAATTATAATTCTCACCCCATTTGTTCTTCCATGTAAATCCAGGTTCAAACCCTTCTAAGGGAAAGAAGGCGAAGCATGGAGACTAGTATAGTTTTATATGCTTTAGTAGACAAAGCTTATGTATAAGTTTATATTTGCTTTTTATGTATTAAAAGTTATGTATTACAATATGCCTTTTATGGTGGAGGTTGTATATATATATGAGTTTATGTTTTCCGCATTCTCTCAAGGCTCTCTATAATTGCTTGATTGTGAATATGGATATATGTTATTAGTTAGTTACGTAGTAAGTGACGCAGCTCATACTGTTTATCTTAATATAATTCAGATATATCCAGATATCTGTGTTAGGGTGTTACATTATGTTATTAGAGTAGTTCATCTTATTGAGCCGAGGTATAGACTGACTGTGCTTAGGCATGAGTAGTAGTTTAGCAGAGTATTATGCATATGTTTATCTCTTTGTGAGATATGCAAATAAGATTGCATCACTTGCCTTTGGTATGGGTGCTAGTGGTTATTAGGTATACAGGAAACTATGGCAACTACCAAGTGAACACATGAGACTAGGAGACTGGTAAAGGAGGAAATAACCATAGCTCTTAGAGAAATGGTTGCTGCAGTGAGAGAGCAGACTGCCATTAGTAGAAGACTATTAGAAAGGTTAATCAAGGACTCACCCAAAAGTTGGAGAACTCACAAGGGGTCAGGATTTCTTAGGGTTCAATAAAGTTACTCCTTTGTTCTTCAAGGGAGAGTATGGTTCAGTCAACGTGGTTAGATGGCTTTAAGAGATGGAAGAGATCTTCATGGTCATAGCTTGCACTGATGAACAGAAAGTGACCTTTGCTTCTTATGTGTTAATAGGAGAGGCTGAAAGCTAATGAGTTGAAGCTAAGAGGTTACTAGAGCTAGTAAGTACTCAATTCACCTGTGGGGTGTTTAGAGCTACTTTTTAGACGAGTATTATTCCTTTGAGCTAAAGAAAGCAAAGGAATTGGGATTTCTAAGGCTTGAACAAGGGGATATGGCCGTGGATCTGTATATGGAGTAACTTGAAGAATGTTCTAAGTTCTCTTCTTATTTTATGACTAATCCAGATAAAGACTGGAAGTGAGTGAAATTTGAAGTAAGACTTAGAGAAGACATTAGAAGAGTTGTGAAGCGAATGGAGGTTAAGGACTTATCCACTCTAGTCAACGAGTGTAAAGTTGTAAAAGCAGATAATCTGAGAACCACAATAGAGCAAGAATTAGAAAATTCGTTAAAGAGGAAAATATCAGATGTTAAGATCAGTGAAGGTGCTTCTTGGTCTCAATTCTTATCAGGAAATGGAAATAAGTTCAAGTGGAAGCTTGGGGTGATGATAAGTATAAGTAGGGTGTTTCTAAAACAAGTAACCCTAAGGGAAAAGGTAAATCGGACTCCAAGGTACCAAGATGTGCTAGATATAGAAAGATACATGGGAGTAGACCGTGCTTGTTGGGTAAATCCATGTGCTATATATGTGAGCAACCAAGACAACATCAAAAGATTGTCCACAGAAAAAGGGAACAACAAAATCTTCCAACTTGGTAAGAGGTAAGATATATTTAAAGAGAAATCTTTTAAAGATGTGTGCAAGTAGATATAGGTTTTACTTTGTGAATCATGTTAGTTTACTTTGTGAATCTAGTTTGTTTATGTAACATCCCCCCCTGGGCTTGATCCACCGAAGGCTGAGATGCCCCCTGGGCTTGATCCACCTAGGAGTCCATCTACTCAGTATTGTGGCCTGGCTTGATCCACCAATGGGCTCGCTTAATCCACGGTCCCAATGGTCCAAGTTAATTCCCTCGCTGCAGCATTCACGGGAATCGAACTCAAGACCATGCCTTTTGTTCCACTCAAGGTGGATGCCTCTCACCAATTGAGCTACAACTGGTGAAAGGCATCCACTTTGAGTGGAAGAAAAGGCATGGTCTCGAGTTCAATTCTAGTAAACGCCTGGATGGAGTAGTGAATAATTAGAGTTTTGGAAAGAATGGGTAATAACCCACATCTACAACTAAAGGATGGAGTAGCGGTCGAGAGAAACCAGAGATCTCATGATCCTTCAAGGATTAAGAAGACTAACCCTCTATCATCTCGAAGGATGTAAGATCCTGCAAGGGTTGAGGAGTGGTCGAGATAGTTGGAGAAATGAAAGGAATTATGATAGATTCCTATTTGATGTGTTTGAAGAGAATGCTTAGTTTAGGAGTGTCCCACCAATGGTTAGAGTGGAGAAGATGTTTGAGAACATCTAGTCTAAACTTCTTAGAGCTCCTCAATTCCTCCTTGACTACTTCTTGATCGGGAAAAACTGTGGTGTTCATGGTCCATGGAGGAAGAAGAGTCTTGCTGAGTATGGAGTTGTCACTCAGTGCATAGCTCCTATAAGGGTCAATGACCAATATCTAACTAATGTTTTGTTGAAGATCAATGCCAAGCTTGGTGGGTTGAATTCTTTGTTGGGTGTCGAACCATCTTCTTTTCTTCCTATTAACTCTAGAGTTTCCACCATCATTCCATGCATGGATATGTCACATAGTTCACTAGGACAGTCTGATATTCCTTCAATTGCAACTTGGTCAGTTCTAGACTATGGCCTCGGATATAATAGCCAGAAAGACTGAAAAATGGTCAGATAATACCAAGAGGTTAGTAGAAGTAGAAGAAGTCTAAATTGCATGGAAGATGTTTAGAGTTGTTTTTATGGATTACAGCCTAAGGAAGATGATGTGATAAACTAGATAAAAGGGAAATTAAGGTCTAGAGTACTAATAGAATAGAGTTTGAGAGAAAATATTCCAAAAACTGTCTTTAGAACCAGATGTGAGCATAGAGCACCTGCAATCCTTATGAACTAGATGAACAAATTTTCTGGACCATACCTAGATAAGATGCTTGAGATTTTTATAGACGATGTTTTCTTCTATTTAGAGACACTTAAAGAGTATGAAGATCACCTCAGGAAGGTTCTAGGAATCCCAAAAGAGAAGCAACTGAATGGTGGCATGGTGCAATCATTAGAACATGTAATTTCTAGAAGATATATTTGTAGACTCAAATAAGAATATACATGAGAACTGAAAGGGCATTGTTTATGAATAAACACAAGAGTACGAAAACATTTCCAAGGACTGAAAAAGAGAGGTTAACTACCATACAAGTTTTAGTGGTCTCAAATCCTGAAGAAAACTCTAAGATGGATTCTGATGTCTCAAGAAGAGAAGTAGGGTGTATGTGATGATAAATGGGTGGGTAGTGCTTACACCTCTAGGCGATTGAAACTGCATGAGGACAACTATCCAACCCATAGCCTAAGATTGGCAACTGTGGAGTTTACCTTGAAGATTTGGAGGCACTAAGTGTATAGAGTTAAGTTTGAGGTCTTAATGACCATGAAGGTTTGAAATACCTGTTTGACCAGAAATGGTTAAATATGAGACAAAGACGATAGATGAAGTTCTTGAAAGACTATGATTCTAAGTTAGAGTATCGTCTGGGTAAGGCCACTAAAGTGGCTGATGCACTGAGCAGAAGATTTCTACATGTGTCCTATATGATGATACGAGAGATGAAACCTTAGTGAGTTTCCAGAACTTGAGCCTAACAATGGTTGTGTTGTCACATAGTCTATATTTAGATAGATTAGAACTTCATGATGATGTGAGGGCTCAAGTCAGGGATACTCAAGAAGAAGATGACATCGCAAAGTGATGGAACGACGATATTTAGAGAGAGACCTTGCGTCTCTAAAGAATATGTAATTAAAGAGAAAATCCTCAATGATGCTCATAAAAGCAACTACTCTATCTATTATGAAGTTATGAAAATGTAGTAAGATCTCAAGGAATGATTAGATACCTTATATAAAAGTTGATATTATTTGTGCGTCCAAATGAATTGTGGTAAAAAGAAAGGAAATATAGAATATTAGAAATCTTCATAATCTCTACAATCCTTAGGAGTTCTTGAACGAGAATGGAACCTATGTCAATGGCAAGAGAATGTTCTAGAAGATGTTCTTGTGAATTCTCTGCCCTACAGAAGATAAAGAATTGAAACCATATTTGAGTTTCAATATAAGGTTAAGAAGGAGTACAATAATTAATGCGGAGGATTCATGGAATGTCAAGGAACATAGATGTGTATGGGATTAGGATTGCTGAAGATGATCTCATGGTAACTGGAGCCTCTACGCACCTACAACATATGAAGCAGATGAAACCTCATCAAGTTAAAGGATCTAGATTTTTCTTGATTAGAGACCTTGCAGGTGAGTATCCCGGGGGATTGTATCTTGGCCCATGATTCTGAGAGCTGGGAAGATATTCATGACTAAGTGTGTCATGCAGAGTTCTCTTGGTAAGCATCCTAATGCTAGACCATTAGTGGTGCTTCCTAAGAGAATACTATCGACTTGGAAAATGTTTCAAACATGGCAAGTTGAGGACATGCCACTCTATGACTCTTGTTGGTGTATGCCCTAGAGGCTGATACATTTGCCTGTATTTATATACATTCTATTATACTTATTTTAATATATGAGGCATTTCATTTATTGTGTTCTTTTTTATAAACATAATAAAGTCCTTAGAATAGTAAGTTTGATGCCATAGGTTATCGAGTGGATGACTTGATCGTGAGATCCTTTTACTTATAACACTATTCTTAAATGTCCCTAGTTAAGTATTATTGTTAATTAGGACAACAATAATATATTGAGCCTAGTATGTGCATAGACTGATGACCATATCTCACGGGTCATGGATATGAGATATCAAGTCTTCACATTGGTACACATTAGAGTAATGATATATTGGACTGACCCACCATGAGAACGCTACATGGATCGTTATGTGAGTGTCATAAGCGATTCTCATAGTGACAATGGTGTCTGTGGTCCTTTAACCTAAAATTACTACAATTCCTACATGAGGAGTTGTGTGTTTTAATACCATCAAACGTCATTTGTAATAAGATGATTATAAAGTTGGTTATTGGACATACCACAAATCATGTAGAGGGATGTGAGTGACCTAGATGGGATTTGTCACTCCTACATAACAGAAGCGATATCTTCGGGCCCCCTGATTGAGTGAAACTGCGAAATGCATAACCATGCTCAAATGAGTCAATATGAGATATTGATTTCATTTGTTGTTACAAAGTCTACTCGAGTATTAGGAAACAAATGATTGGACTATATAAGGGTGATGCATTCCATGCCTTGTGTTCAATCTAGATATCTTGACAAAGGGACTAAACAACACGGAGACATTGGTCACAGAAAAGTTATGTCAAATCATTGACATTCTTATTACTTGAGTAGCAGCGATGTATTGGTAGATACCAATCACTGCTTGTAATATTAAATTGGGATTTTAATATTACTGCCAACGTAATGAGAACCTGCAGGGTCACACACATAGAGAAGACTAAAATTGGAGCAATGGATCCAAGTTGGACTCGGATTCAAATATGGGTCAAACTCATAACAGATGAGTCTAGGGTTGCACAGCTTACCTTGCTGCTGCTTACACTCACTTAAGGCAGTCACTATTATAAATAGTACTGCTAAGGGGTTACTATGACACATAATTTTCAGAACCCTAGCCGCACCTACAGAAAAGTGAGTGAGTGAGCGACAGGTTTCTTCTCTTCTCTTCGCAGCTAGCACTGTGTGAGAGACGTGAGGCTCTTCTTTGCGAACGTTGGACGTTCGTGAGTCTGTTCGTGTGGATATCGCAGAGACATCATTTCTATTACGGTGTTAGTGATTCACGTCCTTCCTTTTGATCACGCTTCAAGAGGTAAATAATTTAAAAAAACTCTGATTATGGCTTTTCGCATGGATCCTCGGTGGGAATCCTAATTTTTCCACTGCATGATGTAACCGCAATTCCCAACAACTCTCACATCATGAGAGGGGATAGAAAATCACAACCACTAACAGTGTTGAAACAGTGGGTGGAGTAGAAGAGTATCATTTTCTTAGAGTATAAATAATTTTTTTTTTACAATTGTCTACGAGAATAAGATGAGCAGTTTGTGGCTATCTTATGAAGAGATACAACCTAAGATTTCTTTAATTCTGACTAGATGGGAGGTACACTCCAAGAAATGAAATACTGATGTCGTACAGTTCTTTGCCAAAGTACAAATACTTAGAGGAATTGTACCATCGAGAACTCAATGTCAAAATCATGACAAGAAAGTATTCGATATCGTAAATCTTATGCGGCCAAGTTTTAAGGATATGGACGTCTAGACCTGTTGTCAAGCCATTCATGAGTAGAATACATATACCTGGTATACGAAGCTTCTTTGATTTGGTTGACAACACTTTGCAGAATGCCACAAATTTTAAAAAGAAAGTGGACGTTATACAAGGTTTGCATGAGATGACGAGTAAGGTATACTTACCTATGACATGGGAGATGTTCTTGATGAGCTTCTTGGTTGGGTTGATTCCTTTGTGGTACTTAATCTTAATCTTAGATAAAAGCATGAAATTGAGGAACCAGAAGAATTATCTAGAACTTTGAATGAGGTGAACCAAATTGTGAGGACAAAATTTATAAAAAGAAGGGAAAAAATGTAACATCCTCTCTAACCTAATGATATTAATCAAGGTTATAGTAGCTCATTAAGGATGGTATAATTTACTTGATAATTTTGGTAAGTTGTTTGGATTGAATTGAGCATAAATCTATAACACTGAATATGAGAAATAGCTCAAAATAGCTCAACATTTAGCTAAATAGCTAAAAAAAATAGAAATAAATATAGAGAATATATTTTAAAGTCATAAGGGATTGGAAAGAGCTATATAGAATTTTGGAAGATCAGATAAGTTAGTTTGGAATTTTAAAGACACTTAGATAATGTTGGACTACCGAATTAATCAGATAAATGGATAAGAAACCTATAAGGGTATAAGTAAATGTAAAATAGAGGAATGAAGATTAATTTGAGAATGGAAATAGATTGAGATTGACATTTGGAAGCTTCTAAATTCAATTGCATAAGGTTTAATTCAACCTAGGGATGAATAGTAAAGCTTAATGTCTGATAAAGGTGTATACAGATATATGTGGAAAAATAAAATTGGAGAGTGCATGAGATCCTAGAAATTTTTTCCTAATGCCCTTGGAGGTTTAGAAATTCACTTTTGAGAAATTAAAGTGTCTTTAGCAGATACAAATTTATTTGCTAGATTTTACTTTTTTCCTCTCTATTTTCCCTCCCTCACATCTCACCCTTCATCATTGTTGTTTTGGATATTTTTCTCTCTCTCTTCCTTCTCTCACTCTCTCGGCTAACATCCAAATAAAAGAAACAAAATGAAATAAAGAAAAGAGAATAAAAGAAAAGGGAGAAGAGAGGGAAATTGAGACAGTCACGGAGAAAGAAAGAAACAAAAAAAAAGAAATAAAAAGAAAGAAAGGAATGAAAGAGTAGAACAAAAAAATAGAAAAAAAGAAGAGAGGAGAAGGAAACGAAAAGGATAATAGAAAAGAAGATAAATGAGAGATATTTCTTTTTCTTTCTTGTTTGTTCTCTTTCACCGCTCATCCTCACTTGCCCGTCTCTCTCTCGTTCGTTTGCTGCCTCTATTCTAGCTCATGGCATTCGCGTTCTTCGTCTCTCGTTCGTTGCTCATGTTCATTCTCCCCCTGGTTCATTCTTGTTGTAATACCCTAGAAAGTCATGTTAGGCTTGTATATGGTTACAGAGGTAGCCTAATACTTACTTAACATGTCTGTGAAGTTTTGTGGCTTTCTGAGTACGTTTAGACACTTTGCTGTAACACTATGTGAGAAATATAGTTTATTTGCTCAAAGTGGCTTAAACTGCTTAGTTAATGGAGATAAATGTCGAAAGTTTATTTTCAAGTCATAAATGTGGGAACTGTGCTACAGTTAAAGTTTGAGAATTTTCGGACTTAGTTCGGCATTTTTAAGCATACTGGTTGTGTGTTTTAGTGCTGGTTTGACCCACAGCTGATATGGAAATATCAATTTTTGGTGACAAAGAATTTTTAATGAATCTTAAGATTTATTTTGAATATGTTGGAAGCTAAGAAACTAGATTCGGTGGAATCTGGGTTTTCTTAGCAGTTTGGGTTTTGGTACCCAAATAAGAGAAGTCTAAATAGACTTCCCTTCTTGTGAAAATATCCCATGGTGGGGATATTTAATGGGCAGAAACAGAAGAGCAAAAACGTGAGAAAGAAGAGAAGAGAAAATAAAGAAAAGAGAGGAGAGAAAGAGAAGGAAAGGAGAAGGAAGAGAAGGATCAACCATCCAAGGAGAGGATCCGCGTGAAGGCCTTGCTTCATCTTCATCATCTTGATCTTGAGGTAGGGGGAAATCTATTTTTACTTGTTTGTGTTCATTCTTTTCTTTTGGTTTAAGAAAAGCTTGAAGAGGAAATGAGGTTAATGGGTGATTTGATGTTTTATAAGTTGAATCTTGATGTGGTTAGTATGGTTGAGTTAGAAACTGAATTATGAATGTGTTTAGGTGAATTTTTCCTCATTTGCAGCCTTAATTCCAATTCTAGGTCATTTTTGGGGATTTTGGTCAAGTTGGAGATTTTGATTCATAAGTGTTGATTCAAATGAAATTGATGTTGTTTGAGAGTTAAAATGTGTAGTTGGACCTTATTAGAGGTTGGAAATCACTTGAAAATGGATTTTTAGTGATTGGAAGTGGTTTTAGTTCCAATGGAACAGTAACCCGTAGCTGCAGAATTATGTAGATTTTGAGTTTTGCTGTTCACGCCGCAACGTTGGACTTTCACACCGCAACGTTTAGAAGAACATGATGAATGCCGCAACGTTGGACTTTGAATGCCGCAACGTTGGGTAGAAAAAGGGACGTGCGCCGCAACGTTGAATGTTTGCGCCGCAACGTTGAATGTTTGCGCCGCAACGTTGAATGTTTGCACCGCAACATTGAATGTTTACGCCGCAACATTGGTAGTTTTTCCTGCCAGTACTTGAACCCGAGACTTGGGCGCCGCAACGTGGAATAGGGGACGCAACGTTGGTGCCAGAAAATAACTATGAGTTGTGTTTGATGCTCTAGATCATTCTAGTAGCATAGTTTTCTTCTTTTATACTTCTTAATGAGTGTTGAGACACTAGTAGGAGTATTTAATGAAGTGAGAACGTGATAAATCATATTGATTTGTGACACTAATTATGTGAGATAATTAGGCATGAATATATACATATATGGTGTATTATGATGAATTGAGGAAATAAGTTTCTCCTAAGTATTAGGATTACTCATGTATGCTCTTTTAAGAGTGTTAAAGTACTTCTATAAGTATTTGATGAAGAGTTGTGAATTAAACTTGAAATGCATATAAATCAATTGTGAAACTAGTTATGGAAAGTAATTGGTAATTGTTTTGCATGAGATGTTTGAGAAGCATAGATTGGTGAGTAATATCCTTTCTATGTCTTTGTATAATAGATTGGTGAGTAATATCCAACTCTATTGTATGTGAAATACCTTGAGGTTTATAATATCCTCTTAGTATTGTTGAGAATCATAGATTGGTGAGTAATATCCTCTCTATGTATTTGTTGAAACGCATTGGGGTGAGTAATATCCTCTTTGTGTTGTTGGAAGCATAGATTAGTGAGTAATATCCTCTCTATGTTGTGAGTAGTAAGGTGAGTAATATCCTTATTACATTGTGAAGTAAGGATGTGAGTAATATCATCTTTGCTTTGTTTGGCCCGGTGAAAGTGGGTGTTCTATATCAAGTAAGGCGCTTAGTACCCTTCCTAATATGGTAAAGTATGAAAGGATAAAATTCCTTGTTCATTATTGTTAACCGTGTAGTTGATGAAACTTCACTACCCGAGGGGGAATGAGACTTCCTCTGTGATAATGATACATGTTGGATGAGACTCCCAGTGCTTGTTCAAGGTTGTGGATGAAACTATGGACTTCCATTACTTTGTTCAAGTTTCATGCATTCATGACATTGCCATGGGATTGGAGTCCTGGATGTGGTATCATGCATTATGCATTTTCATGCTTAGGAATCTACATAGACATAATCGTTAGTCATAATTAAGCATAACATGGCGATTGTATGGGCAGTTGCTATCATGACATTTTCATGCATTGCAATTGTATGGGCGATTACTTGTTGTTGAAATGAGGAGTTGTTACTTCTATTATTGAAGAATCAACGAGATAATTATAAATATTATCTGTTTGTATATATTTATATACTGGTATTGGAATACTTCTACTGAGATATATTTTCTTACCCCGATTGTATTGCCATGTAAATCCAGGTGCGAGCTCTTCGAAAGGGAAGAAGAAGATGTATGAAGACTAGCATAATATAGATGCTGCTTTGAGCTGAGCTTATAAATGTTTTATATTTGCTTAGTTGTTGCAAGTTATGTACAACAGTACGCCTTGAGGCTGTGATATATATATATATATATAACTTTTGCTATCGTGGCTTTCCATATTTATTAATTACGTATGAACAATATGGATAAGATGTTATTTTATGTTAGAAGTAGCAGGGTCAATATTGGGTTATTCACTTATATGACGATATATTTGGGTAGCAAATACTGGGCTGTCACATTTTGGTATTAGAGCAATTCATTCTGCTGAGCCGGGGTATGGACTAACTATGCTTATGCATGTGTAGTAATGGTTATGCATTTCTTATCTCTTACATGTGATTGTTTGAGTGGAATGGCATGTTTTGCCTTTGAGATGTTTGCTTTAGCTGCTGTGACACGGTTACATGATATTGAGCCTAGCTAACTCAATATGGATTGTTCTGTGTTTACAAAAGGCTATGGCAGCACGAGGGCGACCGGCAACACTAGGGCGACCACGTCGGAGCCAAAATCGAGACTCTGATAATGAAGGTACAGAGATGGCTGCAGCTATGATGGCAATGGCCAATGCCATGAGGCAGTAGATTGAACAAGCAGCGGCAACTGCTAGAGTTTTAGAGAGGTTGGTACCTCAACAGCAAGTACCACTGATACCACCACTAGTACAAGAGGTACCAGTTGGGAGAAATCAGAATTTTCTCGACATTGCAGAATTCAGAAATATGAATCCTCTGATATACAGGGGTGATTGTGATCCAGTTAAAGCGGAAGAGTGGTTGACCGAATTAGAGAAGATCTATGAGGTAATGGTTTGCTCTGAAGAGCAAAAAGTTTCTTTTGCTTCTTTCATGCTGAGAGGGGAAGCAGAACAATGGTGGCGAAACACTAGAAGGCTGCTTGAGACAGCAGGGACTTTGATCACGTGGGGTGTGTTCAAAGGGATCTTTTTGGAAAAACATTTTCCAAAGAGTTTACAAGATGATAAAGAGAAGGAGTTTTTGAATCTTCGAAAAAAGGACATGACGGTTGGACAATATGAGGCATAATTTCATGAGTTGTCCAAGTTTTCTTCACAGTTTAGGCAGAATCCAGATGAGAGCTGGAGGTGTGTCAGGTTTGAGTCCGGGCTGAGGGGAAATATAAGAAGGATTGTGAGACCTTTTGAAATCAGGGATTTTTCATCCTTGGTAAACATGTGTAGAATTATGGAGTCTGAAAATCTCCAAATTCAGGCAGAGCGGAGTTTGCAAAGTCTTCAAAAGAAGAGGAAAGCGGATGGTGGAAATGGGAAAGGTAATCCTAAATCCAGTCACCCACAAGAAACACCTGAATAATCAGAAAGTAGGTCGGCAAGAAAATTGTAACAAGTGTGGTAAGTATCACAGAAACAAAGTGTGTTGGGTGGACCAGGTAACTTGTTTTAAGTGTGGTGAGAAAAGTCATTACGCAAAGAGTTGTTCTCAAGGGCAAGAGAACAAGACTGACAATGGACCTATCGCTGGGGGTAGAGTCTACATTGTACGAGGCAAGGAGACATCACCATCTCCTGGTTTTTGAAAATTCGGTAACTTTGTTTAGTATCTTGGTTTTCTTATAATTGAATTATATCTGTTGTGGTATGTTGGTTGTTAGAACTTGATACATAAGTTATACTAATTTTGAGGACAAAATTTTAAAAAGGTGGGGAGAATGTAATACCCTAGAAAGTCATGTTAGGCTTGTATATGATTACAAGGTAGCCTAATACTTACTTAACATGTCTGTGAAGTTTTGTGGCTTTCTGAGTATGTTTAGACACTTTGCTGTAATACTATGTGAGAAATATAGCTGTTATTTGTTCTGAAAGTGGCTTAAACTGCTTAGTTAATGGAGATAAATGTCGAAAGTTTATTTTCAAGTCATAAATGTGGGAACGTACTACGAGTTAAAGTTTGAGAATTTTCGAGTTAGTTCGGCATTTTTAAGCATACTTGGTTGTGTGTTTTAGTGCTTGGTTTGACCCACAGCTGATATGGAAATATCAGTTTTTGGTGACAAAGAATTTTTAATGAATCTTAAGATTTATTTTGAATATGTTGGAAGCTAAGAAACTAGATTCGGTGGAATCTGGGTGTTCTTAGCAGTTTGGGTTTTGGTACCCAAATAAGAGAAGTCTAAATTGACTTCCTTCTTGTGAAAATATCCCACGGTGGGGATATTTTATGGGCGTAAACAAGAAGAGCAAAAACGTGAGAAAGAAGAGAAGTGAAAAGAAAGAAAAAGGAGGAGAGAAAGAGAAGGAAAGGAGAAGGAAGAGAAGGAAGGAAGGATCAACCATCCAAGGAGAGGATTCGCGTGAAGGCCTTGCTTCATCTTCATCATCTTGATCTTGAGGTAGGGGAAATCTGTTTTTACTTGTTTGTGTTCATTCTTTTCTTTTGGTTTAAGAAAAGCTTGAAGAGGAAATGAGGTTGATGGGTGATTTGATGTTTTATAAGTTGAATCTTGATGTGGTTAGTATGGTTGAGTTAGAAACTGAATTATGAATGTGTTTAGGTGAATTTTTCCTCATTTGGAGCCTTAATTCCAATTCTAGGTCATTTTTGGGGATTTTGGTCAAGTTGGAGATTTTGATTCATAAGTGTTGATTCAAATGAAATTGATGTTGTTTGAGAGTTAAAATAAGTAGTTGGACCTTATTAGAGGTTGGAAATCACTTGAAAATGGATTTTTAGTGATTGGAAGTGATTTTAGTTCCAATGAAACAGTAACCCGTAGCTGCAGAATTATGTAGATTTTGAGTTTTGCTGTTCACGCCGCAACGTTGGACTTTCACGCCGCAACGTTTGGAAGAACATGATGAATGCCGCAACGTTGGACTTTGAATGCCGCAACGTTGGGTAGAAAAAGGGACGTGCGCCGCAACATTGAATGTTTGCGCCGCAACGTTGAATGTTTGCACCGCAACATTGAATGTTTACGCCGCAAATGTTGGCAGTTTTTCCTGCCAGTTTGAACCCAAGACTTGGGCGCCGCAACGTGGAATATGGGACGCCGCAACGTTGGTGCCAGAAAATAACTATGAGTTGTGTTTGATGCTCTGGATCATTCTAGTAGCATAGTTTTCTTCTTTTATACTTCTTAATGAGTGTTGAGACACTAGTAGGAGTATTTAATGAAGTGAGAACATGATAAATCATATTGATTTGTGACACTAATTATGTGAGATAATTAGACATTAATATATACATATATGGTGTATTATGATGAATTAAGGAAATGAGTTTCTCCTAAGTATTAGGATTACTCATGTATGCTCTTTTAAGAGTGTTAAAGTACTTCTATAAGTATTTGATGAAGAGTTGTGAATTAAACCTGAAATGCATATAAATCAATTGTGAAACTAGTTATGGAAAGTAATTGGTAATTGTTTTGCATGAGATGTTTGAGAAGCATAGATTGGTGAGTAATATCCTTTCTATGTCTTTGTATAATAGATTGGTGAGTAATATCCAACTCTATTGTATGTGAAATACCTTGAGGTTTATAATATCCTCTTAGTATTGTTGAGAATCATAGATTGGTGAGTAATATCCTCTCTATGTGTTTGTTGAAACGCATTGGGGTGAGTAATATCCTCTTTGTGTTGTTGGAAGCATAGATTGGTGAGTAGTATCCTCTCTATGTTGTGAGTAGTAAGGTGAGTAATATCCTTATTACATTGTGAAGTAAGGAGGTGAGTAATATCCTCTTTGCTTTGTTTGGCCCCATGAAAGTGGGTGTTCTATATCAGGTAAGGCGCTTAGTACCCTTCCTAATATAGTAAAGTATGAAAGGATAAAATTCCTTGTTCATTATTGTTAATCGTGTAGTTGATGAGACTTCACTACCCGGGGGGGAATGAGACTTCCTCTGTGATAATGATACATGCTGGATGAGACTCCCAGTGCTTGTTCAAGGTTATGGATGAAACTATGGACTTCCATTACTTTGTTCAAGTTTCATGCATTCATGACATTGCCATAGGATTGGAGTCCTGGATGTGGTATCATGCATTATGCATTTTCATACTTAGGAATCTGCATAGACATAATCATTAGTCATAATTAAGCATAACATGGCGATTGTATGGGCAGTTGCTATCATGACATTTTCATGCATTGCAATTGTATGGGCAGTTGCTTGTTGTTGAAATGAGGAGTTGTTACTTCTATTATTGAAGAATCAACGAGATAATTATAAATATTATCTGTTTGTATATATTTATATACTGGTATTGGAATACTTCTACTAAGATATATTTTCTTACCCCGATTGTATTGCCATGTAAATCCAGGTGTGAGCTCTTCGAAAGGGAAGAAGAAGATGTATGAAGACTAGCATAATATAGATGCTGCTTTGAGCTGAGCTTATAAATGTTTTATATTTGCTTAGTTGTTACAAGTTATGTACAACAGTACACCTTGAGGCTGTGATATATATATATATATATAACTTTTGCTATCGTGGCTTTCCATATTTATTAATTACGTATGAACGATATGGATAAGATGTTATTTTATGTTAGAAGTAGCAGGGTCAATATTGGGTAGCAAATATTGGGCTGTTACATTTTGGTATCAGAGCAGTTCATTCTGCTGAGCCGGGGTATGGACTGACTATGCTTATGCATGTGTAGTAATGGTTATGCATTTCTTATCTCTTACATGTGATTGTTTGAGTGGAATGGCATGTTTTGCCTTTGAGATGTTTGCTTTAGCTACTGTGACACGGTTACATGATATTGAGCCTAGCTAACTCAATATGGATTGTTCTGTGTTTACAGAAAACTATGGCAGCACGAGGGCGACCACGTGGGAGCCGAAATCGAGACTCTGATAATGAAGGTACAGAGATGGCTGCAGCTATGATGGCAATGACCAATGCCATGAGGCAGTAGATTGAACAAGCAGCGGCAACTGCTAGAGTTTTAGAGAGGTTGGTACCTCAGCAGCAAGTACCACCGATACCACCACCAGTACAAGAGGTACCAGTTGGGAGAAATCAGAATTTTCTCGACATTGCAGAATTCAGAAATATGAATCCTCCGATATACAGGGGTGATTGTGATCCGATTAAAGCGGAAGAGTGGTTGACCGAATTAGAGAAGATCTATGAGGTAATGGTTTGCTCTGAAGAGCAAAAAGTTTCTTTTGCTTCTTTCATGCTAAGAGGGGAAGCAGAACAATGGTAGCGAAACACTAGAAGGCTGCTTGAGACAGCAGGGACTTTGATCACGTGGGGTGTGTTCAAAGGGATCTTTTTGGAAAAACATTTTCCAAAGAGTTTACAAGATGATAAAGAGAAGGAGTTTTTGAATCTTCGAAAAGAGGACATGACGGTTGGACAATATGAGGCAAAATTTCATGAGTTGTCCAAGTTTTCTTCACAGTTTAGGCAAATTCCAGATGAGAGCTGGAGGTGTGTCAGGTTTGAGTCCGGGCTGAGGGGAAATATAAGAAGGATTGTGAGACTTTTTGAAATCAGGGATTTTTCATCCTTGGTAAACATGTGTAGAATTGTGGAGTCTGAAAATCTCCAAATTCAGGCAGAGCGGAGTTTGCAAAGTCTTCAAAAGAAGAGGAAAGCGGATGGTGGAAATGGGAAAGGTAATCCTAAATCCAGTCACCCACAAGAAACAGACCAGAATAATCAGAAAGTAGGTCGGCAAGAAAATTGCAACAAGTGTGGTAAGTATCACAGAAACAAAGTGTGTTGGGCGGACCAGGTAACTTGTTTTAAGTGTGGTGAGAAGGGACATTACGCGAAGAGTTGTTCTCAAGGGCAAGAGAACAAGACTGACGATGGACCTATCGCTGGGGGTAGAGTCTACGTTGTACGAGGCAAGGAGACATCACCATCTCCAGGTTTTCGAAAATTCGGTAACTTTGCTTAGTATCTTGGTTTTCTTATAATTGAATTATATCTGTTGTGGTATGTTGGTTGTTAGAACTTGATACATAAGTTACACTAATTTTGAGGACAAAATTTTAAAAAGGTGGGGAGAATGTAATACCCTAGAAAGTCATGTTAGGCTTGTATATGATTACAGAGGTAGCCTAATACTTACTTAACATGTCTGTGAAGTTTTGTGGCTTTCTGAGTACGTTTAGACACTTTGCTGTAATACTATGTGAGAAATATAGCTGTTATTTGTTCTGAAAGTGGCTTAAACTGCTTAGTTAATGGAGATAAATGTCGAAAGTTTATTTTCAAGTCATAAATGTGGGAACTGCGCTACACTTAAAGTTTGAGAATTTTCGGAGTTAGTTCGGCATTTTTAAGCATACTGGTTGTGTGTTTTAGTGCTGGTTTGACCTACAACTGATATGGAAATATCAGTTTTTGGTGACAAAGAATTTTTAATGAATCTTAAGATTTATTTTGAATATGTTGGAAGCTAAGAAACTAGATTCGGTGGAATCTGGGTGTTCTTAGCAGTTTGGGTTTTGGTACCCAAATAAGAGAAGTCTAAATAGACTTCCCTTCTTGTGAAAATATCCCACGGTGGGGATATTTTATGGGCAGAAACAGAAGAGCAAAAACGTGAGAAAGAAGAGAAGTGAAAAGAAAGAAAAAAGAGGAGAGAAAGAGAAGGAAAGGAGAAGGAAGAGAAGGATCAACCATCCAAGGAGAGGATTCGCGTGAAGGCCTTGCTTCATCTTCATCATCTTGATCTTGAGGTAGGGGAAATCTGTTTTTACTTGTTTGTGTTCATTCTTTTCTTTTGGTTTAAGAAAAGCTTGAAGAGGAAATGAGGTTGATGGGTGATTTGATGTTTTATAAGTTGAATCTTGATGTGGTTAGTATGGTTGAGTTAGAAACTGAATTATGAATGTGTTTAGGTGAATTTTTCCTCATTTGGAGCCTTAATTCCAATTCTAGGTCATTTTTGGGGATTTTGGTCAAGTTGGAGATTTTGATTCATAAATGTTTATTCAAATGAAATTGATGTTGTTTGAGAGTTAAAATGTGTAGTTGGACCTTATAAAAGGTTGGAAATCACTTGAAAATGGATTTTTAGTGATTGGAAGTGGTTTTAGTTCCAATGGAACAGTAACCCGTAGCTGCAGAATTATGTAGATTTTGAGTTTTGCTGTTCACGCCGCAACATTGGACTTTCACGCCGCAACGTTGGGAAGAACATGATGAATGCCGCAACGTTGGACTTTGAATGCCGCAACGTTGGGTAGAAAAAGGGACGTGCGCTGCAATGTAGAATTTTTGCGCCGCAACGTTGAATGTTTGCACCGCAACGTTGAATGTTTACACCGCAATGTTGGCAGTTTTTCCTACCAGTACTTGAACCCGAGACTTGGGCGCCGCAACGTGGAATATGGGACGCCGCAACGTTGGTGCCAGAAAATAACTATGAGTTGTGTTTGATGCTCTTGATCATTCTAGTAGCATAGTTTTCTTCTTTTATACTTCTTAATGAGTGTTGAGACACTAGTAGGAGTATTTAATGAAGTGAGAACGTGATAAATCATATTGATTTGTGACACTAATTATGTGAGATAATTAGACATGAATATATACATATATGGTGTATTATGATGAATTGAGGAAATGAGTTTCTCCTAAGTATTAGGATTACTCATGTATGCTCTTTTAAGAGTGTTAAAGTACTTCTATAAGTATTTGATGAAGAGTTGTGAATTAAACCTGAAATGCATATAAATCAATTGTGAAACTAGTTATGGAAAGTAATTGGTAATTATTTTGCATGAGATGTTTGAGAAGCATAGATTGGTGAGTAATATCCTTTCTATGTCTTTGTATAATAGATTGGTGAGTAATATCCAACTCTATTGTATGTGAAATACATTGAGGTTTATAATATCCTCTTAGTATTGTTGAGAATCATAGATTGGTGAGTAATATCCTCTCTATGTATTTGTTGAAACGCATTGGGGTGAGTAATATCCTCTTTGTGTTGTTGGAAGCATAGATTGGTGAGTAATATCCTGTCTATGTTGTGAGTAGTAAGGTGAGTAATATCCTTATTACATTGTGAAGTAAGGAGGTGAGTAATATCCTCTTTGCTTTGTTTGGCTCTGTGAAAGTGGGTGTTCTATATCAGGTAAGGCGCTTAGTACCCTTCCTAATATAGTAAAGTATGAAAGGATAAAATTCCTTGTTCATTATTGTTAATCGTGTAATTGATAAGACTTCACTACCCGGGGGGATGAGACTTCCTCTGTGATAATGATACATGCTGGATGAGACTCCCAGTGCTTGTTCAAGGTTGTGGATGAAACTATGGACTTCCATTACTTTGTTCAAGTTTCATGCATTCATGACATTGCCATGGGATTGGAGTCCTGGATGTGGTATCATGCATTATGCATTTTCATACTTAGGAATCTGCATAGACATAATCATTAGTCATAATTAAGCATAATGTGGCGATTGTATGGGCGGTTGCTATCGTGACATTTTCATGCGTTGCAATTGTATGGGTGGTTTCTTGTTGTTGAAATGAGGAGTTGTTACTTCTATTATTGAAGAATCAACGAGATAATTATAAATATTATCTGTTTGTATATATTTATATACTGGTATTGGAATACTTCTACTGAGATATATTTTCTTACCCCGATTGTATTGCCATGTAAATCCAGGTGCGAGCTCTTCGAAAGGGAAGAAGAAGATGTATGAAGACTAGCATAATATAGATGCTGCTTTGAGCTGAGCTTATAAATGTTTTATATTTGCTTAGTTGTTGCAAGTTATGTACAACAGTACACCTTGAGGCTGTGATATATATATATATATAACTTTTGCTATCGTGGCTTTCCATATTTATTAATTACGTATGAACGATATGGATAAGATGTTATTTTATGTTAGAAGTTGCAGGGTCAATATTGGGTTATTCACTTATATGGCGATATATTTGGGTAGCAAATATTGGGCTGTTACACTTGTCATCACTATGTCTAACTGGTTCTGATCTTTTCTTCTTCTTTTCAGTTTCATTGATTCTCACTCACACTCTCTCTTTCTCATCTTTGTGGGTGCTGAGATGGAGAGAAAATGGGCAGAAATGAAGCAACTAGAGAAACAGAAACAAGAGAGGGAAAAGAAGGAGAGGAAGGGCATGGAAGGGGGGATGAAACCTGGAGCCGTGCAAATGAGGTAGGGGGATTTTTCTCACTCTTTTCTTCTTTCCTTTACATTTTAAGATCTAATTTCTTGATGACTTGAGTGAGATTTCGGGTTTGAAAATGAAATATTTAAGCTTTTATGTTTGATTCATGATGTGAAAACTTAGTTTTTCTCTCTTGATTTCTTGATGATTTTTAAGGTTGAAAAAGGGGTATTAGACCCTCTTTTGACTTGTGATTTTTAATGAAGATTTTGATGCTTGAATATGATAACTTTGATGATTTATTGATGATCTTTAGTCTGGCTTCTGGTTTGATTTGGAAAATGGATGAGTTTCTCGGTTGGAACTAGAAGATTCTAGTGTTGTTGCACGCCTGGCGACAGGGTCTTGACACCGTGGTGCACAAGCGCTTAGGCGGGTACCAGGCAGAGAGAAAAAGTTGATGATTTTATCTCTTGAAAACTATATTTTTATGCATTTTTTTGCTATTTTGAATTACATTAGATGAAGATGAGCATGAATTATGCTATGTAAAGTATGATTATACATTATTTTGATCAAGTATACTAAGATTTGGCGAAATGATTATGCATAAAGCATGATTTTGAATTAATTAATGAATTTACAAACTATTGCACATTGATTAATGTCAGGCTGCCATGATATGATTGAATCAAATGAGATTAATGATTTGAGAAATGCTTTCAAGATATTTGAATACCCATGATGAGATTGATTGGATTATGTATTAAATTGCATATTTGATGATTTCATGAACAAAGAGTTTTTGATAAAATGATTTGATTTTCATGGGTATCCTTTTGTGGAACTAGGCCGATAGGGTTTTAGATATACCTTGTACTAGGATAAGTCTTGGATAATGGTAAAAGAGAATTTGAGAATTTCTCTACACTAGAGTAATTGAGGTTGAGGAAGACCTCCCTCTTTACCCATGCTTCCCTAGACATCAAGTAGCAGGTGTAACACCCCAAAATTTACAGTTTCTCAGTAATGTTTGAATTGTGCTGTTTTGTGTTTTCTGTGAGCTGTAAATTTATTTTGATTGTTCTGTGACTGTTTTTTATCTTTGTGTGTGATTTACTCTAAGTCAGGAAAATAATAATTTTCGAGCTGGGAAAAATCTTTACTGATTTATTCGGAGTTGGGGGGTCTTACTAAACCTGAATCCGAGAGATACGTTACCCAATCTTTTAATTTTTAGAATTTATTTGTAAAATAAAAATATTTCACATTTTATTTTCTGTCGAAAAATATCTGCTGTGTTACGAGCAGTAGTTTTCTGCTTATCGGGTGATAGATTCTGTATCCTTTGTCTGTCGAACGATAGACTGGGAAAAGTCTTGTGACTCATATTTTTGATGAACCAATAGGAATTGGTCAACATAAATAGCTTGACTTTTCTTAACTAATAGAAAATGGTCACCAAAAGTGGTTATACTAATTAGCAAGGAACTAGATAATCTAACTAAGTTAGCTTAAGTGAACTAACAACCTAAACTAAGTGTAACTAAGAAACCAATTAAATCAAAACTTAGTTACTTATATCCATGTGCTCCACGGCCAAATAGGTGATTTTTGGATGTTCATGAATCATCTAATGACCAAAGGATGACTACTTAGTGACTAGGCCATGTGAAATCATGTGATATTTTCTATCTTGTTGAACAAGCCTTGACCATTCTCTCCTTTCACTTACACGGCCATGCATTAGAGAATAGGCTATTTTCATTTCATTCTAACACTTTGTGACAAGAATCCATCATCTTTTCTCTTACTTCCAAGAACTCCAAGAACAACCAAAGAACTTCATCTTCTTTCTTCTTGAAGGTTTCGGCCATTACACCCAAAACCTACTTCCAAGCTTCCATAATTCCATTCAACACCATTTCCTAAACCTAAACAACATTCTAAACACTTTTCATCTTGAGAGTTTCATCTAATTCAACCTCTTCATGCTTCAAAATCAAGTTTAGGTTATCTACTCCCAAAGGTAACTTCTTGATTTCTTATTCCTAAGTTTGATTCTTGAGTTTCTAAACTATGATTGATCCATGGTTTCTTATTTTTAAGCTTTGTTTGTGACATTAGTTTGGTTTAAGCTTGTTAGGGTTTCTTGAGGTTGCTTCACGAAATCACTAGGAAGCTATACAAGAAGAGTTTTTGTCTTCCTTGAGGTAAGAGGGAGATTAACCTCATCAACCAAGTGTTGGTGGTGAGGGAATGAATTGTTTATGGTGAAAAATCTATAAGGATTTATTCACTTGTATGGTTTAAGCTTGCTTTGTTTGTGGTGATTTTTGGTTCGTATGCTTTATAGCTTTGATTATATGCTTAGATATGTGAATATGAAAGCATGATGATTATTGTATATGGTATTATGTGATTATATGATGAGGAAATGCATGAAGGTCCCAAAGAACCCTAGAGGCTCATGGCCTCAACACCACTATGGGACTAAAGTGTTCTAAATTATTTTCCTAATCAAGGATTAAATGTTTTAATGATAAGAAATTATATTAAGTGTTTTTTCAAGGAATAAAGTGATAGAAAATAATTAAACATGATTTATATGAAGTTTAGAGATAGACTTTGTGTTCCAAGAGAGTCAAGAATCAAAGGAAGGGATTCTAAGGGAAGCTCACAAGAGAAAGTATACCATTGATCTAGAGGCTACTAAATGTACCAAGATCTTCGGATAATGTTTGGTGGCCTAGAAGGAAAAAGGAACATAGCAGAATAAGTGTCCAGGTGCTTTTTTGCTAGGGAATAGTAAAGGTGAAGTTGGCACTGAATGAGCCTTTTTGGGAGTTGGAATCCCATATAAAGTAAGATTGCCCAGAGTTGTGGTAAGAGAAAAGTAATTTTGAGGACAAAATTTTAAAAGGAGGGGGGAAATATAACACCCTCAATAGCATGTTAGGCTTGTAAATGGGTTACAGAGGTAGCTTAATACTCACTTAACATGCCAGTTTAGTTTTGTGACAAACTAAGTCAGTTTAGGCACTTTGTTGCAACACAAAAGTTGAAAAGTAGCTTAAAATGACTCAGATAGTAGCATAAATTACTAAGTTGAGGGAAACAAGTATGGATAACTTATTTCTAGGTCACAAATGAGCTAAATAAAGTGCAGTTAAAATTTAAGAAGAATCAGAGTCAGTTTGGTATTTTTAAGCATATTGGTTGTGTGTTTTAATACCGATTGACCAGTAGCAGATATGAAAAAATAGGATAAAGGTGAAATAACAATTTCGATGAATCCTAGTATAGAGTGATTTCAGCCAACATGCCTATTTTGATATTCTAAGATCCAAAAATTGTTTTACTAAGTATAGACTTAGGTATTTGAATAATAGAAAAGTAATTTGATAAGTTTGAGAAATAAAAAGAAAGTAAACTAATTTTTAGAATTAAAATAGCCTATTTTGGTTATGAAGTAAGATAAAGTTCAAAACTTGAAATTTACTGACGTATAGCTCACTCTTTGGGTTTTGAAGCGTGCTAGAAAATTTTGAGCTGTAATATTCAAGTTAAAACAAAGAAAATAAATTTTGTGGAAAATTGTAGCAAATACCACTTTTGGTGAGAAAATGATAAAAATATTATTTAAAGGCGTTTTATTAAGGTAATAATGGAATTAAAATCCAATTTTGATATTAAATGAGAAAAGTTTTAATTTGAGTTTAGAATATTAAAGAAATATTTACGCGATAGAAAATATGCAGAAACTCTTATGCAATTAAAAAATAGTAATTTTTAGGTACGCGATTGAGAAAAACATTGAAAAAATAGACACGCAATTTGAAAACGTAACAAAAGTGTTATGCGATTGTGAAAACGTGATAAAATGTTTACGCGATTGGAGATAGCAGCAGTTTGCTATCGTGCTGCTGTGGTGGGCCTTGAAAGGTGATACTGCCAAGAGAAGGCATGTGTATGTGAAATATTCTGAGAATAATGATTGTATGTGTATTTGAATCATACATCATGCATTGAAAAGCACATTAGCTTATTGGCTATTTGCCTAGGAGATTGAAATTACACCTTTGTGCGGGTGAGAATTGTGTAGTTACGATCTTCAGTGATCTTGGAGACGTCAGGGTATGGAATGTCATAAGTGGCCAAATGGTAGCACCTTTGTGTCGTGGTATCCTATGCAAACACACTGATGGTCTTGACGGAGTTACTACTCTTTTCGTGATTGGTGGAGAGTGTCTTATGTGAGCCATGTTGCGCACATTGATATGATATATTGGCACATGATTTGAGGTTGATGATATACAGACATGAGCTCCTTATCCTTCTCTCCGAAATTATGTTTAGCTCCATGGAGTAGGTATGGGTCTGTGTGTATATGCACAGTTGGTTAACATATTAGCATGATAATTATGTTTATATGACATTTTATCTACGATATGATATTCTATCTGTGATACGAGAATATGATTCTATGTGTTACTACTATATCTGTATATTTACTGTAATTTCCTATATTGCCATACTAGTATTGATGTAGGAGATCTCACATCTTTGTTGTATTATATTTGTTTTTACTATGTATGTTTCATGAAGATCGAGGAGACGAGGAAGCTGGTAATTCTATTTACCATCAGTGATACTTCTCTTTGTTTGTTGGGATGGCGGCAAGGCGCCAAGTGTTAGGTTTTGTGGGAGTGCAGTTTCATGGGGGAACTGATGCTTGGAGGGTTGATTTAAATAATGAACGCTTTGTGTATACCGGGGATTTGACTCTAAGTTTGAGTGAAACCCTCGATGGGATTCCTATTTTGACACAACATGCGTTTGTGCGTCTAGAGTTCATAATGCCTATTCGTGAGCTCTGGGGTGGCACTGTCTATACACCACAGGAGGACTCAATGGTGTCTTCGGCGAGAACCCCTGTCAGGCGAGTGATGTACCTGCCTAGGTTCTTTGATGATACAGAGGAGGAGGATCTTTCTGAGGACCCAAATACTTAGGCTTTAAAAGTTTAGTAAGACAGTTTATGTGTTGATGTACATGTTGTACATATTTATCTTTTGGGGTGTAATAGTTATGTAAATTATTTAAGAACAAAGTTTGTAATATTAATGTATATTATGGTGAGTTTTGTTCTGATAAATGTTGTACTTATGTTTTTATTTTATTTTATTTCTTTTCACTTTTTCCATAAATGCAACTTTAAAAAAATTAATATTAATGTTTCTACATGATTAATTCTTTTACAACTTGGGTAAGTTATATTAGGATTAATCTTAAATGTGATACCCTACAGTAGGTGTTACATTAGTTGGTATCAGAGCTTCCGGTTAGAGTCTTTTGGGTTTTGTGGTTAGGTCTATTTTGCTTATATTGTGTGATTCTCTGTGTTTTGGTTTTAAAAAAAAATTACATCTGACTCTTATTGAGTTTTGTTTTATTGCTTGTGAAGAAAGCTATATCTCGTGGTAGAGGTGCACATATGAATGTGGAACATGACAACGATGCAATGACTGCTGCTGCCGAAGCAATGCAACGAATGGTGGACATGTTTGTGCAACAGAATCAACGAGCTACACAACAACAAGAAGTAAATGTTGAAGCCCAAAATTTGTCTGAGTTTCATTGGAACAATTCGCCACATTTCAGAGGCGAGTTTGATCCTGAGAAAGCAAGTTTGTGGATCCAGAAGTTGGAGAAGATTTTTGAAGGAATAGGATGTACAAATGACTGCAGAGTGACTTATGCTATTTTTATGTTGATGAGAGATGGCGAAAATTGATGGAAAACAACTCGAAGAGTACTTCAAGCTGAAGGAAGGGAAATTACATGGGAGGTATTTTGTGATGTATTTCTGGAAAAGTATTTTCCTAAAAGTGCAAGGCATGCCAAGGAGATGGAATTCCTTAGGTTACAACAAGGTGGGATGACAGTTAATGATTATGCTACAAAGTTTGAGAGCTTGTCAAAGTTCTCATGGTATCTCCAGATCCAGCTAGATGAGGTTTGGAAATGCCGCAGGTTTGAAGAAGGTTTGAGAGTTGAGTTGAAGAGAAGAGTGCTTCCAATGCGAATGAACCAGTTTTCAGCACTGATGGATATGTGTTGCAAGCTTGAAGAGTTGGAGCCATCACAAGATGCAAGGAGCTGTAACTTTGGACCGTCTAGGTTCCAAAGGGGAGGAGGCAATAATAACAACCAATTTCAGCGAAAACCATATTCTCGACCATCGGGAAGCCAGCAACACCAACAGTCACGTGGAGGAGGTTCGAGTAACAATCGTTCTAGTCAGACTGTGGCACTACCAACGAGGTGTTTAAAGTGTGGAAAGGGCCATATGACGAGAGATTGCACAATCAAGGGGATAATTTATTTTAGATGTGGAAAGCCTGGTCATATCTCAAGGGATTGTGATCAAGCGAAAGTGGAACCTTCGATGAGCAACGTTCGTGCTACTAAATCACAAGTTAGTGAACGAGTATATACGATGAGTGGAGCTGAACCTCTCAGTCTGATGATCTTATCAAGGGAGAAGGTGTCATATCAGGTAATATTTTAATTGTACTATATGATTCGGGTGCAACTCGTTCATTTATTGCATATGACTGTGTGGATCATTTGGGATTGCATGTGTCTTCTTTGAACTTTCAATTGATTGTTTCTACACCTACTGCCAAACCTGTGAGTACTTCTAAAATATGCCTAAATTGCCTTATTACTATTAATGATCGAGTCTTTTTTGTTGATTTAATTTGTTTGCCACTTACCGATATTGATATAATCTTAGGAATGGATTGGTTATTGTCTAACCATATCCTGTTAGATTGTTCTAAAAAGACCTTAGTATTTCCTGAAAATGAAGTTTCTGGACTTTTAACTGCCAAACGAGTCAAATCTTTATTGAGGGATGGAGCTCAAGGATACATGCTGTTGTCTTCTTTAGAAATCAAGAGTGAGAAGGATGTGAAGGTTATTTTTGTTGTAAAAGAGTTTCCTAAAGTTTTTCCTGATGAGGTACCCGGATTACTACCAGAAAGAGATATAGAGTTTTCTATCGATCTTGTACCAGAAGCGGGTCCTATTTCGATTGCACCGTACCAGATGTCACCGTTAGAATTAGTAGAGTTAAAGAAGTAATTGGAGGACCTGTTGGAAAAATAGTTCGTGAGACCTAGTGTTTCACCATGACGAGCTCCAGCGCTATTAGTCAAAAAGAATGATAGATCTTTGCGTTTGTGTGTGGACTACCATCCATTGAATAAAGTTATGATAAAGAACAAGTATCCACTTCCAAGGATTGATGATTTGATGGATTAACTAAAAGGAGCAACTGTTTTCTCTAAAATAGATCTGCGATCAGGTTATCATCAAATTCATGTCAAGGTAGAGGATATACCTAAGACAGCTTTTCGAACGCACTACGGGCACTATGAGTATCTTGTAATGCCGTTTGGAGTGACGAATGCTCCTGCGATATTCATGGATTACATGAATAGGATCTTTCATCCATATTTAGACAGATTTGTTATTATTTTTATTGATGACATTTTGATCTATTCTCAAAGTCAGAGAGAGCATGCTGAACATCTCATGGATAGTGCAGGAGCGGATCAAACTTCCCCTATCCTTGATGATTAGTATTGGGAGGATAAACATTCCCTTCATACCGCCATGGTAGTGTAATAGACTGCTGCTATCCTTGATTTTGAGATTGATATGGCCTAATTATCCAGAGTAGTTCTGTGGGTGGCGTGATCGACTGCTACTGATGGGTTGAAGTGCACCAACCCAAAAGCAGGCTACTACCAAGTCACAAGTATTGTGAGGACGGATAATTCTCTCCATACCATTTGATTTGAGATGACACGTGTTCTAATGATTTGAGATATGATTATTGAAAGATGAGATTTCATTGAGACTTGATAAATGATTTATGATTTGATGACTCAAGATTTGATGATTTGAATTACCATTTAAGATATGAGATTTGATGATATGATTTTCGATATACTGTTATGAGTCTTAATGACTTTTGATTTGATTGATTTTTAACAATAGATTTTGATGATATTTTGATGATTTGGGAATATGGGTGTAGACCATATGATTTATAGCTGAATGATATGAGATTTTAATGGCTTAATTTATGATATGATTTTGATGATTAATAAAGATTTTCATAATTAAATGAACCTCTATTTCGGGAAGAGGAAGGACCTAATTTGGCTTTCGCCACCTTCCTACGGATTATATTAAAATGATTTTTTCCCAAAATAACTAGAATTATTGTTATGACACATTTTTAAACAAACTACTAAGAATTTTATGATTCTCACCCCCTACACCTTTGATTTCCACGATAATTCCAGGAATGATTTGTCGCAGTTAAGCAAGATGAAGCAAGATCGAGCTTATGGACAAAGAGAAATTTTACTTAGTTTAATCAGACTTTGTTTATTAGGTCAATATAGGTATATTATGTTTAGTGATGTATTCTTGGTATATAAATTCATTTCATATTATGTGTAATATGCTTCCGCTAAAGGCTCATATTTTGTATATTATTAAACTGTTTTCTAAAGAATTTGTGGATATTCATAATTAATGTACCAAATTCTAATTACTAATGCGTAAACCAGATACATCATTAATGTTAGTCTTTGGGATGTTACAATTTACCTTTGTTGGTATGGTTTGGTTGTTTTATAGACAAATGATATTATGGTCTTATTTAGTTGGAAGTGTAAGATTGTGCTTATATTATAGGCAATTGAACAAAGAAATTATCAAGAATAAAAGTCTTTGTCTAAGTATAAAAAATCAGATAGATTAGTTGAGGGAAGCTTTGGATTTTTCTCATGAGATAATCTAAGATCTATTTGTCATAGAATCAAGATGAGGAAGAGAATATCTCTAGAATTTTTAAGGATTATGAAAGAACAAAGACAGTATGTTATTGTAGTTTTGGAAACTTTTAGAGAAAAGTTAATGCATGCCAAGGTAGCCAAAAGTCAGTTTGGGTTACAAATGGTACAATTTGAGGGTTATGTAATTTCTCAAAGGAGAGTTGCAGAGAACTCTAGCAATGTTTAAGCAGTGGTACAATAGAAAGAATAACCTTTGTGACCGAGGGCAGAGTTTATTAGTAGACTTTCGATCAAGAGCTTCCACTTGGCAACATGTATCTAGAACCTCTAAAAATTGGTTGATTTTCAAGGTGATAACTGCTCTCTTCACCTTATGCCTCAGTCCTTCTTCAAACTTTCGACATTTTCACACCTCATCTGGCTGGTGCTAGAAATACGTCGAAAACTTGGATAAGCTTTCAAACTTTGCGGCGTATTCACTGACAGATAAGTTCCCTTGCCTCAAGCTGAGGAACTCCATTTCCTTCACATGTCTGGCATTTGCGGGGAAATATTTGTCCAAGAACTTATTCTTGAACAAATCCTAAGTAATTACGTGACCTTCTGCCTCTAACACTCTCTGTGCTCCATTCCACCAGTCTTCCGCATCCCCAATCAGCATAAAAGTGGCATAAGTCACTTTCTTGTCGTTGGCACAGTTCATGCCTCTGAAGATTTTCTCCAGCTCCTTGATCCACAAACTAGCTTTTTCTGGATCAAATTCTCCTTTGAATTGAGGAGGGTTGTGGTGATGGAACTTCCCCAAATTTAGCGCGTCAACCGTAGCTTCGAGTTGTTGAGCAGCCCTTTCTTACTGTTGAGCAGCTCTCTCCGTTTGTTGGGCAATGACTCCTGCCATTCGCTGTATCGCCTCTATCGCTGCTGCCATATCTCCGCCTCATGCCATATTGTTCTTTCAAGTAATACTAACTGAAACATACAATGAAGAATTAGATGTATCTTTTCGAAATACCAATCACAGAGAATCATACAGCACACACAAGTCAGACCTAACCACAAAGACCCAAAGAAAACATAAACTGGGGCTCTGATACCAACTTAATGTAATGCCCCTTTTTGGGAGGGAACATCACATTACAAATTACGATGCAAAAAACAAAAGTATAAATTAAGACCCGGTTCATTATATTAATATTTAAAACTTATTTGATTATAGTTGTATAAATAAAATGGTGACTATTTTTTTATGTTATAATTAATAAAATATAGTGACGAAACATAATCACAAGAAAGAGTAAGATAAAAGTAAAACATGCATTCGAACAGCATACATAAATATAAATATTTCATCATACTAAACTTGTTTGGTTACAAAGCCCAATATACAAAAACAAAACTATGCATGCCCAAAATATTTTACATGTACAGCCCATCAAAAAGGTAAATCATCAGGCCCCAAAATGAACATAGATAGCCATCAGTAACTATCGGCAGTATCAGCCCCTATAAAGAAAGAGAATGAACCGTGTCAGGGTCCTCCTCAGGGTTTTCCTTAGTGGAGGAAACCCTCATTGGAGCCACCGAATTACGGGCCAGGGCTTAGGCAGTGAAGAGGAATGAATCCTCCTGTGGGGTGTAGTAACATTCACCCCACATGTCCCTAATGGGCATGTCAAAATGCAACCTAACACTACAGGAGAAGATAAGCGGGTCATAACGCCCCCAAGGCAACGACACGGACACGTCTCCCATGTAGACACAGCGATCCGAGCTGAAATTAACATGCCAACAGTCTGGACCTCCAAGGAATGTCAGACGCACATATCCCAAAAATCCTCATGGACGTGCCGCCATGATCGAAAGCAGTGCTAGTCGAAGTCAGGCCAGAAACCCAAAAACTCGTGGATTTCACCCTCTTCGCCGACGTCTTAGATGGAATACAAATATAGACAGAAATAATAGAAATACAGGAAAGATATAAGACATCCTACTATCATTGCCAATTATGGCAGTAAGAAACAAAACGGCGCAAAGCGCCCACTTAGCATTTCAAAAGTAATAATAATAAGCATTAAATAGCAGCGATAAATAATTAAGCAGTTCCAGGCAGTTATACAGCAGTAATGCAACAATTCCAATTATAATAAGAATTATGTGCCAGAAAATATGTCGACTCACTATGCACATGCATACGATATCAGAATCCTACTCTATGGAGCTAGACACAAACAGTTAGAGAGAAAGATCAGGAGACATGTCTGCAACTCAACTGCGGCGGCCAAAGTGCTATAACTCATCAGTTTATCCACGTGCACATCAAGGCATTGTATAGACATTCTATACTAGATCATGATATAGGACAGTGTCTCAGTCTGGATCGTCGGTGCATTTGCATCGGTCTGCCCCATAGACAGAAGAGCTACCAACTGTCCATTGTGAGGTACCCGCACCCCGACGCCCCCAAGGTCAATAGTATGACCTACACTAGTCTACTCGCATTTGCACTAAGGTGTGTTCAATCTCCTTGGTAACATGGCCTTAACAACAGTCCATCGGACTTTCACAATGCATGATGACTCAATGCATATTCATGTACGTTTATCATTACATACTTTTCCACAATATACCTCACTTGGTCAAAATAAGCATCAACACATCATTGGTCCCTCTCATAGACCCATAATATCATATTATCGGAATCTAAATGAAATAATACACTTTCAAGGTTTATTATGAATTCTCACTTTAATGTAGCATTTCTTACAAAGTTCATCTCTAGAGGAATTCTCTTGATTAATTAAGTTCTCTATTGTAAATTTATTCACACTCACTTAGAAAATTATTCTAAGGATCTCCAAGTCTCACACTCTCTTGTTCTTTCTTTAATTAAAATTACCCTAAGTTTAATGATAAAATTTCATTCTTGGTCCTTTCCATTTTATGAATCCCTAATTGGTTTCTAATCATCCAATTACCAATTTTTCCACCCTATTACCAATAAATTAATCACTTGGCTATTTAAGTTCCAAGATTACCTAAAGTTACATAATTAAGTCCTAAATGGTCCTAGAGGTCGTGGCCTCTTTATGGGATTAGGTACCCAAATTTTTCATCATAGCATTACTTATCATACATTGGTTAATCACAAGCAATACAAGTCTCCTACTACCAATACAGGTTGAGGGGGATAATCTTAGGGGAGAAAACAAGCCAAGAACTCCCTTGAATCTCCAAGTGAAATTCGGATTCACTCCACCACAAACCCTAGAAATTACAACTTCATCAAATCAACACTAAGGCTTGAAAAAGAATGGATCCATGGTCATGGTGAAGACCATGAAAACGAAAATGAAGAAGAAAAGATAAGAGATCATGAATCTTACCCTAAAGCCTCAAACTTGAAGTTTGAAGAAGATGATGAAGATAGAAGCTTTTCAAGAAATCTTCAACAAGAAAGGTGTTTAGAATGTAGTGGAGATTAAGAAAATGGGGTTGTTTGAAATTTTGGTGATGGTGGAGGGCAAGAAGGAGGGCTAGCCGTGTGGGTTGGTGTAGAGAGAAGGAGGAGAAAATGAGAGGAAGATGAAGGTAGAGAGAGAAGTTGATAGTAAAGTGAAATAAGCTTTTAGAGTCTTTGAAATTAGAATAGATTAGTTAATTAAATGAAGCACAATTTTTGGCTCCAAAAGGGAGTAAGCTACCGTGTGGGAGGGAGGAGAGAGAGGGAGTGTTTAGCTTCTTTGAGAAGCTTGGGAGCTTTTCCAATAAAGAAGGATTTGATTAGACATAAAGTGGATTACATTTGGATAGGATAATTAGGTGATAAAGTAATTAAAATAATAAGGTAATTAGGATTTTACTACAAGTTATTACCCAATGGATAATTATTACAGTGAACAAAGCCAGTATTAATTATCCAACAGATAATAGAGTGTATCGCAAAATTTTAATTAACGGTACGTACAGAGATTTTATTTATCAAATAAAATCTCAAAAAATGTAAACCTCGTAAACTGTGTCCGCCCTCGGGTTTAGTAAGATCCCCCGTCGACGCTTTCATTGTTCAAAGTTTACCAGCCTCTGGGAAAATATTTCATTTTTCTGACTCCGCGCAGTGCGCACGTAAAACGAAGAATATACTAAAATATTTGATATTTCCAAAAAAATCCTCAAAAATTCTCAAAAATCACAAATATTAGAAAATGACTATTCATCATGAAACAAATAATTTTTGGGGTATTTCACTGACTCTGCTCAATGTGCACGTAAAATGAGAAATATATTAAAATATTCAACATTTTCAGAAAATTTCAGAAAAAATTTTCAAAAATCATAAATATTATAAAATGATTATTTATGATGAAACAAATAATTTTCGAGGTGTTACACCTTTCGCGGCGTTCATCGTTCTGGACTCAAACGATGTATTATTGTAGGCGCCCTGCCCTGATTAAGAACTCAATTGCATCGTAGAGTTGATAGCAGTCCTCAGTTTCATGGCCATAGCTTTTGTGCCATGTGTAATGTTTAGAGTGATCTTTCTGCTTATGCTTCTTTATAGGGGGTGATCTCTTGATGTCTTGAAACTCGGTCTGCAACACTTTTGTAACATCCTACTAGTAATTTGATTATATTTTAATATTACTGATAAATAATTGATACATACTTCATTTATACATATATTTACTTAATACTGATAGAATATTATGTACTTCATTATTTATTTAAGATCTAATTAAATATGTGTAGCGATGAAATACGTAATAAAATTAGTTTCATACATACATATATATATTTGCTTTTTATAACCCATACGATAACATAACAAAGGAATATAAATTTGATAAAATACAAATAGAAAAAATTCTAATAATATACTAACTACATTTATATTTAATATTTACATCAAGTGTACCAGTACATTTGTCTAGAATATTTAAAAAACTCTAAAAATTACAATAACTACAAAAAGAAGACAGCTCAATTGTCGAAATAAGTAATGAGGTCAGTACATCAGTAGACAATGCACACCCACAATGCAGCCAAGTCAACTATATCCATTTATTTACAACTAAACGAAATTCTTTAGTAGCAGGGCGAAACACAAGTGAGTATCAATATCAATCAAACCATCTTATTTCTATGAACATAACAAATAAGGGGTGAGAATTTATAATTCTTAATAGGGAAATCATACAGTTAATAAAATCATTTATTATGAACTATGCTATATCCAGCTGCATTCACTACAGAAAATACTTGTCAAACAAAGTACTATATAATTTTACTTTATATCAATAAAATACATACTAAATAGTATCATTTTACATTCCATTAAATTTTACTTTCTCTTATTACTCACATGGCCAATAACATAACATATAAAGTTGAGATCTCAAACTTTCTAGGGTGTCCCCTAGCTGTGGTCATTCCAATCAAGGAACCCAATAAAAGTGATCATCCCATATGCCCTGAGAAGGGAGATATGGAGCTCAATAAAGTGACCAATGTAAAACTCCCCATTAAGTTCCACTATGCTTTAGCCCCATGGACTTTCCTTAATGAGTCCTAAAAGACATACATTCTTTTTTCTTAATTATTAATGTCACAACTTTAGGCTTAAAGCTAATTAATAAAATATCACAACTTTGAATATCATTCTTTCATCAAAAACTACATTAGTAGTTCATAATTTGTGACATTAACATAATCAATCATTTACTCAAGATTTCACCATCAATAAAATTTATATAATTTATTTATGTAATTATAACAATAAAATACAATAAAATTCATTATCAAACAATTCTAACCCTAAAATCTATGCTTGGCCGAAATACCCATTTTGTGACAAAGAAAATTTTCTTCTTATTCTCATAATTTCTAGACTACTTCTAGCCTCAAAAGACTATTTTTAGCATCAATTTCACATTAAACCAAAGTTTAGACCAAAATTCCCAAATTAATTTTAAATAAAACCCTAGTTCTTAAATCTTTATTTATTGATAATTTTTCTTCAAAACTAACATCACCCTTATGTTTCTTTCTCCACTAACAACGTTATTCTTCAATAAATTTCCATAGAAACCCAAACAAAATTTCAAGAACACAATTTAAGTCTTACTAACCTAGGGTTTCAAACTAACAAAAATAGTCATAAACAAGACTTCTTGATTCAAAGACATGGTGAAAAGCATACTAGAACACCCATAGAAACAAGAACAACTCAAGAAAATTTTAGAGAAAAGGTATAACTCCTTACCTCAAGTTAGATGAAACTAAGATGAAAAATATGAGATTCTTGGCTTAATCACTTGGTGGATGAACTCGGAAACTCTTGATTTTTTCTCTTCTTGGTGTTTTCTCTCTTTCTCTTGAATTTTTCTTCTTTTCTCCTCCTTGTTTCCTTCTTGGCCGAAGCTCCTAGTCCCCTTCAAGTGTTCATCTTTTTCTTTTCCTTTCAATTCTTTACCTTTTATAATTTCCAACCATCCAATGATAAATGTAACAAGTGTAACTTCTCTAAACTTCTAACTAATGAAAAGTCTAACGAATGTCTATGTTTCTATTGGTTCATGGTTAGGTTATGATGGCACCTATTTACTCTAACCAAACTAACCTAACTTAGTTACTTATCTAGTTTTACAAACTAACTAAATTACTAACTAATTAGTTAGCTTAGTTACTTAGGGTCTTTAAACTTTATTTTACCTAATTTTTCTTAATTTCTATTTAACATATCTTAATAATGTTTTTGAGAAATTCCAACATTTTAGAAAATCTTCTGTCAGTCTTTTTAGATTCTCCGTAAATAAATAATTCAATTTGTACGTAGAAATTTTTAATTCTATGTACGTCCCTTGTATGCAAATTTTTTTAATTCCACATACGTCCTTTATAACAATTTAATAAATTACACATATGTCCTATGAATACAGAATACAAAATAAATAATGTCATATTTTATTTAGAAGAAATATTACATTTCTCCCCTCCTTTAAAACAATTATCCTCAAAATTTACCTGGTTAGAATAACTCTGGATACCTCCATTGAATTTCCTCTATCTTTTCCTAAGTTGCTTCTTCTGGTGTTAATCCCTCCCATAATACTTTGACTAAAGGAATTGTTTTTCCTCTTAACTGTTTATCAGAAGTGTCCAAAATCTGAACATGTTTGATGGGATAGGTCAAGTCTTTTCTTAACTGTACTGGTTCACTGGATAGGATGTGAGAAGGATTTGGACAATATTTTTTAAGCTGAGATACATGGAAGACATTATGAAGATTTGACAGATTGAGTGGAAGAGCTATTTGGTAAGCTACTGACCGTACTTTCTTGAGAATTTGAAATGGACCTAGGAATCGAGGACTCAGTTTCTTGGATTTAAGTGCTCTGCCTATTCCAATTATAGGATAAATTTTCAAAAATACATGTTCTCCTTCTTGAAATTCTAGAGGTCTTCTTCTTTGATCAGATTAGCTTTTCTGTTTACTTTGTGTAGTAAATAATCTATCTCTGATGAATTTTATTTTCTCTGAGGTTTGTTGTACTATGTTTGGTCCTAATAAATTTTTCTCTTCAATTTCATACCAGCATAGTGGTGATCTACATTTTCTGCCATATAGAGCTTCATAAGGTGTCATCCCAATACTAGAATGGTGATTGTTATTATATGCAAACTCTATCAAGGGCAAATACTGATCCCAATTCTTTATTTGTTCCAGGACACAAGCTCTCAGCATATCCTCTAATGTTTGAATGGTCTTTTCAGTTTGTCCATCAGTTTGGGGATGATAGGCTATACTAAAATAAAGTTTAGTGCTTAATGTCTACTGTAGTGTTCCCAAAAATCTAGCAATGAACCTAAGGTCCCTATCAGATATGATACTAGAAGGAATACCATGTAATTTGATGAAAAAGTGGCATTGATTGATAAATAATGGGCTTTTTTTGGTTAATCTATCTACAATGACCTAAATAGCATCATGTCCTGAAGAAGCTGGTGGCAATCTCATCACAAAATCCATTGCCACAATGTCCCATTTCCATTCAGGGATCTTTAATAGTTGAAGCAAACCAGTTGGTCTTTGGTGTTCTATCTTAACTTTCTGACATATTAAGCACTTAGCTATAGATCTTGCAATTTCCTCTTTCATATTTGGCTAACAAAAAATTTTTCTTAAGATCTTGGTACATTTTGGTGGTTCCTAGATGTATGGTATATTTACTACAATAGGCTTCCTCTAGTATTTGATTTCTTAATTCTTTATCATATGGAATACATAGTTTGTCCCTATACATCACAGTCCCATCATTTGTTACTTGAAATTCCCTTTGTTTTCCTTCACCAACATAATCTTTGATCATTTGCAAAAATTGATCAATGTTCTACTTTTGTCTAACCTGTGATTTAATTTCACTAACAATTTCTATTTGACTCATGCACAAAATTTTAGGTTGCAGGGTTATTGAGAGATTCAAATCTCAAAATTTTTCTAACAACTCAAGTTCTTGAATCATCAGATAGGATACATGTAGTTACTTTCTGCTAAGGGCATCAACTTCCACATTAGCTTATCTTGGGTGATATTTCAATTCAAAATCATAATCTTTCAGAAATTCTACCCACCTTCTTTGCCTCATGTTAAGTTCCTTCTGATCAAAGAGATATTTCAAACCCTTATGATCATTAAATACTTCAAATTTAATTCCATATAAATAATGCCTCTATATTTCAAAGCAAAAATCACTGCTGCTAATTCTAAAATCGTGGGTTAGGTAGTTTTCCTCATGTGGTCTCAATTGTCTTGAAGTATAAGTCACTACTTTCTCATTTTGCATTAAAACACATCCAAGACCCTTCTTGGACGCATCACTATACATGGTGAATTTTTCTTTATGATCAGGAATAATGAATACAGGAGCTATAGTTAACTTGATTTTTAATTCCTGAAAACAATTTTCACACTCATCAGTTCACTCAAAAAGGTTTTTCCTTCCTAGTTAATTTGGTTAAAGGTAACACCAATTGAGAAAACTCTTTAATGAATCTTCTGTAATACCTGACTAATCCTAGAAAACTCCTAATTTCAGTGATAGTTATTGGTCTCTCTCATTGCATCACCGTTTCCACTTTTCTAGGATCAATTGAAACTCCTCCTTGTGATATTACATGCCCTAGAAATTTTACTTCTTGAAGCCATAATTCACATTTTTCCAACTTAGCAAACAATTATTTTTCTTTTAAGATTTGAAGGACCTAGCTAAGATGTTATTCATGCTCTTCTGCTGTCTTCGAATAGATGAAAATATCATCTATGAAAAAAACCACAATTTGATCCAAATAAGGTCAAAAAATGTGATTCATGTAATCCATAAATACTATTGGGGCATTGGTCAATCCAAAAGGCATGACTAGATATTCATAGTGTCCATATCTAGTTCTAAAAGTAGTTATAGGAATGTCCTTTGCTTTAATCCTAATTTGATGGTATTCTGATCTCAAATCTATCTTAAAAAATATTGATGCTCCCCTAAGTTGATCCAACAAATCATCAATTCTTGGAAGTGAGTATTTATTTTTAATGGTCACTTTATTCAATTGTCTATAATCCACACACAACCTTAAACTTCCATCCTTTTTCTTTACAAAGAGTACAGGGGCTCCCTAAGGTGACACACTAGGCCTAATAAATTTCTTGGCCAGGAGTTCCTATATTTGCTTTTTAAGTTCACTTAACTCTAATGGGGACATTCTATATGGTGTTATTTAGATAGGACCTGTTCTTGGTGTCAAGTTAATAGAGAAAGAGATTTCCCTTTCTAGAGATAAATCATTTATTTCTAATACTTCTGGAAATTCTCTCATTACAAGGATAGTTTCTAATTTTTATTGTTCCTCTGAATTTAAAGAAAACAAGAGAACATATGCTTGTGCACCTTCTTTCAAATATTCCCTTACTTGAATGGCAGAGCAATAATAGACTCATCCTTAACTGATTTAGACACAGAAATTTCAACAGAATTCACAGATTTCTCCGAACAATTGAGAACAACTTGATTTTTTGAAACATCCAGTCTATTCCAACAACAATTTTAGATTGTACTTATCTTTTTTCCTTAATTATAACTTAGTTCATAGACTCTCGTTGGCATTTAAAAGGTTGATCATTATCTATCTCATCTCCACAACATCTCATTCACTAGTTAATTAATTTTTTTCTGCACAAACAAGATAGCATTGAGAGTATCTTAGAATAAGTTCATCATGTAGAATTGGTTCTATGATACTCAATTAATTTAGTTCTATTTGGAGTATAATTCATTCGCCTACATCTAAACCAACTTGATTACAATATAAGCCATTTATATGATGAAGACTTGTTCATAATAGGGCAGTCACAGTTCAGACAAATTCCATCAAGAAACTATTGTTATTGAAGTATGCTAAAAATCTAGGAATTGAGCCAACCATGGCAGCAAGCAATCCTATCATATTAGCAAAAATTCTAACAGCTTGTCAATTACATCTTCACCAAAATTTCATATAGAACAAAACAACAAAACTCATTTAAGTTATATCCAAAGTCAGCCTCACTTCAAGCACAATAAGACCAAACATTGGTAGCAAACCAAATCCACAATTAACAAATAATGTTCTACTTAAATAGGAGACAGTAACATAAACAGAACATAACAATCATACTTGAAAGATCACAGAACAATCCAAACACAAGTACATTTAATTAAATTACACAATTTACAATCATAAGGAGTAAATAACTCTTGGGTCAAACAATACAATGATAAGTTTATTTGTTTATTTATTTATTTATTTATTTATTTATTTATTTATTTATTTATTATTATTATTATTATTATTATTATTATTATTATTATATTCCTTTTGAGTGAATTCTTCTTCACTATTTTTATACATTTTTTATACTTGATAATTCTTACTAAAATCCTTACTGCATTATTTACAATTTCCCAAATTTCAACTATATATTGGTCTAATATTTCTTCCTACCTTAACTGCAATATTGAGGTGATCAGTCTCAATATCACAGCACTCATAGGTAAATATCCATATTGTCACACAAGCAAATATGTAAAAATATAATTCTAAAAATATCTATCTAACCTATGCACCGTGCATAGTAACATTTTTGACCCAATACCCTAGGCACACCAGGACTATTGCTCTGATACTATAATGTAACATCTTACCAGTAATTTGATTATATTTTAATATTACTGATAAATAATCGATACATACCTCATTTATATTTATATTTACTTAACGAAGATAGAATATTGCGTACTTCATTATTTATTTAAGATCTAATTAAATATGTGTAACGGTTAAATACATAATAAAATTAGTTTCATACTTAAATTAATTAAGTATAAGTTCCCATATATATATATATATATATATATATATATATATATATATATATATATATATATATATATATATATATATATATATATATTACTTTTTATAACCTATACGATAAACGTAACAAAGGAATATAAATTTGATATAATACAAACAGAAAAAATTCTAATAATACACTAACTGTATTTATATTTAATATTTACATCCAGTGTGCTAGTACATTTGTCTAGAATATTTATAAAACCCTAAAAATTACAATAACTAAAAAAAAAGACATCTCAAATGTCTGAATAAGTAAACGAGGTCAATACATCAATTGACAATGCATACCTACAATGCAACCAAGTAAGCGATATCCATTTAATTACAACCAAACGAAATTATTCAGTAGTAGAGGGAAACACAAGTGAGCATCAATATCAATCAAACCATCCTGTTTCTCTAAACATAACAGATAAGGGGTGAGAATTTATAATTCTCAATAGAGAAATCATACAGTTAATAAAATTATTTATTTTGAACTATGCTATGTCCAGTTGCATTCACTGTAGAAAATACTTTTCAAACAAAGTACCATATAATTTTACTTTATATCAATAAAATACATACTAAATAGTATCACTTTACATTCCATTAAATTTTACTTTCTCTTCTTGCTTATATGACCAATAACATAAAATATATAGTTGAGATCTCAAACTTTCTAGGGCGTCCCCTAGCTATGGTCATTTCAATCAAGGAACCTAATAAAAGTAATCACCCCATATGCCCTAGGAAGGGAGATATGGAGCTCAATAAAGTAACTCATGTAAGACTCCCCATTAAGTATCATTGTGCCTTAGCCCTATGGACTCTCCTTAATGGGTCCCAGAAGACTTATATTCTTTTTTCTTAATTATTAGTGTCACATTTTTAGGCTTAAAGCCAATTAATAAAATGTCACAACTTTGAATATCATTCTTTCATCAAAAATTACATTAGTAGTTCATAATTTGTGAAATTAATATAATCAATCATTTACTCAAGATTTCAACATCAATAAAATTTATATAATTTATTTCTATAATTATAACAATAAAATACAATACAATTTATCATCAAGCAATTTTAACGCTAAAATCTATGCTTGGCTGAAATACCCATTTTGTGACAAAGAAAATTTTCTTCATATTCTCATAATTTCTAGACTACTTCTAGCCTCAAAATACCATTTTTAGCATCAATTTCACATTAAACCAAAGTTTAGACCAAAATTCCCAAATTAATTTTGAATAAAACACTAGTTCTTGAATCTTTATTTCTTGATCATTTTCTTCAAAACTAACATCACCCTTGTGTTTCTTTCTCCACCAACAACCTTATTCTTCAATAAACTTCCATAGAAATCCAAACAAAATTTCAAGAACACAATTTAAGTCTTACTAACCTAGGGTTTCAAACTAACAAAAATAGTCACAAATTAGAATTCTTGATTCAAAGACATAGTGAAAAGCATACTAGAACACTCATAGAAACAAGAACAACTCAAGAAAATTTTAGAGAAAAGGTATGACTCCCTACCTCAAGTTAGATGAAACTAAGATGAAAAAGGTGAGATTCTTGGCTTAATCACTTGGTGGATGATCTTGGAAACTCTTAATTTTTCCTCTTCTTGGTGTTTTCTCCCTTTTTCTTCCATATATCTTCTTTTCTCCTTCTTGTTTCCTTCTTGATTAAAGGTCCTAGTCCCCTTCAAGTGTTCATCTTTTTCTTTTCCTTTCAATTCATTTCCTTTTATTTTTTCCAACAATCCAATGATAAAATGTAGCAAGTGTAACTTCTCTAAACTTCTAACCAATGAAAAGCCTAAAAAATGTCTATGTTTCTTTTGGTTCGTGGTTTGGTTATGATGACACCTAGTTACTCTAACCATACTAACCTAACTTAGTTACTTATCTAGTTTTACAAACTAACTAAATTACTAACTAATTAGTTAGCTTAGTTACTTAGGGTCTTTAAAGCTTTTATTTTACCTAATTTTTCTTAATTTCTATTTAACATATCTTAATAATGTTTTTGAGAAATTCCAGCGTTCTAGAAAATCTTCTATCAGTCTTTCGGATTCACTATAAATAAATAATTCAATTTGTATGTAGAAAATTTTAATTTCACGTATGTCCCTTGTACATAGAAATTTTTAATTCTATGTACGTCCTTAATAACAATTTAATAAATTATGCGCATGTCCTATGAATACATAATACAAAATAAATACTGTCATATTTAATTTAGAAGGAATATGACAACTTCCCTCAAGATTATTTCTTGTGGGGTATTCAGAGGAGTATAATTAGAGTACTTGCCCCGAGGTGGACTACCCTTGGAGTTCCGGGACTATGAGGAATTATGGTTAGATTTCTAGTGAGAGGACTCACCTTTCTCCCATCTTCTTTGGTCCTCAGTTGCTTCCTCAAGGCACACATATTTCTGAGATCGTTTTTGAAATTCTTGCATATTTTCTGACTTCTTTTCGAAAGACGCAAAGAACTCAGAACTGACTCAAAGACCACTTCTAGCATAATGAAGAGCTATTCTATCATTGAAGTTCTCCATGTTAGTACAGGCCACTGTGAATCATGTAACGTAGTCGCATAGGGGTTTGTCATGCCCTTGGCGAATCTTAGAAAAAGATTCAATGGACCAGGGTTGCTTATTGCTAGTGGTATACTGGAGCAAGAAACGTTGTCTAAGGTCTGACCAATCAATGGCAGGCCCTCGTGGCAAGGTCACAAACCACCCGAGGGCTCCCTTCTTTAGGGAAAAGGGGAAGGCACGGCATAGCAACTGCATAGGCCCTCTGTGAAAGCACATAGACTAGGCATAAAGCATCTATGTGTTCCTAGAGGTTTGTGGTCCCATCATAGAGCTCAGCATTAGTTAGAAATTTGAAGTTTCTTGGGACTTGATACTCCAAGAGTTGAGCAAAGAATGGTTGTTCCTAAACACCTAGGTCTGGGTTATTCTAGATAACATTAGACATTGTGACGACAGGACACAATTCCCTCTGATTATGGCTTGCATTCCTCTTTCCGGTTTGATGTTGTGTTCTGGCCTAATCTTTATGCACAACCCATCGCATATTCTCCAATCTACGGTATTGTTCATCTAACATTACCATATGTTGTTGCACCATATCTTGGAATTGGTGTATGGATATATGGGATTGATTTGTGTGCTCTGGATGATATGCATGATCATCAGCTTCATCATTCGGGGTTCCCAAGCACTGGTGCACTGGGATTTTAAACCCCTGAACGTTTGAGTTGGCTCCTTGAATGTGAGTTCCAAGTCTATCCCTAATAGGAAATCTGCATAATGGGTAGGGGCTTTTGTTAAAAAATGATATTTTATGCCCATCACATTGATGTTCTGTGTTGGGTTCCTGGTTCCTCGCAGTGGAGGCTTTAGCATCATGTGGTGGAATAGGGTGGGGAGGACGCTATGTTGCCGGTCCTCACCTTTGGTCAATAGAGGGTTGCGCAATGTCTCCTCTCCTCCATCTTTGTCTTGTGTTCACCATGGTTGAGTGGGAATATAAGTTTAATGTTTCCCATAGACGACACCAAAGTTCTGAATTGAATTCATAGGTGTACTTGAGATAGGCACGTCACAGTGGTTTCCTCCTTACGCAACAACAGCAAAGCGTGTTGACATGGGGGGTTGGTACCTGCAAAGGGACTCTAATGCTCAAGTCAGATTATGCAAAAGTAAGGTTATGCAATGAGTGATAAGTTACTAATACCTATTTAAAGTGACTTAGCTTAGTATTTATAGAGGTTGGATAGATAAGTTCTCATATTGGAGAGATACATTCCCATAATAGTTGCAAGAAGAGATATGTTCCTTATTTAGTTGCAGAGAATCCCTATATTATCGGAATGCTAGTATGACAGTTATAGTGCTATTATTCCATAATATCATGATTGGTAATAACAGATATCATAGAGATTTATCCATTGCGCAAATCTCATGGTGAAGCTATTACCATCCATTGCTGGGGTCCAACATATGTTGCGGGGATCTCATGATAAGCGAACTCCTACTGAAGGTATTGATGTCAGATTCTGGTGTACTGCGTGTTGGGTCGACCCACAGGACATAACCCCATATTATGGTCCAGAATGGAGATGATCCTCGTACCTAGGGTTAAGCTTAGACAATGGTAATGTGAGGATGAACATTTCTTTCCTACTAGAGTAATTGAGGTTGAAGGAGGACATACCCTCCCTCTTTACCTAAGATTATCCTAGGTATTTAGTAGTTGAAGACAGACGTTCTCTCTCTACTTGGGGTGATCCTAGACGATGGGTAGTGTGAGGAAGGAAGATTCCCTCCCTATCCTAGATGATTGATAGTGTAAGAAAAGATGATTTCGTCCCTATCAAAGTAATTTAGGACGGACATTCTTTCTCTACTTGAGATGACTCTAGATGATTAGTAGTATGAGGAAGGATGATTCTCTCTCTACTTGGATCTCTAGATTGAGGATGGATATTCTCTCGTTATTAAGGGAGTATGAGGAGGAATATCCCCTCTCCACCTATTGATACTTGATATGTGATAAATGATGAATGATATTGATACTTGAGATGTGATAAATAATGAATGATATTTATTGCCTGAGATATGATAAATGATGAATAATATTTGAATGAGCATACAACTTATGATCTTTGATAACAATGGCTATGAATTGTTGATATTATAAATAATTGGAATTCTGCTTCAGGAAGAGAAAAGACTTGTTTTGACTTTCTGCCACCTTTTTACCATATAATTTGAATATAAAAATGAATTTTTTCTCGAAATAACTAAAATTATTGTGGTGACACTGTATTTTTGGAATGCTTATGTCCCTAAAGCATGTCAAATAGTTTTTGATGATAACAAAGGCAAAAGTGAAGATCAAGTGCAAAAGTGAAGATCAAGTGCAAAAGGAAAGATCAAGATCAAAGAAAGAAGTCAAGAGATTTATTTAGTTATAAGACTTAGAACATTAATGTTAAATACTCTCAAGATTTCTCAAATGGTTTTTCAATATATCATTTCAAAATAAGTGGGAAAATTCAAAGTTAAACATGTTTTTCAAGAAACTTGAGTTTCAATCTTAAATCTAACACTCTTAAAAGGATTTATGTTTAATCAAATGTCTTAAGGTGTTAGAAATGGCTTACAAGCTTTATTGGACTTGAAAAATGTGTTCAAAGGCCAATGTAATCGATTACATGATGTTTGTAATTGATTACACAGCAAACAGAGGCCTTATAATCGATTACATGATTAATGTAATCGATTACAAGCAAGTCAGAGGCCATGTAATCGATTACACCAATAATGTAATCGATTACAATAAGCCCAGAAAGGCAAGAACACGTTCAAAGAGTCATGTAATCGATTACATGGATATTGTAATCGATTACAAGCAAGTTAGAAGCCATGTAATTGATTACACCAATAATGTAATCAATTACACAGAGCTCAGAAAGCCAAGAACACGTTGGAACAACAATGTAATCGATTACATTTGTTGTGTAATCGATTACATGCATCCTGACAATGTCCAACGGCTATATTAAATGTATTTAATGCTTGGCTAAAACCCTCAAACGGCTCCATTTATTGAAAAACTTATAAATACCAATGTTGGGTCTTCATTAGAGGTTGACCTTGAACTAAAAACTGATTACCAATACTTCAAAACGTGATTCAATCCTCAAATCTATTCTTGCTCTGTTTTTGTGAAAAACGTGGGTTAATCTTTGAGAGCATATTAGAGCTTCAATTTGTAATCATTTACTCTAGTGAGTTCAATCAATCTACATTGCTTTGTAAAGAGGGTGAGGCATCCCTCCAAAAGTGTAAAGGGTGAGGTATCCCTTAGTTGAAGAGACTCAAGCTCCAAGGGTGAGGTATCCCAAAGTGTTGAGTGCTCAAGGTTGTAAAGGTTATTAAGCAACTATTGAAGCTTGAAGATATAATGAAAAATCTCAAGTTGTTGCTTAGGGACTAGACGTAGATCACAAGTGGATTGGTGATCGAACCAGGATAAATCATTGTGTTTGTTTTCTCTAAACCCTTCTCTTTACTTTGTGCACTGTTTTATTGAATTGCTTGAATATTGTTTGCTTTGGCTATCACATATATTAGTAAAAGTGTTTATCTCATCTATCCAATTATCTCTAATCATTCAATAGCTTCAACGAAAATTGGTTATCAAACGATTTGCGAAAGATTTGTGAACTTGTTTTACTTACTCAATTCACCCCCCTCTTGAGCATTGAGGCCACTTGGTAACAAGTGGTATCAGAGCTAGACTCTTGTATAAAGAGCTTAACAGCTTCAAGAGAAGTGATGGCTTCAAATGGTTTTTCAAATGAAGGTTCTTCTATAAACAAACCTCCTTATTTCAATGGGCATGGTTATGCCTGTTGGAAAGAAAGGATGAAAATTTTTATTGAGGCTATTGACTTAGATGTGTGGGACACCGTTGAAAATTGTGCTTTTGTTCCAACACAAACTAAAGATGGTGTGAAAATTAATACACCTAGAAATGAATGGACCGATGATGATAAAAAGAAGGTTCAATACAATTTGAAAGCCAAGAACATCATCACCACATCCTTGGGGTATGATGAATTCTTTAGGGTGTCAAATTGCAAGACCGCAAAAGAAATATGGGATACTCTACAAGTAACTCATGAAGGTACTAGTGAGGTAAAATGATCTCGAATAAACACTCTTACTCATGAATACGAATTGTTTAGAATGAACTAAGGTGAGAGTATTCAAGATATGCAAAAGAGGTTTACTCATATTGTGAATCATCTTATCTCATTGGGAAAGACATTTCCTAATGAGAATCTTATTAACAAAGTCTTGAGATGTCTAAGCAGGAATTGGCAACCCAAAGTAACGGCTATTGCGGAATCAAGAGATTTATCAACAATGTCTTTAGCCACCTTATTCGGAAAGCTTCAAGAACATGAGCTGGAACTAAATAAGCTCAATCAAAATGAAGAGCATGACAAAAAGAAGAAAAGAATCATACTCAAAGCCACTTCTTCTATAATTGAAGATGATGATGAAGATGGTGAAGAGGATGCTGAAAATATTGAGCTAAGTGAGGAGAATCTTAGTCTCCTTGTGAGAAAGTTTGGAAGATTCCTAAAGAAAAAGGGATTTCAAAGAAGACTACCCTTTCCTCAAAAGAAAGTGTATCATAAAGGAGAAGGATCCTCTACTCCTCCAAAATGCTACGAATGCGAAAAATCGGGGCACATGAAAATGGAGTGTCCTATGTATCTCAAGAAGACGGAGAAGTTTGAGAAAAGGCCTTCCAAGGAAAAGAAAGGAAGAAGAGCGTATATAGCTTGGGAAGACAATGACTTAAGCTCTTCCGACGATTCAGAGAATGAAGAAGCCCATTTTTGTCTCATGGCTCAAGGAGAAGAAAGTGGAGAAAGCGACACCGAGGTAACTTCTTCTAACCTAGAATCTCCACCCTCTTATGATGAATTGCAAGATGCCTTTCAAGAATTGCATGATGAATCTTTGAGGCTCACAAAAATGGTTTTGTCTTCCAATAAAACAATCTCCCTATTGGCAAACAAAGTTTCTATTTTAACTAAGGAGATAAATGAGCTTAAAATTAAAAATAAGACCTTAGGACTTATTGATGCTAATTCATTATGCATGACTTGTTCCTCACATGATAATACATCCATATCATTACCTTGTTCATCATGCAAAGCGTTTGAAAAAGAAATTGAAGATTTGAATAACACCCTTACAAAATTCACTTTTGGAAGAGACAACTTGAATGTGTTGTTAGGGAAACAAAAATGTGTTTTTTAAAAAAGTGGTTTGGGATTTAATCCAAATAACCATCAAAAGTCTTATAAGAATTTCTTTGTTTCCTCAAAAACCTCAAGTAGTCCCTTTGTCAAATGTTTTCATTGTGGTAAGAAAGGGCATAGTGCATCCACTTGCAATGTTAGAAAGAACATAAACACTAAAGTTGGAATAAAAAGGGTTTGGGTTCCTAAAGGCACCATGCCTAACTCTAACACACAAGGACCCAAGACAATTTGGGTACCAAAGGTTAAAATTTGAATGTGTATTATAGGTGTGCTTGAAGATCAAGAGCTCAAGTTGGTATCTTGATAGTGGTTGCTCCAAGCACATGACCGGTGATGGCTCTAAATTCTCCTCCCTTACCCACAAGAAACATGGTCATGTCACATATAGTGATAACAATAAAGGGAAGATTCTTGAAATCGACAAAGTTGGTAAGATTCCTTCATCATCCATTGATAATGTTTTGCTTATTGAATGACTTAAACATAATTTGCTTAGCATTAGTCAACTATGTGATAAAGGCAATAGAATTATATTTGATTCTTCTTGTTGTATAATTGAGGGAAAGGATGATAAGCAAGTTAAGTTTGTTGGTCATAGAGTCAATAATATATACATGATTAATCTTGATGATATTTCCTCAAATGATGTTAAATGTTTTATGAGTAAAGAAAATGATTCATGGTTATGGCATAGAAGAATTGCACATATTCACATGGATCACTTAAACAAATTGGTTTCTACAGAACTAGTAATTAGTCTTCCAAAGCTTAAATTTGAAAAAGACAAACTTTGTGATGCATGTCAAAAGGAAAAACAAGTAAAGGTCTCTTTTAAAGCTAAAAACATAGTTTCAACTTCTAGACCTTTACAACTTCTACACATGGATCTTTTTGGTCCCTCTAGAACCATGAGCTTTAGTGGGAATTACTATGCATTGGTGATTATGGATGATTTTTCTAGATTTACATGGACATTATTCTTAACCCACAAAAATGATGCTTTTCAATCGTTTAAAAAGCTTGCCAAAATTATCCAAAATGAAAAAAGTTTTTGTATTGCATCCATAAGAAGTGACCATGGTGGTGAATTTGAAAACCATGAATTTGAAACCTTTTGTGATGAACATGGCATTGAGCATAATTTTTCTGCCCCTAGAATACCACAACAAAATGGTGTTGTAGAAAGGAAAAATCGATCTTTAGAGGAAATGGCAAGAACTATGCTCAATGAGGCCAACCTTCCTAAGTATTTTTGGGCGGATGCGGTTAACACCGCTTGTTATGTTATGAATAGAGCCCTAATAAGGCCAATCTTAAAGAAAACCCTATATGAATTGTACAAAGGAAGGAAGCCAAATGTGTCATATTTTCATGTCTTTGGGTGTAAATGTTTTGTCTTAAATAATAGAAAGGATAATTTGGGGAAGCTTGATGCAAAATCTAATGAGGGAATATTCATTGGTTATTCTATACATAGTAAGGCCTTTAAAGTCTATAATAAACGAACTATGACCATAGAAGAGTCCATACATGTTGCATTTGATGAAACTAACCCAAATGAGCCGAGAAAGGAGCTTGTTGATGATGTTGCAGAAATATTGGCAAAAACGCACTTGGAAAATCAAGAGAAAGAGTCCAAGAAGTAAGAAGAGAGACTCCTTAATCACTCATGGTGAAAAGATTCAGAAATCTTGGATCTACCTAAGGAATGGAGGACTTCAAGATATCACCCTCTCGATAAGGTGATAGGTGATATATCAAAAGGGGTAATCACTCGAAACTCACTTAGAGATGCATGTAATCACTTAGTCTTTGTCTCTCAAGTTGAACCTAAAGACATAAATGAGGCCATTAATGATGAGCATTGGATCTTAGCCATGCAAGAAGAACTAAACCAATTTGAGAGAAATCAAGTTTGGGAATTAGTTCCAAGGCCCAATGATCATCTTATATTTGACACCAAATGGGTCTTTAGGAACAAACTTGATGAAATGGGCATAATAATAAGAAATAAAGCTAGGCTTGTAGCTAAGGGATATAATCAAGAAGAAGGCATAGACTATGAAGAAACTTATGCTCCCGTAGCTAGATTAGAGGCCATTAGAATATTACTTGCATATGCTTGCATCATGGATTTCAAACTCTATCAAATGGATGTCAAAAGTGCCTTTTTAAATGGTTTTATACAAGAAGAGATGTATGTAGAACAACCTCCTGGTTTTGAGGATTTTGAAATGTCCAACCATGTTTTTAAACTGAAAAAGGCCTTGTATGGCTTGAAACAATCTCCTAGATCTTGGTATAAAAGGTTGAGCAAATTCCTTTTAGAAAAAGGTTTTTCTAGAGGCAAAGTTGACACTACCCTTTTCATAAAACATAAAATGCATGACATACTTCTAGTTCAAATCTATATTGATGACATTATATTTGGAGCTACTAACAACTCTCTTTGTAAAGAATTTTCAAATATTATGCAAAGTGAGTTTGAAATGTCCATGATGGGTGAGCTCAACTTATTCCTTGGTCTCCAAATCAAGCAAACAAAAGAAAGAACTTTCATAAGCCAATCCAAGTATTGCAAGAAGCTACTCAAGAAGTTTGGAATAGACAATGCCAAGCATATGGCTACTCCTATGGGCACCTCTTGCTATTTGGACAAGGATGAAGGAGGTAAATTAGTAGAAATTACAAAATATAAAGGTATGATTGGCTCACTCCTTTATCTCACTACAAGTAGGCCTGATATAATGTTCAGTGTATGCATGTGTGCTAGATATCAAGCTAATCCTAAAGAATCACACCTAAGTGCTGTTAAAAGAATAATGAAATATCTAATAAGCACATCACAAATGGGTTTATGGTACCCTAAAGGTGCCTCATGTAGCCTTATTGGGTATTCCGATTCTGATTTTGCTGGATACAAAATTGATAGGAAGAGCACTAGTGGGACATGCCACTTACTTGGAAGCTCACTAGTTTCTTGGCATAGCAAGAAACAAAATAATATGACATTGTCTACAGTTGAAGCTGAATATGTTGCAGCTGGGAGTTGTTGTTCTCAAATCCTTTGGATGAAACAACAACTCTTGGACTATGGTCTTGAGCTTGATCACATCCCCATAAGATGTGATAATACTAGTGCAATCAATTTGTCCAAAAATCCCATTTTGTATTCTAGGACTAAACATATTGAAATAAGACATCATTTCATTAGAGACCATGTTCAAAAGGGTGATTGTATGCTTGAATTTGTAAAAACCGCTAAGCAACTAGCTGACATTTTCACTAAACCCCTAGCAAAAGAAGTATTTTTCTATATAAGAAATGAACTTGGTATATTGGATCAATCATGCATAAATTAACTATTTGCTGCATAATCCTAAAACTAATGCATAACTTGTGTTTTTCTGCATAATCATGCCACATTGCTGCATAATTTCTGAATTTTTCATCATATTTGAATCCAATACTGACTTGAGCGTCAGAGATTTCCCCTAAGTTATTTTGCAGGTGCTCCCTCATGTACAAGACTTCCAAGCAACTCAACAACCTCACAATTTCACCAAAAAGGGTGTAATTCTTGGTAAAAATAGTAATTTTGAACAATTATGTGATTTGAATCATAATATGATTAGATTATATGTTTGCATGATGATTTGAATTGATCTAAGATGCTCTGGAACTGATTTGAATGGTTTAAAATTGATTCTATACTGATTGGAATGCAAAATCTAAGTTAAAGTGTACTGGTAATCGATTACAATGCCTTTGTAATCGATTACACAAGTTTTGTCAAGCATGTAATCGATTACACAACTTTTGTAATCAATTACAATCAACTCAGAACTCAGGTAATCGATTACATCAACCATGTAATCGATTACAAGGTTCCCCAGAAGCATGGTAATCGATTACACCAAAAATGTAATCAATTACATATGAACCAGAACGCTTGTAATCGATTACAAACCCAATGTAATCGATTACACAGGATTTTTTAAAAGGTTTCTGACGTGCGCAGAGCTCATTTCTCAAAAACTCTTTAATTCCTTCGTCTTCCTCCTCTGCTCCCACGCAACCCAAACCTCCCAATCTCTCCTTTCTCACTCAAACCTCCCTCAAATTCCTTCATTTCACCTCCTTCTAACTCAAAAAACTTCTCTCCACATAGTCCATCTCTCAAATCCCATCACATCCCTCACCCAAATCTCCCCATCACCTCTCACAAACATTATCCCCACTTCTCTACCCTAACCTCATCCCTCTCTCTTTCCTCACTCATCCCCAAACATTTTCCACTCATCCTACTCTCCTCTTTCTCATCACATGGCTGAATCCTCTCATCGCTCAAAGCGCCCAAGAGCAGGGACTGCCATTGGAGGGTCCTCTAGTGGAGCTTCACGCAACATCTCTGGCCTAGACCTCACTCGCCACTTCTCCATAGTGAAGAGAGCTGAGTTGTTCCGGAAGAACTTTCAGCTACGCAAGATTATTTCCCCTAGGTATCTTCCCATCAACTTCTGTGAGAGTGAACCTCTGGAGAGTTTTAGAACCATTGAGAACTTAGGATTGCTGGGTTTCCTGAGTATAGAGAAGTCTATCTACCCAAACCTAGTGAGAGTTTTTTATGCGAATCTAAAATTTAAAGATGATTGCTTAATTTCTGAGGTGAAAAAGCAACAAATCAGGATAACTATGGCTGAGTGGTATAGGCTGACGAAGCTCACTCTTGATGGAGCAAACTTCTGTGGGAATGCCAATATCTGGGGTCATGAGTTTGAGCATAAGGTTGCTCTCCTTTCACTGATTAGGATTGGTTACTACCCCCCCAGTGATCCCAAAAAGAGAATCATGGTCACTGGTCTAACTATGAAGAACAGGGTTCTCCACTATCTTTTGGTCAGGGGGTTGATTCCCAGGGGAGGGAATTACTCCTAAGTTCTCAAGGATGATGTGGTGTCCCTATGGGTAATGAACACTGGGCGACTAATAAACTGGGGTTACTACACTATAGAGCACATGTTGGATGTAAATAAAAAGAAGAACTCTACTCTCCCCTTTGCTATGCTAGTAACAGCCATCCTAGAGCATTGTCGCATTTCCTTGGCTGAGGAGTCCAAGGACACCAGCTCGAAAGGACCACAATCCATTGGCTTGCATACCTTAAAGAATCTCCAGCTCTACAAAGTGGATGATAGGTGGCATTACATTGCCCATGGCACCTTTGGACATATCCATCATGATCCGGATAGTGATGATGATGAAGAAGCTCAGCATCCTACCCCTGCTCCTGCTCCTGCTCCTGCTCCTGCTCCAACTTCACTTGACCTCCTGCTCCAAGAGATGCGAAACATGAGCGCTACTGTAGACACATGCATGGATCGCATTGAGCAGAAGATAGACCACCTTGAGTTGAGGATGGACTACTCAGATCAGGAGCTTGCCTCCATTCGATCCCTCCTGGGTGGACCTCATATTCCTCCGAGTGCTGCTGCTGCACTTCCCATATCTTCTGCCTCTCCTGTTCCCCTGTCCTTTGCTGGTCCGTCTGGCGTCCCTGCTGATAATGAGGAGCTCGTAGACTATGAGGACGATCTTGAGCCTGGCGATGATAACGTTGATCTTGGAGACATTGCTGCGGATCCAGACAATGCAAGCGAGGCTACTGATAGTGATCATGGCCCATTGCCCTGATGTTTCTCATTGTTATTTGCTTATGACTACATTGTATTTTTTCTTTTTCTTTTGGCTCAGTTATATGACATTGGTATACATTTTTGGTGTTTTTGGTTATTGGCTATACTGGTTGTGATAAGTTACATTGTACATGTTTTTTAATGATATATGAACTTGACTTAGCTTTGATTCTATTCTCTGAATGTTTGGCTTTTTGAAAATTAATTGGATTCATTATTCTCTTTGGATTTCTTGTTTTGACAAAACTTGGGAAATCATGAAATATAGCTGACATGCTGTCTTTTTTTTTTTAAATGCTTATGTCTTTTGATAATGCCAACAGGGGAGAGAATAGTGAAAAATGAAATGAAAAATGAAATCTAATTAAGGTTGCATGTGTACGGGGGAGTTATTGAGCTTTTGAGCTCTTAAGCTTTTTACATGAAAAATCTAACTCAATATCATGCATAAACTCCGGGGGAGCATTGCGCCTAAATCTTTGTTATATACAAATGCAAAAACTCTTTCTTTTTCCTATGATCAGTTTGTCATCATCAAAAAGGGGGAGAATGTGAATGCTTATGTCCTTAAAGCATGTCAAATAGTTTTTGATGATAACAAAGGCAAAAGTGAAGATCAAGTGCAAAAGTGAATATCAAGTGCAAAAGGAAAGATCAAGATCAAAGAAAGAAGTCAAGAGGTTTATTTAGTTATAAGACTTAGAACATTAATGTTAAATGCTCTCAAGATTTCTCAAATGGTTTTTCAATATATCATTTCAAAATAAGTGAGAAAATTCAAAGTTAAACATGTTTTTCAAGAAACTTGAGTTTCAATCTTAAATCTAACACTCTTAAAAGGATTTATGTTTAATCAAATGTCTTGAGGTGTTAGAAATGGCTTATAAGCTTTATTGGACTTGAAAAATGTGTTCAAAGGCCAATGTAATCGATTACATGATGTTTGTAATTGATTACACAGCAAACAGAGGCCTTGTAATCGATTACATGATCAATGTAATCGATTACAAGCAAGTCAGAGGCCATGTAATCGATTACACCAATAATGTAATCGATTACTATAAGCCCAGAAAGGCAAGAACACATTCAAAGAGTCATGTAATCGATTACATGGATATTGTAATCGATTACACAGCAAGACAAAAGTTATGTAATCGATTACATGGATATTGTAATCGACAAGCAAGTCAGAAGCCATGTAATCGATTACACCAATAATGCAATCGATTACACAGAGCCTAGAAAGCCAAGAACATGTTGGAACAACAATGTAATCGATTACATTTGTTGTGTAATCGATTACACGCATCCTGACAATGTCCAACGGCTATATTAAATGCATTTAATGCTTGGCTAAAACCCTCCAATGGCTCCATTTATTACAAAACTTATAAATACCAATGTTGGGTCTTTATTAGAGGTTGACCTTGAACTAAAAATTGATTACCAATACTTCAAAACGTGATTCAATCCTCAAATCCATTCTTGCTCTAATTTTGTGAAAAACGTGGGTTAATCTTTGAGAGCATATTAGAGCTTCAATTTGTAATCATCTACTCTAGTGAGAGCTTCATTCAATTAATCTACATTGCTTTGTAAAGAGGGTGAGGCATACCTCCAAAAGTGTAAAGGGTGAGGTATCCCTTAGTTGAAGAGACTCAAGCTCCAAGGGTGAGGTATCCCAAAGTGTTGAGTGCTCAAGGTTGTAAAGGTTATCAAGCACCTATTGAATCTTGAAGATATAGTGAAAAATATCAAGTTGTTGCTTGGGGACTGGACGTAGATCATAAGTGGATTGGTGATCGAACCAGGATAAATCATTGTGTTTGTTTTCTCTAAACCTTTCTCTTTACTTTGTGCACTGTTTTATTGAATTGCTTAAATATTGTTTCCTTTGGCTATCACATATATTAGTAAAAGTGTTTATCTCATCTATCCAATTATCTCTAATCATTCAATAGCTTCAACGAAAATTGGTTTTGAAATGATTTGCAAAAGATTTGCGAACTTGTTTTACTTACTCAATTCACCCCCTCTTGAGTATTGAGGCCACTTGGTAACATATTTGATAGCATTAATGAGAATTTTAGAATTCTTATCCTTTTTTGTATTATATCTTCATAATAATTCCAAGAAAGGAATTTGCAGCAAGGAGACGAAGAAAACAAATGTGAACTAGTTAGATTCCATTTTTTGTAAAAGAATTTTGTATATAAATAGTATAAGCAATGCCTTGGAGGCATGTTATGTAATTAATATATTATGATGTACAATTTTTGTATAAAGACCTTCTCAGTATATGTATATTATATTCCCTCAACAGGCTTATATTTTAAATATAAATCATAAATATTTTATAGAGAACGATATTACTTTGGAAGTGACGTGCCTAATTCTAATTGCTAATGCGTAATTTTAGATATATCATTAGTATTAGTTATGATTTGTGAATAAAACTAGTTTGTGATTTTATGAAGAATGATAGTAACATATAAAAAATATTAAAATATATCTTCATGTCTTATTTAAAATAAAAACAAAAAAGAAGAAGATCAAATTAGAAAGGAAATGAGAACTGATAAGAAGTGTATATACAATAATATAGGAAGTATAAATAAAAACAAGTTTGACCTCGTAATTACTTAAAGACAATTAAGAAAATAAAAATTAAAAGTAATTATGAGGGAATGTAAATAAAGAAAAGAAATGTCAATAATAACACCCTTTAAACAATTGGTGAGATTGCTTGCATAGCATATGCCACACATATCATATAATTAACCACAAATATTTAACAATTGATTAAACATTTAATTCAATGAAGAGAATGGATTTTCTTGACCATTGATTCAATTTACACCACCAATTTTTAGCTATTAATTCATTTAAATATAATGATCCCATATTTAATTTAACGAAGAAAGACAACAATGAAATTGACTTTAATAAAAAAAGGGTTACCATAAAATTCATCTAAAATTACGAGTTCCAAAACTTATAGTGATGTGATCCAATTAAATAGTAACATATAGATTAAGTTATTCTCTACGAAGCACGTACATGTCGTTTTTGAGGCGTGTTTGTGTGTCGGACACATGTCTATGTTAAACATATGGAGACACTCATACGACAAATATGTATTGGGTGTTCGAATGTGTCAGATTAAAAAGATTATTTTTTTCAGTTTGGATATGTTTCAGACACGCTTGGACACGTCTCGGACAAGGTTGGATACGACTTGGACATGACACATTAATATTTTTTAAAAAAATATTAATTTCCATGACTAACGTTCAATTAGTAAGCTCGTAACTCACCCAAGCCCAATCACATGACTGATGTTCCAAGCTACTATTTTTACATATCAGTATTTTAAGTTTTATCTTTTCACATACACTATTTTTATCTGCTCCTTCTATCTCTGCTCGTACCAAACTATCCACATTGTTGTCACCGAAGCTTGTTTCACACCAATGTTCCCTCTAGTTTTTTTTTTGGACGCACATGTACTTGTACATAATTAGTTCTATTAGGAGAAATTACTTTAAGAGATTTTTTAGAAAATGTCAATAGAAAATTATGCTCTATATTTTTTAGGAGAGACTTACTAGGTAGCAAATATTGACACATATGATATATATTAAGATATTGTAAATTTTCAAACTTATAGAAATGATATTAATGAATTATAAATTTTTTCTTAAATTTTGCAATTATATATATATAAACCAAGTTTTTTAATTTACTTTCATATATATATATATATATATATATATATATATATATATATATATATATCCGTGTCCGTCTTATAATTTTTAAATTTAATGTGTCCTTGTGTCCGTATCCATGTCGCATCTTATGTCTATTGTTAGAAAGTTACCCGTTAGTAATTTATTTTTTTAGTGACTTAAAATTAAGGGATTATAATAATTGCTCTTTAATTAAATTTTAAAGAGAGTCAATCTCACCCATTGGTTCTTATGCTTGATGGACGTATCAAATTAAGTGAAAATACTTGGTCCTCTCTCTACCCTAGAAAGACACATTCTTTTTCTGCTCACGCTCAAAGAAAAGCCGTCATCATTACGTATGTCTTGAAAGAATGGTGAAGAGGGAGAAACCAATTTTCTTTTCAATTTCTATCAAAACTTGAAGTTTATGGCTTCTTCATCGAATCCGAGTATGTGAAAATCTCAACTTTCAAAATCTTTATGTTGATGAATGCTTCTGTTAAAAGTTTTGTATGACGTTTAAGTCTAACCATGTGGTATCAGAGCGTTTGGTTGTAAAATTTGTGATTTTTCATTAATGATGTTTTATTCTCCCTCAAGTATGATGAACCCCAATTTTTTTTAAAATTGGGAATTTATGAATTATCAAATTAATTCGCTATATATTCATAATTATTAAATTTTTTTTATGTTGATGAATCAGTTTTCCCATAACATGATGAATCGCAATGCACTGTTGCTAGCCATGTATCAATTTTTTTTTTGAGTTTCGGCACTCTCGTTGATGCATTTTTGAATTATGATTAGTTCAAATTGTTCATATATATAATGATAATGTTTGTACAGTTCATGAGCATTATTATATGTTGATTTCACCGATTATATATGTCATGACTTATTATATTGATGAATTGGTTTGGAAGCCAATATTTGAGACTTGTTGTATGCAAATGTTGGTTTTCATTATAATAATATATATGCATTGTTTTTTCATTTGAATTGTTTTCAAGTATATTTAATTATATGACTGAATATTATTTGAGAAGAATTGTAAATGTGACTTCCAGTAGGTGAAAAACAAATGGAATATGTCATTTGTTGTCTTTTGGTTAAAACTTGTGTACACTAAAGTGGCCAAGTTAGAATGATGGAAAATGCCATTAAAGAATGTGACCGTTAATTAATCATGGGACTAGGTTTGCCCAAAGGAAAATCTTATTCTATGATTAATAAACATGATTGTGAGAAATTAAAATTCTTGGATCAAATATGTAGTTTATCCAAAGATGACTTATGTGTTTGGTTGAGAATTTTAATTTGCGATTATGATCAAGGTGGCATTTATTTATGACAGTGTATTGTAGTGTCTACCCAAAGGTGAACTATAATATACTTTGATGTTTCTCTTATCTGAGTGTATGATAGAATATTTTATTTTGCAGTAATTTCTCTTCATTCGTAAGCTTCATCTGTTACCATTTTTAATGGTGTGAACTTCTCTGAATGGAGTGAGCAAGTAAAGTTCCACTTAGGTGTTTTGGACCTTGACTTGTCACTTTTGGAAGGAAAACCTATTGTTACTGATATCAGTACTAAGGAAGAGAAGTCTAAACTTAAGGCATGGGAACGATCTAACAGATTAAGCCTTATGTTTATGCAAATGCAAATGATTATTGCAAACAATATTAAGACTACTATTCCACAAACAGAAAGTGCAATGGAATATCTTAAGTTTGTGGAAGAACGTTTCCGCTCTGCTGATAAATCACTCGCTGGTACACTAATAGCTCAACTCATGACCATGAAGTTTGATGGGTGTCGCGACCGATGATCGCGGTGAAAAATAGCAACTCACGAGATTTATAATATAGAAAATGGAGTCGCCACCAATTTTATTTTAACTTAGGAAAAATTGGAAAACCTTTATTTGAAAATGGTCCTTGAAAACCAGATTGGATTTGGGAGTAGGTTATAGATAGGGAAGGGTGGAAACTTAATCCCACAGCACCCCTAACACACTCGTCCTAAGACGGTACCTTAAGTCAATTGTGCAAATTTTAATATTTTCACATATATTTATTTTACCCCATTTTAAAAACATTACAACTATTTTTTTTTAAGGAACAACCAAATTATGAAAATTTAATTTTTGGCTTGACAAAAATGATTCTGCTCCTACGTATCCTCAGGTGCAATGAGGAACTCAAAGTCATGTAGTTCTCTAGAAAATAAGTGTGGGTTGATTGATTTTAATTAAGAAAAAGATTTTTGAAAAGGGATTTTATTTGAGACACATATCCATTCTTGCACGGAGTTCAAGTTAGCACCAGGCTACAAAATAAACCCTTATGATCCAAACAACATTGAAGATAGCATCCGTTATTCAATCAACATCATTAGTCATTGCATTGAATAAAAGATCTTTTTTTTTATATTTTTTGTTTTTTTTATTTTAGAAACACACAAAGACAAACAAATAAACACAAACAACATATTGTCATATCATGAGCCAGGTAAATACAATAAAACTAAAATAAAAACCAAATTTAATATAACAACAAAAAATTTTTATCCTTTAACATTTTTTATTTTTTATTTTTATTATTTTTTATTATTAACTTTTTTTTTACTTTTTATTTTAGCAACCTAAGCAAAAAGAGATAAGCCCAAACAAATCTAAACTCATTGCAGTAGGAAAACAAAAGCAAAAAAAACTTTCAAATTAAACAAACAAATAAACAAAAGGGGTAGAGTCTTGATAAAGAGAACTGGGATTGCGCACCTCACCAACGGTGGCAGGGGAGGGCTCGACGGTGGCGTGGGTTGGGCCGCAGCTGGTCCTGCTGGATGGCTAGGTGGCGGCGCAATCTGCTCAATCGAACGCTCTGAGTTGCCCGGTTCGGTGGTGCAGTTCGTAGGTAGTGTGGGGGATGACTCGAGATAGAGGCACAACAACTGACGCGTGATGACGATGAGGCGGTGTGCTACCGGGCTAGGTGCTAGTTCGCAGGTGATGGCGCGACCCGAGATCTGGTTCAACGGGCTCGGATCTGTGTGGATCTGGCGTGTTGCAAGTTTGGGTAGGAACGAGTAGGTGGAGGCGCGGGTCGTATGGTGGCGTTGCTCGTGTGTTCGTTCGGTGGCGTACGGTTGATGGGATGGGATGGGAGGTGATGGTGGTTTTCAGTGATGGGTGTTTGTTGGTTTTTTTTGGTTTTTTTTTTTTTTTGGGTGGTTGTTTGGAGATTTGGATGGAGGGTTATGGGTTGATGGAGGTGATAGCACATGGAAAATGGTGGCTTTTGGTGGTTCGTTTGAAGATTGTTGATGATGGAAGGTTGAAGATGGGTGATGGTTATGGTGGAGAGGGGTTGTTGTCAAGATGATTTGGTGGAGGTAGCTTTAAGGTTGAAAATAAAGTGATGAAAGGGAGTTATGGTGGTTGAGGGGAAGAGATGATGTGAGGGTGAGAGAGTCACGGTCATGGTGGTTGAGGGGGAATGGGTCCTTGGCGAGGAGAGGTGAATATGGAAGATGGTGAAGAGGAGCAAGGGTAGAGGTTAATGGTGGTTATGGGTGTTTGTTGATGGTTACTACGGTTTGGGTGTGACCATATGAAGTTGCGTGGTTTACAGGGGTTGTTTTATAGTGGCTTCTTGTTGGTTGTTGAAGGTGATAAGAATGGTGGCTTGTGGTCGGTTGTTGAAGGTTAGTGAACATTATTGGCTTTTGAGGATGGAGGCTGCTAGTGGAGTGAAAAAAATGGAAGCTGCTCCACCATGATATGCTGATGAGAGGTTGTTTTTGGTGGAGCAAGGAGAAAACGTTAGTAAGGATGGGTGTAGGGGGTCGTGGGTGTATTTCTCTCTGTGCCAATTGAACCCCTCGTTCTCCGTTACGTTTGATCCTTTTTGTAAGCCAGAAATGGCTCCTCTACAGCCCAAGGAGATTAGCTTAGGTGTAGCTTAGTTTCCATTTTCATGTATTTTCCTTGAGGCTATCATTTTCTCATGCTTTACATCACTATAAATTTGACATTTTTGTTTCTCTTGAGCCTTTGGTTTTTGTGGTTGCTGTCAGATAATTGCATTCTAACTAAAAGTTAGAAATTGCAATTGTTTTCCTTCTTTCCTGTTAGCTCTTCGTAACCAGGACTCTTCCCCCTCCCTTTTTAATTTTTTTTTTATTTTTTTATTTTTTTTTCAAATTTTTTTATTTTTATTTTTTTTAGTCTGGTGAAAATGGTGTTCACAGTTGCCCCTCTTTACTTGTTTCTTACTAGATAAAAGGAAAACTGTGGTTTTCATATTATTGTCGTAAGAAACGAGTAAAGACATGAACTTCAATTTTGTCTGGCAATGCATAAGATGTAAAACAAATGCGAGAAATAAAATGCGAAGTACCATTGCGCTCAAAAGTAAATGACAAGAATTTAAAATGCATGGAGCCAATACGCTCAAAAGAATTAACAAAAATTTAAAATGCATGGAATGCATGGAGCCGATACGCTGAAAAGTAAAAGAAAAAAAATTAAAATGGATGGAGCTGATGCGCTCAAAAGTAAAAGACAGGAGCCGATACACTTAAAAGTAAATGACAGGAGCCGATGCACTCAAAAGTAAAGGACAATGGACAACTGAGTCCCGAAATGTAAATGGTAGCAGGTAAGGCCCAAATTTAAATAGCAGCGGGCAAGGCCCAAATTTAAACGGCAGCAGGCAAGGCCCAAATTTAAATGGCAGCGGGCAAGGCCCCGTGGGCAAGGCCCAAATTTAAATGGCAGTAGGCAAGGCCCAAATTTAAATGACAGCGGGCAAGGCCCAAATTTAAACAGCAACGGGCAAGGCCCAAAATTAAATGGCAGTGGGCAAGGCCCAAAAAATTAAATCACAATGCAAGGAGCCGACACGCTCAAAATTAGAAAACATATTTTCCTTTGAAAACATTGTTTTTTGTTTTTTTTATTTTTTATTTTTTATTTTTTTGTTTGATCTTTGTTTGCTTTTTTTTCTTTCTTTTGCTTTTCTTTTTCCCTTTTTTTCTTTTTCTCTTTTTTGAATTTTATTAAAAGTCCTTTGAATCAACGATGACTTTTGGAAAGCTTTGACCAATCAAATCCTTTGTTCATGTGTCTTTCTTCCTTAGACCCTTCGGTTCTTTCCTTATTCTTCTCCTTTCTTTTTTTTTTTTTTGTTTTTCGCTCTCAACTCTCCTTTAGGGAAATGAGATGAACCCTTGCTTGGCTGATTCCTTGAGAGAAAATTTTGCCCCAGTATTTAACTTTGTCCCTCATCTAATTGATTCCCTGCAACTACTTGATAACTCAATCACTGTCTCTGTTGCTACTTCCTTCAACACATCTCTCTTTAATCCTTCAAAAAATTTGCCCCAGTATGACCAACTGAATGCAAATGAAATTGCCCCTGTGTAGCTGATCAAATTCAATTCAAAATTGCCCCAGTTTGGTGCGCCCTTCAAGGCATTTCAGGCCAACTTTCTTTGAGATTTTGCATATTTATTTACCCTAACTTTTGCTTAGACCGCCCTTTCAGGTTTTCAGACTAACGGGCTCTTTTCCTTTTTTTTTTATTTTTCTTTTGCTTAGGTCGCACTTTTGGGGTTTTCAACCTAACGAGCTTTTTCTCTCCTTTTTTTTTTTTTTGCTTGGGTACCTCTTCTTCCATCAATTGGGAATTCCAAGTTCTCTTCGATCTGAATTATTCATCAGGAGATTACCATTAGATGGTCAAATCATAGTGTTGTACTCATGTTCACCTTACTTGAAGCATTACGTAACAGACACTCATGAATTCAAAAAGTACAACAGAGAAGAAGCGAACAACTTCTAGATTGTTCTTGGAATCTTGACTACAGAAAGGGTATTATTTACAAAGGATAAAGACACAAGAAGTAGAATAACAAGAAATCCAAAAGGTTTTTTTTTGTTTTTTTTTTCAGTATGGACGTGATTGATCTTTACTTGACAACTGAACATCATGACCATTGTTTTGTCAGGTATCTACAAAAATCTACCCTCATGTAGGGTATCAATTGAATTTGACTCAGGGTATGTTATTTGTGAACAAAATTGCCCCAGTGTAAGTCATGGAGCTACCTAAGAGAATGAAAAAAATGCCCCGGTTTAGGATCAAATCGAGCAGAGTATAAACTTGTCCTAGTGTAAGGCCAAATTGAACTAAAGAGAAATTTGCCCCGCTAGGACCAATTGAACAGTAAGGTGAATTGGTCCTAGCGACTAAAAGATTTGCCCCAGTGTAGGTTAAATTGAACCACGAAAAAAAAATGCCTCAATGTAGGACCAGTTTGAACAGGGTAGAAACTTGCCATGATGTAATTTTTCTTTTCTTTTCTTTTTTCCCTTTTTTTTAAGGAGCAATGAACTAGATACTTAGATAAGCATAACATTTGTCTCAAAATTAAAGTTAATGAAAATGACAACAATCCTTCATTGATCGGAATGGACCTTTTGAAGCTTGTAACGTGGTCAAAGTTAGGGGTTGTGAAAGGAAAGATATAAGGCTCAAACAAGTGTTTAAGGGTTGAATGGGAGCAAGGATCTTTGTTCAAAGTTAAACTTTCACACTTTTCTCTTATTATTCTTTATTTCTTCCCTATTCCATTTCATTTTCTTTCATCCCCTTTGTCATGACTCATTTCATTTTATTTTCTTTCTTTCTTTCCCTTCTTTTGTTTTTTTTTAATTTTATTCTTCATCATTTTTTTTAACTTTATACCCCTTTCATATTTTCTTTCTTTTTCCATTATGCTTCAAAATAGTCATCATGACAATCATTCTTTGCTTTGTGTCATCCCCTAGTGTAGGGGTAATCCTAGTCCAGGGTTTATTGAAGAAAACTTTCAAGCTCAAAAGGGGACAACGAGAGGTAATGAAAAGATGAATTCTTGTGAATGATAGAGAAAGATAGTCAATCTTCATTTCAAATCTTGATTGTTCATTTTCAAAAATCTTAATTTAGAGATAAAAGGATAATGCACACTAAGTGATTACTTCTTTGCTCCCTTTTATTTTTCTTTTTTTTTGTTCTTTTTTTTTTTTTACAAATGACACTTGCACATATGGACTTTATTGACATCCACTAAACTGAGAATTGCCAAGAGTCACATGAGATCCAAATACAAAGAAGACACTTTGAAGAAACGAAAGAGAATAAATGTCAAGAAAAATGCTGTGACGAAAACGAAAGGGAACAAGATATCCATGCAGATTTATTACATTAATGCTTCAAGGAAGTTAACATAAGTCCATCATCATTGATTTTTTTTATGGCAATTACTTCAATCAATTCCTCAGATCTCCCATTGTTTAAAGGTTTCAAATTGCTGTAGGATGAATGACTTCTTCAGAGATGATTATCTTGACTGGTGCGGGGAGTATTTCCTTCAGATAAGGAATCTACTGCATCATTTTCTTTTCCCAGAGTTATGCTCTTCACCATTTCCTCCAACTCTACATTGACCTCTTTAAAGGAAGCTATATCTTACATAGCTTGTATTACTCTTTAAGCGAGTAATTCATGGATTCGCACCTTAGTCCTAACAACTCTCAACACAACTTGATTCTTCATCCTGCTTCTCCTCTTCTTTCATAGTTGGAGCCGGTGCAGTGATACTACAACCTGCTTTCTTCAGCCCCTCGACTACTTCAGCCATTGGCGCAAGCAAGCTTCTGACCTTTCCTATGGGTGATCCTTCCATCTCCTATGCATTTACCTCATCAAGAATTGGGTTGTTGACAACACTAGGTCTAGCTATTTCTTGAATGTCAAACTTCCCATAAGCTATTAGCTTCCTTATTGCAATCTTGAAAGATTCACAATCTTCAATTGAGTGCCCTGGGATGTCCCTATGGTATTTGCACGTTAAATTCAGGTTATACCATGCTGGGAATGGTGGTTCTAAAGGACGTATGGGATTTCCCGACATGAGGTGAACATCGAACGGCCTTTGGAATAAGTCTGCGTTTGACATGGATAATCTTGGGAAAGGAGGTAGGTTTTGAGGATGGAAGTGACCTCGATTTTGGAAGTTTGGTTGAGGCTATTGGAGGTTTGGGTAATTTTGTGGAGGGACAGGTGGATATCGGATATGAGATGGGCGAGTTGGTACATATGGTGGTGGTATGGGACCATTGTTGGTTTAGAATTGTGGAGTTGGGGTATTATTTGTGGTTAGACCAAATTGGTGGGAGGGGTAATAAGGAAATGTAGGTGTAGGTGTTTGGTATGGAAAGTGAAGGTTAGGGTTATATGGTGGTTGTTCCCACATGAATTCGACATTACCGTGGACCTCATTTCGAGTACCCTCTGAAAAACGACACCCTTCTCCGATAAGAAGCACTAGTGGTGCAGTATTCGAGGTCCTTCCCACAACAGGAATCTCAATGGTGATCCCGGGGTTTGTCCTTATGGAAGTGATAGTTGGCAGGTGTGGATGTGCCCCAGTCACTCCTGTACTTCCAGTAGCCCCAATCAAGTTGATAGTCTCCCTCATGGCCAACAACATTTCCTCCATTCTTCTCTGGGATTTTGCCATTTCAATCATCATCTCTTTCATCTCATCTACTTTCATACTCAGATTTCTTCCTTCATTCTCATCTGCCATCATTGTAAGCTTTGTTCGAGCCCTTATGTTACGAACTCAGATTTAATTTGTGTCTTCTTTCCTAAATCACACAATGGTTCAAACCAGTTTGTTTTATTAAAACAAAATAACATTTAACGAAGAATGAGATGAAATGCATGAGATGCATAAAAATGAAATGAATGAACTTTGAAAATACTTTTTTTATTTTTCTTCCCCTTCTTTCTTTTTTTTTAAAAAAATACTATGTCATGAAAATGCAAGATGTTTTATTTTTTTTTGTTTTTTTTTAATGCTAGGGATGTTATGAAAATAGAAGATGATATATCTTTTTTTTTTTAAAATGCATTGTCATCAAAATGCAAGTTTTTTTTGTAGAATGTTATGAAAATACAAGATGATTTTTTTTGACATTAGGAATATCATGAAAATGCAAGATGATGTATTTTTTTTTCTTTTTTTTTCTTTCTTTTTTTTAAAAAAATACAAGAATGAATGACATGAGAAATGAATAGATAAAATAAGATTTTTTTTTTTAGGAATGCTATGAAAATGCAAGATGTTTTTTTTTAATGTTAAGAATGCTACGAAAATGCAAGATGCTGTTTTTAGCCCTTTTTTATGCAGGAATGCTATGAAAATGCAGGACAATGTATCTTTTTTGAATGTCAGGAGTGCAATGAAAATGCAAGTAATGAAATTTTTTTTTAACACTGGAAATGTCATTAAAATGTATGATTTTTTTTATAATGCTAAGAATGTTATGAAAATGCAAGCAATGAATAATGTAAGATGAAATAGTTTTTTTTTTCTTTTTTTTACACTAATTTTTTTTTTGAAATGCAAGAATGGATGACACGAGAAACAGATAAATAAAGAAGAAGAAGTACGCTCTCCCTTGTGCCCTAGTCAGTTGGAACCTAAGATTTAACAGTCATTATATTCAATCTATCAGTGCAAGATTTTTCAGGATGGTCTAAACTTCTACAAAGTCATGGTCCCCAGATTGTCCCTATCTCGAAAGACAAGGACCCAATTCATAAATTGATCACAAGTAGGGATAAACCTTCTCAATATGACTAATCCATGATACTGATAACAATATGAGTGGTGTCTCAACAAATGTCAAGTGAGCATAAAACCCCTCAATAACAAAAGTTGAGACCCCTCCTATTTCTCGGGTTCGCACAGACTCAGGTATAGAGCCCAAAAAGTGTGTGAGGTAAGTGATAGTGACGTGTGTGAGGGAGCATACAAATCTGTACAAAAATTTAAAAAGACCAAACCCGCAACTTGCAAAAGCATATGTACAATAGCCAGCCAGCAATCATCTATCCTAGGGTTTCAGCAATCAACAATTAAGTACAAAATATATACAAGTATATCATGTCAAAATAAACACAGAATAATGCTATTAGATATTTACATAAAAGTACTAAATAAAAACTATTTGCAAACAAATAAGAAAACAAAAGGGGTAAAATAAATAAATAGAGATTATTAATAATTTGCACAACTAATAACAACAGGCCTGACTCTCCAAATATCCCCAGTGGAGTCGCCATCTGTCGCGACCGGTGATCGCGGTGAAAAATAGCAACTCACGAGATTTAGAATATAGAAAATGGAGTCGCCACCAATTTTGTTTTAACTTAGGAAAAATTGGAAAACTTTTATTTGAAAATGGTCCTTGAAAACTAGATTGGATTCGGGAGTCGGTTATAGATAGGGAAGGGTTGAAACTTAATCCCACAGCACTCCTAACACACCCGTCCTAAAACGGTACATTAAGTCAATTGTGCAAATTTTAATAATTTCACATATATTTATTTTACCCCATTTTAAAAACATTACAACTATTTTTTTTAAGGAACAACCAAATTATGAAAATTTAATTTTTGACTTGACAAAAATGATTCTACTCCTACGTATCCTCGGGTGCAATGAGGAACTCAAAGTCACGTAGTTCTCTAGAAAATAAGTGTGGGTTGATTGATTTTAATTAAGAAAAAGATTTTTGAAAAGGGATTTTATTTGAAAACAAATTCATTCTTGCACGAAGTTCAAGTTAGCACCAGGCTATTCAATAAACCCTCATGATCCAAACGACATTGAAGATAGCATCCACTATTCAATCAACATCATTGGTCATTACATTGATTAAAAGATCTTTTTTTATGTTTTATGTTTTTTGTTTTAGAAACACACAAAGACAAACAAATAAACACAAACAACATATTATCATATCATGAGCCAGGTAAATACAATAAAACTAAAATAAAAACCAAATTTAACATAACAACAAAATTTTTTTATCCTTTAACATTTTTTTATTTTATATTTTTTATTATTTTTTTATTATTAACTTTTTTTTTTACTTTTTATTTCAACAACCTAAGCGAAAAAAAAAAAAAAAGCCCAAACGATTCTAAACTCATAGTAGCAGGAAAACAAAAGCAAAAAAAAAAAAACTTTCAAATTAAATAAACAAATAAACAAAAGGGGCAGAGTCTTGATGAAGAGAACTGGGACTGCGCACCTCACCGGCGGTGGCAGGAGAGGGCTCGACGGTGGCGTGGGTTAGGCTGGAGCTGGTCCGGCTGGATGGTTGGGTGGCGGCGCTGTCTGCTTGATTGGACGCTTCGAGCTGCCCAGTTCGGTGGTGCAGTTCGCGGGTAGTGTGTGAGACGGCTCGAGATAGAGGCGCAGTGACTGACGCATGACGGCAATGAGGCAATGTGCGACAAGGCTCGGTGCTAGTTTGTAGGTGACGGCGCGACCTGAGATCTGGTTCAACGGGCTCGGATCTGTGTGGATCTGGTGCATCACGAGTTTGGGTAGGAACAAGCAGGTGGAGGCACGGCTCGCATGGTGGCGCTGCTTGTGTTGCTGTCCGGTGGCGTACGGCCGACGTGTTGGGATGGGAGGTGATGGTGGTTTTCGGTGATGGGTGTTTGTTGGTTTTTTTTTTTTTTTTTTTTTGTTTTTGGTGGTTGTTTGGAGATTTGGATGGAGGGTTATGGGTTGATGGAGGTGATAGCACAAAGTGGAAAATGGTGGCTTTTGGTGGTTGGTTTGAAGATTGTTGATGGTGGAAGGTTGAAGATGGGTGATGGTTATGGTGGAGAGGGGTTCTTTGTCGGGATGATTTGGTGGAGGTAGCTTGAAGGTTGAAGATAAAGTGATGAAGGAGAGTTATGGTGGTTGAGGGGAAGAGATGATGTGAGGGTGAGAGAGTCACTGGTTATGGTGGTTGAGGGGGAATGGATCCTTGGCAGAGGAGATGTGAATATGAAAGATGGTGAAGAGGAGCAAGGGTGGAGGTTAATGTTGGTTATGGGTGTTTGTTGATGGTTGCTGCGGTTTGGGTGTGACCATGTGAAGTTGCATGGTTTACAGGGGTTGTTTTATAGTGGCTTCTTGTTGGTTGTTGAAGGTGGTGAGAATGGTGGCTTGTGGTCAGTTGTTGAAGGTTAGTGAACGTTATTAGCTTTTGAGGATGGAGGCTGCTAGTGGAGTGAAAAAAATGGAAGCTGCTCCACCATGATGTGCTGATGAGAGGTTGTTTTTGGTGGACAAGGTGAAAGCGTTGGTCAAGATGGGTGCAGGGGGTCGTGGGTGTTTTTCTCTCTGTGCTAATTGAACCCCCCATTCTCTGTTACGTTTGATCCTTTTTGTAAGCCAGAAATGGCTCCTCTACAGCCCAAGGAGATTAGCTTAGGTGTAGCTCAGTTTCCATTTTCATGTATTTTCCTTGAGGTTGTCGTTTTCTCATGCTTCACATTACTGTAAATTTGTCATTTTTGCTTCTCTTGAGCCTTTGGTTTTTGTGGTTGCCGTTAGATAATTGCATTCTAACTAAAAGTTAGAAATTGTAATTGTTTTCCTTCTTTCCTATTAGCTCTTCGTAACCAGGATTCTTCCCCCTTCCTTTTTAATTTTTTTTTGTTATTTTTGTATTTTTTTATTTTTTTTCAATTTTTTTATTTTTTATTTTTATTTTTTTTGAGTCCGGTCAAAATTGGGTGTTCACAATGGGTAGCAGAGCATGCAAGAACATACCACATACCATTGAGATGACTAACATTGTAGCAAGCTAAAGATATTAGGTATAGCAGTGGATGACTCTTTCATAGTTCAGTTTATTCTGAACTCACTGCCTTCTGAGTATGGAGCTTTCCAAATTAATTATAACACTATGAAGGATAAGTGGGACATTAATGAACTGGTTGGAAAGCTCATTCAGAAGGAGAATAAACTCAAGAATATGAAAGGTCATTCTGTCAACCTGGTTCAAGGAGCTGGAAAAGCACTGAAAGCAAAGGCCAAGAACTTTAAGAAGAAAGGATCTACTATGGAATAGAATAAATTTCATTTCTGTGCTAAAGAAGGATATTATCAGAAGGATTGTCCTAAAAGTAAGGCTTGGTTCGAAAAGAAAGGTATGTTTGAAACATATGTTGTACTTTTGAATCAAACTTAATTGATGTCCCTCATAATTCTTGGTGGCTTGATTCTGGTGCTACTACTCATGTATCTAATGTGATGCAGGGATTCCTTACAATCCAAACCACAAGAGAAAGTAAGATGTTTCTCTATATGGGAAACCATATGAAGGCTCCAATTGAAGGCATAGGGACTTATCGTTTAATCTTAGACACTGGTCATCATTTGGACCTAATTAAGACTCTTTATGTACCTTCAATGTCTAGGAATTTAATTTCCCTTTCAAAGTTAGATAATTGTGGTTTTGAATTTAATGGTGGACATGGTTGTTTCAATTTATTTAAGAATTCTAAACTTATTGGTTGTGGTATTCTTATTGATGGTTTATATAGATTGAGACTTCATGATCAATTTTTTGAATCCTTGCTTACTGAGCATCAAAGTATTGGAATTAAGCGTAACATGCTTGATGAAAGTTCTGCATACTTATAGCATAAGCGTTTGGGTCACATATCCAAAGAAAGATTAGAAAGAGTAGTAAAGAATGAGATTCTACAAAATCTAGATTTTACTAATCTTTGTTTATGTGTATATTGCATTAAGGGAAAGCAAACTAGACATAAGGCCACAAGAAGCAGCCAACTTCTTGAAATTATACACACCGATGTATGTGGACCTTTTGATGCTCTATCTTTTGGTGGAGAAAAATATTTTATTACCTTTATCGATGATTTTTCATGTTATGGATATGTCTACTTGCTTAAGGAAAAATCTCAAGCAGTTGATGCTTTTGAGATATATATAAATGAAGTTGAAAGACAATTAAACAAGAAAGTGAAAGTTGTAAGGTCTGATAGAGGTGGTGAATATTATGGAAAACATGGTGAAACGGGACAATGTCCAGGTCCATTTGTAAAATTTCTTGAAAGACATGGTATTCGTGCACAATACACAATGCCATACACACCACAACAAAATGGTGTGGCAAAAAGGCGTAATCGAACACTAATAGATATGGTTAGGTGTATGATGAGCAACTCCTCATTACCCAAATTTTTGTGGATGTATACGTTAAAGACTATATGTATTTATTAAACAGGGTTCCTAGTAAGGCAGTTCCTAAAACTCCTTTTGAGTTATGGACAAATAGGAAACCGAGTTTAAGACACTTACATGTTTGGGGTTGCCTAGCAGAAGCAAGAGTATATAATCTGCATGAAAAGAAATTAGACTCTCGAACAGTAAGTGGTATATAATCTGCATGAAAAGAAATTAGACTCTCGAACAGTAAGTGGTTACTTTATTGGTTCCCTAGAGAAGTCTAAAGGGTATATCTTTTATTGTCCTAATCATAACCCAAGAATTATAGAAACTAGTAATGCAAAATTCCTTGAAAATGGTGAAGTTAGTGGGAGTGAGGAACGACAAAATGTTGACATAAAGGAAATTAAGGTAAATTTTACTTTACCTGTAAATATTCTTTTGTCCATAGTTATTCCAAATGTTGTTCCAACTGTAGTAGAACATTCTGATAATAATGAACAATGTTTGAATGATAACACACCCAATGAAGAAATAAACTCACAAAGGTCTGAATTACATGAGTCTCAAGAAGTGCCTTTGAGAAGATCTCAAAGAGTCAGAAAATCAGCTATTCCGAACTATTATGAGACTTACTTGCAAGAATCAGACATTAGAATTAATGAAGATCTAGTTTCATTTTCACAAATCATAAATAGTGTTGAATCAGAGAAATGGATTGATGCCATGAAAGAAGAGTTGAAATCCATGGAAGAAAACAAGGTTTGGGACATTATTGAATTGCTAGAAGGTGCTAAATGAGTTAGCTGTAAGTGGATCTTTAAGACCAAGCGTGACTCAAATGGCAATATCGAATGATATAAAGCTCAATTTGTTGCTAAAGGATATACTCAAAAGGATGGTGTCGATTATAATGAAACATTTTCTCCTGTCTCAAAGAAAGATTCATTGCGTATTATTATGGCATCAGTGACTCATTATGATTTAGAGTTACACCAGATGGATGTGAAAACAGCCTTTTTGAATGGTAGTCTTGAACAAGAAGTTTATATGGATCAACTAGAAGGTTTTCTAATCGAAGGAAAAGGTCATATGGTGTGTAAACTTAAGAAATCAATATATGGACTGAAACAAGCCTCAAGGCAATGGTATATTAAGTTCAATGATACTGTTATCTCTTTCGGTTTTGAAGAAAATCTAGTTGATAGATGTATATACCGAAAGGTCAGTGGGAGTAAGTTTATATTTCTGGTCCTGTATGTTGATGATATCTTGCTTGCAACTAATAGTTTGAGTATGTTGCATGAGACGAAAGAATATCTCTCTAAGAATTTTGAAATGAAAGACATGGGAGAGGCATCCTATGTGATAGAAATTGAAATATTACGTGATAGATCACAAGGATTGTCTCAGAAAGCCTATATTAAGAAAATTCTAAAGAGATTTAACATGGAAAATTGTTTCGCTGGAATTGTACCAATTCAAAAAGGGAACAAATTCAGTCTTTTGTAATGTCGAAAGAATGACATAGAGCGAAAACAAATGGAATCAATTCCGTATGGTTCTGTGGTGGATAGTCTTATGTATGTGCAAACCTGTACAAGACCGGATATTAGTTTTGCAGTTGGAATGTTAGGCAAGTATCAAAGTAATCCTGGAATTGATTACTGGAAAGCTGCAAAGAAAGTTTTGAGGTACTTGCAAGGAACTAAGGATTATATGCTCATGTACAGAAGATTCAACTAATTGGAAGTAATTGGATATTCAACCTCAGATTTTGGTGGATGTGTTGATAGTATAAAGTCTACATTTGGCTACTTATTCTTTCTTGGAGAAGCGGCCATATCATGGAAAAGTGCTAAGCAAACTGTTGTTGCTTCATTCACCATGGAGGTTGAATTCATAGTGTGTTTTGAGGCTACAGTTCATGCATTGTGGCTGCGAAATATTGTTTCAGGGTTTGGGGTTGTCGACACCATTGCCAAGCCGCTGACAATTTATTGTGATAATTTCACAGTAGTATTTTCTCCAAGAATGACAAATACTCAAAAGGTGCAAAGCATATGGAATTAAAGTTTTTTGCTGTTAAGGAGGAAGTTCAGAAATAAAGAGTATCTATAGAGCATGTTAGAATAGACCTTATGATTGCTGGCCCGTTAACTAAAGGGTTATAACCCAAGACATTTAAGGAACATGTACATAGAATGGGTCTTGGTTCTCCTTTTGAATAATGTATTTAAATGATATTGATACTCTAAGCTCATTATGTTTATGTGTTTCTGAACCTCAATGATTGTTTCTAATTATTGTGCACATAATTATATTTATGAGTTATAACATAAATTTTCTAGAAACACTTATGGGACCTGTATGAAATTTTATATGTTACGTATGTACCTTGTATAGTAACGCATTAGTGTTCATGGTATATGAAAGGAAATGTGTTTTGTAAATTAATGCATGACCGCCATAACTCACACTTAGTGTTTTACTATTTAAGGTAATTATATATCCATAAGGGTGAGATTTAGTGCAGTAATGATTAATGCATTATACTTATGTTGTGGTTTCCTCAAATTTTAGGCCAAGTGGGAGAATGTTGGAAAGTTATTTATTAGTAATTTCTTTTTTTTCGTGGCTTAAAATTAAGAGATTATAATAATTGCTCTTTAATTAAATTTTAAAGAGAGTCAATCTCACCTATTGGTTCTGATACTTTATGGATGTATTATATTAAATGAAAAAATATATAAATTGGTCCTCTCTTTGCCCTAAAAAGACACATTCTTTTTCTGCTCACACTCACAGAAAAGTCGCCATCATTACATGTGTCTTGAAAGAATGATGAAGGGAAAAAAACCAATTTTCTTTTCAATTTCTGTCAAAACTTGAAGTTTATGGTTTCTTCATTGAATCTGAGTATATGAAAATCCTAACTTTTAAAATTATTATGTTGATGAATGCTTCCGCTAAAAATTTTGTATGATGTTTATGTCTTACATCCATGTCCATACTTCATAGGTTATTCTTAATAGGTATTTTATAAATAATTATAAATAAACTCTCTTTAAAAGTAAAATTAGATAATAGTCCTCTTTATTTTAGTTTTTACACTAATAGATCATTACAAAACACAGGGAGATTGTTGGCTGCGACTGGGAGGATTCTGCGTCGTGCTCGACTTAGAAGGTTGCCTGCTTCCCGCGCGTACCGTCAGCGCCACCGTCGTCTCCGGCAAAGGAAAGATGAAGCTTTCGCGTCCCAGCCACCGAGACTCCACGAAACCCCGTCGTTCCCCAATCAGCCATCGCCATAACCGCCGCTGCCGCCGGTTTCATGGTTCGTTGTTCGCAAGTAAGCGTCCTGCAGTTGTTCCTCGTTCAGGCATGAGCCACCCACAATCGTTCACATTTAGAATGATTTTCCTGTTGTTGCACGATGATGATGTTGATGTTGTGGTGGAGAGGAGCAGGGAAGGGAATTTGAGGGACACTAGTGTTTCTGGGTTTGGTGGGGAAATGGACAGTGTCATTGTCAATGCTGGCTTTGAAGCTGAGAAGGTTTGGTTGGAGCTATATCAGATTGGTCATTTGGATTTTGGGAGAGTTTCTTTCTCACATGATTGAATTGAATTCATCAATTCACTCAATTTTCTGTATCTGGGGTGATGGGGATAGCAAAATAATTGAAATTTGACAGAGTAGTTTTTCATAACAGGTAAATTTTGATTTTTAGGAGGGTTGATTTGCAATTTAGCTTAGTCTCTATCTCCTCGCTGTTTTCCATAATTTTTCCTGGGTCCTAGATTCAATTGCACAATCAGTTAAAAATTGAATTTAAGACCTGTCCTTTACATTGACCCGAGAGCTTTGTCAATTCATTATTGTGGATCTTTAGAGCAAAGTGACAATAAGTAGTACCCCTAAGTCTTTTGAGACATTTGTTTTGCTGTTCAATTAAGATTGTATTTGTGATGAGATCCAACAAAAATTGATTGGAGTTGGACTGTCAAGTGTCACTTGTTACTTGTGGTAGGAGAATAGAGAGGTGTCTTTATTATTTCTAAGAATTTATCTTCCTTTCTGTTCACTACATTGCAAGTTTGGAAGATATTTTGTATTCTAATATTATGTGGCTTCTCTGTAAATAGTATACATTTATCTTAGGCCAAAGTGTGAATTTTATTTATGTCTTTGCATTTCTCTGTTCTAGCCTTCTAGGGCTATAAGCCTATAATAATTGTTAGCATATTTGATGTTTTAATTGATTATTTAGTCGAGATCGGAGAGGATATGCCAACTTCCTTTCAATTATTTGTCCAAGCTAATCTTATCAAAATAAAAATTTAGTGTATATAGATGATGACAACAAATGACAAGAGTGGGATAAGGTTGATTTATTTTTTCTTTTCAAAAATTAAATGAACACCCGGCGTGGATGATGACAACAAATTAGTGTTCTCTTTTCTATCATCTACTTATATACGTTCTATATATACCAGGCTCATCCTTGGTTCAAGGGCGTGGAGTGGGATAAACTGTATGAAATGGAGGCAGCATTTAAACCACAAGTCAATGGAGAGCTGGATACCCAAAACTTCATGAAGTTTGATAAAGTATAATATGAACTCATCACTTTTTTTATGCTATACCCATTGTTTTTCCCCTTTTATTTGTACTCTTACTGCAAAACTGCAAATTGTCTCACTTTTGCTTACAATCATTTGACAAGAGTTGTTTCAAATTACCTCAGGTTGTATGATTTTGCTTGATATCGAAGATTTCTATTGATAAATCTAGGCTTATCTGGGTTGTATATTTGTAATACTTTTTATTGCCCTTCTTGAATTTTTAATATCATAAAAGGTGATCTCACCCTGTGTTTTTGTTCTAATAATGCTAAAAGCTATGCTTTTATGATATATGGCTGGTTATGAGAATCTGTTTTAGGTGAGAATCTATTTTAGGCTTTAGCAATCTTGGTGGTAGTATAGGAGTTCAAAACTTGGGTTTTTTTCCTTTCCACTTCTTTAATGATATTTATAGATATTTTCATTACTGAGTATGAAGTCCGTAATTATGTTGTGTGCTGAGCTGTTGAACCCAAGCCTCAAGATTTTCTCATTGCATTCTTTTGTGAATTGTTAGGTAGATCCACCGACAGCAGCAAGAACTGGGTCTGCATCCTCACGAAAGGTACACTAGCTTATATTGGGTTGCATGTCATCATTTTCTTCATTTAAATCCCTCACTATCCAATGTGTTATGCAAAGACATATGGAAGTGTAATATAGTTGTCCTAAACTATGTGAGAAACAAAATAATAAACTGAAAGTTTATTATGCTGGTGTCAAAGATGCATGCTCCTTGATTGCCACACTTTCTTTGATAGTCAATACTATGAGATGAATGGCAACATATGTAATAGTTTATTATGGCTAATTTGGTGTTTTCGTGACACTTTTTCAGAGCATAGTTTCTTAAGTGATAACAAGTTTTGAAATTGTTTTAATTGTTCTATATACCAAAAACTATAAAATGACATGTACTGTTTCCATAGAGTTATACACCAAGCTACACTTCGTGCTTTTTGAGATATATTTACTTTGATTTGTGTCTGTGATGGCTAAAAAATTAATTTGTTCATAGTATAGCAAAAATTACTTGGGTTGTTTTGAACAAATTTTGTTGCTTATATGGTGTCCAAGGTGATAATGAAACATTTATATATTTGGAAAAGGAAATTATGTTGTTTTATTAAGGCTTCATTTGCGGTAAGCCAGTCTAAGAATTGTGTATTTTGACTTTTCTGAAAGCAGGGGAAAATAAACAGCAATTTATTAAAAACTCTTGCAAGCTTGTTTGCAATTTTTGGGACTTTCAGAATAACTGTAAGGATTGTTTTTCCTTTCATTCTTTAATGGAGAGAGAAGTGATTTGTTCTTTCTGGGTTAAGAAGTCCTTGTCATAAGTTTTGGTTTATCGACAATTTACTATGTTAACAGCAGTCACAGTTGTCCATTTCTTTCCACATACAAACAGTCACTGGGCCGATCTTTAATGACATCTAGTTTCTAGCAGTTGGATCAATATTCCCTTGTGCAGTGACATACCTATGGCTCAATATATCATCAATTTGAATACTTCACTGCCTGCATCTGAGAAGTTCATTATACATTTCTTGGATAGTACCCACATGTTTGTTCAACCCTATGTCGTGCAAATGATACGACGCCAAATTGCGAAGTTTAGAGAGGACAACACATATGTCAAGCCTAATTGATTCCGGACGGCTTCTCTGTCCCACTCGAATAATATCTCCAAATGACTACAGCGAATATGCTGGCACATTTTTTTTTTTTTTTTGAGAATATGCTGGCACTGTGGCAAATTTGATGTTTGATTATTAGTTGATTTTTTTAAGCCCGTTTCTTGTATCCAAATTTCTTGCAAGGAAAATTGATATGCACTTTCTAAATTTGAGAGACTGAAAAGGCTCACATTTTGGAGATTGAAGAATGTGTTAACTATATTGGTGGTGTTAGATGGCAAGGGGTTTTAAGCTCCTATAATAAAGTATATGGGGTAAATTACAGAGTCTTAATATTTAAGGGATAAAATGCATATGAGTTGAAGTTTAAGAGAGTAAAATATATTTTAGTCTTTCATAAAAGATTTTAGGAGCACACTTTCCACATGTATTTAGAATATTAATTAGCCTGACTAATCAAAATAAGACACCTCGTTACTTTGTGGCAATTAACACACAAATGATTACTTTGTATTTCTTCCTTTATGTGTGTGTACTCGTGGCTGCTTTACTTCATTAATACTGACGTGTGGCCAGTAAAGCTGCTTGTTCTAATTCCTTCAATCAAGTTAATCTGCAGAGGAGTCCATCTAGAACAGGAGCAAAAAAGTACACAGAAGGAAACTCAAAATATCTTATTCGAAATAGTCAAACTGAAGGTCCTCAATCTTTGACAACCCAACAAACAATCAAGTCAAATAGTGAGATCCTTATCCCTAACCCGCAAAGACCCCATGTCTAGGTAACTTCATGTTTTTCTTTGCCATTAGTTTTGCTACCAGCGTGAATGCCTTCACCAATGAAATCATTTCGCTCTCAAAGAATGTATCTTACTAAATTCGGCTGTGTATATAAGTAATTCACAAATCAATGTATGGATAATACAGTAACATCAACATGCATCTTGTTTTGGATCAGGTTTCAGATTAGCGCGGTTTAGGAGTCCAGCCTGTTAGAGTTAGATCCTAAATATTTATGAGTGCTATTAGATAAGTAAATGTGTCTATTTATAAGGAGTAAATATCTAATAGAATTCTTCATAAATAGATGAATTAATTATAAGAGATAAAAATTTATTGGATTCTTATCTTAATTAATAGTATTTAATGCATATTTAAATATTATTCTTATCTACCAAGATGCTTTTATAAATACCACACAAGGTCGCAAATGTATGTATCTCATTCCAAACACTACCCACCTGGTATACGATCTAACTTGAGTGTCGGAGTGTCTTTTGTAGGTACTCACTCCTCATACCACCGTTGCTGTCATCGTGTTACGGAGGAAACCACCTTCATCAACCTCATTCAAGTAATCTTCTGAAACCCGTTTAGAACATTAGCGTCGTCTGTGTGAACGATAAACTTCGATTTCCATCACTACCATCATGGTCACTACCAAGCGAAATCATGCTTTTGTCCCACAAAATCAACCCTCCTCTAGCCACTGTTTAGCCTCCGTTCCAATCCAAGATCAAGTTGTTGCCCAATCGGAATCCAGGCGAGATGGAGAAGAGACTTTGAATACTAGTGACAACCCCTCCCTTCAGTCAAGGCGCGTTCCGGCGACACAATGACTTAGTCCACATGGAGTCCCCTCAGGAGAGGCCAGACAACGGATGGGTATTGTAACACCCCCTTTAGGGCATCACATTTACGAATTTTCACTTACCAAATTTTACCAAGTTATAAAAAAATTATTAATATTATTTGTATGTTTTTCAAATATTTTTTTTTGCAGATAATTAAAACTAACAAATTAAATAAATTACAAAATATACCAAATTAAAATAATTTACATTACATACATACTAAGATCTAAAACTTTAAAACATCCAGTTTTGTTCTCAAAATAGCTATATAAGTACTACAGCCCAAATATAAACTAACCTAGTACTCACATCTAGTCAGAAGGGTACTCATCCGGATCCTCCTCCGGATCTTCCTCAGACTCCTCAAAAGATAATAACTCCAAATGGGTCGCAGGACTACGGACTGGAGTCCGCGCAAAAGAAACAACTGAGTCCTCCGAAGGAGTAACACGACGAGTACTCCACAAAAACTCCATAGGCATAATAAAACGTAAATGCATAAAAGCATTAAAAGAAAATATAGGAACCCCATGAAAAGTCCTACTAAGGGTCACAGATACTACTTTGATATATACTACACGATCCTCATCAACATCATAGCGTCAGGCGTTCGTACCACCTCTAAACAAAACCTTCACATATCCCAGAAAACCCCTCGACGCCATAACAACAACAGACAAACTAACCCAGACAGAAATGAGGCGATCCTTCTTCCTCTTCCTCCTCTTCACGCTCTTTATCAAACATACAAATAAATAAAATAACATAGCAAATAGTTGAGATCCCCTACATCAATATCATTATGACAGTAAAAAGACAGTAAAAGAACATACTATTCATACACAACACTTAACAGATACATTCATAACATCACATAATCATTGTATTGAATAGCAAATAATTAATACAACACATGCATATATATATATATATATATATATATATATATATATATATATATCATAATAAAATGTTGACTGACTATGCACATGCACAATGAACCAATTTGCTACTCCATGGAGCTAAACTCAATTTTGGAGAGAATGATCTAGAAGATATGTCGGTATATCGGCCGCCTCAGACCAAGTGCTATTATTTCTCAATGTGCACATTAGGCATTATACACGACATTCTACGCCAAATCATGAATAGAATAATGTTTAGTCAAGATCGTTGGAGCATTGCTCAATTACCACGGCCCAGTGGAGCTACCTATTGTCCATTAGTGGAATATCTGTGTTCCTACACCTCTTAGTTCAACAAGTGAATAACACTACGCAATTCGCACCCGCACTTAGGTGTAAGTCAACTCCTAGGCAAACAATAGCCTTAACAGACACTGTCTGTTTGACAAATGCATGTCCAATGACTTAATACACATCATAGGCCATTATTAACCAAAAACACATAGTGATATATCTGGGTCCAGTATATCGGCCCAACAGCAAAACTTGTTGTTCCTCTCAATCGCGTAACGTTTTTATCGCATTTTCACAATCGCGAAAACTTCTGTTACATTTTTAAATCGCGTAATAGTTTTTCAATGTTTTCTCAATCGCATAGGAATTTTAAAACGTTTTCTCAATCGCGTAGCTAAAAATTACCATTTTTAAATCGTGTAGAAGTTTTTCTACGTATTTTCAATAGCGTAAAAACATTTTCTCAATATTCTAATCTCAAATTAAAACTTTTCTTATTTAATATCAAAATTAGACTTTATTTCCATTATTTCCCTATTAAATCACTTTGAAATAATATTTCTAACATTTTTCTAAAAATCCATATTATTTTAATTTTGAATAAAATGTTTTTCTATTTAATTTATTTAAATTCCATTTAAATAAATACTTGAAATCCCAAATTACTCCTTAGTCCTAATTTCCTTCTAGTGGCCGAAAATTACTTTTTAATTTGTGATATAAATATATTCATTTCCATTTTTACTTTATAATTCCTTAATTAAATTTATTACCACTAATCCTCTAGATTACCATTTAATAAAACATTTTGAAATGGATTCCCCTTTGGAGGGCTTAGAGGCCATGAGTCTTAATGGCTATTGGAGCCAAAATTCCTTTCCTCACAAGCATGATTTATCACATACAACATACTTTAAGCATTAAAATTCTACTCTAACAAGTTCATGCATAATATCAAAGCCATAAATCACATAGAACAATTAATTACAAGCCAAACAATCACACTAAAATTCGTGTCCCTCACCACCATAAGTGGTTGATGAGATTAATCTCCCTCTTACCTTGTATGTAGCTTCCCAAGCTCTTTGTTTGATCTTTTCTATCAACTTCCTTCACCAAGTGATTCTTGAAAACCAAAGCAAACACAAACATATTAACATCCAAGGCTAGATTAAGACAACCATAGATCAAATATAGTCTTAGGATTTCAAAAATCAAAGAAGAAATGAAAAACCATGAACATTACCTTAAAACCCTATAACTTGAATCCAAAAATCAAGCTTGAAGATGATGGAATTAGGTCTTGCTCACAACATGAAAGTTGTTTGGAATGATGTTTAGGACAAAATGGTAAGGTTTGTTTGAATTAAAAGTGATTGGAAGGTATATTGGTGTAGGGAGGCTGTGAGGTAGAAGAGAGAAAATGAGAGAAAATATGTTAAGGTTTTTGAGAGAAAAAATGATAGCTTTTTGCATGTAATAGAAAATGAAACTTAGTCACTTTTGGAGCTAAATAGCCGTGAGATAAGAGAGAGAGGAGCATGATAATTTTGACCACTTTCCACCCTTCACAACCATTGATTCAATCAATGGTGGACATCCAAGGCTTCTACACTAAGCTTGCTCCCACAACCATTGATTAGATCAAGGGTGGATATGCAAAACTTCTCCTCCAAGCTTGTTTCTAATTGGTTGATCATAAAGGTGTCATAGCCACCTTCCTTGACCAAGTTAGATATTTCTAGATATTTTCAGAAATTATTACCCAATGGATAATAGCTACTGCTAGTCATTGTCCAATGGATAATAACATTACACAATAGATAATAGCTTTATCCAATAGATAATAAAAACTCAAATAAAAAAAATTTCGTCAATTGTTTCCGGTTTTGAGTTTAGTAAGTTCCTTCAGCCCCGCATTAACAGTCTGAAACTTTTTAGTTCGGAAAAAAAATTTATTTTTCTGGGCCCGCCTTAAATGCACATGCAGCTCAAAATAATATTAAAATAATTTAAAAATTCCAAAAAATTCACAAATATTATAAAATTCATAAATATTCAGAAAAATAAAAAATCAGAGTGTTACAACTCTCCCCTTCTAATAAAAATTTCGTCCTCAAAATTTCTCTTACATTTAAAACAAATGAGGATATTGCTCATTTATCTTGTCTTCCAGCTCCCATGTAGCATGTCTAGTCACGTCATTCCAGATCACCTTTACCAAGGCAATTTCTTTTCCTCTAAGTTGCTTCACTCTTCGATCTTCGATCTTTATAGGAAACGTCTCATAGGTTAAGTTATCTTTTAATTGTACTGTATCCAGAGCTATAATGATGCGGATTAAAAGTTACAAACCCAAGTGCAAGTTGTTTCAAGTAATAAATTCTCAGAAGTCCAAGGTCGATCCACAAAAAATTGATGAAGAAAAATTCTTTGACGTAAAGTAAATATTTTGTCACAACAATAAAAGTGATAAAAGTTAGTCACAAATAAAAAAACTTACTTGGGTTAGGAGATCCACTCTTGGTAAATAAATTAAGGATAAGATTAATTCTTTTTATAACTCAATTAGAATCCACACATAATGGAGGTTCCAATCAGAAAATAAAACATTCAAAGTTCATTAAAAATTATATACATAATTATATTATGATTCCTTATTAACACCACCACTTATAAATGAGTTCAAGCATTCATTGTGCCAATATCTTATCTACAACAAATCAAGATCTCCACTTTACAAGGAGAGTTTCTAAATTGATTGGAAACAAAATACAACACGTATAATGACCATTTGAAAATATATCATTTAAGCACAAGAAAGAAATGAATCTAACCTTATTTAAGAAGAAGAAGAAGAAGACGACGACTTCAATTTAGAACACAAGAAAAACTACAACAAGATAAACAAACAACACAATAGCATGATCTTGATATCTAGGACCAAGATTCCTAAATGATTAATAAGAAGAAGAAGAAGAAGAAGAAGAAGAAGAAGACTTCAATTTAGAACACAAGGAAAACTACTTCAATTTAGAACACAAGGAAAACTACAACAAGATAAACAAATAACACAATAACATGATCTTGATATTTAGGACCAAGATTCCTAAATGAGAAGACTTCAATTTAGAACACAAGGAAAACTACAACAAGATAAACAAACAACACAATAGCATAACACAAGGAAAACTACAACAAGATAAACAAACAACACAATAGCATGATCTTGATATCTAGGACCAAGATTCCTAAATGATTAGCCAAGACTCCCTTTTATAGAGGATTAGGGATACAAAATGACAAGGGGGCTGGTTCATGAGTGAGTGGATAAGTGAAAAATGAGTGAAAAATGCTAAATGACTTTTGATGAGTGAAAAATTATGGAGATTCTTTGCCTCCGAAATCACTCAGTTCTGAAGTCATTGAATGCGTCAGAATCTCATCAAGTGGTTTTCATGAAGGTTGTAGGCCTGGACCTTAGCTTTCAAATGTCACTAGAATCACCTCAAAAAGCTACCTACAGACCGAGATATGGCCCAATTACTGCACAGTATTCAGGCCCGATTACAACTCCTCTGTTCAGACTTCCAAGCCCAATATGATCTCCAAGGAGTCTGAATTGAGTTTTGTGTTCTTCATGAACGTCGTAGATATGGGTCTTAATTTGCACATACCAAAATTTCATCCCAATCTAAATTTTACAGCCCGAGTTATCTCTGATTACTGCACACGGTTCAGGTTGCAATCACAAAACCCAAATTCTGACTTCCAAGCCCAATTAGTTCCACTAGATGTCAGAATTTCACCTAGAGCTCTTCATGAAAGTTGTAGAGCTCTCTCTTATCTTTCCTATAAGGTAAGATACATAATTATTAGACATCTAGAACTCAAGATATGGCCAAAATTCAGAAATAGTGTAAGATGTAAATCATGCTAAAAAAATTAATTAAGTCCAATTTGAGTCCAAACTTATAAAACATAACCAAACTTAATCAATTAAGTACATGGAGAATGTAAATAACTAAAAATGAGGACTTAGCTTATTCTCCCAGACTTAGCTTTTTGCACTCTTGGGCAAAACACACAAGACCAAAACTAGGAAAATAAATGACACAGACTCAAACGCTAAACACTCTAAAAGACTCAATTTATAATAATATTTAAGAATGAAGAGTAACCATAGATTCAAGGGATCAAAACATTTATGAGATAACGTTTCTTCACATCTCAAACCAACAAGTAAGGAAACTTCAATTGAAAAGCATGAGTCAAGAATGATAAATCTTCACAAGATTCACTCTCAATCCCTCAAGTGTTTAAAAGGTAAGTATTTCACTCAATTCAACCCATGAAAATTATACTACCATAAGCTTGCTTATCTTTTACTTCTTCACTACTCAAAACACATGCTCACACAAATTATGAGGACTTTATTCAAGGTTGTAATGGGGTCAAGGTAAAGGAGGGGGTAATATGGATATGACAAGTTAAATATCAAAGAGAATAAAAGAGCATGAGAACTGAGTTCAATTAACAAGCATGAAAGTTCATCCTAAGTCTACCTAATACAAATTCCCTTTACATATTTTTTTTCTTTTCCTTTATTGCCTTGTTGACCCTTTTTACACTTTTTTTGTTTTTTTTTGTTTTTTTGTTTTTTTTTTTGAATTTTTTTTACAAGATGAACATAATATATATATTTAAATAATTTTTTTAACCATGCTGCACACCTCCACACTTGTTCAAGAACTCATCCAATGACAAAGCTAATGTTCTCTTATTCTCTAAGGCTGGGTAAGAACATGATTTTTCATTTAAGGCACAAAATGAGTTCAAAATAAAGAATGGTCAAATAAGCTCAAAGGGGTTAAGCAAGAGAAAATAGACTATTTCCAATGCCTTACATTAGTAGGAATAAAAGAATTTCCAAGAAGCCATAAGAGTGCTTGATATCATATTAGAAATCAGAGAATTTTCAAGAAGTCATAAGAGTGCTTGATATCATATTGAGACAATATGCTCCTGAGCAAGGCTGCCTATTTGTGCGCCAATCATTCTTGACTATTTGGTTAAAGTAGCTATTTCAAAAAAATGTCTAAATCATGTTTACGTATGTATGTGAAAATGTAGTTCAAAAAGAATCAAAACAAGTTCTAGAGTAACAATTTCATGAGTAAAAATCACACAAGAAAGAAAAGAATGGTACAAATATTCAATCCATTTATCAATAGGCTCAAAATCTCACAAGGTATATTTCTATCATTCTCAGTTCACCAATTCAACATCCATAACCAAACATGTGATTTTTAAGAAAGAAGACAATTTACTCAATCATACAAATTTCCCTGAATTTGAATTGATACTTCCACACAAACTAATTGTCTACCTAATTACTCCTTACTTTGCCACCAATTTTGATGCGTCTCAAGAGTAAATAATTTACTCCTTACTCTGTCATCCTTAATTAGTTTTGTTGTTAGTAAGTTGCTGACAAACATATAAACACATCAAACATATTAATACACACACTTTCTAATTATTTTTTTTTAGGTTTTTTTTTTACACAACTATCCTTCCCCCCAACCTGATCACAACATTGTCCTCAATGTCAAAACATAGTTAGGTAAAGGATAAAAGATATTACCTGTTACTGCAATTACTGAAAAGAAAAACTTTACACAAATTTAAACAGAAATAAAGTATGATAAATAAAACCAAAGCTTGTAATTATTTAAATAGTTGGAGTGTCTGATCTGGCTTGCTTTTCATACTGCTTCCCTCATCGCTTCCTTATGACTAATCTATCTGAGCTATTACTGGATCAGGTTCATAAATAAAAGCTTCTAATTTATCAATTAATTCATCAATAGTAAAAGCAGAGATAAGGAGCTGTCTTGCCGAAGGTGTGATAAATTACTGTTCCACAGCATGGTCAACAAAAGATAACAAATTATCAAAGAAATTATTAACATTCAACAAACCTATAGGTTTATGGTGGATGTTCAGTTGGGCCCAAGAGATAATTTGAAAAACTTCTTCCAAGATACCAAAATCACCCGATAAGGTAATGAATGCATCAGAGTTTTCAAGCATTGCCTTCATTCGTCCATGCATAGATGATACTTGAAGTTCCAGCCCAATTGTCTTTCCAGTAATGTTCTTTCGAGTTAAAGGTCCAGGAATGATACCTAAAACTTGACTGCCTCTTAGATGTGCAGAAAGTGATACAGCCCCCATTAACCCAATGCTACCTCCCCTATATACTACACGAGTGTTTCTCGTAACAAGTGTTCTACCAATAGTACTTGCTGCGTTTACAAACTCTAAACCATTCTCATAACTTGTCCCACAAAATATACAGATACTAGTAAATCTACGAATTGAAGAAGAAGCTCCCTCCATTTCTACACTCACACTCTCTTTGAATGATTATGAGTTGTAGGAAAGTGAAGAAAATAGAGTGTTTAAATATGGAAGAGAATGGAAAAAGGTAATGATAGCACCTATATCGGTAGGTTGGCTGTTATCAGAAAAGTTTAAAATTAAGAAACACAATTTTTTTATTATTATTTTTTTAATTTTTTACTTTTTTTTTACTTCAAGAAAACCATCACAGTAAAGAAATCTAGAAATCCCTGAAGGACCTCGCTTAAAGGATCGTCTGTCCAAAACTAAAATACAACAAAATCATACAAAGATAAAATAATAATAACAAATGATGACATACCTTTATGTATAGGTCTCATGGCGTATCTTTATACTGCTCGTCATGAGTGCAGTAATACCAAGACGGTTCAGCCAATCTAGGAATTCTTTTCCCTCCCGCTTGTGGGATATTTTGGATTGACAGCTACCACCAACTACCACAGCTAGTGAGAGGTCGCTGGAGAGCCCATGACATTAAATCATAGGATCCAGCTCAGAGGCATTGTCATGTGAGAATGTAAGCACGAGACGTTTCTATCTGTCCATCAGCAAGCAGAGCCTACAGTTGAAACCTGGGAATGCTTGCACGACTCTCTACAGAGCATGACACACAAACCTTATTTATGGACCGACATGCAAAAGTCCACTCGAGTCAATGATGGGACGGACATCTACTCGGGGCTCCTAATCTAATTAAAGACCAAGTACAACTGAAGTTTCGCCCTTTTTTTATTTTTTTATTATTTTTTTCTTTTTTCAGGAGATGTATAAGATAATACATACATGTTGTTGTGATTGTGGCTCACATATTCCTCTGGTTTTATGTCTAGTAACGGCTTAAATGCCTTCTATGAGTCGAGGATAAGCTTCCCATCTAATTTTCTTATAAATTGGCAAACAGGGTCTTTTTGAGTCAGATTCCCAAGATTGTAATGCTCTTGCTCGCCCCTGAAGAGATTCCACAAACTAAGAAGTTCACGCTGCACATATCCACAAGAATGCGTATCAAGAGTCAATAAGATATTATCTAATGACTCCTTACTCAGTCCATTCTTAATGAAGAAAATTTTATCTTCTCTGTTTACGGAAACCATCCCCAAAGAACGACATCGCTTGTTACAAAAAGTTGACAATATTAGTAAACCAAGGCATGAAATTGACAGAAATAAAAATTCATCGGGAAAATAATCATTGATAGGTGTGATATCAAAAGGTGAGCCTGTTGTAAGTATGGACAAATGATTTGCAACAACATTTTCGGCATCTTTCTTATCTTTTATTGTGATGTTGAATTCTTGAAGCAACAAAATCCACCGTATCAACCTAGGTTTGTAAAAACTTGTTGAGAAAATCAACAAATGCACCGAATTGTCAAAGTAATAAAGGTGACGATTAAGAGGGAAAAAAAACTAAAACACACGAAATTAAGAGGGAAAAGAGAGAACAAAGCACATAAATGCAAAACACATTAAGGATGTAAACACATGAAATTAAAACACTAGGGATCTAACTTCACTTGATTCAATAATCTATCATAGATAATATAGTAGCTCTGGGACCTTCATTCTAACTAATTTCTAATCATTCAATTGATGGGAAAAATTCAGTAATTAATTAAAACTCAATTCATTGGTCTAAACCTTAACTCTTAAAGGCATGACCTTTACTCTATGGATTCTAATGGAAAATACCACAATTCTCCCACACAACCTATAACCTCAATTCCTAGATGATTATAAATCATGACACTTATTATTTATAATCTAAGTCATATGCAAACCTTTCGATTCTACATACACCTCACTAGATCAATTTATGAGTGACAAATTCATAAAAGCATTAAGAATCATAATAAGCACTCAAATTGAATAAAAAAATTGATTAAAATTCCAATCTTAATACATGTCGATTGGATCAAATTACGTCTTCACCCTAAAAACACACGAATTTAACTATACATGACAAAAGAGAAGAAGAAATAGGAAGAATAAAATAAAAATATATATAGAGCTCAACCTTCCGTAAAAAAAATATTAACTAGTAGGCGGTAAACCTGCCATGGTAATAATAATAATAATAATAATAATAATAATAATAATAATAATAATAATAATAATAATAATAATAATAATAATAATAATAATAATATTAACAAGTAGGTGGTATAAACCAACCATTAAATATTTCTTAACAAAGGTGTGGTTTAAACTAACTACCAAATATATATTAACACGTAATAAATAAATATTAACAAGGGTGTGATATAAACCAACCACCAAATAAGTTAGTAAGCGGATAAATTAAAAAATTAATAAGTTGATAAATTAAAAAATATTAGAAACAAGTAAATAAAATGTTAGAAGCAAGTAAATTTAAATGTTAGAAGCAAGGAAATTAAAAAGTTAGAAAGTTAGAAAGTTAGTAAGAGAGTTAGATAGTTAGTAAGTTAGTAAGCAAGAAAATTAAAAGGTTAGTAGGTTAGTAAGTTAGAAAGTTAAAAAAAAAATACAATAAGTAAAGTACAAAAAATAAAGTGTAAAAAATAAAGTATAGAAAATAAAGTGCAAAAAGTAAATTACAAAAAATAAAGTGTGGAAAGTAAATTACAGAAAATAAAGTGCAGAAGTAAATTTAAAACATGAAAACCGGAGAATCGACAAGCTGATTTTTTACTACGGCGAGAGAGAAGAAAATAAGAAAGATTATTTCATAATGATTAACGATTACAGAGGGATAAGAGAGAGTTTCCCCCACTAAGTTAGTACGTTAGTAAGAACAAAGAAAAAAATTAAAAGAGTAGAAAAAAATATATACATATATATGTATAAGATCCACAGGAAAAAATATATATATACAAAATATTTACACTATAAATTTGTTCTTCAAATCAAGTCCCCGGCAACGGTGCCAAAAATTTGATGTAGATAAAAAAGTTGCAAACCCAAGTGCAGGTTGTTTCAAGTAATAAATTCTCGGAAATCCGAGGTCGATCGACAGGGAATTGATGAAGAAAAATTCTTTGACGTAAAGTAAATATTTTGTCACAATAATAAATTTGATAAAACTTGGTCACAAATAAAAAAACTTACTTGAGTTAGGAGATCCACTCTTGTAGATAAATTAAGGATAAGATTAATTCTTTTTATAACGCAATTAGAATCCACACATAATGGAGGTTCCAATCGAAAAATAAAACATTCAAAGTTTATTAAAAATTATATACGTAATTATATTATGATTCATTTAATCATCTATTAACACCACCACTTATAAATGGGCTCAAACATTCATTATGCTAATATCTTGTCTACAACAAATCAAGATCTTCACTTTACAAATAGAGTAGCTTTGGGACCTTTATTCTAATTAATTTCTAATAATTCAATTGATGGGGAGAATCCAGTAGTTAATTAAAACTCAATTCCTTGGTCTAAACCTTAACTCTTAAAGGCATGACCTTTACTCTATGAATTCTCAAGGAAAATACCACAATTCTCCCACACAACCTATAACCTCCATTCCTAGATGATTATAAATCATAGCATTTATTATTTATGGTCTAGGTCATATTCAAACTTTCCGATTCTACATACACATCACTAGATCAATTTATGAATGGTTAATTCATAAAAGTATTAAGAATCATAATAAGTACTCAAATTGAATAAAAAAGAAATTGATTAAAATTCTAATCTTAATACATGTCGATTGAATCAAGTTACGTCTTCACCCAAGTGTAACACTCCGAAAATTATTTATTTTATCATTAATCATCATTTTATAATATTTATAAATTTTGAAAATTTTTGTGATTTTTTTCAAAAATGTTAAATATTTTAATATATTTTTCGTTTTACGTGTACACTGAGCAGAGTTAGTGTAACACCCCGAAAATGATTTGTTTCATCATGAATAGTCATTTCCCAATATTCATGATTTTTGGAGATTTTTCTGGAATTTTTTGAATATGCTGAATATTTTAATATATTCCTTGTTTTACGTGCTCACTGAGCAAAGTCAGTGAAATGCCATGAAAAATTGTTTATTTCATGACAAATATCTATTTTTTAATATTTGTGATTTTTAGAAATTTTTGTGGATTTTTCTGAAAATATCAAATATTATAGTATATTCTTCGTTTTGCGTATGCGCTGAGCGGAGCCGGGATAACGAACTATTTTCCTTGAGGCTGGTAAACCTTGAACTGTCAACGTGTCGACGGGGATTCTTACTAAACCCGAGGTCGCGCATAGTTTACGACATTTGCGTTTTTCAAGGTTTTATCTGATAAATAAAATTACTGTATCATAAAATTATCCAATGAATAATAAAATATTATTTTCATCAACTGTAACTTTTATTCACTGGAAAAATAATTCTAACAGTGTAATTAATCATCTGTCAAGTGTATTTAATTAAGGAGACAAGCTTACTATGCATTTTATTGAGAAATGTGCAAAGCTTCTCAAGGAAGCTTTAAGAAAACTTCCAGGAAATTTTCTCCAAGCTTCCCAAGGAAGCTAACCATTTTTCTCTCTCCTCCCTCACACTCCACTCACGGCTGCAGCAACCCAAATTGGAGCCAAAATTTTGCTCCACTTTGTTAATTCATTTATTCCAAATTCAAACACCCAAAAGCTATCACCTTTATTTCCTATGCACTTTCTCTCTCTACCTTCTTCTTCTTCCTTTGAAATATTTTTCTCCTCCTTCTCTCTAAGAGCTCATGGCCAGCAGCCCTTCCACACCTCATCCATCACAAAATTTTCATCCAACCCCATTTTCTTAATCCTCTCCATCTCCTAAACACTTTTCTAGTTGGTGGTTCTTTGAAAATCCTTCATTTTCACCATTTTCTTCAAGTTTCAAGCTTAGGGTTTTTGGGTAAGCTTCTTGATTTTTCACTTCCTTTTACTCATTTTCATTTCTATGGTCTTCTTGGTGACCACCTATGCCTTATTTTTTAAGCATTGGTGCTATTTTAATGAGATTGAAATTTTAGGGTTCTTGGTGGTGTCCAATCCGAAAATTACAAGGAAATTCTAGGAGGCTTCTCTTGTTTTCTTCACTTTGGTAAGAAGAAGCCACTCCTCCTCAACCTCTATTAGCACTAAGAAACCTTGTATGTGATTGATTACGAGAAAACCCTATTGAGGGTTATTCTTTGTTTGCATGATTAGTATGTTTACATGTTGTTTGAAATTTGTTTATGCTATTGGATTGATTGTTGGTGTATATTGATATATTGGAATGGATTGGAATGCACGAAATGGAAGAAAATGATGTTGAATTCTCCCTTGGATGGCCACGGTTTTGGGGGCCCAAAATTGGGGTTCTTTGTGAACAATTGTAACAAGTGGAAACCATAATTAATCAAGTGTATAAAGTGTAATTCATGGAATGAAAAATTTGGGAACTTAATCCCTAGGGAGGCCACGGCCTCTAGGGCCTTTTGAGGCTTAATTATGCAACTTTGGTAACCTTGGAACTTAAATAATCAAGTGATTAAATTATTGGTAATGGGATAGAAAATTAGCAAATTGAAAGATTTGGATATAAATTGAAATTCATAAATTTTTAAAGAACCAAGAATGAAATTTCTCATAAAACTTAGGATAATTTTAATTAGGGTAAGAACAAGAGAGTGTGAGACTTTAAGAATCTTAGGATAACTTTCTAAGTGTATGAGAATAAATTACAATAGAGAATTTAATTGATTAAGAGAATTCCTCTAGAGACAAACTTTGTAAGAAATGCTAAATTTAAGTAAGAATTCATAATAAACCTTAAAAATATATTAATTCATTTAATTCCAATATTATGATATTGTGGGTCCATGTGAGTGACCAATGATGTGTTGATTCTTACTTTGGCCAATTGTGGCTTATTGTGGAATAGTATGTAATGATGATCACACATGATTATGCATAGAGTCTTTATGTATTGTGAAAGTCCTTTGGACTGTTGTTAAGGCCAAGTTGCCTCAGAGATTGAACACACCTTAGTGCGGGTGCGAGTAGACTAGTGTAGGTCATATTGTTGACCATGGGGGCGTCGAGATGCAGGTACCTCACAATGGACAGTTGGTAGCTCTTCTGTCCATGGGGCAAACTAATGCAAACGCATCGACGATCCTGACCGGGCACTGTCCTATGTCGTGATCTAGTGTAGACTGTTTGTACAATGTCTTGATGTGCACATGGATAAACTGATGAATTATAGCACTTTGGTCGTGGCAATTGAGTTGCAGACGTGTCTCCTGATGTTTCTCTCCGACCGTTTGTGTCTAGCTCCATGGAGTAGGATTTTGACTTTGTATGCATGTGCATAGTGGGTCCATATATTATCTAGCATCTGTTTATTATTATTATAATTAGAACTGTCATGCTACTGTTATATATATTTGCCTACAACTGCTTATTTGTCTATTTCTACTATTTAATACTTATGATTATTATTTGATATGCTCTGTGGGCGCTTTGCGCCGTTTTGTTTCTTGCTGCTATAATTGGTAATGATGGTAGGATGTCTTACCTCTTTCCCGTATTTCTGTTATTTTCTATCTGTATATTGTGTCCCATCGAAGACGACGACAAGGAAGTTGGAGCTCCCGATTTCCCCAGCTTTTGGAGCTCCCAATTTCCCCGACTTTTGGCCCGATCGCGATTAGCGTCTAGTGTCGGATCATGGCGGCGCGCCCGAGTGGATTTTTGGGTTATGTACGTCTGACCTTCCTCGGAGGGCCAGACTGCTGGTACATTAACCTGAATTCCGAGCGGTTCATCTACGAGGAAGAGGTGTCGATCTCACTAGCTTGGAAGCATCATGATCCGCCCATCTTCACGGGCAGCATCAGTGTGTGTCTAGAATTCTACTTGCCCATCCAGGAGATGTGGGGTGACCGCTACTACACCCCACCGGAAGATACTTTTGTTTCTACTGCTCGGGCCCCGACCCGTCATTCAGTGGTTCCTATGGAGGTTTCCTCAGTTGAGGAAGACCCCGAGGAGGACCTCACGGAGGATCCTGATATGATTCCTCCTCATCTGAGGGACTGATATTGCTGGTAGCTATTGATGGCTGCCAGTGTTTTATTTTGGGGGCCTGATGTCTTAACTGTAGTGGGCTGTATATTTCTGATATCTTGGGGATGTATATGTATGATCCTTTGGGCAGGTATAGTTTTGCTTTTGTACACCGAGCCTTGTAACTAAATAGTTTCGATATATATATATATATATATATATATATATATATATATATATATATATATATATATATATATGAATATGCAATGTCAATTCAATGTATGTTTTACTTCTGTCTTGCTCTTTATTGCCATTTATCGTTTTTGTTACTATATTTTATTAATTATTATTATAACAAAAAATATATAGTCACCATTTTATTTATACCGCTTTAACCAGATAAATTTAATCGTAAATAAAAAAGAACCGGGTCTAACTTTATCATATTTTATTTTTCGCAATGTAAATGACAATGTGACGTTCCCTCCAAAAAAGGGACATTACATTAAGTTGGTATCAGTGCCCCGGTTTATGTTTCTTTGGGTCTTGTGATTGAGTCTGTCTTGTTTGTGCTGTGTGTTTCTCTGAAAATCAAATGCAGAGATGTATTGTTTGGTATTCCTAGTGGATGCAACTGACTTTTCTTGTGTCTTTCAGTTACTCTGACTTGAGACAGTAAGATGGCACGACGCGAAGACATGGCGCTGCTATAGCGGCGATGCAGAGGATGGCTTAGGCCGTCGCACAACAAACTGAACAAGCTACTCAGCAACAAGAGAGAGTGGCTCAACAACAAGAACAAGTTGCTCAACAGCTCGAAGCTACTGCAGATGCTCAGAATTTGGCGAAGTTTCGACACCACAATCCTCCTCAATTCAAAGGAGAGTTCGACCCAGACAAAGCTAGTCTGTGGATCAAGGAGTTAGAGAAGGTCTTTTGAGGCATAAACTGCGCTGAAAATAAGAAGGTGACCTATGCAACCTTTATGCTAGTGAGCAATGCTGAAAACTGGTGGAATGGAGTGCAGAGAATGCTGGAAGCTGCAAACCGCGAGATTACTTGGGACTTATTCAAGGAAAAATTCTTGGATAAGAATTTTCCTGCAAGCGCAAGACACACGAAGGAGTTAGAATTTCTCAACTTACGATAAGGGAATATGACGGTTAGCGAATATGCAGCGAGGTTTGAAAACTTGTCATAGTTTTCAACATACTTTTAGCACCAACCAAATGAAGCCTGGAAGTGTCAAAGATTTACGGAAGGACTGAGGTATAAGGTGAAGAAGGCCGTTATCACCCTGAAGATCAATGAATTCTCGGAGCTACTAGACACATGCTGTGAAGTAGAAGCTCTAGAGCAATCTAGAGATACGAAGAACAGGAACTTTGGGCCTACAAGGTTCCAAAGAGGCGGCAGTAATAGTTCTAACTGCTTCCAAAAGAAGCCCTATTCCCGACCAACGGGAAATCATCAACAAACCATGGGTGGAAGTTCTAGTAGAGGTTCTACTGGGAACCGGACTGGCCAGAACATGGCGTATCCTTCAAAATGTCTAAAGTGTGGGAAAGATCATCTCATAAGGGACTGCACCATAAAGGGGATCATCTACTTCAGATGTGGCAAACCTGGCCACGTATCTCGAGATTGTAATAAAGTGAAGGTTGAACCTTCAATGAATGCTGCAAGAGCCAAGAAACTACAAGCTGGAGGGCGAGTTTATACCATGAGCGGAGCTAAAGCCTCCGAGTCCGAAGACTTGATTCAAGGGGAAGGCACCATAGAAGGTAACCTTGTAACTGTACTGTATGACTCTAGGGTAACCCATTCTTTCATATCATATGACTGTGTGCAAAGACTTGGCTTATTAGTGTCTACCTTACTTTTTGACTTAACTGTTTCTACCCCCACTGACAAACCGGTAGTTACTACCAAAGTTTGTTTAAATTGTCCATTGATTGTTGAAGGTCGAATTTTTTCTATCAACCTGATCTGTTTACCCCTTTCTCAACTAGATATAATTTTAGGGATGGACTGGTTGTCTTCTAACCATGTCCTATTAGACTGTTCAAGAAAAACCATAGTTTTTCCCATAGATGAGGATTCTAGATTTCTGAAGGCCAACTGAGTTCAAGCTCTCTTGAAAGAAGGAGCTCATGGATATATGCTACTGTCTTCTTTGAAAGTCGAGAGCGAGGTTGATGTGAACACAATTCTAGTGGTGAATGAGTTTCCCGAAGTCTTTCCTGAGGATGTACCTGGGTTACCACCGACTCGAGAGATAGAGTTGGCTATTGACCTTGTACCGAGAGCTGGTCCCGTGTCTATAGCACCTTATAGGATGGCATTGACAAAATTAGCTGAGCTCAAGAAACAACTAAAGGAGCTTTTGGAAAAACAATTTGTCAGACCGAGCGTATCACCGTGGGGAGCACCAGTACTACTAGTTCGCAAGAAGGATGGTTCATCAAGATTGTGCGTGGACTACCGGCAGCTAAACAAAGTGACAATCAAGAACAAATATCCACTCCCAAGAATTGACGACTTAATGGACCAATTGAAAGGAGCAGCAGTATTTTCAAAGATCGATCTGCGATCTGGGTATCATCAGATACGAGTGAAGACGGAGGATATACCCAAGACTGCTTTTCGTACCCGATATGGCCATTACGAATACCTTGTGATACCGTTTGGCGTGACGAATGCACCAGCTATTTTTATGAACTACATGAACTAAATCTTTCATCCTTGGATAGATTCGTTGTGGTCTTCATTGATGACATTCTGGTAAACTCTCAAAATCAGGAGGACCATGCTGAACACCTCAGCATAGTTCTACGGAGTGACGTTCAACATCTTCAGTGATCACAAGAGTCTGAAGTATCTGTATGATGAAAAAGAGTTGAACATAAGGTAGCGAAGGTGGCTGGAGTTCCTGAAGGACTATGATTTCCAACTTCTGTATCACCCTAGAAAGGCAAACGTCGTGGCAGATGCCCTGAGTAGGAAGATGATCAGCGTCTCAGCCCTGATGATTAAGGAGAAAGATCTGATAAAGCAGTTCAGGGATGTATAGTCTTTTGTGGAGTTAGAACCAGGAAAGATCTGCATGAATCTGGTTACCATCTCAAATGAGCTAATGGATGACATACGGGAAAAGCAGAAGGTTGACAAGTTTTTACAAGAAGTGAGAGAGCAAATGAAGCATGACAACGAAACAGCGTTTGCGGAAGGAACAGATGGAATTATGAGATTTCGAGGTAGAGTCTGTATTCCCCGTGACCAAGAGCTTAGAGAATACATCATCAATCATGCTCACACAAGTCAGCTGAATATGCATCGAGCATAACAAAAATGTATCAAGACTTGAAGAAATTGTTCTGGTGGCATGGAATGAAGAGTGACATCATTAGACGTGTATCGACTTGTCTGGTTTGTCAGAAAGCTAAAGTGGAACATCAAAGACCGGCGGGATTGCTGCAACCATTGTCTATTCTTGAATGGAAGTGGGACAGCATTGTAATAGATTTTGTACTGGGTTTGCCAAGGACAAGAAAAGGTCATGACTCGATTTGGGTGATCGTGGACCGACTCACGAAATCAGCACATTTTCTCCCGATCAACAAAAGATACAAACTAGAAAGGCTGACCCAGATCTATATTGGAGAGATTGTTAGACTGCACGGTGTGCCTACAAGTATTGTTTCGGATAGGGATCCGAGATTTACTTCAAATTTCTGGCAGAGTCTACAAGAAGCATTAGGGACAAAGTTACGTCTAAGTTCTGCTTATCATCCACAGACTGATGGTCAATCAGAGAGGATGATCCAATCTTTGGAAGATTTGCTTAGAGCTTGCACCATAGAACAGACTGGAAGTTAGGATGACGTTCTACCATTAATAGAATTCACCTACAACAACAGTTACCATTCAAGCATAGGGATGGCACCCTATGAGGCTCTGTATGGACGACGGTATCGAATGCCTTTATGTTGGTACCAAGACGGCGAGCGCCTTACTATTGGACCAGATGTTATACAGCAGACAACTGAGAAGGTTAAGATGATTCAGGAGAAGATGAGGACGGCTCAAAGTCGACAAAAAAGTTATACATACCAAATGAGAAAGCCTCTTGAGTTTGAGGAAGGCGAGCATGTATTTCTAAAAGTCACACCTACGACTGGGGTAGGCCGGGCCTTGAAATCTAGAAAACTCACTCCAAAATTTCTTGGACCATACCAGATCATTCACCAAGTAGGTCCAGTAGCTTATCAAATAGCCTTACCTCCTTTCCTCTCAAACATTCATAATGTCTTCCATGTGTCGCAACTGCGAAAATACCTTCCTGACCCTGGTCATATCATAGCATCAGATACAGTACAATTAAAAGAGAACTTAACCTATGAGGCATCTCCTATAAGAATTGAGGATAGAAGGATAAAGCAACTAAGAGGCAAGGAGATCTCATTGGTGAAGGTAATCTGGAACGAGATAACTGGAGATGCAACCTGGGAGCTAGAAGACAAAATGAAGGAGCAACACCCACAATTATCCTAAGGTATGCAAATTTTGAGGACGAAATTCCTTTTTAGAAGGGGAGAGTTGTAACACCCCGAAAATTATTTATTTTATCATTAATTATCATTTTATAATATTTATAATATTTGGGAATTTTTGTGGATTTTTTCGAAAATATTGAATATTTTAATATATTTTTTGTTTTATGTGCACACTGAGCAGAGTCAGTGTAACACCCCGGAAATGATTTGTTTCATCATGAATAGTCATTTCCCAATATTCATGATTTTTGGAGATTTTTCTGGAATTTTTTGAAAATGTTGAATATTGTAATATATTTCTCGTTTTGTGTGCTCACTGAGCAGTCAGTGAAACGCCCTAGAAAATTGTTTATTTCATGACAAATATCCATTTTCTAATATTTGTGATTTTTAAGAATTTTTGTGGATTTTTCTGAAAGCGTCGAATTTTATAGTATATTCTTCATTTTGCGTGCGCGCTGAGCAGAGCTGGGATAATGAAATGTTTTCCCTGAGGCTAGTATACCTTGAACTGTCAATGTATCGATGGGAGATCTTACTAAACCCGAGGTTGGGCACAGTTTACGAGGTTTGCATTTTCTAAGGTTTTATCTGATAAATAAAATCGGTGTATCATAAAATTATCAGATGAACAATAAAATATTATTTTCATCAACTGTAACTTTTATTCACTGGGAAAATAATTCTAATAGTGTAATTAATCATCTGTCAAGTGTGTTTAATTAAGGAGACAAGCTTACTATGCACTTTATTGAGAAATGTGCAAAGTTTCTCAAGGAAGCTTCTAGGAAATTTCCTCCAAGCTTCCCAAGGAAACTAACCATTTTTCTCTCTCCTCCCTCACACTCCACTCACGGCTGCAGCAGCCCAAATTGGAGCCAAAATTTTGCTCCACTTTGTTAATTCATTTATTCCAAATTCAAACACCTAAAAGCTACCACCTTTATTTCCTATGCACTTTCTCTCTCTACCTTCTTCTTCCTTTGAAATTTTTTTCTCCTCCTTCTCTCTAAGAGCTCACGGCCAGCAGCCCTTCCACACCTCATCCATCACAAAATTTTCATCCGACCCCATTTTCTTAATCTTCTCCATCTCCTAAACACTTTTCTAGTTGGTGGTTCTTTGAAAATCCTTCATTTTCACCATTTTCTTCAAGCTTCAAGCTTAGGGTTTTTGGGTAAGCTTCTTGATTCTTCACTTCCTTTTACTCATTTTCATTTCTATGGTCTTCTTGGTGACCACCTATGCCTTATTTTTCAAGCATTGGTGCTATTTTAATGAGATTGAAATTTTAGGGTTTTTGGTGGTGTCCAATCCGAAAATTACAAGGAAATTCTAGGAGGCTTCTCTTGTTTTCTTCACTTTGGTAAGAGGAAGACACTCCTCCTCAACCTCTATTAGCACTAAGAAACCTTGTATGTGATTGATTATGAGAAAACCCTATTGAGGGTTATTCTTTGTTTGCATGATTAGTATGTTTATATGTTGTTTGAAATTTGTTTATGCTATTGGATTGATTGTTAGTGTATATTGATATATTGGAATGGATTGGAATGCATGGAATGGAAGAAAATGATGTTGGATTCTCCCTTGGATGGCCACGATTTTGGGGGCCCAAAATTAGGGTTCTTTGTGAACAATTGTAACAAGTGGAAACCATAATTAATCAAGTGTACAAAGTGTAATTAATGGAATGAAAAATTTGGGAACTTAATCCCTAGGGAAGCCACGGCCTCTAGGGCCTTTTGAGGCTTAATTATGCAACTTTGGTAACCTTGGAACTTAAATAATCAAGTGATTAAATTATTGGTAATGAGATAGAAAATTAGCAAATTGAACTATTTGGATATAAATTGAAATTCATAAATTTTTAAAGAACCAAGAATGAAATTTCTCATAAGACTTAGGGTAATTTTAATTAGGGCAAGAACAAGAGAGTGTGAGACTTTAAGAATCTTAGGATAACTTTCTAAGTGTATGAGAATAAATTACAATAGAGAATTTAATTGATTAAGAGAATTCCTCTAGAGACAAACTTTGTAAGAAAGGCTAAATTTAAGTAAGAATTCATAATAAACCTTAAAAAATGTATTAATTTGTTTAATTCCAATATTATGATATTGTGGGTCCATGTGAGTGACCAATGATGTGTTGATTCTTACTTTGGCCAATTGTGGCATATTGTGGAATAGTATAAAATGATGATCATACATGATTATCCATAGAGTCTTTATGCATTGTGAAAGTCCTTTGGACTGTTGTTAAGGCCAAGTTGCCTAGGAGATTGAACACACCTTAGTGCAGGTGCGAGTAGACTAGTGTAGGTCATATTGTTGACCGTGGGGGCGTCGGGGTGCGGGTACCTCGCAATGGACAGTTGGTAGCTCTTCTGTCCTTGGGGCAAACCGATGCAAACGCACCGACGATCCTGACTGGGCACTTTCCTATGTCGTGATCTAGTGTAGACTGTCTGTATAATGTCTTGATGTGCACGTGGATAAACTGATGAATTATAGCACTTTGGCCGTGGCAGCTGAGTTGCAGACGTGTCTCCTGATCTTTCTTTCCGACTGTTTGTGTCTAGCTCCATGGAGTAGGATTTTGACTTTGTATGCATGTGTATAGTGGGTCCATATATTATTTGGCATCTGTTTATTATTATTTTAAATTGGAACTGTCATGCTACTGTTATATATATTTGCCTGCAACTGCTTATTTGTCTATTTCTGCTATTTAATACTTATGATTATTATTTGATATGCTCTGTGGGCGCTTTGTGCCACTTTGTTTCTTACTGCTATAATTGGTAATGATGGTATGATGTCTTACCTCTTTCCTGTATTTTTGTTATTTTCTATCTGTATATTGTGTCCCATCAAAGACGACGGCAAGGAAGTTGGAGCTCCCGATGTCCCCGGCTTTTGGCCCGATCGCGATTAGCGTCTAGTGTCGAATCATGGTGGCGCGCCCGAGTGGATTTCTGGGTTATGTACGTCTGACCTTCCTTGGAGGGCCAGACTGCTGGTACATTAACCTGAATTTTGAGCGGTTCATCTACGAGGAAGAGGTGTCGATCTCACTAGCTTGGAGGCATCATCATCCGCCCATCTTCATGGGCAGCATCAGCGTGTGTCTGGAATTCTACTTGCCCATCCGGGAGATATGGGGTGACTGCTACTACACCCCACAAGAGGATACTTTTGTTTCCACTGCTCGGGCCCTGACCCGTCATTCAGTGGCTCCTATGGAGGTTTTCTCAGATGAGGAAGACCCCGAGGAGGTTCCCGAGGAGGACCTCGTGGAGGATCCTGAAGAGGATCCTGATACGATTCCTCCTCATCTGAGGGACTGATATTACTGGTAGCTACTGATGGCTGCTAGTGTTTTATTTTGGGGGCCTGATGTCTTAACTGTAGTGGGCTGTATATTTCTGATATCTTGGGGATGTATATGTATGATCCTTTGGGCAGGTATAGTTTTGCTTTTTGTACACCGGGCCTTGTAACTAAACAATTTCGATATATATATATATATATATATATAATATATATATATATATATATATATATATATATATATATATAAATATGCAATGTTAATTCAAATGTATGCTTTATTTCTGTCTTGCTCGTTATTGCCATTTATCGTTTTCGTTACTATATTTTATTAATTATTATTGTAACAAAAAAAAATATAGTCACCATTTTATTTATACCACTTTAACCAGATAAATTTAATCGTAAAATAAAAGAACCGGGTCTAACTTTATCATATTTTGTTTTCCACAATGTAAATGACAATGTGACGTTCCCTCCCAAAAAGGGGCGTTACACCTAGAAACACACAAATTTAACTACACATAATAAAAGAGAAGAAGAAATAGGAAGAATAAAATAAAAATATATACAGAACTCAACCTTTCATAAAAAAAATATTAACAAGTAGGCGGTAAATCTGCCATGGTAAAAAAAAAATATTAACAAGTAGGCGGTATAAACTAGCCATGATAAAAATAATAATAATATTAACAAGTAGGCGGTAAACCTGCCATTAAATATTAACAAGGGTGTGATATAAATCCACCAAATAAATATTAACAAGGGTGTGGTATAAACTAACCACCAAATAAGTTAGTAAGCGATAACTTAAAAAGTTAGATAGTTAGTAATAAGTTAGTAAGTTAGTAAACAAAAATAAATGACAGAAAATAAATAACAAAAAATAAATGATGAAAAATAAATGATAGAAAATAAATAACAAAAAAGAAATGACAGAAGATAAATACAGAAAATAAAGTGCAAAATATAGGTCTAGATCTAGATAGCCATCACCATGGAGGAGCTTGAGGAAGAAGGAAGAAGAAGAGAGAAAAATATAGGTCTAGATCTAGATCTAGATCTAGAGAGAGAAGGTGAGAAAAGTCAAGAATGAAAAGATGAGTCTCGGTTTTCTACCTCTAACCCCTATAACTGGCCCCTAATTTTGCCTTACATGATGAGAAACCTATTAGTTACAAAGTTGGGTCAATTAGGAATCATTGGGCCTAAGTCCCATGTTAATTAGAAGCCTACTACTCAAGTTATGCCCATTTAAGTGACATAAACTTGTCAGTAACTCGTCCCTATTTTGCAGCTGCAATAGCACGCCCTAAACGATGTATTTTGGAAAAGTGGTCTTCATATGAAGATATATATCTTAGCTTTCAAATGTCATAGGTTTCAAGCCCATATCACATCTACAGCCCAAGTTATGCCCTGATTGGTGCACACTGCTCGGGTTCTAGTAACAGAACCCATGTTCTGACTTTCAGGCCCAATTAGATCCACTAGATGTTCGATTCTGCCCTAGAGATTTTCATGAAAGTTGTAGAGATCTCTCTCATCTTTCATACAAGGTAAGATACATAATTTTTAAACATCTAGAACTCAAGATATGGTCAAAATACATAAATAGTGTCAAACCTCAATAATGCTGAAAAAGATCAATTAAGCCCAATTTGAACTTAAACTTACAAAACTTGACCAAGCTCAATCAATAAAGTACATGGAGAGTGTAAATGACTAAAAATGAGGGTTTATTAATGTATAAAATATGTGATTATCAAATTCCTTCACAGTTAGCTTTTTGCACTCTTGGGCAAATCACATAAGACCAAAACTTAGAAACAAAGAAAAACAATACAAACTCAAAAGCTAAAAACTCTAAAAGACTTAAATTCCAATGACATTCAAGAATGCAAAAGTTATAAGGAAGAAGAGCAACTAAAGATTTAAGAGAACAAAGCATTCATGAGGTAACATTTCTTCACAACTCAAACAAAACAAGTAAGGTATCTTCAATTTGAAAAGCATGAATCAAGAATGATAGATCCTCAAAAGATACACTCTCAATCCCTCAAGTGTTTACAAGGTAAGTATTTCACTCAATTCAACCCATGAAAATTGCACTACCATAAGCTTGCTTATCTTCTACTTCTCCACTACTCAAGCACATGCACACACAAATCAAGAGGACTTTATTCAAGGTTGTAATAGGGTCAAGGTAAGGGAAGGAAACAATATGGATATAACAAGATAAATACTAAAGAGAATAAAAGAACATTGGGAAGGAACTCAATTGACAAACATGAAATTTTATCCCCCCAAATCCATATAATGCACATTCTCTTTACATTTTCCTTTCCTTTTTTTTATTTGATTTCTTTTCATTCACAACCTTTTTGAATTTATTTTTTTTATTTTTTTTATTTTTTTTATTTTCATTTGGCTCTTTTTTTATTTTTTATTTCTCACCAAACACTTTGCATATTGCACATCAAATTACACAATCCCCATACTTGAACTATTAATTACCCACAAGCAAAAGAGCTCCTCCAATGAAAATGAACTAATGTTCTCTCATTCCCTAAGATAAGGTAAAAACATGATTTTTCACATAAGACATATAATGAGCTAAGACAAAGAATAGGCAAATAGGGTCAAGGGGGTTAATCAAAGGGAAATGATGCAAGGTTGGCTATTTGGATAAAGTGGCTAATTAAAAAAAGAAGGCCTCAATCATGTTTATGCAGCAAGTGAAAATGTAGCCTCAAAAAGAATCAAAGCAAGTTCTAGAGTGATCAATTGACATGAGTGAAAATCACACAAGAAAGATGAGAATGACATAAATGCTAAATCCATCCATCAATAGGCTCAAAATCTCACAAGGTATGCATCTATCAAACTCAATCCATCAATCAAACATCCAAAACCAAGCATGTCAAATTTAAGAAGGAAAAAAATTTATTCAATCATGATAAGAACCTTGAATTTCAATTGCTTCAAACTCATAAACTTCACAAATCTCAAAACATCATTGGAAAGCAATTAAAAACACGCATTTTTTTCTTTAAAACAAAAAATAGAAATAGTAGCAGAAAATAACATAAACAATAGAAAAATAGAGTGCTAAAATTCTTGTTTTTGTTGCTTAAAGAAAAGAAACATCCTTATCAAGTGAGGTAGATGGAGAGACTTCCACCAAGGTCCAATTGCTTCAAGTGTAATGACCAAGTTAAGGTTGAAGTATGACTTGAAGCACGAGTTAAAGCATAAGTGGAAGCATGAGAGCTTCCACCGGGGTCCCATCGACCTTCCTTAATTTCCTTGGCTTCATCACTAGAATACAATATGTGTACTTTATCAACTGCATTTTCCTTATTTGTGTTGGGCCATGGCCCAAAAACAAAATCCACCATAGTAGTGACCGCCATCCAGTGCTCTTCTCCCTTCTCTAAAAATCCTTCAAGGGTAGATGGTTGTTGCAGTGAATGTATCAATTTGGTTGAAGAAATTAATTCTGCTTATCTAACTACAGCATCACCTGTAATCTCTGTACAATCCTCCAAAATAGCATGATCATATTGCATAGAAGAAGGAAATTCAAAAAATGCAGCATCATCTCCCATAACAGCAAAAATTTCATAACATGCAGCACACATACTAATCTCATCACATCCAGAACATCCTGGAAAATAAACACTATCCAAAAATCTCACAATTTTAGGAAATTTAGCTACCATATCAACATGCATATCATCAACAAGAAAATCAATCACATCTAACTGAAAAACAGAATACTCTTCTAAAAGATATTTCATAGCATCAGGAATATTAAACATTACTATATGGACTCAAAACCAACTCAAAACACAAACACAAAGCAATGGTAAAAATCACACAAAAACTTAACAGAAACTATATCTAAATATTTTTAAAAATTATGGGACCACTACAACATGAAAACTACACAAAAATGAAACTAAAAAATGTAATAAAAAATATTAAAAAATTAAAAAAGTGGTTTAAACGATGAAATTTTGGAAAACTAGGGGTGGCCTCACAATAACTTGTGAGCCTTGTTTATTTGACCGTTTTCCTTCAACTGACCAAGTTTTAACTTATTCAAGGTACATTTGTTGTTAGTACAAAATTCTATAAAGTGACCCGTAATCATCCATTTTCACCTGAAACCCATCAAAACACAGCAGCACAAGGGTTAGTGGGAGAACTTAATATGATCAGATTGCAACTAACAATCCTCGGTAATGGCACCAAAATTTTGACGAGCACCGAACTCAATCAAAATTATAACCGAGTTATGCCTATGGCTTGTAGCATAAGAAACAACACCCGATCGTCTCTCAAGGATTGTAAATGCAATTTCATCAAATCAAGACAAAATTGGGGGAAGGGATTTAAGAATTCAGAATATGTAAATAACAGAATTAAAGTGAGAAATTCAATTAAAAGAGCAATCAATTTAGAAACCTATCCAAATTTGGGTTGATTCTATCATAGATCTTTCAACAAACATTTGAAGTGTATTTGAATGGTTAATTTGAATTCAACCAAAATCTCTGCTTCAAATCCAGAATTCATATTAGACAATCATCTAGAATTCAATTAACAATTGACACACAAATTTGCAATCGCACAATTCATGTTGGAATCTATGTTAATTTGATCTCCGAATTCAATTAACCTAGGCACAAATCAATAACCTAACCTCTTTAATTTCGTGATTAATTCAGATCAATCAATCATAAATTCATCATAATTCTCAATCTTAAATCAAGACCCAATGGGATCAAACATAAACAGAATCACCATTCATGCATTCAAGATCAAAAAGAAGAAGAAGAAGAAAAGGAATCCAAATGCAATTCAATCACAAAACAGAACCAAGATCTCAAGAATCCAAACCATAATTTCTCCAAGAATCTCTGAATTGATTACAAAAGTTTAGCTCTCCATAGCCATCACCATGGAGGAGCTTGAGGAAGAAGGAAGAATAAGAGAGAAAAATCCAGATCTAGATCTAGAGAGAGAAGGTGAGAAAAGTCAAGAATGAAAAGATGAGTCTCGGTTTTCTGCCTCTAACCCCTATAACTGCCCCCTAATTTTGCCTTACATGATTATAAAATTATTAGTTACAAAGCTGGGTCAATTAGGAATCATTGGGCCTAAGTCCCATGTCAATTAGAGGCCTACAACTTAAGTTATGCCCATTTAAGTGACATAAACTCGTCAGCAACTCGTCTCTATTTTCTAGCTCCAATTACATGCCCTAAACAATGTATTTTGGAAAAGTGGTCTTCATATGAATTGAAGATATATATCTTAGCTTTCAAATGCCATAGGTTTCAGGCCCATATCACATCTATAGCCAAAGTTATGCCCTGATTGGTGCACATTACTTGGGTTCCAGTAACAGAACCCGTGTTTTGATTTCCAGGCCTAATTAGCTCCACTAGATGTCTGATTCTGCCCTGGAGCATTCATGAAAGTTGTAGAGATCTCTCTCATCTTTCCTACAACTTAATATACCTAATTTTAGACATCTAGAATGCAAGATATGGTCGAAATAAAGAAATAGTGTCAAACCTCAATAAAGCTGAAAAAGATCAATTAAGCCTAATTTGAGCTCAAACTTATAAAATTTGACCAAGCTCAATCAATTAAGTACATGGAGAGTGTAAATGACTAAAAATGAAGATTTATTAATATATAAAATATGTGATTATTAGTTGTAAAGGGTGAGGTATCCCTTGAAGTTGAGGCTCAAGCACAAAGGGTGAGTATCCCAAGGTGTGGTGAGTGCTCTATAGTGTAAAGGTTGCAAGCTCCTGTTGAAGCTTGAATATATAGTGAAAATCTCGAGTAATTGCTTGAGGACTGGATGTAGGCCACATGTGGATTGGTGGTTGAATCAGTATAAATCTTGTGCTTGATCTTCTCAACTCTTTCACTTTACATTTGTGCTTTAATCTTATATGCTTGCTTGAATACTTTCTATCTTGTCTTATTTATTTGTGAGTGAGTTATTCAATCTCATTTATCTATTCACTTCAATCAATTAGTAGCTTCAATAAAAATTAGTAATCAAGTGTTTTGTGAAAGATTTGTGAAAATATTTTACAAACTTAATTCATCCCCCTCTTGAGTATTGAAGCCACTTGGTAACAAGTGGTATCAGAGCTAGGCTATTGTGTAAAGAGTTTAGCAGCTTCAAGAGAAAGTGATGGCCTCTTCAAATGGTTTTTTAGAAAGTTTTTCTCTCTATAGACCTCCTTTTTTCAATGGGAATGGGTATACTTATTGGAAAGAATGAATGAAAATTTTTATTGAAGCTATTGACTTAGATATGTGGGATGTTATTGAAAATGGTCCTTTTGTCCCCACACAAGTTATTAATGTTGTAAGAGTTAATACACCAAGAAGTGAATGGACTAATGATGATAAGAGAAAAGTCTAATACAATTTGAGAGCCAAAAGTATCATTACCACAACCTTGAGGTATGATGAGTTCTTTAGAATCTTAAATTATAAATCTGCCCAAGAAATGTGGGGCACTCTACAAGTAACTCATGAGGATACTAGTGAAGTGAAAAGATCAAGGATAAATACTCTCATTCATGAGTATGAGCTTTTTAGAATGAACCAAGGTGAAAGCATTCATGAAATACAAAAATGGTTCACACATATTACTAATCATCTTGCTTCATTGGGAAAAACTTTTCCTAACGAAGATCTTATTAACAAAGTGTTGAGATGTTTGAGCAAACATTGGCAACCTAAAGTGACAGCTATTGCAGAGTCAAGAAATCTTTCAACCATGACCCTAGCCACACTTCTTGGCAAGCTCTAAGAACATGAATTGGAACTGAATAGACTCAACTAAAGTAAGGAGCTTGACAAGAAAAAGAAGGGAATAGCTCTCAAGGCCACTTCCTCTATGGTCAATGATGATGATGATGAAGATGATGGAGATGACTTGGAAATAAATAAGGAGAATCTTGATATTCTAGTAAAGAAATTTAGAAGATTCTTTAACAAGAATGAAGCTCAAAGAAGACCTCCCTTTCCCCAAAAGAATGTCTATCACAGAGGGGAAGGAACCTCATCCACTCCTAAATGCTATGAATGTGGAGAACCGGGGCACACGAAGATGGAGTGTCCAATCTATCAAAGGAAAGTGGAAAAATATGAGAAAAGGTCCTCAAAGGATAAGAAAGAAAGAAGAGCCTATATAGCATGGGAGACAATGACATGGATTCTTCTGATTGCTCGGATAATAAGAAAGCTAATCTATGTCTTATGGCTAGAGGAGAAGAGGAAGAAGGAGATGACATGAAGGTAACATCCTCAAACTTATACTCTTCCCTATCCTATGATGAATTGTAAGATACATTTGAAGATTTGCATAATTAATCCATAAGGCTCACAAAAATGGTTTTATCTTCCAACAAAACAATCTCCTTATTGGTAAATAAAGTTTCTATTTTAAACAAGGATATTAATGAGCTTAAAATTGAAAATGAGACCTTAGAACTTATTGATGCTAACTTATCATGTATGATTTGTTCTTCACATGATAATGCACCCACACCCTCATCATGCTTATCATGTAAAGCATTTGAAAATGAAATTGAAGATTTGAAAAACACTCTTTCAAAATTTACATTTGGAAGAGACAACTTGAATGTGTTGCTAGGGACACAAAGATGTGTTTTTCAAAAGGCCGGTTTAGGGTATAATCCCAATAACCAACAAAAGTTTCTCAAGAATCTCTTTATTTCCTCAAGTACATCAAGTAGCCGCTTCATCAAATGCTTTCATTGTGGGAGGAAAGGGCATAGTGCTTCTACATGCAATGTTAGGAAGAACTTGAACACCAATGTTGGGACTAAAATCATTTGGGTCCCTAAGAGCACCTTGCCAAAATCTAACACACAAGGACCCAAGAAAATTTGGGTACCAAAAAATAAAAATTGAAATGTGTTGTAGGTGTGCTTGAAAGTCAAGAGCTGACTTTGGAATCTTAAAAGTGGCTACTCCAAGCACAAGACCAAAAAATACTTCAAGTTCTCTTCCTTGTCTCTAAGAAGCTTGGACTTGCAATCTATAGATAAGTAGAAACTTGTTCTATGCTTTAATTTGCTTCTCTACATGTGATAATATAATAGATAAGTTCACTTCTTGTTTGAAATAGAATATTTGATGAAAATATCTATGAACTTAGATTTTTTTTGGATTATTCGTGCACTTAAATTTTACTGCATAACTTTATTTTGCTGCACAAATTCATTTGCTGCACCATTTGATATTTGCTGCATAATCTCAATCTCCTCAATTTCTACTGCATAATCCTATTTTGCTGCATAATGTCAATATTTATTGCATAATACTATACCTTGCTACATAATTTGAGTTGTTGCTGTATAATTTAATTTCTACTGCTCAATCACCATGTTTTAGTTATTATTGAATCTAATACAAACTTGAGCATCAGAGGCTCTCCTAAGTTTTTTTTATAGGTACTTCATCATGAATAAGTCCTCTAAATAGCTCAACATCGTAGTTGGAAAAGTGTTTTTCTGCTCAAGTGACTTGATCCTTGGCAAAAATGGTGTTTCTGCAAGAACATGAGTTTTGGATCAAGAACTGATCATATTTTATGCCTACATGAGGTTTGGAATTGATTTGAGAAGTTTTGAAATTGATTTGGATGCTTTGAAATAGGCCCTCTGATATTTGAAGTGCAAAATCTAAGTTCAGAAGGCTTGTAATCGATTACAATAGCTTTGTAATCAATTACAAAAGCCTCTGCCAAGCGTTATAAGCAAAGTCAGAATGCTTGTAATCGATAACACATGTTATGTAATCGATTACAACCATTCCAGAAAGCTTGTAATCGATTACACCAACCTTGTAATCGATTACAAGGAACCCAGAACGCGTGTAATCGATTACATCCCAATGTAATCGATTACAAAGGGGTATTAAAAAGTCTCAGATGCACGAACAACCATTTTTGGTCTACAACTCACCTTTCTCTCTCTTCCTTCACGAAACCCCTCACCCTCAACCTTCAATTTCTCTCTCATTTCTTGTCCAAATCACCTCACTCCACCACCATTCTACTCGATTTTCTCTTCTCCACCATACCCCCAAACCAATTTCAACCAAAATAACCCCAAATAACTTTCCCTATCTCTCATCACGAAAGTTCTCTCTCTCTAAGCCCTAACCCACGAAATCCTCCACCTTCTCACCTGTTTCTACCTTCCTCCACCACCAAACACCATGCAACCTCTTTCCCTTCACCTTCCTCACAGCCTTTTCTCCCCATTTCCCCTCAATGGTTGATTCCTCTAAGCGTGCCAAGAGATCAAGAATATAGGTCTCCACGGAAACCTTCACCAGCGCTTCTCCACTCGCCATTCCCGGGTTGGAACTCACTCAACGCTTCCACACTACCAAGAGAGCAAAGTACTTCAGGAAAAATTTTCTATTGAGCAAGATTATTTCACCAAGGTATCTCACTAAGGACTTTAGCTCTAGTGAACCTTTAGAGAGTTTCAGAATCATTGAGAGACTTGATTTGCTTGAATTTCTGAGTATTAAAAAGGACATATACCCAAACTTAGTTAAACTATTTTATGCCAACTTGAAATATGAGGATGCATGCTTGGTCTCTGAGGTGAAAAAGAAAGAGATGCGAGTCAATAAAGAATTGTGGTATAGGTTGACTAAATTGACATATGATGGTGCTAATTTTTGTGGGGGTACAAATGTGTGGGGAGATGAGTATGAGTATAAGGATGCCATAATTTCATTACTGAGGGCTGGATATAACATTCCTAGAGGAAAACAGAGAGTGATGGTAACTGGTCTAACTATGGAGAATAGGGTGTTACAGTACCTTGCGACTAGGGGATTGGTCCCTAGGGGAGGCAACTACTCCCAGATTCTCAAAGATGATGTGCTGACCTTGTGGGCCATGAACACTAGACGATCAATCAACTTGGCCTACTATATTATTCAGCATATGTTGGAAGCCAAAAAGAAACACCATCCCCTGCCGTATGCTATGCTTGTTACAGCAATTATGGAGCACTTTCATATCCCTCTAGCTGGGGAAGCTAAGGATACTAGCTCTAAAGGGCCTCAGTCTATTGGATTGCATACTCTACAAAAGCTTCAACTAACGAAGATTGATTAACAGTTAGTACCATCTCCTTCATGGGAGCTATGGTCACATTCCTCATGAGGCTGATGATAATGAAGAATAATAGCAGCCTGCTACTACTCCAGCTACCTTGGACCTCTTGCTTCAGGAGATGCACACCTTGGCAACCACAGTGGAAGTCCGGATGAATCATATTAAGCAGAGAATTGATCATCTTGAGCTGAGCATGGATTACTCCGATCAGGAGTTAGCCTCTATCCGATCTTTCTTGGAAAGACCCGGGTATGTACCGAGGAGAGATGCTCATGCTCCCACATCCTCTGCTGTACCTCCTGCCCATGATGGGGTTACAGTTGATACCGGTGCACCTATTTCCTTTGCTGCTCCTTTTGTTGATATAGCTGCAGTTCTTGATGATGATGAGGAACTTCTTGGCTCCGAAGATGATCTTGACACCGATGATGATGATGTAGATCTTAGTGATGTGGAGTGATACTGACAGTGACAGCAAGGCGACGGAGTGACATGGGACTTAGTCTTGATAATCTATCCTTTCATTCTGCCTAACCATTAGCTATCCTTATATTTATAATTTTGTATTTGACTTTGGCTCTTTTGGTATTAATGTATATTCAATCTGAATATTTTGCTGGTTTATATACATCTGTTGTTACTTTGGTTTGCTGGTTATATTCTGATGTTGATCTGATTAGATTGATTATACTCTGATTTTGCTTTGATTGTATGAGGAAATCATGTAAAATGCTGTGGAAATGCTGCCGAATTTTTTTTTTTTGGTTTTATTGTGCAATGTTGAATGCTTATTTTTTTTATAATGCCAACGGGGGAGAAGTATTAGATAACATATACGTTGCATAAGTATGGGGGAGTTTTTACATGCAAAATTATGTATCCTATCTCATGCATAAACTACGGGGGAGAGTAGCGCTTAAATCTCTGATGTATAAATGCTTCGCTTTTTTTCTATGTTATTTTGTCATCATCAAAAAGGAGAGAATGTAAATGCTTATGTCATGAAGCATATCAAATGAAGTTTTTGATGATAACAAAGTCAAGATGAAGATCAATATCAAAAGAAGTGACCAAGATCAAAAGAGGTATATTTGGTATAGGTTATAGGCCTTAGAATCTCAATGTAAAATGCTCTCAAGTATCTCAACTGTCTCCAAATGGTTTTTCAAAAATCTTTTAAATCAACTTGAAATTCAAAGTTCATATTTTAAAGAAATGTTAATTTCAATCTTGGATTTTGTAAATCAGGTTTATATCTCAACAAATCCATATTTTTCCAAGTTGGGCATAGCCATCAAGCTTGATTGAACTTAAAAATTGTGTTTAAGGGCCATTGTAATCGATTACAAGTAAACCAAAGGGCCTTGTAATCGATTAAATTGAGGTTGTAACCAATTACAAGTATGACAGAAGCCTTGTAATCGATTACATTGAGGTTGTAATCGATTACAAGTCTGACAGAGGCCATGTAATCGATTACATGAAGGCTGTAATCGATTACATCCTACCCAGAAAATCAAGAACACGTTCTAAGAGCCATTTAATTGATTACATAGACTATGTAATCGATTACAACAGGCCTGACATTGCCCAACTGCCATTTTATCAACATTTAATGCTGCCCATTAATGCACCCAACGGCTCCTTTGATCTAAAAACTTATAAATACATGTCTTGGGTATTCATTAATGGCTAACCAACAACTAAGAAACATATTTCAATCATTCTAATTCGTGAATCATCTTTGAAGCATATGTGCTCTATTTTTTGAGTCAATTTTATATATTATTGAAGAGCATTCTAGAGCTTCAATTTATAATACATACTCTTGTGAGAGTTTGATCTATTAAACACTTTGATTCTTTGTAAAGAAGGTAAGACATCCTTCCAAATTGTAAAGGGTGAGGTATCCCTTATTGGTGAAGAAGGTGAGGCATCCCTCCAAATTATAAAGGGTGAGGTATCCCTTGTTAGTGAAAAGGGTGAGGTATCCCTCAAGGTTGTAAAGGGTGAGGTATCCCTTGAAGTTGAGGCTCAAGCACAAAGGGTGAGATATCCCAAGGTGTAGTGGTGAGTGCTCTATTGTGTAAAGGTTGCAAGAACCTATTGAAGCTTAAAGATATAGTGAAAATCTCGAGTGATTGCTTGAGGACTGGACGTAGGCCACAAGTGGATTGATGGCTGAACCAAGATAAATCTTGTATTTGATATTCTCAACTCTATCTCTTTACATTTGTGCTTTAATATTATATTCTTGCTTGAATACTTTCTATCTTGTCATATTTATTTGTGAGTGAGTTATTTAATCTTATTTATTTATTCACTTTAATCAATCAACAGCTTCAACAAAAATTGGTAATCAAGTATTTTGCGAAAGATTTGAGAAAATATTTTACAAACTCAATTCACCCCCCTCTTGAGTATTGAGGTCACTTAGTAACACATTGGGCTATAAATGCAAGTCTTTGGGCATTAAAGAAGAGTGGGAAATCAATTTGAAACATCTTGGTTAAGCATTGAATACGAGTTTAACAACCTTGAATATATTTCTCTGTCTTATGAGCTAAAGTGTGATCATTCCTTGATACTCATTGAACTTCAATTTGTATATATGCTCTTTAAGTGAGCTAAATTCATTTCAATTCTGTTGTAAACACTTGAAAGGGTTAAGGATCCCTTGAGAAACTAAGAGGCTTCTATGTAACACCCCAAATTTCATTTTTTCTGAATATATATGAATTTTATAATTTTTATGATTTTTGTAAATTTTTGTGAATTTTTTTGAATTTTTGATTATTTTAATATTATTTTGGACTTTATGTGGGCCCGAGACTGACCCGAAAAAATAAAAAATTTTCCCGGACCGAAAAGTTTTGGACTGTTGATGCTGGATAGAGGGAACTTACTAAACCCGAAATCGGGAATAGTTGAAGAAAATTTTCTTTATCTGAGTTTTTATTATCCATTAGACAATAACTAGCAGTAGCTATTATCTATTGGGTAATAGTGTCTGAAAATATCTGAAAACATCTAGCTTGGTCAAATACGGTGGTTATGACGACTTTATGAAGAACCAATAGAAAGGAAGCTTACTTGTGAAGCTAACCAATAGGAAGAAAGCTTAATGGTGAAGCTAGTTGAAGTCAACAAAGAGGGCTTGACTTTGGTTTGAACCGTTGGATGGCAAGACTTGGAGGAGAAGCTTTGCATATCAACCCTTGATCTAATCAATGGTTGTGAGAGCAAACTTAGTAAGGAAGCTTTGGATGTGCACCATTGATCTAATCAATGGTTGTAAAGGCAAGCTTAATGAGGAAGCTTAGGATATCTATCCTAGATTAAATCAATGGTTGAGAATGGTCAAAATTGTCATACTATTCTTTCTCCTACCTCACGGCCATGTAGCTCTCAAATTGGCTAAGTGTTCATTTTTCATTTCATTCAAGAAAACTATCATCTTTTCTCTCAAAAACTACACACCATTTTCTCTCCTCTAACTCACGGTTTTCTTCACCCAAAATACATTCTAATCACTCATAAATCAGACAAATCATATCACTTAGTCCTAAACCTCATTCCAAACAACTTTGAAGTTGTGATCAAGCCTTGATTCCATCATCTTCAAGCTTGATTTTAAGATTCAAATTCTAGGGTTTCAAGGTAGAAGTCTTGAAACTTGAGTTCTTATTTGATTTTTGAAAATCCTAAGACCATGTTTGATCCATGATTGTTTTATTTTAAACTTTGAATGTTAATATATTGTGTTTGCTTTGATTTCTAAGAGCTTTTGGTGGAGGAAGTTGAAGCAAAAGATCAAACAAAGAGCTTTGGAAGCTATATACAAGGTAAGAGGGAGATTAACCTTATCAACCATTTATGGTGGTGAGGGACACGAAATTTGATGTGCTTGTATGATTGTAATTATTTATCCTATGTAATTTATTGCTTTGATATTATGCATGAACTTGTTAAAGTAGGATTTTTGATGTTTGAACATGTTGTATGTTATGAATTAAGCTTGAAAGGAAAGAAATTTTGGCTCCAATGGCCAAGTGAGGCTCATGGCCTCCAAGGCTTACAAGGGGGTTTCCATTTCAAAAACATTTTATTAAATGGTAATCTAGAGGATTAGTGATAATAAACCTAGTTAAGGATTTATAAAATAAAAATGGAAATGAATATATTCTATCACTAATTAAGAAATTGATTTTCGGCCACATAGTGGATTTAGGACAAAAATGTAGTTTTGAGACTTTAAAGTAATTTATTTATGATGATATAAATAAATTAAATGGAAAAGAATTTTATTTAAAATTAAGATAATATGGATTTTTAGAAAAATGGTAGAAATATTGTTTAAAGGGGATTTAATAGGGAAATAATGGAAATAAAGTCTAATTTTGATATTAAATAAGAAAAGTTTTAATTTGAGCTTAGACTATTGAGAAAATGTTTTACGCGATTGAAAATACGCAAAAAAACTTCTACGCAATTTAAAAATGGTAATTTTTAGCTACGCAATTAATAAAAGGTTTTAAAATCCCTACGCGATTGAGAAAATGTTGAAAAACTGTTACACGATTTGAAAACATAATAGAAGTTTTCTGCGATTGTGAAAATGCGATAAAAATGCTACGCGATTGAGTGGAACAACAAGTTTTGCTGTCGGGCCAATATAATGGACCCAGATATATCACTATGTGTTTATGGCCAATAATGGCCTATATTGTGTATTAAGTCATTGGACATGCATTTGTTAAATAGACAGTGTCTGTTAAGACTATTGTTGCCTAAGAGTTGAATTACACCTAAGTGCGGGTGCGAATTGCGTAGTGTTGTTCACTTGTTGAACTAGGAGGCATAGGAGCACAAGAATTCCACAAATGGATAATAAGTAGCTCCACTGAGCCATGATAACTGAGCAATGTTCCGACGATCTTGACTAAATACTATTCTATTCATGATTTGGCGTAGAATGTCGTGTATAATGCTTGATGTGCACTTTGAGAAATTATAGCACTTGGTCTAAGGCAGCTGATATACCGACATATCTTCTGGATCATTCTCTCCGAAATTGAGTTTAGCTCCATGGAGTAGGAAATTGGTTCATCATACATGTGCATAATCAATTATCATTCTGCTACGATTTATATATATATATATATATATATATATATATATATATATATATATATATATATATAATTATTTTTGCTATTTGATACTTTGATCATATAATGCTATGAATGTATTTGTTAAATGCTGTGTATGAATAGTATGTTGTTTTACTATCTTTTACTGCCATAATGGTATTGATGTAGGGGATCTCACCTCTTTGTTATGTTATTTTGTTTATTTGTATGATTGTTTTAGAGGGTTATGGCATCGAGGGGTTTTCTGGGATATGTGAAGGTTTTGTTTAGAGGTGGTACGAACGCCTGGCGCTATGATGTTGACGAGGATCGCGTAGTATATATTGGAGTAGTATCTGTGACTGTTAGTAGGACTTTTCATGAGGATCCTATGTTTACTTTTAGCGCTTTTGTGCATTTACATTTTACTATGCCCATAGAGTTTTTGTGGAGTACTCGTCGTACTACTCCTATGGAGGATTCGATTGTTTCTTCCATGCGGACTCCTGTCTGTAGCCCTGCGACTCATTAGGGGCTATTGTCTTTTGAGGAGTCGGAGGAAGATCCGGAGGAAGATCCGGATGAGTACCCTTCTGACTAGATGTGAGTACTAGGTTAGTTTATATTTGGGCTGTAGTACCTGTATAGTTATTTTTAGAACAAAATTGGATTTTTTAAAGTTTTAGATCTTGGTATGTATGTAATATAAATTATTTTAATTTGGTATATTTTACAATTTATTTAATTGTCAGTTTTAATTATCCGCAAAGAAAAATTATTTGAAAAACATATAGTTAATATTAATAAATAAATTTTATAACCTGGTAAAATTTGGTAAGTGAAAATCTGTAAATGTGATGCCTTAAAGGGGGTGTTACATTCTACACAAGAGGTGGACGATCCTTGAAGTGTAGGAAGAACTCATATATTGTAAATGGTTTGTCAAGCACCTTGTGAAGCTTAATTATAGTGGAAACTCCTAGGTGGATGATCCTAGGGACTAGACGTAGATTACAAGGGTGATTGAACCAGTATAAATCTCTGCTTGTACTCTTCTCAGCTCTATTTCTTTACTTTGATGCTTTACTTTTATATGCTTGCTTGAATATTATTGATCTTGGCTTCAAAATAGTTAATCTCTTAATGGTGTTTTAAAAATTTGTAATCACCCAATTCACTCCCCCTCTTGGGTGGTGGTTGCCATGGCTAACACACTTCACCACCTTCTTCCCTTGAGGTCTCAAGATTGGAAGAGAGGTATAGGAGGAAATTTTTGCAGCCCCTTTTCTTATCTACATCATACATGGCTATAAGTTCTAAATAAAAAGGTTTTGTTAATTTTACTTGTTTGAATGGTTGATGTGGGGGCTATAATCTTAAGGAAAAAATTGTGGCCTTGAATGGGGGCTAGAATAAGTTTGAGGGGCTGGATACATTCTTCATGTGGTTTTATTTTGCTTGATGACGTTATTTGAAGGTAGATCTATCTTAAAGCTAGCACCTTTGGCCAATAAAGTTAAATTTCCATCTTATTTTGGGATTCTATTGCTTAACATTGTTGTTGGTTGTAACGTCCTAATACTAATATCTCGATATAAATAAACTTTTATAGAGATAAACAACATTACAATGTCACTACATACATAATAACCTGTTCTGAGGTAGACTCAGAGGGTACCTGAGATAGGCACGTGATGGTGGTCTTCTCCTTGAGCAACAACAGTCGAGCGTGTTGAGACCGAGGGGTGGGTACCTGCAAAGGGACTCCAACGCTCAAGTTAGGCCGTGCACAAGTAAAACAATGTATGATGAGTAATTTACTGATACCTGATTAAGGTTACTTACCCTTGTATTTATAGAGCGTGTATAGAATCCTCATACAATCTGTATTGAATGCAAGTATTTAGGATTTGTATCCTAGTAAGAATTACCTTATATTATTATTGGGGTAAACCCCTATAAGTTAGGAACTCTTAATACAAGAGCTACTTATCAATCTAAGACAGTTATGGGTTCTATAATATCATGAGTAGATGATTGGCGGTTACAAATATTTAGGGATATACCTTCTATAGGTATCTAGCAATCTTGATATTATGACCCAATGTCGCTAAATGCGCATGGCTCTAAGGTCCGGACTGCCTTTAATGCCTTAGCTACGTCATCCAAGGCGGAGTCTGGTTATACATGTGTTAGGTTGATCCAACTAGACAGGATCCCGGATCACGGTCCAGAACAGTTGCCCTCAGCTTGGCGCTTGGAAGGACAATCAAGTGTCAAGTTTTAACAAGATCAGTCAGGCATATGGTTAACACAAGAGTCCAAAAAATTAACATCAAACCCTAGATGTTTTATGTGAAATGCCAATGTCTGTGATATATTGTTACATCCCACGAATTCATTGCCCCCAAGTATTAATTCTTGGAATTTCCTTAGGCATTCTTTATGTAAACTCCTGAGCATAATCTCTGAAATTGAAGGTGGTAACAGTCCACGATTCCCTAGGAAATTGTTGCTTTGACTTTATTGGGAATTAAATATCCTTTAAAGAGGATCTCAATTTCGTACTATTTCCTAACTGCCTGCTACTCCCATGACTAATCAGAAGCTGGGAGCATTAAACGTGGCTACCATCAAGCGACCAGTTCACCTTTTATGGGGCCAATCAGAGTGTTTCATTCTCTCTATAAATAGAGAATGTTTGCATTGAAACTGGAATCCCTTTCGTTATATTCCTTCCATCTTGTAATTTTGTTTAAGAATGATCCTTTTTCAGAGAGTAGTTTCCCTTTCATTTTTTGAACTTATATGGAGGGTTTTCTCCCCTGCGAGGGTTATTATCTTAATCCTTTCAAAATTCCTGAAAGTATTTGGCTTTCTTTAAGCAACTTCCTTTTTCCATAGAGGCCTTTCTTTCTTGGCGTAATGTTGAGTTGCCATGCATTTGGGAAGGTGAAAGCCTTTCTCTTCTAGCGTACACGGGGGGTTTTTGAAACACCCTCCTTAGGGTGCCACATTTACATACTAAATATCCAAAGCTTAACAAAATGCGGAAAAGGTTTAATCTTGTTAAACGACGAATTTCAAATTCACTTTCTTAAAGGCATAAACTTTAAACAAGCATAAACATCACAGGACATAATTACAGAATAATACACACTAAAAAGGAATATACATACATAAATGGCATGGATCATAGTCCACCCAGATAAAAAAAACACAAGGTTTGAACTTTAAAAGACATATACAACTATTTAATGAAACATAAACTAGCCTAAGTCTATATGCCTAGGGAGTAGGGTGCCCCCTGGATCCTCCGTCGGACAGATCCCTCAGTCGGGGTAAGAGCTCGCGGACAAGTGTTCTAGCAGATGACACCATAGAGTCCTGATCCTCCCACGGGGTGTAATGCAAATCACCCCACAACTCCCTGATAGACATAAAGAACTCTAGATGCACCGAGACGTCAAGAGAAAAAAAGGATCCCCATCGCGGGTCCTATGAACAGATAGAGTTACATCTCCTACATATCTAACTCGTTCAGTATTCCAGTCGATACGCCAAGCATCTGTACCTCCATGGAACTGAACTCTAACAAAACCAACAAACTCTCTTCTAGCTACCATCACAAAAAATAAAAAAACAGGAAAGCTGCAGTCTTCTTTGTCTTCCTTTTAGTCTTTATCAACAAGTACACATAAAAATAGAATAACATAACAGAGAGGTGAGATTCCCTACATTGATACCAACATGGCAGCATAGAAATAGTAAAGAACAGTAATTGCAGTTATGGCATCAAACATCAGATAATTTAGCAGATATAAAAGGTCACAATGATAAATAGACAGATGATGTGTGTGAAACAACATCATGTTTTGTTCTTGTTTTGCATGCATTCTTGAGCATTTTAGGCATTTTAGTTTCCCTTTTGGTTTGTTTTCCCTTAGTTCGGATAACTGCGGTGTTTTTAGTGTTCTTGTGCAGGATTAATGTTGAATTGGCCTTGGATTGAATGGAATGATTGCATGTTTGAAGTTGGAGCTCAATGGATAGCAATAAAGGTGCAAAAAGGCCATTCCAGAGGGAACCACGGCCTGCCCGTGGTCTCTACCACGCCCATGGTTCGAGGGAATCAAGAAAATGCAGAAAACTGAAACAGACTCAATCACGGCCTGGCCGTGGTGGCCACCACGGCCGTGGTTGAGAGTCAGCATAAGAATTTTCATCTCGTAATCCGACCACGCCTAGCCGTGGTTCACACCACTAGTGGTTCGGGCGCGATGAGATTTTAGTTTTCTGTTTTATTTCTTTTGGGGGCTTTTAGCCCATAAAAACCCTAGGCTATAAATAGATGTTCTGATTGCTATTAGGGTATTCTATCTTGGATTGAAACCTAGTTCGAAAGGAGGCACGAAGGAGGCTTGATTTCTTGATCCTTCTTCTTCTTCTTCGATTGTTACGGGTTTGGGATGTTTTTAAGTTTGAATTCTGTTTTCTTCTTCTTGATGTCTGAGTAGTTACATTTGTTTCTAGGATTGGGCAATGCCCTTTGATACATTGATAATGATGAATTGACGTTGTTTCCCTTTTTATTGATCTCGATTGTTCGTTGATTCAATTCTTATTGCTTTTATTCATGTGAATTTGGTGGCCACTTATTTGTATCTCATAGGCATTTAGGGACGTACTGAGAGGTGAACCTAAGTGTTGGAACTATAAGAATTGAACTTAAGGTCTAAATTACGAGAATAGTTTTAGCTTTTCGAGGATTTAATGAATTACCACAAAGCGTAATGGGTTCGATTTAAATTCAATTACCACGAAAGTAGGAATTGGTTTAATTAGGCACGGATCTTGTATCTTGAAAGAGAACATTAACTAATTTTGGGTAATTCACCTTCAATTGAATTTGAGTTTTAATAAAAGGGTTGTCGATTAGGATTTGTCTTGTATTATTGTGGTATCCCAATCTTGGAAGCTTTCTTAAACCTGAAAACCCCCTTCTTGATAACTTGCTGTTTTTATTCTAAATTCTATCTTCTTGATTTTTATTTAATTGTTTTGTTACTACATATTTCTTAATAAACAATCACACTCTCTTTTGTTTAATTTAATTGAGTTAATTAATTAATTGGTATTCATAGACTCAGTCCCTGTGAATTCGATCTTTTATTACTTGACGATGAAACCGTACACTTGCGGATTTCACGCATCAAGTTTTTGGCGCCGTTGCCGGGGACTGTGTTTTTCTTGAATATCAATTTAATTTTTAATTTAATTATTTTAAACCTTTTTTTTTTTTACCATATTATTACGTTCTTATTTTCTCTTTGACTCTCTGCAGGTAATCTCTCTGGTTTATGCAAAGTATTAGACGTTTCAGGACTCTTATTGAAGCTGATTCTGAAATTGAAAGAACTTTTCATAGAAAGAGAAGACAACGAAGGCAAAGAGTGAGAGAAATATCTGAACCAACACTTGTCATGGCAGCAGCTGAGGATAACAAACCTTTAAAGGAGTATGCAGCCCCTAATGCTCGGGGTTTGCGATCTGGAATTGCTCGGCCAGACATTGAAGCCAGGCATTTCACCATACCTACTTCCTTATTATCTATGATAAGGCAAAACCAATTTGGAGGTTTATCATCGGAGGACCCAAATGATCATGTGGAGATGTTCTTAGAATTCTGTGAGACTCTAAAAATTGAAGGTGCCTCAGTTGATGCCATTCGCCTCTGGTTATTTCCATTATCATTAAGGGACAAGGCTAGAGCTTGGTTGAAATCAGTACCCACTGATACATTAACCACATGGAATCAATTGGAGCAAGCCTTTTTGGACAAATTCTTTCCACCTTCCAAGACTGCTCACCTAAGGACCCAAATCACAAGCTTTGTTCAGAAAGATGGAGAGTCATTGTCAGAAGCTTGGGATATATATAAGGCTTTGCTGGAAGCCTGCCCACACCACGGGTTAGAGAAGTGGTTGATCGTTCACACCTTCTACAATGGATTAGAATATTCTTCGAAGGTGTCTCTTGACTCACAGCGGTGGAGCTTTAATGAACAGAAGGTTGACGAAGCCTATGAGATTATTGAAAGTGTCGCAAAACCATCACCAATGGGCCGGTGAAAGAGGTAACAACCCGTGAAAGCTCTCGGAAGGTAAGTTTGAGGTAGATGGTGTTAGTTTAATTATGGCTAAGTTTGACTCATTGAATAAACATTTTGATAAGCTTGAAAAAGCTAGTGCTAATGCCATAAGTCTGCTAACATTTTTTGTGAGATTTGTGGAGTTCAGGGACATATGAGTGCGGAATGCCAAGTCCGAAAAGGGTTCCTCACATGGTGCACCTATGGAGCAAGTGGAATCCCGCCACAATTTCTATGACATTCCACCAAAGGTGCGCAATGATCCATATTCACAGACTTACAATCCCGGTTGGAGGTCTCATCCCAACTTCTCCTATCGGAACAATCAAAATCAAGCTGGACAAGGTAGTGCTCAACCCTCTATTGGATTCCCCCAGGTACAAAAGTCTAAACTCGAAACTCTCTTTGAAAATTTTGTAGAGAGTCAAACCAAGCAAAATGAAGAGTTTAGGCACCATGGTCAAGTTGTTAGTGAGGCCATTAGAGGGTTGTCAGCTAAGGTTGATAATTTGGCCATTCATAATAAGATGTTGGAAACCCATATTGCCCACCAAGCGAGCACTTCACATAGGCAACAAGGTAAGTTTCCTGGTCAACCAGAAATAAACCCAGGGAATGAACATTGTAAGGCTGTGAGTTTGAGGAATGGAAAGAAGTTAGAGAATCCCAAGGGTAAGGGGGAGAGTGACAAAGATGAGGGGACTGAGGAAAAAGAAACAACTTGGACACAACCCTTAGAAGAAAAAGAGACCAATGAGAAAGTGTCTAAGTATGTACCCCCTGAGCCATACCAACCCCCAGTGCCCTTTCCTTAAAGATTGGCCAAGGCCAAGCTAGATAAGCAGTTTGGGAAGTTCCTAGAGGTTCTTAAGAAATTATATATTAATGTACCCTTCACTGAGGCGTTAAAACAAATGCCTACCTATGCTAAGTTTCTTAAGGACATTTTGTCTAATAAGAGAAAGCTAGAGGAGTATGAGACCATAGCTTTAACTGAGGAGTGTAGTGCCTTAATTCAAAATAAATTGCCTCCTAAGTTAAAAGATCCAGGTAGCTTCTCTATTCCCTGTTTGATTGGTAATACTAATTTTGACAAAGCTCTGTGTGACTTGGGGGCTAGTGTTAGTCTTATGCCCCTTTCTGTGTGTAAGAAGTTGGAAGTGGGTGAGCTGAAACTCACAACAATCTCACTTCAATTAGCGGATCGGTCTGTCAAGTACCCCATAGGTATCTTGGAGGATGTTCCCATTAAGGTTGGTAAGTTTTACATGCCGGTGGATTTTGTTTGTTTGACATGGAAGTTGATGCTATAATGCCGATCATACTTGGGCGTCCATTCCTTGCCACTGGAAGGGCAATCATTGATGTCCACGAAGGGAAATTGACTTTGCGATTAAATGATGAGGAAGTAGTTTTTGATGTTTTTAAATCTGAAAATAATTCTAATTCCTCAAATTCATATAATCGCATAGATGCTACTAATGTTGTGGATAGTGTTGTGCTTTCAGGTATGCAGGAATTAGTGACTAATGCTATGCCCTGCAAGGAAGGACCTAAGAAGCAGAATGACAAGTGTGTCGAGAAGCATGAATTTAACATCGGGGATAAAGTTCTTCTTAATAACTCGCTTCTACGTTTCTGTCCTAATAAGTTATGGTCAAAATGGTCAGGACCATATGAGATTGTTCGAGTTTTATCCTACGGTGTGCTTGAGGTGAAGAAAGAAGGCCATAAACCTTTCATGATAAATGGCCAGAGAGTGAAACACTTTGAAGGAGTGGGGATTGAGCACTACTCCGTAGATTTCACCTGAGCACAGAAACCTGACCAAAGTCAAGCTAATGACTTTAAACAAGCGTTTCTTGGGAGGCAACCCATGTTATCTTGTTTTTCTGTTTTATTTCATCTTTTTATTTTAATTTTGTTTGTTAGATTGTTGTTTTGATGTTTGTCTTTTGGATTTTGTCTAGGTTTGACCCTTTTTGAAGCTAAATTTAGAAGAAGAGTGAAGTCAGAAGGTTCCACACCCAGCTCATGAAAAATTCCATGGCCATGGATTGAACACCAGAAGATTTTCCACCACCGCAGTGAGTTCTTTTCTTTTCTCCCTTCTCTTGTTATAGATTTTTACATTGGGGACAATGTAAGTTCTAAGCTTGGGGGGGTATTTTCATCTTCATTTTCTTATTTTCATTCTCATTAGTTTCATGCATTTTCATATCTTGTTTTGCATTGCATTTTCATGTTGCATTTTCACACCATCATATCTCTTGGGTTTTTGGTTGAACTTGTGCCCCTTTCTTTTGAGGATTTTGAGATGGTATTGATTTGGAACCCAATTTGTTGATTATTGTGATAGGCTACAGGCATTGTTTTAATTGATAGTAGAGGTGATCTTTTGATAGTTGATAATTAGCATATGTTCTCTGAATTTGTGCTTCTCATTGATTTTTTTTTAAAACCTCTAAATGTGAGTTTTGAGCCTATATGGGATGTATGCACTATATGATTTTTTGTTCCCATTCTTTGTGTTGAGTGATATTCCTCATTGATCATATGCTCTAGAACTTGATTTGAAACCTTTTTGAGGCAAAAATTTTGGTTGCATGCTTGAATATGATTAAGGCATCTTAGGTATTTTTCTGGCCTTCTGAATTTGTTACACTTTCATCCACTAGTTGTCCATTTTGAGCCTATTGCATAATTATTTTTCTTGATGCCTATGATGATACATTGTTGGTAATCATTTAGAATATTAAATGGAGCAATTTGGATTTGAAAGTTGTGTAAAGATGTGTTGGGAATTATATGTATTTGAGCTACCTCTTTCTAAAAAAAAAAAGAGAAAAAGAGAAAAGGAAAACAAAAGAAACATCATGAGTTGAAAGCTTGAAAAAGAGGAGAAAGAGGAGAAGGAAAAGCAAGGAAGAAATTTTTTTGAAATGTGGAGTTATGTTTTAGATTGAAAAATTGTCTTTACTCCATTTATGTTCTATTGGATTACTTGTGTTTATTGAAAATCTTGATTAGCCTTTGTCATACCTTCCTTTCTCTACCTTACCTATCATCATTCCCATGGCCTCATTACAACCCTTGAAAGATCTTTTGACTCTTGCATGCATGCTGATTATTAGTGAAAATTTGGTTTCTTATCAAGCATATGGAAGTGCATTTTCTTTGAAGGATTTTGAGCGCATTGTCTTCACCCTTAAACACTCTGAGTGTGGTTAATGGAGTGAACTTAATTCAATCAGTGAGGATGCATGATTTCTGAAAACTTAGCCTCTAATTGGACTTGATTTTGATTACCTCTCAGATTCTTTGGTTGCCTTAGCCTATTGCTTGGATATTATTTTCTCGGGTTCCTTATTCATTATTTTCTTTTGATCCCACTTCTTGGTTTGGCATTAATTTTTGATTGAGGACAAGCAAAGTCTTAAGCTTGGGGGGATTTGATGTGTGTGAAACAACATCATGTTTTGTTCTTGTTTTGCATGCATTCTTGAGTATTTTAGGCATTTTAGTTTCCCTTTTAGTTTATTTTTCCCTTAGTTCGGATAACTGCGGTGTTTTTGGTGTTCTTGTGCAGGATTAATGTTGAATTGGCCTTGGATTGAATGGAATGATTGCATGTTTGAAGTTGGAGCTCAATGGATAGCAATAAAGGTGCAAAAAGGCTATTCCAGAGGGAACCACGGCCTGCCCGTGGTCTCTACCACGGCCATGGTTCAAGGGAATCAAGAAAATGCAGAAAACTGAAACAGACTCAACCACTGCCTGGCCGTGGTGGCCACCACGGCCGTGGTTGAGAGTCAGCATAAGAGTTTTCATCTCAGAACCGACCACGGCCTGGCCGTGGTTCACACCACGGCCGTGGTTCGGGGCGCGCAGTAGATTTTAGTTTTCTGTTTTTATTTCTTTTGGGGGCTTTTAGCCCATAAAAACCCTAGGCTATAAATAGATGTTCTGATTGCTATTAGGGTATTCTATCTTGGATTGAAACCTAGTTCGAAAGGAGGCACGAAGGAGGCTTGATTTCTTGATCCTTCTTCTTCTTCTTCGATTGTTATGGGTTTGGGATGTTTTTAAGTTTGAATTCTGTTTTCTTCTTCCTTATGTCTGAGTAGTTACATTTGTTTCTAGGATTGGGCAATGCCCTTTGATACATTGATAATGATGAATTGACATTGTTTCCCTTTTTATTAATCTCGATTGTTCATTGATTCAATTCTTATTGCTTTTATTCATGTGAATTTGGTGGCCACTTATTTGCATCTCATAGGCATTTAGGGACGTACTGAGAGGTGAACCTAAGTGTTAGAACTATAAGAATTGAACTTAAGGTCTAAATCACGAGAGTAGTTTTAGCCTTTCAAGGATTTAATGAATTACCACAAAGCGTAATGGGTTCGATTTAAATTCAATTACCACGAAAGTAGGAATTGGTTTAATTGGGCACGGATCTTGTATCTTGAAAGAGAACATTAACTAATTTTGGGTAATTCACCTTCAATTGAATTTGAGTTTTAATAAAAGGGTTGTCGATTAGGATTTGTCTTGTATTATTGTGGTATCCCAATCTTGGAAGCTTTCTTAAACCTGAAAACCCCCTTCTTGATAACTTGCTGTTTTTATTCTAAATTCTATTTTCTTGATTTTTATTTAATTGTTTTGTTACTACATATTTCTTAATAAACAATCACACTCTCTTTTGTTTAATTTAATTGAGTTAATTAATTAATTGGTATTCATAGACTCAGTCCCTGTGGATTCGATCTTTTATTACTTGACGACGAAACCGTACACTTGCGGATTTCACGCATCAAGTTTTTGTTTGATGTGTGTGAAACAACATCAACAGACTATGCATATGTACAATGGACCAATTCCTACTCAATGGAGCTAAACACAAATTTGGAGAGAATGATCTAGAAGACATGTCTGTTTCTCGTCAACCTTAAGTTAAGTGCTATAGTTTCTCAATTTGTGCAACATGGCTTATACAAGACAGTCTACACTAGATCGTGAATAGAATAGTGCCTGGTCGAGATTGTTAGTGCGTTGCTCAGTCACCACAGCCCAGTGGAGCTACCAACTGGCCACTTGTGGGATACCCGCTCCTCGACGCCTCCAAGTTCAACAAGTGAACCACACTACGCAATTCGCACCCGTAGTAAAATGTAATTCAACTCCTAGGAAAAAAGCCTCAACCGACACTGTCGGTAAAATACATGATCATTGATTCAATGCATGCACACATAATAATATCATGATTTTCCATACTCATGAGCTACTAATGCGCCAAACTAGTCATCAACATCTCTGGGTCACATTCGAGATCCCGACAGCACACTGTTGTTATACTTAGTCATAAGGTATCGTTATTGCACAACATTCAGGAATCATCATTTTTAAATTACATGAAACATTATCACAAATTTTTCTAACATGTGAAACTTTTATTTCACTTTTAAGCTTAGTTTTAATCACAAAACTCTTCTAGCTAGGCTCCTCTAGGTAATACCTCCTAATATTTTTCTCACGAGGACAATAAAAAGAACTATATTGTCTTAATCTCATAGATTCTTTTCTTTTCCCTAAACCCTAAAAGTACTTAAGTTTTCATTATCTCTCTTTCAAACTTATTTTTCCACTCAAAGGCCGAAATCCCTCTCTTGTAAATGACTAAATCTTGTTTTATCCCTCCTTCCTTATTATAAATCCTCAATCTCATTTCCTTTCTCACCTAAGCATCTAAGTTCTAAATCAACACAAAGTTTTGCCTTGGATACCCTATTTAGGGTCTCTTGGCCAAGAGCCCTAAGGTCCTTGGACCTCAAAATTTTCATCTTCAATAACACTCTTCCAAGCAAACAACATATTCCAATCATCAAAATTTTCTATCCTACCAAGATTATGTACAACATTAAGCCATAAAATCATATAGGGCAAATAATTACAAAATCACCAAAAGTCAATACAATCAAGTGAATAATCCTCACATGGATCCTTCATTTTCAATACAACAATACGTTTCTTACCACCATGAAAGGTTGATGAGAGTAATCTCCCTCTTACCTTAGATGATGACCAACCACTTCTTGGGTGCCTTCTTGAATAAACTTTTTCTTCCAAGAGGCTCTTGAAAAACAAAAATAACATACCAAAGATCAACATCTAAGGTTTGGAAAGAATGACCATGGATCAAAATCATGGTCTTAGAAAGAAGAAAAAGAAAATAAGAATGAAAATGGAGGAATTTCACCTTGAAGCTTTCAAGCCCTAACTTGAAGAAACACTTGAAAATGGATGAACAAGACCAAGATCACAACATCAAAGTGTTTTAGAAAGAGGTTTGGATTCAAGAAATGTGGATGGTTGAAATTAAAGAAGATTGGAGAGTGGGTTGAGGGGGTGTGGTTGTGAGTTTGGTGGAGAGAAAATGAGAGAAAAAGTGAGAGAGAAAAGGTGTGTCACTTTTCAGTTGATGAGAGATGAATGAAAAATGATAAAAATGAGTTTAATGAAGCTTACTCCAGAAGCCTCTTTGGCTCCCTTGGCTGTGCACTTCACCTTGGGAGGGTGTCCAAAGCTACTCCAACAAGCTTCCTCAAAGCTTCCTTAGGAAGCTTCCTCCCTTGGTCCAAAAAATCAAAAGGTGATGTCATGTGAGTGATGTCACATGGATGATGTCATAAATGTGACTAGATATAAACAATCTACTAGATCTTTACTAAAAGCTATTATCCAATGGACAAAAATTATAGTTAACAAAACCGGTACCCATTGTCCAATGGATTATAGAACGTACCCAAATTTTATCTGCTAAATAAAATCTCAGACAATGAAAACTTCAAAAACTGTCCCCAATTTCGGGTTTAGTAAGATCCCTGGCCCTGTTTCAACAGTCTAAAATTTTCTAAAAATAATATTAAAATAATCAAAATAAGCCAAATAATTCATAAAATCCATAAAAATTCACAAAAATAATAAAATTCACAACATCACATAAATCATTGATAAACCAAAAACAAAAGAAAATTAGGGCATTACAACTCTCCCATTCTAAAAAGAATTTCGTCCTCGAAATTGATCATACCTTAGAACAAATACAGATATTGTTATCTTATTTTGCCTTTTAGCTCCCATGTTGCATCTCTAGTCACATCATTCCAGATTACTTTTATCAATGCAATTTCCTTGCCTCTGAGTTGCTTTACTATCCTATCATCAATCTTAATAGGAAGTGTTTCATAGGTCAAGTTCTCATTTAGTTGTACTGCATCCGGTTCTATAACATAGGCTGGATCAGGAATATACTTTCGTAATTGAGACACATGGAAAACATTATGAAGGTTGGCAAGAAAAAGGTGGTAAATCTATTTGGTAGGCTACCGGACCTATCCGACGAAGAATTTGATACGGTCCAATGAATTTAGGAGTGAGTTTTCTAGATTTAATAACCCTTCCGACACCAGTCATAGGTATAACTCTCAAGAACACATGCTCACCTTCCTCAAATTCAAGAGGTCGCCGTCTCTTGTCGGTCCAAATGGCATTATGTCATGTAAGGCCACATTCGTAGGAAAAAAACTACCAATCCATCCTAGTTCATTAGCATCTAATATACCACATCATCACTCGTTACATATTAAGTGATACAAACACCACAATAAGTGGCCCTAGGTGCTAGATACTTACCTAAGGCAAACCATTTATCTTGGATGCTGAAAGGACTAAGTTTTCCAATACATGCTACGTGATAATTTCCCTCTTGAAATATCCTTATTTGTATCTTAACACACTTTAGAAAATATTCATAAATGGTTCCAACTAGTTGGAAACATCAAAACATCAAAAATCACATTTTTTACATTTTTTGGAACTCACGCCGTGGCACGGCCTTAGCATGCTGTGGCGACCTGCTCTCGGGTGCCCAAGTGATGCACCTCACACCTTAGCGCAGGCCTCTCACGTCGCGGTGTGCTGCTCTCTAGTTTTCATGCCTCGGCGTGGTGCATTCCACGCCATGGAGTAAACAGCAGAAACTAGGTTTTGTAGAACTGTTCACTGTTCCATTAGTCTTCTTCATGAGATTTGGCTATTCCAAAATAGTTTCTAAGTAATTCTAAGTCCCTAATCAGTTCATTAACACATAGGAATCATTAATCACCAACTTAAAACAATAAATTGGATTATGAACCAAAATCACACATACTTGACCTAAAACCTCTCTTTTGGGCATCAATGGTCTAAATGAGATGTTATAAGTTTCTAACTCAAACTTATGCTATGAACAAGTCATAAACAACCATAGAAACGCATTCAAGCAAGTAAAACACATCAAACACCTCTAAAATTCATTTTGGCCTACCATACACCAAGAGTGCATAAATGGAGAAAGTGAACAATAGAAGTGAAAAGAGTTCTAATCCCATACCTTGGTAGTTGAAAATGGTGATTCAAACTTAGGATGATCACACCTTGGATTTCCCTTTGGCTTTCCTCTTTTTCTCCTCCTCTTCTTTCTCCTTTCTTTCCTCTTATTTCCTTTGCTCTTGCATGTTTTCTATTTTTGAAATGTGTAGCCAAAGAACCGTGAAAGAAAGCTTAAAAAAAGGCTTCCAAAAGACTCATTAGGCCCTTAAGGTCATAACTGATAAATCTCGATCTGCTATAAACACTTAGATTAAGCTAAATCAAGATTTTTAGCTTCCAACAACATTAAAATAAATACTAAGATTCATTAAAATTGTTGTTTCATGATTATCTTATTTTTTTTATATCTACTACTAGTCAAACCGGCATAAAATGCACAACCAGTATGCCTAAAAATGCCAAACTAACTCAAATTTCCTTGAAACTTTAACCACATCTTATTTCATACATTTGTGACCTAAAAATAAATTATCCATATTCATTTCCCTCATCTAAGCAATTTATGCTATTATCTAAGTAATTTTAAGCTATTTTTTACCTTCTGGGTTGCAACAAAATGCCTAAACTAACTTAGTTTGTTACAAAATTAAACAGGCATGTTAAGCAAGTCACATGCTACCTTTGTATACATATACAAGTCTAACATGTCATTAAGGAAAAAATTATGGTCTTGCCTAGGGTCTAGGATGAATTTGAGGGGCTGGATATGTTCTTCATGTGGTTTTATTTTGCTTGATGACACTATTTGAAGGTAGATCTATCTTAAAGCTGGCACCTTTGGCCATTAAAGTTAAATTTCCATCTTATTTTGGGATTCTATTACTTAACGTTGCTGTTGGTGGTTCAAATGGGTAATATAAATGCTTGCATGTTGTGTTCCTTCTCATTCAAAAGCTATTTGGGTTTTTAAATGTCATTGTTTGGGAAAAAAAATAAGGAATCTTGATGTTTTTGGTGTTGGAAGTGTAACACCCCAATTTTTTATTTTTTTTTATATTTCTGAGTTTTATAATTTTTGGGAATTTACATGAATTTTTGAGAATTTTTAATTTATTTCGATTATTTTAATATTATTTTGGATTGTGTGTGTGTTTGAGGCGGGACCGGAAAAATAAAAATTTTTCTTGGACCAGAAAGTTTTAGACTGTTAATGCGGGGCTGGGGAAACTTACTAAACCCAAAATCAGGAACAGTTGACGAAAATTTATTGTATTTGAGTTTTCTATTATCTATTGGATAATGTTATTATCCATTGGGTAATGTTTTTATTTATTGTGTAATGTTATTATCCATTGAACAATAACTAGTAGTAGCTATTATCCATTAGGTAATAGTTTCTAAAAATATCTTTTGAAAAATATCTTGATATTAGTCAATTAAAGAGGCTATGACTTTTATGATGGAACAATAGAAAACAAGATTGGAGGAGAAGCTTTGCATATCTACCCTTAATCTAATCAATGGTGGTGAGGGCAAGCTTAGTGAAGAAGCTTTGGATGTCTACCATTGATCTAATCAATGGTTGTGAGGGCAAGCTTAGTGAAGAAACTTAGGATATCTACCCTTGATCTAATCAATGGATGAGAAGAGTTAAGTGTAAACTTAGTGGAGAAATTTTGGATATCCACCTTTGATTTAACCAATGGTTGTGATGGCTTGTAGCAAAATAAAATATCTCTTTCTCTCTCCATGAAGACCCACGGCCATAAGGCTCAAAAAGTGACCAAAGTTGATTTTTATATCACATTTCTAAAAGCTATCATCTTTTCTCTAAAAGCTAAGTACCATTTTCTCTCATTTTCTCTCCCTCATCTCACGGCCTTCTTTCCCAAAACCACTCTCCAATCTCTCATAATTCAAGCTAACTACATCACTTAATCCTAAACATTATTCTAAGCAACTTTCATGTTGTGATCAAGACCTAATTCCATCATCTTCAAGCTTGATTTTTGGATTCAAGTTTTAGAGTTTCAAGGTAAAGATCTTGAAATTTGATTTCTTATTTGATTCTTGAAATTCTAAGACCATATTTGATCTATAGTTGTCTTACTAGCCTTGGATGTTAATAAGTTTGTGTTTACTTTTGTTTTTAAGACTCACTTGGGGAAGAAAGTTGATAGAAAGGATCAAACAAGGAGCTTGGGAAGCTACATCTAAGGTAAGAGGGGGATTAACCTCATCAACCACTTATGGTGGTGAGGGATGAATTTGTTTGTAGGTGATGAATCCATGTGAGGATTTATTCACCATCTTTGTATAATTTTGTGGTTTGTGTTTATATGCTTTATGTGATTTTATTGCTTTGATATTATGCATAAACTTGTTATAGAATGATTGTGATGCTTAAATCTATCTTGTATGTTATAATTTTGTTAAAAAGAAAAACAATTTTTGGTTCCAAAGACCAAGAGGCTCACGACCACTTTGCCCACAAATGGGTAATTTTATGCAAAAGTGGCTTGTTAAATGTTAACCTAGATGATTAAGGGACTAAATAAGGTTTAAGGCTTTTGCAAGTTAAAAAGTTGATGAACAAACCTTATTATTCATAAAGGAATCGATTTTTTGCTTCAATTATAGAAATAAGTTAGAAAGATGATTTAAAATTTGAAGCATTTTATTTAATAGAATTTTTATTTGGAATGATGAAAATGATTTATTAATTGTAAATTTAGTTGTTTGTTGATAATTAATTTGATTAAGGAATTACAAAATTAAAAATGGAAATGAAAATATTTTTGTCACTAATTAAGAAGTGATTTTCAATCATTATAGTGAATTTAGGACTAAGGAGTAATTTGGGAATTTCAAGCATTTTAGTTAAATGAATTTTTAATAAATCAAATGGAAAAGGATTTGATTTAAAATTTAAAATAATATAGATTTTGAGAATAATGTAAGGTTTGGAAAAATATCGAAAAATATTATTCAAAAGAGTTTTAGCAAGAAAATAATTCTTAAGGATATTTTGGAGTTTAAAATATATTTATTTAAGAAAGTTTTATTAAAAGTAAAGATTAAAGATTTTGAGATATCTTGAATTAGTTTAGAAATATTATTTAAAGGTGATTTATAAAGGAAATAATGGAATTAAAGTCCAATTTTGATATTAAATGAGAAAAGTTTAAATTTGAGCTTAGAATATTGAGAAAATATTTTACGAGATTGAAAATACATAAAAAAACTCTTATGCGATTTAAAAATGATGATTTTTAGCTACGTGATTAAGAAAATATTTTAAAATCTCTATACGATTGAGAAAACATTGAAAAATTGTTACGCGATTTGAAAACGTAACAAAAGTGTTACGCGATTGTGAAAATGCGATAAAATGTCACGCGATTGAGAAATACAGTAATTTGTTGTCGGGCTAATGTATTGAACCCAGATATATAAACATATGGTTATAGCCGATAAAGGTTTGTAATATGTATAAAGTCATTAATCATGCATTATTTGTCATTCGGTGTCTGTTAAGGCTATTGTTGCCTAGGAGTTGAATTACACCTTGGGCGGGTGCAAATTGCGTAGTGAAAGTCTATAATGAATCTTGGAGACGTCGGGACACGAAATTCCACATATGGTCAGTTAGAAAGCGCTACTGTGCTGTGACAACTGATGCAAACGTACCAACGATCTTGATGAATCACTATTCCTATTCCCGATCTGACGTAGAATGTCTAATATAATGTCTGATGTACGCATTAAAAAATTATAGCACTTGGCCTGAGGCGGCCGACATACAAACATATCTTCTGGATCATTCTCTCTGAAATTGTGTTTAGCTCCATGGAGTAGGAAAAGGGTGTGTTGTGCATAAACATGGTCAATATACTTATTTTGTGGTATGATTAATATTCATGATTGTTGTGATATACATTGTTAAATTATGTGTTAGTTAATAACATGATTATACCTGTTATTTGTGATATTGTTGTATGTGAATGGCCTTATTGTCATTATTGTTTCTTTGCTGCCATGATGGTATTGATGTAGGGGATCTTACCTCTTTATTGTATTGTTATGTCTGTTTCTGTTTTATGCTTACGTCTATGAAGACTGCGATGACGACAAGAAGGGATCTGCTAGGTTTGTTTAGACTACAATTTCTTGAAGGCACTAATGCTTGGTGTGTCCATTGGGACACAGAGCATATAGAGTATTGTGGTGGCATTACTCTATTTGTAAGTAGGACCCAACATGGAGTCACTACTTCTTCTTTTACTGTTGCATACGTAGAGTTTGTTTTACCTATTAGGGAGTTGTGGAATGATTTTCACTATACTCCTAGGGAGGACTCCGAGATATCTTTTGCTCGGATTTCTATCTGTCCAGACATTCCGGGCTAGGGAATTTGTCTTCTGAGGAGGATTCTTTTTTTTGGATGTTGTGAATTTGGGCCAGTCTATGTTGGTTATGTTAGACATTTTATGTTTTGGGTATGTAAGTATAATGTACGTATGGTTGTAGTAAACTTTATTTATATGTAAAGTATATTATTCAGTTTTATGTCTTGTGGCTCTATAATTCGGTAAGTTTATGTTATTTGCGAAAAAGGAATTTTGAAACCCGTATTACTATAATATTAAATATTTTATAACTTGGGTAAAGAATTAAAAGGCGTTGGTCTGAAAATGTGATACCCTAAGGAAGGTGTTACATTAGTTAGTATCAGAACCCAAGTTCGAGTCTTTTGGGTTTGTGGGTAGGTTTGCTTGTTTGTGCTGTGTGTTTCTCTGACACCGAACATAGAGATATATTGTTTGGTTTCCAAAAGGAGACAACCTTATTTGAAATGGTTATATTTAGTTTTCGTTGTATTGTGGTTAGTTCGACGTTGAAGAAAGGAAATGCTTCGTGGTAGACATACACATGTGGCTCGTGGTAAACGAACGAAGGTGGATGCGAGATATGACAATGATGATATGGCTGCAGCTACGATAACAATGCAAAAGATAGCTGTGATAGCAATGCAAAAGATGGCTGACGTGATTGTACAACAAAATCAAAGGGCTGCTCAGCAGTAGGAAGGGATAGCTAAGGCTCAAAATCTGTTAGAGTTGAATTAATCTCAGAGTACAAGACCCCATAACTTTGGACCAACTAGGTTCCAAAAAGGGAGAAAATGTAGTGTCAATCGATTCCAGCGGAAATTGTATTTACAACCATCGGGGAATCAACAACAACAATGAACAAATGAAGGAAGTACTAGTGGCAGTAATTCTAGGCAGACCATGAAGTTTTTACCATGTTGTAAGAAGTGTGGAAACGGCCATTTGACGAAGGAATGTAGGAGCAAGGAAAGGATTTGTTTCAAGTGCGGGAACCTAGACATTTTCTTAGAGACTGTACTAAATCAAAGATGTAACCTTCCGTGAGTAACGTACGTGCGACAAGATCTCAAGCAGGAGGAAAAGTCTATACATTGAGTGGAGCAGAAGCCTCCCAATCTGAAGATCTTATTGAGGGAGATTGTGCAATAGCAAGAAATCCTTTAACTGTACTATATAACTCGCAAGGTAGCCCATTCTTTTATGGCCTGTGACTGTGTGAACCATTTGGGTTTGTTTGTGTTTTCATTTCCTTTTGACTTGAATGTTACTACTTCTAAACTTGCTATTACTACTCAAGCCTGTTTAAAACTATTCTATTATTATTTGAGATCGAAACTTTTCTGTTGATTTGATTTGTCTACTTCTTTCACAAATAGACAAAATCTTAGGGAAGGTTTGGTTACTTTCTAACCATATCCTGTTATATTGTTTCAATAAAACTTTAGTGTTCCCTGAGACTGAGATTTTTCGATTTGAATCCAGAAAGTTTACTCCTAAATTTATTGGACCATATTAAAATTCTTTGTTGGATAGGCCCGGTAATCTACCAAATAGTCTTATCACTTTTCTTTCTAACCTTCATGGTGTCTTCTATATATTTCAATTGAGAAAATATATTCCTGATTCAGCCTATGTCACAGCACTAGATACAGTACGATTAAAAAGAGAACTTGATCTATAAGACATTTCCTATTAAGATTAAGGATAAGCGAGTGAAATAACTCGGAGAAATTACCTTGGTGAAGGTAATCTCGAACGATGTGATGAGAGATACAACATGGGAACTAGAAAACCAAATGAAGGGAGTTATTGTTCTCTCCAAGATCGGTTTATGTTCTAGTTATCATCAGATTCACGTGAAAGTAGAAGATATTCTAAGACAGTTTTTCAGACGCGTTATGGGCGCTACGAGTATTTAGTAATGCCATTCAGGGTAACAAATGCCCCTGCGATATTCATGAATTACATGAATAGGATTTTTCATTCTTATTTAGACAGATTTGTCATTGTCCTCATTGACGACATTCTGATATATTCTCGAAGTCCGGACGAACATGCTGAACATCTCAGTGTGGTTATTCAGATTCTGAAGGAGAAGAAGGTATACGTTAAACCGTCCAAGTGTGAATTCTAGTTAAAGAAAGTTCAACTTTTGGGTTTAGGTTGTGTGTTGATACTAAATAGAAAGGTTGATTCAAGTGTAGATCGGCAACATTGTTGGACTGCATGGTGTACCCTCTAGCATTATTTCTGATAGAGATCCAAGGTTATGTCAAGGTTTTGGCAAAGTTTGCAAGAGGCAATGTGAACAAAACTTCATCTAAGTACTGCTTATTATTACAAACAAATAGCCAATCAGAGAGTATAATTCAGTTGCTGGAAGATTTGTTAAGAGCTTATGTGTTAGAACAATTAGGAGGTTGGGATGAATTCTTATCTCTGATAAAATTCACCTACAATAATAGTTACTACTCAAGCATAGGGGTGGTACCCTATGAGACGTTGTATGGACGACAATGCAAAACACTTTTGTGTTGGTATCAAGATGGGGAATGTTTTGCGTTAGGACCTGAGCTTATACAACAAATGATGGAGAAAGTAAAAATGATTCAGGAAAAGATGCGGATAACTTAGACTCGACAGAAGAGCTATTTTGACAAATGAAGGAGTAATATCCACATTTGTTTTAAAAATGTAAGAAAAATTTCGAGGATGAAATTTTTATTAGAAGGGGAGAGTTGTAACACCCCGATTTTTTATTTTTCTTGATATTTATGAGTTTTATAATATTTAGAAATTTTTATGAATTTTTGGAAATTTTTAATTTATTTTGATTATTTTAATATTATTTTAGATTGTGTGTGTGTTTGAGGCGGCCCAAAAAAATAAAATTTTTTCCTAGACCAGAAAGTTTCAAACTGTTAATGCAGGGCCAGGGGAACTTACTAAACCTGAAACCGGGAACAGTTGATGGAAATTTTCTGTATTTGAGTTTTGGATTATCCATTGGATAATATTATTATCCATTTGGTAATGTTTTTATTTATTGTGTAATGTTATTATCCATTGGACAATAACTAGAAGTAGCTATTATCCATTGGGTAATAGTTTCTGAAAATATCTTTTAGAAAATATCTTTTGGAAAATGTCTTTTGGAAAATATCCTGAGATTATTCAATTAAAGAGGCTATGACTTTTATAATGGACCAAAAGAAAACAAGCTTGGAGGATAAGCTTTGCATATCCACCCTTGATCTAATCAATGGTGGTGAGGGCAAGCTTAGTGAAGAAGCTTTGGATGTCCACCATTGATCTAATCAATGGCTGTGAGGGCAAGCTTAATGAAGAAGCTTAGGATATCTACCCTTGATCTAATTAATGGATGAGATGAGTTGAGTGTAAGCTTAGTGGAGAAGTTTTGGATATCCATCTTTGATTTAACCAATGGTTGTGATGGCTTGCAGCAAAACAAAATATCTCTTTCTCTCTCCATGAAGGCCCATGACCATAAGACTCAAAAAGTGACCAAAGTTGATTTTTATATCGAATTTCTAAAAGCTATCATCTTTTTTTCTAAAAGCTAAACATCATTTTCTCTCACTTTCTCTCAATTTCTCTCCCTCATCTCACAGCCCCAAGACCACTCTCCAATCTCTCATAATTCATGCCAACTACATCACTTAATTCTAAACATCATTCTAAGCAACTTTCATGTTGTGATCAAGACCTAATTCCATCATCTTCAAGCTTGATTTTTGGATTCAAGTTATAGGGTTTCAAGGTAAAGATATTGAAATTTGATTTCTTATTTGATTCTTTAAATTTTAAGACCATATTTGATCTATGGTTATCTTACACTAGCCTTGGATGTTAATAAGTTTGTGTTTACTTTGGTTTTTAAGACTCACTTGGTGAAGAAAATTGATAGAAAGGATCAAACAAGGAGCTTAGGAAGCTACATCTAAGGTAAAAGGGAGATTAACCTCATCAACCACTTATGGTGGTAAGGGACGAATTTGTTTGTAGGTGATGAATCTATGTGAGGATTTATTCACCATGTTTATATAATTTTTTGGTTTGTGTTTATATGCTTTGTGTGATTTTATTGCTTTGATATTATGCATGAACTTGTTATAGTATGATTGTGATGCTTAAATCTATCTTGTATGTTATAATTTTGTTAAAAAGAAAAACAATTTTTGGTTCCAAAGACCAAGAGGCTCACGGCCACTTTGCCCACAAATGGGTAATTTTATGCAAAAATGGCTTGTTAAATGTTAACCTAGATGATTAAGGGACTAAATAAGGTTTAAGGATTTTGCAAGTTAAAAAAGATGATGAACAAACTTTATTATTCATAAAGGACTCGAATGATGGCTTCAATTATAGAAATAAGTTAGAAAGATGATTTGAAATTTGATGCATTTTATTTAATAGAGCTTTTAGTTGGAATGATGAAAATGATTTATTAATTGTAAATTTAGTTGTTTATTGAGAATTAATTTGATTAAGGAATTACAGAATTAAAAATGGAAGTGAAAATATTTTTGTCACTAATTAAGAAGTGATTTTTGGCTATTATAGTGAATTTAGGACTAATGAGTAATATTGGGATTTCAAGCATTTTAGTTAAATGAATTTTTAATAAATTAAATGGAAAAGGATTTTATTTAAATTTTAAAATAATATAGATTTTGAGAATAATGTAAGTTTTGGAAAAATATTAGAAAATATTATTCAATAGAGTTTTAGCAAGAAAATAATTCTTAAGGATATTTTGAAGTTTAAAATATTTTATTTAAGAAAGTTTTATTAAGAGTGAAGAACAAAGATTTTGAGATATCTTGAATTAATTTAGAAATATTATTTAAAGGTGATTTATTAAGGAAATAATGGAATTAAAGTCCAATTTTGATATTAAATGAGAAAAGTTTTAATTTGAGCTTAGAATATTGAGAAAATGTTTTACGCGATTGAAAATACATAGAAAAACTCTTACACGATTTAAAAACGATGATTTTTAGCTACGCAATTACGAAAATGTTTTAAAATCTCTACGCGATTAAGAAAATGTTGAAAAATTATTACGCGATTTGAACATGTAACAAAAATGTTACGTAATTGTGAAAATGCGATAAAAATGTTACGCAATTGAGAAATACAGTAATTTGCTATCGAGTTAATGTATTGAACCCAGATATATCAAATGTATGGTTATAGCTTGTAAAGGCTTGTAATATGCATAGAGTCATTAATCATGCATTATTTGTCAGTCGGTGTCTGTTAAGGCTATTGTAGCCTAGGAGTTGAATTACACCTTGTGCAGGTGCGAATTGCGTAGTGAAGGTCTATAATGGATCTTGGAGGCATCGGAACGCGAAATTTCATATATGGTCAGTTAGAAAGCGCTACTATGCTGTGGCAACTGATGCAAATGTACTAACGATCTTGACGAATCACTATTCCTATTCCCGATCTAACGTAGAATGTCTAGTATAATGCCCGATGTACACATTGAAAAATTATAGCAGTTAGCCTGAGGCGGCCGACATATAGACATATCTTATGGATCATTCTCTCTGAAATTGTGTTTAGCTCCATGGAGTAGGAAAATGGTGCATTGTGCATAAACATGGTCAATATACTTATTTTTGTGGTATGATTAATATTCATGATTGTTGTGATATACATTGTTAAATTATCTGTTAGTTAATAACATGATTATACCTGTTATTTGTGATATTGTTGTATGTGAATGGCCTTATTGTCATTATCGTTTCTTTGCTGCCATGATGGTATTGATGTAGGGGATTTCACCTCTTTATTGTATTGTTATGTCTATTTCTGTTTTATGCTTATGTCTGTGAAGACTGCGATGACGGCAAGAAGGGATCTGCTAAGTTTGTTTAGACTACAGTTTCTTGATGGCACTAATGCTTGGTGTGTCCATTGGGATACAGAGCATATAGAGTATTGTGGTGACATACTCTATTTGTAAGTAGGACCCAACATGGAGCCACTACTTCTTCTTTTACGTTTGCATACATATCAGGGAGTTGTGGAATGATCTTCACTATACTCCTAGGGAGAACTCCGAGATATCTTTTGCTCGGATTTCTATCTGTCGAGACATTCCCGACTAGGGAATTTGTCTTCTGAGGAGGACTCTTTTTTTTGGATGTTGAGAATTTGGGCCAGTCTAGGTTAGTTATGTTAGACGTTTTATGTTTTGGGTATGTAAGTATAATGTACGTATGGTTGTAGTAAACATTATTTATATGTAAAGTATATAATTCAGTTTTATGTCTTGTGTCTCTATAATTTGGTAAGTTATGTTATTTGCGAAAAAGGAATTTTGAAACCCGTATTTCTATAATATTAAATATTTTATAACTTGGTTAAAGAATTAAAAGGAATTGATCTGAAAGTGTGATACCTTAAAGAGGGTGTTACATTAGTTGGTATCAGAGCCCAAGTTCGAGTCTTTTGGGTTTGTGGGTAGGTTTGTCTTGTTTGTGCTGTGTGTTTCTCTGACACCAAACACAAAGATATTTTGTTTGGTTTCCGAAAGGAGACAACCTTGTTTGAAATGGTTATATTTAGTTTTCGTTGTATTATGGTTAGTTCGACGTTGAAGAAAGGAAATGGTTCATGGTAGACATACGCATGTGGCTCGTGGTAAACAAACGAAGGTGGATACAAGATGTGACAATGATGATATGGCTGCAGCTGCGATAGCAATGCAAAAGATAGCTGTGATAGCAATGCAAAAGATGGCTGACGTGATTGTATAACAAAATCAAAGGGCTGCAAAGCAGCTGGAAGCAATAGCCGAGGCTCAAAATCTGTTAGAGTTGAATCAATCTCAGAGGACAAGACCCTGTAACTTTGGACCAACTAGGTTCCAAAAAGGGGGAAAATGTAAGGTCAATCGATTCCAGCAGAAATTGTATTTACAACTATCAGGGAATCAACAACGAACAAATGGAGTAAGTACTAGCAGCAGTAATTCTAGGCAGACCATGAAGTTTTTACCATGTTGTAAGAAGTGTGGAAATGACCATTTGACGAGGGAGTGTAGGAGCAAGGAAAGGATTTGTTTCAGGTGCAGGAGACCTGGACATTTTCGTAGAGACTGTACTAAATCAAAGATGGAACCTTCCGTGAGTAACATACATGCGACAAGATCTCAAGCAAGAGGAAGAGTCTATACATTGAGTGGAACAAAAGCATCCCAATCTGAAGATCTTATTGAGGGAGATTGTGCAATAGCAAGAAATCCTTTAACTGTACTGTATGACTCACGAGGCAGCCAATTCTTTTATGGCCTGTGACTGTGTGAACCATTTGGGTTTAGTTGTGTTTTCATTTCCTTTGACTTGAATGTTACTACTTCTAAACTTATTATTACTACTCAAGCTTGTTTAAAACTATCTTATTATTATTTGAGATTAGAACTTTTTTCTGTTGATTTAATTTGTCTACTTCTTTCACAAATAGACAAAATCTTAGGGACGGTTTGGTTACTTTCTAACCATATCCTGTTATATTGTTTCAATAAAACTTTAGTGTTCCCTGAGACTGAGATTTTTTGATTTAAATCCAGAAAGTTCACTCCTAAATTTATTGGACCATATCAAAATTCTTTGTTGGATATGCCTGGTAATCTACCAAATAGTCTTATCACTTTTCTTTCTAACCTTCACAGTGTCTTCCATATATTTCAATTGAGAAGATATATTCCTGATTCAGCCCTTGTCATAGCACCAGATACAGTACGATTAAAAAGAGAACTTGATCTATAAGACATTTCATGTTAAGATTAAGGATAGGCGAGTGAAACAACTCAGAGAAATTGCCTTGGTGAAGGTAATCTGGAACGATATGACAGGAGATACCACATGGGCACTAGAAAACCAAATAAAGGGAGTCGTTGTTCTCTCTAAGATCGGTTTGCGTTCTGGTTATCATCAGATTCACGTGAAAGTAGAAGATATTCCAAGACATTTTTTCGGACGCGTTACGGGCACTACGAGTATTTAATAATGTCGTTCAGAGTAACGAATGCTCCTGCGATATTCATGAATTACATGAATAGGATTTTTCATCCCTATTTAGGCAGATTTGTCATAGTCCTCATTTAAGACATTCTGATCTATTCTCGAAGTCCGGAGGAACATGCTGAACATTTCAATGCTGTTCCTCAGATTCTGAAGGAGAAGAAGTTATACGTTGAACCGTCCAAGTGTGAATTCTGCTTAAAGAAAGTTCAACTTTTGGGTTTAGGTTGTGTGTTTATACTAAATAAAAATGTTGATTCAAGTGTAGATCGGCAACATTGTTGGACTGCATGGTGTACCCTCTAGCATTATTTCTGATAGAGATACAAGGTTATGTCAAGGTTTTGGCAAAGTTTGCAAGAGGCGATGTGAACAAAACTTCGTCTATATTCTGCTTATTATCTATAAACATATGGCCAATCAGAGAGTATAATTCAATCGCCGGAAGATTTATTAAGAGCTTGTGTGTTAGAACAATTAGGAGGTTGGGATGAATTTTTATCTTTGATAAAATTCACCTACAATAACAGTTACTACTCAAGCATAGGGATGGTACCCTATGAGACATTGTATGGACGACGATGCAAAACACTTTTGTGTTGATATCAAGAGGGGGAAAGTTTCGCGTAATGATTCAGGAAAAGATACGGATAACTCAGACTCGACAGAAGAGCTATTCTGACAAATGAAGGAGTAATATCCACATTTGTTTTAAAATGTAAGAGAAATTTTAAGGATGAAATTTTTATTAGAGGGGGAGAGTTGTAACAACCCGATTTTTTATTTTTCTTAATATTTATGAGTTTTATAATATTTGGAAATTTTTGTGAATTTTTAGAAATTTTTAATTTATTTTGATTATTTTAATATTATTTTGGACTCTATGTGTGTTTGAGGCGGCCCGAAAAAATAAAATTTTTTCCTGAATCAGAAAGTTTCAGACTGTTAATGCGGGGCCGGGGGAACTTACAAAATCCAAAACCCGGAACAATTGATGAAAATTTTCTATATTTGAGTTTTCAATTATCCATTGGATAATGTTATTATCCATTGGGTAATGTTATTATCCGTTGGGTAATGTTTTTATTTATTGTGTAATGTTATTATCCATTGGACAATAACTAGAAGTAGCTATTATTTATTGGGTAATAGTTTCTAAAAATATCTTTTAGAAAATATCTTTTGAAATATATCTGGAGATTAGTCAATTAAAGAGGCTATGACTTTTATGATGGACTAATAGAAAACAAGTTTCGAGGATAAGCTTTGCGTATCCACCCTTGATCTAATCAATGGTGGTGAAGGCAAGCTTAGTGAAGAAGCTTTGGATGTCCACCATTGATCTAATTAATGGTTGTGAGGGCAAGCTTAGTGAAGAAGCTTATGATATCTACCCTTGATTTAATCAATGGATGAGATGAGTTAAGTGTAAACTTAGTGGAGAAGTTTTGGATATCCACCATTGATTTAACCAATGGTTGTGATGCCTTGTAGCAAAACAAAATATCTATTTCTCTCTCCATGAAGGCCCATGACCATAAGGCTCGAAAAGTGACCAAAGTTGATTTTTATATCGTATTTCTAAAAGCTATCATCTTTTCTCTAAAAGCTAAACACCATTTTCTCTCACTTTCTCTCATTTTCTCTCCCTCATCTCACAACCTTCTTACCCAAAACCACTCTCCAATCTCTCATAATTCATGCCAACTACATCATTTAATCCTAAACATCATTCTAAGCAACTTTCATGTTGTGATCAAGACCTAATTCCATCATCTTCAAGCTTGATTTTTGGATTCAAGTTCTAGGGCTTTAAGGTAAAGATCTTGAAATTTGATTTCTTATTTGATTCTTGAAATTCTAAGACCATATTTGATCTATAGTTGTCTTACTCTAGCCTTGGATGTTAATAAGTTTGTGTTTACTTTAGTTTTTAAGACTCACTTGGTGAAGAAAGTTGACAGAAAGGATCAAACAAGGAGCTTGGGAAGCTACATCTAAGGTAAGAGGGAGATTAACCTCAGCAACCACTTATGGTGGTGAGGGACAAATTTGTTTGTAGGTGATGAATCCATGCGAGGATTTATTCACCATGTTTGTATAATTTTGTGGTTTGTGTTTATATGCCTTGTGTGATTTTATTGCTTTGATATTATGCATGAACTTGTTATAGTATGATTGTGATGCTTAAATCTATCTTGTATGTTATAATTTTGTTGAAATGAAAAATAATTTTTGGTTCCAAAGACTAAGAGGAGCATGGCCACTTTGCCCACAAATGGGTAATTTTATGCAAAAATGGCTTGTTAAATGTTAACCTACTTGATTAACGGACTAAATAAGGTTTAAGGATTTTGCAAGTTAAACAACTGATGAACAAACTTTATTATTCATAAAGGAATCGATTTTTGGCTTCAATTATAGAAATAAGTTAGAAAGATGATTTGAAATTTGAAGCATTTTATTTAATAGAGCTTTTAGTTGGAATGATGAAAATGATTTATTTATTGTAAATTTAGTTGTTTATTGATAATTAATTTGATTAAGGAATTACAAAATTAAAAATGAAAATGAAAATATTTTTGTCACTAATTAATAAGTGATTTTCGGCCATTATAGTGAATTTAGGACTAATGAGTAATTTTGGGATTTCAAGCATTTTAGTTAAATGAATTTTTAAAAAATTAAATGGAAAATGATTTGATTTAAAATTTAAAATAATATAGATTTTGAGAATGATGTAAGTTTTGGAAAAATATTAGAAAATATTATTCAATAGAGTTTTAGCAAGAAAATAATTCTTAAGGATATTTTGGAGTTTAAAATATTTTATTTAAGAAAGTTTTATTAAGAGTAAAGAACAAAGATTTTGAGATATCTTGAATTAATTTAGAAATATTATTTAAAGGAGATTTATTAAGGGAATAATGGAATTAAAGTTCAATTTTGATATTAAATGAGAAAAATTTTTATTTGAGCTTAGAATATTGAGAAAATGTTTTACGCGATTGAAAATACATAAAAAATCTCTTACACAATTTAAAAACGATGATTTTTAGCTACGCGATTAAGAAAATGGTTTAAACTCTCTACGCGATTGAGAAAACGTTGAAGAATTGTTACGCGATTTGAACACATAACAAAAGTGTTACGCGATTGTGAAAATGTGATAAAAATGTTACGCGATTGAGAAATATAGTAATTTGTTGTCGGGCTAATGTATTGAACCCAAATATATCAAACGTATGGTTATAGCTGGTAAAGGCTTGTAATATGCATAGAGTCATTAATCATGCATTATTTGTCAGTCGGTGTCTGTTAAGACTGGGGATGGCAGTTTTACCCGCCCCCGCAGGTTTCCGCGGATAATACCCGTAACGGGGGCGAGTAATACCCGTCTAATTTCTCCTGCGGATATAAATTCCCGTTTTGTGTTATCCCCGTTTAATAAACGGGACGGGAGCGGGGGTGGTTCCCCCCGTACCCGCGGGTACCCGCAAAAAAATTACAAAAATATTTTATATAAAATTATTAAAAAACTTCATTATATAAATTAAAATATGGTAAAGTTATATAAATCAAAAGTATTTTAGGTGTTTGGTATTATTTTTGGATTAAGTTGTGTTGGATAAATTTTGAGAAATTATGATATTATACTTTTTTTATTTTTTTGTTTTATTTTTTAATTTTGTTGATTTTTTTTTTTACAATTTATTGGGTACCCGCGGATATCCGTGGGTACCCGTTTACCTGCGAAGGAATGATAAACGGGTACCCGCACGGATATGGAGGCGGGGGTGGGGGCGGATATTATCCGCGGGGGCGGGGGACGGGGGACTACTACCCGTCCCCGCCCCGCCCCGTTGCCATCCCTAGTTAAGACTATTGTTGCCTAGGAGCTGTTGAATTACACCTTATGCGGGTGCGAATTGCGTAGTGAAGGTCTATAATGGATCTTGGAGGCATCGGGATGCGGAATTCCACATATGGCCAGTTAGAAAGCGCTACTGTGCCGTGGCAATTGATACAAACGTACCGATGATCTCGATGAATCACTATTCCTATTCCCGATCTGATGTAGAATGTCTAGTATAATGCCCGATGTACACATTGAAAAATTATAGCACTTAGCCTGAGGCGACTGACATACAAAAATATCTTCTGGATCATTCTCTCTGAAATTGTGTTGAGCTCCATGGAGTACGAAAAGGGTGCGTTGTGCATAAACATGGTCAATATACTTATTTTATGGTATGATTAACATTCATGATTGTTGTGATATACATTGTTAAATTATTTGTAAATTAATAACATGATTATACTTGTTATTCTGTGATATTGTTATATGTGAATGGCCTTATTGTCATTATTGTTTCTTTGCTACCAGGATGGTATTGATGTAGGGGATCTCACCTCTTTATTGTATTGTTATGTCTGTTTCTATTTTATACTTACATCTGTGAAGACTGCAATGATGGCAAGAAGGGATCTACTAGGTTTGTTTAGACTACAGTTTCTTGAAGGCACTAATGCTTGGTGTGTCCATTGGGACACAGAGCATATAGAGTATTGTGGTGACATTACTCTATTTGTAAGTAAGACCCAGCATGGAGTCACTACTTCTTCTTTTACTGTTGCATACGTAGAGTTTGTTTTACCTATCAGGGAGTTGTGGAATAATCTTCACTATACTCCTAGGGAGGACTCCGAGATATCTTTTGCTCGGATTTCTATCCGGTAAGACATTCCCAACTAGGGAATTTGTCTTCTGAGGAGGACTCTTTTCTTTAGATGTTGTGAATTTGGGTCAGTCTAGGTTGGTTATGTTAGATGTTTTATGTTTTGGGTATGTAAGTATAATGTACGTATGGTTGTAGTAAACTTTATTTATATGTAAAGTATATTATTCAGTTTTATGCCTTGTGTCTCTATAATTTAGTAAGTTTATGTTATTTGTGAAAAAGGAATTTTGAAACCCGTATTACTATAATATTAAATATTTTATAACTTGGGTAAAGAATTAAAAGGAGTTGGTCTGAATGTGATACCCTAAGGAGGGTGTTACAGGAAGTGTATTCGGTGAAGTGTCGAAGAGTGAGATTTTATGTTTCAAGTGTTAGCGTATCTGTATAATTAAATAAGATATATATAATTAATTTAGGGATTCTCTTTAATTATATTTTATTTGTACTTCTTGCACTTCACTTGTACTACCGTTGTACAGTCTCAGGACTATAAATAGATGTAAATCCTTTGTATATATACACATTAAAAAATACAAAATAGTATGCTTTGTTTCTCTATGTAGTAGTTCCATATGTTGATTCTGCAGTAGAGATTGCTCCTTCTCCCCCTCTTAAATGTCCAACTCGAGTAATAACTCAACCTTCCTATCTTCATGATTATTATTGATTTTCTACCATGCTTCATATAACACCTATGAAAAACATGATAGGCTTGTATACGGTTATAGAGGTAGCCTAAATCCTATTTATCATGTCTGTTGCATTTTGTGGTTTTTGAGCATGTTTAGTCACTTTGCTGTAATATTATGTGTGAAATATAACTGTTATTAACCCTGGAAATGGCTTAAACTACCTAGTTAATGGAAATATATGCAGAGAATTTATTTCTAGGTCACAAATATGTGAACTGTGCTACAGTTAAAATCTGAGGATAATCAGAGTTAGTTTGGTATTTTTAAGCATACTAGTTATATGTTTTAATGCCGGATTGACTACCAGCAGGTATGGAAAAATGTGGTTTTGGTGAAACAAGATTTTTGATGAATCTTAGGATTTATTTTAAACTTGTTAGAGGTTAGGAAACTTGTTTTGGTGAAATCCAAACATTCTTAACAGATCATATTTTATGTTAAGTCACTTAAGTGACTTTGTGAGACATTGTTCTCACCCTTCTATTGCCTTGGTCTATTTAAGGCCAAAATAAGATTTTTCTATCATTTTTCTCTCTTTACTTTCATGGCTGAATTAGGAAAGCACAAATGGAAAGGGAGGCAAGGAGCAAAAGTTGGAGAATCATTAAGCAAAGAGGAGCTGCTTAGTGATTTCAACTTTTGAAGTTTAAGGTAGGGGTAAACCTTGTTTTGACACTTTTTTTCATCTCCTTCATTTTATCCGTGGGGTGGTTTGATGAGGGGAATGGATTTTTAGAGTTGTTCTTGGATGTTTACGCTTAGATCTTGGTGTGAAACTTCAGGATAGCATGATCTTAGGTTGTTTGATGATTGATGATGAGATTTCATCATTTAAACACCTTGGCTTTCTTTTGAGATAGAAGATGAGTTTTAGGGTTCAAGTTGGATGTTTTGGTTCCATGATTCATGGTTTTGAGTAGAATTAAAGTAGAATAAGAGTTCTAATGTGTTAATGAATCTATTGTGATGTGAAACATTATGTGAATTTGAAGTTGGTGTGTTTTGGGCACCTTTGTTCCTTAATGGAACAATATAGAATTTTGCAGAATTTTACAATTTCTACATCAGGCAACAAGCGCCTAGGCACTGGGGTGATAGGCTTTTGAGGGCCTAATATCCAGCAAGCTTATGCATGTTGCTGTGCGATGAGTGCCTAGACGATTGTGAGGGAGCGCCTGAGCGCGTGTCGAGCGCCTAAGTGTTCTTGTGTGAGTGTCTGAGCACCCATCACTAGGTAGAACAGGGGAGACGCTCTGCCACCTGAGTGCCTAGTGCCCAAGGTGGAGCGCCTGAGTTCTGTTCCAGTTTTTAAAAGCATCTTTATTTAAGGGAATGAAGTGCTTAACTTGTGTGGATCTTTGTTTTATGCTTCTTAGTGAGTGATGAGACTCTAATAGTAGTATTTAATGAAGTGAGAATGTGATAAATCAATAGAATGATTTGTAATGCTAATTATGTGAATTAATTAGACATGTTTGAACATATGTTATGTATTTGAGATTGTTGAATGGTGTGAGCCTCATAAATGAGGGTAGTCTATATTTGGTAAGGTGGATGCTATCCTTCCTGTTATAGTGAATTGAGGATGGATTTCCTTGTGAATTGAGGATGGATTTCCTTGTGAATTAAGGATGGACTTCCTTGTTGATAAAGACCATTAGTTGATGGATTTCACTACCCAGGGAGGATGGATTTCCTCTGAGATGTTGCTGACCACGTAGTTGATGGATTTCACTACCCGGAGAGAAAAACTGCTGGATGTGATTTCCATTGCTTTGTTCAGGACTCATGCACATCATGACATTGCCATGGACTTGGTATCATAACATTATTCATTTCATGCTTAGGATATTGCATAGGCATAATCTTTATACATAACTTGGTATAGTATGGCGATTGTATAGGTGGTTGCCACCATGACATAATAATATGACATTGCAATTGTATGAGCAATTGCATATCTCTGAGATAAAGATGTTGTTTTAGTATCTCTGATATGGGAATATTGTGTGCTTCTGTGGTTGAAGTATTAATTTGATAAACATGTATTCTTTATGAATGTATAAAATGCTGGTTTTGGAATACTTCTACTGAGATATGTGATTTCTCACCCTAATTGTGTTGCCATGTAAATCCAGGTACGAGTTCCTCAAAAAGAAAGCAGAAGATGTATGAAGACTAGTATAGTTTATATGCTTTTTGTTGACAAAAGCTTGTATTTATATTATACTAGATCTTCTTGTTATAAAAGTTTATATATTGCAATGAGCTTGTTGAGGCAGTGATGTATATATATAACTTTTGTTATCGTGACTCTCCATAATTATTTATACAAATGTTATGGGTTTAGTTGATGTATGTTTGAAAGTAGCATGACTAGTATTTGTTATTCTTATATATGTCAAATATATTGGAGTAGAAATATTAGGGTCTTACATTTTGGTGTCAAAGCAGTTCATCTTATACAGTCGGGGTATAGACTAACTATGTTTATGCATGACTTGCCTTCTATAATGTGTTGTTAGCTATTATTGCACGGTTACATAGTATTGAGATTGCAACTCAATATGTGTTGTTTCTGTGTAAAAAGGGAACTATAGCACCCAAAAGGTGAACTAGAGAAATCAAGAATATACCTGGTGAAGGCACCGATATGGCCACAGTTATGATGGCAATGGCCAATGCCATGAGGTAGCAAACATAGCAGGCAGGCATAACTGCCAACACTATGAGAGAGTAGGCAACAGTAACTGCTAGGATGCTAGAGAGGTTAGGACCTCAGCAACTAGTGCCACCACCAGCACAGGAGGTACTAGTTGGGAGAAACCAAAATTTTCTTGATATTTCAGAATTCAAAAAAATGAATCCTCTAATGTTCAAAGGCAACTACGATCCGGTAAAAGCGGAAGAGTGGTTGACTGAGTTAGAAAACATCTATGAGGTAATGGTTTGCTCGAATGAGCAAAGAGTTTCCTTTTCTTCGTTTATGTTGGGAGGGGAAGTGGAGTAGTGGTGGCGAAGTGCTATAAGACTGCTGGAGGCAGCGAGGACACTGATCATATGGGAAGTGTTCAAGTATACCTTTTCGGAGAAGTACTTTCCAAGAAGCTTACAGGAAGACAAGGAGATGGAGTTTCTTAGTCTTCAACAAGGGGACATGACGATTGGGCAATATGAGGCTAAGTTTCATGAGTTGTCCAAGTTCTCTTCTCAGTTTAGACTCAATCTAAATAAGAACTGGAAGTCTAGTAGGTTTGAATCTGGATTGAGGGGAAATGTAAAAAAGGCAGTGAGGCATTTGGAGATTAGAGATTTCCCATCCTTGGCGAATAAGTGCAGAATCATGGAGTCTGATAATCTCCAACTTCCATCAGAGCGAAGATTGCAAAACCTTCAAAAGAAAAAAAAAGGTGGATGGTGGATATGAGAAAGGTGTTTCTAAATCCAGCTACTCACAAGAAAAAGACGAGCAAGTTCATAGGGATGATCAAGTTCAAAGGTGTACCAAGTATGGCAGACACCATGGGAATAAAGTGTGTATAGTGGATCAGATAACATGTTACAAGTGTGGTGAGAAGGGACACTATGCCAATACTTGTCCTCAAAAGCAAGAGGCTAAGACGGATGCTAGACCCACAGCGCAAGGGAGAGTCTACATTCTACAAGGCAAGGAGACAACACAGTCTCCAAGTGTAGGAAAAGGTGAGCACATGATTGTACTTGTTGAGTAACATAAACTTTTTGCGGATAACATAAACTTTCCTTGAGTTTTGGTTGTACTTGTTGCTGTATGTGAGTTATTTAGGACCTCTTACCATAAGTAAACCAAATTTTAGGGACAAAATTTTAAAAAGGAAGGGAGAAATGTAACACCTATGAAAAACATGATATGCTTGTATATGATTATGGAGGTAGCCTAATACTTGTTTATCATGTCTGTTGAGTTTTGTGGCTTTCTGAGCATGTTTAGTTACTTTGTTGTAACACTGTGTGAAATATAATTGTTATTAGCCCTAGAAATGGCTTAAACTACTCAGTTAATAGAAATAGATGCAGAGATTTTATTTCTAGGTCACAAATGTGTAAATTGTGCTACAATTAAAATTTATGGATAATCAGAATTAGTTTGACATTTTTAAGCACGCTGGCTGTGTGTTTTAATGCCGGATTGACTACCAGTAGATATGGAAAAATGTGGTTTTGGTGAAACAAGATTTTTGATAAATCTTAAGATTTATTTTAAACTTTTTAAAAGTTATGAAACTTGGTTTGGTGAAATCCAAGCGTTCTTAATAGATCGAGTTTTATGTTAAGTCACTTAAGTGACTTTGTGAGACACAGTTCTCACCCGTCTGTTGCCTTGGTCTATTTAAGGCCAAAATGAGACTTTTCTCTCATTTTTCTCTCTTCTCTTTCACGGCTGAATCAGGTGCATTATGTTGGGATGAACTTTTCATGTTTGTTATTTTAACTTAATCCTAATGCTCTTTTATTCTCTTTGGTATTTAACTTGTTATATCTATATTACCCCCTTCCTTTACCTTGACCCCATTACAACCTTGAATAAAGTCCTCTTGATTTGTGTGTGCATGTGTTTTCAATAGTGGAGAAGTAGAAGATAAGCAAGCTTATGGTAGTGCAATTTTTCATGGGGTGAATTGAGTGAAATACCTACCTTTTAAACACTTGAGGGATTGATGATGAGATTTCATCACTTCAACACCTTGGTTTTCTTTTGAGATAGAAGATGGGTTTTAGGGTTCAAGATGGATGTTTTGGTTCCATGATTCATGGTTTTGAGTGGAGTTAAAATGGAATATGAGTTGTAATGTGTTAATGAATCTATTGTGATGTGACACATCATGTGAATTTGAAGTTGGTGTGTTTTGAGCACCTTTGTTCCTTAATGGAATATTATAGAATTTTGCATAATTTTGTAGTTTTTGCATTAGGCAACGAGCGCCTAGGCATTGGGGTGATGGGCATTTGAACGCCCAATGTCCAGCAAGCTTATGCGTGTTACTGTGTAACGAGCACCTAGATGTCCATGTGGGAGCGCCTGAGCGCGTGCCAAGTGCCTGTAACACCCTCCGAAGGGCATTATATTGACCAACTCCTTTTAAAACTTTACCCAAGCTATAAAATATTTGATATTATTCTAATACGGGTTTCAAATTTTTTTTTTTGCGGATAACATAAACTTACCAAATTATAAAAACACAAGATATAAGAACTAAATATTTCACATTATATATCAACATTAGTTTACTACAACCATAAATACATCATACTTACATACCCAAAAAACATAAACATCTAACATAACCAAACTAGACTGGCCTAAGTTCATGACATCTAAGGGAAAGGTCCTCCTCAAGATCCTCTTCCTCCTTCGTATACAAATTCCTGAGCTTAGGGAGTGTCTCGACGAGTGGAAATCCAAGCAGAAAATACCTTAGAGTCCTCCCTAGGAGTATAGTGAAGATCACTTCACAACTCCCTGATAGGCACAAAATAAAAAGTAGTGACCCCATGGCGAGTCCTACTCATGGATAGAGTGATGTCTCCACAATACTCTATACGCTCCGTGTCCCAATGGACACGCTAAGCATCAGCATCTTCAAGAAACTGTAGTCTAACAAAACCTAGCAGATCCCTCCTGGCCGCCATCGCCGTCTTCACAAACATAAACATAAATAGAAATAGACAAAACAATAATACAAAGAGGTGATATCCCCTACATCAATATCGGCACGGCAGTAAAGAAACAACAATAACAACAATGCTATACATATACAGCAATAACAAATATATTCATTGCATCAAATAACCATTGCATCAAATAACAAATAACTCCACAAACAAATATACCACAATAATATGTCAACTGACTATGCATATGCACAATGTACTAATTTCCTATTCCATGAAGTTAAACACAATTTCAGAGAGAATGATCTAGAAGATATGTCTATATATCGTCAACCTCAAGTCAAGTGCTATAAAGATTATCAGCGTACGCATCAGGGCTAATACAAGACATTCTACGCCAGATCATGAAAGGAGCAGTGCTCTAATCTAGATCGTCGGTGCATTTGCATCAGTCACCATGGTACAATAGTGCGACTAACTGGCCACTTATGGGATACCCGCACTCGGACACCTCCAAGGTCATTCATAGACCTTCACTACGCAATTCTCACCTGCACAAAGGTGTAATTCATCTCCGAGGCAACAAAAGCCTTTACAGACACCATCTGAAAAATAATGCATGATCAATGACTCAATGCATATCACAAGCCACTACCGGCTACAACTATACGTTGATATTTTTGGGTCCAGTATATTGGCCTGACAGCAAACTGCTATTTTCTCAATTGCAAAGCACTTTTATCGCGTTTTCACAATCATGTAACACTTTTGTTACGTTTTCAAATCACGTAACATTTTTTCAATGTTTTCTCATTCGCATAAAGATTTTAAAATGTTTTCTTAATCGCATAGCTAAAAATCATTATTTTTAAATCGCAAAAAGGTTTTTATCCATATTTCTAATCGCGTAAAATATTTTATTGATATTCTAATCTTATCTTTAAACTTTTCTCATTTATTATAAAAATTGGACATTAATTCCAACATTTTCTCACTAAACCTCCTTTAATTAATATTTCCAAACATTTTCAACAAAAACTTATATTATTTTAATTAATTCAAGATATGTCAAAAGTCTTTATTCATTATTCTAAATAAAAACTTTCTTAAATAAAATATTTTAAATTCCAAACTATCTTTAAAAATTATTTCCATTGATATAGCCGAAAATCATTACTCCTTAAATTATAAAATTGTATTCATCTTCTTTTTAACTAGTAAATCCTTTAATCCTAATTTAGTCCCCTAATCATCTAAGTTCTTGATTAACAAAATATTTTTCTCATAGATATCTCCTCCTAAATAAAATACTTTAAATTTCCAATTTACTTCTCAATCCTATTTTCCAACATCATGGCCGAAAATCAATTTTTGTTTAATGATAAAAATTTATTCATTTCTATTTTTATCTTGTAAGTCCTTAATTAAATTTCTTATCACTAAATCATCTAGGTTAACATTTAATAAACCATTTTTGCATTGGATTACCCATTTGAGGGCATAATGGCCGTGAGCCATAATGGTCATTTGGACCAAAATTTCTTTCCTTTCTATCATAATTTATAGCATACCACATGCTTTAATCATCACCATCCTATTATATCAAGTTCATGCATAATATTAAAGTAATAAAATCACATAAAGCAAATAAACATAAATCACAAGAGATCACACAAACGAGTGAATAAATCATCACATGAATTTTTCACTTCACAAATCCCAATTTCGTTTCTCACCACCAAAGCATGGTTGATGAGGTTAATTTCTCTCTTACCTTAGATGATGCTCCCTAGCTCCTTGTATGCCTTTTTGAAGCAAACTTTCACCACTAAGTTATTCTTGAAATCAAAACAAACACACAAATATTAACATCTAAGGCTTGAACAAGATGACCATAGATCAATATATGGTCTAGAACTTGAAAATGAAACAAGAAGTGAAGATTGAAGAACTTCACCTAAAAACCCTTAAACTTGAGCTTGAAGAAAAAACTTGAAGATGGATGAACTAGATGTTAGTCACAACACGAAAGTGTCTTGGAATTGTGTGTAGGTTCAAGATAAATGGTTGTTTGGAATTAAACAAAATTTGAGAGTGAATTGTGGGTGATGGCCGTGAGTTCAAAAGGAGAAAAAATTAGAGAGTTTGGTGATAGTTTGTGATGTATTTTTCTTCATGAAACTTGACAAGATAGACTAAGAGAAAGGAGTGATCAAATTGATCACTTAAGCTTCTCAAAATCGCGGATCACATCAAGGGTGGAGATTAAAACTTCTCCTCTAAGCTTGCCATCCATTGGTGCATCACAATGAGTCATAATAGTGAGTCATAGGGTGAGTCATAATAGTGAGTCACTTAGCTAGTCATAGGGTTAGTCATTTGATGAGTCATACCATGAGTCATGTAGGTGAGTCACATGGTTAGTCATAGGGTGAGTCATAAGGTGAGTCATGAGAAAGAAAGATGAAACTCATGACTAGGCTCATGACTAAGCACCTACAAGATATTTTCCGGTGGTTATTAACTAATGGACAAAAGCTACTACTATTTATTGTCCAATGAATAATAACATTATCCAATAGATAATAGAACGGAACAAAATCTTAGATAAAGAAAATTTTGTAAAATTGTTTCCTATTTTGGGTTTAGTAAGCTCCCTCGGTCCCGCATTAACAGTCCAAAATTTTTTGGTCTGAAAAATTTTTATTTTTCTGGGCCCTCCTCAAACACACATACAGTCCAAAATAATAATAAAATAATCAAAATAAATTAAAAATTCATAAAAACTATAAAACTCATAAATATAAAGAAATCAAAAAATTGGGGTGTTACAGCACCTAAGCATTCTTGTGTAAGTGTTTGAGCACCCATTACTGGGTAGAACAGGAGAGATGCTCTGCCACCTGAGCGCCTGGGCGCCCTAGGTGGAGCGCCTGAGTGCCTATTCCAGTTTTTGAGAGCATCTTTATTTAAGAGAAATGAAGTGCTTGACTTGTGTGGATCTTTGTTTTATGCTTCTTAGTGAGTGATGAGACTCTAATATGAGTATTTAATGAATTAAGAATGTGATAAATCAAGAGAATGAATTGTAATGCTAATTATGTGAATTAATTAGACATGTTTGTACATATGTGATGAACCTTTAAAAATTCATATTTTTACGATTCAAAATCTTGGGTCTTCATTCTCTTTGAATCTTTTTGATTAAGTTTGTTCTTAAGTTTATTTTGTTTTTAGTTATTCTAAATTATGTTTTAATTGTGTGATTTTATGTGTTTTTTATAGGTAATTATGCATGGAAGAAGACTGGACGATTGCACGAGACAGAGTTGAATTTGCATTCTGGTGGTCCAGCGCCCAGATGCTGGAAAGCCAGCGCCCAGAGGAGGAATTTTTTTTCTGGTAGTAGGCGCTGAAGACGCAGCGCCTAAGCGCGTGTTATGTATCAGAAATTCAGGAAAGAATGCTAGCGCCTAGGCGCTAGAAACACAACACCAGAGCATTGGACGCGTAACCTGTCACGTTATTTTCACTATAAATACATAAGTTATGGCAATTTCAATATACACTTGGACAGAATGTAGCAACCGTGAAGAGGCACAAATCCTAATGTGGTGTGGGTGCAATTAGGCTTGAAGATTAGGAATTTTCTTCAACCTTTCCATCTTTCTACAATGAAGTTTGTCATATTCTTCCTTTTGTGTTCTTCTTTTTCTATGTGTAACTAATTTTCCCTGGTTAGGGGATGATGAATCTTGTTCTTGGATGATGTAACTTCTTTTATGGGTTTAATTTATGTTTCTATTTCATGATTTACGTGTTTATCTATATTCTTAATGTTTTTCTGAACCTGATCAATTTAGGAATGATCTTTTGGGTTAATGTATGATCTGGGAAAATTTGCATGAACCTAGAACATGTGATAAACACCATAATTTCTGCAATCACTAGGAATAGACGTTGTGGGTTATGTGGTCTTTCTTTTAATTCCCTCGTTCTTGATAATGTATTTCTATTTGGGGTTAGGCTAAGAGATTAGTTAATTCCAAATAGTGCAAGAGGATTAATATACCCAGAGATTGGGTATTAATTAATTTTGGAAATTGTCCATAAATCATTGAAATAGAACATAGTTAAACCAATATTTGAATGTGCATTTAAAGAGTCAAGTGAAGTCTGAACCCTAACTCTTTAACATCATTGTTTTTCAGCTTGTGATTTATTGTTTGCTTACTTATATTTGTTTTTAAGTGAATTTGCAACGACCCTCTTTTCAATAGCTTAAATAGTATCGATTTGGCAAACTTAGTAATTGATAACATAATCCTCGTGGAAACGATACTTTAATCACCTTTTATTACTTTTGTCGATTTGGTGCACTTGTCGATTCCACAACAAGTTTTTGGTGTTGTTGCTGCGGATTATTGTTTTCAATATTAAATAGTAGTTGAAGAGACACTAATTTAGGCACTTAATTTTCTTATTTAATTTTGTTTTTTTTCTTCTCGTATTTAATTTTTTTAATTCTTTTTCTTTTTCTTCACTCTTGTTTTTCTTTGTTTGTTTTTAGTAGTCTTTTATTTTTATTTTTCTTTTTCTTTTCTTTTCTTTACTTCACTCTAGTTTTCCTATTTGTTTGTTTATGCAAGGTTCTATGGAGTTAGAAGAATTACTTTTTGATCTAGAGATAGAGAGAACAGCTAGAGCAAACAGGAAAGCAGCTAGAGAAAAGAAGAAACTTGAAGAAGTAGAAGAAAAGATGGCAGAAGTAGTTGTAACTGCAAAACGAAGACGTACATTGGGTGACTATGCTACTCCATCTACTGAAATTGTTTCAACTAGTATAGTGTGTCCTGCTATTTAGGCCACGGCCAATAATTTTGAGATTAAACCAACACTTCTATAGCTGGTGCAGCAGAATCAATTTGGGGGAGGTCAAGCAAAAGATCCAAACTTGCATATTGCAGATTTCTTGCAGCTCTGTGATACTTTTAAGTATAATGGCGTAACTGATGATGCCATTAGATTACGGTTGTTCCCATTTTCTCTAAGAGACAAAGGAAAGAGCTGGGTACAAGCCCAGCCATAAGGGAGCATCTCTACTTAGAAGGATCTGGTTAGCAAATTCTTGACTCGATATTTCCCTCCATCAGTGTTTGTAAAGATGAAGGATGAAATCGCTTGTTTCACTGAAAATCAAGGGGAGTCGTTATATAAATCTTGGGAGAGATTCAAGGATCTATTAAGGAGATGTCCTCACTATGCATTTAAGGTTTAGCAACAGGTGCAAATTTTGTATAATAGTTTAAATCATCCTACTAGGGCTATGGTGGATGCATCTGCAGGCGGATCTCTAAATACTAAGACTCCTGAAGAGGCTCAAGAATTGTTTGAGACTATAGCCACCAATGAATATCAGTTACTTAGTGGGAAAGTAGTAGTCAAACAAGGAGTGATGGAGCTTAGTACTTTCGATGCCTTACTTACTCAGAATAAAAGTATTTCTCAAAGTTAGCCAACCTCACCAAACGAGTTGAGAGTATGAAGGTAAATTTAGTGAATCACCAAGTGTTAGTTTATGACTTTTGTGGAGGTAACCATGCCAATGGTGGATGTGAGGCAAGCAACTCTAGTTTCATTTCTCAAGAGCAGGTAAATTATATGGGTAATTCTTCCAGACCCCAAGGTATTCCATTTTCAAATACATATAGTCTAGGGTGGATGAATCATCCCAATTTTTTTTAGAGCAATCAAACGGTGCCATTTGAATCCTCAACCAGAGAATAAGTCTCCTCTTGAGATTTCACTCGAGAAACTCTCTGTACAGACCTCTACTTTTGTGCAACAGACTTCTACTTTTATAGAGGAAACAAAAGTAAATTTTCAGAATCAAGGAGCAGTTATTCAAAATTTAGAGAATCAAGTGGGGCAGATAGTGAAACAACTTCAAGAGAAACCTCCAAGCACCTTTCCAAGTGATATTCTCATCAATTCAAAGGAGCAATGTCATGCAATTACACTAAGAAGTGGCAAGACTTTGGAAGGACAAGTTAAAGAAGCACCTGATTCATCAGTAATTGAAAAAATTGATGTTCTTGTTGCAGATGTCTCAACTCAAGAGTACTGTAATGAAGAAGCTAAAGAGGAGCAACCAAAGTGACAGAAGAAAAAGAAGGAATGTGAGTAGAATATGGTAATTGACCATTTATTTTATGCTAGACTCTCGTTTCCTCAAAGGTTAAAGAAGGAGAGCCAAGAGAGGCAATTCTCAAAGTTCTTAGATGTCTTCAAAAAACTGCAGATTAATATTCCCTTTGTTGAAACACTTGAACAAATGCCCTCTTATGCAAAGTTCATGAAAGAATTTCTCTTAAAGAAGAGAAAACTCAAGGAAGATGAAACAGTGGCACTTGCTAAAGAGTACAGTGCTATAATTCAGAGGAAACTGCCATTTAAATTGAAAGATCCAGGTAGTTTCATCATTCCATGCACTATTAGCGAGTTGACTATTGAGAAAGCTCTATGTGATTTAGGAGATAACATCAATTTAATGCCATTGTCAATTCTCTGCAAGCTTGGGATTGATAAAGTGAAGCCAACTACAATGTCTCTTCAATTAGCTGATCGGTCAGTTAAACATCCATATGGTATAGTTGAAGATTTGTTAGTAAAGGTGGACAAATTTATTTTCTTAACTGATTTTGTGATTTTAGACATAGATGAGGAGGTCGCTGATATTCCTCTAATTCTTGGAAGACTGTTCTTGGCTACTTTAGGAGCGTTGATTGATGTACCTAGAGGAGAGCTCATTTTGAGGGTGGATGGAGATCAAGTGACTATTAATGTTTTTGATAAATCTGCACCGACATCAGTTCTTTATGCTCTTGTCAAATGCATTCAAGATAAGCATCTACAGGATTTGGCTAGTAAGTGTTGGGAATTTTGCAGATACAACACACAACGAAAAACAGGGATTCCCACCAAGGATCCATGCGAAAAAGCCATAATCCGAGTTTTTAAATGATTTACCTCTTGAAGCGTGAAACACTAACACCGTAATAAAAACGATGTCTCTGCAGTATCCACACGAACAGACTCACGAACGTCCAACGTCCACAAAGAGGAGCCTCACGTCTCTCACATAGTGCTAGCCGCGAAGAGAAAAGAAGAAACCTGTCGCTCTCTCACTCACTATTCTGTAGGTGCGGCTAGGGTTCAGAATTATATCCACTTAGCAGCACCCTTAGCAGTACTATTTATAATAGTGACTACCTTAAGTGAGTGTGAGCAGCAGCAAGGTAAGCTGTGCAACCCTAGACCCATCTGTTATGAGTCTGGCCCATATTTGAATCCGAGTCCAACTTGGATCCATTGCTCCAATTTTAGTCTGCTCTATATGTGTGACCCTGCAGGTTCTTATTACATTGACAGTAATATTAAAATCCCATTTTAATATTACAAGCAGTGAGCGGTATCTAGCAACACATAACTGCTACCCAAGTAATAAGAATATCAGTGATTTGACATAACCTTTTCGTGACCAAGGTTTTTGTGTCGTTTAGTCCCTTTGTCAAGATATCTAGATTGAACACAAGGCATGGAATGCGTCACCCTTGTATAGTCCAATCATTCGTTTCCTGATACTCGAGCAGACTTTGTAACAACAAATGAGATCAATATCTCATATTGACTCATTTGAGCATGGCCATGCATTTCGCAGTCTTACTCAATCAGGGGGCCCGAAGATAGCGCTCCTGTTATGTAGGAGTGACAAATCCCATCTAGGTCACTCATATCCCTCTGCATGATTTGTAGTATGTCCAACAACCAACTTTATAATCACCTTGTTACAGATGACGTTTGATGGAATTAAAACACACAACTCCTCATGTAGGAATCGTAGTGATTTCAGGTCAAAGGACCACAAACACCATTGTCACTATGAGAATCGCTTATGACACTCACGTAATGATCCATGTAGCGTTCTCATGGTAGGTCAGTCTAGTACATCATTACTCTAATATGTACCCATGTGAAGACTTGATATCTCATATCCATGACCCGTGAGATGTGGTCATCAGTCTCTGCACATACTAGTCTCAATGTATTATTGTTGTCCTAATTAACAATAATACTTGACTAGGGACATTCAAGAATAGTGTTGTAACCAAAAAGGATCTCACAATCAAGTCATCCACTTGATGTCCTATGGCACCAACTTACTATTCTAAGGACTTTATTATGTTTATCAAAAAAGAACACAATAAATGAAATGCCTCATATATAAAATAGCATAATAGAATATATGTAAATACAGAAAATGTATTAGCCTCTAGGGCATACACCAACAATCTCCCACTTGCACTAGAGTCAATCAGGCATATATCTAATGTCTAAAGACCTAGTGTGACCCTCATGCTTCTGCTGTGCAAGAGGCTTCGTCAGTGGATCAGCAATGTTATCATCTATTGGTACTCTGCATATCTTCACATCTCCTCTATTAATGATCTCTTGAATGAGATGAAAGCGCCTAAGTATATGTTTGGATCGCTGGTGAGATCTAGGCTCCTTAGCTTGTGCAATGGCTCCATTATTATCACAATAGAGGTCCACTGGGTCCACAATGCTAGGAATAGTGCCAAGTTCAGTAATGAACTTCATGATCCAAACGGCCTCCTTTGCTGCATTGGAGGCAGCAATATACTCAGCCTCTGTGGTAGAATCGGTGACTGTCTCTTGCTTTGAACTCTTCCAGCTCACAGCCCCACCATTTAGGCAAAAAACATAACCTGATTGCGATCTGGAGTCATCCTTATCGGTTTGGAAGCTAGCATCAGTGTAACCTTTTACAACAAGCTCTTCCTCGCCTCCATATACCAAGAACGAATCCTTAGTCCTTCTCAAGTACTTAAGGATGTTCTTGATAGCAGTCCAGTGACTTTCACCGGGATCAGACTGGTACCTACTCGTCATGCTCAAAGTATACAAGATGTCTGGTCGAGTACATAACATGGCATACATGATAGATCCAATTGCAGATGCATATGGAATCTTGCTCATGCGATCCCTCTCATCCTGGGTGGAAGGGGATTGAGCCTTAGATAGGCTTACACCATGTGACATAGGCAAGAGTCCTTTCTTGGATTCATGCATGTTAAATCGTCTTAACACTTTGTCTATGTATATACTCTGACTTAGGCCAAGCAGTCTCAGTGATCTATCTCTATAGATCCTGATACCTAATACATAGGTGGCTTCGCCCAAGTCTTTCATAGAGAAGCAGTTCCCTAACCAAGTCTTTACGGACTGTAGGGTAGGGATGTCATTTCCAATAAGTAGTATGTCATCAACATACAATACCAGAAAGATAATAGTGCTCCCACTAACCTTCTTGTAGATACAAGATTCTTCTTCATTCTTGATGAAACCAAACTGTTTTATTGTATCATCAAAACGAAGATTCCAGCTTCTGGAAGCTTGCTTTAATCCATAAATAGATCGTTGCAACTTACATACTTTTCTAGCATCCTCTGAGTGGCAAAACCCTCAAGTTGTATCATGTACACATCTTCGAGAAGATTTCCATTAAGGAAAGCAGTTTTGACATCCATTTGCCAGATTTCATAATCATGGTATGCTGCAATAGCAAGCAAGATTCAAACGGATTTAAGTATCGCAACTGGGGAAAAAGTCTCATCATAGTCTACACCATGAATTTGTTTGAAACCTTTAGCCACCAATCGCGCCTTAAAGGTATGCACATTACCATCCATGTCGATTTTCTTCTTGAAAACCCACTTGCACCCAATGGGTTTTACCCTTTCAGGTGGGTCAACCAAGGTCCATACCTGGTTGGCATACATGGAATCCATTTCAGATCTCATGGCCTCAAGCCATTTCTCAGATTCTGGGCCAATAATGGCTTCCCGGTAAGTCACAGGCTCATCTTGATCCATGAGCAATACGTCAACTTGTTGGGTCATGAGAAATCCATATCTCTCTCGGTTGATGACGTATCCTGTTAGACCTACGCAGGTCTTGTGCTACTAGAGTAGGTTCTTTGTTCCACAACATTTTGTGGAGGCGCTCTATTTCCACCATTGGTTCATTCTTTGCTTTGTGAAACTTGAACTTCTTCAAGTTCTATTTTTCTCCCACTGGTTCTTTTGGAGATAAACTCCTTTCTAGAAACACACCGTCCGTGCGACAAACACTTTGCCCTCGGTAGGATTATAGAAAAAGTATCCCTTGGTTTCCTTTGGATACCCCACAAAGAAGCATTTATCTGATTTAGGTTCAAGCTTATCAGAAACTTGACGTTTCACGTAAGCTTCGCAGCCCCAAATCTTCAAGAAAGACATACTGGGCCATCTCCCAGTCCATATCTCATATGGTGTCTTTTGAACCGTCTTAGATGGAACACGGTTAAGTGTGAAAGCTGCTGTTAACAGAGCATGTCCCCAGAAAGAGCCTGGAAGGTTTGCATGACTCATCATGGATCGGACCATGTCCAACAAGGTCCGGTTCCTCCTTTCAGAGACACCATTCCATTGTGGTGTTCCTGGTGGAGTGAGCTGAGATATTATCCCACACTCTTTCAGATGATCATCAAACTGTTGGCTTAAGTATTCTCCTCCTCGATCTGATCAAAGAATTTTAATACTCTTGCCAAGTTGGTTTTGTACTTCATTCTTGAACTCTTTGAACTTTTCAAAGGATTCTAATTTGTGTTTCATAAGATATACAAATCCATATCTACTGAAATCATCAGTAAATGTAATGAAGTATTGAAAACCGCCCCTAGCGAGTGTGTTTAGTGGCCCACATACATCACTATGTATAAGGTCTAAAAGATCACTAGCCCTTTCACCTTGTCCAGTGAATGGGACCTTTGTCATCTTCCCCAATAAACAAGATTCACATGTCTCATATGATTCGAAATCAAACGAGTCCAAGAATCCATCTTTATGGAGTTTGGAGATGCGTTTCTCATTTATGTGGCCCAAACGACAATGCCAGAGAAAAGTTGGGTTCAGATCATTTGATTTAAACCTCTTTGTATTTATGTTATAGACGGGCGTTTCGAGATCAAGTACATAAAGTCCATTACTCAATTGTGCACTACCATAAAAATATCATTCATATAAATAGAACAACACTTGTCCTTTATAATAAAAGAAAAACCTTTCTTGTCCAAACAAGAAACAAAATGATATTCCTACTAATAGCGAGGCACAAAATAGCGCTTCTCTAACTCTATTACAAGCCCAGTGGGCAAAGATAATAAATAAGTCCCTATAGCTAATGCAGTAACCTTTGATCCATTTCCAACTCGTAGGTCGACTTCGCCCTTCGTCAATGGTCTACTGCTCTTTAGATCCTGCACATTTACACAAATGTGAGATCCACATCCAGTATCTAATACCCATGATGCAGAAGTAGATAAATTGACTTCAATAACAAAAATATCTGAAGTAGAAGTCTCACTTCCCTTCTTCTTTTTGAGCTCCTCTAGGAACTTGGCACAGTTCCTCTTCCAATGTCTGGTCTGACCACAATGGAAGCATGTACCTTCCTTAGCCACTCCACCCACTGGTTTCAAGCCAGAAGTGCTGGGCTTGGACTTATCCTTGCCCTTGCCCTTCCAGTTGTCCTTGGGCTTTTTCTACTATTTCTTGCCCTTATTCTTTTGGACCATCATTATGGCCTTCCCTTTGCCTTTGTTAATGTTCTGCTCAGCAGTTCTCAACATGCCTAGTAGCTCTGGTAGTGATTTGTCAATCTCATTCATGTTGTAGTTCATGACAAATTGATTGAAACTTTCCTAAGCAATGATTGCAGGGACTAAGTCAATGGCCAACTCTTGGCCCAAAGGAAAACCGAGTCTCTCTAGGTTTTCAATGTACCCAATCATCTTGAGTACATGAGCACCAACATGGCTTCCTTCTACCAGCTTGCACTGAAACAGTGCTTTAGAGACCTCAAATCTCTCATGCCTGGCCTGCGCTTGATAGAGCTTCTTAAGATGTACGATCATATCGTATGCATCCATGTTCTCATGTTGCTTTTGGAGCTCAGAGTTCATGGTGGCCAGCATTAGACATCCAATGTCCAAGGCATCATCTTGATGCTTCTTATAAGCATCTCTTTCGGTTCTAGGGGCATTAGCGGCGGTGGCTCGGAATAGGTTTGTTCCAAAACATACAACTTTTTCTCTTGCTTGAGGACAATCCTCAAATTCTGTACCGATCTAGAAAATTCGTTCCAGGACAACTTGTCTTTCTCAAGGACGGATCGCAATGATAAAGTACCCGATGTGTTTGTTGCCATGGTAATCTATTAACGAAATATGCAAAATATAAGTATCATGCCATAAACATATTTAATGAGGTCTTTTAATTAAATATGCCTCCCACTATTTTATTCAAGTCAATGACCCTCGGCATTGACTCGAAAAATCCCATCGTAAGATTTCCTAGTAGGCCAAGATCCATATTTCACCTAGTTTTGAGTCAGCTTTGGTGATCACCCAAAATTCGATTATTTAGGTAGGAAACACTTTCCATTTACATCACATGTAACTCTTGGATAGTTGGGTGAATAACACTTATTCAAGTCCATCTAATGGACCAAAGCCCAACTTCATGCCCCTAAGCCTTCAATCCTATTGAAATGGCCTAGCTAAGTCAGACCCAATGGTTGGCAGTTGGATATTACCTTTATCCTATCGCGTCTTACTAATATAGATAAAGGCATCCTGCTTTGGCGGACACACTTGATCGATACTAGTCTTGACGAGTGCCACACATTGGAAGGCATCACATAATGACTTAATATTTGCTTTGAGGGGATTATTATTATTATTATTAGATCTCACCATTTATTAAACTGTTTATCATACCATAAATAATATCCATGCATCTCATACATAAAAGGCATATAATAAAAGTGACATGGTTATGGCCCCTAAGAGAGTAGCATTAACTAAGCCAGCTTCATCAAGCATCTCCCACCAACGTCCTCACTTGATGCTGCCTTCTTGTCTCCACATCGTAATTACATTATATAGAAACCTCTTTTACATTCGAGGGGAGTTAGGTGAGAAGAGAATGTACAATCAGAATGTAGAGAGAAAGGCACGACACGCAGGTCGTATTTATTAAAACCAAAAGGCATAAAGAGAGGACTAAGGCCATAACCATGCACCATGCATCACAAAGAACATATAAACTCATAACAAGATAATACATAATTATTTTTTGTGAGTTATAAAAGGATAGAAAATATTGCGCTTTCGAATAACACACTACGCAGAGGCAGCACGGGGGTTCCGCTGAATCTCTTGCGCCTCCCTTGGTGCAAGCATGTGCCGGCGAAACCCTAAGCCCGAACAACATGAACACTTCATGTGCCGCAGGGAACCCTTGCGCCGTCGTTCAACACTTGAACCTCAGGCGCCTCGTTGGCGGCTTGACATCAACACTTGATGCTGCTGCTGCAAAACAAGAATAGGGTTTCCAAAACCCCTTGCGCTGCGCCTCTTGTGCAGAAACAAGGATTCCATAACCTTTGCCGTCGCAAGCCAAGAACAAGGTTTCCTAAACCCTTGCGCCGCGCATTGAGAATAAGGATTCCATAACGCTGTTTGTATCACATACATATCAAAAAGCTTCGCAAAAACATATATCTTAATACAAAATGGTTTTCACAGAACATATGAACATCTTCATGAAGTTTTGAAAACAACATCACGATTTTGCATACAACATAAGAAACAGAATATGTTTTCGCAAAGGGTTTTATATGGTTTTCAGAAATAACATATTAAAGATCATATCTTTTGTCAAAACAAGAACAGAAAACATGTTATCTCATGTAAACGAAAATAGAAAACCGAATCATGGTTTCGCAAGACGCTCTGATACCACTGTTGGGAATTTTGCGGATACAACACGCAGCGGAAAATAGGGATTCCCACCGAGGATCCATGCGAAAAAGCCATAATCCGAGTTTTTAAATGATTTACCTCTTGAAGCGTGAAACACTAACACCGTAATAGAAATGATGTCTCTGCGGTATCCACACGAACAAACTCACGAACGTCCAACGTCCGCAAAGAGGAGCCTCACGTCTCTCACACAGTGCTAGCTGCGAAGAGAAGAGAAGAAACCTGTCGCTCTCTCACTCACTTTTCTGTAGGTGTGGCTAGGGTTCAGAATTATATCCACTTAGCAGCACCCTTAGCAGTACTATTTATAATAGTGACTGCCTTAAGTGAGTGTGAGCAGCAGCAAGGTAAGTTGTGCAACCCTAGACCCATCTGTTATGAGTCTGGCCCATATTTGAATCCGAGTCCAACTTGGATCCATTGCTCCAATTTTAGTCTGCTCTATGTGTGTGACCCTGCAGGTTCTTATTACGTTGGTAGTAATATTAAAATCCCATTTTAATATTACAAGCAGTGAGCGGTATCTAGCAACACATCACTGCTACCCAAGTAATAAGAATGTCAGTGATTTGACATAACCTTTTCGTGACCAATGTTTTCGTGTCGTTTAGTCCCTTTGTCAAGATATCTAGATTGAACACAAGGCATGGAATGCGTCACCCTTGTATAGTCCAATCATTCGTTTCCTGATACTCGAGCAGACTTTGTAACAACAAATGAGATCAATATCTCATATTGACTCATTTGAGCATGGCCATGCATTTCGCAGTCTTACTCAATCAGGGGGCCCGAAGATATCGCTCCTGTTATGTAGGAGTGACAAATCCAATCTAGGTCACTCACATCTCCCTGCATGATTTGCGGTATGTCCAATAACTAACTTTATAATCACCTTGTTACAGATGACGTTTGATGGCATTAAAACACACAACTCCTCATGTAGGAATCGTAGTGATTTCAGGTCAAAGGACCACAAACACCATTGTCACTATGAGAATCGCTTATGACACTCACGTAATAATCTATGTAGCGTTCTCATGGTGGGTCAGTCCAGTACATCATTACTCTAATATGTACCCATGTGAAGACTTGATATCTCATATCCATGACCAGTGAGATGTGGTCATCAGTCTCTACACATACTAGTCTCAATGTATTATTGTTGTCCTAATTAACAATAATACTTGACTAGGGACATTTAAGAATAGTGTTGTAACCAAAAAGGATCTCACAATCAAGTCATCCACTTGATGTCCTATGGCATCAAACTTACTATTCTAAGGACTTTATTATGTTTATAAAAAAAGAACACAATAAATGAAATGCCTCATATATAAAATAGCATAATAGAATATATGTAAATACAGAAAAAGTATTAGCCTCTAGGGCATACACCAACAGTAAGAGCCTTTCATCATCAATCAATGTTGATCTTTCCATTTCCAAGGTTGTTGATGAGAAAGAGAAAGATCCTTCCAGTTCTCAGAATTTATTGCAAAAGATCTAAAGTTTTCTAGCAACTTGAAACTTGATTTGTCATCTATTGAAAAATTGAGACCTCCATGGCTTGATGAGATTTCATATGTTAAGGTGTATTCAGAACAATCTGGTTCAAGTCAAGTTCAAAATGTCTGTGGGGATTCCAAGGTTAGTGACAGAGTATGGAGGCAAAGATCTGACAAAAGAAAGGCATAATCTTACTTCTCTTGCTTCAAGCCACCATAATAATAATAGACAACGTCGAGCTAATGACGTTAAACAATCGCTTTTTGGGAGGCAACCTAAATTTTCTTTCTTTTCCTTCACTATTTATTTTGTTATTTGTTTATTTTTATTCAATTAGTTATTTGTTTTTGCTTTTATTTTGTTATTTCTTGTTAACTAACATTTTTCTATTTTTGTTTTGTAGTTAGCTAATGTTGAGTCTGCTTTAGTGCCTCCCTGAGTTCGGATCCTTTGTAGGGGGATGTATATAGTTGTCGACCACCAAAAAGAGTTTTTCTTTTCCTTTCTTACATTTATTTCATTTAGTTATTTGTTTTTATTGATTTTTATTTTACCGTCATCACCCATTTTGTGTTTTGAGTCTTTGTGTTGAATAGAATATTCAATGATTATTTGAATTGTGGATTGATTTATTTTCTTAGGATATCATATGAGAATCCATGAGTTATGTTTATCTCTATTGTTTTGATTGTGTATGGATGTTCTTCCCATCTTTATGATTGATAGACCTTGGAATTTAATTGCATGTCAAGTTTATAGAAAGTTTATGGAATGCATATATGTGGATAATTTGCATCTGGAAGTTGTTTGATTATCTCTTGAGGCGAAATCCTAGGCAGTGCATGATCAAGGAAATGATTAGGGCTTTCTTTAGACTGTTTGAGCCTTTCAAGCCAACCTATAAACATAGTATATCCCTAGGTCCCTTTTGCAACCTTGTGTATGTCTAGCCTCTATTTCTTTTCTTTTACCCACATTTTCCTTTCCCATACCCATCCTCTCTTACATAACCTTTGTTAAGTGCATATCTTATATTATTTTATTATTCTAGTCTTCTGTATTTTTGTATATGAAGTTTTGTAGAGTTGAAAAATTTCAAAGAAAAATTTGAAAAAAACAAGAGAAGAGAAAGTCTACCCAAAGTATTGCAAAGAAATAAGTTTGGGGGTGGATATTGTTGAAAAAAAAAATGAATGAATGTTGTATTGTTTTTTATGCTCTGTTTTACACTTGTTCAACTTTTTGAGGGTTGAATTTTGAATTGTACTTGATTTTGTATCTCAACTTTTGTTTTCATTATCCTACCACTTCTTTCTTAACACATACCCTTGGCTTCACATTACAAGCTTCGTAAAGACCCTTTTGATCTTTGGTTATGTGTTGTTTACATTAGTGGGGAGAGAGATGAAGAATAACCCTATGGATGTGGGTTTGATGTGCACTTGCAGTTTTATAAACCTATCCGGGTTTGTACTTTATGAAGAGATTGGGTCTTTCATTCATGTTTTTAGGAAGTCATTTATGCATGAGAGTTGCATGTGAGAGACGATGTGATAATTGGATTGTTCATGTGTGACATTTTGAAGTTAGATTGTGAAGCAATTTTTGAGGATATGAATGATTTTTGATAACTGGTATGGCTGTGCTTGAGTCTGTGTGTTTTAAGTTATTTGTTTAGTGTTTTTGTTTTGTTTTGTTTTGTTTTTCTTTTTCTTTTGCTTTAGGTTCGGGGAAGTGATGAACCTTTAAAAATTCATATTTTTATGATTCAAAGTCTTGGGTTTTCATTCTCTTTTAATCTTTTTGATTGAGTTTGTTCTTAAGTTTATTTTGTTTTTAATGATTCTAAATTCTATTTTAATTATGTGATTTTATGTGTTTTTGATAGGTAATTATGCATGGAAGAAGACTAGACGATTGCACAAGATAGAGCTGAATTTGCATTCTGGTGGTCCAGCACCCAGATGCTGGAAAGCCAGCGCTTAGGCGCTAGCAAGGTAGAGGAAGAATTTTATTTCTGGTAGTTCAGCGCCTAGGCGTTGAAGACGCAGTGCCTGAGTACGCGTTATGTATTAGAATTTCAAGAAAGAACGCCAGTGCCTAAGTGCTGGAAATGTAGCGCCCCTCTTCCAAGGGAACGTCACATGGTCGATTACAATGCGGAAATAAAGTTAGGTGAGTTGAGACCCGGTCCATTTTAATAAGACGCGTATATTCACTAGATTATAGTTGGGTATTTTAATTGGCGGTTATGTTATATATGTACTTTTTTTTTTCTTTTTAATTAGTAACCATGTTGACAAGACATCCATGGAAATAAAAGATCAAAAGTAAAACATGCATAGGAATCAATATCTCATCATCATCATATATATATATATATAAGTTTATCAAAGCATTTAGTTACAAGCCTGGTACATCAAAAAGCAAAACTATACCTGCCCCCAAAATATTACATACACATCCCCACGGTATCAGAATTTACAGCCCACAACAAACAAAACATCAGGCCCCCAAAATAAAATACTGGTAGCCTTCAGTAGCTACGAGTGACATCAATCCCTCAAGTGAGGAGGAATCGTGTCAGGATCCTCTTCAGGGTCCTCTTCGGGGTCGTCCTCAAGGACTTCCTCGGGATCTTCCTCAGGATCGTCCTCATCATCAGAGGAAATCACCATAGGAATAGCAGAGACACGGGACGGGGCCCGAGCCGTAGAACGAAAAGAGTCCTCTCTCTCGGGTGAAGTAACGATCGCCCCACATCTCGCGGATCGGTAGCTGAAACTCCAAACGTAGGCTGATACAACAGGTGAAGACAGGTGGTTCGTGGCGTCTCCAGGCTAGTGATATCGAGACATCTCCCGTGTAGACACAGCGCTCAGAACTGTAGTTGATATACCAGCACTCTGGCCCTCCTAAGAAAGTCAGGCGTACATCTCCCAAAAATCTGTGCGTACGGGGCTCCATAGTCTTCTGTGGTTGCTCAGTCAAGGTAAGGCCAAAAACCAGGGAAGTTGGGAGCTTCCGGTTCCTCACGGTTGTCTTCGATGAGACGCAATGTACAAATAAACAGAAATGGAGAGACAGGAAGGAAAAGAGGTAAGACATCCTTCCGTCATTACCAATTATAGCATCAAGAAACCAAACGGCGCAAAGCGCCCACATAGCATTTACAACAACAAGTAATAGTAATAGACATTCAAGAAGCGGTTATAAATCAAGCGAGATAGGTTCCGAGCGGTCATAGGTATATCAACAATATATCAATGCCAGACCATAATAATGATAAATGCAAATAATGCACGGACTCTATACACATGAGCCCTCAATAACCAAGATCCTACTCCATGGAGCTAGACACAAAACATTCGGAGAGAATGATCGGGAGACATGCTAGTATCTCGTCGGCCATAAAACAAGTGCTTTCCGAGAAAATAATCACTCATTTTGCGCAACAAGGCTTTATACAAGACATTCTCACAAGATCTCGATATAGGGCTCGTGGTCGGGATCGTTGGTGCGTTTGCATCGGTTTGTCTCACGGTCCCGGAGGGGCTACCACCGCCCTTTGTGAAACACCCGCGCCCCAACGCCCTCAAGGCCAACTACAGGACCCCACTTGTCTATTCGCACCCGCACTAAGGTGTGTTCAACTCCTAGGCAACTAGGCCTTACGACAGTCCAACGGACAAATCACAATGCATACAAACTCTATGCATAATCAGGTATGATCATTATCACATACTATTCCATCATATGTCACAATTTGCCAAAGTAAGAATTGATACAGTCATGGTCTCTCTCAAGGACCCACAATAGCATAATATTGTCATTAAATAGATCAATACCCTTTTCAAAACGTATTATGAGTCCTTGCTTAGATTTAGCTTTACTTACAGAGTTTGTCTCTAAAGGAATTCTTTTAGTTAACTTGAATCCTCTTAGGTAATTTATTCATATGCCCTTAGAAGATTATTTTAAGATCTCAAAATCTCACACTCTCATGTTCTTCCCTGTTTATGCATCCCTAAGCAATTTCTAGTCATCCCATTTATTTATGATCAATATTCCTATATTAGTCCCGTTTTGGGTCCAGAAAACTACACGGTCGGAAATCACAATTTGAGTCACGACTTCAATTAATAGGTGTTGGGTGATAGGTATACATTTGAATTCGACAGAGACTACATTTCATGAAGAATTGAAGTTGCTATTCGACGAAGAATAATGTAACGGAGGGGGAAAGAATGGGGAAAGCATTTTTATAATAGGATTGGTAAGAAATCATTTTCTCGTCGGATGGGGGTTCATCGGACGAAGAAATTATTTGTCATTGTCGGATGGGGGTTACGTCGGACGAAGATCAAAGCCGCTCGGATCCTCCGGATGGTCGAAGAAAAGCCTCAATTCGACGAGTATAGGTGTCGACGTTGGGGAAAATCTCCCAAGTGTCGAACCGACGAACACCGGTCGAAATCTCTAATTTCGACGGTGCAGAGAAATTCATCTACTCGACAGGCATTGTCTCTCAAATTCGACGATTTTTGACTTTGGGGCATTTTCTTGTAAGTGTCCGGGGACTCTATTCGACGGGTTTGTGGTCGGAAGATCAATCTCGACGGACATGATCGAGGTTCATACTCGACGGATATTGACATTGTTTTTTGGTCGAGATCTAAATTCGACGAGTTTGACACTCGACGAAAAGGGTCTGAGTCTAAACTCGACGGGTTTTAACATTTTCCAAAGTGATTAGGTTATCACATTCGACAGGTTTGGCTATGGGTCCCTACTCGACGAATTTTAACATTTTACTAAGTGATCAGGTGATCACGTTCGACAGGTTTTAGGTTGTCATGTTCGACAGGTTTTAGGTTGTCATGTTCGACAGGTTTTAGGTTGTCATGTTCGACAGGTTTTAGGTTGTCATGTTCGACAGGTTTGGCCATGGGTCCTTACTCGACGGATTTTAACATTTTACTAAGAGATTAGATGATCATGTTCGACATGTTTTTATCATTCGACGGAATGGTCGAAATCTTCATTCGACGGATTTTGACATATCACCAAAAGATCAGGTTATTGTATTCGACAAGTTTGGCCAGATTTCATACTATTACTAATTTCCACATTCTGGGCTCAACATCGTAACTATCCGAAAACAAATTGGAACTTATTCCCTTCAATATTACATTCCAAGATACCTCAGGTCATATTTATATATATGTACATTCAAACTCGGACAATCAAATAACACATATACCATACCACATACAAAAGCGAGAAAGACCCTCAACAAAATCACGGACGTTTCCTAAATGCTAAGAGAGGTTGAGGAGGAGTGTCTTCCTCTTACCTTAGAGAAGCACAAAGAAAGGTCATCCTTTTGGTCGAAATGATATTTTCGGCTCCCGAAATCCTTGAATATTCAAGCTCACCAAAATCAGAATCAAGTGTTGAAATGGATACCCACTGTCATCAAAATGACAAGTGGGTTACGAAAAATGAGAAGAGATGAGGAAAAAGCTAAGGACTTTACCTTAAAGTTCCACCTTTTAAGCTTCAACCGTGGAGGAAAAGAAGATGAAGAAAACGTAGAGCTTTGAAGATGATTCCCTCAGTGTGGTGCTTCTCCAAACACGAAATGGTGCTTTGGAGTGTGATGGTATTGGAGGGTGAAAATATGAAGGTGGGGGGGGAAAATGGTCTTTCTTTGGAAGGAGAAATGGAAAGAGAGAAAGATGAGTGCTACGTACGGGAGGAGGAAATGTGTGGGGATTGAAGAATGAATTAAGCCCCTTAATTCAAATGTGCAAAGACAAAAATGGAAAGAGAAAGAAATAATAAAAAAATGATTCAAAGAAGCTTCCTTGAGAAGCTTCGCACGCTTTCTCTACGAGGTGCATAGTAAGCTTGTCTCCTTGATTAAATACAACGAGATGATTTATTATACTAGCGTATAAAACCCCAAAAATGTAGACCTCGTAACTTGTCTGGACTCGGGTTTAGTAAGATCCCCGTTGTCACGTTGACAGTCCAAGGTTTACTAAATGTCGGGAAAATATTCTATTCTCCCGCTCCACTCAAAGACACACATAAAACGAAGAATATATTAAAATATTCATCATCTCCAGAAAATTTCACAAAAATTCTTAAAAATTGCAAATATTATAAAATGATCGTTTTTAACAAAATAATAAATTTTCGGGATGTTACAGGAAACACAATGCCTGGGCGCTGGATGCATAACCTGTCACATTATTTTCTCTATAAATACATAAGTTACGCCAATTTCAATATACACTTGGACAGAACGCAATAGCTGTCAAGAGGAACAAACCCTAATGTGGTGTGGGCATAATTAGGCTTGAAGGTTAAGAATTTTCTTCAACCTTTTCATCTTTCTATAATGGAGTTTGTCATATTCTTCCCTTTGTGTTTTTCTTTTTGCATGTGTAACTAATTTCCCTTTGTTAGGGGGATGATGAATCTTGTTCTTGGATGATGTAACTTCTTTTATAGGTTTAATTTAAGTTTCTATTTCATGATTTATGTGTTTATCTCTATTCTTAATGCTTTTCTGAACCTGATCAATTTGGGAATAATATTTTGGGTTAATGTATGATTTGAGAAAATTTGCATGAACCTAGAACATGTAATAAACACCATAATTTCTGCAATCGCTAGGAATAGACGTTGTGGGTTATGTGGTCTTTTGTTTTAATTCCCCCGTTCTTGATAATGCCTTTCTATTTGGGTTAGACTAAGAGATTAGTTAATTTCAAATAGTATAGGAGGATTAATATACCAAGGGATTGGGTATTAATTAATTTTGGAAATTGACTATAAATCATTGAAATATAACATAGTTAAACCAATATTTGAATGAGCATTTAAAGAATCAAGTGAAGTCTGAACCCTAACTCTTTAACATCATTGTTTTTCACTCTTTGATTTATTGTTTGCGTACTTATATTTCTTTTTAATTGAATTTACAATGACCCTCTTTTTGATAACTTTTATAATGTCGATTTAGTGAACTTAGTAATTGATAACATAATCATCATGGGAACGATACTTTACTCACTCTTTATTACTTTTGTTGATTTGGTGCACTTGCCGATTCCACAACAATATGCTATGTATGTGAGATTGTTGAATGGTGTGAGCCTCACGATTGAGGGTAGTCTATATTAAGCAAGGTGGATGGTATCCTTCCTATTATACTGAATTGAGAATGGATTTCCTTGTGAATTGAGAATGGATTTCCTTGTGAATTGAGGATGGACTTCCTTATTGATAAAGGCCATGTAGTTGATGGATTTCACTACTCGAGGAGGATGGATTTCCTCCGAGATGTTGATGACCGCGTAGTTGATAAATTTCACTACCCGGAGAGAAAAATTCATGGATGTGATTTTCAGTGTTTGCTCAAGGTTATGGATGTGATTTCCATTGCTTTGATCAGGACTCATGCATATCATGACATTGCCATGGACTTGGTATCATAACATTATTCATTTCATGCTTAGGAAATTGCATAGGCATAATCTTTATACATAACTTGGCATAGCATGACGATTGTATGGGCAGTTTCCACCGTGACATAATAACATGACATTGCAATTGTATGGGCGATTGCGTATCTCTGAGATGGAGCTGTTGTTTTACTATCTCTGAGATGGGAATATTGTGTGCTTCTGTGATTAAAGTGTTAATTTGATAGACATGTATTCTTTATGAATGTATAAAATATTAGTTTTGGAATACTTCTACTAAGATATATGACTTCTCTCCCCGATTGTGTTTCCATGTAAATCCAGGTGCGAGTTCCTCAAAAGGAAATAAAAGATGTATGAAGACTAGTATAGTTTATATGCTTTTTGTTGACAAAAGCTTGTATTTATATTATACTTGATCTTGTTGTTATGAAAGTTTATGTATTACAATGAGCCTGTTGAGGCAGTGATGTATGTATATAACTTTTGTTATCGTGGCTCTCCATAATTATTTATACAAATGTTATGGGTTTAGTTGATATATGTTTGAAAGTAGCATGGCTAGTATTTGTTAATCTTATATATTTTGAATATATTGGAATAGAAATATTAGGATGTTACACTTCACTTTCATGAACCTCAGTCCTATCAAGAAGCCTCCATAGATCCTCATTGGTAGCATGCTTTGGAAGAAGAGTTACGGGCTTCGAAGAACACCAATACGTGGGACCTTGTTGATCCTCTTTTTGATAAGACACTTGTGTGATGTAAATGGGTGTACAAAATCAAGATTCATTTTGTGGCTCTATTGAGCATTATAAGGCTTGATTAATTATATGAGGAGACTTTTGCACATGTTGCTTGCATCACTTCCATTCACACTCTCCTTGCTATTGCAGCTACTCAGAAATGGACTTTTAATCTGATGGATGTTAAAAATGCCTTTCTCAATCATGACTTGGAAGAAAAAATTTATATGTGTGCACCTCCTAATTACATTTATCTAACAAACAAGGTTTGCTATCTTTAAAAGACTTTATGTGGCCCCAAACAAACAACCCGAGCTTGGTTTGCCAAGTTCCACAGTGCTATCAATCAACTTGGATTTTCATCCAATGCTTATGATTCTGCACTATTTTTTCACAAAATTAAATAAGGTACTACTATGTTGCTTCTCTATATTGATGATATGATTATTACTAGTGATGATATTACTATCATTACTGAGCTTTAAAAGTTCTTAACTCAACATTTTGAGAAAGATCTTGGACGTCTCAACTATTTCTTGGGGATTTAGGTACTTTCTTCTAGTGATGATCTATTCCTATCTCAAGCTAAGTATACTTTGAATCTCATTACTAGAGCTGGACTTACAGACAACAAAATTGAGCACACTCCACTTGAAACCATTATTCGAATAACTCCATAGGATGACACCTTGCTAGATGATCTAACTCTCTATCGTTAGTTGGTTGGCAACTTGATCTATCTTATGATGACTTGACCTGACATCTCCTATGTTGTTCATTTGGTAAGTCAGTTCATGGATGCACCACATTTCACACACTATGCTGCTTTCTTTGGATTATCCAATACATCAAGGGTACCCTATTTCATGGTCTCCATTCTTCTATTGACTTCCTTAGTGACTCTCTCATTTCTTGACGTAGCAAGAAGCAAACTCTGACTGCTTGCTCTAGCACTGAAGCAAAGTATCATGCTCTAGCTGATACCACTTCTAAGATACTTTGGATTCAATGGCTACTTAAAGACTTGGGTATTTCTCAACATTCTCCCATTGTCCAAAATTGTGACAACCAAAGTGCCATTCAAATTGCACACAATGATGTCTTTCATGAGTGCACCAAACACATTGGGATTGACTACCACTTCATTAACTAACACATCCTTCATGGTGCTCTTCATCTCAACTCCATTAGAACCCTTGACCAGCCTGCTGATCTATTGGCCAAAGTCTATCTGAAGTTAGCAGTAACATAAGAAGGGAGGGTTGAATTGTGTTCCCCTTTTCCTAAAATATTAACTTTCTCACAACTTTCTCAAGTTGGTATACTTGGAGGTGAGAAGGTTTTAACTCAAGGCAAACAGTTAGTGAGAAACCTCATATATAAAATTGATAGACTAAGGTGAGATGGTTCGTGAGAAGCTTTGATGGTTAAGTAAAACAACCTTCTCATCACTATAAGTTGTTCTTCTTAATCATATTAAGTCTATAACTTCTTTAAAATGTGTTTCCTTGATTCAAAAGCTCGAGATTCAGAAGTTATTATAGATTCAACTTATAACTACTTAGTAAAAATTCTAGTTTAAAAATACTCCCTTAAGAACACTTCTTGATTTAGATCTTTAAGTGCTTGGTACTAGCAATAATAAATTAAAAGATGAAGAAAAGAAAGACCACACCATAGATTTATATGTAAATACTTATTTCATGAAGGTTTTGATGATAACAAAGTAATGACAAAGACCAAGTCCAAGAGAAGCTTCAAGGCAATAGAATTATAGGACTTAGGATCTTATTTGTGAGAAGTGATCTTGGATATCTCAATAAGCTTAAATTGGTTTTGAAATTCCATCATGAAATCTTTAAGTTAGTGGTTGTTGGTTTTTGAAAAATTTGGGTTGTTTTGCACAAAATCATATTTTGAACTTGGGTTATGAAAATCTTGTTTGAATCCTTGAAAAATCCAATTTTTAGTTGTTGGTAGTCTTTACAAAGCTTCCTTATGCTCAAAAGTTGGTTTTAGAATGGTTGTAATCCATTCAAGAGCTCCGTAAGCCATTACTAGTAGTTGGTAATCCATTACGATGTTTCGTAATCCAATTCTGGCTTAATCTCTTTTATAGGCTTCGAAATGTGACTGTTGGGCACTACAAATGATGGTTGTACTTGCTGGTTGCAATGAGCATTATTTTATCCTTTTCTTGGACACATCAACGTTTTGCTTCATGGTAAAAAGGTTCTTCTAAAACCTTCTCAAGGTCTACCTTCTCATTGAGTCTTCTCAACTTGAAGCTTCTCAAGTACTTTTTCACTAACTTTCTTACCCAACCTTCTCATGCTTGAAAACTTCAACCTTCTTAAGTTTGATCTCCACCATCTTAGTGATAAATATTTACTCTTCTTGATGGTAATGTTGGTTTGAGTTTCTTCTAATGAAGTAATCATTTGTAGAAGTTCTGTTTTGCACATTCTTTCAATCTTCTTAGGACCTTCTCACAATGAACTTTCTTATGTTCTTTAAAAAAGCTTCTCAAGTCTTATTTAAATTTTCTGAAGTCATAATTTGATCTTCTCAAATCTTTTCAAATGATTAGAAGGATTCCTTGAACTTTATTTTAGTCCTGAAAAGCTTATTAATACAAAATACACTCCACAAGGGTTAAGTATAACCGAATCAAGTTGTGAGAAGATTCAAACCATATTTTCAACATAGTTGCTATCATCAAAACAAATTATGCAGTATTAAGCACTAAAAGGGTTTGGAGCTTACATTCTCCCTCTTTTTTATGATGATAAACTATTTGAAAATATTTAAGAGTGAACTTGTGAGTTTAGAAACTTCACCTTTTTTGCATAATTGGTGAGAAAGTTCAAATTTACTCCTCCTTAACTTAACACTCATTTCGAAATGTTAGAAAAAACATTGATTTCAATATAACTCGTAATATTTCAAGTAAAAGCATAGAGTATAGTCAAGATACAAAACTGTAGAATATACTCATTCATTAATCATAATACTTGTGAACATTATACATCAAAATATTTAAAAGCTCCTCCTAAGTATATACCAATATATTCAAAAATATTTTTTTCAATTTTCCTCCTATTCCCCCTTTTGTCATCAACAAAAAAAGATTTGGGGGACTATTTGGCCATCATAGGGAATATCCTAATTAGGAATCAGAGTGTGCAGATGAAGATGAGAATGAGAATGTGAAATTTGGAATCTTGTTGTGGGCTAGATATAGGTAATGCTTCTTCCTAGTTGTACTAGGGATGACTTCTGTCTCCATTTTATGCATCATCCACTCTTTAAACATCGAGAATCAATCCATGAAGGCATGAAGTGTTAAGTGAAGTTCTTTCTGTCCAACATTCAGCTTTCTCACCCTTCTTTTAAGTTTTTTATTATCTACTTTCATCTACTTCAATTCTTCCTTAGTATACTTGTATATCTTCTTGACAACTTGGAGGGAATAGGTTCAGCTTGGGTGAAGCCATGATGAGTCTTACTCCCTTCTATTCTTTCTCCTTGTTGGGGGAAAATTTTTCTCCTACTTGCTCCTAGGCCAAGATGTTCATATAGGATCCAAAAGAGACCATTTTCTCAAGGAATCCAATGTTTCAGTTGGTCCAGTAGGAATTAGGGGAGTTTTTTGGCTTTGCTCCCTTTGCATTAATGGTGTAGTAGCATCATAAATTAGAGAAGGAAGTGTAGGTGATGTGAGGGGAATTGGAGAGAGTAGGATTGTAGGTTTTTCAATACTCACATTTTCTAATGGGTGAGAAGGTTTAGGAAAGAGTAGCTTTTTAGTATGCTGAAAAAGTTCAGAATCTATCTTCTAGTGTGAGTTGAGTCTTCTTGATACTCAGGTGTCTTCTCTTGTTCTCCTTCTCTTCCTTGTCCTCTTTCATCTCTTGTCTTATTTTTTTCTGGTTGCACCAAACCAGGTTCAGTAGGGTGAGAAGGTTGGTCTTCCAACAAGTGACCTTCTATAGATAGCTAAGTCAAAATTCTAGCAACTATGACTTTTAGGTCAATAGTTTTGTATTCAGATGTAGGATCAACCTCTGGTTTCTTTGGCCCAACGTCTTTTTGTGCAGGTGATCTTTCAGTAGTCATGTATTTTTCTGTAGCATCCAAGTCTTTTATGGTAGGACCCCCCTCATAACCATAAGAAGCTTCCTCAGGGTGAGAAGGTTCATCATCAACAAACTTCTCATCCTCTATTTCAACAGATTCTTCCTTCTTTTTCTTCTATTCCTTTTTCTTAATTTTTCTTTTTTTTCTTCCCTTTTTTCTCCTTGTCTTTCTTTTTTTTTCTCTTTCTCTTCTTCTCTTTTCCTTTTTGCTTTCCACCTTCTCAACCACTATTTCTTCAGAGTCCTTCTTTGACTCTTCCTTCTTAGGTTCTTCTTCCATCAAATTTTCTTAATCCTTTCTAGGGCTCTTAACTTTGGATGGGCGGTCATGCCTCACATTGCTCCTTAATTTAGAACCTTTGTCTGTAGGTTCTCTTTTCTCCAAATGCATTTGCTTCAGATTCCTTTTTAAGATGGTTGGACCTTCCTTCTCTACCTTCTCCTTGGAGAGGTCTACCTTGAAGTGCTTGAAGATTCTGGTTAGAAGCATTCCATAAGGCAAGCTTGCTACTATTTTTGTGTTCTCATTTATAGAGATTATATACCTAAGAATGATTAAATGGAGATTGAGAGGCTTCCTCTCTTTGACATGGAACATCACCACTTTGTTAGCCTTATGAATATTCTCAATGTTTCTTATCCTTGACATGACAAAACGACAAGAGAAAGAGTAAATGAATTTGGAAGTGGAGTTGAGGTCACTAGCAAGTTTGGATTCTTCTCCATCTCTGAACAAAATGTCCAAAACTTCCTCATAGGGTCCATACCTGATATGTCAGCCTCCTTGGTCATAAGCTAGTAGTCCTTGGTTGGGTACTCCAGTGAGTTCAATAAGTATGGACATGTCTAACTTGATCATAGTCCCTTTCATGGAGGAAATGATAATAGGAGGCTCAATGGTGTAGACTACTCTAGCATAGACCTTCTGGCAAAGAACTGGATTTTCTTTGAAATGCTAAAAAAGTTTCCCCACATCAAAATCTCTAAGTGAAGTCTAAAGTCTTTTCGTTCTTCAAGCATCTCATCAAAAGAGATGCTTTTTCCAGGGACAACCTTTTCGTTCCTAAACCATTGATCGAATTTCTGCTTGGACTCCTTGGCAAAAAGTGGTTTGAGAGACACTTAGGTTAGTTTACTTTCTTTTTCTTCCTCACTTTTAGAGGATTGATCATTTTCTTTTTCTTCTTCTTCGAGGATAAATTGCTTCCTTCTTTTTGGTTTTCTTCTTAAGGTTATGGACTTTACAACACTAGACATTACCCTAAGAGATCTTTTCCTTCTAATAGAAACAACAAATAATTGTGGTTCAGATGGAGTAGGAATTTCCAGGGTTGTAGTGGGTGGTTGAGAGCGTTCAAGAGAGGTGGATGATGAAGAAGAAGGTTCCTCACTAGAGGATTATGGTGTAGGGGTTGAAGGATTTTTGGTCCTTACCGCCATGTATTTTACGTATATTCTCGCTACAAGCCAACTAACAATTTTACAAAGAAAGAGAGTAGGAGAATTTGAAGTTGGAATGCAAAGCAGAAACATGAAAAAGTGAGAGAAGCATAAAGGGAGTGAGTGAGAGATTTGATTGCTTGAGAATATAGGGAAGTGCTATAATTTCTTCCTCTATTTATAGGAGATGATTTATGACCGTTTGGGCCCAGAAATTACCGTTAGAGGTTATTAAATGACCTTTTGTGAAGTGATGACACAGTTAGTTTTAGAACTAGCCATTGGGTAAAATCTATCAAGAACTCATAGCCTAGGTGAGAAGGTTGAGTTGAGAAACTTCTCACTAATGTTCTCACATACCTTCTCAAGAACCTTCTCACTTCTTGATAGTTAGGATTTTTATGATTCTCAACTAAGATTCATACCTTCACCTTATAGAAGGAACATATAAACCATTTTATGTAACATATGAGATAAAACGATAGATTCCATCATGCAAAATTTCATAAATCACTAATTAAAATTTAATCATCAACTCACATGAGAGGCTTCATATTGAGATTTTCTCTTATAAAACAAAACTTGTCCTCACTAAGGGGCTTGGTAAAGATATTTGCCCATTGATGGTCAATATCCACAAATTTAAGTTCAAAACCACCCTTTGGACATGATCATGAATAAAGTGATATTTTATATCAATATTTTTTGACCTTGAATGCTGAATGGGATTTTTTGACAAGTTTATAACACTAGTATTATCACATAAGATTGGGATATGGTCATACATCATAGAGTAATCCTCCAATTAATGTTTAATCCATAGGAGTTGTGAGCAACAGTTGGCTATTAAGACATACTCAGCTTCTGTAGTTGAGATAGCTATAGTGTTTTGCTTCCTATTATACCACGTGACCATTGCATTTTCAAGGAAGTGACAAGCACCACTTGTGCTTTTCCTCTCAACTTTATCTCTAGCAAAATCAGCATCACATATCCTATAAGATCAAAACTAGAGTTTTTCTTGTATCATAGATCATAGTTGTACCAAACAAGTATCTAAATATTCTCTTTATAGCTTTAAGATAAGACTCTTTGGGACAAGATTAGAATCATGCATATAGGCCAACACTGAAGACTATATTTGGTTTCCTTGCTGTTAAATGCAACACCCTAACATTTGGGTTAAGTACGATATTGTCCTAAATATACTATTTTATATTTTCTGTGAGTTATAAATTGAATTTGACTGTTCCATGAGTATATTTGACTATTGTGTGTGACTTGCTCTGAGCTAAGAAAATAATAATTTTCTGGCCAGAAAAATCTTATTTTAATTATTCGGAACTGGGGGATCTTACTAAACCCAATTTCAAGTGATATGTATATTAATCTTTTAATTTTTAGGATTTAACTGTGCCATAAAATAATTTTATATTATTATAATATTATTTTAATTGACAGTACCAACTATCTCAAAAATAGTAGAAATCTGCTCCAAAATGACCATGGATCCTAAAAAGTCTGCGGGACCCGCGTTTAGAAAAGCAATCAACGTTTTTTACTAGACTAAATTCTAAACCAATAAGAGTTGGTCAAATAAAGTGGCATGGACTTCATTGTGGACCATTGGATGAACAACTTGATTTAGATGCCTTTGATCATAACCATTGATCAGATCAATAGTGTGAGAACAATCCTGATAAAGTAACTAATGAAATCCACCTCAGATTAAATCAATGGATAGGAAGTGAAGTTAATTTAAAGGGCTAGGATTTAGTCAAATATAATGGCTTGACTAGTTACTAAGTAACTAAGTAAACCAAATTTAGTTAACTTAATTATCTAATTAGAGAAACTAAGTGAACTAACCTAGTTACTAATTAGTTATAATCTAGTTACTAATCAAATATCTTAATTTCATCTAGAAGCCATGACTAAGCATGGCATATGCAATGACCTATTTAATTAATTGGTTATGTAATTAGATAGTTAATTAAGTGTAATTAGGAAATCTAACCTAATTAACTAGCCATCTAATTAGCATGTAATTAAGGTGTAATTGAAGTCAAACTAAGTCCCTAATCCCCTAGTGTTCCACGGCCAAGAGGGGGAAATTTTACCAAGTTCTATAATGTTCTAAGTTCATCCAAGTGATCATTGCATGAGTAATTGGTGACATAGACCATGTGCCTTGTAAATGTGAACACAATAGGATATTTACTATCAAAGTTTATCTCTCAATCTCTCCTACAAGCTACCACACGGCTTCACCTCTATTTTTCACTCTCAATATTTACTTTTTCTCTCACCTAAAGACTTAGCTTTATTTTCTCTTAAAATCCCCAAGAACCCAAGAACACTTTTCTTTCTTTTTCTCCTTCGAGTTTCGGCCCCAACACCCAATCTCACCATCAATCTTCTATAATTTTTTCTCTTCACATTTCCTAAACCTAAACCACCTCCTAAACACTTTTCATTTAGGAAGTTTTGTGAAAATCCTACTCCTAGTGCTTCAAAATCCAAGTTTTACCTTATTTCCCTAAAGGTAAACTTTTGATTTTATGGTTTAAAATTTAGTTTTTGATTTTCAAAACCATGATTGTTCCATGGTTTTTCATTATGAAGCCTTGTTTTTGATTTTGCTAATTGTTTAAGAATTTTAGGGAATTGTTTAAGGGTCACAAGAAAAATCAAATAGGAGGAGGAGACTAGAGAATTCTTGTCTTCAAGAGGTAAGAGGGAGATTTAATCTCATCAACCTAGTATGGTAATGAGAAAATGGATTGTATGTGTAGTGAAGAATCCATAAGGATTCACTTATTTAGTTGTTTAATACTTTCTTATTTGTGGTTGATTTTATTTGTGAGGATGTCTATAGCTTTAAAAATATATTGCATGTGGTTATAAATGTATGAATATTATTGTACGATGTGAATAACATGTAAGGATTGCATGAGTGTTCCAAAGAACACAAAGGAGGCTCACGACTTCTCCAAGAAAAAGAGAGCCAAAATGTTCTCAACCATTTTCTAAAACAATGATTTAATGAATTTAGGTAAAATAATGAATCTGAAAGTGATTTAAAAGATAGGAAATGATTTACTGATTATTTGTGAAGGATATGTTAAATTCGGCCAACATGCCATTCAATGTATATTTGATTTTCAAAATTATTTTCTAAGGTAGGTTAAATAGCTAATCTACAAAAGAATTTAATTTCAATGAATCTTTGGGAAATAAAATGAATGAACTTAGTTTTAGAATTCTAAATTAGAAGAATTTGTTATAAGTAAGAAATGAAGAAAACACTTGAAAAATACTAACGTAAAGCTCACTCTTTGAGTTTTGAAGCGCGTTAGCAAGTTTCAATGTTTAAATAAGGATTAAAGTTAAAATATGCATTATTTACAGAAAAACGTAGAAAATATCATTTAATGGATTTTCTAGACAAAATGCTGTCAAAATTTACTAAAATCAGACAAATAAAAAGAGAAGGTTCCATAATATGTTTATAACGTAAGGAAAATATTCTACGTAGTTTAAAAGTATTAGAAATAGCTTACGCATATTTAAAATAAAGATTTTTAAGCTATATGGTTAAGAAAACGATCTAAAAATCTTATGCGATTGAGAAAATGATTTAAAAACATTATGCGATATTCAAAAATGTCAAAATATATTTACGTAATTTAAAAATGTTTATAAAAGTGACGTGATTGTGAAAACGCGATAAAATTTCTACGCGACTAAATGGAACAATGAGTTTTACTGTCGGGCCAAAGTGGTGGACTCGGACATGTTGAGATATAGTACTGTCAAGTGGAGACATACAATATTTGTGAATATTGAGACTAAGGGTATTTAGGTAAATATGGTGATATATTGAGACTAAGGGTATTTTTGTTATTATAATTCTTAATCATGCATTGAGAGTTGTGTCAATTTGGTTAAAAATTGGCGATTGATTAACGAGATGAATTACACTGTGTTGTGGGTGTGATAGGCGTAGTGTGGTTCACTAATTGAGCTTGGAGGCGTTAGTGTACGGAGGATTCCACATGTGGATGGTTGGTAGCTCCTCTGGGCCGTGGTAACTGTGAATGCTTATGCCTCTAAGACATGTCGAAAGGTTTTTGATGATAACAAAAGCAAAAGAGAAGATCAAGCACAAAAGGAAAAATCAAGATCAAAGAAAGAAGACAGAAGGTTTAAATAGTCATTAGGACATTAATGTTAAATGCTCTCAAGATTTCTCAAATGGTTTTTCAATATATATGATTTCAAAATAAATAGGAAATTTCAAAGATAAACATGGCTTTCAATAAAACCTGAGTTTCAATTTTAAATCTAACACTCTTAAAAGGATTTATGTTTAAACAAGTACCTTGAGGTGTTGGAAATGACTTACAAGAGTTATTGGACTTGAAAAATGTGTTCAAAGGCAAATGTAATCGATTACACAATGTTTGTAATCGATTACACATCAAACAGAAAGCATGTAATCGATTACCAACAATGTAATCGATTACAAGAAAGTCGAGAGGCCATGTAATCGATTACACAAAGATATGTAATCGATTACACATAGCCCGAAAGGCAAAGAACACGTTCGACAAGAAATGTAATCGATTACACAATATATGTAATCGATTACACAAACCCGTAAACTCAAAGAACATGTTCGACGAGCCATGTAATCGATTACAAAGATATTGTAATCAATTACACAACAAGTCGAAGTCATGTAATCGATTACATGAGCATTGTAATCGATTACAAGAAAAGTCGAAGTTATGTAATCGATTACCTCAAGAATGTAATCGATTACACGAGCCCGAAAGTTCAAAACGTTGAAACAATAATGTAATCGATTACACCGAGATATGTAATCGATTACACACATCCCGACAACGTCCAACGGCTATATTAAATGCATTAAATGCATGCCCAACTACCTCCAACGGCTCTATTAATTGAGAAACTTATAAATACCCAAGTTGGGTCTTTGTTTACGGTTGACCTTGAACCAAAAACTGATCATTATACTTCAAAACGTGAATCAATTCTTAAAATCATTTCTTGCTCTGTTTTCGACTAAAAACGTGAAAAATCCTTGAGAGCATATTAGAGCTTCAATTTGTAAACACTTGCTCTAGAGAGAGTTTCTTCTATTTCAATCTTATACTTTCGATTAGTGAGGTGAGGTATCCCTCAAGTATTGTAAGGGTGAGGTATCCCTTGGAAAATAGAGGCTCAAGCTTTTGGGTGAGGTATCCCATCTTGTTGAGTGCTCAAGGTTGTAGTGGTTTTTCAAGCACCCATTGAAGCTTGAAGATATAGTGGAAAATCTCAAGGTGTTGCTTGGGACTGGACGTAGATCACAAGTGGAGTAGTGATTGAACCAGGATAAACGATTGTGTTTGTTTCTCTAAACTCTCCTCTGTTTATCTTTGTGCACTGTTTCATTGTTTTATTTGGATATTGTCTCCTTGACTATTACGTTCATTAGTAAAAGTGCTTAACTCATCTATTCAATTATCTCTGATCATTCAATAGCTTCAACGAAAATTGATTGTCAAACGATTTGCGAAAGATTTGTGAACTTATTTTTAACTACTCAATTCACCCCCCCTCTTGAGTATCGAGGCCACTTGGTAACAAGTGGTATCAGAGCTAGACTCTTGTATAAAGAGCTTAGCAGCTTCAAGAGAAGTGATGGCTTCAAATGGTTTTTCAAATGAAGGTTCTTCTATAAATAGACCTCCTTATTTCAATGGGGATGGCTATGCCTATTGGAAAGAAAGGATGAAAATTTTTATTGAAGCTATTGACTTAGATGTGTGGGACGCAGTTGAAAAGGGTGCCTCATGTAGTCTTATTGGATATTCCGATTCTGATTTTGCTGGATGCAAAATGGATCGAAAGAGCACTAGTGGGACATGCCACTTGCTAGGAAGCTCACTAGTTTCTTGGCACAGCAAGAAACAAAATAGTGTGGCATTGTCCACAGCTGAAGCTGAATATGTTGCAGCTGGGAGTTGCTGTGCTCAAGTCCTTTGGATGAAACAGCAACTCTTGGACTATGGTCTTGAGCTTGATCACATTCCCATAAAATGTGATAATACTAGTGCAATTAACTTGTCAAAAAATCCCATTTTGCATTCTAGAACTAAGCATATTGAAATAAGACATCATTTCATTAGAGATCATGTTCAAAGAGGTGATTGCATACTTGAATTTGTTGAAACAACTAAGCAATTAGCTGATATTTTCACCAAACCCCTTGCAAAAGAAGCATTTTTCTACATTAGAAACGAACTGGGTATATTGGACCATTCATGCATAAATTAAATATTTGCTGCATAATCCTAAAACAAAAGCCTAAGCTTGCGTTTTTCTGCATAATTATGCCACACTGCTGCACAATCTCTGAATTTTCATTATATATATTTGAATCCCATACTAACTTGAGCGTCGGAGGTTTCCCCCAAATTATTTTGCAGGTGCTCCCTCATGTCCAACTTTGACAAAAAGGGTGAAATTCAACAGCCTCAAAAATCACCAAAAAGGGTGAAATTCTTGGTAAACATGATAATTTTGATCAATTATATTAGTTGAATCATAATGTGATTAATCTATATGCTTGGATGATGATTTGAATTGATTTGAGTTGCTTTAAAACTGTTTTGGGTGGATTAAAATTGATTATATGTTGTTTTGGAACGCAAAATCGAGTTAAAGTGCTGGTAATCGATTACAATGCCTTTGTGTAATCGATTACACAGTTCAATCACGCATGTAATCGATTACACACATTTTGTAATCGATTACAACCAACTCAGAACTCAGGTAATCGATTACATCATCTATGTAATCGATTACAAGGTTCCTGAATCATGTAATCGATTACACTAAAAATGTAATCGATTACATACCTACCAGAAACATGTAATCGATTAGACCAAAAATGTAATCGATTACACACCCACTGAGAATGCATGTAATCGATTACACACTCAATGTAATCGATTACACAGAGTTTTTTTAAAAGGCTCTGACGCGTAGTGGTCATTTCTGTTTGGCCCTGTTCATCTTCCTCGTTCTCTCCTCTCGCACCCACGCACCTCGGATCTCAAAACCTCTCATTTCTCACTCAAATTTCCATCAAAACTCATCATTTCGCCTCTCTCAATCTCGAAATCCCTCTCCACATAACCCACCGATCAAATCTCCTCAAATCCCTCATCCAAAATCTCCCCATCTTCTCTCACGAACACCCTCTCCACTTTTCTAACCTAATTTCGTCCCTCTTTCTCTCCTCACTCATCCCCAACCATTTACCACTCAACCCGTGCTTCTCTCTCTCATCAATGGCTGAATCCTCCCATCGCTCGAAGCGCCCAAGAACAGGGGCTGCTGTTGGAAGTTCCTCTGGTGGCTCTACACGCAATATCTCTCGGGTTGGACCTCACGAGGCACTTCTCCACCGTGAAGAAAGCGAGTTGTTCGTTCAGAAGAACTTCCAGCTTCGCAAGATCATCTCTCCCGTGTATCTACCCATCACCTTCGTGAGAGTGAACCCTTAGTGAGCTTTAGGACAATAGAACACTTAGGCTTGCTGGGATTCCTAAGTATAGAGAAGGCCATTTACCCTAACCTTGTCCGAGTGTTTTATGCTAACCTGAAGGTTGAGGATAATTGCATCATTTCTGAAGTGAAAAAGCAACAAATCAGGTTAACCATGACAGAATGGTATAGGCTCACCAAGCTCACTCCTGATGGAGCCCAGTTCTGTGGGAATGCCAAAGTCTGGGGGCATGAGTTTGAGCACAAGGCTGCTCTTCTCTCCTTGATTAGGATTGGCTACCACCTCCCCAGTGATCCTAGACGCAGAATAATGGCCACTGGCCTCACTATGGAAAACAGGGTCCTCCACTACCTCTTGGTTCGTGGATTGATTCCCGAGGAGGAAATTACTCCCAAGTCCTCAAGGACGATGTAGTGGCATTATGGGCAATGACCACAGGGCACCCAATAAACTGGGGATACTACATTCTACAGCATATGCTTGACATCAAGAAAAAGAAGAACTCTGCTCTCCCCTTCGCCATGTTAGTCACCACAATCCTTGAGTATTGTCGCATTTCGCTGACTGAAGAGTCCAAGGACACCAGCTCCAAGGGACCCCAATCAATTGGGCTGCATACTCTGAAGAAGCTTCAGCTCTACAAGATGGAGGATAGGTGGCATTACATTACTCATGGCACATTTGGCTATCCATCACGATCCGACAAAGATGATGAGGGGCTCGATATCCGCCTGCTCCCTCCTCCGGCTTCTCTTGATCTTCTCGCTCCAAGAGATGCGCAACCCGAGCGCCAACGTCAACACGCGCATGGATCATATAGAGCAAAAGATCGACCACCTTGAGTTGGACTACTCGCACCAGAGCTTGCCTCCATTCGATCCCTCTTACGTGGACCTCCCGTTCCCGAGAGTCCCGCTGCCGCCGCCCCCCCATCCTCTCGCCCCCTCCGGATCCCATTTCCTTCGCCGGTCCATCCGGGAGTTCCTGCCGATGATGAGGAGCTTCGGATTCTCGACGACGATCTTATGCCCGCCGATGATGACATTGGTCTAGGAGACTCTGTGCGGATCCGAGAGGGTGATGTCTTTTGTGACAAATGAGGACACGATAGTGATCCCGGCCTTATGCCTTGATTTGTTTTTCCGCCTTGTATTTTTCTTTAACTCGATTATATAAAATTGGTATACTTTTATGGTTATCTTTTGATTACTTCTACCGGTTGTGACATGTTTCTTTGTACATGCTTTGATTATTAATACATAAACGTGTTTTCACTTTGAATGGTTGGTCATGTTGGAATATTGCTTGGACTGATCTTAGTGGCTTTTCTCATTATGGCAAACAATTGGGAATCATGAACTATAACTGACATGCTGTCTATTTTTTAATGCTTATGTCTTTTTGATAATGCCAACGGGGGAGAAAATAAGGAAAAATGAAATGTAATTAAAGGTTGCATGAGTACGGGGGAGTTATTGAACTTTTAAGTTATTAAGCGTTTCATATGCAAAATCTAACCCAATATCATGCATAATCTCCGGGGACAGCATTGTAACTAAATGACTATGATATACAAATGCAAAAACTCTTTCTTTTTCCTATGATCAGTTTGTCATCATCAAAAAGGGGGAGAATGTGAATGCTTATGCCTCTAAGACATGTCGAAAGGTTTTTGATGATAACAAAAGCAAAAGAGAAGATCAAGCACAAAAGAAAAAATCAAGATCAAAGAAAGAAGACAGAAGGTTTAAATAGTCATTAGGACATTAATGTTAAATGCTCTCAAGATTTCTCAAATGGTTTTTCAATATATATGATTTCAAAATAAATAGGAAATTTCAAAGATAAACATGGCTTTCAATAAAACCTGAGTTTCAATTTTAAATCTAACACTCTTAAAAGGATTTATGTTTAAACAAGTACCTTGAGGTGTTGGAAATGACTTACAAGAGTTATTGGACTTGAAAAATGTGTTCAAAGGCAAATGTAATCGATTACACAATGTTTGTAATCGATTACACATCAAACAAAAGCATGTAATCGACACCGAACAATGTAATCGATTACAAGAAAGTCGAGGTTATGTAATCGATTACACAAGATATGTAATCGATTACACATAGCCTGAAAGGCAAAGAACACGTTCGACAAGAAATGTAATCGATTACACAATATATGTAATCGATTAACAAAACCCAAAACTCAAAGAACATGTTCGACGAGCCATGTAATCGATTACAAAGATATTGTAATCGATTACACAACAAGTCAAGTCATGTAATCGATTACATGAGCATTGTAATCGATTACAAGAAAAGTCGAAGCCATGTAATCGATTACCTCAAGAATGTAATCGATTACACTCCCAGAAAGTTCGAAAACGTTGAAACAATAATGTAATCGATTACACCGAGATATGTAATCGATTACACACATCCTCGACAACGTCCAACGGCTATATTAAATGCATTAAATGCATGCCCAACTACCTCCAACGGCTCTATTAATTGAGAAACTTATAAATACCCAAGTTGGGTCTTTGTTTACTGTTGACCTTGAACCAAAAACTGATCATTATACTTCAAAACGTGAATCAATTCTTAAAATCATTTCTTGCTCGTTTTCGACTAAAAACGTGAAAAATCCTTGAGAGCATATTAGAGCTTCAATTTGTAAACACTTGCTCTAGAGAGAGTTTCTTCTATTTCAATCTTATACTTTCGATTAGTGAGGGTGAGGTATCCTCAAGTATTGTAAGGGTGAGGTATCCCTTGGAAAATAGAGGCTCAAGCTTTTGGGTGAGGTATCCCATACTCAGTTGAGTGCTCAAGGTTGTAGTGGTTTTTCAAGCACCCATTGAAGCTTGAAGATATAGTGGAAAATCTCAAGGTGTTGCTTGGGACTGGACGTAGATCACAAGTGGAGTAGTGATTGAACCAGATAAACGACCGTGTTTGTTTCTCTAAACTCTCCTCTCGTTTATCTTTGTGCACTTTGTTTCATTGTTTTATTTGGATATTGTCTCCTTGACTATTACGTTCATTAGTAAAAGTGCTTAACTCATCTATTCAATTATCTCTGATCATTCAATAGCTTCAACGAAAATTGATTGTCAAACGATTTGCGAAAGATTTGTGAACTTATTTTTAACTACTCAATTCACCCCCCCTCTTGAGTATCGAGGCCACTTGGTAACAGTAACGGGCAACGCACTAATGATCTCGACAAGCACTATTCTTAATCAACATCTTGTGGAGACTATTTGGTACAATGCCTATAGTGCACGAAGTATTTGGACTGTGTACTACTACACGATGTTTTGGACGGTGGACTATAGACACGACGTTGGACAGTGTAATAGTTTGGTTGGGTAGGCTGAGGTACTGATAGATCTTTTCAGATCATTCTCTCTAATGTCTGTGTTTAGCTCCATAGAGTAGGAACGAGTCAGTATGCATTAGCATCCATGATCTGCATTTTAAATGTTTATTGTATCTTATGGTAGCATGTATGATGTGTTAATTTGAGGTACTATATATGATGTAGTGGTATGCATTATTGTGATATTTACTTGTATTGTCGTTTTCTTTATTGTCATACAGGTAATGATGTAGATTGTCTCACCTCGTTATACGTATTTCTCTGCATTATCATTATATTCTATAAAGAGTTTAAGGAAGGGGAAGAGGAGCAGCCCTTTAATATTTAGTATCTGGAGGAGCACCAGCCGAGTGAGCAGTGTGAGGACGGCGAGCTGTTAGATCACCCCTACCATCTGGATTAATCTTGTGATCATGATGTTGCCTGGATTCTTTGGTTTTGTGAGACTTGATTTTCACGGAGGCTCAGAGGCCTGGCGACTGCGTGAGGATAGAGGATTGGTAGTCTACGTGGGACGTCTGACTGTGTCTCTGCGTAGAGAGTTTGACGGGGAGCTTATTTTTACTATTACTCTGTATTTACATCTTGAGTTGCCTTTGACTCTTAGGTGTATTGGGGAGGGATTTTCCATGCGCCTAGTGAGCTTAGTAGTGAGTCGACAGCACGGACTCACGTCCTCAGAGTCGCGAGGCATCCGGATTTCTCGCCGTCTGTCGATGATCTATCTGAGAGTGATCCTTCGGAGGGTTAGGAATCTTTGATGTGCACTTGGGCATGTTATGTGTTTAGTTTTATACAGACTCTTTACTGTTTTGTTAAATATTTGTAGTTGTAAATTATTTGTATATTTAAGACAAGATCATATGTATATTATGGTGCGTGATTATGTTTTGCCTTATTTTGTGCTCTGTGTTATTTTGTTTAACGTTATTAGGTATGAAAGGAAAAATTTTACAACTTATATTATTTATGTATCAAATGTTTTATAACTTGGGTAAGATTTTATTTTCTTGCATTAAAAATGTGACATCCCCACAAGGGTGTTACATTAGTTGGTATCAGAGCCCAAGTTAGAATCTTTTGGGGATTGTGGTTAGGTTTTTTTTTGCTTCTGTTATGTGATTCTCTGTGATTTGTTTCCGAAAGGTTACATCTGACCTTGTTTTGTGTTGTTGAAGAAAGAAGATGTCTGGTGGAAGAAGAACACGTGCGAATGTGGAACGAAATGTGGACCCAATGACTGCAGCTGCTGAAGCTATACAGCGAATGGCGGAAGTAATTACTCAACAAAATTAACGAGCAGCTCAATAGCAAGATGCAACTGTTGATGCTCTAAATTTGTCTGAGTTTAGGCGCAATAACCCGCTGCAGTTTAGAGGCGAGTTTGACCCCGAGAAGGCAAGTCTCTGGATCCAAGACTTGGAAAGGGTAATTGAAGGAATGGGGTGCGCAGATAATAGAAAGGTGACGTATGCTACTTTTTTTGCTGAGAGGAGATGGCGAAAATTGGTGGAGAGGAACCCGCCGATTATTACAAGCTGAAGGGACTGAAATCACTTGGGAGGTGTTTAGTGAAGTATTTCTGGAGAAGTACTGTCCTGCTAGTGCCCGACATGCCAAGGAGATGGAATTTCTTGGTTTGCGTCAGGGTAACATGACTGTTTGGGAGTATGCTACTAAGTTTGAGAGCTTGTCACAGTTCTCAAGGTACTTTCAAATTCAACCTGATGAGGCATAGAAATGCCGTAAGTTTGAGGAAGGGCTGAGGGTAGAACTGAAGCGAGGAGTGCTACCTATGAGGATGAGGGACTTTCCTGCTTTGATGGATACCTGTCGATGACTCGAGGAGTTGGAGCTGTCTCGAGATCCCAGAAATCGCAACTTTGGACCGACTAGGTTCCAAAGAGGAGGCAACAACAACAATAACCGGTTTCAGCGCAAGCCTTATTCGAGACCACTGGGAAGTCAGCCTCAATGTCCATCTGTTGGGGGAAGTTCTAGTGGTAACAGAGCTGGTTAAAACGTGGCGTTTACGTTGAGATGTTTTAAGTGTGGAAAGAGTGGCCATATATCTACAGATTATTCGATCAGAGGAGCGATCTGTTTCAATTGTAGAAAACCTGGACATGTTTCTAGGGATTACACTCAGCCAGAAAGGAAGCCTGCTGTGAGTAATGTTCATGCTACTCAGCCGCGATCTGGAGGGCGAGTATATATGATGACTGGAACTGAAGCTTCTCAGTCTAAAGATCTCATTCAGGGGGAAGGTGTCATTGAAGGTAATCTCTTGACTGTGTTATATGATTTGGGTGCAACGCATTCATTTATTGCATATGATTATGTGGAATAGTTGAAACTGCCTGTGTCTTCTCTAAGTTTTCAATTGATTATTTCTACGCCAACTGCCAAGCCTGTTGTTACGTCCAAAATATGTCTGAATTGTCCTATCATCACAAAGGATCATGTGTTTTCGGTCAATTTAATTTGTTTACCTCTTGTTGAGATAGACATAATATTAGGAATGGATTGGTTATCTTCTAACTATATCCTAATAGACTGTGCAAGCAAAACCATAGTTTTTCCTAAGAAAAAAAGTTCTAGATTCTTGACTGCTGTTAAAGTCAAATCCTTGTTGAGAGATGGGGCTCAGGGATATATGTTGCTATCTTCTTTAGAAATCAAGCGTGAGAAAGATGTGAATGCTATTCCTATCATCAATGAGTTTCTAGAGATTTTTCCTGATGATGTACCTGGTTTGCCACTGGAAAGGGAGATCGAGTTCTCTATCGATTTGGTGCTGGGAGCAGGCCCTATTTCGTTTGCACCATATCGAATGTCACCTGCAGAGTTAGTAGAATTGAAGAAGTAATTAGAGGAACTGTTGGAGAAACAGTTTGTGCGACCTAGCATTTCATCGTGGGGAACACTAGTACTACTAGTCAAGAAGAAGGATGGAACTTCTCGTCTTTGTGTAGATTATCGTCAGTTGAACAAGGTTACGATAAAGAATAAGTATCCACTTCTGAGAATTGATGATTTGATGGATCAGTTGAAGGGAGCATCTATTTTCTCTAAGATAGATCTGCGATCAGGTAATCATCAAATTCGTGTCAAGGTAGATGATGTACCTAAGACAGCTTTCTGAACCCGTTATGAGCATTATGAGTATCAGGTGATGCCATTCGGAGTGGCGAATGCTCTAGCAATATTCATGGACTATATGAATAGGATTTTTCATTCGTACCTAGACAGATTTATCGTTGTTTTTATCGATGACATTCTGATCTACTCTCAAAGTCAAGAAGAGCATGCTGAACATCTCAGTATAGTTCTCCAGATTTTGAAAGAGAAGAAGCTATATGCAAAGTTGGCAAAATGCGACTTTTGGTTAGAAGAGGTTCAATTTCTAGGCCATGTGATTTCCAAGGAAGGTATTGCGGTAGACCCGTCAAAGGTGGAGACCATTTTGCAGTGGGAAAGGCCTAAGACAGTGACGGAGGTCCGAAGTTTTGTTGGATTGGCCGGATATTATCGAAGGTTTATTGAAGGTTTTTCAAAAATAGCTGGACCACTTACACAACTCACAAGGAAGAGTCAAGCTTTTGATTGGACGAAGGAACATGAAGCAAGTTTCTAAGAGTTGAAGAAGAGATTGACAACTGCACCAGTGCTAATTTTACCAGACCCTAACAAATCTGTTGAGGTGTATTGTGACGCTTCTTACCAAGGGTTAGGATGTGTGTTAATTCAAAATAGGAATGTGGTAGCTTATGCTTCAAGACAGTTGAAGGTTTATGAGAGGAACTATCCAACGCATGATTTGGAACTAGTTGCAGTGGTCTTTGCATTGAAAGTGTAGAGGCATTTTCTGTATGGAGCTATGTTCAATGTCTTTAGTGATCACAAAAGTTTGAAATATTTGTTCGATCAAAAGGAATTAAACATGAGACAGAGGCGATGGTTAGAATTCTTGAAGGACTGTACCCACAAGTATAGTTTCTGATAGAGATCTGAGGTTTATATCAAGGTTCTGGCAAAGTTTTCAAGAAGCCATGGGATCTAAACTACGATTGAGTTCTGCTTATCATCCGCAGACTGATGGTCAAACGGAGAGAACAATTCAGTCGTTGGAAGACTTGTTGCGTGCTTGTGTGTTGGAACAACAAGGGAGTTGGGATGAGTTCTTGTCTTTGATAGAATTCACCTACAACAATAGTTTTCACTCAAGTATAGGGATGGCATCCTATGAAGCTCTATATGGACGACGATGTCGAACACCTTTGTGTTGGTATCAGGATGGAGAAAGTATGACCATTGGGACTGATCCTGTGCAACAGACTACAAAAAAAGTGAAATGATTCAAGAGAAAATGCGAACGATTTAGAGCCGACAGAAGAGCTATGCTGATAGGCGAAGGTGACCTCTTGAATTTAAGGAATGTGAGCATGTATTCTTAAGAGTAACACCTACGACTGGTGTCGGAAGGGTTATCAAATTCAGAAAACTCACTCCTAAATTCATAAGGCCTTATCAAATTATTCGTTGGATAGGTCCTGTAGCCTACCCGATAGCTTTACCACCTTTTCTATCCAATCTATATAATATGTTTCATATGTCTCAACTGAGGAAATATATTCCCGATCCAACGCATGTTATACAGCCAGATAAAGTGCAACTGAAGGATAATTTGACGTATAAAACACTTCCTATTAAGATTGAGGACAAGAGAGTGAAACAGCTTCGAGGGAAGATGATTAAGCTGGTAAAGGTAATATGGAATGATGCGACGGGAGATACTACCTGGGAGCTAGAAGATAAGATGAGGGAGCAATACCCTCAACTATTCTGAGGTACGATGGATTTCGTGGACGAAATTCTTATTAGTAGGGGAAAGTTGTAACACCCCAACTTTTGGGTTAAGTACAATATTATCCTAAATGTACTATTTTATATTTTCTGTGAGTTATAAATTGAATTTGACTGTTCCGTGAGTATATTTGACTGTTGTGTGTGATTTGCTCCGAGCTAAGAAAATAATAATTTTCTGGCCAAAAAAATCTTATTTTAATTATTCGGAGTTGGGGGATCTTACTAAACCCAATTCCGAGTGATATGTATATTAATCTTTTAATTTTTAGGATTTAACTGTGTAATAAAATAATTTTATATTATCATAATATTATTTTAATTGACAGCACCTACTGTCTTAAAAATAGTAGAAATCTGCTCCGAAATGACCATGGACCCGAAAAAGTCTGTGGGACCCGCATTTAGAAAAGCAGTCAATGTTTTTTACTAGACTAAATTCTAAACCAATAATAGTTGGTCAAATAAAGTGGCATGGACTTCATTGTGGACCATTGGATGAACAACTTGATTTAGATGCCTTCGATCATATCCATTGATCAGATCAATAGTGTGAGTTCAATCCTGCTAAAGTAACTAATGATATCCACCTTAGATTAAATCAATGGATAGGAAGTGAAGTTAATTTCACGGGCTAGGATTTAGTCAAATATAATGACTTGACTAGTTACTAAGTAACTAAGTAAACCTAATATAGTTAGCTTAATTGTCTAATTAGAGAAACTAAGTGAACTAACCTAGTTACTAATTAGTTATAATCTAGTTACTAATCAAATATCTTAATTTCATCTAGAAGCCATGACTAAGCATGACATATGCAATGAACTATTTAATTAATTGGTTATGTAATTAGATAGTTAATTAAGTGTAATTAGGAAATCTAACCTAATTAACTAGCCATCTAATTAGCATGTAATTAAGGTGTAATTGAAGTCAAACCAAGTCCCTAATCCCCTAATGTTCCACGGCTAAGAGGGGGAAATTTTACCAAGTTCTATAATGTTCTAGGTTCATCCAAGTGATCATTGCATGAGCAATTGGGGACATAGGCCATGTGCCTTGTAAATGTGAACACAATAGGATATTTACTATCAAAGTTTATCTCTCAATCTCTCCTCCAAGCTACCTCACGGCTGCACCTCTATTTTTCACTTTCAATATTTACTTTTTCTCTCACCTAAAGACTTAGCTTTATTTTCTCTTAAAATCCCCAAGAACACTTTTCTTTCTTTTTCTCCTTCGAGTTTCGGCCCCAACACCCAATCTCACCATCAATCTTCTATAATTTTTCCTCTTCACATTTCCTAAACCTAAACCATCTCCTAAACACTTTTCATTTCGGAAGTTTTGTGAAAATCCTACTCCTAGTGCTTCAAAATTCAAGTTTTATCTTACTTCCCTAAAGGTAAACTTTTAATTTTATGGTTTAAAATTTAGTTTTTGATTTTCAAAACCATGATTGTTCCATGGTTTTTCATTATGAAGCCTTGTTTGTGATTTTGCTAATTGTTTAAGAATTTTAGGGAATTGTTTAAGGGTCACACGAAAAATCAAATAGGAGGAGGAGACTAGAGAATTCTTGTCTTCAAGAGGTAAGAGGGAGATTTAATCTCATCAACCTAGTATGGTGATGAGAAAGTGGATTGTATGTGTAGTGAAGAATCCATAAGGATTCACTTAGTTGGTTGTTTAATGCTTTCTTATTTGTTGTTGATTTTATTTGTGAGCATGTCTATAGCTTTAAAAATATATTGCATGTGTTTATAAATGTATGAATATTATTGTAGGATGTGAATAACATGTAAGGATTGCATGAGTGTTCCAAAGAACACAAAGGAGGCTCACGACTTCTCCAAGAAAAAGAGAACTAAAATGTTCTCAACCATTTTCTAAAACAATGATTTAATGAATTTAGGTAAAACAATGAATCTGAAAGTGATTTAAAAGATAGGAAATGATTTACTGATCATTTGTGAAGGATATGTTAAATTCAGCCAACATACCATTCAATGTATATTTGATTTCCAAAATTATTTTCTAAGGTAGGTTAAATAGCTAATCTACAAAAGAATTTAATTTCAATGAATCTTTGGGAAATAAAATGAATGAACTTAGTTTTAGAATTCTACATTAGAAGAATTTGTTATAAGTAAGAAATAAAGAAAACACTTGAAAAATACTAACGTAGAGCTCACTCTTTGAGTTTTGAAGCGCGTTAGCAAGTTTCAATGTGTAAATAAAGGTTAAGGTTAAAATATGCAGTATTTAGAGAGAAACATAGAAAATATCATTTAATGGATTTTTTAGACAAAATGCTGTTAAAATTTACTAAAATCAGATAAATAAAAAGAGAAGGTTCCATAATATGTTTATAACATAAGAAAAATATTCTACGTAGTTTAAAAGTATTAGAAATAGCTTACACAAATTTAAAATAAAGATTTTTAAGCTATATGGTTAAGAAAACGATCTAAAAATCTTACGCGATTGAGAAAATGATTTAAAAACATTACGCGATATTCAAAAAGGTCAAAATATATTTACGCAATTTAAAAATATTTATAAAAGTGACGCGATTGTGAAAATGCGATAAAATTTCTATGCGACTAAATGGAACAGTGAGTTTTACTATCGGGCCAAAGTGGTGGACCCGGACATGTTGAGATATAGTACTGTCAAGTGGAGACATACAATATTTGTGAATATTGAGACTAAGGGTATTTAGGTAAATATGGTGATATATTGAGACTAAGGGTCTTTTTGTTATTATAATTCTTAATCATGCATTGAAAGTTGTGTCAATTTGGTTAAAAATTGGCGATTGATTGACGAGATGAATTACACCATGTTGTGGGTATGATAGGCATAGTGTGGTTCATTAATTGAGCTTGGAGGCATTAGTATGCGAAGGATTCCACATGTGGACAGTTGGTAGCTCCTCTGGGCCGTGGTAACGGGCAACGCACTAATGATATCGACAAGCACTATTCTTAATCAAGATCTTGTGGAGACTATTTGGTACAATGCCTGTAGTGCATGAAGTATTTAGACTGTGTACTACTACCCGATGTTTTGGACTGTGGACTATAGACATGACGTTGGAAAGTGTAATAGTTTGGTTGGGCAGCCTGAGGTACTGATAGATCTTTTCGGATCATTCTGTCTAATGTCTGTGTTTAGCTCCATGGAGTAGGAACGAGTCGGTGTGCATTAGCATCCATGATCTGCATTTTAAATGTTTACTGTATCTTATGGTAGCATGTATGATGTGTTAATTTGAGGTACTATATATGATGTAATGGTATGCATTATTGTGATATTTGCTTGTATTGTCGTTTTCTTTATTGCCATGCGGGTAATGATGTAGATTGTTTCACCTCGTTATACGTATTTCTCTGCATTATTATTATATTCTGTAAAGAGTTTGAGGAAGGGAAAAGGAGCAGCCCCTTGATATTCAGTATTTAGAGGAGCGCCAGCCGAGTGAGCAGTGCGAGGACGGCGAGCCGTTAGATCACCCCTACCATTTGGATTGATCTTGTGATTATGACGTTGCCTGGATTCTTTGGTTTTGTGAGACTTGATTTTCACGGAGGCTCAGAGGCTTGGCGACTACGTGAGGATAGAGGATCGGTAGTCTACGTGGGACGTCTGACTGTGTCTCTGCGTAGAGAGTTTGACGGGGAGCTTATTTTTACTACTACTCTGTATTTACATCTTGAGTAGACTTTGACTCTTAGGCGTTATTGGGGGGATTTTCAATGCGCCTAGTGAGCTTAGTAGTGAATCGACAGCACGGACTCACATCCGTAGAGCTGCGAGGCATCCAGGATTTCTACTGTCCGATGATCTATCTGAGAGTGATCCTTCGGAGGGTTAGGAATCTTTGATGTGCACTTGGGCATGTTATGTTTTTAGTTTTATACAGACTCTTTACTGTTTTGTTAAATATTTGTAGTTGTAAATTATTTGTATACTTAAGACAAGATCATATGTATATTATGCTGCGTGATTATGTTTTACCTTATTTTGTGCTCCATGTTATTTTGTTTAACGTTATTAGGCATGAAAGGAAAAATTTTACAACTTATATTATTTATGTATCAAACGTTTTATAACTTGGGTAAGATTTTATTTTCTTGCATTAAAAATGTGACATCCCCACAAGGGTGTTACATTAAATACTGTAAGGATCTAATCATACCTCTATAGAGCTTGTCACTTAATGATTTACCTCGTTCATCTTTCTCAATAATAGCAGAATGATGCATAGGAGTCTTTATTGGTTTTGCATCTTCCATGTTGAACTTTCTCAGCAAGTCTTTGGTGTATTTTTCTTGATTGATGAATATGCCAAACTTTTCTTGTATAATTTAGAGACCAAGAAAGAATTTAAGCTCCCCCATTATACCTATTTCGAACCCACTTTTCATTAACTCAGAGAATTCTCTACATAGATACTTATTAGTAGATGCATAGACTATATTGTCTACATAGATTTGGACAATTAAAAGTTCATTCTTTAAATGTTTTCTAAAGAGATTAGTGTCCACTCTTCCTCTTGAAAAACCATTTTCTAACAAAAAGTTGTTAAGTCTCTCATACCAGGCTCTTAGAGTCTACTTCAAACCATAAAAGGCTTTGGAGAGCTTATACACATAATCTTGATGTTTAACATCCTTAAAACCAAGATGTTGATGGACATATACTTCCTTATTTATAAAATCATTTAAAAATACACTTTTAACATCCAATTGAAACAATTTTAAACCTTTGAATTATGTAAGAAGAATCCTAATACCTTCTAATCTAGCTACAGGAGAAAAGGTTTCTTTATAGTATATACTTTGTTGATTATACCCTTGAGCCACTAATCTTGCCTTATTTCTTACCTTTTTTTTTCACTCTCATCCAGCTTATTTTTGAACACCCATTTGGTGCCTATGAGTGAGCGATCTCTTGGTGCAGAAACCAATGTCCATAATTGGTTTCTTTCAAACTGGTTCAATTCCTCCTTCATGGCTTCAATCTAGGATTCTTCTATTAGTGCTTCATTAACTGTCTTTAGTTTGATCTGAGAGAGCAATGTAAACTAAGAAGAGTGCTCAGATCTTCTAAATAAGGATCTGGTTCTAACCCCAACAAATGTTTCTCCAATGATTTGCTGCTTGGGGTGAGAAGAGTAGAGGGTCCAGTCTTTGGGAAGTTAAGAAGCTTGGTGAGAAGGTTCATTAGAAGGTTTAAGTTCTTCTTTCTTCTCTTTTGTTTCAACTTTCTCACCATTGGATATGTCTTATTTGCTACTTCTACTGGCTCCATCCTTCTACGTACCATTTTTTTCTCCATTTTCATTGTGAGTGAACTTCTTCATTTCCTCATCACAATTTGTAACCTTTCTCAACTCATCAAGATTGTTAGTATCATTAAATATCACATGCATACTTTCTTCAACTACTAGTATTCTCATATTATAAACCCTATAGGCTTTAGAAGTGATAGAATATCTAACAAAGATGCATTTATCATATTTTGAATCAAACTTTCTTAGTTCTTTATTATTTAACACAAAGCATTCACATCCAAATGCATAAAAGTATGATATGTTGGGCTTTCTTCCTTTCCATAATTCTTATGGTATTCTCTTTAATATTGGCCCTATTGACACTCTATTCAGAATATAACATGAGATGTTGACTGCCTCAACCTAAAAATACTTTGGTAATTCTGTGTCACATAGGAGGGTGTTGTTGATTTTTCACAAGTGCACGGATCGTATAAGTAGTAAATAAAGATCGTTCCCACGAGGATCGATTGATTACTAACTTTTACGGCTAGTTTGATTGTTTAAGTGAATAAAATCGATAGAGAAGGTTCAATTAAAATTAATACAAAAGGCATAGTAATAAAGTAAACAATTGAAACTAGAAAAGATGAGATTTAACAAGGATTTAAAGCTCTAGGATTCGGAATCCACTACACTATCCCCTACGATAAATTGTAATCCTATCTTTGTTAATAGTCAATTATGTTTTTGAAGACGATTTGTCCTAAATTATTTAAAGCCCAATTTCTTGACACTAAAAACATGCTAAAACTTCACTAACCTCATTCTCATGGCAATTAATCCAAGTTCCAACCTATTAAGATTCATGACAATCGTTTACCCCTCGAAGGATTTAAGTCTATGTCTAGGTCTCAATTCCTAAGTTCAATTCTTGGATTATCAAGCAATTAGATTTCATCTTTCGATCCTTCACCTAAAGCCTAAAATCATGTAAATATGGCATGCAACATATCATAAGCATTAAGTATACCAAGAATGAATCAAGAACAATGATTTCATTAACAAAGAATCAAATTAACAATTCATATAGGAAAATAGAGAGTTTCATCCTAATCCTAGCAAAAAGGTTTAGCTAATGGCCATCATAACACAAACAAGAACAGGGATTAAAGAAACAACCATGATTGATAAACAAAAAGAAAAGATGGGAAGATGGAGATGGAGAAAAGAACTTCAATGGTTAATCTTCAAAGAGTCTTGCTCTTGCCTTCAAAGTCTTCGCCTTTGAATCCTTCTGCTTCTCTTCTCAAAACCTGTCGTCACATAAGTCTCTAGCCAAGAGTCCTCTTTAGGTTTAAGGATTTGCCTTATTTATAATGATTTGGGGGTAAAACAGCTTAATTTTCACGTCAGGAAGCCTTACACGGCCGTGTCTCCCTTCGACACGGTCGTGTCTTTGGAAATTTGTGTTTCAAGATTTTAAGTGAGACACGGCTGTGTGTCATTGAGACAGGGTTGTGTCTCATAGTCAGAAGCTTTCTTCAAGTTAGACAAGGCCATGTCTAACTCCTAAATCGCTTCTGAGTTGACACAGAGCCTTGTCTAAACCAAAATTGCCCTCTTTTAGCCTAAAAATAAGATATATTCACTTGCTTTCACTTCAAATGTGTTAAATCTCTCTTATTATGCACAAACGAAGATAATTGATAAGAATCTATATAAAAGTCATTAATAATCACAATCAAATCATCACAATTCATCCATTTAAAGGCTATAAAACACAAGCTTATCAAATTCTCCCATACTTGAACATTGCTTGTCCTCAAGCAAAGATATGAATCAAAATCAAGATTAAACTAAACATCAAAAAATAAGAGTGAAGGGAAATTTTCACAATTCTAAAAATTTAATGAATGGTTAGCAATTAAATCCAATTAAACAAGAAAGTCTAGCACTTAATACAATTAGAAGCTCTTGAGTCTAGCTTGCACCTCTTCTCTCTACCAAACAATTGAGGTCACTCATCTTTTCATCTCTCAAGTGTTTAAGGGCAAAGAGATCACTCAAATTTCTCTTAACAAATACATGACCATAGGCTTGGTTATCAATCTAATCTCCACTTCTAAGTTCACATACATAACAAGAATCAAAAGGACTTCCTCTAGTTGTAACGAGGCAAGGGTATAATGAAAGGTAGGAAAAAGATAAAAACGTGGTAATCTCACAAATAACATCAAGATTGAAGAGTATTTCATTTATCTTCATTTCCATTCAAGATAACATCAAGGTCTCAATATATTATCAAGCCAAAATCCATGAGGTATAATAATAGTTGTCAATCCAAATTAACTAACAACAACATAATCAAAGGGTAGCTTTGAATCTCATTATGGAGATCTCGACCATCTCCACCAAATCACCATAATTTCTAAACTCATCATTTCAAATAAGAAATTTGTATCCCTATCATTCCAACCTATCAATTTAACATGTTAACAAACAAACTACATATTAATTCCATAAATTCATTAATTTAAACTTCTGTGTATATCTCGGTCAAGTGAGCACCAAAGGCATCAATTAGGTTTTCAAATTAATTTCATAACAAATGTAACATCGTCTTCAACATGCTAGACTTGTAAATAGTTACAGAGGTAGCTTAATACTTGATTAACATGCCTGTTGAATTTTGTGACAATTTGAGTTAGTTTAGGCACATTGCTACAAGTCAAAAGGTGAAAAGTAGCTTAAAATGGCCCAAATATTAGCTTAAATGGCTTAGCTAATGGAAATAGATGTGGATAATTTATTTCTAAGTCACAAATATGTATTCTATGATGTTATTAAAGTTTGAGAATAATCGGAGTCTGTTTGGTATTTTTAGGCATACTGGTTGTGTGTTTTAATACCAGATGGACTAGTCACAGATATGAAAAATTACGATACTAGTAAAATGACTTTTTTAATGGATCTTAGCATTTATTTTAAACTTGTTGGAACTTAGAAAACTTGATTTAGATAAAGTTGAGTGTTTTTAGTAGATCAGGAAATACTCATGTTATAATACAAGGCTCTTAACACTCCATGATTTTTAGCCTTTTGTGGACTTTTCTTTCATGATATTTGAGTCTTTCACTTGTTTCTCATTCACTCTTCACGGGTGGAAAAATAGAACCAGTGGAATCAAGAGAGAAAGGAGAAAATGAAGAAGAACAAGAGCGAAAGAAGAGGAGATCAAAGAGGAAATCCAAGGTTTTGGATTGAGCCACAATCTGTAGTAGCTTTACTTCACAAGGTAGGGGTTTTTGAGCTTAAACTCTCATTTCTACTCATTTTTCATGTTAAGCTTATTTGGGATTTAATATGCCAAATTGAGTTCTTGTGGTGTTTTAAGTGATTTACTTGCTTGGATAAATTTTAGATGGTGTTTATGACTTGTTCATGATTAAAAATTAAAAATTCTCCATTTCAACCTAAAATGTTCTAAGTGTTGATTTTAGGGATTTGGATGAGTGACTTAGTATTTTGATCCATTTTTATGAAATTAATTGGTTTTTTATGTTTCCCACATGTTTGGGACTTAACATCACTAAGAAATGAATTTGGAGTGGTCAAATTTCATAATTGTGCTAATGGAACAGTTCCCGGTTCTTCAGAATTTTGCAGAACCTGGTTTCTACTACTTACTCCATGATGCAAGGTCTGGCACGCCATAGCGCGCGTTTGATGCCAGTTGCAATATTGACACCAGAGAGCAAGGCGTCGTGGCGTGGATGTGTTTGTGCGGCAGCGTGAGCTGTTGGATCTTTCAACATTATATTTTTGATGTTTTGGAATTTCCTAAGTAATGGGATCACTCATATATGCTTTCCTAAGTATGTTGAGGCACAGAGAGTGGGAATTTTTGGAAAGAATGACCACTTAGCATATATAAGAAGTTGTGAAACCTTAGGCAAATCTTTGAGTTTAGAATGCCTTAAGGTTATATCTAAGACCTTGTATAACATGAGGTTGTTTTGGAAATCACTTGTGAAATGATGAGGTGAGGTTCTAGGTATGAGAATGCTAGTGGCAGGGTTCTTGCTACTTTGTTGGATAAGTAAGGCTAAGATTCTTATGTTCTAGTGTTTAATATGTGGCCCGAATATTTAGTTTTCAAACTTGGTATTTGGTTATTTTTCTATGTATTGTGACCTTAGATGGTGTGCACAACCATGTGGCCTGAGAATAAGGTGTGAACTTAGGTTCTCATAGTGGGTAATGTTATTATGGTCAGGGTTACCAGTGTATGGGGTTGGTAGTAGTACTCTTACTTTTGTGAGCGGAACGAGTCCACACGCTACCAAGTAGGGTGAGGACTTAAAGCCTATCCTACCCAGTATATACAAGGGAGCACAGTTCCTAGGGATAAGTAAATAGCTTATGTTTTCAACTTTAAAACTTGCATTGGCATTACACATCCACAATACTTGGACTTTGTTTGAGTATAATCATACTTCATAACATAAAACATTGCATGGTTGACAATTGTATGGGCAGTTGTCATGGCTTAACCGGTTCATTGTTTGGTTGCTCGTTCGATAGTATCTTAGGATTGTATGGGCGATTCTTTGGTATTGTTGTTTATCAGATATTCTTGTACATATAGTGTATTTTGTGTTCAGTTGATTTATTTATTATAAATCATTAACTGCTAGCCTTAGTATGCTTATACTGAGAAATTGTGATTTCTCACCCTTATGTGCTCCATGTAAATCTAGGTGAAGTCCTTAAAAAGGGAAAGGGCAACAAAAAGAAGAAGCAGAAGGCTTAGTTTAGCAGCTTTATTTCTTTTTGAATTATATTGTATATTTGTACTTTTCTGGTTATTTGTAAAATCTTATGTATACAGTATGGCTTATTAGCCAGAGATGTTTGTATATATGACCTTTTTATCATTCGTGGCTCTCTATGATGACTTTACAAGTTATTATAGGTTTTTTTCACATTTTTAAAAGTGACATGTTTAATACAATTTATTTTTAAATATTCTATTTATTTTACGATAATTCGTATTAGGGTGTTACATTATGGTATCAAAATAGTTCATCTTGTTGAGCCGGGGTGTGGACTGACTATGCTTAGGCATGTTTAGGAGTTCCCTTCTTGTGTTATGCATTTCTTTTTTCTCTTGTGTGAGATATTTGATTGAATTGTATGACCTGCCTTTGATATGCCTATCTTAGCTTCTGTTGCACAGTTACATGTTATTGGGATTAGCTACCTCAATATGTATTGTTCTATGTTTATAGGAAACTATGGCAACACAAGGGCGATTACGTGGGAGCAGGAACAGGAGCTCCGGTAATGAAGGCCCTAATATGGTTGGAGCCTTTATGGCCATGGCTGAAGCAATGAGAGAGCAAACAACCACTACTGCCACTGCAATGCGAGAGTAAACAGTTGCAATAACTAAAGCTATAAGAAAGCAATCAGCTGTGACAACAAGGATGGTTGAGAAAATGAATATTACTCATCATCAACTACCTACACCACCGTCACACCACCAGGGGCAACCGCACCAAGAGGTACCTAGGAGGAATCAGACTTTCCAAGACCTCTCGGAATTCAGGAAACCAAATTCGTCTTCCTTTAACGGGCAGTACAACCTAGTCAGAGTTGAGGGTTGGCTCAAGGAGATGGAGAAGATTTTCACTGTTATGGCTTGCTCAGACGAGCACAAGGTGCTTTTTGCTTCTTACATGTTGGAGGGTGAGGTAGAGGATTAGTGGGTGGATACAAAGAGAGCTCTTGAGGCATTAAGGACTCATACGACGTGGGGAATCTTTAGAAGTTCATTTATGAGGAAGTTCTTTCCACAAAACCTACAGAATGCCAAAGAGATAGAATTTCTTAAGTTGGAATAGGGGGACATGTCTATTGGCCAGTACGTGGTCAAATTCAATGAATTGTCTAAGTTCTCTTCTTGAATCAAATTTAACCTAGATGAATCATAGAAGTATGTTAAGTTTGAGGAAGGACTGAGGGAAGAGATTCAGAATGTCGTTCAACCATTTGAAATTCGAGACTTTGAAGCTTTGATTAACAAGTGTCAGATAATTGAAGGGTATCCTAAGAAGCTTGCAATTAAGCCTAAGTCACAAGATCTTCAAAATAGGAAGAGGGGTGATGATAAGTTCAAGAAGGGATCTTCTAAATTTAGCTTTACTCAAGATAAGGGTAAGCAGGTTCAGAAGGAGTTTGTGGGACCTAAGTGTTCCAAGTGTGGGAGACAGCACAGAGATCGACCTTGCCCGATGTGCTTTGTATGTGGGCAACTAGAGCATTTTGATAAGGAGTATCCATCAAAGAAGGAAACTGTGCCTACCCAGAAACCATAAGGCAGAGGGAAAGTTTATACTCTAGGTGGTGAAGAGGTGACTCAGTCTTTCAATCTTATCGAAGGTAAATGCATTATTCACAATCATCTTTTAACTGTGTTGTATGATTTCGGAGCATTTCACTCCTTTGTTTTGAATGATTATGTGAATGAGCTAGATTTACCTGTGTCTGAACTTTCATATGACTTATTTGTATCTATACCTAATGGTAAACCAGTTACAACATTTAGAATGTGTCTTGATTGTTTTGTAAAGGAAGAAGATAGGATTTTCTGTATAAACCTTATTTGTTTGCCTCTTATAAATATTAATGTCATTCTTGGCATGGATCAGTTGTCTGTCAACCATGTAGTGTTGAACTATTCAGAAAAATCCCTATTTTTCTTATCAGATATACCTATCAGAGTTGTTCCATCTGAGTCTATGTATCTCAATGAAAATCAAGTTAATCTCTGTTTAGAGGAGGGATCTTTAGGATATGTTCTCTTGTTTTCACTATGCATTGTGGTTGGGCAAAGCCTAGGTGAAATACCTATGGTGAGTGAATATCCTAAAGTTTTTCCTAGTGACATAGTAGAGTTGCCACCCGAGTAGGAAATAGAGTTTTCTATAGACTTAGTACCTGGGATAGGACCTATCTTTATAGTACCATATAGAATGGCACCACTAGAGTTAGAAGAACTCAAGAAGCAAATTGAGGATTTGTTGGACAAGCAATTCATTAGGCCAAGTGTTTCTCCATAGGGAGCACCTATGCTTTTAGTGAAGAAAAAGGATAGTACCATGAGACTCTGTGTGGATTACAGATAGGTGAACAAGGTGACCGTTAAAAACAAGTATCCGTTGCCTAGAATAGACGATATAATGGATCAGCTGAGAGGAGCTGTGATTTTTTCAAAGATTGATCTTAGGTCTAGTTATCATCATATAAGGGTTAGGGAAAAGGATATCCCTAAGACAACTTTTAGAACTAGGTATGGGCATTATGAGTACCTCGTGATGTCCTTTGGGTTGACGAATGCACTGGCAATGTTCAAGGATTTCTTGAACCAGATCTTTAGACCCTACCTGGATTAGTTTGTTATGGTGTTTATCAATGATATTTTAATCTATTCTAAGACAATGGAGGAGCATGAACAACACCTGAGCATAGTGTTAGAGATGCTTAAGGAGAATAGGTTCTTTGCCAAGCTATCTAAGTGTGAGTTCTGGCTTTCAAGAGTGTAGTTTTTGGAACATGTGATATCTCAGGGTGATATTTCTGTGGACCCAAGCAAGATTGATGCAGTGTTGCAGTGGGAGAGACCCATCACTGTGACTGAGATCAGAAGGTTCATAGGCCTAGTGGGGTACTAAAGAAGGTTCATAAATAGTTTTTCTCAGTTAGCGCTACCTTTGACTAGATTGACTAGGAAAGCTAGTTCTTTTGAATGGACTCAGGCTTGTGAGGATAGTTTCCAAGAGCTTAAAATGAGGTTGACTACTACACCAGTGTTGATAATTCCAGATCCTTTGGAGAACTTTGAGGTATTTTGTGATGCTTCAAAGATGGGTTTGGGTTGTGTTTTGATGCAACATAGGAGAGTTGTTGCCTGTGCATCAAGGCAGTTGAGACCCCATGAGGAGAATTACCCTACTCATGATCTGGAGTTACCTACAGTAATGTTTGCCCTAAAGGTTTGGAGACATTACTTGTATAGAGTTTAGTTTGAGGTGTTCAGTGATCATAAGAGTTTGAAGTACTTATTTGATCAAAAGGAGTTGAACATGAGGCAACGAAGATGGATGGAGTTTTTGAAAGACTATGACTTTGAGTTAAAGTACCATCCGAGTAAAGCTAAGGAGGTGGCTGTTGCACTTAGTAGGAAATCCCTACATGTGTCCCGTATAATGATCCGAGAGAGTGAACTTTTAGAGAGTTTTAGAGACACGAGTCTTTCGATAGTTGTGTTACCACATAGTCTTAGTGTGAGTCGAGTGGACATAGTGAGTGACTTTAGGACTCAGATCTTGGAAGCTCAAAAGGAATATGAGACTCTTAGTGATGCAAGTGAGTGGATCTTTTTAGGTAATCCTGGTGAATTTGATATGTCGGATGATGGGATGATCAAGTTTAGAGGTAGACTTTGCATTCCTCATAAATCTGAAATCAAAGAGAGGATCCTTGAAGAAGCTCACTGTAGTTAGCACACTATCCATCCCAGGGCCACTAAGATGTATCAAGACTTGAGGAAATTGTTTTGGTGGTTTGGTATGAAGAGGGACATAGTTGAGTTTGTGTCTAGGTGCCTAACTTGTCATAAAGTCAAGATAGAACACTAGAAATCCTCTAGACCTCTTTAATTTTTGGTAATCCTTGAATGGAAGTGGGAGAACATCATAATGGATTTTGTGATGGGTTTGCCCAAAACTTAGTTAGGATTTAATGCAATATGAGTTGTAGTGGATAGACTAACCAAATTTACCCATTTTATACCTATTAGAGCTAATTACTTCATGGATAGATTTGCCCAGTTATACCTTCAGGAGATAGTTAGGATGCACAGTGTATTGCTTAGTATAGTTTTCGATAAAGATCCTAGATTTACATCAAGATTTTGGGGAGCCTTGAAGAAAGCTTTCAGAACAAAGCTTAGTTTAAGAATAACATACCATCCACAGACTAACGGTCAATCAAAAAGGACTATTCCAACCCTTGAGGATATGCTAAGAGCATATATGCTAGAGCAAAAAAGGAGTTAGGATATGTTCTTACCCTTAGTGGAGTTTGCCTATGGCACCGTATGAAACACTTTATAGTAGAAAGTGTAGGTCCCCTTTGTGTTGGTATGAGGTTGGAGAAAAAACCATTCTAGGTCCTGAGTTAGTACAACAAACCACAAATCAGATTAAAATGATCTAGGATAGGTTGGTTATAGCTCAAAGTAGGTAGAAGAATTATGCTGATAAGAGGAGAAGACCTCTAGAGTTTAGTGAGGGAGATCATGTATTCTTGAGAGTCACTCCAACAACAGTGATTAGTAGAGCATTGAGAACACAGAAGTTGAACCCTCGTTTCATTGGTCCCTACCAACTCCTAAATAGAATTTGACCCATAGCCTACTAAATTTTCCTTCCTCCTATTTTGTCAAACCTTCAAGATGTCTTCATGTGTCATAGCTTAGGAAGTACAATCCAAATCCTTCATATGTCATAAGAAATGAATCTGTGCAGTTAAGAGAGAATTTGTCTTATGCTATGCGACCGATGAGAATCGTGGACAGAGGAGTCAAAAAGCTTAGAGGTAAGCGGATTCCTCTGGTGAAGGTTCTTTGGGATGGTGTTAGCTTTGAGCAGGCAACTTGGGAGTTGGAGTCCCATATGCAGCAAGACTACCTGCAATTGTTTATATGAGGTAAATAATTTTGGGGACAAAATTTTAAAAAGGGCGGGGAGAGAAATGTAACATCATCTTCAACATATTAGACTTGTAAATAGTTACAGAGATAGCTTAATACTTACTTAACATGCCCGTTTAATTTTGTGACAATCTAAGTTAGTTTAGGCACTTTGCTACAAGCCAAAAAATGGAAAGTAGCTTAAAATGGTCCATATATTAGCTTAAATGGCTTAGTTAATGGAAATAGATGTGAATAATTTACTTCTAAGTCACAAATATGTATTCTATGATGTGGTTAAAGTTTGAGAATAATCAGAGTCTGTTTGGTATTTTTAGGCATACTAGTTGCGTGTTTTAATACCGGATGAACTAGTCACAAATATGAAAAATTATGATACTGATGAAATGACTTTTTTAATGAATCTTAATATTTATTTTAAAGTTGTTGGAACTTGAAAAACTTAATTTAGCTAAAGTTGAGTGTGTTTAGCATATCAAGAAATACTAGTGTTATAATACAAGGCTCTTAACACTCCACAGTTTTTAGCCTTCTTGTGGACTTTTCTTTCATGATATTTAAGTATTTCACTTGTTTCTCATTCACTCTTCATGGTTGGAAAAATAGAACTAGTGGAAGCAAGAGAGAAAGGAGAAAAGGAGGAAGAACAAGAGAGAAAGAAGAGGAGATCAAAGGGGAAATCCAAGGTTTTGGATTGAGGCACAATCTGCAGTAGCTTTACTTCACAAGGTAAGGGTTTTTGAGCTTAAACTCTCATTTCTACTCATTTTTCATGTTAGGCTTATTTGAGGTTAAATATGCCAAATTGAGTTCTTGTGGTATCTTAAGTGATTTTCTTACTTAGATAAGTTTTAAATAGTGTTTATGACTTGTTCATGCTAAGAGTTTGGATTAGAAACTGAAAATTCTCCATTTAGACCTAAAATGCTCTAAGTGTTGATTTTAGGGATTTGGATGAGTAATTTAGCATTTTGATCTTTTTTTATGAAATCAATTGGTGTTTTATGTTTCCCTCACGTTTGTGAACTTGTTTGGGACTTAAAATCACTAAGAAACAAATTTGGAGTGATCAAATTTCATAATTGTGCTAATGGAACAGTATCCGATTCTGCAGAATTTTGCAGAACCTGGTTTCTACTGCTTGCGCCATGATGCAAGGTCTGACACTCGATGGCATGCGTTCGATGCCAGTTGCAATATTGATACCAGAGAGCAGGGCGCCGCGACTTGGATGTTTTTGTGTCATAGCGTGAGCTACTAGATCTTTCAATATTGTGTTTTTGATGTTTTGGAATTTCCTAAGTGATGGGATTAGTCATATATGCTTTCCTAAGTGTGTTGAGGCACAAAAGGGGGGCGATTTTGGAAAGAATGACTACTTAGCATATGTAAAAAGTTATGAAACCTTAGGCAAATCTTTGAGCTTAGAACGCCTTAGGATTATATCTAAGACCTTGCACAACATGAGGTTGTTTCAAAAATCACTTGTGAAGTGATGAGGTGAGATTCTTGGTATGAGAATGCTAGTGAGAGGGTTCTTGCCTTTGTTAGATAAGTGAGGTTAAGATTCCTATGTTGTAGTGTTTAATATGTGGCACGGATATTTGATTTTCAAACCATGTATTGTGACCATAGATGGTGTGCACAACCATATAACTTGAGAATAAGGTATGAACCTAGTTTCTTATAGCGGGTAATGCTATTATGGTTAGGGTTACCGGTGTATGGAGTTGGTAGTAGTACTCTTACTTTTGCGAGGGGAATGAGTCCACACGTCACCAGGTAGTGTTAGGACTTGAAGCCTATCCTACCAAGTATATACAAGGGAATACGGTTCCTGGGGATAAGTAAATAGCTTGTGTTTTCAACTTTAAAACCTGCGTTGGCATTGCACATCCATAATACTTGGACTTTATTTGAGCATAATCATACTTCATAACATAAAACATTGATGGTTAACAATTATATGGGCAGTTGTCATGGCTTAACTGGTTGATTGTATAGTTGCTCATTCGATAGTATCTTAGGATTATATGAGCGACTCTTTGGTATTGTTGTTTATCATATATTCTTGTACATAGAGTGTATTTTGTATTCAATTGATTTATTTGTTATAAATGATTAACTACTGGTCTTGGTATGCTTAGATTGAGAAATTTTGATTTCTCACCCTTGTGTGTTCCATGTAAATCCAAGTGAAGTCCCTAAAAGGGGAAAGGGCAACCAAAAGAAGAAGCAGAAGGCTTAGTTTAGAAGCTTTTATTTCTTTTTTAATCAGATTGTATATTTGTACTTTTCTAGTTGTTTATAAAAACTTATGTATATAGTATAGCTTGTCAGCCATAGATGTTTGTATATATGATGTTTTTATCATTCGTGACTCTCTATGATGACTTTACAAGTTATTATGGGTTTTTATTTTTTACATTTTTAGAAGTGACATGTTTAATACGATTTATTTTAAAATATTCCTTTTATTTTATGATAATTCGTATTAGGGTGTTACAACAAAAACCCTTAACCACGTATTCATAGTAATTTTATGGAAGAATTCAAAAATAATTTCCTTCCCCTTCATGCTCTTGGAACCACAAGCCCCACCCTCAAATTCTCCAAGATTTTCAATCCAATAAAACCAATATCATCAAACACATAATTTAGAGACAAGGTGGATGATTAAAACAAGAATTAATCAATCCATACTCAATTTTTCCAAAATCCCAAAACCCTAACCACAAGAACATTAACATGCAATTCATCAATCACTCTACAATCAAGCATAAAAAATCAAGTCGCACATATTATCAAGAGTGGAAAGCATGGAGGAAGTGACATAGACCCCTACCTAGGCTCCCTTGAGCTCTTAGAAGATGACAGAATGAACTTGAAGTATGTTTGATGATGGATTTAAGAGAACCACTTGGTAAAGCTTGATGAGTAGATGAAGTAATTTAACTAAGGCTTTGGAAGGAAAGGGCCAGAAAGTCTTCATGTGAAGCTTGGAAATATAATAACCATGGTGTTTTCTTTCTTTTTCTTTCTTCACTCCTTCTTTCTGCTGTTTTGTTGAGAGAAAATGAAAAGAAATGTGAGAGGTGTGGTTGTGTGGTGGTGAGGCACTAGAGAGAGATAAGATCAAAGAAAATGTGTAATTATCATTGAGTGTAAGATGTTTGTCTCTTAGGGATACTTTGATCTTTCATTGATCAGTTTCTAGCTTCCATAGGTGTTATAGAAAATTCTAGGATTCCATTAAGTTCCTATACACATCATTTAATAGCTATTAGACTCTATTAATTTTCCTTAAATTAATATAAACTTAAGGAAGTAAACTAATATACTTATAAGTATCTACTCTAACCCGTAATGATTTTTAAAATAATGTCCATCCTCTATTTAACTACTCCACAAATTTTCATAATTTTCCAAGCTACTCTCTTATTTAATTTGGCTTTTAAACACTTATTTTATTTATTAAAAATATCAAACTAATTTATTTAATTTCTAAAAAATTACCATAATTCATTCTAATTATTTATGGCCAAGAATTAAATTTTCATATTTATTTCCATCATTTTAAGAAATCTATGCTAATTTTTGGGCTAATATAAGCTATTTTTAATGTTTTGTGCTATATCGTTACGCCAAACTAACTCAGAAAATCACAAAAATTAATAGGTAAATCACACAAGTGCTAAGGAGCTACTATAACAATCAATGAAGCTAGTAGAATAGGGAGAATGTTACATCTGCCATCAAAAGCTAATGGTTTCTTAGAAGATGAACCTTCTGGTAGATAGGTTCCACCTCCTTGCATGTGTGTCATACTTCCTTCAGGATCTTTGTCCTCTCACACTGTTAGGTGCACTCAACCTAGAGGCTGAGCTCTGATACTAACTAAAGTTGACAACAACAAAAGAAGGGGGGATTGAATTATGTTCCCTTTTTTCCTAAAATATTAACTTTCCCACAACTTTCTTAAGTTGGTATACTTGGAGGTGAGAGGGTTATAACTCAAGGCAAATAGTTAGTGAGTGTCGCAACTGAGATCACGACTGGACGACCAAAAATAAGATTTTGAAAATAATGGAGTCACCACCAATGTTTATTTAACTTGGAAAAACATTAGAAAAATCCTTTAATTACGAAAACTGATCTTTTGGAAAACGAGTTTGGAATTGAGAGTCGATTACAGATAGGGAAGGTATTAGTACCCTACACTGTCCATTCTAAGAATAGTACCTTTAATTAGTTGTGCAAATTTTAATAACCTCAAATATATCAATTTTACCCCTTTTAAAAAAACATTGCAACTATTTATAAAAGAAAAAGAAATAACCAAATTATGAAAAATTAATTTTGACTTGATAGAAATGAATTCCCGCTCCTACGTATCGCATGGTGCAATGGAGAACTCAAAGCCACGTCGTTCTTTAAAAAATATTTGTTGGTTGGTTTGTTTTAATTATAAAAAAATGTTTTTTATAATTTTTTTAAAATTTGAATTAATAAGCCGTCACGACTTAGTTAATTCAATTAATTCTTGAAAGATGAAGCTTGGCATCATGCTTGAGACATCACCCATAAACGATAGTAATTCAAATAACACTTAAAAAAATTCAAAATTTTCAAATTAACAAATTGTCACAACTTATTTAATTTTCAGTGCAACATTTGATAGTCAATTAAAATACATATCAATAATACATAAACATGCCATGTAGCCTAAATTGATAGAAAAATGGGAATAGACTTTATCCTATTAATTCAAACTCAATTTAATTCCCAAGAATCCAAAGTCATGTCATAATTATACTAAAACCAAGCAAATATCAAAATGCATTCAACATCATAATTATAACATATCACAAGAATACCATAGCACATAAAATCAACTTCACTAGTATCTAATCCAACACAACCTTGAATAATGTATGGTAAGAGAACGTACCTATTGTCAAAGAAATCAGGGACTTCTATTTAGTTAACCCGCACACAACTCTTACCTTCTAATAATCTCCACCTTTAACTCTAACTCTTCACATGGCAAGCTCTCCTCCTGTATGTAAGTGTGTGTAATTTTTTGTAATTGTGTGTAATTGTCTCCTTGTAAACAGGTGAATGTTCTATTTATAGGCGATTATTAAACCTTAATTCCCATGCAAATATCAATCCATTAATTGATCACACAAAATCTCAACAAAATTAGCCTCCTAAATTATCCCATGATTTATTTTAAGAAAATTGAATCATAATTTCTCATTTAAAACACATTCCCCCTTTTCCTTTTTTATTGAACTATCACAATATCTTATTCCGAGTCTTTCCTTTTAAATCTTGAATTTTTTTAAGAGTATCAAATCACGATTCCTCACTAAAAGCACGTCCTTCAAATATTTTTTAAGAAAATCAAATCATGATTTCTTATTAAAAGCATATCCCTTATTTTTCAAGAATATCAAATCATGATTTCTCATTAAAAGTGTATCCTTAATTTATTTTTTAAGAAAACCAAATCATGATTTCTTATGAAAAACATATCTCTTATTTTTTAAGAATATCAAATCATAATTTCTCATTAAAAGTACATCCTTCAATTATTTTTTAAGAAAATCAAATCATGATTTCTTATTAAAAGTGTATCCCTGTTTTTCAAGAATATCAAATAATGATTTCTCATTAAAAGCATATCCTTCAATTATTTTTTAAGAGAATCAAATCATGATTTCTTATTAAAAGCATATCCCTATTTTTTTTCTTTTTTTTGTACAAATAATAAGAAAAAGTAGTGATCCAAATAAGATGGAAGTAAATAAAACCTAGAAAAATATTATGTGTTCAAAACATTGTAATTTTGCATCATTTAACACAAAATTATTAGTCTTTGAATAAGCAACAAAAACAAAAATTTTATGGACAAAATTGGATATTAACAGCTGCCTCCTTTTGCTCATTTAAACTAAATAGAAAGCAAAGGAATTGATTCAATTTTGTCCATGAAAATTTTCCTTTCCTTTTTTTGTTATCTTCCCTCCTTTTTTTACTGTATAGAGTGTGTAGATTGATGCAAAACGCAATGGGCATTAAAACAAGGTAAAAATGTGTGGTATGAGAACCCCAAAAGGTAAAGGCCACTAGTATATGAACCCAGTGACTTAAAAGAAATAGGTATGAGGATCTAGAAACTTTAAGACAATGGGTACAAGGACCCAAAAACTAGAGGTTGTGGGTGTAGGGACTTGGAAAACTAAAAGCAATAGGTACGGAGATCCATTGGAGCTTGATAGAAAGGTAAAAAACTTATGGAGTCGGGTACTCATTAAATCTTAACAAAAGGGCAAGAAAGCTTGTAGAACTGGGTATTCACTGAAGCTTGATAGGAACAAGGTAAGAAACTTGCGGAATCGGGTGTCCACTGAAGCTTAATAGAAAACTTAAAGCAAAAAATGTAAAAAGCTTGCATAGTCGGGTATCTGCTAAAGCTTGACAGAGAACTTAAAGGCAAAAAAGTAAAAAGCTTGATAGAAAACTTAAAAGCAAAAAGGTAAAAAGCTTGCAAAGTCAGGTATCTACTGAAACTTGACAAAAAACTTAAAGGCAGAAAGATAAAAAGCTTGCAGAGTCAGGTATTTGTCGTAGCTTAACAAAAATCTTACAGGAAAAATGTAAAAAACTTGTGGAGTTAGGTATCCATCGAAGTTTAACAGAAAACTTAAAGCAAAAAGGTAAAAAGCTTGCAAAGTTGGGTATCCACCAAAGCTTAACAAAAAACTTAAAGCAAAAAGTAAAAAACTTGTGGAGTCGGGTATTTGCTGAAGTTTAACAAAAAAAACTTAAAATAGAAAAGGTAAAATGCTTGCAGAGTTAGGTATTCGCCGAAGCTTAACGGAACCTACAGGTAATGGGTGCGAGGACTAAAGAACTAAAAAGAAATAGTGTTAATTTTGTAAATGCATGTGATGCTTGAGATGATGCATGATACAATGGATATCCTACTATAGAGATTCACATGAACAAATTGGGTAAACAATTTTGACACATCATAACTTTAATTGAGTTGCTCTTGGCTCCACAACTCTTAAGGACTTTTTCCCATAGCAGGATCTGTAATACCCGTAGTAATATATTAGACTTGTATGTGGTTACAAAGGTAGCATATTACTTGCTTAACATGCTTGTTTATTTTTGTGACAAACTAAGTTAGTTTAGACACTTTGCTGCAACTCAAAAGGTGACAAGTAGCTTAAAATAACTCAAATAATGTCTTTAAAGGCTAAGTTGAAGGAAATAAATATCGATAATTTATTTCTAGGTCACAAAAGTATGCAACATGATGTAGTTAAAGTTTCGAGATAATCAGAGTTAGTTTGTTATTTTTAGGTATATTGGTTGTGCATTTAATGCTAGATTGACTAGCAGCAGATATGAAAAAAATAAGATAATGGTGAAATAACATTTTATATGAATCTTGGTATTTATTTTAATGTTGTTGGAAGTTGAAAAACTCAATTTAGCTAAATCTAAGTGTTCTTAGCAGACCAAGAAGCATTAGTGAAATGTCCAAGTGTTTTAAGTCACTCATGGTTCTAGCAGTTTCTTGTGTTGACTTATATAACCTAATATTTCATTCACTCCTATTCCATTTTCACTCACTTTCTCTCACGAAACTAACCAGCAGCAGTAGCCAAGGGAAAACAAGAAAGGAAAGAAGAGAAAGCTAAGGAGGAGGAAGAGGAAAGGAGCAAGAAAGCCAAAGGCAAAGCCAAACTTGATCATCCACCATCATAGATGACCTGAGGTAGGGGTGTTCTTTCCTAAACCCAACTTTCCTCTCCATCTCTTGTGGTTTATGCGTGTATGTATAGTTTGGGAAAATTGAGAATTTGAGGTAAAGATGGTTTCTTTAGCTAGTTCTTGCTTTCAAAGGCTGAGAGTTTAGTTTTAGCTTAACCTATGCTTGGTTGTTGATTGAGGTTAGAAACACTCCCTTGAGTGTTTGAGTCCAAAGTTGATAATTAGGTTTTGAATGATTAAGTTTTGTTCACAATCTAAGTTTGATGAGTTGAATTTAGTGTTTAATGATTCTAACATGATTAGACCCCATGATTAGGGTTGGAAAACACTTAAAATCCAAGATTTGATGATTAGAAATTAGATTTGAAACCAATGGAACAGTGGCTCAATTTCTATAGAATTTTCTGCAATAGAGTCACGCCTAGGTACAAGAATGTCACGTCTAGGCGTGGACTGAGATTTTTTAGTCCAAGACCAGCCATAGAGTGTCACACCTAGGCATGGGAATTTCATGCCTAGCCGTGAGACAGGGTATTCAGCCACGCCTAGGTATGGGAAAGTCATGCATAGGCATGAGTTCTGGGATTTTTCAAGAATTATATTCTTAATGTTTTAAGGTTCCCTACTAGTTGGGATCATTCTTATATGCTTTCTAGTGTGTGTTAAGACACAAATAGTGATATTTCAAGAGGAAAATTATCACCTACCAAGTATGAGAAAGCTTAGGCCTTTGAGCATCCAAGAGTAATGGTTTGCCTTAGGTAAGTATCTAACACCTTAGGCAACTTATTGTTGCATTTATATCACTTAAAATGTAATGAGTGATGATGTAGTGTTTAGATGCATGTATGTTGGAATGGTCTGGTAGTATTATTCTTTGTGAGTATCCTTTGATGATGTGCACAATCATTTAGGCCAAGGGAGATAAGTGGGAAGTTCGAAAGGTTCCTTCAAATTGGGATTCGGCCCTAGCTTCTCGATAATGCCAGGGTACGAGTAATGTGAGGATCAGTTTTCCCTCTATTTACCATAAAATAATACACTAAATTAGCATTCCTTGTTAAACATCTTAGTTCTTAAGTGAGCTAAGTATGTATGTATGAATGTATGTTAACTTGGTTTCTTTAGATAATAAAGTATAACCTTGTAAAGTTTTAAACATATCTTATTCTTTAGCATATGTTAAGATTATGTTTATTATATTATGTATGACTGATTTTGGTTTACTCATATTGAGAATTGTTTATTCTCACCCTACTGTGTTGCCATGTAAATCCAGGTGAAGGTTCTTCAAAGAAAAAGAAGAAAAAGTAGTTGAAAGACTAGTGTAGTTTTAGTTTCTTCTATTTTTAGTTCAGAACGTGTATTAACTAAACTTGTTTTGGTGATGTAAATAGTTATGTAATACTTCAAGCCCTTTGGGAGGCTAATGTTGTATATATGCATTTTGTTATGTATTTATGTTTTTTGCATTTCATTAGGCTCTCTATAATGACTCCAGTGTACATTATGGATGTATTATCAGACTTTTATATATGTAGTGATGTTGTAATGATATTTATCTTTGTGAATGTTTTATCTATAGAGATGTTAGTACTAGGATGTTACATGATCAAGGTCAAATAGTAACGAAATTTGTTAATTTGATTTATGATTTCCTGGTTGTTCTTTCTTTTCTCATCAATACTCTTATTGGGAATTCACTATGTTTCCTATGACCTTTCGAGATTGTTAAAGCAAATCTAAATTTTTTGCAATATTGTCATATATTTCACATCTCAAAATAATTCTGTCATGAGAAATGCATATTGAATAAAGAATAGGTTTCAACAAAAATGACTTATTATTATAGAAAGGAAAAGTACAAAAAAATAGTACAAAAGAGATTAGAATTGAAAGTTTACAAAAGAAATGTTGAAGTGGAGTTTTCCAGCTCTTTCAAGGATGCTCTCTAGGATGATCAGTGCTAATTTCACATGTATACAACCTTAAACACCTCTTTGTCTGTTTCCAAGAATATGACTTAACCCAATTTTCACTCATTGGGAGCGTTTCATGATAAGACCGTTGGGAATTGCGGATTAAATATCTCGCAGCGGAATAATAGGATTCCCACACAGGATCCATGCGAAAAGTCCATAATCCGAGTTTTTAAAATTTACCTCTTGAAGCGTGATAAACACAAGCGAGGTGAATCACCAACACCGTAATAGCGACGATGTTTCTGCGGTATCCACACGAACAGACTTGCAAAAGGAGTCACGCCTCTGTTTTACGGTGCTAGCTGCGAATAGAAGAGAAGAACCTTTCACTGTCTCTCACTCACTTTCTTAGGTACAGCTAGGGTTGTGATGTAACATCTATAGCAGCCCCGTTAATAGTACTATTTATAATAGTGGCTGCCTTAAGTGAGTGTGAGCAGGTGCAAGGTAAGGTGTGCAACCCTAAAACCCATCTGTCATGAGTTAGGCCCACAATTGAATCCGAGTCCAACTTGGATCCTTATTGCTCCAATTTAGTCTATTCTAAGTGTGCGACCTGCAGGTTCTCATGACGTTGGTAGTAATATTAAAATCTCATTTTAATATTACAAATAGTGAGCGGTATCTAGCAACACATCACTTGCTACCCAAGTAATGAGAATGTCAGTGATTTGACATAACCTATCCGTGATCAATGTTTCCGTGTAGTTTAGTCCCTTTGTCCGATATCCGATTGAACACAAGGCATGGAACGTGTCACCCTTGTTTAATTCAATCTTCGGTTTCACGATTCCCGAGTAGACATAGTAATAACAAATGAGATCAATATCTCATATTGACTCATTTGAGCATGGCCATGCATTTCATAGTCTCACTCAATCGGGGGCCCGAAGATATCACTCTGTTATGTAGGAGGGACAAATCCCATCTAGGTCACTCACATTCCTCCACATGCATCGCAATATGTCTAATAACCAACTTTATAATCATCTTGTTACGGATGACGTTTGATGGCATTTAAAACACACAACTCCTCATGTAGGAATCGTAGTGATTTCGGTCAAAGAACCACATACACCATTATCACTATGAGAATCGCTATGACACTCACGTAACGATCCACGTAGCGTTCTCATGGCGGGTCTGTCCAATACATCATTACTCTAATATGTATCCATGTGTAGACTTGATATCTCATATCCATGACCCGTGAGATGTGGTCATCGGTCCTACGCACATACTAGTCTCAATGCATTATTGTTGTCCTAATTAACAATAATACTTGACTAGGGACATTTAAGAATAGTATTTTATCCAATAGGATCTCACCATCAAGTCATCCACTCGATGTCCTATGGTATCAAACTTACTATTCTAAGGACTTTATTATGTCTATCAAAAAGAACACAATAAATGAAATGCCTCATATATCAAAAATAGCATAATATAATGTATGTCAATACAAACAAAATGTATTGGCCACTAGGGCATACACCAACAATCTCCCACTTGCACTAGAGCCAATCAGGCATATTTCTAATGCCTAAAGACCTAGTTTTACCCTCATGCTTCTGCTGTGCAAGAGGCTTCGTCAGTGGATCAGCAATGTTATCATCTGTTGGTACTCTGCATATCTTCACATCTCCTCTATCGATGATTTCTCGAATGAGATGGAAGCGCCTAAGTATATGTTTGGATCGCTGGTGAGATCTGGGCTCCTTAGCTTGTGCAATGGCTCCATTATTATCACAATAGAGGTCCACTGGGTCCACAATGCTAGGAACTACACCAAGCTCAATAATGAACTTTCTAATCCAAACGGCCTCCTTTGCTGCATTGGAGGCAGCAATATACTCAGCCTCTGTGGTAGAATCAGCGACTGTCTCCTGCTTTGAACTCTTCCACTCACAACCCCACCATTCAGGCAATAAACAAAACCCGATTGCGATCTGGAGTCGTCCTTATCGGTTTGGAAGCTAGCATCAGTGTAACCCTTTACAACTAGTTCCTCCTCAGCTCTATATACCAAGAACGAATCCTTAGTCCTTCTTAAGTACTTAAGGATGTTCTTGACAGCACTCCAGTGACTTTCACCGGGATCAGACTAGTACCTGCTCGTCATGCTCAAAGCATACGAGATGTCTGGTCGAGTACATAACATGGCATACATGATAGATCCAACTGCAGATGCATATGGAATCTTACTCATGCGATCCCTCTCATTCTGGGTGAAAGGGGATTGAGCCTTAGACAGGCTTATACCATGCGACATAGGCAAGAGTCCTTTCTTGGATTCATGCATGTTAAATCGTCTTAACACTTTGTCTATGTATGTACTCTGACTTAGGCCAAGCAATCTTTGTGATCTATCTCTATAGATCCTGATACCTAATACATAGGTGGCTTCGCCCAAGTCCTTCATAGAAAAGCACTTCCCTAACCAAGTCTTTACAGACTGTAGGGTAGGGATGTCATTTCCAATTAGTAGTATGTCATCTACATACAATACTAGAAAGATAACTGTGCTCCCACTAACCTTCTTGTAGACACAATATTCTTCTTCATTCTTGATGAAACCAAACTGTTTGATTGTATCATCAAAATGAAGATTCCAGCTTCTGGAAGCTTGCTTCAATCCATAAATAGATCGTTGCAACTTGCATACCTTTCTAGCATCCTGTGGAGTGGCAAAACCCTCAGGTTGTGTCATGTACACATCTTCGAGAAGATTTCCATTAAGGAAAGCGCTTTTGACATCCATTTGCCGATTTCATAATCATGGTATCACTGCAATAGCAAGCAAGATCCGAACGGATTTAAGTATCACAACTGGGGAAAAAGTTTCATCATAGTCTACACCATGAATTTGCTTGAAACCTTTAGCCACCAATCGTGCCTTAAAGGTATGCACATTACCATCCATGTCGGTTTTCTTCTTAAAAACCCACTTGCACCCAATGGGTTTTATCCTTCAGGGGGTCAACCAAGGTCCATACTTGGTTGGCATACATGGATTCCATTTCAAATCTCATGGCCTCAAGCCATTTTTCAGATTCTGGGCCAATAATGGCTTCCTGGTAAGTCATAGGCTCATCTTGATCCATGAGCAATACGTCACCTTGCTGAGTCATGAGAAATCCATATTTCTCTAGTTGATGACGTATCCTGTTAGACCTACGCAGGTCTTGTGCTACTAGAGCAGATTGTGGTACCACAACGACTTGTGAAGGCTGCTCTATTTCCACCATTGGTTCGCTGCTACTCTGTGAACTTTGAATTTCTTCAAGTTCTACTTTCCTCCCACTGATTCCTTTGGAGATAAACTCCTTTTCTAGGAATATAGCAGTCCGTGCGACAAACACTTTGCCCTCGATAGGATTATAGAAATAGTATCCCTTGGTTTCCTTGGGATACCCCACAAAGAAGCATTTATCTGATTTAGGGCCAAGCTTATCAGAAACTTGACGTTTCACATAAGCTTCGCAACCCCAAATCTTCATGAAAGACATACTGGGCCATCTCCCAGTCCATATCTCATATGGTGTCTGTTGAACCGTCTTAGATGGAACACGGTTAAGTGTGAAAGCTGCATTAACGAGCATATCCCCGTAGAAGGAGCCTGGAAGGTCTGCATGACTCATCATGGATCGGACCATGTCCAACAAAGTCCTGGTTCCTCCTTTCGAAACACCATTCCATTGTGGTGTTCCAGGGAGGAGTGAGTTGAGATATTATCCCACACTCTTTCAGATGATCATCAAACTGTTGGCTTAAGTATTCACCTCCTCGATCTGATCGAAGGATTTTAATTCTTTTGCCAAGTTGGTTTTGTACTTCATTCTTGAACTCTTTGAACTTTTCAAAGGATTCTGATTTGTGCTTCATAAGATATACAAATCCATATCTACTGAAATCATCAGTAAATGTAATGAAATATTGAAAACCGCCTCTAGCTAGTGTGTTTAGTGGCCCACATACATCACTATGTATGAGTCCCAAAAGATCACTAGCCCTTTCACCTTGTCCAGTGAATGGGGCCTTAGTCATCTTTCCCAATAAACAAGATTCACATGTCTCATATGATTCGTAATCAAACGAGTCCAAGAATCCATCTTTATGGAGTTTGAAAATGCGTTTCTCATTTATATGGCCCAAACGACAATGCCAGAGATAAGTCGGGTTCATATCATTTGACTTGAACCTCTTTGTATTTACGTTATAAATGGGCGTTTCGAGATCAAGGACATAAAGTCCATTATTCAAATGTGCACTACCATAGAAAATATCATTCAAATAAAGAGAACAACTTTTGTTCTTAATTATAAAAGTAAAACCCTTCTTGTCCAAACAAGAAACAGAAATGATATTCCTACTAATAGCAGGCACAAAATAACAATTATCCAATTCAATTACAAGCCCAGTTGACAAAGCTAATAAATAAGTCCTTACGGCTAGTGCAGCAACCTTTGCTCCATTTCCCACTCGTAGGTCGACTTCGCCCTTAGTCAATGGTCTACTACTATTTAGATTCTGCACATTTACATAAATGTGAGATCCACATCCAGTATCTAATACCCATGATGCAGAAGTAGATAAATTGACTTCTATAATAAAAATACCTGAAGTGGAAGTCTCACTTCCCTTCTTCTTCTTGAGCTCCTCTAGGTACTTGGCACAGTTCCTCTTCCAATGTCCGGTCTAACCGTAATGGAAGCATGTACCTTCCTTAGCCACTCCACCCACTGGTTTCAAGCTAGAAGTGCTAGGCTTGGACTTTTCCTTGCCCTTACCCTTCCACTTGTCCTGGGGCTTTTTCTGCTGTTTCTTGCCCTTAGTCTTATGGACCATCATTATGGCTTTTCCTTTGCCTTTGTTTATGTTCTGCTCAATGCAGTTCTCAACATGCTTAGTAGCTCGGTAGTGATTTGTCAATTTCATTCATGTTGTAGTTCATGACAAATTGACTAAAACTTTCCTAAGCAACGATTGCAGGACTAAGTCAATGGCAACTCTTGGCCCAAAGGAAAACCAAGTCTCTCTAGGTTTTCAATGTACCCAATCATCTTGAGTACATAAGCACCAACAGGGCTTCCTTCTACCAGCTTGCACTGAAACAGTGCTTTAGAGACCTCGAATCTCTCATGTCTAGCCTGCTCTTGATAGAGCTTTTTAAGGTGTACGATCATATCGTAGGCATCCATGTTCTTATGTTGCTTTTGGAGCTCAGAGTTCATGGTGGCTAGCATTAGACATCTGACATCTAAGGCATCATCTTGATGCTTCTTATAAGCATCTCTCTCAGCTCTAGGGGCATTAGTAGTAGGTGACTCAGGAATAGGCTGTTCTAAAACATACAGCTTTTTCTCTTGCTTAAGGACAATCCTCAAGTTCCTATACCAGTCTAGGAAATTTGTCCCAGACAACTTGTCCTTGTCAAGGACTGATCGCAATGATAAGTTACTTGATGTGTTTGTTGCCATGGTAATCTATCAACAGAAGTATGCAAAATATAAGTATCATGCCATAAACATATTTAACAAGGTCTTTAATTAAATACGTCTCCCACTATTTTATTCAAATCAATGACCCTCAAAGATTGACTCGGAAAATCCCATCGAAAGATTTCTAGTGGGCCAAGATCCATATTTTACCTAGCTTTGAGTCAGCTTTGGCTGATCGCCCAAAATTCGGTTATTTAGGTAGGAAACTCTTTCCAATTACATCACATGCAACTCTTGGATAGTTGGGTGAATAACACTTATTCTAATCCATCTAATGGACTAAAGCCCAACTTCATGCCTCTAAGCCTTCAATCCTATTGAAATGGCCTAGTTAAGTCAGACCCAATGGTTGGCATTTGGATATTACTCTTATCCCATCGCATCTTACCAATATAGATAAAGGCACCCTACTTTGGCAGACCTACACTTAATCGATATTAGTCTTGATGAGTGCCACGCATTGGAAGGCATCACATAATGACTTAATATTTTCTTTGAGGGAATTTTATTATTAGATCTCACCATTTATTAAACTTGTTTAACATACCATAAACATCATCCATGCATCTCATACATATAAAGCATATAATAAATGTGACATGGTTATGGCCTCTAAGAGATCAAAGATTAAAAATGCCACTTCACCAAGCGTCTCCCACCAACGTCCTCACTTGATGCCATCTCCTTGTCTCCACATGATGATTACATTATAGAAACCTCTTTTACATTCGAGGGAGTTAGATGAGAAGAGAATGTACAATCGAATGTAGAGAGAAAGGCACGACACGCAGTCGTATTTAAAATAACCAAAATAGCATAAAATAAAGACTAAGGCCATAACCATGCACCATGCATCTCTAAGAATACATAAACACAAAGAAATAACACATTATTATTTTGTGAATTATAAAAACAAAGATTTGAATATCGCGCTTTCGAATATCACACACCACGCAACGAGGTTCGGGGCAGCGCCCCGACGGGGGTCCCGCTGGTTTCTTGGAGAAAAATTCGAGTTGGACCCCTTCTGCCTCCATGACGGCTAGGGCAACAACATTTGAACCCTAAGGCCCGCAAACACATGAACGCTTCATGTGCCACAGGGGTAACTCACAGCTGCCATCACCTATCCAGAAACAGGGTTTCCAGAATTCGTGAAGACATGAACACTTCATATCACGAGGAAGCTTCATAGCCGTCGCAAAACGGAAACAAGGTTTCCAAAACCTTGTGTCGCGCTGCTGTGTATATCGCATTCATACAGAAAAATGCAGAAACAGAAAGCATTCAAAATCGTTTTCGTAGAATCATACATATCACATATATAGATATCAGAAAAACGCAAAAATAGAAAGCATTCAAAATCATTTTTCGCAGAATCATACATATCACATATATAGATATCAGAAAAACGCAAAAACAGAAAGCATTCAAAATCGTTTTTCGCAGAATCATACATATCACATATATAGATATCGAAAAAACGCAAAAACGAGAAAAGCATTCAAAACCGTTTTCGCAGAATTATATGAACATCTTCATGGTTTCAAAAACATCAACATGTTTCGTAAACAATAAATAAAACAGAACACAGTTTCATACATCATTATTTCGATTTCAGAAATAACATATAAAGATCATATCTTTTATGAAAGGAAAGCAACGAATCATGTTATCGCATATAACAAGAAAAGCAGAAAAACCGAATCATAGTTTCGCAAGTGGCTCTGATACCACTGTTGGGAATTGCGGATTAAATATCTCGCAGCAGAATAATAGGATTCCCACACAGGATCCATGCGAAAAGTCCATAATCCGAGTTTTTAAAATTTACCTCTTGAAGCGTGATAAACACAAGCGAGGTGAATCACCAACACCGTAATAGCGACGATGTTTCTGCGGTATCCACACGAACAGACTTGCAAAAGGAGTCACGCCTCTGTTTCGCGGTGCTAGCTGCGAATAGAAGAGAAGAACCTTTCACTGTCTCTCACTCACTTTCTTAGGTGCGGCTAGGGTTGTGATGTAACATCTATAGCAGCCCCCTTAATAGTACTATTTATAATAGTGGCTACCTTAAGTGAGTGTGAGCAGTAGCAAGGTAAGCTGTGCAACCCTAAAACCCATCTGTCATGAGTTAGGCCCACAATTGAATCCGAGTCCAACTTGGATCCTTATTGCTCCAATTTAGTCTGTTCTAAGTGTGCGACCTTGCAGGTTCTCATGACGTTGGTAGTAAGATTAAAATCTCATTTTAATATTACAAACAGTGAGCGGTATCTAGCAACACATCACTGCTACCCAAGTAATGAGAATGTCAGTGATTTGACATGACCTATCTGTGATCAATGTTTCCGTGTAGTTTAGTCCCTTTGTCTAGATATCCAGATTGAACACAAGGCATGGAACGTGTCACCCTTGTTTAATTCAATCTTCGCTTCTGATTCCCGAGTAGACATAGTAATAACAAATGAGATCAATATCTCATATTGACTCATTTGAGCATGGCCATGCATTTCATAGTCTCACTCAATCGGGGGCCCGAAGATATCACTCTGTTATATAGGAGGGACAAATCCCATCTAGGTCACTCACATTCCTCCACATGCATCGCAATATGTCTAATAACCAACTTTATAATCATCTTGTTACGATGACGTTTGATGGCATTTAAAACACACAACTCCTCATGTAGGAATCGTAGTGATTTCAGGTCAAAGAACCACATACATCATTATCACTATGAGAATCGCTTATGACACTCACGTAACGATCCACGTAGCGTTCTCATGGCGGGTCTGTCCAATACATCATTACTCTAATATGTATCCATGTGTAGACTTGATATCTCATATCCATGACCCTTGAGATGTGGTCATCAGTCTACGCACATACTAGTCTCAATGCATTATTGTTGTCCTAATTAACAATAATACTTGACTAGGGACATTTAAGAATAGTATTTTATCCAATAGGATCTCACTATCAAGTCATCCACTTGATGTCCTATGATATCAAACTTACTATTCTAAGGACTTTATTATGTCTATCAAAAAGAACACAATAAATGAAATGCCTCATATATCAAAAATAGCATAATATAATGTATGTCAATACAAACAAAATGTATTGGCCACTAGGGCATACACCAACAAAGACTTCATATATTCAAACTGCCCCCAGTTTGGCCCAAATTTCCATGTATCTAAGTATTTAATGATTTTTTATTATAAAATTAAATTATCCCAGTTTAGCCTTAATAAACTCAAACTGCCCCAATTTGTGACTTGAGGTAACTCCACTTCTTCGGATGTGTCAGGTACCATTTTTGACCTTAACTTTTGCCGAGGTCATTCTTTTTGAGTTTTCAACCTAGTGGGTCACTATAACTTTTGCGTAGGTCCTCTTTTTAGGTTTTCAGCCTAGCGCCAATTTTTTTTTTTTGTTTTAAGCATAATACATTTTGACTACATTTGAATTTACAAGAAGTCGTAAATCTTCACCATCCATGTTTGTGAGAATTAAGGCCCCTCCTGAGAAGGCCTTTTTCACAATATAAGGTGCCTCATAGTTTGGAGCCCATTTTCCTCGATGATCCTTTTGAATGGGAAGAATCTTCTAGAGTATTAGGTCTCCTTCTTGAAATTGTCAAGGAAACACCTTTTTCGCATAAGCTTTCATCATTCTCTTATGGTAAAGTTGGTCATGACATAGTGCAACTAATCTCTTTCTTTCAATGAAGTTCAACTGATCAAGTCGAGTTTGGACCCATTCAGCTTCTTCTAATCCTGCCTCCATCAACACTCTTAATGATGAGATTTCCACTTCAATAGGGAGTATTGCTTCCATTCCATAAACAAAAGAGAAAGGGGTTACCCCAGTTGAAGTACTATCAAACATGTGATAGCCATGCAGTGCAAATGGTAACATTTCATGCAATCTTTGTATATTACAACTATCTTCTAGATAATCGTCTTGATGTTCTTGTTTGTTGCCTCAACTGCCGCATTCATCTTAGAGCGATAGGGTAAGAAATTATGGTGCTCAATTTTGAAACTCTTATATATCTCCTTCATCATCTTATTGTTCAAATTAGTGGCATTGTTAGTGATAATTTTGCTTAGTGAACCGTAACGACAAATTTGCTCCCTTTTGACATACCTGATCACTACACTCTTAGTCACATTGGCATAAGAGGTAACTTCGACCCATTTTGTGAAGTAATCAATTGCAACAAGAATAAAACAATGCACATTTGAGGCCTTCGGCTTAATGGGCCCTATGACATCCATTCCCTGCATCGAGAATGGCCAAGGTGCTGTTAAAATATTCAAAGGTACTAGTGGTGCATGAACCTTGTTAGTATATGTCTGGCATTCATGGCACTTCTTCACATAATTGAAATAATCAGTTTCCATTGTCAACCAATAGTACCCAACTCTTAGGATCTTTCTTGCCATTAGATGCCCATTTGCATTAGTTCTAAAAGAACCATCATGAACATCTCTACTGATTTTCTCTACCCATTTTGAGTCTTCTGAGGGTCCTATTGTCATTTTCTAAAGCATCTAGAGGTTACTCTCTTCTCTTGATAAAGTATTTGATGTTATGATACCATGGTTTCCTATCTAGCTCCATTTTTACCATTTGACATTATGTTGGTTGGTCACAACTTTCTATTTTTACAAGTGGCAAGTCCCTGTCATATGGCTTACTTTGAACATTGATGACAATGTGGCTAAAGCATCAACTAACTGATTATCTTCCCAAGGGACATGATGAATATGACTTCATCAAGTTATTCAATCAATTCCTTAATGTAAGCATGATAAGGGATTAACTTGGCATCTCGAGTTTCCCATTCTCCCTTTAGCTGATGAATGACCGAGGCAAAGTCCCCATATACCTCAAGAACTCTTGCCTTTGATTCTATCGTTGCTTGGATTCCCATGGCACATGCTTCATACTCAACTACATTGTTTGTACAGTCAAAGCACAGTCTAGCAGTGATTGGAATGAACTTGTTTTTAGGGGAAATTAGTATGACTCCAATTCCATGCCCCAAAGAATTAGAAGCTTCATCGAATAACAAAGTCCACTTTTCTCTTTTCGAGGATTCTTCTTCTGCAAATAAAGCCATTATATCTTCATCAGGGAATTCACACTGCATAGACCTAAAATCCTCCACAAGTTAACTAGCCAAGAATTCTACAAGAGTGTTGCCTTTTACTGCTTTTTTGGTGACATAGATAATGTCATATTTTGATAGCAAAACTTGTTAACATGTAATCCTCCTAGTGAGAGCAGGCTTTTCAAAGATGTATTTGATTGGGTCCATTTTGGACATTAACCAAGTGGTGTAATACAACATGTACTTCCTCAAAACAATGGCTTGCCCATGCTAAGGAACAACACGTGCTCCAACTGTAACATCCTCCTTAATCTGTTAGTCTTGAATATGGTTATAGAGGTACTATAACTCTTACTTGAATTACATGTTAATTCTAAAGGTCATCTGAGATAGTTTAGGCACTTTGCTATAACACTAAATGTGAAAAATAGTTGTTATTGGCATAAACTGCTTAAAAAGATGGAGATAGATATGGATAATTTATTTTTTAGGTTGTTTAAGATTGGAACTAATTGTAGTTAATTTTGAATAATTAACTGAATTAATTTGGTATCTTTAATAGCATTGAGTGAGGGTTTAAAGATCAGATTAAATACACAGATATCTTAGAAAATTATGAATTTTTGTAAAGATATCAAGTAAAGAAATGTGGATTTTTTAGTAATGAGTACAGGTTAAGACAAATACCTAAAAAGTTTATTAGCTTAATTCCTAATGTTTAACTTAACCTAAGGAAGAGTAGTAAAGCTTAAGTGATAATGAAAAGTGTATGGAATGAGGAATCTATTAATGAAATGAATCCTAGAAATTTTTATAACACCTATGGAAGTTAGAAAAACTTGTTAATGGAAAGTTAATGCACCCTTAAGAGATACAATATTTTCAACTAACACCATAGTTTTCAACCTTATCCCTCCACTTTTTCTCCCACCATCCTTCTTATTTTGTTTCTTTGACTTTATTTTTTTTCATTTTCTCTCTTTCACGCTTCCACCAGAGGGAAATAAGAGAAGAAAAAATAAAGGAAAGAAAAGGAAGCAAAGGGAAAAGGAAGAAGCAAGAAAAGAAGAAGAGGAAACAAAGGAAAAAGGAAAGAGGAATCAAGTCTAAACACCATCATCTTTGGGAGTTAAGGTAGGGGAGCTTGTTCTTTTAACTCTACCTTTTTCTATTTCTTCTTGGTGCTAGATGCATGCAAATTTGAGCAAAAATGGCTTTAAGTTGTATGAACTTGAGTTATGTTGTTTTGAGTTGATTTACATACGATTGAGATTGTGAAACTTGTAAACACCCTTATAACCTCGTATCTTTGAGTTTAGTAAAAATAGGTGTTACCAAGTGGTTTCCAGTACTTAAGAGGGGAGGCGAATTGAGTATTAAAACTTTTTCGCAAAACCTCTTTTTAATTAAGACAAATATTAAAATCTTAGTAAATAAATACACAGAAGGAATGAGAAGAAGAAAAGAAACAATAAAGAGAAGCGAAAAATAAATGTGCAGTAAATTAAATTGCATAAAATATAGAGATTAGGGAAAAGAGAAGCAGACACAGTATTTATCCTAGTTTGACCACTAACCCACTTGTGGTCTACGTCCAGTCCTCGAAAGCCGAGATTTTTCACTAAGTATACAAGCTTCAATAGGTGCTTGCTACCGTTACATAAATGAGCACTTTTCACACACAGGGAAACTCAACCCTTGTGCTAAAGTCTCAGCCTGTAGGGATACCTCACCTTTATACAAACCTTGAGGGATACCTCACCCTCAATACAGAATATCAGAAAATAAATGAAGAGAAACTCTCACTCAGAGTAAGTAATACAAATTGAAGTGCTAATGGAGCTTTCACAGAAATATCTCAAAGTTTTTAATCAAAAAAAGCGTAGAAAATAGTTTTCACAAATTAGAGCATTCAGAAAATAATTCAGAGTTATAGGCAATGAAATTCGTGACCCAAGTTTGCTATTTATAGGGAAAACCACGAAAATAACCGTTTAGGTATAATTAATATCATTTAACACAAATTTGAAAACCTGTCTGTTTCCATATACGTAAATAAAAGCTCCGTGTTTATTCGAATAAAGGCAAAGCTTATTCGAATAACACTGTTTCTGAAAACAATCGTGAAAAGCTATCTGAAATGGGTTATTCAAATAACCAATATGTTATTTGAATAACTCTGTTAAAACCAGAGTTTAAAAACCGAAGGGTTATTCGAATAGCAGCTTAACCATTCGAATAACGTAGTTCAAAAAGAAGTTCAGACAGAAGGGATTTATTCGAATAGCGTTTGAGTTATTCGAATAACTCACTTAAAACACAGTTCTGAAAAAGCTCATTTATTCGAATAAAGGATGGTTATTCGAATAGCCACTTAAAAAACAGAGTTCTGGAAAACCTTAGTTATTCGAATAACAGGATAGTTATTCGAATAGCCATTTTAAGAAACAGATCCTCGTAAAGGCATTTATTCGAATAGGCTAAGCTCTATTTGAATAACTTAGTTCAAAACCGTTTTGACAAAGATGTTTTCAAAGATACTAAGTTTAAAAACAACTTTTATCTTTTCTTTCAAAAATAAAGAGATATCAAAGTGAGTTCTGTACAATAGATCCTAAGTCCTAATGCTAATCAAATATAAACTTGGACTTGGTCTGTTTATCATCTTCATTTATTCTTCACGTTTGTTATCATCAAAACAAGTCTTCAAAAGTATGCATCCAAACACATTCTCCCCCTTTTTGATGATAACAAACTATCAATGAGACTACCAATGAGAAAAGCGTTAGTGCATATAATTGGAATTCACAAAGAGGTATAAAAGCTTACTCCCCATTTTTAATTATAAGAGGTAATATATATCAGATATGTGCGCAGCTCCCCCTTTCAATTTGAATCCAATCTCATTTCAAATTTACCTGTCTTTTCTCAATTAAAGTTAAATGATCAAATATTTCTCCCCCTTTTGTCATGAGCAAAAAGGAGGGGTAAGTCCCATAAATATATATAAGAATGCATAAAAGGAAATGTACTCATAGCAATAGATCAACAGGAAATTTTATTTATGCATTAATAACAAAGAGAGTCAAGTACACAAGCCAGAAATAAATAACATGAAGCCAAAAACAGATAGCCTAAGAACTAAAGTTCCTAGAAGTAAGTATCCGGAGGTGGTGGTGAAGACACTGGTGCAGGAGCAGGTGAAGCAGATCGGAGGGCAGCGACCTCACGTTCAACGCCTTCTATTCTATCAAACAGAATAGAGAAGGTATGCTCCATGTAAGCTTGGTTATCTTGCAAGGTTGCCATGATCTGTTCCAAAGTGACAGGAGCAGCAGCAGCAGCAGGTACATCAGCAGGAGCAGCAGGGGCATCTGCAGGGGCATCAGCAGGGTCAAGCTCATCCTCAGCGACCTCATCTGGGTACACCCAGCCTTCATCGATTTGGATCATCTTCATTTTTCGTAAGGTGTGAGCTCCAAAGACGTTGTGGTGAGTCAGAGCAATGGCTCGCTCAGTCTCCAAGACCTGAGGATACTTGCTCAGCAGGGTAGTGACAAGAATGCCATAAGGCAAGTCAAATTTCTCCTTGCCCATGGCCCTCATCATGTGCCTCATGATGAACACAGGCCAGTTGATTTGATGGCCATTCTTCAGAAACCACAGCATGAAAACATCTTCCTCGCTGAGGTAGGCGTAATTTCCACCACGAGGAGCCAGGATATGAGCATGGGCATAATGCAGAAGCCTGTCTTGGCTCTTCAGCATTCCACCCTTGATACCCTTGTCAGGCAGGGCTAGACCAGGCTTCAGTAGGTCTTCAATTGCCTGAAGCTTGTTGAAATCTTCAAGGAAGGGCGTGTCACCATCTTCAACAAGGGCACCAGAGAACTGCAGCCCGAACAGAGTCAACCAGTCCAGCGGTGTGATCACAATGTTCTGATCACATACCTCGGAGAGAAGATTCTGGCCATCAAAAGCCAGATTGCAGAAGAACATCTTCACCAGAGCTGGATAGATGGTGGCCCGATGAGAGCAAACCTGAAGAACTCCCTGGTTTTGCAGCAGGGTCAGAAAGTCGAAGCTGCGATGCTGCTGGAAGAAAGAGAGGTCCAGGTACTTGGGTTGAACCAAGTTTCACTCCCAGAAGAGCGTGATGAAGCGTGCACGATGCTCTTCGTTGGAGGAGAGCCTTCTCAGATCAAGAGGGTTGGAGCCTGGAGCATTCTTCATGCGTGGACGCTTGCTGGAGGAGGAGGCCATGGTGGAAGAAGGTGAGACAAAGTGAAAACGTAGGGGTGAAAAGGTTTTGGGAGGCAGGAGCAAAGGAGGCTTGAAGAGCAGAGAAGATGGAGGGTGAAAAACGTTTTGGGCGCGCAGGGGTTATTTAAAGAAAACTCGTGTTTATTCGAATAACTATGGGTTTATTCGAATAAACTGTGCTGGAAGTTGAAAGGACAGGCGCGCAGGAAACTGAAAAAGTGTTACAGCTAGGGTTTATTCGAATAAGGGGGTATTCTATTCGAATAGACCAACTGGGAAAGCCAAGCGTTTTGGCTAGCTGACATAGTTTATTCGAATAACTATGGGAATTATTCGAATAGACTGAGGCCAATCAGTCAACACTGATAGAATCAGGTTCAGGTTATTCGAATAACCTGAGGATTATTCGAATAGGCAGAGGGCAGAAAGAAACACTGATAAATGAAGGCTTCTGGTTATTCGAATAGGGAGGGTGTTATTAGAATATACAGAGGCCAAGAACAGAACCTGATAAAACAAGGATTCAGGTTATTCGAATAAAGAGGGACTTATTCGAATAGACAGAGTAGAAAAACAAACAGGATTTAACAGAGGAATCAGTTTATTCGAATAAACTGAGGTTCTATTCAAATAAAAACGATGTTCAACACACATTTTTAACAGGAAGTAATGAGGTTTATTCGAATAAAGGTTTGTTTATTCGAATAAATCTAACAAAGAAGCACAGAAAAACATACGTTCATGAAATTTAAAGCATATATCCATGTGATAATATTCAGCAAAAAAACATGCAATTATGTGTTGGATTGATCAATTATGCCTAATTCTCCTCGAATATAAAAGAATGCTTCTTTTGCTAAGGGTTTAGTGAAGATATCTGCAAGTTGCTTAGATGTTTCAACAAACTCAAGAATGCAATCCCTTTTTTGTACATGATCTCTGATAAAGTGATGTCTTATCTCTATATGCTTTGTTCTGGAATGCAGTATGGGATTCTTAGAGATATTTATTGCATTAGTGTTATCACATCTTATCGGGATGTGATCAAGCTGAAGACCGTAGTCTAAAAGTTGTTGCTTCATCCAAAGGATTTGAGCGCAACAACTCCCGGCTGCAACATATTCAGCCTCAGCGGTAGACAAAGCCACACTATTTTGTTTCTTACTATGCCAAGAAACTAACGAACTACTAAGCAAGTGGCATGTCCCACTGGTACTTTTTTCTCATCCAATTTGCACCCAAAGAAAATCGAGTCGAAATAGCCTATTAGGCTACAAGAGGCACCCTTAGGGTACCACAAGCCTATTTGTGAAGTGCCTACTAGGTATTTCATTATTCGTTTAATAGCACTTAAGTGAGATTCCTTAGGGTTTGCCTGATATCTAGCACACATGCATACACTAAACATTATATCTGGCCTACTAGCAGTAAGATAAAGGAGAGATCCAATCATACCTCTATATTTCGTTATTTCTACTAATTTACCTCCTTCATCTTTGTCCAAGTAGCAAGAAGTGCCCATCGGAGTGGCCATGTGTTTGGCGTTTTCCATTTCGAATCTCTTAAGCAATTCCTTGCAGTATTTGGTTTGGCTTATGAAAGTCCCTTCGTTCGTTTGTTTGATTTGAAGTCCGAGAAAGAAATTCAATTCTCCCATCACCGACATTTCAAATTCATTCTGCATAGACTTAGCAAATTCTTTGCACAGGGATTCATTAGTAGTACCGAAGATAATATCATCCACATATATTTGCACAAGAAGAATGTCATGCTTTTTATTTTTAATAAAGAGGGTAGTGTCGACTTTTCCTCTTGAAAAATCATTTTCTAAAAGGAGCTTACTCAACCTTTCATACCAAGCTGTAGGAGCTTGCTTTAAACCATATAAAGCCTTTTTAAGTTTAAAAACATGGTTGGGTAGTTCATGATTTTCAAAACCCGGAGGTTGTTCAACGTATACCTCCTCTTGAATAAAACCATTTAGAAAAGCACTCTTGACATCCATTTGATATAATTTGAAATCCATAATGCAAGCATAAGCAAGTAACATTCTTATAGCTTCTAATCTAGCTACAGGTGCATAGGTTTCTTCATAATCTATTCCTTCTTCTTGATTATACCCTTTAGCAACCAATCTAGCTTTGTTTCTAGTTATTAAACCATTTTCATCAAGTTTGTTTCTAAAAACCCACTTAGTTCCAATTATAGGGTGATTATTAGGTCTAGCAACTAATTCCCAAACTTGATTCCTTTCAAACTGAATTAATTCCTCATGCATAGCTAAAATCCAATGTTCATCATCAAAAGCTTCAATTAAATCCTTAGGTTCAATTTGAGAAACAAACGCTAGGTGATTACAAGTATTTCTAAATGAATTACGAGTACTTACACCTTTAGATACATCACCAATAATCTAATCAAGGGAGTGATATTTTGAAGTTTGCCATTCTTTCGGAAGTTCTAAAGCTTGCGAATCTTCTTGTCTTTGTTTATCCTCTTGCTCCTTGATTTCTTTTTCTTTGCTATCCAAATGAGTTTCCACCAAGATCTCTGCAACATCATCAATAACAAGATCCTTTCTCGATCTATTTGGGTCAGTTTCATCAAATGCAACATGTATAGATTCTTCAATAGTCATAGTTCTTTTATTATATATGCGAAAAGCTTTACTATGATTTGAATAGCCAAGAAATATACCTTCATCAGACTTAGCATCAAACTTGCCTAAATTATCTTTTCCATTGTTTAAAACAAAACATTTGCAACCAAAAACATGAAAGTGAGAGACATTTGGCTTTCTTCCCTTATACAACTCATATGGAGTTTTCTTTAAAATAGGCCTTATAAGGGCCCGGTTCATTACATAACAAGCTGTACTTACAGCATCCGCCCAAAAGTATTTAGGAAGAGCAGCCTCATTAGGCATAGTTCTCGCCATTTCTTCTAAAGAACGGTTTTTCCTTTCTACAACTCCGTTTTGTTGCGGAGTTCTAGGGGTAGAGAAATTATGATTAATGCCATGTTCATCACAGTAATTTTCAAAAACATTGTTTTCAAATTTGCCACCGTGATCACTTCTTATAGAAGAGATTTGAAAACCTTTTTCATTTTGAATAAATTTGGCAAGTCTTTTAAAAGCTAGAAATGCATCATTTTTATTTGCAATAAATAAAGTCCATGTAAACCTAGAAAAACCATCCACAATCACTAAAGCATAGTAATTCCCACCAAAGCTCATAGTTCTAGAAGGTCCAAACAGATCCATGTGCAAAAGTTGTAAGGGTCTAGTAGTTGAAACTATATTTTTTGCTTTAAAAAAGACCTTTATTTGTTTACCTTTTTGACATGCATCACATAACTTATCTTTTATAAAATTAAGCTTGGGTAATCCAATTACTAGCTCTTTAGAGACCAACTTCTTTAAGTGGTCCATGTGAATGTGTGCAATTCTCCTATGCCATAGCCATGAGTCATCATTCTTACTTAAAAGGCATTTCGCATCATTTGAAGATATATCATCAAGACTAATCATATAGATATTGTTTACTCTATGACCAATGAATTTAACATGTTTATCATTTTTATCTTCAATTATGCAACAGTTTGAATTAAATATAACCTTATTTCCTTTATCACATAATTGGCTAATACTAAGCAAGTTATGTTTCAAACCTTCAACAAGCAGTACATTTTCAATAGAGGAGTTAGGGTTCTTACCAACTTTGCCGATTCCAAGGATTTTTCCTTTATTATTATCACCATAAGTGACGTGTCCATGATTCTTTGGAATAAGCATGGTGAATTTTGAGTCGTCCCCGGTCATGTGCTTGGAGCAGCCGCTATCGAGATACCAATTTGAACTCCTGGCTTTCAAGCACACCTACAACACAAGTTTAGTTTTTAACCTTTGGTACCCAAACTTTCTTGGGTCCTTGTGTGTCAGTTTTGGATATAGTACCCTTGGGAACCCAAACCATTTTTGTTCCATTTTTTGTATTTATGTTTTTCCTTGCATTACATGTTGAAGCACTATGTCCTTTCCTTCCACAATAAAAACATTTAATAAAAGGACTACTTGAAACATTAGAATGCACAAAGAAATTTTTATAAAGTTTTTGTTGATTTTTCGGGTTATAACCTATCCCGGCTTTTTGAAAAACCACTCTTTGTCTTCCTAATAAAATATTTAAGTTATCTCTTCCAAAGGTGAATTTATAAAGAGTGTTCTTTAGGTCTTCGATTTCTTTTTCAAGTATATGACATGAAGAACAAGATGAAGAAGTAGAAGCATGTGAAGAATGATTTGTGCACGCATCAATGATTCCTAAAGTTTCATTTTCAATTTTCAATTCTTCTATTTCTTTATTTAAAACAAGAATTTAATTTTCTAAAGAAGAAATTGTTTTCTTAGAAGAAATTTTTGTGAGTTTTAAAGATTCTTCATGTAGTTCCTCAAAAGCATCTTGTAACTCATCGTAGGAAGGCAATAAAGTAGTATTAGAACTTACCTCATTTTCGCTTTCTTCTTCATCTCCTTTTGCCATGAGACATAGTTGAGCTTCCTCGCTATCTGAGCTGTCAGTTGAGTCCATGTCGTTTTAATCCCATGCTATGTAGGCTTTTCTTCCTTTTCTTTCCTTGAAGGGCTTCTTTTCAAATTTCTCCTTCTTCTTTTGATAAACTGGGCACTCCATTTTCATGTGACCAGGTTTGCCACATTCATAGCAAGTTGGAGTCGATGAAGCTCCTTCGCCTTTGAAATGTGTCTTTTTCGGAGGGAAGTGAGGTTTTCTTTGCGTTCCCTTTTTCCTGAGAAATTTACCAAACTTTTTAACTAGCAAACTTAGATTTTTTTCACTTACCTCGATGTTCTCTGAGCCTTCTTCATTTTTTTCATCATCAATGTCGATTAATGAAGACATGGCTTTGAGTGCTATCCCCTTTTTCTTTTTATCATTCTCTTCGCTTTGACTCAGTCTGCTCAGTTCGAGTTCGTGCTCATGAAGTTTTCCAAAGAGGGTAGCTAAAGTCATTATGGACAAATCCCTTGATTCTGATATGGCTGTCACTTTGGGTTGCCAAATCCCGCTAAGACATCTCAAAACTTTGTTAATCAAATCTTCGTTAGAAAAACTTTTGCCTAAAGATGCAAGATGATTAACTATGTGGGTGAACCTCTTTTGCATTTCCTGAATGCTTTCTCCTTGGTTCATTCTGAATAGTTCATATTCACGAGTTAGAGAATTTATTCTCGACCTCTTAACTTCACTAGTACCCTCATGGGTAACTTGCAAACTATCCCACATTTCTTTAGCAGTTTTACAATTTGAAATTCTAAAAAACTCACCATATCCCAAAGCAGTAGTAATAATATTTTTGGCTTTTAAATTAAATTAAACTTTTCTTTTATCTTCATCTGACCATTTATTTCGTGGTGTTTCGGTCCTTACGCCATCGACCTCGTGTGTGGGTATAAAAGCGTCGTTTTCGACAGCATCCCAAACATCTAGATCAATAGCTTCGATGAAGATTTTCATTCTTTCCTTCCAATATGCATAACCATCCCCATTGAAAAAGGGTGGTCGGTTTATGGAAGATCCTTCTGAAAAATCATTTGAAGAAGTCATATTCTCTTGAAGCTGCTAAGCTCTTTATACAATAGTCTAGCTCTGATACCACTTGTTACCAAGTGGCTTCCAGTACTCAAGAGGGGGGTGAATTGAGTATTAAAACTTTTTCGCAAAACCTCTTTTTAATTAAGACAAATATTAAAATCTTAGTAAATAAATGCACAAAAGGAACGAGAAGAAGAAAAGAAACAATAAAGAGCAGCGAAAAATAAATGTGTAGTAAATTAAATTACATAAAATAAAGAGATTAGGGAAAAGAGAAGTAGGCACAGTATTTATCCTGGTTTGACCACTAACCCACTTGTGGTCTACGTCCAGTCCTCGAAAGCTGAGATTTTTCACTAAGTATACAAGCTTCAATAGGTGCTTGCTACCGTTACACAAATGAGCACTTTTCACACACAGGGAAACTCAACCCTTGTGCTAAAGTCTCAGCCTGCAGGGATACCTCACCCTTATACAAACCTTGAGGGATACCTCACCCTCGATACAGAATATCAAAAAAATAGATGAAGAGAAACTCTCACTCAGAGTAAGTAATACAAATTGAAGTGCTAATGGAGCTCTCACAGAAATATCTCAAAGTTTTTAATCAAAAAGAGCGTAGAAAATAGTTTTCACAGATTAGAGCATTCAGAAAATAATTCAGAGTTATGGGCAATGAAATTCGTGACCCAAGTTTGCTATTTATAGGGAAAACCACGAAAATAACCGTTTAGGTATAATTAATATCATTTAACACAAATTTGAAAACTTGCCTGTTTCCATATACGTAAATAAAAGCTCTGTGTTTATTTGAATAAAGGGAAAGCTTATTCGAATAACACTGTTTCTGAAAACAATCGTGAAAAGCTATCTGAAATGGGTTATTCGAATAACCAATATGTTATTCGAATAACTCTGTTAAAACCAGAGTTTAAAAACCGAAGGGTTATTCGAATAGCAGCTTAACCATTCGAATAACGTAGTTCAAAAAGAAGTTCAGACAGAAGGGATTTATTCGAATAGCGTTTGAGTTATTCGAATAACTCACTTAAAACACAGTTCTGAAAAAGCTCATTTATTTGAATAAAGGATGGTTATTCGAATAGCCACTTAAAAAATAGAGTTATGGAAAACCTTAGTTATTCGAATAACAGGATAGTTATTCGAATAGCCATTTTAAGAAACAGATCCTCGTGAAGGCATTTATTCGAATAGGCTAAGCTCTATTCGAATAACTTAGTTCAAAACCGTTTTGAAAAAGATGTTTTCAAAGATACTAAGTTTAAAAACAACTTTTATCTTTTCTTTCAAAAACAAAGAGATATCAAAGTGAGCTCTGTACAATAGATCCTAAGTCCTAATGCTAATCAAATATAAACTTGGACTTGGTCTATTTATCATCTTCATTTATTCTTCACGTTTGTTATCATCAAGACAAGTCTTCAAAAGTATGCATCCAAACACAATGGGTTTTTTGGGTGATTTGCTTTTGATCATATTTCCATGAGTTATTATTTTGAAATGGAGTATGAGAGTTTCGTTAGGTTAGAAACCATGTATGAGGTTAGAAAACATGTAGGACATAAGTTTGAAGGTCCAAGTTTGGTTAGAAATTCAATGGAATAGGAAGAGAAGTTTCTGATGCTAGACACCTAAGTACCCATAATTTGGCTGCTTAATCGCTTATAGCCAGAGAGCACCAGCGTGCAGGGCACCAAAGTGGCAAAGGCTAGAGAGAGAAATGTATTGAGCGCCTGCACTCAAAAAGTGAGCACCTAAGCACGCTTGTCTAGAATACCAAGGTGTTAAGCAATTAATCGCTCAGAGACTAGGTGCTTAAGCACCCAATGACAAATAAACTTAGGAGCGTTCTACTGTGATGGAGCGCTCAAGCATTGAGAAAGTGAGCACTCAAGCATTAAGAAAGTGAGCGCTTAAGCACTCAATGGTAGATTGTTCCTTGGTTTTATTCTTAGGAAAGGGAGTTTCCTACTTATTGGGATCTTTTATATATGCTTTGTAGTGTTAGATAATAAGACACTTATAGGAATATTTTAAGAAGGAAATAACCACCTAGCATTTATCTAGTAAGATAAGCCCTTGTGTAAACAAAAGTTTAGTATTAACATAGTTATGTTTCTATATTTTTGTTGATAAGGTGGAGTACGAAACAAAAGACATATGTTACACTTAATATTGCAAAGTAGTGAGAAAAACACTCTGTTATAAGGTGGAGTACAAAACAAGGTAGTGAGAAAAATACCTCTTCATAATAGAGGAGTGAGAAAAATCCTCTATATAGGACAAAAGAGTGAGAAAAATATTTTGTCAAGTAATATGGTATTATAACTATATGGGTGATTATTTATCATTGAATAATTGATTTATCATGATGTCATATAGGTATTTATACTATTGAGAATTGTTAATTCTCACCTCATTTGTTGTTTCCATGATAAATCCAAGTTAGGATCCTTCCAAGGGAAAACAATAAAAAAAGAAACATATGTACTATTTTTATAATGATTACTTTGGACTATATAAGTTTTCTTGTAAGGCTTAGTTTGTATATACAATGTGAAGACTTATATGTTTATGATTTCTCTTTTTCCCTCATGGCTTTTTATAATAACAAACATGGTTATTATGAATCTATTTTTGTGTGTATAAGTTAGAAGTAACACACTTAACTCTATTTACTCTATTTTTAGGCATGTTTGGTGATTTCTGTTATGTGTTGTGCATTTTCATGTCTCGTTATGATATCTATGGATAGAATTGCATGATTGCCTTAGGTTTGAATGTTATTAGCTATTGTCGCATTGTTACATGATATTGAGATTGATTAACTTAATATATATTATTCTGTGTGTACAGGGAACTATGGCTTCACTAAGACGAACTAGGGGAAGCAGGAATTCTTATAGTGAGGGTTCTGCTGATATGGCTTAAGTGTTTATGGCAATGGTAGCCACTTTAAGGGAGCGGATTGTTGTTACTGATAGGATGCTTGATAGGATGGAAGCTAATCCACCTCTGCAACCAACACCCCCTATACTACCAGTACAACTAGTGCAAGAAGTACAAGTGGGTAGGAATTAGAACTTTCAAGATCTCTTAGAGTTTAGGAAATCTAATCTCTATCCTTCAAAGGAGAATACAACTCGGTCAGAGCAGAGGGTTGGTTGAAGGAGATGGAGAAGATTTTCGCAGTTATGGTTTGCTCAGACAAACAGAAAGTCTCATTTGCTACTTACATGTTGGTATGGGAGGCAAAAGATTGGTCGGTTGATGCCAAAAGATTGTTTGAGGCATCAGGAACTCATATTACTTGGGAGGTGTTTAGAAATTCTTTCATGGACAAATACATCCCTAAGAATTGGCAAAAAGCCAAGGAAATGGAGTTCCTAAAATTGGAACAAGTTGAGATGTCTGTTGGCTAGTAGATGGCCAAGTTTGATGAATTGTAGAAGTTCTCCTCTTACTTTAGATTTAACCCATATGAATAATGAAAATGTATTAAATTTGAAGAGGGGTTGAGAGATGACATTTAGAAGGCTATTTGACCTTTTTTGATTCGGGACTTTTCGACTATGGTGAACAAGTGTAGGATTGTTGAAGGCCATGATAGCAAGCCTCAGTTGGAATAAACATCATAACCAAAGAGGAAGAAAGTGGATTAGAAATTTAAGAAGAAAGATAAAGGTAAGCAAGTTCAAGGAGGTCATACAGCGCTTAAATGCCCCAAGTGTAGAAGACACCATGGAGATAAGCCTTGTTTAGCAGGATAGTCTGTATGTTATGCATATGGTCAGTCGAGGTATTTTTCTAAGAAGTGTTCTAAAAAACAAGGAGCTACGCCCAATCCGAGACCTTAAGCTAAAGGAAGAGTTTATACTCTAAGCGGAAAGGAGATGCCTTAATCTCTTGACCTTTTTCAAGGTAAATGCATAATCAATAATCATTTCTCAACTGTAGTGTATGATTCAGGAGCATCTCACTCCTTTGTTTCTTATGATTGTGCAAGGATGCTAGATTTATGTATAACTAAACTTCCTTACGACTTGTCTATATCCACACCCACAGGAAAGTCTGTAACAACTTCTAGTGTTTGTTTAGATTATTGTGTGAAAGTGGAAGATAGGATTTTCTTCGTAAATCATATTTGTTTACCTTTGGTTGATATGGATGTTATTCTTGGCATGGACTGGTTGTCTTTTAATGATGTTGTGTTGAACTGTTCAAACAAGACCTTAACGTTCATGTCTGATGTACTTTCCAGTGTTGTTCCTTCTGAGTCAGTGTACTTAAATGATAATCAGGTTAATAACTGTTTAGTAGAAAGGGCTCAAGGATATGTTCTCCTTTTCTCTTTGAAAGATGAGATTAAGCAGGACCTTGAGAGTATACCTGTGGTCAAAGAATACCTTAAAGCTTTTTCAAAAGATATAACTGAGTTTCCACCCACAAGAGAAATAAAGTTTACTATAGATTTAGTGCCAAGAGTCAGACCTATATCTATAGCACCCTATAGGATGGCATCTCTAGAGTTAGCAAAACTCAAAAATCAAATAGAAGAATTACCAGACAAACAATTTGTCAGACCTAGTGTCTCTTTGTGGGGAGCACCCATCTTCTTAGTAAAGAAGAAGGATGAGAGAATGAGACTTTGCATGGATTATAGGCAATTGAATAAGGTGACCATCAAGAACAAGTATCTATTACCGAGAATAGATGATCTAATAGATCAATTGAGAAGAGCTTTAGTTTTCTAAAAAATTGACCTAAGATCTAGGTATCATCAAATCAGGGTTAGGGAAGAGGATATCCTTAAGACCGCTTTTTGAACTAGGTATGGACATTATGAGTATCTTGTAATATCCTTTGGGTTGATCAATGCACCTGTTGTGTTCATGGATTATATAAATAGAATTTGTAGACCCTACCTAGATAAGTTTGTGGTAGTTTTTATAGATGATATTCTTATTTATTACAAGACAATGGAAGAACATAAGTAACATGTTAGAACGATTTTAGAAATTCTCAAGGAGAAGAAATTATTTGATAAACTGACCAAGAGTGACCTTTGGCTAAAGGAAGTGTAGTTTTTGGGCCATGTGATTTCTCAAGGAGGAATTTCGGTGGACCCTAGCAAGGTTGAGACAGTGGTACAATGGAATAGACTAACCACGGTGACTGAGATTAGAAGCTTTATAGGCATAGCTAGGTACTATAGGAGGTTTATTGAGGGATTTTCTAAGTTAGTACTACCTTTCACTAGACTGACTAGGAAAGGCAGTTCTTTTAAGTGGACTCAGGATTATGAGAATAGTTTCCAAGAGCTAAAGCAGAGGTTAACTACTATGCTTATCTTGGTAATTATGGATCCTCTAGAGAACTTTGAAGTGTTTTGTGATGCTCCAAGGAAGGGTTTAGGGTGTGTTCTGATGCAAAATAAGAGAGTAGTCACTTATGCATCCAGGCAGTTGAGGCCTCATGATGAGAACTACCTTACTCATGATTTGGAATTGGTAATGGTGGTGTTTGCTTTAAAAACCTAGAGACATTATCTCTATGGAATCCAATTTGAGGTGTTCAGTGACCATAAAAGTTTAAAATATCTATTTGATCAAAAGGAACTAAAGATGAGGCAAAGGAGATGGATGGAGTTTTTAAAAAACTATGATTTTGAGTTAAAGTATCACCCAGGTAAAGCCAATGTAGTAGTTGATGCACTAAATAGGAAATTCCTGCATATGTCTCGGATGATGGTCCAACAGAGTGAGCTTTTAGAGATATTTACAGACTTACGTCTTGTAGTGACTGTGTCACCACATAGTCTCTGTATGAGCAGAGTATATATAGTTAATGACTTGAGAACCCAAATCTTAGAAGCTCAAGAGAAAAATGAAACTTAAAAGAAAATAAGTGAGCAAGTTCTCTTAGGAAACCAATCAGAGTATAGTAAGTCAGATGATAGGATAGTAAGGTTTAGAGATAAACCTTTGTATTCTTAGAGAATATGAAATTAGAGAAAATATCCAAGTATACCATCCATCCTAGAGCCACAAAGATGTACCAAGATCTTAGGAAGATGTTCTGGTGGCCTAAAATGAAAGTGGACATAGCAGAATATGTGTCTAAGTACTTAACTTTCCAAAAAGTTTAAAATAAAACACCAGAAACCCTTCAAACCTCTACAATCTTTAGAAATCCTTGAGTGGAAGTGGGATAAAATTACCATGGATTTTGTAATGGGATTACCTAGAACTCAGCTAGGGTTTGATGCTATCTGGTTCATAGTGGATAGATTGACCAAATATACCCACTTTTTACTAATCAGAGCTAACTATTCTTTGGATAGACTAGCTCAACTGTATTTGCAAGAGATAGTTAAGTTCATTGGAATCCCCATAAGTATAATATCAGATAGAGATCCTAGATTTACATCTAGATTTTGGGAGCCTTGCAAAAAGCTTTTAGGACTAAGCTTAGTTTTAACATGGCTTACCACCACCAGATAGATGAACAAACAGAGAGAACTATCCAAACTCTAGAAGATATGCTTAGGGCATGTGTACTTGAGCAATAGGAGAATTGGGATAAGTTCTTACCTTTAGCGGAGTTTGCCTACAACAATAGTTACCATACCAGCATAGGTATGGCACCACATAAGGCTTTGTATGGTAGAAAATGTAGGCCGCTTCTAGTTGGTATGAGGTAAGAGAGAGAACCATCCTAGGTCCTGAGTTAGTTTACTAAACCATAAAGCGAATAAGTATAATTAAGGATAAGTTGGTTACTGCTCAAAGTAGGTAGAAAAGCTATGTTGATAATAGGAGAAAACATCTTGAGTTTGAAGAAGGAGAAAATATTTTCCTTGGAGTCACTTCTACAATAGGGGTTGGTAAAGCATTGAAAACTAGAAAGTTAAATCCTAGTTTTCTTAGTCTCTTCCAAATTCTAAGAGGAATAGGACCTGTAGCCTATGAAATAGCTCTTCCTCCCAGTCTATTTAACCTTCATGATATCTTTCATATGTCACAACTCAAAAAGTATACTCCAGATCCTTCACACATCATAAAAATTGAATCAGTGCATCTAAGAGATGATTTGTCTTATATAATATAACCTGTAAAGATCGTGGATAGAAGAGTCAAAGAGCTTAGAGGTAAGCAGATTTGTAACATCCTCCCTGACTAAATAGTTTCAAGAATTAAATAAGGAAAATTTATTTCTGAACCATAAGTAATTAGAATAGGTTATGATGAATTTTGAAGAATTATTTGAATCACTTTGTTATTTTTAAATAGCACAGGATGGGTTTTTAAAAGACCAAGTTAAATAGAAAATAATATTGAAGCTTGATAACAGATATTGCAGACTAAGAAAAATAGTGGAATGGTAATATTGAGAATAAAATGAAATCTTAGAATTTTCTATGAGGCTTGGGAAGGTTGGAAAACTCATTTATGAAAAATTAAGGTGTCTTTAGTAGATAAAAATTTATTAATTGGATTTCATTTTTATGAGATCCTTTCCATGTCTACTACGGTTGCATTCTAATGCAACCCACCAAACCCAAGATATTTTTCCAGTTTCTCTCACTTTCTTTGCTCCCACACATTTTCTCTCTCCCTATTTCTCATTTTCTCTTTTCTTCATTCTCACACACTCTCTCTCTCTATTCCCTCATTTCTTATGGCTGGCAGAGGTGAGGAAGGAGAACAAGAAAAATAAGGGAAGACAAAATCAAGAGGAAAAGCAAAGAGAGGAAGAAAGAAAGAAAGATAGAAAGGGAAAGAGGAAAGTGAACACTTAAGGTAGGGGGACTTATTTCTTCTTTCTCATCTTTTCCTTCGTATGGCTACAAGCTTGTTGATGGACTAAACTAAGTTGTTTGTGAGTAATGAAGGATTTCTTGGTTTGGTTAATCGTGGATGTGATTTATAATATGTATATGTCTTTGGTTTTTCATAATTTTAAGGAGTTGAAAAATGGGTTTTTTCTTGGTGAATTGGTTGAGTTTTGATTCAAGTTTGATGAGTTAAGAATGTATTTAGATGATACAATATGAATGTGGTGTTGAAAAGCATTTAGAAATTGGTTTGAAAGGATGAAAATCTAGTTTGGATGAGTTATGACATGAAAATGGTGATTTTCTACAGAAGAACAGTAGATAACCAATTACCATTAATAAATAATCAGTTATTGAGCTTGTTCAAATAGCATTTTTGATTCTGACTTTAAGAATAACCGATTATGATAAGCATATAATTAGTTATTCTATTTCAAAGAAACAGAAGTAGAATAGGACATCCTGATAGCTTGTGATGTTTGTTGCATAACTTGAGCTACAGACATCAAAATGACTTGCTTCTTATTCCATTTGGAATCTAAGACATGAGACTTTTTGTAGTAAAAATCTCAGATTTTTAGGCCAACCAAAATGGTACTAATCTCTTTTTGAATCCAAAATAGATTATGCAGAAATAAGCAATCTGGCACTTAGTAAACTAAATTGCATAACTTCTTGTTCCAAGGTTGTAATTACATGAAACCAGTATATTTTGAACCTAACATGTAAGGCTATAAGAGGTAAAAAATTTAGAATTTTTACACTCTTCAATCATTTCCAGTTTCAATTTAAAGAAGGGTCAGATCTGGGCAAAACAGTTCGTGCCTGTTTTAGCTTCTGCATTATGTGGCATAACTTTTGCCACACTTAGCCAAATGAAGTGAGGTTTTTTTTATTTGAAAGATAAGAGGTAAGACTATTTGCCTATAAAATTTCAGAATTTTTAAAGTTAGAATGCACATGTGGTGCACTCATGAAAAACAGCCTTTGTAGGCAAAAATTGAGGTATTTTGTAACTATTTGAACCCTAGGAGTACTAGTAACTCTTTTAACAGTTAAAGTTTTGTTAGGAGAGTGTAGTAAGATTGTGGTTGTTCTCTTATGGGTTAAACTTAAACTAAATGCTCCTTTATTAAGTATTGAAATGAAATGAAAGCATACTTGATGATTGATGAGAATGATTATTGTATGTGACATAATGCATACTTGATGACTTGATTTAAATGATGTTTTTATTCAACGTAATGCATACTTGAGATTTGACAAAATCAATTAATTTTCATGGGTGTCCCTTTGTGGTACTAGGCTAATTAGGTTTTGGATATACCTTGTACTTAGGGTAAGTCTTGGAAAATGGTAAAAGAGGAAATGAGAAGTTCCTAACTAGAGTAATAGAAGTTGAGGAAAACCTCCCTCTTTACCCAAGCTTCCCAATTCATCAAGTGGTAGACGTACTTACTACTTGGGGTGATCCTAAATCTTGGAAAGTTTGAATAATATAACTCTCATCCTATTCCGGATGTTTAATATTGTGAGAAAACATACCTCATCCTTATCATGGTAAGTATAGAGGAAACGTACCTCCTCTTTACTAGACAGTGATAGACATGGCCTAGTTACTCGAAATAGCTCTGTGTGACAACGTATTGTCATGAATAGGTTGATGTGCACTAACTTAAAAGCAGGCTACTACCAAGTAAAAAATGGTATAATGAGCTCTATACCTTTGATTTTCAGATAAGATATGAGTTTTGATGATTTGAAACATGATGTATTTTGAGAAATGAGAGTTCTTGTTACAACTTGATATTTGACGATATAAATCATTTTATCATGAGATTTAATGTATTAAGATATAATGAACAATGAGATAGGAGAATCTAAGAAATGATTTATGATTTGATGACAAGAGACTTAATGATTTGATGTATGAGTTAATGTATGATTTTAAGACGTGAGATTAGATAAATTGATTTATGCTTGATGAGTCAAAGGATTTTCATAATATTAAAATGAACCTCTATTTCGGGAAGAGGAAGGACTTGACTTAGCTTTAGGCACCTTCCTACGGATTTTATATATATATTAATGATTTGAACTGATTTTTCCCTGAAATAGCTGGAATGATTATGATGACACATTTTTACAACTACTACTGAGAATTGTTAAATTCTCACTCCATTTCTTTGATTTTTCATAATGATTCCAGGATGACCCCCTATAGCTTGTAAAGATGGAGATGGACTAGAACTCAAAAGAAGCTGTTCTTCTTTTGTTATGATATTTTGTAAATGATTGTACACCATTCTTTTTGTGCCTTGGTGACATATGATGTATTTAATTTATTTTGATATACATTAATGCACTATTTGTATATGACTCCTTTCTATAGATACGAATTATGTACTTTTGCTCAGGCTCATATTTTGTATAATATTTATGCTTCTTTTTTTAGAAAAAATTGATATTGGTCTAAGTGACATCCTCTAATATGATTGTTAATGCATAATTTTGGATATGTCATTAGCTTTAGTATTAGGATGTTACATTTTGGTATCAGAGTAGTTCATCCTATAAGAGCCCAGGTATGGACTAGCTATGCTTGTGGTATGAACGTTGTGCATTTTGCTATCATGATACGAAGTGTACTGATGGACTTGCATTGTCACCTTGTATTTGTATGTTTATAGTTATTATTACACGGTTACATGATACTGAGCCTAATCAACTCAATATGTAATGTTCTATGTATGCAAGATACTATGGCATCATCAAGGCGTACGCTGGGATGTAGAACATGTACCAATAATGAAAGGACAGATATGATGGAGATGTTTGGACAGATGACAGCTTTAATGAGGGAGCAGATGGAAAGAATGGGGAACAATCAACATCCCCAGCAAGAGAATGAACCAGCAGCAGTAAGGGATCATAATTTCCATAGCCTTGCTGAGTTCAAGAAGTGTAATCCACCTTCTTTCCATGGGGAATATGATCCTGCCAAAGCTCAAGAATTGATAAAGGAGTTGGAGAAGATTTTTGCTGTGCTGGCATGCAACGATGAGCAGCAAGTATCCTTGGCCTCCTTTATGCTAAAGGGGAATGTAACATCCTCCCTCGGCCGTCACATTTATACATTAAAACTTCTTTAACTTAACAAAAATCACAAAGTAATGGTTTAATCTTGGAAAACATGAATTTATAAATTTTCTTTTCAAAACATAAGTTTAAATAAAACATAAACATCACAGGACATAACTTACTAAATATTACACACCAAAAAGAATATATATATATATATATATATAAATATAAATATATATATAAATATAAATATAATATATATATATTATATATATATATATATATATATATATATATATATATGATGACATGGATCATAGTCCACCCAAAATTTATAAGTTTATACACAAAAGACATAAGTAGCAGTTTAGCAAAACATAGACTAGCCCAAGTCTAAAGACCAAGGGAGTAGGATCTTCCCCCAGACCTTCCATTGGATCCTTTTCGATCTCCTCCATTGGGTCCCCCTCCTTAGACTCTTCTCTAACCAAGCCTCTCAACTGTGGCAGAAGCTCACGAATAGGAGTCCTAGGAAAAGATACCACAGGGTCTGGATCCTCCCAAGGGGTGTAATGCAATTCACCCCATAGCTCCCTAATTGGCATAAAGAACTCTAAACGCATAAAAATACGAATAGAGAAGAAAGGGGCCCCTGTTGGTGTATGCCCTAGAGGCTAATACATTTTCTGTATTTACATATATTCTATTATGCCATTTTATATATGAGGCATTTCATTTATTGTGTTCTTTTTGATAAACATAATAAAGTCCTTAGAATAGTAAGTTTGATGCCATAGGACATCAAGTGGATGACTTGATCGTGAGATCCTTTTGGTTACAACACTATTCTTAAATGTCCCTAGTCAAGTATTATTGTTAATTAGGACAACAATAATACATTGAGACTAGTATGTGTAAAGACTGATAACCGCATCTCACGGGTCATGGATATGAGATATCAAGTCTTCACATTGGTACATATTAGAGTAATGATGTACTGGACTGACCCACCATGAGAACGCTACATGGATCGTTACGTGAGTGTCATAAGCAATTCTCATAGTGACAATGGTGTTTGTGGTCCTTTGACCTGAAATCACTACGATTCCTACATGAGGAGTTGTGTGTTTTAATGCCATCAAACGTCATCTGTAACAAGGTGATTATAAAGTTAGTTATTGGACATACCACAAATCATGCAGAGGGATGTGAGTGACCTAGATGGAATTTGTCACTCCTACATAACAGAGCGATATCTTCGGGCCCCCGATTGAGTGAGATCTGCTAAATGCATGGCCATGCTCAAATGAGTCAATATGAGATATTGATCTCATTTGTTGTTACAAAGTCTACTCGAGTATCAGGAAACGAATGATTGGACTATACAAGGGTGACGCATTCCATGCCTTGTGTTCAATCTAGATATCTTGACAAAGGGACTAAACGACACGGAAACATTGGTCACGACAAGGTTATGTCAAATCACTGACATTCTTATTACTTGGGTAGCAGCGATGTGTTGCTAGATACCACTCACTGCTTGTAATATTAAAATGGGATTTTAATATTACTGCCAACGTAATAAGAACCAACAGGGTCACACATATAGAGCAGACTAAAATTGGAGCAATGGATCCAAGTTGGACTCGGATTCAAATATGGGTCAGACTCATAACAGATGGGTCTAGGGTTGCACAGCTTACCTTGCTGCTACTCACACTCACTTAAGGCAGTCACTATTATAAATAGTACTGTTAAGGGGGCTGCTAAGTTAGATAATTCTGAACCCTAGCCGCACCTACAGAATAGTGAGTGAGAGAGCGACATGTTTCTTCTCTTCTCTTCGCAGCTAGCACTGTGTGAGAGACGTGAGGCTCCTCTTTGCGGACGTTGGACATTCGTGAGTCTATTCGTGTGGATACCGCAGAGACATCGTTTCTATTACGGTGTTAGTGATTCACGCTTCAAGAGGTAAATCATCTAAAAACTCGGATTATGGCTTTTTCGCATGGATCCTCGGTGGGAATCCCTGTTTTCTGCTGCGTGTTGTATCCGCAAATATTCCCAACAGCCCCATCACGGGTCCTACTAATAGACAGAGTCAATTCTCTTACATATCTAATCTTTTTTATGCCCTAGTCGATCCGCCATGCATCTGAACCTCTGTGAAATAGAACTCTGACAAAACCAAGAGAATCTCTACGAGCAGCCATCCAAAATCTAACAACAAAAACTACAAGTTTTCTTCTGCCTTCCTTAGTCTTTATTAATAGGAACACATAAACAGAGAACAAATAGAATAGTAATACAAAGAGGTGAGATCCTCTACATCAATACCAATATGGTAGCAAGAGACTACAAAACAATCAAAATCACAGAATATTGAAATAACCATTACAATCATAAAATTCTCAACAAGCTATACAATAATATATCCACAGGTAGTTCCACAGTATAACATGTTACAATAAGATGCTCAATATCAATGTGAATGCACAATGGACTGACATCTACTCCAAGGAGTTCTAACCAACATCGAAGAGAATGATCGGGGAGTCAGTGTCTGTATCTCGTTAGCCTTAAATCACATCCTTCTCAATCTCATCAATGTGCGCAACATGGCTATACATGACACTCTCAACTGGATCGGGAATAGGATAGTGCCTGGTCGAGATCGTCGGTGCGTTGCACAGTCACCACGGCCCAGTGGAGCTACCAACTGTCCACATGTGGAATACCCGCACCTTGACGCCTCCAAGTTCAACCACAAGTGAACTACACTATGCAATTCACATCCGCACAAAGGTGTAATTCATCTCCTAGGTGTAACATCCCAAAAATTATCTATTTCATTATAAATAACCATTTTATAATATTCATGATTTTTAGAAATTTTTCTGAATTTTTCCGGAAACGTTGAATATTTTAATATATTCCTTGTTTTGCATGCACACTGAGCGGAGCCAGGAAAACGAAATATTTCCCTAAGGCTGGTAAACTTTGAACTGTAGAAACGTCGATGGGAGATCTTACTAAACTCGATGCTGGACACAGTTTACGAGATTTATATTTTACGAGATTTTATCTGATAAGTAAAATCACAGAATAATTAATTATCTGAGAAACAATAAAATATTATTTACGTTAACTGTAATTTTTGTCCACTGAGAAATAGTTCTAGTAGGTTATTTCTATCTAGTTACTTTTATGACATCATTTAAGTGATCCCACACTTCACTTTATCGAAAAGCGTGTGAAACTTCTCAAGGAAGCTTCAAGGGAAACTTCTAGGAAGCTTCCTACCCAACCACACACACTCTCTCTCCTCTCCTATGTGCTGCATGGTTGGGGAGGGAAATATCACAATTCATTCCCTTATTTTCTCTCCCTCACACAGCTCACCCTCTTTTCCTCTCTTCTCCCATACACAAACACTCCATTATTGATTTTCAAGCTTTCCATGCTCAAGTTAACTTAAACCATTGCTTCCCCTCACCATCTTCAAGCTTTTTTCTTGGTGGAACTCTTCTTGGCTCTCCCATTTTCGTGGTTGGCAGCCCAGCTTCAAAGCGTGAAGCTTTAAGGTAAAGCTCTCAACTTTCTTCCCTTTTTCATCTCATTTTCATGGTCCATGGTCACATTGGTGACTATGAATGCTATTTCCACTCTTTGATATTGATTTGTTGGATTTGAACACCCAAGGATCTTGTGGTGGTGAAGCATGAAATTTCAAGGACAAAAAGAGCTTGCTTTCCTTGTTCTTCACTAAGGTAAGAGGAAGATTATTCTCTTCAACCCATTTTGGTAGTGAGAAACTCTTTGTTGTGTTGATGGGGTGAAACTCATTTGTGGATACCCCTTTGTTTGAGTGATTTTGGTTGTGCATTGGTGTTTTGAATGGTAGAATTTAGTTATATGTTGTTAGATCTTGGATTGTATGAAGGTTGGATTGATTTATGGTGAGTTTCTGCGTTTGCAGAGGAGTACACAGTCTAGGCCGTGTGATCATACACGGCCGTGTACTCCAGTGCGTCAGAATAGAAACTCCAGAGTAATACATGGCCTAGGTTGTGTATTGATACACGGCCATGTATTTTGGACAGGCCGTGTAGTCGTGGCCGTGTATTCTCTCTGGGCCGTGTAATCTTGGATTATGAAGGATTTTAGGCTTTTTCTAGCCCCTTGAGACCCCATTCTCCTTGGGCACTCATTGTGAGGCTTTAGTACTAAAATAAACTTATTAAATATAATTAATTGAATGATTAGAAGTTGATTAGGGATTCATAAAATAGAAAGAACCAAGAATGATAGTTTGCCTTATAGTTCAGAATAATTTTGGTATAAGGAAAGAACATGAGTACTGGTGAGGTTGTGAGAAACATAATGAACCTAAAGTTTAACTTTTATCATAACTATGGATGGGGTTGTGTTTACCCTTAAAGTTTGTTATTGGCTTGATGTGAATCCGCAAATAGGATCAAACTTTGTTGATAAATGATATAACATGATATGATATGAGTTATGATTCGTATATGAATATACATGTATGTATTGAATCTACATGCATTTGAAGCATGATTGACCTAGTTGTCATGATAAGCATGATTGAAACATGCATTGAATATGTCCGTTGGACTATTATTAAGGCCAAGTTGCCTAGGAGTTGAATCACACCTTTGTGCGAGTGCGAATAGACAAGTGTAGGTCACTCATTGACCTTGGGGGCGTCGGGGTACGGGTACCTCACAATGGACAATTAGTAGCTCTTCTGTCTGTGGGGCAGACTGATCCAAATGCACTGACGATCCGGACTGAGACACTGTCCTATATCAAGATCTGTGTAGAATGTCTTGTACAATGCCATGATACGCATTTTTGATAAATTGGGAATTTTACCACTTGAAGGCCACGGCAACCGCGATACAGACATATCTCTTGATCATTCTCTCTGACTGTTTTGTGTCTAGCTCCATGGAGTAGGATTTTTGGTACCATGTGCATGTGCATGTGAGTCGCCATATCATTCAACATTTACCTATTTATATGATAATTTAATCTGTTGTTTGTTACTGCTATATCTGCCTATATATGCTAAATTGTTTATTATCTATTTTAATGCTATCTGCCATTTCTGAAATGTTATATGGGCGTCATGCGCCATTTTGTTTCTTTACCGCCATAATAGGTAATGATGTAGAATGTCTTACCTCTTTCCTGTATTTGTTGCTATTCTATGTGGTTTTTGGTTAAAGTCTGTAAAGAGGGCGAGGTTGAATCTCCTAGATTTCACTTGGTTTGATCTTCTGCGTTCGGTAAGGACAACTTGAAGGGATTATATTGGTTTCATCAAAATTGAGTTTACCGGAGGTGCCAAGGCTTGGCGAGTCGTCTGGACCGACGACCGTATGCGATATGTTGGGGACATGACCTTGACCATGAAGAGGACTGCGATTGAAGACCTTATCCTGTATTTCTCACTACACCGGTGTGCCCAGAGTTGCCTTATGCATTCAGGATTCGATGGAGTGCCCAACTCCTTAGTCGTGGATATGTTGTGGGTAGTTTATACTTTATTTTGCATTACCTATAAAAAGTGTATTTTGGGTATATATATGTTTTAAGGTGATTATTCAATCTTAAATGCTGAAAATTGAGTATATCTTATAATTCATATTTTCAACTGCCTGTAAATGTAATTATTCATTCATGGCTCATATTTCCTATATATGCACAAATGTTTAAATTTTGGAAAATTTGTTGTTTGATAATCGTAACACGCCAAAATTTAGTGACCGTTACATAATGATGATTGTGCCGTGGTTATTAAATCGAGGGGTGTTACATTAGGTGGTATCAGAGCTCAGTTCATCCTGTTGAGCAGGGGTATGGACTGACTATGCTTGGACATGTTAGAAGTTTCTTTATATGTTATGTACTTCCTTGTCTCTTGCTTGAGACGTTGGGAAAGGAAGGCATGGCTTGCCATAGGTCGAATGTTGGTAGCTACTATTGCACAGTTCCATGATATTGAGCATTGGCCCACTCAATGTGTAATGTTCTGTGTCTACGGGAAACTATGACTTCACCTAGGCGTATTAAGGCAACAGGAGTTCTTTTAGTAAGAAGCTTAGCCGGCATGACTGAACTTGCTTAGGATTTGACTGCATTTACACCCTTGCTGTGTTACATCTAGAATTGTTTGAGCCAATGGGTTGGAAAAGGGGTAATTAAATAAGACTTGTGAGGTTTGTGGACTAAGGTGTCCAAGAGGTTTTGGAAATCGATTCTCTTAGGAAAAGAGTATCTGGCGTAAGTTCGATTCGAGGAGCTACTCGAAAGTTAAAGACTTACAGGAGATCGCGCCGTATAAGGCAGAGTGAAGGAGCTCAAGTTAGAGTATTTTGGGTTTGCCTCGTTGGGTTGTGTGACTTCTTGTATTTGGTTTCTGAAAGGAGACAATAACGTTTGAATTGATTGCTTTTGATTTTCCTTATGTTTTGATTCATTTGTCCTTGAAAGGAGGAAATGGCTCGGGGTAGACATGAGCGCATGAATACGGGAAGTGACGATGGTGATACGACTGTGGCATCGGGAGTAATGCAAAGGATGGTTGATGTAACAATGCACCAGGATCAGAGGGCCGCACAGCAACAGGAGTTAGAAGTTGAGGTTTAGAATTTGTTGGGAGAAAGTAAGTTTTTGGGTAATTCTGAACTACCTAAGTTCCAAAGGAGGAATAAAAGGATGATCAATCAGTTTAAGCGAAAACTATATTTATGACAACCAAAGGAACAACAGCAACAATAAACGTATAAAAGGGATGCGAGTAGTAGTAAATCCAAACTGGTACCTTTATCGAAATGTAAGAAGTGTGGAAAGGACCACTTAATAAGGGACTGTACGATCGAAGGAATAATTTGTTTCAAGTGCGGAAAGTAAGGACATGTGTCAAGGGATTGTACTTTGCATGGGACGAAGCCTCTATATGCGATCAAGGGGATAATTTGTTTCAAATGCAGAGAGTTAGGACATGTAGCTAAGAACTGTACTTCACAAAGGATGAAGCCTTCTGTTGGAGATGTATGTACTTCAAAATCTCATGGAGAAGGAAAAGTTAAATTCTCAAGTGGAGTAGAAACATCCAAGACTGAAGACCTGAACGAGGGAGCTCGTACTGCAATAGATGACCCTGTGATTTTACTGTATAATTTTGGGGGGTGACCTATTTCTTTATGACATGTAACAGTATGGATCAGTTAGGATCATCTATGTCTCCATCATCTTTTGACTAAGTTATTTCTACTTTTACTTCTGCTACTTAGGACCTATTATTGGTAGTCTAGTTGTTTAAATTATCCTATGACCTATCAAGGACTGAATCTTTTTGGTGATCTAATTTGTTTACTTCTTTTACAAATTAGATGTAATGTTAACAAATGGATTGGTTATCTTCCAACCATATCCTGTTGAAATATTCTAATGAAATTTTAAGAGTTCATTTCTGGAATTGGGTTGTCTGTGTATTTACTTCCTTTTAACCCGAATATTACTATCCTCGTTTGTAAGCCTGCTTTCATTACAACAAGTTTATTTAAAACTATCATATTGTTGTTAGAAATTGGAACCCTTTTTTTTTCAATTCAATTATCTACTTTCTTCATGAATAGGCTTGATCTCAGGAAGGAGATTGGTCATTTTCTAAACGAGTCTCGTCATTCGATTCCAACAGAAACTTAGTGTTTCTTGAGACAGAAATTTCCTAGATATGAATCCATGAAACTCACTCCTAAGTTTTATTGGACCATATCATATACTTCGCTGGACGAGTCCAGTGGTAAATCAAGTGACTCTCCTATTTTTCTCTCTGACCATTATAATGTTTCTCGTATACCTCGATTGAGGAAATGTGTTCCCGAATTTGAACCATAACATTGTGCCAAGAGTAGCACAATTAGGTGAGAACTTACCCTATGAGACATTTTGTTCGGATCAAGGAAAGATAGTTTGACAAATCAATTGAAGGACGTTACTATTTTCTCCAAGATCATTTTGAGTTCTCAACTATCATCAAGATCACCTGAGAGAAGGATATATTTCCAAGGCAACTTTCTCTGACGCGTAGTGAACACCACGAGTATATCATAATGTCGTTCCATATAACGAACGCTTCAGTAGTACTCATCGACTACACGAACAAGATCTTTCTTCCCTATTGAGACAAAATTGTCGTGTTGTTCTTTAAATTCTGAAGAAGAATGAGGAGTTACACTAGAAGCTATCCAGGTGCGAATTTTGGTTTGAGGTAGTTTAACTTTTGAGTCACGTGATCTTTAAAAGAAGGAATTATTGGAGATCCGTCACAAGTTGGAGCAGTTCTTCAATGGGAAAGATCAAAGACTGTATTAGAGATTCGTCACTGTGTGGGATTAGTTGGTTAATACGGGAGACTCGTCACAGAATTTTCCAATATGGCAAGACCCCTCGTCTAACTCATGCATGAGAGTCAAGTTTGTAGGATTGGTGCATATGAAGAAAAATTTTCAAGGATTGAAGAGATACTCGACTACCTTGTCGACGATGATTCTGCCTAATCCCAATGAACCTTTTAGGATGCCTAGTGATGCTTCGCATTAGAAGTTTAGAACGCGTACTTGATCAGAATAGAAGGAATGGTAACATATGCCTTGAGACAATCAAGAGCACATGAGAAGGATTACCTTATACCAGCTCAGTGTTAGCCTTGTAGTTGCATTAAAGGTCTGGAAGCATTTTCTACAAGGAGAAATTTTCAATGTCTATAGTAATCTCAAGAGTCAGAAGTATTTTGACCGATCGGAATGAGTTGAAATATAAGACAGAGGCAATGATTAGAAGTTCTGAAAGATTTTGATATTTCTATTTTAGTATAATCCCGGAAGAGGTGAATGTCATAATGGATGCCTTAAGAAGAAAATAAGCTTAGCTTGTCTACTATAGTGAGCAAGGAGAATAAGTTTGTTAGGGCCATTCAGTGATGTGCAGTTGTTTGGAGAGTTGGCTGTTGGATGGCTGAAGACTCAAAGGGCATGGAATCTTTTATTGATCGGCCTACGACGTCAACACGCTTTTGCCCGTTAATATAAGGTACTCAATGGACGAAGGTAACCTTAGTACCGGTGATTTGGATTGATGCAACTGGAGATGCAGCATGAGAACTAGAAAACAAAATGAAAGAAACATAGTCACGATTATTCTAAGATATGATAAATTTCGAGGATGAAATTCCTTATAGAAGGGGAGAGTTGTAACATCCCAAAAATTATCTATTTCATTATAAATAACCATTTTATAATATTCATGATTTTTAGGAATTTTTCTGGATTTTTTCGAAAACGTTGAATATTCTAATATATTCTTCGTTTTACGTGCACACTGAATGGAACCAAGAAAACGAAATGTTTCCCTGAGGCTATTAAACTTTGAAATATAGAAACGTCGATGGGGGATCTTATAAACCCGAGGCTGGACACAGTTTACGATATTTATGTTTTACGAGATTTTATCTGATAAGTAAAATCACAGAATAATTAATTATCTGAGAAACAATAAAATATTATTTACGCTGACTGTAATTTTTGTCCTCTGAGAAATAGCTCTAGTAGGTTATTTCTATCTAGTTGCTTTTATGACATCATTTAAGTGATCCCACACTTCACTTTATTGAGAAGCGTGCGAAGCTTCTCAAGGAAGCTTCAAGGGAAACTTCTAGGAAGCTTCCTACCCAACCACACACACTCTCTCTCCTCTCCTATGTGTTGCACGGTTGGGGAGGGAAATATCACAATTCATTCCCTCATTTTCTCTCCCTCACGCAGCTCACCCTCTCTTCCTCTCTTCTCCCACACACAAACACTCTATTGTTAATTTTCAAGTTTTTCATGCTCAAGCTAACTTAAACTATTGCTTCCCCTCACCATCTTCAAGCTTTCTTCTTGGTGGAACTCTTCTTGGATCTCCCATTTTCGTGGTTGGCAGCCCAACTTCAAAGCTTGAAGCTTTAAGGTAAAGCTCTCAACTTTCTTCCCTTTTTCATCTCATTTTCGTGGTCCATAGTCACATTAGTGACTATGGATGTCATTTCCACTCTTTGATTTTGATTTGTTGGATTTGAACACCCAAGGATCTTGTGGTGGTGAAGCACGAAATTTCAAGGACAAAAGGAGCTTGCTTTCCTTGTTCTTCACTAAGGTAAGAGGAAGATTATTCTCTTTAACCCATTTTGGTAGTGAGAAACTCTTTGTTGTGTTGATGGGGTGAAACCCATTTGTGGATACCCCTTTGTTTGAGTGATTTTGGTTGTACATTGGTGTTTTGAATGGTATAATTTAGTTGTATATTGTTAGATCTTGGATTGTATGAAAGTTGGATTGATTTCTAGTGAGTTTCTGCGTTTGCAGAGGAGTACATGGCCTAGGCCGTGTGATCGTACACGACCGTGTACTCCAGCCCACCAGAACAGAAACTCCAGAGTAATACATGGCCTAGGCCGTGTATTTTGGACAGGCCGTGTAGTCGTGGCCGTGTATTCTCTCTGGGCTGTGTAATCTTGGATTATGAACGATTTTAGGCTTTTTGTAGCCCCTTGAGACCCCGGTCTCCTTGCGCACTCATTGTGAGGCTTTAATACTAAAATAAACTTATTAAACATAATTAATTGAATGATTAGAAGTTGATTAGGGATTCATAAAATAGAAAGAACCAAGAATGATAGTTTGCCTTATAGTTTAGAATAATTTTGGCATAAGGAAAGAACATGAGTACTGGTGAGGTTGTGAGAAACATAATGAACCTAAAGTTTAACTTTTATCATAACTATGGATGGGGTTGTGTTTACCCTTAAAGTTTGTTATTGGCTTGATGTGGATCCACGAATGGGATCAAACTTTGTTGATAAATGATATGACAGGATATGATATGATTTATGATTCGTATATGAATATACGTGTATGTATTGAATCTACATGCATTTGAAGCATGATTGACCTAGTTGTCATGATAAGCATGATTGAAACATGCATTGAAAATATCTGTTGGACTATTATTAAGGCCAAGTGACTTAGGAGTTGAATCACACCTTTGTGCGGGTGCGAATAGACAAGTGTAGGTCACTTATTGACCTTGGGGGCGTCGGAGTGCGGGTACCTCGCAATGGACAGTTGGTAGCTCTTCTGTCCGTGGGGCAGACCGATGCAAACGCACTGATGATCCGGACCGAGACACTGTCCTATATCGAGATCTGTGTAAAATGTCTTGTACAATGCCATGATGCGTATTTTTGATAAATTTGGAATTTTAGCACTTGAAGGCCTCAGCAGCCGCGATACAGACATATCTCCTGATCATTCTCTCCGACTGTTTTGTGTCTAGCTCCATGGAGTAGGATTTTTGGTACCATATGCATGTGCATAGTGAGTCGCCATATCATTTAACATTTACCTATTTATGCTATCTGCCATTTTTGAAATGTTATATGGGCATCATGCGCCGTTTTGTTTCTTTACCGCCATAATAGGTAATGATGTAGAATGTCTTACCTCTTTCCTGTATTTGTTGCTATTCTGTGTGGTTTTTGGTTAAAGTCTGTAAAGGGGGCGAGGTTGAATCTCCTAGATTTCACTTGATTTGATCTTCTGCGTTCGGTAAGGACAACTTGAAGGGATTCTATTGGTTTCATCAAAATTGAGTTCACCGGAGGTGCCAAGGCTTGGCGAGTCGTCTGGACCGACGAGCGTATGCGATATGTTGGGGACATGACCTTGACCATGAAGAGGACTACGATTGAAGACCTTATCCTATATTTCTCACTACATCGGTGTGCCCGGAGTTACCTTACGCATTCGGGATCCGATGGAGTGCCCAACTCCTTAGTCGTGGATATGTTGTGGGTAGTTTATACTTTATTTTGCATTACCTATAAAAAATGCATTTTGGGTATATGTATGTTTTAAGGTGATTATCCAGTCTTAAATACTGAAAATTGAGTATATCTTATAATTCATATTTTCAACTGGCTATAAATTTAACTATTCATTCGTGGCTCATATTTCCTGTATATGCACAAATGTTTAAATTTTGGAAAATTTGTTGTTTGATAATCGTAACACGCCGAAATTTAGTGACCGTGACATAATGACGATTGTGTCGTGGTTATTAAATCGAGGGGTGTTACACTAGGCATTTCGCCTTGATACAAGTCATTCTAACTTTCATAATGCATGATTTCATGGTAATGATAAACAATGTTCATAACAACATCAATTTCACTAAGAGGAGCCACCACAGGGCTTCAGTCATCACTGACATTCTTGGGTCCAATACGTCGGCCCGTCAGCACAAGGCTATTATAGTCCATCAAAAGGTATCTCACTTGTACAAGTTTAAGAACCATCATTTCATGTTTAGCTTTAATTATGATACTTTCAAGAATTATTATGGAAATTCATTAAATCTTGAAACTCTCCTAGTTAAGTTTCTCTAGGTAATATATCCTCACATTTTTCACGAAAAATCTAAAAAGAAAACTTCATTGTATTAATTTCATAAATTTATTTCTCTTTTTCCATAAGCCCTAAAGGTATTCTAATTTATTATAAATTCTCTTCCTCACCCATTTTTCCTCTCAAGGTCAAAACCTCTCTTTCTAACTAAGGGACTAAATTTATTTTACCACTCACTCATTATTACTAATCCTCAATCTACTTCCTTTCTCATCTAGACACTTAAGTTTCAATTTAACGTAACATTTTTATCTTGACTACCCTATTTAGGCCTCTTGGCCGTGAGCTCTCTAGGGTGCTATGGCCTCAAAATTTTTAACTTCCATAAGGAATTTCAAGCAAACAACATGTATCATATATCAAACTTTCCATCTTATCAAGATCATACACAACATCAAACTATAACATCACATAGAGCAAAAATCACAAAATCACCAAGAATCAATACAATAAAGTAAGTAATCCTCACATGGATTTCTCATTTTCCATGCACTAATTTCATCCCTCACCACCGTGAATGGTTGGTGTAAGTGATCTCCCTCTTACTTTTGAAGATATCCAACCACTTTTGAAGAACTTTTTGAAGCACACCTCCACTTTCCAAGAGACCCTTGAAAACAAAAATGACATGCTAAGAATCAACATTTTAAACTTGGAAAAAGAATAACTATGAATGAAAATCAAGGTCTTGGAAGGAAGAAAAGAAAGAAGAATGAAAAAGGAGAGGTTTTCACCTTAAGAATCTTCAAGCCCTAACTTGAAGGAATATTTGAAAAAAGTGATGAACAAGCCAAGATCTTCACACCAAATGGTCTTAGAAGGAGATGTAGGTTCAAGAAATGTGATTAATTAGAATTAAAGAAGAAGAGATGGTAGATTTTGGGTAATGAATGAGAAAATGAGAGAAGAAAATATGAGAGAAAAGTGAATAACTTTTGGTTGATGAGAGAGAAAGTGATAGAAAAGTAATGAATTGAAAATTGAAAGGAAAACTTGCCCAAGAAGCCTTTCCTCTCTCTCCATGGCCGTGCAACACTCCTAGGAGAAAGGAGCCAAGCTTCTCTTGCAAGCTTCTCCTAAAGCTTCCTTGAGAAGCTTCTCCCTTGCCCAAAAAGTCAAACAATGATGTCATATGGTGATGTCACTTGGATGGTGTCATAAAAGTGACTAAATAGAAATAATCTATTAGATTTTTATTACAAGCTATTATCCAATGGATAAAAGTCACAGTTAATAAAGTCGGTATCTATTGTCCAATGAATAATAGAGTGTACCCAAATTTTTATCTGTCAAATAAAATCTCAAATAATGAAAACTTTAAAAATTGTCTCCGATTTCGGGTTTAGTAAGATCCTTCGGCCCCAGTTTAATAGTCCAAAATTTTCCAAAAATAATATTAAAATAATCCACATACACCAATTAATTCATAAAAATTCAATTTTATCCCTAAAATTCATCATACCTTAGAATAAATGTGGGTATTGCTCCTTCATCTTGTTCTCTAACTCCCAAGTTGCATCTCCAGTCACATCATTCCAAATTAGTTTTACTAATGCAATTTCCTTGCCCCTGAGTTGCTTCGCTCTCCTATCCTCAATCTTGATAGGAAGTGTTTTATAGGTCAAGTTTTCATTTAGCTGTACCGTATCCAATTCTATGACAAGAGCTGGATTAGGTATATACTTTTGCAATTGTGACACATGGAAGACATTATGAAGGTTGGAGAGAAAAGGTGGTAAAGATATTTGGTAAGCTACTGGACCTATCCGACGAAGAATTTGTTATGGTCCGATGAATTTAGGAGTGAGTTTTCTAGATTTAAGAATCCTTCCAACATCCATCATAGGTGTGACACTCAAAAACACATGCTCACCTTCCTCAAATTCAAGAGGTCACTGCCTCTTGTCAGCATAGCTCTTCTATCGGCTCTGAGTCGCTCTCATTCTCTCCTGAATTATCTTAACCTTTTCAGTCGTTTATTACATAACTTCAGGTCCTACCGTAAAATTTTCACCATCTTGGTACTAACACAATGGTGTTCTACACCATCGCCCGTACAACGCCTCATAAGGTGCCATTTCGATGCTTGCGTGGAAACTATTATTATAGGTGAACTCTATCAAAGGCAAGAATTCATCTCAACTCCTAGTATGTTCCAAAACACAAGAACTTAATAGATCTTCCAATGATTGGAGTGTCCTCTCTAACTGACCGTCCATCTACGAGTGAATGTTGAATGTTGATCACTATAGACGTTGAATGTTGCTCCATAAAGAAAATGCCCCCAGATCTTCAATGCAAACACAACAATGGCTAACTCCAAGTCATGCGTAGAATAGTTCTTCTCATGTATTCTCAATTTCCTTGAAGCATATGCTACCACTCTTTTGTTCTACATGAGGACGCACCCTAAGCCCTGATATGAGGTATCACAGTACACTTCAAAAGGTTTATTGGGATCTGGTAGAATCAGCACTGGCGAGTCAATCAAACGTCTCTTTAACTCTTGAAAACTTTTCCCATATGCACCTGTCCATGCAAAAGGTTGATTCTTCCTTATAAGCTGAGTGAGAGGTCCTGCTATCTTAGAGAATCCTTCAATAAACCTTCGATAGTAGCCAGCTAACCCAAGAAAACTTCAAATTTCTGATACTGTCTTCGGCCTTTCCCATTAAAGAATTACTTCAACTTTCAATGCATCTACTTCAACTCCTTCCTCTGAAATCACGTGACCTAAAAATTGAACTTCGCTTAACCAGAATTCACACTTGGATAACTTTACATATAATTTGTTTTCTCTCAAAATCTGAAGAACCACTCTGAGATGTTCAGCATGTTCCTCCTGACTTCGAGAGTAAACCAAAATGTCATCAATAAAGACAACAACAAACCTATTCAGAAAATGACGAAAAATCTTATTCATGAAGTCCATGAATATAGCAGGAGCATTCGTTACTCCAAATGGCATCACCAGGTACTCATAATGCCCATAACGCGTCTGAAAAGCTGTCTTGGGAACATTCTCTACTCTCACACAAATCTAATGATAGCCGGAACGTAAATCAATCTTGTAGAAAATAGTAACTCCCTTCAGCTGGTCCATTAGGTCATCTATTCTCGGAAATGGATAATTGTTCTTGATTGTGATCTTGTTTAACTGGTGATAGTCCACACATAACCGCGAAGTCCCATCCTTCTTTTTAACTAACAACACTGGAGCTCCCCATGGTAAAACACTAGGTCTCACAAACTCCTTCTTCAACAGTTCCTCCAACTACTTCTTAAGCTCGGCTAACTCTGATGGTGACATCCGATATGGTGCCATGGATATAGGACCCGATCCTGGCATAAGATCGATAGAGAATTCTACCTCCCTTTTTGGTGGTAATCCAGGTATATCATCAAAAAAGACTTCAGGAAGCTCATTGACCACAGGAATAGCATCCACAATGGTCTCACCCTTAACTTCTAAGGAAGATAAAAGCATGTATCCTTGAGCTCCTTCCCTCAAGAAAATTCTGGCTTGGTTAGCAGTTATAAATCTAGAAATCTCAAAATCAAGAAATATTAAGGTTTTAATAGAACAGTCTAACAAGATATGGTTAGAAGATAACTAATCCATCCCTAGAATAACGTCTATTTGAGAAAGAGGCAAACAAATCAAATTGACTGAAAAGATTCGACCTTCTACAGAAATAGGACAGTTCAAACAAACTTGAGTAGTAACAACGGGTTTAGCAGTAGGAATAGAAATACTCAAATCAAAAGGTGAGGACACAGACAGTCCTAAACGGTGCACACAGTCATAGGCAATAAAAGAATGGGTCGCTCTGGAGTTATACAATACAGTTAAAAGATTACCTCCTATTTCACAATCTCCCTGAATCAGATCTTCAGATTGGGAGGGTTCCGCTTTACTCATAGTGTAAATTCTTCCTCCCTCCTGAGGTCTTACAGCTTGCACATTGCTAACAGAGGATTCCACATTGGGTTGATTGCAATCTCTCGAGATATGTTCGGGCTTCCCACATTTGAAACAAATGATTCCCTTGATCGTGCAATCCCTCGTCAAGTGGTCCCTTCCACACTTGAGGCATTTCGGTGGCGATGTCACATTTTGACCAAACTTGTGGTTACTAGAACCTTCTCCATGCGGTTGTTGCTAAGCTTGATTTCCCGGTGGTCTCAAATATGGCTTTTGCTGGAAATGATTGCCACTAACGTTCCTCCCTTTTTGGAACCTAGCGGGTCCAAAATTACAATTCCTGATTTCGCGTGACTGATCCAAATCCTCAATGTTGCGACATTTGTCCAAAAGAAAGGGGAACTAACCAATTCCCAAAGGTAAAACTGCTCTCTTCACATCATGCCCCAGTCCTTCTTCAAATTTGTGGCACTTCCACTCTTCATCAAGTTACATATGGAAATACCTTGAAAACTTTGACAAGCTCTCAAACTTAGCAGCATACTCATCAATTGACATGCCCCCTTGCTTCAGACCTAAGAATTCCATCTCCTTTGCGTGTCTCGCGTTGATGGAAAGTACTTCTCTAGGAATTTGTTCTTGAAGGCTTCCCAAGTGATTACGGTTCCCTCAGCTCTCTTCAATCATTGGGCTCTCGCCCACCAGTCTTCGGCACCTCCCATAAGCATAAAGGTAGCATAGGTCACCTTTTAAGCATCAGTGCATCCCATTACTTCAAATATCTTTTCCAATTCTTGGATCCAAAGACTCGCTTTCTCTGGGTTGAACTCTCCTCTGAATTGTGGTGGATTGTTACGACGAAATTCTGATAGATTCTGAGTTTCAGTAGTAGCTTCTTGTTATTGGGTGGATCTTTGATTCTATTGCATTATAACTTTCTCCACTCTCTGCATTGCCTCCGCTGCGTAGTGAAGGTCTATGAATGACCTAGGAGGCGTCTGGACACGGGTATCCCCTAAATGGCCAGTTTGTAGCTCTACAGGGCCATGGTGATTGTGCAACGCACCGACAATCTTGACAAGACACTATTCCTATTCCTGATCCGGTGCAGAATGTCTTGTATAAGCCACGATGCGTACACTGATATATATTTGAAAGCACTTGATTTGAGGCTAACGATATACAGACATGACTCCCTGATCATTCTCTCCGATGTTAAGTTTTAGCTCCATAGAGTAGGGGTTAGTTCACTGTGCATTTGCGTAGTCATTGGATATGTTGTTGTGATATATATACATTGTTGAATTATCTGCTGATAAATATTATGTCTGTAATTATTAACTCTGTACTATGTGGCTTTATTGTTGTTACTGTTTCTTGCTGCCAAACTGGTATGTGATGTAGGGGATCTCACATCTTTATGGTTTTGTTCTATCTGTTCTGTTTTATGGTTATGCTCTGTGAAGACTATGATGGTGACTAGGAGAGTTCTAATGGGTTACGTCATAGTGCAATTCCATGGTGGCACTGATGCCTGACGTGTCCATTTGGACAGGGAGCGAGTAGAGTATCTTGGAGACCTTACTCTATCCTTGAGTAGGACTCGTCATGGGGTTATTATGTAACACCCTCCTTAGGGTGTCACATTTACACACTAAGACATCCAAACTACTTAACAAAATGTGATGAAGGTTTAATTGTGGAAAATACAGATTTCAAATTTCCTTTTCAAAAGCATAAACTTAAACAAAACATAAATAACACAGGATATAACTTACTAAATATTACACACCAAAAAGAATATACATCAGTGGCATGGATCACTGTCCACCTAAAATTGACAAAGTTTGTACACAAAGGACATAAACAATTGTTTAACAAAACATGACTAGCCTAAGTCTATATACCTAGGAAGTAAGATCTCCCCTTGGACCCTCTATTGGATCCCTCCTCTGAATCCTCCATCGGGTCCTCCTTCTCGGACTCCTCTCCAGTCAAATCCCTCACCCAGGGCAAAAGTTCGCAGATAGGTGTCCTAGCAAATGACACCACATGGTCCGGGTCCTCCCTCAGGGTGTAATGCAAATCATCCCACAACTCCCTAATAGGCATAAAGAACTCCCTAATAGGCATAAAGAACTCCAGACGCACTATGACGTCTAGAGAAAAGAAAGGAGCCCCATCGCAGGTCCTACGAATAGATAAAGTCACGTCTCCTACATATCTAATCCGTTCAATATCCCAGTCGATACGCCATGCATCCGCACCTTCATGGCATTGAACTCTAACAAAACCAACAGAATCCCTTCTAGCAGCCATCCAAAAACAAATCAATGGAAGACTCCAAATCCTCTTCTTCTTCCTCTTAGTCTTTATCAATAGGAGCACATAAAACAGAAACATATAGAATAATAATACAAAGAGGTGAGATTCCTAACATCAATACTAACATGGCAGCAAGAGACAGCAATATCAGTAAAATCACAGAGTACTGAAATAATAGTTACAGTTATAAAATTTCTTAGCAGGTATTGCAATAATATGTCAACAGATAATTTTATAGTATAACAGCAGATAATTCCACAGTATAAATGTATCACAATAAAATGTTCAAGGACTATGTGAATGCATAATAGACTGACACCTATTCCATAGAGTTAAAACCAAATGTCGGAGAGAATAATCGGGGAGTCATGTCTGTATATCGTTAGCCTCAAATCATGTGCTTCTCCAATATAATCAATATGCGTAACATGGCTTATACAAAACACTCTCGACCGGATCGGGAATAGGAATAGTGCCTGGTTGAGATCATCAGTTCATTGCATAGTCACCACGGCCCAGTGGAGCTACCAACTGGCCACATGTGGCATACCCGTGCGCCAACGCCTCCAAGTTCAACAAATGAACCACACTATGCAATTCACACCTGCATAAAGGTGTAATTCATCTCCTAAGCATACAGTCATGACAACAAGTCATTCCAACTTTCACAATGCATGATCACATGACAAAGATAAAACAATATTCATAAACAGCATAAGTTTCACCAAATAGAGCCACAACAGAGCTTAAGTCAACCATTGACATCTTCGGGTCCAGTACGTCGGCCCGATGGTAAACTGTTGTTTCTCTCAAACTTGAAACATTTTCACAAGCATACAACACTTTTGTCACATTACAAAGCTACAAAACATCTTTTCATAGATTTTTCAAACGTATAAACACTTTAAAACATTTTCTGTCATTTTTACTAGGAACTCACTTAAACTAAACACTTAAATTTTCAAAACATCCTTCAAAGCACCTTTCCATTATCAAAATTTATTTCTCTTTAAACAATGAAACTTTGTTCGTTTTCCTTTTTATTTTGTGAATTCTCAAATCCCATCCTAGTCCCCTAATCATTCAAGTTTCAAATAATAAAATAATTTCATCTTGAAAACCCTAATTTGAGTTTCATGGCCGTGAGCCATAAGCATTCCTTGGAACCAAAAATTTTGCTTTTTCACTTAAGCATTCAAGTTCCAAATCAACACAAGTTTTGTCTTAGATATATTCTCTAAGTTTCCTGGTCGTGAGCCCTAAGGTCCTTGGGCCTCTAGATTTCCATCTTCCACAATAAGATTCCAAGCAAACAATATATATATCAATCATCAAATTTTCTATTCTACTAAGATCATGGACAACATCAAGCTATAAAATCACATAGAGCAAAAATTGTAAAATTACCAAAAGTCAATACAATCAAGTGAACAATCTTCACATGGATTCTTCACTTTTAGTACAACAAAACGTTTCTCACCACCATGAAAGGTTGATGAGAGTAATCTCCCTCTTACCTTAAATGATGTCCAACCACCTCTTAGATGTCTTCTTGAACCAAACTTTCTCTTCCAATAGACTCTTGAAAATGAAAACACACATAAAATATCAACATCTAAGGCTAGGAAAAATGACCATGGATCAAAATCATGGTCTTAGAAAGAAGAATGAAGATGGAAGAATTTCACCTTAGAAGCTTTCAAGCCCTAACTTGAAGAAACTCTTGAAAAGAATGAACAAAGTCAAGATCTCCACACCAAAGTATCTTAGAAAAAAGTTTAGATTCAAGAAATATGGATGGTTGAAATTAAAGAAGATGAGAGGGTGGATTAAGGGGGTGTGGTCGTGAGCCTTAGGGAGGGAAAATGAGAAAAGAAAGTGAGAGAAAAAGTGTATAGCTTTTTGATTCTTGAAAAGTGAATAAAAAAATGATGAAATGAGTTTGATGAAGCTTACTCTAGAAGCCTCCTTTGGCTCCCTTGGTCGTGCACTTCATCTAGGGAGGGGGTCCAAGGCTTCTCCAACAAGTTTCATAAGCTTCCTTAGGAAGCTTCCTTCCTATTGGTCAAAAAGTGATGAGACATAAAGGTGTGGGTCCCAAGGTGATGTCATAAAGGTGACTAGTTAGGAACAATCTACTAAATCTTTACTACAAGTTATTATCCAATGGATGAAAGTTACAATTAACAAAGTCAGTATCTATTATCCAATGGATAATAGAGCGTACCCAAAATTTATTGATCAAATAAAATCTCAGATAATGAAAACTTTGAAAATTGTATCCAGTTTCAGGTTTAGTAAGATCCCCTGATCCTGGTTCAACAGTCCAAATTTTTTTAAAAATAATATTAGAATAATCCACATAAGTTAAATAATTCATAAAAATTCACAACATCACAGAAATTATAGACAACCCAAACAAGAGAAAAATTAGGGTGTTACATACTACTTTTTTTTTTCCTGCTACAGTTTATCTAGAGTTCCATATGTCTTTAAGGGATTTATGGGGTGATCTTCACTATTCTCCTAGGGACGATTCCGAGATATCTTCTGCTCGGACTCCCTTTCGTCGAGACATTCCTTGGCTAGGGAATTTATCTAGTGAGGATCCTGAGGAGGATCCAGTGGAAGACCCTTCCCTTAGGTGTAATGAACTTAGGTCAGTTTAAATTTGTTATGTTAAGTTGTATTTATGTCCTTTTAGTATGTAAGTCTTAAGTACTTATGTTTTATTCAATTCCTTATGAATATATGTGTGTGCGTGTGTATGTGTGTGTGTGTGTGGAATGTTTTGTTCAGTTCTCTATATCTTGTGTTTATTTATGTTTTGTTAAGTTATACTATCCGCGAAAAGAATTTTAAAGCCCGTATTTTATAATATTAAATCTTAATTATGACTTGGGTAAAGTTTTAGAAAAAAAAAAGGGTGGTCTTAAATGTAATTCCCTTCGGAGGGTGTTACACTACATTCATTAAAGGAAAAAAAAACTTGATAGATATATCTATAATATTCATTGGAAACATTACAGAGAGCCTTATGAAATGCGAAAAACATAACATTTATAACATAATGCATCTATATACATATACATCATTAGCCTTAGCAAAGGCTTAAAGTATTACATAACTATTTACATTACGAAAGGAGTATAAAGATACAAGGATTGCAATATAAAGCTAAAACTAGAACTAATCTAAGACTTTAGCATCCTTTTTCTTCTTGTTCTTTGAAGAACCTTCACCTGAAATTATATGATAACACAGCAGGGTGAGAATTAACATTTCTCAGTATGAGTAATCAAAACCAGTTATACATAACCTAATAACATAGTCTTAACCATTAAGAATAACACAAGTTACATTCTTTACAAGGTCTAACTTTAATAACTAGATAAACTAAGTTAAACATACATACATTCATTCTTACATACTTAGCTCATCTAAGATCTAGGCATGTTTTATTAGGAATACTGACTTCTCATGTTTGCCTCTTGTAGTTAGGAAAACTTAAATTTCTACACTACATGCAACCCTAGCACTTGGTTAGGAATACTTGTCCCCTTAGGAACTTTTGACTCCCTTCCTTTTGGCCAAATGACCTTTCCTCATATAAAGTCACATTCACAGGTAGACAATGCCAGTTTATCCTAGTTTACTTATATATAACACCCTTTATCATCACATCTCTAGTGAAGCTAAGTAACTATAAGTTACCATAGGTGCTAGACACTTATCTATAGCAAAATCTTTACTTTTGCTTTAAAGATCATACATAACTTATACATACCAAAGGATCAAACTCTCATTAATTTACCTCTAGTAGTGTATTAAACATACCCTAAGATCATCCATTATTCTTAGATGACCAAAGGCTTAAAATTTCTCATCCATGCTAGGTGATAATTTCCCTCTTGAAAATATCCTCATTTGTGTCTTAACACACTTTAGGAAACATATGCTAATGATTCCATCTAGTACAGAACTTTAAAATATCAAAAATGACCTTTTTGGAGTTCCAGGGCCTCATGCCTAGGTGTGACACTCCCACGTCGCAGCATGCTGCTCTCTTCTTGTAGGAACTATAAACCCGGTGCGCTGCGGCGTGAGAAGCAGAACCCAGAATTCTGCAGAACCGTGGTACTATTCCATTTGTTCAATTCTTGGATTTTGGTTATTCTAAACTAGTTTCTAAGTGATACTAAGTCCCTAATCAGTTCTTAAACACATAGGAACCATTAAACACTAACTTAAACCTCTTAATTTGGATTATGAATCAAAAACCTCCATACTTGACCTAAAACTCATCTTTTATGAATCAATGGCCAAAATGAGATGTTCTAAGCTTCTAGCTTCAACTTATGCTATGAACAAGTCACATAAGACCAAAGAAACACAAACATGCAACTCAAACACATCCAACACCTCTAGAACTCAATTTGACCTTTTAAGCACCAAAGTTACATCTTTGGTGAAAAGAGTGAAAAGAAGTGAAGATGAGCATAGAACCCTTACCTTTGGCAGTTGTGAAGAAGATTCAAGCTTGTTGGATCTCAAGCCTTGGATTTGCCTTTAGCTTTCCTCTTTCTCTCTTCCTCTTCCTTGATCTTTGCTTCCTCTTCTTTCCTTTCTTCTCTCATGGTTTCTGCCTCTGCTTTTTGGCAATAAAGAGCCATGAATAAGGCTTATAAAGAGAAGGCAAAAGACTCTTAAGTCATAACTGATAAATCTTGATCTGCTAAAAATACTTAGATTTAGCTAATTCAAGATTTCCAACTTCCAACAACCTTAAAATAAATATTAAGGTTCATATAAAAAGTTATTTCACCATTATTTGATATTTTCATATCTGCTGCTAGTCAATCCGGTTATAAACAGACAACCAGTATGCCTAAAAATGTCAAACTAACTCAGTTTACCTTGAAACTTTAACTGTATCCTGTTTCATACATTTGTAACCTAGAAATAAATTATCCATATTTATTTCTCTCATCTAAGTAATTTATGCTACTATCTGAGTCATTTTAAGCTACTTTTCACATTCTGGTTTGTAACAAAGTACCTAAATTAACTCAGTTTATCACAAAATTAAACATGATTGTTAAACAAGTCATATGCTACCTTTTGAACATATACACAAGTCTAACATGTTATTTAAGATATTACAGGGTTCACCAAGACAACACAAATAATGGCCAACCAAATGTGCGAATTAAGCATAGAATTAAAAAATCATAACCAAAATTATCACAAGAGTGTGAAAAGATTACAATTTAAATCAAATTACATAATAAGATTCGTTAGACCCTAAAAAAGGAATTTAGAACATCATGGTTACACAAACAATAATCTCAAGGAAAAATAATGAATACATCATGAAAAACTAGATAAGATGAAGAAAGAACTAGTTATCTTGATAGATGTATGGTGGTGCGTCAAGCTTCTCGAATTCTTTATTCGAGCTTGTTGCCCTCTCCTCCTTGTAGAAACTCCGTCCAATTCTCCCTACATCTAATGTTCTTCTCTTCCCTCAATTTCCCTATTTCGCAACTTAAATCAATGTGTACATGATATGAACAAGTGTGCCGCAGCACAAAATCTATAGAAGCCACGACACTTAGTGAATAAAATCACGCTGTTGGGCCTTTACGAGGAGCTGCCGCACAATGGTTTGGGAGTGTTGCGGCTCCCTCCTCTCTAGACACTCAGTGCTTCTTCCAGAGAACTAGAGGCCATAGGTTCAGTGCAGAAGTGCCACAGCCTCCCCTGTTCAAGAGCAACTCCTCATGTTTTCTTGCAATTTGTTTCTTGAAGCACCCCTTCTTTCTTTACATGCTCCTAAAAGTAAGTAAATACTAGATTAGTCAAATACTTATACAAAAATAAAGTGTATGTATTTAAATTTGTAACAATGTATGACCAAGTTTTTCCCATACACTTCTTATGAAGGATTGACTAAAAACAAGATGAAACTCAAGGATCTAGCCTATGAATGCATCAGAAAATGCTTGAGTAATAACTCTATTTCATAGAGTTATCACACTCCCAAACCTACAATTTTACTAGTCCCGAGCAAAACAAAAGAAGATTTTTTTAACATCTCAGACTCAGCATCAAGCATCTATATATTCTCATGCAAATCTCAACAATTCTGATTCCCAAAATGCTCATGATATTGTGGGATCATGTTAAATCTCATATTCAATGGTTCAAAGTTGATTCAATGTCAGGCATATATGCCATCTAATCTTAAGCTCATGTTGTCATGCTTCAATTTTTATGTAAAAGATTTCCCAAAAGATGATTATGGAACCCCTTTCCTAACTCTAGCATGCACATCCAAGAAAACTCATGATGATACCCAAGCAACTCCAACTCAAATTCCCTTAAAAATGCCCTTCATCTCTCTCTCCACTAATATAGAACTAAGCATGTTTAATGATCAAGAGGGTCTTTTCAATCTTGTAATGTAAGGCCAGGGTAAAGAAATGAAAAGAAGGACAAAACAAACATTAGGTCACAAAAACTTGCAAAAGACCTAAATGAGACAAACAATGATTACATAAAGTGCAAGTTCAAGCATAAGAACCCCAAAAGCTTATTTCTTCTTCCTTTTTTTTAACAATAAGCATAACTAGCACAAGGAATATTTTTTATGCCACAATCATTTCAAACCCCTTTTTTTTCATATTTTCTTACTTTCCTTCTTCTTAGACCACAAATTTGCTGGGTTGCAGAGCATGCCTAAGGTAGTGTACATTTGTTCATTTTGACTCAATTAAGCATTTGCAAGATATGTTCCCAACACAGACAATGGTGGATAATTATAATTAAGGGCTAAAAGGTAAAGATGATGTGGGTAAAGAACAAAATATAAAGGCCAACACATTTACAAAGCTCAAAACGGGTACTAGGGATACTCATGCATACAAAGGTGGGCTTGAAAGGCTCAACCAATCCAAAGAATGCCCTAATCATTTCATCAAACATACTCAGCCTAGCATTTCTTCTCAAGAGAAAGTCATACATTCTTTCAGAAATTAAGTCTTCATCACAACAAGGCAAATCATAGCCTTCTTTAGATGTGCACAACTATTGTTATTCCAAGATTCTCAATCATGTAAAGAGAAATGCATTTACATATCAACAAAACACTAAAGCTCAATTAAATTTCAAATGGCATGCATCTTTTCCCATAATCAACAATTAATCTAAAAGTAGATATATCATCGATCAAATCAGCCACATTAGCATTTAACATTTATTGCACATTGGAGAAACATGTAGCAATTACATATTAGATATCTCAATAAAGCAAACAAAACATGCATTGGTATGCAACAACCCCCCCAAAACTAAACACAACATTGTCCCCAATGTTGGACACAACTGAAATTAAATAAGAACAATGATAGAAATAGCCCTAAAAATGGACATCAATCAACTGCATCCTCAAGATCATCTTTAGCTAGCAGGGGCATGTACATGGGAAACTGCTCCATAGGTGCTCTGCTGTGCTTGACCTGAAGGCGCATCATTGGCATTGTATAATCAAATTGGGCTTGCATGGTTATAGATAACCGTGCAAGCTGCTGCTCGATGCAGTCAAGGCAATCTGATGCAAATTGAGGTGCACGTTTGAAGGGGTGTAGCTAAGGAAGGTAGGGTGGTTCCTCATCTGGACTGCCAAATTAAGACAGAACAAATAAGGTCATGTCTGCCTTAAGGTGAATCAAGTCGTCAATTGAGGACCATGTAACACCAGCCCTCCAGCATAGAGTAGTGATTAGGGAGGGAAACCATGTACCTTGCATGCGTGATTTTGCAGCTGCAATGATCTGGGTGTTGATCAATAAATGAACATCAATGTGGTGGTGTTCCACAATAGCATATAGAAGACAAGCTCTCACAAAAGGAACATCTGACAAATGAGTAGTGGGGCAAAGGCGACAGGTGATAAAATGATAGCAAGCATTTACATTAGGCGAGCAAAGATGCTCAAGGGACAGAGATATAATGATCACCTATCATCTTCCACTGCGTGCCAAGCATACAGAGTCAGTTGGTCAGAGCTACCATATCAACCTCGCCATAGAGAAACCACAAGTAATCACACATTTCAGGGGGCTCGAGCAAGCTATAGATTCGTGTGATAACATCTAGCTGAAAAGACACTTGTCACCCGTGGACATATACCACACTATCCTCATGGAATGCTGCATTAGCATAAAAATTCCTAACTAATGGAATTATACTAGCTTCAAGGCGAGCATAGAATGTCCCCTAGCAGTGATGGGCAATGGCAGCATGGAATTCATGGATTCGCTCAAGCAAATTAAATCCACACTCTGGAATGACAATCTTTGAGACCACAGAATGTTCATGACGTGCTTGTGCTTCTTCTGAAACAAACTGATGACGATCAAAGGAGCATTACCCTTAGGAACGATTGCGCTTGGGTGCCATTAAACCTGCCAATGAAGATCATAAGAATATTACACATTAAGACATCAAAAAGTAATTGCAAAGATGATGAAATGTAGTAATTAGATCACAACACTTTGCATGAATGAATCATAAACATGAATTATAGCAAATATGTAGCTATGCAAATAGGAGATGCATGCTAATATCAATACTAAATAGAATTTGTTTTTTTTCTATATATCTATATTTTTTTATTATTTTTTTAACAAGAAATGGACAATTAAAAGCACATTTACAACTGCCAAAGTGTTCTCACAAAATATGCTAACATCAAAGCAAACACCCAGTCCACATTTGGCACAATCAGTCATAACTAAAATTAAGGCAAAATCAGCTCAATCAAACACCCAAACAGACAAGCAACATGCTTGCATCAACGTATAAGGTAGCAAAAAAATTAAGTCAAGTAAATGCCATGCATATATTCAAGTCTCCAGTTTTTTTTATAAATATATACAACAAAAAAGAATCAAAAGGATAATTTGAGAAAACACAAGAAATGGAAGAGTGAAGCACATAAACACCAAAGCAACTGTATTTTTTTTACTTAAACACAATCTGAATTAGAATAACCCCAACAGCCTGCGGTGTGGGGGTAAGAAAACCAGAAAGGAGGACAAATTTTCAACAACTCCATACAACCTTTTAGGAAGAAAAAGCTAAGAGAAAAAGAACACATACCAGAAACTACAACATTGGATGAAGAAAATAATATGAGAGCACAACCACGACCTCCCCTTTGAAGCATCCACACCATAGGTGACAGCAAGAAATAATAGTAAGAGGGCAATTTAGGGTTGAGAAGGTGAGTGGTAATAAAACAGAAAGGAAATGGGAGTCGTGGCCTATAAGGGAAAGGGGAGAAAATAGCGTAGTTAAGGAATATGGAAATATAGAAACTGAGGAAAATGGGAAGAGATGAAACTGAAATGAAGGAGAGTGGTAAGGTGGGGTTAGCAATATAAGGGTAGGCCGCGGCTTAAATTGGAATTTGAATTTTAAATTGAAATTTTGAATGTCATGGCATATTGGAGCTTGATTTTGGAGCCGTAGCACTTATTTCGAGCAAGCCGCGACACTCCTTTTACGTGAAGTCACAACCTTCTGCATGGCCCGTGTAGCCGTGGCACAAAAACTATTAGTGCTGCAGCCTCTCTCTCTCTGGTCTCTCAGTGTCAATAACTTGAGAGTTGGGAGCCGTGACACTTATTTGAAGCACAAGCCTCAGCCTAATGGGTGAAAAAGAAGCCGTGGCATCAAATTACTGGAGCCGCGACCTCTCACTCTCTGGTTTCTCAGTGCATGTGATCTGAGAGTTAAGAGCCACGACACCTCTCTGTTGAAGCTGTGGCACAAATGTTGGTTCCCAATTTTTACATGTTATCACACATTTCACTGATAAAATATGCAATCATCATCACAACCCATTTTCTAAACAAAAACATAAACTCAGCCTAAGATAAAAGAAATTAAATACCCAACAAAATCAAAATAAGATAGAAAATTAAACTTGAATGCAAAAACAAAATAAATCAAAAATAAGAGAGGGCATAGAACTTGGGTTGCCTTCCAAGAAATGCCCCGTTTATAGTCCTAGGCTGGACTTTCTCTGAATTTTTTTAAGGTTTAGCCAAGGTGATGGAGGGCTTGTGTCGAGCTACGTCTCCTCCCAAGTAATGCTTTAATCTTTTCCCATTCACCTTGAAACTTGATGCAGAATTCGGTGGAGGAATCTCAATAGCTCTATGAGGAAACATCTTAAGCACCATGAACGGGCCTGACCATCTTGACTTAAACTTTCCAAGAAATAGTTTGAGCCTTGAGTTGTACAGTAATACTTGTTCGCCTGGCTCAAACCTCTTTTCAATAATATGCCTATCATGCCATCTTTTGACTTTTTCCTTGTAAAGCTTGGTATTCTCATACGCTTGGAGGCAAAATTCGTCTAGTTCATTCAACTAAAGAAGTCGTTTCTCACCTACAACTTGAAGATCAAATTTTAGCTTTTTGATAGCCCAATATGCATGGTGTTCCAACTCTACCAGCAAGTGACAAGCTTTTCCAAACACAATGTTATACGGAGACATGCCAATAGGAGTTTTAAAAGTAGTAAGATAGGCCCACAAAGTATAACATCGTGATTTTCTTTTGTTTTTGGATTATCTATGATTTCTGCGATGTTGTGAATTTTTTTGTGATTTTTGTGAATTATTTAACTTATTTTGATTATTTTAATTTTATTTTCAAAAAAATTTGGACTATTGAAACGGGGCCGGGGGATTTGACTAAACCTGAAATCGGATACAATTTTTGAAGTTTCCTTTGTCTAAGATTTTATTTGGCAAATAAAATCTAGATACATTCTATTATCCATTGGCCGATAAATACTGGTTTTATTAACTGTAACTTTTGTCCATTAGATAATAGTTTTTAGTAAAGATCTAGTAGATGGTTCTAGATATAAGTCTAGTCACCTTTTTCTAGAGGTTTCTCTTGATGACATCACCCATGTAACCACACCTTTATGACATCACCATTTGACTTTTCTCTTTTAGACCAATAGGAAGGAAGCTTCCTAAGGAAGCTTTGAGCTCAATGGTCAATTCACTAATTTTTCTTTTAGACCACACAGTTTAGAAGCTTGTTAGAGAAACTTTGGACACCCTCCCAAGGAGAGAAGTGCACGGCCAAGGGGGAGCCAAAAGGCTTCTAGAGTAAGCTTTCATTTGGCTCATTTTTACTATTTTTCATTCATCTTTCAATAACCAAAAAGTTACACACTTTTCTCTCTCACATTTTCCTCTCATTTTCTCTCCACCAAGCTCACGGCTACATCACTAAAACCACCCTCCACTCTTCTTTAATTTCAACCATCCAAATTTCTTGAATCAAAACCTCATTCTAAGACAATTTGGTGTTGTGATCTTGACCTTGTTCATCCATTTTCAAGTGCTTCTCCAAGTTAGGGTTGGAAGGCTTTCAAGGTGAAATTCCTCCATCTTCATCTTTCTTTTCATTTTTACTTTCGAAGACCATGATTTTGATCCATGGTTATTCTATTCCAAGCCTTAGATGTTGATCTTTTTGTATGTGATTTCGTTTTCAAGAGCCTCTTGGAAGAGAAAGTTTGATTCAAGAAGGCACCCAAGAAGTAGTTAGTCATCGTCTAAGGTAAGAGGGAGATTACTCTCATTAACCTTTCATGGTGGTGAGAAATGAATTGATGTATTGAAAATGAAGAATCCATGTGAGGTTGTTCACTTGGTTGTATGGATTTTGGTGGTTTAGTAATTAATTGCCCTATATGATTTTATAGCTTAATATTATGCATAACCTTGGTTGAGTAGAAATTTTGGTGATTGAAATATGTTGTATGCTTGAAATCTTGTTGATGAGGATGAAAATTTAGAGGCCTAAAGACTTTAGGGCTCTCAGCCAAGTGGCTTTAAAAAGGGTATCCAAGACAAACTTTTGTGTTAATTTAGAACTTAGATGCTTAGGTGAAAAAGGAATTGGATTAAGGATTTATAATAATAAAGGAGTGATAAAACAAAATTTGGCCATTTAGTAAAAGAAGAATTTTGGCCTTTGACTAGAAAAATAAGCTTGAGAGAGAGATAATGAAAACTTAGGTAACTTTTAGGGTTTAGGGAAAGGAAAAGAATTTATGAGATTAAGATAATGTGGTTTCCTTTTTATGTTCTTTGTGAAAAATATTAGGAGGTATTACCTAGAGGAGTCTAGCTAGAAGAGTATTAGAACTAAAGTTAACTTCTATATTAATGCTTGAAAGTTTCAAAAATTAAGCTTAAAAGTGAAATAAAAGTTTTACATGTTAGAAAAAAATTTGTGATAATGTTTTATGTAATTTGAGAATGATAATTTTTGAATTATGCGATTAAGATGCTTGCATTTGAAAATAACAGCATTGTGATGTCGGGCTCTCGAACGGGACCTAGAGATGTTAATTACTGGCTTTGCTCATGAGTAGCTCATGTTTATGGAAAATCATGATATTAATATGTACGCATGCATTGAGTCATTGATTATGCATTATACCGACGGTGTCGATTGAGGCTTTTTTTTGCCTAGGAGTTAAATTACACCTTAGTGTTGGTGCGAATTGTGTAGTATGGTTCACTTGTTGAACTTGGAGGTGTCAGGGCGCGGGTATCCCACAAGTGGCTAGTTGGTAGCTCCACTGGGCCGTGGTGACTGAGCAATGCACCAATAATCTCGACCAAGCACTATTCTATTCACAATCTGGTGTAAACTGTCTTGTATAAGCCATGATGCGCAAATTGAGAAACTATAGCACTTGACTTGAGGCTGACGAGATACAGAAATGTCTTCTAGATCATTCTCTCTGAAATTGTGTTTAGCTCCATGGAGTAAGACTTGGTCCATTGTACATATGCATAGTCTATCTACATATCATCGTGATATTTTATATCTGCTAAATTATCTGATACTTGATGCCATAACTATAATTACTGCTCTTTATTGTTTCTATGCTGCCATGTTGGTATTGATGTGGGGAATCTCACCTCTTTGTTATGTTATTCTATTTTATGTGTACACGTTGATAAAGACTGAAAGGAAGACGAAGAAGATTGCAGCTTTCTTGTTGTTTTGTTTTCTATGATGGCGACTAGAAGAGAGTTTGTTGGTTTTGTTAGAGTTCAATTCCATGGAGGTACGGATGCTTGGCGTATCGACTGGGATACTAAACGAGTTAGATACGTAGGAGATGTGACCCTGTCTATTCGTAGGACCCGCGATGGGGATCCTTTCTTTTCTCTTGACATCTCGATACGTCTGGAGTTCATTATGCCGATCAGGGAGTTGTGGGGTGATTTGCATTACACCCCAAGGGAGGATCAAGACTCTATGGTGTTATCTGGTAGGACACATGTCCGTGATATCTTGGCCTGGCTGAGGGATCTGTCTGGTGAGGAGGACCCGATGGAGGATCCAGAGAAGGATCCAACAAAGGATCTAGTGGAGGACCTTACTCCCTAGGCATCTAGACTTAGGCTAGTTTATGTTTTGTCAAATAGTTGTATATATCTTCTGAGTACAAACCTTGTGTATTTTTTGGTGGACTGTGATCTATGCCACTTATGTATATATATTCTTTTTTATGTGTATTATTCAGTAATTACATCCTGTGCTGTTTATATTTTGTTTAAGTTTATGTCTTTGAGAAAGAAAATTTGAAATCCGTATTTTTTTTTAAGATTAAACCTTTACCGCATTTTGTTAAGTTTTTGATGTTTTAGTGTGTAAATGTGGTATCCTAAGGAAGGTGTTACACAAAGCATCTTCTAACCTCTTGGACCAATCCTTTCTCGAAGGACATAGTTTTCTCCAAGATTCTCTTAATTTCCCAATTAGAAATTTCAGCTTGCCCACTTGTTTGTAGATGATAGGCTATGGCAATCCTGTGAGTAACTCCATATTTTCCCATAAGCTCCTGAAAACGCTTATTGCAGAAGTGAGAACCTTATCACTAATAATTGCTCCTGGAGTTCCAAAGAGAGTAAAAATATGCTTCTTCAGAAAATGCACTACCACTTTAAAGTCATTCTTAGGCAAGGCTACTACTTCAACCCATTTAGACATGTAATCAACTGCCACCAGGATATACAGTTGACCAAAGGATAGTATAAATGGCCCCATAAAATCTATCCCCCACACATCAAACAGCTCAACTTCCAACATGATGTTCAATGACATTTCGTTTCTTTTAGAGATGTTGCCTATTCGTTGGCATCTGTCACATCTGGTCATGAAAAAAACAACATCTTTAAACAACAAAGGCCAATAAAATTTTGGTTGCAATACCTTAGTGGTTGTTCTTTATCCACTAAAATGGCCACCATAAGGGGAGGCATGACACTGCTCGAGGATATGCTTAGTTTCCTCTAATGGCACACATCTTCTGGTTATATGATCAGCACATTGCCTGAAGAGATAAGGCTCATACCACAAGTAAAACTTAACATCATGCAAGAACTTTTTCCTTTAGTGATTGGATAACTCTGAAGGTATCAATCCACTCATGATGTAGTTGGCGTAGTCGGCATACCATGGATCCGAGCTAGCAATCACAGCAAATAACTGTTCATCAGGGAAAGTCTCAGAAATCAAGGTTGGGTCATGTTGATAACTCTCATTTTCCAACCTAGAAAGATAGTCAGCCACCTGGTTCTCAACACCCTTCCGATCTTTAATCTCAAGGTCAAACTCTTATAGCAATAAAACCCAACAAATCAACCTCGACTTGGCTTCTTTTTTGTTTACTAAATACTTGATGGCCAAATGATCCTTGAAGACCAAATACCTTAGCACCAACCAAATATGCCTAGAATTTGTCGAATGCAAAAACAACTACAAGGAATTACTTCTCCATAGTGGTGTAATTCAACTATGCATTATTTAGTGTCTAACTTGCATAATAAATGGAGTAAAATATTTTGTTCTTCCTTTGGCCTAATACTGCTCCAATTGCATAGTCACTGGCATCGCACATCAACTCAAATAGTAGGGTCCAATCAGGAGTAGTGATAATAGGTGCTGAGACAAGTCTTTTCTTTAACTCTACAAAGGCTACCATGCATGACTCATCAAACTTGAAAGGCACATCTTTTTCCAACAAGTTACATAGTGGTTTGGCAAGCTTGGAAAAATCTTTGATAAAACTCCGGTAAAATCTAGCGTGCCCAAGAAAACTCCAAACTCCTTTCATTGAAATTGGTGGCAGAAGTTTCTCAATCACCTCAATCTTAGCTCTATCCACCTCTATTCCTTTATGTGACACTTGTTGGTCCCTAGAGGCTAATTTATTTTGACCATATTTACATACATTGTATTATGTTGTTTAATTAATACATGAGGCATTTCATTTATTGTATTGTTTATTATAAACAAAATAAAGACCTTATAATAGTAAGTTTAATGCCATAAGACATTAAGTGATTGACTTGATAGTGAGATCCTATTGGAATTAGAACACTATTCTTAAATGTCTCTAGTCAAGTATTATTATTAATTATGACAACAATAATGCATTGAGACTAGTATGTGTGTAGACTGATGGCCATATCTCATGGATATGAGATATCAAGTCTTCACATGGATACATATTAGTGTAGTGATGTATAGGACTAACCCACCATGAGAACGCTATGTGGATCGTTGTGTGAGTGTCATAAGCGATTCTCAAAGTGACAATGGCATATGTGGTCCTTTGACTTGAAATCACTATGACTCCAACATAAGGAGTTGTATGTTTTAATGCCATCAAACATCATCTATAACAAGGTGATTATAAAGTTAGTTATTGGACGTACTGCGAATCATGCAGAGGGATATGAGTGACCTAGATGAGATTTGTCCCTCCTACATAACAGGAGCGATATCTTCAGGCCCCCTAATTGAGTGAGACTGCGAAATGCATGGCCATACTCAAATAAGTCAATATGAGATATTGATCTCATTTGTTTTTACTAAGTCTGCTCGAGTATCAGGAAATGGAAGATTGAACAATACAAGGGTGACACATTTCATGCCTCGTGTTTAATCTAGATATCTAGACAAAAGGACTAAAATATACAGAAACATTAGTACCGAAAAGGTTATGTCAAATCACTGACATTGTTATTACTTGGGTAGTAGTGATGTGTTGCTAGATACCGCTCACTGCTTGTAATATTAAAATGGGATTTTAATATTACTGCAAATGTCATGAGAACCTGCAGGGTCACACACTTAGAATAGATTTAGTTGGAGCAATTAGAATCCAAGTTGGACTAGGGTTCTATCATGGGCCAAACTCAAAATAGATGAGTCCAAGGTCACACTGCTAAACCTATTGCTACTCTCACTCGCATAAGGCAGCCACTATTGTAAATAATACTGCTAAGGGACTGTCAAGGACATCAGTTGTAAACCTTAGCTACACCCTAACAAAAATAATGAGTGAGAGAGTGACAGGTTTCTCTTCCTTTCGTAGCTAGCACTGTGCAGGAGACGTGAGACTCCAAGATCGTAGACGTTAGATGTTTATGAGTCTGTTCGTGTGGACAACATAGAGATGCTGTCATTACTTCGATGCTTGTGATTTGTTTGATTGTTTTTCATCTATCTTCAAGTGGTAAACTTGAAAATCACATTTCATGCCTCTTCTTTTTGCATGGATCCCCGCCTACAGACCGGGCAGCAGGACCCCCATGCGTAGCATGTTCTTTTCTGAGGCGTGAAATTCAAATTTGTTTTTATGATTCATAAATATAATAATGTTTTATTATTTTGACTCTTTGTGTTCTTTGTGGTGCATGGTACATGGTTATGGCCTTAGCCCTCTTTTTGCCTTTCTAGGTTATTTTAAAATATGACCTGCATGTCATGCCTTTCTCTGTACATTTTGATCATACATTCTCTTCTCACCTAATTCCCCTCGTATGCAAAATGAGGTTTCTTTATACTTTGTAATGTAATCTTGGTATGGAGGCAAGAAGAAGGAATTAAATGAGGATGTTAATGGGAGACGCTTTATGAAGCTGTTCGCTCTCTAGGTTTAGTTAATGATAATTCCATTGGCTTGGGAGATTCCTTGCTTTAGGGGGCCATAACCATGTCACATTCTTTATATACTTTATATGCATGAGATGCATGGATATTTATGGTATGTTAAATAGTTTAACAAATGGTGAGATCTAATTAAAAAAAATCCCTCAAAGCAAATATTAAGTCATTGTGTGATTCCTTCCAATGCGTGACACTCGTCAGGGCTAGTATTGATTAAGTGTAGGTCTGCCAAAGCAAGATGCCTTTATCTATATTAATAAGACATGATAGGATAAAGGTAATATCCAACTGCCAACCATTGGGTCTAACTTAACTAGGTCATTTCAATAGGATTGAAGGCTTAGAGGCACAGAGTTGGGCTTTAGTCCATTTGATGGATTAGAATAAGTGTTATTCACCTAACTATCTAAGAGTTGCATGTGATGTAATTGGAAAATGTTTCCTACCTAAATAACTAAATTTTGAGTGATCAACCAAAGCTGACTCAAAGTTAGGTGAAATATAGATCTTGGCCCACTAAAAAATCTTTCAATAGGATGTTTTGAGGAATTGATGATGGTCATTGATTTGAATAAAATAGTGGGAGGCATATTTAATTAAAGACCTTGTTAAATATATTTATGGTATGATACTTATTCTTTTCATATTTCTGTTAATAGATAACCATGGCAATAAACACTACAAATAACTTGTCATTGCAATTAGTCCTTGAGAAGGACAAATTGTCTGGAACCAGCTTTCTAGACTAGTGCAAGAATTTGAGGATTGTCCTAAAACACGAGAAAAAGCAGTATGTTCTAGAGTAGCCTACTCCTGAGCCACCTATTACAAATGCCCCTAGAGCTGAAAGGGACGCTTATAAAAAGCATCAAGATAATGCCTTGGACGTCGGCTGTCTCATGCTGGCCAGCATGAACTCTGAGCTTCAGAAGCAACATGAGAACATGGATGTATATGATATGATCATACACCTAAAAAGGCTCTATCAAGAGCAAGCCAGGCATGAAAGGTACGAAGTCTCGAAGGCACTATTTCAATGCAAACTAGTAGCGGGTAGCCCTATTGATACTCATGTGTTCAAAATGAATAAGTACATTGAGAACCTAGAGAGGCTTGGTTTCCCTTTGGGTCAAGAGTTGGTCACTGACTTAGTACTGCAATCGATGCCGGAAAGTTATAGACAATTTGTCATGAACTATAACATGAACGAAATTGACAATACTCTGCCAGAGCTGTTAAGCATGTTAAGAACTATTAAGCAAATCATAAACAAAGGAAAGGGAAAGGCCATTATGATGGTCCAAAAGAATAAGGACAAAAAGCAGCTAAAGAAGCCCAAGGACAAATGGAAGGGCAAGGGTAAGGAAAAATCCAAGCCCAGGACTTCCGGATTGAAACCTGTGGGCGGAGTGGCTAAGGAAAGTATGTGCTTCCATTGTGGTCAAATCAGACATTGGAAGAAGAACTGAGCCAGGTACCTGAAGAGCTCAAGAATAAGAAGGGAAGTAAGACTTCTATATTAGGTATTTTTATTATAGAAGTCTATTTATCTACTTCTGCATCTTGGGTATTAGATACTGGATGTGGGTCTCACATTTGTGTAAATGTGCAAGAACACAAAATGAGTAGGTTGTTGGCTAAGGGTGAAGTCGACCTACGAGTTGGAAATGGAGCAAAAGTTGATGCTTTAGCTGTAGGGACTTATTTATTATCTTTGCCCACTGGGCTTGATATTGAGTTGGAGAACTGTTATTTTGTAACTGCTATTAGTAGGAATATCATTTCTATTTTTTATTTGGACAAGAAAAGTTTTACTTTTATAATAAAGGGCAAAAATTATTCTATTTATTTGAATGATATTTTTTATGGTAGTGCACAACTAAGTAATGGACTTTATGCCTTCGATCTCAAAATGTCCGTCTATAACATAAGTACTAAGAGGTTCAAATCAAATGATATGAACCCAACTTATCTTTGGCATTGTCGTTTGGGCCACATAAATGAGAAACGCATCTCCAAACTCCACAAAGATAGATTCTTGAACTCATTTGATATAGAATCACATGAGATATGTGAGCCTTGTTTATTGGGTAAGATGACTATAGCCCCATTCACTGAACAAGGTGAAAGGGTTAGTGATCTTTTGGGCCTCATACATAGTGATGTGTGCTGACCACTAAACACATTGGCTAGAGGTGGTTTTTAATACCTCATTACATGTACTGATGATTTTAGTAGATATGGGTTTGTGTATCGCATGAAATACAAATCAGAATCCTTTGAAAAATTCAAGGAATTCAAGAATGAGGTAAAAAAACCAACTTGGAAAGAGTATTAAAGTCCTTCGATCATATTGAGGTGGTGAATACTTAAGCCAACAGTTTGATGATCATCTGAAAGAGTGTGGGATAATATCTCAACTCACTCCTCTTGGAACACCACAATGGAATGGTGTTTCTGAAAGGAGGAATTGGACCTTGCTGGACATGGTCCGATCCATGAAGAGTCATGTAGACCTTCCAGGCTCTTTCTGGGAATGTGCTCTATTAACAACATCTTTTACACTAAACCGTGTTCCATCAAAATGGTTCAAAAGAGACTATACAAGATATGGACTAGGAGACAGCCCAATATGTCTTTCATAAAGATTTGGGGCTGCAAAACTTATGTGAAATGTCATTCTGATAAGCTTGAGCCTAAATCAGATAAATGCTTCTTTGTGGGGTGTCCCAAGGAAACAAAAGGCTACTATTTCTATAACCTTACCGAGGGAAAAGTGTTTGTCGCACGAATTACTGTGTTTCTAGAAAAAGAGTTTATCTCCAAAGAAACTAGTGGGAGGAAGATAGAAGTTGAAGAAATTCAAAGTTCATAGAGTAGCAATGAACCAATGGTGGAATTAGAGCAACCTCTATAAAACATTGTGGAACAATAACCTGCTCTAGTAATACAAGACTTGCATAGGTCTAACAGGATACGTCATCAACCAGAGAGATATGAATTTCTCAAGACCCAATAAGGTGATGTAGTGCTCTTGGATCAAGATGAGCCTGTTAATTACCAGGAAGCCATTATGGGCCTAGAATTTGAGAAATGGCTTAAGGCCATCAGATCTGAAATAGAATCCATGTATGCCAACCATGTTTGGACCTTGGTTGACCCACTTGAAGGGGCAAAACCCATTGGGTGGAAGTGGATTTTCAAAAAGAAAACTGACATGGATGGTAACGTGTATACCTTTAAGGCGTGGTTGGTGGCTAAGGGTTTCAAGCAAATTCATGGTGTAGACTATGATGAGACTTTTTCCCCAGTTACGATGCTTAAATCTGTTTGGATCTTACTTGCTATTGCAACATACTGCGATTATCAAATCTGGAAAATGGATTCAAAATTGCTTTCCTTAACAGAAATCTTCTTGAGGATGTGTACATGACACAACCTGAGGATTTTGCCACTCCACAGGATGCTGGATAGGTGTGCAAGTAGCAACGATCTATTTATAGATTGAAGCAAGCATCCAAAAGCTAGAATCTTCATTTTTATGATACAGTAAAACAATTTGGTTTCATCAAGAATGAAGAAGAATCTTGTGTCTACAAGAAAGTTAGTGGGAGCACAATTGTCTTTTTGTTGTTATATGTAGATGACATACTACTCATCAGAAATGATATCCCTACCCTACAGTCCGTAAAGACTTAGTTAGGCAAATACTTTTCAATAATGGACTTAGGCGAAGCCACCTATGTATTAGGTATCTGGTTCTATAGAGATAGATCGCAGAGATTGGTTGGCCTAAGTCAAAGTATATACATAGACAAAGTGTTACAACGGTTTAACATACATGAATCCAAGAAAGTACTCTTGCCTATGTCACATAGTGTAAGCTTATCTAAGGCTCAATCCCCTTCCACCCAGGATGAGAGGGATTGCATGAGCAAGATTCCATATACATCTGCTATTGGATCTATCATGTATGCCATGTTATGTACTCAATCAGATATCTCGTATGCTTTAAGCATAATGAGCAAGTACCAATCTGATCCTGGTGAGAGTCACTAAACTACTACCAAGAACATCTTTATGTACTTGAGAAGGACTAAGGATTTGTTCTTGGTATATAGAGTCGAGGAAGAGCTAGTTGTAAAGAGTTACACTGATGCTAGCTTCCAGACTAATAAGGACAACTCTAGATCGCAATCAAGTTTTGTTTTTTGCCTGAATGGTGGGCGTGTGAGCTAGAAGAGCCTGAAGCAGGAGACACTCGCTGATTCTACCACAGAGGCTGAGTATATTGTTGCCTCCAATGTAGCAAAGGAGGTCGTTTGGATCAAGAAGTTCATCACTGAGCTTAGTGTAGTTCCAAGCATTGTGGACCCAGTGGATCTCTATTGTGATAATAATGGAGCTATTGCATAAGCTAAGGAGCCTAGATCTCACCAACAATCCAAACATATACTTAGGTACTTCCATCTCATTCGTGAGATCATCGATAGAGGAGATGTGAAGATATGCAAAGTACCGATAGACGACAATATCGTTGATCAACTAACAAAGCCTCTTGTGTCGCAAAAGCATAAGGGTCATACTAGATCTTTAGGCATTAGACATATGCCTGATTGGCTCTAGTGCAAGTGGGAGATTGTTGGTGTATGCCGTAGAGGCCAATTTATTTTGACCATATTTACATACATTGTATTATGCTATTTATTTAATACATGAGACATTTCATTTATCATGTTGTTTATTATAAACATAATAAAGTCCATATAATAGTAAGTTTAATGCCATAGGGCATCAAGTGGATGACTTGATAGTGAGATCCTATTGGAATTAGAACATTATCCTTAAATGTCTCTAACCAAGTATTATTGTTAATTAGGACAACAATAATGCATTGAGACTAGTATGTGCGTAAACTGATGGCCACGTCTCACGGGTCATGGATATAAGATATTAAGTCTTCAAGTGGGTACATATTAGAGTAATGATGTATTAGACTAACCCACTATGAGAACACTACATGGATTGTTGTGTGAGTGTCATAAGCGATTCTCAAAGTGACAATCGTATATATGGTCCTTTGACTTGAAATCACTACGATTCCAACATAAGGAGTTATATGTTTTAATGCGATCAAACATCATCTGTAACAAGGTGATTATAAAGTTAGTTATTAGACATACCGTGAATCATGCAGAGGGATGTGAGTGACCTAGATGGGATTTGTCCCTCCTACATAACAGGAGCGATATCTTCGGGCCCCTTGATTGAGTGAGACTGCGAAATGCATAGTCATGCCTAAATGAGTCAATGTGAGATGTTGATCTCATTTGTTTTTACTAAGTCTACTTGCGTATCATGAAACGGAATATTGAACAATACAAGGGTGACACATTCTATGCCTTATGTTCAATCTAGATATCTAGACAAAGGGACTAAAATATACAGAAACATTGGTCATGGAAAGGTTATGTCAAATCATTGACATTCTTATTACTTAGGTTGTAGCGATGTGTTACTAGATACTGCTCACTGCTTGTAATATTAAAATGAGATTTTGATATTACTACTAACTTCATGAGAACCTGCAAGGTCACACACTTAGAACAGATTAAGTTGGAGCAATTAGAATCCAAGTTGGACTAGGGTTCTATCGTGGGCCAGACTCATAACAGATGAGTCCAAGGTTACACTGCTAAGCCTACTGCTACTCTCACTCGTATAAGGCAGCCATTATTATAAATAGTACTACTAAGAGGTTGTCAAGGACATCAATTGTAACACCCTAACAGAAACATTGAGTGGAAGAGTGACAAGTTTCTCTTCTCTTCACAGCTAGCACTGTGCAAGAGACTTGAGACTCTAAGATTGCAGACGTTGGACATTTGTGAGTCAGTTCATGTGGACAACGTAGAAGTGCCATCATTACTTTGATGCTTGCGATTTGTTTGATCATTTTTCATTTGTCTTCAAGAGGTGAACTTGAAAATCACATTTCACGCCTCTTCTTTTCGCATGGATGCCCGCTCGCTGACCTGGCAGCGGGACCCCATGCATAACGTGTTCTTTTCTGAGGCATGAAATTCAAATCTGTTTTTATGATTCACAAAGAAAATAATGTTTTATTATTTTGACTTTTTGTGTTCTTTGTGGGGCATGGTGCATGGTTATGGCCTTAGTCCTCTTTTTTCCTTTCTGGGTTATTTTAAAATACGACCTACATGTCACGCCTTTCTTTATACTATCTGATTGTACATTCTCTCCTCACCTAACTCCCCTTGTATGTAAAATGAGATTTCTTTATACTTTGTAATATAATCTTGATGTGGAGGCAAGAAGACAACATCAAATGAGGACATTAATGGGAGACGCTTGGTGAAGCTGTTCGCTCTCTAGGTTTAGTTGATGATAATCCCATTGGCTTAGGAGAATCATTGTGTTAGGGGGTGTAACACCCTTGTGGGGATGTCACATTTATGAATGCAATAAAATAAAATAAAATAAAACTCTTACCCAAGTTGTAAAACATTTGATACTTAAATAATATTTGTGGTAAATTTTTTTCCTTTTATACTTATAACATTAAATAAAATAATACGAAACACAAAATATAACAAACATAACCACACTGTAATATACATATGAGTTTTTCTTTAGTACACACATAATTTACAACTACAAGTATTTAACAAAGCAGTAAAAAGTTGACATAAAACTAAGACATAGTATTGCCCAAGTGCATCTCGAAAGATTTCTAACCCTCCGATGGATCATCCTCAGAAAGATCATCGAAAAGCTGACATCTTGGAGATCCTACAGCTTTACGGACACGAGTCCGGGCTGTTGACTCACTACTGAGCTCACTAGGCGCATGGAATACTCCTTGCCAGTAACGCCTAAGAGTTAGTGGTAACTCTAGATGTAAATATAACATAGTAGTAAATATGACATCTCCATCATACTCTCTACATAGGGATATAGTCAAACGCCCCACGTATACAACTGTCCCTCTATCCACTCGCATACGCCAGGCCTCAAAACCTCCGTGAAACTCAAGTCTCACAATACCAAAGAATCCAGGCAATGCCATGATCTCAAGATCAGTCTTGATGATAAGGATGGTCTACTGGCTCTTCTTCCTCGTACAGCTCGCCCCTATTGCCGCCGTCGTCCGATCTTGTATCTCAAGAGGCTGTTCCTCCTCTTCCTCAAACTCTTTACAGAAATAATATAGTAATATCGAGAAAACATATAGAGATGTGAGATAATCTACACCATTACCCGCATGGCAATAAAGAAAACGACAATACAGCACATGACAATACAATATATATTGAAATAACACTTACCATTATATCATGCATAATATATTAAAGCAATAAATCATACATTTTATCACAGATTATGGTAAACAGTAAAATACAGATAATGCATGAACACACACTGACTCGTTCCTACTCCATGGAGCTAAACACAGATATCTGAGAGAATGATCCGAATAGAAACTAATAATACTTTATGGCTGCCCAACCAAACTATTGCACTGTCTAACGTCATGTCTATAGCCCACAGTCCAAACATCGTGTAGTAGTACATAGTCCAACATCGTGCACTACAGGCATAGTACTTAGTAGTCTCCTCAAGATCTCGATTAAGAATAGTGCTCGTCAAGATCATTAGTTTGTTGTCCGTTACCACGGCCCAGAGGAGCAACCCACTGTCCTCATGTGGAATTCTCCGCACACTAATGCCTCCAAGTTCATATAATGAACCACACTACGCCTATCACACCAAAACACGGTGTAGTTCGTCTCATCAATCAATCACCAACTATCAACCAAATTGGCACAACACTCTAAGCATGATCTAAAATTACAAAAATACCCTTAATATCCATATTTTACCATAATTATGAAAATACCCTTAGTCACAATACACCAAAACATAGCCTGTCCCACCTAATAGTACTATCTCACAAAATATCCGGGTCCACCACTTTGGCCCGACAGTAAAACTCACTGTATCGTTTAAATCGCGTAAAGATATTTTGGCATTTTTGAACATTGCGTAATGTTTTTAAATCATTTTCTCAATCGCATAAGATTTTTAATTCATTTTCTTAACCGAATAGCTTAAAATTATCATTTTAAATATGTGTGGACTATATCTAGTATATTTAAAATACGTAGAGTATTTTTCTTGTGTTTTAAATATAGTATAGAATCTTTTCATTTTATTCGTCTGATTTTAGTAAATTTCGATAGCATTTTGCCTATAAAATCAGTATAAGGTATTTTTAACATTTTCCTCTAAATTCTATTTATTTTAATTCTACCCATCAGTTACACTTTGAAACATGCTAATGCGCTTCAAAACTTATTGAGTGAGCTCTACGTTAGTATTCTTCAAGCGCTTGTTTTAGTTCTCACTTTAAAATAAATTCTGCTAAGTTAGGTTTCTAGAACCAAATTTATTCCTTTTGTTTTCACAAAGATTCATTGGAATCAATTTATTTTGTAAATCCATTACCTAACCTATCTTAGAAAATAAAATGGCATTCAATTATACATTAAATGGCATGTTGGCCATAGTTAACCTAAATCATTCTTAAATCCATTATTTTACCTAGATTCTTTAAATCAATGATTTAGAAAATGGTTGAGAACATTTTGGTTCTCTGTTTCATGATAAGCCGTGAGCCTCTTTTTGTATTCTTTGGAACACTCATGCAAACCGTTACTTGTTATTCACATCCTACTTTAATAATTATACAATTATAAACACATACAACTATAAACACATACAATATACATACAATATATTTTAAAGCTATAAACATGCATAGCAAAAATAAATCACAAACAGGAAAGCATTTAAACAATCACACAAATAATAAAAATAATAAAACAACCACATAAATGAATCCTTATGGATTCTCCATACACAATCAAATCCATTTTCCCATCACCACTTAGGGTTGATGAGATTAAATCTCCCTCTTACCTCTTGAAGACAATAATCGGTTAGTTTCCTCCTTTCCTTGAAATTTCGTGTAAACTCCTAAACAAATCCCTAAAATTCTTAAACAATTAGTAAAAACACATACAAGGATCAAAATTGAAAAACCATGGAACAATCATGGTTAGGAAAATTAAAAATCAAACTTTGAACCAAAGAATCAAAATTTACCCTTTTGAAAGTGAACAAAAGGTTGGATTTTGAACTAGATAAAGTAGGTTTTTGGCAAAACCTTGTGAAGGAAAAGTGTTTAGAATATGATTTGGGTTTAAGAAAAGCTAAGAGGTAAAATTATAGAAGATTGGTGGTAGGGTTTGGGTGCTTGGCCGAATTCTAGCAAGAAAATGGGAGAGAAAGTTTGCTTGGGTTTTTGGTGTTTTGAGAGAAAATGAAAGCTTGAATAGGATAAGTGTAAAAAGTAAATATTGAGTGACAAAATGAGGGGGCTGCCATGAGGTTGAGTGTGTGGTGAGGTTGAGTGTCTAAATTGGATAGTAAATATCTAATAGTGTTCACATTATGGTGCACATGACTTATGTCATTTTGGAGGGTTCAAGAACCGTGTAGAACTTAGCCATCTAGCCTCCCAAGGCTGCTGCCCAAAACCGTGTGGCTCTTTAGGATTTTAGGGACTTAATTATTTTCAATTTACACCTAATTGCATGCTAATTAATTAGGTAATCAGTTAGGTTAAATATCCTATCAACACTAAATCAATATTCTAATCATATAACCAATTAGTTTAATATATTTTAGCATATATTATAATCTTTAAACAATATTAGGATATCTAATTAGTATTTAGATTATAACTAATTAAGAACTAAGTTAGTTCACTTAGTTTTCTAATTAGGTAATTAGATTAACCAAATTAGATTTAATTAGCTACTAATCAAATTCAAGCCACTATGTTTGACTTAATTCTAACCATTGATTTCATCTTTAATTCCTAGCCCTAGATTAGATCTATGGCCAATATTCAATGCTTGCTAACCAAGTTTACATCCATACCATTGATTTGATCAACGGTTAAGGTTAAAGGCTTCCTAACTAAGTCTTTCATCCAACGGTCCACATCAAAGTCCATGCTTCCTTCTTTGACCTATTCTTATTGGTTCAAAATAGTCAAGCCACTTTCGTTGACTCGCTCCCATTGGTTTAGAATTTGTACAGTCAGAATCGTTGATTGCTTTTCCTAAACACAGGTCCCACAGACTTTTAAGGATCAGTGGTCATTTTGAAGCAGATTTCTACTATTTTTGAGACAGTAGGTACTATAATATAAATATAATAATATAAAATTATTTTATTGCACAGTTAAATCCTAAAAATTACGAGATTAATATATATATCAATCAGAATTGGGTTTAGTAAGATCCCCCAGCTCTAATTAATTAAAATAAGATTTTTCCGGTCAGAAAATTATTATTTCCCTGGCTCAGAGCAAATCACATACAATAATCAAATACACTCACGAAACAGTCAAATTTAATTTACTACTCATAGAATTCACAAAACAGTACATTTCAGGACAATATTGTAATTATCCCAAAAGTTGGGGTGTTACAGGGGGCCATAACCATGTCACATTCTTTATATGCTTTATATGTATGAGATGCATGGATATTTATGGTATGTTAAATATTTTAACAAATGGTGAGATCTAATAAAAAAATCCCTCAAAGCAAATATTAAGTCATTGTGTGATGCCTTCCAATACGTGGCACTTGTCAAGGCTAGTATCGATTAAGTGTAGGTCTGTCAAAACAGGATGCCTTTATCTATATTAGTAAGATGCGATATAATAAAGGTAATATCCAACTGCCAACTATTGGGTCTGACTTAACTAGGCCATTTTAATAGGATTGAAGGCTTAGAGACATAAAGTTAGGCTTTAGTCCATTTAATGGATTAGAATAAGTGTTATTCACCCAACTATCCAAGAGTTGCATGTGATGTAATTGGAAAATATTTCCTACCTAAATAATCAAATTTTGAGTGATCAGCCAAAGCTGACTCAAAGCTAGGTGAAATATGGATCTTAGCCCACTAGGAAATCTTATGATAGGATTTTCTGAGCCAATGATGAGGGTCATTGATTTGAATAAAATAGTGGGAGCATATTTAATTAAAGACCTTGTTAAATATGTTTATGACATGATACTTATACTTTACATATTTCTGTTGATAGATAACCATGGCAACAAATACTACAAATAACTTGTCATTGGGATTAGTCCTTAAGAAGGACAAATTGTTTGGAACTAACTTTCTAGACTAGTACAGGAATTTGAGGATTGTCCTCAAGCACGAGAAAAAGTAATATGAAAGGTATGCTTATAAGAAACATTAAGATGATACCTTAGACGTCAGCTGTCTCATGCTGGTTAGCATGAACTCTGAGCTTCAGAAGTAACATGAGAAAATGGATGTATACGATATGATCATACACCTGAAAAGGCTCTATCAAGAGCAAGCAAGGGATCAAAGGTACGAAGTCTCAAAGGCACTATTTTAGTGCAAACCGATAGAGGATAGCCCTGTTGATATTCAAGTGCTTAAAATAACTCGGTACATTGAGAACCTGGAAAGGCTTGGTTTCTTTTTGGGTTAAAAGTTGGCCACTGACTTAGTCTTGTAATCATTGTCGAAAAGTTATAGTCAATTTATCATGAACTATAACATGAACAAAATTGACAACACTCTGCTAGAGCTATTAAGCATATTGAGAACTGCTGAGCAAAACTTAAACAAAGGAAAGGGAAAGGCCATTATGAAGGTCCAAAAGGATAAGGGCAAAAAGTAGCTGAAGAAACCAAGGACAAATGGAAGGGCAAGGGTAAGGAAAAATCGAAGCCCAGCACTTCTGGCTTGAAACTTGTGGGCGAAGTGGCTGAGGAAGGTTTGTGCTTCCACTTTGGTCGAACCGAACATTGGAAGAGGAACTGAGCCCAGTACCTGGAAGCACTCAAGAAGAAGAAGTGAAGTGAGACTTCTACTTCGGGTATCTTTGTTATAGAAGTCTATTTATCTACTTCTACATCTTGGATATTAGATACTGGATGTGGGTCTCACATTTGTGTAAATATGCAAGATCTCAAAAGGAGTAGGCTTTTGGCAAAGGGTGAAGTCGACTTACAAGTTGGAAATGGACCAAAAGTTGCTACTTTAGTCGTAGGGACTTATTTATTAGCTTTGCCCACTGGGCTTGTTATTGAGTTAGAGAACTGTTATTTTGTTACTGCTATTAGTAGGAATATCATTTTTGTTTCTTGTTTGGACAAGAAAGGTTTTACTTTTATAATAAAGGACAAAAAAATTTCTATTTATTTGAATGATATTTTTTATGGTAGTGCACAACTGAGTAATGGACTGTATGCCCTCGATCTCGAAATGGCCGTCTATAACACAAATACTAAGAGGTTCAAATCAAATGATATGAACCCAACTTATCTCTTGATTATTGTTTGGGCCACATAAATGAGAAACGCATCTCCAAACTCCATAAAGATGGATTCTTGGACTCATTTGATTTAGAATTATATGAGATATATGAGCTTTGTTTATTGGGGAAGATGACTAACGCCTCATTCATTGGACAAGGTGAAAGGGCTAGTGATCTTTTGGGTCTCATACATAGTGATGTATGTGGATCCCTAAACACACTGGCTAGAGATGGTTTTCAATACTTCATTACATTTACTGATGATTTCAATAGATATAGGTTTGTGTATCGCATGAAACACAAATCAGAATCCTTTGAAAAATTCAAGGAATTCAAGAATGAGGTACAAAACCTACTTGGCAAGAGTATTAAAGTCCTTCGATCATATCGAGGTAGTGAATACGTAAGCCAAAAATTTGATGATCATCTGAAAAAGTGTGTGATAATATCTCAACTTACTCTTCCTGGAATACCATAATGGAATGGTGTTTCTGAAAGGAGAAACTAGACCTTGTTGGATATGGTTCGATCCATGATGAGTCATGCAGACCTTCCAGGCTCCTTCTGGGGACGTGCTCTCTTAACAGCAGGTTTTACACTTAATTGTGTTCCATCAAAGACGGTTCAAAAGATACCATATGAGATATAGACTAGGAGATGGCCCAGTATGTCTTTCATGAAGATTTGGGGTTACGAAGTGTTTGTCCCTTAATAGGCCATAAGTACACGGATCGAACAAGTAATATAGTGAAAAATAAGATATCATTCCCACGAGGATAAGGATTCTTCCAAAGCTAAATATCAACCAATAGCTTAAGTAATTCTATTCAAGAACATAAAAATAGAGAAAATCATATAAACTAAAGACTGAAAAGCGATAAATTGAAACTAAAGATAATGGATAAAAATTAGGGAATCCTTCTTCACCTTCTACTTCAATTGGTAATACGCAATCCTCTTAATCAACATAAATGAATTATTTAGTTAGCTTAAGAATCTAATTTAGTTAAAAGCTTATGTCTGGGTTAATCAATCATGCTTCAATTGCCTAACTCATTATGTTTCCATGAGAGCTAACACAAAATCCACTCATTAAGGTCTATTCTCAAACACCAGCTATGCATGGCTAAGAGGTATATTTCTATCCCATTAGAAAATCAACATATCCCCTCCATGAGAATGAAATCGAATATGCATCAACCATACATATGATCTCAAACCCAAATTCTTATGTCTAGGTTCATCAGATTTCAACAAATCATTTAAAAGCTTATCAAACAATCAAGAGCATTAAGAACTATATGATTGAATAAAACCAAACATCTATATGAACTCAAAGAAGTACAAAATTATTCAATATTCATAAAAGGATCTAAAGTAATCCCTAATATAGCTGAGCTACTCATTGAACACGAAAATATACATCAAAAACCATGTTCATGATACAAGGCAGAGAAGGAAAAAGAGGGAAAAGAGAAGGAAGCTCATAGATGTGATCTTTGATGCTTGAATCCTCCTCCATGAGGAAGATGGCCTCTAACCTTAGCTCCCTTAGCCTCCTCTCAGCCTCCAACATGAAAATCGAGCGCAGCTTCTCTAAACCTAAAAAGCTCTTCTTACAAAAATTAATGAAACAATATTTATAAGTTCAGAAAATAGAGTCACGCTGTGGCATTAACATGCCTATGCCTCAGAGCGTATCAATTTAGGTCACCAACACTGCGACGTACACTTCTTTACACCGCGGCGCTTAAGCCTCGTGTTCAATATACTGAAGTAGGGGATGCACTATGCCATGGCATAAACATGCATGCACTGCGACGTGAGCTGTTGAACTTCAGACTTGGCTTTCTCTTTCACTTTTGATCCATATCCTCCAAATTTCTGCTTGTTTGGAGCTCTTCCTAAAATAGAGAAATCTTCAAGTCAATAACAATTGCAATTTCACTTAATCGCTTACAAAATATGCACAATTTGCTCAAAACCATATAGGAAGATATCCAAATTGAATTTGACAAATATAATCCTCAAATGTTCGATATATGCATCATAACAAGGACTAAGCATTCTTTATAGCACAGATATAGGAGGAAAAACTACATTCAATGGAGTTATCATACCCCCAAACTTATATTTTTGCTAGTCCTTGAGCAAAACAAAGTATGACTAAGTAAATCTGCTTAACAATTTATGCTTAACATATATTCAGCAAATATTATAATTTCAATTTTTCTTTTTAAACCACAACCATTGCATAATGATTATATAGCCCTCAGAAAGTACTAATGCCTCATAATCAGCTCCACACATACACAATCCTTAACATGCTAACAATCCAGGCATCCTTTCATGCATTTCACATTTTCCACAAACATGCAAGATTAACTTTTCCTAGTCAAGTCATACTTATTCAGATAAGTCTATGAGCATACATATATATGAATCAAGAATCCATAAAATTAATCCTAAACTCTCTCTCCACTAATATAAACTAAACACAATTGAGGATCAAAAGGGACTTTAACAGCTTGTAATATAAGGCCAATGGGTATGGGCGTAAGAATAAACAGGGAAAGGATACAATATAAATATTGAGAAACATAAACATGTTATTTCAAGATTTGGCCTCCAACTGATACTATCAGGGTATTCAACAGTGAAAGAAGAAAACTCGCCAGAATCATTTAATGTTTTTCTTCATTTTTATTTTCTTAAGTCATTCCTTTCTTTTCTTTTCTTTTCTTTTTCTTTTTTTCTTTTTTTTTAATTTTTGCAAAGCAATGCTTTTTTTTTTCTTTGACTGCATCTGGTTCCTTCAGGCTCATTTTGTATTGAATATGCATTAATACCCTTAATCATTAGACCCACTTCAAGAAATAACATATTATGTACTCAACAAACAATGACGGTAGGAAGAAAATGCAATGCTTTCACATACATTAGAACGGTTACAGATTAACGAATACAATGGTGGTGAAAAACAAATAAGGCTAAACAATTATAAAACTTCAAAAAGGAACCTATGGATATCATCATGTCTGGGTAAGCTTTTAAAGCTCAATCGGTCCAAACAATGTCCTAATCATTTTCTCAATCATGCACAATCCAGGATTTCGCCTCAAGAGAGTTTAAAAACAATTTCAAAGGTAATTGAAACTCTACATGTACATCCATAAACTTTCTCTAAACATGCACTCTTATCATTTTTAAAGTTACACGTGCATACAAGGGGGATGTAAATCATACATAAAAAATAACTAAATTGTTTCACATGCTTCATGATCACAAATGGTTTCACTGAAAAGGGGGCAAATAGTAACCTTTCATATCATTGGACAACCAAAATAACACCAGCAATTAGCAACATGTCATGCATTCAAATAGATCCAATTTTTTCAATTCAAGCATGCATAACATCATGTGCATAATGTTAAAAATTGAAATTTTTTTCTTAAAACCCATCAGTAATAGCCAAAGCAATATAAAAACATGATAATGTGGTGGCTATCATTACTACATACAGTAAACATCATTACATGTTATACATTCAACATTATATATCCAAAACATGTAATAATACTCCCCCAAACCAAAGTGAGATAGCTTCCTCACTGTACATGGCACATAGGGTACCTAAACCTCTCAAAAATATTTACATTATTAGTTTGAGCATACTAAATATGGAAAAACATGAAAAATTGCTAAAATATGTACAATACAGGGTTTAATGCCGCGATATGAACCTTCCTGCGCTACGGCGTGTAGCTCGCGAGTGCCAAAACCTGATATGGCAGAAAAATCATACTTGCGTTTCGACATGAAGCTTCTTGTGCCGTGACGTGAGAGATCAGTTTGCAAAATTCTGCAGTAAAATCAGTTCTGTTACCAATTCTGCTTCCCTTAGGTCTCTAGCACCTGCAAAACTTGTCTAGATAGTTAAAATATAGTATGTACAACCAAAATATATTAAAACTACAAAATCAACATACTGCCTATTTAATGCAAAAAATAAAGACAAAAAAGACATAAACTTGGGTTCCCTCCCAAGAAGGGCCTGATTTCCAGTCTCGGCAAGACTTTGTCAAAATTATTTGTGCGGATGAGTGGTCTTCTTATACTTGATTGAAAGTTTTCCTTTTGAAGAGTCACGAACTCCTGTAAGGGCCTCGTATGATTATGATCATCCACCATTATTATTATACTTAAAACAAAACATAATGAAAACTTAAATAAAAATGAACAATACAAAACTTGAATTAGAACTACATAAGCTTATTGTCAATATTAGCAATACAAAAATTAACCGTTATCCTTGACAATGGCGCTAAAAACTTGTTTGTCCCTTAATAGGCCGCAAGTGCACAGATCGAACAAGTAATATAGTAAAAAATAGGATATCATTCCCATAAGGATAAGGATACTTCCAAAGCTAAATATCAACCAATAACTTAAGTAATTCTATTCAAGAACATAAAAATAGGGAAAAACATATAAACTAAAGACTGAAAAGCAAAAATTGAAATTAAAGATAATGGATAGAGATTAGGGAATCCTTCTTCACCTCTTACTTCAATTGGTAATATACAATCCTCTTAATCAACATAAATTAATTGTTTATTTAGCTGAGAATATAATTTAGTTAAAAACCTATGTCTAAGTGAATCAACCATGCTTTAATTGCCCAACTCACTATGTTTCCATGAGAGCTAACACAAAATCCACTCATTAAGGTCTATTCTCAAACACCTGCTATACATGGATAAGAGGTATATTTCTATCCCATTAACGAATTAACTTATCCCCTCCATGAGAATGAAATTGAACATGCATCAACCATACATATGATCTCAAATCTAAATTCTTATGTCTAAGTTCATCAGATTTCAACAAATCACTTAAAAGTTGATCAAACAATCAAGAGCATTAAGAACTATATGATTGAACAAAACCAAACATGTATATCAACTCAAAGAAGTACAAAATTATTCAATATTCATAAAAGGATCCAAAGTAATCCCTAATACAACTGAGCTACTCATTGAACATGAAAATATACATCAAAAACCATGTTCATGATACAAGGGAGAGAAGGAAGACGAGGAAATAGAAAAGGAAGCTCATAAATGTGATCTTTGTTGCTTGAATCCTCCTCCATGAGGAAGATGGCCTCCAACCTTAGCTCCCCTAGCCTCCTCTCAGCCTCCTCTCAGCCTCCAACGTGTAAACCGAGCACAGCTTCTCTAAACCTAAAATGTTGTTCTTACAAAAATTAATGAAACGGTATTTATAAGCTCAGAAAATAGAGTCACGTCACGACATTAACATGCCTACGTCGTGGTGCGTATCAATTTAGGTCACTAACACCACGGCATACACTCATTTGCATCGCGGTACTCAAGCCTTGGGTTCAATATACTGAAGCAGGGGATGCACCACGCCGCAGCCTAAACATGCATGCGCCGCGGCATGAGCTGCTGAACTTCACACTTGACTTTTTCTTTCACTTTTGATCTGTATCCTCCAAATTTCTACTTGTTTGGATCCCTTCTTAAAATAGAGAAATCTCCAAGTCAATAACAATTGCAATTTCACTTAATCACTTACAAAATATGCACAATTTGCTCAAAACCATTTAGGAAGATATCCAAATTGAATTTGACAAATATAATCCTCAAATCTTCCATATATGCATCATAACAAGGAGTAAGTATTCTTTATAGCATAAATATAGGGCACAAATAACTACATTCAATGGAGTTATCACAAGGCTTATGTGAAATATCAAGTTTCTAATAAGCTTGGTCCCAAATCAGATAAATGCTTCTTTGTGGAGTATCCCAATGAAACCAAAGGGTACTATTTCTATAATCCTACCGAGGGCAAAGTGTTTGTCGCACAGACTGCTGTGTTTCTAGAAAAGGAGTTTATCTCCAAAGGAACCAGTGGGAAGAAAATAGAACTTGAAGAAATTCAAAGTTCACAGAGTAGAAACAAACTAATGGTGGAATTAGAGCAGCCTCCACAAAACATTGTGGAACAACAACCTGCTCTAGTAGCATAAGACCTGCGTAGGTCTAACAGGATATGTCATCAACCAGAGAGATATGGATTTTTCATGACCCAACAAGGTGACGTATTACTCTTGGATCAAGATGATCCTGCAACTTACTAGGAAGCCATTATGGGCCCAGAATATGAGAAATGGCTTAAGGCCATGAGATCTAAAATGGAATCCATGTATGCTAACCAAGTTTGGACCTTGGTTGACCCACCTGAAGGGGTAAAACCCATTGGGCGGAAATGGGTTTTCAAAAAGAACTGACATAGATGGTAATGTGCATACCTTTAAGGCACGGTTGGTGGCTAAGGGTTTCAAGCAAATTCATAGTGGAGACTATGATGAGACTTTTTTCCCAGTTGTGATGCTTAAATCTATTCGGATCTTGCTTGCTATTGCAACATACCATAATTATGAAATCTGGAAAAAAGATATCAAAACTGCTTTCCTTATTAGAAATCTTCTCGAGGATATGTACATGACACAACTAAGGTTTTTGCCATTCCAAAGGATGCCGGAAAGGTGTGCAACTTGCAATGATCTATTTATAGATTGAAGTAAGCTTCCAGAAGCTAGAATCTTCATTTTGATGATACAGGAAAACAATTTGGTTTCATCAAGAATGAAGAAGAATCTTGTGCCTACAAGAAGGTTAGTGGGAGCACAATTGTCTTTCTGGTGTTGTATATAGATGACATACTACCCATCAGAAATAACAACCCTACCTTACAGTCTGTAAAGACTTAGTTAAGGAAATGCTTTTCTATGAGGTTCTTGGGCAAAACCACCTATGTATTAGGTATTAGGATCTATAGAGATAGATCGCAGAGACTGCTTAGCCTAAGTCAGAGTACATACAAAGACAAAGTGTTAAACAGGTTTAATATGCATGAATCCAAGAAAGGACTCTTGCCTATGTCACATGGTGTAAGCCTATCTAAGGCTCAATCCCCTTCCACCCAGGATGAGAGAGATCGCATGATCAAGATTCCATATGCATCTGCAATTGGATCTATCATGTATGTCATGTTATATACTCGACCAGACATCTCGTATACTTTAAGCATAACGAGCATATACCAATTTGATCTTGGTGAGAGTCACTAGACTGCTGTCAAGAACATCCTTAAGTACTTAAGAAGGACTAAGGATTCGTACTTGGTATATGGAGCCGAGGAAGAGCTAGTTGTAAAGAGTTACACGAATGTCAGCTTCTAGATCGATAAGGACAACTTCAAATCGCAATCAGGTTTTGTTTTTCTTCTAAATAGTGGGGATGTGAGCTAGAAGATCTTGAAGCAGGAGATAGTCACTGATTCTACCACAAAGGCTGAGTATATTGCTGCCTCCAACACAGCAAAGTAGGCCATTTGGATCAGGAAGTTCATCACTGAGCTTAGTGTAGTTCCTACCATTGTGGACCCAGCGGATCTTTATTGTGACAATAATGGAGCCATTGCACAAGCTAAGGAGCCTAGATCTTGTAACATCCCGAAAATTTATTATTTTGTTAAAAACGATCATTTTATAATATTTGTAATTTTTAAGAATTTTTGTGGAATTTTCTGGAGATGATGAATATTTTAATATATTCTTCGTTTTATGTGTGTGTCTTTGAGAGGAGCCGGAGAATAGAATATTTTCCCGAAGTCGTAAACCTTGGACCGTTAACGTGTCAACGGGGATCTTACTAAACCCGAGTCCCAGCACACATTACGAGGTCTACATTTTTGAGGTTTTATCTGCTAGTGTAATAAATCATCTGTCAGAGGTATTTAATCAATGAGACAAGCTTACTATGCACTTCGTAGAGAAGCGTGCGAAGCTTCTCAAGGAAGCTTCTTTGAATCATTTTTTTATTATTTCTCTCTCCTCCTATTTTTGTGCTTTGCGCACATTTGAATTAAGGGGCTTAATTCATTCTCGCACTCCACACATTTTCCTCCTCCCGTACGTAGCACTCATCTTTCTCTCTTTCCATTTCTCCTTCCATCGGCACCATCCACCCACCTTCATATTTTCATCCTCCAATACCGTCACACTCCAAGCACCATTTCGTGTTTGGAGAAGCACCACACCTGAGGGAATCATCTTCAAAGTCCTACGTTTTCTTCATCCTCTTTTCCTCCACGGTTGAAGCTTAAAGGTTGGAACTTTAAGGTAAAGTCCTTAGCTTTTTCCTCATCTCTCCTCATTTTCGTAACCCACTGTCATTTTGATGACCATGGGTATCCATTTCAACACTTGATTCTCGATTTTGGTGAGCTTGAATATTCAAGGATCTCTCGGGAGCCGAAAATATAATTTCTGACCAAAAGGAGCAGCCTTTCTTTGTGCTTCTCTAAGGTAAGAGGAAGACACTCCTCCTCAACCTCTCTTAGCATTTAGGAACGTCTGTGATTTTGTTGAGGGTCTTTCTGCTTTTGTATGTTGTTTGTATGGTATATGTGTTATTTGATTGTTTGAGTTTTGAATGTACATATATATAAATGATAACTGGATATATTAGAATGTGTAATATTGAAGGGAATGAGTTCCGAGTGATTTTCGGATAGTTACGGTGTTGAGCCCAGGATTTGGAAACTTAATGTGGAAAACTAGCAATAGTAAGAAATTTGGCCAAACTCGTCGAATATAATGCCTTGATCTTTTGGTGATATGTCAAAATCCGTCGAATGAAGATTTCTGACCATTTTCGTCGAATGATAAAATCCGTCGAGTAAGGACCCATGGCCAAACCTGTCGAACATGATCACCTAATCTCTTAGTAAAATGTTAAAATCCGTCGAGTAAGGACCCATGGCCAAACCTGTCGAACATGATAACCTAAAACCTGTCGAACGTGATAACCTAAAACCTGTCGAACGTGATAACCTAAAACCTGTCGAACGTGATAACCTAATTACTTAGTAAAATGTTGAAATCCGTCGAGTTTAGACTCCTGACCCTTTTCGTCGAATGTCAAACTCGTCGAATTTAGATTTCTGACCAGTAAACACAATGTCAATATCCGTCGAGTATGAACCTCGATCATGCCCATCGAGATTGATCTTCCGACCACAAACCCGTCGAATAAAGTCCCTGGACACTTACAAGAAAATGACCCAAAGTCAATAATCGTCGAATTTGAGAGACAATGCCTGTCGAGTAGATGCATTTCTCCCGACCGTCGAAATTAGAGATTTCGACCAGTGTTCGCTCGCTCGACACTTGGGAGATTTTCTCCAACGTCGACACCTATACCCGTCGAATTGAGGTTGTTGTTTGACCATCTGGAGGGTTCGACGCTTTGATCTTCGTCCGACAAAACCCCCACCCGACGAAAAATGATTTCTTCGTCCGACGTAACCCCATCCGACAAAAAATGATTTCTTGCCAATCCTATTATAAAATGTGTTTCCCATTCTTTCCTCCTCCTGTTACATTATTCTTCGTCGAATGGCAACTTCAATCATTCATAAAACGTAGTCTCTGTCGAATTCAAACGTATACTTATCACCCAACACCTAGTAATTGAAATCTGTGACTCAATTTGTGATTCCGACCGTGTAGTTTCTTGGACCCAAAACCTTGGGACTAATAGAGGAATATTGATCATAAATAAATGGGATGACTAGAAATTACTTAGGGATGCATAAACAGGGAAGAACATGAGAGTGTGAGATTATGAGATCTTAGAATAACCTTCTAAGGGCATATGAATAAATTACCTAAGAGGAATTAAGTTAACTAAGAGAATTCCTTTAGAGACAAACCCTGTAAGTAAAGCTAAACCTAAGCAAGAACTCATAATACGTTTTGAAAAGGGTATTGATCTATTTAATGACAATATTATGCTATTGTGGGTCCATGTGAGAGACCATTGACTGTATTAATTCTTACTTTGGCAAATTGATATATGATGGAATAGTATGTGATAATGATCATACATGATTATGCATAGAGTCTCGATGCATTGTGATTTGTCCGTTGACTGTCGTAAGGCCTAGTTGCCTAGGAGTTGAACACACCTTAGTGCAGTGCGAATAGACAAGTGGGGTCCCGTAGTTGGCCTTGAGGGCGTTGGGGCGCGGGTGTTTCACAGAAGGGCGTGGTAGCCCCTCCGGGCCGTGAGACAAACCGATGCAAACGCACCGACGATCCCGATCTGGCCCAGCCACATCCTATATCGAGATCTTGTGAGAATGCTTTAACTTGTATAAAGCCTTGTTGCGCAAAATGACTGATTATTTTCTGGAAAGCACTTGTTTTTATGGCTGACGAGATACTTGGCATGTCTCCCTGATCATTCTCTCCGAGTATTTTGTGTCTAGCTCCATGGAGTAGGATCTTGGTTATTGAGGGCTCATGTGTATAGGGTCCGTGCATTATTTGCATTTATCATTATTATGGTCTGGCATTGATATATTGTTGATATACCTATATTTGCTGGAACCGTATCTGCTGATTCATAACCGCTTCTTGAATGTCTATTACTATTACTTGTTGTTGTAAATGCTATGTGGGCGCTTTCTTGTAGTTTGGTTTCTTGATGCTATAATTGGTAATGATGGAAGGATGTCTTACCTCTTTTTCCTTCCTGTCTCTCCATTTCTGTTTATCTCGTACATTGCGTCTCATCGAAGACAACCGTGAGGAACCTAAGCTCCCAACTTCCCTGGTTTTTGGCCTTACCTTGACCGACGACCACGAAGACTATGGAGCCCCGTATGCACGATTTTTGGGAGATGTACGTCGACTTTCTTAGGAGGGCCGAGTGCTTTGGTATATCAACTATAGTTCGAACGCCGTGTCTACACGGGAGATGTTTCGATATCACTAGCCCGGAGACGCCACGAACCACTGTCTTCACCGTTTGTATCATCGCCCTACGTTTGGAGTTTCAGCTACCGATACGCGAGATGTGGGGCGATCGTTACTTCACTCCGAGAGAGGACTCTTTTCGTTCTACAGCTCGGGCCCCGTCCCGTGTCTCTGCTATTCCTATGGTGATTTCCTCTGATGATGAGGAAGACCCTGAGGAAGATCCCGAGGAAGTCCCTGAGGACGACCCCGAAGAGGACCCTGAAGAGGATCCTGACACGATTCCTCCTCACTTGAGGGATTGATGTTACTCGTAGCTACTGAAGGCTACCAGTATTTTATTTTGGGGGCTCGATGTTTTGTTTGTAGTGGGCTCGTAAATTCTGATACCGTGGGTATGTGTATGTAATACTTTGGGGCGTATAGTTTTGCTTTTTGATGTACCAGGCTTGTAACTAAATGTTTTGGTAAACTTATATATATATATATATATATATATATATATGATGATGCAAATATTAATTCCTATGCATGTTTTACTTCTGTTTGATCTTTTATCTCCATTGATGTCTCGTCAACATGGTTACTAATTAAAAAAAGAAAAAAAAAGTACATATATAACATAACCGCCAAATTAAAATACCCAACTATAATCTAGTGAATATACGCGTCTTATTAAAATGGACCGGGTCTCAACTCACCTAACTTTATTTCCGCATTGTAATCGACCATGTGACGTCCCCTGGGAAGAGGGGCGTTACAGATCTCACCAATGATCTAAACATATACTTAGGCACTTCCATCTCATTCGTGAGATCATCGATAGAGGAGATGTAAAGATATGCAGAGTACCAACAGATGACAATATTGTTAATCCACTGACAAAGCCTCTTGTGTAGCAAAAGCATGAAGGTCATACTAGATCTTTAGGCATTAGACATATGCCTGATTGGCTCTAGTGCAAGTGGGAGATTGTCGGTGTATGCCCTAGAGGCCAATTTATTTTGACCATATTTACATATATTGTATTATGCTATTTATTTAATACATTAGGCATTTCATTTATTGTGTTGTTTATTATAAACATTATAAAGTCCTTAGAATAGTAAGTTTAATGCCATAGGACATCAAGTAGATGACTTGATAGTGAGATCCTATTGAAATTAGAACACTATTCTTAAATGTCCCAATTCAAGTATTATTTTTAATTAGGACAACAATAATGCATTGAGACTAGTATGTGCGTAGACTGATAGCCACGTCTCACGGGTCATGGATATGAGATATCAAGTCTTCACATAGATACATATTAGAGTAATGATGTATTGGACTAACCTACCATGAGAACGCTACATGGATCATTGCGTGAGTGTCATAAGCGATTCTCAAAGTGATAATGGTATATGTGGTCATTTGACTTGAAATCACTACGATTCCAACATGAGGAGTGTTTTGTTTTAATGCCATCAAACATCATCTGTAACAATGTGATTATAAAGTTAGTTATTGGATATCCTGCGAATCATGCAGAGGGATATGAGTGACCTAGATGGGATTTATCCCTCTTACATAACATGCTCAATTGAGTAAATATACGATATTGATCTCATTTGTTTTTACTAAGTCTACTCGAGTATTAGGAAACAAAAGATTGAACAATACAAGGGTGACATATTACTTGCCTTGTGTTCAATTTATATATCTGGATAAAGGGAGTAAAATATACTGAAACATTGGTCATGGAAAGGTTATGTCAAATCACTAACATTCTCATTACTTGGGTAGTTGTGATATGTTGCTAGGTACTACTCACTACTTGTAATATTAAAATTAGATTTTAATATTAGTGCTAACGTCATGAGAACCTGCAGGGTCACACACTTAGAACATATTAAGTTGGAGCAATTAGAATCCAAGTTAGACTAGGGTTCTATCGGGGGGCCAAACTCATAATAGATGAGTCCAAGGTTACACTACTAAACCTACTGCTACTCTCACTCGCATAAGGCAGCCACTAATGTAAATAGTACTGCTAAGGGGCTGTCAAGGACATCAGTTGCAACCCTAGCCGCACCCTAACAGAAACATTGAGTGAAAGAGTGATAAGTTTCTCTTCTCTTCACAACTAGCACTATGCAGGAGACGTGAGACTCCAAGATCGCAGACGTTGGATGTTTGTGAGTCTGTTCGTGTGGACAACGTAGAGGCACCATCGTTACTTTGGTGCTTGTGATTTATTTGATCATTTTTCGTCTGTCTTCAAGAAGTAAACTCAAAAATCACGTTTCATGGCTCTTCTTTTCGCATAGATCCTTGGTGGGAATCCATTTTTCATCGTGCTTTTGTTCATGGATTTCCAAATAGTATGGCCAAGTACTATGCCTTATTGGACCATAAAATGGCACTTCTCCCAATTAAGCACTAAGTTTGTCTCCTCACACCTTTGAAGCGCAAGGGCCAAATTATGAAGACACTCATCAAAGGAATCACCAAAGACCGAGAAGTTATCCATGAAAATCTCTAAACATTTTTCCACCGTGTCAGTGAAGATAGCCATCATACATCTCTGAAAGGTCACTAGGGTATTGCACAAACCAAAGGGCATCCTTCTAAAAGCATAGGTACCATATGGGCAAGTGAAAGTAGTTTTCTCTTTATCATCTAGGGTAATAGCAATCTGATTATACCCGAGTACCCATAGGGGAAACAGTAAAAAGCATAACTTGCTAACCTATCTAGCATCTGATCAATAAATGGTAATAGGAAATGATCCTTCCAAGTTGCAGTGTTAAGCTTCCTATAATCCATGCAAATGCGTCATCTTGTGACTGTCCTGGTGGGGATCAAATCATTGTTTTCATTGGGAACCACTGTCATTCCACCCTTCTTAGGCACACACTAAACTAGGCTCACCCATTTGCTATCAGAGATAGGGTATATAATGCCCGCATCTAGCCATTTGATAGTTTCCTTATTGATCACCTCCTTCATGATAGGGTTGAGATGCCTTTGATGTTCAATGGTTAGCTTGTGATCAACTTCCAACAAAATTTTGTGCAAGCAAATAGTAGGGCTAATACCTCTGATGTCTACAATAGTCCACCCCAAAGCCCTTTTTGTACACCCTAAGCACTCTCAACAACTTGGATTCCCGCTTCGTTGACAAAGATGAAAAAATTATAAATGGCAATGTAGAAGATTCCCCCAAGTATGAATACCGTAAGTGATTAGGCAATGGCTTGAGCTCTAACTTAGGTGGAGTGACTATAGAAGGCTAAAAAATAGGCTTGTAAGAAGATATGTTCAATGGTTCAAAGCCTGGATTCCTAAAAAACTTAGCAAAAGAGTCAAGTAGCTTAATACATTCCATAACATCATCCCTATCTATATGCTCATATATGGATGTCAAAGATAAAGCAAGGGAATTATCAGTAAAACTAGTATGAAATACATTATTAACTACTTGATCAATCATGCCTATGTAAGAGCATTCTTCATGATCATTTGGAAATTTCATGGCTTTGTAAATATTAAAAGTTACATTTTCCTCATTGACTTGCATAATAAGTTCACCTTTTTGTATATCAATCATAGTTTTACCAGTAGCCAAGAAATGCCTCCCAAAAATCAATGGTACATTACGGTCCTCCTCCATGTTTAGGATGATGAAATCAACTAGGAAAATGAACTTTTTCACCTTGACCAAGACATATTTTATGACACCCTTTGAATAAGTATGGGAATGGTCGGCTAATTACAAAGTAACTTAAATTGGCTTCACCTCCCTCAAACCAAGTAGTTGGAAGATGGATAGTGGCATCAAGTTTATGCTTGCCCCTAGGTCTCACAAAGCTTTACCAAAAAATTGACTACCAATGGGGCATGGAATGGTGAAGCTTCCGAGGCCTTTCAACTTAGGAGGTAGCATGTTTTGTAAGATGGCACTACACTCCTCTGTGAGAGCCGCAATCTCATAATCCTTAAACCGTCTCTTCTTGGACAAGATGTCCTTCATAAACTTCACATAATTAGGCATTTGTTCTAAAGTCTCAGCAAATGGTATGTTAATGTGAAGTTTCTTGAAAATCTCCAAAAGCTTTTGAAATTGAGCATCCAATTTCTGTTTAGCTAGCCGGTTGGGGAAAGGTAGAGGTGGTGTATAAGGTTTGTCCTCCTTTTTCTTGTCCTCAACCTTCCTCTTGGCAATTTCTTCATTCTTTTCATCCTCATTTCTCATAACCACTTCATCTTTTGTCTCCTCAACATCTTCTTCATATTGCTTAGTCTTAGGATTCCCTTCAATTTCCTTCCCACTCCTTAATGATATGGCCTTACAATTTGTTGATGGTGTCACTTGGAAAAGTCCTTGGAGGCATATTATTCAGAGCTTAGGCAAGTTGGCCAACTTGAGTCTTGAGATTCCTTAAGGAAACTGCTTGGCTTTGCATCAAAGCATCATTGGAGGCTAGCCTGGAATCAGTTTTAGTCATGTAGTCTTGTTGGCTAGTCATGAATTAAACAAGCATCTTCTCTAAGTTGGAAGTTAAAGTTGATGTTGAAGGTTTGGCTTAAGGGGAACTCTGTTGTTGAAAATCAGGAAGAATACAGGGTGCTTCTTTAGGCTAAAAAGAAGAAGAACCTTGAGAATTTCCACCCTAAGAAAGATTAGGATGGTTCCACTAACTTGGGTTGTAAGTGTTACCAAAGGCATTATTGTGACTTGGTTGACAGAATTGATTGTATATTACACACTTTCTAGGCTAACTGTGCAATTTGCAGTTGAGTGAAGGTCCCCACAATGGTCACAAGTTTCAGCTGAGTTGTTGGCTCTACTTGGCACTGAATTGACTATCATGGTGTCAAGCTTCTTAGAAAATGCTGCCACTTGAGCTGAAAAGGATGTGAGAGCTTTAACTTCATGTATACTGGCTGCCATTCTCCTAGGAGTAACCCTCTCTGAAGGCCACTGGTAATTGTTGGTGGCCATCTCCTTAAGAAGATTATAGGCAACATCAATAAATTTACTCATGATAGTGCCACCTGTCGCTACATCAATAGTAGCTCTAATATTTCCTAACAGCCCATTTATAGAAGGTTTATACTTGCAGCCACTTCAGAATGCCATAGTGAGGGCATATTCGGATGAGATCCTTATACTTGTCCCAAGCTTCATAAAGTGACTTAGAGTCATACTGCATAAATGAAGTGATATCATTGCGCATGTTTGCTATCTTCGTCAGAGGGAAATACTTGGCAAGGAACTTTTGAGCTACAATGTAACACCCTCCATAGGGCGTCACATTTTTTAAATAAAACATAAAACCAAATTAAATCATTTTATAAAAGCTTTGAATTCTAAAAGATAAATTTTAAAGATTTTTTTTTTAATTTGCGGAAATATAAACTTACCAAAAATTATAAGTAAAACAGAAATTTAAATTAAATTGATTAATACACATATTATATATACCACAAAATATTCAACAACAATTTAAAACATAACATTTACAGACTCAGAGAAACAGTAGCAAACCCAATGAAGGTTACTACTAATAGCACGATAACAACACTAACGAGAAAAAAACCCAACCTACATGTCCTGCTTCTTCACCAACTGCATCCTATTGAAGTCTGGAAGACCACTCCTTGACGTCGTCACCGTCTTCAGAATATTGTCTCCCATAGCTTTAAGAATGTGCTCCGCCTACTATACAAATTTAACGAATACAAACACAACAAGTAATACAGTAAAGAGGTGAGATCCCCTTTCACCAATACCAGATTGGTAGCAAAGAATGATTTGAATGACAAGGTCATTCCATACACACAGATATCACAAATTTAGTCATGTTATCAATTTACAATTAATTCTAATAAGCATATATTGTAATTAAATAAATAGCAATAACATTATCAGGATAGATATAACAATTCATACCATATAAAATGCCATAACAGTAAATCATAATAATATAAAATAAAGATTAAATACAATAACAATATATAATATCACAAATAAAAGATCACAAATAAAAGATCACCAATAAATAAAAATAATGTACCACATATAGACATATGCAATATGACACGATCCTACTCCATGGAGCTACAACACACACATCAATATCAGAGAAAATGATCTGAAAGTTCTAATAATACTGCCCAGCCAGCTATTGCACTGTCCACCCTTTGTGTCTATAGCTTGACTACCCCAACCAGCTATTGCACTGTCAACACTTTGTGTCTATAACTGATCGTTGTGATTGCTATTGCAGTTGTCAATACTTTGTGTCTATAGCCCACTAAAACACCATGGCGTAGTACACAGTCACAACATCGTGTAACTACAGGCAGTAAAAATAGTCCTCTCAAATCTCGATTAAGTATAGTGCTTGTCGAGAACACTAGTGTGTTACCACGTACCACGGCCCAGAAGAGCAACCAACTGTCCACAAATGGAATTATGCACACTAATGTCTCCAAGTTCATTCAAAATTGAACCACACTACGCTTATCGCACCGACAATACGATGTGATTCACCTCATCAATCAATCCACCAAAATTGGCATTAACTCAATGCATGATCAAAAATAAGAAATTACCAAAATACCCTCAATGGTATAAAATATGCGTATTTACGCAAATGCCCTCATAGCATATAAAAATTTGCCCTCATGGCTTGCCCTCATGGCAAAAAAATATACAAGATAAGTCCCACCGGACAAATCTTGTTTCAAAGCCTCAGACGGGTTCACATTTTCCCGACAAAGAAAGATATACAAGATGGGTCAATCGCGTAGAAATTTTATTGCATTTTCACAATTCCGTCGTTTTTATAATCGTTTATAAATCGCATAAATTTATTATTATTTTTATCTTCTAAATAAATGTCAAATTTATTGTATTATTTAAATTCATTAAATCATTGTTTTAGATAATGGTTTGGAAATAATTTTAGAAATCATCATTGCTTGGCTTTGGCATGTTGGCCGAAATCTATATTTATGCCATTTGATCTCTAATTTCATTTTTCCTTGATCTAAACAAATGTATATCTTATTAATTTTCCTAAGTTAATTAAATTTCACTTTAGAAAAATAATGAGAACATTTTGGTTTTTTTCTTTGCCTTGAGGCCGTGAGCTTGGATTTGTGTTCTTTGGAACACTCATGCAAATCCTTGTATGTTATTTACATGCTACAATATCTATCATGCATCTATGAACACATACCATATTTTAAAACGATCATAAAACACATACAAACCATTAAAGCTATTAGACATGCTTGCACATATAATCAATCTCAATTAGGAAAAACAATAAACAATCAAGTGAATGAATCCTTATGGATTTCTTCACCACAACACAAACATTCCTCACCACCAACACATGGTTGATGAGGGTAATCTCCCTCTTACCTCTTGAAGAACCTCCAAGTTCCTTGTATGTCTCCTTCAATCAAATTTTCTCCACCAAGAGCTTCTTAAAAAAACAAAGAAAACATACAATATTAATACCTAAGGCTCTAAACTAAAATAATCATGGATTAAAATCATGATTAGAACTTTGAAATGAAGAGAAACATAAAGATTAAAGAATTCCACCTTCAAGGCTTCAAACTTAAGCTTTGAAGAACAAGATAGAAAATAGATGATTCAAGCTTTTTAAGCTCTTCTCCTTCTCTTTGTTTTCGTACAAGCCACAACAATTCCTCCAAGGAAGTAAGATAGAAATTGGATTTTGAAGCACTTAGAGTGGGATTTTGTGAAAACTTTCTAAATGAAAGTGTTTAGAATGGTGTTTGGCTTTAGGAAGTAGTGAGAATGAAAATTACAAGTGATGGATAGTGTTCGTAGGATACCTGGCCGAACCAATGAAGAGAAAAAGAAGAAAATGATGCTCAGGTTCGTAGGATTTCTGAGAGAAAAAGATGAATACTTTTTGATGTGAGAGAAAAAAAATGTAATTTTATGAGAGTAAAATTATGAGGCGATTCTTAGTGAGATAAGCTTAAATAAAGTTTAGGATTTACATGAAGTAAAATATCTTATTCTGAATGCACGTGGCTGATGTCATTCATTTGACTTTCAAGGTTATTGGATTGTTCAAGAACCTTGTAGAACCTCCTTCAAGCTGCTATGTGGCCGACGTAGAACCCCTCCAAATTGCTGCATGAACGTGAGTTTCCAAGGAAATTTTCGACGAAAAACGACATAACAAAATTCGGTAAGATGGGAGAACATCATTTCCCCAAGAATGGTTAAAATCAAGTGTTGTCGGATGAGAACTCTGTCGAATGGTGATTCTATCAAACGAAAATGAAAGGCTGTCGGATGAACTTGAAAAGGTCAACAAATATCCTAATTCGTCGAACAGATGTTGATGTTGGAGAAATCTTCCAATTGTCGAATCGACGAAATACTATATGGTCAGAAGATCAAATTCGACGGATTTTGACATTAGACAAGTTTTTCTACTGAAATCAGGAATTCTTAATCGACGGTCGTTAGCACCATAATTCGATGAACATTATCATTCAAATTCGACGGACATTGGTATCCCCACTCGACGGAAATTGACATTCTAACTCAACAGACATGAGCATCCTCACTCGACGAATATTGACATTTTCACTTAACTGATACTAGCATCCTCACTCGACAAATTTTAACTTGGTACTTAATAATTAAAAGATCCAATTCGACGGATTTTAACATGGTACCAAATAGTAAGAAGATTAAATTCGACGTATTTGGATAGAAGTCCAAATTCGATGGATATGATATTGTCTTAAAAGATCCTATTTCGACGGATTTTGGTATTGTTTTAAAAGGTATATTTCGATGAATATAAACATCTTCATTTTGATTTGTAGAATCGTCCAACAAGATTTAGGGAAAAGGAGAACCATATTGTTCTTAACTGATTCTTTGCTAACAGAACGTCCATCGCTTTGTCGAACTTGAGGACTTCTCCCTTGTTTTTAATAGATGGTCTTCTATCGGAAAGATGGTCTTGGTCGGAATAGATGATCTTTGTCAGAAGAGGCAGCCATAACAGCCAAAATCTTTGATTTCTGATTCAAGAATTGAGAATCAGTTTCATCCAGTCTAGAGGTATTTTGGGTTTTGTCGAACTACCAATTGATGTTGTCGGGAAAATGCTCTGAAGGTGTCGGATTCAACTCACCATTAGCATATGCTTACATGTAGTCTTATTAATTAAATCCGACGGGATCAAAATGTTAGAAACATGTCTTCAAAAGTATTTGGACCTTATCCGAATTCTGTCGGTGTCAAGATCTTCAAAAATCTTGGATTGTCAAAATAGACTTGTCGAAAATAGACTTGAAATGAAAACAGTTAGAGGAAATCTTGAGGAACTTCTGTCGGGTTGGGATCCTATCCCAAGAATTTTGGTCGAATTGGGAATTCCAATTTTGGTCGGTTGAGTATAATGGCAAATTAAACTATACTTAGGGTCAAAATAATTCATAGCAATAACAACTATGCATCAAGCAACATATATTTATCGGTAAAATAGAATTATTTTACGGATAAATTCTAAAAATTAAGAGATTCTTTTACGTGTTACTCGGATTCGGGTTAAGTAAGATCCCCGTCTCTAAATAGTCGACAAGAATTTCCCCGACCAAAATTATTATTTTCTTGACCAGGAGCAAGTCACACAAAATAATCACAAATAGTATCGGAATAATCAAATTATTTTTATAATGCACAGAAAACACAAAGTAGTGTGATTCTGTCAACTCTTGCAACATAGTCTAAAATTTAGGGTGTTACATACATTATCCCATGTTGTAATGGATCCTACTGGTAAAGAGTTAAGCTAACTCTTGGCCTTGTCCCTTAGAGAAAATGGGAACAATCTCAATCTGATAGCATCTTTAAAGACTCCGTTAAGCCAAAAGGTTTCACAAATCTCTAGGAAGTTGAAAAGGTGTGCATTAGGATCATCACTAGGCAAGCCTCCAAATTGTATTGATGTTTAAATCATCTGGATGATGGCTGGCTTGATTTCAAAGTTATTGGCTTATATAGTTGGCCTCCTGATGCTGAAATATAAGTCTTGAACCTGAGGTGCTGTAAAGTCCCTCATTAATCATGTGTGGTCCTCTTTGTTAGCCATTGTGGTACACCTTGAAGTTTGATTTCTTTCCCTCAAAAGCTTACGAAAAGTCCTTTCAATCTCTGGGTCAAACAGAAGAAGCTCAAAACTTTGTGAACGTCGTATACAATGAGAAAAGGGTACCTAGAAATAAAGACAAGCAACCTGATATTAATATTAACAAAAAATTTCAAAAATAGTCCCTGGAAATGACGCCAAAAAATTGTTGCCTATTTAGCTAAACTACACAAGCACACATATCAACAAGTAATAAGAGTGAGTATTTAAGAATCGCTCCCACGAAGACTGAATTAAAAATTATGTTAAATATTAACCAATTACTACTAACTCTCTATTCCAGGCAATCGTATTGAGTAATTAAATAATAAAACAAAATAAAATAACAATTCTAAAACAGGATAAAAATAAACAGAGAAGGAATTATGGGTTAGGAATCTAGGGTCTAACTTCATTTATTATTTTATTTGATGTCATGCAATCCTTTCATTACTCTTGATCATAACTGGTTATGATAGCCAACGTGTTTATGCATTTACAAACCTCTTTTGATGGCCTAGTAAATCTATGGACCTTAATCAAAACACTATATCTCTATGTGCATTGACAAAAATCCATGCATTAAGAACAAACATCAAACACTTGCTATGCATAACCAATAGGTATATTTCTATCCGATTGGATAATCAACTCATCCATACAATTGAATTTAATTGAACATGCATTTTCTAATTCCATGGTCCAACATCCAAATTCCTATGTTTAGTTCAATGGGTTCACCAATACAACACAAATAATGGCCAATCAAATGTGTGCATTAAGTATAGAATTAGAAAATCATAACCAAAATTATCACAAGAGTGTGAAAAGATTACAATTGAAATCAAATTACATAATAAGATTCGTTAGACCCCAGAAAAGGAATTTAGAACATCATGGTTACACAAGCAATAATCTCAAGGAAAAACAACAAAGACATCATGAAAAACTAGAGAAGATGAAGAAAGAACTAGTTGTCTTGATAGATGTATGGTGGTGCATCATGCTTCTCTAATTCTTCATTCGAGCTTGTTGCCCTCTCCTAAGTTGCCTTGCAGAAACTCCATCCAATTCTCCCTGCGTCTAATGTTCTTCTCTTCCCTCAATTATCCAATTTCCCAACTTAAATCAACGTGTGCGTAATACGAACAGGTGTGTCATGGCACAAAAGCTATGGAAGCTGCGACACTTAGTGAATAAAATCACGTTGCTGGGCTTTTACGAGGAGCCACGACACAATGGTTTAGGAGTGTCGTGGCTCCCTCCTCTCTAGACACTCAGTGCTTCTTCCAAAGAGCTGGAGGCCGCAGCTTCAGTGGGGAAGTGCCGCGACCTCCCCTGTTCAAGAGCAATTCCTCATGTTTTCTTGCAATTTATTTCCTGAAGCACCGCTTCTTTCTTTGCATGCTCCTGAAAGTCAGTAAATACTAGATTAGTCAAATACTTACAAAAAAAGCAAGTGTATGTATTTAAATTTGTAATGATGTATGAACAAATTTTTCCCATAAACTTCTTATCAAGGATTGGCTAAAAACAAGGTGAAACTCAAGGATCTAGCCTATGAATGCATTAGAAATTGTTTAAGTAATAACTTTATTTCATAAAGTTATCACACAGCGGGATGAGAATCAATAATTCTCAGTATAAGTAAACCAAAGCCAATCATACATAGCATAATAAACATAATCTTAACACATGCTAAAAAGATATGTTTACAACATTACAAGGTCATACTTTAGTAACTAAAGATACCAAGTTAATCATACATTCTATCATACATACTTAGTCCAACATAGAACCAAGATGTTTAACTAGGATTTATGGTTTAGTGTATTATCTTGCAGTAAATAGAGGGAAAGCTCATCCTCACATTACGCGTACCCTGGCACTGTTGAGAAGCAAGGGCATGAATCTAGGCTTAAAGGAACCTTTACGAACTTCTCACTTATCTCCCTTGGCCTAAATGATTGTGCACATCATCAAAGGATACTCACAATGACTAATACTACCAGACGATCCTACATACATGCATCTAACACCACATCATCACTCATTACATCTTAAGTGATACATATACCACAATAAGTGGCCTAAGGTGCTAGATACTTACCTAAGGTAAACCATTACTCTTAGATGCTCAAAGGTCTAAGTTTTCTTATACTTGCTAGGTGATAATTTCTCTCTTAAAATATCCTTATTTGTGTCTTAATACACACTAGAAAACATATACAAATGATCCCAACTAGAAAGAAACATCAATACATCAAGAATAACATTTTGAAAAATTCTAAAACTTACGCCTCACGCAGTCTTGTCACGCTGCAGCGTCTAGCTCTCAGGTTCAACACGCCTCGGCGTGGTTCTTAATCATGCCACAGCGTGTAGCTCTTGGGTGCACTCACAGAAAATCATGCCACGGTGTAGGCCTACCACACCGCGGCGCAAGCCTGTTGAAGAGAATTTTGCAGAATTCTGTAGAATCTGAGTACTGTTCCATTAGAAATTTACTCACTTCCAATCATTTAAGATCAGTTTTCTTGTGATTTCTAACACCAATCTAGACCCTTAAACTTGTTGTAACTCTCATACAACCTAATGATTCATTTAGGCATATATTTAGGTCCAAAAACCACACTAACTACAACCCATTTTCCAAGTTCCTCCTCTATGAACCAAAATGGTTTGGCTTAAGCCATAAATGGCTATCTAGCACTCACTAAGCTGAAAACATCCTAACTTAGTCCTTGGAATCAAGAACTAAGCCAAGAACATAGATTTGACCCTCCAAATTCATTTTCTACTCATAAAACCTAGTTTCATTCAAGACAAACAAAAAGGAAAAGATGAATAGAAACTCCCCTACCTTTAGTAGCTGAGATGGAGCTTCAAGCTTTGGATAATCTCAAACCTTAGCCTTCCCTTTAGCTTTCCTCTTTTTCTCCTCGTCTTCATCTTTCTTCCTATCCTCTTCTTTCATTTCTTCTCTCACATTTTCTGCTTCTGTTTTTGGCAAACAAAGAGCCGTGAATGAGGAAATAAAAAGGAGTTGAGATTGTTGACTTTTAAGGCCATTAGGCCATAAGCTGAAACTTATATCTCTTAGGAATACTTTAATCTTACAGATTCAAGTTTCCTAACTTCTAACAATTTTAGAATAAATCATAAGATTCATCTAAATTATTGTTTCACTAATAACTTATTTTTCTATATCTGCTACTATTTAATCTGGCATTCAATACACAACTAGTATACCTAAAAATACCAAACTAACTTAGTTTACCTTGAAACTTTAACTACATCTTGTTTCATACATTTGTGACTAAGAAATAAATTATTCGTGTTTATTTCCCTCATCTAAGTAATTTATGCTATTATTTGACTTATTTTAAGCTACTTTTCACCTTCTGTGTTGCAATAAAGTGCCTAAACTAACTCAGTCTGTCACAAAATTAAACAGGCATGTTAAGCAAGTCATATGCTACCTTTGTACGCATATACAAGTCTAACATGCTATTAAGGGTATTACATTTCTTCCCTCTTTTTTAAAATTTTGACCCCAAAATTGCTTACTTGGTAAGAATAACTCTGGGTAGTCCTAATATAAGGGAGTCTAGCTCCCAAGTAGCCTCCTCGATGTTATTGCCACCCCATATAACCTTCACTAGAGGAATCTGCTTACCTCTAAGCTCTTTGACCCCTCTGTCCACAATTCTTACTGGTTGTAGATCATAAGACAAATTATCTCTTAACTATACAAATTCATATTTTATGATATGTAAAGGATCTAAATTATACTTTCTTAATTGAGACACATGGAAAACATCATGAAGGTTAGACAAACTGGGAGGAAGGGCTATTTGGTAAGCTACAGGTCCAACTTTCTTCAGAATTTGGTAAGGACTGAGAAAACGAGGATTTAACTTTTGGGTTTTCACTGCTCTACCAATCCCTGTAGTAAGAGTTGTAACATCCCGAAAAACCTGTTAGGCTTGTAATTGGTTACAAAAGGTAATATATTACTTGTTTGACATGACAGTAAAGTTTTGTGACGAACTAAGTTAGTTTAGGAACTTTACTGCAACATAGAATGTGGCAAATGACCTAAAATAACTCAGAAAATAGCATAAAGTGCTATTTGAAGAGAAACAGATGTGGATAATTTGTTTCTAGGTCATAAACGAGATAAGTATATTGTAGTTAAAGTTTTAGGATAATCAGAGTTAATTTGGTATTTTTAGGCATACTGGTTATGCTTTTAATGTTGGATTGACCCCCAGCAGATATGGAAAATAGAGGAATGGTGAAACAAGATTTTAATGAATCTTAGGATTTATTTCAAACTTGTTGGAAGCTGAAAAATTAGATTCGGTGGAATCTAAGTGTTCTTATTAGATTGAGATTTTCAGTGTATGTTAGTTCCTATCTAATAAGTAGCAAAGTTAGACTTTGCTACTTATTTCTCATCCCCTCCCACGACAGAAACAAAAGAGAAAGAAAAGGAGAGAAAAGAGAGAAAGGAAGGGACAGCATCCATAGAAGATAAAGAGGAAAAGAAAGAGAATGAGGGAAAAGGTGAAGATCTAAAAGGACTCAAAGCTTGAAAAGCATCATCCAAGACAAGAGGTAAGGGTGTTTATTTTTATCCATTTCCTTCTATCTTCATCTTGTTTCTTGGTTGAACTTGATGAGGAAAGAGAAGGTTTTGGGTGAGAATAGGAAGTTAGATGTTAGTTTCTTGCTTATTTAGTTGAAATGAGTTAGATTCTAGCTAGTTTGATGCTTGGTTAATAGTTTGGAAGCCTTAGAATTCATAGTTTCCTATTGGTTAGTTAGTTAGTTATTTTAAGGGGTTCTAAGGTGGAAGATTTAGATTTAATCAAAGTTTGATTAAAGGAAGAAATGAGATTTATAACATGTTTAGAGACCCTTAGTGATGATAGAAATCATCTAGAAGTGAGGTTTGAATGTGAAACTTAGTTTGGAACCAAGTTTATACAGAAACGAGTTCTATAGAATTTTCTGAAGAAAGGTCACGCTTAGGCACAGCTTGGTCATGCCTAGGTATGAGCTGATCAGTTTTCAGTCCAGGTGAGACAGAGAGTGCCACGCCTAGGTGTGGTAAAGTCACGCCTAAGCGTGAGGCAGGGCAACATCCTAATAGCTTGTAATGTTTGTAACATAACTTGAGCTGTAGTTATCAAAATGAAGTGAGGTTTATTTCATTTAAAAGAAAAGATACAAGGCTATTTTTGTATAAAATATCAGAATTCTTGAAGTTATGATGGGCATTTGGTGCATTTATGAAAATCAGCCTTTCTAAGTGCCCAGAGCAGAATTCACTTGGATCATTATTTTGATGATTTGATTTTTCCTACTTATTAGGATCCCTTTTATATTTCTTGTAGAGTGTGTGGAGACATTAGTGAGGGTATTCCTTAGAGAGAAAGACCAAGTGGCATACAAGGGGAAAATAAAGCGACTTTGTGCATCCATTGGCTATAGATTGCCATGGTTAGGTGTCTAGCTCCCTTGGCAACATGGTATTGCGCTAGATATCACTTGTGGAGTGATGAGTATGTGGGATACTAGATACAAGAGAATTAAGTTTGACTAGCAAGAGTTAAGTGTCATAGTGCCTAATTGGCAAAAGTTGAGTGCCATAGACCTTAGCTAGCAAGGGTGAATGCCACAGTGCATGAAAGCTCTCATAGAGAGGAGAGTGAAGTAGAGTTAGTAATGCAATGATAGAAAGTATACTAAGTCTAGTTGGCATTGGTTAAGTGCTGTAGTGCATGAACTACTATTATAGAGAAGAGGTAGTCTTAGTAGTGCAAGATGGACTTAGTAGAGTTATGTGGTAGTTATGTTAGAGTTAGGACATAACTTCACATTTTCATATACACACCCCACTTCACACATACTTGTTATCCCTAGAGTTCAGAAAGTGGAGGCATCCACTCAGTTTTGGTGGCGATATCCACCAAGTTTATGGTAGACTACTTGGTAGACTACTTAAAAGGTTAAGGAGGATACTTATTATTATAACAAACTTTGTTCCTACTTGGTAGGCTATAAGAGCTCACACGTTACTATGTCAGATTACCTCCTACCCAGGGGGAATAGTTAAGTATCATGACACTGCATCTACACTTCATACTCTTTTCTTTGAGCATACATCATCACATCATTTCATTATTTAATACTTGTGTTGAATGGATTTTGTGTTCTTATTGTGTATATGTTGCTTTGTGCCTTCGGTGATAGCTGTATGGGCAATTATCTTGTTGATGATTTCAAATGATTGTATGGATGATTTTTTGTTATCATCGTGGTTGCTAGTATTGGATCAGAAGTATAGTTTGCTTAGGAATATTACACAGAGAGGAAGTTTGTGATTGTTCCTTATGCTTTGAGTATTAGTATGTTTATTAGTTTTAGTTGGGTTTATTCATTGCTAATGTTTAAACTACTAGTGTTGGTTACTTATACTAAGAAATATAATTTCTTACCCTGTTTATTATCATCTAAATCTAGGTGGAAGCACATCCAAAGGTGAGAAGAAAAGTATGAAGACTAGAGTAGCTTAGTTTTTATGCTTAGTAGTTTTTAAGCTTGTATTTATTTATGCTACTTTCAATTTGTATAAAGTTTATATATACTAAGTGCCCTTTTGAGGCAAAGATGTATGTATAAATCTTTTAGTTTCTGCAAGGCTCTTCAATATTATTTGCTTAAATGATATGGATTAGTATAATGCTTAAGTTAGAAGTAGCATAGCTAGTACTGTTGTCTAGGTATATGCTTGATATACTAGGTTACCGGTATTAGGATGTTACAGGAGTAACTCTTAAAAAGACATGCTCTCCCTTATCAAACTCAAGAGGTCTCCTTCTCTTGTTAGTATAACTCTTTTGCCAACTTTGAACAGTAACCAACCTATCCTTAATCATTTTGATTTGGTTTATGGTTTGATGGACTAACTTTGGACCTAGGATGATTCTCTCACCTACCTCATACCAATACAGAGGCGATCTATATTTCCTTCCATATAAAGCCTCATAAGGTGCCATACCTATGCTGGAATGATAGGTATTATTATAGGATAACTCCACTAACGGTAAGAACTTATCCTAACTACCTTGTTGCTCTAAAACACATGCTCTAAGCATATCATCAAGGGTTTGGATAGTCTTCTCTATTTGCCCATCTGTCTGTGGGTGATAAGTCGTACTAAGGCTCAACTTAGTCCCAAAAGCCTTTTGCAAGGCTCCCCAGAATCTAAATGTAAATTTAGGATCTCTATCTGAAACTATGCTTACAGGGACTCCGTGCAACCTAACTATCTCCTTTAAATATAACTGAGCTAATTTTTCTAAAGAATAGCTAGCTCTCATTGGCAAAAAGTAGGCAGATTTGGTTATTCTATCCACCATGACCCAAACTGCGTCATATCTGGGACGAGCCTTGGGTAGACCCATTACAAAGTCCATAAAGATCTTATTCCATTTCCACTCAGGGACTCCTAAAAACTATGAAGGTCCTGTAAGTTTCTGGTGCTCAATCTTCACTTGCTTGCAAATCAAACACCTTGAGACATATACTGCTATGTCTCTTTTCATTCCAGACCACCAAAACATTTTTCTTAAATCTTGATACATCTTAGTGGCACCGAGATGGATGATATACTTCTATGAGCTTCTTCTAGAATCTTCTCTTTGATCTTTGACTCTCTTGGAACACAAAGTTTGTCTCTAAACTTTATTATTTCGTCATCAGTCATATTAAAATCCTTTTGGGTTCCTAACAAGATCTGCTCACTAATGTCCATGAGAGCTTCATCCTCCTTTTGAGCTTCTAAAATATGAATCCTTAAGTCATTTACTATGTCCACTCTACTCACAAAGAGACAACGTGGCATCACAGTCACCACAAGACTCAAATCCCTGAAACTCTTGAGAAGTTCACTCTCTTGGACCATCATTCGGGACACATGTAGGGACTTCCTACTTAGTGCATCAGCCACTACATTGGCTTTACCCGGATAATACTTTAACTTAAAGTCATAATCCTTTAAGAATTCCATCCATCTTCTTTGTCTTATGTTCAGCTCATTCTAATCAAACAAGTATTTTAAACTTTTATGGTCACTTCACACTTCACACTAGACTCCATAGAGATAATACATCCAAAACTTTAAGGCAAACACTATAGCTGCTAACTCCAAATCATGTGTAGGGTAATTCTCCTCAGTGGCCTTAACTACCTTGATGTATAAGCAACTACTCTCCTATTTTGCATAAGAATACACCCTAATCCCATATTTGAAGCATCATAGTATACTTCAAAGTCCTCATGGGGATCTGGAATCACCAACACTGGCGTAGTGGTCAAACTCTTCTTTAGCTCTTGGAAACTATTTTCACATTCTTGAGTCTACTCAAAAGTACTACCCTTACTAGTCAACCTAGTCAAAGGTAGCGCTAACTGAGAAAAACTCTCGATGAACCTTCTATAATACCTATCTAGGCCTATAAAGCTCCTAATCTCGGTCACAGTGGTGGGTCTCTCCCACTGTAACACTACTTCAACTTTGTTGGGGTCCATTGAAATTTCTCCTTGAGAAATAATATAGCCCAAATACTGAACTTCCATTAGCCAAAACTCACACTTGGATAATTTGGCAAACAACTTCTTCTCTTTAAGGATTTCTAGAACTATACTGACATGGTGTTCATGTTCTTCCATTATCTTAGAATAGATAAGGATGTCATTAATAAACACTACCACAAACTTGTCTAGGTAGAGTCTAAAAACTCTGTTCATGTAATCCATAAACACTGCTGGAGCATTCGTCAACCCAAAGGATATCACAAGATACTCATAATGTTCATACCTAGTTCTAAAGATGGTCTTAGGGATATCCTATCCCCTAACCCTGATTTGATGATATCCAGATCTCATATCAATCTTAGAAAACACTGAAATTCCTTTTAATTGATCCATCAGATCATTTATTATAGGCAAAGGATACTTGTTCTTTATGGTTACCTTGTTTAACTGTCTATAGTCAACACATAACCTCATGGTACTATCTTTCTTCTTCACTAGTAACACTGGTACTCCCCACAGAAAAACACTAGGCCTAATGAATTGCTTGTCCAACAACTCCTCTATTTGTTTCTTGAGTTATGTTAACTCTAAAGGTGTCATCCTATAAGGTGCTATATGTAACATCCTGAAAATTACTTATTTCATGATAAATAATTATTTTATAATATTTATGATTTTTATGAATTTTTTTAGAATTTTCTGAATTATTTGATTATTTTAATATATTTTTTAATTTACGTGCACGCAGAGCGGGGCCGAAAAAATAAAATATTTTCCCCAAGGCCAGAAACTTCAAACTGTAGAAACGTCGACGGGAGATCTTACTAAACCCGAGGCTGGACACAGTTTACGAGGTTTTCATTTCTCGAGATTTTATTTGATAAATAAAATCACAGTATATTTTATTATCTGTAGGACAATAAACTATCATTTCTGCTGACTGTAACATTTGTCCGCTGATAATAGCTCTAGCAGATTATTTCTATCTAGTTACTTTTATGATAGCATCTAAGTGACATCATCACCCTTCACTTTATCGAGAAGTGTGTAAGGCTTCTCAAGGAAGTTTCAAGGAAACTTCAAGGAAGATTCCTACTAAGCTTCTCAAGGAAGCTTCACATTCTCTCTCCTCACTTTGGGGTCACACGGCCATGAAGGGGGAAATATGGCAAAAATCATCATCTTTTCGTCTAACCCCATTCACCTATCACTTTCTCTCTCATCTTTCATTTCTCTCTTTCTTTCTCATATTCTCTCATCTCTCTCACGCCCTCTCCTCTCTTTTCTCCTTCACCGCACAGCCCAACCTTCATTGATGGCCACTCAAGCTCATGTGCTTAAGCTAATCTAGGATCTTGATTCCTCTCATCACTTTGAAGCCTCTCTCTTTGAAGATCTTCCTTTGATTTCCTCCATCTCCATCATTTTCTTCAAGCTCTAAAGAAAGAAGCTTTGAGGTAAAGTCCATGGCTTTCTTCCTTTCTCTTCTCATTTTCATGGTCCTTGGCTACCATTGTGACCAAGGACTCCCTCTTTAAGCTTTGATTTTTGGATTTCTTGGGTTTGACCATCTTAGGGTTTTCTTGGTGGTGGTGGAAGAAATTGCTTGGAGGCATCAAGGAGCTTGCTTTCTTGGTTGTCTCTTTGAGTTAAGAGGGAGATAATCCTCTTCACCCAATCTTGGTGGTGAGGAAACGTTTTTTTTTATGTTGATGGTGAGGAATCCATTGTGGGTTTCTCACTTTGTTTGTGATTTCTAATGATGTTATGATTTAAATGTGTTGTATGATCGTTTATGCTTGATATTGTGATTCTTGATGGATTTGTATGTGCCTAAATGCTCAAATATGTATATGGATTAGTACCCATTTGATTTGGAAGCTTGGAGAAGTTTATTTTCATGGATTCTTGTGTACATTCACGGGCTGTGTAGATTTACATGACCCAGGCCGTGTTCCCCACAGGAAACACAGCTCAACGCACAAGACAGAGTGTTACACGGCCTAGGCCGTGTAATATTACATGGTCGTGTAATCGGGCATTTCAATTTGGGCACGTTTTCAGGTACTTCCAGAGGAGTACACGGCCTAGGTCGTGTAATTTGACATGGTCGTGTACTCCAGGCCGTGTAACTTGACACGGCCGTGTAATTAAGGTTGTGAAGAATGGTTAGATTTTCTAGTCCCTTGGAGGCTCACGGCCTCATTGGGCACTCACTATGAGACTTTTAACAAGTTAGAATTTAGTTAATTAAATGAATATACACTTAATTAGGAACTCATAATGTGGAAAGGATAAAGAACACAACCTTATCATAAAACTTAGAGTGAGGTTTGGATAAAGAAAGAACAAGAGTGTGATGAGGGTTGTGAGGAACTTAAAGTAAATACTCTAAGAGAGTTTAATGCAAAAACATAATGGAATTGAGGCATAACTTTTGTAACAACTTTGAATAGTATGTGTTCACCTTTGAGGTTTTAATATTAACTTGATGTGGGTCTGTGATTGAGATCAAAGGTTTTGGATGAATGATTGGGCTCGATATGCATGTAATTTTGGATATGCTATGCTATCAGTGTGAATCTATATATGTATACATGTATGCATTGAATCCATATGCATTGAGGCATGATTGAGAAAGTCTAACATGATAAGCATGCATCAACATTGTGCTTTTGGAACTGAAGTACCAGACCAAGAAACATCAGATAGATGATTTAGTCAGATGAGGTTTGCTCTTATAACCAGAAACATCAGGTAGACGATTTAGTCAGAAATGACTGGTTATCAGAGGAAACCCAAATATCGGTGGTACATGTAGTCGTATAGACGGTTATATAATATCATTGATGTAAATGGTATTGAAACAATTGTATGGATGATTGCTTTAATACCATTGGGAATGGTACGACGAAGGGTTGATCCTGTTGAATATGCATTTGTGCATTATACAATTATGGCGTTTTATGCCTAGAAGTGAACGAGAACTTACAGGATAGTGGGGCCTTGAATAGACCTATGGGGACGTCAGGGCGCATTGATTCACTTGTGATTGTGCTATCACATTGTATACCCCTGGCTATGAACACTGTTGCAATGCACTGGCAGCTTGACAATCCACTATTGCTTTTCCTGGCCCGACGTAGACTGTCTTTTGAGGGGGGACAGATCTTCTGGGACGTTCATCTCTGAAAACTTTGAGTCTAGCTCCATGGAGTAGGAAATGAGTACATTATACATGAGAATGGTCAGCATAAGCATTGTGCATATGCATGGTCAGTTCATATAATTGTCATGGCATGGTCAACATACATATTGTGGTGACATAATTTATTATTTATATATCTATGGTGGATGTCTGTTGTTATAGTGCTGTTAATATTTATATTATTGTGGGATATGCTTTTCTGATGATATATATATGTGAAATTGATAACTTGAATATATTTGAAATATCTGTATGTATGGAATGACTACATCATTTGTGTTATGTTCCTTTGCTGCCATGTTGGTAATGATGTAGGATATCTCTCCTCTTCGTTGTATTGTCTCGTTTTATTTTTATGTTCGATAAAGGCTGTGAAAGGGACACGGTTGAATTGGCCGGTTGTGGTTGAGTTAACTTTCTAATTCCTGTGATGGAGTTGAGACGAGATTTCCTTGGCCACGTGCGGGTGTAGCTTCATGGGGGCATTGATGCCTAGCGTGTCGACCGGGACACCGAACATTTCATTATGTATAGGGGTAGTGGCTCTACCCACAGGTGGTACCTATCCTGGTTACCACTTGCCCTTTTGTGCTTTGGTACTTGTCTTTTGTTATTTGGGTATGTAAGTCCTATGTTTTTATGTTAATAGTACCTTGTGTTCATTATATTTATATATATATATATATATATATATATATATATATATATTTTAATGTTTTTCATTGAGTGATTGTATTTTGGGAGCTATGTGATAAATATATTTCATTCGTGACTCATATTTTCTTTATATGCACAATGATTAAAGTTTGAAAATTTGTTATTTGAGTTAAAGCACGCCAAAAATTTAGTGACCGTGGTATAATGACGATTGTGCCATGGTTACTAGATCTAGGGGTGTTACACTATATGTTATGATATTGGCAAATGCACCAAATCACAAAACTAATAAAGAGTGAGTTAAGTATCGTTCCCATGAGGATTATATTGACAATTACTAAATTCACTAAATCGACATTATTCAAGTTATCGAAAAGAGAGTTAGTGAAAACAATAATAAGAAAGAATAAGGAAAAATAACAAAAGTAAAATTTAATTAATTGGGTAAAGAAAAAAGACAATTATATGAAAGTGTTAGGGGTTAGATTTCACTTGAACTCTTCTGATGCAAAATAAAATATTAGTTTAATCAAGTTTTATTCAAATGATTCATGGTCAATTCCCAAAATTAATCAATATCCAATCCTATGGTATATTAATCCTCTTATACTATTTAGAATTAACTAATCCCTTAGTTCAACCCCAAATAAAAAGGTATTATTAAAAAAGAGGGAATTAAGAGAAAGACCACACAACTCACAATATCTATTCCTAATGATTGCAGAAATTGTGGTGTTTATCACAAATTCTAAGTTCATACAAATTTTTCTAAATCATACATTAACCCAAAAATCATTTCCAAATTGGTCAGATTTAGAAAAGTATTAAGAAAAGAGATAAACACATAAATCATAAAATAAAAACATTGATTAAACACAATAATGAGTTTGCATAATCAAAGAATAAGATTCATCATCACCCTAACGAAAAAGGTTTAGCTACACATGAAAAAAAAAGAGCAAAAAGGGAATAATACAACAAAATACATTGTAGAAAGGTGAAAAGGTTGAAAAAAATTTCTAATCTTTAAGGCTAATTACGCCTGATATGTGGATAAAATACACACCTCTTGTGCTTGATTTGAGGTAGATTTAGGTGTACTTTGATGATTTATGTTAGAATTTATGCCATATTTAATCTAATTATCCTTGGTATCTCGTGATTAGTCTTTATTTATGTTTTTAGGTCTAAAAGAGGTGTTTTAACATGGCTCTATAAAGTTTTGGATGGATTCATTACAATGGAGTTGAGCTCGAAATTTATATGGCCAAGATTCATAGAGTTTTTGACCTTTGCATGATAAAATGACCATAACTTGAGCTACAGAAGTCGAAACGAGGTAATTTTGGTGGCATTGGAAAGCTAAGAAAAAGATATACAACTTTCATGAAGATCATGTTTCCAAAAAATGACGTTTTGAGTTATTTAAGAGTTAGACACAATCGTGTCTAACTTGGAAAATGCTTCTGTCAAGCTCACAGGGCCCTGTCTAACTTCAATGAAGCTTCTGTGTGGGAGACACGGCCATGTCTCTTGGAGACATGGTTGTGTGACCCCTGAACATGCAAATTACGCTGTTTTAAAGCTCACACGGCCGTGTAAAAGGGAGACGTGGCCGTGTGAGTCCCTCTGATGCTAAAAAAAGGAAAATTTGCCCCCAAATCATTATAAATAAGGCAAAAACACCAAACAAAAGAAGACTCTTGGATAGAGACTTGTGTGACAGCAGGTTTTGAGAGGAGAAGCGCAAGGATTCAAAGGCGAAGGCTTGGAAAGCAAGAGCAATAGTCATTAAAGATCAACCATTGAAGTCTTTTCCTCCATCTTTTCTTTTTGTTTATCAATCATGGTTGTTTCTTTGATCCTTATTTTTGTTTATGTTACAATTGCCATTAGCGGCTAAACCCATTTTCTAGGATTAGGATGAAACTCTCTATTTCTCTATTATGAATTGTTAATTTGATTCTTTGTTAATGAAATTATTGTTCTTGTTTCATTCTTGGTATGCTTAATGCTTGTGATATGTTGCGCGCCATATTTACATGATTTTAGGCTTTAGGTGAATGGTCGAAAGATGAAATCTAATTGCTTGATAATCCAAGAATTGAACTTAGGAATTGAGACCTAGACATAAGCTTAAATCCTTTGAGGGGTAAACGATTGTCATGAATCTTAATGGGTTGGAACTTGGATTGATTGCCATGAGAATGGGGTTAGTGAAGTTTTAGCATGTTTTTAGTGCTAAGAAATTAGGCTTTAAATAATTTAGAACAAATCACCTTCAAGAACATAATTGAACATTAACAAAGATAGAATTACAATTTATCATAGGGGTAGTGTAGTGGATTCTAAATCCTAGAGCTTTAAATCCTTGTTAAATCTCACCTTTTCTAGTTTCAATTGTTTATTTTATTGCTTTACTTTTTATCTTAATTTAGTTAGACTTTCACTATTGTTTTTTATTCGCTTAAATAATCAAAGTAGCTATAAGAGTTAGTTATTAACCAATCCTCGTGGGAATGATCTTTATTTTACTACCTGTACAATTCATGTGCTTGCGGAAAATCCATAACAAGTTTTTGGCACCGTTGTCGGGGAATCGTGTTGACATTAACACGAGCGGCAATTTGGTTTATTTGAGCAATTTTTATTTTATTTTATTTCTATTTTTTTAATCTTATTTTAACTTTCTTTTATTTTGCTTTGAATTTTCAGGTATTGTTTCTTTCTTATGCGTAGAATGAGGAGTCAAGGAGATCTTATTATCCCCGTTGATCTTGAGATCAAGAGGACACTTTGTAATATTAGAAGAGAAAGAAGAACACAGGGATTTGAGGAAGACAACATGGCGGACAATAGCAATTAAGCCGCCAATGCAAAGCTAAGTTTGAGGGATTGTGGAGCTCCCAATGCTAATGCTCGTCAGTCTTCCATTGTTAGGCCACGGGTAGAGGCCAACAATTTTGAATTAAAGATGTCACTGATTCAAATGGTCCAACAAATGCAATTCAGTGGGTTACCAACCGAAGACCCGAATCAACATTTGGACAATTTCTTGGAACTATGTGACACAATCAAGATGAATGGGGTTTTGACAGATGCTATAAGGATCAGACTTTTTCCCTTTTCTCTTAGGGGGAAAGCAAAGAAATAGATTAACCCAGAAGCTCCAAATTCACTTACCACTTGGGCTTTGATGGAGCAAGCCTTCTTGGATAAATACTACCTTATTGGGAAGACAATTAAGCTTTGTCAAGAAATCATTACCTTCTCTCAAAAAGATGATGAGGCTCTTTATAAAGCATGGGAGAGGTATAGTGATCTGATTCATCAATGTCCACATCATGGCTTACAGGATTTTGTGGTCATTCAAACATTCTATGCTGGGTTGACTTTCTCTACAAAGGCAGCTCTTGATGCCGCAGCTGGCAGTGCTTTAATGGCCAAGACTCCAACTGAGGCAAGGGCCTTAATTAATGAAGTGGCTTCAAATATTTATTTATGGCCAGGTGAGAGATACTCTTCAAGGAAGGAAGCTGAAATTTTGGAGCTTGATGTCGTTACCATGTTGAATACCAAGTTTGATGCCTTGGCCAAGTCACTTGAAAAGTTGAAAGTCAATGCTATAAATACTCCTAAAGCAACTTGTGAAACATGTGGAGGAGGGCATTTGACTTCAGAGTGCAATGTAGTAGAGACGTATTCTCAAGACCAGTCTATGGGCCAAGTGAATTACATCCAAAATGGCAATTTCAGAGATCAGGGGAATTCTTTTCCTAATTCATATAACCCCGGCTAGAGAAACCACCTAAATCTCTCCTATGGTAAATCTCTCCTATGGCAATCAACAATATAATGGGGGCCCACCTAGATTCCAACAGGTTCAACAATCTTCTAAAGATGGAAAATCTAATTTAGAAGCTCTCATGGAGAACTTCATTGTCACTTAAAAGGAGCATAATATTGCCATTCAAACTCAAGTGCAACAACATGGGGAGTCCATCAAGTAAATTCATACTCACCTTGATCAAATGGCGACTCATTCTAAGATGCTTGAAACTCAGATAGCCTAACAAGTAAGCTTGTTCAACATGGTACAAGGGCGAATCCCAAGTCAACCGAAGACAAACCCAATAGAGCAAGCAAATGCAATTTTCTTGAGAAGTGGCAATCAAGTTAAAAGCCCCACAAGGGAAGAAAAGCATGAAGATGAGAAATCCTAAGAAAAAGAAGAGAAGCAAGAGAAGAGCGAGGCCAAGAAAGAAGAAGAAGAAAGCGCTAAAAGGTATGTTCCTCCACCAGCATATGTTCCACCTTTGCCCTTCCCACAAAAATCTCAAAGGGCAAAGCTTGATGAGCAATTTGGAAAGTTTTTGGAGGTTCTTAAAAAGCTGTATATAAACATTCCTTTTATGGAAGTGCTCTCTCAAATGCCCACCTATGCTAAATTCTTGAAAGAGATCCTCTCTAATAAGAGGAAGCTTGAGGATTATGAAATTATTGCTTTAATTGAGGAATGTAGTGCACTCATTCAGAACAAGCTTCCTCCTAAACTTAAGGATCCGGGTAGCTTCTCTATTTCGTGCTTGATTGGGACCTTGCAAATCAACAAGGCTTTATGTGACCTTGGGGCAAGTATGAGTTTGATGCCCTTTTCCCTTTGCAAGAAACTTAATATTGGGGAGCTCAAACCGACCACCATCTCTCTTCAATTGGCCGATAGGTCAATGAAACGTCCTATTGGCATACTAGAGAATGTCCCCTTGAAGGTTAGTAAGTTTTACATGCCTTGTTGTGCTTGACATGGATGCTGATGATAAAATACCGATCATACTTGGGCGTCCATTCCTCGCCACTAGAAGGGCAATTATTGATGTCCACGAAGGGAAATTGACTCTGCGATTGAATGATGAGGAAGTAGTTTTTAATATTTTTAATTTTGAAAATAATTCTAATTCCTTAAATTAATGTAATCATATACATGTTACTAATGTTGTAGATAATGTTGTGCTTTCAGGTGTGCAGGAATCAGTGACTAATGTTGTGCTAGAAAAGACATTGCCTAAGGCTACCACAAAATTTGAGAAGTCCAAGCCCTACAAGAAAGGACCTAAGAAGCGGAACGACAAGTGTGTCGAGGAGCGCAAATTTAAACTTGGGGATAAAGTTCTTGTCAATAATTCACTTCTACGTTTCTATCCTAGTAAGTTATGGTCGAGATGGTCAAGACTATATGAGATTGTTCGAGTTTTATCCTACAGTGTGCTTGATGTGAAGAAAGAAGGTCATGAGCCATTCATGATAAATGGCTAGAGAGTGAAACACTTTGAAGGAGTAGGGACTGAGCACTACTCCTTTGACATCACCTGAGCACAGAAACCAGACCAGAGTCAAGCTAATGACTATAACTTAGCACTTCTTAGGAGCTAACCCAAAATTTTTTTCTCTTTTTCTTTACTCTTTTATTTTTTATTTTTTTAGCTTATTATTATTTAGTTTATTGATTAACATTCTTCTATTTTTGTTTTGTAGTTAGCTATTATTGAGTTAGCTTAAGTGCCTCCCTAAGTTCGGAGCCTTTGTAAGGGGATGTATATAGCTGTCGGCCACCCAAAAAGATTTTTCTTTCCTTTCATTTAGTTTCTTTATTTTCACATTTAGTTCTTACACTTTGTTTTTCAGTTTTTGCTTTATTTTTCTTATGTTGTTTCAGACCTTATTTCGCCACTCATGATGACCAATAGTTCGAGTTCATGGCTATGCGCCTCTTTCTCCCACCCTTCCCCACTACCTTCGTGATCTTGAGTTTCTACTTTCAGATAAATTTCGTTCTCCTTTGTACTATTACTTTTCTTGTTTAAATATTGAGGACAATGTTTCTTTCAAGTGTGGGGGGAATTGTTGAGCACTTGTTTATTGCATTGAATTTAGCGAGAATTGTGTTAATTTCTTGATTATTTCTGAGCTGATAGAAATTTGTTTGAGAGGGGAATCCACTACTATTTTTGAACTATTTTTATGGAAGGCAATCTTTTTCAATTGAATGTGAATATTTTAGCATTTTATTTGGGAAATTAGCTATGTCTGCTTGCAATTTATTCTCTTTACTAACTTAAGCCAGAAAGTGAGTTTTGAGCCTTTATTGATTGGATTTTTCATCAACTAAATCCTTTGTTTCTTCTCGAGTGAGTTTTCTCTTAATTTATGTATGCTAGAACTTGATTTGATATCCTGTTGAGATTTTATTGATTCACATACATACTTGAACATGATTGAGGTACCTAGGCTTAATTCTTTCATGACTTCTGGAGTTGCATTGATAAATAATCCCTTAGTTGCCCCAATTTAGCCTGAAATTGATTTTTTCTTGGATATCTTATTGATTAATCAGGTTGAATTTCTTCTAAGCAACTAATGTGGTAATTGAGAAGTCATAAAAAGATTGTTTTCATCCTCAAGGGTTAAAAAAAATACAGAAGAAAAAAGAGAAAAAGAACGAAATGATGAAAAGAATAAGAAAAAAAGTTTACTGGTGAAGAATTGTGAGAATAATTTAGTTGAAAGTGACAATTACCTTATGCATTATGCTCTATTAATAATCTTTTTAATCTAATTCTGCTTGGTATAGCTTTATCCTTAAACATTCTTTACCTTAATTCATCTTCTTCCTACCATTAACTGTACCCATGGCCTCATTACAACCAATAGAAGTCATTTTGATTCTTGTTATGTATGTGAACTGTAACACCTACCGTAGGGTATCACATTTATGTTATTTAATTACCAAATTACCCCTTCTTTATAAAATATGCTTTGTAATGTAAATACGAATTGTAAAATTTCTTAATATTAATAAGGTAAACATAGCGAAAAATAAAAATATTACAATGTCATCACAAATAATTTACATCATATATACGCAAGTCTTAGTACTGTCATACTTAAATACTTACAGACCAGGTTCTCAAAGTATTTGAACATTATTTAAAACTAACATACTGCCCAAGTATTACTAAACAGCAGAACCCTCAGACGGGTCCTCCTCAGATTCCTCAGCAGGTAGGAATTCGACTTGACGCGAAGTCCTACGGATAGATGTCCGCGCAGACGACAGAATACTAATCTCACTAAAAGTATGGTAGTAAGCTCCCCAGTACTGCCGAATAGACAACGGAAACTCTAAGTGTACATTAATATTTACACTAAAATAAGGGTTCCCTTGATAAAGACTACATAGGGTAATCTTCAAGTCTCCTATATAGTAAATACACGCTCTATCTAGGTCAACATGCCACGCTTCCGGTCCTCCATGAAACTTCAACCTTATATATCCTAGGAAACTGGGCATCGCCATCTTCTCAGAATTCAGCTTCTTCCACAGGAATCTGCTCCTCTTCACCTTCTTGTTTGATTCCTTGCTCAACGTCTTTACAAATATAAATACAATACAAAATAGGCATACAAAGAGATGAGATCACCTACGCCAATACCAACATGGTAGCATGGAGATAGCACATACAATATACCATACAGATACATCATACATAGTTATTTATCATCACAACAGATGTAATAAATAATAATTACGATCATGCCCTTAACAATATCTAAATACTCAACAATTCAATTACCATAAATAATAATTACGATAATACCCTCAATATTTTCCAAATATTCAACAGTTCAAATATCACACCGATATCAATATTCAATAATTATGCGTGTGCACATAGACTCAATTTCTTACTCCATGGAGCTAAAACTCAGGTCGGAGAGAGTGATCAAAAAGATCTATTTGTACCAACATGCCTCAGACCACGTGCTACAATTCTTATATGTGTTTGCACATCTAACATATACACTACAGCCTTTATCAAATCTTGATTAAGAATAGTGTCTCGGTCAGGATCATCGGTGTGTTGCATCGATCAAACCCACGGTACAGAAGAGCTACCAACTGCTCATTGTAGGCAACCCGCACCCCAATGCCCCCAAGGTCAACAAGTGACTTACACTACGCATAGCGCACCCACTCAAGAGGTGTATTCTCTCCTAGGCAATTAGCCTTATCCAGTCCATCGGACCTTTCTAATGCATATATAATGCACCATTCTCAGTTCAAATTCATCATCTCATATTCAGGGTTAACACATTGGCCCAACAATATCTTTACTGTATTTTCATCGCGTAATCATATTTTCGCATTTTCTTAATCGCGTAGCTAAAATTACTACTTTTAAATTGCGTAAAATATTTCTAATGTATTTTAAATCCAAAATAAGATTTTTCTCATTTAACATAAAAAAATAAACCTTATTTTCATTATTTGCCTATTAGTCCTTCTAAAAATATAATTTTCAATATAGTCCCTCTAAAAAAATTAGTATTTCTACTGTTTCCCAGAAAATTGTGTTTCATAGTTTACTTGGGATATTATAGCTCAAATCAATCCTCTTTAAAATAAATTGAGGTTCAAACACTTTCAACCTCTCTTTTCCATTCATATACGAAAATTCCATTTTGAAATCACTTTGTCTCATAGAACCAAGGCAATACAAGCCTTCAAAAACCATGGTACATAGCCATTGAAACCATCATATATTTTTCCTTCCCAATCAGCTAAGTTCCATTCATGTTTTTACACAAACAAAACCATTAAAATTCCTCCAAAAACTGTGAACACTAGGTCTTTGAAACCAACCCATCTTTTCTTTTTCCATTCAAATCATTCAATTTTACCATTCATGAAAATTTTAGTTTGGAAACACCTATTTTGAGGTGTTGAGGCCGAAATCCTCATGGTCATTGGAACCAAAAATTTATTTTTCTTTCATCATCAAATGATGGCATACATGTATATATTCAACATATCATATAATCAAGCATACCTTAAAGCAATAAAAATCACCTAAAGCATGCAAACACAAATAAATAAGTTAAAGCACATAAACACCCACAAATAATTACACAACCCTGGATATGAATCCTCACATGGATTCACCATCCATCAAATACAAGATTCATCTCTCACCACCATACTTGGTTGGTGAGATAGATCTCCCTCGTACCTCTTGAAAAACCTCTCAAGCTCCTTGGTTTGCTTCTTGAGTGAGTGATTCACCACTAAAAGCTTCTTAAAGACAAAATAAAACACAAGTTTATTAGTATATTAAGCTTGAATAAGGAGAACCATAGATCAAACATGGCTTAGAACATGAAAATAAGACAAGTAGTGAAGTTTCCTTACACTTCACCTCAAAAACCTAGAACTTGATCTTGAAGAAAGTCCTTGAAGATGAAAGATTTAGAGCTTAGACTGAACTACAAAGGTTCTTGGATTGATGTAAGGATGAAAGATATGTGGTTGTCTAAAATTATAGAGTGATGGAAGGCAATTTAGTTGCTTTGGCCGAAACTCACTTGAAGGGAGAGGAGAGAAAATTTTTATAAAAGCTTTAGGTTTTTGGAGAAGACAAAGATGAATAATGAAGTGGTCTTGAAATTTTCCTATGGCTTTAAGACATCAAAACCGAACCCCCCCTCTTGTACACTCAATGAGTGACAAATTTCCCTAGCTACCATTTTGGGCATTGTTAGCCATTGATTAGATCAATGGTTAATATTAATGTAGCTTCTAAGTATAGCTTCTATATTGATAAGACTAAATCTAGGCCATTAGATCTTTCTCCTTGAAATCCTAGCTATTAGATGCATCTCCAAAATGAAGGGTCAAGATCTCCTCTTCATACTTTACATCCAAGGGTCACAAATGGTCCTAGCCACTTTGTTAGACCAAATCTCCATCCTTGATTAAATCAATGGTGGATATCCAAAGGCTTCAACATTAAGCTTGCTTCTTATTGGTCCGTCATAAAGTCGTTATAACCATTAATGTTGACTAAGTAGCATAATATTTATTTTTATCTGCTATTACCCAACGGACACAATTAACTATAGTTTTTATTGCCTGATAATTAAATACAGTACAAAACAGAGTAAACAAAAATTTTCAAAACTATTTTCAATTTGGGGTTTAGTAAGATCCCCCGTCCCCGTCTCAACAGTATAGAATTTTCTGATTCTGGAAGAATTTTCACTTTTTCGACCCCGCTTGGGCCCACATACAGCCTCCTGGGCCCACAACAGCCCAAGAATAATATTAAAATAATCAAAAAAACATAAAAATCTCATAATAATTCATAAAATCATAAAAATTATAAAACTTATGAAAATTAAATCAGATTAGCAAAAAGAATTAAGAATCAATAGCAATAATTAAATTACGTAAAATTTTTCCCGGCCCTAAAATTATTATTTTCCTGACACAAAGTAAATCACACAAAACGATCAAATATATTCACAGAATACTCAAAATAATTTTACAGTACACAGAAATCACTAAATAATAGAATTCTGTTATTACTGTCAATAGTTAGAAATTTTGGGGTGTTACAACTCTCCCCCTCTAAAAGAAGTTTCATCCTCGAACCTTGATTTCACACCCTTAAAATAAATATGGATATTGCTCTTTTATTTTATCTTCCAACTTCCATATAGCTTCACCGCTTACATCGTTCCAAACTACTTTAACCAATGCAATTTCCTTACCTCGAAGTTGCTTTGTCCTTCGATCTTAAATCTTGACTGGAAACATTTCATAGGTTAAATTTTCCTTCAGTTGTACGGTGTCTGGTTTGATAACATGAGTAGGATCAGAAATATCTTTCCGTAGTTGTGATACATGAAATACATTGTGAAGATTTGATAGTAAAAGTGGTAATGCAACCTGATAAGCTACTGAACCTTTCCAATGGAGTATCTGATACGGCCTGATAAACTTTGAAGTGAGTTTCCTTGACTTAATCACTCGTCTAACTCCAGTCATAGGTGTCACACATAGAAACACATGGTCACCTTCTTCAAACTCAAGCGGTCTTCGTCTTTTATCAGCGTAACTCTTTTGCCGAGTCTGAGTTGTCCTCATCTTGTCTTGAATCATCTTCACTTTCTCAGTTGTCTGTTGTACAAATTCTGGCCCTACAACAGCACTTTCACCATCATGATACCAACATAACGGCATTTTGCATCGTCTCCTATACAATGCCTCATAGGGTGCCATCCCTATGCTTGAATGAAAACTATTGCTGTATGTGAATTCTATCAATAGCAAAAATTCATCCCAACAACCAGTTTGTTTTAGAATACAGGCTCTCAACAAGTCTTCCAATGACTAAATCGTCCTTTATGACTGGCCATCTATTTGTGGATGGTAAGCAGAACTTAGACGTAGCTTTGTTCCCATCGCTTCTTGTAAACTATTCCAAAACCTCGATGTAAATCGCGGATCTCGATCAGAAATAATACTGGATAGTACACCATGAAGTCTAACAATTTCATTAATGTACACTTGGGCTAACTTTTCCATTGAGTACTTAATATTAATCGGAAAAAAGTGCACCGACTTTGTAAGCCGATCAACAATTACCCAGATAGAATCGTGACCTTTCCGAGTCTTTGGTAGTCCTGTTACAAAATCCATTGCTATGTCATCCTATTTCCATTCAGGAATAGGCAAAGGTTGCAACATTCCCGATGGTATTTGGTGTTCCACCTTAGCCTTCTGACAAACTAAACAAGATGATACATATTCAGCGACATCCTTCTTCATTCCTTGCCACCAATATAGCTATTTCAAGTCTTGATACATCTTTGTGGCTCCTGGATGCATACTCAACTTACTCCTATGGGCTTCGTCCAAAATCAATTTCCTAAGTTCCAGATCGTTTGGCACACAAACTCTTCCTTTAAACTTCAGAATTCCATCAGCACCTTCGCTAAATTCCAACACCGCTCCTTGACTCCTTGCTTCCTTTACTTTTTGCAAATACTAGTCACTATTTTATCCTACTCATATTCTATCCATTAAATCATTTCAAATGGTGATCATGTTTAAACACATCTTCCCCGACGTCAATTTCACAGACAAACACATATCCCAAAATTCTTCTATCAGTTCCTTCTCCTTAATCATCATAACAGAAGCAGTAAGCATTTTTCTACTTAAAGCATCCGCTACAACATTCACCTTTCTGGGATGATACTGTAACTGAAAGTTATAGTCCTTCAAAAACTCTAGCCAACGCCTTTGTCTCATGTTCAATTCTTTTTGATCAAACAGATACTTCAAACTTTTATGATCACTAAAGATAGTGAACGTTGCCCCATAAAGAAAATGTCTCCAATGCAAACACTACAGCTGCCAACTCCAAATCATGAGTCGGATAATTCCTCTTATGCACTTTCAACTGCCTCGACGCATATGCTACAACCTTACGGTTCTGCATAAGTGCACAACCCAATCCTTGGTACGAAGCATCACAATATACTTTGAAAGGTTCGTTCTGATTAGGTAGAATCAAAATTGGTGAAGTAGTCAGTCATCTTTTCAACTCCTGGAAACTTTCTTTCAATGCATCAGTCCATACAAACGATTGATTCTTTCGTGTAAATTGGGTAAGAGGTCCTGCAATCTTCGAAAACCCTTCAATAAACCGTCGATAGTAACCGGCTAATCCGATAAAACTACAGATCTCTGATACTGTCTTCGATTTTTCCCATTCAATAATTGTTTCCACTTTTGAAGCATCAACTTCAATTCCTTCCTCCGATATAATGTGTCCCAAAAATTGAACTTCACTTAACCAAAATTCACATTTGGATAACTTGGCATATAATTTATTCTCCTTCAGAATTTGGAGAACCACTCTGAGATGCTTAGCATGTTCCTCTTGACTTCGAGAATAGATCAAAATATCATCAATAAAGACAACAACAAACTTATCCAAGTACGAACAGAAAATCCTGTTCATAAAGTCCATGAATATAGCAGGGTCATTAGTCACACCAAACGGCATCACTTGATATTCGTAATGCCCATAACGTGTCCGAAACGCAGTTTTGGGAATATCCTCCGCTTTCACATGTATCTGGTGATAACCAGAATGTAAGTCAATCTTAGAAAATATTACGGCTCCTCGCAATTGATCCATCAAATCATCGATTCTTGGAAGTGGATATTTATTCTTAATCGTAATCTTGTTCAACTATCGATAGTCTACACATAGACGAGAAGTCCCATCCTTCTTCTTTACCAACAATACTGGAGCTCCCCATGGTGATACACTTGGTCTCACAAATTGTTTTTCTAATAAATCCTCCAGCTGTTTCTTAAGCTTTGCCAACTCTATTGGCAACATCCTGTAAGGCGTCATAGATATAGGTCCAGCTCTAGGTACTAAATCAATAAAAAACTCAATTTCTCTTTCTGGCGGTAGTCCAGGTATATCTTCAGGAAATACCTCACGAAATTCATTAACTACGAAAATATCCTTCAATATATCTTCACATTGAACCTCCAAAGAATATATCAATAAGTACCCCTGATCTCCTTCTTTCAAACAAGCTTCTACTTGAGTAGCCGTTAGAAATCTAGAATCCTTAACCTCAGGAAAAACTAACGTCTCACTGGAACAGTCTATCAGGATATGGTTAGAAGACAACCAATCCATTCCTAAGATTACATTAATCTTGGAAAGAGGCAAACAAATCAAGTTCACATAAAAGATACTATCCCAAATACATACAGGGCAATTCAAACATACTTTTGTAGTTATCATAGGCTTATCAGTAGGAGTAACAACACTCAAATCATAAAGCAATGTAGTCACAGTCAATCCCAAACGCTCTACACAATCACATGCAATGAAAGAATGTGTTGCTCCCGAATCATATAACACTGTTAAAGGATTACCTTCGATGGCATACTCCTTCATAATCAAGTCCTCAGATTTCGCGGCTTCTTCCTCGCTCATGGTATACACACGACCACCCGCCTGTGGCCTCGCAGTATGAACACTCCTCACCGATGGTTCCACCTTCAACTGATCACATTCTCTAGAGAAATGTTCAGGCTTTTCACATCTATAACAGATAACTCTTTATGTTGATAATCTTTGGTGAGATGATCTTTCCCACACTTGAAGCATTTAAGTGTAGAAGTTCCATTGCCTTACTGCCACCAGAACTTCCTCCAAAAGATTGCTGTCGATTCTGACCTCCTACAGGTTTGGTATATGATTTCTGCTGATAATGGTTGCCACCGCTACTCCTTCCTTTTTGGAATCGCATAGGTCCAAAGTTCCTATTCCTTGCCTCACGTTGATGATCAATTTCTTCAACCTTTCGACACTTGTCCAATAATACTAGAAACTAGTCAATGTCCAAGGTTGTTACAGCTCGCTTAATGTCAAATTTCAACCCCTCTTCAAATTTTCTACACTTCCGTTCCTCATCTGGGTGCATCTGAAAATACCTCGAAAACTTAGACAAGCTTTCAAATTTTGCAGCATATTTACTTATGGACATCACCCCTTGCCTCAAACTAAGGAATTCCATCTCCTTAAAATGACGAACACTAGCTGGAAAATACTTCCCCAGAAATTTCTACTTAAAGAGCTTCCACGTCACAACTCTTCCCTCAGCTTGAATCAATCTTCGGGCTCCTGCCCACCAAGCTTCTCCATCTCCTACTAACACAAAAGTTGCAAAAGTGAGCTTCCGTTCATCAGTACAACCCATACCTTCAAATATCTTTTCTAGTTCTTTGATCCACAGATTAGCTTTCTCTGGGTCAAATTCTCCATGAAACTTTGGTGGATTGTTTCTACGAAATTTTGACAAACTTTGAGCATCCTCAGTTACTCTTTGGTTTTGATGCACAATGACATCAGCCATTCGTTGCATTGCTGCTACAGCTGCAGCCATGTTTTGATTATCGTCGCCCATATTTTCACATCCTGCTCTAGTATTCATGCGTCCTCTTCCTCGTCCAGCCATTACATTTTCTCAAACCAAACTAAACAACACAAAGAAGAGTTAAAGTCAATCTTCAAACAATATTGTTTTCTTTCGGAAAACAAACATAGAGAATCACACAACTTAAACAAGACAGACCTAACCACAAACCCAAAAAGACTCTAACCTGGGCTCTGATACCAAACTAATGTAACACCCACCGTAGGGTATCACATTTATGTTATTTAATTACCAAATTACCCCTTCTTTATAAAATATGCTTTGTAATGTAAATACGAATTGTAAAATTTCTTAATATTAATAAGGTAAACTTAGCGGAAAATAAAAATATTACAACATCATCACAAATAATTTACATCATATATACACAAGTCTTAGTACTGTCATACTTAAATACTTACAGACCAGGTTCTTGAAGTATTTGAATAGTATTTAAAACTAACATACTGCCCAAGTATTACTAAATAGTAGAACCCTCAGACGGGTCCTCCTCAGATTCCTCAGCAGGTAGGAATCCGACTTAACGCAAAGTCCTATGGACAGATGTCCGCGCGGATGACAAGATACTAATCTCACTAGGAGTACAGTAGTAAGCTCCCCAGTACTGCCTAATGGACAACGGAAACTCTAAGTGTACATTAATATTTACACTGAAATAAGGGTTCCCATGATAAAGCCTACTTAGGGCAATCTTCAAGTCTCTTATATAGTATATACATGCTCTATCTAGGTCAACATGCCATGCTTCTGGTCCTCCATGAAACTTCAACCTCATATATCCTAGGAAACTAGGCATCGCCATCTTCTCAGAATTCAACTTCTTCCACAGGAATCTGCTCCTCTTTACCTTCTTGTTTGATTCCTTGCTCAACGTCTTTATAAATATAAATACAACACAAAATAGGCATACAAAGAGGTGAGATCACCTACGCTAATACCAACATGGTAGCACGGAGATAACACATACAATATACCATACAGATCCATCATACCATAGTTATTTATCATCACAATAGATGTAATAAATAATAATTACAATCATGCCCTTAACAATATCTAAATATTCAACAATTCAATTAACATAAATAATAATTACGATAATGCCCTCAATATTTTCCAAATATTAGTTCAAATATCACACCGATATCAATACTCAATAATTCTGCATGTGCACATAGACTCAATTTCTTACTCCATGGTGCTAAAACTCAGGTTGGAGAAAGTGATCAGAAAAAGATCTGTCTGTACCAACATGCCTTAGACCACGTGCTACAATTCTTATATGTGTTTGCACATCTAGCATATACACTACAGTCTTTATCAGATCTTGATTAATAATAGTGTCTCGGTCAGGATCATCGGTGTGTTGCATCAGTCAAACCCACAGTACAAAAGAGCTACCAACTGCCCATTGTAGGTAACCCGCACCCCAATGCCCCCAAGGTCAACAAGTGACTTACACTACGCATATCGCACCCACTCAAGAGGTGTATTCTCTCCTAGGCAATTAGCCTTATCTAGTTCATCGGACCTTTCTAATCCACGTATAATGCACCATTCTCAATTCAAATTCATTATCTCATATTCAGGTTTCACACATTGGCCCAACAGTATCTTTATTGTATTTTCATCGCGTAATCATATTTTCACGTTTTCTCAATCGCGTAGCTAAAATTACTACTTTTAAATTGCATAAAATATTTCTAACGCATTTTAAATCCAAAATAAGATTTTTCTCATTTAACATAAAAAATTAACCTTATTTTCATTATTTACCTATTAGTCCTTCTAAAAATATAATTTTCAATATAGTCCCTCTAAAAAAAATCAGTATTTCTACTGTTTCCCAGAAAATTATATTTCATAGTTTTACTTGGGATATTATAGCTCAAATCAATCCTCTTTAAAATAAATTGAGGTTCAAACACTTTCAACCTCTCTTTTCCATTCATATACGAAAATTCCATTTTGAAATCACTTTGTCTCATAGAACCAAGGTAATACAAGCCTTTAAAAACCATGGTACATGGCCATTGAAACCATCATATATTTTTCCTTCTCAATCAGCTAAGTTCCATTCATGTTTTTACACAAATAAAACCATTAAAATTCCTCCAAAAACCGTGAACACTAGGTCTTTGAAACCAACCCATCTTTTCTTTTTCCTTTCAAATCATTCAATTTTACCATTCATGAAAATTTTAGTTTGGAAACACCTATTTTGAGGTGTTGAGGCCGAAATCCTCATGGTCATTGGAGCTAAAAATTTATTTTTCTTTCATCATCAAATCATGGCATACATGTATATATTCATCATATTATAAAATCAAGCATACCTTAAAGTAATAAAAATCACCTAAAGCATGCAAACACAAATAAATAAGTTAAAGCACATAAATACCCACAAATAATTACACAACCATGGATATGAATCCTCATATGGATTCACCATCCATCAAATACAAGATTCATCTCTCACCACCATACTTGGTTGTTGAGATGGATCTCCCTCGTACCTCTTGAAAAACCTCCCAAGCTCCTTGGTTTGCTCCTTGAGTAAGTGATTCACCACTAAAAGCTTCTTAAAGACAAAATAAAAAACACAAGTGTATTAGCGTATTAAGCTTGAATAAGGAGAACCATAGATCAAACATGGTTTAGAACATGAAAATAAGACAAGTAGTGAAGTTTCCTTACATTTCACCTCAAAAACCTAGAACTTGATCTTGAAGAAAGTCCTTGAAGATGAAAGATTTAGAGCTTGGACTTAACTACAAAGGTTCTTGGATTGATGTAAGGATGCAAGATATGCGGTTATTTAAAATTATAGAGTGATGGAAGGCAATTTAGTTGCTTTGGCCGAAACTCACTTGAAGGGAGAGGAGAGAAATTTTTTGTAAAAGCTTTAGGTTTTTGGAGAAGACAAAGATGAATAATGAAGTGGTCTTGAAATTTTCCTATAGCTTTAAGCCATCAAAACCGAACCCCCCCTCTTGTACACTCAATGAGTGACAAATTTCATTAGCCACCATTTTGGGCATTGTTAGTCATTGATTAGATCAATGGTTAATACTAATGTAGCTTCTAAGTATAGTTTCTATATTGATAAGACTAAATCTAAACCATTAGATCTTTCTCCTTGAAATCCTAGCCATTAGATGCATCTCCAAAATGAAGGGTCAATTTCTCCTCTTCATACTTTACATCCAAAGGTCACAAATGGTCCTAGCCACTTTGTTAGACCAAATCTCCATCCTTGATTAAATCAATGGTGGATATCCAAAGGCTTCAACATTAAGCTTGCTTCTTATTAGTCCGTCATAAAGTCGTCATAACCATTAATGTTGACTAAGTAGCATAATATTTATTTTTATCTGCTATTACCCAATGGACACAATTAACTGTAGTTTTTATCGCCCAATAATTAAATACAGTACAAAACACAGTAAAAGAAAATTTCCAAAACTATTTTTGGTTTCGGGTTTAGTAAGATCTCCCGTCCCTGTCTCAACAGTACAGAATTTTCTGATTTCAAAAAAATTTCCATTTTTTCGGCCCCGTCTAGGCCCACATACAGCCCCCTGGCCCATAAAAACCCAAGAATAATATTAAAATAAAAAAAACATAAAAATCTCATAATAATTCATAAAATCATAAAAATTATGAAAATCAAATCAGATTAGCAAAAAGAATTAAGAATCAATAGTAATAATTAAATTACGTAAGATTTTTCCCAGCCCGAAAATTATTATTTTCCTGACATGGAGTAAATCACACAAAACGATCAAATATATTCACGGAATACTCAAAATAATTTTACAGTACGCAGAAATCACTAAATAATAGAATTTTGTTATTACTGTCAATAGATAGAAACTTTGGGGTGTTACATGAACTTAGAAGTGGATATGAGATTGATAACCAAGCCTATAGTATTGCATTTTTCAAGAGAAATTTGAGTGATCTCTTTGTCCTTAAACACTTGAGTGATGGAAAGATGAGTGATCTCAATTGTTTGGTAGAGAGAAAAAGTGCAAGCTAGACTCGAGCTTCGAATTGTATTAAGTGCTAGACTTTCTTGTTTGATTGGATTTGATTGCTGAGCTTAATTAAATTTTTAAATTGTGGAATTTTCCTTGATTCATGTTTCTTGATGTTGAATTTAATCTTGTTTTTATTCATATACTTTGCTTGAGGACAAGCAAAGTTCAAGTGTGGGGGAATTTGATGTGTGGATAAAATACACACCTCTTGTGCTTGATTTGAGGTGGATTTAGGTGTACTTTGATGATTTATATTAGAATTTATGCCACATTTAATCTAATTATCATTGGTATCTCACGATTAGTCTTTTTTTATGTTTTTGGGTCCAAAAGAGGTGTTTTGACATGGCTCTATAAAGTTTCCGATGAATTCATTGCAATGGAGTTGAGCTCGGAATTTATATGGCCAAGATTCGTAGAGTTTTTGACCTTTGTGCGATAAAATAAGCATAACTTGAGCTATAAAAGTCAAAATAAGGTGATTCTAGTAGCATTGGAAAGCTAAGAAAAATATCTATAACTTTTATGAAGATCACTTCTCCAAAAAATGACGTTTTGAGTGATTAAAGAGTTAGACATGACTATATCTAACTTAGAAAATTCTTCTGTCAAGCTCACAGAGCCCTGTCTAACTTCAATGAAGCTTCTGTGTGAGAGATACGACTTTTTTTTACACTTTTTTATAAATTACGCTTTTTTTTAAAGCTCACATGGCCGTGTCAAAAGGAGACACGGCTGTGTGAGTCCCTCTGACGCAAAAAAAGGGAAATTTTGCCCCCAAATCATTATAAATAGGGCAAAAACACCAAACAAAAGAAGACTCTTAGCTGGAGACTTGTGTGACGATAGGTTTTGAGAGGAGAAGTGCAGGGATTCAAAGGCGAAGGCTTGGAAAACAAGAGCAAGAGTCATTGAAGATCAACCATTGAAGTCTTTTCCCCCATCTGTTCTTTTTGTTTGTCAATCATGGTTATTTCTTTAATCCTTGTTTTTGTTTGTGTTACAATTGACATTAGTGGCTAAACCCCTTTTCTAGGATTAGGATAAAACTCTCTATTTCTCTATTATGAATTGTTAATTTGATTCTTTGTTAATGAAATTATTGTTCTTGATTCATTCTTGGTATGCTTAATGCTTGTGATATGTTGTGCGCTATATTTACATGATTTTAGGCTTTAGGTGAAGGATCGAAAGATGAAATCTAATTGCTTGATAATCCAAGAATTGAACTTAGGAATTGAGACCTAGACATAAGCTTAAATCCTTTGAAAGGTAAACGATTGTCATAAATCTTAATGGGTTGGAACTTGGATTAATTGCCATGAGAATGGAGTAAATGAAGTTTTAGCATATTTTTAGTGCCAAAAAATTGGGTTTTAAATAATTTAAGACAAATCGTCTTCAAGAACATAATTGAACATTAACAAAGATAGAGTTACAATTTATCGTAGGGGTTAGTGTAGTGGATTTTGAATCCTAGAGCTTTAAATCCTTGTTAAATCTTATATTTTTCTAGTTTCAATTGTTTATTTTATTGTTTTGCTTTTTGTCTTAATTTAATTAGACTTTCACTATTGATTTTTATTTTCTTAAATAATCAAAGTAGCCGTAAGAGTTAGTAATTAACCAATCTTCGTGGGAACAATCTTTATTTTACTACTTGTACGATCTATGTGCTTGCAAAAAATCCACAACAATGCCCACACCACTTTAGGGTTTGTGCCTTTTGACGGCTGCTGCGTTCTGTCTAAGTGTGTATTAAATTTGGCATAACTTTTTTATTTATAGAAGAGTTAATGTGCTTTGTTACGCGTTCAGAGCTCAAGTGCTGGATATCTGAAATAACGTTGATGTATACGTAAATACGTAATAAGAACACAATTTAAAGTACTAAAAATATAACAAAACTTAAGAACAAAATTAAATCAAAAAGATTAAAAGATGACGAAAACCCAAGATTTTAAACAGTAAAAATATGAATTTTTAAAGGTTCGTCACTCCCCCAAACTTAAGATTTTGCTTGTCCTCAAGCAAAAGAAAGAGAAAAACAAAATAAAACAGGAATACTAAACAAATAAAAACTCAAAACACACAGACTCAAACATGGTAATACCGGGTATTAAAAATCATTCATATCCTCAGAAATTGCTTCATAATCTCATTTCAAAGTATCACACATGTACAATCCAATTGCTACATCGTCCCTCATATGTAACTTTCATGCATAAAATGACTTCCCATAACCATGAATGTAAGACCAAATCTACTCATAAAGAACTAGCTCGGATAAGTTTATAAAAATGCAAATGCACATCAAACCCGCATCCATAGGGTGGTTCTTCATTTCTTTCTCCACTAATGTAAACAACATATAACCAAGGATCAAAAGGGACTTTACAAAGCTTTTAATGTAAGGCCAAAGATACGGGTTAAAAAAGAAAGGGTAGGATAATGAAAACAAAAGTTAAGATACAAAATCATGCAAATTTCAAAATTTAAGCCACAAAATGTAGAACAAGTGCAAAACGGAGCATAAGAATCAACACTTTATTACTTTTTTCTTTTTTTTTTCTTTTTTATTTAACAACTTCCACCCCCAAACTTATTTCTTTGCAATACATTGGGTGAACTTTCTCTTTTTTTCTTTTTTTTTAGCTCCTGAAATATTTCTACACAAAAATAATGAATACCTAAATAATAAAATAATACAAGATATGCACTCAACAAAATGTGTGTAAGAAAAGTATATTTTTTTATTCTTTTTTTTATAGGTATGGGAAAGGTAAATGTGGGTAAAGAAAAGAAATAGAGGCCAAACAATAGCAAGGCTGCAAAAGGGACCTAAGGATATACTATGTGTACAGGTTAGCTTGAAATGCTCAAACGGTCCAAGGAAGACCCTTATCATTTCCTTAATCATGCATTATCTAGGATTTCACCTCAAGAAAGAATCAAACAACTTCTAGATGTAAATCATCCACACACATGCATTCCCATAAACTTTTTCTAAGCTTGACATGCATTTATATTCCAAGGTCTATCAAACATAAAGATGGGAAGCACATTCATACACAATTGAAATAATAGAGATAAACATAACTCATGAATTCTCAAGTGATATCTTAAGAAAATAGATCAATTCACAATTTATGCAATCATTGGATATTCAATTCAACAAACTGGCATGCATAGAATGACTCCAAACACAATAAAGTGATGATAACAAAATAAAATAAATTAAAAAATGTGAAAATAAAATATTAAAGAAAATAAAAACTCTTTTTGGTGGGCAACAACTATATACATCCCCCTACAAAAGCTTCGAACTCAGGGAAACACCTAAGCCGACTCAACATTAGCTTTAAAACAAAAACAGAAAAGTATTAGTCAATAAAATAAAAAATAACAAAATAATAGCAAAAACAAATAACGAACAGAAACCAAAAAGATAAAAGATTAAAGAAAAAGAAAGAAAATTTGGGTTGCCTCCCAAAGAGTGCTTGTTTAACATCATTAGCTCGACGTTGCCTTTTCAACTCATCAAGGTGGCTTGAAGCAAGAGAAGTAAGATGACTTCTTTCCTTTTTTAGAACAATGCATCCATCTTTGGTCAACAACCTTTGAAATGCCTCCCAATGCACTTTGAACTTGACTTGAACTTGGTTGTTCTGAATATACCTTAGCATGCGAGATTCCATCTGGCCATGAAGGTCTCAATTTAACAAAAGATGACAGATCAGATTTCAACTTATTAGAAGATTTCGACCCTTTTGCAATGAATTATGAGAGATGACAGGACCTTTCTCTGTTTCATCAGTCTTAGAAATAGGAGAGTCAACATTAATTAATGGTGGAGAGCTCTTACTAGTCAACTTTTTTGAGACTTATCTTTAATGCAATTAATAGGAGCATAAAGATCTGATGTTGGTAAAGACTTATCAAAGACATTGATAGTTACTTGATCTCCATCCACCCTCAAAATTAGCTCACCTCTAGGAACATCAATCAATGCTCCTGAAGCAGATAAGAACGGTCTTCCAAGAATCAGAGGGATATCAATATCCTCATCCATATCTAAAATCATAAAATCTACTAGAAAGAAGAATTTATCCACATTTACTAGAAAATCTTCAACTATACCATATGGACGTTTGATTAACCGATTAACTAATTGAAGGGACATTGTAGTTGGCTTAACTTTTTCAGTCCCAAGCTTACGAAGAATTGACAATGGCATTAAATTGATAGTAGCTCCTAAGTCACATAGAGCCTTCTCAATTGTTAGTTTGCTAATAGTGCATGGCGTAGTGAAACTACCTGGATCCTTCAACTTAGGTGGTAGCTTCCTCTGAATTATGGCACTGCACTCTTCAGTAAGTGCTACAATCTCATCCTTTTTGACTTTCCTCTTCTTAGATAGCAGGTCCTTCATAAAATCTGGCATATGATGGCATTTGCTCAAGTGCTTCAGCAAACGGAATGTTTATCTGTAACTGCTTGAAAATATCAAGGAACTTTGAGAACTTCCTCTCTTGGTTCACCTGATTTTCGTTCTTTAACCTATGAGGAAATGGAAGCCTAGCATATAGTGAGGGGTCCAATGGTTTACCCAAAACTGAGTCCTTTTTCTTTCTTCTTTCTCCCTTCACTTTGATTTCAATAGAAACCTCTGCTTCAAGTGCATCTTTAATTGAAACATCCTTAGTAAGAACATCATTTTGCTTTTTCTCATTTCCTAAGGAACTAGATAAATCATTCACTGGTGCGTCCATAGTTTTGCCACTTCTTAGTGTGATTGCATTACTGTGCTCCTTTTGATTGACTATAATGTCACTTGGTAGACTACTTGGAGGTCTCTCTGTGAGCTGTCTAGATATCTGACCCACTTGATTTTCTAGACTTCGGATGGCTGCCTCTTGATTCTTGAAATTAGCCCTCATTTCATCTATAAAAGTGCTAGTACTAAGAGCAAGTTTCTTAATAATACTTTTAAGATTTGATATCCTATCTTGTTGAGGCTGTGAAGATGATTGTTGATATGGAGGTGGTGGTGGTCTCAACATATTCTGATTGGTCCATGAAAAGTTTGGATGATTCCTCCACCCTGGATTATATGTGTTGGAATATGGGTTACCTTGTGGTCTCAAAGGATTGCCCATATAATTAACTTACTCTTGAGGAATAACACTTGAAATGCTTGCTTCACATCCACCATAGGCATGATTACCTCCACAAAAATCATAAATCAACACTTGATGGTTCACTGAATTCACCTGCATATTCCCCATTTGCTTGGTGAGGTTGGCTAACTGCTGCGAAATACTTTTATTCTGAGCAAGTAAGGCATTAAGAGTGACAAGCTCCACAACTCCTTGTTTGATCACTAGTCTCCCACTAGGCATCTGATATTCATTAGTAGCTGTAATACCCCGAAAATTATTTGTTTCATCATAAATAATCATTTTATAATATCTATGATTTTTGAGAATTTTTCTGAATTTTTTCAGAAATATTGAATATTTTAATATATTTCTCATTTTACGTGCACACTGAGCAGAGTCAATGTAACACCTCAAAAATTATTTGTTTCATCATGAATAGTCATTTTCTAATATTTTTGATTTTTGAGAATTTTTATGGATTTTTTCGGAACTGTCGATTATTTTAATATATTTCTCAATTTACGTGCATGATGAGCGGAGCCGGGAAAATAAAATATTTTCCTCGAGACTGGTAAACTTTGGACTGTGGAAATGTTGATGTAGGATCTTACTAAACTTGAGGCCGAGCATAGTTTACGAGGTTTACGTTTTTCGAGATTTTATTTGATAAATAAAATCGTTGTACCATAAAATTATCCGACGGACAATAAATACTATTTTCATTAACTGTAACTTTTGTTCACTGGATAATAGTTCTAACAGAGTGTTAATTATCTGTTCTAGAATATTCACATTGTGTAGCCACATCACTTTTTACTTTATCGAGAAGCGTGCGAAACTTTTCAAGAAAGCCTCAAGGAAGCTTCCTCCCAAGCTTCTCAAGGAAGCTACACATTCTCTCTCTCCTCCCCTCACCACACGGCTGCATGCCTTTCTTGGAGCCAAAAATTATGTTTTCACTTAATTAAGTTACCTATTCTAATTTCAAAAATCAAAAGTCATCATCTTTTCTATTATCAACTTCTCTCTCTACCATTTTCTTCTCTCAAGTTCTTATTCTTCTCTCTAACACCACACCACACGGCCAACCATCTCCATGCCTCCACCATCACAAAAATTTTAAGCAACCACATTTCCTTAATCTCCACTATATTCTAAATACCTTTCTAGTTGAAGATTTCTTAAAAAGCTTCCATCTTCATCTTCTTCTTCAAGCTTCAAGTTTGAAGCTTTAAGGTAAGATTCATGATCTCTCATCTTTTCTTCTTCATTTTCGTTTTCATGGCCTTCACCATGACCATGGATCCATTCTTTTTCAAGCCTTAGTGTTGATTTGATGAAGTTATAATTTCTAAGGTTTTTGGAGGAGTGTAAACCGAATTTCACTAGGAGCTTCAAGGGAGTTCTTGGCTTGTTTTCTCCCTTCGGTAAGAGGAAGATTATCCACTTCAACCTCTATTGGTAGTAGGAGACTTATATTGTGTGTTGGTTGTGAGAAACCCTTGTTAGGGTTACTCTTTGTGATGTGTAATTTTGATGACTATGTATTGACTTTATCATGTATGATTTATTTGATTGAATATATATATATATATATTGATGATCTTGGATTAGTTTTGATTGATTGGAAACATGAATTGGGGGCAAGAACTCCTTGCTTTCCCCATTAAGGCTCACGGCCATAACCCCTCCTTAGGGTGTTTATGATTTAAAATTTTGCAACAAGTGAAGAGATGAGTAATCAAGTGAATAATAATTAATGAATCAAAGAAAAATTTGGGTTCTCACCCTTTAGAGAGGCTCATGGCCTCTAGGCCAATCTTGGGTCTAATTGTGTAAATTTTGGGCAACCTTGGATATTTAGTAATTAAGAATAAGTAATTAACATTGTGATTGGAAAGAAGATTAAATTGATAACCTAGAGTGATTTTTGGAATTTAAGGGAAGAATAAGAGTATGTGAGACTTAGAGAACCTTAGAATAATTTTCTAAGTGAGTATGGATAAACTTAAAACAAGGAATTTAATAATGAAGAGAATTCCTCTAGAAAAGAATTTCATAAGAAATACTAAATTTAAGTGAAACTTAATTAATTGGATAATTAGGAATTAATTAGGGATTCATAAAATGGAAAGAATCAAGAATGAGATCTTATCCTAAAACTTAGAATAATTCTAAATTAAAGGAAGGACATGAGAGTAAGTAAGATGTTGAATAACTCAAATTAAATTATCTTAAGAGAATTTTAATGAGAAAAATGTAGAAGATTAAGGCTTAATTCCATAATGAACCCTAAGCGTGTAATGTCTTATTTGAAGACTTGATGATGCCTATCTTGGCCAAATTGTGGCATGTTATGGAAAATATATTTTGATGAATATACATGATATATGCATTGAGTTATCATGCATTGTGGAGGTCCGAATGGATAATTGTTAAAGCCATGTTGCTTAGGAGATTGAACACACCTTAGAGCGGGTGCGAGTAGACTAGTTTAGGTCATAATGTTGACCTTAGGGGCGTCGGAGTGCGGGTACCTCGCAATGGACAGTTAGTAGCTCTTTTGTCCGTGGGGTAGACCGATGCAAATGCATCGATGATTCGGACCGAGACATTGTCCTATATCGCGATCTAGTGAAGAATGTCTTGTACAATGCCTTGATGTGCACGTGGATAATTTGATGATTATTGTAACACCCCTCGATTTAATAACCAATGCACAATCGTCATTATGTCACGGTCACTAAATGTCGGCGTGCTAACTTTGTCAAACAACAAATTTACCATAAAATTTTAAACATTTCTTATGAGAGGAAAATAAGAGCCACGAATGAGCAGTTACATATACAACCAGTTAAATTATGAATTATAATATGTACTCAATTTACAACATTTAGGTTTGGATAATTGCCTTGAAGCATACATGTACTCAAAAATACACTTTATATAGGTAATGCAAAATAAAATATAAACTACCCACAATATATCTACGACTAAGGAGTTGGGCACTCCATCGTATCCCGAATGCGTGAGGCAATTCCGGGTTCAGAGTGAGAAATACCAGATAAGGTCTTCAATCACAGTCCTCTTCATGGTCAAAGTCGATCCCGAGCATGTCACATACGCTTTCGGTCAAGTCGACTCTACAGGGTCTTGGTATCAAAGCGAACACAATTCGAACAAACCCCAAAATGAGCTCCCTTCGGATAATGAGGTCAAACCAATAAAATCCAAAGGAATCCAACTTCGTTCCCACTTATAGTCTTTAATCAAAAATTAACATAGAGCAAGAAAAGCACAAGGAAGAGGTAAGACATCCTACCATCATTACCAGTCATAGCATCAAGAAACCAAACGGCGCAAGGCGCCCACATAGCATTTATGATAGCAATAATGGTAATAAACATTTAGTAGCAGTTATAATCAACCAGACAGTTTCAAGCAATCGTATATATATGGATATATCAGAAATACGACAGTTCCAATTATAATAACAATGTATGCCAGATAACTCATGGACTCACTATGCACATGTGCTCTCAATAATCAAAATCCTACTCCATGGAGCTAGAACAAAACAGGTCGGAGAGAATGATCGAGAGCCGGTATCTAATACAAGTGCTTACCATATAATATAATCAATTCATTTTGCGCAACAAGACTTTATACGGCGGCATTCTCACAAGATCTCGATATAGACGTGGCCGATTAGGATCGTCGGTGCGTGTGTATCGGTGTCTCCACGGTCCCGGAGGAGCTACCACGCCCTGCGAGACGCCCGCGCCCGACGCCCTCAAGGTCATCTACGGGACCCCACGTGTCTATTCGCACCCGCACTAAGGTGTGATTCAACTCCTAGGCAACTCGGCCTTAACAAAGTCCAACGGACATCCTCGTTCTTTTGTGCAATGCAAGACTCTATCATGCTTCTCATGACAAGCTAAGTCAATCATGCCTCAAATGCATATCATATGATTTAACAATCAGGTTTGTTCCCATTCTTGGATCCACAAGACATTTACAATGCATAATATGTATGATTCAAAATTTCATACAATTTCATAATATGCCACAATTGGCCAAAAGAGCATCAATATACAAGTGGTCATTCACGTGGACCCTTAGCATCATAATATTAAGGTCAAACATTAGGTTCATTATGTTCCTTACTACCTCACTCATACTCTGGTTCTTCCTTTATTCCAAGTTCTCACTAGTTGTAAGGCTCAATCACGCTCCTTGTTTTTCCTTCATTATGTGTCCCTACTTTGTTTCTAGTCATCTGATGTTATTTATGATTAATATAGTGTATATTAGTCCCAAAAGTTGAAATCGAGGTCACAGGCCGAGAATCATCCATTCGTTTGCTAGGTAAAAAGAATTGAAATATACTTATAATTTCGACGAACAGTGTATCTAGTGAGAACGCTGGGCTGCCGTTCGACGAGTAGTAGCACGACAGGATCAAGGTAAATGGAAAACAATCTGGCAGGGGATAAACTCTAAGTGCTATCGAATTGGGAACGAACTTCGACCAGATGAAGCATATAACTGTCGAATATGCTACCACATTTACATAAAACATGATTCGACGGACACTGACATTAGGTCGGTTCCTCTATTAAACCTTCAGAATTCTACTCGACGGATTTGGAGAAAATCTCTCTATTTAATAATCGGGAACTCCACTCGACGGGCATTCACATCCTAACTCGACGGATATAATTCTCACCTAACTTGATGGATTTTCACATCTTAACTCGACGGATTTCCACACTTTAGTTCGACGGATATTCTCATTGGGTAAGTTTCTCCATTAAACCTTGTCCTACTCGACGGACTTTCACATCTTAACTTCGATGATATTCCCATCCTAACTCGACATGATTTTCACATCTTAACTCGACGGATATGATTCATGACCTAACTCGGCCAATTTTAACTTTGAAGGAGTTTCACTCGTGTTCAACCGACGAATACGCTAAAAGTTCAATTCTAACTCGATGATTTTGGATAATGGGGAAAGTCCCGTTCTGTCGAACCGACAAGAATGTTAGGGTTACAAGGTTCTAATTCGACGGATTACTCAAACGCCGAGGTTTCACTCATGCCGATTCGACAGATACACTCGACAGTTTTGACATTCAACGGAAAAGTGTCTAAACTCGACGGATTTTCACATTGTGTTTTAGTGGTCGAAATCTAAACTCGACATATGTCACTCGACGGATTTCGACCGTGGGAAAATGTTGAGGTCTCACTTAAGCATCCGACGGTTTAACTCGACCGATTTGGAAAAATGTTGAGGTTTCACCTATACTAGTCCGGCCGTAGACACTAAGAGGGCCACACTTTCTAATTCGACGAATTCACCGACGGAGGTGTTAATGGGGGGTCACTAGCTTCGACAACTTTTGACATGATGAAGGGCCCCACTTGTCGACGAGTTTGGCCGAGAGCTCATACTCGACGTGTTTTAACATCTTAATTCGACGGACATGGCTTACTCACTTCGACGGATTTTAACATTTACTTTAGAATGGATCAAGAAACCAAGTCATTACCATTTTCAATATAGGATCTCTGTTTTACGGGTTCAAAACCGTGACCATACGAGAACCAAAACGGGCTCATTTCTTTCCATATTACACATTCCAAATATATATATATATACATACAAAACTCCAAAATCGGTAGCATCTATACATCACAAACAACATTTAAAAACGCGAAAGACCCTCAACACAAACTACGACGTTTAGAGAGGTTGAGGAGGAGTGTCTTCCTCTTACCTTGGAGAAGCACAAAGAAAGGCTGCTCCTTTTTGGTCGAAATCACGTTTTCAGTTTCCAGGAGATCCTTGAATATTCAAACTCACCAAAATCAGAATCAAGTGTTGAAATAGATACCCATGGTCATCAAAATGACATTGGGTTACGAAAATGAGGAGAGATGAGGAAAAAGCTAAGGACTTTACCTTAAAGTTCCAACCTTTAAGCTTCAACCGTGGAGGAAAATGAAGATGAAGAAAACGTAGAACTTTGAAGATGATTCCCTCAGATATGATGTTTCTCCAAACACAAAATGGTGCTAGGAGTGTGACGGTTTTGGAAGATAAAAGTGTGAATATGGGTGGATGGTGTTGCTGCTATGGGGTGAAAGAGAAGAGAAAAGATGAGTGAATAGTGAGGGCTTACGGAGAGTGACCACGTGAATGAGGAATGGGAGAGAAATGAATTAGACCCTTAATTCAAATGTGCAGCTCAAAATAGGGGAGAGAAATAATAAAATAATAGTTGGAAGAAGCTTCCTTGAGAAGCTTCGCACGCTCCTCGATAAAGTGTATGGTAAGCTAGTCTCCAAATTAAATACATCGATAGATGATCAATTACGCAAAGAGAATTATTTTCTCGGTGAATAAAATTACAAGTGATGAAAATAATATTTTATTATTCATCCGATAATTTTATGATACCGCGATTTTATCTAGCGATAAAACCTTGAAAAATGCAAACCTCGCAAATCCTGGCCTCGGGTTTAGTAAGATCCCCGTTGACACGTTGACATGTCCCAAGGTTTACTAGCCTCGGGAGAACATTTCGTTATCCCGGCTCCGCTCAGTGCATACGCAAAACAAGGAATATATTAAAATATTCAACGTTTCCAGAAAATTTCACAAAAATCACCAAAAATCACAAATATTATAAAATGATTATTTATAATGAAATAAGAAATTTTCGGGATGTTACAATTATAGCACTTTGGTCGCGGCAGTCGAGTTACAAACATGTCTTCTGATCTTTCTCTCCGAATGTTTGTGTCTAACTCTATGGAGTAGGATGTTGATATCATGCATACATGCATAGTGGGTCTACATATTATTTTGGCATTTAATTATTTATATAATGATTATGACTATTGCCTTGTTGATATCATGACTGCTTGGAACTGCTTAATTGTTTACCGTTGTTAGTTAATGCCGGTTATTATTGCTTTTGAAATACTATGTGGGCGCTTCGCGCCGTCCTGTTTCTTTATTGCCATAATTGGTAATAATGATAGGATGTCTTACCTTTTTCCTGTATTTCTACTATTTCTGTCTATATTTATGTTCCATCAAATACATCGGTGAAGGGGTGAAGTTCACGAGTTCCCTAGTTTTTGGCCTGACTTCGACTAGTACTGCTTTTGATTATGACGGCACGTCCACGATGATTTTTGGGTTATGTGCAGTTGACTTTCCTTGGAGGTCCAGACTATTGGCACATTAACTTTAGCTCGGATCGCTATGTCTACTTGGAAGACGTGACGGTGTCATTAGCATGGGGGCATTATGATCCGCCTATCTTCACCTGTAGTGTCATATTACATTTAGAATTTTACATGCCCATTAGGGACATGTGGGGTGATCGTTATTACACCTCACAGGAAGATTCATTCCTTTCTACTGCCCAAGCCTTGGCTCGTAATTCGGTGGCTCCGATGAGGGTTTCCTCTGATGAGGAAGACCCTGAGGAGGATCCTGACACGATTCCTTCTCTTTCTTCTTTTAGGGGCTGATACTGTCGATAGCTACTGATGGCTATCTGTCTTCTTTTTGGGGCCTGATGTTTTATCTTTTGGTGGGCTGTATATGTATAATCTTTTGGGACATGCATAGTTTTGCTTTTTGTATATCAGGTGTTGTAACAAAACAGACATGATGTTAGTATATATATATATATATATCGCATGGTGTATGGTTGTATGTTTTACTTCACATATTAATTTCTGTTATAACCACGTATATGTTCTTACTTTAACAAAAAAAAAATATTCACCATTTTATTTATATAACTATAATCAAACAAGTTTAATTATAATTTAATAAACTGGGTCTTAACTTATACTTTTGTTTTCCGCATTGTAAATAATAATGTAACGTTCCCTCCTAAAAAGGGGCGTTACGGTAGCCATAATCTCAAATAATTCCAACGCCTCTTCAAGAGTCTTACTGTTCAAAGACCTACCTATAAATACATCCACCATAAGTCTTGTGGAATGATTCAAACCATTATAGAAGATCTGCGCCTGTTGCCAAACTTCGAAAGCATGATGAGACATTTTCTAAGCAGCTCCTTAAATATTTCCCATGCTTCATAGAGAGATTCTCCTTGATTTTGAGCAAAGTAAGCAATCTCACTCCTTATCTTCACAAACATTGATGGAGGAAAAGACCGAGTGAGGAACTTACTAACAAGATCATCCCAAGTGGAAATGCTTCTTTGAGGCTGGGCTTGTAGCCAGCTCTTAGCCTTGTCTCTCAAAGAAAATGAAAATACTCTTAATTTGATGGCATCATCACTAGCTCTATTATATTTGATAATGTCACAGAGCTGCAAGAAATTAGTAATATGTAAATTTGGATCTTCTACTTGACCTCCCCCAAACTGATTTTGTTGCACCAGCTATAGAAGTGTTGGTTTAATCTCTAAATTGTTTGTTTGGATAGCAGGTCGCACAATACTAGTTGAAACATTTTCAAAAGATGGAGTTGCATAATCAGTCAGAGTGTGTCTTCTTTGTGCAATAGTGTTCTTAGCCATCTTTTCTCTAGGCTCCTTCGTTCTCTGGCTACTTTCTTGTTTGCTCTTTCTGTTCTTATTATCTTCGAATCAAAAAGTAATTCTTCTGAATCTAAAATACCTTACATAAACAAACAAACAAGCAAACTAGAGTGAAGTAAAGAAAAGAAATTAAAAATAAAAATAAAAATAAATGACTAATAAAAATAAACAAAGGAATAAGAATGAATAAAAAGAACCAAATTAAAGAGAAAATCAAATAAATAAAAATAAAATTAAATAAGAAAAATGAATGCTTAAATTAGTGTTTCTTCAACTATTATTTAATATTGAAAACAATAATCTCCACCAACAGCGCCAAAAACTTATTGTGATATTAGCAAGTGCACCAAAACGTAAAAGTAATAAAGAGTGACTTAAGTATCGTTCCCACGAGAATTATTTTGACAAATACTAAATTCATCAAATCAACATTATTCAAGCAAACGAAAAGAGAGTTGGTAAAAACAACAATGAAAAAGAATAAGCAAAAATAACAAAAGTAAAATTTAATTAATTAGGTAAAAATGAAAGACAATGATACGAAAGTGTTAGGGGTCAGATTTCACTTGAACTCTTCTGATGCAAAGTCAAATATTAGTTTAATTAAGTTTTATTCCAATAATTCATGGTCAATTCCCAAAATTAATCAATATCCAATCCCTTGATATATTAATCCTCTTACATTATTAAGAATTAACTAATCCCTTAATCTAACCCCAAATAGAAAGGCATTATTAAAAATGAGGGAATTAAGAGAACCCACAACGTCTATTCCTAGTGATTATAGAAATTGTGGTGTTTATCACAAGTTCTAAGTTCATGCAAATTTTTCTAAATCATACATCAACCCAAAAATCATTCCCAAATTAGCCAGATTTAGAAAAGCATTAAGAAAAGAGATAAACACATAAATCATGAAATAAAAACATTGATTAAACACAATAATGAGTTTACATCATCAAAAAACAAGATCCATCATCAACCTAATGAAAAAGGTTTAACTACATAAGGAAAAAGAAAAACACAGAGGGAAGAATACGACAAACTCCATTGTAGAAAGGTGGAAATATTGAAGAAAATTCCTAATCTTTAAGCCTAATTGTGCCCACACCATTTTTGGGTTTGTGCCTCTTGACGACTACTTCATTCTATCTAAGTGTGTATTGAATTTAGCGTAACTTTTCTATTTATAGCAGAGTTAACGTGCTCCATTACACGTTCAACGCTCAAGCACTGGCTTTCCAACTCTCAAGCGCTGGCTTTCCAGCGCTCAAGCGTTGCCTTTCCAGTGTTCAAGCGCTGGACATCTGAAATAATGTTGTTGTATACGTGATGCGTGCTTCGGGTGCTCCAGACACTAAAGAGAAATTCTTCTGCGCGCAACGCGCGCTCAAGCGATGAGAATCTAGCGTCTAGGTGCTGGACGTCTAATAAGAATTCTTCTTTTTCTCACTCATTCAAGCTTCCAATCTTTTTCATGTGCAATTACCTATAAAACATATAATAAGAACACAATTTAAAATACTAAAAATATAACAAAACTTAAGAACAAAACTAAATCAAAAAGATTAAAAGAGGATAAAAACCCAAGATTTTGAACCATAAAAATATGAATTTTTAAAGGTTCATCAATGTAGATATAGATCATGTACCCGACATTAAATCTATAGTAAACTCTATTTCTCTCTCTGGTGGCAACTCAATTATGTCACTCGGAAATACCTCTAGGTATTCCCTCACCATGGATATACTGTCTAGGTTCTGCTCAACCTCTGCATCTAATGAGAAAAGAAGAACATATCCTAGAGCTCCTTCTACCAAACAGTGATTGATCTGATTAGCATTGAGATAGGCAGACTCAGAAGAAACAACTTTAGTAGGAATATCAGACAGAAAAAATAGAGTATTATCTAAACAATTTAAGACCACATGATTGGATGACAACCAATCCATACCAAGAATGACATCTATGTCCACAATGGGTAAACAAATAAGATTTACGAAGAAGACTCTATCCTCGATTCTTATACAACAGTTAATACACACTTTTGAAGTTATGACTGGTTTACCGGTAGGTATGGAAACAGACAAGTCATATGGTAATTCTGACATAGGCAAATCCAACATCCTTACACAATCATAAGAAACAAAGGAGTTGGATGCTCTTGAATCATTCATGACATTTAAAATATGATTACAAATTATGCATTTACCTTGGATAAGATCGGAAGACTGGGCCACCTCTTTTCTACCTAAAGTGTAAACTCATCCTTTGGCTAACGAATTTGGGGTAAGCACATCTTCCTTCTTCAAAGGATAATCCCTGGAAAGGTGTCTTGATTGTTCACATGTGTAACACATAGACTGGCCTGCCAAACACGGTTTTCCTCCATGTGTCTTCCCACATTTAGAGCACCCAGGTACCTTAGATCCCTTCTTGCCTTTTGCTTTAGGGTTGCTTGTTTTAGGAGCACCTTGTTTATTCTTATCATCCTCATGCTTTCTCTTCTGGAAGTCTTGTGCCCCTTCCTCTTATTGAGGCCTATGAACACTTGACTCCACAATTCTACATTTGTTGACCAAAGAAGGAAAATCTCGGATCTCCATAGGTTTTACCATAGTTTTGATCTCATTTTTTAAACTAGTTTCGAATTTTAGACATCGCCAATTCTCGTCCGGATGGTAACAAAAATGCAAAGAGAACTTCAATAACTCCTCGAACTTAGCCACATATTAGCCCATTGGCAACCTTCCTTGTTCTAAAAACATAAACTCTACTTCCTTATCATCATGTAGAGTTTGCGAAAAGTACTTCTCCAAAAAGGTTATCTTGAAGACCTCCCAAGACATTTGAGTTCCAGCAGCTTTTAGTATCCTCTTTGTACTTTTCCACTAATGCTCTGCCTCTCGCTTTAACATATAGGAGGTGAAGGACATAGTTTGCTCATCCGAGCAAATCATCACATCAAAGATCTTTTCTATCTCACTGAGCGACTCCTTAGCCTTAGCGAGATTGTACTTGCCTCTAAAAGGTGGAGGGTTTGTTTGACAGAAAGTTGACAAGTCCTGGAAGTTCTGATTCCTCCAAACTTGTACTTCCTGTACTGGCTGTATAGGTTGTGTGGGTTGTTGAGGTGGATTAGCTTCCAACCTCCTAAGCACCCTTATCGTAACAGTTACTTGCTCTCTCATAGCATTGGCCATAGCTATAAACGCTTCGACCATATAGGGACCTACTAAGGTTGAGCTCCTTGTTTCTCTAGTTCGCCTTGGCGGTGCCATAGTTTCCTGTACACACAGAAACAATACATATTGAGCTATAGTCTCAATATCATATAACCGTGCAACAGTAGCTAATAACAAACCAACCTAAGGAAAATTATGCAATTCTATTAAAGCATCTCGCACAAGAGACAAGAAAAGCACAATTCATAAAAAGGAACTCTTAAATATGCCTAAGCATAGTCAGTCCATATCCCAACTCAACAGGATGAACTATTCTGATACCATAATAAAACATCCTAATACTGGAATCTTAATATATGTAATATTTGTATCGATAAACGGCATTACAACATTACTACTTACATAATAATATGATAATATATCCATAATGTACGTTGAAGTCATTATAAAGAGTCTTATGAAATGCGGAAAACATAAAACTCATAATAAAATGCATGCATACAACATTAGCCTCCCAAGGGGCTTGAAGTATTACATAACTAGATTACATTACAAAACAAGTATAACTAATACAAGTCTTGAACTAAAAACAAAAGAAATAAAAGCTACACTAGACTTTCAACTGTTGTTTCTTCTTTTTCTTTGAATAACCTTCACTTGGAATTACATGGCAGCACAGCGGGATGAGAATCAACAATTCTCAATATGAGTAAACCAAAACCAGTCACACATAGCATAATAAACATAATCTTAACACATGCTAAAAAGATATGTTTACAACTCTGGAGACGTTATTTGTCTCACGGAGATGTTATTGGAGACGTTATTGGAGTTGCAGATTCAAGAATCGATTTTGGAGACGTTATTTCTCTCACGGAAGAAACAAAATATCTAGGGTATTTGGAGTTTCTAGAATATTTGTAATTTCTAGAATTTTTAGATGTTTGCTCCTCTTGCTCTATCGTCTTGAGCAACATCCCTTGAAAGTTCTTCAAATGGTTGTCAATTCTATCACACATTGCATTAATTCGATTTGTACACTCGTCCAACCTTATGCAATGAGTTACTTCTACCATTGCAGCATCTCTCAATGAAAGCATCAATGTTAGAACCTAATGTGAGAACCTCCCTATTCAAGTCAGGGAGCAAGACTCCAATTTCTCTGTTCAAGTCAGAGTAGGTCCTCAATGTTCATTTACTTTTCACTATGATATTATAATAGTATTTTTCTCTTATTTATACAATGATTAATTAACTAAATAGTAACTAACAAACTAACTCACTCACAATTCGTATTAGAGAGAGATACCTTTACAATAAGTCAATAAGTGAGAGTGTGGTATTTATAGGTTTAGGAGTGGTATATACCGTTTTATTATAATATAGACCTTTCGTTACTTCGAATTATCCAAGACTAACACTGATATACATATATCATTTAATAACATACTTTAGATGTTGAATTAATGTAATTGTTTGATTGAAAGTTTTCATGAAGTAGATCAAGTTTACAAAATTTCATACATTTTAAAAATTAGTTGATACTTCATCACACAACTTTTATTTTGATTTGTATTTTGATATGCATGCTTCATTCCTTAAGTATGTATTAAATATAAACCATAAGTTGTAATCTAGTGTCTGTTTGAGATAGTAATGAAAATTAGATTATTTCAATAATCGATTATTGCATAAATTTTTTTTGTTATAATCGATTATAAGAAAAAAAATTTTATATTTGGATATGTTAGCTGAAAAGCGATTTTAAATTAATTTGTTTCATTTATATGATATAAAAAAATTACTTTTATATATTAAATTATCAAAATAAATATAAAATAATTAAAAAATTTATTTAATTGAGAGCAAAATGATATTAATATATCACTGTTACAAATCATCCTAATAATTTTTTGAGAAAATGCTCAACCAAGAGATGCACCTCCAACAATTTTTTTTTCAAGAAAAAAACTGTTGATTTTAGGAAGCAATTTTCCCAAACAAATTGCACACTACGTGCAACAGCTTAAGGCAAATAAAAAAGCTATTGATTCAGCTTTTAAACTGAAGCAAACATGCTCCTAGTTGCATGATCTCATTAATTACCGATCCATATAAGATTTTGCATTTCCTATGTGCATGAGTTTGAAATTTCTTTTATGATTTTGTCAAAAAGTGTTAACAATGTCAAATAAGAAGTTTTTTTATGAAAAATAAAGTATTTAATATATTAATTGAGAATTTAAAAAACTCAACTTTTCATATAAAATATTTTATTTTAGATTTTTTAATAAATATTTTACGGACATTTATTAAAAAAACCTTTTATTTTAATTGGTAGTTTTATTTGATATTTGTGCCTTTTTATCACGTGCCAGTTGAGTAGCTTTACTCCATTTTATGAAAAATAAAATCTCGAACTTCTAAAATTCTAAACATGGCATTGACATTCTTTTTTCGGGTACATGCACGAAACATGCCAATAATGAGTAACGAACCTATTCTTACTTATTTTTAAAATGCTTAATATAATAAAAAGTCAACATTAAAAGTTTTAAATGAAAAAATAATTTTTTTAATATAATGAATGCTTTATTTTCATTTAAAATTTCTTTTTTTAATTTTCTTAACACCATCATAAATCTATATAATATTTACATTTTGTCTAAAAATTTAGTAAATATGAATCTTAATTTAAATGTGAGAATAAAATAATGAAAATATTAAAATATAAACATGAAAGTGTTATTAGAGTCTAAACGTGTTAATATCAAATAATCTATTCAATTTTAATTTGTATTAAAAACTTAAATTAACTTCTTTTGAAATAAATAAATGTTTATTATAAAATCAGAATGAAATTTAAGTGAATTTTTTAAAAAATAATAATTTCAATAGTTAACTTTTATATTTTATAAGTTAATTAGTGAAATTCAATCTTTCACAAGTCAACTTGAATTGATTAAATCAAATCAGATCAAGTTAAATTTAAGTAAAATATATTTAAATGTTAATTTTACTAGTTTAATTCAATTATTTTAGTGATTTATTCAAATAAATTTATCTAATTTGAGTTATTTTGACAAGGAATTTTTTTTTTGATACATTTGACAACTAACATTTGTGGACTTTTTTAGTAAATTTCTTCTAAAATGGCATTACCGATTTATTTATTTATTTTTGATGTGATGGCATGACATTAACGAAATTACACGAGAGAAGAGGGATTACATTACAATTATTATATCAAGTTATCAACAGAAAGGTGGATTACATTACATTTACCAAAAATAAAAGAAGAAAAATAAAAAAAGATTACTGCATATTTAAAAACTACATTATTGAACTGTGATTTGGATAAATTTGGAGATAAAACTCAATGACTCATTGAGCGCCTTTTTTAGAGAGAGAAAATCTAGTCTTATGCTTTAAAGGTTGAAAAAAAAAAAAGCAAAATAGAGAGAGAAAATATCAAGAGAGAGAAAGAGGGTGAGGGAAGGAAGGAGACGATGGACCAAGTGTCTGCGGAACAAGTTTGACCTTCTCCTTCCCTTTCCATCCCCTGCTTGCTCCATTCCTCTTTCCCAAAACCCTCCCTTAAATCATCTCTCAACCACCTTCCCTTCTCATTTCTGTGCATTTTGTGTTTGTTCTTCATCTGGATTCATTTCCTCTTTCTTCCTTCAAACTCTCACTTTTTCTTCAATTTTCTCCATACCCATTTAGAAATAGTCAAGTTTTTTCTTCCTCTTTGATAATCGTTACACTTTTTTTAGGGCAAATTTTCCTGCATTCAATTTGGTGCCAAAAGCTTGAGATTTAAAGCTAGATCTCAAATTGAGAATCCCCATTTAATATAATATTCCCCTTATAGAGGTCAGATTTGAATGCATTGGACCTCTATTGGGCCCAACTGATTGAATCTCATCGTCATTATCATTGATCCTCCTCATTGATTCATGGGTAATTGTTGCGCAACACCCTCGGGTAATCATCATAAAAAGAACAAGAAGGAGAAGCAAAACCCCTTCGACGACGGAGTCAGCTACCATGGGAACAACCAGGGTAAAAAGCTCGTTGTCTTGAAGGAACCCACGGGCCGCGAGATCGAGCTGCGGTACGAGCTGGGCCGCGAGCTTGGGAGAGGGGAATTCGGGGTCACGTACCTGTGCATCGACAAGGAGACGCGTGAGCACTTTGCCTGCAAATCGATTTCGAAGAAGAAGCTGAGAACCGCCGTTGATATCGAGGACGTGAGGAGGGAGGTCGAGATCATGAGGCACCTGCCCAACCACCCCAACATCGTGTCCTTGAAGGACACTTACGAGGACGACAATGCCGTCCACCTCGTCATGGAACTGTGCGAGGGCGGAGAGCTGTTCGACCGGATCGTCGCCCGCGGGCACTACACAGAGCGTGCGGCTGCCTTTGTCACCAGGACCATCGTGGAAGTTGTGCAGGTGAGGTTAGGAATTGTGCAAAGTTGTGAGAATAAGTTTCGATTTTTGGTTTTCGGTTGTTGCTTAGATTAGATCTGCTCGTGGCATACATGATTTCATCTGTTTCAGTGTCAAGTGTTTTTTTATAACAAAAACTAGATATAAAATTGGTTTATAAGATTCTGATGTTTAATGAAATTGGAGTGCCTTTATATTTAATAAGCTGAGTAATTGGGCATGCTGATGGAAAAGTACATATGAAAACTATATTTTCTTTTGTTATGTTTTTGTTTCTTTTTTATATAAATTTCCAATTTTGTCTCGGTATATATTATTGTTGGAAACATATGTAATTAGATGTAATTAGTAGTATAATTGTTAGTCTCACATTATGTAAATTGTGTAATTATTTATTATCTATTGAGTATATATTTAGCCTCCGTTGTATATTTGAAATACACGGCTTCTTTATATGTCTCTCTCTTTTCTCTCTTTCAACATGGTATCTAGAGCCTAAAGAGAGGCAATCTTAGAACCGTGAACGTCCGGTGAGCCCACTGCTCTCCGGTGAAATTTTTTTCCACCTAAACCGTGTTTCCACTCCAGTTTGTCAGTCTTTCTCTTCTTGTTGTGTCCTCTTTCTAGCAGACCCATCTCCTTTGTTTCTGTCCGCCGCTGCTCCCCGTTGTCCACTGTTATCTGCCACCGTAGTCAGACTTTTCTAGTGATCAGTGACCTTTCTGGCCGGCGACCTCACCACCGGATTTGCCTTTGCCTGTTCGGTCAAACCCCAGAAGCTCGGCCCTAGCAGCCCCACGACGTGCCCACACCCGCCCACACGTGCCGTCAACAGTACCTACACACACCAACACGCGCTACTTTTTCCCCGGCGCGCGAGCCATCACTTCCGACAGCCGTTTGCAGTGCCATGGTCGCCCTTCTCTCTTCTGTCTGGATCTGTTCTCGCCTTGGGTGTTCGTGACCGTTTGTCGTGACCCTCTTTTGAATCGGTGCATTTAGGTACTGTTTGGTTGTTGTTTACTGATCTATGGTTAGTTCTATCTCCTCAGATAGCTCTAAGGGTGCCTCGAAGGCTGAGTATACAGATTTTTTCCAGTGGTTTGTACAACGTAAGACCTCTGGTTCCTCTACTCCAACAGCTGCCTATGCCGACTTTCTGAAGTGGTTTGAGCAACGTCAAACCTCTAGTTCCACTGCCTCTGTTGCACATATTAGTACTTCATTTGCTTGTTTCTCTCGTTTCCCATCTATTGGTACTTGGGTTGTTGATTTTGGTGCAACTGACCACATTTTTGGTAATAAGACTCTTTTCTTTAACTTTTTTCACAATGGTTATTTGCCTGCTGTCACTTTAGCAAATGATTCCAAGTTTCAATCCCAAGGGATCGACACCACCCATCTCCTCCCTTCCCTTTCAGTAGACTCTATATTTTATGTTCTTGAGTCTCCTTTTAATTTGCTTTCCATTAGTTATTTGGCTCGATCTCTTAATTGTATGATTACCTTTACTAAAGACTCTGTCATTCTGCAAGACTGGAGTTCGGGTCAGATACTTGGCATTGGAAGTGAGTCCCATGGCCTCAATCAGTTCTCCAATCCGTCTCGTGTTTGCGCTGTCAAGGATTCCCCTTTCACCATCCATGTTCAGTTGGGTCATCCTAGCCTTCCTAAACTACAAAAATTGGTGCCTACCCTCTCTAAGTTGTCTAGTCTCCCTTGTGAGTCATGTCAACTAAGAAAACACACCTGTAGTTTGTTTCCTGGTAAAGTCCACAGTCGAGCATCTTCTCCTTTTGCTTTAGTACATTCTGATATTTGGGGTCCCAGTCGTACAATTTCTACTCTAGGATCCAGATATTTTGTCACTTTCATTGATGATTACTCTCGTTGCACTTGGTTATTTTTGATGCAAAATCGGTCTGAGTTGTTTTCCATATTTCAAAACTTTTATCATGAAATTAAAACTCAATTTGGTGTTCCTATATGTAGTTTGCGTAGTGATAATGCTCGTGAGTATTTGTCTCAGCCGTTTAAATCCTTTATGGCTTCTCATGACATTTTTCACCAAACCTCTTGTGCCCATACCCCTCAACAAAATAGGGTCACTAAATGTAAAAATAGACATATCGTAGAAACAACTAGGACTCTTTTACTTCATGGTAATGTTCCTTTCTGCTTCTGGGGTGATGTAGTTCTTACTGCCTGTTATTTGATTAACTGCATGCCCTCCTCTGTGCTTGATCACCAGGTCCCTTACTCTATTTTATATCCCCATCAACCTTTGCATTCCCTACCACCTCGTATATTTGGGTCTACCTGTTTTGTTCATAATCTCACTCCTGGTCTTGATAAACTTTTCGCCCGATCTATCAAGTGTGTTTTTCTTGGTTACACTCGGTCCCGAAAAGGTTATCGTTGTTTTTCCCCTGATCTCCGACGTTACCTTATCTCAGTCGATGTTACATTCTTTGAGTTTGTTTCCTTCTTCCAGTCTCCTTCTTCGACTCTTGAGCCTATCTCTGAGGTCTTACCCATCTCTCTTCCTCTTATCACTGTTGAGTAAGATGCACCTCTGACCCCCCATGTCAAGCAAACCATCACTACTATTCGTCCCTTCCAGGTCTATCATCGTCGGCCACAGCAACCTTCATTGCCCCTACCTCCACCAAAAGTTGAAGAGGTCAATGTGGACTCAGCTCCGGCACCAATTTCTTTACCAGCTCTGACACTGCCTCCTGAACTTGACCTTCCCATTGTTCTTCGAAAAGGTATGCTGTCTACTCATAACCTTTCTCCTCATTATGTTAATTTGAGTTATCATCACCTATCTTCTTCGCATTATGCTTGTCTTTCTTCCTTGTCTTCTATGTCTATTCCTAACTCTCTAGGTGATGCTTTATCTCATCTTGGGTGGAGATATGATTGATGAGATGTGTGCCCTTCAGAGCAGTGGTACTTGGGAACTTGTTCCTCTTCCTCCTGGGAAGTCTGTTATAGGCTGTCAGTGGATTTATACAGTCAAGGTTGGCCCTGATGGCAAGATTGATCGTCTCAAGGCTCGTCTGGTGGCAAAAGGGTATACTCAGATTTTTAGCTTCGATTATGGGGACACTTTCTCGCCCGTGGTGAAGATGGTTTTAGTTCGACTTTTTCTGTCAATGGTTGCTATTCACCACTGGCCCCTTCATCAGTTGGACATCAAGAATGCTTTTCTCCATGGTGATCTACAAGAAGAGGTTTACATGGACCAACCACCAGGGTTTGTTGCTCAGGGGGAGTCTTCTGGACTAGTTTGTCGTCTTCACAAATCTCTGTATGGCCTTAAATAGTCTCCTAGGGCTTGGTTTGGCCGATTTAGTATTGTAGTTCAGTAGTCTGGTATGACACGCAGTGTGGCTGATCACTCTGTCTTCTATCGCCATTCAGCTCAAGGGTGTATTTATTTGATTGTGTATGTCGACGACATTGCTATCACTGGTAGTGATCACCATGGCATAATTCAGGTAAAACAATATCTTGGTCATCACTTTCAGACCAAAGATTTTGGCAGACTTCGATAGTTCTTGGGAATAGAGGTGGCACAATCCAATGATGGTATAGTAATTTCATAGAAGAAATATGTATTAGCAAGTCTCTAATTAAAAGGGTGTACACTAGGAGACATAAGCAGGCAGTAGGGGATCAGAACCAGCAGTAGCAGTTATTACTGTGAGTGGGTAGTTATTATTGTGAGTGGGTATAAACAATAACAGTCATTACTGTGAGTGGGTAATTATTGTTGTATTGTGAGTGGGTAATTATTATTGTGAGTGGGTATAAATAGAGGGCGTTTATTGGGGAGGGGGATCAGTTTATTTTTGGGGAGTTAACAGGAGGGTATAGGGAGAGCCAGGCCTCTCGAATGTCCTGGGAGAGTGAGAGTTTACAGCAGACTATAGAGTTGCCAAGGGTGATATTGCTTGTAATTTTTCCTCTTGATTCTGTCTTCCTTTGCTCTGAAATAGATTGGGAATAGTCTATCAATAAAATTTCTATCTTTTATCTTCACTTTCTGGTCCAGTTCTATCAACTGGTATCAGAGCTCCCAAATCCTGGGAGTTTTTCATGGTTCAAACAAGAATGGAGATCAAACTTGACGCTTTGGAGAGAGGGTTTGAAGCTTGGAGACGCCAAGCAGAAGAAGATCGTGAGATCCATGACGCTAAGAGGGAACTGTTGGAAGCAAGAACGAAGAGAACAGAAGAGGCCATTGATGAAATTATGAGGTTGGTGAGAAGGAACCATCGGGACACATCCCCGGGGAATCAAACAAGTAATGCAGAGGAGGAAGGGGAGAGAACAATTGGAGGACCAGGAACTGGGGAAGGGGAGAATCGATGGAGGAAACTAGAAATTCCTCTGTTCTCAGGAGATGATGCGTATGGGTGGGTAAATCATGTTGAGAGGTATTTTCAGGTGAGAGGTGTGGCGGAGGAGGAACAACTGCGTGCTGTAATGGTGGCCATGGAGGGTCGAGGGCTAAGTTGGTTTCCATGGTGGGAATCTAGCACCCAAAATGCAACTTGGGAGGCTTTTCGCACTGCTGTAATCAGAAGGTTTCAACCAGCCATAATTCAGAATCCATATGAGATTCTTCTTGGGCTGAAGCAGAGTGGTACTGTAGAGGAATTCAGGGAGGCTTTTGAATTATATGCAGGGCCCTGAGGAATACAGATCAAGAATATCTTTGTGGGATTTTCTTGAATGGATTAAGAGAGGAGGTACGTGTAGAGCTGAAGTTGCATTCTGCTAGAACCATGTTTGAATTGATGGACTTAGCTCAATTGATTGATGAGAAGAATTGGGTATTACGCAAGGGAGGTGCAGGGGACAACTCTAAGTCTGGAGGGAATTACAGAGGGTTTCCGTTAAGCAGAACAACTTCGGTGGAGCTGGGACCGAGGTCAGTTGCTAATCCGGTTCTCGAGGAACAACATCCAGTATTGGCTCTACAATCAGCAGACCCAATACTGCTGCTAGGGCACCCGAGGTCAGCACAGTTAGCATGAGGGGAAGAAATTTCAGGCACTTGTCAGAAACTAAGTTGCAAGATAAGAGAAGGGGTTATGTTTCCGCTGTGATGAGAAGTATGGGCCAGAACATGTGTGCAAGAATAAGCAGCTCCATGTCTTGTTAATAGGAGAAGTTGAAGGTGAAGAAAAGGAAGAAGAGTTGGAAATTCAGGAAGAATTGGAGATGGAGGACAAAGCACTACAATTGTCAATCCACAGCATTATAGGTCTTACTTCAAAAATATCCCTAAAACTATGGGATGAAGTAAAAGGAAGGAGGGTGATGGTTTTGGTGGATTGTGGAGCATCTCATAATTTCATCTCGAACAAGATAGTGGAGGAACTCCAAGTACTAGTGGTAGAGACCCCGCCATACTATGTAGAGGTGGGGGATGGACATAAGGTTAAATGTAATGGGGCTTGTCAAGGTGTAGTGCTATTGTTGCAAGGGCTAGAGGTTAAGCAAGATTTCTTCTTATTTGGCCTAGGAGGTGCAGATATAGTGCTGGGCATGGAATGTTTGGAAGGTTTGGGAGAGATAAGAGCAAACTTCAAGGACCTCACCTTGAAAATTGAAGATAGAGGAAGAACATGGACTATTAGGGGGGAACCAGCCTTGTCTAAATCAGCTGCTTCTCTTAAATCAGTGCTGAAGGCACTAAAGGATGATGGGCAGGGGTTTTATATTGAGTACAAGGCAATTACAGGTCTGACTTTGCAGGAAAACTCTGTTTTAGATGACATAGCAGGAGTTTTACATGATTTTGAGGATTTGTTTCAAGAGCCACAGGGTCTACCACCATCTTGTAGGCATGATCATGCTATTACCTTATGAGAAGGAGCCAATATTCCCAACCTGCGTCCATACAGGTATCCTCATTACCAAAAAGCTGAAATAGAAAAATTGGTAGATGAAATGCTAATTGTTGGGATCATAAGACCAAGTGTAAGCCCCTATTCTAGTCCTATTATATTAGTTAAAAAGAAAGATGGGGGATGACGATTTTGTGTAGATTATCGGGCTCTCAATAAGATAATAATGCCAGACAAGTTTGCAATTCCGGTAATAGATGAGTTGCTGGATGAATTAGGTGGAGCTTCCATTTTTTCCAAGCTGGACCTTAAATCGGGATACCACCAAATTAGAAGGCGGGAGGAAGATATTCCTAAGACGACCTTTCGTACCCATGAAGGGCATTACGAGTTTTTAGTCATGCCTTTCGGTTTGACCAATGCACCTTCAACCTTTCAAGCATTGATGAATGAAATGTTGAGACCATTTTTAATAAGATTTGTGTTAGTTTTTTTTTTTTATGATATCCTTGTTTACAGTAAGGATGAGGAAGCTCACACTTATCATTTGAGAGTAATATTGCAATTGTTGAGAGAGCATCAATTGTTTATCAACAAAAAAAAATGTAGTTTTGGGCAGCTGCAGCTTGAATATTTAGGGCACATTATTTCAGGTTAGGGAGTTTCAGCAGACCCAAAGAAGATTGAGGCAATGTTACAGTGGCCGGTTCCTACTGATGTTAAAGGGCTGAGGGATTTTTTAGGACTCACCAGTTACTATAGGAAGTTTGCCAATGGATATGGCCGAATTACAAAGCCTTTGACCGAGTTGCTCAAAAATGATCGCTTCCATTAGAGTCAAGAGGTGCAGGAAGCATTCAATACTCTAAGGGTGGCTATGACTACACTCCCTGTATTAGCAGTTCTGGATTTCTCCAAGACCTTTGTTTTAGAAACGGATGCCTCAAGTAAAGGGTTGGGGGCTGTTTTACTACAAGATGGCAGACTCATTACTTATTTTAGTCAAGGTTTATCAGAGTGGGCTCAGCTGAAGTCAGTATGTGAAAGGGAACTCATGGCCATTGTCATGGCAGTCCAGAAATGGTGACACTACTTAATGGGAAGACCTTTCATTATACACATTGACCAATGCAGTCTGAAATTCCTTTCAGAATATCATTTAATGGGAGAAGAACAGTACAAATGGACATCCAAGTTGTTGGGGTTCGACTTTGAGATTAGATATAAGCCTGGTTGTGTTAATAGAGTAGCTGATGCCCTCAGTAGGAAAATGATTTTTTCTGCTCTATCTACGGTGCATTTCAGTGACCTAGATACATTGGATGAGGAGTTGCAAGCTGATGAGAAATTGAAGTTCATCATGCAAGAACTCATTCATAATTCAAGTTCACACCCGGGCTATCAATTGGAGGGCGGAAGACTTTTGTTTAAGGGCAGACTAGTTTTACCAAAGCAATCCACTAGAATTCCTCTTCTCTTGTCTGAGTTTCAGAGCTCTGCATTGGGAGGTCATTCTGGTTTTTTCCGGACATACAAAAGGATTGCTAATCTGGTTTATTGGGAAGGAATGCGTGGGGATATTCAGAGGTTTGTTTCAGCTTGTGATGTATGTCAGCGGAATAAATACCAAACCTTGTCACCAGTAGGTCTTTTACAGCCATTACCCATCCTTACTAATACTTGGTCTGACATCTCAATGGATTTTATTGGCGGTTTGCCTAAAGCTCAAAGAAAGGAACGGAATCATGGTGGTAGTTGATCGGCTAACTAAATATGCTCATTTCGTGGCTATTTCCCATCCTTTCTCAGCTAAGGAAGTGGCAAAAATATTCATTAAGGAGGTGGTTCGTTTACATGGTTTTCCGGTCTCAATTGTTTCGGATAAAGATAAGGTGTTTCTTAGTCATTTCCAGACAGAGTTGTTCAAACAAGTCGGAACTCACCTAAAATTTAGTTTTGCCTACCATCCTCAAACGGATAGACAAACAGAGGTTGTGAATCGTTGCTTGGAAACTTACTTACGATGTTTAACTGGAACTAAGCCAAAACAATGGCCTAGGTGGTTAAGTTGGGCAGAATTTTGATTCAACACCAACTACAACTGCTCTACTAAAACTACTCCCTTTAAAGCTCTTTATGGCAGGGATCCTCCATTACTATTCCAAGGAGCCACATTTCCCTCAGCAGTGGAAGAAGTCAATCAGTTAACTAAGGAGAGGGATCTTATGTTAGAGGAGCTAAAGGAGAATCTGTTGAAAGCACAAAATAGGATGAAAGTACAGGCTAACAAACACTGGAGAGAAGTTGTTTTTCAAGTGGGAGATTGGGTTTACTTGAAACTTTAACCCTATCGACTCAGATCTCTAGCTAAATGAGTCAATGAGAAGTTGAGTCCTAGATTTTATGGACCATATCAGATTAGGGACAGAGTTGGGGAAGTTGCCTATCAGCTTGACTTACCAGCCGATAGCAGAATCCATCCCGTTTTTCATGTTTCCCTATTAAAGAAGGCTGTTTCTGCACAATAGGTGCCACAACCATTACCACCTATGTTATCCGATGACCTAGAACTACAGGTGCAACTAGATCAAGTCCTCCAAGTCAGAATGAATGCTGAGGGTGTCCAAGAAGTCCTCATTAAATGGTTGGGCCTTCCAGATTGTGAGAATTCTTAGGAATTGATGTCAACTATTTAGGAGCAGTTTCCTCATTTTCCCCTTGAGGACAAGGTGAAAGTCTTGGGGGGAGCATTGTTAGCAAGCCTCTAATTAAAAGGGTGTACACTAGGAGAAATAAGCAGGCAGTAGGGGATCAGAACCAGCAGTAACAGTTATTATTGTGAGTGGGTATAAACAATAATAGTCATTATTGTGAGTGGGTAATTATTACTGTACTGTGAATGAGTAATTATTATTGTGAGTGGGTATAAATAGAGGGGGTTTATTGGGGAGGGGGATCAATTTATTTTTGGGGAGTTAACAGGAGGGTATAGGGAGAGCCAGGCCTCTCGAATGTCCTGGGAGAGTGAGAGTTTGCAGTAGACTATAGAGTTGCCAAGGGTGATATTGCTTGTAATTTTTCCTCTTAATTTTGTCTTCCTCTGCTCTAAAACAGATTGGGAATAGTCTATCAATAAAATTTCTATCTTTTATCTTCACTTTCTGGTCCAGTTCTATCAGTATGCCATGGACATTCTTGAGGAAACAGGTCTGTTGAATGCAAAGCCTGTTGACACTCTTATGGATTCGAATGCTAAACTTCTACCAAATCAAGGGGAGCCACTCTTGGATCCAGGAAGATACAGAAGGTTAGTTGGAAAATTGAACTACCTCACTGTTACTCGTCCTGACATCTCCTTTGCAGTTAGTGTGGTAAGTCAGTTTCTAAATACACCTTGTGGTGCACATTGGGATGCAGTGATTCACATCCTAAAGTATATTAAAGCAGCTCCTAGAAGAGGCCTTGTGTATGAAGATAAAGGACATACTCAGGTTGTTGGATACTTAGATGCTGACTGGGCAGGTTCTCCTATTGACAGACGGTTCACTTCTGGGTATTGTGTACTCATTAGAGGCAACCTAGTTTCTTGGAAAAGTAAGAAGCAAAATGTAGTTGTAAGATATAGTGTCGAAGCAGAATACCGAGCTATGGCCTTGTGAGCTCATTTGGTTGAAACAACTCCTCAAAGAACTTCAATTTGGTAAGGTTATGAAAATGACACTCATATGTGACAATCAAGCTGCTTTGTATATAGCTTCTAATCTAGTGTTTTGTGAAAGGACCAAACATATTGAGGTCGACTGTCATTTCATCAGGGAAAAGATTCTATCAGGAGACATCACTACAAACTTTGTCAACTCAAATGATCAGCTAGCAGATGTCTTCACCAAGTCCTTGAGAGGTCCCCGAATAAGTTATTTGTGTAACAAGCTTGGTGCATATGATCTATATGCTCCAGCTTGAGGGGGAGTGTTGGAAACATATGTAATTAGATGTAATTAGTAGTACAACTGTTAGTCCCACATCATGTAAATTGTGTAATTATTTATTACCTATTGAGTATATATTCAGCCTCCGTTGTGTAGTTGAAACACACAGTTTCTTCATATGTCTCTCTCTTTCCTCTCTTTCAACAATTATAAATGGCATTTACTATGTTATCTTTGGTGAAAGAGCCATTTTGTGGATTGCACTTGTCAAACTTTTTGCAAATGAATTATATGTTATATAAATGACATTAACCTTTGGAGTAAAGATGTTTGGCTAGGTATAATTTGTTTCTGAGTATGTATGAAGATTCTTTGCTCTTCATTGCACTGATGCGCTCGTAGTGTTTCATTTTGTTTTTTTTTTTTTTTTGATATTATAAAATTGGGATTTATTCATGATTATTTTGTATTTTATTGTGTTTCAGATGTGCCACAAACATGGTGTGATGCATCGGGATCTCAAACCTGAGAACTTTTTGTTTGGAAACAAGAAGGAAACGGCACCTCTGAAGGCTATTGACTTTGGATTGTCAGTTTTCTTTAAACCAGGTAATGTTTTTGGCTAGTTATTGAATCTCTTGACATTGTTGCTTGATTTTCATGATTTTGTTGCTGCCATCCGTTTACAATTAGCTGAAGTTTGCCATTTTCTGCAGGTGAAAGATTTAATGAGATAGTTGGAAGTCCATATTACATGGCTCCTGAGGTATTAAAGCGAAATTATGGCCCTGAAGTAGATATCTGGAGTGCTGGAGTAATTCTTTACATCTTACTTTGTGGTGTACCACCTTTTTGGGCAGGTTGGTTTTGTTTCGTGAATGATGTTTTTGGCTTTTGTGAAATTGAAATCTTAAATAGCTAGGAATCCACTTTTATGTCACCGTGGGATTCATGCTACTAAATACTAATATACTAAATATATTTATAATAGTAATAGAAACTTGTTTGAAGAAAAATAAATGCATATTTTTGAATTTCAGTTTGATCAAGAAAGAGTGGTTGTTTTGTTTCTAAATGAATAAATATTATTTTCTAGTTCATGCTGTCTACCTGGACTGTGACAATAAAGAATGTCTTGGTTACACTTTCTTATTGACTAGTGATATTGGACTCATTATTGTCCGAACATGAGATGCTGAGATGACTAATTGCATTACTAGTGATATTGGACTCATCAACATGATTGTCCATTGGATTGATAGGTCATTAAAGAATTGAACCATTTTTTTCTTTCCATTTCTTTTTGGAGAGAATATATTTTAGTTACTATTTCCTGTTTTGAATGGGTCTTCTCATGAATTCGTCTACCACGATCTTTATTATGTGGATGAAGATGTTATTTTCATGTTTGTGTGGTAACATTTTCTTGTTTTATAATTTTCATACATTGTATTTGCATTTGTATGTTTAATATAAGAGAAAGGATGGTACTATAAGTAATTTTTCACTTATTTTCCTTTGCATTGGTGTGATTTCTATTACATAATTATTTCTTGCTTTCTTCTGTTTGATAAGTTTGATTCTAAATCTTATCTCTCTTCCTCTCTCTTAAAATGCAGAAACTGAACAGGGAGTTGCTCAAGCAATTATACGATCTGTTGTTGATTTTAAAAGGGAGCCATGGCCAAAGGTTTCTGATAATGCAAAAGACCTTGTGAAGAAGATGCTTGATCCTAGCCCAAAGCGCCGGCTTTCTGCACATGAAGTGTTAGGTAATATGCAGTTCGTATAGAATGCTTAGGGAGATGAAGTGAAGTATAGATTGTCTGGATTGTGAAACATTTCCTGCTTAGCAGATGAACAATTTTTTTTTTTTAATTGCAAAATTGAAATGTCAGGATGGTAATGTTGCTTTTTCCCTAAATGCAGATCATCCATGGTTACAGAATGCAAAAAAAGCTCCTAATGTTTCATTAGGAGAAACTGTTAGAGCTAGGCTCATGCAATTTTCTGTAATGAACAAGCTGAAGAAAAGAGCTTTGAGGGTAGTGTTCTCAACAATATTTGAGTATCTCATGGGAAATCTTCTCCAAAATGTTTATCCATGTATGACCTTTCTAATTCATATGTCATTGATTTTGTTCTGTTGATCTTTCACGTGAACAGGTGATTGCAGAGCATTTGTCAGTAGAAGAAGTTGCTGGAATAAAAGAGGGATTCCAGCTGATGGATACAGGCAATAAAGGCAAGATTAACATTGATGAGCTACGGGTAGGGTTGCATAAGCTAGGCCACCAAATTCCTGATGCAGATGTCCAAATACTTATGGAAGCTGTGAGTATTACCCTTTATCTGGAATCTTTTCTGTTTGTTCCACAATTGATAGGTGAAGAAAAAAGTAGTTTTGTAAAATTTGAGGTCTCGGTTTTCCACAGTATTTTCTTTGTAATACTTGAAAGAGAAAAAATATTTTTGAATATTATTTCTTGATGATAATTGTACAGGAATGATTTACTGTTGTAAAATATGTAATTATTAGCCTATGTAATTATTAGCCTTTTTTGTATTAGGCCCATTAGTCATGCCCTTTAGTTAGAGCTTAGGCTATATATTCAGATTAGTGATTGTATTCTAAGATTTGATTCAATAATAACATTCAGAATACCTTTTTACACATGGTATCAAGAGCTCCCGGTCTTGGGGGTCTCGCTTCCGCACAAAAACCCTAGCCGCCTTCATTGCGGATTTTTTTCTGCCTTCAGTGCAACTTCTGGCACCTTCTTTGTGCCCTTTTTGTCCATTAGACCTCACCAACTACTGTTCTGCTCCGTTCAGCCGCCGTCTGCCGCCGTTAGGGACTATTCAGCTCCGTTCACCGCCGCCTTCTGCTTATCTCGCGCTGGTGACCCCACCATCGGGTTCGCCGTCCAAAAGCCGGCCAGAACCCAGAAGATCACGGCCAACGGCCACCAGACGCGCCTCCACGCGCCGCCACAGCTCCGACCATCTCCGGGCGCGTGTGTGTCACGCGCCGCCTTCCGGCCATTTTTTCGTCGCGCGCTTTTCACCATAGCACCGTCGGACCTTCCTCAGTCCGTTTGAGAGGTCCAAACCGCGATCGGAGAACCTTTTTTCGTGGGTCATTTGAAGCTTGTGCATTCGTTCTTTCCTGACAGCACCTCTTCTCAATTGTTCTGATGTCTGAACCTGGAGAAGACTATATTAGTAAGCCTCTTAAATATTGTTCTCGGGCAATGAATGGTAAGAAGTCTTATGCATCTGCTACTATCCCTCGGGATGCATGGATTATTGACTCTGGTGCCACTGATCACATGACATTTCATTCCAAACATTTCTCCTCTTATGTCTCCTCTTCTAGTCTCTCTTACATTACTGTTGCTGATGGATCTCATAACCCTATTGTTGGTTCTGGGAATATTGAACTTCAATCCTCGTTAAAATTGAAAAATGTGCTTCATGTTCCCAGACTTTCCAATAACTTGATCTCTATTCATAAACTTACTCGAGACCAAAATTGTGCAGTAACATTTTTCCCTTCTCATTGTGTTTTTCAGGATCTTACCACGGGGAGGACGATTGGAGTTGCTAAGGAACAGGGAGGGTTGTACTATCTGTCTGATGAAAGGGACGGTCAGAAGGTGTTGTCTTCCTGTCTCCAGTCTCATTCTGAGTCTCATTCCCCTACATCACAGGTCTGGCTTCAGCACAAGCGTCTTGGTCATCCTCCATTTTCTCTTATTAAGTCTATGTTCCCGTCCTTGTTTTTACAACAGTCTGTCGAGTCTTTTAAGTGTGACGTCTGTCAGTTTGCTAAACACCATCGTGTTACTTTTCCCTCTAGTTTTAATAAAAGTGTCGAACCATTTGATCTTATACATTCTGATGTTTGGGGACCTGCCCCTATTTCTAACATTTCTGGTGCGAGATGGTTTGTTTCCTTTATTGATGACTGTACTCGAGTGACTTGGCTTTTTTTGATGAAGGATAAATCAGAAGTACCCCTACTGTTTACTCAATTTTATCATATGGTACAGACACAATTTGGGAAATGCATTAAAAGATTACGTTCAGACAATGGAAAAGAATATGTCAATCATAGTCTTTCAAGCTTTAATAGTAAACAGGGCATCATCCATGAATTTACATGTGTTGACACCCCGCAACAAAATGGGGTTGCAGAAAGAAAAAATCGCTACTTACTTGAAGTCGCTCGAGCCCTTCTCTTCCAAATGTCACCCCAAAGTCATATTGGGGAGAAGGCATCTTGACTTGCTGCCTATCTGCCTATCCGATTAATCGGATACCATCTCGTGTTCTAGGTAATGTCAGTCCTGTTCAGTTTATGCTCTCACACTTTCCTTCTGTTCGTATCATGCAGAGTCTTGAGTCTCGGGTATTTGGTTGTGTTGCCTTTGTTCATATTCATAAACAGCATCGAACTAAGTTGGATTCTCGTGCAGTCAGGTGTGTCTTTCTGGGTTATGCACCTAACAAAAAGGGGTACAAATGCTATCATCCTTCCAGTCGTAAGTACTTTGTCTCTATGGATGTCACCTTCCATGAACATGTGTCATTCTTCACTCGCCCTCAACTTCAGGGGGAGAGCAGTACTTTGGAATTTGAGTCCGAGTTTCTCATCCTTGCTCCTTGTCTTCCTAAGCCACCTGCTCCTTAGTTAAATGTTCCTCAGTTACCTGTTCCCGAGTCACTTGCGTCACCTGTTTCACCTGTTTCTGAGTCACCTGCTTTAGAGTCTCCTGTTTATGGTTCTGTTCCTGTTCCTCCATCTGTTTTGCAAGAATCAGCACCTTCAGCGCCAGTGAAGAACAAAGCTAGTGAGCCAACATTAGTGTATCAGAGGAGAGAAAAACCCAACCTGGTCCAGAAACAACTTCAACTGTCCGAACCGGAGGTAAATACTGAAAATATTTTTCCCATTTCTGATGCTCAGATTTCTGATACTCTTGACCTTGATCCAGATGATTTACCAATTGCTTTGAGAAAGGGGAAAAGGTCTTGTGCCAAGTACCCTATTTCCCAATTTGTTTCCTCTAAACACCTTTCCTTGCAGCATCAAAGTTTTATTACAGCTGTTGACTCTGTGAGAATCCCAACATCTGTTCAAGAGGCACTAAAAGATGCAAATTGGGTCCAAGCTATGGATGAGGAGATGAAAGCACTTGAAAGAAATGGAACTTGGGAAATTGTTGAGAGGCCGGAGGCAAGAAACCACTTGGTTGCAGGTGGATCTATACAAATCAAGCACAAATCGATGGCACTCTTGATCGATACAAGGCAAGGCTAGTGGCAAAGGGATATACTCAGACCTATGGCATCGATTATGAGGAGACGTTTGCTCCTGTGGCAAAGATGAACACTGTTCGTATTTTACTCTCTCTTGCTGCCCATTCTGGGTGGGAACTCAACCAGTTTGATGTTAAAAATGCTTTCTTGCATGGAGATTTAGAGGATGAGGTGTACATGGAGATTCCCCCAGGATTTGGTCCCACAAGTGGAGAAAACAAAGTGTGTAGATTGAGGAAGGCTTTATATGGGTTAAAACAGTCTCCCCGAGCATGGTTTGGAAGATTTACAAAAGCAATGGTGTGCCTAGGCTACAAGCAAAGTCAAGGAGATCATACACTTTTCTTCAAACATTCAAAGGGAGGAAAAGTGACTGTACTTCTTGTTTATGTTGATGATATTATTATCACAAGAGATGATCCGGTTGAGAGACAATTGCTCAAGGAAAAATTATCTGCAGAGTTTGAGATGAAGGACCTTGGGAAACTTAAGTACTTCTTGGGGATTGAAGTGGCCTACTCAAAACAAGGCATTTTCATTTCTCAAAGGAAGTATGTGCTTGATCTTTTGAAGGAAACAGGCAAACTGGGATGTAAACTAGCAGGTGTTCCCAATGAGCAAAATCATAGAATGAGCACTGAAGAGGAGAGTGCCAAGGTTGACAAGGTCCAATATCAGAGACTAGTGGGGAAGTTGATTTATTTAGCACACACTAGACCCAATTTAGCTTATGCAATCAGTGTTGTGAGCCACTTCATGCATGATCCGAGGGTGAGACACTTGCAGGCTGTAGATCGTGTTCTGCAGTATCTCAAAGCCACTCCAGGGAGGGGACTCTTGTTCAAAAGAGGTGGAAACTTGACTATGGAGGCTTATACTGATGCAGATTATGCAGGTTCAGTGAGTGATAGAAGGTCCACGTCAGGTTATTGCACTTTCTTGTGTGGGAATCTTGTTTCTTGGAGAAGTAAGAAGCAAAATGTAGTGGCTAGATCAAGTGCTGAGGCTGAATTTAGAGCCATGGCACAAGGAATTTGTGAGCTATTATGGATGAAAATTGTGCTTGATGACTTGAAGATAAAGTATGAGGGACCTATGAAGTTGTTTTGTGACAATAAATCGGCTATCAGTATTGCTCATAATCCTGTTCAGCATGACAGGACAAAACACATTGAGATAGACCGACACTTCATTAAGGAAAAGCTGGATAGTGGATTAATAACAACAAATTTACATCCCATCTGGGCACCAACTAGCAGATGTGTTAACAAAGGGCTTGCCAACAGAACGATTCAGCCAACTTACTTGCAAGCTAGGAATGATAGATATACATTCACCAGCATGAGGGGGAGTGTTGTAAAATTTGTAATTATTAGCCTATGTAATTATTAGCCTTTTTTGTATTAGGCCCATTAGTCAGGCTCTTTAGTTAGAGCTTAGGCTATATATTCAGATTAGTGATTGTATTCTAAGATTTGATTCAATAATAATATTCAGAATACCTTTTTACACATTTACATTATATACTTATGACAATAATGACTTGTCTAAAATAGAGCTAAGTTATAGGAAATAAATCTGTTCTAATATAAGAATCAAATCTGTCCTAATAACTGAAATCAAGGAATAAATCTGTACAATGAAGAAAATAAATCTGTACAATAAAGTCCAACACTCCCCTTGAAGCTGGTGAATGGATATCTATCATTCCCAACTTGCCAGTAAGATCCTGAAAGCGTTCTGTGGATAGTCCCTTAGTTAATACATTTGTCAATTGATATTTTGAAGGAATGTATGCTGTGGTTATGAGTCCACTATCTAATTTCTCCTTGATAAAGTGTCGAACTATCTCAATATGTTTTATTCTGTCATGTTGAACTGGATTATGCACAATGCTAATGGCCGATTTGTTGTCGCAAAACATTTTCATAGGCGCTTCACGCTTTAGTTTCAGGTCATCTAATATGATTTTCATCTATAGCAACTCACAAACTCCTTGTGCCATAGCTCGAAATTTAGCTTCTACAGTTGATCATGCCACTACGTTCTGTTTCTTACTTCTTCACGTTACCAAGTTTCCACCTAGAAGCATACAATAACCTGATGTTGATCTCCTGTCAGTAACTGAACCTGCATAGTCAACATCTGTGTATACTGCCATTAATAGGTTTCTCCCCTTTCTAAATAGTAATCCTTTTCCAGGTGTGGTTTTAAGATACTGTAGAATTCGATCCACATCCTGCCTGTGTCTTTCCTGTGGATCATGCATGAATTGGTTAACAACACTGATAGCATATGCTAGATTTGGTCTGATATGTGCCAGGTATATCAGTTTCCCTACTAGTCTCTGGTATTAAGCGCTATCCACCTTGGGGCTGTCTTCATCACTTCCCATTTTGTGATTCTGTTCAATGGCTACATTAGTAGCCTTACACCTAAGCTTTCCAGTCTCTTTGAAAAGATTTAGGACGTATTTCCTTTGAGAAATGAAAATACCTTGCGTGGAGTAGGCAACTTCAATTCTGAGGAAGTACTTTAGCTTTTCAAGATCTTTCATTTCAAACTCAGTTGCTAATTTCTTCTTTAGAAGTTGCTTCTCAACTAGATCATCTCTTGATATAATGATGTCATTATTGAAAAGGCTAAAGGTTTGTGGAATGCTTGAGTGTTTAACCCACTCAGTTGATCTATATTTATATACATTTAGGGAGTAAATACAATATGTAATTTACAAGAATATTAATGAAATTCTAGTTCCTAAGTACATGCATGAGATTACCTAGATACATGAATATGTGACTTACTAGGTACATCAATAACTATGATTTATTGGTACAACTACCCATACACTATCTGTTAATTCCAACACTCCCCCTCAAGTTGGAGCATATAAGTCTAATGCTCCAAGCTTGGAACAAATATTCTGAATCCTCGGTCCCCTTAGGGATTTTGTAAAGATGTCTGCTAGTTGATCATTAGAACTAACAGATTCAGTGATAACTTCTTTAGAAAGGACTTTCTGCCAAACAAAATGACAATCAATCTCGATATGTTTAGTTCTCTCATGGAATACTGGATTGGAAGCTATATGAAGGGCTGCTTGGTTATCACAACATAGTTTCATTTGTTGAGTATCTCCAAACTTCAATTTCTGAAGAAGTTGTTTAATCCAGATGAGCTCACATGTAGCTACAGCCATAGCTCTATATTCAGCTTCTACACTAGACCTTGCAACAATATTTTGCTTCTTACTCTTCCACGAGACAAGATTTCCTCCAATAGACACACAACACCCTGAAGTGGAACGCCTATCAATGGGAGATCCTGCCCAATCTGCATCACAAAATCCAACTATTTGAGTGCTTCTTTTGTCTTCATAGAGAAGTCCTTGTCCTGGGGTCTTTTTAATGTATCTCAGGATTCGAATTACTGTATCCCAATGATCATTATGAGGCGATTGCATGAATTGACTCACCACTCCAACTGCAAAGGAAATATCTGGCCTTGTAACAGTGAGGTAGATGAGCTTCCCAACCAATCTTCGATATCTTTCAGGATCAGAATAAGGCTCCCCCTGGTTGGGTAGCAATTTCTGATTTGGATCCATGGTACTATCAACTGGTCTACAATCTGTCATATCGGTTTCTTTAAGTATGTCTAACACATACTTCCTCTGTGAGATGATAATCCCATCTTCTGACTGAGCAACTTCAATTCCAAGAAAATATTTCAGCTTTCCCAGATCCTTAGTCTGAAAGTGACTAAATAAATGTTCCTTCAGCTGAGCATTTTTTTTCTGGTCATTTCCCATGATGACTATATCATCTACATAGACCACCAGGTAAACACACCTATTTGGAGAGGTATGGCAATAAAAGACTGAATGGTCTGCTTCACTTCGTTTCATTCCGAAAGCCTGAACAACTGAGCTGAATTTTCCAAACCAAGCTTGTGGGGATTGTTTGAGTCCATAAAGAGACCGACGCAATTTGCAAACCAAGCTAGACTCTCCCTGAGCAACAAACCCAGGTGGTTGCTCCATATCAATCTCCTCTTCTAATTCTCCATGTAAGAATGCATTTTTAATATCCAACTGATACAGTGGCCAGTGACGGATGGCAGCAATGGCAACAAATAGTCGAACAGAAGTAATTTTGGCCACAGGGGAGAAAGTGTCTCCATAATCAAGGCCATAAATCTGGGTATAACCTTTGGCTACCAATCGAGCTTTGAGACGATTAATTTGTCCATTGGCCCCAACTTTTATAGCATATACCCACCGACAGCCAACAAGTTTCTTGCCCGGAGGAAGGGGAACTAACTCCCAGGTACCATTATGCTCTAAAGCCTGCATTTCATCAATCATGGCTTGTCGCCATCCTGGATGATCAAGTGCTTCACAAAGATTTTTAGGAAGAGAAACAGAAGATAAAGAAGACACAAAAGAATGATAAGAAGGAGAGAGACGATGATAACTTAAGAAGTTATAAATAGGATGAGGATTACGTGTGGACCGAGTACCTTTCCTAAGAGCAATGGGTAAGTCAAGATTCTCTTCAGGTAGGTCCATAGTCGGGTTGTCTGCTAGAGTAGGACATGATTCAGCTGGTCTTTCATTACCTTCAAGTTTTGTATTGGGAATTCGTGGACGACGCCGGTATAGGATGGGTGATCTTTGAGTCTGCTCAGGTGGAGGATTGTCAGGAAAATCTATAGTAGCATCGACCGTTGACTCTGATTCCTGCAAAGAAGGTGATGGACCAAGATAGGGAATAGGAAAAACTTCCTGTAGAGTATTAGACTTAACTATGGAGGGAGAGAAATATGGTTTGTCTTCAAAAAATGTTACATTTGTAGAGATATAATAACGATTGTGAACAGGAGAGTAGTATCGGTAACCTTTCTGTAATCTGGAATATCCAAGGAAAACACATTTGATGGCTCGAGCAGAAAGCTTATCAAGACCTGGAGACAAGTCATGAACAAAACAAGTGCATCCAAAAATACGTGGAGTAACATGAAATAATGGTTCTTTAGGAAACAAAATGGAATGCGGTATTTTATTGTCGATAGAGGAAGAAGGCATCCTATTTATCAAAAAACAGGCTGTCAAAACCGCATTACCCCAATGTCGGACAGGTACATTTGCATGGAGTAATAATGTTCGAGCAGTCTCAACAAGATGTCTATTCTTCCTTTCAGCAATGCCATTCTGTTGAGGGGTATGAGGACAAGAGGATTGATGGAGAATGCCCTGTGATGACAAAAAAGAAGACATAGCAGAAGAGAAATATTCTTTTGCATTATCACTTCTAAGGATCTTAATTGTCCTACCAAATTGAGTTTTAATTTCATTAACAAAAGAAGTGAGAATGGACAAAATTTCAGATCGTTCTTTCATTAAGAAAACCTAAGTACATCGAGAAAATTCATCAATGAAGGTAACAAAATATCTACAACCCATAGAAGAAACACGACTAGGACCCCATATATCAGAATGAACAACTGAAAAAAGGGAATCAACATGACTTTCAACATTCCTAAAAGAAGAACGAACATGTTTTCCTAGTTGACATGACTCACAAGTGAGGGTCTTTATTTTTTCAAGACTTGGAACCAGTATTTTTAACTTAGACAAATGTGGGTGTCCCAGACGTTCATGAAGGAGTTTTGGTGATGCGGCAGCATTGCAAACCAAAGAAGGATTAGGCTTGAGATAGTAAAGACCATGAGATTCATGCCCTACGCCAATCGTTCAACCCGTACCACGTTCCTGTATGACAAAGGAGTTAGCATCAAATGTTATTGAACAGTTATGTGAACGAGTAAGCTTGCTAAGAGATATTAAATTGAAAGGACATTCAGGTATGAACAAAACAGAATTTAAAGACAAAGAAGAAGTGGGTGATACATGACTGATTCCTGTTGCTTCGTCTCTAGAACCATCAGCGAGAGTAATGAAATGAGGAATTTTAGGAGAAGAGATGGATGAGAATAAAGAACCATTACCAGCAATGTGATCAGAGGCACCTGAATCAATTATCCATGGACTTTGATCATTACCAGACTGGGAAATGCAAGTAGTAGAGTTATGAGCACCTATAGCAGATGAGGTTTGAGATTCCTTGGCAGCTTTTAGCTGAAGGTACTCTTGATAATCAGCTTCCGAAAACTTTATCTCCGATGTTTCAGACTTAGAAATATTCACAGATTTTCCAGGGAATCCGTGAATAGAGTAGCAAGTGTCTTGTGTGTGGCCCATTCTTTTGCAATAAGAACATTGAGGGCGACCTCCTCTTCCACCTCGTCCTCCTCGGTTTCCACGACCACCTCGTCCCCCTTGATTGGAAACCATGGTAGAAGTTTCAATACTGTCAACTGAATTTCCTTCTGTTTTTGATGAGGGGACCCGAAGGAGTCGAGTAATTAGATTCTCTAATGAAGGAACTTCTTGGCCAGTTAAGACTTGATCGCGAACATGATCAAAATCTGGATGCATTCCTCGTAGAACCAACACCATATAGAGGTTATCAAGTTTCTTCTTCATATCTTCGAGTTTATCAGCTTCCAAAGATAATTTTAACTCCTCTACTGCAGATTGGGCTTTCAAAACATATGCAACCATGTCATGATCAGTTTGTTTAAGAGTGGCCAATTTTTGTGCAGCATCATACAATTGTTGAATGTCATTAGCAAAGACACTTTGAGCCTTTTCCCAGAAAGAGTGACAAGTTTTGAAGGCTCTGAAATTTGTGAGAATGGTTGGCTCCATAGATTGCCACAAGAGAGCACACAGTTGATAGTCAAGTTTCTTCCACTGCTCGCGATTTTCTTTTGAAACTTTTTCTGAGGATTTTTCCAGATGTTCATGATATTCCTGACTAAGAAACCAAAGTTCTACAGAGGCTGACCATGCTAAATCTTGAATCTTGAATTTTTGAATGTGCTAGAGTGTTTTTCCACTCTGCTGTATCCTCTATTTATATACATTAGAATTACAAAGAAATGAATGCTGAACGCAATTTACAAGAATAATTAAACTAACATTATTCCCTATGATACATTGCATCTAATCTATTTTTTGTACAATGAACCTATACTACTTGGAAACTAGAGTCATTAACTCTTATTCTGATTCCAACACTCCCCCTCAACCTGGTGAATAGGTATTCACTATTCCCAGCTTGGATACAATTCTTTCAAAGGCCAGGTTGCTCAGTCCTTTTGTTAGAATATCTGCAAGCTGTTCTTGTGAGGGTACGTAAGGAGTACAAATCAAACCACAATCGAGTTTTTCTTTGATCTATCCACCTCGATATGCTTAGTTCGATCATGCTGGACAGGGTTATGTGCAATGCTGATTGCAGATTTATTATCGCAATAGAGCTTCATAGGTCCTTCCCACTTAATCTTCAAGTCATCTAGGATAATTTTGAGCCAAAGTAATTCACAAATACCTTGTGCCATAGCTCGAAACTCAGCTTCAGCACTAGAACGGGCCACCACATTCTCGCTTTTACTTCTCCAAGTCACTAGATTTCCCAGGAATGTACAATACCCTAGTAGTGGATCTCCGTCGCAATTGACCCCGCATAGTCCGCATCGGTGTATGCTTCAAGAGTCATACAACCATTCTTCTTGAATAAGATTCCTCTCCCTGGAGTTCCTTTGAGATATTGCAGAATCCTATAAGCTGCCTGTAAATGAATTTCTTTTGGACTGTGCATAAATTGACTAACCAAACTTACAGCGTAAGCAATGTCTGGTCTTGTATGAGACAAATAAATTAATTTCCCAATCAGACGCTGATACATCTCCTTATCTATTGCAACATCTTCTTCTGCATTGGCCAATTTTAGACTCGGATCTGTGGGAGTACTCACAGGTTTACATGCTGCCTTTCCTGTCTCCTTAAGCAAATCTATGATATATTTTTGTTGAGATATGAAAATGCCTTTTCGAGAATGAGCTACTTCGATCCCCAAAAAGTATTTCAGTCTCCCAAGAGTTTTTATCTCAAACTCCTTTGCCAAACACTGACCCAAGACTTGTTACTCCCTCCAATCATTTCCGGTCACTATGATGTCATCCACATACACTAACAATATTGTCACTCCCCCTGAAGTGGAGTGTTTAATGAACAATGTATGATCTCCTTGACTCTGTTTATATCCCAGGGTTGTCATAACTTTAGTGAACCTTCCAAACCATGCTCGGGGTGATTGTTTCAACCCGTATAATGCCTTTCTTAACCTGCAAACAGTATTGACTGGAGCACTTTTACCATATCCTGGTGGCACATCCATGTAAATCTCCTCCTCAAGATCCCCATGTAAGAAAGCATTCTTTACATCAAATTGTTGTAATTCCCAGCTATAATTAGCCGCAAGAGATAATATTACCCAGACTGTATTCATCTTTGCAACCGGAGCAAAGGTCTCTGAGTAATCAATCCCATAAGTTTGTGTAAAACCTTTGGCAACCAGCCTTGCTTTGTATCTCTCTATTGACCCATCAGCCTTATACTTTACCGTATATACCCACTTGCACCCAATTGGTTTCTTCCCCTTCGGAAAAACAACAAACTCCCAGGTTCTATTCTTTTCTAATGCTTCCATCTCTATATCCATGGCTTGCTTCCATTTTTTATCAGATAATGCCTCAAAAACATTGGATGGTATGGAAGTAGTGTTTAGGTTTGCAAGGAAGGTCTTGTGGGTTGGTGAAAATTTTTTAAATGAGAGGTAATTCGAGAGAGGATATAATGGTTGTTTGGTACACTTTCGGGTTCCTTTTCTGATTGCAATGGGGAGGTCTAGGTCTTCAACTGTTTGGGTTTCTGTTTCATCCTGTAAAGCTGGAAAATTATTTTGTAAAGCTGGAAGATCAGAATTTGTTACCTGAGTTGAAGGAATTGAGTTAGACTCTTGGACGTGTGTTGATTCAGGAATGACCTTTAGCTTTCTTCTATACACTTGATTTTTCCAAGGTCTTCCAGCAAGACCAGAATTATCAGCCAAAGGAGGTTCAACAGTTGATGAAGAAGGTTCCATTTCAGTTTCAACTTCAGGAGTAGATTGAGGCTCATTTGTACCTGACTCAAGGCTAGGAAAAACAGGAGTTTCCAAATGAATTTCTATATCCTCCTTATCTTCCCTAAGACTCTCCCCCTGAAGATAAGGTTGGAGGAAATAGGCTTGTTCTTCATGAAATGTGACATCTCGTGACACATAATTTTTTTGACGGGGGATAGTAACACTTATATCCTTTCTGAGTGGAGGAATACCCAACAAAAACACACTTTAGAGCTCTAGGATCAAGTTTACCCCTTTCTTGACTATGAACATGAACAAAGGAAACACACCCAAAGATCCTTGGTTTGAGGTTATTAGTGGGGGATAAGTTAGGATAGAAAGAGGAAAGAACCTCCATAGGACTTTTAAACCCTAAGACTCTAGAGGGCAATCGATTAATAAGATATGTTGCTGTTAAAACAGCTTCCCCCCAAAAAATATTTGGAACATTTTTCTGATATAATAGTGCCCGGGTTTGTTCTAGAAGATGCCCATTTTTCCTTTCTGCAATCCCATTTTGTTGTGGTGTTTTGACACAAGAAGATTCATGAATTATTCCCTCTTTTTGGCAAAAAGAAGTAAGAACATGATTGAAGTATTCCTTGCCATTATCCGACCTTAGTCTTTTTATGACCACACCAAACTGATTTTTAATCATTGAAAAAAAGTTTGGAAAAACTGTACTGACTTCAAATTTGTGTTTAGGTAAAAACACCCAGGTAACACGAGTGCAATCATCAATAAAAGTTACAAACCATTGAGCCCCAGACACATTTGGAATAGAAGATGGTCCCCAAACATCGGTATGAATAAGATAAAAGGAAATGTGCTTCTTTTATTATTTATTGGAAAAGGTACATGCTTGTGTTTTGCCAATTCACATACCTCACAATGAAAACTTTCAACACTCAATCCAGTAAACAAAGATGGAAACAAAATTTTGATGACACTGAAAGAGGGGTGACCTAACCGACAGTGAAACAAAAGAATCTTCTCTTTATTGGAAAGGACAGCCTTTGACTTGAATGAATGGGACAAGTTGTTTCTGGCTGTGTTGGGCACACTTGGTTCTTCAAGATAATAAAGGCCATTCCCTTCTCTAGCACGTCCAATCGTCCTCCCCGAATTCTTGTCCTGAAATTCACAGCAATTACTATAAAAAATCACATTATAGGATAGGTCTTTTGTAAATGGAGATAAGATTCGTGGATAGTTTTGGAACATGAAGAACATTCATTAAAATTATAGATGGATTTATCTTAATGTTTCCAATGCCAGCAACAGTTACAAGGTTACCATCAGCAGTGATAATTTTCTTATTACTGGAACAAGGAGAATATGTGGAGAAGTGTTTAGAGGAGGGTGTCATATGGTCAGTGGCGCCTGAGTCTAATATCCAGAAAAGGGTAGAAGGGGTTTTTGAGACATTAAATCCAAATGAAAGTGGAAGCTTACCTGAATATGCCAAATTACAAGTACCTGAAGGTTTCTCCAAACTATTGAGTAATGCTCTCATCCTTTCTATCTCCTCCTGGTTTAGACTGGTGAATTCAGGCTTACCAGTGGACTCTGACTTGTCTTCTTCGTTCTGTCCAGCAGCAATATGAGCTTTACCATTCCTTCTATATGATCCTCCTGAAGGTCCTCCTTTCTGACCCCATTCACGAGTAGGAGGTCTACCATGTAGTTTCCAGCATTTCTCCCGAGTATGTCTTGGCTTATTGCAATAAGTGCACCACAAGTCTCCTTTCTTCTCCATCTTTGCATGTCCATCTCTAGTATTCTCAGCCACCATGGCTGAACTTTCAATAGGTAGATTATCCAGCATCAAATTTCTCCTGCTTTCTTCACTTCGCACAATAGCTACTACTTCATTAAAGCATGGAACCTTTGATTTTCCAAGAATTTGAACCCTTACTTGGTCAAATTCAGGATTTAATCCCACAAGAAAGTCATAGACCTTGTCTTGCTCGATATATTCTTTGAGCACTGCTGTATCTTCAGAGCATTTAGCCTTTATCACCCTATAATGGTCCAATTCCATCCAAAGAGACTTCAATTGATTGGCATACTCGGTGACTGTCTTGTTTCCTTGCTTTGCTGCAACTGTTTTTACCTTCACATCATACACCTGGGCAGCATCTTTGGCTTTTGAATATGTCTGCTCTATCGCATCCCAAACTTCTTTAGCAGTGCTTAAAAACATGCATGTATCACTGATTTCTGGAATCATTGAGTTCCATAGCCATGCCATAATCATGGAGTCTTCCTCATCCCATGTTGTAAATTTTGGATCTCCTTCCTTTGGTCTAAGACCCGTCAAATGACTAAGTTTTCCTTTTCCCTTCAACACTGTTCGAATAAGCTGGGACCATTTCAAGTAATTTTTCCCATTTAGTCGATAGGCAGGTTGAATACTCTGCAATTCTCCAGACTGATTGCTTTGAACCTGGGAGTTTTCTCCCTTGTTGACTGGATTCACTATCTCATCCTCGTTTGACATGGCAGAACAGAAAATGGAGGCAAAGCAAATGAGGCAGCAAACAGCCCAGTTTCGACCAACAGAGACCCCAGGAAGCTGAAAAAGCAGAAGAGGGACCGAAACTGAGATTGGTCGAAACTGGACCCAGAAAACCGAGTGGCTAAAGTGTGAAAACAACCCCCAAAATGGGTTCAGGAGAGGCCGACAGTACGGAAAAAGTGAGCGGCGATGGAAAATGGTGGTCGTACGGTGGCACGTGAGCAACACGCGCCAGAGAGAGACTGCGCGTGTACCGGCGCGTGACGACGCGTGTGGAGGTTCCTGGCGGCGGTCTTTTGGGTTCTGGCCGGTATCGGAGAGGCGATCCTTCCGGTGGATTTTCAGGCTGAACGGTGGTGGTCAACGCCGGTCAACGATGGTCAACAGTGGTCAACAGAGGCCAAAAAAGGGAACTGACAGCACAATAAAGTGCTTAGATCAGGGTTTAAAGGGCTGCAATGAAGGCAACCAAAAAAAATACACGGCGGAAGCAGAGCCCCCTAGATCGGGAGCTCTAATACCATCTTGAATCTTGAATTTTTGAATGTGCTAGAGTGTTTTTCCACTCTGCTGTATCCTCTATTTATATACATCAGAATTACAAAGAAATGAATGCTGAACGCAATTTACAAGAATAATTAAACTAACATGATTCCCTATGATACATTGCATCTAATCTATTTTTTGTACAATGAACCTATACTACTTGGAAACTAGAGTCATTAACTCTTATTCTGATTCCAACAACACTAAATAATTTTTACCATTCAATTTTTCTGAAGTGATTGTTGGTGTTCCGGAGATAGAGAAGGCAGGACCGTCAGTTTTTTGAGAGTTTGAAGCCATTTTAACACTAGAGGAAGTGAAGAGACCAGCAAGCTAGGACCAGGAATGAAAAAGTACAGAAACTGGATGAGAGTAAGAACAGAGCACCAAAGTGGAGGAGACCCACTTGTCAAAATGTTGAGCAAACGAAGAACTGATCACCTAGACAGGAAGAGGAAAGGCCGACGAGCAGATCTGGAAAGCGCGCGGCGGCTCCGGTGACAGGAAGGTGGCATGTGGCTGTCACGCGCTGTTAGGGAGAAGTGCGCATGGAGGCGCGTGGGGTGGTTTCCGGTGACGGGTTTCCGGTGGCTGGCCGATCGGAGGCTTCTGAATGGTTTTCCGGCGGCAGTGGATGGATGGCTGGTCGGTGACAGGGACTTTGGGACCTTTAGGTGACTGTTCGTTAAGGGATTTTGGGTTCTGCTGACCAGAGGCAGAAATACTCAAAGGACAAACAAATTGGCTTTGATACCATATTGAAAAGACTAAAGGTTTGTGGAATGCTTGAGTGTTTAACCCACACAGCTGATCTATATTTATATACATTTAGGGAGTAAATACAATGTGTAATTTACAAGAATATTAATGAAATTCTAATTCTTAAGTACATGCATGAGATTACCTAGATACATGAATATGTGACTTACTAGGTACATCAATAACTATGATTTATTGGTACAACTACCCATACACTATCTGTTAATTCCAATAGTCATAAACATATGCAAGTAGGACTGTGAGTTTACCTTCTTGTGAATGTTTAAAAAAGAGATTATGATCACCTTGACTTTGTCTATATCTCAGGGACACCATTGTTTTTGTGAACCTTCCAAACCAAGCATAAGGAGATTGCTTCAATCCATATAAAGCCTTCTTTAACCTGCACATCTTGTTCCTTCCACTAGTGGAGTCGTATCCAAGGGGGATTTCTATATAAAATTCCTCCTCTAAGTCACCATGAAGAAAGGCATTTTTAACATCAAACTGGTGTAATTCCCATCCAAAGTGAGCAGCAAGGGAGAGTAAGATTCTTACAGTGTTCATCTTGGTTACTGGAGTAAATGTCTCATCATAGTCAATTTCATAAGTCTGAGTGTATCCTTTTGCCACCAACTTTACTTTATACCGGTCTAGTGTACCATCAAACCGATATTTCAAAGTATATATCTATTTGCACCCTACTGGCCCTTTGTCACTTGGTCTCTCAACAATCTCCCATGTTTCATTCTTTTCCAATGCACCCATCTCTTCATTCATGGCTTGAATCCAGTTCTTATCCTTTAATGCTTCTTGTATTGATGTTGGGATTTTGATAGAATCTATGGCTGAAATGAAATTACAGTGTTGTAGGAAAAGATGTTTAGAAGAGACAAATTGAGAAATAGGGTACTTGCGATTGGGACAATAGTCATTTAGGTCAGGTTCACAATTGTTCAAAGACATGTTATCAGGTTCAGAAACAGTATTATCTAGGTCAGGTTCAAAAATATGAAGTTCAGAGACAGGAGAAGTTGTATCTTTAGTACTTATCATTGGTTCGGACGCCTGAAGTTGCTGTTGGGCCAGTTCGGGTTTCCCTCTCCTCTAATACACAAATTTTGGTGTGTTAGCCTTGGCCTTGACTTTAGCTAGTTCAGGTGGAGTGCCAGAAGATGTCAATTCCTGAAAAGAGTTAGATGGTAGAGGAAGGGAGGACTCAGAAGATAAGGACTTAGCCTCAGCTTCTTGAGTGTTCTCCCCTTGAAGCTGAGGACGAGTAAAGAAAGACTTATTTTCATGAAAAGTGACATCCATGGAGACAAAAAAACGATGACTTGGAGGGTGATAGCATTTGTACCCATTTTTGTCTGGAGCATAACCTAGAAAAACACATTTGACAACACAGGGATCAAGTTTCCTACGATGTTGGCGATGTACATGGACAATAGCCACACAATCAAAGACACGAGATTTTAGACTCTACATAAGGAACAGATGGAAAGTGAGAGGCCATGAGTTGGACTGGACTCACATTACCCAAGACACGAGATGGTAACCAATTAATTAAATATGCAACAGTTAAAATAGCTTCTCCCAGTATGAGCTATGAACAGACATTTGAAATGGTAAAGCTCTAGTGATTTTAAGTAAATGACAATTTTTTCTTTCTGCAACACCATTTTATTGAGGAGTATCAACACGTGAGTTCATGCACAATATCATGCTCTTTAAAAAATGTAGAGAAATTTTGGTTGACATACTCCTTACCATTATCAGAACACAAACGTTTAATGGACTTTTCAAATTGGATCTGAACTATGCGGTAAAATTGAACAAACAACTGAAACACATCAAATGTCTTTTATTAGAAAAAGTCAAGTTACTCGAGTACAATCATCAATGAAAGAAACAAATCATTTAGTGCTAGAAATGTTACAAATAGATGCAAGATCCCAAACATCAGAGTGAATAAGTGCAAAAGGCTCAACACTTTTATTAGAAATAGGTGGAAAAGTTACACGATGGTGTTTGGCAAATTCACAAACATCACAATGGAAAGACTCAATAGATTCTTTTAAAAATAAAGACGGAAACATAGATTTAAGCAAAGAAAATGGAGTATGTCTTAGGCGCTTGTGTTGTAGCCAAATTTGAGAAGCAAGAGACTCAGAACTGGATTGATGACAAGAAAGTAGCAACTTCTGATCGGGACTACCATTAGCTGGCATATTAAAGAGATAGTACAACCTTCCTTGTTCCTTAGCAACTCCAATCATCCTTCCCGTGACAAGATCCTGAAAGACACAATGAGAATGAAAAAAGGTTACAGCACAATTATTGTCTTTAGTAAGCTTATGAATGGAAATAAGATTATTGGAAAGCTTAGGAACATGGAGCACATTGTTTAAGTGTAGAGAGGGCTGGAGTTTAATAGTACCAGAACCCACAACTGAGGTGTGAGATCTATCAGTTACGGTTATATGATACTTACTAGAAGAGGGTTGATAAGATAACAGAGGTGGTGAATAAAATGTCATATGGTCAGTTGCACCAGAGTCCATAATCCATAAATTCTCAGTATCAAAAGCATTAAAAGATTGAAAACAAAAATTCTTACCAGTCATGGTTAGATAATAGGAGCTAGAAGGCTTACTAAGAGAGTCAATGAGAGTTCGCAAGCGCTCCAGCTCATTTTTACTAAGGGTTGGAACTTCATCACCCACATTTGAGTCTTCACCTAGAGGCATAGAATCCAAAGTGGTCATATTTGCCTGACTTTGCTGCATGTTCTTGAATCCTCTTGTACAGTTAGGAACCTAGTGCTTCCTATGGAGTCTGAAGCAGTTCTCCTTGGTATGACCAGATTTCTTACAATAGGTACACTAGCAACCCTCTCGGTTGGGCTTGGAGAAGGAAGAAAAAAAACTTAGTTTAGTTGTCTTATCCGTAGCCAAGGCTGATCCACCAGTGGGCTTATCATCAAGCATGACAGCCCTACGACTTTCCTCTCCTCGAATATTGTAGAATACCTCAGACAGTGATGACAGTGTCTCCTTGCCTAGAATTTGAACCCGAATAAGGTCATATTCAGAATTCAGGCCAGAGAGGAACTCAAAGATTTGATTCCTTTCCACAAAATTAGCCAACGTGGAAGCATCCTTACTGTACTCCATTTTGAGATTCTGGTATTGATTCAACTCAATTCACAGGCCATTAAGGGTTCCATAATATCAGTAACGGAAAGTGCCCCCTGTTTGGTAGCAAAGATTTTAGTCTTCAACTCATAGCAAGTGGTGATATCCTGTTTCATAGAGAAGGTTTGGTGAAGATTATCCCAAATTTCCCGAGAGGAAGGAAGGTACTTACAGTTTCTGCCAATCTCAGGAGTCATAAAGTTCCAAAGCCACGTCATAATAAGAGAGTCCTCATCATTCCACGTCTCAAAGTGAGGGTCATCCTTCGCAAGGCAGTCCCTTCAATGTGGTTTAACTTTCGACAGCCCTTAAGCGTAGTACAAATGACTTGTGCCCACTACAAGTAATTTTTTCCATTAAGGCGAAAGGTGGGGTGCAAAACTGGGAGATCATTAGGATTCAGAGGTGGGAGCGGAGCGGTGCCGTGTTGGGCTGTGGGATGGCTTTGGTAGTCTAGTCATCTGACATACTCATGATTTAACCTCAAACCTTTTTCTTTTTTTAAACTTTGAAAGAGAAGACAACAGTGATCAAATGAAACAGGAAGAAAAGACAACGAAATAGGGACTACTCAAAGACAGCAAACGGTGGTGCGCCGTGCTATTGGATAGGGCCTCTCAAGGACAACAAACGGTGGTGCGGCTGATCAAGGACTACGAACGGTGGTGCGGCGCGTTGTTGGATAGGGCCTGGGCGATGACCTTGTGGCCTTGTTGATGGGTGTCACAGCGCGCTGAGCTCTGCTGGAGAGGGGCCTGGGCGCGAAGCTCTGGTTTGCTACAGTACGAGAACAGTGGTTTTGGTTTGCGAGGACGGCAGCTCTGGTTTGCGAGGACGGTGGCTCTGATGAGGCTGGTCCGGTGGTGTGAAGGCAGCAATAAAGGCTGGCTCGAAACCCAGCAATTAAGGCTGGTCTAATAAGCAAAGAAGGTTGATCGCAGCGAAAATAACAGAGACTCCCAGATTGGGAGCTCGGATACCAACTTGAAAGAGAAAAAATATTTTTGAATATTATTTCTTGATGATAAATGTACAAGAATGATTTACATTATATAGACTTATGACAATAATGACTTGCTTAAAATAGAACTAAATTACAAGAAATAAATTTGTCTAATACAAGAATCAAATCTGTCTAATAATTAAATTCAGAGAATAAATCTGTACAAAGAAGAAAATAAATTTGTACGATAAATTCTAACAGGAATATATCAAACTAATTGCAAACTTGGGTTATTTTACTTGGTATGATTGTATTGGTTCATATATGCCAAAACAAACAGATTTTATAAGTAGGTATGTTTGAACTAATAAATTGTCACATGCAGACATTCTTAATTCTCTCAGTGCTATTTCCTCTCACTCAGAAGACATTATAATAGAAAATACCATATGAATGTACTATTTGTGCTAAACTAGTTTTACATGTATGCCCTTGGAAGGTTGTCTCTTCTACTTCTAATCTTTGGGGGCTGCTTTTACAGGGTGATGTAGACAAAGATGGGTACCTAGATTATGGAGAATTTGTTGCCATTTCCATTCATCTGAGAAAGATAGGCAATGACGAGCACCTTCACAAGGCCTTCCAATTTTTTGATCAGAACCAAAGTGGGTATATTGAAATTGAGGAGCTACGTAACGCCTTAGCTGATGAGGTTGATACAAACAGTGAAGAAGTCATCAATGCAATTATGCATGATGTGGACACAGATAAGGTCAGTGTATTTTACTTTTTTGATCAATTTTATTTTTTTTGGTTAAAATTTTAAGTAATTTTTTGCTTGCTTTAATGCTCAGTTGGCCATTTGCTTTATGATATCATCAGATCCAATTTCAAACATCTTTCTTGTGATGAGCACAAAAGAATTAAATTACATATATTCCCTTAGACCTGCATTAATCTCATAAGATTGCCACATAAGGATTATTTTTTAAATTAATTTTGTAACTTATCCCTTTCCTGTACTTTAAATTTTACTTCCTAACAAGGAGAAAAGCATTCCCTTCCTTTCCTTACTTAAACATCTAAACAAGGGGAGTAACTTCCTCTCACTACCCATCTGCTAAAAAGCTTCCAAACATTGGATAAGGGTGTCTTTTTGTCTTTGAACTTTGTGTTTTTGACTTTTCTTTGATGTTCTGCCTATGGCATTCCAAGGGAGTTGCCATCTCCTATGTGCAGAGAGATTGGGCAGCTTTGTCTCATTCTTAATTTTCTTCGTGTTCTTTGTGTTTTTAGTTTTCTATGCTTTGGAGGATACCTTTTCCTCTCCCTCATTGTACTTTCCTCCTTTTCTGTTTTTCTTTTTTCTATCTGGAAGAAAAACTGAACTTAGTCATTTCTGCATCTTCTGGAACACCTTTGGGTCCTTTCCTCTGGTGTTTTGTGGAACTCCAAGATGAATCTGAATGGATCTCCGTAGTGTTCTTGATCTGGATTTCGATAAAAAAAATGCTTATAGATCTTTTGTCTTATTTGGAACCATTCTTTGATGTTTGTCTTCATGAAATTGCAGGATGGAAGAATAAGTTATGAGGAATTTGCTGCAATGATGAAGGCTGGCACCGATTGGAGAAAAGCATCAAGGCAGTATTCGCGAGAGAGGTTTACTAGTCTAAGTCTTAAATTGATGAAGGACGGATCATTGCAATTAAACAATGACAAACAGTGACAGTAGATGACTTTAGAAATGGCAAATTTTACTTGTGGAAAGGAAAATGTGATAAAGGAGAAGTCTTCCTTTTTTATTTTTCCTTCATTGTAATTCTTTTATCTATTTTTTCTTATATCCTTTCGAGAAACCCCATTTTTGGGGTGAAATAGATATAGGCCTGAGCAGTGATGTTTGTGTGGTTTGAGTATGTACTTTCTTTGGTTTGCCGAGGGTGTTGTTGGAGAAAGGGGAGGGTGGGAGGATTGGACAGCCTTCATTTGTGGCTGTAAATATTTTCAAATTGTCACGCCTATATTATAATCATAATATGTCCACACGTAATGGATTTTAGAGGACCTCCACAAACACACAAGACAATCATTACTTTTAATGGACCAAATAAACAAAACGTGTATCACACTGGGCAAAACATAAGCCAAAAGCTATGGAACAACGTGAAGTGGCTGACAGTTCACTTCAAAAGCAAAACATCAAACGTGGACTGAGGCAAGCCGAGGGATTGACTAGTTAGCGTCATCTCTTTGCCAAAGATGTTGTTTTGGATGTTCCAAAAGTTGTCTCAAATAATTGAGCCAGCTTAAAACGAGCATTCAGAACGCTTCCTTTGGTTTAAGTTTTGATGATGAAAGATTATTGTAAAAAAAATTGTTGAGTTGATTGATATTTATGAATTTCTTTATCTATCAATTGCTTTTTATTTTAGTATAAAAGGAAAGTTTTTAAATTAGATTTTCTTATAAAACATTTCTTTATTTATAATTTAATTTTTATTGTTGTAAGAGATAAGTCATTTATACTATTTTATGATTGTATTAAGTTTTTTTAAGTGTAAATGAATGTTCTAATGTTCAAAAAATTGAATAATATGTTATCATACATAAATCAAAGAAAATGAGTGTTTATTAGAAAGACTACTAGACAAAGGAATAAATTATGTATTTTTTACGTGAAATTAACGCTCACGAATTAGAGATTGATTTTCCCTAATGTTCTCTATCTCCAATGGTTAGAAAAACAGGAGGAAGTTTTCCATTATAAATAGGAAGTCTTGGAGTAGATCATCACACAAGAATTGCTCAAAACAAAAGTAAGGAAGTGCTTCAACCTTGCAATCTTTATCTTTCTTTCCTCTTAGTTGATTTTATACTTGTGTATCCACCCTAGAGAGAGTCCAAAACATATTGTAACTCATTGATAAAAGTAACCACAACTTTTGAGAGTTAAAGACTTATTCTTGTGAGAAGAAAGAGTTATGGGTAACATTCCTTTGTTATTGTTACTCTTCTTCAGATAGAAGTAGAGGGAGATTTGGTGATATTCTTGGTGAAAGAAACCATTGTAACTCTACTTTGAGATTAAGGTAGAGGAAGGTTCGTCGGAGTCCTTGTAACAGAAAATTTGACAAGTGAAGAAAATGTTGAGCATTTGCTTGGGGATTGGATGTAGGTCGCAGATTGTAACTGAACCAGTAAAAAATTTGTTTGTGCATTTCTCTCAACCTTTTCCTCTTTACTTTCAATTTTTACTTGTGTTTATATTGCAATTGTTGTTTAATTTTTTAAAATTTTCTGTTATTGAATCCTATAGAACCAATTCAACCCCCTCTTAGTTCTGTCAATTGGTATCAGAGCTTAATTCTCTAGAAGGCCTAACCGCTTGAGAAGTCAATCCTTGAAGGTTCAATGACAAGAAACTTGATGAACTCAAACATCATTGAAGGACAATCCATCTCAAGGCCATCATACTTTGATGGGTCAAACTACACTCATTAGAAGGAGAGCATGAAAATATTCATTCAATTTGTTGACTACAAACTATGGATCATGATAAAAAAAAGAGGACCATCCATTCTAAAGAAAGAGGTAGATGACAAAGAAGTGAAGAAGACTGAAGAGGAATTCAATAATGAAGATATGAAGAAGATGGAACAAAATGCAAAAGCCAAAAACATCTTTTACTGTGTCATAAATTCGGACGATTTTAGAAAAATCCCAAGGTGCAAAACAACCAAGCAAATGTGGGATAAGTTAGAGGTGACATACAAAGGAACAAGCCAAGTAAAAGAAGTGAAGATTGACATGTTTGTTAATGAGTACAAGTTGTTTAACATGAAAGAGGAAAAAAAGATTGATGAGATGATTGAGAGGTTTTCAAACATAGTCAACACCCTTGATGCTCTTGGGAAGGTCTATACAGATAAAGAATTAGTAAGGAGGATACTAAGAAGCCTCACCAAAGAATGACAATCAAAGGTTGCTACGATTCAAGAAGGACGAGACCTCAATACCATTTCGTATGATGAATTAAGAGCTAATCCAATAACATATGAATCAACTTTTCTTAATAGATTGTAGGAAGAAAACACATCAAGGAAATGAGTTGCTCTTAAAGCCACATCAACCTCATCCTAAGAGAAAGATGATGAAGGAACTCAAATGAATAATGATGAAGAGATAATACTCCTAACCAAGAGACTCTATAAACTTAACAAGCAAAAGGTTGGTTCAAGGAAAAGGCATCAATTCAAAAGGAATAATTCAAAAGAAGATCAAATTGTGTGCTATGGATGTAAAAAGGTTGGTCATTACCAATCCAATTATGCTCTCATTAAGATGAAATTTCAAAAGAAGCCAAACAAAAAGAAAGTAATGATAGCAAACTCCATTTGGAGTGATTGCGATGATTCTTCATTGGAAAGCGAACATGAAGATAAAGATGAGGTGACTCATATGTGTTTCATGGTAAAAAGTGAACAAGATGATGAGGTAAATGACTTTGACCATCATTCTTCTTATGATGAACTAAATGATGAGTTTGAACAATTGTTAAAGAATTCTATTATGCTATGTAAATCATATTTTGCTTTAAAATCTAAGTATGATGATGTTTTTGTTGAACTTGAGAAGTTAAGAAAAGAAGTTGAGCTTTTGAAGTTAGAAAATGTTTCAAATGAAAATGAACAAAAATTGATTGCTGAAAATATTTTATTAAATGAAAAGGTTGATGAGCTTACTAAAGATCTTGTAAAATTTGTAAAAGGAAAAGAGAACCTAGATATTCTTTTAGGAAAACAAAAGTGCTCTTTTGATAAAGTTGGAATTGGATTTAATGATTGTAAAAGTGAAAAGTATTACAAGAATTTTTGTGTGAAAGAAGTGTTTCTACAACTCCATATGTGACTTGTAACTATTGTGGACAAAAAGGACACATATCACATACAAGTGCTATGAAGAAAAATGCTTCTATGATGATGTGGGTTCCTACAGCCACTAAGGTTGGTTCTTCAAGCTCTAACCCCCAAGGACCCAAGAGAATTTGGATACCAAAGGTGAAATCTATCTTGTAGGTGTGCTTGAAGACAAGCATTAAGGAACAATGATTCCTTGATATTGGATGCTCAAGAGTTAGTAAATTTCGTCTCCCACAATCTTAAATAAGGAAGAACTATTATAACATCCTCTCTACCCAGTTAGTCTTAATCATGGTTATAGAAGTTCAGTAACTCTAGTAAGAGTTACTTGTTAAATTTGGTAACATTTTTAAGTTAGTTGGGTTATTTTTGCTATAACATTGAGTGTGAAAAATAGCCATTAATAGCTTAGAAAGTAGCATAAACTACTTAGGTGATGAAAATAAATATGGAGAATTTATTTCTAAGTCACAAATGAATAAAAAGTAATGTGGTTAATTTTGGAGAATTAACTGAGTTAGTTTAATATTTTTAGTAACACTGAGTGGGTTTTTAAAAACCAGATTAAATAGGCAGATATCTTGAAAAATTATGAGAATTTATAAATACATCAAGTAAAGAATGGAGAATTTTTTGATAATAAGTACAACTTAAGGTAGATACCTGTAAGCTTATTAATTTATTCTCTTTGGTTTAATGTAACCTAAGGAAGAGTAATAGAACTTCAGTGACAATTTTAGGTGTATGTAAGATTATGGAATGATGAGAATAGGATTAAGATGAATCCTAGGATTTTTCATAAAACCTATGAAAGTTAGGAAACTTGGATTGGTAAGATCAAAGTATTCCTAAGAGATATAAAGTTTCTAGCTAAATATCTAGTCCCTTCTTATCTCTCCACTGCCCTTCACCTTTTAGCCTTCATCTTTGACTTTTCTCTTTCATTTTCTCTCATTTCTCACCCTGGGTAGCAGAGGAAAGAGCAGAGAAAAGGGAAAGGTAAAGAAGAGAAGAGAAGAAGGAAAGGAAAAAGGAAGAGGAGGAAGAACCAAGGAAAGGCAAGAAGACCAAGTTCAAGCATCATCCTTAGAGACTTGGCATGAGAGCATCCATAAAACTCCATTAACATGTGTTTGAGAAAAATGGGTTTTAGGATGAAAGGTTTAGAATACTTGTTCTTGTGTCTCTAGTTGAGTGATTTGAGAATGTGTATAAGAGTTTAACATATATAGAGACCATGTATGAGGTTGAAAACCATTTAAGACTTGTGTTTGTGAGTCAAGGATTGGTTAGAAACTCAGTAGAACAGAGCATCTGAGTTTGGTGCTGGGCATCTAAGTGCCCAAAGCCAGAAAGCAGAAATGAAATGGGCAGTGAGCGCCTAAGCGCGCAAGACCATAGGGCTCTGGTGCTGAGTGCTTGATTGCTCAAAAGTTGGGCACCTAATTGCCCAATGACAGAAGAAACAAGGGAAGTTTGCTGTCATGGAGCACCTAAGCGCTAGGAGAGTGAGCGCTTAAGCGGCTAGATACAGAATTTCCTAGGCTTTTTATTTTGAGGAATTGAAGTTCTTTACTTGTTAAGATCTTTTATGCATACTTTTTAGTGTGAGTTAAGACACTATTAGTGATATTTCATAAAGAAAATAACCACCTAGCATATGTGTAAAAGATTAAGTATTTGTGCATCCATTGGTTGTGGATTGCCATAGGTAGATATCTAGTCCCTTGAGTAACATGGTATTGCATGCGATATCACTTGAGATGTGATGAAGTGGGTACCAGATGCAAGTATACTGAGATTGTTTGGCAAAAGTTATTTGTCATAGTGCATGAAATGCTCTTTTATGATGAAAGTAGAGTTAGAGATGCATGAATAGAATTTACTCCCTTGTTTACTAAGGTTGAGTTATGAGAAATGCTAGAAACATGAAATTGCTCTTTTATGAGATAGAGTTGAGCCGAGAGTATATGTTTGCTAGATTTTATTTTTTCACTGGGTTAGAGTGGACTTTGTGATGAGTTTTGTGGTGTATATGTGAGTTGAATATAACATTACATAGTTTCACACACTTGTTACTCCTACGTAGAGTAACCTTATATGATGTGCATAATCATTTGCTAGAGAATTATAGGAAATGATCCTTGATAAGGAAGGGGATTCTCAATTTTTAAGTTGGGATTTCTCAAATAGGGTCCTTATCATAGATGGGAATTTTAGGAGTTGATCCTCGATAGGGAAGGGTATCCTAACTCCTAGTATGAGACTTCCTAATAGAGTCCCCATCAATAGGGCCTGGGTTACTAGTTTTTTTGTAGTGGAATCAACACACTTACTATTGTGAGTAGGAACCAGTCCACTCATTGCTAGGTAGTATGAGGATATCAGTATTTCCTCTCTATAATTTTAAAGAGAACAAGGAATATGCAAGTGACACAAAACTGCATAGAATCACATTGCATTTCATAAACATTATTTTAGGACATTGCATAGGCATGAGCGTATAGCATGTACAAGCAGTTGCATTTCAAAGACAATTGTATAAGCGATTGTCTTATCTTTGAAATGAGGTTAGTTAGGGGTTATGGATTGGTTTAGTGAATGTTTACATAGAGTTAAAATGTGAATATTCTAATGGTATTGAGTAGAGCCCCATCTACCTGTTGCAAATCCTAATCCAAAGTTAGTAGGTTTATTCATTGTGAACGGTTATTTGTGTAATACTTATAACATGTTTATGAATAACTAAACTATGATATTCTACAATTGTATGAGCATTTGTTTTATCATAAGAAAGATGAAATTATGTATATAGATTATGTATTAGCTTAGTGAACTTTTACATAAGGAGAATATGTGAATGCTCTAGTGATATTGAGTAGAGACTCAATTTCTTGGTAAAATCATAATCTATTGTTAGTTAGTTTATTTATTGTAAATGTTTAATTAAGTAATAACTGAACGCTCTGCCTTGGGAAGTTAAAAAAATAGGTTTTGGCTTTTGCCACCTTTCTACATGTTGTTAATATAGTTGTTGTTTAATAACTTGTTTTTCCCGAAGTAGCTAGAGGTGTCATGATGACATTATGTGTTTATACTACTGAGAATTGTGAATTCTCACCCATTATTATTTTCATGATAAATTCAAGTCGAGACTCTTCCAAGGGGAAAAAGAAGAAATAGATGGACTCGAGTTTTGTTGCTGTTGAACAAAGCTTATATTTTATTATATTTGCTTTGGTTAATACAAAAGTTTTATGTATTACAATATGCCCTTTTGAGGCTGAGATTGTACATATATAATTTTTTCTTTTCCTTGTGACTTTTATAGTAACTTGTATGGTCATCGTAAGTCTAGATTGATGTTATTAGTCTAGAAGTGATGTGGTTAATATTGTTTACCTGTGTATACTCCAGATATACTAAGGTAATGGTATTAGGATGTTACAACTATCACATTGGAGACAATGAGAAAGGATACGCATTGGAGTTGGTAAAACTAGTATCAACTCATGTTTTTTTTAATTGCCTTTGCTCAATTAATTTTTTCAAAGCATATTATGTGTTAACTATTTTTCTTTTATGAGTAAATTTCTATGCAAGGAATATAAAGGTAATGAAGTTTCTTGCTTTCAAAGAACCTTCATACCAAGATAGATATTTGAAGAATGGTAAAAAGATAAATGAAAGAGATATAACATGTTCTTTATTTTATCCAAATGATAATTTTGTCATACATGATGTGCTTAAGTGGAAAATTCATGAGAAACACTTGAATTACAATATTTAACATGTTTACTTATATTGCTCATATCTTAGTATATTATTTGCTTTATGCTTTGTGTGGTAGAGTGCATGAGATGATGATATTATATGATATTGATGCTAATTAGAGTGATTGGAAAATATCTAAGTTGTACTTAAGCTTTTTGTTCAAAATTTTCAAGTTTTGATTTTGTAGTCAAAAGGAGCAACTACTGGGAGAAATAGAAACTACCCTTAGTTGCTGGTTTTAATTACTTTTCTTCTCTGCCTTTTCTATGGGAAGCTTTGTTGTTCACATTTTCATTAAGGACTTTTTAGTCCTTTGGTGTTTCCTTTTCTTTTTTTCTAATAAAAAAATCCAAAATTGCTCCATCACTTTTTTCTTCCCGTTCTCCACCAGTTTCCACTCACTAATCTCTCACACACTCTTTCTCTCACATACACAAAAATTTATTTCCTTGATTAAATCCACAAAATCACTTGCATAAACCCCTGGTGTTCATGGCTTGAAGCGTCGTTTATGTTCAGCTCGTGGGGTTCTGTCTTCACCATTGTCATTCCTCCATAGCTTCCGACGACAAGCGCCTCAACTCCAGCATCACGAGTTTCTCCTCTTCCAATGACCAAGTTGCTCCTCTCTAGTGACGCCTACACCACTTCCTGCTGCTGGACTGTGATTCTTTCTCTATGACTCTAACACTTATAAAAATATGGTGATTTCTCATCTCATGGTTTGTGACAGTGTTGAACAAAAATGTTGAATCTTGTTGGGTCTTTGGGATGCTCTTTTGTTTGGATCTGATTTCAAAAATATGGGTTTTTGAAATGCTCTGATCTAGTTATGTGATCTGGGTTGGTAAAATTCCTTGTTGGGCTGATTTTTGACTGATAATTCTCTCTGAAGTTACTGGTCTATCGATATTCACATTATTTTTTCTTGACGGATTTGAAGTTGTGTGAGGTGGTACAAAACTTTGAATTATTGTTGTTTTGCACTTTTGTTTGAATTTATGAGATACCTGTTGATCTGAGTTGCTAAATGTTGGTCTGATTCTAAGATGTTGGCTTGTTTTTTAATAGAATTATTTGTCTCTCTCAATACTACTACTTGCTGGTACCTAGTGGTCTCAGTCTGATCTTCTAAAGCCCAAGTGGTTATCATTGCCTTTTGTTGGTATATCTAAGAATCATAATTTTAAGAATGGTATTCTATTATGTGCTTTGTGTTTTTACAAAAAAATGGGATGGATATCTTCCTAAAGCTTGATGAATCTTTAACTTGTTAATTTATCCTTCGCTAAATTGGTTGTGACAAGAGGAACAATGAACTGAAAAATCTATGTGTTTAGTATTGATATTATCTTTGATGATCAAAGATTAAGTTATACGTTAGGATGTGATAGTGTTGGCTTTGGAAACTTTGTACTGTTGGATACTGCAAAAATTCTCTATGTTGTTCATGTTGGCATACCAAGTGATGAAGAACAAAAAAGGTCCACTACAAGTTTTGATGATGAATGTTGAATTTCTTGAAGATAAATAGCCAAAAAAAGTGTTCTTTTGGATAATTTCATCGAGAACCATCTGCTCTTGCATACCCTTAAGTATCACTCAAAATCTCCTTTGAAAGTTTATTCCAAAATGCTTTCTTAAACTATTTTTCAATCTTATAAATCTTTTCAATATGATTTTGAAAATCTAAAAATTTGTATGGTTATCCAACCTTGTATGTTTTGGCATGTTATCCTAATCATAATAGTTTACATCTTAATACATTTGGAATTACATTATGTTATTTTTTACTGTTATGACTATCTTTATTATGTTTTTTGCTATGAGTTTTGGACTATCTTTGCATTACACTTGACCTTTTTGATATTGAAGGGGGAGAAAAGACAAGTTTATTAATTTGGAGCATGAACTTAGAGGAGCTCACCTAAAAGTAAGTTCATGGATTAATGGGGAACATAGTAAGCCTCAAAGGATTAAGGGGGCACTCATGAATTAAGGGGGAGTCTTTTCTAAACCCTCTCTCTTTAATATATTTGACTCCTATATTATTACTGTCAACTTTGATTATTATTAAGTACGTGTTTGAGATAATTATGAAAACTAAATTATTTCAATAATCGATTATTGTATAAAAACTTTTTGTTATAATCAATTATAAGAAAAAAAATTTATGTTTGGATATGTTAGCTGAAAAGTAATTTTAAGCTAATCTGTTTGGTTTGGATGATATAAAAAAGAATCACTTTTATATATCAAATTATCAAAATAAGTATAAAATGATTAAAAAAATATTTGATTGATTAAAAAAGTTATTTGATTGAGGACAAAATGATATTTACATCTCACTGTTGGGAATAATCCCAATAGCTTTTTGTGAAACATCTCAAATTTGAGCTTCTCGTTTTAAGCTGTTGCTATACAATTTTTTTCCATCAACAACTTTTATCAAAATTTCCAAACATGTTGCAAACTTATGCTAACAGGTTTTACACAAAAAAAAAAAGCTGTTGAAACCCAAAACAATCTGAAACAAACACCCCCTAAACATATGACATATGAAATGATTATTGATTTCTATATTCCTTTGTCATGCTTAAATTGTTGATTATGTTTCATAATGGGTTCATCATCAAAAAAGGGGGAGAATGTTGGGTTTAAGTTTTGATGATGAAAGATTTTTGTAGCAAAGTTTGTTGGGTTGATTGATAATCATGAATTTCCTTATCTATCAATTACCTTTTATTCATTTGAGTATAGAAAGAAAGTTTTCCAATTTGATTTTTCTATAAAATATTTCCTTACTCATAATTTGATTTCCATTATTGTTAGAGACAAGCCATTTATACCACTTTATGATTGGATCAAGCTCTTTTAAGTATAAATGAATGCTCCAACATTCAAAAAATTGAATGATATGCTACCATATATAAACGACAGAAAAGAAGTGACTTTAAGAGTGACTACTAGGCAAAGAAGCAACTACCAGAACAAAAGGAGCAATTATGAGTTTTTTACATGGAATTAACTCCCACAAATTAGAGGTTAATTTTCCCTAATATTTTTTTTTTGTCTCCAACAGCTAGAAAAATAGGAGGAAGCTTTCCACTATAAATAGGAAGTCTCGGAGAAGATCAACATACAAGAATTGCTCAAAACAAAAGTGAGAAAGTGCTTCAACCTTGCAATCTTTATCCTGGTTCAGTCACTAATCCACTTATGGCCTATGTCTAGTCTTCAAGTAATCACCTGAGATTTTCCACTATATCTTCAAACTTCAACAGGTGCTTGACAACCTTTACAATTAAGAACACTCAACACACCTTGGGATACCTCACCCTTGTGCTTGAGTCTCAAACAGGGATAGCTCACATTTTACAACTTTTGAGGGATACCTCACACTCTTTATAACCAAGGAATACCTCACCCTTTTCTCTAGAGGGATACCTCACCCTCTTTACAACTAAAGGATAGCTCACCCTTTTATCTAGAGGGATACCTCACCCTCTTTACAAATTAACCAAAGTGTAGATAAAATGAAACTCTCTCAAGAGTGGATAATATAAGTTAAAGCTCTACGGGTATCAAGGATTCACACTTTGAAGCTCAAAATAGGGGTTTGGAGAAATAAATAATGAAATACAAATTTTATGCTCAAGAGTAATTTTCTGATTGTTCTCTCACATTTCTTTGATGCCCAAACATTTTCATTTATAACCTAAAGCTTTTTAGAGTCGTTGGTGGTTGTAGGGGGCATTAAATGCTCCACTAGAGCCGTTGGAAAATGTTTTCTGCCATCGCAGATAATAGATTATTAATATTCAATAACAGGTTATTTAGTCAATCATAACCAGTTAGTGGCAAAACACTAATCGGTTATGATATGTTAAAATTGAAAAACTACGTTTCTATTTTACTCAATAACCGATTACACAATTAGCCTAATCGGTTATTGGCCTTTTTAAAGACATAAGTGGTGCCTCTGTTCTATTTCAATAATCGATTATATAAAAGTTGCCTAATTGGTTAGGCCTTTTAGAAACAAAGAGGCAATGCCTTTGACTTATCAAATAACCAATTAGGGGAATGACCTAATTAGTTAGGAGCTTTAGAAATTAGCTCAATAACCAATTAGGGAAATGACCTAATTGGTTAGGAGCTTTAAAAACATGAAAAACGCTCCTGACTTGGTGAATAACCGGTTATGGAAAATCCATAATTGGTTATTGCACTCTGGTTTTGAAAACTGACTTTAAATGGTTATAACTTCTTCATTTCTTATTCATTTAAAGCATGTGACCACACATTAGAAAGATCTTTGAGTATATTTTCATATGAAATAAGTTTCAGAATAATACTCAAAGTATTTTGAAAGTTATGATTAGAAGAGTAACCAAAGGTCAGTTTTACAAACACAAACTTGACTATTTTTCATAGATTTGAATTACCACCAAGACTAGCTTTTCAAAACATGTTTGTTGGGCATTTTAGCATGTAAGAAATATTTGTAAAGATTTTAAAACATATTTGAGCTCAATGTGATTCCCTTTTATCTTTACATAAGATCTAAGTCCTCTAAGCTAAACTTGAAGAGTCTTAGAACTTGATCTTTGCACTTTCATTCCTTTCTTGTTTGTTATCATTAAAACTATTACTTAGTGCCAATGCCAATTACATTCTCTCCCTTTTTGATGATGACAAGCAACCATTGAGAAAAGAGTTAGTTCAAATAAATTAAAACTCACAAAAGGTGTTAGAGACTCACTCCCCCTCTATTTTTCAAGAGGTGATTAGATCAAAGATGCACAACTCCCCCTTAATTTTGGAATCCCAGGATCATTGAATTTGCACATTTTTCTATTTACCTTTTCTCAATGACTCATAAACTTCTCCCCTTTTTGTCATTGTAACAACCCTCGATTTAGTAACCACGGCACAATCGTCATTCTACCACGGTCACTAAATTTTAGGCGTGCTACGACTCAAAATAACAAGTTTTCAAAATCTAATCATTGTGCATATAAAGAAAATATGAGCCGCAAATAAACAAATACACATGCCGTCATTTAAAAATATAAATACTCAAAATATAGCACATAAGACTGGATAATTCCCTTAAAACATACATAGTGCGGCGCATTGCTCATACCGCAAAAGAACACTTAGATATACATCAAAATGCAGTTATACTCCAAGGAACCCTTATACAGATAATACAAAAGAAACGTAAACTACCCATATCGACACCACGACTAAGGAGTTGGGCACTCCATCGGATCCACCTCGGGATCCTCTCTCGGCTCGTCTGAAGACACAAGGACAGGACTGAGTGCGGTCCCATGGGCAAGTGCCCTAGTAGCTGATGCCATAGAATCCTCATCCTCTCTAGGGGTGTGAAGCGGATCATCCCAAAGCTCCTGAAAAGGCAAGGCAAACTCCAGATGCACTGATGTAGTGAGAGTCAGTATAGGATCTCCATCGTGGGTCCTCTTCACGGTCAAGATCAAATCCCTAATATACCGTATACGCTCACCGGCCCAGTCGACTCGCCAAGCATTGACGCCCCCAGTGAACACAATCCTGACGAAACCAATAGAACCCCTTCTTGACGACATCACCAAAAGCAGGAGGCCAAACCAAGTGAAATCTAGGAAAATCAACCTTGTCCCCTCCACAGTCTTTAACCAAATATCACATAGAACGAGAATAGTGCAAACAAGAGGTGAGATATCCAACTTTATTACCAATTATGCCAGTAAGAAACAGAAATGGCATAGGACGTCCACGTAGCATTACAAGAAATATAAACTGTATCAAGAAGTAGATATTAAACAACTTAACAATTCCAGGCGGTTATAACATCAATAAGATAGCAGTTCCAATCATCATATAAATTAAATGCCAATAATATATTGACTCACTATGCAGATGTACATGATATCAAAATCTCACTCCATGGAGCTAGACACAAACATCAGAGAGAATGATCAGGAAGACATGCCAGTATCTCGTCAGCCTAAAATTAAGTGCTTTCTAGAAAAATAGTAGTTTTGCGCAACAGGGCTTTATATAGCGGCATTTCCACAAGATCGTGATATAGGACAGTGTCTCGGTCAGGATCGTTGGTGCGTTTGCATCAGTCTGTCCCATGGCCCAGAGAGGCTACCAACTGTCCGCTGTGAGACGCCCGCGCCCTGACGCCCCCAAGGTCAACAGTAGGACCTACACTAGTCTATTCGCACCCGCACTAAGGTGTGATTCAACTCCTAGGTAACATAGCCTTGACAAATAGTCCATCGGACTTCCATAATGCATGATGACTCAATGCATATATCATGTATATTCAACAACAATATACTTTCCATAACATGCCACAATTTTGGCTAAGGTAAGCATCAACATATTCTTGATTCACTCATGGACCCACAATAAATATTATTAAGTCCTTAAATAATGCATTACACTTTTAAGATACATTATGGAATTGTGCCTAAATTTCTACATTCTTCTCAATAAGTTTCTCCTTTAGCAGAATTCTCTCACATTATTCGTTTAATCATTATTATTTTAATTACATAAGTCCATCATTAAATTTTTAAACCTAATTCCCTTAGAATGATTTAAATTGAATTATTTATCATTCTTAGTTGTACTCATGGTCTTGCTTTAATTAAAATTTATTCTAAGTTTTTGGATAAAACTTCATTCTTGGTTCTTTCCATTTTATGAATCCCTAATTAATTCATAATTATCCAATTAATTAAGTTTCTCTTCAATTTAATATTTCTTATGAAATTCTTGTCTAGAGGAATTCTCTAGATTGTTAAGTTCATTACTTTAAGTTTATTCCAACCCACTTAGAGAATTATTTTAAGGTTTTCCCAAGTCTCACACTCTTGTTCTTTAGTTAGGTCAAAAGATTCACTTCTAAGTTATCAATTAGATTTCTCTCCATCCCCTTATTAACTACTTATTACTTGATTTTTGAATTCCCAAAGTTACCTAAAAATTACATCTTTTGGACCTAAAATGGCCTAGAGGCTGTGGCCTCCAATGGGTAGTAACCCTAGATTTTTTTTCCCTTAACTCCATTACATTTTATTCACTTGAATTAATTATGTTTCCATCTTGATTACAAAATTTCAATCATGATCCCTCAAATTGGGGGTCATGGCTGTGAGCCTCCATGGGGAAAGCAAGGGACTTTTATTTCCATTTCATGATTCCAATCCATCCAAGATCATCAATATATATATAAGATTAACAAAATAGATTAAGTAAAGCGAAATCAACACATAATCACAAAAATCATACAACAAAGAGAGTAACCCTAACAAGGATTCCTCACAACCAATACAAAATCAAGTTCCCTACTACCAAGAGAGGTTGAAGAGGATCATCTCCCTCTTACCTAAGGGAGAAAACAAGCCAAGAACTCCCTTGAAGCTCCTAGTGAAATTCAGTTTTCACTCCTCCAAAAACCCTAGAAATTACAACTTCATCAAATCAACACCAATGCTTGAAAAAGAGAAGATAAATAGTCATAAAGATGACCTTGCAAACGAAAATGGAGAAGAGAAGGTGAGGAACCAAGAATCTTACCCTAAAGCTTCAAACTTGAAGCTTGAAGAAGATGGAAGTTTTTCAAGAAATCTTCAACTAGAAAGGTGTTTAGAATGTAGTGGAGATTAAGAAAATGTGGTTATTTGAAAATTTTGTGATGGTGGAGGGCATGGAAGAGGGCAGCCGTGAGGTGTGGTGTAGAGAGAAGGAGGAGAAAATGTGAAGAGAAGAAAAGTTTAGAGAGAGAAGTTGATAGTAGAATGAAATGAACTTTTTGGGTTTTTGAAATTAGAATGGTTAACCTAATTAAGTGAAGCACAAATTTTAGGGCTCCAAAAGAGGCATGCAACTGTGTGTGAGGGGAGAGGAGAGAGAAGGAGTATTTAGCTTCTTTGAGAAGCTTGATAGCTTTGTCAAAAAGAGGATTTGATTAGACATAAAGTGGATTATATTTGGATAGGATAATTAGGTGATAAAGTAATTAAAATAATAAGGTGATTAAGATTTTAACTACAAGCTATTACCCAATGGATAATTGTTATAGTGCACAAAGCCAGTATTAATTATCCAACGGATAATAGAGCGTATCGCAAAATTTTAATTAACAGCACGTACAGAGATTTTATTTATAAGATAAAATCTCAAAAAACGTAAATATTGTAAACTGTACTCGACCTCGGGTTTAGTAAGATTCCCCATTGACGCTTCCACAGTTCAAAGTTTACCAACCTTAGGGAAAACATTTCGTTTTCCTGGCTCCGCTCAGTGCACACGTAAAATGAGGAATATATTAAAATATTTGACGTTTTTAGAAAAATCCACAAAAATTCTCAAAAATGAAAAATATTGAAAAATGACTATTCATCACGAAACAAACAATTTTCAGGATGTTACACTGGCTCTGCTTAATGTGCACACAAACCGAAGAATATATTAAAATATTTAACATTTTCGAAAAAATATAAAAAAATTCTCAAAAATCATAAATATTATAAAATGATTATTTATGATGAAACAAATAATTTTTGGGGTGTTACAACTCTCCCATTCTAAAAAGAAATTTCATTCTTGAAATTTTCATACCTCAGAATACATGCGGATATTGTTCCTTGCAGAATGTTTCCAGATCTTTAGCGCAATCCCAACGGCTAACTTTGAGTTTTTGTGTAGAGTAACTCTTCTCATGTGCTTTCAGTTGTCTTGAAGCATACGCTACTACTCCTTCTATCCGCACAAGCTCACGTTCCAAAATCTAACGCTAGGCATCAATAGGTATCTCAAAAGGTTCGTTGAAATTAGGCAGAATTGTCACTGGTAAAGTAGTTAAGTGTTTCTTTAACCCTTGAAAATTCCCCCGTATGCATTGGTCCATACAAAACTTGACTCTCTCGCATGAGTTAGATGAGAAGTCTTGCCACATTGAAAAATTATGCGACGAGTCTCCCGTATTAACTGACTAATTCCATATGGCTACGAGTCTTCGTTACGGCCGTTGGTCTCTCTCATTGAAGAACTGCTTCAACTTTCGATGGATCTCTAACAATTCCTTCTTTTGAGATCTCGTGTCTCAAAAGTTAAACTGCCTCTAACTGAAATTTGCACTTGGACAACTTCACGTGTAACCCCTCATTCTTCTTCAGAATTTGAAGAACAATAAGATATGTCTGGTATGATTCAGTGTGGTTCCTCTGGACTCCAAGAATAGATTAGAAGGTTGCAAACAAAGACAATGACAAATCTGTTTACAGGGAAGAAAATCCTATTCACGAAATCAATGAATGTTACCGAAGTGTTTGTTGCATGGAATGGCGCTACCAAACACTTGTAGTGTCCATAATGCGTCCGAAAAGCTATCTTGAAAACATTCTTCTGCCTCCAAACGAACTTGATGATAGTCCAGAACACAACTGATCTTGGAGGTAACAGCGGCTTCCTTCGGTTGATCTATCAAACCATCTATCCTCGACCTTAACAGGAAATGTCTCATAGGGCAAGTTCTTACCTAATTGTACTGTATTCAGCGCTATTTTATAGTTCGAATTCAGGAACACATTTCCTCAATCAAAGCACACTAGAAACATTATAAAGGTTAGAAGGAAAAGATAGTGAAGTCACTTGGTATACTACTGGACCCTTCCGACGAAGAATTCATCATGGTTTAATAAAATTTAGGACTAAGCTTCATGGATCCAAATCCAGAAATCTCTGTCTCAAGAATCACTAAAGTTTGATTGGAACAATTTAACAGGATATGGTTGGAAAATAACCAATCCCTTTTTCAAGATCACATCAAATTTATGAAGAAAGCAAACAAATCTAATCAACAGAAAAGATTCAATCTTTAACAGGTCATAGAATAATTTAAACGACTTGGCTATCAATAATAGGTTCTTAGTAGCCGTAGTAGAAATAACTTAGTCAAAAGATGACGAAGACACAAACAACCCTAATGGACTCATTCAGTTATATGTTATAAAGGAATGGGTTACCCCCTGAATTATACAAAAAAATCACAGGGTCATCTATCGTAGTACAATCTCCCTTGTTTAGGTCTTCAGTCTGGGATGCCTTTATTCAGCTTGAGAAATTGACTCTCTCTCTTTCATGAGATTTTGAAGCATGTACTTCACTAACGGAAGGCTTCGTCCTTTGCAAGGTACAATTCCTAGTCACATGTCCTAGCTTCCTACACTTGAAACAAATTATCCCCTCGATCGTACAATCTCTCGTTGGATGACTTTTTACACACTTCTTACATGTCGATGAAAGTGTCACGGGTTGACTGGGTTTGCTACCACTAGCACCTCCATATGGTTGTTGTTGTTGTTGATTTCCTGGTGGTCGCGAATACGGTTTCTGCTAGAGTCGCTTGACTTTACGATTTCTCCTCTTTCGGAACCAATACGATCTGACGTCATGTGGTCCCATATCTTGAGATTCATTCAACTCCAGTAAAATCTGAGCTTCAGCTATTAATTCTTATTGCCGCACGATTCTCTAATTCTGTTGTATTATTGCTTCTGCCATTCCTTACATTACTTCTACAGTCATGACCATCTCTTCTTTGTTGTGTTCCCTATTCCCTTGCATACGATTACCGCGAGCCATTGCCTTACATTTGAAAGTAGACAAGTCAAACACATTGGAAACAAGAAGTGACTATTTCAAACAATATTGTCCCCTTTCGGAGACCAAGCAATACACCTCTGAGTTTAGCTTCAGAGAAACACACAGCACAAACAAGATAACCTACCCATGAACCCAAAGGACTCTAGCTTGAGCTCCTTCATTCTGCCTTTTATGGCGTGATTTCCTGTAAGTCCTTTACTCCCAAGCAACTCTTCGAACCTCACTTATACCAGATATTATTTTCCCAAGAAAATCAGTTCTCCAAAACCTCTTGGACGCCTTGGTCCACAGACATTGCAAGTCCTATTTAACTACCCTTTTTGTAACCCTTTGGCTCAAACAATACTAAAGGTAACACAACAAAGGTGTAAATGCAAATGAATCCTAAATAAATTCAATCATACCAGCTGAGCTTCTTATTAAAAGAACTCCTATTTCCCTAATACGCCTAGGTAAAGTCACAGTTTTTCGTCCATACAGAACATTACACATTGAGTGGGTCAATACTCAATATCATGAAACTATGCAACAGTAGCTACCAACATTCAACCTATGGCATGCCATGCCTTCCTTTCCCAAACATCACTATCAAGAGACAAGGAAGTGCACAACATACAAAGAAACTTCTAACATGCCTAAGCATAGTCAGTCCATAACCCGTCTCAATAGGATGAACTGCGCTCTGATACCACCTAATGTAACTGTGAATGCTTATATCCCTAAAGCATGTCAAATAGTTTTTGATGATAACAAAGGCCAAAGTGAAGATCAAATGCAAAAGTGAAGATCAAGCACAAAAGGAAAAATCAAGATCAAAAAAAGAAGTCAAGAGGTTTATTTAGTTATAAGACTTAGAACATTAATGTTAAATGCTCTCAAGAATTCTCAAATGATTTTTTTTAATATATCATTTCAAAATAAATGGGAAATTTCAAAGTTAAACATGTTTTTCAAGAAACTTGAGTTTCTATCTTGAATCTAACACTCTTAAAAGGATTTATGTTTAATCAATTGTCTTAAGGTGTTAGAAATGACTTACAAGCTTTATTGGACTTGAAAAATGTGTTCAAAGGCCAATGTAATCGATTACATGATGTTTGTAATCGATTACACAGCAAACAGAGGCCTTGTAATCGATTACATGAGTAATGTAATCGATTACATGAGTAATGTAATCGATTACAAGCAAGTCAGAGGCCATGTAATCGATTACACAATAAATGTAATCGATTACATTAAGCCCAGAAAGGCAAGAACACGTTCAAAGAGTCATGTAATCGATTACATGGATATTGTAATTGATTACACAGCAAGTCAGAAGTCATGTAATCGATTACATGGATATTGTAATCGATTACAAGCAAGTCAGAAGCCATGTAATCGATTACACTAATAATGTAATCGATTACACAGAGCCCAAAAAGCCAAGAACACGTTGGAACAACAATGTAATCGATTACATTTGTTGTGTAATCGATTACACGCACTTTGACAATGTCTAACGGCTATATTAAATGCATTAAATGCATGGCTAAACCCCCCCCAACGGCTCCATTTATTGAGAAACTTATAAATACCAATATTAGGTCTTCATTTGAGGTTGACCTTGAACTAAAAACTGATTACCAATACTTCCAAACGTGAATCAATCCTCAAATCCATTTCTTGCTCTATTTTTTGTAAAAACGTGGGATAATCTTTGAGAGCATATTAGAGCTTCAATTTGTAATCATCTACTCTAGTGAGGGCTTCATTCAATCAATCTATATTACTTTGTAAAGAGGGTGAGGCATCCCTCCAAAAGTGTAAAGGGTGAGGTATCCCTTAGTTGAAGAGACTCAAGCTCCAAGGGTGAGGTATCCCAAAGTTTGTAGTGCTCAAGGTTGTAAAGGTTATCAAGCACCTATTGAAGCTTGAAGAAATAGTGGAAAATCTCTAGCGATTGCTTGAGGACTGGACGTAGATCACAAGTGGATTGGTGATCGAATCAGGATAAATCATTGTGTTTATTTTCTCTAAACCATTCTCTTTACATTGAGTACTGTTTTATTGAATTGCTTGAATATTGGTACCTTTGGCTATTGCATTTATAAGTGAAAGTGTTTATCTCTTACATCCAATCATCTCTAATCATTAATTAGCTTCAACGAAAATTGTTTATCAAACGATTTGCGAAAGATTTGTGAACTTAGTTTTCATACTCAATTCACCCCTCTCTTGAGTATTGAGGCCACTTGGTAACAAGTGGTATCAGAGCTAGACTCTTGTATAAAGAGCTTAGCAGCTTCAAGAGAAGTGATGGCTTCAAATGGTTTTTCAAATGAAGGTTCTTCTATCAACAGACCTCCTTATTTCAATGGGGATGGTTATGCCTATTGGAAAGAAAGGATGAAAATTTTTATTGAAGCTATTGATTTAGATGTGTGGGACACCGTTGAAAATGGTGCTTTTGTTCCTACACAAACTAAAGATGGTGTGAAAATCAATACACCTAGAAATGAATGGGCCGATGATAATAAAAAGAAGGTTCAATACAATTTGAGAGCCAAGAACATCATCACCACATCCTTAGGGTATGATGAATTCTTTAGGGTGTCAAATTGTAAGACCGCAAAAGAAATGTGAGATACCCTTCAAGTAGCTCATGAAGGTACTAGTGAAGTAAAATGATCTCAAATAAACACTCTTACTCATGAATACGAATTGTTTAGAATGAACCAAGGTGAGAGTATTCAAGATATGCAAAAGAGATTTACTCATATTTTTAATCATCTTATCTCTTTGGGAAATACATTTCCTAATGAGGATCTTATTAACAAAGTCTTGAGATGTCTAAGCAGGAATTGGCAACCCAAGGTAACGGCTATTGCGGAATCAAGAGATTTGTCAACAATATCTCTAGCCACCCTATTCGAAAAGCTTCAAGAACATAAGCTAGAACTAAATAGGCTCAATCAAAATGAAGAGCATGACAAAAAGGAGAAGGAAATCGCACTCAAAGCCACCTCCTCTACAATTGAAGATAATGATGAAGATGGTGAATAGGATGCTGAAAGTGTTGAGCTAAGTGAGGAGAATCTTAGTCTCCTTGTGAGAAAATTTAGAAGATTCCTAAAGAAAAACGGATTTCAAAGAAAACCACCCTTTCCTCAAAAGAAAGTGTATCACAAAGGAGAAGGATCCTCTACTCCTCTAAAATGCTATGAATGTGGAAAACTGGGACACATGAAAATGGAGTGCCCTATGTATCTCAAGAAGACAGAAAAGTTTGAGAAAAGGCCATCCAAAGAAAAGAAAGGAAGGAGAGCATACATAGCTTGGGAGGACAATGACTTAAGCTCCTCCGACAATTCAGAGGATGAAGAAGCTCATCTTTGTCTCATGGCTCAAGGAGAAGAAAGTGAAGAGAGCGACACCGAGGTAACTTCTTCTAACTTTGAATCTCTACCTTCATATGATGAATTGCAAGATGCCTTTCAAGAATTGCATGATGAATCCTTAAGGCTCACAAAAATGGTTTTGTTCTCTAACAAAACAATTTTCTTATTAGTAAACAAAGTTTCTATCTTAAGTAAGGAGATAAATGAGCTTAAGATTGAAAATGAGACCTTAGGACTTATAGATGCTAATTCACTATGCATGACATGTTCCTCACATGATAACACATCCATATCATTACCTTGTTCATCATGCAAAGTATTTGAAAAAGAAATTAAAGACTTGAACAACACTCTTGCAAAATTCACTTTTGGAAGAGACAACTTGAATGTGTTGTTAGGGAAACAAAAATGTGTGTTTCAAAAAGTCAGTTTGGGATTTAATCCAAACAACCATCAAAAATCTTATAAGAACTTCTTTGTTTCCTCAAATACTTCAAGTAGTCCCTTTGTTAAATGTTTTGACTGTGGTAAGAAAGGGCATAGTAAATCAACTTGCAATGTTAGAAAGAACATAAACACTAAAGTTGGAATAAAAAGAGTTTGGGTTCCTAAAGGCACCATGCCTAACTCTAACATATAAGGACCCAAGACAATTTGGGTACCAAAGGTTAAAACTTGAATGTGTGGTGTAGGTGTGCTTGAAGACCAAGAGCTCAAGTTGATATCTTGATAGTGGTTGCTCCAAGCACATGGCCGGTAATAGCTCTAAGTTCTCCTCCCTTACACACAAGAAACATGGTCATGTCACATATGGTGATAACAACAAAGGGAAGATTCTTGGAATTGGCAAAGTTGGTAAGATCCCTTCATCATCTATTGATAATGTTTTGCTTGTTGAAAGACTTAAACATAATTTGCTTAGTATTAGTCAATTGTGTGATAAAGGCAATAGAGTTATATTTAATTCTTCTTGTTGCATAATTGAGGGAAAGGATGATAAGCAAGTTAAGTTTGTTGGTTATAGAGTCAATAATATATATATGATTAGTCTCGATGATATCTCCTCAGATGATGCTAAATGCTTTATGAGTAAAGAAAATGATTCATGGTTATGGCATAGAAGAATTGCTCACATTCACATGGATCACTTAAACAAATTGGTTTCTAAAGAACTAGTAATTGGTCTTCCAAAGCTCAAATTTGAAAAAGACAAACTTTGTAATGCATGTCAAAAGGGAAAACAAGTAAAGGTCTCTTTTAAAGCTAAAAACATGGTTTTAACTTCTAGACCTTTACAACTTTTGCACATGGATCTTTTTGGTCCCTCTAGAACTATGAGCTTTGGTGGGAATTACTATGCATTAGTGATAATGGATGATTTTTCTAGGTTTACATGGACATTATTCTTGGCCCACAAAAATGATGCTTTTCAATCATTTAGAAAGCTTGCAAAAGTTATCCAAAACGAAAAAGGTTTTTGTATTGCATCCATAAGAAGTGACCATAGTGGTGAATTTGAAAATCATGAATTTGAAACTTTTTGTGATGAACATGGCATTGAGCATAATTTTTCTGCCCCTAGAACACCACAACAAAATGGTGTTGTAGAAAGGAAAAATCGATCTTTAGAGGAAATGGCAAGAACTATGCTTAATGAGGCCAACCTTCCTAAGTACTTTTGGGCGGATACGGTTAACACCGCTTGCTATGTTATGAATAGATTCCTAATAAGGCCAATTTTAAAGAAAACCCCATATGAATTGTACAAAGGAAGGAAACCAAATGTGTCACATTTTCATGTATTTGGATGTAAATGCTTTGTTTTGAATAATGGAAAGGATAACTTGGGGAAGTTTAATGCAAAATCTGATGAGGGAATATTCATTGGCTATTCTATACATAGTAAGGCCTTTAGAGTCTATAATAAATGAACTATGACCATAGAAGAGTCCATACATGTTGCATTTGATGAAACTAACCCAAATGAACCGAGAAAGGATCTCGTTGATGATGTTGCAGAAATATTGGCAAAAACGCACTTGGAAAATTAAGAGAAAGAGTCCAAGGAGCAAGAAGAGAGACTCCTTGATCACTCATGGCAAAAAGATTTAGAAATCTTGGATCTACCCAAGGAATGGAGGACTTCAAGATATCACCCTCTCGACAAGGTGATTGGTGATGTATCAAAAGGGGTAATCACTCGAAACTCACTTAGAAATGCATGTAATCACCTAGCCTTTGTCTCTCAAGTTGAACCTAAAGACATAAATGAGGCCATTAATGATGAGCATTGGATCTTGGCCATGCAAGAAGAACTAAACTAATTTGAGAGAAATCAAGTTTGGGAATTAGTTCCAAGGCCCAATGATCATCCTATAATTAGCACCAAATGGGTCTTTAGGAATAAACTTGATGAAACGGGCTTAATAATAAGAAATAAAGCTAGGCTTGTAGCTAAGGGATATAATCAAGAAGAAGGCATAGACTATGAAGAAACTTATGCTGCCGTAGCTAGGTTAGAGGCCATTAGAATGTTACTTGCATATGCTTGCATCATGAATTTCAAACTCTATCAAATGGATGTCAATAGTGCCTTTTTAAATGGTTTTATACAAGAAGAGGTGTATGTAGAACAACCTCTTGGTTTTGAGGATTTTGAAATGCCCAACCATGTTTTTAAATTGAAAAAGGCCTTGTATGGCTTGAAACAAGCTCCTAGAGCTTGGTATGAAAGGTTGAGCAAATTCCTTTTAGAAAAAGGTTTTTCTAGAGGCAAAGTTGACACTACCCTTTTCATAAAACATAAAATGCATGACATACTTCTAGTTCAAATCTATGTTGATGACATTATATTTGGAGCTACAAACAACTCTCTTTGTAAAGAATTTTTAAATATTATGCAAAGTGAGTTTGAAATGTCCATGATGGGTGAGCTCAACTTCTTCCTTGGTCTCCAAATTAAGCAAACAAGAAAAGGAACTTTCATAAGCAAATCCAAGTATTGCAAGGAGCTGCTCAAGAAGTTTGGAATGGACAATGCCAAGCATATGGCTACTCCTATGGGCACCTCTTGCTATTTGGACAAGGATGAATGAGGTAAATCAGTAGAAATTACGAAATATAGAGGTATGATTGGCTCACTCCTTTATCTCACTGCAAGTAGGCCTGATATAATGTTTGGTGTATGCATGTGTGCTAGATATCAAGTTAATCCAAAATAATCACACCTAAGTGCTGTTCAAAGAATAATGAAATATCTAATAGGTACATCACAAATGGGTTTATGGTACCCTAAAGGTGCCTCATGTAGCCTTATTGAGTATTCCGATTCTGATTTTGCTAGATGCAAAATGGATAGAAAGAGCACTAGTGGGACATGCCACTTGCTTGGAAGCTCACTAGTTTCTTGGCATAGCAAGAAGCAAAATAATGTGGCATTGTCTACAGCTGAAGCTGAATATGTTGCAGCTGAGAGTTGTTGTTCTCAAATCCTTTGGATGAAACAACAACTCTTGGACTATGGTCTTGAGCTTGATCACATCCCCATAAGATGTGACAATACTAGTGCGATCAACTTGTCCAAAAATTCCATTTTGCATTCTAGGACTAAACATATTGAAATAAGACATCATTTCATTAGAAACCATGTTCAAAAAGGTGATTGTATGCTTGAATTTGTAGAAACCACTAAGCAACTAACTGACATTTTTACTAAACCCCTAGCAAAAGAAGCATTTTTCTATATAAGAAATGAACTTGGCATATTGGATCAATCATGCATAAATTAACTATTTGCTGCATAATCCTAAAGCTAATGCATAAACTTGTGTTTTTCTACATAATTATGCCACATTGCTGCATAATCTCTGAATTTTTCATCATATTTGAATCCAATACTGACTTAAGCGTCAGAGATTTCCCCTAAGTTATTTTGCAGGTGCTCCCTCATATCTAAGACTCACAAGTAACTCAACAACCTCAAAATTTCACCAAAAAGGGTGAAATTCTTAGTAAACATAGTAATTTTGAACAATTATGTAAGTTGAATCATAATATGATTAGATTATATGTTTGCATGATGATTTGAATTGATCTAAGTTGCTTTGGAACTGATTTGAATGGATTAAAATTGATTCTATGCTGATTGGAATGCAAAATCTGAGTTAAAGTGTGCTGGTAATCGATTACAATGCCTTTGTAATCGATTACACAGGTTCTATTAACCATGTAATCGATTACACAACTTTTGTAATCGATTACAATTAACTCAGAACTCAGGTAATCGATTACATCAACTATGTAATCGATTACAAGGTTCCCTAGAAGCGTGGTAATTGATTACACCAAAAATGTAATCGATTACATATCCACCAGAATGCATGTAATCGATTACACACCCAATGTAATCGATTACACAGGATTTTTTAAAAGGTTTCTGATACGCGCAGAGCTCATTTCTCAGAACCTCTTCATCTCCTTCGTCCTCCTCCTCTGCTCCTACGCAACCCAAACCTCCTAATCTCTCATTTCTCACTCAAACCTCCCTCAAAATCCTTCATTTCACCTCCATTTAACTCAAAAATCTCCTCTCTCCACACCCATCCGTCAAATCCCCTCACACCCCTCACCTAAATCTCACCATCACCTCTCACGAACCCCATCCCCACTCCTCTGCCCTAACCTCGTCCCTCTCTCCTCATTCATCCCCAACCACTTACCACTCATCCCACTCTACTCCTTCTCATCACATGGCTGAATCCTCTCATCGCTCAAAGCGCCCAAGAACAGGGGCTGCCATTGGAGGGTCCTCTGGTGGTGCTTCACGTAACATCTCTGGCCTGGACCTCACGCGCCACTTCTCCACAGTGAAGCAAGCTGAGTTATTCTGAAAGAACTTTCAGCTATGCAAGATCATTTCTCCCAGGTATCTTCCCATCACCTTCTGTGAGAGTGAACCTTCGGAGAACTTTAGAACCATAGAAAATTTAGGCTTGCTAGGTTTCCTGAGTATAGAGAAGGCTATCTACCCAAACCTTGTGAGAGTCTTTTATGCAAATCTGAAATTTGAAGATAATTGCCTAATATCTGAAGTGAAAAAGTAACAAATAAGGATAACAATGGCTGAGTGGTATAGGCTAACGAAGCTCACTCCTGATGGAGCTAACTTCTGTGGGAATGCAAATGTCTGGGGGCATGAGTTTGAGCATAAGACTGCTCCTCTCTCATTGAATAGGACTGGCTACTACCCCCTAGTGATCCTAAAAGAAAAATCATGGCCACTGGCCTAACTATGGAGAACAGGGTTCTCCACTACCTTTTGGTCCGAGGATTGATTCCCAGGGGAGGGAATTACTCCCAGGTTCTCAAGGATGATGTGGTGTCCTTATGGGCAATGACCACAGGGCGGCCAATTAACTGGGGTTACTACATTATAGAGCATATGTTAGATGTAAAGAAAAAGAAGAACTCTGCTCTCCCATTTGCTATGTTGGTCACAACCATCCTCGACCACTGTCGCATTTCCCTAGTTGAGGAGTCCAAGGACACCAGCTCGAAAGGACCACAATCCATTGGCTTGCATACCCTGAAGAAGCTCCAGCTCTACAAAGTGGATGATAGGTGGCATTACATTGCTCATGGCACTTTTGGTCATATCCATCATGATCCGGATAGTGATGATGATAAGGAGGCTCAGCATCCTGCCCCTGCCCCTGCTCCTGCTCCAAGAGATGCGAAACCTGAGCGCTACTATAGACACACGCATGGATCACATAGAGCAGAAGATAGATCACCTTGAGCTGAGGATGGACTACTCAGATCAGGAGCTTGCCTCCATTCGATCCCTCCTGGGTGGACCTCCTATTCCTCCGAGTGCTGCTGCTGCACCTCTCACATCCTCTGCCTCTCCGGTTCCCCTGTCCTTTGTTGGTCCATCTGAGGTCCCTGCTGATGATGAGGAGCTTCTAGACTCTGAGGACGATCTTGAGCCCGGCGATGATAACGTTGATCTAGGAGACATTGCTGTGGATCCAGACAGTGACAGCGAGGCTACTGATAGTGATCATGGCCCATTGCCCTGATGTTTTTGATGACTACATTGTATTTTTTGTTTTGACTCTGTTATATAACATTGGTATACATTTCTGGTGTTTTTGGTTATTGGCTATACTGGTTGAAAAAAAAGTTACTTTGTACATGCTGATTAATGCTATATGAACTTGTTTCAGCTTTCCTTCTATTCTTTGAATGTTTGGCTTTTTTGAAAAATTGATTGGACTGATTAATCTCTTTGGATTTCTTGTTTTGGCAAAATTTGGGAAATCATGAAATATAGCCGTCATGCTATCCATTTTTCTTTAAATGCTTATGTCTTTTTGATAATGTCAACGGGGGAGAGAATAAGGAAAAATGAAATGAAATCTAATTAAGGTTGCATGAGTACGGGGGAGTTGAGAAATTAAGGTTGTATGAGTACGAGGGAGTTATTGAGCTTTTGAGCTCTTAAGCTTTTTATATGCAAAATCTAACCCAATATCATGCATAAACTCTGAGGGAGCATTGCGCCTAAATGTCTATTATATACAAATGCAAAAACTATTTCTTTTTCCTATGATCAGCTTGTCATCATAAAAAAGGGAGAGAATGTGAATGCTTATGTCCCTAAAGCATGTCAAATAGTTTTTTATGATAACAAAGGCCAAAGTGAAGATCAAATGCAAAAGTGAAGATCAAGCGCAAAAGGAAAAATCAAGATCAAACAAAGAAGTCAAGAGGTTTATTTAGTTATAAGACTTAGAACATTAATGTTAAATGCTCTCAAGAATTCTCAAATGGTTTTTTTCAATATATCATTTCAAAATAAGTGGGAAATTTCAAAGTTAAACATGTTTTTCAAGAAACTTGAGTTTCTATCTTGAATCTAACACTCTTAAAAGGATTTATGTTTAATCAATTGTCTTAAGGTGTTAGAAATGACTTACAAGCTTTATTGGACTTGAAAAATGTGTTCAAAGGCCAATGTAATCGATTACATGATGTTTGTAATCGATTACACAACAAACAAAGGCCTTGTAATCGATTACATGAGCAATGTAATCGATTACAAGCAAGTTAGAGGCCATGAAATCGATTACACAATAAATGTAATCGATTACATTAAGCCCAGAAAGGCAAGAACACGTTCAAAGAGTCATGTAATCGATTACATGGATATTGTAATCGATTACACAGTAAGTCAGAAGTCATGTAATCGATTACATGGATATTGTAATCGATTACAAGCAAGTTAGAAGCCATGTAATCGATTACACCAATAATGTAATCGATTACACAGAGCCCGGAAAGCCAAGAACACGTTGGAACAATAATGTAATCGATTACATTTGTTGTGTAATCGATTACACGCGCTCTGACAACGTCCAACGGCTATATTAAATGCATGGCTAAAACCCTCCCAACGGCTTTATTTATTGAGAAACTTATAAATACCAATGTTGGGTCTTCATTTGAGGTTGACCTTGAACCAAAAACTGATTACCAATACTTCCAAACGTGAATCAATCCTCAAATCCATTTCTTGCTCTATTTTTTGTAAAAACATGGGATAATCTTTAAGAGCATATTAGAGCTTCAATTTGTAATCATCTACTCTAGTGAGAGCTTCATTCAATCAATCTATATTGCTTTGTAAAGAGGGTGAGGCATCCATCCAAAAGTGTAAAGGGTGAGGTATCCCTTAGTTGAAGAGACTCAAGCTCCAAGGGTGAGGTATCTCAAAGTGTTGAGTGCTCAAGGTTGTAAAGGTTATTAAGCACCTATTGAAGCTTGAAGAAATAGTGGAAAATCTCTAGCGGTTGCTTGAGGACTGGACGTAGATCACAAGTGGATTGGTGATCAAACCAGGATAAATCATTGTGTTTGTTTTCTCTAAACCCTTCTCTTTACATTGAGTACTGTTTTATTGAATTGCTTGAATATTGGTACCTTTGGCTATTGCATTTATAAGTGAAAGTGTTTATCTCTTATATCTAATCATCTCTAATCATCAATTAGTTTCAACGAAAATTGTTTATCAAACGATTTGCGAACTTAGTTTTCATACTCAATTCACCCCCTCTTAAGTATTAAGACCACTTGGTAACAGTAACACCCCTCAATTTAGTAACCACAGCACAATCGTCATTCTACTACGGTCACTAAATTTTAGGCGTGCTACGACTCAAAATAACAAGTTTCCAAAATCTAATCGTTGTGCATATAAAGAAAATATGAGCCGCGAATGAACAAATACACATGCCGTCATTTAAAAATATAATTTACTTAGATATACTCAAAATATAGCACATAAGACTGGATAATTCCCTTAAAACATACATAGCGCAGCGCATTGCTCATACCGCTCAAGAACACTTAGATATACATCAAAATGCAGTTATACTCCAAGGAACCCTTATACAGATAATACAAAAGAAATGTAAACTACCCATAACGACACCACGACTAAGGAGTTGGGTACTCCATCGGATCCATCTTGTGATCCTTTCCCAGCTCGTCTGAAGACACAAGGACAGGACCAAGTGTAGTCCCACGGGCAAGTGCCCTAGCAGCTGATGCCATAGAATCCTCGTCCTCTCTAGGGGTGTGAAGCGGATCACCCCATAGCTCCCGGATAGGCAAGGCAAACTCCAGATGCACTGATGTAGTGAGAGTCAGTATAGGATCTCCATCGCGGGTCCTCCTCATGGTCAAGATCAAATCTCCAACATACCGTATATGCTCGCCGACCCAGTCGAGTCGCCAAGCATTGGCGCCCCCAGTGAACACAATCCTGACGAAACCAATAAAACCCTTTCTTGATGACATCACTGAAAGCAGGAGGCCAAACCAAGTGAAATTTAGGAAAATCAACCTCGTCCCCTCCATAGTCTTTAACCAAATATCACATAGAACGAGAATAGTGCAAGCAAGAGGTGAGATATCCAACTTCATTACCAATTATGCCAGTAAGAAATAGAAATGGCATAGGACACCCACGTAGTATTACAAGAAATATAAATAGTATCAAGAAGCAGATATTAAACAACTTAACAATTCTAGGCGGTTATAACATCAATAAGATAGCAATTCCAATCATCATATAAATTAAATGCCAAGTAATATATTGACTCACTATGCATATGTACTTGATATCAAAATCCTACTCCATGGAGCTAGACACAAACATCGAAGAGAATGATCAGGGAGACATGCCAGTATCTCGTCAGCCTAAAATCAAGTGCTTTTCAGAAAAATAGTAGTTTTGCGCAACAAGGCTTTATACAGCGGCATTCCCACAAGATCGTGATATAGGACAGTGTCTCGGTCAGGATCGTCGGTACGTTTACATCGGTCTGTCCCACGGCCCAGAGGGGCTACCAACTGTCCGCTGTGAGATGCCCGCACCCCGACGCCCCCAAGGTCAACAACAGGACCTACAATAGTCTATTCGCACCTGCACTAACGTATGATTCAACTCCTAGGTAACATAGCCTAGACAAATAGTCCATCGGACTTCCATAATGTATAATGACTCAATGCATATATCATGTATATTCAACAACAATATACTTTCTATAACATGCCACAATTTTGGCTAAGGTAAGCATCAACATATTCTTGATTCACTCATGGACCCACAATAAATATTATTAAGTCCTTAAATAATGCATTACACCTTTAGGATACATTATGGAATTATGCCTAAATTTCTACATTTTTCTCAATAAGTTTCTCTTTTAGCAGAATTCTCTCACATTATTCATTTCATCATTATTATTTTAATTACATAAGTCCATCATTAAATTTTTAAACCTAATTCCCTTAGAATGATTTAAATTGAATTATTTATCATTCTTACTTGTACTCATGGTCTTGCTTTAATTAAAATTTATTCTAAGTTTTTGGATAAAACTTCATTTTTAGTTATTTCCATTTTATGAATCCCTAATTATCCAATTAATTAAGTTTCACTTCAATCTAATATTTCTAATGAAATTCTTCTCTAGAGGAATTCTCTAGATTGTTAAGTTCCTTACTTTAGGTTTATTCCAACTCACTTAGAGAATTATTTTAAGGTTTTCCCAAGTCCCACACTCTTGTTCTTTAGTTAGGTTATAACATCCCAAAAAATAATTATTTCATTCATCATAAATAGCCTTTTTATAATATTTGAGATTTTTAGGAATTTTTCAAGATTTTTCTGGAAACGTTGAATATTTTAATATATTTTTTATTTTGCGTGCACACTGAGTAGAGTTAGTGTAACGCTTCGAAAATTATTTGTTTCATCACAAATAGTCATTTTATAATATTTGTGATTTTTGGAAATTTTTTTGTATTTTTATGAAAATGTTAAATATTTTAATATATTCCTCGTTTTACATGCATACAAAGTAGAGTCAGTGTAAACACTCCGGAAATCATTTGTTCCATCAAGAATAGCCTTTTTCTAATATTTGTGATTTTTGAGAATTTTTGTAGATTTTTCTAGAAACGTCAAATATTTTAGTATATTTCTCATTTTTCGTGCACGCTGAGCGGAGCCAGGAAAACAAAATGTTCTCCCTGAGGCTGGTAAACCTTGAACTGTGGATATGTCGACGGGGGATCTTACTAAACCCGAGGCCGGGCATAGTTTACAAAGTTTACATTTTTTTGAGGTTTTATCTGATAAATAAAATCTCTGTGCGCACTGTTAAATAAAATTTTGCAGTACGCTCTATTATTCGATGGATAATTATTACTGGCTTGTGTACTACCACAATTATCCATTGGGTAATAGCTTGTAGTAAAATCCTAACCACCTCATTATTTAATTACTAAATCACATTATCTTATCCAAAGGTAATCTCCTTTATGTCTAATCACATCTCCTTTATTGAAAATGCATACAAGCTTCTCAAAGAAGCTTCATTTTCTCTCTCTCCCCCTCCCACTCTCCACAACAGCAGCAGCCCCATTTGGAGCCCAATATTGTGCTTCATTTGATTAGGCAATTCAATTCTAATTTCAAAAGCAAAAAGTCACCATCTTTTTCTCCTATCAACTTCTCTCTCTAACATTTTCTCCTCCTTCTCTCTACCCTCCTCCATAGCTACGAAATTGCAGCCCCTCCTCCACCATTTTTGTTCAATTTTCTCTTCACAAACACCATTTCTATACTCCTCTCAACCTCCTCTACAACTTCTATTTGAAAGGTTTTCTTCAAAAACTAACTTTTCCTCCATTGTCATCCAAGACAAAGCTTCAAGCTTTTGGGTAAGGTTCTTGATTCTTCACCCCTTTCTCTTCATTTTCGTGATCCATGGTCACTATGGTGACCATGGATGCCTTTTTCAAGCTTTGATTGTGATTCTTGTGGAAATTTGATGCCCTAGGGTTTTGGTGTTGGTGAAATCCGAAAATTCAAGGGAACTTCAAGGGAGTTCTATTGTTTGTTTTCTCCTTTAGGTAAGAGGGAGATAATCCTCTTCAACCTCTCTTGGTAGTAAGGAACATTGTGTTGTGATTGATTGTGAGAAAATCCTATTGAGGGTTATTCTTTTTTTGTATGATTTATGTGATTATATGTTGTTGTTAAATTGTTTAAATTATTTGATTTATTGATTATGTATATGTATGTGTTTGGATGGATTGGAATCTTGATTTGGAAGCAAAAATGACTTGGTCCTCTTCCATGAAGGTCACGGTTTTGGGGCCCTAAATTAGGGTTCTTGGTGAAAATTTATAACAAGTGGAAGACATAGCTAATCAAGTTGACAACATGTAATTAATGGAATGAAAAATTGGAATCCTAAGAATTAGTGAGGCTCACGGCCTCTAGGGTTCAAAATGGCCTAATCATGTAACTTTATACAACTATGATATTTAATTAATCAAGTAAATAAATAAGAGAATTATGTAATGGAAGGAAATAAATTTAGTAACTTAAAGGAATTCCTTGGACCTTAAAGATAAATAAGGATATGTGTGAGACTTGGTAAGACTTAGAAATAAATTCCTCAAGTGAATATGACTAGGGTTAAAGTAAGAACCTAATAATGAAAGGAACTCCATTAGAAAAATTAAATTGAAGTGAAACTTAATTAGATGATTAATTAGGAATTAATTAGGATCTCATAAAATGGAAAGAACCAAAAATGAAGTTTTATCCAAAGACTTGGAATAAATTTTAATTAAAGTAAGATCATGAGTGCAAGTAAGAATGACAAATAACTCAATTTAAATCATTCTAAGGGAATTATGTTTAAAATTTAATGATGAACTTATATAATTAAAATAATAATGATTAAATGAATAATGTGATAGCATTTCTCAAAAAGAGAAACTTATTAAGAAGAATGTAGAAATTTAGGCGTAATTCCATAATGTACCCTAAAGGTGTAATGCATTATTTAAGGACTTAATAATAATTATTGTGGGTCCATGTGAGGGACCAATGATGTGTTGATGCTTACTTTGGCCAATTGAGGCATATTGTGAAAAAGTATGTAATGATAAACATACATGATATATGCATGGAGTCATCATGCATTGTGAAAGTCCAATGGACTATTTGTCAAGGCCATGTTGCCTAGGAGTTGAATCACACCTTAGTGCGGGTGTGAATAGACTAGTGTGGGTCCTGCTGTTGACCTTGAGGGCGTCGGGGCACGGGCGTCTCACAGCAGGTAGTCAGTAGCCCCGCTGGACCGTGGGACAAACCGATACAAGTACACCGATAATTCTGATCGGGCACTGTCCTATATCGCGATCTTGTAAGAATGCCGCTGTTTAGAGCCTATGCACAACATTATTGATTAACTGTTTATGGTAAGCACTTGGTCCAAGGCAGACGAGATACTGGCATGTCTCCCTGATCATTCACTCTGATGTTCGTGTCTAGCTCCATGGAGTAGGATTTTGATTATCATATACATGTGCATAGTGAACACATATATATTACTTGGCATTTAATTTATGCGATGGTTGGATTTGCTATCTTATCGATGTTATAATTGCCTGGAACTGCTAAGTTGTTTAATATTTGCCTCTTAATACTATTTATATTTCTTGTAATGCTACGTGGGTGTCCTACGCCGTTTCTATTTCTTACTGCCATAATTGGTAATGAAGTAGAATGTCTCACCTCTTTCTTGTACTTTTCTTGTTCTATGTAAATTCTTGGTTAAAGACTGTAAGTGAAAACGAGGTTGGATTCTTTTAGACTTTCTTGGTTTGACCTACTACATCTGGTGATGTCATCGCGAAGGGGTTCTATTGGGTTCGTTCAAATTGTGTTCACTGGTGGTGCTAACGCGTGGCGAGTCGACTGGGCTGGAGAGCGGGTACAATATGTTGGGGATCTGATACTGACCGTAAGGAGGACCCACGATGGAGATCCTGTCCTGACACTTACTACTTCGGTACATCTGGACTTCGCCTTGCCTATCCAAGAGCTATGGGGTGATCCGATTCACATCCCAAGAGAGGACGAGGATTCCATGGCATCAGCTGCTAGGGCACCTGCCCTTGGGACCGCCCTCGGTCCTGTCCTTATATCTTCAGACGACCTGGGGGAGGATCCCGAGGTGAATCCGATGGAGTACCCAACTCCTTAGACGCGGAGGTCTTTATGGGTAGTTTATGTTTTCTTCTGCATTAATTCTGTTATGGTGTATTTTTAATATATTTGCATTTTGAAGTAAATCTTGATGTATTTCATTGTGAGTGGTATGAGATATGTGCCATGCTCTGTATGCTTTACTTAATTAATTTAGTCCTACGTACTGTATTTTATATATATTCTCTTAAATCATATTTGTTAACGACGACTTATGTATTATTGCATTCGTGGCTCATATTTCCTTTATATATGAAAAAAAAAATATACACTCAAAATTTGGAAAAGTATTATGAAGAAGTTGTAGCACGCCAAAAATTTAGTGACGCGGTATAATGACGATTGTGCCGTGGCTATTAAATCTAGGGGTGTTACATTAGGTGGTATCAGAGCTCAGTTCATCCTGTTGAGCCGGGATATGGACTGACTGTGCTTAGGCATGTTAGAAGTTTCTTTGTATATTGTGTACTTCCTTGTCTCTTGATAGAGATGTTTGGGAAAGGAAGGCATGGCTTACCATAGGTTGAATGTTTTTAGCTACTGTTGCATAGTTACATGACATTGAGTATTGGCCCACTCAATGTGTAATGTTCTGTGTGGATGGAAAACTATGACTTCACCTAGGCGTATTAAGCAAATAGAAGTTCTTTTAGTAAGAAGCTCAGCTGGTGTAACTGAACTTGTTTAGGATTTGTCTGCATTTTCACCCTTGTTGTGTTGTGTGACTCCTTGTGTTTGGTTTCTGAAAGGAGACAATATTGTTTAAAATGGTTACTTCTTGTCTTCATAGTGCCTGACTGTTTATTTTCGAAGGAAGACAATGGCTCGCGGAAGACGTATGCGTAGACATATGGAATACAACAATGCAAGGATAAATACGACTGTGAAAGCGATGCAAGGAATGGCTGAAGCAATAGTACAACCAAGTCAGAGAGCCGCACAACAATAGGAATTAGATGTCGAGGTTCATAATTTGTTGGGAGAAAGTCAGTTTTTGGGTAACTCTGAACTACCTAAGCTCCAAGGAAGGAATAAAAGAATGATCAATCAGTTTAAGCGAAAACTTTATTCGCGACAACCGAAGGGACAACAGCAACAACAAACGTATAAAGGGGATGCGAGTGGTAATGAGTCCAATCCAACCATGATACCATTATCAAGGTGTAAGAAGTGCAGAAAGGACCACTTCACGAGGGACTGTAAGATCGAAGGAATAATTTGTTTCAAGTGCGAAAAGCAAAGACATGTGTCAAAGGATTGTGCTTTACATGGGACGAAGCCTCTATGTGCGATCACAGGGATAATTTGTTTCAAATGTAGAGAGCTAGGAGATGTGGCGAGAAACTGTACTTCGCAAAGAATGAAGCCTTACGTCGGAGATGTACGTACTTCGAAATCTCATGAAGAAGGGAGAGTTAATTCCTCCACCCAGACTGAAGACCTAAATGAAGAAAGGGACTGTGCTACAGTGGATAACCCTGTGATTCCATTGTATGATTCTAGGGATAACCCATTTCCTTGTGACATCTGATTGTATGAGTCTATTAAGATCGTTTGTATCTATGTAACCTTTTGACTAAGTTATTTCTATCTCTGCTACCAAGAAATTGTTGATGGTAGCCAAGTCGTTTAAATTATCCTACGACTTGTTAAAAGCTGAATCTTTTGTTGATTTCAATTGTTTATTTCTCTCGCAAATTGGTCTCAAAGGGTGAATGGTTATCTTCTAACCATATCCTATAAAACTGTTCCCAATGAAGTTTCAAGAGTTCGTTTTTAGAATTTGGAATTATCTGTGAACTTGTTTCCTTTTGATTTGAGTATTGTCCCTCTCATTTCCAAGTCTGTTGTTGATGCACAAAGTTTGTTTAAACTATCTTATTATCATTAGAAACTGAAACCTTTCTGCCAATGTAATTATTAGCCTTTTCCTATATAGACTTGACTTTAGAAAAGGGATTGGTTATTTTCTAACCATACCTCGCCATTTTTGTTCCGATAGAACCTTAGTATTTCTTAAAGCGGAGGTTCCTGGATTTGAATCCATGAAACTCATTCCTAAATCTTATCGCATCATATCATGTTCTTTGTCGGATGAGCCTGACAGTACACTAAGTGACTTTATTATCTTTTCCTTCTAACCCTTATAATGCTTCTAGTTTACTTCGATTGAAAAAAAAGGTGTTCCCGAACTCAACTCAAACCATGGTGCCGAATGCAACGCTATTACATGAGAATTGCCCTGTGAGACATTTCTTGCTAAATTCAATGTTAATTAGTTTGATAAATCAACTGAAGGAAGCCGCTATTTTCTCTAAGATCAGCTTGTGTTCTGGACTATCGTCAAGTTCGTTTGAAGGTAGAATAATGTTTCCAAGACGGCTTTTCAGACACGTTATGGGCACTACGAGTGTTTGGTAGCGTCGTACCGTGCAACGAACACGTGAGTAACATTCATTGATTTTGTGAATAGGATCTTCTTCCCTACTGAAAATAGAAATGGTCATTGTCCTCATTGGCGACATTTTGATCTATTCTTAATGTTCAGAGGAGCGTACCGAACCTTTCGTGGTGATCCTTCAAATCCTGAAGAAGGAGAAGAAGATATGCGTGAAGTTATTCAAGTGCAAAATTCTGGTTAGAGGCAATGCAACTTTTGGGTCACGTGATCCCAAAGGAAAGAGTTGTTGTGGATCCATTGAAAGCCAAAACAATTCTTCAATAAGAAAGACCGACGACCATAACGGAGATTCATAGCCAGATGGAATTAGTTGGTTAATACGGGAGACTCGTCGTAGAATTTTCTAATGTGGCAAGACTTCACATCTAACTCATACGAGAGAGTCAAATTTTGTGTGGACTGATGCATACGAAGGAAATTTTCAAGGGTTGAAGAAACACTCAACTACCTTACCAGTGATAATTCTGCTTAATCTCAACGAATATTTTGAGATATCCATAGATGCCTTGCGTTAGATTTTGGAACGTGAGCCTGTGCAGATAGAAGGAGTAGTAGAGCATGCTTCAAGACAACTGAAAGCATATGAGGAGAGTTACTCTACACAAAAACTCAAAGTTAGCCATTGGGATTGCGTTAAAGATCTAGAAACATTCTACAAGGAATGATGCCTGCGTGTATTCTAAGATAGATCAAATTTCGAGGACGAAATTTCTTTTTGAAGGGGAGAGTTGTAACATCAAAAAAAAAATTATCTTATTCATCATAAATAGCCGTTTTATAAAATTTGAGATTTTTAGGAATTTTTCAGGATTTTTTCGGAAATGTTGAATATTTTAATATATTTTTCATTTTACGTACACACTGAGCAGAGTCAGTGTAACGCTCTAAAAATTATGTGTTTCATCACAAATAGTCATTTTATAATATTTGTGATTTTTGGAAAATTTTCTGTATTTTTCTGAAAATGTTGAATATTTTAATATATTTCTCATTTTACGTGCACATTGAGCAGAGTCAGTGTAAACACTCCAGAAATCGTTTGTTTTTTCATGAATAGCCTTTTTCTAATATTTGTGATTTTTGAAAATTTTTGTGGATTTTTCTGGAAACGTCGAATATTTTAGTATATTCCTCATTTTGCGTGCGCGCTGAGCGGAGCCGGGAAAACAAAATGTTCTCCCTGAGGCTGGTAAACCTTGAACTGTGGATGTGTCGACGGGGGATCTTACTAAACCCGAGGCCGGGTACTGTTTACAAAGTTTACATTTTTTTGAGGTTTTATCTGATAAATAAAATCTCTGTGCGCACTGTTAAATAAAATTTTGCTGTACGCTCTATTATTCGATGGATAATTATTACTGGCTTGTGAACTACCACAATTATCCATTGGGTAATAACTCGTAGTAAAATCCTAACCACCTCATTATTTAATTACTAAATCACACTATATTATCCAAATGTAATCTCCTTTATGTCTAATCACATCTCCTTTATTGAAAATGCACCCAAGCTTCTCAAAGAAGCTTCATTTTCTCTCTCTCCCCCTCCCACTCTCCACGGCAGCAGCAACCCCATTTGGAGCCCAATATTGTGCTTTATTTAATTAGGCAAGTCAATTCTAATTTCAAAAGCAAAAAGTCACCTTCTTTTTCTCCTATCAACTTCTCTCTCTAACATTTTCTCCTCCTTCTCTCTACCCTCCTCCATAGCTACAAAATTGAAGCCCCTCCTCCATCATTTTTCTTCACTTTTCTCTTCACAAACACCATTTCTATACTCTTCTCAACCTCCTCTACAACTTCTATTTGAAAGGTTTTCTTCAAAAACCAACTTTTCCTCCATTGTCATCCAAGACAAAGCTTCAAGTTTTTGGGTAAGGTTCTTGATTCCTCACCCCTTTCTCTTCATTTTCGTGATCCATGGTCACTATGGTGACCATGGATGCCTTTTTCAAGCTTTGATTGTGATTCTTGTAGAAATTTGATGCCCTAGGGTTTTGGTGTTGGTGAAATCCGAAAATTCAAGGGAACTTCAAGGGAGTTCTATTGTTTGTTTTCTCCTTTAGGCAAGAGGGAGATAATCCTCTTCAACCTCTCTTGGTAGTAAGGAACATTGTGTTGTGATTGATTGTGAGAAAATCCTATTAAGGGTTATTCTTTGTTTGTATGATTTATATGATTATATGTTGTTAAATTGTTTAAATTATTTGATTTATTGATTATGTATATGTATGTGTTTGGATGGATTAGAATCTTGATTTGGAAGCAAAAATGACTTGGTCCTCTTCCATGAAGGTCACGGTTTTGGGGCCCTAAATTAGGGTTCTTGGTGAAAATTTATAACAAGTGGAAGACATAGCTAATCAAGTTGACAACATGTAATTAATGGAATGAAAAATTGGAATCCTAAGAATTAGTGAGGCTCACGGCCTCTAGGGTTCAAAATGGCCTAATCATGTAACTTTATACAACTATGACATTTAATTAATCAAGTAAATAAATAAGAGAATTATGTAATGGAAGGAAATAAATTTAGTAACTTAAAGGAATTCCTTGGACCTTAAAGATAAATAAGGATGTGTGAGACTTGGTAAGACTTAGAAATAAATTCCTCAAGTAAATATGACTAGGGTTAAAGTAAGAACCTAATAATGAACGGAACTCCATAAGAAAAAATAAATTGAAGTGAAACTTAATTAGATGATTAATTAGGAATTAATTAGGATCTCATAAAATGGAAAGAACCAAAAATGAAGTTTTATCCAAAGACTTGGAATAAATTTTAATTAAAGTAAGATCATGAGTGCAAGTAAGAATGACAAATAACTCAATTTAAATCATTCTAAGGGAATTATGTTTAAAATTTAATGATGAACTTATGTAATTAAAATAATAATGATTAAATGAATAATGTGATAGCATTTCTCAAAAAGAGAAACTTATTAAGAAGAATGTAGAAATTTAGGCGTAATTCCATAATGTACCCTAAAGGTGTAATGCATTATTTAAGGACTTAATAATAATTATTGTGGGTCCATGTGAGGGACCAATGATGTGTTGATGCTTACTTTGGCCAATTGAGGCATATTGTGAAAAAGTATGTAATGATAAACATACATGATATATGCATGGAGTTATCATGCATTGTGAAAGTCCAATAGACTATTTGTCAAGGCTATGTTGCCTAAGAGTTGAATCACACCTTAGTGCGGGTGCGAATAGACTAGTGTGGGTCCTGCTGTTGACCTTGAGGGTGTCGGGGCGCGGGCGTCTCACTGCGGGCAGTCGGTAGCCTCGCTGGACCGTGGAACAAACCGATGCAAACGCACAGACGATCCTGACCTGGCACTGTCCTATATCGCGATCTTGTGAGAATGCCGCTGTATAGAGCCTATGCGCAACATTATTGATTAACCATTTATGGTAAGCACTTGGTCCAAGGCGGACGAGATACTGGCATGTCTCCCTGATCATTCACTCTGATATTCATGTCTAGCTCCATGGAGTAGGATTTTGATTATCATGTACATGTGCATAGTGAACACATATATATTACTTGGCATTTAATTTATGCGATGGTTGGATTTGCTATCTTATCGATGTTATAATTGCTTGGAACTGCTAAGTTGTTTAATATCTACCTCTTAATACTATTTATATTTCTTGTAATGCTACATGGGCGTCCTACGCCGTTTCTATTTCTTACTGCCATAATTTGTAATGAAGTAGGATGTCTTACCTCTTTCTTGTACTTTTCTTGTTCTATGTATATTGTTGGTTAAAGACTGTAAGTGGGAACGAGATTGGATTCTTTTGGACTTTCTTGGTTTGACCCACTGCATCTGGTGATGTCGTCGCGAAGGGGTTCTATTGGGTTCGTTCGAATTGTGTTCACTGGTGGTTCTAACGCATGATGAGTAGACTGGGCTGGAAAGCGGGTACGATATGTTGGGGATCTGATATTGACCGTAAGGAGGACCCGAAATGGAGATCCTGTCTTGACACTTACTACTTCGGTACATCTGGAGTTCGCCTTGCCTATCCAGAAGCTATAGGGTGATCTGATTCACATCCCCAGAGAGGACGAGGATTCCATGGCATCAGCTGCTAGGGTGCTTGCCCGTGGGACCGCCCTCGGTCCTGTCCTTATATCTTCGGACGACCCGGGGGAGGATCCCGAGGTGGATCCGATAGAGTACCCAACTCCTTAGATGCGGAGGTCTTTATGGGTAGTTTATGTTTTCTTCTGCATTAATTCTATTATGGTGTATTTTTAATATATTTGCATTTTGAAGTAAATCTTGATGTATTTCATTGGGGGTGGTATGAGATATGTGCCACGCTCTGTATGCTTTAACTTAATTAATTTAGTCGTACGCACTGTATTTTATATATATTCTCTTAAATCATATTTGTTAACGATGACTTATGTATTATTGCATTCGTGGCTCATGTTTCCTTTATATATGAAAAAAAATATACACTCGAAATTTGGAAAAGTATTATGAAGAAGTTGTAGCACGCCAAAAATTTAGTGACCGCGGTATAATGATGATTGTGCCATGGCTATTAAATCTAGGGGTGTTACATAGGTCAAAAGATTCACTTCTAAGTTATCAATTAGATTTCTCTCCATCCCCTTATTAACTACTTATTACTTGATTATTGAATTCCCAAAGTTACCTAAAAATTACATCTTTTGGACCTAAAATGGCCTAGAGGCCGTGGCCTCCAATGGGTAGTAACCCTAGATTTTTTTTTCCTTAACTCCATTACATTTTATTCACTTGAATTAATTATGTTTCCATCTTGATTATAAAATTTCAATCATGATCCCTCAAATTGGGGTTCATGGCCGTGAGCCTCCATGAGGAAAGTAAGGGACTTTTATTTCCATTTCATGATTCCAATCCATCCAAGATCATCAATATATATATATAAGATTAACAAAATAGATTAAGTAAAGTAAAAACAACACATAACCACAAAAATCATACAACAAAGAGAGTAACCCTAACTAGGGTTCCTGACAACCAATACAAAATCAAGTTCCTTACTACCAAGAGAGGTTGAAGTGGATCATCTCCCTCTTACCTAGGGGAGAAAACAAGCCAAGAGCTCCCTTGAAGCTCCTAGTGAAATTCGGTTTTTACTCCTCCAAAAACCCTAGAAATTATAACTTCATCAAATTAACACTAATGCTTGAAAAAGAGAAGATAAATGGTCATAAAGATGACCTTGCAAACGAAAATGGAGAAGAGAAGGTGAGGAACTAAGAATTTTACCCTAAAACTTCAAACTTGAAGCTTAAAGAAGATGATGAAGATGGAAGCTTTTCAAGAAATCTTCAACTAAAAAGGTGTTTAGAATGTAGTGGAGATTAAGAAAATGTGGTTGTTTGAAAATTTTGTGATGGTGGAGGGCATGGAAGAGGGCAGCCGTGAGGTGTGGTGTTGAGAGAAGGAGGAGAAAATGTGAAGGGAAGAAAAGTTTAGAGAGAGAAGTTGATAGTAGAATGAAATGAACTTTTTGGGTTTTTGAAATTAGAATGGTTAACCTAATTAAGTAAAGCACAAATTTTTGGGCTCCAAAAGAGGCATGCAGCTGTGTGTGAGGGGAGAGGAGAGAGTGGGAGTGTTTAGCTTCTTTCAGAAGCTTGGTAGCTTTTTCAAAAAGAGGATTTGATTAGACATAAAGTGGATTACATTTGGATAGGATAATTAGGTGATAAAGTAATTAAAATAATAAAGTAATTAGGATTTTAACTACTAGCTATTACCCAATGGATAATTGTTACAGTGCACAAAGCTAGTATTAATTATCCAACGGATAATAGAGCGTATCGTAAAATTTTAATAAACAGCACGTACAGAGATTTTATTTATCAGATAAAACATCAAAAAATGTAAACCTCATAAACTGTGTCCGGCCTCGGGTTTAGTAAGATCCCCCATCGACGCTTCCATAGTTCAAAGTTTACCAACTTCAGGGAAAACATTTCATTTTCCCGGCTCCGCTCAGTGCGTATGCAAAATGAGGAATATATTAAAATATTTGACGTTTCCAGAAAAATTTACAAAAATTCTCAAAAATTACAAATATTAAAAAATGACTATTCATCATGAACAAATAATTTCTAGAGTGTTACACTGACTCTGCTCAGTGTGCACGTAAAATAAAGAATATATTAAAATATTCTATGTTTCCGAAAAAATCTAGAAAAATTCTCAAAAATCATAAATATTATAAAATAATTATTTATGATGAAACAAATGATTTTCAGGGTGTTATAGTCATGATAAAAAAGTTATACCATATCGTTTGACAAAAGAGAAGTCATATAATAATATCAAGTTCATAGAAAAAGCAAGTATTGTAGAAACAGAACATGTGTTGCCATATCGTCAAAACAGAATATGCATTGCCATTTTATACTAATACCAATAGCATATCAAAAGCATTATAGAGTAATTGTTCACAATATAAGCTAATAATTGTCAGATCAAAAAGTTATGCAATAAAGATATTTTGACAAAGAGAGAAGTGACAATATATTCTTAAAGATAAAACCATTGCCATTCAACAAATATTCAGTAATAATCCATCGACAATGTAATCAGATCAGCAATGAATTCATATCAATAGATCATCTATTGCAAAATATCCAAGTTATACTAAAACAACATATCAAAGTCATACTATGGTTAAGCAATGTCATAACCTAAGACAATGGGTAGCATATCCAAAAGAGAACCTATTATAGACAGATGAGCTTTAAGCATAATAAAGAAGTTAGAAACAGAATGACATAACTAAATAAAAGAGATCTATGCTTAAGCCCCATCATTTTGTGGTGGTGGAAGGCGATGCTTAATGTTGTCTGTAACACCCCAATTTCTTTTCTTTCTTGCTTTCGGTTATTTATGATTTTTTTTGTGAATTTTTGTAGATTTTTATGAATTATTTGACTTATTTTGATTACTTTAATATTATTTTTAAAAAAATTTGGACTATTGAAATGGGGCCGGGGGTTCTTACTAAACCCGAAATCGGAGATAATTTTTAAAGTTTTCTTTGTCTGAGATTTTATCTGGCATAATAAAATTTGGGCACGTTCTATTATCCGTTGGACAATAGATACTATTTTTTTTGTTAACTGTAACTTTTATACATTGGATAATAACTTTTAGTAAAGATCTAGTAGATGGTTCTAGATATAAGCTTAGTCACCTTTTTCTAGAGGTTTCTCTTTATGACATCACCCTTGGGACCCACACCTTTATGTCTTATCAAATATAGACCAATAGAAAACTAGCTTCCCAAAGAAGCTTTAGGGAAGCTTGTTGGAGAAGCTTGTCTCCCTCTCTCCTTAGGATTCCACGGCCAAGCCCACTCAAGGAGGATTCTTGAACTTTGTTTTTCACTTATTCACTTCTCTTAGTTTCACTTTCATCTTTCTACTAACAACCAAAAGCAAAACTCTCTCTCTTTTCTCTCTTATTGAAGCTCACGGGCACACCCCCAAAACCCACTCTCCAATCTTCTTTAATTCCAACCATCCACATTTCTTGAATCCAAACCTCATTCTAAGACACTTTGGTGTTGTGATCTTGACCTTGTTCATCCATTTTCAAGTGCTTCTTCAGGTTAGGGTTTGAAAGCTTTCAAGGTGAAATTCCTCCAACTTCATCTTTCTCTTCATTTTAAATTTCTAAGACCATGATTTTGATCCATGGTCATTCTATTCCAAGCCTTAGATGTTGACTCTTTTGCATGTTGTTTTCGTCTTTCAAGAGCCTCTTAGAAGAGAAAGTTTGATTCAAGAAGGCACCCAAGAAGTAGTTGGTCATCATCTAAGGTAAGAGAGAGATTACTCTCATCAACCTTTCATGGTGGTGAGAAATGAATTGATGTATTGAAAATGAAGAACCCATGTGAGGGTTGTTCACTTGATTGTTTTGACTTTTGGTGATTTTTGTAATTATTTGCCCTATATGATTTTATGGCTTAATGTTGTGCATAATCTTGGTAGAATAGAAAATTTTGATGATTGAAATATGTTGTTTGCTTGGAATCTTGTTGTTGAAGATGAAAATTTTGAGGTCCAAAGACCTTAGGGCTCATGGCCAAGTGACCCTAAATAGGGTATCCAAGACAACACTTTTGTGTAGATTTGAAACTTGGATGCTTAAGTGAAAAGGGAATTGGATTAAGAATTTATAATAATGAAATAGTGATAAAATAAGATTTGGTCATTTAATAAGAGAGAGATTTCAGCCTTGAGTGGAAAAATAAGCTTGAGAGAGAGATAATGAAAACTTAAGGTACTTTTAGGGTTTAGGGGAAAGGAAAAGAATTTATGAGATTAAGATAATCTAGTTTCCTTTTTATGTTCTTCGTGAAAAATATTAGGAGGTATTACCTAGAGGAGCCTAACTAGAAGAATATTGAAACTAAAGTTAATTTCTATATTAAGCCTTGAAAGTTTCAAAATAATTAAGCTTAAAAGTGAAATAAAAGTTTTACATGTTAGAAAAAAATTGTGATAATGTTTCATGTAATTTAAAAGTGATGATTCCTGAATTTGAGCGATAAAGATACCTTGTGACTGAAAATAACAATAGTGTGCTATCGGGCTCTTGAACGGGACCCGGAGATGTTGATGACTGGTTTGGCTCGTGAGTAGCTTATTTTTATGAAAAATCATAATATTAATATGTGTATGCATTGAGTCATTGTTCATGCATTATACCGGCGGTGTCGGTTGAGACTTTTTGCCTAGGAGTTGAATTACACCTTAGTGCATGTGCGAATTGCGTAGTGTGGTTCACTTGTTGAACATAGAGGCGTTGGGGCACGGGTATGTCACAAGTGGCCAGTTGGTAGCTTCACTGGGCCGTGGTGACTGAGCAACGCACCGACGATCTCGACTAGGCACTATTCTATTCACGATCTGGTGTAGACTGTCTTGTATAAGCCATGATGCGCAAATTGAGAAACTATAGCACTTGACTTGAGGCTGATAAGATATAGACATGTCTTCTAGATCATTCTCTCTGAAATTGTGTTTAGCTCCATGGAGTAGGAATTTGTCCATTGTACATATGCATAGTCTGTCTGCATATCATCGTGATATTTTATATCTGCTAAATTATTTGATACTCCATACCATAACTGCAATTACTATTCTTTATTATTTCTATGTTGCCATGTTGGTATTGATGTAGAGAATCTCACCTCTCTGTTATGTTATTTTATTTTATGTGTACACGATGTAAAGATTGAAGGGAAGACAAAGAAGATTGCTGGTTTCCTGTTGTTTTGTTTTCTGTAATGGCGGCTAGAAGAGAGTTTGTTGATTTTGTTAGAGTTCAGTTTCATGGAGGTACAGATGCTTGACGTGTCGACTGGGATATTGAATGAGTTAGATATGTAGGAGATGTGACCCTGTCTGTTCGTAGGACCCGCGATGGGGATCCTTTCTTTTCTCTTGACGTCTCGGTACGTCTGGAGTTCGTTATGTTGATCAGGGAGTTGTGGGGTGATTTGCATTACACCCCGAGGGAGGATCAGGACTCTATGGTGCCATTTGCTAGGACACCTGTCTGTGAGATCTCTACCCTGGCTGAGGGATCTGTCAGGTGAGGAGTCCGAGGAGGAGGACCCGATGGAGGATCCAGAGGAGGATCCAACAGAGGATCCAGTGGAGGACCCTACTCCCTAGGCATATAGACTTGGGCTAGTTTTTGTTTGTCAAATAGATGTATATGTCTTTTGAGTACAAACCTTGTGTATTTTGGGTGGACTGTGATCCATGCTACTTATGTATATATTCTTTTTGATGTGTATTATTCAGTAAATACATCCTGTGCTGTTTATGTTTTGTTTAAGTTTATGCCCTTGAGAAAGAAAATTTGAAATCCATATTTTACAAGATTAAACCTTTTCCGTGTTTTGTTAAGTTTTTGAAATTTTAATGAGAAAATGTGGTACCCCAAGGGGGTGTTGCATTGTCCAGGAGGCCATAGATGACACCAATGTTATGCTCCTGATAAGCTTGAAGATCTGCAATCTGGGCTTAGATGCTTGCAAAGGTAGCTAGGTTGTGGCTTTATTGGTGGCTGGTGCCTCTTCCATAACTACATTAGCAGGGGCAGCAGACATTTCTTCTTCTTGTGCGGCGGCATCATGCCAACACCATGAACCCAAGCACCTTTAACAATCTTGATTCTCATGCGATTTATGGAAGCTTGTGCAAATTTGTTGTGACCGTTAAGGTGAATGACTCCGTCGTCATGTAAGCACAACTTGTATTGATTCAGAATTTTAGAGATATCCATGGCATATAGAAGATCCATCATCATCTTGTCCTGTGCTTTCTTCATGTAATGCATGATATAGAAGGGCCAGTTAATATTCAATTTCTGTTTCATGGTGAGAGGAAGAGGATGAAAATGGAGGAGGGGTGTTGTGAATGGCTCAAACACACTGCTGTGTGGTGTTTTAAAATGGCCTCCTAACTGATTATTGGATCTTTATAATCGGTTATTGGTGTGCCTGCTGGGATATAGAGGAAAGACGTATGCTACTATAAAGAAGCTCAGTAACCGATTAGGGATATTGGGTAATCGATTATTTGGGAGAAAAATGAGCATTTAACCTCTTATTGGGTGAAATAACCAATTAGGGATTTGAGGTAATTAGTTATTTTTGGTGCTTCAAAAACACCATAGCCTCTATTTGTGACAAATAACCAATTAGATGGGGATCCTAATCAGTATGTTTGTGGATCATGAAAAATGTAACTTCTGTGTGATTCAAATAACCGATTACAGGAGTGTCCTAATCAGTTATTCTCTTGTTCCAGAGAACACTACATGACTTCTTTGCTCAATAACTGATTAGCAAAATCTCTTAATTGGTTATTATATCTTGATAGAGAGCAATTCCATCGTGCTATACCAGTTCCAAAGGCCAAATAACCAGTTAATTTTCCTTCTTAACAGATTATCTCACTACCAAAACCAGAAGTTCTTCAAAAATCCACCCTTTTAAGAATACAACCACATGCTATCTTAGAGAGTCATTTTGACTTTGCTTCACTTACATCCACTCTAAGCACCATGAATGTACCTCAAAATAGATTTATCCCTTTTAAAGGTACTTGAAACTAATTGTGTGAAGTCCCTAATTGGTTGTTGCTTTCCATAATTGATTATCTCATCTCCAAAAACATAAACTCTTCAAGACTTCAGCCCTTAAAACACAAACTTATTCCATCTTAAGGATCATCATGGCTTTGCCTTATTTTCCATTCTCTCAAACCACCATAAATACAACTCATAAGCTGATTTCTCTTCTTCAAAAGTACCAAGAAGCAATTTTCTTCATCAAGAACTTGAGATTGGTAATTTAGGGAATTTAAGCATGAATCAAGCACCTGCAAAACAAACTCGGGGGAAACTCTGATGCTCAATTCAGTATTGGATTTCAAATATCACTAAAGCAAGATAATTATGCACGGAGTTCAATAATGCAATATACTATCAAATTATGCTACAAAGTGACAAGTTATGCATAAAATGACATATCATGTAGTAAATGACAGATTATGCAACTAAATATCACATTATGCAATAACATGACAAATTATGCATCAAAATATCATATTATGCAACTACATTGCATATTGTGCAATAAAATATCACATTATGATAAGTTATACAGTAAAATTATGATTTTTAGCAAGAGTTAGATGCATGATTAATCCAATATGCCAAGTTCTAAGATATTTTCATCAAATGTGTTATTTTAAACAAGAAGCGAACTTATCTAGCATATGATCACATGTAGAGATATTTTCAAGATATAAAGTTAGAAAAGTACTACTTTGAAGTAAGTTAAAGCATAAAACAAGTCTCCACTTATCCAAAGGTTGTAAGTCCAAGCTTCTTGGAGACAAGGAAGAGAACTTGGAATATTTTCTGATCTTGTGCTTGCAACAGCCACTTTTAAGATTCCAAAGTTAGTTCTTGGCCTTCAAGCACACCTACAACACGCTTCAATTTTTAGCTTTTGGTACCCAAATTTTCTTGGGTCTTTGTGTATTAACTTTTGGCAAAGTGCCTTTGGGAACTCAAACCATTTTAGTCCTTAACTTATTATTGATATTCTTTCTTACATTGCAAGTTGATGCACTATGCCCTTTCCTCCCACAATGAAAACATTTGATGAAGGGGCTACTTGATGTACTTAAGGAAACAAAGAAATTCTTGAGAAACTTTTGTTGGTTATTAGGATTATACCCTAAACCAGCCTTTTGAAAAACACATCTTTGTTTCTCTAACAATACATTCAAGTTATCTCTTCCAAAGGTAAATTTTGAAAGTGTATTTTTCAAATCCTCAATCTCAATTTCAAATGCTTTACATGATGAGTAAGATGAGGGTGTGGGTGCATTATCATGTGAAGAGCATGTTAGTCATGAAGAATTTGCATCTATCAACCCAAGAGTTTCATTTTCTAGTTTCAATTCCTCAATTTATTTATTTAAAGTAGAAATTTGATTTTCAAATGAGGAAATTGTTTTCTTTGAACATGAAATCATTTTTGCAAGTCTCATAGATTCATTATGCAATTCTTCAAGTGCATCTTATAAAAAATCATAGGAAGGGTAAGAGTTTGATTCAGAATTTGAGGATGTTACCTCTATGTCATCTTTATCTTCCTATTCTCCTCTAGCCATGAAACATAGATTTGCTTTCTCATTATTCGAGCTATCGGTTGAATCCATGTCATCATCATCCAAAGCTATGTAGGCTCTTCTTTATCTCTTCTCCTTTGAGGATCTCTTCTCATACTTTTCCGCTTTCCTTTAATAAATTGGACACTCCATATTCATGTGTCCCAATTCTCCATATTCATAACATTTAGGAGTGGATGAGATTCCTTCCACTTTGTGATAGACATTCTTTGGGGGAAATAAAGGTCTTTTGTGAGCTTCATTCTTCTTGAAGAATCTTCCAAATTTCTTTACTAGAAGACCAAGATTCTCCTCATTTATTTCCAAGCCATCTCCACCATCTTCATCATCATCATCATTGACTATGGAGGAAGTGGCCTTGAGAGCTATTCCATTCTTTTTATTGTCAAGCTCCTCACTTTGGTTGAGTCTATTCAATTCCAATTCATGATCTTAGAACTTGCCAAAAAGTGTGGCTAGGGTCATGGTTGAAAGATTTCTTGACTCTGCAATAACCGTCACTTTAGGTTACCAATGCCTACTCAAATATCTCAACACCTTGTTAATAAGATCTTCATTAGGAAAAGTATTTCCCAATGAAGCAAGATGATTAGTAATATGTGTAAACCATTTTTGTATTTCTTGAATGCTTTCACCTTGGTTCATTCTAAAAAGCTCAAACTCATGAGTGAGAGTATTTATCCTTGATCTTTTCACTTCACTAGTACCCTCATGGGTTACTTGTAGAGTGTCCCACATTTCTTGGGATGATTTATAATTTGAGACTCTAAAGAACTCATCATACTCCAAGGTTGTGGTAATGATGTTTTTGGCTCTCAAATTGTATTGGACCTTTTTCTTATCATCATCAGTCCATTCACTTCTTGGTGTGTTAACTCTTACACCATTAATAATTTGTGTGGGAACAAAAGGATCATTTTTAATAGCATTCCACACATCTATGTCAATAGTTTCAATAAAAATTTTTATTCTTTCTTTCCAATAAGCATATACATCCCCATTGAAAAAAGGGAGGTCTATAGAGAGAAGAACTTTTTGAAAAATTATTTGAAGAGGCCATCACTTTCTCTTGAAACTGCTAAGCTCTTTACACAAGAGTCTAACTCTGATACCACTTGTTACCAAGTGGCCTCAAACTCAAGAGGGGGTGAATTAAGTTTATAAAATATTTTAGCAAATCTTTCACAAAACACTTATAAACCAATTTTCGTTGAAGCTATTGTTTGATTGAAGTGAATAGATAAATGAGATAGAGTAAATCACTCACACATAAATAAGCCAAGATAGAAAGTATTCAAGCAAGCACATAAATTTAAAGCACAAAGTAAAGAGATAAATTTGAGAAGATCAATCACAAGATTTATCCTAGTTCAGCCACTAATCTACTTGCGGCCTACATCTAGTCCTCGAGCAATCATTTGAGATTTTCCACTATATCTTCAAGCTTCAATAGGTGCTTGACAACCTTTACAACTGAGGGCACTCGACACATCTTGGGATACCTCACCCTTGTGCTTGAGCCTCAAATAGGGATACCTCACCCTTTTATCTAAAGGGATACCTCACCCTCTTTACTGATTAAACAAAGTGTAGATAAAATGAAACTCTCTCAAGAGTGGATAACATAAGTTGAAGCTCTATGTGTACCAAGGATTCACACTTTAAAGGTCAAAATAAGGGTTTGGAGAAATAGATAGTGAAACACGAATTTAATGGTCAATAGTGATTTTTTGATTGTTCTCCTATATTTCTTTAATGCCCAAACATTTTCATTTGTAACCCAAAGTTTTTTAGAGCCATTGGTGGTTGTTGGGGGCATTAAATGCTCCAATAGAGCCATTGGGAAATGTTTTCTGTCATCCTAGATAACAGATTATTAATATTTAATAACTGGTTATTTAGTCAAGCATAACCGGTTAGCAGCAAAACACTAATCGATTATGATATGTTAAAATTAAAAAACTGTGTTTCTATTTTACTTAATAACTGATTACACAATTAGCCTAATCAGTTATTGGCCTTTTTAAAGACTTAAGTGGTGCCTTTGTTCTATTTCAATAATCGATTATATGAGTTGCCTAATTAGTTAGGCCTTTTAGAAATAAAGAGGCAATGCCTTTGACTTATCAAATAACCAATTAGGGGAATGACCTAATCAGTTAGGAGTTTTAGAAATTAGCTCAATAACTAATTAGGGAAATGATCTAATCAATTAGGAGCTTTAAAAACATGAAAAACACTCATAGCTTGGTGGATAACCAGTTTTAGAATAAAACTCAAAGTATTTTGAAATTTATGATCAAAAGAGTAACTAAATGTCAGTTTTACAAAACATAAACTTGGCTATTTTTCATAGGTTTTGAATTACCACCAAGACTACCTTTTCAAAACATGTTTGTTGGGTATTTTAGCATGTAAGAAACATTTGTAAAGATTTTAAAACATATTTGAGTTTATTGTGATTCCCTTTTATCTTTACATAAGATCTCTAAACCTGAAGAGTCTTAGAACTTGATCTTTACACTTCCATTCCTTTTTTGTTTATTATCATCAAAATCATTACTTATTGCCAATGCCAATTACACTTAAAATATCATATAGAGACGTGGATAAAGCAAAAACAATCCCTTTATCTTCCCGAGTTAGAAATTTAATTTTATTCATTAATCAACAACTTATATTCCAATAATACAACTAGTTTCAACACATCATCAGTAAGTCGTAGTTTCTATCAAGAATACATCAACTATAAATCGTAACTCACTATCACTAGAATATTTACAATTCCTCAAGATGCAAATATTCATTATCAAATCCATAATTTATATAAATAATAATTTCATGATTATTGTGATATTGACAAGTGTACCAAATTACAAAAGTAATAAATGATGAGTAAGAGTATCTTTCCCACAAGAATTATGTTGTCAATTACTAAATTTGTTAAATCAACACTATTTAAGCTATCGAAAATTGGGATATGATAAGAATGTAAATAAAGAAAAACTAACAAGAAAATATTCAAAATTAATAAAAGTATAATTAATCAATTTGGCAAAGGATGAAAAACAATGATATTAAAGTGTTAAGGTTCAGATTTCACTTGAACTCTTTTAATGTAAATTCAAAGATTAGTTTAACTAAGTTCTATTCTATGATATTCATGATCAAATTCCCAAAATTAATCAATATCCAATCCCTTAGTATATTAATCCTCTCCACACTACTTTGAGCTAACAAATCCCTTAGTATAACCTTAAATAGAGAAGACTTTATCAAAACCGAGGGAATAAAAAGCAAGACCACACAACCTACAACGTCTATTTCTAGCAATTATATAATTTGAGGTGTTTATCATAAGTTCTAGGTTCATTCACAATTTTCTCAAATCATACATAAACTCTAAAATCATTCCAAAATTGGCCAAATCATGAAAAACATCAAGAGAAGAGATAAACAAGTAAATCAAGAAATAGAAACATAGATTAAACACAAAAATGAATTTACATCATCCAAGAACAATATCTATCATCACCCTAACTAGAGAAGTTTAGCTACACATGGAGAAAGTAGAAAACAAAGAAGAAGTTCCAACAAACTCTATGGAAGATAGATGAAAAGGATGAGGAAAATTTATAATCTTCAAGCCTAGATGCACCCACGTCAAAATTAGGGTTCGTGCCTCCATTTTTCTCTCTGAATGATCACCCAAAAACATCACTTCTTCTATTTATAGACAACAAAATGCGTCATTAAACGTACTGAGTGCTTAAAAGCTCAATTTTTGGGGGCTTAATCGGTCAAAAATAGGCACTTAAGCGCGCAACATGATGCATTCTGTGCATGGGCGCTTAATCAGTGGAAAGTTGGATGCTTAAGTGCCCAACACCAGAATCTTCATTTAAGCTTTTTCTTCCTTGTTCAAGCATCCAATCTTCTTCCATGTGTAATCACCCGACAAAAACAAATAAAACAAGTAATGAGAACAAAGTTTAAAATAATAAAAACATGATAGAGTTTGAGAATAAAGCTCAATCAAAAGGGAATGGAAGATGGTGAAAACTAAGATTTTGAATTGTAAAAACATGAGTTTTTATAGGTTCATCAATGATGATGTGTAAATGCACAACAATGAATAAGTCTTTCTTTAGTGCTCATTAATTATCATCTTTCTAAGCATATTCCCCAAATCTATGTCCTTTTATATAAAATAGGTAGGGAGGGAATGTCGCATCATTGCACTACCTTGGTAAGGAGGGAATGTCACATCTTCACAATACTAATCACCTTGTGATAGTCTGCTTATCAAGTCGGTGCACTTAGCCTATATGTAACAGTACTTCGTTACACAACATTATCCCAAGTAACCCTGGCCAAATCTAGTGAGGGCATGTCTCATCCTTAATCTAGAATCACAGGTAGAGAGGGAATTTCACCTCCTCACACTACCCTGGCAGGGAGGGAATGTCGCATCCTCACACTACCAAACATCTAGAATCACCCCAAGTAGAGAGGGCATGTCTCATCCTCAACTACCTAACATCTAGGTTTAACCCTAGGTACGAGCATCATTTCCAATGTCAATCATTGGCCAAAAACAAATCTATAGGCTACTTTTTATAAAGGAACAACAACTAAGGATCACCCTCAGACGAGGATCATGTCCAATGCCTTTTAAACTTTGAGCACTTTACATGTTAATTTAATACTAGCTTAACTTTAACATTCTAAAGGAGCATAACATCATCATTATACAAGTACATCAAGTGCACAATATCACTATTTCACAAGCTTATTTAGTGCATAATATCATTACTTCACATAGTATAAATATATTTATTAGGTTTTTATGTAGTTGAGACTATGTTTTCTTAAAACAGGGGACTAATAATCGATTATCATATTCTGGTAATTGATTATCACTCACGTTTTATCTTATTCTGTAATTTGATAATCGATTATCATACTTGATAATCGATTATCACTAACTTTCGTGTCTATTATGGAGTTTGGTAATTGATTATCATCATCTGGTAATCAATTACCATAAACTTTTAATTCAATTTTGTAACATGATAATTGATTATCACAATTTGATACAGAGCATGGCATACAAACCTTATTTATGGACTGGCGTGCGAAGGTCCACCCGAGTCAATGACGGGTCTACCACTAGCAGGGGCTCCTAATCTAATTAAAGACCAAGTACAATCGAAGTTTCGCCTCCTTTATTTATTTCTTTTTTTAATTTTTTTCTTTTTTTTTTTTTTTTTTTTTTTTTTTTTTTTTTTTTTTTTTTGAAGATGTACAAGATAACATATACATGTTGTTGTGATTATGGCTCACATCTTCCACTGGTTTTACATCCAGTAACGGCTTAAATGCCTTTTATGAGTCGATGATAAGCTTCCCATCCAATTTTCTTATAAATTGGCAAATAGGGTCTTTTTGAGTCAGATTCCCAAGACTGTAATGCTCTTGCTCGTCCTTGAAGAGATTCCACAAACTAAGAAGTTCACACTGCACATATCCACAAGAATGCATCTAAAGAGTCAATAAGATATTATCTAATGACTTCTTACTCAGTCCATTCTTAATGAAGAAAATTTTATCTTCTCTATTTACGGAAACCATTCCCAAGGAACGACATTGCGTATTACAATTCCATCGCGCACATTTGTAACAAACTTTCATTCTTTTTACTATTCTCCTTTTTGAATATAAACTTTTACCAAGACCCGGCATGTATGGGACAAATGAATCTGAAGATTCACTAGCTAAATGAACCTTTGCTTCCAATTTCCAGCGTATATCTTCTGGGATGCCCTTGTACATTAACAGTCTCAATCTTTCACACCTAGCTTCAAAGACTTTTGTTAGAGCATTTAGAGGAAAGGAAGGGAAATGCTTTCTTAGATTTGAGAGAATGACATCCATTTTAAAAGGAGAAGAAATCAGTTATTATGAAAAACTAAAAAAAAAGACTGACTTGAGAGTCACGGAGTACCGTTATTCGCCACTTAACCGGAAACACAAAGAACTACAAATAGAAAGAAACAAAATTAAAATAAATTTTACTCATAACAAGGATTAGAAAGGGAGATGGATTCTACCTCAACAACTTGATGTTCCAGAAATGGTTTGAGTATTTATCCATTGACCTTAAATACATTTCCATTCCTAGGGTTCTCAATGTTTATGGCTCCATGAGGATACGCATGTTTGACAATAAAAGGACCAGTCCACCTAGATCTTAATTTTTCAGGGAATAGGTGAAGATGAGAGTTATAAAACAGAATTTTTTGACCAATTTCAAAAGATTTTCTTAAAATTGATTTATCATGAAAAGCTTTTGTTCTAGCTTTATAAACCTTTGAGTTTTCATATACATCATTTCTTAATTTCTCATGTTCATTTAATTGTAATTTGCTTAACTTGGAAGCATCATCAAGATTTGAGTTGAAAGCATTAATGGCCCAAAATGCTTTATGCTCCAGTTCTATAGGCAAGTGACAAGGTTTTTCATAGACTATCTGATAGGGTGACATGCCTAAAGATGTTTTGAAAGCAGTACGGTAAGCCTAAAGTGCATCATTTAATCTTAATGACCAATTTTTAAAATTTGGGTTAACCATTTTTTTTAAAATTTGTTTAATCTCACTATTTGCTAATTCTACTTGTCCATTTGTCTGAGGGTGATAAGGGGTGGCAATTTTGTGTGTGATGCCATATTTCTTCATTAAAGATTCAAATGGTTTATTACAAAAATATTTTCCCCCATCATTGATGATAGCTCAAGGGATTCCAAACCGACTCAAAACATTTTCTTTTAAAAATTTAAGAACAGTTTTGTGATCATTGTATCGACATGGAATCGCCTCAATCCATTTTGAGATATAATCAACTGCAACCAAAATATACACAAATCCAAATCATGATGGAAATGGACCCATGAAATCAATTCCCTAACAATAAAAAATTTCAATGACAATGATAGGGTTCAAAGGCATCATGTCTCTTTTAGAAATAGAACCCAATTTCTGACAACATTCACAACTTTTGCAAAAAATATTGCTGTCCTTAAATAATATGGACCAATAAAATCCACACTGTAAGATTTTCACAACTATTTTCTTTGAAGAAAAATAACCTCCACATGCTTCTGAATGACAAAATTTAATGATACTACTTACTTCATTGTCGGGTACACATCTCTAAAAAATTTGGTCAGGACAATATTTGAACAAATATGGGTCATCCCAATAGAAATTTTTCACCTCAATCAAAAACTTTTTTCTGTCTTGGTGCGTCCATCGAGGCAGCATCTTACCTGTTACAAGAAAATTAACAATGTTAGCAAACCAAGGCATGGAATAGACAGAAAATAAAAATTCATAGGAAAAATAATCATTGATAGGTGTGCTATCAAAAGATGAACTTGTTGTAAATCTAGACAAATGATCTGCAACAACATTTTTGGCTCTTTTCTTGTCTTTTATTGTGATATTGAATTCTTGAAGCAACAAGATCCACTGTATCAACCTAGGTTTGGCATCCTGCTTAGACATTAAATATCTAACAGCAGCATGATAAGTGAAAACAACAGTGGAAGAACCAATTAAATAAGCTCAAAAGTTATCCAATGCAAAAATTACAACAAGTAGTTCTTTTTCAGTAGTGGTGTAATTCATTTGTGCACTATTCAATGTTCGACTTGCGTAATAAATTACATGAGGCTTACCTTCCTTTCTCTGTCCTAAAACAGCGCCAACAACAAAATAACTAGCATCACACATTAACTCAAAAGGCAAAGACTAGTCAGGGGATTGCATGATTGGAGCAGAAGTCAAAAGACCGATTAATTTTTCAAAAAATTTCCGGCAATCTTGAGTCCAATTAAATGGTGCATCTTTTATTAGAAGATTACATAATAGTCTAGATATGACACTAAAGTCCTTAACGAATCTTCTGTAAAATCCTATATGTCCTAAAAAAGAACAAACTTCTCTGACTATTTTTGGAAAAGGCAAATGAGCAATTAATTCAACTTTAGCCTTATCAACTTCAATTCCTTTATAAGATATCATATGACCTAACACTATTCCTAAGGTAATCATGTAATGACATTTTTTCCAATTTAACACAAATCCTTTTTCTTCGCATCTTTTAAGAACTTTTTCCAAATTATCAAGATAATTTTCAAAAGAATTTCCAAAAATTGTCAGGTCATCCATGAAAACCTCTAAATAATGCTCAATCATGTCACTGAAAATACTTATCATGCATCTTTAAAAAGTTACCGGAGCATTACAAAGACCAAAATGCATTCTTTGATAAGCAAAAGTGTCAAAGGGGCAAGTAAAAGTGGTATTTTCTTGATCCTCTAATGCAATTAATATTTGATTATACCCTAAATAACCATCAAGAAAATAATAGGAGGGATGTCCTGCTACTTTTTCCAAAATTTGATCAAGAAATGGCAATGGAAATTGATCTTTCTTAGTGGCTGTATTCAATTTTCTAAAATCAATACATATACGCCAACTAGATGAGACTCGAGTAGGTATTAGTTTACTTTTTTTATTTTCAACCACTGTTATTCCAGATTTCTTAGGCACAACTTGTGTAGGGCTTACCCACTGGCTATCAGAGATTGGATAGATAATTCTAACATCAAGTAATTTAAGAACTTCAACTCTAACTACCTCTTTCAAGTGTGGATTTAATCTTCTTTGAGGTTGTTGAGATGTTTTAGCATTATCCTATAAATGTATTCTATGTGTACAAATTAATGGATTAATGCCTTTTATATCCTTTAATGTCCATCCAATTGCACTTTTATGCCTTTTAAGTACTTCTATCAATATACCTTCTTGTTCTTTGGTCAGGGATGAGGAAATTACCACTGGAAAGCTTTGTTCTTCTCCCAAAAATGTGTACTTCAACCCAGCAGGTAATGACTTTAGTTCCAGTGTGGGTATTTCTTCATGGGTATCATCATTCATGGTTTTTAGCTCTTCGAATCTCGGCTTCCATCCTTTGTATTCCATTACCTGTGTACAATCAAGTAAAGAGCATATTTCAGAAACATGATTATCTAATTGTGTAGCTGAATCAAATGAATTAATTAAATAAATTTTTAATAGGTCAGAAGAACTCCTGGTTTGAAGATGATAATCAATAATGGCCTCAATCCCTTCAATTTCTTCCTTTTCATCATAAACTTCCTATGGTTGCTTGCACATGTTGAAAACATTAAGCTCCAGTGTCATATTTCCAAATGTTAACTTCATCATTCCATTTTTGTAATTTATCAAAGCATTAGATGTTGCTAAAATGGGCGACCTAAAATAACAGGAACTGACTTGCTATTATTTTCCATAGGTTCAATTTTCAAGATAATAAAATCGACAGGATCTATGAATTTATCAACTTGAACTAACACATCTTCCACTATTCCTTTTGGAATTTTAATTGATTTATCAGAAAGTAGAAGAGTTACAGAAGTTAGTTTTAACTCACCCAGGTTGAGTTGCTGATAAATTGAATATGGAAGCAAATTAATACTAGCACCAAGATCAAGTAAAGCTCGTTCAATTTTATGTTCTCGAATAATGCATAAAACTGTAAGACAACCAGGGTCCTTATATTTCAACGCATTATTGTTCTGAATAATGGAACTTACCTGTTCAGTCAAAAATGCATTCTTTTTAACATTATGTTTCCTTTTAACAGTGCACAAGTCTTTCAAAAATTTGGCATAACAAGGAATCTGTTTGATAGCATCTAATAGAGGAATATTGATCGTCACTTGTTTAAGGATTTCAAAAATATCACTGTTACGGTTTACTTTACTTGAATTGTTTAATGCTTGAGGATGGGGGTGAAGGCGAGGGTTTGGTCTCCTTTTGGCTAGGTGGCTTATCAACTCCTTCCTCATCTTTGAGACTTGACTTATCATTTTTCTCACAAGGTTCATGAATTTGTTTTTCAACAACCTTTTCACTTTTAAGAGCTATCACTAACTTGATTTGATCTATTTGTTGGCTTTTTGAACGACCCTCATTTAGGCTATACTGACTCTTGGGATTTGGTTGAGGTTGAGAGGGAAATTTTCCTTTCTCGTGAATGGCAAGTACAGAAGAAAGTTTAGCAAAAGTGTCTTTTATGTCAATCATGACTTGAGTGTTTTGGTTATTAATGGCCTCTTACTTTTCCATGAATGCATGCAATGTTCCCTCAAGGTTTTTCCTATATGGTGGGACATAAGGTGCATATCCTTGAGAATTTTGTGAATCCTGCTGTGCTTGAGGAGGTGGTGGTTACATGAATTGTGCCTGATTGTAGGTCCTCCAACTGAAGTTTGGGTGATTTCTCCATCTCAGATTATATGTATCTGAAAAAGAAGAAGTGAATGACTTTTTAAAATTGTTCATTGCATTTACTTGCTCATGCACAACTTTTTTAAAAACAGAAATTTTTGGGCATTCATTTGTTGGGTGTCCCAATTCATCACAAATGCTACAAATTTCTTCATTTTGCACATATTTGATTTCTTTTACTTTCCCTAATTCCATGGCTTCAACCTTTCTAGCCAAACTAGCAAACCTAGCATTTAAATTTTCTTCTTAACTAAAATGATATTTTCCTTTACTAGCATTTGCAAGGTTATATCTAATTGAATTTTCAGATGGATTAGTACCATGCCAAGATTGAGAATTTTCTGCCAAATGGTGTAAGTAGTCTAAAACTTCTTCAGGTTCTTTATCAAAAAACTCACCATTGCACATTGTTTTCATAAATTGTTTAGTTTTGGGTGTTAACCCTTCATAAAAAAAGCTTATAGTGCACCATTTTTCAAAACCATGATGTGGGCAAGAATTCAACAAATCTTTAAAACGTTCCCAACTTTGAAAATATGCTTCATTTGAGTTTTGGGAAAAATTTTGGATTTGTCTTTTCAAAGCATCGATTTTTTGTGTTGGAAAAAATTTCTTTAAAAACTCACCTTGCATTTCTTGCCATGTGTCAATTGATCTTGGTTTCAAAGCATTAAGCCAAGTTTTTGCTTTATCTTTAAAAAAAATGTTAACAATTTAAGCTTAACAACTTCTTTAGTGCAAGTTTGATCGTTAAAAGCAATACATACTTCTTCAAATTCTTTTAGATGTAAATATGGGTTTTCAGATTCTAAACCATGGAAATTAAGAAGTATAGAAATCATACTTGGTTTGAATCTAAAATTATTAGCATTAAGTGGAAAGATAAAACATGATGAATTAGAATTTCGAGATGGTTGTAAATACTCACGCATGATTCGCAACGGTTGGTTTACATGTTCATCATGCACACTTTCATTTTTAGTCATTGTGTTTAATGTGTGTGATTGTGATTCAGACAAATCAATATGTAAAGTACTAAGATTAACTTTAACCAAACGACCAGAATTTGAATCAGATACCTATTAAGCATAAATAAGTAACATAAAATATAAAATAAAATGTACAAGCTGGCTGTATAAACCGTCCATTAAATATTAACAAAGATGTGATATAAACCAGCCACCAAATGTATATTAACAAGGGTGTGGTATAAACTAGTCACCAAATAAGTTAATAAGCAGAAAAATTAAAAAGTTAGTATGCAGATAAATTAAAATATTAGAAGCAAGTAAATTAAAATGTTAGAATCAAGTAAAGTAAAAAGTTAGAAAATTGATAAAGTAAAAAGTTAGATAGTTAGTAGGTTAGTAAGCAAGAAAATTAAAAGGTTAGTAGGTTAGTAAGTTAGAAAGTTAGAAATAAAATACGAGAAAGTAAAGTACGAGAAAATAAAGTGCAGAAAGTAAAATACAAAAAATAAAAGAGAGAGTTTTTCCCACTAAGTTAGTACATTAGTAAGTATAAAGAAAAAAAATTAAAAGAGTAGAAAAATATATATATATATACAAGATCCACAGGAAAAAAAATATAAATATATATATACAAAATATTTACACCATAAATTTGTTCTTCAAATCAAGTCTCCGGCAACGACGCCAAAAACTTGATGCGGATTAAAAGTTACAAACCCAAGTGTAGGTTGTTTCAAATAATAAATTCTTGGGAGTCCGAGGTCGATCCACAGGGAATTGATGAAGAAAAATTTATTTGACGTAAGGAAAATATTTTGTCACAATAATAAAAGTGATAAAATTTGATCACAAATAAAAAAAATTTACTTAGGTTAGGAGATCCACTCTTAGTAAATAAAATAAGGATAAGATTAATTCTTTTTATAACTCAATTAGAATCCACACATAATAGAGGTTCCAATCGAAAAATACAACAATCAAAGTTCATTAAAAATTATATACGTAATTATATGATGATTCCTTTAATTATTTATTAACACCACCGCTTATAAATGGACTCAAGCATTCATTGTACCAACCTCTTGTCTACAATGAGTCAAGATCTTCACTTTACAATGAGGGTTTCTAAATTGATTGAAAACAAGATACAACACATATAATGGCCACTTGAAAATATATCATTTAAGCACAAAAAAGAAATGAATCTAACCTTATTTCATTACCAAGAGCTTCACCTTTTCACCTAAGTGAAATGAAACTTAGTTACTCATAGATAAGAAGAAAGAAAGAGAGAAGAAGAAAAACATAACTTCAATTTAGAACAAAAGAAAACTACAAGAAGATAATCAAACAACAAAATAGCATGATTTTGGTATCTAACACCAAGACTCTCTAAATGATCAGCCAAGGCTCCCTTTTATAGAGGATTAGGGATACAAAATGATAAGGAGGCTGAGTCATGAGTGAATGGATGAGTGGAAAATGAGTAGAAAATGCCAAATGACTTTTGGTGAGTGAAAAATTATGGAGATTCTTTGTCTCTGAAATCATTCAGTTCTGTAGTCATTGAATGCGTCATAAATTGAACAAGTGGTCTTCATGAAAGTCGTAGGATTAGATCTTAGCTTTCAAATGCCATCAGAATCACCTCAAAAAGGCCACCTACAGCCTGAGATATGGCCCAATTACTGCAGTATTCAGGCCCAGTTACAATTCCTCTGTTCTAACTTCGAAGCCCAATATGACCTCTAAGGAGTCCTATTTGAGTCTTATGTTCTTCATGAAAGTTGTAGATATGCGTCTTAACTTGTAGATACCAAAATTTCAACCCAATTTAGATCTTACAGCCCAAGTTATGCTCTAATTACTACACATTGTTCAAGTTCCAATCACAAAACTCGTATTCTGACTTCCAAGCCCAATTAGTTCTACTAGATGTCCGACTTTGATCTTGAGCTCTTCATAAAAGTTGTAGAGCGCTCTCCAATAAGGTAAAATGCATAATTATTAGACATCTAAAACTCAAGATATGGCTAAAATACAAAAAATAGTGTAAGAAGTAAATCATGCTGAAAAAATCAATTAAGTCCAATTTGAGTCCAAACTTACAAAACATAACCAAACTCAATCAATTAAGTACATGAAGAGTGTAAATGACTAAAAATGAGGGTTTATTAATGTATCAAATATGTGATTATCAAATTTCTCCATACTTAGCTTTTTGCACTCCTGGGCAAGACACACAAGACTAAAACTAGAAAAAAAATGACACAGACTCAAAAGCTAAACACTCTAAAAGACTCAATTTCTAATAATATTTAAGAATGAAGAGCAACCAATCATTCAAGTAATCAAAATATTTATGAGGTAACATTTCTTCACTTCTCAAATCAACAAGCAAGGAAACTTTAATTGAAAAGCATGAGTCAAGAATGATAGATCTTCACAAGATTCACTCTCAATCCCTTAAGTGTTTAAAAGGTAGATATTTCACTCAATTCAACCCATAAAAATTACACTACCATAAGCTTGCTTATCATCTACTTCTCCACTACTCAGAACACATGCACACACAAATCATGAGGATTTTATTCAAGGTTGTAATGAGGTCAAGGTAAAGGAGAAGGTAATATAGATATGACAAGTTAAATACCAAAAAGAATAAAAGAGCATGAGAGCTGAGTTCAATTAACAAGCATGAAAGTTCATCCCAACTCCACCTAATACAAATTCCCTTTACATATTCTTTTCCTTTCCTTTATTGCCTTGTTGACCCATCTTTGCACATTTTTTTTATTTTTTTAATTTTTTAATTTTTGTTTTTGTTTTTGTTTTTGTTTTTGTTTTTGTTTTTGAAAGATGAACATAATATATACATTTAAACAATTTTTTTTTCAACCACTCTACACACATACCCCCACACTTGTTCAAGAACTCATCCAATGACAAAGTTAATGTTCTCTTATTTCCTAAGGCCAGGTAAGAACATGGTTTTTCATTTAAGGCACATAATGAGTTCGAAACAAAGAATGGTCAAATAAGCTCAAAGAGGTTAAGCAAGGGAAACTAGGTCATTTCTAATACTTTACGTTGGCAGAAATCAGAGAATTTATAAGAAGTCATAAGAGTGCTTGATATCATATTAGGAATCAGAGAATTTCCAAGAAGTCATAAGAGTGCTTGATATCATATTGAGACAATATGCTGCTCAGCAAGGTTGGCTATTTGGTTAAAGTATCTATTTCAAGAAAAATGTTTCAATCATATTTATGTATGCATATGAAAATGTAGTCTAAAAAAGAATCAAAGCAAGTTCTAGAGTAATAATTTCATGAGTGAAATTCACACAAGAAAGAAGAGAATGGTACAAATGTTCAATCCATTCATCAATAGGCTCAAAATCTCACAAGGCATAATTCTATCATTCTCAGTCCACCAATTCAACATTCATAACCAAGCATGTGAATTTTAAGAAAGAAGACAATTTACTCAATCATGTAAATTTTCCTGAATTTGAATTGCTACTTCCACACAAACTAGTTGTCTACCCAATTACTCCTTACTTTGCCACCAATTTTGATGCGTCTCAAGAGTAAATAATTTACTCCTTACTCTGCCATCCCTAATTACTTTTGTTGTTAATAAATTGTTAACAAACATATAAACACAACAAACATATTAATAAACACACTTCTTAATTTTTTTTAGGTTTTTTTTTTTACAACCATCTTTCCCCCCAACCAGATCATAACATTATCCTCAATGTCAAAATATAGATAGGTAAAGGATAGAAGATATTACATGTTGCTGCAATTACTGAAAAGAAAAACCTTCTACAAATTAAAACTGAAATAAAGTACAATAAATAAAACTAAAGTTATAGATGAAGTACCAGATCACACTCTTGTTCCTTGCTGCCTCCTTTGCTGCTGCCTTCTGACCAATCTATCTGAGCTATTACTGGTTCAGGTTCATAAACAAAAGCTTGTAATTTATCAATTAATTCATCAACAATTGAAGCAGATATAAGAAGTCGTCTTGTTGAAGGTGTGATAAAGCTCTGTTCCATAGCATGGTCAACAAAAGATAACAAATTATCAAAGAAATTATTAACATTCAATAAACCTATGGGTTTATAGTGGATGTTCAGTTGGGCCCAAGAGATAATTTGAAAAACTTCTTCCAAAGTACCAAAACCACCTGGTAAGGCAATGAATGGATCAGAGTTTTCAAGCATTGTCCTTATTCGTCCATGCATAAATGATACTTGAATTTCTAGCCCAATTGTCTTTCCAATAATGTTCTTTCGAGTTAAAGGTTCAAGAATGACACCCAAAACTTGACCACCTTTTAGATGTGCAGAAAGTGATACAACCCTCATTAACCCAATGCTACCTCCCCCATATACTACAAGAATGTTCCTCGCAGCAAGTGTTCTACCAACAATGCTTGCTGCGTTTACAAACTCTAAACTCTTCCCATAACTTATCCCACAAAATGCACAGATATTGGTAAATCTACGAACCGAAGAAAAAGCTCCCTCCATTTCTACACTCACACTCTCTTTGAATGATTCTAAGTTGTAGGAAAGTGAAGAAAATGAAATGTTTAAATAGGGAAGAGAATAGAAAAAGTAATAATAGCTCCTGTATAGGTAGGTTGGCTATTATCAGAAAAGTTTAAATTTAAGAAACTTTTTTTTCTATTTTTTATTTTTTATTTTTTTTGTTTTTATTTTTTTTAGACTTCAAGAAAACCATCAGGGTAAAGAAGTCTAGAAACCCCTAAAGGACCCTGCCCAAAGGATCGTCTGTCCAAAATCAAAATACAACAAAATCATACAAAGATAAAATAATAATAACAAATGCTGACATACCTTTATGTATAGGTTTCATGGCGTATCTTTATACTGTGCATCATGAGTGCGGGAATACCAAGATGACTCGGCCAATCTGGGAATTCTTCTCCCTCCCGCTTGTGGGATATTTTGGATTGAGTTATGACGCAACTAATTAAAGTGCGTAAATCTTACAACCACCACCAATGACCACAACCAGTGAGAGGTCGCTAGAGAGCCCATGGCATTAAATCACAGGATCCAGCTTAGAGGCATTGTCACGCGAGAATGCAAGCCACGGACACTTTTATCTGTCCATCAGCAAGCAGAGCCTACAGTTGAAACCTGGGAATGCTTGTGCAGCTTTCTACAGAGCATAACACATGAACCTTATTTATGGACTGGCGTGCGAACGTCCACCCGAGTCAATGATGGGTTTGCCACTGGCAGGAGCTCTTAATCTAATTAAAGACCAAGTACAACCAAAGTTTCGGCCTCTTTTTTTTATTTTCATTTTTTTCTTTTCATTTTTTTTGAAGATGTACAAGATAATATATACATGTTGTTGTGATTATGGCTCATATCTTCCTCTAGTTTTACGTCCAATAACCGCTTAAACGCCTTCTATGAGTCGAGGATAATCTTCCCATCCAATTTTATTATAAATTGGCAAACAGTGTCTTTTTGAGTCAGATTCCGAAGACTGTAACGCTCTTGCTCGTCCCTGAAGAGATTCCACAAACTAAGAAGTTCACGCTGCACATATCCACAAGAATGCTTTTAAAGAGTCAATAAGATATTATCTAATGACTCTTTACTCAGTCCATTCTTAATGAAGAAAATTTTATCTTCTCAATTTACGGAAACCATTCCCAAAGAACGACATCACGTATTACAATTCCATCGCGTACATGTGTAACAAACTTTCATTCTTTTTGCTCTTCTCCTTTTTGAATATAAACTTTTACCGAGACCCGGCATGTATGGGACAAATGAATCTGAAGATTCACCAGCTAGACGAACCTTTGCTTCGATTATCCAGTGTATATCTTCTGGGATGCCTTTGTACATTAACAGTCTCAGTCTTTCACACCTAGCTTCATAGATTTTTGTTAGAGCATTTAGAGGGAGAGAAGGGAAATGATTTCTTAGATTTAAAAGAATGACATCCATTTTAAAAGGAGAAAAAATCAGTTATTATGGGAAACTGAAAAACAAACTAACTTGAGAGTCACAGAGTACCGTTATCCGCCACTTAACCAGGAAGACAAAGAACTGCAAAATGAAAGAAACAAAATTAAAATAAATTCTACTCATAACAAGGATTAGAAAGGGAGATGGATTCTACCTCAACAACTTGATGTTCTAGAAATGGTTTGAGTGTTTATCCATTAACCTTAAATACATTACCATTCCTAGGGTTCTCAATGTCTATGGCCCCATGAGGATACACATGTTTGACAATAAAATGACCAGACCCCCTAGATCTCAATTTTCCAGGGAATAGGTGAATACGAGAGTTATAAAGTAGAACTTGTTAACCAATTTCAAAAGATTTTCTCAAAATTGATTTGTCATGAAAAGCTTTGGTTCTAGCTTTATAAATCTTTGAGTTTTCATATGCATCATTTCTCAATTCCTCAAGTTCATTTAATTGTAATTTGCGTAACTTGGAAGCATCATCAAGATTTAAGTTGAAAGCTTTAATGACCCAAAATGCTTTACGCTCCAATTCTATAGGCAAGTGACAAGGTTTTTCATAGACTAACCGATAGGGTGACATGCCTAAAGATGTTTTGAAAGTAGTATGGCAAAGTGCATCATTTAATCTTAAAGACCAATCTTTAAAATTTGGGTTAACCATTTTTTCTAAAATTTGTTTAATCTCCCTATTTGCTAATTCTACTTGTCTACTTGTCTGAGGGTGATAAGGGGTGGCAATTTTGTGTGTGATGCCATATTTCTTCATTAAAGATTCAAATAGTTTATTACAAAAATGTTTTCCCCCATCACTGATGATAGCTTGAGGGATTCCAAATCGACTCAAAACATTTTCTTTTAAAAATTTAAGAACAGTTTTGTGATCATTGTGTCGACATGGAATCGCCTCAATCCATTTTGAGACATAATCAATTGCAAATAAAATATACACAATCCAAATGATGATAGAAATGGAGCCATGAAATCAATTCCCCAACAATAAAAAATTTCATTGACAATGATAGGGTTCAAAGGCATCATGTCTCTTTTAGAAATAGAACCCAATTTCTGATAACTTTCACAACTTTTGCAAAAAATATAGCTGTCCTTAAATAATGTGGGCTAATAAAATCCACACTGCAAGATTTTCACAGCTATTTTCTTTGAAGAAAAATGACCTCCACATGCTTCTGAATGATAAAATTTAATGATACTACTTATCTCATTGTCGGGTACACATCTCCAAAAAATTTGATCGGGACAATATTTGAACAAATATGGGTCATCCCAATAGAAAATTTTCACCTCAATTAAAAACTTTTTTCTATCTTGGTGCATCCATCGAGGCGGCAACTTATCTGTTACAAGAAAATTAATAATGTTAGTAAACCAAAGCATGGAATTGACAGAAAATAAAAATTCATAGGGAAAAGAATCATTGATAGGTGTGCTATCAAAAGATGAGCCTGTTGTAAGTCTGGACAAATGATCTGCAACAACATTTTCGGCTCCTTTCTTGTCTTTTATTGTGATGTTGAATTCTTGAAGCAACAAGATCCACCGTATCAACCTAGGTTTGGCATCCTGGTTAGACATTAAATATCTAATAGCAGCATGATCAGTGAAAACAACAGTGGAAGAACCAATTAAATAAGCTTAAAATTTGTCCAAGGCAAAAATTACAGTAAGTAATTCTTTTTCAGTAGTGGTATAATTCATTTGTGCACTATTCAAAGTTTGACTTATATAATAAATTACATGAGGCTTACCTTCCTTTCTCTGTCCTAAAATAGCACCAACAGTAAAATCACTAGCATCACACATCAACTCAAAAGGCAAAGACCAGTCATGAGATTGCATGATAGGAGCAGAAGTCAAAAGACTAATTAATTTTTCAAAAAATTTCTGACAATCTTGAGTCCAATCAAATGGTACATCTTTTGTTAGAAGATTATATAATGGTCTAAATATGGCACTAAAGTCCTTAACGAATCTTCTGTAAAATCCTGCATGTCCTAAAAAGGAACAAACTTCTCTGATTTTTTTTGGGAAAGGCAAATGAACAATTAATTTAACTTTAGCCTTATCAACTTCAATTCCCTTAGAAGATATCACATGACCTAACACTATTCCTGAGGTAACCATATAATGACATTTTTTTTAATTTAACAGAAATTCTTTTTTTTCGCATCTTGTAAGAACTTTTTCCAAATTATCAAGACAATTTTCAAAAGAATTTCCAAAAACTATCAGGTCATCCATGAAAACTTCTAAATAATGCTCAATCATGTCACTGAAAATACTTAGCATGCATCTTTGAAAAGTTTTCGGAGCATTACAAAGATCAAAAGACATTCTTCTATATGCAAAAGTGCCAAAAGGGCAAGTAAAAGTGATCTTTTCTTGATCCTCCAATGCAATTAGTATTTGTTATACCCTGAATAACCATCAAGAAAATAATAGTAGGGATGTCCTGCTACTCTTTCCAAAATTTGATCAAGAAATGGCAAGGAAAAATGATCTTTCCTAGTGGCTACATTCAATTTTCTAAAATCAATACACATACGCCAACTGGATGAGACACGAATAGGTATTAATTCACCTTTTTCATTTTCAACCACTGTTATTCCAGATTTCTTAGGCACAACTTGTGTAGGGCTTACCCACTGGCTATTAAAGATAGGATAGATAATTTTAATATCAAGTAATTTAAGAATTTCAGCTCTAACTACCTCTTTCATGTATGGATTTAATCTTCTTTGAGATTGTTGAGATGTTTTAACATTATCCTCTAAATGTATTCTATGTGGACAAATTAATGGATTAATACCTTTTATATCCTTTAATGGCGTCAAAAACTTGATGCAGATTAAAAGTTACAAACCCAAGTGTAAGTTGTTTCAAGTAATAAATTATCAAGAGTCCGAGGTTGATCCACAGGGAATTGATGAAGAAAAATTTATTTGATGTAAGGAATATATTTTGTCACAACAATAAAAGTGATAAAACTTAGTCACAAATAAAAAAAATTTACTTGGGTTAGGAGATCCATTCTTAGTAAATAAAATAAGGACAAGATTAATTCTTTTTATAACTCAATTAGAATCCACACATAATGGAGGTTCCAATTGGAAAATACAACAATCAAAGTTTATTAAAAATTATATACGTAATTATATTATGATTCCTTTAATTATTTATTAACACCATCACTTATAAATGGGCTCAAGCACTCATTGTGCTAACCTCTTGTCTACAATGAATCAAGATCTCCACTTTACAAGGAGGGTTTTTAAATTGATTAGAAATAAAATACAACACGTATAATGACTACTTGAAAATATATCATTTAAGCACAAGAAAGAAATGAATCTAATCTTATTTCATTACCAAGAGCTTCACTCTTTCACCCAAGTAAAATGAAACTTAGTTACTCATAGACAAGAAGAAAGAAAGGGAGAAGAAGAAGAAGAAGAAGAAGAAGAAGAAGAAGAAGAAGAAGAAGAAGAAGAAGAAGAAGAACATAACTTCAATTTAGAACAAAAGAAAACTACAACAAGATAATCAAACAACAAAATAGCATGATTTTGGTATCTAACACCAAGACTCTCTAAATGATCAACCAAGGCTCCCTTTTATAGAAGATTAGGGATACAAAATGACAAGGGGGCTGAGTCATGAGTGAGTGGATGAGTGGAAAATAAGTGGAAAATACCAAATGACTTTTGGTGAGTGGAAAATTATGGAGATTCTTTGTTTCTGAAATCATTCAATTCTGAAGTCATTGAATGCGTCATAATCTGAACAAGTGGTTTTCATGAAAGTTGTAGGCTTGGTCTTAACTTTCAAATGCCACCAGAATCACCTCAAAAAGGCCATCTATAGCCCGAGATATGGACCAATTACTACACGGTGTTCAGGCCCAGTTACAGTTCCTCTGTTCTAACTTCCAAGCCCAATATGACCTCTAAGAAGTCTAATTTGAGTCTTGTGTTCTCATGAAAGTTGTAGAAATGAGTCTTAACTTATAGATACTAAAATTTATGCCCAATCCAGATCTTACAGCCCGCGTTATGCTCTGATTACTGCACACTATTCAAGTTCCAATGATAAAACTCGTATTCTAACTTCCAAGCCCAATTAGTTCCACTAGATGCCCGACTTTGACCTCGAGTTCTCATGAAAGTTGTAGCTCTCTCTTATCTTTCCAACAAGGTAAAATGCATAATTATTAGACATCTAAAACTCAAGATATGACCAAAATACAGAAACAGTGTAAGACGTAAATTATGCTGAAAAATTAATTAAGTCCAATTTGAGTCCAAACTTACAAAACATAACCAAACTCAATCAATTAAGTACATGGAGAGTGTAAATGACTAAAAATGAGGGTTTATTAATGTATAAAATATGTGATTATCACAAAGTACTACAGGGCCCTGAACTATGGTATCAAAAGATTGAAAAATTGGCATTGACACTCCTGACTACGACCAAGTGACTACGCCAGCAATTCCAATGTCATCCCGTGGTGGTGAGGACAAATCAACTAATTCATCAAGTATTGCATAAGTCAGATCTTGCCAGGAGAATGATTGCATGGTTCATGGAGCTTTCTGAGTTTGAGATAACCTACGAGCCAAGATAAGCTATAAAAGCTCAACTGTTGTCCAACTTCTTAGTAGAACTCACACCAGATACCGGCCATCCCAGAGGGAACTCTTAGACCATTTACATTAATGGTTCCTTGAACCCCAAAAAGAGTAGCACCGGAGTCATCCTGGAAAATGAGGCCGGACTTACCCTCAAGCACTCTTTAAGATTCGAGTTCTCGACTTCAAATAACCAAGCTGAATATGAAGCTTGTATTGCTAGAATCACTGTGGCCAAGGAAATGAGGGCCACTGATATAGTGCTCTACAGTGACTTTTAATTGGTAACTTCACAAATATGAGGTGACTATCAAGCTAAAGAACTTCTCCTGTAGAAGTACTTAGCTAAGGTGAAGAAACTTATAGAAAATTTTGCAAGCACTAAGGTTGACACATTCCTAGAGAGCAAAACTCATGTGTTGACTGTAACACCCCGAAAATTGCTTATTCCATGATATATATTCATTTTATAATATTTGTAGTTTTTGTGAATTTTTCTAGAATTATTTGAATTATTTAATTATTGTAATATATTCCTCAATTTGCGTGCACGTTAAACGAGGCCGAGAAAATAAAATATTTTCCCCGAGACCAAAAAACCTTGGACTGTGGAAACGGTGACTGGGGATCTTACTAAACCCGAGGCCGAACATAGTTTATGAAGTTTTGTTTTTCAAGATTTGATCTGATAAATAAAATCGCGATACGTTTTATTATCCGTCGAACAATAAAATACTAGTTTTGTTAATTATAGCTTTTGTCCACTAGATAATAACTTTAATAGAGTATTAGTCATATTTTCTAGAGAGCACTTTAATGACATCACCAAGATGACATCATCAAAGTGACATCATCCTTGACTTTTTCTAAAAAAGTGGACAAAGCTTCTCAAGGAAATTTTGTATCAAACTTCTCAAGGAAGCCAACTTTTCTCCTTCTTCCCTTGGAGAGTGCACGACAATGAGGGGAAAAGATGACACAAATTGTCATATTTTCACTTTTTCTATTTTCAAAAGTTTCTATCACTTTCTCTCTCCACTTTTCCTTTCTCTCTCAACTTTTCCTTTTTTCTCACTTTTCTATCACATTTTCTCTTCTTCCTCTCCTCTCCAACCTTACGGCCACACCCCCTTCCTTCACCCTTTATGCTTGTTTAATTCCAAGCAATCATATTGCTTGAAACTACATCTTGTTTGAAGATATTTTCTTCTTGGAATCACTACCTAAAGCTCTAATCTCCATTTTCTCTCCTCACTCTCATGGCCAAGCACCACCATTGATGGCCATCCATGCTTACTTGCTCAACCAACCTTATTTCTTGCATCTACTTATCACCTAGAAGCTTTTTCCTTTTGTGACCATCACTTGATTCTTCCATCTTCATCTTCTTCCATAAAGCCCTAAACTTGAAGCTTTGAGGTAAAATTCTTGATTTTCTTTTTCTTTCCTTCATTTTCATGATTCTTGATCACCTGGGTGATCAAGGACTCCTCTTTTCAAGCTTTGGTTATTGATTATGTGAGTTTGATCATCCTAGGGTTTTGGTGGAAGAGTTGGACGAATTTCAAGAGGCATAAAGGGAGTTCTTTTTCTTGTTATCTTCTTAGGTAAGAGGGAAATCATCCTCTTCAACCTATCATGGTGGTGAGCAACTTATTTTTGGTTGATAGTGAGGAATCTATATGTGAGTTACTCACTTTGTTGTATGGTTTTGGTGATGCTTGATGATTTTTGTGTTGGTTTTACTTTGTATGATTTTTGTTTGTTTACTAGTGTACATTTTTTATGGTGTTAGATTGATTGGAATCATGTATGGAAAAATAAGGACTCCTTACCCTCGTGTTTGAGGCTCACGGCTATGCCCTATAAATGGGGTGTCCAAAATTTAAAACCTTGTAATAATTTTGGGGACTAGCTAATTTAGTATTTAATGATGATTAGAATGAAGAGAATTTTAGGTTCTTAGCCTTTAGGGCTCACGACCATAGAGTATGAAATGGTAAAATTTTGTGTAGGATGGAAACTTACTTAATTAAAGGATTAGATGTTGATTAGGGATTCATAAAATGGAAAGAACATGAGTGTAAGTGAAGTTTTGAGAAAACTTGAAATAATTACTCTAAGTGAGTTATGTTTAGAACTAAGAGAAGGACTTGTTTAATTAGAGTAGCAAAGGTTAGGTGAAAAATACTAAAGGATTTCCCTAGAGAGGCTTAGTAGGAAAAGTGTTGAAGTTGAAGCATAATTTTGTATTAAACCTTGAAAGTATGTTTTCGAAAGTAAAAATTTGAATAATGAATTGTTGTGGGTCCATGAATGGGACCAAAGCTTAATGATATTGTTTCGGCCATTTATGGCATGTGGTTATGGAAAGGTTATGCTATTATTGAATATATATGTATATATGCATTGAGTCATCATGCATTTTGAAAGTCCGGTGGACTATGTTTTATTTAAGGCTTTATGCCTAGGAGATGAATCACACCTTAGTGCAGGTGTGAGTAGACCAGTGTAGGTCACTTGTTGACCTTAGGGGCGTCGAGGTGCGGGTATCTCACAATGGGCAGTTGGTAGCTCCTCTGTGCCGTGGGACATATCAATGCAAACGCATCGACGATCCGGACCGAGACACTTTCCTATATCGCGATCTTCTGAAGAATGTCTTGTATAAGCCAAGTTACGCAAATTGTTAATGTTGAAGCACTTGATTTGAGGCTAACGAGATACAGACATGTCTCCTTGATCATTCTCTCTGAAATTGTTTTTAGCTCCATGGAGTAGGATTTTGGTACCTTGTACATGTTCATGGTCGGTCAACATGTTTATATGGCGTACATGCATATATATATATATATATGATATGTAACTGTCTATTTTACAAATATTATGATTGTCTGGATTATTAAACTATTTATTTTTGGAATCTTAATACTGCTTATTATTTTTGCTGTGCTGTATGGCGTCATCCATCGTTTCTATTTTTTACTGCTATAACTAGTAATGATGTTAGATATCTCACCTCTTTGCTTTGTTATTTTGTTGATGTCTATGTTTCTTTAAAGACTGAGGTGAGGAAGAGCTCGAGTTTCCTGGCTTTTGGTCAGTTTAGTTTTTTGCTTGACATGGCATCCCGATGAGGTTTTCTAGGGTATTCCAGACTGAGGTTCCACGGAGGCATTAGTTATTGGCACGTCAACTTAATCACTGAGCGTTTCATCTACGTGGGAGATGTGACGGTATCTTTGGCTTGGGGTCGTTATGATCCACCTATTTTCTCTTTTAATATTGCTGTATCACTAGAGTTCTGCATGCCGATACGTGAGGTGTGGGGTGATCGCGAGTATAGTCCACACAAGGATTCGTTCCTATCCTCTACATGAGCTCTTGCTCATGAATCTGTTGCTCCTGAAAGGATTTCTTCTTCTGAGGAGGACCCCTCTAAGGCTCTTTCTCAGTAATTGTTGGGGGCATGATACTTTTGTAGTCTTGGTGGCTGTCTGTATATATATCTTTTTGGGCATGTAAAGCTTCTATTTTCTTTTGCTAGAATTATTGTGTAACTAGATACTTATGTTATGTATCCTCTGTATAAAAGTATGGTTTAATATTCACGTTACTTTTCGTTAATTTTTTGTTTTTCGCTTGTTGAAAAAAAAGAAATATATATATATATAAGAGAAATTACCAAGTTGCTATATGATTTATAAATTAACAGATTACCGCCTATATGTATATAAATTGGGTCTAAGTGTATGTTTTTTTTTTTAGTTTCATATGTTTGGTGTGACGTCCTCCTAACAAAAAAAAGGAGGCATTACTCTAGTTTTGTATCGCAACCCCGATTTGAGTTTTTTTTGGGTTTTGTGGTTAGGTTTGTCTTATTTGGGCTGTGTGATTTTCTGTGTTGGTTTCTGAAGAATTATATCTAATTTTCCTTGTGTTTTGTTCAGTCTAACTTTGAAAGAGAATGATGACTCGTGGTGGAGGTATGACTGCAGCAGTCGAGGCAATGCAGCGGATGGCGGACGTCATAGTACAATAAAATGAGAGGGCTGCCCAGTAGCAAGAGACAACAACGGAAGCCCAGAATCTGTCAGAATTTCACCGCAACAACCCACCTTAGTTTAAAGGGGAGTTTAATCCAGAAAAAGCTAGTCTTTGGATCAAGGAACTGGAGAAGATATTCCGAGGGATGGGTTGTGCTGATAATCGGAAGGTAACTTATGCTACCTTCATGCTGGTCAGAGATGCTGAAGACTAATGGAATGGAGCACAAAGATTACTAGAAGCTGAGGGCAGAGTGATTACGTGGGAAGCATTCAAGCACAAGTTTCTGGAGAAGTATTTTCCTGCTAGTGTGAGGCATGCCAAGGATATGGAGTTTTTTGGTCTGAAACAAGGGAACATGACGGTCAGCGAATATGCTGCAAAGTTTGAAAGCTTGTCAAAGTTTTCAAGGTATTTCTAGCTCCAACCTGATGAAGAGTGGAAGTGCCGAAAATTCGAGGAAGGATTGCAACATGACTTGAAGAGAGCAGTACTACCATTGGGAATTGAGTAATTCACAGCTTTGCTGGACAAGTGCCGAAGGATTGAGGAACTAGATCAATCGCAGGACACGAGGAATCATAACTTTGGACCTTCTAGGTTCCAACGAGGAAGTGGCAGCAATGTGAATCGCTTTCAGAGGAAGCCTTATTCTCGACTACCGGGAAGTCAACAACAATCACTTGATGGAGGCTTTAGTGGAAATTTTGGTGGCCATCGAGTTAGTCAGAATGTGGCATCTTCACCAAAGTGTTTGAAATATGGAAAGGACCACCTAACAAGGGATTGCACGATCAAGGGAATTATCTGCTTTAGATATGGAAAGCCTGGACATGTCTCTAGAGATTACAACTAACCCAAGGCGGAGCCTTCTATCAACAATGCACGAGTTGCAAAACCTTAGGTAGGAGGCAGAGTTTACACGATCAGTGGAGCGGAAGCCTCCCAATCTGAAGATATGATAAAGGGAGATGGTACCATAGGAGGTAATCTTTTATCTGTACTATATGACTCAGGGGTAACTTGTTCTTTTATTACTTATGACTGTGTGCACCGATTAGGTTTACCTGTGTCTTCTCTACCCTTTGATTTGAGTGTTTCTACCCCTACTACTAAACCTGTTGTTACTACCCAAGTTTGTTTAAACTATCCTTTATCTATTAAAGGTCGAATCTTTTTTGTTGATTTGATCTGTTTACCTCTTTCTCAAATAGACGTGATCTTAGGAACGGATTAGTTTTCTTCTAACCATATCCTGTTGGATTGTTCCAATAAAACCCTAGTTTTCCCTAAGGCTGAAGTTTCTAGATTTTTGGCAGCCAACTAAGTTAAAGCTTTCTTGAAAGAAGGAGCTTAGGGATACATGCTATTGTCTTCCTTAGAAATCAAGAGCGAGATGGATGTGAATACTATTTTGGTAGTCAATGAGTTTCCCAAAGTCTTTCTTGATGATGTACCTGGTTTATCGCCGGAGCGGGAGATAGAGTTCACTATCGATCTTGTGCCCGGATCTGGTCCTGTATCTATAGCACCCTACAGGATGTCGCCGTTAGAGTTAGTTGAACTCAAGAAGCAGTTGGTGGAGCTCCTAGAAAAGCAGTTTGTCAGGCCTAGTGTGTCACCCTGAGGAGCGCCAGTGTTGTTAGTCAAGAAGAAGGATGGAACTTTGCATTTATATGTAGATTATCATCAACTGAACAAGTTCATGATCAAGAACAAGTATCCACTTCCAAGGATAGATAATTTAATGGATCAGCTGAAAGGAGCCATTGTTTTCTCCAAGATAGATCTGCATTCTGGCTATCATCAGATCTGAGTGAAAATAGAGGATATCCCCAAGACGGCTTTTCGTACACGTTACGGGCATTATGAGTGTCTTGTGATGCCGTTTGGAGTGACGAATGCACCTGCCATATTCATGGACAACATCAACTGAATCTTTCATCCTTACTTAGACAGATTTGTTGTTATTTTTATCGATGACATTCTGATCTATTCTCGAAATCAGGAAGAACATGCCGACCATCTCAGTATAGTTCTCCAGATCCTGAAAAAGAAGAAGTTGTATGCCAAGTTGTCAAAATATGAATTTTGGCTGGAAGAGGTTAAGTTTTTGGGTCATGTAATCTCGAAGGATGGAATTGCAGTAGATCCGTCAAAGGTCGAAGCAGTCCTACAATGGGAAAGGCTGAAGACCGTGTTTGAGATTCGAAGCTTTGTGGGATTAGCCAGTTATTATCGAAGATTCATTGAAGGATTCTCTAAGATAGCAGGACTTCTCACTCAACTTATGAGGAAGAACCATGCATTTGAGTGGACCGATACTTATGAAGAAAGTTTTCAAGAGTTGAAGAGATGACTGACCACTTCACCAGTTTTGGTTCTACCCGATCCAAATGAACCCTTTGAGGTGTTTTGTGATGCTTCACATCAAGGTTTAGGATGTCTGGTCATGCAGAATAGGAAAGTGGTGGCATATGCTTCAAGACAGTTGAGAGTACATGAAAGGAGTTATCCTACACATGACCTAGAGTTAGCAACTGTGGTGTTTGCTCTAAAAATATGGAGACACTTTCTATATGGAGTAACGTTCAATGTCTATAGCAACCATAAGAGTCTAAAGTACCTGTTTGAGCAAAATGAGCTGAACATGAGGCAAAGAAGGTGGTTGGAGTTTCTGAAAGACTACGATTTTTAACTCTAGTATCATCCCGAAAAAGCAAACATTGTGGTAGATGCTTTGAGTAAGAAGATGCTTAGTATGTCTGCTATGATGATTAAGGAGAAGGAGTTGATAGAGCAGTTAAGGGATATGTGGCTATTTGTTGAATTGGCACTAGGAAGAATTCGTTTGAACATGGTTACTATTTTGAACGATTTAATGGAAGAGATTCGAGAGAAACAAGAAAGTGATGAATTTTTGTAAAAGGAAAAGGAGCTAATGAAGCAAGGTAGTGTGACAACAGTAGAGGAAGGACCTAATGGAATCTTAAAGTTCAAAGGTAGGATTTGTATATGTAACACCCTGAAAATTATTTATTTCATCGTAGATAATCATTTTATAATATTTATGATTTTTGGGAATTTCTGTGGATTTTTTCAGAAATGTCAAATATTTCAATATATTTCTCGTTTTATGTGCACACTGAGCAAAGTCAATGTAACACCCCAGAAATGATTTGTTTCATCATGAATAGTCATTTCCCAATATTCGTGATTTTTGGAGATTTTTCTGGAATTTTCCAGAAATACTGAATATTTTAATATATTTCTCATTTTATGTGCACACTGAGCAGAGTCAATGAAACGCCCTGGAAAATTATTTATTTCATGACAAATATCCATTTTCTAATATTTGTGATTTTTAGGAATTTTCTGGATTTTTTTGAAAATGTCAAATATTTTAGTATATTTCTCGTTTTGCGTACGCGCTGAGCGGAGCCAGGTTAACGAAATGTTTTCCCTGAGGCTGACAAACCTTGAACTATGGATATATCGACGGGAGATCTTACTAAACCCGAGGCCGGGCACAGTTTGCAAGGTTTAAGTTTTTCGAGGTTTTATCTGATAAATAAAATCTTTGTACGCACTGTTAATTAAAATTTTGCGGTACACTCTATTATTCATTGGATAATTAATACTGGCTTTGTGCACTATAACAATTATCTATTGGGTAATAGCTTATAGTAAAATCCTAATTACCCCATTATTTTAACTATTAAATCACATTATCTTATCTAAAGATAATCTCCTTTATGTCTAATCATATCTCCTTTATTGAAAATGCACACAAACTTCTCAAGGAAGTTAACCATTTTTCTCACTCTCCTCCCTCTACCTCACGGCTGCTGCACACAATTGGGAGCCAAAATTTGTGCTTACATTTAATTTAATTAACCTATTCAAATTTGAAAAAGAAAACCCTAAAAGCATCCTTCACTTTTCTATTCACTTCTCTCTCTACCTTCTTCTTCCTTTGCATTTTCTCCTGCTTCTCTCTAGAAGAGGCTCACGGCCAGCACCTCCTCAAGCCCTCCACCATTACTAAAATTCCAACCAAATACATTTTCTTAATCTCCTTCATCATCTAAACACTTCTCTAGTTAATGGTTTCTTGAAAAGCTTTCATCTTCACCACTTTCTTCAAGCTTCAAGCTTAGGGTTTTTGGATAAGGTTCTTGATTCTTCACTCTCTTTTCCTCATATTTGTTTTTATGGTCTCCTTTGTGACCATCTATACCTTATTTTTTAAGCATTGGTGTTATCTTGATGACATTGAAATTTCTAGGGTTTGGTTGGGTGCAAATCCGAAAATTTGCAAGGAGCTCAAGGGGGGTTCTTTTGCTTGTTCTCTTCTCTTTGGTAAGAGGAAGATACTCCTCCTCAACCTCTTTTGGTAGTAAGGAACTTTGTTTTGTGATTGATTGTGAGAAAACCCTATTGAGGTTTATTCTTTGTTTGGATGATTTGTATGATTTCATATTGTTTTAATTTGTTTAAGTTATTTGATTGATTGATTATGTATATGTATGTGTTTGGATGGATTGGAATCTTGAATGGAAGAAAAAATGACTTGGTCCTCTTCCATGATGCTCACGGTTTTGGGGCCCTAAAGTAGGGTTCTTGGTGAAAAATTTATAACAAGTGGAAGACTTAGCTAACGAAGTGGATAATATGTGATTAATGGAATAAAAATTTAAACCCTAAAACCTAGAGAGGCTCACGGCCTTCATGGCTAAAAAATGGTTCAACCATATGATTTCATACAACTATGACATTTAATTAATCAAGTAAATAACTAAGAGGATTAGGTAATGGAAGGAAATAAATTTGGTAACCTAAAGGAATTCTTTGCACTTTAAGAACAAAAAAGGATGTGTGAGACATTGGTAAGACTAAGAAATAACTCTTTAAGTGAATAAGACTAAGTTTAAAGTAAGAAACCTAATTATGAAAAGAATTTCATAAGAGACATCACATTGAAGTAGAACTTAACTAATTTGGACAATTAGGAATTATCTAGGATTTCATAAAATGGAAAGAACCAAGAATGGAACTTTACCTAAAAGATTTATAATGATTTTCAATTAAAGTAAGAACATGAGTGTAAGTGAGAACACTAAATAATTCCATAATGTACCAAAAATGTAATGTACCATTGGAAGGCTTTAGACTATTTAATGTGGGTCCATGTGTGGGACCAAGAATATTATGATGCTTACTTTGGCCAATTGTGGCATATTGTGGAAAAGTATGTAATGATAAACATACATGACTATGCATTGGGTCGTCATGCATTGTGAAAGTCTGTTGGACTATTGTTAAGGCCATATTGCCTAGGAGATTGAACACACCTTTGTGCGGGTGAGAGTAAACTAGTGTAGGTCATACTGTTGACCTTGGGGGCGTCGGGGTGTCGGTACCTCGCAATGGACAGTTGGTAGCTCTTCTATCCGTAGGGCAAATTGATGCAAACTCACCGACGATCCAGACTGAGACACTGTCATATATCATGATCTAGTGTAGAATGTCTGTACAATGCCTTGATGTGCACGTGGATAAACTGATGAATTATAGCACTTTGGCCACGGCAGCCAAGTTGCAAACATGTCTCCTGATCTTTCTCTCCGACTGTTTGTGTCTAGCTCCATGGAGTAGGATTTTGATGTTGTATGCATGTGCATAATGAGTCCATCCATTATCTGGCATTTAATTCCTGTGATATATTGGGACTATTATTTTACTAATGTATAATTGCCTGGAACTGCTTAATTGTTTAATTGTTGTTATTTAATGCTTATTATTCTTATGATTACTCATGAAATGCTATGTGGGCGCTTTGCGCCGTTTTGTTTCTCTACTGTCATAATTGGTAATGATGGTAGGATGTCTTACCTCTTTCTTGTGTTTCTATTATTTGTGCCTGTTTATAAATATGTTTCATCGAAGACGTCGGTAAGGAGGGTGAAGCTCCCAAATTTCTCAGCTTCTGGCCCGACCGCGACTAGCACCTACTGTTGGATCATGGCAGCACACTCACATGGATTTTTAGGTGATGTGCGTTTGACCTTCCTTGGAGGGCCAGACTGCTGGCACATAAACCTAAACTCCGATCGATGTGTTTACCTGGGAGACGTGTCGATTTCGCTGGCTTGGGGGCGTCATGAACCGCCGATCTTCACTTGCAGCATCAGCTTACGTTTGGAGTTTTATTTGCCCATCAGAGAGATGTGGGGTGATCGTTATTACACCCCACAGGAGGATTCTTTTGATTCCACTGCTCGAGTCCCGGCCCGTAACTCGGTGGCTCCTATGGAGGTTTCCTCTGATGAGGAAGATCCTGAGGAGGATCCCGAGGAGGATCCTGACACGGTTCCTCCTCATCTTAGGGATTGATACTGTCGATAGCTATTGATGGCTATCAGGGTATATTTTAGGGCCTGATGTGTCATTATTTTAGTGGGCTATATATTTACAATCTTTTGGGCATACATGTATAATTTTGCTTTTTGCATATTCAGGCACTGTAATCAAACAAGTTTAATATAATGATATGTCGTTGTTCATGTATGTTGGTTTGATGTATGCTTTATTTCTATTTTACTATTCATTGTAATTCTGCCTTATCACCATTTTTATTAATTATAACAAAAAAATATATACTTGCTAATTTAATCACACGATTACAACCAAATAGATTTATAATTATATAAATAATTGGGTCTTAACATTTATTTTTATTTTTCGCATTGTAAATGATAATGTGACGTTCCCTCCCAAAAAAGGGGCATTACATTAAGTTAGTATCAGAGCCTCAGTTTATGTTTCTTTGGGTCTTGTGATTGAGTCTGTCTTGTTTGTGCTGTATGAATCTCTGTGTTTGGTATTCCTAGTGGATACAACTGACTTTCCTTGTGTTTTTCAGTTGATTTAAATTAAGAAAACACGATGGCACCAGGTGGAGATATGGCAGCTGCTATAGAGGCTATGCAAAGGATGGCTGAGGTCATCGCACAACAGACTGAACGAGCTACTTAACAACAAGAGAGAGTTGCTTAGCAACAAGAGAGGGCTGCTCAACAGCTTGAGGCTACTGCTGACGCTCAAAACTTAGCAGAGTTTCGTCGCCACAATCCTCCCAAATTCAAAGGAGAGTTCGATCCGGACAAAGCTAGTCTATGGATCAAAGAGCTAGAGAAAGTATTTCGAGGCATGAATTAAGCTGAGAATAAGAAGGTGACTTATGCCACCTTTATGTTGGTTGGCAATGCTGAGAACTGGTGGTGTGGGACGCAAAGGATGCTGGAGGCTGAAAATCACGAGATCACTTGGGATTTATTCAAGGATAAATTCTTAGATAAGTACTTTCCCACGAGCGCGAGGCACGCGAAGGAGATGGAGTTTCTCAACCTAAGGCAGGGGAACATAACCGTTAGTGAATATGCAGCGAGATTTGAAAACTTGTCACAGTTTTCAATGTACTTTCAGCACCAACCGAATGAAGCCTGGAAGTATCAGAAGTTTATGGAAGGACTGAGATATGAAGTGAAGAAATCTGTTATCATACTGAAAATCAACGAGTTCTCGGAGCTGCTAGATACGTGCTGCGAAGTGGAAGCTCTGGAGCAAGCTAGAGATACAAGGAGCAGGAACTTTGGACCTACAAGGTTCCAAAGGGGCGGTGGCAACAGTTCTAACCACTTCCGAAAGAAGCCCTATTCTAGACCAACAGGAAACCAGCAATAGACGGCGGGTGGAAGTTCTGGTGGAGGTTCTACTGGGAACCGGACCAGCCAAAATGTGGCCTATCCCTCAAAATGCCTTAAGTGTAGGAAGGATCATCTCACGAGGGATTGCACCATAAAGGGGATTATCTGCTTCAGATGTGGCAAACTTGGCCACGTATCCCGAGACTACACCCAAGCGAAAGCTGAACCTTCAGTTAATGCTGTAAGAGCTAACAAACCGAAAACAGGAGGATGGGTCTATACCATGAGTGGAGCCGAAGCCTCCGAGTCAGAATACTTGATTCAAGGAGAAGGCACCATAGAAGGTAACCTTTTAATTGTATTGTATGACTTTAGGGCAACCCATTCTTTCATATCTTATGACTGTGTGCTACGACTTGGTTTACCAGTGTCTACCTTACCTTTTGATCTGACTGTTTCTACCCCCACTGATAAACCGGTAGTTACTACCAAAGTCTATTTAAATTATCTCTTAATTGTTGAAGGTCGAATCTTTTCTGTCGATTTGATCTGTTTACCCCTTTCTCAACTAGATATAATTTTAGGGATGGACTAGTTGTCTTCCAACCATGTTCTATTAGATTGTTCAAGAAAAACCATAGTTTTCCCTATGGCTGAGGATTCTAAATTCTTGATGGCCAACCGAGTTCAGGTTCTCTTAAAAAATGGAGCTCACGGATACATACTACTGTCTTATTTGAAAGTCAAGAGTGAAGTTAATGTGAACATAATTCTAGTGGTGAATAAGTTTCTCGAAGTCTTTCCTAAGGATGTACCTGGCTTACCACCGACGCGAGAAATAGAATTCGCTATTGACCTTGTACCGGGAGCTGGTCCCTTGTCTATAGCACCTTATCAGATGTCACCAGCAGAATTAGCTGAATTAAAAGAGCAGTTAGAGGAGCTTTTAGAAAAACAATTCATTAGACCAAGTGTGTCAACTTGGGGAGCACCAGTACTGTTAGTTCAAAAGAAGGACGGTTCATCAAGGTTGTGCGTGGACTACAGACAACTAAACAAAGTAACAATCAAGAATAAATATCCACTCCTAAGAATTGATGACTTAATGGCCAACTGAAGGGAGCAGCGGTACTTTCAAAAATTGATCTACGATCTGGGTATCATCAGATACGAGTGAAGACGGAGGATATACCCAAGACTGCCTTTCGTACCTAATACGGCCATTACGAGTACCTCATGATGCCATTAGGCGTGACGAATGTGCCTGCTATCTTCATGGACTATATGAACCGGATCTTTCGTCCTTACTTAGACAGGTTTGTTGTTGTCTTCATTGATGACATCCTGATCTATTCTCAAAATCAGGAGGATCATGCTGAACACCTCAGTATAGTTCTCCAGATTCTGAAGGAGAAAGAACTGTATGCTAAACTGTCAAAATGTGAATTTTGGCTGGAAGAAGTTAAGTTTTTGGGTCATGTAATCTTGAAGGATGGGATTGCAGTGGATCCATCAAAAGTGGAGGCAGTGCTACAATGGGAAAGGCCTAAGTCAGTGACAGAGATTCGTAGCTTCATAGGATTGGCCGGATATTACCGGAGATTCATCGAGGGATTCTCCAAGATTGCAGGACCTCTTACTCAACTCACGAGGAAGAACCAAGCTTTTGAGTGGATCAACAGCTGCGAACAGAGTTTCCAAGAGTTGAAGAGACGGCTAACTACCTCGCCAATGTTAGTGCTACCTGATCCGAATGAGCCTTTCGAGGTGTATTGTGACGCTTCATACCAAGGACTAGGATCTATGCTTATGCAATATGGAAGAGTGGTGGCTTATGCTTCAAGGCAATTACGAGTGCATGAGAAGAACTACCCGATGTATGACTTGGAGTTAGCGGCTATGATTTTAGCTCTAAAGATATGGAGGCATTTCCTATATGGAGCGACGTTCAACATCTTTAGTGATCACAAAAGCTTAAAATATTTGTATGATTAGAAGGAGTTGAACATGAGGTAGCGGAGGTGGCTGGAGTTCTTGAAGGACAATGATTTCTAACTTCTGTATCACCCCAGCAAGGCAAATGTCATGGTAGATGCCTTGAGCAGGAAGATGATCAATGTCTCTGCCCTGATGATCAAGGAAAATGATCTAATAGAGCAATTCAGAGATGTATGGTCTTTTGTGGAATTAAAACCAGGAAAGATCTGTATGAACATGGTCACCATCTCAAGTGAGCTAATGAAGGACATACGGGAAAAATAGAAGGTTGACAAGTTCTTGCAAGAAGTGAGAGAGCTGATGAAGCAAGGCAACGAAACAACATTTACGGAAGGAACAGATGGAATTCTGAGATTCCGAGGTAGAGTCTGTATTCCCCGTGACCAACAGCTTAAAGAGTATATTCTCGACCATGCTCACACCAGCCAGCTAAATATGCATCCGGGCATAACAAAAATGTATCAAGACTTGAAGAAGTTTTTTTGGTGGCATGGAATGAAGAGTGACGTCACTAGACGTGTATCAACTTGTCTGGTTTGTCAGAAAGCTAAAGCAAAACATCAAAGAACGGCAGGATTGCTACAACCATTGTCTATTCCTGAATGAAAGTGGGACAGCATTGTAATGGATTTTGTGGAGGGTTTGCCAAGGACAAGGAAAGGACGCGACTCGATTTGGGTAATCGTGGACCGACTCACGAAATCAGCACATTTCCTTTCAATCAACATAAGGTACAGCCTGGAGAAACTGACACAGCTGTACATTAGAAAAATTGTTAGACTGCACGGTGTGCCTACAAGTATTATTTCAGATAGGGATCCAAGATTCACTTCAAAGTTCTGGCAGAGTCTACAAGAAGCATTGGGGACAAAGTTACATCTCAGTTCTGCTTATCACTCACAAACCAATGGCCAATTGGAGAGGACGATCCAATCATTGGAAGATTTACTTAGAGCTTGCACCATAGAACATTCTGGAAGTTGGGATGACGTTCTACCATTGATAGAATTCACCTACAATAACAGTTATCACTCAAGCATAGGGATGGCACCCTATGAGGCTCTGTATGGACGGTGGTGTCGGAAGCCTTTATGTTGGTACCAGAACGGCGATCGCCTTACTATTGGACCAGATATTATACAGCAGACAACTGAAAAAGTTAAGATGATTCAGGAGAAGATGAGGACAGCTCAGAGCCGATAAAAGAGTTATACAGACAAAAGAAGAAAGCTTCTTGAATTTGAGGAAGGCAAGCATGTATTTCTAAAAGTCACACCTACGACTAGGGTAGGCCGGGCCTTGAAATCTAGAAAACTTACTACAAAATTTCTTGGACCATACCAGATTATTCGCCGAGTAGGTCCAGTAGCCTATCAAATAGCTTTACCCTCTTTCCTCTCAAACATTCACAATGTCTTCCATGTGTCTCAACTGCGAAAATACATTCCTGACCCAAGTCATGCCATAGCACCAGATACAGTACAATTAAAAGAGAATTTAACCTATGAGGCACCTCCTGTAAGAATTGAGGATAGAAGGATAAAGCAACTAAGAGGCAAGGAGATCTCATTGGTGAAGGTAATCTGGAACGAAATGATTGGGGATGCAACATGGGAGCTGGAAGACAAGATGAAGGAGCAATGCCCATAACTATTCTAAGGTATGAAAATTTCGACAAGGAAATTTCTTTTTAGAAGGGGAGAGTTGTAACACCCCGAAAATTATTTATTTCATCGTAGATAATCATTTTATAATATTTATGATTTTTGGAAATTTCTGTGAATTTTTTCGGAAACGTCGAATATTTTAATATATTCCTCGTTTTACATGCACACTGAGCAGAGTCAGTGTAACACCCCGGAAATGATTTGTTTCATCATGAATAGTCATTTCCCAACATTCGTGATTTTTGGAGATTTTTCTGGAATTTTTCGAAAATGCTGAATATTTTAATATATTTCTCGTTTTGCATGCACACTGAGCAGAGTCAGTGAAATGCCCTGGAAAATTATTTTTTTCGTGACAAATATCCATATTCTAATATTTGTGATTTTTAGGAATTTTTCTGGATTTTTCTGAAAACGTCGAATATTTTAGTATATTCCTCGTTTTACATGCGCATTGAACGGAGCTGGGATAACGAAATGTTTTCCCTGAGGTTGACAAACCTTGAACTGTGGATGTGTCGACGGGGGATCTTACTAAACTCGAGGTCGGGCACAGTTTGCGAGGTTTGCATTTTTCGAGGTTTTAACTGATAAATAAAATCTCTGTACGCACTGTTAATTAAAATTTTGTGGTACGCTCTATTATTCATTGGATAATTAATACTGGCTTTGTGCATGGTAACAATTATTCATTGGGTAATAGCTTGTAGTAAAATCCTAATTATCTCATTATTTTAACTATTAAATCACATTATCTTATCTAAAGGCAATCTCCTTTATGTCTAATCACATCTCCTTTATTGAAAATGCACACAAGCTTCTCAAAGAAGAACCATTTTTTCTCTCTCCTCCCTCTACCTCACGGATGCTGCACACAATTGGGAGCCAAAATTTGTGCTTCCATTTAATTTAATTAACCTATTCAAATTTCAAAAAGAAAACCCTAAAAGCATACTGCACTTTTCTATTCACTTCCCTCTCTACCTTCTTCTTCCTTTGCATTTTCTCCTCCTTCTCTCTAGAAGAGGCTCACAGCCAGCACCTCCTCAAGCCCTCCACCATCACTAAAATTTCAACTAAATATATTTTCTTAATCTCCTTCATCATCTAAACACTTCTCTAGTTAGTGGTTTCTTGAAAAACTTTCATCTTCACCACTTTCTTCAAGTTTCAAGCTTAGGGTTTTTGGGTAAGGTTCTTGATTCTTCACTCTCTTTTCCTCATTTTCATTTCTATGGTCTCCTTTATGATCATCTATACCTTATTTTTCAAGCATTAGTGTTTTCTTGATGAGATTGAAATTTCTAGGGTTTGGTTAGGTGCAAATCCGAAAATTTGCAAGGAGCTCAAGGGGGTTCTTTTGCTTGTTCTCTTCTCTTTGGTAAGAGGAAGATACTCCTCCTCAACCTCTATTGGTAGTAAGAAACTTTGTTTTGTGATTGATTGTGAGAAAACCCTATTGAGGGTTATTCTTTGTTTGGATGATTTGTATGATTTCATATTGTTTTAATTTGTTTAAGAGTGTGTTTGGAATGAATAAAAATGATAAATGATTTTATTTGATTTGATTTGAATTAATTTGATTTGATTTAGAAATCAAATTTTGTGTTTGGAACTTTAAAAAAAATGGATTTGAATTGATTTAAAAATCAAATTTTGTGTTTGGAATTCATTAAAATGAGAATTGATTTGATTTGATTTTATTATTTTACATTTTAACCCTTATGAGAAGTTGTTAGAAGTAGTTATTAAGGGTAAAATAGTATATTTATTTCAAATCAAATCAAATCCTAACAAATCCTATCAAATTTGATAGAATTTAAAAAACAAAAGGAATGAAATCCATGGGATTTTAAAAATCAAATCATTTCCTATTTTTTAACATTCCAAACACAAGATTTAATTAAGTTTGATTTACAAATGAAATCAATTCTTATTTTTTTGCATTCCAAACACACTCTAAGTTATTTGATTGATTGATTATGTATATGTATGTGTTTGGATGGATTAGAATCTTGAATGGAAGAAAAAATGACTTGATCCTCTTCCATGATGCTCACGGTTTTGGGGCCCTAAAGTAGGGTTCTTGGTGAAAAATTTATAACAAGTGGAAGACTTAACTAACCAAGTGGATAATATGTGATTAATGGAATAAAAATTTAAACCCTAAAACCTAGAGAGGCTCACGGCCTTCAGGGCTAAAAAATGGCTCAACCATATGATTTCATACAACTATGGCATTTAATTAATCAAGTAAATAACTAAGAGGATTAGGTAATGAAAGGAAATAAATTTGGTAACCTAAAGGAATTCTTTGGACTTAAAGAACAAATAAGGATGTGTGAGACATTGGTAAGACTAAGAAATAACTCTTTAAGTGAATAAGACTAAGTTTAAAGTAAGAAACCTAATTATGAAAAGAATTTCATAAGAGACATCACATTGAAGTGGAACTTAACTAATTTGGACAATTAGGAATTATCTAGGATTTCATAAAATGGAAAGAACCAAGAATGGAACTTTACCTAAAAGATTTAGAATGATTTTCAATTAAAGTAAGAACATGAGTGTAAGTGAGAATACTAAATAATTCCATAATGTACCAAAAATGTAATGTACCATTGGAAGGCTTTAGACTATTTAATGTGGGTCCATGTGTGGGACCAAGAATATTATGATGCTTACTTTGGCAACCTGTGGCATATTGTGGAAGAGTATGTAATGATAAACATATATGACTATGCATTTGGTCGTCATGCATTGTGAAAGTCTATTGGACTATTGTTAAGGCCATGTTGCCTAGGAGATTGAACACACCTTTGTGCGGGTGCAAGTAGACTAGTGTAGGTCATACTGTTGACCTTGGGGGCGTCGGGGTGCGCAATGGACAGTTGGTAGCTCTTCTGTCCGTGGGGCAAACCGATGTAAACGCACCGACGATCCGAACTGAGACACTGTCCTTTATCGTGATCTAGTGTAGAATGTCTGTACAATGCCTTGATGTGCACGTTGCAGACATGTCTCCTGATCTTTCTCTCCGACTGTTTGTGTCTAGCTCCATGGAGTAGGATTTTGACGTTGTATGCATGTGCATAATGAGTCCATCCATTATCTGGCATTTAATTCCTGTGATATATTAGGACTGTTGTTTTACTAATGTATAATTGCCTGGAACTGCTTAATTGTTTAATTACTATTATTTAATGCTTATTATTGTTATGATTACTCATGAAATGCTATGTGGGTGCTTTGCGCCATTTTTTTTCTCTACTGCCATAATTGGTAATGATGATAGGATCTCTTACCTCTTTCTTGTGTTTCTATTATTTCTGCCTGTTTATAAATATGTTTCATCGAAGACGTCGGCAAGGAGGGTGAAGCTCCCGAATTTCCTGGCTTCTGGCCCGACCGCGACTAGCACCTACTGTTGGATCATGGCGGCACGCTCACGCGAATTTTTAAGTGATGTGCATTTGACCTTCCTTGGAGGGCCAGACTACTGGCACATCAACCTAAACTCTGATCGCTGTGTCTACCTGGGAGACATGTCGATTTCGCTGGCTTGGGGGCGTCATGAACCGCCGATCTTCACTTGCAGCGTCAGCTTACGTTTGGAGTTTTATTTTCCCATCAGGGAGATGCGGGGTGATCGTTATTACACCCCACAGGAGGATTCTTTTGATTCCACTGCTCGGGCCCCGGCCCGTAACTCGGTGGCTCCTATGGAGCTTTCCTAGGATGAGGAAGATCCTGGGGAGGATCCCGAGGAGGATCCTGACACGGTTCCTCCTCATCTTAGGGATTGATACTGTTGATAGCTACTGATGGCTATCACGGTATATTTTGGGGGCCTGATGTGCCATTATTTTGGTGGGCTGTATATTTACAATCTCTTGAGCATACATGTATAATTTTGTTTTTTGCATATTCAGGCGCTGTAATCAAACAAGTTTAATATAATGATATATCGTTGTTCATGTATGTTGGTTTGATGTATGCTTTATTTCTATTTTACTATTCATTGTAATTCTGCCTTATCACCATTTTTATTAATTATAACAAAAAAATATACTCGCTAATTTAATCACACCATTACAACTAAGTAGATTTATAATTATATAAATAACCAAGTCATTTTTATTTTTCGCATTGTAAATGACAATGTGACGTTCCCTCCCAAAAAGGGGCATTACAGTATACCCAATGATCTGGAGCTTAGGAAAGCAATTCTTGATGAAGCTCATTCCAGCAGGTTAAGTATGCATATTGGAATGACTAAAATGTACTAAGATCTGAAACGGTTGTTTTGGTAGCATGGAATGAAGAGAGATGTGGCTCAACATGTGTCATCTTGCTTAGTCTATCAGAAAGCTAAGATTGAACACCAGAGACTGTCAAGAACGTTGCAACCTCTAACTATTCCTGTATGGAAATGGGATAGTATTGTAATGAATTTCATGGTTACGTTACCAAGAACCCGAAAGGGTTATGATTCAATATGGGTAATTGTTGATCGGCTTACGAAGTCTGCACACTTCTTACCGATTAACATGAGGTATTCAATGGAGAAGTTAACCCAGTTGTATATTAGTGAGGTTGTTAGACTTCATGGTGTACCTTCCAGTATTATTTCTGAATAAAGATCTGAGGTTCACATCAAGGTTTTGACAGAGTCTTCAAGAAGCAATGGGAAGGAAACTTCATTTGAGTTCTGCTTATCATCCTTAAACCGATGGTCAATCGAAAAGGACGATCCAATCGTTGAAAGATCTGCTTAGAGCTTGCACTTTGGAACAGACTGGAGGTTAGGATGAATTATTACGTTTGATAGAGTTCACCTACAATAACAATTTTCACTCGAGCATAGGGATGGCACCCTATGAGGCTCTATATGGATGACGTTGCAGAACACCTTTGTGTTGGTACCAAGATGGAGAGCAATTCACGATCAGACCTGATATTGTACAACAAACAACGGAAAAGGTTAAGATGATTCAGGAAAAGATGCGGATGGCTTAGAGTAGACAAAAGAGCTATGCGAACAGAAGAAGAAAACCTCTTGAGTTTGAGGAAGGCGACCATATGTTTTTAAAAGTCACACCCACGACTGGGGTTGGCCGAGTTCTTAAATCTAGAAAACTCACTCCAAAATTCATCAGACCTTACCAAATTCTTCGTCGGATAGGTCCAGTAGCCTACCAAATAGCTTTACCATCTTTTCTTTCTAACCTTCATAATGTCTTTCATGTATCGCTACTGTGAAAGTATATTCCTGATCCAAACCATGTTATAGCACCGGATACAGTACAATTAAAAAAGAATTTAACTTATGAGACACTCCTATAAAGATTGAAGATAGGAGAGTGAAGCGACTTAGAGGGAAAGAGATTCCATTAGTGAAAGTGATCTGGAATGACATAGCCGGAGACGCAACGTGGGAGTTAGAGAACAAGATGAAGGAACAACATCCACATCTATTCTAAGGTATGAAAAATTTCGAGGACGAATTTTTTTTTTAGAATGGGAGAGTTGTAAAACTCTGAAAATTGATTATTCCATGATATATATCTATTTTATAATATTTGTGATTTTTATAAATTTTTATAGAATTATTTGAATTGTTTGATTATTTTAATATATTCTTCGATTTCCATGCGCACTGAGCGGGGCTGGGAAAATGAAATATTTTCCCCGAGACCAAAAAATCTTGGACTATGGAAACGGTGATGGGGGATCTTACTAAATCTGAGGTCGGACACAGTTTACGAAGTTTTATTTTTTGATATTTGATCTGATAAATAAAATTACGGTACGTTTTATTATATGTTGAACAATAAAATACTAGTTTTGTTAACTGTAGCTTTTGTCCCTTGGATAATAGCTTTAGTAGAGAGTCATCTTTTCTCGAGAGTACTTTAATGACATCACTAAGATGACATCATCAAAGTGACATTATCCTTGACTTTTTCCAAAAAGTGGACAAAGCTTCTCAAGGAAGCTTTGTATCAAGCTTCTCAAGGAAGCCAACTTTTCTCTCTCCTCCCTTGGAGATTCCACGACAATGAGGGGAGAAAGATGACACAAATTGTCATCTTTTCACCTTTTCTATTTTCAAAATTTTTTATCACTTTCTCTCTCCACTTTTCCTTTCTCTCTCAGCTTCTCCTTTTTTCTAACTTTTCTATCACATTTTCTCTTCTTCCTCTCCTCTCTAACCTCACGACCACACCCCCTTCCTTCACCCTCCATGCTAGTTTAATTCCAAGCAATCACATTGCTTGAAACTACATCTTGTTTGAAGATCTTTTCTTGTTGGAATCACCTCCTAAACCTCTCATCTCCATTTTCTCTCCCCACTCTCACGGCCAAGCACCACTATTGATGGCCATCCATGCTTACTTGCTCAACCAACCTTATTTCTTGCATCTACTCATCACCTAGAAGCTTTTTCCTTTTGTGACTATTACTTGATTCTTTCATCTTCATCTTCTTCCATAAAGCCCTAAACTTGAAGTTTTGAGGTAAAGTTCTTAATTTTATAATTTTTTTTTCCTTCATTTTCGTGATTCTTGATCACCTTGGTGATCAAGGACTCCTCTTTTCAAGCTTTGGTTGTTGATTATATGAGTTTCATCATCCTAGGGTTTTGGTGGAGGAGTTGGATGAATTTCAAAAGGCATAAAGGGAGTTCTTTTTCTTGTTATCTTCTTAGGTAAGAGGGAGATCATCATCTTCAACTTATCATGGTGGTGAGGAACTTATTTTTGGGTTGATAGTGAAGAATCCATGTGTGGGTTACTCACTTTGTTGTATGATTTTGGTAATGCTTGATGATTTTTGTGTTGGTTTTACTTTGTATGATTTTTGTTTGTTTGCTAGTGTACATTTTTTATGGTGTTGGATTGATTGGAATCATGTATGGAAAAATAAGGACTCCTTGCCCTCGTGTTTGAGGCTCACAGCCATGCCCTATAAATGGGGTTTCCAAAATTTAAAACCTTATATTAATTTTGGGGACTAACTAATTTAGTATTTAATGATGATTGGAATGAAGAGAATTTTAGGTTCTTAGCCTTTAGGGCTCACGGCCATAGAGTATGAAATGGTAAAATTTTGTGTAGGATGGAAACTTAATTAATTAGAGGATTAGATGTTGATTAGGGATTCATAAAATGGAAAGAACATGAGTGTAAGTGAAGTTTTGAGAAAACTTGAAATAATTACTCTAAATGAGTTATGTTTAGAATTAAGAGAAAGATTTGTTTAATTAGAGTAGTAAAGGTTAGGTGAAAAATACTAAAGGATTTCCCTAGAGAGGCTTAATAGGAAAAGTGTTGAAGTTGAAGCATAATTTTGTATTAAACCTTGAAAGTATGTTTTCGAAAGTAAAAATTTGAATAAAGAATTGTTGTGGGTCCATGAATGGGACCAAAGCTTAATGATATTGTTTCAGCCATTTATGGCATATGGTTATGGAAAGGTTATGCTATTATTGAATATATATGTATATATGCATTGAGTCATCATGCATTTTGAAAGTCTAGTGGACTATGTTTTATTTAAGGCTTTATGCCTAGGAGATGAATCACACCTTAGTGCGGGTGCGAGTAGACTAGTGTAGGTCACTTGTTGACCTTGGGGCGTCGGGGTACGGGTATCTCACAATGGGCAGTTGGTAGCTCCTCTGTGCCGTGGGATAGACCAATGCAAACGCACCAACAATCCAAACCGAGACACTGTCCTATATCGCGATCTTGTGAAGAATGTCTTGTATAAGCCAAGTTGCACAAATTGTTAATATTGAAGCACTTGATTTGAGGATGACAAGATACAGACATGTCTCCTTGATCATTCTCTCCGAAAATTGTGTTTAGCTCTATGGAGTAGGATTTTGGTACCTTGTACATGTTCATGGTCAGTCAACATGTTTATATGGCATACTTGCATGTATATATATGATATGTAACTATTTATTTTACTGATATTATGATTGTTTGGATTATTAAACTGTTTATTTTGGAATCTTGATACTGCTTATTGTTTTTGCTGTGCTGTATGGCATCATCTACCGTTTCTATTTCTTATTGCCATAACTGGTAATGATGTTGGATATCTCACCTCTTTGCTTTGTTATTTTGTTTATGTCTATGTTTCTTTAAAGATAGAGGCGAGGAAGAGCTTGAGTTTCCTGGCTTTTGGTCAGTTTAGTTTTCTGCTTGACGTGGCATCCCGACGAGGTTTTCTAGGGTATGCCAGAATGAGGTTCCACAGAGGCATTGACTATTGGCGCGTTGACTTGATCACCGAGCATTTTGTCTGCGTAAGAGATATGACTGTATCTTTGGCTTGGGGTTGTTATGATCCACCTGTTTTCTCTTTTGATGTTGCTGTATCGCTAGAGTTCTACATGCCGATACGTGAGGTGTGGGATGATCGTGAGTATACTCCACACGAGAAATCGTTCCTATCCTCTGCCTGAGCTCCTGCTTGTGAATCTGTTGCTCTTGAAAGGATTTCCTCTTCTAAGGAGGATCCTAAGGAGGAACCTGAGGAGGACGCCTCTGAGGCTCCTTCTCAGTAGTTGTTAGGGGCATGATACTTTTTGTAGTCTTAGTGGCTGTCTGTATATATATCTTTTTGGGCATGTAAAGCTTCTGTTTTCTTTTGCTAGAACTATTGGTGTAACTAGATACTTATGTTATGTATCCTCTGTATAAAAGTATGGTTTAAATTCACATTAATTTCTATTAAGTTTTTGTTTATAGCTTGCTGGAAAAAAAAGAAAAAGAAAATATATATATATATAGAAGAGAAATTACCAAGTTGCTATATGATTTATAAATGAATAGATTACCGCCTATATGTATATAAATCGGGTCTTAGTGTATGTTTTTTTTTTTAGTTTCATATGTTTGGTATGACGTCCTCCTCCTGAAAAAAATGGGGCATTACATTGACATCCTTTCAAAGCTTACCAGCTCAAAAAACCCTACAATAACAGATCTGTGATCCAAGAAACCTTGTTAGCACCAAGCATTATGGACTCTGAAGTCCTCCTGCTCGAACAAGAAACTTGGATCACCCTTATTGCTATCTATCTTCGAGATAGGACTCTACCCAAAGACTGGAAAGAAACCCAGAAGTTAATATGGACCCCAGTGTGGTACACCCTTTATAACAACTAGCTATACCACCTTGACTTTTCATCCTCTCTCCGAAAGTGCCTTAGACCAAAAGAAGTTGAATATGTTTTGGCTGAGATCCACGAAGGGAGTTGCGGACACCACTTTGGAGGAAAGGCACTAGCCCGAAAGGTGATAAATACCAATTTTATATATTAGTAATCCCTCATATTTAGCATTTTAGACCTCTCATGTGCTTAATTGATTGATTTTGGCCATCATTTATAAGTTTGGGTTCAAATTTGGCTTAGTTGTATTTCTCAGTATTGTGGCAATTTTATACTGTTTCTGTATTTTAGGCATAGTGTTCATTCTTTTGCTTACCACAAGTGCACGAATCGCACTTATAATATAGCTAAGAATCGGATATCATTCCCACAGAGACTAATGTTAAAATCAGTGCTAAATATAAACCAAAAGCTTAAGAGTTTCTATCCAAGAGCATATAAATTAAGAGATAAGTTTCTAAACTAATTAAAAGAACTTAAAAACTTTAAAATTGAATTAAAGTTGAGAATTAGAGAATAAGGATTCCTTTTTCACCTCCTACTTCAATTGATAACAAGTAATCCTTATGAGCAATATAAGTGAAATGACTAGGTTAGTTTGAGAATCTAAATTAGTTAAAAGCCTATGTCTAGGTTAATCAACCATGCTTTAGTTACCTAATTCACTATGTTTCCATGAGAACTAGAGTAATCCACTCATTAAGATCTATTCCCAATAGTTACTATACATGGCCAATAGGTATATTTCTATCCTATTAACAAATCATCTCACCCAAACCAATTGAATGAAATAGAATATGCATCAATCATACATATAATCTCAAATCCAAATTCCTATGTCTAGGTTCATTAGATTTTAACAAATAAATCAAAAGTTAATCAAACAATTAAAAGCATTAAGCATTATATGATTAAACAAAACCATATCATGTATATAAACTCAAAGGATTACCATATTATTCAATATTCATAGGAAGATCTAAAGAAAACCCTACTACACAGCTTAGCCAGCCATGCACCACAAAAATATAGCAAAATACATCATGTTCATGAGAAAGAAAATGAGAAAGGAGAAGATAGAAAAGAGAAAGCTCAAGGGTGATGATCCTTCAAGCTCCAATCCTCCTCCAAGGTGAAGAAAGCCCTCAATCTTGGTTACTTCTACTTCCTTTATGTCTAAAATATAAAACCCTAGCAGCTGCTCTCTAAAAACACAAAAAAACTCTCGTGCAAAATAGATACAACAGTATTTATAGGCTGAATAAAACAGAGTCATGCCGCAACGTTATACACACCACATCGCAGCGTGCATACAATTAGGTCACAGACACCTGAGGTGTCCACTCTCAATGTCGTGGCGCTTTAACCTCGGGTTTCATGTATTGGAACAGGGGATGCACCACGTTGTGGCGTTATAGGCATAATGCCGCGACGTTGCTTGCTGATCTTCAATTTTTGCTTTCTCTTGGGATTCCTGGTTTAATACTATTCCAAGTTCTTCATTTTAAAGCTTTATTTGAGCCCTACCTATCACAGAGAAAGTACCACTTTAATAGGTCATGCAAATGTACCCAATTCATCAAGGTTTAGGATGTATTTGCTAAAAATCATAATGGAAGCCATCAAAATGAAATCAGATGAATATGATGCTAAAATCTTTTATTCATGCATACAAACAAGGGCTAAACAATCAATATAGCACAGATATAGGGTATAAATAACTACACTTTGTGAAGTTATCACACCCCCAAACCTAGATTTTTGCTAGTCCTCGAGCAAAACAAAGTACATTCACAATGATCAACATTAATAACCTACATTCAGCCAATATTAACATTCCACTTTTACCAAACCCAAGCTAGTGTATGATGATTGTATAAACCTTAAAGAATACACATATCTCACAATTAGTTTCACACATATACAATCCTCATCATGCTAGCATTCATAACTTCCTTTCATACAAGATACTCTTCCCAAGATCATGTAAAGAAAACCTCTTCCATTCAATTCATATTCACCTAGATGAGGTTATGAACATACATATAAATATAATTCACAGAATCCATAAGATTATAATACAACTCTCTCTCCACTAATGTAAATCACATAAGATTGAGGACCAAAAGGGACTTTATTAGCTTGTAATGTAAGGCCATGGGTAGTAGGTAACAGAATAAAAGGATAGGATTTAACACAAACATTGAGAAACATAAACATGGTATTTCAAATCTTGAGTCTCTAACAGATATTAGCAGGGTATTCAACAATGAATATAGAAAACTCACCAGAACCATTTTGATGCTTATCATACTTTACTTTTCTTATGCTTTGCCTTTGCTTTTCTTTTCTTTTTCTTTTGATTTTCACTATTTTTTCTTTTTTTTTCTTTTTTTTATTTTCAAGTTTTGCAAAGCAATGATTTTTCTTTGACTTCATCTGGTTCCTTCAGGCTCATTTTGTATTGAATCCTTAATACCCCTAATCACAAGACTCATTTCAAAAAATAACATATTATGTACTCAACGAACAATAATGGTAGGAAGAAAATGCAATTCTTTCACATGCATTAGAATGGTTAATAGGTTAACGAACACAATGGTTATAAAAAACAAATAAGGCTAAACTTATATAAGCTTCAAAAAGGGACCTATGATAAAATCATTCAGGGTAAGCTCGAAAGGCTCAATCTGTCCAAACAATGCCCTAATCATTTCCTAAATAATGCATAACTTAGGATTTCACCTCAAGAGAGTTGCAAAACAATTTCAAGGATAATTGAATTTTTCACATGTATCATCCATAAACTTTCTCTAGACAAACATTCTTATCCTTTTCAAAGTTCAAGAAGCATGTAAAAGGGAAACGCATCATACACAAAAAGAAACTAGAATGTTTCAGCATGCGCCAAAGATTGGATATGGATTCACAGAAAAATGAAGGTCATTTTGCATCCATATATATCATTGGACAATCATACACACTAGCTTTTAAACATTACAACTCTCAATGTGAAAGGGAACAACAATTGTATCTTGAATGGATTTTCAAAAACTTTTATCAAGATACTTGCTCCTATGATTATTATCTACACATACATATACTACAAAAAATATAAAACTAATATATACATATGACTAAAACATGTGCATATAAACATAATAGTATGAAAATATCATAATGCTGCATATAAAGTCAAAACATAACGTTTAAAGACACCCCCCCAAACCTGAGGGAAACAGTGTGCTCATTGTACAAAAGAGATATATATATATATACAAAAAAGAAATACAATGAAAGAAAGTGCCCTGAATGGTATGGCTAAATGAGGGGATCATCACTATCTGGAGCTTCAGTATAAGTATCATCATCATCATCATGCTCTGCAGCAGGAGCTCTAGAAGTTTTAGCTTGGGAGGGTCCCACTACAATAGTGGGTGGAAAGGCAGGAACAGGATAGTCAGCTATCGGAAGGCCGAGGCATGCCGCTATCCATCGCTGTGCCTGGATAGTATAAGAAAACATAGCTGTCATCTATGTACTCTGGGCCTCTATATGGGCAGCCGGGCGTCTACACGAGTATGCCAATCTGAGCCAGCTACAGGTGCTGCCTAGGGCTCAGGTACTACTGCATCAGGTGTTGCTACTGCTCTAGGCGCCCGCCTCTGTCGAGCTGGAGCTGCTCTAACTCTCTCAACGAAAGTATCGTTAAGAGGCTGTCGGGCATCCGTAAGCTCCTTATGTGGCCCCCAGCATACATTATGCCAGGTGCATAGAGTCTGTATGAGGAATGGGAAGAAGAGACTCCTAAACTCCCTCACTGACCTCTGGATCTTCTCAAAAATAAGTTGAGCAACATCGATAGATGATGCGTGAAATCCGCAAGTATACGGTTTCGTCGTCAAGTAATAAAAAGATTGAATCCACAGGGACTGTGTCTATGAATACCAATTAATTAATTAATTCAATTAAATTAAACAAAAGGGAATATGATTGTTGATTAAGAAGAACGTAGTAACAGAGCAATTAAATAAAAATCAAAGTGCAGAATTTAGAACAAAAATAGCAAGTTATCAAGAAAGGTATTCAGATTCAATAAAGCTTCCAAGATTGGGATACCACAATGATACAAGATAAATCCTAATTGACAACCCTTTTATTAAATCTGAAATTCAATTGAAGGTGAATTACCCTAAATTAGTTAATGTTCTTTCTCAATATACAAGATCTGTGCCCAATTAAACCAATTCCTACTCTCGTGGTAATTGAATTTAAATTGAACCCATTACGCTTTGTGGTAATTCATTGAATCCTCGAAAGGCTAAAACTACTCTCGTGATTTAGACCTTAAGTTCAATTCTTATGGTTCCAACACTTAGGTTCACCTCTCAGTACGTCCCTAAATGCCTATGAGATGCAAATAAGTGGCCAGCAAATTCATATGAATAAAAGCAATAAGGATTGAATCAAAGAACATTCAAGATTAATAAAAGGGGAAACAACGTCAATTAATCATTATCAATGTATCGAAGGACATTGCCCAATCCTAGAAACAAAAGAAACTACTCAGACATAGAGAAGAAGAAATCAGAAAACATGTTCTTAAACATCCAAACTCGTAATCCAAGAGAGAAGAGGGAAGAAAGATGAAGATCAAGAGCCAAAGCCTCCAATGTGCCTCCTCCAAAACCAAATTAGGACCCCCTAATTGTATTCAGAACATCTATTTATAACTTAGGATTTTAATTGGCTAAAAAGTCCCCAAAAGAAATAAAAAATAAAACTTAAAAACTGATGCATACTACTATCCACGGTCGTGGATCATTCCACGGGCTGGCCGTGGATCTTGCTGTCAGAATTCCATGGCCATGGATCATTCCATGGCCAGGCCATGGATCATTCCACGGCCGTGGATCATTCCATGGCCAAGCCGTGGAACTCCCTGAAATCTCTCTTTTCCTCCTTCAAGTTGTTGTTTGATCCATGGCCGTGGTTTAATCCACGGGCAGGCCGTGGATCCCTCTAGAATGGCCTTTTTGCACCTTTTTGCTATCCATTAAGCTCCAACTTCAAACATGCAAGCATTCCATTCAATCCAAGGCTAATTCAACATTAATCCTGCACAATAACACCAAAAACACCGCAGTTATCCGAACTAAGGGAAAAATAAGCCAAAAAGGGAAACTAAAATGCCTAAATGCTCAAGAATGCATGCAAAACAAGAACAAAACATGATGTTGTTTCATACACATCAAATTCCCCCAAGCTTAAGACTTTGCTTGTCCCCAAGCAATAACGAATGTCAAACCAAGATGTGGGATCAAGAGACAATAATGAATGAGGAACCTGAGAAAACAATATCCAAGCAACAGGCTAAGGTAAACAAAGAATCTGAGAGGTAATCAAAATCAAGTCCAATTAGAGGCTAAGTTCTCAGAAATCATGTATCCTCACTGATTGAATTAAGTTCACTCCATTAACCACACTCAAAGTGTTTAAGGGTGAAAACCATACGCTCAAAATCCATCAAAGAAAATGCACTTCCATATGCTTGATAAGAAACCAAATTTTCACTAATAATCAGCATGCATGCAGGAATCAAAAGGTCTTTCAAATGTTGTAATGGGGCCATGGGAATGATGTTAGGTAAGGTAAAGAAAGGAAGATATGCACAAAGAGCTCATCAAAATTTTCAATAAGCACAAGAAATCCAATAGAACATAAATGGAGCAAAGGCAATATTTCAATCTAAAACATAACTCCACATTTCAAAGAATTTTCTTCCTTACTTTTCCTTCTTCTCTTTCTCCTCTTTTTTTTTCTCAAGCTTCTTATGATTTTCTTTAATTTGTACTTTTTTTTTTAGAAAGAGAAATGTCATTCACATATGATTCCCAACACACTTTTCACAACTTTCAAACCCACTTTACTCCATTTAATACTCTAAATGATTACCAATAATATATCATTATAGGCATCAAGAAAATTAAATATGCAATAAGCTCAAATTGGGCAACTAGTGGATGAAAGTGTAACAAATTCAGAAGGCCAGAAAAATACCTAAGATGCCTTAATCATATTTAAGCATGCAACCAAAAATTTCGCCTTAAAATGGTTTCAAATCAAGTTCTAAAGCATAAGATCAATGAGGAATATCACTCAACACAAAGAATGGGAACAAAAATCATATAGTGCATAAGTCCCATATAAGCTCAAAACTCACATTTAGAGGTTCAAAAAAAAAAATCAATGAGAAGCACAAATTTAGAGAGCATATGCTAATTATCAACTATCAAGAGATCACCTCCACTATCAATTAAAACAATGCCTGTTACCTACCACAAGAATCAACAAATTGGGTTCCAAATCAATACCATCTCAAAAATCCTTAAAAGAGAGGGGAACAAGTTCAACCAAAAAGCTGAGAGATATGATGGTGTGAAAATGCAATATGAAGATGCAATGCAAAATAAGACATGAAAATGCATGAAACTAATAATCTAAAATGAAAATGAAATTACCCCCCCAAGCTTAGAACTTACATTGTCCCCAATGTAACAATCTTTAACTAGAGAAGGGATAAAAGAAATGAACTCACTACGGTGGTGAGAAATCTTCTGGTGTTCAATCCATGGCGATGGAATTTTTCATAAGCTGGGTGTGGATCCTTTTGACTTTACTATTCTTCTAATTTGAGCTTCAAAAAAAAGGTCAAACCTAAATAAGATCCATGAGATAAAGATCAAACCAGCAATCCAACACACAAAGTCAAAAGAAAAAGAAAAAAGAAAAAGAAAAATAAAAAAACAAAGAAACTTGGGTTGCCTCCTAAGAAGCGCTTGTTTAAAGTCATTAGCTTGACTTTGGTCTAGTTTTTGTACTCAAGTGATGTCAATGGAGTAGTGCTCAGTCCCCACTCTTTCAAAGTGTTTCACTCTCTGGCTATTTATCATGAAAGGCTTATGACCTTCTTTCTGCACCTCAAGTACACCATAGGATAAAACTCGAACAATCTCATATGGTCCTGACCATTTCGACCATAACTTACTAGGACAGAAACGTAGAAGCGAGTTATTGACAAGAACTTTATCCCCATGTTTAAAGTCACGCTTCTCGACACACTTGTCATTCTGCTTTTTAGGCCCTTCCTTGCAGGGCATAGCATCAGTCACTGATTCCTGTATACCTGAAAGCACAACACTATCCACAACTTTAGTAGCATCAATGCGATTACATGAATTTAAGGAATTAGAATTATTTTCAGATTTAAAAACATCAAAACCTACTTCCTCATCATTCAATCACAAAGTCAATTTTCTTTCATGGACATCAATGATCGCCCTTCCAGTGGCAAGGAATGGACGCCCAAGTATGATCGGCATTGTAGCATCAGCTTCCATGTCAAGCACAACAAAATCCACCGGCATATAAAACTTACCAACCTTAATAGGAACATCCTCCAAGATGCCTACGGGGTACTTGACTGACCGATCCGCCAATTGAAGGGAGATAGTTGTGGGTTTTAACTCACCCACTTCCAACTTCTTACACACAGAAAGGGGCATAAGACTGACACTAGCCCCCAAATCACACAGAGCTTTATCAAAACTAGTGTTACCAATCAAACAGGGAATAGAAAAGCTACCTGGATCTTTTAGCTTAGAAGGTAATTTATTCTGAATTAAGGCACTACACTCCTCAGTTAAAGCTACTGTCTCAAATTCCTCAAGCTTCCTCTTATTAGACAAAATGTCCTTAAAAAACTTAGCATAGGTAGGCATTTGTTTTAACGCCTCAGTGAAGGGTACATTAATGTACAATTTCTTAAGAACCTCTAAGAACTTCTCAAACTGCTTATCTAACTTCGCCTTAGCCAATCTTTGAGGGAAGGGAACTGGGGGTTGGTAAGGTTCAGGGGGTACATACTTAGATACTTTCTCAGTGATTTCCTCCTCTTCTAAGGGTTGTGCCTTAGTCTCTTTTTCCTCATTCCCCACATCGTTGTTACTCTCCCCATTACCTCTAGGATCCTCTAACCTCTTTCCACTCCTCAAACTCATAGCCTTACAATGTTCGTTGCCTGGGTTGACTTCAGGTTGACCAGGAAACTTACCTTGCTGCCTAAGAGAAGTGCTTGCTTATTGGACAATCTGGGTTTCCAACATCTTATTATGAATGGCTAAATTGTCAACTTTAGCTGACAACTCTTTAATTGCCTCAGTCACAACTTGCCCATGGTGCCTAAACTCCTCATTCTGCTTAGACTGGCTCTCAACAAAATTCTCTAGAAGAGACTCAAGTCTAGATTTCTGTACCTGTGAAACTCCAGAAGATGGTTTAGCATTACCTTGCCCAGCTTGGTACTGATTATTCCGGTAAGAGAAGTTAGGATGTGACCTCCAACCGGGGTTGTAAGTTTGGGAATACGGATCATTCCTCCCCTTTTGGTTGAAGTCATGGAAATTGTGGCATGATTCCACTTGCTCCACCAGTGCACCATGTGAGGAACCCATTCCAACTTGGCATTCAGCACCAATATGTCCCTGTGCTCCACAAATCTCACAAAAATTGTTAGAGGCACCTATGGCATTAACATGAGCTTTCTCAAGCATGTCAAAACGTTTATTCAAAGAATCAAACTTTGACATAATTAAATCAACACCATCTACCTCAAACTTACCTCCCGAGAGCTTTCTCGGGTTATGCCCTCTTTCATTGGCCTATTGGTGATGATTTGAAGCTACACTCTCAATTATCTCATAAGCCTCTGTGAGCCTTCTATTCATCAGAGCTCCACCAGTTGCGGAGTCAAGAGACACCTTCGAAGAATATTCTAAACCATTGTAGAAGGTGTGGACGATCAACCACTTCTCTAACCCGTGGTATGGGCAGGCTTCCAGCAAAGCCTTATATCTATCCCAATCTTCTGACAATGACTCGCCATCTTTCTGAACAAAGCTTGTGATTTGGGTCCTTAGGTGAGCAGTCTTGGAAGGTGGAAAGAATTTGTCCAAAAAGGCTTGCTCCAATTAGTCCCAAGTAGTTATCGTCTCAGCCGGAACGGACTTCAACCAAGCTCTAGTTCTATCTCTCAATGATAGAGGAAACAAGCGGAGACGAATAGCATCAACAGAGGCACCTTCGATCTTGGGGGTCTCACAGAACTCCAAGAACATATCCATATGATCATTAGGATCCTCTGACGGCAATCCTCCAAACTGGTTCTGCCTTATCATAGAACATAGGGCAGGAGGTATGGTGAAGTGCCTGGCTTCAATGTCTGGCCGAGCAATTCCAGATCGCAAACCCCGAGCGTTAGGAGCTGCATACTCTTTTAACAGTTTGTTATCCTCAGCTGCTGCCATGACAAGTGGTGGTTCAAATATTTCTCTTACTCTTTGCCTTTGTTGTCTTCTCCTTCTATGTAAAGTTCTTTCAATTTCTAGATCTGCTTCAACAAAAGTCCCAGAACGTCTAGTACTTTGCATAAATCAGAGAAATTACCTGCAGAGAGTCAAAAAGAAAACAAGAACGTAATAATATGGTAAAAATAAAAAGATTTAAAATAATTAAATTAAAAATTAAATTGATATTCAAGAAAAACACAATCCCCGGCAACGGCACCAAAAACTTGATGCGTGAAATCCGCAAGTGTACGGTTTCGTCGTCAAGTAATAAAAAGATCGAATCCACAGAGACTGTGTCTATGAATACCAATTAATCAATTAATTCAATTAAATTAAACAAAAGGGAATATGATTGTTGATTAAGAAGAACGTAGTAACAAAGCAATTAAATAAAAATCAAAGTGCAGAATTTAGAACAAAAATAGCAAGTTATCAAGAAAGGTATTCAGATTCAAGAAAGATTCCAAGATTGGGATACCACAATGATACAAGATAAATCCTAATTGACAACCCTTTTATTAAATCTGAAATTCAATTAAAGGTGAATTACCCTAAATTAGTTAATGTTCTTTCTCAAGATACAAGATCCGTGCCCAATTAAACCAATTCCTACTCTCGTGGTAATTGAATTTAAATTGAACTCATTACGCTTTGTGGTAATTCATTGAATCCTCGAAAGGCTAAAACTACTCTCGTGATTTAGACCTTAATTTCAATTCTTATGGTTCCAACACTTAGGTTCACCTCTCAGTACATCCCTACATGCCTATGAGATGCAAATAAGTGGCCAGCAAATTCATATGAATAAAAGCAATAAGGATTGAATCAAAGAACATTCAAGATTAATAAAAGGGAAACAGCGTCAATTAATCATTATCAATGTATCAAAGGGCATTGCCCAATCCTAGAAACAAAAGAAACTACTCAGACATAGAGAAGAAGAAATCAGAAAACATGTTCTTAAACATCCAAACCCGTAATCCAAGAGAGAAGAGGGAAGAATGATGAAGATCAAGAGCCAAAACCTCCAATGTGCCTCCTCCAAAACCAAATTAGGACCCCCTAATTGTATTCAGAACATCTATTTATAACTTAGGATTTTAATTGGCTAAAAAGCCCCCAAAAAAATAAAAAATAAAACTTAAAAACTGATGCATACTGCGATCCACGGCCGTGGATCATTCCACGGGCTGGCCGTGGATCATTCCATGGCCAGGCCATGGATCATTCCACGGTCGTGGATCATTCCACGGCCAGGCCGTGGAACTCCCTGGAATCTCTATTTTCCTTCTTCAAGTTGTTGTTCGATCCATGGCCGTGGTTTAATCCACGGGCAGGCCGTGGATCCCTCTGGAATGGCCTTTTTGCACATTTTTGCTATCCATTAAGCTCCAACTTCAAACATGCAAGCATTCCATTCAATCCAAGGCCAATTCAACATTAATCCTACACAAGAACACCAAAAACACCGCAGTTATCCGAACTAAGGGAAAAATAAGCCAAAAAGGGAAACTAAAATGCCTAAATACTCAAGAATGCATGCAAAACAAGAACAAAACATGATGTTGTTTCACACACATCAATAGACCGGCGCTCCAAAATGGAATAAATTAATATGGCTCAGTCTCGAGTCACCTCAGAAAAGTTAGCGGATGGCAGAATCCGAGTGCTAATGAAGTGGTACTAAGCTCGAGCCTCTAGTGTCAGGTAGGTGCGTAGAAAGTACCTCGACCTGTTTGTCTGAATACTCATAGTCCAAACTACAGGTTGAGAGTCAGCCGTGCATATCCTAGCTGTGACCACATCCACGTCGATGCCCTCCACCGGCTCCCAATGACAGAGCTCAGTAAATTCACAAATCTCAGGGGCCGCAGGAGGCTAAGAGTTGCACGAATAGAAGCTATAGGGAATGAGACCGTGCACCCTCTAACTCTGACTATAGTAGCTCCTTCTCCCGAGTAGGCTAGGTTCGCATAGAATTCACGAACTAAAGGGAGGACAGTAGAGGACTCTGGGTGCTGAGCAAATGCACTCCAATTAAGATGGTTAATGAGCCTTTCTAACTCCGGGTGAATGGCTCTAGAAAAGGCGAAGCCGCACTCGAGAATGAGCAGTCTGGTTGTGAGAACATTGTATCTCTCGGCAGCATCTGCCGAGATAAACTTCCCCCTATCATAATTTGTAGGAGGGGGAGAAAGCTCTCTGTTCTGCCAACTAGATGACCCACGTTGAATAAACCTTCCCCTCTTGGGACCCATGATAACTTGAAAAAGAATTGCTAAAAGTCAGATTTAAACAATTGGAAGTATGAAACGCTTTTAAAAGAAAGCAATTCTGGAAAATCTGGGTTACAACACCACGACATTCAATACCAGCACCGCAACATTCAAATGTTCAACACAATGCCGCGACATTCATGTCAACGTCGCGACATTCATGACTGGTGTTGCAACGTTCAAAGCAGTTCATCATAATGTCACGACGCTAACCATCAACGTCACGATGCGCAAAAACCCAGTTACACAATCCTAACCAGATTAGTTGATTTTCAGGCATTCCAGGTAAAAATTAACACAAAAAGTAATAAAAACCTATAACTAACTAACTAACAACATTATTTATCATAAAAAAACAACAAAAATAGAAACAGAAACAAAAATAAACAACCTAAATAGAGAAAATATGCTAAAAATTTACAAGAAAACTTAAAACAAATATGCACATACCTTAATACAAGCAGGTGTAGACTGAAAAGGAGATTGAAAGGTAGAGAAAACAAAAAGTAACTAGAAAGAGAGAGAGAGAACAGAGGAAATATGAGAGAGAGAAGTTGTGGTGTGAGGAACTCCAAACATTGCAACATAAAACCCTATCAAACACTGCGCGCCGCGGCGTTAACATGCACATGTCACGGCGTTAATTAATTCCCTCCTAAATAAATTATTTAAATAATTACTATTTACTATTTACCTTTTCTACCTTTTTTTTATCCCGCAGGAACGCCGCGACGTTATGGTTTTATGCGTCGTAGCGCTTACCTCTCTGGATTTTGGCCCATAGCACCATCACGTCACGACACGTAACATATTATGCTGCGACATTAGGAGTCTACCTGCATAATTCTGCAGCAAATTGAGTTTTTACAGGACTCATGGCCAAAATAGGTCTCCAATACCTGTAAAACATGTCCAACAGGTCAAATAATAGTTTATATAACAAAAACTTAGTTAAACTACAAAATTAACATATTGACATATTAAAGACTTAAAACACCAAACATAAACATTTGGGTTCCCTCCCAAAAAAGGCCTTATTTATAGTGCTGACAGGACAGTGCAAATCTCAAGTTGGGGTTATTAAAGCGAGGGAAGTCTTCCCCCGATCTATCTCTCCTCCAAAATAAGGTTTTAGGCACTGGCCATTAACCTGAAAACTTGATGATCGATCCAGTGAAGCAATCTCCACAGCTCCATGGGGAAACACTTTTATTACCACAAAGGGCCCCGACCACCTCGATTTAAGTTTTCTTGGGAAGAGTTTGAGCCTAGAATCGTAAAAGAGGACTCGCCGGCCTTCTACAAACTTTTTATGCACAATCTTACGGTCATGCCAGAATTTGTCTTTTTTCTTATACAATTTTGCATTTTCATAGGCTTAGAGCCTAAATTCGTCCAGTTCATTAAGCTACAAGAGCCTTTTCTCCCCAACCGCTTGTAAATTAAAGTTGAGCTGCTTTAATTCCCAAAAAGCTTTATGCTCAAGCTCAACCGACAAATGGCATGCCTTCCCGAATACTAACTTGTAGGGAGACATACCAATGGGACCCTCGTAAGCGGTCCTGTAGGCCCACAGTGCGTCGTCTAGTTTCTTTGACCAATCCTTTCTGGTTGGACATACAGTTTTTTCCAGGATTTTCTTTATCTCGTGATTGGATACCTCCGCTTGCCCACTTGTCTGTGGGTGATACGCAGTGGCTATCCGATGCATCACTCCATACTTGGCTAGGAGGGCTTCAAAGTACTTGTTGCAAAAATATGACCCTCCGTCACTGATTATGGCCCTTAGTGTTCCAAATCTGGTGAAGATCTATTTTCTCATAAAGCTAATCACTACTTTTGAATCATTAGTAGGAAATGCACATGCCTCCACCCACTTAGGCACGTAGTCCACAGCCATAAGTATGTATTGATTCCCAAAGGAGGGAATAAAGGGGCCCATGAAGTCTATGCCCCATGCGTCAAAAATCTCTACCTCTAGAATAGAATTCAGGGGCATCTCATTCCTTCTTGAGATATTCCCCAATTTTTGGCATCGATCACACCTTTGCACATAGAAATACGCATCTTTGAAGAGTGATGACCAATAAAATCCAAATTGGAGTACCTTTGCAGCTGTCCTTTCACCACTGTAGTGTCCACCATATTGAGAATCATGACACTGGCTTAGAATCTCCTCGACTTCCTCCACAGGCACACACCTCCTCAACATATGGCCTGAGCACTGTATGAACAAAAATGGCTCATCCCAGATATAATGCCTGATATCATACAAGAATTTTTTCTTTTGGTGAGAGGTTAAATCAGGTGGCAGCACACTACCCACATTGTAGTTCACCATGTCAGCATACCATGGACATAATTGAGTGGTGGCTGCAAATAGCTGCTCATCAGGAAATGTTTCCCTGATTATGATTAGTTCAGCTTGGAAATCTTCATTTTTAAGTCTTGAAAGGTGGTCTACTACTTGATTTTCTACACCTTTCTTATCCCTGATCTGTAGATCAAACTCTTGTAAAACCAAAACCCACCTAATCAATCGTGGTTTCACATCCTTTTTGCTCGCTAAATACTTTATTGTTGAATGATCTATGTACACAATCATCTTGGTGCCCACCAAATATGCTCTGAACTTATCAATTGCGAAGACAACGACCAACAGCTTTTTTGTTGTTGTGTAGTTTAGCTGGGCATCATTGAGTGTTTTGCTTGCATAATAAATGGAGTGAAACACTTTGTCTTTTCTTTGTCCTAACACTGCACCCACAACATAGTTACTCGTATCACACATGAGCTCAAACGGCAAATCCTAATCTGGAGTGATTATAACTAGAGCTGAAACTAGTTTCTTTTTCAGTTCCTTAAATGCAACCTGACATGAATCATCAAAGGTGAACTGGATATTTTTCTCCAGAAGGTTGCAAAGAGGCTTGTCTATCTTTGAAAGTTCTTTAATAAACCTCCTGTAGAAACCCACATGGCCAAGAAAACTGCGGATTCCTTTTACTGAGTTTGGCGGAGGCAGCTTGTCAATCACTTCTATCTTTGCCTTGTCCATCTCTATCCCTTTTATAGAAACCTTATGGCCAAGAACAATACCTTCTTGGACCATAAAATGACACTTTTCCCAATTCAGGTTGAGGTTGGTCTCCTCACACCTTTTCAGCACGGTTGATAAGGTCTGTAAACAGTTATTGTAATCATCCCCAAATACCGAAAAGTCATCCATAAACACCTCTAGCCCATGTTCAATCATATTTGCAAAGATGGTCATCATGCAACGTTGAAAGGCTGCAGGGGCATTGCATAGCCCAAAAGGCATCCTTCTAAAAGCAAATGTACTATATGGAAAAGTAAATGTTATCTTTTCTTAGTCCTTCGGCGCTATGGCAATTTGGGTATATCCAGAATAACCATCCAAGAAGCAATAATAGGCCTTCCTTGCCAGTCTATCTAACATCTGATCAATGAAAGGAAGCGGGAAATGGTCTTTCCAGGTGGCTTTGTTTAATTTGTGGTAGTCCATGCACACCCTCCATCCAGTGACCTTTCGAGAGGGAATAAGCTCGTTATTTTCATTAGTGACCACCGTCATGTCACCTTTCTTTGGCACACATTAGATTGGTGATACCCAAGGGCTGTCAGAAATAGGATAAATAATGCCAGCATCCAGCCACTTGATTATCTCTTTCCTCACCACCTATTTCATAATTGGATTGAGCCTCCTTTGGTGTTCTACAACTCCACTTTGATTGTCCTCTAATAAGATGTTGTGCATACAGATGGAAGGGCTAATGCCTTGAATATTGGCAATAGTCCAACCGAGAACATGCTTGTATTTTTGAAGCACACGGAGAAGCTTCTCCTCTTGATCATCAGAGAGGGATGATGATATGATCACTGGCAGGGTAGATGTTGCTCCCAAATAAGCATACTGTAAATAATTTGGCAGAGGCTTTAACTCAAGCTTTGGAGGTTCCTCAATGGAAGGCTTAGAAATCTCTTTTGTTATGTCGACCTCCAAGGTTTCAAACTTTGGCAAATGATATTGCCTAGGAATCGCCTCCAAATGTTTGATGCAATCAGATATATCGTTTCTAGAATCTTCATCATCCTCAGTTGATGAAGTCAATGCTAAGGCAAAGGGGTCTTTAGAATTATTGGCTTGAAATGCATCGTTAATGATATTATCCAACAGACCAACATAAGAACACTATTCCTGATCTAGAGGAAACTTAATTGCTTTAAAAATGTTAAAAGTCACCTCTTGATCTTGAACTCTCATAGTCAATTCACCTTTTTGGACATCTATAAGTGCTCTTCCCGTAGCTAGAAACGGTCTGCCTAGGATCAATGGTACCCTTTGATCCTCTTCCATATCCAGAATAACAAAATATGCAGGGAATATGAATTTATCCACTTTCACTAGGACATCTTCCACTATTCCCTTCAGATATGTATATGAACGATCAGCCAACTGGAGGGTTACAGATGTGGGCTTGCATTCTCCCAAACCTAGCCTCTAAAATATGGATAGGGGCATAAGATTAATGTTGGCCCCCATATCACACAAGGCTTGACCTAAGAATTTGTCACCTATAGCACAAGGAATTGTAAAGCTTCCTAGATCCTTCAACTTTGGGGGACGCTTTTGTTGCAGGACAACACTGCATTCTTCAGATAATGCCACAGTTTCAAACTCGTATAGCTTACGTTTCTTGGATAGAATGTCCTTTATAAACTTAACATAGCTGGGCATCTATTCCAGTGCTTCTGCAAAAGAGATATTGATATGAAGTTTCTTGAAAACTTCAAAAATTTTCTTAAACTGCTCATCCATCTTGTGCTTGATTTGCCTGCTTAGAAAAGGCAAAGGATGTACATATGGCTTATTCACCACCTTCTTGTCTTCAGCCTTCTCGTGGTTATTTTTCGTATTCACTTCATTGTCTTTGGCCTTTTTGTGGACCTCTTCTTCCTTTTTCTAGCTTTTTTCTACCTCATCCTCCATCACCTTTGTCTTAGGATTTCCCTCAATGTCTTTCCCACTCCTAAGTGAGATGACCTTATAATGTTCATTAGAGGCTCCCTTTGGATTGTTAACTGTGTCAATTGGGAAGGTGCCAGGGGGCCTGTTATTGATAGCATTGGCTAATTGCCCCACTTGAGTTTCTAAAGCCCTCATAGAAGTTGATTGACTCTGTATCACTGAGTCATTCTTAGCCAAATGAGCGTCCGTCTTTGTCATGAAGGAATCAGTTTTCACCACTAACTGCATAAACATCTCTTCAAGATATGGTTTCTTTTCTTGAGCCGGTTGTCCAGATTGGGAAGGGAATCCAGGAGGATTATAAGGTCTCTCAGCTCCAAGTGCTGAGGAGGAAGCCCCTTGATTATCCCTCCACGAGAAGTTTGGATGGTTCCTCCATCTTGGATTATACTGGTTCATGTATGGGTTATTCTATTGTGATCGGTAGTTCCCCAAATAATATGCACTTTCAAAGGTGGAAGGGCACCTATCACTTGAATGATTGTCACCACATTTGTCACACAACACAAATGGGCTCTGTTGAGCTTGTTGTCCCATACTGTCCATTTTACTAGCCAATGCTACAACTTGAGCTGACAATGAGGTTATAGCATCTACTTCATGCACTGTAGTTACCCTTCGTGGTGTGTTTCTTGCTGATGGCCATTAATAGCTATTGGCAGCTAATTCCTTTAATAGTTAGAAGGCATCATCAAAGGATTAGCTTAACAAGGAGCCTCCAGCTGCTGCATCTACTATTGGGCGATGGTGAGGTAGCAAGCCCTTGTGAAACGAGTAAATTTGATACCAAGGTAGTATCTCATGATGTAGGCACCTTCTCAAAAGATCCTTGTACCGTTCTCATGCTTCATGTAGGGATTCTAATTCAGTCTGAGTGAATGATGTAATATCATTCACCATCTCTACAATCTTGGCAAGAAGGAAGTATTTGTTCAAAAACTTAGTGCATACCTCCCCCCAAGTTGTAATTAATCCCGCTAGATGAGAATGTAACCAACTTTTGGCTTTATCTGTTAAAGAGAAAGGGAAGAGCCTTAGGCGAATAGCATCCTCGGATACTTCATTGTGCCTAAACGTGTCACTAATCTCCAGGAAGTTTGAGAGATGCGCATTGGGATCTTCATTGGATAAGCCACCAAACTATACAGAAGTTTGAATCATTTGAATAATGGCTGGCTTTATCTCAAAGTTATTTTCCCGGATGGCAGGACGTCTAATGCTGGATTGCAGGTTATCCATTTGAGGACTAGCAAATTCCCTTAATAGTCTAGTGCGACCATCGTCCTCCAACTGGAGCATAGTGTTATCTTCTGCCATCTTATAATCAATCACCTGAAATAATTAAATAATAAAGATTTAAATTAATATGCAAGAAAAAAGAAAACTTGAATTAGAGTTACTTAAACTGATTGTTGATATTAGCTCTATTGAATTTAAACCGTAGTCCTCGGTAATGGCGCTAAAAACTTTGTCCACTCTTTTGCTTACCGTAAGTACACGGATAGCACTTATAATATAGCTAAGAGTCAAATATCGTTCCCACAGAGACTAATGTTAAAATCAGTGCAAAATATAAACCAAAAGCTTAAGAGTTTCTATCCAAGAGCATATAAATTGATATATAAGTATCTAAACTAATTAAAAGAACTTAAAAACTTTAAAATTGAATTAAAGGTGAGAATTAGAGAATAGGAATTCCTTTTTCACCTCCTACTTCAATTGATAACAAGTAATCCTTATGAGCAATATAAGCGAAATGATTAGGTTAGCTTGAGAATCTAAATTAGTTAAAAGTCTATGTCTAGGTCAATTAACGATGCTTCAGTTACCTAATTCACTATGTTTCCATGAGAATTAGAGTAAATCTACTCATTAAGATCTATTCCCAATAGTTGCTATACATGACCAATAGGTATATTTCTATCCTATTAATGAATCATCTCACCCAAACCAATTGAATGAAATAGAACATGCATCCATCATACATATGATCTCAAATCCAAATTCTTATGTCTAGGTTCATTAGATTTTAACAAATCAATCAAAAGTTGATCAAACAATCAAAAGCATTAAGCACTATATAATTAAACAAAACCATATCTGTGAATGCTTATGTCCTTAAAGCATATCAAATGATTTTTGATGATAACAAAGTCAAAGATAAAGATCAAGTGCAAAAGAAAAGATCAAGATCAAAGAAAGAAGTCAAGAGGTTTATTTAGTCATAAGACTTAGAACATTAATGTTAAATGCTCTCAAGATTTCTCAAATGGCTTTTCAATATATTATTTCAAAAATAAGTGGGAAAATTTCAAAGCTAAATATGTTTGTCAAAGAAACTTGAGTTTCAATCTTAAATTTTACACTCATAAAAGGATTTATGTTTAATCAAATATCTTGAAGTGTTAGAAATGGCTTACAAACTTTATTGGACTTGAAAAATGTGTTCAAATGCCAATGTAATCGATTACATGATGTTTGTAATCGATTACACAGCAAACAGAAGCCTTGTAATCGATTACATGAGCATTGTAATCGATTACAAGCAAGTCAGAGGCCTTGTAATCGATTACACCAAGTTGGTAATCGATTACAATGTGCCCAGAAATGGAAGAACACGTTCAAGGAGTTATGTAATCGATTACATGGATATTGTAATCGATTACACAGCAAGTCAGAAGTCATGTAATCGATTACATAGATATTGTAATCGATTACAAGGCAAGTCAGAAGCCATGTAATCAATTACATCAATAATGTAATCGATTACACAGAGCCCAGAAAGCCAAGAACACGTTGGAACAACAATGTAATCGATTACATTTGTTGTGTAATCGATTACAAGCAACCTGACAGTGTCCAACGGCTATATTAATGGCATTTAATGCTTGGGCAAAAGTCCCCAACGGCTCCATTTATTACAAAACTTATAAATACCAATGTTGGGACTTCATTAGAGGTTGACCTTGAACCAAAAACTGATTGCCAATACTTCAAAACGTGATTTAATCCTCAAATCCATTCTTGCTCTGTTTTTGTGAAAAACTTGACTTATTCTTTGAGAGCATATTAGAGTTTCAATTTCTAATCATCTACTCTTGTGAGAGTTTCATTCTATCAATCTATATTGCTTTGTAAAGAGAGTGAGACATCCCTCCAAAAGTGTAAAGGGTGGGGCATCCCTTAGTTAAAGAGACTCAAGCTCTAAGGGTGAGGTATCCTAAAGTGTTAAGTGCTCAAGGTTGTACAGGTTGTCAAACACCTATTGAAGCTTGAAGATACAGTGGAAAATCTCTAGCGGTTGCTTGAGGACTGGACGTAGATCACAAGTGGATTAGTGATCGAACCAGGATAAATCATTGTGTTTGTTTTCTCTAAACCCTTCTCTTTACATTGAGTACTGTTTTATTGAATTGCTTGAATATTATTCCCTTTGGCTATTGCATTTATAAGTAAAAGTGTTTATCTCATTTATTCAATCATCTCTAATCATCAAATAGTTTCAACGAAAATTATTTATCAAATGATTTGCGAAAGATTTGTGAACTTGCTTTACATACTCAATTCACCCCCCTCTTCAGTATTGAGGTCACTTGGTAACAAGTGGTATCAAAGCTAGACTCTTGTATAAAGAGCTTAGCAGCTTTAAGAGAAGTGATGGCTTCAAATGATTTTTCAAATGAAGGTTCTTCTATAAACAGACCTCCTTATTTCAATGGGGATGGTTATGACTATTGGAAAGAAAGGATGAAAATTTTCATTGAAGCTATTGACTTAGATGTGTGGGACGCTGTTGAAAATGGTGCTTTTGTTCCCACACAAACTAAAGATGGTGTGAAAATTAATACACCTAGAAATAAATGGACCGATGATGATAAAAAGAAGGTTCAATACAATCTGAAAGCCAAGAACATCATCACCACATCCTTGGGATATGATGAATTCTTTAGGGTATCAAATTGTAAGACCGCAAAAGAAATATGAGATACCCTACAAGTAACTCATGAAGGTACTAGTGAGGTAAAGCGATCTCGAATAAATACTCTTACTCATGAATACGAATAGTTTAGAATGAACCAAGGTGAGAGTATTCAAGATATGCAAAAGAGATTTACTCATATTGTTAATCATCTTATCTCATTGGGAAATACATTTCCTAATGAGGATCTTATTAACAAAGTCTTGAGATGTTTAAGCAAGAATTGGCAACCCAAAGTAACGGCTATTACGGAATCAAGATATTTATTAACAATGTCTCTAGCCACCTTATTTGGGAAGCTTCAAGAACATGAGTTGGAACTAAATAGGCTCAATTAAAATGAAGAGCATGATAAAAAGAAGAAGGGAATTGCACTCAAAGCCACCTCTTCTATAATTGAAGATGATGATGAAGATGGTGAAGAGGATGCAGAAAATGTTGAGCTAAGCGAGGAGAATCTTAGTCTCCTTGTGAGAAAGTTTGGAAGATTCCTAAAGAAAAAGGGATTTCAAAGAATACCACCCTTTCCTCAAAAGAAAGTATATCACAAAGGAGAAGGACCCTCTACTCCTCCAAAATGCTATGAATGTGGAAAACCGAGGCACATGAAAATAGAGTTTCTTATGTATCTCAAGAAGATGGAGAAGTTTGAGAGAAGACCTTCCAAAGAGAAGAAAGGAATGAGAGCATATATAGCATGGGAGGACAATGACTTAAGCTCTTCCGATAATTCAGAGAATGAAGAAACCCATCTTTGTCTCATGGCTCAAGGAGAAGAAAGTGAAGAGAGCGACACTAAGGTAACTTCTTCTAACTTAGAATCTCCACCTTCTTATGATGAATTGCAAGATGTCTTTCAAGAATTGCATGATGAATCTTTGAGACTCACAAAAATGGTTTTATCTTCTAACAAAACAATCTCCTTATTAGTAAACAAAGTTTCTATTTTAAGTAAGGAGATAAATGAGCTTAAGATTGAAAATGAGACCTTAGGACTCATTGATGCTAATTCATTATGCATGACTTATTCCTCACATGATAATATATCTATATCATTACTTTATTCATCATGCAAAGCTTTTGAAAAAGAAATTGAAGATTTGAACAATACTCTTGCAAAATTCACTTTTGGAATAGACAACTTGAATGTGTTGTTAGGGAAACAAAAATGTGTTTTTCAAAAAGTCAGTTTGGGATTTAATCCAAATAACCATCAAAAGTCTTATAAGAATTTCTTTGTTTCCTAAAAAAATTCAAGTAGCCCCTTTGTCAAATATTTTCATTGTGGTAAGAAAGGGCATAGTGCATCCACTTGCAATGTTAGAAAGAACATAAACACCAAGGTTGGAATCAAAAGGGTTTGGGTTCCTAAAGGCACCATGCCTAACTCTAATACACAAGGACCCAAAACAATTTGGGTACCAAAGGTTAAATTTTGAATGTGTGTTGTAGGTGTGCTTGAAGACCAAGAGCTCAAGTTGGTATCTTGATAGTGGTTGCTCCAAGCGCATGACCGGTGATGGCTCCAAGTTCTCCTCCCTTACCCACAAGAAACATGACCATGTCACATATGGTGATAACAACAAAGGGAAGATTCTTGGAATTGGCAAAGTTGGTAAGATCCCTTATTCATCTACTAATAATGTTTTGCTTGTTGAAGGACTTAAAAATAATTTGCTTAGCATTAGTGAATTATGTGATAAAGGTAATAGAGTTATATTTGATTCTTCTTGTTGCATAATTGAGGGAAAGGATGATAAGCAAGTTAAGTTTGTTGGTCATAAGGTCAATAATATATATATGATTAGTCTTGATAATATTTCCTCAAATGATGCTAAATGCTTTATGAGTAAAGAAAATGATTCATGATTATGGCATAGAAGAATTGCTCACATTCACATGGATCACTTAAATAAATTGGTTTCTAAGGAACTAGTAATTGGTCTTCCAAAGCTCAAATTTGAAAAAGACAAACTTTGTGATGCATGTCAAAAGGGAAAACAAATAAAAGTCTCTTTTAAAGCTAAAAACATAGTTTCAACTTCTAGACCTTTACAACTTTTGCACATGGATCTTTTTGGTCCTTCTAGAACTATGAGTTTTGGTGGGAATTACTATGCATTGGTGATTGTGGATGATTTTTCTAAGTTTACATGGACATTATTCTTAGCCCACAAAAATAATGCTTTTTAATCATTTAAAAAGCTTGTCAAAGTTATCCAAAACGAAAAAGGTTTTTGTATTGCATCCATAAGAAGTGACCATGGTGGTGAATTTGAAAACTATGAATTTGAAACTTTTTTGTGATGAACATGGCATTGAGCATAATTTTTCTGCCCCTAGAACACCACAACAAAATGGTGTTGTAGAAAAGAAAAATTGATCTTTAGAGGAAATGGCAAGAACTATGCTCAATGAGGCCAACCTTCCTAAGTACTTTTGGGCGGATGCGGTTAACACCGCTTGTTATGTTATGAATAGAGCCCTAATAAGGTCAATTTTAAAGAAAACCCCATATGAATTATACAAAGGAAGGAAGTCAAATGTGTCACATTTTCATATCTTTGGATATAAATGTTTTGTTTAGAATAATGGAAAGGATAACTTTTTAGGGAAGTTTAATGCAAAATCTGATGAGGGAATATTCATTAGCTATTCTATATATAGTAAGTCCTTTAGGGTCTATAATAAACAAACTATGACCATAGAAGAGTCTATACATGTTGCATTTGATGAAACTAACCCAAATGAGCTAAGAAAGGAGCTTGTTAATGATGTTGCAGAAATCTTGGCAAGGACGCACTTAGAAAATCAAGAGAAAGAATCCAAGAAGTAAGAAGAGAGACTCCTTGATCACTCATGGCAAAAGGATTCAGAAATCATGGATCTACCCAAGGAATGGAGGACATCAAGATATCACCCTCTCGACAAGGTGATAGGTGATGTATCAAAAGGGGTAATCACTCAAAACTCACTTAGAGATGCATATAATCATTTGGCTTTTGTCTCTCAAGTTGAACCTAAAGACATAAATGAGGCCATTAATGATGAACATTGGATCTTGGCCATGCAAGAAGAACTAAACCAATTTGAGAGAAATCAAGTTTGGGAATTAGTTCCAAGGCCCAATGATCATCCTATAATTGGCACCAAATGGGTTTTTAGGAACAAACTTGATGAAATGGGCTTAATAATAAGAAACAAAGCTAGGCTTGTAGATAAGGGCTATAATCAAGAAGAAAGCATAAATTATGAAGAAACTTATGCTCCCGTAGCTAGATTAGAGGCCATTAGAATGTTACTTGTATATGCTTGCATCATGGATTTCAAACTCTATCAAATGGATGTCAAAAGTGTCTTTTTAAATGGTTTTATACAAGAAGAGGTGTATGTGGAACAACCTCCTGGTTTTGAGGATTTTGAATTGTCCAACCATGTTTTTAAACTGAAAAAGGCCTTGTATGGCTTGAAACAAGCTCCTAGAGCTTGGTATGAAAGGTTGAGCAAATTCCTTTTGGAAAAAGGTTTCTCTAGAGGCAAAGTTGATACTACCCTTTTCATAAAACATAAAATGCATGACATCCTTCTAGTTCAAATCTATGTTGATGACATTATATTTGGAGCTACTAACAACTCTCTTTGTAAAGAATTTTTAAATATTATGCAAAGTGAGTTTGAGATGTCCATGATGGGTGAGCTCAACTTCTTCCTTGGTCTCCAAATCAAGCAAACAAGAGAAGGAACTTTCATAAGTCAATCCAAGTATTGCAAGGAGCTGCTCAAGAAGTTTGGAATGGACAATACCAAGCCTATCGCTACTCCTATGGGCACCTCTTGCTATTTGGACAAGGATGAAGGAGGTAAATCAGTAGAAATTACAAAATATAGAGGTATGATTGGTTCACTCCTTTATCTCACTGCAAGTAGGCCTGATATAATGTTTAGTGTATGCATGTGTGCTAAATATCAAGCTAATCCTAAAGAATCACACCTAAGTGCTGTTAAAAGAACACTGAAATATCTAATAGGCACATCACAAATGGGTTTATGGTACCCTAAGGGTGCCTCATATAGCCTTATTGGGTATTCCGATTCTGATTTTGCTGGATGCAAAATGGATAGGAAGAGCTCTAGTGGGACATGCCACTTGCTTGGAAGCTCACTAGTTTCTTAGCATAGCAAGAAACAAAATAGTGTGGCATTGTCTACAGCTGAAGCTGAATATGTTATAGCTGGGAGTTATTATGCTCAAATCCTTTGGATGAAACAACAACTCTTGGACTATGGTCTTGAGCTTGATCACATCCCCATAAGATGTGATAATACTAGTGCAATTAATTTGTCCAAAAATCCCATTTTGCATTCTAGGACTAAACATATTGAAATAAGACATCATTTCATTAGAGACCATGTTCAAAAGGGTGATTGTATGCTTGAATTTGTAGAAACTACTAAGCAACCAGCTGACATCTTCACTAAGTCCTTAGCAAAAGAATCATTTTTCTATATAAGAAATGAACTTGGTATTTTGGATCAATCATGCATAAATTGACTTTTTGCTGCATAATCCTAAAATCAAATCATGTTGCTTTCTGCATAATCATGCCATTTTGCTGCATAATCTCTGAGTTTTTAATCATATTTGAATCCAATACTGACTTGAGCGTCGGAGATTTCTCCTAAGTTGTTTTGCAGGTGCTCCCTCATGTCAAAAAACTCCCAAGCAACTCAACAACCTCACAATTTCACCAAAAAGGGTGTACTTCTTAGTAAAATTTGTATTTTTGCACAATTATGTGATTTGAATCATAATATGATTAGATTATATGCTTGCATGATGATTTGAATTGATTTAAGATGCTCAGGAACTGATTTGAATGGTTTAAAATTGATTCTATGCTGTTTGGAATGCAAAATCTGAGTTAAAGTGTGCTGGTAATCAATTACAATGCCTTTGTAATCGATTACAAAGGTTCTGTCAAGCATGTAATTGATTACACAATTTTTGTAATCGATTATAATTAACTCAGAACTCAGGTAATCGATTACACCAACCATGTAATCGATTACAAGGTTCCCCAGAAGCATGGTAATCGATTACACTAAAAATGTAATCGATTACATGAGAACCAGAAGGCTTGTAATCGATTACACAGGGTTTTTAAAAGGTTTTCTGACGCGCGCAAGGCTCGTTTATCAAAAACCGTTCATCTTCTTCATTCTCCTCCTCTGCTCCCACGCAAACCTAGCCTCCCAATCTCCCTTTTCTCACTCAAATCTCACTCAAATCCCTCTATTTCACCTCCTTCTCACTCGAAAATCCCCTCTCTGCACAGTTTTTCTCTCAATTCCATCACATTCCACCACCAAAATCTCCCCATCACCTCTCACGAACACTTTCTCCTTTTCTGCCCTAATCTGTCCCTCTCTCATCTCCAAACAGTTTCCCCTCATCCCACTCTCTTCTTTCTTATCAAATGGCTGAATCCTCTCATCGTTCAAAGTGCCCAAGAACAGGGGTTGCCATTGGAGGGTCCTTAGGTGGAGCTTCACGCAACATTTTTGGCCTGGACCTCACTCGCCATTTCTCCACCGTGAAGAAAGCTGAGTTGTTCAGAAAAAACTTCCAGCTGCGCAAGATAATATCCCCCAGGTATCTTCCCATCACCTTCTGTGAGAATGAACCCCTGGAGAGTTTTAGAACCATTGAAAACTTAGGATTGCTGGGTTTCCTTAGTATTGAAAAGGCCATCAATCCAAACTTAGTGAGAGTTTTTTATGCAAATCTGAAGTATGAAGATGATTGCTTAATCTCTGAGGTGAAGAAGCAACAGATCAAGATAACTATGGCTGAATGGTATAGGCTGACCAAACTTACTCCTGATGGAGCAAACTTCTGTGGAAATACAAACATTTGGGGTCATGAATTTGAGCATAAGGTTGCTCTTCTTTCACTGATAAGGACAAGATACTACCCCCCAAGTGATCCCAAAAAGAGAATCATGGCCACTAGCCTAACCATGGAGAACAGGGTACTCCACTATCTTTTGGTCAGGGGGTTGATTCCCAGGGGAGGGAATTACTCTCAGGTTCTCAAGGATGACGTGGTGTCTGTATGGGCAATGACCACTGGAAGGCCAATCAATTGGGGTTTCTACATCATCGAGCATATGCTGGACGTAAAGAAAAAGAAAAACTCTGCTCTACCATTTGCTATCTGGTGACAAAGAATCCTGGAGCACTGTCGCATTTCCTTGGCTGAGGAATCCAAGGATACCAGCTCAAAAGGACCACAATCCATCGGCTTGCATACCTTGAAGAAGCTTCAACTCTACAAAGTCGATGATAGGTGGCACTACATTGCCCATGGTAGCTTTGGGCATATTCATCATGATCCGGATAGTGATGATGATGAAGAGGCTCAGCATCCTGCCACTGCTCTTGCTCCTGCTCCTACTTAAGCTACAGCCACACTAGACCTCCTGCTCCAAAAAATGCGAAACTTGAGCGCTACTGTGGACACATGCATGGATCGCATTGAGCAGAAGGTAGATCACCTTGAGCTGAGGATGGACTACTCAGATTAAGAGCTTGCCTCCATTCGATCCCTCCTGGCAGGACCTCATTTTCCTCTAAGTGCTGCTGCTGCACCTCCCACATCCTCTGCCTCTCCTGTTCCCCTGTCCTTTGCTGGTCCATCGGGCATCCCTGCTGATGATGAGGAGCTCTTTGGCTCTGAGGACGATCTTGAGCCTGGCGATGATAATGTTGATCTAGGAGACATCGCTGCAGATCCGGACAGTGACAGCGAGGCTACTGATAGTGATCATGGCTCATTGCCCTGATGTTTTCATTGTTGTTTTCTTATGACTACATTGTACATTTTCTTTTTGGCTCACTTATATAACATTGGTATACGTCTTTGGTGGTTATTGGTTATTGGCTATGATGGGTTACATTGTATATATTTTTTATGAGATATGAACTTGAATCAGCTTTGATTATATTCTCTTAATGTTTGGTTTTTGAATATTGGTTACATTGAATAATTTCTTGATCTGAATTTACTGGCTTCGTTATATTCTCTTTGAATTTCTTGTTTTGGCAATACTTAGGAAATCATGAAATACAGCTGAAATATTGTCCATTTTTTTTCTCTTAAATGCTTATGTCTTTTTGATAATGCCAACGGGGGAGAGAATAGTGAAAAATGAAATCTAATTAATGTTGCATATACATGGGGGAGTTTTTTTTAAGCTAAATCTTATTCTATATCATGCATAAACTCCGGGGGAGCGTTGCGCCTAAATCTTTGTTATATACAAATGCAAAAACTCTCTCTTTTTCCTATGATCAGTTTGTCATCATCAAAAAGGGAGAGAATGTGAATGCTTATGTCCTTAAAGCATGTCAAATGGTTTTTGATGATAACAAAGTCAAAGATGAAGATCAAGTGCAAAAGAAAAGATCAAGATCAAAGAAAGAAATCAAGAGGTTTATTTAGTCATAAGACTTAGAACATTAATGTTAAATGTTCTCAAGATTTCTCAAATGATTTTTCAATATATCATTTCAAAAATAAGTGGGAAAATTTCAAAGCTAAATATGTTTGTCAAAGAAACTTGAGTTTCAATCTTAAATTTCACACTCATAAAAGGATTTATGTTTAATTAAATGTCTTGAAGTGTTAGAAATGGCTTACAAGCCTTATTGGACTTGAAAAATGTGTTCAAAGGCCAATGTAATCGATTACATTATATTTGTAATCGATTACACAGCAAACAGAGGCCTTGTAATCGATTACACCAAGTTGGTAATCAATTACAATGTGCCCATAAAGGGAAGAACACATTCAAGGATTTATGTAATCGATTACATTGATATTGTAATCGATTACACAGCAAGTCAGAAGTCATGTAATCGATTACATGAATATTGTAATCGATTACAAAGCAAGTCAGAAGCCATGTAATCGATTACATCAATAATGTAATCGATTACATTTGTCGTGTAATCGATTACAAGCAACCTGACAGTGTCCAACAGCTATATTAATGGCATTTAATACTTGGGCAAAAGTCCCCAACGACTCCATTTATTACAAAACTTATAAATACTAATGTTGGGACTTCATTAGAGGTTGACCTTGAACCAAAAACTGATTGCCAATACTTCAAAACGTGATTTAATCCTCAAATCCATTCTTGCTCTATTTTTGTGAAAAACTTGAGTTATTCTTTGAGAGCATATTAGAGCTTCAATTTGTAATCATCTACTCTTGTGAGAGTTTCATTCCATCAATCTATATTGCTTTGTAAAGAGGGTGAGGCATCCCTCCAAAAGTGTAAAGGGTGAGGCAACCCTTAGTTGAAGAGACTCAAGCTCCAAGGGTGAGGTATCCCAAAGTGTTGAGTGCTCAAGGTTGTAAAGGTTGTTAAGCACCTATTGAGCTTGAAGATATAGTGGAAAATCTCTAGCGGTTGCTTGAGGACTGAACGTAGATCACAAGTGGATTGGTGATCGAACCAGGATAAATCATTGTGTTTATTTTCTCTAAACCCTTCTCTTTACATTGAGCACTGTTTTATTGAATTGCTTGAATATTGTTCCCTTTGGCTATTGCATTTATAAGTAAAAGTATTTATCTCATTTATCCAATCATCTCTAATCATCAAATAGCTTCAACAAAAATTGTTTATCAAACAATTTGCGAAATATTTACGAACTTGCTTTACATACTCAATTCACCCCCCCTCTTGAGTATTGAGGCCACTTGGTAATAATATCATGTATATAAACTCAAAGGATTACAATATACCATACTCATAGGAGGATCTAAAGAAAACCCTACTACACAACTTAGCCAGCCATGAACCATGAAAATATAGCAAAATACATCATGTTCATGAGAAGGAAAATGAGAAAGGAGAAGAGAAAGCTCAAGGGTGATGATCCTTCAAGCTCCAATCCTCCTCCAAGGTGAAGAAAGCCCTCAATCTTGGTTACTTCTACTTCCTTTATGTCTAAAATATAAAACCTTAGCAGCTGCTCTCTAAAAACATAAAAAACTCTCATGCAAAATAGATACAATAGTATTTATAGGCTAAATAAAATAGAATCACGCCGCAACGTTATACACACCACGTCGCGACGCGTATACAATTAGATCACAGACACCTGAGGTGTCCACTCTCAATGTCACGGCACTTTAGCCTCGGATTTCATGTTCTGGAACAGGGGATCCACCACGTTGCGGCGTTATAGGCATGACGCCGCGACGTTGCTTGCTGATCTTCAATTTTTCCTTTCTCTTGGGCTTCCTAGTTTAAAGCTACTCCAAGTTCTTCATTTTAAAGCTTTATTTGAGTCCTACCTATCATAGAGAAAGTACCACTTTAATAGCTCATGCAAATGTACCCAATTCATTAAGGTTTAGGAAGTATTTGCTAAAAATCATAATGGAAGCCATCAAAATGAAATCAGACGAATATGATGCTAAAATCTTCCATTCATGCATACAGACAAGGACTAAGCAATCAATATAACCCAGATATAGGGCACAAATAACTACACTTTGTGAAGTTATCACATAGCTTGAGTTCTAGACATCTAAAAATTATGAAAATTACTTTTAGGAAAGCTGAGAGAAAGCTCTATAACTTTGAGGAGATCTTGAATGCTAAATCGGATGTCTAGTGGGTCAGATTAGACCACAAAGTTAGAACAGAGAAGTTATCGCTGGAATCTGGATGATGTGCAAATATTGGGCCCTAATTCTGGTTGTAGGTGTCATTTGGAGCTAAAACTAGTGTCATTTGAAAGCTAAAAAGACATAGATCTTAAATTCTTATGAAGATCACTTATTAAAATTGTGACATTTTGATAGTGTTTTCACCTTTTGAATTCAGCTAACGGGTTCAAAGAGTTGTTAAGAATGTTTTAAGCATCACTTTCTCATCTTAAGCACAAATTATGCAAATTAGGTATCCAATTAAAGTTAAGAGGAAGATGATTAACTCTAAGTTGTGGCAGCAACAGTAGCAGTCACCACAAAGTAGTTATTTAAGCAATAGCAACCACCATGAAATAAACCCTGAATTTTCTCTCTTCATTTTCCCTCTTGCTCTCCTCCCCCATCTTCTCTCTTCTTATTCTCTTTTACATTTATGCTCTTTTACATTCTGTACTTTTACTTTTTATTTTGTGCTCTCCATTCATGGAGAGTTAAAACTTTGTAATCAATCCTAAGGATTGAAACAATCTTGTTGTTTAATTTTGAGACATTATGATGAATGTTTACATTCTTCTTGTTAATCAAATTTCTCTCCTCCTTCTCTTGATTATGCTGCATCTTCACTAAGTGCTTAAATAAGTTTGGGTGTTCATGTGACAGTGGCTTAACTATCGTGTGTTTGTAGAAAAAAGATAGTTCATCAAAGGTGTTTGATGTATCTAGCTTGAATTCTGGAATAAGGTTGATTTAGGGTTAAATGGATGATCATATTGAATGACCATTTGCACGATACGAGACCAAATTGATAAAAATAAAAGGTAGGAGACCAAATTAAAAAGGAAATAAAAATAAAAGACCAAAAAAAAATTTTTCTTTTGGTATTGCAATCAAGTGATGTTCGAGTCAGTTTGTGCGCATCTCGACTAATGCACCTCCCCGATCCGATCAAAGTCAGGTCATCTACGCCTAGATTAGGAGATTCATAAGGATATTCCCTGTAGCCCAACCTCAATACCAAAGATAAAACATAATAAGTTTAATTATTTTATAAAACTAAAAGTTAATATAAATAAAATGTTTACATGTTAATTTTTCTAGTACATAAATTTATAAGATAATTTTATAAGATATAATAATTTATATAGTATATTTCAACGATGGATGTAGTATCTTTTCTAAATTAAGTATGCTATATTCATATTATTTTTAAAAATTACGTATACTATATCCATATTACGTATAAAGTATCCATATTATTTTGTTAAACTAAGAAGTTGACATATCCATATTATAATTAAGTATTATATATTACATATGTGTTAAAATTATTATAATTTTATTAATATAAAATGTTGAATGAAGAACCTTTTTAAATGTTTAAGATTTAAAAATTGAATTAAAATATTAAAAATTGCAATGTTTAATGAATATTATAGACTCAAATTTTTACTTATGTATTCTTTTATAATTAATAATTAGAGTCAATAATAAAAATTTCTCTCCATTAAAGTTATATTTCTTTATTTTCTCTCCTTATTAATGTTAAAGTTTATTATTCTCTTTTTTTTTTATTAAAATTGATAATCTTAAGTTACTAAAATATCCTTAAAACTAATTATTTTGTAAAGAAGAATTTGAGTCTTTGTCCAAAATAAACTGTGGAGGTTGTATGCAGGTTAGCAATCCCTTATATAGAGAGAATTTTATTAACATGTGCCTTTAAATAATCAAAAATAAAATTTATTAAATGAAAATTACAAATATTTAATATCTTAGAAATCTAAAAATTATTTAATGATTTATTCTTTAAATAATTTGGATAAATAATACATACTATTTTGATTTCTTAACATGTACTCTAAAGACACATGTTAACAAAATCCATATAAATTAATTCCATGTTGTAAACAGCGAAAAGAAAAACTTCTTGAGATAAAACAGTGTTAGCTAGAAATAATCGTTTATGCAATGATGGGCCTTCATTCATTGGATCCACTTCAAAAGGTACTCCACAACCTAAGCCCACAACTAAAAGCCTACGTCCCCAGGTTGCAAAACTGATTGAGAATAGCTGCAACTCTACGGAGGCTCCCCAACCCCTTTTACGTGCCTCAACTATTCAACTAAATTTGGTGAAAGATGTTGGTGCTGGTGTGTGTACAACCATGAACATCAAATTAGTATCGCCCAACCATCGCCAACTCCTTGATGCACCTGATCCCAACCCACCAGATCCAGGAGCGCCGGGTAATGGAAGTATTAGAGGGGAACCTATGGACTCGGCAATATAACATGTAGATGTTGTTCTAGAAACTCAATTACATATTACTGGAGAGAATGGTAATGTCATCGATGCTTAACGAGTGGTGAGTGAATGCAAGCAGATGGACAATGGACAATGCTCTATGCTGTGTTTCGTTTTCTTCCCTAGCTATTAATATAATCAAAATCAGTGATTGTAACATAATATCTTGGAATGTTTGAGGGGCTGTAAACGTTAGAGCAAAACACCATGTAAGGAGTATGGTACGAGGGGTAAGTACATGCAAAAGATACTCCGATGCTTAATTTAGACCATGTATAGTGAGGACAATCTGTATATTAGAGAAGATGTATATCTTTTAAACTTGGCACGACATTTATAAGAGCATTTTAGAATTAGTGTAATCTATATTAAATGCAGTTATTTAGGATTAGTATCCGTTAGAGATTATAATTTATTTTAATTAATTTTTTTATTTATGTGGGATAATTAGTGTATATATCCATTAAGGATACTTTGAAAGGTTAATTAATTCCTAGGCACTAAATAGCTTATCCATACCTATCCCTTATATTGTTCATGATTCCATTATAAAATTTCCTATCCTGTTCTTAGGTACTTGCCAGGATTGTTGGCATTGGAAGGTTAATTATTCTGGTGAATGTTCAGCTACTAGCGCTTACTTTTGGTTACTCCACAGACATCTTGATTAGGATAACTCAATTTGTTGGTCTTGGGTTTGGAGAGTGGTGGCTCCTAGGAAAGTCAGGATTTTTGTATGGCTTATTCTCCATAATGTTCTCTCTTCAAATGAGCTTCATTGTAATAGAGGTTTGTCAAACTCAGCTAGTTGTGGTCATTGTTCTCATGCAATGGAGGACACTCCTAATTGTCTTCGGGACGACCCCGACTCCAGGGAATTATGGTTCAGGATGGGCTTTGGGAATTATCATAATTTCTTCACTCAAGACCTCCAAACCTAGATTACCATGAATACAAAAACAACCATAACAATATGTTTCTTGCTTCCATTTGGTAGGCATAGCATTGCTGAAATAATTTAATTCTAGATGATGATCATTGGAGCATTGATCTAGTGGTATGTAAAATGTGAAGTTCACATCCTATACCAGGATAATAGGTTGTTTACTGCAAGTGGAGAGTAGAAGGACAAGTGTTTGTGAGGTTCATTGGGTGAAATCTCCTTCTGGAACTGTCAAGTTAAATGTTGATGGAAATTGTTTCCATTATACGCTCCAAAGCCTTTCAGAAGTTATAAGGACTTGCTAAAGTTCCTTAATACTTTTTGAGTTTTGATGATCAACAAACGCGTATTTAGATTCATGTATTTCTAATGATTTATCTTAAGTGTGTCAAAGTACAAAAAAGAGAATTCCTAGAACTTGTTCCGTCTATCAAGAAAATTCTTATCAAGTCCTGTCTTGGGAAAACAAGAATCACAAGTAACTTCAGAAATTTTTGAAAGACTACTTTGGCTAAATGAATTTCCAAGACATACTCAACACTCAAAAGTGAAAGGATCATTGAAGATTTCGAAGAACACTCCTTGTGTTTGTTGTTGAATGTCTTCAAGTATTAAACCTAAAGAGAAGCAACTCAAAAGAATGCTAAGTCAAAGGAAAGAAATTCTAAAACCTTCCAGTTCAAAAGATAACTTTAGAAGAAAATCTAGTTCAGAAGTATCGGAACTCAAAAAACATTAGAATACTCACAACTTCTTACTATCATTGGAAAGTACAAAATATTTAAGCTAAAGTTGTCTAACCACAAAAGGACAAGAAAATGGTAATAGTCCTTTCAATAGATTATGTAACACCCCTCCATTTAGTAACCACGGCACAATCGTCATTATACTACGAATACTAAATTTTTGGCGTGCTACAACTCAAATAACAAGTTTCTAAATTTAATCATTGTGCATATAAAGAAAATATGAGCCACAAATGAATAGATATATCCACCGCACCGATGGGGGAAACTTCGAGGAGATGGAAAGCGAGTACATGGAACATTACAAGAGAACCACCGGCCACAAGGCTTGGCACCTTGGCCCAGCCTCTCGGCTTCATAGATCTAATCAATAAAAAGTTGAGAGGGGACACGATAGTGTGATGAGCAAGCACCAGTGCCTGACTTGGCTCAACTCCAAGGAACCCAACTCTGTAGTTTACATTTGCTTCTGGAGCCCCAGCCGTTTCCCCAATCACTAGCTCTATGAGATCGCTTGCAGTATCGAAGCCTTCGACCACCACTTCATCTGGGTGGTACTGGAGAAAACGGTAGAGATGACAGAGATGGAAAGCGAGTACGTGGAGATGGAAAGCTAGTCAAGGGCAACTCCTCCACGCTTTCCATCAAGGGACAACAAGGGATAGTCAAGATATTGTAGTAAGGGCAAATGTAGGTGGAAGTCAAGCTACTCAAGGTGAAACAGAGGCTTTGATTGCAACTAATGCAAGACAAGGTAGAACAAGGGCTTCAGTTGCCACTAATGTTAGTCAAGATGTAGCTCAAACTTCAATTCTAACAAGTACAAGTCAGAGTGGGAGGAAAAAGCTTCAACTTAAGAGGAAACGGCAAGGAGGCAGCGCAATAGCTTGAAGGACAAGGATTCTAGTTTTGTTTGGATACTAGATAGTGCATAGGTATTTTTGTTATTGGACAAATTTTGGAGATTGTGGAAGTACATATTTTGGACATAGTGGCAGTACATAGTTGGGATATAGAGGCAATATATAGTTAGGAAAATTGGTGTTTTAGATATAGGATGTACTTGATAGTTTGTTTTTTAGGATGCTGTCATGTAAATTACACGGTGGTAAATTTTCACATTTTGGGTATATGATGTACTTGGCAATACATGTTTTTTGAGATACTGCCTTTAGGGATATTGGTTGCCTAATGATGGAGTTGTGTCCATTTTTTTTAGTCTAACATGTGCTAAGTAGTGCTTTGACCTTTGTAATTATGCATATGTTGGCATTATGTAATAATGCACTTTGAAGTAATGAAATATAATGATATTTTGCATAATTATATTCTAGTACCTATTGTAGTGGACATTATATGTTGGAATTTATTGCGTTAGTCCTATAAAAGCAAAAAATGCACAATACGATTTCAATATCATGTCTCATCAACACCTTTTTGCATAACAAATTATTTGTGTTTTTAGAAAACATTGTTGCACGCGAATAACAAATTATTGTGAAGCCATAATCAGTTAGGTAGTTTAAAATAACAAAAAGCGTGCTACTGACTTTTTCAAATATCTTGTTATAGACACTCCATAATCGTTATTCCTTTTATAATAATAAAAGGCACGCTATTGATTAGTCAAATGACCTATTATTTGCTCTAGATAATCTGTTATTAATTTTAGATAATCTGTTATTGGTTCCAGATAATCTATTATTGGCTATCAAGAAAAGATAATTTTTAAAAGTCTTTACAATTAAAGATTCTCAAAACCTTTCCAACATTTCTAAACTCATTTTGCTCAAAACCTTTACAAGGATTAATCTTTTATCTCATCAACACCATATCATTTCAACTCCTCCACAATGCAAAATCCACTATGCCTATCAAAGAAGATGACCAATAGCAGAGGTTGGGGCAACATATAGAGGAGAAGGCCAACAGGAGGGGCAATTTTGTCCATCACTAATCAAAATAGTAGCAAAAAATTACATGTTTATCATTGTGAATCACGTGGATTTCATATGATGATGTTGCCATTAGAAAAATCAATGATCTGTCACCCCAAAGGGGCCTAACTGCAATGCGAAAACAAAATATAAGGGAGTTAAGTGTAATTAGAGTAAATTTTAAAAGAGATCAGTGTAATTTTTTTTTTTTGGGTAAAATAGATTATTACAACTTGTAAAAGCATAGCCAGAGGTTGACAAACTTTTTGTGCCACAAATATATTAGGAGGGAGGCTAACACTTGTCACAGAAAACCTATTAACCAACCCTGAAACCTTGCAAAACCGTCCATGCATGACCCTTTCACAACCAAACAAAGTGGCATTTTTTCCCAAAATAACTCCAAGCCCTTCCCTTTAAAGTCCATGCCAACACCCCCATTCTGCCTCAGACCTGCAAGACTGATAAGATAATCAAAAGCAGTTTCTTCATCAGCAAAACCAGCTGGTCTCCGTAACTAGTCACATATTTCATTCATCATGGACATGAAGAAGGTTACTTGCGCTGCTCTCATTGCTGCTGCCTCCATGAGCGCAGCATTGGCTGCCATAGAGGTTCCTGCCCCAGCCCCCAGCCCAAGCAGCGATGCCTCAACTACCGTTGTTGGGTCCTTGGTTGGTGCCTTAGTGTTGTCTTGCATTGCCTTGTTCCACTAAGCTTAGAAAAAATGTGACACGGCAAGAAGGCCGGGAGAAGAAAGATGCACTTTAAGGAAGAAGGAATTATATATGTCTATACGGAATAAAGAGTGAAAACAACAATTATGTAAATTGATATGTGTTGTTACAACTGTTGAATGTAATATTCATTTGTTTCATAAAAAAATTTATGCACAAATATTTTCCTTTAATCTAACACAAAGTTCAATACGTATCTTGATTCTAGATGATGGCATAAGCAGCTTAAGCTATATGCACAAAAGGAAACCTGCAGAACAGCTTCCGGTCACATCACGTGCGTCAATTATCATAAAGTATTAGAAATAATTACCAATTGACCACTCGTTCTTTAGAAATCTCACATCAGCCATCACTGCTTTATACTAAGTATAAAATAAATAAATAAATAAAAATAAATACAGAAAATGGAGGATGTACCAAAAAAAAAATGGAGGATGTTCACGGTGGGGAATGGGGATCCATGCTATCTTCCCATGAGTTGAGATTTTAACTTTGGCACCTTAAATGGCATTACAATTACTTGGGTTTTCTCTTTATGAAACATTATTTTATTTTGAATGAACGCTCTTTCATTTCTTACTAAGAGAAATACAAGCCCACTAATATACATTATCAAAGTGGTATCTGATTGTGAGAACAAATTCAATGTTGTTGGAAATTTCATTTACAAGATTAGCTTTAGGTCCCAGTTTTTAATGTTTTGGTGGGATGAAACAGAGTGAAATGGGATGGAATGACATTAGTTATCATTGTTTGAATTTATTAAATTAAGATGGAGTGGAATGAAATCTAGTGGAGTTTACTCCATCATATTCCATCTATTCCTTCTAATTTTCTTCTCCCCTCCCTTAATTTGGGGATATGGAATGAAATTAAGTTATTGTTTACTAATATAATTATACCTCTTACTATTTCATCAACTTGTTAAACAATAGAATGGAAATTTTCCTCAATTCCATCATAATTCGTAAACTATTAAAATAATTGTGTGACAATTTATTCTATTTCATTCAATCTCACTCCATTCTATCCATCATTAGATATCTAACCATAACCTCTTTTCCAAATGATTTGAAAGACTAGAAAAAGGCTACAATATGATACTAGTTAAACGTAAAAGATAACCAGAAAACTAGGGTAATCAATGTTGGGGCGCCATCAAGGGGAGTTAATTAACAATATGACAACATGGAGGACAGGGACACTAACACAACAATTTAATGTGATTTGGTAAGTCACATGCCTATGTCCACCTTAGAGGATAAAATCATCCTCATTGTGAGAGCAAAACAGTACAATTATAATCATGGAGTTAAAAACCTAACTCATACTTGACTCAAAACCCCTTGTACACCTTCTCTCATAACCCAAAGAACCCCTCTATTACTTGTTTTCTTTTTATCTCACCACACACCTAGACCATTGGTTCTATTTATACCAAAACCTCCTTGGTCTCCAAACAATCTTCCTTAGTCTCCAAGTCTCCTTACTTTCCAAGTTTTCATATCCTTAATTTAGATTTCTTAAATCTCTAAGGATACACTTCACTAGCTAAGGATAAATATAAATAAAACCAATCTTTATCTTATCAAGATACATGAGCCAAAATCCCAACAAATCTTCACATTGGCAAATGTTTTGTCACCTTGGAATTTTATTACAGCTTTACCTTGATCCAAACCACCTAATTACATGTGAACCTTCATGAACACCATGAAGAACCCTTATTTGTAAAAAACCACAAATAAGTACCATTAGCCTCTACACGCGTACTAGCTACACACAACCAAATCAACCATAATAACCATGGCTCCACCTTATTTGAACACCTCGGCTCATAAACATGTATAGCTCCGCAATCCATCATCTTCACACTCCCCTTCCACAGAAGCCTTTCCCCAATATTCAACAATGAACGATCTTTCCTCGAGCACACCACGCCCACTTTTTCCAAGAGCCACATATCTCCAACGCATTATATTGCTCATCACCAGACTGAACCATGTCTTAACCATTGTGTTACCGCTTGTCACATGAACCATTTTTCCAAGAGCCATGTCATACGTGTTACCACTCTTCACCACTGATCGAACCACGTCTTCACACGTGTTACCACTCTTCACCACTGATCGAACCACGTCTTCACACGTGTTACCACTCATCACCAAGAGGGCCACCTGCTCGTACCATCATTTATCAACCACCGTTTCTCCAATATTCATCCCAGTCGATCCAAACCATCGACTCTCATGCCAGCCGATTGAAACCATCGACTCTCATATCAGTTAAATCGCGGTATTTATCTGGGAGACGTGATGGTGTTGCTAGGTTGGGGGCATTATAATCTGTCTATCTTTACCTGTAGTGTTCATTTGCACTTTGAGTTTTATCTGCCCATTCGTGACATGTGGGGTGAGCGTTATTACTCCCCATGGGAGGATTCATTCCTCTCTACTACCTGAGCCCCCGCCTGTAATTCGGTGGCTCCGATGAGGGTTTCCTCTGACGAGGAAGACCCTAAAGAGGATCCAGCTATGGTTCCTTCTCTTTCTCAGTAGGGGCTGATACTGTTGATGGTCACTGATGGTCATCTGTCTTTCTTTTAGGGCTTGATATTCTTTTTAGGGGTCTGTATATCATTTTTGGGGGCATGTAAAGTTGTTGGCTTTTTCTTTATAAGCCTTGATGTAATTAATGACTTACAGTTTGTACTTAAACAATACATATATATGAGGTACCTTTTGCATGAATGTATGGTTCAATCTTTATGTTTTCCGCTTACAAAAAAAATATATACCTACTTATGTATCTCTTATAAGGTTAGTACATTTGAATATCTCATTGATGAGCAGGTTATTAATTGTATTTATATATATATAAAATAGAATCGGGTCTTAATTTATACTTTTGATTTTCACACCGTAAATAATGATGTAACGTTCTCTCTCAAAAAGGGGTGTTGCATTAAGTTGTTATCAAAGCCCCAGTTTATGTTTTCTTTGGGTCTTTGTGGTTAAGTCTGACTTGTTTGTGCTGAGTGTTTCTCTGAAACCAAACACAGAGATGTATTGTTTGGTATTCCGAAATGATACATTTAATTCTTCATTGTGTGTTTCAATTAGTACTACTTGAAAGAGCAAAATGGCACAAGGCGGAGATATGGCAGCAGTGATTGAAGCGATGCAAAGAATGGCAGAAGTTATTGCCCAACAAACCGAGAGAGCTGCCCAATAACAGGAGAGAGCTGCTCAACAGCTCGAAGCTACGGCTGATGCGCAAAATTTGGAGGAGTTCCGTCACAATAACCCTCCTCAATTTAAAGGGGAATTTGATCCAGAGAAAGCTAGTCTGTGGATCAAGGAGCTGGAGAAAATCTTCAGAGGCATGAACTGTGCCAACAACAAGAAGATAACGTATGTCGCTTTTATGCTGCTTGGGGATGTGGAACAGAGCACAAAGAGTGTTAGAAGCTGAAGGTCGTGCAATCACTTGGGAGGTATTCAAGAATAAGTTCTTGGAAAAATATTTCCCCGCGAGTGCCAGGCATGCAAAAGAAATGGAGTTCCTCAACTTAAGACAATGAAACTTGTCTGTCAGTGAATACACCATGAAGTTCGAAAGCTTATCTAAGTTTTCGAAAAATTTCCAGCACCAGCCAGACGAAGTGTGGAAATGTCAAAAATTTAAGGAAGGACTGAGACACGAAGTGAAAAGAGCAGTCATCACATTAAAGATCAACAAGTTTTTTGAGCTGTTAGATACGTGTTGCCAGGTGGAAACTCTGGATCAAGCTCGAGACTCAAGAAATCGATACTTTGGCAACAATGCAAACCATTTCCAAAAGAAGCCTTATTCCTGACCACCGAAAAATCAGCAGCAGACAGCTGGTGGAGGTACCAGTGGAAGTTCCGGTGGGAATCAAACTAGATAGAATATGGCATTTTCTAGAAATACTTGAAGTGCGGGAAGGATCACGCAACAAGAGACTGCACCATCAAAGGAATCATCTATTTCCGATGTGGGAAACCTGGACACATCTCTAGAGATTGCAACCAAGCTAAGGCTGAGCCTTCAGTCAACACCGCACGAGCTACAAAGCCACAGGCAGGGGGCCGAGTCGATACCATAAGTGGAGTCGAAGCCTCCAAATTTGAAGATCTGATACATGGAGAAGGTGTCATAGGAGGTAATCTTTTAACCGTACTGTATGACTCTAGGGCAACCCACTCTTTCATTTCTTAAGACTGTGTGCGACGACTTAGTTTACCTGTGTCTTCCTTACCTTTTGAGTTAACTGTTTCTACTCCCACTGATAAACTCGTTGTTACCACCAAAGTTTGCTTAAATTGTCCTTTAGTCGTTGAGGGTCGAATGTTTTCTGCTGATTTGATCTGTTTACCTCTTTCCCAATTAGACGTAATCTTAGGAATGGATTAGTTGTCTTCTAACCATATCCTGTTAGACTGTTCTAGCAAAACCATAATTTTTCCTGTGGATGAAGTTTCTAGATTTTTGACGGCTAACAAAGTTCGAGCTTTCATGAAAGAAGGAGCTCAAGGATATATGTTATTGTCTTCCTTAAAGGTCGAGGGCGAGGTTGATGTGAATGCAATTCTAGTGGTTAACGAGTTTCCCGAAGTCTTTCCTGATGATGTACCTGGTCTACCGCCGGAGCGGGAGATAGAGTTCGCTATTGATCTTGTACTTGGACCTGGTCCTGTGTCTATAGCACCCTATAGAATGTCACCATTAGAATTGGTTGAGCTTAAAAAGTAGTTGGAAGAGCTCTTGGAAAAGCAGTTCGTTAGACCCAGTGTGTCACCATGGGGAGCACCAGTGTTGCTAGTCCGAAAAAAAGGATGGTACTTTACGATTGTGTGTAGCTTATCATGAACTAAACAAGGTCACGATCAAGAATAAGTATCAACTTCCATGGATAGACGACTTAATGGATCAACTGAAAGGAGCAGCAGTGTTCTCTAAGATCGATCTGTGATCGGACTACCACCATATTCGAGTAAAGGCGGAGGACATTCCCAAGACGACTTTTCGTACCTGATACGGTCATTACGAGTACCTTGTGATGCTGTTTGGTGTAACGAATGCACCTACCATCTTCATGGACTACATGAACAGGATCTTTCGTCCCTACTTGGATAGATTTATTGTTATCTTTATTGATGACATTCTAATCTACTCTCAAAGCAGGAGGATCATGCTGAACACCTCAGTATAGTTCTCCAGATTTTGAAGGAGAAGAAGTTGTGTGCCAAATTTTCAAAGTGTGAATTTTGGCTAGACGTTGTCAAGTTGCTGGGCCATGTGATCTCGAAGGAAGGGATTGTAGTGGATCCGTCAAAGGTGGAAGTAGTTCTACAATAGGAACGATCGAAGACAGTGACAGAAATCTGAAGCTTTATGGGTTTGGCTGGATACTATCGGAGGTTCATTAAAGGATTCTCTAAAATAGCAGGGCCTCTCACTCAGTTCATGAGAAAGAATCAAGCCTTTGAGTGGACTAATGCTTGCGAAGAGAGTTTCCAAGAATTGAAGAGACGGCTAACTACTTCACCAGTATTAGTTCTCCCTGATCCAAGTGAACCCTTCGAAGTGTATTGTGATGCTTCATACCAAGGATTAGGATTTGTGCTTATGCAAAATGAAAAAGTGGTGGCTTACGCTTCTAGGCAGTTACGAGTGCATGAGAAGAACTATCCAATGCACGACTTGGAGTTGGCAGTTGTGGTATTCGCTTTGAAGATATGGAGATATTTCCTTTATGGGGCCATATTCAATGTCTTTAGCGACCACAAGAGCTTGAAGTATCTGTATGATCAAAAGGAATTGAATATGAGACAGCGAAGGTGGTTGGAATTCCTGAAAGATTATGTTTTTTGAATTCTGTATCACCTTGGAAAGGCAAACATCGTGGCAGACGCTTTGAGTAGGAAGATGCTCAGTATCTTCGCTATGATGATCAAGGAAAAGGATTTGATAGAGCAATTCAGGGATGTATGGTCCTTTGTGGAATTGACACCAGGAAAGATTTGCATGAACATGGTCACAATTTCAAGTGAGTTAATGGAGGACATCCGGGAAAAATAAAAAGTTGACAAGTTTCTGCAAGAAGAAAGGGAGCTGATAAAGCAAGGCAATGTGACAACCTTTGATGAAGGAACTGATGGAATCCTAAGGTTCCGAGGTAGAGTTTGTATACCCAAGGATCAAGAGCTAAGGAAGTATATTATTGAACACGCTCACACAAGCAAGTTGAGCATGCACCCGGGGATAACTAAAATGTACCAAGACTTGAAGAAGTTATTTTGGTGGCACAGGATGAAGAACGATTTTACCAGATACGTGTCTTCTTGTCTGGTCTGCCAGAAAGCAAAAGTGGAACATCAGAGATCATCAAGTCTGTTGCAACCTCTGTCTATTCCCGAATGGAAGTGGGATAGCATTGCGATGGATTTTGTGGTTGGATTTTCGAAAACCAGAAAAATTTATGACTCAATATGGGTAATCATTGATCGACTCACGAAGTCAGCGCACTTCCTACCGATCAACATAAGATACAACATGGAGAAGCTGACCCAACTGTACATCGGTGAGATTGTTAGGCTACATGGTGTGCCTACCAGTATTGTTTCTGACAGAGATCCAAGGTTCAGCTCAAAGTTTTGGCAAATTTTGTAAGAAGCATTGGGAACAAAGCTACGATTGAGTTCTGCTTACCATCCACAAACTGATGGGCAATCGGAAAGAACAATTCAATCATTGGAGGATTTGCTCAGGGCTTGTGCCTTAGAACAGACTGGAAGTTGGGATGAAGTTTTACCGTTGGTAGAGTTCACCTGTAACAACAATTTTCATTCAAGCATAGGGATGGCACCCTATGAAGCTCTATATGGACGATGGTGCCGAACACCTTTGTATTGGTACCAAGACAGAGAACGTCTTACTGTTGGACATGATATTGTACAGCAAACGACTGAGAAGGTCATGATGATTCAGGAAAAGATGAGGACAGCTCAAAGTCAACAGAAGAGCTATACGGACAAGAGGAGAAAGCCTCTTGAGGTTGAGGAAGGCGAGCATGTGTTTTTGAAAGTCACGCCAACGATCGAGGTCGGCCGAGTTCTGAAATCTAGAAAACTTACTCCCAAATTCATTGGACCTTACCAAATTCTTCATCGGATAGGTCCAGTAGCTTACCAGATAGCCTTACCACCTTTTCTTTCAAATCTTCACAATGTCTTTCATGTGTCACAACTATGAAAATATATTCCTGACCCAAACCATGTCATAGAATCGGACACAGTACAATTGAAAGAGAACTTAACCTATGAGGCACCTCCTGTAAAGATTGAAGGCAGAAGAGTAAAGTAACTTAGAAGAAAGGAAATCTCATTGGTGAAAGTGATCTGGAACGAAAAGACCGGAGATGCAACATGGGAATTGGAAGACAAGATGAATGAGCAACACCCACAACTGTTCTAAGGTATAAAAATTTCGAGGACGAAATTTCTTTTTAGAAGGGGAGAGTTGTAACATCTCGAAAATTATTTGTTTCACCATAAATAATCATTTTATAATATTTATGATTTTTGATAATTTTTCTGAATTTTTTTTAGAAACGTCAAATATTTTAAAATATTCCTTGTTTTACGTGCGCACTGAGCGGAACCGAAAAAATAAAATATTTTCCCCGAGGTTGAAAAACTTTGGACTATAGAAACATCGATGGAGGATCTTACTAAACCCGAGATCGGACACAATTTACAAAGTTTTACATTTTACGAGATTTTGTCTGATAAATAAAATTGCAGAACATTTTATTATTTGAGAGACAACAAAATATTATTTCTGCTAACTGTAACTTTTGTCTACTGAGTAATAGCTCTAGTAGATTATTTCTATCTAGTTACTTTTATGACATCATTTAAGTGACCTCACACTTCACTTTATCGAGAAGCATGCAAAGTTTCTCAAGGAAGCTTCAAGGGAAACTTCTAGTAAGTTTCCTATCAACCACCACACTCTCTCTCCTCTCAATTGGGCTGCACGGTTGGAGGGAAGGAAAAAAAAGATTGCAAGCTATCATTTTATTTCACTTCTCCTATTCACATTTCATTTCTCCTTCTCTCCCTCACGCACATTTCTCTCTTTCTCTCTTCTCCCACACAGCTACACACCACCATTGTTGAGCCTTCAAACTTTCTTGCTCAAGCCAACTTAGACTATTCTTTCTCCTTATTATCTTGAAGCTTTCTTCCTTGTTGGACACCTCTTGACTCTTCCATTTTCGCCATTTACTGTCCAGCTCCAAAGCTTGAAGCTTTGAGGTAAAGCTCTCAATTTTCTTCTCTTTTTCTCCTCATTTTCGTGGTCCTTAGTCACCATTGTGATCAATGACTCCTCTTTTCAAGTTTTAATGGTTGATTTGGTGAGTTGACCATCTTAGGTTTTTCTTGTGGGTAGTGGACGAAAAGCTTAAAAAGGAGCTTACTTTCCTTATTGTCTCTAAAGGTAAGAGGAAGATTATTCTCTTCAACCCATTTTGGTGGTGAGGAACCTATTGTTGTGTTGATGGGGTGGAACCTATTTGGGGGGGGTACCCATTTGTTTGAATGATTTTGGTTATGTTTTGATTGTTTGGATAGCATGATTTTGATGTATGTTGATGGATTGGTGACTTAGTTGAGCCATAAGTGCTTGTATGATATGATTATGATGTTGTAGTTGAGGTTTGATGGTATGGTTTGGGTTAAAATGGTTTAGAGACTCTATTTTCTGTAAATTTCCGCTTTGTAATCGATTACATGGTTCATGTAATCGATTACCAAGCTTCTAGAGCTGTGAAATGTGTTTCTGGGCAGCTTGTAATCGATTACATGGATCATGTAATCGATTACAAGGCTTCTGGGCAAGATGTAATCGATTAAATCCAGCTTGTAATCGATTACAAGACTTTTGTTCGGCTTGATAATCGATTACCGGCTTGTAATCGATTACCAAGTCTATGTAATCTGTAACACCCCAATTTTTGGGTAAAAGACCGATGTATCCTTATTTTACTGTTTCTTGTTTTTCTGTATGAAATACAGACATATAATACTGTCTGTTATTTTATTTGACCGTTTTGAGTGTTTTGCTTCGTGATGGGGAAAAATGGAAAAATGACTATTTCATCCCGAATGTACTGTTTTTGGTTTTTCTACATGATACAGTGTTTGATATTACTGTCTGTGATTTTATTTGGACTTTTTGTGAGATTTGTTCCGGGACAGGAAAATAATAATTTTTTTGGTCGGAAAAATATTATTTTAATTAATTAGAGTTGGGGGATCTTACTAAACCCAATTCTGATTGATATATAAATTAGTTTCGTAATTTTTAGAATTTAACTGTGCGATAAAATAATTTTTAGTATTATTTTATTCCTCAGTATAAATTTTGACAATGGACCCGATACTGTGTGTGGGACCCACGTATAAATAAAGTAACCAATAGAAACAAGAAACTTGGACCAATAGAAATAAGACACCTAGAAGTCAAACTAATAAAGAGAAGTCAACAAAAGTGGCTTGACCATTTTGGACCATTAGATTTAATCTTGGTGGATAAGCTTGAATAATGACCATGATTTGATAAAAGACTAGGATTGAATCTTGGTGGATAAGCTTGAATGAAGACCATAGATTTGATGAATGGCTAGGATTGAATCTTGATGGATAAGTTTGGATGATGACCATGGATTTGATCAATGGATAGGATTTAAAGATGAATCAATTGGCTAGGATTAAGTCAAAAATTTGTAGACTTGACTTTAGGATTAGTAAATTAATTAAGCTTAGTTTGACTAGATTAATTATTTAATTAGCAAACTAATAAAACTAATTTAGTTATTAAATAATTATAATATAAATACTAATTAAATATACTAATATTGTTTAGAGATTATAAATTATGTAATTATTTGTTTAATTAACTAGTTATGTAATTAGATAAACAATTAAGTAAACTAGTTTAATTCTTAACTAAGTATAATCTAAAATATTAATTGAAAGTTCTAAAATTAATTAAAGGTTATGATATATGTTAGTATATGTTAGATATATTAGTCATAGGATTAAAATGTTAATTAGGATTTAATTAGGATATTTGACCAAATAAATTTTCCTAATTGACTAACATGTAATTAAAACAAATTAAATACTTAAAATGGACTTGGAGGATACGGTTGGGCAGCAGCCTTTAGGGGCTTATTGGACAAGTTTTACAAGCTTCTTAAGCACTACAATAAAGACCTCATCTCAACCATTGAAGGAATGGAGGGTTAGGATAGTTTGCATGTGATTAAATCACTTAAACTCACCCAAATTTTCCACACGGCAAAGAGAAGTAACATGGCAGCAGAAGGAGCAAATGAAATGAGTGGATAAGGATGCAATAAAGTCCTTATTTTATCACCACAATTATTCACGAAGGTTAGCTAGACTTTTCACTCAAAATGAGATAAGTTTCAAGTGAATTTGCTCACTTTTCACGTGTTAAAATACAGGTGGGCAGCAATGATTTATGACTTTTTTCTTCACTTTTATTTCCCAAAAATATAAGCCATTACCTCCCAAAATATACACGGTTAGCGACCTCCCAAAAACCCATTCATTCTTCACTTTCCTACTTACCTAATATAAGCTTATTTTCTCTCAAAGTTCCAAGGAAACTCACGCATCCTCCTCTCCCATTTTCTTTCTTTCCATTTGGTCTTCACTTCCAAACCACACCATCCAATCTTTAATCCTTCATCTCTTGATTTTATTTTAATTCAAGTTGTGCTTTAACTATTTCTTCTCCTATTTTCTTCTCTTTTATTCGGTCAATATCTCAACCCACATACTCACTCCCTTATAATTTTTATCAACACCATTTCCTAAAGCCTAACACCATTTTAAGCAATTTTTATTCTCAAGGTTTTGCTAAAAACCACTCTAGCTAGTCCAAACTCAAGCTTTTTGCTTACTTCCCTAAAGGTGAGTTTTGATTTCTTTGGTTTAAATCTTGATTTTTAATATTTCTAACCATGATTGTTCCATGGTTTTTCCATATTAAACCTTGTATGAGTTTTTACTAATTGTTTTAAATTGTTAGGATTTTGTTTGGAGGCTACCCAAATTTCAAGGAGAAGGAGGAGACTAACCTAGGTTATTTTGCTTCAAGAGGTAAGAGGGAGATTACCCTCATCAACCATGTGTTGGTGGTGAGGAATGTTTTTGTTCTGTGTATGAAGAATCCATGAGGATTCGGTTTGTGTAATTGTGGTGGTTTGAATTGTTGTGGCTTGTGTTAATTATTTGATTATTTAAGTGTTTTTCGGTTGGTGATTTATTTATTTTTATATGCATGATTATAGCTTTAGAATATTTTGCATGCCTATAGTGTTGAAATATGTGGCATATGTATTGTATGTGTTATTATAATGTTAGAAATGCATGAGCATTCCAAAGAATGCAAAACCCTAGGTTCGGTCATACCATTGAATGGAAGGAATTAAGGTGATTTACAATGTTTTTAATGAATATCAAGTGAATTCAAGTGAATTAGAACAAAGAAATGAATTTTTGGAATTTTATTTATACTATGAGATTTCGGTCAACATGCCAAAAAGTGAGAAAAATTGGATTCTAAATAATCTAAGGTAAGTAAGCATGTTAAAGGAAATTTTATCAAAATGTTTTGATTATTAAAAATGAAATGGTCGAATTGAATTTTAGAAACTAATTTAAGTATTGTTAGTATTTACAAAGATTATACATTAATTTGAAATATTTTACAGTAGCTTGAAAAATATTTTAAATGGTTTTAAATTGCTTAATAATTTTGTTTATTAGTCAAAAACTGCTTATTTGAGGAAAACGGAAAAGAAAATGATTTAAAAAGCTTATGCGATTGAGAAAATGATATAAAATTATTACGCGATTGAGGAAACAAAGAAATTATATTTACGCGATTGAAATGTGATATATATTGTGAAAATGACAAGATTTTGAAAATAAAATAAAATTTCTACGCGATTGACAAAAACAAAGAAATTTTACTATTGGGCCAATGTGGTGAACCCGATATATGAGAAGTTATGTTGCGCCAAGTGGGTGCGTATTGTGATTTGGTTTTATGAAAAAGATAGTGCGCCAAGTGGGAGCGTCTTGTATTTTGAGATTTATGCCATCGAGAGGCATTTATGTAATTATTTATGCCATTGAGGGCATTTATGTAATAATTTTTGCTATTGAGGGCATTTATGTAATTATTTTCGCTATTGAGGGCATTTATGTAATTATTTTCGCTATTGAGGCGTTTTTGACATTATTTGAAATCTGAGGCGTTTTTGTGATTATTTAAAGTTTGATGGCATTTTTGTATATAATGGAAGTTTAGTGGCGTTTTTGTAAATGATGGAGATTTGATGGTATTTTTGTAAATAATTAGAAATTGATGACACTTATATAAATAATTGAAATCGAGGATATTTTGGTAATTATTGCTTTGTTCATGCACTGAGTTGTGCTTAATTTACGAATTGGTGATTTGATTGACGAGATGAATAACATCGTGTTGTCGATGTGATAGGCATAGTGTGTTCAGTTCCTGATATGGACTTGGAGTTCATAGTGTGCATTATTCTATATGTGGACAGGAGGTAGCTCCTTCTGGGTCTTGGTGCGTGATAACACACTTATGATCTCGACGAAGACTATCCTTAATCAAGTTTTGAGAGGACTATTGACCGCTCGTAGTATACAATTATTTGACCATGTGTGTCTGGGTTGTATGCTATGCCATTGTTTTTATTATGATTATTTTTCGTGGGCTATAGACACAAAGTATTGACAAAGTGTAATAGCAATCAAAACTGGTCACTATAGACATAAAGTTTTGACAATAATAGTTGGTCGGGGTAGCCAAAGCTATAGACACAAAGGGTGGACAAGTCAATAAATTGGATTGGTCAAGCAAGACAAATAGAATTCTCATCTCATTCTCTCTGATATCTGAGTATGTGTTGTAGCTCCATGGAGTAGGATTGTGTCACATTGCATATGTTTATATGTGGTACATTATTATCTTTTATCTGTGATCGTTTACCTATGATCTTTTATTTGGGATATTATATGTTGATATTGCATTTAATCTTTATTCTATATTATTATGATTTATTGTTATGGCATTTTATATAGTGTGAATTGTTATATCTATCCTGGTAATGTTATTGTGGTTTATTCGATTACAATATATGCTTATTAGAATTAATTGTAAATCGATAATATGACTAAATTCATGTATTGACTGTGTGTATGGAATGATCTAGTCATTCGTATCATTCTTTGCTACCGTACTGGTAAAGGTGAAAGGGGATCTCACCTCTTTATTGTGTTGTTTTGTTTGGTTTGTATTGTTTAAATTCGTGTAGTAGGCGAAGCGTATTTTGAGGCTTATTGGAGACAATATTCTGAAGACGGTGACGGCATCAAGGAGTGATCTTTCAGACTTCAATAGGATGCAGTTGGTGAAGAAGCAGGACATGTTAGGTTGGGTTTTTCTCGTTAGTGTTATTACCGTGCTATTAGTAGTAACTTTCTTTGGGTTTACTACTGTTCCTCTGAGTCTGTAATTTTCATGTTTTAATTTATTGTTGATTATTTTGTGATGTATATGGCATATGTATATTAATCAGTTCAATCTAATTTCATTGTTACTCTTAATTTTTGGTAAGTTTATATTTCTGCGAAAAAGAAATTTTAAAATTTGTATTTTGAAACTCAAGCTTTTATAAAATAATTATAATTGGTTTAAGTTTTTATTTTAAAATGTGACGCCCTAGGGAGGGTGTTACATAATCGATTATCAAGCCCCAAATTTGTGGATTTTTAGTCTGAAAATGATGGAATTAGAGCTCTCTAACCCTGATAACTTAATACAAACCTTAAATCTTGAATTGAATGATTAGCATTTATTAAATTATGAAAAAAACTGTTCATCCTAACAAATCGGATAAATGACTTTATGATTTTATTGAATCATATGTAATTGATCTATGAATTTGAACATCTATGATGAGCATGATTGAAACATGCATTGAGAAAGATTTTATAAGAAAAGTATATCATTGTTGGATATACATGATTATGCATTGAGTCATCATGCATTGTGAAAGTCCGGTCGACTATTATTAAGGCCAAGTTGCCTAGGAGTTGAATTACACCTATGTGCGGGTGCGAATAGACAAGTGTAAGTCTCTTATTGACCTTGGGGGCGTCGGGGTACGGGTACCTCACAATGGACAGTTAGTAGTTCTTCTGTCCGTGGGGCAGACCGATGCAACCGCACTGACGATCCGGACCGAGACACTATCCTATATCGAGATCTTTGTAGATTGTCTTGTACAATGCCATGATGTGCACGTTGATAAATTAAGAATTTTAGCACTTGAAGGCCTCAACAGTCGCTATACAGATATATCTCCTGATCATTCTCTCTGATGTTAGTGTCTAACTCCATGGAGTGGAATTTTTGTGTCATATGCATGTGCATAGCGAGTACACACATTACTTGACATATAATTCATATCATGATTTGGAACTGTTGTTTTATTACTATTATAACTGCCTGGAATTGCTAAGTTGTATATTATCTATTTTTAATGCTGATTATTATTCCTGAAATGTTATATGGGCGTTATGCGCCATATTATTTTTTTACTACCATAATTGGTAATAAATGTAGAGTGTCTTACATCTTTTCTGTATTTTTCGTCATTCTATTTTACTTATGTGATTCTCTGAAGACGTTGGCGAGGAAGGGGAAGTACACGAGTTTGACTAGTACTTATTCTGACCATGACGACCCGTCCGCAAGGCTTTTTGGAGTATGTGCGACTGACTTTCCTCGGAGGATCAGACTGTTGACACATCAACTTTAGTTCGGATTGCTGTGTTTATCTGGGAGACGTGACAGTGTCACTAGCTTGGGGGCATTATGATCCGCCTATCTTTACTTGTAGTGTTTGTTTGCACTTAGAGTTTTATCTGCCCATTCGTGACATGTGGGGTGAGCGTTATTACTCCCCACGGGGGGATTCATTCCTCTCTACTGCCCGAGCTTCCGCCCGTAACTCGGTGGCTCCGATGAGGGTTTCCTCTGACGAGGAAGACCTTGAAGAGGATCCAGCTATGGTTCATTCTCTTTCTTAATAGGGGCTGATACTGTTGATGGTCACTGATGGCCATCTGTCTTTCTTTTGGGGCTTGATATTCTTTTTGGGGGTCTATATATCATTTTTTGGGGCATGTAAAGCTGTTGGCTTCTTTTTGATGAGCCTTGATGTAATTAATGACTTACAGTCTGTACTTAAATGATACATATATATGAGGTACCTTTTGCATGGATGTATGGTTCAATCTTTATGTTTTTCGCTTACAAAAAAAAATATATACCTACTTGTGTATCTCTTATAAGGTTAGTACATTTAAATATCTCATTGATAATCGTGTTATTAATTGTATATATATATATATATATATATATATATATAAATATAAAAGAATCGGGTCTTAATTTATACTTTTGATTTTTGCATCGTAAATAATGATGTAACGTTCCCTCCCAAAAAAGGGCGTTGCAGAGATCTCTAATCATGTAATTTGAAATCCAAAACAAGAGAAGAAGAAGGTAATTAATTCAATTCAAAATCAAAATTAGGAACAAAATCTCAAAGTCAAATCAGAATTTCCTCAAGATCCTTGGATTGATCTCGGATAATTAGCTCTCCATGGCTGCCACACATAATTTGCAAAAGAAAGGAGAAGACTCTAGGTAGAAGAATCAAGTAAAAACAGCTAGGATTTCTATCTATCTCAGGTCCCCTCTTTATAACAAAATAACTAACTTAAAAATTAGGAATCCTAATTTTTCCCCAGGTTATAGTTAATCCTTTGCCTCTTAGCTTTCCTAGGCCATCAAAATCACTTGATTTAGGCTTTAGATGAGAGAGTTATGCTCAATTCACTCTTAACAGGTCTCTAATCCTGTCACCCAACTTGAAAGGGGTAAAACACTATCAAAACGTTGTAATTTCAATTCGTAATCTTAATAAGAGTTTGATATTTGTGTGTCAGATTTTCGATGCCATTAGTTTCAGATCCATATCACACCTACATCCTAAGTTATGGACCAATTAGTGCACGTTGCGCGGGTTCCAATGACAGCACCGTGTTATGACTTCGTAGCCAAATCTGACTTACTAGACATCCAATTCAGACGCGAACTCTTTATCAAAGTTGTAGAACTTTCTCTCAGCTTTCTAACAAGATAAAATTCATAATTATTAGATATCTAGAACTAAAGATATAACCGAAATACAAAAATAGTGTAAAATCTTAATAATACTGAAAAAATCAATTATGCCCAATTTGATCCCAAACTTATAAATTGTGACTAAAATTAATCAATTAAATATATAATAAATCTAAGAAACTAAATATGAAGGTTAACTAATACATAAAAACTATGTTTATCAATAATGAGGTGGCACTGAGTCATGAAAACAATACACATGTTTTAATTAGAAAATAGTATCACATTAACTCTAATTCTCTCTTTTTTGTGGTGTTTTTCTCTCCCTTTTTGTGATATTTTGGTTCTTTCTTTTAGGTGTTTCTTTAACGAGGGTGGCTGCCTTTCACCTTTAGCAGCAACTCTTTCCTCGTTTTTCTCATTTTTTTACTATAGTTTTATCAATAAATTTATCTGGATCTTTTAGGTATGATATGTTTTGATTAGTATTGAAGATTTTGGTTTTGACTATTTTGAATATGTATTATGTTATGATAGATCTAAACGATTTAGCTTTAACTTTTTTAGATTGTTCTTATACTTTGTTTTTGAAGACTTTCAGTTCTTTTGAGATAAGAGATATTATACCCTCGTAAAATGATAATATTGGTAATGTTTTATATGTCAGTTCCCATAATAAAAAATATATCATCTTTAATAATTTTTAAACTAAAAATAAAGTTACAAATCATATATTAATATTGGGTGAATTCTGTATATATTTTCTTTTTTAATAGATAGTGTGACTAAATTATTGTTTGAATGAAATTATGTTTGTGGTAAAAAATTAGAAAATAATATCATAAGCACTTAAATAAATTACTAATTAAATTAAAGTTTTATAATATTAATAAAATCATATCAAATGAAAATAAAAATACAAAATGGCCTTATCAAAATTTTAAAAAAGATAAAAACACAAGACAAACTCCGATGAATGATAATCGGCCCTGGTAGCATAGGAAACGCACTTGATGAGCGATCCGGCTTCTTTTTAGTTGCATTATGTATAATAGTGATTTAGATTATTTATTTTTTATCTAATAGTTAATAATAAAAAATATTAATTTAATATTAAAAAATATTTTTAATATTAAAATATAAAAAAATATTAATCATTAGATAAAAAATAAATAATTCAGATTCCCAGCAGCTGTAGAGAAGCCGAATTCAGTTGATGAGAGCCGTCCATCAGAGCATGTGAGTGTCCACTGTGTGCCTTCATTCTCCGCTGCCAAATTCCAGAAGCCAGAACGTGGTTCCCTCCTCTCGCCTAGTGCTTGTGACCTACTGACCTGTGCTCACTTCACTCCATCCTCTTTCTTATTCTTCTTCCTCACTTGGACCAGATCGCTGAGCAAAGCGCACTACACACCCATAACAATGGCCCACTACACTCCAACCTAGCTCTCTTCGTCCTTCCACCGTTAAAATTCGCCTCAGGGTCAAGAACCACCTTTTCCTTCCCACGATCCAGGTCTCAACTCTTGTTCCTTCTTCTTCCACGTTAAAATTCCCCTTTTTTATTTTTCAATTTATTAATCTGCTTTTCCCAAACGCGTAATTGGTAAGGTCACACTTGGACGCAGGTTACGCAGCTTCTCTTCCCATTCCAAGATCATGAAGCGAGTCCAGTTTGTCATGAATTTCCCTCCAAATTGAGTTGAATTCAGCCAATTCACCATGGGTTTTCCTTTTAATTCTGGTCAACCTTCGGTATTACTGGGTCCATTATTCTCGTTTGTGTCCAAGTTAGGATTTATTTCCAATCCTGTCGCCAATTTTGGGGATTTTCATTTCTGAAATGTTCAATTTTGTCATCAATTTGAGATCTTTATTTCTAATTTCGTAACCCTTAAACCTGGATCCCTTTTGAATTTGTTTCCTTTTCTCAATCTTTTCTTGTTTCGTAGAAATTTGTAATAAAGTAAGGTTCTTGCAACCTTGGACGCTGAAGTTGTTGTGATGGGGGAAGAAACATCTGATGCAATAAACCTTGATTTGAATCTGGGTCCAGGCCCTGAGCCCGTAGCTGGTGCCATAGCCAATCAAGCTAGGAACTTGGATGTTTGGAGTGAGGAGCCTTTTCATAGAATTAGCGATGCTGTAAGGCATAGGGCTCAACAACAGTGGCGATGGCGCCATCATCATCTTCCTGATTCCCATGTTCATATCCCAACTGAAGCCTGGTGGCGCCATTTTCGTACCCGGCATGAGGCCGAGATTATCTCAATGGAATTGAATTGGTTTTTGGTTTATTCTGGTCATGGAGATGAGTTGCAGGCTGGTGAAGGTAGTGTGGCAGCTGAGGAAAGAACAGTGGAGGTGCCAAAAGCATGTGAAGTTAACAATGTTGGTGTTACATTGGATGAGACATCAGAGAAGGAGGATGATGAAAAGGGTGGTGGCAATGATGGGGTATTTTTTGATTGTAATATTTGTTTGGACCTTGCCAGGGATCCTGTTGTGACTTGTTGTGGTCATTTGTTTTGTTGGCCATGCCTCTGTCGATGGCTACACTTGCATTCGGATGTGAAGGAATGTCCAGTTTGCAAGGGAGAAGTGACTGTTAACAGTGTTACCCCGATATATGGTCGTGGGAACAATGTCCATGTTCCTGAGGAGGATTCTACTCTGAAAATCCCTCAGGCCCAATGCAGGGCCTGTCGAGAGTCCGAGACAAACCATTCAGAGAAATGCATTGGCAATCCCTGTGGAAGAGATGATTTGGCGTCTTGGAAGCAGACTCGATCTTACTCAGGATTTAATCCAGCCAAATGAGCTTGACAATACACGCGAAACAGCAGAGAGAACTAGTTCCTTGTTGAGTAGGTTTTTGGCAGCTCGAGATTTGAGGAGAGAGCATAATTTCGGGGTAGCGCCCCCGGATGATGTAGTGGCTTTAACACAGAACAATGTAGGTAGTCCTTTGGGAGGGTATAATCGCAGGGTCCAATCCCTTTTACTTCGAAGAACACAATCACATAGAGAAACCCTTTCATCCCTTTCATCAGCAGTGAGTTCTGCTGAAAGGTTTGTTGAGGCATATTTACATAGCCATCCATTAGGTAGAAATCAAGAACAACATCCTCCAGTTGATGACAGAGATTCCTTTTCAAGCATTGGTGCTGTCATAAATACAGACAGTCAAGTGGACACTGCTGTAGAAATTGATTCCATGGTGTCCTTGTCAACATCCTCTTCTAGGAGGAGAAACGATGCTTCAACAGTGTCTGATGTGGATAGTGGAGATTCTCGTGCTTCCAGGCGAAGACGTTTGAACTGATAGAAGTCATCTCAATCTAGTTGTTACTATACAATCCCGTAACATACAAGATAATAATATCCCAACACCTATGGAAGTGCTTGTTGCTTTTGTATGGCTTTATATTTATGAAGTTCACCTTTTGCTACATCTTTTTTTTATCGATGTAAGATTATTTTGGAAGGCTCGGAGTTCTGTCTCATACACGAAATCCTTTTATAATTTTCTTATGACTACATTTTTATTTCAAATATTTAATAATTGGATTGGACATACCATTATGTTCGCTGTTATTATTTTGATAAGAATATCCGTTGATTCACCTACAATGAATTTTGTGTAGGTAAAGAAAGCAATGGTATTGTTTTCATCTGTTAGCCAAAGTGAGGTTGTCTAGTTTCCTTGTTTCATTCCATCTGATTGCCACCTTATATCTTGATTAGTGTTAAAGCATTTTCCTAGTTTCAGTATTCAACCTTATAAGAATACTTTTATATCGAAAAACCTGCAAGGGGATTTGTATGGGAACCCCATAATTCATACACTTGGTTCTGATGCTGTATTCTTATTAGCAGAAATCCTTCATGAAAACGGAATATAATTATAATTAATCAATTCTTCTAGGAATTCCCATCTTTGTGGCGCTGATACTAGGCTTTAGCCTTCATTGTTGATTTCCGAATCTAAAATTGGCAATGCACCTCTGCTTTTACTGCGTGTTTATCAAACTGCTTTCTTGACTTTGTGATATATTTATTTTTATTCACGTGTTCATCTTATGCAGTCTTTTTTCATGGGGCAAGGTCAACAGCAATTCAGGTTCCTTGTTTTAAAAAGAGAGTGTTGAAATAAGTGTTTTTTTCGTTTTATTATTTAAAAAATAAATAGTGTAAAAATTGTGTTAAGTTTTTTGTATTTTCTTATCAAATAATGCACAGTTGTGCTTCAAGAAAAAGATGGAGTAGAGTGTTAATTATAGATGTTGTAGCCTAATAGATACTCTTTCTTTTTGTAGTCTGGAATAGTGATTTTAATGTTATTTTGGATCAATATTTGGGATCCAAGCCCAACATGAGGGACCCAACGTGACTAGTCCAATTCCAATCTCAAGTTATCTTGACTCTCATAATTAATTATTCATCTAATTGGCAACTACTTCCTCAATAAAATAAGTATTCTATCTTAACATAATCCATTTTTAATGAGGATATTTAGGGATCTAATCCTCTTCATAACTACTAATCCTAGTTTATGAAAATATTATCTCTTTAAATACTACTTTCTTTGCAAATAAACACACTCTATAAATACGAGTTTAAGCGTATGTATATACTCCTCTCTCCTAATGCACAACCCTAACTTGAGTGTCAGAGTATCTTGTAGGTACACCACTCCCTCTCCGCCACTGTCGTACAAGGAGGAGCCACCATCTTCAACTACTTTGAATCGGATTAGGTATGTCATCATTGATTCTCATTCAGAACATTGACGCCACTTATGGGAACTCGATAAAACCTCCCCACACTTTCAAGTTGTATATCATGGCAGATCTTTTGGCAATGTGACCATGGTTGACTAATTCCTATGCCATTCATTCTACAGTAGATCTTCATCCTATGCACTAGAAGGTTGATGGTCGGTCCTTATCCCGCAAAACATCATATTGGCAAGAGATCAAAGTCCCCCAATAGCCAACACCCAAAGAAGAGACCAACATCACCCAAGAAGGTAAACCCAAAAGGGGACTACCCAAGAAGGTAAACCAAAATGGAGGCTACTGTATGTTGAAAGGGTAAACCTAAACATAGACTACCGTACTCCAAGAGGGTAAACCCAAACGTAGACTATAATACGTCAAGAAGGTGAACCTAAAAGGAAACTATCCAAAAGGGGACTACTATACTTCAAAAGAATAAACCCAAAAGGGGATTACAATACTCCAAGAAAGTAAACCCAAACAGGGACTACTAAGATGGTAAACCCAAAAAGAGACTACCCAAGAGGTAAACCCAAAAAGAGACTACCGTACGTCAAAAAGATAAACCCAAAAAGGGACTAGTACACCCTAAGAGGCTTGTGGTTTGCTAACCGCAAGTGCACGGATCGTTCAAGTAATACAGATACAGAGTAAAAGTTCGTTCTCACGAGAATAATTGGCTATAAAGCTAAGTACCAACTAATAGCTAAATCAATTCTATTCAAGGATATAAAAATAAGAAAACAATAAACTAAACTAAATCTAATCTACAAAAGCAATAAAGATAAATGGTTAGGTTTCAGGAAATCATTCTTCACCCCCTAAATCTACCAACAACATACAATCCTCCTCACTAACATAAATGCACTGATTAGGTTAGCTTGAGAATCTTCAGTAGCCAAGAGCCTATGTCTAGGTCAATCAACCCTGGTTTCAATTGCCTAACTCACTAAGTTTCCTTAAAAGCTAGCGCGACTTCCATTCATGAACGATTTATTCTCAATCACACACTATAATGGCCAATAGGTATATTTTTATCCCATTAACGAATCAACTCATCCAAGCCAATTGAACTCGTCGAACATGCATCGACCATACCATATCCACATTAACAAATCCCTATGTCTAGTTCATTTGCAATATTAAGATCATGCAATTGATGGCCAACCAACAGCAAGCATTAAGCATAGATAATGATTGAACAATAACCAAACATCCACACAAACTCAGAGAAGAACACATCATTCATATATATAGAAAAGGATCCAAAATATCCCTAAATACAGCTCAGCTATACAATATATAAGGAAGAGAAGAGAGAAAGGGAAAAAAAGAAAGGAAGCTCATTGATTTATCTCTGAAGCTTGAATCCTCCTTCATCCTTGATCCTAACCTCCAATCCACCATCAATGGAGATCTAGCCAAACTATACTAACCTAAAACTACCTAAACCTAAACTAAAAGAGAGAAAACTAAAAATGGAAATGGCTAAGGCAGCTAAAACCTAAAGAAAACAAACCTAGAAAACTAAAAATGGAAATGGCCTAAAAGGCCAGAACAGAGAGAAAAACGTGAAAAATCTATTTATAGGCTCATCTTGCCGCCATTGCGCCGCAACGCACCCATCTTCTAGGCCGCGGCACTCTCGCCTCGGGTTCAAGTATGGCATTCTGATGATGCCTCTCTGCGCCGCGGCGCGCACTACCTTGCGCTGCGGCGGTGACTTGCTGAAGGCAGGTTTGGCTTCCTCTTGACCTTTTAAGCTCACATGCTTCATATTTGACCTTGTTTGGAGCCCTTCCTATCATAGAGAAAACACCAAATCAGTAACATATACAAATCTACTTAATCTCTAATCATTTAAGCACAATTTGCTATAAAAATACAAGAAAGGATCAGAATCAGAATATGACAAATATAAGCACAAAATCCTCCAAATATGCATATAAACAAGGACTAAGCATTCATTCTAGTACAGAGATAGGGCACAAATAACTATATTTTATGGAGTCATCACACCCCCAAACCTACATTTTGCTAGTCCTCGAGCAAAACAAAATAGAACTAAGTAAATCACTTTACAATTCAAATCAACATTCATTAAGCAAATATCATTTCAATCTTCTTTTTCATTCAATTAAAGCACAACTAGTATGTAAGGACTACATCAATCCTCAAAAAGTACAAAGGCCCCGTAAACAGCTCCACACAAACATAATCCTTAACATGCTATCAATCCACACAACTCTTCTTGCAATTCACATTTTTCACAAACATGCAAGATAAACTTCTCCTAATCAAGTCATACATATCCAGATAAGTTTATAAACATACATGCATATGATTCACAGAATCTATAATATTGTAAATCAACTCTCTCTCCACTAATGTAAATCACACAAGATTGAGGATCAAAAGGGACTTTATCAGCTTATAATGTAAGGCCAATGGTATGGGCAAAAGAAATGAACGGGAAAGGATACAATACAAACATTGAGAAACATAAACATGATATTCCAAGACATGAGCCACAAACTTGATATCAGCAGGGTATTCAAAAGTGAGATCATAAAACTTGCCAGAACCATTTTCGATGCTTTTCACACTTTACTTTACTTATGTTTAGCTTTTCTTTTTTCATTTTTTTCCTTTTCTTTTGATTTTCTTTATTTTGCAAAGCATTGCTTTTTCTTTTCTTTTGACTGCATCTGGTTCCTTCAGGCTCATTTTGAATTGAATATTCATTAACCCCTAATCATCAGACTTATTTCAAGAAATAGCATACCATGTACTCAACAAACAATAAGGGTAGGAAAAAAAATGACATGCTTTCACATGCATTAGAATGGGTAACAGGTTAACGATCACAATGGTAATGAAAAACAAATAAAGTCAAATAGTATAAGGCTTCAAAAAGGGACCTAGGGATATCATCATATCAGGGTAAGCTTTTTAAGACTCAAACGATCCAAACAATGCCCTAATCATCTCCTCAATCATGCATAATGTAACACCACTCCTTGTGGGGATGTCACATTTATGATGCAATAAAATAAAATAAAATGAAAGTCTTACCCAAGTTATAAAAACATTTGATACTTAAATAATATTTATGGTATATTTTTTTTCCTTTTTATAATTATAACATTAAATAAAATAACACGCAACACAAATATAACAAACATAAACTCATCATAATATACATGTGATTTTTATCAGAAGTATACAATTAATTTACAACTGTAAATATTTAATAAAGCTGTAAAAAGTCAGTATGATACTAAGACATAATGCCTAAGACATGAGCCCTTGTAAGAAGACAATTTCCCTAGTTGGGAATGTCTTGACCAATAGAAATTCGACCCAAAAGTATATCGAAGTTCTCTCTAGGAGTATAGTGAAACTCATCCCACAACTCCCTAATAGGTAAGATAATCTCTACGAAAGCAACCGTATAACGTGTAGTAACGAACCCCTGTCGAGTCCTACTTACTGATAAAATCACGTTACCACTGTACTTTATGTGTCCGGTGTCCCAGTGGACGTACCAAGCCTCAGCGCCTTCGAGAAATTGTAGTCTAAAGAAACCTAATTGACCTCCTCTTGCCGCCATTGTAGTCTTCGATAATATAAACATAAAGTAGAAACAAAACAGACAATACAATAAAGAGGTGAGACAATCTACACCATTACCCGCATGACAATAGAGAAAACGACAGTACAAAACAGTTATCATAACAGTACATGCCAATATATCATGCATAATATATCAAGCAATAAATATAAAAATAACACATACCATTATATTATGCATAATATATTCAAGCAATAAATCATACAATTTATCACAGATTATGGTAAACAATAAAATGTAGACAATGCATGAATAAGAAAATGCAAATAATGCATGAACAGTAAAATGCAGATAATGCATGAACACACACTGACTCATTCCTACTCCATGGAGCTAAACACGGATATCTGAGAGAATGATCCGAATAGAAACTAATAATACTTTATGGCTGCCCAACCAAACTATTGCACTGTCCAATCTTTGTGTCTATAGCCCACAGTCCAAAACATCGTGTAGCAGTACACAATCCAACATCGTGTACTACAGGCATAGTACTTAATAGTCTCCTCAAGATCTCGATTAAGAATAGTGCTTGTTAAGATCATTAGTGTGTTGCCCGTTACCACGGCCCAGAGGTGCTACCATTGTCTACATATGGGATCCTCCGCACACTAATGCCTCCAAGTTCAATAAATGAACCACACTACGCCTATCACACCAAATCACAGTGTAATTCGCCTCGTCAATCAATCACCAATTATAACCCAAATTGGCACAACACTCTAAGCATGATCTAAATTTACAAAATTATCCTTATTATCCAAATTTTACCATAATTACGAAAAATTACCAAAATACCCTCAGTCACAAAATAACAAAGTATAGCACGTCCCACCTGACAGTACTACACCGCAATATGTCTGGGTCCACCACTTTGGCCCGACAAAAAACTTCATCAGTATCTTTCAATCGCGTAGGAATTTTATCGCATTTTCACAATCTCATTGTTTTCACAAACGTTTTTAAATCGTGTAAATATATTTTGATGTTTTTAAATATCACAAAATCTTTTTAAATCATTTTTCTCAATCGCGTAAGATTTTTAATTCATTTTCTTAACCGAATAGCTTAAAATTATCATTTTTGATATGTGTAAAACTATATATAATACATTTAAAATACGTAAAGTATTTTCCTTGTGTTCTAAATATAGTATGGAATCTTTTCATTTTATTCGTCTGTTTTTAGTAAATTTCGGCAGTATTTTGCCTATAAAATCAGTATAAGGTATTTTTAAAGTTTTTCCACTAAATATAGTTTCATTTTATTTTTACCCAATAATTACGCTTTGAAACTTGCTAACGCGCTTCAAAATTTATAAAATGAGCTCTACGTTAGTATTTTTCAAGCGTTGAATTTATTTCTTAGTTAAACTAAATTCTGCTAAGTTAAAATTCTAGAACTGAATTTATTCCTTTTATTTTCTCAATGATTCATTGGAATCAATTTATGTTGTAAATCAATTACCTAACTTATCTTAGAAAATAAAATGGCTTGTTGGCCAACTCAAAAATAAAATGGCATTTGATTATACACTAAATGGCATGTTGGCCATAATTAACTTAAACCATTCTTAACTTGATTACTTTACCTAGATTCCTTAAATCAGTGATTTAGGAAATTGCTGAGAACATTTTGGTTCTCTATTTTGATGTAAGGTAGTGAGCCTCATTCTCGTGTTCTTTGGAACACTCATGTAAATCGTTACATGTTATTCACATCCTACTTTAATAATTATACAATTATAAACACATGCAATTATATAATCACATATAATATACATACAATATATTTAAAGCCATAAACATGCATAGCAAAAATAATAAAAACTATAATCATGCATAGCAAAATAAATCACAAATAGGAAAGTATTTGAACAATCACAAAAATAATAAAAACCATAAACAATCACACAAATCGAATCCTTATGGATTCTTCATACACAATCAAATCCATTTTCCCATCACCACTTAGGGTTGATGAGATTAAATCTCCCTCTTACCTCTTGAAGACAATTAATCGGTTAGTTTCCTATTTTCTTTGAAATTTCGTGAAATCTTCCAAACAAATCCCTAAAATTCTTAAACAATTAGTAAAAACACATACAAGGTTCAATATTGAAAAATCATGGAACAATCATGGTTAGAAAAATTAGAAATCAAATTTTGAACCATAGAATCAAGACTTACCCTTAGAAAAGTAAGCAAAAGGTTTGATTTTGGACTAGATAGAGTAGGTTTTTGGAAAAACTTTGTGAATGAAAAGTGTTTAAAAATAGGATTTGGGTTTAGGAAATATGATGAGATAAAATTATAGAGGTTTGGTTGTGTGGGTGGGGTGTATGGCCGAATAGAGAGAAGAAAATGGAAGAAAAAGTGTGTATGGCTTCTTGGTATTTTTGGAGAGAAAATGAATAGCTTAGATTTAGGATAAGTGTGAAACAAATATTGAGAGAGAAATGGAAGGGGCTGCTGCCATGAGTGGCTTTTTGGGTGAGGTTGAGTGTTTGATTTTGCTAAGTAAATATCCAATTGAATGCACATGGTGGTGCACATGGTATATGACAATTTGGAGGGTTCAAGAACCTTGTAGAACCAAGCCATCCAAGCCTCCAAGCTGCTACCCAAAACCGTGTGGCTCCTTTGCATTTTAAGGGTTTAATTGTTTTCCATTTACTCCTAATTATATGCTAATTAATTAGGTAATTAGTTAGATTAAATATCCTAATCAATCTTAATTAATATACTAATAGTATAACTAATTAGTTTAATATATTTTAGCATATATTATATCCTTTAAATCAATATTAGGATATCTAATTAGTATTTAGATTATAATTAATTAAGACTTAAACTAGTTCACTTAGTTTGCTAATTAAGTAATTAGTTTAGTCAAATTAAGCTTAATTAGCTACTAACCAAATTCAAGCCTACTATTTTTGACTTAATTCTAACCATTGATTCATCTTTAATTTCTAGCCATAGATTACATCTAAGGTAGATATTAATTAGTCATAAAACTAGAATTCTAATCTCACCATTGATTAGATCAACGGCTAAGGTTAAAGGCTTCCTAACTAAGTCTTCATCCAACGGTCCAAATCAAAGTCTATGCTCCCTTCGTTTACTCATTCTTATTGGTTTAAAAAGTTAAGCCACTTTCGTTGACTTGCTCTCATTAGCTAGAATTTGTCCAGTCAGCACAGTTGACTGCTTTTCCTAAACACGGGTCTCACAGTACTTTTAAAGATCCGTGGTCAAACCGAAGCAGATTTTTACTGTTTTTGAGACAAGAGGTAATCGTAATATAAAATAATATTATAATAATATAAAATTATTTTATTACACATTAAATCCTAAAATTACGAGATTAATATATATATCAATCAGAATTAGGTTTAGTAAGATCCCCCAGCTCCAATTAATTAAAATAAGATTTTTTCGGCCAGAAAATTATTATTTCCCTGGCTCGGAGCAAATCACACACAACAGTCAAGTACACTCACGGAACAGTCAAATTTAATTTACTACTCACAGAATTCACAAAACAGTACATTTCGGGACTATATTGTAATTATCCTAAAAGTTGAGGTGTTACACATAACCTAGGATTTCGCCTTAAGAGAGTTCAAAAACAATTTCTAGGATAATCAAAACTCTACATGTACATCCATAAACATTCTCAAGACATGCACTCTTATCATTTTTAAAGTTACACTTGCATCTAAGTGAGATGTAAATCATGCATCAAAAGCAACTAAATTGTTTCACATTTTCCAGATCACATAAGGTTTCACTGAAAAGGGGACAAATAGCAACCTTTCACATCATGGACAACCTTAACAACACCAGCATTCTTGCAACATGTCATGCATTCAAATAGATTCAACTTTCTCAATTCAAGCACGCATAACATCTTTTGCATAATGTGAAAATTGAAAATCTTGTCAACAGTACATCAGTGATAGTCAAAACAAGATATAATCATGAAAATATGATGACTAAAACTACTGCATACTCAAAATACCAATACATGTTAACATTAAGCATAAAAGTAATAAAACATGTAAAGATACTCCCCCAAACCAAAATGAAATGTATTTGTAATTAACATAGTCTATAGGGAACCTGAGACACTCAAAATAGCATCCTAACTACTACTGAGCACTACTAAATATAGAAAAACAGAGAAATAACAAAAAAAATAAAAACAGGGGTGCTACGCCCCGACGCACCTATGCCTGGGCCGCGACTCTCACAAAAAGCTGCAGAATTCTGCAGAAAACGACCACCTACGCCGCAGCGTGCACTACCTTGCGTCGTGACGTGACAACCTAAACTGCTAAATTTAGCAACAAACACAGTTTTGCTGCTGGATTTGGCTCATATGGGTCTCTAGCTGCAACAAAACTTGTTCAAAAAGCTAAATTACAAAATGTACAACACAAACTTAACAAAACACAAAATCAACATATTAACCTATATGAAACCTAAAACAAACTTAAAACCTAAAAACTAATAAAATCATTAAACTAATTTAATCAACATATTAACCTATATAAAAACTAACACAAACAACACTTAAAACATAAATAAACAAAAACTAACATAACTAAAACATAACAACTAACAAAAGCTATAAACTACTAAACTGACATACTAACACTTAGATACACTAACACATTAACAAAAACATATTAAGACAACTAACATCAACATGAACATATATATACAAACATACAAAACACAACATACTTCCTATTTATGCACAAAGTAAAAGTAAGAATGTAAACATAAACATGGGGTTCCCTCCCACGAACGGCCTGAGTTATAGTCCCAGCAGGACTTTGTCACCAAAATGAATTGCTGCGAATGAGTAGTCCTCAAGAACTTGATCCAAGGGTTATCCTTTCCAAGAGTCGCGAATTCCCTCAAAGGCCTTGAATGATTGAAATCACTCGGCTTCTTTATTGAAACTAAAACAAGATATAAAAGAAACATAGATTATATACAACTTGAATTAGAACTAACCAAACTCATTGTCAATATTAGCAATATAAAAACCTTTATCTCCGGCAATGGCGCCAAAAACTTGGTTTGCTAACCGCAAGTGCACAGATCGCTCAAGTAATACAGATACAGAGTAAAAGTTCGTTCCCACGAGGATAATTGGTTATAAAGCTAAGTACCAACCAATAGCTAAATCAATTCCATTCAAGGACATAAAAATAAAAAAATAATAAACTAAACTAAATCTAATCTACAAAAGTAATAAAGATAAACACTTAGGTTTCAAGAAATCCTTGTTCACCCCCTAAATCTACCAACAACATGCAATCCTCCTCATTAACATAAATGCACTGATTAAGTTAGCTTGAGAATCTTCAGTAGCCAAAAGCCTATGTCTAGGTCAATCAACCTTGGTTTCAATTGCCCAACTCACTAAGTTTCCTTGAAAGTTAGCACAACTTCTACTCATGAACGATCTATTCTCAATCACACACTATACATGGCTAATACATATATTTCTATCGCATTAACGAATCAACTCATCCAAGCCAATTGAACTCGTCAGACATGCATCAACCATACCATATCCATATTAACAAATCCCTATGTCCAGCTCATTTGCAATATTAAGATCATGCAATTGATGGCCAACCAACAGCAAGCATTAAGCATAGATAATGATTAAACAATAACCAAACATCCACACAAACTCAAAGAAGAACACATCATTCATATATATAGAAAAGGATCCAAAATATCCCTAAATACAGCTCAGCTATACAATAGATAAGGAAGAGAAGAAAGAAAGGGAAAAAGAGAAAGGAAGCTCATTGATTTGTCTCTGAAGCTTGAATCCTCCTTCATCCTTGATCCTAGCCTCCAATCCACCATTAATTGAGATCTAGCCAAACTAAACTAACCTAAAACTACCTAAACCTAAACTAAAAGAGAGAAAACTAAAATTGGAAATGGCTAAGGCAGCCAAAACCTAAAGAAAACAAACCTAGAAAACTAAAAATGGAAATGGCCCAAACGGCAAGAACAGAGAGAAAAATGTGAAAAATCTATTTATAGGCTCATCTTGTCACCATCGCGCCGCGGCGCCCATAAGGTCGGTTACAATGCGCTGCGACACACCCATCTTCTGGGCCGCGGCGCTCTCGCCTCGGGTTCAAGTATGGTATTTAGATGATACCTCTCTGCACCGTGGCGCGCACTACCTTGCACCATGGCGGTGACTTACTGAAGGCAGATTTGGATTTTTCTTGACCTTTTAAGCTCACATGCTCCATATTTGACCTTGTTTGGAGCCCTCCTATCATAGAGAAAATACCAAATCAGTAACACATACAAATCTACTTAATCAATTCTATTCAAGGACATAAAAATAAGAAAATAATAAACTAAACTAAATCTAATCTACAAAAGCAATAAAGATAAACAGTTAGGTTTCAAGAAATCCTTCTTCACCCCCTAAATCTACCAACAACATGCAATCCTCCTCATTAACATAAAAGCACTGATTAGGTTAGCTTGAGAATCTTCAGTAGCCAAAAGCCTATGTCTAGGTCAATCAACCTTGGTTTCAATTGCCCAAATCACTAAGTTTCCTTGAAAGCTAGTGCAACTTCCACTCATGAACGATCTATTCTCAATCACACACTATATATGGCCAATACATATATTTCTATCGCATTAACGAATCAACTCATCCAAGCTAATTGAACTCGTCGGACATGCATCAACCATACCATATCCATATTAACAAATCCTATGTCCAGTTCATTTGCAATATTAAGATCATGCAAATGATGGCCAACCAACAGCAAGCATTAAGCATAGATAATGATTAAACAATAACCAAACATCCACACAAACTCAGAGAAGAACACATCATTCATATATATAGAAAAGGATCCAAAATATCCCTAAATACAGCTCAGCTATACAATAAATAAGGAAGAGAAGAAAGAAAGGGAAAAAGAGAAATAAAGCTCATTGATTTGTCTTTGAAGCTTGAATCCTCCTTCATCCTTGATCCTAGCCTCCAATCCACCATTAATGGAGATCTAGCCAAACTAAACTAACCTAAAACTACCTAAACCTAAACTAAAAGAGAGAAAACTAAAAATGGAAATGGCTAAGGCAGCCAAAACCTAAAGAAAAAAAACCTAGAAAACTAAAAATGGAAATGGGCCAAACGGCAAGAGCAGAGAGAAAAACGTGAAAAATCTATTTATAGGCTCATCTTGTCACCATCGTGCCGCGGTGCCCGTAGGGTCGGTTACAATGCGCCGCAACACACCCATCTTCTGGGCCGCGGCGCTCTCGCCTCGGGTTCAAGTATGGCATTCAGATGATACCTCTTTGCGCTGTGGCGCGCACTACCTTGCACCGCGGCGGTGACTTGCTGAAGGCAGATTTGGTTTTCTCTTGACCTTTTAAGCTCACATGCTCCATATTTGACCTTGTTTGGAGCCCTCCTATCATAGAGAAAATACCAAATTAGTAACATATACAAATCTACTTAATCTCTAATCATTTAAGCACAATTTGCTATAAAACATACAAGAAAGGATCAGAATCAGAATATGACAAATATAAGTACAAAACCCTCCAAATATGCATATAAACAAGGACTAAGCATTCATTCTAGCACAGAGATAGGGCTCAAATAACTACATTTTATGGAGTCAACATCTTGCCAATACCTCGGTAGGATTTTGCATCCACATGTACCTTAGCCTATTCTTATCTTGGCTAGTACCTTGGCAGGACTTTTCCCCCACTAATATGTCATCCTTGTCGATACCTCAACTTAATCTCATCTTGGATAGTACACCTCCTCTAGTGTGTCAACTTAATCTCACCTCAGCCAATACCCTTGCAAGACTTCATGTCCATGAGTACCTCAACCTGATGTCATCTCGGCTAGTACCTTGGCAGGACTTCGCCTCCACTAGTACATCAGCTTGATCTCGTCTTGACTAGTACCACGATAGGACTCTATCATCGCCATACCTTGGCTTGGTATCACCTTGGCCAAAAGGACTCTACCTTTGCCAATAACCCGATATGACTTTAACTCGGCTAGTCCTTACCTTAGTGCCTCATCAAATCGATAGAAGAAGATCTCGATAACGATAATCAAGATCTATCTTGTCCTACATTAGATCTCTAAGCTCAACGTGCTTGATTCCCTATGCCACTTCGCATTTCCTTGACGAGGATCTCAAGACTACAGTTCCTTAAAAAGCACCACCACAAGGTTGTTTGTGGCTGCCTTAGTGAGGTCTGATGGATTTTGGTCTTGAAATATGTGCTCATTTTCTTATACGTTACCTACAAGGTGGTCTGTGGCCAACTTAGTAAGGTCTGAGAGATTTTTATCCTAAAATAAGCACTCGTTATCTTAGGGCAACCCTCAAGGCCATCAATGTCCGCCTTGTTACAGTTAATGAGGTTCTCACCTCACCAAAATGCCCACTCAATCTTAATACACTCCCAAGACCGCTTAGTCCAACTTGCCGAGGCTTGCAGGATTTTCACACATGTAAAACACGAAAGCACAAGTATCACCCCATCAATATGCCCTAAAGCACAAACCCAAGGCCATCTGTGGCCTCCCCACCATGTTTCGTAAGGTCTACACCCCATTCTCTGATCCTATAAGCTTGGGTCTTACACCCCCCTAAACACTCCAATTAAGCACCAGAGATTGGTAATCTGCGTCGCGCGCACTTAGTTCTTTTGCCATAAGGCCGTTTATGGCCCACCATGCCGTTGTGAAAGGATGACCATCCCACCTTATATAAAGTAAAAGGTGGCGAAAAACTCTCTCTCAAGTCTTATATAAAGTCTCAACTGCCACCTGTAACATTCCAAATACTAGTACTAATGGCGTATCTAATTTAAACATCCGTAATTAGAATTTCATACATTACTTATGAACATCCATAAATTTACTAATAAATAATTTAAGTAAATATCAAAATATGAGCCTTTTGCGGAAGCATAATATACATACAATATGAAATGAATAATATACAAATGATACATCGCTGTACATTATAAACACGGATCACCTCATGGCACGAAACTACTATAATAAACTACCATTATCTAAGCCAAAGCGTTAAACTATTTCTTCGTGTAAAACTCCATCTTGCTTCATCTTGATTGACTACTGCAGATCTTTCCTGGAATCATTATGAAAATCACAGAAGTAGGGGGTGAGAATTATGAAATTCTCAGTAATTAATAAAAATTGTGTCATCACAATAATTCCAGCTATTTTGGAAAAAAATCATTTCAAATCATTGATGTATAATCCGTAGGAAGGTGGCTAAAGCCAAATTGAGTCCTTCCTCTTCTCGAAATAGAGGTTCATTTTATACCTTTATCAAAATCATTTGAATGATTAAATCAATTATCAGATCTTATCAAAATCTCAAATTCAAGTCAAGGAACCTCATTCGTCAAAATTCATGTCTCAAATCATAGTTCATTTTATTAAATCTCATGAAATCAAAATCTCAAATCATCAAATCGTAAATCATTTATCAAATTTTAAGTCATCAAATCATCAAGTCTCAAGTCATGATTCATATCTTCAAATCTTGAGTCATCAAGTCATAAATCATTTCATCAAATTTCATATAAAGGCTCATGATAGCTACATAGAATGCAGTTATTTGTGCCCTATCCTTGTGCTAGAATGAATGCTTAGTCCTTGTTTTAAATGCATATTTGGAGGGTTTTGTGCTTATATTTGATATATTCTGATTCTAAGCCTTTCTGATATGTTATTGTGCAAAACTGAGCTTTAATGATCATGGATTGAGTAGATTTGTATATGTTAGTGATTTAGTATTTTCTCTATGATAGGAAGGGCTCCAAACAAGGTTAAATATGGAGCAGTTGAGCTTAAAGAGGAAGAGGAAGCCAAATTGGCTTTCCAGCAAGCAACGCCGTGGCGCAAGGCAGAGCACGCCGCGGCGCAAAGAGGATTTTCAGCCTGCTCATACTTGGACCTGGGGCAAGAGCGCTGCGACCTAGTGAAGTGGGCACCGCGACGTAGTTAGACCGACCCATTGGGCGCCGCGGCGTGCATATGTGGGCGCCGCGGTGTGGAGGCGGCTGCTGAGCTTATAAATTAGATTTTACACGTTTTTCTCTCATACTCTCTCCCCATTCTCTCTCCGTTTTCTCTCTGTTTTTCTGAGTTTTGGCCATTTGGCCATCTCTCTCTTTTTAGGTTTTGTTAGTTTAGTTAGTTTAGGCTAGTTTTAGGTTAGATAGCTTGGCTAGATCTTCATTGCTGGTGGATTAGAGTCAAGGATTAAAGGATTGAAGGAGGATTCAAGCTTCAGAGACAAATCAATGAGCTTCTTTCTCTCTTTTCCTTTCTCTCTTCTCTTCCTTATCTTTTGTATAGCTAAGCTATGTTTTAGGAATATTTTGGATCCTTTTATATATATTAATGATGTGTTTTTCTCTGAGTTTGTGTGGATGTTTGATTATGGTTCAATCATTATCCGTATTTAATGCTTATTCTTGGTTGGCCTCAATTGTATGATCCTAATATTGGCAAATGAACTAGACATAGGGATTTGTTGATATGGATATGATATGGTTGATACATGTTCGGCGAGTTGAATTGGCTTGGATGAGTTGATTCATTAATAGGATAGAAATATACCTATTAACCATGTATAGTGTGTGATTGAGAATAGATCGTTCATGAGTGGAAGTTGCACTGGCTCTTAAGGAAACTTAGTGAGTTGGGCAATTGAAACCAGGGTTGATTGACCTAGACATAGGCTTTTGACTAATGAAGATTCTCAAGCTAACCTAATCAATGCATTTGTGTTTATGAGGGGAATTGCATGTTGTTAATAGATGTAGGGGGTGAAGGAGGATTTCTTGAAACCTAACCGCTTTTAGGTTTATTGCTTTTGTAGGTTAGATAGTTTGTATATTATTTTCCTATTTTTATGTCCTTGTCTAGAATTGATTAAGCTATTGGTTGGTATTTAGCTTTATAATCAAATATCCTCATGGGAACGAACTTTTACTCTGTATCTGTATTACTTGTGTGACCCGTGCACTTGCAGTTAGCAAATGGGCAACACGTTTTAACCTTAACAAGTTTTTGGCGCCGTTGCCGGGAATAGTTTTTATATTGCTAATATCAACAATGAGTTTGATTAGTTCTAATTCAAGTTGTATATAAGTTGTATATAATCTATGTTTTCTTTCTGTTTTGTTTTAGTTTCAAATAAGAAGTTGGGTGATTTCATTCATACGAGGCCCTTGAGGGAATTCGCGACTCCTGAAATGATTACCCTTGGATCACATTCTTGAAGACTACTCATCCGCAATACTTCAATTTTGGTGACAAAGTCCTGCTGGGACTATAACTCAGGCCCTTCGTGGGAGGGTACCCCATGTTTATGTTTCATTCCTGTTTTTACTTTGTACATAAATAGGTAGTATGTTAATGTGTTATGTTAAATACGTTAGCATATTAGTTTGTTAGTTGTGTTAATGTGTTTTTGTTAGTATGTTCATGTATATAAGTGTTAGTATGTTAGTTTAGTAGTTTATAGTTTTTGTTAGTTGTTATGTGTTAGTTGTGTTAGTTCTTGTTTGTGGTATATTTTAAGTGTTGTTTGTGTTAGTTAGTATATAGGTTAATATGTTAATTAGGTTAGTTTAATGTTTTTGTTTGTTTTTAAAGTTTTAAATTTGTTTAGGTTTATATATAGGTTAGTAAGTTGTTTATATGTGTTAATATGTGTGTGTTGTATATTTTTGTAATTTAGCTTTTTGAACAAGTTTTGTTGCATTTAGAGACCCATAAGAGCCAAATCTAGCAGCAAAACTGTGTTTGCTGCTAAATTTAGCAGCTAAGGTAGTCACGCCGCGGCGTAGGGTAGTACGCGCCGCGACGCAAGGAGCGTTTCTGCATAATTCTGCAGCTTTTTGTGAGCGCCGCGACCTAAGCATGGGGCGCCGCGGCACTGATCCCCTGTTTTTGCTATTTTTGTTTTTATTTTTTGTTATTTTTTCTGTTTTATAATATTTAGTAATGCTCAGTACTAGTCTCAGGTTCCCTATAGGCCATGATCATTAATGATGCATTTCATTTTAGGTTTGGGGGAATATCTTTACATGTTTTGTTACTTTTATGCTTAATGTTAACATGTATTGGTATTTTGAGTATGCAGTGATTTTAGTCAACATATTTTTATGATTATATTCTGTTTTGACTATCACTAATGTGCTGATGACAAGAATTTTCAATTTTCACTTTATGCAAAAGATGTTGTGTATGCTTGAACTTAGAAAGTTGAATCTATTTGAATGCATGACATGTTGCAAGAATGCTGGTGTTGTTTTTGATTGTCCATGATTTGAAAGGTTGTTATTTGCCCCCTTTTCAGTGAAACCTTATGTGATCTTGATGCATGTGAAACAATTTAGTTGCTTTTGATGCATGATTTACATCTCACTTAGACGCAAGTATAACTTTGAAAATGATAAGAGTGCATGTTTTGAGAATGTTTATGGATGTACATGTAGAGTTTTGATTATCCTTGAAATTATTTTTGAACTCTTTTGAGGCGAAATCCTAAGTTGTGCATGATTGAAGAAATGATTAGGGCATTGTTTGGACCGATTGAGCCTTAAAAAGCTTACCCTGATATGATGATATCCTTAGGTCCCTTTTTGAAGCCTTAAACTGTTTGGCCTTATTTGTTTTTCATAACCATTGTGTTCCTTAACCTGTTATCCATTCTAATGCATGCGAAAGCATGTCATTTTCTTCCTACCCTTATTGTTTGTTGAGTATATGATGTGTTATTTCTTGAAATGAGTATGATGATTAGGGGTATGAATATTCAATTCAAAATGAGCCTGAAGGAACCAGATGCAAAACAAAGAAAAGAAAAAACATTGCTTTGCAAAAATAGAAGCGAAAAGAAAGAGAAAATAAAAAGAAAAATGAAAATGAAAAGAAAAGCAAAAGCTTAACAAAAGTAAAGTTCAAAAAGCATCGAAAATGGTTCTGGCAAGTTTTATGATCTCACAATTGAATACCCTGCTAGTATCAGTTTGTGGCTCATGTCTTGAAGTAGTATATTATGTGTTCAATATTTGTATTGTATCTTTCCCTTCATTTCTTTCGCCCATACCATTGGCCTTATATTATAAGCTGATTAAGTCCCTTTTGATCCTCAATCTTGTATGATTTACATTAGTGGAGAGAGAGTTGATTTACAATCTTATGGATTCTGTGAATCATATGCATGTATGCTTGTAAACTTATCTGGACATGTATGACTTGATTAGAAGAAGTTTATCTTGCATGTTTGTGATAAATGTGAATTGCATTAAGAGTTTTCTGGCTTGTTAGCATGTTTAGGATTGTATATGTGTGGAACTGTTTACGGGGCATTTGCACTTTTTGAGGATTGATGCAGTCAGTACACACTAGTATTTGATTTTGATTGCAAAAGAAGATTGAAATATATTTGCTGAATGAAAAATTGATTTTAATGTTTAAGTGATTTACTTAGTTCTATTTGGTTTTGCTCGAGGACTAGCAAAATGTAGGTTTGGGGGTGTGATAGCTACATAGAATGCAGTTATTTATGCCCTATCCTTGTGCTAGAATGAATGCTTAGTCCTTGTTTTAAATGCATATTTGGAGGGTTTTGTGCTTATATTTGATATATTCTGAATCTAAGCCTTTATGATATGTTATTATGCAAAACTGAGCTTTAATGATCATGAATTGAGTAGATTTGTATATGTTATTGATTTGGTGTTTTCTCTATGATAGGAAGGGCTCCAAACAAGGTTAAATATGGAGCAGTTGAGCTTAAAGAGGAAGAGGAAGCCAAATTGGCCTTCCAGCAAGCAACGCCGCGGCGTAAGGCAGAGCACGCCGCGGCGCAAAGAGGATTTTCAGCTTGGTCATACTTGGACCCGGGGCAAGAGCGCTGTGACCTAGTGAAGTGGGCGCCGCGACGTAGTTAGACCGACCCATTGGGCGCCGCGGCGTGCATATGTGGGCGCCGCGGCATGGAGGCAGCTGCTGAGCTTATAAATTAGATTTTACACGTTTTTCTCTCATACTCTCTCCCCATTCTCTCTCTGTTTTCTCTCTGTTTTTCTGAGTTTTGCCATTTGGCCATCTCTCTCTTTTTAGGTTTTGTTAGTTTAGTTAGTTTAGGTTAGTTTTAGGTTAGATAGCTTGGCTAGATCTTCATTGCTGGTGGATTGGAGTCAAGGATTAAAGGATTGAAGGAGGATTCAAGCTTCAGAGACAAATCAATGAGCTTCTTTCTCTCTTTTCCCTTTCTCTCTTCTCTTCCTTATCTTTTGTATAGCTAAGCTATGTTTTAGGAATATTTTAGATCCTTTTATATATATTAATGATGTGTTTTTCTTTGAGTTTGTATGGATGCTTGATTATGGTTCAATCATTATCTGTATTTAATGCTTGTTCTTGGTTGGCCTCAATTGCATGATCCTAATATTGGCAAATGAACTAGACATAGGGATTTGTTGATATGGATATGGTATGGTTGATACATGTTCGGCGAGTTGAATTGGCTTGGATGAGTTGATTCGTTAATAGGATAGAAATATACCTATTAACCATGTATAGTGTGTGATTGAGAATAGATCGTTCATGAGTGGAAGTTGCACTGGCTCTCAAGGAAACTTAGTGAGTTGGGCAATTGAAACCAGGGTTGATTGACCTAGACATAGGCTTTTGACTAATGAAGATTCTCAAGCTAACCTAATCAATGCATTTGTGTTTATGAGGGGAATTACATGTTGTTGATAGATGTAGGGGGTGAAGGAGGATTTCTTGAAACCTAACCGCTTTTAGGTTTATTGCTTTTGTAGGTTAGATAGTTTGTATATTATTTTCCTATTTTTATGTCCTTGTCTAGAATTGATTAAGTTATTGGTTGGTATTTAGCTTTATAATCGAATATCCTCGTGAGAATGAACTTTTACTCTGTATCTGTATTACTTGTGCGACCCGTGCACTTGCGGTTAGCAAATGGGCAACACGTTTTGACCCTAACAGCTCATCTATATCATCAATTATTACAATCATATCAAGAAATCTCATTTCTTAAGATTCATATTTCCAAATCATCCAGACACATGTGTCATCTCACATTAAGGTATGAAAGGTGTACTAGCCTCACAATTCCATTCACTTGGTAGTAGCCTACTTTCAAGTTAGTACACATCAACCTATTCATGACGATCGATTTGCCATACAGAGCTACTCTGAGTAACTAGGCCACATCTATCTCTGTCTAGTAAAGAGGAAGCGTCTTATTATCAGTCTAGACTCATGGTAGGGAGTGGATATTAAGTCCTCGTACTACCATGATAGGGGGTATCATCCTTTCTCACACTATAAATTAATCAATCATATGTGATAGGAAAAGATTCTTCATTTCTCACACTATCCAAGATTTAGGATCACCCCAAGTATTAAGGGAATATCCATCCTCTATAACTTGATGCCTAGGGAAGCTTAAGTAAAGAAGGAGGTCTTCCTTAACTTTCTCATCTTCTCTCTTACCATTGTCCAAGCCTTACCTTAAGTATAAGGTATATCCAAAACCCAACTCAGCTTAGTTCCACAAAGGGATACCCATGAGAGAAATCATTTTTCATCTAATCACTTCAATCATCATATTGTCAAACATGCAATCATATGTATATAAAAGTTTTTCTCGTCATAGATAATCAAACTCACCAATCAATCTAATAACATGGCTTAATGCATTAATATCTCATCAATCAAGCACTGTTGTATTCTATTACATCATTTTATGTCAAAACATCATGCATTTCATAGCAAAAATCACACACGGAAATGAGTTTGGGCAATTTTATAGGTGTGTCGCGGCTTCACTTCCAAAGTGTGTCGTGGCTTCACATTTCAATTGGTGGGTGTCGTGGCTCAAGGCCCTTTTGTGCCGCGGCCCCTTACTCTTTGTGCAAAATTTCCTGTGTTCCAAAGACTGGAGTGCCCGGCTCTCCCTAAAATTTATGGGTTCACTAGGTTCTTCTAGAGATAAGGCCCAAGCTTCAATCTTTTCAATCACAAACATACAACCCACACTTGTTAAAACTCTCATACAATCTCAAAAGTCAATTAGCATGAATATTCATGAATCAAAACATAAAACAAATGTGAGTTTCAAACCCTTTTTCAAATCTCAAGTTCATCACAAAATCAAAAGCAAAGCTAGAAAATTTACTCATCATCAAAGCATAAAAGCATAAAATCTTTCATCATCAAGTCAAAATCTCAATCAACATCATCAAGTTTTTAGATTTTGAAATATAAAAGATGAAGAGGAAAAGTGAAAAAAAAACCCTACCTCGTCTTTCTTGGCTCCTTGATGTTGTTGTTCTTGCTTGTTTCCTTGTTTTTCTCTTCTTGATTCTTGCTCTTTCCTTCTCCATTTTCTCTCTGTCTCACACCCCTCTCCTCCTTTTCTCTCTTGTTTTCCTTCGTTTCTCTATTATGTTTCTTTCTATCTTTTCTTTTCGATGGCAGAATATGGGTGAGGGAGAGAAGAGTGAGAGAAAATATCTCAAGGGATAACGATGAGAGGTATAAGGCGGTGAGAAAAGAAAATAAAAGGGGAAAGTGAAATCCAGCTAGAAACATTATATCTAATAAGAATACTTTACTATTTCCATAATAAATTTTCTACCCTTCATAGGTATTCTAAAAAATTGTAAGATTTCATTCATTTCCCAACTTTATTTTTCCACACATATCATTATACACTTTTACTAATCACTAAGCTTCACTATTCATCCTTGGGTTAAGTTAACCCTTTATGGAATTGAATTAAGAAGCTTTCAGGCACCCATTTTAATCTATTTCCATTCTCAAATTAATCTGCATCCTTTGTTTTACATTTGCTCATAATCTTATAATTTCTCTGAGCTACTTCTCATGTTCAGTGTTATAGATTTATGCTCAAATCAATCCAAATCATTACCGCAATTATTAGACAACTTCCACAAATTTTTATTGAGCTACTATAACATTGATTAGTACTATTAGGTTATGAAGGATGTTACAATTCTCCTTTCCTTTTAAAAATTTTGTCCTCAAAATTTGATTTACCTCTTTAAAAATATTTGGTTTCTTGCTTCGATCTAGGGGTAAGATTGAGTACTGCAGTGAAATCAATTAGACCAGGAAGCTCATCAAGAAAAATCTCCCTTATAATAGCGAAGTACTTTGCTCATCATCTCATGGAATTCTTGTATGACGACCACTTTCCTTTTTAAGGTCTATGTCTTTATGCAAAGTGTTTTCAACCAAATCGAAGAAGCTTCTTATACTAGGTATATGTATTCTACTATGAATGAGCTTGACAAAACTTTAAAAACTTTGGTCACACAAGATTTACGATATCGAACACCTTCCTGACATGATCTTGATATAGAGTTCTTGACAGTACAACTTTTCGAAGTGTTTGTGCTTTGGCAAGGAATTGTACCATATCCATATTTTCATTCCTTGGAGTGTGTCCCTTATTTATTATAAGAATTGAAAGAATCTTAAGCAATATTTCTTGACAAGGTAATGATGAATTTCTAGTTCCATTCTCACAGCCAATTGAAGAGAACTATTCGTATCCTAAGAAAAGGATACTCTTCCGCTCCATACTCTGTTTCAACACTTCCAGTTGCTGAGATTTACTATCTGCCTTCACAATGTGAAAGTCATAGAGTGGCGTGTTCTCAACTTGCCATATCTGAAACTGATAGTCAGGAACATCTTCCTAGATCTTGGAGCATGGGCCAAGATGCAGTCCCTGGGATGCTCACTCACAGGGTTTCTCACAAGAAAATTGAATCCTTTGACTTGATGAGGTTTCAATTCCTCTGTCAAAAACCTTACAAATGCAACAAACGTAACCAAAATCATCTTTTCAAAACAAGAAAATGATTACAATCTTCGTTCTTATTGGGCAGAGGATTCACAGAAACATCTTTGAAACATACTATTGTCATTGATATACTTTTCCATTTTCATTCAGGAACTTTTCGGAGTCGTAGAGATTCTGTGGATTTCTAATATTCTACCTTTACTTTCTAGCAACTAAACATTTGGACACATATAAAGTGATATACGCTTTCATGCGAGCCACCAAATATCTCTTTTGAGGTCTTAATACATTTTTTGTGGCTTCGGGGTGGATGGTGTTTCTACTTTTATGGGCTTTTTCTAAATCTTTTTTTTGATTTCATCTTGTCTTGGAACACTTAGTCTATTTCTAAACACAAGTGTTCCATCTTGAGTCCTCTTGAAGATTCTTTTCCTTTCCTGATTGGATCTATTCATCTATTAGCTTTAGAGGTTCGTCTTCCTTTTGAACTTCTCTAATTTGAGCCCTCATATCCTTCTGAATCTCTAATCTTTCCAAACATAGACCATGTGATAACACAGTCATTGTCAGACTCAAATTTCTGAAGCTCTCAAGGAGTTCCATCTCTTGTATCATCATTCGGGACATATGCAGGAGTTTCCTGCTAAGTGCTTCGACAAAAACATTCACCTTACCCACAAGATATTTTAATTCAGAGTCATAGTTTTTCATAAACTCCATCCATCTCCTTTGCCTTACATTCAACTTTTTTTGACCCAATAAGTATTTCAAACTTCTGTAATCTTTAAAGACCTCAACATGACCCTATACAGATAAAGCCTCCATATCTTTAAATCAAACACAATTGCTACTAGTTCTAGGTCATGAGTTGGGTAAATTTCTTCATGGGTATGGTGTCACTAGCATAGGTGTTTTGGTTAGTATCTCTTTCAACGTTTGGAAGCTACTCTTACATTTCTGTGTCCACTAAAAAATGTTGCCTTTTTCTAGTCAACCTAGTTAAGGCAGAACTATTTGGGAAATCTCTTTATGGATCTCTTGTAATATCCATATAAACCCAAGAAACTCTTAACTTTAGTTACAGTGGTAGGTCTCTCCCATCGCAACATTGCTTCTATCTTACTGGGACTCACAGCTATCCCTTCTCTAGATATCATATGTCCCAAAAACTGCACCACCTTCATCTAAAACTCACATTTTGATTGTTACCAAGTGGCTTCAAACTCAAGAGGGGGTGAATTGAGTTAATAAAAATTTTTCGCAAATCTTTTACAAAATGCTTGTACGTTAATTTTTGTTGAAGCTATTGATTGATTGAAGTGAATAGATAGACGAGATTGATCACTTCACTCAATAAGCCAAGATAGAAAGTGTAACACCCTCCATAAGGCATCACATTTACTGTTACTTATTTACTGAATTACCCTTTCATCATAAATCGTGCTTTATAGTATAAATACGAGATGTAAAATTTCTTAATAACAATAAGATAAACTTAGTGAAAAATAAAAACATAACAACATCATCACAAATAATTTACATCATATATACATACACAAGTCTTAGTACTGTCATATTTTAATATTTACAAACTAGACTCTCAAAATATTTAAAACATTAATTAAAACTAACATACTGGCCAAGTACCACTACTCAGCAGAACCCTCTAATGGGTCCTCCTCAAACTCCTCAGTAGATAGAAGTCCAGATTGACGCGAAGTCCTACGGATAGGTGTCCGCGCAGACGACACAATACTGACCTCACCAGGGGTACGGTAGTAAGTCCCACAGTACTGCCTAATAGATATTGGAAACTCTAGGTGTACATAAATATCAACAGTAAAGTAAGGATGTCCAAGATGTTGTTTACTCAAAATAATATTTAAATCTCCCATATAGTAAATACGCTCTCTCTCCAAATCAACGTTCCATGCCTCAGATCCTCCCCGAAACGTCAACCTCATATAGCCAAGGAAACAAGGCATCTCCATCGTATCAGAACTCAACTTCCTCTACCGGAATCTGTTCCTCCTCGCCTTCTCAATCAATTTCTTGCTCTACGTCTTTATAGATATAAATACAATACAGAATAGACATACAAAGAGGTGAGATCACCTACGCCAATACCAGTATGGTAGCACGAAGATAAATACATACAATACATCATACCATAATTACAGTTACGCCATCAATATCATTTAACATTACAACACATGAAATAAGCAATAATTATGATCATGGCATTACCAATAACCAAATATTCCACAATTCAATTATCATAAATAATAATTACGATAATGCCCTCAATAACTATGCATATACACATAGACTAAATTTCCTACTCCATGGAGTTAAAACTCAAATCGAAGAAAGTGATCGAAAAGATCTGTCTGTACCAACATGCCTCAGACCATGTGCTCAATTTTGCACATCTAGCATATACACAACAGTCTTTATCAGATCTTGATTAAGAATAGTATCTCGGTTAGGATCATTGGTGTGTTGCGTCGGTCTAACCTACGGTACAGAAGAGCTACCAACTGCCCATTGTAGGCAACCTGCATCCCAATGCCCTCAAGGTCAACAAGTAACTTACACTACGCATATCGTACCTACTCAAGAGGTGTAGTCTCTCCTAGGCAATTAGCCTCATACAGTCCATCAGACCTTTCTAATGCATGTACTATGCACCATTCACAGTTCCAATTTATTATCTCATATTCGGGGTCCACACATTGACCCAACAGTATTATTACTGTATTTTTATCTCGTAGTCATATTTTTGTGTTTTCTCAATTGCGCCACAATTCTATCACATTTTCAAATCGCATAGCGATTTTTCAACATTTTTCAATCGCGTAAAATATTTTTCATACGTTTTAAATCAAAAATACTATTTTTCTCATTTAACACTAAAAATTGACTTTATTTTCCATATTTGCATAATAACTCCTCAAAAATATAATATTTACATTATAGTCCTCATTTTAATAATAATTTCACAATAGTCCCTCATAAAATTCATATTTACAAAATAGTCTCGCTATTATCAAGTATTTGCAATACAACCCCTCTTTTATAAAATATTTGTAAGATGACCCCTCTTTAAATATTAATTTACAATATAGTCCTCCTTAAAATATTAATTACAATATAGTCCCTCTTTTATAAAAAAATTACAATATGACCCCTCTAAAAATCAATATTTGTACTGTTTCCCCAAAATTGGCAATTCTTTCTTTTACTATAGATATTACATCTCAAATTTTTCGGACGCGCTTCAAAACCCATAGGGTGAGCTATACATCAGTAAACTTCAAGTATTGATGCTCATTTATTTCATAACTCATTTATTTAATTATATCAAATTGTTTCTCCCAAAATCATTTTACTTTGCTATACCCAAACTTTTACAAATTCATTTCCTTTTCATTTAAATCTTTAATTCTCATTTTAATCCATCATTTTCAGGACTTTGGTCCTCATAACCCTAGTATGGCCGTGAGCCTTAAGCTCTTTGGAGCTCTCATGCAATCTTTCCATCATGTTATTCACACCCTAAATTACACATACATTTGCATTGATTCAAAATTATCCATACAAGCATATTATCAAAGCTATAGACATAATATCACACATGCAATCAAAAATATAAAACCATAAACACTACAAACACAATCAAAGAAACATTAAACACCAAGTGAATAAACCCTTATGGGTGTCTCACCATACAAAACCACCTCCACACTAGCAAAACTTGGTTAGTGAGGTAAAATCTCCCTCTTACCTCTTGAAGACAAGATCCTCAAGCTCTTCTCCATCTCCTTGATTTCGTGTGGATCAAAACAAATCCCTAATAATTCTTAAACAATTAGTAAAATTACAAACAAAGCTTAATAATGAAGAACCATGGAACAATCATGGTTCAAAAAATAAAAACTTAAATTAAAACCAAAGAATCACAAGTTTACCTTTAGGGAAGTAAGATAAAACTTGGATTTTGAAGCACTAGGAGTAGGATTTTCACAAAATTTTCTAAATGAAAAGTGTTTAGAAGGTTGTTTAGGTTTAGGAAATGTAAAGAGGAAAAATTATAGAAGATGGATGGTGATTGTAGGTGTCGGGGCCGAAACACAAGAGAGAAAAAGGAAGGAAAAGTTCTTTGTGTTCTTGGAATTTTGAGAGAAAATGATGGTAAGTCTTTAGGTGAGAGAAAAGTGAATAATGAGAGTAAATGTGAGGGTGCAGCCGTGAGGTGAGTGTGTAGGGAAATTAGGAGATTTACTTGAAGTAAAATATCACACTTTTGTGTTCACATTGAGAGCACATGGCCTATGTCACAATTAGTCATGCAATGGTCACTTGGATGAACCTAGAACATTAGAGAACATGGTCGAATTTGCCCCCCTTGGCCATGGAACACTAGAGAGTTTAGGGAGTTAGTTTGACTCCAATTAAAGCTTAATTCCATGCTAATTAGATAGGTAGTTAATTAGATTAGGTTCCTTAATTTCACTTAATTAACTAACTAATTACTTAACTAATTAATTAGGTAGGTCATTGCATATGTCATGCTTTGTCATGACTTCTAGATGAAATTAAGATATCTAATTAGTAATTAGATTATAACTAATTAATAACTAGGTTAGTTCACTTAATTTCTTAATTAGGCAATTAGATTAACTAAGTTAGGTTTAATTAGCTACTTAGTAACTAGTCAAGCCATTATATTTGACTAAATCTCAACCCTTGAAACTAACTTTATTTCCTAACCATTGATTTAATTTAAGGTGGATATCACTTAGTGATTTTATGAAGATTGTTCTCACACCATTGATCTAATCAACGGTTACGATCAAAGACATCTTAATCAAGCTTTTCATCTAATGGTCCACAATAAAGTCCATGCCCCTTTATTTAACCAATTCTTTTTGGTTTAGAAAAGTCCAGCCATCATTTTTCACTGATTCCTATTGGTTCATTCTAATTTAGGTTACAGAAAATATTCTAAGCACATTTTCTGTTAGTTAAATTATATCGGGTCCAATAATTTATAGCAGAAACTGTTATAAATAAAATAGCAGATATTTATCAGTGAAATATTTTTATTTCACAGATAAATTCTAAAAATTAAAAGATTATTTTTTGTATCACTCAAATTTGGGTTTAGTAAGATCCCCCGCCTCTGAATAAATCAGATAAAAATTTCCCTGGCTCAAAAATTATTATTTTCCTGATTCGAAGCAAATTACACAAAACAATCAAAAGTAGTATTGGAGCAGTCAAATTATTTTTATAACACACAGAAAACACAAAACAGTGTAATTTTGCTATTACTATTAACATAGTCAGAATTTGGGGTATTACAACTCTCCCCCTCTAAAAATAAGTTTCGCCCTCGAAACTTGATACACACTCAAAATAAAAACGGATACTGCTCTCTTATCTTCTCTTCCAACTCCCATGTGGCTTCACCACTTACATCGTTCCAAATCACTTTAACCAATGCGATCTCTTTACCTCAAAGTTGCTTTGTCCTTCGATCTTCAATCTTGACTAGGAACGTCTCATAGGTTAAATTTTCTTTTAGTTGTACGGTGTCTGGTTCGATAATATGAGTCGGATCAGAAATATATTTTTGTAGTTGTGATACGTAAAATACATTATGAAGATTTGACAAGAATGGTGGTAGTGCAATCTGATAAGCTACCGGACCTACCCGATGGAGTATCTGATATGGCCCGATAAACTTCGGAGTAAGTTTCCTCGACTTGATTACTCGTCCAACCCCAGTCATAGATGCCACACGTAGAAACACATGGTCACCTTCTTCAAATTCAAGCGGTCTTCGTCTTTTATCAGCATAACTCTTTTGTTGCGTCTGAGTTGTCCTTATCTTGTCTTGGATCATCTTCACTTTCTCAGTTGTCTGCTGCACAAATTCTGGTCCTACCACAGTACTTTTACCATCATGGTACCAACACAACGGCGTTCTACATGTTCTCCCATATAATGCCTCATAGGGTGCCATTCCTATAATCGAATGGAAACTAATGTTGTATGTGAACTCTATCAATGGTAGAAATTCATCCCAACAACTAGTTTGCTCTAGAACACAAGCTCTCAACAAGTCCTCCAATGACTGAATCGTCCTTTCTGACTGACCATCTGTTTGTGGATGGTAAGCAGAACTCAAACGTAGCTTTGTTCCCATCGCTTCTTGCAAACTATTCCAAAACCTTGATGTGAATCACGGATCTCGATTAGAAATAATACTGGATGGTACACCATGAAGTCTAACAATTTCATTGATGTACACTTGAGCCAACTTTTCCATTGAGTACTTAATATTAATCGACAAAAAGTGTGCCGACTTTGTAAGTCGATCAACAATTACCCAAATAGAATCTTGACTTTTTCGAGTCTTCGGTAGTCCCGTTATGAAATCCATTGCTATGTCATCCCATTTCCACTCAGGAATAGGCAAAGGTTACAACATTCCCGATGGTCTTTGGTGTTCCACTTTAGCCTTTTGACAGACTAAATAGAATGATACATATTCAGTGACATCCCTCTTTATTCCTTGCCACCAATACAGTTGTTTCAAATCTTGATACACCTTCGTGACTCCTGTAGGCATACTCAACTTACTTCTATGAGCTTCATCCAAAATCGATCTTCTCAGTTCTAAATCATTTGGCACACAAACTATTCCTTTGAACTTCAGAATTCCATCAACACCATCACTGAATTCCAATTCTGCACCTTGACTTCTTGCTTCCTTTGCTTCTTGCAAATACTGATCACTGTTTTGTCCTACTCGTATTCTATCCATCAAATCGTTTGAAATAGTGATCATGTTCAAACACATCTTCCCCGGTGTTAACTTCATAGATAATCACATATCCTGAAACTCTTCTTTTAGTTCTTTCTCTTTAATCATCATAATAGAAGCATTAAGCATTTTCCTACTTAAAGCATCCGCTACGACATTCGCCTTTCTGGGATGATATTGTAACTGAAAGTCATAATCCTTCAGAAACTCTAGCCAACGCCTTTGTATCATGTTCAACTCTTTCTAGTCAAACAAATACTTCAAACTTTTATGATCACTAAAGACAATGAACGTTGCCCCATAGAGAAAATGTCTCCATACCTTCAATGCAAACACTACAGCTGCCAACTCCAAATCTTGAGTCGGATAATTCCTCTCATGCACTTTCAACTGCCTCGACGCATACGCCACAACCTTACGATTCTGCATAAGTACATAACCCAACCCTTGATTCGAAGCATCACAAAACACTTCGAAAGATTCGTTCGGATCAGGTAGAATCAAAATCGGTGAAGTAGTCAGTCGTCTTTTCAACTCCTGAAAACTTTCTTTGCATGCTTCAGTCCATACAAAAGGTTGATTCTTTCGTGTAAGTTGGGTAAGAGGTCCTGCTATCTTTGAAAACCCCTTAATAAAACGTCGATAGTAATCGGCCAATCCGATGAAACTACGGATCTCCGATACAGTCTTCGGTCTTTCCCATTCAACAACTGTCTCTACTTTTGCAGCATCAACTTCAATTCCATCCTCTGATATAACGTGTCCCAAAAATTGAACTTCGCTTAACCAAAATTCATATTTGGACAACTTGGCATAATACTTATTCTCCCTCAGAATTTGGAGAACCACTCTGAGATGTTCAGCATGTTCCTCCTGACTTCGAGAATAAATAAAAATGTCATCAATAAAGACAACAATAAACTTATCCAAGTACGAATGGAAAATCCTATTCATAAAGTCCATGAATATCGCAGGTGCATTAGTCACACCAAATGGCAGCACTTGATATTCGTAATGCCCATAACGTGTCCAAAATGCAATTTTGGGAATATCCTCTGCCTTCACACGTATCTGGTGATAACCAGAACGTAAGTCAATTTTGGAAAATATTGCGGCTCCTCACAATTGGTCCATCAATCATCAATCCTAGGTAGTGGATACTTGTTCTTGATCGTAATCTTGTTTAATTGTCGGTAGTCTACACATAGACGAGAAGTCCCATCCTTCTTCTTTACCAACAATATCGGAGCTCCCCAAGGTGATACACTTGGTCCCACAAATTGCTTCTCCAATAAATCCTCCAGCTGTTTCTTAAGCTCTGCCAACTCTACTGGCGACATCCTGTAAGGCGCCATAGATATAGGTCCAGCTCCAGGTACTAAATCAATAGAAAATTTTATTTCTCTTTCCGATGGTAATCCAAGTATATCTTCAGGAAATACCTCAGGAAATTCATTAACAATAAAAATATCCTTCAGAACGTTTTCACACTGGACCTCCAAAGAAGACATCAACAAGTACCCTTGATCTCTTTGTTGGGAATTTTTGCGGATACAACACGCAGCGGAAAACAGGGATTCCCACCGAGGATCCATGCGAAAAAGCCATAATCCGAGTTTTTAAATGATTTACCTCTTGAAGCGTGAATCACTAACACCGTAATAGAAACGATGTCTCTACGGTATCCACACGAACAGACTCACGAACGTCCAACGTCCGCAAAGAGGAGCCTCACGTCTCTCACACAGTGCTAGCTGCGAAGAGAAGAGAAGAAACCTGTCGCTCTCTCACTCACTATTCTGTAGGTGCGGCTAGGGTTCAGAATTATCTAACTTAGCAGCCCCCTTAGCAGTACTATTTATAATAGTGACTGCCTTAAGTGAGTGTGAGCAGCAGCAAGGTAAGCTGTGCAACCCTAGACCCATCTGTTATGAGTCTGGCCCATATTTGAATCCGAGTCCAACTTGGATCCATTACTCCAATTTTAGTCTGCTCTATATGTGTGACCCTGCAGGTTCTTATTACGTTGGCAGTAATATTAAAATCCCATTTTAATATTACAAGCAGTGAGCAGTATCTAGCAACACATCGCTGCTACCCAAGTAATAAGAATGTCAGTGATTTGACATAACCTTTTTGTGACCAATGTTTCCGTGTCGTTTAGTCCCTTTGTCAAGATATCTAGATTGAACACAAGACATGGAATGCGTCACCCTTGTATAGTCCAATCATTCGTTTCTTGATACTCGAGTAGACTTTGTAACAACAAATGAGATCAATATCTCATATTGACTCATTTGAGCATGGCCATGCATTTCGCAGTCTCACTCAATCAGGGGGCCCGAAGATATCGCTCCTGTTATGTAGGAGTGACAAATTCCATCTAGGTCAGTCACATCCCTCTGCATGATTTGCGGTATGTCCAATAACCAACTTTATAATCACCTTGTTACAGATGACGTTTGATGGCATTAAAACACACAACTCCTCATGTAGGAATCGTAGTGATTTCAGGTCAAAGGACCACAAACACCATTGTCACTATGAGAATCGCTTATGACACTCACGTAACGATCCATGTAGCGTTCTCATGGTGGGTCGATCCCAAAGACATCATTACTCTAATATGTACCAATGTGAAGACTTGATATCTTATATCCATGACCCGTGAGATGCGGTCATCAGTCTCTACACATACTAGTCTCAATGTATTATTATTGTCCTAATTAACAATAATACTTGACTAGGGACATTTAAGAATAGTGTTGTAACCAAAAGGATCTCATGATCAAGTCATCCACTTGATGTCCTATGGCTTCAAACTTACTATTCTAAGGACTTTATTATGTTTATCAAAAAGAACACAATAAATGAAATGCCTCATATATAAAATAGCATAATAGAATATATGTAAATACAGAAAATGTATTAGCCTCTAGGGCATACACCAACACTCTTTCCTTCAAACAAGCTTCCACTTGAGTAGCCGTTAGGAATCTAGAATCCTTAACCTCAGGAAAAACTAAGGTCTTACTGGAACAGTCTATCAGGATATGGTTGGAAGACAACCAATCCATTCCTAAGATTACATTAATCTTGGAAAGAGGCAAACAAATCAAATCCACATGAAAGATTCTATCCCTAACATATACAGGGCAATTCAAACATACTTTTGTAGTTATCATAGGCTTATCAGTAGGAGTAACAACACTCAAATCATATGACAATGTAGTCACAGTTAATCCCAAATGCTCCACACAATCACATGTAATGAAAGAATGTGTTGTTCCCGAATCATATAATACTATTAAAGGATTACCTTCAATGTCACACTCCTCCATGATCAAGTCCTCAGATTTAGTGGCTTCTTCCCCGCTCATAGTATACACACGACCACCCACCTGTAGCCTCGTAGTACGAACACTGCCTACGGATGGTTCCGCCTTCTGCTGATCACATTCTCTGGAAAAATGTCCAGGCTTCCCACATCTATAACAAATTACCCCCTTATGCAAACAATCTTTGGGGAGATGTCCTTTCCTACACTTGAAACATTTTAGTGCAGAAGTTCCAGTTGAAATTGTCCTACTGCCACTAGAACTTCCTCCAAACGATTGCTGTCGATTCTGACTTACTACTAGTTTGGTGTATGGTTTCTGTTGATAATGGTTGCCACCGCTACTCTTTCCTCTTTAGAACCACGTAGGTCCAAAGTTCTTATTCCTCGCTTCACAGAGATGATCAATTTCTTCCACCTTTCGGCACTTATCCAATAATACCGGAAACTGATTAATATCCATAGTTGCTAAAGCTCGCTTGATGTCAAGCCTCAACCCCTCTTCGAATTTCCTGCACTTCTACTCCTCATCTGGATGCATCTGGAAATACCTCGAAAACTTAGACAAGCTTTCGAACCTTGCTGCGTACTCACTTACAGACATTGCTCCTTGTCTCAAACTAAGGAATTCCATCTCCATAGAATGACGAACATTGGCTAGGAAATACTTCCCCAGAAACTTCTGTTTAAAGAGCTGCCATGTCACAACTCTCCCTTCAGCTTGCAACAATCTCCGGGCTCCTGCCCACCAAGCCTCTCCGTCACCGACAAGCACAAATGTTGCGAAAGTAAGCTTCCGCTTATCAGTACAACCCATGCCTTCAAATATCTTTTCCAGTTCTTTGATCCACAGATCAGCTTTCTCTAGATCAAACTCTCCATGGAACTTCGGTGGATTGTTTCTCCAAAATTCTGAGAAGCTGTGAGCATCCTCAATTGCTCTTTGGTTTTGCTGTGCAACAACCTCAGCCATCCGTTGTATTGCTGCTACAGCTGCAGCCATGTTTTGATTGTCATCACCACCATTTCCAGCTCCTGCCCTCATATTCATGCGTCTTCTTCCCCGTCCAGCCATTTCATTTTCTCAAATAGACTGAACAACACAAAGAAGAGCTGACGTTAATTTTCCAAACAATATTGTTTTCTTTTAGAAAACAAACACAGAGAATCACACAACTTAAACAAGACAGACCTAACCACAAACCCAAAAAGACTCTAACTTGGGCTCTGATACCAACTAATGTAACACCCTCCTTAGGGCATCGCATTTACTGTTACTTATTTACCAAATTACCCTTTCATCATAAAATCGTGCTTTGTAGTATAAATACAAGTTATAAAATATCTTAATAACAATAAGATAAACTTAGCAGAAAATAAAAACATAACAACATCATCACAAATAATTTACATCATATATACATACACAAGTCTTAGTACTGTCATATTTTAATATTTACAAACTAGACTCTCAAAATATTTAAAACATTAATTAAAACTAACATACTGCCCAAGTACTACTACTCAACAGAACCCTCAGACGGGTCCTCCTCAAACTCCTCAGCAGATAGAAGTCCAGACTGACGCGAAGTCCTACGGACAGGTGTCCACACAGATGACACAATACTGACCTCACTAGGGGTACGGGAGTAAGTCCCCCAGTACTGCCTGATAGATATTGGAAACTCTAGGTGTACATAAATATCAACAGTAAATTAAGGATGTCCAAGATGTTATCTACTCAAAATAATATTTAAATCTCCCATATAGTAAATACGCTCTCTCTCTCTAAATCAACGTTCCATGCCTCACATTCTCCATGAAACGTCAACCTCATATAGCCAAGGACACAAGGCATCTCCATCGTATCAGAACTCAACTTCCTCTACCGGAATCTGTTCCTCTTCGCCTTCTCGATTAATTTCTTGCTCTACATCTTTATAGATATAAATACAATACAAAATAGGCATACAAAGAGGTGAGATCACCTACGCCAATACCAGTATGGTAGCACGAAGATAAACACATACAATACATCATACCATAATTACAGTTACGCCATCAACATCATTTATCATCACAACACATGAAATAAGCAACAATTACGATCATGCCATTACTAATAACCAAATATTCCACAATTCAATTATCATAAACAATAATTATGATAATACCCTCAATAAATATGCATATGCACATAGACTAAATTTCCTACTCCATGGAGCTAAAACTCAGATCGGAGAGAGTGATCGAAAAGATCTGTCTGTGTCAATATGCCTCAGACCACGTGCTCAATTTTGCACATCTAGCATATACACAACAGTCTTTATCAGATCTTGATTAAGAAAAGTGTCTCGGTTAGGATCATTGGTGTGTTGCGTCGGTCTAACCCACGGTACAGAAGAGTTACCAACTGCCCATTGTAGGCAACCTGCACCCCAATGCCCCCAAGGTCAACAAGTGACTTATACTACGCATATCGCACCCACTCAAGAGGTGTAGTCTCTCCTAGGCAATTAGCCTCATACAGTCCATTGGACCTTTCCAATGCATGTACTATGCACCATTCATAGTTCCAATTTATTATCTCATATTCGGGGTCCACACATTGACCCAACAGTATTATTACTGTATTTTGATCGCGTAGTCATATTTTCGTGTTTTCTCAATTGTGCAACAATTCTGTCACATCTTCAAATCGCGTAGCGATTTTTCAATGTTTCTCATTTGCGTAAAATATTTTTCATACATTTTAAATCAAAAATAGTATTTTTCTCATTTAACACTAAAAATTGACTTTATTTTCCATATTTGCATAATAACCCCTCAAAAACATAATATTTACATTATAGTCCTCATTTAAATAATATTTTCACAAGAATCCCTCATAAAATTCATATTTATAAAATAGTCCCTCTATTATCAAGTATTTGCAATACAGCCCCTCTTTTATAAAATATTTGTACGATGACCCCTCTTTAAATATTAATTTGCAATATAGTCCTCCTTAAAATATTAATTACAATATAGTCCCTCTTTTATAAAAAAAATTACAATATGACCCCTCTAAAAATTAGTATTTGAACTGTTTCCCCAAAATTGGCAATTCTTTCTTTTACTACAGATATTACATCTCAAATTTTTAGTACGCGCTTCAAAACCCATAGGGTGAGGTATACATCAGTAAATTTCAAGTATTGACCCTCATTTATTTCATAACTCATTTATTTAATTATATCAAATTGTTTCTCCCAAAATCATTTTACTTTGCTATACTCAAACTTTTCCAAATTCATTTCCTTTTCATTTAAATCTTTAATTCTCATTTTAATCCATCATTTTCAGGACTTTGGTCCTCATAAACCTAGTATGGCCATGAGCATTAAGCTCTTTGGAGCTCTCATGCAATCTTTCCATCATGTTATTCACATCCTAAATTACACATACACTTGCATTGATTTAATATTATCCATACAAGCATATTATCAAAGCTATAGACATAATATCACACATGCAATCACAAATATAAAACCATAAACACTACAAACACAATCAAAGAAACATTAAACAACAAGTGAATAAACCCTCATGGGTGTCTCTCCATACAAAACCATCTCCACACCACCAAAACTTGGTTGGTGAGGTCAAATCTCCCTCTTACCTCTTGAAGACAAGATTCTCAAGCTCTTCTCCTTCTCCTTGATTTCGTGTGGATCAAAACAAATCCCTAACAATTCTTAAACAATTAATAAAATCACAAACAAAGCTTAATAATGAAGAACCATGGAACAATCATGGTTCAAAAAATTAAAAACTTAAATTAAAACCAAAGAATCACAAGTTTACCTTTAGGGAAGTAAGATAAAACTTGGATTTTGAAGCACTAGGAGTAGGATTTTCACAAAAATTTCTAAATAAAAAGTATTTAGAAGGTTGTTTAGGTTTAGGAAATGTAAAGAGGAAAAATTATAGAAGACGGGTGGTGATTGTAGGTGTCGGGGCCGAAACACAAGAGAGAAAAGGGAAGGAAAAGTTCTTTGTGTTCTTGGAATTTTGAGAGAAAATGATGGTAAGTCTTTAGGTGAGAGAAAAGTGAATAATGAGGGTAAATGTGAGGGTGCAGGCGTGAGGTGAGTGTGTAGGGAAATTAGCAGATTTACTTGAAGTAAAATATCACACTTTTGTGTTCACATTGAGAGCACATGGCCTATGTCACAATTGGTCATGCAATGGTCACTTGGATGGACCTAGAACATTAGAGAACATGGTCGAATTTGCCCCCTTGGCCATGGAACACTAGAGAGTTTAGGGACTTAGTTTGACTCCAATTAAAGCTTAATTCCATGCTAATTGGATAGGTAGTTAATTAGATTAGGTTCCTTAATTTCACTTAATTAACAAACTAATTACTTAACTAATTAATTAGGTAGGTCATTGCATATGTCATGCTTCGTCATGACTTCTAGATGAAATTAAGATATCTAGTTAGTAATTAGATTATAACTAATTAATAACTAGGTTAGTTCACTTAATTTCTTAATTAGGCAATTAGATTAACTAAGTTAGGTTTAATTAGCTACTTAGTAACTAGTCAAGCCATTATATTTGACTAAATCTCAACCCTTGAAACTAACTTTATTTCCTAACTATTGATTTAATCTAAGGTGGATATTACTTAGTGATTTTATCAAGATTGTTCTCACACCATTGATCTGATCAACGGTTATGATCAAAGACGTCTTAATCAAGCTTTTCATCCAATGGTCCACAATAAAGTCCATGCCCCTTTATTTGACCAATTCCTATTGGTTTAGAAAAGTCCAGCCATCATTTTTGACTAATTCCTATTGGTTCATTCTAATTTAGGTTACAGAAAATATTCTAAGCACATTTTCTATAAGTTAAATTATATCGGGTCCAATAATTTATAGCAGAAACTGTTATAAATAAAACAACAGATATTTATCAGTGAAATATTTTTATTTCATAGATAAATTCTAAAAATTAAAAGATTCTTTTCTGTATCACTCAAATTTGGGTTTAGTAAGATCTCCCGCCTCCGAATAAAATAGATAAGAATTTCCCAGGCTCAAAAATTATTATTTTCCCAACCCGAAGCAAATTACACAAAACAATAAAAAATAGTATCGGAATAGTCAAATTATTTTTATAACACACAGAAAACACAAAATAGTGTAATTCTACCATTATTATTAACGTAGTCAGAATTTGGGGTATTACAACTCTCCCCCTTGAAAAATAAGTTTCATCCTCGAAACTTGATACACACTCAAAATAAAAATGGATACTGCTCTCTTATCTTCTCTTCCAACTCCCATGTGGCTTCACCACTTACATCGTTCCAAACCACTTTAACCAATGCGATCTCCTTACCTCGAAGTTGCTTTGTCCTTCGATCTTCAATCTTGACTGGGAACGTCTCATAGGTTAAATTTTCTTTTAGTTGTATAGTGTCTGGTTCGATAACATGAGTCGGATCAGAAATATATTTTCGTAGTTGTGATACGTGAAATACATTATGAAGATTTGATAAGAATGGTAGTAGTGCAATCTGATAAGCTACCGGACGTACCCGATGGAGTATCTGATATGGCCCGATAGACTTCAAAGTAAGTTTCCTCGACTTGATTACTCGTCCAACCCCAGTCATAGGTTTTACACGTAGAAACACATGGTCACCTTCTTCAAATTCAAGCGGTCTTTATCTTTTATCAGCATAACTCTTTTGCTGCGTCTGAGTTATCCTCATCTTGTCTTGGATCATCTTCACTTTCTCAGTTGTCTGCTGCACAAATTCTGGTCCTACCACAGTACTTTCACTATCATGGTACTAACACAATGGCGTTCTACATGTTCTCCCATATAATGCCTCATAGGGTGCCATTCCTATACTCAAATGGAAACTATTATTGTATGTGAACTCTATCAATGGTAGAAATTCATCCCAACAACCAGTTTGCTCTAGAACACAAGCTCTCAACAAGTCCTCTAATGACTGAATCGTCCTTTCTGACTTACCATCTATTTGTGGATGGTAAGCAGAACTCAAACGTAGCTTTGTTCCCATCGCTTCTTGCAAACTATTCCAAAACCTTGATGTGAATCACGAATCTCGATTAGTAATAATACTGGATGGTACACCATGAAGTCTAACAATTTCATTGATGTACACTTGAGCCAACTTTTCCATTGAGTACTTAATATTAATCGGCAAAAAGTGCGCTGACTTTGTAAGCCAATCAACAATTACCAAAATAGAATCTTGACTTTTCTGTGTCTTCGGTAGTCCCGTTACGAAATCTGTTGCTATGTCATCCCATTTCCACTCAGGAATAGGCAAAGGTTGCAACATTCCCGATGGCCTTTGGTGTTCCACTTTAGCCTTTTGACAGACTAAATAGGATGATACATATTCAGTGACATCCCTCTTTATTCCTTGCCACTAATACAGCTGTTTCAAATCTTGATACATCTTCGTGACTCCTGGATGCATACTCAACTTACTTCTATGAGCTTCATCCAAAATCGATCTTCTCAGTTCTGAATCATTTGGCACACAAACTCTTCCTTTGAACTTCAGAATTCCATCAACACCTTCACTGAATTCCAATTCTGCACCTTGACTTCTTGCTTCCTTTGCTTCTTACAAATACTGATCACTGTTTTGTCCTACTCGTATTCTATCCATCAAATCATTTGAAATAGTGATCATGTTCAAACACATCTTCCCCGGTGTTAACTTCATAGATAATCACATATCCTGAAACTCTTCTTTTAGTTCTTTCTCTTTAATCATCATAATAGAAGCATTAAGCATTTTCCTACTTAAAGCATCCGCTACAACATTCGCATTTTTGGGATAATACTGTAACTGAAAGTCATAATCCTTCAGAAACTCTAGCCAACGCCTTTGTCAAATGTTCAACTCTTTCTGGTGAAACAGATACTTCAAACTTTTATGATCACTAAAGACAGTGAACGTTGCCCTATAGAGAAATTGTCTCCATATCTTCAATGTAAACACTACAGCTGCCAACTCCAAATCACGAGTCGGATAATTCCTCTCATGCACTTTCAACTGCCTCGACACATACGCCACAACCTTATGGTTCTGCATAAGTACACAACCTAACCCTTGATAAGAAGCATCACAAAACACTTCGAAAGATTCGTTCGGATCAGGTAGAATCAAAACCGGTGAAGTAGTCAGTCGTCTTTTTAACTCCTGAAAACTTTCTTCGCATGCTTCAGTCCATACAAACGGTTGATTCTTTCGTGTAAGTTGGGTAAGAGGTCCTGCCATCTTTGAAAACCCCTCAATAAAACGTCGATAGTAACCGTCCAATCCGATGAAACTACGGATCTCCGATACAGTCTTCGGTCTTTCCCATTCAACAACTGTCTCTACTTTCGCAGCATCAACCTCAATTCCATCCTCTAATATAACGTGTCCCAAAAATTAAACTTCGCTTAACCAAAATTTATATTTGGACAACTTGGCATATAACTTATTCTCCCTCAGAATTTGGAAAACCACTCTGAGATGTTCAGCATGTTCCTCCTGACTTCGAGAATAAATCAAAATGTCATCAATAAAGACAACAATAAACTTATCCAAGTACGAATGGAAAATCCTATTCATAAAGTCCATGAATATCTCAGGTGCATTAGTCACACCAAACGGCAGCACTTGATATTCGTAATGCCCATAACGTGTCCAAAACGAAATTTTGGGAATATCCTCTGCCTTCACACGTATCTGGTGATAACCAGAACATAAGTCAATTTTGGAAAATATTGCAGCTCCTCACAATTGGTCCATCAATCATTAATCCTAGGTAGTGGATACTTGTTCTTGATCGTAATCTTGTTCAATTGTCGGTAGTCTACACATAGACGAGAAGTCCCATCCTTCTTCTTTACCAACAATATCGGAGCTCCCCAAGGTGATACACTTGGTCCCACAAATTGCTTCTCCAATAAATTCTCCAGCTGTTTCTTAAGTTCTGCCAACTCTACTAGTGACATCCTGTAAGGCGCCATAGATATAGCACCAACTCCAGGTACTAAATCAATAGAAAATTTTATTTCTCTTTCTGGTGGTAATCCAGGTATGTCTTTAGGAAATACCTCAGGAAATTCATTAACATTGAAAATATCCTTCAGAACGTCTTCACACTGGACCTCCAAAGAAGACATCAACAAGTACCCCTGATTTCCTTCCATCAAACAAGCTTCCACTTGAGTAGTCGTTAGGAATCTAGAATCCTTAACCTCAGGAAAAACTAAGGTCTTACTGGAACAGTCTATCAAGATATGGTTGGAAGACAACCAATCCATTCCTAAGATTACATTAATCTTGGAAAGAGGCAAACAAATCAAATCCACATGAAAGATTCTATCCCTAACACATACAGGGCAATTCAAACATACTTTTGTAGTTATCACAGTCTTATCAGTAGGAGTAACAACACTCAAATCATACAGCAATGTAGTCACAGTTAATCCCAAATGCTCCACAGAATCACATGCAATGAAAGAATGTGTTGCACCCGAATCATATAATACTGTTAAAGGATTACCTTCAATGGCACACTCCTCCATGATCAAGTCCTCAGATTTAGTGGCTTCTTCCCCGCTCATAGTATACATACGACCACCCTCCTGTGGCCTCGTAGTACGAACACTGCCCACTGATGGTTCTTCCTTCTGCTGATCACATTCTCTGGAAAAATGTCCAGGCTTCCCACATCTATAACAAATTACCCCCTTATGCTGACAATCTTTGGGGAGATGTGCTTTCCTACACTTGAAACATTTTAGCGCAGAAGTTCCAGTTGAAACTGTCCTACTGCCACTAGAACTTCCTACAAACGATTGCTGCCGATTCTGACTTACTGCCAGTTTGGTGTATGTTTTTTGTTGATAACGGTTGCCACCGCCACTCTTTCCTCTTTAGAACCGTGTAGGTCCAAAGTTCTTATTCCTCGCTTCATGGAGATGATCAATTTCTTCCACCTTTCGGCGCTTATCCAACAATACCAGAAACTGATCAATATCCACAGTTGCTAAAGCTCGCTTGATGTCAAGCCTCAACCCCTCTTTGAATTTCTTGCACTTCCACTCCTCATCTGGATGCATCTGGAAATATCTCAAAAACTTAGACAAGCTTTCAAACCTTGCTGCGTACTCACTTACAGACATTGCTCCTTGTCTCAAACTAAGGAATTCCATCTCCTTAGAATGATGAACATTGGCTAGGAAATACTTCCCCAGAAACTTCTGTTTAAAGAGCTGCCATGTCACAACTCTCCCTTCAGCTTGAATCAATCTCCGGGCTCCTGCCCACCAAACCTCCATCACCGACTAGTACAAATGTTGCGAAAGTAAGCTTCCGCTTATCAGTACAACCCATGCCTTCAAATATCTTTTCCAGTTCTTTGATCCACAGATCAGCTTTCTCTGGATCAAACTCTCCATGGAACTTCGGTGGATTGTTTCTCCAAAATTCTGGCAAGCTGTGAGAATCCTTAATTGCTCTTTGGTTTTGCTGTGCAATAACCTCAGCCATCCATTGTATTGCTGCTACAGTTGCAGCCATGTTTTGATTGTCATCGCCACCATTTCCAGCTCCTGCCCTCATATTCATGCGTCTTCTTCCTCGTCCAGCCATTTCGTTTTCTCAAATAGACTGAACAACACAAAGAAGAGCTGAAGTTAATTTTCCAAACAATATTGTTTTCTTTTAGAAAACAAACACAGAGAATCACACAACTTAAACAAGACAGAGCTAACCACAAACCCAAAAAGACTCTAACTTGGGCTCTGATACCAACTAATGTAACACCCTCCTTAGGGCATCGCATTTACTGTTACTTATTTACCAAATTACCCTTTCATCATAAATCATGCTTTGTAGTATAAATACAAGTTGTAAAATTTCTTAATAACAATAAGATAAACTTAGTGGAAAATAAAAACATAACAACATCATCACAAATAATTTACATCATATATACATACACAAGTCTTAGTACTGTCATATTTTAATATTTACAAACTAGACTCTCAAAATATTTAAAACATTAATTAAAACTAACATACTTCCCAAGTACTACTACTCAGCAGAACCCTCGGACAGGTCCTTCGTCAGACTCCTCAGCAGATAGAAGTCCAGACTGACGCGAAGTCCTATGGACAGGTGTCCACGCAGACGACAAAATACTGACCTCACTAGGGGTACGGTAGTAAGTCCCCCAGTATTACCTAATAGATATTGGAAACTCTAGGTGTACATAAATATCAACAGTAAATTAAGGATGTCCAAGATGTTGTCTACTCAAAATAATATTTAAATCTCCCATATAGTAAATACGCTCTCTCTCTCTAAATCAACGTTCCATGCCTCAGATTCTCCACGAAACGTCAACCTTATATACCCAAGGAAACAAGGCATCTCCATCGTATCAGAACTCAACTTCCTCTACCGGAATCTGTTCCTCCTCGCCTTCTCGATCAATTTCTTGCTCTACGTCTTTATAGATATAAATACAATATAGAATAGGCATACAAAGAGGTGAGATCACCTACGCCAATACCATTATGGTAGCACGAAGATAAACACATACAATACATCATACCATAATTACAGTTACGCCATCAACATCATTTATCATCACAACACATGAAATAAGCAATAATTACGATCATGCCATTACTAATAACCAAATATTCCACAATTCAATTATTATAAACAATAAAAACGATAATACCCTCAATAACTATGCATATGCACATAGACTCAATTTCCTACTCCATAGAGCTAAAACTCAGATCGGAGATAGTGATCGAAAAGATCTGTCTGTGCCAATATGCCTCAGACCACGTGCTCAATTTTGCACACCTAGCATATACACAACAGTCTTTATCAGATCTTGATTAAGAATAGTGTCTCGGTTAGGATCATTGGTGTGTTGCGTCGGTCTAACCCACGGTACAGAAGGGCTACCAACTGCCCATTGTAGGCAACCCGCACCCCAATGCCCCCAAGGTCAACAAGTGACTTACACTATGCATATCGCACCCACTCAAGAAGTGTTGTCTCTCCTTGGCAATTAGCCTCATACAGTCCATCGGACCTTTCCAATGCATGTACTATGCACCATTCACAGTTCCAATTTATTATCTTATATTCGGGGTCCACACATTGACCCAAAAGTATTATTACCGTATTTTGATCGCGTAGTCATATTTTCGTGTTTTCTCAATTGCGCAATAATTCTGTCGCATTTTCAAATCGCGTAGCGATTTTTCAACGTTTCTCATTTGCGTAAAATATTTTTCATACATTTTAAATCAAAAATACTATTTTTCTCATTTAACACTAAAAATTGACTTTATTTTTCATATTTACATAATAACCCCTCAAAAGCATAATATTTACATTATAATCCTCATTTAAATAATATTTTCACAATAATCCCTCATAAAATTCATATTTACAAAATAGTCCCTCTATTATCAAGTATTTGCAATACAGCCCTTCTTTTATAAAATATTTGTAAGATGACCCCTCTTTAAATATTAATTTGCAATATAGTCCTCCTTAAAATATTAATTACAATATAGTCCCTCTTTTATAAAAAAATTACAATATGATCCCTCTAAAAATCTGTATTTGTATTGTTTCCCCAAAATCGACAATTCTTTCTTTTACTACAGATATTACATCTCAAATTTTTCGAACACGCTTCAAAACCCATAGGGTGAGCTATACGTCAGTAAACTTCAAGTGTTGACCCTCATTTATTTCATAACTCATTTATTTAATTATATCAAATTGTTTCTCCCAAAATCATTTTACTTTGCTATACTCAAACTTTTCCAAATTCATTTCCTTTTCATTTAAATCTTTAGTTCTCATTTTAATCCATCATTTTCAGGACTTTGGTCCTCATAACCCTAGTATGGCCATGAGCCTTAAGCTCTTTGGAGCTCTCATGCAATCTTTCCATCATGTTATTCACATCCTAAATTACACATACACTTGCATTGATTCAATATTATCCATACAAGCATATCATCAAAGCTATAGACATAATATCACACATGCAATCACAAATATAAAACCATAAACACTACAAACACAATCAAAGAAACATTAAACAACAAGTTAATAAACCCTCATGGGTGTCTCACCATACAAAACCATCTCCACACCAGCAAAACTTGGTTGGTGAGGTAAAATCTCCCTCTTACCTCTTGAAGACAAGATCCTCAAGCTCTTCTCCTTCTCCTTGATTTCGTGTGGATCAAAACAAATCCCTAACAATTCTTAAACAATTAGTAAAATCACAAACAAAGCTTAATAATGAAGAACCATGGAAAAATCATGGTTCAAAAAATTAAAAACTTAAATTAAAACCAAAGAATCACAAGTTTACCTTTAGGGAAGTAAGATAAAACTTGGATTTTGAAGCACTAAGAGTAGGATTTTCACAAAACTTTCTAAATAAAAAGTATTTAGAAGGTTGTTTAGGTTTAGGATATGTAAAGAGGAAAAATTATAGAAGATGGGTGGTGATTGTAGCTGTCAGGGCCGAAACACAAGAGAGAAAAAGGGAAGGAAAAGTTCTTTGTGTTCTTGGAATTTTGAGAGAAAATGATGGTATGTCTTTAGGTGAGAGAAAAGTGAATAATGAGAGTAAATGTGAGGGTGCAGCCATGAGGTGAGTGTGTAGGGAAATTAGGAGATTTACTTGAAGTAAAATATCACACTTTTGTGTTCACATTGAGAGCACATGGCTTATGTCACAATTGGTCATGCAATGGTCACTTGGATGGACCTAGAACATTAGAGAACATGGGGGAATTTGCCCCCTTGGCCGTGGAACACTAGAGAGTTTAGGGACTTAGTTTGACTCCAATTAAAGCTTAGTTCCATGCTAATTAGATAAGTAGTTAATTAGATTAGGTTCCTTAATTTCACTTAATTAACTAACTAGTTACTTAACTAATTAATTAGGTAGGTCATTGCATATGTCATGCTTTGTCATGACTTCTAGATGAAATTAAGATATCTAATTAGTAATTAGATTATAACTAATTAATAACTAGGTTAGTTCACTTAATTTCTTAATTAGGCAATTAGATTAACTAAGTTAAGTTTAATTAGCTACTTAGTAACTAGTCAAGCCATTATATTTGACTAAATCTCAACCCTTGGAACTAACTTTATTTCCTAACCATTGATTTAATCTAAGGTGGATATTACTTAGTGATTTTATCAAGATTGTTCTCACACCATTGATCTGATCAACAGTTATGATCAAAGACATCTTAATCAAGCTTTTCATCCAATGGTCCACAATAAAGTCCATGCCCCTTTATTTGACCAATTCCTATTGGTTTAGAAAAGTCCAGCCATCATTTTTGACTGATTCCTATTGGTTCATTCTAATTTAGGTTACAGAAAATATTCTAAGCACATTTTCTATCAGTTAAATTATATCGGGTCCAATAATTTATCGTTGAAACTGTTATAAATAAAACAGCAGATATTTATCAGTGAAATATTTTTATTTTAGATATAAATTCTAAAAATTAAAAGATTCTTTTCTGTATCACTCAAATTTGGGTTTAGTAAGATCCCCCGCTTCCGAATAAATCAGATAAGAATTTCCCTGGGTCAAAAATTATTATTTTCCTGACCCGAAGCAAATTACACAAAACAATCAAAAATAGTATCAGAATAGTCAAATTATTTTTATAACACACAGAAAACACAAAATAGTGTAATTCTGCCATTACTATTAACATAGTCAGAATTTGGGGTATTACAACTCTCCCCCTCTAAAAATAAGTTTCATCCTCGAAACTTGATACACACTCAAAATAAAAATGGATACTACTCTCTTATCTTCTCTTCCAACTCCCATGTGGCTTCACCACTTACATCGTTCCAAACCACTTTAACCAATGCGATCTCTTTACCTCGAAGTTACTTTGTCCTTCGATCTTCAATCTTGACTGGGAACGTCTCATAGGTTAAATTTTCTTTTAGTTGTACGGTGTCTGGTTCGATAACATGAGTCAGATCAGAAATATATTTCCGTAGTTGTGATACGTGAAATACATTATGAAGATTTGATAAAAATGGTGGTAGTGCAATCTGATAAGCTACCGGACGTACCCGATGGAGTATTTGATATGGCCCGATAGACTTCGGAGTAAGTTTCCTCGAATTGATTACTCGTCCAACCCCAGTCATAGGTGTCACACGTAGAAACACATGGTCACCTTCTTCAAATTCAAGCGGTCTTTGTCTTTTATCAGCATAACTCTTTTGCTGCGTCTGAGTTGTCCTCATCTTGTCTTGGATCATCTTCACTTTCTCAGTTGTCTGCTGCACAAATTCTGGTCGTACCACAGTACTTTCACCATCATGGTACTAACACAACGGCGTTCTACATGTTCTCCCATATAATGCCTCATAGGGTGCCATTCCTATGCTCGAATGGAAACTATTGTTGTATGTGAACTCTATTAATGGTAGAAATTCATCCCAACAACCAGTTTGCTCTAGAACACAAGCTCTCAACAAGTCCTCCAATGACTGAATCGTCCTTTCTGACTGACCATCTGTTTGTGGATGGTAAGCAGAACTCAAACGTAGCTTTGTTCCCATCGCTTCTTGCAAACTATTCCCAAACCTTGATTTGAATCACGGATCTCGATTAGAAATAATACTGGATGGTACAACATGAAGTCTAACAATTTCATTGATGTACACTTGTGCTAACTTTTCCATTGAGTACTTAATATTAATCGGCAAAAAGTGCACCGACTTTGTAAGCCAATCAACAATTACCCAAATAGAATCTTGACCTTCCGAGTCTTCGGTAGTCCCGTTACGAAATCCATTGCTATGTCATCCTATTTCCACTCAAGAATAGGCAAAGGTTGCAACATTCCCGATGGCCTTTGGCGTTCCACTTTAGCCTTTTGACAGACTAAACAGGATGATACATATTCAACGACATCCCTCTTTATTCCTTGCCACCAATACAGCTGTTTCAAATCTTGATACATCTTCGTGACTCCTGGATGCATACTCAACTTACTTCTATGAGCTTCATCCAAAATCATTCTTCTCAGTTCTGAATCATTTGGCACACAAACTCTTCCTTTGAACTTCAGAATTCCATCAACACCATCACTGAATTCCAATTCTGCACCTTGACTTCTTGCTTCCTTTGCTTCTTGCAAATACTGATCACTATTTTGTCCTACTCGTATTCTATCCATCAAATAAATTGAAATAGTGGTCATGTTTAAACACATCTTTCCCGGTGTTAACTTCATAGATAATCACATATCCCGAAACTCTTCTTTTAGTTCTTTCTCTTTAATCATCATAATAGAAGCATTAAGCATTTTCCTACTTAAAGCATCTGCTACGACATTTGCATTTCCGGGATAATACTGTGACTGAAAGTCATAATCCTTCAGAAACTCTAGCCAACACCTTTGTCTCATGTTCAACTCTTTCTAGTCAAACAGATACTTCAAACTTTTATGATCACTAAAGACAGTGAACGTTACCCCATAGAGAAAATGTCTCCATATCTTTAACATAAACACTAAAGCTGCCAACTCCAAATCATGAGTCAGATAATTCCTCTCATACACTTTCAACTGCCTCGACACATACGCCACAACCTTATGGTTCTGCATAAGTACACAACCCAACCCTTGATAAGAAGCATCACAATACACTTCGAAAGATTCGTTCGGATCAGGTAGAATCAAAATCGGTGAAGTAGTCAGTCGTCTTTTTAACTCCTGAAAACTTTCTTCGCATGCTTCAGTCCCTACAAACGGTTGATTCTTTCGTGTAAGTTGGGTAAGAGGTCCTGCCATCTTTGAAAACCCCTCAATAAAACGTCGATAGTAACCATCCAATCCGATGAAACTACGGATCTCCGATATAGTCTTCGATCTTTCCCATTCAATAACTGTCTCTACTTTCGCAGCATCAACTTCAATTCCATCCTCTGATATAACGTGTCCCAAAAATTGAACTTCGCTTAACCAAAATTCATATTTGGACAACTTGGCATAATACTTATTCTCCCTCAGAATTTGGAGAACCACTCTGAGATGTTCAGCATGTTCCTCCTGACTTCGAGAATAAATCAAAATGTCATCAATAAAGACAACAATAAACTTATCCAAGTATGAATGGAAAATCCTATTCATAAAGTCCATGAATATCTCAGGTGCATTAGTCACACCAAATGGCAGCACTTGATATTCGTAATGCCCATAACGTGTCCAAAACGCAATTTTGGGAATATCCTCTGCCTTCACACGTATCTGGTGATAACCAGAACGTAAGTCAATTTTGGAAAATATTGCGGCTCCTCACAATTGGTCCATCAATCATCAATCCTAGGTAGTGGATACTTGTTCTTGATCGTAATCTTGTTCAATTGTCGGTAGTCTACACATAGACAAGAAGTCCCATCCTTCTTCTTTACCAACAATATCGGAGCTCCCCAAGGTGATACACTTGGTCCCACAAATTGCTTCTCCAACAAATCCTCCAGCTGTTTCTTAAGCTCTGCCAGCTCTACTGGCGACATCCTGTAAGGCGCCATAGATATAGCTCCAGCTCCAGGTACTAAATCAATAGAAAATTTTATTTCTCTTTCCGATGGTAATCCAAGTATATCTTCAGGAAATACCTCAGGAAATTCATTAACAATAAAAATATCCTTCAGAACGTCTTCACACTGGACCTCCAAAGAAGACATCAACAAGTACCCCTGATTTCCTTCCATCAAACAAGCTTCCACTTGAGTAGTCATTAGGAATCTAGAATCCTTAACCTCAGGAAAAACTAAGGTCTTACTGGAACAGTCTATCAGGATATGGTTGGAAGACAACCAATCCATTCCTAGCATTACATTAATCTTGGAAAGAGGCAAACAAATCAAATCCACATGAAAGATTCTATCCCTAACACATACAGGGCAATTCAAACATACTTTTGTAGTTATCACAGTCTTATCAGTAGGAGTAACAACACTCAAATCATACGGCAATGTAGTCACAGTTAATCCCAAACGCTCCACACAATCACATGCAATGAAAGAATATGTTGCACCCGAATCATATAATACTGTTAAAGGATTACCTTCATTGGCACACTCCTCCATGATCAAGTCCTCAGATTTAGTGGCTTCTTCCCCGCTTATAGTATACACATGACCACCCTCCTGTGGCCTCGCAGTACGAACACTGCCCACTGATGGTTCCACCTTCTGCTGATCACATTCTCTGGAAAAATGTCCAGGCTTCCCACATCTATAACAAATTACCCCTTTATGCTGACAATCTTTGGTGAGATGTGCTTTCCTATACTTGAAACATTTTAGCGCAGAAGTTCCAGTTGAAACTACCCTACTACCACTAGAACTTCCTCCAAACAATTGCTACCGATTCTGACTTACTGCTGGTTTGGTGTATGGTTTCTGTTGATAACGGTTACCACCGCTACTCTTTCCTCTTTAGAATCGTGTAGGTCCAAAGTTCTTATTCCTCACTCCACGGAGATGATCAATTTCTTCCACCTTTCGGCACTTATCCAACAATTCCAGAAACTGATCAATATCCACAGTTGCTAAAGCTTGCTTGATGTCAAGCCTCAACCCCTCTTTGAATTTCCGGCACTTGCACTCCTCGTCAGGGTGCATCTGGAAATACCTCACAAACTTAGACAAGCTTTCGAACCTTCCTGCGTACTCACTTACAGACATTGCTCCTTGTCTCAAATTATGGAATTCCATCTCCTTAGAATGACGAACACTGGCTGGGAAATACTTCCCCAGAAACTTCTGTTTAAAGAGCTGCCATGTCACAACTCTCCCTTCAGCTTGAATCAATCTCCGGGCTCCTGCCCACCAAGCCTCTCCAACACCGACTAGCTCAAATGTTGCGAAAGTAAGCTTCCGCTCATCAGTACAACCCATGCCTTCAAATATCTTTTCCTGTTCTTTGATCCACAGATCAGCTTTCTCTAGATCAAACTCTCCATGGAACTTCGGTGGATTGTTTCTCTGAAATTCCGACAAGCTGTGAGCATCCTCAGTTGCTCTTTGGTTTTGCTGTGCAACAACCTTAGCCATCTGTTGAATTGCTGCTACAGCTGCAGCCATGTTTTGATTGTCATCGCCACCATTTCCAGCTCCTGCCCTCGTATTCACGCGTCCTCTTCCTCATCCAACCATTTTGTTTTCTCAAATAGACTGAACAACACAAAGAAAAGCTGAAGTCAATTTTCAAAACAATATTGTTTTCTTTCAGAAAACAAACACAGAGAATCACCCAACTTAAACAAGACAGACCTAATCACAAACCCAAAAAGACTCTAACTTTGGCCCTGATACCAACTAATGTAACACCCTCCTTAGGGCATCACATTTACTGTTACTTATTTACCAAATTATCCTTTCATCATAAATCGTGCTTTGTAGTATAAATACGAGTTGTAAAATTTCTTAATAATAATAAGATAAACTTAGCGAAAAATAAAAACATAACAACATCATCACAAATAATTTACATCATATATACATACACAAGTCTTAGTACTGTCATATTTTAATATTTATAAACTAGACTCTCAAAATATTTAAAACATTAATTAAAACTAACATATTGCCCCAAGTACTACTACTCAGCAGAACCCTCAGACGGGTCCTCCTTAGTAGATAGAAGTCCAGACTGATGCGAAGTCCTACGGACAGGTGTCCGCGCAGACGACACAATACTGACCTCACTAGGGGTACGATAGTAAGCCCCCCAATACTGCCTAATAGATATTGGAAACTCTAGGTGTACATAAATATCAACAGTAAAGTAAGGATGTCCAAGGTGTTGTCTACTTAAAATAATATTTAAATCTCCCATATAGTAAATACGCTCTCTCTACAAATCAACGTTCGATGCCTCAGATCCTTCACGAAACGTCAACCTCATATAGCCAAGGAAACAAGGCATCTCCATCGTATCAGAACTCAACTTCCTCTACCGAAATCTGTTCCTGCTTGCCTTCTCGATCAATTTCTTGCTCTACGTCTTTATAGATATAAATACAATACAGAATAGGCATACAAAGAGGTGAAATCACCTACGCCAATACCAGTATGGTAGCACGAAGATAAACACATACAATACATCATACCATAATTACAGTTACGCCATCAACATCATTTATCATCACAACACATGAAATAAGCAATAATTACGATCATGCCATTACCAATAACCAAATATTCCACAATTCAATTATCATAAACAATAATTATGATAATGCCCTCAAAAACAATGCATATGCACATAAACTTAATTTCCTACTCCATGGAGCTAAAACTCAAATCGAAAAGAGTGATTAAAAAGATCTGTCTGCACCAACATGCCTCAGACCACGTGCTCAATTTTACACATCTAGCATATACACAACAGTCTTTATCAGATCTTGATTAAGAACAATGTCTTGGTTAGGATCATTGGTGTGTTGCGTCGGTCTAACCCACGGTACAGAAGAGCTACCAACTGCCCATTGTAGGCAACCCGCACCCCAATGCCCCCAAGGTCAACAAGTGACTTACGCTACACATATCGCACCCACTCAAGAGGTGTAGTCTCTCCTAGGCAATTTTCCTCATATAGTCCATCGGACCTTTCCAATGCATGTACTATGCACCATTCACAGTTCCAATTTAGTATCTCATATTCGGGGTCCACACATTGACCCAACAGTATTATTACTGTATTTTCATCGCGTAGTCATATTTTCGTGTTTTCTCAATCGCGCAACAAATCTGTCACATTTTCAAATCGCGCAGCGATTTTTCAACATTTCTCAATCGCGTAAAATATTTTTCATACATTTTAAATCAAAAATACTATTTTTCTCATTTAACACTAAAAATTGACTTTATTTTCCATATTTGCATAATAATCCCTCAAAAACATAATATTTACATTATAGTCCTCATTTAAATAATATTTTCATAATAGTCCCTCATAAAATTCATATTTATGAAATAGTCCCTTTATTATCAAGTATTTGTAACACAGCCCCTCTTTTATAAAATATTTGTAAGATGACCCCTCTTTAAATATTAATTTACAATATAGTCCTCCTTAAAATATTAATTATAATATAGTCCCTTTTTTATAAAAAAATTGCAATATGACCCCTCTAAAAATCAGTATTTGTACTGTTTCCCCAAAATTGACAATTCTTTCTTTTACTACAGATATTACATCTCAAATTTTCCAGACACGCTTCAAAACCCACAGGGTGAGCTATACGTCAGTAAACTTCAAGTATTGACCCTCATTTTATTTCATAACTCATTTATTTAATTATATCAAATTGTTTCTCCCAAAATCATTTTACTTTGCTATACTCAAACTTTTCCAAATTCATTTCCTTTTCATTTAAATCTTTAATTCTCATTTTAATCCATCATTTCCAGGACTTTTGTCCTCATAACCCTAGTATGGCCGTGAGCCTTAAGCTCTTTGGAGCTCTCATGCAATCTTTCCATCATGTTATTCACATCCTAAATTACACATACACTTGCATTGAGTCAATATTATCCATACAAGCATATTATCAAAGCTATAGACATAATATCACACATGCAATCACAAATATAAAACCATAAACACTACAAACACAATCAAAGAAACATTAAACAACAAGTGAATAAATTCTCATGGGTGTCTCACCATACAAAACCATCTCCACACCACAAAAACTTGGTTGGTGAGATAAAATCTCCCTCTTACCTCTTGAAGACAAGATCCTCAAGCTCTTCTCCTTCTCCTTGATTTCGTGTGGATCAAAACAAATCCCTAACAATTCTTAAACAATTAGTAAAATCACAAACAAAGCTTAATAATGAAGAACCATGGAACAATCATGGTTCAAAATATTAAAAACTTAAATTAAAACCAAAGAATCACAAGTTTACCTTTAGGAAAGTAAGATAAAACTTGGATTTTGAAGCACTAGGAGTAAGATTTTCACAAAATTTTCTAAATGAAAAGTGTTTAGAAGGTTGTTTAGGTTTAGAAAATGTAAAGAGGAAAAATTATAGAAGATGCGTGGTGATTGTAGGTGTTGGGGCCGAAACACAAGAGAGAAAAGGGAAGGAAAAGTTCTGTGTTCTTGGAATTTTGAGAGAAAATGATGCTAAGTCTTTAGGTGAGAGAAAAGTGAATAATGAGAGTAAATGTGAGGGTGCAATTATGAGGCGAGTGTGTAGGGAAATCAGGTGATTTACTTGAAGTAAAATATCACACTTTGTGTTCACATTGAGAGCACATGGCCTATATCACAATTGGTCATGCAATGGTCACTTGGATGGACCTAGAACATTAGAGAACATGGTCGAATTTGCCCCCCTTGGCCGTGGAACACTAGAGAGTTTAGGGACTTAGTTTGACTCCAATTAAAGCTTAATTCCATGCTAATTAGATAGGTAGTTAATTAGATTAGGTTCCTTAATTTCACTTAATTAACTAACTAATTACTTAACTAATTAATTAGGTAGGTCATTGCATATGTCATGCTTTGTCATGACTTCTAGATGAAATTAAGATATCTTATTATTAAGTAGATTATAACTAATTAATAACTAGGTTAGTTCACTTAGTTTCTTGATTAGGCAATTAGATTAACTAAGTTAGGTTTAATTAGCTACTTACTAACTAGTCAAGCCATTATATTTGACTAAATCTCAACCCTTGAAACTAACTTTATTTCCTAACCATTGATTTAATCTAAGGTGGATATCACTTAGTGATTTTATCAAGATTGTTCTTACACCATTGATCTGATCAACGGTTATGATCAAAGACATCTTAATCAAACTTTTCATCCAATGGTCCACAATAAAGTCCATGCCCCTTTGTTCGACCAATTCCTATTGGTTTAGAAAAGTTCAGCCGTTTGATTGATTCCTATTGGTTCATTCTAATTTAGGTTACAGAAAATATTCTAAGCACATTTTCTGTCAGTTAAATTATATCGGGTCCAATAATTTATAGCAGAAACTGTTATAAATAAAACAACAGATATTTATCAGTGAAATATTTTTATTTCACAAATAAATTTTAAAAATTAAAAGATTCTTTTCTGTATTACTCAAATATGGGTTTAGTAAGATCCTCCGTCTCCGAATAAATCAGATAAGAAATTCCCCGGCCCAAAAATTATTATTTTCCCGACCCGAAGCTAATTACACAAACCAATCAAAATTAGTATCGGAACAATCAAATTATTTTTATAACACACAGAAAATACAAAATAGTGTAATTCTGCTATTATTATTAACATAGTCAGAATTTGGGGTATTACAGAAAGTATTCAAGGAAGCATATAAGATTAAAGCACAAAGTAAAGAGATAATGTTGAGAAGAGCAAACACAAGGATTTATCCTAGTTTAGTCACCTCTTGTGACCTACATCTAGTTCTCAAGTGAACCACGTAAGATTTTTCACTAAACCTTCACTTGAATAGGTGCTTGACAACCTTTACAACTGAGAGCACTCAACACACCTTTGAGATGCCTCACCCTTTGTGCTTGAGCCTCAAAATAGGGATACGTCACCCTTTACAACCTTTGAGCCTCAAAAGTGAGGTGCTTTTTATGCTTGATAAAGAGAGTAGTGTTAACCTTGCCCCTAGAGAAGCCTTTTTCCAAAAGGAACTTACTCAACCTTTTATACCAAGCTCTAGGAGCTTGTTTGAAGCCATACAAGACATTTTTCAATTTAAAAACATGGTTGGGTAGTTCAAACTTTTCAAAACCAGGAGATTATTTCACATGCACCTCTTCTTGTATAAAACCATTTAAGAAAGCACTTTTAACATTCATTTGATAAAGTTTGAAATCCTTGATGCATGCATATGCAAGTAGCATTCTTATGGCCTCTAATCTAGCTACGGGAGCATATGTTTCTTCATAATATATGCATTCTTCTTGATTATAACCTTTAGCAACAAGTCTAGCTTTGTTTCTTATTATTAAGCCTGTTTCATCAAGTTTGTTCCTAAAGACCCATTTGGTGCCAATTATGGGATGATCATTAGGCCTTGGAACTGATTCCCAAACTTGATTTCTCTCAAATTGGTTTAGTTCATCTTGCGTGACCAAGATCCAATGTTCATCATTAATGACCTCATTTATGTCTTTAGGTTCAACTTGAGAGACAAAAGCTATATGATTACATGCATCTTTAAGAGAGTTTCAAGTGGTTACCCCTTTTGATACATCACCTATCACTTTGTCAAGAAGATGATATCTTGATGTCCTCCATTCCATGGGAAGGTTCATGATTTGTGAATCCTCTTGTCTTTGGGGATCAAATGAGCTTTCTTATTGCTTCTTGGCCTCTTTCTCTTAGTTCTCCAAGTGAGTTCTTAACAAGATTTCTACAACATCATCAACCGAATCCTCTCTTGAACCATTTGGGTTAGTTTCATCAAATGCAACATGAATTGATTCCTCAATGGTCATAGTTCTCTTATTATAAACTCTAAAGAATTTACTACTAAGAGAATAACCAAGAAATATTTCCTTATTAGATTTAGCATCAAACTTACCTAGGTTATCTTTTCCATTATTTAAAACAAAGCATTTGAAACCAAAGAGATAAAAGTGAGAAGGGTTTGGTTTCCTTCCTTTGTATAGTTCATAGAGGATTTTCTTTAAAATTGGCCTTATTAAAGCCCTATTCATAACATAACAAGCAGTACTAACCGCATCTACCCAAAAATACTTAGGAAGGTTTATTTCATTGAGCATAGTTCTTGCTAACTCCTCTAAAGATTTATTTTTCCTTTCAACCACTCCATTTTGTTGTGGAGTTCTAGGAGCAGAAAAATTATACTTAATGTCATATTCATTGTAAAACATTTCAAATTCTTGGTTTTCAAATTTCCTACCATGATCACTTCTTATGGATGCAATGCTACAATTTTTCTCATTTTGAATAACCTTTGCATGTTTCCTAAGTGCATGAAAAGCATCATTTTTATGAGCAGGAATAGAGTCCATGTATATCTAGAGTAATCATCCACAATCACTAAAGCATAGTAATCACCCCCAAAGCTCATAGTTCTTGATGGTCCAAAAAGATTCATATGCAAAAGTTGTAAAGGTCTAGTAGTGGAAACAACATTTTTAGCTTTGAAAGAGACATTTACTTGTTTACCCTTTTGATATGCATCACAAAGTTTATTTTTCTTTAAATTGAGCTTTAGAAGACTAATTACTAAATCTTTAGAAACAAGTTTGTTTAGGTGATCCATATGAATGTGAGCAATTCTCCTATGCCATAGCCATGAATCACTCTCTTTAATCATAAGACATCTTGCATTTTGAGAGGTAATATCATCAAGGTTAATCATATATATGTTATTAATTTTATGACCGATAAACTTAACTTGTTTATCATCCTTACCTTCAATTATGCAATAATTAGAGTCAAAGATAACTTTATTTCCCTTGTCACACAATTGACTTATGCTTAGTAAGTTATGTTTGAGTCCTTCTATATACAAGACATTAACAATTGAAATAGAGGAAATCTTACTAACTTTTCCAATTCTAAGGATCCTTCATTTATTATTGTCCCCATATGTGACATGAACATGCTTTTTAGGTGCAAGAAAGGAGAACTTGGAGCCATCACCTGTCACATGCTTGGAGCATCCACTATCAAGGTATCAACTTAAGTTTTTGGTCTTCAAGCACACCTACAATACACATTTAGATTTTAACATTTGGTACCCAAATTTTCTTAGGTCCTTGTGTGTTAGATTTAGGCAAGGTGCCTTTAGAGACCTAAATCATTTTAGTTCCAACCTTAGTGTTTATGTTCTTCCTAACATTGCATATTGAGACACTATGTCTTTTCCAACCACAATGAAAGCATTTGATAAAGGGGCTACTTGATGTACTTGAGGAAATAAAGAGATTCTTGAGAAACTTTTATTAGTTATTAGGATTATACCCAAAATCAGCTTTTTGAAAAACACATATTTGTTTCCCTAGCAACACATTCAACTTGTCTCTTCCAAAGGTAAATTTTGCAAGAGTATTTTTCAAATCCTCAATTTCATCAAATGCTTTACGTGATGATCAAGATAAGGGTGTAGGTGCATTATCATGTGAAGAACAAATCATGCATAATGAGTTAGCATCAATACGTCCTAAGGTCTTTTTCTCAATTTTAAGCTCATTAATCTCCTTGTTTAAAATAGAAACTTTGTTTACCAATAAGGAGATTATTTTGTTGGAAGATAAAACCATTTTTATGAGCCTCATGGATTTATTATGCAATTCTTCAAATGTATCTTGCAATTCATCATAGGAAGGTAAAGAGTCTAGGTAAGAAGAAGTTACCTCGGTGTCATATTCTTCTTTTTCCTCTCCTTTAGCCATAAGGCATAGATGAACTTCCTCATTGTTGGAGCTATCAGTGGAGTCCAACTCATTGTCATCCCAAGCAATGTAAGCTCTCATTCCTTTCTTTTCTTTTGAGGGTCTTTTTTCAAACTTCTCTATTTTCCTTTGATATATGGGACATTTCATCTTCATGTGCCTTGATTTATAGCATGTTGGAGTAGATGAGGTTCCTTCTCCTTTATGATAGGTCTTCTTAGGAGGGAAAGGTGGCATTCTTTGAATTCCTTTCTTCTTAACGAATCTTCCAAACTTTTTTACTAGAAGACCAAGATTCTCCTCATTTATTTCTAAGCCATCTACATTATCATCATCATTAATCATGGAGGAAGTGGCCTTAAGAATATTCCTTTCTTTTTATTGTCAAGCTCCTCACTTTGGCTGAGTCTATTAAACTCTAGTTCATGTTCTTGGAGCTTGCCAAAAAGTGTAGCTAGGGTTATGGTTGAGAGATTTCTTGATTTCGCAATAGTCGTCACTTTAGGTTGCCAATGCCTGCTCAAACATCTCATCACTTTGTTAATAAGATCTTCATTAGGAAAAGTCTTTCCTAATAAAGTAAGATGATTTATAATATATGTGAACCATTTTTGTATTTATTGAATGCTTTCACCTTGGTTCATTCTAAAAAGCTCATACTCATGAGTGAGAGTATTTATCCTTGATTTTTTCACTTCACTAGTACCCTCATGAGTTACTTGTAAAGTTTTCCACATTTCTTGGATAGATTTACAATTTAACACTCTAAATTGGTGTGTTAGTTCTTATACCATTAACAACTTGTGTGGGGACAAAAGAACCATTTTCCACAGCATTCCACACATCTAAAGCAATAGTTACAATAAAAATTTTCATTAGTGCTTTCCAAAAAGCATAACCATCCCCATTGAAAAAGGGAGGTCTATAGAGAGAAGAACTTTCTGAAGAAAAACCATTTGAAGCCATCACTTCTCTTGAAGCTACTAAGCTCTTTACATAAGAGCCTAACTCTGATACCACTTGTTACCAAGTGACTTCAAACTCAAGAGGGGGGTGAATTGAGTTTATAAAAACTTTTTGCAAATCTTTTACAAAATGCTTGTATGTTAATTTTTGTTGAAGATATTGATTGATTGAAGTGAATAGATAAATGAGATTGATTACTTCACTCACAAATAAATAAGCCAAGATAGAAAGTATTCAAGCAAGCATATAAGTTTAAAGCACAAAGTAAAGAGATAGAGTTAAGAAGAGCAAACACAAGGATTTATCCTCGTTCAGCCATCCCTTGTGACCTACGTCCAGTCCTCAAGTGAACCACTCGAGATTTTCCACTAAACCTTCAAGCTTGACCAGGTGTTCGATAACCTTTACAACTGAGAGCACTCAACACACCTCTGAGATGCCTCACCCTTTGTGCTTGAGCCTCAAAACAGGGATACCTCACCTTTTACAACCTTTGAGAGATGCCTCACCCTCTTTACAAACAAGAGATACCTCACCCTTTTCACTAGAGGGATACCTCACCCTCTTTACAAGAATTCAAAGAAAGATAGAAAGGATAAACTCTCAAAAGAGTAGATATTACAAATTCAAGTTCTATGTGTATCAAGGATTCACACTTTAAAGCTCAAAAACAGGGGTTTGGAGAAAATGATAGTGAAATACGAATTAAATGCTTAAGAATGATTTTCATATTGTTCTCCAACTTCATTTTAATGCCCAACCACTTTTATTTATTTCCCAAACCAATTAATAGCCGTTGGTGGTTGTTGGGGACATTAAATGCTCTTAATAGAGCATTGGAATACGTTTTCTACCTTCCCTGATAACCGGTTATTGATTTCCAATAACTAGTTATTTGGTTTAGCATAACTGGTTATTAGAAATCCATAACTGGTATGAGCCATTTAAAAACAGAGTTGCACCTCTGAATTTCACAATAACCAATTATGGGAAAACCATAATCGGTTAGGAGCTTTAGAAAAAAGCTCCTGACTTAGTGAATAACCGATTATGGGAAATCCATAGGTTATTCCCTTTAAAAAATGTTTTTGTGCGCTTTTGACTTTGGCAAATAACTTATTATTGAACAGTAATAACCTATTACCGGTTTGTCAAGAAAAACAAGATTTCTAAGGATTTTACAACCAAAGATTCCCAAAATCTTTTCAAACTTTCTAAAACCATTTTACTCAAACTTAAGCACAATTTTCACAAGTATAGATCATGATTTTGCAAACCTATTTAAGCTGAGTAAAAATCAAGAAATGAGCTTAGTGTGATTCCTATTTACCTTTACACAAGATCTAAGTCCTATAAGCTAATCTTGAAGATTCTTAGGACTTGATCTTTGCACTTCCATTCCTTTCTTGTTTGTTAACTTAAGTTACAGTGGTAGGTCTCTCCCATCATAACATTGCTTCTATCTTAGTAAGACTCACAGATATCCCATCTCTAGATATCATATGTCTCAAAAACTGCACCACCTTCATCTAAAACTCACATTTTGATAACTTGGAAAATAGTCTCTTCTGTTTCAAGATTTCTAGTGCTACCCTAGAATGCTCCTCATGTTTCTTAGTTGTCTTTGGATAAATGAGAATATCATCTATAAAGACAACAATAAATTTATCAAGGTATAGTCTAAAAATCCTGTTCATATAATTGATGAAAGCGACAGGTGTATTTGTTGGACCAAAGGACATTGCAAGATACTCATAAAGCCCATACTTGGTCCTAAAGGCAATCTTAGGAATATCTTCTTCTTTAACTCTAATTTGATGGTACCTTGACCTTAAGTTAAACCTTGGAAACACTGAAGTTTCTCTTAACTGTTCCATCAAATCATCTATCTTAGGTAGTGGGTATTTGCCTCATTTGTGACTTTATTCAACTGCCTATAATCCACATATGATTTTATACTGCCATCCTTCTCTTCACCAAGAGCACAAGGGCTCCCCCAAGGTGAAACTCTAGGTTGAATAAACTTTTTATCCAACTACTCTTCTATCTATTTCTTATGTTCAAAGAGTTTTATAGAGGACATCCTATAGGATGCTACAGAGATATGCCCTATTCCTTGCACTAGTTCTATAGCAACTTAATCTTTCTCTCAGGTGACAGTTCACTCATTCAATATGAGAATACTTCTAGGTATCCCTTCACACTTCGGATATTGTGGTCCTTTGACATCCATCTTTAATTGTTTCCCTTTCCCTTATTGGTTCTTGAACTTTGAAATTTTTTTTCTTCGAGTCATCATCTAACTTCTTTCTCTTTTGAAATCCTGAAGGTTTTACTTCTATTGAGGTTATGGAGTTCTCGAACTATCTAACTCTATTATTCAGCATTTATTTACTAGAGTGTAGAAGTCTCTAATCTCAAAGTGCCTAACAATCTTCCTTACCTCATTCCTTATTCTGGACTCACACTTCACGCATTTTCGGTTCTCATTTAAATGATACCAGAAGTACGAAGAGAACTTTGTCAGTTCCTCGAATCTTGCCACATGTTGCCCCACTGTCATGTTTCTTTGTCCCAACTTTAGAAATTTTAACTCTTTCTCTGCTTACAGATTCCTTGGACATACTTATCTAATAAAGTTGTCTTAACTACCTTCTAGATTATCTCTATCCCGGTTACTTTCTTTATTCTACTATCCTTATTCTCCCAACACACAACTTCCCTTTTCAGCCTGAAAAGTAAGGACACCTTTAGGTCACTCGTGCATCTCATCACAACAGAGATCTTTTCTAACTCCCTCAATCGTTCCTCAGCCTTAGCTAAACCATACCCTCTTTGGAATAATGGAGGGTTGGTCTTTCTAAACTCTGAAAGGTCATGAAAATCCTGATTTCTCATGACTACTACTTCATTCTCTAGTTTATGAATGTGGATTGCTACCCATCCTTTCCAAAACTCTTATTTATAATGTTCGTATTCTCTTTCATAGCTACGACCATTTCCCTTTACTATCTCATGACAACTGTTACTTCTGCGAACATCTCCATCATATCCATCGTGCTGTTACTGACAAACACTCTATCCATTCGCATTCTCCTGGATGTTGCCATGGTCTCCCGTACACACAGTACATTCCATATTGAGTTGATTAGGCTCAATATTCATGTAATTGTGTAGCCGTAACCATAACATACATACACAAGGCTATTATGCAATCTTTATCAATACATCTGAGTATCAAGATATGAAAATGCATTACATTAGCATAGCTAGTTCATACCCCAGCTCAATAGAATGAACTGTTCTGATACCATAATGTAACATTCTAAATACTAGTACTAATGATATATCCGGCTTACGCATCAGTAATTAGAAGTTGGAGAATTACTTATAAATATCCATAATTTTGCTAATAAATAATTTAAGTAAATATCAAAATATAAGCCTTTCGCAGGAGCATAATATACATACAATATGAAATGAATAATATACAAATGATGCATCACTGTACATTATAAACATGGATCACCTCATGGCATGAAACTGCTATAATAAATTACCATTATCTAAGCCAAACTGTTAAACTATTTCTTCGTGCAAAACTCTATCTTGCTTCATCTTGAATGACTGCTGTAGATCTTTCCTATAATCATTATGGAAATCATAGAAGTAGGGGGTGAGAATTATGAACTTCTTAGTAGTTTATAAAAATCGTGTCATCACAATAATTCCAGCTGTTTTGGGGAAAAATCATTTCAAATCATTGATGTATAATCCGTAGGAAGATGGCTAAAGCAAAATCGAGTCCTTCTTCTTCCTAAAACAAAGGTTCATTTTGTACCCTTTATCAAAATCATTTAAATGATTAAATCAATCATCAGATCTTATCAAAATCTCAAATTCAAGTCAAGGAGCCTCATTCATCAAAATTCATGTCTCAAATCATAGTTCATTTAATCAAATCTCATGAAATCAAATAATAATTCATATAATCAAATCTTAAATCATCAAATCTCAAATCATTAAATCATAAATCATTTATCAAATTTCGAGTCATCAAATCATCAAGTCTCAAATCATGATTTATATTTTCAAATCTTGAGTCATTAAGTCATAAATCATTTCATTAAATTTCATATGAAGACTCATCTATATCATCAATTATTAGAATCATATCAAGAAATCTCACTTATCAAGATTCATATTTCTAAATCATCTAGACACATGTGTCATCTCACATCAAGGTACGGAGGGTGTACTAGGCTCACAATACCATTCACTTGGTAGCCTGCTTTCAGATTGGTGCACATCAACCTATTCATGATGATCGATTTTCCACACAAAGCTACTCCAGGTAACTAGGCCATATCTATCTTTGTCTAGTAAAGAGGAAGCATCCTATCCTCAATCTAGACTCATGGTAGAGAGGGGATATCAAGTCCTCGTACTACCTTGATAGGGAGGGTATCATCCTTGCTCACATTATCAATCAATTAATCATCTGGGATTAGGAGAGGTTCTTCATTTCTCACACTATCCAAGATTTAGGATCACCCCAAGTAGTGAAGGAATTATCCATCCTCTACAACTTGATGACTAAGGAAGCTCGGGTAAAGAGGGAGGTATTCTTCAACCTCAAATACTCTAGTGTAGAGAGATTCTCATCTTCTCTTTTACCATTGTCTAAGCCTTACCTTAAGCATAAGGTATATCCAAAACCCAACTCAGCCTAGTTCCACAAAGGGATACCTATGAAAGAAATCATTTTTCATCTAATCACTTCAATCATCATATTTTTAAACATGCAATCATATGCATATAAATTTTTTTTTCATCATATGTAATCTAACTCACCAATCAATCTAATAATATGGCTTAATGCATTAATATCTCATCAATTAAGCATTGGTGTATTCCATTACATCATTTTATGTTAAAACATCATGCATTTCATAGCAAAAATCATACAAAGAAACGTGTCTGAGAAATTTTTATAGCTGTGTCGCAGCTTCACATTTCAATTGGTGGGTGCCGCGACTCAAGGCCCTTTTGTGCCGTGGCCCTTTACTCTCTATGCATAATTTCCTTCATTCTAGAGATTGGAGTGCCGCAACTCTCCCTAAAATTTTTGGGTTTGCCAGGTTCTTCAAGAGATAAGGACCAAGCTTGAATCTTTTCAACCACAAACATAAAACCCACACTTGTTAAAACTCTCATACAATCTCAAAAGTCAATTAGTATGAAGATTCATGAATTAAAGCATCAAACAAATATGAGTTTCAAACCCCTTTTCAAATCTCAAGTTCATAAAGAAATCAAAAGCAAAGCTAGAAACTTTACTCATCATCAAAGCATAAATGCATAAATCTTTCATCATCAAGTCAAAATCTTAATCAACATCATCAAGTTTTTAGATTTTGAAATACAAAAGATGAAGAGGAAAAGTGAGAAAAACCCCCTACCTCGTCTTTCTTGGCTCCTTGATCTTGTTGTTCTTGCTTGTTTCCTTGTTTTTCTCTTATTGATTCTTGCTCCTTCCTTCTCCATTTTCTCTTTGTCTCACGCCCCCTCTCTCCCTTTTCTCTCTCTTATTTTCCTTCATTTCTCTATTTTGTTTCTTACCCACCTAGTGGGAAAAGACTTGGTTGTTGTTGTTGTTGTTGTCTCTATTCTGTTTCTTTCTTTCTTTTCTTTTCTATGGCAGAACATGAGTGAAGGAGAGAAGAGTGAGAGAAAATATCTCAAGGGATAATGATGAGAGGTATATGGTGGTGGGAAAAGACAATACAAGGGGAAAAAAGTGAAATCCAGCTAGAAACATAATATCTAACAAGAATACTTTACTATTTCCATAACAAATTTTCTACCCTTCACAAGTATTCCAAAAAATTGTATGATTTCATTCATTTCCCAACTTTATTTTTCCGCACTTATCATTATACACCTTTATTAGTCACCAAGTTTCACTATTCATCCCTAGGTTAAGTTAACCCTTATGGAATTGAATTAAGAAGGTTTTAAGCGCCCATTTCAATCTATTTCCATTCTCAAATTAATCTTCATCCTTTATTTTACATTTTCTCATAATCTTATAATTTCTCTAAGCTACTTCTCATATTCAGTGTTATAGATTCATGCTCAAATCAATCTAAATCATTATTGTAATTATTAGACAACTTCCACAAATTTTTATTGAGCTGCACCTTGATGAGTACTATTAGGTTATGAAGGATGTTATACCACCCACTATTGGAGGCACTCCAAACCATCCATTGTGGATCTCTGTTAACGTATCATGTGAGGGTCCAATCGTTGTAGCACTTCATTGTGTTATTATAGATCCTAGCTCAAACGCCGTAGGCGACCATTAGGGTCTATCACTTTTGCCACTCCATTTGTCAGATAGATGAAATAACCTCAGCTCCTAAGCAAAACGTCAGGGCAAGCCAAGAGTCACTTCACCAAAGCTCTGCAACGACTACACTAATGAGTGCCTGATCCCAGTAATAACAACGTAACTAAATGATGGATCCTGGGTATTTTATCACTATGGGTTTTCATCGCGTAGGAGCACCATAATGTTACACAGAGGATTACGACAAAAGTTACAACCCCTCCCTTCACTAGGGGAAAACAACCATGACTCTTTGATACTAGATCACGGTACGATGCTACCTACACCGTCGCAAAATGAATCCTTGTGACTAGGGGCATGGACCGCTCCTATTGACCTTGGCTTAACGTACCTCGACAATTAGAAGAGAGTGTATGGAGAGTGGAAATGGCAGTCACTTTCCTCACTTTGCTTATAGGTGACCACCCCCATAATTGTCACCATCGAGAAGGCTACATTGGTTATTTTGCACCTATTTGAAATCATTGTGGTGTGAAAATTAAACGATATAGTTGATAGTAATATATTTTATTCATTTAATGATCCTTTCACTAAACTTCTTAAGGTTCAATTTGGCTTAATTAAGTCAGTTTTGCCACATTTTATGATATTGGGCCTAATTGGATCATTGAAGGAATTATTACATGAATTAGCCTTAATTTGTCTATTTGGCAGTGTTTAGTAATGTGGTTATAATATGAGTTTCAAATATCTGATTGATGTGATTCTAGTCTTGTAGGAAAGCTAAGATAAATCTCTACAAGTTTCATTAAGACCTCAGGAGCTGGATCACATGTTTGGATAATTTAAATTGAAGTTAAAGCAAGGACCAGAATGTTGATCCTGACATCTTGACTTCTGCGCACTCATTAGCCCATATCTTGAGTTATAGGAGTCTAATAGATGTCCAACTAATCCCAAATGGAAGCTAAGACACAAAGCTACAACTCTTATGAAGACTCCTAAGTTGAACTGTAACACCTTAAGGAACATGTTAAACTTGTATATGATTACAAAGGTAGCCTAATACTTTCTTAACATGCCTGTTAAATTTTGTGGCCTTCTGAGCACGTTTAGTCACTTTTCTGTAATAATATATGTGAAAAATGGCTACTATTAGTCCCAAAATTGGCTTAAACTACCTGGTTAGTAGAAATAAAGGTGGAGAATTTGTTTCTAGGTCACAAATGTGTGAAAGATATTATAGTTAAAATTTGAGGTTAATCAAAGTTAGTTTGATATTTTTAAGCGTACTAAGGTGTGTTTTAATGCCAGATTGACTAGTAGCAGATATGAAAAAATAGAAAAATAGTGAAACAATATTTTTGATGAATCTTAGGATTTATTTTAAACTTGTTGGAAGTTAAGAAACTTGATTTGGTAAAATTTAAGTGTTCTTAACAAATCAGAAGTTCCAGCCCAAAATATCTTAAGTTATCAAATGTCCCACGTTACCACCTTTATGCCTTGACTTTCTTTCCTTCTTATCTCTCTTTCTCAACCACTCTCTATGCCATTTTCGTAGTAGAAAGAAAAGGAGAAAATAGAGGAGAAGGGGGGAGCAAACGTGAAGAAAAAGAAGGAAGAAGAAAAGGGAAGTGGTGAAGAACTCTTAAGTTTATTCTTTCAAGACACTGGAGGTAGGGGAACCTGTTTTCCATGACTTTTTCTCTATTTCTTCATCTGTACATCTTGGTGTGAGTTAGTATGGATGGAAATGGGTTTAGGGTTAGTTGTGGTTTTCATGCTTGTTTTTTGTTTTAAGCTTGAAGTTGCTTTGTTTTTAACTTGTTTGAAGCATGGTTGATACTTAGGACATGTTTATGCCTTTGTTCTTCCATGAACTCTGAGTTTAAGAAATGGTTTTGAAAGAAGGGGTGCATGTTTGTATGTTGTTCTTACACTCTTATCTCTTGTTCGTTAACTTTTGAAAGAAAGGTTAGATGTGGTGAGGAATGAGTTTTTCCTTGATACTATTAAGTTGATTTTTTATCATTGTTTTGGATTTTGGTTTTGGAGTTTATAAGTTTCACCTCTGTTTTTCTGCTATAACTCAGCAGATAACTAATTATTGGTGCTGATAATCGGTTATGTGGCTGAAGGAGTCTCTGGTCAAGTAAATAACCAATTACCACAAGGTGGTAATCGGTTACTGAGTGAAGCAGAATCCCGGGCACGAAAATAATCAACTACCATAAGGTGGTAACCAGTTATTGAGCTCTTCCAGAGAACATTGAGGCCCATTTAAAAAGTCATAACTAATTAACCAAAGAGGTAATTAATTATGGACTAACTTTTTTGACACTTTTAACAAGTGATAATCGGTTAGAAAGAGCACTAACTGATTATCTTTTTATAAAATCCAAAGATTTGAGTTGTTGTATGTTGCCAAACCTTAGTAATTGCTTTATAAACCATTGTTTTGGGTCAATGGAATCTTTTGTTGTTTAAGATGGTGAGCTATGAGGGTGAACACTAAATGCATGGAGTTGTTTTTAGTTTGTACACCTTGTATGCTTGAGACATGTTAAGATATTATCTTATTTTTATAAGTTAGCCAATATTGGTTATGCTTGTGATAGCTGATGGACATGATTCTCGTATTTGGTGATAATCTATGATAGTGTGAGCTAGGATAACGCCCTCCCCATTATAGTGATGAGTTAAGGATGGATTTCCTCTCCCTCATTATTTTAGCAGTTGAGGTGGGATCTTCCCTCTTTGCTAGAAGTTATCCTCAGTGGAGGGTAGTTGAGGAGGGATTTCTTACTACTAGAGGTGATCTTATACCTTTGATATCGTGAGGATGGGTAGCTCCTTCCTATTACTGTGTAGTTGATGAGTTCACTACCCGAGGAAGACTATGGAACTGGGTTCTTGTGTTTATTGAAGATTGCATAGTTGATGAGACCACTACCCAGAGAAGACTATTGGAACTGAGTTCCAGTGCTTGTTCAAGGTTTATGGAATCGAGTTCCATTGCTTTCTTCAAGATTCATGTATATCATGGCATTACCATGGAACTGGGTTCCCGTGAATCTTATCATGACATTACACATTACATGCGTAGGTTATTACATAGGCATAAACATAATGCATAATTTGGCATATCATGGCAATTGTATGGCGATTGCTAACTATAACTTATTTATGAGATGACAATTGTATGGACAATTATTGATCTTAGAGATGATGATTTGTGAGTTGTGTATGCGGAAATGAGTTTTCTATACAAACTTATAAAATGAGATTCTATTTCAGGAAGAGAAAGGAAGTGATTTTGGATTTTGCCACTTTTTTAGAGATATTTATGTTTTTACTTGATCTTTTTCCCCGAAATGGCTAGAATAATTGTGATGGCATGTTTTATTGTGAATCTACTGAGAATATATGATTCTTACCCCATGTGTTGTGTTTCCATAATGATTCCAGAAAAGAATACTTAGGGAATGTAAAGTGCAGGCAGGAGCTTGGAAGGCTTAGTTTAGATTTACCTATAGTTTCTTTTTTGAAACATGTATATGTTGTGCCGAGAGAGGCCTAGTTAGTAGACTTTGTACTTATTTTGTATTTATGAGAAATATAGACGTTATGTATAAAATCTTTCATTCGTGGCTCATATTTTCTATATGTATATTTTTTGTTATATTAGAAAATGCTTAGTAGTAGTTAGTAGCATGCCTGGATCTAATTACTGTGGTATAATATAGATTATACTATTGTTATTAAATTTGGGATGTTACATGAACTACATCGTTTTGGGCATGCAATTGAAGATGGAAAGCAGAGGCGGGTTGTTGATGAGTTAGGCCACTTAATTGAACATAACTTGAGTTTTAGGCTTCTAAATGACATGAGACTTGGGCCCAGTGATTCCTAATTGACTCAACTTTGTACCCATTAGGATTATGATCATGTAAGGCCAAATTAGGAGTTAGTTTAAGAGGGTTAGTGTAGCAGAACGAGAATTATCTTCTCATTAAGCACTTTCATTCTTTCTCTTCATCTCTCTTCTCTCCCTTCTATCTAGATTTTCTCTCTTTTTCTATAATTCTTCCCTCCCATTAATAAAGGGCTAGAGTTCTTTAATCAATTCTAGGGATTGACAATCTTGTTGGTTAATTCCAGGATTCTTTTTTAATTATTCTACATTTAATTATTAATCTAGTTGCTCTCCTTCATCTTTGTTTAATTCTGATTGAGTTACTTAATTTGATTAGGTTATTCATATGATAATTGCACAAATTACCATGTGTTAATAGAGGAATGCAGAGACTAAACAAGGCATCAAAGGTATTTGATGAATTACTTAGCTTGGTTGGATTCTGATTTTTAGTTGAATTTGGGATTAGATGTATGCTTAATTTGTCCAACCTTGATTGAACGAATTCTAGATGCTTATCTAGTAGAGGATCCATGGATCATCTTGAGGCTTCTTGAAGTGATCTAAGACCAAGAACTTGGTTTGTAATTGAATGGATCCATAGTGATCAAGGATGGATTAAAATCAAGATTGGTTAATTTCCTTGGATTGAGTGTTTTCCTAATTCTGTTTACTATTTTAATTGCTTTCTATTGATTAATCTTGCACACCCTCCCCCTATTTATCAACCTCTTAATTTGATTGTGTAATTAGAGTGATCTACAAGCTCGGCTCAGTGTTACCTTATACGACAAGTAGTTTGGGTGAATCAGTTATAAATTGATATAATTTAATATCTCGACAACTATCAAATTTTGGCGCCATTGTCGGGGATCACTATGATTTTGATCAATTATATTAGGAGTATATTTGACTACTAATCCTTCACTAACCCCTTTGTTGTTGTGTTTTGGTTGTTTTTAGGCGAAAACGAGTGATTTTAGGTGAATTTTCAGAAAAATGTATGGACAAACGTGCTTAGAATGACCTACAACTTGCACAGTTGAAGGAAATTGTCATAATAAACAAAGCTCACTGCTTTTCTATAAGGTCACCCCTGGTTTGCCAAAATTCCATCGTTTAGACCACTTTGTCATTTTTTTAAGATTTTTTATTGCATTTTTGAGTTTCATTTTTGTGTAGTTTTCATCTTATGGTGGTCCCATAATTTTTAAAAATGTCTAGATAGGTAAACTAGATTTATTTTGGTCAAATTTTAGTGTTGTGTAATCTATTTTGCATGTTTTGTGTTTTTGTGTTTTGTATGTTGCATGACTAGGTTTTCCACTAGTCATTTACTTGATTTTAATCCTGACATTGAGAGAACCTTGCATATACTTAATAGAACTCTTGGGCTTGGTGAAAGAATTACATCTGAACTTGAATTTGATATTGAAACTGAAAGTGAACCTGAGAGCTCAAGTGGTATTACAAATATGGGTGACAACATGCATAATAGGACCCTTAAGGATTTAGCTGCTCCTGATGTTACTTACCAGCCTTTAGGGATTCAATATCCTGATCTTGATGCTGAATTTGAACTTAAATCTGGATTGATACATTTGTTGCCAAAGTTTCATGGTCTTGCAGGTGAGGACCCTCATAAGCATTTAAAGGAGTTCTATGTGGCCAGATCAACCATAAAGCCATAAGGGATACCTGAGGAACACATCAAACTGAGAACATTCCCTTTTCTGCCTTGCTGATGCAGCTAAGGATTGGCTTTATTACCTTTCACCAAGTTTAGTACTATGTTGGAATGAGATGAAGAGGCAATTCTTAGAGAAGTTTTTCTCTACATCTAGAGCTACTGCCATTCGAAAAGATATATATGGTATAAGACAGGAGAGGCTTTGCATCAGTACTGGGAAAGATTCAGGAAATTGTGCTTAAGCTATCCCCACCACTAAATTAGTGATCAAATATTGATTCAGTACTTCTATGAGGGCTTGGTGCCAATGGATATGAGCATGATTGATGCTGCCAGTGGAGGTGCATTGGTTGATAAAACTCCAATTGCTGCCAGAGACTTAATTGCTAACATGGCTTCCAATTCTGAGCAATTTGGCACTCGGATAATCACTTTCACTAGAGGAGTGAATGAGCTTCATGTGTTTCATATTGATCAATAGAGAATAGAGCATAGACTTGATGAGTTAACCTCCTTGGTGAGACAGTTGGCAATAGGACAACAATTACCTGTGTAGGGGCCCACAAGCGTGTGTGGCATTTGTTCTAGTTCATCTCATCCCACAGATGCATGCCCTACACTTCAGGATGATGGTTCTATATTTCAAGATCACTCTGTAGCTGCAGTAGGTGTCTTTCCTAGTAAACCATAATACCAACAATAGTAGCCTAGATATGATCCATTCTCCAGCACATATAACCCTGGCTGGAGAAATCATCCAAATCTGAGGTATGGTCATGCAACCTCACAATAGCAGCAACTATAGCATTTCAAATAACAATTCTAGCAACCACCTAGGTAACTATAGTTTCAGCCTCATGTTAGACCAAGTGGGCAGCAATTCTAGCAGCCTATGCAACAACCAAGTCCAACAGCCATAAAACTAGAGCCTTCATTTGAGGATTTGGTGAAGCAGATGGCCACCAACAATATTCAGTTCTAGTAGAGGACAGATGCCACCATACAAAATTTATAAACCCAGATTGGGCATTGAGTCAGCTGCTAGCCTAAGGTTCTGGCTAACTTCCTTTGCAAACAATTCCCAATCCAAAAGGAAACGTGAATGTCATTATGCTGAGGTTTAGAAAATTTGTACAAGCACCAACTAAGCCTCAATTTGCAAGCAAGCAACAACCAGCAGAGAAATCAGTTTCTGATGAACCAGCTCAAAAATTTAAGGGTAAGAAGAAATCAGTGGTTGTTGATGAGCAGCAGAAGACTGCAGTAACCCTTCCCTTTCCATAGAGAACCTATCAGTCCAGAAAGATAGATGAGGTTGAGAAGGATAAAGAGCTTCTTAAGACCTTCAGGAAAGTGGAAGTCAATATTCTATTATTGGATGCATTTAAGCAAATTCCAAAATATGCCAAGTTTCTCAAAGAATTATGCACCCACAAGAGGAGGCTAAAGGGTAATAAGAGAATTAGTATGGGCCAAAATGTTTCAGGCCTTATTTATCCTATGCCTAAAAAATGCAAGGATACAGGGACTTTTACAATTCCGTGTATTAAAGGAAATTATGTATTTGAGCATGCCATGCTAGATTTAGGTGTTTCTATTAATGTAATGTCAATGTCTATTTTTAATTCTCTTGGACTTGGACCTTCGCATGTTATGTAATGCCCTAATTTCCTTCTTTCTTGCTTTTTAGTTAATTGTGATTTTTGTGGATTTTTATGAATTATTTGACTTATGTGGATTATTTTAATATTATTTTTAAAAACTTTTGGACTATTGAACCGGGGCCTAGGGGTCTTACTAAACCCGAAACCGGAGACAATATTCGAAGTTTTCATTGTCTGAAATATTATCTGACCAATAAAATTTGGGTACGCTTGATGAACCGTCAACATGTCTTATTTTTACTGTTCAATTCCTTAGTTTTTCATATTCTTTTTAATTATTTTTATTGAACTTTGTTCGTAAGGTTTTGGTATACCCTAGTATTGTTTGTCTATGTTTTTATTAAGTCTTTTGTATGTTTTTGTTAAGTAATTACACTTGGAGAAGACTGGACGTTCAAAGGAGAAAGAAAAAGAAGAATTTAGCAACTAAGTCCAGCGCTTGAGCAGTGGTGTTGGGGCGCCTGAGCGCCCAGAGCGTATGCAGCAACGGTGATTTAGTGATTCAATGCTTAAGCACTGAGAAGGAGTGCTTGAGCGCGCAACGTGTAGCGGCGCGCATATTGACTTAAGTGACTGAGCGCTTGAGCGCTCAGAAATGAGCGCCTAGGTGCTGAGTGCGTAACAGTAGACGTGAATTTCAATTAAATGGGAAAGTTACGCCAAATTCAACAAAAAAAGTACATTGAGCACATTACACAGAAAATCCCTAATCTTGAGAGAGTTATTTTGCGACAGCAGATCTTGAAGGAAGGCTTGAAGGAGGAATCAATTCTTGAAGGCTTAGAGATCATAATCTCCATTAAAGGGGTTTTGATTTCTTTTTTTTTTTAGTTTCCCCTTTTCTTTGGGTTTTCTTTCTATAGATTTGTATTCTGATATAAGTTTGTTTTTATTGCACATGAGTAGCTAAACCCATAGCTAGGGCTATGAGGGATCTTGTTTCCATAATTATTTGGGTTTGATTTCTAATTTGATTAAGGTAGTTTCTTTGGGGTTTATTATATTGCTTGCATTCTTACCATAACTTGATCACTTTTGGCATGTGTTAATTCATTGTTTGACCGGTGATGTAACATCCCGAAATTTATCTCATTCATCATAAATAGTCATTTTATAATATTTATCATTTTTGAGAACTTTTTCAGGATTTTTCCTGAAACGTTGAATATTTTAATATATTCCTCATTTTACGTGCACACTGAGCAGAGTCAGTGTAACCCTCCAAAAATTATTTGTTTCACCACAAATAGTCATTTTATAAAATTTGTGATTTTTGGGAAATTTTTTGTATTTTTTCAGAAACGTCGAATATTTTAATATATTTATCGTTTTACATGCACACTGTGCAGAGTCAGTGTAAAACTCCAAAAATTATTTGTTTCATCATGAATAATCATTTTCTAAAATTTGTGATTTTTGAGAATTTTTCTGGATTTTTATGAAAATATCAAATATTTTAATATATTCCTCGTTTTGCGTGCACGCTGAGCGGAGCTGGGAAAACAAAATGTTTTCCCCGAGACTGGTAAACCTTGAACTGTGCATGTGTCGATGGAGAATCTTACTAAACCCGAGGCCGGACACAGTTTACAAAGTTTACATTTTTTGAGATTTTATCTGATAAATAAAATCTCTGTACATACTGCTAAATAAATTTTTGCAATACGCTCTATTATTCGATGGATAATTATTACTGGCTTGTGTACTATAATAATTATCTATTGCGTAATAACTTGTAGTAAAATCCTAACCACCTCATTATTTAATTACTAAATCACATTATTTTATCCAAAGGTAATCTCTTTTATGTCTATTCAAATCCTCTTTATTGTAAAAAGCTACAAGCTTCTCAAGGAAGCTTCATTTTTTCTCTCTCTTCCCTCCCCCACACACCAATACGGCAGCTGCACATTTTGGATGCCCAAGAATTGTGCTTCATTCAATTAAGCAATCTATTCAAATTTCAAAGTCAAAAAGTCATCACTTTAATTTCTCCTATCAACTTCTCTCTCTAGACGTTCCTTTTCTCTTTTCTCTCAACCATTTTCTTCTCTCCTCCCTCACACACACAACACGGCAGCAGCCCCTCTTTGGGTGCCAAATTGTGCTTCATTCATTTAATTAAACAAAGTCATTCTAATTTTAAAATCACAAAAAGTTCATTCACCTTTACTATCACTTTCTCTCTCTAACCTTCATCTTCTTCAAGTTTCTCCTCCTTCTCTCTACCCTCCTCCATAGCCACGAAATTGCAGCCCCTCCTCCACCATTTTTATTCACTTTTCTCTTCACAAACACCATTTCTATACTCCTCTCAACCTCCTCTACAACTTCTATTTGAAAGGTTTTCTTCAAAAACTAACTTTTCCTCCATTGTCATCCAAGACAAAGCTTCAAGCTTTTGGGTAAGGTTCTTGATTCCTCACCCCTTTCTCTTCATTTTCGTGATCCATGGTCACTATGGTGACCATGGATGCCTTTTTCAAGCTTTGATTGTGATTCTTGTGGAAATTTGATGCCCTAGGGTTTTGGTGTTGGTGGAATCCGAAAATTCAAAGGAGCTTCAAGGGAGTTCTATTGTTTGTTTTCTCCTCTAGGTAAGAGGGAGATAATCCTCTTCAACCTCTTTTGGTAGTAAGGAATATTGGGTTGTGATTGATTGTGAGAAAATCCTATTGAGGGTTATTCTTTGTTTGTATGATTTATATGATTACATGTTGTTGTTAAATTGTTTAAGTTTTTTGATTGATTGATTATGTATATGTATGTGTTTGGATGGATTGGAATCTTGATTTGGAAGCAAAAATGACTTGGTCCTCTTACATGAAGCTCACGGTTTTGGGGCCCTAAATTAGGGTTCTTGGTGAAAATTTATAACAAGTGGAGGACATAGCTAATCAAGTTGATAACATATAATTAATGGAATGAAAAATCGGAATCCTAAGATTTAGTGAGGCTCACGGCCTCTAGGGTTCAAAATGGCTTAATCATGTAACTTTATACAACTATAACATTTAATTAATCAAGTAAATAAATAAGAGAATTATGTAATGGAAGGAAATAAATTTAGTAACTTAAAGGAATTCTTTGGACCCTAAAGATAAATAAGGATGTTTGAGACTTGGTAAGACTTAGAAATAAATTCCTCAAGTGAATAAGACTAAGCTTAAAGTAAGAACCTAATAATGAAAAGAATTTAATAAGAAATATTAAATTGAAGTAAAACTTAATTCATTTGATAATTATGAATTAATTAGGATCTCATAAAATGGAAAGAACCAAGAATGAAGATTTATCCAAAGACTTAGAATAAATTTTAATTAAAGTAAGACCATGAGTGAAAGTTAGAATAATAAATGATCCAATTTAAATCATGCTAAAGGAATTTGGTTCAAGATTTAATGATGGATTTATGTAATTAAAATAATAATGAGTAAATAAATAATGTGATAGCATTTCTCAAAAAGCGAAACTTATTAAGAAGGGTATAGAAAGTTAAGCGTAATTTCATAATGTGCCTAAAAGTATAATGTATTAATTGAGGATTTATTGAATAAGAGAAATGAGAATTAAGAGTGTAAGTGAGAATTCATAATAAACCTTGAAAGTGTGTTATTTCATTTAAATACTGATAATATGATCTTGTGGGTCCATGTAAGGGACCAATGATGTGTTGATGATTACTTTGGCAAATTGAGGCATATTGTGAAAAAGTATGTAATGATAAACATACATGATATATGCATGGAGTCATCATGCATTGTGAAAGTCCAATGGACTATTTGTCAAGGCCATGTTACCTAGGAGTTGAATCACACCTTAGTGCGGGTGCGAATAGACTAGTGTGGGTCCTACTGTTGACCTTGAGAGCGTTGGGGTGCGGGCGTCTCACAGCAGGCAGTCGGTAGCCCCACTGGATCGTGAGACAAACCGATGCAAACGCACCGACGATCCTGACCGAGCACTGTCCTATATCGTGATCTTATAAGAATGCCGCTGTATAGAGCCTGTGCGCAACATTATTGATTGATCGTTTATGGTAAGCACTTGGTCCAAGGCGGATGAGATACTGGCATGTCTTCCTGATCATTCACTCCGATGTTCATGTCTAGCTCCATGGAGTAGGATTTGGTTATCATACATATGTGCATAGTGAACACATATATATTACTTGGCATTTAATTTATGCGATGATTGGATTTGCTATCTTATCGATGTTATAATTGCCTGAAATTGCTAAGTTGATTAATATCTGCCTCTTGATACTATTTCTATTTCCTATAATGCTACGTGGGCGTCTTACGTCGTTTCTGTTTCTTATTGCCATAATTGGTAATGAAGTAGGATGTCTCACCTCTTTCTTGTACTTTTCTTGTTCTATGTAAATTCTCGGTTAAAGACTGTAAGTGGGAACGAGGTTGGATTCTGTTGGACTTTCTTGGTTTGACCCACTGCATCCGGTGATGTCGTTGCGAAGGGGGTTCTATTGGGTTCGTTCGAATTGTGTTCACTGGTGGTGCTAACGCGTGGCGTGTCGACTGAGTTGGAGAGTGGGTATGATATATTGGGGATCCGATACTGACTTTCAGGAGGACTCGTGATGGAGATCATATCCTGATGCTTACTACATTTGTGCATTTGGAGTTTGCTCTGCCCATCTGGGCTATGGGGCGATCCGATTCGCACTCCCTGTGACGACGAGGATTCCATGGCATCAGCTGCTAGGGCACCTGCCCATGGGACCGCACTCGGTCCTGTCCTTATATCTTCAGACGAGCAGGGAGAGGATCCCAAGGTGGATCCAATGGAGTACCCAACTCCTTAGACAGGGATGTCTTATGGGTAGTTTATGTTTTCTTCTGCATTAATCATGTTATGGTGTATTTTTAATATATGTACATTTTGAAGTAAATCTTGATGTATTTCATTGTGAGTGGTATGAGGCACGCGCTATGTTCTGTATGCTTTAACTTAATTAATTTAGTCCTAGGTACTGTATTTTATATATATTCTCTTAAATCATATTTGTTAACGATGACTTATGTATTATTGCATTCGTGGCTCATGTTTCCTATATATATAAATGAAAAAAAATATATACATACTCAAAATTTGGAAAAGTATTATGAAGAAGTTGTAGCACACCAAAAATTTAGTGACCGCGGTATAATGACGATTGTGCCATGGTTATTAAATCTGGGAGGTGTTACATTAGGTGGTATCAAAGTTCAGTTCATCCTGTTGAGCCGGGGTATGGACTGACTATGCTTAGGCATGTTAAAAGTTTCTTTGTATGTTGTGCACTTCCTTGTCTCTTGATAGAGATGTTTGGGAAAGGAAGACATGGCTTGCCATAGGTTGAATGTTCGTAGCTACTGTTGCATAGTTACATGATATTGAGTATTGGCCCACTCAATGTGTAATGTTTGTGTGGACAGAAAACTATGACTTCACCTAGGCGTATTAAGCGAATAGAAGTTCTTTTAATAAGAAGCTCAGTTAGTATAACTGAACTTGTTTAGGATTTGTTTGCATTTTTGCCCTTGTTGTGTTGTGTGACTCCTTGTGTTTAGTTTCCGAAAGGAGACAATATTGTCTGAAATGGTTACTTCTCCTCTTTATTGTGCCTGACTGTATGTTTTTGAAGGAAGGCAATGACTCGCAGAAGACGTATGCGTAGGAGTATTGAACGCGACGACAAAGGGGCGGATGCGACTGTGGAAGCAATGCAAGGAATGGCTGGTGTAACAGTACAACCAAATCAGAGGACCGCACAGCAACAAGAGTTAGAAGTCGAAGTTCAAAATTTGTTGGGAGAAAGTCAATTTTTGGGTAACTCTGAACTACCTAAGTTCCAAAGGAGGAATAATAGCATGATCAATCAGTTCAAGTGGAAATTGTACTCGCGACCACTAGGGAATCAATGACGACAGCAACCAACTGGGGGTAATGCTAGTGGTGGCAGACCTAGTCATCCCGTGACGCATTCACAAACGTGTAAGAAGGATGGAAAAGATTACTCAACGAGGGAATGTAAGATCAAGAGGGTAATCTGCTTCAAGTATGGAAAGGATCATTTAACAAAGGATTGTACGATCAAAGGAATAATTTGTTTCAAGTGCGGAAAACCAGGACATGTGGCGAGAAATTGTACCTTGTATAGGACAAAGCCTTCCATTGGAGATGTATGCACCTCAAAATCTCATGAGCAAGGGAGAGTTAATTCCTCCACCCAGACTGAAGACCGAAATGAAGAAGGGGACTATGCTATAGTGGATAACCCTGTGATTCCATTATATAATTCTAGGGATAACCCATTTCCTGGCGACATATGATTGTATGAGTTTATTAGGATCATTTGTGTCTTTGTCATCTTTTGCCTAAGTTATTTTTGCTTTGTCTACTAAGAACCTATTTTTGATAGCCAAGTCGTTTAAATTATCCTACGACCTGTTAAAGGCTGAATCTTTTGTTAATTTCAATTTTTTACTTCTCTCGCAAATTTGGTCTAAAAAAAAAAGTGAATGGTTATCTTCTAACCATATCCTGTAAAACTATTCCTAATGAGATTTCAAGAGCTCGTTTTTAGAATTTGAAATTATCTGTGAATTTGTATCCTTTTGATTTGGGTACTGTCCCTCTCATTTCTAAGTCTGTCGTTAATACACAAAGTTTGTTTAAACTATCTTATTATCGTTAGAAATTGAAACCTTTCGACCAATGTAATTATTAGCCTTTTCCTATATAGACTTGACCTCAGAAAAGGGATTGGTTATTTTCTGACCATACCTCACCATTTTGTTCCGATAAAACCTTAGTGTTTCTTAAAGCAAAGGTTCCTAGATTTGAACCCATGAAACTCATTCCTAAATCTTATTGCATCATGTCACGTTCTACGCCGGATGAGCCTGATAGTATACCAAGTGACTTTATTATCTTTTCCTTCTAACCTTTATAATGCTTCTAATGTACTTCGATTGTGAAAAGATGTTCCCGAACTCAACTCAAACCATAGTGCCGAATGCAATGCGATTACATGAGAATTGACCTGTGAGACATTTCTTGCTAAAGTCAAGGTTAATTAGTTTGATAGATCAACTGAAGGAAGCTGTTGTTTTCTCCAAGATCAGCTTGTGTTCTGGACTATCATCAAGTTCGTTTGAAGGTAAAATGATGTTTCCAAGATGGCTTTTCGGACACGTTATGGGCACTGCGAGTGTTTGGTAGCGTCGTATCGTTTAACGAACGCGTCAGTAACATTCATTGATTTCGTGAGTAAGATTTTCTTCCCTATTGAAAACAAATTTATCGTTGTCTTTGTCGGCAACATTTTGATCTATTCTTAACGTTCAGAGGAGCATACCGAACCTTTCGTGGTGATCCTTCAAATCCTGAAGAAGGAGAAGAAGATATGCGTGAAGTTATTCAAGTGCAGAACTCTGGTTAGAGGCAATTCAACTTTTGGGTCACATGATCCCAAAGGAAAGAGTTATTGTGGATCCATCGAAAGCCGAAACAGTTCTTCAATAAGAAAGACCGACGACCGTAACGGAGATTTGTAGCCAGATAGAATTAGTTGGTTAATACGGGAGACTCGTCGTAGAATTTTTCAATGTGGCGAGACTTCACATCTAACTCATACGAAAGAATCAAATTTTGTGTGGACCGATGCATACGAAGGAAATTTTCGAGGGTTGAATAAACACTCAACTACTTTACCAGTAATAATTCTGCCTGATTTCAACGAACATTTTGAGATACTTATTGATGCTTTGCGTCAGATTTTGGAACGTGAGCCTATGTAGATAGAAGGAGTAGTAACGCATGCTTTGAGACAACTGACAGCACATGAGGAGAGTTACTTTATACAAAAACTCCAAGTTAGCCGTTGGGATTGCGCTGAAGATTTGGAGACATTCTACAAGGGACCATATCCACATGTATTTTAAGATAGATCAAATTTCGAGGACGAAATTTCTTTTTGAAGGGGAGAGTTGTAACATCCCGAAAATTATCTCATTCATTATAAATAGTCGTTTTATAATATTTATGATTTTTGAGATTTTTTTTAGGATTTTTCCTGAAATGTTGAATATATTAATATATTCCTTATTTTACGTGCACACTGAGCAGAGTCAGTGTAACGCTCCGAAAATTATTTGTTTCATCACAAATAGTCATTTTATAATATTTGTGATTTTTGGAAAAATTTTTGTATTTTTTCTGAAACGTTGAATATTTTAATATATTTTTTGTTTTGCGTACACACTGTGCAGAGTCAGTGTAACACTCCGAAAATTATTTGTTTCATCATGAATAGTCATTTTCTAATATTTGTGATTTTTGAGAATTTTTCTAGATTTTTTTGAAAATATTAAATATTTTAGTATATTCCTCGTTTTGCATGCGAGTTGAGCAGAGCTGGGAAAATGAAATGTTTTCCCTGAGGCTGGTAAACCTTGAACTATGAATGTGTCGACGGGGGATCTTAGTAAACCCGAGGTCGAGCACAGTTTGCAAAGTTTACATTTTTTGAGATTTTATCTGATAAATAAAATCTCTGTACGCACTGCTAAATAAATTTTTGCAGTACGCTCTATTATTCGATGAATAATTATTACTGGCTTGTGTACTACAATAATTATCCATTGGGTAATAACTTGTAATAAAATCCTAACCACCTCATTATTTAATTACTAAATCACATTATTTTATCCAAATGTAATCTCCTTTATGTCTAATCAAATCCTCTTTGTTGTAAAAAGCTACAAGCTTCTCAAGGAAGCTTCATTTTTTCTCTCTCTTCCCTCCCCCACACACCAATACGGCAGCTGCACATTTTGGATGCCCAAGAATTGTGCTTCATTCAATTAAGCAATCTATTCAAATTTCAAAGTCAAAAAGTCATCACTTTAATTTCTCCTATCAACTTCTCTCTCTAGACTTTCCTTCTCTCTTTTCTCTCAACCATTTTCTTCTCTCCTCCCTCACACACACAACACGGCAGCAGACCCTCTTTGGGTGCCAAATTGTGCTTCATTCATTTAATTAAACAAAGTCATTCCAATTTTAAAATCACAAAAAGTTCATTCACCTTTACTATCACTTTCTCTCTCTAACCTTCATCTTCTTCAAGTTTCTCCTCCTTCTCTCTACCCTCCTCCATAGCCACAAAATTGCAACCCCTCCTCCACCATTTTTCTTCACTTTTCTCTTCACAAACACCATTTCTATACTCCTTTCAACCTCCTCTACAACTTCTATTTGAAAGGTTTTCTTCAAAAACTAATTTTTCCTCCATTGTCATCCAAGACAAACCTTCAAGCTTTTGGGTAAAGTTCTTGATTCTTCACCCCTTTCTCTTCATTTTCGTGATCCATGGTCACTATGGTGACCATGGATGCCTTTTTCAAGCTTTGATTGTGATTCTTGTGGAAATTTGATGCCCTAGGGTTTTGGTGTTAGTGGAATCCGAAAATTCAAGGGAGCTTCAAGGGAGTTCTATTGTTTGTTTTCTCCTCTAGGTAAGAGAGAGATAATCCTCTTCAACCTCTCTTGGTAGTAAGGAACATTGTGTTGTGATTGATTGTGAGAAAATCCCATTGAGGGTTATTCTTTGTTTGTATGATTTATATGATTACATGTTGTTGTTAAATTGTTTAAGTTATTTAATTGATTGATTATGTATATTTATGTGTTTGGATGGATTAGAATGTTGATTTGGAAGCAAAAATGACTTGGTCCTCTTCCATGAAGCTCACGGTTTTGGGGCCCTAAATTAGGGTTCTTGGTGAAAATTTATAACAAGTGGAGGACAAAGCTAATCAAGTTGACAACATGTAATTAGTGGAATGAAAAATTGGAATCCTAAGAATTAGTGAGACTCACGACCTCTAGGGTTCAAAATGGCCTAATCATGTAACTTTATACAACTATAACATTTAATTAATTAAGTAAATAAATAAGAGAATTATGTAATGGAAGGAAATAAATTTAGTAACTTAAAGGAATTCTTTGGACCCTAAAGATAAATAAGGATGTTTGAGACTGGGTAAGACTTAGAAATAAATTCCACAAGTGAATAAGACTAAGCTTAAAGTAAGAACCTAATAATGAAAAGAATTTCATAAGAAATATTAAATTGAAGTAAAACTTAATTCATTTGATAATTATGAATTAATTAGGATCTCATAAAATAGAAAGAACCAAGAATGAAGATTTATCCAAAAACTTAGAATAAATTTTAATTAAAGTAAGACCATGAGTACAAGTAAGAATGACAAATGATTCAATTTAAATCATGCTAAGGGAATTAGGTTCAAGATTTAATGATGGACTTATGTAATTAAAATAATAATGAGTAAATAAATGATGTGATAGCATTTCTCAGAAAGAGAAACTTATTAAGAAGGGTATAGAAAGTTAAGCGTAATTTCATAATGTGCCTAAAAGTATAATATATTAATTGAGGATTAATTGAATAAGAGAAACGAGAATTAAGAGTGTAAGTGAGAATTCATAATAAACTTTGAAAGTGTATTATTTCATTTAAATATTGATAATATGATCTTGTGGGTCCATGTAAGGGACCAATGATGTGTTGATGATTACTTTGGCCAATTGAGGCATATTGTGAAAAAGTATGTAATGATAAACATACATAATATATGCATGGAGTCATCATGCATTGTGAAAGTCCAATGGACTATTTGTCAAGGCCATGTTGCCTAGGAGTTGAATCACACCTTAGTGCAGGTGCGAATAGACTAGTGTGGGTCCTGCTGTTGACCTTGAGGGCGACGGGGCGCGGGCGTCTCACAGCGGGCAGTCGGTAACCCCACTGGACCGTGAGACAAACCGATGCAAACGCACCGACAATCCTGACCGGGCACTGTCCTATATCGCGATCTTGTGAGAATGCCGTTGTATAGAGCCTATGCGCAACATTATTGATTGACCGTTTATGGTAAGCACTTGGTCTAAGGCGGACGAGACACTGGCATGTCTCCCTGATCATTCACTCTGATGTTCGTGTCTAGCTCCATGGAGTAGGATTTGGTTATCATGCATATGTGCATAGTGAACACATATATATTACTTGGCATTTAATTTATGCGATGATTGGATTTGCTATCTTATCGATGTTATAATTGCCTGAAACTGCTAAGTTGATTATATTTGCCTCTTAATACTGTTTCTATTTCCTGTAATGCTACGTGGGTGTCCTACGCCATTTCTATTTCTTATTGCCATAATTGGTAATGAAGTAGGATGTCTCACCTCTTTCTTGTACTTTTCTAGTTCTTTGTAAATTCTCGGTTAAAGACTGTAAGTAGGAACGAGGTTGGATTCAGTTGGACTTTCTTAGTTTGACCCACTGGATCCGGTGATGTCGTCGCGAAGGGGGTTCTATTGGGTTCGTTCGAATTGTGTTCACTGGTGGTGCTAACGCGTGGCGAGTCGACTGAGCTAGAGAGCGAGTACGATATGTTGCGGATCCGATACTGATTGTCAGGAGGACTCGTGATGGAGGTCACATCCTGACACTTACTACATATGTACATTTGGAGTTTGCTCTGCCCATCCGGGAGCTATGGGGCGATCAGATTCGCACTCCCCGTGACGACGAGGATTCCATGGCATCAGCTGCTAGGGCACCTGCCTATGGGACCGCACTCGGTCCTGTCCTTATATCTTTAGACAAGCAAGGAGAGGATCCCGAGGTGGATCCGATGGAGTACCCAACTCCTTAGACAGGGATGTCTTATGGGTAGTTTATGTTTTCTTCTGCATTAATCATATTATGGTGTATTTTTAATATATTTACATTTTAAAGTAAATCTTGATGTATTTCATTGTGAATGGTATGAGGCATGCGCCATGTTCTGTATGCTTTAACTTAATTAATTTAGTCCTACGTACTGTATTTTATATATATTCTCTTAAATCATATTTGTTAACGATGACTTATGTATTATTACATTCGTGGCTCATGTTTCCTATATATATAAATGAAAATAATATATATACATACTCAAAATTTGGAAAAGTATTATGAAGAAGTTGTAGCACACTAAAAATTTAGTGACCGCGGTATAATGACGATTGTGCCGTGATTATTAAATCTAGGGGTGTTACAGCTGACCATTCGCATTCAATGAGTGGATCTAGATGGTAAGCCTTGGATTAGATTGGTGAATGACTAAACATCAGTTTTTCCTACCAATGGAATTGATGGTATGTTTGTTCATCTCTTGAAATGAAGCTTAATGCATTCTTGATTAATTCAACTACATAACTAAATAGGTGAATTAAATTAGGAATAGAATATTGTTTCATCCATGACCATCGGGATTCAATAACAAATAAGAGAATATTGGCAAAAGAATTACCTACTTCATAATTGAAAGAAAATCTGAATAATTGGATTCAAGTGAACCTTGCGCCCTAGTCTCTTTCTCATTGATTATCTTTTCTTTGTTTAATTGTTCATTACTTTTCTTTATTTGTTATTTTGATTTTAATTTGAATTCCTTCATACACCTTTTATTATCTGGATAACAAAGGGTTTTGCGAATCTAGTAATTACCAATTATTCCTCGTGGAATCGATAACTGGGACTCAAGTCCTATATTACTTGGCGATAGAGTGCACTTGCTCTTAGTGTATTTTACGTGCACCAAGTTTTTGGTGCCGTTGCCGGGTAATAAGTTTGGTAATATTAGAAGTGAAAAGCTCTAGTTAATTTAGATGCCCTTTTATTTTTATTTTATTTTTATTTTTATTTCTTATTTTATTTTATTTTATTTTTAATTAATTTTTCCTATTTCTTGTTTATGCTTACTCGATCTCAGTTTCTTGATTTGACTTTTGATCCAGAAATTGAGAAAACAGCTTGCAAGTTAAAAAAATAGTCTTTTATTGTAGTTGTGACAGAAGACATAAATAGGATGGCGAGGCAACCAGTTGTTGAGGCCAATTGTGAAGAAAGAGCTATCCCACCAAAGCGGACCATGTTTGAGTACTCTATGCCCACTGCTGAAAGGTATGGATGAAGTATTATAAGACCAGTTGTGACAGCTAATAACTTCGAGATCAAACCAGCATTGATCTCCATGATTCAGAATTCAGTTCAGTTTAGTGGATTGCCTTCGGATGATCCAAATCAGCATTTGGCCAGGTTCTTGCAGTTGTGTGATACTATCAAGTATAATGGGGTGACAGATGATGTAATTTGATTGCGACTCTTTCCTGTCTCTCTTAGGGGCAGAGCAAGCCAATGGTTAACATCACTACCGAGGGGTTCCATCACTACATGGGATCAATTAACACAACAGTTTTTGGCTAAGTATTTTTCTCCTTCTAAATCTACTAAATTAAGGAATTATATATATCTTTTTTTATGCAGTTTGAGATGGACACTCTTTATGAAGCTTTGGAGCGCTTTCAAGAGTTATTGAGGAGATGTCCACATCATGGATTTCCCATATGGCAGCAAGTTTAGACTTTTTACAATGGTTTGTCTCCTGCAAACTGTTCATTCATTGATGCTGCTGCGGGAAGGACAATATGGAGGAAAACACCTACTGAGAGCCAAGCATTAATTGAAGAAATGGCGTTGAACAGTTATCAGTGGTAGAATGAGTGCCAGGCTCCTAAGAAACAAGCAGGTGTACATGCTGTTGATTCTTCTACAGTAATTCTGAGTCAATTAGAAGCTTTGATGAAGAAGGTGGAGACTCTGATGGTGACAAATAGTGCAGTCCCTTTAATCATTTGTGAGGCATGTGGAGGACAGGGTCATATAAGTGTAAATTGTCAAGTTGGTAGTCCTTTTGCCCCCAAGCCTGAAGGAGTTAATTTTGTTAGTAATTCCAACCGGCAGCAATACAATCCGTATTCCAATACGTATAATCCCGGTTAGAGGGACTACTTGAATTTCAAATGGGAAAATCAGCAAGGCTGTCAGCAGAATCAACCGAGAGCTCCACCACCACCTCCTAGTTTCCAAGCACCTGCAGAGAAGCCAAGTTTTGAAGATCTGGTCATGAAGTACATGCAGAATTCTGATGCCAGAATGAAGAACATGGAGACTCAAATCAGTCAGCTGACTACATTGATGACAGCGAGGGCACCAAGGACATTGCCTAGCACTACTGAGACTAATCCAAGGGAATAGGCCCATGCAATTTTCCTTAGAAGTGGTAAGGAACTTGAGGAGTCCTCTCAAAAGAAGGAAATACCAGAGCTTGGAGATACTTTTATTAAGTTTGTGTATGATGAAGAGAAGGCAACTGAAGATGTCCTTACTGAAGATGTCAATCAAGAAAGAGAGGTTGAGAATAAAGCACCAAAGTGGCAGAGAGTGAAGAAGGATCGTGAGCAGAGCGCAATTTGTGAACCATCCCCATATGCTAAGATCCCATTCCCTCGGAGGCTCAAGAACAATCAGCTAGATCAGTAATTTGCCAAATTCTTGGAGATATTCTAGAAATTACAAATTAATATTCTGTTTGTTGAAGCCGTCTCTTAAATGCCCAAGTATGCAAAGTTTCTGAAGGAAATACTTACAAAGAAATGCAAGCTTAAGGAATTTGAGACTGTATGTCTTACTGAGCAGTGTTCTGCCATTCTTTTAAAGAAGTTACCCCCAAAATTGAAAGATCCAAGGAGTTTTACTATTCCTTGCACTATTGGTAACTTTTATTTTGATAAGGCATTATGTGATTTGGGTGCTAGTATTAATTTGATGTCTTTCTCTGTGTTTAAGAAATTGGGAATGCAAGAGCCAAAGCCCACCAACATTTCATTATAGTTAGCTAATAGATCTTTTGCTTACCCGCGCGATGTGGTGGAGGATGTTTTAGTGAAGGTGGACAAATTCATATTCCCAGTTGATTTTGTGGTGCTAGATATGAAAGAGGATACTGATATTCCTTTCATTCTTGGAAGACCATTTTTGGCCACTTCTGGAGCTGTGATTGATGTACCTCGGGGAGAGTGGATGGAAATTATGTGACCATCAATGTCTTTAGGGAGGCTAAATCTTCCCCAATGTCAAATTTCTATGCTCCTATCAATTTTGTTCAAGCTAAGAAACAGGAAATCTTAGCTATCAAAGATCCCCCGCCATCATATAGTATTGATGTTGATCTTTTGGAAAGTCAAGCTGTTGAGACAGATAAAGGTCCTCCTAAGATCCATGCTTCTTCATAGATTAGTCCTTCATCTGTTGATCGAGTGCAACCACCATGGCCTAGTAGAGTCAAGGCACAATTGGGACAGTCAAGCTCTTGTCAAGTTCACAATTCTGTTGGAAGTAGCTCCAAGGCCATTGTCGAAGGGAGGAAGAACTATTTTGAAAAGAAAAAGGCGTCCTCCTATTTCTCATGCTTTAAGCCACCTTGATTCATCGGAAAAAGGCAACGTCGAGCTAATGATGTTAAACAAGCGCTTCACAGGAGGCAACCTATGTTTCTTCTTCTTTTATTTTATTTTTGTTATTTTTGTTATTTTTGTTTTTCTTTTAGATTCTACTAATGTGTTTGGGATTTTATTTTTCAGATTCTGTTGCTGCGCTGACTCTTGTGCTTCTCCTTTGCCTGGCATTGTGTCATTTTTCATCAGGCTGTGTTGTTCTTTTCTTTACCCCTTTATTTCTTTTTCTTCCACATTGAGGACAATGTTTATCTTAAGTGTGTGGGGGGGTACTTTTACAATTTTTGTCAAAAAATTTTTTTTGTTGAAGCACTTGAGTAATGTTAGTAATTAAGCTGGAATTGTGTGTTGATATCTTGATTTATTCTGAGCTGATGGAGATATATTTTAAAGGGAATTCCATTGATCATGAGCTGATAATGTGTGAAGCAATCTTTTTCATTGAAGTAAAGTGAAATTTAGAATCTTTAGTTAAAAAATTAGTCATGTCTGCTTACTGTTGTTCTCTTTATTAACTCTAACCAGAGAGTGAGTTTTGAGCCTTAATGATTGGATTTTTCTTTTGGAGTGAGTTTTCTCTTGATTGATGTGCGCTAGAACTTGCTTTGATATCTTGTTGAGGCTTTAATGATTCACATGCATACTTGAATATTATTAAGACAATTAGGCTTAATTCTTTCTTGACTTCCAGAGTTGCATTGATTAAATAACCCCTTAGTTGCCCTATTTGAGCCTGAAATTGATTTCTTTGAATACCCAATTGAATAATCAGGTTGAATTCTTTGGAGCAATTGATGTGTTGATTGAAAAGTCTTGAAAGGTTGCTTTTGTCTTCAAAGGTTAAAAAAAAAAAGAAAAAAAGCTTGAAAAAAAAGGAAAAAAATGAAAAAGAAAGAAAAGAAAAGAATTGTTGGTGAAGAATAATGAAAATTTTGGGTTAAAAGTGAGAAGTTGTTATATTCTTATGCAACATGCTCTATCTGTCATCTTTTCAGCCTGATTCTGCTTTGTATTGATTTATTCATAAGCATTTTTTACCCTATTTTATCCTTTCTTCCTACCCTTCATTATACCCTTAGCCCTGTTACAACCAAAGGAAAGTCCTTTTGATTCTTGTGTTGTATGTGAACCCAAGTAGAGATGGGATTGATAAGCAAGCCTATGGTATTGCATTTTTCAAGAGAAATTTGAGTGATCTCTTTGTCCTTTAAACACTTGAGCGATGGTAAATTTGAGTGATCTCAAATGTTTGATGAAGAGAACAGTTGCAAGCTAGACTCAAGCCTCTAATTGTTTAAGTGTTAAATGATCTTGCTTAATTGGATTTGATTGCTGAACTTGAATTTCTTTTAATTTTGAAATTTTCCTTTGATTCATATTTCTTGATGTTGAGTTCGATCTTGTTGTTGATTCCTATTCTTTGCTTGAGGACAAGCAAAGCTCAAGTGTGGGGGAGTTGATGAACCGTCAACATGTCCTATTTTTACAGTTCAATTCCTTAGTTTTTCATATTCTTTTTAATTATTTTTATTGAATTTTGTTCGTAAGGTTTTGGTATACTCTAGTATTGTTTGTCTATGTTTTTATTAAGTCTTTTGTGTGTTTTTGTCAGGTAATTACACTTGGAGAAGACTGGACGTTCAAAGGAGCAAGAAAAAGAAGAATTTAGCAACAGAGTCCAGCGCTTGAGCACTGGTGTTGGGGCACCTGAGCGCCTAGAGCATATGCAGCAATGGTGATTTAGTGAGTTAGCGCTTGAGCACTGAGAAGGATCGCTTGAGTGCGCAACGTGTAGCAGCGCGCATATTAACTTAAGTGACTGAGCGCTTGAGAGCTTAGAAGTGAGCGCCTAGGCGCTGAGTGCGTAGTAGCAGACATGAATTTCAATTAAATGGGAAAGTTATGCCAAATTCAACACAAAAAGTACATTGAGCACATTACACAGAAAATTCCTAATCCTGAGAGAGTTGTTTTGCGACAGCAGACCTTGGAGGAAGGCTTGAAGGAGGAATCGATTCTTGAAGGCTTAGAGATCATAATCTCCATTAAAGGGGTTTTGATTTCTCTTTCTTTTTAGTTTCCCTTTTTCTTTGGGTTTTCTTTCTATGAATTTGTATTCTGATATGAGTTTGTTATTGAACATGAGTAGCTAAACCCATAGCTAGGGCTATGGGGGATCTTGTTTTCATAATTATTCTGGTTTGATTTCTAATTTGATTAAGGCAATTTCTTTAGGGTTTATCATATTGCTTGCATTCTTGCCATAACTTGATCACTTTTGGCATGTGTTAATTCATTATTTGACCGGTGACCATCCGCATTCAATGAGTGGATTTAGATGGTAAGCCTAGTATTAGATTGGTGAATGACCAAACATCAATTTTTCCTACCAATGGAATTGACGGTATGTTAGTTCATCTCTTGAATTGAAGCTTAATGCATTCTTGATTAATTCAATTACATGACCAAATAGGTTAATTAAATTAGGAATAGAATATTATTTCATCCATGACCATTGGGATTCAATAGCAAATAAGATAATATTGGCAAAGAATTACCTACTTCATAATTGAAAGAAAATCTGAATAATTGGATTCAAGTGAACCTTGCGCCTTAGTCTCTTTCTCATTGATTATCTTTTCTTTGTTTAATTGTTCATTGCTTTTCTTTATTTGTTATTTTGATTTTAATTTGAATTCTTCATACACCTTTTATTGTCTGGATAATAAAGGGTTTTACAAATCTAGTAATTATCAATTATTCCTCGTGGGATCGATAACTGGGACTCAAGTCCTACATTACTTATATTACTTGGTGATAGAGTACACTTGCTTTTAGTGTATTTTACACGCACCAACGTTCTATTATCCATTGGATAATAGATATCGACTTTATTAATTGTGACTTTCGCCCATTGGATAATAGCTTGTAGTAAAGATCTTGTAGATTATTTCTATTTAGTTACCTTTATGACATCATCCATACGACATCATGCACATGACATCACCTTTGACTTTTTAGACTAATAGGAGAGAAGCTTCCTAAGGTAGCTTTGTGAAGCTTGTTGGAGAAGCTTTGGACCCCCTCCCTAGATGAAGTGCACGGCCAAGGGGAGCCCAAAAGCTTCTAGAGTAAGCTTCCATCTAACTCTCATTTTCATCACTTTCTAGTCATCTCTCATCAACCAGAAGCTACATATTTTTTCTCTCACTTTCTTCTCTCATTTTTTCTCCCTAAGGCTCACGGACACCCCCCTAATCCACTCTCTCATCTTCTTTAATTTCAACCATTCACATTTCTTGAATCTAAACCTCTTTCTAAGACACTTTGGTATGGAGATCTTGACTTTGTTCATCCTTTTCTAGTGTCGCTTCAAGCTAGGACTTGAAATCTTCTAAGGTAAAATTCCTCCATCTTCATTCTTCTTTCTTTTCTTTTTTCTAAGACCATGATTTTGATCCATGGTCATTCTTTCCTAGCCTTAGATGTTGATCTCTTTTGCTTGTTGTTTTCATTTTCAAGAGTCTCTTCAAGAACACATCCAAGAGGTGGTTGAATATCATTTAAGGTAAGAGGGAGATTACTCTCATCAACCTTTCATGGTGGTGAGAATCGTTTTGTTGTGTTGAAAGTGAAGAATCCATGTGAGGATTGTTCACTTGATTGTATGGACTTTTGGTGTTTTTGTAATTTTTGCCCTATGTGATTTTATGGCTTGATGTTGTCAATGATCTTGGTAGAATAGAAAATTTGATGATTAATATGTATTGTTTGCTTGGAATCTTATTGTGGAAGATGGAAATCTAGAGGCCTAAGGACCTTAGGGCTCACGACCAAGAAACCTTAGAGAGGGTATCCAAGACAAAAAATTTGTGTTGATTTGGAACTTAAATGCTTAAGTGAAAAAGGAAAAAATTTGGGTTCCAAGAAATGCTTATGGCTCACGACCATGAAGCTCAACTTAGGGTTTTCAAGATGAAATTATTTTATTATTTGAAAACTTGAATGATTAGAGGACTAGGATGGGATTTGAGGATTCACAAAATAAAAAGGAAAACGAACAAAATTTTATTGTTTAAAAAGAAATAAATTTTGATAATGGAGATGTGCTTTGAGGGATGTTTTGAAAATTTAAGTATTTAGTTTAAGTGAGTTCTTAGTAAAAATGATGGAAAGTGCCTTAAATGTTTAGGCAATTGAGAAAATGTTTAAAAGTGTTTATGCATTTGAAAAATCTATGAAAAGGTATTTTGTGGCTTTGTAATATGACAAAAGTGTTGCATGCTTGTGAAAATGATACAAGTTTGAGAAAAATAGCATTTTACTATCAGGCTGACGTACTGGACCCGGAGATATCAGTGGTTGACTTAAGCCCTGTTGTGGCTCTTTTTGATGAAACTTATGCTGTTTAGGAATATTGTTTCATCCTTATCATGTGATCATGCATTGTGAAAGTCGGAATGACTTGTTGTCAAGACTGTATGCCTAGGAGATGAATTACACCTTTGTGCGGGTGCAAATTGCGTAGTGTGGTTCACTTGTTGAACTTAGAGGCATCGGGGCTCGAGTATCCCACATGTGGCCAGTTGGTAACTCCATTGGGCTGTGGTGACTATGCAACGCACTGATGATCTCGACCAGGCACTATTCCTATTCCCAATCCAATTGAGAGTGTCTTGTATAAGCCATGTTACACATATTGATTATATTTGAGAAGCACATGATTTGAGGCTAACGATATACAGACATAACTCTCCGATCATTCTCTCCGATGTTTGGTTTTAACTCCATGGAGTAGATGTTAGTCCATTGTGCATTCACATAGTCATTGAACATTTTGTTGTGATATATTTATATTATGAAATTATCTATTGTTATACTGTGGAATTTCCTGTTGATATATTATTGAAATACCTACCGAGAAATCTTATGACTGTAATTTGCTACTTCTGTACTCTGTGATTTTATTGATATTGCTGTTTCTTGCTGCTATGCTGATTTTGATGTAGAGAATCCCACCTCTTTGTATTATTATTCTGTCTGTTTCTATTTTATGTGCTCCTGTTGATAAAGACTAAGAGGAAGAAGAAGAGGATTTGCAGTCTTCCGTTGTTTTGTTTTTGGATGGCTTCTAGAAGGGATTCTATTGGTTTTGTTAGGGTTCAATTCCATAAAGGTGCGGACGCATGGCGTATTGACTAGGACATTGAACGGATTAGATATGTAGGAGACGTGACTTTGTCTATTTGTAGGACCTGCAATAGGGCTCCTTTCTTTTCTCTAGATGTCATGATGTGTCTGGAGTTCTTTATGCCTATAAGGGAGTTGTGGGGTGACTTACATTACACCCTGAGGGAGGACCCGAACCCTGTGGTGTCATCTGCTAGGACACCTGTCCGTATACTTTTGCCCCGGTTGAGGGATCTGACTGGGGAGGAGTCCGAGGAGAAGGACCCAACGAAGGATTCAGAGGAGGATCCAATTGAGGGTCCAAGGGGAGACCCTACTTCCTAGGTATATAGACTTAGGCTAGTTATGTTTTGTTAAACAATTGTTTATGTCCTTTGTGTATAAACTTTATAAATTTTGGGTGTACTGTGATCCATGCCACTGATGTATATATTCTTTTTGGTGTGTAATATTTAGTAAGTTATCCTGTGTTGTTTATGTTTCGTTTAAGTTTATGCTTTGAAAAGAAAATTTGAAATATGTATTTTCCAAGATTAAACATTTTTCCATGTTTTGTTAAGTTTTTGATATTTTGATGTATAAATGTGACACCCTAAGGAGGGTGTTACATGTTAAAAGTGTTGTGATTCAGTTGGCTAATAGGAGTAATGCGTACCCAGCTGGGTTAATTGAAGATATGTTGGTAAGGGTTGATGATATGATCTTTCCTGTAGATTTTTATATTCTGGATATGGAAGGGGGAGTCACCATCTAGTAAGCCTCCACTCATTCTAGGGAGGCCATTCCTCAAAATAGGTAGGACCAAGATAGATGTACATGCAAGAACTTTATCCATGGAGTTTGGAGACTCTATTGTTTAGTTTAACATTTTGATGCTATGAAGCACTCCATGGAGCAACATTCTATTTTTCATATTAATTTAATTGTTGATTTAGTTAAGGAAACTTATGATGAGTTGTGTGATGAATTTCTTGATTTTATTGATTTTAATGATTCTATCCATTGCCACTCATGTACTGATAGTGATGATGATATGATATGTGTTGTTTATGCTGAGATTTCTGCATTCTTGAGAGATGATGATTTTGTTTCTATAGATTACATAGCAGTTGCTGATTATGAGGAGATTCAGTCTGTAGAACTAGTGCAACCCCCTAAATTACTTCCCTCTATAGTGCAACCACTAAAATTGAAGCTTAAGCTTTTAGCTAAGCACCTGAAATGTGCATACTTGGCGAATGATGAGCAGCTTCTTGTGATCGTGGCCAAGAACCTCCTTGCTGAACAGGAGGAGAGATTGCTACAAACTCTGAGAGTGCATAAGAAAGCCATTGGATAGACTCTTGCGGATATTCTTGGTATTAGCCCTTCCACAAGCATGCATCAGATATTACTTGAGGATGAATCTAAACCAGTGAGGCAGCCCTATAGGAGACTGAATCCTCTGATTATGGATGTGGTAAAGAAAGATGTGACTAAGTTTCTATAGGCTAGCATTATTTATCCCATATCTGATAGCACTTGGGTGAGTCTTGTGCAGCTAGTAGTGGGAGGAAAGGTTAAAATGCTGAAGGGGGCACCTACTTTATACAAATCGATAATTATTGGTTCTAGTACAGGATAGTGCAGCAATTCAACCGCAAAGCCTATGTTATCTCTCATTGGCGCAACAAGTTAGCATTGGGACCTTGGAGGGAGTTTACTATCAGCTGCTAGTCCTTTATGAACTCTTCAAGAACTTGAAGAGCTTCGGTTGGAAGTGAGGCCACTAACAAATAATAAAGCTTTCAAGGTCAATGGACACCACCTCAAGGCATTCTATAAGGGAGCTTGTAATATCCTGAAGAATCATGTTAGGCTTGTATAAGGTTACATAGGTAGTCTAATACTTGTTTAGCATGCCAGTTAAGTTTCGTGACAAACTGAGTTAGTTTAGGCACTTTGCTACAACATAGAAAGTGGTAAATAACCTAAAATAACACAGAAAATAGCATAAAGTGCTATTTGAAGGGAAACATGTGTGGATAACTTCTTCCTAAGTCACAAATGAGCTAAGTAAGGTGTGGTTAAAGTTTCAAGGCAATCAGAGTTAATTTGATATTTTTAGGCATACTGATTGTGCTTTTAATGCTGGATTGACCCCCAGCAGATATGGAAAAATAGATAAAAAGTGCAACATGCTTTTTAATGAATCTTAGGATTTATTTTGAGTTGTTGTAGGTTTGGAACCTGGATTCGGAGGAATATAAATGTTCATAGCAGATTGGGTTTTTTAGTACCACATGAGTGGTAACTCTTTTAAGAAGCCAAATAGGGCTTCCTTTCCTCATTCCCTGGGCAGAGAGCAAAATAGAGAAGAGAAAGTGAGAAAAGAAGGAAACCAAGGGAAGAAAGAAAGGAAAGAGGAAAGGAAGAGAAGGAAACCAAGGTGGGAGATCCAAGAGCAAGTTAAAGGCTTCAAGATCTTCAATCAAGCAAGAGGTAGAGGTGTTTTTCTATCTTTGATTCTTAATCTTTTCTAGATTTTAGACTTAGGTCTTTAAAATAGGGAAGTTGAGTTTTAAAGAGGAAAATCTAGTTTCTTTAGTTGATTCTTGGTTTCGTTGATTAGAATTGGTTATTTCAACTTAATGGAAGCAAGATAGATAGATTTATGAGCTTGTTGGTTCTTGAATTAGAACGTCGGATTTTGACGAACCAAGAGAGTGATTTTTGGTGTTTAATCCAATTTTAGTGAAGTAATAGGTTATAATGATGTTACAACATGTTTAGAAGTTGTTGGTGCTGTTAGAAACCAACTAGAATCCAATTTTAGATTATTGGGAGTTGAGATAGCTCAATGGAACAGTGCAGAATTGAGGGTTTTTTGCAAAATTCTGCAAAAACTAGTTAGCACCGCGGCGTGTGAAGTGCAGTGCCACGATGTGAGGATGAATCTGCTTCGAATGCCGTGGTGTGAGTTTGAGTGCTGCAGCGTGAGATGCATAAGGTTGGCACCCAAGAGTAGGGTGTCGCGGTGTGCAAAAGGAGTGCCACGACGTGAGGAGCTAAAACTCACCAAAATGTTGATTTTGATGGTTTGGGTTCCCTCGTTGCTAGAATCCTTTGTTTATGCCTTTTTAAGAGTGTTGAGGCACTAGAGAGGGTATTTCTTAGATAGATAGACCTAGTGGCATACAAGGGAAGTTAAAGGAAGAGTTGTACAATTCATTAAGTATGGATTGTCTTAAATGAAAGTTCAATTTTTGAGTGACAAAGTGTTGCTTAGAAATCACTTAGGAAGTGATGAGAAAGTGAAAAACCATTGTACAACCAAGTTGGCAAGAGTTGAGTGCCATAGACCCTAGCTGGCAAGGGTGAATGCCATAGTGCGTGTGAAAACTCTTAAAGGGAGAAATAGAGTTAGTAATGCAAAGTTAGAAAGTGTAGTAAGTCTAGTTGGCATTTGGATAAGTGTCGTAGTGCATGAACTGCTCCTACAGAGAAAAGGTAGTCATAGTAGTGCAAGATGGACTTAGTATAGAGTTCTGTGTTAGTTATGTTAGAGTTAGGACATAACTCCACATTGTCACAAACTTCACTTCACATATACTTGCTATCCCTAGAGAGCAGTGAGTGGAGGCATCCACTCAAGTTTAGTGGTGATATCCACCTAGTTTACGATAGACTACTTGGTAGGCTACTTAGTAGTAGAAGGAGAATACTTGTTATACTAACAGACTTTGCCCCTACTAGTTAGGCTATAAGAGGTCCCACATTATTATGACAGAGTATCTCCTTAAGCAAGGGGAATAGTTAAGTATCACGACACTACACCTACACTGCATACTCTTTTCTTTAAGCATACACCATCCCATCATTTCATAATCTAATATTTGTTTAAATTGAATTTTGTGTTCTTGTTGTGTATGTTCGGTTATTGCATTTGTGCCTTCGGTGACAACTGTATGGTCGATTGTCTGGTCAATAATTTCCAAATGATTGTATGGGCAGTTGTTTGTTATCATCGTGGTTTTCGGATATCAGATCAGAAGTATAGAATTGCTTAGGAACGTTACATTGAGAGAGGAAGTTTTGTAATGGTTCTTATGCAATGAGTTTCAGTATGTGTATCAGTTTAAGTTAGGTTTATTCATTTTCGAATGTTTAGACTGCTAGTTTTGGTTACTTATACTGAGAAATGTAGTTTCTTACCCCGTTTGTTACCATGTAAATCCATATGGAAGTTCATCCAAGGGCAAGAAGAAAAAGTATGAAGACTAGGATAGTTTTTATACTTAATAGTTTAAAGCTTTATATTTATTTAATTTGCTTTTAGTTGTATAAAGTTTATGTACACAATGAGCCCTTTTGTGGTAATATGTATGTATATAACCTTTAGTTTCCGCAAGGCTCTCCATTAATATTTTCTTAAATGATAAGGATTAGTATGATGTTTAAGTTAGAAGTAGCATAACTAATGTTGTTTATCCTAGAGTATGCTTGATATACTAGGATATCGGTATTAGGGTGCTATAGAGCTTAACATATTGGAGGAGGTCCACTTACAAGAAGCCATCTACTTCACTTGATAAGGATGTTTCTTCTATTGTTTTGCATTTTACATTGAGGACAATGTAGAATTTAAGTGTGGGGGAGAAATTTACATTTTGTTTTCTATTTTATTTCTATTTTTGTGTTTAATTTCATTTCTATTTTAATCTTCTGTCTTAATTTTTTGTTTTTATTTTTAATTTGCTATTTTCTATTGTTTCTATTTCTTGTTATTGTTCTCATTCTATTTTTTCTGTTTCTGATTTCTTTTCTATTTTGAAAAAAAAATGTGTTTTTAATTACCTTCCAATGATGTTTTGGGATTTGTGAAGTTTGTGAGTTTGAAGTAATTGGAATTCAAGGTTCATAGCATGATTGAATAAATTATCTTCCTTCTTGAATTTCACATGCTTGGTTTTGGATGTTTGATTAGTAGATTGAGTTTGATAGATGCATACCTTATGAGATTTTGAGCCTATTGATGGATGGATTTAGCATTTGTGTCATTCTCTTCTTTCTTGTATGATTTTCACTCATGACAATTGATCATTCTAGAACTTGCTTTGGTTCTTTTTTAGGCTACATTTTCACATGCATACATAAACATGATTGAGACATTCTTTCTTGAATTAGCTACTTTGGTCAAATAGTCAACCTTGCATCATTTCCCTTTGATTAACTCCCTTGAGCCTATTTACATATCCTTTGTCTTATCTCATTATATGTCTTATGTGAAAACCATGTTTTTACCTTATCTTAGGGAATGGGAGAGCATTGGTTCATTTTCATTGGAGGAGCTCTTTTGCTTGTGGGCAATTAATAGTACAAGTGTTGGGGTTGTGCAAATTGATGTGCAATATGCAAAGTGTTTAGTGGAAGAAAAAGAAAGAAAAAGAGCTAATTGGAAAAAAATGAAAAGAAAAAGAATAAATGCAAGAAGGTTGTGAAAGAAAAGAGATAAAAAAATAAAAATAAAAAAGAAGGAAAAGGAATATGTAAAGAGAATGCACATTATTTGGAATTGGGGATAAAATTTCATGTTTTTCATTTGAGTTACTCCCCAATGCTCTTTTATTATCTTTGGTATTCAGCTTTTCATATCCATATTGTTTCCTTCCCTTACCTTGGCCCTACTACAACCTTAAATTAAGTCCTTTTGATTTGTGTGTGCATGTGTTTGAGTAGTGGAGAAGTAGAATTGAGTAAATTGAGTGAAATACCTGTCTTTTAAACACTTGAGGGATTAAAGTGTATCTCGTGAGGATCTATCATTCTTGATTCATGCTTTTCAAATTAAAGCTACCTTGCTTTTTGGTTTGAGATATGAAGAAATGTTGCCTCATGAATGCTTTGATCTCTTGAATCTTTGGTTGCTCTTCTTGCTTATAAACTTTTGCATTCTTGAATATCATTGGAAATTGAGTCTTTTAGAGTTTTTTGTTTTTGAGTTTGAGCTTCATTTTTTTCCTTGTTCCCTAATTTTGCTCTTATGTGTTTTGCCCAGACGTGCAAAAGCTAACTGTTGGAGAATTTGATAGAAATATATTTTATTCATTTAATGATCCTCTCACTAAGCTTCTTAAAGTTTAATTTAGATTAATTAAGTTAGTTTTGTCACGTTTTATGATATTGAGCCTAATTGGATCGTTGAAGGAATTATTGCATGAATTAGCCTTAATTTATCTATTTCGTAGTGTTCAGTAATTTGGCTATAATTTAAGTTTCAAATATATGATTGATGTGATTCTGATCTTCTAAGAAAGCTAAGATAAATCTCTACAAGTGTCATGAAGACCCTACGAGCTGGATCATATGTTTGGATAATTTAAACTAAAGTTGAAGCAAGAGCCAGAATGTTGATCCTAATATTTTGACCTCCGCGCACTCATTAGCCCATATCTTGAGTTATAAGAGTCTAATGGATATCCAACTAAGATCAAATTTAAGCTAAGACACAAAGCTACGACTATTATGAAGACTTCTAAGTTGAACTACATCATTTTGGGCATGCAATTGAAGATGGAATGTAGAGGCGGGTTGCTGATAAGTTAGGCCATTTAATTAAGCATAACTAGAGTTTTAGGCCTCTAAATGAAAAGAGACTTAGGCCCAATGATTCCTAATTGACCCAGCTTTGTACCACTTAGGATTCTGATCATGCAAGGCCAGATTAGGAGTTAGTTTAAGAGGGTTAGAGTAGAAGAATGAGAATCATCTTCTCATTCAGCACTTTTCATTCTCTTTCTTCATCTCTCTTCTCTCCCTTCTCTCTAGATTTTCTCTCTTTTTCTATAATTCTTCCCTCCCATTAATAAAGGGCTAGAGTTCTTTAATCAATCATAAGGATTGACAGTCTTGATACTTAATTTTGAGATTCTATTTTAATTGTTCTACATTCAATTATTAATCTAGTTTTTCTCCATCCTCTTTGTTTAATTTTGATTGAGTTACTTAATTTGATTAGGTTATTCATGTGATAATTATGTAATTACCATATGTTAAGAGAGGATTTTAGAGACTAAACAAGGCGTCAAAGGTGTTTGATGAATTGCTTAGCTGGTCGGATTCTGATTTTTACTTTAATTTGGGATTAGATGGATGCTTAATTTGTCTAACCTTGATTAAATGATTTTTGGATGCTTATCTAGTAGAGGATCCATAGACTATCTTAAGGCTTCTTGATATGATCTAATACCAAGAACTCAGTTAGTAATTAAATGGATCCATAGTGATCAAGGATGGATTAAAATCAAGATTGGTTAATTCCCTTCGATTGATTGTTTTCCTAATTATGTTTACTGTTTTAATTACTTTTTGTTGATTAATCTTGCACACCCTTCCCCCTTGTTTATCAACCTCTTAATTTGATTATGTAATTAGAGTGATTTATGTACTCGACCTGACGTTACCTTATACTGCAAGTAGTTTGGGTGAATCGGTTATAAATTAATATAATTTGATAGCCTCGACAACTATCAAGAATCCACTTTTTGGTCACCACATGGGCGTTGAACATCTATCTAAGAAACTTAAACAACCTTGGCCTTTAGATGAAATATATATAATAAATTAAGTGTCACTTCACTACAACGACACAATGATCATAACGAAGGATACCTGATCTCGATGGAAATCACTTGCCTACTCCAACAGACCCTGGACTTTATACCATAGTGAATCCTAGAAACTTGGAGGCATAGTTGAACCACATGTCAGATTGCAACATAACATCCCTCTACAAGGGCAACTAAAGTGAAAATCTTCAATACAGGATCATTAACTTTTGCTATAATGCAACAGATCTTGGCCAAATGCCCTTAGACGGATCTTTGTGATTGGGGGCATCAATCGTTCCTGTTGGCCTCGACTTAGAGTACCTCGACACTCCGTTGTCACATTAGAAAGTCGAGCTGGGGGCAATTATTTTGAACCAGTATTTCAGATCTAGGCTTAACATGAGTGGCCCAGCATAACTGACCCAATCGCGATCTCAAGCTATCATAACCCTCATAATTAATTACTTATCTAATAGGTAACTACTTACTCAATAAGATAAGTATCATATCTTAACATAATCCTTCTTTAATGAGGATATTTAGGGATCAAATCTCCTTCATAACTATCAATCCTAGTTATATGGGAATAGTATCTCTTCGTATACTACTTCCCCTGCAAGTAAATGCACTCTATAATATGGGTTTAGTTCATTCAAGTATGCATTTACTCTAATATACTCTGCTCTCCTAGTGCGTAGCCCTAACTTAGAGTTGGAGTGCCTTGCAAACACACCACCCTCTACTCCGCCACTGCTGTTGGTGTATGCCCCTAGAGGCTAATTTATTTTGATTGTACTTACATATATTGTATTATGCTATTTATTTAATACATAAGGCATTTCATTTATTGTGTTATTTATTATAAACATAATAAAGTCCTTAGAATAGTAACTTTAATGCCATAGGACATCAAGTGGATGACTTGTTCGTGAGATCCTATTAGATAGAATCAGAACATTATTCTTAAATGTCCCTAGTCAAATATTATTGTTAATTAGGACAACAATAATGTATTAAGACTAGCATGTGCATAGACTGATGGCCACATCGCACGGGTTATGGACATGATATATCAAGTCTTCACATAGGTACATATTAAGGTAATGATGTATTAAACTGACGCACCATGAGAACACTGCATGGATCGTTACGTGAGTATCATAAGCAATTCTCAAAGTGACAATGGTGTATGTGGTCCTTTGACCTGAAATCACTATGATTCCCACATGAGGAGTTGTATGTTTTAATGCCATCAAACATCATCTGTAATAAGGTGATTATAAAGTTAGTTATTAGACATATCATGAATCATGCAGAGGGATGTGAGTGACCTAGATGGGATTTGTCCCTCCTACATAATAGGGGCAATATCTTCAGGGCCCCTGATTGAGTGAGACTAGGAAATGCATGGCCATGCTCAAATGAGTCAATATGAGATATTGATCTCATTTGTTTTTACTAAGTCTACTCAAGTATTAGGAAATGGAAGATTGAACTATACAAGGGTGACATATTCCATACCTTGTGTTCAATCTAGATATCTGGACAAAGGGACTAAACTATACAGAAACATTGGTCATGAAAAGGTTATGTCAAATTACTGACATTCTCATTACTTGGGTAGCAGTGATGTGTTTCTAAATACTGCTCACTACTTATAATATTAAAATAGGATTTTAATATTACTGCTAACGTCATGAGAACCTGTAGGGTCATACACATAGAACAGACTGAATTGGAGCAATGAGAATCCAAGTTAGATTAGGATTCTATCGTGGTCCAGACTCATAATAGATGAGTCCAAGGTTGCACTACTAACCCTATTGCTACTCTCATTAGCATAAGGCAATCACTATTATAACTAGCATTGCTAAGGGGCTGTCAAAGAGCTTTACAAACCCTAGCCGCACCCTAACATAAAAAGTGAGTGAGAGAGTGACATGTTTCTCTTCTCTATGCAGCTAGCATTGTGCTAGAGAAATGTGACTCTAAGATTGCAGATATTGGACGTTCGTGAGTCTGTTCGTGTGGAAAACATAGAGGCACTGTCGTTGCTGTGGTGCTGGTGATTTAACTTTATCTTTTTTCATCTGACTTCAAGAGGTAAACTCAAAAACTCATGAATCATACCCCCCCTTTTTGCATAGATCCTTGGTGGGAATCCTTTTTCCGTTATGCTTTTGTTCACAAATATCCTAACAGTGGTATCAAAACCACTTGTGAAACCATGATTCAGTCTTTTTTGTTTACATGTTGTATAAAATAACATGATTAGTTGTTCTCTTTTAAGTAAAAGATATGATCTTTAATGTATTATTTCAGAAATTGAAAGAATCCTTTGTGAATACATAACATGTTTGATACGTTGTATGCGAAACCATGATGATGTTTACGAAACCATGAAGATGCTCATATGTTGACTTTGAAAATTGATTTATATGCATGTATATTTTTACAAAGTTTTCTGGTATATATGTGATATATATAGTGCAGCGGTGTAAGGGTTCTGGAAACCTTATTTTTGGTCTGCGGTGGCATCAAATCTTGATGTCAAGAAAACCTTGTTTCTAGACAGCAGCACAAGGGTTCCTCACGACATGAAGTGTTCTTGTCCTCGTGGCTATGAGGGTTCAAATATTGATGCTTAGCCATCAAGGAGGCATAAGAGGTTCAACTCTTGTTTATGATTCAAAATTTTTGGGACCACTGTGCTACCTCTGCGTAGAGCACTTTTCAAAGGCGTGAAATTCAAATCCATTTTTATGATTCACAAAGATAATAATGTATTATTATTTTAACCTTTTGTGTTCTTTGTGGTGCATGGTTATGGTCTTAGTCCTCATGTTTTGCCTTTTTGGGTTATTTTAAAATGTGGCCTACGTGTTGTGCCTTTCTCTCTACATTATGGTTGTATATTCTCTTCTCATGTAACTCCCTTCGTATATAAAACGAGGTTTCTTTATACTTTGTAATGTAATCTTGATGTGGAGGCAAGACGGCATCAAATAAGGACGTTAGTGGGAGACGCTTGGTGAAGCTGGTTCACTCTCTAGGTTTAGTTACTGATACTCTCCTTGGCTTGGGAGAATCAATGTGTTAGGGGTAATAACCATGTCACATTCCTTTTATGCTTTATATGTATGAGATGCATGGATGTTGATGGTATGTTAAATAGTTTAACAAATGGTGAGTTCTAATAAAAAAAATCCATCAAAGAAAATATTAAGTCATTATGTGATGCCTTCCAATGTGTGGCACTCGTCAAGGCTAGGATCAATTAAGTGTAGGTCTGCCAAAGTAGGATAACTTTATCTATACTAGTAAGATGCGAAAGGATAAAAGTATTATCCAACTGCCAACCATTGGGTCTAACTTAACTAGGTCATTTCAGTAAGATTGAAGGCTTAGAGGCATAGAGTTGGGCTTTAGTCCATTAGATGAATTAGAATAAGTGTTATTCACCAAACTATCCAAGAGTTACATGTGATGTGATGCGAAATAGTATTTTGTTGCAAACCTAAGTGCAAGTTGTCTCAAGTAATAAATTCTCGGGAGTCCGAGGTCGATCCATAGAGAATTGATGAAAAAAAATTCTTTGAGGTAAGGAAAGGATTTGTCACAACAATAAAGGTGATAAAACTTGTTCATAATTAAAAAGGATTTGCTTGGACTAAGAGATCCAGTCTTGGTATATAAATTAAGGTCAATATTTTTTTTTATAACTCAATTAGAATACACGCAAACAGAGGTTCCAATCGAAAAATACAGTATTCAAAGTTCATTTAAGATTATATATGTAATTATATTATAGTTCCTTTAATTATCTACTAACGCAAACACTTGATTGTGACCTTATTCAGTTGGCGATAGTCCACACACAATCACAAAGTACTATCCTTCTTTCGGACTAGCAACACTAGTGCTCCTCATAGTGACACACTGGGTCTAACAAATTGCTTTTCCAAGAGCTCTTCCAGCTGCTTCTTAAGCTCCACTAACTCTGATGATGACATTCTGTAAGGCACTATAGATACAGGGCTAGATCCAGGTACAAGATCAATAGCGAACTCTATCTCCCGCTCCGGCGGTAAACCAGGTACATCATCAGGAAAGACTTCGGGGAACTCGTTAACCACTGAAATTGTATGCACATCTACCTCGCTCTCGACCTTCAAGGAAAATAATAGCATGTATCCCTGAGCTCCTTCTTCAAGAAAGCTCGAACTTGGTTAGCCATTAAAAATCTAGAAACCACATCCATAGGGAAAATTGTGGTTTTACTAGAACAATCTAACAGGATATGGTTGGAAGACAACCAATCCATTCCTAAAATTACATCTAACTGGGAAAGAGGTAAACAGATCAAATCAACAGAAAAGATTCGACCTTCAACAATTAAAGGACAATTTAAACAAGCTTTGGTGGTCACAACAGGTTTAGCAGTAGGGGTAGAAACAGTTAAGTCAAAAGGTAAGGAAGACATAGGTAAACCAAGTCGTCGCACACAGTCATAAGAAATGAAAGAATGGGTTGCCCCAGAGTCATACAGTACAGTTAAAAGATTACCTCCTATGGTACCTTCCCCTTGTATTAGATCTTCATATTCGGAGGCTTCTGCTCCGCTCATGGTATAGACTCTGCCTCCTGCTTGTGGTTTTACAACTCGTGCAGCGTTAACCGAAGGCTCTGCCTTAGCCTGGTTACAATCCCTAGAAACGTGTCTGGGTTTTTCACATCGGAAATAGATTATTCCTTTGATGGTGCAATCTCTCATTGCGTGATTCTTCCCGCACTTCAAGCATTTCGAAGAAAATGCCACATTCTGTCCAGTTCAGTTTCCACCAGAACCTCCACTAGAACCTCCACCAGATGTCTGCTGCTAATTTCCCAGTGGTCGAGAATAAGGTTTCTTCTGAAATTGGTTCACATTATTGCCACCTCCTCTTTGGAACCTACCAGGTCCAAAGTTATGATTTCTCGTGTCCCTTGCCTAATCCAGACCTTCTACTTAGTGACACGTATCCAACAGCTCTAAAAATTGTTTGATCTTTAGGGTTATGACCACCCTTTTTATGTCATGCCTCAGTTCTTCCTCAAACTTTTGACATTTCCACACCTAGTCCAGCTAGTGTTGGAAAATATGTTGAAAATTTGGATAAGCTTTTGAAACTCACGGCGTATTCACTGACAGTCATGTTCCCTTGTCTCATGCTAAGGAACTCTATCTTTTTCGCGTGCCTCGCACTTGCTGGGAAATATTTCTCCAAGAATCTATTCTTGAACAATGCCTAAGTGATTACTCGACCTTCAGCTTCCAGTAATCTTTGTGCTTCATTCCACCATTCTTCTGCGTCTCTGATCAGTATAAAAGCAGCATAAATTACTTTCTTATCATCAACACAGTTCATGCCTCTGAAGATCTTCTCCAACTCCTTGATCCAAAGACTGGCCTTCTCTGGATCAAATTCTCCTTTAAACTGAGGAGGGTTGTTACGATGAAACTCTGCTAAATTTTGAGCATTGGCTATAGCCTCTAGCTGTTCAACAGCCCTTTCTTGCTGTTGAGCAGCTCTCTCAATTTGTTGGGTAATAACTTCTGCCATTCTTTGCATTGCTTCAATTGCTACAGCCATATCTCCACCGCGTGCCATTTCGTTCTTTCAAATTAGACTACCTGAAAAACACAAGGAAGAATTAGATGCATTCTTTTAGAATACCAACCACAGAGAATCACACAGCATAAACAAGTAAGACCTGACCACAAGACCCAAAAGAAAACTTAAACCGGGGCTATGATACCAAACTAGTGTAACGTCCCTTTTTGAGGAGGAAACGTCACACCATTAATTACAATGTAGAAAACAAAAGTATAAACTATTTAACTAAGACCCGGTTCATTCTAATATATATATAAACTTGCTTGGTTGTAATCGTATGATTAAATTAGTGAATATTTTTTTTCTTCTTTAATACTAAAATAATAAAATAAAGTGACGGGACGTAGTTGGAATAAAGAGTAAGATAAAAGTAAAACATACATTCGAACAACATGCATATACATATATATATATATATATATATATATATATCAAACTTATTTAGTTACATCGCCAGATATACAAAAGCAAAAAGTTTTACATGCCCCAAAGGATTATACATATACAGCCCACCAAAAAGACAAAATATTAGGCCCACAAAATATTTATCGGTAGCCATCAGTAGCTACCCACAGCATCTGCCCCTAAGGCGAACGAGAAGAACCCTCAGTTGGATCCTCCTCAGGATCTTCCTTGCCAGAGGAAACCCTCATCGGGGCCACTAAATTACGAGCGGGGGCTCGTGCAGTAGAGAGGAATGAATCCTCCTGAGGGGAGTAGTAACGTTCACCCCACATGTCTCGTATGGGCAAATAGAATTCTAAATGCAAACGGACACTACAAGCAAAAATAGGCAGATCATAACACCCCCAAGCTAGAGACACCGTCACGTCTCTAAGATAAACACAGCGGTCCATACCCAGATTGATATGCCAACAGTCCAGACCTCTAAGAAAAGCCAGCCTCACGTAACCCAAAAAGCCTTACGGATGGGACGTTATGAGCAGAACAGGTACTAGTCAAAGTCAGGCCAAAAGCCGGGAACTCTTGTACTTCCCCTTCCTCACTGACGTCTTTGGAGAACATACAAATAGACAGAATAGTAGGAATACAAAAAAGAGGTAACACATCCTACCATCATTACCAATTATGGCAGTAAAGAAACAAAATGGTACGAAGCACCCACATAGCATTTCAAAAACAATAAAAATCAGCATTAAATGGCAACAGTAAACAACTAAACAGTTCCAGACAGTCATGATATTAATAAAGCAATAGTTCCAATCATCATATAAATAAATAAATGTCAAATAATATGTAGACTCACTATGCACGCGCACTTAATATCAAAATCCTATTCCATGAAGCTAGACACAAACATCGGAGAGAATGATCAGGACACAAGTCTATAACTCGGCTACCGAGGCCAGCAAGTGCTATAATTTTCTCAATTTTTCAACGTGCACATCATGGCATTGTACAAAACATTCTACACTATATCATGATATAGGACAGTGTCTCAGTCCGAATCGTCGGTGCGTTTGCATCGGTCTATCCCATAGTCAAGAAGAGTTACCAACTGACCATTATGAGAACCCGCACCCCGACGCCCCCAAGGTCAACAGTATGACCTACACTAGTCTACTCATACCCGCACATAGGTGTGATTCAATCTCCTAGGTAACATGACCTTAACAATAGTCCATCGGACTTTCACAATGTATGATGACTCAATGCATATTCATGTATATTTAACAATAATATACTTTTCCACAACATGCCACAATTTGGCCAAGATAAGCATCAACACATTCTTGGTCTCACTCATGGACCCATATTAATCATCATCAAGTCTTCAAATAAGACATTACACTTTTAGGGTTCATTATGGAATTATGCCTTAATTTTCTACATTCTTCTCATTAAGTTTCTCTTTTTTTTTAAATACATATGAAAAGTCTATTTCTCTCTGATATAACAATGTCACCCAATTTTTTTAACATCTTACTTATCTTTAAATACATATCTTAAGTTTCTCTTAAGATAATTTAATTTGAGTTATTTAACATCTTACAACTCATGTCCTTCCTTTAATTTGGAATTATTCTAAGTTTTAGGATAAGATCTCATTCTTGATTCTTTCCATTTTATGAATCCCTAATTAATTCCTAATTATCCAATTAACTAAGTTTCCTTTAATTTAGCATTTCTTATGAAATCCTTTTCTAGAGGAATTCTCTTGATTGTTAAGTTCCTTGTTTTAAGTTTATTCATACTCACTTAGAAAATTATTCTAAGATTTTCTAAGTCTCACACACTCTTATTCTTTCCTTAAGTTCCAAACATCACTATAGGTCACCAATTTAATTTTCTTTCCAATCACAATGTTAATTACTTAACACTTAATTACTAAATTTCCAAGGTTGCCCAAAAATTACTCAATTGGACCCAAAATGGCCTTAGAGGCCGTGAGCCTCTCTAAAGGGTAAGAACCCTAATTTTTCTTTGATTCATTAATTGTTATTCACTTGATTAATCATCTCTTCACTTGTTGGAAAATTTTAAACCATAAACACCCTATGGAAGGGTTGTGGCCATGATCCTCAATAGGGAAAGCAAGGAATCCTTGCCCCTAAATCATGTTTCCAATCAATCAAAACCAATCCAAGATCATCAATACATATATACATTCAATCAAATAAATCATACAAGGTAAAATCAATACATAGTCATCAAAATCACACATCAAAAGAGTAACCCTAACATGGGTTCCTCACAATCAACACACAACTTACCCTTACCAAGAGGGAAAACAAGCAGAGAAACTCCCTTGAAGCTCCTAGTGAAATTCGACCAAGCACCTTCAAAACCCTAGAAATCACAACTTCATTACATCAACACCAAGGCTTGAGAAAAAGAGGATAAATGGTCATGAGGATGGCCATGGAAATGAAAATGAAGAAGAGAAGATGAAAAATCAAGAATCTTACCATAAGGCTTCAAACTTTGAAGCTTGAAGAAGATGATGAAGATGGAAGCTTTTCAAGTAGATTCAAACTAAAAAGGTGTTTAGAATGTGATGGAAATTAAGGAAATATGGTTGTTAGAAATTTTTGTAATCTTGGAGGGTTTGGAAGAGGTGGGGCCGTGTGGTGCAGTAGAGAGAAGGAAGAGAAAATGTGAAGAAAAGTGAGAGAGAAAATGAGAGAAGAAAATGTAGAGAGAGAAAGTGATAGTAAAAGTGTTGTAGCTTTTTAGGGTTTTGAAATTAGAATGATTAAGTTTTAATTGGAAAGTCCATTTTTGGCTCCTAAGAGGCCTCATGGCCGTGTAGTGTAAGGGAGAAAAGGGAGGGAAATTGGCTTCTAAAATTAAGGTTAGCTTGATAGCTTTTTGAAAAGCAAATTTGATTAGACATAATGTTGATTTCATTTAGATAAGGTGATAAGGTGATAAACTAATAAAGTAATAAGGTGATTAAGATTTTCACTACAAGCTATTACCCAATGAAAAATTGTTACAGTTTACAAAGCCAGTATACATTGTCCAATGGATAATAGAGCGTACCGCATAATTTTATTTAACAGAACGCACTGCGATTTTATTTATCAGATAAAATCTCAAAAAATGTAAACCTCGTAAACTATGCCCGGCCTCGGGTTTTGTAAGATCCCCCATCAACATTTCCACAGTCCAAAGTTTACCAGCCTCGGAAAAAATATTTTATTTTCCCGGCTCCACTCAGCGTGCACGTAAAATGAAGAATATATTAAAATATTCAACGTTTTTGAAAAAATCTACAAAAATTCTCAAAAATCACAAATATTACAAAATGACTATTTATCATGAAACAAACAATTTTTGGGGAGTTACATTGACTCTGCTCAGTGCACATGCAAAATGAGGAATATATTAAAATATTCAACATTTTTTAAAAAATTCAGAAATATTTTCAAAAATTATAAATATTATAAAACGACTATTTATGATGAAACAATTAATTTTTGGGGTGTTACACAACATTGTCCTCAATGTTAAAATATAGATAAGTAAAGTATAGAAGATATTATATGTTGTAGCTATTATGGAAAAAAAGAAACCTGACACAAATTTAAATAGAAACAAAGTATGATAAATAAAACCAAATGTAAAGGTAAGTTATAGATGGAGTGTCAGATCAAATCCATGTTCCTTGCTGCTTCCTTTTGACTAATCAATCCGAGCTATTACTAGATCAGCTTCATAAACAAAAGCTTGTAATTTATCAAATAACTCATCAACAGTGGAAGCAGAGATAAGGAGTTATCTTGCCAAATGTGTGATAAAGTTCTGATCTGCAGCACGGTCAAGAAAAGATAATAAACCATCAAAGAAATTATTAACATTCAATAAACTTATGGGTTTATGGTGGATGTTCAGTTGGGCTCAAGAGACAATTTGAAAAACTTCTTCCAAAGTACCATAGCCACCTAGTAAGGCAATGAACGCATCAGAGTTATCAAGCATTTTAGCCATTCATTTATGCATGGTTGATACTCGTAGTTCCTCCCTAATTTTCTTGCCAATGATGTTCCTTTCAGTTAAAACTTTAGAAATGATACTTAAAACTTAACTGCCTCCTAGATGTGCAATGATTGATACAACCCCTATTAACGCAAATCTACCTCCCCCATCTACTGCATGAATTTTTCTCGCAGCTAGCACTTTTCCAAGAGTACTTTCTACCCTTATAAACTCTCTATCCTTCCCAAACCTTGATCCACAAAAGACACAAATATTTGTAAGTCAACGAACAGAAGCTCCCTCCATTTCTACACTCACCTTCCCTTTGAATGATTATGTGTTGGATGAAAATGAAGAAAATGAAGTGTTTAAATAGGGAAAAGAATGGAAAATGTAATAATAGCACCTATATGGGTAGACTGATTGTTGTCATAAAAGTTTGAAATTAAGAAACACTGATTTTTCTCTTTTTTTTAATTATTTTTTATTTTTTTTTGAAAGAAAACGAGAGCTGGAACCAGTCCAAAGTTAGAGGCTAGGCTCTGCCACCCATTTATTCAACAAAGATGGCAAATCTTTAACATGTGTGTCATCAGTATAAGGAATTGGTGGCATATTTTTATACTACGTGTCACCAGTGTAGTAATATCAAGACGACTCAGCCAATCTTAGAATTCTTCTCCCTCCCGCTTGTGGAATATTTTGGATTGACGTACGATGCAACTAATTAAAATGCATAAATCTAACAACCACCACTAACTACCACAGCCAGTGAGAGGTCGCTGGAGAGCTCAATGCTTGAAATCATAGGATCCAGCTTAGTTGCATAGTCACATGAGTATGCTAACACGGGGCACTTCTATCTGCCCATCATCTCAGCTTGCCTAAAAGGTAAACTTTGGGCCACTGAGAACAGCTCTCAACAGAGCATGGCACATGAACCTTATTTAAAGACCGGAGTGTGAAGGTCCAACCCAAGTCAATGATGGGTCTAACCCTAAGGTTAGGAGCTCCACACTTAATTAAGAGCATGGTACTCTTTCGATCGCCCTTTTTTTCCTCTTTTTTTGTGAGATGAACAAGATAATAACATACATGTTGTTATGATTGTGGCTCACATCTTCCTTTGGTTTTACGTCTAGTAATAGCTTAAACACCTTCCATGAGTCGAGGATAAGCTTCCCATTCAATTTTCTTATAAATTGGCAAACAATGTCTTTTTGAGTCAGATTCTCAAGATTATAATGCTTTTGCTCGTCCCTGAAAAGATTCCATAAATTAAGAAGTTCACGATGCACAACTCCACAAGAATGCATCTCAAGAGTCAATAAGATATCATCTAATGACTCCTTACTTAGTCCATTCTTAACAAAGTATGTTTTATCTTCTCGGTTTGTGAAAACTATCCCCAAAGAACGACATTGCTTGTTATAATTCCATCGTGCATATTTATGACAAACTTGCATTCTTTTTGCTCTTCTCTTTTTAGAATACGAACTTTTACCGAGTCCTGGCATGTATGAGACAAATGAATTTGAATATTCACCTACTAAATGGACCTTTGCTTCGATTATCCAATGTATATCTTCTGGGACGTCCTTGTGCATTAACATTCTTAATTTTTCATACCTAGCTTTGTAGATTTTTGTTAGAGCACTTTGAGGAAGAGAAGGAAAGTATTTTCTTAAATTCGAGAGAATGACATCCATTTTAAATGAGAATGAATCAATTATTTTGGGAAACTGAAAAACAAACTGACTTGAGAGTCATGGAGTACTGTTATCCGCCATTTAACCAGGGTCACAAAGAACTGCGAAAAGAAAGCAACAAAATTAAAATAAATTCTTTTTATAACATGGATTAGAAAGGGAGATGGATTCTACCTCAACAACTTAGGCTTCCAAAAATGGTTTGAGTCTTTTTCCATTGACCTTAAATAAATTATCATTCCTAGGGTTCTCAATATTAATGGCCCCCATGTGGATACACATGTTTGACAAGAAAAAGGGGTCACTCCACCTAGATCTCAATTTTTCAGGAAATATATGAAGACAAGAATTATAAAGTAGAAATTTTTGACCAATTTCAAAAGATTTCCTCAAAATTGATTTGTCATGAAAAGCTTTTGTTCTAACTTTATAAATCTTTGAGTTTTCATATGCATTATTTCTCAATACCTCAAGTTTATTTAATTACAATTTGCATATCTTGTAAGCATCATCAAGGTTTAGGTTGAAAGCTTTAATGGCCCAAAATGCTTTATGCTCCAATTCTACAGGCAAGTGACAAGGTTTTCCACAGACTAACCGATAGGGTGACATGCCTAAAGTTGTTTTGAAAGCAGTACGGTAAGCCCAAAGTTCATCGTTTAATCATAAAGACCAATCTTTACGATTTGGATTAACCATTTTTCCAAAATTTGTTTAATCTCCCTATTTGCTAATTCTATCTGTCCACTTGTTTGAGGGTGATAAGGGGTGGCAATTTTGTGTATAATGTCATATTTCTTCATTAAGGATTCAAATAGTTTATTGTAAAAATGTGATCCCCCATCACTGATGATAGCTCAAGGGATTCCAAATCGACTCAAGATATTTTCTTTTAAAAATTTAAGAACAGTTTTATATCATTACATCGACATGGAATTGTCTCAATCCATTTTGAGACATAATCAACTGCAACTAAAATATACACAAATCCAAATTATGGTAAAAATGGACCCATGAAATCAATTCCCCAACAATAAAAAATTTTTAATGACAATGATAAGATTCAAAGGAATCATATTTCGTTTAGAAATGGAACCCAATTTTTACAGTTTTAACAACTTTTTCAAAATGTATAGTTGTCCTTAAATAAAGTGGGCTAATAAAATCCACACTACAAGATTTTCACAGTTGTTTTCTTTGAAGAAAAGTGACCTTCACTTGCTTCTGAGTGACAAAATTTAATGACATTACCTACCTCACTGTCGGGCACACATCTCCGAATGATTTGATCAGGACATTATTTAAACAAATATGAGTCATCCCAATAAAAATTTTTCACCTCAGTCAAAACTTCCTTCTGTCTTGGTGTGTCCTTTGAGGTGGCATTTTTCCTGTCCCAAGAAAATTGACTATGTTAGCAAACCAAGGCATAGAAGTGACAGAAAATTAAAAATTCATCGAAAAAAGAATCATTCATAGGTGTGATGTCAAAATGTGAGTCTGTAAGTCTGGACAAATGATCTACAACAATATTTTTGGCTCATTTCTTATCTTTTATTGTGACGTTGAATTCTTCAAGCAACAAGATCCACTGTATCAACCTAGGTTTGGCATCTTGCTTAGACATTAAATATCTAACAGGAGCATAATCTGTGAAAACAACCGTAGAAGAACCAATTAAATAAGCTCAAAATTTGTCCAATGCAAAAATTATAGCAAGTAGTTCTTTCTTAGTAGTGGTATAATTTATTTGTGCACTATTCAAAGTTCAACTTGCGTAATAAATTAAATGAGGCTTACTTTCCTTTCTTTGGCCTAAAATAGCGTGAACAACAAAATCACAAACATCACATATTAACTCAAAAGGCAAACACCAGTCAAGGGATTGCATTATAGGGGCAGATGTTAGAAGACCAATTAATTTTTCAAAAGATATTTGACATTCTTGAGTCCAATCAAGTGGTGCATATTTTATTAGAAGATTACATAATGGTCTAGATATGGTACTAAAGTCCTTAATGAATCTTCTGTAGAATCCTGCGTATCCTAAAAATAAATGAACTTTCCTGACTATTTTTAGTGAAGGCAAATGGGTAATTAATTCAACTTTAGCCTTATCAACTTCAATTCCTTTAGAAGATATCACATGATCTAACACTATTCTTAAAGTAACCATGTAATGACATTTTTCCCAGTTTAACACAAGTCCTTTTTTCTTCACATCTTTTAAGAACTTTTTCCAAATTGTCAAGACAAATTTCAATTAAACTCCCAAAAACTGTCAAGTCATCCATGAAAAGCTCTAAATAATCCTCAACCATGTCACTAAAAATACTTAGTATGATCTTTAGAATGTTTCCAAAGCATTACAAAGGCCAAAAGGCATTCTTCTGTATGCAAAAGTACCAAAGGGACATGTAAAAGTGGTTTTTTCTTGATCCTCCAATGCAATGGGTATTTGATAATAGCCCCAATAACCATCAAGAAAATAGTAGTAGGGATGTCCTGCTACCCTTTCCAAAATTTGATCAAGAAATGGCAAGGGAAAATGATCTTTCCTAGTGGTAGCATTTAATTTTCTAAAATCAATACACATACGTCAACTGGATGAGACTCACATAGGTATTAATTCACCTTTTTCATTTTCAACCATTGTTATTCCATATTTCTTAGGCATAACTTGTGTAGGCTTACCCACTAGCTATCAAAAATAGGGTAGATAATTCCAACATCAAGTAATTTGACAACTTCAGCTCTAACTATTAGTGTATGCCCTAGAGGCTGATACATTTGTCTGTATTTACATACATTCTATTATGCTATTTTTTAATATATGAGGCATTTCATTTATTGTGTTCTTTTTAATAAACATAATAAAGTCCTTAGAATAGTAAGTTTAATGTCATAGGACATTAAGTGGTTGACTTGATCGTGAGATCCTATTGGATAAAATTAGAACATGATTCTTAAATGTCCCTAGTCAAGTATTATTGTTAATTAGGTCACCAATAATGCGTTGAGACTAGTATATGCGTAGACTGATGACCACATCTCACGAGTTATGGATATGAGATATCAAATCTTTCACATAGGTACATATTAGAGTAATGATGTACTGGACTGACCCGCCATGAGAATGCTACATGGATCGTGATGTGAGTGTCATAAGCGATTCTCATAGTGACAATGGTGTCTATGGTCCTTTGACCTGAAATCACTACGATTCCTACATGAGGAGTTGTGTGTTTTAATGCCATCAAACGTCATCTGTAACAAGGTGATTATAAAGTTAGTTATTAGACATACTGTGAATCATGCAGAGGGATGTGAGTGACCTAGACGGGATTTGTCACTCTTACATAACAGGAGCGATATATTCGGGCCCCCTGATTGAGTGAGACTGTGAAATGCATGGTCATGCTCAAATGAGTCAATATAAGATATTGATTTCATTTTTTGTTACAAAGTCTACTCAAGTATCAAGAAACGAATGATTGGACTATACAAGGGTGACGCATTCCATGCCTTGTGTTCAATCAAGATATGTTGACAAAGGGACTAAACGACATGGAAACATTGGTCACGGAAATGTTATGTCAAATCATTGACATTCTTATTACTTGGGTAGCAGCGATGTGTCACTAGATACCTCTCACTGCTTATAATATTAAAATGAGATTTTAATATTACTGCCAACATAATGAGAACCTGTAGGGTCACACACATAGAGCAGACAAAAATTGGAGTAATAAATTTAAGTTGGACTCGGATTCAAATATGGGCCAGACTCATAACAGATGAGTCTAGGGTTACATAGCTTACCTAGCTGCTGCTCACACTCACTTAAGGCAGTCACTATTATAAATAGTATTGCTAAGGGGACTGCTAAGACACACATATTACAGAACCCTAGCCGCACCTACAGAGCGATAGGTTTCTTCTCTTCTCTTCGCAGCTAGCACTGTGTGAGAGATGTGAGGCTCCTCTTTGTGAAGGTTGGACATTCGTGAGTCTGTTCATGTGGATACCGCAGAGACATCGTTGCTATTACGGTGTTGGTGATTCACGTCACTTCCTTTTGATCACGCTTCAAGAGGTAAATATTTAAAACTCAGATTATGGCTTTTTCGCATGGATCCTTGGTGGGAATCATGTTTTTTCACTACGTGATGTATCCTCAATTCCCAACACTAACTACCTCTTTCATGTGTGGATTTAATCTTCTTTGAGGTTGTTGAGATGTTTTAGCATTATCCTCTAAATATATTTTATGTGTACAAATTAATGGATTAATGTCTTTTATGTCTTTTAATGTTTATCCAATTGCACTTTTGTGCCTTTTAAGTACTTTTATTAACATACCTTCTTGTTCTCTAGTAAAGGTCGAGGAAATTACCACTGGAAAACTTTGCTCTTCTCCCAAAAATGTATATTTTAACCCAGCAGGTAATGACTTTAGTTCTAGTATGGGTACTTCTTCATGAGTATTATCATTCATGGGTTTTAGCTTCTTGAATCTCGAGTTCCATCTTTTGTATTCCATTACTTGTGTACAATCAAGCAAAGAGCATATTTCAGAAATATCATCATCTAATTGCATACCTGAGTCAAATGAATCGATTAAACAAATTTCTAATGGGTCAGAAGAACTCTTGATTTGAAGATGATCATCTATAATGGCCTCAATCCCTTCAACTTCCTTCTTTTCATCATGGACTTCCTGTGGTTGCTTACACATGTTGAAAACATTAAGCTCCAGTGTCATATTTCCAAATGTTAGCTTCATCACTCCATTTCTATAATTTATCAAAGCATTAGATGTTACTAAAAATAGGCAACCTAAAATAATAGGAATTGACTTGCATCTATTAGCTATAGGTTCAGTTTCGAAGATAATAAAATCTACAGGATATATGAATTTATCAACTTGTACCAACATATCTTTTATTATTCCTCTTGAAATTTTAACTAATCTATCGGCAGGTAGAAGAGTTACAGAAATTGGTTTTAACTCACTCAGGTTGAGTTACTGATAAACTGAATATGGAAGCAAATTAACACTAGCACCAAGATCAAATAAAGCTTGTTCAAATTTATATTCTCCAATAATGCATGAAACTATAGGACAACCAGGGCCTTTATATTTTAGGGCATTGTTATTCTAAAGAATGGAGCTTACCTGTTCAGCCAAAAAGACTTTCTTTTTCACATTTAGTTTCCTTTTAACAGTGCACAAGCCCTTCAAAAATTTGGCATAAGAGGGATCCTGTTTGATAGCATCTAATAGAAGAATATTGACCTTCATTTGTTTAAAAATTTCAAAAATTTCAATGTTGTGGTTCAATTTCCTTGAATTGTTTAATGCTTGAGGAAATGGGGGTGAAGGCGAGAGTTTGGTCTCCTTTTGGCCAGGTGGCTTATCAATCTCTTCCTTATATTTGGGGATTGATTCATCATCTCTCTCACAAGGTTCAAGAATTTGTTTTTTAACAACCTTTCCATTCCTAAGAGTTATCACTGACTTGACATAATTTATTTGTTAGCTTTCTGAACTACCCTCATTTAGACTGTACTGACCCTTGAGATTCGGTTGAGGTTGAGAAGGAAATTTTCCTTTCTCCTGAATGGTAAGTGTAGAAGCAAATTTAGCAAGAATGTCTTTTATGTCAATCATGGCTTGAGTGTTTTGGTTGTTAATGGCTTCTTACTTTTTCATGAATGTATGCAATGTTCCTTCAAGGTTTTTCCTATATGGTGGGACACAAGGTGCATATCCTTGAGAATTTTGAGAGTCTAGTTATTCCTAAGGAGGTGGTGGTTGCATGAATTGTGCATGATTATTATTCTTCTAACTAAGTTCGAGTAATTTCTCCATCTCGGATAGTATGAATCTGAAAAAGAAGATATGAATGACTTTTTAAAATTATTCATTGCATTTACTTATTCATGCATAACTTCTTTAAAAACATGAATTTTTGGACATTCATTTGTTGAGTGTCCTAATTCATCACAAATGCCACAAATTTCTTCATTTTGCACAAATTTGATTTCTTTTACTTTCCCTGATTCAATGGCTTCAATTTTTCTAGCCAAACTGGTAAACCTAGAATTTAGATCTTCTTCTTGACTAAAGTGATATTTTCCTTTACTAGCACTTGCATGGTTAGATCTAATTGAATTTTTAGAAGGATTAGTACCATGTCAAGATTGAGAGTTCTCAACCAAATGGTCTAAATATTCTAAAGCTTCTTTTGGTTCTTTATCAAGAAACTCGTCATTGCACATTGTTTCTACAAATTGTTTAGTTTCAAGTGTTAACCCTTCATAAAAGAAGCTTATAGTGCCCCATTTTTCAAAATCATAATGTGGGCAAGAATTTAACAAATCTTTAAAACGTTCCCTACTTTGAAAATATGCTTCATTTGAATTTGGGAAAAAAATTTGAATTTGTCTTTTCAAAGCATTGGTTTTATGTGTTGGAAAAAATTTCTTTAAAAACTCACTTTGCATTTCTTGCCATATGTCTTGGTTTCAAAGAATTAAGCCAAGTTTTTGCTTTATCTTTTAAGACAAAGGAAACAATTTAAGCTTAATAATTTCTTTATTGCAATTTTGATCAATGAAAGTGATACATACTTTCTCAAATTCTTTTAAATGTAAATATGGGCTTTCAGATTCTAAACCATGAAAATTAGAAACTAATGAAATCATAACCGATTTAAATCTAAAATTGTTAGCATTGAGTGAAAAGATAAAACATAATGGACTAGAATTTTGAGATGGTTGTAAATATTCACGCATGGTTCGCAATGGTTAATTTACATGTTCATCATATACACTTTCATTTTCAGGCATTGTGTTTAATGTGTGTGATTGTGATTCAAATAGATCAATATATAAAGTACCAGAATTAGTTTTAACCAAACGATTAGAATTTGAATCACGATACCAATTAAGCATAAATAAGTGACTCAAAATAGGAAAAAATAAAAATATATATAGAGCTCAACCTTCCATAATAAAAAAAAAATAACAAGTAGGCAATAAACTGCCATTAAATATGATACAACTAGAAAATTAAAAGAGTAGGGAAAGAATATACCAGATGGTGAAGTTTACTTAAAGAAATAGAATCTTAATAAATTTGTTCTTCAAATCAAGTCCCTAGCAACGGCGCCAAAAACTTGATGCTAATAGGTATTTTGTTGCAAAGCCAAGTGTATATTGTCTCAAGTAGTAAATTCTCAGGAGTCCAAGGTCGATCCACGGGGAATTTTTATGAAGAAAAATTCTTTAAGGTAAGAAAAGGATTTGTCACAATAATAAAGGTAATAAAACTTGTTTACAATTAAAAAGGATTTGCTTGGGCTAGGAGATCCACTCTTGGCATATAAGTTAAGGTCAAGATTATTTCTTTTTATAACTCAATTAGAATCCACGCATAACGGAGGTTCCAATTGAAAAATACAGCATTCAAAGTTCATTTAAGATTATATATGTAATTATATTATGGTTCCTTTAATTATCTACTAATGCCAATACTTGTAAATGAGTTCAAGCATTCATTGTGTCAATCTCTTGTCTACAACAAATCAAGATCTCCACTTTACAAGGTGGGTTAATAACGCCAACACTTGTAAATGGGTTTAATCATTCTTTGTGTCAATCTCTTGTCTACAACAAATCAAGATCTTCACTTTACAAGGAGGGTTTCTAAATTAATTGGAAACAAAATACAGCACATATAATGATCACTTTATAATATATCATTCAAGCACAAGAAAGAGATTTAATCTACCCTTATTTCATTACCAAAAGCTTCACCCTTTCACCCAAGCAAAATGAGAATTAGTTACTCGTGAACAAGAAGAAAAAAAGAGAGAAGAAGAAGAAGATGAACATAACTTCTATTCAAAACAAAAGAAAATTACAACAAGAGAAACAAATAATACAAGAACAAGATCTTGATCTCTAAACCAAGATGATTCTAATGAGCAGCCCATGGTGCCTTTTATTGAGCATGAAGGGTATAAAATGACAAGGGAGTTATTTAATGAGTGGGTGGATCAGTGGAACATGACAATAGAGTTGTTAATGAGTGGGTGGATGAGTAGGTAAATTATTGTCATTCTTATCTCCCCGCTCAACCAATTTAGCTATCTTCACATGACTATAACCTTATTATAACATTACCTACTACATAAGTGACCTTCATGAAAGTTGAAGGGTTTTGTCTCAACTTCCAATGCCACCAGTTTCATCACAATCTGACCCCTACAGCCCAAGATATGGTCCAATATTTACACAGTATTTGGGTTCCAATAATAGCACCATTATTATGACTTCTAGGCCCAATATGATCTATTAGACATCTGAATGTGCTCTTGTGTTCTGCATGAAAGTTGTAGATTTAGGTCTTAGCTTTCATTTGGGCTTAGTTTGGTGTCAATTGAACTCCTATAGCTCAAGAAATGGGCTGATCAGTGAGCAGAGGTCAAGTTGTCAGGATCATAATTTTGACTTTTGCTTTCACTTCAATTTAAATTATCCAAACGTGTGATTCCTCTCTTGAGGTCTTTATGAAACTTATATAGAATTGTCTTAGATTTCCTAAAATATTAGAATCACATCAATCAAATATTTGAAACTCGGATTATAGTCAATTTACTGAACGTTGCCAAATAGATAAATTAAGGCTAATTCATGCAATAATTCCTTCAATGATCCAATTAGGTCCAATATCATAAAATGTGACAAAACTAACTTAATTAAGTCTAATTAAACCTTAAGAAGCCCACTGAGAGGATTATTAAATGGATAAAATATATTGCTATCATGATGTAATTGTAAAATGTTTCCTACCTAAATAACCAAATTTTTAGTGATCAGCCAAAGTTGACTCAAAGCTAAGTGAAATATGGATCTTGGCCCACTAGGAAATCTTACGATAAGAATTTTTGAGTCAATGTTGAGGGTCATTGATTTGAATAAAATAGTGGGAGGCATATTTAATTAAAGACCTTGTTAAATATGTTTATGGCATGATACTTATACTTTGCATATTTCTGTTGATAGATTACCATGGCAGTAAAAACTTTGAATAACTTGTCATTGTGATCTGTCCTTGAGAAGGGCAAATTGTCTAGAATAAATTTTCTAGACTGGTACAGGAATCTGAGGATTGTCCTCAAACATAAGAAAAAATTGTATGTTCTAGAGCAGCCCACTCCTAAACTACCTACTGCAAATGCCCCTAGAGCTGAAAAGGATGCTTATAAGAAGCATTAAGATGACGCCTTGGACGTCGGCTGTCTCATGCTAGCCGCTATGAACTCTGAGCTTTAGAAGCAACATGAGAACATAGATGCTTACGATATGATCGTACACCTGAAAGGCTCTATCAAGAGCAAGCTAGGCATGAAAGGTACGAAGTCTCAAAGGCGTTGTTTCGATGCAAACTGGTAGAGGGAAGCCCTGTTGGTACTCATGTGCTCAAAATGATTGGATAAATTGAGAACCTAGAGAGGCTTAGTTTCCCATTGGGGTAAAAGTTGGCCACTGATTTAGTCCTACAATCGTTGCCAGAAAGTTACAGTCAATTCGTCATGAATTATAATATGAACGAAATTGACAAACCTTTACCAAAATTGTTAAGCATGTTAAGAATTGTTGAGCAGAATATTAATAAAGGAAAGGAAAAGGCCATTATGATGGTCCAAAAGAGTAAGGGCAAAAGTAGCCAAAGAATCCCAAGGACAAATGGAAGGCAAGGGCAAGGATAAATCCAAGCCCAACACTTCCAACTTGAAACTTGTGGGCGGAGTGACTAAGGAAGGTGTGTGCTACCACTGTGGTCAGACTAGACATTAGAAGATGAACTGTAGCAGGTGCTTGGAGGAGCTTAAGAAGAAGAAGGGAAGTGAGACTTCCACTTTAAGTATTTCTGTTATAAAAGTCAATTTATCTACTTCTGCAATGTAAATGAGCATATTTCTTTTTAGAACTAGCTAGTTTTTATGCACAAGGTTATAGTTATAATAATTTCCCCATTGACAAAGAAAAAGTAGCCCAAGAGAATTTTCTTTTAACATCTATACATATTTAATTATCTTATTCTTTCAAACTTGAAGTCTGAGTTGAATTGCCAATGCTACTTTATTTGATGAGTTTCTTATATAGCCATTGTTGATATTTCATTGATAGTGATTATGTGCAGAACTTTTTTATATTAGAAGCATGTGTTGGTTTTGTACCTTCATTTGATTTTAAGCAATATTCTTTATGTTGTAAGACTATAATTTATGGCTTTGTCAATGACTACACTTAGTTGGTTGAATAGCATCCTTCCCTATTCTCTTATCGCTTCTCGTTGTGGCAGTGTACCTAAGTTTAAGTGATCTTAAACTTGGTATACGCTTGTACACGGGGCAAAAACATTAATAATTGATGTACAAGGCTAAGACTGGTTTAGGGCTGTTTTAAGCTAGCTTAAGACTGGCTCATCTAGAGAAAATTGAAAGCTTGTTATTTCTCTACGTCTTTCAATAATTGAATGTTATTGACATGTGTTGCTTTAACTATCTTTCTATTCCATTATATTTTAACCTGCATTTGTTTTTATAGTTTTAGGTTATTGGATAGAATGTCTTCTCAGTCATCCACATATCGAAGTCGTAGCTATGGACAAACTAGAGCAAGGATGTGCTATTGTGGTCATATGGCAACTATTACCACCTCTTGGTCTGATAGAAATCTTGGTAGAAGATATTACCATTTCCCTATATTGAATGGAGGGGGTGTGTAAGTATAAGTTATTTTATTTTATTTTATTTTTTGCATTAATTTTTGTCTGAGATTTCTTCTACAAGTGAAATATTAGTACCGGTTTTATGTCAAATGGTCCCTAGAGTAAATGTAGACAATTTTGATTTGATAGTCTGAAGAAAATAGTAGTTGTCCAAGTATTTTACCTTCTGGGTTTTACTATTAATTAATTTTTTGGTTGACGTTCAGACTAGTTAAAAAAACTTTTATTATTCCATTTGTTTCTATTTTTGCATATAATTTTGCCCCATTTGTATTTATTTTTAGCTTCACAGGTAGCGTTTATGCATATTATTTGTTTGTATGTGTATATTTTGGTGGGCCTGTGAATATTTTGATTGGGCTGAACCCCCAAAAGAGCATTCAATGCCTGAAACATCACCCGTTGGGAGAAATATTGGCAGGAATGAAAGTGGGTCAAGATAAATGACTAACTACAATAGTTGGGCCGAATGGAGAATGAGATTGGAAGGTTGCAAATTGTAGTAGTTGAATGCAAGATAAAGGACGAGCTGCATTTGAAGTTGTTGGTAGGAACATGGATTTTGATAGCCTTTTTTATTGTTGTAGTAGTTATGAGAATGTAATGGCTTGGTTCATGATGAAACAGTGAATGAATTAACAACAATACTAGACATCTTTAGTTTAAGTTTAAGTTTGTGATTTAAACAATGTTGCATTGCTGAACTACTTTTTATTTTATATATATATATATTGATAGTATGTTTAAGTTATATGGACAAATTGTTATGATTTTCTTTACGATCTATACAATGGGCCATATGTTGGGCCATTTTTAAGTTTTTTCTTGTTATTTTCTGAAATAAACGATAAGTTAGCCAAATATTTCCTAATGCTTTTTTTCAGTTCATATAAACAAGCACTTTGCCATTGATTTGTTTCTACCGTATATGGTAATGAAAGCAAAAGCATTAGATAATTATATATTCATTATAAACCTTGACTTCAACTTTTGTGTGATTCCATTTCCCCACTAAAAAAGGGCGTATAATTCAATGCATTAACTAATTATCTATAAATATTTTGAAACTCTTATCCTTTCAATAAGATGTCATGACTTTAAAATTTATTTCCCTTGACCCTTTTAGAGTCTATACCATCTCATTCTTTAAAAATCATCACATTTAGCAATTTATTGCAATTCATTTGTACATTGCTTTTAGACTCTATACCATCTGATTCTTGATAACTCCATGAAATGTAGTTATTTGTGCCCTATAATTGTGCTTCATAAGAATGTTATGTCCTTGTTATTATGCATATATGGGAGATTTTATGCTCTTATTGGTTGAATTTCCTTTGGATATCTCTCTATATGATTATGAGCAATTAGTGTGTATTTGTCAAATGATTAAGTGGATTTATAATTTATATTTAACTTGTGATTTCCCTAAAGTAGGATGGGCTTAAAACTGAAGAATTGGAGTGATTCAAGGCTCAAAAGCCCAAGAGAAAACCAAGGAGGCATTCCAGAAGAGAGGGTCGCGACACAGGTTGCGTGCGCCGCGGCTCAAAAGTGCATCATCAAAATTGCCATACTTAGACCTGAGGCTAGAGTGCAGCGGCACAAAGAAATGTGCACCGTGGCGCTTTGTGACCAACTTAATGCGGGCTGCGGCGCTGGTTAGTGAGGGCCACAGCGCGCTGTGCTGAACTGAGCCTATAAATAACTTTTTATTAGATTTTCTTCAGATGGCTTTTAGGTTTTAGAGAACCTGGGCCTAGTTCTTCGTGGGTGGAGGTTAAGGAGGCCAAAGGAGCCAAGGATGGAGGTCTTCTTCCTTAGGGAAGTTGATTGGAGCTTCAAGGATCACATCTAATGAGATTCCTCCTTCTCCTTTCTCTTTCTCTTGTCTTTCTATTCATTTAAGCATATATTTTGATTAGTATTTTTGTGTTCAATGATGTAGCAGTTGTTTTAGGGAATACTTTGAATCCTTTTTATGAAAATTAATGATTTTGTTCTCCTATGAGTTTGTATGGATGTATGGTTTTGTTTAATCATATGATTCTTAATGCTTTTGAAGGTTTGATTAACTTTTGAATGATTTGTTAAAATCTGATGAACCTAGACATAGGAATTTTGATTTTAGATCTAATGTATAGTTTATGCATGTTCGATTCTATTCCAACGGCGGGATGAGTTGATTCACTAACTGGATAGAAATATACCTTTTAGCCATGTATAGTGTGTGTTTGAGAATAGACTGTTCAAGAGTGGATTTTGTGTTAGCTTTCATAGAAACATAGTGAGTTGGGCAATTGAAACTATGGTTAGATGACCTAAACATAGGCTTTTAGCTAATGAAGATTCTCAAACTAACCTAATCATTGCATTCGTATTTATAAAAAGAATTGCATATTGTTGGTTGAAGTAAAGGGTGAAGAAGGATTTCCCTAATCTTTAAACCATTATCTTTATTGCTTTTGTATATTAGATTTAGTTTAGTTTATGCTTTCCCTATTTTATATGCTCTTGAATAGAATTTGGTAAGTTATTAGTTAATACTTAGCATTGGAAGTAAACTTATCCTCAAGGGAACGAACTTATACTCTGTATCTGTATTACTTGGATGACCACTACACTTGCGGCCTATTTTGGGACAAATAATTCTTTAAAATTTATTGCCCCTGAGTCTTTTTCACTATACATGACTTTAAAATTTAAGTCTTATCTTGATGCATCCTCATCAGTCCCAGAAAAAGCACCAGCACCACAGTATACTGTAGAGGCGCAAAAGGTGTGTTTTCTCCCTTTATATAAATAATTGCAATGTATGTGCATCGTGGTTTCATATCCTTGATGTGTGATATTTTTAAATATCACCTTATGTTAAGTGATATTTTACCATTTTTGTTTAAAATTTTTACATGTAAGTAGTTATAAACTTTTTACATGTTTGTTAAGTGATATATATTTCCATAATTATTACCATGTGTCTGCGTTTTAACTATGCTAGTATTGTTAAAGTAAAAATGGCTTACCACATGTATGTCATTGTTTTGGAAAACATGTTAATTAAAGAAAACAAAGAATAAGCTAAGCATTCTTATGATCGTTCATACACTTCAAAGGCTAAAGGCAAATAGGTAACTAATAGTTATGCCGAGCATATAGGTAAATAGTAGTTATATACTAGTTTTGAAATTTTTAAACTTGCATCAAAAGGAACTGTTAGACATGTCCAAGTACATTTTACATAAAATCAATTCGTTTATATCTGCTTGTTGATCTCTGTTAGTTCATTCATTTTTTGCATGGCCAAGCTGATAACCTTCTCATGGTTATGGTTATATTGGCCCATAACTAAGTCCAAAGCAACCCTCATCCTTGTTCCATCATCAACCTATGATATAGACGAACAACTATAGGTTATAATATTTGATTGCTATTAAGCAAACTTTGTTCAAAAATTCAAATGAATGAACTTAACTCACCTTGATGTTGAACTTGTTTCGTAGATTCCTTTTTGAAATCTGCATCATCCAGGCTGCAATCCAAACTCCGCAGTCATTCCTGTTAAAGTGATTGACACATTAGTTGTCTAACCACTCTAATTGCACTGATTATTCTCTACTTGATTAAAAAAATAACACAAAATGGTCTTATCCATACGAGTCATCTCTCTGCTAACCTAATCCAACAAGTTCAATGATCTCAAATTCAGAAATGATAGGCTTCTTTGGTCGACAAGAGTCGTAGAAGGAATCATCATGCAACATATGTTCTGTAAATAGTCCCTAAACCAATCCATATAATTTGGATGAATAGCAGCTGTTAAAAATTATAGTGGAATAGCAAAATGGTGAAGAGTTAAGTTAGGTATAACTTTAACATTACCAGAATATTTAAACTTCTCAACTTGGATTCATATTTCTCCGAATATGGATTGGAATCCAATAGAATTAAGTGTGATTTACACAAGTCAATCACAACTAGAAACCAGTGATTGTTCTCCTCATTGATTGGTACTAAGATTTGAAAAATTGATAATTAATAATGATAACAATTTATATGGACATTTTGTTATTGTAGTAACATCGAATTTGTACGTCTACCTGAGACAAATAGTCAACTTTCCCCATAAATTCTTGCTGATAGTAAACCATGATTTTTTTGGATATTTATGCCAATTCAAGACATAATGCTACAGTATTGTTGGTAAGTATGTTTTATATAGTTATAGATAGTTAGAATTCAATATTAAATTTACAACAAAATAGATGGCTTACAGAGAACGTGGTTGGAAGGAACCAAGTTGTGGAATGGTTATACATTGATCTATGATCATGTGTAAGCATATAGATAAGCAGTACCTATTTGTAATATTAAAGCCAATTAGTGATACTACAAAAAATATGTAACATTTACATTAAAAGGTACTATGTATTAAGTCTTACGTCCTGATCAACTCTTTGTTTGGGCATTAGCATTTTCAATGTATGTCTAAAACCATCACAAATTAGTGTTGTACTTAAAATCTCGGTCCTGTAATATGATAAATAGAAATAATAGAAATAATGGATGAATAAGATTGCTACCTAAAAGAATATTAACACCTGTTTAAACATTGTGACTTACTCATGACAAACATTGCTTTGAAATATTTAAGCTGCTACTGTAGCCTCTACTTCGCTTAACCCCATTTCTTTTGTAGGCCTAACTAGTATTGGTACCCACTATAGTTCAGTTGATTAGTTAGACATGAAAAAAATAATAATAACTATAAACATATACATATGCACACACTTACATTTGGAAGGTCCACTCTTGAACGTTGTAGGCTTTTTAGAGTCATTACAGATTAAGTTGAGTTGTTGACTATGAAATCTGGCCTTACTTCTCTTCGGTGTTGCATTGTTGTTTCAGTGATCTTGTTGGGATTATTTGTCTGACTTTCAATAGGCCCCTAAGTTTCTTCATTATCATTTCGGTGCCACTAACCTTAGTTGACAATCATAGTTGTTAGTGCTTGGACAGCTTACTTCATTTCTTCCACAGATATCCCTAACATGTCAACCTTTGCCAAAACAATCTATGCAAAGTACGAAGGTGCACCTATATGTAATTTAATATGTTATTTTTTGAAATTACTAAAAATGTTTAATACAATTGTACATTTACCTCATTCTTGTCATTCAATACTCCTCCTTTCAAATTTGGAATGCACACTTCAGTTGGATTCCTCATAAAGTCATTGTGTCTGATAGATATTTTTATGTTATTTTTGGATTCAAAATTTAACTATCTAGTAATCAAGCATAGAAAATAGAAAGTACTCATCAAGAAATTGTTTCTCTAGGTGCCATCATTGTAATTGTTTGTACATTGGCTGGTTGCTTGGGTAAACTGAAACCAGATGTGTCTGTTTGTTAGTCTGAGTCTTTTCTGTGGTTGAGGACATCCATTCTGACCCTCTTTGATCCTTCTCCTGGAAGACACCTCCTTCCCATGCCTGTGTAATGGATTGTTTTGGATGAACACAACTGTTATAATTTAGTATTATAATTTTATATTATTCCAGTAAAATATGAGGTTAAAGATTTTTGGGTTTTAGTTTTATTTTTAACTTTATTCTACATTAAACTAAAACTACTAGAACTATTTTTTGGAAAGAATTCATAGTCACTTTTAAAATTTGTAATTATTCCACTGACATACCACACTCGGATATGGTCAGCACTATTTTTTTTCTAAAAAAAAGTATAAACAAAATTTCATTAAAATAAAAGTTATACTTCTATAAATTAGAAATAATTTATATTCAATATAAAACTTGCTTTACAATTGTATGCGTCCATATTTAAATGGTAAGTATTTTTATAGTCAAAGGTAATGGATTTTAATAAATAAAAGGTTAGTAATCATTAATATTTATTTTAATATTAATTAGGCTTGTCTATATACACTAGTTAACTTGTTTGGAAGTCTATTTAGCATCATAAATATTAGCATGCATACTGGATAAGCAAATATAAAGTTTACAAAAAGCAATACTTGACAAGATATTGCAATAACAATGCGCTGAACTGACCCATAACAAAACCCAAAGAAACATTCAATGTAAGCCAAAATCAGCCTTCCATCTTACTAAACAACACTTATAATATAATATTGCCATAATTCTGGTTTTAGGGTCTAGGAGATCTAACTAGTATGTAGGCGTTTGATTTTCATCTGAATGTTCTTCAAATTTTGGAATGCCAATCTTGTCATCTCGTCTTTTTACTGGTTATAGGGCTTCAAAACCAAGTCCAGTGCAATCCTCATTCTTGTTTCATCTTGAACCTATCCCAAAAAGAATAACACATGGTCAAATATTGGCATTCCAAAAGGTGATTCTATAATTTCTATTGCTTCACAGGTTACAACTTGTTATTCCATTCATTTATTTTAAAATATCTGTCATTTAAGTTTCTTTGCCTTTGAATTAAAATAAAGGATATAATAATCAATGTATTTGTATAAAACAAATTCTAAATTAAAAAAACCAATGGCCTTTTAATTGGACAATTAACATAAAATTGAAGGACTTACATGTATGTTGTAGTATTCTTCATAATAGTCACTATTGAAATCTTGCATCATCCAAGTAGTTACAAATACTCCACAATCATTCCTAACATAACAAAAAAGGAGTTACTGACCTTATTAACATATTTTAATAGTAAATTTTTAAAAAAAGCAAAGAACTCATACGAGTCAACTCTCTGTGTTTGAATCCCTTTAGGTTCAAAAACTTGGAAGGAAGAAATACTTGATTTTTTAGTAGAATGGTAATCATAGAATCTCTCATCCATCAGCATCTCTTCTAGAAACATTCCCTATACATGAAGGAATTATAAGATGTAATCATATATGAAAAAAGTAGGATTAAAACCTATAGTAGTACAATGTTACATTACTAGTATCTTAACAGATCTCTTTCTTGAAGAATGATTTGATGGGTTAGGCATTGAATCCATCAAAATAAGTCATTTCCTGAAGAGGTCAATTACTTGCAAATACCAATGCATGTTTCCTTCATTGATGGGAACACAAACCTTGAAACACATTCACCAACAAACTTGTTAGTTATTACAATTACGTTTAAAATTTACTAAACAAACATTGAAATGGAGTGTCCGTTGCACTTCTCACCAATCTCAGGTAATCAACTTTACCCATGAAATGAGGGTGAAAGTGGTCCACAACACTAGCTGGATGTGTGCTCCAACTCAACCCAAATTGCTCCAATTACCATCAAAACTTAAACTGTTATTCAGATTTTATTTAAATTGGTTTTCATAATGAATGCTATGCTACGTTCAATTAACAGGTTTAGAAGATACTAACTATTGGAGGCATGATAGTGACAATATTTGACCACCCTCAGAAATTTTCGGTCCTATTATTTAATTACCTTGATATATCTTTATTACTCAAGTCTTAACTGCACTAACTTAAGCACAAGTCTTAACTGCTCTAACTTAACCACAACACATAATTTGACCACTTATAGTATGATAGTATAAAAGTATTTTTCAAGAAAGGATTAAATTTTTTTTTTTCCTAATCGTCTAATACGGTCTTCCCCTCCTTATATTTTGGTATCTGACGTTGTTGCCTAGTGTTGGGTCTGTAGACATAGCAAGAGGAAAGGGAACAAAAGCTTATAACAACTCTGGAAGATCGCTTGCAACTATTCATTGATGGTCAAACATATGAATTTATAACATAGGCAAATTCAGAATCACGTCATCTTTCAAAAACAGGTAAGTTCCTTCCTTGTATGCTCTAACTGCACTATATGAGAATTATTTAAAGACAATCCTCAGTTTTGAAGTTCAAATGTCTCAAATTAATCATTAATCATTATCATGAATATTAAATCTCTAAATATAAAATTTACATACATTTTTCAAGTCCTCATTTTATTCCCAATTTTTTTCAATATAGCTTGTAATCATGCATGTATTCTCCTCAAATATGCTGTCAAGATACCTCCGATCTTTTGGCTATTAGTAACTTGTGATAAGACAAGTCAAATTACTTTCTATGTCTTTTGTTCTTTAAGAAAAATGGTTCCATTTTTTTATAATATTTTGTACTTGCTAATTTCCATTGAAAATTTGCGTTGAAACCCTAACTTATAAGTTCTTTACTAAAATATCCTTGGATGGGAGCTAGGTAAGGGGGATGGGCTACCTTATGTTTTGTGGACTGAATTGTAATTATACTGCATATATCTTTATTTGAGTGTTGAGGATGTGGGTTCTGTAATTTGGCAAGGTGAGTACCACAGATCTTATTATAAGGACATTAACTACATAGACTAGAGCATGCCTATTGGGAAAAAGGAAGGTCTAGTGTCAATGTGAAGATCGAGGAAGAGGGAGAGGGCCATGGTGTGGGTTCATGTAGGAACAACATGTTTATTTACTTTGTTCTTTTCTTCTTCCCCTAGAATTTTGTTAACTCATATCTGACACTATTGGTAAAGCTTTTGGAGATGCTATGTTACATATGATTGGTTATATCTACACACGAAAAGCTGCAAGAGAACTTGGAAAGGATAGACGGTATATGAGGGTTCCCTTTTTGGCAGAGTGGGTGCGAGACAAAGGACACAGGATAAAGTCACAAGTGATGGCAGGCTCGGGCAATAGACTATATATTATTAAATGTTTGAGTAGTTTATTATCAAGTTGAAATGACATTGAGAATCACTATTGTCGTTACTAGTAGAAAAGAGCATGGATGTGGTTCAAATTAATTCACAATAGTTAGTTAAGGAAATATCTAATTTTATCTATATATTGAAATTGTTAAGGGCTTCGTCTTTGCATGGAGACACCTAAATCTAGGCCGTTGTACCTTAATTAACAATGAAATTTCTCATATCAACCTTCCTTAGATTCATTTATTTTAGAGTTATACTATTATCCTATACATAAGAAGGTTTTGGAACAACCATCACTACTATTGCATATTGATCAATTTAAAATATTAGTTTTTCTTTTATATAGATAAAAGTATATATATATATAGGTAGTTTGGACATGTAAGGAGAAGACTCTAAGAAGCCCCTGTAAGAAGATTAGATCAGGTGGAGAATAGCCCAATAGCTAAAAGTAGAGGAAGACCAAGAAAGACTATAGGCGAAACGATTAAAAAAGATTTAGATTTGAATGACATTTCTGAAGACTTGGTTTATGATATGACACAATGACGTCGTTTGATCCATGTAGCTGACCCCACCTAGTGAAAAAATGCTTGGTTATTGTTGTTGTTGTTGTGTGTGTGTGTATATATATATATAAAACTATTATCGAGAAGCTTGCTGGTAAGAACCAAACTGATGATGATCTGGACCTTGCTCGCTCTTCATGTGTCAGTATGCATGCCACTAGATTAAGAATCTGTTTTTTTAAAAAACTTGTTGTTAATCATGTGATTAAAGTTGTAGTGAGATACACATGTTAGTTTGTAATATATATTAGCCTTACCTCATTGGCCACCATCCCCTTAGGCACTAGATTTTTGAAAGCCTCTCTATGACTGTGACATAGTTCATTTGTGGCTATAATCTCCTTGTTGTGAGAAACATATATTCATATGACATAATTGGGTTAGGGTACTTTATCATCCATATCAGTAATAAAATTCAGCATACAAAATCATGAAACATATTTACTCACTCATCGTAATTGTTATTTGCAAAAATATAAGCACATACAGCGACCTCAACTTTGTCAAATTTCATCTCTTTGGTAGGCCTAAACAACAAAGGTACTCACTATACTATGATGGATAGGTTAGTCTTATGATAATTTATATAAAGAATAATTGCATCATTAGGTGGATTTTCATTAGTCATAGATGACTTACACTAGGAAGGTCTATCCCTGATCATAAGGTTATGCAAGATTGTGGTTGACTGTTGAGCCTGAGACACAATATAGTAACCATCACTGTTGGGACTCAACCTGCCTTGGAATTTTGTGTTGGAGGTAAAAAATATTTTGCAAGGGGTGAATAGTTTCTTTCCCACAAAAGAACTAGTCTCCGTCCCCCCTCCTGTTCTTCCTCAAATGGTTCCTTTGATACCACAAACTTGTACTTATTCTTTGTAACAGGATTTGGTTGATTTTTGGAAGCATCCATCGAATCCACACCAGGCGTTTGTGCAATGTTGGTTTCCTTAGGTGCAGCAAATTTCATTGGAGTCATGAAAGAAGTCTTTGTCAGTTCAATTGTTGTTCCTATGGGACTTGTATTCCCTGACACATGTACGAGAAATTAACTCAACAAGTACCCTTTGGGTGGGGCTGTGGGTTGCAATTATTATAGCCAGGTTATGAACTACTTGTTTCACTTCTTCAATAGTAGATCCTAGCTAGTCTACCCTTGCTAATACAACCTAACAAAACACATAAAGTCATTAATGAAGTGTGAAACATCTGAAGGGTTTATGTTATAATAAAAGTAATTAATAAATATATACTTACCTCATCATTAACCTTTGCTTGCTTAGCAATTTCATTCTCTGCACACTTCCCTTCCCCAATGTTTGTCCATTTCAAGCTTTCATGTTGACTAAGTTTAAACAAGAATAAGTTCAACAGTCACTATGCATATAAATCACATGAAGAATGGTTAAGCCTAAAATATCAATGAAACCAAAGCATATGGTAAAGTCCTTTCAAAACCCAGCCCCATATAGTGTACCAAACATTATAACAATAACAACAACTAAGCCTTTTTTCCAATAGGTGGGGGTGTACTAAACATATTTCGAAGTAGTGTGTTCCTATTTGAAACCTATGCAACATGAAATACACAAACATATGGAGTCACCAACACATTCATTTATGTTCCTATTTGATTACCTTAATTAAAGGTTCCGCTTATAGAGAAGGTGGCCTTTTATTGTTAAGCAATATTCACCGTTCACCACCTCTTTTTAGTGGTAATATAGATGGATGTATATTTGTATGTTACACTCACAGAATACATAACTTTTGATTGTTTCTTGTTTCAGATACCTCAGTTAGGTAGAAGCCATCCGGCATTAATGACATTGAAGAGTGTGGATCTTTCCCTAGCAAGTTGGATGGACGTTTCTTGGTGAGCATAGTTTGTTGTTTTTATCACATGTGAACTATGTGAATTGTCACTACAGCCATTCTATTTCTTAATTTTAATTAAAGACAAAATTGATCTATGTTTGTGATTTCATACACAATATGAAGTCTATGACAACAATGATATAAACTGGAATTAGGACAAGAGTCTTCTCTAGCTCAACTTTTAGTTCTCTCTCTTTTGTATAAATGAATGTATAGGAACTCTTATTAGTTTTTAATTTGTAATTTTTGTATCTTGTTGTTTATATTACTTAGTGTATGTGACATGTCTAGTTTCTATTATTTTCTGTAGTAGAAAGATGTTATACTGACTCTTCATCATTGAGTAGGTACCCAATTTATACCACTTCTAGTCGAAATAATGACAAGAACTTGGAAGCATGTTTCCTCACTTCCCATACATTATCATCATCTTTCCAAGGTATCTTAATGAAGTTTTTTTTCAATGTATGATTAGTCTTTTTTTTATAAGAAGTAGGAAAACAGATAAATTCATTTGTTGTTCTTCCTATTACTTCGGAGGAGGTGGTAGAGTGTACTGTCACAACATCTTTCATGTGTTCTGAACTAATTATGCTTAATTTTCCTACAATTTTGATATTTTTGCGTGTTTCAACAATGTCCATGGGTTCTCTGTGTCACATCTGTTTGAGGTTTGCTAATGTTTTTGATTATTCAAAATATATATGCATAGGCTCAATTTTTTTTTTTGAGGGGGCAAAGATAATGTGTTCTTTGTGCATTCAAAGGAATGAAGCACTGTCTCATTACAATGTGGCCTGTTGGGAGTAGATAGTGTCACGATTGAAGTGATTAAATTTACGACTAACATTCAATTAATTAATCCAAATTTTATTTGAATACATGATAAGGTATGGCATTAATGGATTTTTCAGTTTAATACCACCCGTCTGTTATGTGCATGTGAGTTATATTGTAGATCATTACATGAGCATGCATAAGACATTCATCTAGTATCCTTCACACTCGTTGCTTGTGTATAAGTTGTCCTTCTAATCTCATATGGGCCTCTTGTCAATTGATCCTATTATTTCTTTCTGAAATCCATATCAAGAGTTAAGTGCTACGTACAATTCATTTATCTTATCAGTAGAAAATGATGGTGTAGTTATTTTTTTTAAAAAATTATGTTTTGGTATTGCATGATGAGGGAGAGAGAGTGTGTGTGAGAGAGAAAAGAAGAAGAGAAGAAGTAATAATCTTTTTATAGGAAATGAGTCCTTTTACAATGGTTTAGACATGTTTTTTAGTGTGTTAATCAAAAGGCAGCATGTGGCAAGATTGAGCCATGATGGCTTTCTTAGTTTTTCTTTGTTTAATGTTTAGGATCAAGAAAATTGCAGAATTATGATTAGGTTGGAAGGGTTGATTTAGTAACTCATGTTGTTTAAATCAATTTTTTAGGCTTCAAAGCTTGTTACTTTTCTAGCATGAATGTTCTATTCCCTTAGGTCTTTTAAACTTTTTTTCCTTTCTTGAAAAAATTACACATTTTTTTATTACATATAAGCTATATCCTTTAAGGAGCCTGCTACAAAATCATTTTGATTCACCATGTGTTCCCTTTTTTGTCAGCCACTGTATGACCACAACTTCTAGTTTTACTGAGATGCTCAATGAGCACTAAAAGGTGAAATTGGAGAAAGTGGATGGTGTTTTTCCCTTTGTATTATACAAGGTTCTTGACTGTGGTTTAGTTCATATAATTTGTTACAAATATACAGACAATATGCACAATAGAACATTATTTGTTGCAAAGCATCATATGCACAATATACAAAAGACCTCTTATTATATGAATGGAAAGATACAGACCAACATGACATTAAGGTTTTGGAACAATACCTAATATTATTGCATATTTATTCATTTTAAAATACTAGTTTTTCCTTTAACTATGAGCATGCATGTTTATTGCATTAAGAATGATTAAGTCTAAAAACTCACCTTGATGATATTTGAATGACATGTTTCAGTTTTGGATCCATGTTCATAGGGGTATGTGAGAGTTCATCCTTGCATTTTCTTGTGACTTCTGGCTTCATCCTCTTCGTGCCAGTTCTGCCTCTACGTGTTGAAGGTCGACGTCCACCAGCTATTGCTTGGCCCTCCAATATGTGATTATCTTGTGTATTATGTTGCACATGAATGGCCTCTATAAGTGAGAACCGTGGAGTGCATTCAAAATATGCACTTGTAGTGTTGGTCCAGCTGACAGATAGAACCCATGCGTAGGATTGAATACATATGCAGCACTACTATGGCATAGCCCTACCTATTATGCGCTAGCCACACCTGAGTAATCACGATTTTTCTCTTCATTGATCAGGTGTATGAATGTTGCATTTACCAATGCACGTTATGTCAAATGGGTTTATTGTCATGAAGTTTAAGCTTAACCTATGTCTAATCCAACACACGTTCACCCCTACTTAGTGTAAATTATGAATTGCAATTTTTAGCAATTTTTATGTCAAAGAGGATTTATGATGCGTACTTACTTGTATCCAATACTCTTTGCATATCTCAATAATTCTATTTTAATCCCTTGCTTGGAGTTGCATGCTTGGGATCCCCATAGCTCTAATTAACACAAGATGATTCGGACCTTAGATTTGTGAGTGTAAGATTTTAAATTCAATTATTTTTTTGGTTGACTCTTTTTATTATTTTATTATTCCCAAACTCGGCATGACATAAAATAATTGACCATAAAGGATTTGAAGCAGAAATCCCTTCCTCCTTCGTATGTATGTTTTTGGAAATTGAAGTCTTCATCCTGATTCTGGTATTTCTTTTTCTCTGATTGTGGATTTGTTTGACAATGTTGGAGCACGTGTCACGCATGAGTCTACATCTCCGACAATATGATGCTCAATATGCATTCATGACTAGAAATTCTTATATTCTCGAGAGAAAGACAATTTCTTCTTCCATGATGAATAGTAGCCTTTAAATTTTTAATGTGATTCACATATATAAAAATATTGAAGTGCATTTAATGCTTGTCTTACCATAAGTTTTATTTTTGAAAAGGAAAATTCTTTAAATTAATTGGTAAATTTATTTTTTTTATCTGAAATTAATTTACCATTTCGTAAATAGATAATTTTTTATCTCATAGTGCTAACCCACTTAATTTTAATGAGTAAACAAGTTAACTCAAACAAATTTGGCCCCATTTAACTCGGTCCTTCAACTCACTTTTGTTAATATTAAGCTTCAAAAACTCTTTGGAAGGAATCAAACTTGGGACAAAGGCTTGGCAACATTCCGAACAAAGCCACTAACCCATTGATATCCTTCGGTACATAATGTTACAATTATTAAATATATTTCATATATAGCATATATGGAGAAAAAAACCTGCAAAATTAATAAAAAGGAGCTTTAAACGTTGGTCTTCAAGCTAAACGATGAGAATTGTATACCACTACACCAATTGCATTTGTTTACTATGTGACGTAAATTATCTTATTTATTATATATTTGAAGATTCATATATATATATATATTTGCATACATTAAATATTGAGTTTAATTTTTACACCATCAATCAATCATATACAAGTCATCTGCTAGGGCCATCAATAGCCCGAATAGTTTTCCATCTAAATCCTTTTTAGGCCTTGGCCCCTTTTCATTTTTTAAAAATTCACTAAGTATTTTGGTCATTCTCAAAAGCTTTTATATAAGTTCATAGTATTATTTTTTAACTCAATTATATACATTTTTAAAAAAGTAAAGTTAATTTAGAGATATACTTTGATTGAATCAATTAAATGATTATATGTCAAAGATTATTGTTCATATATATATATAATATATTGTTCTGAATGGATTCAGAATGATACCTGTAGAAGGTATGTTGTGGTAGTTTCCTCCTTTCTGCAGCTACGCTCAACCGTGATGGTCTGGTGGGGGTGGTACCTACCAAAAAGACTCCAACGCTCAAGTCAGATTATGTGCTAATGTTTCAGTAATCGAATAACCGTTACCTTTCTTAAGTTTACTTAGCCTAGTCTTTATGGAGCATGATTGGAGTCATGACATTCAATGCAAGTATTATTGGAATATGGATGTTACGGTCATTTATTGAGACGGGAGGTTACAGAATCGGAGAGATCCAGATTAACAGTTACAAAAGTCTGCGCTGACTCCCTGATCCTTATCATAGTTCTGTGTTTCGAGGTCTTACAGACCTTTCCGGGGTATTAATGGAGGAGTCCGGCGGAGTGTGCGTCGAGTTGATCCTTCTGTATGGATCCCGGTCCACGGTCCAGAACAGTTGCCCCCAGCTTGACACTTTGATAGGATAGCCAAGTGCCAAGGTATTTAGCTTTATAAAGCTTAGTGGACCACGCCCCGGCTTTAGAGCCAAGTTTTACGATGTCTTATACTGAGGCCGACGTCCATTGTGTAGAAATACCTCCGGGGTTGGAATACGGTAAATCCGTATCCCTTATCCCGGGGTCTGGATCTTGTTGCTTCCTTGGTTTACTGGGATCCTTTGCGATGAGATCTTTTGAAACTTGGTAAAGATTCGAATCCTATCTTTGGAAACTGTTGCTTCTGATTTTATTGAGAGATAAGGATCCTTTAAAGAGGATCAATTTCCATATTTCCTAAACACCTGTTGCTCTAGTAACCATTGGGAAAGAGAGAGCATTTAGTGTAGCTGATTCGAATCGTAGTGCTGGTCAAAGCTTCCCATTCTATAAATATGGAAGGTTCGCGTCTGATACAGTCATTCCTTATTTGATTTTTCCTTCTATTTTCTAGAATGGTTCTTTTGTTTTTCTTATGCCTATGTTCATGCTCAAAGAGAGCTAGAGAAGCTTTGCCTTCTGCAAAGGCCACCATTTTTCTGCTTTTCCCAAAATCTTTGAAGATACATTTTTCCTGCTAAAAACCCCTTTTTTTTTATTAGGAACTTTTCTTTCCCAGTGTAGTGACGACGTGAACTTTACTTTCCTAGCGTACGAAGGTGTGTCTAATTCATACTTCTTCGCTGGGAAGCTCTGTAATTCCTGTCGTGTTGGATGGAGGTAATTAGAGAAATAGAGCCCCTCTTGGCCCTCCTTTTAAATAAGCAGGGGGGACTACTGAGGTGACTGCTTTCAAGCGACCTGGAATAATCATGAAACTGGTCGAGTTCCAGTGGAATGAACTTCTTCATGATGAACCCAAGCCCCGTTCAACCGAAGAGGACACACCCTGGTCTTTTCTTATCCTTGTGAGTGGAACCGATGAGTGGTGTAGCTGAATTTCCCTGATCTGGTAGCAGTGTCCTATTCCGGTCATCTTCAGTTTTTCAAAGCCTATCCACTTTTTTAAGAAGCCTCAACAGGGAAGAGACCGGTGTGAGCTCTAGAGAATCTGGATGTGAAGCACACAAGCAAAAAGTTAGCCTTCGGGCTCGTCAGTGCTGTTTAACATTTTCATATCCTATGTTTTTCTTCTCTTTGTATTGATGTATGGAATGAAATAAAATATTATTTGCTTGAATCATCCATCTTCTTGACCATCTTTTTGATCCGTGGAATTTATATTGTGCCGGGGTGAGTCCAAAGCTCGCCCTGTTTAGCATGTTGCCCCTAGCTCTGTACTTCATCGAGATAGATGAAGTGCAAAGCTTAAGCAGTTTTACCGGGGCCTTTTTTACCGTGAGGGATATTTCTGGGATATATAATGTGCCGGGGTCCGTAATGTTTTGTGAATGTTGTAGATACTAGGGTTGTCTCGGTTTGCTGAGTAGCTGTCCGCTCAACTGCCATGACAGCGACGTGGGCCACGTGGCTTGTTATGGTTGAGTGGACGAGCATAGTACTTTGCGTGCCATAATGAACATCTTTTCAAATCCAGACTGATTAGACAGAAATATCCCCTACCTATAGCCTCTATAAATAGGGTTTCGTCCTTCCACTTTTTCACCTTTTGTTGTCTCCGCTTAAAAATTGGTGGTCTGAGAAGGAATCCGAAAAGCTTCACGGTTGTCAGTGGCGGTTTTGACGTTTTAAAGCTTCTATTAGCCTTTGTCAAGGTATTTTCATCCTCTAAACAACGTTATTGATTGCTTGAGTGTTTGCACATTCTTCTAGTGGACTATTTTCCATTTTCTTCTTCTGTGAATAAAAATTTGAGAATAATCGCTTCTTCCCCCTTTTCAACGGCGTTTCCTGATGTTGCACCTCCCCCACTACACTGTGTGCGGTCGGGATGTCCTTTTGAGGCTTAAGTCTCGGTGGGTGCAGAGGCCGGTGCGTGGGTGTTCAGTTTTCTGCTTACCCACTACCATGTTTAGATGTTTGAACATAATTAGTTCTGACCTTAAGCCTTTGTATGTCTTCCAAGAAACTAAATGGCTAGAAGGAGGCGGCCAAGAGCTGAAGCGCCTGCCCCGGCTCCAGAAGTTCTAGAGCCAAATCAACAAGCTGAGGAGCAGGCGATTAGGATTCACCGAGGTCGTTGTTATCCTACACGTGGGTTGCCGACGACGCTTACTATAGGATATCTCGTTATGAGTCCAGCACAGAATTGGATAAGCTGAAGGAGTATCCGGAGCTCACCGCGGGGGGTGAGAGGGACGATGAATTCGTGGTTATGTCCTCGGGGAGAGAACGAGTGTGTTGGACCCGAGAAGCGGGCGAATACTTCATGTATCTCTACGAGGACTTTTTCACACGGTTCAGGTTACGGCTCCCCTTAAACGACTTCCACATTTCTATTCTCTGGACTTTTCATGCTGCCCCCAGTCAAATCTATCCCAACGGTTAGGCGAACATCCTGGCCTTCGAAAGAATATGCCGGGTAGTGGGGTTGCAATGCTCTGATGGGGCATTCTTTTATTTTCACACACGGTATTCAGTCCATGGATCCTGTGCTCGACAGCAGTCCTGACTCTCAGTTCGATCTCGGCAGGGAAGGACTGTATTCTACCCATACTTGGAGAGTTATAAAGACTTCTAGGAGAAATACTTCAAACTGAAGGCAGCTAGCAGAAGTCATCCTTTTTGGCTGGGTAATGATGAGGAGACAGTATTCAGCCTTTATTGGAACCCGGCGGCATGGAGCATCCCCACTCGGTCATTTGAGAGAGAGATAAACCAACTTACTGATGAAGAGGTCAAATGTGTAAACTTCTTCGAAATATGGGTTGACGAGGTCAGAAAGATCCGACCTAAAGATATATTAGATAGCCTAGATGATGGTGAGCTTTGGGTCATGCTAGGTATTCTTGGCTGACCGTAGTGTATATTTAAATGCCTGATTTTTTCATGTCACATGACTTGTTTCTATGTTGTGCAGAGAGCTTAGCCGAGATGGGGCATGGCGATTCTTTGGCGATTTTGGAGGCGCTGAGGGTAAGGAACTCTGACGTCCCGACGGGTCCTTTAGTGGGGTTCACACCGGCCCTTACGACCACAGTAACTGAGGTTCCCTCTGAGGCGGTGGAGCCTATTGTAACGCCCCTTTTTGGAAAAGGAACGTCACATTGTCAATTACAATGCAGAAATAAAATTTTCTAAGTTAAGACCCGATTCCTTTTAATATAATATATATTTACTTGATTATAGTTGGGTAATTAAATTGGCGAATATATTTTTTTTTGTTATAATAGCAATAATTAATAATCACGGTGACAGAACATCAATGGAAATAAAGGATAAAAGCAGATGTAAAGCATACATGGGTTTTAACAGTGCATCATCATATATATATATTTATCAAACTGTTTAATTACAAAGCCTGGTATACCAAAAAGCAAAACTATACCTGCCCCCAAAGGATTATACATACACATCCCCACGGTATCAGAAAATTTACAGCCCACTACAGTCAAAACCTCAGGCCCCCAAAATAAAATATTGGTAGCCCTCAGTAGCTACAAGTAATATCAGTCCCTCAAATGAGGAGGAATCGTGTCAGGATCCTCTTCAGGATCCTCCGCAAGGTCGTCCTCAGGGACCTCCTCGGGGTCTTCCTCATCAGAGGAAACCACCATAGGAATCGCAGAGCTACGGGATGGAGCCCGAGCTGTGGAGTCAAAAGAATCTTCCCGCGGAGTGTAGTAGCGGTCACCCCACATCTCCCGTATAGGAAAATAAAATTCCAGTCGTAGGCTGATACAGCAGGTGAAAATCGGTGGCTCGCGAAGCCTCCAGGCCAAGGCTAATGACACGTCCCCCAAGTAGACGCAGCGCTCAGAATCAAAGTTGATGTGCCAGCACTCTAGCCCTCCTAAGAAGGTCATACGTACATAACCCAGAAATCCACTCGGGTGCGCCACCATGATCCGACACAAGACGATAATCGCGATCGGGTCAAAAGCCGGGGAAGTCGGGAGCTTCGCCTTCTTTGCCGTCATCTTCGATGGAACACAATATACAGATGGGAAATAATAGAAAGACAGGGAAGAGGTAAGACATCCTACCATCATTACCAATTATAGCAACAAGAAACAAAACGGCGCAAAGCGCCCTCACAGCATTTCCAAATAATACTCATAAGCATTAAATAGCAGAAATAAACAAATAAGCAGTTCAAAGATATATATATATATATATATATATATATATATATATAACAGTAAGACAACAATTCCAAGTTTTAACAACGAATAAGTGCTAGAAAATGCATGGACTCACTATGCACATGCATACAATAGTCCAAATCCTACTCCATGGAGCTAGACACAAAACAGTCGGAGAGAACGATCAGGAGGTATGCCTGTATTCTTGGCTGCCGAGGTCCTCAAGTGCTATAATTCTCAATTTATCAACGTGCACATCATGGCATTTTACAAGACATTCTACACAAATCACGATATAGGACTGTGCCACGGTCAGGATCATCGGTGCGGGTGTATCGGTTTGTCCCACGGTCCAAAGGAGCTACCACTGCCCCCTGTGAGACACCCGCGCCCCGACGCCCTCAAGGTCAACTACAGGACCACACATGTCTATTCGTACCCGCACATAGGTGTAATTCAACTCCTAGGCTAAAGGCCATAACAAAGTCCAACGGACAATCACGATGCATACAGACTATGCATAAACATGTATGATCATTATTACATACAATTCCACAATATGCTTGCATAAACATATATGATCATTAGTACATACAATTCCACAATATGCCACAATTTGTCAAAGCAAGAATCAACAAAATCATTGGTCACTCACATGGACCCACAATATCATAATATTAGAATTAAATGAATTAATATATTTTTAAGGTGTATTATGAATTCTTGCTTAGGTTTAGATCTTTTTACGATGTTTGTCTCTACAGGAACTCCCTTAGTTAATCAAATTCTCTTAGGTAATTATTCATATACACTTAGAAGGTTATTCTAAGATCTCAAAGTCTCACACTTTCTTGTTCTTACCCTCATTAAATTATCCTAAGTCTTATGAAAATTTCCTTCTTGGTTCTTTAAAATTTATGAATCTCAAAGTATAATTAAATCTTCTAATTTTCTAATTCTAGGATCCTATTACCTTTAATGTAATCACTAGGTGTTAGGTGATAAACTTTTATTTTGGATTCAACGGAGAAATGTCTCTAGGGTACAATTGAGGCTGCCTTTCGACGAAAAATATCATGACAAAATGATGAAAGATGTCAGCCATAAAGATGATTTGGTGACGAAAATGGCTAAGTTACAATTTTGACAAGAATAGCTAAAAATCAATTTCTGTAGAATGAAGATTTTGTCGAATGAGATTAAAAACTATCAAATATACTAGAAGATTAGCAGAAATCGCAATTCGATGGATGGGTGTTGACGTTGGAGAAATCTTCCAAGTGTTGAACCAACGAAAGCACTAAATTGTCAGAAATTCTCACCCAATGGATATTGACATCCTAACTCGACGGATATTGACATTGTACTAAATGGTAAAAGGATCAAACTCGACGGATATGGTCAGAAGGTCAAATTCAACGGACATGATCAGAAGATCAAATTCAACGGATATTGACATGCTAACTCGACGGATATTGATATCCTAACTCGACGGATATTGACATTGCACTAAATGATCAGAAGATCAAAATCGACGGAATGGTCAGAAGATCAAATTCGACGGATATTGACATTGTACTAAATGGTCAGAAGATCAAAATCAATGGAATGGTCAGAAGATCAAATTCGACGGATATTGACATTATACTAAATGGTCAGAAGATCAAATCGATGAAATGATCAGAAGATCAAATCGACGAAATAGTCAGAAGATCAAATCAACGGATATTGACATTATACTAAATGGTCAGAAGATCAAATCGACGAAATGATCAGAAGATCAAATCGACGGAATGGTCAGAAGATCAAATCGATGGATATTGACATTATACTAAATGGTTAGAAGAACAAATTCGACGGATGTTGACATTCTAACTCGACGGAGATTGATATCCTAACTCGACGGATATTGACATCCTAACTCAACGGATATTGACATTGTGCTTAATGGTCAGAAGTCTAAACTCGACGGATTTGGTCTAAAGATCAAATTCGACGGGTATGGTTAGAAGTCTAAACTCGACGGATTTGGTCAGAAGTCCAAACTCGACGAATATTGACATTATACGATATGGTCAGAAATCTGAACTCGACGGATATTGGCATTGCACTATATGGTCAGAAGTCTAAACTCGACGAACATTGACATTCCACTAAATGGTCTTAGGTTCAATTTGTTACAGTTTTTCACAAAGAATCCCCAAAATTTGGTCTCAAACCGTGGCCATCCGAGAACCAATTCGACATCATTTCTTCCATTTAAGGCATTTTAATCTAATCCAATATATCACTATACACAGACAGGCATTCTAATAGCATAAACACCTTACAAACAGCATGCAAACAAAGGATGACCCTCAATAGGGTTCCCTTACTATCAATCACAGACAACGTTCCTGAATGCTAATAGAGGTTGAGGAAGAGTGTTTTCCTCTTACCTCAGTGAAGAACAAAGAAAGCAAGCTCCTTCTGTCCTTGAAATCTGGTTCTTCACCACCACTAAAAACCTTGGTGTTCAAATCCGAGAAATTAAAATCAAAGAGTGGAAATGGAATCCATAGTCACCAATGTGACCATGGAATACGAAAATGGGGAGAAAGGAGAAGAAAGTTGAGAGCTTTACCTTAAAGCTCCAAGCTTTGATGTTTGGCTGCCAACCACGAAAATGGAGGAATAAAGAAGAGCTCCACCAAGAAGAAAGCTTGAAGATGGTGAGGGGAAGCAATGGTTTAAGTTTGGCTTGAGCAAGGGAAGCTTGAAAATCAACAATGGTGTTTGTGGGCGTGTAGCCGTATGGAGAAGAGAGAAGAGAGGGGGAAGAAGAGAGCTGCGTATGAGGAAGAGAGTGACCAGTGTGAATGAGTGAAAATGGGAGAATGAAAATGTAATATGCCCCCTTGGCCAACCGTGCAGTACCAAAAAGGGAGGAGAGAGAAAAGTGGTTGGAGGAAGCTTCCTAGAACTTTCCTTGAAGCTTCCTTGAGAAGCTTCGTGCGCCTCTCGATAAAGTGCAGAGTAAGCTTGTCTCCTTAATTAAATACATCTGACAGATGATTAATTACACTGTTAGAATTATTTTCTCAGTGAATAATATTTATAATTAATGAAAATAATATTTTATTATTCATCAGATGATTTTATGATATAGTGATTTTATTCATCAGATAAAATCTCGTAAAACATAAACCTCATAAACTGTGCTCAGCCTCGGGTTTAGTAAGATCCCCCGTCGACATCTCCACAGTTCAGAGTTTACCAACCTCAGGGAAAATATTCTATTTTCCCGGCTCCGCTCAGTACACACGTAAAATGAGAAATATATTAAAATATTCATCATTTCCAAAAAAATCCACAAAAATTCCTAAAAATCATAAATATTATAAAATGATTATGTATAATGAAATAAAGAATTTTTGGGATGTTACAACACTCCCTTTCTAAAAAAGAATTTCATCCTCGAAATTTGCATACCTTAGAACAAACGTGACTGTGTTTCTTTCACTTTGTCTTCTAGTTCTCGGGTTGTATCTTCAGCTGCATCAATCCAAATCACTGGCAATAAGGTTTCTTCCTTCCACTGAGTACCTTATATTAATGGGCAAAAATGTGTTGACGTCATAGGCCGATCAATAAAAGATTCTACGCTCCTTGAGTCTTTAGCCATCCAACAGCCAACTCTCCAAACAACTGTACATCGTTGAGTGGCTTTATCGAACTTATTCTCCTTGCTCACCGTAGCAGACAAACTAAGCTTGTTTTCTTCTTAAGGCATTTGCTACGACATTCGCCCCTTCTGGGATTACACTAAAACGAAAAAAAAAATCAAAACCTTTCGGAACTTCTAATCATCGTCTCTGCCTCATATTCAACTCATTCCAATAGACCAAAATACCTTTGGCTCTTGAGATTACCATAGGCATTGAGGATTTCTCCTTGTAGAAAATGTTTCTAGATCTTCAATGCAACTACAAAGCTAACTCTGAGTTGATGTAAGGTAATCCTTCTCATGTATTCTCGATTGTCCCTAAGCGTACGTTACCATTCCTTCTATTCTGATCAAGCACACGTTCTAAACTTCCAATGCGAAGCATCACTAGGCATTCCAAAAAGGTTCGTTGGGATTGGGCAAAATCATCGTCGGCAAGGTAGTCGAGTGCCTCTTCAATCCTTGAAAATCTTTCCTTATATGCACCAATCTTACAAACTTGACTCTCATGCATGAGTTTGACGAGAAATCTTGCCACTTTAGAGAATTCTGTGACGAGTCTCCCATATTAATCAGCTAATCCTATATAGCTACGAATCTCCATTGTGGTCATCAGTCTTTCTCATTAAAGAAACGCTTCAAGTTTCGACGGATTCACATCTAGGAAATTTCTATCTCAAGAAACACCAAGTTTCCGTTGAAACCAAATGACGAGACCCGTTTAGAAAACGATCAATCTCCTTCCTGAGATCAAGCCGATTCATGAAGAAAGTGGATGATTGAATTAGTAAAAAGGGTTCCAATTTCTAACATCAATAGGATAGTTTTAAATAGACTTGTTGTAATGAGAGTAGGCTTACAAACATGAATAGTATCATTTGTAACACCCCAACTTTTGGGATAATTACAATACAGTCCCGAAATGTACTGTTTTGTGAATTCTGTGAGCAGTAAATTAAATTTGACTGTTCCGTGAGTGTATTTGACTGTTGTATGTGATTTGCTCCGAGCCAAGGAAATAATAATTTTCTGCCCGAAAAAATCTTATTTTAATTAATTAGAGCTGGGGGATCTTACTAAACCCAATTCTGATTGATATATATATTAATCTCGTAATTTTTAGGATTTAACTGTGCAATAAAATAATTTTATATTATTATAATATAATTTTATGTTACAGTACCTACTGTCTCAAAAACAGTAGAAATCTGCTTCGAATTGACCACGGATCTTTAAAAGTACTGTGGGACCCGCGTTTAGGAAAAGCGGTCAACTATGCTAACTGGACAAATTCTAGCCAATGAGAGCAAGTCAACAAAAGTGGCTTGACTTTTTAAACCAATAAGAATAGGTCAACAAAAGGAGCGTAGACTTTAATTTAGATCGTTGGATGAAGACTTAGTTAGGAAGCTTTTAATATTAGTCGTTGATCAAATCAATGGTGAGATTAGAATTCAAGATTTATGACTAATCAATATCTACCTTAGATGTAATCTAGGGCTAGGAATTAAAGATGAAATCAATGGTTAGGATTAAGTCAAAAATAGTAGGCTTGAATTTGGTTAGTAGTTAATTAAGCTTAATTTGGTTAATCTAATTACCTAATTAGCAAACTAAGTGAACTAGTTTAGTTATTAATTAATTATAATCTAAATACTAATTTGATATCCTAATATTGATTAAAGGTTATAATATATGCTAATATATATTAAACTAATTAGTTATATGATTAGAATGTTAATTAAAATTGGTTAGGATATTTAACCTAACTAATTCCCTAATTAATTAGCATGCAATTAGGAGTAATTTGAGAACAATTAAGTCCCTAAAATGTTGAAGAGCCACACGGTTTTTGGGCAGCAACCAAGGAGGCTAGTTGGCTTGGTTCTACATGGTTCTTGAACCCTCCAACATGACATAAGCCATGTGCACCACCATGTGAACTCATTTAGATATTTACCATGCAAAATTGAACACTCAACCTCACCCAAAACACTCACACGGCAGCAGCCCCTTATTTTCACTCTTCACTTTCATTTTTACACGTATCACAATTAAGCTATCCATTTCTCTCCAAAAATACCAAGAACCCATGCACACTTTTTCTTCTATTTCTTTCCCTCTCTATTCGGCCAAGTACCCTACCCACACCACCAAACCTCTATAATTTTATCTCTTCATATTTTCTAAACCCAAATCCTATTCTAAACACTTTTCATTCACAAAGTTTTTCCAAAAACCTACTCAATCTAGTCCAAAATCAAACCTTTTGCTTACTTACTTAAGGGTAAGTCTTGATTCTATGGTTCAAAATTTCATTTCTAATTTTTCTAACCATGATTGTTCCATGGTTTTTCAATATTAAACCTTGTATGTGTTTTTACTAATTGTTTAAGAATTTTAGGGATTTGTTTGGGAGATTGTACGAAATTTTAAGAAAGAAGGAAACTAACCGATTAATTATCTTCAAGAGGTAAGAGGGAGATTTAATCTCATCAACCCTAAGTGGTGATGAGAAAATGGACTTGCATGTGTGTGTAGAATCCATAAGGATTCATTTGTGTGGTTGTTTATCGTTTTTAATATTTGTGTGATTGTTTAAATGCTTTCCTATTTGTGATTTATTTTTGTTATACATGTCTATAGCTTTAAAATAAATTGTATGTATATTGTATGTGTTTATATATGTATGTGTTTATAATTATATAATTATTAAAGTAGGATGTGAATAACATGTAACGAGTTGCATGAGTGTTCCAAAGAACACAGAATGAGGCTCACGGCCTTACACCAAACAGAGAACCAAAATGTTCTCAGCAATTTTCTAAATCATTGATTTAAAGGATTTAGGTAAAATAATGGATTTAAGAATGATTTTGATTTAATTATGGCCAACATGCCATTTAGTGTATAATTGAATACCATTTTATTTTCGATTTTGGCCAACATGCCATTGTATTTTCTAAGATAGGTTAGGTAATGGATTTACGAGATAAATTGATTCCAATGAATCTTTGAGAAAACAAAAGGAATAAATTCAGTCCTAGAATTCTAAATTAGCAGAATTTAGTTTAAGTAAGAACTAAATCAGACGTTTGAAAAATACTAACGTAAAGCTCATTTTATGAATTTTGAAGCGCGTTAGCAAGTTTCAAAGCGTAATTATTGGGTAAAAATGAAATGAATTGTATTTAGTGGAAAACAACAAAAATACCTTATACTGATTTTATAGGCAAAATGCTGCCGAAATTTACTAAAATTAGGCGAATAAAATGAAAAGATTCCATACTATGTTTATAACACAAGGAAAATACTCTACGTATTTTAAATGTACTAGATATAGTCTATACATATTTAAAATGATAATTTTAAGCTATTCAGTTAAGAAAACGAATTAAAAATCTTACGCGATTGAGAAAATGATTTAAAAACATTTTTGCGATGTTTAAAAATGTCAAAATATCTTTACGCGATTTAAAAACGTTTGTAAAAACAATGAGATTGTGAAAATGCGATAAAATTTCTACGTGATTGAACGATACAGCAAGTTTTGCTGTCGGGCCAAAGTGGTGGACCCGGACATGTTGTGGTGTAGTACTATCAAGTGGGACATACTATACTTTGGTATTTTGTGACTAAGGGTATTTTCATAATTATGATAAAATTTGGATAATAAGGGTATTTTTGTAATTTTAGATCATGCTTAGAGTGTTGTGCCAATTTGGTTTATAATTGTTGATTGATTAATGAGGCGAATTACACCGTGTTTTGGTGTGATAAGCGTAGTGTGGTTCATTTATGAACATGGAGGCGTTAGTGTGCGGAGAATTCCACATGGGGACAGTGGGTTGCTCCTCTGGGCCGTGGTAACGGGCAACACACTAATGATCTTGACAAGCACTATTCTTCATCGAGATCTTGAGGAGACTATTAAGTACTATGCCTGTAGTGCACGATGTTGGACTGTGTACTGCTACACGATGTTTTGGACTGTGGGCTATAGACACGACGTTAGACAGTGCAATAGTTTGGTTGGGCAGCCATAAAGTATTATTAGTTTCTATTAGGATCATTCTCTCAGATATCCGTGTTTAGCTCCATGGAGTAGGAACGAGTCGGTGTGTGTTCATGCATTATATGCATTTTACTGCTTACCATAATCTGTGATAAAATGTATGATTTATTACTTTTCAATATTGCATGTGATATAATGATATGTATTATTTTATTATAATTATGCATGATATATTGGTATGTACTGTTGTGATAATTGTTTTGTACTGTCGTTTTCTTTATTGCCATGCAGGTAGTGATGTAGATTGTCTCACCTCTCTATATGTTTTCTCGATATTACTATATTATTTACGTAAAGAGTTTGAGGAAGAAGAGGAACAGTCTCTTGAGATACAGTATCTGGACGAGCGACAGCCGGGCGAGCTATACGAGGAGGAGGAGCCGGTAGATCACCCTGATCATCAAGACTGATATTGAGATCATGGCGTTGCCAGGATTCTTCGGTTTTGTGAGACTTGAGTTTCACGGAGGTTCTGAGGCCTGGCGTATGCGAGTGGATAGAGGGACAGTTGTATATGTGGGACGTTTGACTGTGTCCCTATGTAGAGAGTATGATGGAGATGTCATATTCACTACTATGTTATATTTACATCTAGAGTTGCCACTGACTCTTAGGCGTTACTGGCAGGGAATATTCCATGCGCCTAGTGATCTCAGTAGCGAGTCAACAGCCCGGACTCGTGTCCGTAGTACTGTGAGATCTCCAAGATGTCAACTTTTTGATGGTCTTTCTGGAGGATGATCCATCGGAGGGTTAGATATCTATCGAGATGCACTTGGGCAATACTATGTCTTAGTTTTGTGTCAACTCTTTACTACTTTGCTAAATACATGTAGTCGTAAATTATGTGTGTACTAAAGAAGAATCATATGTATATTACAGTGTGTTTATGTTTGTTATATTTCGTGTTCTGTATTATTTTATTTAATGTTATTAATATAAAAGAAAAAAAATTTACCACAAATATTATTTAAGTATCAAATGTTTTACAACTTGGGTAAGAGTTTTATTTTATTTTAATTTATTACTGATGATTACATATTTGATACATTAATAAGCTTTCATTCTTAGTCATTTACACTCTCTATGTACTTAATTGATTGAGTTTTATTATGTTTTGTAAGTTTGGACTCAAATTGAACTTAATTGAATTTTTCAGCATGATTTATATCTTACACTATTTCTGTATTTGGGTCATATCTTGGGCTGTAGGTTGTCTTTGGAGGTGATTCTAGTGGCATTTGAAAGATAAGAGAGAATTCTACAACTTTTATGAAGACCTCAAAGGCCCAATCGCACGAGTAGATAACTCAAATTGGGGTTGAAGCAAGAACCAGAGTGCTTTTCCTAACAACTTAACCTATGGGTACTGTTCATCACATATTTCGGGATAGAAGTTGTAAAATGGGCTAACATTTGGATGATGAATAGTTAAGACCAATATCTACAACTTTCATGTTGAACACTTTTCCAGAATCGGACTCTTTGAAGGTGATATTGGGCTTGGAAATCAGAACAGAGGAGCTGTGACTGGGCCTGGGCAGTGTTTAGTAATTTGAACGTATCTGGAGTTACAGAAATGATATTGGACTCTAACTAAAGCCATTTGAAAGATAAGATCCAGGCCTACAACTTTCATGAAGACCACTTGGTTCAAAAATGACGAATGCAATGACTTCAAAGCTGCATGCTTTCAGAGATAATGAATCTCCATAATTTCCCACTCACCTAAAGTCATTTAGCATTTTCCACTCATTTTCCACTCATCCAACCACTAATGACTCAGCCCCCTTGTCATTTTGTATCTCTAATCCTCTATAAAAGTGGGCCTTGGCAGATCATTAAGGATGTTAGGTCTTAGTTACCAAAATGATGTCATTTTGTTACTATGTTTTCTTGTAGTAATTTTTCTTTGTTCTAAATTAAAGTCATGTTCTTCTTCTTCTTCTTCTCACTTTCTTTCTTCTTATCTATGAGTAACTAAGTTCCATTTTACTTGGGTGAAAGGGTGAAGCTCTTGGTAATAAAGTAAGGTTAGATTTATTCTTCTCTTGTGCTTAAATGATTTATATTTTCTAGTAACCATTATACGTATTATAATTTGTTTCTTATAATTTAGAAACCATCTTTGTAAAGAGGAGTTCTTAATTTGTTGTAGACAAAATATTGACACAATGAATGCTTTAACCCATTTATAAGTGGTGGTAATATTTTTAGGAAACATAATATAATTACGTATATTATTTTAATTGGACTTTTAATGTTGTATTTTCCGATTGGAACCTCCATGTTGCGAGGATTCTAATTGAGTTATAAAAGGAATTAATCTTACCTTTATTTTATTTACCAAGAGTGAATCTTTTTACCCAAGTAAATAATTTTAATTGTAGTAACAAAATATTCACTTCACCTTAATTAATCTTCAACAATTTCCTGTGCATCGACCTCGGACTCCTGAGAATTTTATTACTTGAGATAACCTGCACTTGGGTTCGCAATGCAACAATTAATCCCGTATCAAATTTGTAGACTTGTTTGAAATTAAAAAGAGTGCATCAAGTTTTTGGCGTCGTTGCCGGGGACTTGATTTGAAGACTGAATTTCTAGTGTAAAAATTTTGTATATATACAAACATACTAACTAGTGGGGGAACCTCTCCCTTTTTAATTTCTGTGCATACTAACTTATGGGGGAAACTCTCCCTAATTTCTCTATAATCTTTAATTATTAATGAAATAATCTTTCTTCTTCTCTCCTCTCTCGCTGGAGCAAAAAATCGGCTTGCCGATTCTCCAGTTTTCATATTTTAAATTTATTTTCTGCACTTTATTTTCTGTATTTTAATTTCTGTACAGTGGGGGTAATTCTCCATTTTATTTTCTTGTACATATTAACTTAGTGGGGGTAACTCTCCCTTTTATTTTTTTCTGTACTTTATTTTTTGTATTTATTTTCTCATTATTTTTTTTGTTATTTATTTTCTCATCATTTATTTTTTTTTTTTACTAACTATCTAACTTTTTACTTTATCACTATCTAACTTTTTACTTTTTTTATTTTTAACATTTTAATTTATCTGTATACTAACTTTTTAATTTTTTATGCTTATTAACTTATTTGGTGGTGGGTTTATACCACACCTTTGTTAATATTTAATGGACAATTTATACTGCTAGCTTGTACATTTTATTTTATACTGTAAGTTACTTGTTTATGCTTAATTGGTATCGTGATTTAAATTCTGGTCGTTTGGTTAAAGTTAATCCAGGTACTTTACATATTGATTTGTTTGAATCACAATCACACACATTAAGCACAATGGCTGAAAATGAAAGTGTGCATGATGAACATGAAAATCAACCGTTGCGAACTATGCGTGAGTATTTGCAACCATCTTGAAATTCTAGTCCATCATGTTTTATCTTTCCACTCAATGCCAACAATTTTAGATTCAAGCCAGGTATGATTTCTTTACTTCCTAATTTCCATGGTTTAGAATCTGAAAGCCCATATTTACATCTAAAAGAATTTGAGGAAGTATGTACCGCTTTTCATGATCAAACTTGCACTGAAGAGGTTGTTAAGCTTAAATTGTTTCCTTTTTCTTTGAAAGATAAAGCAAAAACTTGGCTTAACACTTTGAAACCAAGATCAATTGGCACATGGCAAGAAATGCAATGTGAGTTTTTGAAGAAATTTTTTCCAACACATAAAACCAATGCTTTGAAAAGACAAATCCAAAATTTTTCCCAAAATTCCAATGAAGCATATTTTCAAAGTTGGGAACGTTTTAAAGATTTGTTGAATTCTTGCCCACATCATGGTTTTGAAAAATGACGCACTATAAGCTTTTTTTATGAAGGGTTAACACCCGAAACCAAATAATTTGTGAAAACAATGTGCAATGGTGAATTTCTTGATAAAGAACCTAAAGAAGCTTTAGACTATTTAGACCATTTGGCTGAAAATTCTCAATCTTGGCATGGTACTAATCCTTCTGAAAATTCAATTAGAGTTAACCTTGCAAATGCTAGTAAAGGAAAATATCATCTTAGTCAAGAAGAAGATCTAAATGCAAGGTTTGCTAGTTTGGCTAGAAAGGTTGAAGCCATGGAATCTGGGAAAGTAAAAGAAATCAAATCTGTGCAAAGTGAAGAAATTTGTGGCATTTGTGATGAATTGGGACACTCAACAAATGAATGTCCAAAACTTCTTGTTTTTAAAGAAGTTGTGCATGAGCAAGTAAATGCAATGACCAATTTTAAAAAGCTATTCACTTCTTCTTTTTCAGATACATACAATCCGGGATGGAGAAATCACCCAAACTTCAGTTGGAGGAATAGCAACCAGCCACAATTCATGCAACCACCACCTCCTCATGCACAAAGAAGATTCTCAAAATCCTCAAAGATATGCACCCTATGTCCCACCATATAGGAAAAACCTTGAAGGAACATTGCATGCATTCATGGAAAAACAAGAAGCCATCAATAACCACAACAATCAAACCATGATTGACATAAAAGACAACTTTTGCTAAACTTTCTTCTGCACTTGCCATTCATGAGAAAGGAAAGTTTCCCTCTCAACCTCAACCAAATCCCAAGGGTCAGTTTAGCCTAAATGAGGGTAGTTCAGAAAGTCAAAAAATAGATCAAGTCAACTTAGTGATAACTCTTAGGAGTGAAAAGGTTGTTGAAAAACAAATTCCTGAACTTTTTGAGAAAGATGATGAGTCAATTCCTAAAGATGAGGAAGGAGTTGATCAGCCACCTAGCCAAAAGGAGATCAAACCCTCGTCTTCACCCCCATTTCCTCAAGCATTAAACAATTCAAGTAAAGTGAATCATAACAGTGACATTTTTTAAATCTTTAAACAAGTGAAGGTCAATATTCCTCTGTTAGATACTATCAAGCAGATTCCTTGTTATGCCAAATTTTTGAAAGACTTGTGCACTATTAAAAGGAAACATAATGTGAAAAAGAATGCATTTTTGACTGAACAGGTAAGCTCCATTATTCAAAACAATAATGAGTTGAAATATAAAGACCCTGGTTGTCCTACAGTTTCATGCATTATTGGTGAACATAAAATTGAACAAGCTTTACTTGATCTTGGTGCTAGTGTTAATTTGCTTCCATATTCAGTTTATCAGCAACTCAACCTTGGTGAGTTAAAACCAACTTCTATAACTTTCTACTTGCTGATAGATCAATTAAAATTCCAAAAGGAATAGTAGAAGATGTGTTAGTACAAGTTGATAAATTCATATATCCTGTGAATTTTATTGTCTTGGAAACTGAACCTATGGTTGATAGTTCTAAGTCAGTTCCTGTTATTTTGGGTTGCCCATTTTTAGCAACATCTAATGCTTTGATAAATTGTAGAAATGGAGTGGTGAAGCTAACTTTTGGAAATATGACACTGGAGCTTAATGTTTTCAACATGTGCAAGCAACCACAAGAAGTTTATGATGAAAAGGAAGAGATTGAAGGGATTGAAGCCATTATAGATGATCATCTTCAAATCAGGAGTTCTTCTGACCCACTAGAAATCTATTTAATTAATTCATTTGATTCAGCTATACAATTAGATGATGATGTTTCTGAAATATGCTCTTTGCTTGACTGTACACAGGAAATGGAATACAAAGGAAGGAAGCCAAGATTCGAAGAGCTAAAATCCATGAATGATGATACCCATGAAGAAGTACCCACACTAGAACTGAAGCCATTACCTGATGGGTTGAAGTACACATTTTTGGGAGAAGAACAAAGCTCTCTAGTGGTAATTTCCTCATCTTTGACCAAAGAACAAGAAGGTAAGTTGATAGAAGTACTTAAAAGGCATAAAAATGCAATTGGATGGACATTAAAGGATATAAAAGGTATTAATCCATTAATCTGTACACATAAAATACATTTAGAGGATAATGCTAAAACATCTCAACAATCTCAAAGAAGATTAAATCCACACATGAAAGAGGTAGTTAGAGCTGAAGTTCTTAAATTACTTGATGTTGAAATTATCTATCCTATCTTTGATAGCCAGTGGGTAAGCCCTACACAAGTTGTGCCTAAGAAATCTGGAATAACAGTGGTTGAAAATGAAAAAGGAGAATTAATACCTACCCGAGTCTCATCTAGTTGGCGTATGTGTATTGATTTCAGAAAATTGAATGCAGCCACTAGGAAAGACCATTTCCCTTTGCCATTTCTTGATCAGATTCTAGAAAGAGTAGCAGGACATCCCTACTATTGTTTTCTTGATGGTTATTCAGGGTATAATCAAATACCAATTGCATTAGAGGATCAAGAAAAGACCACTTTTACTTGTCCCTTTGGCACTTTTGCATATAGAAGAATGCCTTTTGGTCTTTGTAATGCTCCGGCAACTTTTCAAAGATGCATGCTAAGTATTTTCAGTGACATGATTGAGCATTATTTAGAGGTTTTCATGGATGATCTGACAGTTTTTGGAAATTCTTTTGAAAATTGTCTTGATAATTTGGAAAAAGTTCTTAAAAGATGCGAAGAAAAAGGATTTGTGTTAAATTGGGAAAAATGTCATTACATGGTTACCTCAGGAATAGTGTTAGGTCATGTGATATCTTCTAAGGGAATTGAAGTTGATAAGGCCAAAGTTGAATTAATTGCTCATTTGCCTTTCCCAAAAATAGTCAGAGAAGTTCGTTCTTTTTTAGGACATGCAAGATTTTATAGAAGATTTGTAAAGGACTTTAGTGCTATATCTAGACCTTTATGTAATCTTCTAACAAAAGATACACCATTTGATTGGACTCAAGATTGTCAGAAATCTTTTGAAAAATTAATCGGTCTTTTGACTTCTGCTCCTATCATGCAATCTCCTGACTGGTCTTTGCCTTTTGAGTTGATGTGTGATGCTAGTAATTTTGTTGTTGGTGCTGTTTTAGGCCAAAGAAAGGAAGGTAAGCCTCATGTAATTTATTACGCAAGTCGAACTTTGAATAGTGTACAAATGAATTACACCACTACTGAAAAAGAACTACTTGCTGTAATTTTTGCATTGGATAAATTTTGAGCTTATTTAATTGGTTTGTCCACTATTGTTTTCACTGATCATGCTGCTGTTAGATATTTAATGTCTAAACAGGATGCCAAACCTAGGTTGATACGGTGGATCTTGTTGCTTCAAGAATTCAACATCATAATAAAAGACAAGAAAGGAGCCGAAAATGTTGTTGCAAATCATTTGTCAAGGTTGACAACAGGCTCATCTTTTGATAGCACACCTATCAATGATTCTTTTCCCGATGAATTTTTATTTTCTGTCAATTCCATGCCTTGGTTTGCTAACATTGTCAATTTTCTTGTAACAGGTAAGATGCACCTCAGTGGACACACCAAGACAGAAAAAAGTTTTTGATTGAGGTGAAAATTTTCTTTTGGGATGACCCATATTTATTCAAATATTGTCCTGATCAAATCTTTCGGAGATGTGTACTTGACAATGAGGTAAGTAATGTCATTAAATTTTGTCATTTAGAAGCATGTGGAGGTCATTTTTCTTCAAAGAAAATAGCTGTGAAAATCTTGCAGTGTGGATTTTATTGGCCCACTTTATTCAAGGACAGTTATACTTTTTGCAAAAGTTGTGAAAGTTGTCAAAAATTGGGGTCCATTTCTAAAAGAAATATGATGCCTTTGAACCCTATCCTTGTCATTGAAATTTTTGATTGTTGGGGAATTGATTTCATGGGTCCATTTCCATCATCTTTTGGATTTGTGTACATTTTGGTTGCAGTTGATTATGTCTCAAAATAGATTGAGGCAATTCCATGTCGATACAATGATCATAAAACTGTTCTAAAATTTTTAAAAGAAAATGTTTTGAGTCGATTTGGAATTCCTCGAGCTATCATCAGTGATGGGGGAACACATTTTTACAATAAATCATTTGAATCTTTAATGAAGAAATATTGCATTACTCACAAAATTGTAACCCCTTATCATCCTCAGACAAGTGGACAAGTTGAATTAGCAAATAGGGAGATTAAACAAATTTTGGAAAAAATGGTTAACCCAAATCATAAAGATTGGTCTTTAAGACTAAACGATGCACTTTGGGCTTGCCGTACTGCTTTTAAAACATCTTTGGGCATGTCTCCCTATCGGTTAGTTTATGGAAAACCTTGTCATTTGCCTGTAGAATTAGAGCATAAAGCATTTTGGGCCATTAAAGCTTTCAACTTAAGTCTTGATGATGCTTCCAAGTTACGCAAATTGCAATTGAATGAACTTGAGGAATTAAGAAATGATGCATATGAAAACTCAAAGATTTATAAAGCTAGAACAAAAGCTTTTCATGACAAATCAATTTTGAGAAAAAATTTTGAAATTGGTCAAAAAGTTCTGCTTTATAATTCTCGTCTTCACCTATTCCCTGGAAAATTGAGATCTAGATGGATTGGTCCTTATATTGTCAAACATGTGTATTCTTATGGGGCCATAGACATTGAGAATCCTAGGAATGGTATTGTATTTAAGGTCAATGGACAAAGACTCAAACCATTTCTGGAACATCAAGTTGTTGAGGTAGAATTCATTTCTCTTTCTAATCCTTGTCATGAGTAGAATTTATTTTAATATTGTTTCTTTCTTTTTGCAGTTCTTTGTGTTCCCGGTTAAATGGCGGATAATGGTACTCCGTGACTCTCAAGTCGGTTTGTTTTTCAGTTTCCCATAATAACTGAATTCTTCTCCTTTTAAAATGGATGTCATTCTCTCAAATCTAAGAAAACATTTTCCTTCTCTTCCTCTAAATACTCTAACAAAAGTCTATGAAGCTAGGTGTGAAAGACTGAGATTATTAATGTATAAGGGCATCCCAGAAGATATACGCTGGATAATCGAAGCAAAGGTTCGTTTAGCTGGTGAATCTTCAGATTCATTTGTCCCATACATGCCTGGTCTCGGTAAAAGTTCATTTTCTAAAAGGAGAAGAGCAAAAAGAATGAAAGTTTGTTACAAGTGTGCACGATGGAATTGCAACAAGCGATGTCACTCTTTGGGGATGGTTTCTGTAAATAGAGAAGATAAAATATTCTTCATTAAGAATGGACTGAGTAAGGAGTCATTAGATAATATCTTATTGACTCTTAAGACGCATTCTTGTGGAGTTGTGCAGCGTGAACTTCTTAGTTTGTGGAATCTCTTCAAGGACGAGCAAGAGCGTTATAGTCTTGGGAATCTGACTCAAAAAGACCCTGTTTGCCAATTTATAAGAAAATTGGATGGGAAGCTTATCCTCGACTCAAAGAAGGCGTTTAAGCCATTTCTAGACGTGAAACCAGAGGAAGATGTGAGCCACAATCACAACAACATGTATATATTATCTTGTACATCTTCAAAAGAAAAAAATGAAAAAAAATGAAAAAAAAATGAAAAAAATGAAAAAAATGAAAAAAAAAATGAAATAATTTAAATTAAATAAAAAAGGGCGAAACTTCGGTTGTACTTGGTCTTTAATTAGATTAGGAGCCCCTGCCAGTGGAGTGGCAGACCCGTCATTGACTCGGGTGGACCTTCGCACGTCGGTCGGTAAATAAGGTTCGTGTGCCATGCTCTGTAGAGAGCCGCGCAAGCATTCCTAGGTTTTAACTAAAGGCTCTGCTTGCTGATGGACAGAAAGAAGCGTCCCGTGTTTGCATTCTCGCGTGACAATGCCTCTGAGCTGGATCCTATGATTTAATGCCATGGGCTCTTCATCGACCTCTCACTGGCTATGGTCGTTGGTGGTAGCTGTCAGATTTACGCACTTTAATTAGTGGCTTCGTAGCTCAATCCAAAATATCCCACAAGCAAGAGGGAGAAGAATGCCTAGATTGGCTGAGTCGTCTTGGTATTACTGCACTCATGACGCACAGTATAAAGATCTGCCATGAAACTTGTACATAAAGGTATGTAATCATTTGTTATTATTATTTTATCTTTGTATGATTTTGTTGAATTTTGGTTTTGGACAGACGATCCTTTGGATGGGATCCTTCGGGGGTTTCTAGACTTCTTTATCCTGATGGTTTTCTTGAAGTAAAAAAAAAAAACAAAACAAAAAAACAAAAAAAACAAAACAAAAAAAAATTTACTATTATTATTATTTTTAAAATTTCAAACTTTTCTGACACCAGTCAATCTACCTGTATAGGAGCTATTATTACTTTTTCTATTCTTTTCCCTATTTAAACACTCCATTTTCTTCACTTTCCTGCAACTCATAATCATTCAAAGAGAGTGTGAGTGTAAAAATGGAGGGAGCTTCTTCTTTTGTTAGTAGATTTGTCAGTATCTGTGTATTTTGTGGGACAAGTTATGGGAAGGGCTTAGAGTTTGTAAATGCAGCAAGCACTGTTGGTAGAACACTTGCTACGAGGAACATTCGTGTTGTATATGGGGGAGGTAGCATTGGGTTAATGGGGGCTGTATCACTTTCTGCACATATAAGAGGTGGTCAAGTTTTAGGTGTCATTCCTGAACCTTTAACTCGAAGGAACATCGTTGGAAAGACAATTGGACTGAAAATTCAGGTATCATCTATGCATGGACGAATGAAGGCGATGCTTGAAAACTATGATGCATTCATTGTCTTACCTGGTGGTTTTGGTACTTTGGAAGAAGTCTTTCAAGTTGTCTCTTGGGCCCAATTGAACATCCACCATAAACCCATAGGTTTGTTGAATGTTAATAATTTCTTTGATAATTTATTATCTTTTGTTGACCATGCTGTGGAACAGAAATTTGTCACACCTTCTGCAAGACGACTCCTTATCTCTGTTTCTACTATTCATGAGTTGATTAATAAATTAGAAGCTTTTGTTTATGAACCTGATCCAGTAACAGCTCAGATAGATTGGTCCGAAGGAAGCGGTGAAGGAAGTGGTGAGGGAAGCAAAATGAAAAGAAAGCCAGCCAAAACACTCCAACTATTTAAATAATTACAAGCTTTGGTTTTATTTATTATACTTTGTTTCTGTTTAAAATTGTGTGAGATTTTTCTTTTCAGTAATTGCAGTAATAGGTAATATATTCTATCCTTTTTCCTATCTATGTTTTGACATTGAGGACAATGTTGTGATCTGGTTGGGGGGGAGGATGGTTGTGAAAAAAAAATTAGGAAGTGTGTTTGTTAATATGTTTGTTGTGTTTATATTAGAAAAAAAAAACTAAAAAAAATATAGGAGTGTGTTTGTTAATATGTTTGTTGTGTTTGTCATCAATTTATTAACAACAAAAGTAATTAGGGATGGCAGAGTAAAGAGTAAATTATTTACTCTTGAGACGCATCAAAAATTGGTGGCAGAGTAAGGAGTAATTGGGGTAGTAACTAGTTTGTGTGGAAGTAGCAATTCAAATTCAGGGAAATTTGCATGATTGAGTAAATTGTCTTCTTTCTTAAACTTCACATGCTTGGTTATGGATGTTGAATTGGTGGACTGAGAATGATAGAATTATGCCTTGTGAGATTTTGAGCCTATTGATGAATGGATTGAACATTTGTACCATTCTCTTCTTTCTTGTGTGAATTTCACTCATGGAATTGTTACTCTAGAACTTGCTTTGATTCTTTTTGAGACTATATTTTCATATGCATACATAAATATGATTGAGGCATTTTTCTTGAAATAGCTATTTTAATCAAATGGTCAGCCTTGTTTAGCAGCATGTTATCTCAATATGTCAAGCACTCTTATGACTTCTTGAAAATTCTCTGATTCCTACCAACATAAAGCATTAGAAATGACCTATTTCCCCTTGCTTAACCCCTTTGAGCTTATTTAACTATTCTTTGTTTCGAACTCATTATGTGCCTTAAATGAAAAATCATGTTCTTACTTGACCTTAGGGAATAAGAGAACATTAGTTTTGTCATTCGATGAGTTCTTGAACAAGTGTGGGGGTGTGTGTGCAGAATAGTTAAAAAAAATGTATATATGATGTTCTTTTTGTAAATAAAAAAATCAAAAAATAAAAAAAAAAAAAAAAAGTAAGTAAAAAGAAAAAGAAGGTCAACAAGGCAATAAAGGAAAGGAAAAGAATATATAAAGAGAATTTGTATTAGGTGGAGTTGGGATGAACTTTCATGCTTGTTAATTGAACTCAGCTCTCATGCTCTTTTATTCTCTGGTATTTAACTTGTCATATCCATATTACCTCCTCCTTTACCTTGACCCCATTACAACCTTGAATAAAGTCCTCATGATTTGTGTGTGCATGTGTTTGAGTAGTGGAGAAGTAGAAGATAAGCAAGCTTATGGTAGTGTAATTTTCATGGGTTGAATTGAGTGAAATACCTACCTTTTAAACACTTGAGGGATTGAGAGTGAATCTTGTGAAAATCTATCATTCTTGACTCATGCTTTTCAATTGAAATATCCTTGCTTGTTGATTTGAGAAGTGAAGATATGTTACCTCATGAATGTTTTGATTACTTGAATCATTGCTCTTCATTTTTAAATATTATTAGAAATTGAGTCTTTTAGAGTGTTTAGCTTTTGAGTCTGTTTCATTTTTTTTTGTGAGTGATCTTATGTGTTTTGCTCAGGAGTGCAAAAGGCTAAGTGTGGGGGAGTTTGATGATCACATATTTAATACATTAATAAGCTTTCATTCTTAGTCATTTACACTCTCTATGTACTTAATTGATTGAGTTTTATTATGTTTTGTAAGTTTGGACTCAAATTGAACTTAATTGAATTTTTCAGCATGATTCATATCTTACACTGTTTCTGTATTTGGGTCATATCTTGGGCTGTAGGTGGTCTTTGGAGGTGATTCTAGTGGCATTTGAAATATAAGAGAGAATTCTACAACTTTCATGAAGACCTCAAAGGCCCAATCACACGAGTAGATAACTCAAATTGGGGTTGAAGCAAGAACCAGAGTGCTTTTCCTGAAAGCTTAACCTATGGGTACCGTTCATCACATAGTTTGGGATAGAAGTTGTAAAATAGGCTGAAATTTGGATGCTAAATAGTTAAGACCAATATCTACAACTTTCATGTTGAACACTTTTCCAGAATCGGACTCTTTGAAGGTGATATTGGGCTTGGAAGTCAGAACAGTGGACCTGTGACTGGGCCTGGGAAGTGTTCAGTAATTTGAACGTATCTGGAGTTAGAAAAATGACGAATGCAATGACTTCAGAGCTGTATGATTTCAGAGACAAGGAATCTCCATAATTTCCCAATCACCTAAAGTCATTTGGCATTTTCCACTCATTTTCCACTCATCCAACCACTAATGACTCAGCCCCCTTGTCATTTTGTATCTCTAATCCTCTATAAAAGGGGGCCTTGGCAGATCATTAAGGATGTTAGGTGTTAGTTACCAAAATGATGCCATTTTGTTACTAGGTTTTCTTGTAGTAATTTTCCTTTGTTCTAAATTAAAGTCATGTTCTTCTTCTTCTTCTTCTTCTCTCTTTCTTTCTTCTTATCTATGAGTAACTAAGTTCCATTTTACTTGGGTGAAAGGGTGAAGCTCTTGGTAATAAAGTAAGGTTAGATTTATTCTTATCTTGTGCTTAAATGATTTATATTTTCTAGTAACCATTATACGTATTATGATTTGTTTCTTATAATTTAGAAACCATCTTTGTAAAGAGGAGTTCTTGATTTGTTGTAGACAAAACATTGGCACAATGAATGCTTTAACCCATTTATAAGTGGTGGTAATATTTTTAGGAAACATAATATAATTACGTATATTATTTTAATTGGACTTTTAATGTTGTATTTTTCGATTGGAACCTCCATGTTGCGAGGATTCTAATTGAGTTATAAAACGAATTAATCTTACCTTTATTTTATTTACCAAGAGTGAATCTTTTTACCCAAGTAAATAATTTTAATTGTAGTAACAAAATATTCACTTCACCTTAATTAATCTTCAACAATTCCCTGTGGATCGACCTCGAACTCCTGAGAATTTTATTACTTGAGACAACCTGCACTTGGGTTCGCAATGCAACAATTAATCCCCCATCAAGTTTGTAGACTTGTTTGAAATTAAAAAGAGTACATCAATTGCATTCATAAATGTGACATCCTCACAAGGGTGTTACATCATTCGGGTCGAAAGGAAGTAAATACACAGACAACTCAATTCTAGAAACGAACTCTTAGAATTTCATTGGAACATTTCAACAAAACATGTCTGGAAGATAACCAATCCCTTTTGTAACATTACATCTAATTTGTAAAAGAAGTAAACAAATCAGATCAATAGAAGGATTCAGTCTTTAACAAGTCATAGGATAATCTAAACAACTTGGCTACCATCAACAAGTTCTTAGTAGCAGAAGTAGAAATAACTTAGTCAAAAGATGTCAGAGGTACATATGATCCTAACATACTCATACAGTCATGTGTCATAAAGTAATGGGCTATCCCCAGAATTATACAACTAAGTCACAGGGTCATACAGTACAGTTAAAAGGTTACCTTCTATGGTGCCTTCCCTTTGAATTAAGTCCTCAGATTCGGAGGCTTCAGCTCTGCTCATGGTATAAACTCGCGCTCCAGCTTGTGGTTTCTTGGCTTTTGCAGCATTCATTGAAGGTTCATGCAGTCTCTGTAGGTGTGTCTAGGTTTCTTGCATCTGAAGCAGATGGTTCCCTTTATAGTACAGTCCCTTGTAAGATGGTCTTTTCTACACTTCATGCATTTGGAGGGGTACGCCACGTTCTGGCCAGTCCGGTTCCCAGTAGAACCTCCACCTGAGCCTCCATCCATGGTTTGTTGCTGATTTCCCATTAATCGGGAATACGGCTTCTTTTGGAAGTGGTTAGAACTATTACCGCCGTCTCTTTGGAACCTCGTAGGCCCAAAGTTTCTGTTCCTTGTATCTCTAGATTACTCTGGAGCCTCTATGTCATAGCAAGTATCCAACAGTTCTGAGAACTCATTGATCTTCAGGGTGATCACAGCCTTCTTCACTTCGTACCTCAGTCCTTCTGTGAATCTTCGACATTTTCATGCTTCATTTGGTTGATTCTGAAAGTACGTTGAAAATTGTGACAAGTTTTCGAATCTGGCCGTATACTCACTAACGGTCATATTCCCTTGTCGTAAGTTGAGAAATTCTGATTCCTTCGCGTGTCTTGCGCTTGCAGGAAAATACTTATCTAGAAATTTCTCCTTGAATAAATCCTAAGTAATCTCTCGATTTATAGCTTCCAGCATTCTCTGCACTCCATTCCACTAGTTCTCAACATTGCCTACCAGCATAAAAGTTGCATAGGTCACCTTCTTGTCCTCAGCGCAGTTCATACCTCAAAAGACTTTTTCTAACTCCTTGATCCACAGACTAGCCTTGTCTGGATCAAATTCTCCTTTGAATTGAGGAGGGTTGTGGCGTCTAAATTCCACCAAGTTCTGAGCATCTGCAGTAGCCTCAAGCTTTTGAGTAGCTCGCTCTTGTTGTTGTGCAACTCTCTCTTGTTACTGCGCAGCTTGCTCGGTTTGTTGTGCGACGACCTCAATCATCCTCTGCATCGCCGTAATAGCTGCTGCTATGTCTTCCCTTCGCATCATCTTACTTTCTTAGATCGGATTAACTGAAAACGCAGAAAAGTCAGTTGCATCTACTAGGAATACCAAACAATACACCCTTGTGTTTACTATTCAGAGAACACACAGCACAAGCAAGACAGACTCAATCACAAGACCCAAAGAAACATAAACCGGGGCTCTGATACCAACTTAATGTAATGCCCCTTTTTGGAAAGGGAACGTCACATTGTCAATTACAATGCGGAAATAAAATTTTCTAAGTTAAGACCCGGTTCCTTTTAATATAATATATATTTACTTGATTATAGTTGGGTAATTAAATTGGTGAATATATTTATTTTTTTTGTTATAATAGCAATAATTAATAATCACGGTGACGGAACATCAATGGAAATAAAGGATAAAAGCAGATGTAAAGCATACATGGGATTTAACATTGCGTCATCATATATATATTTATCAAACTGTTTAATTACAAAGCCTGGTATACCAAAAAGCAAAACTATACTTGCCCCCAAAGGATTATACATACATATCCCCACGGTATCAGAAAATTTACAGCCCATTATAGTCAAAACATCAGGTCCCCAAAATAAAATACTAGTAGCCCTCAATAGCTACAAGTAATATCAGTCCCTCAAATGAGGAGGAATCGTGTCAAGATCCTCTTCAGGATCCTCCGCGAGGTCGTCCTCAGGGACCTCCTCAGGGTCTTCCTCATCAGAGGAAACCACTATAGGAACCGCAGAGCTACGGGACGGGGCCCGAGCTTTGGAGTCAAAAAAGTCTTCCTGCGGGGTGTAGTAGCGGTCACCCCACATCTCTCGTATAGGAAAATGAAATTCCAGTCGTAGGCTGATACAGCAGGTGAAAATCGGTGGCTCGCGACGCCTCCAGGCCAAGGCTAACGACACGTCCCTTAAGTGGACGCAGCGCTCAGAATCAAAGTTGATGTGCCAGCACTCTGGCCCTCCTAAGAAGGTCAGACGTACATAACCCAGAAATCCACTCGGGTGCGCCGCCATGATCCGACACAAGACGGTAATCGCGATCGGGCCAAAAGCCGGGGAAGTCGGGAGCTTCGCCTTCTTTGCCGTCGTCTTCGATAGAACACAATATACAGATGGGAAATAATAGAAAGACAGGGAAGAGGTAAGACATCCTACCATCATTACCAATTATAGCAACAAGAAACAAAACGGCGCAAAGTGCCCACATAGCATTTCCAAATAATACTCATAAGCATTAAATAGCAGAAATAAACAAATAAGCAGTTCCAGGCAGTCATATATATATATAACAGTAAGACAACAATTCCAAGTTTTAACAACGAATAAATGCTAGAAAATGCATGGACTCACTATGCACATGCATACAATAGTCCAAATCCTACTCCATGGAGCTAGACACAAAATAGTCAGAGAGAACGATCAGGAGGTATGCCTGTATTCTTGGCTGCCGAGGCCCTCAAGTGTTATAATTCTCAATTTATCAACGTGCACATCATGGCATTTTACAAGACATTCTACACAGATCACAATATAGGACTGTGCCACGGTCAGGATCGTCGGTGCGGGTGTATCAGTTTGTCCCACGGTCCAGAAGAGCTACCACTGCCCCCTGTGAGACACCCGCGCCCCGATGCCCTCAAGGTCAACTACAAGACCACACATGTCTATTCGCACCCGCACATAGGTGTAATTCAACTCCTAGGCTAAAGGCCTTAACAAAGTCCAACGGACAATCACGATGCATACAGACTATGCATAAACATGTATGATCATTATTACATACAATTCTACAATATGCTTGCATAAACATGTATGATCATTAGTACATACAATTCCACAATATGCCACAATTTGTCAAAGCAAGAATCAACAAAATCATTGGTCACTCACATGGACCCATAATATCATAATATCAGAATTAAATGAATTAATGCATTTTTAAGGTGTATTATGAATTCTTGCTTAGGTTTAGCTCTTCTTACGATGTTTGTCTCTACAGGAACTCCCTTAGTTAATCAAATTCTCTTAGGTAATTTATTCATATACACTTAGAAGGTTATTCTAAGTTCTCAAAATCTCACACTCTCTTATTCTTACCCTAATTAAATTATCCTAAGTCTTATGAAAATTCCCTTCTTGGTTCTTTAAAATTTATGAATCTCAAAGTATAATTAAATCTTCCAATTTGCTAATTCTAGGATCCTATTACCTTTAATGTAATCACTAGGTGTTAGGTGATAAACTTTTATTTTGGATTCGACGGAGAAATGTCTCCAGGGTACATTTGAGGTTGCCTTTCGACAAAAAATATCATGACAGAATGATGAAAGATGTCAGCCATAAAGATGATTTGGTGACGGAAACGGCTGAATTATTTTAACAAGAATGGCTAAAAATCAATTTCTGTCGAATGAAGATTCTGTTGAATGAGATTAAAAACTATCAAATATACTAGAAGATTAGCAGAAATCCCAATTCGACGGATGAGTGTTGATGTTAGAGAAATCTTCCAAGTGTTGAACCGATGAAAGCACTAAATTGTCAGAAATTCTCACCCGACGGATATTGACATCCTAACTCGATGGATATTGACATTGTACTAAATGGTCAAATGATCAAACTCGACGGATATGGTCAGAAGGTCAAATTCGACGGACATGATCAGAAGATCAAATTCGACGGATGTTGACATGCTAACTCGACAGATATTGATATCCTAACTCGACGGACATTGACATTGCACTAAATGATCAGAAGATCAAAATTGATGGAATAGTCAAAAGATCAAATTCGACGGATACTGACATTGTACTAAATGGTCAGAAGATTAAAATTGACGGAATAGTCAGAAGATCAAATTCGACAGATATTGACATTATACTAAATGGTCAGAAGATCAAATCGATGGATATTGACATTATACTAAATGGTCAGAAGATCAAATCGATGAAATGATCAGAAGATCAAATCAACGGAATGGTTAGAAGATCAAATCGACGGATATTGACATTATACTAAATGGTCAGAAGAACAAATTCGACGGATGTTGACATTGTAACTCGACGGATATTGATATCCTAACTCGACGGATATTGACATCCTAACTCGACAGATATTAACATTGTGCTTAATAGTCAGAAGTCTAAACTCGACGGATTTGGTCAGAAGATCAAATTCGACGGGTATGGTCAGAAGTCTAAACTCGACAGATTTGGTCAGAAGTCCAAACTCGACGAATATTGACATTATACGATATGGTCAAAATCTGAACTCGGCGGATATTGGCATTGCACTATATGGTCAGAAGTCCAAACTCGACGAACATTGACATTCCACTAAATGGTCTTAGGTTCAATTTGTTACAGTTTTTCACAAAGAATCCCCAAATTTTGGTCTCAAACCGTGGCCATCCGAGAACCAATTCGACATCATTTCTTCCATTTCAGGCATTTAATCCAATCCAATATATCAATATACACAGACAGGCATTCTAATAGCATAAACACCTTACAAACAACATGCAAACAAAGGATGACCCTCAATAGGGTTCCCTCATTATTAATCACAGACAATGTTCCTGAATGCTAATAGAGGTTGAGGAGGAGTGTCTTCCTCTTACCTCAGTGAAGAACAAAGAAAGCAAGCTCCTTCTGTCCTTGAAATCTGGTTCTTCACCGCCACCAAAAACCTTGGTGTTCAAATCCGAAAAATCAAAATCAAAGAGTGGAAATGGAATCCATAGTCACCAATGTGACCATGGAATATGAAAATAGGAAAAAAGGAGAAGAAAGTTGAGGGCTTTACCTTAAAGCTCCAAGCTTTGATGTTGGGCTGCAAACCACGAAAATGGAGGAATAAAGAAGAGCTCCACCAAGAAGAAAGCTTGAAGATGATGAGGGGAAACAATGGTTTAAGTTTGGCTTGAGCAAGGGAAGCTTGAAAATCAACAATGGTGTTTGTGGGCGTGTAGCCGTATGGAAAAGAGAGAAGAGAGGGGGAAGAAGAGAGTTGCGTATGAGGAAGAGAGTGACCAGCGTGAATGAGTGAAAATGGGAGAATGAAAATGTAATATGCCCCCTTGGCCAACTGTGCAGCACCAAAAAGGAAGGAGAGAGAAAAGTGGTTGGAGGAAGCTTCCTTGAGAAACTTCGCACGCTTCTCGATAAAGTGCATAGTAAGCTTGTCTCCTTAATTAAATACATCCGACAGATGATTAATTACACTGTTAGAATTATTTTCTCTGTGAATAAAATTTACAATTGATGAAAATAATATTTTATTATTCATTAGATGATTTTATGATACAGTAATTTTATTCATCAGATAAAATCTCGTAAAACATAAATCTCGTAAACTGTGCTCGACCTCGGGTTTAGTAAGATCCCCCATCGACGTCTCCACAGTTCAGAGTTTACCAGCCTCAGGGAAAATATTCTATTTTCTCGGTTCCGCTCAGTACACACGTAAAACAAAAAATATATTAAAATCTTCATCATTTCCAGAAAAATCTACAAAATTCCTAAAAATCATAAATATTATAAAATGATTATTTATAATAAAATAAAGAATTTTCAGAATGTTACACCTATACACATGGATGACTCTCCCGAATCACCTCGAGGGCGGCAATGGAGGAAGGTCAGTCTAGTGGTCGGAGTAAAAGGAAAGCAACAGGAGAAACTTTCGGGCCAATGGAACTGTTTTGTGAGGAAGCAGATCCTTGGGAGTTTATTGACTTCCACATTCTAGACGAAGAGGTTGGGGATTACTTTGCTCGACGTAGTCCAAAGGAAGCTTTGCTGGCTTTCCAAAATATGGGAATCTATATTGCTGCCGAGGCTCATTTCCTAGAACATGCCCTCGAAGAACATGAACAAGAAATGGCTGACAAATTGGCAGCGGCCAAGAAGGGTGAAACCAAAGCTCTCAAGGACATGGAGGATGCCGTTAAGGCCAACGATGAGGCTTTATCTCGGATACGAGAGCTGGAAACTGAAGTAGTTGCTTTGAGAGATGCTAGTAAGGCAAAAGAGGCCACCCTGGTCGAGCAGCAGAAGCAGATTGCCACACTCTGGACTGAGAGCGATAATTCTCATGCCAAGTCCCAGTGGTGTGAGGCTAAAATTACTTCCCTGTAGGCCGATGTCAACCAGCTGATATCCTTGTGTGCCAAGATAAAGGAAGACCAATTCCGTAATGCTGTTAGCTAAGTTCAACATTTCAATCCCGGGGTTGCCTTAGTCTTAGACGGGCTTGACTCCGGGAAGGTGGTTCGAGAGGGATCCCTTGTAGCTCCCCGTGTTCCCTCTTCAAATTTGGCTGCTGAGGACTCCTGCTAACTCTCGCAGTCCGGACTCCGCTGCAGATTAGGATTGTTTTTTTTGAACCTTCTGCGTGAGGTTTTGGGTTTATTGTTACCTCGATTTTTTGTAAACGTTAACTCAGATTTGGGGTTTTATCAATTACCCTTGTTCTTGTTTATTGAGATGCCATATTCTTTATTCTTCGTAGAACTATTTGAACCTTGGTTTAGGATCCGATGTCCAGATTAGTCTGGCATTTAAGAACCGTGCCAAAGGTAAGAAACCTTGTCCGGGGTCCGTTTAATCAATTTGGTTTTTTAGGATACCGCGTGACGTTATTTTAAAAGACTGGTCCTTCCCGAGGTCTTTTCGTGCTTTTAGTTTGGTGCTAGAATTTTCCCAATGTAGATTTTTCTATTGCACGAACTATCTAGCACATCTCGGTTGGTACCATGAAGTGACTGGATATCGCAAAATTTTCTTAAAAGCTTGAAAATTGAGTATAAAAATAACACTTACTTTATTGAATATCATAATGTGTTTCATAACAATTGGGCAGATCCATCAAAGTAAACTAGTAGACTAGGCCTAAAGAGGCACTTAGCTGTAGTACTTTCGAAGTTTGTCTGCGTTCTAAAAAATTTTTACCGGCTTCCCTGTCAAAGTCTCTAGAGTATAAGCTCATTTTTCGGTGCTGATTACGACACGTAGGGGTGTAAATTGGTTCGGATAACCGATTAACCCGATCAATCCAAACCAAAATTGGTTCGGTTTAGTTTGGGTATATTGATTGGTTCGGATAAAATCCAAACCAATTAAAGCTTAATTGGTTCGGTTCTCGGATTTGAAATTTCAAAACCAAACTAAACCGAACCAAATCAAACCATATATTTATATATTTTATTTTTAAAAAAAATTATGCTACAACATTTTTTGACTACTACTTGTTTTTTTTATTTTTTGTAATACTTTCTTAGTTTTCAACTCCTAAAACATCATTTTCGTTCAATACAGAAGACTAGAAAACTCCTCTGCCAAAATGTTCGATTCTGTTCACCGGCACTGCAGTTCTAACCAGAAATATGCTATCAGGTGCTATTCCAAAAACTCTTGGAGAGGTGAGAGGTTTGAAAACTTTGGATCTTTCCTTCAACCTACTCTCTGGATCTATTCCTATTGAACTTCAAAATCTACATGTCATTTAGCTTTTGAATCTCTTTTATAATGATTTAGAAGGAACTATTCCTAATGGTGGAGTTTTCCAAAATCTTTCTATTGTCCATTTAGAAGGCAATAAAAAACTTTACTTGTATTTTGCATATGAGTCTCATGGCCATGGAAGAAGGCATGTCAGACATTACATCATCATAGCCCCAGTGGTAACACTGATACTATGTCTGACAATTTGCTTGCTACTATACATAAAGAACAGAAAAGTGAAAGTAACAGCAATAACATCATCTAAACTTGAAAGCTTAGAAATGATGAATTGACTTTAAATGCTCTAGTATTGACTTTAAAAACAATGAATTTATGGCTCTAGTTTATGAGTACTTAAGTAATGAGAGCTTGGAAGATTGGATTAAGGGGAAGAGAAAGCATGTAAATGAAAATGAGTTGAACTTTATGGAGAGACTGGATATAGATATTGATGTTGCTTGTGCATTGGATTACCTGTACAATAATAGTAAAGTTCCTATTGTGCATTGTGATTTGAAACCCAACAACATTCTCTTGGATGAAAATATGACTACAAAGGTTGGAGACTTCGGATTTGCTAGGTTGCTGATTCAAAGTTCAACTAATCAAGTCTCCATTAGTTCCACTCATGTCCTTAAGGGTTTAATTGGTTACATATATACCTCCAGGTTAGTAGCCTCACAACTTTCTCTTAATTGAATAGTAGTAGTATATAACTTGTCAAGTTAAATCTCTTTTGAAATTTTTTTAAACTTATTCAAATATAATTTCTTAATACAAATATCAATATATTTCTTTGTTCCCTCTTTATGAACCTTTTAATACACATTCTGAAATATGAAATAATTATTAGTGTTTAAATTAATAAGTTTGATACTATATCTAGAAATTTTTTCATAGGTTTATTATGTATTTTTTTTGTTATGAAAAACTAATTATTTAGTTAATTTTTGTATTAAAAAAATGGTCAACCCGATCAACCGAACCAAACCAATCCATAGATGTTCGGTTCAGTTTGGTTCGGATTTGGCTATCAAAAAATACGAAAACCGAACTAAACCAAACCAATTGATTTTGATTGGTTTGGATTTATTTTTCCTCAAAAACCAAACCAAACCACCTACTTACACCCCTAACGACACGGTAGGGACCTTCCCAGTTAGGGGCTAGTTTTCCCTAGGAGGCATTCCTTCCGCCCACATCAGCTCTGTGGAGTACTAAGTCGCTCGGCTGGATTCTTCTTGGAATGACTTTCAAGTAATACCGGGATGCCGTTCTCTGCTTGATTGCGGCATCACGTATGTGGGCAATATGTCTCCTTTCCTCTAATAGGTCTAAGTCTTCCCTGATTAATCCAGAGTTATCATCATGGGAGAAGTTCTGAAAACGCCAGCTTGGTTCTCTAATTTCCACTTGGATCATGGTCTCACACCCAAATGTGAGTTTGAAGGGAGTTTCACCCGTCGAGGAGTGGGGAGTAGTTCGGTAGGCCCACAGAACATGGTCTAACTGCTCGGCCTAGTTTCTTTTTACTTCATCTAGCCTTCTCTTTAATCCCCGGACGATGACCCGGTTTGCGGCTTCGGCTTGCCCATTTGTTCTGGGGTTCTCAACTGCACTACAATGATGTTTTATTTGCCTTTATCTTTAAATTACGTCCCATTATCTGTCACAATTGACTCCAGGACTCCGAATTCGGTAATAATGTGGCGCCAAGTAAATTTCTGAATTCGAGTCGAGGTGATGGTAACCACGGGCTCTGCTTTAATCCACTTAGTAAAGTAATCCATAGGCACAATCAAAAACTTCAGCTGTCCGGGAGCCTGAGGGAACGGACCCAAGATGTCCATTCCCCACTGATAAAAAGGTCAAGGTATGGACATCGTGGATAGTTCTTCAGGTGGGGCATGATAGTGATCCAAATGCCATTGGCATTTGTCACATACTTGAACATGTGCAAGAGAGTCTGCTTCCATTGTCGGCCAGTAGTAACATACCCTAAGAGCCTTCAAAGCTAGGGCCTTCCCTCCTAGGTGGTGTCCACAACTTCCTTCATGGACCTCGGGCAACACATATTCAGCCTTTTTCAGGGTAAGGCATTTAAGGAGGGATAAGGAAAATCCACATCGGTAAAGCTGCCCATTATAGATGGTATACCTAACCGCGATTTTCTTTAATTTGGAAGCTTCCTTCGGGTCATCAGGGAAACTACCGGACTATAAGTATTCCACCAACGACGTAATCTAGTCGCGCTCTTGTCCATCAACCTAGAAAATTGTCATGTCGGTGATTGAGGGTTGTTGGATGATCTCTTGGATTACTGAGCGGTTATTGCCCGGGCTCTTAGTGCTGGCCAGTTTGGACAAGAGATCGGCCCTAGAATTCTATTCCCTTGGGATGTGCTCTAGCTGTACCGACTGAAAACTTGAGAGAAGTTGTTTTACTTTTAACAAATATCTCTGTAGGAGTGGCTCTTTGGCTTGATAATCACCTCGGATCTGGGAAGTCACGAGTTGGGAATCATTACAAAGTTTAAGTTTGGTGGCCCCCAAGTCCCTAGCCATTGTTAGTCCAGCAATGCACGCTTCATATTCAGCCTGATTGTTCGAGGTGAGAAATTCGAACCTGAGGGAATTTTCTATGGTAACTCCTTCTGGGTTTTCTAATATTATCCCGGCGCCACTTCCTCTTGGGTTTGAGGACCCATCAACAAACACGATCCATTGTGTTTCCTTGGTTCTGTTAGTTTCTGAGGTTAATTCATCTAGAAAGTCCGAGAGTGCTTGCGCCTTGATTGCTACTCTGGGTTCGTAGGTGATGCCGAACTCAGAAAGCTCAATAGACCAGGAAATCATCCTTCCGGCCAAGTCCGATTTGTGCAATATCTGTCGGATAGGCTGATCTGTCCTTATCACAACCGGATGGCATTGGAAGTACAGTTTTAGTCTTCTAGCTGTGACGACAAGTGCGAATGCAACCTTCTCGATCTTTTGATACCGGAGTTCAGGGCCTTGCAATACTTTACTCACAAAATAAATCGGCTTGTGAACGTTCCCGGTCTCTCTGACAAGTACTAAACTAACGGCTTCCTCGTGAACAGAGAGGTAAATGTACAGCGCTTCTCCTGGCTCAGGTCTTGTGAGGATTGGAGGGGAAGACAAGATATTTTTTAAAGAGATGAACGCGTCCTCACACTCATGAGTCCACTCAAATCCTATCCCCTTTTTCAATAATTTGAAAAGTGGGAGGGATTTGTGAGCGGCTTCAGCCAGGAAATGTGTAAGAGCCGCGATCCGTCCATTTAACTGCTATACTTCTTTCACACTTCGGGGACTATGCATATCAAGAACAGCCTTACACTTGTCGGGGTTTGCCTTGATCCCCCGGTGTGTCAGCATGAACCCCAGAAACTTTCTAGCCTGGACCCCGAATGCACACTTTTCCGAGTTAAGCCTCATATTGTGCTTCCTAAGCTGTATAAACACTTCTTCTAGATCTGAGGTGTGTGATCCTGACAACGGGGTCTTGACTATCATATCATCGATATAGACCTCTAGCATTCTTCCTATCTGATCTTTGAAGACCCTATTCATCATTCTCTGGTACATGGCTCCAGTATTTTTCAACCCAAAAGGCATTACTTTGTAGCAATAACTTGCCTTGTTAGTGATGAACGTGATTTTATCTTCATCCCCGGAGTACATCGGAATCTGATTGTACTTGAAGTAAGCATCCATGAAGGATAGTAGCTGGAAACCGGAGGAACTATCAACCAGCTTATCCACGTTGGGGAAGGGGTATGGATTTTTAGGGCATGCCTTGTTTAAGTCGGTATAATCCACACACATCCCCACTTGCCGTTGGATTTTTAAACCAAGACAACATTCGAGAGCCAGGTGGTATACGAGATCTCCCTAATGAATCCGGCGTTCAGGAGCTCTTTTACTTACTCCTCAATAACTTGCTGCCTTTCTGGGCTAACCTTCCTTTTCTTTTGGGAGACCGGCTTCGCATCTCGTTTAATAGATAAATGATGGCAAATGAAAGCGGGGTCAATTCCAAGCATATCAGTAGATGTCCAGGCGAAAAGATCCTTATTCTCTTGCAAAAGTTTTATTAACTGAGCTTTCTCTTGTTCGTCAAGGTTTGCCCTAATCTTAGTGGTTTGATTAGATTTATCACTAAGCTGTAACAAAATTAAGTCTCTGTCGGGCTGGGGTCTAGTGCCTCGGATTTCCTCACGTCCATCCAATTCGGTCATTAAAATATTGACTTGGTGGTGGGTTAGGATTGGTGTGCACGCCTTCATCTTCGGGGATGTCTTACTGACTTTCAAACTTTCGTTGTAACATTTGCAGGTTGCAATCTGATCGCCCTCGACCGTGACCACTTTATTATCCCGGTTAAGGAATTTCACGGCCTGGTGGGCGGTGGAAACTGCAACGGTAATGCCATTCAACGTAGGACGACCTAAAATGATGTTGTCAGCCGAGGGACAGTCCACAACCAAGAATCTCACATTGGCGGTTCTGTACGTGCTGTTGTCACCCAAGGTTAGAAAAGTTTCATGATTATTCCAAGTCGCTTGAAAGCAGCCACCTCAGTAGTCCCCCTTACTTATTTAAAAGGAGGGCCAAGAGGGGCTCTATTTCTCCAATTACCTCCGTCCAACACAATAGGAATTACAAAGCTTCCCAGCGAAGAAGTATGAATTAGACACACCTTCGTACGTTGGGAAAGTAAAGTTCCTACCGTCACTATGCTAGGAAAGAAAAGTTCCTAATAAAAAAAAGGGTTTTTAGTAGGAAAAGAAGTATCTTCAAAGATTTTGGGAAAAACAGAAAAATGGTGGCCTTTGCAGAAGGCAATGCTTCTCTAGCTCTCTTTGAGCATGAACACAGGTATAAGAAAAACAATAGAACCATTCTAGAAAATAGAAGGGAAAAATCAAAGAAGGAATGACTGTATCAGACGCGAACTTTCTATATTTATAGAATGGGAAGCTTTGACCAGCACTACGAATTGAATCAGCTGCACTAAATGCTCTCTCTTTCCCATTAGTTACGAGAGCAATGGGTGTTTGGGAAATATGGAAACTGATCCTCTTTAAAGGATCCTTATCTCTCAATAAAATTAGAAGCAACAGTTTCTAAAGATAGGATTCGGATCTCTACCAAGTTTCAAAATATCCTACCAGGGTGACCTTCTCTTCGGAGAAACTAGTAAGCTCACCTTCGTATGGTGTCAATGCAGACAAAGGGAATTCCAGCTTTTCAAAGGCGTCCATGAACATGATATCTGCCGAACTCCCCTGGTCCATAAAGATTCGACGGACTTCGGCGTTAGACATTATTCTAAAAATTACTAGTGGGTCGTCATGATCTCAGATAATATCACCATAATCCTTTTCGGAGAAGGAAATAGGTGGTACATCATTGTCTTGGACGGGTGGTCTCCATGAGGAACTTGACACGCTTAAGACTGCCGTCTGAAGTGCCTTCTTTCGGGAATTATTTGACATTCCCCCTCCAGCGAAACCTCTAGCGATGGTATGAATTAGTCTGTCTTTCCGGTATCCACCTCCTTAAGCATCCCGGTTCTGTTCTTGTCTGTTCTCCCCATCTCGGTGTGTCGGGGTTCGAGATCTTTTGGCGGGACTTCAGATTCTTCCGACCGGACTACGGGTTCTTTGCCGACGCTGGTTTGGACTTCGCCGTGGACTGCGGCTTCGTCTCTGATCCCTTCTCCTTCTGCGGTCTTGATTACCATGAAAATCGCTAATGTACTTCTTCAAACGTCCCTCCTTGATCAGGGACTCTGACATCTCGAAGCTGATAACAATCTTCAATTTCATGGCCGTAACTGTTGTGCCACCTGCAATGCTTTGAACGATCCCTCTGGGATTATTTTTTAACAGGTAGTGGCCTTTTGATATCGTGGAGCTCGGTTTAAAGGACCTCCCTCAAGATTGTCTCTCGAGGGGTGTTCAAAGGAGTATACTCAGAATATTTGGGCCTATACCGTTCACTATTGGAGAAATCCTGGGGCTGGTTAGAATTTTGATTTTTTTTTTCTGAACTGGTTCACCTTTCTCTAGGGTCTCTTTGGCCCTGGTAATTTCTTCCAATTCGATATACTTGTTTGCCCGCAAGTGGAACTCATCTAAACTGGCCGGCTTCTTTTTAGCTAGTGACTGGAAAAAGTCTGAATCAGTCTGTAGGCCATTTCTGACATAATGGAGGGCTATCCTGTCATCGAGGTTTTCTATACCCATACAAGCATGACTGAACCTCTTGATTTATTCGCGCAGGGATTCATCACTTTTTTGGCTAATTCTAGAGAGAGAATCAATCGACTTCGGTCGTTCCTTGGCAGTAGTATAATGTAACAAGAAACGTTGCGTGAGAGGCAGCAGCTGCAAGAGCTGCATCAGAGGCAGCAACTCCTTCCCCGTTTGATGTTTCATTTTTCAAAATCTCTAGCCTCACTCTTCTGCCTTTCTTCTGCTATCACCAGAAAGCTCATTTTGTCCTTTTGTTCTTGGCTTTGTTTGCTTGGTTGCTTGTGTGATTTTGCATGTTTGTCTCTTTCAATTGCGTTGAAGGTTTTTTTTTTTTTGGAAACTTTAAACAAAATGGGTTAAAGTAACTAAAGGACCAGAACATATTTTCTATTGGGCTATACTTGATCTGGATTAGGAATTAAAGAAATGAGTGTAATTAATAAATATTATTTTTATTTTATTTATTTATTTATTTTTTTAATTTCTAAGGATTCTGACAAAATTGAGTGTTCACAGTTGCCTCTTTTTACTTGTTTCTTACTAGAGACTGTGAACAACCGTAGTTTTCATGTTATCGTCGTAAGAAACGAGTAAAGACATGAACTTAAATTTTATCCGGTAATGTGTGGGATGAGGTGAATGGACAAGGCAAAGACGCCGCTTGGAAACCAGCAAGCTAAAACATGGATTTACGAGTTGTCACAACATCGTTAATCCTACAAAAGTGAAACTCAGCGTAAAGCCAGAGACGTCATTGCATTGTCAACAAGTTGTCACAGCTCAGTTGACATCTATTGATTAAAAAGAGTTTTTTTTTTGTGAATTTTAAAAGACCTTGGGTGACTTTATCTGAAAAAGGTAAAAGACACTGACTTAGCCCGGAATTTAAAAGACAGTGGACTTGATCCAGAATTTAAAAGACAGTGGGTTTGGCCCAGAATTTTAAAAGACAATAGGCTTGGCCCATAATTTAAAAGACAGCAGACTTGATCCAGAATTTAAAAGACAGTGGGCTTGGCCCAGAATTTTAAAAGACAATGGGCTTGGCCCATAATTTAAGAGACAGTGGGCTTGGCCCATAATTTTAAAAGACAGTGGGCTTGGCCCGGAACTTAAAAGACAGTGGACTTGATCCAGAATTTAAAAGACAGTGGACTTGGCCCAGAATTTAAAAGACAACGGGCTTGACCCATAATTTAAAAGACAGCGGACTTGGCCTAGATATTAAAAGACAGTGGGCTTGGCCCAGAATTTTAAAAGATAATGGGCTTGGCCCATAATTTAAGAGACAGTGGGTTTGGCCCATAATTTAAAAAGACAGTGGGCTTGACCCATAATTTAAAAGACAACGGGCTTGGCCTAGAATTTAAAAGACAATGGGCTTGGCCCAGAATTTAAAAGACAATGGGCTTGGCCCATAATTTAAGAGACAGTGGGCTTGGCCCATAATTTAAAAAGACAGTGGGCTTGACCCATAATTTAAAAAGACAGTGGGCTTGACCCATAATTTAAAAGACAGTGGGCTTAGCCCAGAATTTAAAGACAGTGGGCTTAGCCTGGAATTTAAAAGGACAGTAGGCTTAGCCCGAAATTTAAAAGACAATGGGCTTGGCCCAAAAATTTAATAGGATAGTGGGCTTGGCCCAGAAAGATTTTTGTTTTGCTGTTCTTTTACAGTGAAGCTTGGCGCAAAAGCCAGAGACGTCACTTTTCAAAAGTTGTTGCAGCTTATGGAAAGATGTTGCAACGTACATTCCTGCAACTCAAAATCATATCAAAAGATTGAAAACATTATGCCAAAACGTTTCTCTTGCATACTCGATTCTAATTGCTTCCTCAAAAAATTTTGATGTATCAAACCCGGGCGTAGGCTCTCGCAAACCAGGGCTTATCAACTTGTTTCGAGTTCCTTGGGATCCTCGGACACTAGAGTTACTTTACTTCTGAGTTTGCTCATCAGGTACATAGTTTCCCTCTTAACATTGTGAATCGCATTGGGAGCTTTTCTTGCCTCGTTTGAACTTTCTGATTCATTCTTGATCTAACTCATTAGTTACAAGATTGCCATTAAATTGCTAAATCAATGATACTGAATTTATATTCCCTCTTATCGAAGCATTTTATGATAAACACGTGTGACTTCACAAATATAAAAGAAAGGAACATGACAAAGAAAGATGAAGAATAAAAAGAGAAGAAAGGAAAGTATTTTCATTGATTTGAGTATTCATAAGCACGAAAAGGAAAATAGTACAAAAGGATGATACAAAGGCAAGGTGACAGACAATTGCCCCAGTTAGGATTCCTTTCTTCTCATTAGATAGGTCCTAATTCTCAGATGGATATTACAACCACCAGTGACACGAGCTCTCTTCCATCAATCACCGCTTAAAATTGCCTTAGTTTTGTCTTCCATTGCCACTTAAAATTGCCCCAATTTTTTTTTCTTTTATGTTGTCTGGGTGAGCCCTTCAGGTGACATCTCCTAGGAGAGCCTTTGCCAACTTTAAACTTTTTGCCTAATTTAGATGCCCTAACTTTTGCTTAGGTCGCCTTTGCGGGTTTTCAACCTAACGGGCTATTTTCTTTTTCTTTTTTTTTTCTTCCCTTTTTTTTTAGGCATATAACTTTTTGACTGCATCAGCATTTGTCGGTCTTGGCAATTCATTTTCGTCCATATCTGTTAAAAATAAGGCTCCTCCAGAGAATGCCTTCTTAACGATATACGGCCCTTCATAACTCGGTGCCTATTTTCCTCGAGCGTCCTCTTGGTTTGGAAGTTTTTTCTTTAAAACCAGGTCACCTGCTTGGAACTCCCTAGGGCGCACTTTCTTGTTGAAAGCTCTTGCCATTCTTCTTTGGTATAGTTGCCCATGATAGATAGCTTTTAATCGCTTTTATTTAATCATGTTTAACTACTCATACCGAGTCTTTACCCATTCAGCTTCTTCTAACTCGGCTTCCATCAACACTCTTAAAGATGAGATTTCGACCTCTATGGGGGAAACCGCTTCCATACCATAGACCAAGGAGAATGGTGTTGCCCCAGTGCTGGATCGGATATTAGTACGATAAGCGTGGAGAGCATAGGGGAGCATCTTATGCCATTCTCTGTAGTTGAGTACCATTTTGGCTACTGTAACACCCCAAATTTCCTATATCTTAAACAGTAATTTTGACACTTAACAGAATTTTACTGTTTAGTAAATTCTGAGCGCTGTAAAATTATTTTGAATATCCCATCAGCGTATTTAATCGTTTTGAGTGATTTACTCCGTGTCAGGAAAATGATAATTTTCGGGTCGGGGAAAATCTTTCTGTATTTATTTTTCTTGATTGTTAATTATTTTTAACAATCTGACTTGATTTTCATACGTTTTCTAATTTTTGTGATTTTATGTGTGATTTTGAATTTCTTTCTATTTGTGGGCCCCACGAGGGGTATGTGGGCCCAGGTGGCCATACGTGGGCCCTGGTGGGTCCCGCAAAGTGAAAAAAAATTTTACGTATAGAAAAATTTGTACTGTTTAGACGGAAACAGGGGATCTTACTAAACCTGAATCCAGAAACAATTTTAGAAAATTTGTTTTGTACTGTATTTATTTATCAAAAGATAAAAATACAGTAAATATATTCTTTCGTGGGATTTTTAGTAGATAACAATAGAAATTATATTGTTAAGTCAACATTAGTGGTTTAGATATCCACCATTAATTTAATTAATAGTTAAGAAATAAATTTAATAAAGAAGTATAAGATAATCATCATTAATTTAATTAATGGTGTTAGAATAAAATTAGGCAAGCTTCAATATCAATCGTAGATTTAATCAATGGTGTAAAATTGATGATATAAGGTGACCATTTACAACCATTAGATTTAGACTAAATCAAAGGTGGAGATTTAGTCTTAAAAAGTGAAGGAGACCATTTATGACCATTGGATGAAGAATTAATCAATGGTGGAGATTTGGTCTTAAAAAGTAGCAAAGACTAATTATGACCATTGGATTAAAAGTAAGAAGAAGCAATCTTGACCCTTAATTTTTGGGAATACATCTAATGGTTAGAATTTCAAGTAGGAAGATCTAATGGCCTAGATTTAGTCTTCTAAAATAAAATAAAAAAAATCTACCTAAAATCCTAACCATTGAATTAATCAATGGCTAGGAATGCTTCACATAATTGCATGAAAAAAGATGACCATATTATTGCATATAGCAAGGAGGGGGGGACGGTTTTGGCTTGTTAGGAGACAAAGAAAAAGTTTTGATGACTAATAATAGTTACTTTATGTCATTGTTGCTTTATGTCATTGTTAAAAGTCTTGATCAATTATGTACTACATTGAATTATTTGCACACTTAGAATGCATGGAGGGGGAGGCTACGGTGGTGGACATAGAAAAAAAAGATTTGATGACTATATTATTTCTATTATTGATTTCCTTTGTTTTCTTCAAACACAATAACTCCTTAAACTATTTAAGCCTAATTTAATTAATCTAATGGCCTAATTAACAAGTTAAGTAAACTAAATTAAATAATCTAATTCTTAATTAAATATCCTAATTTTAATTAGAAATTATAATATATGAAATAATATGTCTAATTAATTAGTTATGTAATTAGAAAATTAGTTAAGATTGATTAGTAATGCTTCAAATAATGCATGAAAAGATGACAAACTTCATGCATGCATGATTAAGAGGGGGGGTTTTTGGAAGCAAGGAAGAAGGGGAGACATGTTCAAGACATGTTGGAGTAGCCTTTTTAGGCCAAGGAAAAAAGATGACCAAGTGGAGATTCCATGTGCAATTAATTGGTCATATTTTGAATCAATTATGCCAAATAATTCCCTATCTCTCCATTCTCTCACTCTCACGACAGCAGCCCCTCTTTGTGCACTCTCAATATTCATTTCAACATTTCTCCAAAATCTAAGTCTTCATTTTCTCTCAAACTCTCAAGAACACCAAGAAGCATTTCTCTTCCTTTTTCTTTCTCTATATTCGGTCAACACTAGAAGCCATGTCTCCAAACTCCTAAAATTTTATCTAAACACATTTCCTAAACCTAAACACCATTCTAAGAACATCTCTAGTTATGAGTTTTTCCAAAATCATTCATCTTGAGCTTCAAATCCAAGCTTCAAGTTTCAATCAAAAATCAAAAATTCAACCTTTGTGCTACAAGAGAAACTATTCGGTCAACCTACCAAAAACCACTCTCCAATCTCTTTTAATTTCATCCAACCATAGATCTTGAATCTACATGATATTCTAAACAACTTTCATGTTGGAGATTTTCTCTAAATCCTCCATCTTCATGGATTTTCTTCAAGGTCAAAGTTCTTGGGTATTTATGGTGAAGTTTACTAATCTTCACTTTTCTTTTGATTTTCAAAGTTTTAAACCATGTTTGATCCATGGTTCCTCTTAATCAAGCTTAGTATACTAATTTCTATGTATTTTGTTTTGAATTTGAGAAGCCCTTGGTGGTGAAGGACTTGGAAAGAGATGATGCAAATCAAGAAGCTTGGAGGATCTTCAAGAGGTAAGAGGAGATCCATCTCACCAACCAATTATGGTGGTGGGAGATGGTCTTATATTCGATGGATTGTGAATTCATGTGAGAATTCCAATCCATGGTCATGTAATAATTAATTGTATGTTTTGTGAGCTTTGATTATTTTCCTATGCCTTGATTATTTTTGTCTATGCTTAATATGCTTTGCATGATTTTATGATCTTGATGATATGCTTATATTATGCATGATGAGTATATGGCATGTTTGTGATATTCAAGATGAAATATATATATGTATGCCATGATATGTGGATGGAAAGAAAATTAATCTTGGTTCCAATGGCCAAGGAAGGATTCGGTTTTGATTACCCTTGATTAGGGTTAATGTTGAAATTTTTCAAGAACAAGGAAATTGAATTTTGATCCCTAGAACAATGAGAATTTTGATCAAGACACCTCAAAATAGGTGTTTACAAATTAATATTCTTATGAAGAATAAAATTGGATGGATTTGAGAAGTATGGAAAATAAACTAAAAGTTTATTTTTTTAAGAAAACATGAACACAAATTTTAGAATGAATTTTTATTGATTCATTTTGTGTAGAAACAAGAAATAGAATTTATTTAAGTTAAAAGAAAAATATTTCATGGTTCCAATGACCATCTATAAGGTTTTGATAATTTATAAAAATATTTTGATGTTATAAAATACAAGAATTTTCAAATAAGGATTTTGGAAAGGGAATTAAGTGTTATCGATTAAGTGAAGTAGAATTTTCATAAAGAAGATTGAAAGTGTTGAACTTCAAATTATTTTAAAGAGAATCTATTTTTAGAAGTGATTTAGAAATATAAAAGAAAATGTTTGCAAACTTAAATTTACTAATGGAGAATTTATTGAGTTTTGGAAAACGTTAGGAAATTTAAAGTTAGAAACAATAATTAAATCAACTAAATGTGATTGTGTAAGACTAGATCAATAAAAAGTGATTTTTGAGAAAACTATATTAAGGAATTTCTATTAATTTATTTTGTGTAACAAGTTTCTAAGTGTTTTACTAAACATGAGTTTTAAATGAAAATAGCAATGTTGATTTTAAGGATTTGCAAAGAAAGTGAAAAAGAATTTGAACAAATGGATTTGGTTTTATAACCAAAGTGGAAATATAATTGATTTAATACAAGAAGTTTGAAAAGGGAATCGAGTATTTTACTCACTTGAGTAATTAAATTTTGTAAACAAAAATATTTTCAAACATCAATTTATTTTGAAGAAAGGATTAATTGGAAATGATTTGGAAAAATGGAGAATATAATGGTATTTTGAAAATTTACTAACGTATGACTTATTTTCAAGTTTGGAAGTACGTTAGAAAATATTAAGTTTTGAAATGATGATGAAAAAGAATTTCTTAAGTAAAGAAACGTGGAAAAAGCTTTTCTTGAGTAAGAAAATGTGAAAAATGAAATACAAAGTCATAATATTTTGAGAAAGATGAAATGGAATTTTTGAAGATTGAGAAATATTTTCGTAATAGAATTATGGTGAAAAATTATTTACGTATCTTAAAAACGTATTGAAAAGGATATTGATTTATTTGAAAGTCCAAATAATGTTTAGAACATTGAGAAATATTTTGAACTATCATTGAAAAATCACTAAGTGATTAAATATTTTTACGCGATTATGAAAAAAATGGTGGAAAATTGTTATGAGATTTGGAAAGTGTTTTAAATATTTTGAGAATGATAGAAAATGATTTACGTAACTTAAAAGAATGATTTTTTTAGTTACGCGATTTTGAAAATGATGAAAAATCATTACGCGATTTGAGAAACGATATTTTTATGCGATTAAGAAAAATGTTAAAAAATTAGTATGTGATTAAAAGGTGCAACATGTAAAAGTTGCATGTATTTTGAAAATGTAATAAAAATGTTTTGAGTTTTAAAAACGTAACAAGAGTGTTACGATGTTGAGAAAATGTAAAAGAAGTGTTGTGGAATTGTGAAAACGTAACATAAACGTTTTGGAAATTGTGAGAACGAAATAGAAATGTTGCAATATTTTGTGAAAAACACGGCGAAAGTGTTTTATAACTATGAAAACATGATAACATGATTTTGTGTTGAAAATACAATATAATTATCGTTTAATCGTGTATGGACACTTGTATGAGAGAATGACGTGTTTTGCCTATGATTGGTATTTGGTGCATTTTATATGCATTGGAAAGAGATGCTTGTATTTGAAATTGATGCATTATATATGCATTGAAAAGATTTGGCCCGTTAGGGTTGGACTTGCACTGATATAGTCGTGCATTGTATAAATGAAATTGAAAAGATTTGGCTGTTGGGGTTGGACTTGCACTGATATATTCGTGCATTGTACAAATGAAAAGATTTGGCCCGTTGGGGTTGGACTTGCACTGATAAATTCGTGCATTGTATAAAAGATAGCTAAAAGCTATTATGGCCCTTGTGGTTGAAGAGGGAATGAGAATTGATAGTGAGATCTATGATGGATCTTGGGGTGCGTCGAGGCGCGGCGGTCGACTAGTGGACAGCTGGCGAGTACCCTGTGCCACTGGCGATGCAGTCCGTTGCAACGCATTGACGATACCCGACAAGAACACGATTCTTTTCTACTACTGGAAGATTGTCTTTGGAATAAGGCTGAATTGACCAGAGCATTCTTCTCGAAATTTGGAAAACCTCCATGGAGTTGTTTTTGAAAAACTGAGTCTTTGTGCATATGCATAATCTGAACATTTATATCTGTGTGATATATTAATTGAGGAATATTGGTAATGAGTTATGACAATTGTTTTGAGTATTTGGATGATGATTGAACTGATAAATAATTAGATGATGATAGTTGATTAATGCTGATAGCATGATTATGGTATGATCTATCTATTGTTGGCTGTGTGTTATCTCTGTGCTGCCATATTGGTATTGGTGAAGGTGATCTCACCTCTTTGTTATGTTATCTTGCTGTGTATGTATTGTTAAAATTATACAGTAGAAGGAATGAGTTGTCTTAGACATAACGGGCGATGGATACACTAAGATTGGTGACAACAATAAGGAGTGGACATTCAGGACTCGAAGATGTGCAGTGTTGACAAAGGAACAAATGTCTGATGCATCAAGATGGACAGAAAAAGGAATAAGTATGTTAAAATTTCTCGTTAGTGTTGTACCGTGCTATTAAGTAGGACCCGTCATGGGGTTTGCTATCAAAAAAAAAAAAAAAGTCTCATTTAATTTTATATTTCTCTTTAAATTGTGAAATTTCAAATTATTAATCGAAAGGTCGATTGTATATTAAGCTCTTTAAATATATTGTTTGCAGTATGACCTATAAATTTTAGTAAGTTTATATTTCTGCGAAAAGAAATTTTGAAACCCATATTTTTTTTATAACTCAAACTTTGTGCAAACTTATTTTCAGATTATGAGTCTAAGTCGAAATGTGATGCCTTAGCTAGGGTGTTACATTAGTTGGTAATCAGAGCTAGGGTGTTACATTAGTTGGTATCAGAGCACAGTTTGAGTCTTTTGGGGTTTGTGGTTAGGTCTATGTTGCTTGTGTTTTCTGTGATATTGTTTTCTGAAAGGAAACAATGTTATTTATAATGGATATCAGATCCATTGTATTTCGATCCGCACGCCTTGAGAAAAAGAAAATGGCTCGTGATAGTTGTACCTGTGTGGAAGTGGAACATGTTACTAGTAATGCAGTTACAGCTACAAAAGCATTGTGGAAGAATGATTGGTGTGACAGTACAACAGGAACAAAGGATCGCTGAACGGTGGGAATTGGAAGTTGAAGTTCAGAATCTGATGAAAGAGAATCAGTATTGGAAGAATTGTAATTTTGGCACCTGATATTTCTTCTTAGGAATATTGGGAAAGTGATTGATTTTGACGGAAAATGTATTTTCGACCATTGAGAAACCAGAAGCAGTAAGTGATGTGGAAAGGACCATTGAGGAAACCAAAGGAAGTAAAAGATGCGAAAGAAAGTGTTTAATGAAGTATAGTATGTCAGGAAAACAACTTATGAAAAGTTTAGACACATTTTTTTTAGAGATTGTGTTTCATTGAAAACAGAGTTTTCTGTTAATAAAAATCTCTGATAGTGGGGAAAGTTGTTACTCTGAATGGAACGGGAGTGTTCCGAGCTGAAGACTTAAACAATGGAGATCGTGTCATTGGAGCTAATGCTATAAACTATCCTGTATACTTCTGGGGGTAACCTATTCTTTGTGGCATATGATTGAGTAGATCAATTATATGTTAGAGTTATTCGTAATCCTCTGATCTATTTATTTCTATTTCTTTATGACATATGATTGTGTAGATCAATTGTATTATTTGGTATCATGTGTCTTCGTTATCCTTTACCTTGTTTACTTCTATACCTATTCGTAGCCTATCAAACTACTTGTATTATTCAAATTATTGTTATGGATCAAATTTTTGTATTAGTTTAATCTGTTTATTTATTTCTTTCATAAACAGATACGATCTTTGAAAAACGGATTGGTTATTTTCCAACCATATCCTATGAGATTGTCTCAATAAAGTGTTAGTATTCCATAAAAGTTCATTCCTGAAAATCGACACAAAATCAAATTCTTGTTGAATATGTTTGGTAACATATTTGATCGTCTTGCTATCTTTCAAAATGTTCTTTCATATATTGCATTTGCATGAAAGAATATGTTGCAAGAAAGGATATTCCTAACCATGTCATAGTATTGGAGTGACGCAATGAAGCGTGGCGGGTTCTTCATCTTGTGGAGAAGTTTGTCAATGGGAAAAGTTGAAACGGTAATGGAAAAATTTTTGGATCATAAGACTTCTCACTTAGCTTATCGAAAAGTGAAGTGATACAAGAATAAGGAAGTTTTACGTGATACGCTACGTTGTTGGTATCAAAGCTATGGAGATACTTTCTTTCTGGAGTAACATACAATATCTTCCGTAATTATAAGAGTATTGAGATGTCTGTTTGATCAAGAGAAGGGAACAAGAAATAAATGACTTTCATTGGATAAAATCATTTGGAATGACGTAAGAGGTGAAACTACGTGAAAGTTTGGAATAAAAGAATAGGAGAAGGATATCCATATTTATTTCGTGGGTGTGAAATCATGTTCATCAAATTTCGAGGACGAAATTTCTTTTTAGAGGGGAGAATTGTAACACCCCAAATTTCCTATATCTTAAACAATAATTTTGATGATTAACAATTTTTTACTTGTTTAGTAAATTCTGAAATACTGTAAAATTATTTTGAATATCCCATCAGCGTATTTAATCGTTTTGAGTGATTTACTCCGTGTCAGGAAAATGATAATTTTCGGGCCGGGGAAAATCTTTCTGTATTTATTTTTCTTGATTGTTAATTATTTTTAACAATCTGACTTGATTTTCATACGTTTTCTAATTTTTGTGATTTTATGTGTGATTTTGAATTTCTTTCTATTTGTGGGCCCCACGAGGGGTATGTGAGCCCAGGTGGCCATACGTGGGCCCAGGTGGGTCCCGCAAAGTGAAAAAAAATTTTACGTATAGAAAAATTTGTACTGTTTAGACGGAGACAGGGGATCTTACTAAACCTGAATTCGGAAACAGTTTTAGAAAATTTGTTTTGTATTGTATTTATTTATCGAAAGATAAAAATACAAGAAATATATTCTTTCGTGGGATTTTTAGTAGATAACAATAGAAATTATATTGTTAAGTCAACATTAGTGGTTTAGATATCCACCATTAATTTAATTAATAGTTAAGAAATAAATTTAATAAAGAAGTATAAGATAATCATCATTAATTTAATTAATGGTGTTAGAATAAAATTAGGCAAGCTTCAATATCAATCGTAGATTTAATCAATGGTGTAAAATTGATGATATAAGGTGACCATTTACAACCATTAGATTTAGACTGAATCAAAGGTGGAGATTTAGTCTTAAAAAGTGAAGGAGACCATTTATGACCATTGGATGAAGAATTAATCAAGGGTGGAGATTTGGTCTTAAAAAGTAGCAAAGACTAATTATGACCATTGGATTAAAAGTAAGAAGAAGCAATCTTGACCCTTAATTTTTAGGAATACATCTAATGGTTAGAATTTCAAGTAGGAAGATCTAATGGCCTAGATTTAGTCTTCTAAAATAAAATAAAAAAAAATCTACCTAAAATCCTAACCATTGAATTAATCAATGGCTAGGAATGCTTCACATAATTGCATGAAAAAAAGATGACCATATTATTGCATATAGCAAGGAGGGGGACGGTTTTGGCTTGTTAGGAGACAAAGAAAAAGTTTTGATGACTAATAATAGTTACTTTATGTCATTGTTGCTTTATGTCATTGTTAAAAAGTCTTGATCAATTATGTACTACATTGAATTATTTGCACACTTAGAATGCATGGAGGGGGAGGCTACGGTGGTGGACATACAAAAAAAAAGGTTTGATGACTATATTATTTCAATTATTGATTTCCTTTGTTTTCTTCAAACACAATAACTCCTTAAACTATTTAAGCCTAATTTAATTAATCTAATGGCCTAATTAACAAGTTAAGTAAACTAAATTAAATAATCTAATTCTTAATTAAATATCCTAATTTTAATTAGAAATTATAATATATGAAATAATATGTCTAATTAATTAGTTATGTAATTAGAAAATTAGTTAAGATTGATTAGTAATGCTTCAAATAATGCATGAAAAGATGACAAACTTCATGCATGCATGATTAAGAGGGGGGCGGTTTTGGAAGCAAGGAAGAAGGGGAGACATGTTCAAGACATGTTGGAGTAGCCTTTTTAGGCCAAGGAAAAAAGATGACCAAGTGGAGATTCCATGTGCAATTAATTGGTCATATTTTGAATCAATTATGCCAAATAATTCCCTATCTCTCCATTCTTTCACTCTCACGGCAGCAGCCCTCTTTGTGCACTCTCAATATTCATTTCAACATTTCTCCAAAATCTAAGTCTTCATTTTCTCTCAAACTCTCAAGAACACCAAGAAGCATTTCTCTTTCTTTTTCTTTCTCTATATTCGGTCAACACTAGAAGCCATGTCTCCAAACTCCTAAAATTTTATCTAAACACATTTCCTAAACCTAAACACCATTCTAAGAACATCTCTAGTTATGAGTTTTTCCAAAATCATTCATCTTGAGCTTCAAATCCAAGCTTCAAGTTTTTATCAAAAATAAAAAATTCAACCTTTGTGCTACAAGAGAAACTATTCGGTCAACCTACCAAAAACCACTCTCCAATCTCTTTTAATTTCATCCAACCATAGATCTTGAATCTACATGATATTCTAAACAACTTTCATGTTGGAGATTTTCTCTAAATCCTCCATCTTCATGGATTTTCTTCAAGGTCAAAGTTCTTGGGTATTTATGGTGAAGTTTACTAATCTTCACTTTTCTTTTGATTTTCAAAGTTTTAAACCATGTTTGATCCATGGTTCCTCTTAATCAAGCTTAGTATACTAATTTCTATGTATTTTGTTTTGAATTTGAGAAGCCCTTGGTGGTGAAGGACTTGGAAAGAGAAGCAAAATCAAGAAGCTTGGAAGATCTTCAAGAGGTAAGAGGGAGATCCATCTCACCAACCAATTATGGTGGTGGGAGATGGTCTTATATTCGATGGATTGTGAATTCATATGAGAATTCCAATCTATGGTCATGTAATAATTAATTGTATGTTTTGTGAGCTTTGATTATTTTCCTATGCCTTGATTATTTTTGTCTATGCTTAATATGCTTTGCATGATTTTATGATCTTGATGATATGCTTATATTATGCATGATGAGTATATGGCATGTTTGTGATATTCAAGATGAAATATATATATATGTATGCCATGATATGTGGATGGAAAGAAAATTAATCTTGGTTCCAATGGCCAAGGAAGGATTCGGTTTTGATTACCCTTGATTAGGGTTAATGTTGAAATTTTTCAAGAACAAAAAAATTGAATTTTGATCCCTAGAACAATGAGAATTTTGATCAAGACACCTCAAAATAGGTGTTTACAAATTAATATTCTTATGAAGAATAAAATTGGATGGATTTGAGAAGTATGGAAAATAAACTAAAGGTTTATTTTTTTTAAGAAAACATGAACACAAATTTTAGAATGAATTTTTATTGATTCATTTTGTGTAGAAACAAGAAATAGAATTTATTTTAGTTAAAAGAAAAATATTTCATGGTTCCAATGACCATCTATAAGGTTTTGATAATTTATAAAAATATTTTGATGTTATAAAATACAAGAATTTTCAAATAAGGATTTTGGAAAGGGAATTAAGTGTTATCGATTAAGTGAAGTAGAATTTTCATAAAGAAGATTGAAAGTGTTGAACTTCAAATTATTTTAAAGAGAATCTATTTTTAGAAGTGATTTAGAAATATAAAAAAAACGTTTGCAAACTTAAATTTACTAACGAGAATTTATTGAGTTTTGGAAAACGTTAGGAAATTTAAAGTTAGAAACAATAATTAAATCAACTAAATGTGATTGTGTAAGACTAGATCAATAAAAAGTGATTTTTGAGAAAAATATATTAAGGAATTTCTATTAATTTATTTTGTGTAACAAGTTTCTAAGTGTTTTACTAAACATGAGTTTTAAATGAAAATAGCAATGTTGATTTTAAGGATTTGCAAAGAAAGTGAAAAAGAATTTGAACAAATGGATTTGGTTTTATAACCAAAGTGGAAATATAATTGATTTAATACAAGAAGTTTGAAAAGGGAATCGAGTATTTTACTCACTTGAGTAATTAAATTTTGTAAACAAAAATATTTTCAAACATCAATTTATTTTGAAGAAAGGATTAATTGGAAATGATTTGGAAAAATGAAGAATATAATGGTATTTTGAAAATTTACTAACGTATGACTTATTTTCAAGTTTGGAAGTACGTTAGAAAATATTAAGTTTTGAAATGATGATGAAAAAGAATTTCTTAAGTAAAGAAATGTGGAAAAAGCTTTTCTTGAGTAAGAAAATGTGAAAAATGAAATACAAAGTCATAATATTTTGAGAAAGGATGAAATGGAATTTTTGAAGATTGAGAAATATTTTTGTAATAGAATTATGGTGAAAATTTATTTACGTATCTTAAAAACGTATTGAAAAGGATATTGATTTATTTGAAAGTCCAAATAATGTTTAGAACATTGAGAAATATTTTGAACTATCATTGAAAAATCACTAAGTGATTAAATATTTTTACGCGATTATGAAAAAAATGGTGGAAAATTGTTATGAGATTTGGAAAGTGTTTTAAATATTTTGAGAATGATAGAAAATGATTTACGTAACTTAAAAGAATGATTTTTTTAGTTACGCGATTTTGAAAATGATGAAAAATCATTACGCGATTTGAGAAACGATATTTTTATGCGATTAAGAAAAATGTTAAAAAATTAGTACGTGATTAAAAGGTGCAACGAGAAAAGTTGCGATTTTTTGAAAATGTAATAAAAATGTTTTGGAGTTTTAAAAACGTAACAAGAGTGTTATGGTGTTGAGAAAATGTAAAAGAAGTGTTGTGGAATTGTGAAAACGTAATGTAAAACGTTTTGGAAATTGTGAGAACGAAATAGAAATGTTGCACAATTTTGTGAAAAACACGGCGAAAGTGTTTTATAACTATGAAAACATGATAACATGATTTTGTGTTGAAAATACAAGTATAATTATCGTTTAATCGTGTATGGACACTTTGTATGAGAGAATGACGTGTTTTGCCTATGATTGGTATTTGGTGCATTTTATATGCATTGGAAAGAGATGCTTGTATTTGAAATTGATGCATTATATATGCATTGAAAAGATTTGGCCCGTTAGGGTTGGACTTGCACTGATATAGTCGTGCATTGTATAAATGAAATTGAAAAGATTTGGCCTGTTGGGGTTGGACTTGCACTGATATATTCGTGCATTGTACAAATGAAAAGATTTGGCCCGTTGGGTTGGACTTGCACTGATAAATTGCATTGTATAAAAGATAGCTAAAAGCTATTATGGCCCTTGTGGTTGAAGAGGGAATGAGAATTGATAGTGAGATCTATGATGGATCTTGGGGTGCGTCGAGGCGCGGCGGTCGACTAGTGGACAACACAGTGGCGAGTACCACGTGCCACCGCGATGCAAATCAGTTAACGCATTGACGATACCCGACAAGAACACGATTCTTTTCTACTACTGGAAGATTGTCTTTGGAATAAGGCTGAATTGACCAGAGCATTCTTCTCAAATTTGGAAAACCTCCATGGAGTTGTTTTTGAAAAACTGAGTCTTTGTGCATATGCATAATCTGAACATTTATATCTGTGTGATATATTAATTGAGGAATATTGGTAATGAGTTATGACAATTGTTTTGAGTATTTGGATGATGATTGAACTGATAAATAATTAGATGATGATAGTTGATTAATGCTGATAGCATGATTATGGTATGATCTATCTATTGTTGGCTGTGTGTTATCTCTGTGCTGCCATATTGGTATTGGTGAAGGTGATCTCACCTCTTTGTTATGTTGTCTTGCTGTGTATGTATTGTTAAAATTATACAGTAGAAGGAATGAGTTGTCTTAGACATAACGGGCGATGGATACACTAAGATTGGTGACAACAATAAGGAGTGGACATTCAGGACTCGAAGATGTGCAGTGTTGACAAAGGAACAGATGTCTGATGCATCAAGATGGACAGAAAAAGGAATAAGTATGTTAAAATTTCTCGTTAGTGTTGTACCGTGCTATTAAGTAGGACCCGTCATGGGGTTTGCTACTGTCAAAAAAAAAAGTCTGTTAATTTTATATTTCTCTTTAAATTGTGAAATTTCAAATTATTAATCAGTGTCAGTATTGTATATTAAGCTCTTTAAATATATTGTTTGCAGTATGACCTATAAATTTTAGTAAGTTTATATTTCCGCGAAAAGAAATTTTGAAACCCATATTTTTTTATAACTCAAACTTTGTGCAAACTTATTTTCAGATTATGAGTCGGAAGTCAGAAATGTGATGCCTTAGCTAGGGTGTTACATTAGTTGGTAATCAGAGCTAGGGTGTTACAGCTACTATCTTCTTGATGTTCTTATTTGCTACTTCTACTGCACCATTCATCTGGGGTCTGTAAGGAGCAGAATTGTGATGCTTGATCCTAAACCTCTCGCATAGATTCTTGATTTCTGCACTATTGAGATTAGTGGCATTATCCGTGATAATCCTCTCTGAAATTCCATACCGACAAATGATGTTTACCCTTAAAAATTTAAAGACAACCTTTTGAGTGACTTTGGCATAAGAAGCAGCCTCTACCCACTTAGTGAAATTATCAATTGCTACCAGGATAAACCTATGGCCATTGGAAGCTTTCGGGTTTATTGGCCCAATAACATCGATTCCCCACATTGAAAAAGGCCAGGGTGCCACCATATTATGCAATGGGACAGGTGGTGCATTAATGTGATCAGAGTATGCTTGGCATTTATGACACTTTCGAATGTATTCTATGCAATCAGCTTCCATAGTGGACCAGTAATAACCATATCACAGGATCTGACAAGCCATCATGATACCGTTGGCATGTGTTCCACATATTCCCTCATGAATTTCTGTTAAGATGGTGAAAGCTTCCTTAGCTTCTATACATCTGAGGAGTGTGCCATCATAGTTTCTTTTGTACAGTATTTCCCCATTCAAAAAGAAATCCATGGAAAGCCGACAGATGCTCTTTTTGTCTGTCTCATTTGCCCCTGATGGGTATTCTCTGAACTTGATATATTGCATGATATAATGAAACCAAGGCTGCCCATCTTCTTCTTCCTCAACATTAGAATAATAAACTGGTTCACTTTCTACCCTTATTCGGATGGGTTGCACATTAGCATGAATACTCAGATCGGTCATTACAGCAAAGTAACCAAAGCATCTGCGAATTGGTTCTTATCTCGAGTCAAGTGCGAAAAGGTGATCCCTTCAAACTTCTCGATCAACTGCATCAAATATTTCTGGTATGGAATCAACTTTGGGTCCTTAGTCTGCCATTCCCCGTTCACTTGATAAATTATTAGTGCTGAGTCTCCATATACTTGTAGTTCTTTCACTCCCAATTCTATTGCAACCTTTAACCCTTGAGCACAAGCTTCATACTCTGCAACATTATTGGTGCAATCGAACTCTAACTTAATGGCCACTGGGTATTGCTTCCCACTTGGTGATGTGACCACTGCACCTATGCCGTTCCCATACATATTGACTGCTCCATCAAAAAACATCTTCCACATGTCCTTTTCATCTGACTCTTCTTCTTCAACTGCTAAAACATCCTCATCAGGAAAATTAGACGTCACCGGTTGCTTGTAATTGAGTGGATTCTCAGCTAAGTGATCTGTAATTATGCTCCATTTGATAGATTTTCGAGTTATGTGCTTTATGTCGAACTCAGAAAGAACCACTTGCCACTTGGAGACTCGTGTGGAAACATGAGGGCTTTCGAATATGTACTTTATCGGGTCCATTCTTGAGATAAGCTAAGTAGTATAGTACAACATGTACTGCCTCAACCTTCTAGACGTCCATGCCAGTGCATAGCATGTTTTCTCAATTGTCATGTAGCGAGACTCGCACTCATTGAACTTCTTGCTTAAATAGTAGATGGCCTGTTCTTTTTTTCTCGTTTCATCATGCTGCCCTAGCATTGCTCCCATGGATGTCTGCAATACCGTGAGGTATAATATCAAAGGACGACCAGGTGTAGGTGGCACCAAAATAGGAGGACTTTGCAAGTAAGCTTTTATCTTCTCAAAAGCTTCCTGACAGTGTTCATCCCATTCTCCTGGTTATTGTTTCTTTAGTAGCTTGAAGATTGGCTCACAAGTGCTGGTCAGGTTGGCTATGAACCTAACGATGTAATTCAGTCTCCTGAGAAAGCTTCTTACCTCCTTTTCAGTCTTGGGAGCAGGCATCTCTTGTATTGCTTTGACTTTATCAGGGTCCACTTTGATTCCTTCCTTGCTAACGACAAAACCAAGCAATTTTCCAGTCGACGCACCAAAAACACATTTTGTTGGGTTTAGTCTCAACTTGTATTTTCTGAGTCTTTCAAACAACTTTTGCAACACTACCACATGACTTTCTCCTTCTTTGGACTTAGCAACTATGTCATCCACGAATACCTCAATTTCTTTGTGCATCATATCGTGGAATAAAGCAACCATGGCACGCTGATAGGTGGCCCCAGCATTCTTCAATCCAAATGGCATGACTGTGTAACAAAAGGTTCCCTATGATGTGATAAATGTGGTCTTCTCTTTATCACTCGTGTCCATAGGAATCTGATTGTAACCAGAATAACCATCCATAAAAGAGAATCTATGACCTCTTGCTGCATTATTGACAAGGACATCAATGTGAGGCAAGGGGAAATTATCTTTAGGGCTAGCTTTATTCAAATCCCTATAGTCCACACACATCCTGACTTTTCCATCTTTCTTCGGAACGGGAACGATATTTGCTACCCATTCTGGGTGCCTTGATACTTCTAAAAAACCTACTTCCAATTTCTTGGTGACCTCCTCTTTAATCTTTAAAGACATTTTGGGGTGCATTCTCCTCAATTTCTGCTTTTTCGCCTCAACATTGGGGTATAGCGGAATCTTGTGGGAAGCTATGCTTGGATCCAGCCCTGGCATATCCCAGTAAGACCAAGCAAATACATCCATGTAGTCTCTGAATAACTTGATCATGCTTTCACGTTCCGGGTTATCCACTAACCTCAACTCCTTCTTGTCTTCATCGGTTCCCATATTGATCACTTCTACTTCTTCCTCATCCAAGCTGAAGTCTCTTTCCGACCTTTCTACCAATTTGGCAAACTCCTCAGTGGCGTTCCTATCTTCATCTGAGTCATAGTTATCTATATCCATCATTAAATAGGAATCCATCCTTGAGCTTTCAGGCATCCTTTCATGGGATAATAGCTCTACCAGACCCAAGTCCCTGGAAGATTTATTTATGCCCAATTGGAAACAGAAAGAAAATATGGTAATTGGACAAGGCTAAGCAAAAGGCGTAAATCAAAGATAGAAAAAAACTAAAACAGTGAATCAACTAAGAAACACACAAGTTCATTGCATTGAAACTTTGATGAAAGATAACATGAGCAAAGAATTATACTGGAAACACACACAAGTTCATTACATTAAAGCTTCGACAAGAGTTAGCATAAATTCAGCATTACAAAAGTCTAAGATAACATCACGACTAAACAATTACTTTATGACAATCACATCCATTAACGCCTCAAATCGTCAATTGTTCAGAGGTTTCAAGTTGACAGTAGGCTGGATAACATGGTCTTCTCCGGAGTCTTCGTCTACATTGTTAATGATTAGCCGGACCTGATGATTGGAGGTTCTATTGATAACCTCGGCAGGGATGGGGAATGTCTCCTTCAGATGAGGAATCGTCTTTTTCACTTCATTCTCCATTTTTCCTTCATTGAGAACCAAATTGTGCTTCATCATGCCTTCCAAAGGTGCCTCATATCCCAGACCATATCTGTTTTTGTTCTCTGGCAGGGTGATCATAGACTTGGTTCCTTGCAGCTGAATTCCTAAACTTTTTTCGGCTTGGTAACCATTATTGGTCATAATGCGAGTCACAACTTAATGAACATCTTTAGAGGATGACTCATCCTTCTTTGTCTTCAATTCCACTAACTGGAAACTGTGTAGGAAGTTTTCCACCTCCAGCTCTGTGTTTTCAACATAAGGCACTGAAGTAGGCTTCATCAGTAAGATTTCTTCCTCTCCTCGAATGGTAACCAGACATCCATTTTCAATGTATTTTAGGCATTGGTGCAGGGTCAAGGGAACAACACCAGCAGCGTGGATCCATGGTCTTCCTAAAAGCATAGTATATGTAGGCTCAATATCCATTACTTGAAACAACATTTAGAAGCAGCTCGGGCCTATCTCAAGTGGAAGGGTCACTTCTCCCAGAATTCCTTTTTTCCTTCCATCGAAGGCTCGCACTGTCATTTCTTGGGGCCTAAGGTCTTCTACACTCATAGCCAGCTGGGACAAGGTTGCCTTCGGGAGGACATTCAAGGCAGAACCCCCATCAATCAAAACTTTTGCGACTACATACCCCTGACATTTCAACGTGATATGCAAAGCACGTGGGTTATTCCCTATTAAATGTACCACTTCTTCTTCCGAGAAGGGGATCATATTGATATGCCTTACTGGGTCTACCATGTTCACTAAGCTTTCTGGGGTAACATCCGACTTCACATAGGCTTCATTTAACACTCTCTGCAGTGCTTTGCGATGAGGTTCAGAATTCATGATGAGTGACAATAGAGAGATCTGACCTGGAGTTTTTCTGAGCTGTTCTACCACATCATACTCACTTTGCTTCATGATTTTTAGGAATTCTTCTTCATCATCTTCTTTTGTTTCTATGAAGCCTATTTTTCCTTTCCCGGTCTTATCTTCTTGCCTATAGCACCTGCCATTCCTTGTGATCCCTCCTATGCCCACGACGCTTGCTTGTACGGGCTCTGCTGTCTGGGCAATAGGGGTTAAAGCAGTTTGTCCTATATTACTTTGTGTCTTTACCTTGACATCATACTTCCAAGGCACAGCATGTGTATCACTATAGGGAAAAGGTGTAGGCTTCTTTATCGCTATGACAACTTTTCAGGAATCTGGAACTTCACTAGTACGTGGGAGTTTGAGGACTAGACGCTCCACAATATCTATCTCTTTTGTGAACCCTCTTGCTTGAGTAACATCTATTACCCCCAAAGCCATGAATTTTTGCACCCGAGCCTTAAACTCCTGACAACCTTCAATATCGTGCCCCTTCTCTATATAGTATTCACAATAAGCTTCAGTATTATATTCAAACCCTACATCACCCAAGGCTACTGAGGGACAATAGCCTGCTTGGACAAGACCTCGGAATATTAACTTCATAGGAGTTTTGACATCCGTTACATTTTGAAGTCCTTCATTCTCCCTTTCTAATGCGTTTACAATCCCCTTCCCATGATTTGGAATTGGGTTGCTAGTAATGCTAAGTCCCTTCTCTTCTTCGAAGTCTAGCTTTCCGCAGGAAATTAATCTCCTTACTATGGTCTTAAATACCTTGCAATCTTCGATTGAATATCCTAGGTTATCCATATGGAACTTGCAAGTTACGTTGGGATTGTACCAGGCTGGAAATGGGGGCACCATAGGGCGAGAAGGAACGCATGCAACCAAATGTGCATCAAACAATTGTTGAAACAAATCAGCATTGGAGATTGGCAACTTTGGAAAAGGGGGTAGATTCGACGGGGGTCGAGCATACCCTTGGTTTCCTGGATTTCGAGGTGCGGGAGAACGATTGGTATAGACGGGACGTGGTGAGGGAACATTGTTAACTTGGTATGAAGTCTGGTAAGCCGGAAAAGCGGGTGAAGGGGCTTGATAAGAAGGGTATGGTTGTGGATTACGGAGTTTTGTTGATGCACATAATTGACGTCTGGCTCATTCTTCCTTATTGGTGCCACCTTTTTAGGAAAATTGCTCTCTGTATTTCCAATAGGTAATTTTTCTGCTTTTACAAGATTCTCAATCCTTTCTCCAGCCGAAATTAGATCAGAAAAATCTCTGTAGGCAGCACCTGCCATTAGCCCAATAAAAGGTGCTCCTAGGGTCCCCATAAAGTATGAGCTCATTTCTGATGGAGTCAAAGGTGGTTGAACTTGGGCTGCTAACATTCTCCATCTTTGAGCGTATTGCTTGAAAGTTTCATCATTCTTTTTTTGCATTGACCCTAGTTGTTCTCGGGTAGGTGCGGTGTCGATATTGAATCGATATTGCTCCAAGAATAGACTTGTTAGATTATCCCAACAAGAAATCTTTGAATGGTCAAGTTGCATGTACCATTCCAAAGCCGACCCAGTCAGGCTCTCATGAAAGAAATTGATTAAGAACTTTTGATCCCGTGACCAAATGGCCATTTTGGTGATATAAGTCTTCAGATGAAACTTTGGATTGGTGCTCCCATCATACTTTGAGAAGTCTAGTACTTTGAAGTCTTTGGGAATATTAACTTCAACCTCAGGGAACAGTTCATCGATTCCCACTGAGCCATACAGATTAGGGCCTTGCATGGCTTTAATTTGCTCTTGCATCTTTCCAATCAATTCATCTCTTAATTTTTCTTTTTCTGAGTTGCTGTTCAAGAATATTTTCACCGGCTGTTCATGAGTTACTTCTACATTATTTTTCTCCCCTTCATGATTTTCGTTCATGGAATCACCCTCTTCATTCACATTGTTGTTTGCATTTGCATTTGCCCTAGTGCCGATAGATGTTCCATTTGTCGTTCTAAGGGTCTCAGTTAACTGTTTCAGTAAATCTTCGATCGTTGATCGTCCATCTGCCATTGTATTAATCCTTTCTCTCATTTCATCCATCTCTTGACTTAAGTTTCTTTCTGAGTTTGACATCTCTTGCAGCCTACTTTGTGATCTAGTTTCGTAGGCTCGGGTTTGTGCAATCTGCGTTTTCCGAGGACGAGCAATGGTTCAAAGTTTTTACTTTGTGCTTCCGGAAGGACAAAAAGATTAGAGTATTGCAAAGAAAACATAGTGCAAGGATGCAAAGTACGATTATTTTTTTTTTAAAACAATGACAGATAAATTTAAGGATAATGAAAAGGTACGCTCCTTTTGTGCCCTGAAGGGCTACCTTAAATTTGAGGAGTTCTACCCTAAGGATCTACAAGGCTGTCTAATTCGTGAGAACTTTCATTGGGTGACTCTACTATTCTAAAAGCCTCTAGAGCTAAGTCCCATATCAGAATGTTGACCACAAATAGTGGGTAAACCACTAGGTGCGGGACATTCATGAAAAAGGTATGCTCTAGATGAGGTTTTTGCGATAACCAAACAGGATGTACATCCAAAATGGCTACCACTACGCAACCTCTACCTAACTTAAGATTCACTCAGACCCGGGTATAGGGCCCCACTTGAATGTGTGTGATAAACGTGTAGGTGTAGTGTGTGTAGGGAGCATACAAACCTTCATAATTCTAGAGACTACTCACATCCTGCAAAACAACACGAACACAACAAGATTCCCAAAATCTTCTATCCTAAGGTTTGCATGATAAAATAGAATCATAGTTAAGGTGATCAATAAACAATTTAAATAAAATAGAAAAACAAAACAAAAATAAAGCAAAAACAAAAGGAGTAAACCAAACATATAAAAGTTACAAAATTTGCACAATCAACTTTCAAAGGCTTGACTCTCAAATGTCCCCAGTGGAGTCGCCATTTGTCGCGACCGATATCGCGGCGAAAAATAAAAGCAACTCATGAGATTTTAGAAAATGAAAAAAGAGTTGCCACCAATTTTATTTAAATTAGGAAAAATTGGAAAACGTTTCTTTGAAAATGGTCTTTGGAACCAGATTGGATTCGGGAGTCGATTATGGATAGGGAAGGATGGAAACTTAATCTCACAGCACCCCTAACACACCCGTTCTAAAACGGTACCTTAAATTGATTGTGCGGAATTTTATAACTTTTGAAAATATTTGTTTTATCATTTTTAAAAAAAGAACAGATAAATAAAAAAATTTAAAAGAAGAAAAAAAATTTTTATGAATCATCGAGTTGTCACAACTTAAATGATTCCAAAAAAAGAGATTAACAAACTGTCACAACTCAGCTAATCCGATTTTATAATTTCTCAATAATGTTTAATTATTTTATTTTTCCTAAAAAAACCAACAGCTAAAAAAAAAAATAAATATGATAAACAAAGCTAACGAAAAAAAAATATGTAACAAGTTAAACGAAATCCAAATAAATCCTAAGATGATTTTTTATTGTCACTATTATTACTATTTAGATGTATTAAATTTATAGATAAGCTCACAAAAAACATAACTATTGTTATTTATCTATACTACCCAAACTCAAAAGAAGGCCTTAGATCACAAAAAAAAAAAAACCATGAAGCCCAACCCAAATGAGAACCTTTTTCTTTTATTATACTTTTTTGTTATAAATTTCCTTTTTTTAAAACATACATGCTACTTTAAAAAAATAAAATAATAAAAAAAAGCAGAAAACAGAGGCTCGTAGCCTCTGATAAGGAGGAAAAAAAAAAACAAAGAGGCTTTCAGCCTCTGAAGTGGGAAAACGAAAAAAGTGAGGTATCATGTTGGGAAGGATCTGGTGTTGAGGTCTGATGGTCGGTTGGGAAGGGATCTGGTGTTGAGGTCCGATGGTCGGTGAGGGGAAGGATCTGGTTTCTAAGGTCCGACGGTCGGTGAGGGGAAAGATCTGGTTTCTGAGGTCCGACGGTCGGTGAGGGGAAGGATCTGGTGTTGAGGTCTGACGGTCGGTGAGGGAAAGGATCTGGTTTCTGAGATCCGATGATCAGTACAGGGGGTTCTAGTTTTGTGAGATCCGACGGTCGGTGCGGGGGTTCTGGTTTTGTGAGATCTGACGGTCGGTGTAGGGGTTCTGGTTTTGTGAGATCCGACGGTCGGTGTAGGGGGTTCTAGTTTTGTGAGGTCCGACGGTCAGTGCTGTTTGGGTGATGGAGATGAAAAGAGGGTGAAAGGTTGGAGAATATGTGATATAGGTGATGAAGATTTTTCACTGAGTGGACTCAGTTGGGTTTGGAAGGTTGAAGGTAGTGGTTCTTTGGTGAAGAAGATAGGTGAAAGATGCTGTGTTGTTGAGGTTTGAAGGTGGTTTTATGGTTGGTTGATGGTGGTGGCAGAGGGTTGCTTGTGAGTAAGTGAGATCCAGAACGTGAAGATAGAAAAAGATAGAATGCAGAAATTTAGATGCAACAGCAATGGTAGAAGTCAATGCATAAGAAAAAAAAAACAAAACAAAATACCTCCGTGCTTCAGGAAAATACCTGGAAAATTTCTTTCTATTCAATTCTTTTTCTTTACAATTTCACTTCTCACTTTCTCTCCCCCTCCACTTTTCTCACCAGTATCAAATAGTAGTTTTTTCGATTAGGAAGAGAAACTGTAAACTAAAAGAAATCTCCCAACCCCCATTTCTTTACATCGTCCCCTTTTATAGGCATAAAGAAATTCTGGCTTAGCATGCCCGAGCATAGATTGTGCAGTCTCTTTCTCTGTAAAAAATATCTCCCTCTCTAATATCAATAGTCCCCTTTTCAAATTGCTGAGCTCCCCCTCTATATTAGCATGGGCAGCACGAGATTGTGCCATCACTGTCTGCTCCTTTTTTTGGCTTTAAAACTTGCTTCCTTTATTTTCTCTTTTCCTGCCCCTATCCCAATTTGTGTATCTGTGGTTCAACGCTGTAAGAGCTGCATCAGAGGCAAGAGCTGCATTAGAGGCAGCAGTTGCAAGAGTTGCATCAGAGGCAGCAGCTCCTTCCCCGTTTGATGTTTCATTTTTCAAAATCTCTAGCCTCACTCTTCTGCCTTTCTTCTGCTATCACCAGAAACCTCATTTTGTCCTTTTGTTCTTGGCTTTGTTTGCTTGGCTGCTTGTGTGATTTTGCATGTTTGTCTCTTTCAATTGTGTTGAAGGTTTTTTTTTTTTTGGAAACTTTAAACAAAATAGGCCAAAGTAGCTAAAGGACCAGAACATATTTTCTATTAGGCTATACTTGATCTGGATTAGAAGTTAAAGAAATGAGTGTAATTAATAAATATTATTTTTATTTTATTTATTTATTTATTTTTTTAAGTTCTAAGGATCAGGACAAAATTGGGTGTTCACAGCCATCCTTTGCTGAAAGGAGTTGTAAACATACGGTAATCTCTCATTTGTTACAATTTCTACTAATGGCCTAGATGCTTCTATTAGTACTTTATTCAGACTATGGCATGCAATGGAGTTCTACATCAAGCACAACATTACTTTATAAACAAATTATTAACTCAATTTATCTGACAGACCTATAAAAGTACATTTAAAATCGAATTACATTATCTGTTGTCTTATTAATAACATTATGCAAAGGATCACTTGGAGGAGCATCATTTACACAAGGGAAGAAGGTGAAACTTCAACCTTTTTGTTGCTTCACTTGTTAACCAACCACCCAAAATGAAAAAACTTATGATTGCTTAATTAATGAAAGATCTAATGTACAGTACTAAAACGCATAACTACAATTTAAGTACACATGATTGGATAATAAATTTAATTTAAATTATTCTAACATTTTCCTTTACTAAATTTTGAGTTGAAGGCACTAGTTTACTACGCTTTCTTCTAGACGCAGTTGCACTTGCCATCTCCACACTCTGTAGTAAAACATTACAAAATATATATCGACTAAATCATTCATTTCAATCTACAGCTAAAGTAAAAAAAATTACCCATACATTATCCTTCTGATGTGATGTCTGATGGGAACCACTCTGCCTCATGCGATTATTTGGCAATGACTCATTATCCTGCAACAAATAGAATTTACTATGTCATATAAGCTGAGTCTGTATTTCAATATAAACTACAACTTGTGACTTAACATTACGTATTTCTTTGCTGTCAATATCATATTCTGAGCTTGAGCTCTCCTCCTTACTACTACTATATTTAGCCTCATTTCTAATCATCCTTGGGCACTTGGCAATATTGTGTCTAGATTTGTCGCAATATGAACACTTATACTTTCTCTTTCTCTAATTCTTTTTCTTTGATGGAGCACCTTTAGTCTTAACTATCATAGGATCACCAACCACCTTTTGATTACCCTCTTGGTTCCTATTAGGATAATTACGAGTCTCTAACTTCATAATAAGCTTTGATATTTCATCCCTCATCTTAGTAGAATCATCCAATTTCTTGTTGCAATGTGACAAACCTATTACAAATGGCAGACAATACACCAAAACACAACCTGAAAGCCTTTTCTGAATCAATGTCATCCACCTGAATGGACGGTGTATAATCACTCTTAGCAATCTTTGTCCACCGTTTCAAGATTAAGCTCCCCGAAAATGGAGTCCATGTGTTCATGCTTCATGGCGCAAAAAAATATGACCACAAGGAGGACCACGTGATTCAAAACCTCAATAATCGCACACAAACTTACCCTCTGCACGATTAGAAGTCACCTCAAACACGGTCATTGGGCTAGAAAATTTATTCATTTTGTACTTCACAGTGTTTCCATCCTCACTTTTGTTTAAAACAATTAACGCACCAGCCTAGTCTATCTCCCCTTTAACTTCTGCAAATATCTTTGTTGTGTAAATTTTTGAAGCTCCAAGCTCAATATTCTTAAGAGAAGTTGTCATCACACGCTCACCACCATACAATGACTTATAGTCCACCTCATGCTCATTATTTCTATAATCTTTTAAAACACGATCAAAATTGTGTAAAAAATCAACAAGGCTATTTTTATTGCGAACATATTGCTTGATGAAAGAGTTTATACCTTCACAATGAGAGGTTGTTCTTATGCGACCAAAAAATTCCTCCCGGAGATACGCAGTTATCCACATTCTCTTTTTCTTATAAGTCTTCTTGATCCACTTCTTAGCCTTCCTATTGGAAACATTATGTTTCTCAATCATTTTAGCCAAAAAAATCTTCAAACTCAGCCACAGTAAAATTAGAATACATTGCTCTGCTGAAACCCTCCAAGAATTCAACATTCTTTACATTCTCACATGCATTATTCTAGAGATACCATGAACAAAGTCTATGTTTTGCATTCAAAAAAGTAGCCTTGATAGCCTCTCTCATTGCATTGTCACCATCAGTCACAATTGCATTTGGATGTTTATTTAACATAGCTTCCAAAAGAGTTTCCAACACCCATTTATAAGTCTCAACTTTCTCATCATCAACCAATGCACATGCAAATATTGTTGTCTTCCCATGGTGATTCATCCCACAAAAAATTACCAATGACTTGTTGTACTTGTTCTTTTTGTAAGTCACATCAAAAGCTAAGACATCTCTGAAGCATTCAAAATCAACACGGCTAGGATCATCGCACAAAAACAAATGTTGCAGTCTACCATCACTTGTTGTCGTGAACTTTACAAACAATAACGGATCACTATCCGCCTTCGCTTGTAAATAACTTAGAGTAGCAAAGGCATCCCCATCTTGTATCTTAGCATACCGCTTCCTATCGAGGTAATTGTACACATCCTTCCTGCATAAACCCAAATTAGAATAACCACCTTTTTGACCAACCATTAAGCCCATTATGTGACATATTCTCACCCCGTACAAATGCAAGCTCTCCACTTGAGACTTATCTACATCTGTTATGTGACGATAAACTAGAATTAAGTGAACAAATGAAGATGACATAAGTTCATGGTTGTGACCCTTAACAAAGCTTCCCACTACCCATCTACATGTCTTGTAGTCAAAGTGTACTCGAAACTGGGCACGATAGTCAATTCTGGTCAATAGTTTATGCTCTCTTACTCTATCTACTCTAGTGAAGTGGTTCTTGTCCCTTAATCCCTCTCTGTTGCATACTAATTGATGCATAATGACATCGCCCTTGCAATTGCGACACACATTTTTCTTCTTAATTACAAATCCATGCAGCTTAGCATATGTACTATAACATTCAATAACTTCAATTTCACTGCCAAAATCTAGTTCATGAATATCATCCCCTGTTAACTCAGTAATTCTTTAATAAGTACCATCTACCTTTTTTCTCATGCCACCATTGTTTTCATGTCCAACAACATTGTCACTATCTTTGTCATTCTGTTCTCCACCTTTGTAGCCAACATTCCTGAGATCATTCTTAGAACCTCCATCACAATACTCATCGCTGGAACCTCCATCAAATTGCTGACCATCACATTCCTCATCGCTCAAATCTCCATCGGATTGGTGACCATCACACTCTTCATCACTTAAATGTCCATCACCTCCAATATCATCATTCAAATCATCACTGGACAAACCAACAGACCCGTCACCATCAGCAACAAACACATCTATATCCTCATTCAAATTCATAATTGATTCTTCACTATTGCTATTCATTTACATAAAAGTACACCCTTTTTTTAAATTTCAGCATCTTTTGCAGTTCAAAACGAAAATACCAAACAATATTTTACAAACCATGACATATATTAACATATAAACTACCATAAACCCTAAACATGTAAACTACCATAACTGAAGTTCTGACACTAAATTCAAATAAAGACTTGCTTCACATCACAACAATATACATTCCTAAGCTACCAACAAATTTTATAGCATAAACAAATAGGTTTGAGTCCAAAAAATATAATACATCTTGTGCAAAGTACAAGCTCAACAAGTCCCATGTAGCCACCAGAGAAATTGCAAATAAGATTGACCAAAAAAAAAACCATGGCACTGGCAATGATTTCACACCCATACATCTACTATTCAAACCCATACTACCTGTCAAATGTGCTAATGCCATCCATGACGTTTAGGTACCTTTCTTCTAAATGCCAAATAACATATTCAAATAATCAAATTTGACTGCAATTTTGTTTTGCTTAGCTATAAATCCGTAATAACTGATTATTTGCAAAGTTACGTGATATATCAACTTGAACAAACTTATCAAAGATAAGTGTAAATCAAAGGTGGACACATGTTGTGTTCTATGCAAGAGACCCATGAAATACATGCCTCACTTGCAAAGAGCAAATATTAACCATTCGATTCATACAAAGACTCTCTCTTAAGATAATAAATTATGAAAGTAAAACAAGATTTAAAAGGATAACTCTATTAATAGTATGAACTTTGAACTATTAGTCAGCAGTTAGCTTAATTAATCAGACAACTCTATAATCATGGGTGCTTAGGTAACCAAGCTCGTGATAAGAGTGAAAGGTCTAAGTCATTTTCGACTATGTCAACATAACATCAGTTAGTATTCTTAAACAAATACAACACTTAAACCTTTGGGTATCATAAGTTATCAGCATTGTGAGTTTATTATGTCGTTTCTTATAATATATCTCTACCACAAGTTGATTTTGCATGACACATATTGAGTAGAGGAGTTTGGAGGAACAAACAAGTGGAAGAAATTTAGCTGTTATGTGTTGTTAGAAAGTTTTTTTATTGAAGAGAATGGATGGAAGCTTGGTGGAAACTTATGATTACAAGCACACACATCAAATTAGGTGCAAATGGAAGTGATTTCTTTCTCAAATCTCCTAGTCTAATGTTTTCTTTCCTTCCTAAATATGTACAAAATGAATGGTTCTTATTATTCTAAATTATGTTGTACAACTTATTTATACAGGTACTTACAGTTGATATCAAAGTCAACATGTTTTTGAATCTGTATGCTATTAAAGATAGTAAAATAATGAGTTTCAGGAGTTGATATCGTGTATAAATTAGGATTCATCTTCTACATCTTAGTTGATTTAACCCCTTTTTTTCTGCCTTAAGGCCAAATTCCTCAAGTTGTCTTTCTTGTATAATTAGTGTCTTTTTTTGGACCTTCACTAGTCCTATTGCTATGCTGAGCCATGTTGCTTTTGGAGCTTCTATCATTCACTAACGACATAAAAATGCTAAACTCCCCATGTTTCTAACTTTAGGAATTTATTTGCATTTTGACATAGCCTCATCTTATATCCTATATAAATGGAATGTGTTGGTGCCAACTATGATCTATCATAGTTGTGGATCCTGACTTGTACATAACTTTAGAATACTTTTATTTAGAGGAGTAATGGGTGTGTAAACATAATTTTATTTGTTGGAAGGCTAAAGATAAATGTAGATTCATATTAAACTCTATGATTCAACTCCAAAATATGCACCACCACATGAAATTAATAAACCTTGAAATGAGAAAATCAGAAGTCCTTTTGTGTATGTGGGCAAACCCACATTAATGAAAAAGGCAAACATCCAATACCTAATATTCCTCCAAAAGAATAGGTGTCATCACCATGAGCTCACAACTCTCAGAGTACATCAAATTTGCCGAGCTTCAAGTCGTTAGGAGGCTATCAGGGTGTGCTTGGTAGAAATGAAAACAAAAAATAATGGAAGGGGTAGTAGGTTTGCATTGACATAATTCATGATTTCATACATTGATGACTTTCATCCTTTCCCCCTTCACTACTACCAACACACCATTACTGTATTGATCAGACAAAAGAACTTAAAAGGTTCAAAATTAGGACAGGGAAAGCTCGAGTTATACATACCAATTAGGGAATGAAATCTAACTCTACAAGCTCTTTAATAAAGCCCCACGCAATTTGAAGGAATGCCAAGAACATAATTGGCTCGATTATTACATGGAAATGAATTATTTTCAACACCTTCCACAATTCCTAAAAAGGCCTTTAAACATAACAAAGTGCATCCCTTTTCCCTAGAAATAGCTCTCATATTCTAAGAATTAGATGAAGACATATCATATTCTATAAATATGAACATCACCATGGCCGTCTCTATGAATATGCTAATAACAGGTACCTGCTTACTGCTCTTCATAAAAATACTTAAGGATCTTAAGCTTTCTATGTTCTTGTCAATTTTTTATTTTTTATTTTTCTCTTTGTTTCTAATTTTTAGTAAGTTAGAAATGTTTATGCTTCTTTTTGGGAACATTGAATTTAGTTTTTTGCTTATACAAAGATATCTTTTGAAGGAGTTGAGCACAAAGAACCAAATGATTCACTTGTCTTTCTTTCTTCTATTTCGGCAATTTCTTTCTATGAACCTTTATATTCATTCTATTCCCCTTTTAACTTCTGTTTATGATAATTTTCCTAGTTCTCAGTTTGGTGGGCATATACATATGGTGCAATAGTTAGATATAGAAGCACTATGGTTGTAACTTATAAATAGCGACAGGACAAGATTTGGGAAATTATGTAGACCTATGAGATTAGCCAACCTCTAACTCTCTCTTCATTGTTCTTAAACTTTGTGTTTCCTTTTTCCTCTTTCCCCTTCTATTATTATTCCCCTCCTCTTGATCTCTCTCTTACCCATCTATACTGCTAAGCTAAATAAAGACTGAAGCAAAAGTAGTCATGCTAGCCCAATCCTCCTAACTCCTTCACACTTCCATAATAATATGTCAGATACACATAAAAACCCATAACAATTTCAACAAAATTGTCAATGATTTAAATTGAAATAAATTGAAAAAAAGGAAGGGTTCTTCATGGTATGTAAAAGATTAAAGCTACTTTCTCTAAAGATTATGCAGATGGGGAAAACTATTCTAACCAATCACAACAAAAATTTGCCCAGCTTACCATTTGAAGCTGTAACTAATTCGAAACTCCACTGCAAGCCGTCGTTTGAAGCTCCACTGCTTAGATTGCCATTGGAAGCTTACTTTTCCATTATTCACCGATTGGGGGTTCTTCCACGAAATGGGCATTTAAGGCCAGGAGCTTTCTTCAACGAAATGAGGGTTCTTCCATGAAAAGTGCTCTAAAATGTTGTAGAGCCTTTGGCCGTGAGAGGGTCTTCCATGAAAAACTAGGCAACTACTACTCGTGGTAGGCATAGGATGTGGGGGTTCAATTTAGGGATCCTTCCAGAGGCAAGTGCACCGTGATTCAATTTGTGGCTCTTTCAATATTGGGGCTAGGCATGGCATTGAGGGTTTAATTTGGGGGTTCAATTTAGGGATCTTTCCGGAGGCAAATGCGCTCTAGAGGCAAGTGTGCCGTGATCGAAACTCCACTGCAAGTTGTCATTAACTCCACTGTTAGTCGTCGTTCTAAGCACCATCGCTTAGCTTGCCATTCAAACCTCACTCTTGAGCATATTGCTTTCAATTCCTAATTGTCACTCCAAGCTTAGTCCAAACATTTTTGGGGTTTTAGGGTTAGGATTCGAATCTCAGGAGTTTGGGGGAAAACCAAGCTTCCACGACGAAATGAATGTGTTCTTCCACAATTGGGGTTCGTAGCTCTCTTTCAAGGATTAATGCTGAGCTTCTTTCAATTTGGGGGTTTAGGGATTTTGATTTATGAGATTTAGGCAGATAGTGAGAGGGCATACCACGAATATGAGATTTATTTTTAAATTATAATTGCTTAAGGAGTATTATATTTTGTTTTTATAAATTTGCAAAGTAGTCCTTAAGGAGAGTATAGAAAAAAAAATTACAAAATACCCCTCTTACATGGATCAATGAGTTGGACTTACTTGCTTACATGTTAAAATACTATTAGAAAATTATAGGATGCCATTGGTGGCATACAATTTTTAGTTGCACCAGAGCAACCAACAATAAAATTAAAGAAAAAAATGATTATTTATTTAACGAAAATCTTTAGCCGATAAAAAATGCCTCTTAATATTGTAAAACCAAATTGGCTTCCAAAGCAAAGCTAGAAGCATTTGGTTGTTCGTATTGACCAATCTTTGCAAACTTTTCCATATCGTTTAGATTTCTTTCCTTGCTTCTTCTTGACAACGTCATCAATGTACATTATACCTTTGCCTTTGTAAACCTCAGGAGGCTTACAATTGCGCATGATAGCAGTGTAACACCTCGATTTTTCTTTCTTTCTTTGTTATATGTGTTTTTCTAATTTTTGTGAATTATTTAATTTATTTTGATTATTTTATTATTATTTTTGGACTGTATATATGTTTGAGGCAGGTTCAAAAAATTTTGGACTTTTAATGCGGGGCTAGGGGAGCTTACTAAACCCAAAATCGGAAATAGTTTTCAAAAATTTTCTTTATCTAAGTTTTTGTTACATTCTATTATCCATTGGATAATGTTATTATTCATTGGACAATAAGTAGCAATATCTTTTGTCCATTGGATAATAACTTCCGGTAAAGATTTAGATGGATGATTCTAGACATAAGCCTAGTCATCTTCTCTAGATGCTTCTCTTTGTGATTCACCTTGGTTGAACTAATTAGAACAAGTCAACAAAAATGGCTATGCGTGACTCATGGTGTGACTCACTATGATGCACCAATGGATGGTAAGCTTGGAGGAGAAGTCTTGATCTCCACCCTTAATGAGGTTCACGGCTAAGATCTCTTGGAGGAGCTTGAGTGATCAATTTGGTTACTTCTTTCTCTTAAGCTTATCTTGTTTAGTTTTCAAGAAGCAAATATCAAAATCTATCACAAACTCTATCATTTTTTCTCTCCATTGAACCTCATGGCCACCCCTCCCTAAACACCTTTCAACTTTGTTTCATCCAAACTAAATACATATCTTGAATCCAAACACCATTTCAAGATACTTTCTAGTTGGGAGTTTTTCCAAAATCATCCATCTTCAATCTCTTTCTTCAAGCTCAAAGTTTGAAGGTTCTTAGGTGAAGTTTTGATCTTCACTTCTAAATTCATTTCAAAGTTCTAAACCATGATTTTGATCCATGGTTATCTTATCTCTAGCCTTAGATCTTAATATTTGTGTGTTTGATTTGTTTTTAAGGAGCTTTTGGTGGTAGGAGTTCTCTAAGGAGGCAACTAAGGAGCTCTTGCAGCATCACCTTAAGGTAAGAGGGAGATTAACCTCATCAACCAATTATGGTGGTGAAGAACGAAATATTTGTGTTTGTGAGTAAAAAATCCATGTGAGAATTTATTTACTCAATTGTGTGATTATTGGTTATGCTTGTTTGATTATGTATAATTATATGATATTGATTGTATGCATAAAATTACCATGGTTGCTTATTGATTGTGTGTGATTTTATTGCTTTGATATCATGCATGAACTTGATATAGTAGAATTGTGATGACTAGGTATGTTGTATGCTATAAATTGTGCTAGAAAAGAAAAGAATTTTGGTCCTAATGACCCTAGAGGCTCGCGACCTTCATGTCCTCCAAAGGAGAATCCAATGCAAAAATGGTTTATTAAATGTTAACCTAGAGGATTTAGTGATAAGAAATTTAATTAAGAGTTTACAAAATAAAAATGAAAATGAACAAATTTTATTATTATTTAAAAAGGTAATTTTCGGCCATGGTATTTGATAATAGGATGGAGAAGTATTTTGGAGACTTAAAGTATTTCATTTAAAGATGATTTTTAATAATTTAAATGGAAAAGGGATTTTATTTAAAATTATAATAATGCAAATTTTAGGGGTACATAGTAGAAAATATTACTTAGAAGAATTTTAGTGAGAAAAGTTGGAAGAAGAATATGAACAAAGTTTTTATTATTTGAAAAGAATTGATTGTTGGCCATAAGAATGGAAATGGGTTGGAAAGATGGTTTGAAATTCAAGGTATTATCTTTAAGAGAATTTTTAGCCAAGGAAATAGAAAAAATATTTTGGAAAGGTTTGATTAAATCAAAATAAATGTAATTTTTATGAAATATGTCAGAAAATATTATTTAGAGGAGGTTTAGTAATAAATGATGGAATTAAAGCCCAATTTTTATATTAAATGAAAGAAGTTTTAAATTGAGTTTAGAATATTAAGAAAATATTTTACGCGATTGAAAATATGTAGAAAAACCTTTATGCGATTTAAAAATGATGATTTTTAGCTACTCGATTAAGAAAGCATTTTAAAATCTTTATGCGATTTAAAAATATAACAAAAGTGTTACACGATTGTGAAAATGCGATAAAAGTGCTACGCGATTGAGGAAAACAGTGGAATGTTGTCGAGCCGACGTACTGGACCCAGAGACGTCAATGGACGGTTTAGCCAATGGTGGCTTGTTTTTGTGAAAAGATCATGTTGTTAATAATTGTTGAATTATTGATGTCATTTGATCATGCATTGTGAAAGTTGTTGCCTAGGAGATGAATTACACCTTAGTGCGGGTGCAAATTGTGTGTGGTGATGGTTTATAAATGATCTTGGGGGTGTCGAGGTGCGATAATTCCACAGGTGGCTAGTTGAATAGCGCTACTATGCCATGGTTTCTGGTGCAAACACACCGATGATCTCGACGAGACACTGCTCTATTCATGATCTGACATAGAATGTCTTGTATAAAGCCATGTTACGCATATTGAAAATATTATAGCACTTGATTTGAGGCTGACGAGATACAAATATATCTTCTGGATCATTCTCTCTGATGGTGTGTTAGCTCTATGGAGTAGGGGTCAATTCATTATGCATAAGCATGGTCAGTATACATATTGTTGTGGTATGGTTAGTATTCATGTTTTTGTGATATACATTGCTGAAATATCTATTAATTGATAACATGATTATATCTGTTGTTCTGTGATATTATTGTATATGAATGGCATTATTGTCATTATCATTTTTTTGCTGCCATGCTGATATTGATGTAAGGGATCTCACCTCTTTATGTTATTGTTTTGCTTATTCTGTGTTATATTATTGTTCTAAGAAAACTGCGATGGCGGCAAGGCAAGATCTACGAGGTTTTGTTAGGCTACAGTTTCATGGGGACGTCGAAGCATGGAACGTCCATTGGGACACGAGACGCATTTAGTATGTTAGAGATATTACTCTATCGATGAGCAGGACCCGACATGGGATTACTACTTTTCCCTTGAAGAGTATAAGCTTGAGCTTGTTTAGGTTTTGTCATATTAGTTCTGTTTATGTCTTTTTGGTATATAAGTTTTATGTTTCCAGTAAACTATGTTCATATATGTAGTAAGTATTATTCAGTTCTTATATCTCGTGTTTCTATAATTTGGTAAGTTTATATTACCCGTGAAAAAGAAATTTTGAAACTCGTATTTTATAATATTAAATTAATTATAACGGGTTTTAGTTTTAGAATTTTTAATCCGAAATGTAAAACTCGAAGGAGGGTGTTACAAGCAGCAAACTGGTGCACCCTTTGCTTGTCTATTCCAGTGCAACAAACCACGTTGTTTTTGAAGTAGAAAACATGAACAACAGGTGGTACAGTCAATTCAACCTCATGACTATATCCCAATTTGAGATACAAGAGGTGCCCTTGAGCTTCAGCTCTGGCTTTGAATCCAACACCCACAATCTTCATAAAACGAAAAAAAAGTGGCTTCCATTTATGACACACAAATTTATCTCCCAAAATTTTTACAGAACAAAGTATTTTACAAAGTCAGGAGAAAGCAAATTAAAAAGAAGATAAAGATAAAAGAAAGGCACTATGTATTATTTTAAAGAACATGACATATTTATTGTTCACACCAAATATAATTTAGACTATAGGGGCCTAAGACATAGGAAAATTATTAATATTAAAACACATTACACAACATGACATACTCAAGCCCTAATCAAAATTGACAAGCAAAGTGACACTTAATTGATGTGGTGTATACTATATAAGATAGGAATAAAGATGAATGCTTTGTATAGATCCTCAAGCATTGTTATTTGTTGTTGTATTGTACAATGCAAACAAACATTTTTCATCCTTGTCAAGGGAGATAACCTTTTCAGAGTTTCTCAACTTCATGAAACTTAAAAGAGTTCAAGTTTATCTTTATTTTTATTTTGACCTCTAGCAGTTGCTTCTTTGGAATCTCTCAGTGAAATTGGCGTGCCCATTTAATTTCCCCTTTTTCCAAAGTTTCCTTTTTCATTACTGAGGTCTTTATTTTCAAGTAAAGAGGAAAAAATGCATGTAGACAATATGAAGGTTAAAAAGTTTTATCTATGCAAAAAGAAGAAGGTAAGAGAACAATAAACAGTAAAAGTTGCAGCAATAAGCACCTAAATCATGTAAAGATAAAGTTCCTCCATAAATTAACACTTAAGACCACAAAGTATTCGCAATAAGTTAATATGCAAGATGCTAAAACTTTTAGGAATCCCTGGTGACTAATAACCACTCATAAAAAGGAGTAAGCAAGTTAATCTAGGTTTAGGTTTAAGTTACTAAAAATTAATAAAAACAGAGATGCAAATATTTAAAGGTGTTGATGAGTAGTTATCAATCAAAAATGGAATAAGCAAGTTAGTCCATGTTTCGATGTGATATTTTGAGGATTTGATTTAGTAGCTGTAATTTGTAAAATTGAGAAACTGAAGTTCCAAGACTAAACAGAAGTATAGAACCTATGTCACACACACCACAAAGCAGATAAAACAAACAAACAAAAGTACAATCGATTTCCAAGTTCAAACTGGAACAATAGATTCAAGTCAGATCACAAGTAAAAATGTCCACAGAATGAAAGTGCCTGAATTCAAAATTTACATTTTATAGGGTTTGGAAACACTACAAAAAGAAAATAATGGTTCCGCGTGAGATCAGAGGTTTAGGGTTTTGAAACACTATTGAATTTGAAGTGCAACAAGAATCCATAAACGATGAACAAGTGAAAAGCACGAAAACAAATATTGAAGAGTGAAGATGAACAACAAAACTTGAGGTTGAGGACTTGCCTTTGTAAATTGCAAAGACAAAGTGAGTTACGTGGAAGTCCCTGAAATAGAGAAGGCTTCGTCCGTCACTGTATCACCATTTCACCCACCATTAACGGCTGGCTATCAGAACTAAATCACAACAAAATAATTTGCTCAGCTTACCGTTTGAAGCTGCAAGCAGTTAGAAACTTCACTACAAGCCATCGTTAACTCCACTGCTAGTTGTCGTTTGAAGCTCCACCGCTCAACTTGCTGTTCGAACCTTGCTCTTGTGTGTCTTGTTTTCAATTCCTAATTGTCGTTCCAAGCTCAGTCCAAACATTCAACAAAGTGAGTAGATTTTGGGGGTTTAGGGTTGGGATTCGAAACTCAGGAGTTTAGAGGAAGACCGAGCTTCCATGATGAAGTGAATGTGTTCTTCCACGATTGGGGTTCATAGATCTCTTTTAAGGATTAATGCTGAGCTTCTTTCGATTTGGGAGTTTAGGGATTTTGATTTATGAGATTTATGGCAAATAGTGATAGGACATATTAGGAACATCACATTTATTTTTAAATTATAATTGTAATAAAGGGTATTATATTTTGGTTTTACAAATTTACAAAGTAGTCCTTAAGGAGAGTATAGTAAAAAAAATTGAAAAATACCCCTCTTACATGGAATGACGAGTTGGACTTACTTGCTTACATGTTAAAATACTATTGGAAGATTATATGATGCCACTGGTGGCAAATAGTTTTTTGTTGCACCAGAGCAACCACCTTGCATTTTATAATAATATATTGTAGGGTTGGCGTTTGCTTACGAATTTCTCAACAGTTTCATATTGTTGGCATATGCTGTTATGGATTGTCTCATGGTGACAGCAACATCGCTATTCGGGATGTCAGGGTTGTCAATGGGGCTGGGCTTAGGGCTAGGGCTTTAATAGGTCTAAGTTATGAGTATCTATTTGTGATTCTTACATATATGAAAAATAATTATGAATATTTATAGATAATTAATAATATAAAATAAAATATTAAAATTTATAAAAAATATAAATAAAATTAACTTTAACATTACATATTATAATGTTATTTAATAATTTAAATTTTTATAAAATTAAAATAATATTATAAATAGTAAACTAAATTTAATAATATTTTATAATAATCAATCTACATAAATAAATATTATATAAATAATATATATTTTGTAATAAATATTATTATTATAGACTCATTCAATAAAAAATTTATTATAATATAATAATATATATTTATTTCATCTAAAAAAATTATAATATATGATATATATTAAATAAAAAAATATTTCACAAATTTATGAATATCTACCAAGTGAATACTACAATTTTTACTCTTATCTCTATTTATTAAATAGATATCTATTTTCTGCCTCATTAATAATAATTCTTGTAAATTTTTATAGATATGAATAATTTTACCATCGCTTATTGCAATTACAAAAAGATTAGAAAAAAGTTAACTTTTTGACTGTTTTGCCCTAAGTGACAACTATTTATCAAATTGCTACTATTTTCAAACTATTTATCAGAATGTCACACTTTTGACCAAGTCAGAATTTTTTATTATTTAATGTTCCACGTAGATAGTGCCAAAGGAGGGGACGTTACCTATAGGATAATGCTAAAACACGTGGTGTAACAGAGGTGATAACACCCACAAGGGTGGCGTTATCCACGTGGTAATGCTATGCGTGATAGCTTTACCACGTGGATAACGTCACGCGTGTTGGCGTTATCATCCTGTTACGCCACGCATTTTGGCATTATCCATTACACACCCTATTTAACCACCTCTCATCTCCTCCTTCCGGCCAAGTTTTTCATTTCTCAAATTTTCACCTTCTCTCTAGACTTTTTCTCTCACTAAATTCACTCCAAAACCCTCCTTTGGCTGTACCTTGTGACCCTGACCCTCTAATTACAATCATCAGCATATCTGGGACACCTAACAGTTAGCCTCTGTGTATTAGAATTCTCAACCTTGTAGTTCTGATGCCTACTAATGAAATAATGCTTTAGGGCCACCTTGACAACATCTTTAGAAGGAAATTGCAACCCAATATATAATTCTTCCTCTGACATCCAAATACCACGAGAGTCTAATTCAGGAAGATCATTAGGTGTACTCAACACATCCCAATTGATTTCAAACAACTGAGGGCATGGAGGCACGAATATACATTCAGGAGCAATTGCCAAAGGAAGGACTTGTTGTTGTATATTTACTTTAGGGCTAGATTGATCTTCTTCTAAGTGGAGGGACTTGTTGTATATCATATTGATCTTCTTCTTCAGTTGACTTCTTGTATATTTACCCTAAGTCAGTAACTGAATCTTCACTCTCAGACATATGTCCTTTATCATCACTTATGTCAGATAATGCATATGCCATAAGTGGGTTATCAGTTTCAAAGTTCAACCTAAATGATCTCCCTTTAGGCATTGCAGATGTACCAACCTCTTGAGATTGTACTATGACAGCAGCGTGTGCCATAGAGAATTGAGTGTTGATAGGGTTCGATGATTTAGCAATATTTAACTCAATTTCAGAAGGAGCTCCAACATGCTCATTGTGCTCACTCGTGTCTATCTCGACATATAACTCCATGCAAGTTAAGTTCGGATGCTGATCAAAGCAATCTATCATGCAAGCAACATCTTCATCATCTTCTAATAGAAGAGCTATCCATCTCAATACATTACTCCATTGTGGAATCTATACACAACAGTGGACACAACTTGATTTTCTTGGAGCCTTAATTTTAAACGAATTCTCCTTTTCAGAACCTCAAAAGTCGTATCCTGTTGAATCACAATAGACTTAGGACGAGGAACTTTATACATTAGACCCTCTTCACATTCATACATTCTCTCATTATAGTAAATGAGAACAACAAGGTGTTTTGCTATCTTAAACTTCTGAATAATAACAATACAACAAGTATGAAATCAATCAACACATGTGTCAACTGAAACAAAATTGCTACCCATAATGATGAATTCACACTATTAATTTTCATAAGAGATTTTCTTAATGAGCTACTAATTTCAATTTCGATAAACTCACAATTTTAATCAATTCAAAACAACAACAAAATTACATAATCACCATATGTGTCAAGTAAAAAAATTGTCATTACCCTATTAATACAATACTAGTGATCTAGAAAATTTATACAATACACAATTAATATAAAAACCCTAAAAAAAATAAGCAACAATTCTAACAACAAAAATATTCAACAATAATAATAATAACAAAGATAATCTAACAATGAAAAAAAAAATACTTACATATATAATGATCCAAATGTTTTTGCCACAAGCTACATCCAAAGGAAGGTTTCGAAGAGAATTTAGTGAGAGAAAAAGTCTAGAGAAAAAGTGAAAATTTGAGAAATAAAAAACTTGACCTGAGGGAAGAGAGGAGAGGAGCTTAAATAGGGTGCATAATGGATAACATCAAAATGCGTGGCGTAATAGAGGTGATAACGCCAACACGCGTGGCATTATTCACGTGATAAAGCCATCACGTGTGGCGTTACCATGTGGATAACGCTACCCTTGTTGGCATTATCACCTCTATTACACCATATGTTTTGACATTATCTTGCAAGTAGCACCACCTCTTTTGGTGTTATTTATATGAAATGTTAAATAATTAAAAAATTTAACATAAGCAAAAGTATAACATTATGATAAATAATTTAAAAATAATAATAATTTGATAAATAATTTTATCATTAAAAACAAAACGGTGAAAAAACTGAAAAAAGTTATTGACCATATCCTATTTGAGGTTTCCTGCACATAGATCTAGATAAGGTATCTCTCTATGCCTTCTCCCAGCAAGCTTCAGATAATTAACACGTCCTATCGCTGAGCCCTGCCCCTGCACCCTTCTCTCTCTGCTTAGCTTTAGCTACGTGGTCATTTTATTTTTGTTTGTTTGTTTGTTACATTTAGCTACTTACTCTTTCTTGGTAGATTCCAATTAATATGCGTTGAGAATTTTTATAATATTTTGATGGGACTGTTATTCAAAATAAATTATTAAGTATTTATTAAATATTAAATTTATAATAAATATTTAAAAATAATTAATAATTAATAAAATAAATAATAATTCTTCTTCAATATTAAAATTTATAAAAATGAATATAATAAAAATTTTATAAAAATATTAGTAATATATTTTTTAAATATTTTTTATTATTGTGAACACTCAATTTTATCCGAATTATTAAAAATTTTTAAACTTAGAATAAAAAAATAAAAAAAGGCTAGAAAAAAAAAAAAAAATGAAAATAATATATATATATATATATATATATATATATATATATATATATATATATATATATATATATACACTAAGAAGTGTTCCTTTTTCTTTTGGCTCATTTTCTTAATTTTTGACCTAAATCAAGCCCAACCCAATAGGAAAAATGTTCAAGTCCATTTAATTACCTTGATCCATTTGTCTTGAGTTTCTAATGTTAAAAAAAAAAAAAAGGAAGCTAACGTTGCAAGGTTCAACCAATGAGCCAAAGGAACAAAGCCAAAAAAAAAAGACAAAACAAGTTTTTTTTTGTGATGGTAGGAAAAAAGAAAAAAGTGTGCTACTAGAGGGTTTCAAAGATAAAGCATCAAAGAGGCAAAGGAGTAGCTGCCTCCTAAGTAGCACAGGCTACAGCTCCTCTGCAACAATGGTGAAGTCAAAGCTGTGAAAAAAGAGCCAAAAGAGATGACACACAAAGAAGGAAAATGTATAGGAAGTAAGAAAAAGGAAGAAAGCTTGAAAGTTAAAAATGGAGGGGAAAAGGACCTTACAATCTGGTCTCTAGAACTGCGCGCCACCAACCCAGTCGCTCGCCGCCTAATCGAGCCCGTCGGAACCTCCCCGCTCCACCTATGAACCATGCCATCGAACCCCGAACCTGTGAAGAATCAACACCGCTGTTTGTGCCAAGATTCGGTCAGCTGCACCACGCCCAGTAACTCGTCGAGCCCAAATCAGAACCCATCCACGATGACAATTGAGCACCCGCGAACTGTGTGCCGTCCTCATTGCCCAAACCTAATCCACGACGAACCACCGTTGAACCCCAAGCCTGACGCCGTCATCTGTCCCGCACGAGTCGGACCTGACATACATGCATTTGATCCATGAGCCGCGCCACCCGCGAATTGTGTCTTGACCATCGCCTGAATCACTGCTCGAACCAAACCCAACCGAACTACTGGCAATAGCCGCTCTCCACGTCGAACTAGCCATTTCGTCGAATCCCTTACTTGCAACCATTTCAAACAGAAACTCCTTTCTTTTCTTTCTTTTTCGTAAGCTTCTATTTTTTATTTTCTAAGTTTTGTTAGTTTTTTTCTTTTTTTTGGAGAAATGGTTTAGATTAATGGGCTTATTGGGCTGAAAAAGTAGAAAAAAATATAAAAATGAAATTTTTAAAAGGATAAAAATAGAAAAGGATAAAAAAATAAAATAATTAAATCTTATTAAGAAGAATAAAATAGGATTAACTAAGTTGTGATAGCTCGTTAATCTTATATTTTAGAATTATCTAAGTTGTGATAACTTGATAATTCAAATTTTTCTTTAAAAAAAATCAAAATCAAAATCAAATAAATTAAAAAAAAAAGCACAAATCCTTTCAAGAATTAAAAGTAACCAATCCACAATTATTTTTTTTACAGAACTACGTAACTTTGAGTTCCTCATTGCATCAAAGGATACATAGGAGCGGGACTCCTATTCCATCAAGGCAAAATTAAATTTTCACAAATTACTTTATGTTTTTTTTAATTTATCTTTTTAAAAAGGGTTACAACAAGCATTTTTTTTAGATTATCAAATTAGTGCACAATGATCTTAGGGTAACCGTTTTAGGATGGATGTATTAGGGGTGCTGTGGAGTTAAGTCTCTACTCTTATACATATTCAAACTCCCGAATTTGAATCTTTAAATGTAAACCATTTTTTTAGATTTTCCATTTTTTCCTAATAAAAATAAAATTGGCGGCGACCGCAATCTCGGTCGTGACAGATGGCGACTCCGTTGAGGACACTTGAGAGTTAAGCTCATATAAGTTAGTTGTGCAAAATTTTGTGATCTTTGTATATTTGTTTTACCTTTTTTTTGTTTTTTTTCTAACCTTTAATTGTTTTTTATTTTTTTATAGTGTTAATTATTTTATTATGCAAACCTTAGGATAGAGACTTTCTTTTGGACTTTTGTTTTGCATTTGTTTTTGTTTTGTAGGATGTGGGTAGTTCTTAAGATTATGAAGGTTTATATGCTTTCTACACCCACCGCACATATACGTTTTATCACACACATATAAGTGAATCCCTATACCTGGGTTTGAGTGAAACCTAAGTTAGGTAGAAGTTGCGTAGTTGTAGCCATTTTAGATGTACATCCTGTTTGGTTATTGCGAAAACCTGATCTAGAGTGTGCCTTTTTTCACGAATGTCCCATACCTAATGGTTTATCCACTGTTTTGTGGTCAATATTCTGAAATAAGACTTAGCTCTAGAGGCCTTTAGAATAGTTGAACCACCTAATGAAAGTTCTCACGAATCAGAAAGACCTGTAGATCCTTAGAATATGAATCCCCAAGTTTAAAGTAATCCCATTAGGACACGAAAGGAGCATATTTCTTCTTTATCTATCCTTTCTTCATGTCATTCAGTCTTGTTTTTCTTTATAGAAAAAAGAAGAAAAAGATATATCACCTTGCATTTTCATTCCTAGCATTCTTAAAATAAAAAATTAAAAAAAATACATCATCTCGTGATTTTCATGACATTCTTAGCATTCTTAAAAAAAAATACATCATTTAGCAATTTTCATGACATTCCTAGTATTCTTAAAAAAACCAAAAAAATATATAATCTCACAATTTTCATAACATTCCTAGCATTCTTTAAAAAAAACAAAAAAAAAAACATCATCTTGCAATTTTCATGACATTCCTAGCATTCTTTAAAAAAAAAATACAACATCTCACAATTTTCATGATATTCCTAGCATTCTTAAAAAAGCAATACATCTTCTTGCATTTTTATGGCATTCCTAGCATTCTAAAAAAAAGGAAAATGTTTTCATTACAAAGTTTATTCATTTCATCTTATGCATCTCATGTGTCTTATGCATTTCATCTCATTCTTTGTTTAATGTTATTTTGTTTTGATAAATCAAACTGGTTTAGGAACCATTGCGCGACGTAGGAAAGAAGATACCAACCAAACTCAAGTTCATAACACAAGGGCTCGAGCAAGGCTTGTAGCTATGACAGCTAAGAATGAAGGCAGAAACCTGAGTATGGAAGTTGATGAGGTGAAAAGGAGGACGGATGAAATGACAGAATCTCAAAGAAGAATAGAGGAAATGTTGTCGGTCATGAGGGAGACCCTCACCTTGATTGGGGCAGTCAGGGTATAGGAGTGACTAGGGCACATTCATACCCGCCAATTATCATTTCCAAGAGGACGAATCCTAGGGTCACGACTGAGAAGCCTTTTATGGGAGGAACCTCGAATACTGCACCACTAGTGATTCCTATTAGAGAAGGGTATCGTTCATCAGAGGATACTCGAAAAGAGGTTCAAGGTAATGCTGAATTTGTAACGCCTCTTTTTGGGAGGGAACGTCACATTACAAATTACGATGCGGAAAATAAAAATATAAATTAAGACCCGGTTCATTATATTAATATTTAAAACTTATTTGATTATAGTTGTATAAATAAAATGGTGACTAATTTTTTTTGTTATAATTAATAAAATATAGTGACGAAACATAATCACAAGAAAGAGTAAGATAAAAGTAAAACATACATTCGAATAGCATACATAAATATAAATATTTCATCATATTAAACTTGTTTGGTTACAAAGTCTGATATACAAAAACAAAACTATGCATGCCCAAAATATTTTACATGTACAGCCCATCAAAAAGGTAAATCATCAGGCCCCAAAATGAACATAGATAGCCATCAGTAGCTAACGGTAGTATCAGTCCCTATGAAGAAAGAGAAAGAACCATGTCAGGGTCCTCCTCAGGGTCTTCCTCATTGGAGGAAACCCTCATTGGAGCCACCGAATTACAGGCTGGGGCTCGGGAAGTGGAGAGGAATGAATCCTCCTGTGGAGTGTAGTAACGTTCACCCCACATGTCCCTAATGGGCATGTAAAATTCTAAATGCAACCTAACACTGCAGGAGAAGATAAGCGGGTCATAGCGCCCCCAAGCCAATGACACGGACACGTCTCCCATGTAGACACAGCGATCCGAGCTGAAGTTAACATGCCAACAGTCTAGACCTCCAAGGAATGTCAGACGCACATATCCCAAAAATCCTCGTGGACGTGTCGCCATGATCAAAAGCAGTGCTAGTCGAAGTCAGGCCAGAAACCCAGAAACTCGTGGACTTCACCCTCTTCGCCGACATCTTCAATAGAATACAAATATAGACAGAAATAATAGAAATACAGGAAAGAGGTAAGACATCCTACCATCATTACTAATTATGGCAGTAAGAAACAAAACGGCGCGAAGCGCCCATATAGCAGTTCAAATGTAATAATAATAAGCATTAAATAGCAGCGATAAATAATTAAGTAGTTCCAGGTAGTTATACAGTAATAATGCAACAATTCCAATTATAATAAGAATTACGTGCCAGAAAATATGTCGACTCACTATGCACATGCATACGATATTAGAATCCTACTCCATGGAGCTAGACACAAACAGACGAAGAAAAAGATTAGGAGGCATGTCTGCAACTCGGCTGCCGCCTCCAAAGTGCTATAACTTATCAGTTTATCCACGTGCACATCAAGGCGTTGTACAGACATTCTACACTAGATCGTGATATAGGACAGTGTCTCAGTCCGGATCGTCGGTGCGTTTGCATCGGTCTACCCCACGAACAGAAGAGCTACCAACTGTCCATTGCGAGGTACCCGCACCTCGACGCCCCCAAGGTCAACAGTATGACCTACACTAGTCTACTCGCACCCGCACTAAGGTGTGTTCAATCTCCTAGGCAACATGGCCTTAACAACAGTCCATCGGACTTTCACAATGCATGATGACTCAATGCATATTCATGTACGTTTATCATTGCATACTTTTCTACAATATGCCTCAATTGGTCAAAATAAGCATCAACACATCATTGGTCCCTCTTATGGACCCACAATATCATATTATCAAAATCTAAATGAAATAATAAACTTTCAAGGTTTATTATGAATTCTCACTTTAATGTAGCATTTCTTACAAAGTTCGTCTCTAAAGGAATTCTCTTGATTAATTAAGTTCTTTATTGTAAATTTATTCACGCTCACTTAGAAAATTATTCTAAGGATCTCCAAGTCTCACACTCTCTTGTTCTTTCTTTAATTAAAATTACCCTAAGTTTTATGATAAAATTTCATTCTTAGTCCTTTCCATTTTATGAATCCCTAATTGGTTTCTAATAATCCAATTACCAATTTTTCCACCATATTACCAATAAATTAATCACTTGGTTATTTAAGTTCCAAGATTACCTAAAGTTACATAATTAAGTCCTAAATGGTCCTAGAGGCTGTGGCCTCTCTATGGGATTAGGTACCCAAATTTTTCATCATCACATTACTTATCATACATTGGTTAATCATTTTTCCACCTTGATACAAAATTTTAATCATGGATACCCTAATCTAGGGTTATGGCCGTAAGCTATATTGAAGGGGGTAAGGAACCATTGCCTCCATTTCATGCTTCCAATCAATCCAAACCAATCAAGATCAATTTATACATACATTTAATCAAACTAATCATACATGACAAAATCAATACATAATCATTAAAATCACACATTATAAAGAGTGACCCTAACAAGGGTTTCTCACAACCAACAAGCAATACAAGTCTCCTACTATCAATAGAGGTTGAAGGGGATAATCTTCCTCTTACTTAGGGGAGAAAACAAGCAATGAAACTCCCTTGAAGCTCCAAGTGAAATTCGGATTCACTTTACCACAAACCCTAGAAATTTTAACTTCATCAAATCAACACTAAGGCTTGAAAAAGAATGGATCCATGGTCATGGTGAAGGCCATGAAAATGAAAATGAAGAAGAAAAGATAAGAGATCATGAATCTTACCCTAAAGCCTCAAACTTGAAGCTTGAAGAAGATGATGAAGATGGAAGCTTTTCAAGAAATCTTTAACTAGAAAGGTGTTTAGAATGTAGTGGAGATTAAGAAAATGGGGTTGCTTGAAATTTTTGTGATGGTGGAGGGCAAGAAGGAGGGCTGGCTGTGTGGGTTGGTGTAGAGAGAAGGAGGAGAAAATGAAAGGAAGATGAAGGTAGAGACAGAAGTTGATAGTAAAGTGAAATGAGCTTTTAGGGTTTTTGAAATTAGAATAAATTAGTTAATTAAATAAAGCACAATTTTTGGCTCCAAAAGGGAGCAAGCTGCCGTGTGGGAGGGAGGAGAGAGAGGGAGTGTTTAGCTTCTTTGAGAAGCTTGGGAGCTTTTCCAATAAAGAAGGATTTGATTAGACATAAAGTGGATTACATTTGGATAAGATAATTAGGTGATAAAGTAATTAAAATAATAAGGTAATTAGGATTTTACTACAAGTTATTACCCAATGGATAATTGTTACAGTGAACAAAGCCAGTATTAATTATCCAACGGATAACAGAGCATATCGCAAAATTTTAATTAACGGTACGTACAGAGATTTTATTTATAAGATAAAATCTTGAAAAATATAAATCTCGTAAACTGTGCCTGACCTCGGGTTTAGTAAGATCCCCCGTCGACGTTTTCATAGTTCAAAGTTTACCAGCCTCTGGGAAAATATTTTGCTTTCCCAGCTCTGCTCAACGCGTATGCAAAACGAAGAATATAATAAAATATTTGACGTTTCCAGAAAAATCCACAAAAATTCTCAAAAATCAAAAATATTAGAAAATAACTATTCATCACGAAACAAATAATTTCTGGGGTGTTTCACTGACTCTGCTCAGTGTGCATGCAAAACGAGGAATATATTAAAATATTTGACATTTCTGAAAAATTCCAGAAAAAATTCCCAAAAATCATAAATATTATAAAATGATTATTTATGATGAAACAAATAATATTCGGGGTGTTATAGAATTCACATGGGAACAATCACAAGTGTCCATCCTAGTGTCAACAGGATTTCCAGATGGAAGTGTTCATGCGACAATTCAAAAGGATAAGATGGAAGAAGAATGGATGGAAAGGATGGAAGAACAAATCAAAGCAATCAAGAGTTCTAGCACCTACGGTCCCCTTGGGATAGAAGAGTTGTGCCATACTACCAACATTGTCATCTCCAAGGACTTTAATGTTCCAGGATTCGACAAATATGATGGGAGTACTAACTTTTTTTTCCATCTGAAGACATACATTACCAAAATATCAATTTGGTCAAAGGACTAGAAGTTTCTTGTCAGCTTCTTTCACGAAAGTTTGACGGGGCCCGCTTTGGAATGATGTATCCAACATGACCTTTTCAAAATCTCTTCTTGGGATGACTGGGCAAACTTGTTTATGGAACAGTATCGAATCAACCTTAATATAGCCTCAACTCGGGAACAGTTAGGAACACTGCAAAAGAAAAATGAAGAAACCTTTAAGCAATATGCCCAGAGGTGGAGAGCTCTTGCAGCACAAGTCCAGCCACCATTGACGTTGTCAAAAATATGCTTATATTATCTGGGGACTTTGGGAGCTCCCTATATTGAGACAATGGCGTGTGTTGCTTATCGAGACTTTGCTGAATTAATAGTTGCTGGAGAGAGGATTGAAACTCTGGTAAAAACTGGAAAATTACCAACTGACAATGATGAAAGTGGTTTCAAGAAGGAGTTTTTCCCTAAGAAAAAGGAGTCAGAAGTGAGCTACGTGCAAAACCAACAACCTTCACAAACCCGCCATCCACCATCTTATCCTACCTACCGAGCCCCTCCATATAACCCTTACCCTTCTTATCTGTAACACCCCAAAAATTATTTGTTTTATCATAAATAATTATTTTATAATATTTATGATTTTTGAGAATTTTTCTGGATTTTTTCGGAAACGTCGAACATTTTAATATATTCTTTGTTTTGCATGCACACTGAGCAGAGTCAGTGTAACACCCCAGAAATTGTTTGTTTTGTGATGAATAGACATCTTCTAATATTTGTGGTTTTTGATGATTTTTGTAGAATTTTCTAGAAACATTAAATATTTTAATATATTCCTTATTTTACGTGCACGCTGAGCGGAGCTGAGAAAACAAAATGTTTTCCCTAAGGCTGGTAAACCTTGAACTGTGGATGTGTCGATGGGAGATCTTACTAAACTCGAGGCCAGACACACTTTATGAGGTTTGCATTTTTTGAGATTTTATCCGATAAATAAAATCTTTGTACGTTCTGTTAATTAAAAATTTTCGATACGCTCTATTATCCATTGGATAATTAATACTGGCTTCGTGCACTGTAACAATTATCCATTGGATAATAGCTTGTAGTAAAATCCTAATCACCTTATTATTTTAATTGCCTTATCTTATCTAAAGATAATCTACTTTATGTCTAATCAAAATCCCTTTTTATTGGAAAAGCTCCCAAGCTTCTCAAAGAAGCTTCATCCTCTCTCTCTCTCTTCCTTCTCCTCACACAGTAGCTGCACCCATTTTGGAGCCAAAAATTTGTGCTTCTCCTAATTAATTAACCTATTTTAATTTCAAAAGAAACCCTAAAAGTTCATTCACTTTACTATCCACTTCTCTCTCTACCTTCATCTTCCACTCATTTTTCTCCTCCTTCTCTCTACACTCACCTCACAGCCAGCCCCTCCTCTTTGCCTCAACCATCACAAAATTTTCAACTAAATACATTTTCTTAATCTCCTTCATCATCTAAATATACTTCTAGTTGGAGATTTCTTGAAAAGGTTCCATTTTCACCATCTCCTTCTTCAAGCTTCAAGCTTGGAACTTTTGGGTGAGATTCTTATTTTCTCCTAACTCCTCTTTCATTTTCGTTTTTAAGGTCTTCCTTGTGACCATTTATTTCTTATTTTTCAAGGTTTGGTATTAGTTTGATGAGGTTGAAATTTCTAGGGTTTGTGGTAGTGTGAATCCGAAATTTCAAGGAGCTTCAAGGGAGTTCCATTGCTTGTTTTCTCCCTAAGGTAAGAGGAAGATTATTCTCTTCAACCTATTTTGGTAGTAAGAAACTCTTGGTTGTGTATTGATTGTTTAAATGGTAGGATTTAGATGTATGATGATGGATATTGGATTGTATAAAGGTTGGATTGATTTCTGGTGGTTTTCTACGTTTACAGAGGAGTACACGGCCTAGGCCGTGTACTCGTGCACAGCCGTGTACTCGTGCACGGCCGTGTACTCCAGTGTGCCAGAACAGAAATTCTAGAGGCGTACACGGCCTAGGCTGTGCATTATGGCATGGCTGTGTATTTTGGCCAGGTTGTGGAATTGTGGCCATGTACTCTCCCTAGGCCGTGTAATTTGGATAGTGAAGGATTTTAGGCTTTTCTAGCCCCTTGGAGGCCCCCGGTCTCCTTGGACACTCATTATGAGGCTTTAAGATAAACTTATCAAACATGATTAATTGACTGATTAGAAGTTGATTAGGGATTCATAAAATGGAAAGAACCAAGAACGATAGTTTGCCTTATAGTTTAGAATAATTTTGGAGTAAGGAAAGAATATGAGTATAGGTAAGGTTGTGAGAAACATAATGAACCTAAGGTTTAACTTTTACCATAACTATGGATGGGGTTGTGTTCACCCTTAAAGTTTATTATTGGCTTGATGTGGATCCGTTAATGGGATCAAACCTTGTTGATAAATGATATGACATGATATGATGTGAATTGTGATTCGTATATGAATATACATGTATGTATTGAATCCACATGCATTTGAAGCACGATTAACCTAGTTGTCATGATAAGCATGATTGAAACATGCATTGAGAAGTCCGTTGGACTATTGATAAGTCCAAGTTGCCTAGGAGTTGAATCACACCTTTGTGCAGGTGCGAATAGACAAGTGTAGGTCACTTGTTGACCTTGGGGGCGTCGGGGTGCAAGTACCTCACAATGGACAGTTGGTAGCTCTTCTGTCCATGGGGCAGACCGATGCAAACTCACTGACGATCCGGATAGAGATACTGTCCTATATCGAGATCTGTGTAGAATGTCTTGTACAATGCCATGATGTACACTTTGATAAATTGAGAATTTTAGCACTTGAAGGCCTCAGCAGCCGCGATACAAACATATCTCCTGATCATTCTCTCTGACTGTTTTGTGTCTAGCTCCATGGAGTAGGATTGTTGGTACCATATGCATGTGCATAGTGAGTCACCATATCATTTGATATTTACTTATTCATATGAAAATTTAAATTATTGTCTTATTACTGTTGTAACTACTTGTAAATGCCAAGTTGTTTACTATCTGTTTTAATACTGCTTATTATTATTGAATTATTATGTGGGCGTCATGCATCGTTTTGTTTCTTTACTGCCATAATAGATAATGAATGTAGAATGTCTTACCTTTTTTATGCCTTTTCTGCTATTCTGTTTGTATTTATGTTCCATCAAAGACGTCAGCGAAGGGGGTGAAGTGCACGAATTCCCTGGTTTTTGGCCCAACTTCAACTAGCACCTACTTTTGGATCATGGCGGCACGTCCACTAGGATTTTTGGGTTATGTGCATCTGGCCTTCCTCGGAGGTCCAGACTGCTGGCATATTAACTTCATTCGGATCATTGTGTCTACGTGGGGGATGTGATGGTATCGCTGGCTTGGGGGCATTATGATCCGCCCATCTACACCTGCAGTGTTAGGCTACATTTAGAGTTTTATATGCCCATTAGGGACATGTGAGGTGAACCTCACTACACCCCACGGGAGGATTCATTCCTTTCCACTGCCCGAGCCCCAGCCCGTAATTCGGTGGCTCCAATGAGGGTATCCTCGGATGAGGAAGACCCTGAGGAGGAACCTGAGGAGAACCCTGACACGGTTCCTTCCTTCTCTTCTTAGGGGCTAATGTTGTCGGTAGTCACTAATGACTATCCGTCTTTTGGGGCTTGATATTCTTTTTGGGGGTCTGTATATCATTTTTGGGGGCTTGTAAAGCTTAGGCTTCTTTTTGATGAAGCTTGATGTAATTAATGACTCATAGCCTATATCTAAACAGGATATATATATATATATATATATATATATATATATATATATATATATATATATATATATATATATGATGTCTCTTTTGTAAGGATGTATGGATTAGCCTTTATGTTTTCCGCTTACAGTCAAACAAAAATGTACATATACATACTTATGAATCTTTTATAAGCGTTAGTACCTTTGAATATGAAATTGATGAGCAGGTTATTGAGTACAAATATATATGCATGTAGTAAGAAGAAAAAAAATATATTCACCATTTTATCGGGGAGCACCAGTACTGTTAGTTCGCAAGAAGAATGGTTCATCAAGATTGTGTGTAGACTACCGGCAGCTGAACATAGTGACGATCAAGAATAAATATCCACTCCCGAGAATTGATGACTTAATGGACCAATTGAAGGAAGCAACAGTATTTTCGAAGATCGATCTGCGCTCTGGGTATCATCAGATACGAGTGAAGATGGAGGATATACCCAAGACTGCTTTTCGTACCCGATACGGTCATTACGAGTATCTTGTGACGCCGTTTGGCGTGACGAATGCACCAGCTATCTTTATGGACTACATGAACCAAATCTTTCGTCTTTACTTGGACAGATTCGTTGTGGTCTTCATTGATGACATTCTGGTATACTCTCAAAATCAAGAGGACCATGCTGAACACCTCAATATAGTTATCCAGATTCTGAAGGAGAAAGAACTGTATGCCAAACTGTCGAAATACGAATTTTGGCTAGAAGAAGTTAAATTTTTGGGTCACGTAATCTCGAAGGATGGGATTGTGGTGGATCCATCAAAAGTGGAGGTAGTGCTACAATGGGAAAGGCCAAAGTCAGTGACAGAGATTCATAGCTTCGTGGGATTGGCAGGATATTACCGGAGGTTCATTGAGGGATTCTCCAAGATTGCTAGACCTCTTACTCAACTCACGAGAAAGAACCAAGCTTTTGAGTGGATTGACAGCTGTGAACAGAGTTTCAAAGAGTTGAAGAATCGGCTAACTACCTCGCCAGTGTTAGTGTTACCCGATCTGAATGAACAGTTCGAAGTGTACTGTGATGCTTCATACCAAGGACTGGGATCTGTACTTATGCATCATGGAAGAGTAGTGGCTTACGCTTCAAGGAAATTGTGAGTACATGAGAAGAATTACCCAACGCATGACTTGGAGTTAGCAGCTGTGGTTTTCGCTCTGAAGATATGGAGGCATTTTCTCTATGGAGTGACGTTCAATATCTTTAGTGATCACAAAAGCTTGACGTATTTGTATGATCAAAAAGAGTTGAACTTGAGGCAGCGAAGGTGGCTGGAGTTCCTGAAGGACTATGATTTCTAACTCCTGTATCACCCTAGCAAGGCAAACGTTGTGGCAGACGCCTTGAGTAGGAAGATGATCAGCGTTTCAGCTCTGATGATTAAGGAGAAAGATCTAATAGAGCAGTTCAGGGATGTATGGTCTTTTGTGGAGTTAGAACCAGGAAAGATCTGCATGAATATGGTTACCATCTCAAGCGACCTAATGGATGACATACGGGAAAAGCAGAAGCTTGATAAGTTCTTACAAGAAGTGAGAGAGCAAATGAAACAAGGTAACGAAACAGCATTTGCGGAAGGAACAGACGGAATTCTGAGATTCCGAGGTAGAGTCTGTATTCCCCGTGACTAAGAGCTTAGAGAGTATATTATCAACCATTCTCATACAAGCTGCTGAATATGCATCCGGGCATAACAAAGATGTATCAGGACTCAAAGAAGTTGTTTTGGTGGCATGGAATGAAGAGTGATGTCACTAGACGTGTATCGACTTGTTTGGTTTGTCAGAAAGCTAAAGTGGAACATCAAAGACCAGCAGGAATGCTGTAACCATTGTCTATTCCTGAATAGAAGTGGGACAGCATTGTAATGGATTTTGTAGTGGGTTTGCCAAGGACAAGAAAAGGTCATGACTCGAGTTGGGTAATTGTGGACCGACTCACGAAATCAGCAAATTTTCTCCCGATCAACGTAAGATATAAATTAGAGAGACTGACCCAATTGTACATTGGAGAAATTGTTAGATTGCACGGTGTGCCTACAAGTATTATTTCGGATAGGGATCCGAGATTTACTTCAAATTTCTGGCAGAGTCTACAAGAAGCATTAGGGACAAAGTTACGTCTAAGTTCTGCTTATCACCCACAGACCGATGGTCAATCAGAGAGGACGATCCAATCATTAGAAGATTTGCTTAGAGCTTGTACCATAGAACAGACTGAAAGTTGGGATGACGTTCTACTGTTGATAGAATTCACCTACAACAACAGTTACCATTCGAGCATAGGAATGACACCCTATGAGGCTCTGTATGGACGACGGTGTTGGACGCCCTTATGCTAGTACCAAGACGGCGAGCACCTTACTATTGGACCCGATGTTATATAGCAGATAACTGAGAAGGTTAAGATGATTCAGGAGAAGATGAGGACGGCTCAGAGCCGACAAAAGAGTTATACAGACCAAAGGAGAAAGCCTCTTGAGTTTGAGGAAGGTGAGCATGTATTTCTAATAGTCACACCTACGATTGGGGTAGGCCGGGCCTTGAAATCTAGAAAACTCACTCCAAAATTTCTTGGACCATACCAGATTATTCGCCGAGTAGGTCCTGTAGCTTATCAAATGGCCTTACCTCTTTTCCTCTTAAACATTTATAATGTCTTCCATGTGTCACAACTACGAAAATACCTTTCTGACCTAAGTCATGTCATAGCACTGAATACAGTATAATTAAAAGAGAACTTAACCTATGAGGCATCTCCTGTAAGAATTGAGGATAGAAGGATAAAACAACTAAGAGGCAAGGAGATCTCATTAGTGAAGGAAATCTGGAAGGAAATAACTGGAGAAGCAACCTGGGAGTTGGAAGACAAAATGAAGGAGCAACACCCACGATTATTCTAAGGTATGCAAATTTCGAGGACGAAATTCCTTTTTAGAAGGGGAGAGTTGTAACACTCCAAAAATTATTTATTTTATCATTAATCATCATTTCATAATATTTGTAATTTTTGGAAATTTTTATGGATTTTTCTGGAAACGTTGAATATTTTAATATATTTCTCATTTTACGTGCACACTGAGCAGAGTCAGTGTAACACCCCGGAAGTGATTTGTTTCATCATGAATAGTCATTTCCCAATATTCGTGATTTTTGGAGATTTTTCTAGAATTTTCTAAAAATGCTGACTATTTTAATATATTTCTCGTTTTACGTACGCACTGAGCAGAGTCAGTCAAACACCTCGGAAAATTGTTTGTTTCATGACAAATATCCATTTTATAATATTTGTGATTTTTAGAAATTTTTGTGGATTTTTCTGAAAACGTCGAATATTTTAGTATATTCCTCATTTTGCATGCGCGCTGAACGGAGCCGGGATAACGAAATGTTTTCCCTGAGGCTGGTAAACCTTGAACTGTCAATGTGTCGATGGGAGATCTTACTAAACTCAAGGCCGGGCACAGTTTATGAGGTTTGCGTTTTCTAAGGTTTTATCTGATAAATAAAATCGTTGTATCATAAAATTATCCGATGAATAATAAAATATTATTTTCATCAACTGTAACTTTTATTCATTGGAAAAATAATTTTAACAGTGTAATTAATCATCTGTTCAAGAGCATTTAATTAAGGAGACAAGCTTACTTTGTACTTTATTGAGAAACGTGTAAAACTTCTCAAGGAAGCTTCAAGGAAGCTTCTAGGAAATTTCCTCCAAGCTTCCCAAGGAAGTCATGCACTCTCTCTCTCCTCTCTCACCCACACGGCTGCACCCTTTTTGGAGCCAAGGGAATTGTGTTTCATTTAATTAATCCAATCTAACCAATTTCAAAATTCAAAAGCTATCACTTTCATTTTTTTCTATTCACTTCTCTCTCTACCTTCATCTTTTTCAAGCTTTCTCTCCTCCTTCTCTCTACCTCAACCCCACGGCCACCACTCCTCCAAGCACCCATCCATCACAAAAATTTCATCCAACCCCATTTTCTTAATCCTCTCCACCTCCTATACACTTCTCTAGTTAGTGGCTCTTCGAAAAGCTTCCATTTTCACCATTTTCTTCAAGCTTCAAGCTTAGGGCTTTTGGGTAAGCTTTTTGATTCTTCACTTTCCTTTACTCATTTTCGTTTTCATGGTCTTCTTTGTGACCATCCATGCTTTATTTTTCAAGCATTGGTGTTGTTTTGATGAGATTCAAATTTTAGGGTTCTTGGTGGTGTCCAATCTGAAAATTGCAAGGAGATTCTATGAGGCTTCTCTTGTTTTCTTCACTTTGGTAAGAGGAAGACACTCCTCCTCAACCTTTATTAGCACTAAGAAACCTTGTTTGTGATTGATTATGAGAAAACCCTATTGAGGGTTATTCTTTGTTTGCATGATTAGTATGTTTACATGTTGTTTGCAATTTGTTTATGCTATTGGATTGATTGTTTATGTATATTGATATATTGGAATGGATTGGAAGGCATGAAATGGAAGAAAATGATGTTGGATTATCTCTTGGATGGCCACGGTTTTGGGGGCCCAAAATTAGGGTTCTTTGTGAACAATTGTAACAAGTGGAAACCATAATTAATCAAGTGTACAATATGAAATTAATGGAATGGAAAAATTGGGAACTTAATTCCCTAGGGAGGCCACGACCTCTAGGGCATGAGAGTGTGAGACTTTGAGATCCTTAGAATAACTTTCTAAGTGTATGAGAATAAATTACCAAAGAGAATTTAATTAATTAAGAGAATTCCTCTAGAGACGAACTTTGTAAAAAAGGCTAAATCTAAGTAAGAATTCATAATAAACCTAAAAAAATTGTATTAATTCATTTAATTCCAATATTATGATATTGTGGGTCCATGTGAGTGACCAATGATGTGTTGATACATAGTTTGGCCAATTGTGGCATGTTGTGGAAAAGTATGTAATGATGAACATACGTGTTTATGCATAGAGTTGTCAAGCATTGTGAATGTCCGTTGGACTATTGTTAAGGCCGAGTTACCTAGGAGATGAACACACCTTAGTGCGGGTGCGAGTAGACTAGTGTAAGTCATATTGTTGACCATAGGGGGCGTCGGGGTGCGGGTACCCCGCAATGGACAGTTGGTAGCTCTTCTGTCCATGGGGCAAGCCGATGCAAACGCATCGACGATCCTGACTGGGCACTGTCCTATGTCGTGATCTAGCGTAGACTGTCTGTACAATGCCTTGATGTGCACGTGGATAAATTGATGAGTTATAGCACTTTGGCCGCGGCAGCCGAGTTGCAGACGAGTCTCCTGATCTTTCTCTCCGACTATTTGTGTCTAGCTCTATGGAGTAGGATTTTGACTTTGTATGCATGTGCATAGTGAATCCATGTATCATCTGCCATCTGTTTATTTTTATAAATGGAATTGTTGTATTGTTGATATATACTTCCTGGAACTGTTTGGTTGTTATTATTGTTATTAAATGCTTATTATTATTATTACTATTGAAATGCTATGTGGACGCCTTGTGCCGTTTTGTTTCTTGCTGCTATAACTGGTAATGATGGTAGGATGTCTTACCTTTTTCCTATACTTCTGTTATTTTATATCTGTATATTGTGTCCCATCGAAGATGACGACAAGGAGGTTGGAGCTCCTGTTTTCCCCGGCTTTTGGCCTGATCACGATTAGCATCTACTATAGAGCATAGAGGCACGTATGCACGGATTCCTAGGTGATGTGCGTCTGACCTTCCTTGGAGGGCCAGACTGCTGGCACATCAACCTGAATTTCGACCGTTGTGTCTACTTAGGAGACGTGTCGATCTCTTTGGCTTGGAGGCATCATGAGCCACCGATCTTTACCTACTACATCAGCCTGCGTTTGGAGTTTTATCTGCCCATCCGGGAGATGTGGGGTGACTGCTATTACACCCCGTAGGAGGACTCTTTTGATTCCACTGCTCGGGCTCCGGCCCGTAGCTCTGTGGCTCCTATGTGGGTTTCCTCGGATGAGGAAGACCCTGAGGAGGTTCCTGAGGAGGATCTCGCGGAGGATCCTGAAGAGGATCCTGATACGATTCCTCCTCATTTGAGGGACTGATATTACTGGTAGCTACTGAAGGCTATCGGTGTTTTATTTTGGGGGCCTGATGTCTTTATTTTGGTGGGCTGTATATTTCTGATATCTTGGGGATGTATATGTATGATCCTTTGGGCAGGTATAGTTTTGCTTTTTAGTATATCGGGCTTTGTAACTAAATAGATTTAATATATATATATATGAATATGCAATGTTGATTAAATGTATGCTTTACTTCTGTTTTGCTCTTTATGTCATTTACGTTCTGTCGCTATATTTGACTAATTATCATCATAACAAAAAAAATAGTCATCATTTTATTTATACAGCTTTAACTAGATAAATTTAATTAATAAAAAAAGAACCGGGTCTTAATTCATTAATTTTATTTTTCACATTGTAATTGATAATATGACGTTTCCTCCCTAAAAAGGGGTGTTACAGCATTGAACAGCACTCCCATCATCCAGCCCCCTGACTGGACACTTCCATGTGAGCTTATGTGCAATGCTTCAAATTATGCAGTGGGAGCTGTCTTGGCACAAAGAGTAGGGAAGGATACTCATGTGATCTACTATGCCTCCAGAACTTTGGATGCTGTTCAAGCTAACTACACAACTACAGAAAAAGAACTCTTAGCCATTGTATTTGCTTTAGACAAATTTAGATCACATTTGTGTGATTCTAAAGTAGTTGTGTTTTTTGATCATGCAGTGATCTGCTAATAATTTCAGCTCTTGAATGTTCTTTGTTTGATCTAATTGGATTCCAAATGTGCTTAATTGTTGACATTTAGCTAAGTTTCTAATTTAGAGTTGTCTTTGGATGTTTATTGTGAAACTTTGCTTAAATGTGGTTATAAACACTCATAAACGTATTATGATTTTCAGGAGATCTATGAGTGATGGAGTCTATTGGTATTGAACTATTGAGAAGAGAGTTAAGAGACTTAAGGGAATCAGTATCAACCCCTAGAAGCAAAGGAAGAAGAATGTTCATGAAGAATCAAGGCTGGATTTGAAGAATGTGAAGAACACGGCCCGTGTCAAATGACACGGGGTAGGCCGTGTATTATTCTGACTTTGAAGACTGGAAGGTTTTGAAGAACACGGCCCGTGTCAAATGACACGGGGTAGGCCGTGTACTTCTCTGACTTCACGAGGAAGAGTCAATTTCAAGCCTTGACCGAGAACACGGCCCGTGTCAAGTGACACGGGGTGGGCCGTGTTCTTCTCTGACTTTGGAATAGCTGAGAATCTGTCATCAGAATTGAACACGGGTTGGGCCGTGTAATATGACATGGCCCGTGCCATCGACTCAAAAGTTTAATTTCGTGTTTTAATGCTAAATTAGGTTCCCAAACCTATAAATAGGGATGCTTAGAGTCCCTAAAAGAGGTCTGGACAGAGAGAGCCGTCAAGGAAACTGAGAGAAACACAAAGACCAAGAAGGCGAAGGATTCGATTGAGGATTGGAGACTCGGATTAGAGCGATCAAAGATCAATCACTCTCAAGCCTTGGAAACTAGTTTGATCTTTAGTTTTTCTTTTCTTCTTTTGTTCTGAACAATGTTTTCTTTTAATTCATCTTCTGTTTTTGAATTTGCCATGTGTGGCTAACCTTCTTGATTGGTTAAGGGAGGATGAAACTCTAGTTTTGATTATGTGAATCTTGCATACTTCTTTATATTAATACAATTATGTTTTTATTCATATGTTTCTATTCTTAAATCAATATAAAGATTTTTATATTCTTGCCAAATTTCAAGAGTGGTAAAACTAGGATTGCTATGCGCGGTTGCGATGGTATGACTAGTGAGACATATGATCTAAGTAATTTAATCCCGGTGTGTGATTAGACCTTAGTGTGATTGGTTTTCTAATTCTTAATGTAATCATTAGGTAGGTGTAAGAGCGGTTGCTTTACAAATAACTAATGGTTAGGGTTTGATTTGAGCGGTTGCTGAATTAAGCGAAACTTAAGGAAGACACGGGTTTTTTCTCACAATCACATAAGAACATAATTGATCATGTTGGTATAAAGGGTATGTAAGTTGGCATAATCATATAAATCTAGTGGTGGATTCCATCTCTTAACCAATATCTTTAACTTGATAATTCAATTTGTGTTTACTGCTTTGATTTAAGTTCAATTTCTTTTGTTAGTTTTAATTAACAAAACCCCCATTTTAATTTTACTATTTATTTTCTATCAGAATTTAATTTAGGAATTAGATTAATAGTGTTAATTGAATTGGTTCTCTGTGGATCGACCCTTGCTTACTACAACTAATTACAAGGTTTTTGTATTTTTTTGGTGGAACTTGGCAACTATTTTTAATATTAATTTTTAATCGTATTCCACACCACACTAAATTTTGGCGCCGTTGCCGGGGAACTAATTTTTCAATTGCGCTATTAATTTGTTTCCTATTTTATCTCTGTTTTTATTTTTTTATTTTAATAGTTTCAATTGTTTACTTCAACTATCTTGCAGGTGTTCATGTCTGGTGAAGAGGTGAACGAGCAACTGAGGAATTTAAGGCGTTACTTTGAACAAATTAGCTCACAATTCACACCTGCTGATGTTGAAGTTGCCCATCACATAGATCTTTCTAGTTCTGCGGCATCTGAGATATCTGAGCCGCCTGAAGAAGAAGTGATGGCAGAAAATACACTAAGGATGTTGGGTGCTCCGGACTTAGACCAATAACCTCTGTGCATAGAAATTCTTGAGAATGAGGAGGCATTTGAGTTGAAATCTGGCCTAATTCATCTTTTGCCATCTTTCAATGGACTAGCCGGAGAAGATCCTAACAAACATCTGAAGGAAATCCATGTTGTATGTTCTAGCATGAAGCCTGCGGGAATTTCAGTGGAGCAAGTCAAGCTGAGAGTTTTTCCGTTTTCCCTGAAGGATTCTATAAAGGAATGGCTGTACTACTTGCCACCCTGATCCATTCAGACATGGCAAGACATGGCTCGAGCTTTCCTAGATAGATATTTCCCTGCGTCAAAGGCCGCAACCATCAGAAAAGAAATTTGCGGTATCCAGCAAAGACATGGGGAATCACTTCATGAGTATTGGGAGAGATTCAAGAGATTGTGTGCTAGCTGCCCTCAGCATCAGATTAGTGAACAACTTCTGATACAGTACTTTTATGAAGGTTTGCTAGTGATGGACCGCAACATGATTGATGCTGCCAGTGGAGGAGCTTTGGTTGATAAGACTCCTCGAGAAGCTAGAATCTTGATATCTAGAATGGCTGCGAACACTCAACAATTCTTCACTCGGAATGATACAAGGGTGAGAGCAGTTAAAGAGGCTGACACTACTAGCTTGCAGCATCAAATGACTCAGTTGACTACTATGGTTCAGAAGTTGATGGATAATAGGAAAGCACCGGTACAGGCATGTGGGATTTGTTGCTCTTCAGGACATCCCACTAATATGTGTCCCACTTTGCAAGAGGACACAAATGAAGAAGCCAAAGCAGTGGGGGGATTTTCTGGTCCATCCAAAAACTACAACCCCTACTCCAACACATATAATCTGGGGTGGAGAGATCATCCAAACTTTAGCTATGCCAAACAGCCCCAAACTCAAGCTCAACCTCAAGTCTATGGGCCTCCAGGGTTTCAGCAAAGAAAGTACCCTTTCCTCCGAGGCAACCACAAGTTCAAGCTCCTAAGCAACCTGAGCCTTCGTTGGAAGAACTAGTGAGGCAAATGGCCACCAGTAATATTCAGTTTCAGCAAGAAACAAGGGCTACTATCAGTACTTTGCAGAACCAAGTGGGACAGTTGGCTACTGAGATCAATAAGGTACAGAATCAGATTTCTGGGAAACTCCCCTCGCAGCCAGAGGTGAACCCAAGAGAAAATGCTAGTGCTGTCACCTTGCGTTGTGGGAAAACACTTGACGGACCCACATCTTCCTCAGTCACTGAAGACAACGCTCAAAATCCTAAGGAGGTAGATGAGGAGGGGATCCACTCTAAGACCCCTAAGGTAAGTATTTCTGACCCACTTCCTAAATATGTCACTAAGGTCCCTTTTTCGAGTAGGTTGATTAAAAATAAGAAAGAAGAAGAGGATAAAGAGATCTTAGAGACTTTTAGGAAAGTTGAAGTTAACATTCCTCTGTTAGATGCCATAAAGCAAGTGCCTAGATATGCTAAATTCTTAAAAGAGTTATGCACTAACAAAAGGAAGTTGAAAGGTAATGAACGGGTCCAAGTGGGAGCAAATGTTTCAGCTGTTTTTAATAAAAAACTCCCAACTAAATGTAAAGATCCTAGCACATTCACTATACCATGCACTATTGGTAATGCCAGGTTTGAGAGGGCCATGCTAGATTTAGGTGCATCTATTAATGTCATGCCATTTTCTATTTATGCATCTTTACATCTAGGACCTTTAGAACCTACTGGAGTTATTATTCAACTGGCAGACAGGTCTAACGCTTACCCTAAGGGGGTTGTTGAAGATGTTTTGGTGTAGGTAAATGAACTGGTGTTTCTGGAAGATTTCTATGTGCTGGACATGGAGGAGGACAAATCTCCCAACTCTGCCCCCATTCTGGTGGGGAGGCCTTTCCTCAAGACTGCCCGAACTAAAATTGATGTGCATTCGGGAACATTGACTATGGAATTTGATGGAGAGTTGATTAGATTCAACATCTTCGAGGCCATGAGATACCCGAGTGATGTGCACTCTGCCTATGTTATTGATTCTTTTGATGTTGTTGAATCTTTAATTTCTACTGTTTTTGAGTCTGATCAATTTGATGTTCTTCATACAATTATGACTCGCAATTTAGATTTTCAGGATCCAAATAAGGATAACCAAGGGGAGCCATGGAGTGAGGAGATTAATGAAGTGGTGGCAGCCTTGCATACACTTTCTTCCACCTCAGAAGGGCATGAGGTATCGTATGTTGATTTACCTTTGACCACTGATGTACCTAAACCTTCTGTTGTGCAGGCACCGTAGGCTGGAATTGAAAGAATTGCCCTCCCATTTGAAATATATTTTTCTGGGAGAGAAGGAGACACTCCCGGTAATAATTGCTAAATCCCTCACCAAAGAGCAAGAGGAGAGCTTGATTTTTGTGTTGAAAGAACACAATACAGCCATCGGGTGGACTATTACGGATATCAAAGGTATTAGCCCTTCCATTTGCATGCATCGAATCTTAATGGAGGAGGGGGCTAAGCCAGTGAGAGAACCACGAGAGGAGGTTGAATCCCCGATGATGGATGTTGTGAAGAAGGAGATCTTGAAACTCTAAGTGTGGGGTCATATACCCCATTTCGACAAAGCAAGTGGGTAAGCCCGGTCCAGGTAGTACCAAAGAAATCTGGCATTACTGTGGTAAGAAATGCTGAGAATGAGCTTATTCCCACTAGATTACAGACTGGGTGGCGTGTTTGTATAGACTATAGAAAATTGAATGCTGCCACCAGAAAAGACCACTTCCCTTTACCCTTTATTGATCAAATGTTAGAGAGGTTAGCTGGTCATTCTCATTATTGCTTCTTAGATGGATTTTCAGGTTATAACCAGATTGCTATCGCTCCGGAAGATCAGGACAAGACCACTTTCACTTGTCCTTTTGGCACCTTTGCTTATAGGCGAATGCCTTTTGGACTTTGCAATGCGCCAGGGACCTTTCAGAGATGTATGGTGAGTCTTTTTTCTGATTATATCGAAAACATCATTGAGGTCTTCATGGATGATTTTAGTGTATTTGGGAATGGTTTTGAGAAATGCTTGGAACATTTGACTTTGGTTTTAAAGAGATGCATTGATACTAACCTTGTTTTAAATTGGGAAAAATGTCATTTCATGGTAGAAGAAGGTATTGTGTTAGGTCATGTAATCTCTGCTAGGGGCATTGAAGTTGATAAAGCTAAGGTAGAACTTGTGCGTTCATTACCCCCGCCCACCAATGTGCGGGATATTCGTTCTTTTCTTGGTCATGCAGGTTTCTATCGGCGCTTCATCAAAGATTTCTCCAAGATATCAGCCCCCCTCTGCACACTTCTCCAAAAAGATGTTCCATTTCAATTTAATGAGAAGTGTATGAAGGCTTTCCTTACACTTAAGGAGTTGATGACTGAGGCACCTATCATTAGGCCACCAAATTGGGAGCTTCCATTCGAATTAATGTGTGATGCGAGTGACTTTGCGGTAGGGGCTGTCTTAGGACAGCGAGTTGATAGGGTTCCTTATGCCATTTACTATGCATCAAGGACCCTAAATGATGCTCAACTGAATTATTCTACAACTGAGAAAGAACTTCTTGCTGTTGTTTTTGCTTTAGAGAAATTTAGATCATATTTAATTGGCTCTAAAGTAAGTTTTTTCTGATCATGCAGCATTGAAGTACCTACTGGCAAAGAAGGAGGCGAAGCCAAGATTGCTCCGATGGATTCTATTGCTCCAAGAGTTCGACTTGGAGATTAAAGATAAAAAGGGGAGCGAAAACTTGGTGGCAGACCATTTGAGCAGATTGGTGACTGAAGAGGAGGACGTACCTATTCAAGAGAGCTTTCCGGATGAGCATTTAATGACTATCGCAACCACTATTCCGTGGTATGCTGATATTGCTAATTATTTGGCCACCAAGGACTTTCCGGCAGGCCTGAACAAGGCACAGCGAGATAAGCTGAGGAGTGATTGCAAGTACTATATTTGAGATGATCTTTACCTTTGGAAGCATTGCGCGGATCAAGTGATTCGGAGATGTATCCCGGATTCAGAGACTCACTCCGTTCTCTCTTTTTGCCACACCTATGCCTATGGAGGACATTTCGGCATGAAGAGGACAGCAAACAAAGTACTTGACAGTGGTTTTTACTGGCCTACCATCTTTAAGGATGCTTATAATTTCTGTAAGTCATGTGACTGTTGTCAAAGAACAGGTAATATTGGTCCACGAAATCAAATGCCTCAAACTCCAATAATATTTGTGGAAGTCTTTGATGTTTGGGGTATTGACTTCATGGGACCATTTCCTCTTTCTTTTGGTTTCTCCTATATTCTTTTAGCTGTGGATTATGTTTCAAAATGGGTGGAAGCTAAAGCCACTAAATCTGATGATTCTAAGACTGTTGTGGATTTTGTGAAGTCCTTTATTTTTTCCAGGTTTGGCACTCCCAGAGCCATCATTAGTGACCAAGGGACACATTTTTGCAACAGAATCTTTGAAGCCCTATTGAAGAAATATGGGGTGGTGCACCGGATCTCTACTCCTTATCATCCTCAGACGAATGGCCAGACTGAGGTATCCAATCGGGAGATCAAGTCTATCCTTGAAAAAACTGTGAATCCCACGCGCAAGGATTGGAGTACTAGACTTGCTGATGCCTTGTGGGCCTATCGGACTGCATACAAGACCCCTATTGGTATGTCCCCATTCCGATTGGTTTATGGGAAGCCCTGTCACCTGCCAGTAGAGCTAGAACATCGATCTTACTGGGCTATCAAGCAAGTTAACTTGCACTTGGAAAGTGCTGGCAAACAGAGGAAACTCCAAATTCAGGAGTTAGAAGAATTGAGGAATGAGGCCTTCGAGAGTGCCCTCATTTACAAAGCCAAAACCAAAGCATTTCATGATCAAATGATCTCTAGGAAGAGCTTTCATCCAGGCCAAAGAGTGTTCTTTGTGCAGTCCAGACTAAAATTATTTCCAGGAAAGTTACGTTCTAAATGGATTGGCCCATTTGTAGTAACTAATGTTTTTCCTTCTGGTGCAGTGGAGATTATGAATGAGGCCTCTGGGAAGACGTTCAAGGTCAATGGGCACCGTCTCAAACCTTACCATGAACTTCCGGAGAATGCAGAAGTTGAAAACATGCCTCTTCTCCATCCTTCTTATGAAGAATCCTGAGGAGCATCACAATGTCTGGCTGAGGACAATAAACCAAGCGCTTATTGGGAGGCAACCCAATCAGATTTGCTTTCTTTTTCCTTTCTGTTTTGTGTTATTTAGTTCCTTAGTTTACCCTATTTTTAAGTGTTTCTTGCTTGATGATATCTGTCTCCTTGCTGATAATTGTGTTTTGACTTGCTCAGTTTTAGTTTGATTGCTTGAGTTCATGGTTTGTTGGTGCATGCAGTTCTGAGGAAAAGTTTAGAGTGCTTCTTGTAAGTCAGCAGAGTACACGGGGTGGGCCGTGTCCCATGACACGGCCCGTGTCCTCATGACAGCAACCCCATTACTGCAGAAAACTACACGGGGTGGGCCGTGTCATATGACACGGCCCGTGTTTTCGAGGATGGGACGTTTGTGATGAGTCCAGAGGAGTACACGGGGTGGGCCGTGTCATCATGTTGTCATGACCATCAGAACCCCTGTTTTCCAGAGAGGTACACGGGTATGGCTGTGTCATATGACACGACCCGTGTTGTCTTGCGCAGCTTATTACTAAGACAGAGGAGTACATGGGGTGGGCTGTGTCCCATGACACGGCCCGTGTACTCGTACCAGTGGCTCATTTAAACCCTGATTTAGGGTTTTCTGCCCAAATTCCTCTTCTCCTCTTCTTCTTCTCTGCGCAGCCACCATCATCTCCCCCTTCAATCTCTTCTACCCACCACCATTCACCACTATTTTCCTCCCTTATTCACCATTTTTAACCATTATCACCTCTCCCCACACGTATTTCACATGCATTCCTCCCTTTCCATCATTTTCTCCTTCCTCCTCCATGGTCCCATCCCATTTCTTTTCTTTTTATTTTTCTTCATTTCTTCTGCTTCTTCTAGTAATGGGTCCTAAAAAGCGCGTCAAGACCATCGCTGCTTCCTGTTCGCTCCATCCCCATCGTACCAGCGCTAGGCGTGCTCGGTCTCCATCACCCCCGCGTGAGCCCTCACCCCCTCAGGTGCCAGTCAACCCTATTGACAGAAAGGTAGTGGTTCCCACTCGCTTTTTAGATGTAGATACCCTTAGGGCTATAGGGTTATATGATGAGGTGTTTGCTCTGTTGGGTAGGATTGGTTGGGTTGATTTTGCACTGTTACAGAGGCCTACTTTTACTGAGTTAACTAGGGAGTTTATTTCTAGTTTTAATCGCAAGCTTTATCCTCTGTCTGATCAAACCAGATGGCCTGGTGAAATCATATTTAGGTTGCTTGGTAATTCTCATTTTGTTGATATCCATATGTTTAGAGCTGTTTTTGGTTTTCCTGAGGGGGAAAATATGTTACCCCGTGATTTTAATGCTAATCGTGTGTGGTCTGCCCTCACTGTGCCTGGGTCTGATGAATATGATCCTAAGGTGTCTAAAGCTTCTAGGCTTAGGTCCCCTGCCCATTGCTATATTCAGAAATGGTTAGCTAACACTCTTTGTGGTAGGGGGAAAGTCAAGGGACAATTAGCCGTTCTGAGTTATTTTTCTTGCACTGCATGATTGAGGGAGTTCCTGTTAATGGAGGGTATTGGCTCTGCAATCAGTTTCACCACGTAGGGACCACTCTAGCTGGTCGCATTGTGATAGGAGGGTATGTGACAGTCATTGCTGATCATTTTGATTACTTGCATTTGTTAGAGGAGGCACCAGTCCAGGGTCCCACTGCTATTGACGGGGCCATTTTGGTATCTATGAAGCTCTGCACTCATTTAAATGGTGCTCTCATCTTGCTTTGCGCTGATGGAGCTGCCTTACCTAGGGCTGATCCGGCCTTTGAACTGCATGAGGATATTGTTGTCTCCCCTCCCCCCGAGTTTGCTGATAATGCGGGCCCTTCCACTCAACCAGGCGCAGCTTCTTATGATGCTATTTTAGCCCGTATTGACTGCTTGGAGCTGGACCATGCTGCTCTCTTCCAGCGCTTAGAGGATCGCTTTCAGGCTCTGGAGGTTGCGCGCGATCAGAAGATGGATGCCATTAATGGCAAGCTTGATCTTCTGCTTCAGCGTTTTCATATCCCCTCCCCCATCTTGATGTATTTTCATTTTGAGACTATGTCCTTCATTTTGCTGGCTTAATGGACATTGTTTTGGTTACTATTGGTTTATCTTTTGTATTTGCTTGAATTTCCTGATGCCAGACTTAATTCTTCATATATACTTTTCTTATTACTGTGGATTCCTCTTCTATGTCGTGTATGATTTGACATTGAGGACACTGTCTATTTTAAGTGTGGGGGAAGTTTGAAGTTTGATTTTGACCTTAATTGCACATTCAAATTTTAATGGCATATCTGGTGCATGTTTTTCTAACTGGTTTTGAGAGTATGTTGAGCAATGAGTAAGTGATTGATTTTTATTGACAGGTTTTTAAGCCTAAAGGAGTTAACTTTCTTGATTCTAAACTTGCACTAAGAGGTTTTGAAAATTGAATGGGTTTTGAGAATATGATAAAATTGGACCTAGTGAGTTTTTGGGCCTTTATGTGAATGACTAATCTTCAGTCATTTCTGTTCTTTGTTATGTGGTTCCACTTGTGATTATATGCTTTTCAGAATTTGATTTGACTCTCTTTTAAATTGCAAATGATCACTGCACATTTTTGAGATGATAAAGGCATTTCTTTCTTTCAGCCAATGGCCAAATAGCTATCCTTGTGTTTTGATCAATTGTTTCACCCTTTTGAGCCTGAATGATTTCCTTTCTTTTTATTATAGCTCAATACAAGCCTAATAGTGAAAAACCATTGCTACCCTACCTTAGGGAGTAGAAGAGCTTAATAATTATGTTGGGAATTGTGTTTGAATAAGTGTGGGGGTGATTACACTGTTTTGCCTTATTCAAAAAAAAAAAAGGGGGCTCTTAAAGGAGAAAAGGAAGAAATATAAAAAAAAAAGAGAAAGAGAAAAAGAGATTGATAAGTTGGTTGATAAATGGAGAAGGTCAAGTAAAAGATGAAGATGGATTGAAAAGTGTTGGGGTAATTGTGCAAAAGTGTTTGGTTTTTATTCCCCTTAGCTCTTCTATTTCCGATGGTCTAACTTTGTTTATCCTTGATATATCTTACCTTGACCTTGACCCCATTACAACTTGATTAAAGACCTTTTGATCTTTGTGTGCATGTGATTTAGGTGGTGGAGAAGTAGAGGCTTGTCAAGCCTATGGTAAGGCATGTTTTCATGAGTTGATTGAGAGTAAATACAAGCTCAAAATACTTGAGTGAAAGAGAGTACATATGTGAGGATTTATCATGTTGACTTAACCCTGATATTGGATTGACCTTGCTTGCTGATTTGGATTGTTGAGAGAGGAAATTCCTGAATGCTTAGATTCCTTGAAAGAACTGATGTGTGTAAATCTTTGCTCATTGTTCAGTACTTTTGTTACTTTTTGGGAGGCATGTGCTTGGTTTTATGTTTTTGCCCAGGAGTGCAAAAGGTTAAGTGTGGGGGTATTTGATCTGCTAATAATTTCAGCTCTTGAATGTTCTTTGTTTGATCTAATTGGATTCCAAATGTGCTTAATTGTTGACATTTAGCTAAGTTTCTAATTTAGAGTTGTCTTTGGATGTTTATTGTGAAACTTTGCTTAAATGTGGTTATAAACACTCATAAACGTATTATGATTTTCAGGAGATCTATGAGTGATGGAGTCTATTGGTATTGAACTATTGAGAAGAGAGTTAAGAGACTTAAGGGAATCAGTATCAACCCCTAGAAGCAAAGGAAGAAGAATGTTCATGAAGAATCAAGGCTGGATTTGAAGAATGTGAAGAACACGGCCCGTGTCAAATGACACTGGGTAGGCCGTGTATTATTCTGACTTTGAAGACTGGAAGGTTTTGAAGAACACGGCCCGTGTCAAATGACACGGGGTAGGCCGTGTACTTCTCTGACTTCACGAGGAAGAGTCAATTTCAAGCCTTGACCGAGAACACAGCCCGTGTCAAGTGACACGGGGTGGGCCGTGTTCTTCTCTGACTTTGGAATAGATGAGAATCTGTCATCAGAATTGAACACGGGTTGGGCCGTGTAATATGACACGGCCCGTGTCATCGACTCGGAAGTTTAATTTCGTGTTTTAATGCTAAATTAGGTTCCCAAACCTATAAATAGGGTTGCTTAGAGTCCCTAAAAGAGGTCTGGACAGAGAAAGCCGTCAAGGAAACTGAGAGAAACACAAAGACCAAGAAGGGGAAGGATTCGATTGAGGATTGGAGACTCGGATTCGAGCGATCAAAGATCAATCACTCTCAAGCCTTGGAAACTAGTTTGATCTTTAGTTTTTCTTTTCTTCTTTTGTTCTGAACAATGTTTTCTTTTAATTCGTCTTCTGTTTTTGAATTTGCCATGTGTGGCTAACCTTCTTGATTGGTTAAGGGAGGATTGTAACACCCACCATAGGATGTCACATTTATGTTACTTTATTACCCAAAATACCCTCAATAGTCATAAAATGGGATGTTGTGATAAAAATACGAGTTATAAATTTTTTTTTATGGATAACAATAAAATAGACTTAGCGAAAAATAAAACTATTATACAACAACCTCACACATAATTTACATCATATACATATTACACAAGTGCTGTCAGGCTTATTTATTACAGACCATGTCTCGGAACAATAAACACACTTAAATAATTACACACATAGTTTATATCAGAATTCAAACTTGCCCAAGTTTAACTAAGTAGAAGACCCCTCAGATGGGTCCTCCTCGGGTTCCCCAGCAGGTAGGAATCCGTTATGACGAGTAGCCCTACGGACAGGTGTCCGGGCTGACGATACTATGTTGATTTCCGTTGGGACATAATTTCTAGTATCCCAATGTCGCCTGATATGTAAAGGAAATTCAACATGAACAAAGATAGTCACACAGAAAAATGGATTTCCACGAAACAGTCTAATAATACTAACAGTCAGGTACCCCTCGTAAATAAGTCCTCACTCATCGGGACTTGTCCTCCATTCTCCAGCTCCTCCGTGAAATTTTAGACGTACATATCCAAAGAAACTGGCTCTTGTCGTCATACTGTCAGAATTCGGCGTTCCCAGCTGTGAGAAGTAACTCTTCTTCTGCTTCTTGTACCATTTCTTTCTCAACGTCTTCACCCAATTATCAATACAATATACAGATATACATACAAAGAGGTGAGATTATCTACGCCAATACAAGCATGATAGTACAGAGATAATACAAACAACACATCATGTAAAAATATCATATCATGATCACAATTATACCATCATCATAATAATTACCATCATGCCACTATCACTGTTTAAATCATACAACAATTACAGTAACACCATCATATAGATATAGATGCTCAGTTTCATGCATGCGTATATAGACTCAATGTCCTACTCCATGGAGCTAATACTCAAGTCGGAGAAATTAATCAAAAAGAGCTGCTGGTATTTCGTGCTTCAGACCAAGTGCTTATAATTATATCTTGCACATCTAGCACATACACAACAGTCTTTGTCAGATCTCGATTAAGAATAGTGTCTCGGTCCGGATCATCGGTGTGTTGCATCGGTCTAACTCACGGTACAGAAAAGCTACCAACTGTCCATTGCGAGCAACCCGCACCCCGATGCCCCCAAGGTTAACAAGTGACCTACACTACGCGTATCGCACCCACTCAAGAGGTGTACATTTCTCCTAGGCAATTAGCCATTTACAGTCCATCGGACCATTTTCAATGTATATGTAATGCACCAATTACCAACCAAAGGTAAATCACATAATTTCTCATACAAAGTTCAAATACTATTTTACGTTCATAAAATGGATTCATGCCAATTATAAGCAAATTGCTCAATTTCTTGTACAGTATTCACATACTTGAATTTTTAATCAGTAAAGTTTATCTTGTATAATTAACAAAGAACCTTATATTATTGCATTTTTTTCTCATTCACAAAATATTTTTTTTTTCACGTTTTTACGATCACGTAATATTTTATTACGTAAACAATGATTTGTAACATTTCTATTACGTTTAAAAATTTGTGTAACAATTTTCTACTGTATTCTAAAATGCGTAAAAATATTCTTTCATTTTTAAATTGCATAACAATTTTTCTACAACATTTCGATTGTGTAAAATATTTAAACGCTTTAAAAATCGTGTAGAAATATTTTAACATTTTTCAAATCACATAATTTAAAAATTATGTTTTTGAGTTACATAAATCGTTTTTCACCGTTTTTACCCTTCGTAAAATATTTCTTAACTTTAAAATATTATTTTGGACTTTTCTTAATATAATTTCTTACTTTATTTTCTTCCGATTCTTAAAAAAATTCTTTTCCATAATATATTTTCTCAACATCACTTTTTATTGATTTAATTTTACAAAATCATATTTAGTTGATTTAATTACTATTTCTAATTTTAAATTTCATAATGTTTTCCAAAACCCAATAAATAAATTCTACGTTAGTAAATTTAAGTTACAAACGTTTTCTTTTATATTTCTAAATCACTTCTAAAAATTAATTCTCTTTAAAATAATTTGAAGTTCAACACCTTCAATCTCCTTTTTTTTCTTTTATTTATGAAAATTCCACTTGATAACACTTTAATTCCCTTTTCAAAAATCCTTATTAGAAAATTCTTATATTTTATAACATCAAAACATTTTTCTAAATTATCAAAACCTTATAGATGGCCATTGGAACTATGAAAGATTTTTCTTATAACTTAAATGAATTACATTTTTGTTTCTACGCAAAATTAATTAATATCAACATAACTAAAAAGAAAACGTGTGCAATCTCTTTTGCAAAACCAAAATCCTTTTGTTTATTTCCTTTACTTCTCAAATCATAAAATTTTATTATTCATGAAAATATTAATTTGGTGAACACCTAATTTGAGATGTCTTGGCCAAAAATCTTATTGTTCTAAGGACCCAAAAAATCAATTTCTTTGTTCTTGAAAAATTTTCAACATGAACCCCAATTTTGGGTATCAAACCGAACCTCTCCTTTGGCCATTGGAGCCAAAATTTTGCTTATTTCAACATACATCCATCATAATATATTTAACATATATCATCATGCATATTATAAGCATACCATATAAACAAGTAAAAATCATACTAAGCATGCATACACAATTAATTCATGCAAAGCATATCAAGCATAAACAAAATAATTAAAAACACATAACACAAATAATTTATTACATGACCATGGATATGAATCCTCACATGGATTCATCATCCATCAAATATAACCATCTCTCACCACCATGCTTGGTTGGTGAGGTAAATCTCCCTCTTACCTCTTGAAGAACTCCAAAAGCTCCTTGCTTTGGATTTAGAACAAGATCTCCACCAAGAAAAGTCTCTTGAACATAAAACAAATGCAAGAAAATTAGTATATTGAGCTTGATTAAGAGGAACCATGGATCAAACATGGTTTAGAACATGAAAAAGAAAAGAATGAAAGAAATTTCCTTACTCTTCACCAACAAGAACTCTAGAACTTGATCTTAGTAAAAGTCCTTCAAGATGGAAGATTTAGAGAAAGTCTTCAACATGAAAGTTGTTTAGAATAAGGTAAGGATTCAAGAAACTAGGTTGTATGAAATTAAAGAGTGATGGAGGGTGGATGAGAGTGCTTGGCCGAATGGCTCTTTAGGGAGAGAGAATGGAGTTTTTCATTTGGTTGGTTCATGAAACATAAGTGAGAGAATGAAGAAATGAAAATGTGAAGTGTAGAAATGAATTATTTGGTATCCTAAACTATGCATGGCCGTGGCCTTCATGGAGAGAAATGAAAAGTGAAGTTTGAAAAACATGCTCATTAATTGATCAATAGGAACTTGTCTTGAGATTTGACCATTGTCTTCATCATTTTCCTTGGCCTAAAAAGCCTATACTAACTTTGTCTCCCTTTCTCCTTGCTTCTTCAAAACCGCCCCCCTTGCATGATTCATGCAAATTGTCATCTTTTCAAACAATTATTTGAAGCCTTTCTAGCCATTGATTTATTCAATGGTTAGGATTTAAGTAGATTTTTTATTTTTAGAAGACAAAATCTAGGCCATTAGATCTTTCTTCTTTAAATCTTAGCCATTAGATGTGTCTCCAAAATGAAGGGTCAAGATTACACCTTCAAACTTTACATCCAAGGGTCCAAAATGGTTGTAATCATTTTTGATGACCAATTCTCCACCATTGATCTAAATCCAAATCCAATGGTCATTAATGATCCATCTCCACCATTGATTTATTTTACATCCAAGGGTTGATAATGGTCATAGTCTTTTATAAGATTAAATTTCTACCCTTGATTTAATTTCCATCCAACGGTTATAATTGATCCTATTTACTTTTAAGATCAAATCTCCACTGTTGATTAAATCAAGATTAAATCTCCAATGGTAATTAATCGATGGTGGATACCCAAACCACCAATATTGACTTAACAGTATAGAATTTTATTCTTATCTATCATAACCTCATAAAAGAATACATTCATTGTATTTTTATCATTCGATAATTAAATACAGTACAAAATACAGTAAAAGAAATTTTCTAAAATTATTTCCGGATTCAGGTTTAGTAAGATCCCCTGTCTCCGTCTAAACAGTACAAATTTTTCTGTGCATAGAAAATTTTTTCACTTTGCAAGACCCACCTGGGCCCACGTATGGCCACCTGGGCCCACAAACACCTCATGGGGCCCACAAATGGTAAAAAAAAATCAAAATCACACATAAAATCACAAAAATTAGAAAATTCACAAATATCAAATCAGATTACATAAATTAATTAAGACTAAATAGTAAAAATTAAATTACGTAAATTTTTCTAGCCCAAAAATTATTATTTTCCTGACACGGAACAAATCACTCAAAACAGTCAAATATGTAGACGGAATATTTAAAATAATTTTACAATGCATAGAAATCACTAAACAGTAGAATTCTGCTAACTGTTAAAATTACTTATTTAATACATAGAAAGTTTGGGGTGTTACAAGGATGAAACTCTAGTTTTGATTATGTGAATATTGCATACTTCTTTATATTAATACAATTATGTTTTTATTCATATGTTTCTATTCTTAAATCAATATAAAGGTTTTTATATTCTTGCCAAATTTCGAGAGTGGTAAAACTAGGATTACTATGCGCGGTTGCGGTGGTATGACTAGTGAGACATATGATATAAGTAATTTAATCCCGGTGTGTGATTAGACCTTAGTGTGATTGGTTTTCTAATTCTTAATGCAATCATTAGGTAGATGTAAGAGCGATTGCTTTACAAATAACTAATGGTTAGGGTTTGATTTGAGCGGTTGCTGAATTAAGTGAAACTTAAGGAAGACACGGGTTTTTTCTCATAATCACATAAGAACATAATTGATCATGTTGGTATAAAGATTATGTAAGTTGGTATAATCATATAAATCTAGTGGTGGATTCCATCTCTTAACCAATATCTTTAACTTGATAATTCAATTTGTGTTTACTGCTTTGATTTAAGTTCAATTTCTTTTGTTAGTTTTAATTAACAAAACCCCCCTTTTAATTTTACTGTTTATTTTCTATCAGAGTTTAATTTAGGAATTAGATTAATAGTGTTAATTGAATTGGTTCTCTGTGGATCAACCCTTGCTTACTACAACTAGTTGCAAGGTTTTTGTATTTTTTTGGTGGAACTTGGCAACTGTTTTTAATATTAATTTTTAATCGTATTCTACACCACACCATGCAGCGCTGAAGTTTCTTTTCAAGAAACCCGAAGTGAAACCACGACTAATTAGGTAGATGTTGTTGCTCCAGGAGTTTGATATTGAAATGCGGGAAAAGAATAGAGCATAAAACTTGGTGGCTGATCATTTGAGTTGAATTGAGAGAGCTTTAGAGTCTATGGCCATCTATGACTCCTTCCCAGATGAGCAGCTTTTATAGTTGCAAGGTAAGACTACCTCTCCTTAGTTTGATGACTTAGTTAATTACTTGGTTGCTGGTGCACTGTCTACATATTTCACCAGGACTCAAATTGATAAGTTAAAGAGTGAATCTAAGTATTATGTGTGGGATGATCCTTATATATGGAGATTTTGTAGTGACCAAGTGATTAGGAGATGTATACATGATTATGAGTTTGATTCTATTCTTAGTTGTTATCATGCATTTGCATGTGGTGGACATTTTGGACCTAAACGTATAGCTAGGAAAGTCTTGGACTCTAGTTTATATTGGCCTACCTTATTCCATGATTCATACTTGTTCTATAAGTCTTGTGAACAATGCCAAAAAATAGGGTACATTTCTCACAGGAATAAGATGCCCCAGAAACCTTTGTTGTTTTATGAGATTTTTGATGTATCGGTTATTGATTTTATGGGACCCTTTCTTGTTTCTTTTGATTTTGTTTACATTTTGCTAGTTGTTGATTATGTATCTAAATGGGTGGAAGCAAAAGTCACTCAGACTGATGATTCCAAAGTTGTTATGGATTTTGTTAGATCACATATTTTCTACAGGTTTGGAGTCTCGAGGGCCATCATTAGTGATTAGGGTTCACATTTCTATAATCAGAGCGTGGAGGCTTTCATGAAGAAGTATAGAGTCATGCACAAAATTTCTACACCTTACCACCCCAGACCAATGGGCAAGCCGAGATTTCTAATAGAGAGATCGAGCAGATACTTTAGAAGACAGTCCAACCTAACAGAAAAGACTAGAGCAAGAGGCTTGAGGATGCTTTATGGGCTTACCAGACTGGCTATAAGACACCGATTGGGATGTCCCTTTATCTGATTGTCCTTGGTAAGGCATGTCACCTGCCAGTGGAAATTGAGCATCGTGCATTTTGGGCAGTGATGAGGTGCAACCTGGACCTAGACCAAGTAGGCATGGAGAGGAAGCTACAGTTGCAGGAATTGGAGGAGATCCGTTTGGAGGCATATGATAGTTCAAATCTTTATAAAGAGAAGACCAAAGCCTTCCATGATAAGATGATTATGAGAAAAACATTTGAGATTGGTCAAAAAGTGCTTTTATATAATTCTCGTCTTAAATTGATGCCCGAAAAATTAAGATCTAGGTAAGAAAGTCCTTTTGTTGTTATTGATGTTTTTCCATATAGTGTAGTTGAGTTTCAAGATGTGACTACAAAGAGGAGCTTCAAGGCTAATAGGCATAGACTCAAGCACTTTTATGATGGTTTCCAAGAACATACCATAGAGGAGGTGGCCTTGCTTGATGCTACTTATCCAACATGAAAGAGGGAGTTTCTTTTCCTTGTTTATTTTTTGTTTCAATTTTTTGTTTTTAATTTAGTTTTCTATTTTTATATCTATTTATTTTTCTATCTGCTACTTTTTGTATTTTGTTTTCTCGTGTCTCCGCTTGTTGTTTCTTTATGTTTCTATTTTTGTTTTCTATTTTCTATTTTCTGTTTTAATTTAAATCATTGTTTTTATTTTCCATCAATATTTTTTTTTTGTTTTTCTTTTTTTTTTAATTTTCTTTTTTTTTGTTTTAAATTTTGTTTTGATGTTTTTTTTTTTAATTATGCTTCTTGTTTTTAGGTTTTAATTGCTTTCCAAAGGCTCTTGAGATGTGTGGAAGTTGTGAGTTTGGAGAAATTGAGGATTAAAGGTTCATGAAATAAGTGAATGAATTGTCTTTCATCTTGAATTTGACTTATTTGGTAATGGAAATTGAATTCGTAAATTAAGTTTGATAGACTTATACCTTGTGAGAATTTAAGCTTATTGATGAATGGATTAAGTAATTGTACCATTCTTTTCCTTCTTGTGTGATTTTCACTCATGGATTTTGATCACTCTAGAACTTGCTTTGATTCTTTTTTAGGCTACATTTTCATATGCATGCATGAACATGATTGAGGCATTCTTTCCTAGCATTTGCTACTTTAGCCAAATAGCTAACCTTACATATTTGCCTTTGATTAACCCCCTTGAGCTTATTTTCCTATTCTTTGTTATTCTTAGCTCATTATATACCCTTAGTGAAAAATCATGTTGTCTCCTTACCTTAAGGAATAGGAGAGTATTGGCATTATCCTTGGATGAGCTCATGTACAAGTGTGGGGGAATCTTAAATTGTTATTTTTGTTTAGTCTTACTTGAGTACAAGCAAGGTTTAAGTGTGTGGGGGGGTCTGAAAATGTTGTGCTAAATTGTTCTTCAAAAAAAATGTTGCAATACTTCTAAAAAAAAAGGGAAAAGGGAATATATATGAAGAGAATAATTTGTATCATATGGAATCACATTAAACTTTCATGCTTGTTCTTAGAATTCATCTCCAATATTCTTTTATTCTCTTTGGTTTTTAGTTTGTTATATCCTTATCATTCTCATCCCTTACCTTGACCTCATTACAACATTGAATAAAACTCACTTGATTTGTGTATGCATGTGTATAGAATAGTGGAGAAGTAGAAGATAAGCAAGCTTATGGTAGTACAAATTATCATGAGTTGAGTTGAGTTGAGTGAAACACTTACCTTCTGGACAATTCTAACACTAAACACTTAAGGGAGTGAGAGTATATTTTGTGAGAATCTATTATTCTTGGTTTATGCTTTTCAATTGAATTTACCTTGCTTATTGATTTGAGATGTAAAGAAATGTCACTTCACGAATGTTTTGATCCTTTAAACTTCTTGGCTAATATCCTTACTTGTAAACGTTTACATTCTTGAAGGTCATTGGAAAGTGAATCTCTTTGAGTTTTGGTTTTTGAGTTTTTGTGCTCCTTGTCCATTAGTTTGAATCTTTAGTTTGCTCGGGACGTGCAGAAGCTAAGTGTGGGGGAATTTGATAATCACAGATTTCATACATTAATAAACTCCCATTTTCAGTTCTTTACACTCTCCATATACTTAATTGATTAAGCTTGGCCATGTTTTGTAAGTTTGGGCTCAAATTAGGCTTAATTGATCTTTCCAGCATTATTAGGATTTTATATTGTTTCTGTATTTCGGCCATATCTTGAGTTATAAATATCTAAAAATTATGTATCTTGCCTTGTAGGAAATATAAGAGAGATCTCTACAACTTTCATGAAGAGCCCTAGAGCTGAATTGGATATCTAGTGGATCGAATTGGACTTGGAAGTCAGAACAAGGGTGCTGTTGCTGGAACCCAAGTAGCGTGCACTAATTGGTCTATAACTTAGGTTAGGGGTCTTTTGGAGCTGAAATGGTCCCATTGGAAAGCTTACTCACAAGGATCAAACTCTTATGAAGACCACTAATTGAAACTACAACATTTTGATGGTGTTCTACTCCTATGAAGTCGGCTGACTAGTCTAGAGACCTATTGAGAGTGATTTGGGCATAACTCTCTCATCTCAAGCCCAAATCAAGTGATTTTGGTGGCCAAGGAAAGCTATGAGGAAGAGGATTAACTTTAACCTAGGGAATATTAGGATTCTTAATTTTTAATTCAGTTATTTTTTTATAAATAGGGGACATGAGATAGATAATAGCCCTAATCCGTACTATTTGATTCTTCTATCTAAAATTTTTTCCTTTCTTTTGCAAACTGTGTGCTGCAACTATGGAGAGCTAAAAATTTGAGATCAACCGAAGGATCATGAGGAAATTTTGGTTTGACTTTGAGATTCTGCACCTAATTTTGATTTTGAATTGAATTAATTATCTTCTTTTTCTCTTGATTTGGATTCGAATTACATGATTAGAGATTTCTGTTGTGTGATGTGAACCGATTGGATCTTTAATCCTAATTGAGATTTGTGATTAAATTGTGATTGATTAATTGTGGTTTACTCACATGAATTGAAGACGGTTAGGTTGACAGATTTGATAATCTAGGTTAATTGAATTCTGGTTATTAATCTAGCATAGGTTGCATGAATCTAGCGATCGCAGGTTTATGAATTATTTGTTAATTAAATTCTAGGTGATTATCTAGTGTTGAATTTTATGTGTTTGATGCAGAGATTTTAGTCAATCATAGATTAATTAATTAATTCAATCCAGATGCATGTTTAGTGATTGATGACAAGCTAACTAGGTTTTTGATAGTTTCTTGGATTTATTACTTTGTAATTTGATTTTTATTACATTTAATTATTACATTTATATTCTGTATACACAATTTCTCCCCATTTTGACATCGATTTGGTTTGATTGATACCTTGATCCTCAAGAAATGAATTGGTTCACTACCTTGTGCTACAAGTTATTGGTAGAACTAGAATTTTGTTATTTGATTAAGCTCGACACTCAAACCATATCACATTCTCTATTCCACATTATAATCTCTTATGATATCACTGATGTAACATCCTCTTTTTAGTATGTTAGACTAGTTTATGGTTACAAAGGTACCATAACACTTATTTAACATGTCTATTGATTATTCTGACAAACTAAGTTAGTTTAGGTACTTTGTTGCAAAGCAGAGTGTGAAAAGTAGCTTAAAATAACTTAGATAGTATCATAAATGAATAATTTGAGGAAAATGAATCTAGAGAATTTATTTCTAAGTTACAAATAGGCATAAGAGGATGTAGTTAAAATTTAAGAATAATCGAAGTTAGTTTGGTATTTTTAGGTATACTGATTGTGCATTTAATGCCTGACTGACTACCAGTAGATATGGATAAATATGATAATGGTGAAACAACATTTTTAATGAATCTTAGTATTTATTTTAAAGTTGTTGGAAGCTGAAAAACTTGATTTAGCTAAATCTAAGTGTTCTTAGAAGATCAGGAAATATCAGTTAAGTACTTACGTGGAACAAGTCTTCTACAGCTAGCCTATATAATTGACTTTGTCTCCTGATATTTACTTCACTGTTATCTCATTTTCTCCCATCTCTCCTTTACGAAAACAACAGCTGTAGTGGCTGGAAACAAGGGAATCAAGGAAGAGAAGCTCAAGGAGGAAGAGGAAAAGAAGAGAAGGGGAAAGAGCCAAGTAGCATCTAAACATTCTCCATCACATAGGCTTAAGGTTGGGGTTCTAACCTAGAATTCTATTCTCCTTTCTTTCATTTTCTCTATATTTGAAGCTAGTTTTCATAAAGGGGAAATAGGTTTTTAAGAGTGAAAAACTATTTTCCTTTGTTTGATCTTTGTTTGCATTAGTTAGATTTAGTTAATTCAGATTAATGGAAGCATGAGAATTGATTTGATTCATAGTTTTGGTCCTTTAGACCCTAAAGTGGGAATTTGGACATTGAAAAACCTAGTAGGTGATTTTGATTTTTAATCCCAAATTAAATGAATTAATAGGTTTTAGAAGTGTTACAACATATTTAGGGGTTGTTGTTGATACTAAAAATAACCTTGAATCCATTTTTAATAGCTTAGAAGCTACTTTCTTCCTAATGGAACAATAGCACTGTTGGGAATTGCGGATCAAAATATCTCGCAGCGGAATAATAGGATTCCCACACAGGATCCATGCGAAAAGTCCATAATCCGAGTTTTTTTTTTTAAAAAAAATTACCTCTTGAAGCGTGATAAACACAAGCGAGGTGAATCACCAACACCGTAATAGCGACGATGTTTCTGCGGTATCCACACGAACAGACTTACAAAAGGAGTCACGCCTCTGTTTTCGCGGTGCTAGTGCGAATAGAAGAGAAGAACCTTTCACTTGTCTCTCACTCACTTTCTTAGGTGCGGCTAGGGTTGTGATGTAACGTACATAGCAGCCCCCTTAACAGATACTATTTATAATAGTGGTGCCTTAAGTGAGTGTGAGCAGAAGGCAAAAGGTAAGTCGTGCAACCCTAAAACCCATCTCTCATGAGTTAGGCCCACAATTGAATCCGAGTCCAACTTGGATCCTTATTGCTCCAATTTAGTCTGTTCTAAGTGTGCGACCACCGCAGTTTCTCATGACGTTGGTAGTAATATTAAAATCTCATTTTAATTACAAACAAAGTGAGCGGTATCTAGCAACACATCATCTTGCTACCCAAGTAATGAGAATGTCGTGATTTGACATAACCTATCTGTGATCAATGTTTCCGTGTAGTTTAGTCCCTTTGTCAAGATATCTAGATTGAACACAAGGCATGGAATGCGTCACCCTTGTATAGTCCAATCATTCGTTTCGATACTCGAGTAGACTTTGTAACAATAAATGAGATCAATATCATATTGACTCATTTGAGCATGGCCATGCATTTCAGCGGTCTCACTCAATCGAATATCGCTCTGTTATGTAGGAGTGACAAATTCCATCTAGGTCACTCACATCCCTCTGCATGATTTGCGGTATGTCCAATAACCAACTTTATAATCACCTTGTTAATGACGTTTGATGGCATTAAAACACACAACTCCTCATGTAGGAATCGTAGTTTTCAGGTCAAAGGACCACAAACACCATTATCACTATGAGAATCGCTTATGACACTCACGTAACGATCCATGTAGCGTTCTCATGGTGGGTCAAAGTCATTACTCTAATATGTACCAATGTGAAGACTTGATATCTCATATCCATGACCCGTGAGATGCGATCATCGGTCTCACACATAGTCTCAATGTATTATTGTTGTCCTAATAACAATAATACTTGACTAGGGACATTTAAGAATAGTGTTGTAACCAAAAGGACCATCAAGTCATCCACTTGATGTCCTATGGCATCAAACTTACTATTAAGGACTTTATTATGTTTATCAAAAAAGAACACAATAAATGAAATGCCTCATATATAAAATAGCATAATATAATGTATGTCAGTACAAACAAAATGTATTGGCCACTAGGGCATACACCAACAAGCACATCTTGCAGAAATTCTAGTATGCGATGGGCGCTCAAGCGCCTGAAGCATGTGTGCTCAAGCGTGCATAGCCTAAAGGCTGATACGCGTAGTAGTGCGTGGCACACTCAAGCGCCAAGGCGCAGAGCGCTGAAGCGCTCTTCGCTGGACAGAATAGAACATTTCTCTGTTAAGTGAAAGTTTTGGACATTTTGAGTTTCTCAATTAGTTGAGAATATTATTAGATGCTTTCTTAAGTGTGTCAAGACACTTTGAGGGATATTTCACCAAGGAAATAACCACTTTGCATACAAGAACAAGTTTGAGTTTTTAAGTTTTTCTAGAGTTAAGAATTGCTTGAAATTGATAGTTAGTCATCAGTTAGTTCCTATACCGGTTATAGTGGGGCCATAGTATAATTATCTTAATTAAGGGAGTGAGTTAAACTCCTTTGACCTTGCAAAGAAGTGAGTGAAACTCTTTGCTAAGGAGGAAATTGTGAGAGGTAAATGTTAGTATAACATTATTACCTAGGACAAAGTAGTGAGTTAATCTATTTGTCAAGTAACATGAGAAAAATGATTAACCTTATGTAATGTGGTGAAGTGAGTTAAACTTCCTAACACCAGCCTTAGGATGAGTTAAATCTTAAGTTAGGCAAAGATGTGAGTTAATCCATTTGCCAAGTTTAATAGATGTTACATAGTTATATGGGTGATTGTGTAATATCGAGAATTAGATTGTATTTTATTACATTATACAGTTGTATGGGCGATTGTATAATGTTGTTGTCAATTATGAATATCTATAATTTATATTAATGAATGACATGTGTTATATGTATACAACTGAGAATTTTTATGTTATCGCCCCTATTTATGTTTCCATGGTAAAAGCAGGTTCAGACCTTAGTAAAGGGGTGACAGAGCTAAAGAAGGAGCAATAAGACTAGATTGGTGTTTAGTTTTGTTGTATATTCACATTTCATGTATTTTAGGTTGTAAGACTTGTAGTTTCTTAGTAGTTTTTGTTGTATGTAAGACATTACGCCTTTTCAGATTATTGATGTATATATATTATGACCTACTTTTATTGTGGCTCATTTTATATATATCTTTATCTGTATAGGTTTACTTTGATAGTACCAATAGTAGTAACATGTTTAAAGCTAATTATCTTTATATATATAGTTATATCGAGATCTTTTGTGTTAAGGTGCTACATTATGGTATCAGAGACGTTCATCCTATTGAGCAGAGGTATGAACTGACTATGCGTAGGCATGTTAGTAGTTTTAATGTGTGTTGTATTATTCTTATCTTTTTAGTGAGATGTTTGTATAACTTGCATTTTATTTTGATTGTTAATAGCTACTGTTGCACTATTACATGGTATTGAGACTAATCAACTTGATATTTAATGTGTTGTGTGTACAGGACACTATGGTTTCTCTAAGAAGAACTAGACGAAATAAAAATTCTTCTGGTGATAATACTAGTATAGTAGAGGCCTTTATGGCAATGGCCAAAGCAATGCAAGACCAGGCAGCTGCTACAAACAGAATGCTAAAGAGGTTAGATACTTAACAACCTCTAGCACCAGTACCACCACTAGTTCAGCCTGAGCAAACAGTCCAAGAGGTTCCAGCTAGAAGAAATCAGAACTTCCAGGACCTTCCAAAGTCAAGAAATCTGCTCCATCATCCTGCACAGGTGAGTACGACCCATTTAGAGCTGAGGGTTGGCTCAAGGAAATGGAGAAGATCTTCACAGTTATGGCTTGCTCAGATGAACAGAGGGTGTTCTTTGCCTCCTACATGTTAGAGGGGGAGGCAGAATATTGGTTGATAGAGTTGAAGAAGGTGGCGGATGCCTCAGGAATTCAGGTTACTTGGGAATTCTTCAAGGGATCTTTCCTAGAGAAGTTCTTCCCTCAGAATTTGCACAATGCAAAAGAAATGGAATTCCTGAAGCTAGAATAGGGCTGCATGTCTATTGGCCAGTATGTGACCAAATTCAATGAATTGTCAAAGTTCTTGTCTTACATTAGATTCCACATAGATAAGAAATGGAAATACGCTAAGTTTGAGGAGGGACTAAGAGAAGACATCCAAAGGTCTAGTAGACCCTTTGAGATCCAAGACTTTTCATCTTTGGTGAACAAGTGTCGAATAGTAGAATCTGGAGGTTTGCAACCCCAACCAGAGCAAATAACATAAAACTTCCAAAAGAGGAAGAGATTTGATGAGAAGAAGGCAACTCCTAAACCTACTAACTAATAAGCAAAGGGTAAATAGGTTCAGGGAGGAGTAGGGGGACCTAAATGTCCTAAGTGTGGGAGACAACATGGAGATAGGCCTTGCTTGACAGGGCAATCAATTTGTTATGCTTATGGATAGTCAGGACATATATCTAGAGATTGCCTACAGAGACAGAAAATTATTTTCACCCCCAGACCACAAGCAGTAGGGAGAGTTTATACTCTGAGTGGTAAAGAGGTGACCTAGTCTTGGAGTTTGATTCAAGGTAAATGCATAATTCTAGATCACTTATTAACTATTATATATGATTCGGGAGCATCTCACTCTTTTATTTCTAGTGATTGTGAGAAGTTGCTTGATTTGCCTATGACAGACCTTCCTTTTGATTTACACTACTAGTAGCTCAATTACAACTTCTAAAGTTTGTTTAGATTATTGTATTAAGTTAGATGATAGAATATTCTTTGTAAATCTTATATGTTTGCCTTTAGTAGATATAGATGTTATTCTTGGCATGGATTGGTTGTCCTCCAACCATGTAGTTTTAAACTGTGTAGATAAAACCTTAGTGTTTATGTCAAAGGTATCTTCTAAAGTTAACCCTTCCAAGTCAGTGTATCTCAATGCAAGCTAAGTGAATCACTGTTTAGAATATGGAGCTCAGGGGTATGATCTCCTTTTCTCTCTCAGCACAGAGGTCGAGCAAAGCCTAGGTGATATACCAATAGTGAGGGAATACCAAGAAGTATTCTCGAGAGATACAGTAGAGTTACCACCCATCAGAGAGATAGAGTTTTCTTATAGACTTAGTACCAGGAACGAGACCTATTTCTATGACACCCTATAGGATGGCACCTCTAGAATTGGTAGAACTCAAGAAGCAAATTGAGGAATTACTAGAGAAACAATGCATTAGGCCGAGTGTTTCTCCTTGGGGAGCACTTGTGTTGCTTGTGAAAAAGAAAGATTGTACTATGAGACTGTGTGTAGATTATAAACAATTGAATAGGGTAACCATCAAGAATAAATATCCATTTCCTAGGATAGAGGATCTAATAGATCAGTTGAGGGGAGCATCAGTGTTCTCCAAGATTGACCTAAGGTCAGAATACCACCAGATAAGGGTTAGGGATGAGGATACTCCTAAGATTGCTTTTAGGACTAGGTATGGGTATTACGAGTATCTTGTGATGTCCTTTGGGTTAACAAATGCACCAGCGATATTCATGGATTACATGAATAGAATTTTTAGACCCTACCTAGATCAATTTATAGTGGTGTTCATAGATTACATCCTAATCTATTCCCAGACAATGGAAGAACATGAGCTTCATGTTAGAATAGTTTTGGAGATTCTTAGAGAGAAGAAACTGTTTGCCAAGCTATCAAAGTGTGAGTTTTGGCTTATAGAAATTTAGTTTCTGGGGTATGTGATCTCTCAAGGAGGGATTTCAGTACACCCTAGTAAGATTGAGGTAGTGTTGCAGTGGGAGAGACCCACCACTATGATAGAGATTAAAAGTTTCATAGGCCTAGCTGGATACTATAGGAGATTCATCAGTGGATTCTCCTAATTAGCACTACCCTTGACTAGATTAACTAGGAAAGATAATATCTTTGTTTGGACTCAAGAATGTGAGGATAGTTTCTAAGAGCTTAAGTTGAGGTTGACTACTACCCTAGTTTTGGTAATTCCGGATCCGCAAGAGAACTTTGAGGTATTTTGTGATGCTTCAAAGAATGGCTTAGGGTATGTGCTCATGCAACATAGGCGAGTAGTTACTTATGCATCATGGCAGTTAAGGCCTCATGAGGAGAACTATCCCACCCATGATTTGGAATTAGTAGCCGTAGTTTTTGCCTTGAAAATATGGAGACATTATCTTTATGGAGTTTAATTTGTGATGTTCATCGACCATAAGAGTTTGAAGTATCTGTTTGATCAAAAGAGCTGAACATGAGACAAAGGAGATGGATGGAGTTTCTTAAGGATTATGACTTTGAGCTTAAGTATCATCCAAGTAAGGCTAATGTAGTGGTCGATGCACTACGTAGGAAATCCCTACATTTGTCTTAGATGATGGTTTAAGAGGGTCAGCTTCTTGAAAGGTTTAGAGATTTGAGCCTTAGTGTGACTATGGCACCCTAGAGCCTCTATATGAGTAAGGTAGACATCGTTAGTGATCTGAGAGCTCAAATTCTAGAAGCTCAAAGTAAGGATGAAACCCTAGATGAGATAAGGGAGCAAATCTTTTTAAGAGATCAACTAGATTTTCATATGGAAGATGATAAATTGATTAAGTTTAGAGATAGGCTTTGCATTCCAAGAGATTCTGCAATTAAAGAAAGGGTTTTAGAGGAAGCTCATAGTAGTAGATACACCATCCATCCAGGAGCCACTAAGATGTATCAAGATATGAGGAAATTGTTTTGGTGGCTAGGAATGAAGAAGGAAATAGTAGAGTTTGTGTCTAAGTGCTTGGTGTTCCAGAAAGTTAAGATAGAGCGCCAAAAACCTTTAGGACCTCTCTAATCCTTAGCAATTCCTAAATGAAAGTGGGAGAACATCACAATGGATTTTGTGACTGGTTTCCCTAGGACTTAGTTAGGTTATGATACAATTTGGGTCATAGTGGATAGACTAACCAAGTCTGCCTACTTTTTACTAAAGAGAGTGAACTACTCCTTAGAGAAATTAGCTCAGTTGTACCTCTAAGAGATAGTTAGGCTGCATGGAGTTCCCCTCAGTATAGTTTTAGATAGAGATCTTAGATTTACATCTAGATTTTGGGGAGCTTTACAAAAGGCCTTTGGGACTAGGCTCAATCTTAGTACAACATACCATCGACAAACAGATGGACAGTCAGAGAGAACTATCCAGACCCTAGAGGATATGCTTAGAGCATGTGTTTTAGACCAACAGGGTAGATAGGATAGACTTCTACCTTTAGTGGAGTTTTCCTATAACAATAGTTACCATACTAGCATGGGAATGGAACCATATGAGGCACTTTATGGTAGGAAGTGTAGGTTCCCTTTGTGTTGGTATGAGATAGGAGAGAAAGCTATTCTAGGACCTGAGTTAGTACAACAAACTTTAGAGCATATTAGAATGATCAGGGAGAGGATGGTTGTAGCTCAGAGTAGGCAAAAGAGTTATGCTAATAGGAGGAGAAGACCTCTAGAGTTTGAATAGGGTGAGCATGTTTTCTTGAGGGTCACTCCTACAACAGGAATTGGTAGAGTAATGAGAATCAGAAAGTTAAACCCAAGTTTCATTGGTCCCTACCAAATTCTAAATAGAGTCGGACCTATATCCTACCAGATAGCCCTTCCACCCAGTTTGTCAAACCTTCATAGTGTCTTTCATGTATCCCAACTCAGAAAGTACAATCTGGATCCTTCACACATCATAAGGAATGAATTTATATAGTTAAGAGATGATTTGTCTTATAGAGTGAAACTAATGATGATTGTAGACAGAGGGGTTAAAGAGCTCAGAGGTAAGCAGATTCCTCTGGTGAAGGTCTTGTGGGGTGAAGCAGATTCATCTTCTTGAGGATATTTTTTAACATTGTCTTCCTCTAAATACTTTTGCTCTTCTTATTCTCTATATACAACTTTATGCAAAAAAATCATTGTTAGTAAGATAAATAGCATCAAGAGCATCCCATATATCTTTAGCACTGGAGCAACTCTTAATTTTAGCATAAGCCTCATCATTCAAACAACTTCTCAAAATTTTTATAGCTCTAATGTTCAAAGAAAAGCATTTCTTTTCATAACTATTCCAAGTTTGTTTCGATTTGTAAGTAAATCCATTTAGCACAACATCACACAAATCCAAATTAATAGATTGGATATAAAACTCTATTCTAACTTTTCAATAAACAAAATGCACACCATCAAAGAATAATGGTTTATCAATTTCAAAACCTTCTATTTTTTATTTAAAAAAAAAACTTTCAATGGTTGCCGACAAACAAGGATCTTTAACTCTAAGCGGTTAAGCTTTTAATAGAGCACGAACTCTGATACCACTTGTTAGTCATGGCAACCATCACCTAAGAGGGAGGTGAATTGGGTGATTACAAATTTTCAAAGCAACTTTGAGAAATTATGCATTTTAATAATTTCAATCAACACATACAGCGGAATAAGTCTAACAAAGATACGACTATTGTAGATTACGCAAATATAATTTGGGTTATGAGATAAATCAAGTAAATAAATTAGATATCAAATTCAACTCAAGCATATATAATTAAAGTACAAATGTAAAGGAGATAGAAACTCTTTGAAAACTTTTATCAAACACTTGAAAAATAATTTTCTTTGAAGGTATTTATTAATTAAAGTGAATGAACAAAGAAGATAGAAAGATGCACTTGTAAATGAACAACCCACACAGAAAGTAGTTGAGTAAATTTATGAAATTAAAACACAAATATAAACGAGTTTGAGTTTAGAGAAGTAAACACAATGATTTATCCTAGTTCAGCCACCAACTACTTGTGGCCTGCATCAAGTCCTCAAGTAACCACCTGAGATTTTTTACTATCAATACAAACTTGAATAGGTACTTGCTACCATTACAGACTAGAGTTCTCCTCACAACTTGGGATACCTCACCCTTAAGATTGAGCCTCGACTTTTAGGGATACCACACCTTTACAATTTCTCTAAGGGATACCTCACCCTTATTACAATTTCTTTGAGGGAAACCTCACCTCGTTACAAAGAATCAAAGAATAGAAGAAAAAAGAAACTATCTCAAGATTGTGTATTACAAATTGAAGCCCTATGAAGCTCTTTCAAGGATATCTCAAAATTTCTCAAAAATAGAGCATATAGAGAATAGAGATGAAACTCAGATTAAACCCAATAGAAAGATGTTTTTCAATGTCGGCTGTATATAAAAGATGACCCAAAAACATCTATTTATAGTGTTATGATAAAAAGAGTCGTTGAGGTAATTAATATCATTAAATGTATAGAAAATAGCTGTTACGAACTTTCAGACTCTTTGTAATCGATTACATGGATATTATAATCGATTATATGGCTCTTAGAACATGTTCTGGGCTTTCTAGGCAGGATGTAATCAGTTACAATATTCATGTAATCGATTACAGAACCTCTGTCAGAGTGGTAATTGATTACGTAATCGATTACGACACTCTAGTTTTGAAAATTGACTTTTAAATGGTCATAAATTCTTCATTTCTTGTTCGTTTAAATCAAATGAGAACTCATTGGAAAGATATTTGAGTCTACTTTCATATGAAATAAGTTTCACAACAAAATTTAAAGTATTTTGAAAGTTATAATCAAAATAGTAAGAAAAGATCAATTTTTCAAAACTCAAACTTGACTATTTTTCATAGTTTTTAATTACCACCATGACTAGCTTTTCAAAACATGTTTGTTGGGCATTTTAACATGTAAAAAGCATTTATAAAGATTTAAAGAAGATATATTTGAGTTTTTTTGAAAACATCATAAAATATTTTGGGATATATTGAGAGCTTCTCACATAAAAGACTATAAGTCCTATTAATTATATTAATGTACTTCCTTTGGACTTGGCCTTCGACTTGACTTTGTTGTTATCAAAACCTTCATGAAATAGGCATTCACAATCTCCTTGAATTAAGCATAACTGAGATCTTTTAGTTTCTTGTTACAATGCTCACTCTTGGTACTCAGACTATCCTTCAAAGTATTGCTCACTTAAAACATAGTTAGTCCAAACTCATAATTCAATATATTTATATGCATAATTCATAAATGTATAACTCTAGTTAGTCTAATATGCATATAAAACTTTCATAGACATATCCAAATAAGACATTTATCAATAATTAATAAATATGCTCTATATAGGATGCAACAAAGAATACTTTGCACATTTTTATTTAAGTAGAGTCAAATCTAATATTAATTTAATACCACTCATGTAACATATTATTGGATATATCCTGTAAAAGATGCTATAAATAGTATGCAAGATTCTCATATGAAATATAACAAGATGGAGTACATGATCATGCATGATCTAATATAATCTATTAAGTACATCTATGTAGTATAAGCATCATTCTTTTTGGCTTGTAATTGTCATCATCAAAACTTAACATATTAAATCATTGGGACAAACTTATTTCCATACTTCGCATACAAGAACAAGTTTAAGTTTTTAAGCTTTTCAAAAGTTAAGAATTGCTTAAAATTGATAGTTAGTCATCAGTTGATTCCTATACCGGTTATAGTGGGGCCATAGTACAATTATCCTAATTAAATGAGTGAGTTAAATCCCATTGACCTTGCAAAGAAGTGAGTGAAACTCTTTGCTAAGGAGGAAATTGTGAGAGGTAAATTTCAGTACAACATTATTACCTAGGACAAAGCAGTGAGCTAAGCTATTTGTCAAGTTGTTAGACTAATTGTGTATCACAAGTGGACGGGTCATTCAAGTAATACAATGAAGAGTAAAGTTCGTTCCCACGAAGATGTTCGCTTCCAAAGCTAAGTATCAACTAATAGTTTAATTAATTCTATTCAATAACATAAAAATAAGGAAAGTATAAATAAATTTAATCTAAACTACAAAACAATAAAGATAATGTTTAGAGTTTTAGAGAATCCTTCTTCACCTCCTATTTCAACTAATGATATGCAATCCTTACAAGTAACATTAATGAATTCTTAAGTTAGCTTGAGAATCTAATTTAGTTAAAAGCTTATGTCTAGGTTAAACAACCATAGTTTCATTTACCTAATTCACTATATTTTCATGAGAACTGGAGCAAACTCCACTCATTAAAATCTATTCTCAAACACACGCTATGCATGGTTAAGAGATATATTTCTATCCTATTAGCGAATCAACTTATCCAAGCCAATTGAATGAAATCGAACATGCATCAACCATACATATGATCTAAAATCCAAATTCTTATGTCTAGGTTCATCAGATTTTAACAAATCACTTAAAAGCTGATCAAACAATCAAGAGCATTAAGATCCATATGATTGAACAAAACCAAACATCAACATATACTCAAATGATTACAAAATCATCAATATTCATAAAAGAATTCAAAATCATCCTTAAATACAGCTTAGCTAATCATTGAACACGAAAATATACATCAAAAATCATGTTCAAGATAGAAGGAAGAGAGAAAAGAGAAAGGAGAAGGAAGGAAAGCTCATGGATTTCATCTTTGATGCTTGAATCTCTTTCCATGAAGAAGATGACCTCCAACCTTGACTCCCTTGGCTTTCTTTCAGTCCAGAAATGAAAACCTAGTCATAGCTTCTCTAAATCGGTATAGAAAAAGATAGCAGATATACAGATAGTAATTAACATAATGTACCATATTATCATTTCACAGTGAATCATATTATCATTTCATAGAATAACTATCATACCATAGATAAAATATCATATAAACATAATTATCTTATCAAGATGCTAACCACTATTGCATATGCACACAGAGTCATTCCTATTCCATAGAGCTAAACACAATTTTGGAGAGAATGATCCAGAAGATATGTCTGTAAACTCGGCTACCATGGCCAAAAGTGCTATAATTTATCAATTTATCAACGTGCATATCAGGCATTGTACAAGACATTCTACGTCAGATCGTGATTAGCGATAGTGTCTCGGTCCGGATCGTCAGTGTGTTTGCATCAGTCTGATCCATGGCACAGGGGCGTGATGTGTGTGAAATAACATCATATTTTGTTCTTGTTTTGCATGTATTTTTATGTATTTTAGGTATTTTAGTTTCCCTTTTTATTTATTTTTTTCTTTAATTCGAATAACTGCGGTGTTTTTGGTGTTGTTGTGCAGGATTGGTGCTAAATTGGCCTTGGAATGGATGGAAATCTTGCATAATTGAAGTTGGAGCTTTACAGATAGCAAAAAGGCGCAAAAAGCTCACTCCAAAGAGATCCACGGCCTGCTTGTGGAATTTCCCACGGCCATGGATCGAGCAGCAACTTGAAAAAGCAAAAGAGAAAATCCAGAGAGTTCCACGGCCAGGCCGTGGAATTCAAGTTTAGGCAAAAGTGTCTTGTGGCAGTAAGATCCACGGCCAACCCGTGGATTGATCCTCGGCCGTGGATCGCAGTACGCATCAGTTTTTAAGTTTTATTTTTTATTTCTTTTGGGGCCTTTTAGCCAATTAAAACCCTAGGGGTATAAATAGGTGTTTTGAATACAGTTTTGGGGTTGGAATTTGTTTAGAAGGAGGCACACTTTGAGGCACTGGATCTTGATCTTTCTCCTCTCTTCTCTCTTGGATTACGGGTTTGGATGTTCATGAATATGTTTTCTTGTTCCTTCTTCTCCATGTTTGAGCAGTTCTCTTTGTTTCTAGATTGGGCAATGCCCTTTGATACATTGATGATGATTAATTGATTTTGTTTCCCCGTTTATTAATCTTAAATGTTCTTTGATTCAATCCTTATTGCGCTTATTCATGTGAATTTGTTGGCCACATATTTGCATCTCATAGATATCTAGGGACGTACTGAGAGGTGAACCTAGGTGTTGGAACTATAAGAATTGAACTTAAGGTCTAAATCACGAGAGTAGGTTTAGCCTTTTGAGGATTCAATGAATTATCATAAAGCATAATGGGTTTAATTTAAATTCAATTACCACAAGAGTAGGAATTGGTTTAATTAGGCACGGTTCTTGTTTCTTGAGAAAGAACATTAACTAATTTAGGGTAATTCACCTTCAATTGAATTTCAATTTTAATAAAAAGGTTGTCAATTAAGATTTGTCTTGTATCATTGTGGTTACCCCAATCTTGGAAGTTTTCTTGAATCTGAAAAACCTTTCTTATTAACTTGCTGTTTTTGTTCTTAATTTTGCACTTTAATATTATTTATTTAATTGCTTGGTTACTAAGATCTCATCAATCAACGATTATATTTTCTTTGTTTAATTGAATTGAATTAATTAATTAATTGGTATACATAAACACAGTCCCTGTGGATTCGATCTTTTATTACTTGACGACGAAACCGTACACTTGTGGATTTCATACATCAAGTTTTTGGTGCCGTTACCGGGGACTGTGTTTTTCTTGAATATCAATTTAATTTTTAATTTAATTATTTTAAACATTTTTTCTTTTTATCATATTCTTACGTTCTTGATTTCTCTTTGACTCTTTGCAGGTAATTTCTCTTATTTATGCAAAGTACTAGACATTCCAAGACTCTTATTGAAGCAGATCCTGAAATTGAAAGAACTCTTCGTAGAAGGAGAAGACAACAAAGGCAAAGAGCAAGAGAAATACTTGAACTAACACTTGTCATAGCTGAAGCTGAGGATAATAGACCGCTAAAAGAGTATGCAGCCCCTAATGCTCCGGGTTTGCGATCTGGAATTGCTCGGCCAGACATTGAAGCTAGGCACTTCACCATACCTCCTGCCTTACTTTCTATGATAAGGCAGAACTAGTTTGGAGGATTGCCGTCAGAGGACCCGAATGATCATGTGGATATGTTCTTGGAGTTTTGTGAGACCCTCAAGATTGAAGGCGCCTCTGTTCATGCTATTCGTCTTTGCCTGTTTCCATTATACTTGAGAGATAGAGCTAGGGCCTGGTTGAAGTCTGTTCTTGTTGAGACGATAACTACTTGGGACCAATTGGAGCAAGCTTTCTTGGACAAATTCTTTCCACCTTCCAAGACTGCTCATCTAAGGACCCAAATCACAAGCTTCGTTCAGAAAGATGGAGAGTCATTGTCAAAAGCTTGGGATAGATATAAGGCTTTGCTGGAAGCTTGCCCACACCACGGGTTAGAGAAATGGTTGATTGTCCATACCTTCTACAATGGTTTAGAATATTCTTCGAAGGTGTCTTTTAACTCCACAGCTGGTGCAGCTTTGATGAATAGAAAGCTCACAGAAGCTTATGAGATTATTGAGAGTGTAGCTATAAATCATCACCAATAGGCAAATGAAAGAGGCCATAACCCGAGGAAACTCTCGGGAGGTAAGTTTGAGGTAGACGGTGTTGATTTAATCAGGTCAAAATTTGATTCTTTGAATAAATGTTTTGACATGCTTGAGAAAGCTCATGTTAATGCCATAGGTGCTTCTAATAATTTTTGTGAGATTTGTGGAGCACAGGGACATATAGGTGTCGAATGCCAAGTTGGAATTGGCTCCTCACAAGGTGCACCGGTGGAGCAAGTGGAATCATGCCACAATTTCCATGACTTCAACCAAAAAGGGAGGAATGATCCATATTCTCAAACTTACAACCCCGGTTAGAGGTCACATCCTAACTTCTCCTATCGGAATAGTCAATACCAAGATGGGCAAGGTAATGCTAAACCCTCTTCTAGACTCCAACAGGTACAAAAATCTAGACTTGAGTCTCTTCTTGAGAATTTTGTTGAGAGTCAATCTAAGCAAAATGAGGAGTTTAGGCAACATGGAGAAGTTGTGACTGAGGCCATTAGAGAGTTGTCAGCTAAGGTTGATAGTTTGGCTATTCATAATAAGATGTTGGAAACTCAGATTGCCCAACAAGCAAGCACTTCACATAGGCAATAGGGTAAGTTTCTTGGTCAACCTAAACTCAACCCAGGTAATGAACATTATAAGGCTGTGAATTTGAGGAGTGGAAAGAAATTAGAGGACCCACGGGTAAGGGGGAGAGTGAAAAAGATCAAGGAATTGAGGATAAAGAGACTAAGACACAACCCTTAGAAGAAGAGGAAACTACTGAGAAGGTGTCTAAGTATGTACCTCCTGAACCTTACCAACCCCCAGTTCCTTTCCCTCAAAGATTGGCTAAGGTGAAGTTAGATAGGCAGTTTGGGAAATTCCTATAGGTCCTTAAGAAATTGTACATTAATGTACCCTTCACTGAGGCGTTGAAACAAATGCCTACCTATGCTAAGTTTCTTAAGGACATTTTGTCTAATAAGAGGAAGCTTGAGGAATATGAGACAGTAGCTTTAACTGAGGAGTGTAGTGCTTTAATTCAAAATAAATTGCCTCCTAAGTTAAAAGATCCAAGTAGTTTCTTTATTCCCTATTTGATTGGCAACACGAATTTTGATAAAACTCTATATGATTTGGGGCTAGTGTTAGTCTTATGCCCCTTTCGGTGTGTAAGAAGTTGGAGGTGGGTGAGCTAAAACCCACAACTATCTCACTTCAATTGGCGAATCGGTCCGTCAAGTACCCCGTAGGCATCTTAGAGGATGTTCCTATCCGAGTTGGTAAGTTTTTCATACCTGCTGATTTTGTTGTGCATGAAATGGAGGAGGATTCTCAAATCCCCATTATTCTTGGTAGGCCTTTCTTAGCTACTATTGATGCTATAATTGATGTTAAAAATGGCAAATTATTTTTAACTGTTGGTGATAATAAGGTTGAGTTTGATATTTCTAAATCTATTAAACAACCTTCTTTTGAGGACTCTTGTTACAAGATTGATTTATTACACCAGGTGATAGAAGAAGAATCCACCAAAATTCATTTGGAAGATCCATTGGAGAGATGCTTGGTTGGTGGTGGCTCTTTTGATTCTGGAAGAGAGGTAGCTGAGTATGCCCGCTTGTTGAAGGCAACCTCGAAAATCTCACCTTACAAAGCCAAAGTGGAAAAACTTGAGCCAAAGCCTAAGTCTGAAGATTGGGAAGAGGAAAAGGCTCCTAAGGTAGAACTTAAAACTCTTCTTTCCACTCTCAGGTATGAGTTTCTTGGTCCCAACTCTTCTTATCCTGTCATTGTTAGTGCTAGCTTGAATGAGTTAGAGACTGAGAAATTGCTTAGGGCTCTTAGGATGCATAGAAAGGTCATAGGATATACTCTTGATGATATTAACGGCATAAATCCTTCTTTTTGCATGCATAGAATTTTAATGGAACCTGACCATAAACCCTCTGTTGAGCATCAACGTAGGTTGAATCCCAATATGAAAGAGATTGTTATAAAAAAAGTTCTTAAGTTGCTTGATGCTGAGGTAATTTACCCAATTTCTGATAGTGAATGGTTTAGTCCTGTGCATGTGGTTCCTAAGAAAGAAGGGATGACTGTAATTGAAAATGAGAAAAATCAATTAATTCCCACTAGGACAGTCACAGGTTGGAGGATGTGCATTGATTATAGAAAGTTGAATAATGCAACTAGGAAAGACCTCTACCTTTCATTGATCAGATGCTTGAGAGGCTAGCTAGGCATACATACTTTTGTTACTTAGATGGATATTCGGGATTCCACCAAATCCCTATCCATCCTAGTGACCAGGAGAAGACCACATTTACTTGCCCCTATGGCACTTTTGCCTATAGGAGAATGCCATTTGGTTTATGTAATGCCCCTGCTACTTTCCAAAGATGCATGACTGCAATATTTTCTGAATTTATTGAAAACATCATGGAAGTTTTTATGGATGATTTTTCAGTATATGGAACTAACTTTGATGATTGTTTGTTCAATTTGTCTAAGATTTTGCAGAGATGTGAGGAGGTTAATCTTGTCTTGAATTGGGAGAAGTGTCATTTTATGGTACAAGAGGGGATAGTACTTGGACATTTGGTTTCTGGAAAAGGAATTGAGGTGGATAAGGCAAAAATTGAAGTGATTGAGAAATTGCCTCCACCGGTGAATGTGAAGGGAGTGCGAAGTTTCTTGGGACATGCCAATTTTTACCGGAGATTCATCAGAGATTTTTCTAAAATTGCTAAACCTTTGTCTAATCTCTTAGCAAAAGATGTTCCATTTAATTTTGATAGTGACTATTTGAATGCTATTTGTAGGTTGAAAGAAACTTTGATCACTACTCCCGTTTTGCAAACACCGGATTAGAATCTACCATTCGAGGTCATGTGTGATGCCAGTGACTATGCCGTAGGAGCTGTGTTGGGGCAAAGAAAAGACAAGAAAGTGCATGCAATTTACTATGCTAGCAAGACACTTGATGGAGCTCAAGCAAACTATGCCACCATAGAGAAAGAGTTGCTAGCGATAGTCTTTTCTTTTGAGAAGTTCAGGTCCTATCTAGTGGGTTCAAAGGTGACTGTGTACATTGACCATTCAGCACTTAGGTATCTTATGAGCAAGAAGGAAGCAAAGCCTCGACTTATCTGTTGGATTCTTCTCCTACAAGAGTTTGATTTGGAGATTCTGGTTAGAAAAAGGATGGAGAATTAAGTGGCAGATCATTTATCCAGGCTTGAGCAACCATGATTGGGAAGAGTGATTTACCTATTGATGATTCTTTCCCTGATGAGTAATTATTTATAATTTTTGTAGAGAATGCTCCTTGGTATGCTGACTATGCAAACTACTTGGTTAGCAAGGTTCTACCTCCTGAGCTTAACTATCAGCAGAAGAAGAAATTCTTCTCAGATCTGAAAAATTTTGTGTGGGATGACCCCTACATATATCGGAGGTGTGCTGATGGTTTTATAAGAGGTGTGTCTCCAAGGAAGAGGCTCCGAGTATATTGAGTTATTGTCATTCCGCATCCTATGGAGGACATGCTAGTGCCTCCAAGACGGCAGCCAAAGTTCTTCAGTCTGGTTTCTTTTGGCCTCATATTTCCAGAGGTGCTCAGAATTTTGTGTTATCATGTGATTCATGTCAGAGAGCTGGAAGTATCTCCAAGAGGCATGAGATGCCAATGAATACTATTCTTGAGGTAGAGATCTTTGATGTTTGGGGAGTTAACTACATGGGCCCTTTTCCATCCTCTTGCAACAATAAATTCATTCTTGTAGCTGTTGATTACGTATCTATGTGGGTGGAGGCCAATCCATCCCCAACAAGTGATGCAAAGACCGTGATCAAGCTATTCAAGAAGGTCATCTTTCCAAGGTTTGGAGTTCCTAGGGCCGTGATAAGTAATGGAGGTTCACATTTCATAGAGAGACAATTTGAGAACCTCTTAAAGAAATATAAAGTCACTCATAAGGTTGCTACACCTTACCATCCTCAGACTTCTGGCCAAGTGAAGGTATCTAATCGAGAGATAAAGAGTATTCTGCAGAAAACTGTGTCTAGATCAAGAAAGGATTAGTCTTTGAAGCTTGATGATGCTCTTTGGGCTTACCGCACTGCTTACAAGACTCCTATTGGGATGACACCCTTTCAAATGATTTATGGGAAGCCCTGCCATCTACCCGTTGAGCTTGAACATAAAACCTTTTGGGCTATTAAGCTTCTAAATTTTGACTTAAAAGTGGCAGGAGAAAAGAGAAAGCTTCAACTTCATGAGCTTGATGAGCTGAGATTGGATGCCTATGAAACTGCCAAGTCATACAAAGAAAGAACCAAGAGGTGGCATGACAAGCACATTCTTCGTAGAGAGTTTCATGAAGGAGAATTGGTGCTTCTTTTTAATTCCAGATTGAAACTCTTTCCCAGAAAGCTTAAGTCAAGGTGGTCTGGGCCATTTCTGGTGAAGAAAGTGTTTCCCTATGGTGTCATAGAGGTCTGGAATGAAGAGCGAGGGACTTTCAAGGTTAATGGTCAGAGATTGAAGCATTATCTAGCGGAGGAGCAACTTGAGAAGAGGATGAACATTGCCCTCCATGACCCAACTGAAGATGGATGAAAGTATAGGAGTCGAGCTTACGACTTTAAACAAGCGCTTCTTGGGAGGCAACCCAAGTTTTCTTGTTTTTCTGTTTTATTCATTTTTTTTCTTTTGATTTTGTGTGTTAGATTTTTGGTTTGATGTTTGTCTCATGGATTTTGTCTAGGTTTGACCCTTTTTGAAGCTAAATTTAGAAGAAGAGTGAAGTCAGAAGGTTCCACACCCAGCCCATGGAAAATTCCATGGCCATGGAATGAAAACTAGAGGAAAATATCAAAGTTAAAGAATTCCATGGCCTGGCCATGGAATCCTACATGGCCATGGATTTCAAGTCACCAAAAAAAAGGAGAAGAGAAAAGTCAAAGAATTCCACGGCTTGGCCGTGGATAAAACCACGGCCATGGAATTCTGTCTCAAAAAAAAAAAAAAAACCAGAAGTCAGCAACATCCACGGCCTGGCCCACGGCCATGGATCGTTCCAGAAGGTGCGTTTTTAAAAACCACGGCCTTCATCTCCTTCATACCCATAACCCCCAACCTCCATTACTCTTCCTTTCCCTCACAACCACACATAAACCACTTTCTTCCTCACTCTCAAAGCCAGCCCTTCGCCCTCATTCTCCCTCCTTCTCCTTCTTCCTTCTCCACCATAGCCACCATAAACCACCATACCCAAACCTTCAAAACCACTACTTTACTCCATAAACCACCCTTTTCTTCCATTTTTCTACCATTTCTCACCTTCCTAACCTCTACCCAACCACTCACTACTCCAAATTTGGAAAACCCCAAATTTGGCAAATTTGCCTTAATTTCGTGAATAGCTCTGACAAGAGAGGATTTTTGCTTTGTGCTTGCTGTGTTGGTGTGGTTAAGCAGAATGACGAATAAGCATAAGAGGGGAGAAGCTGCTTCAAGCTCAAGGACAAGGGGAAGAGGCACTGCTTCTCCAAGAGGTAATCCCCCTAATCCCCATGGTTTTAACTTTAAGAATGATGAGCAGAGGGATCGGTACAATGTGCTTGTGAATAGAAGGATAGTTAGCACTAGGTATATGGATGATGATGTCCTTGATACCTTAGGCTTGCGAGATGACTTTGACTGGATGCTTGACAGGGTAGGGTGGACTTATCTTTTGAATTTAAAATATCCCACTTACACTGAGCTTACACTGGAGTTTCTTAGTTCTATTGAGGCTTATATTATTCAGGGGGAAGGCTGTACTGAAGGCCGGATCACTTTCCGGCTATTCAATAATGACCATTGCTTGAACTTGGAAGAATTTAATGAGATTTTTGGATTGCCTGCTGGGGGGGAGAAGAAGCACCCACGTGGTTTTTCAGCAATTTCTTTTTGGGCTAACATTTCTTGTGGGTCAGGCACATATGATTCCTCAAATTGTAAGGCATCCTTCATGCCAAATCCTTGCCTTCGCTATCTCCATCAAATCATGGCTCATACTCTATTTGGGCGTGGGGATAGTGATGGCAATGTCCGTGCTGATGAGCTTGCTTTTATGTGGGCCATTCTTAATGATGTCAAAATGGACACGGGCTCTTCTCTTGCTAGGCATCTGCTTAGGGTGGGTAGAGCCCAATCAGGGACCATTGTTATTGGTGGGCTTATCACAGATTTATCAATTTATCAATGTGCACATCAGACATTGTACAAGACATTCTACGTCAGATCGTGATTAGCGATAGTGTTTAGGTCTAGATCGTCGGTGTGTTTGCATTAGTCTAATCCACGAAACAGGGGCGCTAACAAATGGCCATTATGGAAAACCCGCACCCCAATGCCCCCAAGATCTACACTTGACCTACACTACGATCATCGCACCCGCATTTAGGTGTAATTCAATCTCCTAGGCATAACATCATGCCTTAACCATTTAAGCTGACACATTTTTCAATGCATGATGTATAATTCAAATACACATACAATTGTTTAATACCATTAATATCAATGATATTATATACCCGCCCATACAACTACATAATATTACTGATATCCGGGTTTCTTATAATAACAAGTCATATCTGACTCATTCGTCTATCTGATGTTTCTGGGTCCAATACTTCGATTCCATAATCCACAAATTACTTGGGTCCAGTACTTCAGCCCAAAAGCACAATGCTAAATAACAAATCACTTAGGTCCAATACGTCGGCCCTACAGCACAACTCATTGTTCCCCTCAATCGCGCAGCGATATTATCACGTTTTCACAATCGCATAACACTTTTGTTACGTTTTCAAATCGTGTTATGATTTTTCAACGTTTTCTCAATTGCATAAAGATTTTAAAATGTTTTCTCAATTGCTTAGGTAAAAATTACTATTTTTAAATCACGTAAGAGTTTTTCTGCATATTTTCAATCGCATAAAATATTTCTTTAATATTCTAAGCTTAAAATAAAACTTTTCTCATTTAATATCAAAATTTGAACTTTATTTCCAATATTTCCTTAATAAATCATCTTTAGATAATATTTCTAACATTTTCTCATGAAAATTCCTTTACTTAATATCTCCAAACATTTTCCATAAAATTACATTTCTTTGTTTTACTTTGGATATTACAACTCAAAATTTTCTAACGCACTTCAAAACCCAAAGGGTGAGCTATACGTCTGTAAATTTCAAGTTTAATTGTTATCTTACTTCATAACTTAATTATGCTAATTTAATTCTAAAAAGTAGATTACTTCCTTTTTAGATCTAAAAATTTATCAAATCAATTTTCCTATCAATCAAACACCTAAGTCTACACTTAGTAAAATAATTTTGGATCTAGGATATCAAAAATGGCATGTTGACTGAAATTGCACTATAGATTTCTCAAATCATATTTAATTATTTCCTATCACTTTATTCTTTTCAAAAACCTTTAAACCAATTTCTTGTCATAAAATCATTTAATCCATGATTAGGAAAATAATTTAGAACACTTTGTTCTCATAGTGATGTTGAGGTCGTGAGCCTCTAGGGTTCTTTGGAACCATCATACATTTTCCTCATCATGTAAATCACATCCTACTTAAACAATGATCAACATGATATCATAATCACATATTCAAGCATACTTTCAAAGCCATAAAGCATACTAATCACATATTCAAGCATCATTTTAAAGCTATAAAGCATACTAATCACATCATCACAAACAAGTAAAGTTTAAACAATCAAGTAAATAAATCCTTATGGATTTTTCACCACAAACAAGCCATTCCCTCACCACCAACACTTGGTTGATGAGGTTAATCTCCCTTTTACCTCAAGGAAGACAAAAACTCTTCAAGTTCCTTCTCCTCTGAATTTTGTGAAGCATCCACAAGAAATCCTAAAAGCTTAAACAAATCTCAAAAGTCATAAACAAAGCTTGAAAATAAGAAACCATGGATTAATCATGGTTTAGAAATTCAAGAATCCAACTTAGGAACAAGAAATCAAGAAGTTACCTTTAGGAGTAGGTAATCTAAGCTTGATTTTGAAGCACTTAGAAGATGAATTAGATAAAACTCTCAAGATGAAAAGTGTTTTGGATCTTGTTTAGGTTTAGGAAATAGGATTGGATAGAATTATAGAAGCTTGGAAGTAGGTTTGGTGTGTAGTAGCCGAATGCCTTCAAGAAGAAAGAAGATGAAGTTTTCTTTATGTTCTTGGAAGAGAGAGAATGGAGAGAATAGGTTTTTGTGACACAAAGTGTTAGCAAAATGAAATGCAAAGTCCTATTTGCAAGCCTTGGTCGTGTAGTAGCTTGATAGGAAAGGTTAAGACTTGTTTAGCAAGATAAAATTTGATCACATGGATTCACATGGCCTAAGTCATCATGTAGTCGTCCTTTAGTCATAAGATAATTCAAGAATACACTAGAATGGCATAGGTGGCCGTGTGACTCATGGAGGTAAGTAACTAATTTTTATTTCATTTTAATTCCTAGTTACATCTAGTTTAGGTAGTTAGTTCACTTAAGCTAACTTAGTTAGGTCATTTAATTACATAATTAACTATCTAGTTACTAGATTATGTCATGCATTTGTCATGCATTGATCATGCCTTCTAGATGTCTCTAGAACCACCTTGTAACCATAGACTCTAAGTATTAGTAAACTTAGTTTGTTTCATTTAGTTACTACTTAGGCTTTTTAGAGTAACTAAGTTAGATTATCTAGTTCCTTGATTAACTAATCTAACCATTAATGTTGACTTCATTTCCTAACCATTAATTTAATCTAAGGTAGATATCGTAAGCTTCCTTATCAATTTTGTTCTCACACCATTGATTAGATCAAGGGTGATCATCCAAGGTTTCTTCATCAAGTCTTACCATCCAACGGTTCAAAACAAAGTCTATGCCACTATTGTTGACTTTTTGATAAATAAGCTTAATTCTAATTGGTTAATCATAAAGCTATGTAATGATGGTTCATAATTACACTTAAGATATTTAGCTTAGATATTTTCTGCTTAGATATTTTACGTAGATATTTTACTAAGATATTTTACTGAGATTTTCCATTAGATATTTTATCATTAGATATTTATCCGTAGATTTTTTTACTAGGTGAGTCATCACTTCTACAAGCTTCTAGAAAAAGAATGATAAGCTTGAAAGAGTAAGTAGCCAATTTCACTTTGTCTTCTAGCTTGAGTAGTCAATTTGAATTTCTCCTCTTCAACTTGAGTATCCAATTTGCCTTCTTCCTGCTTGCCATTGGTTCATCACTTCGAGTCATAGACATCAAGATATTTTCCCAAAGATATTACTCAATGGATAATAGCTACCACTATTATTACCCAATGGATAATAACATTGCACAATAAATAATAGAAAACTCAGATAAAGAAAATTTTTGTCAACTGATCCAGGTCTCAGGTTTAGTAAAATCCCTCTATCCCGCCTTAACAGTCCAAAACTTTTTGGTCAGAAAATTTTTTTTATAACAGCTCACAATAATATTAAAATAATCAAAATACTTAAAAATTTTCAAAAATTCACAAATATTATAAAATGTATTTATATCTAGAAAAATGAAAAATCGGGGTGTTACAACTTTCTCCCTCTAAACAGAATTTCATCCTCAAAATTTCTCTTACATTAAAAACAAAAAGAATATTACTCCTTTATCTTGTCTTCAAGCTCCCACGTAGCATCTCCAGTTACGTCGTTTCCAGATCACCTTTCTACTTTTCTCGAATTTCCTCCATTAGACTATTTAAAATAGTAATCATATTCAAACAAATTTTCCCTGGTGTCAAATCCACAAACAACCACATATTCTTGCATTGCTCTATCAATTCACTATCCTTAATCATCATAGCAGATACACTAGTCACATTTTCTACTCAAGGCATCCGCCACAACATTCGCCTTTCTGAAATGATATTGAAGTTAAAAATCGTAGTCTTTCAAAAATTCTAACTATCGTCTCTACCTCTTATCAAACTCCTTATGACCTAACAAGTCCTCCAAGCTCTTGTGATCACTGTAGACATCATAGATTGATCCATAAAGAAAACGTCTCCAGATTTTCAATGCAAAAATGACTATCACAATTTCCAAATCATGAGTAGAATAATTCTTCTCATCCACTTTCAACTACTTTGAAGCATACAGCATAACATTTCTATTTTGCATCATCATGTAATCTAACCCCAAAAGTTGAACTTTCTTTAACTAAAAAAAAATTGCACTTGGACAGCTTCGCGTGTAACTTCTTCTTCTTCTTCAGAATTTGAAGAACCGCATTCAGATGTTCAGCATGTTCCTCAGGACTTTGAGAATAGATCAGATTGTCATCAATAAAGACAATGACAAATCTATTTAAATAGGGACGAAAGATCCTATTCTTATAATTTATGAATATCGTAGAAGCATTCATTACCCCGAACAATATTACTAAATACTCGTAGTGCCTATAACGTGTCTGAAAAACTATCGTGGAACATCTTCTACTTTCACGCGAATCTGATGATAATCAGAACGCAAATTGATCTTGGAGAAAATAGTGGCTCCCTTCATTTGGTCTTCTAGTTCCCATGTTGTATCTCTCGTCACATTGTTCCAAATTATCTTCACCAAGGTAAGTTCTCTAAGTTGTTTCACTCGTCTATCCTTAATCTTAACAGAAAATGTCTCATAGATCAAGTTCTCTTTGAAATCGTACTATATCTGGTACTATAGCATAGGTTGAATCAAGAATATATTTTCTCAATTGAGATACATGGAAGACACTATATAGGTTAGAAAGAAAAGTGATAAGGCTATTTAGTAGATTACCAAATTTATCCAACAAAGAATTTGATATGATCCAATAAATTTAGAAATGAAGTTTCTGGATTCAAATCCAAAAACCTCAGTTTCAAAGAACACAAGTTTTATTCAAACAATATAATAGGATATGGTTAAAAAGTAACTAATCCATCCCCAAGATTTTGTCTATTCGGGAAAGAAATAGACAAATCAAATCAATAGAAAAGACTTGATCTTTAATAAAAATAGGGTAGATTTAGAAAACTTGAGTATAAACAACAAGTTTAACAAAAAGAGTAGAAATACTCAAATCAAAAGATAACAAAGGCACAGATAACCTAAATGGTTCACACAGTCATAGACAACAAAAGAATGAATTACCTTGCAAGTTGTACAGTACAGTTAAAGGATTACTCTCTTTGGCACGGCTTCCTTGTTTCTTAAGTCTTTATATTTGAACACTTCCATTTCACTCTTTGTATTGACTCTTTCCTCTACTTGAGATCTTGTTGCACATTCATTATTCATGGAAAGTTCCATCTTTGATTTAGTACAACCTCTAGCAATATGTCCAGACTTCCTGCAGTTGAAACAGATAAATCCTTTGATTGTACATTCCTTTGTCAAGTGAGCCTTTCCACACTTCCAACATTTTGGTAAAAACTTCACAGTCTGCCTAAAACTACTGCCACTAGTACTCCCTTCATTTGCTCATTGTTGTTGTTGATTCCTCAGTGGTCGTATATACGGATTTCGCTGGAATCGATTGGCCTTACATTTCCTTCCCTTTTGGATTCTCGAGGATCCACAGTCACGAAATCTTACATCCTGAGATTGCTCCAATTCTAACAAGTTCAGAAGTTCGGTTATCAGTTCCTACTGCTGAACAACCTTCTGACTCTGTTGTACCACTACGTTAGCCATCCTCTGCATTACACTTCTAGCTGCGACTATACGATCATCATCACGTCTCGCATCCACATGCTTACGTCTACTGCAATCCATTGTTTTCTTCAAAGACAAACAAATCAAAACACAATGGAACCCAATGTAACTATTTCAAACAACATTGTCTCCTTTCGGAAACCAAACAATATATCTCTGTGTTCGGCGTCAGAGAAACACACAACACAAATAAGACAAACCTACCCATAAACCCAAAAGACTTTAACTTGGGCTCTGATACTAACTACTGTAACACCCTTTTTAAGGTATCATATTTCAGACTAACTCCTTACAAATAATTACCCAAGTTATAAAATATTTAATATTATTTAAATATGATTTTCAAAATTTCTTTTTCGCAGATAACATCAATTTATCAAATCTTTGGAGATTATAGAATATAATTAACTGATTAACCCATATTACACAGAACAACATAACTTACCAATATTATTTAATACTTAAGGTTTACAAAACTCAAAGTTTATATCCAACTACCATATAAAAACTCGACCTGGCCCAAGCCCAAGCCCAAAAACCTAGAGAAAAAGGTCCTGAACCTGATCCTCTCCCGGATCATCTACAGGCACATTCTCCAGTTGAGACGTGTCTCTACGGACAGGAGTCCGAGTAGTTGACTCTGTAGAGTCTTCGCTAGGAAAATAGTGAGCAATGTCCCACAGTTCTCTAATAGGCATGGAGAACTATACATGTACACAAGCATTATATGTTACAGTAGGGATTCCATGGTATGTCATACTCTGGGATAGGGTCACTTCTACTATATAACTAAAACATTGAGTATCTGAGTCAACATGCCAGGCATCAATGCCTCTGTGAAACTGTGCTTGCACATAATCAGAGAAGTCCCTCCTTGTAGCCATTGCAGACCGATCAAATAGAGTCAAACCAACACAAACCTAGGCAATCGAACCTCGTCCTTCTTACGGTCTTTATCAAGCATAAACATAAAAACATAATAGACAAACAATATAGCAAAGAGGTGAGATCCCCTACATCAATACCAGTATGGCGGTATAGAAAATGACAGCAGATATACAGATATAGTAATTAACATAATGTACCATATTATCATTTCACACAATAACTATCATACTATAGATAAAATATCATATAAACATAATTATCTTATCAAGATGCTAACCACTATATAATGCATATGTGTAACACCCCAAATTCTGACTATGTTAATAGTAATAGTAGAATTACACTGTTTTATATTTTCTGTGTTATAAAAATAGTTTGACTGTTCTGAGATCATTTTTGATCATTTTGTGTGATTTATTTCTAGTCAAGAAAATAATAATTTTCTTAATCAGAAAAATCATATTTTAATTAATTGGAGTTGGGATATCTTACTAAACCCAAGTCTGATTGATATATATATTAATCTTTTAATTTTTAGGATTTAACTATACAATAAAATAATTTTATATTATTATAATATTATTTTATTCAACAATTCTCTTGTCTTAAAAACAGTAGAAATCTACTTCAAAATGATCGTGGACCCGAAAAAGTTCGTGGGACCCGCATTTAGAGTAGCAGTCAACGATTCTGACTGGACAGAATTCTAAACCAATAAGAATCAATCAAAATAGGTGGCTTGACTATTTTAAACCAATAGGAAGAAGTAAAATAAAGAAGCATAGACTTCAATATGGACCATTGGATGAAAAGCATGATTTAGATGCTTTTGATTATAATCGTTGATCCGATCAATGGTGTGAAACGAATTCTAATAAAACCACTAAGTAATATCTACCGTAGATGAGATCAATGGATAGGAAACCAAATTGATTTCAATGGCTAAGATGAAGTCAACAATAGTGACTTGACTTTGTTTAGTAGCTAATTAAACCTAATTTGGTTAATCTAATGGCCTAATTAACAAACTAAGTAAACTAACTTAATTATTAATTAATTATAATCTAATTCTTAATTAGATATCCTAATTTTAATTAGAGGTCATGATATATGCTAAAATATATTAAACTAATTAGTTATGTAATTGGATAATTAATTAAGATTGGTTAGGAAACTAAACCTAATTAATTAGCTATTTGATTAGCAAGTAATTGGACTTAAATTGAACACAAATTAAACCCCTAAAAACCCTTGAACCACACGGCCAGCTAGCAGCTTTGGGAAGACTTCTCCAAGGTTCTTGAACCATCTTTGATGACCATTGCATGACCAATATATGACTAAGCCATGTGCACATGCATGTGCACTCAATTGGTGATATTTTGAGTCAAGTATATCACTAAAATTCCCTACACTCTCACGGCAGCAGCTCTTCTATTTTCACTCTCACAATTTCATTTTCTCTCACCAAAGACTTAGCTCTATTTTTCTCTTAAAATTTCCCAAGAACCCAAGCATACTTTCCTTCCATTTTTCTCTCCATAGGTTCGGCCCCCAACACCAAATACACCATCACTCACCTATAATTTTCACTCTCATCATTTCCTAAAGCTAGACAACATTCTAAACACTTTCCATTTAGGAAGTTTTCCCAAAATCACACTCTAAGTGCTTCAAAATCCAACTTCTACCTTACTTCCCTAGAGGTAAACTTTGATTTTTATGGTTTAAATTCAAGTTTGTGATTTTCTAAACCATGTTTGTTCCATGGTTTATCATTATTAAGCTTTGTATGTGATTTTACTAATTGTTTTAGAATTGTTAGGAATTGATTGTGGCTTGTACGAAATTAAGGAGAAGGAGAGGAGCTTGAAAGACTTGTCTTCAAGAGGTAAGAGGGAGATTTACCTCACCAACCAAGTTTTGGTGGTGTGGGGATGGTTTTGTTTGGTGAAAAACCCATAAGGGTTTATTCACCTATTGTTTGGTGTGCTTTGATTGTGTTTGTGATGTATATGGTATTGTTTCTATGCTTGCATGTGTGATAAAATGTTTAAAGCTTTGATATTACGTGTGTATGTATAATTATGAAAGCATAAGAATGTATGTATAATTTAGGATGCAAATAACATGATGAATCGATTGTATGAGTGCTCCAAAGTGCACTGAGGCTCACGACCATACTATGGAAAAGAGGACCAAAGTCCTCAAACTGATAAATTAAAATGAGAACTGAGCGATTTAAATGAATTCGGAAAAGTTTGAGTATAGCAAAGTAAAATGATTTTTATGTGAAGTAAATAAAAAAAATAACAATTTTTGAGAAACAGTACAATTACTGATTTTTAGAGGGGTTATACCACAAATTTTTGTAAAAGAAGGACTAAATTGTAAATATTATGTAAATGAGGGGCCATTGTATAAATACTTATTTTTAGAGGGGTCATATTGTAAATATGACTTTTATGAGGAACTATTTTGTAAATATGATTTTTATGAGGGATTGTTTCGTAAATATGATTTTTATGAGGGACTATTCTGTAAATATTATTTTGTGAGGGACCATTTTTGAAATATTAAATTGAAAAAGGACTAAAACATAATTATTATGTTTTTGAAAGACTATTATGCAAATATGGAAAATATAGTGAATTGTTAGTATTAAATGAGAAAAATTATATTTTTGGATTTAAAACGTATGAAAAATATTTACGCGATTGGAAAACATTAGAAAATGACTACGCAATTTTGAAAAGGTGACAGAATTGAGTCTCAATTAAGAAAATGCAAAAATATGAATATGCGATTAAAATACAGTAATAATACTATTAGATTATTGTGTGGACCCCGAATATGTGATATGAATTGGAAATGTGAATAGTGCATAGTACATGCATTGGAAAGGTTCGATGGACTGTATGAGGCTAGTTGCCTAGGAGAGACTACACCTCTTGAGTGGGTGTGATATGTGTAGTGTAAGTCACTAGTTGACCTTGGGGGCATTGGGGTGCGGGTTGCCTACAATGAGTAGTTGGTAGCTCTTCTGTGCCGTAAGTTAGACCGACGCAACACGCCGATGATCCTAACCGAGACACTATCCTTAATCAAGATCTGATAAAGACTGTCGTGTATATGCTGGATGTCCAAGACTAAGCACGTGGTCCAAGGCATGTTGGTACCGACAAATATTTTCGATCACTCTCTCAGACCTGAGTTATAGCTCCATGGAGTAGGAAATTGAGTTTGTGTGCATACATGTAGTTATTGAGGGTATTATCATAATTATGTTTATGATAATTGATTTATTGAATATTTGATTATTGATAAATGGCATAACTATAATTATTGTATATTTCATGTGTTTTATTGATAAATGATATTGATGGCATAACTGTAATTATGGTATGATAACTGTATGAGATATTGCATGTGTTTATCTTCATTGCTACCATACTAGTATTAGCGTAGGTGATCTCACCTCTTTGTATGCATGTTCTGTATTATATTTATATTTATTAAGACGTCGAGCAAGAAGTGAAGCGAGAAGCTGAGGAGGAGCAGATTCCTGCTGAGGACGTTGAGTTTTGAAGAGATGGAGATGCCTAGTTTCCTTGGCTACCTGAAGCTGACATTCATTGGAGGAGACGAGGCGTGGACAGTGGATTTAGATAGAGAGAGTATTTACTATATAGGAGACCTAAATATTAGATTGAGTAGGCAACATTTAGGACACCCTTACTTTTCTGTCAATCTTTTTGTACAACTAGAGTTCCCAATATCCATTAGGCAGTATTGGGGAGCTTACTATCGTACTCTCAGTGCGATTAGTATTGTGTCGTCTGCTCGGACACCTGTCCGTAGGACTACACCTCATGATGGATTCCTATATGCTGAGGAATCTGAGGAGGACCCGTCTGAGGGTTCTGCTGTCTAGTAGGACTTGGGCAATATGTTAATTTTAAATTAAAGTTTAAATATTTTGGAAGTCTAGTTTGTAAAATATCTAAGTACGATAGTACTAAAGGCTTGTATATATATATATATGATGTAAATTATTTGTGACAATATTGTTATGTTTTTATTTTCTGCTAAATTTATTTTATTATCATCAAGAAATTTTATAACTCGTATTTATATTACAAGCGCAATTTCTAATGAAGGGGTAATTTGGTAATTAAGCAACACCAAGTGTGGCGCATTCATTCGTCTATCTAATGTTTCTAGGTCCAGTACTTCGGTTCCACAATCCACAAATTACTTGGGTCCAGTACTTCGGCCCAAAAGCACAATGCTAAATAACAAACCACTTAGGTCCAGTACGTCGGCCCTACAGCACAACTCGCTGTTCCCCTCAATCGCGTAGCGATATTATCACATTTTCACAATCACGTAACACTTTTGTTACATTTTCAAATCGCATAATGATTTTTCAATGTTTTCTCAATCGCGTAAAGATTTTAAAACGTTTTCTCAATCACGTAGCTAAAAATTACTATTTTTAAATCGCGTAAGAGTTTTTCTGCATATTTTCAATCGCGTAAAATATTTCTTTAATATTCTAAGCTTAAAATAAAACTTTTCTCATTTAATATCAAAATTTGGACTTTATTTCCAATATTTCCTTAATAAATCATCTTTAAATAATATTTCTAACATTTTCTCATGAAAATTCCTTTACTTAATATCTCCAAACATTTTCCATAAAATTACATTTCTTTGTTTTACTTTGGATATTACAACCCAAAATTTTCTAACGCACTTCAAAACCCAAAGGGTGAGCTATACGTCAGTAAATTTCAAGTTTAATTGTTATCTTACTTCATAACTTAATTATGCCAATTTAATTCTAAAAAGTAGATTACTTCCTTTTTAGATCTAAAAATTTATCAAATCAATTTTCCTATCAATCAGACACTTAAGTCTACACTAAGTAAAATAATTTTGGATCGAGGATATCAAAAATGGCATGTTGGCCAAAATTGCACTATAGATTTCTCAAATCATATTTAATTATTTCCTATCACTTTATTCTTTTCAAAAACCTTCAAACCAATTTCTTGTTATAAAATCATTTAATCCATGATTAGGAAAATAATTTAGAACACTTTGTTCCCATAGTGATGTTGAGGTCGTGAGCCTCTAGGGTTCTTTGGAACCATCATACATTTTCCTCATCATGTAAATCACATCCTACTTAAATAATGATCAACATGATATCATAATCACATATTTAAGCATACTTTCAAAGCCATAAAGCATACTAATCACATATTCAAGCATTATTTTAAAGCTATAAAGCATACTAATCATATCATCACAAACAAGTAAAGTTTAAACAATCAAGTGAATAAATCCTTATGGGAAGCGTGCGAAGCTTCTCAAGCAAGCTTTGGAGAAACTTCCAAGAGAAGCTTAATTTCCCCTTTCCCTAGGAGGGCACACGGCCAAAGAGAGAAGGAGGAGATGATTGGGCAAGTTTTCAATCACTTTTCACTTTCAAACCTTCCATCACTTCTCTCTTCATTTTCTTCCATTTGCTGTCCTACTCCACACGGCCATCACCCTAAGGAACCACCATTTTGTTTCTTTGATTCCACTCATCCACAATCTTGAATCTACACCTCTTTCTAAGATCATCAAGAGTGAAGATCTTAGTTGTTCATATCTCTTCAAGCTTTCCTTCAAGTTAGGGTTATGATTCCTAAGGAAAAGTTTCTTTTTTTTTCACCATTCATCTTTTCTTCCTTTCAAAGTTTTGATCTTTGTTCTTAACTATTCTTTTCAAGTCTAAAAATGATGACTTTTGCTATGGCATTTTTGGTTTCAAGGGGGTTCTTGAAGGAGGAAGGTTGCTTCAAGAGTTCTACACAAGTTGTTGGATATCTCCTAAGGTAAGAGGGAGATTTTTCTCATCACCTGTTCATAGTGGTGAGGGATGAAATTTAAGTGTGGAAAGTGAAAGATCCATGTGAGGATTACTCACTTTATTGTATTGATTTTTGGTGCTTTATGCCAATCTTCCCTTATGTGATTTTTATGATTTCGTGTTATGTGAGACCTTGGTGAGATTTGTGATGGTGGATATAATTTATTTGCTTGAGATTATTTGTAAGATTTGAAAAATTTGAAACCCTAATGTTCTAGGAAGCTCACGGCCATGAGGTCAAAATGGGGTATCCATGATAAAAATGTTATGTTGAATTGAACCTAAGCATTAAAAAAAGAAAGGAAGTGAATTGGGGGATGGTAATGATGAGCAAGTGGTAAGGTAAATTTAGTCACTTAGTGGAGAGGTGTTCTGCCTTAAAAGAGAAAAATAGGTGAGGAAGAGAGTTCATAATCAAGTAGAGTGCCATTAGGACTTATGAGAAAAGAGAAGCAAAATGTAAAATTAATACCTTGTAATTTCTTTTGACCTTTATGAAGCATGTGAGAGGGGTGTTACTTAGTGGAATCTAATTTCAAGGGGTTTTGGACTTAAAGTATAACTTCACAATAACTTTTGAAAGTTTTGATAAGTGTGACTTGCGAAGGATGAATTCTGAGAATCTTATATTTGAAATGCCTTATGATTTGGACATAATGCTATTATGCGATTGAGCTAATGAACTGAATCCTGTTATGGCTTCTTTGATAAGATTAAATGCTTCTTTGACATATGATCATACATTGTAAAAGTCAGAATGACTTGTTGATAAGGCAGAATGCCTAGGTTCATTATCATATGATCATATATTGTAAAAGTCAGAATGACTTGTTGTCAGGCAAAATGCCTAAGAGATGAATTACACTTTCGTGCGGGTGCGAATTGTAACACCCCTCGATTTAATAACCACGGCACAATCGTCATTATACCACGGTCACTAAATTTTGGCATGTTACAAATCAAATAACAAGTTTCCAAAATTAATCATTGTGCATATAAAGAAAATATGAGTCACGAATAAATAATTACACATACAACCATTTGAAAATATGAATTAACAAGATATACTCAAATTACAGCACAGAAGACTAGATAATTACCTTAAAACATACATATACTCAAAAGAACCTTCATACAAGTAATACAAAAGAAACATAAACTACCCTTAATGACACCATGACTAAGGAGTTGGGCACTCCATCGGATCCATCTCGGGATCCTCCCCCGGTTCACTAGAAGATGCTAGGACAAAGACAGAGGGCGATCTCACGGGCAGGTGTCCTAGTTGCTTATGCCATAGAATCCTCGTCCTTTCTAGGGATATGAATTGGATCACTCCATAGCTCCCTGATGGGTAAGGGAAACTCCAAATGCACTGATGTGGTGAGAATCAGGATAGGATCTTCATCACGGTCCTCCTCACGATCAAGATCGGATGCCCAGCCTACCGTATATGCCTGTCGGCCCAGTCGACTCACCAAGCTTTGGCACCTCCGGTAAACACAATCCTAACGAAACTAATGGGACCCCCTTCTTATTGTCCTCACAGAATGCAGGAGATCAAATCAAGTATAATCTAGGAGATTCGACCTCGCCCCCCTTTTACAGTCTTTAACTAAAAATCACATAGAATAAGAATAGTGCAAGTAAGAGGTGAGATATCCTACATCATTACTAATATGGCAGCGAAGGAACATAACACGAATGACAAAGTCATTCCATACATTACAAATATGTTCAAGTTATCAATTGCATATATATATCTTCAGAAAAGAATATCCCATAATAATATAAATATTAACAGCACTATAACAACAGATATACACCATAGATATATAAATAATAAATTATGTCACCACAATATGTATGTTGACCATGCCATGACAATTATGTGATCTGACCATGCATATGCACAATGCGTATGCTGACCATCCTCATGTACAATGTACTCATTTCCTACTCCATGGTGCTAGACCCAGTTTTCAGAGATGAACGTCCCAGAAGATCTGTCCCCCCTCAATAGACAGTCTATGTCGGGCCACGAAAAGCAATAATGGATTGTCAGGCTGCCAGTGCGTTGCAACAGTGTTCATGGCCAGGGGTATACAATGTGATAGCATAATCACAAGTGAATCACTGTGCCCTGACGTCCCCATAGGTCTATTCAAGGCCTCATTATCCTGTAAGTTCTCATTCACTCTTAGGCATAAAATGCCATAATTGTATAATACACAAATGCATATTCAACGGGATCAACCCTCCGTTGTACCATTCCCAATGGTATTAAAGCAACTGTCCATACAATTGTTTCAATACCATTTGCATCAATAATATTATATAACCGTCCATACGACTACATAGTACCACCAATATTTGGGTTTCCTCTGATAATCAGTCCTTTTTGACTAAATCGTCTACTTGATGTTTCTGGTTATAAAAGCAAATCACATCTGACTAAATCGTCTACCTAATGTTTCTTGGTCTGGTACTTTGGTTTCAAAAGCACGATGCCAAATGCATGCTATCACGGATGATTATTCAGTCGTGCATATTTCAAGAATCATCACCATCAATTCATATGAGACATACTTTATCACATAATTAAAAAAAATACCATTCATGTAACACAAGAATCTTACTGTTACTTTCAGTTAAGAGATACCTTCATTGACTAATATTCTACCCATTATTTGCATTGTTCTCATTTTAATGAAACCCCCTTTCCATCCTTGATACTATAGATCCTTAATTAAACTCCTTGGTTATCTAGTCAACCAGATTCACCATTAATGATTCATCTCCCATTATTCCAATTATCCTCAAATTATTCCCGTCAGTAATTTTGTAAAAGTTGCTACTAAAGTTATGCCTCCATTCCATTATGTTTTTGCGTTAAACTCTCTTAATGTATTTACCTTAAGTTCCTCACAACCCTCCTCATACTCATGTTCTTTCTTTATCCAAACCTCACTCTAAGTTATATGACAAGGTTGTGTTCTTTATCTTTTCCACATTATGAGTTCCTAATTAAGTGTATATTCATTTAATCAACTAAGTTCTAGCTTGTTAAAAAGTTGCATAATGAGTGCCCAATGAGGCCGTGAGCCTCCAAGGGACTAGAAAACCCAATCATTCTTCATTACCCAAAGTACACGGCCTAGGGCCGTGTACTCCTCTAGAAAAACACTCATTTTTACGCTACTCGATTACATGGCTAGGCCATGTGACATTCTGTACTGTGTTGGGCTATGTTTCCAGTATGGAACACTGCCTGGGCCGTGTAGATCCACACAACCCGTGAATCTACACCAGAATCCATGAAAATGAGCTCCTCCAAGCTTCCAAATCAAATGGGTACCAATCCATATACATATTTGAGCATTTAGACACATACAAATCCATCAAGATTCATAATGACAAACATAGAAAATCATACAACACATCCAAATCAAATCATTATAAAAAATCACAAACAAAGTGAGAAACCCACAACGGATTCCTCATCATCAACACCAAAGACATTTCCTCACCACCAAGATTGGGTGAAGAGGATTATCTCCCTCTTACCTCAAGAGAAAACAAGAGAACAAGCTCCTTGATGCCTCTTGAAATTCGTCCAACACCTCCAAGAAAAACCCTAAGATGGTGAAACCCAAGAAATCCAAAATCAAAGCTTGAAAAGGGAGTCCTTGATCACAATGGTGGCCAAGGACCATGAAAATGAGAAGAGAAGATGAAGATCAAGAACATTACCTCAAAAGCTTCAAGCTTTGGGCTTCAATGGTGGAAGATTAAAAAAAAAGAATTAGGGGATGACCCCCAAAGAGAAAAGTCTTAGGATGATGAGAGGATGTAAGAAACAAGGTTGGTTGAGCAATAAATTGTGGGTGACCTCCAATGGTGGTGTGTGGCCGTGTAGATGGAGAAGAAAAGAGAGGAGAGGGCATGAGAGGGATGAGAGAACGTGAGAGAGAAAGAGAGAAATGAAAGATGAGAGAGAAAGTGATAGTTTTTCAAATGGTAAATGAGAAATGAAAAGATGATAACAAATTTGGTCACATTTTCCCCCACATGGCCGTGGGATTCACATGTGAGGAGAGAGAGAATGTGAAGCTTCCTTGAAAAGCTTGGTAAGAAGCTTCCTTGAAATTTCCTTTAAGCTTCTTTGAGAAGCTTTGCACATTTCTCGATAAAGTGAAGGGTGATGTTGTCACTTAGATGCTATCATAAAAGTAACCAGATAGAAATAATTTGCTAGAATTATTATCCAATAGCCAAAAGTTACAGTTAGCAGAAATAATATTTTATTATCCCACAGATAATAAAATATACTGCAATTTTATTTATTAAATAAAATCTTGAAAAATGAAAACCTCATAAATTGTGTTCGACCTCGGGTTTAGTAAGATCCTCCGTTGACGTTTCTACAATTCAAAGTTTTTTGGCCTCAGGGAAAATATTTTATTTTCCCGGCCCCGCTCTATGTGTACGCAAATTGAAAAAAATATTAAAATAATCAAACAATTCAGAAAATTTTAGAAAAATTCACAAAAATCATAAATATTATAAAATGACTATTTATTAAGAAATAAGAAATTTTTGGGATGTTACACGAATTACGTAGTGTAGTTCACTTGTTGAACTTAGAGGTGTTGGGGCGCGGGTATCCCACAAGTGGACAGTTGGTAGCTCCACTAGGCCGTGGTGACTATGCAACGCACCGACAATCTCGACCAGGCACTATCCTATTCACGATTCGGTTGAGAGTATCTTGTATAGCCATTTTGCGCATATTGATTATATTGAAAAGCACATGTTGAGGCTAACGATATACAGACAGTGGTTCTCCCGATCATTCTCTCCGATGTTGGTTTTAGCTCCATGGAGTAGGTGTCTGTCCATTGTGCATACACATATCATTTAAAATTTTATTACGATAAACCTACATGGTGAATTTATATGTTATTATACTGTGGATTTACCTATGATATGTATTATTGAGATATCTGTTGAAAAATTAACTCAAATGTAAATTGCTATGATTATATTCAGTGATCTTATTATTGCCTACTGTCTCTTGCTGTCGTGTTGGTAATGATGTAGAAAGTCTCACCTCTTTGTATTTTGGGATGGCTGCTAGTAGAGATCTTTTTTATTATATTCGAATTCAGTTTCATCATGATGCGAGCGCCTAGCGCATTGATTGGGTTAACGAACACATTAGATATGTAGAGGATGTAACTTTAACCATCCGTAGGACCCGTAATGATGTTCCTTTCTTTTCTCTTATTATTACTATATATATAGAGTTTTTCATGCCGATTAGGGAGCTATGAGGTGACTTACATTACACCCCTAAGGAGGATCCGAACCCTGTGGTGTCTTCTGCTAGGACACCAGTTCGTGAACCATTGCCTCAGTTGAGGAATCTTGTTGATTTAGGGCCTGAGGAGGAGGAGGATCCTGAGGAGGACCCCCAGGAGGATCCTATGGAGGATCTTGGGGGAGCTCCTGCCCCCTAGATGTCTAGACTTGGGCCAGTGTATATTTTGGAGTCAATTGGTACTATATGTCTTTTGGATATAAATTGGTATATTTAACTTGTAAATTTTGGGTGGATTGTAATTCATGCCACTGATATGTATATAATCTTTTTGGTGTGTAATATTAAGTAGCTATATCTTGTACTGTTACCTTACTTCAAAGTTTACGCTTCTATAAAAAGGAATTTGGAACCCATACTTTAATATGTCATATATATTATCCGCGAAAAAGAAACCTACAATTTTTGGGACTTATACCTTATAACATCAAATATTTTTTAACTTGGGTAAAGGGATTTAAAGGAGTAGGTCGAAAATGTGACATTAAAATGAGGGTGTTATAATTGGTGTCAATGTGAGGAAAGAATCCTCATCCTAGGTTAGAATGGAAGTGTGAGGAAGGTTGATTCCCTCCTATCCAGAGTAGTTGAGGTTGAGAATGGACTCCCTCTTTACTCAAGTTCTTCCTAGTTGGCAAAGGTGATCCTACATTATTGATAGTGTGAGGAAGGTTGATACCTTTCTTATCTTAGTAGATGAGGAAGGACATTCCCTCTCTACTGATAACTCTAGATAGAGGATGGACATTCCCTCACTAGAGAGGGCCTGGGTAACTCAATATTCAGAGTAGTTTTGTGATTGCTAAATGTTTATGAATAGGTTGGAGTGCACCAACCTGAAAGCAGACTACTGCCAAGTGTTTTAAATAATTCATTACCTGGAGTAGTATTATGTGACTTGCGAATGGTCATGAATAGGTTGGAGTGCACTAACTTGAAAGCATACTACTGCCAAGTAATTTAAATAAGCATTGAGATGAAATTGAATTTAAAAGTAATATTATGATGCTTATTTGCTAACGTGTCAGTAAAAATATTTGTAGATGTATTTTGTGGTGTTTGATAATAAACTTTGATGATTGATAATATATGATATGACATTTGATGATTGATGATATATGATTTAATATTTCATACTTGATATATGATGAACAATGATAAATGATGAATGACAATACCTGATTAATACTGATATATGATGTATGTTGATGAAAGACAATATATGATGAATTATAAAGTACGATTAATGATATGTTTTATTTGATTATAAAAATGATTTTCATAATTAATATTAAAATTGAACCTCTATTTCGGGAAGAGAAAGGTACAGATTTGGCAATTTGTCACCTCTCTAGTTTATATATATATAACTTGAGTTTTAAAACGTATTTTTCCCTGAAACAGCTGGAAGTATTACAATGACATTGATTTTTAACTATACTATTAAAAATTCTTAGAGATATATATATATATAACTTGAGTTTTAAAACGTATTTTTCCCTTAAACAATTGGAAGTATTACAATGACATTGATTTTTAACTATACTATTAAAAATTCTTAGAATTCTCTCCCATTTTCTGTTTGTATTTTCGTAATATTCTCAAGAATACGTGCTTTGGCAAGGAGATGGAAGACGAAGACGTAAAATAGTTTCGATGTCATGTTGTAGTTTTTGATGTTGTCTTATATTTTTATGATGTATTAATAGTACATTGTAATAAATTATGTAATTTATGAGTCTAGTAAATTACATTGTATACTATCTTTTTTTGTATATGTACATTATCCTTTTTTGCTTCAGGCTCATATTTTTTGCATATTATAAAATTGTAATTTAAATTTATTTTATTAGTTATACGTGACATACTTAATTCTAGTTACTAATGTGTAATTTCAGATACGTTATTAGTACTAATATTGAGATTTTACATTATGGTATCAGAGCAATTCTTCCTGTTGAGCCGAGGTATGGATTAGCTATGCTTTGTTATGCATTTGTCTTGTGTGGATGATGGGATGCATAGGTAGAATTGCATAATGGTCTTGAGTTTATATGCTTATGGTTAACTGTGATACTATTACATAATATTCAGCTTGATAAACTTAATATATTTTGTGTTGTGTGTGCAGGAAACTATGGTATTGATCAGGCAAACCCGAGATAATAGAACCCCCCTGCTGGCAATAATGTGTCAGACATGTTAAAGGTCTTTAGAAACATAGAGCAACTGTGATCATTAGAATATTAGAGGAGGAATGTATGACCCAGTAAAAGTAGAGATATAGATAAGTAAGTTAGAAAAGATATTTGCAGTAATGAGATGCATGGATGACCTAAAAGTGTCATTTGTTATTTATATGCTAAAAAAAGTTGAATATGGGTGAATAAATGCAGTATTGTGGAGTCGGAGAACTCAAAGTCACAGTAGGAGTTTAGACAACAAGGCTTCCAAAAGAGAAAAAGGGTGAATGAGGAAAAATTAAGGAGTATTTGAAATCTTTAAGATGGGTATGATAAGTTGAATACAAGTAAGAAAGGTGATATGTAAGATGAGAATTTATTTGGAGGAGGTTGTATATGGAAGCTTAAATTTGGAATGATGTGAAACAGCTTGGAGCCTTTCGTTTATGGTAATCAAATTTTGAGGACAAATTTTTTTAAAAGGGGTGAGAATTGTAACATCCTCCATAACCTAATGATCCTAATCAGGGTTATAGTATATCTGTAATTCTAGTAAGAGCTATCTATTAATTCAGAAAATTTTCTGAACAAGTTTGAGTGTAATTTTATAATATTGAATACAAGAGAATGATTAAAGTATTTGAATAAATAGTTCATATGATGAAAATAAATATGAAAAATTTATTTCCTAGTTAAGAACCATTAATAAGAGTTGTAGTAAATTTTGGAGAAGCAACTGAGTCGATTTGGTATTTTTAAGGATACCAACGAGGAATTAAGGGAACAGTAATGGAATAGTTAAAAATTTCAGAAAATTATGAAATTATATGAAGATAATAAGTAAGATATGGAGAATATTTTAGTATATAATATAGACCAACATAAATATCATTAAACATATTTACTTAATTCCTAGGTTTAACTTAACTTAGGACAAAGTAATGAAGCTTAACTAGTAAATAGCAATATATGAAAAATCTTGGAAAGGTGAATCCAAGGACTAAGATGAATTCTAAAATTCTCCATAATACTTATGGACACTTGAAAACTTAGCTTTGGAACATTAAAGTGTGCTTAACAGATAAAAAAGTATCAGCAACATAAATTTGGTCACACTTTGACCACTCCACTGCCTACCTTTTTGAGTCTAGAATTGTCTACTATTTTCTCAATTTCTCTCCACATTTTCTTACAGAAAAACAGAAGAGAAATAGGGAAGTATACAGCAGCAGCACCGTGAGAAAGAAAAGGAAAAAGAGAAGCGAAACAAGAAGGAAAAACAAGAGAAAAAGCAAGAAAATTCAAGGGTGCAAGGCTAGGAGTAAAGGTAGGGGATCTTGGCCTTTGTTTTGCTCTTCCTTCTGCCTTGGATATGAGTTAAAATTCTTGTTGATGAGCTCCTAAAAGCCACGGCCAAAACTAATGAAAACAGAAATTTTATTATTTATTCATTTCTTGTGCTTTAGCTTCCACTTACTCTAGTTCTAATTCTCTTATGAAATCTTGAGTAAAAGTTGTGATATTAAATGTGTTTTGAAACCACATAACTCACGGATATGATGTAATTTAGGAGAGGTTATATTATTTAAATTGTCCATTTTCTATTGATGTTTGTGTTGAATTGTGATGTGGTTTTGATGAGAAAATAGTTGGACCTTTATGCTAAATGGTCATGACTGTATATGATCAGTTTATGAGCAAAATTTGTGATGTTTTTATGTCATAATTTGTGGCTTGAATTGTGCTAGTAAATATGGCAAAGGTGCTGCCTTGTTTGTGGTTGAATTATAGTTGCTTTTGTACTTGAAATGGAGCCTTGAATGATGATACATAACAAGGGCAAAATGCTACCCTATTTTTTAACTTGAATATGTATATTTTTAATGTGTGAAATCATGACTTGAATGGTGTTGCATAGTCATGACTGTGTTATTTCTATTTATGACCATAATTTTGATCATTAGTTTGCTTAAGTTTGTATCTAAAATGGTGATGAAAACCTATGGCAGAAGGCTGCCCAATGATGGCCAGAATTTAGATGTACTTATGCTTGGAATTATGACTTGAATTGTGGTTGAAAAATAAGGTTGAATGCTACCAAGTTAATCCTTAATTTGAGTGCATTTTTATTATGCATTCAAGCTAAGTTTTTTATTGAAAATGTGACTTTGAGATTAAATGGTATCCACAGACAACTTTGCCACACTAAGGAACAAATTGAATTGTGTTCAAGTTATTAGATGTATGAAAACTTAATGGATGTTGATTTGTGTAAGTAACGCTGTTATATGGCCAACAATTGTTATAGGAAAGGATCCTCATCCTAGGTTGAATGGAAGCATGAGGATGAGCATTCCTTCCATTCTGAAGTAAATGAGGTCGAGGATAGACATGCCTTCCTTCTTCACTCAAGTTCTTCTTAGTTGGCAAAGGTTATCCTAGATTGATGCAATTGTGAGGAAAGGATCCTCATCCTAGGTTAGAATGGAAGTGTGAGGAAGGTTGATTCTCTCCCTTCCGAAGTAATTGAGGTTGATAATGGACTCCATCTTTACTCAAGTTCTTCCTAGTTAGAAGAGGTGATCCTAAATTATTGGTAGTTTAAGGAAGGTTGATACCTTTCCTATCTTAGTAGATGAGGATATACATTCCCACTCTACTGACAACTCTAGATTAAGGAAGGACATTCCCTCAGTAGAGGGGGCCTGGGTTACTCATTATTCGGAGTAGTTTTGTGTGACTGGCGAGTGGTCACGAATAGGTTGGAGTGCACCAACCTGAAAGCAGACTACTGCCAAGTGTTTTAAATAAGTCATTACCCAGAGTAGTTCTGTGTGACTGGTGAATGGTCATGAATAGGTTGGAGTGCACCAATCTGAAAGCACACTACTGCCAAGTAATTTAAATAAGCATTAAGATGAAATTGAATTTAAAAGTAATATTATGGTGTTTATTTGCAAATGTGTCTGTAAAAATATTTATAGATGTATTTTGTGGTGTTTGATAATAAACTTTGATGATTGATAATATATGATATGACATTTGATGATTGATGATGTATGATATATGATTTAATATTTGATACTTGATATATGATGAACAATGATAAATGATGAATGACAATACCTGATTAATATTGATATATGATGTATGTTAACGAAAGACGATATGTGATGAATTATAAAGTACGATTAATGATATGTTTTATTTGATTATAGAAATGATTTTCATAAATAATATTAAAATTGAACCTCTGTTTTGGGAAGAGAAAGGAACAGATTTGGCAGTTTGCCACCTTTCTAGTTTATATATATATACAAAACTTGATTTTTAAAACGTATTTTTCCCTGAAACAGTTGGAAGAATTACAATGACACTGATTTTTAACTATACTACTAAGAATTCTTAGAATTCTCACTTCTTTTTTATTTGTATTTTCATAATATTTTTAGGAATGCTTGCTTCAGCAGGGAAATAGAAGATGAAGACATAGAATAGTTTTGATGTCATGTTGTAGTTTTTGATGTGGTCTTATATTTTGTGATGTATTAATAGTACATTGTAATAAATTATGTAATTTATGAGTATAGTAAATTATGTTGTATACTATCCATTTTAGTATATGCACGTTATCATATTTAGCTTCAAGCTCATATTTTTTTCATATTATAAAATTGTAATTTAAATTTATTTTATTAGTTATACGTGACATACTTAATTCTAGTTACTAATGCGTAATTTCGGATACGTTATTAGGACTAGTATTGGGATGTTACTTTATATTATCAAAGCAGTTCATCCTATTGAGCCGGGGTATGGACTAGCTATGTTTTGTTATGCATTTGTCTTGTTTGGATGATGAGATGTATAGGTAGAACTGCATAACAGCCTTGAGTTTATAAGCTTATGGTTAATTGTCACACTATTACATAATATTGAGCTTGATCAACTTAATATATAATGTGTTGTGTGTGCAAGAAACTATGGCATCGATTAGGTGAACCCGAGATAATAGGAACCCTGCTAGTAATGTGTCAGACATGTTAGAGGTCTTTAGAAACATAGAGCAACTATGATCATTAGAATATTAGAGGAGGAAGGTATGACCCAGTAAAAGTAGAAATATAGATAAGGAAGTTAGAAAAGATATTTGTAGTAATGAGATGTGTGAATGACCTAAAATTGTCATTTGTTGTTTATATGCTAAAAAAAGAAGTTGAATATGCGAGAATAAAGGCAGTATTGTGGAGTCAAAGAACTCAATGTCACAGCAGGAGTTTAGACAACAAGGCTTCCAAAAGAGAACAAGGGTGAATGAGGAAAATTAAGGAGTATTTGAAATATTTTATCTGGGTATGATAAGTTGAATACAAGTAAGAAAGGTGATATGTAAGATGAGAATTTATTTGGAGGGTGTATGTGGAAGCTTAAATTTGGAATGATATGAAACAACTTAGAGCCTTTTGTATATGGTAATCAAATTTTGAGGGAAAATTTGTTTAAAAAGGGAGAGAATTGTAACATCCTCCCTAACCTAATGATCCTAATCAGGGTTATAGTAGCTCAATAATACAGATAAAAGCTATCTGTTAATTTAGGTAATTTCTTGAGCTAGTTTGAGCGTAATTCTATAACACTGTGTTAGTGTATGCCCTAGAGGCTGATACATTTGTTTATATTTATATACATTCTATTATGCTAATTTTAATATATAAGGCATTTCATTTATTGTGTTCTTTTTTAATAAACATAATAAAGTCCTTAGAATAGTAAATTTGATGACATAGGACATCAAGTGGTTGACTTAATCGTGAGATTCTATTGGATAAAATTAGAACACTATTTTTAAATGTCCCTAGTCAAGTATTATTGTTAATTAGGACAACAATAATGCATTGAGACTAGTATGTGCGTAGACTGATGACCACATCTCACGGGTCATGGATATGAGATATCAAGTCTTCACATGGGTACATATTAGAGTAATAATGTACTGGACTGACCCGCCATGAGAATGCTACATGGATCGTTACGTGAGTGTCATAAGCGATTCTCATAGTGACAATGGTGTCTGTGGTCCTTTGACCTGAAACACTATGATTCCTATATAAGGAGTTATGTGTTTTAATGCCATCAAATGTCATCTGTAACAAAGTGATTATAAAGTTAGTTATTGGATATACTGTGAATCATGCAAAGGGATGTGAGTGACATAGATGGGATTTGTCACTCCTACATAACATGAGCGATATCTTCAGGGCCTTTGATTGAATGAGACTGTGAAATGCATGGATATGCTCAAATGAGTCAATATGATATATTGATTTCATTTGTTGTTACAAAGTCTACTCGAGTATTAGGAAATGAAGGATTGGACTATACAAGGGTGACATATTTCATGCCTTGTGTTCAATCTAGATATCTTGACAAAGGGACTAAATGACACAAAAACATTGGTCACGGAATGGTTATGTCAAATCACTGACATTCTCATTACTTGGGTAGCAGCAATGCGTTACTAGATACTGCTCACTACTTGTAATATTAAAATGAGATTTTAATATTACTACCAACGTAATGAGAACCTACAGGGTCACATACATAGAGTAGACTAAAATTGGAGCAATAGATCCAAGTTGGACTCAGATTCAAATGTGGGCCAGACTCATAACAGATGAGTCTAGGGTTACACAGCTTACCCTGCTGCTGCTCACACTCACTTAAGACAGTCACTATTATAAATAGTACTGCTAAGGGGGCTGCTAAGACATGCATTACAGAACCCTAGCTATACCTACAGAAAAGTGAGTGAGAGAGTGACAGGTTTCTTCTCTTCTCTTCGTAGCTAGCACTGTGTGAGAGACGTGAGGCTCTTTTTTGTGAACGTTGGATGTTTGTGAGTCTGTTCGTGTGGATACCGCAGAGGCATCGTCGCTATTACGGTGTTGGTGATTCACGTCACTTCCTTTGATCACGCTTCAAGAGGTAAACATTTTTTAAAACTCGGATTATGACTTTTTTGCATGGATTCTAGGTGGGAATTTTGTTTTTTGCTGCGTGATGTATCCGCGATTCCCAACACACTGAATACAAGAGAAGAATTTAAGTATTTGCGTACATAGTTGATATGATGGAAATAAAAATGAAAAATTTATTTCCTAGCTAAGAACCATTGATAAGAGTTGTAGTAAATTTTGGAGAAGCAACTGAGTCAGTTTGGTATTTTTAAGGATATCGAAGAGGAATTAAGAGAACAGTAATGGAACAATTAAGTAATTCAAAAAATTATGAAATTATATTAAGATGATAAGTAAGATATAGAGAATATTTTGGTATATAATATAGACCAAGATAAATATCAGTTAGCATATTTACTTAATTCTTAAGTTTGACTTAACTAATGAAGCTTAGTAAATAATAGTATATGGAAAATCCTGGAAAGGTGAATCCCATGACTAAGATGAATTCTAAAATTCTTCATAATACTTATGGACACTTGAAAACTTAGTTTTGAAAGATTAAAGTGTGCTTAACAGATAAAAAAGTATCAACAACATAAATCTGGTCACACTTTGTGTAACATCCTGAAAATTATTTATTTTATTATAAATAATTATTTTATAATATTTATGATTTTTAAGAATTTTTGTAGAATTTTCTAGAAATGTTGAATATTTTAATATATTCCTCGTTTTGCATGCCCACTGAGCGGAGCCGGGAAAACGAAATATTTTTCCTGAGGCTGGTAAACTTTGGACCGTGGAAACGTCGACGGGGGATCTTACTAAACCCGAGGCTGGACACAGTTTATGAGGTTTATGTTTTACAAAATTTTATTTAATAAATAAAATCACTGTATCATAAAATCATCTGATGAATAATAAGACATTATTTTCATCAACTGTAACTTTTATTCTTTGGGAAAAATAATTCTAACAGTTAAATTAATCATCTATCAGATATATTTAATTAAGGAGACAAGCTTACTATGCACTTTATCGAGAAACGTGCGAAGTTCCTCAAGGAAGCTTTGAGGGAAGCTTCTAGGAAGCTTCCTTCCCAACCACTTTTCTCTCTCCTCCCTTTTTGGTGCTGCACGGTTGGCTAAGAGGGATATTACATTTTCATTCTCCCATTTTCTCTCATTCACGCTGCTCTTTCTCTCTTCCTCTCACTCTCTTCCTCTCTTCTCCATACGGCTGCACACCCACAAACACCATTGTTGATTTTCAAACTTCCCTTGCCCAAGCCAAACTTAAACCATTATTTCCCCTCTCGATCCTCAAGCTTTCCTCTTTCTGAAACTCCTCCTTTCTCCTCCATTTTCGTGGTTGGTAGCCCCAACACCAAAGCTTCAAGCTTTCAGGTAAAGCTCTCAACTTTCTTCTCCTTTCTCCCCATTTTCGTGTTGCACGGTCACATTGGTGACTATGGATGCCATTTCCACCCTTTGATCTTGATTTTTATGGATTTGAACACCAAGATTTCTGTGGTGGTGAAGCACGAAATTCCTAAGCAAAAAGGAGCTTGCTTTTCCTTGTTCTTCACTAAGGTAAGAGGAAGATTATTCTCTTTAACCTGTTTTGGTAGTGAGAAACTTTTTGTTTGCATGTTGTTTATAATCTGTTGTGCTATTAGATTATTTGTTTGTGTATATTGATGTATCTGAATAGAATGGAATGCATGACATGGAAGAAAATGATGTCGGATTGATTCTGGGATAGCCACGGCTTTGAGGCCAAAATTTGGGGATTCTTTGTGAACAATTGTAACAATTAGAATTTCTGACCATATCTGTCGAATTTGATCTTCTGACCATTTAGTATAATGTCAATATCCATCGAATTTGATCTTCTGACCGTATCCGTCGAATTTGATCTTCTGACCATATCCGTCGAATTTGATCTTCTAACCATTTAGTGCAATGTCAATATCCGTTGAATTTGATCTTCTGACCATTTAGTACAATGTCAATATCCGTCGAGTTAGAATGTCAATATCCATCGAGTTAGAATTTCTGACCATTTAGTAGAGAAACTTCTCCAATGTCAATACCTATCGAGTTAGAATGTCAATATCTGTCGAGTTAGAATTTTTGACCATTTAGTAGAGAAACTTCTCCAATGTCAATATCCGTCGAAGTAGAACTTCTCACCCTTTAGCACTTGCGTCGATTCAACACTTGAAGATTTCTCCAACTTCAACACCCATCCGTCGAATTAGGATTTTTGCTGACCTTCTAGTATATTCGACAGATTTTGTTCTTCATTCGACAAAACCTTCATTCGACAGAAATTGATTTTTTGCCATTCTTGTCAAAATTGTAACTCAGCCATTTTGTCACCAAATCCCCTTTATGGCTGACATCTTTCATCATTCTGTCATATTATTTTTCGTCGAAAGATAGCCTCACATTTGTACACTAAAGGCATTTTCTCCGTCGAATCCAGAATTAAAAATTTATCACCTAACACCTAATGATTAAATTAATGGTAATAGGATGCAAGGATTAGTAAATTGGAAAACTTAATTGTACTTTGAGATTCATAAATTTTAAAGAAAACAAGAATGATAGTTTGCCTCATAGTTTAGAGCAATTTTTGGAATAAAAGAAGAACAAGAGTGTGAGAAGGGTTGTGAGGAACTTAGACTAGATATTCTCAGAGAGTTAAAGCGGGAACATAATGGACTTAAAGCATAACTTTCATAGTAACTTTGAATAGCATGTGTTCACCTATGAGATTTTAGTATTGATTCGTTGTGGTGTGTGAAGTTGAATAAGTTATGCTATCATTGTGAATATATATATATATACATATATACATATGTATGCATTGAACCCATATGCATTGCAACATGCATTGTCATTATGACATTAGGCAGACGAACTGGACCTTAGAAACATCTAATAGACTAATGAGTCTGATGTGTTTTGATTTCATTGGATATGCATTTGAGCATTATACAGTTATGGCATATTATGCCTAGGAGTGGATGAGGACTTGCAGGATATTAGGGACTTTTTAGACCTAGGGGACGTCAGGGCGCGGCGTTTCACCTGTGATCCGGTTATCACCTTATATATACCCCTAGCCGTGAAACATTGTTGCAATACACTGGCAGTCCGACAAAGCACTATTACTTTCCATGGCCTGGCGTAGACTGTTTATTAAGGGGGGACAGATCTTCTGGGGCATTCATCTCCGAAAACTTTGAGTTTAGCTCCATGGAGTAGGAAATGACTGCATTGTGCATGAGAATAGTCAGCATATGCATTGTGCATATGCATGGTTAGTCCACATATTATCATGGCATGGCTAACATACATATTGTGGAAACATCAATACTTGTTATATATCTATAGTGAATACTTGTTGTTATAGTGCTGTTGATGATTGTATTATCGTGGTATATGTTTTCTGAGAATATCTATGAAATTGATAACTTGAACATATTTGTAATATCTGTATGTGTGGAATGACTTCGTCATTTGTGTTATGTTTCTTTGCTGCTATCATAGATAATGAAAGTAGAATGTCTTACCTCTTTTCTGTATTTGTTGCTATCCTGTGTGGTTTTTGGTTAAAGTCTATAAGGGGGGCGAGGTCGAATCTCTTAGATTTCGCTATGGTTTGATCTTCTGCGTTCGGTAAGGACAACTTGAAGGGATCCTATTGGTTTCATCGTATTTGAGTTCACCGAAGGTGCCAGGGCTTGGCGAGTCGACTGGACCGACAAGCGTACGTGATTTGTTGGGAATTTGACCTTGATTGTGAAGAGGATTGCGATTGAAGGCCTTATCCCATATTTCTTACTACACCAGTGTGCAGTTGCCTCACGCATTCGGGATCTGAGGGAGTGCCCAACTCTTTAGTCGAGGATATGTTGTGGGTAGTTTATATTTTATTTTGCATTACCTATATAAAGTATACTTTTGGGTATATGTATGTTTTAGGATGATTATCCAGTCCTAAATGTTGTAAATTGAGTACATCTTATAATTCATATTTTAACTGGTTGTATATGTAATTATTCATCTGTGGCTCCTATTTCCTCATATGCAAAATGATTAATTGTTTCGGAAAAAAAATTGTTGTTTGACAATCGTAACATGCCAAAATTTAACGACCGTGACATAATGACGATTGTGCCATGGTTATTAAATTATGGGGTGTTACATTAAGGTGGTATCAGAGCTCAGTTCATCCTGTTGAGCCGGGGTATGGACTGACTATGCTTAGACATATTAGAAGTTTTTGTATGTTGTGTACTTCCTTGTCTCTTGAATTGAGATGTTGGGAAAGGAAGGCATGGCTTGCCATAGGTTGAGTGTAGGTAGCTACTGTTGCACAATTACAAGATATTGAGTACTGGCCCACTCAATGTGTAATGTTCTATGTCTACAGGAAACTATGACTTCACCTAGGCGTATTAAGGTAATAAGAGTTCTTTAGAAAGAAGCTCAGCTGGTATGACTGAACTTGCTTAGGATTTGTTTGCATTTATACCCTTGCTGTGTTACTTCTAGAATTGTTTGAGCCATTGGGTTAGAAAAGGGGTAGTCGAATAAGACTTGCAAGGTTTGCGGGCTGAGACGTCCAAGAAGTTTTCAAAAACCAATTTTCTTTGGAAAAGAGTATCTGGCGTAAGTTTAGTTCGAGGAGCTACATAAGAGTCGAAGACTTACAGGAGATCGCGCCGCAAAAGGTAGAGTGAACGAGCTCACATTAAAGTCTTTTGGGTTTGTCTCGTTGGGTTATGCGACTCTTTGTGTTTGGTTTCCGAAAGGAGACAATATTGTTTAGACTGAATGCTTTTGATTTTCCTTATGGTTTGATTTGTTTGTCCTTGAAGGAAGACAACGACTTGAAGTAGATGTGAGCGTGTGAATGCGGGGAGTGACAATGATGATACGACTGCGGTAGCTAAAGAAATGCAAAGAATAGTTGAAGTAACAACACACCAGGATCAGAGGGCCGCACAATAGCAGGAATTGGAAGTTGAGGTCCAGAATTTGATGGAAGAAAGTCAACTTTGGGGTAACTCTGGATTACTGAAGTTTCAAAGGAGGAATAACAAGAAGACCAATCGGTTTAAGCAAAAACCGTATACACTACGATCGAAGGAGCAACAGCGACAGCGAACGCATGAAGGAGGTGCAAGTGGTAGCAAGTCCAATCCAACTGTGGTACCGTTATCAAGGTGTAAGAAGTGCGGAAAGGACCACTTCATAAGGCATTGTACAATCGAAGGAATGATTTGTTTCAAGTGTGGAAAGCAAGGACATGTGTGGAGGGATTGTGCTTTACATGGGACGAAGCCTCCATATGCGATCAAGAGGGCAATCTGCCTCAAGTGCGGAAAGAACCACTTAACAAGGGACTGTGAGATTGAAGGAGTAATCTGTTTCAAGTGCGGCAAGCAAGGACATGTGGCTAGGAACTGTACTTCGTGTTAGCCATGGCAACCATTACCCAAGAGGGGGGTGAATTGGGTGATGACTAGTTTTAATGCAACTTTAACAAATTATGCATTTTGAATAACTCAATTAATAAATGCAGCGGAATAAGTCTAATAAATGTACAACTATTGAGGATTACTCAAATACAACTTGGGATATATGATGAACTAAGTGAATAAGCTAGATATCAAGTTGTAACAATCAAAACATCAACATATGCAATAAATAAATATATTCTACCAAATACTGAATTTAAAGAGTGTAGGGAAGAGAGAATCAAACTCAAGAATTTATCCTGGTTCAGCCACCAACCACTTGTGGCCTACATCTAGTCCTCAAGCTTAACTTGAGATTTTCTTCACTATCTCCTAGACTTTACGGGTGCTAGAAAAACCTTTGTACATACAAGAGCACTCCTCACACCTTGGGATACCTCACGCTTGTGCTAGAGCCTCCAATTCTTCAAGCTTCACAGGTGCTTGATGACCTTTACAATGAAGAGCACTCACAACACCTTTGGGATACCTCACCCTTTGTGTTTGAGTCTCACTACAAGGGATACCTCACCCTCTTACAATGATTTCAAGGTGAATAGAAAGAATATAAACTCTCTTGAAGAGTAGATATACAACTTGAAGAACAAAGTATAGATGATAGAAAACTCTCTCAAGAGTGGATAATACAAGTTGAAGCTCAATGGGTATAAAGGATTTACACACTTAGCTCAAAACAAAGAATTTAGAGAAAAAGATAATGAATTTCATTTTCAATGCTCAAGGGTAATTTTCAGAATGTTCTCCAACTTGTTTTTGATGCCCAAACACTTTTATTTATAGTCCAATGAGTTTTAGAGCCGTTGGAGGTGTTTAGAAATGATTTTCTATGAAAACTAGCCGTTTATAGCCGTTAGAAACGTTCCTGGGCACTTTGTAATCGATTACAAGCTTCATGTAATCGATTACAAGCTTTCTGGGCACTTTGTAATCGATTACATACTTTGTGTAATCGATTACATGATTTCTGGGCACTTTGTAATCGATTACATACTCTGTGTAATCGATTACACGGCTTCTGTCAACGTTGTAATCGATTACATGACTTGTGTAATCGATTACACCATTTCTGGTTTTCAAAACCAACTTTAAAAGGTCATAACTTCTTCATTTCTTATCCAATTAAAGCAAATGACCATTCATTGAAAATCTCTTTGAGTCTACTTTCATATGAAAGAAGTTTCAGAACAAAACTCAAAGTATTTTGAAAGAGATGATCAAAATAGTAACCAAAGGTCAGATTTTCAAAACTCAAACTTTAATTGGTCATAACTTTTTCGTTTCTTATCCGTTTAAAGCAAATGACCAGTCATTGGAAAGATATTTGAGTCTATTTTCAAATGAAATACATTTCAAAGTAAAACTCAAAGTATTTTAAAAGTTATGATCAAAAGAGTAACTATATGTCAGTTTTGCAAAACACAAACTTGGCTATTTTTTATAGATTTGAAATATTACCATAACTAGCTTTCCAAAATAGTTTGTTGGGCATATAAACATTTTAGAAACACTTATAAATATGTTTAAAAACTTTTTTGAGCTTAATGTGATTCCTTTTTACCTTTACACAAGATCTAAGTCCTATAAGCTATTCTTGAAGATGTTGGACTAGATCTTTTGCCACCATCACTTCTTGATGTAATCCAAGCTTCCAAAGAAATCTTCTCTTCAAAACTTGCAAATGCTTGGAACATCTTTTCATTTTCATTCTCCTTGAGTTGAGCATAGTTGTGATCTTTTGCTTTCTTGTTGCAATGCTTACTCTTGGTACTTGGACTATCCTACAAAGTATTACTCACTTAACCAAACATAGTTAGTCCAAATTCATAACTCAATATCTTCATATGCATGATTCATAAATGTATAACTCTAGTTAGTCTAACATGCATACAAGACTTTCATAGACATATCCAATATTAATTCATTTATAACTCATATAAAATATTATTGGATATATTATATGATGAATGTTACATATATCTCATTAAACACATTTATGTAACATGGTCAACATTCTTTTGTGATACATTTGTCATTTATTAAGTACAACTATAAAGCATAAGCATCATTCTTTTTATCTTGTATTTGTCATCATCAAAACTTAACATCTTAAATCATTGGGGCAAACCTATTTCCACACTTCGCAATGGATGAAACCTTCCATTGGAGATGTATGCACCTCAAAATCTCACGAAGAAGGGAAAGTTATTTCCTCCACCCAGACTGAAGACCGAAATGAAGAAAGGGACTGTGCTACGGTGGATGATCCTGTGACTTCATTGTATAATTCTGGGGATAGCCCATTACTTTATGATGCATGACTGTATGAGTATGTTAGGGTCGGATGTACCTCTGACATCTTTTGACTAAATTATTTCTACTTTGGCTGCTAAGAACTTGTTGATGGTAGCCAAGTTGTTTAAATTGTCCTATGACCTGTTAAAGACTGAATCTTTCTGTTGATCTGATTTGTGTACTTCTCTTACAAATTAGATGTAATGTTAACGAAGGGATTAGTTATCTTCCAACCACATTCTGTTGAAATGTTCCAATGAAATTCTAAGAGTTCGTTTATGGAATTGAGTTGTCTGTGTATTTACTTCCTTTCGACTCGAATGATACTATTCTCGTTTGTAAGCTTGCTCTCGTTGCAACAAGTTTATTTAAAAACTATCCTAATGTTGTTGGAAATTGGAACCCTTTTACCAAATCAATTATCCACTTCGTGAATAGGCTTGATCTCAGGAAGGAGATTAATCATTTTCTAAACGGGCCTCATCATTTGAATTTCAACGGAAACTTGGTGTTTCTTGAGACAAAAATTTCCTAGATGTGAATCCATGAAACTCACTCCTAAGTTTTATTGGACCATATCATACTCTTCGTTAGGCGGGTCCAATGGTAAATCAAGTGACTTCCTTATTTTTCTTTTTAATCTTTATAATGTTTCTAGTATACTTCGATTGAGTAGATGTATTCCCGAATCTAAACCATAACAATGCGCCAAGCGTAGTACAATTAGGTGAGAACTTGCCCTATGAGACATTTGTTCGAATCAAGGAAAGATGGTTTGGCAAATCAATTGAAGGACGCTGCTATTTTCTCCAAGATCAACTTGTATTCTAGACTATCATCGAGTTCGCTCAAAGAATTGTCGTTGTCCTTGTTGGTGACATTCTGATCTATTCTTGATGTTTGGAGGAACGTACCGAATCTCTCGGAGTGATTCTTAAAATCCTAAAGAAGAAGAAGAAGTTATACGTAAAGTTGTCTAAGTACGAATTCTAGTTGGAGGCAGTTCAACTTTTGGGTTACGCGATCTCAAGGGAAGGAATTGCTGTAAACCCATCAGAACTCGCAGCATTTCTTTAATGGGAAAGACCGACGACTGTAACAAAGATTCGTAACTTTATAGGATTGGCTAATTAATATGGGAGACTCGCCACAGAATTCTCCAAAGTGGCAAGATTTCTCGTCAAACTCATGCATGGGAGTCAAGTTTGTAGGATTGGTGCATATAAGGAAAGATTTTCAAGGATTGAAGAGACACTCAACTACCTTGCCGGCGATGATTCTGCCTGATCCTAACGAACCTTTTTGGAGTGCCTAGTGATGCTTCGCATTCGAAGTGAGAACGTATGCTTGATCAGAATAGAAGGAATGGTAACGTACGCTTTGAGACAATCAAGAGCGCATAAGAAGGATTACCTTACACTAACTCAGTGCTAACTTTGTAGTTGCATTAAAGATCTGGAAGTATTTTCTACAAGGAGAAATTCTCAATGTCTATGGTAATCTCAAGAGTCAGAAGTATTTTGCCCTATTAGAATGAGTTGAACATGAGGCGGAGACAGTGATTAGAAGCTCCGAAAGATTACGATTTTTCATTTTGGTATAATCCCGAAAAAAGCCAATGTCGTAGCAGATGCCTTAAGAAGAAAACAAGCTTAGTTTGTCTGCTACGGTGAACAAGGAGAATAAGTTCGATAGAGCCACTTAGCGATGTACAGTTGTTTGGGGAGTTGGCTGTTGGAAGAGCTGAAGACTCAAGGAGCGTAGGATCTTTTATTAATCGCGGAAGCAACCTTATTGCCAGTGATTTGGATTGATGCAGCTGAAGATACAACACGAGAACTAGAAGACAAAATGAAAGAAACACAGTCGCGTTTGTTCTAAGATGTGATGAATTTCGAGGATAAAATTCCTTTTTAGAAGGGGAGAGTTGTAACATCCCGAAAATTATTTATTTCATTATAAATAATTATTTTATAATATTTATGATTTTTAAGAATTTTTGTGGAATTTTTTGAAAACGTTGAATATTTTAATATATTTCTCATTTTACGTGCTCACTGAGCGGAGCCGGGAAAATGAAATATTTTTCCTGAGGCTGGTAAACTTTGGACCGTGGAAACGTCGACGGGGGATCTTACTAAACCCGAGGTTGGACACAATTTATGAGGTTTATGTTTTACGAAATTTTATTTGATAAATAAAATCACTGTATCATAAAATCATCTGATGAATAATAAAACATTATTTTCATCAACTGTAACTTTTATTCACTGGGAAAAATAATTCTAACAGTGAAATTAATCATCTGTTAGATGTATTTAATTAAGGAGATAAGCTTACTATGTACTTTATCGAGAAGCGCACGAAGCTCCTCAAGGAAGCTTTGAGGGAAGCTTCTAGGAAGCTTCCTTCCCAACCACTTTTCTCTCTCCTCCCTTTTTGGTGCTGCACAGTTGGCTAAGAGGGATATTACATTTTCATTCTCCCATTTTCTCTCATTCACGCTACTCTTTCTCTCTTCCTCTCACTCTCTTCCTCTCTTCTTCATACGGCTGCACACCCATAAACACCATTGTTGATTTTCAAGCTTCCCTTGCCCAAGCCAAACTTAAACCATTGTTTCCCCTCTCCATCCTCAGGCTTTCCTCTTTGTGAAACTCCTCCTTTCTCCTCCATTTTCGTGGTTGGCAGCCCAACACCAAAGCTTCAAGCTTTAAGGTAAAGCTCTCAATTTTCTTCTCCTTTCTCCCCATTTTCGTGTTGCACGGTCACATTGGTGACTATGGATGCCATTTCTACCCTTTGATCTTGATTTTTATGGATTTGAACACCAAGGTTTCTGTGGTGGTGAAGCACGAAATTCCTAAGCAAAAAATAGCTTGTTTTTCCTTGTTCTTCACTAAGGTAAGAGGAAGATTATTCTCTTCAACCTATTTTGGTAGTGAGAAACTTTTTGTTTGCATGTTGTTTATAATCTGTTGTGCTATTAGATTGTTTATTTGTGTATATTAATGTATTTGAATAGATAGAGTGCATGACATGGAAGAAAATGATGTCGGATTGATTCTGGGATGGCCACGGCTTTGAGGCCAAATTTTGGGGATTCTTTGTGAACAATTGTAATAATTAGAATTTCTGACCATATCTGTCGAATTTGATCTTCTGACTATTTAGTACAATGTCAATATCCATCGAATTTGATCTCCTGACCATATCCATCGAATTTGATCTTCTGACCATTTAGTGCAATGGCAATATCCGTCGAATTTGATCTTCTGACCATTTAGTACAATGTCAATATCCGTCGAATTTGATCTTCTGACCATATCCGTCGAATTTGATCTTCTGACCATTTAGTGCAATGTCAATATCCGTCGAATTTGATCTTCTGACCATTTAGTACAATGTCAATATCCGTCGAGTTAGAATGTCAATATTCGTCGAGTTAGAATTTCTGACCATTTAGTAGAGAAACTTCTCCAATGTCAATACCCGTCGAGTTAGAATGTCAATAACCGTCGAGTTAGAATTTCTGACCATTTAGTAGAGAAACTCCTCCAATGTCAATATCCGTCGAATTAGAACTTCTCACCCTTTAGCACTTGCGTCGGTTCAACACTTGAAGATTTCTCCAACGTCAACACCCATCCGTCGAATTAGGATTTCTGCTGATCTTCTAGTATATTCGACAGTTTTTGATCTTCATTCGACAGAACCTTCATTTGACATAAATTGATTTTTTGCCATTCTTGTCAAAATTGTAACTCAGTCATTCCATCACCAAATCCCCTTTATGCATGACATCTTTCATCATTTTGTCATATTAATTTTCGTCGAAAGGTAACCTCACATTTGTACACTAAAGGCATTTTCTCCGTCGAATCCATAATTAAAAATTTATCACCTAACACCTAGTGATTAAATTAATGGTAATAGGATGCAAGGATTAGTAAATTGGAAAACTTAATTGTACTTTGAGATTCATAAATTTTAAAGAAAACAAGAATGATAGTCTGCCTTATAGTTTAGAGCAATTTTTGGAATAAAGGAAGAACAAGAGTGTGAGAAGGGCTGTGAGGAACTTAGACTAGATATTCTCAGAGAGTTAACGCGGGAACATAATGGACTTAAAGCATAACTTTCATAGTAACTTTGAATAGCATGTGTTCACCTATGAGATTTTAGTATTGATTCGTTGTGGTGTGTGAAGTTGAATAAGTTATGCTATCATTGTGAATATATATATATATATATATATATATATATATATATATATATATATATATATATATATATATATATATATATATATATATATACATATATACATATGTATGCATTGAACCCATATGCATTGAAACATACATTGTCATTGTGACATTAGGCCGACGAACTGGACCCTGGAAACATCTGATAGACTACTGAGTCTGATGTGTTTTGATTTCATTGGATATGCATTTGAGCATTATACAGTTATGGCGTATTATGCCTAGGAGTGGACGAGGACTTGCACGATAGTGGGGACTTTTTAGACCTAGGGGACGTCAGGGCACAGTGTTTCACCTGTGATCCGGTTGTCACCTTATATATACCCCTGGCCGTGAAACACTATTGCAACACACTGGCAGCCCGACAAAGCACTATTACTTTCCATGGCCCGGCGTAGACTGTCTATTGAGGGGGGACAGATCTTCTGGGGCGTTCATATCCGAAAACTTTGAGTTTAGCTCCATGGAGTAGGAAATGAGTGCATTGTGCATGAGAATAGTCAGCATATGCATTGTGCATATGCATGGTTAGTCCACGTATTATCATGGCATGGCTAACATACATATTGTGGAAACATAAATACTTGTTATATATCTATAGTGAATACTTGTTTTTATAGTGCTGTTGATGATTGTATTATCGTGGTATATGTTTTCTGAGAATATCTATGAAATTGATAACTTGAACATATTTGTAATATTTGTATGTGTGGAATGACTTCATCATTCGTGTTATGTTTCTTTGCTGCTATCATAGGTAATGAAAGTAGAATGTCTTACCTCTTTTCTGTATTTGTTGCTATCCTGTGTGGTTTTTGGTTAAAGTCTATAAGGGGGCGAGGTCGAATCTCTTAGATTTCGCTACGGTTTGATCTTCTACGTTCGGTAAGGACAACTTGAAGGGATCCTGTTAGTTTCGTCGTATTTGAGTTCACCGAAGGTGCCAGGGCTTGGCGAGTCGACTGGATCGACAAGCGTACGTGATTTGTTGGGAATCTGACCTTGACCACGAAGAGGACTGCGATTGAAGGCCTTATCCCGTATTTCTTACTACACCAGCGTGCTTGGAGTTGCCTCATGCATTCGGGATCCGAGGGAGTGCCCAACTCTTTAATCGAGGATATGTTGTGGGTAGTTTATACTTTATTTTGCATTACCTATATAAAGTATACTTTTGGGTGTATGTATGTTTTAGGATGATTATCCAGTCTTAAATGTTGTAAATTGAGTACATATTATAATTCATATTTTAACTGGTTGTATATATAACTATTCATCCGTGGCTCTTATTTCCTCATATGCAAAATGATTAATTGTTTTGGAGAAAAAATTATTGTTTGACAATCGTAACACGCCGAAATTTAACGACTGTGACATAATGACGATTGTGCCGTGGTTATTAAATCAAGGGGTGTTACACTTTGACCACTCCATCGCCTACCTTTTTTAGTCTATAATTGTCTACTATTTTCTCATTTTCTCTCCACATTTTCTTATGGAAAAAAAGAAGAGATGGGGCAGTATACAACAGTAGCACCATGAGAAAGAAAAAGAAAAAGAGAAGAGAAACAAGAAGGAAAAACAAGAGAAAAAGCAAGGAAGTTCAAGGGTACAAGGCTAGGAGTAAAGGTAGGGGATCTTGGCCTTTGTTTTACTCTTCCTTCTGCCTTGGATATGAGTTAAAATTCTGGTTGATAAGTTGTGCAAAACTAATGAAAATAGAAAAAAAATTATTTATTCACTTCTTGTGCTTTAGTTTCCACTTTCTCTAGTTTTAATTCTCTTATGAAATCTTGAGTAAAAGTTATGATATTAAATGTGTTTTGAAACCACATGACTCACGGATATGATGTGATTTAGGAAAGGTTATATTGTTTAAATTGTTCATTCATTTTCTATTGATGTTTCTGTTGAATTGTAATATGGTTTTGATGAGAAAATAGTTGGACCTTTATGCTGAATGGTCATGACTGTATATGATTAGTTTATGAGCAAAATTTGTGATGTTTTATGTAATAATTTGTGGCTTAAATTGTGCTAGAAAATATGTCAAAGGTGTTGCCCTGTTTGTGGTTGAATTATAGTTGCCTTTGTACTTGAAATGGAGCCTTGAATGATGATACATAACAAGGGCAGAATGCTGCCCTATTTTTTAACATGAATATGTATGTTTTTAATGTGTGAAATCATGACTTGAATGGTGTTGAATAGTCACAGCAATGTTAGTTCTGTTTGTGAGCATAATTTTGATCATTATTTTGCTTAAGTTTGTATCTAAAATGGTGTTGAAAACTTATGGCAGAAAGCTGCCCAGTGATGGCCACAATTTAGATGTACTTATGCTTGGCATTATGGCTTGAATTGTGGTTGAAAAATAAGGCTGCATGCTACCATGTTAATCCTTAATTTGAGTACATTTTTATTATGCATTCAAGCTAAGTTTTTTATTGAAAATGTGACTTTGAGACTAAATGGTATCCATGACCAACTTTCCCACACTAAGGAACATATTGAATTATGTCAAGTTATTAGTTGTATGAAAACTTAATGGATGTTGATTTGCATGAGTAGCCCTTTTATATGGCCAAGGATTGTTATAGGAAAGGATCCTCATCCTAGGTTGAATGGAAGTGAGAGGATGAGCATTCCCTCCCTTCCGAAGTAATTGAGGTCAAGGATGGACATGCCCTCCCTCTTTGCTCAAGTTCTTCCTAGTTGGCATAGGTGATCCTAGATTAATGTCAATGTAAGGAAATGATCCTCATCCTAGGTTAGAATCGAAGTGTGAGAAAGGTTGATACCTTCCCTATCATCCAAACATAGTGTTAAGAATTTTACTCTTTCTTTATTTACTAGTTTGTATTACAATTTTAATTTTAAAATTTTATCCTATTTTGTGAGGGATTTGTGAGGTAATTCTCTCGCTAATTTCTTTCCTAAAAATTTACTTACATTAGCAAGAGAAATATCTTTTGCTAAAATATTAGCGAGAGACTTTTGTTAGCAAGGGAAAATTTTCCTCGCAATTCCCTCGCTATACACTAGTTGTTTCCACCTTGAATTTATTTTTGGAATTTAGTGAGAGCTCAATTTTCTCTCTTCTAATCCCTTGCAATTCTCTTGCTAATTGCAAGGGAAAATTCTCTCGCTAAATAGTGAATTTCTTGTAGTGAACCCATTAAAGACTAGAATAGATGATGCAAGCGAATTTAAAGAAATGGGGACAAATACTACAATGATTACATGTCTAATATTAATACTTTGAGTCATAAATTAACATACTATACAGATTCAGACAACAAATCACTTAATCATTCAATGTATATCAATGTTCTCCTTTAGGTGATCCATCAATATGTCATATTCAACATAATGATGCTAATAAAATTTATATAGTTTGACAATGATATATGCACTAACTAGAAATATTTATTATCTTCGGATATATAAATAAAACTAATAGTGCACTTACACTACCAATAATCATGTCCATTTGTTATAAGGGCAGCTAATTATCCTTTTAGCGATCCATAAATGCTTTATAATAATGAACTTCAATTTACTCATACACAAATAGTTATCATGTCATTCATAGCATCTATTCTTTGGGTAATTGAAAAAATAACTTTCATACAATTTGAAATTAAATCAACTTAAAAATTTGACCACTTTGGTAATTAACAAATCTCACATAATATCATCTCAAATTAATTTATAAACATAATTCAATTTGAAACTAATTTTTTAACTTAAGGATTTGAACACTTTGATAACTAACAAATCTACATAATATGACTTCAAATTGAAAAATTATTATCATTATCACTACAAGAATTTTACAAATTTTCTACCAAATTTAGTTACGAAATTTTTTCGTAGCTAATCCGTAGCTAATTAGCTACGGATTAAATTTTGAATGCAGGAAAAGAAAAATTTTATCAAGCAAATAGCTACAAAATAGCTACGATTTAGCTACGAAAACTTTTTGTAGTTAATCCGTAACTAATTAGCTATGGATTAGCTTTGAAATAAATTTTCCTAGCTAAATTTTGAATGCACAAAAGAAAAAATAATTATCAAGCAAATAGTTACAAAATAACTACAATTTAGCTACGAAATTTAGATAGAAAAACTTATGTTGTAACTAATCCATAGCTAAGTAACTACAGATTAGCTACAAAATATTTCTATAGCTAAATTTTAATTATATAAAAAATAATATGTTGTAGCTAATTTGTAACTAATTAACTATGTATTAGTTACAAAATATTTCGATAGTTAAGTTTTAATTGTATAAGGAAAATAATTTTACCAAATCACTCCTTTTTACACAGCCAGTGTAACACCCCAAAATTTCTCATTTTTCAGTAAAATGTGATTTTACTGATTCTGTGATTTTTGTGCTCTATATAATTTATTTTGACTATTTTGCTATTATTTTTTATCTTTTCGTTTGTTTTGCTCGGTGTTGGGAAAATAATATTTTTCGAAGCCGAGAAAAATTTAGATTGTTTATTCAGGGTCAGGGGAGCTTACTAAACCCAAAACTGAAAGACACAGTTCTAAATCTTTTAATTTTTAAAATTTATCTGTCAAATAAAAATATTTCACATATTCTAGAACGATGATTCATTGTTTGACGACTTACCTAGGTGGCTAAGCTGGTGACTCGCATATTCTAGAATGTTCCAGAAGATTTTAGTAACTGTGACTTACCTTGTATGCACCAATAAGAGTTGGTCAAACTTAGCGGCTGTGACTCATCGTGGAGGACTAATAGAAGCTGGACACCTTGCGTGACACCTCAGCACCATGACTCAGCGTGTTCTAGAAGCTTGTAGAAGCAATGACTCGCCATGTTCTAGAATGGTGACTCGCCACATTCTAGAAGGTTGTAGAACACTGACTCACCTTGTGACTCGCCACAATGAGTCACACGTTCTAGAGACTTCTCTGTGATGACTCACCTAGTAAAATATCTAAGGATAAATATCTAATGAAAAATATCTCAGTAAAATATCTGGGTGAAAATATCTAAGCTTAAATATCTTAGAAGCTAATTATGACAAGCTTTATGTGTGCATCAATGGGAGAAGCAAGCTTGCTAAGTTGTTGAATAGTCAATGAAAATGTCTAACCAATAGAAATTGGTCAAGCTTAGTGGCTAGCCAATGGGAAGAGAGCTTGGAGAGCAAGTTTTGACCTTTACAAAGCTTCTTGGAGAAGCTTTGATCCCTCCTTTGAATGACCACCCTCACGGCTATTAGGCTTCCAAGAAGACCAAAAGTTTTATTTCTATCACATTTCACACTTATCATCTTTTCTCTCTAAAAACCTTAACATTTTTCTCTCATTTTCCTTCCCTATCTCACGGCCAAGCATTTGGAGTGCATTGTTTCATTTTATCTCTCTTAACTTTGTGACCATTCATCTTTCCTCTCTTCTCTCTCTTCAAGAAACCAAAGCTTTTCCATTTCTTTCTTCTCCAACCCCTCGGCCAACACCATGAAAACACCATCCAAGCTTCTATAATTCTAACCAATCACACCACTTGAAACTAGAGACAATTTAGTGAAGCTTTAGTGTTGAGACCTTAACTTGGTTCTATCATTTTCAAGTTTTTCTCCAAGCTTGAAGTTTGTAGCTTCAAAGGTAAAGTTTGAGTTTTCTTACCCCTTTATGTTTCTAAAGCCCTAAATCATGATTTGAGTTCATGGTTGTCTTGTTTTAAGTCTTGGTTGTGATGGATGTGTTTGTTTGAAGTGTTAGGGTTTGTTTGTGGTGAAGACCGAACCTACAAGGAGGAGTTTTTGGAGCTTTTTGGTTGCTAATCAAGGTAAGAGGGAGATTAACCTCATCGGCCATATGTGATGGTGAGGGAATGGATTTGTTTGTGTTTATAGGTGAAAAATTCCTTAAAGGATTTATTCATTTGATTGTGTATGTTTAAGTGATGTGTGTTGTTACATGTGATTTTATTGCTTTGATAATTATGCATGATTTTTATGAAGTGATTACTATGTGAGATGGTTTGATTTTGATTGAATTGTGATTAGATGCTTAATATGATTTTATTGCTTTAATAGTAAGCATGAGTATGTAATAGTAGAAATATCATGAGTGATATGTTGTTTATGATAAGAATCATGTGGAAAGGAAAACTATTTTGGTTTCAAAGAACCGAGAGGCTCACGGCCTCCATGAGTATTTTGGAGCAAATCACTTAAAATATTTTATTAAGTGTAGATTTTAGATGATTATGTAACAAGTAATTGAATTAAAGATTTTTACAAAGAAAAATAGGATAGGAGATGAATAAATATTTGGTTATGTAACATAAATTGATTTTCGGCCAATATGCCAAGAATTGGTATTTTAGACTAAAAATATTTTCTCAAGTGTAGTCTTAAAGGATTAATTAACAAGAACTCAATTTAGTGAATTTTTGAGATGTAAAAAAAAAGTAAACTAATTTTTGGAATTAATTAAATTAATGAATTGAAGTCATGATGGGAAATAAATTTATAAGTTAAAGTTTACTGACGTATAGCTCACCTTTTGGGTTTTGAAGCACGTTAGAAAACTTTGAGCTATAATATTTGATTAAATCATGTAAATGTAAAATTTTGTGAAGAAAATATTAGAAAGTATTATTAAGAGGAATTTATTGGAAATGAGATTCAAATTTTATTAAACATAGAAAATAATTCTTTATAATTAAGTCAAGAATAACATAGTTTTTGTGAACAATGTTAGAAAATATTATTTGGTGGAGGTTTAGTGAGAAAATATTAGAAATATTATTTAAAGGTGATTCATTAAGGAAATATTGGAATTAAAGTCCAATTATGTTATTAAATGAGAAAAGTTTTAATTTGAGCTTAGAATATGATTAAAATGTTTTATGCGATTGAAAATACGCAGAAAAACTCTTACGTGATTTAAAAATAGTGATTTTTAACTACGCGATTGAGAAAACATTTTAAAATCTTTACGCGATTGAGAAAACATTAAAAAATTATTACGTGATTTGAAAACGCGAGTCGAAGTTTTTTGTGACTGTGAAAACGTGATAATATCGTTACGCGATTGAGAGGAACAGGGAGTTTTGCTGTATGGCCAATGTACTGGACCCAAATGGATTGTGGACTTAGCATTGTGCTTGTGGAACCAAAGTACTGGACCCGAGTGGATCAGTGGTATTATGTAATTGTATGAGCGGTTATATAATATCATTGATACTAATGATATTAGACAATTGTATGGGCGGTTACTTTAATATCATTGGAAACAGTCCAACGGTGGTTTGATTTCATTGAATATGCATTTGAGCATTATACAGTTGGTGGTTGTTGTGGCTTTTATGCCTAAGAGTGAAAGAGAACTTACATGATAGTGCGATCTATGATGGATCATAGGGGGCATCAGGGCGAGGTGATTCACTTAGTGACCTGTTGTCACATTGTATACCCCTGGCCATGAAAAATCGTTGCAACGCACTCACGAGTACCCGATAAACACTATTCTTTTCATGGTCCGGCGTAGGCTGTCTTTTGAGGGGGGACAGATCTTCTGGAATGTTCATCTCTGAATTTGAGTTTAGCTCCATGGAGTAAGAAATGTGTGCACTGTGCATAAGGATAGTCAGTATATTCATTGGGCATGTGCACAGTTAGTGTACATATTGTTCATATGCATAGTCAGCATTTATACTGTTGTGATATAGTATTATTGTGATATAATATTATTGTGGTATTATTATTATGCCAGATATTGTATTGCAAGTTTATTGGATTATTTATTTATGAAATATCATGAATATATCTGCTGATTTTATGTTATTTTATGGATTGTATGTTGAACTGTGTTGGCATGTTTATCATTTCTTTACTACTATATTGGTATGTGATGTAGGGGATCTCACCTCTTTGCTGTATTATTTGTCTGTTATGTTTTTATGATTATGTTTGATAAAGACCGTAAGAAGGACGAGGTTGGATCACCTAGATTTGAGTTGGATTGATTTTGTTTGATCGGGTTGCAATGGCTGCAAGGAGGAATTTCTCTAATTACGTGCAAGCGCAATTCCACGGAGGCACTGATGCCTGGCATGTCGACCTAGATATTCATCGTTTTAGTTATATATGAGAGGTGACCCTATCCTAGAGTAGGACCTACCATGGAATCCCTACTATTACATATAACGCTTGTGTACATGTAGAGTTCTCGATGTCTATTAGAGAACTGCGGGATATTGCTCACCGTTTGCCTAGAGAAGACTCTATGGAGTCAACTGCTCAGACTCTTGTCTGAAGAGACATGTCCCGACTAAAGAATGTATCTGTAGAAGATCTGGGAGAGGATCAGGTTCAGGACCTTTCTCTCCAGGTTTTTGGGCTTGGGCCAAGTCAAGTTTTTATATGGTAGTTGAGTATAAGCTTTGAGTTTTGTGAATCTCATGTATTAAATAATATTGGTGGATTATGTTGTTTTATGTAATGTGTGTTAATCAGTTAATTATATTTTATAATCTCTAAAGGTTTGGTAAATTTATGTTATCCGCGAAAAAGAAATTTTGAAACCCGTATTAAGATAATATTAAATATTTTATAACTTGGGTAAAGAATTTAAAAAGAGTTAGTCTGAAATGTGATACCCTAATGAGGGTGTTACAGCCAGCAGCCCCTCCCTCCCACTTTCCCAAATCTCAAATTCTCAATATATCAACAATTTACACTATGGATGATAGGTAATGAGGGGAAGAAAAAGGGAATGAAGAGAAGGGAAATAATTTTCCTTGTTTTGGAGTTTTAAAATACATGAGAAGGGAATAGAACACATGGTGAACCATTTTCTTTCTCTTTCCCTCAAATATCCAACTTTTGTTTCCCCTAAAATTGAGGTAGAATGGGAGGAACACACAAGTAATGAAGTTTCGTTCTGTTCTGTAACACCCCGATTTTTCTTTCTTTCTCTATTATATGTGTTTTTATAATATTTGTAAATTTTTGAGAATTTTTAATTTATTTTGATTATTTTAATATTATTTTGGATTGTATGTGTGTTTGAGGCGGGCCTGGAAAAATAAAAAAAATTTGGACTAGAAAGTTTTGGATTGTTAACGCGGGTCCGGGGGAACTTACGAAACCCGAAATCGAAAATAATTTTCAAAAATTTTCTTTATCTGAGTTTTTGTTATATTTTATTATTCATTGGATAATGTTATTATCCATTGGGTAGTGTTATTATTCATTGGATAATAAATAATAGTATCTTTTGTCCATTGGTTAATAACCAATAAGTAAATATCTTAGAGGAAGCCTAGTCATAAGCCTAGAATCTTCTTTTTTTTGTGACTCACCTTGCGACTAGATAGATGACTCACCTAGTGAGTCATTGCATGACATCCTTATGACTCCTTCGTGACACAATGGTGGGTGACTCACTTGGCCACCTTGCTAGTCTAGAACCTTCTCCTTATGACTCACCACATGATAACTTGATGACTCCATTGTGACATAATTTGTGACTCTCCCTATGACTCACTATGATGACTCATTATGATGCACCCATGGATGGCAAGCTTGGAGGAGAAGTCTTGATCTCCACCCATGATGAAGCTCACGGCCAAGATCTCTTGGAGAAGCTTAAGTGATCAATTTGATCACTCTTTCCTTCTATGTCTATCTTGTTTAGTTTTTCATGAAGCAAAATATCTAAAGCTATCACAAAATACTCTCTCATACTCTATCCCTTTGAGACCCACGGCCATGAAGCTCTAAAGAGGACAAAATCAATTTTTCTATCACTTTGTTAAGCTTATAATCTTTCCAAAACTTCTCTCTCATTTTTCTCTCCCTCAAGCTCACAGCCAAGCCACCATTTTCCACTCTCCAACCTTTCATAATTCAAACCAAGCTTACTACTTCATTCTAAACATCATTCTAAGATACTTTGGTGTTGTAATCAACCCCTAGTTCTATCATCTTCAAGGTTTTTTCTTCAATCTCAAGATCAAACGTTTCTAGGTAAAGTTCTTGAAACTTTGTTTCTTGATTCATTTTTAAAAGTTCTAAGACCACACTTGGTCCACGGTCATCTTAATAAAGTCTTAGATGTTAATATGTTTGTGTTACTTTAATTTTAAGGTCAACTTAGTGGTGAAAGTTGACACAATGAGACCTGCAAAGAGCTAGGAAGCTACATCTAAGGTAAGAGGGAGATTAATCTCATCAACCAATTATGGTGGTGAGGGACACGAAATTTGTATGAAGGTGATGAATTCATGTGAGGATTTATTCACCATATTTGTGTAATCATGTGATTTGTATTTATTTGTTTTATGTGTTTTTTATTGTTTTGATATTTGTGTGAACTTGATATAGTAGGTTTATGATGCTTAAAGTTATGTTGTATGCTATAAATTGTGATTGATAGGAAAGGAATTTTTGGTTTCAAAGACCAAGAGGCTCACGGCCTTTATGCCCACAAATGGGTAAACCTATGCAAAAATGATTTATTAAATGCTAACGTAGTTGATTATTGATAAGAAATTTAATTAAGGAATTACAAAATAAAAATAAAAATGAACAAATATTTATCATTAAATAAAATGGTGAATTTTGGCCAATATAGTGGAAATAGGATTGAGAAGTAATCTGGAGATTTGAAGTATTTTATTTAAGATTATTTTTGATAAGTTAAATGGAAAGAATTTTATTTAGAATTAGAATAATGAAAGTTTTGGAAAGAATGTTAGAAAATATTACTTAGATGATTTGGGACTGGATTAAGATTAAAGAATTTACAAGTAAAAAAAAAGATAAACACAATTTTATAATTTAAGGAATATTGACTTTTGGCTATATCAATGGATATAATTTTTAAGGATGGTATGAAATTTAAAATATTTATTTAAGAAAGTTTTTTATTTAGAGTAATGAACAAAGAGTGATTTTTGGCCATGAGTATGGAAATAAAGTTAGAATGATGTTTTTGAAAATAAAATATTTTATTTAATAAGAAGGATTTCTGAGATATCTTAATTTAATTTAAATAATATAAGTTTCTGTGAAAAAAGTTTGGAAATATTAATTAAAGGAGGTTTAGTGAGAAAATGTTGGAATTAATGTCCAATTTTTATAAACTATGAGAAAAGTTTTAAATTGAGCTTTAGAATATTTAGAAAATGTTTTACACGATTGAAAATATGTAAAAAACTCTTATGCGATTTAAAAATAGTGATTTTTAGCTACGCGATTAAGAAAACATTTTAAAATCTTTACGCGATTGAGAAAACATTGGAAAAATGTTATGCGATTTGAAAACGTAACAAAAGTGTTACGCGATTGTGAAAATGCGATAAAAATGTTACGCGACTGGTTGTAGCCGATAGAAGCTTGTGATATGCATTGAGTCATTAATCATGCATTATTTATCAGACGATGTCTGTTAAGGCTATTGTTACCTAGGAGATTGAATTACACGTTAGTGCGGGTGCGAATTACGTGGTGAAGGTCTATAATAGATCTTGGAGGCGTCGGGACACGGAATTCCACATGTGGCCAGTTAGTAGCACTACTGCGCCGTGGCAACCGATGCAAACGTACCGACGATCTCGACGAGAATACTATTCCTATTCCCGATCTAGCGTAGAATGTCTTGTATAATGTCATAACATGCACATTGAGAAATTATAGCACTTGGTCTGAGGCATCCGATATACAGACATATCTTCTGGATCATTCTCTGTGAAATTGTGTTTAGCTCCATGGAATAGAAAATGGGTGCATTGTGCATAAGAATGGTCAGTATACACATTGTGCATGTGCATAGTAAGTGTACATATTGTTGTGGTATAGTTAGTATACTTATTTTTGTGGTATGATCAATATTCATATATTGTGATATATATTGTTAAATTATTTGTTAGTTGATAACATGATTATACCTGTTGTTCTGTGATATTGCTGTATATGAATGGCATTATTGTCATTATTGTTTCTTTGCTTCCATGATGGTATTGATGTAAGGGATCTCACCTCTTTATTGTATTGTTCAGTTTGTTTTGTTCTATATTTATGTTTTAAGAAGATTGTGATGACGACGAGGCAGAATCTTTAGGGTTTTGTTAGTTTACAGTTTCATAGGGGCAATGAAGCATGGCACGTCCATTGGGACACGGGGCGCATTTAGTATGTTGGAGATGTTACTTTGCTTTAGAGTAGGACCCAGCATAGGGTTGCTACGTTTTTTTGTGAATGCTTTTGTTTATTTGGAGTTCTCTATGCCTATTATTGGGTTATGGAGTAATCATTATAACACTCCTAGGGAAGACTCTGAGGAGTACCGCTCGGACTCCCATCCGTAGTGACATACCCCTACTGAGGAATTTGTCCGTTAGGGATCCCGAAGAGGATCTGGAGGAAGATCGGGTTCAAGACCCTACTCTTCAAGTTTTTGGACTTGGGTTAGGTTCAGTCTTTATATGGTAGCTATACATATTACTTAGTGTACGTAAGCTTTATGTATTTAAGTTGTTACTAATCTATGTTATGTACATGAGATGTATATTATTTAGTTTTGTGTCTTGTGTTTCTAAAATTTGTAAGTTTATGTTATCCGCGAAAAAAAAGTTTATAACTCGTATTTTATAATATATTGAACCAGTTCCTAAAGAATATCTTTGTTTTCAAAATAAACCTCTACATGTATTTCAAAATAAAACATTGCATAAGCATATCTTTAGGATCTTTCTTAGGCATAATCATATTACATATCATCTGCATTGCATTTATAGACAGTTGTATGGGCATTGTCTGTTGATGTTGGTATTTACAATTGTATAGGCAGTTGTTTATATCTAATGGTATGTAGGCTATCGATTTAGATCACACTACTTAGTAGTGTGCAGCTATGAGAATTTGGTACGAAACTCCCATGTTAGGAGTAATAGCAATTGTTATATTTGTTATACAATGTTATAGCTAGCTAGTATTGGAATTGCTTTTACTAAGAATTGTAATTCTTACCCCAGTTGTTCTTTCATGTAAATCCAGGTACAAAGGTAAAGACCCTGCTAAGGGAAAGAAGGTGAAACTTGAAGACTAGTACAATTTTTATATGCTTTAGTAGACAAAGCTGATGTATAAAGTTTATATTTGCTTTGCATGATTTACGTAGTATGTATTACAATATGCCCTCCTGTGGCTAGTGTTGTGTGTGTGTGTGTGTGTATATATATATATATATATATATATATATATATATATATATATATATATATATATATATATATATATATATATATATATGTATGTATGTATGTATGAGTTTAAGTTTTTTCGTAATCTCTCAAGGCTTTCTATAATTACTCAGTTTGATTATGGATATATGTTAGTATGTAGTATGTAGAAGTGACGTCTCTAGTGCTATTTATCTTTATATATCTCTGTATATCTAGGATATATCTAGATATTTGTATTAGGATGTTACATTATGGTATTAGAGCAGTTCATCCTGTTGAACTGGGGTATGGATATATCTAGAATGTTATGCATTCTTTTATCTCTTTATGAGATATGCAAAGGGAATTGCATGACAAGCCTTAGGTATGGATGCTATTGGCTACTTTCGTACAGTTACATTATATTGAGCCTAGCTAACTCAATATGTAATATTCTGTGTGTTCAGGAAACTATGGCAACTACCAGGCGAACCTATGAGACTCGGAGACTAGCAAAGGAAGAGATAATCAGAGTTCTTAGAGAAATGACTATTGTTTTGAGAGAGCAGACTACCTAGAAGTCTATCAGAAGCGATAGAATAGGACTAGTGTAGTTAGTTGAGGGAACGAGAAGGAACTTATGAGAGATCAGTATCTGTCAGAGTTCAGGAAAGTTACTCCTTTGCTTTTCAAGGGAGAGTTTGGTTCAATCAGAGCCAAAAGATGGCTTTATGTGATGTAAGAGATCTTTGAGGTCATGGCGTGCATTGATGGATAGAAAATGACCTTGCTTCGTAAGGGTTAGTAGGAATAGCTGAAAGCTGTTGAGATGAAGCAGAGAGGTTACTAGAAGAAATTGGTACTCGAATCACCTAGTAGGTGTTTAGAGTTACTTTCCTTGACAAGTATTATTCCCTTGAGTTATGGAAGACAAGAGAAATTTGGAAATTTCTAAGGTTTGAGCATGCGAAGCAATTCAAGGAATATCAGGAGTTCTTTTCTTATTTTACGACCAATCTAGATGAAGACTGGATGTGAGTAAAATTTGAAGTTTAACTTGGAGAGGGCATTAGAAGAGTTACGAAGTAAAAGGAGGTTAAGGACTTCTCCAATCTAGTCAGTGAGTGTAGAGTTGCAGAAGCAAATAATCTTAGAGCCATGACAGAACAATAGTTAGAAAGTTTCTTAAAGAGGAAAAGATCAGATGTTGAGATCAGTGAGGGTGCTTCTTGGCCTCAATTTTTATTAGGCAAAGGAACACAGGCTCAAGTGGTAGCTTAGTGTGATGATGAGTATGAGTAAGGTGCTTTTGAGATGAGTAACCTTAAAGGAAAATGGTAAATCAGACTCCAAGGTACCAAGATGCGCTATCAAAATATAGATTAGAGTGCGTAGCAGAGGCGATGAAATCTTCTAACTTGGTATGAGGTAAGAGCACATGTAAAGAGAAATCTTTTAAGGTGTCTATAAGGAGAGTATGGATTTACTTTATAAATCATGTTAGTCTACTTTGTGAATCTAGCTTGCTTACCTTGTTGGTATGGTTTGGTTGTTTTAGAGACAAATGATATTATGTTCTTGTTTAGTTGAAGTGTAAGACTGTGCTTAATGATAGGAAGTTGAACAAAGAGTTTGTCAAGAATAAATGTCTTTGTCTAGAAAGGATGATCAGGTAGATCAGTTGAGAGAAGCTTTGGAAATCATAAGATGATCTAAGATCTGGTTGTCATAGAATCAAAGTTAAGAAGAGTAGATCTCTAAGAGTTTTTCCAGGATTACGAAAGGACATGAAGAGTATGTCAAAGGTAATTTTGGAAACTTTTAGAAAGAAGGTGGTTAAGTGCCAAGTTAGCCAAAAGTCAGTTTTGGGTTACAAGTGGTACAATTTATAGGCCATGTAATTTCTTAAGAGGGGAAATTGCAAAGAACCCTAGTAGAGCTTAAGAAGAGGTACAATGGGAAGAGTAACCATTGTAACCGAAGGCAGAGAGTTTATAAATAGACTTTCTTAGTTAGCACTACCCAGATTAGGCCATCTAAGAAAGGTAATACTCAGCAGTGGATTCTAGATTATGAGTATGGTTTCCAAGAGTTGAAGACGAGGTAGATTACTACGTTAGTGTTGGTAATTCCAAATTCCCGTGAGAACTTTGAGGTAGTCAGTTATACTTCGAAGAAGGGACTGGGGTGTGTTCAGATGCACAAGAGGTAAGTAGACACCTACATATCAAGGCAGTTAAACCTACACGAGAAGGACTACCTTAGGTATGATTTAGAATTAGCCATAGTAGTGTTTGCCTACAATGTTGGAGACATAACTCATAAGGAGTCTAGTTCGAGGTGCTAAGTGATCATGATAGCTTAGGAATGCTTGTTGATCAGAGGAAGTTGAATATGAAGCAAAATAAATGAATGGAATTTTTCAAGGCTTATAACCTTGAGTCATGATATCATTCAGGTAAGACCAAAGTAGGGGTCGATGCACTAGGTAGGAAATTCCTACAGGTATCCCAGATGTTAGTCCAAGAGAGAGTGAAATTCTTGAGAGTTTCGAGAATTTGAGTCTAGCAGTGACTATGATTCCAGATAGTCTCTCAGTGAACAAGGTGGACATAGTAAGAAGCCTAAGGACTCAAATTTCTTTGAAGCTCAGAGGGAGAATGAAACTCTAAGGGACAAGAATAAGATAGATCTTCTAAAGACAAGATAAGGGTGGAGAGATTAGTTAATCTGTCGACCTTTCGCCAAGTACAGTTAGCTATTCTCCACATAAAATAGTTCAACTACTTTTGAAGGAGATAGTTGGAGTGCATGGAGTTCTAGTGAGTGTGGTGTTTGATAGAGATACTATATTCACATCTGGTTTTGGAACCTTACAAGGAGGAGTTCAAAGCTAAGTTATGTTTTAGTACAGATTACCATTCATAAACAAAGGGCTTAAGAGCTTAGAGATAAGCAGATTTCCTCTAATAGATGAGTAGTTGGGAAACGCTGGTGCTGAAAAAGAATTAAATGGTAGTAAGAATTCCATGTTAAGAATGTTTACCTAGAGTTGTTTGCATGAGGTGAGCAATTTTGTGGACAAAAATTTAAAAAGGAGGGGAGAAATGTAATACCCTTAGTAACATGTTAGACTTATATATGGTTACAAAAAGTAGTATATTACTTACTTAACATGCCTACAAAGTTTTATGACAATTTGAGTTCGTTTGGGCACTTAGTTGCAACCCAGAAGTTGAAAAGTAGTTTAAAATGACTTAGATAATGGCTTTAAAGGTTAAGTTGAGGGAAACAGGTATGGATAACTTGTTTCTAGGTCACAAATGAGCTAAGTAAGATGCAGTTAAAGTTTTAAGACAAACAGAGTTAGTTTGGTATTTTTAGGCATATTGGTTGTTTATTTAATGTCAGATTGGCTACCAGCAAATATCAAAAATCATTAAAATGGTGAAACAATAATTTAGATGAATTTTATGATTTATTCTAAAGTTGTTGGAAGATGAAAAACTTGAATTAGTATAATTCGAGTGTACTTAACAGATGAGTTCCAAAACAGGAACTCAAGTTAGTTTCCTCTTCCTTATTTCTTACCTTTCTCTTGGATGAGAAGATAAATAGAGAAATAGAGAAGAGAAAAAAAACACGAAGAGAAGAGAGAAAGGGGGAGAAAGGAAGAAGGAGAAGGAGGAGAGGAAGAGCAAGAGTAAGAGGATTTTGAGTAGAAATAGGGGTTTGGAGAGCCAAATCCGAGTTCTTGGCTTAATTCTTGATTCCAAGGATTAGGTTAAGTTAGTTTAAGCTTAGTAAGTATAAGATAGTCATTTATGGCTCAAGATCAACCATTAGGATCCATAGATTTAAGAATTGGACAATGGTTGGAGTTATATGATTTGAACCTAGATCTTTGCCTAAGAGAATCCATAGGATGTAAATGAGTTACAACAAGTTTAAGGGCATGGATGAGTATTAGAAATCGCCAAGAAACCAATTTTAGATGATTGGAAGTAAGATTGAACCATGGGAATAGTGCCATAGTTTTGGATAATTCTGCAGAACTTAGGTTCTGCCATGCGCGCCATGGCGTGAGAGACGCCATGGCACGGCATGAAGATGATCTGGGTTTGAGTGTCGTGACGTGAGAAGGTCACGCTGCAGTGTGAGGTCAATTTTGCAACATGCGCCGCGATGTGTAATACCTTTAATAACATGCTAGACTTGTATATGGCTACCAAAGGTAGCATATTACTTGCTTAATATGCCTACAAAGTTTTGTGACAATCTGAGTTCGTTTTGGCACTTAGTTGCTACCCAGAAGTTGAAAAGTAGATTAAAATGACTCAGATAATGGTTTATAAGGTTAAGTTAAGGGAAATAGCTATGGAAAACCTTGTTTCTGGGTCACAAATGAGTCAAGTAAGAAGCAGTTAAAATTTGAGAGCAATTGGAGTTCAATTAGTATTTTTAAGCATATTGGTTATGCTTTTAATTCCAGATTAAACCCCAACAGATATGAAAAATTAGGGTAAAGGTGGTGTGGTGTGGAATATGATTAAGAATTATATCAAAAGCAGTTGCCAAGTTCCACCAAAAATATAAAAACCTTGCAACCAGTTGTAGTAAGCAAGGGTCGATCCATAGAGAACTAATTCAATTGACACTATCAATCTAATTCCTAAATTAAACTCTTAAAAATAGTAAACAGTAAAAAGTAAAAAGTAAAAAGGGGGTTTTGTTAATTAAAACTAAAAAGAGAAATTAAACTTAAACCAAAACAGTAAACACAAATTGAATTATCAAGTTAAAGGTATTGGTTAAGAGATAGAATCCACCACTAGATTTATATAATTATGCTAACTTATATACTCTTTATACCAACATGATCAATTATGTTCTTATGTGATTGTGAGATAAATCCCCTGTTTTCCTTAAGTTTCGCTTAATTCAGTAACCGCTCAAATCAAACCCTAACCATTAGTTATTTGTAAAACAACCATTCTTACACCTCCCTAATGATTGCGTTAAGAATTAGAAAACCAATCACACTAAGATCTAATCACACACCGGGATTAAATTACTTAGATCATATGTTTCACTAGTTTTACCACCACAACTGTGCATAGCAATCCTAGTTTTACCACTTTTGAAATTTGGCAAGAATATAAAAACCTTTATATTGATTTAAGAATAGAAACATATGAATAAAAGCATAATTGTATTGATATAAAGAAATATGCAAAATTCACATAATCAAAACTAGAGTTTCATCTTCTCTTAACCAATCAAGAAGTTTAGCCACACATGACAAAGTTAAAAACAGAAGAAGAATTAAAGAAAAACATTGTTCAGAATAAAAGAAGAAAAGAAAAACCAAAGATCAAACTAGTTTCCAAGGTTTGAGAATGATTGATCTTTGATCGCTCGAATCTGAGTCTCCAATCTTCAATCGAATCCCTCTCTTTCTCGGTCTTCGTGTTTCTCTTAATTTCCTTGATGGCTCTCTCTGTCCAGATCTCCTTTAGGGGTTCTAAGAAACCCTATTTATAGGTTTTAATACCTAATTTAGCATTAAAATACGAATTTAAACTTCTAAGCCGATGACACGGGCCGTGTCATATAACACAGCCCAACCCGTGTCTGAATCTGGTGACAAAACTCCAACTATTTTCAAAGTCAGAGAAGAACACAGCCCAACCCGTGTCATATGACACGGGTCGTGTTCTTGGTCAGGGCTAAAAACTGATTTTCCTTGTGAAGTCAGAGACGTACACGGCCTACCCTGTGTCATTAGACACGGGCCGTGTTGGTCCAAAAATAGAAATTGACTTAGTCTTCATAGTCAGAGGAGTACACGGCCCACCCCGTGTCATGTGACACGGGCCTTGTTGACCACTTTCTTCAAATGCGACCTTGATTCTTCATAAATGCCCTTCTTCCTTTGCTTCTAAGGGTAAAACTGATCTTCTTAAGTATTCATCTCTCTCCTCAAATGGTCATCAAGCTTGATTTGATGCTAATGGACTCAAACACTTCATGATCTCCTGAAAAGCATAATTCATTTATGAGTGTTTATAACCACATTTAAGCATAGTTTCACAATAACCATCCAATTAAGCTTTATAATAGAAACTTAGCTAAATGTCAATAATTGAGCACATATGAAGTCCAATTAGATCAAACAAAAGCTATTCAAATTTTTGAAATTATCAACAGATCAAAAAATGAAACAACAATTTAGATGAATCCCAGGACTTATTTTAAAGTTGTTGGAAGTTGAAAATCTTGAATTAGTATGATTCGAGTGTCTTTAGCAGGTATAAGTTTCAGTACCGAAACTTAAGTTTCCAAGTTTGCCCTTTTTCTTCTAATTTTCTCTTATCTCTTTCATGAAATCTCTAGCAGAAATAGAGATAGAAAGAAACAAAAGGAAGAAAAAGAGAAAGGAGAAGAAAGAAAGGAGGGGAAGAGGAAGAAAAGAAGAAGGACCCAAAGAAGATCAAGAGGCCTGAAGATTGATCATCACATGAGGTAGGGGATTTCTATTCTTTTACCGTCTTTATTCTTTTGAATGGGGTTAGGGTTTTGAATGGGAAAATGGATTTAGATAGTCAAATCCTAGTTCTTATCTTGATTCTTGATTTCAAGGATTAAGTTAGGATAGTTTTAGATTAATGAGTGCTAGTTGGCCATTTATGGCTTAAGTTAATCCATTTTTGGTTCATGAGGAACTTGGAAAAATGGATTAGAGTTATTGAGATTTCTAGCCTAAATCTGTGTCTAAGTGAACCAATAGGTTGTAAAAGAGTTACAACAAGTTTACGGACCTAGATTGGTGTTAGAAATCACTTAGAATCTATTATTAGAGGTTTGGGAATTGGTTTGGAACCAAGAATTTTGCAGAACATGTTTTGCATAACTCAATTTGATCTACGAGCACTCAGGTGCTGGGACTTGGATTTCTAAGCACCGAGAGACCTGAGAGAAATTACTGGGCAGTACCTAGTGAGCACCCAGGCGTTGAAAAATGGGCACCTATCAGTAGAAACCAGAATAGGGGAAGCATTATAAATAGCTTGTGGTTCTAGTTGCATAACTTGAGCTACAGACATTGAATTGACCTGATTCTTATTGCATTTGAAAGATAAGACATAAGGCTTCATATGGTAAAAATTTCAGAATTTAATCACAACCTAATTAGTACCAGTTTAGGTTTGAATTTGGGTCAGATTCTGCAGAAATAAGCAGATTGGCACCTATTAAATCAGATTGCATAAATTCTTGCTTAGAGGTCATATTTACATGAGACTAATGGAATTTTGAAGCTAACATGTAAGGCTATGAGTGGTAAAAATTTCAAGAATTTCACACTCTTTATACATTCCCAGTTTTGTTTAAAGTTAGGTTAGATTCTGGTATAACAGGTAGTTATCCTATTTCAGCCTTTACACTTTTATGCATAACTTTGGCTACACTAAGTCAAATGAAGTGAGGTTTATTGCATTTGAAAGATATGATATAATGCTATCTTCCTGTATAATTTTATAATTTTATCAGTTAGTATGTATATTTGGTGCATTCATGGAAAATAACTTTTTGGGTGACAAACTAGAAAATGTCAAGATATGAATCTTGTTGAAGTAGGGTTCCTACTAGATAGGACCTTTTATACATCTTTTTTGGATTGTGTTAAGATACTAATAGAGATATTTCAAGAGAGGAACTATCACCTAGAATGAATGAGAAAGCTTAGGCTTTAATCATCCAAAAGTGAAAGATTGCCTTAGGTAAGGACATAGCACCGTAGGCAACCTAGTGTTGCATTAGATATCACTCAAGATGTGATGAGATAGTACAATAGAGACAAGTACACTAGCAAGGATTATAGGATTTACTCTAGTAAGGATAAGGAATGTATAAGCCTTAGGATATCCAAGAGTAGTAGATTACCTTGGGAAGGTACCTAGAACCTTAAGCAACAAAGAGTTGCAAGTAAGAACCACTTTGAGTTAGATTCACTTGAGTGGAGATAAGCTGGTGTATTTAGTTCCAAAGAAAGGATATTATGTACCAAGTCTCCATTTTAACGGGGCCTTGTGTAACACCCTAACTTTTGGGTTAAGTACGATATTGTCCTAAATGTACTGTTTTGTAATTTCTGTGAGTTATAAATTGAATTTGACTGTTTCGTGAGTGTATTTGACTATTGTGTGTGATTTGCTCCGAGTCAAGAAAATAATAATTTTCTGGCTGAAAAAATCTTATTTTAATTATTTGGAGTTAGGAGATCTTACTAAACCAAATTCCGAGTGATGTGTATATTAATCTTTTAATTTTTAAGATTTAACTGTGTAATAAAATAATTTTATATTATTATAATATTATTTTATTTGACAGTACCTACTGTCTCAAAAACAGTAGAAATCTGTTCCAAAATGACCATAGATCAGAAAAAGTATGTGGGACCCACGTTTAGAAAAGCGATCAATGTTTCTGACTTGACTAAATTCTAAGCCAATAAAAACTAGTCAACAAAAGTGGCTTGAAAGTTTCTAACTAATAAGGTTTGGTCAAATAAAGAGGCAAAGACTTTATTGTGGACCATTAGATGAAAAGCTTGATTAAGATGTTTTTGATCATAACCATTGATCAAATCAATGATGTGAGAACAATCCTAATAAAATCACTAAGTGATATCCACATTAGATTAAATCAATGGATAGGAAACAAAGTTAAATTAAATGGTTAGGATTGAGTCAATAATAGTGGCTTGACTATTTGCTAAGAAGCTAATTAAACCTAATTAAGTTATCTTAATTGCCTAAGTAAGAAACTAAGTGGACTAACCTAATTACTAATTAGTTCTAAAATAGTTACTAATTAGATATCCTAATTTGATCTAGAAGTCATGACTAAGCATGACATAAGCAATGACCTAGTTAATTACTTAGCTATGTAATTAGAATGTTAATTAAGTGTAATTAGGGAACCTAACCTAATTAACTAGCTATCTAATTAGCATGTAATTAACTTTTAATTGAAGTCAAACAAGGTCCCTAATCCCTTGAAGGCCACACGGCCAAGGAGCCTTGTGAGGCCTTTCCAAGCTTCTTGAACCATCTTGTATGACAATTAGGTGACCAATTGGTGACATAGGCCATGTGCCTTCCTAATGTGAACACACCATGATATTTACTATCCAAACTTATCTCCCAATTTACCTACACACTACTCACATGACTGCACACTCAAGTTTACTTTGTTATTCACTTTTACACTCATCTAAAAAGCTTAGCTTATTTTCTCTCAAATCTCTCAAGAACACCAAACACTTTTCATTCCATTTTCTCTCTCAAGTTTTGGCCCCCTCACCCAAATTCACCACCCATCTTCTATAATTTTATCTCTATACATTTCCTAAACCTAAACTACCTCCTAAACACTTTTCATTTAGAAGGTTTTGTGAAAATCCTACTCCTAGTGCTTCAAAATCCAAGTTTTATCTTACTTCCCTAAAGGTAAACTTTTGATTTTATGGTTTAAAAATTAGTTTTTGATTTTCTAAACCATGATTATTCCATGGTTTTTCATTATGAAGCCTTGTTTGTGATTTTGCTAATTGTTTAAGAATTTTAGGGATTTGTTTTGGAATCCACACGAAAATCAAAGAGGAGGAGGAGACTTGAGGATCTTGTCTTCAAGAGGTAAGAGGGAGATTTAATCTCATCAACCTTGTGTGGTGATGAGAAGATGAATTGTATGTGTGTAAAGAATCCATAAGGATTCATTTGTGTGGTTGTTTATTGCTTTCTTATTTGTGATTGATTTTAATTGTGAACATGTTTATAGCTTTAAAAATATATTGCATGTGTTTATAAATGTATGATTATTAATGTAGGATGTGAATAACATGTAAGGATTGCATGAGTGTTCCAAAGAACACCAAAGAGGCTCACGGCTTCTCCAAGAAAAAGAGAACCAAAATGTTCTCAACCATTTTCTAATACAATGATTTAATGAATTTAGGTAAAATAATGTATTTGGAAATAATTTAGAAGTTAGAAAATGATTTAATGATTAGTTGTGATGGATAAATTAATTTTGGCCAACATGCCATTTATTGTACATTTGAATTCCAAAGTTATTTTCTAAGGTAGGATAAGTAGCTAATTAGAATCCTAAATTAGAAGAATTTATTATTAGTAAGAATTAAAGAGAACACTTGAAAAGTATTAACGTAGAGCTCACTCTCTGAGTTTTGAAGCGCGTTAGCAAGTTTCAAGGTGTAATTATGGGCTAAGGTTAAGATATGTAGTATTTAGAACGAAACGTAGAAAATATCATTTAAGCCATTTTCTAGACAAAATGCTGTCAAATTTTACTAAAATCGGACAAATAAAAGAGAAGGTTTCATAATATGTTAATAACATATGGAAAATATTCTACGTAGTTTAAAAGTACTAGAAATAGCTTACACATATTTGAAATAATGATTTTTTAGCTATACAGTTAAGAAAATGATTTAAAAATCTTACGCGATTGAGAAAATGATTTAAAAATATTACGCGATGTTCAAAAATTTCAAAATATATTTACGCGATTTAAGAATGTTTGTAAAAGTGACACGATTATGAAAATGCGATAAAATTTCTACGCGACTAAATGGAACAGTGAGTTTTACTGTCGGGCCAAAGTGGTGGACCCGGACATGTTGGGAGATAGTACTGTCAAGTTGAGACATACTATATTTTGGTATATTGAGACTGAGGGTATTTTTATAAATATGGTAATATATCGAGACTAAGGGTATTTTTTTGTAATTGTGATACTAAATCATGCATAGAGAGTTGTGTCAATTTGGTTGAAAATTGACGATTGATTGACGAGACGAATTACACCATGTTGTGGTTTGATAGGCATAGTGTGGTTCATTAATTAAACTTGGAGGCGTTAGTGTGCAGAGAATTCCACATGCGGACAGTTGGTAGCTCCTCTGGGTCGTGGTAACGGGCAACGCACTAATGATCTCGATAAGCACTATTCTTAATCAATATCTTATGGAGACTATTTGGTACAATGTCTGTAGTGCACGATGTATTTGGACTGTGTACTACTACATAATGTTTTAGACTGTGGGCTATAGACACGACGTTGGACAGTGTAATAGTTTGGTTGGGCAACTTGAGGTACTGATAGTTCTTTTCGGATTATTCTCTCTGATGTCTGTGTTTAGTTCCATGGAGTAGGAACGAGTCAGTATGCATTAACATCCATGATCTGCATTTCAATGTTTACTATAGTCTGTGATAGCATGTATGATGTGTTAATTTGAGGTACTGTATATGATATGATGGTATGTACAATTATGATATTTGTTTACACTGTCGTTTTCTTTATTGCCATGCTGGTAATTATGTAGATTGTCTCACCTCTCTATATGTATTTCTCTGTATTATTATTATATTCTATAAAGAGTTTGAGGAAGAGGAAGAGGAACAGCCTCTTGATATTCAGTATCCTGAGGAGCGCCATCCGAGTGAGCAGTGCGAGGACGGCGAGCCGTTAGATCACCCATACCATCTGTATTGATCCTGTGATCATGGCGTTGCCTGGATTCTTCGATTTTGTGAGACTTGATTTTCATAGAGGCTCGGAGGCCTGGCGACTACGTAAGGATAGAGGATCGGTAGTCTATGTGGGACGTCTGACTGTGTCTCTGAGTAGAGAGTTTGATGGGGAGATTATCTTTACTACTACCTTGTATTTACATCTGGAGTTGCCTTTGACTCTTAAGCGTTATTGGGAAGGGATTTTCCATGCGCCTAGTGAGCTTAGTAGTGAGTCGACAGCACGGACTCGTGTCCATAGAGCTGCGAGGCATCCGGGATTTCTGCTATTCGATGATCTCTCAGAGAGTGATCCTTCGGAGGGTTAGGAATCTTTGATGTGCACTTGGGCATGTTATGTTTTAGTATTATGCTGACACTTTACTATCTTGTTAAATATTTATAGACGTAAATTATTTGTATACTTAAGACAAAATCATATATATATTATGGTGTGTGATTATGTTTTGTTTTATTTTGTGTCCCGTGTTATTTTATTTAATGTTATCATGTATAAAAGGAAAAATTTTACAACTTATATTATTTATGTACCAAATGTTTTATAACTTGGGTAAGATTTTATTTTCTTGCATTAAAAATGTGACATCCCCACAAGGGTGTTACACTTTGTGCATTGTAGAACACACAATATGATGAATGTTGACTTGTAAGCTTGTTGCATTCATTAAGTATGCAAAGTTCTAGAGAAATGCTCATTTATTTCCTTAAGCAAGGTTGAATGAGGCATTAGTTAAAATAGACTCTTTTACTAGGATGAGTTGAGTCTATAGGAAAGTTAAGGTAGTGTTTATGTAAGAGGTAAATATAACACTACACTTTTCACACACTACCTAATTAATCTAGTTTGTATGTGAAGAGTAAGAACCTTAGTGCAACCAAGAGTATTGGTTTGCCATAGGTGAGTATTTAACACTTCAGCAACATAATGTTGCACAGAAATCACACAAGAGTTATCAGAGATGAGGTGATAATTAGATATAAGTATGTATGTATATGGAAATGGTCTAGTAGTATTGATCTTAGTGAGTATCATTTGATGCCCATTCATGGAGGCCAAGGGAGATAGATGAGTGTCTGATAGACTCTTTTGAGGAAGGACATAACCCTGATATCCCGATAGTGTTAAGGTCAAGGGAGATAAGTGGGGAGTCTATAAGGTTCTTTTGAGCAAGGATTCAGCCCGAACTTCTCAACATGCCAGGATACGTGTAATGTGAGGATAAGTTTTCACTCTATTTACCATGCGATAATATACTGAACCAGTTCCTAATGAACTTCTTTGTTTTCAACATAAAACTCTGCATGTATTTTAAAACAAAACATTGCACGAGCAAATCTTTAGGACATTTCTTAGGCATAATCATATTACATATTATCTGCATTGCATTTACAGACAGTTGTATGAGTATTGTCTATTGCTATTAGTATTTACAATTGTATGTGTAGTTGTTTATATCTAACGGTTTGTAGGCTATCAGTTTAGACCACACTATATAGTAGTGTGCAGTTATGAGAATTACTGGAGGAAACTCCTATGTTTGTAGTTATAACAATTGTTATAATTGTTATACAATGTTATAGCTAACTAGTATTGGAATTGCTTTTATTGAGAATTATAATTCTCACCCCAGTTGTTCTTTCATGTAAATCTAGGTACAAACCCTGTTAAGGGAAAAAAAATGAAGCCTGAAGACTGGATTAGTTTTATATGCTTTAGTAGACAAAGCTAATGTATAAAGTTTATATTTGCTTTGTATGTTCTAAATAGTATATATTACAATATGTCCTTTTATGGCAAGTGATGTATATATATGTGTGTGTGTGTGTATGAGTTTAAGTTTTTCTGCATTCTCTCAAGGCTTTCTGTAATTACTCACGATGATTATGGATATATGTATTAGTTAGTATGTAGAAGTAACATCTCTAGTGCTGTTTATTTTTATATATCTTTGTATATCTATGATATATCTAGATATCTATATTAGGATGTTACACGATGTGAAGACGTCGTGCCACGACGTGAGAGTGATGTTATGCCCAGTAATGAAACCCAAGGCTAGGGCGCCGCAGCGTGCCCTGGGTTTGTGCCGCGACATGAGCACCTGATAGACTAAAAATGTCATTGATGATGTTTTGAAGCTATGGATTAGATGAGATCATTAGTATATGATTTCTAAGATGTGTTAAGACACAAATGGTGATAGTTCAAGAGGAGAATTGTCACCTAGCAAGTATGAGAAAGTATAGGCCTTTGAGGATCCTAAAAGTGAAGGATTGTCCTAGGTAAGAACATAGCACCTTAGGCAACTTAGTGTTGTATTAGAAGTCACTCAAGATGTGATGAGATGGTACAATGGAGACAAGTATACTAGGATGGATTGTAGGATTCACTCTAGTAAGAACAAGGAAGGTATGAGCCTTAGCATATCCAAGAGTAGTGGATTACCTTGGGAAAGTACCTAGAACCTTAAGTAACAAAGAGTTGCAAGTAACAACCACTTTGAGTTAGATTCACTTTAGTGGAGATATGGTTGTGTATTTATTTCCGAAGAGGGGATGTTATGTCTTAAGTCTCTAGTTAAACGGGACCTTGTGCATTATAGAATACACAATAGGATGAATGTTGACTTGTAAGCTTGTTGCATTCATTAAGTATACAAAGTTCTCGAGAAATGCTCATTTATTTCCTTAAGGAAGGTTGAATGAAGCATTAGCTAAGATAGACTCTTTCACTAGGATGAGTTAAGTCTATAGGAAAGTTAAGGTGGTGTTTATGTAAGAGGTAAACATAACACTACGCTTTTCATATACTAGTTAGTTAATCTAGTTTGTATGTGAAGAGTAAGAACCATAGTGCAACCTAGAGTATGGGTTTGCCATAGGTGAGTATCTAACACCTCAGCAACATAGTGTTGCATAGAGATCACTCAAGAGTTATGAGAGATGAGGTGGTAATTAGATATAAGTATGTATGTCTATAGAAATGGTCTAGTAGTATTGATCTTAATGAGTATCCCTTGATGCCCATTCATGGAGGCCAAGGGAGATAGATGGGTGTCTGATAGACTGTTTTGAGAAAAGACATAACCCTGATATCTCAATAATGCCAATGCCAAGGGAGATAAGTGGGGAGTCCGTAAGGTTCTTTCGAACAAGGATTCAGCCTGAACTTCTCAGCATGTCAGGATATGTGTGACATGAGGATGAGCTTTCCATCTATTTACCATGGGATAATATACTGAATCAGTTCCTAATGAATATCTTTGTTTTCAAAATAAACCCCTGCATGTATTTTAAAATAAAACATTGCATAAGCATATCTTTAGGATCTTTCTTAGGCATAATCATATTACATATCATTTGCATTGCATTTACAGACAGTTGTATGGGCATTGTCTATTGCTGTTGGTATTTACAATTGTATGGGCAGCTGTTTATATCTAATGGTATGTAGGCTATTGGTTTAGATCACACTACTTAGTAGTGTGCAGTTATGAGAATTAGGGAAGAAACTCCTATGTTAGTAGTTATAGCAATTGTTATATTTGTTATAAAATGTTATAGCTAGCTAGTATTAGAATTACTTTTACTGAGAATTGTAATTCTCACCCCAGTTGTTCTTCCATGTAAATCCAGGTACAGAGGTAAAGACCCTGCTAAGGGAAAGAATGTGAAGCTTGAACACTAGTATAGTTTTTATATGCTTTAGTAGACAAAGCTGATGTATAAAGTTTCTATTTGCTTTGTATGTTTTAAGTAGTATGTATTACAGTATGCCCTCCTGTGGCTAGTGTTGTATATGTGTATATGTATGAGTTTAAGTTTTTTCGCAATCTCTCAAGGCTTTCTATAATTACTCAGTTGTGATTATAGATATATGTTAGTATGTAGTATGTAGAAGTGATGTCTCTTGTACTGTTTATCTTTATATATCTCTGTATATCTAGGATATATCTAGATATCTGTATTAGGATGTTACAACTCACATTTGTTTTGCATTCTCATTTTTTAATTTTTCTATGGTCTAGGTTTTGCGTTCAGCTCACTGAGACGCTCAAAGCACACACGCTTTTTCGCTTCTGAGGTGATAAAAAGGTAGAAAAATCAAATGGTTTTGTTTCTGGTTTTTGTTATGGTAGAATTTTTGGTTTGACTAACTCTTTTTTCTTCGAAGGTCCTCATTTTCGAGGAAAGTTTTCAAGGCATTGTTCATTTTTCTCTCTCTGTTTTCTCGAACACCAGCCCCTCGCTTTTTATTTTTTTAAATTTTAATTAATTGTCTCATTTCTTTCCTTTTCTTTCCTTTTTTTTATGAGTTCATCCAACATATTGAAATGGAAGGGTAGATGAATGAGCTTAGAAATTCGGGGCTCCCAATTTTTTATTTTTTTTTTGCATCTTTTTGTTTTTTGGTGAGCAAGGATTGTAAGCTCCATTGGATGAAATAGTGGGAGCTTTCTTTTACCCAATTAAGGAGTTGGGTTAGATGATGATAAACTTGCAATTGTATGTTGTTGGTTGGGGTATTGGTAGAGGGATTCTTAGGTGACTTTGTATTATTAAAGGGATTGAGACTAAAGAGAAGTGGATTAGTTGATTTATTATATATGTAAATCCAATTTATTATATATCTGTCGACCACCATTACCATCCCTGGCCCGAATGGGTCTCTTTCATCGACCGCTTGAACACCAAAGGTTATCTCACCAAACCCTCTTCTTCTCCTTCTTCTTCCAATGGTGGAGATGGAAATGGAGTTGGAGTTGGCGCCTCCATCACTGATGAAAGTGTTTACATCAACATGAACCCCTTGAAGGATACTTGTCTCAGCTTCGCCTGGGATCGCTACAATATTTTCAAGTGTTTCCTTTTTCTTTCTTTTTAATATATATATATATATATATTAATTTCATATTTGGATTATTTTGGAATGTGAAAAAGACTTGTTTTTTAAACTGAATTTGTGACCAGAGACACGATTTCTTAACTAGGTTGAATTCATTAGAATTTTAGGTTTGTAGTGCTTGCAATCTGCGTGACTCCTGTGATAGAGTGTATGTGATTATAAAGGAATTGGAAGCTGATGCTTGAACAACGGATATATGTTACCAAGTGGCTCTAGTACTCAAGAGGGGGTGAATTGAGTATTTAAAAACTTTTCGCAAATACTTGTAAAACAAATTTTGTTGAAGCTATTTCTTAAAAGAAGTGAATAAAAAGAGAAGATAAAGAGCCTTAAGCACAGAAAATAAACTGGAAAAAAATAATAAATAAATTGTAGGAAATAAAAGAAATTAAGATGAGAAGAACAGACACAGTATTTATCCTGATTCAGCCACCAACCACTTATGGCTTACGTCCAGTCCTCGAAAAATTATCCAAGATTTTTCACTATCAATGCAAGCTTAAACAGGTGCTTGCTACCGTTACAAACTAGAACACTTTTCACATGTTGAGAAACTTTACCCTTGTGCTAAAGCCTCAACTTTCAAAGATACCTCACATTTACAAAACCTTTGAGGGATGCCTCACCTTATTTGCAATAAAGCAGAATATAGTAAAAGAGAAACTCTCAAAAGAATAAATAGTACAACTTGAAGCTCTAAGAAACTCTTTAAGGATATCTCAAAGTTTTGACAAAAAAGAGCACAGAAAATATGTGAAAATTATCAAAAATGAGTTAAAGCAAGAGAAATTTTTTTTAGATAGTTCGGTATTTTCAAAGATGACCCAAGTTCAGTATTTATAGAGCTTTGGAGAAAATAGTCGTTGTGAGTTTTGAATTCTCATAATAAATGTGAACATAGACGTTAATTTCTAAATCTGGAACCTGTGTTTATTCGAATAACATTTGTGTTATTCGAATAACACATTTAAAAAAAACATAAGTAAATTGGTTTTGTAGCAAATTATTCGAATAACATGATAGTTATTCGAATAACTCTTTTTAAAAGAATTTTCTATGAAATATGTCTATTCGAATAACACAAGGGTTATTCGAATAGTTCATTTAAGAAAGGTTATCTGGAAAACCTTTATTCGAATAGCAAGAGTGCCATTCGAATAAACATTTTGAAAACAGGGGCGCGCAGGTGGAATTTGAAATTGTTATTCGAATAACTCTAAGGTTATTCGAATAATCCCTGATAGAAAAAGGATTACTTGGCTTGGTTTATTCGAATAAAAGAAACTTTATTTGAATAGACCTGTTTAAAACCATTTTTAAACATTTTTAAGGAACTTCCCATATTGTTTCTAGAACACCAAAATGTTTTAATTAATTTTCAAAAACCATTTTAAATTTTAGATTTTAACTGAAAAACAGTTTTATCTTTTCTTCCAAAATCCATGAGATATCCAGAAGGTTTCATATAAAAAGGCTCTAAGTCCTAAAATTATTCTTGAAGTTCTTGAACTTAGTCTTCCCATCGTCTTTATGTTTGTTATCATCAAAACTAGTCTTCAAGCATAGTCAATGACAATATAGTGCAAATACTTTTGTTCTACGCATTAGATCCACTTATTCTTTTTGGAGGAGAGAAGCCACCAGGCAGAGAGGTTATTGAATCAACTGTGAGAAAACTTCTCTCTCATCTGATTGAGTTGAGTGAGTCGTCCCCTGCACCTGCTTCTAGTCTTGCTCCTACTTGTGCTCATCGAAAGCCCACCACACAAGATGCTGCGACAAAAGGCCAACCTCTAAGTTTTATGACTAATAAGTTGTCTAAAGATGTCGAGATGAAGAAAGGTGACTGGATGTGTCCAAAGTCAGTTATATTAACTCATGCTGATATCTTCTTAGCTCGTGTAGTAATTTCTGCATGTTAAATTTGATTTTCTACATTTTCACATAAAACTTGAAAGGCATTGTTAATATGCAGAAGTAAATTTTTTCTGTCCATCAGTCATTTTACTTCAGAAATCAAGCAAGTGATCTATCATCTGTCGATTCCCTGTAACTTTTACTAAGATAATGGCAACTAGTTTGCTCCTGTCTAATAAAGTTTATTTTCTTTGTAATATTTTTTAGTGATAGTATTCATTCAGGAGTATTTTTGGGTAGTGGTTGAGTGGATTTGTTATATATCCCTTTTGTCAACAATACTTATTTCTACCTTATCATGAATATTGATGATTTAACTTTCCACTAAAAGAGTGTGTTTGGAAAAGTTGGAAAAATAGATTATGCTGATAATCAATTATATGTATAATCGATTATTGTAAAAATTGATTATAATCAGAATCTGTTTTTGTTTGGATATATTTACTGAAAAGTGATTTTAAAATAATCTATTTCGTTTAGATGGTGTTATAAAAATTATTTTTACATAGTAAATTACGAAAAAAAGTATAAAATTATTTTGTTTATAATATTTGGTAGAGAGTTATTCGAGTTATTGTAGGAAATGTTTCTCTCATTAAAGCATAGTTAAAAAAATCTATCTAAAAATAAAAGTTTTTTATAAAAACAATTCATACTATGAGCTTGTGCTAAGACAAGTTTTTTATGAAAATAAAAGTTTTTTCACAAATTAATCTAGATACCCAAACATAATTAATTTTTTATAAAACAATTTTTTTTCAAAAAATAAACTAAATAGAAAAAAATTAATCGTTCCCAAACAAACTCTAAAAGAAAAGATTGATATTCTCTTAGGAACCATTTACATTTAGCTAAAATACTTTCTTTTTATGTTGGCTACTCTTATGTCAATGAGATTGCTGGCAAATCTCAGTCTTGAACTGCTGTAATAATTATAGTCAATAGGGAAAAATTGTTACCTTCGCATGTACGTATTCCCTTTTGAAGATTTGTGTTTGGAAAGAGATCTAATTATAAAGTAGAGAAGTTCAATTGAATTAAGAGGATGATGGTTCTCTTGAGGGAAATAAGGGAAAAGGAAAAGCAGAAAGACTCATTAAGATCCCTTTTTGGAGTTGATAATTATTTCCAATGAACAGCCATTTATCTGCTGCATATTGAACCATAAGTTTTCCATTTCTCAATTGGTGAGATCAATTCTCTTATATGCTCAAATTTGTCATGTATTTCCAATTATGGTACTTCCTACCTTAAAATTGAGTATATGGAAACTTTTTCCTGTCTTGAAATGCTGTTATCTATAAAAACTAGACTGACACCTGGTGCAAGTGGTGGTGTAAGACAAAATTTTGAGAATAATTAAGGATATCCACTGCCTAGTGATATTTCCAGTATGAACAGATGCATTTTATGTTGTATCTTGTCACCAGTTGTTGCTTCTGCCACTGTCATCATGAAATTTGTTTGTTTAACTGGATTTAATCTCACTTTTTCTGGGTCTCCATGTTTACCAAAGTTCCAAATGTTTATGCAGGTGAGCCCAACAGGGTGGTCCAAAGTTCCAGAAAAATTAAAATTTTAATGAATCTATCTATCTATGGCAGATTCAACCACTTGATTGCTTTATGCCCTTGGTGTGAGAAGGCCGGTAATCTGAAATCTGAGAGTGCTAAAGAAAATAGAAGTTTACTTGCACCTTTTCACTTTAAATTTCATGTTGTCATGGTCTAGGAATATTAGAATAATCTATATGTGCAATACCATTTGTTACATGTTGCAGTTGGCAGTCACCTTAAGCTTTCCTCCCCACAAAGAGGAAGATTCATATTTCATGGTTGCAAAGTAATGACAATGGAGTTATACGGATGCAAAACAAAGTTTTGAGAAGTTAGATATTCATAGTTTAATTCCGTCTACTAGAAGTTGTATAAATATTCCCATATGAAGTGATATAGTAACTAGTATTCCCATCCAAAAACAAAACTACACACTCATCGTCGTATGAATTAGGACAAATGACCAATATAAATCATTTCCTTTTTCTGAAAATTTAGGAGACCTTTTATTTTAATATTCGTACTATGCTTCTTTTTTTTTTGGTACAATTCACACTATGCTTTAGTCAATGCTTTCTCTATAAGCTTCTTAATTAGTTCAAATACTATTGAAGGAAAGTGCACCCTGCGTCACACTGTGGTCCTTAAAAGTGGCTGCACTTTCTTAATTAGTTCCAAATTATGTTTGTTTAAATCTGGTATACCTTATTATTATGTGCTTCGAATTCCTTTACTTCCATAATTTATAATTTGATTATTGTTGATGCCTAGGAGGAGATAAAGAAATAAAGGAAAATATTCATTCATATTTAAATATAAGTTTTCTTTCAGTACAAAAAGAAAAAAGAAAAGCTTTCTTCACAATCAGATATATTGGCCCAACTCACCATGCTCATGCTGGATCTCTCTTCTTATGGCTTTCTATATCATTATTGCTGATTTTAACTTGGGGAATTGGCTTTACCATGCTACTTTACCTGCCCATTATGAATATGTGCTTCAAAAGGATTTGTTTTCTCACACATTATATCTTTACACCTAATGAAATAGTTTACAAGGTATATATTAACAGTTCTGTATGATCCTTATGTTCTATTAAGGCAGTTTTTTTTTTTTTTTTGAAATTGTCAAGTAGCAGGAAAGTGTTTTTTTTCTTCCTTTTCTTATATTGGAGCATGGGGGAATAAAGTTGGTGACACACTCACCACAATTGCTGGAGGTTTCTCAGAAAAGTCAAACAGAAAGGATGGACGTACACAAAAAAGAAGATGATATTCATCCTGTCCATACTTGCCTTCATTTTCTCTATTAAACGGTAACCCCCGCAATGCTTAACTGCTTTTGTGAAGAATTTTTCTTTTAGTTTATTCCTTTGCAATTTCCCCCTGATTCTTTCTGATGATTAATTTCAGAGGAATTCAAATTTTAAAATTTCTTTACATTGGACTTCATCTCTACTTTTGTTCTTGGAGTTGATTCAGAGTTGAAGATTCCCATAAAGCTGGTTCCTCTGCTTTCTAGTTTAAATTCAGGTAAAGCAAAATAAGTTCGTAGCTACCATCTATACACCAATTTGCTTGTGTTCATCTTCTTTGCATCTCTATCTTGTTTATATATTGCAGAGTCAGAATCTGGCCCCTTTGGTAACACACATGCTGCAGCTGCTGCCAACCAGAAGACATCCAATGCGGCCCGGGGAAAAGATGGTCGTGGAGTCATTAAAATGGAAGGTGTGTGATGGGAAAAATCCAGATACGTGTCAATCAAGTAATATAGTAGTGAATAAAAGTCGTTCCCACGAGAATTTATTACTAAATTTTATAGTTAACTACTAACATTCAGAGCTCTTATTATTATCCAAATAACAATTTAAATTTTACCAATTTAATTAGAACTTGTTTGGAAAAGATTAATTCTTTCTTATTCAGTTATTTTTTTGAAAAAAAAATTATTTTATAAAAAATCAGTTATGTTTGGATATTTAGATTAATTTGTAAAGAAGTTTTTATTTTCATAAAAAAACTGTTTTAGCACAAGCTCATAGTATGAACTGTTTTCATAAAAAACTTTTATTTTTAGATGGATTTTTTTAACTATGCTTTAATGAGATAAGCATTTCTCATAATGACCCCAATAGCTCTCCACCAAATATTTTAAACAAAATAACTTTATACTTTTTTTCGTAATTTATTATGTAAAAATAATTTGTTTTGCACCATTCAAACGAAATAGATTATCTTAAATTCACTTTTCAGCAAACATACCAAAACAAAAACAAATTCTGATTATAATCGATTTTTACAATAATCAATTATACATATAATCGATTATCAGCATAATCTATTTTTTTCAGCTTTTCCAAACACACTCTTAATTTGAAAAAAATATTGCAAAAGCATAAAATATCAAGAACTGAATAAATTAGAAATTTTGTTTTGATGGAACCTACGATTGTAATCTTTCTTCTCACTTCATTTAAGTTGTTTTAAAACAACTTTTTCCTATTCCAATTTACTCAAAAAAATCAATTTAGAGCTCTAATATATTTGTACCCCTCGTCCGATGGCAACATTATCCCACTTAATTTTAATCTTTATATTCCTATGAGAAAATAATCAAACAAGATAAGTGTTCATGATCAGGCTCTACTCGAAATCACATATGGCTCTAACAGATATTCCTATCCTTAGAACAAGTTTTCCCCAATTAACAACAATTGGTTTAAACACATGTTACTCATACTAGTTCATAGATTCAAATTCCCTTGTCCAAGTTCAATTAAAATCCACAAAATCATTCAATTGATGATCAAGCAATCAGAAGCATTACACATAAGCATGAGTAAATATTTCTCGTAAATTGAAATAAGAATTCAACAAAATAATGATAATTCAAATTACATGAGGAGTTCGATTACAATCCTAGAAATAAAATTTAGTTCATGGCATACATTGAGAACAACAATAACAATTCAGAAACAACTGTCTTCATAAAAACTCAGAAATTCAGAAAAATCGTAAATGCGGAGTTGCAGACGATGACTCTAAGACTCCGATCTCGATTCCCCCTTTTGTTTTCTTTTAGATTCATGCCTCCAAAAGCTCTCTTTCAGTCCCTTCGTCCCTCCTCCAAAGCTTAGAACGGCCTCTTAAATATTTTATTTTCAGCTGTTACAAAACTGAACAGACGCTAGTCAACGTATCTAGCTGCCGCTAAAGACTAGAGTGAATATCGCCCGCGACAACCAAAGCGGCTTGTCTTTGTCCGGCATGTTAATGATTTCCTCTTCTTCTCAAGTTTAATTCTTACGTTTTTCTTCATGTTTTTCCATGACTTCTTTATGTCTTAAAGATTATCTCCATCTTGCCAATGATGTCTCCTCAATCTCTTCTTTTCCATTGAAGTTTTTTTTTCTTTTTACCTTTCCATCAGTAAAAAGAAACTCGGTAATTAAAATCAAAGTACTATGATAAAGAAATTATTCAAATTCATCACATATAATCATAGATAATCAAAGATGGATAACCATACTCAACTTGACAAACAAAAGCTGTTTCAATGCTCATCATGATAATTAAACAAGGATTTAACACAATTTAAAGATCAAATAGAGTTCAAATAACTCTACTTTCATAGAGTTATCAGTGTGCGTCTTTACATTTAAGGATAATTTTAAGGACACTGACACTGAGGAAGAGCGAAAGTTGAAAATATACATGTATATATTCTCTAACTAATATCTGGGGTTTCTGCTGTCTCCTTTTCTGTTTTTAAAATTTTATACAATTTGTCAATGCTATTTTCCTTGTGTTATAATCCAGATTATGATGTTTTAATGGAACCTTTATAATTATATTGACTTTCACAATTTTATAACTCCATGTTCATCAATACTTAAATTGGTTTGAAGATTGATGCCATTTTTTAATGTGTATATGAAAATTTTGCTAACTTCATGGAGAGCTGATGTTGCAGTGGCAGTCATTTTCACTTGGTGTTCTGCATGATGGTCAGGTCAGCTCATCAGCTCATCCTGTCTAACCCTTTTCTTATGGTGTGTTTGCCTTTTCTTCTTGTCCTATGCGTTGGTGTGTTTCTTCTTATACACACTAATGAATAGTTTCAAGCAAACATTAGCAAGGAAGAGTGTCAATGTCCATGTGAACATGGAACTTTGTCTCTAGGTTTGACGAAGTAGAGCTGTATAATATGCAAGATGTGAATAGTTCGAACTGATGAACAAATAATAAGAATAAATAATCATGTCTGAAATTTGTGGCCTAACTGGTTTACGTTACTTTTCAGTTCTCTTCTATTGTTCTCTGACTAACTTTTGTGGCTTAAAGTCTGCAAAAGTAATTTCAGCATGATCTATACTCCAAAAGGCTCAGAAAGACATTCATGAAGTCTAGGAAGTTTTAAAGACAATCGAGTTTTCAGATCATCCCATATGATACAGGTGATATCTATGTCATATGCTTGCTCACCGTCCTGTTAAATAGGCATAGACCACTTCTATTCCCAACTTTGAGATTTGGATAAAATAAGTAATTCAATTAGCAAGGAATATGTTCTCACAATCCTGGATTAGTTCCTGTTTATATTACTCCATTCTACTTATGTTACTCACACTAGCATATACTAACTTTCATTGGTTCCTTCCCATTCTTGTGGAATTTCATTGGTTTGGCTTAACGATTCCTAAACTAGTGCAAACTTCCCTCTTAATATGATCATTTGCTGGTTCATATTTTTCTTCAAATATAGACCCCTTCCATTTAATCCAAAGCATGTGGAATGATAATACTTGACTTCGTAGTTTTTAATAATATGAAATTATAGGATTGGGAGTTGGGTTACTCTTTCTAATGATTGATTGAATCTCTCTGACTCACTCATTATCACTCTATCACCGTCTTGGACTCTTGTCTCTTGTTTGAATACGTAACGCTACCCTCTGTGGCTGTCCCTAGTTACTGGCCATGAACTGATGATGTAATCATGTATAGTGTATAACTAACAATTTGTTATACCCAAATCCATTGGAGAAGGATTTAACACCTGAGGAGAAGACCATATGTCGAAAATATGACTTATTCATGCGCTCTCATACCAAGGAAGAACATGAGGAATTGCTTAGAACAGTTATCACTGATCATAGAACTCTTGAAAGAATTCAAGAGCTCAAGGTTTGAGACGTGGATGGCATTAAATTATTATGTACATTTACCTTTTTTCTCTCTTTGTAAAATTGAAGATTTTTTTTTTTTTTGCCCCTTGTGATATTTATATTCTGGAATGTTATCCTTTGACTGAATATTGGTAGAAACTGCTAGATATGGACATGCTACTGCTTGTAGGAATTAGGAAATTTTACTGGGGAGTCTGGTTATACCATTTGTGAGGTGTCTTACAAGCATCTAAATTGAAGCATCCCAGTTAGCCAATCCTAGTACTAGATATAAGTTGCTAGAATTGGTTATCTATATATATCAAATCTTAGAATTGTATTTGTAGATTTATGATTGTCATGGATGCTTCATTCTACTAGTGCTGAAATTGATTATGTGATATGCATATTGCATGCACAAATCAAACAAATGACATTAACTCTTACATTTGTAATACATGATACTGCAGGAAGCCCAGGCTCCTGGTTGTCGCAATTCAGCAGAAGCGGATAGATATCTGGTACATAAGAGAAGAAGGGAAGGTAAAGAAAGTGCTCATAGGGCAAAAGAAAGTGCTTAGGCCAGTTGGCCCAAGCAATCAGGGTTTTCTAAATGCACTAATGTCTCCAGACTCTGCTGGCAAGGATTTGAGTGCAAGACCTGCGGGGCCTGCTACTATTTCTGATGCTTCGACACAAGTCATAAAGGAAGTTATTAATGAAACAATGGCTTCCTTTGTCCAGATGCAGCTAGTATCTATGTTGGAGCTCATCCTATATAGGATTGTTGGCTCCCAAGCAAGAAGTGATGTGCTGCAGGCACCATCACAAGGCGGCATAATTGGGGAGGATCATGAAGTTGATGATGATGGGGCTAACCTGGATTGATTATTTGTGCTTATTGATGATGATGAGACTAACTTGTTTTGAACTATTTGTATTAACAAAGACTTATTGATTAGTTATACTTTCTTTGTAGAACATGTTTTGAACTTATTGTTAGAAATTGATTCTTTAATTCTTTAATCTTTAAAACAAATTCTAGATACATACACTCCAGAACAAAACACCATGAGGCCTAAGATCTACATCATGTCAGATTATCAAGGATTCGTGGATTTTCATAAATACCTGGATCCATAGCTATTGATCACCAATTATTACGGAATCTTGCGGTAATCAATCACAAACAAGGGGGTCGTTTGTGATCTTCCTTAACCAAATCGCCTTAGCTCCTCAATGGGACTGTCTCTCTTCCAGATAGGGAAAAGGAAAACTGTGTTATGATTTGGTATATTGGGGACCATAACTATTTCTAACGTATATTAACTAATTAGGGTTCTCATAATCCCTTCATAGGCCAATATGGTATCTACTCATTAAGCTCACATCAAGTTATGAAGTCTACGGGCTCACTAAATTAGATCACTTAATAACAAGACCAATAAATTAAATAGCTAATATAATTGTCAATTAAATATGATGCCCAACATTAATTAGGAAACGTAAATTTCCTAACAATCTCCCACTTGGGCTTCATATTATTCCTGAAACAATTATACTACAAATTTTTTAGGCGCGCATCTATATGCTATTTATCTTTAAACTTCTCCTTAATACAATCTGGTCCATCTCATATATTAGCTATGGAACCACTATAACTTTTATCATAATCAAGCGTAACTAAACCACAATGATCATCATAGCAATATACTTAATGACATAGATCAAATATGGATGAGTAGCATGGAAATTACATGCAATGTGATCTCAGACATGCCTATTTCCAACTGGTCCTTCTTTAGTCCTTAGTGAGATCAATCCAAAGTCCTTAAATGCAACACTAACGTTGAACATACAAAGCATAAACAAATTCAAAAATAGAACCATAAAACATCAACTTTATTCTGCAGAAAATCAAATAACACAATGTCCAAAGTAAAACATAGAACATAAAAAGACTCCCACTAAACTAAGGTATCCTCAGGAATAACACCCATATGAGCAATATGCTCATGAAAAAAAACCTTAGGTGTCAAGCCCTTAGTTAATGGACCAACTAGCACAAAATCTATCCTTGTATGTTCTATAGAAATTTGTTTATCCTGAACTCTTTCCTTAACAACTAGAAACTTGATGTCGATAAACCTCGACTTCGTTAAGCTCCTATTGTTGTTGGAGTAAAGAATTGCTAAGTTATTGTCACAATAAATCTTTAGTGGTTTGTCAATGACATCAACCACACGCAAACTAGTGACAAAGTTTCGCAGCCATATCTCGTGGTTGGACGCCTCACAACAAGCTATGAACACTGTTGTCATGGTCGAAGAACCTATAAGAGTCTGTTTAGCAGACTTCCATGAGATAGCTCCTCCAACTAACACATAGATGTAGCCTAATGTGGAGCACCTGCTATCTTGACATCTTGCAAAATTAGAGTCAAAGTACCCGATGATCTCTAAACTGTCAGATCTCCGATAAGTGAGTATGTAGTCTTTTGTTCTCTTCAAATAACGCATCATGCATTTGGCCGCTTTCCAATGCTGCATACCAAGATTGCTCAAATATCTTCCCAAAACTCCCACTATAAATGCTATGTTAGTACGAGTACAAACTTGAGCGTACATTAGACTCCCTACCGTTGATGTATAGGGAATCTCCTGCATCTCTTTCATTTCAAGATCATTATTGGGGCACTGTTTGAGACTAAACTTGTCTCCTTTAGCAATGGGTTTGTCTCCTGGTTTACTATCTTTCATGCCAAATCTATTTAAGACTTTATCGATATAGCTCTTTTGTGACAACCTAAGGATACCTTGAAAGCAATCTCTTAGTATCTGAATACCCAATACAAAAGAGGCGTCCCCAATATCTTTCATCTCGAAATTCTTCGTTAGAAATTTCTTAGTTTCATGCAATAATCCTATATCGCTGCTAGTAAGCAGAATATCATCAACATATAATACCAAGAAGATGTATTTACTCCCACTAAACTTATGATATACACAGTCATCAATGACATTTGCCTCAAAACCACACGAGGTAATGACTTGAAGGAACTTGTGATACCATTGACGGGAAACCTATTTGAGACCATGGATGGATTTCTTTAGCTTGCATACCATAGACTTTGGGTCACCCGACACAAAGTTTTCTGGTCGTGCCATATAAATTGTTTCGTCAATGTTTCCATTTAGAAACGTAGTTTTGACATCCATATGATGTAGCTCCAAATCAACATGAGCTACTAGTGCCATTATTGTCCTAAAGGAGTCTTTCAAGGATATCGGAGAGAAAGTCTCTTTGTAGTCAATGCCTTCCTTTTGAGTAAAGCTTTTAGCAACAAGACGAGCTTTATATCTCTCGACATTACCCTTTGAATCCCTTTTGGTCTTAAATATCCATTTACAACAAATGGGCTTTGCACATTCAGGTAATTCGACGAGATCCCAAATGTCATTGTTCTTCATAGACGTCATCTCATCCTTCATGGCATCAATCCACTTTGAGAGTTAGAACTGCGCATAGCTTGACAGAAGTTGATTGGATCATCCTTTGTTAAACCAACGCCATCCTCATGTTCTTGGAGAAAGACGATGTAATCATTTGATATCGCGCTTCTCCTCTCTCTAATGAATCTCCTTAATGACACTTCTTGAGGTTGTTGAGTTTGTTCTATAGGTGGTGCTTGAAGTAGAACCTCATCAATGTTGCCTTGTTTTGGAACAATGTCAAGAATAATAGTCTGAACATTATTGTCTAACACCAAAACTGTTTCTTGAACAGTGATAGGTACAAGGACTTGATCACTGTCAATAACAGGTTCTTCTTCAAAGACAACATTCCTTATATTTCCTTCTCCCTCAAACTCAACTTCCTCAAGGAATCTCGCATTTCTCGTTTCAAAAAGGATCTTGATGTGGGATTATAAAACTTATACCCCCGAGAGCGCTTAGTATAACCAACGAAATAGCAACTAACCGTTCTTGATTCCAGTTTTCTTTCATGCGGCCTATAAGGTCGTGCCTTAGCTGGACAGCCCCAAATGTGCAAGTGCCTTATGCTAGGCCTTTTGTCAGTCCAAAGCTCATAAGGGGTTTTGGTTACTACTTTGCTTGGTACCCTATTAAGGATATAAACTGCGGTCTTTAAGGCTTCTCCCCAAAGTGACTTTGGCAAGGAAGAATGACTAATCATACTTCTTACCATATCCTTAAGAGTCTGATTTCGTCGTTCTACAACACCATTCATGCTGGGTTTGCTCGGCATGGTGTATTACGGGACAATTCCACACTCATTGAGGAAAAGTACAAAGGGTCCTAGACGTTGCTCTCTTGATCTATCATATCTGCCATAGTATTCACCACCACGATCAAATTTGACAGCCTTAATTTTCTTTCTAAGTTGAAGTTCAACTTCAGCCTTGAAAGACTTGAAAACGTCTAGGGATTGAGACTTCTCATGTATTAAATATAGGTAACTATACCTAGAGTAATCATCCATGAACGTAATAAAGTATTGTTGTCCATTTCAAGAAGGCATAGGGAAAGAACCACAAATATCCGTATGTATTAGTTCTAAGATATCCTTAGCTTTTTTGGCACCTAATTTCCTTATGTTTGTTTGTTTTCCCTTGATACACTCAATACAGACTTGAAAGTCTGACAGATCTAAGGGTTCAAGAATTTCATCTGATACAAACCTCTGAATTCTCTGTTTAGAGATATGACCTAAACGTTTGTGCCATAAGGCGGCTGAATTCTCATTTAATTTTTGCTTTGTACCTTTTGAACTTGTTTGTAATATTTCATTATAGGAACCAACAATGTCAAGCATATATAGATTATCAATCAAAGAACCAAAACCAACAACACATGAATTTTGATAGAGACTAACTTTATTATTTCCAAATGAACAAAAAAAACCTAATTTGTCCAAACTAGAAATAGAAATTAAATTCCATCTGAATGACGGTGGAACAAATGTCTCAATCAAATCCAAATGAAATCCAATTTTCAATTGTAATCTAAAAGTTCCTATACTTCTACTGCAACTTTATTGTCATCGCCCACACAAATGAATCTTTCGTCATCACTTGGCAATCGGCTCCACAGGCAACCCTGCATAGATTTACTTATGTGAGTAGTAGCACCAGAATCTACCCACTAAGTATCCTTAGGTACAGAAGCTAAATTAACTTCATAACAAACTAAAGTGAGAAGCTTACCCTTCTTTACACGTCAGGCGGCGTACTTGGGACACTCTTTCTTCATGTGTCCAGGATACTTGGCTATGAACAAATGGATGGATATCACAAAAATTATGGGTATCACAAGACGCATCAATTTTTATTTTTTTTTACAAATGATTTTTCCATAAAAATTCTCAACTTTTGACTTTGGTGTCTCTCTTTACTTTTAACTCTTTGCATTGCTTCATTTCTCTTTTCTATTCTTTCACTTTTCTATCTCTTCTTCTAACTCTTTGCTTTTTCTCTTTTTTTTTTACACATTCGAAACAAATGCTTTTTACAACACAAAATTGAGACACCCTAAAATATAATCAAATACTATCCAGACCCAAAGTAGATGCATCCACATAATACCCAAAACACAATAAGGTTTGACAATTATAAATAGGCTCATCTAGGTTGATCATATTATGGCTTAACAGAATAAAAGGCTTATGCATCACAAGGCTCAAAAGAGGTACTAAAGATGTATATAACAATGGTAGGTTTGAAAGGCACAAACGATCCAAAAACTACCTAAAGTATATCCAAATTTTAGGATCACACCTAGGATTTCGCCTCAAGAAAACATCACAATTATTGTAAAATACCACAAATAGAGAGCACAAATTATATAAACATTCTCTAAATAAACGTGCATCTCAAAGTAAGAGACTAAGTGGAAATATTTTTATAGGCTACTCAACTTAACCAACCTAATTGCAACAAAGCTAAGCACACAACAGACCATCTTCTATGTTCTCAAGAGTCAAACAAAATGAATGATTCAATTCGATCATAGGAGCTAAAAATCAAACATGCACAAAAAACAACGAACGGATTACAAGAACTGAATACCCCCCCAAACTTAAATAATGCATTGTCCTCAATGTGCCAATCATGAAACTAACAAACAACAGTAAATGAAAAGAAAGAAAAAATAATAAGAAAGTGCAAGTTCCCAGGTAAAGTCAGCTAATTAACAGCCGAATCCTCGTCGCCATCATCCAACTCTGGAGGTGGAGGAGGAAAAGTAGGAAATGTGGTCATATCTGCCCCTAACTGAATAGCACATACCATCATCATCTGCTCAAGAGTGGTAATACAAGACATCACATAATCAAGCCATAAATTCACCTGAGCCAAATACGCAGGTGTAGACAATGGAGTTCGACGAGGTGGAGGTGGGGGACACACAACAGGTGGTCGTGCAGCAAAAGAACTTGCGCCAGCAAAAGGACCATCAGCTCCACTCAAAATGCGAGAAACAAGCGTGTCTTCCATAGGGCCCTTTGTTGGAAGAACTTCTTCAGTAAAATGCCATTGGACCCTTGCTTGCTCACAAAGTGAAGTAATTAGAGAAAGATACCATATATCTTCACGACAGCTATTGGCAGTGTGCAATATCGCCTCATGGATTAAACGCCCCACATCAATACTCAAACCAGACATGATGACATATAGAAGTATAGCTCGCTCCTTGGTAACTGAAGTAGAATGCAGACTAGGCAACAAGCGAGCTAACTCAAAGTGCAACCAAACACATGCCATCGACTCCAAATCACCCTTCAAAATGGAATAAGGACTATCATTTGAGAGTTGCCATGCAGCTCTTGGAACACGAATTGTGTTCAACACAGCAACCAAATCTACCTCTCTTTGGCTCAATTGACTATAATCATCGTCAGGGATATTTGGAAGCTCATAAATGCAGTTAATAGCCTCACCAGAAAAATCAAGTTGCCTACCCCGCACAAATACAAAACCATCAATATGCTCCATAACATTTGTATAAAACTCCCGCACAACGAGTAACATTGTAGGGCTTGGGTGAGCACAGAAATTCTCCCACCCCCTAGAATTAATAATAGCAAATAGGTCTCTATATCTATGAGCACTGACACATATACACCACTCCGGAACAAATTTCTTACACACCAAAGAAGATTGGAAGCGATGTTCTGCAGCAATAGATGCAAATTTTGAAACATCAAATGAAGCACTTGATGAAGCTCTAGATGAAACTCTTGAACACTTGGGACCCATTAAACAAGGGAAAATCCCAAAAAAAAAATGAAAATGCAACTAGGCTAGAGATTATGGGTTATGGCAATTTGTGGGTAGTTTATATGGTGGGGGAAATGAAAGGTGAGAAAAATGGAGGAGAATAGAGCTCAAAGGGTGGCGGCCATGGTGTTTTCTGGTGACTGGAGTGGTGGTGACAGTGGTTAGAATAGGGAAGTGAAACGAAAATGGTGTTTGGGCTTATAATGGAAGAAACCATGGTTAGAGGTGATGGTTGAAACTTGAACAGTAATGGTGGCTATGGTGGAGTGGTGGTGAGCTATGGTAGAAATGTTGTAGTTTGGGGTTTGTGGTGATGGGTTGGAAGGGAAAGGAGAGGAATATGGTGGGTATGGTAGGTAAAGAGGAAGAAAAATGCTGGGTATGGTGATTTCCAGTGGCTAGAGGGATGATGGAAGGATAGGGAAGAAGAAGCTCAAATAGATGGAGATGGGAAATGTTGGCACAACAAAATATGTAGGGCATCAGCCCACTGTAACACCTGCTCCTAGCTATCGTGGCATTGGCCACTTGGCTGCCGAGGAGGTGTCAATTTTTTTTTGTTTTATTTTTCTGCACCACTGGCCACTTGGCTGCTGCAGTGGCCAGAGCCTAGTACTTCTGCGAGAAAATTTTACCATCAATGCCGCAGCACTGATTCGTGACTGCTGCGGCACCCAATCCTTGATCTTGATAACTTGATTTTCATCTCTGCTCACTCTTTGGCTACCACAGCATCATGTCTTCATCCCCCCAGCACCCAGAAATTACACTTGTTCAACAAATCAGCTTGGAAACTTTGCTACTCATTAACTAAAAATGAAAAAATACAAACACACAAAGATTAATTTTAAAATTAAGGGTCAAGAACTGGGGTTGCCTCCTAAGAAGCACTTAATTTAAAGTCGTCGACTTGACTTTATCCCCAATCATGCAAGATTAGCCAAAGTAATTGAGGTTTTATCACGATTGAAATCGCTACCCCAATATCTCTTAAGATGCTGGCTTGACTTGATATCTTCAACCTCAACAGCTCCATGTGCAAACACCTTAGTTACCAAAAAGGGACCGGACCACTTGGATTTGAGCTTTCCCAGAAAAAATTTCAACCGAGAATTAAATAGAAGCACATAGTGACCTAGCTCTAAAGTATATTCCAGAATTCGCTTATCATGCCACTTCTTCATTTTCTCTTTATAAAGCTTGGCATTTTCATAAGCTTTATCTCAAAACTCATCCAACTCATTAAGCTAAAAAAGCCTGCGCTCACCTACAGCTTGCAGATCAAAATTGAGCATTTTATAGCCCAATAAGCATTATGTTTCAACTCCAAAGGAAGGTGACAAGCTTTCCCAAACACAAGCCTAAAAGGAGACATGCCTATCAGAGTTTTGTAAGCTGTACGGTATGCCCAGAGTGCATCATCCAACAGCTTTGACCAATCCTTCCAAATTGGACTAACAGTCTTCTCTAAAATACGCTTTACCTCCCTATTTGACACCTCAACCTGGCCACTGGTCTGCGGATGATACGCAGTAGAAACCTTATGCTTAATGTTATACTTCAAGAGGAGAGCCTCAAAGTATTTGTTATAGAAATGTGAACCCACATCACTAATAATTGCTCTTGGTGTCCCAAAGCGAGTAAAAATATTTTTTCTTAGAAATTTTAGCAGCACCTTGGAGTCATTGGAAGGCAAAGCCACTGCTTCAACCCATTTAGACACATAATCTACTGCCACCAAAATATATTGATTATCAAAAGATGGTATGAAGGGACCTATGAAATCTACCCCCCAAACATCAAATAACTCCACTTCTAGGATTGATTTCAGTGGCATCTCATGCCTTTGGGATATGTTACCCACACGCTGACAGTGATCACAACTTGTAACAAATCTATGAGCATCTTTGAAAATATTAGGCCAATAGAAACTAGATTGAAGTACCTTTGTTGCTGTTCTTTCACTTCCAAAGTGATCGCCATAGGGGGAAGAATGACAGTGGTACAATATATTAGAAATTTCCTCATCAGGAACACATCTTCGTAGAATTCAATCAGCACATTTTTTAAATAAGAAAGGCTCATCCCAGAAATAAAATCTAGCATCATGCTCAAATTTCTTTTTCTGTTGATAATTTAAATCAGGTGGATAAATACCACTTACCAAGAAATTCACATAATCATCATAACATGGATAATTTAACTGATTGACTGTTAGTAACTATTCATCTGAAAATTTTTCATTAATCTGAACAGAGTCTTCCAATGCAACCTCATTCTCTAGCCTAGACAAGTGATCTGCAACCTGATTCTTAGTGCCTTTTCTATCCCGAATCTCAAGATCAAATTCTTATAACAATAGAATCCATCGAATTAATTGGGGCTTAGCATCCTTCTTACTAATCAAATATTTGATTACAGAATGATCAGTTAACACAATTACCTTGGCACCCACTATATATGACCTGAACTTATCAAAAGCAAACACCACTGCAAGCAACTCTTTCTCTGTTGTTGTGTAGTTAACTTCGGCATCGTTGAGAGTCTTATTAGCATCATAAATAGAATGAAATATCTTCTCTTATCGTTGCCCCAATACTGCTCCAACTGCAAAATCACTTGCATCACACATCAACTCGAAAGGGAGATTCCAATTAAGAGTAATGATAATAGGAGCAGATACTAGCTTCATTTTTAACTCCTTGAATGCTTTCAAACAAGTTTCATCAAAAAGAAAAGGAGTGTCCTTCTCCAACAAATTGCACAATGATTTTGAAATTTTGGAAAAGTCCTTAATGAAGTGTTTGTAGAAACCTGTATGCCCCAAGAAACTTTGAATCGCTTTTACAGAAGAAGGAGGAGAGAGTTTATCTATGACCTCAAGCTTTACTTTGTCCACTTCTATTCCTCTATTGGAGATTCTATGACCTAACACAATGCCTTCTTGGACCATGAAATGACATTTTTCCTAATTAAGCACCAAATGAGTCTCTTCACAGTGCTTGAGAACTCGAGATAAATTCAGCAAAGAACTATCAAAAGAATCCCCAAACACCGAGAAGTCATCCATGAAAATCTCAAGATTTTGCTCAACCATATTTGAAAAGATAACCATCATACACCTTTGAAAAGTGGTTGGAGCATTGCATAGACCAAATGGCATTCTTCGAAAAGCAAAAGTGTCATAGGGACAGGTAAAGGTTATATTTTCTTGGTCTTTAGAAGCTATAGCAATCTGATTATAACCAGAATATCCATCCAAGAAGTAGTAGAACTCCTTTCCCACTAATCTGTCAAGAATCTGATCAATGAATGAAAGTGGAAAATAATCCTTTGGAGTGGCCTTGTTCAATTTCCTGTAATCCATGCAAACTCATATCCAATAACTGACCGAGTAGGAATCAGTTCATTGTTATCATTGGCCACCATTGTCATTCCTCCTTTCTTTGGCACACATTGCACTGGACTCACCCATGTGCTGTCAAAAATAGGATAAATTATACCTGCATCCAACCACTTGATTATTTCCTTCTTCACCACCTATTTCATAATTGGATTAAGTCACCGCTGATGCTCTATAGATGCTTTATGTTCGTCCTCCAAAAGAATTTTATACATACACAAGGAAGGACTGATACCTCTGATGTCAGTAATAGACCAACCCAATGCTCTCTTGTGCTCTCTCAAGATGCGAAGAAGCTTTTCAACTTGCACATCAGAAAGTGCAAAAGATACAACTATTGGCAATGTGGAATTAGTTTCCAAAAAAATATACTTTAAATGAGAAGATAGGGGCTTGAGCTCCAAAACTAGTGGCTGCTCAATTGAAGGTTTAGGGGCCTCCTTAGTACCACTAGGAAGATCAAGAGATTCAAACTGCCGTAGAAATCTAGAGAATTTAGGAAATGAATCCAACCACTTCACACACTCTTCCACTTCTTCATGAAATCCATCATGCTCTGCAGAGCACAATGATGTCACTAATGGTTCAGAATAAGTATCACTAAAAACATCATGAACCAAGTTATCCACCATATTGATGCTGAAACATTCTTTAGAATCTAAAGGGTATTGCAGAGCTTTATAAATATTGAAAGTAATCTGATCATCTTGCACTCTCATTGTGAGTTCTCCCTTCTGCACATCAATCAAGGTCCTCCCCATAGCTGGAAATGGTCTTCTAAGAATGATGGGGACCTCGTGGGCTTCTTCCATATCAAGCACAATAAAATATGAAGGGAATATAAATTTTTCCACCTTCACCAGAACATCTTTAATGATACCCCTGGGGTAAGTATAAGAATGGTCCACCAACTGAAGGGTGACTGTAGTGGGTTTAGCTTCTCCCAAACCCAGTCTCTGAAAAATTGACAAAGGCATTAGATTAATACTTGCCCCTAAATCACATAGAGCTTTTCCAAAGAAATGATTGCCTATGGTGCATGGAATAGTAAAGCTTCTAGGATCTTTGAGCTTAGGAGGGACCTTATTCTGAATAATTGCACTATATTCTTCAGTCAAAGCTACAGTCTCATAGTCACCTAATCTTCTCTTTTTAGATAAATTGTCCTTCATAAATTTCACATAACTAGGCATTTGTTCTAGTGCTTTAGAAAACGGGATATTGATATGTAGCTTCTTAAAGACATCTAGAAATTTTTTTAAATTGAGCTTCATTCTTTTGTTTCTAGAGTCTCTGAGGAAATGGAGGAGGAGGAATAAGATTCAAAATTGCCTCTTCTTTAGCTTGATTTTTCTCGTTCTGGTCTTCCTTTGAAGTGTTAGAAATTTTTTTACACCATTCTCACTTTCCTTGCCACTCCAAAGTGTAATTGCTTTGCAATGCTCCCTATCTTCCAATCTTGGATTTGCCTCTGTATTGCTAGGAAGAGTTCCAGGAGGTTGACTATTAATAACAGAAACTAGCTAGCCCACTTGATTCTCCAAACTCTTAAGAGAAGCTGCTTGACTCTAAATAATGGCATCATTCTTTGCCATATATTGCGTAAACAGTTCCTCCAATGATGGTTTTTTCTCCTGTTATGAAATAGTATTCTACTGATTAAAATCAGGAGGAGGACCTTGTGCTCTAGAAGATGAAGCACCAACATTCTGATTTTGACCCCAAGCAAAATTTGGATGATTCCTCCATCTTGGATTAAATGTGTTGGAGTAGGGATTGTTCTTCTGTTGATTAAATCATCCCACATAGTTCATAGATTCTAGATTTAATGAACAACTCTCCAGAGAATGGGCCTCTCCACAATAATTACAAGTAACAAAAGGACTTGCAGCAAACTGAACACCAAGGCCATCAAACTTCTTTGATAAAGAAGCAATCTAAGCTAATAACACAGTAATAGCATCACCTCATATACTCCTACTGCACGCCTGGGTACTTGTCTTTCTAAAGGCCACTGATAGCTATTAGAAGCCATTTCTTCTAGCAAATTAAAGGCCTCATCAGTGGAGTTACTCATTAAGGCTCCTCCAACTGCTGCATCAATAGTAGTTCTCAGAGGTCCGTTCAGAGCATTATAAAAAGTATGAACCTGCAACCACTTAGTAATGCCATGATGCAAAAATTTTCTAATTGAATCTCTCCCATGCTTCATAAAGAGATTCACTATCATACTGAACAAAGGAGATGATGTCCTTCCACATTTGGGTTGTCTTCCCAGGTGGAAAGAACCTGTCAAGAACTTTGTCAACTAAGGCATCCCAGGTAGTGATAGACCCTTCCGGAAGTGAGTGAAGCCAACTCTTAGCCTTATGTCGGAGAGAGAAAGGAAAGAGCCTCAATCTGATAGCATCTTCTGTAATTCCGTTGTGCTTGAAAATGTCGCATATTTCCAAAAAATTCAGCAGGTGAACATTTGGATATTCATTAGGCAACCCTCCAAACTGCACAGAGGTCTGGATTATCTGGATAATGGCTGGCTAATAATCACATATTTTATACATTAATAAACCCTTTTTTTAGTTATTTACACTCTTTATGTACGTAATTAATTGATGCTTGGTCATGTTTTGTAAGTTTGGGCTCAAATTGGGCCTAATTAAATTTTTCCAGCATTATTGAGTTTTGACGTTGTTTCTGTATTTCGGCCATAACTTGAGTTCTAAATATCTAAAAATTATGCATTTTACCTTGTAGGAAAGCTGAGAAGAAGTTCTACAACTTTGATGAGACATCGAAGTCTCAATCAGATGTCTAGTGGACATAATTGGGCCTGGAAGTTCAGACTTGGGTTTGGGGAGCATATGGCATTAAAGTGAGCATATCTTGGTCAATTCAAATCCAATTCAGATGAGACTTAGGCCATTACATTCCTACAAGGCCTAGTTGTGCTTGGGAAGTATAATGAGGCACTAGAGGCCAATTTAGGGGTAGTTTATAGCTGTAGAAATAGAAATCTGAGAATCAATTTTTCATTCCACACTTTTCTCACCTTCTCTCTCTAGATCTAGATTTTTTCTCTTCTCTTCCTTCTTCTTCCTCAAGTTCCTTCGTGGTGATGGCCATGGAGGGCTAAACTTTTGTAATCAATTCAAAGATTCTTAAAGAAATTGTGGTTTGAATTCTTGAGATCTTTGTTCTATTTTTGTATTTGAATTGCAATTGGATTCCTCTTCTTCTTCCTCTTCTTCTTGATCTTGAATGCATGAATGGTGATTCTGTTTATGTTTGATCTGATTGGATCTTGATTTAAGATTAAGAATTGTGATGAATTTAGGTTGATTGATCTGAATTAATCACGAAATTAAAGAGGATAAGTTACTGATTTGTGCTTAAGTTAATTGAATTCGGAGATCAAATCAATGTAGATCCTAACATGAATTATGCGATTGTGAATTTGTGTGTCAATTGTTAATTGAATTCTAGATGGTTTTCTAGTATGAATTTTAGATTTGATGCAGAGATTTCAGTTGAATCCAAATTAACCATTCAATTGCTCTTCAAATGTTTGTTGAAAGATCTATGATAGAATCAACCCAATTTCAGATAGGTTTCTGAATAGATTGTTCTTTTTATTGAATTTCTTCCATTTTAATTCTGTTGTTTTCATATTCTGAGTTCTTAAATCCCTTCCCCCAATTTTAGCTTGATTTGATTAAATTGCATTTACAATCCTTGAGAGACAATCTGATGTTGTTTCTTATGCTACAAGTCATAGGCATAACTCGGTTATAATTTTGATAGAGTTCAGTGCTCATCAGAATTTTGGCACCGTTGCTAGGGATTGTTAGGTGCAATCTGATCATATTAAGTGACCATACTAACTCTTGTTCTCACTAACAATTAACTCTTGTTCAATCCATAATTGTTGCATTGCATTCTACTGTTGATCATTTGTTACTGTTTCATTAGTTTTTGTTGGTGGTGATCATTCTTTTGATTCCTTTATTGATAATTGCATTACAAGATCTCACCCTCAGTGTCATTCAATCATTTTGGAAGTGTTCTTAACTGCCTACCAATGTTTTATACCCAACTAACATTTTTTCTCCTAGTTCTGATTTCTTTGGGTGTAGCGGCAAACTAGTGTTAATTTGACTGTGGAGTTTTAAGCTGAAACTTGGTCCCCAATGTTTAATCATCATTTTGAGCAAGGTGATTTGCTAAGGATCATCCACTCAGATTTTAGCCAAATTCCATCATCTGATAGGAGTTTTGAGAAAATTAAGGATATAACGGCAGCTTAGAATTTAGCTTAACTAGCTAAATAGATAAAAATAAACATGGAATAATTATTTCTAAGTCTTAAAGGATTGGAATGAGTGGTATTAGATTCTGAAAGATTAAATATATTATTTTGGCATTTTTAATAACACTAAGATAGTGTTTAAAGACCAAACTAATCAGATAAATAGATAAGAAAATCATAGGATTATGAGTAAATGTAAAATAAAGAATGAAGATGAAATTTGAGAGTGGAAACAGATGAATTGAACACTTGAGAGCTTCATAGTTCAGTTTCACAAGGTTTAACCCAAGGTCGTAGGACCCCGTGGTAGCGATGTGCTAGATATGTTAGAGATCGATAAACAGGTGTAGCATTGTGGAATTGTAGAAATGAAAGGAATTCTAATAGATTTCTTGTTTGATGTGTTTGAAGAGAATGCTCAGTTTAGACGTACCCCGCCTATGATTAGAGTGGAGAAGATGTTTGAGAACATCCAGTCTAGACTTCCTGGGGCTCCTCAATTCCTTCTCTGCCTGCTTCCTGATCAGAAAATTGTGGTATTTCTGGTCCATGGAAGAAGAAGAATCTTGCTGAGTATGGAATCATTACTCGGTGCATGGGTCCTACAAGGGTCAATGATTAATGTCTAACTAATATTTTGTTGAAGATCAATGCCAAGCTTGGTGGGATGATACCAAGAGGTCAAAGATTATGATTAAAGAGAATGTTTCATAGTCTAAGAATTTATAAGAACAAGGAAAACTAGTTCATGTAAGAATATGGGAACTTAAGTATGCAAGATGTGGTAAAGTTTAAAGAGTTGTTGAAGTTCTCTTTTACTTTCGGTTAACCCAGATGAGAACTGAAAATGTATCAAGTTTGAAGGTGGATTGAGAGATGAAATAAAGAGAATAGTAAAACCTTTGGTGATCAAGGACTTTCACACCTTAGTAGATAAATGTAGAATTGTGGAGTTTGAAAGTTCGAGGTCACAACAACGATATTATGAAAAGAAAAGAGTTGAAGATAGAATTGAAAGAAGTGTATTGCCATGTTTATGGAAACTGGATACAAACTCAAGCAGGAGAGTATCCAGACATGTTTCGCCCTGCTATGGCGAAGAGATATAACGACAGATGTTCCATCCTGTCATGGCGAAGAGATATAACGACATATGTTCTGCCTGCTGAGGTGAAGAGAGATAACGTCGTGTAATCTTAAAAATCAGAAAGATGAATAAGTATCTTGGAAGATGATTAAGCGAGCATTTAAATGAGCACTAGAATGAAATTAAATTTGTATGTCATATTGTGACATGAACTTGGGGAATTATTGAGAATTACTTAGAGTGAGTAATCAAATTTTGAGGACAAAATTTTTAAAATGAGGGAAGATTTGTAACATCCTTCCTAATCTAATAAATTCTAAATAGTATTATAGAAGCTCAATAATGCGGGTAAAGGTTACCTGTTAAATTTGGTAATTCTTTGGATAAATTTGAGTGTAATTCTATAACACAAAAAGTAAATAATAGCTTATATTTTGAGAAAAATAGCTAAAAATGAAGGAAATAAATATAAAAAATGTATTTCTAAGATAAAGATAATTAGTATGAATTGTAGTAAATTTTGGAGGACTAAATGAATTAGTTTGGTATTTTTAATAACATTGAGAAAATGTTTAAAGGTCAAATAAAATAGCTAGATAGCTTGGAAAATTATGAAATCGCTTGGGATGATAAGTGGAATATGGAGAATATTTTAATAAGAAAAATAAGTTTAGGAAGGTATGTTTACTTACCTTACAAGTTTGATTTAATTTAAGAAAAGTAGAGCAATTATCTAATGAAAAACAATGTAAGGAAAATTATGGAAATCTGGGTATGAGAATTTAGTTGAGATCTGAATTTTCTGGAACACTTATGGAAGTTGAAAAATGTGATTTTGAAAGAATAAAGTGTACATAACAGATACAGAAGTTTCAGCATATTTTATTATTCCTCTCTTTTATCTCCCACCGCCTCTCGTTTTCTTCATCTCTTGAGAGATATTTTCTCTCTTCTTTTACCACTCATTCACGTCTCTCACTCTCGGGTGGGCTAGAGAATAGCAACAACAAAATAAAAGAAAAAGAGAGAAAGGGAAAATGAGAAGAAGAGGAGCAAGAAAAGGAAGAAATAAAGAAGAAAAAGGAATAGTCAAGCCCCAAGAAGCTTAGGGAAGGAAGGTAGGGGGTTTTCTCACTTTTGCTCTTCATCTTTGTTTCTTTTCAAAATTCAAATCTTGATGAGTTTGTTGAGATCTTAATTTGAAGATAAAAGATCTATGCATTTGTGCTTTAATTATGAGTTAAAGCTTTATTTTTGGATGCTTAGATATGAAGTGGATGGTTTGTTGATGATTATTGGAATGGTTTTGATTTGATCTTGAAAAGGGTTGGATTTTTGGTTGAAAAATCAGACAAATCTAGTTCTGGTTTGCGGTCTGCGCCGCGGCGCTAGACAATGTGCGCCTAGGCGCGCGGAGCGCCCAAGCGGTGGAGGCACCAGTTGGGCAGAATGTGAATTTTGAATATGTTGCATGAGAATTTGGTTTTCAATTGCAATGCAAAGTATTTTATGACATTTTAGATGAAGATAAGCATAAGTAATGCTATACAAAGTATGAATATGCATAAGTCTAATTATGAATACTAAGATTTGTGAAGTGATTATGTATTAAATAAGAATATGAAAAGAAATGGATAGTATTTAGATGAATGTATATAATGAGTAATAATATGAAGAATTACTTTATGATTGTATATCTTGTGTGGAATATTTGAATGGCATTGAATATGAAATGGATGGATGATATTTAAATACATTATATTAAGAATTGAAAATAAATGATGGATTTAACTACTACGTCCTGAGACTGCTTGCAGGATCGATGAGTGTCCCCATAAACCAACACGGGTCTTTTCAGCGTACTTTGTCCTCACTCACACGTATCCTGGGAAACTTCCTAAGAGGTCACTCATCCCACAAGTGCTCCAAGTCATGCACGCTTAACTATGGAGTACTTAAGTTCTTGGCTCCCGAAAAGAAGATGCATCTTGTTGATATGGGCGGTGCTAATCAATTCCCTTAAGTCATCCTCAACTATGCAGCCCCATACCTACACAGTCTCTGGATCCCTCTTATTCCGGTGTGTATTCAGTTCATTCATGTGTCCCTTCGCCTAAAAGCCTACCAAGAGCCACTCCTTGTCCGTACTTCATCTTTATTGCATCGGCGACCACTCCCCGCCCTCGTCGACCCCGGGTGTCACATGCCCACCAGCTTCCGCATGGTTCATCCCTGAACCACACCGTACTGGGAGAGGTCCCTCTCTGATACCATTTGTAACGTCTCGAGACTACTTGCAGGATTGATGAGTGTCCCCACAAACCAACACGGGGCTTTTCAGCGTGCTTTGTCCTCACTCACACGCATCCTAGGAAACTTCTCAAGAGGTCGCCCATCCCACAAGTGCTCCAAGTCAAGCATGCTTAACTATGGAGTACTTATGTTCTTGGCTCCCGAAAAGAAGATGCATCTTGTTGATATGGGTGGTGCTAATCAATTCCCTTAAGTCATCCTCAACTATGCAGTCTCATACCTGTACAGTCTCTAGATCCCTCTCATTCCAGTGTGTATTCAGTTCATTCATGTGTCCCTTCGCCTAGAAGCCTGCCAGGAGCCGCTCCTTGTCCGTGCTTCATCTTTATTGCACTGGCGACCACTCCCCGCCCTCGTCTGCCCCAGGTGTCACATACCTTGTCTGAAATATGGGAAGGGCACCTTGCTTTATGAAAGAAAATATTTTATATACTTTGTATGGAATGAGAAATCACTCAGAGATAAGAATAGATGTTTTAACATTGATTATTTGTTGAATGTGAATTTACTGCATATCTGGGAATGTAACTCTTTGAATGTTAAGTGGAGATAGAATTGGAATTTGTATTGGAATGGTATTATCCTTGTGAAACTTGAATTTTGGATTGTGTATTTGAGGAATTGAGATTATGCTTTGAATGCAACTTTGCATTAGGAATGATGAATTAAGTTTATGTTTTGAACGTCACAATGTATTATGAATGGAGAATAGAGAATGTGCATTGGATACAACACTATATCTTGGATTTATGAATTTGAACTATATGTTGAGAATTTAAGAATATGCTTCCTTTGGTTTTAAGGTTAAGCTAGAATGATGAATGAAACTGAATTATGCTTGTGTTAGAATAATCTTCGAGAAGGAAGTAGTCTTGGATATCTATGTACCTAATGGATAACGTATTGAATATCTAGATGGATAATGTATTGAATATCCATGTACCTGATGGATACTATGAATAACTTCCATGTACCTGATGAATAACTAAAATGGGATATAAACTCGAGTATGAGAGTATCCCAAATGAATGAGAATTGAATGTACTCTGAGTAGGGAGTAATATTGAATATCCATGTACCTAATGGATAATGTATTGAATATCCATGTACTTGATGGATAATGTGAAGAACATCCATGTACCTGATGGATATTGTACTAATTACTCTCATTGTCTGGGCATGATACTCATATCTGTAGATGAATATAAATTTGATATTGTATGAGACATTATGAGTATATTTCTCGTACCTGTAGAAGATAATAAGAGTATGTTATTCAGCTAATTATCCTTGTACCTAAAGGATATACCTTAAAAGTTTTTTTGAATATTTGAGAGTTGAGTAAGTATCTTGGATAATAAATAAGCAAGAATTTGAATGAGATTTGACTGTTGAATTTAATTTATATGTTATGTTATGATTTGAATCTTTGAATAAATTTGGCATTGTGATATTGTAATGGAAGTTAGTTTTTGAAAGTTATTTGTAAGTATAGTATGTACTATTAATAATGGATATTTTCGTAAATTATTAATTGGAATTCTATTTTGGGAAAAGGAAAGACTAGATTTGGCAGTTTGCCACCTTTATATATATATGTGTGTGTGTGTGTGTGTGTGTGTGTGTGTGTGTGTGTGTGTGTGTGTGTATTTAACTGAAGTTTTTTTAAAAGAATGTGTTTTTCTCCGAAACAACTAGAAATAATATGATGACACTTTTTTTAACCTATTGAGAATTCTTTGAATTCTCACCCCCGCATATTTTGTATTTCAGTATTATTTCCAAGTGCATAGAAGACTTCAGCAAGTAGAAGAGGAGATCAGAGCCATGAAGAAAGATTTTGGTAATAAAGATTAGAAGAGCAATGTGAAGAAAGTTGTAATAGTATTGCCATGGAGGCATATGTTGATGCATTTGTATAAGGATTCTTTCGATATATATATAATATTATACCTATTACAAGCTCGTATTTTTGTATATATTATAAATGTTTTTTATAAAATTTTGTTATTAGTATCAAAGTGACATACCCAATCTTAACTACTAATGCATGATCCTGGACATGTTATTAGTACTAGTATTAGGGTGTTATAGTTGCCCTCATAAAAAGGAACAAAGAAAAGAAATAAAAAGAAAGAAATAGAGAAAGATGAAAAGAAAAGGGACAGAGATAGAAACGAAGAAGGGAGAAAATGAGAGAAGAGAGAGGGGAAGAGTAGAAACGAAAATGGGGAAATAGAGAAAGAAGAAAGAAGAGCAACGCAAGAAGAACAATAGATCAAGGCACCATGGAAGACTAGGTAGGGGGTTTTTCTTCCTTGTTTTCTTTTCATCTTGTGTTTTTCTAAACTTGGAAACTTGAGATTTGATTCAATATTTGAGAAGGAAAACATGAGATGATGATTTTGTGTTTGATTCATGATGTAATACCTTGATTTCTTCTCTTGATTCTTAATGAGTTTGAGATTTGAAAAAGGGGTTTGAACTCACATTTGTTTGATGCTTTGATTCATGAATCACCATGCTAAATGATTTTTGAGGTTATGTGAGAATTTTAACAAGTGTGGGTTGCATGATTGTGGTTGAAAGATTCGTGCTTGGGTTGTATTTTGGAGAAAATATGGAAAACCCAAAAAAATAGGGAGAGCCATGGCACTCTCCATGAAGAGTCGTGGCACCCCACTCTCTAGAGCGCAGGAAATATTTCCTGAGAGCATGGCACCATGACACAAAAGAACATGGAGCTGTAGCACTCCTCAAAATGCATGAGAAGCCACGACACTTATAGAAGTGGAGCCGTGGCACAATCTAGAAAATGCCTCCAAACTTGTTTATTTGTGTGATTTTGCTATGAATTGCATCGTGTTTTGACCTTAAATGATGTAATGGAATACACTAAAGTTTGATTAATGATTTGAGAAGTGATTTTATGATGATATTGCATCTTATAAGATTGATGAATTGAGAAATGATTTTCAAAATGATATGGCATCAAATGAGTTTGAATGATGGATTTGATTATTGATGACAAGAGAAACCTTTATATGTAAAGTGTTGCATATTGATGAAATGTGAGGCCTTGTGCCATGATATGCGAAGATGAGATAGATATCATGATGTATAATTGATCATGATGCATGATATTATGATATGAGATTGATGATTGATAAAATGATTGATTTTATGAGTAACTCATTCTCTAGGATATCCTTGGTCCTAGGAGGAGGCTTGGAAAAGGCGGTTGAGGATCGATATTTCCTTACCACCTGAGTATTGAGGCTGAGGATGAATAATTCTCTCCCTCTTTACCTGAGCCCTCTGGGGATAATGTGTAGTTGAGGACAGATAATTCTCTCTATATACTTGAGGCATTCCTATATTAGAGATAGTGTGAGGACAGATGATACCCTCCCGATCAATGTAGTTGAGGACGAATAATTCACTCTCTACTTACAACTCTGTATGAGGACGGATAATTCCCTCATTTGTTGTGGACTTGATTTGGGTTACTCTGATTTCGGAATAGCTCTGTGTGACAACGTATCGTCATGAATGGGTTGTAGTGAACCAACCTGAAAGCAGGCTACTACCAAGTGATTGGTTTTGTGAGGATGGACATTCCTTCTATACCATTTGATTTGAGATGACACATGTGTCCTGATGATTTAAGATATGAATCTTTTAAATGAGATTTTTTATATGACTTTGATAATCGATGATATAAATGAGATTTCTTTAGATTTCATAAAATGATTTGTTAGTTGACTTCATAAGATTTGATGAAAGGCACTATGGTTTGAGACATGGATTTTGATGAATGTGATTCCTTGACAAGAATTGCTGATTGATTTGATTATTCAAATGATTTTGATAAAAGATATAAAATGTACCTCTGTTTTGAGAAGAGGAAGGACTCGATTTGGCTTTAGCCATCTTCCTGCGGAATATATGTATATGTTAATGATTTGAAATGGATTTTTCCCCGAAATAGTTAGAATTATTGTGATGACACGATTTTTAGAAACTACTGAGAATTTTTATGATTCTCATCCTCTTACTTCTATGATTTCCATGATAATTTCAGGAATGATCTAAACAGCCATGCGAGATGGAGCTTCGGCATGAAGACTCAGTTTAGTACTTTTGCTTAGATAATGGTATTTAGTTATACCAATTTTGCGCCATGAGACGATCTATGTATATAATGTACAAAGGCTAACATTCACTGTTGTTAAAATATAGTATTCAACAATGTCTTCTCCCAACTAAAATAAGTTTTAAAAAAATAATGCAACAATATGGCTTAAAAAAAACAAACTTTTTTTCCTCAAGTGAATAACAATCAAATTTTTTCCTCAAATGAATAACAATCAAAATCCAATATAATCAAGTAAATTAATCTATTTTAAGGAGAACATTTTTTTACAATAGAAAGCCCACTCAAATAAATTCAAATTTCCTTTTAATGAGGATAATCATTGTTCATATCAATTATCATCATTGCTCAAGCCATTGTTCATAACAGTTACCATCATTAGCATAAATCATTAAACATAAACACTTCAAGATAACCAAAATTACTGGCTCAGAACATAGTCAAAATCAATAGTGAGTTTCCTAAAAATCTTACTTGTCTCAAGAGTTCTTAAGGCTCTACTACATTTAAAAATTCAATTACAAAATTAATTCAAAATCGATAAGTTCAAATAGACATAGCACGTAAAAACCACTCATAGTACGTGTTGATTTCTAATTAGGTCTTTCCCCAAAAATTTGCACTGTTGCATTGAAGGTTATCTATACTGTTCCATAGTCAAAGAAATACTAACAATGCATTAATCAATTAGACCCCATAAAATTTGCCTAATTTATTTTCATATATCCTAAATAAATCCTAATTAGCATCATCTTAAATTCACTATCCAACTTACCTACAATGAAATTGTACCAATAAAATTAATTACTAGAGTTTTAAGATTATGAATTTATCTTAAAGAGTCAAAGAACGAATTTCAATGAGTGAATAACCACTACTCTTCTCAAACCACAATCCTTAACTCAAGAAAATCACCTAAAGAGTAGGTATAAGAAAAAGGGAAAATAAATTAACATTGAAAAGTTTCAATAGAATCTCAAAATGAAGAATAGAATTGATAAAAAAAAAATATACTGACAATTGGAATAAAAAGAAACGAGAAGAAATGGGTAGAAGACCAGGGAAATGGGGCGAGATAATTTTGAAGAGAAGCAGACATCGTACGTGACTTCGGATTGAGAGTGGTTTAAATAATAAAAGGAATCCAAAATTACAGAATTGCCATTAAAACAAAAGCATATATAATTTTTTTTTTAAGAACCGGTGCGTTACAAATATAATTTTTCATGCATGAGTGTTGCTCCCAGGTATATAGCATCGCTATTCACCAAAGCAGAGTTTCATTCCTTTATTCAGAAGCACATTATTTATTTTTTCTTTTAAAAGGGAAAGAAAGCCTAGGACCTGCTGGAATGTAACTTTCAACTCTTAAGACACAAACTCTGAGGAATTGAAAGACAACCTACGGAGACAATTAAAGCTTCATTTTCTGCAGAGACCAAAATCTTGAAATGATATCGTTTCTGGCTCTGTACAATCACTTTGACATACCTACTAATATATTTACATTTTTTCAATCTTCTTTCCATATACGACCAGTGATCCTCAACTTTAACTGCTGTCTATCCCCACCAGAAAAATAAAGAGCTAGGTTCCTCTGAATGACGAGTCCATCTTGGCTGTCACGAACTTTTCTATGACTGTCACGGATGCTCCTTGGAATTCCTTGCCATATAAGTTTGCGGCTATTTGCACCAACTTCCAAGCTATAGCTGAATTTCTTTGCCTCATTGTCATCACCCATAAACCGCAAAAATGCCATATAAACTGGAGCTGTGCCAAGCTGGAACGCCTCAAAGTGCAAGCAGAAATGCCTTCCAAAACAATTAAAAACCTGCAAAGAAGAGACTTCAACATGTGAGTGGTATACATATATATATTTTTTAATATTAGATGTAGATTAGATTGATGACATGTAAATTAAGAAGACAAAAGGTGAACCCACATATTAGCTTAGAGAAATGTTAAGATTCAAATCAAGGAGAAAAATAACACACTCCAACTAAATTCAATTTAGTCAAATAACTCAACAAATGTCAAAGGATGATGATGAAATCTCTTTGTCATGTGATCCATGAAGCCGTACTTTTTGAGCTGCTTCTCAGGACTAATCAAACAACCATATCTCCTAAGAAACTATGATGAAAAGAATTACAGATTAACTGATCGAAATAACATGCAAAATTGTCAACCTACTAGAAGTAGCATATCAAATCATACAGATACAATTCTTAAAATAACTTACAGTTAGCATCCAAGTGGCATTTTCAACTTCATGTGGATTTGATTTGACATATCGATGGTTAAAGGTGCATCCATCATGCATGTCAACCTTGTGATCATCCTTGAGATGGGCAATAAGAGATGGAATGTCACCCATCACAGAGCACTCTGATCCAGCATAGGGGCAATTGTATGGACGAAATTGACAATTTTGCTCATGCTTAAGCTTAGTGTAGTATGGGAATATATCATGACATCCTAGATTCTGATATCTGCAAGGAAGCTCCAATGTTTCGGCCACTTTCTCCAGAGCCAAACACCTTATATTCCCAAGATCATGATGACAGGTTGGGCAACAGTTATGCACTGCGGTCTTACAATTTGAACATAATGTGTGGCCATTTGGGCACTGAAACACATAATGCAATCATCAAGGAAAACATTATAGTTTAGAATAATATTAGAAGGGCGGATAAATTCACAGTAAACACGTAAAACGAAAATGATGGTAAGAGTTTCAGTAGGTTCTAATATACCATATTGTTTCTAATTAATGAAAGGAACCATATGATCAAATAATCAAAAAGGTATTCAGACAGTATTTAAAATATCAGCAAACATCTGTAAAAAACCAACTGTCCTCTCCGTTCACAAAAAGGGAAAAAAAAAATTCAGATTTACAGAAGAAATTATGTTACGCTATATTGACAAATGCAACAATACTCAACTACGAAGCTAGCAAACCAAAACTCCATACAAGAATCACTTTAGATCTTTTTAACTATTCCTTCCTACCCCACTTGAGAGTAAATTTTTATCAAAAACCACTCTCCTTAGCCAAAACTCCATACAATTATCACTTTAGATCTTTTTAATTATTCCTTCCTACCCCACTTGAGAGTAAATTTTTATCAAAAACCACTCTCCTTAGCATAAGTCATCCAATTCCACCTGGGATCTCAATCAAGATTTATAAATATAGGCTTAGAATCTGCACGTCTCATTCCTGACCTTTCTTTAGCAGGATGTGCATGGAATCCCAATGAAACTCACAATAGAAAGTGACAGTGATAACTTATATAAGACAGTGATAACTTATATAAACTAAGTTTTTATCTGTTTGTTATTGCTTGGTATTACTCCAAAATATTCATTTATATAGCAGGAAAAAACAATAACAGGGATGTACAACAAATTAGCATGTAAACTCACTTAACAAATAAATTGAATTGACAAACTATGATAACTTAGTGATGCCCCAAGGATTAAAGCCAATGAATTGTTCCTCCTGCTCCCTACATCTCTCCATCCATTTCACTCACTCAAGATCAATAGCTAAACTAATTCCACATTTTTCAATTTTCGGTAATGTAAGGAGGTTACTAATTTGAAGTCTAATATGCATCAGTATTAAGCTGCAAAATTCTGCCTTTGCAGCGGAGAGAAATAAGTAAATAAGTATTATATGCAATAGCAATCACCCTATACGGACTATGGAGATAAAAATTAATAGTGCCACTTTGTGTATTCTGATATCTATTTCATGTTTGCATCATCCATTAAGAAAAATGGTTTTTCAAACATACACACATTCAAAAAAAAAAAAAAAAGAAGGATTTCAAACTGAAACGAAATTGCAAGTACTGCACCTGGTGAATTGGGGAATACATCAAATTGTTGCAAACAGGACACTCAAGTAAGTCGTACACACCATTCTTTAAATTAATTCCACTTTTTCCACCCAACCCAGCACCAGATTTTGTGAATGTACTTTTACTATTGGCATCAGATTTAGACTTGGCTATTTCATAATCTGAAAATATCAGATGAGGTTCAAGAATTTCTTTGAAAGAACTGCCTCCAGGAGCCATTGCCAATCCAGATTTACAGTATTTCTTTCTCAATGACTAGGGCTCGGAACTCTACTTTAGTTTCTTCTGCTTGATATTTTTTACAAGCACGGTACATCTGTCAAACAGTAAAGAGGTCAATGCATAAAAATTACATAGTAAATGATACTAATACTATATTCATATTTGCATATTCTTTAGCCCGAATCTGGGGAAAGAATTAAAAAAACAAGCACGAATTAAGATATTTTATCAGTCATAAGAATGACCTTATTGCTGCCTTGGATAATTTAAGGGTAGTGACACAGCTAAATACAATTACAAGCAACAGTAACTAGACTAACTTCAGATTTGACATCTAAGTGTTTCAAGTCCACACTTATCTTGTAAATATTAATTCTTTTAACAATACTGTCAAAATTCATGAATTCAAGAAAATCAAATATTCATGAGAACAACATCATGCAATTTGGTTCCCCCAACATGCAATCTGTACACTGAACCTCTCACTACCAATACATGGATAAATTATTCAGTAAATGATAATTTTCATGTATTATATACGTTAAAAATTAAAATCAGTAATTCAGTATTAAAGCAGAAACAAAATTTTGTTTTGCATGTATCAAGCAAATGATATGCTATTCCATCTGCATCACTACATGCTTCTTAGGCGACAACTAGACAACTATAACATGTATTTGTTAACAAATGATATGCCATTCCAACTGCTAAACTACTATGAAATTGTTAAAAATGCTATTCGAAGTTTCAGAGTACTTCAGCTTAAGGATGGGGAAGGCAATCAAGGCATAAAATAACATAGGCAGAACCCCACAAAAAAAACTATCATACCTGTGAACAACCATTTCATCCCACAAACCCCCTCCCCCTTGGCTTATTTTCTGCATATCCTATGTTAGACATTGAGATTTTTCTAGATACTCTAACCTAAGCTAGATATTTAGCTTTAGTTAGTCAGGTTAGGTGAAACCTGTGTAGATGGCTGTAATGTTAGCAAATGAGTAGTTAAACTTGAAACTGTGTTTTTATTGATATGATATCAAAGGTACAAGGTTCTCCTTTTATAGAAGGAGTACAAGGGACAGATAGCCTACAATTAAGGAGAAAGAAATAGAAAGAATAGAAAACTACCAAAAAGACAAAACTAGAAAGTAAACTAGATATTTACATAATTAAATTCTATTTACAGTATTAACAGAGCATTGACCCAGGTTTAATGCACTTAATATTCTGCCGACACTCTCCCTCAAGTTGGCTTGAAGATGTCCTCCATAGACAGCTTGCTTGTTATACTATCAAACAACTTCTTAGGTAATCCCTTAGTTAGAATATCTGTGGACTGTTCTGCTGTGGGAACATATGAGACACAGATTTGTCCACTTTATATCTTTTCCCTGATGAAGTGTTTATCAATTTCCACATGTTTTGTTCTGTCATGTAAGACTAGATTGTGAGCAATGGAGATTGCTGACTTCTTATCACAATACAGTTTTATTGGTGGAGGTTCTTAATTCCTGTATAATTTTTTCAACCCACAATACTTCACATATTCCATGAGTCATTGCTCTAAATTCAGCTTCTACACTACTTCTTGCTACGACATTTTGCTTCTTACTTCTCCAACTAACCAGATTTCCTCTAACAAAGGTGCAATAGCCTGATGTTGATCTTCAGTCCATTACACTCCCAGCCCAATATGCATCAGTGTAGGCTTCCACTTGTAAGTGTCTACATTTTTATAGAGAAGTCCTCTTCCAGGTGATCCCTTCAAATACTTTAGGATCCTAGTTACTGCCTCAAAGTGTTCAGGTCCTTGTGAATGCATAAACTGACTTACCATGCTCACAACAAATGCTACGTCTGCACGGGTATGGGATAAATAGATTAACCTCCCAACCAGTCGTTGATACGTTCCCTTGTCTACCACATCTTCGGGTTTGGCTGGTTGCAGTTTGATGTTGGGCTCAATGGGTGTCTCACGGCTTTACATCCCAGCAATCCTATTTCTTTTAAAAGATAAAGAGTGTACTTCTGATGATTAACAAATATACCTTCTTTGGACCTGGTGAACTCAATTCTAAGAAAGTATTTTAATGGACCAAGTTTCTTGATTTCGAACACTAACAAGTCTCTCCTTCAAGTTTTTGAGCTCAACACTATCATCACTTGTCAAAATAATATCATCTACATATACAATCAAAATTGCAATTTTGCCATCTGCTGAGTGTTTATAGAATAGTGTGTGATCAGCTTGCCTTTGAGTATAGCCAAGATGTTTCACAACTGTTCCAAAACGCTCAAACCATGCTCTTAGAGATTGTTTCAGACCATATAGGGATTTCTTTAGTCTACACACCTTATTTCTTCCAAGATCTCCTTCAAATCCTAGAGGAAGACTTATAAACACTTCTTCCTCTAAATCTACATTTAGAAAGGCATTTTTTACATCCAATTGGTGTGGAAGCCAATTAGAATTGACAGCAAGTGACAGCAGGATCCAGATGGAGTTAAGTTTAGCTACTAGAGCAAAAGTTTCCTGATAATCTACCCCATAGGTTTGAGTGAATCCCTTTGCTACCAACCTAGCTTTATACCTCTCTACACTCCCATCTGCATTTAATGCTGAAGGTCCACTTGCATCCAACTCTTCTTTTATCATGTGGCAGATCAATAATTTCCCATGTCCCATTTTTCTGAAGAGCATTCATCTCTTCTAAGACTGCTAATTTCCAGTTTGGATCATCTAGTGTTTCTTCCTCAATGTTTCTAGACACAAACAAATATGTAATTTTAGAGGTGAAGGCTCGATGGTTTTGGGAAAGATTTTTATAGGAGACATATTTGGAAATGGGATGACTTGTACTAGTTTTGAATTTTTTCTTAATGCAGGTTCTTGTACCTTTCCTAAGGGCTATAGGCCGATCAGAATTTAAAACAGGAAGTTCAATGTTACCTGGAAGATCAGGTGATTCATCTGTTGGGCCACCTTCTGGGAGATCTGGTTGGTCCTGTGCAAGAATGATAGGTTGGTCTCTGCTCCATTTTAGATTTTTTCGAGTATAAACACGAAGCTCTTTATTTGACTGTGGTATTTCTTTTCCTGTTCAGGCACCACCTAAGTCTGACACTTGTTCTCCCTTACCAGTTTCATTTTCTGGTTCACCTTCTTCAGTGTGTAAAATGGGTTTAGGTAGAAGTTCATGCAAAAAGACATGGTTATGCAAAAAAATACCTTCACTATTGCTCTCCCCCTGAAGAGAAACTTCTTGAAAAAAAGGTTGATGTTCCAAGAAGGTAACATCTATGCTGACATGTAATTTTTTTGTGCTAGGATTAAAACATTTCTAACCTCTTTGGTTTGGGGCATATCCAATGTAAATGCATTTTTTAGCCCTGGGGTCAAGTTTAGACCGAGATATAGAGGGTATATAAACAAAAGCAGTACAGCCAAAAACTTCTAAAGGTAGGTTAGCATGCAATCTACATGTTGGAAAAATCATCTTAAAGCTGTCCAAAGGAATATGATAATTTAACACACGTGTGGGCATTCTATTTATGAGGTATAGAGCTGTTAAGACAGCGTCCCACCACAAGTATTTGGGAACATTTCCTTCAAACATAATGGCTCAGGCTACTTCAAGTAGATGTTTATTTTTTCTTTCAACAAAGCCATTTTGTTGAGGGGTGTTTGGACATGTAGATTGATACTGAATGCCTTTGGTTAGAAGAAAATCCTTCAGGGTTTTATTAAAATATTCAGTGCCATTATCAATTCTTAAAATATTAATCTGTGTCAAATTGGGTTTCAACCATTTTTGAAAAAAATTTAAACATATTGGGAACCTCAAATTTTTCATGCATTAGATAAATCCAACACAGTAGTGTGTGATCATCAATAAAACTTACAAATCACCGTTTTCCAAATTGTGTTGTGATTTTCGAAGGACCCCATACATCACTGTGAATTAGGTGAAAGGGTTTGGATGCATGATAAGGTTGCGAGGGATAAGAGATACGATGACTTTTTGTAAGAACACAACTTTCACATTCAAAATAGGAACAATCAACATTTTTAAATAAACTTGGAAACAAATGTTTAAGGTACTGGAAACTAGGGTATCCTAGTCTACTATGCCAGAGTATTATTTGGGCCCGTACAGGTAGATAACTTATACCACTAAAGCCTTGAGCTATTTTATTCTCGGAATCATCCTCAAAGTAGTAGAGCCCATCTATCATTTTAGCACTGCTAATCATCCTCCCCGAAGTCCGGTCCTGAAACACACAATGAGAGTCTAAGAATTTTACATGGCAATTAGAATCTTTGCAAATTTTACTAGCAGATAGAAGGTTGCAGGATAGGTTAGGAACATGTAAGACATTTTTTAAGTCAACAAGTTTGGATAAGGTGATACTGCCCTTACCTGCAATTGGTGAAAAACTACCATTTGCAATTCTAATTTTTTCACTTCCAGAACAAGGAAAATAGGTCTTAAATAGAGACGAAAGGCTGGTCATATGATCAGATGCACCTGAATCAATGATCCGTGGTACATACGACTCGGAGGTGCAGGTAAGAGAACTAGGAATACTAAAATTACCTGTTTGTTCCAGAGAACCAGTAGGAGTACTAGACAAGAAACTAGTTTTTAGCAACCTTAGGAGCTGTTCAAGTTGATCCTTGCTCAGAGAGGTCTTCTCGGCTTCATGGGCTATGGGAGGTGCTTGGTGAGGCTTAGGACCAAGCTTGCTGCCCTTCAAGTATGCTAGTTTCCCATGGGTTTTCCATGCAGGTTTCTCAGGTATGACGAGATTTATTACAATAATCACACCACAAATTTGAAGGACTCCTCTGGTTTGTGGAGCTTTTATAGGTAGCGGCTTCTACAACAAAAGCACTGGTCTCAATAGGGGCTAAATCTATTGTTGAGAGAGAGAAAAAAAAGAAAGACATGTACTGAACTGTGTTTCAACTACACAATGAAGGCTGAATATATACTCAATAAGTAATAAATAATTACACAATTTACATGATGTGGGACTAACAATTGTACTACTCATTACACCTAATTACATATGTTTCTAACACTCCCCCTCAAGCTGAAGCATATAAATCATATGCACCAAACTTGTTACACAAATAACTTATTCGTGGACCTCTCAGGGACTTGGTGATGACATCTGCTAGCTAATCGTTCGAGTTGACAAAGTTTGTGGTGATGTCTCTTGATAGAATCTTTTCCTTGATAAAATGATAGTCGACCTCAATATGTTTGGTCCTTTCATGGAACACTGGATTGGAAGCTATATGCAAAGTAGCTTGATTGTCACATATGAGTGTTATTTTCATAACCTCACCAAATTAAAGTTCTCTGAGGAGTTGTTTCAACCAAATGAGTTCACAAGTGACTGAGGCCATAGCTCAGTATTCTGTTTCGGCACTAGATCTTGCAACTACATTTTGCTTCTTACTTTTCCAGGAAACTAGGTTGCCTCCAATGAGTACACAATACCCAAAAGTGGATCGTCTGTTAGTAGGAGAACCTGCCCAGTTAGCATCTGTGTACCCAACGACTTGAGTATGTTCCTTATCTTCATAGATGAGGCCTTTTCCGAGAGCTCCCTTAATGTATTTGAGGATTCGTATCACTGCATCCCAGTGACCTTCACAAGGAGAGTTTAGGAATTGGCTAACCACACTGACTACAAAAGAGATGTCTAGCCGAGTAAGAGTGAGGTAGTTTAACTTCCCAACCAATCTCCTATACTTTCTCGAATCCGATAAAGGTTCCCCCTGATCTGGTAGGAGTTTGGCATTTGGATCCATGGGAGTATCAACAGGCTTGGCATTCAACAATCTTGTTTCTTCAAGGATATCCATAGCATACTTTCTTTGAGACACCACTATACCATCCTTGGATTGAACTACCTCAACACCCAAGAAATATCAAAGTTTAACCAGGTCTTTGGTCAGAAAGTGAAGAGAGAGATGTTGTTTTAACTTACATATGCCATGGTGGTCACTTCCAGTGATGACAATGTCGTCAACATACACAACCAGATAAATACATCCTTGGGCTATGTGGTGATAAAACACAGAGTGACCTGCTTCACTCCGAATCTTACCAAATTGCTGAATCACAGTGCTGAATCGTCCGAACCAGGCTCTAGGAGACTATTTGAGACCATAAAGAGACCTGTGGAGACAACATCCTAGGCTAGAAGACTCCCCCTGAGCAACAAATCCAGAAGGTTGCTCCATATATACCTCTTCTTCTAGATCACCATGCAGGAATGCATTTTTAATGTCAAGTTGATGAAGAGGCCAGTGCCGAATGGCAACCATGGACAAAAATAGATTTCCCCATAGATCCACCGGAGAGAAAGTATCCCCATAATCTAAGCCGAAGATCTATTTGTACCCTTTTGCCACAAGATGGGCTTTGAGACGATCAATTTTACCATCAGGACCCATCTTGACTATAGAGATCCACCGATAGCCAACAACAGATTTCCCTAGAGGAAGAGTAACTAGTTCCCAAGTACCACTGTTTTGAAGTGCACTCATTTCATCAACCATTGCTTGTCTCCATCTAGGATGGGATAAGGCTTCACCTGGACATTTAGGGATGGAAACAGAAGACAAGGAAGAAAGACAAGCAAAGTGCAAATAAGAAAGGCGGTGATAACTTAAAGCAATATAATGAGGAGAAGGATTACGAGTAGATCGAATACCTTTTCGCACGGCAATGGGAAGATCAGAGTCGTCTGGCAGTGCCGGAGCTGGTAAAGGACTTGGTTCCGGAGAAGAGTATGCAATGACCTCAGCAGCAGTATTTGGAGGAGAGATAGGGGGCACTGGAGGTTGTGGTCGGTGGTGATAGGTGTGGAAGAAATGATCAGTGATGCTGGGGACTTGTATGGGTAGTGGTTGGGGCGGTTCAGACTCGACAGTGACAGGGACAAGAGGAATCGGAAGGACCGCAAAGATTGACTCAGAAGTCAAAAGAGACGACTCAAAGAAGGGTAAAGAGACTTGAAGAAAGTAACATCGGCTGAGATAAGGTAACGTCGTAGAGCAAGAGAATAACAATGATGACCTTTTTGGGACCGAGTGTAATCAAGGAAGACACACTTGAGGGATCGTTCCGTGAGTTTGTCTAGACCAGGAGAGAGATTATGGACAAAACAAGTGGACCCGAAGACGTGAGGTGGAAGAGAATGAAGAGGCTGATGGAGAAACAAGACAGAATGAGGGACCCAGTTATCAAGCATAGAGGATGGCATGCGATTGATAAGGTAGCATGCAGTAAGGACAGCATCACCCCAAAAACGAAAGGGAACCTGACTATGGAGTAAGAGGGTCCGAGTTGTTTCAATAAGGTGTCTATTTTTACGTTCAACTACTCTATTTTGTTGAGGTGTATGGGCACAAGATGTTTGGTGAAAAATGCCATGAGAAGTCATAAAGGTCTAAAATTGATGAGATAAGTATTCACTAGCATTATCACTGTGCAGAGTACGAATAAGAACACCAAACTGAGTTTTAATTTCTTGATAAAACTTTTCAAATATGGAAATAATTTTTGCATTAAAAATAACTAAGTACATCGAGAGTAATCATCAACAAAGGTAACAAAATACTTTGACCCTAAAGTAGAAATAGTACGACTAGGACCCCATACATCAGAATGAACTAAGGTAAAAGGAGACGCAGCACGAGCATCGAAACGATCAGGAAACGGACTACGGGTGTGTTTCCCTAACTGACATGACTCACAAGGAAGACTCAATAACTTGGAGAGGCTCGGCACCATTCTCTGTAGTTTGGCAAGGCTAGGATGACCCAACTGAGCATGGATGGTAAGAGGGGAATTTGTGACAAAGCAAACACGAGAAGGGCTGGAGAGCTGGTAAAGGTCATTGGACTCATATCTGGCGCCAATCATCTGTCCCGAACTCCGGTCCTGCAAAAGAACAGAATCTTTAGTAAAAGTAATGGAACAATCAAGAGAACGGGTTAAACGACTAATGGAAAGTATATTAAAAGTACACCCAAGAATATATAAAATCGAATCAACAGTGAGGGAAGGGAGGAGATTAGTAGTGCCAATCCCTTGAGATTGTGTCTGAGAACCATTAGCTGAAGTAACCATAGGCAAATAACCAGAAGTAGAGAGATGAGAGAACAAAGCCTTATTACCAGAAATGTGGTCGGATGCACCAAAATCAAGAACCCAAGGGCCAAGGGATGGTGACTAAGAGAGACAAGCATGGGAATTACTAGTGTGCGCAACAAAAACAGTGGAACCAGAAGACTGATACTGCTCAAACCACTTCAAAAAATCTGCATAATCAGTCGAAGAGGCTCTAGGTGGTTCAGAAGGCTCAGGAGTATATGGTTGAGTAGTCTATGCAACATTAGCAGTACGGGGAGGACGGCCATGTAAAGTCCAGCATTTATCAATGGTGTGACCCAAATGATGACAATGATCACATTTCGGACGAGGTTTGGAACCTGAGTGACCCCCACGGGAACGACCATGACTGTTGGACTGAGAGACAAGGGCAGAGGTGTCACCGGTGATAGGAGCAACAAGAGAATCAGAATTGTGCTTAGTTGGAACCCGAAGCAAGGTAGAACATGTCGCGGACAGAGTGGGAATAGTAGGAGATCCCAAAATCTGATCACGGATGGTGGAGTAATCTGCGGGTAAACCATAAAGACCCAAGAGCATGAAGAAAGTGTTCCGTTGTTCAAGTTCCTTTGCCGGGGTATCTGTCGGAGGCAACAGTTCATTGAAATTGTGGAGAGCACCATGAAGTTTGCCCAAGTAGGCGGACATAGGGCCATCAAACCTCCTCGGGGCAATAAGACTCATAAGATCATGACAAACCCCATACAGTCACTGAGTGTCATTGGTGTATAGAACCTTGGCGTACGCCTAAACTGATTCACATGTCAAATGAGCCCGAAAAATCTGCTTCAAAGAGGAGTGAATGGTGGACTTAAGGACGCTGCACAATTGAGCATCAATCTTTTCCCACTTGGGACAATCGGCCTCAAGCACAAAATCAACCTTGGTAGTGAGATGATCCTCATACCCTTGACCGGTAAGCCAAAGTTTGACGTCGGAGGCCCAGGAATCATAATTAGTGTCATCCAATTTGTCAGTGGAGAGATGGGCATTGATATAATTAGTAAAAATAGCAGGTCCCACCTTTGGAGCATCTGTAGGGCTCAAGGAAGCCATGGATCAGATTACAAATAACCAAAAAACACAACCAACAGTACCTGAAACGAACACGCGCAGGTGTACGACACGTTGGAAGGCTGCGGTTGAGGAGGTGGAAGACTGGGCCCAACAGAGGAGAGGCCGGCGAGCATGGTGGGACAAACGACGGCCGAAACAGTGGCCAGAGTCGCCATCACACGCGGCTGGGGAGAGGCGAGTGGGCGCAGATCGTAGCCCACTGAACTCGCGCATGTGGGCGCGTGGCTGGGCCGGTACTTCAGGGATCGGGCCGAGCAGAGGACAGCGCTCCGAGCGGCGGTGGCGGTGGCAGTGGCCAGAAAGGACGTCGACGGCAATGGTCAGAAAGGACGGCGGCGGTGGCGACTGCAGGGACTAAAACTGGCCAGAATGAGACACGGCATAGGAGATCCGATACCCGGAGTGATGACACCAGTGGTCGGAAAAATTTTTGGCACTGGCGGGGGACAGTGGGTCCTCCGGGTAGGCACGGTTCTAGGGTTGCCTTTCTCTAGGCTTTAGATACCATGTTGAGAGACAGAGAAAAAGAAAGACATGTACTGAACCGTGTGTTTCAACTACACAACGGAGGCTAAATATATACTCAATAAGTAATAAATAATTACACAATTTACATGATGTGGGACTAACAGTTGTACTACTACTTACACCTAATTACATATGTTTCCAACATCTATCTTGCTTTTTCCCATCATTACACTCCTTCGGGTTTCCTCTCTACGAATCTCTGCAAAGACCTCACCAAGTGAAGGTAGACTTGACCTTCCAATAATTCTGCCATGGACTTCATCAAGTTCTTCATTAAGACTAGCAAGAAACTGGAATATTTTGCCTTCTTCCACTATCTGCTGGTGGTGTTTGGCATCCTCGATCGACTTCCATTTGTATGTGTTGAAGAGATCAAGGTCTTGCCATACGCGCCTTAGAGAATGGAAATATTTTGTCACACTATCTCCACCTTGCCGAATCTCTTTAGCTTGTACGGTGAGTTCATAGATTTGGGACTTATTCCCCAGGTCAGAGTACATCTCGGCGACACTATCCCATAATTCCTTGGCTATGGGATAGCACATGTAATTGCAACTGATATCTTCTTTCATTGAGTTCACTAGCCACGTCATCACCATGGAATTTTCAGCATCCCACATTGCATACTGCAGGTCGGTGACGTTGGGCTGGAGTCGCTCACCGATTAGATATCCAAGCTTACCTCAGCCACAGATGTATATCTGGACTGACTATGACCATCGGAGGTAGTTCGCCTCATTGAGACGAATGGTGGTGATCTGGACAGAGTGGGAGTCTCCGAACAACGTCTTCTGCTCCGGTTTTGGATGGGTTGTCGTAGACGTGGTGGTTGTTCTCCGTTCACCACTCAGGGCGTACTGGGTCCGCTCCCCACTTGAGGCGTGCTGGGTGGATGACGAACTGTCAGCCATGGCACGAAATCAGAGGTAGCAGTGTTACGATAACATTGCTATGATACCAACTTGAAACTGTGGTTTTATTGATATGATATCAAAGATACAAGGTTCTCCTTTTATAGAAGGAGTACAAGGTTCTCCTTTTATAGAAGGAGTACAGGGGACAAATAGCCTACAATTAAGGAGAAAGAAATAGAAAGAATAGAAAACTACCAAAATAGGCTAAACTAGAAAGGAAACTAAATATTTACATAATTTTCTATTTACAGTATTAACAGAGCATTGACCTAGGTTTAATGCACTAAATATTCTACTGACAGTTAAAAATGAGTGTTGATCCCTATTTTGTGTACTTTTGTATCAGACTTGGTACTGACCAAATCAAAAGTGTATGGGAAGCCTCTTTTGGTCAACTCTATATATATGTATCTGTGAAAGAATGAAATAAAAAAAAATTAAAAAACTCTTGTTCTGCTGCCCATTTTCGTTTCTGCATTTTCTTCTTGTTAGATTCCAACTTAAAACTAATTGGCATTAAGTGGAGTGGTCCAACAGATATATAAACCGCACTCGGAAGATTGAGGCAGGTGATGTGGGACTCTTAACAGCCCCCCCTCCACAGATGCCTGGACGGAACAGCAGGTGGAAACAAACAAGCCTAGTGAAGTAGCCGGAAACAAGCCTAACAAAGTAGGCAGAAACAAAGATGGGATCTTGGCTCTAATACCATGTTAAATTCTAACTTAAAACCAATTGACATTAAGTGGAGTGGCCCAATAGATATATAAACCGCACCCAGAAGATTGAGGCAGGCGATGTGAGACTCTTAACACTTCTTATGCCCCTTCTCTTTAAAAACAACATGGTATCGAGAGCTTAATAGATCTTGAGGGACTGTGTGTGTGTTGAGAGAAAACCAGCAAAGCTTCTTTCCTCCAGAACCCAAAAAACCAGAAAACTTGAAAGCTTGGTTATGGCATCCAACAACAGCTCCTTGCCTCCACCTCTTGTATTTGCGGGAGAAAATTACCATGTGTGGGCTGCAAAAATAAGAACTTATCTAAGAGCTCAAAGCTTGTAGGAGGTGGTGGAAATGGAAACAATCCACCTCCTTTGCCAAACAACCCAACAATAGCTCAGATAAGAAACCACAATGAGGAAGTGGCCAAGGAAGGCAGAGCACTTGCCATCATACATGCAGCACTACATGATGATGTATTTGTTAAGATATTGAATGGCTTGGGAAAAACTCAAGGAAAATTACCAAGGTAGTGAAAAAACAAAGACGATTCAGGTTTTAAACTTGATGAGAGAATTTGAAGCAATCAGATGAAAGAAGCTGAAACAATGAACGAGTTTTCAGATAGACTTTCAAAGGTTGTGACACAAATTAGATTCCTACATCAGGAGCTTAGTGATCGATGTGTGGTGGAGAAAATCTTGGTATGTCTTCCGGAGTGGTTTGAGTAAAAAATCTCCTCTCTTGAAGATAGTAAAGATTTTTCTCAAATATCACACTTGCAGAGCTTGTGAATGCCTTGCAAGCTACTGAACAAAGCAGAGCCATGAGGCAGACACATCAGAAGGTGCATTCTTTGCTAAGAAAAAGGACAAACAACCAGCTGCAAGTTATGGAGCAGAGAAGCAACTTGGAGAAAGGAAAGAAAAATATCCACCTTACTCTTATTGCAAGAAGAGAAACCACTCTAAAAACCATTGTTGGTTCAGGCCAGGAGTCAAATGCAAGGCCTATAATCAGCTTGGTCATGCAGAGAAGGTTTGCCAAAATAGAGCAAAGCATCAAGGACAAAACCAACAGGGACTAGAAGCCCAAGTAGCTGAGCACCAGCAACAAATTGAGAAGGAGGAACATTTGTTTGTTGGCTCTTGCTACGCAGCAAACAGCAGCAAAGAATCATGGTTAATTGATAGTGACTGCATCAACCATATGACAGCCAATGTCAATTTGTTCAAAGACTTAAGGAAGACTAATTCCTCAATGGTAAAGCTTGCAAATTGAAATATCATTAAAGTTGAAGGACAAAGTTTTGTTTTGATCAAGACTACTACAAGTAATAAGATCATTCCCAATGTTCTTTATGTTCCAAACATAGATATTAATTTGTTGAGTTATGACAAATGTTGGAAAATAACTATAGTTTGATTTTTAAAGATCATACCTACAAAATCCTAGATCCTAGTGGTTCTGAATTAATGTTAGTAGCAATGAAAGGTAGAAGTTTTCAATGGGATCCTAACTATGACAAAGCCATGTCTAGTATAGTTGATGACTCAATTCAACAGCTAGCAGCTGATGCAAATAATGAAAAGATAAGTGTTGGAGTCAATTTTGCAGTCTCCAACAATGATAAAATGAACAACAATGCTGGCAATGTGAATAGTGGCAAGAAGGAGGCCTAAGACAGAATACTGGAATGAAAGATATCCCTTGTGAACTTGATCAGAAAACCAAGGCAACTTTGAAATTGAACAATGCCCACTTGAGTGGTGAAAGCCTCAATTGTGAAGAAGCCAAAAGAGCAAATGAAATTGGTACTATGATGAATCCAACTGAGTTTAATTGGAGTTGTGCTAATGTTGGTAGTGCAGCAACTTTAAGAAGAAATTTCAATTGTTTGGGAGGTTATTCAGTTCAATCCTGTGCTGAACAAAGTTCAGAGGGTTACCTGAGCAGGTGATTGAAGGTGGGAACCTCCGTGGCACGGTAGCAAAGCCAGTGGTGCGAGGGGATGAATACCTGCAAAAGGCACTCCGATGCTCAAGTTAAACCGTGCACAAGGATGGTAGTGTTTAGAATTGGATTGGATGCATACCTTTGAGACCTTGAAGGATATTTATAAGAGCGTCTTGGGTGTTAAGAATCGTAATTCAATCTGAATTGAATGTTGTTATTTAGAATTAGAATCAATGAGATTGTTATCTCTTATAACTTTCCTATTTATGTGGGATGTAATTAGTTTTCATATCTATGAAAGATTATGTGATAGATTTGCTCCTCATAAATAGGTAGATCAACTTATCAAATAGCGCGTATAAATATCTGAGATACTATTCTGGTGAGTCGGGCTGCTCCTGAACTGCTAATCCAAAAACCCGGTCCATAACAAGTCCAAAACTGTGAAGCATCAAGCCATTGGAGAACCAGGGAATTTAAGTGTAGACATCATTACCAAAGCTTTTTTCAAGGGCAAAACTTGAAGTGTTGAAATTAAATCTTGGAGTATCCAAGAAAAATCTCAAGGAGGAGTGTTAGACATTGAGATTTTTCTAGATACTTTGAGCTAAGCTAGATATTTTGCTTTAAATGGTTAGGTTAAGTGAAACTTATGTAGATGGCTGTAATGTTAGAAGATGAGTAGTTAAAAATGAGAGTTGATCCCTATTTTGTGTAATTTTGTATCAGATATTGGTACTGACCAAATCAGAAGTGTATGGGAAGCCTCTTTTGATCATGCTCTATTATATGTATGCTGTAAAAGAACGAAGAAAAAAAAAACTCTTGTTCTGCTGCCCATTTTCGTTTCTACATTTTCTTCTTATGCCCCTTCTCTTTAAAAACAACATCCTAGAAATCTGGGAAAATCCATGAAATCAAGGACAAAACCAGATCAATATTCAGACTGATATTCCTCAAGAGAACATCTCTTAGTTATCCTTCTTCACATGGCAAGCTGGCAACCCTGCAGATTGCAGAGCCTGTGCCTTCAACTTTATAGGAAACTGAGTATGTCACAGATCACCCTTTCCTTTCTCCCCCCTCCCCCCCCCCCCCCTCCCCTCCCCCTCCTTTTTAAATTATCCATCAAATGGATCAATATGAGAGAGACTATTAGAAGAACAAAACAAGAACTCAGAAATTCAATCAATTAACATAGTCCTTGTCGGCTTTGCCAGAAGAAAAACTACCTTTTCCGACTCGATCAAAGCAATCAGAAACGAGAACAAACGTTTCAAATTTAACATCCCAAACAAACTAACCATTTAACAATTTATCACATGCAATGCAACATTGCCTTTCTCAAATAGCAGCAAGGAACCATGCCCATATATAGAAACACAATGCAATAAAACCAGGCACATGACACGCAAAATGAAGACAAACCCAAGTGAAAGCATCCAAAATCATTACCAATCAGAGAAAAAAACAAAACCACGAGATGTAAACAAAGTGCAACCCAATGTTTTTTTTTTTTAAATAAAATAAACAGATACCCAATTTTGAGTTTCAAGCCTTAAGTGTGTCTGTATAACAAACAATTCAAACTAGAACATCTGGGTGCACAGTAAAACATTAAAGAATGCAAATGGAACAATAAACGATAAACATTTCGTACCACGAGCTCCTGAAGTTGCTGAAATCAGCCACGGCTATGGAGATTGAGGGAAAAAGTGTTCGTTGTTGGCAATGGGTCCTAACCATCAAGGTTGTCCTTCTCCTTCTCCTTCTGCGTTGCTTCGAAATCGCAGGATTTATTTTCGTTCCTTGTATTGTGCTCTGTTTTTGGTTATTTATTTATTTAATTTGTTTCTATCAACAATTTTTTAATTTTTATTTTTTTAGTTTTCGGAAATAAAAATATTTTGGCTTTGTCTGTCGTCTCGTCTATTAAGTGTTAACAATTAACAATACAAAAAAGCATTGCTATTTTATGCCAAATGCAACCCACGAACTATTTTATGAATTATGTGGCACAAAGTATCATTGTTTTCACCTTTTTTTGTGTCATTTTTAATGAATCTCATTCGTGATAAATAGTATTTTTATGTTATTTATTACGAATGGGATTGATAAAAACTGCATATAAATTATTTGTTTACATGTGAAATAAATTTATCAGTCGAATAAGAATTCAGTCGACGAACACGTATACATTTTGATAAGAAACAGGCGATTTGAACTAAAGGTAAAATCCAACCTTTAACAAGGGTTCCCAAATTCACTAAAGAAAGTGTTCGGTATTAAAGTGAACTTAAGAAGTCTAAGAACTTGAGGTTAAACCTGTAATCGGCTAGGAAATAAACTTGCAGAAAATAAATTGAACAAAGTAAAAGCAATATAGTAAAGGGCTAAAAAGTTAAGCAAAATAAGCAAAGTTTAAAAGTTATATTGATTGTGATCCATCTCCATTTAAATTGGTACAAGTGGTATTTATAGATAAAATCTAACCCCCACCATAGCCAACCTTACTAGCTAGAACTCCTAAAAACAAGCAACTAACTCATGGCTAGCCTACCCACATCTCTTAACCGTTTTGGCCACAACGGCTACCCCTCAACAACTCAACTCCTATTTTCTCGGCATGTTTTGTGGCATCCGTTGATAACAGCTTCAGTTCTTAGCCTTCTATTAACTTACAATCCATTATGCTTCAGCTTTTTATTGTTTCAATCCTGGCCCACTAACAGCAAGGCCCAACCCAACCTTAGTCGAGTGTTCCTCTACCTATCGGCTATATCCTCCTTCGGCTAATCACCCTCAACTAGCCGTTATATCAGCTTACTCTTTTGAATTTATTTTTTGGGTGATAACAATTGCCCCCTTACATTTTTCAGCTGATTTTGAGAAGTTGAATAAATGTAGCTATGTCTTTTCTAGCACCGTGCCCAATTCAATATCCACTTATCTTTTAATGTGAGAGATGCTCGGCCGAAAAAATCAAACGGTCAAAACATATTACCATTCCTCTGCGGAATAATTATAAATTCAACCGAAACTTATTTTAGTCGACTTACTTTTGCCATTTCTTCTTCAAAGCACCTAACAAACTACTCTTCCCATTTCTTCGATCATGTTTGACATCTCTGATTCCCAAAACAAGACCTACTCTTATGGGGATGATGATTCTTCATCATTTTCATCTGATTCGGCTTTCAACACCCAGCAACCATTGAACCTGGAACAAGATGCTGGCTTCCCCGTGCTTGTTCTGCTTTTGAATTCCTTTACCATAACCCCATGTACCTCTGACATCTACGAGGGCAAGATCTTTCTTGATCATCACTTATATCCCAAGCATTTTGAGCTTCCCATCACTGCCAACTGGTATTCCGTCAACAAGTGCCCTAATGACCTCCGGACCTGGCGTCGCCATGCTCCTCAGTATGCTGATTGGCTGAAACAGGTTTCGACTAGCCGAGGAGAAGATTGGAAAACATGGGGAATTTACAACGTCATTATGATTTCTCAACATGATATTCCCCTAAACCTTGACCTTCTGTTTAGCTTCCTAGGGTTCTGGTCTACCTCTGTGAACGGATTCATCCTTCCTTTATGCATCATGAGCTCTACCTTGTTGGATGTGGCAGCTATCATCGGCCTTCCAATAATTGTTGAAGATGTAAACTCGCTTTTTGAACTTTCCTATCTAGCATTGAAGGTAAACTTTTCTAAAAACACCTCTTCCTACTCTAATTTCTTGTCTGCCAATGCCAAAACCTCTCACCAGGTGTCTGATGGAGAACATCAAGCTTTCCTTCTTTACTGGTTTTGCAAATATTTTATTTGCTCTAGCTCGGTCGCAGTGGTCCTAGAGATATCCCACCTTATTTCTTTGGTTACTTCTGGCAAACCTCTGGCCTTAGGTACTCTTTTCCTTTCCTCTTTGTACAAGAGCCTTTTCACCATGGTTTCCAGACTCCAAAACAATGAGAAACTAGATAATGTAGCAGGGCCTCCCTGGTTTCTTCAGCTCTAGGTAACCCTTTACTTCCCAGAATTCATACCTTTATCTCATAAGAGTTTTACTTCTTCTTCCTCGACTCCAATCTCTCTAGGTCGAGTCTTGCAAACTATTCCCTTTGTCAAGCATTCAGCCTTTAACTTTGCGACTGAACTTTTTACTTCTATTCGGTATGCAAAAGAGTTTTTCCCTTTAGCCGATAGACCCTACAGCCTTCTCTGGACAAGTACCCATGTGGACTCTCCAAATCCTTAGTTGGCCAACTACATTTCTCTATGTTGGGGTAGTGTGTTATCGGCTAGAGACTTGATGTGTGGAGTAAAGCCAACCAGCCGCTACAATAAGACATCGGCCGAATTTTACTGCCCACACCTCCTGGCTCAGCAATTTGGACTTCTTCAGAACATCCCTCTGGTTTATCAATCAATGGCAATCGCTTTTGGAAGACCCACATTATCTGACAAAAATGTGGTATCTTTGACTCAGCAGAACCTGCAAAAGCTAAATGCTTTTGAGTTTAGAACTTTTAGGCAACTTCTTGGAGAATCATCAACCTTCACCAACTGGTGGCCTTCAGTGTCCAACAAGATTTTCTCTGCTTCCACTTCCAGTTACCTCTCGAAACTGATCATCGGAGGCATGGATGAACCTGCTATCAACGCTCAGCCCATATCAACCAGGAAGCCCAAATCCACAAGAGGCAGACCTATAGCCGATGCAACAGGTACTTTTAAGTCCACTTTTCTAAGCATTGACTACCTTCAGCATTTTCTAATGCCTTTCTATTTTAGGGCCTTCTCAACCAATGATCATAGATCTTGAAACACTAGAAAATACTCCCGCTTCCAAAGCTGTTCACCCTAGGCCTACTAGGCATTCAACTAGGCAAATAGGGGTTGTCATCCAGGAATCCGCATCTGTTGCTCAGTAATCGGCTCCTATTGCTCAACAATCAGCTCCCAAGAAGAAGAAACTGAGGAAGGTATATGATTTTAAACCTTGCTTTTATAAATCCCTAGTTCTAACACTTTTTCTTTTACCTTGCTCTTATAGACCTATCAACAGTCTCCCGAGACTCATCCAAAAGTTGCTTCTCTAAGACCTTCTCCCGCAAGATTCCCTTTGACAGCAGTAATCCTCTTAACTTCTTAGCCAATTAATACATTTTCACCTTTTTCCTGATTATCGACTAAGCTTTATTTTTATACTATATCAGGAACATGAGCCAACTCCTCTCACAACTCCTCCAACTCCTGTGCTGCATGCTCCAACAACCCAAGCCTCTAATGTGCTTGTTTCTGAGGAGGACTTGGCTCAATATTTTTCCTCTTCGGTTCCCAAAGCTGTTGTGGGTCTGAGTTCTCCTTCAAACTAACATCTGTCTTTCGTGGAAACCTTGCTTGATCAAGATATTCCGGATCGCACTATCAAAGCTTGCTAAATCGTCCAATACTGATGAAAACTAGAGAGCCATCTTCAATCGTATAGCCGCTCAAGTTGGTGAAGTGTTCTACAATTTCCAAGTTTTCAAAAAATTGTCATGACCATGCTGCTAAGGATCTTGCTTGGCTGCGTGAACTCCAAGGCCATAAGCTTCATTTTCAATCCTCCTTCCAACAAGCTAAAGCTGAAAAGAAAGCTAATCTCAGTGAAAAGGACAAAATGTCCAAACGCCAAGCCGAGCTAATTGCTAAGAGGGAGAGAATCAACAAGGAGATTGTCGAAACAGAGCCTAAACTGGCAGTTCTTACTCAAAAGCTAACTTTTAGTGCTAATTTCATGATGCAATTGTATCATCAATCTACTGCTCTAGATGCCGAGATGATCTCTTTACTACAACAAAAGGATGCATTTGAAGAGGATCTAAACGTTGCTGATCATGGACTTTTCCTCACCAAGGAGGCTTGGACAAATTTGAAAGAGCTCCTAGCCGAAACAAAAAGGACATTGGCACCATCTTCGGCTTATACAATAATTAATCATCCAGAAGTGGAAGCTATTCCTGCCCCTGAATCTGCAACTAATCAAGTCACCTCTTTCGCTATTAGTCCTATTGAACCATCCCCTTCGGTTGATGCTCCATCCCTCGACCCAACTCAAGCACCTAACTCTGACCAATCGGCTACTATTCTCGTCGATCCGTAAACTATTACCTTTTTCTTTTAGGTCTTAATTTGAAAAAGCTAATTGGCTGGCTTGTAGCCGATACTTTGAACTAACTCTTTTTCCTTTAATTATCCTAAATTGAGGGATAATAGTTTTTTAGATACTTCCCATTTATGCTTTTCACCATTTCTTCACCATGCATGTTAACTAGCCGATAAGCTCCATTAATCATAACTTGACTAATTATATAAGGTCCTTCCCAGTTTGGTGACCACTTTCCTAACTTTGGGTCTTTAGCCTCTAAAGGCAAAACGACTTTCCAAACTAAATCCCCTTCGACAAAACTTTTAGTTTTGACATGTTTATTATATGCCTTGGCCACTTTCTCTTTATTCTTTCGAATATTTTCTAAAGCCATTAACTTGTCCTCATCAGCCGATTCCAGCTCCATGAACATGGCTTACTGGTACTCATCCATAGTCAAGCAATGTTGTTTGGCTATTCTTAATGATTTTACATTAATTTCCAATGGTAACACAGCATCTTGACTATAAGTTAGTTGATAAGGGGTAAACCCCATCGCGGTAGACTTAGAATTTCTGTAAGCCCATAGTACTTCGGCTAGCGCTTCATGCCATCTTTTAGGTTTGTCTTCTATAGTCTTCTTAATCAAGCCGATTAGTATTTTGTTTATAGCCTCGGCTTGACCATTTGCCTGTGAATAATAAGGTGAAGACTGGATCAACTTGATCCCATATTCTTGTGCAAAAGCAACTGTCTTTTCTCCCTTGAACATTGTGCCCTGATCTGTTGTAATGGTTTCTAGAATGCCAACTGATAGATAATTTGATTTTTAATAAACCTAATAACATCAGCTTGGGTAACATTAACCATCGGCTGGGCTTCCACCCACTTGGTAAAATAATCAGTGGCAACAATAATGAATGAGTGTCTTTTGAAAGATGAAGGGTATATTTTTCCAATCAGATCCATTGCCCATCCTCGGAATGGCCAAGGCTTAACAATAGAATGCATCTCCTCGGCTGGGATCCTCTGGATTGGCCCATGCTTTTGACATTCTTCACACCTTTGGCATAAGCATGGCAATCTGCACTGATGGATGGCCAATAATATCCATACCTATGTATTAGCCAGCGCATCACAGATCCTGACCTATGTGAACCACATATCCCTCATATGCTTCCCCCATGAGTTTCATGGTCTCGGTTCTGCTAGGACATTTTAACAAAATTCCCTCTAATCCTCTCTTATGTAGTTCTTCATCCACCAAGGTATATTTTAAGGTCTTTTGCCTCATTTGGAAAGTGGAAGAAGAAGAAGGGTCTTGCAAATACTTTGTTAACTAAATTATCCAGTCATCAATTGTATCTACTTCTCCAATAAGGAACTCCTTGAGCTGATTATCTACGGGCTGAACATCTTCAAAGGTTTCCTTATAACCAGAAGCATGTTGTGCCAAATCATTTGTTTCTTTGTTATACCTTCTGGGTATATGCATTATCACTACATCGGCAAACTGTTTTAACAAACTGTTAACCGTTTCATGACATTCTACCAAATTTGGGTTAGTGCATTTATAATACCCAGCTAGCTGTTTTATAACTAACTGAGAATCTCTTATAACCTGGATTATTTGGCTTTCATAGACAATAAGATTTTTAACCCTAATATTAAAGCCTCGTATTCAACTTGGTTATTCGAACATCCTATCCTCAACTGATGCATGAACTTCCAGCTTTCTTCAACAGGCTTGTAATTGTGTTTCCAACCCCAGCGCCTTTATTAGTTCTGGATCCATCAAAAGTTAATATCCAAGGTCTCAAGTTAACACAATGGCTCACCTCAGCTAAAGGATCTATAACATCTACACAAGGATGCTAAGCCAAGAAATAAGCTAAAGCTTGGCCTTTCATCGCCTTTAGAGGCACATACTTCAATGCATATGCACTTAGCTTAATGGCCCACTTCATTAATCGTCCTTGCAAAACAGGCCTATGTAACAAGTATTTTACTATGTCAATTTTGCATACTACTTGAACCTCCCTTGGTAAGAGGTAATATTCCAGCTTCGTACAGGCATGAAAAAGAGACAAGCATAGCTTTTCTATGGGAGTATATCTAGTTTCAGGGTCATTAAGCAATTGGCTAAGATAATAGATAGATCTTTCGTTCCCATCTTCATCATCCTGTGCCAACAGGCAGTCGATTGATTCTGGGGCAGCTGATATATATAATTTCAACGGCCTCCCTAACCCTGGGGGAACTAACACTGGGGGGCTAGCTAAACATCGCTTTATTTGATCAAATGCAAGCTGTTGTTCTTCTCCCCATACCAATTCATCAGCGTCTTTTAATTTTAGTAACGGGGAGAAAGCTTTCAGCTTACCGGCTGAATTTGAAATAAACTTTCTCAGAAAGTTAATTTTACCGATCAAGCTCTGCAATTCTTTTTTATTCTGAGGGGGTCTCGCATCTAATATGGCTTTGGTTTTATTTTTATCAACTTCGATCCCATGCTTATGAACCAAAAAACCCAAAAAGTTCCCAACCGATACTCCAAAAAAGTACTTGGCAGGATTCATTTTTAAATTATGATGCCTCATCCTCTTAAGAGCTTGCTCTAAATCGGCTAAATGTTGGTTAAAATCATGGGATTTCACTATGACATCATCAATATATACTTTCATGTTTTTTCCTATTAACTCATGGAAAATAGCATTCATGGCTCTTTGGTATGTGGCGCCAGCATTTTTCAATCCAAACGACATGACTAGCCATTCGAATATCCCAATGGCGCTAGGACACCTGAAAGCTGTCTTATGGACATATTCTTTGGCTATGAAAATTTGATTATACCCAGAATACCCATATATTAATGTTAAAATGCCGTTTTTGGCTACAGAATCGACAAGCATGTCAACTATAGGCATTACATACTCATCTTTGGGAGTGGCAAGATTAAAATTTCTATAGTCAGTACAAATCCTAACCTTCCCACTTTTCTTGATTACAGGGACTATGTTCGACAGCCATTCTACATATCTGGCTGTACGAATAAAACTTGCTTTAAGTAACCGTTCCATCTCTTCTTTAATTTTGGGTATTAACTCTGGATTGAATCTTCTAGCAGCCTATTTGTGAGGCTTAAATCTTTCTTTGATCGGCAACCGATGCTCCACCAATTCTCTAGAAAGGCTTGGCATCTCATGGTAGTCCCATGCAAAGCAATCTTTGTACGTCTTTATTAAATCAGTCATCTGATTACGTTCTTCCTCGCTCAACAAGCTACTTATTTTTGTCATTCTCGATTCCTGTTCAGTCCTTAGGTTGACATCCAACAAAGGATCTTCAGCTAAAAAGGTAGGGATCTTATTGCTGATTGGGGACTCCCACCTCTCTTCAAGTTCATGCCCCCGAGGTGTATCAGCCGAACATTCTTCTTCCATTATCTCCTCCAACTCCATAGACATGGCCGTACCAATCCTATGTTCAACTTCCAAGGATGTCAGCCTGTGTCTCAGATCTTCAATTACTTGGTCTTGTTATTCATCTAAACACAATTGTAAAGGTCGTAAATCAGCCTGGATATTGACAGCAAAGCCATCGGCAGTCAGGTTGCAAGACTTCCATGATCCTTCTTCATATCCTTCAGGGATAGTAATAGGCTCCAGCCGGGGCGAATAGAATATAGCCTCAGCCATCTTGATGTCAACCGTAAATGGATTCTTATCGGCTGGCACTAACTCTACCTTATCCCCATCCCAAAACATTAGCATCTGGTGCAAAGTGGAAGGCACACACTGACTGGAATGAATCCAATCCCTTCCCAACAATATGGAGTAAGTGGACTTATAGTCTACCACAAAGAAGGCAGAGTTTAAAGTTTTGCTCCCCACAGTGATATCGGCTACCAAAATTCCTAAGGCAGCTATGGCATCCCCTATAAAATTAGTCATTTTCATATTCGTGGGAATCAAATCCTACTTAGATCTACCCAGCTTCTTCATTGTAACTGAAAGCATTATGTTTAACACTGCTCCTCCATCCACCAAGACTTGACTAATAGTCTTACCATTAACCTGAGCTCTGATGTATAAGGGCTTCAGATGCTTGGTCATCTCTCTCGCTAGTTTAGGGAATTCCATTTTGGGTTCTTTTGAAATGGAAGCTAACACAGCCCATTCAACTTCCTCAGCAACCACATCACTTTCCAATTTCTCGGGTTGCTTCTGCCGAGCCAAGAACTCACTAGGAATTAACCCCACCATGTTAATTTCATCCGAAGGGTGATCTCCGTCTTCCCCTAGTATGGAATTCAACACAGAATCTTCTAATAAAAGATCTGATCCGAGTTCCTCTTCCATTTCCTCGACTGTTAGAAGAAATTGTTCTTCTACTGTTATGATTGGTTCCTCTTCCAATTCAGCTGTCTCCAACTCATTAATCATCTCCTGGAAATCCTGTTATTCCTTTCCAAGACAATCTTGGCTTCCTGACTACACTGGTTCCTGCTTTCTCTTTTCAGTAGTTGTTTCTTCCTTTGGTTGCCCAAAAGCAGCCTCTAGAATCTCAACCACCCTAGAAGATTTAATCTCAGCACGGTCAGTTCTTTTTGCCTCAGCTAACATGGTCAATGTTTGTTTCATTTGTTGTACTGATTTATTCCTCTGGGCTCTTCTTTTTTGAGTTCTAGTCATCACCCCTGGTTCCTTTACCACAAGATCTTTCCCTTTTGCATATTTGTTAATGAACCAGTGTCCTTTTTCCACCTCGGCTGGTGGTTTAACTATACGTTGGGGCCTAATAACTTCCTTATTCTTTACAACAATCTTTAATGTAGTCATGCCCTTTTCCACATCGAAACGAGCTACTTTTTTACCCTTGTCTGGTATAGGAGTCTCGGCCATCATAGGTAGCCTTGCATCAGCTAAAGTATCATTATACTTACTGGCTACATTTCTTCCTACATTTCTTCCTAGAACCTTCTTTGTTGCTTCCCCAGACTTGATTGCAGGCTTTCTTGTCCCTTCAAAATCCTTTCTCACGCTTGAAAAATCCAATCTACCAAAGACCCCGAGCTTAACCTCATCTATTCTGTCCCTGGGGACCAGAATGGTCTTCCCATTCGGGCCTCTGTATGCATCACAGTCTGCCGAATGCTGTTTGACTTTAGCCTACCTTCTCGGCTGATTCCTCTCCAACCTGCCGAACATTGTGGGCCTATTATATTCAGTTGGTGCATCTTTCTTGACACATTCATTATTTACCTGGGGTCTTTTTAGTCTATCAAACATAGATGGTTTCTGATTTATTATTTTGGACTGATCAGACACAGCCAGAGCTCTCCCAGCCCCATTTGGCTCATCATACACTCCCCTTTGTCTCCACTGGCGACGTATCAGCTGTTTCCATCTTTTAGATGGTGAGCCAGATACTGTCTCCCCAGAGAAGGAAACCATATTAACCCCAGCTAAAGGTAATGGATCTGTAATGAGAATCATCTCTTTTTCGGCTAGTTTAAACCTTCTTTCTTTCATGGCTTTTTGTATAGCCTTTCTGAACACTATATAGTTGATGGTAGCATGAGTGTAAGAATTATGCCACTTACAATATTTCTTTCCCTTCAACTCCTCGATTGGGGGAATTTGGTGTCCTTCATTCAGTCTAATCTGTTGATCCTTCAGGAGATAATCAAATATTTGATTTGCCTTGGAAATGTCAAATGGATAGTCAACCCTACTCTCTGGAGTTTGTACCTCCTTCCTTTGGGGGGTCTTAAAGCTGGGCATGAATATGGTTTTCCTCTCACTATCTCTGCAGCCATGATATCTGCCAATTGCTCGGCTGAATCATTTGACAGATAGTCTGGATCTTCAATATCAATTACACTAATTAGATAAGACCCCCTGTTCTTGCTAGACCTCATTCTTTCTTTTTCTAGGATGTACTGTTCAATTCTGGAAGCCCTGGAAGCCAACTGACTCAGGTCAATGCAATTTTGCCCTACTAACTTCTCTCTGAGCTGAGGGTGCATGTTACTAACAGCCATAGAAGAATATTCAGCCTCAGGCAGCTGCACGACATACTTGCTTCTTAATTTCCTAAATCTCTCCAAGAAATCAGCTACTGGTTCATCCACCAATTGCCTCAAATTCATCATGTTAGCCACAGTCACATTTGGTTGAGGCATATAGAATCTATCATGAAAGCAACACTCCATGACAATCTAGTTTTGTATGGAGTTAAGGGCTAAGGAAGAATACCAAGTAAAAGTCGCCCTAGTCAAAGACAAAGGGAACAGCTGGAGCTTATAGAACTCATTCTGGTTTGCCTCCCTGCATTGGGCAGTGAACCTGTCGATGTGTTCCATAGTGGATTTACCATCCTCCCCTGAGAAAGTGGTAAAGTCAGGAGTCTTAAACCCTCTAGGTAAAGGCATCATCCTATCTACCCACTCAGGATAGGGCTTTTTATACACAGGCCTATCCAGTAATCTCAGTTGGATTTCAAAATGCCTCCTCATGGTCTCGGCTATCATTTCTGGGTCTATTAGTTGAGGAGCTCTGTCACCCGAATAATTTGGTGCTGGTGGCTGAACAGGCCTCACTGGCCTAACAGGAGCACCCCCTAGTTGATGGGGCACCTGATATTGCTGATCCTGGATAGGAATTGCCCCCTGGTTATAGCCTGGATGTGGAGGATTATTCGCCCATGGCTAAGCAATCGGCTGAATTGGGGCCACCTGAGGTACATTAACCCACGATTGATCGATTTTCACTGGAACAGATTGCCCATAAGGAAACCCCTCAAGGGTACCTATTGGAGTAGGAGGGATGTTGGACCAGGGTAACTCTCCCACATAATCAGGAATATACCTGGGAGGACCCGGAGCAGCAGAGAAAATGGTGCCACCAGTTGCGGCCACCTGTGCACTAGCACCTATCACAGAAGTGTTAGGCGGCAGATACGGCAAGCCAACTATTCCTGTTACCTGGGGGGTCTCCTGGGTACTTGTACTTGCCTGATCTGTTGATTATTCCTATATTTTAGTTGCCTTATAATTGATTCATTGAACTCCATTTGTGCTTAATTGTCATCATTTAGCTTAGTTTCTGATATCAAACCCTAATTAGAGCATTATTGTGAAACTTTGCTTAAATGTGTTCATTTGCACTTATAATTGAATTATGCTTTTTAGTCACTGGGCTTCTTAAGGTTCAATTAGGTTTAATTAAGTTGGTATTGACACATTTTATGATATTAAGCCTAATTGGATCATTGAGGGAATTATTGCATGACTTAGCCCTAATTTATCTCTTTGACAATGTTCAGTAAACTAGTTATAATTTGAGTTTCAAATATCTGATTGATTTGATTTTGGTCTTGTGGGAAAGCTAAGACAATTATCTACAACTTTCATGAAGACCTCAAAGGCCCAATCACACGTTTGAATAACTCAAATTGGAGTTGAAGCAAGAACTAGGGTGCTAATCCTGACAGCTTGACCTTTGTGTACTGTTCATGACATATCTCGAGCTACAAGTTGTCAAATGAGCTAAAATTTCTATGGTTGATAGTTAAGATCCACATCTACAACTTTCATGTTGAACACTTTTCCATATTCGGAGGTCTAATGGGTCATATTGAGCTTGGAAGTTAGATTACACGGCCTACCCGTGGTTTCTACCACGGCCATGGTTCGAGGGAGTCAGCATTAACAAATTTACTTCCAAAATAAACCACGGCCAGGCCGTGGTGGCCACCACGGCCGTGGTTGAGAGTCAGCATTCACAAATTTACTTCTAGAATCAACCACGGCCTGGCCGTGGTGGCCACCACGGCCGTGGTTCGCAGCGCAGACAGCAATTATTTAAACTTCTACGCGAAGTTTATGCGGGAAGCCTATATATTGACACCCTTGGCACGTTTTGAGAGAGTTCTGACCTAGGAGAGCAGCTACAACTCCTTGGAGAAGGAGAGGGGAGTATTGGATCAAAGATTGGAGTCTCGGGTTCGAGCAATCGGAGATCCATCATCCTCAATCCTCAGAAATTCGTTTGCTTTAGTTTTTCTTCTGCACTTTGTTTCTTATGTTGTTCTTTCTCAGTTTTTCTTGTGATTTCCTTCTAGCTATGTGTAACTAAACCTCCCTTGGTTAAGGGGGTGATGAAACCACTAGTATTGATGTTGTGAATCTTGCATATTTGATTATTTCAACACAGTTATGTCTTTATTCATATATTTCTGAATCTATTATTGGTATGAAGGTTTTTGTACTTGTTCCCACTTTCAAAGTGGTAGATCTGGGTTTATTATGCGCGGTTGCAGTAGTAGATCTAGAGAAATATATGATATTCATGTGGGTATAATTATCTTTGTGCTCTTTGCTAGTTATAAAAGTGGTAGATCTGGGTTTATTATGCGCGGTTGCGGTAATAGATCTAGAGAAATATATGTTCTAAGTAATTTAATCCTGGTGTGTGATTAGATCTTAGTGTGATTGGTTTTCTAAATCTTAATGCAATTGTTGGATAGTTGTAAGAGCGGTTGCTTTATGACTAATCAGTGATTAGGAGTTGATTTGAGCGGTTGCTAAATTTGCCAACACGTAAGGAAAACAGAGATTTACTCTCACAATTGCATAGAAACATAATTGAGCATGTTGGAATAAAAGGATATGTGGATTTACATCATCATATAAATCTAGTGGTGGATTCAATCTCTTAACCAATTTTCTTATATTGTTGATTTTAGTTCATTTATTGTTATTGCCTTTGAAACTATTCATTGTTCATCAAAACCCCAAAACCCCCTATTTACTGTTTATTGTCAATCAGAGTCTAAATTGGGAATTACTTGATAGTGTTAATTGAATTGGTTCTCTGTGGATCGACCCTTACTAACTACAACTAGTTGTAAGATTTTTTATTTTCTGGTGGGCCTGACAACTGATTTTTATCTGAATTTTAATCACTATATCCTCACGCATCAGAATTTTGGTGCCGTTGCCGGGGACCCAATTTTTCAATGACACTGTTAATTTATTTCCTCTTTTTACTCTATTTTTGTTTTTATTTTTTTTAATTTTTGATTCTTTCTTTCTGAGTATCTTGTAGGTGTTGATGTCCATTAATCATGGATGCTTGTGGGATTTGCTTATGACCTGGACATATCACTGATTTGTGTCCCACTTTCCTAGTGGACACAAATGAGGAGGTAGAGGCAGTATGGGGATATTCTGAACCTTCTGACAACTATAACCTTTACTCCAATACATATTATCCAGAGTGGTGGGACTATCCTAACTTGAGTTATGGACAGCAGCCTCAGAATCAACCTCTAGCGTATGAATTTCCAGAATTTCAGCATAGGCAAACACATTTCCTTCTAGGACAGCAGCAAGTTCAAAATCCTTGGCAACCTGAACCTTCATTGGAGGAACTAATAAGACAATTTGTCATTAATACTATACAGTTCCAACAAGAAACAAGGGCCAATATACAGAGTTTTCAATAAGAAACAAGGGCCGCAATCAATAACATGCAAAACTCTTTGGAGCAGTTAGCCATAGAACTCAGTAATATGCAGAGCCTAAATTCTGAAGGACTTCCCTCACAACCGGAAGAGGATGTGAAGGAAGATCCTAGTGCTGTCACATTGCAAAGTGGGAAGACGTTGGATGAACCTACCTCTCCTCCACATACCACTACAGAGAAAGACCAAGAGCCTAAACAGGTAAATGACGAAGGGAAAAACTCTGAAGCCCCCAAGGTAAGTAATCTTGAACCCCTTCTTAATGTAGTGGAGGAGCAACATGATGAGTTGTGTGATGAATTTCCTGATTTTATTGGTTTCAATAATTATATTCATTGTCACTCATGTACTGATATCATATGTGCTAGTCGTGCTGAGATTTCTGCAGAGTTAAAAGTTGATGATTCTATTTACAAAGCAGAATCTAAGACTCAAAGGGAGGTGAAATTACAGGCCATGGAAGAATTTTTAGAAAAGGAAGAAAAGCATCCGATGATGGTCACTACTGAAGTGGACTTTGTTTTTGGGCCATCATTCAGTAAAAACAATGCACATGAAGCTGATAAAGTACACACATTACTTTTTAGTGGTAAAGCCAAGGAAAATAAGGGCCAATGGGACCCTGGTGGAAGCCCTTATGCTGCAAGCTTAATTTGTTCATCACACTTCAACTAATGGGATCCTGGTGAAAGCTCTCATATTGTTTCAATTATAGCTTGGTCATCACACTTCAATCAATGGGATCCTGGTGAAAGCTCTCATATTGTTTCAATTATAGCTTGGTCATCACACTTCAATCAATGGGATCCTGGTGAAAGCTCTCATATTATTTCAACTACAGCTTGGTCATCACACTTCAACCAATGGGACCCCGGTGAAAGCTATCATGTTGTCTTAACTATAGCTTGGTCATCATGTTTCAACCAATGGGATCCTGGTGGAGTCTTTTCACCTACCTCACTTGATAAGGCCAATAAACACCATCTCAAGTCTTTCTATGAGCTTCCGGAAAGTGTGGAAGTGAAAGTATTGACCTTTTACCATCCACATTATAAAGATCAATGAGGGTGTCACAACGTCGGGCTGAGGACAATAAATTAAACGCTTAATGGGAGGCAACCCATTATCAAGAAAATCATATTTGCTTTCTTTAACCCTTTTATTTTATGTTTTTATCTGTTTGTTGATTGTGAGCATGCGAATCTTTGGAAAACCTTGTGTTTTGGTTTGATTAAATGTGTGTTGGAATGCATGGATTGTTTGTTTGATATTTGTGTGGATTAAGTACAGTGGAAACCAAGCGAAACTATAGGAATTAGTTCGTTTGTAAATTGTTGTTTTGTTCTTCTGAATGCTGAACTATGTTCTTTGGGAATGATTTCATTCAATTGAGAAGTTAAATTGCATTTCATAATGAATGGACTGAGTAAAGAGTCGATCTCTTGAGACGCATTCTTATGAATTGGTGCCTCATGAACTTCGTAGATTTTTGACATTCCCTCAAGAATGATGAGTAAATGTACCCCCTTAGTTTCCATTGTATTTTTATTCTCTTGTATTGTGTACATTTGGGATTTGATTTGCACTATTGATTTACTGGTTTCAGTCATAGTTGTTTTGTTTTTGCTTTCAGTTGTGATATAAATTGTTTTGCTTATTTTCTTTTTCTCGGATGTGTGTAGCATTTCTTTTATTTTTCTTTTACGGATGTGTGTAGCATTCTCTTTGTTGTTATTTTCCCTTTTCTGGATGTGTGTAGCATTGAGGACAATGCTTGTTTTAAGTGTGGGGGTGTGGATACTTTGATGCTCTATTGTGAATACTGTTGATTTCTGAATTGTTTTCCTGGGATTTGAATGACTGATTGAACTTTCTTGGGGTGATTGTATTTGATCTTGATGGTGTAGTTCTTCTTATGATACTTCTCCATTAGGCTTTTAAAGTTTCCGATAAGCTTTCAAGTGATGTGATTAGTGAGCAATTGACCCGAAAAAAAAAACTTTGAGCATGATTGAATGAACTTTCTGGTTAGTGATCTTGTCGGGTGAAATTCTAAAAAATTAAAGGGTTTAATTGAAAATGATGAATTGAAACCTAGTGAGTTTTGGGCTTTGTTGTAAATGGCTAACTTTAGGCTATTTTGGATCCTTGATTGTGTGATTTCACTCATGATTATTATGCTTTTCAGAACTTATCTTGGTTCTCTTTTAAGCTGCTAATGACCACTGCATGCATTTGAAATGATAAAGGCAATTTTCTTTTAAATAACTACTAGCCAAATAGTCATCCTTGCATTTTATTCATTGATTAACCCCTTTGAGCCTAATTGACTTCATTTCCTTCTATCTAAGCTCAATTTAAACCTAAAAGTGAAAAACTATTTTACTACCCTACCTTAGGGAGTAGAAGAGCTTTATGATTATGATGGAAATTGGTTCTTGAATAAGTGTGGGGGTATTTGAATTAATGATGTATTTGCCTAGCTATGTTTGTATATAAAAGTCTCATGCTGGTGTAATACCATTGTGAATAGGATGTAAGGTGTGTATATATATATACAATTAAAGTTAAAAAAAAGATAAAAAAAAAAGAAAAGTCAGAAAAAGGAAAAGGTACAGAATAGGAATTTGAATTTGAAGATTATTGAGAAATTCTGTGTAATGATTGAATATCTTTCCATTTTGCTCTTCTAGTTCCTATGGTCTAGCTTTGTTTATCTTTGATGTATCCTACCTTAACCCTGACCCCATTGCAACCTGAATAAAGTCCTTTTGATCTCTGTTTGGATGTGGTCTGAGTAGTGGAAAAGTAGAGGCTTGACAAGCCTATGGTAAAGCATATTCTCATGAGTTGGTTGAGTGAAAACACAAGCCTAAAACACTTGAGTGAGAGAGCATTTCAGTGAGGATTTATCATGTTGATTGAACCCTAAAATTTGATTGATTTTGCTTGTCAACTTGGATTGCTAAGAAAGGGAAATTTTGAATTGTTTAAATGCTGTGAAAACTAAATGCACAAAGGTCTTTGCTCATTATTCTGCATTTGTTTGACTTGTTGTGAAACTGTGTTGAACTGTATATTTTTGCCCAGGAGTACAAAAGGCTAAGTGTGAGGGTAATTGATCTGTTGATTATTCCTATATTTTAGTTGCCTTATAATTGATTCATTGAACTCCATTTGTGCTTAATTGTCATCATTTAGCTTAGTTTCTGATATCAAACCCTAATTGGAGCATTACTGTGAAACTTTGCTTAAATGTATTCATTTGTACTCATAATTGAATTATGCTTTTCAGTCACTGGGCTTCTTAAGGTTCAATTAGGTTTAATTAAGTTGGTATTGACACATTTTATGATATTAAGCCTAATTGGATCATTGAGGGAATTATTGCATGACTTAGCCCTAATTTATCTCTTTGACAATGTTCAGTAAACTAGTTATAATTTGAGTTTTAAATATCTGATTGATGTGATTTTAGTCTTGTAGGAAAGTTAAGACAATTATATACAACTTTCATGAAGACCTCAAAGGCCCAATCACACGTTTGGATAACTCAAATTGGAGTTGAAGCAAGAACTAGGGTGCTGATCCTGACAGCTTGACCTTTGTGTACTGTTCATGACATATCTCGAGCTACAAGTTGTCAAATAAGCTGAAATTTCTACGGTTGATAGTTAAGATCCACATCTACAACTTTCATGTTGAACACTTTTCTAAATTCGGAGGTCTAATGGGTCATATTGAGCTTGGAAGTTAGATTACACGGCCTACCCGTGGTTTCTACCACGGCCATGGTTCGAGGGAGTCAGCATTAATAAATTTACTTCCAGAATCAACCACGGCCAGGCCGTGGTAGCCACCACGGCCGTGGTTGAGAGTCAGCATTCACAAATTTACTTCCAGAATCAACCACGGCCTGGCCGTGGTGGCCACCACGGCCGTGGTTCGCAGCGCAGACAGCAATTATTTAAACTTCTACGCGAAGTTTATGCGGGAAGCCTATATATTGACACCCTTGGCACGTTTTTGAAAGAGTTCTGACCTAGGAGAGCAGCTACAACTCCTTGGAGAAGGAGAGGGGAGTATTGGATCAAAGATTGGAGTCTCGGGTTCGAGCAATCGGAGATCCATCATCCTCAATCCTCAGAAACTCGTTTGCTTTAGTTTTTCTTCTGCACTTTGTTTCTTATGTTGTTCTTTCTCAGTTTTTCTTGTGATTTCCTTCTAGCTATGTGTAACTAAACCTCCCTTGGTTAAGGGGGTGATGAAACCACTAGTATTGATGTTGTGAATCTTGCATATTTGATTATTTCAACACAGTTATGTCTTTATTCATATATTTCTGAATCTATTGTTGGTATGAAAATTTTTGTACTTATTCCCACTTTCAAAGTGGTAGATCTGGGTTTATTATGCGCGGTTGCGGTAGTAGATCTAGAGGAATATATGATGTTCATGTGGGTATAATTATCTTTGTGCTATTTGCCAGTTATAAAAGTGGTAGATCTGGGTTTATTATGCGTGGTTGCGGTAATAGATCTAGAGAAATATATGTTCTAAGTAATTTAATCCCGGTGTGTGATTAGATCTTAGTGTGATTGGTTTTCTAAATCTTAATGCAATTGTTGGATAGTTGTAAGAGCGGTTGCTTTATGACTAATCAGTGATTAGGAGTTAATTTGAGCGGTTGCTAAATTTGCCAACACGTAAGGAAAACAGAGATTTACTCTCACAATTGCATAAAAACATAATTGAGCATGTTGGAATAAAAAGATATGTGGATTTACATCATCATATAAATCTAGTGGTGGATTCAATCTCTTAACCAATTTTCTTATATTGTTGATTTCAGTTCATTTATTGTTATTGCCTTTGAAACTGTTCATTGTTCATCAAAACTCCAAAACCCCCTATTTACTATTTATTGTCAATCAGAGTTTAAATTGGGAATTACTTGATAGTGTTAATTGAATTGGTTCTCTGTGGATCGACTCTTACTAACTACAACTAGTTGTAAGGTTTTTTATTTTCTGGTGGGCCTGACAACTGATTTTTATCTGAATTTTAATCACTATATCCTCACGCAGCATTGCCCATATTGCAAGCTCGACTAGATACCACTGTCAGGGTAAGGAGGCTGGAACATGGGGACTACTTGCGGTATGCCCAGACTCGGTTGGACCATAGATTGTGGTCTTGCCTGACTCTGTCTGCCAGTAGAAGGTCCCGCGATAGCCGAGTGGTCCGAAACCTCACATGCATTGGATTGTTTTTGCTCAGCCTCTCTAGCAAAATGTATCTCATTATGCACCATGGGTTTTGCGATCTCCGAAAGTTGCCTTGACATATGATACATTAAGTCATTCATCCCTTGATCAATTTGGTCCCGAATAAATGAAGTGGTCATTATTATCGGCTGAGGCTGATCAGAGAGCTCTACTGCTGGTGTAGCAGTTGTGGTAGGAGGTATGGGAGTACCCACTGGCTGGGGTGAAGCGAGCATTCCCAGAGTAGGCTAGGCGCTCCCCTCTGAAGTCTTTCTGCCCCCATTCTTCTTACTAGGTTGACTTGTATCCATACTGCTAAGGTTTCTGTCGGACCTTAGGTGCATACGCTAATAGTGATTTGAACCGGGAGATGGAAACTTCTCAATTTGCTCACCTTAGAGTGTCCCACCGGGCATGCCAAATTTGTTTATGTGTGAAATAAATTTATCAGCCGAATAAGAATTCAGCCGACGAACACGTATGAATTTTGATAAGAAATAGGCGATTTGAACTAAAGGCAAAATCTAACCTTTAGCAAGGGTTCCCAAACTCACTAAAGAAAGCATTTGGTATTAAGGTGAACTTAAGAAGTCTAAGACCTTGAGGTTAAAGCTGTAATCAGCTAGGAAATAAGCTTGCGAAAAATAAATTGCACAAAGTAAAAGCAATATAGTAAAGGGCTGAAAAGTTAAGCAAAATAAGCAAAGCTTAAAAGTTGTATTAATTGTGATCCGTCTCCATTTAAATTGGTACAAGTGGTATTTATAGATAAAATCTAACCCCCACCATAGCCAACCTTATTGTCTAGAACTCCTAAAAATAAGCAACTAACCCACGGCTAGCCTACCCATATATCTTAACCGTTTTGGCCACAACGGCTACCCCTCAACAGCTCAACTCCTATTTTCTCGATATGTTTTGTGGTATCCGTTGATAACAGCTTCAGTTCTTAACCTTCCATCAACTTACAATCCATTATGCTTCAGCTTTTTATTGTTTCAATCCTAGCCCACTAACAGCAAGGCCCAACCCAACCTTAGCTGAGTGTTCCTCTACCTATCGACTATATCCTCCTTCGACTAATCACCCTCAGCTAGCCGTTATATCAGCTTACTCTTTTGAATTTATTTTTTGGGTGATAACATTATTACAGCACCATTATTTCAAATATCATTTTAACTGCTTTTTTTGTTCTTTTTATAAAAAAAACCAAAATATGCTTTTATACCAGGAATTTGTAAAATGATTCGTGAGTTATATTTCGCAGAAAATAGCGATACTCTTAACAATACGCTCCTAACAACGATGGACCAATGATGGTTAGCGCATGCCACCTTTCCAAAACAAAACTTTTTTTTCTTTGTCGTAGTTTAATTAATCGTCATCCACCTTAATTTCTTGTTTCAACTAATTTTTTAAAATTTTAGATTGATTTTGCACTTATTTTAGCCTATTTATTTTTTATTTATTTTAACCCCTAAATTTATTAATTATATGTAATGTTGTTCTTATGATGATTTTTATTCTAAGTTATTTGGTTAAATTATTAAATGATAGTTAAATAAAATAATTTAACTAAAAAATTATTATAGAATAATGAGATATCAAACTTATTAAATGATATGGTAACACATTATTAGATGACGGTATAAAATTTTTTTACATTGACATTATATTAAAATTAAATTATTTTATTTCATATAATTGACAAATTGATAGAATAAAATAAATAACTTTTAAAAGATTAAAATTAAAATAAATACTTAATGACTAATTAGCTTCTTCTTTTTTTGCATGGTAATTACATGAAGTTTTCTTGCATGATAACTACTTTTCAAAACTTCAGGCATCTAAATTTAAAATATATTTTTTGGTGTTATCTCACTTAAAAGAGCTAGTCAGTTACAAATTAAAATTATAAGTGCGTATAATCTATCTTAAAATTTAAATCTCTTCAAATTAAGAATAAAATGTTTCGATCTTTCTCCCACAAAATTTATTTAATGATGAAATACAAATCTTTTTCTTTAATATTGTTTACCAAAATATTTCGAAAATAGCTAATTAGACTATGGTAAACCCTTTGTCCAATGGACAAAGTTTGATTCTCGATCTCAATTCGGGGAAGAGAATCGCTTCTTCTTGAGATTCTAGTCCAAGTTTGTATCTTAAAGGAATGATGTTAATGATTTTGAATTTAAGACAATTATGCAGATTTAAAATCGAAAGTTTTATGCATATGTTTAACTTAAATGAAAAATAAGTTTGATAACCAGAAAGGCTTTGTTTTTGAGAAAAATGAAGTTAATGCAAATGAAATAAAAATAAATTAAACGTAAATGACTAAAATAAAAGTGCATTTGAAATAAATATGACGAGTAATGTAAAAGACTTAAAGTTAACAATATAAAGTAAAGCAATTTAAAGTAAATGCAATGAAAAGTAAACGTATAAGTATATAAATTGCAAGAAAGTAAAGTTGCAGAAAAATAATAAAAGCAAATAAATAAAAGTAATAAAACAACTCAAATGACCTTTAAAAGACTTACTTGATAAGGAGTATAAGAGAATTTGCAAAGAAAGCAAAGATTGGAAATGTAAAATGAACTTTGTATTTAAAATTGCATTGAAACTGAAAATGGTACATGAATGAAAGTGGATGGAAACATATTGAACTAGATTTGCGTGTTGTTTGTTCGAAATATCAATGGACGTGAGAGCATGAGTTTACAAGTGTTTGTGAGTTATGAATTTCCAACCCCTAAATGTTTCCATCCTCTTGGTATTTATAGACTTCTTAAGTAACTACCATTTTCTCAAGATCTTGACATGTGTCTGAAACAAAGATAACTACTAAATGATTAGTAATCTTTGTTTAATAACCACCAAATCATTGTCAACAATCCTCATACTACAAGTAACTGCTTAATCTCAACCATCAATCCTTGTGTTGTCTTGATCTAACATCTGCAACCACTGTTAACTTCTAATTTAAATTAAAAAATCTCCTTTTTTGAATTCAAACTTGAATCTTCAATCACTTTCTAGTTTTCCATCTAATTGAGATCTTCTATTCTTCTTCAAGAATTTGTTAAGTGTAGCTACTTTTCAAATCTCGATTTCGATATTGAATCAAAACCTCAATACCTAACATGAAGCCAAAATGACCTCGATTTCATATTAAGATTTATTTTGTCAATTTCGAGTTACCATTACAACAACAACTGCTGAAGTTTTCGATCTCCAGGATCCACTTGAAATTCTTAATTATGAAATCAAAAGTAACATCTTCATTATCAAATCGAAACTAACACTAATTTTATAATCTAACATCTTTCGATGACAAATCAAAACAATTTCTCTTGTCAACTCCCAAATCGAACAACGTCATCTTGATGACTTTGTTACCCTTGATTCTAATCAAATTTGTGGAGTCACAAAGTAACCTTTCGATACTTACTCGAAATTAATAAATCAAAAAGGTGTTATTTTTCACCAACAAATGCCCCCCAATATTTATTCTCGAAGTTTTAAGAGATAAATATTTTATTATTTCTGAGCATTTCCTTTCGATTACAACTGACTTCACATTTCAAATCATTCTGTCAGTTGATCCATGGAAATGAAAAGTCGGATGGCAAAATATGTAATTTTGCCTCAAATCTCCACTAAGCTTTTTAGTTACCACGTGGCCACTCCCCCACTATCCAACTACCTCTAAGGGATTTGAATCCCCTTCTAGCCCAACTCACCCCTGGGCCAGAAGTAACTTCAACCTTGAGTTCTCACTTCAAAGGAATGTTCGATGCCGAGTTTCAAGCTAAAAAAGAATCCAGCACTAAGGCTCAAGATATCCCGATCGAAACTAATGTTGAGGTTTGACATTTAATAAATTTATTCAATCTTTTACTTGTCTCGAATTATTCTAACCTTATCTCTACATTCCTCAGGAAAACATAGTTTTCGAAGCTGGACCCAATTCCAAGGTCCTGTTCATCGAGATAGGCGTTTAGATTTACTTTTTAAACTCAAATCATTAAACATGGACTATAATTTTCATAAGCAAACCTTTATTGCTAATTTTCTTTGATATAAGAAAAAATCAATCCTACACATGAAAACATTCCTGTTGAGACCAAAATCCCAGTTTCGATTGAAACCATTCGGCTTTATGAGGCCTGCACCTTCTACTTCTGCCAAAATTCCATCAATTCAAATTGAAATCTCTTTCGAGGAAAAAGTAGAAACCATATGCATTGATGATGATGACGATGGGGATGATATCCAGAAACGTCTAGAAGATATTGTATCTAAATGATCTTTATCCTCGAAGTCTCATTATTTGACAGCCTTCTCAAAAGTGGAGGTCCAAAGTATTTCTGCCCCCTAGCTATTAAAAGAACTAGTTGATCTTTCAAGCTTTGGGCTAGACCAAGTTATGGTTACTGAAGAGAAAAAACAAAAAATGCTAGGCTTACTTAACCAACTAAATCAAAACAAGCACCTTCTGGATTCAAATGCCCAATCAATAGTCCAGAAGTTAATCGACCTTACAAAGGACTTACCAACCAAGCTTCTCAGCATTAATCAAGTCATCAACAACAACCAGCAATTGCTCGAATAAGAGAATCAATTGATGGTAAATGTTGTTAATGAAAAACAGGAAACACTCGAAACTCACTTTTGTTCTTTCATCGATTCAGCAAAATATTAATCAAAACGAAGAATGAATTACTGAGCTTAAACAAGAACTGTGGCTGCTTGAAGAACAACAAGGTGAACTTCGAGCCCTGGCTGGGGATTGTGCAAGTCGAGAACAAGCTCTTAATGAGACCTACGAATGGTGGACTAATGAAGGTAATCAAGTGAAGCAAGTTATCCAGAACTTAACTTCATCCTTTGAAATAGCTTTCAAGGAAAAGAATAGAATTGTAGATGCTTGGGCCTCTTTGTTTTCAAAGCTTCAATAAATATTTGTATATTTTGTAATGACAATTCAAATTTCGATTACTTTTGAATCGAAACTATGATTTTTTTTAATAAAATTTTGATTTCGTGAATGGTTGGTCTGTATGTCTTTAAGTATTTACCATTTATCGAAGTGATCATTTTGTTTGAATTAACATTAGTAATCGAATAAGCATTACCAGAATAAACTTTTTTGATTTGATATGCCCCCTCCCAATTTGGGGACCATTTCCCAAATGACTTCGATTTTTTCTTCATAGGTAAAATAACCTTCCAGACAAAATCTCCAATAACAAACTCTTTTATCTTGACTCGAAGATCATAGAATTTTGCAATTCTTTCTTTTTGTTGAATCAAATTTTCAAGAGCAATTAATCTTTTCTCATCTAATTGATTTAGTTTATCAAACATCAAATCCTAATAATCTTGAGTAGGAATTTCATCTTGACGTTGTAACCTAACTGACCAAAGATTAATTTCGATTGGTAAGACAGCATCATGACCATAAACTAAATGATATGGCGTTGTACCAATAGATTCCTTAGGAGAATTTCGATAAGCCCATAAAACTTGGCTCAAAGTCTTATGCCAACTCCTTGGCTTCTGACTAATATGTTTCTTAATTAAACCAATTAAAATCTTATTAGCCTGAGCGTAATAAGGAGTCGAAGTAAGTAATTTGATATTCCTTGACTTAACAAACTCAGTAATATAACATCCAGTAAACATAGTGGTTTGGTCAGTAGTTAAAGTTCGAGGGATACCAAATCTATAAATAATGTTTTCTTCAACAAAATTAATAATATCTTACTGAGTAACATCCTTCAAAGGAATTGCCTTGACCCATTTCATAAAATAGTCGATGGCAACTAATATATATTTGTGCCCTTTAGAAGATGGTAGATGAATCTGGCCTATCATATCGAGGGTCTATCCTCGAAATGGCCAAGGTTTTATAATCAAATGTAACTCATTCGCGGGAACATGCTGCATGTTTCCATGCTTTTGACATTCCTCACAAGACTTAGTATATAAATGATAATATTTAGCCATTGTAGGCCAATAGACTCTCTACCTGCGCAATACCCATTTTATCTTTTCACCAGCTTGATGAGCACCACAAATACCTTCGTGTACTTCTGCTAAAGCTGTATATACTTCTTTTTCATTTAGACACGTCAATAAATTTCCATCTACTGACTTTTTATAAAGTGAATCTCCCATTATAACATAATGTAAAGATTTGTATTTTAATTTCCTTTTGACTACTATGTTGGGGTTTTGTAAATAATTAATGACTGATTTTCTCCAATCAGAATCATCCATATCCTCAATTAGGCATACTTCTAAATTCTCGAATGGATATAACTTTTCTCCATTTTCGATTAATTTAACCAAAGTTAAACTTGAAATCTTGTAACTTGAAGCTATTTGGGCAAGCTCATTGGCTTCATAGTTTTCTTCCCTCGGAATATGTTGTAATATAATTTCATCGAATTCACACAACAACCTTGTTGAAAAAGTAAAGTACTTAAACAAATTCTGATTAATGCATTTATATTCTTGAGTCAATTGCTTAATAACTAATTGGGAATCACTCAATACTTTAATACTTCTAGCTTTGAGTGAAATTAAATTTTGTAAGCCAGCTATTAAAGCTTCATACTCAGCTTTATTATTCGAACATTCATGCTTTAATTCGAATAAAAATTTAGTTGGAGTCCCAATTTGTGAAATAATTAGAACCCCAAGATCCACACCTCCACTGTGTTTTGATCCATCGAAATATAACTTCCATGGTTTCAAACCAACTTAGTTGATATCTTTTTCTTCGATGTCAACACAAAGATGGTCAGTCAAAAAGTCTGCCAACACTTGGCCTTTTATAGTCTTTTGTGGTACATACTTTAAAGAAAATTTTGTTAAAGCAAGAGCCCATTTTCCTACTTTACCATGCAAGATAGGTTTGAGTAACATATACTTTATTATATTAGTTTTCGAAACAACAAGTACATCATGTGACTTTACATAATACTTTAACTTAGTGCAAGAGAAATACAAAGCTAAGCATAATTTCTTGATTGCACTATATCTTGTTTCAACATCTATCAAAACTCTACTAAGATAATAAATGGCTCTTTCGATTCCATTCTTATCTTCCTGGGCTAACATACACCTAATAGTTTCATTCGATGCTGAAATATACAACTTCAAAGGGCATCCAGGCACTGGGGGCGTCATTACTGGAGGATTAACCAAACAATGCTAGATTTGATCGAATGCCTCTTGATGTTCTTCTTCCCATCAAAACTCTTCTTCAGCTTTGAGTTTCAAAAGTGAAGAGAAGAATTTGGTTTTTCCAGATAAGTTTGAAATGAACCTTCTTAGGAAATTAATTTTTCCTAGTAGAGACTGGAGTTGCTTCTTATTCGAAGGAGGTGATGTTTCCATAATAGCTTTAGCTTTGTTCTGATCTACCTCTACTCCTTTCTTCTGAACTAGGAATCCCAAGAAATTTCCTGCAGAAACACCAAAAGCGCATTTAATAGGATTCATTTTTAATCCATGTTTCCGCATTTTCTCGAATGATTGCTTCAGATTCTAGAGATGTTCCTGTTTTGATCTCAATTTTACCAACACATCATCAATGTAAACTTCCATGAATTTACCAATAACATCATGGAAAATGGTATTCATAGCTCTTTGATATGTGACTACAATATTTTTCAATCCAAATGGCATGACTATCCATTCGAACGTGCCAATTGCTATAGGACATCGAAAAGTTATTTTTGACACATCCTCTTCTACAATGTAAATTTGATTATACCCAAAATAGTCATCCATGAAACTTAAAATTTCATGACCTGAGGCTGAATCAGTCAACATGTCAGCAATAGGTATAAGACATTCATCTTTAGGAGTAGCAAAATTTAAATATCAAAAATCAATGCATACTCTTAACTTATCATTCTTTTTCATAATAGGAACAACATTAGAAATCCAGTTAACATACCTAGCAGTTCAAATGAACTTAGCCTTTAGTAACCTTTCAATTTCTTCTTTGATCTTCAAGACCACTTCAGGTGCAAATCTTCTTGGAGGTTACTTGATTGATTTTTGTTCTACTCAAATTGGTAGTCAATGTTCCACCAAATCTCGATTGAGCCCAGACATTTCCTCATATTCCCATGCAAAATAGTCTTTATGTTCTTCGAGCAAATGAACTAACTCATACTTAAAACTTGGATTTATTAGTTTACTTATAAATGTAGGTTTATATATTACATTATCCCCTAAATTAACCTCTTCTAAAGGATCTTGTACCTCTATTTTTTTAATATCAGAAAATAGATGGGCTTGTTTGAATCCTAAAGGAGAGTAATCATAAATACAATCTAAGTTGGTGTGTTTAGTAATACCAAGTTTTTCAGCCATATAGGCTAAAATTTGAGTCATTTGACTTGAAATTGCATTATTCGTGCAATTTTCAGCCATATAATCTATACTTCGAGCCACGTGGCTCTTAAACTCCATTATTGCAGCTTAAGGTTGAATATACTCGGCCTAAAATGTTAAATAGGTGTCCATACGCCTTAGAATCATTACAATTTCAAAGCTGAAATAAATCAGCTTTTGGTATGATAGAGAAACTTGTTGGAGTGAAGGCCAACATCTCAACCCCCTTCCTATCGAGAGTTGCTGAATCCCAAATGCAAAATGGTCTAACACTAGACATATACATTTGTAGATCTGCATGGTTCTGATTTACATGACACAAGGTGTCATCAGCCTCAATCATCTCGAGTTCCCCCAGCTGATTCCACATGAACATCTTTTAATGGACGATCGAAGGGACAACATCCACAACATGAATTTATTCTCTCCCTAAAAGCATATTGTAACTGGCCTTCGATGGAACAACTATGAAAAAAGTTGACCTCATAACTGAAGCCACTTTGACATCGAGAATAATCGCCCCTTCTGATATGGAGGACCTTCTATTAAAATTTATCACTACTACATTATGTGGCAACGCACCTCCCCCATCGACCAGTACCTTGTCCACTAATTTACCATTTACTGTTACTTTGATAAACAATGGGCACAAATGACTTTTCATTTAGAGAGAGGGAGTATTGAAGACTGCAGAATTCTCTATTACTTCGACCGTATCCTCTTCGACCATATACCAACCGGTCTCTTCTAAATCGTCTTCGAAATCCTCCTCTTGATCCACTTCCTAGTCACCTGAAATGGAAAAATTATAAGGAACAAGAGACACCACATTGACACAAAAAATGGTGTCTAAATCATCCTTAAACCCAGATTCAAATGAATTTGTGATAACATCCTCGTCCATTGGACTTGGAGGTTTTTGTTTTTCTATTTTCAGGGGTAGTCCTTGGACTACCTGGGCATATGACCTTTGTTGCTGCTGCAGCTTGGCCAATGCCTGTTGCTGTAATTGTTGTTGTCAAAGTCTCTGTGCCTTGTACCACTGAGACTTGGAAAAATACGGGCTTAAACCCTAGTTCGAGTTCGAACCTTCTCCTCGAAACCAGGTGTTTGCTCTTCCACCAAAAAGATTTATCCCATATTCAAACTTTGGCCAGAATGGCCTGTTTTGGATTTTGTGAGGTTGTGGATTGTTCCTGACCCATTGATCAGGGGCCACATTAGAAAGGGGAACCCTCATCTTCCCCTTCCTGTTACTCTCTGGCCCCTGCATTACTACAACATTGTGGTTCATTGGCTAACTATTGATATTGATTAAGGCTCCTGCAGAGGTTTTTTTTCCTACTGCTTTCGCTTCAAAGCTTCCTGGTAAGACTTGGCAGCCAGTTTGTGGAAGATAGCACTGCATCTGGGGCACAAGGATACTTCCTTTTCCTCCTCCTTCTTCCTCAGGAGGAATTTGATTAAGGTTTCCTTAGCCTTAGGGAAAACTTCCTCCTCTGTGGCTTCGATCACATCGAGGCTACAATTAGTGAGGCCAAGAGAGGATTCCCTTACTTCTACCATATTGACTTCTGTGAAGCCAATTGGTTCTATATAGCTGGCATTCACTAAGAATGTATCAATATTCACCTTCATGCTTTTCTTGTTCCCAAACTTCAATCTTCCTTCCATGATGCTTTTCTGAATCAAATCCCTGAAACGTATACAATTGTTAGTCAAATGACCATATCTATTATGATACTTGTAATATTTTTGACCCTTTATTTTTTCTGCTGAAGGGATTTTATGTCCATTAGGAAGTTTGATTTACTTATCTTTTAATAAGACATTAAATATTAAATCATCTTTGGAAATGTCGAAAGCATATATTAGCCTAGTAGAGGAATTCATATTATCCTTAGTTCGATTAGGCATTAAAGATGAACAAGTATAAGGAGGACCAACTTTTAACTCTGCTATGTTAACCTCATTTTCCTCATTATCCTCACCTTCATCGATTTCGACATAGGCTAGTTTATTGTCTTTCAATTGCTTAAAATAATTATCCTTACTATTAGGAGTTTTGACATAAGCAACTTTTTCTTTTCTCAGATTTTTCCTAAGTCTTTCCTTTTCGAGTTTCAATTGCTTAATTTGCCTTACTTTATCATCAAGTTGAGACATGTCAAGCAGTTGTTGGTTTATTAGTTTCTTTCAAATGGAGTAATCTAAACCACCAGCAGCCATTTTGACTACTTCAGACTCGAGAATAACGGTGAAACGTCTAGCCTTCATTTGCCTGAACCTAGCTAAGTAATCATCTATGAACTCCTCATATCCTCTTCTAATGTTAAACAAATCTATGAGACTTACTTTTGTCTCTTCTCTAAAGAACTAATCATGGAAATTTCTTTCCAACTGGTTCCAAGAGTGAATCGAATTTAGTGGAAGAGTTGTGAACCAAGTAAAGGCATTCTTAGTTAGGGAACTAGGGAAATATTTTATTTTTAAATATTCATTTGTGGCTACATCACTTGCCTCGATTGTATATCAAGCAATGTGTTCTACTGTGGATTCTCCACTTTCCCCAGTAAATTTTCTAGAAATCTTAGGTGCTTTCCATCCTTTAGGAATTTTTGCTTATTGGATAAATTCAGGGAAACTTGACACAAAATAGGGTCTATTTGCATACCCCACATTAAACTCATATCTATTAAGCACTTGTTCAACTGTTTGATTAATATTTTATTGCCCTCCAAGATTATTAAGCCTAATTCTTTCTAGGAGGTTATTAGCATCTTGATTTCAATTAACTATTTGAAATCCTACATTTGGGCCATGTGGAATTTCCCTTGGCTGGTTATCCTTAACTGTATTATTAACATTGGGAACCAACTGGGCATTCTCTTGATAAACAGGCTGATTGTTTACCCTTTGATTACCTACAGAGTCCTCTGGGTTACAAAAAACATCTGCAATCCTACCCATTTATCTAGCCAAGGTGGTGTAGGTATTATTGGTTAACTCTATGAGTGGAGTTATTACAGTAGTCATTTGCTGAGTCAGCATATGAACCACCTCATGGTTACTTTCATCAATCTGTTGCCTGATATTATTCAAAGTTGTATTCGTATTCCCTAAAGGAATTGAAGACATATCTCTAGGCATGTTAGGGAATACTAGTATTCCCATATTTTGCCTATCAGTTCGATTGATAGTTGTTCCTGCAACTTGGCCACCACCATTTACCATTTAGTTTCTTGGTGAAACGTTAGGTATAGAACTTATAAATGTGGCTTGGGCAGTACCTATGTTTTGTGTGACATTTTGGGGAGTGAACCCAGGAGGCAGCCCATATAAAGGTGCAGTTCTATTTACCCCGAGAATTCTAGTTTCTAAATTTGAAACAGGGCCCCCTGTGATTTCACCGATCACAAGCTCCAAGACTTGTGGTAAATTTGCAGAGACTATAGTGTCTCTACTACCATTGGCTCCATTATTCCCTGTTTGAGGGTTCTGAGCACTCAAAGATGTGTTTTCAGACATATTTAGCAGTATTCTACCACTTCTTAAGTGCATAAATTTCACAAAATCTCTTAAGATCTTTACTTAATTGACATGTCCCACTGGGCGTGCCAATTTGTTTACTGAAAATTTTGTCAATTGTTCGACAATTTGATTCTAAATCTCAATTCGGGGAAGGGAATCACTTCCTCGATGGATTCTTCAATAATTAGGTAACTCAGATCACAAATATAAATAATGAAGAGTAATTAAAGCAAGTGCAAATAAAGAAATTAAAGTAAAATGAAAATGAAAGCAATGTAATCGAAATTAACAAGTAAATGAATAAAAGCATGTAAAGAATTGATAATTAAACTTGCAAAAAGATAAACTTGATTGAAAAGTAATGAAAGCAAGTAAAAGGAAGCATGTAAAGAAAGTAATAAAATTCTTGAAATGAAATAAAATAGAATAAACTTGATTGAATTGAAGAAAATTGAAGAAAGTAAAGGAAAACAAACTTGACTGAATTGAAAACAAACTTGACTTATAACCACCAATAACTACTTGTAACCACCAATAACTACTCATGATAACTTTATTTGTCTTTAATCTTCATTGATCAAATTACTAATAACTACTAAACAACTGCCCACTTATCAAAATATATATTTTTTATACTAACACAGGCCCCCCAATATTTATCTTTTGACTGAATAGGAAATAGATAAATACTAACATGGCCTCCTTATTTCGAAAAGAATTAATCTAACATCAGTATTGGATTTTCAATTCATGGAATGTGATAATTTCTTTTTCTTTTAAAAAAAAACCAATAATTTCATGAAGATGGATGAAGTGATTGGAGTGCAGTGGCACTTTTATTTACCTGTCAAAAATGAGTTCACCAATTTGATCTTGGTGTTAAGAGTCGAATAGTTGTGATCTGCCTTTTTTTTTGGGTTATCCTCCTATGTGCACTGCTTCAGCATTTGTCTTCATTAGGCATATCATTCCTTATATCTCCACTTCTCATCTAATGTAATTTGCTGACCGTGGACTCATCTTTGTGTGCCTTCCTCATGTGTACACGTGCATGTTCTTTCTTGCCTATGTTGAAGAAGTGTTGCAACCTCATATCAACCAATTTGTGTAGTACCACAAATAAGTGGTGTGACGAGCGCCGAACTTAATCAAAATTATCACCGAGTTATGCCTGTGGCTTGTAGCATAGGAAACAACATTGGATCGTCTATCAAGGATTATAAATGCAATTTAATTAAATCAAGTCGAGATTAGGGAAAAGGATTTGAGAATTCAAAATATGAAAATAACATAATTAAAGTGAGAGAAATTCAATTAAAAGAGAAATCAATTCAGAAACTTATCCGAAATTGGGTTAATTCTATCATAGATTTTTCAACAAACATTTGAAGTGCAATTGAATAGTTAATTTGGATTCAACCAAAATCTCTGCATCAAATCCAGAATTCATACTAGACAATCATCTAGAATTCAATTAACAATTGACACATAAATTCGCAATCGCATAATTCATGTTAGGATCTATGTTAATTTGATCTCCGAATTCAATTAACCTAGGCATAAATCAGTAACCTAACCTCTTTAATTTTATGATAAATTCTGATCAATCAACCTAAATTCATCACAATTCTCAATTTTAAATCAAGATCCAATCAGATCAAACATAAACAGAATCACCATTCATGCATTCAAGATCAAGAAGAAGAAGAAGAATCCAATTGCAATTCAAATACAAAAATAGAACAAATATCGTAAGAATTCAAACCACAATTTCTTAAAGAATCTTCAAATTAATTATAGAATTTTAGCACTCCATGGCCATCACCACGAAGGAGCTTGAGGAAGAAGAAGGAAGAAGAGAGAAAAATCTAGATCTAAAGAGAGAAGGTGAGAAAAGTGTGGAATAAAAAATTAATCTCAGATTTCTCTTTCTATAGCTATAAACTAACTCCTATTTTGGCCTTACATCATTAGAATCCCATTAGTTACAAAGCTAGGTCCATTATGAGTAATTGGGCCTAAACCCCATGCCATTTGAAGGTCTATAACTCAAGTTATGGACAAAACATTCTCAAAGGGTCTCTGAACTCGTGTTTTGACGTCCAGGCCCAATTAGCTCTACTAGATGTCTGATTCTGCCCTGGAGCTCTCATGAAAGTTGTAGAGCTCTCTCTCATCTTTCTTACAAGGTACAATATATAATTTTTAGACATCTAGAACTCAAGATATGACCGAAATACAGAAATAATGTCAAACCTTAATGATGCTAGAAAAAATCAACTAAGCCCAATTTGAGCCTAAACTTACAAAACATGACCAAGCCCAATCAATTAAGTACATGGAGAGTGTAAATGACTAAAAATGAGGGTTTATTAATGTATAAATAATGTGATTATTAAATTTCCTCACACGTAGCTTTTTGCACTCTTGGGCAAATCACATAAGACCAAAACTAAAACAACACAAACAACTCAAAAACCAGAAACTCTAAAAGACTCAATTACTAATGACATTCAAGAATGCAAAAGTTATAAGCAAGAAGAGCAACCAAAGATTCAAGGGAACAAAGCATTCATGAGGTAACATTTATTCACATCTCAAACCAACAAGCAAAGTATCTTCAATTTGAAAGCATGAATCAAGAATGATAGATCCTCACAAGATACACCTCAATCCCTCAAGTGTTTACAAAGTAAGTATTTCACTCAATTCAACCCATGAAAATTACACTACTATAAGCTTGCTTATTTTCTACTTCTCCACTACTCAAACACATGCACATACAAATCAAGAGGACTTTATTCAAGGTTGTAATGGGGTCAAGGTAAGGGAAAGAAATAATATAGATATGACAAGTTAAATACCCAAGAAAATAAAAGAGCATTGAGGAGAAACTCAAATGACAAGCAACAAGCATGAAATTTTACCCCAAATTCCATATAATGCACATTTTCTTTACATATTCCTTCTCTTATTTATTTTTTTCTTTTCTTTCACAACCCTTTTGCATTTATTCTTTTTCTTTTCTCTTTCTTTTTTTACATTCTATTTTTTTTTCATTTGACTTCTTTTTTTCTTTTTCTTTTTTTTACCAAACACTTTGCATATTGCACACCAATTTGCACAACCCCTACACTTGAACTATTAATTACCCACAAGCAAAAGAGCTCCTCCAATGAAAATGAACCAATGCTCTCGCATTCCCTAAAGTAAGGTAAAAACATAGTTTTTCATATAAGGCATATAATGAGCTAAGACAAATGATAGGCTAATAGGCTCAAGGGGTTAATCAAAGGAAAATGATGCAAGGTTGGCTATTTGACCAAAGTAGCTAATTCAAGAAAGAATGCCTCAATCATGTTCATGCATGCAAGTGAAAATGTAGCATAAAAAAGAATCAAAGTAAATTCTAGAGTGATCAATTGACATGAGTGAAAATCACACAAGAAAGAGGAGAATAACATAAATGTTAAATCCATCCATCAAAAGGTTCAAAATCTATCAACCTCAATTCACCAATCAAACATCGAAAACCAAGTATGTCAAATTTAAGAAGGAAAAAAATTTATTCCATCATGCTATGAACCTTTGAATTTTAATTGCTTCAAACTCATAAACTTTACAAATCTCAAAACATCATTGAAAAGCAATTAAAAATATAATTTTTTTGTTTAAAACAGAAAATAGAAAATAGAAAACAGAATTAAAAATAGAAATAGTAGCAAAAAAATAACATGAACAAAAAAAATAGAAGCAATAAAAATTAGCAATAGCAAAAAATTAACAAAGAGAGTTGGTAGCAACATAAAAAATAGAAACAAAAATAGTAAATTAAAAATAGTAACAAATTTAAATGCGTAGAAAATAGAAATAAGAGCAGCAGAACCAAAAAATTAGATTGCAAAATAGAAACAAAAAAATAAAATAGCAACATTAAAATTGTAAATAACAACAAAAATAGAATGCTAAAATTCCTCCCTTTCACTTAAATTTGACATTGTCCTCAATGTAAAGCTCAAAAGACAAACAATATCCATCAAAATCATTAATTAATGAAGGACAAGTAAAATAAAGGAGAGGGAAAGAAAAGAAACATCCTTATTAAGTGAAGAGACTTCCACCAGGGTCCCATTGCTTGAAGTGTAATGACCGTGACCAAGTTAAACTTGAAACATGACTTGAAGTAGGAGAGCTTCCACCAGGGTCCCATTGGCCTTCCTTAATTTCCGTGTCTACACTACTAGAATGCAATATGTGTACTTGATCAACTTCATTTTCCTTGTTCATGTTGGACTATCGCTTAAAAACAAAATCCACCACAGTAGTGCCATCAGATGCTCTTCTTCTCCCTTTTCTGAAATTCTTCAATGGCTTTTAACTCAAGGGTAGGTGGTTACTGTACTGAAGGTATCAAGCTGGTTGAAGAAATTAATTCTGCTGATTTAACTGTTGCATCACCTGTAATCTATGTACAATATTCTAAAACAGCATGATCATAACTCATAGAATAAGGAAATTTCAAACATACAGCAGCATCTCCCATAATAGCAAAAATTTCAGAACAAGCAGCACACATACTAGTCCCATCACATCCAGAACATCCAGGAAAATCAACACTATCTGAAAATCCCATAATTTCAGGAAATTCAGCTAGCATATCATCATGCATATCATCAACAAGCAAATTAATGACATCTAATTGAAAAACAGAATGCTCTTCTAAAGGATGTTTCATGGCATCAAAGATATCGAATTGAACTATGTTATCCCTAAGTTCCATGGAAAGGGTACCAGCATGCATATCAATCTTAGTTTTTATAGTTTTCAAATAGGGTCTACCTAAAATCAATGGTGGCTGATTAGATGCAAATTCCTTATCCATGTTCAAAACATAAAAATTTGTTGGAAATATTAAATCATTTACCCTTACCAAAACATCCTCAAGCACTCCTATAAGATGAGTCGTGCTCCTATTTACCAGCTGAATTATTCCTCCGATTGGCTTCAACTCTCCAAGCTGTAGAGATTCAAAAACTGATTGTGGCATCGCATTTATCGAAACACCCAAATCCAACATTGCATGAGGAAATTGCTTGTTGCCTATTATGCAAGGAATGGTGAATGTTCCAGGATCCTTGTATGTAGAGGGCATATTTGATTAGATCAAGACAGAAACATTTCTTCCTATGCTCATTTTCTTATTTCCTTTCAACCTTCTCTTATGAGTGCATAGCTCCTTCAAGAATTTGGCATACTTTGGAATTTGCTTGATTGCACCTAGGAGAGGGATATTGATTTCCACTTTCCTGAATGTCTCTATGACTTCTCTTTCCATTTCTGCTTGAGCCATCTGCTTGGACTATATGACCCTATTTGGAAAAGGTAGTAGAATGACCAGATCTAAATTATTTACACAGTTCTTTTGTGTCACGAATTTCTGGATTGAGCTATTAATTTTGTGCAAACGTTACTGTTTCTGGTCATTGTCTGGTTGCTACACTGGAAGCTCTAGTTATGGTAGACTAGGACCATCAACTTCTCTACCACTTCTCAAGGAAATGACACTTATATTGCCTATTGAGTTATTGACTGTTTGTGAAGACAATTGGCTCGACCCTTGATTTTTCAGTTCACTCATAGTGGTTGCCAATTGCCCAATCTGAGTCTGTATTGAATGGTGGCATTGACATTCTGCTAGAACTGAATGTTGTTTATGGCCATCTGTTTCATCAAATATTCCAAGGATGGCTCGACTAGAGTGACTTGGATAGACTACTGCACAGGTTGTTGCTGTCTGAATGCAAGTGGTTTGTATGTAAATTGTTGTTGCTGCTGTTGCTGGGGCTGTTGTTATTGACTAGAATTCCCATATCTCAGGTTGGGATAGTCCCTCCAGCCAGGGTTATAAGTACTAGCAAATGAATCATATCTGGGTTGCTGGTGTGACCACTGATATTAGGGTCTACCAGGAAAAAGCCTGCTACAACAACATGATAAGCTTGTATGGTAGAATTATCTTCCTGAAGTGGGATCGTCGCTGAAGGATTGTAAATGCAATTTAATCAAATTAAGCCAAGATTGAGGAAAAGGATTTGAGAATTCAAAATATGAAAATAACATAATTAAAGTAAGAGAAATTTAATTAAAAGACTAATCAATTCAGAAACCTATCCGAAATTAGGTTGATTCTATCATGGATTTTTCAACAAACATTTGAAGTGTAATTGAATAGTTGATTTGGATTCAACCAAAATCTCTACATCAAATCCAGAATTCATACTAGACAATCATCAAGAATTCAATTAACAATTGACACATAAATTCGCAATCGCATAATTCATGTTAGGATCTATGTTAATTTGATCTCCGAATTCAATTAACCTAGACACAAATTAGTAACCTAACCTCTTTAATTCCGTAATTAATTTAGATCAATCAACCTAAATTCACCACAATTCTCAATCTTAAATCAAGATCCAATCATATCAAACATAAACAGAATCACCATTCATGCATTCAAGATCAAGAAGAAGAGGAAGAAGAAGAGGAATCCAATTGCAATTCAAATACAAAAACAGAACAAAGATCTCAAGAATTCAAGCCATAATTTCTTAAAATATCTCTAAATTGATTATAGAAGTTTAGCTCTCCATGGCCATCACCATGAAGGAGCTTGAGGAAGAAGAAGGAAGAAGAGAGAAAAATCTAGATCTAAAGAGAGAAGGTGAGAAAAGTGTGAAATGAAAAATTGATCTCAGATTTCTCTTTCTACAACTATAAACTAACTCCTATTTTGGCCTCACATCAGTAGAATCCCATTAGTTACAAAGCTAGGTCCATTATGAGTGATTGGGCCCAAACCCCATGCCATTTGGAGGTCTACAACTCAAGTTATGGACAAAACATTCTTAAAGAGTCTCTGAACTAGTGTTTTGACTTACAGGCCCAATTAGCTCCACTAAATGTCCAATTCTATCCTAGAGCTCTATATGAAAGTGTAGAGCTCTATCTCATCTTTCCTACAAGATAAAATACATAATTTTTAGACATATAGAACTCAAGATATGGCCGAAATACAGAAATAATGTCAAACCTCAACGATGCTGGAAAAAATCAACTAAGCCCAATTTGAGCCCAAACTTACAAAACATGACCAAGCTCAATCAATTAAGTACATAGAGAGTATAAATGACTAAAAATAAGGGTTTATTGATGTATAAAATATGTGATTATCATGGTGCTGGCCAACAATTGAAAGACCTTAAGTAATCTTTATAGCTAATTCCAAATGAAAGAAAATTTAATGTGCCAAGCTTCGAATTGTTTGGCACTTCAATAGATTACTTCATGCCATCCACACTTGGTACCATAGTGGCCACCGGAAGGTTGGCTATACATCCAAAACTATGAAATTTGGCACCAAGTTTCAACCACTATACCTTTCTTTTTTTATTTGGCCAATCAAGTATAAAGTTGGCCAACAATTGAAGAATTAAAGATAAAGGCAATATATATATGCCTTCATAATTGGTTTTAGTAATGATTTGAAAACTATTTCTAGTTTTATTTTTTGTTGTATGAGCAACTTATCAAAGCATGAACTCATAAAGCAATTGTGATACACATTACCCTTACTGAGACCCACCGGGCATGCTAATTTGTTTACCAAAATATTTTGAGAATAACTAATTAGACTATGGTAAACCCTTTGTCCAATGGATAAAGTTTGATTCTCGATCTCAATTAGGGGAAGGGAATCGCTTCCTCTTGGAATTCTAGTCCAAGTTAGTATCTTAAAGGAATGATGTTAATGATTTTGAATTCAAGACAATTATGCAGATTTAAAATCGAAAGTTTTATGCGTATGTTTAACTTAAATGAAAAATAAGTTTAATAACCAGAAAGGCTTTGTTTTCGAGAAAAATGAAATTAATGCAAATGAAATGAAAATAAATTAAATGTAAATGACTAAAATGAAAGTGCATTTGAAATAAATATGACGAGTAATGTAAAAGACTTAAAGTAAACAATATAAAGTAAAACAATTTAAAGTAAATGCAATGAAAGTAAATGTACAAGTATATAAATTGCAAGAAAGTAAAGTTACAAAAAAATAATAAAAGTAAATAAATGAAAGCAATAAAAGAACTCAAATGACCCTTGAAAGACTCACTTGATATGGAGTAGAAAAGAATTTGCAAAGAAAGTAAAGACTAGAAATATAAAATGAACTTTGTATTTAAAATTGCATTGAAAGTGAAAATGGTACATGAATGAAAGTGGATGGAAATATACTGGACTAGACTTGTGTACTGTTTGCTCGAAATGTCAACGGACGTGAGAGCGTGAGTTTACAAGTGTTTGTGAGTAATGAATTTCCAACCCCTAAATGTTTTCATCCTCTTGGTATTTATAGACTTCCTAAGTAACTACCTTGTTCTCAAGATATTGACATGTGTCTGAAACAAAGATAACTACTAAATGATTGATAATCTTTGTTTAATAACCACCAAATCCTTGTCAGCAATCCTTGTACTACAAGTAACTGCTTAATCTCAACCATCAATCCTTGTGTTATCTTGATCTAACATCTGCAACCGCTGTTAACTTCTAATTTAAATTCAAAAATCTCCTTTTTTGAATTCAAACTTGAATCTTCAGCACTTTCTGGTTTTCCATCTAGTCGAGATCTTCTATTCTTCTTCAAGAATTTACTAAGTGTAGTAACTTTTCAAATCTCGATTTCGATATTGAATCAAAACCTCAATACCTAATATGAAGCCAAAATGATCTCGATTTCATATTAAGATTTATTTTGTCAATTTCAAGTTTCTATTACAACAACAACTACTGAAGTTTTCGATCTCCAGGATCCACTCAAAATTCTTAATTATGAAATAAAAAAGTAACATCTTCATTATCAAATCTAAACTAACATTAATTTTATAATCTAACATCTTTCGATGACAAATCAAAACAATTTCTCTTGTCAACTCCCAAATTGAACAACGTCATCTTGATGACTTTGATTTGTGGAGTCACAAAGTAACCATTTGATACTTACTCAAAATTAATAAATTGAAAAGGTGTTATTTTTCACTAACACATAGATAACTCAGTTCTATTACATCACTCCAAATCTCCTTGCCAGTCTAAATTTGGAACCTCGACTCGCCATGGTTTTGTTACTTCTTGCCATTTGACCTGTTTAGTGTTTAGTTGTTTACAGTTACTAGAACTTCCTGCATGCAAAAGTCAAGATTCTTTTGATAAATCTTAAGGGGAAGTATAATATCTATAATACAATTTTTTTTGTAAGTTTTAGTTCATTCCTTTTTTCTTTTCTTGAAAATTATGTGGGATTTTAAAAATTTTCTTCTCCTAAGATTTTCTTTTCTTGTAATTGTTAAAATGTTAAAGGGGTCCAATTTTATACTTTATTTTTCAATAATAGTACTATTTCAAGAAAAATATAACTTGGTTAATTTTTGTTCTGAAGTGGATTCAGAGAGTACCTGAGATAGGCACGTGACGGTGGTTTCCTCCTTGAGCAAAAGTAGCCAAGCATGTTGACACAAGGGAGTGGGTACCTGCAAAGGGACTCCAATGCTCAAGTCAGACTGTGCACAAGTTAGGAAATTTGTAGTGAGTAATTTACTAATACCTATTTAAGGTTACTTAGCCTTGTATTTATAGTGTATATAGAATCCTCATGCAATCTGTATTGAATGCAGGGATTTAGGATTAATATCCTAATAAGATTACCTTCCCACTATTGATGGGCAAATCCCTATAAAATAGGAACTCTGATATAGAAGCTTCTTAGTCATATGAGAAGTTATGGGTCTTATAATATCGTAAGTTGATGACTAGTAGTTATGGATATTATAGGGTATCTCTTCTGCATGAATCACGCAATCTTGATATTATGGTCCAATGTCGCCCAATGTGCATGGCTCCAGGATCCGGACTACCTTAAAGGTCTTAGCTACATTGTCCAGGGCAGAGTTCTATTATATATGTGTCGGGTTGATCCAACTAGATGGTATCCCAGATCATAGTCCAGAACAGTTGCCCCCAGCTTAGTGCTTGGAAGGACAACCAAGTGTCAAGTTTCAACAAGATCACCCAAACATGCGATTAACATAAGAGTCTGGAAAATTAACATCAGATCCCAGATATTTTACGCAAAATGCTGGTGTCCGTGGTATGCTATTACATTTCTCAAGTTCATTGCCCGTAAGTATTAATTCTTGGGATTTCCTTGAGTATTCTTTACGTGAACTCTGAACATAATCTCTGATATTGTAGATGATAACAATCTGCGATTCTCTGGGAAACCACTGCTTTGACTTTATTGGGAATTAAATATCCTTTAAAGAGGATCTCGATTTCTTACTGTTTCCCAACTACCTGCTGCTCCCGTGACTAATCAAAAGTTGAGAGCTTTTAATGTGGCTACCATCATGGGATCAGTTCACCTTTCACGAAACCAATCAGAGTGCTTCATTCTCTCTATAAATAGGGAATGTTCGCATTAGAACTAGCATTCCCTTGTATTCTTTTTACCTTGTAATTCCATGCGAAAATGATTCTCTTTGAGTGAGTGGTTCTTTTACCTTTTGTTTTTGTATGGAGGGTTTCATCCCCTACAATGATTATCCTCTTGCTTTTTTCAAAATTCCTGAAGGTGTTTGACTTTCCCCAAACAACTTCCTTCTTTTGCGGGAGCCTTTCTTTCTTAGCATAATGTTAAGTCACTATACATTTAGGGAGGCAAAAGCCTTTCACTTTTGGCGTACACAGGGGTGTTTGACCCAACGTGTTGTTAGGATGGAATGATGCTTCCACAAATTGGTGCATGGAGACACTAGAGGGCACTTTGTCCCTCTTCTTTCTTCCTTCTTGAGTGATTTGGAGGCACCAGGCCGGTCTTCTTCATAGTGCGATTGGATATGCAAGAATGCCACCCTTTTCGAATGGAAAATTCTCTTGAAGCAACTTGAGGTGATCTGCTTTCTTGGACTTGCTTTGCAAAGAAGTAGTGGGTACCAACCTTTATTATCACTGTGAAGGAGGTAGGGACGAAGAAGTGGAGTGGTTTCAGTCTATTCTAGTAAAGAAAATCAAGGAATTGTGGAGGTGATAATGCAGTTGGGTGTCCCAGTGGCGATGTCAATTCTGTCCTTACGCTCTCTTACGGACACTGTTTTCACTTTCCTTTCAATGTACTTTTTCTCCTCCTCTTGTGGAGGCTGACAATGTATGGGATGAGATTAATAAAATTATTTATTGTTGAATTCTATCTTGTATCTCTGATTTTTCTTTTTTGCTTTCTGCTTAATTATCCAGGGTGAGTCCAACACTTACCCTGTAGCTATACTAAGTTGCCCCCAGCTCGGCCTTTGGTTATTGGTATAACGAAATGGTGAGTTTTAGCTCTCGGGGTCCGTGTCCCTCATAGGGTGAAGAGTTTTAATTTAGCTTTTTGAAGCCAGCTGACCTTTCTCGGGGATTCCATAGTCCGTGTTAATATTTCACGCCTGTAATGAATAATATGGAGGCAAATGGGGTTCGTGGAAAACTTCTGCACTCCCTGGTGGATTCTTGGAGTTGGTTTGTTGAACTTCCTGATCCGGGGTCTTGGAAAACTTCAGCCTCGCATATCAATCAGGCCTTTATTGATTTAAGGACTCCTTAATTGACCGAGGTCTACCGCTAAATTCTGTGATCCGTGGAAGATTTCCAAGATAAGTTAATAAACTCTAATGAGGTTGCATGTCCCTTGGCCTACTATGCAATTGTCCCCTCAACTGCTATGATAGTTGTGAAGGCCACGTGGCGCGCTCTGATTGAGTAGACGTGCATAGTGCTCTGCGTGCCTGATGAATCGTTAACATGTCTTATTTTTACGGTTCAATTCTTTAGTTTTCATATTCTTTTTATTTATTTTTAATGAATTTTGTTTGTTAGTTTTGTTATATTTTTAGATTATTTAATTGTGTTTTTATTAAGTGTTTTGTGTGTTTTTGTCAGGTAATTGTACGGGGAGAAGATTGAATATGCAAAGGAGCAAGAAAAAGAAGAATTTAGCAACAGAGTCCAGCGCTTGAGCACTGGGGTTGGGGCGCCTGAGCGCCCAGAGCGTATGTAGTAGTGGTGATTTTGTGTCCCAGCGCCTGAGCGCTGGGTGGGGAGCACTTGAGCGTGCAACGTGTAGCAGCGCGCGTATTAACTTAAGTGATTGAGCGCTTGAGCGCTCAGAACTGGGCTCCTAGGCGCTGAGAGCATAACAGTAGACGTGATTTTTATTAAATAGGAAAAGTTACGTCAAATTCAACACACGAAGTACATGGAGCACATTACATAGAAAATCTTTAATCCTGAGAGAGTTGTTTTGCGATAGCAGACCTTGGAGGGCGATTTCAAAGGAGGATTCTTGAAGGACTGAAGATCTTAATCTCCATTAAAGGTGTTTTGATTTCTCTTTCTTTTTAGTTTCCCTTTTTCTTTGGATTTTCTTTCTATGGGTTTGTATTCTAATATGGGTTTGTTTGTATTGAACATGAGTAGCTACACCCATAGCTAAGGCTATGGGGATCTTGTTTTCCTTATTATTTGGATTTGATTTCTAATTTGATTATGGTAATTTCTTTTTGGGTTTATCATATTACTTATATTCTTGTCAGAATTTAATCACTTTTGGCATGTGTTAATTCATTGTTTGACCGGTGACCATCCGCATTCAATGAGTGGATCTATATGGTAAGCCTAGGATTAGATTGGTGAATGGCCAAACGTCAATTTTTTCTACCAATGGAATTGATGGTATGTTACTTCATCTCTTGAATTGAAGCTTAATGCATTCTTGATTAATTCAACTACATGACCAAATAGGTGAATTAAATTAGGAATAGAATATTGTTTCATCCATGACCATTGGGATTCAATAGCAAATAAGAGAATATTGGCAAAAGAATTACCTTAATCATAATTGAAAGAAAATCTGAATAATTAGATTCAAGTGAACCTTGCACCCTAGTCTCTCTTTCATTGATTATATTTTCTTTGTTTAATTGTTCATTATTTTTCTTTATTTATTTATTTTGATTTTAACTTGAATTTATCCATACACTTTCGATTGTTTGAATAACAAAGAGTTTAGCGAATTTAGTAATTATCAATTATTCTTCGTGGAATCGATAACTGAGACTCAAGTCCTATATTACTTGGTGATAGAGTACACTTACTCTTAGTGTATTTTACGTGTACCGAGTTTTTGGTACCGTTGCCAGGGAATAAGTTTGGTAATATTAGAAGCGAAAAGCTCTAGTTAATTTAGACGCCTTTTTTTATTCCATATTTTATTTTTATTTCTTATTTTATTTTATTTTATTTTATTTTACTTTATTATTTTTATTTCTTATTTTATTTTATTTTATTTTACTTTATTCTATTTTTATTTTTATTTTTTATTTAATTTTTCTCTTCTTATTTTTGTTTATGCTTACTCGATCTCAATGTCCTGATTTGGCTTTTGATCCAGAAATTGAGAAAACAGCTCGCATGTTAAAGAATCAGTCTTTTATTGTAGCTGTGGCATAAAACATAAACAAGATGGAGAGGCAACCAGTTGTTGAGGCCAACTGTGAAGAAAGAGTTAACCCAGCAGAGCGGACCATGTTTGAGTACTCTATGCCCACTGTTGAAGGGTATGGAGGAAGTATTATAAGACCAGTTGTGGCAGCTAATAATTTTGAGATGAAACCATCATTGATCTCCATGATTCAGAATTTAGTTCAGTTTAGTGGATTGCCTTTGGATGATCCTAATCAGCATTTGGTCAGGTTCTTGCAGTTGTGTGATATTATCAAGTACAATGGTGTGACAGATGATGCAATTCGATTGTGACTATTTCCTTTCTCTCTTAGGGACAGAGCAAGCCAATGGTTAACGTCACTACCGAGGGGTTCTATCACTACATGGGATCAATTGACACAATAGTTTCTTGCTAAGTATTTTCTTCCTTCTAAATTTGCTAAGTTAAGAAATGATATATCTTCTTTTGTGCAGTTTGTGTTGGTGTATGCCCTAGTGGCCAATACATTTTATTTGTATTGACATACATTATATTATGCTATTTTTGATATATGAGGCATTTCATTTATTGTGTTCTTTTAATAAACATAATAAAGTCCTTAGAATAGTAAGTTTGATACCATAGGACATCAAGTGGATGACTTGATGGTGAGATCCTATTGGATAAAATACTATTCTTAAATGTCCCTAGTCAAGTATTATTGTTAATTAGGACAACAATAATGCATTGAGACTAGTATGTGCGTAGACTGATGACCACATCTCACGGGTCATGGATATGAGATATCAAGTCTACACATGGATACATATTAGAGTAATGATGTATTGGACAAACCCGCCATGAGAACGCTACGTGGATCGTTACGTGAGTGTCATAAGCGATTCTCATAGTGATAATGGTGTATGTGGTTCTTTGACCTGAAATCACTACGATTCCTACATGAAGAGTTGTATGTTTTAAATGCCATCAAACGTCATCTGTAACAAGATGATTATAAAGTTGGTTATTAGACATATTGTGATGCATGTGGAGGAATGTGAGTGACCTAGATGGGATTTGTCCCTCCTACATAACAGGAGTGATATCTTTGGGCCCCCTGATTGAGTGAGACTATGAAATGCATGGCCATGCTCAAATGAATCAATATGAGATATTGATCTCATTTGTTATTACTATGTCTACTCGGGAATCAGGAAACTGAAGATTGAATTAAACAAGGGTGACACGTTCCATGCCTTGTGTTCAATCTGGATATTTGGACAAAGGGACTAAATTACACGGAAACATTGATCACGGATAGGTTATGTCAAATCACTGACATTCTCATTACTTGGGTAGCAGTGATGTGTTGCTAGATACCGCTCACTGTTTGTAATATTAAAATGAGATTTTAATATTACTACCAACGTCATGAGAACACTGCACGGTCGCACACTTAGAACGCAGACTAAATTGGAGCAATAAGGATCCAAGTTGGACTCGGATTCAATTGTGGGCCTAACTCATGATAGAGATGGGTTTTAGGGTTGCACGACTTACCTTGCTACTTGCTCACACTCACTTAAGGCACCACTATTATAAATAGTACTATTAAGGGGGCTGCTATAGATGTTACATCACAACCCTAGCCGCACCTAAGAAAGTGAGTGAGAGACAGTGAATGGTTCTTCTCTTCTATTCGCGGCTAGCACCGCGAAACAGAGGCGTGACTCCTTTTGCAAGTCTGTTCGTGTGGATACCGCAGAAACATCGTCGCTATTACGGTGTTGGTGATTCACCTCGCTTGTGTTTATCACGCTTCAAGAGGTAAATTTTAAAAACTCGGATTATGGACTTTTCGCATGGATCCTGTTTGGGAATCCTATTATTCCGCTGCGAGATATTTTGATCCGCAATTCCCAACAGTTTGAGATGGACACTCTTTATGAAGCTTGGGAGCACTTTTAAGAATTGTTGAGAAGATGTCCACATCATGGATTTCCTGTATGGCAGTAGGTTCAGACTTTTTACAATGGTTTGTCGCCTGCAAACTGTTCACTCATTGATGCTACTGCGAGAGGTACAATATGGAGGAAAACACCTACTGAGAGCCAAGCATTGATTGAAGAAATGGCGTTAAATAGTTATCAGTGGCAAAATGAGCATTAGGCTCCTAAGAAACAAGCAGGTGTACACGCTGTTGATTCTTTTACAGCAATTCTGAGTCAATTTGAAGTTTTGACAAAGAATGTGGAGACTTTGATGGTGACAAATAGTGCAGCTCCACCTATCATCTATGAGGCATATGGAGGACAGGGTCATACAAGTGCAAATTACTAAGTTAGTAGTCCATTTGCCCCCGAGCCTGAAGTAGCAAATTTTATTAGTAATTCCAATCGGCAATAGTACAATCCGTATTCAAATACGTACAATCCTAGTTGGAGGGACCACCCGAATTTCAAATGGAAAAATCAGCAAAGCTATCAACAGAATCAGCAGAAAGCTCCACTACCACCTCCTAGTTTCCAAGCACTTACAGAGAAGTCGAGTTTTGAAGATCTGGTTATGAAGTACATGCAGAATTCTGATGCCAGAATGAAGAATATGGAGACTCAGATTAGTCAGTTGACTACATTGATGACAGCGAGGGCACCAGGGACATTGTCTAGCACTACTGAAACTAATCCGAGGGAATACGCCCATGTAATTTTCCTTAGAAGTGGTAAAGAACTTGAGGAGTCCTCTCAAAAGAAGGAAATTCTAGAGCTTAGAGATTCTCTTGTTCAGTCAGTGCATGAAGATGAGAAGGCAACTGAAGCACCTAGCTCATCAAGAACCGAGCCAAAGAAAAATGATGTCCTTACTGAAGATGTCTCAATTTAAGATGTCAACAAAGGAGAGGTTGAGAAGAAAGCACCAAAGTGGCAGAGAGCGAAGAAGGATCGTGAGCAAAGCACAGTTTATGAACCATCACCATATGCTAAGATCCCATTCTCTCAGAGGCTCAAGAACAACCAGCCAGATCAGCAATTTACCAAATTTTTGGAGATATTCAAGAAATTGCAAATCAATATTCCGTTCGCTGAAGCCATCTCTCAAATGCCCAGGTATGCAAAGTTTGTGAAAGAAATACTTACAAAGAAACGCAAGCTTGAGGAATTTGAGACTGTATGTCCTACTGAGGAGTGTTCTGCCATTCTTTTAAAAGAGTTACCCCTAAAATTGAAAGATCCAGGGAGTTTTACTATTCTTTGCACTATTGGTAACTCTTATTTTGATAAAGCATTATGTGATTTGGGTACTAGTATTAATTTGATGCCTTTCTCTGTGTTTAAGAAATTATGGATGCAGGAACCGAAGCCCACCAACATTTCACTACAGTTGGCAGATAGATCCATCACTTACCCGCGTGGTGTGGAGGAGGATGTTTTAGTGAAGGTGGATAAATTCATATTCCCAGTTGATTTTGTGGTGCTAGATATAGAAGAGGATGCTGATATTCTTCTCATTCTTGGAAGACCATTTTTGGCCACTTCTGGAGCTGTGATTGATGTGTTAGCCAAGTGACCTCAAACTCAAGAGGGGGGTGAATTGAGTTTATGAAATATTTTCACAAATCTTTCATAAAACGTTTGTTAAACAATTTTCGTTGAAGCTATTGGATAATTGAAGTGAATAGATAAATGAGATTGAATACTTCACTCACAAATTAAATAAACCAAGATGAATAATATTCAAGCAAGCATATAAAGTAAATGCATAAATGTAAAGAGATAGGGTTGAGAGAATCAAACACAAGAATTTATCCTGGTTCAGCCACCCCTTGTGACTTACGTCCAGTCCTCAAGCGAACCGCTTGAGATTTTCCACTAAACTTCAAACTTGAATGGGTGCTTGAAAACCTTTACACAATAGAGCACTCACTAATACCTTGGGATACCTCACCCTTGTGCTTTGAGCCTCAAAAAATAGGGATGCCTCACCCTTTACAACCTTTTGAGGGATGCCTCACCCTCAAGGGATACCTCACCTTTTTCTAACTTTGAGAGATACCTCACTCTCTAAGGGATACCTCATCCTTTACTCTAGAGGGATACCTCACCCTCTCTTTTTCAGTTTACACAAAAGATAGAAGATAGAAACTCTCTTGAAGAGTAGATAAATACAAATTGAAGCTCTAACAATGCCCCTTTTGAATATCTCAAAATTTCTCACAAAAATAGGGCAAAAATGTTTTCAGGATTGATTCTCGTGTATGAGTGTTAGATTGATGTTATAAAGTGAAGTTCAACCCTTAATGAAGACCCAAGGCAAGTATTTATAAGTTGTATGAAGAAAAGAGCCATTGGGGGTGATAAAGCCAATCATTTAATACAGTTAAAATAGCCGTTGGGGTCTGTCAGATCGCGTGTAATCGATTACACAGCCTATGTAATCGATTACATGGATGTTTGAACTTGTTCTTGGCTTTCTGGGTCCTGTGTAATCGATTACATTCTTAGTGTAATCGATTACATGGTTTCTGACTTGTGTGTAATCGATTACACAGTCTATGTAATCGATTACATGGCTCCTTGAACGTGTTCTTGCCTTTCTGGGCTTCAATGTAATCGATTACATTATTTGTGTAATCGATTACACGGCCTCTGACTTGCGTGTAATCGATTACATGAACCATGTAATCGATTACACAGCTCTCTGTTTAGCTTGTAATCGATTACAAACCATGTGTAATCGATTACCTTGGTCTTTAAACACATTTTTCAAGTACAATTAAGCTTGTAAACCATTTCTAACACCTCAAGACATTTGATTGAACATAAAACCTTTCATGAGTGTTAAATCGAAGATTGAAAATAATGTTTCTTTGAAAAACATGTGTAGCTTTGAATTTTCACACTTATTTTGGAAATGATATTTGGAAAACCATTTGAGAATCATTGAGATACTTAAAGGGCATTTTACATTGATATTCTAAGACCTATATCTAATATACCCTTTTGATCTTGGTCTTCTCTTTTGACTTTGTTATCATCAAAAACCTATTTGATATGCTTCAAGACATAAGCATTCACATTCTCTCCTTTTTTGATGATGACAAACTAAACATTCAACAGAATGGGAAATATATGCATTTATTTGATTATCAGATAATTAAGTGCAACACTCCCCCGTAATGTATGCATGAGATAGAATATGTGAAAGTGCAAAACTCCCCCGTACACATGCAATATATTTCACTAATTTCTCCCCCTTTGGCATTATCAAAAAGAAGACATAAGCATTCAGATTTGATATAATCATTTCAAATTTCAAATAGATCAATATAAGAGAATAAATCATTTAGCACAACAATATGTGATACCAATAGCAAATGCATATGATGAAAGGCTTCAATTAGTTCCAAAACATTCCAAAACAATCCCAAACATCATTTAAGTATATATTCCAGTCAGATTATGATCCAAAACACATTATTATGCAGCAAAACAACATATTATGCATTGAGATATCATATTATGCAGCAACTTAATGTATTATGCAGAAGATTGTGACATTGTGCAACAAAAAGTTATGCAACAAGATGACCAATTTATGCAGCAGATAAGCATATTATGCAGTAGACCAATATGTTGTACAGTAGAATTAGATGCATGATTGATCCATTATGACAAGTTCAAAGATATTGATATTATGCATGTTATTTCACACAAGATGCATATTCATTTTAGCATATACAAGACATATAAAAGATATTTTTCAAGATATTAACCAAGTAAAGCATAAAGTAAGACTCCACTTAACCAAAGGATGCAAGTTCAAGCTTCTTGGAGACAGGGAGGATAGCTTGAAGTATTTTCTGGTTTTGTGCTTGGCGCAGCCACTTTTTAATATATCTAAAGTTAGTTCTTGGCCTTCAAGCACACCTAAAACACACTTCAATTTGTGACTTTTGGTACCCAAATTTTCTTGGGTCCTTGTGTGTTAGTTTTTGGTAAAGTGCCTTCGGGAACCCAAACCAATTTAGTTCCTAGCTTGTTATTGATATTCTTTCTTACATTACAATTTGATGCACTATGCCCTTTCCTACCACAATGAAGGCATTTAATAAAGGGACTACTTGATGTACTTGATGAAACAAAGAAATTCTTGAGAAACTTTTGTTGTTTACTGGGATTATACCCCAAACCAGCTTTTTGAAAAACACATCTTTGGTTTCCAAGCAAAATGTTCAAATTATCTCTTCCATAGGTAAATTTTGAAAGAGAGTTTTTCAAATCCTCAATCTCAATTTCAAATGCTTTACATGATGAGCAAGATGAGGGTGTAGATGCATTATCAAGAGATAAACATGTCATGCATGAAGAGTTTGCATCAATCAACCCAAGAGTTTCATTTTCTAATTTAAGTTCCTCAATTTCCTTATTTAACATAGATATCTTGTTTTCAAAAGAGGAAATTGATTTCTTGGAAGATGAAACAAGTTTTGCAAGTCTTATAGATTCATTATGTAATTCTTCGAAAGCATCTTGCAATTCATCATAGGAAGGGGAAGAGTTTGATTCAAAATTTGAAGATGTTACCTCTATATCATTTTCATCTTCCTCTTCTCCTCTAGCCATGAAACATAGATTGGCTTTCTCATTATCCGAGCTATCGGTTGAGTCCATGTCATTATCATTCCAAGCTATGTAGGCTCTTCTTTCTTTCTTCTCCCTTGAGGATTTTTGGTGGTATTTTTCCACTTTACTTTGATAAATCGGGCACTCCATCTTCATGTGACCCAACTCTCCACATTCATAGCATTTTGGAGTGGATGAGGTTCCTTCCCCTTTGTGATAGACATTCTTTTGGGGAAAGAGAGGTCTTCCATAAACTCTATTCTTCTTAAAGAATCTTCCAAATTTTTTGACTAGTAGAGCAAAATTCTCCTCATCTATTTCTAAGCCATCTCCATCATATTCATCATCATCATGATCATTAATCATGGAGGAAGTGGCCTTGAGAGCAATCCCCTTCTTTTTGTTGTCAACTTCTTCATTTTGTTTGAGTCTATTCAACTCCAATTCATGTTCTTGGAGCTTGCCAAAAAGTGTGGCTAAATTCATTGTAGCAAGATTTCTAGATTCCGAGATAGCCGTCACCTTAGGTTGCCAATCCCTGCTCAAACATCTTAAAACCTTATTAATAAGATCTTCATTAGAAAATGTCTTTCCTAATGAAGCTAAATAATTAACTATATATGTAAAACATTTTTGCATTTCTTGAATACTTTCAATATGGTTCATTCTAAAAAGTTCATATTCATGAGTGAGAGTATTAATTCTTGATCTTTTCACTTCACTAGTACCCTCATGGGTTACTATTGGTCCGTAAATCCGTAAGCGCACGGGTCGACAAGTAATATAAAGGAGAGTTAGAGTATCGTGTCCCAAGGGATTGATTAATTAGAAGAATGTTAAACTTAATCAAAATTCACAAATTTTTATCCAAGCAAACGAATTGTGAGAATGGGTTGCAATTGAAATAACAATTTAAAGAAACAAAATAAAAAAACACCAAACACTAATTCCACAAGAGAAGATGAGAATGATTAAAGCCTAGGGGTCCCTATTCACTTGCTACTTCAAAGAATAATTGCAATCAACAAGTACCAATCAATGAAATGATAATTGTTAGCTGATAACCTTCAATAGATAAGAGCCTATGTCTAGGACAATTACCCATGCAAAACCTAGTTAATCCACTATGTGTCCATGTGGGTTAACATAAGAATCACTCATTGAGACCAATTATCAAACACTTGCTATGCATGACTAATGGGTATGTGTCCATCCCATTAGCTAATCAACACACTCAATGCAATAGAATGTAATTGAACATACATCAACCATACCATATCCATATTCACAACTCCCTATCTCTAGTTCAATTGGAATACTAAAATCATGCAATTGATGGCCAATCAACAACAAGTATTAAGCATAGATATGGATGAACAAAACCAAATTCATTGAAAGGATACCCAATTAATTACAAATTAATCAAATCCATAGCAAGATCCTAGAGAGCCCCTAGATTAGGGTTTAGTTACATATCATGAAAGAGAAGAAAACACATGAAATCAAATGATCCATCAAGTTACAAATCAAGAGGTAAAGGGAAAGAATAGACAAAAATGGAGAGATTCCAAGCTTGATCCTCTTCCTTGATCTTAATTCTCCCTTGAGTCACCTTCAACCCAAATGGGTTCCTCCTCTTCTCACTTGCTCTCTGAAATTCGTGGTTGAGTGTCCCAAAACAGCATATCCTCTCCTCCCCCAAAAATCAGAATATGAGGGTAAAATTTTCGTGCCAAGGTTTCCCCCACGCCTAGGCGTGGATTTAACACGCCTAGGCGTGGTTATGTATCACGTGCCCTTCTTCTGCTTGTCATGCCTAGGCATGACTTTACCACGCCTAGGCGTGGTGGTCTCTGCCTGAAATTTCTGATAAACTGCGAGGAACACGCCTAGGCGTGGATTTGGCTCGCTTAGGCGTGGTTTAGCTGCCCTTGCTTCCTTTTTGCATCTTTCTCCATTTTGAACTCTTCTATGCTTCCATATCCTTTCCAAGGTCTTTCCTTCTTGAATCTCTGCAACAAAAACAATGCTTTAACTCATCAAGCCATGATCAATCTCAATTTCTTATTACAAGCATTAACAATTAAATTATCAAACGATTGAGATACAAAGCTTAAAGAATCAAGATCATGCATGAATTTGGACCATTGGGTAATGTAAATTTAAGGAAAGCATACTCCTATACATTCAAAGCCATGTGAAATAACTTCATTTTCCGAAGTTATCACACCCCCAAACCTAAAGTTTTGCTAGTCCTCGAGCAAACTAAACCAAGCAAGTAAAGGAAACAAAATCCAATCCCAAGGTCAAGAAATATTAGACATATTGAATTAGGGCACATCCAGCTTCCAATTATCATTCATACCCTCAGAAATCACATTTCAATCCTTACAACAAGGTCTACACATGCAAGAAATTCTCAACTGTCATGCTCACCCTTTAATGCCATCTTTTGTGCATGAAAGATTTCCCAAGCTCATGAATTTAAAACCCTTTCCTAATCATGAAGAGCAAGGTGGATGAATTTATAAAATGCACATGCACTCTCAAAAGAATGTCCTTCATCCCTTTCTCCACTAATGTAGGCAACACATGATCAAGAATCATGAGGGTATTTTAGGCTTGTAATGTGAGGCTAAGGGTAATGGTTAAGAAAGAAGGGGAAGGAATTAAATTCAAATATCAAACACATAATCACACATTCCCATTGAATCAAGCCAAGCATGCAAGATGTACAAAAAGAATCCAATATATATAAAAAAAAAATCAGCTCTCTTTATTCCATTTTTCTTTTTTTTTTCTTTGCAAAAGGGGACTGCATTTTGTGCAACTCACGCATTTTTCTTTCTTTTCTTTTTATAATTTTTTTTTTGGATAGAGTTTGTTCCAAAAAGATCCTGATTTTCTATTACCATGCACAAATATTGATTTGGCTCAACTCAACAAAAATGTCAGATCATGCATTCAACAAGGGATATGTAATCAAGGATAAAATGATTTTTCTCATGCAGGGATAACAGGGTGGACAATTGAAGTTTAAAGAAGGAAAAATTAGGCAGCACATACACACACACACTAGGCTTCAAAGGGGGTACTAGGAAACTCATTCAGTTAAGGTTGGCTTGAAAGGCCCAATCGCTTCAAAGAACTGCCCTAGTCATTTCCTTGAAAACACATCACCTAGGATTTCGCCTTGAAAGGGAATCAGACAAGCTTCTAAGATGCAAAATGATTATACACATGCCTTTTATAAATTTTTCTCCAAACATGCATTTCATTTATATTCCAAGATTTATCACACATGCAACTGGGAAATCCACTCATACACTAATATAACAAAAGTGTAAGCACAAAATTTGAAATTTTTACATGTGATTTCCCAAGTAATGAGGCATATCTGTGATCCACACAATCATTGGATAATCAAATCAAAATTCCAGCATGCATAAGTTCAACTTGCCTCTCAACATACTCATCAATTAAAAGCATAATTCAGGCAGCCCATTAATCCTAATCAATCAAGCACACTCACATCCACAAATTTGGAAAAACAAAGCAAGACCAAAGGAATGAGAAAGTAATCCATATATATCAACAAAAACTGATTCAGTAATTAACAGAGAAAGTACTAAATCTCCCCCAAACCCAAGTCATGCAGTGTCCCACTGCATACAAAATAAGAAATGTATCCAATAAGTACGGGATTGCAATCGAAAGTCAAGACAGAAAAACAAAGCGAGAAAATAGCATGAAAGTAAGAGGCCCCGGCGCCTCAAATCAAGTCATCCTCATCCAACGGTCATCGCCCTCTGCGCCCATCTCCTGATCATCGGTAGGTGGGGGCGGGCCGAGGAGGTGAAGCCGGAACCGGTGGAGCCGCAAAAGGTGGAAAAGCCGGAAAATCATCCATCGGGCGCCACGACCCAAGGCCATCCAATGAATGCCCCGGTAAAGCGAAGCCGGCATCTCTGCTGCGTAGTCGGCATCTCTGCTTTGTCGATCCGGCGCCGCTCAATGGAGTGTGCCCGGTGGCATCAAAAAGCTGGAACAGTGTGGATCGGGAGCAGTGTAGGTGCAAGAGCAGGCTCGGGATCTGGAACCGGGGGCGGGCCGGGCTCGCTGCGCTTCTCTGGCGGTCATAATAGTCTGCACTTGCCCGTTCTGTCGGGTGTCTTCAGCTTCACACGGACTTCAGTGTCCTTCCAAGGCACCTTCGCATGCGCACACAGCTGACATATGAGGAATGGAAAGAACAAGGATTTGAGCTTTTCGGTGATGCACAGCCGGATTTGATCATAAAGGATCTGAGCGGTGTCCACCTGAAGAAGATTATAAATTGCATAAAGCATGTAGGCACGCTCAGGATAAATTTCTGACCTGTGCTCAGTAGGGAGCAAACAGGAACACACAAAGTGGTTCCACGGGCGCAGCTCACGGCGCAAACTCTCCTGCTTGAGAAAGCGGATGGAATTATCAGTGTTCCTCTGGACTTGAACCGGAAAAGTAGAGTCACAAATACTGTCCATCACAGTGCTAAAGGGGGTGCCCCCTTGCTCCTCAGGTAATTGCAACTCTCTGTATGAACAGACTAGTGGAGGGGGGCCAAGGTCCATGACTTGCCGGATGCACTCCACTGAGTAGTCAACTGTCTGTCTTCTAACTCTAACAGTTGTAGAAGATCTTGGTTCAGCATGGGCGTTGGCATAGAACTCTTTCACCACTGCAGCCACTGGTTCTTCAATGGGATGTTCAGCAAAAGTTTGCCAATGAAAAGCAGCTGTGGCGCGAGAGATGGTTGGATAACGCACCACATTTAACTCATGGAACCCCCTTTCCGGTATGATATTGATCTTTCTCAAGTGCTTCCAAAAGTGGTCAAAGGCCTGCTGAGAAATGAAAAAGGCAGGGTCATATGCTGGAATCGCTTCACTGTCATCAGGGTTACTTGGCCCAGCTTGAACAGTTTTTCTCTGACGCTTTGACATGGTGAATGATGACCTGAAAAGAAGAGGGGCTGGTTATTATCATTTGAACAAAGACTGAGAATAATTGTAATGAAATCAGTCACTTCCAAGAAGATAGCATGCAATGCAATCAAGCAACCCAAGTCAATAACCAACCAAAAATGCAAGCAGAACAAAAAATAATGCAACATACCACAGCATGCAACAGGGTCCTACTCAATAATAAGCAGTGATGGATCAGATCCCAATTAGTTCAAATATAAGCATGCAATTGCAGCAGGGTCCAACATAGTATTGCCAATCAAATACTCATGGGAACACATTAAACAGCACAGTCAACAGGGCCACTATCCAAACCAAGGTTATCCCCAAATCAAATGAATCAGAAATAGGTAAACAGGTCCAACCAGTTATGTTCCAATCAATCAGAAATAAGCAAGTGACAATGCAAACAAGTCTCAGCTTAGCCAGTGCACAACTTAGAATCAAACCACATCAATTATCCAAAAATGACAACAGATACTAAGAACAACCACATGGTGACTCAAACTGAAGGAACACCTTACGTATGTCAACAGGCAGAGGATTAACACAAATAGACATGTAACATCGTCATTGTTCAGCAGAAATAACCAAGCCACAAGCCCAATGGAAATCAAAAATATTTTAAAACCAGAGATAAACAATAACTAACAAATAACGAGCAATCAACAAATATATTATATTTAAACTGCAAAAACACACAAAAAGAACACAAGAAAACCAAAAGACAATAGAAAGAGCAGGAAATGGAGAGCAAACTAACCTGGAAGGAGGGGGAAATGAACAAGGTACCCAAAATTAGCAAGAAACCCCAATCAAGCACACAAACAAGCAGCAGGAAGGTGTATTGGCCGTGTGGTGGGTACGGTGGAAATGTGGTGTGTTGGTGAAGTGTTTGTACGGTGGAGAGGGAAAAAGAAAGAAGGAGGAAAGGGGGTTACGGTGGTAGTGGAAATGTGGGTTGTGTGGAGAAGAAAAGAGGAGGAAGAGGGAAGAGGGGTTTGGTGGTTACGGTGGAGTTACGGTGGAGGTATGGTGGAGAGGAAAGAAAAGAAGAGAGAAAAGATGAGAAAGGGGGCTACGGTGATGTGGGTATTGTGGAGAAGAAGATTGGAGGAATGAAGGCTAGGGTTAGAGGTGAGGAGATTGGAGGGGGGAATTAGGGATTTAGGAGCTAAATAGGGGGCTGCGTTTTGTGCGAGAGGAGGCTCATCACGCCTAGGCGTGACATTACCACGCTTAGGCGTAGAATTTTTTTTTTTAATTTTGTTTTTTTTTTGGCGAAACCTGTGCCTAGGCGTGTAAAAACCACGCCTAGGCGTGATGCTCGCAGGTTAAAACTTCTGAAAACACAGAGAGGACCACGCCTAGGCGTGATAAAACCATGCCTAGGCGTGGAACTCTCTGGAAAAGGGTCAAGTAGCAGCTGAGAGGGACACGCTTAGGCGTATAAAACCCACGCCTAGGCGTGGGTTATTGGAACAAAATACTAAACAAAAAAAACACCAGAAAACCCCACAACCAAGCATCAAACACACCCTCCTTATTCTCAAACACCTAAGAAAAAGCATAGGACTAATATGAACAACCAAAGCCTCCAAATGAAAATCAAACACAACAAAACAATAAAACAAAATCAAATAAAACTACAAAATAAAAGAAAAAGCATGCAAAATATTGTCCTAAGTGAAGAGATAGGATTAGGAAATTGGGTTGCCTCCCAACAAGCGCCTTATTTATAGTCCTGGCTGGACTTTATTTTCAGTTTTACTTGCACGTGCTTATGGGAGGAGGATCTTCCTCCTTTTCTTCAAAGTAAGCATGGTATGCATGAAATGGCAAAGGTTTTAACTCCATGGTTAGAGCCTCCTTAATGGGTGATTTGCATTAGTAAACCATCTTGCTTGCGTGCATGCTTTGCAGCTTGAACTTCTTCCCTATCATCCGCAGAGATCTCATGACTTGCACCGGAGCACATATTAAATCTCTTGCCTCGGATGTCTTCCCTTCGGCTACTTGTCACCGCAGAACATTCTTCTTGATCTTGAGGGCTCTTGGTATCTTTGAAAATAGTGAAGGTAACTCGTCTATCTTGAACTCTCATGGTAAGTTCTCCTTTCTCCACATCAATAAGGGTTCTTCCAGTTGCAAGGAAGGGTCGGCCTAAAATCAAAGGGACTTTACTATCTTCCTCCATATCAAGTATGACGAAATCCGCGAGGGAAGAAAAAGTGGTCCACTTTAACTAGCACATCTTCAAGAACCCCTTCGGGTAAATGAGGGTTCTGTCTGCCAACTTTGTAAGGTAATTGAAGTAGGTGCAGCTTCCCCCAAACCTAGTCTTTTGTAAATAGAGTAAGGCATGAGATTAATGCTAGCTCCCAAATCACATAATGCCTTACCACAAAATTTCTCACCGATTGTGCAAGGGATGGTGAAACTCCCGGATCCTTGAGCTTCGGAGGTAGTTTGTTTTGCAATATGGCACTGCACTCCTCTGTGAGAGCTACTGTCTCATAATCCCCGAGTCTTCTCTTCTTAGACAAAATGTCTTTCATGAACTTCACATAACTAGGCATTTGTTCCAAAGCCTCAGCAAACGGTATATTTATGTGAAGTTTCTTGAAAATATCCAAAAACTTTTGGAATTGAGCATCAAGCTTTTGTTTAGCTAGCCGGTTAGGGAAAGGTGGAGGTAGTGTATAAGGCTTGTCCTCCTTCTTCTTGTCTTCAACCTTCCTCTCTGCTAGCTCTTCATTCTTCTCCACCCTTTGGCTCACAACTTCTTCATCTTGAGCTACCTCCACTTCTTTTTCAAGTAGCTTGGTCTTCACATTTCCTTCAATTTCTTTCCCACTCCTCAGTGTTATAGCCTTGCAATGCTCCTTGGTTGAACCTCCGGGATTGTTGATGGTGTCACTAGGAAAACTCCCTTAAGGCCTACTACTTAAGGCTTGGGCAAGTTGGCCAACTTGGGTCTCAAGATTTCTCAAGGAGGCCGCTTGACCTTGCATCAAAGCATCATGCGAAGCAAGCTTTGAGTCGGTCTTAGTCATGTACTCTTGCTGGCTAGTCATAAACTGAGCAAACATCTTCTCCAAATTGGATGTTGAAGTCGATGTTGAGGTTTGGGCTTGAAGGGGGCTCTGTTGTTGAAAACCCGGAGGAGCACGGGGAGCTTCCCTACTCTGATAAGAAGAAGAGGAAGGACCTTGAACTTGACCACCCCATGAGAGATTGGGATGGTTCTTCCAACTAGGATTATAAGAATTGCCCAAAACATTGTTGTGAATTGGCTGACGGAATTGATTTGCATATTGCACACTTTCCAGGCTAGCTGTGCAATTAGCAGTTGAATGAAGGTCCCCACAGTGATCACAAATTTCAGTGAGTTACTAACTCCACTTGCTGAAATTAACTCCCATGGTGTCCAGCTTCTTAGAAAGAGCTGCTAATTGAGCTGTAAGAGATGTAAGAGCATCAACTTCATGAATACCTGCTGTTGATCTCTTGGGAGTAACTCTTTCAGCCGGCCACTGATAGTTGTTATTAGCCATTTCCTCCAAAAGGTTGTAGGCTGCATCCACGGTCTTGCTCATGAGAGCCCCTCCATTTCTTTGCATCAATTATGGATCTAATGGAGGTTGTCAAGCTATTGTAAAAAGTATGAACCAACATCCATTTTGCTATACCATGATGGGGGCACTTCCTTAGCAACTCCTTGAATCGCTCCCAAGCCTCATACAAGGTTTCTCCTTCGAATTGTCTGAAGGACAAGATGTCATTCCTATACTTCATTGCTTTCATGGGAGGAAAGAATCAATCCAAGAACTTCTGAGCCAGCTCTTCCCAAGTAGTGATGGAATGTTCAGGTAATGATTGAAGCCATGCCTTGGCCCTATCTCTTAAGGAAAAAGAGAAAAGCCTCAATCGAGCTGCATCATCAGTCATCCCTTGATGCTTGAAGGTATCACAAATCTCCAGAAAATTGGCTAAATGAGCATTAGGATCTTCATGGGGAAGATCCGCAAATTGCAAATTATTCTGCACCATCTGGATAATAGCAGGCTTGATCTCAAAAGTCTGAGCCTGAACAACTGGCCTTCTAATGCTAGATCGAATGTCTCTAGCATTTGGAGTGGCATACTCTCTCAAGAGTCTTTCATCATTCGCTTCTTCCGCCATCTCCGATTCACTATCCAATTCAAGTGCCTTCCCTTGTACTAGTCGTTCTCTTAGCAATCTACGAAAGGTCCTTTCGATCTCAGGGTCGTAAGGAAATCGAGATACACTTTGAGTCCTTCGCATACAAGAGCTAAGTACCTGAAAATCAAAACAAAACAACAAAGAAAACTTGAAATAAGAATTGTGAATAATTGTAAGAAATAACACAAATTCTAAACTCAATCCCCGAAGAACGGCGGCCAAAAACTTGTTGGTCCGTAAATCCATAGCGCACGGGTCGACAAGTAATATAAAGGAGAGTTAGAGTATCGTGTCCCAAGGGATTGATTAATTAGAAGAATGTTAAACTTAATCAAAATTCACAAATTTTTATCCAAGCAAACGAATTGTGAGAATGGGTTGCAATTGAAATAACAATTTAAAGAAACAAAATAAAAAAAACACCAAACACTAATTCCACAAGAGAAGATGAGAATGATTAAAGCCTAGGGGTCCCTATTCACTTGCTACTTCAAAGAATAATTGCAATCAACAAGTACCAATCAATGAAATGATAATTGTTAGCTGATAACCTTCAATAGATAAGAGCCTATGTCTAGGACAATTACTCATTCAAAACCTAGTTAATCCACTATGTGTCCATGTGGGTTAACATAAGAATCACTCATTGAGACCAATTATCAAACACTTGCTATGCATGACTAATGGGTATGTGTCCATCCCATTAGCTAATCAACACACTCAATGCAATAGAATGTAATTGAACATACATCAACCATACCATATCCATATTCACAACTCCCTATCTCTAGTTCAATTGGAATACTAAAATCATGCAATTGATGGCCAATCAACAACAAGCATTAAGCATAGATATGGATGAACAAAACCAAATTCATTGAAAGGATACCCAATTAATTACAAATTAATCAAATCCATAGCAAGATCCTAGAGAGCCCCTAGATTAGGGTTTAGTTACACATCATGAAAGAGAAGAAAACACGTGAAATCAAATGATCCATCAAGTTACAAATCAAGAGGTAAAGGGAAAGAATAGACAAAAATGGAGAGATTCCAAGCTTGATCCTCTTCCTTGATCTTGATTCTCCCTTGAGTCACCTTCAACCCAAATGGGTTCCTCCTCTTCTCACTTGCTCTCTGAAATTCGTGGTTGAGTGTCCCAAAACAACATATCCTCTCCTCCCCCAAAAATCAAAATATGAGGGTAAAATTTTTGTGCCAGGGTTTCCCCCACGCCTAGGCATGGATTTAACACGCCTAGGCGTGGTTATGTATCACGTGCCCTTCTTCTGCTTGTCACGCCTAGGCGTGACTTTACCACGCCTAGGCGTGGTGGTCTCTGCCTGAAATTTCTGATAAACTGCGAGGAACACGCCTAGGCGTGGATTTGGCTCGCCTAGGCGTGGTTTAGCTGCCCTTGCTTCCTTTTTGCATCTTTCTCCATTTTGAACTCTTCTATGCTTCCATATCCTTTCCAAGGTCTTTCCTTCTTGAATCTCTGCAACAAAAACAATGCTTTAACTCATCAAGCCATGATCAATCTCAATTTCTTATTACAAGCATTAACAATTAAATTATCAAACAATTGAGATACAAAGCTTAAAGAATCAAGATCATGCACGAATTTGGACCATTAGGTAATGTAAATTTAAGGAAAGCATACTCCTATACATTCAATGCCATGTGAAATAACTTCATTTTCCGAAGTTATCAGTTACTTCTAAAACATTCCACATTTCTTGAGCAGATTTACAATTTGAAACTCTAAAGAATTCATCATGCCCCAAAGATGTGGTAATAATGTTTTTGGCACTCAAATTATATTGGACATTTTTCTTATCATCATTGGTCCATTCACTTCTTGGTGTATTAACCCTTACACCATTAACATCTTTTGTGGGGATAAAAAGACCATTTTCAATAGCATCCCACACATCTAAGTCAATAGCTTCAATAAAAATTTTTATTCTTTCTTTCCAATAAGCATACCCATCCCCATTGAAAAAGGAGGTTTATAGATAGAGGAACTTTTTGAAAGCTCATTTGAGGAGGCCATCACTTTCTCTTGAAGCTGCTAAGCCTTTTACACAAGAGCCTAGCTCTGATACCACTTGTTAGCTAAGTGACCTCAAACTCAAGAGGGGGGTGAATTGAGTTTATGAAATATTTTCGCAAATCTTTCGTAAAACGTTTGTTAAACAATTTTCGTTGAAGCTATTGGATAATTGAAGTGAACAGATAAATGAGATTGAATACTTCACTCACAAATTAAATAAACCAAGATGAATAATATTCAAGCAAGCATATAAAGTAAATGCACAAATGTAAAGAGATAGGGTTGAGAGAATCAAACACAAAGATTTATCCTGGTTCAGCCACCCCTTGTGACCTACGTCCAGTCCTCAAGCGAACCACTTGTGATTTTTCACTAAACTTCAAGTTTGAACGGGTTCTTGAAAACCTTTACACAATAGAGCACTCACCAACACCTTGGGATACCTCACCCTTGTGCTTTGAGCCTCAAAAAATAGGGATGCCTCACCCTTTACAACCTTTTGAGGGATGCCTCACCCTCAAGGGATACCTCACCCTTTTCTAACTTTGAGAGATACCTCACTCTCTAAGGGATACCTCATCCTTTACTCTAGAGGTATACTTCACCCTCTCTTTTTCAGTTTACACAAAAGATAGAAGATAGAAACTCTCTTGAAGAGTAGATAAATACAAATTGAAGCTGTAACAATGCCCCTTTTGAATATCTCAAAATTTCTCACAAAAATAGGGCAAAAACGTTTTCAGGATTGATTCTCGTGTATGAGTGTTAGATTGATGTTATAAAGTGAAGTTCAACCCTTAATGAAGACCCAAGGCAAGTATTTATAAGTTGTATGAAGAAAAGAGTCGTTGGGGGTGATAAAGCCAATCATTTAATGCAGTTAAAATAGTCGTTGGGGTCTGTCAGACCGCGTGTAATCGATTACACAGCCTGTGTAATCGATTACATGGATGTTTGAACGTGTTCTTGGCTTTCTGGGTTCTGTGTAATCGATTACATTCTTGGTGTAATCGATTACATGGTTTCTGACTTGTGTGTAATCGATTGCACAATCTATGTAATCGATTACATGGCTCCTTGAACGTGTTCTTGCCTTTCTGGGCTTCAATGTAATCGATTACATTATTTGTGTAATCGATTACACGGCCTCTGACTTGCGTGTAATCGATTACATGAACCATGTAATCGATTACCAGCTCTCTATTTAGCTTGTAATCGATTACAAACCATGTGTAATCGATTACCTTGGCCTTTAAACACATTTTTCAAGTCCAATTAAGCTTGTAAACCATTCTAACACCTCAAGACATTTGATTAAACATAAAACCTTTCATGAGTGTTAAATCGAAGATTGAAAATAATGTTTCTTTGAAAAACATGTGTAGCTTTGAATTTTCACACTTATTTTGGAAATGATATTTGGAAAACCATTTGAGAATCATTGAGATACTTAAAGGGCATTTTACATTGATATTCTAAGACCTATATCTAATATACCCTTTTGATCTTGGTCTTCTCTTTTGACTTTGTTATCATCAAAAACCCATTTGATATGCTTCAAGACATAAGCATTCACATGATGTACGTCGGGGTGAGCTCATATTGAGAGTGGATGGAGATCATGTGATCATTAATGTCTTTAGGGAGACTAAATCTTCCCCAATGTCAAATCTCCATGCTCCTATCAATTTTGTTCAAGCTAAGAAGCAGGAAACCTTAGCTATTAAAGACCCCCTGCCATCATACAGTGTTGATGTTAATCTGTTGGAATGTCAAGCTGCTAAAATAGATAAAGGTCCTTCTAAGATCCATGCTTCTTCACAGATTGGTCCTTCATCTGTTGATCGAGTGCAACCACCTTGGCCTAGTGGAGTCAAGCCGCAATTGGGACAGTCAAGCTCTTGTCAAGTTTACAATTTTGTTGGAACTAGCTCCAAGGCCATTGTCGAAGGGAGGAAGAACTATTTTGAAAAAAAAAAGTTGTCCTCATATTTCTCTTGCTTTAAGCCACCTTGATTCATCGAAAAAAGGCAACGTCGAGTTAATAACGTTAAACAAGCGCTTTATAGGAGGCAACCTATGTTTTTTCTTCTTTGTCTTATTTTAGTTGTTTTTGTTATTTTGGTTTTTCTTTTAGATACTACTAATGTGTTTTGGGATTTTATTTTTCAAATTATGCTGCAGCGCTAACTCTTGTGTTTCTTCTTTGCCTAGTATTGTGTCATTGTTTATCAGGTTGTGTTATTTTTTTCTTTACCCTCTTTATTTCTTTTTCTTCCACATTGAGGACAATGTTTATCTTAAATGTAGGGGGGTACTTTTACAATTTTTGTGCAAAATTTTTTTTTTGAAGAGCACTTGAGTAATGTTGGTAATTAAGCTGGAATTATGTGTTGATTTCTTAATTTATTCTGAGCTGATGGAGATATGTTTTAAAGGGGATTCCATTGATCATGAGCTGATAATGTATAAAGCAATCTTTTTCATTGAAGTAAAGTAAAATTTAGCATATTTAGTTGGAAATTAGCCATGTCTACTTGCTTTTGTTCTCTTTATCAACTTAGCCAGAAAGTAAGTTTTGAGCTTTAATGATTGGATTTTTCATAAATGAAATCCTATTTTTCTTCTAGAGTGAGTTTTCTCTTGATTGATGTGCACTAGAACTTGCTTTGATATCTTGTTAAGACTTTAATGATTCACATACAGACTTGAACATGATTAAGACAATTAGGCTTAATTCTTTCTTGACTTCCAGAGTTGCATTGATTAAATAACCACTTAGTTGCCCCATTTGAGCCTGAAATTGATTTCTTTGAATACCCAATTGAATAATCTGGTTGAATTCTTTGGAGCAATTGAAGTGTTGATTGAAAAGTCTTGAAAGGTTGCTTTTGTCTTCAAGGGTTGAAAAAAAAAAGAAAAAAAAAAGAAAGTTTGGAAAAAAAAGGAAAAAATGAAAAAAAAGAAAGAAAAGAAAAGAATTGTTGGTGAAGAATAATGTGAATATTAGGTTGAAAGTGAGAAGTTGTTATATTCTTGTGCATCATACTCTATCTGTCATCTTTTCAACCTAATTCTGCTTTGTATTGATTTATTCATGAGCATTCTTTACCCTATTTTATCCTTTCTTCCTACCTTCCATTATACCCTTGGCCCTGTTACAACCAAAGGAAAGTCCTTTTGATTTTTGTGTTGTATGTGAACCTAAGTGAAGATGAGATTGATAAGCAAGCTTATGGTATTGCATTTTTTCAAGGGAAATTTGAGTGATCTCTTTGTCTTTAAATACTTGAGCGATGGAAAGATGAGTGATCTCAGATATTTGGTGAAAAGAACAGTTGCAAGCTAGACTCAAGCCTCTAATTGTTTAAGTGTTAAATGAATTTGCTTGATTGGATTTGATTGCTGAACTTGAATTTCTTTTAATTATGGAATTTTCCTTTGATTCATATTTCTTGATGTTGAGTTTGATCTTGTTGTTGATTCCTATTCTTTGCTTGAGGACAAACAAAGCTCAAGTGCGGGGGAGTTGATGAACCGTTAACATGTCCTATTTTTACGGTTCAATTCCTTAGTTTTTCATATTCATTTTATTTATTTTTAATGAATTTTGTTTGTTAATTTTGTTATATTTTTAATATTGTTTAATTGTGTGTTATTAAGTGTTTTGTGTGTTTTTGTCAGGTAATTGTACGGGGAGAATATTGAATGTGCAAAGGAGTAAGAAAAAGAAGAATTTAGCAACAGAGTCCAGCGCTTGAGCCCTGGTGTTGGGGCGCCTGAACGCCCAGAGCGTATGCAACAGCGGTGATTTAATGTCCCAACGCCTGAGCGTTGGGTGGGGAGCGCTTGAGCGTGCAACGTGTAGCAGCGCGCGTATTAACTTAAGTAACTGAGTGCTTGAGCACTCAGAACTAGGCGCCTAGGCACTGAGAGCATAACAACAGACATGAATTTTATTAAATAGGAAAAGTTAAGCCAAATTCAACACACAGAGTACATGAAGCACATTACACAGAAAATCCCTAATCCTGATAGAGTTGTTTTGCGGTAGCAGACCTTGGAGGGCTATTTCAAAGGAGGATTCTTGAAGGACTAAAAATCTTAATCTCCATTAAAGGGGTTTTGATTTCTCTTTCTTTTTAGTTTCTCTTTTTCTTTAGATTTTCTTTCTATGAGTTTGTATTCTGATATGAGTTTGTTTGTATTGAACATGAGTAGCTAAACCCATAGCTAGGGCTATGAGGGATCTTGTTTTCCTTATTATTTAGATTTGATTTCTAATTTGATTATGGTAATTTCTTTTTGGGTTTATCATATTGCTTATATTCTTGTTAGAATTTGATCACTTTTGGCATGTGTTAATTCATTGTTTGACTAGTGACCATCCGCATTCAATGAGTGGATCTATATGGTAAGCCTAGGATTAGATTGGTGAATGACCAAACATCAATTTTTCCTACCAATGGAATTGACGGTATGTTAGTTCATCTCTTGAATTGAAGTTTAATGCATTCTTGATTAATTCAACTACATGACCAAATAGGTGAATTAAATTAGGAATAAGATATTGTTTCATCCATGACCATTGAGATTCAATAGCAAATAAGAGAATATTGGCAAAAGAATTACCTTAATCATAATTGAACGAAAATATGAATAATTGGATTCAAGTGAACCTTGCGCCCTAGTCTCTCTTTCATTGATTATCTTTTCTTTGTTTAATTGTTCATTGTTTTTCTTTATTTATTTATTTTGATTTTAACTTGAATTTATTCATACACTTTCGATTGTCTGAATAACAAAGAGTTTAGCGAATATAGTAATTATCAATTATTCCTTGTGGAATCGATAACTGGGACTCAAGTCCTATATTACTTGGTGATAGAGTACACTTGCTCTTAGTGTATTTTACGCGTACCAGTGCCATAATGAGCATCTTTCAAACTTGGATTGCTAAGACTGATTTGTCCCCTAACCGTCTAGCCCCTATAAATAAAGGTTTAGGATCCTGTTATTATTCATTTCATTGTTTCTCTCTCGAAATCAATGGTTTGAGGTGATTTCTCTGTGATTTTTTACAGCGATGGAGGGCAGTTTCAGCGTTTCTTGCAACATTTTGGAGTTTCAGTATCCCAATTTTCCCCATTTTCTTCAAGGTACTCACTTTCCCTCTAACTCGTCCGTGTCTATCTCATCTCATAGGTGGTTGTGTACCCCTTTAATGGACTGCACTCCCCCCTTATTCTTTTGTGAACAAGGGGTGGGAGTGTTGTTTCCCTCCTTTTCAATAGCGTTCCCCTGTGAAGCACCTCCTCCCTCGCGCTCCATGGGGTGGAGGTGTCCTTTTGAGGCTTTAGCCTTGAAGTGTGTGGAGGCCAGTGCGTGGTTGTGAGCAGTTCTCTCTATTTGCCCACTTCTATGTTTGAATCTTTAAGTTTGATTAATTCTGACCACCGGCCTCTGTGTGTTTCCAAGAACTCAAATGGTTAAGAGGAGAATGGCTAGGCTTGAAGAAATGGTTCTAGATGCGGCCTCGGTTCTAGAAGGAGGAGAGCCAGTAGAATAAGAAGTGGCCATGGAGAATGCAATCCGCCTTTGCCATAGTCCAGGGTTGGTGTGCCCCAGGGTCACAGACGATGCCTATAATTGAATATTGATACGAAATTGATATGTCTTGTAAACCCAAGTACAGGTTGTCTCAAGTAATAAATTCTTGGGAGTCCGAGGTTAATCCATAGGAAATTGATGAAAAAAAATTCTTTGAGGTAAGGAAAGGATTTGTCACAATAATAAAGGTGATAAAACTTATTCATAATTAAAAAGGATTTTCTTAGACTAGGAGATCCACTTTTGGCAAGTAAATTAAGGACAAGATTAATTCTTTTTATAACTCAATTAGAATCCATGCATAACGGAGGTTTCAATCGAAAAATACAGCTTTCAAAGTTCATTTAAGATTATATATATAATCATATTATGGTTCCTTTAATTATCTACTAATGCCAACACTTGTAAATGGGTTCAAGCATTCATTGTGCCAAATACTTGTCTACAAAAAATCAAGATCTCCACTTTAGAAGGAGGGTTTCTAAATTGATTAGAAACAAAATATAATACATATAATGATATATCATTCAAGCACAAGAAAGAGATTAATTTAACCTTATTTCATTACCAAAAGCTTTATCCTTTCACCTAAGCAAAATGAAAATTAGTTACTCATAAACAAGAAGAAAGAAAGAGAGAAAAAGAAGGAGATGAACATAATTTCTATTTAGAACAAAAGAAAACTACAACAAGAAAAATAAATAATACAATAATAAGATCTTGATCTCTAAACTAATATGATTATAATTAGCAACCCATGGTGCCCTTTTATAGAGCATGAAGGGCACACAATGACAAGGGAGTTGTTTATGAGTGGGTGAATGAGTGGAACATGACAATGGAGTTGTTAATGAGTGGGTGGATGAGTGGGTGAATTATTGCCATGCTTGTCTCCCCGCTCAACCAATTTAGCTATCTTCATATGACTATAACTCTATCGTAACATTACCTATTACATAAGTGGTCTTTATGAAAGTTTGAAGGGTTTTGTCTCAGCTTTCCAATGCCACTGGTTTCATCACAATTTGACCTATACAGCCCAAGATATGGCCAAATCTTTGCACAGTGTTCAGGTTCCAGCAATAGCACCTCTATTATGAATTCTATGCCCAATATGACCTACTAGACATCCAACTATGCTTTTGTTTTCTTCATGAAATTTGTATATTTAGGTCTTATATTTCATATGGGATTAGTTTGGTGTCAATTGAACTTTTATAGCTCAAGAAATAGGCTAATGAGTGCACAGAGGTCAAGCTGTCAGGATTAAAATTCTGACTCTTGCTTTCACTTCAATTTAAATTATCCAAACATGTGATTCCTCTCTTGAGGTCTTCATGAAACTTGTAAATAATTGTCTTAGCTTTTCTACAAGATTAGAATCACATCAATCAAATATTTGTAACTCAAATTATAGTCAATTTACTGAATGCTGCCAAATAGAAAAATTAAGGCCAACTTATGCAATAATTCCTTCAATGATCCAATTAGGCCCAATATCATAAAATGTGACAAAATTAACTTAATTAAGCCTAATTGAACCTTAAGAAGTCTAGTGAGAGGATTATCAAATGAATAATATATATTGCTATCAAATATCTCGTTTTCAACTAAGAGAACTCCTTAACGAGCTTAAGGGCTATCTGGTGCTGACCGAGGGGAAAAATAGAGACCACGAGTTCCAAATTTTGTCCCCAAAAATTGAAAGGGTGTGTTCTACTTGTCAGTCGAGGGAACACTTCACATACATGTACGAAGACTTCTTTGTTAGATATGGACTTCAGTTTCCTTTCAACGACTTCTATATTGTCATCCTTCGGACATTGAACGCTACTCTAACCTAAATTCACCCTAATGGTTGGGCAAACATCCTGGCCTTTGAAAGGATATATCGGTTGGTCGGATTGCGATGCTTAGATAAAGTATTTTTCTATTTTTCATACCCGATATTCTGTTCATGGTGCCAGGGCCCCTCAAAAAACCTGGCTCTCTATCCGGTCGCAGCAAGGGCAGAAGGTCTTCTATCCATACCTAGAGAGTTACAAAGATTTCAAAGAGAAGTTCTTTAAGTTGACGGCAGCTCATGATGCACATCCCTTTTGGTTAGGAGGCAACGGGGAACTAACATTCAGCCTAATTGGAACCCGAGGGCATAGAGTATTCCCACTTAATCGTTCGAGAGGGAAGTAAGTCATCTGAATGATGAAGAGCCTGAATGCATTGATTTGTTTGAAATGTGGGTCAAAGAGATCGGTTTGATTCAACGCAAAGATATATTAGACGCCCCAGATGATGAGACTTTTTGGGTTATACTAGGTAGTTTAGACCGTTGTCCAAATGTTAATTTGCATGCTTAACATTTTTCATAATACCTCGTAGCAACATTATTATTCTGATCCTTTATTATTTTTGTAGGAAGTTTGGTCGAGATGTCAACTGGCAATGCCTTGGCAATTCTCGAAGCCTTCAAGTTCAGGAATGCACCCGAGTTGTTGAATCCCCTAGCGGATGCTTGTTTGCTCTTTTGCTTACCACAAGTGCACAGGTCGCACTTGTAATATAGTAAAAAGTCAGATATCATTCCCACGAGGAGTACGCTAATCTCAAAAGCCAAGTATTAACCAATAGTTTAATCAATACTATCCAAGCACATTCAATTTATAAAAGGTTGTTTAAAATAACTTTAAAGACTAAAAAGCAGTAAATTTGAGTTAAAGATGTTAATTAAAGAATAGGGAATCCTTTTTCACCTCCTACTTCAATTAATAACATGCAATCCTTATGAGTAATATAAATGAAATGATTAAGTTAGCTTGAGAATTTAACTTAGTTAAAAGCCTATGTCTAGGTAAATCAACCATATTTCATTTACCTAATTCACTATGTTTCCATGAGAACTAGTACAAAATCCAATCATAAGATCTATTCTCAATTAGTTACTATGCATAGCTAAGAGGTATATTTCTATCCCATTAGCGAATCAACTTATCCAAGCCAATTGAATGAAATCGAACATGCATCAACCATACATATGATATCAAATCCAAATTCCTATGTCTAGGTTCATTAGATTTCAACAAATCACTTAAAAGCTGATCAAACAATCAAGAGCATTAAGAACAATATGATTGAACAAAACTAAATCATGTATATAAACTCAAAGGATTACAAAATCATTCAATATCCATAGGAGGATCCAATGAAAACCCTATACACAGCTTAGCTAGCCATGAAACACGAAAATACAAGCATATACATCATGTTCATGAATATGAAAAAGAGAAAAGAGAAGGGATGGAAGAGAAAAGCTTAATAATGATGATCTTTGATGCTTCAATCTCCTTCCAAGAGTGAATAAAACCTCCAAATTTGGTTACTTTTGCTTCCTTTTTGTCTAAAATAAAAATCGTAGCCGCTGCTCTCTCAAAACTCAAAAAACTCATGTATGAAATCTGATGAAACAATATTTATACTAACAACAAAATAGAGTCACACCCCACGTTGCAGTGCACATACAAATAAGGTCACCAACGCCACAGCGTCCATACTTTGTGCTGCGGCACTCTAGCCTCGGGTCTTCTGTACAGTAGCAGGGGATGCACCATGCCGCGGCATTGAATGCTGGTCTTGAAACTTGGCTTTCTCATGAGCTTCCTGATCCAATGCTAGTCCAAATTCTTCATATTTATGCTTGATTAGAGTCCTTCCTGTAATAGAGAAATTACCACTTTAATAACAATTACAAATGTACTCAATTTATCAAAGATTTGGAAATATTTCCTCAAAATCATAATGGAAGACATCAAAATTAAATCAGATGAATATGATGCTAAAGTCTTCCATTCATGCATAAAAACAAGGACTAAGCAATTAATATAGCAGAGATATAAGGCACAAATAACTACATTTTGTGGAGTTATCACACCCCCAAACCTAGATTTTTGCTAGTCCTCAACCAAAACAAAGTACACTTACATTGATCAACCTTGTTAACCTACGTTCAACAACTTTTGACATTCCACTTTCACTTAAACCAAACTAGTGTATGATGATTGCATAAAACCTCAAAGAGTGCACATGCCTCATAATTAGTTTCACACATACACAATCCTCATCATGTTAACATTCACAGTTTCCTTTTATACAAGATATATTTCCCACAATCATGCAAACAAAACTTCTTCTATTCAATTCATACACTCTCGGATAAGGTTATGAGCATACATATGAATATAAATCACAGAATTCACAAGATTGTAGTTTAATTCTCTCTCCACTAATGTAAATCACACAAAATTGAGGATCAAAAGTGACTTTAACAGTTTGTAATGTAAGGCCAAGGGTAATGGGTGAAAGAACAAAAAGGAAATGATTTAACACAAATATTGAGGAACATAAACATGTTATTTCAAGTCTTGAGCCACTAACTGATATTAGCAGGGTATTCAACAGTGAAAGAAGAAAACTCGCTAGAACCATTCAATGCTTTTCGTACTTTTCTTTTCTTATGCTTTGCTTTTGCTTTTTCTTTTGATTTTTTTTCTTCTTTTTCTTTTTAAATTTTGTAAAACATTGCTTCTTTTTTTTACCGCATCTAGTTCCTTTAGGCTCATTTTGTATTGAATATGCAATTATACTCCTAATCAATAGACTTACTTCAAGAAATAACATATTATATACTCAACAAACAATAATGGTAGGAAAAAAATGCAATGCTTTCATATGCATTAGAATGGTTAACAGGTTAACGAATACAATGATAATGAAAAACATATAAGGTCAAACATATATAAAGCTTTAAAAGGGGACCTATGGATACTTCATTTCAAGGTAAGCTCGAAAGGTTCAGTTGGTCCAAACAATGCCCTAATCATTTCCCCAATCATGCATAATCTAGGATTTCCCTTCAAGAGAGTTGAAAAACAATTTCAAGGATAATTGAATTTTTCACATGTACAATCCATAAACTTTCTCTAGACAAAAATTCTTATCATTTTCAAAATTAAACAAGCATGTAAGTGGGAAATGCATCATACATAAAAAGAAACTAGATTGCTTCAGCATGTGTCAAAGATTACATATGGATTCACAGAAATATGTAGGTCATTTTGCATCTATATCTATCATTGGTCAATTATTCACATTAGCCTTTGGCAAAATGATATTCTTTAAAAAATTTCAATATTACAATCATGCATATTAAACATTGCAACTCATGTTGTGAAAATGAATGACAATTGTATCTTGAATGGGATTTTTATGAAAATTTTTGTCAAGATATTTTCTCCTATGGATATTATCAAAACTAACTATCAACATTCAATATCAATATGCATAATAATAATCACAAAAACATATAGTCGTAGATAACACATGCATATCAACATAATAGTACGAAAATATAATAATACTACCGCATATGGAATCAAAATATAAAGTCAAAGACACCCCCCAAACTTGAGGGAAACAGTGTCCTCACTGTCTAAAAGAAAACACATAATCATATATATAAAAGGAAATACAACGAAAGAAAAATACCCTGAATTCCATGAGGGCTAGATGATTACATCCTCACTGTCTATGGTCTCATCATCTGCATCCTCATCCTCTGGAATGGGTTGTGCAGGATCCTCTCCATCGCCATGTCCATGTGTAGGCCTAGGTTGGGGAGGGTCAGCTACAGTGGTGGGCAGGAAGTCTGGGACTGGAATGTCCTCCATCGGAAGTTGTAAGCGCTTCGCCATCCACCGTTGGGTCTGAATGGTGTAAGACAGCATGGCTGTCATCTGTGCCATCTGGGCCTCCATGTGTGGGCGCCATGCTGCATCATCTGTTGGTGCTACTACCCTAAGCTCTACACGAGCCTATCTCTGTACCTTATAAGTCGGTGTTGGGGCTAGAGCTCCTCTCAATGAAATAATCATTAAGAGGTTGTTTCACATCAGTGGTCTCCTCATATAGCCCAATCTGTACAGATTACCTCCGACAAAGTGTAAGAATGAGTGAAGGAAAGAAGAGGCTTCTAGACTCCTTTGCCGCCCTACTGATCTGAGCATGTATAATATGGGCAACATCGATGGAGCGGTGCTCTAAGATAGCATAAATTAAAATTGCTCGATCACAAGTCACCTCAGATAAGTTGTTTGACAGGAGGATCCTAGTAGACATGAAATGATACCAAGCCTTGGCTTCTGGTGTCAAACAAGCTCGGGGGAAGTAGCGTGGCCTGTTTGTCTGAATGCTCATGGTCCATAGCACAAGTTGTGCCTCAGTGGTGCAGATCCTAGCAGTGACCAAGTTTAGATCAATGCCCTACTCTAGCTCCCAGTAGAGGAATTCTGTGTACTCATATATTAGTGGGGGAGGTTATAATTTCAGCGCGGCTCGGATGACATCCATAGAATAGGAGACCTAGCGTCCTCGCACTATGACTATAGTGGTATCTAGTTCAGCAAAAGCTACGTTCGCTAAAACTTGCAAACTAATGGTAGCGCCGCCACCTCAGGGTGTTTAGCAAAATCTCTCCATCCCAGTTAGTGGATGGTCCTCTCAATGTCATGGTGGATGGCCTCCTTAAAGGAAAACCCTTGCTCTACTGTAACTGTTTTGGTAACCAATGTCGCATATTTATGAGTGGCATCCACGAATACAAATTTCCTTTGATCAAATTCTAAAGGAGGAGATGGTGCCCTATTATGTTGGCTTGTAGTCCCAGGTTGTCGTTTATGAGCCATGATGCCAAAGATAAATTGTACCTGAACCTGGAAATGTAGAAGGCGTAAAACGGGAAGGGAGATTGTGGGGTGGAAAAATAAGAACGAAAGAGAAAAGGAGAGATAAAGGAGGTAGAAGAAACATGGGGGGCTGAGAGTAAATGAGAAAGCCGCTCGAAACGTTGTGCTACTTAACCCTACCTACCTTAGTGCACTGCGATGTTTACATACACATGCTATGGTATGCATTTATTCCCCCCAGATTTTAAATTAAATAATTAATATTTATTATTCACTTTTTTTTATTACATAGGAACGCCGCGGCATTCTGGTCTGGTGCACCGCGGCGCTATGCTCTTTGGATTTTTGGCCAGGATTGTGGCATAAGCATCATGCCGCGATGTGAGGAGTCTATCTGTAAAATTCTGCAGCAAATTCACTTTAACTAGGACTCATGATCAAATAAGGCCTCCAACACCTGCAAAACATGCCTATAAGGTAAAATTACATAATGTAATACAAAAATATACTAAAACCAAAAAATCAAGGTATTGACATATTTGAGACATAAAATAAATAACTTAGATTCCCTCCTAAGAAGGGCCTGATTTATAGTCCCGGCAGGACTTTATCTTCAGTTCCATACGCATTGCCTAAAGGAGGAGGATCTTCCTCATTTTCTTCAGAATAAGCTCGAAACACTTGAAATGGCATGGATTTAAGCTCCAAATTTGGAGCTTTCTTAATAGGTGGATTACGTGACTTAACCACCATGCTTGAATTCAACTGCTCCAGCTCCTTATTTTCCTTATCACATTGAGAGTTGACATGACCTTCACTAGGAGCACAGGCTACACTTGCACAAATTGCCTCGGATGTCATCCCATCAACTATACTCACCAAAGCACACTATTCTTGACCTTGAGGACCTTTATAGCATTAAAAATATTGAAAGTGACCTCTTGATTCTAAACCCTTGTGGTCAGTTCTCCTTTCTCTACATCAATTAGAGTTATTCCTGTTGTAAGGAATGACCGGCCTACAATCAAAGGGACTTCGCTATCCTCCTTCATATTAAATATGGCAAAATCTGTAAGAAAGATAAACTTATCCACTTTCACCAGTACATCCTCAATAACCCCCTTCGGACGAGTAAGGGTCCTGTTCGCCAATTATAAGGTAACTGAAATAGGCTTAGCTTCTCCCAAACCTAATCTTTGATATGTGGAGTAGGGCATGAGATTGATACTGGCTCCTAAATCACATAATGCCTGACCAATAGACTTCTTACTAATTATGCAGGGGATGGTGAAGCTTCTGGGATCTTTGAGCTTAGGAGGAAATTTGTTCTACAGTATACACTACATTCCTCTGTAAGGGCAACAGTCTCAAACTCACTAACCTTTTGCTTCTTTGATAAGATTTCTTTGATGAATTTTACATAGCTTGGTATTTGCTCCAAAGCACCTGCAAATGGGTGTTGATGTGCAGCTTCTTGAACACTTCAAAGAATTTCTAAAATTAGTGCTCAAGTTTTTTCTTTACTTGCCGATTGGGGAAAGGTAGAGGATGTATATAAGGTTTGAACTCATTTTTCTTATCTTCACCATTCCTCTCAGCAATATCCTAATTTTTCCTGACATCCTTGCTCATTGCCTCCTTTTCTTGGGCAATCTTAATATCCTCTTCAAGCAACCTTGTCTTTAGTTCCCTTTTATATCCTTGCCACTCCTCAGTGAGATGTCTTTTTAGTTCTCATTTAAGGCACCCTTTGGATTATTGACAGTGTCACTTGGGAAGGTGCTTGGAGGCCTATTACTGATGGCGGTAGCCAACTGCCCTACTTACGTCTCCAATGCTCTTATTGAAGCAGTTTGGCTTTGAAACATTACATCATGCTTGGCTAACTGAGCATATATTTTTGTCATATAGGATTCCGTCTTAACCATTAACTGTATAAATATGTTCTCCAAAGAGGTTTCTTATCTTGCATTGGTTGTCTTGATTGGGAGAGGAATCCAGGAGGATTGTAAGGTCTGTCATTCCCAGGTGTTGAGGAGGAAGCTCCTTGGTTATCCCTCTAGGAGAAATATTATACTGGTTTAAGTATGGGTTATTCTGTTGTGGGTGATAGTTACTGATATATTGTGCACTTTTTGACATAGAAGGACACCTATCACTCGCATGGTTATCTCCACATTTGTCACAAAGGACAAATGGGCTATGATGAGGACCTTGCCCCATACTGTCCAGCTTACTTGCTATTACTTCCACCTGAGCTGATAATGCTGCCATTGCATCAATATCATGCACTTTAGCCATCTTCCTTGGAGTGTTTCTTTCAGAAGACTATTGGTAGCTGTTGGCTGCCAATTCCTCTAGTAGTTGAAAAGCATCATCAAATGATTTACTCAGTAAAGAGCCTCCAGCGGTTGCATCCACTATGGGACGATGGTGTGGCAGCAAGCCTTTGTGAAAGGAGTAGACCTGGTGCCATGGTGGAATCTCGTGATGAGGACACCTACAGAGCAGATCCTTGTACCTCTCCTATGCTTCGTACAAGGACTCGGATTCAGTTTGGGTGAATGATGTAATGACATCCACCATTTCAGCTGTCTTGGCCAGTGGAAAATATTTGTTCAAAAATTTACTACAGACATCGGTCTAAGTGCTTATTGATCCCGCAAGCAGAGACTGCAACTAACTTTTGGCTATATCTCTGAGAGAGAAAGGAAAGAGCCTTAAGTGAATAGCATCTTCATAGACACCATTGTGCTTAAAAGTGTCATAAATCTCCAGGAAGTTAGATAGGTGAGCGTTGGGATCCTCGCTAGGTAAACCGCTAAACTGCATAGAGGTTTGTATCATTTGGATGATGGCTGGTTTGATTTCAAAATTGTTAGCACGGATGGTAGGTCGTCTTATGCTTGACTGTAAGTTTTCCATTTGAGGGGTTGCAAACTCCCTCAAAGGCCTCGTATGGTTGTGATCTCCTGCCATCTTAGTACCTGTATCACAAAATGGTTTAAAAACTTAAATTAAAATATACAAAAAGAAACTTGAACTAGAATTAACTAAACTTGTTATTACTATTGGCTATAAAGGAATTAGACCGTAATCCCCAGCAACAACACCAAAAACTTGTTCGCTCTTTAGCTTACCGCAAGTGCACGGGTCGCACTTGTAATATAGTAAAAAGTCAGATATCATTCCCATGACGAGTACACTAATCTCAAAAGTCAAGTATTAACCAATAGTTTAATTAATACTATCCAAGCACATTCAATTTATAAAACGTTGTTTAAAATAACTTTAAAGACTAAAAAGCAGTAACTCTGAGTTAAAGATGTTAATTAAAGAATAGGGAATCCTTCTTCACCTCTTACTTCAATTGATAACATACAATCCTTATGAGTAATATAAATGAAATGATTAGGTTAGGTTGTGAATCTGACTTAGTTAAAAGCCTATGTATAGGTCAATCAACCATATTTCATTTACCTAATTCACTATGTTTCCATGAGAACTAGTGCAAAATCCACTTATTAAGATATGTTCTTAATCAGTTACTATGCATGACTAAGAGGTATATTTCTATCCCATTAGTGAATCAACTTATCCAAGCCAATTGAATGAAATCGAACATGCATCAACCATACGTTTGATCTCAAATCTAAATTCCTATGTCTAGGTTCATTAAATTTCAACAAATCACTTAAAAGCTGATCAAACAATCAAGAGCATTAAAAATAATATGATTGAACAAAACCAAATCATGTATATAAACTCAAAGGATTACAAAATCATTCAATATTCATAGGAGGATCTAAAGAAAACCCTATACACAGCTTAGCTAGGCATGAAACACGAAAATACTAGCATATACATCATGTTCATGAATATGAAAAAGAGAAAGGAGAAGGGATGGAAGAAAGAAGCTCAATAATGATGATCTTTAATGTCTTCCATTATGATTTTAAGAAAATATTTCCAAATCCTTGATAAATTGAATACATTTGCAATTGTTATTAAAGTGGTGATTTCTCTATTACAGGAAGAGCTCCAATCAAGCATAAATATGGAGAATTTGGACTAGCATTGGATTAGGAAGCTCATGAAAAAAGCCAAGTTTCAAGACCAGCATTCAATGTCGTGGTGCAGGCATGTCAATGTCGCGGCATGGTGCATCCCTTACTTAGTACAGAAGACCCGAGGCTAGAGTGCAGCAGCGCAAAGTATAGACGCTGCGGCGTTGGTGACCAAAAATGAGGGCACGACCCTTTGTTTCTGTTGCTTGGCCTATTTAAGGCCAAAATGAGATGTTTATCTCATTTCTCACCTCATCTCATGGCTACAAGCAGGAAAAGGAAAGGAGAAAGGAAAGTAATGAGCTAAAGGAGAAGGATCATTCACCAAGTAAGGGAGAGAGCTTAATTTTGCAGAGGAACAGCTTACTGACTTCAATTTTTGAAATTTAAGGTAGGGGGACCTTGTTCTTAAACTCGTTTTCCTATTCTCTTCATCTTGTTCATGAGTTTTGGCTTGATGTGGTGAGTTAGGTTTTGAGTTATTTTTGGTGTTTTTGGCTTGAATCTTGTTGGAGAACTTGATGATGGCTTGTTTATGAGTTGTTAGGTGTATGAAAATGGATTTCCAGCCCTTGTATCCCTTAAATCCCTTTTAAGTTGATATTTAGGATTTTAGGTTTTGTATTGGATGGTTATCCATGAATAATGGTTTTGAGTGAAATTGAAGTGAAATTAAGAGTTGCTTTGTGTAGATAGACCTTGTGGAAGGTTGGAAATCACTTGGATGTGAAGTTTGAATGATTGGAGAATGGGTAAGTTCCAATGGAATGGTACCTAGATCTGCAGAATTTGCTGCAGTATGTTGGGTGAAGAAACACGACCTGTGTCTGAAGAAACAGGATAGGAGGGGGCATGTCCTTTTCTGCTAGTTGAAATTCGTGAAACAATGCTCATAGAGCAAGACACCGGGGGGGGCGTGTTATTAGACATGGCCCGTGTCTGAGGCCAGAATATTCAAAAATGTCATTTTTGATGGTTTCAAGTTCTTGGCTAAATGGGATCATTAGTATATGTTTCCTAAAATGTGTTGAGACTCTAATTGGAGTATCTAATGAAGTGGATATGTGGTGAGTGTAAATCAATTGGTATATTAATTATTGTGGTATTTAATATTATTGTATTTCATGTTTGCAGTTAGGAATGCAAATCAATTGACATACTAGTTATTGTAGTAATTGGCATAATTGTTGTTCTATAACTAGGTTGATGAGGTTGAGTCATCATTGTAGTTAATCTAATATGATTTTGAATAAGTAGGTAACCAATCTTTCCTATCATAGTTATCATTGTTGAAGACCACGTTGATGAGGACGGTTTAATTCCCTCACTACCCGAAATGAAGACTGTTGGAACTGGGTTCCAGTGCTTGTTCAAAGCTTATGGAACTGGGTTCCTTTGTTTTGTTTGAGACTCATGCATAACATGACATTGCCATGGACTTGGTATCATAACATTATTCATTTCATGCTTAAGATATTGCACAGGCATAAACACTAGACATAATTTGACATAGCATGACGATTGTATAGGTGGTTGCTATTATGACACAAAATCATGACATTACAATTATATGGGCGATTGTGTATCTCTGATATGGAGATGTTATTTGCTTTTATGATTGAAGTGTTATTTTTTATAATTGAGTATATTATATGAATGTGTGTGTGTGTGTGTATATATATATATATATATATACTAGTATTGGAATACTTCTACTGAGATGTGTTATTTCTCACCCTGATTATGTTGCCATGTAAATCCAGGTGCGAGTTCCTTAAAAGCGAAGAAGAAGATGTATGAAGATTAGTATAGTTATAGGCTTGATGTTGAAAAAGCTTGTATATTACGCTAGATCTTGTTGTTTTGAAAGTTTATGTATTACAATGTGCCCTTGGAGGCAATGGTGTATATATACAACTTTTGTTATCGTGACTCTCCATAATTATTTGTATAAATGTTATGGGTTTAGTTATTGTATGCTAGAAGTAGCATGACCAATATTAGTTATTATTTTATATGACGATATATCTGGATAACAAATATTGGGATGTTATATTTTGGTATCAAAGCAGTTCATCTTGTTGAGCCGGAGTATGGACTGTCTATGCTTATGTATGTGTAGTGATGGTTATGCATTTCTTATCTCTTATATGTGATTGTTTGAGTGGAATTGCATGATTTGCCTTTGTTTTGTATGTTTTACCTACTGTTACACAGTTACATGATATTGGGATTAGCTTCCTCAATATGGATTATTCTGTGTTTACAAGAAACTATGGCAGCACGAGGGTGACTGCGTGGGAGTAGGAACAGGAATCTTGAGGATGAAGGTCCAGGTATGGTCGAGGCCGTGATGGCAATGGCTGAAGCGATGCGTGATCAGATGACTACGAATGCCACAATGATGAGGGAGCAAGTAGCTACAACTGCTAGGGTGATTGAGAGGCTAGAGGCTAATCAAACACAACCTACACCACTACTGGTACCACCACCGAGGCGTGAGGTACAGGGGGAGAGAAACCAGAACTTTCATGACTTTTTTGAGTTTAGGAAGGCAAGTCCACCATCGTTTAGAGGAGACTATGACCCAATAAGGGCTGAGGAGTGAATAACTGAGCTAGAAAAGATTTTTACAACTATGAGATCTTCAGAGGAGCAGAAGATGTCTTTTGCAACATATATACTGAAAAGGGGAAGGTGAGTACTGGTGGAATGGTGCAAAGAGACTGATGGAGGTAGTTGGGACCTAGGTTTCTTGGGAAGTATTCAAGATTGTCTTTTTGGAGAAATACTTCCCACAAACCGTGCAAGAAGAGAAAAAAGTAGAGTTTCTATAGCTGCAACAAGGGAACATGACGGTTGGACTGTATGTAGCGAGATTCGAGGAGTTGTCCAAGTTTTCTTCTTCACTCCGGTACAATCCAAATGATAGATGGAAGTGTGTGAAGTTTGAAACTGTATTGAGAGAGAGCATGAAGAGGTTGGTGAAACCTTTCGAGATCAGGGGTTACCCTTCCTTGGTTAAAAAAAGTAGGGTTGTTAAACCCCTAAGTTTTAGACCACAGCATGAGCAACGATCACAAGAGTCCTACAAGCGGAAGAGTATAGAAAATAGATCCGAAGGGAGTGCTCCACAGCATAGAGACTAGAAAGACAGAGGAAAATAAGATCAAAAGGTTGGTCATGACCAGTTGTGTGCTAAATGTGGTAGACACCATAGAGATAAAGCTTGTGTAGCAGATCAGATAACCTATTACAAGTGTGGCCAGCCGGGCCATTTCGCAAGGAATTGTCCTCCAAGAAAGGAGGCAAAGTCAGAGGGTAGACCGAGAAGAGTCTACATGTTAGACGTCAATGAGACAACACAATCTCCGAGTTCTGGTAAAGGTGAGTACATGGTTGTACTTGTTGAGTAACTTTGTTTTCTTGAGGTTTGGTTGCACCTGTTGTTGTGTGTGAGTTGTTTGGGACTTCTTACATTAGGTAAACTAAATTTTGGAGATAAAAATTTTAAAAGGAGGGGAGAAATATAACACCCGTGGGAACATGGTAGACTTGTATATGGTTATAGAGGTATCCTAATACCTAATTATCACGCCTATTAATTTTTGTGATCGTTTGAGCACGTTTAGTAACTTTGTTATAGCTCTATGTGTGAAATATAGCTGTTTTCAGCCCCGATTTTGACTTAAACTGCTTAATTAATGGAAATAAGTGTGGAGAACTTGTTTCTATGTCACAAATATGTGAAAGTTGTTTCTCCCCCTCTAAAAAGAAATTTTGTCCTCGAAATTTGAGAAACATGATTTCACACCCTCAGAATAAATACGATATGGTGCTTTCATTTTATTTTCCAATTCTCATGAAGCTTCCTCTCTTACATCTTGCTATACTATTCTAACCAACAAAATCTCTTTGCTGATGTTCAACTTCTTCTGATCAAATAGATATATCAGACTCCTATAATTACTGAAGATGTTAAATGTTACTCTAGAAAGAAAGAATCTCCATATCTCTAATACCAACATAACAACAACTGATCTTCATTCATGCCTAGAATAGTTTTTCTCAAATAACTTCCAACTAATGTAATGTAATGTTCAACTAATGTAATGTATTACTTAAAATTTCCTTATCTTCGTATCACTACATATTCTAGATTTTTGCTTTTAACAAGAAATGTCTCACTAACCGAGTTCTCCTTTCCACAGCACTATACCGGATACTTCCGTAAAATTTTTTTTTCTACGGTTTTCCATTACCGTCTTAAATTTTCCCATAGAAGAATTGTTCCAATCTTTGGAAGAATTCACCACGCTTCTGCTGCGTTACTCAGGTACGTTAACACGAATACAAATATAAAAATATCCTTTCTTGCAAGATATTCCTTCAATTGCAGGAGATGAAAGAAAACATCATGGAAGATAACAAAACGAATTGAACCGTTATCGAACATACCCAACAAAGAATTGGATGTAACCCGATTTTCAAAAATGATTTTTCTCTGGATTACTCACACTCTGTTGAAATAATCTTATTGGATATGGTTGGAAAATAACCAATCCATTTTCAAAGACCATGTCTGTTTATGAAACAGATCAAACTAACACAAAATTTTGAACAACAAATTAAACTAATACAAAGATTTGATCTATAACAACAACTTGAATAGCTCGATTAGCTAAGAATAGAAACAGAAGTAAACAAATCAGAGGATAACGAATAACTCTAACATATAATTGATCTACTCAATCATATGTCATAAGGAATAGGTTATTCACAAAAATATTCAGTATGGTTTATAGGATTAGCTCTAATGACATAATCTCCATTGATTAAATCTTCCGTTCAGAACACTCCCATTCCATTCAGAGTAACAACTTCCCTTACTATCTAAAATTTTTACTAATAGAAAACTCTATTTTCAAAGAACACATCAGAGATTATACTCTTTAAAAATGTGTCCAACTTTTCTGTAAATTGTTTTCTTAACGTACATTCCTTCATTAAGTACCTTCTTTCACATCCTTTACTATTTTTGGTTTCCTCAATGGTTGTAAATACATCTTCCATCGAAATCAATTACTTTCTCAATATCCTAAAAAAATATCAGGTTCCAAAATTACGAAATCTTATATTCCAAGACTAATTCTCTTCCGTCAGATTCTAAACTTCAACTTCCAGTTTCCACTGAACAGCGGTCCTTTGTTCGTGCAGTCGTCTTTCCACATTGCTCACGTTGCTCCCGTAGCTGCAACTGCATTACTAGTAACATGTTTCACTTGCACACAAGTATAACTATCCCGAGAAGGCATACGGATCGAAATACAATGGATCTAATATCCATTATAGACAACATTATTTCCTTTTGGAAAACAAACACAGAGAACACAACACAAGTAAAATAGACCTAACCACAAACCCCAAAAGACTCAAACCATGCTCTGATACCAACTAATGTAACACCCTAGCTCTGATACCAACTAATGCAACACCCTAGCTCTGATACCAACTAATGTTACACCCTAGCTCTGATACCAACTAATGTAACACCCTAGTTAGGGCATCACATTTCTGACTCCCGACTCATAATCTGAAAATAAGTTCACACAAAGTTTGAGTTATAAAAGATGGGTTTCAAAATTTCTTCTTTACTGAAATGTAAATTTACTGAAAATATTAGGTAATATTGAAAATCATATTTTAACTATTCATTATGCAATATTGACACCAATTAATATCATAATTTAAAGAGAAATATAAAATTAACAGACTTATTTTTTTTTTACAGTAGCAAATCCCATGACGGGCCCTACTTAATAGCACGGTACAACACTAACGAGAAACTTTAACATACTTATTCCTTTTTCTGTCTATCTTGATGCATCAGACATCTGTTCCTTTGTCAACACTGTACACCTTCGAGTCCTGAATGTCCACTCCTTATTGTTATCACCAATCTTAGAGTATCCATTGCCTGTTATGTCTAAGACAACTCGATCCTTCTATTATTTGATTTTAACAGTAAAGACACAACAAAACAATATAACAAAGAGGTGAGATCACTTACACTAATACCAACATGGCAGCACAGAGATAACACAAATAGCTATATCATACAGATAGATCATACCATAATCATGCTATCAGCATTAATCAACTATCATCATCTAATCATTTATCAGTTCAATCATCATCCAAGTACTCAAAACAATTGTCATAACCAATAACCAATATTCCCCAATTAATATATCACACAGATATAAATGCTCAGATTTATGCATATGTACAAAGACTCATTTTATCAAAAACGGCTCCATGGAGGTTTTCACAATTTCGAGAAGAATGCTCTGGTTAATTGTCAGCCTTAGCCCAAAGACAATCTCCCAGTCGTTGAAAAGAATCGTGTTCTTGTTGGGTATCATCAATGCGTTGCAACGGACTGCATCGCCAAGTGGCACAGGGTACTCGCCAGCTGTCCACTGGTCGATCGCCGCGCCTCGACGCCCCCAAGATCCATCATAGACCTCACTATCAATTCTCATTCCCTCTTCAACCACAAGGGCCATAATAGCTATTAGCTATCTTTTGTACAATGCACGAATTTATCAGTGCAAGTCCAACCCCAACGGGCCAAATCTTTTCAATTTCATTTCTACAATGCACGAGTATATCAGTGCAAGTCCAACCCCAACGGGCCAAATCTTTTCAATGCATGTATAATGCACCAAATCCAAATACGGGCATCTCTTTCCAATGCATATAAAATGCACCAAATACCAATCATAGGCAAAACACGTCACTCTCTCATACATAGGTGTCCATACAATCGGTTAAACAATAATTATCTTGTATTTTCAACACAAAATCATGTTATCATGTTTTTATAGTTATAAAACACTTTACGCCTTATTTTCACAAGATTAGCAACATTTTCATTAGGTTTTCACAATTCCAAAATGTTTACATTACGTTTTCAAAATATCGTAACACTTCTATTACGTTTTCAAAATTAAACGTTTACGTTTATATTTTCATATACTGTAAAAATATTCTATTACTTTTAAATCACATAGTGATTTTTCAATAGTACGTCAAATATTTAAACTCATGTAAAATATTTAAACAAATTCAAATCACGTAGAAATATTTTAACATATTTTAAATCGCATAGGAATATTTTACTATATTCTAAATCGTTTTTAAGATACGTAAATCATTTTTCACCACAATTCTATTACAAAAAATATTTATTAACCTTCAAAAATTCCATTTCATCCTTTCTCAAAATATTATGACTTTGTACTTCATTTTTCACATTTTCTTACTCAAGAAAATCTTTTTCCACGTTTCTTTACTCAAGAAATTCTTTTTCAAATATAATCCACAAAATTACTTTTCCATTGATATAAATCAATGTTTCAAATCTTAAAATTTCCAAACGTACTTCAAAACTTGAAAATAAGTTATACTTGAGTAAATTCTCAAAATACCATTATATTCTCTATTTTTCCCCAAATAATTTCCAAATTAACCTACTTCAAAATAAATTGAAGTTTGAAAACATTTTCGTTTACAAAACTTAATTTTTCAAGTGAGTAAAATACTCTGATTCCCTTTTCAAATTTCTTGTATTAAATCAATTATATTTCCACTTGAAAAATTATTTTGTTTCATCAAAATCTAGGCATTACTATTTGAAAAATTATCAAAACATTTTTCCTTTTAAATTGATATGGTTTTACACAAACAAAACCATTAAAGTTTTATTTTCAAAACCAAAGTATCGATTGGTCATATAACAAACCCATTTGTTCAAATTCATTTTCACTTTCTTTGCAAATCCTTTTTCATTCTTAGTCAAAAATCTTTTCCTTAATATATATTTTCTCAAAATCACTTTTTATTGATCTAGTCCTACAAAATCATATTGAGTTGTTTTAATTATTGTTTCTTAACTTTAAATTTCCTAACGTTTTCCAAAACCCAAATAAATTCTTCGTGAGTAAATTTAAGTTACAAACATTTTCTTTTATATTTCTAAATCACTTCTAAAAATTGATTCTTTTTAAATTAATTTAAAGTTCAATACTTTCAATCTTCTTTTTCTTTTATTTATGAAAATTCCACTTCACTTAATTTATAACACTTAATTCCCTTTTCAAAAATCCTTATTTGAAAATTCTTGTATTTCATAGCATCAAAACATTTTTCTAAATTATCAAAACCTTATAGATGGTCATTGGAACCATGAAATATTTTTCTTCTAACTTAAATAAATTCCATTCTTGTTTCTACACATAAAATAAATCAATAAAATTTCATTCTAAAATTTGTGTTCATGTTTTCTTAAAAAAAAAACAAACCTTTAGTTCATTTTCCATACTCCTCAAATCAATCCAATTTTATTCTTCCATAAACATATTAATTTGTAAACACCTATTTTGAGGTGTCTTGGCCAAAATTCTCATTGTTCTAGGGATCAAAATTTAATTTCCTTGTTCTTGAAAAATTTCAACATTGACCCTCATCAAGGGCATCAAAACCGTAGCTCTTCCTTGGCCATTGGAACCAAGATCAATTTTCTTTCCATCCACACATCATGGCATACATATATATATTTCATCATAAATATCATAAACATGCCATATACTCATCATGTATATTATAAGTATACTATCAAAGCCATAAAATCATGCAAAGCATATTAAGCATAGACAAAATAATCAAGGCACAAGAAAATAAAGCAAAGCTCATAAACACACAATTAATTATTACATGACCATGGATTGGAATTCTCACATGAATTCACAATTCATCAAATATAAGACCATCTCCCACCACCATAATTGGTTGGTGAGATGGATCTCCCTCTTACCTCTTGAAGATCCTCAAAGCTTCTTGATTTTGCTTTTCTTTCCAAGTCCTTCAACACCAAGGGCTTCTCAAATTCAAAACAAAATACATAGAAATTAGTATACTAAGCTTGATTAAGAGGAAGCATGGATCAAACATGGTTTAGATCATGAAAAAGAAGAGAAGAAATGAAGTCTTCTTATACTTCACCTCAAAAACCTCATAACTTTGTTCTTGAAGAAAGTCTCCAACATGAAAGTTGCTTAGAATATCATGTAGATTCAAGATCTATGATTGGATGAAATTAAAAGTAATGGGTGGTGCTTTTGGTGGTCATGGCCGAACCATTTGGTGAGAAAATGAAGGAAAATGATTGTTTTGTGTTCTTGGCTTGGTTGAGTGATGAAGATGAATGATTTAGAGAAAGTCTCCAACATAAAAGTGTTTTGAATTGATGAGAGGATTCAAGATATGTAGCTAGATAAAATTATGGAAGATTGGAAGTGGTTCCATGGGTGGTGACCGAATGCTCAAGGAAGGAAAGAAAATGGTGTTGTTCTTGGTGTTCTTGACAAATTGGAAGAGAGAGAAGAGAGAGAATGAGTTAAGTGTTATAAAATGTGATACAAATGAAATCAAATGGCTGAATTGAAGTGGGCAGTCGTAGCATTGCATGCAGAGAAAGAAGAAAATAATTTTGCTTTAGGAAAATGACCAATAATTGGTCAAGACATCTAATTAATGTCTTCAAACTTTTTCTTTGGCCTAAAAAGGCTACTCCAACATGTCTCAACATGTCTCTTCTTCTTTCTTGCTTCTCCAACCATCCCCCCCCTTCATCATGCAATCCAAAGGAAGCAAACAAAACAATAATGGTCATATTGACCATGACAAACAATAATGGTCATTAATTTAGTTTGCATGGCTATTATTGGCGGTTCAAGAACCATGTAAAAGTCTCCCCAAACTGCATGAAAACCGTGTGGCTCCTTGAGTATTTTAGGGAATTAATTATTCTCAATTTACACCTAATTGCATGCTAATTAATTAGGTAATTAGTTAGGTTAAGTTTCCTAACCAATCTTAACTAACATTCTAACTATATAACTAATTAATTAAACATATTATTTCATATATTATAATCTCTAATTAAAATTAGGATATCTAATTAAGAATTAGATTATAACAATTTAACATTTAATTTAGTTTACTTGGCTTGTTAATTAGGCCATTATTTGAAGCATTTCTAGCCATTGATTAATTCAATGGTTAGGATTTAGGTAGACTTTTGATTTTTAGAAGACTAAATCTAAGCCATTGGATCCTTCTCCTTTAAATTCTAGCCATTAGATGTGTCTCCAAAATAAAGGGTCAAGATTACTTCTTCTTACTTTTAATCCAAGGGTCATAATTAGTCTTTGCTACTTTTTAAGACCAAATCTCTACCCTTGATTAATTCTTCATCCAATGGTCATAAATGGTCTTTGTCACTTTTTAAGACCAAATCTCCACCCTTGATCAATTCTAAATCCAATGGTTGTAAATGGTCACTTTATATAATCAATTTTATACCGTTGATTAAATCTACGGTTGATATTGAAGCTTGCCTAATTAAGTTTATTCTCACACCATTGATTAAATCAATGGTGATTATCTTATGTTTCTTTATTAAATTTATTTCTTAACCGTTAATTGAATCAATAGTGGATATCCAAACCACCAATGTTGACTTTAGCAATATAATTTCTATTTTTATCTACTAAAAATCCTATGAAAGAATATATTTACTGTATTTTTATCTTTCGATAAATAAATACAGTACAAAATAAATTTTCTAAAACTGTTTCCGGATTCAGGTTTAGTAAGATCCCTTGTCTCCGTCTAAACAGTACAAATTTTTTTATGCGTAGAAAATTTTTTCACTTTGCGGGACCCACCTGGGCCCACATATGATCACCTGGGCCCACAAACACCTCGTGGGGCCCACAAATAGGAAAAAATTCAAAATCACACATAAAATCACAAAAATTAGAAAATATATGAAAATCAAGTCAGATTGTTAAAAATAATTAACAGTCAAGAGAAATAAATGCAGAAAGACTTTCTCCGGCTCAGAAATTATTATTTTCCTGACACGGAGTAAATCACTCAAAACGATCAAATACGCTAACGGAATAAACAAAATAATTTTACAGTATCCAGAAATTACTAAACAGTAAAATTTTGTTAGCTGTCAAAATTATTGTTTATAGGATAGGAAATTTTGGGGTGTTACACCTTCTACACGGCCATGAGGCTATTTTGAGAGCCAAAAGTGGCTTTTCATTTTATCATTTCCCATTTATAATTTTCAAACTCCAAAAGCTATCATCATTCTTACTATCACTTTTTCTCTCTACATTTTCTCCTCTCATCTTTCTCTCAAGTTTCTCCTCCTTCTCTCTTCTTCTCCACACGGCCTCACCCTCTTCCATACCCCCTTGGATTCCAAAAATTCAAAGTAACCATATTTTCTTAATCTCCATCACATCCTAAACACCTTTCTAGTTTGGATCTACTTGAAAAGCTTCCATCTTCATCATCTTCTTCAAGCCTCAAAGTTTGAAGTTTTTAGGTAATGTTCTTGATTTCTCATCTCCTCTTCTTCATTTTCATTTTAATGGTCATCATCATGACCATTTGTCCTCTTTTTCTCAAGCCTTGGTGTTGATTTGATGAAGTTGTGATTTCTAGGGTTTTGAAGGTGCTTGGGCAAATTTCACAAGGAGCAAACAAGGAGATTCATTTTCTTGATTTCTCTTGGGTAAGAGGGAGATTGTCCACTTCAACTTCTATTGGTAGTGGGAGACTTGATTGTGTGTTGGTTGTGAGAAACCCTTGTTAGGGTTACTCTTTTTGATGTGTGATTTTGATGACTATGTATTGATTTTACCTTGTATAATCTAATTAGTTGAATGTATATATGTATTGATGATCTTGGATTGGTTTTGATGGATTGAAAAAATGAAATGGAAGCAAGGGTTCCTTGCCCTCCTTATTGTAGCTCATGGCCATACCCCTTGAATAGGGTGATCATGGTTAAAGTTTTGTAATCAAGTTGGAGACATAACTAATCAAGTGAATAACATGTAATGAAGTAAAGGAAAATTTAGGGTTTTCACCCTTGGGAGGCTCATGGCCTCTAGGGCCATTTTAGGGTCCAATCATGTAACTTTATGCAACCTTGGAATATAAATAATCAAGTGATTAAGTAGTTAATAATGTGATGGAAAGAAATCTATTTGATAACCTAAAGTAATTCTTTAGACCTAAGAAAAGAATAAGAGTGTGTGAGACTTGGAAAACCTTGGAATAATTTTCTAAGTGAGTATGAATAAACTTAAAACAAGGAACTTAACAATCAAGAGACAAGAGAATTCCTCTAGAAAAGGATTTCATAAGAAATGCTAAATTAAAGTGAAACTTAGTTAATTGGATAATTAAGAATTAATTAGGGATTCATAAAATGGAAAGAATCAAGAATGAGATCTTATCCAAAAACTTAGAATAATTCTAAATTAAAGGAAGGACATGAGTGTAAGTAAGATGTTAAATAACTCAAATTAAATTATCTTAAGAGAAACTTAATGAGAAGAATGTAGAAAATTAAGGCATAATTCCATAATGAACCCTAAAAGTGTAATGTCTTATTTGAAGACTTGATGATAATTATTATGGGTCCATGAGTGGGACCAAGAATGTGTTGATACTTATCTTGGCCAAATTGTGACATGTTGTGGAAAAGTATATTATTGTTAAATATACATGAATATGCATTAAGTCATCATGCATTGTGAAAGTCCGATGGACTGTTGTTAAGGCCATGTTGCCTAGGAGATTGAAACACACCTTAGTGCATGTGCGAGTAGACTAGTGTAGGTCATAATGTTGACCTTGGGGGCACCGGGGTGCGGGTGTCTCACAAATGGACAGTGGGTAGCTCCTCTGGGCCGTAGGATAGACCGATGTAAACGCACTGACGATCCAGATCGAGACACTATCCTATATCGCGATCTAGTGATGAATGTCTTGTATAATACCTTGATGTGCACGTTGATAAATTAATAATTTATAGCACTTTGGCTACGGCAGCCGAGTTACAGACATGTTTCCTGATCTTTTCTCTCCGATGTTTGTGTCTAGCTCCATGGAGTAGGATTTTGATATCATATGCATGTGCATAGTGAGTCAATATATTATGTGGCATTTAATTCACATGATGAATGGAATTGTTATATTATTGATGCTATAACTGCCTGAATTTATTGAGTTGTTTAATAATTATTTCTTGATACTGTTTATTATTCTTGTAATGCTATGTGGGCGTCCTATGCCATTCTGTTTCTTTACTGCCATAATTGGTATTGAATGTAGGATGTCTCACCTCTTTCTTGTATTTCTACCATTTTTGTCTATATTTATGTTTCTCCGAAGACGTCGGCGAAGAGGGAGAAGTACACAAGTTCCCTGACTTTTGGCCTGACTTTGACTAGTACCTGCTTGATCATGGCGTCTTGCCCGCAAGGCTTTTTGGGTTACGTAAGGCTGACTTTCCTTGGAGATCCGGACTGTTGGCATATCAACCTGAGTACGGACCACTGTGTTTATCTCGGAGATGTGACAGTGTCTCTAGCTTGGGGGCGTTATAATCCGCCTATTTTTACTTGTAGTATTCGTTTGCATTTAGAATTCTATTTGCTCATACGAGACATGTGGGGTGAGCGTTACTACTCCCCACAGGAGGATTCATTCCTCTCTACTACACGAGCCCCTGCTCGTAACTCAGTAGCTCCGATGAGGGTTTCCTCTGATGAGGAAGGCCCTGAGGAGGATCCAACTATGTTCTTTCTCGTTCTCTTTAGGGGGTTGATACTGTAGATGGTCGCTGATGGCCATCTGTATTTCTTTTTGGGGCTTGATGTCTTATCTTTTGGTGGGCTATATATATATGTAACTATTTTGGGCAGGTAAAGCTTTTTGCTTTTTGTATATCAGGTGATGTAACTAAACAAACATGATATGGGTATATATATATATAGCATGATGTATGGATGCATGTTTTACTTCTTATGATTAATTTTGTTATAACCATATACGATTATCTTATCGCAACAAAAAAAAAGAATTCACCAATTTACTTATATGTTTACAACAGGCAAGTTTATCTAATATATAATGAACCAGGTCTTAGTTTATACTTTTGTTTTCTGCATTGTAATTAATGGTGTGACGTTTCTTCCTCAAAAATGGGCGTTACAGGATTGACCTCCAATATATATGGAAAATTATGGAAATGGTGAAACAAGATTTTTAATGAATATTAGGATTTATTTTAAGTTTGTTAGAAGTTAGGAAACTTGGTTTGGTTAAATCCGAGCATTCTTAACTGATCAGGTGAATAAAACGAGGGCACGACCCTTTGTTTCTGTTGCTTGGCCTATTTAAGGCCAAAATGAGATGTTTGTCTCATTTCTCACCTCATCTCACGGTTACAAACAGGAAAAGGAAAGGAAAAAGGAAAGCAAGGAGCTAAAGGAGAAGGATCACCCACTAAGCAAGGGAGAGAGCTTAGTTTTGCAAAGGAACGACTGACTGACTTCAATTTCTGAAGTTCGAGTAGGGGAAACCTTATTCTGAAACTCATTTTCCTATTCTCTTCATCTTGATCATGAGTTTTGGCTTAATGTGGTGAGTTAGGTTTTGAGTTATTTTTGGTGTTTTTGGCTTGAATCTTGTTGGAAAACTTGATGATGGCTTGTTTATGAGTTGTTGGGTATATAGAAATGAATTTCCAACCCTTGTATCCCTTAAATCCCTTTTGAGTTGATATTTGGGGTTTTAGGTTTTGTATTAGATGGTTATCCATGAATAATGGTTTTGAGTGAAATTGAAGTGAAATTAAAAGTTGCTATGTGTAGATGGACCTTGTAGAAGTTTGGAAATCACTTGGATATGAAGTTTGAGTGATTGGAGGAGGGGTAAGTTCCAATAGAGCATTACTCAGATCTGCAGAATTTGTTGCAGTATATCTGGTGAAGAAACATGGCTCGTGTTCGAAGACACAAGGGGGGTGTTATTAGACATGGCCCGTGTCTAAGGCCAGAATCTTCAAAAATGTCATTTTGATGTTTTCAAGTTCTTGGCTAGATGGGACCATTAATATATGTTTCCTAAAGTGTGTTGTGACTCTAATAGGAGTATTTAATGAAGTGGATATGTGATGAATGTAAATTAATTGATATGTTAATTATTGTGGTATTTAACATCATTCTATTTCATGTTTGTAGTTAGGAATGTAAATCAATTGACATGTTAGTTATTGTAGTAATTGGCATATTTGTTGTTCCATAACTAGGTTGATGAGGTTGAGTCATCGTTGTAGATGATCTAATGTGATTTTGAATGAGTAGGTAACAAATCCTTCCTATCATAGTGATCATTGTTGAAGACCGCATTGATGAGGACAGTTCAATTCCCTCACTACTCGGAATAAAGACTGTTGGAACTGGGTTCCAGTGCTTGTTCAAAACTTATGGAACCGGGTTCCTTTGTTTTGTTCAAGACTATGCATAACATGACATTGCCATGGACTTAGTATCATAGCATTATTCATTTCATGCTTAGGATATTGCATAGGCATAAACACTAGACATAATTTGGCATAGCATGACGATTGTATGGGCAGTTGCTATCATGACATAAAACCACGACATTGCAATTGTATGGGCGATTGCGTATCTCTGAGATGGAGATGTTTTTTGCTTCTGTGATTGAAGTGTTATTTTTTTTATAATTGAGTATATTATCTGAATGTATATGTATATATACTGGTTTTGGAATACTTCTACTGAGATATGTTACTTCTCACCCCCGATTGTGTTACCATGTAAATCCAGGTGCAAGTTCCTCAAAAGGGAAGAAGAAGATGTATGAAGATTAATATAGTTATAGGCTTGATGTTGACAAAGCTTGTATATTATGCTAGATCTTGTTGTTTTGAAAGTTTATGTATTACAATGTGCCCTTGGAGGTAATGATGTATATATACAAATTTTGTTATCGTGTCTCTCCATAATTATTTGTATAAATGTTATGGGTTTAATTGTTGTATGATAGAAGTAGCATGACCAGTATTGGTTATTCTTTTATATGGCGATATATCTAGATAGCAAATATTGGGATGTTACAACTAAGGTCCGTACAAAGTGTTCCCGTAGTAATTGGGGTAGATTAGACATGAAGTAAACTAAGACTAGGCCTTAAAGGACATTTAGCTATAGTACTTTCTAAGTTTGTCTGCGTTCCAAAAGTTCTTCACCGGCTTTCCCGTTAGTATCTCCAAGGTGTAAGCTCCTTCACCGGTGTTGATCATAATGTGGTAGGGTCCTTCCCAGTTAGGGGCTAACTTCCCCTGGGAGGAGTTCCTACCTCCGAAGTCAGCCCTGTAAAGTACAAGGTCGCCTGGCTGGAATCTCCTGGGAACAACCTTTAAGTTGTAGCATGTCGCCATACTCTATTTGATGGCGGCATCGCGTATATGAGAGATGCACCTTCTTTCTTCCAAGAGGTCTAGGTCCTCCCTGATCATTCCGGAGTTACTATCTGCTGAGAAATGTTGGATGTGCCTGTAACACCCCAAAATTTCCTATCCTATAAACAATAATTTTGACAACTAATAGAATTTTACTGTTTAGTAATTTTTGAATACTGTAAAATTATTTTGTTTATTCCATCAGCGTATTTGATCGTTTTGAGTGATTTATTCCGTGTCAGGAAAATAAAAATTTTTGGGCTGGGAAAAACTTTACGTAATTTAATTTTTACCATTAGGTAATTATTTTACGTAATTTGATTTGACATTTGTGCGTTTTCTAATTTTTGTGATTTTATGGATGATTATAAAATTTTTTATTGTATGTGGGCCCAGGTGGTCCTACGTGGGCCCAGGTGACCTTACGTGGGCCCAGGTGGGTTCCACAAAGCGAAAATTTTTTTACGCATAGAAAAATTTGTACTGTTTAGACGGAGACAGGGGATCTTACTAAACCTGAATCCGGAAATAGTTTTAAAAAATTTATTTTGTACTGTATTTAATTATTGGGCGATAAAAATACAGTAAATATATTCTTTCGTGAGATTTTTAGTAGATAAAAATAGAAATTATATTGCTTAAGTCAACATTGGTGGTTTGGATATCCACTATTGATTCAATTAACGGTTAAGAAATAAATTTAATAAAGAAACATAAGATAATCACCATTGATTTAATCAATGGTGTGAGAATAAACTTAATTAGGCAAGCTTCAATATCAACCGTAGATTTAATCAACGGTGTAAAATTGATTATATAAAGTGACCATTTACAACCATTGGATTTAGAATTGATCAAGGGTGGAGATTTGGTCTTAAAAAGTGACAAAGACCATTTATGACCATTGGATGAAGAATTAATCAAGGGTGGAGATTTGGTCTTAAAAAGTAGCAAAGACTAATTATGACCCTTGGATTAAAAGTAAGAAGAAGTAATCTTGACCCTTTATTTTGGAGACACATCTAATGGCTAGAATTTAAAGGAGAAGGATCCAATGACTTAGATTTAGTCTTCTAAAAATCAAAAGTCTACCTAAATCCTAACCATTGAATTAATCAATGGCTAGAAATGCTTCAAATAATGGCCTAATTAACAAGCCAAGTAAACTAAATTAAATGTTAAATTGTTATAATCTAATTCTTAATTAGATATAATATAATTTTAATTAGAGATTATAATATATGAAATAATATGTTTAATTAATTAGTTATATAGTCGAATGTTAGTTAAGATTGGTTAGGAAATTTAACCTAACTAATTACCTAATTAATTAGCATGCAATTAGGTGTAAATTGAGAATAATTAATTCCCTAAAATACTCAAGGAGCCACACGGTTTTCATGCAGCTTGGGGAGACTTTTACATGGTTCTTGAACCACCAATAATAGCCATGCAAACTAAATTAATGACCATTATTGTTTGTCATGGTCAATATGACCATTATTGTTTTGTTTGCTTTCTTTGGATTGCATGATGAAGGAGGGGGACGGTTGGAGAAGCAAGAAAGAAGAAGAGACATGTTGAGACATGTTGGAATAGCCTTTTTAGGCCAAAGAAAAGTTTGAAGACATTAATTAGATGTCTTGACCAATTATTGGTCATTTTCCTAAAGCAAAATTATTTTTTTCTTTCTCTCCATGCAATGCTACGGCTGCCCACTTCAATTCAGCCATTTGATTTCATTTGTATCACATTTTATAACACTTAACTCATTCTCTCTCTTCTTTCTCTTCCATTTTGTCAAGAACACCAAGAACAACACCATTTTCTTTCCTTCCTTGAGCATTCAGTCACCACCCATGGAACCACTTCCAATCTTCCATAATTTTATCTAACTACATATCTTGAATCCTTTCATCAATTCAAAACACTTTCATGTTGGAGACTTTCTCTAAATCATTCATCTTCATCACTCAACCAAGCCAAGAACACAAAACAAACATTTTCCTTCATTTTCTCACCAAATGGTTCGGCCATGACCACCAAAAGCACCACCCATCACTTTTAATTTCATCCAACCATAGATCTTGAATCTACATGATATTCTAAGCAACTTTCATGTTGGAGACTTTCTCTAAATCATTCATCTTCGTGGACTTTCTTCAAGAGCAAAGATATGGGGTTTTTGAGGTGAAGTATAAGAAGACTTCATTTCTTCTCTTCTTTTTCATGATCTAAACCATGTTTGATCCATGGTTTCTCTTAATCAAGCTTAGTATACTAATTTCTATGTATTTTGTTTTGAATTTGAGAAGCCCTTGGTGTTGAAGGACTTGGAAAGAGAAGCAAAATCAAGAAGCTTTGAGGATCTTCAAGAGGTAAGAGGGAGATCCATCTCACCAACCAATTATGGTGGTGGGAGATGGTCTTATATTTGATGGATTGTGAATTCATGTGAGAATTTCAATCCATGGTCATGTAATAATTAATTGTGTGTTTATGAGCTTTGCTTTATTTTCTTGTGCTTTGATTATTTTTGTCTATGCTTAATATGCTTTGCATGATTTTATGGCTTTGATAGTATACTTATAATATGCATGATGAGTATATGGCATGTTTGTGATATTTATGATGAAATATATATATGTATGCCATGATGTATGGATGGAAAGAAAATTGATCTCGGTTCCAATGGCCAAGGAAGAGCTACGGTTTTGATGCCCTTGATGAGGGTCAATGTTGAAATTTTTCAAGAACAAGAAAATTAAATTTTGATCCCTAGAACAATGAGAATTTTGGCCAAGACACTTCAAAATAGGTGTTTACAAATTAATATGTTTATGGAAGAATAAAATTGGATTGATTTGAGGAGTATGAAAAATGAACTAAAGGTTTGTTTTTTTTTAAGAAAACATGAACACAAATTTTAGAATAAAATTTTATTGATTTATTTTGTGTAGAAACAAGAATGGAATTTATTTAAGTTAGAAGAAAAATATTTCATGGTTTCAATGGCCATTTATAAGATTTTGATAAATTTAGAACAAATGTTTTATGTATCTTTAAATTAATATTTTCATGAAGAATGATAATGGATGATTTGAAGAGTATGAAAAATAAACAAAGAGTTTATTTTTTTTAAGAGAACAAAAATATGATTTTAGAGGAATTTTTATTGATTTATTTTGTGTGAAAAGATCCTAAGTATTTTTCTAAATATGAGTTTTAAATGAAATGGGCAAACATTGATTTTAAGGATTTGCAAAGAAAGTAAAAAAGGAATTGCAAAGAAAGTAAAAATGAATTTGAACAAATGGGTTTGGTTTTTATAACCATCGGTACTTCGGTTTTGAAAATAAAATTTTAATGGTTTTGTTTGTGTAAAATCATATCAATTTAAAAGGAAAAATATTTGATGATTTCAATAGTCATGTCCACGTTTTTGAAGGCTTGTAATGCTTTGATTTTTATGAACAAAGTGATTTTCAAAGTGGAAACGTAACTTGAGTTCATACAAGAATTTGGAAATGGAATTAGAGCATTTATCACTTGAGAAATTAAGTTTTTGTAAACGAAAATGTTTTTGAACTTCAATTTATTTTGAAGAAGGTTGTGTTTGGAAATGCTTTGAGAAAAATGGAGAATATAATGGTATTTTGAGAATTTACTCAAGTATAACTTATTTTCAAGTTTTGAAGTACATTTGGAAATTTTAAGATTTGAAACATTGATTTATATCAATGGAAAAGTAATTTTGTGGATTATATTTGAAAAAGAATTTCTTGAGTAAATAAACGTGGAAAAAGATTTTCTTGAGTAAGAAAATGTGAAAAATGAAATATAAAGTCATAATATTTTAAGAAAAGATAAAATGGAATTTTTGAAGGTTGAGAAATATTTTTGTAATAGAATTGTGGTAAAAAATTATTTACGAATCTTAAAAACGTGTTGAAAATGATATTGAATTATTTGAGAGTCCAAATTAATATTATTTTGGAATATTGAGGAATATTTTACGTAATTTGAACTATCATTGAAAAATCACTATGTGATTTAAAAGTAATAGAATATTTTTACGTGATTGAACAACAAAAAAATATTTTTATGCGATTATGAAAAATGGTGGAAAATTGTTATAAGATTTGGAAAGTGTTTTAAATATTTTGAGAATGATAGAAAATGATTTACGTAACTTAAAAGAATGATTTTTGAGATACGCAATTTTGAAACAGTGAAAAAATAATATGCGATTTGAGAAACGTATATTTTTACGCGATTGAGAAAGACATTGAAAAATTAATATGTGATTTAAAAGTGCAACAGAAGAGCTGCGGCATTTTGAAAATGTAACAAAAGTGTAACAGTATTGTGAAAATATAACAGAAATGTTTTAGAATTTTGATAATGTGACAGAAACATTTTGGAATTGTGAAAACATAATGGAAATGTTACGCAATTTTGTGAAAACACGGCGAAAGTGTTTTATAACTATAAAAACATGATAACATGATTTTGTGATGAAAATATAGTATAATTACTGTTGAACCAGTGTATGGACACAGTATGAGAAAATGACATGTTTTGCCTTTGATTGGCATTTGGTGCATTATATATACATTGGAAAGAGATATCTGTATTTGAATTTGGTGCATTATATATGCATTGAAAAGATTTGGCCCTTTGGGGTTGGACTTGCACTGATATATTCATGCATTGTATAAAATATAGCTAATAGCTATTATGGCCCTTGTGGTTGAAGAGGGAATGAGAATTGATAGTGAGGTCTATGATGGATCTTGGGGCGTCGAGGCGCGGCGCCGACCAGATGGACAGGTAGGCGAGTACCCCGTGCCACTTGGCGATGCAGTTCGTTACAACGCATTGACGATACCCGACAAGAACACGATTCTTTTCAACGACTGGGAGATTGTCTTTGGGCTAAGGCTGACAATTGACCAGAGCATTCTTCTCGAAATTGTGAAAACCTCTATGGAGTTGTTTTTGAAAAACTGAGTCTTTGTGCATATGCATAATCTGAACATTTATATCTGTGTGATATATTAATTGAGGAATATTGGATATAATGATTGTTATGAATACTTGGATGATGATGATGATAATGCTGATAACATGATTATGGTATGATCTATCTGTATGATATTGTTGGTTGTGTGTTATCTCTGTGCTGCCATATTGGTATTGATGTCGGTGATCTCACCTCTTTGTTATGTTATTTTGCTGTGTTTGTATTGTTAAAATCAAATAATAGAAAGATCGAGTTGTCTTAGACATAACGGGCGATGGATACTCTGAGATGGGTGACAACAATAAGGAGTGGACATTCAAGACTCGAAGGTGTGCAGTGTTGACAAAGAAACAGATGTCTGATGCATCAAGATGGACAGAAAAAGGAATAAGTATGTTAAAGTTTTCCGTTAGTGTTGTACCGTGCTATTAAGTAGGACCCGTCATGGGGTTTGCTACTATCAAAAAAAAAATAAGTCTGTTAATTTTATATTTCTCTTTAAATTGTGATATTAATTGGTGTCAATATTGTATAATGAATAGTTAAAATATGATTTTCAATATTACCTAATATTTTCAGTAAAAGAAAGAATTTTGAAACCCATCTTTTATAACTCAAACTTTGGCAAACTTATTTTCAGATTATGAGTCAGAAATCAGAAATGTGATGCCCTAGCTAGGTTGTTACATTAGTTGGTATCAGAGCTAGGGTGTTACATTAGTTGGTATCAGAGCACGGTTTGAGTCTTTTGGGGTTTGTGGTTAGGTCTATTTTGCTTGTGTTGTGTTCTCTGTGTGTTTGTTTCCCGAAGGGAAATAATGTTGTTTATAATGGATATTAGATCCATTGTATTTCGATCCGCACGCCTCGAAAAAAAAAAGGGGAATGGCTCGGGATAGTTATACTTGTGTGGAAGTGAAACATGTTACTAGTAATGCAGTTGCAGCTACGGGAGCAACGTGAGCAATGTGGAAAGATGACTGCACGAACAAAGGACCGCTGTTCAGTGGAAACTGGAAGTTGAAGTTTAGGATCTGATGGAAGAGAATCAGTCTTGGAATATAAGATTTCGTAATTTTGGAACCTGGTATTTTTTTTAAGATATTAAGAAAGTTATTGATTTCGACGGAAGATGAATTTACAACCATTGAGGAAACCAAAAGCAGTAAGTGATGTGAAAGAAAGTACTTAAATGAAGGAATGTACGTCAAGAAAACATATTGCGGAAAAATTGGACACATTTCCAAATAGTATAATCTCTGACGTGTTTTTTGAAAACAGAGTTTTCTATTAGTAAAATTTTTTATAGTAAGGGAAGTTGTTACTCTGAATGGAACGGGAGTGTTCTGAGCGGAAGATTTAAACAATGGAGATTGCGTCATTGGAGCTAATCCTATAAACCATACTGAATATTTCTATGAATAACCTATTCTTTATGACATATGATTGAGTAGATCAATTATATGTTAGAGTTATTCGTTATCCTATGATTTGTTTACTTCTGTTTCTATTCTTAGCTAATCGAGCTATTCAAGTTATTCAAATTGTTGTTATAGATCAAAACTTTGTATTAGTTTGATCTGTTGTTCAAAATTTTTGTGTTAGTTTGATCTGTTTCATAAACAGACGTGGTCTTTGAAAATGGATTGGTTATTTTCCAACCATATCCAATGAGATTATTTCAACAGAGTGTGAGTAATCCAGATAAAGTTCACTTTTGAAAATCGAGTTACATCCAATTCTTTACTGGATATGTTCGATAACAGTTCGATTCGTTTTGTTATCTTCCATGATGTTTTCTTTCATCTCCTGCAACTGAAGGAATATCTTGCAAGAAATGATATTTCTATATTTGTATTCGTGTTAACGTATCTGAGTAACGCAGCAGAAGCGTGGTGAATTTTTCAAAAGATTAGAACAATTCTTCTATGGAAAAATTTAAGACGGTAATGGAAAATCGTAGAAAAAAAAATTTATGGAAGTATCTGGTATCGTGCTGTGGAAAGGAGAATTCGGTTAGTGAAACATTTCCTGTTAAAAGCAAAAATCTAGAATATGTAGTGATACGAAGATAAGGAAATTTTAAGTAATACATTACATTAGCTAAACATTACATTACATTAGTTGGAAGTTATCTGAGAAAAACTATTCTAGGCATGAATGAAGATCGATTGTTGTTATATTGATATCAGAGATATGGAAATTCTTTCTTTCTTGAGTAACATTCAACATCTTCAGTAATAACCAACAAAATCTCTATGATAGGAGTCTGAGATATCTGTTTGATCAGGAAAAGTTGAACATCAGCAAAGAGATTTTGTGGGATTAGAAAAGTATAGCAAGATGTAAAAGAGGAAGCTTCATGAGAATTGGAAAATAATATGAAAGCACCATATCCGTATTTATTATGAGGGTGTGAAATCATGTTTCTCAAATTTCGAGGACGAAATTTCTTTTTAGAGGGGGAGAATTGTAACACCCCAAAATATCCTATCCTATAAACAGTAATTTTGACAACTAACAGAATTTTACTGTTTAGTAATTTCTAAATACTGTAAAATTATTTTGTTTATTCCATCAGCGTATTTGATCGTTTTGAGTGATTTATTCTGTGTCAGGAAAATAAAAATTTTTGGGCCGGGAAAAACTTTACGTAATTTAATTTTTATCATTAGGTAATTATTTTACGTAATCTGATTTGATATTTGTGCGTTTTCTAATTTTTGTGATTTTATGGATGATTATAAAATTTTTGATTGTATGTGGGCCCAAGTGGTCCTAGGTGGGCCCAGGTGACCTTACATGGGCCCAGGTGGGTCCCGCAAAGTGAAAATTTTTCTACGCATAAAAAAATTTGTACTGTTTAGACGGAGACAGGGGATCTTACTAAACCTGAATCCGGAAACAGTTAAAATTTATTTTGTACTGTATTTAATTATCAGGTGATAAAAATACAGTAAATATATTCTTTCGTGGGATTTTTAGTAGATAAAAATAGAAATTATATTGCTTAAGTCAACATTGGTAGTTTGGATATCCACTATTGATTCAATTATCGGTTAAGAAATAAATTTAATAAAGAAACATAAGATAATCACCATTGATTTAATCAATGGTGTGAGAATAAACTTAATTAGGCAAGCTTCAATATCAACCGTAGATTTAATCAACGGTGTAAAATTGATTATATAAAGTGACCATTTACAACCATTGGATTTAGAATTGATCAAGGGTGGAGATTTGGTCTTAAAAAGTGACAAAGACCATTTATGACCATTGGATGAAGAATTAATCAAGGGTGGAGATTTGGTCTTAAAAAGTAGCAAAGACTAATTATGACTCTTGGATTAAAAGTAAGAAGAAGTAATCTTGACCATTTATTTTGGAGACACATCTAATGGCTAGAATTTAAAGGAGAAGGATCCAATGGCTTAGATTTAGTCTTCTAAAAATCAAAAGTCTACCTAAATCCTAACCATTGAATTAATCAATGGCTAGAAATGCTTCAAATAATGGCCTAATTAACAAGCCAAGTAAACTAAATTAAATGTTAAATTGTTATAATCTAATTCTTAATTAGATATAATATAATTTTAATTAGCGATTATAATATATGAAATAATATGTTTAATTAATTAGTTATATAGTTAGAATGTTAGTTAAGATTGGTTAGGAAATTTAACCTAACTAATTACCTAATTAATTAGCATGCAATTAGGTGTAAATTGAGAACAATTAATTCCCTAAAATACTCAAGGAGCCACACGGTTTTCATGCAGCTTGGGGAGACTTTTACATGGTTCTTGAACCACCAATAATAGCCATGCAAACAAAATTAATGACCATTATTGTTTGTCATGGTCAATATGACCATTATTGTTTTGTTTGCTTTCTTTGGATTGCATGATGAAGGAGGGGACGGTTGGAGAAGCAAGAAAGAAGAAGAGACATGTTGAGACATGTTGGAGTAGCCTTTTTAGGCCAAAGAAAAAGTTTGAAGACATTAATTAGATGTCTTAACTAATTATTGGTCATTTTCCTAAAGCAAAATTATTTTTTTCTTTCTCTCCATGCAATGCTACGGCTGCCCACTTCAATTCAGCCATTTGATTTCATTTGTATCACATTTTATAACACTTAACTCTTTCTCTCTCTTCTTTCTCTTCCAATTTGTCAAAAACACCAAGAACAACACCATTTTCTTTCCTTCCTTGAGCATTCGGTCACCACCCATGGAACCACTTCCAATCTTCCATAATTTTATCTAGCTACATATCTTGAATCCTTTCATCAATTCAAAACACTTTCATGTTGGAGACTTTCTCTAAATCATTCATCTTCATCACTCAACCAAGCCAAGAACACAAAACAACCATTTTCCTTCATTTTCTCACCAAATGGTTCGGCCATGACCACCAAAAGCACCACCCATCACTTTTAATTTCATCCAACCATAGATCTTGAATCTACATGATATTCTAAGCAACTTTCATGTTGGAGATTTTCTCTAAATCATTCATCTTCATGGACTTTATTCAAGAGCAAAGTTATGGGGTTTTTGAGGTGAGGTATAAGAAGACTTCATTTCTTCTCTTCTTTTTCATGATCTAAACCATGGTTGATCCATGGTTCCTCTTAATCAAGCTTAGTATACTAATTTCTATGTATTTTGTTTTGAATTATAGAAGTCCTTGGTGTTGAAGGACTTGGAAAGAGAAGCAAAATCAAGAAGCTTTGAGGATCTTCAAGAGGTAAGAGGGAGATCCATCTCACCAACCAATTATGGTGGTGGGAGATGGTCTTATATTTGATGGATTGTGAATTCATATGAGAATTCCAATCCATGGTCATGTAATAGTTAATTGTGTGTTTATGAGCTTTGCTTTATTTTTTTGTGCTTTGATTATTTTTGTCTATGCTTAATATACTTTGCATGATTTTATGGCTTTGATAGTATACTTATAATATGCATGATGAGTATATGGCATGTTTGTGATATTTATGATGAAATATATATATGTATGCCATGATGTGTGGATGGAAAGAAATTTGATCTTGGTTCTAATGGCCAAGGAAGAGCTACGGTTTTGATGCCCTTGATGAGGGTCAATGTTGAAAATTTTCAAGAATAAGAAAATTAAATTTTGATCCCTAGAGCAATGAGAATTTCGGCCAAGACACCTCAAAATAGGTGTTTACAAATTAATATGTTTATGGAAGAATAAAATTGGATTGATTTGAGGAGTATGAAAAATGAACTAAAGGTTTGTTTTTTTTTAAGAAAACATGAACACAAATTTTAGAATGAAATTTTATTGATTTATTTTGTGTAGAAACAAGAATGGAATTTATTTAAGTTAGAAAAAAAATATTTCATGGTTTCAATGGCCATTTATAAGATTTTGATAAATTTAGAACAAATGTTTTACGTATCTTTAAATTAATATTTTCATGAAGAATGATAATGGATGATTTGAAGAGTATGAAAAATAAACAAAGGGTTTGTTTTTTTAAGAGAACAAAAATACGATTTTAGAGGAATTTTTATTGATTTATTTTCTGTGAAAAGATCCTAAGTATTTTTCTAAATATGAGTTTTGAATGAAATGGGCAAACATTGATTTTAAGGATTTGCAAAGAAAGTGAAAAAGGAATTGCAAAGAAAGTAAAAATGAATTTGAACAAATGGGTTTGGCTTTTATAACCATCGGTACTTCGGTTTTGAAAATAAAATTTTAATGGTTTTGTTTGTGTAAAATCATATCAATTTAATAGGAAAAATATTTGATGATTTCAATAGTCATGTCCATGTTTTTGAAGGCTTGTAATGCTTTGATTTTTATGAACAAAGTGATTTTCAAAGTGGAAACGTAACTTGAGTTAATACAAGAATTTGGAAATGGAATTAGAGCATTTATCACTTGAGAAATTAAGTTTTTGTAAACGAAAATGTTTTCAAACTTCAATTTATTTTGAAGAAGGTTGTGTTTGGAAATGCTTTGAGAAAAATGAAGAATATAATGGTCTTTTGAGAATTTACTCAAGTATAACTTATTTTCAAGTTTTGAAGTACGTTTGGAAATTTTAAGATTTGAAACATTGATTTATATCAATGGAAAAGTAATTTTGTGGATTATATTTGAAAAAGAATTTCTTGAGTAAAGAAATGTGGAAAAAGATTTTCTTGAGTAAGAAAATGTGAAAAATGAAATACAAGTCATAATATTTTAAGAAAAGATAAAATGGAATTTTTGAAGTTTGAGAAATATTTTTCGTAATAAATTGTGGTGAAAAATTATTTACGTATCTTAAAAACGTGTTGAAAATGATATTGAATTATTTGAGAGTCCAAATTAATATTATTTTGGAATATTGAGGAATATTTTATGTAATTTGAACTACTGTTGAAAAATCACTATGTGATTTAAAAGTAATAGAATATTTTTATGTGATTGAACAACAAAAAAATATTTTTATGCGATTATGAAAAATGGTGGAAAATTGTTATGAGATTTGGAAAGTGTTTTAAATATTTTGAGAATGATAGAAAATGATTTACGTAACTTAAAAGAATGATTTTTGAGATACGCAATTTTGAAATAGTGGAAAAATAATATGCGATTTGAGAAACGTATATTTTTACGCGATTGAGAAAGACATTGAAAAATTAATACGTGATTTAAAAGTGCAACAGAAGAGCTGCGGCATTTTGAAAACGTAACAAAAGTGTTACAGTATTGTGAAAATATAACAAAAACGTTTTAGAATTTTGATAATGTGACAGAAACATTTTGGAATTGTGAAAACATAATGGAAATGTTACGCAATTTTGTGAAAACAAGGCGAAAGTGTTTTATAACTATGAAAACATGATAACATGATTTTGTGTTGAAAATATAGTATAATTACTGTTGAACCAGTGTATGGACACTGTATGAGAAAATGACATGTTTTGCCTATGATTGGCATTTGGTGCATTATATATACATTGGAAAGAGATATCTGTATTTGAATTTGGTGCATTATATATGCATTGAAAAGATTTGGCCCTTTGGGGTTGGACTTGCACTGATATATTCATGCATTGTATAAAATATAGCTAATAGCTATTATGGCCCTTGTGGTTGAAGAGGGAATGAGAATTGATAGTGAGGTCTATGATGGATCTTGGGGGCGTCGAGGCGCGGCGGTCGACCAGTGGACAGCTGGCGAGTACCCTGTACCACTTGGCGATGCAGTCCGTTGCAACGCATTGACGATACCCGACAAGAACACGGTTCTTTTCAACGACTGGGAGATTGTCTTTGGGCTAAGGCTGACAATTGACCAGAGCATTCTTCTCGAAATTGTGAAAACCTCCATGGAGTTGTTTTTGAAAAACTGAGTCTTTGTGCATATGCATAATCTGAACATTTATATCTGTGTGATATATTAATTGAGGAATATTGGATATAATGATTGTTATGAATACTTGGATGATGATGATGATAATGCTGATAACATGATCATGGTATGATCTATCTATATGATATTATTGGCTGTGTGTTATCTCTGTGCTGCCATATTGGTATTGATGTAGGTGATCTCACCTCTTTGTTATGTTATTTTGCTATGTTTGTATTGTTAAAATCAAATAATAGAAAGATCGAGTTGTCTTAGACATAACGGGCGATGGATACTCTGAGATTGGTGACAACAATAAGGAGTGGACATTCAAGACTCGAAGGTGTGCAGTGTTGACAAAGAAATAGATGTCTGATGCATCAAGATGGATAGAAAAAGGAATAAGTATGTTAAAGTTTTCCGTTAGTGTTGTACCGTGCTATTAAGTAGGACCCATCATGGGGTTTGCTACTGTCAAAAAAAAAATAAGTCTGTTAATTTTATATTTCTCTTTAAATTGTGATATTAATTGGTGTCAATATTGTATAATGAATAGTTGAAATATGATTTTCAATATTACCTAATATTTTCAGTAAATTTACGTTTCAGTAAAAGAAGGAATTTTGAAACCCATCTTTTATAACTCAAACTTTGTGCGAACTTATTTTCAGATTATGAGTCAGAAATCAGAAATGTGATGCCCTAGCTAGGTTGTTACATTAGTTGGTATCAGAGCACGGTTTGAGTCTTTTGGGGTTTGTGGTTAGGTCTATTTTGCTTGTGTTGTGTTCTCTGTGTGTTTGTTTCCCGAAGGGAAATAATGTTGTTTATAATGGATATTAGATCCATTGTATTTCGATCCGCACGCCTCGAAAAAAAAAAGGGAATGGCTCGGGATAGTTATACTTGTGTGGAAGTGAAACATGTTACTAGTAATGCAGTTGCAGCTACGGGAGCAACGTGAGCAATGTGGAAAGATGACTGCACGAACAAAGGACCGCTGTTCAGTGGAAACTGGAAGTTGAAGTTTAGGATCTGATGGAAGAGAATCAGTCTTGGAATATAAGATTTCGTGATTTTGGAATCTGGTATTTTTTTTTAAGATATTAAGAAAGTAATTGATTTCGACGGAAGATGAATTTACAACCATTGAGGAAACCAAAAGCAGTAAGTGATGTGAAAGAAAGTACTTAAATGAAGGAATGTACGTCAAGAAAACAATTTGCGAAAAAATTGGACACATTTCCAAATCGTATAATCTCTGATGTGTTCTTTGAAAACAGAGTTTTCTATTAGTAAAATTTTTTATAGTAAGGGAAGTTATTACTCTGAATGGAATGGGAGTGTTCTGAGCGGAAGATTTAAATAATGGAGATTGCGTCATTGGAGCTAATCCTATAAACCATACTGAATATTTCTATGAATAACCTATTCTTTATGACATATGATTAAGTAGATCAATTATATGTTAGAGTTATTCGTTATCCTATGATTTGTTTACTTCTGTTTCTATTCTTAGTTAATCGAGTTATTCAAGTTATTCAAATTGTTGTTATAGATCAAAACTTTGTATTAGTTTGATCTGTTGTTCAAAATTTTTGTGTTAGTTTGATCTGTTTCATAAACAGACGTGGTCTTTGAAAATGGATTGGTTATTTTCCAACCATATCCAATGAGATTATTTCAACAGAGTGTGAGTAATCCAGATAAAATTCACTTTTGAAAATCGAGTTACATCCAATTCTTTACTGGATATGTTCGATAACAGTTCGATTCGTTTTGTTATCTTCCATGATGTTTTCTTTCATCTCCTGCAACTGAAGGAATATCTTGCAAGAAATGATATTTCTATATTTGTATTCGTGTTAACGTATCTGAGTAACGCAGCAGAAGCGTGGTGAATTTTTCAAAAGATTAGAACAATTCTTCTATGGGAAAATTTAAGACGGTAATGGAAAACCGTAGAAAAAAAAATTTATGGAAGTATCTGGTATCGTGCTGTGGAAAGGAGAATTCGGTTAGTGAAACATTTCCTGTTAAAAGCAAAAATCTAGAATATGTAGTGATACGAAGATAAGGAAATTTTAAGTAATACATTACATTAGCTAAACATTACATTACATTAGTTAGAAGTTATCTGAGAAAAACTATTCTAGGCATGAATGAAGATCGATTGTTGTTATGTTGATATCAGAGATATGGAAATTCTTTCTTTCTTGAGTAACATTCAACATCTTCAGTAATAACTAACAAAATCTCTATGATAGGAGTCTGAGATATCTGTTTGATCAGGAAAAGTTGAACATCAGCAAAGAGATTTTGTGGGATTAGAATAGTATAGCAAGATGTAAGAGAGGAAGCTTCATGAGAATTGGAAAATAAGATGAAAGCACCATATCCGTATTTATTCTGAGGGTGTGAAATCATGTTTCTCAAATTTCGAGGACGAAATTTCTTTTTAGAGGGGGAGAATTGTAACACCCCAAAATTTCTCATCCTATAAACAGTAATTTTGACAACTAACAGAATTTTACTGTTTAGTAATTTCTGAATACTGTAAAATTATTTTGTTTATTCCATCAGCGTATTTGATCGTTTTGAGTGATTTATTCTGTGTCAGGAAAATAAAAATTTTTGGGCCGAGAAAAACTTTACGTAATTTAATTTTTACCATTAGGTAATTATTTTACGTAATCTGATTTGATATTTGTGCGTTTTCTAATTTTTGTGATTTTATGGATGATTATAAAATTTTTGATTGTATGTGGGCCCAGGTGGTCCTAGGTGGGCCCAGGTGACCTTACGTGGGCCCAGGTGGGTCCCGCAAAGTGAAAATTTTTCTACGCATAGAAAAATTTGTACTGTTTAGATGGAGACAGGGGATCTTACTAAACCTGAATCTGGAAACAGTTTTAGAAAATTTATTTTGTACTGTATTTAATTATCGGGTGATAAAAATACAGTAAATATATTCTTTCGTGGGATTTTTAGTAGATAAAAATAGAAATTATATTGCTTAAGTCAACATTGGTGGTTTGGATATCCACTATTGATTCAATTAATGGTTAAGAAATAAATTTAATAAAGAAACATAAGATAATCACCATTGATTTAATCAATGGTGTGAGAATAAACTTAATTAGGCAAGCTTCAATATCAACCGTAGATTTAATCAACGTTGTAAAATTGATTATATAAAGTGACCATTTACAACCATTGGATTTAGAATTGATCAAGGGTGGAGATTTGGTCTTAAAAAGTGACAAAGACCATTTATGACCATTGGATGAAGAATTAATCAAGGGTGGAGATTTGGTCTTAAAAAGTAGCAAAGACTAATTATGACCCTTGGATTAAAAGTAAGAAGAAGTAATCTTGACCCTTTATTTTGGAGACACATCTAATGGCTAGAATTTAAAGGAAAAGGATCCAATGGCTTAGATTTAGTCTTCTAAAAATCAAAAGTCTACTTAAATCCTAACCATTGAATTAATCAATGGCTAGAAATGCTTCAAATAATGGCCTAATTAACAAGCCAAGTAAACTAAATTAAATGTTAAATTGTTATAATCTAATTCTTAATTAGATATAATATAATTTTAATTAGAGATTATAATATATGAAATAATATGTTTAATTAATTAGTTATATAGTTAGAATGTTAGTTAAGATTGGTTAGGAAATTTAACCTAACTAATTACCTAATTAATTAGCATACAATTAGGTGTAAATTGAGAATAATTAATTCCCTAAAATACTCAAGGAGCCACACGATTTTCATGCAGCTTGGGGAGACTTTTACATGGTTCTTGAACCACCAATAATAGCCATGCAAACAAAATTAATGACCATTATTGTTTGTCATGGTCAATATGACCATTATTGTTTTGTTTGCTTTCTTTGGATTGCATGATGAAGGAGGGGACGGTTAGAGAAGCAAGAAAGAAGAAGAGACATGTTGAGACATGTTGGAGTAGCCTTTTTAGGCCAAAGAAAAAGTTTGAAGACATTAATTAGATGTCTTAACCAATTATTGGTCATTTTCCTAAAGCAAAATTATTTTTTTCTTTCTCTCCATGCAATGCTACTGCTGCCCACTTCAATTCAGCCATTTGATTTCATTTGTATCACATTTTATAACACTTAACTCATTCTCTCTCTTCTTTCTCTTCCAACTTGTCAAGAACACCAAGAACAACACCATTTTCTTTCCTTCCTTGAGCATTCGGTCACCACCCATGGAACCACTTCCAATCTTCCATAATTTTATCTAGCTACATATCTTGAATCCTTTCATCAATTCAAAAAGCTTTCATGTTGGAGACTTTCTCTAAATCATTCATCTTCATCACTCAACCAAGCCAAGAACACAAAACAATCATTTTCCTTCATTTTCTCACCAAATGGTTCGGCCATGACCACCAAAAGCACCGCCCATCACTTTTAATTTCATCCAATCATAGATCTTGAATCTACATGATATTCTAAGCAACTTTCATGTTGGAGACTTTCTCTAAATCATTCATCTTCATGGACTTTCTTCAAGAGCAAAGTTATGGGATTTTTGAGGTGAAGTATAAGAAGACTTCATTTCTTCTCTTCTTTTTCATGATCTAAACCATGTTTGATCCATGGTTTCTCTTAATCAAGCTTAGTATACTAATTTCTATGTATTTTGTTTTGAATTTGAGAAGCCCTTGGTGTTGAAGGACTTGGAAAGAGAAGCAAAATCAAGAAGCTTTGAGGATATTCAAGAAGTAAGAGGGAGATCCATCTCACCAACCAATTATGGTGGTGGGAGATGGTCTTATAATTGATGGATTGTGAATTCATGTGAGAATTCCAATCCATGGTTATGTAACAATTAATTGTGTGTTTATGAGCTTTGCTTTATTTTCTTGTGCTTTGATTATTTTTGTCTATGCTTAATATGCTTTGCATGATTTTATGGCTTTGATAGTATACTTATAATATGCATGATGAGTATATGACATGTTTGTGATATTTATGATGAAATATATATATGTATGCCATGATGTGTGGATGGAAAGAAAATTGATCTTGGTTCCAATGGCCAAGGAAGAGCTACGGTTTTGATGCCCTTGATGAGGGTCAATGTTGAAATTTTTCAAGAACAAGGAAATTAAATTTTGATCCCTAGAACAATGAGAATTTCGGCCAAGACACCTCAAAATAGGTGTTTACAAATTAATATGTTTATGGAAGAATAAAATTGGATTGAATTGAGGAGTATGAAAAATGAACTAAAGGTTTGTTTTTTTTTTTAAGAAAACATGAACACAAATTTTAGAATAAAATTTTATTGATTTATTTTGTGCAGAAACAAGAATGGAATTTATTTAAGTTAGAAGAAAAATATTTCATGGTTTCAATGGCCATTTATAAGATTTTGATAAATTTAGAACAAATGTTTTACGTATCTTTAAATTAATATTTTCATGAAGAATGATAATGGATGATTTGAAGAGTATGAAAAATAAACAAAGGGTTTGTTTTTTTTAAGAGAGCAAAAATACGATTTTAGAGGAATTTTTATTGATTTATTTTGTGTGAAAAGATCCTAAGTATTTTTCTAAATATGAGTTTTGAATGAAATGGGCAAACATTGATTTTAAGGATTTGCAAAGAAAGTGAAAAAGGAATTGCAAAGAAAGTAAAAATGAATTTGAACAAATGGGTTTGATTTTTATAACCATCGGTACTTCGGTTTTGAAAATAAAATTTTAATGGTTTTGTTTGTGTAAAACCATATCAATTTAAAAGAAATTTTTTTTGATGATTTCAATAGTCATGTCCACGTTTTTGAAGGCTTGTAATGCTTTGATTTTTATGAACAAAGTGATTTTCAAAGTGGAAACGTAACTTGAGTTAATACAAGAATTTGGAAATGGAATTAGAGCATTTATCACTTGAGAAATTAAGTTTTTGTAAACAAAAATGTTTTCGAACTTCAATTTATTTTGAAGAAGGTTGTGTTTGGAAATGCTTTGAGAAAAATGGAGAATATAATGGTATTTTGAGAATTTACTCAAGTATAACTTATTTTCAAGTTTTGAAGTACGTTTGGAAATTTTAAGATTTGAAACATTCATTTATATCAATGGAAAAGTAATTTTGTGGATTATATTTGAAAAAGAATTTCTTGAGTAAAGAAACGTGGAAAAAGATTTTCTTGAGTAAGAAAATGTGAAAAATGAAATACAAAGTCATAATATTTTAAGAAAAGATGAAATGAAATTTTTGAAGGTTGAGAAATATTTTTCGTAATAGAATTGTGGTGAAAAATTATTTACGTATCTTAAAAACGTGTTGAAAATGATATTGAATTATTTGAGAGTCCAAATTAATATTATTTTGGAATATTAAGGAATATTTTATGTAATTTGAACTACTGTTGAAAAATCACTATGTGATTTAAAAGTAATAGAATATTTTTACGTGATTGAACAACAAAAAAATATTTTTATGCGATTATGAAAAATGGTGGAAAATTGTTATAAGATTTGAAAAGTGTTTTAAATATTTTGAGAATGATAGAAAATGATTTACGTAACTTAAAAGAATGATTTTTGAGATACGCAATTTTGAAACAGTGGAAAAATAATATGCGATTTGAGAAACGTATATTTTTATGCGATTGAGAAAGACATTGAAAAATTAATACGTGATTTAAAAGTGCAACAGAAGAGCTGTGGCATTTTGAAAACGTAACAAAAGTGTTACAGTATTGTGAAAATATAACAAAAACGTTTTAGAATTTTGATAATGTGACAGAAACATTTTGGAATTGTGAAAACATAATGGAAATGTTACGCAATTTTATGAAAACACGGCGAAAGTGTTTTATAACTATGAAAACATGATAACATGATTTTGTGTTGAAAATATAGTATAATTACTGTTGAACCAGTGTATGGACACTGTATGAGAAAATGACATGTTTTGCTTATGATTGGCATTTGGTGCATTATATATACATTGGAAAGAGATATCTGTATTTGAATTTGGTGCATTATATATGCATTGAAAAGATTTGACCCTTTGGAATTGGACTTGCACTGATATATTCATGCATTGTATAAAATATAGCTAATAGCTATTATGGCCCTTGTGGTTGAAGAGGGAATGAGAATTGATAGTGAGGTCTATGATGGATCTTGGGGCGTCGAGTAGCGATCGACCGATGGACAAATTGTAGCGAGTACCCTGTGCCACTTGGCGATGCAATCCGTTGCAACGCATTGACGATACCCGACAAGAACACGATTCTTTTGAATGACTGGGAGATTGTCTTTGGGCTAAGGCTGACAATTGACCAGAGCATTCTTCTCGAAATTGTGAAAATCTCCATGAAGTTGTTTTTGAAAAACTGAGTCTTTGTGCATATGCATAATCTGAACATTTATATCTGTGTGATATATTAATTGAGGAATATTGGATATAATGATTGTTATGAATACTTGGATGATGATGATGATAATGCTGATAACATGATTATGGTATGATCTATCTGTATGATATTGTTGGCTGTGTGTTATCTCTGCGCTGCCATATTGGTATTGATGTAGGTGATCTCACCTCTTTGTTATGTTATTTTGTTGTGTTTGTATTGTTAAAATCAAATAATAGAAAGATCGAGTTGTCTTAGACATAACGAGCGATGGATACTCTGAGATTGGTGACAACAATAAGGAGTGGACATTCAAGACTCGAAGGTGTGCAGTGTTGACAAAGAAACAGATGTCTGATGCATCAAGATGGACAGAAAAAGGAATAAGTATGTTAAAGTTTTCTGTTAGTGTTGTTCCATGCTATTAAGTAGGACCCGTCATGGGGTTTGCTACTGTAAAAAAAAAAATAAGTCTGTTAATTTTATATTTCTCTTTAAATTGTGATATTAATTGGTGTCAATATTGTATAATGAATAGTTGAAATATGATTTTCAATATTACCTAATATTTTCAGTAAATTTACGTTTCAGTAAAAGAAGGAATTTTGAAACCCATCTTTTATAACTCAAACTTTGTGTGAACTTATTTTCAGATTATGAGTCAGAAATCAGAAATATGATGCCCTAGCTAGGTTGTTACATTAGTTGGTATCAGAGCTAGGGTGTTACAGTGCCAGCTGGGTTCTTCTATTTCTACCAGGATCATTGCCACACACTCGTAAGTGAGCTTGAAGGGAGTCTCACCTATAGTAGAGTGGAGCGTAGTCCGGTAGGCCCAAAGAACGTGGTCTAACTGTTCGACCCAGTTACTTTTAGCTTCATTTAATCTCTTTTTTAACTTGTGAACAATGACCCGATTGGCGGCTTCAGCCTATCCATTAGTTCAGAGGTTTTCTATTATGCTACTGTGATGTTTGATTTTCAAACTAACAAGTAGTTCTTTGAACCCTTTGTCTTTGAACTGCATCCTGTTGTTTATGACAATGGACTCCGGGATTCTAAACCTTGTAATAATGAGGTGCCATGTGAACTTTTGGATTCTAGTCGAGGTAATGGTGACCAGAAGCTCGGCCTCAATCCATTTAGTAAAGTAAACCACAGCTACCACTAAGAATTTTAGTTGTCCGAGTGCTTGAGGGAACGAACCCAAGATATCCATACCCCACTTGTAGAATGGCCAGGGTATGGATGTTGTGGAGAGTTCCTCGGGTGGAGCATGGTAGTAGTCTGAGTGGCATTGACACTTGTCACAAACTTAGACGTGTGCTATTGCATTGGCCTCCATTGTGGGCTAATAATAACCATCCCTGAGAGCTTTCAACGCTAAGATTTTTCCTCCTAAATAGTATCCACAACTCCCCACGTGGACCTCTACTAGCACATACTCTGCTTTCTTAGGTGTTAGACATTTGAGAAGGGGTGAAGAGAATCCCCATTAGTATAACTGCCCATCTTAGATAGTGTACTGGACAACGATTCTTATTAGCTTAGAAGCCTCCTTTGGGTCTTCGGGCCGGATACCAGACTGTAAATACTCCATGATAGGGGTGATCCATATGGATTCTGACTCTTCACTCTAGAAAATGGTTGAAGTCATGTTTGAGGGCTGGGATAAGGTCTCTTGGACCACCAAACGGGTGTTCCCCAGTGTAATACCCTTAGTAACATTTTAGACTTATTTATGTGTTCAAAAAGTAGCTATAAGTTGCTTAATATGCTTATGAAGTTTTGTGACAATTTGAGTTCGTTTAGGCAATTAGTTACAACACAGAAGTTGAAAAGTAGCTTAAAATGACTCAGATAATGGCTTATAAGGTTAAGTTGAGGGAAACAGGTATGGAAACCTTGTTTCTAAGTCACAAATGAGTTAAGTAAGAAGTAGTTAAAGTTTCAAGAGAATCTGACTTAATTTGGTATTTTTAGGCATACTGGTGGTGCATTTAATACCTGATTGACTACTATGTTGGGAATCGCGAATACATTACGTAGCTAAAAACAGAATTTCCACCAAGGATCCATGCGAAAAAGCTATAATCTGAGTTTTTAAAATTGTTTACCTCTTGAAGCATGATCAAAAGGAAGTGATGTGAATCACCAACACCGTAACAGCGATGATGTCTCTGTGGTATCTACACGAACAGACTCACGAACGTCCAACGTCCACAAATAAGAGTCCTATGTCTCTCACATAGTGCTAGCTGCGAAGAGAAGAGAAGAACCTGTCACTCTCTCACTCACTGTTTCTGTCAAGTACGGCTAGGGTTTGTAATTCGTGCCTTAGTAGCCCCTTTAATAGTATTATTTATAATAGTGGCTATCTTAAGTGAGTGTGAGCAGTAGCAGGGTAAGCTGTGTAACCCTAGACTTATCTGTTATGAGTCTGACCCACATTTGAATCCAAGTCCAACTTGGATATATTGCTCTAATTTAGTCTGCTCTATATGTATGACCCTGCAGGTTCTCATAACGTTGGCAGTAATATTAAAATCCCATTTTAATATTACAAGCAGTGAGCGGTATCTAGCAACACATCGCTGCTACCCAAGTAATGAGAATGTTAGTGATTTGACATAACCTTTCTGTGACCAATGTTTTCATGTCGTTTAGTCCCTTTGTCAAGATATCTAGATTAAACACAAGGCATGAAATACGTCACCCTTGTATAGTTCAATCCTTCGTTTCCTGATACTCGAGTAGAGTTTGTAACAACAAATGAGATCAATATCTCATATTGACTCATTTGAGCATAGCCATGCATTTCACAGTCTCACTCAATCAGGGGGCCCGAAGATATCGCTCCTGTTATGTAGGAGTGACAAATCCCATCTAGGTCATTTACATCCCTCTGCATGATTTGCGGTATATCCAATAACCAACTTTATAATCATCTTGTTACAGATGACATTTGATGGCATTAAAACACACAACTTCTCATGTAGGAATCATAGTGATTTCAGGTCAAAGGACCATAGACACCATTGTTACTATGAGAATCGCTTATGACACTCACGTAACGATCCATGTAGCGTTCTTATGGTGCGTCAGTCCAGTACATCATTACTCTAACATGTATCCATGTGAAGACTTGATATCTCATATCCATGACTCCGTGAGATGTGGTCATCAATCTACATACATACTAGTCTCAACATATTATTGTTGTTCTAATTAACAATAATACTTGACTAGGGACATTTAAGAATAGTGTTCTAATTTTATCCAATAGGATCTCACGATCAAGTCAACCACTTGATGTCCTATGGCATCAAACTTACTATTCTAAGGACTTTATTATGTTTATCATAAATAACACAATAAAAGAAATGCCTCATATATTAAAGAATAGCATAATACAATATATATAAGTAGTGTCAAAATATATCAGCCTTTAGGGCGTACACCAACAATCTCCCACTTGCACTAGAGCCAATCAGGCATATGTCTAATGCCTAAAGATCTAGTATAACCCTTATGTTTTCGCTGCGCAAGAGGCTTTGTTAGTGGATCAGCAATGTTATCATCTATTGGTATTCTGTATATCTTCACATCTCCTCTATCGATGATCTCTCGAATGAGATGGAAGCACCTAAGTATATATTTGGACCGCTGGTGAGATCTGGGCTCCTTAGCTTGTGCAATGGCTCCATTATTATCACAATAAAGGTCCACTAGGTCCACAATGCTAGGAATAGTGCCAAGTTCAACAATGAACTTTCTGATCTAAATGGCCTCCTTAATCTATCAACAGAAATATACAAAATATAAGTATCATGCCATAAACATATGTAATGAGGTCTTTAATTAAATATGGCTCCCACTATTTTATTCAAATCAATGACCCTTAGCATTGACTCAGAAAATCCCATTGTAAGATTTTCTAGTGGACTGAGATCCATATTTCACCTAGCTTTGAGTCAGCTTTGGCTGATCACCCAAAATTCAGTTATTTAGGTAAGAAACATTTTCCAATTACATCACATGCAACTCTTAGATAGTTAGGTGAGTAACACTTATTCTAATCCATATAATGGACTAAAGCCAAACTTCATGCCTCTAAGCCTTCAATCCTATTGAAATGGCCTAGTTAAGTCAGACCCAAAGGTTGGCAGTTGGATATTACCCTTATCCCATCGCATCTTACTTATATAGATAAAGGCATCCTGCTTTGGAAAACCTACACTTGATCGATACTAGTCTTGACAAGTGCCACGCATTAGAAGGCATGATATAATGACTTAATATTTGCTTTGAGGGAATTTTTTATTATTATTAGATCTCACCATTTATTAAGCTATTTATCATACCATAAACATCATCCATGCATCTCATATATATAAAGCATATAATAAAAGTGACATGGTTATGCCCCCTAAGAGAGTAGCATTAACTAAGCCAGCTTCACCAAGCGTCTCCCACCAACGTCCTCACCTGATGTTGTCTTCTTGCCTCCACATCAAGATTACATTATATAGAAACCTCTTTTACATTCGAGGGGAGTTAGGTGAGAAGAGAATATATAATCAGAATGTAGAGAGAAAGGCATGACACACAGGTCGTATTTAAAATAACCAAAATAGTATAAAAGGAGGACTAAGGGCCATAACCATGCACCATGCATCACAAAGAACATATAAACAATAATATGTTATTATTTTGTGAGCCATAAAAATGGATTTGAGTTACACAGCTCAGAAAAGATACTCTACGCGAGATACGGGGCAGCGCGACCCAAAAATTTGAACCGTAAACAAGAGCTGAATCTCCTACGCCTCCATTGATGGCTAGAGTATCAACACTTGAAGCCTAAACCCGAAAACACATGAATGCTTAATGCGCCGCGGGGAACTCTTGTGCTGCTGTTCAACATTTGAACCTCTTACGCCTCCTTGACTGCTTGACATCAACACTTGATGCTACTACCACAAAACAACAACAAGGTTTCCAAAACCCCTGCGCCGCACCGCTTATGCAGAAACAAGGATTCCAAAATGTTGTATGTATCATATATATACTAGAAAGCTTCGCAAAAACATACATCTCAATACAAAATGGTTTTCACAGAACATATGAACATCTTCATGGGTTTTTGAAAACAACATCACAGTTTTGCATATAACACATAAAACATAATATGTTTTCGCAAAGGGTTTCATTTATTTTCTAAAATAACATATTAAAGATCATATCTTTTACCAAAACCAGAATAGCAATCATGTTATCTCATGCAAAATGAAAACAAAAAAATTGAATTATGGTTTCGTAAGTGGCTCTGATACCACTATTGGGAATTGTGGATACATCATGCAGTGAAAAATAGAATTCCCACCAAGGATCCATGCGAAAAGGCCATAATCCGAGTTTTTAAAATTATTTACCTCTTAAACCTTGATCAAAAGGAAGTGACATGAATCACCAACACTATAATAGCGACGATTTCTCTACAGTATCCACATGAACAGACTCATGAATGTCCAACATCCACAAATAGGAGTCCCATGTCTCTCACATAGTGCTAGCTGTGAAGAGAAGAGAAGAACCTGTCACTCTCTCACTCACTATTTCTATCAAGTGCGGCTAGGGTTTGTAATTCGTGCCATAGCAGCCCCTTTAGTAGTACAATTTATAATAGTGACTGCCTTAAGTGAGTGTAAGTAGTAACAGGGTAAGCTGTGCAACCCTAGACTCATCTGTTATGAGTCTGGCCCATATTTGAATCTGAGTCTAACTTGGATATATTGCTTCAATTTAGTTTGCTCTATGTGTGTGACCCTGCAGGTTCTCATAATGTTGGCAGTAATATTAATATTACAAGCAGTGAGTGGTATCTATCAACACATTGCTGCTACCCAAGTAATGAGAATGTCAGTGAATGGACATAACCTTTCTGTGACCAATGTTTCCGTGTCGTTTAGTCCATTTGTCAAGATATCTAGATTAAACACAAGGCATAGAAGGCGTCACCCATGTATAGTTCAATCCTTCGTTTCCTGATATTCGAGTAGACTTTGTAACAACAAATGAGATCAACATCTCATATTGACTCATTTAAGCATAGCCATGCATTTCACAGTCTCACTCAATTAGGGGCCCTGAAGATATCTCTCCTGTTATATAGGAGTGACAAATCTCATCTAGGTCACTCACATCCCTCTGCATGATTCACGGTATGTCCAATAACTAACTTTATAACCACCTTGTTAAAGATGATGTTTGATGACATTAAAACACGTAACTCCTCATGTAAGAATCGTAGTGATTTCAGGTCAAAGGACCATAGACACCATTGTCACTATGAGAATCGCTTATGACACTCACGTAACGATCTATGTAGCGTTCTCATGACATGTCAGTCTAGTACATCATTACTCTAACATGTACCCATGTAAAGACTTGATATCTCATATCCATGACCCGTGAGATGTGGTCATCAGTCTATGCATATACTAGTCTCAATGCATTATTATTGTCCTAATTAACAATAATACTTGACTAGGGACATTTAAGAATAGTATTTTAATTTTATCCAATGGGATCTCATGATCAAGTCAACCCCTTGATGTCTTATGGCATCAAACTTACTATTTTAAGGACTTTATTATGTTTATCATAAATAACACAATAAAAGAAATGCTTCATATATTAAAGAATAGCATAATATAATATATATATATATATATATATATATATATATATATATATATATAAGTAGTGTCAAAATATATCGGCCTCTAGGGCATACACCAACATACCAGCAGATATGAAAAATCATGAAAATGGTGAAATAATAATTTCGATGAATCTTATGATTTATTCTAAAGTTGTTGGAAGTTGGAGAACTTGAATTAGCATAATTTGAGTGTTCTTAGTAGTTAAGGAAGTTACAACAAAATATCCTAAGGATATTTTGGTAAACTCTCACTTCTCTCTCTCACGTATAAGCAGCAAAAGCTGCAAAAGAAAGAAAAGAAAAAGAAAGAAGAAGAAACGAAGGAAGAGAAGAGAGAAAAAGGAAGAAATGAAGAGGAAGAAGGAGAAGGAGGAGAGGAAGATCAAGTGCAAGAGGATTAAGCTTTAAGATCTTCATCTTCTTTAAGAGGTAAAGGGTTTTCTATTCATCTTTCTCTTCTTTGATTCTCATTGAATGAAGTTTGGGGTTTTTGAGTAGAAATAGGGGTTTGGAGAGCCAAATCGATGTTCTTGGCTTAGTTCTTGATTCCAAGGACTAAGTTAGGATAGTTGAAGCTTAGTAAACCTAAGATGGCCATTTATGACTCAAGATCAACCATTATGATTCACAAATTTAAGAATTAGACAATGGTTAGAGTTATGTGATTTGGACCTAGATCTTTTCCTAAGAGAATCCATAGGTTGTAATTGAGTTACAACAAGTTTAAGGGCATGGATAGGTGTTAGAAATCACTAAGAAACCAATTATAGATGATTGAAAGTAAGATTGGAACCATGAAACCATATCACGGTTATACAGATTCGTGTCTGGGTAAGAGACACAGCCCTTGTTCGAAGACATAGGGGGAGGGGGGTCGTGTCCCTTTTTGCCTATTCTAGTTCATGAAATGTGCTAACAGAGCAAGGCACAGGGGGGTGGGGCGTGTGATCAGACATGACCTATGTCTGAGGCTAAAATCTTCAAAAATGTCATTTTTGATTTTTTGAAGTTATGGACTAGATTGGATCATTAGTATATGTTTCCTAAAGTGTGTTAAGGCACAAACGATGATATTTTCAAGAGGAAAATTATCCCTAGAATGAATGAGAAAGCTTGGGCTTTAAGCATCCTAAAAGTGAAGGATTGCCCAAAGTAAGGACATAGCACCTTAGGCAACCTAGTGTTGCATTAGATATCACTCAAGATGTGATGAGATGATGCAATGGAGACAAGTATACTAGGATTGATTGTAGGATTCACTGTAGTAAGAATAAGGAAGGTATGAGCCTTTGGATATCCAATAATAGTGGATTACCTTGGGAAGGTACCTAGAACCTTAAGCAAGGAAGAGTTGTAAGTATGAACCACTTTAAGTTAGAGTCACTTGAGTGGAGATAAGGTTGTGTATTTAGTTTCGAAAATGGAATGTTATGTACTAAGTCTCTAGTTACGTAGGACCTTGTACATTGTAGAATAAACAAAAGGAAGAGTTAAGACCAATAAGCTTGTCATATCCATAAGAGTAGTTGGATATGCAAAGTTCTAGTGAAATGCTCATTTGTTTCTTTAAGCAAGGTTGAATAAGGCATTAGCTTAGATAAGCTCTTTCACTAGGATAAGTTGAGTTTATAGGAAAGTTAAGGTGGTGTTTATGTAAGAGGTAAACATAACACTACGCTATTTATACACTAGTTAGTTAATCTAACTTGTATGTGAAAGCTATGAGAACCTTAGTGCAACCAAGAGTAATGGTTTTCCATAGTTAAGTATCTAACACCCTAGCAACATAGTGTTGTATAGAGATTACTTAAGAGACTATGAGTGATGAGGAGGTGTTTAGATGCAAGTATGAGGAATAGTCTAGTAGTATTATTCTTGTGAGTATCCTTTGACGTTTACGTCATTAAGGCCAAGAGAGATAAGTGGGAAGTCTGAAAGACTCTTTGGGTAAGGATGAAGCTTGAACTTCTTGATAGTGTTAGGGTACATGTATTACGAGGATGAGCTTTCCCTCTCTTTACCATGGGATTATACAAGAAGCCAGGATTCCTAAGTAAGTAAGTATGCAAGTCTATGGAAATGGTCTAGTAGTATTAATCTTAGTGAGTATCCTTTGATGTCTATTCATGGAGGCCAAGGGAGATAGATAGGTGTCTGATAGACTCTTTTGATGAAGGACATAACCCTAATATCTTGATAGTGCCAAGGCCAAGGGAGATAAGTGGAGAATCCGTAAGGTTCCTTTGAATAATGATTCAGCCCGAACTTCTCAATGTGCCAAGATACGTGTGATGTGAGGATGAGCTTTCCCTCTATTCACCCTGGGATAATATACTGAATTAGTTCTTAATGAATATCTTTGTTTTCAAAATGAACCCCCGCATGTATTTCAAAATAAAATATTGCACAAGCATATCTTTAAGACATTTCTTAGGCATAATCATATTATATATCATTCTCATTACATTTACAGACAGTTGTATGAGCATTGTCTATTGTTGTTGGTATTTACAATTGTATGGGCAGTTGTTTATATGTAACGATATGTAAGCTATCAGTTTAGACCACACTATATTGTAATGTGCAGTTATGAGAATTAGTAGAGGAAACTCCTATGTTAGTAGTTATAGCATTTGTTATAGTTGTTATACAATGTTATAGCTAGCTGGTATTAGAATTGCTTTTTCGGAGAATTGTAATTCTTACCCCAGTTGTTCTTCCATGTAAATCCAAGTACAGAGGTACAGACCCTGTTAAGGGAATGAAGATGAAGCATGAAGACTAGTATAGTTTTTATATACTTTAGTAGACAAAGTTAATGTATAAAGTTTATATTTGCTTTGTATGTTCTAAGTAGTATATATTACAATATGCTTTTTATGGCAAATGTTGTATATATATATAAGTATAAGTTTAAGTTTTTTCGCATTCTCTCAAGGCTTTCTATAATTACTCAGTTGTGATTATGGATATATGTATTAGTTAGTATGTAGAAGTGACGTCTCTAGTACTGTTTATCTTTATATATCTCTGTATATCTAGGATATATCTAGATATCTGTATTAAGATGTTACACCCGGGCTCTTCATGCTGGCCAACTTGGACAGAAGGTCGGCCCTTGAGTTTTGTTCCTAGGGAATGTGCTCCACCTTCACTGTTCGAAAGCTCTTGAGGAGCCCTTGTACCTTTACTAGGTATCTCTACAAAAGGGGTTCTTTAGCCTGGTAGTTATCCTGGATCTAGGATGTCACGAGCTGGGAGTCACTACAAAGTGTGATCCTTGTTGCACCCAATTCCTTGGCCATTATCAATCCAACAATGCACGCTTCATACTTCCTAGTTGTTCGAAGTAGGGAACTCAAACTTTAGGGAGCTTTCGATTGTCATGCCTTCTGAATTTTCGAGGATTATCCCGACGCCACTTCCTGTAGGGTTGGAGGATCTGTCAATGAATATTGTCCACAACACTTCCTTAGGGCCATCGGGGTCCGATGTAAGTTCAGTAAGGAAGTCTGAGAGTGCTTGTGCCTTTATTGCTAGCCTGGGCTCGTATGAGATTCCAAACTTAGAGAGCTCGATGGACCAAGCGATCATCCTTCCTGCTAGGTCCAGTTTATGCAATATTTTTTGAATTGGTTGATCCATCCTTACCACAATCGGATGACACTGGAAGTATTGCCTTAGTCTCCTGGATATGACAACTAGGGCAAGTGTGACCTTCTCGATATTCTAATAACGGAGCTCGGGGCCTTGTAATACCTTGCTCACGAAATAAACTGGCTTTTAACCTTCGCCTGTTTCTCGGATAAGTATTGAATTGATGGTTTCTTCATGAACAGAAAGGTATACATACAAAGTCTCTCCAAGTTCTAGCCTGGTCAAGATAGAGGGAGATGATAATAGATTCTTGAGAGACGTGAAGGCATCCTCACACTCTTAGGTCCACTCAAAACTTATCTCATTTTATAATAGTTTGAAGATGGGGAGGGATTTGTGAGCGGCTTTAGTAAGGAAGCGTGTGAAAGCTGCAATCCGCCCAGTAAGTTGTTGAACTTCTTTTACATTTCGAGGGCTGTGCATGTCGAGCATCACTTGACATTTATCTGGATTTGCCTCAATCCCGTGATGAGTCAACATGAAGCCCAAGAACTTCCCGGCTCGGACCCCAAATGCACATTTTTCTGGGTTGAGTCTCATGTTATGCCTTCTAACTTCCTCAAATACCTCTTCGAGGTCAGTTGCATGTGATCCTGACTTCGGGGTCTTAACGATCATATTGTCAATGTATACTTCAAATATTCTCCCCACTTGACCCTCAAAGACTCTATTCATCATCCATTGATAGGTGGCTCCTATATTCTTTAAGACAAAGGGCATGACCTTGTAGCAGTAGCTTGCCTTTTCAGTGATAAGAGCGGTTTTTATCTTCATCTCCGGGGTACATTGGGATCTGATTATACCCGGAGTAGGCGTCCATAAAGGATAGTAGTCGGAAGCTGGATGAGCTATCAACCAACTTGTCAACATTGGGGAGGGGTATAGATCTTTAGGGCACGCCTTATTCAGGTCCGTGTAGTCCACACACATCCTCCACTTTTCATTTGACTTTTTTGCTAAGACCACATTAGAGAGCCATGTGGTGTAAGAGATCTCCCTGATAAATCCAGCACTGAGTAGTTCTTTGACATGCTCCTCAATGATTTGCTGTCTTTCAAGGCCGACTTTCCTCTTCTTCTAGGAGACTGATTTCGTATCCTATTTAATAGATAAACGATGGTAGATGAAAGCGGGGTCAAGCCCAGGCATGTCGGAGGACGTCCATACAAATAAGTCCTTATTTCGTTAAAAGAGCTCTATCAACTAATGTTTCTCCTACTCTTCTAGATTTGTGCCTATTTTGGTGACTTCATCAGACTTGTCACCTAGTTGAAGTAGAAGTAGTTCTCCTTCTGGTTGGGGTCTAGTATCCTGAATTTCTTCTTTGACATCTAGTTCGATCATAAGGATGTGAACTTGATCCAAAATTGGGCTAGACGTACGTGCTCTTGCTTTCCTGAGAGTCTTGCAAATCTTAAGGCTCTCATTATAACACTTGCATGCTACAATTTGATCACCTTTGATCGTGACCACCTCATTTTTCTTGTTAAGGAATTTCATGGCCAGGTGAGCAGTGGACACTACAGCGGCAATGTCATTTAGGGTAGGTCACCCTAGAATAATGTTGTATGCAGACAGACAGTCCATGACCAAAAATCTGACTTTGACTGTTCTATAGACTTTGTTGTCTCCGAGGGTCAAGAATGTTTCAAAATAGGTCACCAAGGTGATTTTCTTTCTAAAGAAGCCAGTTAGTTTGCCCTCGTAGGGGGTTAAAGCAGACATGGGACATTCCAACTTTTCAAAAGCGTCCATAAACATTATGTCTGCTGAGTTACCCTGGTCTATGAAAATACACCGGACCTTGGCGTTTGATATTATTCCAAAGATTACGAGTGGATCATCGTGATCACGGATAATATCGTTGTAGTCCTTTGTGGTGAAAGAGATCGGTGGTTCTTCCCTGTCATCAAAACGAGGCCTGCATGTAGTGCCAGAAACACTCAATATCGCAGTCCTTAGTGCTTTCTTTCGGGAATTATTGGATGAACCTCATCCTGCAAATCCTCCAGAGATAGTACTGACCAACCAATCTGTTCTGTTGACCCTATTTTGAGTATCTCAGTTCTGACCCTGCTGGTTGTCAGTGTCACATCGTGGTGGAGTCCAAGATTTTCTAACAGGGCCGCGTGTCCTCCTCGTTTGTCATGGGGTCAGACTTCGTCGAGGGCTATGGCTACGTCTTCGCTCTCTCCGTCTTCTGGGGTTGTCATTGTTCCGGATCTCGGCAATATACTTCTAAAGTCGTCCTTCCTTAATTAAGGACTCAATAACGTCTCAGAGCTAAGAGCATTCTTCTATTTCATGGCCATAGCTTTTGTGCCACTTGCAGTGCTTAGAGTGGTCCTTCGCCTTTTTCAAGGGAGGCGGCCTTTGGATATTCTGGAACTCAGTTTGAAGCACCTCTTTGAGAATCATTTCCTTTGGGGTGCTTAGAGGAGTGTAGTCAGAGTACGTAGGCCGATATACTTCACCCTTTAGGGAGCTCCGAGGTTGATTAGAGCTCCGGTTGTTCTTTTGATGAGTGGGCTCACCTTTTTCCAGAGTCTCTTTATCCTCTAGGTCAATATATTTCTTTGAACGGGCATGGAATTCGTTCATAGTCTCTGGCTTCTTTTTTGCTAATAATCGAAAGAATTCTGAATCAGTTTTGAGACCACTCCAAGCATAATGAAGAACAATTCTATCGTCCAAGTTTTCAATACAAGCAAGGGCATCCTTAAACCTTTTGATGTATTCATGAAGGGATTCATTATTCTTTTGGCGAATTGCGGAAAGGGAATCAACCGACTTGGGTTGTTCCTTAGTAGTAGTGTAATGTATCAAAAAATGTTGTGTAAGATCATCCCATCTGATGATTGACCCCGGTTGTAGAGTTGAGAACCAGCGTAGGGCACCCTTCTTCAGGAAGAGGGGAAAAGCTCGACAAAGTAACTCTAAGGATCCCCATGGAACTGCATGGAGTGAATATAATCATCTAGATGTTCCTGAAGGTCAGTTGTTCCATCATAAGGCTCCAAGTTGGTTGGGGACTTGAAGCTTTTGGGGACCCTGTACGCCATTAGTTTGTCCGAGAAGGGTTGTTGAGGGTCTCTGGGCAATATAAGATTGTTTCTGAGGGCACAACTAACTTCATTGCGCGACGGAGCTCTCTGGTTTTGAGTCGTATTCCATCTTCCGTTGTCAGGCTCTACGTGTATAGACCTTTCAAGCTCGTCCAACCAGTGACGTTGGTCATCCAACTGGCATCGTCGATTTGCAGCATCTGTTGGGCCACTAACTCCTGAAGGTGATTTATAGTCATCTTGGAGGCGGTGTTTTGGCTAGAGGCGTGATTAGTAGCAATGTTGTTCAGGGGGCCTAGGCGTGTTTGCACCGGAGCTTGGGCCCCTTGAACTACGTTATTAGCTCCCTCACCAGGGCAACTAAGCCTATCCAAAATGGATTGTCTTCATGACGGGTGTGGACTCTCATCGGACAGCTAGGTCTCATGGCCGTCACGCTGGGGTTGTGGGATAGATGCTTGATTCCCCACGGCAGATGCTTCAGCTACGGGCGGAGGCATTGGAAGGGGAGGACGTTACGCTACTGATCTCTGCCTCTGATTGGAGGAGGGTTGCGCAGCGTCCCTTCTTGAGTGTTGATATGTGTTCACCATGATTGTGTGGGATTAGAAGTTTAGAGTTTCCCACAGAGGACGCTAATGTTCTAAAGTGGATTCAGAGGGTACTTGAGATAAGCACGTGATGGTAGTTTCCTCCTTGAGCAGCAACAGCTGAGCATGTTGACATAGGGGAGTGGGTACTTGTAAAGGGACTTCAACGCTTAAGTCAGACTATGCACAAGTTAGACAATTTATAGTGAGTAATTTACTGATACTTGTTTAAGGTTACTTAACCTTATATTTATAGAGTGTGTATAGAATCCCAATGCAATTTGTGTTGAATGCAGGTATTTAGGATTAGTATCCTGGTAAGATTACCTTCTCACTATTGATGGGTGAATCCCTATAAAATAGGAACTCTGATATAGAAGCTACTTAGCCATCTGAGACAGTTGTAAGTCCTATAATATTGTAAGTTGATGACTAGCAGTTACGGATATTTAGGAATATTTCTTCTGCATGAATCGCGTAATCTTGATATTATAGCCTAATGTCGCCCGATATGCATGACTTTGGGAACCGGATTGCCTTCAAGGCCTTAGCTACGTCGTCTAGGGTGGAGTTCGGTTATACGTGTGCCAGGTTGATCCAACTAGACAGGATCCCAAATCACAGTCTAAAACAATTTTGTTGTTTTTGTTTCATTTGAAAGATGAAAAAAGTTGAAAGTTACTTGTTAATTTCTTTTAGTATTAATAAAATTATTCGTATAATTGATGGTAAATATTAATAAAAAATCTTGATATTTATACTTAATATTTTAGAAATAATTATGATTAGGTATTTTGGTGAACGACTTTTCAGAAGGTGTTTCCTCCAAAATTTATGGATTCTTATAATAAATATTGTGAGTCATTCTATTTACACACTTTTAAAATATATATATATAAATGAATTTATTGATATATATATATATATATATATATATATATATATATATATATATATATATATATATATATATAATCTGACGATTCTTAATCTAGTGTAAGTCGAACACTAATTGCTATATAATTTTCAATGGTTTTTCAAATAAATAAAATTTAATGATGTGTATTAAAACTAATTAATATTGCTTGTAAAAAGTTTTAAAAGAAAATAATGGGGAGAAAATATTTGCTGTGTTTGGTAAAAGAAAAGTTTTTGGTGCTTCCCGCCAAGCACCAGCCAACATGTGGTCATTCATCTGCACGACTAATTTTAGTGAACAATGGTCTCTCTTCACCATGAGCACCTTTATCATTTGGGACCAATGGAAACTTTGATGAGAAGCATAGTTGTTAAATTCCGATCGGTTATTGACTCGATCCAAATATTGAATTAATAGATTTTTAATTCAATTGATGAGTCATTGATTGACCTGATATATAATTAAATGAATAAATAAATATACAATAAAAATAATATAAACTATAAGATATACTGAAAAACGGATACAAACCGTCATTTTGGGCCTAAATTAATATGCTAGCCAAGCCAGTAATTCAATACTTGACCTTAATTGGTGGCTTTTCTTAAATTTATAAAAGAAAAAGCTATGGGCTGATGAGTACAGGCCCATTTCTAGTAAGTTTTCACAATCACCAAAGATCCTATCTTATATCATCTTCATTTTGTAGCAGGAAGACAGTGAGGCGGCTGCTTCTCAATATCTTCTTCTCAGATGACTCCTCAACCATGATGATTCCACAGCAACTTCTAAGCCTTCAGCAATCGACGGTTCTTTATGAATTGTGTGGTGAGAGCGCAAGACAGGGCGTCGTTCATCTTCTTCCTCAGTTCGTTCACGCACTCCTGACCCGGGTTCTTCTTCAACAACGAGTATAGCAAGCGTGCAAAACTGCATTGAAGCCATTCATCACCGAGTCAGCTCGGTTTGCACCGAGTTCTCAAAGACCTGGCCGGTTCAAACAGTTTTTACTGGGTCGCTTGCACATCTGATCTAGAAGACAACTCGGGCCGGACAACTAGCCGGTTCACCGTTGAACCGGCCGGTCCGGTCCGAGTGTGTTAACACTGATGAGAAGGATGCCATATAAGAATGATTACAAAATAAAAGTTTTGGAGTACAGTTAAGCTAGGTTGGCTGCATGTTGAAATAATTTTTTTTTTAAACATAGGTTACAATGTTGCTCAAATAAAATGATAGAAAACAAACAAAAATAAGTTCAACAACTTCAAGTTGTACTTGTATTTGTTTGCATTTCTTAGCAACTATGAATATTAAAAATGGTGTGATAAGATTAGTTTCTTAAATAAGAAACAACTGATTTTGAACATTTAATACTTATTAAGTTTTGGCTAGACCTTAGCACAACCATCTATTCTGCCTAAGTCCGCATCTATTTCCTCATATATATATTAATCTATATTTCTTGTATTTCACGATGCTTTTTGCAATAAAACAAACAAATCAAAAAAGAAAGAGAAAAAGAAATGGCTGGAATATCATCCAAATGCAATGCATCTACCTATAAGGCAAATTCTAATATACACTCTTCAAAAGAGGGTGTATGATATACTTTGATAATTTTAGTTATTAATTGTATTGAAAAACACATCAACAGTTATGATCAACGACCTGTAACTGGTCCCACTTGTTAACCACCGGCAATCGTCCGACGACTGGTCGGCCATCACCGGCGACCGACCGGCCACCACCACCTTCGGCTGCCACCACCTCCAGTCGACCACTACCTTCGGCCAGTCATCACTTCCGGCCGGCCACCACCTCCGGCCGACTACCACCTCCGGCCGACCACCACCTCCGGCCGACCATAATCTCCAGCCTGCCACCCTCCACAGCAACGGCCGGTAGCAAACTTGTGTAAAAAAAAAAAAATAGAAAAAAAAAACTTACTATTGCAGGTAAAGTCAAAAATGTATAATGCACCCAAACCTAACAGAGTGCACCATAGCATCAGCCCTATCTATAATAATATATAAAAGTTCTTCTACAATAACTGTCACGTGACATTTTTCCTTAATTTTGATTTTGACTTTTTAAATTCTTTTTTATTATCTTTATTTTTTTTACTCTTCATTTCTCTCATTCACATCTTTCTGAACTTTTAATCTTTTTTAACATTTTAGATTTTTATTTTTTTGTTGACTTTTCATATTTTCTTGACTTTTCAATTTTTTTCCATGTCAAATCTTTTAAATTTTTAAATTTTTGTAAAAATAGCAATCAAAATATATTCAGTTTTAATAAATTATAAAAACTACTTATTTTATTTCATAAATTAATTTTTAAATAAAGAAACATAAAAATATATATTTGTAAAATACCCTTTAAATACTATTATTTTACATCTTGAATTTTATTGTCTTTTAATCTTAATCTTATAAGTTCTAATGATAAAATATTTAAAAAATATTACAATTTTATTTAATTTCCATATAATTTATTGATAATATATTTCTATTTTATTTATACCAATAATATTAGCATAAGATGGTTTAAATTTTTATAAACATATATCAGATAACATAGTAATAAAGATCTTGCTTAGTATATGATGTTTTTACTAAGAGAAAAGTTATCAAAATATAGTTAAAATTAAGTTAGAAAACTATTTTGTAAAATTTAAAAATTAAGAAGTAATGATTATAATGGTTTTTCATGTCTTAAAAAAATTTACCTAACATATCAAAATAAATATAATTTCCTTTTTCATTTAAATTATGTATATGAACATAAAAAACGTATTTAAATATTGTTACAAACAAACAAAATGAAATTGAGTCATATAGTTATTAAATTTTCAATATAAGACTCTCCATTATATTTTATAATATTCTCAGTGTGTTTAGATTGATTTATTCTATACTTCAAAAAAAAAACATTATCTTTAAAATATTTTGACTATTGGCTTTTCTTAAAGCAAATTAAACTAATTCAAACATGTACTAAATATTTATTTATTAAATGAAAACCTTATATATTTGATTTAAAAGACTGTGTAGTGCACGGGTAGCATAACTAGTATAAACTAAAATAGGGGAGAAAACAAGCTATTGTTAATCAGAATAGAAGAGGAAGTTTAGCTAAACTTACACTAAAATATGATATTCAAACTTTATATATAAACATTCCTCTCACTAGATACACTCCCTATATGAGGGCATATCTAGTGAGAGGAATTTTTATTATAAGAAGTTGAGATTAGTAAATCTTGACCATATAACTATACATAGATGGTCAATATTAAAAGTTACTTAAAGGTCATGTAACCACTTAAAAAAGTCACATTCATTTATATTCTAATCTTAACCATTCATGTAAGATCTAATGGTCAAGATTTACTCATCTCATCTCTTACAATAAACACTCCTCACACATACACACACACACACACACACACACACATATATATATATTGTTAGTCATGGCAACCATTACCCAAGAGGGAGGGTGAATTGGGTAAATTTTTTTCACAAAAGCTCTTAAAATAAATACAAATATTTAAGCTATTAAATAAAAGAAAAAAAATTACGAAATGAAGAATAAAAACTTTAAGAACAGCAAATAAATAAATGTGCAATAATATAAAATTACGTAAAATAAAGAGATTGAGAAGAGAAAAGCAGATATGATATTTATCCTACTTCGACCACTAACCCACTTGTGGTCTACGTCCAATCCTCGAAAACAATCCGAGATTTTTCACTATGTATACAAGCTTCAATAGGTGCTTGCAACCGTTACATAAAAGAGCACTTTTCACACACAGGGAAACTCTACCCTTGTGCTAAAGCCTCAGCCTGCAGGGATACCTCACCCTTATACAAACCTTGAAGGGATACCTCACCCTTATACAACCCTTGAAGGATACCCCACCCTCAATATAGACGAACAGAAATATAGATGAAGAGAAACTCTCACTCAGAGCAAATAATACAAATTGAAATGCTAAGAGGCTCTCAAAGGATATCTCAAAGTTTCAGCAAAAAGAGCACAAAAAATAGGCATAAATTATAAATCACATTTTTCAAAGCAAGCGTAAATTTAACAGATAGCTGGGCTGTTAACAGATGAGACCCATGGTCTCTATTTATAGACCCTGAAAGAAAATGCCCGTTGGAGGAATTTAATATGATATTAAAGGCTAACACATTTACGTATGAATTCAAAATACATAACAGAATCTCGTGGGTTATTCAAATACCATCATGGGGTATTCGAATACCACTATTTTCATTTCTTATAAAAAATAGTTCAGAAGCAGGTTATTCGAATACCACAAGGGTGTATTCGAATACTTTTATTTTAAACACATTGTAAAAACTGTTTAGAATGATATTATTCGAATACCTTTAAGGTTATTTGAATACCTTTGTTTAAAAACAATTATACATGTTTGAAAAACTTCCCAGAAAGTTTAACCAAAACATTTTAAAGTTATTTTCAAGATCAAAACAGTTTTGGTATAAGTTTAAGGAAGCATTTTTGTTTTATCTTAATGCACTATGAGATATCCAAAGGGATCCTCGAACAAAGAGACTCTAAGTCCTAAAGCTATCCTTAAAAGATCTTGGACTTGGTCTTCCCATCATGTGTGTTATCAAAACAAATCTTCAAAGACATATGTTTAATCACATTCTCCTTGTGTTGAGCTTAATAGAGATCTTTTGTTTTTTGTTGCAATGCTCACTCTTTGTACTTGGACTATCCTACAAAGTATTGCTCACTTAAACAAGCATAGTTAGTCCAAAATCATAATTCAATGTCTTCATATGCATGATTCATAAATGTATAACTCTAGTTAGTTTAACATGCATATAAAACTTTCATATACACATCTAAATAAGATATTTATCAATTATTAATGGATATGCTTTATATAGGATGCAACAAATAATATAAGCAAAGTATTCTTTTTGTCTTGTATTTGTCATCATCAAAACTTAACATATTAAACCATTTGGGACAAACTTATTTCCACACACACACACACACACACACACACACACACATACACACACACACACATATATATATATATATATATATATATATATATATATATATATATATTATTGGACTAGGATTTAAGCCCAATAACTAGAGGAAATGTGACCTCTCTCCCTCAACAAAAGGAACTACCTCTCAAGGAACCAATCACAAGCCAATAGGTAAGCCTAGTAAGCCAGAGCTGGCTGAAGGGTAAGGCGGGTAAAGCCCTTGCCTTAGGCTCCAACTTATTTTAGGCCATATAATTCTTTTCAATGCTATATTAATTATGTTCAAAATCGGGTTATGAGAATTACCTAAGAAGGTAAGAGATGGTGGATTCCTCTGTAGCGCAGCAGCAACAACAATGGAGCGAGGGGTGGGTACTTACAAAAGCCACTCTGATACTCAAGTCAATATGTGCACTAGGAGGGTAGTGTATCTATTGGGAATTAGGTAATCCCTTTTTCACCTTGCTGGGTGTATATATATGAGTGTTTAAAAGTATAAAGAATCTGAGCATTCAATGCATATTGAATGTTGTTATCTAGAATTATGGAAACTTTTATTCCTGTAACATCCTAACTCCAATTACCGTATTATATCAGACAATTACACAAGTAAATAGAGTTAAGTGTGTAACATTCTACCAATCATTTATTATACTTTAATATTAATGATAAATAATTGATACGTATATCATTTATATTTATATTTACTTAACGCTGATAAAATATTACGTACTTCATTATTTATTTAGGTTTTTATTAAATATGTGTAGCAGATTAAATACGCAATGGAATTAATTTAAAACTAAAATTAATTAATGAATTATGTAATATTCTATTAGCATTAAGTAAATATAAATATAAATGATATACGTATCAATTATTTATTATTAATATTAAATTATAATAAAATGTTTAGTAGAATGTTACATTATAATATCAAAGCAATAGTCCTAGTGTGTCTAGGGTAATGGGTCAAAATTTTTACTATGCATGGTGCATAGGTAATAGGTTAGATAGATATTTCTAGAATTATATTTTTACATATTTGCTTATGTGTGATACTGTGGATATATATCCATGAGTGTTATAATATTAAATTATAATAAAATAATTGGTAGAATGTTACAAAGCGCGTTACTTCTAACTGATACATATAATACTAGATTCATAATAACCATGTTTGTTATTATAAAGAGTCATGAGGGAGAAAGAGAACTCATAAACATATAAGTCTTTACATTGTATATACAAACTGAGCCACAAGGGTGTAAGTACAATATAAGAAAACTTATACAAGTCTTAAGTAAACATTACAACAGTAGAATAAAAACTAAACAAGTGCGTCTGCTCCTCTATTATTGCTTTCCCTTAGAAGGATCTTGACCTGAATTTATCATGGAAACAACAAACGGATGAGAATTAACAATTCGCAATAGTATAAGTACCTATATGACATCATGATAAATCAATTATTCATATTTAACTTTTAATTAAACATTATTCAATGATATGCAATGCCCATACAGTTGTAATATCATCATGTTACTTGGCAAAGTATTTTTCTCACTCTTTTGTCCTTAATAGAGGGTTTTCTCACTCCTCTATTATGACAAAGTGCTTTTCTTACTACCTTGTTTCTTAGTCCACCTTATTACAAAGTATTTTTCTCATTGCTTTGCAATAAAGTGTAATTTTCCTGTTCAACAAAAATGAAGAAACATATCTATGTTAATACTCATTTTTTGTTCATACAAGCGCTTGTCTTACTAGATATATGCTAGGTGATTATTTCCCTTTTGAAATATCTCTATAAGTGTCTTAACTCACACTACAAAGCATATAAAACCATTCCTAACGAGTAGGGAACTTCATTTCCTCAAAACAAAAAGCTTGGGAATCACTAACTTTGGGCACTTAGGCGCCACTTTCCCAGCGCTTAGGCACTTCATGACAGAAAACCTCCCCTATTTTATCTGTCATTGAGCACTTAGGCGCCCAGAGTCTGAGCGCTTAATTTGTCAACTTCAAAACTCTTTGGACTTACGTACTTAGGTGCCCACTTCCTGAGCACTTAGACACTCAACCCAACTTCTCTCTGGCCTTGGGCATATAGGCGCTCACTTCTTGGGTGTTTAGGCGCCCTGCAAGCTGGTGCTCTTTGGCCATAAGCGATTAAGCGCCAAATTACGGGTGCTTAGGCACCCAGCCCAAAAATTTTCCTTCTGGTTCCATTAAACTTCTAACCAAACTTGGACCCTTAAACTTAGGTCCTAGACGGTTTCTAACCGTAAACATGGTTTCTAACTTAATGAAACTCTCATACTCCAATTCAAAACAACATCTCATGGAAATATGATCAAAAGCAAATCACTCAAAACCTATATTTACTAAACTCAAAGATATGAGGTTATAAGGGTGTTTACAAGTTTCACAACCTCAAGCATGCATGAACTCAACTCAACACAACATAACTCAAGTTCATATAACTCAAAACATTAAGAAATCTCTCAAAAACCCATTTTTACCTAAACTTGTATGCATCTAGCATCAAGAAGGAATAGAAAGGGTAGAGTTAAAGAACAAGCTCCCCTTCTTTGACTCCCAAAGATGATAGTGTTCAAGCTTGATTCCTTTCTCCTTTTTCCTTGGTTTCCAGTTCTTCCTCTCTTGCTTCTTCCTCTTCCCTTTGCTTCATTTTCTTTCCTTTCTTCTTTTTCCCTTTCTTTCCTTTTGATAGAAATGTGAACAAAGAGAAAATGAAATGAAAAGTCAAAGAAACAAAATAAGAAGGATGGTGGAAGTTACAGAGAGATAAGGATGGTTTTAGATATTTTGCTAGAAACGTTATATCTCTTAGGAATACTTTGATATTAAAAATCCAAGTTTCCTAACTTCCATAGGTGTTATGAAAAATCCTAGGATTCATCTCAAGCCTATTCTCATCATTGCTTTATTTTTCATACACCTAAAACTGTCACTTAAGTCCTATTACTCTTCCTCAAGTTAAACTAAACCTAAGGAATTAAGTTAATAGGCTTACAGGTATCTGCCTTAACCTATATTCATCTCTAGAAAATTCTTCACTCTTTACTTGATATCTTTACAAAAATTCATAATTTTTCAAGATATTTGTCTATTTAATCTGGTCCTTAAATCCTTACTCAGTGTTATTAAATATACCAAACTAATTCAGTTAATTCTCCAAAATTAACTACAAATAGTTCTAATATTAAATAACCTATAAATAAATCCTTCATATTTATCTCCATCTTTTTAAGCAGTTTATGCTATTCTTAGAGCTAATAACAATTATTTTTCACATTTATTATTATAGCAAAGTGCTCAAACGATCTCAAATGGCCACTAGAATTAACAAGTAATTCAAGCAAGAGTTATAATACCTCTATAGCCATATTCAAGACTAATAAATTAAGGAGGATGTTACAATTCCTTGTGATTAATCTTCTATTTATGCGAGGTGTGATGAATATTCCTTCTGTCGAGGGAGTTACGCCTAGCACATAGGCTTCTTCACGCGCATAGTAACGTTTGGATGCTATCCTGGTGGGTCATGTTGCTCCAAATATGGACCCATAACTTGGACTAGAACAGTTGTCCCTAGCTTAGCACTTTGATGGACAATTAAGTGTCAAGATATCCGAGTTTGATAAGAGCACACTACGCGCGATGGACAAAGGGATCCGAGTTATAGTGTCAACGTCAGATCTCATAATGTTTTTTCCAAAGGGTCGAGGTCTGTGATGTATCATGATAAGATCCCGAGGTAAATGAGTAAGGCCAAGATTTGTGATGGATCACTCTACTTAAGTCATCATATCGTTGTCCGGGGTAGGTAGTGAAATCTATCTTCCAAATAACTTTAACTGTTTCACATAAAAGAAGAATCTTGAGTTGTATGCTCACCTTGCTCTGAATTAGAGGATTAAGTTAATTCTTTGCCCTTCAAAGTTTACACTCTTCCAGTGGTCTTGGGTCTAGTAGTGGGTGTTGTCCCTTGTTTCTGAGGGCAGTCTCTGGCATAGTGCCCCAATTCTCCACAAGTATAATAGTTTATATGGTCAATCCTACAAACTTTGTTACTATGGTATTCATCACATTTCATACATTTTGGCCCCCCAATCATCTATTTGAATTTGCTTTCCTCTTTCTTGTTGATCTTTAAATTGTAAAGCACTTCTTTCAAATCTATCATCTTCTCTTTTCCTTTTATGATAATCTTGTTGTGGCCTTAAATCAAACTCTATAATTCAACATTTGTTGACCAAGGTGTGAAATTCTCGAATTTCAAAAGGTCGTACTACATTCTTAATTATTTCTCTCAATCTAGCCTCAAACTTAACTCATTTCCATTTTTTGTTTGGATTGTATTTAACAAATAAGGAAAATTTGGACAGTTCTTCAAACTTCGCCACGTACTGACCCACCATCAAATTCCCTTGCTTGAGTTCCAAAATTTCCAACTCTTTCTCTTGCAAATTCTGTGGAAAATATTTCTCTAGGAAGGTGGTTTTGAACACCTCCCATGTAATCCGAGTTCCACCAGCTTCCAAAAGTCTTCTAGCATCGTTCCACCAATACTTTGCCTTCCCTTTCAACATATAGGAGGCAAAAGATATCAGCTGCTCATTAGTACATGGAAAGATGGGGGATTAGTCTTTCTAAACTCAAAGATCATGAAAATTTTGATTTCTAACCATTGCTGCTTCATTATCTTGTTGTGGATGTGGCTTGTTTCCCATTCTTTCCAATATTCTGTTTGTAACTATAGTTTGCTCTCGCATCACTGTGGTCATTTCTCTTTGTTCGCTCATAGTTGCTATCATATTATCATTGGCAAGCTCTCTATTATCTCGGCCACAGGTACGCCTGGTCGATGCCATAGTGTCCTACACACACAACACATTATATATTGAGTTGATCAGGCTTAATATCATGTAACAGTGTGACAATTAACCATAAATATACAAACTCAAGGCTGTTATGCAATTCTACCTATGCAATATCATTAAGACAAGAAAATTGCATAATAAAGCATAGCTAGTCCGTACTCCGGGTCAATAGGATGATCTGTTCTAATACCATAATGTAACATCATTAATAGAATTATTAATAACGTATCCAGAATTACGCAATAGTAATCAGAATTAAGCATGTCACGTGATACTAATAAAATAATTTAAAAATAAATATAAAAGATATACAAAATATGAGCCTGTTTTAGGGTTACGATAACATACTTATATTAGGAAGTACAATATACAAATTATATTACAATACACAATAATTACATAATTCTGTTACAAAGCATTAAATATACAATACAAAATACATAATGTCATTAAAAACTATTCTACATCTTCTTCTGTCTCCATGCTGAAGTACTCGTCCTTGGGAATATTATGGAAAACAAATAAAATACGGGTGGGAATTCTAAGAATTCTTAGTAATACTAATAAAAATTCATGTCATCATAATATTTCCAGTTGTTTTGAGGATTTTTTTTAAAAAAAACTTAAATTTTTATACACTAGAAAGGCGGGAAAGTGTCAAATCAAGTCATTTCTCTTCCTGAAATAGAATTCTAATTATTAACAGTTTCCAAAAACATTTATTATCAACAACACAATTTATATCCACAAATACTTTCAGAATCAATTCCTAAACAAAAACCATAATCTCATATTCAATTAATGGTCTTTATAACATAACTAAGTCATAACATGACATTCAAATTCAAATTCATATCAGTGCTCATTTCTATAGAATCCATATCACATGTACCATAATAGGCAGGAGCCATCTCATGTAGCTCGAGTTCTATATACTTATAATATCCGCTCATTCCCACAAAACCCATATCATATGTACCATAATAGACAAGAGCCACCTCATATAGCTCGAGTTATATATACTAATGGTAGGGAGTGAATTAGGGCCTCACACTACCACTAATACCCTATGAGAGAAACATCAGTGAGGAAACATAATGAGGAATTTTCAAGAATATAGGATCCCCTTCCTTACGGAGGATCATCTCCATGATTCTAATGGAATTTTGGATACCCTCCCCCATACAAGATCAACTCCAAAATCCACTATAACCAAATGAACAAACAGTTCACATAAAAAGGGTACTGAGTGGGAAAAACATATCAGGACTATTTTCCTTCCCATTCAAGGATAAATGTCCAAAATTCTCATATACAATTCAAATTCAAATACCATGAGCACTGTTTAATCAACCACAAATACAAATCACATTCTAACTCAACCTTATAGAATTAAGGGAGCAATACAATTTCTTAGCTCAACTTGATTTTCCAAGGAACAACATAACTTCTTTTACACCACAAGTGTACAATTCTATTTCATTAATCACATTTCATAAATTCTCAACAAGTGCATAATTCCAAATACTTCCAATCATCAATTAAACTCAAAATGAGCATAAGCAAACTCATTTGATACACGATCAATTATTAAAGAAATTTCTATACAAACACTAATTTAAGCCCAATTCAAGCAATTATACATTGTATTCAATATAGAGATATCCATATCTCTTTGAAACATGACCAATATAAGAAATCTATCTCAAATGGTCATTAACAAGCATAATTATTCACGATAACTAAATATTTAACATATAGTCTTCTAATTATTAATAATTTATGAAGTGAACAAATTAGGTCTTTAAGCTAAACCAAGGTTAAGTCACGGCCCAATCATTCCCATATAACAAATTTTGACAATTTCATCAACTAATCATCATCAACTAGAATTGAGAAACAAAAGCATAAAACCAACAAAATTTTGTTTTGTTCTTGGCTTGGTTGTGCACCAAATAGCTTAAGAACACAACCAATAACACAATTTTTCTTTCAAGAATTTGGAAAAAAAAGAAGAATAACATATAGGTAAGGAACAAAACACAAAAGATCAAGAGACACCTCTCTTTATCTTGTTATGGCCGTAGCTTTATATAGGCACAAAGACCACAATTTAAATCAAAATTAATGGAGGAAGTAGAATAAGTTGAAGACAAGAACCCCTACCTCAATTTCCTAGCTTCTTGGAGCTTGATTCCTTCTCTTGTTCTTTTTTCCTTCTTGCTTATTCCTCTCATCTTTTTCTTCCCTTGGCTACCAACTTCTTTCTTCCTTCTCTTGTTTGTTATTTCTCTTCTCTTTTGGGGCTGTTCAACCGTGTAAAACAATGGAGAAAGAATAACAAAAAGAAATAAAATTAGAATTTAGATAAAAATGGAATATGGAAGGATTTTGGAGTGTGAAAGAGTGAGTAACTGTGCTCTGATTTGGACTACGGTTTTCACACAACTGAGAAGCCAAAAACAAGAAAGGAAAAGTCAAGAATTGTGTAGAAAGATGGAAATGTGAATGGCAATGGAATGGCCAAAAGAATGGATAAAATAATTGTGCTAAAACTTTTGTATCTGTTACATATACTTTAATCTTCCAAAACTGAGTTTTCAAGTATCTATAAGTGTTATAAAAAATTTTAAGACTCAACTTAGTCCTTGGATCCATTTTTTCATAATTTTTCATATACTACTATTTATCAGTTAAGCTTCATTACTCTGTCCTACGTTAAATTAAATTGAGCAATTAAGTAAATATGCTTACTGATACTAATATTAGTTTATATTTTATACCAAAATATTCTCCATGTATTACTTGTCATCTGCATATAATTTCATAATTTTCTGAGTTACTTAACTGTTCCAACTATTCCTCTTCAGCATCCTTAAAAATATCAAACTTACTCAGTTAATTCTCCAAAATTTACTACAATATATATCAATCATTTATAACTAGGAAATAAATTTTTTATATTTATTTCCATTATATCAGCTATTTATGCAAAAACTTTAGCTATTTTTCACATTTCAGTATTATAAAATTAGGCTCAAACAAGTCAGAAAATTACCCAAATTAACAGATAACTCATACTAGAGTTACTGAGCTTCTATAACTTTGATTAGAGCTATTTGGTTAGGGAGAATGTTACACATGTCCCTTTCTAAAATCATCTTTCGTTTCTTTCACAAATTCTTAAAGGTATTCCCTTTTTCCCTATATATTTTTCTAGTGGAGGCCTTTCTTTCCAGGCCTAATGAATCAGCGACGGCCAAGTAACTGCTCTATGTGGTTTGGTCAATATATCTTCGAGTAGCAAAAGCCTTCCTTTCCAAGCGTATGCCATGTCAAAATGAGATCTTGCTCATGCTGGAAGGGTTCATGGCTTTTGTCCTAGTTCAAGTGAGGCATGGGGGGGCTTCACCTCTCTCCCTTTTTGGCTTTCCTAACTATCACTGAAGGCGCTCACCATGCCTTGGGTGTGCAGAAGTGTTTTGGAGTTATGGAATTATGAAGTCTTCTCCTTTTGTTGATTAAGAGGGAGGAGATGGGTGCGCACATCTTGAGGAACCATTAAGGTGGTCGTGGTCAGTGCTTGATCATCATCATCATCATCTTACCATGCTACTTTTTGGCTTCTTTCAAGTGGGTGCTTTTGCATGAGAGTAGCTTATAAGTCCTTCTTGTAAAGTTGATGATGTTTTGAATGTGAACGATAATAAATTTTCTTTTTTGAATATTCTACTTTTTATTATCTTGTTACTCCATGTCTTGTTTGATCTTGGTGGCACTTTATATTGTGTAGTTTTGTTTTGGTAATTCTGGGATATGTCCAATGCTGGATCTCGGTGTTCGCTTGGTACTTAGCAATTTGCTTGTGCAGTTTACCGAGATGGGTCCAATACTCAATCTCGGTACTTGTTTTGTTTGACGAACGCTTGTTTTTCCTGACCAAGATGAGTCCAAAGCTCAATCTCGGTGGTTGGGTTCATTTAATTTGATGAACACTCATTTTGCCTGACCAAGATGAGTCCAAAGCTCGATCTCAGTAGTCAAGTTCATTTAGGAATAGTTAAGATGATAAGGTAGCCTCTTGTTGTGGAGTCCACTATCTCAGGCTATGGTCGGTTACACTTAACCACTATAAACCTAGTCAATTTATAGGTTAAGATGAGGCCATAAGGGTACGAGTGAAGACCCTTGAATACATTCCTTAACCTTTGTTGAAGGTCAAGTGGATTTCCCTGTTTGGCCATCATGTAAAAATATGCTTAACCTCTATAAACCTAGTCATTTTATGAGTTATGGTCAGACTCAAAAGGATGTGGGTGAAAACCTTGAATGCATTGCTTGACCCCGGAGGGTTGTCAAGTAGGTTCCCCTGTTTGGTTGTCATGTATAGATGTTAGAGTAGCTGAACCTCTTCGAACCTTATATTCCTCGAACCTCAAAAAGGCGTGGTAACCTTGGGGGTTGTGTCTAGATGGAGTACTTGTAACACCCCAACTTTTGGGATAATTACAATATTATCCTGAAATGTACTGTTTTGTAATTTCTGTGAGTAGTAAAATGAATTTAACTATTTCGTGAATGTATTTGACTATTGTATGTGATTTGCTTCGAGTTAGGGAAATGATAATTTTCTGGCCGAAAAAATCTTATTTTAATTAATTAGAGCTGGGGGATCTTACTAAACCCAATTCTGATTGATATATATATTAATCTTTTAATTTTTAGGATTTAACTGTGTAATAAAATAATTTTATATTATTATAATATTATTTTATTTAACAGTACCTACTGTCTCAAAAATAGTAGAAATCTACTTCAAAATGACCATGGACCTTTAAAAGTCTGTGGGACCCGCGTTTAAAGTAGCAGTCAATGATTTTGACTGGACCAGATTCTGAGCCAATAAGAATCAGTCAACAAAGGTGGCTTGAAAAATTCTAACCAATAGGAATAGGTCAAAGAAAGAAGCATGGACTTTAATATGGACCGTTGGATGAAAACTTAGTTAGGAAGTCTTTGATCATAACCATTGATCAAATTAATGGTGAGATAAGAATTCAAGTTTTTATCACTAAGCAATATCCACCTTAGATTACATTAAGGGCTAGGAATTAAAGTTACAATCAAGGGTTGAGATTAAGTCAAACATAGTGGCTCGACTTTGCTTAGTAGCTAATTAAACCTAATTTGGTTAATCTAATTACCTAATTAGCAAACTAAGTAAGCTAACCTAGTTATTGATTAGTTATAATCTAAATATTAATATCCTAATATTGTTTAGAAGCTATGATATATGCTAATATATATTAAACTAATTAGTTATATAATTAGAAGTTAATTAAATATTATTAGGAGGCTTAACCTAATTAATTACCTATTTAATTAGCATGGAATTAGTCTTTAATTAAAACAAATTAAGCCCCCTAAACCCAAGAAGTCCCACGGCCATGGAGGATAAATGGCCAAGTTTTCACAAGTTCTACATGGTTCTTGAACCATCCAAATGACATAAGCCATGTACTTACTTAGTGTGAACACAAATGGATATTTACTATCCAAATTAAACACTCAACCTCACCCACAATAACCATATGGCAGCCCCCCTCATTTTTACACTCAATATTCATTTTACACTTATCCAAATCTAAGCTTTCATATTCTCTCAAATTTCCAAGAAACTCAAGAACACATTTCTCTTTCCTTTTCTTTCCAATTTTCGGCCCAACACCCAAATACCACCACCAATCTTCTATAATTCTACCTCTTCACATTTCCTAAACCAAAACTCTATCCTAAACACTTTTCCTTCACAAGGTTTTGTCAAAAACCTACTCTATCTAGTTCAAAATCAAAGCTTTTGTTCACTTCCCTAAGGGTAAGTTTTGATTTTATGGTTTAAAATTTGATTTGTGATTTTCTAAACTATGTTTGTTCCATGGTTTTCCATTATGAAGCCTTGTATGTGTTTTTACTAATTGTTTAAGAATTATTAAGATTTTGTGTTGGTTTTCAAGAAAGCAAGGAGAAGGAGGAGACTAAGAGACCTTTGTCTTCAAGAGGTAAGAGGGAGATTTAATCTCATCAACCTTGTATGGTGATGAGAAAATGGAATTGTGTGTGTGTGAAGAATCCATGAGGATTCATTTGTATGGTTGTTTATTATTTTTCTTATTTGTGTGGTTGTTTAAATGCTTTCCTATTTGTGATTTATTTTATTTGCTATGCATGTCTATAGCTTTAAAATATATTGTATGTATATTGTATGTGTCTATAGTTGTATGTGTTTATAATTATATGACTATTAAAGTATGATGTGAATAACATGTAACGATTTGCATGAGTGTTCCAAAGAACACTGAGGCTCACGGCCTTATCATTAAACAGAGAACCAAAATGTTCTCAACCATTTTCTAAATCAATGATTTAAAGAATCTAGGTAAAATAATAAATTTAAGAATGATTTAGGTTAATTATGGCCAACATGCCATTCAACGTATAATTGAATGGCAATTTATTTTCTAAGATAGGTTAGGTAATTAATTTACAAAAGAATTTGATTCCAATGAATCTTTAAGAAAATAAAAGGAATGAACTTAGTTCTAGAATTCTAAATTAGCAAAATTTATTTTAAGTAAGAATTAAAGCAAACGCTTGAAAAATACTAACGTAGAGCTCACTCTATAAGTTTTGAAGCGCGTTAGCAAGTTTCAAGATGTAAATGATGGGTAAAGTTAAAATTGACAGTAATTAGAGGAAAATGTTAAAAATATCATATATTGATTTTATAGGCAAAATGCTGCCGAAATTTACTAAAATTAGATAAATAAAATGAAAAGATTCCATAATATATTTATAACATAAAGAAATTACCTTACGTAGTTTAAAAGTACTAGATATAGTCTACACATATTTAATATGATGATTTTAAGCTATATGGTTAAGAAAATGATTTAAAAATCTTACGCGATTGAGAAAAGGATTTAAAAACATTAGCGATGTTCAAAAATGTCAAAATATATTTATAGGATTTTAAAAAGTTTGTAAAAGCGACGCGATTGTGAAAATGCGATAAAATTTCTACGTGACTAAATGATATAGCGAGTTTTACTGTTGGGTCAAAGTGGTGGACCTGGACATATTGTGAGATAGTACTATCAAGAGGAGACATGCTATATTTTGGTATATTGAGATTGACGGTATTTTCGTAAATGTGGTAAAATATGGATATTAAGGGTATTTTTGTAATTTTAGATCATGCTTAGAGTATTGTGTCAATTTGGTTGATAATTGGCGATTGATTGATGAGACGAATTACACCGTGTTGTGGTGTGATAGGCGTAGTGTGGTTCATTATATGAACTTGGAGGCATTAGTATGCGGAGAATTCCACATGGGGACAGTGGGTTGCTCCTCTGGGCCGTGGTAACAGGCAACACACTAATGATCTTGATAGGCACTGTTCTTAATCAAGGTCTTAAGAAGACTATTATGTACAATGCCTGTAGTGCACAATGTTTTGGACTGTGTACTGCTACACGATGTTTTGGACTGTGGGCTATAGACACAACATTTGACAGTGTAATAGTTTGGTTGGGCAGCCTGAGGTACTATTAGTTCTTTTCGGATCATTCTCTCTAATATCGGTGTTTAGCTCCATGGAGTAGGAACGAGTCAGTGTGTGTTCATTCATTATCTGCATTTTAATGCTTATTATAATCTGTGATAAAATACATGATGTATTAATTTGCTATACTGTATATGATATAATGGTATGTGTTATTTTAATATTTGTTGTATTGTCATTTTCTTTATTGTCATGCTGGTAATGATGTAGATTGTCTCACCTCTCTATATACTTTTCTCTATATTATTATTATATTTCAGTAAAGAGTTTGAGGAAGAGGAGGAACAGCCTCTTGAGATACAGTATCCAGACGACCGACAACCGAGTGAGCTGTACGAGGAAAGTGAGCCGATAGATCACCCTCACCATCAAGACTGATCTTGAGATTATGGCATTGCCGGGATTCTTCGGGTTTGTGAGACTTGAGTTTCACGGAGGTTCGGAGGCCTGGCGGATGCGAGAGGATAGAGGATCTGTAGTCTACGTGGGACGTTTGACTATGTCCCTATGTAGAGAGTTTGATGGAGATGTTATTTTTACTACTACTTTATATCTACATCTAGAGTTGCCTCTGACTCTTAGGCGTTACTGGGAAGGAATCTTCCATGCGCCTAGCGAGCTCAGTAGTGAGTCAACAGCCCAGACTCGTGTCCGTAGAGCTGTGGGACCTCCGGGAGTTCTGTCTTTCGATGATCTCTCTGAAGATGATCCATCGGAGGGTTAGAAATCTTTCGAGGTGCACTTGGGCAATACTATGTTTTAGTTTTATGTTAACTTTTACTGCTTTGTTAAATACTTATAGTTGTAAATTATTTGTGTATTAAGACAAAATCATATTTATATTATAATGTGGTTATGTTTGTTTTATTTTGTGTTCTGTGTTATTTTATAAGTATAAAAGGAAAAAAAATTTACCATTAATATTATCTATGTACCAAATGTTTTTACAACTTGGGTAAGAATTTTATTTTATTTTATTTTATTACATCATAAATGTGACACTCCCACAAGGGTGTTACAGTACTCGTAGACTCAAAGTCACAGCCGAGGTGTCGACTTTGGATAAGAATGGGCCATAAGTGAGTAGAGTGAGCAAATGTTGAATGATTAATTCATTGATATCAACTGATGTCTCTTTCATAGTACAAGTAGCTTATATAAAAGTAACTTAAAGACATTTAGTTGTAATATTTTCGCAATATGTCTACATTTCAGAAGTTATTGATTGTCTTTCCAGAGAGGGTTTCTAGAGTATAGACTCCGGTATTAGTTTTGGACGTGATCCTGCCCTATGCAACATGAGGTCACCTGGGTTAAAATGTTGTAGAATCACTTTGGAGTTATATCGTGCGACGATCCTCTGCTTGAGGGCAGCTTCTCGAACATGGGTAATGCGGTGCTGCTCCTCTAGCAAGTCAAGTTCCTAGCTGATGAGGTTCAAATTAGTTTCCTTAGAGAAGTTTTGTTTTCTCCAACTCGGTTCTCCTATCTCCACCGAGATCATGGCCTCACAACCGTAAGTCAACTTAAAAGGGATTTCCCACTGGAGGAGTGTGGCGTGGTCTGATATACCCATAGGACACGATCGAGTTGTTCCACCAAATTCAGGTTAGCATCATCAAGTCTCTTTTTGATCCCTTTATGTATAACCCATTTGGCGGCCTTAACTTGTGTAACACCCCAAAAATTATTTGTTTCATCATAAATAATCATTTTATAATATTTATGTTTTTTGAGAATTTTTTTGGATTTTTCTGGAAATATTGAATATTTTAATATATTTTTTATTTTACGTGCACACTGAGCAGAGTCAGTATAACACTCCAGAAATTGTTTGTTTTATGATAGATAGTCATTTTATAATATTTGTGATTTTTGTGAATTTTTCTGAAAATGTTGAATACTTTAATATATTCCTCATTTTGCGTGCGTGCTGAGCGGAGCTGGAAAAATGAAATATTTTTCCCGAGGCTGGTAAACTTTGAAATGTAGAAACATCAACGGGGGATTTTACTAAACCCGAGGTTGGACACAATTTATGAGGTTTACATTTTTCAAGATTTTATATGATAAATAAAATCACAATACGTTCTGTTAAATAAAATTATGCGATACGCTCTATTATCCATTGGACAATGTATACTGACTTTGTGAACTGAAATAATTATCCATTAGGTAATAGCTTGTAGTAAAAATCCTTATCATCTTATCTAGAAAATCTACTTTATGTCAAATCAATTTGACTTTTTGCAAAATCTATACAAAGCTTTGCCCCAATTTCTTTGGAGGGAATTTTCCCCCCTTTTCTCTCCCACACTCCATGGCTGCATGACCCATTTTGGGACCCAAAATATTGGCTTTTCACTTTATCATATTCTCATTTCTATTTTTCAAACCCTAAACACTTTACTATCAACTTCTCTCTCTGTATTTCCTTCTCTCTTCATTTCTCCTCTATCTCACGTTCTCTCTTTATCTTTTTCTCTTCACGTTTCTCTTCTCTTTTCTCTCCATATAACCGGCCACCCACACACACTACAATCATCTCTTCATTTTTTTTTGCTAAAAACTACTTCTATTTCTTACTTCTTCTCATCATCCTAAGGCTTTTTTCCTTGGTGGTCATCCCCTAAATCCATCTTCATCTTCTTCCATCATTGAAGCTCAAAGCTTGAAGCTTTAAGAGTTTTGAGGTGGTGAAGAACGAATTTCCAAGGGAAAAAAGAGTTTGCTTTCTTTGTTCTTCTCTTAGGTAAGAGGAAGATTATTCTCTTCAACCCATTTTGGTGGTGAGGAACTTATTGTTGTGTTGATGGGGTGAAACCCATTTATGGGGTACCCATTTGTTTGAGTGATTTTGGTTGTGTTTTGATTGTTTGAATAGCATGATTTTGATGTATGTTGATGGATCTTGGAATGTTTGAAGAATGGAATGGATTTTGGATGATTTTTTACACTTCTAGAGGATTACACGGCCTAGGCTGTGTGAGGGCACACAGCCATGTAATCCAGGCTGGTCAGGGCATTTTCTGCAGAACTCTAGAGGAGTACACGGCCTACGCCTTGTATTTTGGCATGACCGTGTACTCCAGGCCGTGTATTTTGGCACGGTCATGCATTTCAGGCCGTGTGATTTCCCACAACCGTATAACCTGAGTGGTGAAAGTTTGTGAGTTTTTCTGGCCCCTTGGAGGCTCCCAGTCTCCTTGGGCACTCGTTATGAGGCTTTTGTACTAGAATGAACTTAATTAATTGAATGATTAGACGCTTAATTTGGATTTCATAATATGGAAAGAATAAAGAACAAGTCTTTAACTTATAGCTTGGAGTGGTCTTTGAATAAAGAAAGAACATGAGTATGGGTGAGGTTGTGAGAAACATAATGAAATTAGGGTTCAACTTTTATGATAACTTTGAATGGTACTTGAGCACCCTTGAGATTTATTATTGACTTGATGTGGGTCCGTGAATGGGATCAAACATTGTTGATAAATGATATGACATGTGATTTTAGATATGAAATGCTATGCACACAAGTATGCTTTGAATCTATGTGCATTGAGCATGATTGAAACATGCATTGAAAAAGTCTGTTGGACTATTGTTAAGGCCAAGTTGCCTAAGAGTTGAATCATACCTATGTGCGGGTGAAAATAAACAAGTGTAGGTCTCTTATTGACCTTGGGGACGTCAGGGTGCGGGTACCTCGCAATGGACAGTCGGTAGCTCTTTTGTCCGTGGGGTAAATCGATGCAAACGCACCAATGATCCGGACCGGGCATTGTCCTATATCGAGATCTGTGTAGAATGTCTTGTACAATGCTATGATGTGCACGTTGATAAATTGAGAATTTTAGTACTTGAAGGCCTCGGCAGCCGCGATACAAACATATCTCTTGATCATTCTCTCCGATGTTTGTGTCTAGTTCCATGGAGTAGGATTTTGGTGTCATATGCATGTGCATAGTGAGTACACAATATTACTCGACATATAATTCATATTATGATTGGAATTCTTGTCTTATTACTATTATAACTGCCTGGAATTGCTAAGTTGTTTATTATCTATTTTAATGCTGGTTATTATTCCTGAAATGTTATATGGGCGCCATGCGCCGTTTTGTTTCTTTACTGCCATAATTAGTACTGAATGTAGAATGTCTTACCTCTTTCCTGTATTTCTACTATTTTTGTCTATATTTATATTTCTTTGAAGACGTCAGCGAAGAGGGAGAAGTACACGAATTCCCAAGTTTTTGGCCCGACTTCGACCAGTACCTGCTTGCTCATGACGACTCGTCCCCAAGGGTTTTTAGGTTACATGAGGCTGACTTTTCTCGGAGGTCCGGATTGTTGGCACATCAGCTTTAGCTCGGATCGCTGTGTTTATTTGGGAGACGTGACAGTGTCGCTAGCTTGGTGGGGGCGATATGATCCGCCTATCTTTACATATAGCGTTCGTTTGCACTTAGAGTTTTACCTGCCCATTAGGGATATGTGGGATGAACGTTATTACACCCCACGGGAGGATTCATTTCTCTCTACTGCCTAAGCCCCGACCCACAACTCGGTGGCTCCGATGCGGGTCTCTTTTGACAAGGAAGACCCTAAGGAGGATCCTGACACGGTTCCTTCTCTTTCTTCTTAGAGGCTGATACTGTCGATAGCCACTGAAGGCTATCTGTCTTTCTTTTGGGGCTTGATATTCATTTTGGGGGTCTGTATATCATTTTTGGGGGCATGTAAAGCTTTGGCTTCTTTTTGATGAGCCTTGATGTAATTAATGACTTACAGCATCTGTACTTAAACAATATATAAATATATATATATATATATATATATATATATATATATATATAGATGATGTACCTTTTGCATGGATGTATGGTTTAATCTTTATGTTTTTCGCTTACAATTACAAGAAAATATATATACATACTTGTGTATCTCTTATAAGTGTTAGTACAATTGAATATTTCATTGATGAACAGATTACTAAATATATATATATATATATATATAAAAAAGAACCGGGTCTTAATTTATATGTTTTATTTCCTCATGTGTATTTTATGGTATGATATTTCCTCCTTAAAAAGGGGCGTTACAACTTGCCCATTGGTTTTTTGTTGCTCCACTGAGGTAAAATGTTGTTTGATTTTGAGCCCAACCAAAAGATCCTTGAACTTCTGATCAGTGAATTGGGTTCTGTTGTCTGTGACAATTGACTCCAGAATTCTAAATCTACAAATGATATTCTTGTAAGTAAACTTTTGGATCCGCACAGAGGTGATTATGGCTAACGGCTCTGCCTCAATCCACTTGGTGAAATAATCAATGGCCACTACCAAATATTTGACCTACCCTAGTGCTTGGCGAAAGGGGCCTAAGATGTCCATTCCCCATTAGTAAAATGACCATGGGATAAACATCATTGATAACTCTTCAAGAGGTGCTGAATAGATGTCTGAATGGCACTGGCAGTTATCATATCTCTACACGTGTTCCTTGCTGTCAACTTCCATGATGGGCCAGTAGTACCCTGTCCTTAGCACTTTCCTTGCCAAGGATTTTCTACTGAGGTGGTGGCCTGAGCATAGGGATGGAAATAGGCCAGCCGGCCTGTCAGGGGCCTGTTTTAGGCCTGGCCTGGCCTGGCTTGTTTAGAAAATGAGCCAGGATCAGGCCTTTTTAAAAGCCTATTTCATTTAGTAGGCCAGGCCTGGCCTCTCAGCAAAGCCTGTTAGGCCTATTAGGCCGGCCTGTTTATATTTATTTATAAAATTATATTCTATTTTTTTTAATGGCCTTTCAAGGCCTGTTTAAAGGCTTAGGCCTATTTAAGGCCTATATGAAGGCCTTGGCCTGTTTGCCTATTTAGAGGCCTTAATATTAAACAGGCTTCTTAAACAGGCCAGGCTAGGCCCAAAAAAAGGCCTTTGACAGGTAACAGGCCAGGCTCAGGCCAAATATTTATAACACAGGCCTGGCCTGTTTAGGGTGAAGCCTGGCCTGGCCTGGCCTGTTTCCATCCCTACCTGAGCATCCTTCATGGATCTCGACTAATAAATATTTTGCTTCCTTTGGGCCAAGACACTTAAAGAGGGGAGAAGAGAAATCACTGCAATACGGCTAGTTGTCAGGAAAGGTGTACCAAGCTGCTGTCTATACCAACTTCTGGGCTTCTTTTTGGTCATCGAGAAGTGAGCCACTATGGAGGTAGGCAAGATATAACACCCGTGAAAACATGATAGACTTGTATATGGTTATAGAGGTAGCCTAATACTAGTTTGTCATGCCTGTTTAATTTTTGTGACTGTCTGAGTATGTTTAGTTACTTTGCTGTAATACTATGTGTGAAATATAGCTGTTATTAGCCTAGAATTGACTTAAACTGCTTAGTGAATGAAAATAAATGTGGGAAATTTGTTTCTAGGTCACAAATATATGGAATATGATGTAGTTAAAATTTAAGGTTAATCGGAGTTAGTTTGACATTTTTGAGCATACTGATTGTGTGTTCTAATGCCAGATTGACAACCAACAGCTGTGGAAAAGTATGGAAATGGTGGAACAAGATTTTTTATGAATCTTAGGATTTATTTTAAATTTGTTGGAAGTTAGAAAACTTGATTTGGTGAAATCTAAGTGTTCTTAACAAATCGGGAGTTTTAGTACTTGCCTATAAGAAGCCAATTTTGACTTCTCTTCTCTTTATTTCTCACAGTAGAAGAAGCTGAAAACAGAAGAAAGAAAAGAAAAAAAGGAAAATGAGAAGGAGGAGAAAGAGGAAGAAAGGGAAAGAGGAAGGAGAGCTTGGGATCTCCATAGCCAATCCTTGACTTCATTTTCAAGACCTTGAGGTAGGGGGAAACCTTGTTTTGCTCTTTCCTTTTCTTTTCTCCATCTTTTCTCATGAGGAGGATTGATGAAGAAAGTGGGGTTTGAGTGATGTTCTTTGTTGTTTATGCTTGATTTTTGTTGTATGACTTGAAAATGGCATGATTCTGGTTTATAGTATGCTTGGTGATGTATTTTTCATCTCTTAAACACTCATTTGAGTTAAAAATGGGGTTTTAGGTTTTCATGGTGATGAATGATGCATTGATGCATGTGGAGTGATTTGAAAGTTGTATAAGAGTTACAATATGTTAATGGATCTCACTTGAAGTTGGAAATCACTTGGATTTGAGGTTTGAGTGATTGGAGGTGGGTTTAGTTCCAATGGAATAGTACCCGTATCAGCAAAATTTTACTGAAAGCTCCTCGCGTCATGGCGTGGATCAGCTGCGTTGCGACGTAAAGGTGGCCGAGAGTAGTGCGTGGTGGCATGATTGAGAACCACGCCAGGGCATGGGAGACAGAGAGCTCAACGCCATGACGTGAGCAATGTTGCACTGGGGTGTGACATCCAGAATTTGACAAGATTTACTGTTTGATGCAATAGAGCCTTTTAATGGTGTAGTTTTTTCTTTTATACTTCCTAATGAGTGATGAGGCTCTAATAAGAGTATTTAATGAAGTGTTTGTGTGGTGAATATAAATCAATTGGTATGTCAAATATTGTGATACTTAGCATCATTATTGTTCATACTTAAGATGAGATGAATGTAAATTAATTGGTATGCTAACTATTGTAGTGCTTAACATCATTGTGTTTCACATTTGTAGTCATGCATGTAAATCAATTATTGTGCTAATTATTGTAGGTAAGTAGTTATTTTTTTGCATGATTTGGTTGTTGAAGGATTTGATCTTCATATTTGGGGATAATCTATAATAGTGTGAGGTAGGACGATACCCTCCGTATTATAGTGATGAGCTATGGATAGTCTTATCCTCCTCATTGTTCTAGTAGTTGAGCTAAGGTGGTTTACATCCTCCCTCTTTACTAGATATTATCCAGGTGCGAGGTATCTGAGGTGGGTTATATCCTCACTGTTAGTCATGGCAACCATTACCCAAGAGGGGGGGTGAATTGGGTATAAAAACTTTTTCACAAATGCTCTTAAAATAAATACAAATATTTAAGCTATTTAAATAAAAGCACAGAAGGAACGTGATGAAGAAAAGAAACTTTAAGAACAGCGAAAATTAAATGTGCAATAAAATAAAATTACATAAAATAAAGAGATAAAGAGAAGAAGAGCAGGCACGATATTTATCCTAGTTCGACCACCAACCACTTGTGGTCTATGTCCAGTCCCCGAAACACAGTTCGAGATTTTTCACTATGTATACAAGCTTCCAATAGGTGCTTGCAACCTTTACAAAAGAGAGCACTTTTCACACACAGGGAAACTCTACCCTTGTGCTAAAGTCTAAGCCTGCAGGGATACCTCACCCTTATACAAACCTTAGAGGGATACCTCACCCCCTTTACAAACCTTGAAGGATACCTCACCCTCAATATAGAAGAATAGAAATATAGATGGATAGAAACTCTCACTCAGAGCAAATTATACAATTTGAAGTGCTAAGAGGCTCTCAAAGGATATCTCAAAGTTTTAGCAAAAAGAGCACAAAAAAATAGGCGTAAAATATAAATCACATTTTTCAGAGCAAGCGCAAATTAAACAAATAGCTGGGGTATTTCATATGAGACCCACGGTCTCTATTTATAGAGTCAGATAGAAAATAGCCGTTGGGTGTAATTAAATTTGTGATTATTACGAGAATATGTCTGTTAGTTTCCATATCAGTATTCGTAAAAGCCCGAGGTTATTCGAATAGCATAAACCATTATTCGAATAACACTGTTCATAAAACCATCGTAAAAAGCAAACTGACATGGGTTATTCAAATAACCTTAAATTTATTCGAATAACTCTTTAACAAACAGAGTTCTGAAAAACTAGGATTATTTGAATAACTACTGAGTTATTCGAATAATTCATTTGAGAGAAACCTTTTTGGAAGTCCATTTATTCGAATAAACATTTGGTTATTCGAATAAACGTTTAGTTATTCGAATAAAACGTTAAAAACACGTTCAGTAACATTTTCTGGGTCATGTTATTCGAATAACCCTTTGGTTATTCGAATAAACCATTAAAAACTCGGTCTGATATGATTTTTGTGGTGTGTTATTCGAATAACATATGCTTTATTCGAATAAACCACTCAGATTTTGAAAACTAACTTTAAATGGTCATAACTTCTTCATTTCTTATCCGTTTAAAGCAAATGATTGGAAAGATCTTTGAGTCTATTTTCAAATGAAATAAGTTTCAAAACAAAACTCAAAGTATTTTAAAAGATATGATTAAAAGAGTGACCAAAAGTCAGTTTTGCAAAACTCAAACTTGGCTATTTTTCATAAATTTGAACTACCACCATAAATAACTTTTCAAAACTTATTTGTTGGGTATTTTAGCATAGGAAAACCATTTGTAAAAACATATTTGAGATATCCATAAGGTTTCGTACATAAAGACACTAAGTCCTATAAGCTATACCATTTAATCTTCCTTTGGACTTGGTCTTTGACATGACTTCGATGTTTATCAATACCTTCATGAAATAGGCATTCACATTCTCCTTTGTGTTGAGCTTAATTGAGATCTTTTGCTTTCTTATTGCAAGCTCACTCTTGGTACTTGGACTATCTTACAAAGTATCACTCACTTAAACAAGCATAGTTAGTCCAAAAACATAATTTAATATCTTCATATGCATGAATCATAAATATATAGCTTTAGTTTGTTTAACATGCATATAAGACATTCATAGACACATCCAAATAAGATATTTATTAAATATTAATGGATATGCTTTATATAGAATGCAACAAAGAGTATAAGCAAGATATTCTTTTGTCTTGTATTTGTCATCATCAAAACTTAACATATAAAATCATTTGGGGCAAACTTATTTCCACACTCACTACCAGAGGTGATCCTGAATCATGATAGTGTGAGGACGCATAGCTCCCTCCCTATTGTGTGACTTTGAGGATGGATTCCTTGTTATCGATGAAGACCGCGTAGTTGATGGATTTCTAATAATCATATATTTTATATATTAATAAACTCTCATTTTTAGTCATTTACACTCTCCATATACTTAATTGATTGAGCTTAGTCATGTTTTGTAAGTTTGGACTCAAATTGGGCTTAATTGATTTTTTCCAGCATCATTGAGGTTTGACACTATTTCTGTATTTTAGTCATATCTTGAGTTCTAGATGTCTAAAAATTATATATCTTACATTGTAGGAAATATGATAGAGAGCTCTACAACTTTCATGAAGAACTCCAGGGCAGAATCGGACATTTAATGGAGCTAATTGGGCTTGGAAGTCAAAACATGAGTTCAGAGACCCTTTAAGAATGTTTTGTTCATAACTTGAGTTGTAGACCTCCAAATGACATGGGGTTTAGGCCCAATTACTCATAATGGACCCAGATTTTTAACTAATGGGGTTCTAATGATATGAGGCCAAAATAGGAGTTAGTTTATAGCTATAGAAGTAGAAATCCGAGAGATAATTTTTTCCATACTTTTCTCATCTTCTCTCTAGATCTAGATCTTTCTCTCTTCTTCTTCCTTCTTCCTTAAGCTCCTTCATGGGTATAACTATGGAGGGCTAAAATTTTGTAATCAATTCAAAGATTCTTGAAGAAATTTTGGTTTGAATTCTTGAGATCTTGTTTCTATTTTTGTGTTTGAATTGCATTTGAATTCCTCTTCTCCTTCTTGATCTTGAATGCATGAATGGTGATTCTGTTTATGTTTGATCTGATTGGATCTCAATTTAAGATTGAGAATTGTGATGGGATTTAGGTTGATTGATCTGAATTAATCACGTAATTATAAAGGTTAGGTTACTGATTTATGCCTAGGTTAATTGAATTCATAGATCAAATTAACATAGATCTAACATGAATTATGTGATTACAAATTTATGTGTCAATTGTTAATTGAATTCTAGATAATTGTCTAGTATGAATTCTAGATTTGATGTAGAGATTTTGGTAAAATCCAAATTAACTAATTGAATGCACTTTAAATGTTTGTTGAATGATATGATAGAATGAACCCAATTTCAGATAAGTTTCTAAGTTAATTACTCTTTTAATTGAATTTCTCACTTTAATTTTGTTATTTACATATTCTAAGATCTCAAATCCATTCCTTAATTTTAGCTTGATATGATCAAATTGCATTTATAATCCTTGAGAAATAATCCGGTGTTATTTCCTATGCTACAAGTTATAGGTATAACTCGGTTACAATTTTGATTGTGTTCGGTGCTCGTCAATTTCACTACCCAGAGAAAAGACTGCTGGAACTGGGTTCCAGTGCTTGTTTAAGGTTTATGGATATGATTTTCATTACTTTGTTTAGGATTCATGCATATCATGACATTGCCATGGACTTGGTATCATAACATTACTCATTTCATACTTAAGTTATTGCATAGGCATGAACATTAGGCATAATTTGGCATAACATGACAATTATATGAGTAGTTTCTAATCATAACATAATCATGACATTACAATTATATGGGCAATTACGTATCTCTGAGATGGGGATGTTGTTTTTGTATCTCTGAGATGAGGATGTTGTTTTTGTATCTCTGAGATGGAGATGTTGATTTTGTGAGTATGGTGACCACTTGAAGATGGTTTGTGATAAATGAGTTTTTGTACAAACTTATATAATGGGAATCTATTTCGAGAAGAGAAAGGACACGGTTTTGGCTTTTGCCACCTTTCTAGTGTATTTATGCATATGTTCTGGATTTGAAATGTGTTTTTTCCCAAAATGGCTGGAATGGTTGTGATGACATGTTTTATGGATTTAACTACTGAGAAGTGATTCACACCCTGTGTGTGTGTTTCCATGATGATTCAAGGGAAGAAGACTTTTGGAAAGTGAAGTGCAAACAGGAGCTTGGAGAGCTTAGCTTAGCGTAGCTTTGTAGTTTCTTTTGAAATGATGTATATAGTGCTATTTGTAAGAAATATTGATGTTGTGTAATAAGTTTATTTTTTATTCATTATGAGGCTTATATTTTCTATATACATGGTTTTGTTATATTAGAAAATACTTAGTTGTTGTAAGTAGCAGGCCTGAATCTAATGACTGTGATATAACACCAGTTATACTATAGTTATTAAATTGGGATGTTACACAAGAGGTGTCGTCTGTAACATCCTCCCTAACCTATTAGCCTTAATTATTGTTATAGAAGCTCAATAACACTTGTATAAGTTACTTGTTAATTTTAGTAACCTTTTGAGTTAGTTTAGACATAATGCTATAACATAGAATGTGAAAATAGCTCATATTAACTTAGAACTTAGCAAAAATTACTTAGATGATAGAAATAAATATGAAAAATTTATTTCTAGGTCACATATACTTAGAATGAGATGTAGTGAATTTTGGAGAATTAACTGAATTAGTTTGACATTTTTAATATATAAAGGAAGACCTATAAGCCTATTAGCTTAACTCCTCAAGTTTATCTTAACTTAAGAAAGAGTAATGTAGCTTAGTGGCTATCAATGATATATATAGATAGTTATTAAATGATGAGTATAGAAATTGAAAGAAGTCCTAAAATTTTCTCTAATACCTGTGAAAGTTAGAAAGCTCATCAATGGAAGATCAAAGTATCCCTAAGAGATACATCATTTCCACTTAACCACCAAAAAGCCCATCCTTATCCCTCCAACAATTCTCCACCACCTTCTTAATCTCTCCAATTCTCTCACTTTTCTTTTTCTCATCCCACACTCTCTCACATGGCTACAACAAAAAAGAAAAGAGAAAAGAAAGAAAGGAGAACATAAGGAAGAATCAACAAGAAGGAAAGCAAGGTGGAATAAAGAAAAGGAAAGAAATACCAATATCAAGGGAGATAAGGTAGGGGTTTGTGTTTCTATTCCACTTCTTTCTCTTCTTGTTTCCAAAGAGTTTGTAATGGTAAACTTGAATGAAAGTTGTGGGTTGTATGTTCAATTGATGAAATTTTGATGATATATGTATGTATATGAATATTGGACTTGGAAGTATCTATAAAACTCTATGAATTTTGATGGTTTGACCATTATTGATAAACCCTGTTGATTATGGTTTAAGAATATATATGTTGAGAAATGATGTTATTTTGACTTGAAAGTGGTTTAAGAATATATATGTTGAGTTCTCTGCTCTACGGGAGCCACATAGGATACATTTAAGTGATATGGGGTGATTTAATTCACTAAGTGAAGTATCTTATGTTATAAGTGAAGTGTACTAAAAAATGATTTGCTCCTTTATAAGTTAATGTTGAGCTAGTATTGAATTGATTTGTAATGTGCTTAAAGATTAAAAGATACTGAACATGATCCTCGTACGGGGGATGATCCTTAGATGCTATTCCCTTATGAAGGGAAGCCCATTGATTGATTTGTCCATTTATGAATAGTGAAAATGATCCTTGTAGCTGGGGTGATCCAAAATCCTAGATTTGATATTGGAAATGATCCTCGTACTTGAGGGTGATCCTAGTTATTTAGTAGATTGAGGAGGTGACATTCCCTCTCTACCTATGATTCTAGATTGAGGAGGAGACATGCCCTTACTAGATTTGGCTAGGGTTGTATGGGATAGTTTTGTGTAGTGAAGTAATGTTACATATAGGCTGAGTGCATCGGCCTGATAAGCAGACTATCACCGAGTGATTAATATTGTGAGGATGCAACATTCCCTCCTTACTAAGGCAGTGCGACGATGTGACATTCCCTCCCTACCTATTTGATATAAAAGGATATATGTCCGGGGAATATGCTTAGAAAGATGATAATTAATGAGCACTAATGAAATAATTACATATGTTTTAGCATTACCACATCGTTTTGAAGATGTTGATCTATAAATCATAGATTCGATAATGATTATTTGCATTATGTGAAGATGTAAATATTCTAGCAATAGTGAGTTATGACTCATATTTGATATATTCTTAATAAAATCTATGATTTAGTATTGATGTGTTGAAACTATATATATATTGGTTGATTATGAGTATTAATCAATGAAAATAATTGAACTTCTGCCTCGAAAAGAGAAAGGAACTATTTTGGCTTTAGCCACCCTTTCTATGTAACATCATCTTTTAGCATGTTAGACTAGTTTATGATTACAAAGGTAGCATAATGCTTATTTAACATGTCTATTAATTTTTGTGGCAAGCTGAGTTAGTTTAGGTACTTTGTTGCAACTAGAGTGTGAATAGTAGCTTAAAATGACTTAGATAGTAGCATAAATTGCTAATTTGAGGGAAATGAATATAGAGAATTTGTTTCTAAGCACAAATAGGTGAAGGCGGATGTAGTTAAAATTTGAGAATAATTAGAGTTAATTTGGTATTTTTAGGCATACTAGTTGTGCATCAAGGAGTGTATTACGAACCCTAACTGCACCCTAACAGAAACAGTGAGTGAGAGAGTAATAGGTTTTTCTTCTCTTCGCAACTAGCACTGTGCTAGAGACGTAGGACTCTAATATCACAGACGTTGGACATTTGTGAGTCTGTTCGTGTGGACAATGTAGAGGCACCATCCTTGCTATGGTGTTGGTGATTTGCATCGATTGTTTTTCATCTGGCTTCATGAGGTAAACTCAAAATGTTACGAATCATGCCCCCCTTTTCGCATGGATCCTTGGTGTAAATTCTTTTTCCACTGTGCTATGTTTCTGTAATTCCTAATAGTGCATTTAATGCCCAATTGACCAGCAGCAGATATGGAAAAATATGATAATGGTGAAACAACATTTTTAATGAATCTTAGTATTTATTTTAAAGTTGTTGGAAGTTAGAAAACTTGATTTAGCTAAATCTAAGTGTTCTTAGCAGATCAAAAAGTATCAGTGAAATCTCATAAGGTTTTAAGTCATTCACAGTTACAGCCTCTTTTGTTGACTTTTAATACTTGATATTTCAAGACTTTCACCCTTATTTCACTCACTTTCTCATAGTTGAGCACAACAGCCACAACAAAGGGAGAAAATAGAGAAAGGAAAGAGGAGGAAGAATAGAGGAAGAGAAGGGAATCAAAGGGGAAAGCCAAGGTTGCACAGCCACCATCACCAAGAACTTGAGGTAGGGCTTTTAACCTTCAAAACTCATTCTTTTCCCTCATCTATTCTATTGATTGAAGTTAGGTCATTAGATGGAGAAAATGGGTTTTAAAGAGTAAAAAATTGTTTCCTTTGCTCAATTCTTCTTTTCATTGATTGGAATTAGCTATTTCAGATTAATGACAGCACGAGAATTGAATTGGTCTTTAGATATGGTCAATTAGTCCCTAGAGTGGGAATTTAAGCAATGAACATGTAGATGTGTGATTTTGAGCATTGATCCAAGTTTAAGTGAATCATTGAGTTGTATAAGTGTTACAATAATTTTAGAGGATGTTGGTGATATTAGAAATCACCTAAGATCTATTTTTAGTGGCTTGGAAGCTGCTTTGTTCCAATGGAACAGTAGTAGCAATTCTGTAAAATTCTGTAAAATTGTTGATATGTGACCAACGTTCAAGCGCTGGAAGCTCAACGCCTAGGCACACGTAGCCCAGATGCTGATGTGTGTAGTAGGGCAACGGGTGCCCATGAACCATTTGTTAAGTGCCCAAGTGCTCAAGAATAGAACAGAGCAAAGCATTGCTCTACTCAGCCAATGCCTAGGCGCTGGAGAGGGGGCGCCTAGGCGCTGATTCCAGAATTCACCAAAGGCACTTTTTGGATAGTTTGAGCTTCTCTATCAGTTGGGAGCAATAGTATATGCTTTCTTAAATGTGTTAAGACACTTTTAGGGGTATTTCACAAATGGAATAACCACCTAACATATAAGAATAAGTTAGAGTTTTTAAGCTTTTCTAGAGTTAAGAATTGCTTGAAATGAAATGTTAGTTAAGAGTTGGTTCCTATACCGGTTTAAGTGGAGCCATAGTACAATTATTCTAATTAAGGGAGTGAGTTAAACTCCTTAACCTTGCAAAGTAGTGAGTTAAACTCTTTGTTAAGGAGATAATTGTGAGAGGAAAATATTTGTACAACACTTTACCTAGGACAAAGTAGTGAGCAAAGCTATTTGTCAAGTAACATGAGGATTATGATCAACCCTTATGTAAGTGTAGTAAAGTGAGATAAACTTACTAACACGAGCCTTAGGATGAGTTAAGTCCTAAGTTAGGCATTGAAGTGAGTTAAGCAATTTGCTAAGTTTAGTTGATGTTATACAGTTGTATGGGCGATTGTGTAATATCGAGATAGATTAGATTTCTATACACCATACAGTTGTATGGGCGATTGTATAATGTTGCTATCAATTATGTTTATATGCAATTTATATTAGTGAATGCCATGAGATACATGTATATTACTGGGAATTTTTATGTTCTCATCCTTTTCTATATTTCTATGGTAAAAGAAGGTCTAGACCCTAATAAGCGGGTAAATCAGCTAAAGAAGGAGCAACAAGACTAGATATCTTTTTAGTTTTTGTTGTATGAACAACTCATGTATATTGTACTTTGATTTGTACTTTAGTGGTAGTTTTGTTGTTGTATATATGATACTATGCCCTTTGAGGCTTTTGATGTATATATTTATGATGTACTTTTATTGTGGCTCTCCATATTTAATTGTTTAATTATATAGGATTAGTATAATAGTAAGAATAGAAGTAACACGATTAATGCTTTGTGTCTTTGTATATGAGGTATATCGAGATAATTGTATTAGGGTATTACATTATGGTATCAGGACAGTTCATCTTGTTGAGTCAGGGTATAGATTGACTATGCGTAGGCATGTTAGTAGTTTTAATGTGTGTTGTGTATTTCTTGTCTCTTTTATGAGATGTTTGCATAACTTACATTATGTTTTGGATGTTATTAGCTACTGTTGCACGATTACATGGTATTGAGACTAATCCACTTGATATTTATTTTGTTGTGTGTACAGGACACTGACTTCTCCTAGGAGAACTAGAGGAAATGAAAATTGTTCTGGTTAGAGCCCCAGTATGGCCGAGACTTTCATGGCAATGGCCAAAGCAATGCAAGATCAGACAGCTGTTACAAATAGAATGTTGGAGATATTGGAAGCTCAACAACCTCCACCACTAGTACCACCAACAGTTCAGCCCGAGTAACCAGTCCAAGAGGCTCCAGTTGGAAGGAATTAGAACTTCCAGGACCTCTCGAAGTTTAAGAAGTGTACTCTATCATCCTATAGAGGTGAGTACGACCCAGTTAGAGCTGAGGGTTGGCTCAAGGAAATGGAGAAGATCTTTACAGTTATAGCTTCCTCAAATGAACAGAGAGTGCTTTTGCCTCCTACATGCTAGAGGGGGAGGCAGAGGATTGCTGGTTAGATGTAAGGAAGGTGTTTGATGCGTCAAGAACTCAAGTTACTTGGGAAATCTTCAAGGGATCTTTCCTAGAGAAGTTCTTCCCTCAAAATTTGCACAATGCAAAAGAGATGGAGTTCTTGAAGATAGAATAGGGCAACATGTCTGTTGGTCAGTATGTGGCCAAATTTAATGAATTGTCGAAATTCTCATCCTACATTAAATTCCACATAGATGAGAAGTGGAAGTGTACAAAGTTTGAGGAAGGACCGAGAAAGGACATTCAGAGGGCTATTAGACCCTTTGAGATCCGGGACTTTGTGTCATTGGTGAACAAGTGTCGGATAGTAGAATCAGGTTATTTGCAACCCCAACCAGATTAGAGAACATAGAACTTCCAAAAGAGGAAGAGGTTTGATGAAAAGAAAAACACTCATAAACACATGCATAGTCAGGGCATATGTCTAGAGATTGCCCACAGAAGCAGAAAATTATTTTCACCCCTAGACCACAAGCAGCAGGAAGGGTTTATACTCTAAGTGGTAAGGAGGTGACCCAGTCTTCAAGTCTGATTCAAGGTAAATGCATAATTCATAATCACTTTTTAACTATTTTATATGATTCGGGACCATCCTACTCCTTTGTTTCTTGTGATTGTGTGAAGTTGCTTGATTTGCCTATGACAAACCTTCTTTTTGATTTATTTGTTTCCACTCCCACCAATAACTCAGTCACAACTTCTAAAGTTTGTTTGGATTGTTGTATAAAGTTAGAGGATATGATATTCTTTTTTGAATCTTATCTGTTTACCTTCGGTAGATATTGATGTTATTCTTATCATGGATTGGTTGTCCTCCATAGTTTTAAATTGTGCACATAAAACCCTAGTGTTTCTGTCAGATGTATCTACTAAAGTTAACCCTTCCGAGTCAGTGTATCTCAATGCAAACCAAGTGAATCACTATTTGGAGGAGGAGCTCAAGGGTATATTCTCATTTTCTCTCTCAGCGTAGAGGTTGAGCAGAGCCTAGGTGATATACCAATAGTGAGGGAGTACCCAGAAATATTCCCAAGAGAGATAGCTTAGTTGCCACCCACAAGAGAAAGAGTTTTCTATAAATTTAGTATCGAGGATAGGACCTATTTCTATGGAAACATATAGGATGGCATCTCTAGAACTGATAGATCTCAAAAAGCAAATTGAGGAATTGTTAGAGAAACAATTCATTAGGCTAAGTGTTTCTCCTTCGGGAGCACCTGTGTTGCTTGTGAAAAAGAAAGATGGTACCATGAGACTGTGTGTAGATTATAGACAATTGAACAGTGTAACTGTAATACCCCTCGATTTAATAACCACGACACAATCGTCATTATACCACAGTCACTAAATTTTTGGCGTGCTACAACTCAAATAACAAGTTTCCAAAAATTTAATCATTGTGCAAATAAAGAAAATATGAGTCACGAATGAAATATGTTTATTACATAGCTCCCAAAATACAATCATTGAATGAAAAACTTTAAATATATATATATAATGAACACAAGGTACTATTAACATAAAAACGTAGCACTTATATACTCAAATAACAAAAGACATGTACTAAAGCACTAAAGGGTAAGTAGTAACCCAGGGATAGGTATTGCCTGTGGACAGAGCCACTACCCCTATACACAATGAAACGTTCGATGTCCCGGTCGACACGCCAGGCTTCAATGCCCCCATGAAGCTGCACCCGCATGTAACCAAGGAAATCTCGTCTCAACGCCATCACAGGAATTAGAAAGTCAACTCAACCAAAGCCAGCCATTTCAACTGTGTCCCCTTTACGGCCTTTATCAAACACAAAATAAAACAGGATAATACAACAAAAAGGTAAGATATCCTACATCATTATCAACCTAGAAGCGAAGGAAAAATAATACGAATGACGAAGTATTTCCATACATACAGATATTGCATATATATTCAAGTTATCAATTTTCATAGATATCATTAGAAGCACATCCCACAATAATATAAATATTAATAGCACTATAACAACATATATCCACCGTAGATATATAAATCATAATTATGCCACCACGATATGTATATTGACTATGCCATGACAATATGTATAATGACTATGTGATGCGCATTAAAAGTTGCGAACCCAAGTGCAGGTTATCTCAAGTCATAAATTTCTCGGGAGTCTGAGGTCGATCCATAGGGAATTGATGAAGAAAAATTTATTTGACGTAAGGAAAATATTTTGTTACAATAATAAAGGTGATAAAACTTGGTCACAAATAAAAAAGAATTGTTTGGGCTAGGAGATCCACTCTTGGTAAATAAATTAAGGACAAGATTAATTCTTTTATAACTCAATTAGAATCCACACATAACAGTGGTTCCAATCGAAAAAGACAATATTCAAAGTTCATTAAAAATTATATACATAATTATATTATGATTCCTTTAATCATCTATTAACACTACCACTCCTAAATGGGATCAAGCATTCATTGTACCAAAATCTTATCTGCAATAAATCAAGATCTCCACTTTACAAGGAGAGTTTCTAACACTAACACTTGTAAATGGGTTCAAGCATTCATTGTGCCAATCTCTTGTCTACAACAAATCAAGAACTCCACTTTACAAGGAGGGTTTCTAAATTGATTGGAAACAAAATACAATACGTATAATGACCACTTGAAAATATATCATTTAAGCATAAGAGAGAAATTAATCTAACCTTATTTCATTACCAAGAGCTTCACTCTTTGACCGAAGCAAAATGAAACTTAGTTACTCATAGACAAGAAGAAAGGAAGAGAGAAGAAGAAGAAGAAGAACATAACTTCAATTTAGAACAAAAGAAAACTACAATAAGATAATCAAACAACAAAATAGCATGAATTTGGTATCTAACACCAAGTCCCCCAAATGATCAGCCAATGCTCCCTTTTATAGAGGATTAGGGATACAAAATGATAAGGGGGCTGAGTCATGAGTGAGTGGATGAGTGGAAAATGAGTGAAAAATGCCAAATGACTTTTGATGAGTGAAAAATTATAGAGATTCTTTGTCTTCAAAATCATTTAGCTATGAAGTCATTGCATTTGTAATTTTTTCACCAAGTGGTCTTCATAAAAGTTGTAGGTTTGGATCTTAGCTTTCAAATGCTATTAGTTTAGGTCAAAAATCATTTCTACAACTCAAGATATGGTCTGATTACTGCATACTGCTCAAGCCCAAGAATAGCTCCTCTGTTCTGACTTCCAAGCCCAATATAACCCATTAGACCTAAGATTCTGGAAAAGTATTCAACATGAAAGTTGTAGATTTGGGTCTTAACTATCAACCAAAAATATTTCAACCTATTTGAAATCTTGTATCCTAAGCTATGTCAAGAAAAGTATGCATAGGTCAAGCTGTCCGAATCAGCACCCTAGTTCTTGCTTTAACTCTAATTTGAGTTATCCAATCGTATGATTAGGCCTCTGAGTTATTCATAAAAGTTGTAGAGCTCTCTCTTATATTTCAAATGCCACTAGAATCACCTCAAAAGACTATCTATAGCCTAAGATATGACCCAAATACAAAAATAGTGTAAGATGTAAATCATGCTAAAAAATTCAATTAAGTCCAATTTGAGTCCAAACTTACAAAACATAACCAAACTCAATCAATTAAGTACATGGAGAGTATAAATGACTAAAAATGAGAGTTTATTAATGTATCAAATATGTGATTATCAAATTCCCTCACACTTAACTTTTTGCACTCCTGGGCAAAACACATAATACCAAAACTAAAAAAATGAAACAGACTCAAAAGCTAAACACTCTAAAAGACTCAATTTCTAATAATATTTAAGAATGAAGAGCTACCAATCTTTCAAGTAATCAAAACATTTATAAGGTAACGTTTCTTCACATCTCAAACCAACAAGCAAGGAAATTTCAATTGAAAAACATGAGTCAAGAATGATAGATCTTCACAAGATTTACTCTCAATCCCTCAAGTGTTTAAAATGTAGGTATTTCACTCAATTCAACCCATGAAAAATTACACTACCATAAGCTTGCTTATCTTCTACTTCTCTACTACTCAGAACACATGCACACACAAATCATGAAGACTTTAATCAAGGTTGTAATAGGGTCAAGGTAAAGGAGAAGGTAATATAGATATGACAAGTTAAATACCAAAGAGAATAAAAGAGCATGAAAGTTCATCCCAACTCCACCTAATACAAATTCCCTTTATATATTCTTTTCCTTTCCTTTATTGCCTTATTGGCCCTCTTTTTCTTTTTACATTTTTTTTATTTTTAATTTTTGATTTTTTTTATTTTTTTTATTTTTTATTTTTTATTTACAATAAAAGAACATCATATATACAATTTTTTAACCATTCTGCACACATACCCCCACACTTATTCAAGAACTCATCCAATGACAAAGCTAATGTTCTCTTATTCCCTAAGGCTAAGTAAGAACATAGTTTTTCATTTAAGACACATAATGAGTTCGAAACAAAGAATGGTCAAATAAATTCAAAAGGGTTAAGCAAGGGGAAATATGCCATTTCCAATGCTTTACGTTGGCAGGAATCAGAGAATTTACAAGAAGTCATAAGAGTGCTTGATATCATATTAGGAATCAGAGAATTCGCAAGAAGTCATAAGAGTGTTTGATATCATATTGAGACAATATAAGCAAGACTGGTTATTTGATTAAAGTAGCTATTTCAAGAAAAATGCCTCAATCATATTTATGTATCCATATGAAAATGTAATCTAAAAAAGAATCAAAGCAAGTTCCAGAGTAACAATTCCATGAGTGAAATTCACACAAGAAAGAAGAGAATGGTACAAATGTTCAATCCATTCATCAATAGGCTCAAAATATCACAAGGCATAATTCTATCATTCTTAGTCCACCAATTCAACATCCATAACCAAGCATGTGATTTTTAAGAAAGAAGACAATTAACTCAATTATGCAAATTTCTCTAAATTTGAATTGTTACTTCCACACAAACTAATTATCTACCCCAACTAAGATGCGTCTCAAGAGTAAAATTTACTCCTTACTCTGCCATCCTTAACTAGTTTAGTAAGTTACTGACAAACATATAAACACAACAAACAGATTAATACACACACTTCCTAATTTTTTTAATTTTTTTTTAGTTTTTTTTACACAACTATCCTTCCTCCCAACCAGATCACAACATTGTCCTCAATGTCAAATATAGATAGGTAAAAGATAGAAGATAGTACCTGCTGTTGCAATTACTGAAAAGAGAAACCTCACACAAATTTAAATAGAAACAAAGTACTATGAATAAAACCAAAGCTTGTAATTATTTAAATAGTTGGAGTGTTTGGCATGACTTGCTTTTCATACTGCTTCCCTCACCACTTCCTTCTGACCAATATATCTGAGTTGTTACTAGATTAGGTTCATAAACAAAAGCTTCTAATTTATCAATCAACTCATCAACAGTGGAAGCAGAGATACAGAGTCATCTTGCTGAAGGTGTGATAAATTTCTATTCCACAGCATGATCAACAAAAGATAACAAATTATCAAAGAAATTATTAATATTCAACAAACCTATGGGTTTATGGTTGATGTTCAGTTGGGCCCAAGAGATAATTTGAAAGACTTCTTCTAAAGTACCAAAACCACCAAGTAAGGCTATGAATGCATCAGAATTTTCAAGCATTGCCTTCATTCGTCCATGCATAGATGATACTTGAATTTCTAGTCCAATTGTCTTTCTAATGATGTTCCTTCGAGTTAAAGGTTCAGGAATGACACCTAAAACTTGACCACCTCTTACAAATGCAGAAAATGATACAGCCCCCATTAACCCAATGCTACCTTCCCCATATACTACACGAATGTTCCTCCCAGCAAGTGTTCTACCAACAGTGCTTGTTGCGTTTACAAACTCTAAACCCTTCCCATAACTTGCTCCACAAAATACACAGATACTGGAAAATCTACGAACAGAAGAAGATGTTCCCTCCATTTCTACACTCACACTCTTTTTGAATGATTATGAGTTGTAGAAAGTGAAGAAAATGGAGTTTAAATAAGGAAGAGAATAGAAAAGGTAATAATAGCTCCTATATGGGTAGGTTAGCTATTGTCAGAAAATTTTGAAATTAAGAATTTTTTTTGGTTTTGTTTTTTGTTTTGTTTTACTTCAAGAAAACCATCAAGGTAAAGAAGTCTAGAAACCCCTGAAGGATCCCATCCAAAGGATCGTCTGTCCAAAACCAAAATACAACAAAATTATACAAAGATAATAATAATAAATGATGACATACCTTTATGTACAGGTTTCATAGCAGATCTTTATATTGCTCGTCATGAGTGCAGTAATACCAAGATGGCTTAGCCAATTTGGGAATTCTTCTCCCTCCCACTTGTTTGAAAAAAAAAGAATAAAGAAACCATCGTGGGTTTCCATCCTAGGTCTAGAACCTGGAGAGCTCACACTTGGGTTCGTAACATCAACAAAGATGCTAAAATCTGAAACCCGCATATGTCCAAGATCTAGAACGCTCTATCCCAGGGCGCTGAGAGCTCCTTCTAATAAAAAAGAGGATCAAGCTCAGATGCCTCATACGCTTTGGCTGCCGCGGGTTACTTCTCACTAATAACCAAAGTGGGACGCTTCTACCTGTCCATCAACTCCACAGTGCCTAGATGATGAACATTAGGTTGTGGAGTGCGGCTCTCTACAGAGCATGACACACGAACCTTATTTACGGACTGGTGTGTGATGGGCTTGCCGCTAGCAGGGGCTCCTAATCTAATTAAAGACCAAGTACTACCGAAGTTTCATCCTTTTTTTATTCTTTTTTATTTCTTTTATTTCTTTTTTTCTCTTTTTTTTTCTTCTTTTTTTTTTTTTTGAAGATGTACAAGATAATATATACATGTTGTTGTGATTATGGCTCATATCTTCCTCTGGTTTTACATCCAGTAACGACTTAAACGCCTTCTATGAGTCGAGGATAAGCTTCCCATCCAATTTTCTTATAAATTGGCAAACAGGGTCTTTTTGAGTCAGATTCCCAAGACTGTAATGCTTTTGCTCATCCTTGAAGAGATTCCACAAACTAAGAAGTTCACGCTACATAACTTCACAAGAATGCGTCTCAAGAGTCAATAAGATATCATCTAATGACTCCTTACTCAGTCCATTATTGATAAAGTAAATTTTATCTTCTCGATTTACGGAAACTATTTCCAAAGAATGACATCATGTGTTGAAATTCCATCGTGCACATTTGTAACAAACTTGCATTCTTTTTTCTCTTCTCCTTTTTGAAAATGAACTTTTACCGAGATCCGGCATGTATGGGACAAATGAATTTGAAGATTCACTAGCTAAACGAACATTTGCTTCGATTATCCAGCGTATATCTTCTGGGATGCCCTTGTACATTAACAGTCTCAGTCTTTCACACCTAACTTTGTAGATTTTGGTTAGAGCATTTTTAGGAACAAAAGGGAAATACTTTCTTAGATTTGAGAGAATGACATCCATTTTGAAGGAGAAGGAATCAGTTATTACGGTAAACTGAAAAATAAACTGACTTGAGAGTCACGGAGTACCGTTATCCGCCACTTAATCGGGAACACAAAGAACTACAAAAAGAAAGAAACAAAATTAAAATAAATACTACTCATAATAAGGATTAGAAAGGGAGATGGATTCTACCTCAACAACTTGATGTTCCAGAAATGGTTCGAGTCTTTGCCCATTGACCTTAAATACATTACCATTCCTAAGGTTCTCAATGTCTATGGCCCCATGAGGATACACATGTTTGACAATAAAAGGACCAATCCACCTAGATCTCAATTTTCTAGGGCATAGGTGAAGACGAGAATTATAAAGCAGAACTTTTTGACCAATTTCAAAAGATTTTCTTAAAATTGATTTGTCATGAAAAGCTTTTGTTCTAGCTTTATAAATTTTTGAGTTTTCATATGTATCATTTCTCAATTCCTCAAGTTCATTCAATTGCAATTTGCGTAACTTGGAAGCATCATCAAGATTTGAGTTGAAAGCTTTAATGGCCCAAAATGTTTTATGCTCTAATTCTACAGGCAAATGACAAGGTTTTTCATAGACTAACCGATAGGGTGACATGCCTAAAGATGTTTTGAAAGCAGTACGATAAGCCCAAAGTGCATCATTTAATCTTAAAGACCAATCTTTACGATTAGGGTTAACCGTTTTTTTCAAAATTTGTTTAATCTCCCTATTTACTAATTCTACTTGTCCACTTGTCTGAGGGTGATAAGGGATAGCAATTTTGTGTGTGATGCCATATTTCTTCATTAAAGATTCAAATGGTTTATTACAAAAATATTTTTCCCCATCACTGATGATAGCTCAAGGGATTCCAAATCGACTCAAAACATTTTCTTTTAAAAATTTCAAAATAGTTTTGTGATCATTGTGTTGACATGGAATCACCTCAATCCATTTTGAGACATAATCAACTGCAACCAAAATATACACCAATCCAAATGATGATGGAAATGGACCCATGAAATCAATTCCCCAACAATCAAAAATTTTAAGGACAATGATAGGGTTCAAAGGTATCATGTCTCTTTTAGAAATGGAATCCAATTTCTGACAACTTTCACAACTTTTGTAAAAAATATAACTGTCCTTAAATAATGTGGGCCAATAAAATCCACATTGTAAGATTTTCGCAGCTGTTTTCTTTGAAGAAAAATTACCTCCACATGCTTCTGAATGACAAAATTTAATGACACTACTTACCTCACTGTTGGGTACACATCTCCGAAAGATTTGATCTAGACAATATTTGAACAAATATGGGTCATCCCAATAGAAAATTTTCACCTTAATCAAAATCTTTTTTCTGTCTTGGTGCGTCCATTGAGGCGGCATCTTACCTGTTACAAGAAAATTGACAATGTTAGCAAACCAAGGCATGAAATTGATAGAAAATAAAAATTCATCGGGGAAAAGAATCATTGATAGGTGTGCTATCAAAAGATGAGTCTGTTGTAAGTCTGGACAAATGATTTACAATAACATTTTCGGCTCCTTTCTTGTATTTTATTGTGATGTTGAATTCTTGAAGTAACAAGATCCACCGTATCAACCTAGGTTTGACATCCTGCTTAGACATTAAATATCTAACAGCAGCATGATCAGTGAAAACAATAATGGAAGAACCAATTAAATAAGCTCAAAATTTATCCAATGCAAAAATTACAGTAAGTAGTTCTTTTTCAGTAGTGGTATAATTCATTTATGCACTATTCAAAGTTCAACTTGCGTAATAAATTACATGAGGCTTACTTTCCTTTCTTTGGCCTAAAATAGTGCCAACAGCAAAATCACTAGTATCACACATCAACTCAAAAGGCAAAAACCAGTCAGGAGATTGCATGATAGGAGCAGAAGTCAAAAGACTGATTAATTTTTCAAAAAAAATTTGACAATCTTAGGTCCAATCAAATGGTGCATCTTTTGTTAGAAGATTACATAATGGTTTAGATATTGCACTAAAGTCCTTTACGAATCTTCTGTAAAACCCTGCATGTCCTAAAAAGGAACGAATTTCTCTGACTGTTTTTGGGGAAGGCAAATGAGCAATTAATTCAACTTTGGCCTTATCAATTTCAATTCCCTTAGAAGATATCACATGACCTAACACTATTCCTGAGGTAACCATGTAATGACATTTTTCCTAATTTAATAAAAATCCTTTTTCTTCGCATCTTTTAAGAACTTTTTCCAAATTATCAAGACAATTTTTAAAAGAATTTTTAAAAAATGTCAAATCATCCATGAAAACCTCTAAATAATGCTTAATTATGTCACGAAAAATACTTAGCATGCATCTTTGAAAAGTTGTTGGAGCATTACAAAGACCAAAATGCATTCTTCTATATGCAAAAGTGCCAAAGGGGCACGTAAAAGTGGTCTTTTCTTGATCCTCTAATGCAATTGGTATTTGATTATACCCTGAATAACCATCAAGAAAATAATAGTAGGGATGTCCTGCTACTCTTTCCAGAATCTGATCAAGAAATGGCAAGGGAAAATGATCTTTCCTAGTGGCTGCATTCAATTTTTTGAAATCAATACACATACGCCAACTAGATGAGACTCGGGTAAGTATTAATTCACCTTTTTCATTTTCAACCACTGTTATTCCAGATTTCTTAGGCACAACTTGTGTAAGGCTTACCCACTGGCTATCAGAGATAGGATAGATAATTTCAATATCAAGTAATTTAAGAACTTCAGCTCTAACTATCTCTTTCATGTGTGGATTTAATATTCTTTGAGGTTGTTGAGATGTTTTAGCATTATTCTCTAAATGTATTCTATATGTACAAATTAATAGATTAATGGCCTTTATATCCTTTAATGTCCATCCAATTACACTTTTATGCCTTTTAAGTACTTCCATCAATATACCTGCTTGCTCTTTGGTAAGGGATGAGGAAATTACCACTAGAAAGCTTTGTTCTTCTCCCAAAAATATGTACTTCAACCCATCAGGTAATAGCTTTAGTTCTAGTATGGGTACTTCTTCATAGGTATCATCATTCATGGGTTTTAGCTCTTCGAATCTTGGCTTCCTTCCTTTGTATTCCATTCCCTATGTACAGTCAAGCAAATAGCATATTTCAGAAACATCATCATCTAATTATGTAGCTGAATCAAATGAATTAATTAAACAAATTTCTAATAGGTCAGAAGAACTTTTGATTTGAAGATGATCATCTATAATGGCCTCAATCCCTTCAATTTCTTCCTTTCCATCATAAACTTCTTGCGGTTGCTTGCACATGTTGAAAACATTAAGCTCCAGTGTCATATTTCCAAATGTTAGCTTCACCACTCCATTTCTACAATTTATCAAAGCATTAGATGTTGCTAAAAATGGGCGACCTAAAATAACAGGAATTTATTTGCTACTATTTTCCATAGGTTCAGTTTCCAAGATAATAAAATCCACAGGATATATGAATTTATCAACTTGTACTAACACATCTTCTACTATTCCTTTTGAAATTTTAATTGATCTATCTACAAGTAGAAGAGTTATAGAAGTCAGTTTTAACTCACCCAGGTTGAGTTGCTGATAAACTGAATATGGAAGCAAATTAACACTAGCACCAAGATCAAGTAAAGCTCATTCAATTTTATGTTCACCAATAATGCATGAAACTGTAGGACAACTAGGGTCTTTATATTTCAACGCATTATTGTTCTGAATAATGGAACTTACCTGTTCAGTCAAAAAGGCATTCTTTTTCACATTATGTTTCCTTTTAACAGTGCACAAGTCTTTCAAAAATTTGGCATAACAAGGAATCTGTTTGATAGCATCTAACAGAGGAATATTGACCTTCACTTGTTTAAGGATTTCAAAAATATCACTGTTATGGTTCACTTTACTTGAATTGTTTAATGCTTGAGGATGTGGTAGTGAAGGCGAGAGTTTAGTCTCCTTTTGGCTAGGTGGCTTATCAACCCCTTCCTCATCTTTGGGACTTGACTCATCATTTTTCTCACAAGGGTCAAGAATTTGTTTTTCAACAACCTTTCCACTCCTAAGAGTTATCACTGACTGGACTTGATCTATTTGTTGGCTTTCTGAACTACCCTCATTTAGGCTAATATTGACTCTTGGGATTTAGTTGAGGTTGAGAGGGAAATTTTCCTTTCTCGTGAATGGCAAGTGCAAAAGAAAGTTTAACAAGAGTGTTTTTTATGTCAATCATAGCTTGAGTGTTTTGGTTATTAATGGTCTCTTGCTTTTCCATGAATGCATGTTTTGTTCCTTCAAGGTTTTTCCTATATGGTGGTACATAAAGTGCATATCCTTGAGAATTTTGAGAGTCCTGCTGTGCCTGAGGAGGTGGTGGTTGCATCAATTGTGCCTGATTGTTGGTCCTTTAACTGAAGTTCGGGTGATTTCTCCATCCCAGATTGTATGTATCTAAAAAAGAAAAAGTGAATGGCTTTTTAAAATTGTTCATTACATTTACTTGCTCATGCACAACTTTTTTAAAAATAGGAATTTTTGGACATTCATTTGTTGAGTGTCCCAATTCATCACAAATGCTACAAATTTCTTCATTTTACACAGATTTGATTTCTTTTACTTTCCCTAATTCCATGGCTTCAACCTTTCTAGCCAAATTGGCAAACCTAGCATTTAGATCTTCTTCTTAACTAAGATGATATTTTCCTTTACTAGCATTTGCAAGGTTATATCTAATTGAATTTTCAGAAGGATTAGTACCATGCCAAAATTGAGAATTTTCAGCCAAATGGTCTAAATAATCTAAAGCTTCTTCAGGTTCTTTATCAAGAAATTCACCATTGCACATTATTTCCACAAATTGTTTAGTTTCGGGTGTTAACCCTTCATAAGAGAAGCTTATAGTGCGCCATTTTTCAAAACCATGATGTGGGCAAGAATTCAACAAATCTTTAAAACGATCCCAACTTTGAAAATATGCTTCATTTGAGTTTTGGGAAAAATTTTGGATTTGTCTTTTCAAAGCATTGATTTTATGTGTTGGAAAAAATTTCTTTAAAAACTCACCTTGCATTTCTTGGCATGTGCTAATTGATCTTGGTTTCAAAGTGTTAAGCTAAGTTTTTGCTTTATCTTTCAAAGAGAAAGGAAACAATTTAAGCTTAACAACCTCTTCAGCGCAAGTTTGATCATGAAAAGTGGTATATACTTCCTCAAATTCATTTAGATGTAAGTATGGGCTTTCAGATTCTAAACCATGGAAATTAGGAAGTAAAGAAATCATACCTGCCTTGAATCTAAAATTGTTAGCGTTGAGTGGAAAGATAAAACATGATGGACTAGAATTTCGAGATGGTTGCAAATGCTCACGCATAGTTCGCAACAGTTGATTTTCAAGTTCATCATATGTAACACCCATCGTAGGGTATCACATTTATGTTACTTATTTACCAAATTACCCTTTCATCATAAATTGTGCTTTGTAATGTAAATACAAGTTGTAAAATTTCTTAATAACAATAAGATAAGCTTAGCAGAAAATAAAAACATTATAACATCCTCACAAATAATTTACATCATATATACATACACAAGTCTTAGTATTGTCATATTTTAATATTTACAAACTAGATTCTCAAAACATTTAAACATTAACTGAAACTAACATACTGCCCAAGTATTACTAATCAGCAGAACCCTCAGACGGGTCTTCCTCAGATTCCTCAGTAGACTGGAATCCGAACTGACGCGAAGTCCTACGGACAGGTGTCTGCGCAGACGACACAATACTAATCTCACTAGGAATACGGTAATAAGTTCCCCAGTACTGCCTAATGGATAATAGAACTCTAAGTGTACATTAATATTCACACTAAAGTAAGGGTGTCCATGATAAAGCCTACTTAAAACAATATTTAAGTCTCCTATGTAGTAAATATATGCTCGATCTAAATCAATGTGCCACGCCTCCGATCCTCCACGAAACGTCAATCTCATATATCCTAAGAAATTGGGCATCTCTATTTTCTCAGAACTCGGCTTCCTCTACAAGAATCTGCTCTTCCTCACCTTCTTGCTCAAGTCCTTGCTTAATGTCTTTAAAATTATAAATACAATGCAAATAAGCATACAAAGAGGTGAGATCACCTATGCCAATACCAGTATAGTAGTAATAGAGATAAACACATGCAACATATCATACAAATACATTATACTATAATTACAATTATGTCATCAACATATCACCACAATATATGTAATAAATAATAATTACGATCATGCCCTCAGTATTCTTCGAAATATTCAACAGTTCAAATATCACACCGATATCAATGCTCAATACTTATGCATATGCACATAGACTCAATTTTCTACTCCATGGAGCTAAAACTCAGGTCGGAGAGAGTGATCAAAAAGATCTGTTTGTACTAACATGCCTCAGACCACGTGCTATCATTTGCACATCTAGCATATACACGACAGTCTTTATCAGATCTTGATTAAGAATAGTGTCTCGGTCAGGATCATCGGTGTGTTGCGTCGGTCAAACCTACGATTCAGAAGAGCTATCAACTGCCCACTGTAGGCAACCTGCAACCCACACCTCGATGCCCCAAAAAGTCAACATGTGATTTACACTACGCATATCGCACCCACTCAAGAGGTGTATTCTCTCCTAGTCAATTAGCCTCATACAGTCCATTGGACCTTTCTAATGCATGTATAATGCACCATTCATAGTTCAATTTCATCGTCTTATATTCAGGTTTCACACATTGATTCGACAGTATTTTTACTGTATTTTCATCGCGAAATCATATTTTCACATTTTCTCAATCGCGCTACATTTCTGTCGCATTTTCAAATCGCATATTGCTTTTTTAACGTTTTCTCAATCGCATAAAATATTTCTAACAAATTTTAATTCAAAATACAAATTTTCTCATTTAATACAAAAAATTGACCTAACTTTTAATATTTGCATAATAGTCCCTCTATAACATAATATTTACGTTATAGTCCTTATTCAAATAATCTTTTCATAATATTCCCTCATAAAATAATAATTATGAGATAGTCCCTCTTTTATAAAATATTTGTAATATAACCCCTTAATAATTGCAATATAGCCCCTCTCAAAATCAGTATTTCTACTATTTTCCAAAAAAAATGATAATTCTTTTCTTTACTTAAAATAATACAGCTCAAATTTTCCTAACGCGCTTCCAAACCCATAGGGTGAGCTAAACGTGAGAAAACTTCAAGTATTGACATCTATTTTCATTCCATAACCTAATGATTTAATTACATCATCTTGTTTTCCAAAAAGTATTTTGTTTACAACTAGAATTCAAACTCTTTCAAAATACTTTACTTCTAATGAAAAATGACATGTTGGCCAAATTTTCATTCTTACTTCAAAACTCATTGTAATTCATTTTTCTAACACTTAAAATCCTTGTAAAATACCTTAATTCATTTTAGTGTCATGGAACCTTTAATCCTCAATTTGAAATCATCATTTTAGGACTCTTGGTCCTCTTAATTCTAGTGAGGCCGTGTGCCTCTAAGCTCTTTGGAGCTCTCATGAATTCCTTCCAACATGTTGTTCACATCTTAAGTTACACATACAAGCATATTATCAAAGCTATAATCATGCTATCACACATGCAATCACAAACACAAAATCATAAACAACACAATCACAACCAAAGAAGCATTAAACAACAAGTGAATAAACCCTTATGGGTTTATCACCATACACAACCATCTCCTCACCACCAACACTTGGTTGGTGAGGTTAAATCTCCCCCTTACCTCTTGAAGACAAGATCTTCAAACTCCCTCCTTCTCCTTGATTTCGTGTGAACCAAATCAAATCCCTAAAAACTCTTAAACAATTACCAAAATCACAACCAAGGCTTAATAATAAAGAACCATGGAACAATCATGGTTTAGAAAATCAAAAACTCAATTTAAAACCATAGAATCAAAAATTTACCTTTAGAGAAGTAAACCAAAGCTTGGATTTTGAAGCACTAGGAGTAGGATTTTGACAAAATTTTCTAAATGAAAAGTGTTTAAAATAGGGTTTAGGTTTAGGAAATGTAGAGAAGTAAAATTATAGAAGATGGGAGCTAGGTTTTAAGAGGGCTGGCCGAAACCTCCAAGAGAAAAAAAAAGGAAAAGTGTTCTTGGTGTTCTTGGGATTTTTGAGAGAAAATAAATGCTTAGCTTTTAGGTGAGAGAAAAGTGAATATGAAGAGTGAAATGAAGAGAGTGCAGCGTGTGAGGGAGTGTATAGGAGAGATTAGGAGATAAACTTGACAGTAAAATATCATATTATGTTTACATTGAAAGGCACATGGCCTATGTCACCACTTGGTCATCTAATGGTCACAAAAGACCATTCAAGAAGGCTTAAGAAGCCTCCTTAGCCGTGTGGCCTTCTCCAAAAGGTAACTAAGCTTGTTTCTATTTTAATCTAGTTGCTTTGTTAGTAATTAACTACTAACTAGATTAGGTTTTTTAATTACTTGATTAACTATCTAGTTACACAGCTAACTAGTTAATTAGGTCATTGCATATGTCATGCATAGTCATGGCTTCTAGATGGAATTAGGATATTTAGCTAGTAACTAGATCATAACTAATTAGTAACTAGGTTTGTTCACTTAGTTTCTTAATTAGGCAATTTAAGTAACTAAATTAGGTTTAATTAGTTACTTTGTAACTAGTCTAGCCATTTTTGTTGACTAAATCTTAATCATTGAAATTAACTTCATCTCCTAACCATTGATTTAATCTAAGGTGGATATCATAATTTGCTTTATCAAGATTGTTCTTATACCATTGATCAGATCAATGGTAATGATCAAAGGCTTCTTAATCAAGTTTTTCATCCAACGGTCCACAATAAAGTTTATGCCACTATATTTGACCAATTCCTATAGTTTAGAAAAGTCCAACCACCATTTTTGACTTGTTTCTATTAGTTCATTTTGAATTAGGTTACAAAAAATATTCTAAGCACATTTTCTGTCAGTTAAAATATATTGGGTCCAATAATTTATAGCAGAAGCTGCTATAAATAAAATAGCAGATTATTATTAGTGAAATATTTTTATTTCATAGATAATTTCTAAAAATTAAAAAATTCATTTCTGTGTCTCTCAGATTCAGGTCTAGTAAAATCTCCCGTCTCCGAATAAATCAAATAAGATTTTCCTCAGTCTTAAAATTATTTTTTTCCTGACCCGGAGTAAATCACATAAAACAATCAAAAATAATCTCTGAATAGTCAAAATATTTTTCTGTAACACAGAAAACATAAAACAGTGGAATTCAGTCATTTCTGTAACATAGACAGAATTTGTAACACCCCAACTTTTAGGTTAATTACAATATCATCCTGAAATGCACTGTTTTGTAATTTCTATGAGAAGTAAAATGAATTTGGCTGTTTTGTGAGTGTATCTGACTGTTGTGTGTGATTTGTTCCGAGCCAGGGAAATGATAATTTTCTGGTCGGAAAAATCTTATTTTAATTAATTAGAGTTAGGGGATCTTACTAAACCTAATTCTAATTGATATATATATTAATCTCGTAATTTTTAGGATTTAACTGTGCGATAAAATAATTTTATATTATTATAAGACCATTTTATATTACAGTACCTACTGTCTCAAAAATAGTAGAAATCTGCTTCAAAATGACCACGAATCTTTAAAAGTCTGTGGGACCTGCGTTTAGGAAAAGTAGTCAACGATTCTGACTGGACCAAATTCTAAACCAATGGGAGCAAGCCAACGAAAGTGGCTTGACTATTTTGAACCAATAGGAATAGGTTAACAAAGGGAGCATGGACTTTAATATGGACCGTTGGATGAAAACTTAGTTAAGAAGCCTTTAATCTTAACCGTAGATCAAATCAATGGTGTGGATGTGAACTTGATTAGTAAGCATTGAATATTGACCAGTAATCCCATTCCGATCAAAATTCTGGAATTCCAATTTGACCAAAGTTCCTCAAGATTGTCCCTAATGGTTTTCATTTCAAGCATATTTCGACAAACAAAACTACAATTTTATGAATACATTCTCGTCGAAACTGACTCGGTCTCTCTCAAGCATTACAGGGACCCAAAAGACCAATCTCACATAACTCATTCGATAATCCAGATTGTTTTTGAAGGTCTTGACACTAACAGAATTTGGACAAGATCCAAACACTTTTGAAGAAATTTTCCTAACATTTTGATCCCATCAGATTTAATTACTGAGATTACATGCAAGCATATGCTAAATAGTGAGCTGAATTCGACACCTTCAGAGCATTTTCCAACAACATCAACTGGTAGTTTGATAGAACCCAAAGTACCTCAAGACTGGATGAAGCTAATTCTCAGTTCTTAAATCAGAAATCAAAGATTTTGGCTGTTATTGCTGTCTCTTCCGACCAAGACCATCGATTCCGACAAAGACCATCTATTCAAAAACATGGAAGACGCCCTCAGACTTGACAAAGAGATGGACTTTGCTATTAGTAGAGAATCAGTCAATAAAAATAATTGGTTCTCCTTCTCCCTCAATATTGTCGGATGATTCTGTAAATAAAACTGAAGATGACTGCTATATAATCGACCTAACTGATGATGAATAGTACTACTATTCATTGTCGAACACTGCTCTATGTCGAAGGCTGCTCATTGTTGGATAAGCTCATTGTTGGATAAACATTTATCGTCGAATTTGATCTTCTGATCATTTAGGATAATGTCAATATTCGTTGAGTTAGAATGCCAAAATTCGTCGAGTTGGAATTTCTAACCATTCAGTAGAGAAACTTCTCTAATGTCAGTGTCCGTCGGATTAGAATTTTCGACCATATAGTACTTTTGTCGGTTCAATACTTGGGAGATTTCTCCAACGTCAACACCCGTCCGTCGAATTAGGATTTCTGCTGACCTTCTAGTATATTCGACAGTTTTTGATCTTTATCCGACAGAATCTTTATTCGACAGAATCTCTATTCAACAGAATCTTTATCTTTTCATATTTCCTAAACCCAAATCATATTCTAAACACTTTTCATTCACAAAGTTTTGTCAAAAACCTACTCTATCTAGTTCAAAATCCAACCTTTATCTTACTTTCCTAAGGGTAAGTTTTGTTTCTATGGTTTAAAGTTTGATTTTTGATTATCTAAACCATGTTTGTTCCATGGTTTTTCAATATTGATCCTTGTATGTGTTTTTACTAATTGTTTAAGAATTTTAGGAATTTGTTTGAAGGTTACACGAAATTTCAAGGAAAGGAGGAGGCTAACTAATTATTGTCTTCAAGAGGTAAGAGGGAGATTTAATCTCATCAACCTTGTATGGTGATGAGAAAATGGATTTGTATGTGTGTGAAGAATCCATAAGGATTCATTTGTGTGATTGTTTATGGTTTTTATTATTTTTGTGATTGTTTAAAAGCTTTCCTAATTGTGATTGATTTAATTGCCATGCATGTTTATAGTATTTATTATTGATTTTAATTGTTATGCATGTTTATAGCTTTAAAATATATTGTATGTATATTGTATGTGATTATATAATTGCATGTGCTTATAATTGTATAATTATTAAAGTAGGATGTGAATAACATGTAACGATTTGCATGAGTGTTCCAAAGAACATATTGAGGCTCACGGCCTTCTCACAAAAATAGAGAACCAAAATGTTCTCAACCATTTTCTAAATTCATGATTTAAAGAATCTAGGTAAAATAATAAATTTAAGAATGATTTTGATTAATTATGGCCAACATACCATTTAATGTATAATTGAATGCCATTTTATTTTAGATTTTGGCCAACATGCAATTTTATTTTCTAAGACAAGTTAGGTAATTAATTTACAAAAGATATTGATTCCAATGAATCTTTGAGAAAACAAAAGGAATAAATTTAGTTTTAGAATTCTAAATTAGTAGAATTTAGTTTAAGTAAGAATCAAAGCAAACACTTGAAAAATACTAACGTAGAGCTCACTCAATAAGTTTTGAAGTGCGTTAGTAAGTTTCAAAGTGTAACCATTGAGTAAGATTAAAAGGAACAGTAATTAGAGGAAAATGTTAAAAATACCTTATACTGATTTTATAGGCAAAATGCTGCCGAAATTTACTAAAATCAAGCGAATAAAATGAAAAGATTCCATACTATATTTATAACACAAGAAAAATACTCTACGTATTTTAAAGTACTAGATATAGTTTTACACATATTTAAAATGATGTTTTTAAGCTATTCGGTTAAGAAAATGAATTAAAAATCCTAACCAATTGAGAAAATGATTTAAAAATATTATGCGATGTTTAAAAATGTCAAAATATATTTATGCGATTTAAAAACGTTTGTGAAAATGATGAGATTGTAAAAATGCGATAAAATTCCTATGCGATTGAACGATACAGTGAGTTTTGCTGTCGGGCCAAAGTGGTGGACTCAGACATGTTGTGAAGTAGTACTGTCAGGTAGGACGTACTATACTTTGGTATTTTGTGTTTAAGGGTATTTTCGTAATTGACTAAGGATATTTTCGTAATTATGGTAAAATATGGATATTAAGGGTATTTTTGTAATTTTAGATCATGTTTAGAGTGTTGTGTCAATTTGGTTGATAATTGGCGATTGATTGATGAGGCGAATTACACCGTGTTTTGGTGTGATAAGCGTAGTGTGGTTCGTTTATTGAACTTGGAGGCATTAGTGTGCGGAGAATCCCATATGTGGACAGTGGTAGCACCTCTGGGCTGTGGTAATGGGCAACGCACTAATGATCTTGACAAACACTATTCTTAATCGAGATCTTGAGGAGACTATTACGTACTATGCCTGTAGTGCACGGTGTATTGACTGTGTACTACTACACGATATTTGGACTGTGGACTATAGACACGATGTTTGACAGCGCAATAGTTTGGTTGGGCAGCCATAAAGTATTATTAGTTTCTATTCAGATCATTCTCTCAGATATCCGTGTTTAGCTCCATAGAGTAGGAACGAGTCAGTGTGTGTATCATTCATCATCTGCATTTTCAATATTTATTATGTTCATGCATTATCTGCATTTTACTGTTTACCATAATCTGTGATAAAATGTATGATCTATTGCTTTTATATATTATGCATGATATAATGATATGTGTTATTTTAATATGTATTGGTTGATATATTATGCATGATATGTTGGTATGTACTATTGTGATAATTGTTTTGTATTGTCGTTTTCTTTATTGCCATGCTGGTAATGATGTAGATTATCTCACCTCTTTATTGTATTGTTCTATCTGTTTTTATTTTATGTTTATAACATTGCAGACTACAATGGAGGCAAGAGGAGGTAAATTAGGTTTCTTTAGACTTCAGTTTCTCGAAGGCACAGAGGCTTGGTACATCCACTGGGACACAGGACATATAGAGTACAGTGGTGACGTTACTTTATCAGTAAGTAGGACTTGACAAGGGTTTATTACTACACGTTATACGGTTACTTTCGTAAAGATCATTTTACCTATTAGGGAGTTGTGGGACGAGTTTCACTATACTCCTAGAGAGAACTTCGACATAGTTTTGGGTCGAATTTCTATCGGTCAAGACATTCCCAACTAGGGAATTTGTCTTATAACAAAGGATCATGTCTTAGGTATTATATTTGAGTGGTATGCTATTTTTTACTGTTTCTATTAAATAATAATAATTATAAATTAATTGTATACTTCAGACAAGAATCATATGTATATTATGGTGTGTGATTTTGTTTGCTTTATTTTATGCTTCGTGTTATTTTATTTAATATTATAAATATAAAAGGAAAAATTTTACCACTAATATTAATTATGTACCAAAAGTTTTATAACTTGGGTAAGGATTTCATTTATTTTTATTTTTCTGCATCATAAATGTGACATCCCCACAAGGGTGTTACAGAATTTGGGGTGTTACAACTCTCCCCCTTTAAAAAAAAGTTTCGTCCTCGAAACTTAATCTCACACTCTCAAAATAAATATGGATACTACTCTTTTATCTTATCTTCTAATTCCCATGTAGCTTCACCATCTACATCATTCGAAACTACTTTAACCAATGCGATTTCTTTATCTCGAAGTTGCTTTGTCATTCGATCTTCAATCTTGACTGGAAACGTTTCATAGGTTAAATTTTCCTTCAGTTGTACTGTGTTTGGTTCGATGACATGAGTAGGATCAGAAATATATTTCCATAGTTGTGATACGTGAAATACATTATGAAGATTTGATAGGAAATGTGGTAGTGTAATCTGATAAGCTACTGGACCTACCCGATGAAGTATCTAATACGGCCCGATAAACTTTGGAGTGAGTTTCCTTGACTTGATCACTCATCCAACTCCAGTCATAGGTGTCACACGTAGAAACACATGGTCACCTTCTTCAAACTCAAGCGGTCTTCGTCTTTTATCAACATAACTCTTTCGTCGAGTCTGAGTTGTCCTCATTTTGTCTTGAATCATCTTCACTTTCTTAGTTGTTTGTTGTACAAACTCTGGTCCTACTATAACACTTTCACCATCATGGTACTAACATAACAGTGTTCTACATCATCTCCCATATAATGCCTCATAGGGTGCCATCCCTATGCTCGAATGAAAACTGTTATTATATGTAAATTCTGTCAATGGCAAAAATTCATCCCAACAACCAGTTTGCTCTAGAACACAAGCTCTCAACAAGTCCTCCAATAACTGAATCGTCCTTTCTGACTGACCATCTGTTTGTGGATGATAAGCAGAACTCAGACGTAGCTTTGTTCCCATCGCTTCTTGCAAACTACTCCAAAACCTTGATGTAAATCGCGAATCTCGATTAGAAATAATACTAGATGGTACACCATGAAGTCTAACAATTTCATTGATGTACACTTAGGCCAACTTTTCCATTAAGTACTTAATATTAATCGGAAAAAAGTGTGCCGACTTTGTAAGCCGATCAATAATTACCCAAATAGCATTGTGACCTTTCCGAGTCCTTGGTAGTCTTGTTACGAAATCCATTGCTATGTCATCCCATTTCCATTCAGGAATAGGCAAAGGTTGCAACATTCCCGATGGTCTTTGATGTTCCACTTTGGCCTTCTGACAAACTAAATAGGATGATACATATTGAGTGACATCCTTCTTCATCCATTGCCACCAATATAGCTGTTTCAAATCTTAATTCATCTTTGTGGCTCCTGGATGCATACTCAACTTACTTCTATGAGCTTCATTCAAAATCAATTTCCTAAGTTCTGGATCGTTTGGTACACAAACTCTCCCTTTAAACTTTAGAATTCCATAAGTACCTTCGCTAAATTCCAATTATGCTCCTTGGTTCCTTGCTTCTTTTGCTTCTTGCAAATACTGGTCATTATTTTGTCCCACTCGTATTCTATCCATCAAATCATTTGAAATAGTGATCATGTTTAAACATATCTTCCCCAGTGTCAACTTCACAGATAGACGAATATCCCAAAATTATTCTATCAGCTCCTTCTCTTTAATCATCATAACAGAAGCATTAAGCATTTTCCTACTCAAAGCATCCGCTACTACATTCGCCTTTCCGGGATGATACTGTAACTGAAAGTCATAGTCCTTCAAAAATTCTAGCCAACGCCTTTGTCTCATATTTAACTCTTTGATACTACAAACTTTTATGATCACTAAAGACAGTGAACGTTGCTCCATAGAGAAAATGTCTCCATACTTTCAATGCAAACACTACAGCTGCCAACTCCAGATCATGAGTCAGATAATTCCTCTCATGCACTTTCAACTGCCTCGACACATATGCTACAACCTTACGGTTCTACATAAGTACACAACCTAATCCTTAGTACGAAGCATCACAATATACCTCGAAATGTTCATTCGGATAAGGTAGAATCAAAACCGGTGAAGTAGTCAGTCATCTTTTCAACTCTTGAAAACTTTCTTCGCATGCATCAGTCCATACAAATGGTTGATTCTTTCGTGTAAGTTGGGTAAGAGGTCCTGCTATCTTCGAAAATCCCTCAATGAATCATCAATAGTAACCGACTAATCCGATGAAACTACGGATCTCTGATACAGTCTTCGGTCTTTCCCATTCAACAACTGTCTCCACTTTTGAAGCATCAACTTCAATTCCATCCTTCGATATAACGTGTCCCAAAAATTGAACTTTGCTTAACAAAAATTCACATTTGGATAACTTGGCATATAACTTATTCTCTTTCAGAATCTGGAAAACCACTTTGAGATGCTCAGCATGTTCCTCCTGACTTCGAGAATAAATCAAAACGTCATCAATAAAGACAACTACAAACTTATCCAACTATGAACGGAAAATTCTGTTCATAAAGTCTATGAATATGGCAGGTGCATTAGTCACACCAAACGACATCACTTGATACTCGTAATGCCCATATCGTGTCCAAAACACAGTTTTGGGAACATCCTTCACTTTCACATGTATCTGGTGATAACCAGAACGTAAGTCAATCTTGGAAAATATTGCGGCTCCTCGTAATTGGTCCATCAGATCATCGATTCTTGGAAGTGGATATTTGTTCTTGATCGTAATCTTGTTCAATTGTCGGTAGTCTACACATAGACGAGAAGTCCCATCCTTCTTCTTTACCAACAATACCGGAGCTCCCCATGGTGATACACTTGGTCTCACAAATTACTTCTCCAATAAATCCTCCAGCTGTTTCTTAAGCTCTGCCAAATCTACTGGCGACATCGTGTAAGGCACCATAGATATAGGTCCAACTCTAGGTACTAAATCAATAGAGAACTCAATTTCTCTTTCCGGCGGTAGTCCAGGTATATCTTCAGGAAATACCTCAGGAAATTCATTAACTATGAAAATATCCTTCAAGACATCTTCACACTGAACCTCCAAAGAAGACATCAATAAGTACCCCTGATCTCCTTCCTTCAAACAAGTTTCTACTTGAGTAGCTGTTAGGAATCTAGAATCTTTAACCTCAGGAAAAACTAATGTCTTACTGGAACAGTCTATCAGGATATGGTTAGAAGACAACCAATCTATTCCTAAGATTACATTAATCTTAGAAAGAGGCAAACAAATCAAATTCACATAAAAGATTCTATCCCTAACACATACAGGGCAATTCAAACATACTTTTGTAGTTATCACAGGCTTATCAGTAGGAGTAACAACACTTAAATCATAAGGCAATGTAGTCACAGTCAATCCCAAACGCTCCACACCATCACATGCAATGAAAGAATATGTTGCTCCTGAATCATATAACACTGTTAAAGGATTACCTTCAATGGCACCCTCCTCTATAATCAAGTCCTCAGATTTCGCGGCTTCTTCCCCTCTCATGGTATACACACGACCACCCGCCTGTGGCCTCACCGTATGAACATTTCCTACTGATGGTTCCGCCTTCAGTTGATCACATTCTCTGGAAAAATGTCCAGGCTTTCCATATCTATAACAGATCACCCCTTTATGTTGATAGTCTATGGTGAGATGATTCTTCCCACACTTGAAACATTTAAGTGTAGAAGTCCCAGCTTGACTCGCCTTGCTGCCACTAGAACTTCCTCTAAAAGATTGTTGTCAATTCTGACCTCCTGCTGGTCTAGTATACGATCTCTGCTGATAACAGTTGCCACCGCTACCCTTTCCCCTTTGGAACTGTGCAAGTCCAAAGTTCCTGCTCCTTGCCTCATGTTGGTTATCAATCTCTTCAACCTTACGACACTTGTCCAATAATGCTGGAAACTGGTCGACATCCACGGTTGCTAAAGCTCGCTTAATATCAAGCCTCAACCCCTCTTCAAACTTTATGCACTTCCATTCCTCATCTGGGTGCATCTGAAAATACCTCAAAAACTTAGACAAGCTTTCGAATTTTGTAGCATACTCACTTACGGACATCGCTCCTTGCCTCAAACTAAGGAATTCCATCTCCTTAGCATAACGAACACTAGTCGGAAAATACTTTCCTAGAAATTTCTGCTTAAAGAGCTGCCACGTCACAACTCTCCCCTCAGCTTGAATCAATCTCCGGGCTCCTGTCCACCAAGCCTCTCCATCTCCCACTAACACAAAAGTTGCGAAAGTAAGCTTTCGCTCATCAGTACAACCCATACCTTCAAATATTTTTTTCCAGTTCTTTGATCCACAGATCAGCTTTCTCTGGGTCAAATTCTCCATGGAACTTCGGTGGATTATTCCTACGAAATTCTGACAAACTGTGAGCATCCTCAGTTGCTCTTTGATTTTGCTGCACAACAACTTCGGCCATCCGTTGCATTGCTGCTATAGCTGTAGCCATGTTTTGGTTGTCATCATCAACATTTCCAAATCCTGCTCTAGTATTCACGCGTCCTCTTCCTTGTCTAGCCATTACGTTTTCTCAAATCAAGCTGAACAACACAAGGAAGAGTTTAAGTCAATCTTCAAACAATATTGTTTTCTTTTAGAAAACAAACACAGAGAATCACACAACTTAAACAAGACAGACTTAATCACAAACCCAAAAAGACTCTAACTTGGGCTCTAATACCAACTAATGTAACACCCACCGTAGGGTATCACATTTATGTTACTTATCTGCCAAATTACCCCTTCATCATAAATCGTGCTTTGTAATGTATTTACGAGTTGTAAAATTTCTTAATAACAATAAGATAAGCTTAGCAGAAAATAAAAACATTATAACATCCTCACAAATAATTTACATCATATATACATATACAAGTCTTAGTATTGTCATATTTTAATATTTAAAAACTAGATTCTCAAAACATTTAAACATTAACTGAAACTAACATATTGCCCAAGTATTACTAATCAGCAGAACCCTCAGACGGGTCCTCTTCAGATTCCTCAGCAGACTGGAATCCGAACTGACGCGAAGTCCTACAGACAGGTGTCCACGCAGATGACACAATACTAATCTCACTAGGAATATGGTAGTAAGTTCCCCAGTATTGCCTAATGGATAATGGAAACTCTAAGTGTACATTAATATTCACACTAAAGTAAGGGTGTCCATGATAAAGCTTACTTAAAACAATATTTAAGTCTCCTATGTAGTAAATACATGCTCGATCTAAATCAACGTACTATGCCTCCGATCCTCCACGAAACGTCAATCTCATATATCCTAAGAAACTGGGCATCTCCATTTTCTCAGAACACAGCTTCCTTTACAGGAATCTGCTCCTCCTCACCTTCTTGCTCAAGTCCTTGCTCAACATCTTTAAACTAATAAATACAATACAAATAGGCATACAAAGAGGTGAGATCACCTACGCCAATACCAGTATGGTAGCAATGGAGATAAACACATGCAACATATCATACAAATACATCATACCATAATTACAATTATGCCATCAACATATCACCACAATATATGTAATAAATAATAATTACGATCATGCCCTCAGTATTCTTCAAAATATTCAACAGTTCAAATATCACACCAATATCAATGCTCAATACTTATGCATATGCACATAGACTCAATTTCCTACTCCATGGAGCTAAATCTCAGGTCGGAGAGAGTGATTGAAAAGATCTGTCTGTACCAACATACCTCAGACCACGTGCTATCATTTGCACATCTAGCATATACACGACAGTCTTTATCAGATCTTGATTAAGAATAGTGTCTCGGTCAGGATCATCGGTGTGTAGCGTCAGTCAAACCTACGGTCTAGAAGAGCTACTAACTGCCCACTGTAGGTAACCCGCACCCCGATGCCCCCAAAAGTCAATATGTAACTTACACTACGCATATCGCACCCACTCAAGAGGTGTATTCTCTTCTAGGCAATTAGCCTCATACAGTCCATTGGACCTTTCCAATGCATGTACAATGCACCATTCACAGTCCAATTTCATTATCTCATATTCAGGTTTCACACATTGATTCGATAGTATCTTTACTGTATTTTCATCGCGTAATCATATTTTCGCATTTTCTTAATCGCGCAACATTTCTGTAGCATTGTCAAATCGCATATTGATTTTTCAATGTTTTCTCAATCACGTAAAATATTTCTAACATATTTTAACTCAAAATACGATTTTTCTCATTTAATAACAAAAATTGACCTAACTTTTGATATTTGCATAATAGTCCCTCTATAACATAATATTTACGTTATAGTCCTTGTTCAAATAATCTTTTCATAATAGTCCCTCATAAAATAATAATTATGAGATAGTCCCTATTTTATAAAATATTTGTAATATAACCCCTCTAAAAATAATAATTACAATATAGCCCCTCTTAAAATTAGTATTTCTACTATTTCTCAAAAAAATGGTAATTCTTTTCTTTACTTAAAATAATACAGCTCAAATTTTCTTAACGCGCTTCCAAACCCATAGGGTGAGCTATACGTTAGAAAACTTTAAGTATTGACATCTATTTTCATTTCATAACCTAATGATTTAATTACATCATCTTGTTTTCCAAAAGGTATTTTGTTTACTACTAGAATTCAAACTCTTTCAAAATACTTTACTTCTCATGAAAAATGGCATGTTGGCCAAATTTTCGTTCTTACTTCAAAACTCATTGTAATTCATTTTTCTAACACTTAAAATCCTTGTAAAATACCTTAATTCATTTTAGTGTCATGGAACCTTTAATCCTCAATTTGAAATCATCATTTTAGGACTCTTGGTCCTCTTAATTCTAGTAAGGCCGTGTGCCTCTAAGCTCTTTGCAGCTCTCATGAATTCCTTCCAACATGTTGTTCACATCCTAAGTTACACATACAAGCATATTATCAAAGCTATAATCATGCTATCACACATGCAATCACAAACACAAAATCATAGACAACACAATCTTAACCAAAGAAGCATTAAATAATAAGTGAATAAACCCTTATGGGTTTATCACCATACACAACCATCTCCTCACCACCAACACTTGGTTTATGAGGTTAAATCTCCCTCCTACCTCTTGAAGACAAGATCTTCAAACTCCCTCATTCTCCTTGATTTTGTGTGAACCAAATCAAATCCCTAAAAATTCTTAAACAATTACCAAAATCACAACCAAGGCTCAATAACAAAGACCCATGGAACAATCATGGTTTAGAAAATTAAAAACTCAATTTAAAACCACAGAATAAAAAATTTACCTTTAGAGAAGTAAACCAAAGCTTGAATTTTGAAGCACTAGGAGTAGGATTTTGACAAAACTTTCTAAATGAAAAGTGTTTAAAATAAGATTTAGGTTTAGGAAATGTAGAGAAGTAAAATTATAGAAGATGAGAGCTAGGTTTTAAGAGGGCTGGCCGAAACCTCCCAAAAAAAAAAAAGGAAAAGTGTTCTTGGTGTTCTTGGGATTTTTGAGAGAAAATAAATGCTTAGCTTTTAGGTGAGAGAAAAGTGAATATGAAGAGTGAAATGAAGAGAGTGCAGTGTGTGAGGGAGTGTATAGGAGAGATTAGGAGATAAACTTGATAGTAAAATATCATATTGTGTTCATATTGAAAGGCACATGGCCTATGTCACCACTTGGTCATCTAATGGTCACAGAAGACCATTCAAGAAGGCTTAAGAAGCCTCCTTAGCCGTGTGGCCTCCTCCAAAAGGTAACAACATTTGTTTCTATTTTAATCTAGTTACTTTGTTAGCAATTAACTACTAACTAGACTAGGTTTTCTAATTACTTGATTAACTATCTAGTTACATAGGTAACTAGTTAATTAGGTCATTGCATATGTCATGCATAGTCATGGCTTCTTAGATGGAATTAGGATATTTAGCTAGTAACTAGATCATAACTAATTAGTAACTAGGTTAGTTCACTTAGTTTCTTAATTAGGCAATTTAAGTAACTAAATTAGGTTTAATTAGTTACTTTGTAACTAGTCTAGCCATTTTTATTGACTAAATCCTAATCATTGAAATTAACTTCATCTCCTAGCCATTGATTTAATCTAAGGTGGATATCATAATTTGCTTTATCAAGATTGTTCTCATACCATTGATTAGATCAATGGTAATGATCAAAGGCTTCTTAATCAAGTTTTTCATCCAACGGTCCACAATAAAGTCTATGACACTATATTTGACCAATTCCTATTGGTTTAGAAAAGTCCAACCACCATTTTTGACTTGTTTCTATTGGTTCATTTTGAATTAGGTTACAAAAAATATTCTAAGCACATTTTCTGTCAGTTAAAATATATCGGGTCCAATAATTTATAGCAGAAGTTGCTATAAATAAAATAGCAGATTATTATCAGTGAAATATTTTTATTTCATAGATAATTTTTAAAAATTAAAAGATTCATTTGTGTGTCTCTCAGATTCGGGTTTAGTAAGATCCCCCGTCTCCGAATAAATCAAATAAGATTTTTTTCGGCCCGAAAATTATTATTTTCCTGGCCCGGAGCAAATCATACAAAACAATCAAAATCAATCTCAGAATAGTCAAAATATTTTTCTGTAACACAGAAAACATAAAACAGTGGAATTCAGTTATTTCTGTAACATAGACAAAATTTGGGGTGTTACATTATGCACACTTTCATTTTCAGCCATTGTGTTTGATGTGTGTGATTGTGATTCAGACAAATCAATATGTAAAGTACTAATATTAACTTTAACCAAACAACCAGAATTGAAATCACGATACCAATTAAGCATAAACAAGTAACTTAAAATATAAAATAAAATGTACAAGCTAGCAGTATAAATCGTCCATTAAATATTAACAAAGATGTGGTATAAATTAGCCACCAAATATATATTAACAAGGGTATGGTATAAACCAGCCACCAAATATATATTAACAAGGGTGTGGTATAAACCAACTACCAAATAAGTTAATAAGTAGATAAATTAAAAAGTTAATAAGCAGATAAATTAAAATGTTAGTATGCAAGTAAATTAAAATATTAGAACGATAAAGTAAAAAGTTAGATAGTGATAAAGTAAAAAGTTAGATAGTTAGTAAGTTAGTAAGCAAGAAAATTAAAAGATTAGTAGGTTAATAAGTTAGAAAGTTAGAAATAAAATACGAAAAGTAAAGTACGAGAAAATAAAGTGCAGAAAGTAAATTTAAAATATGAAAACTAGAGAATCGACAGAGCTAATTTTTTGCTCTGGCGAGAGAGAAGAGAAGAAGAAAGATTATTTCGTTAATGATTAAAGATTACAGAGAGGTAAGGGAGAGTTTCTCCTACTAAGTTAGCACGTTAGTAAGTACAAAGAAAAAAAATTACAAGAGTAGAAAATATATATATATATATACAAGATCCATAGGAAAAAAATATAAATATATATATACAAAGTATTTACACCATAAATTTGTTCTTCAAATCAAGTTCCCGGCAACGACACCAAAAACTTGATGCGGATTAAAAGTTGTGAACCCAAGTGCAGGTTATCTCAAGTAATAAATTTCTTGGGAGTCCGAGGTCGATCCACAGGGAATTGATGAAGAAAAATTTATTTGACGTAAGGAAAATATTTTGTTACAACAATAAAGGTGATAAAACTTGGTCACAAATAAAAAGGAATTGCTTGGGTTAGGAGATCTACTCTTGCTAAATAAATTAAGGACAAGATTAATTCTTTTATAACTCAATTAGAATACACACATAACGGAGGCTCCAATCAAAAAATACAACATTCAAAGTTCATTAAAAATTATATACATAATTATATTATGATTCCTTTAATCATCTATTAACACTACCACTCATAAATGAGATCAATCATTCATTGTGCCAAAATCTTGTCTACAACAAATCAAGATATCCACTTTACAAGGAGAGTTTCTAACACCAACATTTGTAAATGAGTTCAAGTATTTATTGTGCCAATCTCTTGTTTACAACAAATCAAGAACTCCACTTTACAAGGAGGGTTTCTAAACTGATTAGAAACAAACTACAATACGTATAATGACCACTTGAAAATATATCATTTAAATACAAGAGAGAAATTAATCTAACTTTATTTCATTACGAAGAGCTTCACTCTTTGACCCAAGTAAAATGAAACTTAGTTACTCATAGACAAGAAGAAAGGAAGAGAGAAGAAGAAGAAGAAGAACATAACTTCAATTTAGAACAAAAGAAAACTACAATAAGATAATCAAACAACAAAATAACATGAATTTGGTATCTAACACCAAGCCCCCCAAATGATCAGCCAAGGCTCCCTTTTATAGAGGATTAAGGATACAAAATGATAAGGGGGCTGAGTCATGAGTGAGTGGATGAGTGGAAAATGAGTGAAAAATGCCAAATGACTTTTGATGAGTGAAAAATTATAGAGATTATTTGTCTCTAAAATCATTTAGTTCTGAAGTCATTGCATTCGTCATTTTTTCACCAAGTAGTCTTCATGCAAGTTGTAGGCTTGGATCTTAGCTTTCAAATGCCGTTAGTTTGGGTCAAAAATCAGTTCTAAAACTCAAAATATGGTCTGATTACTGCATACTACTTAGGCCCAGTGATAACTCCTCTATTCTGACTTCCAAGCCCAATACGACCCATTAGACCTCAGATTCTAGAAAAGTGTTCAACATGAAAGTTGTAGATTTGGGTCTTAACTATCAAGCAGCAAAATTTCAGCCTATTTGACATCCTATATCCCGATCTATGTCATAAACAGTACATATAGGACAAGCTGTTAGGATCAGCACCCTAGTTCTTACTTCAACTCCAATTTGAGTTATCCAATCGTGTGATTAAGCCTCTGAAGTATATGAAAGTTATAGAGTTCTCTCTTATCTTTCATATGCCACAAAAATCACCTCCAAAGACCACTTATAGCTCAAGATATGTCTCAAATACAAAAAATAGTGTAAGACGTAAATCATGCTAAAAAATTCAATTAAGTCCAATTTGAGTCCAAACTTACAAAACATAACCAAACTCAATCAATTAAGTATATGGAGAGTGTAAATGACTAAAAATGAGAGTTTATTAATGTATCAAATATATGATTATCACTATGCATATGCACAATGCGTATGCTGACCTTCTTTGTGCACAATGTACTTATTTCCTACTCCATAGAGCTAGACTCAAAATTCAGAGATGAACGTCCCAGAAGATCTGTCCCTCCTCAAAAGACAGTTTATGCCGGGCCAGGAAAAGCAATAGTGTTTGTCGGGTTTTCGTCGTGCGTTGTAATGGATCACCATGGCCAGGGGTATACAATGTGACAAACAGGTCACTAAGTGGATCACCACACACGAACGCCCCTTAAGATCTATCATGGATCGCACTATCCTATAAGTTCTCGTTCACTCTTTAGGTATAAAATGCCACAACAGTCACAAACTGTATAATGCTCATCACGTTGGACTTTCTCAATGCATACCTCAATGCACGTGGATCCAATGCACACGTATCTATACATATATAGATTCATAATAATAACATAACTTGTCCAAAATCACATGCCCCATCATTTATCATTAATCCTTGGTCCCATTCTCGGACCCATGACAATATAGTGTCTGATTTTCAATTGTGAAAACATAGCTTTAAGGTTTATTATGAAATTATGCTTTAACGTCAATGTTTCTCTTATTAGGCCCCTCTAGGGGAATTCTATTGAGTTTTTCACCTAAGCTTTGTTACTTTAATTAAATAAGTCCTCCTCTTTCTTCTCAATAAAACTTATTTAATTAAATGTCTTATGATTCTCACTTATACTCATTTCCCTTTAAAGGTCAAGATCTACTCGTAGTTTTATGGTAAAATTTTATTTTCTTTCTCTTTCCATCTTATTAATCCCTAATTGAATGTCTAATCACTTAAGTATTCAAAGTTCCATTTTAATACAAAATTTCCTCTTAGTTACCCTAAATGGCCGTGAGCCCTAAGTTCATAGAATTCAACATTCATCTTCTTAATCCATCATTTTAATTCCTCAGTCAATCCATTTTCCCACTTAAACTTCTAAGTTCCAATTCATCCCAATTTTAATCACAATTTTTCCTAATTTGCCTCCTCTTGGCCGAGACACTCCACCATGGTCTCTAGACCAAAGATTCCCATCAACTTATCAATTAGTTGCTTAGTTCCATTTTAATACAAAATTTGATTCTTGATTCATCATTTGAGGCCAAAGCCCGTGAGCTCCCCTTCAACATAGGCAAGGATTCCTTATCTTTCACACTTGATTTCAAGCACACAAAATATCACAATTTATCGATGCAACAAAATAAATCAACATTAAGTAACAACATCATACAACCACATAATTATAAATCATAAAAAATCAAGCAATCAAGAGGAGAAATCCACACATGGATCCTCCAATTTCAACACACAAATTCATCCTTCACCACCATGGGTGGCTGATGAGGATGTTCTCCCTCTTACCTATAGAAGACAACACAAGAAAGCAAGCCTCTTGATCCTTTTATTACAATTTTTGTCCTCCACCTTCACGAGAACCCCAAGATGAGCAAACTTTTACAATTCTCACTCAAACCATGAAAAGAGGAGTCCTTGGTCACAAAGAGGACCAAGAATCATGAAATCAAGAAGAGAAAATGAAGATTCATGAACATTACCTCAAGAGCTCCAAATCTAGGGCTTGAGAGAAAATGGTGAAAATGGAGGAATCAAGTGATGCTCACTAAAGAGAAAAGGATCATGGCGATGAGAGGATTCAAGAAATGAGGTTGATTGAGTAAGAAAACTTAGGTGGCCTAAAATAGTGGGTTTGGCCGTGGTAATGGGGAGAGAATGGAGAAGAGTGAAAGTGAGTTTTCTTGAAGATGATCACCAAAAATAAAAGTATTAGGATGATGAGGGGAAGCAAGAAATGGAAGTAGTTTTAGAAAGCTAATGGAGATGATCTCCAATGGTGTTGGTGCCGTGGAGAGGAGAAGAGAAAAGGGAGAGAAAAGCTTGAGAGAGGAAAGAGAGAAGAGAATTAGTAGAGAGAGAAAGTGATAGTAACTTAATGAATGAGAGTGATATGTGCAAGTGAGATGAAATAAAGATTTGTGGTCACAAATCGCCCCCCAAAACCATGTGGTCCCAATGGAGAGAGAGAAAGGAGAAAGCTTCTCCAAGAAGCCAATAGGAAGGTGCAAGGAAGCTTCCTCCAAAGCTTCTTCAAGAAGCCAAAAATTCACTTTTTGAAAAGTCAAAGATGATGTCACTTGTATGATGTCACATAAAGTGAACACTCTAGAAAAGATGACTAGCACTCTACTAGAGTTTTTATCCAGTGGACAAAAGTTAAAATTAATGAAAATAATATTTATTGTCCATCAGATAATTTCACGGTACAGCAATTTTATTTATCAGAAAAAATCTTGAAAAACATAAATCTTGTAAATTGTGCCTAGCCTCGGGCGTCGACGTTTCCACAGTCCAAGGTTTACCAGCCTCGAGAAAAATATTTCATTTTTCCGGCTCCGCTTAGCGCGCACGCAAAAACGAGGAATATACTAAAATATTCGATGTTTCCGGAAAAATCCAGAAAAATTATCAAAAATCACAAATAATATAAAATGACTATTTATCTTGAAACAAATAATTTTTGGGGTGTTTCACTGGCTCTACTCAGTGCGCATGCAAAATAAAGAATATACTAAAATATTCGACGTTTCTAGAAAAATTTAGAAAAATTCTCAAAAATCACAAATATTATAAAATGACTATTTATGATAAAACAAAAATTTTTCAGGGTGTTACAACTCGCCCCTTCTAATAAGAAATTTCGTCCTCGAAATTTTCATACCTTAGAATCTAGCTCCCACATTGTGCCTCCAATTACATCATTCCAAATTGCTTTCACTAACGCAATTTCTTTTCCCCTTGAATTATTTGCATCCTTCCCTGAGTCATCTTAACTTTATCTGTTGCTTATTGTACAAGCTGGGGTCCAATCGCAATCCTTTCACTGTCTTGGTGCCAACATAAAGGTATCTTACATTGCCATCCATGTAACGCCTCATATTTAACTTCTTCTAATCAACCAGACATTTCTGACTTTAATGATTTCTGTAGACATTAAATGTTGCCCCTTGTAGAAAATGCCTCCAGATCTTCAACACAACACACAACGGCTAACTCCAAGTTTGTGTGGGGTAGTTCTCCTGATGCGTGAAATCCGCAAGTGTACGGTTTTGTCGTCAAGTAATAAAAAGATCGAATCCATAGGGACTGTGTCTATGAATACCAATTTATTAATTAATTCAATTAAATTAAACAAAGAGGGAATATGATTGCTGATTAAGAAGAACGAAATAACAAAATAATTAAATAAAAAAATCAAGAAAATAGAATTAAGAACAAAGATAGCAAGTTATCAAGAAAGGGGTTTTCAGATTCAAGAAAGCTTCCAACATTGGGATACCACAATGATACAAGATAAATCCTAATTGACAACCCTTTTATTAAATCTGAAATTCAATTGAAGGTGAATTACCCTAAATTAGTTAATGTTCTTTCTCAAGATACAAGATCCGTGCCCAATTAAACCAATTCCTACTCTCGTGGTAATTGAATTTAAATTGAACCCATTACGCTTTGTGGTAATTCATTGAATCCTCGAAATGCTAAAACTACTCTCGTGATTTAGACCTTAAGTTCAATTCTTATGGTTCCAACACCTAGGTTCACCTCTCAGTACGTCCCTAAATGCCTATGAGATGCAAAAAAGTGGCCAGCAAATTCACATGAATAAGAGTAATAAGAATTGAATCAATGAACAATCAAGATTAATAAAAGGGGAAACAACGTCAATTAATCATTATCAATGTATCAAAGGGCATTGCCCAATCCTAGAAACAAAAGAAACTACTCAGACATAGAGAAGAGGAGATAAGAAATCAAACTTAAAAACATCCCAAACCCGTAACAATGGAGAAAGATGAAGATCAAAAGCCAAGCCTCCAATTTTTGCCTCCTCCCAAAACCTAATTGGAACTCAATTGGAACCCCCCTCATTCTATTCAGAACCCCTCTTTATAATCTTAGGGTTTTAATTAACAAAAAGGCCCCAAAAGAAATAAGAGATAAAATTAAAAAAACTCCTGCGCACTGCGATCCACGGCCGTGGATCTTTCCACGGCTAGGCCGTGGATCTCCCTGCTATAGGCCAAGTTTATCTGCTGTTGATATCCACGGCCGTGGATAGTTCCATGGCCAGGCCGTGGATCTCCTTGGAATTTCTCTTTTGCTTCTTTAAGTTGCCCCTCGATCCATGGCCGTGGTTTGATCCACGGGCAAGCCGTGGATCCCTCTGGAATGACCTTTTTGCACCTTTATTGCTATCCATTAAGCTCCAACTTCAATCATGCAAGCTTTCCATTCAATCCAAGGCCAATTCAACATCAATCCTGCACAAGAACACCAAAAACACCGCAGTTATCCGAACTAAGAGAAAAATAAACCAAAAGGGAAAACAAAATGCCTAAAATACTCAAGAATGCATGCAAAACAAGAACAAAACATGATGTTGTTTCACACACATCAAATCCCCCCAAGCTTAAGACTTTGCTTGTCCTCAAGCAAAAATTAATGACAAACCAAGTTGTGGGATCAAAAGACAATAAAGAATAAGGAACCCGAGAAAACAATATCCAAGCAATAGGCTAAGGCAATCAAAGAATCTGAGAGGTAATCAAAATCAAGTCCAATTAGAGGCTAAGTTCTCAGAAATCATGCATCCTCACTGATTGAATTAAGTTCACTCCATTAACCACACTCAAAGTGTTTAAGGGTGAAGACAATGCGCTCAAAATCCTTCAAAGAAAATGTACTTCCATATGCTTGATAAGAAACCAAATTTTCACTAATAATCAGCATGCATGCAAGAATCAAAAGGTCTTTCAAGGGTTGTAATGGGGCCATGGGAATGATGTTAGGTAGGGTAGAGAAAGGAAGGTATACACAAAGGGATCATCAAGATTTTCAATAAACACAAGAAATCCAATAGAACATAAATGGAGCAAAGACAATCTTTCAATCTAAAACATAACTCCACATTTCAAAGAATTTTCTTCCTTACTTTTCCTTCTCCTCTTTCTCCTCTTTTTCAAGCTTTCATCTCATGATGTTTCTTTTATTTTTTATTTTTTTTTCAATGAAGAGAATGGTCATTCACATATGATTCCCAACACACTTTTCACAACTTTCAAACCCACTTTGCTCCATTTAATATTCTAAATGATTACCAATAATATATCATCATAGGCATCAAGAAAATTACATATGCAATAAGCTCAAGTTGGACAACTAGTGGATGAAAGTGTAACAAATTCAGATGGCCAGAAAAATACCTAAGATGCCTTAATCATATTCAAGCATGCAACCAAAAATTTCACCTCAAAAAGGTCTCAAATCAAGTTCTAGAGCACAAGATCAATGAGGAATATCACTCAACACAAAGAATAGGAACAAAAATCATATAATGCATAAGTCCCATATAAGCTCAAAACTCACATTTAGAGATTTAAAAATTCAATGAGAAGCACAAATTCAGAGAACATTATGCTAATTATCAACTATCAAAAGATCACCTCTACTATCAATAAAAAACAATGCCTGTAGCCAATCACAAGAATCAATAAATTGGGTTCCAAAACAATATCATCTCAAAATCCTGAAAAGAGTGGGGCACAAGTTTAACCAAAAACCCAAGAGATATGATGGTGTGAAAATGCAACATGAAAATGCAATGCAATATAAGACATGAGAATGCATGAAACTAATGATCTAAAATGAAAATAAGAAAATGAAAATGAAAATACCCCCCCAAGCTTAGAACTTACATTGTCCCCAATGTAAAAATCTTAAACTAGAGAAGGGAGAAAAGAAATGAACTCACTGCGGTGGTGGAAAAACTTCTGGTGTTCAATCCATGGCCATGGAATTTTCCATAGGTTTGGTATGGAACCTTCTGACTTCACTCTTCTTCTAATTTGAGCTTCCAAAAGGGTCAAACCTAAACAAAATCCAAAAGACAAACATCAAAACAACAATCTAACACACAAAATCAAAAAAATAAAAATAAAAATAAAAAAGAAAATAAAAAAAAAAAGAAGCTTGGGTTGCCTCCCAAGAAGCGCTTGTTTAAAGTCATTAGCTTGACTTTGGTCAGGTTTCTGTGCTCAGGTGATATCTACGGAGTAGTGCTCAGTCTCCACTCCTTCAAAGTGTTTCACTCTCTGGCCATTTATCATGAAAGGTTTATGGCCTTCTTTCTTCACCTCAAGCACACAGTAGGATAAAACTCGAACAATCTCATATGGTCCTGACCATTTTGACCATAACTTATTAGGACAGAAACGTAGAAGCGAGTTATTAACAAGAACTTTATCCTCGATTTTAAATTCACGCTTCTCGTCACACTTGTCACTATGCTTCTTTGGTCCTTCCTTGCAGGGCATAGCATCAGTCACTGATTCCTGTATATCTGAAAACACAACATTATCCACAACTTTAGTAGCATCAATGCGATTACATGAATTTAAGGAATTAGAATTTTTTTCAGAATTAAAAACATCAAAAACTACTTCCTCATCATTCAATCACAAAGTCAATTTTCCTACATGAACATCAATGATCGCCCGTCTAGTGGCAAGGAATGGGCGCCCAAGTATGATCGGCATTGTAGCATCAGCTTCCATATCAAGCACAACAAAATCCACAGGCATATAAAATTTACCAACCTTAATGGGAACATCCTCCAAGATGCCTACGGGGTACTTGACTGACCGATCCGCCAATTGAAGAGAGATAGTTGTGGGTTTCAGCTCACCCACTTCCAACTTTTTACACACAAAAAGGGGCATAAGACTAACACTAGCCCCCAAATCACACAGAGCTTCATCAAAACTGGTATTCCCAATCAAGCAAGGAATAGAGAAGCTGCCAGGATCTTTGAGTTTAGGAGGCAACTTATTTTGAATTAAAGCGCTACACTCCTCAGTTAACGCTACGGTCTCATACTCCTCTAGCTTTCTCTTATTAGACAAAATGTCCTTAAGAAATTTAGCATAGGTAGGCATTTGTTGCAACGCCTCAGTGAAGGGTACATTAATGTATAACTTCTTAAGGACCTCAAGAAACTTCCCAAACTGCTTATCTAGCTTGGCCTTGGCCAATCTTTGAGGGAAGGGAACCGGGGGTTGGTAAGGTTCAGGGGGTACATACTTAGACACTTTCTCATTTGTTTCCTCCTCACCTAAGGGCTGTGTCTTAGTCTCTTTTTCCTCAGTCGCCTCATCTTTGTCACTCTTCCCCCTACCTTTGGGATTCTTTAACTTCTCTTCACTCCTCAAACTCACAGCCTTACAATGTTCATTCCCTGGGTTTATTTCTAATTGACCAAGAAATTTACCTTGTTGCCTATGTGAAGTGCTCGCTTGGTGGGCAATCTGGGTTTCCAACATCTTATTATGAATGGCCAAATTGTCAACCTTAGCTGACAACTCTCTAATGGCCTCAGTAACAACTTGACCATGGTGCCTAAACTCTTCATTTTGCTTGGTTTGACTCTCTACAAAATTTTCAAGGAGAGTTTCGAGTTTAGACTTTTGTACCTGGGGGAAACCAATAGAGGGTTGAGCACTACCTTGTCCAGCTTGATTTTGATTGTTCCGATAGGAGAAGTTGGGATGAGACCTCCAACCGGGATTGTAAGTCTGTGAATATGGATCATTGCGCACCTTTGGTGGAATGTCATAGAAATTGTGGCAGGATTCCACTTGCTCCACCGGTGCACCATGTGAGGATCCTATTCCAACTTGGCATTCAGCACCAATATGTCCCTGTGCTCCACAAATCTCACAAAAATTGTTAGAGGCACCTATGACATTTACATGAGCTTTCTCAAGCATGTCAAAATGTTTATTCAAAGAATCAAACTTTGACATAATTAAATCAACACCATCTACCTTAAACTTACCTCCTGAGAGCTTTCTCGGGTTGTTACCTATTTCACTGGCCCATTGGTGATGATTCGAAGCAACACTCTCAATAATCTCATAAGCCTCTGTCAGCCTTCTGTTCATCAAAGCTCCACCAGCTACGGAGTCAAGAGACACCTTCGAAGAATATTCCAAACCATTGTAAAAGGTGTGGACAATCAACCACTTCTCTAGTCCATGATGCGGGCAAGCTTCCAACAGCCCCTTATATCTATCCCAAGCTTCTGATAATGATTCTCCATCTCTTTGAACAAAGCTTGTTATTTGAGTTCTAAGATGTGCAGTCTTGGAAGGAGGAAAGAACTTATTCAAGAATGCTTACTCCAATTGATTCCATGTGGTTAATGTATCGGTGGGTACCGATTTCAACTAAGCTCTAGCCTTGTCCCTTAATGATAATGGAAACAATCGGAGGCGAATGGCATCAATTGAGGCACCTTCAATTTTGAGAGTCTCACATAATTCTAAGAACATCTCCACATGATCATTTGGGTCCTCCGAGGGTAAACCTCCAAATTGGTTTTGCCTTATCATGGAAAGTAAGGCAGGAGGTATAGTGAAATGCCTAGCTTCAATGTCTGGTTGAGCAATTCCAGATCGCAAACCCCGAGCATTAGGGGCTGCATACTCTTTTAACGGTTTGTTATCCTCAGCTGCTGCCATGACAAGTGGTGGTTCAGATATTTCTCTTACTCTTTGCTTTCGTTGTCTTCTCCTTCTACGTAAAGTTCTTTCAATTTCAGGATCAGCTTCAATAAGAGTCCCAAAATGTCTAGTACTTTGCATAAACCAGAGAAATTACCTGCAGAGAGTCAAAGAGAAAACAAGAACGTAATAATATGATAAAAATAAAAAGGTTTAAAATAATTAAATTAAAAATTAAACTGATATTCAAGAAAAACACAATCCCCGGCAACGGCGCCAAAAACTTGATGCGTGAAATTCGCAAGTGTACAGTTTCATCGTCAAGTAATAAAAAGATTGAATCCACAGGGACTGTGTCTATGAATACCAATTTATTAATTAATTCAATTAAATTAAACAAAGAGGGAATATGATTGTTGATTAAGAAGAACGTAATAACAAAACAATTAAATAAAAAAAATCAAGAAAACATAATTAAGAACAAAGATAGCAAGTTATCAAGAAAGGGGTTTTCAGATTCAAGAAAGCTTCCAACATTGGGATACCACAATGATACAAGATAAATCCTAATTGACAACCCTTTTATTAAATCTGAAATTCAATTGAAGGTGAATTACCCTAAATTAGTTAATGTTCTTTCTCAAGATACAAGATCCGTGCCCAATTAAACCAATTCCTACTCTCGTGGTAATTGAATTTAAATTGAACCCATTACGCTTTGTGGTAATTCATTGAATCCTCGAAAGGGTAAAACTACTCTCGTGATTTAGACCTTAAGTTCAATTCTTATGGTTCCAACACCTAGGTTCACCTCTCAGTACGTCCCTAAATGCCTATGAGATGCAAATAAGTGGCCAGCAAATTCACATGAATAAGAGCAATAAGAATTGAATCAATGAACAATCAAGATTAATAAAAGGGGAAACAACGTCAATTAATCATTATCAATGTATCAAAGGGCATTGCCCAATCCTAGAAACAAAGGAAACTACTCAGACATAGAGAAGAGGAGACAAGAAATCAAACTTAAAAACATCCCAAACCCGTAACAATGGAGAAAGATGAAGATCAAAAGCTAAGCCTCCAATTTTTGTCTCCTCCCAAAACCTAATTGGAACTCAATTGGAACCCCCCTCATTCTATTCAGAACCCCTCTTTATAATCTTAGGGTTTTAATTGACAAAAAGGCCCCAAAAGAAATAAGAGATAAAATAAAAAAAACTGCTGCGCACTACGATCCACGGCCGTGGATCATTCCACGGCCAGGCCGTGGATCTCCCTGCTATAGGCCAAGTTTGTCTGCTGTTGACATCCATGGCCGTGGATAGTTCCACGGCCAGGCCGTGGATCTCCCTGGAATTTCTCTTTTGCTTCTTTAAGTTGCCCTTCGATCCATGGCCATGGTTTGATCCACGGGCAGGCCGTGGATCCCTCTGGAATGGCCTTTTTGCACCTTTATTGCTATCCATTAAGCTCCAACTTCAATCATGCAAGCTTTCCATTCAATCCAAGGCCAATTCAACATCAATCCTGCACAAGAACACCAAAAACACCGCAGTTATCTGAACTAAGAGAAAAACAAACCAAAAGGGAAAACAAAATGCCTAAAATACTCAAGAATGCATGCAAAACAAGAACAAAACATGATGTTGTTTCACACACATCATCTCCTCCTGTACTCTCAGCTGTCTTGAAGCATACGCTACTACTCATTCTATCCACACAAGCTCACATTCCAAATTCCAATGTGAAGCATCAATAGGTACCTCAAAAGGTTCGTTGAGATTAGGCAGAATCATCACTGGTGAAGTAGTTGAATGTTTCTTCAACCCTTAAAAATTTCCCCTGTATGCATCGGTCCATACAAAATTTGACTCTCTCGTATGAGTTAGATGAGAAGTCTTGCCACATTGGAAAATTTTGTGACGAGTCTCCTGTATTCACCAACTAATCCCATATAGCTATGAATCTCCATTACGGTCGTCGGTCTTTCTCATTGAAGAACTGTTTTGACTTTCGACGGATCCATAGCAACTCCTTCCTTTGAGATCATGTGACCCAAAAGTTGAATTGTCTCTAACCAAAATTCACACTTGGACAACTTCACACATATCTCCTTCTTCTTCTTCAGGATTTGAATAGTCATAACGAAAGGTTCGGTACGTTCCTTCGAACGTTAAGAATAGATCAGGATGTCGCCAACAAAGACAATGACAAATCTGTTTTCAATAGGGAAGAAGATCCTATTCACGAAATCGATGAATGCTACCGAAGTGTTCATTGCATGGAACGACACCACTAAATGCTTGTAGGACCCCTAATGCATCTGAAAAGCTGTCTTGAAAACATTCTTCTACCTTCAAACGAACTTGATGATAGTCCAGAACACAAGTTGATCTTGGAGAAAATAGCGGCTTCCTTTGGTTGATCTACTAAACCATCTATCCTTGATCTTAACAGGAAATGTCTCATAGGGCAAGTTCTTACCTAATTGTACTGTATTCGGTGCTATGTTATGGTTTGAATTCAGGAACACATTTCCTCAATTGAAGTACACTAGAAACATTATAAAGGTTAGAAGGAAAAGATAGTGAAGTCACTTGGTATACTACCGGGTCCATCCGACGAAGAATTTGACATGGTTTAATAAAGTTTAGGACTGAGCTTCAAGGATCCAAATCCAGAAATCTCTATCTCAAGAAACACTAAAGTTTGATTGGAACAATTTAATAGGATATGGTTGGAAAATAACTAATCCCTTTTCAAGATCACATCAAATTTAAGAAGAAGGTAAACAAATCTAATAAACAGAAAAGATTCAGTATTTAACAGTTCACAGGATAATTTAAACGACTTGGCTATCAACAATAAGTTCTTAGTAGCCGAAGTAGAAACAACTTAGTCAAAAGACAACGAAGACACAAATGACCCTAATGGACTCATACAGTCATGTGTCATAAAGGAATGGGTTACCCCCAGTATTATACAATAAAATCACAGGGTCATCTATTGTAGTACAATTTCCTTCTTTTAGGTCTTCAGTCTGGGATGCTTTTACTCCACTTGAGGAATTAACTCTCCCTTCTTCATGAGATTTTGAAGTGCATACATCTCTAACGGAAGGCTTTGTCCTATGCAAGGTGCAATTTCTAGCCACATGTCCTAACTTTTCGTACTCGAAACAAATTATTCCTTCGATCGTATAGTCCGTTGTTAAGTGGCCCTTTTCGCACTTGAAGCAGATTACCCGATTGATCTTACACTCTCTCGTTGAGTGGTTCTTTCCACACTTCTTACATTTTTGTAAAGATACCATGGTCGGATTGGATTTATTACCACTCGCACTTCCTTCATGCATTTGTTGCTGCTGTTGCTCCCTCAGTCGTCGTGAATACAGTTTTTGCTTAAACTGATTAACCTTTTTATTATTCCTCCTTTGGAACTCAGGCAATACAGAGTTACCCCAAAACTGACTTTCTTCCAACAAATTTTGAACCTCGACTTCTAATTCCTGCTACTGTGCGGCCCTCTAATCCTGGTTTGTTGTTACATCAGCCATTCTTTGCATTATTTCTGCTGCCGCAGTCGTATCATCATCGTCACTCCCCGTATTCACACACTCACGTCTACCCTGAGCCATTGCCTCTCTTCAAGGACAAACAAATCAAAACATAAGGAAAATCAAAAGCAATCAATTCAAACAATATTATCTTCTTTCGGAAACCAAACACAAAGAGTCACACAACACAACAAGACAAACCTAACCACTAAACCCAAAAGACTTTAACTTGAGCTCCTTCATTCTGCCTTCTATGACACGATCTCCTGTAAGCCTTTAACTCCCAAGCAGCTCCTCGAACCATACTTACGCCAGCTATTCTTTTCCCAAGAAAATCGGTTCTCCAAAATCCCTTGGATGCCTTAGTCCACAAACCTTGCAAGTCCTATTTAACTACCCTTTTTATACCCCTTAGTTCAAAAAATTCTAGAGGTAACACAATAAGGGTGTAAACGCAAACAAGTCCTAAACAAGTTCAGTCATGCCAACTGAGCTTCTTACTAAAAGAACTCATATTCCCCTAATACACCTAGGTGAAGTCACAGTTTTTCATCCACACAGAACATTACACATTGAGTAGGCCAATACTCAATATCATATAACTATGCAACAGTAGCTACCAACATTCAACCTATGGCAAGCCGTGCCATCCTTTCCCAAACATCTCAATTAAGAGACAAGGAAGTGCACAACATACAAAAAAACTTCTAATATGTCTAAGCATAGTCAGTCCATACCCCAGCTCAATAGGATGAACTGCTTTGATACCACCTAATGTAACACCTCTCGATTTAATAACCACGGCACAATCGTCATTATACCACGGTCATTAAATTTTTGGCATGCTACAACTCAAATAACAAGTTTTCAAAAATTTAATCATTATGCAAATAAAGAAAATATGAGCCATGAATGTAATATGTTTATTACATAGCTCCCAAAATTCAATCACTGAATGAAAAACATTAAATATATATATATATATATATATATAATGAACACAAGGTACTATTAACATAAAAACGTAGCACTTACATACCCAAATAACAAAAGACATGTATCAAAGCACTAAAGGGTAAGTAGTAACCCCGGGATAGGTACTACCTGTGGACAGAGCCACTACCCCGATACACAATAAAATGTTCGGTGTCCCAGTCGACACGTCAGGCATCAATGCCCCCATGAAGCTGCACCCGCATGTAACCAAGGAAATCTGGTCTCAACGCCATCACAGGAATTAGAAAGTCAACTCAACCAAAGCCAGCCATTTCAACCGTGTCCCCTTTACAACCTTTATCAAACACAAAGTAAAATGGGACAATACAACAAAGAGGTGAGATATCCTACATCATTACCAACCTGGCAGCGAAGGAAAAATAATACGAATGACGAAGTCATTCCATATATATAGATATTGTAGATATATTCAAGTTATCAATTTTCATAGATATCATCAGAAGCATATCCCACAATAATATAAATATTAACAACACTATAACAGCATATATCCACCATAGATATATAAATCATAATTATGCCACCACGATATGTATATTGACCATGCCATGACAATATGTATAATGACTATGCATATGCACAATGCGTATGCTGACCATCTTTGTGCACAATGTACTCATTTCCTACTCCATGGAGCTAGACTCAAAATTTAGAGACGAATGTCCAAGAAGATCTGTCCCCCCTCAAAAGATAGTCTACACCGGGCCACGAAAAGTAATAGTGTTTGTCAGGTCCTCGTCGTGCTTTGCAATAGATCACCATGGCCAGGGGTATACAATGTGACAAATAGGTCACTAAGTGGATCACCACACACAGACGCCCCCTGAGATCCATCCTAGATCGCACTATCCAATAAGTTCTCATTCACTCTTTAGGCATAAAATGCACAATAGTCACAAATTGTATAATGCTCATCATGTTGGACTTTCTAAATGCATGCCTCAATGCACGTGGATCCAATGCATACGTATCTATACATATATGAATTCACCATAATAACATAACTTATCCAAAATCACATGCCATATCAAGTCCCATCATTTATCATTAATCCTTGGTCCCATTCACGGGCCCATAACAATATATTGTCCGATTTTCAATTGTGAAAACATAACTTTAAGGTTTATTATGAAATTATGCTTTAGCGTCAATGTTTCTCTTATTAGGCCCCTCTAGGGGAATTCTCTTGTGTTTTTCACCTAAGCTTTGTTACTCTAATTAAATAAGTCCTCCTCTTTATTCTCAATAAAACTTATTTAATTAAATGTCTTATGATTCTCACTTATACTCATTTCGCTTTAAAGGTCAAGATCTACTCATAATTTTATGGTAAAATTTTATTTCCTTTCTCTTTCCATCATATGAATCCCTAATTGAATGTCTAATCACTTAAGTAATCAAAGTTCCATTTTAATACAAAATTTCCTCTTAGTTACCCTAAATGCCCGTGATCCCTAAGTTCATGGAATTCAACATTCATTTTCTTAATCCATCATTTTAATTTCTCAATCAATCCATTTTCCCACTTAAACTTCTAAGTTCCAATTCATTCCAATTTTAATCACAAGTTTTCCTAATTTGCCTCCTCTTGGCCGAGACACTCCACCATGGTCTCTAGACCCAAGATTCCCATCAACTCATCAATTAGTTGCTTAGTTCCATTTTAATACAAAATTTGGTTCTTGATTCATCATCTAAGGCTACAAGGTCGTGAGCTCCCCTTCAACATAGGCAAGGATTCCTTATCTTTCACACTTGATTTAAAGCACACAAAATATCACAATTTATCCATGCAACATAATAAATCAACATCAAGTAACAACATCATACAAGCACATAATTACAAATCATCAAAAATCAAGCAATCAAGAGGAGAAATCCACACATGGATCCTCCAATTTCAACACACAAATTCATCCCTCACCACCATGGGTGGCTGATGAGGATGTTCTCCCTCTTACCTTTAGAAGACAACACAAGAAAGCAAGCCTCTTGATCCTTTTGTTGCAATTTTCGTCCTCCACCTTCAAGAGAACCCCAAGGTGAGCAAACTTTTACAATCCTCACTCAAACCATGAAAAGAAAAGTCCTTGGTCACAAAGAGGACCAAGAATCATGAAATCAAGAAGAGAAAATGAAGATTCATGAACATTATCTCAAGAGCTCCAAATCTAGGGCTTGAGAGAAAATGGTGAAATGAGGTTGATTGAGTAAGAAAACTTAGGTGGCCTAAAATGGTGGGTTTGGCCATGGTAATGGGGAGAGAATGGAGAAGAGAGTGAAAGTGTGTTTTCTTGAAGATGATCACCAAAGAGAAATGTATTAGGATGATGAGGGGAAACAACAAATGGAAGTAGTTTTAGTAAGCTAATGGAGATGATCTCCAATGGTGTTGGTGTCGTGGAGAGGAGAAGAGAAAAGGGAGAGAAGAGCTTGAGAGAGAAAAGAGAGAAGAGAAATGGTAGAGAGAGAAAGTGATAGTAACTTAATGAATGAGAGTGATATGTGCAAGTGAGATGAAATAAAGATTTGTGATCACAAATCCCCCCCCCCAAAACCGTGTGGTCCCAATGGGGAGAGAGAAAGGAGAAAGCTTCTCCAAGAAGCCAATAGAAAGGTGCAAGGAAGCTTCCTCCAAAGCTTCTTCAAGAAGCCAAAAATTCACTTTTTGAAAAGTCAAAGATTATGTCACTTGTATGTTGTCACATAAAGTGAACACTCTAGAAAAGATGACTAGCACTCTACTAGAGTTTTTATCCAGTGGACAAAAGTTACAGTTAATTAAAACATTATTTATTGTCCATTGGATAATTTCACGGAACAATGATTTTATTTATTAGATAAAATTTCAAAAAATGTAAACCTCGTAAACCATGCCTGACCTCGGGTTTAGTAAGATCCCCCATCGATGTTTCCATAGTCTAAGGTTTACCAGCCTCGGGAAAAATATTTCATTTTCTCAGCTCCGCTCAGCACGCACGCAAAATAAAGAATATACTAAAATATTTGACGTTTCTAGAAAAATCTAAAAAAATTCTCAAAAATCACAAATATTATAAAATTACTATTTATCTTGAAACAAATAATTTTTGGGTGTTTCACTGGCTCTGCTCAGTGTGCACGTAAAATAAGGAATATACTAAAATATTCAACGTTTCTTAAAAAATCAGAAAAATTTTCAAAAATCACAAATATTAGAAAATGACTATTTATGATAAAACAAACAATTTTCAGGGTGTTATAGTAACCATCAAGAATAAGTATCCATTGCCTAGGATAGAGGATATAATGGATTAGTTGAGGGGAGCATCAGTATTCTCCAAGATTGACTTAAGGTCAGGATATCACCAGATAAGGGTTAGAGATGAAGATATTCTTAAAACTACTTTTAGGACTAGGTATGGGCATTATGAGTACCTTGTGATGTCCTTTGGGTTGACAAATGCACCAGCAGTATTCATGGGCTACATGAACAGGAATTTTAGACCCTACCTAGATCAGTTTGTAGTGGTGTTTATAGATGATATCCTAATCTATTCCCAAACAATAGAAGAACGTGAGCTGCATGTTAGAACCGTTTTAGAGATTCTTAGAGAAAAGAAATTATTTGCCAAGCTATCAAAGTATGAGTTGAAGTAGTGTTGCAGTGGGAGAGACCTATCACTGTGACAGAGATTAGGAGTTTCATAGGCCTAACTGGGTACTATAGGAAATTCATTAGTGGATTCTCTCAGTTAGTATTACCCTTGACTAGAATAACTAGGAAAGGTAATACTTTTGTTGGGACTCAAGAGTATGAGGAAAGTTTCTAAGAGCTTAAGATGAGGTTGACTACTACCCTAGTTTTGGTAATTTTGAACCCACAAGAGAACTTTGAGGTATTTTGTGGTGCTTTAAAGATGGGATTAGGGTGTGTTCTGATGCAACATAGGCGAGTAGTTGCTTATGCATCGAGGCAGTTGAGGCCTCACAAGGAGAACTATTCCACCTATGATCTGAAATTAGTAGTCATAGTGTTTGCCTTAAAAATTTGGAGACATTATCTATATGGAGTTTAGTTTGAGGTGTTCAATGATCATAAGAGTTTAAAATATTTGTTTAATCAGAAAGAGCCGAACATGAGACAAAGAAGATGGATAGAGTTTTTATAGGACTATGATTTTGAGCTTAAGTATCATCTAAGTAAGGCCAATGTAGTATCTTATGCACTGAGTAGGAAATCCCTACATGTGTCTCGAATGATGATTCAAGAGGGCTAGCTTCTTGAAAAGTTTAGAGATTTGAGTCTTAGCATAACTGTGACACCATAGAGCCTCTTTATGAGTAAGGTGAACATAGTTAGTGACCTAAGAGCTCAAATCTTAGAAGCTCAAAGCAAGGATGAAACCTTGAGTGAGATAAGAAAGTAAATCTTCTAGGGGAATTAGATAGAGTTTGATATGGCAGATGATGGAATGATTAAGTTTAGAGATAGGCTTTGCATTCCAAGAGATTCTGTAATCAAAGAAAGGATCCTAGAGGAAGCTCATAGTAGTCGATACACCATCCATCTAGGAGCCACTAAGATGTATCAAGATTTGAGGAAGTTATTTTGGTGGCCAAGAATGAAGAAGGAAATAACGGAGTTTGTGTCTAGGTGCTTGTGTGCCAGAAAGTTAAGATAGAGTACCAAAAACCTTTAGGACCTCTCCAATCCTTATCAATTCTTGAATAGAAATGGGAGAACATCACAATGGATTTTGTAATAGGTTTCCCTAGGATTCAGTTAGGATATGATATTATTTGGGTCATAGTGGATAAACTAACCAAGTCTGCCCATTTTCTGCTAATGAGAAAGAACTACTCCTTAGATAAATTAACTCCATTGTACTTACAGAAGATAGTTAGCCTGCATGGAATTCCCCTCAGCATAGTTTCAAATAGAGATCCTAGATTTACATCTAGATTTTGGGGGGCCTTGCAAAAGGCCTTTGGGACTAGGCTAAGTCTTAATATAGCATACCATCCACAAACACATGGATAGTTAGAGAGAATTATCCAGACCCTAGAGGATATGCTTAGGGCATGTGTTTTAGGTCAACAGGGTATTTGGGATAGACTCTTGCCTTTAGTGGAGTTTGCCTACAACAATAGTTATCATACTAGCATAGGAATTGTAACGTCCCGAGACTGCTTGCAGGATTGACGAGTGTCTCCACAAACTAACACGAGTGTTTTTAGCGTGCTATGTCCTCACTCACACATATCCTAAGAAACTTCTCAGGAGGTCACCCATCCCACAATTGCTCCAAGTTAAGCACGCTTAACCATAGAGTTCTTATATTCTAGGCTCCCGAAAAGAAGTTACAACTTGTTGATATGGCTACGCCAAATCAATTCCTTTAAGCCATCCTTAACTATACAGTCCCATACCTGCATAGTCTCTGAATCCCTCTCATTTTGGTGCGTATTCAGTTCATTCATGCGACCTTTGGCCTAGAAGTCTTCCAGAAGCCGCTCCTTATCCGTGCTTCATTGCACCGGCGAACACTTCCCACCCTCGTTGGCTCCAGGACACACATGCCCACCAACTTTCACTTGGTTCATCCCCGAACCACACCGTACTGGGAGAGGTCCCGTCTCTGATACCATCTGTAACATCCTGGGATTGCATGCAGGATTGACGAGTGTCTCCACAAACCAACACGGGTCTTTTCAGCGTGCTTTGTCCTCACTCACACGCATCTTAGGAAACTTCCTAGGAGGTCACCCATCCCACATTTGCTCCAAGTTAAGCACGCTTAACCATGGAGTTCTTATGTTCTGAGCTCCCGAAAAGAAGTTACAACTTGTTGATATGGCTACGCCAAATCAATTCCTTTAAGCCATCCTCAACTATGCAGTCCCATACCTACACAGTCTCTTAATCCCTCTCATTCTGGTGCGTATTCAGTTCATTCATGCGACCCTTCGCCTAGAAGCCTGCCAAAAGCCGCTCCTTGTCCGTGCTTCATTGCACCGGTGATCTCTACCCGCCCTTGTCGGCCCCGGAACACACATGCAGTTGTAACACCCCAAAATTTGGCTATTTTACAATAATGACTAAATTTCACTGTTTTGTGTTTTCTGTATGCTATAAAATTATTTTGACTGTTTCGAGACTATTTTTGAACGTTGTGTGAGACTTGCTCCGGGTTAGGAAAATAATAATTTTTGAGCTAGGGAAAATCTTATTTGATTTATTCGGAGATGGAGGATTTTACTAAACCCGAATCTGAGAGACACGAAATAAAATCTTTTAATTTTTAAAATTTATCTTTGAAATAAAAATTTTTCATGAAAAAATATCTGCTATTTTATTTATAGCAGTTTCTGTTACCGAGTAATGGACTTGGTATATTTTTATCTGTTAGAAAATAGATTAATAATAATTTTTGTAATTTATTTTAAAATGAACCAATAGGAATGAGTCAATATAAGTGGTTAGACTTTCTCTAGACCAATAGGAAATGGTCAATAAAAATGGTTAGACTAGTTGTTAAGTAACTAGGATAACTAACTAAGTTACTTTAGATAGTTTAATTTGTAACTAAATAACCTAACCTAATTAATTTACTATCTAATTAGGATGTAACTAAAACCTAATTGAAGTCAAACTTAGTTACTAAGCCCCTAGACTCCCACGACCATGAAGGCCATTTCCACCATGTTCTACTATGTTCTAGGTTCATCTACATGACCACTTGATGACCATTTTATGACCTAAGCCATGTGTGCACCATGTGAGACCATGTGAGTGAATTCTTATCACATTAAGCTACTCCCCATGCACTACACGGCTGCACACTTTCATTTAGCCATCCATTTGCATTTTTAATACACTTTGAAATATCAAGCTCTCATCTTTTCTCTCAAATACTCAAGAACAACCAAGAACACTTAGCTTCTTTCCTTCTCTTTTTCCTTGAGAACCCCACGGCCTTAACCCCAAACTCTACCTCTCCACTTCTAAAATTTCATCTCTTCCCACTTTCTAAAACTAAACCTCCTTCTAAACACTTTTCTTTTAGTAAGTTTTGTCAAAATCCTACTCCAAGTACACCAAAAATCAAGCTTTAGCTTACTACTCTAAAGGTAAACTTTTCATTCTTTGATTCTAAGATAGGTTTTTAATTTTCTAGACCATGATTGATCCATGGTTCTTTGTTCTTAAGCTTTGTTTATGACTTTAAAATTTGTTTAAGAATTTTTAGGGCTTTTGTTTGAAGCACACGAAATCAAGAGAGAGGAGGAGCTTGAAGATCTTGTCTCCCTTAAGGTAAGAGGGCGATTAACCTCATCAACTATGTGTTGGTGGTGAGGAAATGGGTTGTTTGTGGTGAAAAATTCATAAGGATTTATTCACTTAATTTTCTATGCTTTCTTACTTGTGTTTGTTATGCTTTTGGTTTTGAAAATATGATTGCATGTGTGATTATATGCTTATAGCTTTGATAATATGTTTGTATGTGTGATTTTGAAAGCATGCAAGTATTTGTATGTAGCATAATATGTGAATCATATAAAGGATTTGTTGCATGAAGTTCCCAAAGGGCCTATGAGGCACACGGCCTCCACCATTCAAAAGGAACCTAGCGTTCTAAATTATTTTCCTAACCAAGAAGCAATTGATTTTATGATAAGAAACATAAATTAAGAGTTTTTGCAAGGATTAAATGTAAAAAAGAATTAAATGATGGATTATGAAACCCTAAGTGTATTTCGGCCAACATGTCAATTTTTATAACCTAGAATTAAAATTATTTTATTGGGTGTAGACTTAGAGATTTAATTGAGAAGGAAATTATTTTGATAGGAATTGAACCTAAAATCAAAGCAATATACTTTTTAGAATAAAATTGACATAGTAAAATAATTAAGTTATGAAATAAAAATAAATGTCAATACTTGAACTTTTCTAATGTATAGCTCACCCTATGGGTTTTGAAGCGCGTTAGAAAAATCTGAGCTGTAATATCATAAGTAAATTAAAGAATCACAAATTTCTGGGGAATAGTAGAAATACTGATTTTTAGAATGACAATATTGTAATTATTATTTAAAGATGGACTATTTTGCAAATATTATTTCAGGAGGGACTATTATGAAAATATTATTTAAAAAAGGATTATTATGTAAATATTATTTTATGAGGAACTATTATGCAAATAATAAAAATAAAATCAAATTTTTGAGAAAAGCATTATTTTTGTTTTAAATATGTTAGAAATATTTAACGTAATTAAAAATAAGTTGAAAAATATTTATGTGACTCAAAAACAGTAATTTTAGGCTACGCAATTGAGAAAATGCAATAAAATGTTTATGCGATTTGAAAAATCTTTACGCAATTTGAAAACGTAAGAAAAGTGTTCTGCGATTTCAAAAATGCGATAATATCGCTACGCGATTAAGCGTAAACAGCAATTAACCGTCAGGCAGTTGTGGTGGGCCCGGTAGTGTTAAATCTTGACATCACCAAGAAAAGGGTGAGGATATATGAGATGTTGTAATAATAATGAGATGTGTATTTGAATCATATATCATGCATAGAAAAGCATGTTTGCTTATTTGAGTAAGGCTGTATGCCTAGGAGATGAATTACACCTAAGTGCGGGTGCGAGTAGACAAATGTAGGTCACTTGTTGACCTTGGGGGCATCGGGGTGCGCGTACCTCGCAATGGATGATTATTAGCTCTTCTGTCTGTGGGGCAGACCAATGCAAACACACCGATGATCCAGACCGAGACACTGTCCTATATCGTGATCTGGTGTAGAATGTCTTGTCCAATGCCTGATGTGCACTTTTGACAAAATTGATATATTATAGCACTTTTGGCTATGGCAGCTGAGTGACAGACATGTCTTTTGAATTTTCTCTCCGAAACTGTGTTTAGCTCCATGGAGTAGGAATTTGGTCTGAGTGTGTACATGCATAGTGGGTCAGCATAGTAACATGAAATTTATAATTAACTGATTCATGATTATATGATTTGTTATTCATGAAATGATAACATGATTATTATCTTAATATTATTATACCTTGTTTACTTGTTGTTATTTCCTTTACTGTCATACTAGTATTAATGTAGGGGATCTCACCTCGTTGTTATATTGTATCTGTTTCATTGTATATGTTGATTGAAGACCGAGAGAACGGGGAGGCAAGGGACCCTGTTTATTTTCAGTAGCAGTTCTCTTTATTTGTTATATGGCATCTGGACGACAAGTCCTAGGTTTTGTTAGGGTTCAGTTCCATGGAGGAGCTGACGCTTGGAGGTTTGACTACAATAATGAAAGGTTTGTGTATACCGGGGACTTAACTATGAGCTTGAGTGGAACCCTGGATGGGATCTCCATGTTAACTCAACATGCAACTATGCGGTTGGAACTCACGATACCTCTTCGTGAACTCTGGGGTGGAGTGGTGTCTGTCTATACACCCCAAGAGAATTCTGTCGTATCGTCTGCAAGAACCCCTATGAAGAATCTGTATCCAGTTCTTCGATGATAATGTAGAGGAGGAGGAGGATCCTTCCGAGGAACCAAATCCTTAGGTTTGTTTAGAGTTTTGTTTATTAGTATGTTTGTAGTTTTTGCTTTTGGAATTGGTTTGTATTTATGTAAATTATTTGGAACAACGTTTGTAATATTAATGTATATATTTCTTTTGGTGTGTTCATTGGAAGCCTTATTAATGTTTTAATTTAGTTTACTTATTTTATTTTATTTTGCAAGCAAAATTTTAAAATTGACATTTTTACAAGATTAATTCTTTTACAACTTGGGTAAGTTATATTAGGATTAGTCTTAAATGTGATACCCTACGGTGGGTGTTACATTAGTTGGTGTTAGAGCCCCGGTTAGAGTCTTTTGGGTTTTTGTGGTTAGGTCTATTTTAGCTTGTGTTGTGTGATTCTTTGAATTTGATTTTTAAAAGATGACATCTGACTTTCATTGGATTTTGTGTGATTGTTTGTGAAGAAAACTATGTCCCGTGGTAGAGGTGTACGTGTAAATATGGAGCGTGACAACGACCTAATGACTGCTGCTGTTGAAGCAATGCAGAGAATGGCCGAAGTGATGGCACAACAAAATCAACGAGCTATGCAACAGCAAGAAGTTAATGTAGAAGTTCAGCATTTGTCAGAATTTCATCGGAACAATCCGCCACGTTTTAAAGGCGAGTTTGACCTGGAGAAAGCAAATTTATGGATCTAAGAACTAGAGAAGATCTTTGAAGCGATAGGATATGCAGATGATCGTAGAGTGACGTATGCTACGTTCATGCTAATGGGTGATGGCGAGAATTGGTGGAAAGCCACTCGAAGGATGTTAATAGCTGAAGGGAGAGAAATCACGTGGGAGCTGTTTTGCGAAGTATTTCTAGAGAAATATTTTTTGAAAAGTGCCGTAAGTTCGAGGAAGGTTTGAGAATTGAGTTAAAGAGAGGAGTGATATCAATGCGTGTGAATCGGTTTTTAACACTGATGGACATGTGTTGTAGGTTAGAAGGGTTAGAGTCAGCACGTGATAATAGGAACCGCAACTTTAGACTGACTAGGTTCCAAAGAGGAGGCAACAATAACAACAACTGGTTTCAACGAAAGCCATATTCTCGACCCTTGGGAAGTCAAAAGCAACAACAATATCAGCAACCTCGTGGAGGTGGTCCAAGTGGAAATTGATTTAATCAGATGGCGGCGTCGCCAATAAAATGCCTGAAGTGTAGGAAGGGTCACCTGATGAGAGATTGTTCGATTAGAGGTATTATTTGTTTCAGATATGGAAAGCCTGGTCATGTCTCTAAAGATTGTGATCAAGCGAAGATGGAGCCTTCAGTGAGCAATGTTCGACCTGTGAAGCCGCAAGCTGGAGGAAGAATTTATACAATGAGTGGAGCTGAGGTCTCCCAGTCTGAAAATCTTATTCAGGGAGAAGGTGTCATCTCAGGTAATCTTTTAACTAAACTATATGATTCTGGTGCAACTCATTCATTTATTGCATATGACTGTGTGGATCGTTTGGGATTGCTTGTGTCTTCTTTAAACTTCCAATTGATTGTTTCTGCCAAACCAGTTAGTACTACAAAAATATGCCTGAATTGTTCTATTACTATCAAAAATCGAGTATTTTCTGTTAATTTGATTTGTTTACCTCTTGTTGATATCGATATAATCTTAGGAATGAATTGGTTATCTTTTAACCATATCCTATTAGATTGTTCTAAAAAGACCTTAGTTTTTTCTGATGAGGTTTCTGGATTTGTAATTGCCAAACAAGTTGAATCTTTATTGAGGGATGGAGCTCAAGGATACATGCTGCTATCTTCTTTAGAAGTTAAGAGTGAGAAGGACGTGAATGCTATTTCTGTCGTGAACGAGTAACCTGAGGTTTTCCCTGATGATGTACCTGGATTACCACGAGAAAGAGAGATAGAGTTTTCTATTGATCTTGTACCAGGAATGGGTCCCATATCAATTGCACCGTACCGTATGTCACCATCGGAGTTAGTAGGGTTGAAGAAGCAGTTAGAACAGTTGTTGGAAAAATAGTTTGTGAGACCTAGTGTTTCACCCTGGGGAGCTCTAGTGTTGCTAGTCAGGAAGAAGGATGGAACTTCTCGTTTATGTGTCGATTACCGCCAGCTGAACAAGGTCACAATAAAGAATAAATATCCACTTCCAAGAATTGATGATCTAATGGACCAATTGAAGGGGGCAGCTATCTTTTCAAAGATAGATCTGCAATCAGGATATCACCAGATTAGCGTTAAGGTAGATGATATACCTAAAATAGCTTTTTGGACGCGTTATGGTCATTATGAATATCTCGTATTTCCATTTGGTGTGACGAATACTCCTGCTATATTCATGGATTACATGAATAGGATCTTTTGTCCATACCTAGATCAGTTTTTCGTTATTTTTATCGATGACATTCTGATCTACTCTCGAACTCAAAAGTATATGCAGTGTATGTGTAGTATCGTGATACTTAACTATTCCCCCTGCTTAAGGAGATTTACTGCCATAATAACGTGTTACCTTTTTATAGCCTACCTAGTGGGAGAAAATTCTCTTACCATAACATGTATCCTCCTTATTCTACTAAGTAGTCTACAATAAACTCAGTAGATATCACCACCAAATTAAGTGGATGCCTCCACTATCTGATCTCTAGGGATAACAAGTATATGTGAAGTGAAATGTGTGAAAATGTGGAGTTATGTCCTGACTCTAACATAACTATAACATAACTCTATACTAAGTGCATCTCGTACTACTAAGACTACCTCTTCTTTGTAAGAGTAGTTCATGCACTACAAAACTTATCCAATGCTAACTAGACTTTGTACATTTTCTAACTTTACATTACTAACTTTATTTCACTCTTTAAGAGCTTTCACGCACTATGGCATTCACCCTTGCCAGATAGGGTCTATGTCACTCAACTCTTGCCATATCTAGCCTGTACACTTGTTCCTCACTTTCTCATCACTTCTCAAGTGATATCTAAGCAACACTTTGTCACTCATAAGCTAAACTTTAATCTATGACAATCCATACTTAATGAATTGCACAACTTTTCCTTTATCTTCCCTTGTACGCCACTTGGTCTTTCTCTCTAAGAAATACCCTCTCTAGTGCCTCAACACTCTTAAAAAGGTATAAAGAAAGGATTCTAAAAACTAGGGAACTCAACCCATCAAAATTAGTATCTTGGTGAGTTTTAGACCCCCAAGCCGTGACACTTGATGCACACTTTTTAATTGTTGCATTGCAAACCCAAGTGCAGGTTGTCTCAAGTAATAAATTTCTCGGTGAATCCGAGGTCGATCCATAGGGAATTGTTGAAGATTAAGGTGAAGTAAATATTTTGTGACTACGGTAAAAATTATTTACTTGGGTAAAAAGATCCACTCTTGGTTAATAAAGGAAAGGTAAGATTAATTCCTTTTATAACTCAATTAGAATCCTCGCAACATGGAGGTTCCAATCGAAAAATACAACGTTAATAGTCCAATAATATACGTAATTATATTATGTTTCCTTTAATCATCTATTAATATCATCACTCATAAATGGGATCAAGCATTCATTGTGCCAATCTCTTGTCTACAACAAATCAAGAACTCCACTTTACAAGGAGGGTTTCTAAATTGATTGGAAACAAAATACAATACGAAATAAAATAATATACGTAATTATATTATATTTCCTTTAATTATTACCACCACTTGTAAATGGGTTAAAGCATTTACTGTGCCAATATTTTGTCTACAATAAATCAAGAACTCCTTTTTACAAGGGTAGTTTCTAAATTATCAGAAACAAAATATAACACGCATAATAACTACTTAAAAAGATAAATCATTAAAGCACAAGAGAGGAATAAATCTAACCTTATTTTATTACCAAGAGCTTCACACTTTGACCCAAGTAGACTAAAACTTATTTACACATAAACTAGAAAAGAGAAAAAAAGAAAAAGAGAGAGAAAGAAAAGTGAAGGGAGGAGGAAAAGAGCCTGGGCACTGCCCAGAAACCCCTCTCCCTCTCCCTCTCCCCCGAATTCGCTCCTCCAATTCTGCTCTCCGCTGGAATGTGCTCATCCGTCTCCAATTCAATGCCTTTTATAGGCAAAGAAATGGTTACTGTGCGCTCCTCCAATTCTGCTCTCCGCTGGAATGTGCTCATCCGTCTCCAATTCAATGCCTTTTATAGGCAAAGAAATGGTTACTGTGCAATGCACAGTAACCTGAATCATTAAAAGCAAAACGTCACGGATGACGTTTCTTTAATTTCTCTTTTCTTTTTTTTTCTTTTTTTTAAAATAATAATTGAGTAAATACACAGCCGTGCATCCAGTCATTTTTTCATTTTTGAGAGAAGTGGTCTTCATGAAAGTTGTAGGCCTGAATATTTGCTTTAAAATGGCTTTAGTTTGAGTCCAAAATCATGCCTAGAACTCAAGATATGATCTAATTACTGTAGAGTGTTTAGGCCCGGTTTCAGCTCCTCTATTCTGACTTCAAAGCCTAATATCACCTCCAAGGAGTCCGATTCTGGAAAAGTGTTTAACATGAAAGTTGTAGAGAATTGTCTTAGCTTTGTTACAAGACCAAAATCACATCAATTAAACATTTGTAACTCAAATTATAGCCATTTTACTAAACATTGCCAAAGAGATAATTACAGTTAATTTATGCAATAATTTATTTAATTGTCCAATTCGGTTCAAAATCATAAAATGTGTCAAAACCAACTTAATTAAGCCTAATTGAACCTTAAGAAGCCTAGTGAGAGGATTATAAAATGTATAAAATATAGTGTTATCAAATTCTCCTACACTTAACTTTTGTACTCCTGGGCAAAACACAAAAGACAAAAACCAAAGAAAAATGACACAGACTCAAAAACTAAAAACTCTAAAGGATTCAATGACTAAAGAAGAGCAACTAGACAATCAAGGGATCAAAACAGTCATGAGGTAACATTTCTTCACATCTCAAACCAACAAGCAAGGAAACTTCAGTTGAAAAGAATGAATCAAGAATGATAGAGCTTCACAATATTCACTCTCAATCCCTCAAGTGTTTAAAAGGTAGGTATTTCACTCAATTCAACCCATGAAAATTGCACTACCATAAGTTTGCTTATCTTCTACTTCTCCACTACTCAAAACACATGCACACACAAATCATGAGGACTTTATTCAAGGTTGTAATGGGGTCAAGGTAAAGGAGGAGGTAATATAGATATGACAAGTTAAATACCAGAGAATAAAAGAGTATGAGAGTTAAGTTCAATTAACAAGCATGAAAGTTCATCCCAACTCTACCTAAAACAAATTCCCTTTACATATTCTTTTCCTTTCCTTTATTACCTTGTTGACACTTTTCTTTTTACATTTTTTTATTTTGATTTTTTTTATTTTTTATTTACAAAAAGAACATCGTATATATATATATATATATTTTAACCATTCTGCACACACACCCCCACACTTGTTCAAGAACTCATCGAATGACAAAACTAATGTTCTCTTATTCCCTAAGGTCAAGTAAGAACATGATTTTTCATTTAAGGCACATAATGAGTTCGAAATAAAAAATAGTCAAATAAGCTCAAAGGGGTTAAGCAAAGAAAAATATGCACAAGGTTGGCTATTTAGTCAAAGTAGTTAATTCAAGAAAATACCTCAATCATTTTTATGTATGCATATGAAAATATAGTCTCAAAAAGAATCAAAGCAAGTTCTAGAGTAACAATTCCATGAGTGAAATTCACACAAGAAAGAAGAGAATGGTACAAATGTTCAATCCATTCATCAATAGGCTCAGAATCTCACAAGGCATAATTCTATCATTCTCACTCCACCAATTCAACATCCATAACCAAGCATGTGAATTTTAAGAAAGAAGACAATTTACTCAATCAAGCAAATTTTCCTTGAATCCATTTGCTACTTCCACACAAACTAGTTGTCTACCCCAACTAAGATGCGTCTCAAGAGTAAAATTTACTCCTTACTCTGCCATCCTTAACTGGTTTAGTAGTTACTGACAAACATATAAACACAACAAACATATTAATACACATACTTCCTAAATTTTTGTTTTTGGGTTTTTACACAACTCTATACACGACAAACATAAACACACTTACTATTTTTTTTTTTTACATTATTTTACACAAATATCCTTCCCCCAACTAGATCACAACATTGTTCTCAATGTTAAAAAATAGAAAGGAAAAAGATAGAAGATAGTACCTATTACCGCAATTACTGAAAAGAGTAACCTCACACAAATATAAACAGAAACAAAGTATAACCAAAGATTGAAATTATTTATACAGATGGGGTGTCTTGACTGGCTTCCTTTTCTTACTGCTTCGCGCAACATTTCCTTCGGACCACTTCTAGCTGAGCTGTTACTGGATCAGGGCTGTCATAAGAAGAAGATATACAAGAAAATATATACATGTAGTTGTGATTGTGGCTCACATCTTCCTCTTGGTTTTACGTCCGATGAACGCTTAAACGCCTTCTATGAGTCAAGGATAAGCTTCCCATCCAATTTTCTTATAAATTGACAAACAGGGTCTTTTTGAGTCAGATTCCCAAGACTGTAACGCGCTTACTTGCCTTTGAAGAGATTCCACAAATTAATAAATTCACACTGCACAAATTCACAAGAATGCGTCTTAAGAGTCAAAAAAATTTCATCTAATGACTCCTTACTCAGGCCATTCTTTAATGAAAAATATTTTCTCTTTTTTTTATTTGCGGAAACCATCCATAAAGAACAACTTCGCTTGTCACAAGAAAAATTGATAATATTAACAAATCAAACCATAAAATTGAAAATTAAAAATTTATTAGGAAAATGATCATTGATAGGTGTGATTTCAAAAGGTGAGCCTATTGTAAGTATGGACAAATCAATAACAAAATTTTAGGCTTATTTTGAATTCTTGAAGCAACAAAATCCACCGTATCAACCTAGATTTACAAAAAAACTTGTTGAGAAAATTGACAAATGACCAAAAGGTCAAAATAAAGTTGACTATTTAAAAAGAAAAGAAAAACAAACACTAAGACACACGAAATTAGAAGAAAAAGAGAAAACAAAGTTTTTTTTTGTATTTTGTATTTTTTTGTATTTTTATTTTGAAATGAAAACACATGAAATTAGAATACTATGGATCAGACTTCACTTGATTCAATAATCTATCATAGACAATAGAGTAGCTTTGGGACTTTCCTTCTAATCAATTTCTAATCATTCAATTGATGGGGAGAATCAGTAATTTAAAAACATTTAAAGGCATGACTTTTACTTTATGGATTCTTATGGAAAAATACGACAGTTCTCCCACACAACCTATAACCTCCATTCCCAAATGATTATAAATCATGGCACTTTATTATTTATGGTCTAGGTCATATGCAAACATTTCAGGTTACACATATACCCACTAGATCAATTTATGAGTGGCCAATTCATAAAAGCATTATGAACCATAATAAGCACTCAAATTGAACAGAAAAGAGTTAATTAGAATTCCAATCTTAATACATGTCAATTGAATTAAGTTACGTCCTCACCCTAAAAACACACTAGACAAAAAAAATAAGAAAAATAAAAATATATACAAAGATGTGGTATAAACCAGTCACCAAATAAATTTTACAAAAGTGTGAAATAAACTAATCATCAAATAAAAAAATAAAAATGGTGTGGTAGAAACCAATCACCAAATAAAAAAAATAATAAAGGTGGGGTAATAAACCAACCACCAAATAAGTTAATAAGCAAAAATAAAAAATAAAAATAAAAAGTTAGTATGCGAGATAAATTAAAATGTTAGAAGTGGGTAAAGTAAAAAGTTAGATAGTTAGTAAAAAAGTTAGTAAGTTAGTAAACAAAAATAAATGACAAAATAAATAAATAAATAAATAAATAAATAAATAGCAAAAATAAATGACATAAAAAATAAATGACAGAAAATAAATAAATGACAAAAATAAAAAATAAAAAAAATAAATGACAGAAAATAAATGACGAAAATAAATAAATGACAAAAATAAAAAAAATAAAAAAATAAATGACAGAAAATAAATAATGAAAAATAAATAACAAAAAAAAACAAAAAAAAGTGCAAAAAATAAAATAAAGAAAATAAAGTGAAAAAAAATAAATTTAAAATATGAAAATCGAGAATCGGCAAACCGATTTTTGCTCCAGCGAGAGAGAAGAGAAGAAGAAAGATTATTTCATTAATGATTGCAGATTATAGAGAAATTAGGGAGAGTTTCCCCCCACTAAGTTAGTAAAGTATAGAAAAAATAAAATGGAGAATTACCCCCACTAAATTAATATGTACAAGAATTAAAAGGGAGAAATTTCCCCCACAAAGTTAGTATATACAAGAATTAAAAGGGAGAATTAACACCACTATTAATATGTACAAGAAAAGAAAAGGGAGAGTTTCCCCCACTGTTAATATTTACAAAAATTAAAAGGGAGAATTACCCCCACTGAGTTAGTATATACTAAAAAAAATAAAAGGGAGAGGTACTCCCACTAAATTAGTATGCAAAGATAAAAGGGAGAGATTCCCCCACAATTAGTATGTTAGTATGTACAAAAATTAAAAGGGAGAGGTTCCCCCACTAGACAAAAATATAAAAGGGAGAATTAACCCCATTGTAAATTTTTTTTTGTTTTTTTTAATTATTTTTTTGGTTTTTTTTTGGGTGGTCACGGGTGTGACCACCTTCTTTTTTAATAATTTTTGTTTTTTAAATATATAAACTTTTTTTACTTTTTACTTTTTTTTTTTTTACTTTTTACTATTCACACTATTCACAAATCTTTCTTTTTTTAAAATTTCATTATTATTTTTTTATATTATTATTAAAAAAATTTATTTTTTATTTTTTTACTTTTTTACTATTTATACTATTCACACACTATTTACCCTATTCATACTATTCACATTATTCACACAATTTTTTTTATTTTTTACTATTCATACTATTCACATTACTATTCACACTATTCACACACTATTCACGCACTATTCACACAGTATTTACTTTTTACTATGTACAAAAAGATTTACACCAGAAATTTATTCTTCAAAACAAGTCCCTAGCAACGGCGCCAAAAACTTGATTCACACTTTTTAATTGTTGCATTGCAAACCCAAGTGCAGGTTGTCTCAAGTAATAAATTTCTCGGTGAGTCCGAGGTCGATCCACAAAGAATTGTTGAAGATTAAGGTGAAGTAAATATTTTGTGACTACGGTAAAAATTATTTACTTGGGTAAAAAGATCCACTCTTAGTAAATAAAGGAAAGGTAAGATTAATTCCTTTTATAACTCAATTAGAATCCTCGCAACATAGAGGTTCCAATCGGAAAATACAATGTTAAAAGTCCAATAATATACGTAATTATATTATGTTTCCTTTAATCATCTATTAATATCATCACTCATAAATGGGATCAAGCATTCATTGTGCCAATCTCTTGTCTACAACAAATCAAGAACTCCACTATACAATGAGGGTTTCTAAATTGATTGGAAACAAAATACAATACGAAATAAAATAATATACGTAATTATATTATATTTCCTTTAATTATTACCACCACTTGTAAATGGGTTAAAGCATTTACTGTGCCAATATTTTGTCTACAATAAATCAAGAACTCCTTTTTACAAGGGTAGTTTCTAAATTATCAGAAACAAAATATAACACGCATAATAACTACTTAAAAAGATAAATCATTAAAGCACAAGAGAGGAATAAATCTAACCTTATTTTATTACCAAGAGCTTCATACTTTGACCCAAGTAGACTAAAACTTATTTACACATAAACTAGAAAAGAGAAAAAAAGAAAAAGAGAGAGAAAGAAAAGTGAAGGAAGGAGGAAGAGAGCCTGGGCACTGCCCAGAAACCCCTCTCCCTCTCCCCCGAATTCGCTCCTCCAATTCTGCTCTCCGCTGGAATGTGCTCATCCGTCTCCAATTCAATGCCTTTTATAGGCAAAGAAATGGTTACTGTGCAATGCAAAGTAACCTGAATCATTAAGAGCAAAACGTCACGAATGACGTTTCTTTAATTTCTCTTTTCTTTTTTCTTTTCTTTTTTTTTAAAATAATAATTGAGTAAATACACAGCCGTGCATCCAGTCATTTTTTCATTTTTGAGAGAAGTAGTCTTCATGAAAGTTGTAGGCCTGAATATTTGCTTTAAAATGGCTTTAGTTTGAGTCCAAAATCATACCTAGAACTCAAGATATGATCAAATTACTGTAGAGTGTTTAGGCCCGATTTCAGCTCCTCTATTCTGACTTCAAAGCCCAATATCACCTCCAAGGAGTCCGATTCTGGAAAAGTGTTCAACATGAAAGTTGTATAGAATTGTCTTAGCTTTCCTACAAGACCAAAATCACATCAATCAGACATTTGCAACTCAAATTATAGCTAGTTTACTAAACATTACTAAAGAGATAATTACGGTTAATTTATGCAATAATTTATTCAATTGTCCAATTCGGCTCAAAATCATAAAATGTGTCAAAACCAACTTAATTAAGCCTAATTGAACCTTAAGAAGTCTAGTGAGAGGATTATAAAATGTATAAAATACAGTGTTATCAACACTCCCTTTTCATGCCTCGGCACCCTACTCTCGGGCACCAAGGTGATGCACCCCACACCGCGGCACGACCTCTTCACGCCATGGCACTTGAAGTCCAACTAGTATCACGCCGCGGTGTGATCTCTCCACGCTGTGGTGGAAGCTAGTTTTCTATAAAATTCTGTAGAAAACATATGGTTCTACACTGTTTCATTAAACAATCTCAGCTTCCAATCCTCTAAACTTGGTTTCTAGTTAGTTTCTAACACAACCAACAACTTCTAAACATGTTGTAACACTATTACAACCTATTGATTTACAAAACTTGGATCAAACACCAAAAATCACCCACTTAGTTCCTTAAAAACCTAGGTTCCAACTCAAGAACCAACTAGCTCAAACTATGGATAAATTCATCTATCTTGTTTTCATTAAGTTGAAATAACCAATTCCAATCAGTGAAAGTAAGAATCAAGCTAAAGAAACTAGTTTTCCCTATTTAAAACCCAACTTCTCCATCGAAAGACCTAAGTCCAAAGCATAGAAAAGATGAAGAAACAAAGATAGAAAACACCCTTACCTCTTGCTTGGATGAATCTTGAAGCCTTGCTCTTGCTCTTGAGGCTTCCCCTTTGATTTCCTTCTCTTTCGTCTCCTATTTCCCCTCTTTCTTCCTTTAGTTTCCTTCTTTTCTCACTTTTTTTCCTCTGTTTTTGCTCTCAGCTGTGGAAGTGAGGAAAAAATGTGTCACTTTGCTTCTTAAAGGATTACCACTAATGTGGTACTGAAAATCCTAATATACTATGAATACTTAGATTCCTTTAAATCCAGGTTCTTAACTTCCAACAGACTCAAAATATATCATAAGATTCATTAAAAATCATGTTGCACTTTTCCTCTATTTTTTCATATTTGTTGGGGGGTCAATTTGGCATTAAAAGAACAACCAATATGTCTAAAATTACCAAATTAACTTCGATTGTCTTGAAAATTTAACCACACTTTACTTAACTCATTTGTGACATAGAAACAAGTTATCCACACATGTTCCCCTTCAAATAGTAGTTTATGCTATTTTCTGAGTCATTTAAGGCTATTTACCATATTCTGTATTGTAGCAAAGTGCCTAACCTAACTCTGTTTGTCACAGAACTTAACTAACACACTAAAAAAGTATTAGACTACCTATGTAACCTTATACAAGCCTAACATGATTTTCTGGGATGTTACATTTTCTCCCTTCCATTTTAAAATTTTGTCCCTAAAATTTGGTCTACCTCATGCAAGAAGTCACAAGGAACTCACATTTTAAACAAGTACAACCAAATTATAAAGAAACAAAATCAAACACTAACCTTTCTCTAAACCTGTAGATTGCTGTGTCTCCTAACCCTACAAGATGTAAACCCTTCCTTGAGCTGTGGGTCTACTATCTGGCTGGGCCCCTTCCCTCAGTGGATATTCTTTGGTAAAATGCCCTTATTGCCCACACTTGTAGCATACGGATTGCCCTGCCAGGCAAGGTCCATCACCATGCTTCCTTCCACACTTAGGGCACTGACCCTTCTTGGAATCCACTTAATCTAGTTTTCCCTATTCACCCTTTGTGAACTTCTGCTCACTATACTTCTTCTTCTAAGATCCTTGGGATTCTTGATCCACTGTTGGTTGCTTCCTAGCACACCTCTCTATTATTCTGCACTTGTTGACCAAAGAAAAAAAATCTCTGATCTCAAAGGGCTCTACAGCATCTCTGATATCAGTTCTCAAACTAGACTCAAATTTTACACATCTCTAATTCTCATCCGGGTCATGCCTAAAGTGATATGAAAACTTTGATAGCTCCTCAAACTTGGCCACATACTTGCCCACTGACATGCTTCCTTGTTCTAACCTCATAAATTCCACCTCTTTTGCATCACGCAAAGTCTATGGAAAATACTTCTCCATGAAAGTTATCCTAAACACCTCCCAGGTCATCTGGGCTCTAGCTACTGCCATCACTCTTGTGGTTCCTTTCCACCAATGTTCTGCTTCTCCCTTCAACATAAAGGATGCAAAAGAAACTTTCTGCTCATCTATGTAGACCATAACCTCAGAAATCTTTTCTATCTTGTTCAACCACCCCTCTGCTTTCACAGGATCATACTCACCATCAAAAGGTGGAGGTTTCATCTGCCTGAAAGGTGCCAAGTCTTGGAAGTTTTGGTTCCTTCCAACTTACGGTACATCTTGCACTGAGTGCTCAGGTGATGGGGGCTACTGAGGTGGATTTGCTTCCATCTTCTCAAGCACCCTTGTCATAACATTAGCTATAACGGTAAAGGCTTCAGCCATATCTAGACCTTGTGGGGTCAAGTTCTCTACTTCTCTAGATCACCTTATTTGTTGGTGTATGCCCTAGAGGCTAATTTTTTTTTACTATACTAGCTTACATTGTATTATGCTATTTATTTAATATATGAGGCATTTCATTATTGTGTTATTTATGATATACATAATAAAGTCCTTAGAATAGTAAGTTTTATACTATAGGACATCAAACGGATGACTTGATCATGAGATCCTATTGGATAGAAACAGAAAACTATTCTTAAATGTCCTTAGTCAAGTATTATTATTAATTCGGATGAGAATAATGCATTGAGACTAGTATGTGCATAGACTGATGGCCACATTTCATGGGTCATGGATATGAGATATGAAGTCTTCACATGGGTACATATTAGAGTAATGATGTATTAGATAGACCCACCATAAGATCGCTACGTGGATCGTTACATGAGTGTCATAAGCGATTCTCATAGTGATAATGGTGTATGTGGTCTTTTGAATTGAAATCACTATGATTCCTACATGAGAAGTTGTATGTTTTAATGCCATCAAACGTCATCTGTAACAAAGTGATTATAAAGTTGGTTATTGGACACACTGCGAATCATGTGAAGGAAAGAGTGACCTAGATGGGATTTGTCCCTCCTACATAACTGGGGGCCCCTAATTGAGTGAGACTACAAAATGCATGGCCATGCTTAAATGAGTTAATATGAGATATTGATATCATTTGTTATTACTACATCTACTCAAGTATCAGGAAACGAAAGATTGAAATATACAAGGGTGACACATACCATGCCTTGTGTTCAATCTAGATATATGGACAAAGGAACTAAACTACACGGTAACATTGATTACGAAAAGGTTATATCAAATCATTGACATTCTCATTACTTGGGTAGTAGCGATGTATTGCTAGATACCACTCACTACTTGTATTATTAAAATGAGATTTTAATATTGCTGCCAACGTCATGAGAACCTACAAGGTCGCACACTTAGAGCAAACTTAGTTGGAGAAATAAGGATCCAAGTTAGACTGGGTTTCAATCATGGGCCAGACTCATACTAGATGAGTCTAGAGTTGCACAGCTTACCTTGCTGCTATTCTTACTCTCTTTAGGCAGTAGCTATTATAAATAACATTACTAAGGGTGTTGTCAAGGCATGTATAAAAAAAGCCCTAGCCACACTTGACAGAAACAGTGAGAGAAAGAGTGACAGGTTTCTCTTCTCTTCGCAGCTAGCACTGTGCAGGAGACGTGAGACTCCAAGATCGCAGATGTTGGATGTTTGTGAGTCTGTTCGTGTGGACAATGTAGAGGCGCCATCTTAACTTCAGTACTTGTGATTTGTTTGATCATTTTTCATTTATCTTTAAGAGGTAAACTTGAAAATCACATTTCATGGCTCTTCTTTTTGCATGGATCCTTGGTGGGAATTTTGTTTTTTCACTGCATAATGTATCCACAATTCTCAACATTGTTGGTGCCATAGTTTCCTGTACACACAGAAACAACATATATTGAACTGCAGTCTCAATACCATGTAATCATACAACAGAAGCTAATAACAAACCAATCTAAGGCAAATCATGCAATTCTATCATTACATCAACATATGAAACAAGAAAAGCACAATTTCTAAGAAGGAACTCCTAATATGCCTAAGTATATTCAATCCATACCCCGACTCAACAGGATGACCTGCTCTGATACCATAATGTAACACCCTAATACCGGTAACCTAGTATATCAAGCATACTCTAGGATAAACAGTATTTGTTATACTACTTCTAACTTAACATCATACTAATCCATATCATTTAAGCAAATAATAATGAAGAGCCTTGCGGAAAAATAAAGTTATACATACACCTTTGCCACAAAAGGGCTTATTGTATACATAAACGTTATACAAACTAAAAGCAAGTAAATAAAAATAAAACTTTAAACTTCTAAGTATAAAAACTATCCTAGTCTTCATACTTTTTCTTTTTACCCTTGGATGAACTTCCACCTAGATGTACATGGCAACAAACGGGGTGAGAAATCATTTTTCTCAATATAAGTACACCAAAACTAGCATTCTAAACATTCGAAATGAATAAACCCAACTTAAACCAATAAACATACTAAAAACTCATTGCATAAGAACCATTACAAAACTTCTTCTCTCTATGTAACGTTCCTAAGTAGTTCTATACTTCTGATCTGATAACTGAAACCACGATGATAACAAACAATTGCTCATACAATCATTTGGAAATATCTACTAGACAACCACCCATACAGCTATCACCAAAGGCACAAAGCAATAATAAAACATACAAAACCCAAACACAAATTCCAAATTAATCAAACATTAAATACTGTAATGATGAAATGATGTATGCTCAAAGAAAAGTATATGCAGTGTAGGTGTAGTGTCATGATACTTAACTATTCCCTCTGCTTAAGGAGATACTCTGCCATAATAATGTGTGACCTCTTACAGCCTACCTAGTACGAGCAAAGTCAGTTACCATAACATGCATCTCCTATTCTACTAAGTAGTCTACCGTAAACTAGGTGGATATCACCACCAAACTAAGTGGATGCCTCCACTATCTAATCTCTAGGGATAGTAAGTATATGTGAAGTGAAGTGTGTGAAAATGTGGAGTTATGTCCTAACTCTAATATAACTACAACATAAGTCTATACTAAGTCCATCTTGCACTACTAAGATTACCTCTTCTCTGTAAGCGTAGTTCATGCACTACGAAACTTATCCAATGCCAACTAGACTTAATACACTTTCTAACTTTGCATTACTAACTTTATTTCACTCTTTAAGAGTTTTCACGCACTATGGCATTCATCTTTTTCAGGTAGGGTCTATGTCACTCAACTCTTGCCATATCTAGTCTGTACACTTGTTCTTCATTTTCTCATCACTTCCCAAGTGATATCTAAGCAACATTTTGTCACTCATAGGCTGAACTTTAATCTATGACAATCCATACTTAATGAATTGCACAACTTTTCCTTTATCTTTCCTTGTATGCCACTAGGTCTTTCTCTCTAAGAGATACCCTCTCTAGTGCCTCAACACTCTTGAAAAGGCATAAAGAAAGGATTCTAACAACTAGGGAACTCAACCCATCAAAATCAGCATCTTGGTGAGTTTTAGACCCTCACGCTATGGCACTCCCTTTTCACGCCGCGGCGCCCTACTCTCGGGCGCCAAGGTGATGCACCCCATGCTGTGGCACAGCCTCTTCACGCCACGACACAAGCTGGTTTTCTGTAAAATTCTATAGAAAACACACGATTTTGCATTGTTTCATTAAACAATCTCAGCATCCATTCCTCTAAACTTGGTTTCTAGTTGGTTTCTAACACCACCAACAACTTCTAAACATGTTATAGCACCATTATAACCTATTGATTCACAAAACTTGGATCAAACACCAAAAATCACCCACTTAGTTCCTTAAAAACCTAGGTTCCAACTCAAGAACCAACTAGCTCAAACTATGGATAAATCCATCTATCTTGTTTTCATTAAGTTGAAATAACCAATTCCAATCAATGAAAGTAAGAATCAAGCTAAAGAAACTAGTTTTCCCTCTTTAAAACCAAACTTCTCCATCTAAAGCCTAATTCCAAAGCATAGAAAAGATGAAGAAACAAAGATAGAAAGCACTCTACCTCTTACTTAGATGGAGATCTTGAAGCCTTGCTCTTGCTCTTGGAGCTTCCCCTTTGATTTTCTTCTCTTTCCTCTCCTTTTTCCCCTCTTTCTTCTCTTAGTTTCCTTCTTTTCTCACTTTCTGTTCTCTATTTTTGCTCTCAACCGTGGAAGTGAGGGAAAGAAGTTTTACTTTGCTTCTTAAAGGATTACCACTAATGTGGTACTGAAAATATCGATTTGCTATGGACACTTAGATTCCTCTGAATTTAGGTTCCTAACTTCCAATAGACTCAAAATAAATCTTAAGATTCATTAAAAATCTTGTTGCACTTTTCTTCTATTTTTCTATATTTGCTGGGGGTCAATTCGACATTAAAAGCACAACCAGTATGCCTAAAAATACCAAATTAACTCCGATTGTCTTAAAACTTTAACTACACCTTGCTTAACTCATTTTTTACCTAGAAACAAGTTATCCACACATGTTCCCTTTCAAATAGAAATTAATGCTATTTTTTGAGTCATTTAAGGCTATTTACCACATTTTATGTTGTAACAAAGTGTCTAATCTAACTCAATTTGTCACAAAACTTAACTGACATGCTAAACAAATATCAAACTACCTATGTAACCTTATATAAGCCTAACATGATTTTTTGGGATGTTACATGTAACATCCTCTTTTAGCATTTTAGACTAGTTTATGGTTACAAAGGTATCATAACACTTATTTATTATGTCTGATAATTTTTGTGGCAAGCTGAGTTAGTTTAGGCACTTTATTGTAACACAGAGTCTGAAAAGTAGCTTAAAATGACTCAAATAGTAGCATAAATGGCTAATTTGAGGGAAATGAATCTAGAGAATTTGTTTCTAAGTCATAAAAAGGTGAAAATGGATGTAGTTAAAATTTGAGAATAATCAAAGTTAGTTTAGTATTTTTAGGCATATTGGTTATGCATTTAATGCCCGATTGACTAGCAGCAGATATGTACAAAGATGACAATGGTGAAACAACATTTTTAATTTATTTTAGTATTTATTTTAAAGTTGTTGAAAGTTAGAAAACTTGATTTAGCTAAATCTAAGTGTATATCTTAGTAATTATCTTAGTATTTATCTTAAACCTTAGATTTGAATGACATTTCTGAAGACTTAGTTTATAATAGGGCACAATGACGTCATTTGATCCATATAGCTGACCCCACCTAGTGGAAAAAGGCTTGGTTGTTATTATTTTTGTAAGTGTTCTTAGCAAATCAGGAAGTATCAATGAAATATCATAAGGTTTTAAGTCATTAACAGTTACAGCCTCTTTTGTTGACTTTTAAAACTTGATACTTCAAGCCTTTCACCCTCATTTTACTCACTTTCTCATGGTTGAACACATTAACCACAACAAAAGGAGAAAATAGAGAAAGGAAAGAGGAGGAGGAAGAAGAGAAAAAGAAGAGGGAATCAAAGGGGGAAGCCAAGGTTGCACAGCCACCATCACCAAGAACTAGAGGTAGGGGTTCTAACCTTCAAAACTCATTCTTTTCCTTCATCTATTCTATTGATTGAAGTTAGGCCATTAGATGGAGAAAATGGGTTTTAAAGAGTAAAAATCTATTTTCTTTGCTTGATTCTTTTTTTCATTGATTGGAGTTAGCTATTTCATATTAATGAGAGCATGAGAATTGAATTAGTCCCTAGATATTGTCAATTAGTACCTAGAGTGGGAACTTAAGCAATGAACACGTAGGTGTGTGATTTTGAGCATTGATCTAATTTAAGTGAATCATTGAGTTGTATAAGTGTTATAATAATTTTAGAGGTTGTTGGTGATATTAGAAATCACCTAGGATCCATTTTTGGTGGCTTGGAAGCTACTTTGTTCCAATGGAATAGTAGCAGCAATTGTGCAGAACTGCTGATATGCGACCAACGTTCAAGCGCTAGAAGCTCAGTGCCCAGGCGCGTGCAGCCTAGATGCTGATACGCGTAGCAGGGCAACGGGCGCCCGGGCACCAGTTGTTGAGTGCCCAAGTGTAACATCCCGAAAATTATTTATTTCCTTATAAACAATTATTTTATAATATTTATAATTTTTAGGAATTTTTATGAAATTTTCTGGAAACGTTGAATATTATAAAATATTCTTCATTTTGCGCGCCCGTTGAGCGAAGCTGGGAAAACAAAATATTTTCCTGAGGTTGGTAAACTTTGGACTATGAAAACGTCGATGGGGGATCTTATAAACCCGAGGCTGGATACAGTTTACGAGGTTTACGTTTTACGAGATTTTATTTGATAAATAAAATCACTGTATCATAAAATCATCTGATGAATAATAAAATATTATTTTCATCAAACGTAACTTTTATTCACTGGGAAAATTATTCTAATAGTGCAATTAAATCATCTGTCAGATGTATTTAATTAAGGAGACAAGCTTACTATGTACTTTATCGAGAAGCGTGCAAAGCTTCTCAAGGAAGCTCTGACGAAAATTTCTAGGAAACTTCCTCTCTAACCACTATTCACACTCTCTCCTCCCTCTCATTGTGCAGCACGATTTTGGGGGGTATAATATCACAATTATTCCCTCCCATTTTTTCTCATTCACGCTGGTCTCTCTTTCTCCCTCACGCAGCTCTCATTTCTCTTCCTCTTCTTCCACCCACACACTCCATTGTTAAGCTTTCAAGCTTCCCCTGCTCAAGCCAAACTTAAACCATTGTTTCCCCTCTCCATCCTCAAGCTTTCCTCTTCGTGAGACTCTTCCTTTCTCCTCCATTTTCGTGATCGGAAGCCCAACACCAAAGCTTCAAGCTTTAAGGTAAAGCTCTCAACTTTCTTCTCCTTTTCTCCCCATTTTCATATTCTATGGTCACATTGGTGACTATGGATGCCATTTCCACTTTTTGATCTTTATTTTTATGGATTTGAACACCAAGGTTTCTGTGGTGGTGAGGCACGAAATTCCTAAGCAAAAAGGAGCTTGCTTTTCCTTGTTCTTCACTAAGGTAAGAGGAAGATTATTCTCTTCAACCTGTTTTGGTAGTGAGAAACTCTCTGTTTGTGATTGATTGTGAGAAAACACTATTGAAGGTTACCCTCTGTTTACATGTTGCTTATAATGTGTTTGTGCTATTAGATTGTTTGTTTGTGTATATTCCTGTATCTGAGTGGATTGGAATGTATGATATAGAGGAAAATGATGTCGGATTGGTTCCTGGATGGCTATGGTTTTGAGGCCCAAAATTTGGGAATTCTTCGTGAACAATTGTAAAGTAAGAATTCTGACCATTTAGAAGAGATACTTCTCCAAGGTCAATTCCCGTCGAATAGGATACCAATATCCGTCGAGTGAGAATTCTGACCATTTAGTAGAGACACTTCTCCAATGTCAATTTCCGTCGAGCAGGATGCCAATATCCATCGAGTAATAATTCTGACCATTTAGTAGAGATACTTCTCCAATGTCAATTCCCGTCGAATAGGATGCCAATATCCATCGAGTAATAATTCTGACCATTTAGTAGAGACACTTCTCCAATGTCAATTTCTATCGAGTAGGATGCCAATATCCATCAAGTAAGAATTCTGACCATTTAGTAGAAACTTCTCCAATGTCAATTTCCGTCAAGTAGGATGCCAATATCCGTCGAGTAAGAATTCTAACCATTTAGTAGAGACACTTCTCCAATATCAATATCCGTCGAGTAGGATGCCAATATCCGTCGGGTAAGAATTTTTGACCATTTAATAGAGATACTTCTCTAAATCCATCGGGTAGAGTTCCTGACTATTTAGTAGAGAAACTTCTCCATATCCGTCGAATTTGATCTTCTGACCATATCCGTCGAATCCAGAATTAAAAATTTATCACCTAATACCTAGTGATTAAATTAATGGTAATAGGATACTAGGATTAGTAAATTGGAAAACTTAATTGTACTTTGAGATTCATAAATTTTAAAGAACCTGGAATGATAGTCTGCCTTATAGTTTAGAGTAATTTTTGGAATAAAGGAAGAATAAGAGTGTGAGAAGGGCTGTGAGGAACTTAGACTAGACATTCTCAGAGAGTTAACGCGAGAACATAATGGACTTAAAGCATAACCTTCATAGTAACTTTGAATAGCATGTGTTTACCTATGAGATTTTAGTATTGATTCGTTGTGGTATGTGAATGTTATGCTAATTTGAATAAGTTATATATATCATTATATATATATATATATATATATATATATATATATATATATATATATATATATATATATATATGCATATATACATATGTATGCATTGAAACATGCATTGTCATTGTGACGTTGGGCCTACGAGCTGGACCCTGGAAACATCTGATAGACTACTGAGTCTGATGTGATTTGAGTTCATTGGATATGCAATTGAGCATTCTACAGTTAAGGCATATTATGCCTAGGAGTGGACGAGGACTTACAGGATAGTGAGGACTTTTTAGACCTAGGGGATGTCAGGGCGTGGTGTTTCACTTGTGATCCGGTTATTACCTCATATATATACCCCTTGCCATGAAACACTGTTGCAACGCAATGGCTACCTGACTAAGCACTATTACATTCCATGGCCCGGCATAGACTGTCTATTGAAGGGGGACAGATCTTCTGGGGCGTTCATCTCTGAAAACTTTGAGTTTAGCTCCATGGAGTAGGAAATGAGTGCATTGTACATGAGAATAGTCAGCATACGCATTATGCATATGCATGGTTAGTCCACATATTATCATGGCATGGCTAACATACATATTGTGGAAATATAAATACTGTTATATATCTATAGTGAACACTTGTTATTATAGTGCTGTTGATAATTGTATTGTTGTGATATATGTTTTCTAAAGATATCTATGCAATTGATAACTTGGACATATTTGTAATATCTGTATGTGTGGAATGACTTCATCATTCGTGTTATGTTTCTTTGCTGCCATCATAGGTAATGAAAGTAGAATGTCTTACCTCTTTTCTGTATTTGTTGCTATTCTGTATGGTTTTTGGTTAAAGTCTGAAAAGGGGGCGAGGTCGAACCTACTAGAGATATTGGTTTGATTTTCTGCGTTCGGTAAGGACACCTTGAAGGGACCCTATTGGTTTCGTCGTATTTGAGTTCACCGAAGGTGCTAGGGCTTGGCGAGTCGACTGGACCGACAAGAGTACGTGATTTGTTGGGAATCTGACCTTGACCGTGAAGAGGACTACGATGGAAGACCTTATCTCGTATTTCTCACTACACCGGTGTGCCCGGGGTTGTCTTACGCATTCAGGATCCGAGGGAGTGCCCAACTCCTTAATTTAGGATATGTTGTGGGTAGTTTATACTTTATTTTGCATTATCTGTATAAAGTGTATTTTGGGTATATGTATGCATTACGGTGATATTTAGTCTTAAATGTTGTAAACTGAATACATCTTCTAATTCATATTTTAACTAGTTGTATATGTGATTATTCATTCGTGGCTCCTATTTTTCTCATAAGCGAAATGATTAAAATTTTTGTAAAGTTGTTATTTGACAATGTTAGCATGCCGAAATTTAGTGACCGTGACATAATGACGATTGTGTCGTGGTTATTAAATCGAGGGGTGTTACATTAAGGTGGTATCAGAGCTCAGTTCATCCTGTTGAGCCGGGGTATGGATTGACTATGCTTAGACATGTTAGAAGTTCTTAGTATATTGTGTACTTCCTTGTCTCTTGAATTGTGATGTTAGGAAAGGAAGGCATAGCTTGCCATAGGTTGAGTGTTGGTAGCTACTATTGCACAGTTACATGATATTGAGTACTGGCCCACTCAATGTGTAATGTTCTGTGTCTACAGGAAACTATGACTTCACCAAGGCATATTAAGGTAATAGGAGTTCTTTAGAAAGAAGCTCAGCTGGTATGACTGAACTTGCTTAGGATTTGTTTGCATTTATACCCTTGTTGTGTTACTTCTAAAATTGTTTGAGCCATTGGGTTAGAAAAGGGTAGTTAAATAAGACTTACAAGGTCTGTGGACTGAGGTATCCAAGAGGTTTTCAAAAATCGATTCCCTTTGGAAAAGGGTATCTGGCGTAAGTTTGGTTCGAGGAACTACGTAGGAGTCAAAGACATACAGGAGATTGCATCGCAGAAGGCAGAATGAAGGAGCTCAAGTTAGAGTCTTTTGGGTTTGTCTCGATTGGGTTGTGTGACTTTATGTGTTTGGTTTCCGAAAGGAGACAATATTGTTTGGACTGAATGCTTTTAATTTTCCTTATGGTTTGATTTGTTTGCCCTTGAAGGAAGCTAATGACTCGGAGTAGACATAAGCATGTGAATGCGGGGAGTGAAAATGATGGTACGACTACGGCAGCTGAAGGAATGCAAAGAATGGTTGAAGTAACAATACACTAGGATCAGAGGGCCGTACAACAGTAGGAATTGGAAGTTGAGGTCCAGAATTTAATGGAAGAAAGATAACTTTGGGGTAACTCTAGATTATCGAAGTTTCAAAGGAGGAATAACAGGAAGACCAATTAGTTTAAGCAGAAACCGTATACACTACGATCGAAGGAGCAACAGCGACAGCGAACGCATGAAGGAGGTGCGAGTGGTAGCAAGTCCAATCCAGCCATGGTACTGTTATCAAGGTGTAAGAAGTGCAGAAAGAACCACTTAACAAAGGACTGTGAGATTGAATAAGTAATCTATTTCAAGTGTGGGAAGCAAGGACATGTGGTGAGGAACTGTATTTCGCAAAGGATGAAGCCTTACGTTGCAGATGTATGTACTTCAAAATCTCACGAAGAAGGGAACGTTGATTCCTCCACCCAGACTGAAGATCAAAATAAGGAAAAGGACTGTGCTACAGTGGATGACCCTGTGACTTCATTGTATAATTCTGGGGGTAACCCGTTTCTTTATGATGTATGAATGTATGAATCCAGTAGGGATGTTCGTACCTTCGTTATCTTTTGACTAAGTTGTTTCTATTTTGGCTGCTAAGAACTTGATGGTAGCTAAGTTGTTTAAATTGTCTTATGACCTGTTAAAAGACTGAATCTTTCTGTTGATCTGATTTGTTTGCTTCTTTTACAAATTAGATGTAATGTTACAAAAGGGATTGGTTATCTTCCAACCATATCATGTTGAAATATTCCAATGAAATTCTAAGAGTTCGTTTACGAAATTGAGTCATCTGTGTATTTACTTCCTTTCGACTCGAATGATACTATTCTCATTTGTAAGCCTGCTCTCGTTGCAACAAGTTTATTTAAAAACTATCCTAATGTTGTTAGAAATTGGAACTTTTTTTTCTAATTCAATTATCCACTTCATGAATAGGCTTAATCTCAGGAAGGAGATTAATTGTTTTCTAAACGGGTCTCGTCATTCGATTTGAACGGAAACTTAGTGTTTCTTGAGACAGAAATTTCCTCGATGTAAATCCATGAAACTCACTCCTAAGTTTTATTGGACCATATCATATTCTTCACTGGACAGATCCAGTGATAAATCAAATGACTTCCCTATTTTTCTTTTAACCTTCATAACGTTTCTAGTATACTTCAATTGAGTAAATGTGTTCCCAAATTTGAACCATATCATTGTGCCAAGAGCAGCACAATTAGGTGAGAACTTACCCTATGAGACAATTAGTTCGAATCAAGGAAAGATGGTTTGACAAATCCATTGAAGAACGCCAGTATTTTCTCCAAGGTCAGCTTATGTTCTGGACTATCATCGAGTTCGCTCAAAGATTTATCGTTGTCCTTGTTGGTGACATTCTGATCTACTCTTGACATTTGGAGGAACGTACAAATCTCTCGTAGTGATTCTTAAAATCCTGAAGAAGAAGAAGTTATGCATAAAGATGTCTAAGTACGAATTCTAGTTGGAGGCAGTTTAACCTTTGGGTTACGCGATCTCAAGGAATGAATTGCTGTGAACCCATCGGAACTCGAGACATTTTTATGGGAAGGACGGACAATCGTAACGAAGATTCGTAGCTATATAGGATTAGTTGATTAATACGGGGGACTCGTAAAAAAAAATGGTTTCTCTGAAGTGGCAAGACTTCTCATCTAACTCATGTATGAGGGTCAAGTTTTGTATGGACTGATGTATACAAGGGAAATTTCAAAAAAAAAATAAAAAAAAAATTGAAGAGACACTCGATTTCTTCACCAAAGATGATTCTGCCCAAATCCTAATGGACTTTTTGGGATGCCTAGTGATGTTCGCATTAGAAGTTGAGAACGTATGCTTGATCAGAGTTAGCTTTGTAGTTGCATTGAAGATCTAGAAGCATTTTCTACAAGGAGAAATTCTCAATGCCTATGGTAATCTTAAGAGCCAAAGGTATTTTGGTCTATTAGAATGAGTTGAATATGAGGCAGAGACGATGATTAGAAGTTCCAAAAGATTTTGAACTTTTCATTTTGGTATAATCTCAGAGGAGGCGAATGTCATAGAGGACGCCTTAAGAAGAAAATATGCATAGTTGTCTACTACAGTGAACAAGAAGAATAAGTTCGATAGAGCCACTCAGTGATGTACAGTTGTTTGGAGAGTTGGCTATTGGATGGCTGAAGACTCAAGAAGCGTAGAATCTTTTATTGATCGGCCTATGACGTAAACACATTTTTGCCATTAATATAAGATACTCAGTGGACGGAAGTAACCTTATTGCCGGTGATTTGGATTGATGTAGCTGAAGATACAACACGAGAACTAGGAGATGAAATGAAAGAAACACAGTCGCGTTTGTTCTAAGATATGATGAATTTCGAGGACGAAATGCCTTTTCAGAAGGGGAGTGTTGTAACATCCCGAAAATTATTTATTTCCTTATAAATAATTATTTTATAATATTTATAATTTTTAAGAATTTTTGTAAATTTTTCTGGAAACATTGAATATTTTAAAATATTCTTCGTTTTACGTACCCATTGAGCGAGCTGGGAAAACAAAATATTTTCCTGAGGCTGGTAAACTTTGGACTGTGGAAACGTCGATGGGGGATCTTACTAAACCCGAGGCTAGATACAGTTTATGAGGTTTACGTTTTACGAGATTTTATCTGATAAATAAAATCACTGTATCAAAAAATCATCTGATGAATAATAAAATATTATTTTCATCAAATGTAACTTTTATTCACTGGGAAAATAATTCTAACAGTGTAATTAAATCATCTGATAGATGTATTTAATTAAGGAGACAAGCTTACTATACACTTTATCGAGAAGCGCACGAAGCTTCTCAAGAAAGCTCTGACGGAAATTTCTAGGATACTTCCTCTCCAACCACTATTCACTCTCTCTCCTCCCTCTCATTGTGCAGCACGGTTTTGGGGGGTAATATCACAATTATTCCCTCCCATTTTCTCTCATTCACGCTGGTCTCTCTTTCTCCCTCACGCAGCTCTCATTTCTCTTCCTCTTCTTCCACCCACACACTCCATTGTTAAGCTTTCAAGCTTCCCTTGCTCAAGCCAAACTTAAACCATTGTTTCCCCTCTCCATCCTCAAGCTTTCCTCTTCGTGAGACTCCTCCTTTCTCCTCCATTTTCGTGGTCGGTAGCCCAATACCAAAGCTTCAAGCTTTAAGGTAAAGCTCTCAACTTTCTTCTCCTTTTCTCCCCATTTTCGTATTCTATGGTCACATTGGTGACTATGGATGCCATTTTCACTCTTTGATCTTTATTTTTATGGATTTGAACACCAAGGTTTCTGTGGTGGTGAGGCACGAAATTCCCAAGCAAAAAGGAGCTTGCTTTTCCTTGTTCTTCACTAAGGTAAGAGGAAGATTATTCTCTTCAACCTGTTTTGGTAGTGAGAAACTCTCTGTCTGTGATTGATTGTGAGAAAACACTATTGAAGGTTACCCTCTGTTTACATGTTGCTTATAATGTGTTTGTGCTATTAGATTGTTTATTTGTGTGTATTCCTGTATCTGAGTGGATTAGAATGTATGACATGGAGGAAAATGATGTCGGATTGGTTTCCGGATGGCTACGGTTTTGAGGCCTAAAATTTGGGGATTCTTTGTGAACAATTGTAAAGTAAGAATTCTGACCATTTAGTAGAGAGACTTCTCCAAGGTCAATTCCCGTCGAATAGGATGCCAATATCCGTCGAGTGAGAATTTTGACCATTTAGTAGAGACACTTCTCCAATGTCAATTTTCGTCGAGCAGGATGCCAATATCCATCGAGTAATAATTCTGACCATTTAGTAGAGATACTTCTCCAATGTCAATTCTCGTCGAATAGGATGCCAATATCCGTCGAGTAATAATTCTGACCATTTAGTAGAGACACTTCTCCAATGTCAATTTCCGTCGAGTAGGATGCCAATATCCATCGAGTAAGAATTCTGACCATTTAGTAGAAACTTCTCCAATATCAATTTCCGTCGAGTAGGATGCCAATATCCGTCGAGTAAGAATTCTGACCATTTAGTAGAGACACTTCTCCAATATCAATATCCATCGAGTAGGATGCCAATATCCGTCAGGTAAGAATTTCTGACCATTTAATAGAGATACTTCTCCAAATCCATGGGGTAGAGTTCCTGACTATTTAGTAGAGAAACTTCTCCATATCCGGCGAATTTGATCTTCTGACCATATCCGTCGAATCCAGAATTAAAAATTTATCACCTAATACCTAGTGATTAAATTAATGATAATAGGATACTAGGATTACTAAATTGGAAAACTTAATTATACTTTGAGATTCATAAATTTTAAAGAACCTGGAATGATAGTCTGACTTATAGTTTAGAGTAATTTTTGGAATAAAGGAAGAATAAGAGTGTGAGAAGGGCTGTGAGGAACTTAGACTAGACATTCTCAGAGAGTTAACGCGAGAACATAATGGACTTAAAGCATAACCTTCATAGTAACTTTGAATAACATGTGTTCACCTATGAGATTTTAGTATTGATTCGTTGTGGTGTATGAATTTGAATAAGTTATGCTATCATTGTGAATATATATATATATATATATATATATATATATATATATATATATATATATATATATATATATATATGCATATATACATATGTATGCATTGAACCCATGTGCATTGAAACATGCATTGTCATTGTGACATTGGGCCGACGAGCTGGACCTTGGAAACATCTGATAGACTACTGAGTCTAATGTGATTTGAGTTCATTGGATATGCACTTTAAGGCGTATTATGCCTAGGAGTGGACGAGGACTTACAGGATAGTGGGGACTTTTTAGACCTAGGGGATGTCAGGGCGCGGTGTTTCACCTGTGATCCGGTTATCACTTTATGTATATACCCCTGGCTGTGAAACACTGTTGCAATGCACTGGCTGCTCGACAAAGCACTATTACTTTCCATGGCCCGGCGTAGACTGTCTATTGAAGGGGGACAGATCTTCTGGGGCGTTCATCTCCGAAAACTGAGTTTAGCTCCATAGAGTAGGAAATGAGTGCATTGTACATGAGAATAGTCAGCATACGCATTGTGCATATGCATGGTTAGTCCACATATTATCATGGCATGGCTAACATACATATTGTGGGAATATAAATACTATTATATATCTATAGTGAACACTTGTTGTTATAGTGCTGTTGATAATTGTATTGTCATGATATATGTTTTCTGAAGATATCTATGCAATTGATAACTTGGACATATTTGTAATATCTGTATGTGTGGAATGACTTCGTCATTCGTGTTATGTTTCTTTGCTGCCATCATAGGTAATGAAAGTAGAATGTCTTACCTCTTTTCTGTATTTGTTGCTATTCTGTATAGTTTTTGGTTAAAGTCTGAAAAGGGGGCGAGGTCGAACCTACTAGAGATATTGGTTTGATTTTCTGCGTTCGGTAAGGACACCTTGAAAGGACCCTATTGGTTTTGTCGTATTTGAGTTCACCGAATGTGCTAGGGCTTGGCGAGTCGACTGGACCGACAAGAGTACGTGATTTGTTAGGAATCTGACCTTGACCGTGAAGAGGACTGCGATGGAAGACCTTATCTCGTATTTCTCACTACACCAGTGTGCCCGGGGTTGTCTTACGCATTCAGGATCCGAGGGAGTGCCCAACTCCTTAATTTAGGATATGTTGTGGGTAGTTTATACTTTATTTTGCATTATCTGTATAAAGTGTATTTTGGGTATATGTATGCATTAAGGTGATATTTAGTCTTAAATGTTGAAACTGAATACATCTTCTAATTCATATTTTAACTAGTTGTATATGTGATTATTCATTCGTGGCTCCTATTTTCCTCATAAGCGAAATGATTAAAATTTTTGTAAAGTTGTTATTTGACAATGTTAGCACGCCAAAATTTAGTGACCGTGACATAATGACGATTGTGTCGTGGTTATTAAATCGAGGGGTGTTACACCAAGCGCTCAATGATAAAATAGAACAAAGCATTGCTCTGCTCAGCCAGCTCCTAGGCACTGATTCCAGAATTTGCCAAAAGCACTTTTTGAATAGTTTAAGCTTCTCTATCAGTTAGGAACAATAGTATATGCTTTCTTAAATATGTTAAGACACTTTTAGGGATATTTCATAAAGAGAGTAACCACCTAGTGTAACACCCTCTAAGACATGTTAGACTTGTAATTAGTTATAGAGGTAGCTTGATACTTTCTTAACATGTTTGTTTAATCTTATGACAATCTGAGTTAGTTTAGGTATTTTGCTGTAACCCGAAAGGTGAAAAGTAACTTAAAATAGCCCAAATATTAGCATAAATGGCTTAGCTAATGGAAACGACTGTGGATAATTTGTTTCTATATCACAAATGTGTAGAATATGATATGGTTAAAATTTGAGAATAATTAGAGTTAGTTTGGTATTTTTAAACATACTAGTTGTGTGTTTTCATGCTAGATTGACTAATTACAGATATGAAAAATTATGGTTTTGGTGAAACAAGATTTTTGATGAATCCTAAGATTTATTTTAAACTTGTTGGAAGTTAAGAAATTTGATTTGGAGAAATCTAAGTGTTCTTAGCAGATATAAGTTATATTGCAAAATATCTGTCACTAAAGATCTCACGGCTGAAACTAACCTCCTTGACTTCTTATTTGTTACTTTGTTTCTCATTCCTCATTTTTTCTTTTCTCTTCACAACTAAAACACAATCAACAGTAGGGAAGGAGGCTCAAAGTGGAGAAAAGGAAAACAAGGATCAAAAGAAGAAGAAATCCAAGATCAAAGTGTGAGACTTGAATTTGTATTTGACTATGCTCAAAGAAGTTTGGTTTTGATAATAACAAACATGAAGATAATAAGAAGACCAAGTCCAAGAACTTCAAAGATTAGTTTTAGGACTTAGAGTCTTTGTACGGAGATCTTTTTCGATATCTCATGATTTTACAAGATAAAACAAAAACGTTTTCTTAAACTTATCCCAAAATTGTTTTTGATCTTGAAATTAACTTAAAAAGTTTTAGTGTTCTTGAAAAACCATATGGGCTGCTTTTTTAAGCATTTACACTTGTTTCACAAATTGAGTTATTCGAATAACTCATTAGTTATTTGAATAAAGTTTTAAACTTACTGCTGCGTGCCTTTGTTTTTAAAAGTGTTATTCGAATAACACTCTTGTTATTCGAATAAAATGTTTTCAAAATGGCTTATTTTATATAAGCTATTTGAATAACTGATAAGTTATTCGAATATAATTATTTTCTAGAAATCTTTTTGTGGCAGTGTTATTCGAATAAACCATGTGTTATTTGAATAACCAGTTTCAGAACTGTTTTGAAAAGAATGTGTTATTCGAATAACTGGATATATATTCGAACAAACACGGGATCCTGATATAGAAAGAAACAACCATATTCTCATATTAATTATGAGATTAATTGATTCAACTGCTAATTTCTTTTTTGACTCTATAAATAGAGACTGTGGGTCTCTTCTTTTTCTTGCCTAACTATCTGATTAATTTTTACGCATGCTTTGAAAATGTGATTTATAATTTACGCCTATTTTTTGTGCTCTTTTTACTAAAATTTTGAGATATTCATAGAGAGCTTCTTAGCACTTCAATTTGTATTATTTACTCTGAGTGAAAGTTTCTCTTCATCTATATTTTGCTATTCTATATCGAGGGTGAGGTATCCCTCAAGGTTTGTATAAGGGTGAGGTATCCCTGCAGGCTGAGATTTTAGCACGAGGGTAGAGTTTCCCTATGTGTGGAAAGTGCTCTTTTGTGTAACGGTTGCAAGCACTTGTTGAAGCTTGTATACATATTGAAAAATCTCGGATAGTTTTCGAGGACTGAACGTAGATCACAAGTGGGTTAGTGGTCGAACCAGGATAAATATCGTACCTGCTTTTCTTTTCTCAATCTCTTTATTTAAAGCAGTTTAATATTATTGCATATTTATTTATTTGCTGTTCTTAAAGTTTTCTTCTTCCTCTTGTAATTTCACTTTATTTATTTAATAGCTTGAATATTTGTGTTTATTTTAAAAGTATTTGTGAAAAGTTTTTATACTCGATTCACCCCGCCCTCTTGAGTACTGGAGCCACTTGGTAACAAGTGGTATCAGAGCTAGACTCTTGTTTAAAGAGCTTAGCAGCTTCAAGAGAACATGGCTTCCTCAAGTGGCTTTTTAGAAGGATCTTCCATAAATTGACCACCCTTTTTCAATGGGGATGGTTATGCCTATTGGAAAGAATGAAAATCTTCATCGAAGCTATTGATATCGATATGTGGGATGTTGTCGAAAACGGCGCATTTATACCTACAAAAGAGGTCGATGGTTTAAAAATCGAGACACCGAGAAGTTATCCAAAGTTATCATTTAGTGATTGTGGATGATTTTTCTAGGTTCACATGGACTTTATTTCTTTCAAATAAAAATGATGCATTTTTAGCTTTTAAAAGACTTGCCAAAGTTATCCAAAATGAAAAAGGTTTTTCAATTTCTTCTATAAGAAGTGACCATGGTGGTGAATTCGAAAACCATGCTTTTGAAACCTTTTGTGATGAACATGACATTGAGTATAATTTTTCTGCCCCTAGAACTCCACAACAAAATGGAGTTGTAGAAAGGAAAAATCGATCTTTAGAAGAAATAATGAGAACTATGCTCAATGAGGCTGCTCTTCCTAAGTAGTTTTGGGCTGATGCTATAAGTACAACTTGTTATGTAATGAACAGGGCCCTTATAAAGCCAATTTTAAAGAAAACCCTGTATGAGTTATACAAGGGAAGAAAGCCAAATGTCTGACATTTTCATGTTTTTGATTACAAATGTTTCGTTTTGAATAATGGAAAGGATAACCTAGGCAAGTTTGATGCTAAGTTATGATGAAGGTATATTTTTTAGTTATTCTAATCATAGCAAAGCTTTTAGAATTTATAATAAGAGATCTATATGTTGTATTTGATGAAACTGGCCCAAATGGATCGAGAAAGGATCTTGTTGTTGATGATGTTGCAGAAGCTTTAGCAAAAACCTACTTGGATGACAAGGAGATAAAAGAAAGGAAGCAAGAAGAAAGTCAAGAGGAAACACTAATTCAACAGAATTCACAAGCCATGGACTTTCCCAAGGAATGGCGAACTTCAAGATATCATCCACTTGACAAAATAATAGGTGATGTATCCAAAGATGTAAGTACTTAAAACTCAATTAGAAATGCATGCAATCATATGACTTTCGTTTCTCAAATTGAACCTAAAGAATTAAATGAAGCCTTTGATGATGAACATTGGATCTTGGCAATGCAAGAAGAGTTAAATCTATTTGAAAAAAATCAAGTATGAGAATTGGTTGCAAGGCCGAATGATCATCCAATTATAGGCACCAAATAGGTCTTTAGGAATAAGCTTGATGAAGGTGGCCTAACAACAAGAAATAAAGTTAGGCTTGTAGCTAAAGGGTATAATCAAGAGGAAGGAATAGACTATGAAGAAACCTATGCGCTTGTAGCTAGACTAGAAGCTATTAGAATGTTACTTGGTTTTGCTTGCATTATTGATTTTAAATTATATCAAATGGATGTTAAAAACACTTTTCTAAATGGTTTTATTCAAGAGGAGGTATATGTTGAACAGCCTCCAGGTTTTAAAAATCATGAACTACCTAACCATGTTTTTAAACTTAAAAAGGCTTTATATGGTTTAAAACAAGCTCCTAGAACTTGGTATAAAAAGTTGAGTAAGTTTCTTTTGGAACACGATTTTTTAAGAGGCAAAGTTGATACAACTCTTTTTATTAAAAATAAAAAGCATGACATCCTCCTTGTTCAAGTCTATGTAGATGATATTATATTTGGTGTTACTAACGAGTCTCTATGCAAGGATTTTTCTAATATCATGCAAAGCGAATTTGAGATGCCCATGATGGGAGAGCTTAATTTTTTCCTTGGACTTCAAATCAAAGAAACAAAGAGTGGAACATTCATTAGCTAATCTAAGTATTGCAAAGAACTCCTCAAAAGATCTGGAATGGATAACTCAAAGCATATGGACACTCCAATGAGCACCTCTTGCTATTTAGACAAGGATAAAGCAGGTAAATCTATTGAAATCACCAAATACAGAGGCATGATTGGATCCCTTCTTTATCTCACTGCCAGTAGACCTAATATCATGTTTAGCGTATGCATGTGTGCTAGATACCAAGCTAATCCTAAAGAATCACACTTAAGTACAGTAAAATGTATTATGAAATATCTTGGTGGCACTTCACAAGTGGGCTTGTGGTACCCTAAAGGTGCCACTTGTAGTCTTGTTGGTTATTCCGACTCCGATTTCGCTGGTTGCAAATTGGATAAGAAAACCACTAGTGGAACATGCCACTTGCTTGGAAGTTCCTTAGTTTCTTGGCATAGCAAGAAACAAAATAATGTGGCTTTATCCACCGTTGAGGCTGAATATGTTGTAGCCGGAAGTTATTGTGCTCAAATTCTATGGATGAAGCAACAACTTCTAGACTTTGGTCTTCAGCTTGATCACATCCCTATAAGATGTGACAATACTAGTATAATCAACTTGACGAAGAACCCTATCATGCATTCAAGGACTAAACATATTGAAATAAGACATCATTTTATAAGGGATCATGTTCAAAAAGGTGATTGTGTTTTAGAATTTGTTGAAACAACTAATCAACTTGCTAATATTTTCACAAAACCTTTGCCTAAAGACATTTTCTTCCATTTAAGAAGAGAATTTGGAATTCTAGATCAATCTTGCATATAGTGTTTATATTTATTTATCTATTATTGGATTATTAAACTTAAATTTTTTACTGACTTGAGCGTTGGAGATATCCTCAAATTCTCTTTTTGCAGGTAAAATATCATGAGGTAAGTCTCTAAATTTGAGATTGCATCTTCTACACGTGCTTTTAATATTTTTCTGATAGGTCTATTCGAATAAACCTATGGATGTTCAAATAAACATCATCAACTATTGAATAGAAGTGTTGTATATCAGTGTTATTCGAATAGACCTCCATTTATTTGAATAAATTGAGTTAAGCAACTACAGTTTTTAATCTTTGATATCTGTCTTATTTGAATAACTCCAATGTTATTCGAATAAATGTGCTAAATGTGCTTTTGTCTTCATGTTTTATTCGAATAAGCAATGCTCTATTCGAATAAACCTGAAGCGGTTTATCTGTTCCTCTGCTTTATATGTTCTGCCTTATTCGAATAGTTCACTCCATATTTGAATAAATGCCTCATCAAGGCATCTGTTTTGTTTTGGTTATTTGAATAACCATAGGCTCATTCGAATAAAAGCTTGGCTGAAAGCTCCATCTCAAAGTATGTTATTCGAATAAACACAAAGTTATTCGAATAAATTATGGCTGAAATACCACGACCGTCTGGTTTCCACGTTATGTTATTCGAATAACAACCTAGTTATTCAAATAAACACGGGAGTTCTATAGATACTCCTAACACTTTTCAAACATTCTCTATCAGTTTTCTGTTAGTTTCTCTCCCTTCTCTCTCTCTGTTCTACGCGTTCCTCTCCTTCACAACCATCACTTTTTCTCTTCTCTATTTTTCCACCTTTTCACTTTTCTTCCATCTCCTTCACCTTCTCAAATCTTTCTCACCATCCCATCATGGCCTCCTCCTCTTCACGTGCAAAGCGCCCACGCATGAAGACAGCCCCCTGCAACAATCCTTTGGATCTTAGAAGGTTATCCTCTAACCAAGAGGAACTGGGTCGCTTTGTTATGCACTTTCAGGAGTGTAACCTCGTGCACCCAAAGTACATGGACCTCAACTTCTTCCTGAACGAAGACAGCTTTGACTTCCTCAACCTTCTGGCCACACAGGGTGTTCTTCGCTTCTGTTCACACCAAGCTCCTCTTTACCCAGACTTGGTAAAGATGTTCTACTACAACATGAAGACAATTGGCGAAGACCTTCACTCAAGTGTTTTTGATCAGTACATGGTCATCATTCCCAATGATTGGCAACAGATGTTTGGGTTATAATCCATTGGGCGTAACCTTGATGATGATATTGAAGCTCTAGATCAAGAGTATAAGAAGCTTCAAGCTATTGAAGACCTGCTGAAACCTGGCCTAGCCTTGCCTCCTAAGGGAGTCAAGGGAGGCATGATGAAAAGCCAAGATAGGCTCTTACACTATGCCTTTGCTCATATCTTAGCACCTCGGGGAGGCAACTATGCCTACCTGAGTGAGGACGACATCTTCATGATGTGGCTTATCAAGAAAGGAAACCAGGTGAACTGGCCCGCCTTTATCATGAAGCATATTATGAAGGCAAATGGCAAAGAACAGTCTGATTTGCCCTATGGGTTATTCATCTCTGCCTTCTTAGGCAAGTACCCTCAAGTTATGGAAACTGGGCGGGTGACAAAACTGACCCACCAGCATGTTTTTGGGCCCTTTACGCTAAACAAAATGAAGATGGTCAAGACTTCTGATGGTTGGGTGTACCTTGATGAAGTTGAAGACGAAGTCCCTGTTGCCCCTGCTGCTGATGCACCTGCTCCTGCTCCTACTGCTCCTAATCCAATCACCTTGGATCAAATCATGGCAGCCTTGCAGGATAACAGGACCTACATGGAGAACACATTTTCTATTCTATTTGACCAGATAGAATGTGTAGAACGTGAGCAAGCTGCCCTTCGCTCTTTGCTAACCCAGCAAGCACTTGACTCCCTTCCTCTGCCACCAGATGCCTACTTTTAGGCTTTGCTTTGTTTTGCTTTGTTTCTATTGTTTGTTTCTTGATGTATTTGTTTTGTCCTGGCTGTACATGACTTTAAAAATTTAATATAAATGACTTTGATGTTTTGATTCTGTGTTATCTGTTTATATGAGATGAATTTGCACTGTCTATTATATGTTTTGGCTTGATTCCCGGTGCTTTTTGATTATGCCAAAGGGGGAGAAAAATAAAAACAGGTACTTCTTGAGAAAAGTCAGATAAAAATAAATCAGTTATTAGATTCCAAAAAAATGGGGGAGCTGTACATATTAGATATTTGAAAACACCTCTTATGAAAAAGAGGGGGAATAAGTTCTCTCCAAACTTTATCTTTGTGAATTCCAATTTTTGTGAACTAATGCTTTTCTCAATGATAATTTGTCATTATCAAAAAGGGGGAGAATATATTTGACTATGCTCAATGAAGTTTAGTTTTGACGATAACAAACATGAAGATAATAAGAAGACCAAGTCTAAGAACTTCAAAGATTAGCTTTAGGACTTAGAGTGTTTGTGCAGAGATCTTTTTGGATATCTCATGGTTTTACAAGATAAAACAAAAATGTTTTCTTAAACTTATCCCAAAACTGTTTTTGATCTTGAAATTAACTTAAAAAGTTTTGGTATTCTTGAAAAACCATCTCGGCTGCTTTTTTAAGCATTTACACTTGTTTTACAAATTGAGTTATTCGAATAACTCATTAGTTATTTGAATAAAGTTTTAAACCTATTGCTGCGCGCCTCTATTTTTAAACGTGTTATTCTAATAACACTATTGTTATTCAAGTAAAATATTTTCAGAATGACTTGTTTTATATAAGCTATTCGAATAACAAATAAGTTATTCAAATAGAACTATTTTCCAGAAACCTTTTGTGGCAGTGTTATTCGAATAAACCATGTGTTATTCGAATAACCAGTTTCAGAACTATTTTGAAAAGAACGTGTTATTTGAATAACTAGAAATATATTCGAATAAACATGGGATCCTGATATAGAAAGAAACGGCCATATTCTCATATTAATTATGAGATTAATTGCTTCAACGACTAATTTCTTTTTCGACTTTATAAATAAAGACTGTGGGTCTCTTCTTTTTCTTGCCCAGCTATCTGATTAATTTTTACGCTTGCTTTAAAAACATGATTTATAATTTAGGCCTATTTTCTGTACTCTTTTTGCTAAAATTTTAAGATATCCATAGAGAGCTTTTAGCATTTCAATTTGTATTATTTACTCTGAGTGAGAGTTTCTCTTCATCTATATTCTGCTCTTTTGTATCGAGGGTGAGGTATCCCTCAAGGTTTGTATAAGGGTGAGGTATCCCTGTAGGCTGAGGCTTTAGCACAAGGGTAGAGTTTCCCTGTGTGTGAAAAGTGCTCTTTTGTGTAACGGTTGCAAGCACCTATTGGAGCTTGTATACATAGTGAAAAATCTCGAATAGTTTTCGAGGACTGGACGTAGACCACAAGTGGGTTAGTGGTTGAACCAGGATAAATATCATTCCTGCTATTCTCTTCTCAATCTCTTTATTTAACGCAGTTTAGTATTATTGCATATTTATTTATTTACTATTCTTAAAGTTTTTCTTCTTCCTCTTGGAATTTCACTTTATTTATTTAATAGCTTCAATATTTGTGTTTATTTTAAAAGTATTTGCGAAAAATTTTTATACTTAATTCACCCTCCTCTTGAGTACTGGAGCCACTTAGTAACAGAATCTCCATCATCATCAAAGTTTAAGGTAGGGGATTAGAGTTTTGTAGTTTCTTTTCTCCATTTTTGCCATTTGTGCATATTGATGCATAATAGGCGAAATTGGGTTTTAGAAGTGATTAATGTGTTTTTCTTGCTTGGATGTGTTTCAAGGGTTGTTTATGACTTGTTCATGGTATGAGTTTGAGTTAGAAACTTAGAACTCTTCATTTGGACTCTTGATGCACAATATGGGAAGTTAGGTCTTTGGATGAGTAATTTTGTCCCTGGATCCAAAGTTAGTGGTTTGAATTGGTGATTGATGTTTCCTACATGTTAGTGAACTGGTTAGGAATTTAAAATCAACTAGAAACTAATTTGGAGTGGCCAAAATCCGAGAGTTGTTCTAATGGACCAGTACTTGGCCTTATTTGTCTATAGAATTCTACAGAAAAACCACTCGCGCTGCAATAAGAGTGATGCCACACCGAGGCATGAGTTTCAGTAGCAAAACTTGAGAGCAGCACATTGCGACGTGAATGCACCACGCCGAGGCATAAGGGACCAGAGAGTAGAGAGCAGCGCGCAACGGCGTGAAAGAGGTTGCACCAGGGCATGAGTTCCAAATGTAACACCCTTCGATTTAATAACCACGGCACAATCGTCACTATACCACGGTCACTAAATTTTTAGCATGTTGTAACTCAAATAACAAGTTTTCCAAATTCTATCATTGTACATATAAGGGAAATATAAGCCATGAATGAATAGTTATATATTCTGTCATTTTAAAATATAGTTCGACAAGATGTACTCAAGATACAACACATAAGACTGGTTAATTATCTTAAAACATACATATACTCAAAATAACCCTTATACAGTTAATGTAAAAGAAAATATAAACTACCCACAACAATGCCACGACTAAGGAGTTGGGTACTCCATCGGATCCACCTCGGGATCCTCCCCCGGTTCATTTGAAGGCACAAGGACAGAACAGTGTGCGGTCTCGTGGGCAGGTGCCCTCGCAGCTGATGCCACAGACTCCTTATCCTCACTAAGGGTATGAAACAGATCACTCCATAGCTCCCAAATGAGTAAGGCAACTCCAGATGCACCGATGTAGTGAGAATCAGGATAGGATCTTCAATTGCAGTCCTCTTCATAATCAAGGTTAGATCCCCAATGATACCATTTATGCTCACCGGCCTAGTCGACTCACCAAGCATTGGCACCCCCGATGAACACAATCTTGACAAAAAATCAATAGAACCTTTCCTTCTTGCCCTTGTCAAACACAAGAGATCATATCAAGTATGATCTAGGAAATTCAACCTCGTCCCCTATACAGTCTTTACCCAAAAATCACATAGAAGAAGAATAGTGCAAGCAAGAGGTAAGACATCCAACATTCATTACCAACAGGGCAGCAAAGGAAAATAATACGAATGACAAAGTCATTCCATGCATACAGATATTATAGATATATTCAAGTTATCAATTTCACATACATATATCATCAGAAAAGCATATCCCACAATAATATAAACATTAACAGCACTATAACAACAAATATCCACCATAGATATATATATAATAAATTATGTCACCACAATATGTATGTTGACCATGCCATGACAATTATGTGAACTGACCATGCATATGCACAATGCATATGCTGACCATCCTCATGTACAATGTACTCATTTCCTACTCCATGGAGCTAGACTCAGTTTTTAGAGATGAATGCCCTAGGAAATCTGTCCCCCCTCAATAGACAGTCTACACTGGGCCATGAAAAGCAATAGTGCCTTGTCGGGCTGCCAGTACGTTGCAATAGTGTTCACGGCCAGGGGTATACAAGGTGATAACATGATCACAAGTGAAACACCGCGCCCTGACGTCCCCCTAGGTCTATTCAAGACCCCATTATCCTGTAAGTTCTCGTTCACTCCTAGGCATAAAATGCCATAATTGTATAATGCACAAATGCATATTCAACGGGATTCAACCCTCTGTTGTACCATTCCCAATGGTATCAAAGCAATCGTCCATATGACTACATAGTACCACCGATATTTGGGTTTCCTCTGATAACTAGTCCTTTCTGACTAAATCGTCTACCTGATGTTTCTGGTTATAAAGGTAAATCACATCAGACTAAATCATCTACCTGATGTTTCTTGGTTCGGTACCTCGGTTCCATAATCACAATATCAATGCATGCTTCAATCATGCTCATCATGTCAGACTATATCAATCATGCCTCAATGTATATGGATTCAAGGCATATATATATATATATATAGATATATAGATTCACAATGATAGCATAACTTATCCAAATTCACAAGCCATATAGAGCCTAATCATTCATCCAAAAATCTTTGATCCCAATTACGGACCTACCTCAAGTCAATATTAAAACCTCCAAGGTGAACACATACTATTCAAAGCTGCTACGAAAGTTATGCTTTAATTCCATTATGTTATTGCGTTAACTCTCTTAGAATATTTACTTTGAGTTCCTCATGATCCTCCTCACACTCATGTTCTTTCTTTATCCAAACCTCACACTAAGTTGTATAATAAGGTTGTGTTCATTATCCTTTCCACATTATGAACTCCTACTTAAGTGCTTATTCATTTAATTAGCTAAGTTCTAACTTGTTATAAAGCCTCATAATGAGTGCCCAATGAGACTGTGAGCCTCCCAGGGACTAGAAAACCAAACAATTCTTCACTATCCCATTTACATGGCTTGTGTCAAGTTACACGTCCTGGAGTACACAGCTATGTCAAATTACACGGCCGAGGTCGTGTACTCCTCTGGAAGTACCTGAAATCGTGTCTAAACTGAAAAACCCATTTACACGGCCGTGTAACACTCTGTCATGTGCATTGAGCTATGTTTCCAATGGGGAACACGGCCTGGGCCTTGTAAATTCACACAGCACGTGAATCTACACCAGAAATCATGAAAATGAGTTTCTCCAAGCTTCCAAATCAAATGGGTACCAATCTATATACATATTTGAGCATTTAGGCACATACAAATCCATCAAGATTCATAATATCAAGCATAAAAGATCAGATAACACATTTAAATCACAACATCATTAGAAATCACAAACAAAGTGAGAAGCCCACAATGGATTTCTCACCATCAACACCAAAGACATTTCCTCACCACTAAGATTGGGTAAAGAGGATTATCTCCCTCTTACCTAAGAGAAGAACAAAGAAAGCAAACTCCTTTTTCCCTTGGAAATTCATTCTTCACCACCTCAAAACCCTAGAGTGTTCAAATCCATAAAAATCAAAATCAAAGCTTGGAAATGGTATCCATAGTCACCAAAGTGACCATGGATCACGAAAATGAGATGAAAAAATGGAAAAGCTATAATCTTTTACCTTAAATCTTCAAGCTTTCAGCTTCAACCGTGGAGTTCAAAGGAGAGGAGAGAGTGTGTGAAGCTTCTTTAAGAAGCTTGGTAGGAAGCTTCCTTGAAGTTTCCTTAAAGCTTCCTTGAGAAGCTTCGCACGCTTCTCGATAAATTGTAAGGTGATGATGTCACTTAGATGCTATCATAAAAGTGTTCTGATAGAAATAATCTGCTAAAGCTATTATTCAGTGGACAAATGTTACAATCAGTTAAAATAATATTTTATTGTCCCATAGATAGTAAAATATACTATGATTTTATTTATCTGATAAAATTTTGAAAAATAAAAACCTCGTATACTGTGTCCAGCCTCGGGTTTAGTAAGATCCCCCATTGACGTTTCTACAGTTCAAAGTTTTTCGGCCTTGGGAAAAATATTTCACTTTCCCAGCCTCGCTCAGTGCACATGCAGATCGAGAAAAATATTAAAATAATCAAACAATTCAGAAAATTCCAGAAAAATTCTGAAAAATCATAAATATTATAAAATGATTATTCACCATGAAATAAGTAATTTTTGGGATGTTATAACTCTCCCCTTCACAAAGAAATTTCGTCCTCGAAATTTTCATACCTTAGAAACTAACTTCGATGTTGTGCCTCCAGCACAACATTCCAAATCGCTTATTCTAACACAATTTCTTTTTCCCCTTGAATTATTTGCATCCTTTCCTGAGTCGTCTTAGCTTTATCCGTTGCTCATTGTACAAGCTTGGGTCCAATCGCAATCCTTTCGCTGTGTTGCTGCCAACACAAAGGTGTCTTACATCGCCGTCCATGTAATGCCTTATATTTACCTCCCTCTAATCAACCAGATATTTCTAACTCTAATGATTTCTGCTGACTTTAAATGTTGCTCAATGCAGAAAATACCTCCATATTTTTAATGCACTACAATTGCTAATTCTGAGTTTGTGTAGAGTAGTCCTTCTCATGTGTTCTCGGTTGTCTCGAAGCATACGTTACTATTCCTTCTATTCTGATCAAACACACGTTCCAAACTTCTAATGCGAAGCATCACTAGGCATCCCAAAAGGTTCATTGGGATTGGGTAGAATCATCACTGGTGATGTAGTTGAGTATCTCTTTGACCCTTGAAAATTTCCCCGTATGCATCTGTCCATACAAAACTTGACTCTCATGCATGAGTTAGATGAGAAGTCTTGCCACACTGGAAAAATTCTGTGGCGAGTCTCACATATTAACTAGCTAGTCCCATAAAGTTACGAATCTCCATTACGATCGTCGGTCGTTCCTATTGAAGAAATGCTTCGACTTTCGATGGATTCACAGCAATTCCTTCCCTTGAGATCACGTGACCCAAAAGTTGAATTGCCTCCTACTAGAATTCGTACTAGGACAACTTCACACATATCTTCTTCTCCTTCTTCAGGATTTAAAGAATCACAACGAGAGGTTCAGTACGTTCCTCTGAACATTAAGAATAGATCAGAATATCACCAACAAAGACAATGACAAATCTGTTTCAACAGAGAAAAAAGATTCTGTTCAGGTAATTCGACGAATATTACCGAGCCGTCTGTTACACGGAATGACATTACGAAATACTCGTAGTGCCCATAACGCATTAGAAAAAGTTGTTCCGAAAATATCTCCTACTTCCGAGCGATCTTGATGATAACCAGAACTCAAACTGTTCATGGAGATAACAGGGGCTTCTTTCGACTGATTCATTAAATCATCGACCCTCGATTTCAATAGAAAATGTCTCATAGGGTATGTTCTTTTCTAATTGTACTGCATTCAGCACTGATCTATCTGATGAAGAATTTGACATGGTTCAACAAAATTTTGGAATGAGCTTCATGGATTCAAATCCAGAAATCTCTGTATCAAGAAACACTAAAGTTTGATTGGAATAATTTAATAGGATAGGATTGGAAAATAACCAATCCATTTTTAATATTACATCTAATTTGTGAAAAAAGCAAACAAATCAGATCAACAGGAAAGATTCCGTCTTTAACAGGTCATAGGATAATTTAAACACTTGGCTATCAACAATAGGTCCTTAGTAGCAGAAGTAGAAATAACTTAGTCGAAAGATGACGAAGATACAAACAACCTTAATAGACTCATACAGTCATGTGTCATAAAGGAATGGGGTACCCCCATAATTATATAATGAAATCTTAGAGTCATCTACTGTAGTACAATCTCCCTCATTTAGATCTTCAGTCTGAGATGCTTTTACTCCGCTTGAGGAATTAACTCCTCCTTCTTCGTGAGATTTTGAAGTACATACATCTCCAACGGAAGGCTTCGTCCTATGCAAAGCACAATTTCTAGCCACATGCCCTAGCTTTTCGCACCTGAAACAAATTATTCCTTCAACCGTACAGTGCCTTGTTAAGTGGCCTTTTCTGCACTTCTTATATTTTGGTAAAGATACCACGGTCGGATTTGATTTACTACCACTCATACCTCCTTCATGTGTTTGTTGTCATTGCTGCTCCCTCGATCGTCGTGTATACGGTTTCCGCTTACACTGATTGATCTTTCTATTATTCCTGTAACACCCAAACTTTTAGGATAAGTACGATATTGTCCTAAATGTGCTGTTTTGTAATTTCTGTGAGTAGTAAATTGAATTTGACTGTTTCGTGGGTGTATTTGACTGTTGTATGTGATTTGCTCCGGGCCAGGAAAATAATAATTTTCTAGCCGAAAAAATCTTATTTTAATTAATTGGAGCTTGGGGGATCTTACTAAATCAAATTTCGATTGATATATATATATATTAATCTTATAATTTTTATGATTTAACCGTGTAATAAAATAATTCTATATTATTATAATATTATTTTATTTGACAAGACTCTACTGTCTCAAAAATAGTAGAAATCTGCTTCAAAATGACCATGGACCCTGAAAAGTCTGTGGGACCCATGTTTAGAAAAACAGTCAACGATTCTGGCTGGACTAGATTCTAAGCCAATAGGAACAAGTCAATGAAAGTGGCTTGACTATTTTAAACTAATAAGAAGTGGTCAAATAAAGAGGCAAAGACTTCTTTGTGGACCATTAGATGTAAAGCTTGTTTTAGATGCTTTTGATCATAACTGTTGATCAAATCAATGGTGTGAGAGCAATTCTAATTAAATCACTAAGCAATATCCACCTTAGATCAAATCAAGGGCTAGGAATTAAAGTTAAATTCAATGGTTAAGATTAAGTCAAATATAGTGGCTTAACTTTACTTAGTAACCAATTAAACCTAATTTGATTAATCTAATTACCTAATTAAGGAACTAAGTAAGCTAACCTAGTTATTGATTAGTTATAATTTAATTATTAATTAGATATTCTAATTTTTTTTAGAAGCTATGATATAGGCAATTATATGTTTAATTAATTAGTTATGTAAAGAATGTTAATTAACTGTAATTAGGGAACCTAACCTAATTAATTACCTATTTAATTAGCATACAAATAGACTTTACTTGAAAACAAATTAAGCTATAAACCCATTAGATACCCCATGGCCAAAGGAGGCCAATTCACCATGTTCTCCATTGTTCTTGAACCATCTTGCATGCACATTAGGTGGCCAAATAGTGACATAAGCCATGTGCTTCAAGTGTGAACACAAATGGATATTTACTATCCAAGTTAAACACTCAATCTCTCCTATACACTCACGACAGCCCCCTCCCATTTTACACTCAATATTCACGTTTACACTTATCTAAAAGCTTACCTTATTTTCTCTCCAAAAATCCCAAGAACTCAAGAACACTTTCCTTCCATTTTTCTCTCTCAAGTTTTGGCCTTCACCCTCAAATCCACTATCTATCTTCTTTAATTTTTCTTTCTTACTTTTCCTAAACCAAAACTATCTCCTAAACACTTTTCCTTTACAAGGTTTTGTCAAAAACCTACTCCTAGTTCAAAATCCAAGCTTTTGTTCACTTCCCTAAGGGTAAGCTTTTGTTTTCATGGTTTAAAATTTGATTTGTGATTTTCTAAACCATGTTTGTTCCATGGTTTTCCATTATAAAGCCTTGTATGTGATTTTGCTTATTGTTTAAGAATTTTAGGGATTTGTTTTGGAGTCTATACGAAAATCAAAGGAGAGGAGGAGACTAGGAGATCATTGTCTTCAAGAGGTAAGAGGGAGATTTAATCTTATCAACCTTGTATGGTGATGAGAAAATGGATTGTATGTGTGTGAAGAATCCATAAGGATTCATTTATGTGTTTGTTTAATGCTTTCCTATTTTGTGATTGATTTTATTTGCAAGCATGTCTATAGTTTTAAAATATATTGCATGTGTTTATAGATGTATGATTATTAATGTAGGATATGAATAACATGTAAGGATTGCATGATTGTACCAAAGAACATAAAAGGAGCTCACGGCTTCTCCAAGAAACAGAGAACCAAAATGTTCTCAACCATTTTCTAAAACAATGATTTTAATGAATCTAGGTATAATAATGAATTTGAGAATGATTTAGATCAATTTTGGCCAACATGCCATTTAATGTTTATTTGAATTCTGAATTTATTTTCTAAGATAGGCTAAGTAGCTAATCAGAATTCTAAATTAACAGAATTTATTATAAGTAAGAAATAAAGTGAACACTTCAAAAATACTAATGTAGAGCTCACTCTATGAGGTTTGAAGCGCGTTAGCAAGTTTCAAGGTGTAACTATTGGGTAAGGTTAAAATGAACAGTATTTAGAGAAAAACGTCAAAAATACCATATACTGATTTTCTAGGCAAAATGCTGCCGAATTTTGCTAAAATTAGACAAATAAAATGAAAAGATTCCATAATATATTTATAACGTAAGGAAAATATTCTATGTAGTTTAAAGGTACTAAATAAAGCCTATGCATTGTTAAAATAAAGACTTTAAGCTATATGATTAAGAAAATGATTTAAAAATCTTGCGCGATTGAGAAAATGATTTAAAAACATTATGCGATGTTCAAAAATGTCAAAATATATTTATGCGATTTAAAAACGTTTGTAAAAGCGATGCGATTGTGAAAATGCGATAAAATTTCTATGCGACTAAATGGAACAGTGAGTTTTACTATCGGGCCAAAGTGGTGGACCCGAACATATTGTGAGATAGTACTGTCAAGTGGAGACATACTATATTTTGGTATATTGAGACTGAGGGTATTTTCATAAATATGGTAAAATATTGAAATTAAGGGTATTTCGGTAATTCTTGATCATGCTTAGAGAGTTGTGTCAATTTAGTTGATAATTGGCGATTGATTGATGAGACGAATTACACTGTGTTGTGGGTGTGGTAGGCGTAGTGTGGTTCATTATATGAACTTGGAGGCATTGGTGTGCGAAGAATTCCACATATGGACAGTGGGTTGCTCCTCTGGGCCGTGGTAACGAGCAACACACTAATGATCTCAACAAGCACTATTCTTAATCGAGATCTTGTGGAGACTATTTAGTACAATGCCTGTAGTACAAGATGTATTGGACTGTGTACTGCTACACGATGTTTTGGACTGTGGACTATAGACACGACGTTGGACAGTGTAATAGTTTGGTTGGGCAGCCTGAGGTACTATTAGTTCTTTTCGGATCATTCTCTCAGATATCTGTGTTTAGCTCTATGGAGTAAGAACGAGTCAGTGTGTGTTATCATTCATTATCTGCATTTTAATGTTTGCTATAATCTGTGATAGAATGTATGATGTGTTGATTTGATATACTGTATGTGATATGATGGTATGTATTATTGTGATATTTGTTTATATTGTCGTTTTCTTTATTGCCATGCAGGTAATGATGTAGATTATCTCACCTCTCTATATGCTTTTCTCTATATTATTATTATATTTCTGTAAAGAGTTTGAGGAAGAGGAATACCCTCTTGAGATTCAGTATCCGAACGAGTGCCAGCCGAACGAGCAGTGTGAGGACGGCGAGTCGATTGATCACCCCTACCATCTGGATTGATCCTGTGATCATGGCATTGCCGTGATTCTTCGTTTTCGTGAGACTTGATTTTCATGGAGGTTCTGAGGCCTGGCATATGCGTGAGGATAGAGGATCAGTAGTCTACGTGGGACGTCTGACTGTGTCCCTGGGTAGAGAGTTTGATGGGGAGATTATATTTACTACTACTTTGTATTTACATCTTGAGTTGCCTCTAACTCTTAGGCATTATTGGGAAGGAATTTTTCATGTGCCTAGCGAGCTTAGTAGTGAGTCAACAGGCCGGACTCATGTCCGTAGAGCTGTGGGACCTCCAGGATTTCTATCTTTCGATGATCTCTCTGAAGATGATCCATCGGAGGGTTAGAAAATCTTTGAGGTGCACTTGGACAATGTTATGTTTTAGTTTTATGCTGACTTTTTACTGCTTTGCTAAATATTTGTAGTTGTAAATTATTTGTATACTTAAGACAAAAATCATATGTATATTATGGTGTGATTATGTTTTGTCTTATTTTGTGCTCCGTGTTATTTTATTTAATGTTATAAGTATAAAAGGAAAAATTTTACCACTAATATTATTTACGTACCAAATGTTTTACAACTTGGGTAAGAATTTTATTTTATTTTATTGCATTAAAAATGTGATATCCCCACAAGGGTGTTACATTAGTTGGTATCAGAGCCCAAGTTAGGGTCTTTTGGGGTTGTGGATGGGTTTGTTTTTGCTTGTGTTGTGTGATTCTCTGTGATTTGTTTCGGAAAGGTTACACCTAACTTTGTTTTGTTATAATTGAAGAAAGAGGATATCTGGAGGAAGACGAATGCGTGCAAACGTAGAACGTAATGTGGACCCAATGACTGCAGCTGCTGAGGCTATGCAGCGAATGGCGAAAGTGATTACCCAACAAAATCAATGAGCAGCTCAATAGCAAGATGCTATTGCTGATGCTCTAAATTTGTCTGAGTTTAGGCATAACAACCCGCCGCAGTTTTGAGGTGAGTTTGACCCCGAGAAGGCAAGTCTTTGGATTCAAGACTTGGAAAGGGTATTTGAAGGAATGGGGTGCACAGAGAATAGAAAGGTGACGTATGCTACTTTTATGTTGAGAGGAGATGTTGAAAATTAGTGGAGAGGAACCCACCAATTATTGCGAGCTGAAGGGACTGAGATCACTTGGGAGGTATTTAGTGAAGTATTTCTGGAGAAGTACTTTCCTGGTAGTGCCCGATATGCCAAGGAGATGGAATTTCTTGGTTTACGTCAAGGTAACATGACTGTTGGGGAGTATGCTGCTAAGTTTGAGAGCTTGTCACAATTCTCAAGGTATTTTCAAATTCAACCTGATGAGATATGGAAATGTCGTAAGTTTGAGGATGGACTGAGGGTAGAACTGAGGCGAGCAGTGCTACCTATAAGAATGAGGGAATTTCCTGTTTTGATGGATACTTGTCGACGACTCGAGGAGTTAGAGCCGTCCCGAGATCCAAGAAATTGTAACTTTGGACCTACTAGGTTCCAAAGAGGAGGTAATAGTAGTAATAACCGGTTTCAGCGTAAGCCTTATTCGAGACCATCGGGAAGTCAGCCTCAATGTCCATCTGCTGGAGGAAGTTCTAGTGGTAACAGAACTGGTCAAAATGTGGCGTTTACGCCAAGATGTTTTAAGTGTGGGAAGAGTGGTCATATATCTACGGATTATTTGATCAGAGGAACAATCTGCTTCAATTGCAGAAAACCTGGACATGTTTCTAGAGATTGCACTCAGCCAGAAAGGAAGCCTGCTGTGAGTAATGTTCATGCTACTCAGCCGCGATCTGGAGGGCGAGTATATACGATGACTGGAACTGAAGCTTCTCAATCTGAAGATCTCATTCAAGGAGAAGGTGTCATTGAAGGTAATCACCTGATTTTGCTATATGATTCGAGTGCAACACACTCATTTATTGCATATGATTGTGTAGAATGATTGAAACTGCCTGTGTCTTCTCTGAGTTTTTAATTGATTGTTTCTACACTAACTGCCAAGCCTGTTGTTACATCCAAGATATATATAAACTTTCCTATTGTTATAAAGAATCGTGTGTTTTCATTCAATTTAATTTGTTTACCTCTTGTTGAGATAGATGTAATACTAGGAATGGATTAGTTATCTTCTAACCATATCCTGATAGATTGTGCAAGCAAAACCATAGTTTTTCCTAAGGAAGAAAGTTCTGGATTCTTAACTGATGTTAAAGTCAAGTCATTATTGCGAGATGGAGCTTAGGGATTTATGTTGCTGTCTTCTTTAGAAGTCAAGAGTGAGAAAGATGTGAGCGCTATTCTTGTCGTCAATGAGTTTCCAGAGATTTTTCTTAATGATGTACCCAGTTTGCCACCGGAAAGGGAGATCGAGTTCTCTATAGATTTGGTGCCGGGAGCAGGTCCTATTTTGATTGCACCATATCGAATGTTGCCTACGGAATTGGTAAAATTGAATAAGCAATTGGAGGAAATGTTGGAGAAACAGTTTGTGCGACCTAATGTTTCGCCATGGGGAGCACCAGTGCTATTAGTCAAGAAGAATGATAGAACCTCTCGACTTTGTGTAGATTATCATCAGTTGAACAAGGTTACTATAAAGAATAAATATTCACTTCCGAGAATTGATGATTTGATGGACCAGTTGAAGGGAGCCATCGTTTTCTCTAAGATAGATCTAAGATCAGGTTATCATCAGAATCATGTCAAGGTTGATGATATACCTAAGACAGCTTTCCGAACTCGTTATGGGCATTATGAGTATCAAGTGATGCTGTTCGGAGTGACGAATGCTCCTGCAATATTCATGGATTATATGAATAGGATTTTTCATCCGTACCTAGACATATTTGTCGTTGTCTTTATCGATGACATTCTGATCTACTCTCAAAGTCAAGAAGAGCATGCTGAACATCTCAGTATAGTTCTCTAGATTTTGAAGGACAAGAAGCTGTATGCGAAATTGGCAAAATGCGAGTTTTGGTTAGAAGAGGTTCAATTCCTAGGCCATGTGATTTCCAAGGAAGGTATTGCGGTAGACCTATTAAAGGTGGAGACCATTTTGCAGTGGGAAAGGCCTAAGACAGTGACTGAGGTTTGGAGTTTTGTTGGATTGGCCGGATATTACCGAAGGTCTATTGAAGGTTTTTTCAAGATAGCTGGACCACTTACACAACTCACAAGGAAGAGTCAAGCTTTTGATTGGATGGAGGAATGTGAAGCAAGTTTCCAAGAGTTGAAGAAGAGATTGACGACTGCACCAGTGTTAATTTTACCAGATCCTAACAAATCTTTTGAGGTGTATTGTGACGCTTCTTATTAAGGGTTAGAATGTGTGTTGATGCAGAACCGAAATGTAGTAGCTTATGCTTCCAGATAGTTGAAGGTTCATGAGAGGAAATACCCAACGCATGATTTGGAACTAGTAGCGGTAGTCTTTGCATTGAAAGTGTGGAGGCATTTTTTATATGGAGCTATGTTCAATGTCTTTAGCGATCACAAGAGCTTAAAATACTTGTTTGATCAAAAGGAATTGAACATGAGGCAGAGGCAATGGTTGGAATTCTTGAAGGATTACGATTTTCAGCTTCAATACCATCTAGGAAAGGCGAATATGGTGGCGGATGCCTTGAGTAGAAAGGTGGTCAGTGTCTCTACCATGATGATAAAGGAGGAGGAGCTGATAAATCAATTCAGAGATCTATGGTTGTCAGTGGAATTGGTACCCGAAAAGATTCATCTAAGTAAGGTTGTAGTTTTGAAAGACTTGCTGGAAGTGATCCGAGAAAAATAGGATGAGGATTCATTTTTACAAAATGAAAAGGAGTTTTTGAAGCAAGGTCATAAGGCGATGGTGGAGGAAGGATCTGATGGAATCTTAAGATTTGAAGGAAGAGTTTGTATAGTTGATGACCCCGAACTCAAGAAAGTAATTTTGGATGAAGCTCATACTAGTAATTTGAGTATATATCCAGGGATGACAAAGATGTATCAAGACTTGAAGCGGATATTTTGGTGGCCAAGAATGAAGAGAGATGTAGCGGAACGTGTGACGTCTTGTCTTGTTTGTCAGAAGGCAAAAGTGGAACATCAACGACCTGCCGGTATGTTACAACCTTTGACTATTCCAGAGTGGAAATGGGATAGTATCTCTATAGATTTTGTTACCAGATTGCCAAAGACTAGGAAGGGTCATGATTCTATATGGGTTATAGTTGATAGGCTTACGAAGTCAGCGCACTTCTTGCTGATCAATATTAAGTATTCGTTGGAACGATTAACCCAGATGTACATCAGCGAAATTGTTAGACTTCATGGTGTACCAGCAAGTATAGTTTCTGATAGAGATCTGAGGTTTACATCGAGGTTCTGGAAAAGTTTACAAGAAACCATGGGAGCTAAACTGCGATTGAGTTTTGCTTATCATCCGCAGACTGATGGTCAAACGGAGAGAACAATTCAGTCGTTGGAGGATTTGTTGCGTGCTTGTGTGTTAGAAAAATAAGGGAGTTGGGATGAATTTCTGTCTTTGATAGAATTCACCTACAATAATAGTTTTCACTCGAGCATAGGGATGGCACCCTATGAAGCTCTTTATGGATGACGATGCCGAACACCTTTGTGTTGGTATTAGGATGGGGAAAGTATGACTATTGGGCCTGATCTTATGCAACAGACTACGGAAAAGGTGAAAATGATTCAGAAGAAGATGCGAACGACTCAGAGCTGACAGAAGAGCTATGCTAATAAGTGGAGCGACCTCTGGAATTTAAAGAAGGTGAGCATGTATTCTTAAGAGTAACACCTACGATTGGTGTAGGGAGAGTTATCAAATCTAGAAAACTTACTCCTAAATTTATAGGGCCTTATCAAATTATTCATCGAATAGGTCCTGTAGCCTACCAGATAGCCTTACCACCTTTTCTATCCAATTTACATAATGTATTCCATATGTCTCAGCTGAGGAAATACATTCCCGATCCAACGCATGTTATACAGCCAGATAAAGTACAACTGAAGGATAATTTGACGTATGAAACACTTCCTGTTAAGATCGAGGACAAGAGAGTGAAACAATTTCGATGGAAGATGATTGAGCTGGTAAAGGTGATATGGAATGATGTAACGGGAGATGCTACTTGGGAGCTAGAAGATAAGATGAGGGAGTAATACCCTCACCTATTCTAAGGTACGATGAATTTCGGGGACAAAATTCTTATTAGTAGGGGAGAGTTGTAACACCCCAACTTTTGGGATAAGTACGATATTGTCCTAAATGTGCTATTTTGTAATTTCTGTGAGTAGTAAATTGAATTTGATTGTTTCGTGAGTGTATTTGACTGTTGTATGTGATTTGCTCCGAGCCAGGAAAATAATAATTTTTTGGCCGAAAAAATCTTATTTTAATTAATTGAATCTGGGAGATCTTACTAAACCTAATTCCGATTGATATATATATTAATCTTTTAATTTTTAGGATTTAACTGTGTAATAAAATAATTTTATATTATTATAATATTATTTTATTTGACAGTACCTACTGTCTCAAAAATAGTAGAAATCTGCTTCAAAATGACCATGGACCCTGAAAAGTCTGTGAGACTCACGTTTAGAAAAACAGTCAACGATTCTGGCTGGACTAGATTCTAAGCCAATAGGAACAAGTCAACGAAAGTGGCTTGACTATTTTAAATCAATAAGAAGTGGTAAAATAAAGGGGCAAAGACTTCTTTGTGGACCATTAGATGTAAAGCTTGTTTTAGATGCTTTTGATCATAACCGGTGATCAAATCAATGGTGTGAGAGAAATTCTAATTAAATCACTAAGCAATATCCACCTTAGATCATACCAAGGGCTAGGAATTAAAGGTAAATTCAATGGTTAAGATTAAGTCAAATATAGTGGCTTGACTTTACTTAGTAACCAATTAAACCTAATTTGATTAATCTAATTACCTAATTAAGGAACTAAGTAAGCTAACCTAGTTATTGATTAGTTATAATCTAATTATGAATTTGATATTCTAATTTTGTTTAGAAGCTATGATATAGGCAATTATATGTTTAATTAATTAGTTAGGTAATTAGAATGTTAATTAACTGTAATTAGGGAACCTAACCTAATTAATTACCTATTTAATTAGCATACAAATAGACTTTAATTGAAAACAAATTAAGCCCTAAACCCATTAGACACCCCATGGCCAAAGGAGGCCAATTCACCATGTTCTCCATTGTTCTTGAACCATCTTGCATGCACATTAGGTGGCCAAATAGTGACATAAGCCATGTGCTTCAAGTGTGAACACAAATGGATATTTACTATCCAAGTTAAACACTCAATCTCTCCTACACACTCATGGCAGCCCCCTCCCATTTTACACTCAATATTCACGTTTACACTTATCTAAAAGCTTAGCTTATTTTCTCTCAAAAAATCCTAAGAACTCAAGAACACTTTCCTTCCATTTTTTTCTCTCTCAAGTTTCGGCCTTCACCCTCAAATCCACTATCTATCTTCTATAATTTTTCTTTCTTACTTTTCCTAAACCAAAACTATCTCCAAACACTTTTCCTTTACAAGGTTTTGTCAAAAACCTACTCCTTCTAGTTCAAAATCTAAGCTTTTGTTCACTTCCCTAAGGGTAAGCTTTTATTTTCATGGTTTAAAATTTGATTTGTGATTTTATAAACCATGTTTGTTCCATGGTTTTCCATTATGAAGCCTTGTATGTGATTTTGCTTACTGTTTAAGAATTTTAGGGATTTGTTTTGGAGTCTATACAAAAATCAAAGGAGAGGAGGAGACTAGGAGATCCTTGTCTTCAAGAGGTAAGAGGGAGATTTAATCTCATCAACCTTGTATTGTGATGAGAAAATGGATTGTATGTGTGTGAAGAATCCATAAAGATTCATTTATGTGTTTGTTTAATGCTTTCCTATTTTGTGATTGATTTTATTTGCAAGCATGTCTATAGTTTTAAAATATATTGTATGTGTTTATAGATATATGATTATTAATGTAGGATGTGAATAACATGTAAGGATGGCATGAGTGTTCCAAAGAACACAAAAGGAGCTCATAGCTTCTTTAAGAAACAGAGAACCAAAATGTTCTCAACCATTTTCTAAAGCAATGATTTTATTGAATCTAGGTAAAATAATGAATTTGAGAATGATTTAGATCGATTTTGGCCAACATGCCATTTAATGTATATTTGAATTCTGAATTTATTTTCTAAGATAGGTTAAGTAGCTAATCAGAATTCTAAATTAGCATAATTTATTATAAGCAAGAAATAAAGCGAACGCCTGAAAAATACTAACGTAGAGCTCACTCTATGAGTTTTGAAGCGCGTTAGCAAGTTTCAAGGTGTAACTGTTGGGTAAGGTTAAAATGAACAGTATTTAGAGAAAAACGTCAAAAATCCCATATACTCATTTTCTAGGCAAAATACTGCTGAAATTTACTAAAATCAGACAAATAAAATGAAAAGATTCCATAATATATTTATAACGTAAGGAAAATATTCTACGTAGTTTAAAAGTACTAAATAAAGCCTATGCATTGTTAAAATAAAGACTTCAAGCTATATGATTAAGAAAATGATTTAAAAATCTTGCGCGATTGAGAAAATGATTTAAAAACATTACGCGATGTTCAAAAATGTCAAAATATATTTATGCGATTTAAAAATGTTTGTAAAAGCGATGCGATTGTGAAAATGCGATAAAATTTCTATGTGACTAAATGGAATAGTGAATTTTACTGTCGGGCCAAAGTAGTGGACCCAGACATATTGTGAGATAGTACTGTCAAGTGGAGACATACTATGTTTTGGTATATTGAGACAGAGGGTATTTTCGTAAATATGGTAAAATATTGAAACTAAGGGTATTTTGGTAATTCTTGATCATGCTTAGAGAGTTGTGTCAATTTGGTTGATAATTGGCGATTGATTGATGAGACGAATTACACTGTGTTGTGGGTGTGATAGGCGTAGTGTGGTTCATTATATGAACTTGGAGGCATTAGTGTGCGGAGAATTCCACATATGGACAATGGGTTGCTCCTCTGGGTCGTGGTAACGAGCAACACACTAATGATCTCGACAAGCACTATTCTAAATCGAGATCTTGTGGAGACTATTTAGTACAATGCCTGTAGTACACGATGTATTGGACTGTGTACTGCCACACGATGTTTTGGACTGTGGGCTATAGACACGACATTGGACAGTGTAATAGTTTGGTTGGGCAGCCTGAGGTAGTATTAGTTCTTTTCAGATCATTCTCTCAGATATCTGTGTTTAGCTCCATGGAGTAGGAACGAGTCAGTGTGTGTTATCATTCATTATCTGCATTTTAATGTTTACTATAATCTGTGATAGAATGTATGATGTGTTGATTTGATATACTGTATGTGATATGATGGTATGTATTATTGTGATATTTGTTTGTATTATCGTTTTCTTTATTGTCATGCTGGTAATGATGTAGATTGTCTCACCTCTCTATATGCTTTTCTCTATATTATTATTATATTTCTATAAAGAGTTTGAGGAAGAGGAACAGCCTCTTAAGATTCAGTATCCGGACGAGCGCTAGCCGAACGAGCAGTGCGAGGATGGTGAGTCGATTGATCACCTCTACCATCTGGATTGATCCTGTGATCATGGCGTTGCCGGGATTCTTCTGTTTTGTGAGACTTGATTTTCATGGATGTTCTGAGGCCTAGCGTATGCGTGAAGATAGAGGATCAGTAGTCTACGTGGGACGTCTGACTGTGTCCCTGAGTAGAGAGTTTGATGGGGAGATTATATTTACTACTACTTTGTATTTACATCTTGAGTTGCCTCTAACTCTTAGGCGTTGTTGGGAAGGAATTTTTCATGCGCCTAGCGAGCTTAGTAGTGAGTCAACAACCCGGACTCGTGTCTGTAGAGTTGTGGGACCTCTAGGATTTCTGTCTTTCGATGATCTATCTGAAGATGATCCATCGGAGGGTTAGAAAATCTTTGAGGTGCACTTGGGCAATGTTATGTTTTAGCTTTATGGTGACTTTTTACTGCTTTGCTAAATATTTGTAGTTGTAAATTATTTGTATACTTAAGACAAAAATCATATGTATATTATGGTGTGATTATGTTTTGTCTTATTTTGTGCTCCGTGTTATTTTATTTAATGTTATAAGTATAAAAGGAAAAATTTTAACACTAATATTATTTACGTACCAAACGTTTTACAACTTGGGTAAGAATTTTATTTTATTTTATTTTATTTTATTGCATTAAAAATGTGACATCCCCACAAGGGTGTTACAATTCCTCCTTTGAAACCTAGGTAGTCCAGAGTTACCCCAAAATTGACTTTCTTCCATCAAATTCTGAACCTCGACTTCTAATTCCTGCGGTCGTGCGGCCATCTAATCCCGGCATGTTGTTACATCTACCAATCTTTGCATTTCTTTTGCTGCCGCAGTCGTATCATCATCGTCACTCCCCGCATTCACATGCTTACATCTACCCCTAGCCATTGCCTCCCTTCAAGGATAAACGAATCGAAGCATAAGGAAAATCAAAAGTAGTCAATTCAAACAATATTGTCTCCTTTCGAAAACGGAATGCAAATAGTCGTACAACACAGCAAGACAAACCTAACCACCAAACCCAAAGGACTCTAACTTGAGCTCCTTCATTCTACCTTCTACGGCGCGATCTCCAGTAAGTCTTTAACTCCTATGCAGCTCCTTGAACCAACTTACGCCAGATACTCTTTTCCCAAGAAAATTGATTTTCCAAAACCTCTTGGATGACTCAGTCCACAAACCTTACAAGGCCTATTTAACTACCTTTTTCTAACCCCTTGGCTCAAACAATTCTAGAGGTAACACAACAAGAGTGTAAATGCAAACAAATCCTAAGCAAGTTCAGTCATACCAGCTGAGCTTTGTTCTAAAAGAACTTCTATTACCTTAATACGCTTAGGTGAAGTCATAGTTTCTCATAAACACAGAACATTACACATTGAATGGGCCAATACTCAATATCATGGAACTATGCAACAGTAGTTACCAACATTCAACCTATAGCAAGCCATGTCTTCCTTTCCCAAACATCTCAAACGAGAGACAAGGAAGTGCACAACATACAGAGAAACTTCTAACATGTCTAAGCATAGTCAATCCACACCCCGGCTTAATAGGATGAATTGCGCTCTAATACCACCTAGTGTAACACCCCTCAATTTAATAACCACAGCACAATCGTCAATATACCACGGTCACTAAATTTTTGGCGTGTTGCAACTCAAATAATAAGTTTTCCAAATTCTATCATTGTACATATAAGGGAAATATGAGCCACGAATGAATAGTTACACATTCTGTCATTTTAAAATATAGTTCGATAGGATGTACTCAAGATACAACACATAAGACAGGTTAATTACCTTAAAATATACTTATACTCAAAATAACCCTTATATAGGTAATGCGAAAGAAAATATAAACTACCCACAACAATGCCACGACTAAGGAGTTGGGTACTCCATCGGATCCACCTCGGGATCCTCCCCTGATTCATCTGAAGACACAAGGACAGAATAATGTGCAGTCTCACGGGCAAGTGCCCTCGCAGCTGATGCCACAGACTCCTTGTCCTCACTAAGGGTATGAAACAGATCACTCCATAGCTCTTAAATGAGTAAGGCAACTCTGGATACACCGATGTAGTGAGAACCAGGATAGGATCTTCAATTGTAGTCCTCTTCACGGTCAAGGTTAGATCCCCAATGATACCATTTATGCTCACCGGCCCAGTCGACTCGCTAAGCATTGGCACCCTCGGTGAATACAATCCTGACGAAAAATCAACAGAACCCTTCCTTGTTGCCCTAGTCAAACACAAGAGATCATACCAAGTATGGTCTAGGAAATTCAACCTCGTCCCCTTTACAGTCTTCAACCAAAAACCACATAGAACAAGAATAGTGCAAGCAAGAGGTGAGATATCCTACATTCATTACTAATAGGGCAGCGAAGGAATATAATATGAATGACAAAGTCATTCCATACATACAAATATTACAGATATATTCATGTTATCAATTTCACATACATATATCATCAGAAAAGCATATCCCATGATAATATAAATATTAACAGCACTATAACAACAGATATCCACCATAGATATATATATAATAAATTATGTCACCACAATATGTTTGTTGACTATGCCATGACAATTATGTGAACTGACCATGCATATGCACAATGCGTATGCTGACCATCCTCAAGTACAATGTACTCATTTCCTACTCCATGGAGCTAGACTCAGTTTTCAGAGATGAACGCCCCACGAGATCTGTCCCCCCTCAATAGACAGTCTACACCGGGCCATGAAAAGCAATAGTGCCTTGTCGGGCTACTAGTGCATTGCAACAGTGTTCACGGCCAGGGGTATATAAGGTGATAACATGATCACAAGTGAAACACCGCACCCTAACGTCCCCCTAGGTCTATTCAAGACCCCATTATCCTATAAGTTCTCATTCACTCCTAGGCATAAAACGCCATAATTGTATAATGCACAAATGCATATTCAACGGGATTCAACCCTCTATTGTACCATTCCCAATGGTATCAAAGCAATCGTCCATACAATTGTTTCAATACCATTTCCATCAATGATATTATATAATCGTCCATATGACTACATAGTACCACTGATATTTGGGTTTTCTCTGATAACCAATCATTTCTGACTAAATCGTCTACCTGATGTTTCTAGTTGTAAAGGCAAACCACATCTGACAAAAGCGTCTACCCGATGTTTCTTGGTCTGGTACTTCGGTTCCATAATCACAATGTGAATGCATGCTTCAATCATGCTCATCATGTCAGACTATATCAATCATGCCTCAATGCATATGGATTCAAGGCATACATATATATATATATATATATATATATATATATATATATATATATATATATAGATTCACAATGATAGCATAACTTATCCAAATTCACATGCCATATAGAGCCCAATCATTCATCCAAAAATATTTGATCCCAATTATGGACCCACCTCAAGTCAATATTAAAACTTCCAAGGTGAACACATACTATTCAAAGTTGCTACGAAAGTTATGCTTCAATTCCATTATGTTCTTGCGTTAACTCTCTTAGAATATTTACTTTGAGTTCCTCACGACCCTCCTCACACTCATGTTCTGTCTTTATCCAAACCTCACACTAAGTTGTATAATAAGGTTGTGTTCATTATCCTTTCCACATTATGAACTCCTACTTAAGTGCCTATTGACTTATTTAGCTAAGTTCTAGCTTGTTACAAAGCCTCACAATGAGTGCCCAATGAGAATGTGAGCCTCCAAGGGACTAGAAAACTAAACAATTCTTCACTATCTCATTTACATGGCCTGTGTCAAGTTACACGGCCTGGAGTACACGGCCATGTCAAATTACACGGCCTAGGCCATGTACTCCTCTAGAAGTACCTGAAAACGTGTCTAAACTAAAAAGCCCGATTACATGGCCGAGTAATATTGCACGGCCTAGGCTGTGTAACACTTTGTCATGTGCATTGAGCTGTGTTTCCAGTGGGGAACACGGCCTGGGCCGTGTAAATTCACACAGCCTGTAAATCTACACCAGAAATCATGAAAATGAGTTTCTCCAAGCTTCCAAATCAAATAGGTACCAATCTATATACATATTTGAGCATTTAGGCACACACAAATCAATCAAGATTCATAATATCAAGCATAGAAGATCATACAACATATTTAAATCATAACATCATTAGAAATCACAAACAAAGTGAGAAACCCACAATGAATTTCTCACCATCATCACCAAAGACATTTCCTCACCACCAAGATTGGGTGAAGATGATTATCTCCCTCTTACCTAAGAGAAGAACAAAGAAAGCAAACTTCTTTTTCCCTTAGAAATTCGTTCTTCACCACCTCAAAACCCTAGAGTATTCAAATCCATAAAAATCAAAATCAAAGCTTGGAAATGGTATCCATAGTCACCAAAGCGACCATGGATCACGAAAATGAGATGGAAAAATAGAAAAACTATGATCTTTTACCTTAAAGCTTCAAGCTTTGAGCTTCAATGGTAGAAGAAGATAAAGGTGGATTTAGGGGATGACCCCCAAAGATAAGAGTCTTAGAATGGTTAGAGGAAGCAAGAAATGAGATTGGTTTAACAAGTTAGTGAAAATGGCCTCCCCTTGGTGTGGCTGCCGTGGAGTAGAGGGGAAGAAGAGGAGAGAACACGTGAGGGAGAAGAGAGAAATAGAGAGAGAAAGGTGAAATGAGTTTTATTATTCAGTGGACAAATGTCACAGTTAGTAAAAATAATATTTTATTATCCCACAGATAATAAAATATACTGCGATTTTATTTATCAGATAAAATTTTAAAAAACAAAACCTCATGAACTGTGTCCAGTTTCGGGTTTAGTAAGATCCCCCATTGACGTTTCTACAGTTTAAAGTTTTTTGGCCTTGGAAAAAATATTTTATTTTCCTAGCCTCGCTCAGTGTACATGCAAATCAAGAAAATATTAAAATAATCAAACTATTCAGAAAATTCCAGAAAAATTTTCAAAAATCATAAATATTATAAAATGATTATTCATCATGAAATAAGTAATTTTCGGGATGTTATAACTCTCCCCTTCAAAAAGAAATTTTGTCTTCGAAATTTTCATACCTTAGAAACTAACTCTGATGTTGTGCCTCTAGCACAACATTCTAAATCGCTTATTCTAACACAATTTCTTTTTCCCCTTGAATTATTTGCATCCTTTCCTGAGTCGTCTTAGCTTTATCCATTGCTCATTGTACAAGCTCGGGTCCAATCACAATCTTTTCACTGTCTTGGTGCTAACACAAAGATGTCTTACATCGCCGTCCATGTAATGCCTTATATTTAACTCCCTCTAATCAACCAGATATTTTAGACTCTAATGATTTCTACAGACTTTAAATGTTGCTCCATGCAGAAAATACCTCCATATTTTCAATGCACTACAATTGCTAATTATGAGTTTGTGTAGAGTAGTCCCTCTCATATGTTCTCGGTTGTTTAGAAGCATACGTTGCTATTCCTTCTATTCTGATCAAACACACGTTCCAAACTTCCAATGCGAAGCATCACTAGGCATCCCAAAAAGTTCATTGGGATTGGGCAGAATCATCACTAGTTAAGTAGTTGAGTGTCTCTTCGACCCTTGAAAATTTCCCCGTATGCATCTATCCATACAAAACTTGACTCTCATGCATGAGTTAGATGAGAAGTCTTGCACACTGGAAAAATTCTGCGACGAGTCTCCTATATTAACCAGCTAGTCCCATAAAGTTACGAATCTCCATTACGGTTATCGGTAATGCTTCGACTTTCGATGGATTCACAGCAATTCCTTCCCTTGACATCACGTGACCCAAAAGTTGAATTGCCTCTTACCAGGATTCGTACTTGGACAACTTCACACGTATCTTCTTCTCCTTCTTCAGGATTTGAAGAATCACAACGACAGGTCAGTACATTCCTCCGAACGTTAAGAATAGATTAGAATATCGCCAACAAAGATAATGACAAATCTGTTTCAACGGAGAAGAAAGATTTTATTTAGGTAATTCGATGAATATTACCGAAGCATCCGTTACACAGAACGACATTATGAAATACTAGTAGTGCCCATAACGCATTAGAAAAAGCTGTTCCGAAAATATCTCCTACTTCTGAGCGATCTTGATGATAACCAAAACTCAAACTGATCATAGAGATAACAGGGGCTTCTTTCGGCTAATTCATTAAATCATCGATCCTCGATCTCAATAGAAAATGTCTCATAGGGTATGTTCTTTTCTAATTGTACTGCATTCAGCACTGATCTATCTGATGAAGAATTTGACATGGTTCAACAAAATTTTGGAATGAGCTTCATGGATTCAAATCCAGAAATCTCTGTCTCAAGAAACACTAAAGTTTGATTGGAATAATTTAACAAGATAGGGTTGGAAAATAACCAATCCATTTTCAATATTACATCTAATTTGTGAAAAAAGTAAACAAATCAGATCAACAGGAAAGATTTCGTCTTTAACAGGTCATAGGATTATTTAAACACTTGGCTATCAACAATAGGTCCTTAGTAGCAGAAGTAGAAATAACTTAGTCAAAAGATGACGAAGATACAAACGACCTTAATAGACACATACAGTCATGTGTCATAAAGGAATGGGGTACCCCCGGAATTATATAATGAAATCGCAGGGTCATCTATTGTAGTACAATCTCCCTCAGTTAGATCTTCAATCTGAGATGCTTTTACTCCGCTTGAGGAATTAACTCCCCCTTCTTCGTGAGATTTTGAAGTACATACATCTCCAACGGAAGGCTTCGTCCTATGCAAAGCACAATTCCTAGCCACATGTTCTAGCTTTCCGCACCTGAAATAAATTATTCCTTCAACCGTACAATGCCTTGTTAAATGGCCTTTTCTGCACTTCTTATATTTTGGTAAAAATACCATAATTGAATTGGATTTACTATCACTCGCACCTCCTTCATGCGTTTGCTGTCACTGTTGCTTCCTCGATAGTCGTGTATACAGTTTCCGCTTATGCTGATTGATCTTTTTATTATTCCTCCTTTGGAACCTAGGTAGTCCAGAGTTACCCCAAAATTGACTTTCTTCCATCAAATTCTGAACCTCAACTTCCAATTCCTACTGTCGTGTGGCCCTCTGATCTTGGCGTGTTGTTACATCTACCACTCTTTGCATTTCTTCTACTGCCGCAGTCGTATCATCATCGTCACTCCCCGCATTCACATGCTTACGTCTACCCCAAGCCATTGCCTCCCTTCAAGGATAAACGAATCAAAGCATAAGGAAAATCAAAAGCAATCAATTCAAACAATATTGTCTCCTTTCGGAACCCATATGCAAAGAGTCATACAACACAGCAAGACAAACCTAACCACCAAACCCAAAGGACTCTAACTTGAGCTCCTTCATTCTACCTTCTACGGTGTGATCTCCAGTAAGTCTTTAACTCCCATGTAGCTCCTCGAACTAACTTAGGCCAGATATTTTTTCCCCAAGAAAATCAATTTTCTAAAACCTCTTGGATGCCTCAGTCCATAAATCTTACAAGTCCTATTTAACTACCCTTTTTCTAACCCCTTGGCTTAAATAATTCTAGAGGTAACACAACAAGGGTGCAAATGCAAACAAATCCTAAGCAAGTTCAGTCATACTAGCTGAGGTTCTTTCTAAAAGAACTTTTATTACCTTAATACGCCTAGGTGAAGTCATAGTTTCTCATAAACACAAAACATTACACATTGAGTGGGCCAATACTCAATATCATGTAACTATGCAATAGTAGCTACCAACATTCAACCTATAGCAAGCCATGCCTTCCTTTCCCAAACATCTCAAACGAGAGACAAGTAAGTGCACAACATATAGAGAAATGTCTAACATGTCTAAGCATAGTCAATCCATACCCCGGCTCAACAGGATGAACTACGCTCTGATACCACCTAGTGTAACACCCCTCGATTTAATAACCACGACATAATCGTCACTATACCACGGTCACTAAATTTTTGGCGTGTTGCAACTCACATAACAAGTTTTCCGAATTCTATCATTGTACATATAAGGGAAATATGAGCTATGAATGAATAGTTACACATTCTATCATTTTAAAATATAGTTCGACAAGATGTACTCAAGATACAACACATAAAACTAGTTAATTACCTTAAAATATACATATACCCAAAATAACTCTTATACAGGTAATGCAAAAGAAAATATAAACTACCCACAACAATGTCACGACTAAGGAGTTGGGTACTCCATTGGATCCACCTCGGGATCCTCCCCCAGTTCATCTGAAGACACGCGGACAAAACAATGTGCAGTCTCGCGGGCAGGTGCCCTCGCAGCTAATGCCACAGACTCTTCGTCCTCACTAAGGGTATGAAACAGATCACTCCATAGCTCCCAAATGAGTAAGGCAACTCTAAATGCACCGATGTAATGAGAACCAGGATAGGATCTTCAATTGCAGTCCTTTTCACGGTCAAGGTTAAATCCCCAATGATATCATCTATGCTCAATGGCCCAGTTGACTCACCAAGCATTGGCACCCCCGGTGAACACAATCCTGACGAAAAATCAACAGAACCCTTCTTTGTTGCCCTAGTCAAACATAGGAGATCATACCAAGCATGGTCTATGAAATTCAACCTCTTACCCTTTACAGTCTTTACCCAAAAATCACATAGAACAAGAATAGTGCAAGCAAAAGGTAAGATATCCTACATTCATTACCAACAGGGCAGTGAAGGAAAATAATACGAATGACGAAGTCATTCCATACATACAAATATTACAGATATATTCAAGTTATCAATTTCACATACACATATCATCAGAAAAGCATATCCCACGATAATATAAATATTAATAGCACTATAACAACAGATATCCACCATAGATATATATATAATAAATTATGTCACCACAATATGTATGTTGACCATCCTCATGTACAATATACTCATTTCCTACTCCATGGAGCTAGACTCAGTTTTCAGAGATGAACGCCCAGGAGATCTATCCCCCCTCAATAGACAGTCTATACCGAGCCATGAAAAGCAATAGTGCCTTGTTGGGATACCAGGGTGTTGCAACAGTGTTCACGGCCAGGGGTATATAAGGTGATAACATGATCACAAGTGAGACATCGCACCCTGACGTCCCCCTAGGTCTATTCAAGACCCCACTATCTTGTAAGTTCTCGTTCACTCCTAGGCATAAAATACCACAGCTGTATAATGCACAAATGTATATTCAACAGGATTTAACCCTCCGTTGTACCATTCCCAATGGTATCAAAGCTATCGTCCATACAATTGTTTGAATACCATTTGCATCAATGATATTATATAACCGTCCATACGACTACATAGTACCACTGATATTTGGGTTTCCTCTGATAACCAGTCATTTCTGACTAAATCGTCTACCTGATGTTTCTGGTTATAAAGGCAAACCACATCTGACTAAATCGTCTACCTGATGTTTCTTGGTCCGGTACCTCAGTTCCATAATCACAATGTGAATGCATACTTCAATCATGCTCTTCATGTCAGACTATATCAATCATGCCTCAATGCATATGGATTCAAGGCATACATATATATATATATACATATATTGGTTCACAATGATAGCATAACTTATCCAAATTCACATGCTATATAGAGCCCAATCATTCATCCAAAAATCTTTGATCCCAATTACGGACCCACCTCAAGTCAATATTAAAACCTCCAAGGTGAACACATACTATTCAAAGTTTCTACGAAAGTTATGCTTCAACTCCATTATGTTCTTGCGTTAACTCTCTTAGAATATTTACTTTGAGATCCTCACGATCCTTCTCACACTCATGTTCTTTCTTTATCCAAACCTTACACTAAGTTGTATAATAAGGTTATGTTCATTATCCTTTCCACATTATGAACTCCTACTTAAGTGCCTATTCATTTAATTAGCTAAGTTCTAGCTTGTTACAAAGCCTCACAATGAGTGCCCAATGAGACTGTGAGCCTCCAAGAGACTAGAAAATCAAACAATTCTTCACTATCCCATTTACATGGCCTGTGTCAAGTTACACAGCCTGGAGTACACGGCCATGTCAAATTACACGGCCTAGGCCGTGTACTCCTCTGAAAGTACCTGAAAACGTGTCTAAACTGAAAAGCCCGATTACACGGCCTAGGCCGTGTAACACTCTGTCATGTGCATTGAGCTGTGTTTCCAGTGGGGAACACGACCTGGGCTGTGTAAATTCACACAGCCCATGAATCTACACCAGAAATCATGAAAATGAGCTTCTCCAAGCTTCTAAATCAAATGGGTACCAATCCATATACATATTTGAGCATTTAGGCACATACAAATCCTTCAAGATTCACAATATCATGCATAGAAGATCATACAACACATTTAAATCATAACATCATTAGAAATCGCAAACTAAGTGAGAAACCCACAATGGATTTCTCACCATCAACACCAAAGACATTTCCTCACCACTGAGATTGGGTGAAGAGGATTATCTCCCTCTTACCTAAGAAAAGAACAAAGAAAGCAAACTCCTTTTTCCCTTGGAAATTCGTTCTTCACTACCTCAAAACCCTAGAGTGTTCAAATCCATAAAAATCAAAATCAAAGCTTGGAAATGGTATCCATAGTCACCAAAGTGACCATGGATCACAAAAATGAGATGGAAAAATGGAAAAGCTATGATCTTTTACCTTAAAGCTTCAAGCTTTGAGCTTCAATGGTCAAAGAAGATGAAGGTGGATTTAGGGGATGACCCCCAAAGAGAAGAGTCTTAGAATGGTGAGAGGAAGTAAGAAATGAGATTGGTTTAACAAGCTAGTGAATATGGCCTCCCCTTGGTGTGGCTGCTGTGGAGTAGAAGGGAAGAAGAGGAGAGAACACGTGAGGGAGAAGAGAGAAATAGAGAGAGAAAAGTGAAATAGGTTTTGTGATGAAAAGAGGAGTGATGGCTTTTAGTGAAAAGATGACAAGATTGTCATCTTTTTCTCTCCAACCATAGAGTTCAAAGGAGAGGAGAGAGTGTGTGAAGCTTCTTTGAGAAGGTTGGTAGGAAGCTTCTTTGAAGTTTCCTTAAAGCTTCCTTGAGAAGCTTCGCACGTTTCTCGATAAAATAAAGGGTGATGATATCACTTAGATGCTATCATAAAAGTGATCAGATAGAAATAATCTGTTAGAGCTATTATTCAGTGGACAAATGTTACAGTCAGTAGAAATAATATTTTATTATCCCACAGATAATAAAATATACTACGATTTTATTTATCAGATAAAATCTCAAAAAATGAAAACTTCATAAATTATGTCTAGTCTCGGGTTTAGTAAGATCCCCCATTGACGTTTCTACAATTCAAAGTTTTCCGGCCTCGGGGAAAATATTTCATTTTTTCAGCCTCGCAAAATGCACACGCAAATCGAAAAAAATAATCAAATAATCAAAAACTTCAAAAAATTCTAGAAAAATTTCCAAAAATCATAAAATACTATAAAATGATTATTCATCATTAAATAAGCAATTTTCGGGATGTTACACCAAAATCTTCAAAAAATTGTGTTGCTTGATGTTTTATGTAACGCCCCAATTTTATCTCGTTTCTAGCTTATCTGTGATTTCTGTGATGTTGCGAATTTTGTGAATTTTTATGAATTATTTGGTGAATATGGATTATTTTAATATTATTTTTAAAAAATTTTGGACTGTTAAACCAAGGCCGAGGGATCTTACTAAACTCGAAATCGGAGACAGTTTACGAAGTTTTCATTGTCTGATATTTTATCTGACAAATAAAATTTGGGTACGCTCTATTATCCACTAGACAATAGATACCAGCTTTATTAACTATAATTTTTATCCATTGGATAATAACTTGTAGTAAAGATCTAGTAGATTATTTTTTTTAGTCACCTTTATGACATCATCCAAGTGACATCACCCACATGACATCATCTTTAACTTTTGGAGAGAGAATGGAGACTTCTAGAGTAAATTTCCATTCAACCTTCATTTTCATCACTTTTCTATCCATTTCTATCTTTTCACCCAAAAGCTACACACTTTATTTTCTCTCATTTTCTTTCCTCTAGAGCTTACGGCCACACTCACCAAATCCACCCTATTATCTTCTTTGATTTCACTCATCTACTTTCTTGGATCTAAACCTCTTTCTAAGCCATATTGGTGAGAAGATCTTGACTTGTTCATCTTTTCCAAGTATTTCTTCATGTTAGGGCTTGAAGACTTCTAAGGTAAAATCTCTCCATCTTCATTCTCCTTTCTTTTCTTCTTTCTAAGATCATGATTGTGATCCATGGTCATTCTTTCCTAGCCTTTGATGTTGATCTTTTGCATGTATTTTCGTTTTCAAGAGGCTCTTGGAGGAGAAAGCTTGTTTCAAGGAGATATCCAAGTAGTGGTTAGTCATCCTCCTAAGAGGAAGATTTCTCTCATTAACCTTTCATGGTGGTGAGGGACGTTGTGTTGTGTTGAGAGTGAAGAATTCATGTGAGGATTCTTTACTTGATTGTATTTGACTCTTGGTGATTTTTGTTCTATATGATTTTGTGGCTTGGTGTTGTTGATGATCTTGGTAGAATATAAAATTCTTGATGATTGATATATGTTGGTTGCTTGAAATCCTTTGTGGAAGATGAAAATTTTGAGGGCCAAGGACCTTGTATAGCTCATGGCCAAGAGACCCCAAATAAGGTATCCAAGACAAAATTATTGTGTTGATTTGGAAGTTAGGTGTTTAGGTGAAAAAGTAATTAGATTAAGGAATAATAATAATAAAGGTATGATAAAATAAAAATTCAACCATTTCTTTAGAGAGAGAGATTTTGGCCTTGAAGGGGGAAATAAGCTATAAAGAGAGATCATGAAAATTTAGAGTACTCTTAGGGCTTAGGAGAAAAGGAAATGAATTTATGAGATTTAGACGATGTAGTTTTCTTTTTAGGTTTTTCGTGAAAAATGTGAGGAAGTATTACCTAGAGGAACTTAACTAGAAGAGTTTTAAGATTAAAGCAAATTTCCATTTTAATTCTTAAAAGAATTATAATTAAAGTCTAAAGATGAAAATTATGGTTCTTGAACTTGTCCAATTGAGATACCTTGTGGAGGAATATAATAACTTTGTGCTGATGGGCCAACGTACTGGACCCGAGAATGTCAGTGATTGACTTAAGCCCTGTTGTGGCTCCTCTTGGTGCAGCTTTTGTTGTTTATGAATATTGTTGATCATTATCATGAGATCATGCATTGTGAAAGTCAGAATGACTTGTTGTCAAAGCTGTATGCCTAGGAGATGAATTACACCTTTGTGCGGGTGCGAATTGCGTAGTATAGTTCACTTGTTGAACTTGGAGGCGCCGGGGCACGAGTATCCGACATATGGCCAGTTGGTAGCTCCACTGGGCCATAGTGACTGTGCAATGCATCGGCGATCTCGACCAGGCACAATACTATTCCCGATCAGGTTGAGAGTGTCTTGTATAGCCATGTTGCGCATGCTGATAATATTGAGAAGCACATGATTTGAGGCTAACGATATACAAACACTGACTCCCCGATCATTCTCTCCGATGTTAGTTTGAACTCCATGGAGTAGATGTCCGTCCATTGTGCATTCACATAGACATTGAGGATTTTATTGCGATACATTTATACTGTGGAATTGTCTTTTGATATATTAGTGTAGTACCTGATGAGAAATTTTATGACCATAATTGTTATTTCTATGATTTTACTGATATTGTTGTCTCTTGCTACCATACTGGTATTGATGCAGAGGATCTCACATCTTTGTATTGTTATCTTGTCTGTTTTTCTGTTCTATGTGATCCTGTTGATAAAGATTAAGGGAAGAAGAAGAAGATTTGTAGTTTTTTATTGTTTTGCTTTTGGATGGCTTCTCGTAGAGATTCCATTGGTTTTGTCAGAGTTCAATTCCACGGAGGTGCAGACGCTTAGCACATCGACTGGGGCATTGAAAAGATTAGATATGTAGGGGCATTGACTTTGTCTGTTAGTAGGACCCGTGATGGGGTTCCTTTTTTCTCTCTTAGTATTTTTGTGCGTCTAGAGTTCTTCATGCCTATTAGGGAGTTGTGGGGTGACTTGCATTACACCCCTAGGGAGGATCCGTACCCTGTGGTATCATCCACTAGGACTCTTGTCCGTGAGCTTCTGCCACAACTAAGAGGCTTGGCTGGGGAGCAGTTCGAAGAGGAGGAACCAACAGAGGAGTCAGAAGAATATCCAATGGAGGGTCCTGTGGAAGATCTTGCTCCCTAGGTCTCTAGACTTGGGCTAGTCGATGTTTTATTAAACTGTTGCTTATGTCTTTTGTGTATAAACTTGTAAATTTTGGGTGGACTATGATCCATGCCACTGATGTATATATTCTTTTTGGTGTGTATTATTTAGTAAGTTATATCTTGTGTTGTTTATGTTTCGTTTAAGTTTACACTTTTGAAAAGAAAATTTATAATTCCTATTTTCGAAGATCGAATCTTTTCCATGTGTTATATAAAGTTTAGACGATTTGAGGTATAAATGTGGCACCCTGAGGAAGGTGTTACATTAGTTGGTATCAGAGCCCAAGTTTGAGTCTTTTGGGGTTTGTGGTTCAGTTTGTCTTGCTTGTGTTGTGTGATTTCTCTGTGTTTGGTTTCCGAAAGGAGACAAAATTGTTTGATATGACTTCGCCTGACTTTCCTTGTGTATTGTTTAGTTTAACTTCAAAGGAACGTGATGGCTTGAGGTGGATCTGTATATATGAACTCTGAACGAGACAGCGAGAGTATGGCTGCAGCAGCTGAGGCGATGCAGAGAATGGCAGAGCTTATAATGCAACAGAATCAAAGAGCTTCCCAAAAACAAAAAGCTGCCACGAAAAATCAGAATCTATTGGAGTTTCACCGCAATAATCCACCATAATTCAAAGCAGAGTTCGATCCAGAGAAATGAAGCCTTTAGATCAAAAAGTTGGAGAAGATATTCCAAGGAATGGGATGCACTAATGCTCAGAAGGTAACCTATGCTACCTTCATGCTTGTTGGAGACGTTGAAGACTAGTGGACAGGAGCCCATCGATTGATGGAAGCTGAGGGAGCAGTGATCACCTGGGAAGCCTTCAAGAACAAATTCCTGGAGAAGTACTTTCCAGCCAGTGTAAGGTACGCGAAAGAGATGAAGTTTCTAGGCCTAAAGCAAGGAAACATGTCAGTTAGTGAGTATGCTGCCAAGTTTGAAAGTTTGTCAAAGTTCTCGAGGTATTTCCAACTATAACTTGATGAGGAATGGAAATGTCGCAAGTTCAAAAAAGGGTTGAGGCATGACTTGAAGAGAGCGATGCTACCTTTGGGAATTGATCAGTTCCCAGCTCTTTTGGACAAGTGTCGTAGGCTTGAGGAATTGGATCAGTCACGTGAAACAAGGAACCGTAACTTTGGAACCTCTTGATTCCAAAAGGGAAAGAATGGCGGTGGAAATCATTTTCAGTAAAAGCTGTATTCGAGGCCACCAGGGAATCAAGCTCAGCCACAATCATGTGGAGAAGGTCCTAGTAGCTACAAGTTTGGTCAGACTAGGGCATCGACACCAAAATGTCTCAAGTATGGAAGGCACCACTTGACGAGGGACTACACAATCAAAGGGATCATCTGCTTCAAATGTGGGAAGCTCGAACACATTGCGAAGGATTTCAATTAACCCAAGGCAGAGCCTACTGTTAACAATGTACGTGTTGTAAGACCTCAGGCAAGAGGAAGAGTTTACACTTTGAGTGGAGCAGAGGCCTCCCAATCCGAAGATCTAATTAAGGGAGATTGTGCCATAGGAAGTAATCTTTTAACTGTACAGTATGACTCGGGGGTGACCATTCTTTTATTGCTTATAATTGTGTGCATCGATTAGGGTTGTCTGTGTCTTCCTTACCTTTTGATTTTATTATTTCTACTCCCACTGCTAGACCCGTTGTTACTGCTCAAGTTTGTTTGAACTATCCTATTTCTGTGGAAGGTTGAATCTTTTCGGTTGATTTGATTTGCTTACCTCTTTCTCAAATAGATGTTATTCTAGGAAAGGATTGGTTATCTTCTAACCATATCATTCTTGATCGTTCTAATAAAACCTTAGTGTTTCCTGATTCTGAGACTTCTAGATTTATAACTGCCAACCAAGTCAAAATTTTCTTGAGGGAAGGAGCTTAAGGATACATGCTTTTGTCTTCTTTAGAAGTCAAGAGTGAGACTGATGTGAATGCTATTCCTGTGGTTAATGAGTTCCCTGAAGTCTTTTCTTATGATATACCTGGTTTACCACTGGAAAGAGAGGTAGAATTTTCTATCGATCTTGTGCCAGTATCCAGTCCTATATCCATGGCACCATATCGGATGTCGCCGTTAGAGTTAGCCAAGCTCAAGAAACAGTTGGAGGAATTGTTGGAGAAGAAGTTTGTGAGACCTATTGTTTCACCGTGGGGAGCTCCAATGTTGTTGGTTAAGAAGAAGGATGGAACTTCTCGGTTATGTGTGGCCTATCGTCAGCTAAACAAGATTATGATCAAGAACAAGTACCCACTTCTGAGGATAGATAATTTGATGGATCAACTAAAGGGAGCTGCTATTTTCTCTAAGATTGATCTATGTTCTGGCTATCATCAGATTCGTGTGAAGGTAGAGGATGTACCTAAGATGGTTTTTCAGACGCGTTATGGGCATTATGAGTACCTTGTGATGCCATTCAGAGTAACAAATGCTCCTACCGTATTCATGGACTACATGAATTGGATCTTTCGCCCTTATCTGGATAGATTTGTTGTTGTCTTTATTGACAACATTTTTGTCTATCCATGAATTCAGGAGGAACGTGTCGAACATCTCAATGTGGTTCTTCAGGTCCTGAAAGAGAAGAAGTTATATGCTAAGTTGTCTAAGTGTGAGTTTTGGTTAGAGGAAGTTTAGTTTCTGGGACATGTGATTTCAAAGGAAGGAATTGCAGTGGATCCATCTAAAGTGGAAGCAGTTCTTCAATGGGAAAGACCAAAAATAGTAACAGAGATTCGTAGCTTTGTGGTTTTAGCTAGCTATTATCAAAGATTTATCGAAGGATTATCCAAAATAGTAGGACCTCTCACTCAACTTACAAGAAAGAATTAAGCTTTCGTATGGACTGATGCATGTGAAGAGAGTTTTCAAGAGTTGAAGAAACGGTTAACTACTTCACCAGTGTTGATCCTACCCGATCCCAACGCACCTTTTGAAGTTTATTGTGATGCTTCATATCAGGGTCTAGGATGTGTCTTTATGCAGAATGGATGAGTGGTAGCGTATGCTTCAATGCAATTGAAGGTACATGAGAAGAATTATCCTATGCACCACTTGGAGTTAGCCGCTGTTGAGTTTGTGTTGAAGATTTGGAGGCACTTTCTTTATAGAGCAACATTTAACGTCTACAGTGACCACAAGAGTTTGAAATACCTATTTGATTAGAAGGAGCTGAACATGAGACAAAGGCAATGGTTAGAGCTTTTGAAAGACTATGACTTCCAGCTTCAATATCATCCCAGAAAGGCAAACATTGTAGCGGATGCTTTGAGTAGGAATATGCTTAATGTTTCTACTATGATGCTCAAGGAGAGTGAGCTAATAGAACAGTTTAGGGATATGCAGTTATCTATGGAGTTGGCACCAGAGAGACTGTGCTTAAGTATGATCACTATTTCAAGTGGATTGATGGAAGAAATCTGAGAGAAGCAGGGAAGTGACCCATACTTACAAGAGGAGAAGGAGCTGGTGAAGCAGGGTGCTATTTCTAAATTCATGGAAGGACATGATGGAGTCCTAAGATTCAAAAATACAGTTTGTGTACTAACGATTCTGAGCTTAGGAAGATGATTCTTGATGAAGCCCATAAGAACAAGTTAAGCATGCACCCCGGAACTACCAAGATGTACTAGGATCTGAAATGTTTATATTGGTGGCAAGGAATGAAAAGAGATGTTGCCAAATATATGTCATCTTATTTAGTTTGTTAAAAGGCTAAAGTGGAACACTAAAGACCTTCCAGATTGCTGCAACCCTTGACTATTCCAAAATGGAAATAGGATAGCATTGCGATGCATTTTGTGAGCGGGTTACTAAGGACTAGGAAAGGATATGATTCAATATGGGTAATTATGGATCGACTTATGAAGTCAGTGCACTTCTTGCCGATCAATATAAGGTATTCAATAGAGAGATTGGCTCTAATGTATGTCGAGGAGATCGTTAGACTTCATGGTGTGCCTTCGAGCATTGTTTCTGATAGAGACCCAAGGTTTACATCGAGATTTTGGCAGAGTTTGCAGAAAGCAATGGGAACGAAGCTTCATCTAAGTTCTACGTATCACCTGCAAACGAATGGTCATTTAGGGATAACAATCCAGTTATTGGAAGATCTGTTAAGGGCTTGTATCTTGGAATAGATTGGGAGTTGGGATGAGTTCTTACCTTTGATAGAGTTCACCTATAATAATAGTTACCACGCAAGCATTGGAATGGCACCTTATGAGGCGTTGTATAGGCGACGGTAAGACCTGAACTTGTGCAATAGACAACTAAAAAAGTTAGGATGATCTAGGAAAGGATAAGAGTAACTCAAAACCAACAGAAAAGCTACGCCAACAAGAGACGGCGACTTCTTGAATTTGAGGAAGGTGAGCATATGTTTTTGAGAGTTACACTTATAACTGGTGTTGGAAGGGCCATTAAATCCAGAAAACTCAATCCTAAATTCATCGGACCGTATCAAATTCTTCATCGGATAGGTCTGGTAGCCTACCAAATAAGCTTACCACCTTTTCTTTCTAATCTTCATGATGTCTTCCATGTGTCAGACTTGTGAAAGTATAATCCTGATCCAGCCCATGTCATTGAGCTAGATACAGTATAGCTAAAAGAGAATTTGACCTATGAATCACTTCCTATCAAGATTGAGGATAAGAGAGTGAAGCAACTCAGAGGCAAGGAGATTGCATTGGTAAAAGTGATTTGGAATGATGCGACTGGAGATACAGCATGGGAGCTGAAAAATAAAATGAGAGAACAATATCCGCACTTGTTTTAAGGTATGATGAATTTTGGGGATGAAATTCTTTCTAGGAAGGGGAGAGTTATAATGCCCCAATTTCCTCTTGTTTCTAGCTTATCTGTGATATTTGTGATGTTGTGAATTTTGTGAATTTTTATGAATTATTTTAATATTATTATTAAAAAAATTTGAACTGTTAAACCGGGGTCGGGGGATCTTACAAAACCTGAAACCGGAGACAGTTTACGGAGTTTTCATTGTCTAATATTTTATCTGATAGATAAATTTTGAGTACGCTCTATTATTCATTGGACAATAGATATCGACTTTATTAACTGTCATTTTTGTACATTGAGTAATAGCTTGTAGTAAAGATATAATAGATTGTTTCTTTTTAGTCACCTTTATGACATCATCCATGTGACATCACCCACATGACATCATCTTTGACTTTTGGACCAAGAGGAGCAGCTTCTCAAGGAAGTTTTGTGAAGCTTGTTGAGAAAGCTTGGCTCCTCCTCCTTAGATGAGTGCAAGGTTCTGGAGAGAGAATGGAGACTTCTAGAGTAAATTTCCATTCAACCTTCATTTTCATCACTTTTCTATCCATTTCTCTCTCTTCACCCAAAAGCTACACACTTTGTTTTCTCTCATTTTCTCTCCTCTAGAGCTCACGGCCACACACACCAAATCCACCCTCTTATCTTCTTTGATTTCACTCATCTACTTTCTTGGATCTAAACCTCTTTCTAAGCCACATTGGTGAGAAGATCTTGACTTGTTCATCTTTTCCAAGTATTTCTTCAAGTTAGGGCTTGAAGACTTCTAAGGTAAAATCTCTCCATCTTTATTCTCCTTTCTTTTCTTCTTTCTAAGATCATGATTGTGATCCATGGTCATTCTTTCCTAGCCTTTGATGTTGATCTTTTGTATGTATTTTCGTTTTAAAGAGGCTCATGGAGGAGAAAGCTTGTTTCAAGGAGATATCTAAGTAGTGGTTGGTCATCCTCCAAGGTAAGAGGAAGATTTCTCTGATCAACCTTTTGATGGTGGTGAGGGGCATTGTGTTGTGCTGAGAGTGAAGAATTCATGTGAGGATTCTTTACTTGATTGTATTTGAATCTTGGTGATTTTTGTTCTATATGATTTTGTGGCTTGGTGTTGTTCATGATCTTGATAGAATATAAAATTGTTGATGATTGATATATATTGGTTGCTTGAAATCCTTTGTGGAAGATGAAAATTTTGAGGGCCAAGGACCTTGTATAGCTCACGGCCAAGAGACCCCAAATAGGGTATCCAAGACAAAATTATTGCGTTGATTTGGAACTTAGGTGTTTAGGTGAAAAAGTAATTAAATTAGGGATTAATAATAATAGAGGTATAATAAAATAAAAATTCAACCATTTGTTTAGAGAGAGAGATTTCAGCCTTGAAGGAGGAAATAAGCTATAAAGAGAGATTATGAAAATTTAGAGTACTCTTAAGGCTTAGCGGAAAAGGAAATGAATTTGTGAGATTTAGACAATGTAGTTTTCTTTTTAGGTTTTTCGTGAAAAATGTGAGGAAGTATTACCTAGAAGAACTTAACTAGAAGAGTTTTAAGATTAAAGCGAATTTCCATTTTAATTCTTAAAAGAATTATAATTAAAGTCTAAAGATGAAAATGATGGTTCTTGAACTTGTGCAATTGAGATACCTTGTGGAGGAATATAATAGCTTTGTGCTAACGGGCCAACGTACTGGACTCGAGAATGTCGGTGATTGACTTATGCCCTATTGTTGCTCCTCTTAGTGGAACTTTTGTTGTTTATGAATATTGTTGATCATTGTCATGAGATCATGCATTGTGAAAGTCAGAATAACTTGTTGTGAAGACTGTATGCCTAGGATAGGAATTACATCTTTGTGCGGGTGTAAATTGCGTAGTGTAATTCACTTGTTGAACTTGGAGGCGTTGGGGCGCGGGTATCCCACATGTGGCCAGTTGGTAGCTCTTCTAGGCTGTGGTGACTGTGCAACGTATCGACGATCTCGACCAGGCACTATCCTATTCCCAATCTGGTTGAGAGTGTCTTGTATAGCCATGTTGCGCATACTGATGATATTGAGAAGCACATGATTTGAGGCTAACGATATACAGTCATTGACTCCTTGATCATTCTCTTCGATGTTGGTTTGAAACCTATAGAGTAGATATCAGTCCATTGTGTATTCACATAGACATTGAGCATTTTATTGGGATACATTTATACTATGGAATTATCTTTTGATATATTAGTGTAGTACCTGATAAGAAGTTTTATGACCATAATTGTTATTTCTGTGATTTTACTGATATTGTTGTCTCTTGCTACTATATTGGTATTGATGTAGAGGATCTCACCTCTTTATATTATTATCCTGTCTGTTTTTCTATTCTATGTGTTCCTGTTGATAAAGATTAAGGGAAGAAGAAGAAGATTTGTAGTTTTTCGTTGTTTTGCTTTTGGATGGCTACTCATAGAGATTTCCTTGGTTTTGTTAAAGTTCAATTCCACGGAGGTGCAGACGCTTGGTGCATCGACTGGGGCATTGAATGGATTAGATATATAGGAGAATTGACTTTATCTATTAGTAGGACCCGTGATGGGGTTCCCTTTTTCTCTCTTAGTGTTTTTATGTGTCTAGAGTTCTTTATGCCTATTAGGGAGCTGTGGGGTGACTTGCATTACACCCCTAGGGAGGATCCGGACCCTGTGGTATCATCCGCTAGGACTCCTATCCGCGAGCTTCTACCACAGTTGAGAGGTTTGGCTGGGGAGGAGTCCGAAGAGGAGGAACCAACGGAGGAGTCAGAAGAGGATCCAATGGAGGGTCCTGTGGAAGATCCTGCTGCCTAGGTCTCTAGACTTGGGCTAGTCGATGTTTTATTAAACGGTTGCTTATGTCTTTTGTGCATAAACTTGTAAATTTTGGGTGGACTATGATCCATGCCACTGATGTATATATTCTTTTTGGTGTGTAATATTTAGTAAGTTATATCTTGTGTTGTTTATGTTTCATTTAAGTTTACTTTTTTGAAAAAAAAAATTTGATTCCTATTTTCCAAAATCAAATCTTTTCCGTGTGTTATATAAAGTTTAGGCGATTTGAGGTATAAATGTGGCACCCTGAGGAGGGTGTTACATTTTGGAATTTCCTAAGTGTTGGGATCACTCATATATACCTTTTTAAGTGTGTTGAGCCACTAATGGAGGTGTTTCTTAGAGAGAATGACCACCTAGCATATGTGAGAAGTTGAGAAACCTAGGCATCCTTTGAGATGTGGAATGCTGTAGGGAATACCTAGGACCATGTTCAACATGAGGTTGACTTGGAAATCACTTGTGAAGTGGTGATATGAGATTCTAGATATAAAGGGTGCTAGTGACATGGTTCTTGTTACTTTGTTTGATAAGTGAGGCTAAGGTTCACATGTACTAGTGATTTGAAATGTGATTTGAAAATACTCTTGCATATTTGCTATTTCAAACATGTTATTTCTTATGTACTAGCTCAATGCACCTTAGATGTACTATTTCTTATGCTATTAAGGTCAGGGTTACTAGTATGGGGGTGGTAGTAGTACTCTTACATTTGTGAGGGGAAGGTATTCACCTATTACCAAGTGGTGTATAGGCTCTTAGGCTTGTCCTTCTTAGTATATATGTAACATGCCAAAAACTAATACTAATGACGTATCCGGTTTATGCCTTAGTATTTAGAATTTGGTATATTACTTATGAATATCTACAATTTTACAAATACGTAGTTTAAATCAATAACAAAATATGAGCCATTTCATGATAACATAATATATATATATATACTGAAATTGAAGTTTATACAACAGTCCATAATAGTATATCTATACAAAGATTGTCTCATGACAAAAAATTCAATACAACATAATATAAAGGTTTAAACAAAAAATAACTGAACTAGGTCTTCACATCAAAACTCCAATTTGCTAGTCTTCCTGGTCCTGCCTGGAATCATCATGAAAAGTATAGAAGTAGAGGGGTGAGAATTATGAAACATTCTCAGTAGTTTAATAGAAACTAGTTTAATAAAAGTTGTGTTATTATAATAATTCTAACTATTTCGGAGAAAATCTATTATATAACATTCAAAAATATTCTAGGAAGGTGGTTGAAAAGTCAAAACCATGTCCTAGCTCTTTTCGAAATAGACATTCCATTTTATCATTGTGAAAAACATTTACCAAATTAAATATCTAATCATATTATCAAATATCATGATGAAGACTCAATCATGCCATCAAATATCAAATCATATCATCAAATATCATTTCTCAAGATACATCATATCTCAAATCACTTGGTAGTAGTCTATTTTTGGGTTTGTGCACAACAACCCATTTATGACGATTAATTTGCCACACAGAACTACCCCAGGTAACTAGATCACATCTATCTCATTCTAGTAAAGAGGATGCATAGAAATCCTTAGTCTAGAGCTAAGGGTAGAACCCAAACTACCATGATAGAATGGACGCACATAAATCCTCATACTATCAGTCTTCTGTGATAGGGAAGATGGATAGAAATCCTCACACTATCCAGGATTTAGGATTACTCCAAGTAGTGAAGTCATCCTCTACTACTTGATGACTAGGAAAGCTTGGGTAAAGAGGGAGATTTTCCTCAACCTCAATTACTCTAGTATAGAGAAATTATCATATTCTCTTACCATTATCTAAAACTTACTTAGTACAAGGTTAATCCAAAATTCAAATTAGCCTAGTTCCACCAAGGAATACCCATGAGAGAAAACCATTTTTCATCAAATCATCAATCATTCAAGAATATTCAATACCATTTCATCAATTCTCAACATGATCGTGAGCTTTACTAAGGCTTACTTTTGCTAGAATTTCTTCTAAAGAAGCACAACAAACAATAGCAGAACAAATAATAGCAGTAGTAGCAAATTCTAAAATAATAGCAGCAAAATTTAAAATAGTAGCAACACAAATAATAGCAGCAACAGATTCTAAAACAGTAGTAGCAGATTTTAATACAGTAGCAAGAATGAAATAGGGAGAAGCACAATTGAAAGCATAAAACCCTATTTTTTTACTAACTTGGTCGTGGCTGCCTTTTTTTTTTTTATAAAGAAAAACACAATAAAATCTCATTTTATAACATCATAAATTGCACTCTAGAATCAATGGAAAACAAAGAACAAAGTAAAACCAATAACCATCCATAATCTCCAAATCTGGACTGTGAGTCATTAGAGCAGAAAAATAAAATCTATGTCAATAAAAACATAAAATGAAAATGGTCAAAGTTAAGGTAAGCAGCTCCCTACCTTATCTTCCCTTGATAGCTAGTTAGTTCTTCCTTTTATTGCCTTTGTTTCTCCTTCCTCTTGCCTCCTTTTTCTTTGTGATTTTTCCTTATTTTTCTTTGGTTTTTCTTGCTAGTTTATGGCTTTGGTTGGAGCTGTTCCAACCATGACAGCAACAAGAAAAGTGAGCAAAAGATTGGAAATAAAATTTAGCTAAGAATGAAGATAGAAGGATGAAATAGAGTGAGTTTAAAGTCGTTCGGAATGGTAATCATGTGAGTATTTTTCTCCTTTGTTTTGGTTCACTTTTGACGTAGGGAAGAGTGAAAGAATGGTGTAGAAGATTCAAGAAAAAAGTGGATTTTCATTGGTGATAAAGCACAAAAAAATTGATTTAAAATTCTATGCTGGAACTTTTGGATATGTTATATATATTTTTAATTTTCCAAAGTTGAGTTTTCAAATTAACATAAGTATTATAGAAATTTTTAAATGATCATAACTTTTTCATTTTGGATCCGTTTAAAGCACACGACCACTCATTGGAAAGATCTTTGAGTCTATTTTCATATGAAATAAGTTTTAGAACAAAACTCAAAATATTTTGAAAGATATGATCAAAAGAGTGACCATAGGTCAATTTTGCAAAACACAAACTTGGCTATTTCTCAAAGGTTTGAACTACCACCAAGACTAACTTTCCAAAAACATATTGTTGGGAATTTAAATATTTAAGAAACACTTTTAAAGATGTTAAAACTATTTTGAGCTTAGTGTGATTCCCATTTACGTTTACACAAGATCTAAAGTCCTATAAGCTATTCTTGAAGAGTCTTGGGACTTGATCTTTGCACTTCCATTCCTTTATTGTTTGTCATATCAAAATCATTACTTTAGTTAATGCCAATTACATTCTCCCCCTTTTTGATGATGATAAACATCCATTGAGAAAAAGAGTTAGTACAAATAAATTGGAACTCACAAAAAGAGTTAGAGACTTACTCCCCCTCTATTTTTCAAGAGGTGATTAAATCAGAGATGCACAGCTCCCCCTTAATTTTGGAATCCCAAGATCATTAAAATTGTACCTTGTTCTATTTTGCTTTCTTTTTCTCAATGACACATAAACTTTCCCCCCTTTTGTCATGATAAAAAAGATGCAATATATAGATTTTGACAAAGAGAAGCTACACAAAACCATTGCTACATAACAAAATATGCAATCAATATTGTAGCAACAAGATAAGTAGACCAGCATAAAAAACATTTTAACAAATCATTCATTGCAAACAATCAATTTCAAAATAATCATAGTTAAGCAGGCCAAGATAATAAGCATCATGTTCAAGAGAGAGAAGAATGAGTTACAGAGGAAAAAATGGCTTTTCGCGCGCTGAAATTGGTTTTTAAACCCCTGTGTAATCAATTACAATGGGTGAGTAATTGATTACACGCCCTCTGTGAACCTTGTAATCAATTACAGTATGAGTGTAATCAATTACATGAGTTCTAGAAACATTGTAATCGATTACATAGTGTGTGTAATCGATTACACACTCTTTGACTTTGCTTAGGACGCTTAGCAAAGCCTTTGTAATTGATTACAAATATCCTGTAATCGATTACAAGCTTGTTGAAATCAGTTTTTGCATTTCAAATAGTAATTGATCAATCTCAAAGCCTTCAAATTAGTTCCAAAACATCCCAAATCAAATCCAAACAATCATGTAAACATAAAAACTAACCAATTATTGATCCAAAACATATGATCTTACAAAATCACCACTTTTGTCAAGGATCAAACTACTTTAATAGGATTGGTGAATTTTGAGCAACTTGGTGGACTTAGACATGATGGACTGCCTGCAAAACAAATTTGGGGGAACCTCTGATGCTCAAGTTAGTATTGTATTTGAAAGTGATTAAAGCAAGGAAATTGTGCAGCAAAAATGACAATTATGCAGCAAATCAATTAGCTTATGCAGTAAAATTTGAGATTATGCAGAAGATTATGACTTTATGCAGTAAATTTTGAGATTTATGCAGCAAGATGGTTAATTGTGGAGCAACAAATTGTGTAATTGTCATTTCAAACAAGAAACAAACTAATCTAGCATATATAAGGATATTTTCAAGAAATTAAGCTAGAGAAGCATAAATCAAGTCTTCATTTTACCAAAGGTTGCAAGTCCAAGCTTCTTGGAGACAAAGAAGAGAGCTTGAAGTATTTTTTGGTTTTGTGCTTGGAGCAACCACTTTTCAAGATATTCAAAGTCAATTCTTGGCCTTCAAGCACACCTACTGCACACTTCAATTTTTGACTTTTTGTACCCAAATTTTCTTGGGTCCTTGTATGTTAGTTTTTGGCAAAGTGTCTTTAGGAACCCAAACCATTTTAGTTCCTAACTTGTTATTGATATTCTTCCTCACATTGCAAGTTGATGCACTATACCATTTCCTACCACAATGAAAGCATTTAATAAAGGGACTACTTGATGTACTTAATGAAACAAAGAAATTCTTGAGAAACTTTTGTTGGTTATTGGAATTATACCCCAAACTAGCCTTTTGAAAAACACATATTTAGTTCCCAAGCAATATGTTCAAATTATCTCTTCCAAAGGTAAATTTTGAAAGAGTGTTTTTCAAATCCTCAATCTCAATTTCAAATGCATTACATGATGAGTAAGATGAGGGTGTAGATGCATTATTAAGTGATAAACATGTCATGCATGAAGAATTTGCATCAATAAGTTCAAGAATTTCATTTTCTATTCTTAGTTCCTCAATTTCCTTGTTTAAAATAGAGATTTTGTTTTCAAAAGAGGAAATTGTTTTCTTAGATGATGAAACAAGTTTTGCAAGCCTCATAGATTCATTATGTAATTCTTCAAATGCATTTTGCTATTCATCATAGGAAGGGGAAGAGTTTGATTCAGAATTTGAGGATGTTACCTCTATGTCATCTTCATCTTTCTTTTCTCCTCTAGCCATGAAACATATATTGGCTTTCTCATTGTCTGAGCTATCGGTTGAATCCATGTCATTATCATTCCAAGCTATGTAGGCTCTTCTTTCTTTCTTCTCCTTTGAGGACCTCTTCTCATACTTTTCCACTTTCCTTTGATAAATTAGGCATTCCATCTTCATATGGCCCAATTCTCCACATTCATAGCATTTAGGAGTGGATGGGGTTCCTTCCCCTTTGTGATAGACATTCTTTTAGGGAAAGGGAGGTCTTCTTTGAACTTCATTCTTCTTGAAGAATCTTCTAAATTTTTTTACTAGTAGAGCAAAATTCTCCTCATCTATTTCCAAGCCATCTCCATCATCTTCATCATCATCATCATCATTAATTATGGAGGAAGTGGCCTTGAGAGCTATTCCCTTCTTTTTCTTGTCAAGCTCCTCACTTTGGTTGAGTCTATTCAATTCCAATTCATGTTCTTGGAGCTTCCAAAAAGTGTGGCTAAGGTCATGGTTGAGAGATTTCTTGACTCCGTAATAGCTGTCACTTTAGGTTGCCAATGTCTGCTTAAACATCTCAACACTTTGTTAATAAGATCTTCATTAGGAAAAGTCTTTCCTAATGAAGCAAGATGATTTACAATAAGTGTAAAACGTTTTTGCATTTCTTGAATGCTTTCATTTTGGTTCATTCTAAAAAGCTCATATTCTTGAGTGAGAGTGTTAATCCTTGATCTTTTTACTTCACTATTACCCTCATGGGTTACTTCTAAAGTGTCCCACATTTCTTAGGCAAATTTATAATTTGAGACTCTAAAGAATTCATCATACCCCAAGGATATGGTAATGATGTTTTTGGCACTCAAATTATATTGGACCTTTTTCTTATCATCAATGGTCTATTCACTTCTTAGTATATTAACTCTTACACCATTAACAACTTGTGTGGGGATAAAAGGACCATTTTCAATAGCATCCCACACATCTAAATCAATAGTTTCAATAAAAATTTTCATTCTTTCTTTCTAATAAGCATATCCATCCCCATTGAAAAAAAGAGGTCTATAGATAGAAGAACTTTCTGAAAAATCATTTGAGGAGGCCATCACTTTCTCTTGAAGCTTTGAAGCTTTTTACACAAGAGCCTAACTCTGATACCACTTGTTACCAAGTGGCCTCAAACTCAAGAGGGAGGTGAATTGAGTTTATAAAATATTTTCATAAATCCTTCGTAAAACTTTTGTTTAACAATTTTCATTGAAGCTATTGGATAATTGAAGTGAAATATAACTAGATAAAGTACATAATCATGCATGATACAATATATCTTATTAAGCACATCTATGTAACATGATCAATATTCTTTTGTAATGCATTTATCATCTATAAAGCACATCTATCAAGCATAAGCATCATTCTTTTTGTCTTGTATTTGTCATCATCAAAACTTAACATACTAAACCATTGGGATAAACTTATTTCCACATAAGCATGTCTTCCAAGGTTTGAAGGTCCTTTCAATTTGGCCATTAGTCTGCGGATGATAGGCCATATTGAAATTCAACTTTGTTCCAAAAGCTTTATGGAGGGCTCCCCAAAACCTAGTTGTGAACCTAGGGTCTCTATCTGATGTGATACTGGAGGGGATTCCACGCAGTCTCACAATCTCTTAAAGGTAGACCTGGGCCAATCTATCTAATGACCAATTTGTCTTTATGGGCAAAAAATGGGCAGATTTAGTTAATCAATTCACAATAACCCAAATGACATCACGACCTAACTGGGTTCTTGGCAACCTTATGACAAAGTCCATTTGTAACACCCCAAAAATTATTTATTTTATCATTAATCATCATTTTATAATATTTATAATTTTTAGGAATTTTTGTGGATTTTTCTGAAGATGTCGAATATTTTAATATATTCCTCGTTTTGCATGCACACTGAGCAGAGTCAGTGTAACACCTCGGAAATGATTTGTTTCATCATTAATAGTCATTTTTCAATATTCATGATTTTTAAAAATTTTCCTAGAATTTTTTGGAAAAGTTGAATATTTTAATATTTTTCGTTTTACGTACGCACTGAGCAGTCATTCAAACACCTCGAAAAATTGTTTGTTTCATGACGAATATTCATTTTCTAATATTTGTGATTTTTAGGAATTTTTGTGAATTTTTCTGAAAATATCAAATATTTAAGTATATTTCTCGTTTTACGTGTACGCTGAGCGGAGTCGGGATAACAAAATGTTTTCCCTGAGGCTAGTAAACCTGGAACTGTTAACGTGTCGACGGGGGATCTTACTAAACCCGAGGCCGGGCACAGTTTGCGAGGTTTACGTTTTCCAAGGTTTTATCTGATAAATAAAATCAATGTATTATAAAATTATCCGATGAATAATAAAATATTATTTTCATCAACTGTAACTTTTATTCGCTGGAAAAATAATTCTAACAGTGTAATTAATCATCTGTTCAAGAGTATTTAATTAAGGAGATAAACCTACTTTGCACTTTATTGAGAAACGTGCGAAGCTTCTTAAGGAAGCTTCTAGGAAATTTCCTCCAAGCTTCCCAAGGATGCTAACCACTTTTCTCTCTCTCCCTCACACTCTTCACACGGCAGCAGCAGCCTAAAATTAGAGCCAAAAGTGTGCTCCACTTTATTAATTCATTTATTCCAAATTCAAACACTCAAAAGCTACCACATTTATTTCCTATGCACTTTCTCTCTCTACCTTCTTCTTCCTTTAAATTTTTTTCTCCTCCTTCTCTCTAGAAGCTCACGGCCAGCAGCCCCTCCAAGCACCCATTCATCACAAAAATTTCATCAAACCCCATTTTCTTAATCCTTTCCATCTTCTAAACACTTCTCTAGTTGATGGTTCTTTGAAAAGTCTTCATCTTCATCATTTTCTTCAAGCTTCAAGCTTAGGGTTTGTGGGTAAGCTTTTTGATTCTTCACTCTCTTTTACCCATTTTCATTTTTATGGTCTCCTTTGTGACCATCCATGCCTTATTTTTCAAGCATTGGCGTTGTTTTGATGAGATTGAAATTTCTAGGGTTTGGTTGAGTGCAAATCCGAAACTGCAAGGAGCTCTAGGAGGGCTTCTCTTGTTTTCTTCTCTTAGGTAAGAGGAAGATACTCCTCTTTAACCTCTATTAGCACTAAGAAACCTTGTTTGTGATTGATTGTGAGAAAATCCTATTGTGGGTTATTCTTTGTTTGCATGATTAGTATGTTTACATGTTGTTTGCAATTTGTTTATACTATTGGATTGATTGTTTGTGTATATTGATATATTGGAATAGATTGGAAGGCATGAAATGAAAGAAAATGATATTGGATTCCCTCTTAGATGGCTATGGTTTTGGGGGCCCAAAATTAGGGTTCTTGTGAACAATTGTAACAAGTGGAAACCATAATTAATCAAGTATACAATAAGAAATTAATGGAATGGAAAATTTAGGAACTTAATTCCCTAGGGAGGCCACGGCCTCTAGGGCTCTTTAGGGCTCGATTGTACAACTTTGGTAGCCTTGGAACTTAAATAAACAAGTGATTAAATTATTGGTAATGGGATAGAAAATTAGCAAATTGAAAGATTTGGAAATACTTTGAGATTCATAAATTTTGAAGAACCAAGAATGAAATTTTTCATAAGACTTAGGGTAATTTTAATTAGGGAAAGAACAAGAGAGTGTGAGACTTTGAGACCATTAGAATAACTTTCTAAGTGTATGAGAATAAATTACCTTAGAGAATTTAATTAATTAAGAGAATTCCTCTAGAGACGAACTATGTAAGAAAGGCTAAATCTAAGTAAGAATTCGTAATAAACCTTAAAAATGTATTAATTCATTTAATTCCAATATTATGATATTGTGGGTCCATGTGAGTGACCAATGATGTGTTGATACTTAGTTTGGCCAATTGTGGCATGTTGTGGAAAAGTATGCAATGATGAACATACATGTTTATACATAGAGTTGTCTTGCATTGTGAATGTCCGTTGGACTGTTGTTAAGGCCAGGTTGCCTAGGAGATGAACACACCTTAGTGCGGGTGCGAGTAGACTAGTGTAGGTCATATTGTTGACCATTGTGGGGTCAGGGTGCGAGTACCCCGCAATGAGTACCCCGCAATGGACCAACGATCCCGACCGGGCACCGTCCCATATCGTGTAGTTCTTCATTTTGGTGTGGCACGTCCTCCCGTGGGGCAAACCATGTATTATGCAATTCATTATTATAATTGGAATCGCACCAACGATCCCTATATGGGTACTTTGCGACTTCTTCTATTATTGGTAATGATGGTAGGATGTCTTTCCTCTTTCTTGTATTTCCATTATGTTTCATTTGTACATTGTGTCCCATCGAAGACGACACAAGGAGGAGGTTGTCCTATATCGTGATCTAGCGTAGAGCATGGAGGCGCATGTGCGGATTTCTAAGTGATGTGCGTACAATGTCTTGATGTACACGTGGATAAACCGATGAGTTATAGCATTTTGGTCGCGAGCCACGATCTTTTCTTTGTCGCAGATCCGCGGAGATGATGACCGTCTCACCCCACAGATCTTTCTCTCTGCTCCTCCGATGGCTTTGTGGCTCCTATGTTTATGTCTAGCTCCATGGAGTAGGATTTGACTTTGTATGCATGTGCATAGTGAGTCCATGTATTATCTCGGCATTTATTCATTATTATAATTGGAACTAAACAGATTGATATAATTATATATAAATAATATGCAATGGAAAATGCTATGGTTGTTTATTACGCTACTTAATGTTTATTATTTTTATTAAATTTAAAATGCTATATAAATACTTTTAGCCATTTTTGTTCTTTCCCTCCCCAAAAAGAGGCTTACATTAAGCTATCAATTGGTAATGATGGTAGGATGTCTTTCCTCTTTCTTGTATTTCCATTATGTTTCATTTGTACATTGTGTCCCATCGAAAGAAATGGCACAATAAGGAGGTTGGAGCTCCCGACTTCCTCGAACTTGGTGGAGTTTCGACCTCCCCAATTCAAAGGAGAGTTCGATCCGGACAAGGCTAGTCTATCGATCTCGATTAGCATCTACTGTGGAGCATGGAGGCACGCATGTGCGGATTTCTAAGTGATGTGCGTCGACCTTCCTTGGAGGCCTGGAAGTGTTGGAGATTCACCGAAGGATTGAGGTATGAGGTGAAGAAGGCTATTATCACCACGAAGATCAATAAGTTCACTACTCATGCTTTGTGAAGTAGAAGCTCCGAGATACGAGAAATAGTTTGGGCTTATGAGATTCCAAAGGGAGACGTGTTGCTCCACTTGATGAATCGTTGTTCCATTCCACTTGAGATGTCGAAACACATCCTGCTTCCTCACGTGTAAAGTTTATCTACTTCGGATGTGGCAAATCATCGCCTTTCTTCAAAGACGGATGAATCAATGCATAATAAGCCTCAAGTCCGAAGAAACCATAGAAGGTAATCTTTTAATCCAAACCATTCTTTCATATCATATGACTACAAAGACGTTGTCTCCTTTACCTTTTGACTTAACCAAACACCCCAGATAAACCGGTAGTTACACAACAAAAACAAAACTAACCATTGATTGTTGAGTCGAACCTTTTCTGTCGATCTGATCTGTTTACCCCATTCCCAACTAGATATAATTTTAGGGATGGACTGGTTGTCTTCTAACCATGTTTTATTAGATTGTTCAAGAAAAACCATAGTTTTTCCCATAGATAAGGATTCTAGATTTCTAACGGCCAACCAAGTTCAAGCTTTCTTGAAAGAAGAAGCTCACGAATACATGCTACTCGATACCAACTAATGTAACACCAATTCTCCCTAGGATGTACTGGTTTACACATTTTAAAATAAAAACTTAAACCAATTATAATTATTTTATAAAAGCTTGAGTTTCAAAATACAAATTTTAAAATTTCTTTTTTCGCAAGAAGGATGGTTCATCAAGATTGTGCAATATAAACTTACCAAAAATTAAGAGTAACAATGAAATTAGATTGAACCGGGTATCATCGATTAATATACATATGCCATATACATCACAAAATAATCAACAATAAATTAAAACATGAAAATTAAAATCGGAGACCATGTCTTCGATTCTCAAGGAGAAGGAATCAATTTTGGTGGAAGAAGTTAGTAAACCCAAAGAAAGTTTACAATTTAATTCTAATAAGCATGGACTACTAATAGCACCGGTAATAACACTAACGAAGAAAAAGCTTTTGAGTGGAACCTAACATGTCCTCACCAAAGTTCTTCACCAATCCAAATGAACAATTTGATCCTATTTATGCTTCAAGAAGTAACTTGAAGATCACTCCTTGATGACGTTCAACATCTTTAGTCTTCGAAATATTGTCTCCAATAAGCCTCAAAATCACGTCTCACCGACGATACGCTTTTGTGGAGTTAGAACCAGGAAAGATCTGTATGAATATGGTTACCGTCTCAAATGAGCTAATGGATGACATACGGGAAAAGTAGAAGGTTGACAAGTTCTTGCAAGAAATGAGAGAGCAGATGAAGCAAGGTAACAAAACAACATTTACGGAAGGAACAGATAGAATTCTGAGATTTTGAGGTAAAGTCTGTATTCCCCGTGACCAAGAGCTTAGATTTAAACAATACAAACCAAACAAAACAACACAATAAAGAGGTGAGATCCCGACTTGTTTGGTTTGTTTCACCTTTACCAAGGATAAGAAAAAGTTAGCTCCGACTCAAAGAATGATACGAATGACTAGATCATTCCATACACCCACTACATCAATACATGAATTTAGTCATATTTTCAATTTAAGTTTTGCAATTTAAAGATTTAATTGCACCATAAGCATATATTATAATCGAATAAACCACAATAACATTACCAGGGATGGATAGATATAACACCCTATGTTGGTACACTATATAAAATGCCATAAACAATAAATCATAATAATATAGAATAAAGATTAAATGCAATATCAACATATAATATCCCAAATAAAAGATCAAATAGAAAACTAAAAATTTCGATCATACCAAATTATTCGTCGAAAGGTCCCAGTAGCCTATAATAATGTACCACATATAAACATATGCAATGTGAGGCACCTCCCGTAAGAATTGAGGATAGAAGGATAAAGCAACTAAGGGGCAAGGAGATCTCATTGGTGAAGGTAATCAGAATCTAAATATCCAACGTACCCAAGACAAAATGGAGCTACAATTACACAAATACTTCCTTTTAGAAGGATTAATCATCATTTTATAATATTTATAATTTTTGGGAATTTTTGTGAATTTTTTTGAAATGTCATTTAATATATTTTTCATTTTAGAATGAGATGAGAATTTTCCAATATTTGATTTTTGAAAAAAATTTGAAATTTTTCGAAAACGTTGAATATTTTAATATATTCCTCATTTTACATGCGCCAATCCGACTATCCATTTTCTAATATTTGTGATTTTTAGAAATTTTTGTGGATTTTTCCATTGAATATTTTAGTATATTCCTCATTTTGCGTGTTTGGAGCTGTAACTATTTTCCCGAGGTTGGTAAACCTGGACTGATAACGAATGTCGATGGGGATCCTACACCCGAGGCACGGGTTGCGAGGTTTGTGTTTTCAAAAACTAACCTTACGTAACTTTTATTCTTAATAGTGTATTATTAAGGAGACAAACTTACTTTGTACTTTATTGAGAAACGTCTTGATTGCTTCAAGGAAGCTTCTAGTCCAAGCTTCCCAAGGAAGCTAACCAATACTTTGTGTCTATAAAAACTTAAACCAATTATAATTATTTTATAAAAGCTTGAGTTTCAAATTTTAAAATTTCTTTTTCGCAGAAAAAACTAATCATAATAAAAACAATGGCATAGCATACAACCCACACACAAAATAATCAAATAATTGTATACTATAGGAACGAGCCCAAAGAAAGTCTAATAGTCCTCTCAAACTTGATTAAGGATAGTGCTCGATCACTCCTTGAGATCATAAGTGTCAAAATACGTTATCACGCACAAACCAAACAAAACCACAATAAAGAGAGATCCTCACCTTTACCAAGACATAAAGAATGATACGAATGAATAATACACACAATACATGACTATGAACTCCAAGTCCATATCGAATAAACCACAATACATTACTATATATGCCATATCACATCGACAATAAAGATGTTATTCATCTCATATAATATCAAATCATAGGTAAACGATCACAATTCGATAATAAAATTGGCATAAACATATGCAATGTGACACAATCCTACTCCATGGAGCTACAACACATACTCGGATGCATGAACAAAGCAATAATTACCAAAATATCCTCGATTTGTGCCATTTTTCCCCCACCCCGAAAACAATATTGCATCAAAAACTTTGTGTCTAATTATTTATATAAGTGTCATCAATTTCCAATTATTTACAAAAATACCATCAAATCTCCATCATTTACAAAAATAATGCCACTAAACTTCCATTATATACAAAAATGCCATCAAACTTTAAATAATCACAAAAATGCCCTCAAAGCATTTCAAATAATGTCAAATTTATATAAGTGTCGCCAAAAATACCATCAAATCAATAGCGAAAATAATTACATAAATGCCCTCAATAGCGAAAATAATTACATAAATGCCCTCAATAGCGAAGATAATTACATAAATGCCCTCAATGGCATAAATAATTACATAAATGCCCTCAATGGCATAAATCTCAAAATACGATGACGCTCCCACTTGGCGCACTATCTTTTCATAAAACCAAATCACAATACGCACCCACTTGGCGCAACATAACTTCTCATATATCCGGGTTCACCACATTGGCCCAATAGTAAAATTTGTTTGTTTTTGTCAATCGCGTAGAAATTTTATTTTATTTTTTCAAAATCTTGTCATTTTCACAATATATATCACATTTCCAATCGCGTAAATATAATTTGTCTTTGTTTCCTCAATCGCGTAATAATTTTATATCATTTTCTCAATCGCATAAGCTTTTTAAAACATTTTCTTTTCTGTTTTCCTCAAATAAACAGTTTTTGACTAATAAACAAAATTATTAAGCAATTTAAAACCATTTAAAATATTTTTCAAGCTACTGTAAAATATTTCAAATTAATGTATAATCTTTGTAAATACTAACAATACTTAAATTAGTTTCTAAAATTCAATTCGACCATTTCATTTTTAATAATCAAAACATTTTGATAAAATTTCCTTTAACATGCTTACTTACCTTAGATTATTTAGAATCCAATTTTTCTCACTTTTTGGCATGTTGACCGAAATCTCATAGTATAAATAAAATTCCAAAAATTCATTTCTTTGTTCTAATTCACTTGAATTCACTTGATATTCATTAAAAACATTGTAAATCACCTTAATTCCTTCCATTCAATGGTATGACCGAACCTAGGGTTTTGCATTCTTTGGAATGCTCATGCATTTCTAACATTATAATAACACATACAATACATATGCCACATATTTCAACACTATAGGCATGCAAAATATTCTAAAGCTATAATCATGCATATAAAAATAAATAAATCACCAACCGAAAAATACTTAAATAATCAAATAATTAACACAAGCCACAACAATTCAAACCACCACAATTACACAAACCGAATCCTCATGGATTCTTCATACACAGACAAAAACATTCCTCACCACCAACACATGGTTGATGAGGGTAATCTCCCTCTTACCTCTTGAAGCAAAATAACCTAGGTTAGTCTCCTCCTTCTCCTTGAAATTTCGGGTAGCCTCCAAACAAAATCCTAACAATTTAAAACAATTAGTAAAAACTCATACAAGGTTTAATATGGAAAAACCATGGAACAATCATGGTTAGAAATATTAAAAATCAAGATTTAAACCAAAGAAATCAAAACTCACCTTTAGGGAAGTAAGCAAAAAGCTTGAGTTTGGACTAGCTAGAGTGGTTTTTTAGCAAAACCTTGAGAATAAAAATTGCTTAAAATGGTGTTAGGCTTTAGGAAATGGTGTTGATAAAAATTATAAGGGAGTGAGTATGTGGGTTGAGATATTGACCGAATAAAAGAGAAGAAAATAGGAGAAGAAATAGTTAAAGCACAACTTGAATTAAAATAAAATCAAGAGATGAAGGATTAAAGATTGGATGGTGTGGTTTGGAAGTGAAGACCGAATGGAAAGAAAGAAAATGGGAGAGGAGGATGCGTGAGTTTCCTTGGAACTTTGAGAGAAAATAAGCTTATATTAGGTAAGTAGGAAAGTGAAGAATGAATGGGTTTTTGGGAGGTCTAACCGTGTATATTTTGGGAGGTAATGGCTTATATTTTTGGGAAATAAAAGTGAAGAAAAAAGTCATAAATCAGTTTCTTTGCCCAAATTTTAACACGTGAAAAGTGAGCAAATTCACTTGAAACTTATCTCATTTTGAGTGAAAAGTCTAGCTAACCTTCGTGAATAATTGTGGTGATAAAATAAGGACTTTATTGCATCCTTATCCACTCATTTCAGCTGCTCCTTGCTGCTGCCATGTTACTGCTGCCGTGTGGAAAATTTGGGTGAGTTTAAGTGATTTAATCACATGCAAACTATCCTAACCCTCCATTCCTTCAATGGTTGAGATGAGGTCTTTATTGTAGTGCTTAAGAAGCTTGTAAAACTTGTCCAATAAGCCCCTAAAGGCTGCTGCCCAACCGTATCCTCCAAGTCCATTTTAAGTATTTAATTTGTTTTAATTACATGTTAGTCAATTAGGAAAATTTATTTGGTCAAATATCCTAATTAAATCCTAATTAACATTTTAATCCTATGACTAATATATCTAACATATACTAACATATATCATAACCTTTAATTAATTTTAGAACTTTCAATTAATATTTTAGATTATACTTAGTTAAGAATTAAACTAGTTTACTTAATTGTTTATCTAATTACATAACTAGTTAATTAAACAAATAATTACATAATTTATAATCTCTAAACAATATTAGCATATTTAATTAGTATTTATATTATAATTATTTAATAACTAAATTAGTTTAATTAGTTTGCTAATTAAATAATTAATCTAGTCAAACTAAGCTTAATTAATTTACTAATCCTAAAGTCAAGTCTACAAATTTTTGACTTAATCCTAGCCATTGATTCATCTTTAAATCCTATCCATTGATCAAATCCATGGTCATCATCCAAACTTATCCATCAAGATTCAATCCTAGCCATTCATCAAATCTATGGTCATCATTCAAGCTTATCCACCAAGATTCAATCCTAGTCTTTTATCAAATCTATGGTCATTATTCAAGCTTATCCACCAAGATTAAATCTAATGGTCCAAAATGGTCAAGCCACTTTTGTTGACTTCTCTTTATTAGTTTGACTTCTAGGTGTCTTATTTCTATTGGTCCAAGTTTCTTGTTTCTATTGGTTACTTTATTTATACGTGGGTCCCACACACAAGATGTCGGGTCCATTGTCAAAATTTATAATTGAGGAATAAAATAATACTAAAAATTATTTTATCGCATTGATTAAATTCTAAAAATTACTGAAACTAATTTATATATCAATCAATTGGGTTTAGTAAGATCCCCCAACTCTAATTAATTAAAATAATATTTTTCCGACCGAAAAATTATTATTTTCCGTCCCGGCAAATCTCACAAAAAGTCCAAATAAAATCACAGACAAGGTAATATCAAACAACGTATCATGTAGAAAAACCAAAAACAGTACATTCGGGATGAAATGGTCATTTTTCCATTTTTCCCCATCACGAAGCAAAATACTCAAAACGGTCAAATAAAATAACAGACAGTATTATATGTCTGTATTTCATACAGAAAAACAAGAAACAGTAAAATAAGGATACATCGGTCTTTTACCCAAAAATTGGGGTGTTACATCTCTCCTCCCTCACACTCCTCACACGACAGCAGCAGCCCAAAATTAGAGCCAAAAGTGTGCTCCACTTTGTTAATTCATTTATTCCAAATTCAAACACCCAAAAGCTACCACCTTTATTTCCTATGCATTTTCTCTCTTTACCTTCTTCTTCCTTTGAATTTTTTCTCCTCCTTCTCTCTAGAAGCTCACGGCCAGCAACCCCTCCAAGTACCCATCCATCACAAAAATTTCATCCAACCCCATTTTCTTAATCCTCTCCATCTTCTAAACACTTCTCTAGTTGGTGGTTCTTTGAAAAGCCTTCATCTTCACCAATTTCTTCAAGCTTCAAGCTTAGGGTTTTTGGATAAGCTTTTTGATTCTTCACTCTCTTTTACCCATTTTTGTTTTTATGGTCTCCTTAATGACCATCCATGCCTTATTTTTCTAGCATTGGTGTTGTTTTGATGAGATTGAAATTTCTAGGGTTTGGTAGAGTGCAAATCCGAAATTGTAAGGAGCTCTAGGAGGGCTTCTCTTGTTTTCTTCTCTTAGGTAAGAGGAAGATAGTCCTCCTCAACCTCTATTAGCACTAAGAAACGTTGTTTGTGATTGATTGTGAGAAAACCCCATTGAGGGTTATTCTTTGTTTACATGATTAGTATGTTTTCATGTTGTTTGCAATTTGTTTATGCTATTGGATTGATTGTTTGTGTATATTGATATATTGGAATGGATTGTAAGGCATGAAATGGAAAAAAATGATGTTGGATTTCCTCTTGGATGGCTACGGTTTTGGGGGCCCAAAATTGGGGTTCTTTGTGAATAATTGTAACAAGTGGAAACCATAATTAATCAAGTGTACAATATGAAATTAATGGAATGGAAAATTTGGGAACTTAATTCCCTAGGGAGGCCACGGCCTCTAGGGCTCTTTAGGGCTCGATTGTGCAACTTTGGTAGCCTTGGAACTTAAATAATCAAGTGATTAAATTATTGGTAATGGGATAGAAAATTAGCAAATTGGAAGATTTGGATATACTTTGAGATTCATAAATTTTGAAGAACTAAGAATGAAATTTTTCATAAGACTTAGGGTAATTTTAATTAGGAAAAGAACAAGAGAGTGTGAGACTTTGAGACCCTTAGAATAACTTTCTAAGTGTATGAGAATAAATTACCTTAGAGAATTTAATTAATTAAGAGAATTCCTCTAGAGACGAACTATGTAAGAAAGGCTAAATCTAAGTAAGAATTCGTAATAAAGCTTAAAATTGTATTAATTCATTTAATTCCAATATTATGATATTGTGGGTCCATGTGAGTGACCAATGATGTGTTGATACTTAGTTTGGCCAATTGTGGCATGTTGTGGAAAAGTATGCAATGATGAACATACATGTTTATGCATAGAGTTGTCTTGTATTGTGAATGTCCATTGGACTGTTGTTAAGGCCAAGTTGCCTAGGAGATGAACACACCTTAATGCGGGTGCGAGTAGACTAGTGTAGGTCATATTGTTGACCATGGGGGCGTCGGGGTGCGGGTACCCCGCAATGTGTAACACCCACCGTAGGGTGTCACATTTATGTTACTTAATAACCCCCAAGTTCATATAAGGTGACGTTGTAATAAAAAGATAAGTCAATTTTTTTTTTGACGACCATAAAATAAACTTAGCAGAAAATAAAACATTATAGCAACCTCACACATAGATTACATCATATACTTATTGCAAACGTACTGTTGGAATTATTTATTTTACAGCCCATGTCTCAAACTAAAACACACTTAAATAAATTACACACATAGTTCATAACAGAGTTCAAACTTGCCCAAGTTTAACTAAGCAGCGGACCCCTCAGATGGGTCCTCCTCGGGTTCCTCAGCAGGTAGGAATCCGTTATGACGAGTAGCCCTACGGACAGGTGTCCGGGCTGACGATACTATACTGATTTCCGTTGGGACATAATTCCTGGTGTCCCAGTGTCGCCTGATATGCAACGGAAATTCAACATGAACTAAGATAGTTACACAGAAAAATGGATCTCTACGAAACAGTCTGCTAATGCTAACAGTCAGATATCCCTCATAAATAAGTCCTCGCTCATCGGGACTTGTCCTCCATTCTTCAGCTCCTCCGTGAAATTGTAGACGTACATATCCGAAGAAACTGGCTCTTGTCGTCATCTGTCAGAATTCGGCGTTCCCAGCCGTGAGAAGTAATTCTTCTTCTGCTTCTTGTACCGTTTCTTTCTCAACGTCTTCACCCAATTATCAATACAATATACAGATATACATACAAAGAGGTGAGATTATCTACGCTAATACAAGCATGATAGTACAGAGATAATACAAACAACACATCATGCAAAATATCATATCATGATCACAATTATACCATCATCATAGTGCAAAATAATAATTACCATTGTGCCACTATCACTGTTTAAATCATACAACAATTACAACAACACCATCATATAAATATAGATGCTCAGTTTCATGCATGCGTACATAGACTCAATGCCCTACTCCATGGAGCTAATACTCAAGTCGGAGAAATTGATCGAAAAGAGCTGCTGGTATTTCGTGCTTCAGACCAAGTGCTTATAATTATATCTTGCACATCTAGCACATACACAACAGTCTTTGTCAGATCTTGATTAAGAATTGTGTCTCGGTCTGGATCACCGGTGTGTTGCATCGGTCTAACCCACGGTACAGAAGAGCTACCAACTGCCCATTGTGAGCAACCCGCACCCGATGCCCCCAAGGTCCATAAGTGACCTACACTATGCGTATCGCACCCACTCAAGAGGTGTACGTTTCTCCTAGGCAATTAGCCATATCCAGTCCATCGGACCATTTTCAATGCATGTGTAATGCACCAATTACCAACCAAAGGTAAATCACATAATTTCTCATACAAAGTTCAAATACTATTTTACGTTCGTAAAATGGATTTATGCCAATTATAGGCAAATTGTTCAGTTTCTTGTACAATATTCACATACTGATTTTTAACTGTAAAGTTTACTGTATAATTAACAGCAACATTATATTATTGTATTTTTATCATTCGTAAAATATTTTTGTCACATTTTTACGGTCACATAATATTTTATTACGTAAACAATGATTTGTAACATTTCTATTACGTTTAAAAATTGCATAACAAATTTTTTTTTTGTATTCTAAAATACGTAAAAATATTCTTTCATTTTTTTTTAATCGTGTAATTTAAAAATTACGTTTTTGAGCTACATAAATCAATTTTCACCATTTCTACACTTCGTAAAAATATTACTTAACTTTGAAATATTATTTTGGGCTTTTCTTAATATAATATAATCTCTCACCTCATTTCATTCCTATTCTTTTTTTTTTTAAATATTCCTTTTCCGTAATATAATTACTAAAAATTTCATTTTACTAATTTGATCTTGTAAAATCTCATCTTGTTAATTTAATTACTATTTTTAACTTAAAATATCATATCATTTTCCAAAGCTTAAAAATTAAATTATCCTTAAATAAATTTAAGTTACAAACGTTTTCTAAATCACTTCTAAAAATTTATTCTCTTAAAATAATTTGATGTTCACCACTTTTAAATTTTCTTTTTCTTTTTCTTTATTTTACTAAAAATCCTTTCTCAACCAATTGATAACACTTGAATTTCCCTTTTAAAATCCTTCTATGGAAATTCTTATATTTTATAACATCAAAACATTTTTTATAAGTTTATCAAAACCTTATAAATGGTCTTTGGAACCATCAAATATTTTTCTTTGAAACATCTAAGTTCAAATCTTGTTTTATACACAAATTATTTTACTAAAACTCCATACTAAAAACCGTGAGCATCATTGTTTGGAATAACAACCCTTTTTATTTTTTTTTTCTAAAATCATTCAATTTCATCCTTCTTGAAAATCTAATTTTGTAAACACCAAGTTGGTTGGTGTCTTGGCTGAAATTTTCTTAAGTCTAAGGACTAAAAAAAATCAAGTTCATTGTTCTTGAAAATTTTCAATAGAAACCTTAGTTTTTTGAGAGCCAAAACCGTGAGCTTCCTATGACCTTTGAAGCCATAATTTCTTGTTTCCAACATACATTCCATCATAATATATTTAACATATGTCATCATGCATATTATAAGCATACCATATAAACAAGTAAAAATCATACTAAGCATGCATACACAATTAATTCATGCAAAGCATATCAAGCATAAACAAAATAATTAAAAACACATAACACAAATAATTTATTACATGACCATGGATATGAATCCTCACATGGATTCATCATCCATCAAATATAACCATCTCTCACCACCATGCTTGGTTGGTGAGATAAATCTCCCTCTTACCTCTTGAAGAACTCCAAAAGCTCCTTGCTTTGAATTTAGAACAAGATCTCCTCCAACAAAAGTCTCTTGAACATAGAACAAATACAAGAAAATTAGTATATTGAACTTGATTAAGAGGAACCATGGATCAAACATGGTTTAGAACATGAAAAAGAAAAGAATAAAAGAAGTTTTCTTACTCTTCACCAATAAGAGCTCTAAAACTTGATCTTAGAAAAAGTCCTTCAAGATGTAAGAATTTGAGAAAATTCTCAACAAGAAAGTTGTTTAGAACAAGGTGATGATTTAAGAAACTAGGTTGTATGAAATTAAAGAGTGATGGAGTGTGGGTTTTGGTGTGTTGGCCGAATGCTTCACTAAGGAGAGGAAATAGAGTTTTTCTCTTCGGTTCTTGAAACTTAGGGAGAAATGTGAAGGAATGATATTATGAGGTGAAAAATGAATTCTTTTGTTTCCTAAAGCTATGCATGGCCGTGGACTTCATGGAGAGAAAAGCCAAAATGGAATTTTGAAAAGCATGCACATTAATTGTGCAATAGTAACTTGTCTTCATCTTTTCTTTGGCCTAAAAAGGCTACTCCCTAAAAGTCCAAGCATGTCTCCCTTCCTCCTTGTTCAACAAAACCGTCCCCCCTCCTTGCATGATTCATGCAATTTGTCATCTTTTCTAATAATCATTTGAGCATTCCTAACCATTGATTCATTCAATGGTTAGGATGTAAGTAGATATTGATTTTTGGAAGACAAAATTTAGGCCATTGGATCTTTCCTCTTTAAATCCTAGCCATTAGATGTGTTTTCAAATGGAAGGTCAAGATTGCATCTTCAAACTTTACATCCAAGGGTCCAAAATGGTTGTAGAAATTTTTGATGACCAATTCTCCACCATTGATTTAAATCCAAATCCAATGGTCATTAATGATCCATCTCCACCATTGATTTATTTTACATCCAAGGGTTGATAATGGTCATAGTCCTTTATAAGATTAAATCTCTACCCTTGATTTAATTTCCATCCAACGGTTATAATTGATCCTATTTACTTTTAAGATCAAATCTCCACCGTTGATTAAATCAAGATTAAATTTCCAATGGTAATTAAATTAATGGTGGATATCCAATCCGCCAATATTAACTTAATAATATAGAATATTATTTTGATTCACTGTAACCCCACAAAACATACATTTACTGTATTTTTACCATCACGGTAAATAAATACAATAAAAAATATGGTAAAGGAAATTTTCTAAAACTGTTTTCGAATTCAGGTTTAGTAAGATCCCCTGTCTCTGTCTAAACAGTACAAATTTTTCTATGCGTAGAAAAATTTTCACTTTGCGGGACCCACTTTGGGCCCACGTATGGCCACACGGGCCCACAAACACCTCGCGAGGCCCACAAATATTTAAAAAAATCAAAATCACACATAAAATCACAAAAATTAGAAAATTCACAAATATCAAATCAGATTACGTAAGTTAATTAAGACTAAGCAATAAAAATTAATTTACGTAAATTTTTCCGGTCTGAAAATTATTATTTTCCTGACACGGAACAAATCACTCAAAATGACCAAATATGCAGACGGAATATTCAAAATAATTTTACAGTGCACAGAAATCACTAAATAGTAGAATTCTGTTAACTGTCAAAATTACTTATTTAATACATAGAAAGTTTGGGGTGTTACACAATGGACAGTTGGTAGCTCTTCTGTCTGTGGGGCAAACCGATGTAAATGCACCGACGATCCTGACCGAGCACTGTCCTATATCATGATCTAGCGTAGACTGTCTGTACAATGCCTTGATGTGCACGTGGATAAATTGATGAGTTATAGCACTTTGGCTGCGGCAGCCGAGTTGCAGACGAGTCTCTTGATCTTTCTCTCCGACTGTTTGTGTCTAGCTCCATGGAGTAGGATTTTGAATTTGTATGCATATGCAAAGTGAGTCTATGTATTATCTGGCATTTATTCATTATTATAATTGGAACTGTTGTGCTACTGATATAAATAACAGCCTGGAACTGCTTGGTTGTTTATTACTGCTACTTAATGTTTATTATTTTTATTGCTGTTAAAATGCTATGTGGGCGCTTTTCGCCGTTTTGTTTCTTGCTACTATAATTGGTAATGATGGTAGGATGTCTTATCTCTTTCTTGTATTTCCATTATGTTCCATCTGTACGTTGTGTCCCATCGAAGACGACGGCAAAGAGGTTGGAGCTCCCAATTTCTCCGGCTTCTGGCCTGATCTCAATTAGCATCTACTGTGGAGCATGGAGGCACGCATGCACGAATTTCTAGGTGATGTGCGTCTGACCTACCTTGGAGGGCCAGACTGCTGGCACATTAACCTAAATTTCGACCGCTGTGTCTACCTGGGAGACGTGTCGATCTCTTTGGCTTGGAGGCGTCATGAGCCACCGATCTTTACCTGTTGCATTAGCCTACGTTTGGAGTTTTATCTGCCCATCTGGGAGATGTGGGGTGACCGCTATTACACCCCGCAGGAGGACTCTTTTGATTCCACTGCTCAGGCTCTGGCCCGTGGCTCTGTGGCTCCTATGTGGGTTTCCTCGGATGAGGAAGATCCCGAGGAGGTTCCCGAGGAGGACCTCGCGGAGGATCCTGATACGATTCCTCCTCATCTGAGGGACTGATATTACTGGTAGTTATTGAGGGCTACCAGTGTTTTATTTTGGGGGCCTGATGTCTTAATTGTAGTGGGCTGTATATATCTGATATCTTGGGGATGTATATGTATGATCCTTTGGGTAGGTATAGTTTTACTTTTTGGTATATCGGGCTTTGTAACTAAACAGATTTGATATAATTATATATATATATGAATATGTAATGTTGATTAAATGTATGCTTTACTTCTGTCTTGCTATTTATGCCATTTAGTTCCGTCGCTATATTTCACTAATCATCAAAAAAAAAAAGTCACCATTTTATTTATACAGCTTTAACCAGATAAATTTAAAAAATGAAAGGAATCGGGTCTTGACTTATAAATTTTATTTTCCGCATTGTAATTGACAATGTGACGTTCCCTCCCCAAAAAGGGGCGTTGCACCATTGATATACTTTCCCATTTCCATTTGGGAACTTTTAGGGGTTGAAGTGATCCTAAGGGTTTCTGATGTTCTATCTTTACCTTTTGACATACAAGGCACTTGGACACAAATAAAGCTATATTAGCTTTCATATGGGGCCACTGAAACATTTTCTTAAGGTCTTGGTACATTTTTGTAGCACTAGGATGGATGGTATATTTTGTGTGAGCCTCTTCAAGTATTTTCCCTTTGATTTCAGATTCTCTTAGGACATAGAGTCGATCCCTAAACATAATGGTCTCATCTTCAACCTTTCTAAATTCTTTTCTTTTTCCCAACTGAATTTACTCCTTTAATCTTTTTAGAGTTACATCTTCCTCTTGGGCTTATTTGATTTGAACTCTCAACACATTTTGGATTTCTAGTTTACTTAAACAAAGGCTGTTAGGTAATACTATTACAACTAAGCTCAAATTTCTAAAACTGTCTAAAAGTTTCATTTCTCGTACCATTATATGGGATACATGTAGAAGTTTTCTACTTAAAGCGTTGGCCACACATTAGCCTTACTTGGATGGTATTTCAACTCAAAGTCATACAACAACAACAACAACTAAGCCTTTTCCTACTAGGTGGGGTCAGTTACATATATCAAATGATGCCATTGTGTCCTATCATAAACCAAGTCTTCAGAAATGTCATTCAAATCTAAATATTTTTTAATCATTTCACCTATAGTCTTTCTTGGTTTTCCTCTACTTCTAGCTATTGGGCTATTCTCCACCTAATCTACTTTTCTTACAGGGGCTTCTAAGGGTCTTCTCCTTACATGTCCAAACCACCTAAGGCGAGATTCTCCCATCTTTTTCACAATAGGTGCTACCCCTACTTTCTCTCTAATGCATTCATTCCCAGTCCTATCTTGTCTTATATGGCCACACATCCAGTGCAACATCCTTATCTCCGCAACACTGATCTTATGCTCTTGTTAGCTTTTTACTGCCCAACATTCAATACCATATAATAACGCGGGCCTTATAGCTGTGCGATAAAATTTACCCTTAAGCTTGAGAGGCACTTTTCTATCACAAATAACTCCTGAAGCACTCCTCCATTTCATCCATCCAGCTTGAATCCTATGGTTTACATTTCCCGCTATCTCACTATTATTTTGTATGATAGATCCAAGATACCTAAACTATGTGACTTGTGGTATAGTATGATCTCCAATTTTCACCGCTAAGCTAGCATCAACACACCTCTTACTAAACTTACATTCCATATACTCCATCTTACTCCTGCTTAGATGAAAGTCATGTTCTTCCAAAGCTCGTCTCTATAGCTCTTGCTTCTCATTTGTTTCCTCTCTCGACTCTCCAACTAAGACTATATCATCTGTAAAAAGCATGCATTGTGGCACTGGCTCTTGAATATGCACAGTAAGCATATCCAAGACCAAGGTAAAAGATATGGACTCAAAGTTGACCCTTGGTGCAGTCCTATAGTTATAGGGAAATCTTCTATGACCCCACCCTGTGTTCTCACACTAGTTTTAGCCCTATCATACATATCTTCGATTGCTCGAATATAGGCGATACGAACTCCTTTATTCTCCAAAGCCTTCCACAAGACCTCTCTTGGTACCCTATCGTAGGCTTTTTCCATATCAATGAAAATCATGTGTAGGTCTTTTTGCTTCCTTCGATACCTTTCTATTAATCTTCGTGGAAGATAGATTGCTTCCATGGTTGACCTCCCAAGTATAAAACCAATTGATTCTCTAAAATATGAGTCTCTTGTCTTAATCTCTGTTTAATTACTCTTTCCCATAATGTCATGGTATGACTTATGAGCTTAATCTCTCTATAATTTGCACAATTTTGTATATCTCCCTTGTTCTTATAAATAGGGATTAAAGTGCTTCTCCTCCATTCATTTGGCATTTTCTTAGACCTCATTATCTCGTTAAATAGCTTTGTGAGCCAGCTTATACCTTTCTCTCCTAGGCACTTCCATACCTCAATAGGTATATTATCTGGTCCGATCGCTTTTCCATTATCCATCCTCTTCAATGCTTCTTTTACCTCAAACTCCTGAATTCTACAATAAAAGGTTTTATTTTGGTCCTCATCTCTAGTGTTTAGAGTGTCCGAGTCCCCTAATGTCCCATGTTCCTTATTAAATAACTTGTGAAAATAACTCTTCCATCAATCCTTGATGTCTTATTTCATAACCAAGACTTTACCCTCTTTATCCTTAATGCATTTTACTTTATCCAAGTCTCTTGTCTTCCTTTCCCTACTTTTAGCAAGCTTGTAGATATTCCTTTCTCTGTCTTTGGTACCCAACGATTGATATAACCCGTTGAACACTTTAGCTTTCACCTTGCTCACCGCTTTCTTAGTATCTTTTTTAGTTGCCTTATATTTTTCCCAATTTTCATCATTTTTACACACATGCCAAGCTTTATAACATTCCCTTTTAACCTTAACCTTATCTTGTACACTTGCGTCCCACCACCAAGATTCTTTATCCTTGGGTCCAAAGCTTCTTGATTCACTGAGTGTCTCTTTTGGTCCTTTCCTAATCCCTTTAGCCATCTCATCCTACATATGATTAGCACTCCCTTGTACCTCCCAAATCTCTTCCTCCATAGTCCTCCTCTGAAAGAGCATTTGTTTTTCTCCCTCTAGTTGCCACCATTTAATCCTTGGCTCTCTGTCTCGACATTTTCTCTTTACTCTCATCTTAACCCATATATCCATAACCAAAACCCTATATTGGGTAGTCAAGCTCTCTCCAGGGATGACTTTGCAATCCATACAAAGCTTTCTATTAGAATTATTTATAGAAAGAAATCAATTTGAGAGCAAGAACCCCCACTTCTATATGTGATAAGATGCTCTTCTCGCTTCCTAAAACAAGTGTTAGCTATTGTAAATCAAACGCTACCGAAAAATCTAGAATTGCTTTGCCCTCTACATTAGCTACTCCTAGACCATAACCCCTATGCAAACCCTCATATCCCCTAGATTCGCTCCCCACATGACCATTTAGATCCCCTCCTAGAAAAATCTTCTCTCCTAATGGCATTCCCTGAACTAAACCTTCTAAATCCTCCCAAAATTTTATCTTGTAGTACTCATCTAACCCTACTTGGGGTGCATACGCACTGATAACTTTGCCTCATATTTAACTCTTTCTGATCAAAGAGATATTTCAAACTCTTACGATCACTAAAGACTTCAAATTTAACCCCATATAGATAACGTCTCCAAATATTTAAAGCAAAAACCACAGCTGCAAGTTCTAGGTCATGAGTTGGATAGTTCTCTTCATGTGGTCTTAGTTGCCTAGAAGCATAAGCAACTACCCATCCATCTTGCATCAATACACATCCTAACCCTTTTCTTGAGGCATTGCAATATACCTCAAAATTTTATTGGGGATCATGAATCACTAGAACTGGTGTGGTGGTTAACTTCCTTTTCAATTCTTGAAATCTATTTTTGCATTCTTGTGTCCATTCAAAAACATTGCCTTTTCTAGTCAATATGGTTAAAGGCAAAGCTATTTTAGAGAATCCCTCTATGAATCTTCTATAATACTTAACTAACCCTAAAAAAGTTCTTATCTTGGTTACTGTGATAGGTATTTCCCATTGTAAGACTGTCTTTATCTTACTGGAATCTACAGATATTCCTTCACCAGATATTACATGTCCTAAGAATTGCACCCTATCCATCCAAAAATCACATTTGGATAGTTTAACATACAATTGCTTTTCTTTCAGGATTTCTAGAACTATCCTAAGGTGATCTACATGTTCTTCAAGGGTCTTGGCATAGATGAGAATATCATCAATAAAAATAACCACAAATTTATCTAAGTAAAGTCTAAAAATCCTATTCATGTAATCCATAAAAACAACAGGTGTATTTGTCAAGCCAAAGGACATCACTAAATACTCATAATGCCCACATTTGGCTCTAAAGGCAGTCTTTAGGATATCTTCTTCTCGGACTCTGATTTGATGGTATCGTAATCTTAAGTCAATCTTGGAGAACACCATTGCTCCCCTTAACTAGTCTGTCAAATCATCTATCCTAGGCAATGGGTATTTATTCTTGATTGTCACTTTGTTCAACTACTTATAATCCACACACAACCTCATACTACCATCTTTCCTTTTGACTAAAAGTACTGGAGCTCCCTAATGTAAGACACTAGGTCGGATGAATTTCTTCTCTAACAGTTCCTCTATTTGTTTCTTAAGTTCGGCCAATTCTAGAGGTGATATTCTATATGGTGCTATAGAGATAAGCCCTATCCCCGGCACTAAGTCTATAGTAAATTCTATCTCCTTCTTGGGCGGCAGCTTATTTATCTCACCTGAGAACATCTTTGGGTACTCCCTCGCCATTGGAATACTCTCTAATGTCTACTTGCTTTCGGAATCCAAAGAAAAGAGAATAACAAAACCTTGAGCCCCTTTTACTAGGTAGTTGGTAACTTAATTGACATTTAAATATATAAACTCAGAATATGTGTTTAGGGAAGGAGTATCTGATAGGAAAACTAAGGTTTTATTTGAAAAATTAAGGACAACATGATTTTTAGATAGCCAGTCCATGCCTAGAATAAGATTTATGTCAATCAAAGGTAAACAAATTAAGTTTACAAGAAAGTCTCTATTTTCGATTATTACACAACAATTTAGACATATCTGGGAGGTTAATACAAGTTTTCTAGTAGGGTTAGAGACTGACAAATCATAGGAAAAGTCAGAAACAAGTAATTCCAATTCCTTCACACAATCATAAGAAATAAAAGAATGGGTTGCCCCTGAATCATAAAGTATAGTTAAAAGCTTATTCTTAACTATACACTTACCTGGTATAAGGTCTGAGGATTGAGCTGCTTCCTGGCCGCTCAAAGTGAATACCCTTCCTTTAGTCAAAGGTCTGGGAGTCACCACTTCCTTTTGTTAAGGACAGTTTCTTGCAAGGTGTCCTTTCTTGCCATAACTGAAGCATGACATCTGGTCGATCATACATGGCCTGCTATTATGATGCCCTCCACATTTTGTACATTTCGGCCCTTTATCTTTAATCTATAATTGCTTCCCCTTCTCTTGCTGATTCTTGGGTTAGAACCCACTTTTCTTAAATTGATCATCATTTCTCTTCCTCTTTTGAAAATTCCACGACTTTTGATCTTGTTCTAGAGGATTCAATTATTCGACACTTATTTACTAGAGCATGGAAATTTAGAATCTCAAATGGTTGTAACTTTTCTTTCATATCCCCTCTCAAGCCATTCTCAAAATTTATATATTTCCACCTTTCATCAGGATTATATTTGACATACAAAAAAAATTTGGCCAATTCCTCAAATTTATCAAAATGCTGACTTATTGTCATACTTCCCTACTTAAGCTCTAAGAACTCTATCTCCTTTTCTTCTTGGACATTCAGAAGGAAATATTTGTCCAGCAAGGTAGTCTTGAATACCTCCCAAGTAACTTGGGTTCCAACAACTTCAAGTAATCTTCTTGCATCAGTCCACCAATCTTCAGTTTCTCATTTCATCATAAAAAAGGCAAAAAAACACCTGTTGTTCATTCGTACATGCCAATACAACAAAAATATTCTCTAACTCCTTAATCCAAGCTTGAGCTTTAGCTAGATCGTATTCTCCATTAAATGGTGGTGGATTACATTTTATGAACTCAGCAAGTTCACTGAAGTTCTGGTTCTGCATTGTAGCTAGTTCATTCTCCTACTATGGATATAGGTTATTCCTCATCCTTTCCTGCCTTATCTCTCTTATTGCCACTATCATTTCTCTAAACATGTCTGTCATGTTTCTATTAGTGGATGTTCTGACTCCCTGCGTATGCCTGGAAGATAACATAATATCCTACATACACAGAAAATTATATATTAAGTTGATCAGGCTCAATATCATGTAATCGTATAACAGTAAACTATAAACATGCTTTCACAAGGTAGTTATGCAATTCTACCTATATTCCAATCATTAAGATAAGAAAATGCATAACAATAGTATAACTAGTCCATACCCTGGTTCAACAGGATAAACTACTCTGATATGATAATGTAACATCCCAAAAACTAATACTAATGACGTATCCGGTTTATGCCTTAGTATTTAGAATTTGTTATATTACTTATGAATATCTACAATTTTACAAAAACGTAGTTTAAATCAATAACAAAATACACCATTTTGTGATAACATAATATACTTATATACTGAAATTGAAGTTTATACAACAGTCCATAATAGTATATATATACAAAGATTGTCTCATGACACAAAATTCAATGCAACATAATATAAAGATTTAAACAAAAAATAACTGAACTAGGTCTTCACATCAAAACTCCAATTTTCTAGTCTTCTTGGTCCTGCTTAGAATCATCATGGAAAGTGTAGAAGTAGAAGGGTGAGAATTATGAAAAATTCTCAATAGTTTAATAAAAACTAGTTTAATGAAAGTTGTGTCATCATAATCATTTTAGCTATTTTGGGGGAAATCTATTATATAACATTCAATAATATTCTAGGAAGGTGGCAGAAAGCCAAACTATGCCCTTCCTCTTCCTAAAATAGACATTCCATTTTATCATTATTAAAAACATTTACCAAATTAAATATCAAATCATATTATCAAATATCATGATGAAGAATCAATCATCTACTCTTATCAAAAACTGATTGCCAACACTTCAAAACGTGATTTAATCCTCAAATCCATTCTTGCTCTGTTTTTGTGAAAAAATTGAGTTATTCTTTGAGAGCATATTAGAGCATCAATTTGTAATCATCTACTCTTGTGAGAGTTTCATTCTATTAATCTATATTGCTTTGTAAAGAGGGTGAGGCATCCCTCCACAAGTGTAAAGGGTGAGGCATCCCTTAGTTGAAGAGACTCAAGCTCCAAGGGTGAGGTATCCCAAAGTGTTGAGTACTCAAGGTTGTAAAGGTTGTCAAGCACCTATTGAAGCTTGAAGATATAGTGAAAAATCTCTAGCAGATGCTTGAGGACTGGACGTAGATCACAAGTGGATTGGTGATCGAACCAGAATAAATCATTGTGTTTGTTTTCTCTAAACCATTTTCTTTACATTGAGCATTGTTTTATTGAATTGCTAGAATATTGTTCCCTTTGGTTATTGCATTTATAAGTAAAAGTGTTTATCTCATTTACCCAATCATCTCTAATCATCAAATAGCTTCAATGAAAATTGTTTATCAAATGATTTGCGAAAGATTTACGAACTTGCTTTACATACTCAATTTACCCCCCTCTTGAGTATTGAGGCCACTTGGTAACAACAATGGATTTTTGCATATATAGGGAATGAGGATAATTTCTTTCCTCTACACACACACTGTTCATGATTTCCCTTTAAAAGATCGGGCATGACCGCACTCATATTTGTTCTTTCCAAGTGATTTTATAACTCGATCTCTTATATATTATATTTTATACATGCCATAATTTGAGGTTAAATAGATTTAGGAATTTTGACATGTCGTTAATTAGTTTGAAACAAAATCCCTTCAATTGGTATTAGAGTCAATTTAATCCTAATTATGGTTGTAAATTACTTCTTGTTGAGAATGGAAATTTTGGTCCATTCAAGAACATCATTTATTTTTTGAAAAATTAATCAAAACCTGAAATTGATTTCGATTCTAGTTGTTTGAAGTTTTGGCAATTTTTCAATGTGTAATTTATGTGTATTTTTTTGTGCCATTTTTCAACCATACAAGAACATCATTTATGATTTTGGTTTTCCTTAGGAATTATTATTATTATTATTTTTTCCCAATTCTAATTTTGGAATGTGCTCCATGTGAGCAATAATTAATTTTGGTAATTGTGGCGAATAATTGCTGCACTTTTATAAACTATTGTGCAAATTAAAATTTTGGAGTTCATTTAGTATATTTAGAGTTGTTTTGAATAATTTTGCTCCTGCCTACTATTTAAATCGTGGATAAATAACTAAGTAAATAAAGAAGTAACTCTTCATGTCCTAAGCACATGATGCGACGAGATGTCTCATCAAAATAATGGAATAAAATTTTGTAATTAATTCTCACATAACTATGGATACTTTGGTATTGAATATTATCTTTTATGATGCTTGGTAATTATTGAGATTATTTTCACAACATATAATAGACAAGTGAGAATTATAATTAAAATGATAATTTTGGATATTTTATTTTGCATGATAAGGAGTATTGATATCAATAAATATATTATTTTGATATCAAGAAATTCATGTTGATTATATGCCCTTTATTGCTGTTGAGAAATCTTTTTTATGGAAGACTTATTTAAATAAGCTTGGGCATAATAAACATTATTTATTTATACATATTTTGCTCCTCTTTAATTGTTTATGCCAATTTTGTTAGTTGAGCTTGTTGAACTCCGTAAATTATGCAATCTAATATTAGGAGTTATTCTTGAAATAATTTTTTCATTATAAGAGCATGATAATGTATCATGTGCTGCATATAATTATTTTAGTATTGGACGTTTGTGTATTGACAATATTAAAGTGCTTTGATATATATATTATCAAGAATTAAAGTACAATTGTATGTGATTAATTTTATTGTATATTGTGCCATTGCAAATTTAAATAAATTACTTTTAATGTGGCCATTATGAGAATATTATTTAAAATAATTTTGATTATTGAGAAATATTTAAGGCAATGGCAAGTTTATATTAAGTCAGTATTATGGTTAAGATTTATATATCTCGTAAGTTTTTTTTGTGAGTCATTTGTGAAAGTTATATAAAGTTATGGTAATTTGAATCCTATTAAGTTAGCATCCATTTTTGTTAGCTCTACACACAAGGATAGGCAACACACTATCTGAGGTTAGTTATAAAACTTATATGGTTATTGGCATATTGTATAATTGCATAAGTGGAGAAATTTGTTCTTAAGGTATTCTTCTCCCTTTTCATGCCTATTTTTGAATATGAAATTATGTATGAGAGTGTGAAAATTATCTAATTGATGTGACATGAAAAATTTGAAACTCTATGAGCAATTTTGTCATTGATTATTGTAATTTATTATGGTCATATGCTCACTTATTCTAAGACCAATATTGTGTTTTGTAAATCTTGTGAGATCTTATCTCTAAGAGTTCCATCCAAAATATTTATAATTGTTTTGAACATTTTGTATAGTTGTGAGCTCGCCTTCGCTGGACCAATTGCGACAAAGTGTTATATTGTTAATAATGTTGTTGTGTTTTCATTAAAAATTAGGTTAATAATGTACTTACCCTATCAGTTTGTCTTTATTAATATGATTTTTAATTTGTTGAATGTATTAAATGATTGTGCCCTTAGAGTTTTCAGTATCCTCTCGATAGTAGCTTTAGGGACATGATATTTAATGGTTTGTGGGAGTTTGCTTGTTCATTGTAATCTAGGATCCTTAGGCGAGATTATAATGACATAGCAACTTAAATTGTTGTGGCATATATATAATGTTACTCATTGTCAAGTGTTTTATCGAATTGAATTAAGCAACCTTGAATATTTGTATTATTTTTTGAAACTTGACGAATGAGATAATTGAGTATTTTGTAGCAATCTAATTTTGTTATTTGGGCATGTAATTTTGTCAAATAAAAAAATTAATAATGTTGAATGGATTGCAATTAATGTTGGGTTGTGTAAGTAATAGACATACCCTTCGGTGTGATGTTATTTGGCATAATCATTTGTGTGATAGAAAAAATAGTTTAAATTTTTATTTTAAAAATCTTGAAAAATATTGCTTGTGCATAAATTATGAAAATATTGGTTCAACTATTTTAATTTATATTGTAGGAGAGACTTGTATATTGTAATCTGGGACCCTTAGGCAGGATTGCAATGATGTAAGGGCTCTAGTTCAATTAATTGCCTAGTTAATTGAATAAGGGAAAACCAATATAATTATGGTTGCTTAAGTATAATAAATATTTTAATGCATGATTTTTTCTAACTTTTGTATTTGTCATTGCTTTGTTATTGCTTGTTGGGACTTATTGAGGACATTGTTGAGTCACCTAAAGTATGTTGTAATATAGTGAACTCTCTATAATTGTCATGTTGTGTTGATGTGCTTTAGTCTTAATAAGACATGTTGCAAGCACAATTAGCTTGCAAAGGTATAAAAACAATTTTTTCTATTTTATACCATTGTTTGTGTTGTATTAAATCACTAATCTGTTGAACTTATTTTGTTATAAGTATTGTCGTAGCAATTTGGGAAATATTATTTTGTTAATATGATAGTGATAATTGTAGTGATAATTATTTTCACTTTGTATCTTGAAATGATAACTTTGAAGATTTCATTTTATATTATTCAAATGTCAAAATCCTTAAAGGAATTTTTTAGTTTTTCTAATTTTCTCAAGAAAAATCTTGGCATTAAAATTATTCAAGTATTGTTGTGAAGAAAGTGTTCTTCCAATTATTGTTTAATCATTTTGTGAGGATTTATTTATTTATTTATTTTTAGCCCAAATTATTGTGTTGATTAGTTCAACTTTAAAATTAAAAAAAAAACTTATTTTGTCGATGATACAAAATTTATGATGAATACATTGAGTTAAACCTATTGTACTTATGACATTCAGTTTGAGAAATTTCCTTTCTTTGGAATGAAGTAAAAGAATATGTATATTTAATTATTATGTATTTATATTTTGATTTTGTAAATTACCTAACAATCAATATGAATTGAAGCTCTTCGTTTCTTATAAGAAGAAAGCAAATTTGTTATTAATGTGCTTTGTGCTAGTTGTATATTGATGGCTAACATTGCTATTATTGTTAAATGGGAGAAAATACTCTATATTGAATTGTTTATATCATGTGAAAAATCTTGGTGATGTCATTTTGTGTCTCAGTTACAAGACCTTTTAAATCATAATATATTGACGGATTGTCTCACAAGGCACATATTGTTATAAATTTTGAAATGTGTTTGTATTCTTATTGCACATTAATGTTTACTATAATGGGAGTTGGAGACTGTGTATAGGTCCCATGTGCTTCTGTTGCTGGTAATCTAATGTTGTGCTCAAGTGTGCATGTGTTTATTATTCTTTTTTTCATTGTGACACTTGGATTTGAGTGAGTTGTTGAAAACTTTCAAGTAATCCTATAATATGTGTAAGACATTTGGGCTTTTAAACTCACTCATATGTTGTCAAGTCTTTTAAGTGGTCATTACGGTTTTGTGAAGTATAGATTATCTTATTTATGAAAATTCTTTTGTGGTTTTGTGTTTGCCATGACAAAGAGGAGTTGACTTGCTGTAAAGTGTCATATGGACACTTGTAATCTTCTCAATTATGAATGCAGAGTTTGTAGTTGAAAATGAAGTAATTTTGTGAGACTCTGTGGTTGATAAATTTTGTATATATTAGCTTAATATTGTTTCTATTGTTATAACCACATTTTGGATAACTCTGCAATATTGTGTTTCTCTTTATTTTGGTATTTGTGTCATTGAAGAGAGATGGTGAGTTTCAGACTCACATTAAGTACTTTACCACAGAGTTGATAGTCCTGCTAATAATGATGCTACCATTAGAGTATTTTGGAATTTTTGGACTCAAATGGGGTTGTTATTGTTGTTTTGTTTTGTTTTGATATGTTGGATTAGTGGGAGAATGTATCTTATAATTATAATTATTATATTGTCTCGAGACTCGTTGAAACTGTTGTTTCCATATGTTGTTGTTGTGCACGCTTATGTGATGATATGACATATTGTTGGAGACTTTAGTACTCGGTCTCATTTTGTTATACTGAGATATTTTTTTGAAATATTTTGTTAAATCTTAGTAGGCATCCTTGGTAGATGCCGGGGCCATGTTGTAGGGAATTACACATTGATCAGGCTTTTGACATGCAATTTTGTTGTGTTTTCCCTTTGACCCACATACCACATTTTGTTATGTCACCGGGTTATAAGTCTCTTGCATGTATGATATCAGTACTCCTATCGAGTATGATTTTCTGCATTGTTAAGATGCTTGTAATTCCAATTTGGACCGATGGTTGGAAGTGCTAACTCATAGTTGACATTCTTGTGGCCACATTAATCTAGAGAGTTATTTTGTTTAAAACTAAGTGTTTTTGCTGTCCAAGTAGGAGATTGATAGATTTTTTAATATGTGCGGACTAGCATAGTCACCAATTTTCTAAAACCCAGATTAATTAAATGTCAAATGTTGTTGAGCATCTATTAGTTTAGCCCATTTGTGATTAATTTTGTTATTGGGCTCCTATAAGCACTTAAACCTATGTGGATAATGTTGTTTTGGGTTTGTGGGCCTTGTGTATGGATTTTTTATAATAGGTAGGTTAACCCATATTGTAAATACAAGGAGAGGCCCCTATTCTCATCCTATATGTATTGTGGTTGCCCTATTGAAGCCACACTCCTCTACACACACGCACCATTTGTGATTTCCCTTTAAAAGATCAGGCATGACCGCACTCATATTTGTCCTTTCCAGGTGATTTTATAACTCAATCTCTTGTATATTATATTTTATACATGTCATAATTTGAGGTTAAATGGATTTAGGAATTTTGACGTGCTGTGAATTAGTTTGAAACAAAATTCCTTCAATTTTTCCTTATTTTTCTCTAGTTTTTCTTACTGGTTTCTGGTTATGGTTGGAGCTGTTCCAGCCGTGACAGCAACAAGAAAAGTAAGCAAAAGATTGGAAATAAAATTTAGCTAAGAATGAAGATAGAAGGATGAAATGGAGTGAGTTTGAAGTGGTTTGGAATGGTAATCGTGTGAGTATTTTTCTCCTCTGTTTTGCTTCACTTTTGACACAGGGAAGAATGAAAGAATGGCATAGAAGATTCAAGAAAAAAGTGGATTTGCATTGGTGGTGCAGGACTAATTTTTTTTTTTAAATTTTATGTTGGAACTTTTGGATATGTTACATACATTTTTAATGTTTCAAAGTTGAGTTTTCAAATTACTATAAGTATTATGAAAAATTTTAGAACTCAACTTAGCCATTGAATCCTTTTTTCCAAAACCTTCCATATACTATTTTTTGTCAATCAAGCTTCATTACTTGGCTCCAAGTTAAATTAAACTCAGGAATTGAGTAAATATGCTTACTGATACTCATTTTATTCGACATCTTATACCAAAATATTCCCTATGTCTTACTTGTCATCTCCATATAATTTCATAATTTTCTGAGCTGTTTAATTGTTCCGACTATTTCTTATCGGTGTCCTTAAAAAATACCAAACTTGCTTATTTGATTCTACAAAAATTACTACAACTCTTATCAATGATTCTTAGCTAGGAAAATAATTTTTTCATATTTATTTTCATTATATTAACTGATTCTGCAGATGCTTTAATTATTTTCTTTTATTCACTGTTACATAATTACGCTCAAACTGGTTCAGAAAATTACCTGAATTAACAGATAACTTTTTCTAGTATTACTGAGCTACTATAACCCTTATTATGATCATTAGGTTAGGGAGGATGTTACAATATACAAGGGAATGTGGTTCCTAGGAATGAGTAAGGTAACATGTGTTTTCTAAAACAAAAATCTACATTAGCATTGCATAATCATATTATTAGGACTTTGAGTGAGCATAACTATACATCATAACATAAAGCACTGCATTTGTTGGCAATTGTATAGGTGGTTGTCTTGCTTGCTTGATGATATCTTACGATTGTATGAACAGCTGTTTGATATCATTGTTTAGTATAAATGTAAGTTAAGTTATTGCTTGGCTTATGAATGTTACTTAGGATGTATGTATAATTTCTAGTAGAGTTAAGTAGTGGCTCATTTATCTATTGCAAGATTAACTTGATGTGTTTAGTTTGCTTATTTGTTGTGAATAAATAACTGCTAGTTTTGGTTTACTCATACTGAGGATTTTTTGTGAATTATCACCCCTCAGTGTTTTCATGTAAATTTAGGTCAAGACCCTCCAAAGAAAAATGGCAAGAAGAAGAAGCAAAAGTCCTAATTTTACTTATTTTATTTCTTTATGCATAAGCTTGTATTTATATACTTTGTTATTTTAGTTTGTAAAAGTTTATGTATAACAGTGTGGCTTTTTGGCCAGTGATGTATATATGACCTTTTTCATCTTTCGTGGATCTCTATAATGACTATACAGGTTGTTATGGATTTATGTTTTACGCGTTTTAGAAAGTGACATGCTTGATACTCTTTATCTTGAAATATTTCGGTTATTTTATGACAATTGTATTAGGGTGTTACACCTAGCATATAAGAACAAGTTAGAGTTTTTAAGCTTTTCTAGAGTTAAGAATTGCTTGAAATGAAATGTTAGTTAAGAATTGGTTCCTATACTGGTTTAAGTAGAGCTATAGTACAATTATCCTAATTAAGAGTGTAACATCCCGAATTTAATAACCATAGTATAATCAAAATTATACCATAGTAATTAGATCCAGGCATGCTACTTACAACAACTAAGCATTTTAAAACATAATATAATAATTATGCATTTACAGAAAATATGAGCCTCCAATGAATATATTTATTTCGCAACATCTGTATTTCTTATAAATACAACATGTACAATACTTACATAATTTCCAAAAGGAAACTACAACGCTACTCTAAGATAAGCTCTTCAAGCTCCTACTTGCACTTCACTTTCCATAAGTCTTCCTTCTCCCTAGAATCATCATGGAAACACACACACGGGGTGAGAATCACAAATTCTCAGTAGATAAAATCCTTAAAATATGGCATCATAATCATTCTAGCCATTTCGGGGAAAAACCCATTTCTAAACTCAAGTCTCACACTCATCAAGCTAGAAAGATGGCAAAAACCAAAACCATGTCCTTTCTCTTCCCAAAATAGATTCTCATTTTACAAGTTTATATAAAAAACTCATTCATCATAAAAAGTTTTCAAGTGATCACCACAATCACGAAAACATCATCTCCATCTCAGAGACACCAAAGCATCGTCTCTATCACAAAGACACAGCAACAATATCTCCATCTCAGATATATATCAACAATAACAACAGCATCTCCATCTCAGAGATACGTAACTGTCCATATAATTACAATGTCATGAGTTCATGTCATGGAGGCAACTGCCCATACAATTACCATGCTATGCCAAATTATGTCTAATGTTTATGCCTATGCAATAACTTAAGTATGAAAAGAGTAATGTTATGATACCAAATCAATGGTAATGTCATGAATGCAGGGGTCCTTAACAAAGTAATGGAAGTCACATCCATAAACCTTGAACAAGTACTGGAAATCCATCCAGCAAATTTCTCTCCGGGTAGTGAAGTCCATCAACTACGCGATCATCATTATCACAGAGGAAATCAATCCTCATCGGGTAGTGAATTCCATCAACTATACAATTATCAATAATTAACAAGGAAATCCTTCCTCAAAACCATAAGGAAGTCCATCCTCAACATCACAACAAACATAGAGAGGATATTACCCATCTCAAATATGTTCCACAAACATCTCATGCAATACAATTACTAATTACTTCCCATAATTAGCTCCACAATTGATTTATATGCATCGTAAATTCATTTCACAAACACTTCTGATGCAGATTAAAAGTTCCAAACCCAAGTGCAGGTTGTTTCAAGTAATAAATTATTGGGAGTCCGTGATCGATCCACAAGGAATTGATGAAGAAATTTTTTTTTGACGTAAAGTAAATATTTTGTCACAACAATAAAAGTGATAAAACGTAATCACAAATAAAAAAGACATACTTGGGCTAGGAGATCCAATCTTGGTAAGTAAATTAAAGATAAGATTAATTCTTTTTATAACTCAATTAGAATCCACACATAATGGAGGTTCTAATCAAAAAATACAATATTCAAAGTTCATTAAAAATTATATACATAATTATATTATGATTCCTTTAATCATCTATTAACAGCATCACTTATAAATGTGCTGAAGCATTCATTGTGCCAACCTCTTATCTATAATGAATCAAGATCTCCACTTTACAAGGAGGGTTTCTAAATTGATTGAAAACAAAATGCAACACGTAAATGACTACTTGAAAATATATCATTTAAGCACAAGAAAGAAATTAATCTAACCTTAACTTATTACCAAGAGCTTCACCCTTTCATCCAAGTAAAATGAAAATTAGTTACTCATAGACAGGAAGAAAGAAAGAGAGAAGAAGAAAAAGAAGAACATAACTTTAATTTAGAACAAAAGAAAACTACAAGAAGATAAACAAACAATACAATAGCATGATCTTGGCCTCTAAGACCAATAATCCCCAAATGATTAGCTAAGGATCCCTTTTATACAGGATTAGGGATATAAAATGACAAGGGGGCTGATTCATGAGCGAGTGGATGAGTGGAAAATGAGTGGAAAATGTCAAATGACTTTTGATGAGTGGAAAATTATGGAGATTCTTTGTCTTCAAAATTATTTAGTTCTAAAGTTATTGAATGTGTCAGAATATTGAAATATAGTTTTGAAAGTTGTAGGCCTGAATCTTAGATTTCAAATACCATCAGAATCACCTCAAAAGGTCACCTACAGCCCGAGATATGGCCCAATTACTGCACAATGTTCAGGCCCGGTTACAGCTCCTCTGTTCTAATGTCCAAGCCTAATATGACCAGGAGTCCGAATTGAGTCTTGTATTCTTCATAAAAGTTGCAGATGTAACACCCTCCTTAGGGCACCACACTTGATGTTGCTTAATTACCAAATTACCCTTTCATTAGAAATTGTGCTTGTAATATAAATACTAGTTATTAAATTACTTGATGATAATAAGATAAACTTAGCAGAAAATAAAAACATAACAACATTGTCATAAATAATTTACATCATATATACATACAAGCCTTTAGTATTGTCATACTTAAATATTTTACAAATTAGACTTTCAAAACATTTAAACTTTAAACTTTAATTCAAACTATTATACTGCCCAAGTCCTACTAGACAGCAGAACCCTCAGACGGGTCCTCCTCAGATTCCTCAACATATAGGAATCCATCATGAGGTGCAGTCCTATGGACAGTGTCCGAGCAGACGACACAATACTAATCGCACTGGGAGTACGATAGTAAGCTCCCCAATACTGCCTAATGGATATTGGGAACTCTAGTTGTACAAAAAGATTAACAGAAAAGTAAGGGTGTCCTAAATGTTGCCTACTCAATCTAATATTTAGGTCTCCCATATAGTAAATACTCTCTCTCTCTAAATCAACAGTCCACGCCTCATCTCCTCCAATGAATGTCAGCTTCAGGTAGCCAAGGAAACTAGGCATCTCCATCTCTTCAAAACTCAACGTCCTCAGCAGGAATATGCTCATCCTCAGCTTCTTGCTCCACTTCTTGCTCGACATCTTAACAAATATAAATATAATACAGAACATGCATACAAAGAGGTGAGATCACCTACGCCAATACCAGTATGGTAGCAATGAAGATAAACACATGCAATATCTCATACAGTTATCATACCATAATTACAGTTATGCCACTAACATCATTATCATCACAAAAACATGTAATAAACAACATTTACGATCATGCCACTACCAATAATCAAATATCTAATAAATCAATTATCATAAACATAATTATGATAATACCCCCAACAGCTACATGTATGCACACAGACTCAATTTCCTACTCCATGGAGCTACAACTCAGGTCGGAGAGAGTGATCGAAAAGATTTATCGGTACCAATATGCCTCGGACCACGTGCTTAATCTTGCACATCTAGCATATACACGATAGTCTTTATCAGATCTTGATTAAGGATAGTGTCTCGGTTAGGATCATTGGTGTGTTGCGTCGGTCTAACCTACGGCACAGAAGAGTTACCAACTGCCCATTGTAGGCAACCCGCACCCCAATGCCCCCAAGGTTAACTAGTGACTTACACTACGCATATCGCACCTACTCAAGAGGTGTAGTCTCTCCTAGGCAACTAGCCTCATACAGTCTATCGGACCTTTCCAATGCATGTACTATGCACTAATCACATTTCCAATTTATATCACATTTTCGGGGTCCACACAATAATCTAACAGTATTATTACTATATTTTAATCGCGTAGTCATATTTTCGTATTTTCTATATCGCGACTCAATTCTGTCACCTTTTCAAATTACGTAGCGATTTTCTAACGTTTTCCAATCGCGTAAAATATTTTTCATACATTTTAAATCAAAAATACTATTTTTCTTATTTTAATACTAAAATTTACTTTATTTTTCATATTTACACAAATAGTCCCTCAAAAACTCATATTTACGAAATAGTCCCTTCAAAAATAATATTTATGAAATAGTCCTTCAAAAATTAATATTTACAAAATAATTCCTCATAAAATTCATATTTACAAAATAGTCCCTTTTTAATAAAATATTTGCAATGTGACCCCTCTAAAAATAAGTATTTATACAATGGCCTCTCTTTTATAAAATATTTACAATTTAGTCCCTCTTTTATAAAAATTTGCAATATAACTCCTCTAAAATAAGTAATTGTACTGTTTCCCAAAAATTGTTATTTCTTTTCTTTACTTCACATAAAAATTGTTTTATTTTGTTATACTCAAACTTTTCCAAATTCATTTAGATCTCTCAGTTTTCATTTTAATTCATCAGTTTGAGGACTTTGGTCCTCTTTTTTATAGTATGGCTGTGAGCCTCAGTGCTCTTTGGAGCACTCATACAATCGATTCATCATGTTATTCACATCCTAAATTATACATACATTCTCATGCTTTCATAATTATACATACACACATAATATCAAAGCTTTAAGCATTTTATCACATATGCAAGCATAGAAACAATACCATACACATCACAAACACAATCAAAGCATACTAAACAATAAGTGAATAAACCTTTATGGGTTTTTCACCGAACAAAACCATCCCCACACCACCAAAACTTGGTTGGTGAGGTAAAATCTCCCTCTTACCTCTTGAAGATAAGCCTTTCAAGCTCCTCTCCTTCTCCTTGATTTCGTGTGGTTCACAAACAATTCCAAACAATTCTAAAACAATTAGTAAAATCACATACATAGCTTAATAATGATAAATCATGGAACAAACATGGTTTAGAAAATCACAAACATGAATTTAAACCATAAAAACCAAAGTTTACCTCTAGGGAAGTAAGGTAGAAGTTGGATTTTGAAGCACTTAGAGTGTGATTTTGGGAAAACTTCCTAAATGGAAAGTGTTTAGAATGTTGTCTAGCTTTAGGAAATGATGGGAGTGAAAATTATAACTAAATTAAAATTAGGATATCTAATTAAGAATTAGATTATAACTAATTAATAATTAAGTTAGTTTACTTAGTTTGTTAATTAGGCCATTAGATTAACCAAATTAGGTTTAATTAGTTACTAAACAAAGTCAAGCCACTATTGTTGACTTCATCTTAGCCATTGAAAATCAACTTGGTTTCCTATCCATTGATCTCATCTACGGTGGATATTACTTAGTGGTTTATTAGGATTCGTTTCACACCATTAATCGGATCAACGGTTAGGATCAAAAGTATCTAAATCATGCTTTTTATCCAAGGGTCCATATTGAAGTCTATGCTTCTTTGTTTGACTACTTTCTATTAGTTTAAAATAGTCAAGCCACCTATTTTGAATGATTCTTATTGGTTTAGAATTCTGTCCAGCCAGAATCGTTGACTGCTACACTACACGCGGGTCCCACGAACTTTTCTGAGTCCACGATCATTTTGAAGCAGATTTTTACTATTTTTAAGACAGTAGGCATTGTCACATAAAATAATATTATAATAATATAAAATTTTTTATTACACAGTTAAATCCTAAAAATTAAAAGATTAATATATATATAAATTAGAATTAGGTTTAGTAAGATCCCCCAGCTCCAATTAATTAAAATAAGATTTTTTCGGTTAAAAAAATTATTTTTTTCTTAACTCGAAGCAAATCACACAAAATGATCATAAATGATCTTAGAACAGTTAAATTATTTTTATAACACACAGAAAATATAAAATAGTGTAATTCTGCTATTATTATTAACATAGTCAGAATTTGGGGTGTTACAAGTGTGTCCCGGGGCCGACGAGGGCGGGAAGTGATCACCGGTGCAATGAAGCACAGACAAGGAGTGGCTTCTGGCAGGCTTCTAGGGAAAAGATCTCATGAATGAACTGAAAACACACTGGAATGAGAGGGATTCAGAGACTGTGCAGGTTTGGGACTGCATAGTTGAGGATGGCTTAAAGGAATTGATTTGGCGTAGCCATATCAACAAGTTGTAACTTCTTTTCGGGAGCCTAGAACATAAGAACTCCATGGTTAAGCGTGCTTAACCTGGAGCAATTATGGGATGGGTGACCTTTTGGGAAGTTTCCTAGGACACGTGTGAGTGAGGACAAAACACGCTGAAAAGACTCGTGTTGGTTTGTGGAGACACTCGTCAATTCTGCAGGCAGTCCCGAGGATGTTACAGTAGATATAGGTCTTAACTTGCAGATACCAAAATTTTAGCCCAATCCAGATCTTACAGCCCGAGTTATGCTCTGATTACTGTACACTATTCAGGTTCCAATCATAAAACTAGTATTCTGACTTCCAAGCCCAATTAGTTCCACTAGATGTCCGATTTTGACCTAGAACTCTCATGAAAGTTGTAGAGCTCTCTCTTATCTTTCCAACAAGGTAAATGCATGATTGTTAGACATCTGGAACTCAAGATATGGCTAAAATACAGAAATAATGTAAGGCATAAATCTTGCTAAAAAAATCAATTAAGTCCAATTTGAGTTCAAAATTACAGAACATAACCAAACTTAATCAATTAAGTACATGGAGAGTGTAAATAACTAAGAATGAGGGTTTATTAATGTATAAAATATGTGATTATCAAATTCTCCCACACTTAGCTTTTTACACTTCTAGGCAAAATACATAAGATCAAAACTAAGGAACAAGGAAAAACAACTCACTCAAAAGCTAGAAATTCTAAAAGACTCAATTTCTAATAATATTTAAGAATGAAGAGCAACTAATCATTCAAGGGATCAAAACATTTATGAGGTAACATTTCTTCACATCTCAAACCAACAAGCAATGAAACTTCAATTGAAAAGCATGAGTCAAGAATGATAGATCTTCACAAGATTCACTCTCAATCCCTCAAGTGTTTAAAAGGTAGGTATTTCACTCAATTCAACCGATGAAAATTGCACTACCATAAGCTTGCTTATCTTCTACTTCTCCACTACTTAGAACACATGCACACACAAATCATGAGGACTTTATTAAAGGTTGTAATAGAGTCAAGGTAAAGGAGAAGGTAATATAGATATGACAAGTTAAATACCAAAGAGAATAAAAGAGCATGAAAGCTAAGTTCAATTAACAAGCATGAAAGTTCAATCCAACTCCACCTAATACAAATTCCCTTTACATATTCTTTTCCTTTTCTTTATTGCCTTGTTGGCCCTTATTTACACATTTTTTTATTTCAAATTTTTTTATATTTTTTTTTATTTTGAAGAAGAACATAATATATACATTTTTTTTAACCATTCTGCACACACACCCCTACACTTGTTCAAGAACTCATCCAATGACAAAGCTAATGTTCTCTTATTCCCCAAGGTCGGGTAAGAACATGATTTTTCATTTAAGACACATAATGAGTTCGAAGCAAAGAATGATCAAATAAGCTCAAAGGGGTTAAGCAATGGGGAAATAGGCCATTTTTAATGCTTTACGTTGGCAGGAATCAGAGAATTTTCAAGAAGTCATAAGAGTGCTTGATATCATATTGAGACAATATGCTGCTGAGCAAGGCTGCCTATTTGTGCACTAGTCATTCTTGGCTATTTGGTTAAAGTAGCTATTTCAAGAAAAATGCCTCAATCATATTTATGTATGCATATGAAAATGTAGTCTCAAAAAGAATCAAAGCAAGTTCTAGAGTAATAATTCTATTAGTGAAATTCATACAAGAAAGAAGAGAATGGTACAAATGTTCAATCCATTCATCAATAGGCTCAAAATCTCACAAGGCACAATTCTATCATTCTCAGTCCACCAATTCAACATTCATAACTAAGCATGTAATTTTTAAGAAAGAAGATAATTTACTCAATCGTGCAAATTTTCATAAATTTGAATTGCTACGTCCATACAAACTAGTTGTCCACCCCAACTAAGATGTGTCTCAAGAGTAAAATTTACTCTTTACTCTGCCATCCTTAACTGGTTTAGTAAGTTACTGACAATCATATCATACTTCCCAATTTTTTTTTGAACAACTATCATTCCCCCCAACCAGATCACAACATTATCCGCAATGTTCAAATATAGATGAGTAAAGGATAGAAGACATTACCTGTTGTAGCAATTACTGAAAAGAGAGACCTGACACAAATTTAAATAGAAACACAGTAAAATAAATAAAACCAAAGCTTATAATTATTTAAATAGTTAGAGTGTTTGATATGGCTTGCTTTTCATACTGCTTCCCTCACCACTTCCTTCTAACCAATCTATCTGAGCTGTTACTGGATCAGGTTCATAAACAAAAGCTTCTAATTTATCAATCAACTTATCAATAGTGGAAGCAGAGATAAGGAGTCGTCTTGCCGAAGGTGCAATAAATTTCTGTTCCACAGCATGGTCAACAAAAAATAACAAATTATCAAAGAAATTATTAACATTTAACAAACCTATGGGTTTATGGTGGATGTTCAGTTGGGCCCAAGAGATAATTTGAAAAACTTCTTTCAAAGTACCAAAATCACCCAGTAAGGCAATGAATGCATTAGAGTTTTCAAGCATTGTCTTCATTCATCCATGCATAGATGATACTTGAAGTTCCAGCCAAATTGCCTTTCCAATGATGTTCCTTCGAGTTAAAGGTTCAGGAATGATACCTAAAACTTGACCACCTCATAGATGTGCAGAAAGTGATATAGTCCCCATTAACCCAATGCTACCTCCCCCATATATACTACACGAATGTTCCTCGCAGTAAGTGTTTGACCAAGAATGCTTGCTGCGTTTATATACTCTAAACCTTTCCCATAACTTGACCTACAAAATACACAGATATTTGTAAGTCTATGAACAGAAGAAGAAGATCCCTCCATTTCTACACTCACACTCCCTTTGAATGATTATGAGTTAGAGGAAAGTGAAGAAAATGAAGTGTTTAAATAGGGAAGAGAATGGAAAAAGGTAATGATGTCACACATTTATGTACAGGGAATTGGTGACATATCTTTATACTGCATGTCACCAGTGCAGAAATACTAAGACGACTCAGCCAATCTGGGAATTCTTCTCATTCCCGCTTGTGGGATATTTTGGATTAAGTTACGATGCAACTAATTAAAGTGTGTAAATCTGACAGCTACCACCAATGACCACAACCAGTGAGAGGTCACTGGAGAGCCCATGGCATTAAATCACAGGATCCAGCTCAGAGGCATTGTCATGCGAGAATGCAAACACGGGATGGTTCTATATGTCCATCAACAAGCAGAGCCTACGGTAAAAACCTAGGAATGCTTGCGGCGCTCTCTACAGAGCATGGCACACGAACTTTATTTATGGACTGACGTACGAAGGTCCATTTGAGTCAATGACGGGTCTGCCACTGGCAGGGGCTCTTAATCTAATTAAAGACCAAGTACAACCGAAGTTTTGCCCTCCTTTTTTATTTTCTTCTTTTTTTTTTTTTTTTTTTTTTTCTTTTCTTTTCTTTTTTTTTTTTTGAAGATGTACAAGATAATATATACATTATGATTGTGGCTCATATCTTCCTCTGGTTTTACGTCTGGTAACGGCTTAAATGCCTTCTATGAGTCAAGGATAAGCTTCCCATCCAATTTTCTTATAAATTGGCAAACAAGGTCTTTTTGAGTCAGATTCCCAAGACTGTAACGCTCTTTCTCGTCCCTGAAGAGATTCTACAAATTAATAAGTTTACAATGCACAACTCCACAAAAATGCGTCTCAAGAGTCAATAAGATATCATCTAATGACTCCTTACTCACTCTATTCTTAATGAAGAATATTTTATCTTCTCTGTTTACGGAAACCATCCCCAAAGAACGACATCGCTTGTTACAAGAAAATTGACAATATTAGCAAACCAAGGTACGGAATTGACAGAAATAAAAATTCATCAGAAAAATAATCATTGATAGGCGTGATATCAAAAGGTGAGCCTATTGTAAGTATGGACAAATAATCTGCAACAACATTTTCGACTTCTTTCTTATCTTTTGTTGTGATGTTGAATTCTTGAAGCAACAAAATCTATTGTATCAACTTAGGTTTGCAAAAACTTGTTAAGAAAATCGACAAGTGCACCGAATTATGAAAGTAATAAAGTTGATGATTAAGAGGGGAAAAAAACTAAAACACATGAAATTAAGAGGGAAAAGAGAGAACAAAGTACATGAATGCAAAACACATTAAGGATGTAAACACATGAAATTAAAACACTAGGGATCTGACTTCACTTGATTCAATAATCTATCATAGACAATAGAGTAGTTTTGGGATCTTCATTCTAATTAATTTTTAATCATTCAATTGATGAGGAGAATCCAGTAATTAATTACAACTCAATTCCTTGGTCTAAACCTTAACTCTTAAAGGCATGACCTTTACTCTATGGATTCTCATGAAAAATACCACAATTCTCCTACACAACCTATAACCTCCATTCCTAGATGATTATAAATCATGACACTTATTATTTATGGTCTAAGTCATATGCAAACCTTCCGATTCTACATACTCCTCACTAGATCAATTTATGAGTGGCCAATTCATAAAAGCATTAAGAATTATAATAAGCACTCAAATTGAATAAAAAAGAAATTAATTAAAATTCCAATCTTAATACATGTCGATTGAATTAAGTTACGTTTTCACCCTAGAAACACATAAATTTAACTACACATGACAAAAGAGAAGAAAAAATAGGAATAATAAAATAAAAATGGCAGTAAACCTGTCATGCTAAAATAATAATAATATTAATATTAATAAATAGGCTGTAAACCTGTCATTAAATATTAATAAAGATGTGGTATAAATCAGGCACCAAATAAATATTACAAGGGTATGGTATAAACTGACCACCAAATATATATTAACAAGAATGTGGTATAAATCAGCCACCAAATATATATTAACACTTAGTAAATAAATATTAACAAAGGTGTGGTATAAACCAACCACCAAATAAGTTAAAAAGTAGATAAATTAAAAAGTTAGTATAAAGATAAATTAAAATGTTAGAAGCATGTAAAGTAAAATGTTAGAAAATTAGAAGGTTAGAAAGTTAGTAAGAGAGTTAGATAGTTAGTAAGTTAGTAAGCAAGAAAATTAAAAGGTTAGTAGGTTAGTAAGTTAGAAAGTTAGAAATAAAATATAGAAAGTAAAATACAAAAAATAAAGTACAAAAAATAAAGTGCAAAATGTAAAGTACAGAAAATAAAGTGTAAAAATTAAATTACAAAAGATAAAGTGGGACAAGTAAATTACAAAAAATAAAGTGCATAAAGTAAATTTAAAACATGAAAATTGGAGAAACGGCAAGCCCATTTTTTGCTCCAGCGAGAGAGAACAGAAGAAGAAAGATTATTTCATTAATGATTAAAGATTACAGAGAAATAAGAGAGAGTTTTCCCCACTAAGTTAGTATGTTAGTAAGTACAAAAAAAAATTAAAAGAGTGGAAATATATATATATATATATACAAGATCCATAGGAAAAAAATAAATAAATATATATACACAAAATATTTACATCATAAATTTTTTCTTCAAATTAAGTTCCTCGGCAATGGCACCAAAAACTTGATGCAGATTAAAAGTTACAAACCCAAGTGCAGGTTGTTTCAAGTAATAAATTCTCGGGAGTCCGAGGTCGATCGACAAGAAATTGATAAAAAAAATATTTTTTGACATAAAGTAAATATTTTGTCACAACAATAAAAGTGATAAAACTTAGCCACAAATAAAAAAGACTTACTTGGGTTAGGAGATCCACTCTTGGTAAGTAAATTAAAGACAAGATTAATTCTTTTTATAACTCAATTAGAATCCACACATAATGGAGGTTCCAATCGGAAAATATAACATTCAAAGTTCATTAAAAATTATATATGTAATTATATTATGATTCATTTAATCATCTATTAACACCACCACTTATAAATAGGCTCAAGCATTCATTGTGCCAACCTCTTATCTACAATGAATCAAGATCTCCACTTTACAAGGAGCGTTTCTAAATTGATTGAAAACAAAATACAACACATATAATGACTACTTGAAAATATATCATTTAAGCACAAGAAAGAAATTAATCTAACCTTAACTTATTACCAAGAGCTTCACCCTTTCACTCAAGTAAAATGAAAATTAGTTACTCATAGACAAGAAGAAAGAAAGAGAGAAGAAGAAGAAGAAGAACATAACTTCAATTTAGAACAAAAGAAAACTACAACAAGATAAACAAACAACACAATAGCATGATTTTGGCCTCTAAGACCAAGACTTCCCAAATAATCAGCTAAGGCTCCCTTTTATAGAGGATTAAGGACACAAAATGACAATGGGGCTAATTCATGAGTGAGTGGATGAGTGGAAAATAAGTGGAAAATGCCAAATGACTTTTGATGAGTGAAAAATTATGGAGATTCTTTGTCTCTGAAAAAATTTAGTTCTGAAGTCATTGAATGCGTCAGAATATTGAAATATGTGTTAGCCATGGCAACCATTACCCAAGAGGGGGGGTGAATTGGGTGATGACTAGTTTTAATGCAACTTTGACAAATTATGCATTTTGAATAACTCAATTAATAAATGCAGCGGAATAAGTCAATTTAAATGTACAACTATTGAGGATTACTCAAATACAACTTGGGATATATGATGAACTAAGTGAATAAGCTAGATATCAAGTTGTAACAATCAAAACATCAACATATGCAATAAATAAATATATTCTACCAAATACTGAATTTAAAGAGTGTAGGGAAGAGAGAATCAAACTCAAGAATTTATCCCTGGTTCAGGCCACCAACCACTTGTGGCCTACATCCAGTCCTCAAGCTTAACTTGAGATTTTCTTCACTATCTCCTAGACTTTACGGGTGCTAGAAAAACCTTTGTACATACAAGAGCACTCCTCACACCTTGGGATACCTCACCCTTGTGCTAGAGCCTCCAATTCTTCAAGCTTCACAGGTGCTTGATGACCTTTACAATGAAGAGCACTCACAACACCTTTGGGATACCTCACCCTTTGTGTTTGAGTCTCACTATAAGGGATACCTCACCCTTTTCTCTCTTGAGGATACCTCACCCTCTTACAATGATTTCAAGATGAAGAGAAAGAATAGAAACTCTCACAAGAGTGGATATACAACTTGAAGAACAAAGTAGATGATAGAAAACTCTCTCAAGAGTAGATAATACAAGTTGAAGCTCAATGGGTATAAAGGATTTACACACTTAGCTCAAAACAAAGAATTTGGAGAAAAAGATGATGAATTTCGTTTTCAATGTTCAAGGGTAATTTTCAGAATGTTCTCCAACTTGTTTTTGATGCCCAAACACTTTTATTTATAGCCCAATGAGTTTTAGAGCCGTTGGAGGTGTTTAGAAATGATTTTCTATGAAAACTAGCCGTTTATAGCCGTTAGAAACGTTCCTGGGCACTTTGTAATCGATTACAAGCTTCATGTAATCGATTACAAGCTTTCTGGGCACTTTGTAATCGATTACAAGCTTCATGTAATCGATTACAAGCTTTCTGGGCACTTTGTAATCGATTACATACTCTGTGTAATCGATTACACGGCTTCTGTCGACGTTGTAATCGATTACATGGTTTGTGTAATCGATTACGCCATTTCTGGTTTTCAAATCCGACTTTAAAAGGTCATAACTTCTTCATTTCTTATCCAATTAAAGCAAATGACCACTCATTGGAAAGCTCTTTGAGTCTATTTTCATATGAAAGAAGTTTCAAAACAAAACTCAAAGTATTTTGAAAGATATGATCAAAATAGTAACCAAAGGTCAGATTTTCAAAACTCAAACTTTAATTGGTCATAACTTTTTCATTTCTTATCCAATTAAAGCAAATGACCACTCATTGGAAAGCTCTTTGAGTCTATTTTCATATGAGATAAGTTTCAAAGTAAAACTCAAAGTATTTTGAAAGTTATGATTAAAAGAGTAAGTATATGTCAGTTTTACAAAACACAAACTTGACTATTTTTCATAGATTTGAAATACCACCAAAACTAGCTTTCCAAAAATAGTTTGTTGGGCATTTAAACATTTTAGAAACACTTATAAATATGTTTAAAACTTGTTTGAGCTTAGTGTGATTCCTTTTTACCTTTACACGAGATCTAAGTCCTATAAGCTAAGCTTGAAGATGTTGGACTAGATCTTTTACCACCATCACTTCTTGATGTAATCCAAGCTTCTAAAGAAAATCTTCTCTTCAAAACTTGTAAATGCTTGGAACATCTTTTCATTTTCATTCTCCTTGAGTTGAGCATAGTTGTGATCTTTTGCTTTCTTGTTGCAATGCTTACTCTTGGTACTTGGACTATCCTACAAAGTATTGCTCACTTAACCAAACATAGTTAGTCCAAATTCATAACTCAATATCTTCATATGCATGATTCATAAATGTATAACTCTAGTTAGTCTAACATGCATACAAGACTTTCATAGACATATCCAATATTAATTTATTTATAACTCATATAAAATATTATTGGATATATTATATGATGAATGTTACATATATCTCATTAAACACATTTATGTAACATGGTCAACATTCTTTTGTGATACATTTGTCATTTATTAAGTACAACTATAAAGCATAAGCATCATTCTTTTTGTCTTGTATTTGTCATCATCAAAACTTAACATATTAAATCATTGGGGCAAACCTATTTCCACAATCTCCCCCTTTTTGATGATGACAAATCACCAAAGAAAAATATGTTTAACAATATACAAGGATAGATATTCATATAAGCATATTAAGCAATAAGCACAAGAACTTATTTTTATTTCCAATTTTCTCTCCCCCTATTTGACATCAACAAAAAGGCTTATTTTTCTCTCCCCTTATAGATAAAACTCATGCTATCAAAAAGGGTAGGAAAACCAAAAACTTCTTTAAGTTATTCAAATCAAAACTGTCTCCCCTTAGTTGATTCTACACAGGATTCAAGAATAGATAGATGAAACAAGCATGCTTTTAAGATATGAAAAGATTATTCATGTAAAGCTTGTTACATTTTAGTACATCAACATTTAACATATGATAACAATAAGCTTAAGAAATTATGTCTAACATATAATATATTGCATACCACATGATAAATAAGTACCACTTGATATCATTTGTTAGGAGTTACAAAATATTTGTGTAAGATCATGGAATTGAGGTTTTCAAATGACGAATCATACAACTTATCACATATCAAGCATTTCTCAATGAAAGAATCAAAAGATATGAAGTTTAAAAATATTTACCTTCTTTCATTGATAGAGGGAAAGAGAATAAGAGAGGATCTTTGTTGACATGTTGATAGTATTAACAATAAAACACTTCATGCCAAACAAGAATATAAGCCAAGAGTTATAAACAATAATTTAAGTGCTAGGCTCCCCCTCAAAATATGCATATTATCAAAAAATAAAATATAATAGTTCAACATAGATATGCATATGTTCTTAGTCAACAAGGATATGGAAGAATGATATGTAAGATAAGTTCCCCCTTATTGAAGCACAAGATAGATAAAGGAAAATATGCATGCCAAGATCATATAAGCACATTACTATAAAGAAAAGCAAGGCATAGATACATATTCTTAATCCCTCAAACAAAATCATTTTAAAAAAAACTTCTCCCCCTTTCAAAAAGAATTTTATAATAACACATTACATTTTCAAAAGCATTTTAGAAGGGTAGAAGAGATTTATATTGAAATCACATATTCCTTGAGAGTGATCAAATCTAAGTCAAAAGAGTATTTGAAAGTACATATCCTCTTTTTTTACATTAAACAAGAGCCTTGAAAAGATAAAATATATATATATATAATTTTAAACAAGACTTATCTTTTGAAGTATGAAGATTGATCTCTATAGATCATTTCAAAAAATTTATTTAGAAAACTTTCTTAAATACTCTCTCAAAATTTAATAGACATTTCAAAGCAATGTAGAGAGTACTACATTTATAGAACAAATTGAATGATTTCTAAATTTTCAAGACAATTAGGAGATGATAATACTTTTTAAATCTTAAGACAAGTGCAAAAGATTCTCAAGGATATGAAACTTGAAAAGCTTCTTTTTAAAAGGAATATTAATCAAACTAGAAATTCTTTTCAAAACAAGAGCATGATTCTCATAAGTTTATACCACTAAGAACCATAGATCAAGAGAATCATATATATATCAAACATTTACCTTGATGAAATATGCTATAGAGATTAAAACATATATAGAACTAATATCATCCACCCTATATGCAATGACAAAACTAGCAATTTAATGTACAATTAGGCACTTTGTCAATGCTAAGCATACTTCTCATGTAAGGAAAGCATATAATCTTTTAAGATTAATTTATCAACAAGTATCATATAATCCATAGCATATAGAATACCACAATAGTTTAGGGATAGAGATACTTATTGGGTTAGATAGAAAGTGATGCTCCTTTAGAATGTTCTTCATTTATAGGTCCTTGTACTTTCTTCCATTGAGTATTTTATTCCATTGCACTTGAAGAAAGTCTCCTCATGTTCCTCTTCCTTCAACATTTCTCATTTATCCACATATGCTTGACATTTCAATATTTGATGACTATATTTCAAAAGTTCTCAAAAAAAGGTTAACATCAAATATCATTTAAACTTATTTACAAATATAATTTAGGTTGATATAAAATGTAAAACATGTACCACATTATCAACCATGAATTGTTAGCTCTAAAGAGAACAAAAGAATGATATATGCACTTGAATCCAAAAGCATAGTTTGAGCATTTTCAAGGCAAGATTCAAGTTTATCAAGAAACACATGATCAACATCAAAACTTATATAAGCATTTTGGGACAAACAATGATCATGTAAGGCATGTAATATCAAGTAAGGAATTTTAGTAAGTACACATGCCAATCAACAACAAGAAATCTCTTATTGTAGTGAAAGAATTGAAAAACCATGGAACTATAACTTTTGAATATTTATGATTCATTTCAAGATATACTTCATTAAAAAAAAATATTGAAGTTCAAAGATAAGTTCAAGGAACAAAAAAAAATCATTTACTTCTTGTTTTTAAAATATGAACATATCAAGCAATTTCAAACAAGAAGACAAATAACTTCTAACTATCTAATCTCTAAGTAAGCATATAAGCAAATTGAGCATCAAAGAGAAAGGATTAGAACTACTTATGAGCATGTGAAATTTTCATATTTGAATAAGGAGAAATGGTCACAAGCTCAAGAATAAAGATATTGCCATAACATGTCATTCCAAGCAAAATGTGTGCATATCTAACATGTTAGTATATATAAAAATATTTTTAAAATATAGTGCTAGAAAAGCACAACTTAAGGCATGATAAGGCATAAAAACAAATCTTTACTTATCCAACTATCACATGATATACAATTTAAAGTATAAGTAAGGATAAGAGATTGATATCACCAAAAGTGTACTCTTTGAGTTTTTGTAAGTGACTCCAACTTCTATGCCTCAAGGCCCCTTGAGAATGTTGTGGTTCTCCATGTCTTTCTTTTTATGTTTTTCATCATTTTTGGAGAACTTGGACCATTTTAAGTTTTCCCAACCTCAAGTAGCATGGTTGTTTTTCACTTCATTTGCATGCTTGAACTAATGATCACCCTACAACATAATTTAAAGCAATTTCTTTGGTATCCACTAATTTTGGATCCGTAGGGGTTAGTCATTGATCATTAATCCATTATGCTTTTATAGATATCAAATTTTTTATAGTATGTAATTTGAGCATAGCAAATGTAAACAATCAATTACCATTAAGCTCATAGCCAATAATATGCATGCTTTCATGATATATAGACAATTTTGAGTGAAAATGGTCATTCCAGCACTTAAAACCATTTTTAAAGCCTGTGTAATCGATTACAATATGTGTGTAATCGATTACCAGCCCTCTGGAATCCATGTAATCGATTACATGTTTGGTGTAATCGATTACCAACTTTCTGGGAACCTTGTAATCGATTACAGGGTTGGTGTAATCGATTACATGAGTTCTGGAAACATTGTAATCGATTACATAGTATGTGTAATCGATTACACGCTCTCTGACTTTGCTTGGAACGCTTGGCAGAGCCTCTGTAATCGATTACAGAGGTCTTGTAATCGATTACAAGCTTGCTGAATTCAGTTTTTGCACTTCAAACAGTAAGGGTCCGAACTCAAAGCTTTCAAATTAATTCCAAAACTTTCCAAAACAATTCCAAACATCATGTAAGCATAAAAACTGACTAGTTCTTGATCCAAAGCTCACATTTATGCAAAAACTACAAATGATGCAGAAAATTATAACTTTATGCAGCAAGAGTTATGATTTATCCAATATGCCAAGTTCTAATATATTTTTATCAAATGTGCTACTTCAAACAAGAAGTGAGTTTATCTAGCATATTATCACATGTAAAAATGTATAGAAAATTTAAAGCATAAAAAGCATCCATAGTCATAGAATACCTTATTATCAAGAAATATGCAAGGTGGTGAGTAAAGGATGTAACAATAATACAATCATGTGCTATATATAATATTCAAATTTTATCAAGTACACATGATTCAAATAATCACTTAAGGCCTACAAGGAATATACCTCAAATTCATTGACTTTACAAGTGAATGTGCATAAGAGGTAGAAACTTTTGATACCTTAGCCTTAGTGATCAAGGAAACTCCTTTCCTTACCCATTGCTTCTCTTTTGGTGTTTTGAACTTTGCAAGTTCCACATTTTGTACTTGAGAAGCTTTGGTTGAAGTCATCTTCCTTCTTTGATCAATTAGTCCATCCTTTTGAGAAGTTTTCTGCATAATTGAAACACTAGGAGGACTTTTTGGTACCCACTTTATCTTGGGTCCTTCAATGTTAGTACTAGAACCTTTAAGACCTTTAGGAACCCATACCATATTATTTCTCATATAAGAATTTCTTCTATAATTGCATAAATGAGAAATATGTCCTAAATGACTACAAAAATTGCAAACAATTGAATTTAATGATGACTTGGTCCTTTGAAGATCATTTTTGGAAAACATAAGCCTTTTGTTGTTTTTATATTCTATGTCATTTTTGCCACAAGCCTTACTTGAATTTCCTTGTGAAATAGTATCAATTGCATTCTTATTAACACACATGGATTGTAAGCAAATAGAATCATTAGCTTTGGCAAATTCACAATATAAGTTCTCAACTTGATTTTCTAAATTAATGCATTTTTCACAAGAAGTTGAGGTTTCACATTTTAAAGGCATTTCCTCATCAAGAAAAGCATATTCATTTTTCAAGATATTAATTTCATTTTCAATGGAGGAAATGTTTTCTAAACAAGATGAGTTTTTCTTTTCTAAAAGCAACAAACCATCATGCAATTCATCATATGCACATTTTAGCTCATAGGAAGGACTATAATATAGTTTATCATTATTTACCTCAAAGTCCTTTTAAGGGAATCACCATCTTCCTCATTGTTGTCCATCCAAGATTCAAGAACATCTTCTTGAGGACATTTTTCAATATTGTCTTCCTTTAGAGGCTTTTGCTCTTCTTGCTCTCTATATACAACTTTTTGCAAGAAATCATTGTTAGCAAGATAAAAATTATCAAGAGCATCCCATATATCTTTAGCATTAGAGCAACTCTTAATTTTAGCATAAGCATCATCATTTAAACCACTTCTCAATATTTGCATTGCTCTAATATTCAATGAAAAACATTTCTTATCATAGTCATTCCAAGTTTGTTTTGATTTGCATGTAAATCCATCAAGCATAATATCCCACAAATCAATATCAATAGATTGCATATAAATTTCCATTCTAGCTTTCCAATAAACGAAATTTGCACCATCAAAGAATGGTGGTTTATTAATTTCAAAACCATTCATTTTGAAAAGCTTTTAATGGTTGCCAAACAAACAAAGATCTTTAACTCCAAGCTGTTAAGCTTTTACCAGAGCACGAAGCTCTGATACCACTTGTTAGCCATGGCAACCATTACCCAAGAGGGGGGGTGAATTGGGTGATGACTAGTTTTAATGCAACTTTGACAAATTATGCATTTTGAATAACTCAATTAATAAATGCAGCGGAATAAGTCAATTTAAATGTACAACTATTGAGGATTACTCAAATACAACTTGGGATATATGATGAACTAAGTGAATAAGCTAGATATCAAGTTGTAACAATCAAAACATCAACATATGCAATAAATAAATATATTCTACCAAATACTGAATTTAAAGAGTGTAGGGAAGAGAGAATCAAACTCAAGAATTTATCCTGGTTCAGCCACCAACCACTTGTGGCCTACATCCAGTCCTCAAGCTTAACTTGAGATTTTCTTCACTATCTCCTAGACTTTACGGGTGCTAGAAAAACCTTTGTACATACAAGAGCACTCCTCACACCTTGGGATACCTCACCCTTGTGCTAGAGCCTCCAATTCTTCAAGCTTCACAGGTGCTTGATGACCTTTACAATGAAGAGCACTCACAACACCTTTGGGATACCTCACCCTTTGTGTTTGAGTCTCACTATAAGGGATACCTCACCCTTTTCTCTCTTGAGGGATACCTCACCCTCTTACAATGATTTCAAGATGAAGAGAAAGAATAGAAACTCTCACAAGAGTGGATATACAACTTGAAGAACAAAGTAGATGATAGAAAACTCTCTCAAGAGTAGATAATACAAGTTGAAGCTCAATGGGTATAAAGGATTTACACACTTAGCTCAAAACAAAGAATTTGGAGAAAAAGATGATGAATTTCGTTTTCAATGTTCAAGGGTAATTTTCAGAATGTTCTCCAACTTGTTTTTGATGCCCAAACACTTTTATTTATAGCCCAATGAGTTTTAGAGCCGTTGGAGGGTTTAGAAATGATTTTCTATGAAAACTAGCCGTTTATAGCCATTAGAAACGTTCTGGGCACTTTGTAATCGATTACAAGCTTCATGTAATCGATTACAAGCTTTCAGGCACTTTGTAATCGATTACAAGCTTCATGTAATCGATTACAAGCTTTCTGGCACTTTGTAATCGATTACATACTCTGTAATCGATTACACGACTTGTCGACGTTGTAATCGATTACATGGTTTGTGTAATCGATTACGCCATTTCTGGTTTTCAAATCCGACTTTAAAAGGTCATAACTTCTTCATTTCTTATCCAATTAAAGCAAATGACCACTCATTGGAAAGCTCTTTGAGTCTATTTTCATATGAAAGAAGTTTCAAAACAAAACTCAAAGTATTTTGAAAGATATGATCAAAATAGTAACCAAAGGTCAGATTTTCAAAACTCAAACTTTAATTGGTCATAACTTTTTCATTTCTTATCCAATTAAAGCAAATGACCACTCATTGGAAAGCTCTTTGAGTCTATTTTCATATGAGATAAGTTTCAAAGTAAAACTCAAAGTATTTTGAAAGTTATGATTAAAAGAGTAAGTATATGTCAGTTTTACAAAACACAAACTTGACTATTTTTCATAGATTTGAAATACCACCAAAACTAGCTTTCCAAAAATAGTTTGTTGGGCATTTAAACATTTTAGAAACACTTATAAATATGTTTAAAACTTGTTTGAGCTTAGTGTGATTCCTTTTTACCTTTACACGAGATCTAAGTCCTATAAGCTAAGCTTGAAGATGTTGGACTAGATCTTTTACCACCATCACTTCTTGATGTAATCCAAGCTTCTAAAGAAAATCTTCTCTTCAAAACTTGTAAATGCTTGGAACATCTTTTCATTTTCATTCTCCTTGAGTTGAGCATAGTTGTGATCTTTTGCTTTCTTGTTGCAATGCTTACTCTTGGTACTTGGACTATCCTACAAAGTATTGCTCACTTAACCAAACATAGTTAGTCCAAATTCATAACTCAATATCTTCATATGCATGATTCATAAATGTATAACTCTAGTTAGTCTAACATGCATACAAGACTTTCATAGACATATCCAATATTAATTTATTTATAACTCATATAAAATATTATTGGATATATTATATGATGAATGTTACATATATCTCATTAAACACATTTATGTAACATGGTCAACATTCTTTTGTGATACATTTGTCATTTATTAAGTACAACTATAAAGCATAAGCATCATTCTTTTTGTCTTGTATTTGTCATCATCAAAACTTAACATATTAAATCATTGGGGCAAACCTATTTCCACAATATGGTCTTCATGAAAGTTGTGGACCTAGATCTTAGCTTTCAAATGCCATAAGAATCACCTCAAAAGGCCACCTACAGCCCAAGATATGGCTAAATGACTGCACAATAATCAGGCTTGGTTACAGCTCCTTTGTTCTGACTTCCAAGCCCAATATGACCTCCAATTAGTCTGAATTGAGTCTTATGTTTTGCATGAAAGTTGTAGATATAGGTCTTAGTTTACAAATACCAAAATTTCAGCCCAATCCAGATCTTACATCCTTAGTTATGCTCTGATTACTGTACACTATTCAGGTTCCAATCACAAAACTAGTATTCTGACTTCTGAGCCCAATTAGTTCTACTAGATGTCTGATTTTGACTTAGAGCTCATCATGAAAGTTGTAGAGCTCTCTCTTATCTTTCCAACAAGGTAAAATGCATAATTGTTAGACATCTAAAACTCAAGATATGGTCAAAATACAGAAAAAGTATAAGACGTAAATCTTGCTGAAAAAAATCAATTAAGTCCAATTTGAGTCCAAAATTACAGAACATAACCAAACTTAATCAATTAAGTATATAGAGAGTGTAAATGACTAAAAATGAGAGTTTATTGATGTATAAAATATGTGATTATCAACTTCATCAAATACTTCTAAAAGTACCTTAACATTCTTAAAAGAGCATACATGAGTGATTCCATCACTTAGGGAAGCTCATTTCCTCAATTCATCACAATACACAATATATGTATATATAGCCATGTCTAATTATTTCCCATAATTAACATTATAAATCAACTTGATTCAATACATTCACTCTTCATTAAATACTCCTATTAGAGTCTCAACACTTACCAAGAAGCATAAAAGAAGAAACTACACCTTTACAAGGATATATTGCATCACACAATCATTTTATTCAAAAACTGGAGCTCACGCCACAGCACACCACAGTCACGCTGTGGTGCCCTGGCCTTTGCCCCCTCTCATGTCATGGCATCACACAGCCACATCGCCACGTCTTGCTCTTGGGTTCTAACTACTGAAGGTGCATCACTTGCATGCCACGGTGTGCCACACTTTGCACTGTGGCATAAGCTGTAGAACATGAATTCTGTAGAAATTTGTAGATCCGGGTATTGTTCCATTGGAACTTACCCCTCCTCCAATCACTCAAACCTCATATCCAAGTGATTTCTAACCTTCCACAAGGTTCATCTACACATAGCAACTCTTATTCCACTTTGATTTCACTCAAAACCATGGATCATGGATATTCCACCACTTCAAAACCTAAAATCCCAAATCTCAACTCAAATGGAAATCAAGGTGTACAAGGGTTGGAAATCCATTTCCATGCACCCAACAACTCATAAACAAGCCATTCTCAAGTTTCCCAATAAGATTCAAGTCAAAATAACCAAAAACAATTGAAAACCTAAATCACCACATTAAGTCATAACTTAAGAACAAGATGAAGAGAATAGGAAAATGAATCAAGAACAATATTTCCCCCTACCTCAAGATCTTGAAGATAAAGCCAAGGATGGATCCAAGCTCCACTTGATTCCTCCTCCTCCTCCTCCTTCTTCTTCTCTTCTCCTTCGGTTTCTCCTTCTTTCTTTTCTCTTCTCTTTTATGTTTTTTTTTTGTTTTCCTAGCCGTGGGATATTACAAATAGAGAAGTCAACTTTGGCTTCTCATTAGATAGATAATAAAAACCTCGATCTACTAAGAACACTTAAATTTTACCAAATCCAGTTTCCTAGCTCCCAACAAGTTTAAAATAAATCCTAAGATTCATAAAAAAACTCGTTTCACCATTCCCACATTTTTTCATATCTGCTGGTGGTCAATCCAACCTTAAAACACACATCCAGTATGCTTAAAAATGCTAAACTAACTCCGATTAACCTCAAACTTTAACTATAGCACAATTTGTAACACCCTTGTGGGGATGTCACATTTATGAATGCAATAAAATAAAATAAAATAAAATAAAATAATATTGGTGGTAAATTTTTTTTTCTTTTATACTTATAACATTAAATAAAATAACACAGAACACAACATAAAACAAGCATAAACACACCATAACATACATAAGATTTTTCTTTAGTACACACATAATTTATAACTACAAATATCTAACAAAGCAGTAAAAAGTTGACATAAAACTAAAACATAGTATTACCCAAGTGCATCTCGAAAGATTTCTAACCCTCCGATGGATCATCTTCAGATAGATCATCGTAAGTTAGAACTCCTGGAGATCTCACAGCGCTACGGACACGAGTCTGGGCTGTTGACTCACTACTGAGCTCACTAGGCGCATAGAATATTCCTTGCCAGTAACGCCTAAGAGTCAGTGGCAACTCTAGATGTAAATACAACATAGTAGTAAATATAACATCTCCATCGTACTCTCTACACAGGGACACAGTCAAACGTCCCACGTAGACAACTGTTCCTCTATCCACTCGCATACGTCAGGCCTCCGAACCTCCGTGAAACTCAAGTCTCACAAAATCGAAGAATCCCGGCAACGCCATGATCTCAAGATCAGTCTTGATGGTGAGAATGATCTCTCAGCTCATCTTCCTCGTACAGCTCGCCCGACTGGTGCTCATCCGGATACTGTATCTTGAGAGGCTGTTCCTCCTCCTCTTCCCCAAACTCTTTACGGAAATATAATAATAATATAGAGAAAAGCATATAGAGAGGTGAGACAATCTACATCACTACCTACATGGCAATAAAGAAAATGACAATACAACAAATATTAAAATAACACATACCAACATATCATGCATAATATATCAAGCAATAGATCATACATTTTATCACAGATTATGGTAAACAGTAAAATGCAGATAATGCACGAACACACACTGACTCGTTCCTACTCCATGGAGCTAAACACGGAAATCTGAGAGAATGATCCGCAAAGAACTAATAGTACCTCAGGCTGCCCAACCAAACTATTACACTGTCAAACGTCGTGTCTATAGCCCACAGTCCAAAACATCGTGTAGCAGTACACAGTCCAAAACATCGTGCACTACAGGCATTGTACATAATAGTCTCTACCAGACCTTGTAACACCCTAGCTCTGACACCAACTAATGTAACACCGTAGCTAGGGCATCACATTTCTGACTTCCGACTCATAATCTGAAAATAAGTTCGCACAAAGTTTGAGTTATAAAAGATGGGTTTCAAAATTTCTTCTTTACTGAAACGTAAATTTACTGAAAATATTAGGTAATATTGAAAATCATATTTCAACTATTCATTATGCAATATTGACACCAATTAATATCACAATTTAAAGAGAAATATAAAATTAACAGACTAATTTTTTTTTCTTTTTTTTTTTACAGTAGCAAACCACATGACGGGTCCTACTTAATAGCACGGTACAACACTAATGGAAAACTTTAACATACTTATTCCTTTTTCTGTCCATCTTGATGCATCAGACATCTGTTCCTTTGTCAACACTGCACACCTTCAAGTCCTGAATGTCCACTCCTTATTGTTATCTCCAATCTCAGAGTATCCATCGCCCGTTATGTCTAAGACAACTCGATCTTTCTATTATTTGATTTTAATAGTACAGACACAGCAAAACAACATAACAAAGAGGTGAGATCACCTACACCAATACCAACATGGCAGCACAGAGATAACACACAGCCAACAATATCATACAGATAGATCATACCATAATCATGTTATCAGCATTATCATCATCATCATCCAAGTATTCATAACAATCGTTATAACCAATATTCCTCAATTAATATATCACACAGATATAAATGCTCAGATTTATGCATATGTACAAAGACTCATTTTATCAAAAACGACTCCACGGAGGTTTTCACAATTTCGAGAAGAATGCTCTGGTTAATTGTCAGCCTTAGCCCAAAGACAATCTCCCAGTCGTTGAAAAGAATCGTGTTCTTGTCGGGTATCGTCAATGCGTTGCAACGGGTTTGCATCGCCAAGTGGCACAGGGTACTCGCCAGCTGTCCACTGGTCGACCGCCGCGCCTCGACGCCCCCAAGATTTATCATAGACCTCACTATCAATTCTCATTCCCTCTTCAACCACAAGGACCATAATAGCTATTAGCTATATTTTATACAATGCATGAATATATCAGTGCAAGTCCAACCCCAAAGGGCCAAATCTTTTCAATTTCATTTGTTCAATGTAATCATATGCTTCAACGCATATTTTTTTCAATGCATGTATAATGCACCAAATCCAATCACAGACATATCTTTCCAATGCATGTATAATGTACCAAATGCCAATCATAGGCAAAACATGTCATTTTCTCATACAGTGTCCATACACTGGTTCAACTGTAATTATACTATATTTTCAACACAAAATCATGTTATCATGTTTTCATAGTCATAAAACACTTTCGCCGTGTCTTCACAAAATTGCATAACATTTCCATTATGTTTTCACAATTCCAAAATATTTCTGTTACATTTTCAAAATTAAAACATTTACATTATATTTTCACAATCTTGTAACACTTTTGTTACGTTTTCAAAATGCCACAGCTCTTCTGTTGCACTTTTAAATCACGTATTAATTTTTCAGTGTCTTTCTCAATCGCGTAAAAATATACGTTTCTTAAATCGCATATTATTTTTTTACTGTTTCAAAATTGCGTATATTTTTCAATAATATTTTCAATAGTGTAAAATATTTAAACGCTTCCCAAATCTCATAACAATTTTCTACCATTTTTCATAATTACGTAAAAATATTCTATCATTATTTAATCACGTAGTAATTTTTCAACTGTATTTCAAATCACGTAAAATATTTAAACTTACATAAAATATTTAAACGTAATTGAGATCAATGAAATATTTTAACATATTTCAAATTACGTAGAAATATTTTACTATATTTTAAATCATTTTTAAGATACGTAAATCATTTTTCACCATTTTACAATCATGTAAAATATTTCTCAATATTCCAAACATTATTTTGGACTTTCAAATAAGTCAATATCATTTTCAACACATTTTTAAGATACGTAAATAATTTTTCACCATAATTCTATTACGAAAAAATATTTCTCAACCTTCAAAAATTCCATTTCATCTTTTCTCAAAATATTATGACTTTGTATTTCATTTTTCACATTTTCTTACTCAAGAAAATCTTTTTCCACGTTTCTTTACTCAAGAAATTCTTTTTCAGATATAATCCACAAAATTACTTTTCCATTGATATAAATCAATGTTTTAAATCTTAAAATTTCCAAACTTGAAAATAAGTTATACTTTCGTAAATTTCCAAATCACCATTATATTCTCCATTTTTCTTAAAGCATTTCCAAACACAACCTTTTTCAAAATAAATTGAAGTTCAAATATTTTCGTTTACAAAAACTTAATTTCTCAAGTGATTAAATGCTCTAATTCCATTTCCAAATTCTTGTATTAACTCAAGTTACGTTTCCACTTTGAAAATCATTTTGTTCATAAAAATCAAGGCATTACAATCCTTCACAAACGTGGACATGACTATTGAAATCATCAAATATTTTTCCTTTTAAGTTGATATGGTTTTACACAAACAAAACCATTAAAATTTTATTTTCAAAACCGAAGTACCGATGGTTATAAAAACCAAACCCATTTGTTCAAATTCATTTTTACTTTCTTTGCAATTCCTTTTTCACTTTCTTTGCAAATCCTTAAAATCAATGTTTGCCCGTTTCATTCAAAACTCATATTTAGAAAAATACTTAGGATCTTTTTTACACAAAATAAATCAATAAAAATTCCTCTAAAATCATATTTTTTTGTTCTCTTGAAAAACAAACCCTTTGTTTATTTTCCATACTCTTCAAATCATCCATTATCATTCTTCATAAAAATATTAATTTAAAGATACGTAAAACATTTGTTTTAAATTTATCAAAATCTTATAAATGGCCATTGAAACCATGAATTATTTTTTTTTCTTTCTAACTTAAATAAAGTCCAAAACCGTATGCATTCTTTTTGCAACACAAACCTTTTGTTTATTTTCTTTGCTTCTCAAATCATTCAATTTTATCATTCATGAAAATATAAATTTGTGAACACCTATTTTGAGGTGTCTTGATCGAAATTCTCATTATTCTAGGGATAAAAATTTAATTTCCTTGTTCTTAAAAAAATTTCCACATTGACCCAAATCAAGGGCATCAAAACCGTAGCTCTTCCTTGGCCATTGGAACCAAGATCAATTTTCTTTCCATCCACACATCATGGCATACATATATATATTTCATCATAAATATCACAAACATGCCATATACTCATCATGCATATTATAAGTATACTATCAAAGCCATAAAATCATGCAAAGCATATTAAGCATAAACAAAATAATCAAGGCACAAGAAAATAAAGAAAATCTCATAAACACACAATTAATTATTACATGACCATGGATTGGAATTCTCACATGAATTCACAATTCATCAAATAAAAGACCATCTCCTACCACCATAATTGGTTGGTGAGATGGATCTCCCTCTTACCTCTTGAAGATCCTCAAAGCTTCTTGATTTTGCTTCTTGATTTTGCTTCTCTTTCCAAGTCTTTCACCACCAAGGGACTTCACCTCAAAAATTCAATAACTTTGATCTTGAAGAAAGTCCATGAAGATGAATGATTTAGAGAAAATCTCCAACATGAAAGTTACTTAGAATATCATGTAGATTCAAGATCTATAGTTGGATGAAATTAAAAGAGATTGGATGGTGGTTTTGAGTGTCTTAACCGAATGGTTTCTCTTGAAGCACAAAGATGGAATTTTTGATTTTTGATAGAAACTTGAAGCTTGGATTTGAAGCTCAAGATGAATGATTTTGGAAAAACTCATAACTAGAGATGTTCTTAGAATGGTGTTTAGGTTTAGGAAATGATGTGAGTGAAAATTATAGGTGAGTAATGGTGCTTGTGGGTTGCTTGACCGAATCATAAGGTGAGAAAAGGAAGGAAAATGGTTGTTTTGTGTTCTTGGAACTTTGAGAGAATTTGAGAGAATTTGATGAAGGCTTTTTGGTGAAATAGAAAAATGAATATGGAGAGTGTAACCAAAGGTGCTGCTGCCGTGGGAGTGAAAGAATGGAGAGATATGAATTCATTTGGCATAATTGAAGGCTATCACATGATGCACAAAGTCTTCCACTTTGTCATCTTTTTCTTTGGCCTAAAAAGGCTAGTCCAACATGTCTCAACATGTCTCTTCTTCTTTCTTGCTTCTCCAACCGTCCCCCCTTTCATCATGCACTCCAAAGTTGTCATAATTACTTGCTAATTGATTAGTTAATTCATTAGATTAAGTTTCCTAATCAATCTTAACTAATTTTCTAATTACATAACTAATTAATTAGACATATTATTTCATATATTATAATCTCTAATTAAAATTAGGATATCTAATTAAGAATTAGATTATAATAATTTAACATTTAATTTAGTTTACTTGGCTTCTTAATTAGGCCATTATTTGAAGCATTTCTAGCCATTGATTAATTCAATGATTAGGATTTAGGTAGACTTTTGATTTAGAAGACTAAATCTAAGCCATTAGATCCTTCTCCTTTAAATTCTAGCCATTAGATGTGTCTCCAAAATAAAGGGTCAAGATTGCTTCTTCTTACTTTTAATCCAAGGGTCATAATTAGTCTTTGCTACTTTTTAAGACCAAATCTCCACCCTTGATTAATTCTTCATCCAATGGTCATAAATGGTCTTTGTCACTTTTTAAGACCAAATCTCCACCCTTGATCAACTCTAAATCCAATGGTTGTAAATGGTCACTTTATATAATTAATTTTACACTATTGATTAAATCTACAGTTGATATTGAAGCTTGCCTAATTAAGTTTATTCTCACACCATTGATTAAATCAATGATGATTATCTTATGTTTCTTTATTAAATTTATTTCTTAACCATTAATTAAATCAATAGTGGATATCCAAACCACCAATGTTGACTTAAGCAATATAATTTCTATTTTTATCTACTAAAAATCCTACAAAAGAATATATTTACTGTATTTTTATCTTTCGATAAATAAATACAGTGCAAAATAAATTTTCTAAAACTGTTTTCGGATTCGGGTTTAGTAAGATCCCCTGTCTCCGTCTAAACAGTACAAATTTTTCTATGCGTAGAAAAATATTTCACTTTGCGGGACTCACTTGGGCCCACGTAAAGTCACCTGGGCCCACAAACACCTCGTGGGGCCCACAAACAGAAAAAAATTCAAAATCACACATAAAATCACAAAAATTAAAAAATGCACAAATATCAAATCAGATTACGTAAAATAATTACCTAATGGTAAAAATTAAATTACGTAAAGTTTTCCCTGGCAAAAAATTTTTATTTTCCGACACGAGAAGTAAATCACTCAAAACGATCAAATACGCTGACGGAATAAACAAAATAATTTTACAGTATCCAGAAATTACTAAATAGTAAAATTCTGTTAGCTGTCAAAATTATTGTTTAAGAGATAGGAAATTTGGGGTGTTACAGACCTCGATTAAGAATAGTGCCTGTCAAGATCACTAGTGTGTTGCCCGTTACCACGACCCAGAGGAGCAACCCACTGTCCCCATGTGGAATTCTCCACACACTAATGTTTCCAAGTTCATATAATAAACCACACTACGCTTATCACACCACAACACGGTGTAATTCGTCTCGTCAATCAATCACCAATTATCAACCAAATAGGCACAACACTCTAAGCATGATTTAAAATTACAAAAATACCCTTAATATCCATATTTTATCATATTTACAAAAATGCCCTTAGTCACAATATACCAAAATATAGCCTGTCTGAACTTGATAGTACTATCTCACAACATGTCTGGGTCCAGCACTTTGGCCCGACAGTAAAACTCGTTGTTTCATTTAGTCGGGTAGAAATTTTATCGCATTTTCACAATCTCATCGTTTTCACAAACATTTTTAAATCGCATAAGTATATTTTGACATTTTTGAACATCGCGTAATGTTTTTAAATCATTTTCTTAATCGCGTAAGATTTTTAATTTGTTTTCTTAACCGAATAGCTTAAAATCATCATTTTAAATATGTGTAGACTATATCTAGTACTTTTAAACTATGTAAAGTATTTTCCTTATGTTATAAATATATTATGGATTTTTTTCATTTTATTCACCTGATTTTAGTAAATTTCGGCAGCATTTTGCCCATAAAATTAGTATAAGGTATTTTCAACGTTTTCCTCTAAATTTTGTTGATTTTAATCTTACCCATCAGTTACACTTTGAAACTGGCTAACGCGCTTCAAAACTTAGAGAGTGAGCTCTACGTTAGTATTTTTCAAGCGTTTGCTTTATTTCTTACTTAGAATAAATTCTACTAATTTAGAATTCTAAACTAAGTTTATTTATTTTATCTCTCAAAGATTTATTGGGAATCAATTTCTTTTGCAAATCAATTTCCTAACCTATCTTAGAAAATAAAATGGCATTCATTTATACGTTGAATGGCATGTTGGCCATAATTAGCCTAAATCATTCTTAGCTTTATTATTTTACCTAGATTCTTTAAATCATTGATTTAGAAAATGGTTGACAACATTTTGGTTCTCTGTTTAATGATAAGGTCGTGAGCCTCAATATGTTCTTTGGAACACTCATGCAAATCATTACATGTTATTCACATCCTACTTCAATAATTATACAATTATAAACACATACAACTATAAACACATACAATATGTATACAATATATTTTAAAGCTATAAACATACATAGCAATTTAAAATTAATAATAAAACTATAAACATGCATAGCAATTAAATCAATCACAATTAGGAAAGCATTTAAACAATCACATAGATCGAATCCTTAGGGATTCTTTACAGACACAAACAATCCATTTTCCCATCACCACTTAGGGTTGATGAGATTAAATCTCCTTCTTACCTCTTGAAGACAAAAATTGGTTAGTCTCCTCCTTTCCTTGAAATTTCGTGTAACCTCCAAAACAAATCCCTAAAATTCTTAAACAATTATTAAAAACACATACAAGGATCAAGATTGAAAAACTATGGAACAATCATGGTTTAGAAAATCAAAAACTAAACTTTAAACCAAAGAATCAAAACTTACCCTTAGGGAAGTGAATAAAAGGTTGGATTTTGAACTAGATAGAGTAGGTTTTTGACAAAACCTTGTGAAGGAAAAGTGTTTAGAATATGATTTTGGTTTAGGAAAAGTAAAAAGGTAAAATTATAGAAGATTGATGGTATGGTTTTGGGTGTTGGCCGAATTTGAGAGAGAAAGTGGAAAAGAAAGTTGTTTGGTGTTCTTGGTGTTTTGAGAGAAAATGAAAGCTTGAATTTGGATAAGTGTGAAAAGTAAATATCAAGTGTAAAAATGAGGGGGCTGCCGTGAGGTTAGTGTGGGTGAGGTTGAGTGTTTAATTTGAATAAGTAAATATCTAATTGTGTTCACACCAAGTAAGCACATGGCTTATGTCATGGATGGTTCAAGAGCTATGTAGAACTTGTAAAGACTTGGCCATTTTAGCCTTCATGGCCGTGGGGTTGCTTGGGTTTAGGGGGCTTGGTTTAATTTTAATTACAAGCTAAACACATGCTAATTAAATAGGTATTTTTAATTAGGTTAAATCTCCTATTAACACTTAATCAATATTCTAATTACATAACTAATTAGTTTCACATATATTAGCATATATTATAACCTTTAAACAATATTAGGATATCTAATTAGTATTTAGATTATAACTAATTAATAACTAAGTTAGTTTGCTTAGTTTGCTAATTAGGTAATTAGATTAACCAAATTAGGCTTAATTAGCTACTAAACAAAGTCAAGCCACTATATTTGACCTAATCCTAGCCATTGAATTCAACTTTAATTACTAGCCCTTGATTAGATCTATGGCCAATATTCAATGCTTGCTAATCAAGTTCACATCCACACCATTGATTCGATCAACGGTAAAGGTTAAAGGCTTCCTAACTAAGTTTTCATCCAATGGTCCATATTAAAGTCCATGCTTCTTTCTTTGACCCATTCCTATTGGTTCAAATTAGTCAAGCCACTTTGATTGACTTGCTCCCATTGGCTTAGAAATTTCTCCAGTCAAAATCGTTGACTGCTTTTCTAAACGCGGGTCCCACAGACTTTTAAGGGTCCATGGTCATTTCGAAGCAGATTTCTACTGTTTTTGAGACAGTAGGTACTGTAATATAAAATAATATTATAATAATATAAATTTATTTTATTGCACAGTTAAATCCTAAAAATTAAAAGATTAATATATATATCAATCAGAATTGGGTTTAGTAAGATCCCCCAGCTCCAATTAATTAAAATAAGATTTTTTCGACTAGAAAATTATTATTTCCCTAGCTCGGAGCAAATCACATATAATAGTCAAATACATTCACGAAATAGTCAAATTTAATTTACTACTAACAGAAATCACAAAATAGTACATTTCAGGACTATATTGTAATTATCCCAAAAGTTGAGGTGTTATAACTCTCCCTTACTAATAAGAATTTCGTCCTTGAAATTCATTATACATCAAAATAATTGAGGGTATTGCTCCCTCATCCTATCTTCTAGTTCCCATGTAGCATCTCACGTTACATCATTCCATATCACCTTTACCAGCTCAATCATCTTCCCTCGAAGTTGTTTCACTCTCTTGTCCTCAATCTTAACAGGAAGTGTTTCATACGTCAAATTATTCTTCAACTGCACTTCGCCTGGCTATATAACATGAGTTGGATCGGGAATGTATTTCCTCAGCTGAGACACATGGAATACATTATGTAGATTGGATAGAAAAGGCGGTAAAGGTATTTGGTAAGCTACAGGACCAATCCGACGAATAATTTGATAAGGCCCTATGAATTTAGGTGTAAGCTTCCTAGATTTGATAACTCTCCCGACACCAGTCGTAGGTGTTACTAGTAAGAATACATGCTCACTTTCTTCAAATTCAAGAGGTCGCCTTCGCTTATCAGCAAAGCTCTTCTGTCGGCTCTGAGTCGTTCGCATCTTCTCCTGAATCATTTTCACCTTTTCCGTAGTCTGTTGCACAAGATCAGGCCCAATAGTCATACTTTCCCTATCCTGATACCAACACAAAGGTGTTCGGCATCGTCGTCCATAAAGGGCTTCATAGGGTGCCATCCCTATGCTCGAGTGAAAACTATTATTGTAGGTGAATTCTATCAAAAACAAGAATTCATCCCAACTCCCTTGTTGTTCCAATACACAAGCACGCAACAAATCCTGCAATGACTGAATCATTCTCTCTGTCTGACCATCAGTTTGCGGATGATACGCAGAACTCAATCGCAGTTTAGTTCCCATGGCTTCTTGCAAACTTTGCCAGAACCTCAACGTAAACCTCGGATCTCTATCAAAAACTATACTTGCAGGCACACCATGTAGTCTAACAACTTTGCTGATGTATATCTGGGTTAATCGCTCCAACGAATACTTAATATTGATCGGCAAGAAGTGTGCTGACTTTGTAAGCCTATCAACTATAACCCATATAGAATCATGACCCTTCCTCGTCCTTGGCAATCTGGTAACAAAATCCATCGAGATACTATCCCATTTCCACTCTGGAATAATTAAAGGTTGTAATATACCGACAGTTCGTTGATGTTCCACTTTTGCCTTCTGACAGACAAGACAAGACGTCACACGTTCTGCTACATCTCTCTTCATTCTTGGCCACCAAAACATCCGCTTCAAATCTTCATACATCTTAGTCATCCTTGGATGCATACTCAAATTACTAGTATGAGCTTCATCCAAAATCGCTTTCTTAAGATCAGAATCATCAGGTATACAAACTCTTCCTTCAAATCTTAAGATTCCATCAGATCCTTCCTCCACCGTCACTTTATGACCATGCTTCAACAATTCCTTTTCGTTCTATAAAAATAAATCCTCATCCTATTTTTCTCGGATTACTTCCAGCAAGTCAATCAAAACTACAACTTTACTTAAACGAATTTTTTCGGGTACCAACTCCACCGACAACCATAGATCTCTAAATTGATTAATCAACTCCTCCTCCTTTATCATCATCGTAGAAACACTGACCACCTTTCTGCTCAAGGCATCTGCCACCACATTCTCTTTTCCTAGATGGTATTGAAGTTGAAAATCATAGTCCTTCAAAAATTCTAACCATCGCCTCTGTCTTATATTCAATTCTTTTTTATCAAACAAGTATTTTAAGCTCTTGTGATGGCTAAAGACATTGAACATAGCTCCATACAGAAAATGCCTCCATACTTTTAACGCAAAGACTACCGTGGCTAGTTTCAAATCATGCGTTGGGTAGTTCCTCTTATGAACCTTCAACTGTCTTGAAGCATAAGATACCACATTTCAGTTCTGCATCAACACACATCCTAACCCTTGATAAGAAGCGTCACAATACACCTCAAAAGATTTGTTAGGATCTGGTAAAATTAACACTAGTGCAGTCGTCAATCTCTTCTTCAGCTTTTGGAAACTTGCTTCACGTTCCTCCGTCCAATCAAAAGCTTGGCTCTTCCTTGTAAGTTGTGTAAGTGATCCAGCTATCTTGGAAAAACCTTCAATAAACCTTCGGTAATATCCGGCTAATCCAACAAAACTTCGAACCTCAGTCACTATCTTAGGCCTTTCCCACTGCAAAACGGTCTCTACCTTTGATGGGTCTATCGCAATACCTTCCTTAGAAATCACGTGACCTAGAAATTTAACTTCTTCCAACCAAAACTCGCACTTTGCTAATTTCGCATACAGTTTCTTCTCCTTCAAAATTTGGAGAACTATACTGAGATGTTTAGCATGCTCTTCTTGACTTTGAGAGTAGATCAGAATGTCATCGATAAAGACAACGATAAATCTATCTAAGTACGGATGAAAAATCCTATTCATATAATCTATGAATATTGCAGGAGCATTCGTCACTCCGAACGGCATCACTTGATACTCATAATGCCCATAACGAGTTCGGAAAGCTATTTTAGGTACATCATTGACCTTAACACGAATCTGATGATAACCTGATCGCAGATCTATCTTAGAGAATATAGCGGCTCCCTTCAACTGATCCATTAGATCTTCAATTCTCGGTAGTGGATACTTATTCTTTATAGTAACCTTGTTCAGCTGACGATAATCAACACAAAGTCGAGAAGTTCCATCCTTCTTCTTGACTAGTAGCACTGGTGCTCCCCATGGCGAAACACTAGGTCGCACAAACTGTTTCTCCAACAGTTCCTCCAATTGCTTCTTCAACTTTGCCAACTCTGCAGGCGACATTCGGTATAGTGCAATCGAAATAGGACCTGCTCCCGGCACTAAATCGATAGAGAACTCGATCTCCCTTTCAGGTGGTAAACCGGGTACATCTTCAGGAAAAATCTCTGGAAACTCATTGACAGTAGGAATAGCGCTCACGTCCTTCTCACTCTTGACTTCTAAAGAAGACAGCAACATAAATCCTTGAGCTCCATCCCTCAACAATGACTTGACTTTGACAACAGTCAAGAATCTAGAACTTTCTTCCTTAGGAAAAACTATGGTTTTGCTTGCATAGTCTATCAGGATATGATTAGAAGATAACCAATCCATTCCTAATATTATGTCTATCTCAACAAGAGGTAAACAAATCAAATTGACAGAAAACATACGATCCTTTATAACAATAGGACAGTTCATACATATCTTAGATGTAACAACAGGCTTGGCAATTGGCGTAGAAACAATCCATTGAAAACTCAGAGAAGGCACAGGCAGTTTCAATCGTTCCACACAATCATATGCAATAAATGAGTGTGTTGCACCCAAATCATATAGCAAAGTCAAGTAATTATCTTTAGATTGAGAAGCTTCAGTTCCAGTCATTGTATATACTCGCCTTCCAGATCGCGGCTGAGTAGCACGAACATTACTTACAGTAGGCTTCCTCTTCGGTTGAGTACAATCCCTAGAAACATGTCTAGGTTTTCGGCAGTTAAAGTAGATCGTTCCTCTGATCGAACAATCAGTAGATATATGGCCACTCTTTCTACACTTAAAACACCTTGGCGTTGTAACACCCCTCGATTTAATAACCAATGCACAATCGTCATTATGTCACGGTCACTAAATGTCGGCGTGCTAACATTGTCAAACAACAAATTTACCATAAATATTAAACATTTCTCATATGAGGAAAATAGGAGCCACGAATGAGTAGTTACATATACAACCAGTTAAATTATGAATTATAATATGTACTCAATTTACAACATTTAAGTCTGGATAATTGACTTAAAGCATACATGTACTAAAAAAAAATACACTTTATATAGGTAATGCAAAATAAAATATAAACTACCCATAATATATCTACGACTAAGGAGTTGGGCACTCCATCGTATCCCGAATGCGTGAGGCAATTCCGGGCTCACCGGTGTAGTGAGAAATACAAGATAAGGTCTTCAATCGCAGTCCTCTTCATGGTCAAAGTCGATCCCAAAGATGTCACATACGCTTGTCGGTCCGGTCGACTCTATAGGTCTTGGTATCAAAGCGAACACAATTCGAACAAACCCCAAAAAGAGCTCCTTCGCGACGGCATCACCGAATGCGATAGGTCAAACCAATAAAATCCAAAGGAATCCAACTTCGTTCCCACTTATAGTCTTTAACCAAAAATTAACATAGAGCAAGAAAAGCACAAGAAAGAGGTAAGACATCCTACCATCATTACCGGTCATAGCATCAAGAAACCAAACGGCGCAAAAGGCGCCCACATAGCATTTATGATAGCAATAATGGTAATAAACATTTAGTAGCAGCTATAATCAACCGACAGTTTCGGGCAATCATATATATATATGGATATATCGAAATACAATAGTTCCAAATATAATAACAATGTATGCCGATAATTCATGGACTCACTATGCACATGTGCCCTCAATAATCAAGATCCTACTCCATGGAGCTAGACACAAAACAATCGGAGAGAATGATTCGGGAGACATGCCAAGATCTCGTCACCATAAAAACAAGTGCTTTCCCGGAAAAATAATCGGTCATTTTGCGCAACAAGGCTTTATACGGCGGCATTCTCACAAGATCTCGATATAGGACTCGTGGCCGATTAGGATCGTCGGTGCGTGTGTATCGGTCTGTCTCCATGGTCCGGAGGAGCTACCACTGCCCTCTGCGAGACGCCCGCGCCCCGACGCCCTCAAGGTCATCTACAGGACCCCACGTGTCTATTCGCACCCACACTAGGGTGTGATTCAACTCCTAGGCAACTCGGCCTTAACAAAGTCCAGCAGACATTCTCGTTCTTTTGTGCAATGCATGACTCTATCATGCTTCTCATGACAACTCGGTCAATCATGCCTCAAATGCATGTCATATGATTTATCCACAATGCATACAGACTCTATGCATAATCATGTATGATCATTATCACATACTATTCCATCATACGTCACAATTTGCCCAAGTAAGAATTAACCCAATCAATGGTCACCCACATGGACCCACAATAGCATGATATTGTTGTTAAATAAATTAATACATTTTAAAGCGTATTATGAATTCTTACTTAGGTTTAGCTTTACTTACAGAGTTTGTCTCTAAAGGAATTCTCTTAGTTAACTTAAATCCTCTTAGGTAATTTATTCATAGGCCCTTAGAAGGTTATTCTAAGATCTCAAAATCTCACACTCTCATGTTCTTCCCTGTTTATGCATCCCTAAGTAATTTCTAGTCATCCCATTTATTTATAATCAATATTCCTCTATTAGTCCCAAGGTTTTGGGTCCAGGAAAATACACGGTCGGAATCACAAACTGAGTCACAGATTTCAATTACTAGGTGTTGGGTGATAGGTATACCTTTGAATTCGACGAAGACAATACGTTTTATGAATAATTGAAGCTGCCATTCGACGAAGAATAATGTAACAGAGGAGGAAAGAATGGGAAAACATTTTGTAATAGGATTAGCAAGAAATCAATTTACGTCGGATGGGGGTTCTGTCGAACGAAGATCAAAGCGTCGAACCCTCCGGAGGGTCGCAAAAAGCCTCAATTCGACGGGTATAGGTGTCGACGTTGGAGAAAATCTCCCAAGTGTCGAACCGATGAAACACTGGTCGAAATCTCTAATTTTGACGGGTCTGGAGAAATTCATCTACTCGACAGGCATTGTCTCTTAAACTCGACGATTATTGACTTTGGGGCAGTTTCTCCTAAGTGTCCAGGGACTCTATTCGACGGGTTTTGGTCGGAAGATCAATCTCGACGGGCATGATCGGGGTTCATACTCGACGGATTTTGACATTGTGTTTAGTGGTCAAAGATCTAAACTCGACGGATTTTCACATTGTATTTGGTGGTCAGAAATCTAAACTCGACGGGTTTTGACATTCGACGGAAATGGTCTTAAGTCTAAACTCGACGGATTTTAACATTTTACTAAGTGATCGAGATATCAAATTCGACAAGTTTGGCCAGAAGTTCATACTCGACGGGTTTTAACATTTTACTAAGTGATCAAGATATCAAATTCGACAGGTTTGGCCAGAAGTTCATACTCGACGGGTTTTAACATTTTACTAAGTAATTAGGATATCAAATTCGACAGGTTTGGCCAGAAGTTCATACTCGACGGATTTTAACATTTTACTAAGTGATCAGGATATCAAATTCGACAGGTTTGGCCAGAAGTTCATACTCGACGTATTTTGGCCAGATTTCACACTATTACCAGTTTTCTCATTAAGTTTCCAAATTTCTTGGCCTACACCGTAACTATCCGAGAACCAATCGGGACTCATTCCCTTCCTTATTCCACGTTCCAATACATCCAGATATATATATATATTCAAAACTCAAACAATCAAATAGCACAGATGCAATACAAAACAACATACAAAAGTAGAATGACCCTCAACACCAATCACAGACGTTCCTAAATGCTAAAATAGGTTGAGGAGGAGTGTCTTCCTCTTACCTTGGAGAAGCACAAAGAAAAAGCTGCTCCTTTTTGGTCGAAATCACGTTTTCGGTTTCCGGAGATCCTTAAAGTTCCAACCTTTAAGCTTCAACATGGAGAAGATGAAGATGAAGAAAATGTAGGACCTTGGAGATGTTTTCCTCGGATATGGTGGTTCTCCAAACACGAAATGGTCTTTGGGAGTGTGACGGTTTTGGAAGAACAAAACGGAGGTGTGGGTGGATGGTGTTCTTCTTTGTGGGGTGAAAGAGAAGAGAGAAAGATGAGTGAATAGTGATCTGCGTGAGGAGAGTGACCAGCGTGAATGAGGAGAATGGGAGAGAAATGAATTAGACCCTTAATTCAAACGTGCTACACAAAATAGGAGGAGAGAAATAATAAAATAATAGTTGGAAGAAGCTTCCTTGAGAAGCTTCGCGCTCCTCGATAAAGTGTATGGTAAGCTAGTCTCCAAATTAAATACATCGATAGATGATCAATTACACTTTGTAGAATTATTTTCTCGGTGAATAAAATTACAAGTGATGAAAATAATATTTTATTATTCATCCGATAATTTTATGATACCGCGATTTTATCTAGCAGATAAAACCTTGAAAAACGCAAACCTCACAAACTGTGCCTGGCCTCGGGTTTAGTAAGATCCCCTGTCGACGCATTGACAGTTCAAGGTTTACCAGCCTCAGGGAGAACATTTTGTTATCCCGGCTCCGCTCAGTGCATACGCAAAACGAGGAATATATTAAAATATTCAACGTTTCCAGAAAATTTCACAAAAATCACCAAAAATCACAAATATTATAAAATGATTATTTATAATGAAATAAGCAATTTTCGGGATGTTACAGGCGTAAATGCCACATTCTGACCAGTTCAGTTTCTGCTAGAACTTCCCCCAACAAACGAACGTTGAGGCTGACTTCCTGATGGTCTTGCATAAGGCTTGCGCTGAAACCGAGTATTACTGCTGCTACCTCCCCTTTGGAACCTAGTCGGTCCAAAGTTACGATTTCTGGGATCTCGAGAAGGCTCCAACTCCTCGAGTCGTCGACAAGTATCCATCAAAACAGGAAATTCTCTCATCCTCATTGGTAGCACTGCTCGCCTTAGTTCTACCCTTAATCCATCTTCAAACTTTTGACACTTCCACACCTCATCTGGCCGAATTTGGAAATACCTGGAAAACTGCGACAAGCTGTCAAATTTAGCAGCATATTCTCCAATAGCCATATTCCCCTGACATAAACTAAGAAATTCCATCTCCTTGGCATGTCGGGCACTACCAGGAAAGTACTTCTCCAGAAATACTTCACTAAACACTTCCCAAGTAATCTTAGTCCCTCCAGCTTGCAATAATTGGCGGGTTCCTCTCCACCAATTCTCAGCATCTCCTCTCAACATAAATGTAGCATATGTCACCTTCCTATTTTCTGGGCACCCTATTCCTTCGAATACTCTTTCCAAGTCTTGAATCCAAAGACTCGCCTTTTCAGGGTCAAACTCGCCTTTAAACTGTGGCGGGTTGTTGCGCCTAAACTCAGACAAATTCAGAGCATCAGCAGATGCATCTTGCTGTTGAGCTGCTCGTTGATTTTGCTGGGTAATCACTTCCGCCATTCGTTGTATAGCTTCAGCAGCTGCAATCATTGGATCCATATCACGTTCCACATTCGCATGCGTTCGTCTTCCTCCAAACATCCTTTTTCTTCAACAAGGCAAAACAATGTCAGATGTAACCTTTCGGAAACAAATTACAGAGAATCACACAACACAAGCAAAAACAAACCTAACCACAACCCCAAAAGACTCTAACTTGGCCTCTGATACTAACTAATGTAACACCCTTGTGGGAATGTCACATTTATGAATGCAATAAAATAAAATAAAATAATATTGGTGGTAAATTTTTTTTTCCTTTTATACTTATAACATTAAATAAAATAACATGGAACACAATATAAAACAGGCATAAACACACCATAATATACATAAGATTTTTCTTTAGTACACACATAATTTACAACTACAAATATCTAACAAAGTAGTAAAAAGTTGACATAAAACTAAAACATAGTATTGCCCAAGTGCATCTTGAAAGATTTCTAACCTTCCGATGGATCATCTTCAGATAGATCATCGTAAGTCAGAACTCCTGGAGATCTCACAGCGCTACGGACATGAGTCCGAGCTGTTGACTCACTACTGAGCTCACTAGGTGCATGGAATATTCCTTGCCAGTAACACCTAAGAGTTAGTGGTAACTCTAGATGTAAATATAACATAGTAGTAAATATAACATCTCCATCGTACTCTCTACACAGGGACACAGTCAAACGTCCCACGTAGACAACTGTTCCTCTATCCACTCGCATACGCCAGGCCTCCGAACCTCCGTGAAACTCAAGTCTCACAAAACCGAAGAATCCCGGCAATGCCATGATCTCAAGATCAGTCTTGCTGGTGAGAATGATCTATCAGCTCGTCTTCCTCGTATAGCTCGCCCGACTGGTGCTTGTCCAGATACTGTATCTCGAGAGGCTGTTCCTCCTCCTCTTCCCCAAACTCTTTACGGAAATATAATAATAATATAGAGAAAAGCATATAGAGAGGTGAGACAATCTACATCACTACCCGCATGGTAATAAAGAAAATGACAATACAACAAATATTAAAATAACACATACCAACATATCATGCATAATATATCAAGCAATAGATCATACATTTTATCACAGATTATGGTAAATAGTAAAATGCAGATAATGCACGAACACACACTGACTCGTTCCTACACCATGGAGCTAAACACGAATATTTGAGAGAATGATCCGCAAAGAACTAATAGTACCTCAGGCTGCCCAACTAAACTATTACACTGTCAAACGTCGTGTCTATAGCCCACAGTTCAAAACATCATGTAGCAGTACACAGTCCAAAACATTGTGCACTATAGGCATTGTACATAATAGTCTCTACCAGACCTCGATTAAGAATAGTGCTTGTCAAGATCACTAGTGTGTTGCCCGTTACCACGGCCCAAAGGAGCAACTCACTGTCCCCATGTGGAATTTTCCGCACACTAATGTCTCCAAGTTCATATAATGAACCACACTACGCCTATCACACCACAACACGGTGTAATTCGTCTCGTCAATCAATCACCAATTATAAACCAAATTGGCACAACGCTCTAAGCATGATCTAAAATTATAAAAATACCCTTAATATCCATATTTTACCATATTTACAAAAATGCGCTTAGTCACAATATACTAAAATATAGCCTGTCTCCACTTGACAGTAGTATCTCACAACATGTCCGGGTCCACCACTTTGGCCTGACAGTAAAACTCGCTGTTCCATTTAGTCGCGTAGAAATTTTATCGCATTTTCACAATCTCATCATTTTCACAAATGTTTTTAAATTGCGTAAGTATATTTTGACATTTTTGAACATCGCGTAATGTTTTTAAATAATTTTCTCAATTGCGTAAGATTTTTAATTCCTTTTCTTAACCGAATAGCTTAAAATCATCATTTTAAATATGTGTAGACTATATCTAGTACTTTTAAACTACGTAAAGTATTTTCCTTATGTCATAAATATATTATGGAATCTTTTCATTTTATTCGCCTGATTTTAGTAAATTTTGGCAGCATTTTGCCTATAAAATTAGTATAAGGTATTTTCAACGTTTTCCTCTAAATTCTGTTGATTTTAATCTTACCCATCAGTTACACTTTGAAAATGGCTAATGCGCCTCAAAACTTAGAGAGTGAGCTCTACGTTAGTATTTTTCAAGCGTTTGCTTTATTTCTTACTTAGAATAAATTCTACTAATTTAGAATTCTAAACTAAGTTTATGTATTTTATCTCTCAAAGATTCATTGGGAATCAATTTCTTTTGCAAATCAATTACCTAACCTATCTTAGAAAATAAAATGGCATTCATTTATACGTTGAATGGCATGTTGGCCATAATTAGCCTAAATCATTCTTAGCTTTATTATTTTACCTAGATTCTTTAAATCATTGATTTAGAAAATGGTTGACAACATTTTGGTTTTCTGTTTAATGATAAGGTCGTGAGCCTCAATATGTTCTTTGGAACACTCATGCAAATCGTTACATGTTATTCACATCCTACTTCAATAATTATACAATTATAAACATATACAACTATAAACACATACAATATGTATACAATATATTTTAAAGCTATAAACATACATAGCAATTTAAAATTAATAATAAACCTATAAACATGCATAGCAATTAAATCAATCACAATTAGGAAAGCATTTAAACAATCACATAGATCGAATCCTTAGGGATTCTTTACACACACAAACAATCCATTTTCCCATCACCACTTAGGGTTGATGAGATTAAATCTCCCTCTTAACTCTTGAAGACAAAAATCGGTTAGTCTCCTCCTTTCCTTGAAATTTCGTGTAACCTCCAAAACAAATCCCTAAAATTCTTAAACAATTAGTAAAAACACATATAAGGATCAAGATTGAAAAACCATGGAACAATCATGGTTTAGAAAATCAAAAACTAAACTTTAAACTAAAGAATCAAAACTTACCCTTAGGGAAGTGAACAAAAGGTTAGATTTTGAACTAGATAGAGTAGGTTTTTGACAAAACCTTGTGAAGGAAAAGTGTTTAGAATATGATTTTGGTTTAGGAAAAGTAAAGAGGTAAAATTATAGAAGATTGATGGTATGGTTTTGGGTGTTGGCCGAATTTGAGAGAGAAAGTGGAAGAGAAAGTTATTTGGTGTTCTTGGTGTTTTGAGAGAAAATGAAAGCATGAATTTGGATAAGTGTAAAAAGTAAATATCAAGTGTAAAAATGAGGGGGCTGCCGTGAGGTTAGTGTGGGTGAGGTGAGTATTTAATTTGAATAGGTAAATATCTAATTGTGTTCACACCAAGTAAGCACATGGCTTATGTCATGGATGGTTCAAGAACCATGTAGAACTTGTAAAGACTTGGCCATTTTAGCCTTCATGGCCGTGGGGTTCCTTGGGTTTAGGGGGCTTGGTTTAATTTTAATTACAAGCTAAACATATGCTAATTAAATAGGTATTTAATTAGGTTAAACCTTCTATTAACACTTAATCAATATTCTAATTACATAACTAATTAGTTTAACATATATTAGCATATATTATAACCTTTAAACAATATTAGGATATCTAATTAGTATTTAGATTATAACTAATTAATAACTAAATTAGTTTACTTAGTTTGCTAATTAGGTAATTAGATTAACCAAATTAGGCTTAATTAGCTACTAAACAAAGTCAAGCCACTATATTTGACCTAATCCTAACCATTGAATTCAACTTTAATTACTAGCCCTTGATTAGATCTATGGCCAATATTCAATGCTTGCTAATCAAGTTCACATCCACACCATTGATTTGATCAACGGTTAAGGTTAAAGGCTTCCTAACTAAGTTTTCATCCAACGGTCCATATTAAAGTCCATGCTTCTTTCTTTGACCCATTCCTATTGGTTCAAATTAGTCAAGCCACTTTCGTTGACTTGCTCCCATTGGCTTAGAAATTTCTCCAGTCAGAATCGTTGACTGCTTTTCTAAACGCGGGTCCCACAGACTTTTAAGGGTCCATGGTCATTTCGAAGCAGATTTCTATTATTTTTGAGACAGTAGGTACTGTAATATAAAATAATATTATAATAATATAAATTTGTTTTATTGCACAGTTAAATCCTAAAAATTAAAAGATTAATATATATATCAATAAGAATTGGGTTCAGTAAGATCCCCCAGCTCCAATTAATTAAAATAAGATTTTTCTAGGTAGAAAATTATTATTTCCCTGGCTCGGAGCAAATCACATACAACAGTTAAATACACTCACAAAACAGTCAAATTTAATTTACTACTCACAGAATTCACAAAATAGTACATTTCAGGACTATATTGTAATTATCTCAAAAGTTGGGGTGTTACACAATTCACATATTTGTGACCTAGAAACAAACTCTCCACATTTATTCCCATTAATTGAGCAGTTTAAACCACTTCTAGAGCTAATAACAAATATATTTCACACATAGTGTTATAGCAAAGTGCCTAAACATGCTAAGACAGTCACAAAACCACACATACATATTAAGTAAGTATTACGCTACCTCTGTAATCATATACATGCCTAACATGTTTTCCAGGGCGTTATAAAGAGAGTGAGTTAAACCCCTTAACCTTGCAAAGTAGTGAGTTAAACTCTTTGTTAAGGAGGTAATTGTGAGAGGAAAGTGTCCGTACTACACTTTACCTTGGACAAAGTAGTGAGCAAAGCTATTTGTCAAGTAACATGAGGAGTATGATCAACCCTTATGTAAGTGTTGTAAAGTAAGATAAACTTACTAACAAGAGCCTTAGGATGAGTTAAGTCCTAAGTTAGGCATTGAAGCGAGTTAAATAATTTTCCAAGTTTAGTTGATGTTATACAATTGTATGGGCAATTGTGTAATATCGAGATAGATTAGATTTCTATACATTATACAGTTGTATGGGCGATTGTATAATGTTGTTGTCAATTATGGTTATATGCAATTTATATTAGTGAATACCATAAGATACATGTATATTACTGGGAATTTTTATATTCTCACCCCTTTCTATGTTTTCATGGCAAAAGTAGGTCTAGACCCTAGTAAGGGGGTAAATCAGTTGAAAAAGGAGCAACAAGACTAGATAGCTTTTTAGTTTTTGTTGTATGAACAACTCATGTATAGTGTACTTTGAGTTGTACTTTAGTGGTAGTTTTGTTGTTGTATATATGACACTATGCCCTTTGAGGCTTTTGATGTATATATTTATGACCTATTTTATCATGGCTCTCCATATTTAATTGTCTAATTATATGGGATTAGTATGATAATAAGAATAGAAGTAACACGATTAATGCTTTATGTCTTTGTATAGGAGATATATGAAGATAATTGTATTAGGGTGCTACATTCTATATGATATATTAAGCAATGATTTGATTCCCCAAGCAGCTGGAGTTATTATGATGTAATATTTATATGTTGGAATTACTGAAAATTTTAGAATTCTCATCCCTTTTTTTTTTATGTTCTCTGTCCATGATAATTCTAGCACAAGATCCTCCCAAAGAGTAGAAGTAAAGATGTTAATGTAGCATAGAATTATTTACTAGTTTTGACCATTGCTTTGTTGTTATAGATATACAGTGGTTTGTAAATATTTTCTAACATATGCCTAGAAAGGCTTAGTTTGTATTATTTAAACACGGATGTAGTAGTTTGTTTGGACTATTTATGTCAATATAGAATAGACTTTTTAGATGTATAATTATTCTTGTACATATTATATTTCCTTTATAAGGCTCAAATATAATAATATGTTATAGTTAATTATCAAAAAATGATTATATATTAGTTGTGACGTGCCTAATCCTAATTACTCACGTATATTCTAGATATACTACTAACCTTCTTGTGATGATTATTGATGCGTGTGAAATAACATCATATTTTGTTCTTGTTTTGCATGCATTTTTAGGCATTTTAGTTTCTCTTTTTATTTGTTTTTCCTTTAGTTCAGATAACTGCGGTGTTTATGGTGTTGTTGTATAGGATTGGTGCTCAATTGGCCTTAAAATGAATGGAAAGCTTGCATGATTGAAGTTAGAGCTTTACAAATATGTAGCATACAAGGAGATACCTAGCATTACAACGTCACTACATACATACTAATCTGATACATATATCCATAATGTTCCTTGGAAACATTACAGAGAGCCTTATTAAATGCGGAAAACACAACATTTATAACATAATACATTTATATACATGTACATCATTAGCCTCCATTGAGGTATGAAGTAATACATAACTATTTACATTACAAAAGGAGTATAAAGATACAAGGATTGCAACCTAAAAGCTAAATCTAGAACTTATCTAAGAATTTAGCATCCTTTTTCTTCTTATTCTTTGAAGAACCTTCACCTAGAATTACATGATAACACAGCGGGGTGAGAAACAACATTTCTCAGTATGAGTAATCAAAACCAATCATACATAATATAATAACATAGTCTTAACAATTAAGAATAAGACAAGTTACATTATTTACAAGGTCTAACTTTAATAACTAGATAAACCAAGTTAAACATACATACATTAATTTTTACATACTTAGCTCATTTAAGATCTAGGCATATTTTACTAAGAGTGTTGACTTCTCATGTTTACCCCCTTGTAGATAAGAAAACTAAAATTTCCACACTACATACAACCCTAGCACTTGGTTAAGGATACTTGTCCCCTTAAGAACTTCTGACTCCCTTCCTTCTGGCTAAATGACCTCACGTCATATAAGTCACATTCACAGGTAGACAATACCAACTTATCTTATTTTACTTATATCTAACACCTTTCATCATCACATCTCTAGTGAAGCTAAGTTACATTAAGTTACCATAGGTGCTAGACTCTTATTCTATAGCAAACCCTTACTTTTGGTTGCTTTAAAGATCATACATATCGAAGGATCATTTTCTCATTGATTTACCTTTAGTAGTATCTTAATCATATCCTAAGACCATCCATTATTCTTAGATGACCAACGACTTAAACTTTCTTATCTATGCTAGGTGATAATTTCTCTTTTGAAAATATCCCTATTTGTGCCTTAACACACCTTAGGAAACATATATAAATGATCTCATCTAGCCAAGAACTTGAAAACATCATAAATGACATTTTTGGAGTTTTAGGGCCTTACAGCGCCCTAGCCTCAAGTTTCAATATTGGACGTAGCATCACTCTTACGTTGCGGATCCACACACCTCATGTCACGGCGAACACATCAAAACTAACCTCACACTACGACATAACCCCTCACGCCGCAACGCATATAGCAGAAACCCAATTTGTGGTACTATTCCATTGGTTCTTTTCTTGGATTTTAGCCTTTCCAAATCAGTTTCTAAGTGATTCTAAGTTCCTAATTTGTTCTTAAACACATAAGAATCATCAATCACTAACTTAAACCTCTTAATTTGGATTCAAGCTCCAAATCACACATAGCTTGACCTAAACCCCTCTTTTGGGCATCAACGGCCTAAATGAGATGTTCTAAGCTTCTAACTTCAACTTATGCTATGAATAAATCATAAATGACCAAAGAAACATAAACAAGCAAGCCAAACACATCAAACACCTCTAGAACTCAATTTAACCTATTAAGCACCAAGGGTGCATCAATGGCGAAAAGAGTGAAAAAATTTGAATATGGACATAAAACCCCTACCTTTGTTGTTGTGAAGAAAATTCAAGCTTGGTTGGATCTCAAGCCTTGGCTTTGCCTTTAGCTTTCGTCTTTCTCTCTTCCTCTTCCTTGGTCTTTGGTTTCTCTTCTTTCCTTTCTTCTCTCACGGTTTCTATTTCTATCTTTGTGCAAAAAATGGTCGTGAGTGAGGACTTATAAAGAGAGAACAGAAGACTCATATAGCCCTTAGGCCAAAACTAATAAATCCTGATATGCTAAAAACACTTAGATTTAGATAATTCAAGATCTTAAACTTCCAACAACATTAAAATAAATACTATGATTCATATAAAAAGTCATTTCATCATTATCTAATATTTTCATATTTGCTACTAGTCAATTTGACCTTAAAATAGACAACCAGTATGCCTAAAAAAGCTAAACTATCTCAATTTACCTTGAAACTTTAACTATATCTTGTTTCATACATTTGTGACTTAGAAATAAATTATTCATATTTATTTCCCTCATCTAAACAATTTATGCTATTATCTGAGTCATTTTAAGCTACTTTTCACACTTTGGGTTACAACTAAGTACCTAAACTAACTCAGTTTGTTACAAAATTAAACATGCATGTTAAGTAAGTCATATGCTACCTTTTGAACACATAAACAAGTCTAACATGTCATTTAGGGTATTACATTTCTCCTCCCTTTTAAAAATTTTGACCCTAAAATTACTCGCATGAAAGGAACAAATCCGGGTAGTCTTGCTACAAGTGGGACTCTAACTCCCAAGTAGCCTCCTCGGTGCCATTTCTACTCCATAAAACCTTCACCAGAGGAATCTGCTTACCTCTAAAATCTTTGATCCCTCTGTCAACGATCCTTACTAGATGTACATCATAAGACAAATCATCCCTTAATTGTACAGATTCATGTTAGATGATATGCAAAGGATCTGGATTATACATTCTCAACTTAGATATATGAAAAACATTAACTAGGTTAGATAAACTAGGATGAAGGGCTATCTGGAAAGCTACAGGTCCAACTCTCTTCAGAATTTAGTAGGGACTAAGAAAACGAGGATTCAACTTACAGATTTTCTATGCTCTACAAATCCCTGTTGTAGGAGTAACTCTTAAGAATACATAATCTCCCTTATTAAACTCAAGAGGTCTCATTCTCTTGTCAGCATAATTCTTTTGCCGACTCTAAGTAGTAACCAATCTATCCTTAGTCATCTTGATTTGTTCTGTGGTTTGTTGGACCAACTCTGGACCTAAGATGGTTCTCTCACCTACCTCATACTAACATAGAGGCGATCTACACTTCTTTCCATACAAAGCCTTATAGGGTGCCATACCTATGCTGGAATGGTAGCTATTGTTATAGCCAAAGTCCACTAAAGATAAAAACTTATCCCAACTATCCTGCTGTTCTAAAACACATGCTCTAAGCATATCTTAAAGGGTTTGGATAGTCCTCTCTGTTTGCCCATATGTTTGCAGGTGATAACCTATACTAAGGCTTAACTTAGTCTCAAAAGCCTCTTGCAAGGCTCCCTAAAATCTAGACGTGAATCTAGGATCCCTATCTGAAACTATGCTTATGGGGACTCCGTGCAACCTAACTATCTCATTTAGATATAATTGAGCTAATTTCTCTAGAGGATAGCTAGCTCTCATTAGTAAAACGTGTACAAATTAAATAACCTAAACTGCATCATACCCTTACTGAGTTCTGGGTAGACCCATTACAAAGTCCATAGAAATCTTATTCCATTTGCACTCTAAGACTCCCAAAGACTGTCATTATCTTATTGGTTTGTGGTGTTCAATCTTCACTTTTTGACAAACTAAACACCTTGCGACATACTCTACTATGTCTCTTTTCATTCCAGACCACCAAAATATTTTCCTTAATTCTTGATACATCTTAGTGGTTCTGGGATGGATTGTATACTTACTATTGTGAGCTTATTCTAGAATTCTGTCTTTGATCTTTGACTCTCATGGAACACAAAGTCTGTCTCTAAACTTTATCTTTCCATCATCAGTTATATTAAAATCCTCTAAGGTTCCTAAAAAGATCTGTTCACTAATGTCCATTAAAGCTTCATCCTCCTTTTGAGCTTCTAAAATCTAAGTCCTTAAGTTATTTACTATGTCCACTCTACTCAAAAAGAGACTCTGTGGCATCACAATCACTGCTAGACTCAAATTTCTTAAACTCTCGAGAAGTTCACTCTCTTGGACCATTATTCGGGACACATGTAAGGATTTCCTACTTAGTGCATCAGTCACTACATTGGCCTTACCTAAATGATACTTTAACTCAAAGTCATAATCCATTAAGAATTCTATCCATATTCTCTGCCTCATATTTAGCTCTTTCTGATCAAACAAGTACTTTAAACTTTTATGATCATTGAACACCTCAAACTAGACTCAATAAAGATAATGCCTCCAAATTTTTAAGGCAATCACTATAGTTTCTAACTCCAAATCATGCGTAGGGTAGTTCTCCTCATAAGGCCTTAACTGCCTTGACGCATAGGCAACTACTCTCCTATTCTGCATCAGAACGCACCCTAGTACCATTTTTGATGCATCACAAAAGACCTCAAAGTTCTCACAGGGATCTAGAATCACCAACATTGGCGTAGTAGTTAACCTTTTCTTTAACTCTTGGAAACTATTCCCACAGTCTTGAGTCCACTCAAAAGTACTACTCTTAGTAGTCAACCTAGTCAAAGGCAGTGCTAACTGGGAAAAATCCTTGATGAACCTTCTATAGTACCTAGCTAGGCCTATAAAGCTCCTGATCTCGGTCATAGTAATGAGTCTTTCCCACTGCAACACAACTTTCACTTTGGTAGGGTTCACTGAAATTCCTCCTCGAGAAATAACATGGCCTAAAAACTAAACTTCCGTCGGCCAAAACTCACACTTGGATAATTTGGCAAACAATTTCTTTTCTTTAAGGATGTCCAAAACTATTCTTACATGCTCTTCCCTTGTCTTTGAATAGATAAAGATGTCATTAATAAACACTACCATAAACTTGTCTAGGTAAGGTCTAAAACTTTGTTTATGTAATCCATAAACACTGCTGGAGCATTCGTCAACCCAAAGGACATAACAAGATACTCATAATGCCCATACCTAGTTCTAAAAGTGGTCTTAGGGATATCCTCTCCCCTAACTCTGATTTGATGATAACCAGATCTCAGATCAATCTTGGAAACTCACTAAAGCTCCTTTTAATTGATTCATCAAATCATCTAATCTAGGCAACAAATACTTGTTCTTGAAGGATACCTTCTCAACTGCCTGTAGTCAACACATAAGCTCATGGTACTGTCTTTCTTTTCCACTAGCAATACTGGTGCTCCCCACGGAGAAACACTAGGCCTAATGAATTGCTTGTCTAATAACTTCTTTAATTGTTTCTTGAGTTCTGCTAACTCTAGAGGTGCTATCCTATAGGGTGCTATAGATATAGGTCTTGTACCTAGCACTAAATTTATAGTAAACTCTATTTCTCGCTCCGGTGGCAACTCTGCTTCATCACTTGGAAACAGCTCAGGGTATTCCCTTACGACTAGTATACTGTCTAGGCTCTGCATAACCTCTACATCTAATGAGTATAAAAGAACATATCCTAAAGCTCCTTCTACCAAACAGTGATTGACCTGTTTAGCATTGAGATAGGCAGACTCAAAAGAACCAACTTTGGTAGGAATATCTGATGGCAAAACTAGAGTCTTATCTGAACAGTTCTAAACCACATGATCGGAAGACAACCAATTCATACTAAGGATGACATCTATGTCCACAAGGGGTAAATAGATAAGGTTTATAAAGAAAATTGTCCTTGATTCTTAGACAACACTCAAGATACACTTTCAAAGTTATAACTGGCTTACTGGTGGGTGTGGAAATAGATAAGTCATATGGTAACTCTAATATAGACAAATCCAACATCCTTACACAATCATAAGAAATAAAAAAGTAGGATGCTGTTGAATCATACATGATATTTAAAAGTTGATTACAAATTATGTCTTTACCTTGGATGAGGTCGGAAGACTGGGCCACATCAATTCTGCTTAGAGTTTAAACTCGTCCCTTGGCTAGAGGCTTTGGGGTAGGCACATCTTCCTTGTTTTGAGGATAAACATTGGAGAAATGCCCTGGCTGCCCACATGTGTAACATATAGACTGGCCTGCCAAGCACTTACCTCCATGCATATTCTTACACTTGGGGCACCTTAAAAACTTAGAGCCCATCTTGTCTTTTCCTTTAGGGTTACTTGCCTTTGAACTACCCTTCTTACTTATATCATCCTCACATTTTCTCTTATGGATGTCTTGTATCCTTTCCTCTGATGGAGGGCTATGAGCACTTGACTCCACGATCCTACATTTATTGAGCAAGGTAGGATAGTCCCTAATCTCCATAGGTCTCACCATACTCTTGATCTCACTTCTCAAGCCCATTTTCAATTTCAAACATCGCCATTTCTCGTTCGGATGATAACGGAAATGCAAAGAGAATTTTGACAACTCATCAAACTTCACCACATACTAGCCTACTGACATGCTTCCTTGCTTTAACTGCATAAACTCCATTTCCTTGTCATCATGCAAAGTTTGTTGGAAAAACTTCTCTAGAAAAGCTATCTTGAAGAGTTCCCATGACATTGGGGTTTCTACGGCTTCAAGTACTCTTTTGGTACCTTTCCACTAATGCTCTACCTCACCCTTCAACATATATTAGGCGAAGGCCACTTTTTGCTCCTCCGAGTAAACCATTGCATCAAAGATCTTTTCCATCAAATTGAGCCACTCCTCAGCCTTTGCGGGGTTGTACTCACCTCTGTACGGTGGAGGGTTCATCTGATGAAAAGCTATCAAGTTTATGAAATTCTAATCCTTTTGACTTGATGTACATCTTTCTCTGGGTGCTCAGATGGTGGAAGCTCCTGAGGTGGATTTACTTCCATCCTCTCAAGCACCCTTATCATAACATTGGCCATAGCCATAAAAGCTTCGGCCATATCTGGACCTTGTGGGGTCGAGTTCTTTGCTTCTCTAGTTTAGCTTTTTAGTGCCATAGTTTCCTATACAAACAAAAATAACATATATTAAGCTGCAGTCTTAATACCACGTGATCGTGCAACAGTAGCTAATAACAAACCAACTTAAGGTAAATCATGCAATTTTGTCATCACATCTAACATATGAAACATGAAAAGCATGATTTCTAATAATGAACTCCTAATATGCCACAGCATAGTCAGTTCATACCCTGACTCAATAGGATGAACTGCTCTGATACTATAATGTAACATCTTAATATCAGTATCCCAATATATACCTAGCATTATAACGTCACTATATACGTACTAATCTGATACATATATCCATAATGTTCGTTGGAAACATTATACAGAGCCTTATGAAATACGAAAAACACAACATTTATAACATAATGCATCTATATACATATACATCATTAGCCTCCCTTAGGGCATGAAGTAATACATAACTATTTACATTACAAAAGGAGTATAAAGATACAAGGATTAAAACGTAAAAGCTAAATCTAGAACTAATCTAAGACTTTAGCATCCTTTTTCTTCTTAATCGGAGTTAGTTTAGCATTTTTAAGCATATAGGTTATGTGTTTTAATGCCGGATTAACTACCAGCAGATATGGAAAATTATGAAAATGGTGAAACAAGATTTTTGATGAATCTTAGGATTTATTTGAAACTTATTGGTAGTTAGAAAACTAGATTTGGTGAAATCCAAGTGTTCTTAATATATTAGGGTATGTTAGTGTAGTCACTTAAGTGACTTGGTGATCACACGGCTAGACTTATTTTTGCCTTGATTTTTATGAGTCTTCAAAGTGAGATATTTTCTCTTTTCTTACCTCTCTCTCATAGTTACATCAGGGGAGCACCAAAGGAGAACTAACAAAGGAGCCAAAGGAGGTCCATCATCAACCAAAGAGGAGGAAGAGCTTAGTGGTGGAGAAGAGCTGCTCTCAGACTTCATTTGTAGCTATTGAGGTTGAGGGAAACCTTATTTGGACTTCTTATTTTCATTTCTTTCATTTTGGTTCTTGAGGGGCTTGATGAGGAAATGTAGGTTTGAAGAGTGATTTTTTGATTCTTGAGTTAAATCTTGATGAGGATAGTTTGGTTGAGTAAAGAACTAATTTGTGGATGTGTTAGGATAAATTTTTCATCACTTGGATGTCTTAATTCCCATTTAGGCCAAATTGTAGGGTTTAGGTTAAGGCTGAATTTTGATTCACAATGTGGTATGTTTGAGTGAAATTGAAGATGTTTAAAAGTTTTAGTATGTTAATGGATCTTACTTGAGGTGAGAAACTAAGTGGATTTGAGATTTGATGGTGTGGAGTACCTGTGTTCCTAAATGGAATAGTAATTCCATCTGCAGAATTTTACAAATTTTGTTCTGTCCAGTCAGCGCTCAAGCGCTGAGTGCTTAGGCGCTTAGGTTCCAGTAGGGCATACAGGGAGCACTTTGTGCTATGCGACGCGTGCTTGAGTGCATAGGCATGGAGCGCCTGAGCGCCCTTTGTTGGGAAAAATAGAACATGGCTTTTTTTTATAGAAATGAAGGGGCTCACTTGCGTGATGCTTTCTTTTATGCTTCTTAATGAGTAATGAGACTCTTAATGAAGCTGTAACTCAATTGGTAAGAGATGTCCACCTTGAGTGGAACAAAAGGCTTGGTCATGAGTTCGATTCCTAGGAAGGGTTGCAGACTGAAGTTAAGAATTGAACGCTGTGTCTAATGCCAGACAATGCCCTGGTAGTGTGGCGCCCCCTAGTAGTAGAGAGGGTGGTCATTACATAAAAAGGTGCCTTTTAATGGGATAGCCACCCTCTCTATCTAGGGGGCCATCAACATCTACTAGGGTATTTTCTGAACATAGCACCACATTCAATTCCCACCTCCGGTCTACAGCCCTTCCAAAGAATTGAACTCGTGACCAAGGCCTTTTGTTTCCCTTAAAGGGATCGCCCCTCACTTATTCAGTAGCTTAACTGGTGAAAGGTGATTCTTTCAGGAATGTAAAAGGGCCTTGGTGTCACGGGTTCGATCTTAGGAAAGGCTACAGACCGAAGTTAGGATTGAATGTCGTGCCCATTGCCTGAGAATACCGAGTAGTGTCTAGCCTGGGGGTCAACCTTGGGGGCAGTCGCCGGGGTCAGCTCGAGGCTATTACATTGTCCATGAGATGGTTTAACGTGAGGAATGCATTTTAAGTGTGGCTTTGAGTGGTCTTGGCTTGATTCATATTGTAGAACTTGAGTAGGGCCTGTTTTTGTTTTGTTGGAAGCATAGAAAGGAATTATTCATCCGTTAAAACCTCTTTATTCTTGCTTGAGTTAAGAGTTGGGGTTTTAGGTTTTGAATAGTTCTTTGATCCATGTGAGTGATTTTAGATATTGTATAAGAGTTACAATATGTTTACAGACCTTGCATGATGTTGGAAAACATTTGTGATTGATGTCTGGTTGGAGAAATAGAGGTATATTCCTAATGGAATAGTACCCGATTTTGTAGAATTCTGTAGAATGCTTCTGTCACACCTAGGCGTGACTGAACCACGCCTAGGCGTGGGTGAGATAGAGAGCTCGACTCGTAGGCATGACAGAGCTGCACCTAGGCGTGGCTTCTTGGAAGTTACAGGATGTTACCCTGCCACTTTCACGCCTAGGCGTGGGTGGATGGCTCTTAGGCATGACTTCCAGACTTGGATAAGAATTGTTGTTCGATGCAATGAAGCTTTCTAATGGTTTAGTTTCTTTTTTTATGCTTCTTAATGAGTAATAAGACTTTAATAGGGGTATTTAATGTAGTGAGAATATGATAAATCAAATTGATTTGTAATGCTAATTATGGGAGGTAATTAGACATGGTTGTACATATGTTATATTTATGTTTATTGAAGGATGTGAGCCTTATATCTGAGGATAATTTATGTTAGGTAAGGAGGATAGTTTCCTTCCTATTATAGTTAACTACCTTCCTATTATCCTAAATGGAAGGTAGTTAAGGATGGATTCCTTACTATCAGAGGTGATCCTGAATTATGATAGCGTGAGAACACGTAGCTCCCTTCCTATTATATGACTTTGAGGATGGATTCCTTGTTATCATAGAAGACTTGAGGATAGATTCCTTGTTATTGAAGAAGATCGCGTAGTTAATGGATTCTCTACCCGGAGAGAAGACTGATGGGACTGTATTCCAGTGCTTGTTCAAGGCTCATGGAATTGGGTTCCTTTGCTTTGTTTAAAATTCATGCATATCATGACATTACCATGGAATTGGATTCTCATATATGGCATTATAATATTACTCATTACATAATTAGGTTATTGCATAGGCAAGAACATAAAGCATAGTTTGGCATAGCATGACAATTGTATGGGCAGTTGCTAATCATAACATATTTATCCATTGTAATTGTATGGGCAATTGTGTATCTCTGAGAAGGAAATGTTGACTTTGTAAGTATGGTGATTACTTGAAGACTATTTGTGGAAATGAGTTTTCTTTACAAACATATAAAATGAGAATCTATTTCGGGAAGAGAAAGGACATGGTTTTGGCTTTTGCCACCTTTCTAGCTTATTAAGTATGAGACTTGAATTTGGAATTATGTTTTTCCCTGAAATGATTATGATGGCATGTTTTATGGATTTTAACTACTATAAATATTGATTCTCACCCCGTGTGTGTGTTTCCATAATGATTCCAGAAAGGAAGACTTATGGAAAGTGAAGTGCAAGCAGGAGCTTGGAGTGCTTAGTTCAGTTTCTCTTTCTGTTTCTTTTGAAAACTTGTATCTTTTGTGCCTTGCGAGGCCTAGTTGTAAGCTTTGTACATAGTTTGTATTTATGAGAATATTAGTAGTTAGTAAAATTGTCTAGATCTAATTACTATGGTATAATATAAATTATACTGTTGTCATTAAATTTGGGATGTTATATTATGGTATCAAAGCAGTTCATCCTATTGGGTTAGGGTATGGACTAACTATGCTTAGACATGTTTAGGAGTTCCTTGTGTGTTATGCATTTCTTTGTCTCTTGTTTGAGATGTTCGAATAGAATTGCATGACTAGCCTTAGGTTGGATTGTTATTAGCTACTGTTACACGGTTACATGATATTGAGGACTAATTAACTCAATATATATTATTTTGTGTGTATGGGAAACTCTGACACCACTAAAGAGAACCTGTGAAACCAGGAACTCCACTAGTGAAGGTCCGAATATGGCCAAGGCCATGATGGAAATGGTCAATGCGATGCGAGAATAGACAATCACAAATGTCAATGCAATGAGGGAGCAAGCAGTTGCAATTGCTAGGATGTTTGAACAGATGGAACGTAATCAAACTACGCAATCGGCGCAACCTCAGCCAGCATAAAATCATGTAGGTGGAGAGGAACTAGGATTTTCATGATCTGTCAAAATTTCGAAAGGCTAGTCCTCCATCCTTTCTGAGGGGAGTATGATCTGGTGAAGGTTGAGGAGTGGATAACAGAGTTGGAGAAGATTTTTTTTTTGTGATGAGATACACAGAGAACCAGAATATGTCTTTTGCTACATACATGTTGAAGAGGGGTGCTAAGCATTGGTGGACTGGCTGATTTGGATGCTGATTGTGAACTTAAATCTAGTTTAATTCACTTTCTACTTAAGTTTCATAACCTTGCAGGAGAGGACCCTCACAAGCACATAAAGGAGTTCCATGTGGTCTATTCCACCATGAAACCAAAAGGAATTGTATAGGAACACATCAAGTTGAGAGCCTTTCCCTTTTTCATTAGATGGTGTGCCAAGGACTGGTTATACTACTTGCAACCATGAGCTATCACTAGCTAGAATGACATGAAAAGACTTTTCCTGGAGAAGTTTTATCCTGCCTCAAGAGCTGCTGTAATCAGAAAGGATATATATGGGATCGGGCATATTAGTGGTGAAACCATATATGAATATAGGGAGAGATTCAAGAAATTATGCGCACGTTGCCCACACCACCAGATTAGTGATTAGTTATTGATCTAGTATTTTTATGAAGGCTTGCTACCAATGGATAGAAGCATGGTGAATGCTGTGAGTGGAGGTGGCCTTATTGACAAAACCCCATCTACTGCCAGAGACCTTATTGCAAACATGGCTGCCAACTCATAGCAATTTGGTACTAGAATGATAACTAAAACCAAAGGAGTCAATGAAGTCTAGGTTTCTAATGCTGATCTGTAGAGAATGGAGCATAGACTTGATGAGCTAACTTCCTTGGTGAGACAGTTGACACTTGGATAACAATTACCTATGCAGGGGCATGCAAAAGTGTGTGGCATTTGTTCTTGTCCTTCACATCCCATAGATGCATGCCCTATACTTTAGGATGGTGGTTATTTGTTTCCATATCGATTTATTGCTGTAGTAAGTGTCTTTCCTAGTAAACCCCAATATCAGTAGCAGCAGCTTCCTAAATATAATCCAACAGTGCATATAATCATGGCTCTAGAGATAATCCAAACTTGAGATATGGCAATGTAGCCTCACAACAGTAGCAACCATTGTAGTATAGGCAGCCATTCCAACAAGCAATGAGATAAAAACAGTTTCAACCTCAAGCTGGACTAAGTAGGCAATTCCAACAACTAAGTCCAATAGCCACAAAATCTAAGCCTTCATTTGAGGATTTGGTAAAGCAGATGACCACAAATAACATTCAGTTCCAGTAGAGGATATAGGCCACCATACAAAATTTAGAAACTCAAATTAGACAATTGGCCTCTACATTGAGTCAGCTGCAGGCCCAAGGTTCTGGACAAATCCCTTCCCAAACAATTCCTAATCCAATGGAGAATATGAGTGCCATTTTACTGAGGTCTAGAAAATCTATAGAAGCATCACCTGAACCTCAACCAGCTAACAAGCATCAACCAGCAAAAGAAATAGTTTTTGATCAAGCAGCCCAAAAATCTAAGGGTTAGAAAAAATTAGTTATTGCCGATGAGTAACAGCATCCTGTAGTGGCTCTTCCCTTTCCACAGAGAGCTATTGAGACCAGAAAGATACATGAGACTGAGAAGGATAGAGAGCTCCTTGAGGCTTTTAGGGAAGTGGAAGTCAATATTTCGTTGTTGGAAGTGATCAAGTAGATACTGAAGTATGCTAAGTTCTTGAAGGAACTATGTACAAACAAGAGGCGGCTAAAGGGCAATGAGAAAATCAACATGGGGCAGAATGTTTCAGCCCTCATCCAGCCTATGCCACAAAAGTGCAAGGATCCTATGACTTTTACAATTCCTTGCATAATAGGAAATCACAGATTTGAGCATGCCATGCTAGACTTAGGTGCTTCCATTAATGTAATGCCTATGTCTATTTTTAATTCCCTTGAACTTGGTCCTTTGCAGGCTACAAGTGTGGTGATCCAGCTAGCTAATAGAAGTAATGCTTACCCAGTTGGTTTAGTGGAGGATGTGTGGGTCTAGGTGAACAAGCTGATTTTTCTTGCAAATTTCTACATTCTAGAGATGGCACTCTAACAAGGCTCCACTCATTCTAGGAAAAGCTTTCCATAAAATATAACACCCCCTCCGAAGGGTATCACATTCATACTAACTTCTTATAAATAATTGATTTTCCCAAGTTATAAAATATTTAATCTCATTTAAATATGAGTTTTAAAATTCTTTTTTCTAAGAAAACATTAATTGATCAAATTAAAGTAACTCGAAATATAAAAACTGAATAATATACATTTCATATAACCAAAGTTTACAACACTTATACATTTATTTTCTTTATATATTCAAAAACATAACACCTAAGACATGAGCCCTTGTCAGAAGACAAATTCCCTAGCCGGGAATGTCTCGACGGATAGAAATCCGAGCCAAAGATAAATCAAAGTCCCCTCTAGGAGTGTAGCGAAAATCATTCCACAACTCTCTGATAGGTAAAACAAACTCTGCATGAGCAACCGTAATCGATGTAGTAATGACCCCATTGCAAATCCTACTAGCAAATAAAGAAATGTCACCACAATACTCTATATCCTCGGAGTTCCAATGGACTCGCCAAGTCTCAGCACCTTCGAGAAACTATAGTCTAAAGAAACCTAATTGACCTCTTCTTGCCGCCATCGTAGTCTTCGAAGATGTAAGCATAAAATAGAAATAGACAGAACAATACAGTAAAGAGGTGAGATCCCCTACATCAATACCAGTATGGTAGCAAAGAAATGATACAAACAACAATGTTGTTCCATACATACAATCCATATATTAATACAAAATTAGCAAACATATTCATGATATTAAATAGATAAGCAATTTAATAAACTTGCAACGCAATATCAGACATAATGACAATATCACATTCATATTATTCACAATAAGACTAATTCATAACAGTATAAATGCTGACTATGCATATGCACACAAACTCATTCCTACTCCATGGAGTTAAAACACAATGTTTGGAGAGAAGATCCAGAAGATATGTCAGTCACTCGGCTACCGTGGCCAAAAGTGCTATAATTTATCAATTTATCAAAATGTACATTCAGGCATTAGACAAGACATTCTACATTAGATCACGATATAGGACAGTGTCTCGGTCCGGATCGTCGGTGCATTTGCATCGTTATGCCCCACGGACAGAAGAGCTACCAACTGCCCATTGTGAGGTACCCGCACCTGACGCCCCCAAGGTCAACAAGTGACCTACACTTGTCTACTCGCACCCCGCACTTTAGGTGTAAATCAATCTCCTAGGCAAATAGCCTTTATCAACAAGCGAATATGCTTTTCTATGCATGATGTATAATTCAAATATATATACTGTCATTTATCACACAGTATTTCATATTCACACACCGTTACTTGGTGAAATCATGTTTCAACATAACCAGATCAATCACCGTTGAACCGTTCCCAATGGTATTAAATAACCGCTCATATAATTACTTAATGTCATTAGTATCAATGATATTATATAACCGCCCATACAATTACATAATATCAATGATCCACTCGGGTCTAGTACCTCAACCCTGTAGCAACACTCATTGTTCCTCTCAATCGCGTAGGGATATTATAGCATTTTCACAATCGCGTAAAGATTTTTTTATTATTTTCTAAATCGCATAAATATTTTATCACATTTTCTCAATCGCGTAGCTTAAAATTACTGTTTTTGAGTCACGTAAAGATTTTTCAATGTACTCTCAATCGCGTAAAATATTTTTAACATGTTTTAAATCCAAAATACGATTTTTCTCATTTAATACCAAAAATTGACTTTATTTTCAATATTTACATAATAGTCCTTCTATAAAATAATATTTACGTTATAGTCCCTCATTAAATAATATTTCCAAAATAGTTATTCTTTAAATAATATTTGTAATAAAGTCCATTTTTAAAGAATATTTCAATATAGTCCATCTTTAAATAAAATTTTTAATATAATCCCTCTAAAAATCAGTATTTCTACTATTTCCCAGAAAATTGTATTTCATAATTTTACTTGGGATATTATAGGTCAAAATTTCCTAACGCGCTTCAAAACCCATAGAGTGAGTTATACGTCAGTAAATTTGAAGTATTGACATTTATTTTACTACATAACTTAATTAGGTCAATTTTAATTTTAAGAATTAAAATTACTTTCATTTAAATTCCAAAACTTACCAAATTGGGTTCTTGCTATTAAACATCTAAGTCTACACTTTGTAAAATAATTTTGGATCTTGATCATTAAAACTTGGCATGTTAGCCCAAATTCATTTAGTGCGTTAAAATCCATATATAAATTATTTTCTAATTCTTTAATTCCTTATAAAATCACTTAATTAAATTTCTTGTCACAAAATCCTTTAATCCTCAATTAGGAAAATAATTTAATACTCTTGGTCCCCTCTTTGATGATGAGGCCGTGTGCCTCTAGGCTTTTTAGGTCTTCACATAATTTCCCTCATCATGTTATTCACATCCTAATTTACACATAAATTGTTATACTTTGCAAAAACACATATACAAGCATACTATCAAAGTAATAAACATCCTAAACACATATACAAACATCTTTTTTTAAAACCATAAACACAACAAACACAATTAAAGAAAGATTAAACAATCAAGTGAATAAATCCTTATGGATTTTTCACCACAAACAAGCCATTCCCTCACCACCAACACTTGGTTGATGAGATTAATCTCCCTCTTACCTTAAGGAAGACAACAAACTTCAAGCCTTCTTCTCCTCTTGAATTCGTGTGGCACCAAACAAAACCCTAATCAAACTTTAACAATTTAAAAGTCATAAACAAGGCTTAAAAACAACAAACCATGGATCAATCATGGTCTAGGAAATTAGAAATCTAACTTAAAATCAAAGATTCAAGAAATTACCTTTGATATAGGAAATCAAAGCTTGATTTTTGAAGTACTTAGAGAGAGATTTAGACAAAACTCACAAAAGGAAAAGTGTTTAGAATGGTGTTTAGGTTTAGAAAGTAAGAAGAGATGAAATTATGGAAATGAGGAGGTGGGATTTTGGTGTGGTGACCAAACCCTAAAAGAAAAGAGAAGGAAGGAGTTCTTTGAGTGTTCTTGATGTTCTTGAAGAGAGAAGAGAGAGAATAGCTATTTGTGTCACAAAAGTGTGATAAAATGAAATGGAATGGCCAATCTTGAAGTGCATGGCCGTGGGGTTTGGGTGGGTAGGAGAAATCAAAGTTTAATCATGGTAATAAAATATCACATGGTGTTTACATGGCTCCCACATGGTCTATGTCACATAATGGTCATTACTTGGTCACTTAGAAGAATCAAGAACATGGTAGAAAGCCATGTTGGCCGTGTGGCTCTATGGTGCATGGAACTAAATTGGTTCTATTTTAATTAATTAGTTAAACCTTAATTAAATAGTTAATTCATCTCGTTTCTATTAAACTAGTTTAGTTAGGATTTCTAATTACTTTATAATTAATTAGTTACATTATTATGTCATGGTATAGGTCATGATTATGTCATGTTTCTAGATAATAGATTTTTATCTAGTAACTAGCTTCTAATTATTTAGCAACTAAATTAGATCAACTAAATTAGGTCATTTAGTTACTAATTAAGCTATTTGGGTAACTAAGTTAGATTATCTAGTTACTTAGTAACTAGTCTAGCCATTTTTATTGACTAAATCCTAACCATTAAAATTAACTTCATCTCCTAACCATTGATTTAATCTAAGGTGGATATCATAAGCTTCTTTATCAAGATTGTTCTCATACCATTGATCAGATTAATGGTGAAGATCAAAGGCTACTTAATCAAGTTTTTCATCCAACGGTCCACAATAAAGTCTATGCCACTATATTTGACCAATTCCTATTAGTTGATCATAAAGCTTAGTAATAATGGTTCATGATTACATTTAAGATATTTAGCTTAGATATTTTCTAACAGATATTACCTAATGGATAATAGCTACTGCTATTATTACTCAATGGGTAATAGAAAACTCAAATATAGAAAATCTCTGTCAATTGTTCCCGATTTCGGGTTTAGTAAGATCCCCTGATCCCGCCTTAATAGTCTGAAACTTTCTGGTCTAGGAAAATTTTTTATTTTTTTGTCACACGTCCACCCCGCCCACACACAACTCAAAATAATATTAAAATAATCAAAAAAATTCAGAAAGTTCTACAAAAATTCAAAAAAATCACAAAAATTATAAAACTCATATATTTTCAGAAAAAATGAAATTCAGACATACAGTTTTCAAGATAATATTTAAATATCAAAATAATATTAAAATATTCAAAATAATTAAAAATTCCCAAAAATTCATAAAAATTCCTAAATATTATAAAACTAATTTATTTCAAGAAAAATGAAAAATCGAAATGTTACACAAAACAGCACAAACAAAGATTGATGTGCATGCTGGAGTTCTTTCCATGGAGTTTGGAGATTCAATTGTGAGGTTTAATATTCTTGATGCTATGAAACACCCCATGGAAGAACATTCTGTCTTTCATATTGATTTCATTGAAGATTTGATTGATAATTCATAAGCTGGCTTGTGTGAGGAGTTTCTTGAGATTGCTGATTTTGATGACTTTATGTGTGGTGATTTGTATGCTAGTTGTGATGGTAATAAGCTGTGTTCTATATGTTCTGAAATTTTTTCATTTTTGGGATATCATGAATCTGTTCCTATATTAGCAGATTGTACAACAGGTGATATATATTCGAGGTTCAGGTAGTAGAATTTTTATGTCTTATAATGCAGCCACAGAAATTGGAGCTAAAGTCGTTACCCGAGTACCTGAAGTTTCCTGTGATTGTGGCCAAAAATCTCCTTGCTGAATAGGAGGAGAGACTGCTACAAATTTTGAGAGAGCATAAGAAAGCCATCAGATGGACTCCAAGCCATGGACAGTAGGAGTTTGGCTTTGCAGATAATGTTTGAAATCACAGGTAAGTCATGGCAGCTAATGTCTTACAATCACAGGTGGATTTCATGGCAGCTTGACATTTTAGAGAATTTTTGGCACTACTATTAAATTATTGAAGAATGTTAGAATATATTCCCAGTTGTTCTCCTTGTTGTTCCACATTATGGGAATTGAAGAATGTCTTTGGGATCGCGATCGAAGCCCTTGTGCTTCAACCATAACTTGGTCATCACACTTCAAGTAATGGGACCCTGATGGGAGTTTCTTGTTAGCTGTACCATGACCTTAATGAATCTTCTTCACCTTGATAAGGATGTTTCTTCTCTCTCTTTTATTTTACTTGTCCAAGATTAATTGATGATAATTGTGGAATGTTATTTTCTTTTGAGCTTTACATTAAGGACAATGTAGAATTTAAGTGTGAGGGGGAATTTACATTATGTTTTCTATTTTTATTTTTGTTTTATGTTTTTATTTCTATTTTCTATGATTGATTTCATTTTCTATTTTAATTTTCTATTTATATTTTACTATTATTGTTCTGCTTCTATTTATGCTTTTTTTTAACTTTATTTTTGTTTTGTTTTTAAATTCTATTTTGATGTTTTTGAAAAAATTATTATGTGCTTCGTGTTTTTCATTTTTAATTGCTTTCCAATTGTTCTTGAGCTGTGTGGAAGTTGTGAGTTTGGACAAATTGAGGATTACAAGTTCATGACATAAGTGAATGAATTGTCTTTCATCTTGTACTTGACTTATTTAGTAATGGAAATTGAATTGGTAAATTAAGTTTGATAGACTTATACCTTGTGAGAATTTGAGCTTATTGCTGAATGAATTAAGTACTTGTGCCATTCTCTTCCTTCTTGTGTGATATTCACTAATGGATTTTGATCACTCTAGAACTTGCTTTGATTATTTTTTATGCTACAGTTTCACATGCATGCATGAATATGATTGAGGCATTCTTTCCTTGCATTAGCTACTTTAGCCAATGTCACAATCAAGATCTGTGACTGGAGCGACGAACAAAAATATGATTTTAAAATGAAAAATGGAGTCGCCACCAATTTTATTTAAATTAGAAAATATGGGAAAACCTTTCTTTGAAAATAGTCTTTGAAACTAGATTGGATTCGAGAGTCAGTTATGCAAAGAGAAGGATGGAAACTTAATCCCACAGCACCCTTAACACACCCGTTGATGAGCGCTGAACTCAATCAAAATTGTAACTAAGTTATGCCTATGGCTTATAGCATAAGAAACAACATCAGATCGTCTCTCAAGGATTTTAAATGCAATCTGATCAGATCAAGCCAAAATTGGGGGAAGGATTTGAAAACTCAAAATATGTAAATAACATAATTAAAGTGAGAAATTCAACTAAAAGAGCAATCAATTCATAAACCTATCCGAAATTGAGTTGATTCTATCATAGATCATTTAACGAACATTTGAAGTGCATTTGAATGGTTAATTTGGATTTAGATGAAATCTTTGTATTAAATCCAGAATTCATACTAGATAATCATCTAGAATTCAATTAATAATTGACACACAAATTCACAATTGTACAATTCATATTAGATCTATGTTAATTTGATCTCCAAATTCAATTAACCCAGGCACAAGCCAGTAACCTAGCCACTGTAATTTTGTGAATAATTTAGATCAATCAATCTTAAATCCCATCACAATTCTCAATTTTAAATCAAGATCCAATCAGATCAAACATAAACAGAATCACCATTCATGCATTCAAGATTAAGAAGAAGAAGAAAAGGAATCCAAATGCAATTCAAACACAAAAATAGAACCAAGATCTCAAGAATCCAAACCACAATTTCTTCAAGAATCTCTGAATTGATTACAAAAGTTTAGCTCTCTATAGTTATCACCATGAAGGAGCTTGAGGAAGAAAGAAGAAGAGAGAAAGATCTAGATCTAGAGAGAGAATGAAAAGTGTAGAATCAAAGATGAGTCTCGATTTCCTGCTTCTATCCCCTATAACTACCCTCTAATTTGGCCTTACATCATTAGAACCCCATTAGTTACAAAGATGGGTCCATTATGAGTAATTAGGCACAAACCCCATGTTAATTGGAGGTCTACAACTCAAGTTATGGATAAATCATTCTCAAAGGGCCTCTGATTCTGTTGGCTGAATTCAAGGGATGAAAAATCCATCGAAATGTCGTAGTTTAGAAAAGTGGCCTTCATATGAATTGAAGATATATTATTAGCTTTCAAATTCCACTAGTTTCAGGTCCATATCACATCTACAGCCCAAGGTATGCCCTAATTAGTGCACACTGCTCGAGTTTCAGTAACTAAACCCGTGTTTTGACTTCTAAGCCCAATTAGCTCCACTAGATATCCGAATTAGCCCTAGAGCTCTCATGAAAGTTGTAGAGCTCTCTCTCATATTACCTACAAGGTAAGAGACATAATTTTTAAACATCTAGAACTCAAGATATGGCCGAAATATAGAAATAATTTGAAATCTCAATAATGCTGGAAAAGATCAATTAAGTCCAATTTGAGCCCAAACTTATAAAACATGACCAAGTTCAATCAATTAAGTACATGAAGAGTGTAAATGACTAAAAATAAGGTTAATTAATGTATAAATTATTTGATTATCAAATTCTCCCACACTTATCTTTTGCACTCCTGGGTAAAATACATAAGACCAAAACTAGGGAATAAGGAAAAACAACACAAACTCAAAAGCTAAAAAACTCTAAAAGACTAAAATTCTAATGACATTCAAGAATGTAAAAGTTATAAGTAAGAAGAGCAACCAAAGATTTAAGGGAAGAAAGCATTCATGAGGTAAATTTTCTTCACATCTCAAATAAACAAGCAAGGTATCTTCAATTTGAAAAGCATGAATCAAAAATGATAGATCCTCACAAGATACATTCTCAATCTCTCAAGTGTTTACAAAGTAAGTATTTCACTCAATTCAACCCATGAAAATTGCATTACCATAGGCTTGCTTATCTTCTACTTTTCCACTACTCAAGCATATGCACACACAAATCAAGAGGACTTTATTTAAGGTTGTAATAGGGCCAAGGTAAGGGAAGGAAACAATATGGATATGACAAGTTAAACATCCAAGAGAATAAAAGAGCATTAGGAAGGAACTCATCTAAAAAACATGAAATTTTATACCCAAAATCCATATAATGCACATTCTCTTTACATATTTCTTCTCTTATTTATTTATTTATTTTTCTTTCTTTCACAACCTTTTTGAATTTATTCTTTTTCTTTTCCTCTCTTTTTTTTCTTTTTCAATTGGCTCTTTTTTTCTTTTTCTTTTTCTTTTTTTTTTCCACCAAACACTTTGCATATTACACATCAAATTACACAACCCCTTCACTTGAACTATTAATTACCCACAAGCAAAAGAGGTCCTCTAATGAAAATGAACCAATGCTCTCCCATTCCCTAAGGTAAGGTAAAAACATGATTTTTCACATAAGACATATAATGAGCTAAGACAAAGAATAGGCAAATAGGCTCAAGGGGGTTAATCAAAGGGGAATGATGCAAGGTTGGCTATTTGGATAAAGTAGCTAATTAAAGAAATAAGGCATCAATCATGTTTATGCATGCAACTAAAAATGTAGCCTTAAAAAGAATTAAAGCAAGTTCTAGAGTGATCAATTGACATGAGTAAAAATCACACAAGAAAGAGGAGAATGGCATAAATGTTAAATCCATCCATCAAAAAGCTCAAAGTCTCACAAGGTATACATCTATCAAACCTAATCCACCAATCAAACATCCAAAACCAAGCATGTCAAATTTAAGAAGAAAGAAAATTTATTCAATCATGCTAAGAACCTTGAATTTCAATTGCTTCAAACTCATAAACTTCACAAATCTCAAAACATCATTGGAATGCAATTAAAAACACATATTTTCCTTTAAAATAGAAAACATAACTAAAAAATAGAATTAAAATCAGAAAATAGAAACAAAAGAGCGAAAAAATAACATAAATAGCGTAAATGTAAAGCAACAAAACAGAAATAGAAACAAAATTAAGCGCAAAAAATAGAAATAAAGCAGAATCAACAACGAGAAAATTAACAAAGCAGAAATAGAAAAACAGAACAAAAAATAGTAAACAACAGAATTAAGACAAGAAACAAAAATAGAGAATTAAGATAGCAAAAAAATAGAAACAAAAATAGAAAACATAAAATAGAAACAATAATTGAAAGCTATAGGAAAAATAGAAAATAGAAACAATACTAAAAATAACATGAAATTTATTCCATCCCTCGCACACTTGAATTTTACATTGCCCTCAATGTAAAGCATAGAAAAATCTTGAATGCAAATCACTGAAATATTCATGGCAAGTAAAATAAAAGTGTGGTAAGGGCCTCCCTCATTATCCATCCGTGTAAATGGCATCGAGCAAAGTCATCACTTCCACGTTGTGCTCTTGACAATCTTCATGAAAATGCTTAAGTCTATGCCCATTGACCTTGATCGTTTCTTTGTTGTCACATCTTAGAGCTCAACTGCAATATAAGGAAAAACATTAGTAACAACAAATAGTCCATCCTATCTAGACTTGAATTTACCAGACATTAACCTAAGACGGGAATTATAAAGGAGAACTTTTTGACCACTTTTGAATTCTTTTCTAGCAATCATTTTATCATGGAAGACTTTGGTCTTCTCCTTGTAAATTTTGGAGCTCTCATAGGCCTCCAAGCGGATCTCCTCCAATTCCTGCAACTGTAACTTCCTCTCCATGCCTGCTTGATTTAGGTCCAAGTTGCACCTCTTCACCACCCAAAATGCGCAATGCTCAATTTCCACTGGCAAGTGGCATGCTTTGCCAAAAATAATTTGATAAGGAGACATCCTAATTAGTGTCTTATAGGCAGTCCTCAAGCCTCTTGCTCCTCAAGCATCCTTAAGCCTCTTGCTCCTGTCCTTTTTGTTAGGTTGAACTGTCTTGTGAAGTATCTGCTTAATCTCTCTATTGGAAACCTCGGCCTGCCCATTAGTCTGAGGGTGGTAAGGTGTAGAAACTTTGTGCACGACTCCATACTTTTTCATCAAAACCTCCATGCTTCGATTGTAGAAATGTGAACCCTAATCATTGATGATGACCCTCAGAATACAAACTTGCATAGGATGTGAGACCTAACAAAATCCACAACAACTCGAGAATCATCATTTCGAGTGGCCTTAGCCTCCACCCATTTAGATACATAATCCACAACAAGCAGAATGTAAAGAAAACCAAATGATACAGGAAAAAAGACCCATAAAATCAATACCCCATACATCGAATATCTCACAAAACAACAAGGGTTGCTAGGGCATCTCATTCCTACGAGAAATATTCTCTGTTCTCTAGCATTGTTCACAAGATTTACAAAACACATATGCATCATGAAATAGAGTGGGCCAATATAATCTAGAGTCCAAAACTTTCCTAGCAGTCTGTTAGGGTCCAAAATGGCTGCCACATGCAAGTGTATGACAAAAGCTAAGAATAGAATGGAACTCATTATCAGGTGCACATCTCTTAATGTCTTGGTCACTACAAAATCTCTACAAATAATGGTCATCCCACATATAATATTTTGACTCACTTTTCAGTTTATTAATCTGTGCTTTAGTAAAATGTGCAAGTAGTGCTTTAGCAACAAAGAATTTAACCAAATCTACAAACCAAGGGATGTTACCTTGCAGCTGGAAAAAGTACTCATCAGGGAAGACATCATGGATGGGAGAAGAATCTGTCTTTTTCATAATCTGACTCAGGTGATCAGCCACCAGGTTCTCTGCTCCATTCATATCACGAATCTCAATATCAAATTCTTGGAGTAGTAACATCCACCTAATCAACCAGGGCTTTGCATCGAGCTTCTTTAGGAGAAACTTCAAAGCTACATGATTTGAAAACACAAACACTCTAAAACTAAGCAGATATGATTGAAATTTATCTAAAGCAAAAACAATTGCTAAAAGTTCCTTTTCGGTTGTGGTGTAGTTGGCTTGTGCAGCATCTAAAGTCCTTGAAACATAGGAGATGACATAAGGTACTTTGGCAACTCTTTATGCAAGGACAGTTCCTAATGCATAATTAGAGGCATCACACATGTGCTCAAATGGGAGTGTCCAATCCAGTGGCTAGATGATAGGTGTGTTAGTCAATGCTCGCTTTAGGTGATTGAAGGCATCCTTGCACCTCTGGTCAAAGTGGAACTCCACATCTTTTTGCAACAAGTTGGATAGTGAAAAGGAAATTTTGCTGAAATCTTTTATGAACCGCCGATAGAAACTTGCATGACCAAGAAAAGAACGAACCTCTAGCATGCATGTGAGGTAAGATAGGCATGAAATAACATCTATTTTCATAGGATCTACCTCAATACCCTTGCTAGATACTACATGCCCAAAACTATACCTTACTCTACTATTAAATGACATTTCTCAAAATTCAGAACAAGATTAGTCTCAATGCATCTATGCAAAACCCGAGCCAAACTATCCAAACATGCATCAAAGGAAGAGCCATAGACAGTAAAATCATCCATAAACACATCCATGCATCTCTCTAAAAATTCAAAAAAAGATACTTACCATACACCTTTGAAAGGTTCCCGGAGCATTGCACAGACCGAAGGGCATCTTCCTGTATGCAAATGTGCCAAATGGGTAGGTGAACATGGTATTCTCTTAGTTTTCTGGGGATATATGAGTCTGAAAATAACGCGAATATCAATCTAGGAAATAGTATTGTGACTTACCAGCCAACCTCTCCAACATCTGATTAATGAAAAGCAAGGGGAAATGATATTTCCTAGTGGCTTGGTTAAGCAGCCTATAATCAATGCAGACCCACCAACTGTTCTGGATTCTTATGGGTAGAAGCTAATTGTTCTGATTTGAAACTACTGTGACCTCAAATTTCTTTCAAATAACTTGCATGAGGCTCACCCATTTACTATTGGATATGGGATAAATAATTCCAATTTACAGTAGCTTTCTCACTTCCTTCTTCACCACATCTTGAATCATGAGATTCAGTCTCCTTTTGGGCTGCCTCATTAGTTTGATACCTTCCTCCAATAAAATTCTATGCATACATGTGGAGGGACTAATACCAGGAATGTCTGCAAGTGTCCATCCGATGGCCTGTTTATTTTGCCTCAAAACCTGCAACAATTTTTCTTCTTGTTCAGGTTACAGGTTCTTAGCGACAATCACTAGCAGTTTCTCACCATCTTGCAAATATGCATATTTAAGGTGGTTTGGCAAAGTCTTCAACTCTAAGGATGGAGGCTGCACAATAGAAGGTAGCAAGCTATTTAAAACAACTAACTCAGTAGTATTAAATTCAACATAATTTTGACTCTCATTTTCACATGCTGCATCATTCAAGTTAGCAGCAACATCATCACTCATAACTGCATAAATCTCAGCACATGCAGCATATGGTTCAATATCACAACTAACACATGTATCACAGGTAACAGAATGCAGAAATTTAATAATATCGGGGAATTCAGCATACATATCATCATAAGCATCATCAACCAGCATCTTAATCACTTCAACATGGAAAACTGAATACTCCTCTAGGGATGTCTCATAGCATAAAAAATGTTAGACTGTACAAAATCTTTGCCAAATTCCATAGAATGGTTATCAACATGCACATCTATCTTAGTCTTGGCTGTCTTGAGGAATGGTCTGCCTAGAATCAATGGAGCATGATTTATTGAAGACTCATCTTATATGTCTAGAATGTAGAAGTCTGTTGGAAAAATAAGCTCATTCACCCAAACTAACACATCTTATAGCACTCTTGAGGATGAGCAGTGGTCCTATTTGCCAACCGAATCACTATACTAGTGGGTTGCAAAGTGCCAATGTTCAAAGACTCATAAATTGACATAGGCAAGACATTAATCGAAGCACCCAAATCTAGAATTGCATGTTCAAATCTAGAATTGCCTATCGTGCAAAGGATTGTGAAAGTTCCAGAATCTTTGCATTTCTATAGCATGCTTAGCTAAATCATTGTAGAAACATTTCTGCCCATACTAATCTTCTCAGTACCCTAAGTCTTCTCTTATGAGTACACAACCCTTTGAGGAATTTGGCATACTTGGGAATCTGCTTGATTGCATCCAGGAGGGGGATATTGATTTCCACCTTCTTGAATGTCTCCATGACTTCTCTTTCCATTTCTACTTGCGCTATCTGCTTGGACTATGTGATCCTATTTCGAAAACCTAGTGGAATGGCCAGTCTGAATTCTCTGCACATTTCTTCTATGTCACAGATTTCTGTACTGAGCTATTTATTTCCTATGAATTTTACTATTTCTGGTCAATCTCTGGTTGCTGCACTAGTAGCTCTTGTAACACCCTAATTTTTCATTTTTCTAGATATTTATGAGTTTTATAATATTTATGAATTTCTGTGAATTTTTAAATTATTTTAATTATTTTAATATTATTTTAAGCTGTATGTGTGTTTGAAGCGGGCCCAGAAAAATAAATTTTTTTCCCAAATCCGAAAGTTTCAGACTGTTGATGCGGGGTTGGGGGAACTTACTTAACCCAAAACCGAGAACAGTTGACAGAAATTTTCTTTATCTGAGTTTTTATTATTCATTGGATAAAGCTATTATCCATTATATAATGTTATTATCCATTGGGTAAAGCTATTGTCCATTGGGTAATAACTTATGAAAATATCTAGAGCTAGTCAAAGAAGGTGGGCTATGACACCTTTATGACCAACTAATTAGAAGTAAGCTTGGAGGGGATATGCAAAGCTTCCCCTCCAAGGGTGGATATGCAAAGCTTCCCCTCCACTTAGTCCTAAACATCATTCCAAGCAACTTTGAAGTTGTGATCAAGCCTTGATTCCATCATCTTCAAGCTTGATTTTTGGATTCATATTCTAGGGTTTCAAGGTAAAATTCTTGAAACTTGGTTTCTTAATTTATTCTTGAAATTCCAAGACCATACTTGATCTATGGTTGTCTTGCTCTAACCTTGGACGTTAATTTTTTTGTGTTTGCTTTGGTTTTTAAGAATCACTTGGTGAAGAAAGTTGATAGAAAAGATCAAACAAAGAGCTTAGGAAGCTACATACAAGGTAAGAGGGAGATTAACCTCATCAACCATTTGTGGTGGTGAGGGACAAGTAATTTGATGTGCTTGTGTGATTGTAATTATTTATCCTATGTGATTTATTGCTTTAACATTATGCATGAACTTGTTAAAGTAGGATTTTTTATGTTTAAGTATGTTGTATGCTATGATTTAGGCTTGAGAGGAAAGAAATTTTGGCTCCAATGGCCAAGTGAGGCTCACGGCCTCTAAGCCCTTCAATGGGGTATCCATTTCAAAAATGTTTTATTAAATGGTAATCTAGAGGATTAGTGATAATAAACTTAATTAAGGATTTATAAAATAAAAATGGAAATGAATATATTTTATCACTAATTAAGAAATTGATTTTCGGCTATATATAGTGAATTTAGGACTAAAATATAATTTAGAGATTTTAAAATAATTTATTTATGATGATATAAATAAATTAAATGGAAAAGGATTTTATTTAAAATTAAAATAATATGAATTTTTAGAAAAATGGTAGAAATATTGTTTAAAGGGGATTTAAAAGGGAAATAATGGAAATAAAGTCAAATTTTGATATTAAATAAGAAAAGTTTTAATTTGAGCTTAGAATATTAAGAAAATATTTTATCCGATTGAAAATACGTAGAAAAACTTCTACGCGATTTAAAAATGGTAATTTTTAACTACGTGATTGAGAAAATGCTTTAAAATCCCTACGCGATTGTGAAAACATGATAAAAAGGCTATGCGATTGAGAGAAACAACAAGTTTTGCTTTCGGTCCAATATAATGGACCCGAATATATCACCATTTGTTTATGGCTAATAGTGGCCTATATTGTGTATTAAGTCATTGGACATGCATTTGTCAAACAGACGGTGTCTGTTAAGACTATTGTTGCCTAGGAGTTGAATTACACCTAAGTACGGGTGCGAATTGTGTAGTGTTGTTCACTTGTTGAACTAGGAGGCGTAAGAGCATAGATATTCCACTAATGGACAGTAGGTAGCTCCACTGGGCCGTGGTAACTGAGCAATGCTCCGACGATCTTGATTAAACACTATTCTATTCATGATTTGGCATAGAATGTCGTGTATAATGCCTGATGTGCACGTTGAGAAATAATAGCGCTTGGTCCGAGGCGGCTAATATACCGATATATCTTCTAGATCATTCTCTCTGAAATTGAGTTTAGCTCCATAGAGTAAGAAATTGGTTCATCATACATATGCATAGTCAGTCATCGTTCTGCTGTGATACATATATGTATTGTGTTAATTATTTGCTATTTGATACAATGATCATATGATGCTATGAATGTATTTGTTAAATGCTATGTATGAATAGTATGTTGTTTTATTGTCTTTTTACTACCATGATGGTATTGTTGTAGGGGATCTCACCTCTTTGTTATGTTATTCTATTTATTTGTATGATTGATTTAGAGTGTGAAGAAGAGGAAGAAGGATTACCTCATTTCTATCTGGGTTAGTTTATCTGTTGTTGTTATGGCGTCAAGGGGTTTTCTGGGATATGTGAAGGTTTTGTTTAGAGGTGGTACAAACGTCTGGCGCTATGATGCTGATGAGGACCGTGTAGTATATATCGGAGCAGTATCTATAACCCTTAGTAGGACTTTTCATGGGGTCCTTATATTTCTTTTAATGCTTTTGTGCATTTACGCTTTACTATGCCTAGGGAGATTTTGTGGAGTACTCGTCGTGCTACTCCTACGGAGGATTCAATTGTTTCTTTTGCGCAGACTCCGGTCCATAGCCCTGCGACCCATCAGGGGTTATTGTCTTCTGAGAAGTTAGAGGAAGATCCGGAGGAGGATCTGGATGAGTACCCTTCTGACTAGATGTGGGTACTAGGTTAGTTTATATTTACGTTGTAGTACTTGTATAGTTATTTTTAGAACAAAACTAGATGTTTTAAAGTTTTAGATCTTGATATGTATGTAATGTAAATTATTTTAATTTGGTATATTTTGTAATTTATTTAATTTGTTAGTTTTAATTATCTACAAAGAAAAATATTTGAAAAACATATAAATAATATTAATAATTTTTATAACTTGGTAAAATTTGGTAAGTGAAAATCCATAAATGTGATGTCCTAAAGAGGGTGTTACAGCTCTGGCTGTGGTAGACTAGGACCATCAACTTCTCTGCCACTTCTCAAGGTAATGCCACTCACATTGCCTCTTGGGTTATTGACTGTTTGTGAAGGCAATTGGCTCAACCCTTGACTTTTTAACTCACTCACAGTGGTTACTAACTGCTCAATCTGAGTCTGTAGATTTTGAATGGTGACATTGACATTCTACTGGAACTGAATGTTGTTTGTAGCCATCTGTTTCATCAAATCTTCCAATGATGGCTTGACTAGAGTGGCTTGGATAGACTGCTGCATAGGTTGTTGTTGTTTGAATGCAGGTAGTTGGTATTTGTTGCTAGGACTTGCAGCATAGTATCTAAATTGCTCCTACTACTGGGGTTGTTGTTGCTGACTAGAATTCCTATGTCTCAGGTTGGGATGGTCCCTCCAGCCATGGTTATAAGTACCAAAAAATGGATTATATCTAGGTTGCTGCTGTGATTGCTGATATTGAGGTCTACTAGGAAAAATACCTACTACAGCAACAAGATAAGTTTGGATGGCAGAATTATCTTCTTAAAGTGTTGGATAGGCATCTGTATGATGAGATGGATAAGAGCAAATTCCATACACCCTTGCAGACTCTTATATAGAAACTGGTACATGTTGTGCCACTGCTAATTGTCGCACCAATGAGGTTAACTCATCAAGCCTGTTTTCCATCCTCTGCTAGTCTTCCTGAGCCATATGGATCTTATTTACACCTCTGCTTGGAGTTACCATTCGTGTCCCAAATTGCTGTGAATTGGCAACCATGTTAGCGATCAAGTCTCTGGTAGTAGTAAGTGTCTTACCCACCAAAGCTCCTTCACTGGCAGCATCAATCATGCTTCTGTCCATTGGCATCAATCCCTCATAAAAGTATTGGATGAACAACTGATCACTTATTTGGTGGTATGGACATCTTGAACACAACTTCTTAAATATCTCCCAATACTCATGCAAAGTTTCACCTAAAAACTGTCTAATGCCACATATGTCTTTTCTAATTGCAGCAGCTCTGGAGGCAGGGAAAAACTTCTCTAAAACCAGTTTCTTCATATCATTCCAGCAAGTCACAAAACCTGGTGAAAGATAATAAAGTCAATCCTTAGCTGCATCAACAAGGGAGAAGGGGAATGCTCTCAGCTTGATGTGCTCTTCATGGATGCCTTGAGGTCTCATGGTTGAGCACACAACATAGAACTCCTTCAAATGCTTGTGGGGATCCTCTCCTACAAGTCCATGAAACTTAGGTAGCAAATGGATTTGTCTATACTTAATTCAAAGTCAGTATCAATATCAGGATATTGAATGCATAATGGTTGATAAGTGACATCAGGGGCAACAAGCTCTTTAAGAGTCCTATTATGCATGTTATCAGCCATGGTTTCAAAATCACTTAAGCTCTCGGATGTACGAACAAATTCAATGTCAAAATCAAATTCAGAAGCAATTATTTGGCTAAGCTTATGAGCTCTAATCAATGTATGTAATGTCTTATCAATCTCAAGATCAAAATCAAGCAAGTTATCAGAATTAGACATAGCCATACATCATTGAGGGCTATAAAAGTGTCAGAATGCCAAAAACACAAAAGCACACAAATCTAAACTACAAAAATAGCTAGAAAAAATGAACACATCAAATGAATTTTAAAAATCATGGGACCACCACAAAATGAAAACTATACTGATTTAGATAATTATCATGCAAAGAAAATACTTCAAATATTGAAAAAGTGATCTAAATGATGGATTTTGGGAAAAATGAGGATAGCCAACAAAGTTATTGGCCAGGTTCATTGGATTTTTTTTCTAGCAACTGGAAAAAATCTAGGTCATTTTGAGTTACCAAAGCAATTACTAAAATTACCATTATATACCCAAATTTCTCAAAAACTCTATCAGATGATGGAATTTGGCTAAAATTCGAAGGGATGATCCTAGGATCCCTTTGCTCAAAATGATGATTTAACCTTGGGGACCAAGTCTCAGCTCCAAACTCCATAGTTAGATCAACACTAGTCTCCCCCTGCACCAAAAGAAATCAGAAACTAAGGAAAAAAGTGTTAACTAGGTATGAAAAAGTGTCAGGCAGTTAGGAACACATCCAAAATGATTGAATGTCACTTATAAGAAAATCTTGTAATGCAATTATCAATAAAGGCAGCAAAAGAATGATCAAGAGTAATAGAAGCCAATGTAATAGTAACTAATGCAGCAAAATACAATGCAACAATTTTGTGATTGAACAAGAGTTAATTGTTATTAAGAACAAGAGTTAGTATAGTCACTTAATATGATCAGATTGCAACAAACAATCCCCGGCAACGACGCCAAAATTTTTACGAGCACCGAATTCAATCAAAATTATAACCGAGTTATGCTTATGGCTTGTAACATAGGAAACCATATCGAATTGTCTCTCAAGGAATTTAAATGCAATTTGATTAGATCAGGCCAAAATTGGCAGAGGGATTTGAGAACTTAGAATATGTAAATAATAGAATTAAAGTGAGAAATTTAATTAAAAGAGCAATCAATTTAGAAACCTATCTGAAATTAGGTTGATTCTATCATAGATCATTCAACAATATTTGAAGTGCATTTGAATGGTTAATTTGGATTCAACCAAAATATTTGCATCAAATCTAGAATTTATACTAGATAATCATGTAGAATTCAATTAACCTAGGCACAAATTAGTAACCTTACCTCTATAATTTCGTGATTAATTCAGATTAATCAATCCTAAATCCTATCACAATTCTCAATCTTAAATCAAGATCCAATCATATCAAACATAAATAATATCACCATTCATGCATTCAAGATCAAGAAGAAGAGGAATCCAAATGCAATTCAAACACAAAAACAGAACCAAGATCTCAAGAGTTCAAACCACAATTTCTTCAAGAATCTCTAAATTGATTACAAAAGTTTTGCTCTCCATATTTATCACCATGAAGGGGCTTGAGGAAGAAAGAAGAAGAAGAAGAAGAGAGAAAGATCTAGATCTAGAGAGAGAATAAAAAATGTAGAATCAGATATAAGTCTCAATTTCTTGATTCTATCCCTTATAACTACCCGCTAATTTGGCCTTACATCATTAGAATCTCATTAGTTACAAATCTGGGTCCATTATGAGTAATTGGTCCCAAACCCCATGTTAATTGGAGGTCTACAACTCAAGTTATGAATAAATCATTCTTAAAGGGTCTCTGATTCCATTGGCTGACTTAAAGGGATTAAAAATCCATTGAAACATCATATTTTTGAAAATTGGTCCGCATATGAATTGAAAATATATAAATTAGATTTCAGCTGCCATTAGTTTTAAGCCTATATCACATCTACATCCCAAGTTATGCCTTGATTAGTGCACACTGCTTAGGTTCTAGTAACAGAACCCGTGTTCTGACTTCTAGGCCCAATTAGCTCCACTAGATGTCCGAACTAGCCTTGGAGCTTTTCACGAAAGTTATAGAGCTCTCTCTCATGTTTCATACAAGGTAAGATACATAATTTTTAAACATCTAGAACTCAAGATATGGCCGAAATACAGAAATAATGTGAAATCTCAATAATGCTATAAAAGATCAATTAAGCTTAATTTGAGTCCAAACTTACAAAATATGACCAAGCTCAATCAGCTAAGTACTTGGAGAGTGTAAATGACTAAAAATGAGGGTTTATTAATGTATAAAATATGTGATTATCACCCGTCTTGAGACGACACCTTAAGTTAATTGTACAAATTCTTGATAATTATTAATCCTCATAAAAACATTGTAACTATTTTTTAAAAGAAAGGAAAAAAAGAACAGCCAAATTGTGAAAATTTAAATTTTGGCTTGACAGAATATGAGTTTCGCTCGTACATATTCCCGGGTGCAATGAGGTACTCAAAGTCTCGTAGTTCTTTAAAAAAACTTGTGTGTTGGGTTTTATTTTTTTTATATATATTTTAAAAAAATGAAATTATCAAGTTGTCACAACTTCAATGATAAAAACAAACACAGGATTAACAAGTTGTCATAGCTTCGTTATTCCCATTTTATTCTTCTTAACAATGTTCAATTATTACTAAGCAAAGACACAATTAGCAATGTGATTAAAATAAACTTACTGAAAAGTAAGATAAATAGGACAAACAAGACCTCAATAAAGCCAACAAAGGAGAACCTAAGATTTTTATTTTTATTTTTATATTCTTTCAAAAATTGACTAAACCTTCATCCAAATCCAACATGATACTGATTAAAGAAAACCAAGATGAAACTCAAATAACATATAGAAATAAAGTTGGCCCAAATAAGAAACAGCAGCCTAAACAATATTCAACCCAAATGCAAAACTTAAAAAAAAAACTTAGATCTGCTAATAATAAAACCCACTAAATAAATAAAAATGTCTTAGCCCAAAAAAAAGGAAAATCAGAAGCTAACCCTTATGGAACCCAACCCAACCGAGATTACACAAATTAAGACTTAAGAAAACCCCAAATTAAACACATTCTAAATTACCTCAACAGACAAGGCTTCTCATCTTTGTACAAAGAGGAACAACTGCAATAATGGAGGCCAGTAGTGAGGTGATGGTGCGCGATGGAGAGGTCATGACGGTGCGTGGATAGCCGGCATGTGAAGCGTGGTGGACGAAGCAAGCAGTGGCGCTGTGGGTCGCAACGGCTCGGGCGCTGGGTCGCGGTGGTGGCTCTATGGATCCGAGACGTCAATATGTGGTGGCAGAGAAATGGTGGCATGATAGATACGAGCGTTGCAAGCTTGGTGGTTGATGCAGGTTGCAGATCTAATGAGCACAATGGTGCGATAGAGTTAGGGATAAAGACGGTTGCACAACGTTGGTCTCAGATTTATGAAGATGGTTCAGGGATCACAAGTTCAGAAGGCTGCGAGCTTGACTCGGTGAAGGTGGAGGCATGACGATGTATGATGCCTCAAGGGGTGACGGATCCATTATGGTGGCAGGGAGGAGCTGTTGTTGGTAGAGGATGAAGATGGTGGTGTGGCTCAGTTGGAGGATGTCTGGTGCGATGGTGGCCTTGGTCTCCCCTTTTGCCTCTTCCTCTCCTTCTATTGTTTCTCTAGCTACCCCTGAGGCTAGCCAAAACCAGACCAAAAATAAAATAAAATCTCCTTTCTGCTTTTAAATGCCTCTGCTTGTGCCTATCCCTCTTTTCCTAAGCTCTCTACCTCAATCTCTCTTTCTCTTTCTTTTTGTTATGTTGGAATCAGTAAGTGTGTGGGAGTGTATGTAAAAGTGAGTGGGTGTGTGTGTGCAGTAGTACAGGTAAGGACGTGAAAGCAGTGGTGAAAGTGAGTGGGGAGCAAAGCAACATTGTCCCCTCTGTGGTGTATGTGGTGTTGAGTGTTTTCGAGTTGGCAGTGCAAGTGGGGAGCATAAAAGTGGGTAAATAATGCCAAAAAAGAGTGGGAAAGAAGAAGCTTTGTTCCCTCTACAAGTGGTGTTGTGTGCCTACTGCCGTATGCAGTGCAAGGGGGTGCATAATGCATGGCCAAGAAAGGAACAAAACATATAGGCCAAGAGAAAGAAAATGATTTTCATCCAAAAATAGAAGAATAGAACACAGTAAATGTTCTACGTTTTTTCTTTCTTTCTTTTTTCTTTTTTTTTTCTTTTTTCTTTTTCTTTTTCTTTTTTTTTCTTTTTTCAAATAAAGAGAAAATAAAAAAAAGGCCTGGTCAAAATATGATGTTCACAGTTGCCCCTCTTTACTTGTTTCTGTGGAAATAGGTTTGCCCCAATGATTTAATATGTTAAGTTTTGATGATGACAAATACAAGACAAAAAGAATGATGCTTATGCTTTATAGGTGTGCTTAATAAATGACAAATGCATCACAAAAGAATGTTGATCATGTTACATAGATGTGCTTAATGGGATATATTGGATCATGCATGATTATGTACTTTATTTAGTTATACTTCACTTAATAATCATGCAATGAGATATATGCAACATTCTTATATGCATGTTAGACTAACTAGAGTTATACATTTATGAATCATGCATATTAAGATATTAAATTATGAATTTGGATTAACTATGCTTGTTTTAAGTGAGCAATACTTTATAGGATAGTCCAAGTACCAAGAGTGAGCATTGCAACTAGAAAGCAAAAGATCACAACTATGCTCAACTCAAGAAGGATGAGAATGAAAAGATGTTCCAAGCTTTTGCAAGTTTTGAAGAGAAGATTTTCTTTGGAAGCTTGGATTACATCAAGAATTGATGGTAGCAAAAGATCAAGTCCCAATGTTCTTCAAGAATATCTTATAGGACTTAGATCTTGTGTAAAGGTAAAAAGGAATCACACTAAGCACAAATAAGTTTTAAACATCTTTATAAGTGTTTCTAAAATGCTTAAATGCCCAACAAAATATTTTTGGAAAGCTAGTCTTGGTGGTATTTCAAATCTATGTAAAATAGTCAAGTTTGTGTTTTGCAAAACTGATATATAGTTACTCTTTTGATCATAACTTTCAAAATACTTTGAGTTTTACTTTGAAATATCTCATTTGAAAATAGACTCAAAGATCTTTCCAATGACTGGTCATTTGCTTTAAACGGATAAGAAACGAAAAAGTTATGACCAATTAAAGTTTGAGTTTTGAAAATCTGACATTTGATTACTATTTTGATCATATCTTTCAAAATACTTTGAGTTTTGTTCTGAAACTTCTTTCATATGAAAGTAGACTCAAAGATCTTTCCAATGAGTGGTTATTTACTTTAATTGGATAAGAAATGAAGAAGTTATGACCTTTTAAAGTCGGTTTTGAAAACCAGAAATGGTGTAATCGATTACACAAGTCATGTAATCGATTACAACATTGACAGAAGCCGTGTAATCGATTACATAAAATGTGTAATCAATTATAAAGTACCCAGAAAGCTTGTAATCGATTACATGAAGCTTGTAATCGATTACCAAGTACCCAGGAATGTTTCTAACGGCTATATACGGCTAGTTTTCATAGAAAATCATTATTAAACACTACCAATAGTTATTTTATCATTTGGGCTCTCTATATAAGTGATATTTGAAGCATTTACACTAAGAGAAACTCTTGAACACTTGGTTTGATCCTTGAATTATCAAAATCATATTTTGAGCTTTAAAGTGTAAATCCTTTATACCCATTGAGCTTCAACTTATATTATCCACTCTTGAGAGAGTTTTCTTATTATCCATTCTTTGTTCTTCAAGTTGTATATCTACTCTTGTGAGAGTTTCTATTCTTTCTATTCACCTTGAAATCATTATAAGAGGGTAAGGTATCCCTCAAGAGAGAAAATGGTGAGGTATCCCTTGTAGTAAGACTCAAACACAAAGGGTAAGGTATCCCAAAGGTGTTGTGAGTGCTCTTGATTGTAAAGGTCATCAAGCACCTGTGAAGCTTGAAGAATTGGAGGCTCTAGCACAACGGTGAGGTATCCCAAGGTGTGAGGAGTGCTCTTGTATGTACAAAGGTTTTCCTAGCACCCGTGAAGTCTAGGAGATAGTGAAGAAAATCTCAAGTTAAGCTTGGGGACTGGATGTAGGCCACAAGTGGTTAGTGGCTGAACCAGGATAAATTCTTGAGTTTGATTCTCTCTTCCCTACACTCTTTAAATTCAGTATTTGGTGAAATATATTTATCTATTGCATATCTTGATGTTTTGATTATTACAACTTGATATCTAGCTTATTCACTTAGTTCATCATATATCCCAAGTTGTATTTGAGTAATCCTCAATAGTTGTACATTTATTAGACTTATTCCGCTACATTTATTAATTGAGTTATTCAAAATGCATAATTTGTCAAAGTTGTATTAAAATTTGTAATTACCCAATTCACCCCCCTCTTGGGTAATGGTTGTCATGGCTAACAAGTGGTATCAGAGCTTCGTGCTCTGGTGAAAGCTTAACCCTTAGAGTTAAAGATCCTTGTTTGTTTGGCAACCATTAAAAGCTTTTCAAAATGAATGATTTTGAAATTAATAAACCACCATTCTTTGATGGTGCGAAATTCATTTATTAGAAAGCTAGAATAGAAATTTATATGCAATCTATTGATATTGATTTGTAGGATATTGTGCTTGATGGATTTACTTGCAAATCAAAACAACCTTGGAATGACTATGATAAGAAATGTTTTTCATTGAACATTAGAGCAATGGAAATATTGAGAAGTGGTTTAAATGATGATGCTTATGCTAAAATTAAGAATTGCTCTAGTGCTAAAGATATATGGGATGCTCTTGATTCTATCTATCTTGCTAATAATAATTTTGTGCATAAAGTTGTATATAGAGAGCAAGAAGAGGAAAAGTCATTGAAGGAATCTTGTTGTGCAAACTATTCTCAAAATGATGCTCAATTTGAAGAGGTGGCAAAGCAAGACAATAATGAGGAAGATGATGATTTCCTTAAAGAGCCAAGTATGCTAGGAATGAAGACTACTTCATATATGGCTTAAAGGGACTTTGAGGTAAATAATGCTAAACTAGATTATAGTCCTTCCTATGATGAGCTACAATGTGCATATGATGAATTATATAATGGTTTGTTGAATTTAGAAGATAAAAATTTATCTTGTTTAGAAAACATTTCCTCCATTGAAATGAAATTGAGATTTTGAAAAATGATTATGCTTTTCTTGATAGGGAAATGCCTTTGAAATGTGAAACCTCAACTTCTTGTGAAAAATGCATTAATTTAGAAAATCAATTTGAGAACTTATATTGTGAATTTGCCAAAGCTAATGATTCTAATTGCTTACAATCCATGATTGTTAATAAGAATGAAATTGATGTTATTTCACATGGAAATTCAAGTAAGGCTTGTGGCAAAAATGACATAGAATATAAAAACAACAAAAGACTTATGTTTTTCAAAAATGATCTTCAAAGGACCAAGTCATCATTAAATTCAATTATTTGTAATTTTTGTGGTCATCTAGGACATATTTCTCATTTGTGCAATTATAGAAGAAATCATTATATGAGAAATAACTTAGTTTGGGTTCTGAAAAGTCTTAAAGGTTCTAGTACTAACATTGAAGGACCCAAGATGAAATGAGTACCAAAATGTCCTCCTAGTGTTTCAATTATGCAGAAAACTTCTCAAAAGGATGGACAAATTGGTCAAGTAAAGAAGGAATCATCAAGGGGAATGCTTCCAAAGCCCATTGGTAGAAGTTTTGATCAAAGAAGGAAGATGACTTTAACCAAAGCTTCTCAAGCACAAAATGTGGAACTTGCAAAGTTCAAAACACCAAAAGAGAAGCAATGGGTAAGGAAAAGAGTTTCTTTGATTACCAAGGCCAAGGTATCAAATGTTTCTAACTCTTATGCACATTCACTTGTAAAGTCAATGAATTTGAGGTATATTCCTTATAAGCCTTAGGTAAAGGATAGAACCATGTGTGCTTAGTAAAACTTGAATATTATGTTTAGCATATGATTATGTTTATTCCTATTGTAACATAAACTTCTACAATGCCTAGGTATGTTTGCATGATATTTGAAATTGCCTTGAGACATTTTGAAACTAATTTGAAGGTTTTGAGCTTGATCAATTACTATTTGACATGCAAAAATTGAATTTAGCAAGCTTGTAATCGATTACAAGACCTTTGTAATCGATCACAGAGGCTCTACCAAGCATTCCAAGCAAAGTCAGAGAGCGTGTAATCGATTACACATACTATGTAATCGATTACACCAACCCTGTAATCGATTACAAGGTTCCCAGAAAGTTGGTAATCGATTACACAAAACATGTAATTAATTACAAAGATTCCAGAGGGCTGGTAATCGATTACACACCCATGGTAATCGATTACACAGGCTTTAAAAATGGTTTTAAGTGCTGGAATGACCATTTTCACTTAAAATTGTCTGTATATCATGAATGTATGCATATTATTGGCTATGAGCTTAATGGTAATCGATTGTTTAATTTGTTGTGCTCAATTTACATACTATGAAAAAAATTGATTTTTATGAGAGCATAATGGATTAATAATTAATGACTAACCCCTATGGATCCAAAATTGGTGGATACCAAAGAAATTTCTTTGAATTGTGTTGTAGGGTGACTATTAGCTCAAGCATGCAAATGAAGTGAAAAACAACCATGCTACTTGAGGATGGAAAAACTTAAAATGGTCCATGTTCTCCAAAAGTGATGAAAAACATAAAAAGAAAGACATGGAGAACCACAACATTCTCAAGAGGCCTTGAGGCATAGAAGTTAGAGTCACCTACAAAAACTCAAAGAGTACACTTTTGGTGATATCATTCTCTTATCCTTACTTATACTTTAAATTGTATATCATGTGATATTTGGATAAGTAAAGATTTGTTTTTATGCCTTATCATGCCTTAAGTTGTGATTTTCTAGCACTATGTTTTAAAAATATTTTTATATATGCTAACATATTAGATATGCACACATTTTGCTTGGAATGACATGTTATGGCAATATCTTTGTTCTTGAGCTTATGACCAATTCTCTTCACTCAAATATGTAAATTCACTTGCTCATAAGTAGTTCTAATCCTTTCTCTTTGATGCTCAATTTGCTTATATGCTTACTTAGAGATTGGATAGTTAAAAGTTATTTGTCTTCTTGTTTGAAATTGCTTGATATGTTCATATTTTGAAAACAAGAAGTAAATGATTCTTTTTTTTGTTCCTTGAACTTATCTTTGAACTTCAATTTTTTTTAATGAAGTATATCTTGAAATGAATCATGAATGGTTTCAAAAGTTATAGTTCCACGGTTTTCTAATTCTTTCATTACAATAAGAGACTTCTTGTTCTTGATTGGCATGTGTGCATACTAAAATTCTTTACTTGATATTACATGCCTTACATGATCATTGTTTGCCCCAAAATGCTTATATAAATTTTGATGTTGATCATGTGTTTCTTGATAAACTTGAATCTTGCCTTGAAAATGCTTAAACTATGCTTTTGGATTCAAGTGCATATATCATTCTTTTGTTCTCTTTAGAGCTAACAATTCATGGTTGATAATGTGGTACATGTTTTACATCGTATATCAACCTAAATTATGTTTGTAAATAAGTTTAAATGATATTTGATGCTAACCCATGTTTTAGAGAACTTTTGAAATATAGTCATCAAATATTGAAATGTCAAGCATATGTGGATAAATGAGAAATGTTGAAGGAAGGGGAACATGAGGAGACTTTCTTTAAGTACAATGGAATGAAATACTCAATAGAAGAAAGTACAAGGACCTATAAATGAAGAACATTCTAAAGGAGCATCACTTTCTATCTAACCCAATAAGTATCTTTATCCCTAAACTATTGTGGTATTCTATATGCTATGGATTATATGATACTTATTGATAAATTGATCTTAAAAGATTATATGCTTTCCTTCCATGAGAAGTATGCTTAGCATTGACAAAGTACCTAATTGGACATTAAATTGCTAGTTTTGTTATTGCATATAGGGTGAATGATATTAGTTATGTACATGCTTTGATCTCTATAGCATATTTCATAAAGGTGAATGCTTGATATTTATGATTCTCTTGATCTATGGTTTCTTAGTGATATAACTCTTATGAGAATCATACTCCTGTTTTGAAAAGAATTTTTGGTTTGATTAAAAAGTTTTTTTTTAAAGAAGCAAAATCTCTTTTATATTTGAAAGAAGTTTTTCAAGTTCCATATCCTTGAGAATCCTTTAAACTTGTCTTAAGACCTTGAAAGTATTATCACCTCCTAATTGTCTTAAAAAATTGGAAATCATTCGATTTGTGATATAAATGTAGTACTCTATTCATTGTTTTGAAATGTTCTATAGAGCTCATCTTGATACTTCAAAAGATAAGCCTTGTTCTTAAAAAAAATATTTTATCTTTTCAAGGCTCTTGTTTAATGAGAAAGAGAGAAGATGTACTTTCAAATGTCCCTTTGACTTGGATTTGATTACTCTCAAGGAATATGTGGTTTCAATATAAAACCCTTCTACCCTTCTAAAATGCTTTTGGAAATGTAATGTGTTATTATAAAATTCTTTTTGAAAGGGGGAGAAGTTTTTAAAATGATTTTGTTTGAGGGATTAAGAATATGTATCTATGTCTTGCTTTTCTTTATGGTAATGTGCTTATATGGTCTTGGCATGCATATTTCCCTTTATCTATCTTATGCTTCAATAAGGGGGAACTTATCTTACATATCATTCTTCCATATCCTTGTTGACTAAGAACATATGCATAACTATGTTAAACCATTATATTTGATATTTTGATAATATGCATATTTTGAGGGGGAGCCTAGTTCTTAAATTATTGCTTATATCTCTTAGCTTACATCCTTGTCTGACATGAAATATTTTATTGTTAATACTATCAACATGTCAACTAAGATCATTTCTTATTGTCTTTCTCTCTATCAATGAAAGAAAGTAAACTTTCTTAAACTTCATATCTTTTGATTCTTTCATTGAGAAGATCCTACCCTTCTTGACAACATGAGTTTTATCTATAGGGAAGAAAATATTATATTTCCTTCCCAAGCCTTTTTATTGATGTCAAATAGGGGGAGTGAAAATTGGAAAGAAAAATATATTCTTGTGCTTATTGCTTGATATGCTTACATGAATATCTATTCTTCTATATTGCTCAACACATTTTTCTTTAGTGATTTGTCATCATCAAAAAGAGGGAGATTGTGGAAATAGGTTTACCCCAATGATTTAATATGTTAAGTTTTGATGATAACAAATACAAGACAAAAAGAATAATGCTTATGCTTTATAGTTGTGCTTAATAAATGACAAATGCATCACAAAAGAATGTTGATCATGTTACATAGATGTGCTTAATGGGATATATTGGATCATGCATGATTATGTACTTTATTTAGTTATACTTCACTTAATAATCATGCAATGAGATATATGCAACATTCTTATATGCATATTAGACTAACTAGAGTTATACATTTATGAATCATGCATATTAAGATATTAAATTATGAATTTGGACTAACTATGCTTGTTTTAAGTGAGCAATACTTTATAGGATAGTCCAAGTACCAAGAGTGAGCATTGCAACTAGAAAGTAAAAGATCACAACTATGCTCAACTCAAGAAGGATGAGAATGAAAAGATGTTCCAAGCTTTTGCAAGTTTTGAAGAGAAGATTTTCTTTGGAAGCTTGATTACATCAAGAATTGATGGTAGCAAAAGATCAAGTCCCAATGTTCTTCAAGAATAGCTTATAGGACTTAGATCTTATGTAAAAGTAAAATGGAATCACACTAAGCACAAATAAGTTTTAAACATCTTTACAAGTGTTTCTAAAATGCTTAAATGCCTAACAAAATATTTTTGGAAAGCTAGTCTTGGTGGTATTTTAAATCTATGAAAAATAGTCAAGTTTGTGTTTTGTAAAACTAACATATAATTACTCTTTTGATCATAACTTTCAAAATACTTTGATTTTTACTTTCAACCTTATCTCATTTTAAAATAGACTCAAAGATCTTTCCAATGACTGGTCATTTGCTTTAAACGGATAAGAAACGAAAAAGTTATGACCAATTAAAGTTTGAGTTTTGAAAATCTGACCTTTGGTTAATTTTTTTATCATATCTTTCAAAATACTTTGCGTTTTGTTCTGAGACTTCTTTCATATGAAAATAGACTCAAAGATCTTTCCAATGAGTGGTCATGTGCTTTAATTGGATAAGAAATGAAGAAGTTATGACCTTTTAAAGTCGGTTTTGAAAACCAGAAATGGTGCAATCGATTACACAAGTCATGTAATCGATTACAACGTTGACAGAAGCCATGTAATCTATTACATAAAGTGTGTAATCAATTACAAAGTACCCAGAAAGCTTGTAATCGATTACATGAAACTTGTTGAATTATCAACAGCTATTTTATCATTTGGGCTCTCTATATAAGTGATATTTGAAGCATTTACACTAAAAGAAACTCTTGAACACTTGGTTTGATCCTTGAATTATCAAAATCATATTTTGAGATTTAAAGTGTGAATCCTTTATACCCATTGAGCTTCAACTTATATTATCCACTCTTGAGAGAGTTTTATTATTATCCATTCTTTGTTCTTCAAGTTGTATATCTACTCTTGTGAGAGTTTCTATTCTTTCTATTCACCTTGAAATCATTGTAAGAGGGTGAGGTATCCTTCAAGAGAGAAAAGGGTGAGGTATCCCTTGTAGTGAGACTCAAACACAAAGGGTGAGGTATCCCAAAGGTATTGTTAGTGCTCTTGATTGTAAAGGTCATCAAGCACCTGTGAAGCTTGAAGAATTGGAGGCTCTGGCACAAGGGTGAGGTATCCCAAGGTGTGAGGAGTGCTCTTGTATGTACAAAGGTTTTCTTAGCACCCGTGAAGTCTAGAAGATAGTGAAGAAAATCTCAAGTTAAGCTTGGGAACTGGATGTAGGCCACAAGTGGTTGGTGGCTGAACCAGGATAAATTCTTGAGTTTGATTCTCTCTTCCCTACACTCTTTAAATTCAGTATTTGATGAAATATATTTATCTATTGCATATCTTGATGTTTTGATTGTTACAACTTGATATCTAGCTTATTCACTTAGTTCATCATATATCCCAAGTTGTATTTGAGTAATCCTCAATAGTTGTACATTTATTAGACTTATTTCGTTGCATTTATTGTCATGGTTGTCTTTAAAACTATTCATTGTTCATCAAAACCCCAAAACCCCCCACATATTAATTGAGTTATTCAAAATGCATAATTTGTCAAAGTTGTATTAAAATTTATAATTACCCAATTTGCCCCCCTCTTGGGTAATGGTTGCCATGGCTAACAGTTTCTTTATAGATAAAAAAAATAACCACAGTTTTCCATTTTATCATTGTAAGGGACGAGTAAAGACATGAACTCAAATTTTGTCCGAAAATGCATAAGATGATACAAAAAGAGAAACAAAACAATGCGTGAACAAAGAAATATAAAGAGCCGATGTGCTCAAAAGTAAATGGAAGAATTTTAGAATGTAGAGAGCCAATGCGCTTAAAAGTAAATGACAGGAAATTTAACATATATGGAGCTGATGCGCTAGAAAATAAATGACAGGAATTTAAAATGCAATAAGCAAATGCGCTCAAAATCAATGACAGGAATTTATATTGCAAGGAGCCGATGAGCTTAAAATAAATGATAGAAAATTAAAATGCAAGGATAAGAAATTTAAAATGCAAGGAGTCAATGCACTCAAAATAAATGATAAGAATTTAAAATGCATGAAGCCAATGCGCTCAAAATAAAGGACAGGAAATTAAAATGCAAGGAGCCAATGCGCTCAAAATAAACATCAGGAAATTAAAATGCAAGGAGCCGATGCGCTCAACATAAAAAATAGAAATTTAAAATGCATGGAGCCAATGCACTCAAAATAAATGACAGGAAATTAAAATGCAAGGACAAGAATTTAAAATGCATGGAGCCGATGCGCTCAAAATAAATGATAAGAATTAAAAATGTATGGAGTCGATGCCCTCAAAAGTAAATGACAAGAGTCGATGCGCTCAAAACTAAATGACAAGAAGTTAAAATGCACGGAGCCAATGCGCTTAAAATGAATGACAATGAAAGGAATTTAAAATGCCAGGAACTGATACTCTCAAAATAAAAAGATATGAATTTAAAATGCATAGAGCTAATGCGTTCAAAATAAATGACATGAAGGCATTTGTGCTAGGTAGACATAGAAAAATCTTTTTCTTCTATCTCTTTTTCTCTTTCCTTTTTATTTGTTTATTAAAAGTCATTTGAACTGACGACAACTCTGGAAAGCTTTGACCAATCAGACCCTCGTTCGCGTGCTTTTCTTCATCGGACCCTTTGGTTAGTTTGGAGTCCTCTTGATTTTCTTTTTTCTTTCTTCATTTCTTTATTCTTTATTCTTTTTTTTCTTTTCCTGAGCCCCCTTGTTCTTCTTGGCAACAAAAGCTTATGTGGCTTGTATTGTAATCATTTCCAACAAATGCCACATTACAATCTGTACTTTGAGCTACTAAGATCTTTTAATCCAACTCAATCATTGAAGGATTGTTGTAGAATTGTCGAATCAAACTGTTGATCTTAAATTTATCTTATTTATGGGGGTCCAAAAAATCCAACTATGAAATTTATCCCAAATGATAAGGGACTGGAAAATCTTAATACTCCTGAAGTTTTGAATAAGAATTCTACTGAACCTTCTACAGAGGATGTCGAGGTTAATAATCTTGATAATCAAGAAAATGTGTTAATTCAAGAAGAGGAAGCATTGGATAATGTTGCTGATGAGGAGGTGCATCCGGTTTCTATTAAGAATACTTCTCAGCAAAACTTTAATGTTGATCTTTATGATCCCAATCCTTTACTGGGATTTGTTAATGTTTTTAATCATTCTCCTGTTATAGAAGTTGATGTCAATACTAATCTGGATGCTGCTTTACATGATGACCTTTCTATAAATGGCTCTAACCATGATTTTTCTATTGTGAATGATGTTGATCATGTCTCGACCACCCTTTCTGTTAATGATAACAATACTGAAGTTTCAGATAAGGTGGCAGATCTGATTGAGCCAAATAATTTTGAGACTCCTTTGGTTCATCCTAACCCGAATGTCAACAAGGATTTGCATACTGTGAGTAAATTCTGGAGGAGAATCAATGATGTAGATGATTCTATAGAAAATCAGGAATCTTCCTATGATTCTAGGAATATTGCTGAAGGAAATCCAAGTAAATATCTTGCTGAGGTCAAAAATTTGTTGGATTTTCAAGGTTTTTCTAAAGTATTGTCTAAGTCACAGAGAAAGAAACTTAAGAAGAAAAATTTTCAAATACAAAAGTCTAGTGGTTATGCAACCCGATCTAGGGGAGGTATTACTCATGGTGATCAATGTTGAAAATTCTTTATTGGAATCTTAGGGGTGTTGGTAACCCTAACACAAGGTCTTTTCTTAAAAAGCTTTGTAGTATGCATAAACCGGATTTTCTTTTTGTATCTGAACCATGGATTACTTCTGATTAGGTTCCTTTTAGTTTCTTTAATAGTTTGGATATGAACATTTTTGATGAAAACAATAGGGGTGATCTTCCCTCTAATCTGTGGTGCCTTTATACAAATTTTTTTCTCCTACCATTATTGCCTGTTCAAAGCAACATGTCTCTTTTTTGGTTGGTGTTGGTAATCATCTGATTTATATCTCAGCTATATATGCTGTTGTTACTTATATTGCCAGGAGAGATCTCTGGTTTGATTTGGAGAGGTTACAACATTCTTATAAAGCTCCTTGGTGTTTTATAGGAGATTTTAATGCTGTCTTGGGAGCTCATGAACATAGAGGTAAAAATCTGCCCTCTCGGATTTCTTATGAGGACTTTAGGAACTGGTCTGACTCTAATCATCTGATCTATCTTCCTACTCGTGGCTCTTCTTACACATGGTCTAATGGTAAAATTGGTAGTAATTATACTGAGCGAAGACTAGATAGATCAATTTGTAATTCTGATTGTATCAATCTCTGGAGTAGTGTTACTTGCAGCACCTTAACTCGTAGTCAATCAGACCATTTTCCTATTATGCTTAAAATGAACATGGTTAATAGGGAGCATGCTTCTTCTTTTAAATTCATGAAAATGTGGTCTAGGCATCCATCTTGCATAAACATTATTAAAGATGTTTGGAAAACTACTATTGTTGGCTGTCCAATGCATATCTTATCCCAGAAATTAAAATTGTTGAAAGTTAAGCTCAAAGATTGGAATAAAAATATTTTTGGGGATGTCCATAAAAATGTCAGCTCTGCCTTATCTAATGTGGACAAAATTCAAGAGCTGATTATTCTTAATGGAGGTTCAGATGAGTTAATAAAATAGGAAATAGAAGCTCAATTGTTGTTGCAGCAGGCTTTAAGCTATGAAGAAGATTTATGGATGGAGAAGTCTAGGCTTGATTGGCATTTGCAGGGTGATAGGAACACTGAATTCTTCCATAGATCTGCTAAAAATCAGTCAATTCTTCCATAGATCTTTTGCTAAAATCAATGCTTGTCGATGTGTCATTCCTTCTATGGTTACAAAGCAAATCTCTGTTTTGAAAAAGGGTGATCAGGTTTTGGACAACTCTTATGATATTAAGCACCACATTTTGGCATATTATATGGATTTGTTTGCTTCTGGGAATGCTTGTCAGCCTAATAATCTTATTCAAAGTGTCATTCCTTCTATGGTTACTCCCAGATTTCAGATTGTTTTTGCACTGCTTCTGAAGCCATTAATTTAATTGATAAAGAATCTTATGGTGGACAAGTTGCTATAAAGATTGATATTAAAAAAGCTTTTGATACCTTAGGCTGGAATTTCCTTATTCAAGTGCTTCATTCTTTTGGTTTTAAGGACAAGTTCTATAATTGGATTAGCCAGATTTTACACTCTGCTAAACTCTCCCTTTCAATTAATGGCAAGGTTGTTGGTTTCTTCAATTGTAAGAGAAGGGTTCGGCAAAGTGATCCCTTATCTCCTATTCTATTTTGTCTTGCTGAGGAAGTGTTAAGTAGAGGTATAACAAAATTGGTCATGGATGGTCAGTTACAGCTCATGTCTGGTCCCAGAGGTGTTGTGATTCCTAGTCATATATTGTATGCTGATGATGTACTAGTTTTCTGCAGAGCTACTAAAAGGAGTCTTCTCAATTTAATGAACCTATTCAAGGATTATGAGTAGGATTCTGGTCAGGTTGTTAGCAATGAAAAGTCCAAATTCTATTTGGGTACAACTTCCAGATCAAATGGTATTTCTTCAATTCTTGGTTTCAATGTTGGTTGTCTTCCCTTCACTTATCTTGGGGTGCCCTTATTTAAGGGAAAGTCCAAACGTGTTCACTTAATGACTATTGCTGACAGAATTAAAAGTAAACTTACCTCTTGGAAAGGATCTTTGCTGTCTTTAATGGGGAGAATTTTACTGGTTAAGTCAATTATTCAAGGTATGCTATTTTATAGTTTCAGGATCTATGCTTGGCCTCCTAATCTCATTAAAATGATGGATGGTTGGATTTGAAATTTTGTTTGGTCAGGAGATATAAATAATAGGAAGTTAGTTACTGTAGCTTGGAGCAAAGTTTGTAAACCTGTGTTGGAGGGTGGCCTTGGCATAAGGTCTATTAAGTCTATCAATGTTGCAGGTATGCTTAAGTTGGGTTGGGAATTTCTTTCTTCTAATGAGCAATGGACTACTCTTTTGAAAGCTAGAACCTTCAGGAAAAATAAATCTGTTAGTTATCACATTTCTTCTTCGATCTGGTCTGGTATTAAGTCATTTATTCATATCATTCAAGAACACTCCTTGTGGCAGCTTGGCAATGTGGCTACTATTAATTTTTGGACTAATCCCTAGTTATCTAGTCCAATTGTGGATATCATTGGTGTTCCTGCTGCTTTGCATAGCTCTCTGAAATCAAAAGTTAAGGATTTCATAGACAATGGCAGGTGGTCAATTCCTTGTGATCTGGTTTCCAAGTTTCCAGTTTTGAAATCAGAAATTCAGCAAGTTATAATTCCTTTTCAGTCTTGTCATGATTCTCTGATCTGGACTAAATCTGACTCTGGTAAATTGAGTTTTAAGGATGCTCACTCTTTTCAAAATCCCATAGAAAACGTTGTTCCTTGGGCTAAGCACATATAGAGTAAATGCATTCCTTCTTCTAAATCATTTTTGCTATGGAGAATTATTCATGACAAAATGCCAACTGATGACAAACTTTGGTCTAAAGGGTGTACTGTCGTTTCTGTTTGTTGTCTTTGTGGTCATGCAGCTGAAACCACTCATCATCTGTTTCTGGAGTGCAATTTTACAAAGCATATATGGAGCTGGTTTGGCAACATTATTGATATGCATGTGGACTGTTCCAGCTTTCTTTCTGTCCTTTCATTGTGCAGCAGAGGTTGGAGCTCTCAGGCCCGAGATGTTGTCCTAGCTCCTATCATTTTCACTCTTTGGGCTATTTGGTTCTGCAGAAACAGGGCTAGATTCCACAACAAAATTATTTCTGTGCAATCAGCCATTGGTTTAATTGTTGCTAATGTTTCTCTCTCTTGTAACTTGAGTGATGGCAGCTTGTCTTCATCAGTAACAGAATTAATGATACTTCAAGCCTTTAAGGTTGCTTCTCATCAGAAGAAAATGCCTGTTATTAAGGAAGTTTCTTGGTTTCCTCCTTCCTGTTATGTGATCAAATGCAATGTTGATGGTGCTGCCAAAGGGTGCCCTGGTCCAGCCGGTTGTGGTGGTATTTTTAGAGATAGTAGAGCTGCTTCTCTTGGCTATTTTGCTTCTAATCTTGGTATTAAAACTGCCCTTTTTGCTGAATTATCAGCAGCTATTCTAGCTATAGAGATAGCTTTCAAAAACTGTTGGTTTAACCTTTGGCTTGAATGTGACTCTCAATTGGTTGTTTCTGCCTTTAGCAATATAAATATTGTTCCCTGGAAACTACAAAACAGATGGAAGAATTGTTTAATCTTATCCAAGCAAATGAGATTCTCTTGCTCTCACATTTATAGAGAAGGAAATGCTTGTGCAGACAAACTTGCTTGTCATGGCTCTTCTATTTTTGGTTTTGTTTAGTGGAATTCAATTCCTTCTTTCATTGTAGAAGATTTCTTTAAAAATAGGTATTGTGTTACTAGCTTTAGATTTAAAAATTTGTAACTCTTTCATGGGTTTGGTTCATGTCCCCCTATGTTTTCTTTTGTATTCTTTTTTCTTTATTAATATATTTATGGTTTGCTGCAAATGATTAATATTGGCAGGGGTGCCAACCTAGTTGGGATGCCTGCCTTTAGAGTGATGCTTTTGCAAACCATTTGCTAAAAAAAAATGAGTAAACATGCATTCATAAATTGACAGATATTCTTTAAATGAACAAATTTCCTTTTATTACTTTGATAATCTAATTGTACATGAACTTTTGGTAAGATACATACTTGAAAAATGAAATCATGGAAATAAAAGAAAATGCTTGCTTAACTATGTAAGGGTCTTCATAACTTGGAGCCCATTTTCCTCTAGCATCCTCTTGATTAGAAATAATTTTCTTCAAAACCAAATCTCCTGAACAAAATTCTCTGGGACAAACTTTCTTGTTAAAGGCTCTAGCCATTCTGCTTTGATACAATTGTCCATGATAAATAGTCGCCAATCTTTTCTCTTCTATCATATTCAACTACTCATATCTAGTCTTCACCCATTCAAATTCCTCAAACTCTGCTTCCACCAAAACCCTTAGATAAGGAATCTCAATTTCTATGGGAGAGACAGCCTCCATCGCATACACCAAAGAGAAAGGTGTTGCCCCAGTGGTCGATCGTATATTAGTACGATATGTGTGCAAAGCATAGGGTAACACTTCATGCCAATCTTTGTAGTTCACAACCAGCTTAGCAATAATTTTCTTAACATTTTTATTTGCTGCTTCAACTGCACCATTCATTTGAGGTCTACAGGGAGCTGAATTATGATGGTTAATTATGAAATTTTCACAAAACTTCTGAATCTCAACACCATTGAGATTGGTAATATTATTTGTGATTATCCTTTCTAGAATTCCATATCTGCAGACAATATACCTTTTGAGGAATTTCAAAAATACTTTTTGAGTGACATTGGCATACGAGGAAGCCTCTACCCACTTGGTGAAATAGTCGATTACCACTAAAATGAAGCGATGACCATTGGAAGCTTTGGGGTTGATGGGCCCAATGACATCTATTACCTACATTGAGAAAGGCCATGGAGATACCAAATTATACAAGGGGAATGGAGGTGCATTGACTCGATCTGTATACATCTGGCATTTTTAGAATTTTCAAACATATTCTATATAGTTTGTTTCCATAGTGGACCAATAATAACCATTCCATAGAATTTTTCGCACCATCATATGTCCATTAGCATGTGTTCAATAGATTCCTTTATAGACTTCAATCATGATTAAGCGAGCTTCATGAGCATCCACACATCTAAGCAAGGTGTAGTCGTGACTCCTTTTGTACAAAACCTCCTCATTCAAGAAAAAGGCCATTGCTAACAGACAAATAGTCTTCTTATTCACCTCATTTGCCCCAGTTGGGTATTCTCTACATTGAATGTATTGCTTGATATCATGATACCAAGGTTTACCATCTCGCTCTTCTTCCACATTGGCACAATACATAAGCTCACTGTGTGTCTTTACTTGGATGGGTTGGACAATATGGTTTATATCTAACTTGGTCATTTTAGCTAAAGTGGCCAAGGCATCTACAAATTGGTTTTTGTCTCGAGTCAAATAGGAGAAGGTCAACTCCTCAAACTTCTCAATCAACCAAGTCAAATACTTTTGATAAGACACCAACTTTGGATCTTTGGTTTACTATTCACCTTCACCTGATAAATAATGAATGTTGAATCTCCAAATACTTTTAGATGCTTGATCCCTAAGTCAATTGTAGTTTGTAAACCACTAGCACAAGCCTCATATTCCACAACATTATTGGTGCATTCAAAATCCAGCTTAATAGCAACTGGGTATTACTTTCTAAATGGTGAAACAACCATGGCTCCTATGCCACTACCATACATGTTGATTGCTCCATCAAAATACATCTTCCGAATAGGATCATCCTCACCTTCTTCTTCTCCTTCCACTGTCAATATTTCTCTATCAAGGAACTCAGATGTTACTGGTTGTCCACTATCAAGAGGATTTTCAACTAAATGATCAGCAATCGCATTTCCTTTGATGGATTTCTGAGTCATATACTTCATGTTGAATTGTGATAACATCACCTACCATTTTGAAACCCTGAATGAAACATGAGGACTTTCAAATATGTACTTCAGAGGGTCCATTCGAGAGATCAACCAAGTGGTGTAATACAACATGTATTGCCTTAGCCTTTTGAGGTCCATACTAGAGCACAACAAGTATTCTCAAGAGCCATGTAACGGGCTTCACAGTCATCAAACTTCTTACTCAGATAATAAATTATCTACTTTTTCTTTCCTGATTCACCATGCTGCCCCAGCATTGCTCCCATCGAAACTGGCAGTATGGTTAGGTATAATATTAAAGGACGACCCGATATAGGTGGTACCAAAATAGGAGGATTCATTAAATAAGCCTTTATCTTGTCAAAAGCTTCTTGATATTCTCCATCCCATTCACCTAGCTGATGCTTCTTCAACAGCTTGAATATAGGCTCACAAGTGTTAGTCAAATTAGCAATGAATCTAGCAATGTAGTTAAGTCTCTTGAGAAAACTTCTCACTTCACGCTCTGTCTTAGGAGCAGGCATCTCCTATATTACTTTCACTTTATCTGGATCCATCTTTATTCCTTTTTTGCTAATGATGAATCCGAGTAATTTTTCAGTGGATGCTCCAAAAACACTTTTAGTAGGATTCAACCTCAACTTGTACTTTCTGAGTCTTTCAAACAACTTATGCAAAATTGCCACGTGACTCTCCCATTCTCTAGACTTGGTGACTATATCATCCACATACACCTCAATCTTCTTGTGCATCATGTCATGAAATAGTGCAACCATAGTGTGTTGGTAAATAGCCCCAACATTCTTTAATCCAAACGGCATCACTATATAGCAAAACGTTCCCCAAGGAGTGATGAAAGTGGTTTTTCTTTGTCATTGATTTATATGGGGATTTGATTGTACCCTACGTATACATCCATGAATGAAAACCTGTGATTCTTAGTAGTGTTATCAACTAGAACATCAATATAAGGGAGTGAGAAATCATCCTTCAGACTGGCCTTATTTAGCTCCCTGTAATCTACACACATTCTGACTTTTCTATCCTTTTAGGCACAGGCACAATGTTGGCTACCCACTCTGGGTGTCTTGACACTTCCACAAATCCTGCTTCTAGCTGCTTAGTCATCTCTTCCTTGATTTTCAGGGACATATCAGGATGTATCCTCCTTAACTTTTGCTTCTTTACCTCAACAATTGGATATAATGGGATTATATGTGACACTATCTCCAGATCTAATCTAGGCATATCCCGATAAGACTAAGCAAAGACATCCATATACTCTTTAAATAATTTAATTATTTCTTCACACTTGAGGTTTTTCACTACTTTCAATTCTTTTTTCTCTTTTTCTGTCCCTATGTTAATCACCTCTACTACTTCACCATTCAAGTCAAATTCCTTCTTTGAATACTCCAGTAATTTTCTAAAATTTTCAACAACTTCTTCCTCTTCACCAGATCCAAGGTCTTCTTCATCAAACATCGTAGGGGAATCAATTGATGAGTTTCTGAGGTCCCTTTCGTGAGGCGAACTTTCTACAAGACTAAGATCCCTGAAAAGTAATTTGTGTGTAGTTAGAAAGGCAAAATAGAGTAGGAATGACAAAGCAAGAACAAGATATTATACAGAAATGTAAAAAGAAAATTGATAAATGCAAAAGGACAAACCAAAAGTACAACAAGGAGGAATGATGAATGTTCATGCAAATTCATTTAGTTAATGTCTCAAGTAACATAAATATAAGCTCAAAACATCTGCTTAGTACAGTATAACCAAACAATTACTTGGAAGCAATCACATCAATCATTGGTTCAGATTGCTAGTTCTTTAGTGGCTCTTTATCAGTAAAAAGACAAATTACCTTGCACTCTTTTGGGCCTTCTTCATGTAATGCATTAATAGTGGGATGGCATCGGACACGAATGACCTTTTCAGATATGATTATCTTGGCTGGTGCTGGGAATGCTTCCCTTAGGTGAGGAATATGCTTCATTTTGCCTTTATCATTCTTTTTCCCTATAGTCATGCTCTTTATTTTTTCCTCTAACTCTACATTGACCTCTTTAGAGGAATCTACCCCTTGTCTGGCTTGTATTACTTCCAAAGTGAGCAATCCCTAAATTCTAACCTTGAAGTCCTAACAGTTCTCGATATCATGTCCTATCCCCTCACAATGATAAGCATAACTTGACTCTTCATCTCGCTTCTCTTTTTCTTTCATCGTTGCAACTGGTGTAGTGATACTATAACTTGTTTTCTTTAACCCCTCGAATATTTCAGCCATTGGCGTACATAAGCTCATCACCTTTCTTATTAGTGATCTTTCCATCTCCAAAGTATTTACCATATTCTTTTCACCATGATTAGGAATTGGGTTGTTGACAATACTAGGTCCATCCTTCTGAAAGACTATGGATTTAATTGCACAGTCTATAAGGATATGGTTAGAAGATAACCAATCCATTCCGAATATCACATCTATCTCCACTAGGGGTAAACAAATCAAGTTGACTATAAACATACGGTCCTTCACAATAACAGGACAATCCAAACATATTTTGGATGTGACTACAGGCTTAGTAGTTGGTGTAGAAACAACCAATGGAAAATCCAAAGAAGACATAGGCAGTTTTAATCTCTCAACACAACTATAGGCAATAAAAGAATGTGTTGCACCTGAATCATACAAGACAATCAAAGGCTTACCTCCTATGGTTCCTTCCCCTTGAATAAGATTGTCGACTGAGAAACTTCGTTCTGTCATAGTATAGACTCGTCCTCCTGGATCTTGGTGACTTGCCCGAACAGTCTTCAATGCAAGTTTCTTTTCCAACTGAGGACAATCCTTAGAGAAATGTCCAGGTTGTCGACAATTGAAACAAATTGTCCCTTTAATTGGACATCCTGAAGAAATATGGCCTTTCTTTCCACATTTGAAACATGTTGGTACAAACGCCGCTTTCTGACTAAGAGTAGTACTAGCAGAGCTTCCTCCAACAGATGGTCGTTGAAGTTGGTTTCCCGGTGGTCTCGAGTATGGCTTACGCTGAAACCGATTATTACGACTGCTACCTCCCCTTTGAAATCTCATTGGTCCAAAATTACGAGTCCTTGGATCCCGTAACTGTTCCAATTCCTCCAATTGCGCACATATATCTACCAGAGCATGAAATTGAGTCATTTTCAAAGGCAGTACTCCTTGTCTTAACTCCACTCGCAATCCTTCTTTAAACTTCCTACATCGCCACTCATCATTTGGCCTGGTCTGAGCATAATCTGAGAATTGAGACAAACTCTCAAATTTGGATGCATACTCATGGACTGTCATATTTCCTTGACATAGACCAAGAAATTCTCTTTCCTTGGCATATCGAGCACTGGTAGGAAAATACTTATCCATAAACGCAGTAGAAAACACTTCCCAAGTTATCACAGTGCCTTCAGCTTGCAACAACCGGCGGGTTCCTCTCCACCAACTTTCTCCGTCTCCTCTTAACATAAAGGTGGCATATGTTACCTTTTTGTCATCTGAGCATCCCATCCCTTCGAATATCTTTTCCAGCTCTCTGTATCCATAAACTTGCTTTCTCGGGATTGAACTCGCCTCGAATCGTGGCGGGTTACTACGTCTAAATTCGGATAAATTTAGGGCATCCGCATAGCATCTTCTTTGTTGAGTCTGCTCTCGGTTCTCCGCCGAGTTATTACCTCCGCCATCCGCCGCATAGCCTCTACAAAGATCGTCTTTGTTGAGTTGCTCTCTGGTTCTGTGAGTTATTACTTCGCCATCCGCCGCATAGCCTCTATAGCTGCTACCAAAGGGTCCTCTTCTCTAGGAATATTCGCACGTCTTCCTCTTCCTCCATACATCTTCTTTTCTTTCTTTCCAAATCACATCAAACATAAAAGTTAGATTCTTCCTTTCGGAAATAAATCACAGAGAATTCACACAACACAAGCACAAACAGACCCAACCACAACCCCTAAAGACTCTAACTTGGGCTCTGATACCAACTAATGTAACACCCTTTGGGATGTCACATTTTGAGATAAATAAAATAAAGATAATAAATATTACCCAAGTTATAAAATAAATATTATAATTAGTACGTATATTTTGTTTATAAAACTTATAAATTACAACACATCACCGCATCTATACAACGTTACCATACATACCAAAACATTTACAACTATTGCAAAAAGATAAAACATAAGTTTTATATACAGTACAACATCAAAAAGCAAAAAGTGCCCAAGTGCACATCATGGATATCTAGTTCACTGGGGAATCATTCCTAGATAACTCCTCAGGTGACAGATAACCAGGATGTCTCATAGCAGTTCTACGAACAGGGATCCGGGCTGCTCTACGGACGGGAGTCCGGGCTGTAGATACCACACTATTTTCATTGGGAACATGGAAAAGTCCATTCCAATGACGTCGGATCTCCAAAGGCAACTCTAACTGTACATACAAGTCAAAAGTAACTACAGAATCGGCATCATATTCCGGACGCAAAGATAAAGTAATAATTCCCATATACACTACAACATTGCTTTCTTCACGAGTACGCCAGCCTTCTATTCCTCTATGGAACTCTATTCTTACAAAACCTAAGAATCTTGGCGTAGTCATCTTCTTTGAGTCAATTCAACCGGTACGGATGATCTGAAGGCTCCAAATATTCAGACTGGAAATCTGTAGATTAGGCTCCTCCTCTATATGATATTCACTGCCTAATACTTGTTCTTCAATCTCTTCATTTCTGTCTATATATATATATAACACAATAATACAAACAACACATACAACAACAAAGAGGTAAGACAACCCAATATATCACAAGTGTGGCGCATAAGAAAATGACAATACAACAAAATAGCAATTAATATCAACACGATAATAAACATTAACAATAACTAATTATGGAAAAGAATAGAATCCATCACAATAAATTATAAATACACGATAAATACGCCAAAACCATAAAATGACTCGATCTACTCCATGGAGCTACAACACACACAACGATATCAGAGAGAATGATCTGAAAGTTCTAATATCTACTTGCCACCAAATATCAGACCTTGTCCACCCTTTGTGTCTATAGCTTGACTACCCCGACCAGCTATTGCACTGTCAGCACTTTGTGTCTATAGCTTGGCTATCCCGACCAGCTATTGCACTGTCAGCACTTTGTGTCTATAACTGATCGTTGTGATTGCTATTGCACTGTCAATACTTTGTGTCTATAGCCCACTAAAACACCATGGCGTAGTACACAGTCAAAACATCGTGTAACTACAGGCAGTAAAATAGACCTCTCAAACTTCAATTATTTACGAAAATACCCTCAAACTTCAAATATTTACAAAAATACCCTCAAACTTTAAATATTTACAAAAATGCCCTCAAAATTCAAATATTTACAAAAATACCCTCAAAATTCAAATATTTACAAAAATGCCCTCAAAATTCAAATATTTATAAAAATACCCTCAATGGCAAAAATAATTATGTAAATGCCCTCAGTGGCACAAATCTCAAAATACAGTACGCTCCCACTTGGCGCACTATATTTTCCATATAACCAGGTTATAATACGCACCCACTTGGCGCACTATAACTTTCCACAAATCCGGGTCCACCATTTTGGCCAAACAGTAAAGTTTGCTGTTCTCATCAATCGCGTAAAATTTTTATTGCGTTTTTAAAATCCTGATATTTTCCTTAAATAAACAGTTTATTTTTCTAGCAAAAAAATTTATTAAATAGTTTAAAACTGCTTAAAATATTTTTCAAATAACTGTAAAATATTTTTGCATTAATGTAAATACGAACAACATTTAAACATTATTAATTCCATTAAATACCCTGAAACACTCTTTGAAATTAATTTAAAAACATCCAAAATCCACTTTTCAGGGTTATGACCGAACCTAGGGTGTTGTATTCTTTGGAATACTCATGCATTTCTAACATTATACTAATACATACAACATTATAAAAACTAGCAACATTATAAAATTAACAAATCAATTTAACAATACAAAACATACATGGAAAAATCATTACAATCAACATATAAATGAATCCTCATGGATTCTACAAACACACATCATTCCATTTTCTTACTACCACTCAAGAATAATTAGGTTATAGTCTTCCTCTTACCTTAAAATGAAGAAAATTCTTCTTTTATCCTTCCTTAGAATTTCGGTTTTTAGCTCCTTCAAATACCTAAGAAAATAAATAAAATTTTCTAAGAGTTACTACTAGAAAAGAAAACCATACCATGGATCAATCATGGCTTGGAAACTTGAAAATGAAAATAGAAAGGAAAAACAATGAGTTTTACCTTTAAGGAAGAAACTTCAAGATGAACATTCAAGCTTGCAAATGATGAAATTTGCAAAAACCTTCAACTAGAGATGAGTTTGGGTAGATGTTTAGAGTTAGAAAAACAAAGAAGGAAAATTTTTGGGTGGGTGGATGATGTATGGAGAAGCTTGGCCGAATAGAGTGGAAGAAAAAGAAGAAAAAAAATACATGGAGTCTTGGTATATTTGGGAGAGAAAATGGAAGGCTTTTACGTAATATTGGTGAAAATAAAAGTGAAGAATGCACAATCAAGAGCTGCTGCCGTGTGAATGGCTTTGAGTGAGGCTAAATGATTGAATTTTGCATGGAAATCATCCTAGCCATCCATCCATTCAATGGCTAAGATGAGATCTTGTTGGAGTACTCAAGAAGCCTTGTAAATCTTGTCCTCCAAGCCTCCAATTCTGCTGCTAAACCGTGTGGCCCAAGGCCAATTAGTGGCTTCATTTTGTTTTAATTCAAGGTTAATTAGTTGCTAATTAGGTAGCTAATTAATTAGGTTTAATTTCCTAACAAATCTTAATTAATTATCTAATTATATAACTAATTAATTGAACATATAATTACATGTTTTATAATTTCTAAACAATATTAGCACATCTAATTAGTATTTAGATTATAATTACTTAATAACTAAGCTAGTTTAATTAGTTTACTAATTAGGTAATTAAGCTTGTCAAATTAAGCTTAATTAGCTACTAACCCAAAGTCAAGTCTACATCTTTTGACTTAATCCTAACCATTGATTTCATCTCTAATTTCTATCCATTGATTAGATCTATGGCCATGATCAAAACTTGCCCACCAAGTTTACATCCTAGCCATTCACCTAAGCTTGCTCACCAAGCTTGAATCCTAACCATTCATCTAAGCTTGCTCACCAAGCTTGAATCCTAACCATTCATCTAAGCTTGGAAATTTCTACGGTCAAAATCATTGACTGCTTTACTACACGTGGGTCCCACAATCTTTTTAAAGACCCGTGACCATTTTTAAACAGTTTTCTACTGTTTTTGAGACAGTAGGTATTGTAAAATAAAATAATATTATAATAATATAAAATTTTTTATTGCACGCTTAAATCCTAAAAATTACTGAAACTAATATATATATCAATCAGAACTGGGTTTAGTAAGATCCCCACTCTAATTAATTAAAATAATATTTTTCCGGCCAGAAAATTTTTATTTCCCTGGCTCGGAGCAAATCACATACAACAATCAAATACACTCACGAAATAGTCAAATTCAGTTTACTACTCATAGAAATTACAAAACAGTATATTGGGGACGCAATTGTCATTTATCTTAAAGTTAGAAAAATTCAGGGTGTTACAGAGATTGTGGGTGGCTTGGGTAATTTTACGGAGGTGCAGGTGGATATCGAGTATAGGTTGGGTGAGCTGGTATATATGATTGTGATGTGGTAACATTGTTGATTTGAAAATATGGAGTTGGGGTAATGTTTATGGTTGGCACAACTTGGTGGCGTGGGTAATAAGGAAGTGTGGGTGTTTAGTATGAAAAGTGAGGGTTAGGGTTATATGGTGGTTGATGACTTGGGTTTTGTAGGGAATATCGAGGTCTAACAGTCTATTGGCGTTTGACGCAATTCACCTCGGGCTCTTTCTTTTTCGGCTGGAATCCCTTCTTAGGAGCAATATTCTCTGTATTGCCTATTGTCAACTTCCCAACTTTGGCTAAAATCTCAATCCTTTCTCCTAGGATGATCAAGTCAGCAAAATCTTTATAGGCTGCTTCGACCATTGCCCCGATAAAAGGATTTCTCAAGGTTCCCAAGAAATACGAACACATCTCAAACAATATCAATGGGGGTTGAACTTGAGCTACCAAGGCTCTTCACCTTTGTGCATATTATTTGAAAGATTCCTCATTTTATTTCTGCATTAAGCTCAACTGTTCCCGGGTCGGAGCTGCATCCAGATTGAATTTGTATTGATCCATGAATAGATCAGCTAATTCTGTCTAGCAAGAAATCTTAGAGAGTCTAATTGTAGATACCACTCAAAAGCGAGACCCATAAGACTCACATGGAAAAAGCTGATGAGGAACTTATCATCCCTAGACCAAACAACCATCTTGGTCCCATAATTGATCAAATGAAACCAAGGGTTACCGCTCCCATCATACTTAGCAAAATTAGGAATATTGAAGACTTTAGGGATCACGATATCTGTGGTAGGACACAATTCTTCTATTGTGAGAGGTCCATAAGTACTAAGGCCCTTGATTGCCATGATCTGCTCTTCCATTTTCTCCATCCACTCTTCCTTCATCTTGTCTTTCTTAATCATGGTGTGAGGCATTGTTGCCTGCCCCGGAATGGACACATGAGGTTGTACCTAGGTAGGTCCAGCATAACCAGGGATTTCATTATGAGCATATTCCAAGGCACGATACCCCTCCTCGATTGGCATGACTATCGATGTTATTTGATGTGGTTGCTTATCGATCCCCACAGTGATTCCTGATGTTACAGTCGAGAATTTTAGGGCGGTTATCAGTGGCATACTTATATATGCTTCAATCCCATTTGCACCCCTATTTCCATTGATTAAACTGAGACATTCCCTCACATCTTGTAGTATTGCCTCTAACCTTGCATGGGTCTCAAACATTTCATTCATCTGCCCAATCATTTCCTCAACTTCCCTGCTCAAATTTCTTCTTACCTCAAGATTACTAGTAGTCATTCTAGTCCGAGATCTGGTGTTGTGAACTCGGGTTTTATTGGTCTTTTCTTTCCTAGGCCACGCAGAGGTTCCTGGACAAGTTTGATTTTGTTAAAACATGATGACATTAAACAAAGAATGAGATGAAATGAATAAGATGCATAAGATGAAATGAATGAACTTTGTGATGAAAACATTTTCTCTTTTTTCTTTTTTTTTATTTAAAAAAATGCTAGGACTACCATGAAAATGCCACATGATGTATTTTTTTCTTTTATTTATGCTGATTTTTTTAAAAAAAAAATGCAAGAATGAATGACATGAGGAATAGATAGATAAAGAATTTTTTTCTTTTGCTAGGAATGAAAATACAACATGATGTATTCTTTTTTTTATGTTGATTTTTTTTTAAAAGAATGCTAGAATGAATGACATGAGGAATAGATAGATAATTTTTTTTTAAAGAAAGAATGCTAGGAATGAAAATGCAAGATGAAGTATCTTTTTTTTTTGTATGCTGATTTTTTTTTTTAAAAAAAGAATGCAAGAATGAATGACATGAGAAAGAGATAAAGAAGAAGTACACTCCCTTCGTGTCCTAGTCAGGTGGAACCTAAGGGTTGGATTTCCTTAAGGTCATGACTCTAATTTTGGCAGCCATTATCTTCCATCTATCAATGCAAGATTTTTCAAGACAGATCTAAACTTCTAAAAAGTCATGGTCCCTAGATTGCCCCTACTCAAAAGATAAGGACCAAACTTATGAATTAATCACAAGTAGGGATAAACCCTCTCAATATGACTAGTCCATGATACTGGTAACAATCTGAGTGGTGTCTCAACAAATGTCAAGTGAGCATAAAGTCCTTTAATAACAAAGGTCGAGACTCCTCCTAATCCTCGGGTTCACACAGACTCGGGTATAGAGCCCAAAAAGTGTGTGAGGTAAGTAATAGTGACGTGTGTGAGGGAGCATACAAACTTGTATAAAAATTTTAAAAGATAAAACTATCCCCAACCAGCAAATACATACATACAACAGCCAGCCAGCAATCATCTACCCTAGGATTTCAACAATTAAGCACAAAATATTTCAAATATATACAAGTAAATCATGTCAAAATAAAGACAAAATAATGCTATCAGATATTTACATAAAAGAACTAGATAAAATCTATTTAAAAACAAATAAGAAAAAAATAAAGACAAAAAAGGGTAAAATAAATAAATAGAGATTATTAATACTTTGCACAACTAACAACAACGGGTTGACTCTCCAAGTATCTCTAGTGGAGTTGCCATCCATCGCGACCGAGATCTGTGACGGAAGTGGCAAACAAAAGTATGATTTTAAGATGGAAAATGGAGTCACCACCAATTTTATTTAAATTAGGAAAAATTGGAAAACCTTTCTTTAAAAATAGTCTTTGAAACCAAATTGGATTCGGGAGTCGGTTATGCATAGGGAAGGATGGAAACTTAATCTCACAGCACCCCTAACACACCCGCCTTGAGATGGTACCTTAAGTCAATTGTGCAAATTCTTGATAATCTCAAAATATATATATTTTACTCTTCTTAAAAACATTGTAATTATTTTTTAAAAGAAAGGAAAAAAAGAACAACCAAATTGTGAAACTTTAAATTTTAACTTGACGGAATAGGAGTTCTGCTCCAACATATCCTCGGGTGCAATGAGGAACTCAAAGTCACGTTGTTCTTTAAAAAAACTTGTGTGTTGGGTTATTTTTATATATATATATATATATATTTTTTAAATAATGAATCATCAAGTTGTCACAACGTAAATAATAAAAAAAACACAGGATTAACAAGCTGTCATAGCTTAATTAATCCCATTTTATTCTTCTTAACAATGTTTAATTATTACTAAGAAAAGACACAATTAGCAACATGATTAAAATAAACTTATTGACAAGTAAGATAAACAGGGCAAACAAGACCTTAATAAAGCCAATAAAGGGGAACCTAAGATGTTTTTTTTTTTTGTATTTTAGATTCTTTCAAAAATTGACTAAACCTTCATCCAAATCCAATATGATACTGATTAAAAAAAACTAAGATGAAACTCAAATAACACATAGAAACAAAGTTGGCCCAAATAATAAACAGCGGCCCAAACAACATTAAACCCAAATGTAAAACTTAAAAAAAAAAACTTAGATCTACTACTAACAAAACCCACTAAACAAAGAAAAATGTTTTAGCCCAAAAAGAAAAAAAAATCAGAAGCTAACCCTTATGGAACCCAACCCAACCGAGATTACACAAATTAAGACTTAAGAAAACCCCAAATTAAACACATTCTAAATTACCTCAACAGACAAGGCTTCTCATCTTCGTACAAAGGGGAATAACTATAACAATAGAGGCTAACAGTGAAGTGATGGTGCGTGATGGAGAAGGGAGGGTAGTGCGTGGATGGCCGGGATGTGACGTGTATTAGACAACATGAGCAGCAGCGATGTGGGTCGCGACAGCTCAGGCACTGGGTCACGGTGGCAGCTCTGTGGATCCGAGATGTCGGTATGTGGTGCTAGAGAAATGGTGGTGCGATAGATCTGGGTGTTGCCGGCTTGGTGGTTGATGTGGGTTGTAGATCTGATGTGTACAGTGGTACGGTAGAGTTGGGGATGAAGACGGTTATCCAACGTTGGCCTTGGATTTGAGAAGATGGTTCATGGATCATAGGATCAGGAGGTTGCGAGCTTGGCGCAGTGAAGGTGCAGGCGTGATAATGTACGGCGCCTCAAGGGGTGACGAATCCACTATGATGGTAGGTAGGAGCTATTGTTAGCAGAGGACAAAGACGGTGGTGCGACTCGGTTGGAGGACGTCTGGTGCGATGGTGGCCTTGGTCTTCACTATAATATCCTTAATAGCATGTTAGGCTTGTTTATGATTACTAAGGTAGCATATAACTTGTTTAACATACCCGTGAAGTTTTCTGACAAACTAAGTTTGTTTAAGCACTTTGTTGCAATACAAAAGTTGAAAAGTAACTTAAAATGACTTAGAAAAAGGCATAATTGCTTAGATGAGAGAAATAAATATGGATAAGTTATTTCTAGGTCACAAATATGTGAAATAAGGTGTAGTTAAAGTTTCAAGATAATCATAGTTAGTTTGATATTTTTAAGCATACTGGTTGTATGCTTTAATGTCAAATTGACTAGTAGCAGATATGAAAAATCATGAAAATAGTGAAACAATAATTTAGATGAATCTTATGATTTATTCTAAAGTTGTTGGAAGTTGAAAAACTTATTTTAGCTAAAACTAAGTGTTCTTAATAGATACAGATTTTCCAATACAGCCCCAAGAGACAAAGTCTCTTATGGATTTTCTTTTAAAAGCAACAAAAGTTGCTAGAGAAGAAAGAAAATAGAAAAACATAAGAAAAAAAGGAGAAGGAGTCGAAGGAGAGAAAAGAAAGGGGGAAAAACAAGGAAAAGCAAGGAAAGATCAAGATTAAAGAATAGAGCTTGAAGATTGATCATCCATATAAGAGGTAGGGGTGCATGAACTCTCTATAACCATTTCTCCCTATCTCCGTCTTTCACATGTACTAGTTGTTGTTAGATGAGTTAGGGGTTTAAGTGGTTAAGGTTGTGTTATTGCTTGTTTGGTGCTTTCAATGGCTGAATTTGATTTGGTTATAGCTTAAACAATGCTTGGGTGTTAGTTTGCACCTAGGAGCATCCATGAAACTCATGGATTTTGAATATGGAAAATAGGTGTTTGATGGTGAATTGTGATTCACAAATCCATATTAGATGTTCTAGAAGTTGTATGTGAGTTACAACATTATTAGAGACCATGAATGATGTTACAAATCATCTAGGAAAAGTTTTAGAAGTGTTAGAAATTGGTTGGAGCACCAATTATGTAGAAACAACTTCTACAGATCATTTTCTGGTAGCACCAGAATTTGGGTGCCCCTAGTAGAACGTAGAACAAGGGAAGCATCCTAACAGCCTGTGGTTTTAGTTGCCAAACTTGAGTTGTAGTCATCGGATTGAACTAATTTTTGTTGCATTTGGAAGCTAAGACACAAGGCTTCATGTTTTAAAAATTTCAAAATTTTATCAAAACCCAATTAGCACTAGTTTAGGTTTGAATTTGGGTTAGATTCTACAAAAACAAGTAAACTGACACATGTTTAACCAGATTGCATAACTTCTTAGTCAGATGTCGTATTTACATGAGACTAGTGGAATTTTGAAGCTAACATGCAAAGCTATGAGTGGTAAAATTTTTAAGAATTTTACACTCTTTGTGCATTCCTAGTTTCTGTTTAAAGTTAGGTCAGATTCTGGTATAATAGGTAGTTACCCTGTTTCAGCCTCTGCATTTTAATGCATAACTTTGGCTACACTAAGTCAAATGAAGTGAGGTTTGTTGCATTTGGAAGATATGGCTATTTTCCTATAAAATTTAAGAATTTTATCAGTTAGGATGTACATTTGGTGCATTCATAAAAAATAGCCTTTTTAGGTGATAAACCAGAAAATGTCGAGATATGGATCCTGTTGAAGTAGGGTTCCCTACTAGATGGGACCTTTTATATATCCTTTTTGGAGTGTGTTTAGATGCTAATGAGGAAAATTAAAGAGAGGAATATTATCACCTAGCAGCCATGAGAAATTATAAGCCTTTGAGCATCCAAAAGAGGTGGTTTGCCTTAAGTAAGGATGTAGCACCTTAGGCAACCTAGTGTCGCATTAGACGTTACTCAAGATGTGATAAGATGGTGCATTAGTGACAAGTATACTAGGATGGATAATGGTATTCACTTTAGTAAGTGTGAGAATGGTATAAACCTTAGGATATCCAAGAGTAGTGCCTTAGGAAGGTACCTATACCTTTAGGAAACTTAATGTTGCATTTAAAATCACATATGAAGTGATGATCATAGGGTAAACTAGATATAAGTAAGCCTAGTTCAGTTGGCAGTAGTTACTTACCTTAGTGCATAAGTGTTCCTAAGAGTAAAAAAGGGAGTTAGTGATGCAAGAATGAACTTGTTAAGAAAGTTATTGTGGTGTTTATGTATAAGGTAAACATAGCACAACATCTTTTACACACTAGCTATAGTTTTTAGTATATATGTGAAAGCTAAGAACCTTAGTGCAACCTAGAGTAATGGTTTACCATAGGTAAGTATCTAACACCCTAGCAACTTAGTGTTGCGTAGAGATCACTTAAGAAGTAATAAGTGATGAGGTGGTGTTTAGATAGATGTATGTGTATAGAAATGGTCTAGTAGTAGTGATCTTGGTGAGTATCCTTTGATACAGTGCATAATCATGGAGGCCAAGGGAGATAGATGGGGTATTCGAAAGACTCTTTTGAGTAAGGACTTAACTTTGATATCTCGATAGTGCCACGGCCAAGTGAGATAAGTAGGAAGTCCAAAAGACTCTTTTGAGTAAGGTTCAGTCTGACCTACAAGATAGTGCCAGGATACATATAACGTGAGGATGAGCTTTGCCTTTATTTACCACAAGATATTATACTGAACTAGTTCTTAGTAAACTTCGGTTTTCAAATTAAAACTCTGCATGTTTTTTAAAACAAAACCTTGCACAAACATTTCTTTAGGATCTTCTTAAGCATAACCATATTGCATATCATTAACATTGCATTTTAAGACAGTTGTATGGTCAATTGTCTATTACTATTGATACGTACAATTGTATGGGCAGTTGTTTGTATCTTACAGTATGTAGGTTATCGGTTTAGACCACATTACAAGGTAGTGTACAGTTATGAGAATTTGTGGAGGAAACTCTTGTGATGGTAGTTATAACAATTGTTATTTTTGTTATACAATTTTATAGCTAACTGGTATTGGAATTGCTTTTATTGAGAATTATAATTCTCACCCCATTTATTTTTTCATGTAAATCCAAGTACAAACCTTGTTAAGGGAAGAAAGGTGAAGCATGAAGACTAGTATAGTTTTATATGCTTTAGTAGATAAAGTTTATGTACAAGTTTATATTTGCTTTGTATGTTTTAAGAGTTATGTATTACGATATGCCTTTTATGGCTAAGGTTGTATATATTTGTATAAGTTTATGTTTTCCGCATTCTCACAAGGCTCTCTATAATTGCTTGATTGTGATTATAGATATATGTTATTAGTTAGTTATATAATAAGTGATGCAACTAGTATTGTTTATCTCGGTATAATCTGGATATATCCAGATATCTATATTAGGGTGTTACATTATGGTATCAGAGTAGTTCATTCTATTGAGCCATGGTGTGGACTGACTGTGCTTAGGCATGAGTAGTAGTTTAGTAGAATATTATGCATTCTTTTATCTCTTTTTGAGATATGTAAATAGAATGGCATGAGTAGCTTTAGGTATTGATGCTAATGGCTACTATCGCATAGTTACATGATATTGAGCTTAGGTAATTCAATATGTATTGTATAGTGTGTACAGGAAACTATGGCAACTACCAGGTGAACCTATGAAACTAGGAGACAGGTAAAGGAGGATATAACCAAATCTCTTAGAGAAATGACTGCTATAATGAAAGAGCAGACAACCATTTGTAATACCCTTAATAATATGTTAGACTTGTATATGGTTACAAAAGGTAGCATATTACTTGTTTAACATGTCTGTGAAGTTTTATGAGAATCTGAGTTCGTTTAGGCACTTAATTGCAACCCAAAAGTTGAAAAGTAGCTTAAAATGACTCAGATAGTGGCTTTAAAGGCTAAGTTGAGGGAAACAAATATGAATAACTTGTTTCTAGGTCACAAATGAGCTAAGCAAGATGCATTTAAAGTTTCAAGTTAATATGAGTTTGTTTGATATTTTTAGGCAGACTAGTTGTGCATTTAATACTGAATTGATTACTAGCAAATATGAAAAAAAAGAATATATGTAAAACAACAATTTAGATAAATCTTAGTATTTATTCTAAAGTTGTTGGAAGCTGAAAAACTTGAATTAGTATAATCCGGGTGTCCTTAGTAGATATAAGTTTCAACACAGAAACTTAAGTTACCAAGTTTACCCTTTTTCTCCTTTATTTCCCTCCTCTCTCATGAAACTCTTAGAAAAATAGAGAAAAAAGAAACAGATGAAGAGAAGAGAGAAAAGGAAAGAAAAGAAGAAGGAAAAGGAGAAGGAAGAGAGGAAGATCAAAGCTCAAGCTTGAAGATGGATCATCCACACAAGAGGTAAGGGGTTTCTATTCATCTTTCTCATTAGTTCATTTAGATTGAACCTAGGTTTTTGCATGAATGGAATTAGGGGTTTGGAGAGCCAAATCCATGTTCTTGTCTTGGTTCTTGATTCCAAGGACTAGGTTAGGATAGTTTCATCTTAGTAAGTGTTAGATGACCATTTATAGCTCAAGATCAACCATAGGATCCATAGGTTTAAAAATTGGACAATGGTTGAAGTTATATGATTTTGGACCTAAATCTATGCCTAAGAAAATCCATAGGTTGTAAAAGAATTACAACAAGTTTAGGGGGCTAGATTTGAACTAGAAATCATAAGGAAACCGATCTTAGATGATTGGGAGTAAGAAATCAACCTTTGAAACAGTGCATGGTTTCTGTGGAATCCTGCAAAAACCATGTTCTGCAGTGCATGCCGTGGCGTGGAAGAGGTCACGCGTAGCGTGAGGTTTAATGTTCATGTTCGCCACAGTGTGAGAATCTATGCCACAGCGTGAGCACTAGGAACTCCAAAAATGTCATTTTTGATGTTTTGAAGTTCTAGACTAGATGAAATCATTCATATTTATTTCCTAAAGTGTGTTAAGACATAAGAGGAGATATTTTTAAGAGGAAAGGTATCACCTAGTAAGTATAAGAAAGCTTAAGCCTTTGAGCATCCTAAAGTGAAGGATTGCCCTAGGTAAAGATGTAGCACCTTAGGCAACCTAGTATTACATTAGATATCACTCAAGATGTGATGAGATAGTTCAATGGAGACAAGTATACTAGGATGGATTATAGGGTTCACTCTAGTAAGAATAAGGAATGTATGAGCCTTAGGATATCCAAGAGTATTGAATCACCTTGGGAAGGTACCTAGAACCTTAAGCAACAAAGAGTTGCAAGTAAGAACCACACTTGAGTTAGATTTACTTGAGTGGGAGATAAAGTTTTTTTTTTAGTTCCGAAGAGGGAATGTTATGTACTAAGTCTCTAGTTAAATGGGATCTTGTCCATTATAGAGTACACAAAAGGATGAATGTTGACTTGTAAGCTTGTCACATTCATTAAGTATGCAAAGTTCTAGAGAAATGCTCATTTGTTTCGTTAAACAAGGTTGGAATGAAGCATTAGCTAAGGTAAACTCTTTCACTAGGATGAGTTGAGTCTATAGGAAGGTTAAGGTGGTGTTTATGTAAGAGGTAAACATATCACTATGCTTTTCACACACTAATTAGTTAATCTAGTATGTATGTGAAAGCTAAGAACCTTAGTGCAACCAAGAGTAATGGTTTGCTATAGATAAGAGTCTAGCACCTATGGTAACTTATTATTACTTAGCTTCACTAGAGATTTGATGATGAAGGGTGTTAGATATAAGTAAACTAGGCTATATTGGCATTGTCTACCTGTGAATGTGACTTATATGACGTGAGGTCATTTGGCTAGAAGAAAGGGAGTTAAGAAATTCCTAAGAGGATAAGTATTCCTAACCAAGTGCTAGGGTTGCATGTAGTGTGGAAATTCTAATTTTCCTATCTATAAGAGGTAAACATGAGAAGCCAGAATTCCTAGTAAAACATACCTAGACCTTAGATGAGCTAAGTATATAAGAATGAATGTATGTATGATTTTTAGCTTACTCTTCCAATGTATGGTAACCTAAGATGTGTATAATAGATGTACTATCATTTGGTCAGAAGGGATAGAATCAGAAGTTCCTTTGGGGACAAGTTATTCCTGAGCAAGCCAAGGGTTACAGGTAGTGTGAGGTTGCAGTTCTTCCTCCTTACCATAGTAGCTTACATGGAATGTTCAGGTTCCCGGAATGAGCAGGTATTTTTAGTTTACAAAATAAAACATTGCATGTATTTCAAAAAAAAACATTGCACGAGCATATCTTTAGGATCTTTCTTAGGCATAATCATATTATATATCATCCTCATTGCATTTACGGACAGATGTATGGGCATTGTCTGTTGTTGTTGGTATTTACAATTATATGGGCGGTTGTTTATATCTAACGATATGTAGACAATCAGTTTATACCACACTACTAGATAGTATGCAGTTATGAGAATTAGGAAGAAAACTCCTATGTTAGTAGTTATAGCAATTGTTATATTTGTTTATTCAATGTCATAGCTAGCTAGTACTAGAATTACTTTTACTGAAAATTGTAATTCTCACCCCAATTGTTCTTCCATGTAAATCCAAGTAAAGACCCTGCTAAAGGAAAGAAGATGAAGCATGAAGAGTAGTACAGTTTTATATGTTGTAGTTGACAAAGCCTATATATAAGTTTATATTTGCTTTGTAAGTTTTAGATGTATGTATTACAATATGCTCTTTTGTGGCTAGTGTTGAGTGTGTGTGCGTGTGTATGTATGATTTTAAGTTTTCCGCAATCTCTCAAGGCTTTCTATAATTACTCAGTTGTGATTATGGATATATGTTAGTTAGTTATGTAGAAGTGGTGTTTCTAGTACTAAATATCCTTGTGTATCTATGATATACCTAGATATTTGTGTTAGGATGTTACACCATTTGTAGAAGACTATCAGAATCGATAGAAAAGGACTCGCTTAGTAAGTTGAAGAACTTATGAGGGATCAATATTACTCAAAGTTCAGAAAAGTTACTCCTTTGTTCTTCAAGGGAGAGTTTGGTTCAGTCAGAGTTGAAAGATGACTTCATGTGATGGAAGAAATCTTTGTGGTCATAGCGTGATGTGGACAGAAAGTGACATTTGCTTTTTATGTATTAGTAGGAGAAGCCAAAAGTTGATGAGTTGAAGTTGAGAGGTTACTAGAGACAGTTGGTACTCAAATCACCTAGGAGGTGTTTAGAGCTATTTTTTTAGACAAGTATTATTCCCTTGAGTTATGGAAAACAAAGAAATTAGAATTTCTAAGGTTTGAGCAAGGAAATATTACTGTGGACCAGTATACGGAGCAATTTAGAGAATGTCTTAAGTTCTCTTCATATTTTATGAGTAATCCAGATATACACTAGAAATGACTAAAATTTGAAATGGAATTTGGAGAAGACATTAGTGTAATTGACATTGACTAAATGAATGGTTTTGATGATAACAAATAAGAAATGAATGGAAATGCATTGATCAAGCTCCAAGAATATTCAAGATTAGCATATAGGGTCTAGATCATGTGTAAAGGTAAAAAGGAATCACACTAAGCTTAAATATGTTTTCAAATACTTACAAATGGTTTTTCATGTGCCAAAATGCCCAACAAACAAGTTTTAAAAAACTAATCATGGTGGTAGTTCATTTTTATGAAAAATAGCCAAGTTTGTGTTTTGCAAAATTGACCTTTGGTTACTCTTTTGATCATATCTTTCAAAATACTTTGAGTTTTGTTCTAAAACTTATTTCATATGAAAATAGACTCAAAGATCTTTCCAATGATGCTTATTTGCTTAAAACGGATAAGAAACGAAGAAGTTATGACCATTTAAAGTCAATTTTCAAAACTAGAGTGCAATAACCGATTATGGATTTCTCATAACCAATTATTCACCAAGTTAGGAGCGTTTTTCATGTTTTTAAAGTTCCTAACCAATTATGGAATATCCATAACCAATTATTCACTAAAATAGCAGCATTTTCTGGTGTTTTTCTTAAAAGCCATAACTGATTATAACCATTCTCATAATCGGTTATATATTCATAACAGAGCGTGCCTTTTTGTGTTTTAAAAGCCAATAACCAATTATGGATTTTGATATAATCGGTTATGGAATGTTTTAAAAACCCAGGATTCTATTTATTCATGTCATAACTGATTATGTATATCTCATAACCAGTTATGGTGAAAGGCAGAACACTTCCTCAACGGCTCTATTTGGAACATTTAATGAACCCAACCACCTCTAACGACTCTAAAATTATTTGGGCAATAAATGAAAATGTTTGGGCATCAAAGAAAGGTTGTAGAACAACCTAAAAATCATTCTTGAGCATTGAAAATGAGTTTTATCATATTTTTCCTCTAAATCTCTATTTTGAGCTAAGTGTGTGAATCCTTGATACCCATAGAACTTCAATTTATATTATCTACTCTTTGAGAGAGTTTCTATCTTCTACACTTTGTATAATCTGTAAAAGAGAGGGTCAGGTATCCCTTAGTTAGATAGAGGGTGAGGTATCCCTCTAGAGAAAAGGGTGAGGTATCCCTTGAGGGTGAGGCATCCCTCAAAAGTTATAAAGGGTGAGGTATCCCTGTTTAAGGCTCAAGCACAAGGGTGAGGTATCCCAAGGTGTGGTGAGTGCTCTAGTTTGTAAAGGTTGTCAAGCACCTATTGAAGCTTGAAGATATAGTAGAAAATTTCTAGCAGTTGCTTGAGGACTGGACATAGGCCTCAAGTGGATTGGTGGCTGAACTAAGATAAACCTTGTGTTTGATCTTGTAAACCCATCTCTTTACATTTGTGCATTTATCTTAGATGCTTGCTTGAATACTTTCTATCTTGGCTTATTTAATTTGTGAGTGAAGTATTCAATCTCATTTATCTACTCATTTCAATCATCCAATAGCTTCAACAAAAATTGATAAACAAACGTTTTACGAAAGATTTACGGAAATATTTTATAAACTCAATTCACCCTCCTCTTGAGTTTGAGGCCACTTGGTAACAAGTGGTTTCAGAGCTAGACTCTTGTGTAAAGAGCTTAGCAGCTTCAAGAGAAAGTGATGGCCTCCTCAAATGATTTTTCAGAAAGTTCTTCTATCTATAGACCTCCCTTTTTCAATGGGGATGAGTATGCTTATTAGAAAGAATGAATGAAAATTTTTATTGAAGCTATTAACTTAGATGTGTGGGATGCTATTGAAAATGGTCCTTTATCCCCACACAAGTTGTTAATGATGTAAGAGTTAATATACCAAGAAGTGAATGGACCAATGATGATAAGAAAAAGGTCCAATATAATTTGAGTGTCAAAAATATCATTACCACATCCTTGGGGTATGATGAGTTCTTTAGAGTCTCAAATTGTAAATCTACCAAATAAATGTGGGACACTTTACAAGTAACCCATGATGGTACTACTGAAGTGAAAAGATCAAGGATTAATACTCACACTCATGAATATGAGCTTTTTAGAATGAGCCAAAATGAAAGCATTCAAGAAATACAAAAATGTTTTACACATATTGTAAATCATCTTACTTCATTAGGAAAGACTTTTCCTAATGAAGATCTTATTAACAAAGTGTTGAGATGTTTGAACAGGCATTGGCAACCTAAAGTGCTAGCTATTGCGGAGTCAAGGAATCTCCCAATCATGACTTTAGCCACACTTTTTGGTAAGCTCCAAGAACATGAGCTGGAATTGAATAGACTCAACCAAAGTGAGGAACTTGACAAGAAAAGGAAGGGGATAGCTCTCAAGGCCAGTTCCTCCATAATCAATAATGACGATGATGAAGATGACTTGGAAATAAATGAGGAAAATTTTACTCTACTAGTAAAGAAATTTGAAAGATTCTTTAAGAAGAATGGAGCTCATAGAAGACTTCCATTTCCTCAAAAGAATGTCTATCACAAAGGGGAAGGAACCTCATCCACTCTTAAATGCTATGAATGTGGAGAATTGGGTCACTTGAAGATGGAGTGCCCAATTAATCAAAGTAAAGTAGAAAAATATGACAAAAGATCCTCAAGGGAGAAGAAAGAAAGAAGAGCCTACGTAGCTTGGGATGATAATGACATGGATTCAACCGATGGCTCAGGCAATGAGAAAGCCAATCTATGTTTTATGGCTAGAGGAGAAGAGGAAGATGAAGATGACATCGAGGTAACATCCTCAAATTCTGAATCAAACTCTTCCCCTTCCTATGATGAATTACAAAATGCATTTGAAGAATTATATAATAAATCTATGAAGCATGCAAAAATGATTTCATGTTCAAAGAAAACAATTTCCTTATTTGAAAATCAAATTTCTACTTCAAACAAAGAAATTGAGGAATTGAAATTAGAAAAAGAAACTCTTGGGTTAATAGATGCAAATTCTTCATGCATAACATGTTCTTCATATAATAATGCACCCACACCCTTATCTTGCTCATCATGTAAAGTATTTGAAATTGAGATTGAGGATTTGAAAAATACTCTTTCAAAATTTATCTTTAGAAAAGATAACTTAAATGTATTGTTAGGGAAACAAATATGTGTTTTTCAAAAGGCTGGTTTAGGGTATATCTTAATAACCAACAAAAGTTTCTTAAGAATTTCTTTGTTTCCTCAAGTACATCAAGTAGCCCATTTATCAAATGTTTTCATTGTGGGAGGAAAGGACATAGTGTTTCTACATCCAATGTCAGGAAAAACTTGAATACCAAGGTTTGGACTAAAATGATTTGGGTCCCTAAAGGCACCTTGCCAAAATCTAACACACAAAGACCCAAAGACAAAAATTGAAATGTGTTGTAGGTGTGCTTGAAGGCCAAGAACTAACTTTGGAATCTCAAAAGTGGCTGCTGTAAGCACAAATTCATAAAATACTTCAAGCTCTCTTCCTTGTCTTCAAGAAGCTTGGACTTACAACCATTGGTAAAATGGAGACTTGGTTTATGCTTCTCTAGCTTTATATCTTGAAAATATCTCTACATGTGATAATATGCTAGATAAGTCACTTCTCGTTTAAAATAGCACATTTGATGAAAATATCTTAGAACTTAGCATATTGGATCAATCATGCATTGAACTCTTGCTAAAAATCATTTTTGTTGCATGATTCATCATTGTGTTACATATCTTGTCATTCTATTGCATATTGTGTCATTTTGGTGCAACACTTGTCATATTACTGCATAATATGTAATTTTGCTGCATAATTTGATTGAGTTCATTGCATAATACTCTTACATTAATTGTTCATGAATCCATTACTGACTTGAGCGTCAGAGTTTTTCCCAAGTTTGTTTTGCAGGAACTTGATTCATGCTCAAGTTCCTTAATCATTCAATCTCAAGTTCTTATTGAAGAAAGTGGATTCAAGCTCCTTCAAAGAAGTATAATCACTTTTTGAGCTATATTTAAGGTGTTTAAAGGTGATGGAAATAAGGCCAAGTCAAGAAGCTCCATAAGGATGACATAAGTTATTGACATATTGAGGGCTAAATTCATGAAGAATTTTCTGATTTTAATGGTGAATGGCAAGTATAAATGGTCTTAAAGGATAAATTATATAAGACTTTTCTGGTTTGGTCTGAGAAATAAAGTGTTTGGGAATGGACGTAACCTATTATGGAAAGGTTATAATCTATTATAAGCATTTGCTGATGGTTTAGCTTGTTGGACTTGGTCTCTAACAAGTGAAAATAATCAATTATGGGCAAGGCATAATCAATTATGAAGAATTCTGGATGATGGTAGCTCTCTGCCAAGCACCCCATAATCAATTATGGACTTTATATAATGGATTATGAGGCTTTTCTATTTTCTGGGGACTCTTTGGATGGCCAACATAATCGGTTATGGCCAATTCCATAACATATTATGAGCACTTGACCGAGAGTCAAGTTTTCTAAACAAATTCAACCATAACCGATTACAACATAGGCATAATCGGTTATGCCTCACTTAAAATGACCCAACCGTAGCCTCCATCTCCATCTTCACGGTCTCCACTCCTCCATAGCCATCTTCTTACTTTCAACTCTCACCAACACCCACTTCCTCATGAAGTCTTGAAGCTTGGAAGTTGAAGTCAACTATAAAAACTCAAGGAGTAGATCAATCATGCATTTAAATAGCTTTGCTGCATCATTTTTTTTACTGCATCATGTTTTTTTGTTGCATAAAGTCATATTTTTGTGCATAATGCCATTAATCTTGTTGCATAATGTGACTTTTTTGCTCCATAATTGAACTTTCACTGCATAAATTGGTCATTTACTGCATAAATTAGTCATTTTGCTACATAATTCATACTTTTTGCTGTATAATGTATAATATGGTGAACAATTGTTTTAAATTCAATATTACTTTTGATATGATATGGCAATGCATGTTCTATTTTGTTGATACCATTGTTCAATATTAGTCTAGAATACTTGCATTTACTATAAACATGGTATTATTGCAAATAACTTCTCTCTTTGTCAAAATCTATATACTGTATTTCTTTTCGATCATGACAAAAGGGGGAGAAGTTTATGAGTCATTGAGAAAAGGTAAATAACAAGGTACAAATTCAATGATATTGGGATTCCAAAATTAAGAGGAAGTTGTGCAATCTCTGATCTAATCAACTCTTGAAAAATAGAGGGGAAGTAAGTCTCTAATACACTTTTTGTGAATTCTAATTTATTTGAACTAACTCTTTTCTCAATGGATGTTTGTCATCATAAAAAATGGGGAAAATGTAATTGGCATTGACTAAAGGAATGGTTTTGATGATAACAAACAAGAAAAGAATGGAAATGCATTGATCAAGCTCCAAGAATATTCAAGATTAGCATATAGGGTCTAGTGTTGGTGTATGCCCTAGAGGCTAATACATTTTCTGTATTTATATATATATATGCCATTATGCTATTTTATATATGAGGCATTTCATTTATTGTGTTCTTTTTTGATAAACATAATAAAGTCCTTAGAATAGTAAGTTTGATGCCATAGGACATCAAGTGGATGACTTGATCGTGAGATCCTTTTGGTTACAACACTATTCTTAAATGTCCTAGTCAAGTATTATTGTTAATTAGGACAACAATAATACATTGAGACTAGTATGTGTAGAGACCCGATGACCGCATCTCACGGGTCATGGATATGAGATATCAAGTCTTCACATTGGTACATATTAGAGTAATGATGTCTTGGATGACCCACCATGAGAACGCTACATGGATCGTTACGTGAGTGTCATAAGCGATTCTCATAGTGACAATGGTGTTTGTGGTCCTTTGACCTGAAATCACTACGATTCCTACATGAGGAGTTGTGTGTTTTAATGCCATCAAACGTCATCTGTAATAAGGTGATTATAAAGTTGGTTATTGGACATACCGCAAATCATGCAGAGGGATGTGAGTGACCTAGATGGAATTTGTCACTCCTACATAACAGGAGCGATATCTTCGGGCCCCCTGATTGAGTGAGACTGCGAAATGCATGGCCATGCTCAAATGAGTCAATATGTGATATTGATCTCATTTGTTGTTACAAAGTCTACTCAAGTATCAGGAAACGAATGATTGGACTATACAAGGGTGACGCATTCCATGCCTTGTGTTCAATCTAGATATCTTGACAAAGGGACTAAACGACACGGAAACATTGATCACGGATAGGTTATGTCAAATCACTGACATTCTCATTACTTGGGTAGCAGTGATGTGTTGCTAGATACCGCTCACTGTTTGTAATATTAAAATGAGATTTTAATATTACTACCAACGTCATGAGAACCTGCAGGGTCGCACACTTAGAACAGACTAAATTGGAGCAATAAGGATCCAAGTTGGACTCGGATTCAATTGTGGGCCTAACTCATGACAGATGGGTTTTAGGGTTGCACGCTGACTTACCTTGCTACTTGCTCACACTCACTTAAGGCAAGCCCACTATTATAAATAGTATCTTGTTAAGGGGGGCTGCTATAGAGGTTACATCATAACCCTAGCCGCACCTAAGAAAGTGAGTGAGAGACAAGTGAAAGGTTCTTCTCTTCTATTCGCAGCTAGCACCGCGAAACAGAGGCGTGACTCCTTTTGCAAGTCTGTTCGTGTGGATACCGCAGAAACATCGTCGCTATTACGGTGTTGGTGATTCACCTCGCTTGTGTTTATCACGCTTCAAGAGGTAATTTTTAAAAAACTCGGATTATGGACTTTTCGCATGGATCCTGTGTGGGAATCCTATTATTCCGCTGCGAGATATTTTTGATCCGCAATTCCCAACATCTAGATCATGTGTAAAGGTAAAAAAGAATCACACTAAGCTTAAATATATTTTCAAATATTTGCAAATGATTTTTCACATGCCAAAATGCCCAACAAACAAGTTTTGAAAAGCTAATCATGGTGGTAGTTCATTTCTATAAAAAATAGCTAAGTTTGTGTTTTGCAAAACTGACCTTTGGTTACTCTTTTGATCGTATCTTTTAAAATACTTAGAGTTTTGTTCAAAAATATTTCATATAAAAATAGACTCAAAGATCTTTCCAATGAGTGGTCATTTGCTTAAAATGAATAAGAAATAAAGAAGTTATGACCATATAAAGTCAATTTTTAAAACTAGAGTGCAATAACCGATTATGGACTTCTCATAATCGATTATTCACCAAGTCAAGAGCGTTTTTCATGTTTTTAAAGCTCCTAACCAATTATGGAATATCCATAACCAATTATTCACTAAAATAGAAGTATTTTTTGGTGTTTTTCTTAAAAGCCCATAATCGATTATAACCATTCTCATAATCGGTTATATATTCATAACAGAGAGTGCCTTTTTGTGTTTTAAAAGCCAATAACCAATTATGGATTTTGATATAATCGGTTATGGAATGTTTTAAAAACCTAGGATTCCATTTATTCATGTTATAACCGATTATGTATATCGCATAACCGGTTATGGTGAAACGTAGAACACTTCCTCAACAGCTCTATTTGGAACATTTAATGAACCAAACCACCTCTAATGACTCTAAAATTCTTTGGGCTATAAATGAAAATGTTTGAGCATCAAAGATAGGTTGGAGAACAATCTGAAAATCATTCTTGAGCATTGAAAACTAGTTTTATCATCTTTTTCTCCAAATCTTTGTTTTGAGCTAAGTGTGTAAATCCTTGATACCCATAGAACTTCAATTTGTATTATCTACTCTTTGAGAGAGTTTCTATCTTCTACACTTTGTATAATCTATAAAAGAGAGGGTGAGGTATCCCTCTAGAGAAAAGGGTGAGGCATCCGTCAAAAATTATAAAGGGTGAGGTATCCCAAGGTGTGGTGAGTGTTCTAGTTCATAAAGATTGTCAAGCACCTGTTGAAGTTTGAAGATATAGTGGAAAATCTCTAGCTGTTGCTTGAGGACTAGACGTAGGCCACAAGTGGATTGGTGGCTGAACCAGGATAAACCTTGTGTTTGATCTTCTAAACTTATCTCTTTACATTTGTGCATTTATCTTATATGCTTGCTTGAATACTTTCTATCTTGGCTTATTTAATTTGTAAGTGAAGTATTCAATCTCATTTATCTATTCACTTCAATCATCCAATAGCTTCAACGAAAATTGATAAACAAACGTTTTATGAAAGATTTGCAAAAATATTTTATAAACTCAATTCAATCCCCCTCTTAAGTTTGAGGCCACTTGGTAACAATTAGAAGAGTTGTGAAGTAAAAGGAGATTGAGGACTTCTTTGCTCTAGTCAATGAGTTGAGAGTAGTAGAAGTAGATAATCTCAGAGTCACGATAGAACAAGAATTAGAAAGTTCCCTAAAGAGAAAAAGATCAGATGTTGAGATCAGTGAAGGTGCCTCTTGGCCTCAATTATTATCAGACATAGGAACACAGGTTCAAGTGGTAGCTTGGGGTGACGATAAGTATATGTAGGGTGTTCTAAAGCAAACAACTCTAAAGGAAAGAGGTAAATCGAACTCCAAGGTACCAAAATATGCTACATGAAGAAAGTACATAGGAGTAGACCATTCTTGGCGGGAAATTCCGTGTGCTTCTTTTGTGAGCAATCAGAGTGGCACAATGAAAGCAACAAAATCTTCCAACTTGGTAAGAGGTAAGGGCACATTTAAAAAGAAATCTTTTAAGGATGTGTACAAGTAAAGTATAGATTTACTTTGGAATCATGTTAGTTTACTTTGTGAATCTAGTTATTTTACCTTTGTTGGAATGGTTTGGTTGCTTTAGAGACAAATGATATTATGTTCTTGTTTAGTTAGAAGTGTAAGACTGTGCTTAGATTATAAGCAGTTGAATAAAGAACTATCAAGAATAAATGTCTTTGTCTAAGAGTAGATGATCAGATATATTAGTTGAGAGAAGCTTTAGATTTTCTCATGAGATGATCTAAGATCTGGTTGTCATAGAATCAAGTTTGGAATGAGAATATCTCTAGAATTTTTTCAGGTTTATGAAGGAACATAGTCAGTATGTTAGTGTAGTTTTGGAAACTTTTAGAGAAAAGTGGTTGCGTGCCAAGTTACCCATGAATTGGTTTTGGTTACAAGTGGAACAATTTAAAAGGTTATGTAATTTCTCAAAGGAGAGTTGCAGAGAACTCTAGTAAAGTTTAAGCAGAGGTACAATGGAAAAGGCAACCATTGTGACCGAGGGCAGAGAGTTTATTAATAGACTTTCTCAGTTGGTGCTACCTTGATTAGGACAACTAAAAAAAGTGATACTTTGTAGTGGAATCTAGATTGTGAGTATAGTTGTCAAGAGTTAAAGAGAGGTTGACTACTACATTAGAGTTGGTAATTTTGGATCCCTATGAGAACTTTGAGGTAGTTAGCGATACTTTGAAGATGAGACCGGGGTTTGTTTTAATGCAATAGAGGTAAGTAGATGACGATGCTTCGAGCCAGTTAAACCTGCACTAAGGGGACTACCCTACGTATGATTTGGAATTAGCCATAGTGGTGTTTGCTGTAACACCCTAACTTTTGGGATAATTACAATATAGTCCTAAATGTACTGTTTTGTGAATTATGTGAGTAGGAAATTAAATTTGATTGTTTCGTGAGTGTATTTGACTGTTGTATGTGATTTGCTCTGAGTCAGGGAAATAATAATTTTCTGGCTGAAAAAATCTTATTTTAATTAATTGGAGCTGAGGGATCTTACTAAACCTAATTCTGATTGATATATAAATTAATCTCTTAATTTTTAGGATTTAACTGTGCAATAAAATAATTTTATATTATTATAATATTATTTTATATTACATACCTCTTGTCTCAAAAACAAGAGAAATCTGCTTCAAAATGACCATGGACCCTTAAAAGTCTGTGGGACCCGCGTTTAGAAAAGCAGTCAACGATTCTGACTGGACAAATTTCTAAGCCAATGAGAGCAAGTCAACAAAGGAGGCTTGAAAAATTCTAACCAATAGGATTAGGTTAAAGAAAGAAGCATGGACTTTAATATGGACCGTTGGATGAAAGCTTAGTTAGGAAGCCTTTGATTTTAACCGTTGATCAAATCAATGGTGTGGATGTGAACTTGATTAGCAAGCATTGAATATTGCCCATGGATCTAATCAATGGATAGGAATTAAAGTTGAATTCAATGGTTATGATTAGGTCAAATATAGTGGCTTGACTTTGATTAGTAGCTAATTAAACCTAATTTGGTTAATCTAATTACCTAATTAGCAAACTAAGTAAACTAACTTAGTTATTAATTAGTTATAATCTAAATACTAATTAGATATCCTAATATTGTTTAAAGGTTATAATATATGCTAATATATGTTAAACTAATTAGTTATGTAATTAGAATATTGATTAAGTGTTAATAGGAGATTTAACCTAATTAAATACCTATTTAATTAGCATGTGTTTAGCTTGTAATTAAAATTAAATCAAGCCCTCTAAACCCAAGGAATCCCATGGCCATGAAGGCTAAAATGGCCAAGTCTTTACAAGTTCTACATGGTTCTTGAACCACCCAAAGTGACATAAGCCATGTACACAATAATATGAACACAAATAGATATTTACCTATTCAAATTAAACACTCAACCTCACCACACTATGCACTCACGGCAGCCCTCTCATTTTCACACTTGATATTTACTTTTTACACTTATCTTAATCAAAGTTTTCATTTCTCTCAAAATACCAAGAACACCAAGTAAACTTTCTCTTCCATTTTCTCCCTAGAATTCGGCCAACACCCAAAACCATACCACCCATCTTCTATAATTTTACCTCTTCACTTTTCCTAAACCAAAATCATATTCTAAACACTTTTCCTTCACAAGATTTTGTCAAAAACCTACTCTATCTAGTTCAAAATTCAACCTTTTGTTCACTTTCCTAAGGGTAAGTTTTGATTCTTTGGTTTAAAGTTTAGTGTTTGATTTTCTAAACCATGATTGTTCCATGATTTTTCAATCTTGATCTTTGTGTGTGTTTTTACTAATTGTTTAAGAATTTTAGGGATTGGTTTTGGAGGTTACACGAAATTTCAAGGAAAGGAGGAGACTAACCGATTTTTGTCTTCAAGAGGTAAGAGGGAGATTTAATCTCATCAATCCTAAGTGGTGATGGGAAAATGGATTTTTTGTGTGTGTAAAGAATCCCTAAGGATTCGATCTATGTGATTGTTTAAATACTTTCCTAATTGTGATTGATTTAATTGCTATGCATGTTTATAGTTTTTATTATTAATTTTAATTGCTATGTATGTTTATAGCTTTAAAATATATTGTATGCATATTGTATATGTTTATAGTTGTATGTGTTTATAATTGTATAATTATTAAAGTAGGATGTGAATAACATGTAACGATTTGCATGAGTGTTCCAAAGAACACAATGAGGCTCACAGCCTTACCACTAAACAGAGAACCAAAATGTTCTTAACCATTTTCTAAATCACTGATTTAAAGAATCTAGGTAAAATAATAAATGTGAGAATGATTTAGATTGATTTTGGCCAACATGCCATTTTATTTTCTGAGATAGGTTAAGAAATTAAATTACAAAAGAAATTGATTCCCAATGAATCTTTGAGAAATAAAGTAAATAAACTTAGTTTAGAATTCTAAGTTTAGCAAAATTTATTATAAGCAAGAAATAAAGTGAACACTTGAAAAATACTAATGTAGAGCTCACTCTCTAAGTTTTGAAGCGCGTTAGCAAGTTTCAAAGTGTAACTATTGGGTAAGATTAAAATAAATAGAATTTAGAGGAGAATGTTGAAAATACCTTATACTAATTTTATAAGTAAAATGCTGTCAAAATTTACTAAAATCAGACGAATAAAATGAAAAGATTCCATAATATATTTATAACATAAGGAAAATACTTTACGTAGTTTAAAAGTACTAGATATAGTCTACACATATTTAAAATGATGATTTAAGCTATTCGGTTAAGAAAACGAATTAAAAATCTTACGCGATTGAGAAAAAGATTTAAAAATATTACGCGATGTTCAAAAATGTCAAAATATACTTATGTGATTTAAAAATGTTTGTGAAAACGATGCGATTGTGAAAATGCGATAAAATTTCTACGCGACTAAATGGAATAGTGAGTTTTACTGTCGGGCCAAAGTGGTGGACCCGGACATGTTGTGAGATAGTACTGTCAAGTGGAGACAAACTATATTTTGGTATATTGTGACTAAGGGCATTTTCATAAATATGGTAAAATATTGATATTAAGGATATTTTTGTAATTTTAGATCATGCTTAGAGTGTTGTGCCAATTTGGTTGATAATTGGTGATTGATTGACGAGACGAATTACACCGTGTTGTGGTGTGATAGGCGTAGTGTGGTTCATTATATGAACTTGGAGACATTAGTGTGCGGAGAATTCCACATGGGGACAGTGGGTTGCTCCTCTGGGCCGTGGTAACAGGCAACACACTAATGATCTTGACAAGCACTATTCTTAATCGAGGTCTAGTAGAGACTATTATGTACAATGCTTGTAGTGCACGATGAATGGACTGTGTACTACTACACGATGTTTGGACTGTGGGCTATAGACACGACGTTAGACAGTGCAATAGTTTGGTTGGGCAGCCAGAAGTACTATTAGTTCTTTTCAGATCATTCTCTCAGATATCCGTGTTTAGCTTCATGGAGTAGGAACGAGTCGGTGTGTGTTCATGCATTATCTGCATTTTACTGTTTACCATAATCTGTGATAAAATGTATGATCTATTGCTTTGATATATTATGCATGATATGTTGGTATGTGTTATTTTAATATTTGTTGTATTATCGTTTTCTTTATTGCTATGCGGGTAATGGTGTAGATTGTCTCACCTCTCTATATGCTTTTCTCTATACTATTATATTATTTTCATAAAGAGTTTGAGGAAGAAGAGGATCAGCCTCTTGAGATACAGTATCCGGACGAGCAGCAGCCGAGCGAGCTGTACGAGAAAGACGAGCCGATAGATCATTCTCACCATCAGGACTGATCTTGAGATCATGGCATTGCCGAGATTCTTCAGTTTTGTGAGACTTGAGTTTCACGGAGGTTCGGAGGCCTGGCGTATGCGAGTGGATAGAGGAACAGTTGTCTACGTGGGACGTTTGACTGTGTCCCTGTGTAGAGAGTACGATGGAGATGTTATATTTACTACTATATTGTATTTACATCTAGAGTTGCCACTGACTCTTAGGCGTTACTGGCAAGGAATCTTCCATGCGCCTAGTGAGCTCAGTAGTGAGTCAACAGCCCGGACTCATGTCCGTAGTGCTGTGAGATCTCCAGGAGTTCTGACCTACGATGATCTCTCTGAAGATGATCTATCGGAGTGTTAGAAATCTTTCGAGATACACTTGGGCAATGTTATGTTTTTAGTAGTATACTGACTTTTTACTACTTTGTTAAATATTTGTAGTTGTAAATTATTTGTGTATTTAAGATAAATCATATGTGTGTTATGGTGTGATTATACTTTGTATTATCTTTGTATCCTGTGTTATTTTATTTAATGTTATAAGTATAAAAGGAAAAAAAATTTACCACAAATATTATTTATGTACCAAACGTTTTACAACTTGGGTAAGAGTTTTATTTTATTTTATTTTATTGTATTCATAAATGTGACATCCCCACAAGGGTGTTAAATTTGCCTTATAGATTTAGAGACATTACTCATAAGGAGTCTAGTTCTAGGTGTTCAATGATCATAATAGTTCAAGATGCTTGTTGATTAGATGAAGCTTAACATAAGGCAGACTAGATGGATGGAGCTTTTCAAGGCTTATAACCTTGAGTTATAATATCATCCAAGTAAGGCCAATGTAGCGACTGATGCACTAAGTATGAAATTCCTACAAGTGTCCCAAATGATAGTGCAAGATAGTGAATTTCTTGAAAGTTTTAGGAATTTGAGTCTCACGATGACTGTGATGCCATGTAGTCTCTTAGTGAGCAAGGTGGACATAGTAAAAGGCTTAAGGACTCAGATTTTAGAAACTCAAAGGGAGGATGAAGCTCTAAAGGACATTAGTGAGCAGATTTTCTTCGAAGCCCAACAAGATTTTGTTATAGCGAATGATGGAATGACAAAGTTTAGAGATATACTTTGTATTCCAAGAATGTCAAAAATCAAGAAAGGGATTCCAGAGGAAGCTCACAAGAGTTTTGTACACCATCTATCTAGGGGCTACTAAGATATTTCAAGAGTTAAAGAAGATGTTTGGTAGCCTAGAATGTTAAAGAACATAGCAGAATATGTTGAGTTGTAGGTAAGGGTGGATAGATTAAGTAATCTACCCATTTTTTTCAAGTAAAGTTACCTATTCTCTAGGTAAAGTAGTTCAACTACTTTTGAAGGAGATAGTTAGATTGCATTGAATCCCAATGAATGTAGTGTCTGATAGAGATTCTAGATTCACACCTAGTTTTTGGAAAGCCTTGCATAAGAAGTTCAAAACTAAGTTAAGTTTTGGGATAGCTTACCATCCATAAATAGAGTGGTCAAGAGCTTAGAGGTAAGCATATTTCCTCTAGTGAAGGTTTGGTTGGGAGAAGGTAGTACAAAAAGAGCTGCTTGGAAGCTGGAATCCCATGTAAAGTGAGTTTACCTTAAGTTATTTGCAAGAGGTGAACAATTTTGAGGACAAAATTTTTAAAAAGGAGGGGAGAAATGTAATACTCTTAATAGCATGTTAGGCTTGTTTATAGTTACAAAGGTAGCATATAACTTGTTTAACATGTCTGTGAAGTTTTGTGACAAACTAAGTTCGTTTAGGCACTTTGTTACAACACAAAAGTTGAAAAATAACTTTAAATGACTTAGAAAAAGGCATGAAATGCTTAGATGAGAGAAATAAATACAGATAAATTATTTCTAAGTCACAAATATGTGAAACAAAGTGTAGTTAAAGTTTTAAGATAATCAGAGTTAGTTTGATATTTTTAATCATACTGGTTGTGTGCTTTAATACCGGATTGACTAGCAGTAAATATGGTAAATCATGAAAATGGTGAAACAATGATTTAGATGAATCTTATGATTTATTCTAAAGTTGTTGGAAGTTGGCAAACTTGTTTAAGCTAAAACTAAGTGTTCTTATTAAATACAGATTTTTCAACACAGCCCCAAGAGACAAAGTCTCCCATGACTTTTCTTTGCATATCGTTAACATTACATTTTAAGACAGTTGTATAAGCAATTATCTATTACTATTGATAGCTACAATTGTATAGGTAGTTGTTTGTATTTAACAATATGTAGCCTATTAGTTTAGACCACACTACAAGGTAGTGTGCAGTTATGAGAATTAGTGGAGGAAACTCCTATGGTGGTAGTTATAGTAATTGTTATTTTTGTTATACAATGTTATAGCTAGCTGATATTAAAATTGCTTTTACTGAGAATTGTAATTCTCACCCCATTTATTCTTCTATGTAAATCCAGGTATAGACCTTGTTAAGGGAATGAAGACGAACCATGAAGACTAGTATAGTTTTATATACATTAGTAGACAAGGCTTATGTATAAGTTTATATTTGCTTTGTATGTTTTAAGAGTTATGTATTATGATATGCCTTTTATGATTGAGATTGTATATATATATATGTATATATAAATATATATATATATGAGTTTATGTTTTCTGCATTCTCTCAAGGCTCTCTATAATTGCTTGATCGTGATTATGGATATATGTTATTAGTTAGTTATGTAGTAAGTAACGTAGCTAGTACTGTTTATCTCGCTATAATCTGGATATATCCAGATATCTGTATTAGGGTCTTACATTCACGGTGGTTCATAGATTTACGCAGTGGTTACAGATAGTGCTCTTCCCACGGATGACACGATTGTTGGTCTTTGGTTGTTTGGTTGACGGGTCACCAGTTGGTCCTTTGTGGGGTGGAACAGAGACTATGGGTTGGGGTCTTGGTGTTTGTGGTGTTGGGCAGAGGTTGATGGTTGTGTTGGTGGTAGTTATGGACCGTATGTGTGGAGTGGTGGTTTTGGGTGAAGATAGTTTGGGTGATGATGGTGATTTTTATTGTGCAAGTGGTTGTGGATAGAGGTTTGGATGTGGGGACTATGGTGGTTGGTTGTGTTTGGTTGATGAAGGTTGAAGGTGAAGGAGAACCGAGGTGGTGGTTTGGTTATGTGGAGGATGGTGGTCGCGGTGGCTATCTTTGGAGGTGGTGGTCAAGGTGGAGGTTGGTTATGTAAGGATGGATGGGGTTGTTTTGGGAAGGTGGTGAGAGTGGTTATGGAAGTTATGTGATGGTGTTGTTTTTGGTGGAGTAAGGGTGAAGATGGTGATAAGGTAGGATGTGATGAACGTGGTTGCTTGAAGGGGTTGTTGGTTTGTGATGGTTGATGACTGTTTGTGAATGGGTTGTAACGTTGGCAGGGGTGATTGTGTGTCACTGTCTTGGAATAGCAAAGGATGATGAGGGGGAGATGGTGAAAGGGTTGAAGATGGGTTGATGGCTTGAAGGATGGTGAAAGCTAAAGAGAGTTTTATTTTGCCAAAATCTAAAAAACTGAGCTCTCCCCTTATGCCTCTTCCTCTCCTTCTATTGTTTCTCTAGCTACCCCCAAAGACTAACCAAAACCAAACCCAAAAAAAAAAACTCTCCTTTCTGCTTTTAAATGATCTACTTATGCCTTTCCCTCTTTTCCAAAGCTCTCTGCCTCAATCTCTCTCTCTTTCTTTCTAATATGTTGGGATCAGTAAGTGTGTGAGTGTACATGAAAGTGAGTGTGTGTGTGTGTGTGCAGCAGTGCAGGTAGGGACGTGAGAGTAGTGGTGAAAGTGAGTTGGGAGCAAAGCAACATTGTCCCCTCTGTGGTGTATGTTGTGCTGAGTGTTTTAGAATTGGCAGTGCAGGTGGGGAGCGTAAAAGTGGGTGGATAGTGCCAAAAAAAAGTGGAAAAGAAGAAGCTTTGTTCCCTCTACAAATGGTGTTGTGTGCCTGCTGCCATATGCAGTGCAAGGGGGTGTATAATGTATAGCCAAGAAAGGAACAAAACACATAGGCCAAGAGAAAGAAAATGTTTTTCACCCAAAAATAGAAGAACAGAACACAGTAAAAGTTCTACATTTTTTCTTTCTTTAAATTTTTTATCTTTTTTCTATTTTTTTGTTCTTTTTTTCTTTTTTTCTTCAAATAAAGAGAAAATAAAAAAAAGGCTCGGTCAAAATATAATGTTCATAGCCAAATAGCCAACCTTACATATTTTTCCTTGATTAACCCCTTGAGTATATTTTCATATTCTTTGTTGTTCTTAGCTCATTACATACCCTTCGTGAAAAGCCATGTTGTCCCTTTACCTTAAGGAATAGGAAAGCATTGGCCTTATCTTTGGATGAGCTCATGAACAAGTGTGGAGGGATCTTATATTATTATTGTTGTTTGGTGTTGCTTGAGGACAAACAAGGTTTAAGTGTGGGGGGTGTGAAAATGGTGTGCTAAATTGTTATGCAAAAAAAAGAAAAAAAAAGAAAAAAAATAAATGCAAGAAGGTTGTGAAAGAAAAAGATAAAAAAAGGAATATGATAAGAGAATGCGCATTATATGAAATTGGGGGTAAAATTTCATGCTTGTCATTTGAGTTCCTCTCCAATGCTCTTTTATTATCTTGGGTATTTAGCTTGTCATATTCATATTTTTTCCTTTCCTTACCTTGACCCCATTACAACCTTGAATAAAGTCCTCTTGATTTGTGTATGCATGTGTATAGAATAGTGGAGAAGAAGAAGATAAGCAAGCTTATGGTAGTGTAAATTTTCATGAGTTGAGTTAAGTAAAACAATTACCTTTTAGACATTTCTAACACTAAACACTTGAGGGAGTGAGAATATATATTGTGAGAATCTATCATTCTTGATTTATGCTTTTCAATTGAAATTACCTTGTTTATTAATTTCAGATGTAAAGAAATGTTAATTCACAAATGTTTTGATCCCTTAAACTTCTTGGTTCCTATCCTTACTTGTAAACTTTTACATTCTTAAAGGTCATTGGAAAGTGAATCCCTTTGAGTTTTAGTTTTTGAGCTTTTGTGTTTCTTGTCCCTTAGTTTGAATCTTTAGTTTGCTCGAGATGTGCAAAAGCTAAGTATGGGAGAATTTGATAAACACGATTTTCATACATTAGTTACCCTTATATTTAGTCTCTTGGACCTCTTATATGCTTAATTGATTAGTTTTGATCACATTTTATAAGTTTGAGCTTAAATTGAGCTTTATTGATTTTTTCAGCACTAATAGAATTTTACACTATTTCTGTATTTCGACCATATCTTAAGTTCTAGATATCTAAAAATTATATATCTTACCTTATAGGAAAGATAAGAGAGATCTCTACAACTTTCATGAGAGCCCCAGAGCTGAATCGGATATCTAGTGGACACTAATTGGTCCATAATTTGGGATGTAGGTGTGATATGGACCTAAAACCGGTGACATTAGAAATCTAAGACATAGATCTTCAACTCTTATGGGATCACAAATTGAAACTACAACATTTTGATGGTGTTTCACCCTTGTGAAGTCAGCTAACGTGATCAGATACATGTTAAGAGTAAATTCGGCATAACTCTCTCATCTAAAGCCCAATTCAAGTGATTTTAGTAGCCAAGGAAAGCCAAGATGCCAAAAATTATATTTAACCTAAGGGCAAATTAGGATTCTTAATTTTTAAGATAGTTATTTTGTTATAAAGAGGGGATCCGAGATAGATAGAAACCCTACCCGTTTTTACTTGATTCTTCTACCTAGAGTCTTCTCTTTTCCTTTTCAAATTGTGCATGGCAACCATGGAGAGATAATTATCTGAGATCAATCTAAGGATTTTGAGGAAATTCTAGTTTGGCTTTGGGATTCTGTTGCTAATTTCGATTTTGAATTGAATTAATTATCTTTTTCTTCTCTTGATTTGGATTTCGAATTACATGATTAGAGATTTTTGTTGTGTGATGTGATTTGATTGAATCGTTAATCCTAATTAAGATTTGTGATTAAAATATGATTGATTAATTGTGGTTTAGTCACATGAATTGAAGAAGGTTAGGCTGGCAGATTTGTTAATCTAGGTTAACTGAATTTTGATTGTTAAACTAACATAGGTTTTAAGATTCTAGCGATTGCGAATTTATGAATTGTTTGTTAGTTAAATTCTAGGTGATTATCTAGTGTTAAATTCTATGTGTTTGATGTAGAGATTTCGGTCAATCATATATTAACTAATTAATTCAATCAAGATGCATGTTTAGTGATCGATGACAAGCCAACTGGATTTCTGATAGTTTCTTGGATTAGTTGCTTTGCAATTTGATTTTTATTCTTATATTTAATAGTTACGTTTACATTCTGTATACATAATTTCCTCTGTGTGATCTTGATTTGGTTTGAGTGGTATCTTGATCCTCAAGAGATGACTCGATTCGCTGCCTTGTATTACAAGTTATCGGTAGAACTGGAATTTTATTATTTGGTTAAGCTCGACACTCGAATCACTTTTCTTTTTCCTTTCCTCCTCCTCTTTGTTCCTTGGTTTTCTCTCTTAGTTCCTTTGCTTTTCTTGCTTCGTTTTGTGCACTCTCACTATTTGCTGCTAGAGACGTAATGGAGTGGAGAAAAGAAAAGAAAAGTCAAGTGTAAAAGATAAGAACGTTTGAAAACTATGGCCATTTAAAATTTGTACTGAAACTTTATATCTTTTAGGAATACTTTAATTTTACTAAATCAAGTTTCCTAACTTCCAAAGATATTAAAATAAATCCTAAGATTCATCTAAATTCTAGTTCAACCATTTTCATAATTTTTCATATCTGCAACAAGTCAATTCGGTATTAAAACATACAACTAGTGTGTAACATTCTACCAATCATTTTATTATAATTTAATATTAATGATAAATAATTGATATATATCTCATTTATATTTATATTTACTTATCGTGATAAAATATTACGTACTTCATTATTTATTTAGGTTTTAATTAAATATGTGCGTAAGTTAAATACATAATGGAATTTCTCGTATATAATATATTTAAATTTTATAACTCATACAATAAACATATCAATGGAATATAAATCTAATAAAATATAAACAAAAAATTTCTAGTAATACACTAGTTGCATTTATAATTAATATTTACATCTTGTGTGCTAGTACATTTGTCTAAAATGTTTACAAAACCTCAAAAGTTACAAAACTACAGAAAGAAGACATCTCAAATGTCTAAACAAATAAATGAGGTCAGTACATCAGTAGACAGTTCATACCCACAATGTAGCCAAGTCAGCTATATACATCTATTTACAGCCAAACGAAATTCTTCAGTAGTAGGGTGAAACACAAAGTGAGCATCAATATCAATCAATAGAGTGATGCATACCATCCTGTTTCTCTGAATATAATAGATAAGGGGTGGGAATTTATAATTCTCGGTAGGAAAATCATATAGTTAATAAAATCATTTATTTTGAACTATGCTATGTCCAACTACATTCACTGCAGAAAATACTTTTCAAACAGATTACTACATAATTGTACTTTATATAAATAAAATACATACTAAATAGTATCATTTCACATTCCATTAAATTTTACTTTATCTTCTTGCTCACATGGCCAATAACATACCATATAGTTGAGATCTCAAACTTTCTAGGGCGTCCCCTAGCTCAATGGTTATTCCCACTCCGGGAATCCAATAAAAGTGATCACTCCACATGCCTTGGGAAGGGAGATATGGAGCTCAATAAAAGTGACCCGTGTAAGACTTCCCATTAAGTTCCACTTAGCCCTGTTGGCCCGTGAATCTCCTTAATGGGTCCTAGAAGACATACATTCTTTTATTTTAAATATTAATGTCACATCTTTAGGTTCAAAGTCAATTGATAACATATCACAACTTTGAATATCATTCTTTCATCAAAACTACATTAGTAGCTTATAGTTTGTGACATAAACATAATCAATCATTTACTCAAGATTTCAACATCAATAAAATTTGTATAATTTCTTTCTATTATAATAATAAAATACAATACAATTCATCATCAAGCAATTCTAACCCTAAAATCCATGCTTGGCCGAAACACCTGTTTTGTAACAAAGAAAATTTTCCTTTTATTCTCATCATTTCTAGAATACTTCTAGCTTTAAAAGATTAGTTTTAACATCAATTTCACATTAAACTAAGGCTTAGACAAAAATCCCCAAATTAATTTTGAATAAAACCATAGTTCTTAAATCTTCATTTCTTAACCATAATTTCTCAAAATTAACATCATCTTTATGATTCATCTCCACCAACAACATTATTCTTGCAATAAATTTCCATATAAACCCAAAAAAATCTCAAGAACAAAATTCAAGTCTTACTTACCTAGGGTTTCAAACTAACAAAATAGCCATAAATAAGACTACTTGATTCAAGAACATGGTGGAAAGCATACTAGATCACTTATAGAAGCAAAAACAACTCAAGAAAACTTTAGAAGAAAGGTATGACTCCCTAGATTTGAAGGATTTGAACAAAGATTCTAGCCTAGATTCCTTGAAGATCTTCTTGTTCCTCCACTAGCTTGTTGATTTCTATCTTCTTCTAATTTTCTCTTAGTTTTTCTCCTTTTCTTCCTCCTTGTTTCTCTCTTAGTCGAAACTCCCAAGTTCATGGAGTATTCATCTTTTTCTTTTTCCTTTCAATTCTTTTCCTTTTATATTTTCTAACTAACTAATAGAAATTGATACAAGTGTAGCTTCTCTAAACTTCTAACCAATGAATAGCCTAACAAATGTCTATGTTTCTAGTGGTTCTTAGTTAGGTTATGATGACATCCAATGAAAAGTGTAATAAGTGTAACTTCTGCAAGTCTCTACCTAATAGAAAGCTTGCCAAATGTCTACATTTTCATTTGTTCTTAGTTGTATCATGATGACTTAGTTAGAGTAACTAAACTAACCTAACTTAGTTAACTATCTAGTTACATAAACTAACTGAATTACTAACCAAACTAATCTAACTTCTAGTTAGGACATCTAGTTAGGAGTTTCTATGGTGATTAACCTTCATTGACCACTAAATTAACCACTTAGAATGGGTTTAGTGTCTTCCATCCACCAATAGGAAATAACCTATTATTTCTAAGAACCAATCATTTTAAACTCATGTCTTGCATAATGTCAAATCCCTATTGGTTAATCATTAACAATCAATTTTGTACTTATCTCTTGTATGTTGTCTAATTCCTATTGGTTGATCATACTAAGTTGTCTACCTCCCATTGACTACTCCTTACTCACCAATCACATTGAAACTAGTGTAATTCATTAGCCAGTTACCTTAGAATTGATGTCTTTTTACTATTGGTTTATCATCAACCAATCAAGTTAAGACTACTTCAATTTCTATAATTAATAAGTTGTCTACTAGTAAATTTATATCTTAAATAACTTATAAACCTTTTTCACAATTTCTAGTGTTCTTGGAAATCTTCTATTAGTCCTTTGGACTTACTGTATACAAATAATTCAATTTGTATGCAAAAAAATTTAATTTCATGTACGTCCCTAATAACAATTTAATAAATTATGAGTATGTCCTATGAATACAGAATACAAAATAAATACTGTCATTTTTTATTTATAAGGGATATTACACAATGTACTTAAAAATACCAAATCAACTCAGTTTTCCTTGAAACTTTGACTACACATTATTTCATATATTTGTAACCTAGATATAAATTTTTCATATTTATTTCCCTTATCTAAGTAATTTATACTATTTTCCTGAGTTAAAATTGTCATTTTACAAGTTCTGTGTTATGGCAAAGCGCCTAAACTAACTCAGAAAGTCTCAAGATTACTTGGACATGTTAAACAAATGTTATGGTTCATTTCTGTCCATAAACATTATTAACATGTTAAGGAGGATGTTACATTTCTCCCCCTGCCCTTTTTTAAAATTTTGTCTTCAAAATTACTTACCTTGATCAAACAGCTCTATGTAATCCTGCCTCATGTGGGACTCTTGCTCCTAAGTAGCCTCCTCTAAACCAACACCATTCCAAATAACCTTCACCAAAGGAATTCATTAACCTCTGAGCTCTTTGGCTCCCTCATCCATGATCCTCATAGGTTTCATTGCATATGCCAAGTCATCTTTCAATTGTATTAATTCAGGTTCCATAATGTGTGAAGGATCAGGATTATACTTTCGAAGCTGTGACACATGGAAGACATCATGAAGGTTTGACAAGTTTGGTGGGAGGGCTATCTAGTAAGCTACTGGCCTAACTTTTTTCAAAATTTGGTAAGGACTAAGGAACCGTGGGTTTAACTTTCGTGTTTTCAAAGCTTTTCCAACCCCTATAGTATGAGTGACTCTCAGGAAAACATGTTCTCTTTCATGAACTCTAGAGGTCTTCTCCTTCTATCAGCATAGCTCTTTTGCCTAGTCTGAATTATAACCAATCTATCCGTGATCATCTTAATTGGGTTTATTGTTTGTTGCACTAATTTAGGTCCTAGAATGGTTCGCTCACTTACCTCATACCAACACAGAGGTGATCTACATTTCCTACCATACAATGCCTCATAAGGTGTCATACCTATGTTGGAATGATAATTATTATTTTAGGAAAATTCTACCAAAGGCAAGAACCTATCCCAACTTCCTTTTTGTTCTAACACACATGCTCTCAGCATATCTTCCAAGGTTTGGATAGCTCTCTCAGACTGTCCATCAGTCTGTGGATGGTAAGTTGTGCTGAAATGCAACTTAGTCCCAAAAGCTTGTTGCAAAGCTCCCCAAAATCTAGAGGTAAACTTAGGATCTCTGTCTGATACTATACTGGTGGGGACTACATGCAATCACTATTTCTTATAGATATAACTGAGCTAATCTATTTAAGGAAAAGTTAGCTCTAATGGGCAAAAGGTGAGCAGATTTGGTTAACTTATCCACAATCACTCATATGGCATCAAAACCCTGTTGAGTTCTTAATAATCCTATAACAAAATCCATTGTGATACATTCCCACTTCCATTTTGGAATTGTTAGGGATTGTAATGGCCTTCTAGGTTTCTGGTGTTCTATTTTGACTTTCTGATAAACTAGACACCTGGACACATAATCTACTATATCTATTTTCATTCCTGACCACCAAAACATTCTTTTGAGATCTTGATACATCTTAGTCTCTCCAGGATGAATAGTATATCTACTCTTATGTGCTTCCTCTAAAATCTTCTCTCTAAGATCATCTTCTTCAAGAATGCAAATCCTATCTCCAAATATAATAATTCTATCATTTGCTATACTAAACCCTTTAAGTTCACCTAACAAGATTTGCTCCCTTACTTTCCTCAAGTAATCATCTTTTTCTTGAGCTTCCTTAATTTGAGTCCTTAAGTCACTAATGATATCCACCCTACTCATATAGAGATTGGGTGGAGACGTAGTTATTGTTAGATTCAAATCCCTAAATATTTCTAAAAGATCTACTTCTTGAATCATAATCTAGGACACATATAGGGATTTCCTGCTAAGTGCGTCAGCCACCACATTGGATTTACCTAGATGATATTTCAACTTAGTTATAATCCTTGTGGAATTCCATACATTGTATTTGTCTCATGTTTAACTCCTTTTGATCAAATAAATACTTCAAGCACTTGTGGTCACTAAAAACTTCAAACCGAACACCATAAACGTAATGTCTCTAAATTTTTAAAGCAAATAACACTACTACCAATTCTGAATAATGAGTGGGGTAATTCTCTTCATGTTGTCTTAATTGTCTTGATGCATATGCAACTACCTTCCTATTCTGCATAAGGACACAACCTAACCCTATCTTTGAAGCATCATAATATACTTCAAATCCCTCCTGAGGATCTGGAATCACTAAAATAGGTGTCATAGTTAGCCTTTGTTTTAATTCCTGGAAACTATCCTCATAAGCTTATGTCCTTACAAAAGGACTACCCTTCCTAGTTAACCTGATAAAAGGTAAAGCTAGTTTAGAGAATCTTTTTATGAACCTTCTATAATATCCGACCAATCCCAAGAAATCCTAATTATTACTGAGGTGGGTCTTTCCCATTGTAACACCACTTCAACTTTGCTAGGGTCAACAGATATTCCTTCCTTAGATATTACATGCCCTAAAAATGGCACCTTCTCCAACTAAAACTCACAGTTTTGTAACTTAAAAAATAATCTTTTCTTTTAGAATTTCTAGAATTGTCTTGAGATATTCTTCATGCTCCTCAGTTGTCTTTGAATAAATGATAATGTCGTTTATAAAGACAACCACAAATTTATCCAAGGTCTAAAAATCCTATTCATATAGTCCATAAACATTACTAGTGCATTGGTTAGGCCAAAGGACATTACAAGATATTCATAATGACCATAACGAGTCCCAAAGGAAGTTTTAGGGATATTTGATTCCATAACTCTAATTTGATGGTATCTTGATCTCAAATCAATCTTTGAAAACACGGTTGCTTCTCTTAATTGATCTATCAAATCATCTATCCTAGGAAATGGCCACTTGTTCTTAATTGTAACCTTATTCAACTCTCTGTAATCTACACACAACCGCATAATCCCATCCTATTTTTTTTGGGAATTGCTGAAACATCACGCAGCAAAAAAATAAAAATTCTCACTAAGGATTCATGCAAAAAGAGACTATAATCCACGTTTTATGAGTTTACCTCTTGAAGCGAAATGAAAAACAAATGACGTGAATCACCAACACCGTAACAGTGATGATGTCTCTGTTGTATCCACACAAACAGACTCACGAATGTCCAACATCCACAAAAAGGAGTCCCACGTCTCTAACACAATGCTAGCTGCGTAGAAAAGATAAACTTATCACTCTTTCCCTCACTGTTTCTATAGATACGGCTAGGGTTTTGTTATGTGTGCCTTGACAGCCCCCTTAGTAGTGTTATTTATAATACTTGCTGCCTAAAGCGAGTGAGAGCAGTAGCATGGTAAGCTGTGTAACCCTAGACTCATCTATTATGAGTCTAGCCCATGATTGAATCCTAGTCCAACTTGGATCTTTATTGCTCCAATTTAGTCTACACTATATGTGTGACCCTGTAGGTTCTCATAACGTTAGTCGTAATATTAAAATCCCATTTTAATATTATAAGCAGTGAGTGGTATCTAGCAACACATCGCTACTACCCAAGTAATGAGAATGTCAGTGATTTGACATAACCTTTCTGTGACCAATGTTTCTATGTAGTTTAGTCCCTTTGTCAAGATATCTAGATTGAACACAAGGCATGGAATGCATCACCCTTGTATAGTTCAATCCTTCATTTCCAGATACTCAAGTAGACTTTATAACAACAAATGTGTTGGTGTATACCCTAGATGCTGATACATTTTGTCTATATTTACATACATTCTATTATGCTAATTTTAATATATGAGACATTTCATTTCTTGTGTTCTTTTTCATAAACATAATAAAATCCTTAGCATAGTAAGTTTGATGCCATAGGACATCAAGTGGTTGACTTGATCGTGAGATCCTATTGGATAAAATTAGAGCACTATTCTTAAATGTTCCTAGTCAAGTATTATTGTTAATTAGGACAACAATAATATATTGAGACTAGTATGTGCGTAGATTGATGACCACATCTCACGGGTCATGGATATAAGATATCAAGTCTTCACATGGGTACATATTAGAGTAATGATGTACTGGACTGACTCACCATGAGAATGCTACATAGATCATTACGTGAGTGTCATAAGTGATTATCATAGTGACAATGGTGTTTGTGACCCTTTGACCCGAAATCATTATGATTCCTATGTGAGGAGTTGTGTGTTTTAATGCCATCAAACGTCATCTGTAACAATGTGATTATAAAGTTAGTTATTGGACATAACGCAAACCATGCAGAGAGATATGAGTAACCTAGATGGGATTTGTCACTCCTACATAACAAGAGAGATATCTTCGGCCCCTCTGATTGAGTGAGACTGCGAAATCCATGGCCATGCTCAAATGAGTCAATATGAGAAATTGATTTCATTTATTGTTACAAACTCTACTTAAGTATCAAGAAATGAAGGATTGCACTATACAACGGTGACACATTCCATGCCTTGTGTTCAATCTAGATATCTTGTCAAAAGGACTAAACGACATAAAAACATTTATCACAAAAAGGTTATGTCAAATCACTGACATTCTCATTACTTGGGTAGCAACGATGTGTTCCTAGATACCGCTCACTGCTTGTAAAATTAAAATGGGATTTTAATATTACTACTAATGTAATGAGAACCTGCAGGGTCACATACTTAGAGCAGACTAAAATTGGAGCAATAGATCTAAGTTGGACTCGGACTCAAATGTGGGTCAAACTCATAACAGATGAGTCTAGGGTTACATAGCTTACTTTGCTACTGCTTACACTCACTTAAGGCAGTCACTATTATAAATAGTACTGCTAAGGGGGTTACTAAGACATGTATAACAAACCCTAGCTGCACTTGACAGAAACAGTGAGTGAGAGAGTGACAGGTTCTTCTCTTCTCTTCACAGCTAGCACTATGTGAGAGATGTAGGACTCCTTTTTGTGGATGATATACATTCGTGTGGATACCGCAGTCACATCATCACTGTTATGATGTTGGTGATTCATGTCACTTCCTTTTGATCACACTTCAAGAGGTAAACAATTTTAAAAACTCGGATTATGACTTTTTTGCATGGATCCTTATTGGGAATTCTTTTTTCCACTACGTGATGTATCCACGATTCCCAATAGTGGTATCAGAGCCACTTGCAAAACCATGATTCGGTTTTTCTGTTTTCATTTTGCATGAGATAACATGATTGTTGTTCTAGTTTGATAAAAGATATGATCTTTAATATGTTATTTCAGAAAACGAATGAAACCCTTTGCGAAAACATATTCTATTTTATGTGTTGTATGCAAAACTGTGATGTTATTTTCAAAAACCCATGAAGATGTTCATATGTTCTGTGAAAACCATTTTGTATTGAGATGTATGTTTTTGTGAAGTTTTCTAGCATGTATGTGATATGTACAATGTTATGGAATCCTTGTTCTTAATGCGCGACACAACGATTTACGAAACCTTGTTCTTAGTTTGTGGCAGCAAGGGTTATAGAATCCTTGTTTCTGCACAAGCAGTGTAGTGTAGGGGTTTTGGAAACTTTGTTCCAATTTTGCGGCAACAACATTAACTGTTGATGTCAAGCCATCAACTCCTGCTTGCTGACCGGGCAGCAGGACCCCCATGGTTAGGGGGCTGCCCTGAACCCATTGCGTAGTGTGTGTTATTCGAAAGCACAATTTTTAATTCTGTTTTATGACTCACAAAATAATAACGTATTATTGTTTTGAGTTTATATGTTCTTTGTGATACATGGTGCATGGTTATGGCCTTAGTCCTCCTTTTATGCTATTTTGGTTATTTTAAATACGACCTGCATGTCGTGCCTTTCTCTCTACATTCTGATTGTACATTCTCTTCTCACCTAACTCCCCTCGAATGTAAAAGAGCTTTCTATATAATGTAATCTTAATATGGAGGCAAGAAGACGGCATCATGTGAGGACGTTGGTGGGAGACGCTTGGTGAAGCTGGCTTAGTTAATGCTACTCTCTTAGGGGGCCATAACCATGTCACTTTTATTATATGCTTTATATGTATAAGATGCATGGATGATGTTTATAGTATGATAAACTGTTTAATAAATGGTGGGATCTAATAATAATAAAAATTTCCTCAAAGCAAATATTAAGTCATTATGTGATGCCTTCCAATGCTTGTCACTCGTCAAGACTAGTATCGATCAAGTGTAGGTCTGCCAAAGCAGGATGCCTTTATCTATATTAGTAAGACGCGATGGGATAAGGGTAATATCCAACTACCAACCATTGGGTCTGACTTAACTAGGCCATTTCAATAGGATTGAAGGCTTAGAGGCATTGAGTTGGACTTTAGTCTATTAGATGGATTAGAATAAGTGTTATTCACCCAACTATCTAAAAGTTGCATATAATGTAATTGGAAAGTGTTTCCTACCTAAATAATTGAATTTTGGGTGATCAGCCAAAGCTGACTCAAAACTATGTGAAATATAGATCTTGGCCCACAAGAAAATCTTACGATGGGATTTTCTGAGTCAATACTGAGGGTCATTGATTTGAATAAAATAGTGGGAGACATATTTAATTAAAGACCTCATTAAATATGTTTATGACATGATACTTATATTTTGTATATTTCTATTGATAGATTACCATGGCAACAAACACATCAAGTAACTTATCATTGCGATCTATTGTTGAGAAGGACAAGTTGTCTGGAATGAATTTTCTAGACTGGTACAGGAATTTGAGGATTGTCCTTAAACAAGAGAAAAAGCTGTATGTTCTAGAACAACCTATTCCTGAGCCACCTGCTGCTATTACCCCTAGAACTGAAAAAGATGCTTATAAGAAGCATCAAGATGATGCCTTGGATATCGGATGTCTAATGCTAGCTACCATGAACTCTGAGTTCCAAAAGCAACACGAGAACATGGATGCCTACGATATGATCGTACACCTCAAAAAGCTCTATCAAGAGCAGGCTAGACATAAGAGATACGAGGTCTCTAAAGCACTATTTTAGTGCAAGCTGGTAGAAGGAAGCCCTACTGGTGCTCTTGTATTGAAGATGATTGGGTACATTGAAAACCTAGAGAGACTTGGTTTTCCGTTGGGCCAAGAGTTAGCCACTGACTTAGTCCTACAATCATTGCCAGAAAGTTTTAGTCAATTTGTCATGAACTACAACATGAATGAAATTGACAAATAACTATCAAAGCTGCTAAGCATGTTGAGAACTACTAAGCAGAACATAAACAAAGGCAAAGGAAAGGCCATAATGATGGTCCAAAAGAATAAGGTCAAGCAATAGCAGAAAAAGTCCAAGGACAAGTGGAAGGGTAAGGGCAAGGATAAGTCCAAGCCCAACACTTCTGGCTTGAAACTAGTGGGTGGAGTGGCTAAGGAAGGTACATGTTTTCACTGTGGTTAGACTGGACATTGGAAGAGGAACTGTACCAAGTACCTGGAGGAGCTCAAGAAGAAGAAGGGAATTGATACTTCCACTTCAGGTATTTTTGTTATAGAAGTTAATTTATCTACTTCTGCATCATGGGTATTAGATACTGAATGTGGATCTCATATTTGTATAAATGTGCAGGATCTAAAGAGCAGTAAATCATTGACTAAAGGCGAAATTGACCTAAGAGTGGGAAATAGAGCAAAGGTTGCTACATTAGCTATAGGGACTTACTTGTTATCGTTGCCCATTGGGCTTGTAATAGAATTAGAGAACTGCTATTTTGTGCCTGCTATTACCAAGAATATCATTTCTGTTTCTTGTTTGGATAAGAAAGGTTTTACTTTTATTATAAAGGACAAATGTTGTTCCATTTATATAAATGATATTTTTTTATGGTAGTGCACAATTGAGTAATGGACTTTATGTCCTTGATCTCGAAACGCCAGTCTATAACATAAATACAAAGAGCTTTAAATCAAACGATCTGAACCCAACTTTTCTCTGGCATTGTTGTTTGGGCCACATAAATGAGAAACACATCTCTAAACTCCATAAAGATGGATTCTTGGACTCGTTTGATTTCGAATCATATGAGATCTGTGAATCTTGTTTATTGGGGAAGATGATAAAAGTCCCATTCACTAGACAAGCTGAAAGGGTTAGTGATCTTTTAGGCCTTATACATAATGATATATGTGGGCCACTAAACACACTAGCTAGAGGCAATTTTCAATACTTCATTACATTTACTGATGCTTTCAGTAGATATGAATTTGTATATCTTATGAAGCACAAATCAGAATCCTTTGAAAAATTCAAAGAGTTCAAGAATGAAGTACAAAACCAATTTGGCAAGAGTATTAAAATCTTTCGATCAGATCAAGGAGGTGAATACTTAAGCCAATAGTTTGATGATCATCTGAAAGGGTGTGGAATAATATCTCAACTAACTCCTCCAGGAACACCACAATGGAATGGTGTCTCTGAAAGGAGGAACCAGAACTTGTTGGACATGGTCCGATCTATGATGAGTCATGCAGACCTTCTAGGCTCCTTCTGGGGACATGCTCTGTTAACAGCAGCTTTCACACTTAACCATGTTCTATCTAAGATGGTTCAAGAGACACCATATGAGATGTGGACTATGAGACGGCCCAGTATGTCTTTTATGAAGATTTGGGGTTGTGAAGCTTATGTGAAACGTCAAGTTTGTGATAAGCTTGGCCCTAAATTTGATAAATGCTTCTTTATGGGATATCCCAAGGAAACCAAGGGATACTTTTTCTATAATCCTACTGAGGGCAAAGTGTTTTCGCACGGACTATTGTATTTCTAGAAAAAGGAGTTTATCTCCAAAGGAATCAATGGGAAGAAAGTAGAACTTGAAGAAGTTCAAGTTTCACAGAGCAGCAATGAACCAATGGTGGAAATAGAGCAGCCTCTACAAAGTGTTGTGGAATAACGACCTGCTCTAGTAGCATAAGACCTGTGTAGGTCTAACAGGATACGTCATCAACCAGAGAGATATGGATTTCTCATGACTCAACAAGGTGACGTATTGCTCATGGATCAAGATGAGCCTGTGACTTACTAGGAAGCCATTATTGGCCCAGAATCTGAGAAATGGCTTGAGACCATGAGATCTGAAATGGAATCCATGTATGCCAACCAAGTATGGACCTTGGTTGAGCCACCTGAAGGGGTAACACCCATTAGGTGCAAGTGGGTTTTCAAGAAGAAAATTGACATGGATGGTAATGTGCATACCTTTAAGGCGCGATTGGTGGCTAAGGGTTTCAAGCAAATTCATGGTGTAGACTATGATGAAACTTTTTCCCTAGTTGCGATGCTTAAATTCATTCAGATCTTGCTTACTATTGCAGCATACCATGATTATGAAATCTGGCAATTGGATGTCAAAACTACTTTCCTTAATGGAAATCTTCTCGAGGATGTATACATGACACAACCTGAGGGTTTTGCCACTCCACAGGAATGCTAGAAAGGTGTGCAAGTTGCAACGATCTATTTATGGATTGAAGCAAGCTTCCAGAAGCTGGAATCTTCATTTTGATGATACAATAACATAATTTGGTTTCATCAAGAATGAAGAAGAATCTTGTGTCTACAAGAAGGTTAGTGGGAGCACAATTATCTTTCTGGTGTTGTGTAACACCACTCCTTGTGGGGATGTCACATTTATGATGCAATAAAATAAAATAAAATGAAAGTCTTACCCAAGTTATAAAAACATTTGATACTTAAATAATATTTATGGTATTTTTTTTCCTTTTTATAATTATAACATTAAATAAAATAACACGGAACACAAATATAACAAACATAAACTTATCATAATATACATGTGATTTTTATCAGAAGTATACAATTAATTTACAACTTTAAATATTTAATAAAGCTGCAAAAAGTCAGTATGATACTAAGACATAATGCCTAAGACATGAGTCCTTGTCATAAGACAATTTTCCTAGTTGGGAATGTCTTGACCGATAGAAATTCGACCCAAAAGTATATCGAAGTTCTCTCTAAGAGTATAGTGAAACTCATCCCACAACTCCCTAATAGGTAAGATAATCTCTACGAAAGCAACCATATAACGTGTAGTAACGAACCCCTGTCGAGTCCTACTTACTGATAAAATCACGTTACCACTGTACTCTATGTGTCCGGTGTCCTAGTGGACGTACCAAGCCTCAGCGCCATCGAGAAATTGTAGTCTAAAGAAACCTAATTAGCCTCCTCTTGCCGCCATTGTAGTCTTCGATAATATAAACATAAAGTAGAAACAAAACAGACAATACAATAAAGAGGTGAGACAATCTACACCATTACCCGCATGGCAATAGAGAAAACGACAGAACAAAACAGTTATCACAACAGTACATGCCAATATATCATGCATAATATATCAAGCAATAAATATAAAAATAACACATACCATTATATCATGCATAATATATTCAAGCAATAAATCATACAATTTATCACAGATTATGGTAAACAATAAAATGCAGACAATGCATGAATAAGAAAATGCAAATAATGCATGAACAGTAAAATATAGATAATGCATGAACACACACTGACTCGTTCCTACTCCATGGAGCTAAACACGGATATCTGAGAGAATGATCCGAATAGAAACTAATAATATTTTATGGCTACCCAACCAAACTATTGCACTGTCCAATCTTTGTGTCTATAGTCCACAGTCCAAAACATCGTGTAGCAGTACACAGTCCAACATCGTGTACTACAGGCATAGTACTTAATAGTCTCCTCAAGATCTCGATTAAGAATAGTGCTTGTCAAGATCATTAGTGTGTTGCCCGTTACCACGGCCCAAAGGTGCTACCACTGTCCACATATGGGATCCTCCGCACACTAATGCCTCTAAGTTCAATAAATGAACCACACTACGCCTATCACACCAAATCACGGTGTAATTCGCCTCGTCAATCAATCACTAATTATAACCCAAATTGGCATAACACTCTAAGCATGATCTAAATTTACAAAATTATCCTTATTATCCAAATTTTACCATAATTATGAAAAATTACCAAAATACCCTCAGTCACAAAATAACAAAGTATAGTACATCCCACCTGACAGTACTACACCGCAATATGTTTGGGTCCACCACTTTGGCCCGACAGCAAAACTTACTGTATCTTTCAATCGCGTAGGAATTTTATCGCATTTTCACAATCTCATTGTTTTCACAAACATTTTTAAATCGTGCAAATATATTTTGATGTTTTTAAATATCACAAAATCTTTTTAAATCATTTTTGTCAATCGCGTAAGATTTTTAATTCATTTTCTTAACCGAATAGATTAAAATTATCATTTTTGATATGTGTAAAACTATATATAATACATTTAAAATACGTAAAGTATTTTCCTTGTGTTCTAAATATAGTATGGAATCTTTTCATTTTATTCGTCTGTTTTTAGTAAATTTCAGCAGTATTTTGCCTATAAAATCAGTATAAGGTATTTTTAAAGTTTTTCCACTAAATATAGTTTCATTTTATTTTTACCCAATAGTTACGCTTTGAAACTTGCTAACGTGCTTCAAAATTTATAAAATGAGCTCTACGTTAGTATTTTTCAGGCGTTGAATTTATTTCTTAGTTAAACTAAATTCTGCTAAGTTAAAATTCTAGAACTGAATTTATTCCTTTTATTTTCTCAATGATTCATTGGAATCAATTTATGTTGTAAATAAATTACCTAACTTATCTTAGAAAATAAAATGGCATGTTGGCCAACTCAAAAATAAAATGGCATTTGATTATACACTAAATGGCATGTTGGCCATAATTAACTTAAACCATTCTTAACTTGATTACTTTACCTAGATTCCTTAAATCAGTGATTTAGAAAATTGCTGAGAACATTTTGGTTCTCTATTTTGATGTAAGGCCGTGAGCCTCATTCTGTGTTCTTTGGAACACTCATGTAAATCGTTACATGTTATTCACATCCTACTTTAATAATTATACAATTATAAACACATGCAATTATATAATCACATATAATATACATACAATATATTTAAAGCCATAAACATGCATAGCAAAAATAATAAAAACTATAATCATGCATGGCAAAATAAATCACAAATAGGAAAGCATTTGAACAATCACAAAAATAATAAAAACCATAAACAATCACACAAATCGAATCCTTATGGATTCTTCATACACAATCAAATCCATTTTCCCATCACCACTTAGGGTTGATGAGATTAAATCTCGCTCTTACCTCTTGAAGACAATTAATCAATTAGTTTCCTCCTTTCTTTGAAATTTCGTGAAATCTCCCAAACAAATCCCTAAAATTCTTAAACAATTAGTAAAAACACATACAAGGTTCAATATTGAAAAACCATGGAACAATCATGGTTAGAAAAATTAGATTTCAAATTTTGAACCATAGAATCAAGACTTACCCTTAGAAAAGTAAGCAAAAGGTTTGATTTTGGACTAGATAGAGTAGGTTTTTGGAAAAACTTTGTGAATGAAAAGTGTTTAGAATAGGATTTGGGTTTAGGAAATATGATGAGATAAAATTATAGAGGTTTGGTTGTGTGGGTGGGGTGTATGGCCGAATAGAGAGAAGAAAATGGAAGAAAAAGTGTGTATGGCTTCTTGGTATTTTTGGAGAGAAAATGAATAGCTTAGATTTAGGATAAGTGTGAAACAAATATTGAGAGAGAAATGGAAGGGGCTGCTGCCGTGAGTGGCTTTTTGGGTGAGGTTGAGTGTTTGATTTTGCTAAGTAAATATCCAATTGAATGCACATGTGGGTGCACATGGTTTATGACAATTTGGAGGGTTCAAGAACCTTGTAGAACCAAGCCATCCAAGCCTCCAAGCTGCTGCCCAAAACCGTGTGGCTCCTTTGCATTTTAAGGGTTTAATTGTTTTCCATTTACTCCTAATTATATGCTAATTAATTAGGTAATTAGTTAGATTAAATATCCTAATCAATCTTAATTAATATACTAATAGTATAACTAATTAGTTTAATATATTTTAGCATATATTATATCCTTTAAATCAATATTAGGATATCTAATTAGTATTTAGATTATAATTAATTAAGACTTAAACTAGTTCACTTAGTTTGCTAATTAAGTAATTAGTTTAGTCAAATTAAGCTTAATTAGCTACTAACCAAATTCAAGCCTACTATTTTTGACTTAATTCTAACCATTGATTCATCTTTAATTCCTAGCCATAGATTACATCTAAGGTAGATATTAATTAGTCATAAAACTAGAATTCTAATCTCACCATTGATTAGATCAACGACTAAGGTTAAAGGCTTCCTAACTAAGTCTTCATCCAACGGTCCAAATCAAAGTCTATGCTCCCTTCGTTGACTCATTCTTATTAGTTTAAAAAGTCAAGCCACTTTTGTTGACTTGCTCTCATTGGCTAGAATTTGTCCAATCAGTACAGTTGACTACTTTTCCTAAACGCGGGTCCCACAGTACTTTTAAAGATCCGTGGTCAAACCGAAGCAGATTTTTATTGTTTTTGAGACAGTATGTGTTGTAATATAAAATAATATTACTATAATATAAAATTATTTTATTACACAGTTAAATCCTAAAAATTACGAGATTAATATATATATCAATCAAAATTGGGTTTAGTAAGATCCCCCAGCTCTAATTAATTAAAATAAGATTTTTTCGGCCAGAAAATTATTATTTTCCTGGCTCGGAGCAAATCACACACAACAGTCAAGTACACTCACGGAACAGTCAAATTTAATTTACTGCTCACAGAATTCACAAAACAGTACATTTCGGGACTATATTGTAATTATCCCAAAAGTTGGGGTGTTACATGTTGTATGTAGATGACATGCTACTCATCGAAAATGACATCCCTACCCTACAGTCTGTAAAGACTTGGTTAGGGAACTGTTTCTCTATGAAAGACTTGGGTGAAGCCACCTGCGTGTTAGGTATCAGGATTTATAGAGATAGATCACTGAGACTGCTTGACCTAAGTCAGAGTACATACATAGACAATGTTAAGACGGTTTAACATGCATGAATCCAAGAAAGGACTCTTGCCTATGTCACATGGTGTAAGCCTATCTAAGGCTCAATCCCCTTCCACCCAGGATGAGAGGGATTGAGCCTTAGATAGGCTTACACCATGTGACATAGGCAAGAGTCCTTTCTTGGATTCATGCATGTTAAATCGTCTTAACACTTTGTCTATGTATGTACTCTAACTTAGGCCAAGCAGTCTCTGTGATCTATCGCTATAGATCCTAATACCTAACACATAGGTGGCTTCTCCAAGTCCTTCATAGAAAAGTAGTTCCCTAACCAAGTCTTTACAAACTGTAGGATAGGGATGTCATTTCCAATGAGTAGTATGTCATCTACATACAACACCAAAAAACAAAATTGTGCTCCCATTAACCTTCTTGTAGACACAAGATTCTTCTTCATTCTTGATGAAACCAAATTGTTTTATTGTATCATCAAAACGTATATTCCAACTTCTAGAAGCTTACTTCAATCCATAAATAGATCGTTGTAACTTGCACTGTAACACCCTGAAAATTTCTTGTTTCATGATATATATTCATTTTATAATATTTGTGATTTTTATGAATTTTTCTAGAATTATTCAAATTGTTTGATTATTTTATTATATTCCTTGATTTACGTACACACTGATTGGGGCAAGGAAAATGAAACATTTTTTCTGAGGCTAAAAACCTTGGACTGTGGAAACGATGATGGGGCATCTTACTAAACCTGAGGTCGGACACAGTTTACGAAATTTTTATTTTTCGAGATTTGATCTGATAAATAAAATCGTGGTACATTTTATTATCCTTTGGACAATAAATACTAGTTTGATAACTATAACTTTTGTCCACTGGGTAATAGCTTTAGTATAATGTTAGTCATCTTTTATAGAGAGCACTTTAATGATATCACTAAGATGACATCATCAAAGTGACATCATCCTTGACTTTTTCTAAAAAGTGGACAAAGCTTCTCAAGTAAGCTTTGTATCAAGCTTCTCAAGGAAGCTAACTCCTCCCTCTCCTCCTTTGGAAACCCCAGGGCAATGAGGGAGGAAAAGGTGACACAAATTGTCATCTTTTCATCTAACCATCCATTCACTTTTTCACATTTTCACCTTTTACATTTTCAAAAGTTTCTGTCACTTTCTCTCTCAACCTCTCCTTTTCTCTCACTTTCTATCACATTTTCTCTTCTTCCTCTCATCTCCAACCTCACGGCTATCCATCCTTCAAGCACCCATTCATTTTCTTTAATCTCAATAATCTATATCCTTGAATCTAAACCACCATCCTAAGGCATTTTGGTGAGGAGATCTTGGTTTTCTCTCATTTTCTTCTCTCTTTTTCTCTCCTCACTCTCACGGCCAAGCACCACCATTGATGGCCATCCATGCTTACTTGCTCAACCAACCTTATTTCTTGCATCTACTCATCACCTAAAAGCTTTTTCCTTTTATGACCATCACTTGATCCTTCCATCTTCTTCTTCTTCCATGAAACCCTAAACTTGAAGCTTTGAGGTAAGGTTCTTGACTTTCTATTTTCTTTTCTTCATTTTCATGACTCTTGGTCACCTTGGTGATCAAGGACTCTTCTTTTCAAGTTTTGGTTGTTGATTATGTGAGTTTGATCATCCTAGGGTTTTGGTGGAGGAATTGGAGGAATTTCAAGAGACATAAAAGAGAGTTCTTTTTCTTGTTATCTTCTAGGGTAAGAGGGGGATTAACCTCATCAACCACTTATGGTGGTGAGGAATGAATTCATTTGTGGGTGATAAATCCATGTGAGGATTTATTCACCATGATTGTATGACTTTAAAGCTTGTGGTTATATGCTTTATGTGACCTTACTACTTTGTTGTTATATATGAACTTTTATAGCATGATTGTGATGCTCAAGATCTTATTGTATGCTTTAAATGGTGTTAGAAAAGAAAAATATTTGGGTCCCTATAAACAAGGTGGCTCACGGCCATGATGTGGAAAATAGTGTGTTCAAGGCTATAATATATCATTCATTAAGAACTTAGATAATTAGGTAGCAAGAATATGATTTATGAGGTTACAAGTTGAAAGAGGAAAGGAATAAAGTTTTTACCATTGAAAATAATTGATTTGTGGTTAGGGTATTTGATAATTGGATGAAAGAGTGAATTGGAGACCTAAAATATTTGATAATGAGATGGACAAGTAATTAGGATGGAAAGGATTTTATTTAGAATTTGAATAATGAAAGGTTTAGAAAGAACATTAGGAAATATTACTTGGGTAACAACTTAAAGTCAAAGGATTTATAAGTAAAGGAGAAGATAATCACAATGTTATGATTTAAGGAGTAATGACTTTTGGATATACTAATTGGGAATTTTTTGGAGATAATTGGAATAACGAAAATGATTTATTAGTGGTGAATCTAGTTGGTTTGATAGTAAAGAAATCTAATTAATGATTTATAGGATAAGAATGGAAAAAAATAAATTTTATCATTTAGCAAAAGAGTGATTTTTGGTCTTGAGAGGAAAAAATAAGTTCGAGAAAGAAATAGTGAAAACTTGAAAGACTTAGGGAAAAAGGAAAAGAATTATGAGATTAAGACAATGTGCTCTCTTTTTAATTTTTTTTTTTATGAACGATATGAGGAAGGGTCACTCGAGGAATTTAGTTGGAAGAATCTGGTGAGTAGGATTGATTTCTATCTTTATTCTAGAAAGTGTTACAATTAAAACTTAAAGATGAAACAATGGTTCTATATGCTAGAGAAATAGGTGAGAATGCTTCATGTGATTTGATAGTGATGATTCTTGAATTTGCACGAATGAAATATCTTGTGAAAGAACGCATTAGCATTGTGCTTTTAGGCTGACGTACTGGACTAGAGTGGATCAATTGTATTTATCATTGTGCTTTTGGGTCAACATACTAGACCCGAGTGGATCGTGGGACCGTTGTTCTGGACTAGAGTGGATCAGTAGTATTATGTAATTGTATGGATAGTTATATAATATCATTGATACTAATGGTATTAGACGATTGTATGGGCGGTTGCTTTAATACCATTGGGAACAGTCCAACGGTGGTTTGATTTTCATTGATCATGCACTTGAGCATTATATTGTTGGCTTTTGTTGCCTAGGAGTGAATGAGAATTTGGATAGTGTGATCCCGGATGGATCTCAAGGGGCATCAGGGTGAGGTGATTTACTTAGTGATATGATATCACATTGTATACCCCTAACCGTAAAAAATCGTTGCAACGCACGATGAGTACCTGACAAAAACTATCATTTTTGTGGTCCGACGTAGACTATCTTTTGAGGGGGGACAGATCTTCTGGAATGTTCATCTTTGAATTTTTGCTTCATGGAGTAGGAACTGGTTGCATTGTGAATAAGAATGGTCAGCATAAACATCGTGCATATGCATAGTCAGCATATCTGTTATTGTGGCATGGTCCATACTTATGTATTCTGATGTACATTGCTGAATTATCTATCAGTTGATAATATGATTATGCTTGTTGGTCTATGATATTCCCGTATTGACATGATCATATCTGCTATTATTTAATGTTGTTGTGTATGAAAGGCATTAGTTTCTTTGTTGTTGTTTCTTGCTACCATAATGGTATTGATGTTGGGGATCTCACCTCTTTCATTGTATTATCCTATTTGCCTCTGTTTTATGGTCATGTCTATAAAGACTACAATGGTGACAAGATAAGATCCGTGAGGTTTCACTAGACTACAGTTCCATTGGGGCATCAACACGTGGACTATCCATGGGGATACAGGGCACATTCAGTACATCGGAGAGGTCACCTTACTTTGGAGTAGGACCCGGCATGACGCTGCTACATTTACTGTGGACGTAACTGTTCACTTGGAGTTTTGCATGCCTCTGAGAGAGCCTTGGGATGATTGGAGAGCTTCTTCTAGGGAGGACTCTATGGAGTCGACTGCTCGGACTCTCGTCTGTGGGGATATGCCCCGACTGGGGGTTTTGCCTGCTAGGGATTTCGAAAGGGATCTAGAGGAAGATCGAGTATAGGACCCTACTCTTCAAGTGTTTGGACTTGGACTAGGCTCAGTCTTCATATGGTTGTTATATATATATATATATATATATATATATATATATATATATATATATATATATATATATTTATTTTTTTTTTATTTATTTATTTATTTTTGGAGTATGTGAGTTTTATGTTTTTGGAACATGAGATAACATATTCATGGATGTAGTAAACTTTGTTTTATGAAAAGTTTATTTTATGGTTCTTATGTTTTGTGTCTATAATTTGATGAGTTTATGTTATCCACGAAAAGAAGTTTTAAAACTCGTGTTTTATAATATTAACTTTTATAACATGGGTAAAGAGTTTTTAATGGAGTCGATCTTAAATGTAATGCCCTCTCGGAGGGGGTGTTACATTAGGTGGTATCAGAGTAGTTCATCCTATCGAGCCGGGGTATGAACTGACTATGCTTAGATATGTAGAAAATTTTATATGTATGTTGTGCATTTCCTTGTCTCTTGTTTGAGATGTTAAACGAGGATTGCATAAGTTGCTTTAGGTTGGATGTTAGTAGTTATTGTTAAGTAGTCACATGATATTGAGGACTAGCTAACTCAATATGTAATGTTCTATGTGGACAGGGAACTATGACTTCAACTAGGTGAACTAGGAGAAATTGGAGTTCTTCTAGTAAGAGTCCAGTTGGATGACTGAACTCGCACAGAATTATTTGTACCTACACCCTTTTGGGGTGGTACCTCTAGTGTGAGTAGAGTCCAAGTCTAAGTCTTTTGGGTTTGTGAGTAGGATTACCTTGTTGTGCTGTGTGTTTCTCTGAAACTAAACACAGAGGTGTATTGCTTAGTTTCCGAAAAGAGACAATATTGTTTGAAAAAGTTACTTCTTGTTCCCGTTATGTTTTGATTTGTCTGTTTTCGAAGAAAAGGCAATTGCTCGTGGTGGACGTACGTGTGTGAATGTGGAACGCAACAACAATGGAATGGCTATGATAGCAAAAGCAATACAAAGGATGTCTAGCAAAATAGTACAACTGAATCAGAGGGCTGCTCAGTAGCAGGAATTGATAGCCGAGCCTTAGATTTTGTTAGAGTTGAATCAATCTCAAGATATGGGACCCTATAACATTGGATCATATTGGTTCCGCAAAAGGAGAAATTGTAAGGTCAAGCAATCCTAGTGGAAATCGTATTTGCGACCACTAGGAAATCAATAACAATAGCAACCATATGGAGGTCGTGCTAGCGACGGTAGACCCAATTAGCCAGTGGCACTTTTGCAGATCTGTAAGAAGATTGCAAAAAATCATGCAACGAGAACTTGTACGACCAAGGAAAAAGTTTATTTCAAGTGCGGAAAGTCAAGACACATGTTTAGGGATTGTACTTCGCAAAAGTTGAAACCTTCCGTTAGGGATGTATGTGCTTCAAAATCTCACGTAGAAGGGAGAGTCGATTCCCCAAGTGGAGTAAAAGTATCCCAGACTGAAGATTTGAACGAAGGAGACTGTGTCACAGGAGATAATCCTTTGACTATACTATATCATTCTGGGGGTAACCCATTTCTTTATATCATATAACTGTATGGGTTAATTAGAATTCTCTGTGTCTTCGTTATCTTTTAACCAAGCTATTTCTACTTTTACTACAAAGACCTGTTGTTGATGACTAAGTTGCTTAAGTTATCCTATGCCTGTTAAAGATTGGATTTTTTCTGTTCATTTGATTTGTTTACCACTTTCACAAATTAGACATGATCTTAAAAATGGACTGGTTATCTTCCAACCCTGTCCTGTTAAATTATTCCAGTAAAATTTTAGAATTTTATTTCAAAAATCGGGCCATATCAAATTCTTTGTTGGATATGTCTGGTAACATATCAGATATCTTTTTCTTCCTGACCTTTATAATGTTTTCCTATGCACCACAATTGCAAGAAAGAATTTTTCTGGTCTAAATCATGTCATAGTATCAGATACAGTACGATTGAAAGAAAACTTGATTAATAAGACACTTCATGTTAAGAACAAGGACAGGAGAGCGAAGCGATAAAAAGGAAAGGAAATTACAAGCTATCTGGAAGGGAACCGTTGTTTTTGCCTAGATCGATCTACGCTCTGGCTATCGTCAGATTCGCATGAAAGTAGAAGATGTTCCCAAAATAACTTTTCTAACTCATCATGAGCACTACGAGTATTTAGTAATGCCATTCAAAGTAACGAATACTCCAGCGATAATTGTGGATCACATGAATAAGATCATTCTTCCCCATTTAGATAGATTGGTCATCGTCTATAGTAACGACATTTTGACTAATTCTCGAAGCCTGAAAGAACATGTTGAACCTCTCAGTGTGGTTCTTCAGATTCTGAGGGAGAAGAAGTTGTATGCCAAGTTATAAAAGTGTGAATTTTGGTTGGAGGAGGCTAAATTTTGGGGCATGTGATTTCAAAGAAAGGAATTGCTGTGGATTCGTCGAAAGTTGAAGCAGTTCTTCAATGGAAAAGACCAAAGACCGTATGGGAGATTCGTACCTTTGTGGGATTAGCTAGTTATTATCGAGAATTCATCGAAGGATTTTCCAAGATAGTAGGACCTCTTATCCAGCTCACACGAAAGGGTCAAACTTTTGTATGGACTGATGCATGTGAGGAAAATTTTCAAGGGTTGAAGAGACACTCGACTACTTCGCCAGTGTTGATTCTACTCATAATCCCAATGAACTCTTCGAGGTGTTTCATCATGCTCCACATTAGAGTTTAGAATGTGTGCTTGTGTGGAATAGAAAAGGGGTAGTAGCGTATGCTTCAAGGCACTTGAGAGTACATAAGAAGAACAACCCTACGCAAACTCGTAGTTAGCTGTTGTGATTGTATTGAAGATATGGAGACATTCTCTACATAGAGCAGTATTCAACGTCTACAGTGATCATTAGAGTCTGAAGTATCGGTCTGCTCAAAAAAAGCTAAATATGAGGCATTATATGAACGACGAATTAGAATACCTATGTGTTGGTACCAAGATTGGAAAAATTTTGCGTCAAGACCCAAGCTTGTACTACAAATAATGGATAAAATTAAGATAACTTAGGACAAGATGTAAACAACTCAGGGGAAAGAAAATTGCATCCGTAAAGGGGATTTAGAACAATGTAATTGCAGATGCAACGTGGGAGCTAGAAGACATATTGAGGGAGCAATGTCCACATGTGTTCTAAGGTATGACAAATTTTGAGGACGAAATTTCTTTTTAGAAGGGGAGAGTTGTAATACCCCGAAAATTCTTATTTCATAATATATATTCATTTTATAATATTTGTCATTTTTTTGAATTTTTCTAGAATTATTCGAATTGTTTAATTATTTTATTATATTTCTCGATTTACGTGTGCACTGATTGGGGCAGGAAAATGAAACATTTTTCCCGAGACTGAAAAACGTTGGACTGTGAAAACAGTGATGGGAGATTTTACTAAACCTGAGGCTGGACACAGTTTACAAAATTTTTATTTTTTAAGATTTAATTTGATAAATAAAATTACGGTACGTTTTATTATCCATTGGACAATAAATACTAGTTTGTTAACTGTAGCTTTTGCCCATTGGGTAATAGCTTTAGTAGAGTGTTAGTCATCTTTTCTAGAGAGCACTTTAATGACATCACCAAGATGACATCATCAAAGTAAAATCATCCTTGATTTTTTTCAAAAACTTGACAAAGCTTCCCAAGGAAGCTTTGTATCAAGCTACTCAAGGAAGCTAACTCCAACCTCTCCTCCCTTGGAAACCCCACGGCAATGAGGGAGGAAAAGATGACACAAACTGTCATCGTTTCATCTAAACATCCGTTCACCTTTTACATTTTTAAAAGTTTCTATCCTTTCTCTCTCAACCTCTCCTTTTCTCTCACTTTCTATCACATTTTCTCTTCTTCCTCTCCTCTCCAACCTCATGGCTATCCGTCCTTCAAGCACCCATTCATTTTCTTTAATCTCAATAATCTACATCCATGAATCTAAACCACCATCCTAAGGCATTTTGGTAAGGAGATCTTAGTTTTCTCTCATTTTCTTCTCTCTTTTTCTCTCCTCACTCTCACGGCCAAGCACCACCATTGATGGCCATCCATGCTTACTTGCTCAACCAACCTTATTTCTTGTATCTACTCATCACCTTGAAGCTTTTTCTTTTTATGACCATCATCTGATTCTTCCATCTTCATATTCTTCCATAAAGCCCTAAACTTGAAGCTTTGAGGTAAGGTTCTTGACTTTCTATTTTCTTTCCTTCATTTTCGTGATTCTTGGTCACCTTAGTAATCAAGGACTCCTCTTTTCAAGCTTTGGTTGTTGATTATGTGAGTTTGATCATCCTAGGGTTTTGATGGAGGAATTAGATGAATTTCAAGAGACATAAAGGGAGTTCTTTTTCTTGTTATCTTTTAAGGTAAGAGGGGGATTAACCTCATCAACCACTTATAGTGGTGAGGAATGAATTCTTTTGTGGGTAATAAATTCATGTGAGGATTTATTCACCATGATTGTATGACTTTATGGCTTGTGGTTATATGCTTTATGTGACCTTACTACTTTGTTGTTATGTATGAACTTTTATAGCATGATTGTGATGCTCAAAATCTTGTTGTATGCTTTAAATGGTGTTAGAAAAGAAAAATATTTGGGTCCCCATTAACATGGTGGCTCATAGCCATAATGTGAAAAATAGGGTGTTCAAGGCTAAAATATTGTGGAAATATGTTTGCCCCAATAGTTTAATTTGTTAAGTTTTGATGATGATAAATACAAGAAAAAATGAATAATGATTATGCTACATAGATGTGCTTAATAGATTATATTGGATCATGCATGATCATGTACTCCATCTTATTATATGTCATTTATGAATCATGCATATAAAGATATTGAGTTTTAAATTTGGACTAACTATATTTATTTTTACGTTAGCAATATTTTGTAGGATAGTTCAAGTACCAAGAGTGAGCATTACAACAAGAAAGAAAAAGATCACAACTATGCTCAACTTAAGAAGAATGAAAATGATAAAGATGTTCCAAGTATTTGCAAGATTTGAAGAGAAGAATTTTTTGGAAGCTTGGATTACATCAAGAATTGATGATGGCAAAAGATCAAGTCCCAAGGTTCTTGAAGAATAGCTTATAGGACTTAGATCTTGTGTAAAGGTAAAAAGAAATCATACCAAGCTCAAATATGTTTTAACATCTTTAAAAGTGTTTCTTATATGTTTAAATGCCCAACAAACTGTTTTTGAAAAAATAGTTTTGGTGGTTGTTCAAACCTTTGAAAAATAGCCAAGTTTGTATTTTGTAAAACTGACATTTAGTTACTATTCTTATCATAACTTTCAAAATACTTTGAGTTTTATTATGAAACTTATTGCATATAAAAATAGACTTAAAGATCTTTGTAATGAGTGATCATTTGCTTTAAATAGATAATAAATCAAGAAGTTATGACCATTTAAAGTCAGTTTTCAAAAATAGTCAAGTTTGAGTTTTGAAAAGCTGACCTTAAGTTACTCTTTTAATCATAACTTTCAAAATTCATTTATTTTTTATGAAACCTATTTCATTTGAAAATAGACTCAAAGATCTTTCCAAAGAATGGTCATTTGCTTTAATCAGATAAGAAATGAAAAAGTTATGACCTTTTAAAGTCAGTTTTCAAAACCAGAAGTGATGTAATCGATTACACAAGTCCTGTAATCGATTACAACTTTAGCAAAGGCCATGTAATCGATTACCAGAAGTTTGTAATCAATTACCAAGTGCCCAGAAACGTTCTCAATGGCTATAAATGGCTAGTTTTCATAAAAAATTATTTCTAAATACTACCAACAGCTATTTTATCACTTGGGCTCTATATATAAGTGATATTTGAAGCATTTACATCTTTAGAAACCAAAGAACACTTGATTTGATCCTTGAATCATCAAAATGATATTTTGAACTTCAAAGTGTAAATCCTTGATATCCATTGAGCTTCAATTTGTATTATTCACTCTAGAGAGAGAGTTTCAATTCTTCTATATCTTGTTTAATCTGTAAAGAGGGTGTGGTATCCCTCAAGAATTATAAAGGGTGAGGCATCCCTTGAAAGTAGAGGCTCAAGCACAAAAGGTGAGATATCCCAAGGTGTTGAGTGCTTAAGATTATAAAGGTCTTTCAAGCACCTGTGAAACTTGAAGAGTTGAAGGCTCTAGCACAAGGGTAAGGTATCCTAAGGTGTGAGGAGTGCTCTTGTTTGTACAAAGGTTTTCCTAGTACCCGTGAAGTCTAGGAGATAGTGAAGAAAATCTCAAGTTAAGCTTGAGGACTGGATATAGGCCACAAGTGGTTGGTGGCTGAACCGGGATAAATTCTTCAGTTTGATTCTCTCTTTCCTACACTCTTTAATTTCAGTATTTAGTGTACTATATTTATCTATTGCATATCTTGTCATTTTGGTGATTTGATTCTATGAACTTGATATCTAGTTTATTTGCTTCATTCATCATATATCCCAAGTTGTATTTGAGTAATCTATAATAGTTGTACCTTTGTTGTGCATGTTCCGCTATATTTATTACTTGAGTGATTCAAAATACTTAATTTCTCAAAGTTGCATTAAAATTTGTAATCACCCAATTCACCCCCCCTCTTGGGTGATGGTTGCCATGGCTAACAAGTTGTATATAGAGAGCAAGAAGAGCAAAAGCCATTGAAGGAAGCTTGTCATGGAAAATGTCCTCATGAAGATATTCAAAGTAAGAAAATGAGCTCAATGCCTTTTGGTGATGATGGTGCTCAATTTGAAGAAGAGACAAAACAAAATAAAAGTTATGATGAAGAAAGTGATTCTCTTAAAGAGCCAAGTATGCTACAAATTGAGACTACTTCATATATGGTTAAAAAGGACTTTGAGATAAATGATGCTTATCTTGATTATAGTCTTTCCTATAATGAGCTACAATGTGCATATGATGAATTATATGATGATTTATTGAATTTGAAAAATAAAAACTTATCTTGTTAGGAAAACATTTTCTCCTTTGAAAATAAAATTGAAACTTTAAAAAATGAATATGCTTTTCTTGATGAGGAAATGCTTTTGAAATGTGAAACCTCAACTTCTTATGAAAAGTGCATTGATTTAGAAATGTCCTCCTAGTATTTCAATTATGCAGAAAATTTCTCAAAAGGATGGATAAATTGGTCAAGTGAAAAATGAATCATCTAGGGGAATGCTTTCAAAGCCTATTGGTAGAAGTTTTGATCAAAGTAGCAAGATGACTTCAGCCAAAGTTTCTCAAGTACAAAATATGAAACTTGCAAAGTTCAAAACACCAAAAGGGAAGTAATGAGAATGGAAAAGAGTTTCCTTGATTACCAAGGCCAAGGGTGACTATTAACTCAAGCATACATTGAAGTGAAATACAGCTACGCCACTTGAGGTTGAAAAATTTTGAAATAGTCCAAGTTCTCCAAGAGTAATGAAAACATAAAAGGATGGCATGGAGAACCACAACTTTCTCAAGGAGCCTTGATGCATATAAGTTGGAATCACCTACAAAAACTCAAAGAGTACACTTTTGGTGACATCAATCTCTTATCCTCATCTATGCTTTAAATTGAATATCATGTGATATTTGGAGAAGTAAAGAGTTATTTTTACATGCCTTATATAATCATTGTTTGCCCCCAAACGCTTATATATATTTTGATGTTAATCATGTGTTTCTTGATAAACTTGAATCTTGCTTTGAAAATGCTTAAACTATGCTTTTGGATTCAAGTGCATATATCCTTCTTTTGTTCTCATTAAAACTAACTTTGCACCATTGATAATGTGGTACATGGTTTGTCATTATATATCAACCTAAATTATGCTTCTAAATGAGCTTAAATGATATTTGATGCTAACCTACGATTTAGACAACTTTTAGAGTTAACTCTTGCAAGTATCTCTATGTGCTTCAAATATAGCCATCAAATATTAAAATGTCAAGTATATAAGGACAAAGAGAAGAGTTGAATGGAAAGGGACATGAGGAGACTTTCTTCAAGTGCAATGGAATGAAATACTTAATGGAAGAAAGCACAAACTCAAAGGACAAATAAATGTAGAACACTCTAAAGAAGCATCACTCTCTCAATAAGTATCTCTATCCCTAAGCTATTATGGTATTATATATGCTATGGATTATATGATACTTGTTGATAATTTGATCTTAAATGATTAGATGCTTTCTTTACATGAGAAGTATGCTTAGCATTGACAAACTGCCTAATTGGATATTAACCTGCTAATTTTGTCATTGCATATTGGGTGGATGATATTAGTTATGTACATGCTTTGATCCCTATAGTATATTTCATCAAGGTGAATGTTTGATATATATGATTCTCTTGGTCTATGGTTTCTTAGTGATATAACACCTATGAGAATCATGCTCTTCTTTTGAAAAGATTTTCTTGGTTGAGTAAAATGTTTTTTTAAAGGCAAAATCTCCTATCATATTTGAAAGAAGCTTTTAAAGTTCCATATCCTTGAAAATCCTTTGAACTTGTCTTAAGACCTTGAAAGTATTTTCATCTCCTAATTGTCTTGAAAATTTGGAAATCATTCTATTTGTGCGATAAATGTAGTACTCTCTTCATTACTTTGAAATGTTTTATTAAATCTTGAGAGAGTATTTAAGAAAGTTTCCAAATAAATCTTTTGAAATGTTCTATAGAAACCATCTTAATACTTCAAAAGATAAGCCTTGTTTTACAAAAATGTTTTATCTTTCCAAGGCTCTTGTTTAATGAGAAAGAGAGGAGATGTACTTTCAAATGTTCCTTTGACTTGGATTTGTTCATTCTCAAAGAATATGTGGTTTCAATATAAAACCTTCTACCCTTCTAAAATGCTTTTGAAAATGTAATGTGTTATTATAAAATTCTTCTTGAAAGGGAAAGAAATTTTAAGATAGTAAGAATATATATCTTTGCCTTGCTTCTCTTTATGGCAATGTGCTTACATGGTCTTGACATGCATATTTCCCTTTATCTATCTTGTGCTTCAATAACGAGAAGCTTATCTTGTATATCCTTCTTCCATATCCTTGTTGACTAAGAACATATGCATAACTATGTTAAACTATTATGTTTGATATTTTGATAATATGCATATTTTGAGGGGGAGCCTAGTTCTTAAATTGTTGCTTATATCTCTTGGCTTACATCCTTATTTGACATGAAGTGTTTTATTGTTAATATTATCAATATTTCAACAAAGATCATCTCTTATTATCTTTCTCTCTATCAATGAAAGAAGGTAAACATTCTTAAACTTTATATCTTTTAATTCTTTCATTGAGAAATGCTTGATATGTGACAAGTTGTATGATCTTTCATTTGAAAACCTCAAATCCATGATCTTACACGAAAATTTTGTAACTCCTAACAAATGATATCAAGTGATACTTATTTATCATGTGTTATGCAATATATTATATACTAGACATATTTTTTAAGCTCATTGCTATCATATGTTAAATGTTGATGTACCAAAATATGACAAGCTTTGCATGAATAATCTTTTATATCTTGAAAGCATGCTTGTTTCATCTCTCTATTCTTGAATCATGTGTAGAATCAAATAAAGGGAGACAATTATGTTTTGAATAACTTGAAGAAGTTTTTGAAGTTTGATGATCCTACTCTTTTTGACAACATGAGTTTTATTTGTAGGAGGAGAGAAAAATATCACATTTCTTTCCTAAGCCTTTTTCTTGATGTCAAATAGGGGGAGAGAGAATTGAAAAGAAAAATATGTTCCTTGTGCTTATTATTTGATATGCTTACATGAATATCTATCTTTCTATATTGCTAAACATATTTTTTCTTTGGTGATTTGTCATCATCAAAAAGGGGAAGATTGTGGAAATAAGTTTGCCCTAATGGTTTAATATGTTAAGTTTTGATGATGACAAATACAAGACAAAAAGAATGATGCTTATGCTTGATAAATGTGTTTTATAGATGACAAATGCATTACAAAAGAATATTGATCATGTTACATAAATATGCTTAATGAGATATATTGTATCATTCATAATTATGTACTTTATCTAGTTATATTTCAATTAATAATAATGCAATGAGATATGTGTAACATTCTTCATATAATATATCTAATAATGTTTTATATGAGTTGTATTAAATTAATATTAGATTTGACTCTATCTAAATGAAAATGTGCAAAGTATTCTTTGTTGCATCCTATATAGGCATATCTATTTGTAATTGATAAATATCTTATTTGGATGTATCTATGAAAGTCTTATATGCATGTTAGACAAATTAGAGTTATACATTTATGAATCATGTATATGAAGATATTGAGTTATGAATTTAGACTAACTATGCTTGTTTTAAGTGAGTAATAGTTTGTAAAATAGTCTAAGTACCAAAAGTGAGCATTGTAATAAGAAAGTAAAAGATCACAATTATTCTCAACTCAAGAAGAAAGAGAATGATAAGATGTTCCAAGCATTTGTAAGATTTGAAGAGAAGAAATTTGTGGAAGCTAGGATTACATCAAGAAGCCTAAGGACTAGAATTGGTATATTTTCCTTTTAGGTTTTCTCCTATGTAAAGATAGAGGTTTTACAAGAAAAGAGCTTAAATATATTTTTAAGTCTTTAAAAATGGTTCTTACATATTTAAATGCCCAACAAACTGTTTTTGGAAAATTAATCTTGGTGGTAGTTCAAACCTTTGAAAAATAGCCAAGTTTGTGTTTTGTAAAACTGACATTTAGTTACTATTTTGATCATAACTTTCAAACTACTTTGAGTTTTATTGTGAAACTTATTGCATATAAAAATAGACTTAATCATCTTTTCAATGAGTGGTCATTTGCTTTAAATGGATAAGAAATAAAGAAGTTATGACCATTTAAACTTAGTTTCAGTTTTAAAAAAAGTCAAATTTGAGTTTTGAAAAGCTGACATTTGATTACTCTTTTGATCATATCTTTCAAAATAATTTGACTTTTGTTCTAAAGCTTATTTCATTTGAAAATAGACTCAAATATCTTTCCAATGAGTGTTATTCGCTTTAATCGGATAAGAAATGAAGAAGTTATGACCTTTTAAATTCAGCTTTCAAAACCAGAAATGCTGTAATCGATTACACAAGTCTTGTAATCGATTACAACATTGACAGAAGCCATGTAATCGATTAACAGAAGTGTGTAATAGATTACCAAGTGCCCAAAAACATTTCCAACGGCTATAAATGGCTAGTTTTCTAAAAAAATCATTTCTAAACACTACCAACGGCTATTTTATCACTTGGGCTCTATATATAAGTGTTGTATGAAGCTCATACACCTCTTGAACACTTGATTTGATCCTTGAATCACCAAAATCATATTGTGAGGTCTTTATTGCAAAATTCTTTTATTCCTTTGTTCTTCAATTTGTATTATCTACTCTTGAGAGAGTTTTCTATCATCCATACTTTATTCTTCAAGTTGTATATCTACTCTTGTGAGAGTTTCTATTCTTTCTATTCACCTTGAAATCATTGTAAAAGGGTGAGGTATCCCTCTGTTAGGAATTGCAGTTACATCACGCAGTGCAAAAATTAGGATTCCCACCGAGGATCCATGCGAAAAGCCATAATCTGAGTTTTTAAATTATTTACCTTTTGAAGTATGATCAAAAGGAAAGACGTGAATCACCAACACCGTAATAGAAATGATGTCTCTGTGATATCCACATGAACAGGCTCACAAACGTCCAACGTCAGCAAAGAGGAGCCTTACATCTCTCACACAGTGCTAGCTGCGAAGAGAAGAAAAGAAACCTATCGCTCTCTCACTCACTTTTCTGTAAGTGCGGCTAGGGTTCTGAAAATTATGAATCTTAGCAGCCCCTTAGTAATACTATTTATAATAGTGACTGCCTTAAGTTAGTGTGAGCAGCAGCAAGGTAAGCTGTGTAACCCTAGACTCATCTGTTATGAGTCTGGCCCATTTTTGAATCCGAGTCCAACTTGGATCCATTACTCTAATTTTAGTCTGCTCTATGTGTGTAACCCTACAGGTTCTCGTTACATTGACAGTAATATTAAAATCCTATTTTAATATTATAAGCAGTGAGCGGTATCTAGCAACACATCGCTGCTACCCAAGTAATAAGAATGTCAGTGATTTGACATAACCTTTCCATGACTAATGTTTTTGTGTCGTTTAGTCCCTTTGTCAAGATATCTAGATTGAACACAAGGCATGGAATGCGTCACCATTGTATAGTCTAATAATTCATTTCTTGATACTCGAGTAGACTGTGTAATAACAAATGAAATCAATATCTCATATTGACTTATTTGAGCATGGTCATGCATTTTGCAGTCTCACTCAATCAGGGGCCCCGAAGATATCACTCCTGTTATGTAGGAGTGACAAATCCCATCTAGGTCACTCACATCCCTCTGCATGATTTGTGGTATGTCCAATAACTTACTTTATAATTACCTTGTTATAGATGACATTTGATGGTATTAAATTAATATTAGATTTGACTCTATCTAAATGAAAATGTGCAAAGTATTCTTTGTTGCATCCTATATAGGCATATCTATTTGTAATTGATAAATATCTTATTTGGATGTGTCTATGAAAGTCTTATATGCATGTTAGACAAACTAGAGTTATACATTTATGAATCATGTATATGAAGATATTGAGTTATGAATTTGGACTAACTATGCTTGTTTTAAGTGAGTAATACTTTGTAAAATAGTCCAAGTACCAAAAGTGAGCATTGTAATAAGAAAGTAAAAGATCACAATTATTCTCAACTCAAGAAGAATGAGAATGATAAGATGTTCTAAGCATTTGTAAGATTTGAAGAGAAGAAATTTGTGGAAGCTAGGATTACATCAAGAAGCCTACGAACTAGAATTAGTATATTTTCCTTTTAGGTTTTCTCCTATGTAAAGATAGAAGTTTTACAAGAAAAGAGCTCAAATATATTTTAAGTCTTTAAAAATGGTTCTTACATATTTAAATTCCCAACAAACTATTTTTGGAAAGTTAATCTTGGTGGTAGTTCAAACCTTTGAAAAATAGCCAAGTTTGTGTTTTGCAAAACTAACATTTAGTTACTATTTTGATCATAACTTTCAAACTGCTTTGAGTTTTATTGTGAAACTTATTGCATATAAAAATAGACTCAAACATCTTTTCAATGAGTGGTCATTTGCTTTAAACGGATAAGAAATGAAGAAGTTATGACCATTTAAACTCAGTTTTAAAAAAAGTCAAATTTGAGTTTTGAAAAGCTGACCTTTGATTACTCTTTTGATCATATCTTTCAAAATAATTTGACTTTTATTCTAAAACTTATTTCATTTGAAAATAGACTCAAATATCTTTCCAATGAGTGTCATTCGCTTTAATCAGATAAGAAATGAAGAAGTTATGACCTTTTAAATTCAGCTTTCAAAACCCAAAATCCTGTAATCGATTACACAAGTCTTGCAATCGATTACAACATTGACAGAAGCCATGTAATCGATTAACAGAAGTGTGTAATAGATTACCAAGTGCCCAAAAACATTTCTAACGGCTATAAATGGCTAGTTTTCTAAAAAAATCATTTCTAAACACTACCAACGACTATTTTATCACTTGGGCTCTATATATAAGTGTTGTATGAAGCTCATACACCTCTTGAGCACTTGATTTGATCCTTGAATCACCAAAATCATATTTTGAGCTCTTTATTGCAAAATCTTTTTATTCCTTTGTTCTTCAATTTGTATTATCCACTCTTGAGAGAGTTTTCTATCATCCATACTTTATTCTTCAATTTGTATATCTACTCTTGTGAGAGTTTCTATTCTTTCTATTCACCTTGAAATCATTGTAAAAGGGTGAGGTATCCCTCTGTTAGGAATTGCAGTTACATCACGCAGTGCAAAAATTAGGATTCCCACCGAGGATCCATGCGAAAAGCCATAATCTGAGTTTTTAAATTATTTACCTTTTGAAGCATGATCAAAAGGAAAGACGTGAATCACCAACACCGTAATAGAAACGATGTCTCTGTGGTATCCACATGAACAGACTCACAAATGTCCAACATCCGCAAAGAGGAGCCTCACGTCTCTCACACAGTGCTAGCTACAAAGAGAAGAAAAGAAACCTATTGCTCTCTCACTCACTTTTCTGTAAGTGCGGCTAGGGTTCTAAAAATTATGAATCTTAGCAGCCCCTTAGCAATACTATTTATAATAGTGACTGCCTTAAGTTAGTGTGAGCAGCAGCAAGATAAGCTGTGCAACCCTAGACTCATCTGTTATGAGTCTGGCCCATTTTTGAATCCGAGTCCAACTTGGATCCATTACTCTATTTTTAGTCTGCTCTATGTGTGTAATCCTACAGGTTCTCGTTACATTGACAGTAATATTAAAATCTTATTTTAATATTACAAGTAGTGAGCGGTATCTAGCAACACATCGCTGCTACCCAAGTAATAAGAATGTCAGTGATTTGACATAACCTTTCCATGACCAATGTTTCTGTGTCGTTTAGTCCCTTTGTCAAGATATCTAGATTGAACACAAGGCATGGAATGCATCACCCTTGTATAGTCTAATCATTCATTTCTTGATACTCGAGTAGACTTTGTAATAACAAATGAAATCAATATCTCATATTGACTTATTTGAGCATGGTCATGCATTTCGCAGTCTCACTCAATCAGGGGCCCCGAAGATATCAATCCTGTTATGTAGGAGTGACAAATCCCATCTAGGTCATTCACATCCCTCTGCATGATTTGTGGTATGTCCAATAACTAAATTTATAATCACCTTGTTATAGATGATGTTTGATGGTATTAAAACACACAACTCCTCATGTAGAAATCATAGTGATTTCAGGTCAAAGGACCACAGACACCATTGTCACTATGAGAATTGCTTATGACACTCACGTAATGATCCATGTAGCGTTCTCATGGTGGGTCAGCCTAGTACATTATTATTCTAATATGTACCTATGTGAAGACTTGATATCTCATATCCATGACCCGTGAGATATGGTCATCAGTCTATGCACATACTAGTCTCAATGTATTATTGTTGTCCTAATTAACAATAATACTTGACTAGGAACATTTAAGAATAGTGTTATAACCAAAAGGATCTCACGATCAAGTCATCCATTCGATAACCTATGGCATCAAACTTACTATTCTAAGGACTTTATTATGTTTATAAAACAAAGAACACAATAGAATGTATGTAAATACAGACAAATGTATTAGCCTCTAGGACATACACCAACACCCTCAAGAGAGAAAAGGGTGAGGTATCCCTTGTAGTGAGACTCAAACACAAAGGGTGAGGTATCCCAAAGGTGTTGTGAGTCCTCTTGATTGTAAAGGTCATCAATCACCTGTGAAGCTTGAAGAATTGGAGGCTCTAGCACAAGGGTGAGGTATCCTAAGGTGTAAGGAGTGCTCTTGTTTGTACAAAGGTTTTCCTAGTACCCGTGAAGTCTAGGAGATAGTGAAGAAAATCTCAAGTTAAGCTTGGGGACTGGATGTAGGCCACAAGTGGTTGGTGGCTGAACCAAGATAAATTCTTCAATTTGATTCTCTCTTCCCTACACTCTTTAATTTCAGTATTTAGTGTACTATATTTATCTATTGCATATCTTGTCATCTTGGTGATTTGATTCTATGAACTTGATATCTAGTTTATTTGCTTCATTCATCATATATCCCAAGTTGTATTTGAGTAATCTATAATAGTTGTACCTTTGTTGTGCATGTTCCGCTGCATTTATTACTTGAGTGATTCAAAATACTTAATTTCTCAAAGTTGCATTAAAATTTGTAATCACCAAATTCACCCCCCTCTTGAGTGATGGTTGTCATGGCTAACAAGTTGTATATAGAGAGCAAGAAGAGCAAAAGCCATTGAAGGAAGCTTGTCATGGAAAATGTCCTCATGAAGATATTCAAAGTAAGAAAATGAGCTCAATGCCTTTTAGTGATGATGGTGCTCAATTTGAAGAAGAGGCAAAACAAAATAAAATTTATGATGAAGAAGGTGATTCCCTTAAAGAGCCAAGTATGCTGGAAATTGAGACTACTTCATATATGGGTAAAAAGGACTTTGAGATAAATGATGCTTATCTTGATTATAGTCCTTCCTATAATGAGCTACAATGTGCATATGATGAATTATATGATGATTTGTTGAATTCGAAAAATAAAAACTTATCTTGTTAGGAAAACAATTTCTCCTTTGAAAATGAAATTGAAACTTTGAAAAATAAATATGCTTTTCTTGATGAGGAAATGCTTTTGAAATGTGAAACCTCAACTTCTTGTGAAAAGTGCATTGATTTAGAAAATCAAGTTGAGGACTTATTTTTCAAATTTGCCAAAGTGGGTGATTCTAATTGCTTACATTCTATGCTTGTCAATGAGAATAAAACTTATGGCAAAAATAGTTTAGAATATAAAAATAACTAAAGGCTTCTATTTTCCAAAAATGATGTTCAAAGGACCAAGTCATCATTAAATTCAATTGTTTACAATTTTTGTAGTCATCTAGGACATATTTCTCATTTGTGTAATTATAGAAGAAATACTTATATGAGAAATAGTATGAGATGGGTTCCTAAAGACCTTAAAGGCCCTAGTATTAACATTCAAGGACCCAAGATAAAGGGTACCAAAATGTCCTGTTAGTGTTTCAATTATGCAGAAAGTTTCTCAAAAGGATGGACTAATTGGTCAAAGGAAAGAGGAATCATCAAGGACAATGCTTCTAAAACCCAATGGAAGTTTTAGTCAAAGAAGAAAAATGACTTCAATCAAAACTTCTCAAGTACAAAATGTGAAACTTGCAATGTTTAAAACACCAAAAGAGAAGCGATGAGTAAGGAAAAGAGTTTCCTTGATTACCAAGGCTAAGATATCAAATGTTTTTACCTCTTATGCACATTCACTTAAAAAGATAATGAATATGAGGTATATTCCTTGTAGGCCTTAGATAAAGGATAGAATCATGTGTACTTAGTAAAATTTGAATATTATGTTTAGCACATGATTATGTTTATTCTTATTGTAACATAAGGTTCTACAATGCCTAGGTATGCTTGCATAATGTTTGAAATTACTTTGAGACATTTTTAAACTAATTTGAAAACTTTAAGATTGGTCATTTACTATTTAAAATGCAAAAATTGAGTTTTAGAAAACTGGTAATCAATTACAAGACCTTTGTAATCGATTACAAAGGTTCTGTCAAGCAAGTAATCGATTACACCAACCATGTAATCAATTACAAGGTTCCTAGTAAGATGGTAATCGATTACACCAAACTTGTAATCGATTACAAGGATTCCAGAGGGCTGACAATCGATTACACACCTATTGTAATCAATTACACATTAGCTTTAAAAAGGTTTTCAGCATGGGAACAACCATTTTCGCTTAAAATTGTCTATATATCATGAAAGTAAGCATGCTATTGGCATGTGTGCATACTAGAATTCTTTACTTGATATTACATGCCTGACATGATCATTGTTTGCTCTAAAATGCTTATTTATGTTTTGATGATGATCATGTATTTCTTGATAAACTTGAATCTTGTTTTGAAAATGCTTAAACTATGCTTTTGGATTCAAGTGCATATATCCTTCTTTTGTTTTAGTTAGATCTAACATTGCATGGTTGATAATATGGTACATGTTTTATATTATATATCAATCTAAATTATGCTTGTAAATGAGCTTAAATGATATTTGATGCTAACCTATGTTTTAGAGAACTTTTAGAGTTAGCTTTGTAAGTGTCTCTATGTACTTCAAATATAGTCATCAAATGTTGAAATATCAAGCATATGTGGATAATGAGAAGAGTTGAATAAAGAAGGACCTAAAGAGACTTTCTTCAAGTGCAATGGAATAGAATACGCAATGGAAGAAAGCTCAAACTCAAAGGACCAATAGATGAAGAACATTCTAAAAAAGCATCACTTTCTCAATCAGTATCTCTATACCTAAGCTATTATGGTATTCTATATGCAATGGATTGTATGATACTTATTAATAATTTGATCTTAAATGATTAGATGCTTTCTTTACATGAGAAGTATGCTTAGCATTGATAAAGAGCCTAATTTAATATTAACTCTCTAATTTTTGTCATTGCATATAGGGTGGATGATATTAGTTTTATACATACTTTATTCCCTATAACATATTTCATCAAGGTGAATGTTTGATATTTACGATTCTCTTGATCTATGGTTTCCTAGTGGTATAACACCTATGAGAATCATGCTCTTATTTAAAAAAAAATAATTATGGTTTAATTAAAAAGTTTTTTTAAAGCAAAATCTCTTATCAGATTTGAAAGAAACTTTTAAAGTTCCATATCCTTGAGAATCATTTGAACTTGTCTTAAGATCTTGAAAGTATTTTCACTTCCTAATTGTCTTGAAAATTTGGAAATCATTGGATATGTGATATAAATGTAGTATTCTCTTCATTTTCTTTGAAATGTTTAATTAAATCTTGAGAGAATGCTTAAGAAAGCTTCCAAATAAATCTTTTGAAATATTATATAAAGCCCATCTTAATACTTCAAAAGATAAGCATTATTCTTCAAAAGTGTTTTATTTTTTCAAGGCTCTTGTTTAATGAGAAAGAGAGGAAGTGTACTTTCAAATGTTCCTTTGATTTGAATTTGATCACTCTCAAGGAATACGAAGTTTCAATATAAAACCATTCTACCCTTCTAAAATACTTTTGAAAATATAATGTGTTATTATAAAATTCTTTTTGAAAGGGAGAGAAGTTTTAAAATGGTTTTTGATTGAGGGATTAAGAATATGTATCTATGCCTTACTTCTCTTTATAGTAATGTGCTTACATGGTCTTGGCATGTATATTTCCCTTTATCTATCTTGTGCTTCAATAAGGGGGAGTTCATTTTCTTTTTTTATAACTTCTTGTTGATGTGTAATGGTTGTTTATCCTTCTTATCTTAAATATCTTTCTTCCATGTCATTGTTGACTAAGAATATATGCATAACTATGTTAAACTATTATGTTTTATATTTTGATAATATGCATATTTTGAGAGGGAGCCTAGCACTTAAATTATTGTTTATATCTCTTGGCTTACTTCGTTGATTAACATGAAGTGTTTTATTGTTAATGCTATCAACATGTCAACAAAGATAATCTTTTATTCTCTTTCCCTCTATCAATGAAAAAAGGTAAATATTCTTAAACTTCATATCTTTTGATTCTTTCATTGAGAAATACTTGATATATGACAAGTTGTATGATCTTTCATTTGAAAACCTTAATTCCATGATCTTACACGAATATTTTGTAACTCCTAACAAGTGATATCAAGTGGTACTTATTTATCATGTGGTATGCAAGATATTATATGCTAGACATAATTTCTTAAGTTTATTGCTATTATATACTAAATGTTGATGTACTAAAATATAACAAGCATTACATAAATAATCTTTTATATCTTGAAAGTATGCTTATTTTATCTCTCTCTTCTTGAATCATGTGTAGAATTAAATAAGGGGAGATAATTATGATTTGAATAACTTGAAGAAGTTTCTGAGTTTTGATGATCCTACTCTTTTTGACTACATGAGTTTTATCTATAAAGAGAATGAAAATATTATTTTTCCTTAATATTATTTTTCCTTCCTAAGCCTTTTTGTTGATGTCAAATAGGGGGAGAGAAAATTGGAAAGAAAAATATGTTATTGTGCTTATTGTTTGATATACTTACATGAATATTTATTATTGTATATTCCTCAACATATTTTTCTTTAGTGATTTGTCATCATAAAAAAGGGGGAGATTGTGAAAATAAGTTTGCCTCAATAGTTTAATATGTTAAGTTTTGATGATGATAAATACAAGACAAAAGAATAATGATTATGCTACATAGATGTGCTTAATAGATTATATTGGATCATGCATGATCATGTACTCCATTTTATTATATTTCATTTATGAATTATGCATATAAAGATATTGAGTTTTGAATTTGGACTAACTTTATTTGTTTTAAGTGAGCAATATTTTGTAGGATAGTCCAAGTACCAAGAATGAGTATTACAACAAGAAAGCAAAAGATCACAACTATGCTCAACTCAAGAAGAATGAAAATGATAAAGATGTTCCAAGCATTTGCAAGATTTGAAGAGAAGAATTTTTTAGAAGTTTGGATTACATCAAGAATTGATGATGGCAAAAGATCAAGTCCCAAGGTTCTTGAAGAATAGCTTATAGGACTTAGATCTTGTGTAAAGGTAAAAAAGAATTACACTAAGCTCAAATATGTTTTAACATCTTTAAAAGTGTTTCTTACATGTTTAAATGCCCAACAAACTATTTTAAAAAGTTAGTCTTGGTGGTTGTTCAAACCTTTGAAAAATAGTCAAGTTTGTGTTTTTCAAAATTGACCTTTGATTACTATTTTGATTATAACTTTCAAAATAATTTGATTTTTATTGTGAAACTTATTGCATATGAAAATAGACTCAAATATCTTTCCAATGAGTAGTCATTTGCTTTAAACGGATAATAAATGAAGAAGTTATGACCATTTAAAGTCAGTTTTCAAAAATAGTCAAGTTTGAGTTTTGAAAAGCTGACATTTGGTTACTCTTTTAATCATAACTTTCAAAATACTTTGATTTTCATTGAGAAATATTTTATTTGAAAATAGACTCAAATATTTTTCCAATGAGTGGTCATTTGCTTTAATCGGATAAGGAATGAAGAAGTTACGACCTTTTAAAGTCAGTTTTCAAAACCAGAAGTGATGTAAGTGATTACACAAGTCCTGTAATCGATTACAACTTTGGTAGAGGCCATGTAATCGATTACTAGAAGTGTGTAATCGATTACCAAGTGCCCAGAAACATTCCCAACAGTTATAAATAGCTAGTTTTCATTTAAAAAAATCATTTCTAAACACTACTAACAGCTATTTTATCACTTGGGCTCTATATATAAGTGATATTTGAAGCATTTACATCTTTAGAAACCTAAGAACACTTGATTTGATCCTTGAATCATCAAAATTATATTTTGAGCTTCAAAGTATAAATCCTTGATACGCATTGAGCTTCAATTTGTATTATCCAATCTAGAGAGAGAGTTTCAATTCTTCTATATCTTGTTTAATCTGTAAAGAGGGTGAAGTATCTCTCAAGAATTGTAAAGCGTGAGGCATCCCTTGAAAGTAGAGGCTTAAACACAAAGGATGAGGTATCCCAAGGTGTTGAGTCCTAAAGATTGTAAAGGTCTTTCAAGCACCTGTGAAGCTTGAAGAGTTGGAGGCTCTAGCCCAAGAGTGAGGTATCCCAAGGTGTGAGGAGTGCTCTTGTTTGTACAAATGTTTTCCTAGCACCCGTGAAGTCTAGGAGATTGTGAAGAAAATCTTAAGTCAAGCTTGGGGACTGGATGTAGGTGACAAGTGGCTGAACCAGGATAAATTCTTGAGTTTGATTCTTTCCTCCATACACTCTTTAATTTTAGTATTTTGTGTTGTATATTTATCTATTGCATATCTTGTCATCTTGATGTTTTGATTCTAATAACTTGATATCTAGCTTACTTTCTTGATTTATTCCATAGTCCAAGTTATATTTGAGTAACCTACAACAGTTGTATCTTTGTTAGACTTATTCCACTGCATGTGTTTAATGAAAATATCAAAATGCATAATTCCTCAAAGTTTCTTCGAAAATTTTGTAAACACCCAATTCACCCCCCCTCTTGGGTGATGGTTGTCATGGCTAACAAATATTTCATTGATTAAGAACTTAGATGATTTGGTAGCAAGAATATGATTTATGAGGTTACAAGTTAAAAGAGGAAAGTAATAAAGTTTTTACCATAGAAAAGAATTGATTTGTGGTTAGGGTATTTGATAATTGGATGAAAGAGTGAATTGGAGACCTAAAATATTTGATAATGGGATGGACAAGTAATTAGGATAGAAAGGATTTTATTTAAAATTTGAATAATGAAAGGTTTAGAAAGAACATTAGGAAATATTACTTAGATGATTTGGGGAAATACGTAGGGTCAAAGGATTTATAAGTAAAAGAGAAGATAATCACAATATTATGATTTGAGGAGTAATGACCTTTAGATATACTAATGGAAATAATTTTGGAGATAATTGGAATAACGAAAATGATTTATTAATGGTGGATCTAGTTAGTTTGATAGTAAAGAAATCTAATTAATGATTTATATGATAAGAATGGAAAAGAATAAATTTTATCATTTAACAAAAGAGTGATTTTCGGTCTTGAGAGGAAAAAACAAGCTCAAGAAAAAAATAGTGAAAACTTGAAAGACTTAGGGAAAAAGAAAAAGAATTGTGAGGTTAAGACAATGTGGTTTCTTTTTAAGTTTTTTTTTTATGAACGATATGAGGAAGGGTCACTCGAGGAACTTAGTTAGAAGAATCTGGTGATTGGGATTAATTTATATCTTTATTCCAAAAAATGTTACAATTAAAGCTTAAAGATGAAACAATGGTTCTATATGCTAGAGAAATCGGTGAGAATGCTTCATGTGATTTGATAGTGATGACTCTTGAATTTGCATGACTGAAATACCTTGTGAAAGAATGTATTAGCATTGCTTTTGGGCCGACGTGCTAGACCCGAGTGGATCAATTGTGTTTAGCATTGTGCTTTTAGGCCGACGTACTAGACCAGAGTGGATCGTGGGACTGATGTTCTAGACCCGAGTGGATTAGTGGTATAATGTAATTGTATGGGTGGTTATATAATATCATTGATACTAATGGTATTAGACAATTATATGGGCAGTTACTTTAATACCATTGGGAACAGTCCAACGGTGGTTTGATTTTCATTGATCATGTACTTGAGCATTATACTGTCGACTTTTGTTGCCTAGGAGTGAACGAGAATTTGGATAGTGTGATCTTGGATGGATCTCAGGGGGCGTCAGGGCGAGATGATTCACTTAGTGATCTGATATCACATTGTATACTCCTGGCCATGAAAAACCATTGTAATGCTCGACGAGGACCCGACAAGCATTATCCTCTTCGTGGTCCGACGTGGACTGTCTTTTGAGGGGGGACAGATCTTCTGGAACATTCATATTTGAATTTTTGCTCTATGGAGTAGGAATTAGTTGCATTATGCATAAGGATGGTTATCATACACATCGTGCATATGCATAGTCAGTATATCTGTTATTATGGCATGGTCCATACTTATGTATTCTGATGTACATTGCTGAATTATCTATCGGTTGATAACATAATTATGCTTGTTGTTCTGTGATATTCCTGTATTGACATGATCATATCTACTATTATTTAATGTTGTTGTGTATGAAAGGCATTAGTGTCTTTGTTGTTGTTTCTTGCTACCATGATGGTATTGATGTAGGGTATCTCACCTCTTTCATTGTATTATCCTATTTGCCTCTATTTTATGCTCATGTTTTTAAAGACTGCAATGGTAGCAAGACAAGATTCGTGAGGTTTCACTAGACTACAGTTCCATAGGGGCATCGAAGCATGGACTATCCATTACGATACGGGGCACATTCTATACATCAGAGAGGTCACCTTACTTTGGAGTAGGACTCCGCATGGCGCTACTACATTTACTATGGATGTAGTTGTTCACTTGGAGTTTTGCATGCCTCTTGGGGAGCTTTGGGATGATTGGAGAGCTTCCTCTAGGGAGGACTCTGTGGAGTCGACTGCTCAAACTCTCGTTCTTGGGGACATGCGTGACTGGGGGTTTTGCCTGCTAGGGATCCAGAAGGGGATCTAGGGGAAGATCAGGTATAGAACCCTACTCTTCAAGTATTTTGACTTGGACTAGGCTCAGTCTTCATATGGTAGTTATATATATATATTTTATTTATTTATTTTTGGAGTATGTGAGTTTTATGTTTTTGGAACATGAGATAATATATTTATGGATGTAGTAAACTTTGTTTTATGAAAAGTCTATTTTATGGTTCTTGTGTTTTGTGTCTCTATAATTTGATAAGTTTATATTATCTGCGAAAAGAAGTTTTGAAACTCGTATTTTATAATATCAACTTTTATAACTTGGGTAAAGAGTTTTTAAAGGAGTCGGTCTTAAATGTAATGCCCTCTCAGAGGGGGTGTTACATGCACACCTTTCCAGCATCCTGTGGAGTGGCAAAACCCTCAGGTTGTGTCATGTAAACATCCTCGAGAAGATTTCCATTAAGGAAAGCATTTTTGACATCCATTTTCTAGATTTCATAATTATGGTATGCTGCAATATCAAGCAAAATCCGAATGAATTTAAGCATCATAACTGAGAAAAAAGTCTTATCATAGTCTACACCATGAATTTACCTGAAACCCTTAGTCACAATCGTGCCTTAAAGGTATGTACATTACCATCCATGTCAGTTTTCTTCTTGAAAACCCACTTGCACCCAATGGGTTTTACCCCTTCAGGTATGTCAACCAAGGCCCATACCTGGTTAGCATACATGGATTCCATTTCAGATCTCATGGCCTCAAGCCATTTATCAGATTCTGGGCCCATAATGGCTTCCTGGTAAGTCACAGACTCATCTTGATCCAGGAGCAATACGTCCCATTCCTGGGTCATGAGAAATCCATATCTCTCTAGTTGATGACGTATCTTGTTAGACCTATGCAAGTCTTGTGCTACTAGTACAGGTTGTTGTTCCACAACATTTTGTGGAGGTTGCTCTATTTCCATCATAAGTTCGTTGCTACTCTGTGAACCTTGAATCTTTTCAAGTTCTACTTTCCTTTCACTAGTTTCTTTAGAGATAAACTCCATTTCTAGAAACATAGCAGTCCGTGTGACAAATACTTTGCCCTCAGTAGGATTATAGAAATAGTATCCCTTGGTTTCCTTTGGACAACCCATAAAGAAGCATTTATTTGATTTGGGTCCAAGCTTATCAGAAACTTGACGTTTCACATAAGCTTCACAATCCCAAATCTTCATGAAAGACATATTGTGCCATCTCCTAATCCATATCTTATATTGTGTGTTTTGAACTGTCTTAGATGGAATATGGTTAAGTGTGAAAGCTGCTGTTAATAGAGCATGTCCCCAGAAGGAGCCTAGAAGGTTTGCATGACTCATCATAGATCGGACCATGTCCAACAGGGTTTGGTTCCTCCTTTCAGAAACACCATTCCATTGTGGTATTCCTGGAGGAGTGAGTTGAGATATTATCCCACACTTTTTCAGATGATCATCAAAATATTGGCTTAAGTATTCACTACCTCGGTCTGATCGAAGGACTTTAATACTCTTGCCAAGTTAGTTTTGTACTTCATTCTTGAACCCTTTGAACTTTTCAAGGGATTCTGATTTGAGCTTCATAAGATATACAAATCCATATCTACTGAAATCATTAGTAAATGTAATGAATATTGAAAACCGCCTCTAGCCAATGTGTTTAGGAGTCCACATACAGCACTATGTATAAGGCCCAAAAGATCATTAGCCCTTTCACCTTGTCCAGTGAATGGGGCTTTTGTAATCTTCCCTAATAAATAATACTCACATATCTCATATGATTCAAAATCAAATGAGTCCAAGAATCTATCTTTATGGTATTCGGAGATGTGTTTCTCATTTATGTGGCCCAAATGGCAATGCCAGAGATAAGATAGGTTCATATCATTTGACTTGAACCTCTTTGAATTTATGTTATAAACGGGCGTTTCGAGATCGAGGACATAAAGTCCATTACTCAGTTGTGCACTACCATAAAAAATATCATTTAAATAAATAGAACAACTTTTGTCCTTTATAATAAATGTAAAGCCTTTCTTGTCCAAACAAGAAACAAAAATGATATTCCTACTAATAGCAGGCACAAAATAACAATTCTCCAACTCAATTACAAGCCCAGCGGGCAAATATAAAAGATAAGTCCCTACGGCTAAAATGGCAACCTTTGCTCCATTTCCAACTCGTAGGTCAACTTCACCCTTAGCCAATGGTCTACTATTCTTTAGATCCTGCACATTTACACAAATTTTAGAACCACGTCTAGTATCTAATACCCAAGATGCAGAAGTAGATAAATTGAATTCTATAACAAAAATACTTAAAGTGGAAGTCTCACTTCCCTTCTTCTTCTTATGCTCCTCCAAGTATATGGTGCAGTTCCTCTTTCAATGTCTGGTCTGACTGCAGTGGAAAGCACATACCTTCCTTAGCCACTCCTCCCACTGGTTTCAAGCCAGAAGTGCTGAGCTTGGATTTATCCTTGCCTTTGCCTTTCCACTTATCCTTGGGCTTCTTCTACTGTTTCTTGCCCTTATTGTTTTGAACCATCGTAATGGCCTTTCCTTTGCCTTTATTTTGTTATGCTTAGCAGCTCTAGCAGTGATTTGTCAATTTCATTCATGTTATAGTTCATGGCGAATTAACTAAAACTCTCCAGCAACGATTATAGGAATAAGTCAGTGGCCAACTCTTGGCCTAACGGGAAACCAAGTCTCTCTAGGTTTTCAATGTACCTAATCATCTTGAGTACATGAGCACCAAAAGGGCTTCCTTCTACAAGCTTGCACTGAAACAGTGCTTTTGAGACCTCGTATCTATCATGCCTAGCCTGCTCTTGATAGAGCATTTTAAGGTGTACGATCATATCGTAGGCATCCATGTTCTCATGTTGCTTCTGAAGCTCAGAGTTCATAGTGGCTAGCATTAGACATTCGACATCCAAGGTGTCATCTTGATGCTTATTATAAGCATCCTTTTCAGCTTTAGGGGCATTTGTAGCGGGTGGCTCAAGAATAAGTTGTTCTAGAACATACAACTTTTTCTCTTATTTGAGGACAATCCTCAAATTCTTGTACCATTCTAGAAAATTCATTCTAGACAACTTGTCCTTCTCAAGGACGGATCGCAATGATAAGTTACTCAAAGTGTTTGTCGCCATGGTAATCTATCAACATAAATATGCAAAATACAAGTATCATGCCATAAACATATTTAACAAGATCTTTAATTAAATATACCTCCCACTATTTTATTCAAATCAATGACCCTCAACATTGACTCAGAAATCCCATCGCAAGATTTCCTAGTGGACTAATATCCATATTTCACCAAGTTTTTAGTCAGCTTTGGCAGATCACTCAAAAATCAGTTATTTAAGTAGGAAACACTTTCCAGTTACATCACATACAACTCTTAGATAGTTGGGTGAATAATACTTATTCTAATCGATATAATGGACCAAAGCCCAACTCCATGCTTCTATGCCTTCAATCCTATTGAAATGACCTAGTTAAGTCAAACCCAATAGTTGATAGTTAGATATTACCTTTATCCCATCGTGTCTTACTAATGTAGATAAAGGCATGTTGCTTTGGTAGACCTACACTTAATCGATACTAGTCTTGATGATGTCACGCATTGGAAGACATCACATAATGACTTAATATTTGCTTTGAGGAAATTTTATAATAATTATTAGATCTCACCATTTATTGAACTATTTAATATACCATAAACATCATCCATGCATCTCATACATATAAAGCATATAATAAATGTAACATAGTTGTAGCCCCTAAAGCAATGATTCTCCTAAGCCAATGAGAGTATCACTAACTAAGCCTTGAGAGTGAACAGTTTCACTAAGCATCTCCCACCAACATCCTCATTTGATGTTGTCTTCTTGCCTCCATATTAGGATTACATTACAAAGTATAAAGAAACCTCGGTTTACATACGAGGGGAGTTAGATGAGAAGAAATGTATAACCAGAATATAGAGAGAAAGGCATGACATACAGGATTTATTTTAAAATAAACAAAAAGCATAAAAGGAGGACTAAGACCATAACCATGAACCACAAAGAACATACAAACTCAAAACAATAATACATTATTATTTTGTGAGTCATAAAAACATAACTGAATATCGTGCTTTCGAATAACACACACTACACAATGGGGTTCGGGGCAGCACCCTAACCACGGGGGTCCCGCTGCCTGGTCAGTGGGTGGGGGTGCAGCGGGGCTCGAGGCAGGGCCCCGAAACCAAAATGAAAAAACAAGAGCTTAACCTCTTGCGCCTCCTTGACGACTAGGGAATCAACACTTGAACCCTCATAGCTGCAGTCACTTGTCCAGAAACAAGGTTTCCAGAACGCATGAGGACATGAACACTTCATGTCATGAGGAACCCTTAACGCCGCCGTCTGCTATTTGAAACGATGTTTTGCTTGACATCAACACTTGATACCACCACCAACCAGAAACAACATTTCCAGAACTGTTGTGCCGCTATCTAGAAGGAGGTTTGCTTGACATCAACACTTGATGTCGCCGCAGACCAAGAACAAGGATTCCAGAACCTTTACGCTGTGCCACTATATATATCACATATGTACCAGAAAACTTCATAAAAACATACATACATACAAAACAAATTCATTATTTCGAAAACATCATCATGGTTTCGCATATAACATATCAAATAGATTATGTTTTCACAAAGGATTCATACGGTTTCTAAAATAACACATTAAATATAATATCTTTTACCAAAAACAAGCAATCATGTTATTTGGTATAGCACGAAGAACAAAATACTGAACCGTGGTTTCGCATGTGTCTCTGATACCACTGTTGGGAATTACAGATACATCACGCAGCAGAAAAACAAAAATTCCCACCAAGGATCCATGCGAAAAGAGACCATAATCCGTGTTTTATGAGTTTGCCTCTTAAAGCGAGATGAAAAACAAACGATGTGAATCTCCAACACCGTAACAAGGATGATGTCTTTGCGATATCCATATGAACAGACTCACGAATGTCTAACATCCGCAAAAAGGAGTCCAACTTCTCTAACACAGTGCTAACTGCGAAGAGAAGAGAAACTTGTCACTCTCTCATTCATTGTTTGTATAGGTACGACTAGGGTTCTATTATGCGTGCCTTGACAGCCCCCTTAGCAGTGCTATTTATAATAGTTGCTGCCTAAAGCAAGTGAGAGCAACTGTAAGGTAAGTTGTGTAACCCTAGACTCATCTATTATAAGTTTGGCCCACAATTGAATCCCAGTCTAACTTGAATCCTTATTGCTCCAATTTAGTCTACTCTATGTGTGTGACCCTGTAGGTTCTTATAACGTTAGCAGTAATATTAAAATCCCATTTTAATATTACAAGCAGTGAGCAGTGTAACACCTCGAAAATTTCTTATTTCATGATAAAAACTCATTTACTCCTTCACTTTACAATTTCACAAATTACTATCACTTTTTCTCTCTACCCTTCTCTTCTCTCATTTTCTTCTCTTCACTTTTCTCTTCTTCTTTTCCTCTCCAAACCGCCGGCCACACACCCACCACCATCACCACTCCATTTTTGTTTGCTCCAACTAATCACATTTCTTAAATCCTCTCATTATCCTAAGACTTTTCTCCTTGGTGATCATCTTCAAAAACTCAACTTTTCCTTTCCATTTTCTCTCCTCTTCCATAGCCAAGACCACCATTGTTGGCCCCCTAAGGTTTTCATTCAACCAACCTCATTTCCTACTATTTCTCATCACCTAGAACATTTTCTCTTTTGTGACCACCGCCAAAATCCGCCATTTTCGTTTTCTTCCATCAAGCTCTAAAGTTGGAGACTTTGAGGTAGAAGTTCATAACTTTCTCATTTGTCCATCTCATTTTTGTGATCCATGATCACAAAGTGATCATGAATGCCTTTTTTAAGCTTCGATTGTGATTCTTGTAAGTTTGATGTCCTTAGGATTTTCTTGAGGTAGGAGGCCGAATTTAACAAGAAGCTTTAAAGGAGTTTCTTTTCTTGTTTTCTCTTAGGTAAAAGGGAGATCATCCTCATCAACCACCCATGGTGGTGAGGGACGAATTTGTGTATTGAAATTGGAGGATCCATATGTGGATTTCTCCTCTTGATTGCTTGATTTTTGATGATTTGTAATTATGTGCTTGTATGATGTTGTTACTTGGTGTTGTTATATTATGTTTGCATGGATAAATTGTGATATTTTGTGTGCTTGAAATCATGTGTGAAAAATAAGCAATCTTTGCTTATGTTGAAGGAAGCTCACGGCCTTATGGCCTTAAATAATGAATCAAGAACCAAACCTTGTGTTAAAATGGAACTTAATCAATTGATTGAAGAGTTGATGGAATTCTTGGGTCTAGAGACCATGGTTGATTGTCTCGGCTAAGAGGAGGCAAATTAGGAAAACTTGTGATTAGAATTGTGATGAATTGGAACTTAGAAGTTTAAGTGGAAAATGGATTGATTGAGGAATTAAAATAATGGATTAAGAAGATGAATATTGGATTCCATGAACTTAGGGCTCACGTCCATTTAGGGTAACTAAGAGGAAACTTTGTATTAAAAAGGGACTTTGAAATAATTAAGTGATTAGACATTCAATTAGGGATTCATTAGATGGAAAAAGAAATGAAATGAAATTTTACCATAAAACTATGAGTAGATCTTGACCTTTATAGAAAAATAAGTGTAAATGAGACTTTGAGAATCATAAGACATTTAGTTAAATAAGCTTTATTAAGAATAAAGAGAAAAACTAATTGAATTAAAGAAACAAGGATTAGGTGTGTAAGGGAGGATTTGAGAAATATAAAATACTTATTTTAGATGAATTTTATTAAGGACAAAGAGAATAACAATGATAAAACCTTATGAAATAATGGTATGTCCAAAATTGATTATGAACGACAACTTTGTTATCCGGCCCATGAGTGGGACCCAAATCTGTTGATGATTGTTTTTACTTATGGTTATGAAATGCACGATTGAAATCCTCTGTGATAGCATGCATTTGGCATTATGCTTTTAGAACCGAAATACAGGACCCAAAAACATCAGATGGATGATTTAGTTAGATGTCGTTTGCCCTTATAACCAGAAACGTCAGATAGACAAGTGAGTTAGATTGGACTGGTTATCAGAGAAAACCCAGATAACAATGGTACTATGTAGTCGTATGGACGGTTATATAATATCACTGATGAAAATGGTATTGATCAATTGTATAGATGATTGCTTTAATACCATTAGGAATGGTACAACGGTAATTTGATTCCATTGAATATGCATTCGAGTATTGTACAATTTGTGGCGTTTTATGCCTAAGGAGTGAGTGAGAATTTACAGGATAGTGCAATCCATGATGGATCTCAGGGGGCGTCCGTGTGTGGTGATCCACTTAGTGATTATGATATCACATTATATACCCCTGGCCGTGGTGATCCGTTGCAACGCACGATGAGGACCCGACAAACACTATTACTTTTCGTGGTCCGGCGTAGACAGTCTTTTGAGGGGGGACAGATCTTCTGGAACGCTCATCTCTGATTTTGAGTCTAGCTCCATGGAGTAGGAAATGAGTACATTGTGCACAAAGATGGTTAGCATGCGCATTGTGCATATGCATAGTCATTATACATATTATCATGGCATGGTCAATATATATACTATGGTGGCATAATTATTATTTATATATCTATGGTGGATATCTATTGTTATAGTGTTGTTAATATTTATATTATTGTGGGATATGCTTTCTGATGATATCTATGAAATTAATAACTTGAATATATCTGCACTATCTGTATGTATGGAATGACTTTGTCATTCGTATTATTTTCCTTCGCTGCCATGTTAGTAATAATGTAGGATATCTCACCTCTTTGTTGTATTGTCCCATTTTATTTTGTGTTCGATAAAGGCTGTGAAAGGGACACAGTTGAATTAGTTAGTTTTGGTTGAGTTGACTTTCTAATTCTTATGATGGCATTGAGACGAGATCTTCTTGGTTACGTGCAGGTGCAGCTTCACGGGGGCATTGATGCTGGATGTGTCGACCGGGACACCGAAGTTTCATTGTGTATAGGGGTAGTGGCTCTGTCCACAGGTAGCACCTATCCCGGGGTTACTACTTACGCTTTTGTGCTTTAGTACATCTCTTTTGTTATTTGGGTATGTAAGTGCTACGTTTTCATATTAATAGTACCTTGTGTTCATTATATATATATATATATATATATTTAATGTTTTTCATTCAGTGATCATATTTTGGGAGCTATGTAATAAACATATTTCATTCGTGGCTCATAAATTTGAAAACTTGTTATTTGAGTTGTAACACACCAGAAATTTAGCGACCGTTGTATAATGATGATTGTGCCGTGGTTACTAAATCGAGGGGTGTTTCAAGCAGTATCTAGCAATACATCGCTACTACCCAAGTAATAAGAATGTTAATGATTTGACATAACCTTTCCGTGACCAATGTTTCTATGTAGTTTAGTTCCTTTGTCAAGATATCTAGATTGAACACAAGGCATGGAATGTGTCACCCTTGTATAGTTCAATCCTTCATTTCCTGATACTCAAGTAGACTTTGTAACAACAAATGAAATTGATATCTCATATTGACTCATTTAAGCATGGTCATGCATTTCACAGTCTCACTCAATCTGGGGGCCCGAAGATATCGCTCCTATTATGTAGGAGTAACAAATCTCATATAGGTCACTCACATCATTCTGCATGATTCGCAGTACGTCCAATAACTAAGTTTATAATCACCTTGTTACAAATGACGTTTGATGGCATTAAAACACACAACTCCTCATTTAGGAACCGTATTGATTTTAGGTCAAAGCAACACATACACCATTGTCACTATAAGAATTGCTTATGTCACTCATGTAACGATCCATGTAGCGTTGTCATGGCGGGTCAGTCTAGTACATCATTACTCTAATATGTACCCATGTGAAGACTTGATATCTCATATCCATGACCCATGAGATGTGGTCATTAGTCTATGCATATACTAGTATCAATGCATTATTATTGTCCTAATTAACAATAATACTTGACTATGGACATTTAAGAATAGTGTTCTAATTTTATCCAATAGGATTTCATGATCAATGTAACACCCTTGTGGGGGTGTCACATTTGTTATTAAAATAAAATAACGATTAACGAGAATAATTAAATTATAAGGTTTTGATATAAATAAATAATAAAACCTGTACACTTACTTTGTTTCGAAAACATAAAAGTTGTATCCTCAAGATATTTCACCCTAAAAAAAAAATATATACACATATACATAGATAATATCGGCACACCCCTGTACAATATACATTATATCCATAAACATATCCATCGATACTAATATACAAAAATTTACATAAGTTTTGTTTTCATAAGTCGTACAAATAATTTACACATAATTTACAAACCCAAATAAAAATACATACCAAAAGAAAAAGAAAGCATAAAAGGTTTATATTTACAACCCAAAGATCAAAAAGGATAACAAACCCAAGTGCACGTCATACATTTTTAGTCACTTGGAGAAACATTCCTAGATGATTCCTCCAAAGACAAAATACATGACGCCTCCCGAAGACCCGTGAGCGGGAACTCGGGTGCTCAGGGACCGGAATATAGTTAGGGGTCCGAACAAACAGTGTTCTAGCGAAAGACACAACACTAAACTCATAGGGAGTCCGAAATAGACCGTTCCAAAGGACGGCGAACTCCTAACGGTAGTTCTAACCGAACATAGAAATCGATACAAAAACGGGACGACTGACGACTCGGTCGCAAAGACATAGTAATAATCCCCGTATAAGCAACAACATTACGTTCTCCATAGATGCGCCAACCGTCAACTCCTCCGTGGAATTCCAAACCGATAAAACCCAAAAATCCGGGTGTCGACATCTCACCCTATCGCACTAACACTAGAGATGATCTAAGGCTTCTGTCTTGACCGAAAATCAGTGGATCATAGTTCTTCCTCTGCTATGTACTCACCGCCCAACTCGGTTCTTCAACCCTTCTTCATAGTCTAAATATATATATATATATACATACAACAAACAAACAAACAATATATACAACAAATAGAGAGGTAAGACAACTTAAAGTAACCAATAAATATCACATATGAAATAATAATACAACATTAACATAAATAAAATCCATAATGTACATAAATCTCATAACAGGTTCAAAATACTCACCACACAATATAATGAATTTAAAATGAATATGACAAAATATAAAATGACTCATTCCTACTCCATGGAGCTACAACGCATACTCAGATATCAGAGAGAATGAGATGAGACTTCTATTAGTACTGCCCAGCCAATCCAGCTATTGCACTGTCCACCCTTTGTGTCTATAGCTTTGGCTACCCCGACCAACTATTGCACTGTCAAAACTTTGTGTCTATAGCTGATCGTTGTGATTGCTATTGCACTGTCAATACTTTGTGTCTATAGCCCACGAAAATAAATATAACAATAGTGGCATAGCACACAACCCAGACACACAGTCAATCAATTGTGTACTACAGTCTGATAGTCCTCTCAAAACTTGATTAAGGTTAGTGCTCGTCGAGAACATAAGTGTGTCATCACGCACCACGGCCTAGAAGGAGCTACCTCCTGTCCACATATGGAATAGTGCACACTATGAACTCCAAGTTCATATCAGAAAATGAACACACTATGCCTATCACATCGACAACACGATGTTATTCATCTCGTCAATCAAATCACCAAATTTCGAATTTGGCATGACTCAATGCATGAACAGATGCGTAATTACTAAAATATCCTCAGGTTTCAATTATTTATATAAGTGCCATAAATTTCCAAATTATTTACAAAAATACCATTAAATCTTCATTATTTACAAAAACGCCCTTAACTTCTATTATTTACAAAAATGCCATCAAACTTTGAATAATTTCAAAAATACACTTCAAACTTTAATTATTTACGAGAATACCCTCAAACTTAATTTATTTACAAAAATACCCTCAATGGCAAAAATCTTCAAATATAGTACGCTCCCACTTGGCGCACTTGTACAGTCCACACATCCGGGTCCACCACTTTGGCCCGACAGGAAACTCGCTGTTTTCATCAATCGCGTAGAAATTTTATTTTGTTTTCAAAATCTTGCCGTTTTCACAATATACATCACATTTCCAAATCGCATAAATACATTTTGCCATGTTTTCTCAATCGCGTAAATTTTTAAATCATGTTCTCGTCAGATTTACTCACATAAATACTTCTAAACTATAAAAATAATTGTTAAATCATCTGAGACCATTTAAAATATTTTTCCTAATTACGGTAAAATATTTTATATTATTATGTATTCTTTATAAATACTAACAATACTCAAATTAGTTTCTAAATATATTTAGTATTCATTAACAACATTGTAAAATACTTTGATTCTTCCCATTCAAGAATGTGACCGAACCTAGGGTTTGCACTCTTTGGAATGCTCATGCATTTCTAACACTAATCTAACACATACAATGTAAAACATATACAATGTATAACACATACAATACATCAAGGCTTAAACAATTAATAAAAGCTATAAAAATCAACACATAAAGGAATCCTTATGGATTTTACAAATTCAATCAAACCTTAATTTCTTAATAACACTTTAATTTAATTAAATTTTGGTCTTCCTCTTACCTAAAATGATGAAAATTTCTTCTTTTCTCTCCCTTGTGATTTCGGTTTTGCCTCCTTAGAGTCCTAGGAAAATAAATAAAATTTTATAAAGGTTATTACTAGAAAAAGGAACAATACCATGGTTCAATCATGGCTTAGAAGCTTAGAAATAAAAATAAAATTGAAAAACAAAGGGTTTTACCTTTGAAGAAGGATTCTCAAAGGTGGTCTTCAAGCTTGAAAATGGAAGAAATGGAAGAAACTTCCAACTAGAGATGGTCTTGTAGTAAGGTTTTGAAGTAGAAAAGTAAGAAAAAGAAAATTTTGGGTGAAAGGATGATATACTTTGGAGCTTGACCGAATGGGTTTTTGGAGCTCTAATGGTGGACGGTGAAACAAAGAGAGAAGGAAGGGAATTATTTGATTAAATGTTGGAGTGTTAGCCGTAGAAGTGAGTAGGAAAATGACTTAATGCATGTGTTAAAATTCAAGAATGAATCTAGGCCATCCAATGGTTCAATGGCTAGGATTAGGTCTTACAAGATAAGCTTGTTTCTTATTGGTTGATGGGTGATGAATCATGGCATGAATAAGCATTTATCTAGAGCCTTCTCGGTTGCTCTCCTCACTTGGCCAAATTCTCCACTTAAAAAGCCATCTAAATTTGTTTCTTCCAATTAATTAGTTATATATTTAAATGTAGGTTTAGTTACATATTAAATTAATTAGTTACTTCAAGTTACATTAGGTTAACTTAATTAGTTTAGGATTCTAGTTAGTTAGGCCTAACTAGATTACTATCTAGTTATCACTATTTAGTTACACTAAGGTTGTAGTAATTAATTTAGTTAGATTCTAAGGTAACTATACTAACTAAATTAAATATTCTAGTTCTAATCTAACTAGCTTAGCCATTTTTGTTGACTTAACTTTATTAATTTGACTTCTAGGTGTCTTGTTCCTATTGGTCCAAAATTCCTAATTTCCTTATTATTTACTTTATTCATACGTGGGTCCCACACATATAGTATCGGGTCCACTGTCAAGTTTTATACTGAGTAATAAAATAATACTGAAAATTATTTTATCGCACAGTTAAATTCTAAAAATTAAAACATTCAAAACAGTGTCTTTCAGAATTGAGTTTACTAAACTCCTTCTGCTCTAAAAAAAACAAAACAAAAAATAACATTTTATACAGACAAGCATAAAACAGTACATTGGGGACATAATTGTCATTTACCCTAAAGTCAGAATTTTTAGGGTGTTACAATCAAGTCATCCACTTGAAGTCCTATGGCATCAAACTTACTATTCTAAGGACTTTATTATTTTTATCATAAATAACATAATAAATGAAATGCCTCATATATTAAAAAATAGCATAATACAATGTATATAAGTACTGTCAAAATATATTGGCCTCTAGGGTATACACCAACATTTTCTTCACTATGAGTACTACTGCTCCCCATGGTGATACACTGGTTCGGATAAACTGTTTATTTAGCAACTCTTCTATTGGTTTTTTGAGTTCTGCCAATTCTAAAGGAGACATCCTATACGGTTCTATATATATAGGCCCAATCCTTGGCACTAAATCTATGGTAAACTCTATCTCTCTCTAATGTGGCAATTCAGTAACTTCCTTAGGCAAAACTTCTGGATACTCTCACCATAGGTATCTCCTCTAAAATTTGCTCAACCTCATCATTCATAGAAAATAGAAGAACATTTCCCTGAGCCCCTTCTACTAAGCAATGGTTGACTTGTTTAGCATTTAAGAACACGGACTCAGAAGAAAGTGATATAGGAGATGTATCAGACCTAAACATCAAGATCTTATTTGAACAATTTAAAACAACATGATTGGATGATAACTAGTGCATTCCTAGAATGATGTCAATGCCAAGAAGAGGTAGACAAATAAGATCCATGAAGAAGATCTTATTTTCTATCTTAACGCAATAATTTAGATAAATGGAAGAAGTAGTTACAGGTTTTCCTGTTAGGGTAGACACAGATAATGTATTAGGAAGTTCAAACACAAGTAACTCCAACCTCTTCGCACATTCATATGAAATAAAAGAATGAGAAGCTCCTAAATCATATAATACAATTAAAAGAGTATCCTTAACTATACACATACCTTGGATAAGATTGGGGAAATTAGGCACCTCCTTACCACTCAGAGTAGACTCTACCTATGGCTTGAGGCCTTTAGTCTAGTATGGTCTTCTGTCTCTGTGGACAGTTCCTAGCAATGTGTCCTTCTTGGCCTCACACATAACACTTGTTCTGTCTAAACAAACATGGTCTGCCTGCATGTTGTTTTCCACATTTAGGGCATGTGAGATCTTTAGATCCCGCTTGCCTCATTTGCACTTCTTTACCTTTTTCTTACGAAACTTGGGGTGTGTAGTGCTTCCTAGAACCTTTCACTTCCCCATTTCCTCTTTTGAAACCCTATAGGCTTTTACTCTGGCTATAATTTAGACTGACTAGACTCCACAATCTTACACTTTTTAACCAAAGTAGGAAATTCCCTAATCTCCAAAGGCCTAACAAACATCTTTATCTCATCCTTTAATCTAGACTTAAACTTAAGGCAGCTCCAATTTTCATCTGGGCTCAATCGAAAGTAAGAGGAAAACCTAGAGAGTTCCTCAAACTTCGCCTCATATTGAGCAATGGACATATTACCTTGTTTCAACTCAAGAAACTTCACCTTTTTGTCATCTTGCAGGTTTCTTGGGAAATATTTATCCAGAAATGTCATCCAAAATACTTCCCATGTCACATGAGTGCTTGCCACTTCCAATAACCTCCTTGAACTCCTCCACTAATTTTCCACTTCCCCCTTTAGGATAAAAAATGAAAGACACTCTTTGTTCATCTAAGCAACCCATTACCTCAAATATTTTTTCTATTTCACTTAACCACTCTTCGGCTTTAGCTAGGTCAGGTTATCCTTGGAATAAAGCATTCAACTTTTTGAATTTTGATAAATCATGAAATTGTTGATTTCTCACTATAGCTACATTTTCAAACGGTGGATTAGGTGCCTTCATTATATTAGTTACCTTAACCTACTCTCTCATCATTCTATTTGTAGCTTGTCTGTTCTCTCATCGCCTCTAGCATCATCCAGACCATCTCAGACATATCATTATTACCTCCACTAGTAGTTTCTTTACTCTCCCGTGTTCGCCTAGGTGGTGCCATAATTTCCTGTTCACACGAAACAATACATATTGAGTTGATCAGTCTTAATATCATGTAATAGTGTGTCAGTAACTATCAACAACCAATCTGAAGGAAAATCATGCAATACAACATGGATATCTCACATAAGAGATAAAAGAATGCATAACTCAAACATAAACATCTAAACATGCCCTAAAGCATAGTCAGTCCATACCCCGGCTCAATAGGATGAATTGCTTTCATACAAAAAATGTAACACCCTAAAACTACAACTGTGTATATTATATATACACTCAATTAAGTAGCATTAGGATTGTTACTTCTAAGCATAAACAGTAAATACAAAACTTGTATAATAACTAACAACGCATAAATATATAGAGCCTTTGATAAAAATAAAGAGAACAAGATATTTTACACAACTGGAAACTTGCTCTTTACTATGAATGTACATTATATATATGAGATATACTAAAGTACCAAAAGAAACAAGTCACGAGTGTTTAAATACAAAACTAAACTAATAAAACTAAGTACATCTTTAGTATGTACATATAAAATAACTATGCTAAGTCTTCAGTGTCCTACTTTGCTTCTGCTCTGATCATTTACTGGATTTACCATGAAAATAAGAAACTGGGGTGAGAATTGAAATTCTTAGTAGTAAGTTTTAAAACATGACATTATAATAAATCCAACTACTTCAGGAAAAAACAAGTTACATATATAAATAAATAAACAGAAAGGTGGCAAATGCCAAAACTTAGTCTTTTCCCTTCCCGAAACAGACATTTCCAATTGATTAAATAAAATTATTTAATCAGTAAATAGCATTTCAACTTAAATCAGCACATTCATTTACAATTATTATGGTGGCATACAAATATAAGCACCTTTGAACATTCTATACCCTTAAGTTATCCATCGACTTTTTATCAATATAAAACAAAACAAATGCCCATACAATTGTCATTTTATGTTATGCATGATGATGTATGAGTATGCCAAAGAAATGCCCTAATGTATGCATATGCAATATTAGTAAAAACATTTTATTTTAGGAAAACTCGTGATATTTGCATATTCCCAAGACAACCTTTGTTCCTTGTATTTCCTCTGGGTAAAATGAGGTATTAGGACAACCTTTGTTCCTTGACCTCCCTTAATAAAATAACCCTGGCATTTGGAGCACCTTTGGCTCAAGCCAAATATGTGGAAATAGGAAACATCAAGTTTGAAAACAAAACATGCAAGAGTATTTTTAAACCATTCCTTCATTTCCTCCATAAAGCATCACAATGCTCACATTTAACCAAGTGAGATTGGAGATCTAGCAAACATGTAAATTTAATTCTACTTATTACATAAAGAACTAAATATCATGTTTCTAATATCTTTAAGTAATTTAACTTTACCTTGGATTACAATATACATATACATTTAGACTTAAACCTTGCTTTTCTATATTTAAAATAGAAAGTTAACATTCAACTTACCATATCAATATATATATATATATATATATATATATATATATATATATATATATATATATATATATATATAACCAACATTAACTTATAGGATTCTCGTTCATCTTAGCCACAAAACTTGATTCATAAATGCCTAACCATTATGACACTAGCAAGACAAGATATATTCCTTTTGTTGTCAATTAAATGAAACTAAATTATATGACATGTATACTTTAAGGTTTCATTTACAACAAGTCAGCAACCTTTAGTCAATTAAGCAACCACATCCTTTCATGAACACAAGGTTCAACCAATTTATACTCTATGGCAATATAATCTTTCATCATTATCTACTAAATTTAAACTATGAAATAATGCATTTATGCATTAATCACAACATGTCAGCCTCAGGTCTCATAAGTTCATTTGAATACTAGTAACAACTTAGAAATATTAAGCATTAAGAGATTGAGTTCAATGTAGTAACTCATCTAATTCAGCTAATTTCAGCAACCAAGACAAGTCTCAACATATGCAGGACTACAACCATTTTTGGCACTGCTGTACTGTGACCACATATGTAGACAACAACCATTTATGCTATACCAAGACCACATATGCAGGGCAGCAACAAAATTTTGTGACCTTCTGAGCACGTTTAGTCACTTTATTGTAGCACTATATATGAAAAATAGTTGTTATTAGCCCCAAAATTGGCTTAAACTTCTTAGTTAGTGAAAATAAATGTGAAAATTTTATTTCTAGGTCACAGATGTGTGGAAGATGGTGTAGTTAAAATTTGAAGTTAATCGAAGTTAGTTTAGCATTTTTAAGCATACTGAGCATGTGTTTTAATGCCAGATTGACTACCAGTAGATATGAAAAAATATGGAAATGGTGAAACAATATTTTTGATGAATCTTAGGATTTATTTTGAACTTGTTGGAACTTAGGAAACTTGATTTGGTGAAATCTGAGTGTTCTTAACAGTTCGAGATTTTGGAAAGTCACTTAAGTGACAAAGGAGCACATGACTCCTTCACTTTTTCTACTACCTTGATCATTTTAAGACCAAAATGAGATATTTCTCATCTCTTCTCTAAGTTGCAACAGGAAAAAGCAAAGGAAAAGGAAATAAAGAAGACCAAAGAGGAGGATCAACCACGAAAGAGGAGGAAAAGGATAGAGGTGGAGAGAAGCTGCTTAGTGTGTAACGCCCTAATATTCATATATCGATATAAATAACATTTAAAGAGATGAACAATATTATAGCATCACTACATACAAAATAAACTAATAATATATCCATAATGCACATTGGAGTCATTATAGAGAGCCTTATGGAATGCGAAAAACATAAACTCATAATAAAATGCATATATATACAACATTAGCCTCCCAGGGGCTTGAAGTATTACATAACTAGATTACATTATGGATGCCACCACACTACACTATGGTATTCCACCACACTATGGATGCCTAAGGTTTACTTCAATTTCCATTAATACTAGGTGGTATTTCTCTCCAAGAAATACCCTTATGAGTGCCTTAACACTAATACTCTTGTAGCTAGAACCTCACACCATCAAAAGGAAGAAGGAAATCTAGCAAACTTATCAATCATGCTAACCCTTATCACACAAAGGGGCAAGATCATGTTCCTAGAACTTCCCATTGTTCAACCTTAGCAAACAAAAGAGTAATTGTCTCACACATACTTTCTAGCTCAACTTCACTCAAGAAGGAACATTCTAAGCACCTAAACAATTATAACTGGCTCAACTTGCTCACACCAAGGAGCCAACACCCTCTTATCACACTTTCCTAGCTCAATCTTAACCATAAAGAGACTAAAACATGGCCTATATACCATTCAATCTTATTCATTCAAACTCAACACTCATCAATCTCATATCATGGCTCTAGGCCTCACATTTCATTAATCAAGCATTAGTACAATACATTACATCATTTTATGCCAAAATTTCTTACATTACATAGCAAAATCTCAAAATTAGAGATTTTCCCCAATTGTGCTGTGGCTTCACCTCAAGAGTGCCGTGACATATTGGTTTATGTTGTGGCTCCCTGCCTTCTGGTTGCAAAACCCTGCATAGGCAGAGAATGGAGTGCCACGACTTTCTCTCATAATTCTGGGTTTTGTAGAATTTTACAAAACATCACTTGAGTCCCACCATTTCTAATCATCCCAAAGGGATTTCCAATCACAAACATATCCCTAAACACCTCTAAACATCAACTAAACCACATGTATGATTTCTAAACCATCTAAGCACGATTTTTGGAATCAAAACCCTAACTTTCATATCCCTTTTTCTACCTTCAATCCAAGTAGATCCATGGGTATAACTAGCATTCAAGCCATCAATCATGCATAGCTCAACTCAAAAACAACCTTATTTCAAGATTCCTAAGAGTTCCTTCACTTAAAATCAAGGAAACTCATCTAAACCTTAACTTGTTCCAAACTCCCATTGTAACATATATGGACAAAAGAAGATGAAAATGGAGGGAAGAGATAGAAAACACCCCTACCTCAAGGTCTTGAAGATGACACCAAGCTCCCACTTGATTTCTCCCCTTTCTTCCTCTTCCTACTCCTTCACGTTTTCCCCTTTGCTTTCTTCATTTCTTTGTTGTTGAAAACCCATAAGAGAGAGAAGAGAAAAGTGAGATTTCATCTCACATTAAAGATGCACACTAAGGGCAGTTTGATCTCTTATTAAAACTTCACATCTATTAAGAACACTTAGATTTCACCACATTAAGTTTCCTAACTTCCAACAACTTTAAAATAAATCCAAGGATTCATCTAAATTTGTTTCACCATTATCTTACTTTTCTATATCTACGACTAGTCAATCCGACATTAAAACACATTCACAATATACTTAAAAATACCAAATGATCTCAGTTAACTCTAAAAAATTAAACATGTCGCATTCTACATTTTTGTGACTTAGAAATAAATTCGCCATATTTATTTTCATTAGCTAAGCCCTTTAGGATAATATCTGAACCATTTTAAGCAACTTTTCACCTTCTGTGTTGTAGCAAAGTGCCAAAACTAGCTCAAATTATCAAATAATTTAACAAGTTAGCTAAGCTAGCATTATGTTACCTCTGTAACCATATACAAGTCTAACATGTTATTGAGAATGTTACACATTACAAAACAGGTATAACTAATACAAGTCTTGAGCTAAAAACAGAAGAAATAAAAGCTACACTACTCTTTCAGCTGCTGTTTCTTCTTTTTTATTGAAGAACCTTCACCTAGAATTACATGGCAATATATCAGGGTGAGAATCAACAATTCTCTGTATGAGTAAACTAAAACCAGTCATATATAGCATAATAAACATAATCTTAACACATGCTAAATACGATATGTTTAAACCTTACAAGGTCATACTTTAGTAACTAAAGACACCAAGTTAACATATATTCTATCATACATACTTAGTCCAACTTAGAACCAAGATGTTTAACTAAGATTCCTAGTTTAGTATATTATCTTGTGGTAAATAGAAGGAAAGCTTATCCTCACATCACACGTACCCTGGCACTGTCGAGAAGCTAGGGCATGAATCCAGGCTTAAAAGAACCTTTACGGACTTCCTACTTATCTCTCTTAGCCTAAATGATTGTGCATATCATAAAAGGATACTCACAAAGACTTATACTACTAAACCATCCTACATACATGCATCTAAACACCACATCATCATTCATTACATTTTAAGTGATACCAATACCTCAATAAGTAGCCTAAGGTGCTAGATACTTACCTAAGGCAAACCACTACTCTTGGATGCTCAAAGGTCTGAGCTTTCTCATACTTGCTAGGTGATAATTTTCCTCTTGAAATATCCTTATTTGTGTCTTAATACACACTAGAAAACATATACAAATGATCCGAACTAGTAGGAAACATCAATACATCAAGAATAACATTTTTGAGAAATTCTGGAACTTGCGCCTTGGCGTAGCCTTGTCACGCCACAATGTTTAGCTCTCGGGTTCATCACGCCTTGGCATAGTTCTCAATCACACCATAGTGTGCAGCTCTCAGCCACTTTCATGTGGCCACATCACGGCGCAAGCCTATTACAAAGAATTCTGTAAAATTCTGCAGAATTCAAGTACTGTTCCGTTGGAACTTTACTCACTTCCAATCATTCAAGATCAGTTTTCTTATGATTTCTAACACTAATCTAGGCCCCTAAACTTGCTATAACTCTCACATAACCTATTGATTCACTTAGGCATAGATTTAGGTCTAAAAACCACACTATCTCCAACCTATTTTTCAGGTTCTTCATCTATGAACTAAAATGGTTTGGCTTAAGCCATAAATGGCCATCTAGTACTCACTAAGCTGAAAACATCCTAACTTAGTCCTTGGAATCAAGAGTCGAGACAAGAACATAGTTTTGACTCTCCAAATCCATTTTCTACTCATAGAACCTAGTTTCATTCATGGTGAACAAAAAGGAAAAGATGAAAAGAAACTACCCTACCTTAGGTCCTTTATGATGGTGAATGATCAAGCTTGGTCTTCCCTTTTTCCTTTCCTTCTCTTTTCCTTTTCCTCCTTAGATTTCTCCTCTTTGGTTTCCTTGTTTTTCTGTTGCTATGCTTGTTATTTTATGAGAGAGAAAAGAGTGAATGAAATATCATGTTATATAAGTTAACACAAGAAGCTGTCAGAACTGTGAGTTGTAACACCCGTGGAAAACATGTTAGGCTTGTATATGGTTACACAGGTAGCCTAATACTTGCTTAACATGTTTGTTTAATTTTGTGACCTTCTGAGCACGTTTAGTCACTTTGTTGTAGCACTATGTGTGAAAAATAACTATTATTAGATCTAGAATTGGCTTAAACTGCTTAGTTAGTAGAAATAAATGTGGAGAATTTATTTCTAGGTCACAAATGTAAGGAAGATGGTGTAATTAGAATTTGAGATTAATCGGAGTTAGTTTGGTATTTTTAAGCATACTGAGTGTGTGTTTTAATATTAGATTGACTTCCAGTAGATATGAAAAAATGTAAAAATGGTGAAACAATATTTTTGATGAATCTTAGGATTTATTTTAAACTTATTGGAAGTTAAGAACTTGATTTGGTGAAATCTAAGTATTCTTAACAGATCAGGAGTTACAACTTAGTTATTGATAAATGACATAAAAAGACTTGAATATTTCACTGATTCTTCTTGATATGCTAAAAACACTTAGATTTAGCTAAATCAAGTTTTTCAACTTCTAACAACTTTAAAACAAATGCCAAGATTCATATAAATTGTTGTTTCACTAATATCTTATTTTTTCATATCTGCTGCTAGGCAACCAACATTAAATGCCCAACTAGTATGCCTACAAATACGCAACTAACTCAATTTACCTTGAAACTTTAACTACATCTTGTTTCATACATTTGTGACCTAGAAATAAATTATCCATACTTATTTCCCTTATCTAAGCAATTTATATTATTATCTGAGTCATTTTAAGCTTTTTTTCACCTTCTATGTTACAACAAAGTGCCTAAACTAACTTAGTTTGTCACAAAATTAAATAGCCATGTTAAGCAAGTCATATGCTACCTTTGTACACATACACAAGTCAAACATGTTATTAAGGGTGTTACATTTCTTCCCACCTTTTTAAAATTTTGACCTCAACTCTAGGTAGTCCTATTGTATAAGGGACTCTAGCTCCTAAGTAGCCTCCTCGATGTCTTTACCACCCAATATCACTTTCACCAAAAGAATCTGCTTACCTCTAAGCTTTTTGATCCCTCTGTCCACAATCCTTACTGACTGTAGATCATAAGACCAATCATCTCTTAATTGTACAAATTCATGTTCTATGATATGCAAAAGATATGGATTATACTTCCTCAACTGGGACACATGGAAAACATCATGAAGATTAGACAAATTGGGAGGAAAGGCTATCTAGTAAGCTATGGGTCCAACTTTCTTCAGAATTTGGTAGGGACCGAGAAAACGAAGATCTCACTTTCAGGTTTTCAATGCTCTACCAATCCTTATAGTAGAAATAACTCTTAAAAAGATATGCTTTTCCTCGAGGTCTCCTTCTCTTGTCAGCAAAGTTCTTTTTGTTGGTGTATGCCCTAGAGGCCGATTTTTTTTTACAGTACATACATACATTGTATTATGCTATTTTTAATATAGGAGACATTTCATTTATTATGTTATTTATGATAAACATAACAAAGTCCTTAGAATAGTAAGTTTGATGCCATAGGACATCAAGTGGATGACTTGATTGTGAGATCCTATTGGGTAAAATTAGAACACTATTCTTAAATGTCCCTAGTCAAGTATTATTGTTAATTAGAATAATAATAATGCATTGAGACTAGTATGTGTGTAGATTGATGACCACATCTCACGGGTCATGGATATAAGATATCAAGTCTTCACATTAGTACATATTAGAGTAATGATGTATTGGACTGAACCACCATAAGAATGCTACGTGGATCATTGCGTGAGTGTCACAAGCGATTCTCAAGTGACAATGGTATATGTAGTCCTTTGACCTGAAATCACTACGATTCCTACATGAGGAGTTATATGTTTTAATGACATCAAACATCATTTATAACAAGGTGATTATAAAGTTAGTTATTGGACATACAGCGAATCATGTAGAGGGATGTGAGTAACCTAGATGAGATTTGTCCCTCCTACATAACAGGAGCGATAACTTCGGGTGCGCTGGTTGAGTGAGACTGCAAAATGCATAGCCATGCTCAAATGAATCAATATGAGATATTGATCTCATTTGTTATTACTAAGTCTACTCGAGTATCAGGAAATAGAAGATTAAACAATACAAGGGTGACACATTCCATGCCTTAGGTTCAATATAGATATTTGGACAAAAGGGACAAAAATATATGGAAACATTGGTCACAGAAAAGTTATGTCAAATGACTGAAATCCTCATTACTTGGGGTAGCAGTGATGTGTTGCCAAATACTGCTCATTGCTTGTAATATTAAAATGAGATTTTAATATTACTACTAATGTTATGAGAACCTGCAAGGTCATACACATAGAGCAGACTAAATTGGAGCAATAAGGATCCAAGTTGGACTGGGATTCAATTATGGGCCAAACTCATAACAGATGAGTCTAGGGTTACACAGCTTACCTTGCTGCTGCTCTCACTCGCTTTAGGTAGCAGGTATTATAAATAGCATTGCTAAGGGGGCTGTCAAGACATGCATAACAGAACCCTAGCTGTGCCTACAGAAACAGTGAGTGAGAGAGTGATAGGTTTCTCTTCTTTTCACAGCTAGCACTATGTCAGAGATGTGAGACTCTTTTTTGCGGACGTTGGACATTCGTGAGTCTGTTCGTATAGATATCGCCGAGACATCATCGCTATTATGGTATTGGTGATTCACGTCGTTTGTTTTTCATCTCGCTTTAAAGGCTAAACTAAAAAAAACACAGATTATGGTCTCTTTTTGCATGAATCCTTAGTGGGAATTTTTGTTTTTCTGCTATGTGATGTATTCGTAATTCCCAACACGTTTGTTGACTTTGAGCACTAGCCAATCTATCCTTAATCATCTTGATTTGCTCTATGGTCTATTGGACTAACTCTGGACCTAGGATGGTTCTCTCACCTACCTTATACGAAAGGCGATCTACATTTCCTTCCATATAAAGCCTCATAGGGTGGCATACCTATGCTGGAATGGTAGTTATTGTTATACGCAAACTCCACTAACGATAAGAACTTATCCCAACTACCTTATTGCTCTAACACACATGCCCTAAGCATATCTTCAAGGGTTTGGACAGTCCTCTCTATTTACCCATCTGTCTACAGGTGATAAGTTGTACTAAGGCTTAACTTAGTCCCAAAAGCCTTTTGCAAGGATTCCCAGAATCTAGATGTAAATTTAGGATCTCTATCTAAAACTATGCTTACGGGGACTCCATGCAACCTAACTATCTTCTTTAGATATATTTAAGCTACTTTTTCTAAAGAATAGCTAGCTCTCATTGGAAAAGGTAGGCATATTTGGTTAATCTATCCACTATGACCCAAACTACATCATATCCTAGCTGAGCCCTGGGTAGACCTATTACAAAGCCCATAGAGATCTTATCCCATTTCCACTTAGAGACTCCCAAAGACTATAAAGGTCCTACATGTTTTTGGTGTTCAATCTCCACTTTCTGACAAATTAAACACCTTGAGACATATCCTGCTATGTCTCTTTTCATTCTAGACCACCAAAACATTTTCCTTAAATCTTGATACATCTTAATGGCTCTGGGATGGATGTTATACTTACTTTTGTGAGCTTCTTCTAGAATCCTCTCTGTGATCTCTGACTCTCTTGGAACACAGAGTCTGTCTCTAAACTTTATCATTCCATCATCAGTCATATCAAAATCCTTTTGGGCTCCGAAAAAGATCTGCTCACTAATGTCCTTTAGAGCTTCATCCTCCTTTTGAGCTTCTAAAATCTAAATCCTTAAGTCATTTACTATGTCCACTCTACTCACAAAGAGACTATATGGCATCACAGTCACCGCAAGACTAAAATCCCTAAAACTCTCGAGAAGTTCACTCTCTTGGACCATCATTCGGGACACATGTAGGGACTTCCTACTTAGTGCATCAACCACTATATTGGCTTTACTCAGATGATACTTTAACTCAAAGTCATAATCCTTTAAGAATTCTATCCATCTTCTTTGTCTTATGTTTAGCTCTTTCTGATCAAACAAGTATTTTAAACTTTTATAGTCGCTAAACACTTCAAATTGGACTCCATAGAGATAGTGCCTCCAAATCTTTAAGGTAAACACTATAGCCACTAACTCCAAATCATGCATAGGGTAGTTCTCCTCATGTGGCCTTAATTACATTAATGCATAGGCAACTACTCTCTTACTTTGCATCAGAACACACCCTCGTCCCATCTTTGAAGCATCATAGTATACTTAAAAGTCCTTATGAGGATCCAAAATCACCAACATTGGCGTAGTGGTCAACCTCTTCTTTAACTCTTAGAAACTATCTTCATAATCCTGAGTCCACTCAAAAGTACTACCCTTCCTAGTCAACTTAATCAAAGGTAGCACTAATTGAGAAAAACCCTTGGTGAACCTTCTATAATACCTAGCCAGGCCAATAAAGCTCCTAATCTCGGTCGTAGTGGTGGGTCTCTCCTATTGTAACACTACTTCAACTTTACTGTGGTCCATATAAATTCCTCCTTGTGAAATAGCATCCCCCAAAAACTGAACTTCTATTAGCCAAAACTCACACTAGGACAATTTAGCAAACAACTTCTTCTCTTTAAGGATATCTAAAACTATCCTAACATGCTAATCATGTTCATCCATTGTCTTGGAATAGATAAGGATGTCATCAATAAACACCACCACAAACCTATCTAGGTAGGGTCTAAAATCTTTATTCATGTAATCCATAAACATCACAAGATACTCATAATATCCTTAGCTAGTTCTAAAGGCAGTCTTAGGGATATCCTCTCCCCTAACCCTGATTTGATGATATCAAGATCTCATATCAATATTGGAAAACATTGAAGCTCCTCTTAATTGATCCATCAGATCATTTGTTCTAAGCAAAGGATACTTATTCTTGATGGTTACCTTATTCAACTATCTATAGTCAACACATAACCTCATGGTACCATCTTTTTTATTCATTAGTAACACTGGTGCTCCCTATAGAGAAACACTAGGCCTAATGAATTTCTTATCCAATAACTCCTCTAGTTGTTTCTTGAGTTCTGCTAACTTTAGAGGTGCCATCCTATAGGGTGCTATAGATATAGGTCCTGTACTCGGCACTAAATCTATAGTAAACTCTATTTTTCTCTCCGGTGGCAACTCTGCTACGTCACTTAGAAATACCTCTAGGTATTCCCTCACCACAGGTATACTGTCTAGGTTCTGCTCAACCTCTACATCTAATGAGAAAAGTAGAACATACCCTAGAGCTCCTTCTACCAAACAGTGATTGACCTGATTAGCATTGAGATAGACAAACTCGGAAGAAACAACATTAGTAAGAATATTAGACATAAAAACTAGAGTCTTATCTGAACAATTTAAGACCACATGATTGGACGGCAACCAATCCATACCAAGAATTACATCTATGTCCACAAGGAGTAAACAAATAATATTTTCAAAGAAGACTTTATCCTCAAATCTTATACAACAATCAAGACATACTTTTAAAGTTATGACTAGTTTATTGTAGGTGTGGAAACAGACAAGTCATAGGATAATTTTGACATAGGCAAATCCAACACCTTTACACAATCGTAAGAAACAAAGGAGTGGGATGCTCCTAAATCATACATGACATTTAAAAGATGATTACAAATTATACATTTACCTTGGATAAGGTCAGAAGACTATGCCACCTCTTTTCCTCTTAGAGTGTAAACTCATCCTTTAGCTAGCGGCTTGGGGTAGGCATATCTTCCTTCTTTAAAGAACAATCCCTAGAAAAGGTCTCATGGCTGCTTACATGTCTAACACACAAACTAGCTTGCCAAACATGGTCTGCCTCCATTTATCTTCGCACATTTAGTACATTGTGGTACCTTAGATCCTTTGTTGCCTTTTTCATTAGGGTTGCTTATTTTAGGAGGACCCTGCATATTCTTATCATCCTCACACTTTCTATTTTAGAAGTCTTGTGCCCTTTCTTTTGATTGAGGCCTATGAACACTTGAGTCCACAATTCTACATTTGTTAACCAGAGAAGGAAAATCATTAATCTCCATAGGTCTTACCATACTTTTGATCTCATTTCTTAAACCAGTTTTGAATTTCAGACATCGCCAATTCTCGTTTGGATGGTAATGAAAATGCGAAGATAACTTCGATAACTCCTCGAACTTAGCCACATACTGGCCCATTGACAAGCTCCCTTGTTCTAATTATATAAACTCCACTTCCTTATCATCATGTAGAGTTTGCGGAAAGTACTTCTCCAAAAAGGTTATCTTGAAGACCTCCCAAGACATCTGGGTTCCAGTGGCTTCTAGTACCCTCTTTGTACTTTTCCACTAATGCTCTGCCTCTCCCTTTAACATATAGGAGGTGAAGAACACCTTTTGCTCATTCAAGCAAATCATCACCTTAAAGATCTTCTCCATCTCATTGAGCCACTTCTCAGCCTTAGAGAGATTATACTCGCCTCTGAAAGGGGGAAGGTTCGTTTGATGGAAAGCTAACAAGTCCTTGAAGTTCGGATTCCTTCTAACTTGTACTTCCTACACCAGCTGTACAGGTTGTGTGGGTTGTTGAGGTGGATCAGCTTCCATCCTCTTAAGCACCCTTGTTGTAACAGCTGCTTGCTCTCTCATAGCATTGGCTATAGCCATAAACGCTTCATCTATATCAGGACCTTCTGAGGTTGAGTTCCTTGTTTCTCTGCCTTGGCAGTGCCATAACTTTCTATACACACAGAAACAACACGTATTGAGTTGCAGTCTCAATATCATATAACTGTGTAATAGTAGCTAATAACAAATCAACCTAAGACTAATCATGCAATTCTATCAAAGCAAATTGCACAAGAGACAGGAAAAGCACAATTCATAAAAAGGAACTCTTAAACGTGCCTAAGCATAGTCAGTCTATACCCCAGGTCAACAAGATGAACTGCTTTGATACCATAATGTAATGCCCTAATACTTATATCTTGATATAAATAATATTTAAAGAGATAAACAGCATTACAGTGTCACTACATACATAATAAACTAATAATATATCCATAACGCACACTAAAGTCATTATAAAGAGCCTTATAGAATGCAAAAAACATAAACTCATAACAAAATGCATATATATACAACATTAGCCTCCTAAGGGCTTGAAGTATTACATAACTAGATTACATTACAAAACATGTATAACTAATATAAGTCTTAAGCTAAAAACAAAAGAAATAAAAGCTACACTAGTCTTTCAGCTATTATTTCTTCTTTTTTATTGAAGAACCTTCACCTAGAATTACATAACAACACAGCAGGATGAGAATCAACAATTCTCAATATTAGTAAACAAAACCAGTCATATATATCATAATAAAATAATCTTAACACATGCTAAATAAGATATATTTAAACCTTACAAGGTTATACTTTAGTAACTAAAGATACCAAGTTAACATACATTCTATCATACATACTTAGAACCAAGATGTTTAACTAGGATTCCTGGTTTAGTGTATTATCTTGTGATAAATAGAGGGAAAGCTCATCCTCATATTACAGGTACCCTGGCACTATCGAAAAACTGGGGCATGAATCCAAGCTCAAAAGAACCTTTACGGACTTCCCATTTATCTCCCTTGGCCTAAATGATTATGCGAATAATCAAAGAATACTCGCAAAAATGAATACTACCAGACTATCCTACATACATGCCTCATTACATCTTAAGTGATACTAATACCACATTAAGTGGCTTAAGGTGCTAGATATTTACCTAAGGCAAACCACTACTCTTGGATAATTTTCTCATACTTGCTAGGTGATAATTTTCCTCTTGAAATACCACTATTTATGTCTTAATACACACTAGATACCATATATAAATGATCCTAACTAGCAGGAAACATCAATACATCAAGAATAACATTTTTGAGAAATTACAGAACTCACACCTTGGCATAACATTGTCTCACCATGGCGTCTAGCTCTTGGGTTCATCATGCCTCAGCGTAGTTCTCAGTCACGCTGTGGCGCATAGCTCTCAACCACTCTCAAACCTAGGCATAGCCCTGCCACGCTGGCGTAAGCCTGTTACAAAGAATTCTGCATCATTTTGCAGAATCTGAGTACTATTCCATTGGAACTTTATTCACTTCCAATCATTCAAGATCAGTTTTCTTGTGATTTCTAACACCAATCTAGGCACCTAAATTGTTGTAACTCTTATACAACCTATTGATTCACTTAGGCATAGATTTAGGCCTAAAAATCACACTACCTCCAGCCCATTTTCCAAGTTCCTCATCTATGAACCAAAATAGATTAGCTTAAGCCATAATGTGCCATCTAGCACTCACTAAGCTAAAAACATCCTAACTTAGTCCTTAGAATCAAGAACTAAGCCGAGAACAAAGGTTTGACTCTCTAAATCTATTTTTTACTTATAGAACCTAGTTTCATTCAAGGTGAACAAAAAGGAAAAGATGAATAGAAACTCCCCTACCTTAGGTCCTTTATGAAGGTGAATGATCAAGCTTGGCCTTCCCTTTTCCTTTACTTCTCTTTTCCTCTTCCTCTTTAGCTTTCTCCTCTTTGGTTTCCTTGTTTTCTGCTGCTATGCTTGCTATTTCGTGAGAGAGAAAAGAGTGAATGAAATATCATGTTATATAAGCCAACATAAGAAGCTGCTAAAAATGTGAGTTGTAACACCAATGAAAAATATGTTAAGCTTGTATACAGTTACATAGGTAGCCTAATACTTGTTTAACAAATGTGAGGAAGATGGTGTAGTTAAAATTTAAGGTTAATTGGAGTTAGTTTGATATTTTTAAGCATACTGAGTGTGTGTTTTAATGCTAGAGTGACTACCAGCAGATATGGAAAAATGCGAAAATGGTTAAACAAGATTTTTGATGAATCTTAAGATTTATTTTAAACTTGTTGGAAATTAAGAAACTATATTTGTTGAATTCTATATGTTCACAGATTGAGAGTTACAGCTTAGTCATTCATGAGGCCAAGTGCCTCACAGCTATTACTATTTATGTCTTTGCCCTTTTAAGCTTCAAAATGGGTTATTTCTCTAATTTCTCACTATCTTTCACGGCTTCTAGCAGGAGAAACTAAAGGAAAATCCAAGAATAAAGTAGGGCAAGCATCAACTAAAGAGGAAGAAGAAGATAGAGGTGGTGAGGAGCTGTTAAGTGACTTCATTTCTGGTCATTGAAGTAGGGAAAACTATTTTTGTATTTTCTTCTCCTTTTCTCCATCTTGATCATGTGATGACTTGGTGTGGGTAATGGGTTTTTTGTGTTCTTAGCTTGAATCTTGTTGTAGAACTTGAGGATGACTTATTTTTTGATTTGTTGCATGCTTGGTGATGAATTTTTCATCACTTAAACACTTAGAACCTCATTTGAGTCAAGAAGAGGGTTTTAGGTTTTTAGGTTTTTAGGTGATGATGGATTCATTAATCCAATTTGGTTTGAGTTAAAATTTGTTTGAGAGTTGCAATGTGTTAATGAACCTTGTGAGGTGTTAAACATCACTTAAAATTAGAGTTTGAGTGATTGGAAGCCCACTGATCCTCAATGGAACAGTGGCAGTTCTGTAGAATTCTGCAGAAAACATTTCTGGGCAACCAGCGCTTGAGCACTAGGAGTTGGGCACTTGAGCGCCCACTGCCCAGCAAGAATGTGTGTGTTGTTGTGCAGCCAGAGCCTGAGCACCCTTTAGTGAGTGCTTGAGCACGTGGTGAGCGCCTGAGCACTAGTCACAGAGGAAGGCAGGGGAATGTCTCTGTTGTGCCAGTGCCTGGGCATTGGGTGTGGAACACTTGAGCACCTAAACAGGATTTTGAGGAGATTGTTTGTTTGGTGAATATGAAGTTCCCAACTTATGTAATTCCTTCTGTTATGCTTCTTAAGGAGTGATGAGACTCCAATAGGAGTATTTGATGAAGTGAAAATATGATGAACCACTTTGGTTTGTTCTACTAATTATTGTAGCTAATTAGTTATCGCTTTGCTTGCGATGTTGTACAAGACCGTGTAGTTGATGGATTCACTACTAGGAGGGGATGGATTCCTCTATGTTATTGAAGACTATGTAGTTGATGGATTCACTACCCAGAGGGGATGGATTCCTCTATGTTGTTGAAGACCGCATGGTGATAGATTCATTATCCACAAAAAAGACCGTTGGAACTGGGTTCCAATGCTTTGTTCAAAATGCAGGAATTGAATTCCTGTTAATGGTATCATAACATTAATCATTACATAATTAGGTTATTGCATAGGCATGCATATAAGGCATAATTTGGCTAGCATGACAATTGTATGGGCGGTTGCTAACCATAATATATTCATGCATTGCAATTGTATGGGCAATTGTATATTCTTTATATTTGTGTAAAATGCTAGTTTTGGAATACTTCTATTACAAATTGTGATTTCTCACCCCATTTTTGTTGCCATGTAAATCCAAGTGCAAGCTCTACAAAAGGCAAGGAGAAGATATATAAAGACTAGTATAGTTTATATGCTTTACATGGACAAAGATTGTATCTTTTGTGCCTAGAGAGGCATAGTTGTAATCTTTGTATATAGTTTGTACTTATGAGAAATACTGATATTATATAAAAGTTCATTTTTTTCGTCGATCACATTTTCTTATATAATGTGTTATGCTATATTGAAAATGTTTGTGTAGTAAGTAGCATGCTTAGATTTAATTACAGTGGTATAATACAGATTATGCTGTTGTTGTTAAATTTGGGATATTACATGAGTGACGTAAAACACTTGGATATTTCACTGATTCTTCTTGATTTGCTAAAAACACTTAGATTTAGCTAAATCAAGTTTTTCAACTTCTAACAACTTTAAAATAAATATCAGTATTCATATAAATTGTTGTTTCACTAATATCTTTTTTTTTCATACTTGTTGCTAGTTAATCCGACATTAAATGCACAACCAGTATGCCTAAATATACCAAACTAACTCAATTTACCTTAAAACTTTAACTACATCTTGTTTCATACATTTGTGACCTAGAAATAAATTATCCATATTTATTTCCCTTATCTGAGCAATTTATACTATTATCTGAGTCATTTTAAACTACTTTTCACCTTCTGTGTTGTAACAAAGTGCATAAACTAACTCAGTTTGTCACAAAATTAAACAAGCATATTAAGCAGGTCATATGCTACCTTTGTACACATATACAAGTCTAACATGTTATTAAGGGTATTATATAGTGACTTCATTTCTAGCCATTAGAGGTAGGGGGAGCTTTGTTCTTGGCATTTTCTTTTCTCTTCTTCATCTTGTCCATGAGATAGTTTGATGTGAGGAATGGATTTTAAGTGCAGTTTTGTGTGTTCTTGACTTGATTCATATTGTAGAACTTGAGTAGGGTTTTTTTTGCTTTGTTGGATGCATGGAAAGGAATTATTCATCCCTTAAACCCCTTTATTCTTGCTTGAGTTAGGAGTTGGGATTTTAGGTTTTTAATGGTTATTTGATCCATGTGAGTGATTTTAGATGTTGTATAGAGTTACAACATATTTGTAGACCTTGTATGATGTTGGAAAACATTTGGAATTGATGTTTGGTTAGAGAAATAGAGGTATGTTCCTAATGGAACAGTACCCTATTCTGTAGAATTCTACAAAATGCTTATGTCACAGGGTCACGCCTTGGCGTGAATGAACCACTCTTAGGCATGGGTGAGACAAAGAGCTCAGTGCCTAGGCGTGGCTTCCTAGAAGTTACAAGGCATTGGCCTACCACCTTCACACCTAGGCGTGGGTGGATGGCGCCTAGGCGTGACTTCCAGACTTGGACAATAATTGTTATTCGATGCAATGGAGCTTTCTAATGGTGTAGTTTCTTCTTTTTATGTTTCTTAATGAGTAATAAGACTCTAATAAGGGTATTTAATGATGTGATAATGTGATAAATCAAATTGATTTGTAATGCTAATTATGAAAGGTAATTAGACATGGTTGTATATATATTATATTTGTTTTTGTTGAAGGATGTGAGCCTCACATCTAAGGATAATCTATGTTAGGTAAGGAGGATAGTTTCCTTCCTATTATAGTGATGAGTTGAGGATAGGCTTCTTCTCCTTCATTATTTTGGCAATTGAGGTGGGATTTTGCCTTTTTGTTAGATGTTATCCTAAAAGGAAGGTATTTAAGGATGAATTCCTTACTATCAAAGGTGATTCTGAATTATGATAGCGTGATGACATGCAGCTCCCTCCCTATTGTATGAATTTGAGGATGGATTCCTTGTTATCATAGAAGACTTGAGGATGGATTCCTTGTTATTGATGAAGGCCGCGTAGTTGATGGATTCACTACCGGAGAGAAGATTGTTGAGACTGGGTTTCAGTGCTTGTTCAAGGCTCATGGAACCAGGTTCCTTTGCTTTGTTTAGGATTCATGCATATCATGACATTACCATGGAATTGGATTCTCGTAAATGGTATCATAACATTACTCATTATATAATTAGGTTATTGCATAGACATGAATATAAGGCATAGTTTGCCATAGCATGGCAATTATATGGGTGGTTCCTAATCATTATATATTCATGCATTGCAATTGTATGGGCAACTGCGTATATCTAAGATGGAGATGTTGACTTTGTAAATATGGTGATTACTTGAAGACTATTTATGGAAATGAGTTTTCTTTACAAATGTGTAAAATAAGAATCTATTTTGGGAAGAGAAATGACATGGTTTTGGCTTTTACCACCTTTCTAGCTTGTTAAGTATAAGACTTGAATTTAGAATTGTGTTTTTCCCTGAAATGGCTGGAATGATTGTGATGACATATTTTATGGATTTTAACTACTGAGAATATATGATTCTCACCTCATGTGTGTGTTTCCATAATGATTCTAGGATAGAAGACTTATGGAAAGTGAAGTGCAAACAGGAGCTTGGAGTGCTTAGTTTAGTTTATCTTTATGTTTCTTTTGAAAACTTGCATCTTTTGTGCCTTGAGAGGCCTAGTTGTAAGCTTTGTACATAGTTTGTATTTATGAAAATACCGACGTTATGTATATATTCGATAGATCATGACTTATACTTTCTTATATAATGTTGTTATTGTATTAGAAATGTTTTAGCAGTTAGTAACATGCATAGATCTAATTAATATGGTATAATACATATTATACTATTGTTAGTAAATTTAGGATGTTACATGAGGTCCTAAGTATTTAAGTGATGAAAAATCTATCACGAAGCAGTCAACAATTCATAAACAAGTCATCCTTAAGTTCTACAACAAGATTCAAGACAAAAACACCAAAAACAACACTTCAAACCCCTTTCTGCCATCATACCAACTCATGAAACAAGGTGAAGAAAATGGAAACAAATAGTTTAAACAATTTTCCCCTACCTCAAGGTCTTGAAGATTGCCAAGGATTGATCCAAGCTCTCATTCCTCTTTCTCCTCCTTCTTTCTCCTCCTTCGGTTCCCTATCTCTTTTCTCTCCTTTCTCTCTTATGTTTTCTATCGTGGGATATTTAGGAAGAAAAGTCAAATTTGGCTTCTTATAGATAGGTACTAAAACCCTCAATCTGTTAAGAACACTTAGATTTCACCCAAATCCAGTTTTCTAACTTCCAATAAGTTTAAAATAAATTCTAAGATTCATCAAAAATCTAGTTTCACCATTTCCATATTTATACATATCTGCTACTAGTTAATCTGGCATTAAAACACACACTCAATTTGCTTAAAAATGTTAAACTAATTTCAATTAACCTCAAACTTTAACTACACAATCTTCTACACATTTGTGACCTAGAAACAAATTTCTCACATTTATTTCCATTAACTAAGCAGTTTGACCTAATTTTGAGATTAATAATAGTTATACTTCACATATAGTATTATAGCAAAGTGACTAAATGTGCTCAGAAGGCCACAAAATTTAACAGGCTCGATAAACTAGTATTAGGATACCTCTGTAACCATATACAAGTGTATCATATTTTCACAGATGTTACATATTCCCTCACCAAAGGTGGCCTGGGTTACTCGGAGTAGTTCTGTGTAACAAGATAAGATTGTTACAAATAGGTTGAACTACACCAATGTAAAAGCATACTACTACCAAGTGTAAGGTAATGTGAGGATGGACATTCCCTCCATACCCTATTAATATATGATGAATGATGAGATATGTTAAAATATGATATATGATAAATGATTATTCTTGATAAATGACGAGACTTAATGAATTATTTGATTTTACAGATGATTTTGATAAAGAACATAAATTGAACCTCTGTTTTGGGAAGAGAACAGAAATTGTTTTGGCAATAGCCATCTTTCTATGAAATTAATTTATAATATTCACTTGATTTTTTCCTGAAACAACTGGAATTGTTACGATGACACAATTTTTATATAAACTACTGAGAATTGAATAATTCTTACCCCATTTGTTTGGATATAGAATGATTGTATTTCTTTTTGTACTAATATTTGTACTTAGTTGTATAGATTTTGTGCCTTGAGGGCAAGTTATGTATATAAAGTACATTGGTGAACAGATTTGTATACACTCCATTTTTAGATATATGTATAATATATTTTTGACTTAGGCTCATATTTCTATATAAATTTTATTTGTTTTATTTGTTTTCTACAAAGATTGATGATATTAAAAAGTGATGCTCCAAATCTAATTACTAATGCATAATCCAGATATATCATTAGTACTAGTAAATGGGATAGTTCATCCTGTTGAGCTGGGGTATGGACTAGCTATACTTTTAGCATGAATGTTATGCATTTTCTTGTCTTAATGATGAGATATACAGATAGAATTGCATAACAGCCTTGAGTATAGATGTTAATGGTTACTGTTGCATTGTTACATGATATTGAGTTTGATCAACTCAATATGTAATGTTTTATGTATGCATGAGACAATAGCATCATCTAGGCGTACGCGTGGAGATACAATGTTTGCTAATGAAAAGCACAACAGATATGATGGAAATGTTTAGAGAAGTGACAATTGCTATGTGAGAACAGAGAGAAATGGCAGCAACTGTGAGAGAACAAACTACAATAATGAATAAAGTGATGGAAAGAATGGGTAACAACCCTCATTAGCAACCAAAGAATGAAGCAACAATGGTGAGAAACCAGAACTTCCATGACCTTTCTGAGTTCAAAAAAGCCAACCCACCATCTTTTTACAGAAAGTATGATCCAAAAAGCTTCAAAGTGGATAAGGGAGTTGCATAAAATTTTTGTTGTAATGGCATGTATAGACGAACAGTGGATATCCTTCACCTCCTATATGTTTAAAGGAGCTGAGTATTGGTGGAACGATGCCAGAAGACTTTTGGAAGTTGCAGGAACCCAAATTACATAGGAAGTATTTAAAACTACCTTCTTAGATAAATACTTTCCACAGAATCTACAAGAAGAGAAGGAATTGGGATTTTTGGAACTCAAGCAAGGAAACTTGATGGTGGGACAATACGTGATGAAGTTTGAGGAATTATTTAAGTTTTCTTTTTACTTCAAGTACAATCTAGACAAAAAATGGAAATGTGTTAAGTTTAAGGTTGGATTAAAGGAAGATATGAAGAAGGCAATACAACCTTTTGAGATTCGAAACTTCCATACTTTGGTGAATAAGTTTCGAATTATTGAGTCTAGTGAGTCAAAGCCATAATAGGAGCAAAGACCACAAGGTTTCTAGAAAAGGAAGATAACAAATGATAGATTTAAAAAGAATTTTACACAGCCTAAAAACTAGCAAGAAAAAGAGAAACATATTAGAATAAAAGATAGAGGCCCAAGATGTCCAAAATGTGATGGATTCCATGGTAATAGGCCATGTATGATTGATCAGATGGTCTGTTTTACTTATGGCAATAAGGGACATTATGCCATAAATTGTCCCCAGCAGTAAAAAGCAGCAACTGCCATACCCCATACCAGAGGAAGGGTTTTTACTCTGAGCGACAAGGAAGTAGCTCAATCCCCTAACTATTGAAAACCATTAACAACTTCCAAAATATGTCTAAATTGTTGTGTGACTGTTGAAAATAGAAATTTCCTTGTAAATCTTATATGCCTAGCCCTTGTTGATATAGACATCATTTTAGGCATGGAGTGGCTATCAGCAAATCATATCATTTTGAATTGTTTAGATAAAACATTAGTGTTTATATATGATATTCTTTCTACAAACACCTCTTCTGAATCTATGTATCTAAATGCCAGTCAAGTTATCAACTACTTAGTAGAAGGGGCTCAAGGCTATGTTATTCTCTTTTCTTTGAATTCTGAAAGAGAGCAGAGTTTGGAAAGCATACCTGTGGTGAAGGTGTACCTAGAGGTTTTCCCAAATAAGATTAGTGAATTGCCACCTGAGAAGGAGATAGAATTTACTATAGACTTAGTGCCAGAAATATGGTCTATCTTTATAGCACCCTATAGGATGTCACCTTTAGAGCTGGTTGTGCTTAAGAAACAAATAGAATAACTATCGAACAAAATGTTTATTAGACCTAGTGTCTTACCTTGGGGAGCTCCAGTACTTTTGGTGAAGAAAAAGGATGGTAGTATGCGGTTATGTGTGGATTATAGGTAATTGAATAAAGTAACAATTAAGAACAAATACTCATTGCCCAGGATAGATGACTTAATGGACCAATTAAGGGGAGCTACAATGTTTTCAAATATTAACTTAAGGCTAAGATACCATCAAATCAGGGTTAGAAAAGAAGTTATTTCTAAAACTGCTTTTAGGATTAGGTATGGACATTAGGAGTACCTTGTAATGTCCTTTGGTCTAACAAATGCACCTGTTATTTTTATGGATTATATGAACAAGATTTTTAGACCATACCTTGATAAATTTGTTGTTATCTTTATAGATGATATTCTCATTTATTCAACGACAACTGAAGAGCATAAAGAACATCTTAAGGTAGTTTTAGAAATCCTAAAGAAAAAGAAATTATTTGCTAAATTGTCAAAATGTGAGTTTTGGATGAAAAGGGTGTAGTTTTTAGGACATGTAATATCTGGAGAAGGAATTTCACTAGATCCTAGTAAAATAGAGGCAGTATTTCAATGGGAGAGACTAACCATTCTAATCTAAATTAGGAGTTTCTTGGGTTTTGCTAGGTATTACAAGAGGTTCATAAAAGGATTTTCTCAGATAACCATGCGTGTAACTAGGTTGACTAGGAAAGATAGTACTTTTGAATGGACACAGGAATGCGAGAATAACTTCTAAGAATTAAAAGAGAAATTAACCACAACACCTATATTAGTATTTCCACATCTGCAAGAAAGCTTTGAAGTATATTGTGATACTTCAAAGAATGGGTTAGGATGTGTGTTAATGCAAAATGGACAGGTAGTTGCTTATGCTTCTAAGAAACTAAGACCCCATGAGAAAAACTATCTAACTCATAATTTGGAAGTAGCAGCGGTTGTGTTTGCTTTAAAGATTTGGAGGCACTACTTGTATGGAGTCAAGTTTGAGGTCTTTAGTGATCATAAAAGTTTGAAATACTTGTTTGATCAAAAAGAGCTGAATATGAGGCAAAGGAGATGAATGGAGTTCCTAAAAGATTATGATTTTGAACTGAGGTATCATCAGAGTAAGGCCAATGTAGTAGTTGATGCTCTTAGCAGAAAACTTCTGTATGTTTCCCAAATGATGATACAAGAAATAGAACTCTTAGAAAGCTTTAGGAACTTAAGTCTAGCAGTGATTATATTACCACATAATCTCTGTTTGAATAGACTGGAGATTCATAATGATTTAAGGACTTAAATTAAAGAAGCCCAAGAAGAAGATGAGATCTTAAAGGAAATAGGTGAACAAATCTTATTAGGAAAGAAAAAGGAATTTAGTAGAGCTAATGATGGGACAATTATGTTTAGCAATAGACTTTGCATCCCAAGAGATGTTGAAATCAAAGAAAAATTTTAGAAGAATCTCATAATAGCACATATACGATCTACCTTGGAGCTACAAAAATGTATGAAGACCTCAAGAAGATGTTTTGGTGGCCAAAGATGAAAGTAGATATAGCATAATATGTGTCTAAATGCCTAGTTTGTCAAAAGGTCAAGATAGAACACCAAAGACCTTCTAAACTACTACAACCCTTGGAAATCCCCTAATGGAAATGGGAGAGCATATCAATAGATTTTGTAATGGGGTTATCAAGGACCCAGTTTCCTTGATGCCATTTGGATTATAGTGGATAGGCTGACAAAATCTGCATAATTTTTAGCTATAAGAGCTAGCTGGGCATTAGATAAATTAGCCTAATTGTATCTTCAAGAAATAGTTAGATTGCACGGAATCCCCTCTAGTATAATATCATATAGAGACCTTAGGTTTACATCTAGGTTTTGGGGAGCTCTATAAAAAGCCTTTGGAACAAAGTTAAATTTCAGCACATCTTATCATCCGCAAATAGACAGTGAAATTAAGAGAACCATCCAAATCCTAGAGGATATGCTTAGAGCTTGTGTGCTCGAACAACAAGGTAGTTGGGATAAGTTCTTACCATTGATAGAATTTGCTTATAATAACAGTTATCATACCAGTATAGGAATGGTACCTTATGAAGCCTTGTATGGTAGAAAATGTATATCACCCTTATGTTGGTATGAAACAAGGGAACAAACTATCCTAGGTCCAGAATTAGTACAACAAACCACAGAGCAAATAAGAATGATCAAGGATAGAATGTTAGCAAGCCAAAGTAGGCAGAAGAGTTATGCGGATGAGAGAAGAAGACCTCTGGAATTCAAAGAAGGAGAACATGTATTCCTCATAGTCACTCCTACTATGGGAGTTAGTAGAGCCATAAAAACTAAAAAGTTGAATCCTCGATTTCTTAGTTCTTTTCAAAATTTAAAAAGAATTGGACCAATTGCCTACCAAATAGCTCTACCACCAAGTTTGTCAAACCTTCATAATGTTTTCCATGTTTCCCAACTCTAAAAGTATAATCTAGATCCTTCACACATTCTAGAAAATGAATCAATATAGTTAAAGGATGATTTAACTTATGTGGTTAAGCCTATAAGGATTATGGATAAAGCAATTAAAAAGCTCAGAGGAAAACAAATTCCTTTAGTAAAAGTGTTATGGGATGGACGTGACTCGAAGGAAGCCACAATGGAGTTTGAATCTATCATGACACAAAGTTCTCCAGAACTTTTTATGCAAGGTAATCGAATTTTAAGACAAAATTTTTAAAATAGGGGAGAATTGTAACATCCTCCCTAACCTAATAGTTCTAATAAGGGTTATAGAAGCTCAATAACACCGGTATAAGTTATCTATTAATTCAGGTAACCTTTTGGACTAGTTTGAGCATAATACTATAATACTGAATGTGAAATATAGCTCATATAAACTCAGAATTTAGCATAAATGGTTGAAAAGATAGAAATAAATATGATAAATTTATTTCTAGGTTACCTATGACTAGAATGAGCTATAGTAAATTATAGAGGATCAAATGAATTGATTTGACATTTTTAATAATACTGAATGAGTGTTTAAAGGTCAAATTAAATAGAAAAGTAGCTTAGATGATTATAAGATTTTGAGCAGATGTTAAAGAGGGGAAGCAGGTTAATTTGAGAATGGAAACATATTAAAATGGATATTTGAAAGCTTCTTAGTTTGACTCCATAGGTTTAATTTAACCTAGGGAAGAATAATGAAGTTTAGTGATTGATAAAGTTGTATATGGATAAGTGTTGAAAGAGGAAACTGAGAATTGAAAGAAATCCTAGAATTTTCTATAATACCTATGAAGGTTAGAAAATTCATCAATGAGAGGTTAACGTATCCCAAAGGGATACAACATTTCTAGTTGAATTTCATTTTTTTTCCTTCATTCTTTCACTCCACCACCTCACTCCCTCTATTCTTATCTCTTTTTTGACTTTTTCCTCTCATTCTCTTCACTTTTTCATGTGTTCAACAATAACAAAGGAAAAGATAGAAATAAAAGAAAAGGAAGGGAGCAGCCACCAAGGAGAAGAGGAAGGAAGAAAGGCAAAGAAGAAAAAGAAGAAGAAGAAGAAGAAGAAGAAGAAGAAGAGGAACACATTATCCATTTAAAGTGAGGTAAGGGTGTTTTCTTTCACTTTACCTAGTTTTCTTTATTTCCTTAAGGGTTGTGAATTGAAAATTTGATGGAGAATAATTAAAATATTTTGAGATGGAGAAGATAAAATGATGTTTATATGTTTTGTTTATGAGATATGAGCTTAAATTTTAGCTTAAATTCTTGATGAAGTTTGCCACTTTTGGATATATATATATATATATATATATATATATATATATATATATATATATATATATATATATATGAAGTATTGATATTGTCGTTGAAATATATTTAATTGCTTTTGGGTTAATTTGGCTGAATACTCTATTTTTTTTTTTTTTGCATAAAACCATATGGTAATCGATTACCACAAGTGGGTAATCAATTACCAAGCTACAGAACATGTTTTTGGAAATATGGTAATCGATTACCATGAGCTAGTGATCGATTACCATGCTTTCAGAAGTTAAAAATTCAAGTGGTAATCGATTACAATTACCAAGCCTCTTTCAAGATGATAATCGATTACCATGTTCCTAAATTGAGAAAATAGTGTCTTTTACCCATGGAAATCAAATGTAAACCCAAACCATAGATCAAAGCATTATAAATAACTTGTTTTGTGATATGAATATTCATGTAATCAACCATAGAAATGATTTTAAGGTGCATTTGAATTGATTGAGAATGGATGATGATTTGTATTAATCATGAAGGGACATCTAACATAAATTGTGAAATGATATGATGAAGCATCTTGTTGCATACGTGATGAGGATGATAATCCATATGTGTAATAAAAGATGCCATTTGAATTTTAAGAGTAGCCATTTATTGAACTAGGCCAAGATAGATTTAGGAACCTCATACCTAGGGTAAGTCTTGGAAAATGGTAGTGTGAGGACGGACATACCCTCCCTATCAAAGTAATTGAGGATGAAGATGGGCATTCCCTCCCTCTTTACCTCGTAGATGTTAAGTAGTTAAGAATGGACATTTCCTCTCTACTTGAGGTGATCCTAGATCATTGATAGTGTGAGAAAGGATGATACCCTCCCTATCAGAGTAGTTCAAGATGAACATTCCTTCTCTACCTATAACTCAAGATTGAGGATGGACATTCCCTCACCAGAGGTGGCCTAGGTTACTCAGAGTAGTTATGTGTAACAAGATAAAACTGTTACAAATATTTTGAAGTGCACCAGCCTGAAAGTAAGGTACTACCAAGTGTAAGGTATTGTGAGGTTGGACATTTCCTCCATACCCTATTAATATATGATGAATGGTAAAATAGGATGAATGATGAGATATGTTGAATTATGATATATGATAAATGATTATTCTTGATAAATGATAAGACTTAATGAATTATTTAATTTTACAAATAATTTTGATAAAGAAGATAAATTGAACCTCTATTTCAGGAAGAGAAAGGAAATTATTTTTGCAATAGCCACCTTTTTATGAAATTAATTTATAATATTCACTTGATTTTTCCCTGAAACAGCTTGAATTGTTATGATGACATGATTTTTATACAAACTACTAAGAATTGAATAATTTGTTGGGAATTGCGGTTACATCACGTAGCGAAAAAATAGGATTCCCATCGAAGATCCATGCGAAAAGCCATAATCCGAGTTTTTAAATTATTTACCTCTTGAAGCATGAACAAAAGGAAGGACGTGAATTACCAACACCATAATATAAATGATGTCTCTGTGGTATCCACACCAACAGACTCACGAACATCCAACGTCCGCAAAGAGGAACCTCACATCTCTCACACAGTGCTAACTGCGAAGAGAAAAGAAGAAACCTGTCGCTCACTCACTCACTTTTCTGTAGGTGCGGCTAGGGTTCTGAAATTATGTCTCTTAGCAGCCCCTTAGCAGTATTATTTATAATAGTGACTGCCTTAAGTGAGTGTGAGCAGTAGCAAGGTAAGCTGTGCAACCCTAGACTCATCTGTTATGAGTTTGACCCATATTTTAATTTGAGTCCAACTTGGATCCATTGCTCCAATTTTAGTCAGCTCTATGTGTGTGACCCTGCAGGTTCTCATTACGTTGTCAATAATATTAAAATCTCATTTTAATATTACGAGCAGTGAGCGGTATCTAGCAACACATCGCTGCTACCCAAGTAATAAGAATGTCAGTGATTTGACATAACCTTTCCGTGACTAATGTTTCTGTGTCGTTTAGTCCCTTTGTCAAGATATCTAGATTGAATACAAAGCATCAAATGCGTCATCCTTGTATAGTCCAATCATTCATTTCCTGATACTCGAGTAGACTTTGTAACAACAAATGAAATCAATATCTCATATTGACTCATTTGAGCATGTCCATGCATTTCGCAGTCTCACTCAATCAGGGGGCCCGAATATATCGCTCCTATTATATAGGAGTGATAAATCCCATCTAGGTCACTCACATCCCTCTGCATGATTTACGATATTTCCAATAACTAACTTTATAATCACCTTGTTACAGATGACGTTTAATGGCATTAAAACACACAACTCCTCATGTAGGAATCGTAGTGATTTCAAGTCAAAGGACTATAGACACCATTGTCACTATGAGAATCGCTTATGACACTCACGTAACGATCCATGTAGCATTCTCATGGTGGGTCAGTCCAGTACATCATTACTCTAATATGTACCCATGTGAAGACTTAATATCTCATATCCATGACCCGTGAGATGTAGTCATCAGTCTATGCACATACTAGTCCTAATGTATTATTGTTGTCCTAATTAACAATAATACTTGACTAGGGACATTTAAGAATAGTGTTATAACCAAAAGGATCTCACAATCAAGTCATCCACTCGATAACCTATGGCATCAAACTTACTATTCTAAGGACTTTATTATGTTTATAAAAAAGAACACAATAAATGAAATACCTCATATATTAAAATAAGCATAATAGAATGTATGTAAATACAGATAAATGTATCAACCTCTAGGGCATACACCAATATAATTCTCACCCCATTTGTTTGAATTTCCATGATGATTCTAGGGGGAACCTATGTAGCTGGATGAAGGACTTAGATAAAGAGCGGTTGTATTTCTTTTTGTACTGATATTTGTACTTAGTTGTATAGATTTTGTGCCTTGAGGCAAGCTGTGTATATAAAGTACATTGATGAATAGATTTGTATATACTTCATTTTCAGATATATGTATAATACATTTCTGAGTTAAGCTCATATTTCTGTATATCCTTTATTTGTTTTCTACAAAGATTGATGATACTTAAAAGTGATGTTCCAAATCTAATTACTAATGCATGATCTGGATATGTCATTAGTAGTAGTAAATGGGATGTTACATTAGATAGGCCTTGATTTACCTAACTAGGGTGATCTTATCGCCTATAAATCTGATCAGCTCGTTAGTGTACGGGATTAGTTCTTCCTTTGAAATTCCTAGTTTGTTGAACAAGTTTAGGAACATAATATCTGTTGAGCTTCCTTGATCCATAGACATTCTGTGAACCTTAACATTAGTAATTATCTTGGTAATGACCATGGTGTCATCGTGATCCGAGATGATGTTTCCATAATCCTCATCAGAAAATGAGATCAGTGGAGACTTTTTTGACTCTCTGCCCGTCTCGATTTCTATGAGGGATGCCACGCTCATCATAGCTTAGAAAGCCCTTTTCTCGGTGTTTCTTAAATCACTGCCACTAGCGAAGCCTCCTGGGATGGTGTTTACCACTCAAGTTAGTTTGACATGGCGGTGATAACTGTCGAGGCTATCAAATTAAATTAATTTAAAAACTGATTCACTAAAATTCTTGTAGTATAAGGCACAACCGGGTCGAGCCCTTGGATCACTCTAATTAAGCAATCAATTAAGAGGTTAATAGAAAGGAAAAGGGATTGCAAAATTAATTAATAGAAAGTAATTAAAAATTATAAACAAAATTTAGTAAACAACTAATCCAAGGAAATCAACTAATCTTGAATTTAATCCACTTTTGATCACTAGAAATCCATTCAATTGCTAATCAAATTTTTGTCTTAGATCACATCAAGAAGCCTTAAGATGATCCATGAATTCTCTACTAGATAAGCATCCATAATTTAATTAGTCAAGGTTAAACGAATTAAGCACTCATCTAATCCTAAATTAATCTAAAACCCAGAACTCAACCAAGCTTAACAAATAACATACAAGAAGCCTTTGATGCATTGTTTAGTCTCTGTAATCCTCATTAAACATGTGGTAATTATACAATTATCACATCAACATCCAAATCAAATTAAACAATTTAATTTAGATTTAACAAAATCAAAGAGAAACTTGATTAACAAGTAAAAGATAAACTTGATTAACAAGTAAAAGAGAAACTTCATTAGCAATTTAATGTAAAGCAATCAAAATAAGATCTCAGAATTAAACATCAAGATTTTTAATCCCTAGGATTGATTTAAAAGGGCCTAGCACTCCATGGATAGAAGGGAAAAACAGAAAAAAATGAAAACTAGAGAGCAAGAAGAAGAAGAAAGATGAAGAGAAGAAGTGCAAGCAAGAGTGGCTATGAGAAAATTAGAGTTGAGTATCATGGTTGTTGCTGCTACTTAAATAACTATCTCTAAAATTAAAAGTCTAATTTTTCCCTTAGTTTAGGGTTAATCCTTTTCCTCTTAACTTTAATTGGACACCTAATTCATATAATTTGGGCTTAGGATGAGAGAGTTATGCCCAAAACATTCTTAACAGCTCTCTAAACCAATCATCCGACTTCAAAGAGTTAAAACATCATCAAAACGTCACCGTTTGGATAAGTAGTTTTCATAAGAATTGAATATATATGTCTCAGATTTCAAATGGAACTAGTTTTAGGTCTATATCACACCTACAACCCAAATAACGGCCCAATCTTTGCACATTATCCAAATTCCAACGATAGCATCTCTGTTCTAACTTCAAGGCCCATTATGGTGCACTAGAAATCTGATTCAGCTTTCGAACTCTTCATCAAAGTTGTATATATATCTCTCTCAGCTTTTCAACAAGATAAAATTCATAGTTTTAAATGTCAACAACGCAAGTTATGCCCAAAATACAAAAATAGTGTAAAATTCTTAATAATGCTAAAAAAATACAACTAGGCCTAATTTGAACCCAAACTTATAAAATGTGGCCAAAACCAATCAATTAAGCATGTAAGAGGTTTAAGAGGCTAAAAATGAGAGTTAACTAATATATGAAAATTGTGTTTATCAGGCGGTGGTTATATTCATTCTCCACTCGATTATGAGGGTGTTGCAGCGCAGACAATTACTACCCAGCATCCCCAGAAGGTGCTCTTTGAGACCTAAGGCGTTGCCTTGCCAGAAATCTCATGGAAGGAGGAGGAGATTCTCTCCATTGAAAGAAGTATCTAGCCCATCCTACTTGGTTCGAGTAGGCTATGATTAGTTCTAGAAGTGGCTCATGAGCAGCAGGGACAAATGTTGGACGGTGATTTGAAAAAGGTGGGTTGCATGCATCAGAAGCACGGTTCTGGTTTATTAAGGTTTGTCTCCTCCTTGTGTTAACCATGATGATGGCTATGATAGAAGTTCTAAGAGTGGTGTTGGGAGTATAAATTTATTATTTCCTACAAATAATGCCAAAGTTTAGAACTGGGTTCTGAGGGTTACTTGAGAAGGTAAGAGACGGTGGATTCCTCCATGGCATAGCAGCAACAGCAATGGAGTGAAGGAATGGGTACTTGTAAAAGGCACTTTGATGCTCAAGTCAGTATGTGTGCAAGGAGGGTAGTTTATCTATTGGGAATTAGGTCATCCCTCTTTTGCCTTGCTGAGTGTATATATATGAGTGTTTAAAAGTCTGAAGAATCTAAGCATTTAGTGCGTATTGAATATTGTTACCTCGAATTACAAGTACCGTTATTCCTTATGATTAATCCCTTATTTTTGCGGGGTGTGATGAATATTCCTTTTGTCGAGGGAGTTATGCCTAGTGTATAGGCTAGCTTGGTGGATCAAGTTGCTCCAAATGTATGGACCCATAACTCGGTCCAGAATAAATTATATATTATATTTATATGTTTTAAAAAATAAAATTATATTTTTAAATGATAAAATCTAATTTAAGGCGTTATATATTCTTACATTTTCTTGAGTCCTAATTAATTTATTTCATTGTATATACTCCCTGTTTCTTGTGAATCAATTATAACACCCCGATTTTTCATTTTTCATGATGTTTATAAGTTTTATAGTATTTGTGAATTTTTGAGAATTTTTAATTTATTTTAATATTATTTTGAACTGTATGTGTGTTTGAGGCGAGCTCAGAAAAATAAAAAAAATTTCTGGACCAGAAAGTTTTGGCTGTTAATGCGGGGTTAGGGGAACTTACTAAACCTGAAACTGGAAATAGTTTTCAAAAATTTTCTTTATCTGAGTTTTTGTTACATTCTATTATCCATTGGATAAAATTATTATCCATTAGGTAATGTTATTATCCATTGGATAATAAATAGCAGTATCTTTTATCCATTGGTTAATAACCAATCAGTAAATATCTTAGAGGAAGCCTAGTCATAAGCCTAGAATCTTCTTTTTTATGTGACTCAGCTTGTGACTAGATAGGTGACTCACCTTGAGAGTCATTGCATGATATCCTTATGACTCCTTTGTGAAACAATGGTGGGTGACTTACTTGGCCACCTTGCAAGTCTAGAACCTTCTCCTTATGACTCACCTAGGTGACTCACTTAAGTGACTCACCACATGACAACTTGATGACTCCATTGTGACATAATTTGTGACTCACTATGATGACTCATTATGATGCACCAATGGATGGCAAGCTTGGAGGAGAAGTCTTGATCTCCACCCTTGATGAAGGTCACGGCCAAGATCTCTTGGAGAAGCTTAAGTGATCAATTTGATCACTCCTTTCTTCTATGACTATCTTGTTTAGTTTTTATGAAGCTCTAAAGAGGCCAAAACCAATTTTTCTATCACTTTGTTAAGCTTATCATCTTTTCATGCAAACCAAGAACCAAAACTTCTCTCTCATTTTTCTCTCCAAAGCTCACGGCCATACTACCTAAAACCATCCTCCAATCTTCTATAATTGAAGATAATCTCATATCATGAATCTATACACAACCCTAAGACACTTTGGTGTTATGATCAACCCCTAGTTCTATCATCTTCAAGGTTTTTCTTCAATATCAAGATCAAAGGTTTCTAGGTAAAGTTCTTGAAACTTTTTTTCTTGATTCATTTTTTAAAGTTCAAAGACCATAGTTTGATCTTTGGTTATCTTAATCAAGCCTTAGATGTTAATATGTTTGTGTTACTTTAATTTTATGATCAACTTGGTGGTGAAAGTTGACACAAGGAGACCTACAAGGAGCTAAGAAGCTACATCTAAGGTAAGAGGGAGATTAACCTCATCAACCAAACATGGTGGTGAGGGACATGAAATTGTATGAAGATTATGAATCCATGTGAGGATTTATTCACCATATGTGTGTGATTGTGTGATTGGCAATTATTTGTTTTATGTGATTTTATTGCATTAATATTATGCATGAACTTGTTATAATAGGATTGTGGTAATTGAAGTTATGTTGTATGCTATAAATTGTGCATGAAAGGAAATAATTTTTGGTTTCAAAGACCAAGAGGCTCACTGTAACACCCCAAAATTTCCTACCTTGTAAACAATAATTTTGACAGTTAATAGAATTTTACTGTTTAGTAATTTTTGGATGCTGTAAAATTATTTTGATTATTCCATCAGCGTATTTGATCGTTTTGAGTGATTTACTCCGTGTCAGGAAAATAAAAATTTTTAGGCCAGGAAAAACTTTACGTAATTTAATTTTTACCATTAGGTTTTAATTATTTTACGTGATCTGATTTGATATTTGTGAGTTTTCTAATTTTTGTGATTTTAGGTGTGATTATGAAAATTTTTATTGTTTGTGGGCCTAGGGGGTGTATGTGGGCCTAGGTGGCCATACGTGGGCCCAGGTGCGTCCCGAAAAGTGAAAAAAAAATTTACGCATAGAAAAATTTGTACTGTTTAGATGGAGACAAGGGATCTTACTAAACTTGAATCCGGAAACAGTTTTAGAAAATTTCCTTTACTATATTTTGTACTGTATTTAATTATCGAACGATAAAAATACAGTAAATATATTCTTTCGTGGGGTTATAACAGATAAAAATAAAATTCTATACTGTTAAGTTAACATTGGTGGTTTGGATATCCACCATCGATTTAATCATCGTTGGAGATTTAATCTTGATTTAATCAACGGTGGAGATTTGATTATAAAAGTGAATAGGATTAATTATAACCGTTGGATGGAAATTAAATCAAGGGTAGAGATTTAGTCTTATAAATGGCTATGACCATTATCAACCCTTGGATGTAGATTTAATCAATGATGGAGATGGATCATTAATGACCATTGGATTTAGAATTGATCAAGGGTGGAGATTTAGTCTTATAAAGTAACAAGGACCATTTATGACCATTGGATTTGGATTTAATCAATGGTGGAGATTTGGTCTTCTAAGAAGGCTATGACTAATTATAACCCTTGGATTAAAAGTAAGAAGGTGTAATCTTGACCCTTCATTTTGGAGACACATTCAATGGTTAGGATTACAAGCCAAAAATGATCCAAGGGCCTAGATTTAGTCTTCTAAAAATCAAAAGTCTACCTAAATCCTAACCATTGAATTAATCAATGGTTAGGAATGCTTCAAATAATGGCTTGAAAAAGATGACAATATTATTGCATGCATAATGCAAGGAGGGGACGATTTTTGTAGTATTTTGGAGCTAAAGGTGATTTGATGACCATTATTACTTGTCATGATCAATATTACATCATTCTTGACCATTATTGATTTGTTTGCATCCTTAGGAGAGTGTTTAGAGGGGAGACAACTTTAAATAGGCTTTTTAGGCCAAAGAAAAAGATGAAGTCAACAATAGTAGCTTGAATTTGATTAGTAACTAATTAATCCTAATTTGGTTAATCTAATGACCTAATTAACAAGCTAAGTAAATTAAATTAAATGTTAAATTGTTATAATTTAATTCTTAATTAGATATCCTAATTTTAATTAGAGGTTATAATATATGTCATAATATGTTTAATTAATTAGTTATATAGTTAGAATGTTAATTAAGTGAGAAACTAGACCTAATTAATTAACTAATTAATTAGCTTACAATTAGGTTTTAATTAAAAACAATTAAGTCCCTAATCCTATGAAGAGCCACACGGTCATGCAGCATGGAGAGCTTCTCCAAGGTTCTTGAATTATCTAGCATGGCAATTTAATAATTCAAAGATGACATAAGCCATGTGTTTTCAATGTGAACATAATTGGTGATATTTTGGGTTCAAACTTATCTCATAATATTACCTACAAACTACTACACGGCTGCCCACTTCAATTCAGCCATTTAATTTCATTTTTATCACATTTTATAACACTTAATTCATTCTCTCTCTTCTCTCTCTTCCAATTTGTTAAGAACACCAAGAACAACACCATGAACTTCACCTTCTTCCTTTCTTGAGTTATTCGGTCACCACCCATAGAACCACTTCCAATCATCCATAATTTTATCTAGCTACATATCTTGAATCATCTCATCAATCCAAAACACTTTCATGTTAGGAACTTCTCAAAATTCTATCATCTACAACCTTGTCCTTCAAGTTAAAGATCAAAAAGCTTATGTTTTCCTTTTTGTGAGGAATTCGGTCAACCACTCTAAGACCACCCTTCAAGTTTGTTTAATTTAATCCAACCATAGATCTTGAATTTACATGATATTTTAAGCAACTTTCATGTTGGAGACTTTCTCTAAATCATTCATCTTCATGGACTTTCTTCAAGATCAAAGTTATGGAGTTTTTGAGGTGAAGTGTAAGGAAACTTCATTTCTTCTCTCTTTTTCATGTTCTAAACCATGTTTGATCCATGGTTCCTCTTAATCAAGCTTAGTATACTAATTTCTACGTATTTTGTTTTGTATTTGAGAAGCCTTTGGTGGCAAAGGACTTGGAAAAAGAAGCAAATCAAGAAGTCTTTGAGGATCTTCAAGAGGTAAGAGGGAGATCCATCTCACCAATCAAGTATGGTGGTGAGAGATGATCTTATATTTGATGGATGGTGAATCCATGTGAGGATTCCAATCCATGGTCATGTAATAATTTATGTGTGTTTATGAGCTTTGATTTATTTGCTTATGCTTGATATGCTTTGCATGATTTTATGACTTTGATGATATGCTTATATTATGCATGATAAGTATATGGCATGCTTATCGTATTTATGATGAAATATATATATGTGTATGTCATGATGTGGTGATGAAAAGGAAATTGATTTTTGGCTCCAAAGGCCAAGGGGGAGGCTACGGTTTTGAGCTCCCAAAAATTAGAGTTCATGTTGAAATTTTTCAAGAATAAGGAAATTAATTTTTGAGTCCCTAGAACTTAGTGAATTTCAGCCAAGACACCTCAAAATAGCTGTTCATAAATTAATATTTTCATGAAAAATGAAAATGGATGATTTGAAGAGTATGGAAAATAAACAAAGGGTCTATTTTTTTAAGAAAACAAGAATACGGTCTTTGAGGAATTTTTATTGATTTATTTTGTGTAAAAAGATCCTAAGTGTTTTTCTAAATATGAGTTTTGAATGAAACGGGTAAACATTGATTTTAAGGATTTGTAAAGAAAGTGAACAAGGATTTGCAAAGAAAGTGAACAAGGATTTGTAAAGAAAGTGAAAAAGGATTTGAACAAATGGGTTTGGTTTTTATAACCATCGGTATTTCAGTTTTGAAAATAAAATTTTAATGGTTTTGTTTGTGTAAAACCATATCAATTTAGAAGGAAAAATGTTTTGATAATTTTCAATAGTGATGTCCACATTTTCGAAGGCTTGTAATGCATTGATTTTGATGAAACAAAGTGATTTTCCAAGTGAAAATATAATTAATTTAATACAAGAAATTTGAAAAGGGAATTAGAGTATTTTAGCACTTGAAAAATTAATTTTTATGTAAATGGAAAAGAGAGGTTGCAAGTGAGCCTCAATTTGTTTTAAAAAGAATTTATTTTTGTTAAAAATTGATTTAAGAAAAAAAATAAAGGATACAATAGTAATTTGGTATTTTCTAACTTGTAACTCATCCGTTGGATTTTGAAAAGCGTTAGTAATTTTTAAAAGTTAGAAACATTGATTTAATTTAATGGAATTGTGAATTTGTGAAATATACTGTGAAAAAGGATTTTCTTGAATAAGAAGATATATTAAATGAAGTATAAAGTTATATTATTTTGAGGAAGGTTAATTTTGAAATGATTTGGGGAAAATGGAGAATATAATGGAATTTTTGAAGAATGAGAAATATTTTCTGTAATGGAATTGTGGTGAAAAAAAATTATTTACGTATCTTAAAAATGCAATTTTTAAAGTACGTGGTTTGAAATACAGTAAAATATTTCTAAGTGTATGGAAATACAGTAAAATATTTTTATGCGATTTGAAATATGATAAAATATTACTACGCGATTGGAAATGCGTTGAAACATTTTAAGTGATTTGAATTACGTTTAAATATTTTACGTAATTTGAACTACTGTTGAAAAATCACTATATGATTTAAAAGTGATAGAATATTTTTACGTGATTGTGAGAATGACGGAAAATCGTTATGTGATTTGGAAAGTGTTTTAAATATTTTGAGAATGATGAAAATTGTTTTATACGACTTAAAAGAATGATTTATAAGTTACGCGATTTTGAAAATGATGAAAAATCATTACGCGATTTGAGAAACGTATATTTTTATGCGATTGAGAAAAATGTTGAAAAATTTAATACGTGATTTAAAGGTGCAACATGAAGAAGAGTTGCGAGTATTGTGAAAACGTAATGTAAACGTTTTGAAATTGTGAAAATGAAATGGAAATGTTAGCAATTTTGTGAAAACACGACGAAAGAGTTTTATAACTATGAAAATGTGATAATATGATTTTTTTGTTGAAAATACAAAGATAAATATTGTAGAACCAATATATGGATGTTTGTGTGAGAAAATGACATGTTTTGCTGTGATTGGCATTTGGTGCATTATACATGCATTAGAAAGATATGTCTGTGATTGATTTGGTGCATTATACGTGCATTGGAAAAATATGCGTTGAAGCATATGATTACATTGAACAAATGAAATTGAAAAGATTTGGCCCTTTGGGGTTGGACTTGCACTGATATATTCGTGCATTGTATAAAATATAGATAATAGCTATTATGACCCTTATGGTTGAAGAGGGAATGAGAATTGATAGTGAGGTCTATGATGGATCTTGGGGGCGTCAAGGCGCGGCGGTCGACCAGTGGGCAGTTGGCGAGTACCCTGTGCCACTTGGCGATGCAGTCCGTTACAACGCATTAACGATACCCGACAATAACACGATTCTTTTCAACGACTGGGAGATTGTCTTTGGGCTAAGGCTGACAATTAGCCAGAGTATTCTTCTCAAAATTGTGAAAACCTCCATGGAGTTGTTTTTGATAAACTGAGTCTTTGTGCATATGCATAAATCTAAGCATTTATATCTGTATGATATATTAATTGAGGAATGTTGGCTATGACAATTGTTTTGAGTACTTGGATGATGATTGAACTGATAAATGATTAGATGATGATAGTTGATTAATGCTGATAGCATGATTATGGTATGATCTATTTGTATGATATTGCTGTTTGTGTTATCTCTATGCTGCCATGTTGGTATTGGTGTAGGTGATCTCACCTCTTTGTTATATTTTTTTACTTTGTCTGTATTGTTAAAATTATACAGTAGAAGGAACGAGTTGTCTTAGACATAACGAGTGGTAGATACTCAGAGATTGATGGAAACATTGAAAAGTGGCTGTCTCAAGTTCGAAGATGTGCCGGGTAGACAAGGAGTAAAGTTCTGATGCATCAAGTTGATACAAGAGAAGGAACGAGTATGTTAAGATTTAATGTTAATGTTGTACCGTGCTATTAAGTAGGACCCGTTATGGGGTTTGCTACTGTTAAAAAAAATAAGTCTACTAATTTTATATTTCTCTTTAAATTGTGATATTAATTGGTGTCAATATTGCATAATGAATAGTTGAAATATGATTTTCAATATTACTTAATATTTTCAGTAAATTTACGTTTCAGTAAAGAAGAAATTTTGAATCCCATCTTTTATAACTCAAACTTTGTGCGAACTTCTTTTCAGATTTTGAGTCAGGAGTCGAAAATGTGATGCCCTAAGGAGGGTGTTACATTAGTTGGTATCAGAGCCAGGTTTGAGTCTTTTGGGGTTTGTGGTTAGGTCTATTTTGCTTGTATTGTGTTCTCTGTGTTTGTTTTTTGAAAGGAAATAATGCTGTTTATAATGGATATTAGATCCATTGTATTTCGATCTACACACCTCAGTTATACTTGTGTGGAAGTGAAACATGTTACTAGTAATGCAGTTGCAGCTACGGGAGCAACGGGAGCTATGTGGAAAGACGACTGCACGAACAAAGGACCACTGTTCAGTGGAAACTGGAAGTTGAAGTTTAGGATCTGATGGAAGAGAATCAGTCTTGGAATATAAAATTTCATAATTTTGGAACCTGAAATTTTTTTTTAGGATATTGAGAAAGTAATTGATTTCGACGGAAGATGTATTTACAACCATTGAGGAAACCAAAAGCAGTAAGTGATGTGAAAGAAGGTACTTAATGAAGGGATGTACGTCAAGAAAACAATTTGCGGAAAAGTTGGACACATTTTCCCAGAGATTATGCTCTTTGAAAACAGAGTTTTCTATTAGTAAAATTTTAGATAGTAAAGGAAGTTGTTACTCTGAATGGAACGGGAGTTTTCTGAGCGGAAGATTTAATCAATGGAGATTGCGTCATTGGAGCTAATCCTATAAACCATACTGAATATTTCTGTGAGTGACCTATTCTTTATAACATATGATTGAGTAGATCAATTATATGTTAGAGTTATTCGTTATTCTCTGATTTGTTTACTTCTGTTTCTATTCTTAGCTAATCGAGCTATTCAAGTTATTCAAATTGTTGTTATAGATCAAAACTTTGTGTTAGTTTGATCTGTTTCATAAACAGACGTGGTCTTTGAAAATAGATTGGTTATTTTCCAACCATATCCAATGAGATTATTTCAACAGAGTGTGAGTAATCCAGAGAAAATTCATTCTTGAAAATCAGGTTACATCCAATTCTTTGCTGGATATGTTTGATAACAGGTTCGATTCGTTTTGTTATCTTCCATGATGTTTTCTTTCATCTTCTGCAATTGAACGAACAAGAAATGATATTCCTATTAACTCTATGTCATAGTATTTGGTATAGGGCTGTGGAAAGGAGAACTCAGTTAGTGAGACATTTCCTGTTAAAAACAAAAATCTAGAATATGTAGTGATGAAGATAAGGAAATTTTAAGTAATACATTACATTAGTTGGAAGTTATCTGAGAAAAACTATTCTAGGCATGAATGAAGATTGGTTGTCATTATGTTGGTATCAGAGATATGGAAATTCTTTCTTTTTGGAGTAACATTCAACATCTTCAGTAATTATAGGAGTTTGAGATATCTGTTTGATCAGGAGAGGTTGAACATTAGCAAAGAGATTTTGTTGGTTAGAATAGTATAGCAAGATGTAAGAGAGGAAGCTTCATGAGAATTGGAAAATAAGATAAAAGAGTAATGTTCATATTTATTCTGAGGGTGTGAAATCATGGTTATTAAATTTCGAGGACGAAATTTCTTTTTAGAGGGGGAGTAATGTAACACCCCAAAATTTCCTATCTTGTAAACAGTAATTTTGACAGTTAATAGAATTTTACTGTTTAGTAATTTTTGGATGCTGTAAAATTATTTTGATTATTCCGTCAGCGTATTTGATCGTTTTGAGTGATTTACTCCGTGTCAGGAAAATAAAAATTTTTGGGCCGGGAAAAACTTTACGTAATTTAATTTTTACCATTAGGTTTTAATTATTTTACGTGATCTGATTTGATATTTGTGAGTTTTCTAATTTTTGTGATCTTATGTGATTATGAAAATTTTTACTGTTTGTGGGCCTAGGGGGTGTATGTGGGCCCAGGTGGCCATACGTGGGCCCAGGTAGGTCCCCCAAAGTGAAAATTTTTCTACGCATAGAAAAATTTATACTGTTTAGACGGAGACAGGGGATCTTACTAAACCTGAATCCGGAAACAGTTTTAGAAAATTTCCTTTACTATATTTTGTACTGTATTTAATTATCGGATGATAAAAATACAGTAAATATATTCTTTCGTAGGGTTATAATAGATAAAAATAAAATTCTATACTGTTAAGTCAACATTGGTGGTTTGGATATCCACCATCGATTTAATCACCATTGGAGATTTAATCTTGATTTAATCAATGATGGAGATTTGATCTTAAAAGTGAATAGGATCAATTATAACCGTTGGATGGAAATTAAATCAAGGGTAGAGATTTAGTCTTATAAATGGCTATGACCATTATCAACCCTTGGATGAAGATTTAATCAATGATGGAGATGGATCATTAATGACCATTGGATTTAGAATTGATCAAGGGTGGAGATTTAGTCTTATAAAGTAACAAGGACCATTTATGACCATTGGATTTGGATTTAATCAATGGTGGAGATTTGGTCTTCTAAGAAGGCTATGACTAATTATAACCCTTGGATTAAAAGTAAGAAGGTGTAATCTTGACCCTTCATTTTGGAGACACATTCAATGGTTAGGATTACAAGCGAAAAATGATCCAATGGCCTAGATTTAGTCTTCTAAAAATCAAAAGTCTACCTAAATCCTAACCATTGAATTAATCAATGGTTAGGAATGCTTCAAATAATGGCTTGAAAAAGATGACAATATTATTGCATGCATAATGCAAGGAGGGGACGGTTTTGGTAGTATTTTGGAGCTAAAGGTGATTTGATAACCATTATTACTTGTCATGGTCAATATTACATCATTCTTGACCATTATTGATTTGTTTGCATCCTTAGGAGAGTGTTTAGAGGGGAGACAACTTTAAATAGGCTTTTTAGGCCAAAGAAAAAGATGAAGTCAACAATAGTAGCTTGAATTTGATTAGTAACTAATTAATCCTAATTTGGTTAATCTAATAGCCTAATTAACAAGCTAAGTAAATTAAATTAAATGTTAAATTGTTATAATTTAATTCTTAATTAGATATCCTAATTTTAATTAGAGGTTATAATATATGCCATAATATGTTTAATTAATTAGTTATATAGTTAGAATGTTAATTAAGTGAAATTAGGAAACTAGACCTAATTAATTAACTAATTAATTAGCATACAATTAGGTTTTAATTGAAAACAATTAAATCCCTAATCCTATGAAGAGCCACACGGTCATGCAGCTTATGGAGCTTCTCCAAGGTTCTTGAATTATCTAGCATGGCAATTTAATAATTCAAAGATGACATAAGCCATGTGTTTTCAATGTGAACATAATTGGTGATATTTTGGGTTCAAACTTATCTCCTAATGTTACCTACAAACTACTACACGGCTGCCCACTTCAATTCAGCCATTTAATTTCATTTTTATCACATTTTATAACACTTAATTCATTCTCTCTCTTCTCTCTCTTCCAATTTGTCAAGAACACCAAGAACAACACCATGAACTTCACCTTCTTCCTTTCTTGAGTTATTCGGTCACCACCCATAGAAACACTTCCAATCTTTCATAATTTTATCTAGCTACATATCTTGAATCCTCTCATCAATCCAAAACACTTTCATGTTAGGAACTTCTCAAAATTCTATCATCTACAACCTTGTCCTTCAAGTTAAAGATCAAAAAGCTTATGTTTTTCTTTTTGTGAGGAATTCGATCAACCACCCTAAGACCACCCTTCAAGTTTGTTTAATTTAATCCAACCATAGATCTTGAATCTACATGATATTCTAAGCAACTTTCATGTTAGAGACTTTCTCTAAATCATTCTTCTTCATGGACTTTCTTCAAGATCAAAGTTATGGAGTTTTTGAGGTGAAGTGTAAGAAAACTTCATTTCTTCTCTCTTTTTCATGTTCTAAACCATGTTTGATCCATGGTTCCTCTTAATCAAGCTTAGTATACTAATTTCTATGTATTTTGTTTTGTATTTGAGAAGCCTTTGGTGGTGAAGGACTTGGAAAAAGAAGCAAATCAAGAAGTCTTTGAGGATCTTCAAGAGGTAAGAGGGAGATCCATCTCACCAACCAAGTATGGTGGTGAGAGATGGTCTTATATTTGATGGATGGTGAATCCATGTGAGGATTCCAATCCATGGTCATGTAATAATTTATGTGTGTTTATGAGCTTTGATTTATTTGCTTATGCTTGATATGCTTTGCATGATTTTATGACTTTGATGATATGCTTATATTATGCATGATAAGTATATGACATGCTTGTCGTATTTATGATGAAATATATATATGTGTATGTCATGATGTGGTGATAAAAAGGAAATTGATTTTTGGCTCCAAAGGCCAAGGGGGAGGCTATGGTTTTGAGCTCCCAAAAATTAGAGTTCATGTTAAAATTTTTCAAGAATAAGGAAATGAATTTTTGGGTCCCTAGAACTTAGTGAATTTCGGCCAAGACACCTCAAAATAGGTGTTCATAAATTAATATTTTCATGAAAAATGAAAATGGATGATATGAAGAGTATAAAAAATAAAAAAGGGTCTATTTTTTTAAGAAAACAAGAATACAATCTTTGAGGAATTTTTATTGATTTATTTTGTGTAAAAAGATCCTAAGTGTTTTTCTAAATATGAGTTTTGAATGAAACGAGCAAACATTGATTTTAAGGATTTGCAAAGAAAGTGAACAAGGATTTGCAAAGAAAGTGAAAAAGGATTTGTAAAGAAAGTGAAAAAGGATTTGAACAAATGGGCTTGGTTTTTATAACCATTGGTATTTCGGTTTTGAAAATAAAATTTTAATAGTTTTGTTTGTGTAAAACCATATCAATTTAGAAGGAAAAATGTTTTGATAATTTTCAATAGTCATGTCCACATTTTCGAAGGCTTGTAATGCATTGATTTTGATGAAACAAAGTGATTTTCCAAGTGAAAATATAATTAATTTAATACAAGAAATTTGAAAAGGGAATCAGAGTATTTTAGCACTTGAGAAATGAATTTTTATGTAAATGGAAAAGAGAGGTTGCAAGTGAGCCTCAATTTGTTTTAAAAAGAATTTATTTTTGTTAAAAATTGATTTAAGAAAAAAAATAAAGGATACAATAGTGATTTGGTATTTTCTAACGTGTAACTCATCCATTGAATTTTGGAAAGCGTTAGTAATTTTTAAAAGTTAGAAACATTGATTTAATTCAATGGAATTGTGAATTTGTGAAATATACTGTGAAAAAGGATTTTCTTGAATAAGAAGATATATTAAATGAAGTATAAAGTTATATAATTTTGAGGAAGGTTGATTTGGAAATGATTTGGGAAAAATGGAGAATATAATGGAATTTTTGAAGAATGAGAAATATTTTCTGTAATGGAATTGTGGTGAAAAAAATTATTTATGTATCTTAAAAATGTAATTTTTAAAGTACGTGGTTTGAAATACAGTAAAATATTTCTAAGTGTTTGAAAATACAATAAAAATATTTTTACGCAATTTGAAATATGATAAAATATTACTATACGATTGGAAATGCGTTGAAACATTTTAAGTGATTTGAATTACGTTTAAATATTTTACATAATTTGAACTATCATGTTGAAAAATCACTATATGATTTAAAAGTGATAGAATATTTTTACGTGATTGTGAAAATGACAGAAAATCGTTATGTGATTTGGAAAGTGTTTTAAATATTTTGAGAATGATGAAAAATATTTTATGCGACTTAAAAGAATGATTTTTAAGTTACGCAATTTTGAAAACGATGGAAAATCATTATGCGATTTGAGAAACGTATATTTTTATGCGATTGAGAAAAATGTTAAAAAATTTAATACGTGATTTAAAGGTGCAATCGAAGAGTTGCAGTATTGTGAAAACATAACAGAAACGTTTTGAAATTGTGAAAATGAAATGAAAATGTTGTACAATTTTGTGAAAACACGACGAAAGAGTTTTATAACTATGAAAATGTGATAATATGATTTTTGTGTTGAAAATACAGAATAAATACTGTAGAACCAGTATATGGATGCTATGTGAGAAAATGACATGTTTTGCTTGTGATTGGCATTTGGTGCATTATACATGCAGTGGAAAGATATGTCTGTGATTGGATTTGGTGCATTATACGTGCATTGGAAAAATATGCGTTGAAGCATATGATTACATTGAACAATTGAAATTGAAAAGATATGGCCCTTTGGGGTTGGACTTGCACTAATATATTCGTGCATTGTATAAAATATAGCTAATAGCTATTATGGCCCTTGTGGTTGAAGAGGGAATGTGAATTGATAGTGAGGTCTATGATGGATCTTAGGGGCGTCGAGGCGCGGCGGTCGACCAGTGGACAGTTAGCGAGTACCCTGTGCCACTTGGTGATGCAGTCCGTTGCAACGCATTGACGATACTCGATAAGAACACAATTCTTTTCAACGACTGGGAGATTGTCTTTGGGCTAAGGCTGACAACTAACCAGAGCATTCTTCTCGAAATTGTGAAAACCTCCATGGAGTTGTTTTTGATTAACTGAGTTTTTGTGCATATGCATAAATCTGAGCATTTATATCTGTATGATATATTAATTGAAGAATGTTGGCTATGACAATTGTTTTGAGTACTTGGATGATGATTGAACTGATAAAGATTAGATGATGATAGATGATTAATGCTGATAGCATGATTATGGTATGATCTATCTGTATGATATTGCTGTTTGTGTTATCTCTATGCTGCCATGTTGGTATTGGTGTAGGTGATCTCACCTATTTGTTATATTGTTTTGCTTTGTCTGTATTGTTAAAATTATACAACAGAAGGAATGAGTTGTCTTAGACATAATGAGTGGTAGATACTCAGAGATTGATGGAAACATTGAAAAGTGGCTGTCTCAAGTTCGAAGATGTGCCGGGTAGACAAGGAGTAAAGTTCTAATGCATCAAGTTGATACAAGAGAGGAACGAGTATGTTAAGATTTAATGTTAGTGTTGTGCCTTGCTATTAAGTAGGACCCGTTATGGGGTTTGCTACTGTTAAAAAAAATAAGTCTGTTAATTTTATATTTCTCTTTAAAATGTGATATTAATTAGTGTCAATATTGCATAATGAATAGTTGAAATATGATTTTCAATATTACCTAATATTTTCAGTAAATTTACGTTTCAGTAAAGAAGAAATTTTGAAACTCATCTTTTATAACTCAAACTTTGTGCGAACATCTTTTCAGATTATGAGTCGGGAGTCGAAAATGTGATGCCCTAAGGAGGGTGTTACACTCACGACCTTTATGCTAACAAATGGGTAAACCTATGTAAAAATGGGTAATTAAATGCTAACCTAGGTGATTAGTGAGAAGAAATTTAAGTAAAGAATTACAAAATAAAAATGAAAATGAACAAATATTCATCATTAAATAAAATGGTGAATTTCGGTCAATATAGTGGAAATAGGATTGAGAAGTAATTTGGAGATTGGAAGTATTTTATTTAAGATAATTTTTGATAAGTTAAATGAAAAGGATTTTATTTAGAATTAGAATAATGAAAGTTTTGGAAAGAATGTTAGAAAATATTAGATGATTTGGGGACTAAATTAGGATTAAAGGATTTACAAGTAAAAAGAAGAAGAGCATAATTTTATAATTTAAAGGAGTAATGACTTTTGGCTATATCGATGAATATAATTTTTAAGGATAATTTGGAATTTAAAATATATTAATTTAACAATGTTTTTATTTAGAGTAATGAACAAAGAATGGTTTTTGGCTTTGGTATGGAAATAAAGTCAGAATGATGTTTCGAAAATAAAGTATTTTACTTAATAAGAAAGACTTCTGAGATATCTTGATTTAATTTAAATAAATCTAAGTTTTTGTGAAAAACATTGTGAAATATTAATTAGAGGTGGATTAGTGAGAAAATGTTGCAATTAATGTCCAATTTTTATAAACTATGAGAAAAGTTTTAAATTGAGCTTAAAATATTAAGAAAATATTTTACGTGATTGAAAATATGTAGAAAACTCCTACGCAATTTAAAAATGGTGTTTTTTAGTTACGCAATAAAGAAAATGTTTTAAAATCTTTACGTGATTGAAAAAATGTTGGAACAATGCTATGCAATTTGAAAACGTAACAAAAGTGTTATGCGATTGTGAAAATGTGATAAAAATGCTATGCGGTTGGATGTAACTGGCAGTGGCTTGTGATATGCATTGAGTCATTAACCATGCATTATTTGTCAGACGATGTCTGTTAAGGCTATTGTTGCCTAAGAGTTGAATTACACCTTCATGCGGGTGCGAATTGCATAGTAAATGTCTATGAATGATCTTGGAGGCGTCGAGGCGCGAAATTCCACATGTAGCCAATTAGTAGCACTACTGTGCTGTGGCAACCGATGCAAACGTCTTGACAATCTCGATGAGAATGCTATTCCTATTCCCGATCTGGCGTAGAAAGACTTGTATAAGACATGATGTGCACATTGAGAAATTATAGCACTTGGTTAAGGCGACTGATATACAGACATATCTTCTGGATCATTCTCTCCAAAATTGTGTTTAGCTCCATAGAGTAGGAAATGGGTGCATTGTACATAAGAATGGTCTGTATACACATTGTGCATGTGCACAATAAGTGTACATATTGTTGTGGCACAGTCAGTATACTTATTTTTGTGGTACAGTCAGTATTCATATAATGTGATATATATCGTCAAATTATCTGTTAGTTGATAACATGATTATACCTGTCGTTATGTGATATTGCTGTATATGAATAGCATTATTGTCATTATTGTTTCTTTGCTGCCATGATGGTATTGATGTAGGGGATCTCACCTCTTTATTGTATTGTTCTGTTTGTTCTGTTCTATATTTATGTTTTAAGAAGACTGTGATGGCGGAGAGGTAGAATCTTCAGGGTTTTGTTAGTTTACAGTTTCATGGTGGCAACAAAGCATGGCACGTCCATTGGGACATGGGGCGTATTCAGTATCTTGGAGATATTACTTTGCTTTGGAGTAGGACCTGGCATGGGGTTGCTACATTTTCTGTGAATGCTTCTATTTATTTGGAATTCTCTATGCTTATTATTGAGTTTTGGAGTAATCGTTATAACTCTCCTAAGTCAGACTCCCATCCATAGTGACATGCCCCGACTAGGGAATTTGTCCGTTAGGGATCCTGAAGTGGATTTGGAGGAAGATCGGGTTTAGGACCCTACTCTTCAAGTTTTTGGACTTTAGGCTAGGTTCAGTTTTTATATGGTAGATATACATATTATTTGGTGTATGTAAGCTTTATGTATTTAAGTTATTACTAATCTATGTTATGTACATGAGATGTATATGATTCAATTTTTATGTCTTGTGTTTCTAAAATTCAGTAAGTTTATGTTATCCGAAAAAAGTAATTTTGAAACCCGTATTAAAATAATATTGAATATTTTATAGCTTGGGTAAAGAATTAAAAAGAATTGGTCTGAAATGTAATGCCCTTTAGAGGGTGTTACATTAGTTGGTATCAGATTCCAAGTTGGAGTCTTTCGGGTTTGTGGGTAGGTTTGTCTTGTTTGTGCTGTGTGTTTCTCTGTGTTTTGGTTTACGAAAGGATGTATGTGCTACAAGACCTCAAACAAGAGGAAGAGTCTACACGATGAGTGGAGCAGAAGCCTCCCAATTCGAAGATCTTATCAAGTTAGACTGTGTCATAGGAGGTAAGCCTTTGATTGTGCTGTTTGACTCAGAGATAACCCATTCTTTTATTGCCTGTGACTGTGTGAACCATTTGGGTTTGTTTGTGTTTTCATTTCCTTTTGACTTGAATATTGCTAGTTCTACTGCTAAACTTGCTATTACTACTCAAGCCTATTTAAAATTATTCTATTACTGGTAGAAATCAAAACTTTTCTGTGAATTTGATTTGTTTACCTCTTTCACAAATAAACATGATCTTTGGAATGGATTTGGTTATTTCTAACCACATCCTGTTATATTATTCCAATAAAAATTTAGTGTTCCCTGAGATTGAGATTTTTGGATTTGAATCTAGAAAGTTCACTCCTAAATTTATTGGACCATATTAAATTCTTTGTTGGATAGGTCCGGTAATCTACCAAATAACCTTACCACTTTTCGTTCTAACCTTCATAGTGTCTTCCATGTATCTCAATTGAGAAAATGTATTCTTGATTCAACCCATGTTATAGTACCAAATACAGTACGATTAAAAAGAGAACTTGACCTATGAAACATTTCTTGTTAAGATCAAAGATAAGCGAGTGGAACAACTTAGAAGAAAAGGAATTACCTTGGTAAAGGTAATATGGAATGATGTGACAAAAGATGCAACATGGGAACTACAAGACTAAATGAAGGAGCAATATCCGAAGTTATTCCAAGGTAAGATAATTTCAAGGATGAAATTCTTTTTAGAGAGGGAGTATTGTAACACCCCGATTTTTCGTTTTTCTTGATAATTATAAGTTTTATAATATTTGTGAATTTTTGAAAATTTTTAATTTATTTTGATTATTTTAATATTATTTTAGACTGTATGTGTATTTGAGATGGGCTCGAAAAAATTAAAAAAAAATTGGACTAGAAAGTTTTGGACTATTAATGCGAGGCCAGGGGAACTTACTAAACCTGAAACTGGATACAGTTTTCAAAAATTTCTTTTATCTAAGTTTTTATTACATTCTATTATCCATTGGATAAAGCTATTATCCATTAGGTAATGTTATTATCTGTTAGATAATAAATAGCAGTATCTTTTGTCCAGTGGTTAATAACCAATCAGTAAATATCTTAGAGGAAGCATAGTCATAAGCCTAGAATCTTCATTTTTTTTGTGACTCACCTTGTGACTAGATAGGTGACTCAGCTAGTGAGTCATTGCATGACATCCTTGTGACTCTTTTGTGACACAATGGTGGGTGACTCACTTGGCCACCTTGCAAGTTTAGAACCTTCTCCTTATGACTCGCCTAGGTGACTCGCTTAAGTGACTCGCCACATGACAACTTGATGACTCCATTGTGATACAATTTGTGACTCACCCTATGACTCACTATGATGACTCATTATGATGCACCAATCGCATAGTAATGACTTTTGGCTATATCAATGGATATAATTTTTAAGGATAATTTGGAATTTAAAATATTTTAATTTAACAATGTTTTTATTTAGAGTAATGAACAAAGAGTGATTTTTGGCCTTGGTATGGAAATAAAGTTAGAATGATGTTTTGAAAATAAAGTATTTTATTTAATAAGAAGGATTTCTGAGATATCTTGATTTAATTTAAATAAATCTATGTTTTTGTGAAAAACATTTGGAAATATTAATTAGATCTGGATTAGTGAGAAAATGTGGGAATTAATGTCCAATTTTTATAAACTATGAGAAAAGCTTTAACTTGAGCTTAAAATATTAAGAAAATATTTTACGCGATTGAAAATATGTAGAAAAACTCTTATGCTATTTAAAAAGTGTGATTTTTAGTAACGCGATTAAGAAAACATTTTAAAATTATTACGCGATTGAGAAAACGTTGAAAAAATGTTATGTGATTTGAAAACGTAACAAAAGTGTTATGCAATTGTGAAAATGCGATAAAAATGCTATGCGATTGGTTGTAGCCGGTAGTAGCTTGTGATATGCATTGTGTCATTAATCATGCATTATTTGTCAGATGGCATCTGTTAAGGCTATTGTTGCTTAGAAGTTGAATTATGTAACACCCCGATTTTTCTTTCTCTCTTTATTATAAGTGTTTTTCTAATTTTTGTGATTTTTGTACATTATTTGATTTATTTTGATTATTTTAATATTATTTTGGACTGTATATGTGTTTGGCGCAGGTTCGGAAAAATAAAAAAATTTTAGGACCAGAAAGTTTTGGACTGTTAATGCGGGGCCGGAGGAACTTGCTAAACCCGAAACCGGAAACAGTTTTCAAAAATTTTCTTTACCTGAGTTTTGTTACATTCTATTATCCATTGGGTAATGTTATTATCCGCTGGATAATAAATAGCAGTATCTTTTATCCATTGGTTAATAACCAATCAGTAAATATCTTAGAGGAAGCCTAGTCATAAGCCTAGAATCTTCTTTTTTCTGTGACTCACCTTGCGACTAGATAGGTGACTCACCTAGTGAGTCATTGCATGATATCCTTATGACTCCTTTGTGACACAATGGTGGGTGACTCACTTGGCCACCTTGCAAGGCTAGAACCTTCTCTTTATAACTCACCTAGGTGACTCATTTAGTGACTCACCACATGACCTAATTGTCACACCCTATGTGACTCACCATTGTGACTCATTACAATGCCCCAATGGATGGCAAGCTTGGAGGAGAAGTCTTGATCTCCACCCTTGATGAAGCTCACAGCCAAGATCTCTTGGAGAAGCTTAAGTGATGAATTTGATCACTCCTTCCTTCTATGTCTATATTGTTTAGTTTTTCATGAAGCAAATATCTAAAGTTATCACATTTTCTATGCTTATCATCTTTCATGCAAAGTTAAGAACCAAAACTCTCTCTTCCATTTTCTCTCCCATGCTCACGGCAAAGCACCCATATACATCACCAAATCTTCTAAAATTCAAGATAATCTCATATCTTGAATCTACACACAATCCTAAGACACTTTGGTGTTGTGATCAAGAGCTAGTTCAACCATCTTCAAGCTTATTTTTCAAGCTTAAGTTCTATGGTTCTAAGGTGAAGTTCTTGATTTTTCAATTCTTGATTCATTTTTAAAAGTTCTAAGACCATACTTGGTCCATGGTCATCTTAATCAAGTCTTAGATGTTAATATGTTTGTGTTACTTTAATTTTAAGATCAACTTGGTAGTGAAAGTTGACACAAGGAGACCTACAAGGAGCTAGGAAGCTACATCTAAGGTAAGAGGGAGATTAACCTTATCAACCAATTATGGTGGTGAGGGACACGAAATTTGTATGAAGGTGATGAAACCATGTGAGGATTTATTCACCATATTTGTGTAATTATGTGATTTGTATTTATTTGTTCTTTGTGATTTTTATTGCTTTGATATTTGCATGAACTTGATATAGTAGGTTTATGATGCTTACATTTATGTTGTATGCTATAAATTGTGATTGAGAGGAAAGGAATTTTTGGTTCCAAAGACCAAGAGACTCACGGCCTTTATGCCCACAAATGGGTAAACCTATGCAAAAATGGTTTATTAAATGCTAACCTAGGTGATCAGTGATAAGAAATTTAATTAAGGAATTATAAAATAAAAATGAAAATGAACAAATATTTATCATTAAATAAAATGGTGAATTTCGGCCAATATAGTGGAAATAGGATTGAGAAGTAATTTGGAGATTTGAAGTATTTTATTTAAGATGATTTTTGATAAGTTAAATCGAAAAGATTTTATTTAGAATTAGAATAATGAAAGTTTTGGAAAGAATGATAGAAAATATTACTTAGATAATTTGGAGACTAAATTAGGATTAAAGGATTTACAAGTAAAGAAAAAAAGATAAACACAATTTTATAATTTAAAGAGTAATGACTTTTGGCTATATCAATGGATATAATTTTTAAGAATGGTATAGAATTTAAAATATTTTATTTAAGAAAGTTTTTATTTAGAATAATGAACATAGAGTGATTTTTTGCCTTACTGTGCAAATAAAGCTAGAATGATGTTTTGAAAATAAAGTATTTTATTTAATAAGAAGGATTTTTGAGATATCTTGATTTAATTTAAATAATATAAGTTTTTGTGAAAAATGTTTGGAAATATTAATTAAAGGAGGTTTAGTGAGAAAATGTTGGAATTAATGTCCAATTTTCATAAACTATGAGAAAAGTTTTAAATTGAGTTTAGAATATCAATAAAATGTTTTGCGCGATTGAAAATATGTAAAAAAACCTTTATGCAATTTAAAATTGATGATTTTTAGCTACGCGATTAAGAAAACATTTTAAAATCATTACGCGTTTGAGAAAATGTTGGAAAAATGTTACGCAATTTGAAAATGTAACAAAAGTGTTATGCGATTGTGAAAACGCGATAAAAATGCTATGCGATTGGTTGTAGCCAGTAGAGGCCTGTGATATACATTGAGTCATTAATCATGCATTATTTGTCAGATGGTGTCTGTTAAGGCTATTGTTGCCTAGGAGATTGAATTACACCTTAGTGCGGGTAAGAGTTGCGTAAGTGAAGGTCTATGAATGACCTTGGGGGCGTCGAGGTGCGGGTAACCCATATGTGGCCAGTTAGTCGCACTACTGTGTCGTGGGGACTGATGCAAACGCATCGACGATCTCGACGAAACACTACGCCTTTCGTGATCTGGCGTAGAATGTCTTGTACAAGCCATGATGTATACACTGAGAAAATTTTTATAGCACTTGAATTGAGGTGGATGACGTACAAACATATCTTCTGGATCATTCTCTCTGAAATTGTGTTTAGCTCCATAGAGTAGGAAATGGGTGCATTGTGCATAAGAATGGTCAGTATACACATTGTGCATGTGCATAGTAAGTGTACATATTGTTGTGGCATAGTCAGTATACTTATTTTTGTGGTATGATCAGTATTCATATATTGTGATTTATATTGTTAAATTATCTGTTAGTTGATAACATGATTATACCTGTTGTTTTGTGATATTGTTGTATATGAATGGCATTATTGTCATTATTGTTTCTTTGCTGCCATGATGGTATTAATGTAGGGGATCTCACCTCTTTATTGTATTGTTCTGTTCTATATTTATGTTTTGAGAAGACTGTGATGGCGATGAGGCAGAATCTTCATGGTTTTGTAGAACTACAGTTTCATGGGGGCATCGAAGCGTTGCACGTCCTTTGGGACATGGAGTGCATTCAATATGCTGGAGATGTTACTTTGCTTTGGAGTAGGACCCAGCGTGGGGTTGCTACATTTTCTGTGAATGCTTCTATTTATTTGGAGTTCTCTATGCCTATTATTGAATTATGGAGTAATTGTTATAACACTCCTAGGGAAGATTTTGGGGTGTCGACCTCTCGGACTCTCATCCGTAGTGACATGCCTCGACTGGGGAATTGGTCCGTTAGGGATCCCGAAGAGGATTTGGAGGAAGATCGGGTTCAGGACCCTACTCTTCAAGTTTTTGGACTTGGGCTAGGTTCAGTTTTGATATGGTAGCTATACATATTATTTGGTGTATGCAAACTTTATGTATTTAAGTTGTTACTAATCTACGTTATGTACATGAGATGTATATTATCCATTTCTTATATCTTGTGTTTCTTTAATTTGGTAAGTTTATGTTATCTGTGAAAAAGAAATTTTGAAACCCGTATTAAAATAATATCGAATATTTTTTAGCTTGGGTAAAGAATTAAAAAGAGTTGGTCTAAAATGAAATGCCCTTTGGAGGGTGTTACAAATTACACCTTCGTGCAGGTGCGAAAGTGAAGGTCTATAAATGATCTTAGAGGTGTCGACGCACAGAATTCCACATGTGGCCAGTTAGTAGCACTACTGTGTCGTGGCAACTGATGCAAATGTACCAACAATCTCGATGAGAATACTATTCCTATTCCCGATCTGGCGTAGAATGTCTTGTATAAGCCATGATGTACACACTAAGAAATTATAGCACTTGGTTGAGGTGACCGATATACAGACATATCTTCTGGATCATTCTCTCCGAAAATTGTATTTAGCTCCATGGAGTAGGAAATGGGTGCATTGTGCATAAGAATGGTCAATATACACATTGTGCATGTGCATAGTAAGTGTACATATTGTTGTGGCATAGCCAGAATACTTATTTTTGTGGTATGGTCATCATTCATATAATGTGATATATATCGTTAAATTATCTGTTAGTTGATAACATGATTATACCTGTTGGTCTGTGATATTGTTGTATATGAAAGACATTATTGTCATTATTGTTTCTTTGCTGCCATGATGGTATTGATGTAGGGAATCTCACCTCTTTATTTTATTATTCTATTTGTTCTGTTCTATATTTATGTTTTAAGAAGACTATGATGGCGGAGAGGCAGAATCTTCAGGGTTTCGTTAGTTTACAGTTTCATGGAGGCAACGAAGGATGGCACGTCCATTGGAACATGGGGCGCATTCAGTATGTTGGAGATATTACTTTGCTTTGGAGTAGGACCCAGCATGGGGTTACTATGTTTTCTGTGAATGCTTCTGTTTATTTGGAGTTCTCTATGCCTATTATTGAGTTATGGAGTAATCGTTATAACACTTCTAGGGTAGACTCCGAGGAGTCGACTGCTCAGACTCCCGTCTGTAGTGACAAGCCCCGACTGGAGAATTTGTCCATTAGGGATCCCAAAGAGGATCTGGAGGAAGATCGGGTTCAGGACCTTACTCTTCAAGTTTTTGAACTTGGGTTAGGTTCAGTTTTTATATGGTAGCTATACATATTATTTGGTGTACGTAAGCTTTATGTATTTAAGTTGTTACTAATCTATGTTATATACATGAGATGTATATTATTCAGTTTTTATGTCTTGTGTTTCTAAAATTTAGTAAGTTTATATTATTCGTGAAAAAGAAATTTGAAACCTATATTAAAATAATATCAAATATTTTATAACTTGGGTAAAGAATTAAAAAGAGTTGGTCTGAAATGTAATGCCCTTCGGAAGGTGTTACATCAACTACTACTTAATAATTATTTTTTATGATTTTTATTTTCCCCTTTCATTTTATCTCTTTACAATTCATAATCATCCTTATAAATTCTCTTTTAATTCTTGTCAAATGATATTCTTGGCTTATAAACATAGAGTTGTGCAAACTATCAACTTTTATTGATAAAATTATTTTAAAAAATTAGTATCTAGTCACTTTTTTTTTTTTTTTTTGGTATTCTCATTACATTTTTTTTAAAAAGACACTCTTTCATATATGTTGCTTTCATATTTAATTGTAAAAGAAAAAGAATTTTCTTTAAACAATTTTAATTGCACTCATACAAAGTGTTCAACCTCAAATTATAAATATGGTTATATTTACTATGATATTAAAATTCAAGCTCCCCAAGCCTTATCGGTCCTGCTTTGACAAGACTATTTGTTACCAAGTGGCCTCAATACTCAAGAGGGGGATGAATTGAGTGTGTAAAACAAGTTCACAAATCTTTCACAAATCGTTTGATAATCAATTTTCGTTGAAGCTATTGAATAATAGAGATGATTGGATAGATGAGATAAACACTTTTACTTATAAATGTGATAGCCAAAGGAAACAATATTCAAGCAATTCAATAAAACAGTGCACAAAGTGAAGAGAAGGGTTTAGAGAAAACAAACACAATGATTTATCCTGGTTCGATCACCAATCCACTTGTGATCTATGTCCAGTCCCTAAGCAACTACTTGAGATTTTCCACTATATCTTCAAGCTTCAATGGGTGCTTGACAACTTTTACAACCTTGAGCACTCAACACTTTAGGATACCTCACCCTTATGCTTGAGCCTCTATTTTCAAAGGATACCTCACCCTTTTACAGTTTGGAGGGATGCCTCACCCTCTCTAGAAATTATACAAAGATTGAATAAGTAGAAACTCTCTTCAAAGAGCAGATGATACAAATGGGAGTTCAATGGGTATCAAATTCACAGTTTATGCTCAAAAATAGAGTATTAATGGAGAAAAGATGGAAACTCATTTTTAATGCTCAACCAAGGTTTTTCAGATTGATTGTCTAACATTCATAAATGCCAAACAACTTGTATTTATAAGCTATTGAAGTTTAGAGCTGTTGAGAGGTGGTTGGAGCATTAAATGTTTCGTAACTATCCGTTAATTTCTGTTTCTGGAAAGCTCTCTTAATCGAATAAGAGAATCCTTATTCGAATAAGGCTTTAAATAGCACAAGTGTGTTTTCCTCTGTAATGTGTTATTCGAATAACATCTTTGTTATTCGAATAACCACTTAAATATATGGCTTCTGGGAAAACATGTTATTCGAATAACACTCATGTTATTTGAATAACCCATTCAAATTTTTTATTTCTTGGGATCTTGTTATTCGAATAACAGGTTTGTTATTTGAATAACCATTTAAATATATGGTTTTGTGGAAAAGCTTGTTATTTGAATAACGAATCTATTATTTGAATAACCATTTAATAAAATGATTTCCTGGAGATGTGTTATTCGAATAACACTTTGTTATTCGAATAACTCATTCATGCCAAAACATTTTTTGAACCATTTATTAAAATAATAAAGGGCTTATTCGAATAAATCTTTTCCTGAAAGATTATTTGGAATCTCTGACTTGTGTTATTCGAATAAGGAACCCCTTATTCAAATAATACATGAAAAACATGTTTTATACCTTTTTAAGAGATGCTCTTGATTCCATATGATCTTGTAAGCTTATGGACACGAGATGGTTATTTCTTTGGAAATTAAAAACCATATTGAAGCCTTGAAAACTTGTGTGCTATTTTGAAATATAAGATTGAGCAATTGTGAATCTTTATATACCTTTACAAATTGATTGAAGTCCTAAAAGCTATACTTGACGGTCTTGAGAGTCTTGGACTTGATCTTGCAACATCTTTAAGTTCGTTATCATCAAAACACATTCTTCATGAGATACTAGCCAATTACACTATTGTGGCCTTACTTTCTGTAGACTAGTAGTGTAGTTTTTCTGGACTTATTGATAACTGTCGAGACTACCAAATTAGATGAGATTTATTTACTAATTCACAAACACTTATAGTATGTGGTGCGACCAGGTCGAGCCCCTGGATCATTCTAGTTAATCAATTATATTAAGGAGTTAGCAATGAGGGGTTTAATTGTAGGAGTAATTAAACACAGTAATTAAAAGACAACAATTAAATGTTGTAAATAGAATGAGGAAAAATAACCAATCTAAGGGAATCAACAATTCTTAAGTTTAATCCATCCTTGACCACTATGGACTCATTCATAGGCTAACCAGATTCTTGGTATGCTCCACTAGATAAGCATCCAGCATTTGGTTAATCAAGGTTAGATGAAGTTAGCATCCATCCAACCCTAAATCAACCTAATATTCAACATTCAACCAAGTTATGCAATTCATCAAACACCTTTGGTGTATTGCCTAATCTCACGTGAAATCCTCACCCAAGCATGAATTCTCTACTAGGTAAGCACCTAGGATTTGGTCAATCAACGAAAAATGTGTTAAGCATCCATTTAACCCTAAATCAACCTCATTCCAAAATTCATGCTAGCTAGACAATACATCAAATACCTTTGATGCATTATCTCATTTCTGCAAACATATATCATAGTTAAGCATCTATCACATGAACACCAAAACTGAGTGAAGCACTCAGTCAAGATGCAACAAAATCAAGAGAAGGAGGAGAGAAATTTGATTAACAACAAGAATGTAAACATTCATCACAAGATCTCAAAAATTAAACATCAATAGTGTTTCAATCCCTAGGATTGATTACAAAGGTTTAGCTTTCCATGAATGGAGAGCACAAACAAAAAAGTAAAGTGTAGAAAAGTAAAGAGCAAAAATATAAAAGAGAAGGAGGAAGAGAGGAGATGAGAGGGGGAAGGAGCAAGAGAGAAAGTGAAGTCTGAAGAGAATACTCTTAGTTTTGGGCTCCCTTTCCCACATAATAGACACTAAAAGTGAAATTACATGTTTATCCCTAGCTTAGACTCTTCCTCTTCCAATTAGCTTTAATTAGACGTCTAATTTGCAAGATTTGGACACCTAATGAAGGAGTTATGGCCAAATTTTAAGCTCCTGGATCCTATCATCTCCCTTTAGATGTTAAAAACCTTATCAAAATGTCACCATTTTGATACATGGTATTCATGAAAGTTGAAGTTTTTGTCTTATCTTTCCAATGGAACCAGTTTCAACCTATTCTGACTCCTACAACCCAAGATATGGCCCAATCTTTGCACACTGATCAGGTTCCAATGACAGCACATCTGTTCTAACTTCCAGGCCTAAAATGACCCACAAGACATCTGATTCAGCTTTGGAGCTCCCATCAAAGTTGTAGAGCTTCCTCTTGGCTTTCCTACAAGGTAAAGTTCATAATTTTTAGATGTCTATAACTCAAGTTATATTTGAAATACAGAAACAGTATAAAATTACCACAATGCTGAAAAATACAACTAGCCCAATTTGAATCCAAACTTATAAATGGTGGCCAAAACCAAACGATTAAGCACAAGAGAGATCTAAAATGATGAATATGAGGGTTAACTAATATATAAAAATGGTGTTTATTAAATTCCCCCATACTTAGCCTTTTGCACTCCAGGGCAAAAGTAGAAATCCACTACTAAGGGATAAAGGAAAAACAACACAAAATTGAAAGTTAAAAACTAAAGAAAAACTCACTTTCCAAAGATGTTCAAGAATACAAAAGGAAAGCAACAAAAAATTCAAGGAATTAAAACATTCATGAAGTAACATTTCTTTACATTTCAAATCAACAAGCATAGTAACTCAATTGAAAAGCATAGATCAAGATTGATAAAACCTTACAAGATTTACTCTTTGTCTCTCAAGTGTTTGGAAGGTAAGTGTTTCATTCAACTCAACACATGAAAATATACACTATCATAAGCTTACTTATCTTCTACTTCACCACTACTCAAAACACATGCACACAAAAATCAAGAGGACTTTATTCAAGGTTATAATGGGGCCAAGGTAAAAGGAGAGAGTAGTATGGATATGACAAGATGAAGACTAAGGAGAATAAAAGAGCATTAGGGTTGAGTTCAAATAACAAGCATGATAGTTTATCCCCAACTCTATGTAATGAAAATTCCCTTTACATATTCTTTTTTTTTCTTTTTTTTCCTTTTGCCTTATTGACTTTTAATTGCACATTTTTTTTCAATTGGTCACTCTTTCCTTTTTCACCAACAATTTGCATACCAATTAGCACACCCCCACACTTGTTCAAGAACTCATCCAATAACAATGTTAATGCTTTCCTATTCTTTAAGGTTGGGTAAGAACATTATTTTTCATTTAAGGAATGTAATGAGCTGAAAACAAGGAATGGTCAAATAAGCTCAAAAGGGTTAATCAAGGGAAAATATGCAAGGTTAGTTATTTGGTTAAAGTGACTAATTCAAGAAAAATATCTTAATCATGTTCATGTATGCATGTGAAAATGTAGCTTAAAAAAGAATCAAAGTAAGTTTTAAAGTAATAATTTCATGAGTGAAAATCACACAAGAAAGAAGAGAATGACACAAATCCTAAATCCATCCATCAATAGGCTCAAAATCTCACAAGGTATGCATCTATCAAACTCAATCCACTAATCAAACATCCAAAACTAAGCATGTGAAATTGAAGAAGGAAGATAATTTACTCAATCATGCTATGAACCTTGAATTCCAATTTGTTTCAAACTCACAAACTTCACAAATCCCAAAACATCATTGAAAGGCAATTAAAAACATACACATTTTAAAAAAAAACTAAAACAAACAGAATGTAAAACAAAAAACAATTTAAACAAAAAAAAAATAGAAATAGAAACAAAATGTAAAATAGAAACAATAAATAGGGACAATAAATAGAAAATAGTAAATAGCAACAAGAAACAGAAATAGCAAATAAATAGAAAACAACAACAAGAAACAAAAATAGGAAAAAATATAGCAAGATAATTATAAACAAAAAAAGAAAATGGTAATAGTAAATGTAAACAACAAAAAAATAGAACAACATAATTATAAACAAAAAATAGTAAACAACAAATAACAAAACAATAATAGTAAATTAATAGAATAAAATGGTAAAAATAGCAAAAATAATAATAAATAGTTGAATTAAAATAGCAAACAACTAAAAAACAAAATGCTAAAATTCTTCCCCCACACGTAAACTTTACATTTTCCTTAATGTAAAGCTCAAAAATCATTAGCAAACCATCAATAGGATCAACAAATATAAGACAAGTAAAATAAAAGAGAGAGGAAAGAAACATCCTTATTAATTGTAGATGGTCGTTTGTAAGTAGAGCTCCTCCACTATGTCCTCTTGAGCTCCCTCATAGAATGACCTCTGCGGTGTCTATTAACTTTGAAAGCTTTGTTAGTGGCCTCACTTGTAATCTCCACTACACCATTAGGAAAGACCTTAGTGACTACAAACAGACCAAGCCACCTAGAATGAAGCTTTCCAGGCATGAGCTTGAGGTAGAAGTTATAGAGGAGAACTTTTTAGCCAGCTAAGAACTCCTTCCTTTTCAACATCTTATCATAAAGAAGCTTGGTCTTTTCCTTACAGATCCAAGAGTTCTAATAAGCTTCCAACTGAAGCTCTTCAAGTACTTGGAGTTGGAGCTTTCTTTGGGATCTGCCTTGGTTCAAGTCAAGATTGCACTTCTTTACCACCCAATACGCCTTACATTCAATCTCCACCAGAAAGTGGCATGCCTTACCAAAGATTATCCTGCAGGGAGATATCCCGATGAGTGTCTTAAAGGCAGTCCTTGTTACCAAGTGGCCTCAATACTCAAGAGGGGGTGAATTGAATTTGTAAAATATTTTTACAAATCTTTTTGCAAAACACGTGATTACCAATTTTCGTTGAAGCTATTAATTAATAGAGATGAATGGATAAATAAGATTGAATACTTTCACTCATAAATAAATAAACCAAAATAGAGAGTGTTCAACCAAGCATGTAAAATGAATATACAAATGTAAAGGAGTTGTGTTTAGAGAATCAAACACAATATTTATCCTAGTTTCAACCACTAATCCACTTGTGGTCTACATCCATTCCTCAAGCAATCACTTGAGATTTTCCACTATATCTTCAAGCTTCAACAGGTGCTTGCAACCTTAACACAATGGAGCACTCACCACACTTTGGGATACCTCACCCATAATGTTTGAGCCTCAACTTCAAGGGATACCTCACCCTTTTACAGCTTTGAAGGATGTCGCACCCTCTTTTACAGATTAATAGAAGTGTAGATGAAATAAAAACTCTCTCAAGAGTGAATAATACAACTTGAAGCTCAATGGGTATTTGGATTCACATTTTAAAGATAAAAAATATACTATAGGATAAAAACGTTGTGAAAGCTTGTATTAATGCTCAACCAAAGTTTTTAGATTGATTCTCTAACCTTCATAAATGCCTAACAACTTGTATTTATAGCCTATTGAAGTTTAGAGCCGTTGGGGGTGGTTGGAGCATTAAGTGCTTCATAACTAGCTATTAATTCTATTTTTGGTATAAGTTCTTATTCGAATAACAACTTTGTTATTCAAATAAAACTTTAAATAGCACATTCACATTTTTTCTCTGGAACGTGCTATTCGAATAACACTCACGTTATTCGAATAAGCCTTTTAAAATGTATTTTCTGAAAAACTTGTTATTCGAATAATAGGTTTATTATTCGAATAAGCCATTTAAGAATAGGTTTTTGGAAAATATGTTATTCAAATAACCAAAGTATTATTCAAATATAACCAAAGTGTTATTCGAATAAACCATGCGCGTGCATTTTTATTTTGAACCTTTATTCGAATAAAGCAGGGCTTAATTTGTATAAAGCTTACCCAGATGGAATATTTTGGCTTCTCTGACTTTGGTTATTCGAATAAGGAAACCCTTATTCAAATAAGTCATTTGAAAATCATTTCATATAACTTTTAAACATTGCCAATTGATTCCAAATGATCTTATAAGCTTTTGGGCACTTGGTGGTTTTTTCTTTGAAAACCAAAAACCATTTTGAAGCCTTGAAAACATATATATTATTTGGTTTCTTTGAAAAGCAATTTTTAGAGCATTAGTGTTAACCTCTTTATACCTTTGCATAATGATCTAAGTTCTAAAACTAATCTTGAAGGTTTTGGACTTGATCTTGCAACATCTTTGTGTTTGTTATCATCAAAACAACTTCTTCATAGGTCAATAGCAAATTACATTCTTCCCTTTTTTATGATGACAAACAATCATTGAAAAAAGAGTTAGTTTCATAAATTAGAATTCACAAGGTCATTTAGAGAGACTTACTCCCCTTCTTTTTGGTAAGAGGTGAATTAAAATTTGAGTTATGTGCAGCTTCCCCTTACTTTTGGAATCCCAAGATCCATTTTAAATTAACCTATCTTTTCTCAAATCATTCTCAAATTGTGAGAACTCTAGATTTTTCTCCCCTTTTTGTCATGATAAAAAAGATGGGGCAAGAGAAAGTCAAAGCAAGCAATTGATATACAATTAAATTCAGCATTTTACTTAACTCAACCTTAGCAAAATAGATTCAATTATGACAGGAAAGGTTATTAAGCAATGTAATGAAATTGCATAAAATAATTCAGAAAACAAAGCTCATATTATTCATCAAAACATATATGCTTGGCCATGTACATTTGTAATAAAAATAACCAAACCATCAAAAGCAACCAAACAAGGATCCTAATAACTTCAAATCCTAAAAATAGTCATCCGGTGGCGGAGGAGGGGAGATAGGTGCTTCATCAGGTTGCACAGCTCACAATGTTGCGACTTCTTGTTCAACACCTTCTATTCTATCAAATAGAACAGCAAAGGTGTTTTCCATGTAAGCCCAGTTGTCCTGCAATGCAGCTTTGATTCGCTCCAAGGTGACTAGAGTAGGAGTAGGAGTAGCAGGGGCATCTTCAGCAATAGAGTCTTCAGTAAGAGCACCTTCACCTTCTTCACTATCTCTAACTTCATCGAATTTGTCGGGGTACACCCATCCTCCTATATTATCTAGAACAATCTTCAATTTCTTCAAAAAGTATTCTCCAAAGATGTTGAATTGGTTGAACTAGACTAGTCGCTCGGTCTACTAGACTAGTGCGTACTTCTTGACAAAAGCTAAAATAAGCAGAGCATAGGGCAAGTCTGAATGCTCCTTGCTTTTTACCTTCATCATATGCTTCCTAATGAAATTGGGCCAGTCGATCTCTAATTATTCTGCAACATCCAAACCATAAAAATGTTGTCCTCAGTCAGATAAGCATAGTTGCCTCCGCAAGGGGTAAGAAAGTGAGCATACGTATAATGAAGCAATCTATCCTGACTGTTCAGTATCCCACTCTTCAATCCAACCTTAGGTCACCGCATACCAAGCTTCACAATCATTGGCATAACATCTTCCTTTTTGTAGTCTTTCACATATGGCTTGCTGTCTTCCTCAATGGTAGTGCTAATTGCTTTCAGGTCAAAGTATTCTAGCCAATCTGCCGGAGTTATCACAATTTTCTAGTTTTTTACTTCAGAGATAATGTTGACACCATCCAACCTTAGGTTACAGTAGAACATCTTCATGAGATCCGAGAAGATGGTGTCTTTGTAGCAGCAAAGTTTGAGTTATTGGGAATCATGGATACATCACACAACAGAAAAGAAAAATTTCTACCAAGGATCCATTGCAAAAAGCCATAATCCAAGTTTTAAAATTGTTTACCTCTTGAAGTGTGATCAAAGGAAGTGACGTGAATCACCAAGACCGTAATAGCGATGATGTCTCTACGGAATCCACATGAACAGACTCACGAACGTCCAACGTTCACAAAAAGGAGCCTCATGTCTCTCACACAGTGCTAGTTATGAAGAGAAGAGAAGAAACCTGTCACTCTCTCACTCACTTTTCTATAGGTGTGGCTAAAGTTCTGAAATACGTGTCTTAGCAGCCCCCTTAGCAGTACTATTTATAATAGTGACTGCCTTAAGTGAGTGTGAGCAGCAGCAAGTAAGCTGTGTAACCCTAGGCTTATCTATTATGAGTTTGGCCCATATTTAAATCTGAGTCCAACTTGGATCTATTACTCCAATTTTAGTTTGCTCTATGTGCGTGACCCCCGCAGGTTCTCATTACGTTGACAGTAATATTAAAATCTCAATTCAATATTACAAGCAGTGAGTGGTATCTAGTAATACATCACTGCTACCTAAGTAATGAGGATATCAGTGATTTGATATAACCTTTCTGTGACCAATGTTTCCATGTCGTTTAATCCCTTTATCAAGATATCTAGATTGAACACAAGGCACAGAATGCATCACCCCTGGATAGTCCAATCCTTCATTTCCTGATATTTGAGTAGACTTTGTAACAACAAATGAAATCAATATCTCATATTGACTCATTTAAGCATGGCCATGCATTTCGCAGTCTTACTCAATCAGGGGTCCTAAAGATATCGCTCCTGTTATGTAGGAGTGACAAATCTCATCTAAGTCACTCACATCCTTCTGCATGATTCGCGGTATGTCTAATAACTAACTTTATAATCACATTGTTATAGATGACGTTTGATGGCATTAAAACACACAATTCCTCATATAGGAATCGTAGTGATTTCAGGTCAAAGGACCACAGACACCATTGTCACTATAAGAATCACTTATGACACTCACGTAATGATCCATGTAGCATTGTCATGGTGGGTCAGTCCAGTACAACATTACTCTAATATGTACCCATGTGAAGACTTGATATCTTATATCCATGACCCGTGAGATGTGGTCATCAGTCTACGCGCATACTAGTGTCAATGCATTATTGTTGTCCTAATTAATAATAATAGTTGACTAGGGACATTTAACAATAGTGTTCTAATTTTATCCAATAGGATCTCACAATCAAGTCAACCACTTGATGTCCTATAGCATCAAACTTACTATTCTAAGGACTTTATTATGTTTATTAAAAAAGAACACAATAAATAAAATGTCTCATATATTAAAATTAGCATAATAGAATGTATATAAATACAGACAAATGTATCAGCCCCTAGGGTATACACCAACATGAGTACCCCTTTGTGGCTCAGGTAGTCCAAGAACTTAAAGGCTCCTTCATCTTCAAAGAAATTTTGATCCATATATTTGGGTTGCACAAGTTTTCTATTCCAAAAATCTTCTCTAAAGCGTTTCAAGTCATCAGCATTTGAGGAAAATCTTCGAAGGTCCAATGGGTTATTATAAGGAGCAATTTCGGTGCGTGGGCATTTGGAGGAAGAATCCATCCTTGGAAGGTGTTAGGTGTGGGGTCTAGTGCATGAAAAATGGTGGTTTGGAGAGAGAGAAAGAGACGTAGGGAGAGATGAGTGAGAAAGGAAGAAGCAGAAATGGAAATTTTTTAGGGAAAGATGGCAACTTGATTATGGGGTCGTGGAGAGAAAATGGTAGAGGAAGAAGAGAAAATGTGAGAAATGAGGGGAAAAACATGCAGAGCCCCTTTATAGACCACGTCTTATTCAAATAACATTGTTATTCGAATAACAACATGCTATCTAAAATATCTTGGCTCACTGCCAAGCGTTATTTGAATAAAAATTTTGTTATTCAAATAATTGCGTAGTAGATCAAGGGTCTTGGCTCTTTGCCAGCATTTATTCAAATAACATGTTTGTTATTCGAATAACAGAACATCCAACCTTGGCTTTTTGCCAAGCTTTATTCGAATAACCAAATGGTTATTCGAATAACACAAAAAAGATAAGAATTTAGGAGCATTTCTGTAAAGTGTTATTCGAATAAGGGAGGACTTATTTGAATAAGGCATACGAACAAATACATAATTAGGGTTACTAGGATGTGTTATTTGAATAAGAGAAGTCTTATTCGAATAAGATCAAATTAAAAACACCAATATGCTCATTCAAAACAACAGATTGAGAGGAGATTTCTTACCTAATTTGATGGAGTACTTGCAAAACAAATTTTGGGAAACTTCCAACGCTCAACTCAGTAATAATTCAAGAGAAATAAATCAATGATAAAGTAATAAATGTAAGCATTCATTCATATGCACGATTGATCAATTATGCCCAATTCTCCTCTTATGTAAAAGAATACTTCTTTTGCCAAAGGCTTAGTGAAAATGCCTGCAAGTTGTTTAGTGGTTTCAACAAAATGAAGCATGCAATCACCTTTTTGAACACGATCTCTAATGAAGTGATGCCTTATTTCTATGTGTTTTGTTCCTGAGTGCAAAATGAGATTTTTAGACAAATTGATTGCACTAGTATTGTCACACTATTTTGTTTCTTGCTATGCTAAGAAACTAGTGAGCTTCCAAGTAAGTGGCATGTTCCACTAGTACTCTTCCTATCCATTTTACATCCTTCAAAATCAAAATCAAAATAACCAATTAGGCTAAATAAGGCACCCTTAGGGTACCACAAACCCATTTGTGAAGTTCTTATTAGATATTTCATAATTCTTTTTACTGCACATACGTGTAATTCTTTAGGATTTGCTTGAAATCTAGCATACATGCACACACTAAACATAATATCAGGCCTACTTACTGTAAGATAAATGAGTGAGGTAATCATCTATATTTTGAGATTACTACATATTTGCGTTCTTCATCCTTGTCCAAATAACAATAAGTGCCCATTGGTGTAGCCATATGCTTGGCATTGTCCATTCTAAACTTTTTGAGTAGCTCCTTGCAATACTTGGATTGACTTATGAAAGTCTCATCCCTTGTTTGCTTTATTTGAAGGCCAAGGAAGAAGTTAAGCTCACCCATTATAGACATCTCAAATTCATTTTGCACAATGTTAGCAAACTCCTTGCAGAGAGACTCATTAGTAACACCAAATATTATATTGGTGCGTGAAATCCGCAAGTGTACGGTTTCATTGTCAAGTAATAAAAAGATCGAATCCACAGGGACTGTGTTTATGAATACCAATTAATTAATTAATTCAATTCAATTAAACAAAGGGGATAAAATTGTTGACTGATAAGAATGTGGTAACCAAGCAATTAAGTAAATAAATACTAAAGTGCAAAATTAAGAACAAAAATGGCAAGTTATTAAGAAATGTTTTTCAAATTCAAGAAAGCTTCCAAGATTAGGGTAACAACAATGATACAAGATAAATCCTAATTGACAACCCTTTTATTAAAATTGAAATTCAATTGAAGCTGAATTACCCTAAATTAGTTAATGTTCTTTCTCAAGAGACAAGAACCGTGCCCAATTAAACCAATTCCTACTCTCGTGGTAATTGAATTTAAATTAAACCCATTACACTTTATGGTAATTCATTGAATCCTCGAAAGGCTAAATCTACTCTCGTGATTTAGACCTTAAGTTTAATTCTTATGGTTCTAACACCTAGGTTCACCTCTCAGTACATCCCTAGATATCTATGAGATGCAAATATGTGGCCAGCAAATTCACATGAATAAGCGCAATAAGGATTGAATCAAAGAACATTCAAGATTAATAAAAGGGGAAACAAAGTCAATTAATCATCATCAATGTATCAAAGGGCATTGCCCAATCCTAGAAACAAAAAGAACTACTCAGACATGGAGAAGAAGAAACAAGAAAACATATTCATGAACATCCAAACCCGTAATACAATAGAGAAGAGAGGAGAAAGATCAAGATCCAGAGCCTTAAAGTGTGCCTCCTTCTAACCAAATTGGAACCCCAAAACTATGTTCAGAACATATATTTATACCCCTAGGGTTTTAAGTCTCTCTAAAGCTCCAAAAGAAATAGAAAATAAAACTAAAAAACTGATGTGTACTACAATCCATGACCGTGGATCTTTCCACGGCCTGGCCGTGGATCTTGCTGCCACAGGACACTTTTGCCTAAACTTGAATACCACGGCCATGGATCATTCCACGGCCTGGCCGTGGAACTCTCTGGATTTTCTCTTTTACTTTTTCAAGTTGCTGCTTGATCCATGGCCGTGGGAAATTCCACAGGCAGGCCGTGGATCTCTTTGGAGTGAGTTTTTTGTGCCTTTTTGCGCCTTTTTGCTCTCCGTAATGCTCCAACTTCAATCATGCAAGCTTTTCATCCATTCCAAGGCCAATTTAGCACCAATCCTGCACAACAACACCAAAAACACCGCAGTTATCTGAACTAAAGGAAAAAATAAATAAAAAGGGAAACTAAAATGCCTAAAATGCTTAAAAATACATGCAAAATAAGAATAAAATATTATGCTGTTTCACACACATCAAATCCCCCCAAGCTTAAGATTTTACTTGTCCCCAAGCAATAACTAATGCCAAACCAAGAAGTGGGATCAAGAGACCATAATGAATGAGGAACCCGAGAAAACAACCAAACAAGCAATAAGCAAAAGCAAACCAAGAATTAGAGAGGTAATCAAAATCAAGTCCAATTAGAGGCTAAGTTCTCAGAAATCATGCTCCTCACAGAATTAGGTTCACTCTACTAACCACACTCAAAGTGTTTAAGGGTAAAGACAATGTGCTTAAGATTCCTCAAAGAAACAGCACTTCCATAAGCTTGATAAGAAACCAAATTTCCACTAATAATCAGCATGCATGCAAGAATCAAAAGGTCTTTCAAGGATTGTAATGGGGTCATGGGAATAATGTTAGGTAGGGTAAAGAAAGGAAGGTATGCACAAAGGGCTAACAAAATTTTCAATAAGCACAAGAATCCAATAGAACATAAATAGAGCAAAGGCATTTTTCAATCTAAAGTATAACTCCACATTTCTAAGCATTTTCTTCCTTACTTTTCCTTCTTCTCTTTCTCCTCTTTTTCAAGCTTTCATCTTATGATTTTCTTTATTTTTTTTTCATTTAAGAAAGAGAAGGGTCATTCACATATGATTCCCAACACACTTTTCATAACTTTCAAACTCAATTTACTCCATTTAATATTCTAAATGATTACCAACAATATATCATCATAGGCATCAAGAAAAATAATTGTGCAATAGGCTCAAAATGGGCAACTAGTGGATGAAAGTGCGACAATTATTTCAGAAGGCCAGAAAAATACCTAAGATGCCTTAATTATATTCAAGCATGCAAACAAAATTTCACCTCAAAATGGTTTCAAATCAAGTTTTAGAGCACAAAATCAATGAGGAAATATCACTCAGCACAAAGAATGGGAGCAAAAATCATATAGTGCATAAATCTCATACAGGCTCAAAACTCATATTTAGAGGTTTAAAAAAAATCAATGAGAAGCACAAATTCAAAGAACATATGCTAATTATCAACTATCAAGAGATCACCTCTACTATCAATTAGACCAATGCCTGTTGCCTATCACAAGAATCAATAAATTGGATTCCAAATCAATACCATCTCAAAATCCTCAAAGAGAAGGGCACAAGTTCAATCAGAAAGCTGAGAGATATGGTGGTGTGAAAATACAACATGAAGATGCAATGCAAAATGAGATATGAAAATGCATGAAACTAATGATCTAATATGAAAATGAAAATACTCCCCCCCAAGCTTAGAACTTACATTGTCCCCAATGTAAAAATCTATAACAAGAGAAGGGAGAAAAGAAAAGAACTCACTGCGGTGGTGGAAAAGGGTGCTGACTCAGATGCCAACTATGAAGGCCTGGACCATGCTCGCCATACTCTGAACCATCCCCTCCAAGGCTTGCAGGCGGCCATCAATAGCCTGACCCTGCTGACGAAGCTCTTCTAGCATGTGGCACTGCTGCACCTGCTCAGCATGAAGTCCCTCCAGAGAAGTATAAATCCATGTGAGAGCATCCTCGAAGGACCTACAAAAGAAGAAGAAAAAGAAGAATGAGAAGTGCCTGCCCTTGGTGGAGGGCGAAGGGGCGCTGAACATCAATTGGTTCATCTGGTACACTCCCAGGTGTACGCCAATTTTCATGGTTGCGCATAGTGATAGCAGGAGGGTTAGGAAGGGGTAGGGGTTAAGCTCTATTATTCAAGCGGAGGCAGTAAATTCTATCCTCTTTGATAATCATGTTAATTGCTAAACAAGACTCTAGATCAATCCTAGAGTTACCTCTAACTGCCTCCAGACCATCCAAGTCATATTCAAAGAAATGGGTTATCACTGTGATAAGTCCACCAATAACAATGGTCCCTGATTGGGCTCTACCCACCCTAAGCAGATGCCTAGCAAGAAAAGAGCCTGTGTCCATTTTGACATCATTAAGAATGGCCCACATAAAAGCAAGCTCATCAGCATGGACATTGTCATCACTGTTGGTGTATGCCCTAGTGGCCAATACATTTTGTTTGTATTGACATACATTATATTATGCTATTTTTGATATATGAGGCATTTCATTTATTTTGTTCTTTTTGATAGACATAATAAAGTCCTTAGAATAGTAAGTTTGATACCATAGGACATCAAGTGGATGACTTGATGGTGAGATCCTATTGGATAAAATACTATTCTTAAATGTCCCTAGTCAAGTATTATTGTTAATTAGGACAACAATAATGCATTGAGACTAGTATGTGCGTAGACTGATGACCACATCTCACGGGTCATGGATATGAGATATCAAGTCTACACATGGATACATATTAGAGTAATGATGTATTGGACAGACCCGCCATGAGAACGCTACGTGGATCGTTACGTGAGTGTCATAAGCGATTCTCATAGTGATAATGGTGTATGTGGTTCTTTGACCAAATCACTACGATTCCTACATGAGGAGTTGTGTGTTTTAAATGCCATCAAACGTCATCTCAGTAACAAGATGATTATAAAGTTGGTTATTAGACATATTGCGATGCATGTGGAGGAATGTGAGTGACCTAGATGGGATTTGTCCCTCCTACATAACAGAGTGATATCTTCGGCCCCCGATTGAGTGAGACTATGAAATGCATGGCCATGCTCAAATGAGTCAATATGAGATATTGATCTCATTTGTTATTACTATGTCTACTCGAATCGTGAAACCAAGATTGAATTAAACAAGGGTGACACGTTCCATGCCTTGTGTTCAATCTAGATATCCGGACAAAGGGACTAAACTACACGGAAATATTGATCACGGATAGGTTATGTCAAATCACCGACATTCTCATTACTTGGGTAGCAAAGTGATGTGTTGCTAGATACCGCTCACATCGTTTGTAATATTAAAATGAGATTTTAATATTACTACCAACGTCATGAGAACCTGCGCAGTGGTCGCACACTTAGAAACAGACTAAATTGGAGCAATAAGGATCCAAGTTGGACTCGAATTCAATTATGGGCCTAACTCATGACATATGGGTTTTAGGGTTGCACAGCTTACCTTTGCTCGCTCACACTCACTTAAGGCAGCCACTATTATAAATAGTACTGTTAAGGGGGCTGCTATAGATGTTACATCACAACCCTAGCCGCACCTAAGAAAGTGAGTGAGAGACAGTGAAAGGTTCTTCTCTTCTATTCGCAGCTAGCACCGCGAAACAGAGGCGTGACTCCTTTTGCAAGTCTGTTCGTGTGGATACCACAGAAACATCGTTGCTATTACGGTGTTGGTGATTCACCTCGCTTGTGTTTATCACGCTTCAAGAGGTAAATTTAAAAAAAAAAAACTCGGATTATGGACTTTTCGCATGGATCCTATGTGGGAATCCTATTATTCCGCTGCGAGATATTTTGATCCACAATTCCCAACAATCACCATCCCCATGCCTAAATAGAGTATGAGCCATGATTCGGTAGAGATAGCAAAGGCAAGGATTTGGCATGAAGGATGCCTTACAATTTGAGGAATCATATGTGCCTGACCCACAAGAGATATCAGCCCAAAAAGAAATTACTGAAAAACCACGTGGGTACTTCCTTTGCCCCCTAGCAGGCAATCTAAAAATCTCATTAAATTCTTCCAAGTTTAAGCAGTGGTCATTATTGAACAGCCAGAAAGTGATCCAGCCTTCAGTGTAGCCTTCCCCCTGAATAATATGAGCCTCAATAGAACTAAGAAACTCTAATGTAAGCTCAGTGTAAGTGAGATATTTTAAATTCAAAAAATAAGTCCACCCTGCCCTGTCAAGCATCCAATCAAAGTCATCTCGCAAGCCTAAGGTATCTAGGATAGCATCATCCATATACCTAGTGCTAATTATCCTCCTATTCACAAGCACATTGTACCAATCCCTCTGCTCATCATTCTTAAAGTTAAAACCATGGGGATTAAGGGGATCACCTCTTGCAGCAGCAGTGCCTCTTCCCCGTGTCCTTGAGCTTAAAGCAGCTTCTCTCCTCTGACGCTTATTCATCATTTTGCTTAACCACACCAACATAGCAACAACACAACAAAAACCTCCTTTTTTTTTTCTGAATTCCACAAAATTAGATTTTTTTTTGCCAAATTTGGGGTTTTCCAAATTTGAAGGAATGAGTGGTCGGATAGAGGTTAGGAAGGTGAGAAATGGTAGAAAGATGGAAGAAAAGGGTGGTTTGTGGAGTAAAGTGGTGGTTTTGAAGGTTTGGGTATGGTGGGTTATAGTGGCTATGGTGGAGAAGGAAGAAGGAGAATGAGGGAGAATGGGGGTGAAGGGCAAGCTTTGAGAGTGTGGAAGAAGATGGTTTATGTGTGGTTGTGAGAGAAAGGAAGAGTAATAGAGGTTGGGGTTATGGGTATGGAGGTTGAGGGAGAAAGGAAGGAGAAGAAGCAAGGGTGAAATGAAGGAGATGAAGGCCGTGGAATTTAAATTTGGCAGCAACGATCCACGGCCGTGGTTTTATCCACGGCCAGGCGATGGACGTTGCTGACTTTGCCCTTTTTTTTTTGAAGACTTGAAATCCACGGCCATGGTTGGATCCACGGCCAGGCCATGCATCTCTCTGACTTTGATATTTTCCTCTGGTTTTCATTCCATGGTCATGGAATTTTCCATGGGCTGGGTGGAACCTTCTGACTTCACTCTTCTTCTAAATTTAGCTTCAAAAAGGGTAAAACCTAGACAAATCCATAAGACAAACATCAAACCAATAATCTAACACAAAAAAATTAAAAGAAAAAGAAGGAATAAAAAGGAAAAACAAGAAAACTTGGGTTGCCTCCCAAGAAGCGCTTGTTTAAAGTCATAAGCTCGACTCCTGTACTTTCATCCTTCTTCAGTTGGGTCATGGAGGGCAATATTCATCCTCTTCTCAAGTTGCTTCTCTGCTAGATAATGCTTCAATCTCTGACCATTAACCTTGAAAGTCCCTCGCTCTTCATTCCAGACCTCTACGGCACTATAGGGAAACACTTTCTTCACTAGAAATGGCCCAAACCACCTTGACTTAAGCTTTTCAGGAAAAAGTTTCAATATGGAATTAAAAAGAAGCACCAGTTCTCCTTCACGAAACTCTCTACGAAGAATGTGCTTGTTATGCCACCTCTTGGTTCTTTCTTTGTATGACTTGGCAGTTTCATAGGCGTCCAATCTCAGCTCATCAAGCTCATGAAGTTGAAGCTTTCTCTTTTCTCCTGCCGCTTTCAAATCAAAATTTAAAAGCTTGATAGCCCAGAAGGTTTTATGTTCAATCTCAATGGGTAGATGGCAGGGCTTCCCATAAATCAGTCGAAAAGGTGTCATCCCAATAGGAGTCTTGTAAGTAGTGCGGTAAGCCCAAAGAGCATCATCAAGCTTCAAAGACCAATCCTTTCTTGATCTAGACATAGTTTTCTCCAAAATACTCATTATCTCTCGATTAGATACCTCCACTTGGCCAGAAGTCTGAGGATGGTAAGGTGTAGCAACCTTATGAGTGACTCCATATTTCTTCAAGAGGTTCTCAAATTGTGTCTCAATTAAATGTGAACCTCCATCACTTATCATAGCCCTGAGAACTCCAAACTTTGGAAAGATGACTTTCTTGAATAGCTTGATCATGGTCTTTGCATCACTTGTTGGGGATGGAATGGCCTCCACCTACTTAGATACGTAATCAACAGCTATAAGAATGAATTTGTTGTTGCAGGAGGATGGAAAAGGGCCCATATAGTCAACTCCACAAACATCAAAGATCTCTACCTCAAGAATAGTATTCATTGGCATCTCATGCCTCTTGGAGATACTTCCAGCTCTCTGACATGAATCACATGATAACATAAAATTCTGAGCATCTCTGAAAATATGAGGCCAAAAGAAACCAGACTGAAGAACTTTGGCTGCCGTCTTGGAGGCACTAGCATGTCCTCCATAGGATGCAGAATGATAATAACTCAATATACTCGGAGCCTCTTCCTCGGAGACACACCTCTTATAAATACCATCGGCACACCTCCGGTATATGTAGGGGTCATCCCATACAAAATTTTTCAGATCTGAGAAGAATTTTTTCTTCTGTTGATAGTTAAGCTCAGGAGGTAGAACCTTGCTACCCAAGTAGTTTGCATAGTCAGCATACCAAGGAGCATTTTCTGCAAAAACTGCAAACAATTGCTCATCAGGGAAAGAATCATCAATAGGTAAATCGCTCTTCCCAATCACCGGTTGCTCAAGCCTGGATAAATGATCTGCCACTTGATTCTCCGTCCCTTTTCTATCCAGAATCTCCAAATCAAACTCTTGTAGGAGAAGAATCCAACAGATAAGTCGAGGCTTTACTTCCTTCTTGCTCATGAGATACCTAAGTGCTGAATGGTTAGTGTACACAGTCACCTTTGAACCCACTAGATAGGACTTGAACTTCTCAAAAGCAAAGACTACCGCTAGCAACTCTTTCTCTGTGGTGGCATAGTTTGCTTGAGCTCCATCAAGTGTCTTGCTATCATAGTAAAGTACATGCACTTTCTTGTCTTTTCTTTGCCCCAACACAGCTCCTACGGCATAGTCACTGACATCACACTTGACCTCGAATGGTTGATTCCAATCCGATGTTTACAAAATGGGAGTAGTGATCAAAGCTTCTTTCAACCTGCAAAAGGCATTCAAATAGTCACTATCAAAATTAAATGAAACATCTTTTACTAAGAGATTAGACAAAGGTTTAGCAATTTTAGAAAAATCTATGATGAATCTCCGGTAAAAATCGGCATGTCCCAAGAAACTTCGCACTCCCTTCACATTCACTGGTGGAGACAATTTCTCAATCACTTCAATTTTTGCCTTATCCACCTCAATTCCTTTTCCAGAAACCAAATGTCCAAGCACTATCCTCTTTTGTACCATAAAATGGAACTTCTCCCAATTCAAGACAAGATTAACCTCCTCATATCTCTATAAAATCTTAGACAAATTGAACAAACAATCATCAAAGTTAGTTCCATATACTGAAAAGTCATCCATAAAAACTTCCATGATGTTTTCAATAAATTCAAAAAATATTGCAGTCATGCATCTTTGGAAAGTACCAGGGGCATTACATAAACCAAATGGCATTCTCCTATAGGCAAAAGTGCCATAGGGGCAAGTAAATATGGTCTTCAACTGGTCACTAGGATGGATAGGGATTTGGTGGAATCCCGAATATCCATCTAAGTAACAAAAGTATGTATACCTATCTAGGCTTTCAAGCATTTGATCAATGAAAGGTAGAGGGAAGTGATCTTTCCTAGTTGCATTATTCAACTTTCTATAATCAATGCACATCCTCCAACCTATGATTATCCTAGTGGGAATTAATTGATTTTTCTCATTTTCAATTACAGTCATCCCCCCTTTCTTAGGAACCACATGCACAGGACTAACTCATTCACTATCAGAAATTGGGTAAATTACCCCAGCATCAAGCAACTTAAGAACCTCTTTTTTAACAACCTTTTTCATATTAGGATTCAACCTATGTTGATGCTCAATAGAGGGCTTATGGTCAGGTTCCATTAAAATTCTATGCATGCAAAAGGAAGGATTTATGCCTTTAATATCATCAAGAGTATATCCTATGACCTTTCTATGCATTCTAAGAGCCCTAAGCAATTTCTCAGTCTCTAACTCATTCAAGCTAGCACTAACAATGACAGGATAAGAAGAGTTGGGACCAAGAAACTTATACCTGAGAGTGGAAGGAAGGGTTTTAAGTTCTACCTTAGGAGCCTTTTCCTCTTCCTAATCTTCAGACTTAGGTTTTGGCTCAAGTTTTTCCACTTTGGCTTTGTAAGGTGGAATTTTTGAGGTTGCCTCTAACAAGCGGGCATACTCAGCTACCTCTCCTCCAGAATCAAAAGAACAGCCACCAACCAAGCATCTCTCCAATGGATCTTCCAAATGAATATTGGTGGACTCTTCTTCCACCACCTGGTGCAATAAATCAATCCTGTAACAAGAGTCCTCAAAAGAAGGTTGTTTAATAGATTTAGAAATATCAAACTCAACCTATTATCACCAACAGTTAAAGATAATTTGCCATTTTTAACATCAATTATAACACCAGTAGTAGCTAAGAAAGGCCTACCAAGAATAATGGGGATTTGGGAATCCTCCTCCATTTCAAGCATAACAAAATCAGCAGGTATGAAAAACTTACTAACTCAGATAGGAACATCCTCCAAGATGCCTACTGGGTACTTGACGGACCGATCCGCCAATTGAAGTGAGATAGTTGTGAGTTTTAGCTCACCCATCTCCAACTTCTTACACACCGAAAGGGGCATAAGACTAACACTAGCCCCCAAATCACACAAAGCTTTATCAAAATTTGTATTGCTAATCAAACAAGGAATAGAGAAGCTACTTGGATCTTTAAGCTTAGGAGGCAATTTATTCTGAATTAAGGCACTACACTCCTCAGTTAAAGCTATCGTCTCATAATCGTCTAGTTTTCTCTTATTGGACAAAATGTCCTTAAGGAATTTAGTATAAGTAGGTATTTGTTTCAATATCTCAGTGAAGGGTACATTAATCTGTAATTTCTTAAGGACCTCTAGGAACTTCCCAAACTACCTATCTAACTTCACTTTAGCCAATCTTTGAGGGAAGGGAACCAGGGGTTGGTAAAGTTCAGGGGGTACATACGTAGACACCTTCTCAGTAGTTTCCTCTTCTTCTAAGGGTTGTGTCTTAGTCTCTTTATCCTCAATTCCCTTATCTTTTTCACTCTCCCCTTTACCCGTGGAATTTTTTAATTTCTTTCCACTCCTCAAACTCACAGCTTTGCAATGTTCATTGCCTGGGTTGACTTCAAGTTGACTAAGAAACTTACCCTGTTGCCTATGTGAAGTGCTTGCTTGTTGGGCAATTCGGGTTTCCAACATCTTATTATGAATGGCTAAATTGTTAACCTTAGCTGATAACTCTTTAATTGCCTCAGTCACAACTTACCCATGGTGCCTAAACTCCTCATTTTGCTTAGACTGACTCTCAATAAAATTCTCAAGAAGAGACTTGAGTCTAGATTTTTGTACTTGTTAGAGTCTAGAAGAAGGTTTAGCATTACCTTGACCAGCTTGGTACTGACTATTCTGGTAAGAGAAGTTAGGATGTGACCTCCAATCGGGGTTGTAAGTTTGGGAATACGGATCATTCCTCCCCTTTTGGTTGAAGTCATGGAAATTATGGCATGATTCCACTTGCTCCACCGGTGCACCTTGTGAGGATCCAATTCCAACTTGGCATTCGGCACCGATGTGTCCTTGTGCTCCACAAATCTCACAAAAATTGTTAGAAGCACCTATGACATTTACATGAGCTTTTTCAAGCATGTCAAAACGTTTATTCAAAGAATCAAATTTTAACATGATTAAATCAACACCATCTACCTCAAACTTACCCACCGAGAGTTTCTTTTGGTTACGGCCTCTTTCATTTGCCCATTGGTGATGATTGGCAGCTACACTCTCAATAATCTCATAAGCTTCTATGAGCCTTCTATTCATCAAAGCTCTACCAACTGCGGAGTCAAGAGACACCTTCGAAGAATATTCCAAACCATTGTAGAAGGTGTGGACGATCAACCATTTCTCTAACCCGTGGTGTGGGCAGGCTTCCAGCAAAGCCTTATATCTATCCCAAGCTTCTGACAATGACTCTCCATCTTTCTGAACGAAGCTTGTGATTTGGGTCCTTAGATGAGCAGTCTTGGAAGGTGGAAAGAATTTTTCCAAGAAAGCTTGCTCTAATTGGTCCCAAGTAGTTATCGTTTCGGTGGGAACAAACTTCAACCAAGCTCTTGCTCTATCTCTTAATGACAATGGAAACAGGTGGAGATGAATAGCATCAACAGCGGCGCCTTCGATCTTGAGGGTCTCACAGAACTCCAAGAACATATCCACATGATCATTTGGTTCCTCTGATGGCAATCCTCCAAACTGGTTCTACCTTATCATAGAGAGTAAAGCAGGTGGTGTGGTGAAGCGTCTAGCTTCAATGTTTGGCCGACCAATTCTAGCTTGCAAACCCCGAGCACTAGAGGCTGCATATTCTTTTAGCAGTCTATTATCCTCAGCTTCAGCCATGACAAATGTTGGTTTAGGTGTTTCTCCTACTCTTTGCCTTTGTTGTCTTCTCCTTCTATGAAGAGTTCTTTCAATTTCAGGATCTGCTTCAATAAGAGTCCCGGAACGTCTAGTACTTTGCATAAACAAGAGAAATTACCTGCAGAGAGTCAAAGAGAAAACAAGAACGTAAGAATATGATAGAAAGAAAAGGTTTAAAATAATTAAATTAAAAATTAAATTAATATTCAAGAAAAACACAGTCCCTGACAATGGCGCCAAAAACTTGGTGCGTGAAATCCACAAGTGTACGGTTTCATCATCAAGTAATAAAAAGATCGAATCCATAGGGACTGTGTCTATGAATACTAATTAACTAATTAATTCAATTAAATTAAACAAAGGGGATAAAATTGTTGAGTGATAAGAATGTGGTAACCAAGCAATTAAGTAAATAAATACTAAAGTGCAAAATTAAGAACAAAAATAGCAAGTTATTAAGAAAGGTTTTTCAGATTCAAGAAAGCTTCCAAGATTGGGGTAACCACAATGATACAAGACAAATCCTAATTGACAACCCTTTTATTAAAATTGAAATTCAATTGAAGGTGAATTACCCTAAATTAGTTAATATTCTTTCTCAAGAGACAAGAGTCGTGCCCAATTAAACCAATTCCTACTCTCGTGGTAATTGAATTTAAATTAAACCCATTACGCTTTATGGTAATTCATTAAATCCTCGAAAGGCTAAACCTACTCTCATGATTTAGACCTCAAGTTCAATTCTTATGGTTCCAACACCTAGGTTCACCTCTCAGTACGTCCCTAGATATCTATGAGATGCAAATATGTGGCCAGCAAATTCACATGAATAAGCGCAATAAGGATTGAATCAAAGAACATTCAAGATTAATAAAAGGAGAAACAAAGTCAATTAATCATCATCAATGTATCAAAGAGCATTGCCCAATCCTAGAAACAAAGAGAATTACTTAGACATGGAGAAGAAGAAACAAGAAAACATATTCATGAACATCCAAACCCGTAATCTAAGAGAGAAGATAGGAGAAAGATCAAGATCCAGAGCCTCAAAGTGTGCCTCCTTCTAACCAAATTGGAACCCCAAAACTATATTCAGAACATGTATTTATACCCCTAGGGTTTTAACTCTCTCAAAAGCCCCAAAAGAAATAAAAATAAAACTAAAAAATTAATGCGTACTGTGATCCACGGCCGTGGATCTTGCTGCCACAGGACACTTTTGCCTAAACTTGAATTCCACGGCCGTGGATCATTCCATGGCCTGGCCGTGGAACTCTCTGGATTTTCTCTTTTACTTTTTCAAGTTGCTGCTCGATCCATGGCCATGGGAAATTCCACAGGCAAGCCGTGGATCTCTCTAGAGTGAGCTTTTTATGCCTTTTTACTATCCGTAAAGCTCCAACTACAATCATGCAAGATTTCCATCCATTCCAAGACTAATTTAGCACCAATCCTGCACAACAACACCAAAAACACCGCAGTTATTCGAACTAAAGGAAAAAACAAATAAAAAGGGAAACTAAAATGCCTAAAATGCATAAAAATACATGCAAAACAAAAACAAAATATGATGTTATTTCACACACATCATATATCATCGACATAAATTTGATCAAGAAGTATGTCATGCTTTTTATGCTTGATAAAGAGAGTAGTGTCAACCTTTCCTCTAGAGAAGCCTTTTTCTAAAAGAAACTTGTTCAACCTTTCATACCAAGCTCTAGGAGCTTATTTTAAGCCATACAAGGCCTTTTTCAATTTAAAAACATGATTGGGCAGTTCAAAGTTTTCAAAACCAAGAGGTTGTTCCACATACACCTCTTCTTTTATAAAACCATTTAAGAAAGCACTTTTAACATCTATTTGACAAAGCTTGAAATCCATGACGCATATGCAAGTAGCATTCTTATGGCTTTTAATCTAGTTACAGGAGCATATGTTTCTTCATAATATATGCTTCTTCTTGATTATAACCTTTAGAAACAAGCCTATCTTTATTTCTTATTATTACGCTCATTTCATCAAGTTTGTTCCTAAAGACCCATTTGGTGCCAATTATGGGATGATCATTGGGCCTTGGAACTAATTCACAAACTTGATTTCTTTCAAATTGGTTTAGTTCATCTTGCATGGTTAAGATCCAATGCTCCTCATTAATGGCCTCATTTATGTCTTTAGGTTCAACTTGAGAGACAAAAGTCATATGGTTACATGTATCTCTAACAAAGTTACGAGTGGTTACCTCTTTTGATACATCACCTATCACCTTGTTAAAAAGATGATATCTTGATGTCCTCTATTCCTTGGGAAGGTCCATGATTTGTGAATTCTCTTGCCTTGGGAGATCAAATGAGCTTTCTTCTTGCTTCTTGGCCTCTTTCTCTTGGTTCTCCAAGTGTGTTCTTGATAAGATTTCTGCAACATCATCAACTGAATCCTTTCTCGGACCATTTTGGTTAGTTTTATCAAATGAAACATGAATTGATTCCTCAATGGTCATAATTTTCTTATTATAAACTCTAAAGGATTTATTACTAAGAGAATAACTAAGAAATATTCTCTCATCAGATTTAGCATCAAACTTGCCTAGGTTATCTTTTCCATTGTTTAAAACAAAACATTTGCAACCAAAGATATCAAACTAGAAAGTGTTTGGTTTCCTTCCTTTGTATAGTTCATAAGGAGTTTTCTTTAAAATTGGCCTTATTAAAGCCCTATTCATAATATAACAAGCGGTACTAATCGCATTCGCCTAAAAATACTTAGAAAGGTTTGTTTCATTGAGCATAGTTCTTGCTAACTCCTCTAAAGATCTATTTTTTCTTTCAACCACTCCATTTTGTTATGTAGTTCTAGGAGCAGAAAAATTATACTCAATGTCATATTCATTACAAAATATTTCAAATTCTTGGTTTTCAAATTCCCCACCTTGATCACTTCTTATGGATACAATGCTATAATTTTTCTCATTTTGAATAAACTTTGCAAGTTTCCTAAATGCATGAAAGGCATCATTCTTATGAGTAAGGAATAGAATCCATGTATATCTAGAGTAATCATCCACAATCACCAAGGCGTAGTAATTACCCCAAAAGCTCATAGTTCTTGATGGTCCAAAAAGATCCATATATAAAAGTTGTAAAGGTCTAGTAGTAGAAATAACATATTTAGCTTTGAAAGATACCTTTACTTGTTTACGCTTTTGACAAGCATCACAAAGTTTATTATTCTCAAAATTGAGCTTTGGAAGACCAATTACTAAATCTTTAAAAACAAGTTATTTAGGTGATTAATGCGAATTATATTTGTTGCAAATCCTAGTACAGGTTGTCTCAAGTAATAAATTCTTGGGAGTCCGAGGTCGATCCACAGGAAATTGATGAAAAAAAATTCTTTGAGGTAAGGAAAGTATTTGTCACAATAATAAAGGTGATAAAACTTGTTCATAATTAAAAAGGATTTGCTTGGGTTAGGAGATCCACTATTGGTAAGTAAATTAAGGACAAAATTAATTTTTTTATAATTCAATTAGAATCCACGCATAACGGAGGTTTTAGTCAGAAAATACAACATTCAAAGTTCTTTTAAAGTTATATATGTAGTTATATTATGGTTCCTTTAATTATCCATTAATGTCAACACTTGTAAATGAGTTCAAGCATTTATTGTGCTAATTTATTGTCTACAACAAATCAAGATCTCTACTTTACAAGGAGGGTTAATAATGCCAACACTTGTAAATGGGTTCAATCATTCATTGTGTTAAACTCTTGTCTACAACAAATCAAGATCTCCACTTTACAAGGAGGGTTTCTAAATTAATTGGAAACAAAATACAACACATATAAAGATCACTTGATAATATATCATTCAAGCACAAAAAAGAGATTAATCTAACCTTATTTCATTACCAAAAGCTTCACCCTTTCACCCAAGCAAAATGAAAATTAGTTACTTATAAACAAGAATAAAGAAAGAAAGAAAAAGAAGGAAATGAACATAATTTCTATTTAGAGAAAAAAGAAAACTTCAATAAGAGAAACAAATAATATAAGAACAAGATCTTGATCTCTAAACCAAGATGATTCTAATGAGCAACCAATGGTGCCTTTTATAGAGCATGAAGGGTACAAAATGACAAGTGAATTGTTTAATGAGTGGGTGGATGAGTGAGTGGATGAATGAAAAATAACAATAGAGTTGTTTAATGAGTAGGTGGATGAGTGAAAAATTATTGCCATGCTTGTCTCCCTACTCAACCAATTCAGCTATCTTCACACGACTATAACTCTATCATAACGTCACCTATTGCAAAAGTGGTTTTCATGAAAGTTAAAGGGTTTTATCTTATCTTTCCAAAGCCATACCCAATCTGACTCCTACATCCCAAGATATGTCCCAATATTTGCACAGTATTTAGGTTCCAGCAACAGCATCTCTATTTTGACTTCTAGGCCTAATATGACCTACTAGACATCCGAGTTAGCTCTTGTATTCTGCATGAAAGTTATAGACTTGGGTCTTAACTTTCATTTGGCCTTAGTTTGGTGTCAATTGAACTCTTCTAACTCAAGAAATGCTCTGATGAATGCGTAGAGGTCAAGCTGTCCGGATCAGCACTCTAGTTCTTGCTTCAACTCTAATTTAAATTATTCAAACGTATGATTCAGCTCTTAAGGTCTTCATGAAAGTTGTAGAGAATTGTTTTAAATTTCCTGAAAGACTAGAATCACATCAATCAAATATTTGAAACTCAAATTATCGCTAATTTATTGAACGCTTCCAAATAGACAAATTAAGGTCAATTCATGTAATAATTCCTTTAATGATCTAATTAAGCTCAATATCATAAAATCTAACAAAACTAACTTAATTACGCCTAATTGAACCTTAATAAGTCCAGTGAGAGGATTATTAAATGAATAAAATATATAGATATCAAATTCCCACACACTTAGCTTTTGCACTCCCGGGAAAAATAGAAAAACACATAAGACCAAAACTAGGGAACAAGGAAAAACAACAAAAACTCAAAAGTTAAAAACTCTAAAAGACTCAATTTCCAATGATATTCAAGAATGAAAAAGTTTATAAGCAAGAAGAGCAACCAAAGATTCTAGGGATCGAAAAATTTATGAGGTAACATTTCTTCACATCTCAAACCAACACACATGGAAACTTCAATTGAAAAGCATGAGTCAAGAATTATATATCCTCATAAGATTCACTCTCAATCCATCATGTGTTTGAAAGGTAGGTATTTCACTCAATTAAATCCATGAAAAATTGCACTACCATAAGCTTGCTTACCTTCTACTTCTCCATTACTCAAAACACACGCACACACAAATTAAGAGGACTGTATTCAAGGTTGTAATAGGGTCAAGGTAAAGGAGGAGGGTAATATGGATATGACAGGTTAAATATTAAAGAGAATAAAATAGCATTAGGGTTGAGTTCAAATAACAAGCATGAAAGTTCATCCTAACTCTACCTAATGTAAATTCCTTTTACATATTCTTTTCGCTTCCCTTTTTTACTTTGTTGACCTTTCATTAAACTTTGTTTTTTTTTTTTTGAACATGGATATTCTTTCCTTTTTCATCAACTGTTTTGCACACACACCCCTACACTTGTTCAAGAACTTATCCAATGTCAATGCTCTATTATTTCCTAAGGTTAGGTAAGAACATATTTATTTTTAAGGCATGTAATGAGCTAAAAACAAGGAATGGTCAAATAAGCTCAAAGGAGTTAAACAAGGGAAAATATGCAAGGTTGGCTATTTGATTAAAGTAGTTATTTCAAGAAAAATGCCTTAATCATATTTATGTATTCATATGAAAATGTAGCCTCAAATCGAGCCAAAGTAAGTTTTAGAGTAACAATTCCATAACTGAAAATCACACAAGAAAGAAGAGAATGGTACAAATATTTAATCTATTCATCAATAGGCTCAAAATCTCACAAGACACACATCTATCATTCTTAATCCACTAATTCAACATCCATAATCAAGCATGTGAAATTTAAGTAAGAAGACAATTTATTCAATCATGCTATGAACCCTAAATTTCAATTGCTACTTCTACACAAAATAGTTACTTCCCCAATTTAGATGCGTCTAAAGAGTAAAATTACTTTAAGAGTAAAATTTACATCTTACTCTGCCATACTTAATTAGTTTTGCTGTTAGTAAGTTACTGACAAATTTTTGTTTATGTCAACTATCCTTCCCCCAAACCAGATCACAACATTATCCTCAATGTTAAAATATAGATGAGTTAAGGATAGAAGATATTACCTGTTATAGCTATTTTTGAAAAGAGAAACTTAACACAAATTTAAACAGAAACAAAGTACGATAAAATAAAACCAAAGGTAAAGGTAAGTTATAGATGAAGTGTCAGATCAAATCCATGTTCTTTGTTGCTTCCCTCTGACTAATCAATCTGAGCTATTACTGGATCAAGTTCATAAATAAAAGCTTATAATTTATCAATTAACTCATCGACAGTGGAAGCAGAGACAATAATCTTCCTGGCCGAATGTGTGATAAAGTCTTGTTCCACAACATGGTCAAGAAAAGATAACAAACCATCAAAAAAATTATTAATATTCAATAAACCTATGGGTTTGTGGTGGATGTTCAGTTAGGCCTAAGAGACAATTTGAAATACTTCCGTCAAAGTACCATAGCCATTTGGCAAGGCAATGAATGCATCAAAATTGTCAAGCATTTTAGCCATTCATTCATGCATAGTCGATACTCGTAGTTCCTCCCTAATTATCTTTCTAGTGATGTTCCTTTCAGTTAAAGCTTTAGAATGATACCTAAAACTTGACTGCCTCCTAGATGTGCAGTGATTGATATAACCCCCATTAACCCAATGCTACCTCTCCCATATACTACATGAATTTTCCTCGCAACAAGCGCTCGACCAAGAGTAGCTGCTGCTTTTACATACTCTATACCCTTCCTATAACTTGACCCATAAAATACATAGATATTTGTAAATCGACGAACAAAAGCTCCCTCCATTTCTATACTCAACCTCCCTTTGAATGATTATGAGTTGGATGAAAATAAAAAAAAAAATGGAGCATTTAAATAGAGAAAAGAATGGAAAATGTAATGATAGCACCTATATGGGTAGGCTGACTGTTGTTGAAAAAGTTTGAAATTAAGAAATACAAATTTTTTTCTTTTTTTATTATTTTATTATTTTATTTTTTATTTTTTATTTCTTTAAAAGAAAACGAGAGCTGGAACCTATCCAAAACTGGAGGCTAGGCTCTCACGCCCATTTATTCAACAAAGATGGCATATCTTTATAATGTGTCACTAATACAGTTGTCATGGTGTATCTTTATACTATGCGTCATAAGTGTAGTCCATCCTCACAAGGTATAGCTTCAGATCTCTGCCTAGGCAAGAATTACACTTTAGGAAGTTGTGTACTTGTTAAAGCAGATAATCTAGTATTCGTGAGTGCTCGACACCCTCGGCATGACCTAGCGCATCAAAGATCATACAGTTAAGTACAAGATAATGCTCAGTAGCTGTTTATGTTCACAACAAAGACAGGACTCCTCTTTCGGTCCAACAGCGCTATAGAGCCTAGGTTCCAAGAATTGGGAATATAGCATGTGGCTCTCTATAGAGCATGGCACACGAACCTTGTTTACAGACCGATGTGCGAAAGTTTTCTCTTGAGTCTATGAGAGGACGGGCATCTGCCTGGGGCTTCTGATCTAATTAAAGACTAGATACAACCGAAGTTTAGCCCTCCCTTTTTTTCTTTTTTCTTGTTTTGAGATGAACAAGATAATAATATACATGTTGTTGTGATTGTGGCTCACATCTGCCTCTGGTTTTACATCTAGTAACGGCTTAAACGCTTTCTATGAGTCAATGATAAGCTTTCCATCCAATTTTCTCATAAATTGACAAACAAAGTCTTTTAGAGTCAGATTCCTAAGACTGTAACATTTATGTTCATCCCTGAAGAGATTCCACAAATTGAGAAGTTCATGATGCACAACTCCACAAGAATGCATCTCAAGAGTCAATAAGATATCATCTAATGACTCTTTACTTAGTCCACTCTTAATAAAGTATATTTTATCTTCTCAGTTTGCGAAAATTATCCTAAAGAATGACATCGCTTGTTACAATTCCATCGCTCACATTTGTGACAAACGTGCATTCTTTTCACTCTTCTCCTTTTAGAATATGAACTTTTACCAAGACCTGGCATGTATAAGGCAAATGAATTTGAAGATTCACTTGCTAAACGGACCTTTGATTCGATTATCCAACGTATATCTTTCGGGATGCCATTATGCATTAACATTCTCAATCTTTCACACCTAGTTTTGTAGATTTTTGTTAGAGTATTTTGAGGAAGAGAAGGAAAATATTTTCTTAAATTCGAGAGAATGACATCCATTTTAAAGGAGAAGGAATCAATTATTATGAAAAACTGGAAAATAAACTGACTTGAGAGCCAAGGAGTATTGTTATCTGCCACTTAACCAGTGTCACAAAGAACTGCAAAAGGAAAGCAACAAAATTAAAATAAATTCTTCTCATAACAAGGATTAGAAAGGGAGATGGATTCTACCTTAACAACTTGGGTTTTCATAAATGGTTTGAGTCTTTGTCCACTGACCTTAAACACATTATCATTCCCAGGGTTCTTAATGTCTATGACCCCATGAGGATACACATGTTTGACAACAAAATGGGCCACTCCACCTAGATCTCAATTTTTCAGGGAATATATGAAGACGAGAATTATAAAGAAGAACTTTTTGACCAATTTCAAAAGATTTCCTCAAAATTGATTTGTCATGAAAAGTTTTTGCTTTAGCTTTATAAATCTTTGAGTTTTTATATGCATCATTTCTCAATTCCTTAAGTTCATTTAATTGCAATTTGCGTATCTTGCAAGCATTATCAAGGTTTATGTTGAAAGCTTTAATGGCCCAAAATGCTTTATGGTCAAGTTCTACAAGCAAGTGACAAGGTTTTCCATAGACTAACCGATAGGGTAACATGCCTAAAGATGTTTTGAAAGTAGTACGGTAAGCCCAAAGTACATTGTTTAGTTTTAAAGACTAATCTTTACGATTTAGGTTAACTATTTTTTCTAAAATTTGTTTAATCTCCCTATTTGCTAATTTTACTTGTCCACTTGTTTGAGGGTGATAAAAGATGGCAATTTTGTGTGTAATGTCATATTTCTTCATTAAGGATTCAAATGGTTTATTGTAACATTGTGTTCCCCATCATTGATGATAACTCGATAGATTCCAAATCGACTAAAGACATTTTCTTTTAAAAATTTAAGAATAATTTTATGATCATTGTGTTGACATGGAATTGCCTCAATCCATTTTGAGACATAATCAACTACAACCAAAATATAGACAAATCCAAATGATGATGGAAATAGACCCATGAAATCAATTCCCCAACAATAAAAAATTTCAATGACAAGGATAGAGTTCAGAGGCATCATGTTTTGCTTAGAAATGGAACCCAACTTTTGATAGTTTTCACAACTTTTTCAAAATGTATAGTTGTCTTTAAATAAAGTGGGTCAATAAAATCTACACAGCAAGATTTTTGTAGCTGTTTTCTTTGAAGAAAAGTGACCTCCACATGCTTCTGAGTGACAAAATTTAATGACATTACCTACCTCACTGTTGGGTACACATCTCCGAATGATTTGATCAGGATAATATTTAAACATATATGGGTCATCCCAATAAAAAATTTTCACCTCAGTCAAAAACTTCCTTCTGCCTTGGTATGTCCATTGAGGCGGCATTTTTCCTATTACAAGAAAATTGACTATGTTAGCAAACCAATGCATGGAATTGACAGAAAATAAAAAATCATCAGGAAAAGAATCATTGATAGGTGTGATATCAAAAGGTGAGTCTGTTGTAAGTCTGGACAAATGATCTACAACACCATTTTCGGCTCCTTTCTTATCTTTTATTATGATGTTGAATTCTTGAAGCAACATGATCCACTGTATCAACCTAGGTATGGCATCTTACTTAGACATTAAATATCTAATAGCAGCGTGATTGGCAAAAATAATAGTAGAAGAACCAATTAAAATAGCTCTAAATTTTCTAATGCAAAAATTAAAGCAAGTAGTTCTTTCTCAATAGCGGGGTAATTTATTTGTGCACTATTTAAAGTTCGACTTGCGTAATAAATTACATGAGACTTACATTCCTTTCTATGGCCTAAAATAGCGCTAATGGCAAAATCACTAGCATCACACATCAACTCAAAAGGCAAAGACCAATCAGGGGTTTGCATGATAGGAGCAGATGTCAGAAGACAAATTAATTTTTTAAAATATTTTTGACATTCTTGAGTCTAATCAAATGGTGCATCTTTTATTAGAAGATTACATAATGGTCTAGATATAGTACTAAAGTCCTTAATGAATCTTCTATAAAAAATCCTACATATCCTAAAAATGAACGAACTTTCCTTACTGTTTTTGGTAAAGGCAAATAGGCAATTAATTCAACTTTGGTCTTTTCAAATTCAATTCCTTTAGAAGATATCACATGACCTAACACTATTCCTGAGGTAACCATGTAATGACATTTTTCTCAGTTTAATACAAATCCTTTTTTTTGCATCTTTTAAGAACTTTTTTCAAATTATCAAGATAAATTTCAAATGAATTTCTATAAACTATCAAGTCATCTATGAAAACCTCTAAATAATGTTCAACCATGTCACTAAAAGTACTTAACATGCATCTTTGGAATGTTGTTGAAGCATTACAAAGGCCAAAAGGCATTCTTCTATATGCAAAAATGCCAAAGGGACATGTAAAAGTGGCCTTTTCTTGATCATCTAATGCAATGGGTATTTGATAATAGCCTGAATAACCATCAAGAAAACAGTAGTAGGGATGTCCTGCTACCCTTTCTAGAAATTGATCAAGAAATGGCAAAGGGAAATGATCTTTCCTAGTGGCAGCATTTAATTTTCTAAAATCAATACACATACGCTAACTGGATGAGACTCACGTAGGTATTAATTCACCTTTTTCATTTTCAACCACTGTTATTCTAAATTTCATAGGCACAACTTGTGTAGTACTTACTCACTGGCTATTAGAAATACAGTAGATAATTCCAACATCAAGTAATTTGAGAACTTCAACTCTAAATACCTCTTTCATGTGTAGATTTAATCTTCTTTGAGGTTGTTGAGATATTTTAACATTATCTTTTAAATGTATTTTATGTGTACAAGTTAATGGATTAATGCCTTTTATGTCCTTTAATGTTCATCCAATTGCACTTTTATGCCTTTTAAGCATTTCAATTAACATACCTTCTTATTCTCTGGTAAAGGTTGAGGAAATTACCACTAGAAAACTTTGCTCTTCTCCCAAAAATGTGGACTTCAACCCAACAGGTAATGACTTTAGTTCTAGTGTGGGTACTTCTTTATGAGTATTATCATTCATGGATTTCAGCTTTTTAAATATTGGCTTCCATTCTTTGTATTCCATTACTTGTATACAATCAAGCAAAAAACATATTTCAGAAATATCATCATCTAATTACATACCTGAGTCAAATGAATTGATTAAACAAATTTCTAATAGGTCATAAGAACTCCTAGTTTGAAGATGGTCATTGTAACATCCCGAAAATTTATTATTTTGTTAAAAACGATCATTTTATAATATTTGCAATTTTTAAGAATTTTTGTGAAATTTTCTGGAGATGATGAATATTTTAATATATTCTTCGTTTTATGTGTGTGCTGAGTGGAGCCGGGAGAATAGAATATTTTCCCGACGCTGGTAAACCTTGACTCAACGTGACAACGGGGATCTTACTAAACCCGAGTCCGGGCTTACGAGGTCTACATTTTTGGGGTTTTATCTGCTAGTATAATAAATCATCTGTTGTATTTAATCAAGGAGACAAGCTTACTATGCACCTCGTAGAGAAGCGTGCGAAGCTTCTCAAGGAAGCTTCTTTGAATCATTTTTTTATTATTTCTTTCTCTTTCCATTTTTGTGCTGCACATTTGAATTAAGGGGCTTAATTCATTCTTCAATCCCCACACATTTCCTCCTCCCATACGTAGCACTCATCTTTCTCTCTTTCCATTTCTCCTTCCAAAGAAGACCATTTTTCCCCCCCACCTTCATATTTTCACCCTCCAATACCATCACACTCCAAACCATTTCGTGTTTGGAGAAGCACCACACCCGAGGGAATCATCTTCAAAGCTCTACGTTTTCTTCATCTTCTTTTCCTCCACGGTTGAAGCTTAAAGGCTGGAACTTTAAGGTAAAGTCCTTAGCTTTTTCCTCATCTCTTCTCATTTTCGTAACCCACTGTCATTTTGATGACAATGGGTATCCATTTCAACATTTGATTCTGATTTTGGTGAGCTTGAATATTCAAGGATTTCTCGGGAGCTGAAAATATCATTTCGACCAAAAGGAGCAGCCTTCTTTGTGCTTCTCTAAGGTAAGAGGAAGACACTCCTCCTCAACCTCTCTTAGCATTTAGGAAACGTCTGTGATTTTGTTGAGGGTCTTTCTCGCTTTTGTATGTGGTATGGTATATGTGTTATTTGATTGTCTCGAGTTTGAATGTACATATATATAAATATGACCGGAGAGGTACTTGGAATGTGTAATATTGAAGGGAATAAGTTCCAATTTGTTTTCGGATAGTTACGATGTTGAGCCCGAATGTGGAAATTAGTAATAGTATGAAATCGGCCAAACTTGTCGAATACAATAACCTTTGATCTTTTGGTGATATGTCAAAATCCGTCGAATGAAGATTTCTCACCATTCCGTCGAATGATAAAAACTCGTCGAACATGATCATCTAATCTCTTAGTAAAATGTTAAAATCCGTCGAGTAAGGACCCATGGCCAAACTCGTCGAACATGACAACCTAAAACCCGTCGAACATGACAACCTAAAACCCGTCGAACATGACAACCTAAAACTCATCGAACGTGATCACCCGATCACTTAGTAAAATGTTAAAATTAGGTCGAGTAGGGACCCATAGCCAAACTCCGTCGAATGTGATAACCTAATCACTTTGGAAAATGTTAAAACCCGTCGAGTTTAGACTCCATTTTTCGTCGAGTGTCAAACTCGTCGAATTTAGATCTCTCGACCAAAGCAAAAACAATGTCAATATCCGTCGAGTATGAACCTCGATCATGTCCGTCGAGATTGATCTTCCGACCACAAACCCGTCGAATAGAGTCCCCGGACACTTACAAGAAAATGCCCCAAAGTCAAAAATCGTCGAATTTGAGAGACAATGCCCGTCGAGTAGATGAATTTCTCCTGCACTCAGTCGAAATTAGAGATTTCGACCGTTGTTCGCTCGGTTCGACACTTGGGAGATTTTCCCAACGTCGACACCTATACTCGTCGAATTGAGGCTTTTGCCGACCATCCGGAGGATCCGACGCTTTGATCTTCGTCCGACGTAACCCCCATCCGACAAAGAAATAATTTCTTCGTCCGACGTAACCCCCATCCGACGTAAAATGATTTCTTACCAATCCTATTATAAAAATGCTTTCCCCATTCTTTCCCCTCCTGTTACATTATTCTTCGTCGAATAGCAACTTCAATTCTTCATGAAATGTAGTCTCTGTCGAATTCAAATGTATACCTATCACCCAACACCTATTAATTGAAGTCTGTGACTCAAATTGTGATTTCCGACCGTGTAGTTTCCTGGACCCAAAACCTTGGGACTAATATAGGAATATTGATCATAAATAAATGGGATGACTAGAAATTGCTTAGGGATGCATAAACAGGGAAGAACATGAGAGTGTGAGATTTTGAGATCTTAAAATAATCTTCTAAGGGCATATGAATGAATTACCTAAGAGGATTCAAGTTAACTAAAAGAATTCCTTTAGAGACAAACTCTGTAAGTAAAGCTAAATCTAAGCAAGGACTCATAATACGTTTTGAAAAGGGTATTGATCTATTTAATGACAATATTATGCTATCAGGTCCTTGAGAGAGACCATTGATCGTATCAATTCTTACTTTGGCAAATTGTGACATATGATGGAATAGTATGTGATAATGATCATACCCGATTATGCATAGAGTTTGTATGCATTGTGATTTGTCCGTTGGACTGTCCGTAAGTGCCTAGTTGCCTAGGAGTTGAACACACCTTAGTGCGGGTGCGAATAGACAAGTGGGGTCCTGTAGTTGGCCTCGAGGGCGTTGGGGCGCGGGTGTTTCACAAAGGGCGTGGTAGCCCCTCTGGACCGTGAGACAAACCGATGCAAACGCACCAACGATCCTGACTGGCCACAGTCCTATATCGAGATCTTGTGAGAATGCTGCTGTATAAAGCCTTGTTGCGCAAAATGACTGATTATTTTCTGGAAAGCACTTGTTTTATGGCTGACGAGATACTAGCATGTCTCCCTGATCATTCTCTCCGAATGTTTTGTGTCTAGCTCCATGGAGTAGGATCTTGGTTATTGAGGGCTCATGTGTATAGAGTCCGTGCATTATTTGCATTTATCATTATTATGGTCTGAGCATTGATATATTGTTGATATACCTATGACTGCCTGGAAACTGTCTGCTTGATTTATAACTGCTCTTGAATGTCTATTACTATTACTGTTGTTGTAAATGCTATGTGGGCGCTTTGCGCCGTTTGGTTTCTTGATGCTATAATTGGTAATGACGGAAGGATGTCTTACCTCTTTTCCTTCCTGTCTCTCCATTTCTGTTTATTTGTACATTGCGTCTCATCGAAGACAACCGTGAGGAACCGGAAGCTCCCAACTTCCCTGGTTTTTGGCCTTACCTTGACTGAGCAACCACAGAAGACTATGGAGCCCCGTACGCACAGATTTTTGGGAGATGTACGCCTGACTTTCTTAGGAGGGCCAGAGTGCTGGTATATCAACTACAGTTCTGAGCGCTGTGTCTACACGGGAGATGTCTCGATATCACTAGCCTGGAGACGCCACGAACCACCTGTCTTCACCTGCTGTATCAGCCTACGTTTGGAGTTTCAGCTACCGATCCGCGAGATGTGGGGCGATCGTTACTTCACTCCGAGAGAGGACTCTTTTCGTTCTACAGCTCGGGCCCCGTCCCGTGTCTCTGCTATTCCTATGGTGATTTCCTCTGATGATGAGGACGATCCTGAGGAAGATCCCGAGGAAGTCCCTGAGGACGACCCCGAAGAGGACCCTGAAGAGGATCCTGACACGATTCCTCCTCACTTGAGGGATTGATGTCACTCGTAGCTACCGAAGGCTACCAAGATTTTATTTTGGGGGCCCGATGTTTTGTTTGTTGTGGGTGTAAATTCGATACCGTGGGGATGTGTATGTAATATTTTGGGGGCAGTATAGTTTTGCTTTTGATGTACCAGTGCTTGTAACTAAATGCTTTGATAAACTTATATATATATATATATGATGATGATGCGATATTGATTCCTATGCATGTTTTACTTCTGTTTGATCTTTTATTTCCATGGATGTCTTGTCAACATGGTTACTAATTAAAAAGAAGAAAAAAAAGTACATATATAACATAACCGCCAATTAAAATACCCAACTATAATCTAGTGAATATACGCGTCTTATTAAAATGGACCGGGTCTCAACTCACCTAACTTTATTTCCGCATTGTAATCGACCATGTGACGTTCCCTTGGAAGAGGGGCGCTACATTCTTGGTATCAGAGCCCCGGTTTATGTTTCTTTGGGTCTTGTGGTTGAGTCTGTCTTGTTTGTGTCTTTGTGTGTTCTCTCGAGTGGTATTCGTAAAGGAGTAGTGTTTGGTATTCTTAGTGAATGCAACCGACTTTTCTCGTGTTTTCGATAACTCCGAATCCGAGAAAGTGAGATGGCACGAAGGGAAGACATGGCAAAGCAGCCTATTACAGCCGATGCAAAGGATGGCCGAGGTCATCGCACAACAACGGAGCAAGCCGCACGACAAACAAGAAGAGAGAGTTACGCAACAACAAGAGCGAGCCGCTCAACGCTTAGAGGCTACCGCCGATGCTCGAATTTAGCGGAGTTTCGACGCCATAATCCTCCTCAATTTAAAGGAGAATTTGATCCGGACAAAGCCGGTCTGTGGATCAAGGAGTTGGAGAAGGTATTTCGAGGAATGAATTGCGCTGAGGGTAAGAAGGTGGATTATGCTACTTTTATGCTGGTAGGTAACGCTGAGAACTGGTGGAACGGAGTGCGGAGGATGCTAGAAGCTGCGAACCGAGATATTACTTGGGAGTTGTTCAAAGAAAAGTTCTTGGACAAGTATTTTCCTGCGAGTGCAAGGCATGCGAAGGAGTCGGAATTCCTCAACTTGCGACAGGGGAATATGACCGTTAGCGAGTACGCAGCGAGATTCGAAAACTTGTCACAGTTTTCGACCTACTTTCAGAACCAACCAGATGAGGCCTGGAAGTGCCGAAGATTCACGGAAGGATTGAGGTACGAACTGAGGAAAGCTGTAATCACCTTGAGGATCAATGAATTCTCACAACTACTGGATACTTGCTGTGATGTAGAGGCTCTGGAGCAATCTAGAGATATGAGGAATAGAAACTTTGGGCCTGCGAGATTCCAGAGAGGCGGCAATAATAAGTGCTAACCGCTTCCACAAGAAGCCATACTCTCGACCAATGGGAAGTCACCAACAAGCCATGGGTGGAAGTTCAAGCGAGGTTCTAGTGGGAACCGGACCGGCCAAAACTTGGCATATCCCTCCAAATGCCTAAGTGTGGAAAGATCATCCGACAAGGGATTGTCCTATCAAAGGGATTATCTGTTTTCGATGTGGGAAACCCGGACACATCTACAGAGACCGCAATCAAGCGAAGGTCGAACCTTCAATGAATGTTGCGAAAGCCAAGAAACCGCAAGCCGGAGGACGAGTTTACACTATGAGCGGAGCCGAAGCCTCCGAATCCGAAGATTTGATACAGGAGAAGGCATCATAGAAGGTAATCTTTTAACTGCATCGTATGACTCTGGGGCAACCCATTCTTTTATATCGTATGACCGTGTGCAAAACCGAGTCTACCCGTGTCGCCCTTACCTTTTGACTTAACTCGTTTCTACCCCCACCGATAAACCCGTAGTTACTACCAAAGTTTGTCTAAACTGTCCATTGATTGTTGAAGGTCGATCCTTTTTGGTCGATCCGATTTGTTTACCTCTTTCCCAATTAGATATTATCCTAGGGATGGACTCGGTTGTCTTCTAACCATGTTCTCGTTAGACTGCTCCGTAAAGACCATAGTTTTTCCCATAAATGAGAATTCTAGATTTCGACGGCCAACCGAGTTCAAGCTCTCTTGAAAGAAGGAGCTCACGGATACATGCTACCGTCTTCTTTGAAAATCGAGAACGAGGTTGATGTGGACACAATTCCAGGGTGAATGAATTTCCCGAAGTTTTTCCCGAGAGTGTGCCCGGTTTACCACCGCTCGAGAGATAGAGTTTGCTATCGACTTAGTACCGGAGCTGGTCCCGTGTCTATAACACCGCACGGATGGCACCGACAGAGTTAGCCGAGCTAAAGAAACAGCTAGAAGAGCTTTTGGAAAAGCAATTTGTCGTGCCAAGTGTGTCACCATGGGGAGCACCAAGTGTTTGTTAGTTCGCAAGAAGGATGGCACCTCAAGGTTATGTGTGGACTATCTACCGAACAAAGTGACGATTAAGAACAAATATCCACTCCCGAGGATTGACGACTTGATGGACCAACTGAAGGGAGCGGCAGTGTTTTCCAAGATTGATCTGCGATCTGGGTATCATCAGATACGAGTGAAGACAGAGGATGTGCCCAAGACTGCTTTTCGCACCCGATACGGTCACTATGAGTATTTGGTGATGCCGTTTGGTGTGACGAATGCACCAGCTATCTTCATGGACTACATGAACCGAATCTTTCGACCTTACTTGGATAAGTTCGTTGTGGTCTTCATTGACGACATTCTGGTATACTCTCAAAACCGAGAGGACCATGCTGAACACCTCAGTATAGTTCTTCAGATTCTGAAGGAGAAGGAATTGTATGCCAAACTGTCAAAATGTGAGTTTTGGCTGGAAGAAGTCAAGTTTCTAGGTCACGTGATCTCAAAGAGTGGGATTGCTTTGTGGATCCATCGAAAGTGGAGGCAAGACTACGATGGGAAAGGCCGAAGTCGAACAGAGATTCGAAGCTTCGTGGGTTTAGCGGATATTACCGGAGGTTCATTGAGGGATTCTCCAAGATTGCTGGACCACTTACGCAACTCACAAGGAAAACCAAACTTTTGAGTGGACCGACAAGCCAGAGCGAAGTTTCCAAGAATTGAAGAATCGACCGACTACCTCACCTGTTAGTGCTACCCGATCCGAATGAACAGCTTTTGAAGTGTACTTGTGACGCTTCATACCAAGGGCTAGGATCCGTACTTATGCAACATGGAAGAGTGGTGGCTTATGCTTCAAGGCAGCTTGCGAGTGCACGAGAAGAATTATCCGACGCACGACCTAGAGTTAGCGGCCGTAGTTTTTGCTCAAGATATGGAGGCATTTTCTCTACGGGCAACGTTTAACATTTTCAAGGATCACAAGAGTCTCAAGTATTTGTATGATCGAAGGAGTTGAACATGAGGCAACGGAGATGGTTAGAATTCCCGAAGGATTACGATTTCCAACTTCGTATCATCCTCGGCAAGGCAAATGTTGTGGCGTACGCTCTAAGTAGAAAGATGATCGTGTCTCTCGCCCGATGATCAAGGAAAAGGATCTAATAGAGCAATTCGTAGATGTATGGTCTTTTGTGAAGTTAGAACCTGGAAAGATTTGCATGAATATGGTTACCATCTCAAGCGAGTTGATGGACAAAGATAAGAAAAGAGCGAGAAGAAGGACAAATTCTTACAAGAAGTGAGGGAACGATAAAGCAAGGAAATGAAACAGACTTTGCAGAGGGAACGGATGGAATTTTGAGATTCCAGGGGGAGAGTTTGTGTCCCACTAATCAAGAACTTAGAGAATACATCATTAATCATGCTCACACAAGCCAACCGAGTATGCACCCGGCATGACGAAAATGTATCAAGACTTGAAGAAGTTGTTCGTGGCACGGAATGAAGAGTGACGTTACTAGACGTGTATCTACTTGTCCGGTTTGTCAAAAAGCCAAAGTGGAACATCGAGACCAAAGCAGGATTGCTGCAACCGTTATCTATTCCTAATGGAAGTGGGACAAGATATTGCAATGGACTTTGTAGTGGATTACCAAGGACAAGAAAAGGTCATGATTCGATTTGGGTAATTGTGGACCGACTCACGAAATCAAGCACATTTTCTTCCGATCGACATCAAATACAAGCTAGAGAGATTGACTCGATCTATATTGGAGAGATTGTCGATCGCACGGTGTGCCTACAAGTATTGTTTCGTATAGAGATCCGAGGTTTACTTCAAATTTCGGGAGAGTTTGCAAGAAGCATTGGGGACAAAATTACAACTTAGTTCTCGCTTTATCATCCGCAGACCGACGGTCATCGGAGAGAACAATCCAATCTTTGGAAGATTTGCTTAGAGCTTGCACCATAGAGCAACCGGGAGTTGGGATGACATTCTACCCTTGATAGAATTCACCTACAACAACAGCTTATCATTCGAGCATGTGGGATGGCACCCTATGAAGCTCGTATGGACGACGATGTCGAACACCTATGTGTTGGTACCAAGACGGCGAGCGCCTTACTATTGGACCCGAGATTATACAACAAACAACCGAGAAGGTTAAAATGATTCAGAAAAGATGAGGACGGCTCGAGTCGACAAAAGAGTTATGCAGACCGAAGGAGAAAACCTCTTGAGTTTGAGGAAGGTGAGCATGTATTCCCGAAAGTCACACCTACGACCGGGGTGGGCCGGCTTTAAAATCTAGAAAACTCACTCCTAAATTCCTTGGACCATACCAAATCATTGCTCGTGTAGGTCCCGTAGCATACCAAATATCCCTACCTCCTTTTCTTTCAAACATTCATAATGTTTTCCATGTGTCACAACTTCTAAGTACCTTCCCGACCCAAGTCATATCATAGCACCGATACAAGACAACTAAAAGAAAACTTAACTTATGAGACGTCTCCTATAAGAATCGAGGATAGCAGGATAAAGCAATTAAGAGGCAAGGAGATCGCATTGGTGAAAGTGATTTGGAACGAGGTGATCGGAGATGCAACTTGGGAGTTGGAAGACAAGATGAGAGAGCAATACCCACGCTATTCTAAGGTATGCAAATTTCGAGGACGAAATTTCTTTTTAGAAGGGGAGTATTGTAACATCCCGAAAATTTATTATTTTGTTAAAAACGATCATTTTATAATATTTGCAATTTTTAAGAATTTTTGTGAAATTTTCTGGAGATGATGAATATTTTAATATATTCTTCGTTTTATGTGTGTGTTTGAGTGGAGCCGGGAGAATAGAATATTTTCCCGACGCCGGTAAACCTTGGACCGTCAACGTGACAACGGGGATCTTACTAAACCCGAGTCCGGTACGCTTTACGAGGTCTACATTTTTGGGGTTTTATCTGCTAGTATAATAAATCATCTCGTTGTATTTAATCAAGGAGACAAGCTTACTATGCACCTCGTAGAGAAGCGTGCGAAAGCTTCTCAAGGAAGCTTCTTTGAATCATTTTTTTATTATTTCTTTCTCTTTCCATTTTTGTGTCGCACATTTGAATTAAGGGGCTTAATTCATTCTTCAATCCCCACACATTTCCTCCTCCCGTACGTAGCACTCATCTTTCTCTCTTTCCATTTCTCCTTCCAAAGAAGACCATTTTTCCCCCCACCTTCATATTTTCACCCTCCAATACCATCACACTCCAAAGACCATTTCGTGTTTGGAGAAGCACCACACCCGAGGGAATCATCTTCAAAGCTCTACGTTTCTTCATCTTCTTTTCCTCCACGGTTGAAGCTTAAAGGTTGGAACTTTAAGGTAAAGTCCTTAGCTTTTTCCTCATCTCTTCTCATTTTCGTAACCCACTGTCATTTTGATGACAATGGGTATCCATTTCAACATTTGATTCTCGATTTTGGTGAGCTTGAATATTCAAGGATTTCTCGGGAGCCGAAAATATCATTTCTCGACCAAAAGGAGCAGCCTTTCTTTGTGCTTCTCTAAGGTAAGAGGAAGACACTCCTCCTCAACCTCTCTTAGCATTTAGGAAACGTCTCGTGATTTTGTTGAGGGTCTTTCTCGCTTTTGTATGTGGTATGGTATATGTGTTATTTGATTGTCCGAGTTTGAATGTACATATATATAAATATGACCGAGGTACCGAATGTGTAATATTGAAGGGAATAAGTTCCAATTTGTTTTCGGATAGTTACGATGTTGAGCCCAGAATGTGGAAATTAGTAATAGTATGAAATCTGGCCAAACTTGTCGAATACAATAACCTGATCTTTTGGTGATATGTCAAAATCCGTCGAATGAAGATTTCTGACCATTCCGTCGAATGATAAAAACCTGTCGAACATGATCATCTAATCTCTTAGTAAAATGTTAAAATCCGTCGAGTAAGGACCCATGGCCAAACCTGTCGAACATGACAACCTAAAACCTGTCGAACATGACAACCTAAAACCTGTCGAACATGACAACCTAAAACCTGTCGAACGTGATCACCTGATCACTTAGTAAAATGTTAAAATTCGTCGAGTAGGGACCCATAGCCAAACCTGTCGAATGTGATAACCTAATCACTTTGGAAAATGTTAAAACCCGTCGAGTTTAGACTCCAGACCCTTTTCGTCGAGTGTCAAACTCGTCGAATTTAGATCTCTGACCAGTAAAAACAATGTCAATATCCGTCGAGTATGAACCTCGATCATGTCCGTCGAGATTGATCTTCCGACCACAAACCCGTCGAATAGAGTCCCTGGACACTTACAAGAAAATGCCCCAAAGTCAAAAATCGTCGAATTTGAGAGACAATGCCCGTCGAGTAGATGAATTTCTCTGCACTCCGTCCGAAATTAGAGATTTCGACCAGTGTTCGCTCTGGTTCGACACTTGGGAGATTTTCCCCAACGTCGACACCTATACTCGTCGAATTGAGGCTTTTGCTTGACCATCCGAGGATCCGACGCTTTTGATCTTCGTCCGACGTAACCCCCATCCGACAAAGAAATAATTTCTTCGTCCGACGTAACCCCCATCCGACGTAAAAATGATTTCTTACCAATCCTATTATAAAAATGCTTTCCCATTCTTTCCCCTCCCGTTACATTATTCTTCGTCGAATAGCAACTTCAATTCTTCATGAAATGTAGTCTCTGTCGAATTCAAATGTATACCTATCACCCAACACCTATTAATTGAAGTCTCGTGACTCAAATTGTGATTTCCGACCGTGTAGTTTCCTCGGACCCAAAACCTTGGGACTAATATAGGAATATTGATCATAAATAAATGGGATGACTAGAAATTGCTTAGGGATGCATAAACAGGGAAGAACATGAGAGTGTGAGATTTTGAGATCTTAAAATAATCTTCTAAGGGCATATGAATGAATTACCTAAGAGGATTCAAGTTAACTAAAAGAATTCCTTTAGAGACAAACTCTGTAAGTAAAGCTAAATCTAAGCAAGGACTCATAATACGTTTTGAAAAGGGTATTGATCTATTTAATGACAATATTATGCTATTGTGGGTCCTTGAGAGAGACCATTGATCAGTATCAATTCTTACTTTGGCAAATTGTGACATATGATGGAATAGTATGTGATAATGATCATACCCGATTATGCATAGAGTTTGTATGCATCATTGTGATTTGTCCGTTGGACTGTCAGTAAGGCCTAGTTGCCTAGGAGTTGAACACACCTTAGTGCGGGTGCGAATAGACAAGTGGGGTCCCGTAGTTGGCCTCGAGGGCGTTGGGGCGCGGGTGTTTCACAAAGGGCGTGGTAGCCCCTCCGACCGTGAGACAAACCGATGCAAACGCACCAACGATCCCGACCGGCCACAAATTCTATATCGAGATCTTGTGAGAATGCCGCCGTATAAAGCCTTGTTGCGCAAAATGACCGATTATTTTCTCGGAAAGCACTTGTTTTATGGCCGACGAGATACTAGCATGTCTCCCCGATCATTCTCTCCGAATGTTTTGTGTCTAGCTCCATGGAGTAGGATCTTGGTTATTGAGGGCTCATGTGTATAGAGTCCGTGCATTATTTGCATTTATCATTATTATGGTCCGGCATTGATATATTGTTGATATACCTATGACCGCTCGGAAACCGTCTCGCTTGATTTATAACCGCTTCTTGAATGTCTATTACTATTACCGTTGTTGTAAATGCTATGTGGGCGCTTTGCGCCGTTTGGTTTCTTGATGCTATAATTGGTAATGACTAAGGATGTCTTACCTCTTTTCCTTCCCGTCTCTCCATTTCTCGTTTATTTGTACATTGCGTCTCATCGAAGACAACCGTGAGGAACCTAAGCTCCCAACTTCCCCGGTTTTTGGCCTTACCTTGACCGAGCAACCACGAAGACTATGGAGCCCCGTACGCACGTATTTTTGGGAGATGTACGCCCGACTTTCTTAGGAGGGCCGAGTGCCGGTATATCAACTACGCTTCGAGCGCCGTGTCTACACGGAGATGTCTCGATATCACTAGCCTGGGAGACGCCACGAACCACCTGTCTTCACCTCCGTATCGCCTACGTTTGGAGTTTCACCACCGATCCGCGAGATGTGGGGCGATCGTTACTTCACTCCGAGAGAGACTCTTTTCGTTCTACAGCCTCGGCCCCGTCCCGTGTCTCTCGCTATTCCTATGGTGATTTCCTCCGATGATGAGGACGATCCCGAGGAAGATCCCGAGGAAGTCCCCGAGGACGACCCCGAAGAGGACCCCGAAGAGGATCCCGACACGATTCCTCCTCACTTGAGGGATTGATGTCACTCGTAGCTACGAAGGCTACCAAGATTTTATTTTGGGGGCCCGATGTTTTGTTTGTCAGGGTCAGTAAATTTCGATACCGTGGGGATGTGTATGTAATATTTTGGGGGCAGTATAGTTTTGCTTTTGATGTACCAGTGCTTGTAACTAAATGCTTTGATAAACTTATATATATATATATATGATGATGCAGATATTGATTCCTATGCATGTTTTACTTCTGTTTGATCTTTTATTTCCATGGATGTCTTGTCAACATGGTTACTAATTAAAAAGAAAAAAAAAAGTACATATATAACATAACCGCCAATTAAAATACCCAACTATAATCTAGTGAATATACGCGTCTTATTAAAATGGACCGGGTCTCAACTCACCTAACTTTATTTCCGCATTGTAATCGACCATGTGACGTTCCCTTGGAAGAGGGGCGCTACAGTCATCTACAATGGCCTCAATCCCTTCAACTTCCTCCTTTTCATCATGAACTTCCTGTGGTTGCTTGCACATGTTGAAAACATTATGCTTTAGTGTCATATTTCTAAATGTTAGCTTCATCACTCTATTTTTCCAATTTATCAAAGCATTAGATGTTGCTAAAAATGGGCGACCTAAATAATAGGAATTGACTTGTAACTATTAACCATAGGTTCAATTTCCAAGATAATAAAATCCATAAGATATATGAATTTATCAACTTGTACCAACACATCTTATACTATTCTTTTTCAAATTTTAATTGATCTATCGACAAGTAGAAGGGTTGCAAAAGTTGGTTTTAACTCACCCAGGTTGAGTTGCTGATAAACTGAATATGGAAACAAATTAATACTAGCACCAAGATCAAGTAAACCTTGTTAAATTTTATGTTCTCCAATAATGCATGAAATTGTAGGACAACCAGGGCCTTTATGTTTCAAGGCATTATTATTCTGAAGAATAGAGCTTACCTGTTCAACCAAAAAGGCTTTCTTTTTCACATTTAGTTTGCTTTTAACAGTGTACAAGTCCTTCAAAAATTTGGCATAAGAGGGAACCTGTTTGATAGCATCTAACAAAGGAATATTGACCTTCACTTGTTTAAAAATTTCAAAAAATTTAGTGTTGTGGTTCAACTTCCTTGAATTGTTTAATGCTTGAGGAAATGGGGGTAAAGGCAAAAGTTTGGTTTCCTTTTGGCCAGGTGCTTATCAATCTCTTCCTTATCTTGAGGGATTGATTCATCATCTCTCTCACAAGGTTCAAGAATTTGTTTTTCAACAACTTCTCCATTCCTAAGAGTTATCACTGACTTAGCTTGATCTATTTGTTAGCTTTTTGAACTACCCTCATTTAGACTGTACTAACCCTTGGGATTTGGTTGAGGTTGAGAAGGAAATTTTCTTTCTCGTGAATGGTGAGTGCAGAAGCAAATTTAGCAAGAGTGTCTTTTATGTCAATCATAGCTTGAGTGTTTTGGTTATTAGTGGCCTCTTGCTTTTCTATGAATGCATGCAATGCAATGTTCCTTCTAGGTTTTTCTTGTACGGTGGGATATAAGGTGCATATCCTTGAGAATTTTAAGAGTCCAATTGTTCCTGAGGAGGTGGTGGTTGCATAAATTGTGCATGATTGTTATTCCTCCAACTGAAGTTCGGGTGATTTCTCCATCTCGGACTGAATGAATCTGAAAAAGAATAGGTAAATGGCTTTTTTAAATTGTTCATTGCATTTACTTGATTTACTTGCTTATGTACAACTTCTTTAAAAATAAGAATCTTTGGACATTTATTTGTTGAGTGTCCTAAGCCATCACAAATGCCACAAATTTCTTCATTTTGCACATATTTGATTTCTTTTACTTTCCTTGATTTCATAGCTTCAATCTTTCTAGCCAAACTGGCGAACGTCGCATTTAGATATTCTTCTTGACTAAGGTGATATTTTCCTTTGCTAGCACTTGCAAGGTTAGATCGAATTGAATTTTCAGAAGGATTAGTACTATGCCAAGATTGAGAATTCTCAGCCAAATGGTCTAAATATTCTAAAGTTTTTTCAGGTTCTTTATCAAGAAACTCACCATTGCACATTATTTCCACAAATTATTTAGTTTCAGGTGTTAACCCTTCATAAAAGAAACTTATAGTGCACCATTTTTCAAAACCATGATGTGGGCAAGAATTTAACAAATCTTTAAAACATTCCCAACTTTGAAAATATGCTACATTTGAATTTTGGAAAAAAATTTGGATTTGTCTTTTCAAAGCATTGGTTTTATGTATTGGAAAAAATTTCTTTAAAAACTCACTTTGCATTTCTTGCCATATGTCAATTGATCTTAGTTTCAAAGCGTTAAGCTAAGTTTTTACTTTACCTTTCAAAGAAAAAAGATACAATTTAAATTTAATAATTTCTTCAGTGCAATTTTGATTAATGAAAGTGATACATACTTCCTCAAATTCTTTTAGATGTAAATATGAGCTTTCAGATTCTAAACCATGAAAATTAGGAAGTAATGAAACCATCTAGCTTAAATCTAAAATTGTTAGCATTGAGTGGAAAGATAAAACATGATGGACTAGAATTTTGAGATGGTTGCAAATATTCACGCATGGTTCGCAACAGTTGATTTTCATGTTTATTATGTACACTATCATTTTCAGCCATTATGTTTAATGTGCGTAAGTGTGATTCAAACAGATCAATATATAAAGTACCAAAATTAGTTTTAACTAAACGACCAGAATTTGAATCACGATACCAATCAAGCATAAATAAGTGACTTAAAATAGGAGAAAAAATATATATACAGAGCTCAACCTTGCATAATAATAAAAAAACAATATTAACAAGTAGGCGGTAAATCTGCCATTAAATATTAACAAGTAGGCGGTATAAATCAGTCATCAAATATGATACAACTAGAAAATTAAAAGGGTAGGGAAATAATATAGCAAATAGTGAAGTTTACTTAAAGAAAGAAAATCTCAATAAATTTATTCTTCAAATCAAGTCCATGACAACGACGTCAAAAACTTGATGTGAATTGTATTTATTGCAAACCCAAGAGCAGGTTGTCTTAAGTAATAAATTCTCGAGAGTTTAAGGTCGATCCACAGGGAATTAATGCAAAAAAATTCTTTGAGGTAAGGAATGGATTTGTCACAATAATAAAGGTGATAAAATTTGTTCACAATTAAAAAGGATTTGTTTGGTATAGGAGATCCATTCTTGGTAAGTAAATTAAGGACAATATTAATTCTTTTTATAATTCAATTAGAATCCACGTATAATGGAGATTCCAATAGAAAAATACATTATTCAAAGTTCTTTTAAAGTTATATATATAGTTATATTATGGTTCCTTTAATTATCCACTAACGCCGACACTTGTAAATGAGTTCAAGTATTTATTGTGCCAATTTCTTGTCTACAACAAATCAAGATCTCCACTTTACATGAAGAGTTAAGAACTCCAACACTTGTAAATGGGTTCAAGCATTCATTGTGTCAATCTCTTGTATACAACAAATCAAGATCTCCACTTTACAAGCAGGGTTTCTAAATTGATTGGAAACAAAATACAACACATATAATGATCACTTGATAATATATCATTCAAGCACAAGAAAGAGATTAATCTAACCTTATTTCATTACCAGAAGCTTTACCCTTTTATCTAAATAAAATGAGAATTAGTTATCATAAATAAGAAGAAAGAAAGAAAGAAAGAAGAAGGAGATGAACATAATTTCTATTTAGAACAAAAGAAAACTTCAACAAGAGAAACAAATAATACAAGAACAAAATCTTGATCTCTAAACCAAGAAGATTCTAATGAGCACCCAATGGTGCCTTTTATAGAGCATGAAGGGTACAAAATTACAAGGGAGTTATTTAATTAATGGGTGGATGAATGGAAAATGACAATAGAGTTGTTTAATGAGTGGGTGGATGAGTGAAAATTTATTGCCATGCTTGTCTCCCCACTTAACTAATTCAGCTGTCTTCACATGACTATAACTCTGTCATAACATCACCTATTGCATAAGTGGTTTTCATGAAAGTTGAAGAGTTTTGTCCAGATTTCTAATTCCATCAATTTTAGCCCAATCTGACTCCTATGTCCCAATCTTTTCATAGTGTTTGGGTTTCAGTAACAGCACCTATGTTCTGATTTATAAACCCAATATGACCTACTAGACATTCGAGTTAGCTTTTGTGTTCTTCATGAAAGTTGTAGATTTGAGTCTTAGCTTTCATTTGGCCTTCGTTTAGTTTCAATTGAACTCCTATAGCTTAAGAAATGGTCTGATGAATGCGCAAAGGTCAAGCTATCAGGATCGACACATTAGTTCTTGCTCCAACTCCAATATAAATTATCCAAACGTGTGATTCAGCTCTTAAAATCTTCATGAAAGTTGTAGAGAACTGTTTTAGTATTCCTACAAGATAAAAATCACATCAATCAAATATTTATAACTCAGATTATAGCTAATTTACTTAACACTGCCAAATAGACAAATTAAGGCCAATTCATACAATAATTCCTTCAATGATCAAATTATGGTCAATATCATAAAATGTGACAAAACCAACTTAATTAAGCCTAATTAAACCTTAAGAAGCCCAGTGAGAGGATTATTAAATGAATAAAATATATTTCTATTAGTGATCCATATGAATGTGGGCAATTCTCTTATGTCAATAGCCATGAAGCACTCTCTTTACTCATAAGACATCTTGCATTTTGAGAGGTAATATCATCGAGGTTAATTATATATATGTTATCAATTCTATGACCAACAAACTTAACTTGTTTATCATCCTTACCTTCAATTATACAACAATTAGAGTCAAAGATAACTCTATTTCCCTTGTCACACAAATGACTTATGCTTTGTAAGTTATGTTTGAGTCCTTCTACATATAAGACATTATCAATTAAAGTAGAGCAAATCTTACCAACTTTTTCAACTCCAAGGATTCTTCCTTTGTTATTGTCCCTATATGTGACATGTCCATGCTTCTTAGGTGCAAGAAAGGAGAACTTGGAGCCATCACCCATCATGTGCTTGAAGCATCCACTATCAAGATACCAACTTGAGCTTTTGGTCTTCAAGCACACCTACAACAGATTTTAACCTTTGGTACCCATATTTTCTTGGGTCCTTGTGCATTAGATTTAGGCAAGGTGCCCTTAGGGACCCAAACCATTTTGGTCCCAACCTTGGTGTTTATGTTTTTCCTAATATTGCATGTTGAGGCACTATGCCCTTTCTTACCACAATGAAAGCATTTGATGAAGGGGCTACTTGCTGTACTTGGGGAAACAAAGAGATTCTTGAGAAACTGTTGTTGGTTATTGAGGTTATACTCTAAACCGATCTTTTAGAAAACACATATTTGTTTCCTAAGAAACACATTTAATTTGTCTCTTCCAAAGATAAATTTTGCAAGCATATTTTTCAAATCCTCAATTTTCATTTTCAAATGCTTTACATGATGAGCAGGATGAGGATGTTGGTGCATTATCATGTGAAGAATAAATCATGCATGATGAGTTAGCATCAATAAGTTCTAAGGTCACATTCTCAATTTTAAGCTCATTAATCTCCTTATTTAAAATAAAAATTTGTTTACCAATATGGAGATTGTTTTGTTGGAAGATAAAACCATTTTTGTGAGTCTCATGGATTCATTATGTAATTCTTCAAATGCATCTTACAATTCATCATAGGAGGGTGAAGAGTCTAGGTTAAAAGAAGTTACCTCGGTGTCACATTCTTCTTCTTCCTCTCATTTAACCATAAGGCATAGATGAGCTTCCTCATTGTCCGAGCTATCGGTGGAGTCCATGTTATTGTCATCCCAAGTAATGTAAGCTCTCCTTTCTTTCTTTTCTTTTGAGGGTCTCTTCTCAAATTTCTCTATTTTCCTTTGATAGATGGGACACTCCATCTTCATGTGTCTTGTAATACCCCTTTTTGAGAAGGAACGTCACATCATTATTTACTATACAGAAAACCAAAGTATAAATTAAGACCCGGTTCATTACATACATATAAACTCGCTTGGTTATAAAACATATGATTAAATTAGAGAATATTTCTATTTTTTTTTCCTTATAATAATTAATAAAATATAGTGATGGGACATAATTGTAATAACGAGTAAGAGAAAAGCAAAACATACATTCGAACAGCATACATAAATATAAATATTTCATCATAATAAACTTGTTTAGTTATAATGCCTGATATACAAAAAGCAAAACTATGCTTGCCCAAAGGATCATACATGTATAGCCCATCAAAAAGGTAAATCATCAGGCACCAAAAAGAACACAGATAGCCATCAGTAGCTATCGACAATATTAGCCCCTATGAAGAAAGAGAAGGAACCGTGTCAGGGTCCACCTCAGGGTCTTCCTCGTTGGAGGAAACCCTCATTGGAGCCACCGAATTACAAGTCGGGGCTCGAGTAATGAAGAGGAATGAATCCTCCCGTGAGGTGTAGTATCGTTCACCCCACGTGTCCCTAATGGGCATGTAAAATTCTAAATGTAAACGAACACTGCAGGTGAAGATCGGCGGATCATAACAGCCCTAAGTTAGCGACAATGACATATCTCCCAAGTAGACACAGTGATCCGAGCTGAAGTTAACATGCCAACAGTCTAGACCTCCAAGGAATGTCAGACGCACGTATACCAAAAATCCTTGTAGGCGGGCCATCATGATCAAAAGCAAGTACTAGTCGAAGTCAGGCCAGAAATCGGGGAACTCGTGAACTTCCCCTTCTTCACCACCATCTTCAGAGAATCATATATATATACAGAGATAGTAGAAATACAGAAAAGAGGTAAGACATCCTACTTTCATTACCAATTATGGCAGTAAGAAACAAAACGGCATGGGACGCCCACATAGCATCATAAGAGTAATAAGTAGTAATCAAGAGGCAAATATTAAATAATTTAATAATTCCAAGCAGTTATACATCAGTAAGGCATCAGTTCTAATTATCATAAGAATTAAATGCCAGATAATATATAGACTCACTATGCACATGCAAACAACATCAAAATCCTATTCCATGAAGCTAGACACAAACAGTCGGAAAGAAAGATTAAGAGACATGTCTGCAGCTCGGCTGCCGCAGCCAAAGTGCTATAACTCATTAGTTTATCCACGTGCACATCAAGGCATTGTACAGATATTCTTCACTAGATCGTGATATAGGATAGTGTCTCGGTCTGGATCGTCGGTGCGTTTGCATTGGTCTGCTCCACGGACAGAAGAGCTACCAACTGTCCATTGCGAGGTACCTGCACCCCGACGCCCCCAAGGTCAACATTATGACCTACACTAGTCTACTCGCACCCACACTAAGGTGTGTTCAATCTCCTAGGCAACATGGCCTTAACAACAGTCCATCGGACTTTCACAATGCATGATGACTCAATGAATATATCATGTATATTCAATAATAATACACTTTTCACAACATGCCACAACTCGGCTAAGATAAGCATCAACACATTCTTGGCCTCACTCATGGACCCACAATAAATATTATTAAGTCCTTAAATAATGCATTACGCTTTTAGGGTACGTTATGGAATTATTTAATATTCTTACTTACACTCATGGTCTTATTTTTCTTGAAATTTATTCTAAGTCTTTGGATATAACTTCATTCTTGGTTCTTTCCATTTTATGAAACCCTAATTAATTCCTAATTAACCAATTGATTAAGTTTCACTTCAATTTAATATTTATTATGAAATTCTTCTCTGGAGGATTTCTCTTGATTGTTAAGTTCTTTACTTTAAGTTTAATCAAAACTCACTTAGAGAATTATTCTAAGTTTTCCAAGTCTCACACACTCTCAATCTTGTCTTAGGGCTAAAGAATTACTTTAGGTTATCAAATTGGTTTCTATCCACTACATTATTAGCCATTTAATCACTTGGTCATTTAAAGTCCAAGGTTGCATGATATTAAACTATTTGATCCTAAATTGGCCCTAGAGGCCGTGGCCTCCCAAGGGGGAAATCCTAAGTTTTTCTTAACTACATTATACTTTAATCACATGATTAGGTAAGTTGTCAACTTGATACAAATTTTTAAACCATGAACACCCTACTTCAAGGGTATGGTCGTGAGCTTCATGAAGGAGGGCAAGGGACTCTTGCCTCCATTCCATTTTTCCAATCTATCCAAACCAATCAAAGATCATTAATATACATATATAATTAACCAAATCAATTAAACAAAACAAAATCAACACACAATCACAAAATCACACAATCAAAGAGAGTAACCCTAACAAGGGTTTGTCACAACCAACGCAAAATCAAGTTCCCTACTACCAAGAGAGGTTGAAGAGGATCATCTCCTTCTTACCTAGGGGAGAAAACAAGCCAAGAACTCCCTTGAAGCTCCTAGTGAAATTTGATTTTCACTCCTCCAAAAACCCTAGAAATTACAACTTTATCAAATCAACACTAATGCTTGAAAAAGAGAAGATAAATGGTCATAAAGATGACCTTAAAAACGAAAATGGAGAAGAGAAGGTGAGGAGCTAAGAATCTTACCCTAAAGCTTCAAATTTGAAGCTTGAAGAAGATGATGAAGATGGAAGCTTTTGAAGAAATCTTCAACTAGAAAGGTGTTTAGAATGTAGTGGCGATTAAGAAAATGTGGTTGTTTGAAAATTTTGTGATGGTGGAGGACATAGAAGAGGGCAGCCGTGAGGTGTGGTGCAGAGAGAAGGAGGAGAACTTGAGAGAAGAGAAAAGGGTATAGAGAGAAGTTGATAGTAAAAATATAGATGATGACTTTTGATTTTTGAAATTAGAATGGTTAACTTAATTAAGTGAACCACAAATTTTGGGCTCCAAAAGAAGGCATGCAGCCGTGTGGGAGGGGGAAGGAGAGAGAGGGAGTGTTTAGCTTCTTTGAGAAGCTTGGTAGCTTTTTCAAAAAGAGGATTTGATTAGACATAAAGTGAATTACATTTGGATAGGATAATTAGGTGATAAAGTAATTAAAGTAATAACGTGATTAGGATTTTACTACAAGCTATTACCCAATCGATAATTGTTATAGTGAACAAAGCCATTATTAATTATCCAACGGATAATAGAGTATATCGTGAAATTTTACTTAACAGTACGCACGAAGATTTTATTATCAGATAAAACCTCAAAAAATATAAACCTCATAAATTGTGCCCGATCTTGGGTTTAGTAAGATCCCCCATCGACATTTCTACAGTTCAAAGTTTACCAGCCTCAGGGAATACTTTTCATTTTCACGGTTTCTGTAACACCCTCCCTAGGGCGTCACATTTTAAAATAAAAACTTAAACCAATTATAATTATTTTATAAAAGCTTGAGTTTCAAAATACAAATTTTAAAATTTCTTTTTCGCAGAAATATAAACTTACCAAAAATTAAGAGTAACAATGAAATTAGATTGAACTGATTAATATACATATGCCATATACATCACAAAATAATCAACAATAAATTAAAACATGAAAATTACAGACTCGAGAAACAAGAGTAAACCCAAAGAAAGTTACTACTAATAGCACGGTAATAACACTAACGAGAAAATAAAACCAACCTAACATGTCCATTTCTTCACCAACGCATCCTATTGAAGTCCGAAGATCACTCTTGATGCCGTCACCGTCTTCAAATATTGTCTCCAATAAGCCTCAAAATACGCTTCGCCTACTACACGAATTTAAACAATACAAACCAAACAAAACAATACAATAAAGAGGTGAGATCCCCTTTCACCTTTACCAAGATTCGGTAGCAAAAGAATGATACGAATGACTAGATCATTCCATACACACAAATCAATACATGAATTTAGTCATATTATCGATTTACAATTAATTCTAATAAGCATATATTGTAATCGAATAAACCACAATAACATTACCAGGATAGATATAACAATTCACACTATATAAAATGCCATAACCATAAATCATAATAATATAGAATAAAGATTAAATGCAATATCAACATATAATATCCCAAATAAAAGATCATAGATAAACGATCACAGATAAAAGATAATAATGTACTACATATAAACATATGCAATGTGACACAATCCTACTCCATGGAGCTACAACACACACAACGATATCAGAGAGAATGAGTTGAGACTTCTATTAGTACTTGCCTGACCAATCCAAATATTGCAGACATTAAACTTTGTGTCTATAGCTTTGGCTACCCCGACCAGCTATTGCACTGTCAAAACTTTGTGTCTATAGCTGACCGTTGTGATTGCTATTGCACTGTCAATACTTTGTGTCTATAGCCCACGAAAAATAATCATAATAAAAACAATGGCATAGCATACAACCCGATACACACAACAAATAATTGTATACTACAGTGCAAATCAATAGTCCTCTCAAAACTTGATTAAGGATAGTGTTCGTCGAGATCATAAGTGTGTTATCACGCACCAAGACCCGAAGGATGAGCTACCTCCCGTCCACATATGGAATAATGCACACTATGAACTCCAAGTCCATATCGTGAACCGAACACACTATGCCTATCACATCGACAACACGATGTTATTCATCTCGTCAATCAAATCACCAATTCGTAAATTGGCACAACTCAAGGTGCATGAACAAAGCAATAATTACCAAAATATCCTCATGTTTCAATTATTTATATAAGTGTCATCAATTTCCAATTATTTACAAAAATACCATCAAATCTCCATCATTTACAAAAACGCCACTAAACTTCCATTATATACAAAAATGCCATCAAACTTTAAATAATCACAAAAATGCCATCAAACTTTAAATAATGTCAAAAACGCCTCAATAGCGAAAATAATTACATAAATGCCCTCAATAGCGAAAATAATTACATAAATGCCCTCAATAGCGAAAATAATTACATAAATGCCCTCAATGGCATAAATAATTACATAAATGCCCTCAATGGCATAAATCTCAAAATACAGTACGCTCCCACTTGGCGCACTATCTTTTTCATAAAACCAAATCACAATACGCACCCACTTGGCGCAACATAACTTCTCATATATCTGGGTTCACCACATTGGCCCAATAGTAAAATTTGCTGTTTTTGTCAATCGCGTAGAAATTTTATTTTATTTTCAAAATCTTGTCATTTTCACAATATATATCACATTTCCAATCGCGTAAATATAATTTGCCAGTTTCCTCAATCGCGTAATAATTTTATATCATTTTCTCAATCGCATAAGCTTTTTAAATCATTTTCTTTTCCGTTTTCCTCAAATAAACAGCTTTTTGACTAATAAACAAAATTATTAAGCAATTTAAAACCATTTAAAATATTTTTCAAGCTACTTGTAAAATATTTCAAATTAATGTATAATCTTTGTAAATACTAACAATACTTAAATTAGTTTCTAAAATTCAATTCGACCATTTCATTTTTAATAATCAAAACATTTTGATAAAATTTCCTTTAACATGCTTACTTACCTTAGATTATTTAGAATCCAATTTTTCTCACTTTTTGGCATGTTGGCCGAAATCTCATAGTATAAATAAAATTCCAAAAATTCATTTCTTTGTTCTAATTCACTTGAATTCACTTGATATTCATTAAAAACATTGTAAATCACCTTAATTCCTTCCATTCAATGGTATGACCGAACCTAGGGTTTTGCATTCTTTGGAATGCTCATGCATTTCTAACATTATAATAACACATACAATACATATGCCACATATTTCAACACTATAGGCATGCAAAATATTCTAAAGCTATAATCATGCATATAAAAATAAATAAATCACCAACCGAAAAACACTTAAATAATCAAATAATTAACACAAGCCACAACAATTCAAACCACCACAATTACACAAACCGAATCCTCATGGATTCTTCATACACAGACAAAAACATTCCTCACCACCAACACATGGTTGATGAGGGTAATCTCCCTCTTACCTCTTGAAGCAAAATAACCTAGGTTAGTCTCTCCTCCTTCTCCTTGAAATTTCGGGTAGCCTCCAAACAAAATCCTAACAATTTAAAACAATTAGTAAAAACTCATACAAGGTTTAATATGGAAAAACCATGGAACAATCATGGTTAGAAATATTAAAAATCAAGATTTAAACCAAAGAAATCAAAACTCACCTTTAGGGAAGTAAGCAAAAAGCTTGAGTTTGGACTAGCTAGAGTGGTTTTTTAGCAAAACCTTGAGAATAAAAATTGCTTAAAATGGTGTTAGGCTTTAGGAAATGGTGTTGATAAAAATTATAAGGGAGTGAGTATGTGGGTTGAGATATTGACCGAATAAAAGAGAAGAAAATAGGAGAAGAAATAGTTAAAGCACAACTTGAATTAAAATAAAATCAAGAGATGAAGGATTAAAGATTGGATGGTGTGGTTTGGAAGTGAAGACCGAATGGAAAGAAAGAAAATGGGAGAGGAGGATGCGTGAGTTTCCTTGGAACTTTGAGAGAAAATAAGCTTATATTAGGTAAGTAGGAAAGTGAAGAATGAATGGGTTTTTGGGAGGTCATAACCGTGTATATTTTGGGAGGTAATGGCTTATATTTTTGGGAAATAAAAGTGAAGAAAAAAGTCATAAATCAGTTGCTTGCCCACCGTATTTTAACACGTGAAAAGTGAGCAAATTCACTTGAAACTTATCTCATTTTGAGTGAAAAGTCTAGCTAACCTTCGTGAATAATTGTGGTGATAAAATAAGGACTTTATTGCATCCTTATCCACTCATTTCAGCCAAGCTCCTTGTCGCTGCCATGTTATCTTCCGCCGTGTGGAAAATTTGGGTGAGTTTAAGTGATTTAATCACATGCAAACTATCCTAACCCTCCATTCCTTCAATGGTTGAGATGAGGTCTTTATTGTAGTGCTTAAGAAGCTTGTAAAACTTGTCCAATAAGCCCCTAAAGGCTGCTGCCCAACCGTATCCTCCAAGTCCATTTTAAGTATTTAATTTGTTTTAATTACATGTTAGTCAATTAGGAAAATTTATTTGGTCAAATATCCTAATTAAATCCTAATTAACATTTTAATCCTATGACTAATATATCTAACATATACTAACATATATCATAACCTTTAATTAATTTTAGAACTTTCAATTAATATTTTAGATTATACTTAGTTAAGAATTAAACTAGTTTACTTAATTGTTTATCTAATTACATAACTAGTTAATTAAACAAATAATTACATAATTTATAATCTCTAAACAATATTAGCATATTTAATTAGTATTTATATTATAATTATTTAATAACTAAATTAGTTTAATTAGTTTGCTAATTAAATAATTAATCTAGTCAAACTAAGCTTAATTAATTTACTAATCCTAAAGTCAAGTCTACAAATTTTTGACTTAATCCTAGCCATTGATTCATCTTTAAATCCTATCCATTGATCAAATCCATGGTCATCATCCAAGCTTATCCATCAAGATTCAATCCTAGCCATTCATCAAATCTATGGTCATCATTCAAGCTTATCCACCAAGATTCAATCCTAGTCTTTTATCAAATCTATGGTCATTATTCAAGCTTATCCACCAAGATTAAATCTAATGGTCCAAAATGGTCCAAAATGGTCAAGCCACTTTTGTTGACTTCTCTTTATTAGTTTGACTTCTAGGTGTCTTATTTCTATTGGTCCAAGTTTCTTGTTTCTATTGGTTACTTTATTTATACGTGGGTCCCACACACACATGATCGTCCATTGTCAAAATTTATACTTGAGTAATAAAATAATACTAAAAATTATTTTATCGCACGCTTAAATTCTAAAAATTACTGAAACTAATTTATATATCAATCAATTGGGTTTAGTAAGATCCCCAACTCTAATTAATTAAAATAATATTTTTCCGACCGAAAAAATTATTATTTTCCGTCCCGAACAAATCTCACAAAAAGTCCAAATAAAATCACAGACAAGTAATATCAAACACTTGTATCATGTAGAAAAACCAAAAACAAGACATTCGGGATGAAATGGTCATTTTTCCATTTTTCCCCATCACGAAGCAAAACACTCAAAACGGTCAAATAAAATAACAGACAGTATTATATGTCTGTATTTCATACAGAAAAACAAGAAACAGTAAAATAAGGATACATCGGTCTTTTACCCAAAAATTGGGGTGTTACAACTCTCCCCTCCTAAAAAGAATTTCGCCCCCGAAATTCGTAGCGGTTTCAGAATAGTCTAGGATACTACTCTTGCATCACCGTTTACGTCACCTCCGTCATTCCAGATTACCTCGACCAACGAAAACTCCTTGCGTCGCGTAAAACATGGAGAACTATTTTAGTATGGTTCCTCATAATTTCAAGAATAGATCAGAATGTCGTTAATAAAGATAATAACAATTCTGTCTAGAGAAGGATGAAAGATACTATCCACCACGCTTCCGCTACGCCACTCTGATCAGTATCACTTGAAATTTCCATGCCTTTGTACAGCTTCACTCTCTGGCCTTTGCTTTTAACAGGAAGTGTCTCACAATACAAGTTCTCTTTTTAACAATACTGTATCTGATACTATGACACGATTTTAACTCAATATCCTTTCTTTTGCAATTTCAATATACGAAAAGATATTATAAAGATTTAGAAAGAAAAGGTAGAGAAACTATCCGAATTGTTACTGACATGTCCAACAAAGAATTTGACATTACCCGATTTTAAGAATGAGTTTTCCGAGACACTAAAATTCTACTAAACAATTTACAGGATATGATTAAAATAACCAATCCATATATAAGATCACATCTATCCTATGAAAGAGGTAGACAATTTAGATTAACCGAAAAGATTATTTAAGGAACTAGATAGTAATAACGGATTTGATAACAAAAGTAGAAATAGATAAGTTAAAAGGTAACAAAGATACCAAGAATTCTAATTAACCCAAATAGTCAATTAGTCATAAAAGAATGGGTTAAACCAAAGTACATTTCGCAAATGCGTCATATGAAAGATATCATAAAGACATAGAAACAAGAGATGATAGAATCATCCATACCACCGAACCTATCCAATAAAGAAATTGATATGGTCCGTTGAATTTAGAAGTAAACTTTTTAACTTGAACAATTTGACCAACTGGTCTAACAGAGCATGGATGGTTAGAAAAATACCCAATCCATATTTTTAGATTGTGTTTGTTTTAAGAAAGAAGCATATAAATTGAATCAACAGAAAAGATGCAATTATTTAACAGACTTAGGATGGTTTAAGCAACTCAAGTACTCAACCAGATGTTTTAGCAATAGAGATAGAAACAACCAGGTCAAAAGATAATGAAACACAAAAACTCTAATTGACCCACACAATTATATGCCATAAAGAAATAGGTTACCTTCGAATTATACAAGATAGTTAAAAGATCACCTTTTTATGATACACACTTCTTTATTTAGATCCTCGCCTAAAACACTTTTGCTCCACTTGATGAATCGTTGTTCCATTCCACTTGAGATGTCGAAACACATCCTGCTTCCTCACGTATACGTTTACTACAAATCATCGCCTTTCTTCAAAGACAGATGAATCATAATACAATGGAAACCAAAGTAACCATCTCAAACAACGTTGTCTCCTCTCGGAGTCCAAACACAGAGAGTTACACAACAAAAACAAGACAGACCTAACCACAAATCCCAAAAAGACTCTAACCGTGCTCTGATACCAACTAATGTAACACCCTCCCTAGGGCGTCACATTTTAAAATAAAAACATAAACCAATTATAATTATTTTATAAAAGCTTGAGTTTCAAAATACAAATTTTAAAATTTCTTTTTCGCAGAATACAAACTTACCAAAAATTAAGAGTAACAATGAAATTAGATTGAACTGATTAACATACATATGCCATATACATCACAAAATAATCAACAATAAATTAAAACATGAAAATTACAGACTCGAGAAACAAAGAGTAAACCCAAAGAAAGTTACTACTAATAGCACGGTAATAACACTAACGAGAAGAAAAAACCAAACCTAACATTCCATTTCTTCACCAACTCGCATCATGTTGAAACTTGGAAGATTACTTCTTGATGCCGTCACCATCTTCGAATATTGTCTCCAATAAGCCTCAAAATACGCTTCGCCTACTACACGAATTTAAACAATACAAACCAAACAAAACAATACAATAAAGAGGTGAGATCCCTTTCACCTTTACCAAGATTTTAGCAAAGAATGATACGAATGACTAGATCATTCCATACACACAGTCAATACATGAATTTAGTCATATTATCGATTTACAATTAATTCTAATAAGCATATATTGTAATCGAATAAACCACAATAACATTACCAGGATAGATATAACAATTCACACTATATAAAATGCCATAACAATAAATCATAATAATATAGAATAAAGATTAAATGCAATATCAACATATAATATCCCAAATAAAAGATCATAGGTAAACGATCACAGATAAAAGATAATAATGTACTACATATAAACATATGCAATGTGACACAATCCTACTCCATGGAGCTACAACACACACAACGATATCAGAGAGAATGAGTTGAGACTTCTATTAGTACTGCCCAGCCAATCCAGCTATTGCACTGTCAAAACTTTGTGTCTATAGCTTTGGCTACCCCGACCAGCTATTGCACTGTCAAAACTTTGTGTCTATAGCTGACCGTTGTGATTGCTATTGCACTGTCAATACTTTGTGTCTATAGCCCACGAAAAATAATCATAATAAAAATAATGGCATAGCATACAACCCGACACACAGTCAAATAATTGTATACTACAGGCGGTCAATAGTCCTCTCAAAACTTGATTAAGGATAGTGCTTCGTCGAGATCATAAGTGTGTTATCACGCACCAAGACCCGTATGAGCTACCTCCCTCCACCACATATGGAATAATGCACACTATGAACTCCAAGTCCATATCGAGAATCGAACACACTATGCCTATCACATCGACAACACGATGTTATTCATCTCGTCAATCAAATCACCAATTCGTAAATTGGCACGACTCAATGCATGAACAAAGCAATAATTACCAAAATATCCTCGTGTTTCAATTATTTATATAAGTGTCATCAATTTCCAATTATTTACAAAAATACCATCAAATCTCCATCATTTACAAAAACGCCACTAAACTTCCATTATATACAAAAATGCCATCAAACTTTTCATTATTTACAAAAATGCCATCAAACTTTAAATAATCACAAAACGCCTCAATATTTCAAATAATGTAAATGCCCTCAATAGCGAAAATAATTACATAAATGCCCTCAATAGCGAAAATAATTACATAAATGCCCTCAATGGCATAAATAATTACATAAATGCCCTCAATGGCATAAATCTCAAAATACAGTACGCTCCCACTTGGCGCACTATCTTTTTCATAAAACCAAATCACAATACGCACCCACTTGCGCAAACATAACTTCTCATATATCTGGTTCACCACATTGGCCCAATAGTAAAATTTGCTGTTTTTGTCAATCGCGTAGAAATTTTATTTTATTTTCAAAATCTTGTCATTTTCACAATATATATCACATTTCCAATCGCGTAAATATAATTTGCTGTTTCCTCAATCGCGTAATAATTTTATATCATTTTCTCAATCGCATAAGCTTTTTAAATCATTTTCTTTTCCGTTTTCCTCAAATAAATAGTTTTTGACTAATAAACAAAATTATTAAGCAATTTAAAACCATTTAAAATATTTTTCAAGCTACTGTAAAATATTTCAAATTAATGTATAATCTTTGTAAATACTAACAATACTTAAATTAGTTTCTAAAATTCAATTCGACCATTTCATTTTTAATAATCAAAACATTTTGATAAAATTTCCTTTAACATGCTTACTTACCTTAGATTATTTAGAATCCAATTTTTCTCACTTTTTGGCATGTTGGCCTAAATCTCATAGTATAAATAAAATTCCAAAATTCATTTCTTTGTTCTAATTCACTTGAATTCACTTGATATTCATTAAAAACATTGTAAATCACCTTAATTCCTTCCATTCAATGGTATGACCGAACCTAGGGTTTTGCATTCTTTGGAATGCTCATGCATTTCTAACATTATAATAACACATACAATACATATGCCACATATTTCAACACTATAGGCATGCAAAATATTCTAAAGCTATAATCATGCATATAAAAATAAATAAATCACCAACCGAAAAACACTTAAATAATCAAATAATTAACACAAGCCACAACAATTCAAACCACCACAATTACACAAACCGAATCCTCATGGATTCTTCATACACAGACAAAAACATTCCTCACCACCAACACATGGTTGATGAGGGTAATCTCCTCTCTTACCTCTTGAAGCAAAATAACCTAAGGTTAGTCTCCTCCTTCTCCTTGAAATTTCTAGTAGCCTCCAAACAAAATCCTAACAATTTAAAACAATTAGTAAAAACTCATACAAGGTTTAATATGGAAAAACCATGGAACAATCATGGTTAGAAATATTAAAAATCAAGATTTAAACCAAAGAAATCAAAACTCACCTTTAGGGAAGTAAGCAAAAAGCTTGAGTTTGGACTAGCTAGAGTGGTTTTTTAGCAAAACCTTGAGAATAAAAATTGCTTAAAATGGTGTTAGGCTTTAGGAAATGGTGTTGATAAAAATTATAAGGGAGTGAGTATGTGGGTTGAGATATTGACCGAATAAAAGAGAAGAAAATAGGAGAAGAAATAGTTAAAGCACAACTTGAATTAAAATAAAATCAAGAGATGAAGGATTAAAGATTGGATGGTGTGGTTTGGAAGTGAAGACCGAATGGAAAGAAAGAAAATGGGAGAGGAGGATGCGTGAGTTTCCTTGGAACTTTGAGAGAAAATAAGCTTATATTAGGTAAGTAGGAAAGTGAAGAATGAATGGGTTTTTGGGAGGTCATAACCGTGTATATTTTGGGAGGTAATGGCTTATATTTTTGGGAAATAAAAGTGAAGAAAAAAGTCATAAATCAGTTGCTGCCCAGCGTATTTTAACACGTGAAAAGTGAGCAAATTCACTTGAAACTTATCTCATTTTGAGTGAAAAGTCTAGCTAACCTTCGTGAATAATTGTGGTGATAAAATAAGGACTTTATTGCATCCTTATCCACTCATTTCAATTTGCTCCTTGCTGCTGCCATGTTACTTCGCTTGCCGTGTGGAAAATTTGGGTGAGTTTAAGTGATTTAATCACATGCAAACTATCCTAACCCTCCATTCCTTCAATGGTTGAGATGAGGTCTTTATTGTAGTGCTTAAGAAGCTTGTAAAACTTGTCCAATAAGCCCCTAAAGGCTGCTGCCCAACCGTATCCTCCAAGTCCATTTTAAGTATTTAATTTGTTTTAATTACATGTTAGTCAATTAGGAAAATTTATTTGGTCAAATATCCTAATTAAATCCTAATTAACATTTTAATCCTATGACTAATATATCTAACATATACTAACATATATCATAACCTTTAATTAATTTTAGAACTTTCAATTAATATTTTAGATTATACTTAGTTAAGAATTAAACTAGTTTACTTAATTGTTTATCTAATTACATAACTAGTTAATTAAACAAATAATTACATAATTTATAATCTCTAAACAATATTAGTATATTTAATTAGTATTTATATTATAATTATTTAATAACTAAATTAGTTTAATTAGTTTGCTAATTAAATAATTAATCTAGTCAAACTAAGCTTAATTAATTTACTAATCCTAAAGTCAAGTCTACAAATTTTTGACTTAATCCTAGCCATTGATTCATCTTTAAATCCTATCCATTGATCAAATCCATGGTCATCATCCAAGCTTATCCATCAAGATTCAATCCTAGCCATTCATCAAATCTATGGTCATCATTCAAGCTTATCCACCAAGATTCAATCCTAGTCTTTTATCAAATCTATGGTCATTATTCAAGCTTATCCACCAAGATTAAATCTAATGGTCCAAAATGGTCAAGCCACTTTTGTTGACTTCTCTTTATTAGTTTGACTTCTAGGTGTCTTATTTCTATTGGTCCAAGTTTCTTGTTTCTATTGGTTACTTTATTTATACGTGGGTCCCACACACACACAGTATCGGGTCCACTGTCAAAATTTATACTGAGGAATAAAATAATACTAAAAATTATTTTATCGCACACTTAAATTCTAAAAATTACTAAAACTAATTTATATATCAATCAATTGGGTTTAGTAAGATCCCCCAACTCTAATTAATTAAAATAATATTTTTCCTCACCGATTTAAAAATTATTATTTTCCGTCTCCGAACAAATCTCACAAAAAGTCCAAATAAAATCACAGACAGTAATATCAAACACTGTATCATGTAGAAAAACCAAAAACAGTACATTCGGGATGAAATGGTCATTTTTCTATTTTTCCCCATCACGAAGCAAAACACTCAAAACGGTCAAATAAAATAACAGACAGTATTATATGTCTGTATTTCATACAGAAAAATAAGAAACAGTAAAATAAGGATACATCGGTCTTTTACCCAAAAATTGGGGTGTTACAGCTTCGCTCAATGTGCACGCAAAATGAGGAACATACTAAAATATTCGACGTTTTTAGAAAAATCTACAAAAATTCTCAAAAATCAAAAATATTAAAAAATGACTATTCATCATAAAATAAATAATTTTTGGGGTGTTTCACTAACTCTGCTCAGTGTGCATGCAAAACGAGGAATATATTAAAATATTCGACGTTTTCAAAAAATTCCACAAAAATTCTCAAAAATCATAAATATTATAAAATGATTATTTATTATCAAACAAATAATTTTCAGGGTGTTACAACTCTCCCCTTCTAAAAAGAATTTCATCATCAAAATCTTCATACCTTAGAATAGTTGTGGGTGTTGCTCCTTCATCTTATCTTCCAATTCCCATGTTACATCTCCAGTCTTTTCGTTCCAGATCACTTTCACCAACGAGATTTCCTTTCCTTTGAGTTATTTCACTCTCTTATCTTCAATCTTTACAGGAGGCGTCTCATAGGTTAAGTTCTATTCCAATGGTTTGGGTCAGGAATATATTTCTGTAGTTATGACACATGAAAGACATTGTGAAGGTTTGAAAGAAAAGGTGGTAAGGCTATCTGGTAAGCTACTGAACCTATCTGGCGAAGAATTTGGTAAGGTCCAAGAAATTTGGGAGTAAGTTTTCTAGATTTCAGAACTCGGCAGACCCCAGTCGTTGGCGTGACTTTCAAAAATACATGCTCGCCTTCCTCAAAGTTAAGAGGCTTTCTCCTCTTGTCCGCATAGCTCTTCTGCTGACTTTGAGCCGTCCTCATCTTCTCCTGAATCATCTTTACCTTCTCAGTTGTCTGCTGTATGATATCAGGTCCAACAGTAAGGCGCTCTCCGTCTTGGTACCAACACAAAGGCATTCGGCACCGTCGTCCATACAGAGCTTCATAGGGTGCCATCCCTATGCTTGAATGAAAACTATTGTTGTAGGTGAACTCTACCAATGGTAAAACTTCATCCTAACTTCCAGTCTATTCTGAAGCGCAAGCCTTGAGCAAATCCTCCAATGATTGGATCGTCCTTTTCGATTGCCCATCGGTTTGTGGATGGTAAGTAGAACTCAATCGTAGCTTTGTTCCTAATGATTCTTACAAACTTTGCCAAAACTTGGATGTAAACCTTGGATCCCTATCCGAAACAATATTGGTAGGCACACCATGTAGCCTAACAATCTCACTGATGTACAGTTGGGTCAGCTTCTCCATGTTGTATCTTATGTTGATTGGTAGGAAGTGCGCTGACTTTCTGAGTTAATCAATAATTACCCATATTGAGTCATAACCTTTTCAGGTCTTCGGCAGTCCAACCACAAAATCCATTGCTATACTGTCCCACTTCCATTCGAGAATAAATAGAAGTTACAATAGTCCTGACGGTCTTTGATGTTCCACCTTTGCTTTCTGGCAAACCAGACAAGAAGACACACATCTGGTAATATCGCTCTTCATTCCATGCCACCAAAATAACTTCTTCAGGTCTTGACATATTTTAGTTATCCCTAGGTGCATATTCAACTTGCTTGTATAAGCGTGTTCAAGTATATACTTCCTTAGTTCTTGATCCCTGGGTATACAAAATCTACCTCGGAATCTTAGAATTCCATTAGTTCCTTCCTCAAATGTTGTCGAATTGCCTTGCTGCATTAGCTCTTTTTCTTCTTGTAAGAACTTATTAATTTTTTGATTTTCCCGAATGTCTTCCATTAATTCGCTTGAGATAGTAACCATGTTCATGCGATTTTTTTCCGATTCTAATTCCACGAAAGACCATACATCCCTAAACTGCTCTATTAGATCTTTTTCCTTAATCGTTATGGCTGATATATTGAGCATCTTCCTACTTAAATGCGTCTGCCATGACGTTTACCTTTCCAGGGTGATACAGAAGTCAGAAATCATAATCCTTTAGAAATTCCAACCACTTGCGCTATCTCATATTCAACTCCTTTTGATCATATAAGTATTTCAAGCTCTTGTGATCACTAAAAATGTTGAACGTCGTCCCATACAGGAAGTCCCTCCATATCTTCAAGGCAAAAACTACAGCTGCTAACTCCAAGTCATGTGTTGGATAGTTCTTCTCATGCACTCGCAACTATCTCGAAGCATAAGCCACCACTTTTTCGTTTTGCATAAGCCCAGCTCCCAATCCTTGATATGAAGCATCGCAGTACACTTCGAAGGGTTCATTCAGATCAGGTAGAACTAACACTGGTGAAGTTATTAGTCGTCTCTTCAATTCTTGGAAACCTTCTTCGCAAGCATCAGTCCATTCAAAGGCTTGATTTTTCCTCGTGAGTTAAGTAAGAGGTCCTACTATATTAGAGAATCCTTCAATGAACCTCCGATAGTATCCAGCTAACCCCCCAAAGCTTTAGATTTCTGTCACTGTCTTCGGCCGTTCCCATTGTAGAATCGCTTCCACCTTTGACAGATCCACTGCAATCCCTTCCTTCAAGATTACATGGCCCAAAAACTTGACTTCGTCTAGCCAAAATTCACACTTCGACAATTTGGCATACAGCTTCTTTTCCTTCAGATCTGGAGAACTATATTGAGGTGCTCAGCATGATCCTCCTGATTTTGAGAGTAGATTAGAGAGTCGTCAATGAAGACAACAACGAATCTGTCCAAGTAAGGATGAAAGATCCTGTTCATGTAGTCCATGAAGATAGCAGGTGCATTTGTTACACCAAATGGCATCACAAGATATTCGTAATGACCGTATCGGGTATGAAAAGCCATCTTGGGAATGTCCTTCGCCTTTACTCAAATTTGGTGGTTGCCGGATCGTAGATCGATCTTAGAGAACATTGTTGCTTCTTTCAGTTGATCCATTAAATCGTCTATCCTCGAAAGTGGATACTTATTCTTGATCGTGACCTTATTTAGTTGGCGATAGTCCACACACAATCGCGAAGTACCATCCTTCTTTCGGACTAGCAACACTGGTGCTCCCCAGGGTGACACATTGGGTCTAATGAGCTGCTTTTCTAAGAGCTCTTCCAACTACTTCTTAAGCTCTGTTAACTCCGATGGTGACATTTTGTAAGGCGCTATAGATACGGGACCAGATCCCAGCACAAGATCAATAGCGAACTCTATTTCCTGCTTTGGTGGTAAACCAGGTACATCATCAGGAAAGACTTTAGGAAATTCGTTAACCACGGGAATTGCATTCATATCAGCCTCGCTCTCGACCTTCAAGGAAGATAATAACATGTATCCCTGAGCTCCTTCTTTCAAGAAAGCTCAAACTTGGTTGGCCGTCAAAAATCTAGAATCCTCATCTATGGAAAAAACTATGGTTTTACTAGAGCAATCCAGAAGGATACGGTTGGAAGACAACCAATCCATTCCTAAAATTACATCTAACTGAGAAAGGGGTAAACAGATCAAATCAACAGAAAAGATTCGACCTTCAACTATCAATGGACAATTCAAATAGACTTTGGTAGTAACAACAGGTTTATCAGTAGGAGTAAAAACAGTCAAGTCAAAAGGTAAGGAAGACAAATATAAACCAAGTCATCGCACACAGTTATAAGAAATGAAAGAGTGGGTTACCCCAGAGTCATACAGTACAGTTAAAAGATTACCTCCTATGACAGCTTCTCCCTGTATCAGATCTTTGGATTTGGAGACTTCTTCTCCACTCATGGTGTACACTCTGCCTCCTGCTTGCGGCTTTGCAGCCCATGTTGCGTTGACTGAAGGCTCAGCCTTAGCTTGGTTGCAATCTCTGAAGACATGTCTAGGCTTCCCACATCAAAAATAGATTATTCCTTTGATGGTGCAGTCTCTAGTTGCGTGATCCTTCCTGTACTTCAAGCATTTTGAAGAAAATACCACATTCTGCCCGGTTCAGCTCCCACCAGAACCTCCACTGGTACCTCCACCAAATGTTTACTGTTGATTTCCTAGTGGTCGGGAATAAGGCTTCTTTTGGAAATGATTTACGTTGTTGCCACCTCCTCTTTAGAACCTGGTAAGTCCAAAGTTTCAGTTTCTCGAGTCTCGAGCTTGATCTAGAGCTTCCACCTAGCAAAACATATCTAACAGCTCTGAAAATTGGTTAATCTTTAAGGTGATAACTGCTCTCTTCACCTCATGCCTCAGTCCTTCCTCAAATTTTTAACATTTCCACACCTCGTTTGGCTGGTGCTGGAAATATGTTGAAAACTTGGATAAGCTTTCGAACTTTGCGGTGTATTAGCTGACAAACAAGTTTCCTTATCTCAAGCTGAGGAACATAAACTCTTTTGCATGTCTGGCGTTTGCGGGGAAATATTTGTCCAAGAACTTATTCTTGAATAACTCCCAAGTAATTGTGTGACCTTCTGCCTCTAATACTCTCTGTGCTCCGTTCCACCAGTCTTCAGCATCCCCAATTAGCATAAAAGTGGCATAAGTCACTTTCTTGTCATTGGCACAGTTCATGCCTCTGAAGATTTTCTCCAGCTCCTTGATCCATAAACTGGCTTTCTCCGGATCAAATTCTCCTTTGAATTGGGGAGGGTTGTGGCGACGGAACTCCGTCAAATTTTGCGCATCAGCCATAGCTTCGAGCTGTTAAGCAGCCCTCTCCTATTATTGGGCAGCTCTCTCCATTTGTTGGGAAATAACTTCTGCTATCCTTTGCATCGCTTCAATCGCTGTTGCAATATCTCCGCCTCCTGCCATCTCGTTCTTTCAAGTAATACTAACTGAAACACATAATAAAGAATTAGGTGTATCCCTTCGGAATGCCAATCACAGAGAATCACACAGCATAAACAAGATAGACCAAACCACAAAGACCCAAAGAAAATATAAACCGAGGCTCTGATATTAACTTAATGTAACGCCCCTTTTTGAGAGGGAACGTCACATCATTATTTACTATGCAGAAAACCAAAGTATAAATTAAGACCCGGTTCAATATGTACATATAAACTCGCTTGGTTATAAAACATGTGATTAAATAAGAGAATATTTTCTTTTTCTTTTTTCTTATAATAATTAATAAAATATAGTGACAAGACATAATTGTAATAACGAGTAAGAGAAAAGTAAAACATACATTCGAACAACATACATAAATATAAATATTTCATCATAATAAACTTGTTTAGTTACAATGCCCGATATACAAAAAGCAAAACTATGCCTGCCCAAAGGATCATACATGTACAGCCCATCAAAAAGGTAAATCATCAAGCCCCAAAAAGAACACAGATAGCCATCAATAGCTATTGACAATATCAGCCCCTATGAAGAAAGAGAAGGAACCGTGTGAGGGTCCTCTTCAGGGTCTTCCCCATCGGAGGAAACCCTCATTGGAGCCACTGAATTACGGGCTGGGGCTCGAGCAGTGGAGAGGAATGAATCCTCCCGGGGGGTGTAATATCGTTCACGCCACATGTCCTTTGTAACATCCCAAAAATTATTTATTTTATCATAAATAGTCATTTTATAATATTTGAGATTTTTGAGAATTATTTCAGATTTTTCAAAAAATGTTGAATATTTTAATATATTTCTCATTTTACGTGCACACTGAACAGAGTCAGTGTAACACCCCAAAAATTATTTGTTTCATGATGAACAATCATTTTCTAATATTTTTTATTTTTGAGATTTTTTCTGATTTTTTCTAGAAACGTCAAATATTTTAATATATTCTTCATTTTACGCGCGCGCTGAGCAGAGTCGGGTAAATAAAATGTTTTCCCTAAGGCTGGTAAACTTTGAACTATGAAAACGTCGATGGGGAATCTTACTAAACCCGATGTCGGGCATAATTTACGAGGTTTATATTTTTTGAGGTTTTATCTGATAAATAAAATCTCTGTACGTACCGTTAATTAAAATTTTGCAATACGCTTCATTATCCGTTGGATAATTAATGTTGGCTTTGTTCACTGTAACAATTTTTCATTGGGTAATAGCTTGTAGTAAAATCCTAATTACCTTATTATTTTAATTACTTTTTTACCTAATTATCCTATCCAAATGTAATCCACTTTATATCTAATCAAATCCTTCTTTATTGGAAAAGCTCCCAAGCTTCTCAAGAAAGCTAAACACTCCCTCTCTCTCTCCTCCCTCCCTCCCACACGGCAGCTTGCTCTCTTTTGGAGCCCAAAAATGTGCTTCACTTAATTAACTATTCTATTCTAATTTCAAAATCAAAAAGTTATCATCTTTTTCTACTATCCACTTCTCTCTCTACCTTCATCTTCCTCTCATTTTCTCCTCCTTCTCTCTACACTCCACATGGCTGCCCATCTCCTCCATGCACTCCACCATTACAAAATTTTCAACCAACCACATTTTCTTAATCTCCACTACATTCTAAACACCTTTCTAGTTGGAGATTTCTTGAAAAGCTTCCATCTTCATCATCCTCTTCAAGCTTCAAGTTTGAGGCTTTAGGGTAAGATTCATGATCTCTTATCTTTTCTTCTTCATTTTCGTTTTCATGGTCTTCACCATGACCATGGATCCATTATTTTTCAAGCCTTAGTGTTGATTTGATGAAGTTATAATTTCTAAGGTTTGTGGAGGAGTGAATCCGAATTTCACTAGGAGCTTCAAGGGAGTTTCATTGCTTGTTTTCTCCTCTAGGTAAAAGGGAGATGATCCTCTTCAACCTCTCTTGGTAGTAGGAAACTTGATTTTGTATTGGTTGTGAGGGACCCTAGTCAGGGTTACTCTCTTTGTTGTATGGTTTTTGTGGTTATGTGTTGATTTTGCTTTACTTAATCTATTTTGTTAATCTTATATATATATTGATGATCTTGGATGGATTGGAATCATGAAATGGAAATAAAAATCCATTGCCTTCCTCATGGAGGCTCACGGCCATGACCCCCAATTTGAGGGATCATGATTGAAATTTTGTAATCAAGATGGAAACATAATTAAATCAAGTGATTAAAGTGTGATGGAGTTAAGAAAAACTTAGGATTTCCCCCTTGGGAGGCCACGGCCTCTAGGGCCAATTTAGGATCAAATTGTGTAACAACATGCAACCTTGGACTTTAAGTGATTAAGTGATTAAATGACTAATAATATAATGGATGGAAACCAATTTGATAACCTAAAGTAATTCTTTAAACCTAAGACAACAATGAGAGTGTGTGAGACTTGGAAAACTTAGAATAATTCTCTAAGTGAGTTTTGAATAAACTTATAGTAAAGAACTTAACAATCAAAAGCATTCCTCTAGAGAATAATTTCATAAGAAATATCAAATTGAAGTGAAACTTAATTAATTGAAATAATTATGGATTAATTAGGGATTCATAAAATGGAAAGAACCAAGAATGGAGCTTTATTCAAAAACTTAGAATAAATTTTAATTAAAGCAAGACCATGAGTGCAAGTAAGAATGATAAATAATTCAATTTAAATCATTCTAAGGGAATTAGGTTTAAAATTTAATGATGGACTTATATAATTAAAATAATAATGATTAAATGAATAATGTGAGAGAATTATGCTAAAAGAGGAACTTATTAAGAAGAATGTAGAAATTTAGGAATAATTCCATAATGTATCTTAAAAGTGTAATGTATTGTTTAAGGAGTAATAATATTTATTGTGGGTCCATGAGTGAGACCAAGAATGTGTTGATGCTTATCTTAGCTAAATTATGACATGTTGTGGAAAAGTATATTATTGTTAAATATACATGAATATACATTGTGCTTCGGAACCGAAATACTGGACCCAGAAACATCAGATGGATGATTTAGTCAAATGTGGTTTGCTCTTATAACCAGACACATCAGGTAGACGATTTAGTCAGAAAGGACTGGTTATCAGAGGAAACCCAAATAATAGTGGTACTATGTAGACGTATGGACAGTTATATAATGTCACTGATGAAAATAGTATTAAACAATTGTATGGACGATTGCTTTAATACCATTAGAAATGGTACAATGGTAATTTGATTCCATTGATTATGCATTGAGTCGTCATGCATTGTGAAAGTTTGATGGACTATTTGTCAAGGCTATATTGCCTAGGAGTTGAATCACACCTTAGTGCGAGTGCGAATAGACTAGTGTAGGTCCTGCTGTTGACCTTGGGGGCGTCGGGGCACAGGCGTCTCACAGTGAACAGTTGGTAGCCCCTCTGGGCCGTGGGACAGACCGATGCAAACGCATCGATGATCCTGATCGAGACACTGTCCTATATCGCGATCTTGTGGGAATGCCGCTGTATAAAGCCCTGTTGCGCAAAACTATTATTTTTCTGGAAAGCACTTGATTTTAGGCGGATGAGATACTAGCATGTCTCCCTGATCATTCTCTCCGATGTTTGTGTCTAGCTCCATGGAGTAGGATTTTGATATCATGTACATATGCATAGTGAGTCAATATATTACTTGGCATTGGATTTATATGATGATTGGAACTACTATCTTATTGATGTTATAACTACCTGGAATTGTTAAGTTGTTTAATATCTGCTTCTTGATACTATTTATATTTCTTGTAATGCTACGTGGGCGTCCTACATCATTTCTGTTTCTTACTATCATAATTGGTAATGAAGGTGGATATCTCACCTCTTGTTTGCACTACTCTTGTTCTATATGATATTTAGTTAAAGACTGTGGAGGGAACGAGGTTGATTTTCCTAGATTTCACTTGGTTTGGCCTCCTGCTTTCAGTGATGGCGTCCAGAAGGGGTTCTATTAGCTTTGTTAGGATTGTGTTCACCAGGGGCGTCAATGCTTGGCGAGTCGACTGGGCCGGCGAGCATATATGGTATGTCGGGGATTTGATCTTGACCGTAAGGAGGACCCGGGATGGAGATCCTATACTGACTCTCACTACATCAGTACATCTGGAGTTTGCATTGCCCATTCAGGAGCTTTGGGGTGATCCGCTTCACACCCCTAGAGAGGACGATGATTCTATGGCATCAGCTGCTAGGGCACCTGCTCATGGGACCGCACTCAGTCCTATCCTTGTGTCTTCAGATGAGTCAGGAGAGGATCCTGAGGTGGATCCAATGGAGTGCCCATCTCCTTAGTCGTGGTGTCATTGTGGGAAGTTTATGTTTTCTTTTGTATTATCTGTATAAGGGTTCCTTGGAGTATGACTGCATTTTGATGTATATCTAAGTGTTCTTGAGCGGTAAGAGCAATGCGCCGTGTTATGTATGTTTAAGGTAATTATCTAGTATTATGTGCTGTATTTCGAATATATCTTATTAAATTACATTTTCAAATGACGGCATGTGTGTTTATTCATTCGTGGCTCATATTTTCTTTATATTCACAGTGTTTAATTTTTGGAAACTTGTTATTTGAAAGTCATAGCACGCTAAAAATTTAGTGACCATAGTGGAATGATGATTGTGCCGTGGTTACTAAATCGAGGGGTGTTACATCCCTAATGGGCATGTAAAATTCTAAATGTAAATGAACATTGCAGGTGAAGATCAGTGGATCATAATGCCCTCAAGCCAGCGACAATGACACGTCTCCCAAGTAGACACAGTGATCTGAGCTGAAGTTAACATGCCAACAGTCTAGACCTCCAATTTGAAATCCTTGTGGGCGGGCCGTCATGATCAAAAGCAAGTACTAGTCGAAGTCAAGCCAGAAACTGGGGAACTCGTGAACTTCCCCTTCTCCACCACCGTCTTTAGAGAATCATATATATATACAGAGATAGTAAAAATACAAAAAAGAGGTGAGACATCCTATTTTCATTACCAATTATGGCAGTAAGAAACAAAACGTCATAGGATGCCCACATAGCATCATAAGAGTAATAAGCAGTAATCAAGAGGCAAATATTAAATAATTTAATAATCCTGGGCAACTATACATCAGTAAGGCATTAGTCCCAATTATCATAAGAATTAAATGCCATATAATATATAGACTCACTATGCACATGCATACAACATCAAAATCCTACTCCATGGAGCTAGACATAAACAGTCGGAGAGAAAGATCAGGAGACATGTCTGTAACTCAGATGCCACGGCCAAAGTGCTATAACTCATCAGTTTATTCATGTGCACATCAAGGCATTGTACAAATATTCTTCACTAGATCGCGATATAGGACAGTATCTCAGTCTAGATCGTCGATGCGTTTGCATCGGTCTGCCCCACGGACAGAAGAGCTACCAATTGTCCATTGTGAGGTACCCGCACCCCGACGCCCCCAAGGTCAACATTATGACCTACACTAGTCTACTCGCACCCACACTAAGGTGTGTTCAATTTCCTAGGCAACATGACCTTAACAATAGTCCATCAGACTTTCATAATGCATGATGACTTAATGCATATATTATGTATATTCAACAATAATATACTTTTCACAACATGCCACATTTCGGCTAAGATAAGCATCAATACATTCTTGGTCTCACTCATGGACCCACAATAAATATTATTAAGTCCTTAAATAATGCATTACGCTTTTAGGGTACATTATGGAATTATTTAATATTCTTACTTACACTCATGGTCTTACTTTTCTTGAAATTTATTCTAAGTCTTTGGATATAACTTATTCTTGGTTCTTTCCATTTTATGAAACCCTAATTAATTCCTCATTAACCAATTAATTAAGTTTCACTTCAATTTAATATTTCTTATGAAATTCTTCTTTAGAAGAATTCTCTTGATTGTTAAGTTCCTTACTTTAAGTTTAATCAAAACTCACTTAGAGAATTATTCTAAGTTTTCCAAGTTGATGCAGATTAAAAGTTGCTAACCCAAGTGTAGGTTGTTTCAAGTAATAAATTCTCGGGAGTCCGATATCAATCCACAAGGAATTGATGAAGAAAAATTCTTTGACGTAAAGTAAATATTTTGTCACAACAATAAAACTGATAAAACTTAGTCACAAATAAGAAAGACTTACTTGGGTTAGGAGATCCACTCTTGGTAAATAAAATAAGGACAATATTAATTCTTTTTATAACTCAATTAGAATCCACACATAATGGAGGTTCCAATCGGAAAATACAACGTTCAAAGTTCATTAAAAATTATATACGTAATTATATTATAATTCCTTTAATCATCTATTAACACCAACACTCATAAATGGGATCAAGCATTCATTGTGCCAAAATCTTGTCTACAACAAATCAAGATCTCCACTTTACAAGGAGGGTTTCTAAATTAATTGAAAACAAAATACAACACGTATAATGATCACTTGAAAATATATCATTTAAGCACAAGAAAGAAATTAATCTAATCTTATTTCATTACCAAGAGCTTCACTCTTTCACTCAAGTAAAATTAAACATAGTTACTCATAGATAAGAAGAAAAGAAGAGAGAAGAAGAAGAAGAAGAACATGACTTCAATTTAGAACACAAGGAATACTACAACAAGATAAATAAATAGCATAATAGCATGATCTTGATCTCTAGGACCAAGACTCCTTAAATGATCTACCAATGGTGCCTTTTATAGAGGATTAGGGATACAAAATGACAAGGAGGCTGAGTCATGGGTGAGTGGATGAGTGGAAAATGAGTGGAAAATGCCAAATGACTTTTGATGAGTGGAAAATTATGGAGATTCTTTGTTTCTGAAATCATTTAGTTCTGAAGTCATTGAATACGTCATTTTTGAGAAATATGGTCTGTATAAAAGTTGTAGGTCTGAATCTTATCTTTCAAATGACATTGGAAAAGGTCAAAAATTATTTCTACAACTCAAGATATAGTCTGATTACTGCATACTACTCAGGCCCAAAGATAGCTCCTCTGTTCTGACTTCCAAGCCTAATATGACCTACTAGACATCAGATTCTAGAAAAGTGTTCAACATGAAAGTTGTATATTTAGTCTTAACTATCAACCGTCAAAAGTTCAGCCTATTTGACATCCTATAACCCGATCTATGTCATGAACAGTATGCATAGGTCAAGCTGTCAGGATTAGCACCCTAGTTCTTGCTTCAACTCCAATTTTAGTTATCCAATCGTGTGAGTAGGCCTTTGTGGTATTCATGAAATTTGTAGGAAATTGTCTTAGCTTTCAAATACCACCAGAATCACCTCAAATGACCACCTACAGCACAAGATATGGCTCAAATACTGAAATAATATAAGACATAAATCATGCTAAAAAATTCAATTAAGTCTAATTTGAGTCCAAACTTACAAAACATAATCAAACTCAATCAATTAAGTACATGGAAAGTATAAATGACTAAAAATGAGGGTTTATTGATGTATCAAATATGTGATTATCAAATTCCTCCACACTCTGCTTTTTGCACTCCTGGGCAAAACACATAAAAAAAACTAGCGAACAAAGAAAAAATTGCATAAAATCAAAAGCTAAAAACTCTAAAGGATTCAATGAATTAAGAAGAGCAACCAGATATTCAAGGGATCAAAACATTCATGAGGTAATATTTCTTCACATCTCAAACCAACAAGCAATGAAACTTCAGTTGAGAAGAATGAATCAAAAATGATAGATCCTCACAGAATTCACTCTCAATCTCTCAAGTGTTTAAAAGGTAAGTATTTCACTCTATTCAACTCATAAATAATTGCACTACCATAAGCTTGCTTATCTTCTACTTCTCCGCTACTCAAAAACATATGCACACAAAAATCAAGAGGACTTTATTCAAAGTTGTAATGGGGCTATGGTAAAGGAGAAGGGTAATATAGATATGACAAGTTAAATACCAAAGAGAATAGAAGAGCATTATGATATAGTTAGAGTGGAGAAGATGTTTGAGAACATTCAGTTTAAATTTTTCAAGGGTTTCTTAGTTCCTTCTCTATTTGCTTCCTTCTCATAAAGGACAATGACCAATATTTGACTAATGTTTTGTTGAAGATCAATGCCAAATTAGTAGGTTGAATTCATTGTTAGGCCTGAACATTCTCCTTCTCTTCCTGTTATTTCCAAGCATCCACTCTCATTCTAGGTATGAATATGTCACAAGGTGCATTCTTTTATTGCAGCAGTGGTCAGCTCTTTTTTTTAGGAACATTTTGTACACACACCCCCATACTTATTAAAAAAATCAAACAATAACAAAGCTAATATTCTCTTATTCCCTAAGGTTAGGTAAGAATATGGTATTTTTTAAGGCACGTTATAAGCTAGAAACAAGAAATGGTGAAATAAGCTCAAAGGGGGTACACAAAGGAAAATATGCAAGGTTGGCTATTTGGTCAAAGTAGCTATTTCAAAAAAAATGCCTCAATCATGTTTATGTATGCATGTGAAATGTAAGCTCAAAAAGAATCAAAGCAAGTTCTAGAGTAACAATTCCACGAGTGCAAAAAATCACACAAGAAAGAAGAGAATGGTACAGATGTTCAATCCATTCATCGATAGGCTCAAAATCTCACAAGGCATATATCTATCATTCTTAGTCCATCAATTCAACATCCATAACCTAGCATGTGATGTTTAAGAAAGAAGACAATTTACTCAATCGTGCAAATTTTCCTGAATTTGAATTGCTACTTCCACACAACAATAGTTATCTAACCCAACTAAAATGCGTCTCAAGAGTAAAATTACCTCTAGAGCAAAATTTACTCTTTACTCTGCCATCCTTAATTGGTTTAGCTGTTAGTAAATTACTGACAAACATATAAACATGACAAACATATTAATAAACACACTTCCTAATTTCTTTTATTTTTATTTTTGGTTTTTTTACACAACTATTCACACAACTATCCTTCCCCCCAACCAGATCACAGCATTGTCCTCAATGTTAAAATATAGATAGGTAAGGATAGAAGATATTACCTGTTGTTATAAATACTGAAAAGAGAAAGCTCACACAAAATTAAATAGAGACAAAGTACGAGGAATAAAACCAAAGGTCAAGGAAAGTTATAGATGAAGTGTCAGATCACACTCTTGTTCCTTGCTGCCTACTTGGTTGCTTGCTTCTGACCAATCTATTTGAGCTAATGATGTCGTTGTGATTGTGGCTCACATTTTCCTCTGGTTTTACATCCAGTAACGGCTTAAACGCCTTCTATGAGTCGAGGATAAGCTTCCCATCCAATTTTCTTATAAATTGGCAAACAGGATTTTTTTGAGTCAGATTCCTAAGACTGTAAAACACATTAAGGATGTAAACACATTAAATTAAAACATTGGGGATTTGACTTCACTTGATTCAATAATCTATCATAGATAATAGAGTATCTTTGGGACCTTCATTCTAATTAATTTCTAACCATTTAATTGATGGGGAGAATCCAGTAATTAATTAAAACTCAACTCCATGGTCTAAACCTTAACTCTTAAAGGCATGACCTTTACTCTATGGATTCTCATGGAAAATACCACAATTCTCTCACACAACCTATAACCTTCATTCCTAAATGATTATAAATCATGGCACTTATTATTTATGGTCTAGGTCATATACAAACCTTCCGATTCTACATACACCTCACTAGATCAATTTATGAGTGGCCAATTCATAAAAGCATTAAAAATCATAATAAGCACTCAAATTGAATAAAAAGGAAATTGATTAAAATTCCAATCTTAATACATGTCGATTGAATTAAGTTACGTCTTCCCCCTAGAAACACACAAATTTAACTACACATGACAAAAGAGAAGAAGAAATAGGAAGAATAAAATAAAAATATATACAGAACTCAACCTTCCATAAAAAAAATATTAACAAGTAGGCGGTAAACTTCCATTAAATATTAATAAGGGTATGGTATAAACCAGCCACCAAATAAATATTAACAACGGTGTGGTATAAATCAACCACCAAATAAGTTAGTAAGCGATAACTTAAAAAGTTAGATAGTTAGATAATTAGTAATTAAGTTAGTAAGTTAGTAAACAAAAATAAATGACAGAAAATAAATAACAAAAAATAAATGACAAAAAATAAATGATAAAAAATAAATAACAAAAAATAAATGATAGAAGATAAATACAAAAATAAAGTGTAAAAAATAAAATACAAAAAATAAAATACAAAAAATAAAGTACGAAAAGTAAATTTAAAACATGAAAATCGAGAGAGGCGAGCCCCACCAGAGCCGCGAAGGAGGAAAAAGAGAAGAGTCAAGATTATTTCATTAATGATTAAAGATTACAGAGGGAGAAAGGAGAGTACAAAAGAGTTAGTACGTTAGTATGTACAAAAAAAAAAATAAAAGAGTAGAAAAGAGAAAAAAATATATACAAAAAATATATACAAAATATAGAAATGACCTCAATAAATTTATTCTTAAAATCAAGTCCCTGACAATGGCGCCAAAAGGTTGATGCAGATTAAAAGTTACTAACCCAAGTGCAGGTTGTTTCAAGTAATAAATTCTCGAGAGTCCGAGGTCGATCTACAGGGAATTGATAAAGAAAAATTCTTTGACATAAAGTAAATATTTTGCATAACAATAAAACTGATAAAACTTAGTTACAAATAAAAAAGACATACTTGGGTTAGGAGATCCACTCTTGGTAAATAAAATAAGGATAAGATTAATTCTTTTTATAACTCAATTATAATCCACACATAATGGAGGTTCCAATTGGAAAATACAACGTTCAAAGTTCATTAAAAATTATATACGTAATTATATTATAATTCCTTTAATCATCTATTAACACCAACACTCATAAATGGGATCAAGCATTCATTGTGCCAAAATCTTGTCTATAACAAATCAAGATCCCCACTTTACAAGGAGGGATTCTAAATTGATTGAAAACAAATTACAACACATATAATGACCACTTGAAAATATATCATTTAAGCACAAGAAAGAAATTAATCTAACCTTATTTCATTACCAAGAGCTTCACTCTTTCACCCAAGTAAAATGAAACATAGTTACTCATAGATAAGAAGAAAGGAAGAGAGAAGAAGAAGAAGAAGAACATGACTTCAATTTAGAACACAAGGAAAACTACAACAAGATAAACAAACAACATAATAGTATGATCTTGGTCTCTAGGACCAAGACTCCTTAAATGATCTACCAATGGTGCCTTTTATAGAGGATTAGAGATACAAAATGACAAGGGGGCTGAGTCATGGGTGAGTGGATGAGTGAAAAATGAGTGAAAAATGTCAAATGACTTTTGATGAGTGGAAAATTATGGAAATTCTTTGTCTCCGAAATCATTTAGTTCTGAAGTCATTGAATACGTCATTTTTGAGAAATGTGGTCTTTATGAAATTGTAGGCCTGGATCTTAGCTTTCAAATGCTATTGGAAAGGGTCAAAAATCATTTCTACAACTCAAGATATGGTCTGATTACTGCATACTGCTCAAGCCCAGTGACAACTCATCTATTCTAACTTCCAAGCCCAATATGACCCATTAGACCTTAGATTCTGGAAAAGTGTTCAACATGAAAGTTGTATATTTGGGCTTAGCTATCAACCATCAAAATTTCAGCCCATTTGACATCCTATAGCCTGATCTATGTAACTCCTCAAAAATTATTTATTTCATCATAGATAATCATTTTATAATATTTATGATTTTTGAGAATTTCTGTGGATTTTTCTGAAAATATCAAATATTTTAATATATTTCTCATTTTACGTGCACACTGAGCAGAGTCAGTGTAACACCCCAGAAATGATTTGTTTCATCATGAATAGTCATTTTCCAATATTCGTGATTTTTGGAGATTTTTCTGGAATTTTTTGGAAATACTGAATATTTTAATATATTTTTCATTTTACGTGCACACTGAGCAGAGTCAGTGAAATGCCCTGAAAAATTGTTTGTTTCATGACAAATATCCATTTTCTAATATTTGTGATTTTTAGGAATTTTTGTGGATTTTTCTGAAAATGTCAAATATTTTAGTATATTTCTCATTTTGCGTGCGCGCTGATCGGAGCCAAGAGAATGAAATGTTTTCCCTGAGGCTGGTAAACCTTGAACTGTTGACGTGTCGATGGGAGATCTTACTAAATTCGAGGTTGGGCACAGTTTACGAGGTTTGCATTTTTTGAGGTTTTATCTGATAAATAAATTCTCTGTACGCACCATTAATTAAAAATTTGTGGTATGCTCTGTTATTCATCGGATAATTAATACTGGCTTTGTGCACTGTAACAATTATCCATTGGATAATAGCTTGTAGTAAAATCCTAATTATCATATTATTTTAACTATTAAATCACATTATCATATCCTAATGTAATCTACTTTATGTCTAATCACATCTCCTTTATTGAAAATGCACCCAAGCTTCTCAAGGAAGCTAACCATTTCTCTCTCCTCCTCACCACACTCACACGGCTGCTGCACACAAAATGGGAGCCAACTTTGTGCTTCAATTTAATTTAATTAACCTATTCAAATTTCAAAAAGGAAAACCCTAAAAGCATCCTTCACTTTTCTATTCACTTCTCTCTCTACCTTCATCTTTCTCAAACTTTTTCTCCTCCTTCTCTCTAGAACACCACATGGCCACCACACCTCCAAGCCCTCCATCTTCACAAAAATTTCAACCAACCCCATTTTCTTAATCACCTCCATCATCTAAACACTTCTCTAGTTCGTGGTTTCTTGAAAAGCTTTCATCTTCACCACTTTCTTCAAGCTTCAAGCTTAGGGTTTTTGGGTAAGGTTCTTGATTCTTCACTCTCTTTTCCCCACTTTTGTTTTTATGGTCTCCTTTGTGACCATCTATACCTTATTTTTCAAGCATTGGTGTTATCTTGATGAGATTGAAATTTCTAGGGTTTGATTGGGTGTGAATCCAAAAATTTACAAGGAGCTTCAAGGGGTTCTCTTATTTTCTTCTCTTTGGTAAGAGGAATATACTCCTCCTCAACCTCTATTGGTAGTAGGGAACTTTGTTTAGTGATTGATTGTGAGAAAACCCCATTAAGAGTTATTCTTTATTTGTATGATTTGTATGATTTCATATTATTTTTAATTTGTTTAAGTTATTTGATTGATTGATTATGTATATGTATGTGTTTGGATGGATTGGAATCTTGAATGGAAGCAAAAATGACTTGGTCCTCTTCCTTGAGGCTCACGGTTTTGGGGCCCTAAATTAGGGTTCTTGGTGAAAAATTTATAACAACTAGAAGACTTAACTAACCAAGTGGATAACATGTGATTAATGGAATAAAAATTTAAACCCTAAAACCTAGAGAAGTTCACGGCCTTCATGGCTAAAAATGGCTCAACCATATGATTTCATACAACTATGGCATTTAATTAATTAAGTAAATAAATAAGAGGATTAGGTAATGGAAAGAAATAAATTTAGTAATCTAAAGGAATTCTTTGGACTTTAAGAACAAATAAAGATGTGTGAGACATTGGTAAGACTTGGAAATAATCCTTTAGGTGAATAAGACTAAGTTTAAAGTAAGGAACCAAATTATGAAAAGAATTCCATAAGAGACATTATATTTAAGTGGAACTTAACTAAATTGGACAATTAAGAATTATTTAGGATTTCATAAAATGGAAAGAACCAAGAATGGAACTTTACCTAAAAGACTTAGCATGATTTTCAATTAAAGTAAGACATGAGTGTAAGTGAGGACACTAAATAATTCCATAATGTACCAAAAATGTAATGTACAATTGGAAGGCTTTAGACAATTTAATGTGAGTCCATGTGTGGGACCAAGAATAATATGATGCTTACTTTGGCCAATTGTGGCATATTGTGGAAAAGTATGAAATGATAAACATACATGATTATGCATTGAGTCATCATGCATTGTGAAAGTCCGTTGGACTGTTGTTAAGGCCATGTTGCCTAGAGGATTGAACACACCTTTGTGCGGGTGCGAGTAGACTAGTGTAGGTCATTCTATTGACCTTGGGGGCGTCGGGACGTGGGCGTCTCACAGTGGACAGTTGGTAGCCCCACTGGGTCGTGAGATAAACCGATGCAAATGCACCGACGATCCGAACATGACACTATCCTATATCGTGATCTAGTGTAGAATGTCTGTACAATACCTTGATGTGCATGTGGATAAACTGATGAATTATAGCACTTTGGCTGCGGCAGCCGAGTTGCAGACATGTCTCCTGATCTTTCTCTCCGACTGTTTGTGTCTAGCTCCATGGAGTAGGATTTTGGTGTTGTATGCATGTGCATAATGAGTCCATATATTATCTAGCATTTTAATTCTTATGATATATTGGAACTGTCACTGTACCGATGTATAATTGCCTGGAACTGCTTAACTATTTGTTGCTATTATTTAATGTTTATTGTTATTACCTCTTGAGATGCTATGTTGGCGCTTTGCGCCGTTTTGTTTCTCTACTGGCATAATTGGTCATGATGGTAGGATGTCTTACCTCTTTCCTGTATTTCTATTATTTCTGCCTGTTTATAAATATGTTTCATCGAAGACGTCGACAAGAAGGGTGAAACTCCCGAATTTCCTGGCTTCTGTCCCGATCGCGATTAGCACCTATTGTTGGATCATGGCGGCACGCTCACGCGAATTTTTAGGTGATGTGTGTTTGACCTTCCTTGGAGGGCCAGACTGTTGGCACATCAACCTAAATTCTGATTGCTGTGTCTACCTAGGGGATATGTCGATTTCGCTGGCTTGGGAGCATCATGAACCACTGATCTTCACTTGCAGTGTCAGTTTACGTTTGGAGTTTTATCTGCCCATCAGGAAGATGTGGGGTGATCGTTATTACACCCCACAGGAGGATTCTTTTGATTCCACTGCTCGGGCTCCGGCCCGTAACTTGGTGGCTCCTATGGAGGTTTCCTCGGATGAGGAAGATCCTGAGGAGGATCCTGACACGGTTCCTCCTCATCTTAGGGATTGATACCGTCGATAGCTACTGATAGCTATCAGGGTATATTTTGGGGGCCTGATGTGTCATTATTTTGGTGGGTTGTATATTTATGATCTCTTGGGGCATACATGTATAATTTTGCTTTTTGTATATTCAGATGCTATAATCAAACAAGTTTAACATAATGATATATCATTGTTCATGTATGATGGTTTGATGTATGCTCTATTTCTATTTTACTATTCATTGCAATTATGTCTTATCACTATTTTTATTAATCATAACAAAAAAAAATATATACTCACTAATTTAATCACACGATTACAACCAAGTAAATTTATATTTATATAAATAACCAGGTCTTAACGTTTATTTTTATTTTTCGCATTGTAAATGACAATGTGATGTTCCCTCCCAAAAAGGGGCGTTACAATCTATGTCATGAACAGTACGCATAGGTCAAGCTGTCAGGATTAGCACCCTAGTTCTTGCTTCAACTCCAATTTTAGTTATCCAATCGTGTGATTAGGCCTTTGTGGTCTTCATGAAAGTTGTAGGGAATTGTCTTAGCTTTCAAATGCCACTAGAATCACCTCAAATGGCCACCTACAACCCAATATATGGCCTAAATACAGAAATAATGTAAGACATAAATCATGCTAAAAAATTCAATTAAGTCCAATTTGAGTCCAAACTTACAAAACATAACTAACTCAATCAATTAAGTACATGGAGAATGTAAATGATTAAAAATGAGGGTTTATTAATGTATCATATATGTGATTATCACAAGTCTCACACACTCTCATTCTTGTCTTAGATCTAAAGAATTACTTTAAGTTATCAAATTGGTTTCTATCCACTACATTATTAGCCATTTAATCACTTGGTCATTTAAAGTCCAAGGTTGCATGATATTACACAATTTGATCCTAAATTAGCCCTAGAGGCCGTGGCCTCCCATGGGGGAAATCCTAAGTTTTTATTAACTCCATTACATTTTAATCACTTGATTAGGTAAGTTGTCAACTTGATACAAATTTTTAAACCATGAACACCCTACTTCAAGGGTGTGGTCGTGAGCCTCATGAAGGAGGGCAAGGGACTCTTGCCTCCATTCCATTTTTCCAATCTATCCAAACCAATCAAAGATCATTAATATACATATATAATCAACCAAATCAATTAAACAAAACAAAATCAACACACAATCACAAGTGGTAAGGTGTGGAGAGCTTATGCAAGACTCTATATTTTTTCATCAAAGCCTCCATGCTCCAGTTGCAGAAGTGGGTGATGTGTGTGAAATAACATTATATTTTATTCTTGTTTTGCATGCATTTGTAGGCATTTTAAGCATTTTAGTTTCTCTTTCTATTTGTTTTTCTTTTAGTTCAGATAACTGTGGTATTTGTGATGTTGTTGTGCAAGATTGGTGCTCAATTGGCCTCCAAATGGATAGAAATCTTGCATGATTGAAGTTAGAGCTTTATGGATAGCAAAATGGTGCAAAAAGACCACTCCAGAGGGATCCACGGCCTGCTTGTGAAATTCTCCACGGCCATGGATCGAGCAGCAACTTGAAGAAGTAAAAGAGAAATTTCAGAGAATTCCATGGCCTGGCCATGGAATGATCCACGGCCATGGAATCACAAGGAGACTAAAGATTTTTCCTCCATTAGCTCAAGGTTTTCTATTCCATCTCCATCATCTTCATCATCATCTTCAATCGTGGAATTACAATCCTTTCTACGACAAAGAAGATCCACTGCCAGCCCGTGGAATGATCCACGGCCGTGGATCGCAGTGCGCATCAGTTTTTAAGTTTTATTTTTTATTTATGTTGGTGTCTTTTAGCTAATTAAAACCCTAGGGTATAAATTAATATTCTGAATACAATTGAGGGGTTCCAATTTGGTTAGGAGGAGGCACACTTGGAGGCTTTGGTTCTTGATCTTTCTTCCCTCTTTCTCTTTGATTACAGGTTTGGATGTTCATGAATATATTTTCTGATTCTTTCTTCTCCATGGCTGAATAGTTTCTTTTGTTTCTAGGATTGGGCAATGCCCTTTGATACTTTGATAATGATTAATTGACTTTGTTTCCCCTTTTATTAATTTTGAATGTTCTTTGATTCAATCCTTATTGCTCTTAATTCATGTGAATTTACTGGCCACTTATTTACGTCTCATAGGCATTTAGGGATGTACTGAGAGGTGAACCTAGGTGTTGGAACCATAGGAATTGAACTTAAGGTCTAAATCACGAGAGTAGTTTTAAACTTTCGAGGATTCAATGAATAACCACAAAGCGTAATGGGTTCAATTTAAATCCAATTACCACGAGAGTAGGAATTGGTTTAATTGGGCACAGATCTTGTATCTTGAGAAAGAATATTAACTAATTTAGGGTAATTCACCTTCAATTGAATTTCAGATTTAATAAAAGGGTTGTCAATTAGGAATTGTCTTGTATCATTGTGGTTACCCCAATCTTGGAAGCTTTTTTGAATTTGAATACCTTTCTTGATAACTTGCTATTTTTGTTCTAAATTTTACACATTAATTTTTATTTATTTAATTGCTTTATTGCTACATTTTTTCTTAATCAACAATTTTATCCCCTTTGTTTAATTGAATTGAATTAATTAATTAATTGGTATTCATAGACACAGTCCCTGTGGATTCGATCTTTTTATTACTTGACGATGAACCGTACACTTGCAGATTTCACACACCAAATTTTTGGCGCCGTTGCCGGAGACTGTGTTTTTCTTGAATATCAATTTACTTTTTAATTTAATTATTTTAAACCTTTTTCTTTCTATCATATTCTTATATTCTTATTTTCTCTTTGACTCTCTGCAGGTAATATCTCTTGTTTATGCGAAGTACTAGACGTTCCGGGACTCATATTGAAGCAGATCCTGAAATTGAAAGAACTCTTCGTAGAAGGAGAAGACAACAAAGGCAAAGAGTAAGAGAAATACTTGAACCAACACTTGTTATAACTGAAGCTGAGGATAATAGGTTGCTAAAAGAGTATGCAGCCCCGAATGCTCGGGGTTTGCAATCTGGAATTGCTCGGCCAGACATTGAAGCTAGGCACTTCACCATACCTCCTACCTTACTTTCTATGATAAGGCAGAACCAGTTTAGAGGATTACCATCAGAGGACTCGAATGATCATGTGGATATGTTCTTGGAGTTCTGTGAGACCCTCAAGATTGAAGGTGCCTCTGTTGATGCTATTCGTCTCTGCTTGTTTCCATTATCATTGAGAGATAGAGCAAGAGCTTGGTTGAAGTCTGTTCCCGCTGAGACAATAACTACTTAGGACCAATTGGAGCAAGCTTTCTTAGACAAATTCTTTCCACCTTCCAAGACTACTCATCTAAGGACCCAAATCACAAGTTTTGTTCAGAAAGATGGCGAGTCATTATCAAAAGCTTGGGATAGATATAAGGCTTTGCTGGAAGCCTGCCCACACCATGGGTTAAAAAAATGGTTAATCGTCCACACCTTCTACAATGGTTTAGAATATTCTTCGAAAGTGTCTCTTGACTCTGCAGTTGGTGGAGCTTTGATGAATAGAAAGCTCACAGAAGCTTATGAGATAATTAAGAGTGTAGCTTCAAATCATCACCAATATACTAATGAAAGAGGCCATAACCCGAGAAAGCTCTCGGGAGGTAAGTTTGAGGTAGATGGTGTTGATTTAATTATGTAAAAATTTGATTCTTTGAATAAACATTTTAACATGCTTGAGAAAGCTCATGTTAATGCCATAGGAGCTTCTAACAATTTTTGTGAGATTTGTGGAGCACAGGGACACATAGGTGCTGAATGCCAAGTTGGAATTGGATCCTCACAAGGTGCACTGGTGGAGCAAGTGGAATCATGCCACAATTTCCATGACTTTAACCAAAAGGGGAGAAATGATCTGTATTCCCAAACTTGCAACCTCGGTTGGAGGTCACATCCTAACTTCTCCTATCGGAATAGTTAATACCAAGCTGGGCAAGGTAGTGCTCAACCCTCTTCTGGAATCCCACAGGTACAAAAATCTAGACTTGAGTCTCTTCTTGAGAATTTTGTTGAGAGTCAGTCTAAGCAAAATGAGGAGTTTAGGCACCATGGGCAAGTAGTGACTGAGGCAATTAAAGAGCTGTTAGCTAAGGTTGACAATTTAGCTATTCATAATAAGATATTAGAAACCTAGATTGCCCAACAAGCAAGCACTTCTCATAGGCAGCAAGGTAAGTTTCCTAGTCAACCTGAAGTCAACCCAAGCAATGAACATTGTAAAGCTGTGAGTTTGAGGAGTGGAAAGAAATTAGAGGATTCCTTGGGTAAGGGGGAGAGTGAAAAAGATAAGGGAATTAAGGATAAAAAGACTAAGACACTACCCTTAGAAGAAGAGGAAACTACTGAGAAGGTGTCTAAGTATGTACCCCCTGAACCTTACCAACCCCCGGTTCCCTTCCCTCAAAGATTGGCTAAGGCGAAGTTAGATAAGCAGTTTGGGAAGTTCCTAGAGGTCCTTAAGAAATTATACGGTAATGTACCCTTCACTGAGGCGTTGAAACAAATGCCTACCTATGCTAAGTTTCTTAAGGACATTTTGTCTAATAAGAGGAAGCTTGAGGAATATGAGACAGTAGCTTTAACTGAGGAGTGTAGTGCCTTAATTCAAAATAAATTGCCTCCTAAGTTAAAAGATCCAGGTAGCTTCTCTATTCCTTGTTTGATTGGCAACACTAATTTTGATAAAGCTCTGTGTGATTTGGGGGCTAATGTTAGTCTTATGCCCCTTTCTGTGTGTAAGAAGTTGGAGGAGGGTGAACTAAAACCCACAACTATCTCCCTTCAATTGGCAAATCGATCTATTAAGTACCCTATAGGCATCTTGGAGGATGTTCCCATTAAGGTTGGTAAGTTTTACATGCCAGTGGATTTTGTTGTGCTTGAAATGGAAGCTGATGCTAAAATACCGATCATACTTGGATGTCCATTCCTTGCCAATGGAAGGGTGATCATTGATGTTCACGAAGGGAAATTGACTTTGCGATTGAATGATGAGGAAGTAGTTTTTGATGTTTTTAATTCTGAAAAAAATTCTAATTCCTTAAATTCATGTAATCGCATAGATGCTACTAATGTTGTGGATAATGTTGTGCTTTCAAGTGTGCAGGAATCAGTGACTGATGCTTTAGTAGAAAAGACCTTGCCCAAAGGTACCACAAAATCTGAGAAGTCCAAGCCCTACAAGAAAGGACCTAAGAAGCAAAATGACAAGTGTGTCGAGAAGCGTGAATTTAAACTCGGGGATAAAGTTCTTGTCAATAACTCGCTTCTACGTTTCTGTCCTAGTAAATTATGGTCGAAATGGTCAGGACCATATGAGATTATTCGAGTTTTATCCTACGGTGTGCTTGAGGTGAAGAAAGAAGGCTATAAGCCTTTCATGATAAATGGCCAGAGACTGAAATACTTTGAAGGAGTGGGGACTGAGCACTACTCCATTGACATCACCTGAGCACAGAAATCAGACCAATTCGAGCTAATGACTTTAAACAAGTGCTTTTTGGGAGGCAACCCAAGTTTCTTTGTTTTTCTTTTTTTTATTTCTTCTTTTTCTTTTGATTTTGTGTGTTGGATTGCTAGATTGATCTTTGTTTCATCGATCTTGTCTAGGTTTAACCCTTTTTGAAGCTCAAATTAGTAGGAGAGTGAAGTCAGAAAGTTCCACACAAGCCCATGGAAAATTCTATGGCCATAGATTGAACATCAGAAGATTTCCCACCATCGCAGTGAGTTCTTTTCTTTTCTCCCTTCTCTAGTTATAGATTTTTACATTGGGGACAATGTAAGTTCTAAGCTTGGGGGAGTATTTTCATTTTCATATTAGATCATTAGTTTCATGCTTTTTTATGTCTCATATTGCATTGCATCTTCATGTTGTATTTTCACACCATCATATCTCTTAGGTTTTTGGTTGAACTTGTGCCCCTCTCTTTTGAGGATTTTGAGATGGTATTGATTTGGAACCCAATTTGTTGATTCTTGTGGTAGGCAACAGGCATTGTTTTAGTTGATAGTAAAGGTGATCTCTTGATAGTTGATAATTAGCATATGTTCTCTGAATTTGTGCTTCTCATTGATTTTTTTTTGAACCTCTAAATGTGAGTTTTGAGCCTATATGGGATTTATGCACTATATGATTTTTGCTCCCATTCTTTGTGTTGAGTGATATTCCTCATTGATCTTGTGCTCTAGAACTTAATTTGAAACCATTTTGAGGTGAAATTTTTGGGTGCATGCTTGAATGTGATTAAGGCACCTTAGGTATTTTTCTGGCCTTCTGAAATAATTCTCACACTTTCATCCACTAATTGCCCATTTTGAGCCTATTGCATAATTATTTTTCTTGATGCCTATGATGATACATTGTTGGTAATCATTTAGAATATTAAATGGAATTGGGTTTGAAAGTTGTGTGAAGTTGTGTTGGGAATCATAGGATTTTGACCTTTCCCTTTCTCAAGTGAAAAATAAAAAAAAAGGAAAATCATGAGATTAAAGGTTGAAAAGGATGAAGAGAAAGAAGGGAAAGAAAAGTAAAGAAAAAAAATGCTTGGAAATGTGAGTTATGTTTTTTATTAAAAAAAAATTACCTTTGCTCCATTTATATTCTATTATATTTTTTGTGCTTATTAAAAATTTGGTTAGCCCTTTGTGCATACCTTCCTTTCTCTACCTTACCTAACATCATTCCCATGGCCCCATTACAACCCTTGAAAGACTTTTTGATTCTTGCATGCATGCTAATTATTAGTGAAAATCTGGTTTCTTATCAAGCATATGGAAATGCATTTTCTTTGAAGGATTTTGAGTGTATGGTTTTCACCCTTAAACACTTTAAGTGTGGTTAGTAGAGTGAACTTAATTCAATCAGTGAGGATGCATGATTTCTGAGAACTTAGCCTCTAATTAGACTTGATTTTGATTACCTCTCAAATTCTTGGTTTGCCTTTGCCTATTGCTTGGTTGGATGTTTTCTCGGGTTCCTCATTCATTATTATCTCTTGATCCCACATCTTGGTTTGACATTAGTTATTGCTTGGGCACAAGCAAAATCTTAAGCTTGCGGGGATTTGATGTGTGTGAAATAACATCATATTTTATTCTTGTTTTGCATGCATTTGTAGGCATTTTAAGCATTTTAGTTTCTCTTTCTATTTGTTTTTCTTTTAGTTCAGATAACTACGATATTTGTGGTATTGTTGTGCAAGATTGGTGCTCAATTAGCCTCCAAATGGATGGAAAACTTGCATGATTGAAGTTGGAGCTTTATGGATAGCAAAATGGTGCAAAAAGACCACTCTAGAGGGATCCACGGCCTACCTGTGGAATTCCTCACGGCCATGGATCGAGCAGCAGTTTGAAGAAACAAAAGAGAAATTCCAGAGAATTCCACGGCCTGGCCGTGGAATGATCCACAACCGTGGAATTATCCACGGCCATGGAATTCTGACAGTAAGATCCACGGCTAGCCCGTGGAATGATCCACGGCTGTGGATAGCAGTGAGCATCAGTTTTTAAGTTTTATTTTTTATTTCTTTTGGGGCCTTTTAGCTAATTAAAACCCTAGGGTATAAATAGATGTTCTAGATACAATTGAGGGGTTCCAATTTGGTTAGAAGGAGGCACACTTGGAGGCTTTGGTTCTTGATCTTTCTTCCCTCTTTCTCTTTGATTATGGGTTTGGATGTTCATGAATATATTTTCTGATTCTTTCTTCTCCATGGCTGAGTAGTTTCTTTTGTTTCTAGAATTGGACAATGCCCTTTGATACTTTAATAATGATTAATTGACTTTGTTTCCCCTTTTATTAATCTTGAATGTTCTTTGATTCAATCTTTATTGCTCTTAATTCATGTGAATTTGCTAGCCACTTATTTGCATCTCATAGGCATTTAGGGACGTACTGAGAGGTGAACCTAGGTGTTGGAACCATAAGAATTGAACTTAAGGTCTAAATCATGAGAGTAGTTTCAGCCTTTCAAGGATTCAATGAATTACCACAAAGCGTAATGGGTTCAATTTAAATCCAATTACCACGAGAGTAGTAATTTGTTTAATTGGGCACAGATCTTGTATCTTGAGAAAGAATATTAAATAATTTAGGGTAATTCACCTTCAATTGAATTTCAGATTCAATAAAAGGGTTGTCAATTAAGAATTGCCTTGTATCATTGTGGTTACCCCAATCTTAGAAGTTTTCTTGAATTTGAATACCTTTCTTGATAACTTGCTATTTTTGTTCTAAATTTTACACATTGATTTTTATTTATTTAATTGCTTTGTTGTTACATTTTTCTTAATTAACAATTTTATCCCCTTTGTTTAATTGTATTGAATTAATTAATTAATTGATATTCATAGACACAGTCCCTGTGGATTCGATCTTTTTATTACTTGACGATGAAATCGTACACTTATGGATTTCACACATCAGTGGGAACCCTGATCACTGATGATAGCCCTTGGAATGCCAAATCTGTAGAAAATGTGTGCTCTAACAAAATCTATAACAACTTTAGAATCATCAATTCGAGTGGCCTTTGCCTCCGCCCATTTAGATACATAATCAACAACCAACAATATGTAAACTAAACCAAATGAAACAGGAAAAGGTCCCATAAAGTCAATATCCCATACATAAAAAATCTCACAAAATAACAAAGGTTGCTGGGGCATCTCATTCCTATGAGAAATATTCCCTGTTTTCTGGAACTGTTCACAAGACTTATAAAACTTGTATGCATCATGAAATAGGGTAGGCCAATGCAATCTAGAGTCCAATACTTTCCTAACTGAATGTTGAGGCCCAAAATGCCCACCATATACAAATGTATGGCAAAAACTAAGAACAAATTGGAACTCATGATCAGGTATACATCTCTTAATAACTTGTTCATTACAAAGCCTCCACAAGTAAGGATCATCTCACACATAATACTTAGACTCACTTTGCAATTTATCATTCTGAGCCCTAGTAAAACATGCAAGAAAAACACTAGCAAGCAAGAAATTGACCATATCTGTAAACCAAGGAGAGGTGATCTTACCTTGCAACTACAAAAGTTGCTCATCAGAAAAAAAATCATGGATGGGAAAAGGATCCAAGGCTCTCTTAATCTTGCTTAAGTGATCAGCCACCAAGTTCTCTGCTCCACTCTTATCTTGGATCTCAATGTCAAACTCCTAGAGTAGCAGCACCCACCTAATCAAACGTGGCTTAGCCTTAGGTTTCTTCAAAAGAAACTTTAGAGCAGCATGATTAGAAAACACCACAACCTTAGAACCATGCAAATAAGATCTAAACTTATCCAATGCAAACACAATAGCTAAAAATTCTTTTTATGTGGTTGTGTAATTCGCTTGAGCAGTATCCAAAGTTCTTAAAGCATAGTAGATCACATAGGAGATTCTGCCCACTCTTTGTGCCAAGACAACTCCCACAGCATAGTTAGAAGCATCACACATCAGGTCAAACGGGAGTGTCCAGTCAGGTAACTGGATGATGGGGATACTTGTAACGCCCATTTTTGGGAAGGAAAATCACATTGTCAATTACAATGCGGAAATAAAAATGATAAATTAAGACTCGGTTCTTTATAATATAATATAAATTTACTTAATTATAGTCATGTAATTAAATTAGCAAATTTTTGTTTTGTTTATAATTATAAAATTTAGTGATAAGGCATAATAACGATGATTACCGTAGATGACAATAAAAGAGCAAGACAGAAGTAAAGCATACATTTGATCAACATTGCATATATATATACTTATATCAAATCTATTTGGTTGCAACGCCTGGTATACCAAAACGCAAAACTATACCTGCTCAAAGGATCATACATATATATCCCCAAGATATCAGAAATATACAGCCCACTACAAAAAAACATCAGGCCCCCAAAATAAAACATTGACAGCCATCAGTAGCTACCAGTAATATCAGTCCCTCAGATGAGGAAGAATCGTATTAGGATCCTCTTTAGGATCCTCCACGAGGTCTTCCTTGGGAACCTCCTCAGGGTCTTCCTCATCTGAGGAAACCCACATAGGAGCCACAGAGTTACGGGCCAGAGCCCGAGCAGTGGAATCGAAAGAGTCCTCCTACGGGGTGTAGTAGCGGTCACGCCACATCTCCCAAATGGGCAGATAAAACTCCAAGCGCAGGCTGATGCAGCAGGTAAAGATCGATGGCTCATGACGCCTCTAGGCCAAAGAGATCAACACATCTCCCAGGTAGACACAGCGGTCGGAATTCAGGTTAATGTGCCAACATTCTGGCCCTCCAAGGAAGGTCAGACGCACGTCACCTAGAAATCTGTGCATGCGCGCCTCCATGCTCTACAGTAGATGCTAATCGTGATCAGGCCAGAAGTCGGGGAAATCGGGAGCTCCAATCTCCTTGCCGTCGTCTTCGATGGGACACAATATACTGATAGAAAATAACAGAAATAAAAGAAAGAGGTAAGACATCCTACCATCATTACCAGTTATAGCAACAAGAAATAAAACGGCGCAATGCGCCCACATAGCATTCCAATAGTAATAATAATAATAAGCATTTAATAATAGCAACAACAACCAAGCAGTTCCAGGCAATATATATCAGCAATACAACAATTTCATTTATAAAATTAAATAGATGCTAGATAATACATGGACTCACTATGCACATGCATACAAAGTTGAAATCCTACTCCATGGAGCTAGACGCAAACAGTCGGAGAGAAAGATCAGGAGACACGTCTGCAACTCGGCTGCCGTGGCCAAAGTGCTATAATTCATCAGTTTATCCACGTGCACATCATGGCATTGTATAGACAGTCTACACTAGATCACAATATAGGACAATGCCCAGTCAGGATTGTCGGTGTGTTTGCATCGGTCTGCCCCACGGACAGAAGAGCTACCAACTGTCCATTGCGAGGTACCCGCACCCCGATGCCCCCATGGTCAACAATATGACCTACACTAGTCTACTCGCACCCGCACTAAGGTGTGTTCAATCTCCTAGGCAACTTGGCCTTAACAACAGTCCAAAGGACTTTCACAATGCATAAAGACTCTATGCATAATCATGTATGATCATCATTACATACTATTCCACAATATGCCACAATTGGCCAAAGTAAGAATCAACACATCATTGGTCACTCACATGGACCCACAATATCATAAAATTGGAATTAAATAAATTAATACATTTTTAAGGTCTATTATGAATTCTTACTTAAGGTTAGCCTTTCTTACAAGGTTCGTCTCTAAATGAATTCTCATAATTAATTAAATTTTCTAATGCAATTTATTCTCATACACTTAGAAAGTTATTCTAAGATTCTCAAAGTCTCACACTCTCTTGTTCTTGCCCTAATTAAAATTTTCCTAAGTTTTATGATAAATTTCATTCTTGGTTTTTTAAAATTTATGAATCTCAAATTATTTTTCTAATCTTCCAATTGATTAATTTTCCATCCTATTACCAACAATTTAATCACTAGATTATTCAAGTTCCAAGGTTGCCAAAGTTGTATAATTAAGCCCCAACAAGGCCCTAGAGGCCATGGCCTCCCTAGGGATTAAGTTCCTAAATTTTTCTCTCCATTAATTACCTAATGTACACTTGATTAATTATGATTTCCACTTGTTACAATTGTTCACAAAGAACCCTAAATTTGGGCCCCCAAAACCGTGACCACACAAGAGAAAATCCAACATCATTTTCTTCCATTTCATGTCATCCAATCCATTCCAATATATCAATACACTCAAACAATCAATCCAATAGCATAAACAAATTGTAAACAACATGTAAACATACTAATCATGCAAACAAAGAATAACCCTCAATAGGGTTTTCTCAAAATCAATCACAACTAAGGTTTCTTAATGCTAATAGAGGTTGAGGAGGAGTGTCTTCCTCTTACCAAAGTGAAGAAAACAAGAGAAGCCTCCTAGGATTTTCCTTGCAATTTTTGGATTGGACACCACCAAGAACCCTAAAATTTCTAACTCATTAGAATAGCACCAATGCTTGAAAAATAAGGCATAGGTGGTCACCAAGAAGACCATAGAAACGAAAATGAGACAAAGGAAGTGAAGAATCAAGAAGCTTACCCAAAAGCCCTAAGCTTGAAGCTTGAAGAAAATGGTGAAAGTGATGGATTTTCAAAGAACCACCAACTAGAAAAGTGTTTAGGAGATGGAGAGGATTAAGAAAATGGGGTTGGATGAAAATTTTGTGATGGATGAGGGGAGGAAGGGCTGCTGGCCGAATGGCTCTAGAGAGAAGGAGGAGAAAATGTTTTGTGGAGAAGAAAGATGAAGCTTAGAGAGAGAAGTGAAGAGAAAAATTAAAGTGATAGCTTTTGAATTTTGAAAACTTGAATAGTTTTAATTAAATGAATTGAAGAACAAATTCCCCCCCCCCATTTTGGGTGCTACTGCCGTGAGCTAGGGAGAGAGGAGAGAGAGTGAAAATTGGTTAGCTTCCTTGGGAAGCTTGGAGGAAATTTCCAAGAAGCTTCCTTGAGAAGCTTTGCATAATTCTCAATAAAGTACATAGTAAGCTTGTCTCATTAATTAAATACATCTGAAAGATGATTAATTACACTGTTAGAATTATTTTCCCAGTGAATAAAAATTACAGTTGATGAAAATAATATTTTATTGTTCATCGGATAATTTTATGATATAATGATTTTATTTATCAGATAGAACCTTGGGAAACGCAAACCTCGTAAACTATGTCCGACCTTGAGTTTAGTAAGATCCCTTGTCGACACGTTGACAGTTCAAGGTTTACTAGCCTCAGGGAAAACATTTTGTTATCCTGACTCCACTCAATGCGTACGTAAAACGAAAAATATACTAAAATATTTGACGTTTTCAGAAAAATCCACAAAAATTCTTAAAAATCACAAATATTAGAAAATGGATATTTGTCATGAAACAAACAATTTTTCAGGGCGTTTCACTGACTCTGCTCAATGAGCACGTAAAATGAAAAATATATTAAAATATTTAACATTTTCAAAAAATTCTAGAAAAATCTCCAAAAATCATGAATATTGGAAAATGACTATTCATGATAAAACAAATCATTTCCGGTGTTACACTTACTCTGCTTAGTTTATACGTAAAACGCGAGAAATATATTAAAATATTTAATATTTTTGAAAAAAATTCACAAAATTTTTAAAAATTATAAATATTATAAAATAATTATTAATGATAAAATAAATAATTTTTAAAGTGTTACAATACTGGGGACAATAGCCTAATAATATATATTTTTAATATTAAAATTATACTTTATTATACTTTAATATAAATAATTTTAATAATTTTGTGACTTGTTAATTAATTTCTTCAAATAAATTAATTATTGAATTTTTCTTATTTTATTATGCTAGTCAAAGAAGAATATGCTCAAAAAATAATTAAATCAAGGTAATTGAAACTAGGTCACATAGCCTTGAGCTGCAATGCTATTGGCCCAAGACCATGGATGAATTAGAAGCCACGGTCTGATTATGTGTTGTTTAAAGAAAAAAAAATAACAAAGTCAAAAGTGGGCCACGGCCAATGCTAAATTGAAGAGAATGTATAAAGGCAAGACTCCAAGATTAGAATTGAAGGGAGGAACCGCGGGAGAGAGAGTCAGGAGATATAGGAATTGGAGCGCTGCACACCGTTCGAGGCAAGAAAACCAAAAGAAAAGAAATTGCAGCAGGTCGCGAAGAGAAAAAGAAGCAAGGACGCAGCACACAACAAGAGGATAAAAATTTATCTTTTATGAATTTTTCATCCCTCTTTTGTGTTTTATACTTTTATTATAAATAAATAATTTTATTTTTTAGAATTAAGATAAAATATTAATCTTTATTTTAGATTATTTAACTTTATTTAAGATATTTTTTTATTTTATAATTATATAATGTTGATAATTATTAATCTTTAATTGTTATTCAATTTAATTTTTATTATTCATTTTAATTTTTATTGATTATCTTGTAGTCAATTAGTAAATATAAATTGATATCTTTTAATCGCATGCTTAATTATTGTAGTCTTAGGTATGAGTTGTGCAATAGTATTCATTACTTTGAGATCTAATAATTAGATAATTCATGTTATATTAAATGATTTATGTCATAATTTGAATAGACCATGTTATTTTAGATGAATTATATAATTAATTAGATTTTAATAATCTTTAGTTATGATCAAAGTTTATAGTTGTAGATACTCTATAAAACAATATTAATTCTTAATCAAGTTAAATTCATTTTTGCATGGTTAGTGGTAAATTCAAATCTTAAAATTGTTCTTCAATTGTTCTTGTATTTTAATTTGAGTCATTTATTTAGATTTATTATGTAATTTTAGTTTTAGTTTAGCACATAATTTATATTCTCGGTTTAATTAAATAAAATAAAAATTTTTTTCTTTTTCTTTAAGTTAATTTAGGTAGATATTATATTTTGGTTAATCTTGTCACTCCATGTAGGTATGACACCCTTATATTTATCAAATACTACATTAATCTTGTGCACTTGCAAGTAAGGGGTAATTTTATTACTTGAAAATCTCTGTCAAGTTTTTGGTACCATTGTTAAGGAGTTGATTTTATGATTTCTTTAATTTAATTTTTGCCTATTTTAATTTTTAGTTTAGGATTATTTTTTTTTGTTAAATTTTCTATTTTATTTATTTTATTTTACTCTTTTATTTTATTTTATTTGTTTGGTCTTAGTGTCCTTATTTTTAATTTTATTGTTTTTACTTTTTGTTGAAAAGGTTGGAGAAGGTCAATTTTACTTGAACATGTGACTCTAAGTGCTTTTATTCCAACTCTTACTCTTATTAGTTTGATATTTTGTTTGAGTTATGTTTGGTAGGTGTTCATTGTCACTAGATTTGAAAGAGTATGACCCAGAGATAGAGCATACACTCAGAGCACTTAGAGCATAAAACCAAACTGCAGTCATTGATACTGATTTAAATATGACAAATAATAATCGAGCACTTAGAGAGTATTTCACTCCAAATGCATATGATTCTCCTGCTTGTGTCTATTTGCCTGAGATTGGGGCTAATCACTTTGAAATTAAGCTTAGTGTAATTCAAATGTTGCCAACATTTTTTGGGCTTGAATAAGAAAATCCTTATAAGCACCTAGATGCTTTCTTAGAGGTATGTTCTACCTTTAAATCCCTAATGTTACTGATGATGTAATTTGTCCCTGTATTTTCCCTTTTTCTTTAAAGGACAAGGCTAAAGATTGGTTTTCTACATATGATAACATTGTCACTTGAGATAGATTATCTAAAGAATTTTTGAAGAAATTTTTCTCAATTGGTTAACTAATTGCAATGAGACGTGTCATCACTACTTTTTCTCAAGTTAATAATGAACAATTTCATGAGAATTGGGAAAGATTTAAGAATCTTTTGCGCTGTTGTCCACATCATGAAGTTCCTAAATGGCAACAAGTACAAAGTTTTTATTTTGAATTGAATGAACGCAACCAGCAGATGGTTGACGCATTGTGCAGGGGTATTTTCTTGTCCCAGATGAGGCATGGGAATAATTTGAGTACTTAAATGAGAATTCATAATTGTATGCCTCATCCTCACAGTCAGATATATCAAGGCAATTAGGGAACAAAAGGAGAATTTATGAGATTTCACACACATCTGATGTTAGTCATGGCAACCATCACCCAAGAGGGGGGTGAATTGAGTGACTACAAATTTTCAAAACACCATTAAGAAATTATGTATTTTGATATTTTCAATCAACACATGCAGCGGAATAAGTCTAACAAAGATACAATTATTGTAGATTACTCAAATACAACTTGGGTTATGGGATAAATCAAGCGAATAAACTAGATATTAAATTCAACTCAAGCATATATAATTAAAGTGCAAATGTAAAAGAGATAAAGTTGAGAAGAGCAAACTCAAAGATTTATCCTAGTTCAGCTACCAACCACTTGTGGTCTACATCCAATCCTCAAGTAAACCACCCGAGATTTTTTACTATCATTTCAAGATTGAACAGGTGCTTGAAAACCTTTACAACCAAGAGCACTCTTCACACCTTGGGATGCCTCACCCTATGTGCTTGAGCCTCAACAACCTGGGATACCTCACCCTTATAACTTTAGAGGGATAGCTCATCCTTATAATTCTTTGAGGGATACCTCACCCTCTTTACAATGAATCAAAGTGTATAGAAGAATGAAGCTTTCACAAGAGTAAATGATACAAATTGAAGCCCTATGAAGCTCTTAAAGATATCTCAAATAATTGATAAAAGCAAAGCACAAAAAGGAATAAAATGAAACTTGGATTAAACCCTTGAGAAAGGTGTTGTTCAATGTTTGTTCTATGTAAAATATGACCCCAAAAGCATGTATTTATAGTGTTTTGAGAAAAAAGAGTTATTGGGGGTAATTAATTTAAGCATTAAATGCTAAAAAAAAAAAGTCGTTGCCGACTTTCAAGCTCGTGCTAATCGATTGCATGAATGTGGTAATCGATTACATGAATGTGGTAATTGATTACATGGCTCTTAGAACACATTCTGAGCTTTCTGGACAGGTGGTAATCAATTACATGTCTCATGTAATCGATTACAAAGCTTCTATTTTGTTAAAAACATGTTTACAACATTTTGATGCTTGGAAACTGACTTTAAACACCCATAACTTCTTCATTTCTCATAATTTTTAAGCAAATGACCACTCATTGGAAAGATCTTTGAGTCTATTTTCATAAGAAAAAGAGTTTTAGAACAAAACTCAAAGTATTTTGAAAATTATGATCAAAAGAGTAACCAAATGTTAACTTTTCAAAAACTCAAACTTGACAAGTTTTCATAGTTTTGAACTACCACCATGACTGGCTTTTCAACACATGTTTGGTGGACATTTTAAGCATGCAAGAACTATTTTTAAAGATTTAGAAACATATTTGAGATATCTAGAAAGCTTCTCACATAAAGACCCTAAGTCCTATAAACTATACCATTTAAGCTATCTTTAAACTTGGTCTTTGACATGACTTTGTTGTTATCAAAACCTTCATGAAATAGGCATTCGCATTCTCCTTGAGTTGAGCATAATTGAAATCTTTTGCTTTCTTATTGCAATGCTCACTCTTGGTACTTGGACTATCCTTTAAAGTATTGCTCACTTAAAACATAGTTAGTCCAAACTCATAATTCAATATCTTCATATGCATGATTCTTATATGAAATATAACAAGATGAAGTACATGATCATGCATGATCTAATATAATCTATTAAGTACATCTATGTAGTATAAGCATCATTCTATTTGGCTTGTATTTATCATCATCAAAACTTAACATATTAAATCATTGGGGCAAGCTTATTTCCATATTTGATTTGGCAATTAAGGTGGAATCTCTATCTAAGAAATTGGACCAGTGGATGCATTATCTAAGAAGATGGATCACTTATTATCTTTGAGTCAAAAACATGCTAATTCTTCTAATGTGCATAATGTGTATACCGTTTGTTCGAACCCTTCTCATACTTTATATGATTGCTCTGTTGCCTCGCAATTTTTAGAATTTTCACTAGAGCAAGCTAATGCAACCCAAGGATTTCCTCCACAAAGTAACCCATATTCTAACACTTACAATCTTGGTTGGAGGAATCATCCTAACTTCTCTTGGAAACAACAAGGTGTTGAAGCACAACAAGGGCAGCAACCAAATCAAGCAAGTCAAATTGGTATGATAGTACCCCTTAGTTTTCAACCACAAAGGTATGCGCTCAATCCACCTCAAGCACCTAGTAGTAGTTTGAATGTGATGATAAACTAGATAAGTTATTTTCTTCTTTGAACAGCCTAAACACTAGGACACAATTTGTGGAATCTTAGATGCAACTTTTGGATTCTTACACTCAGTCCATAGCAAAGTTAGAGACTCAAATTGGATAGTTAGCCATTGCTATAGGAAATAGAGAGGAGGGCAAGCTTCCAAGCCACCCTATAGAAAATCCTAGAGGCTAAATCCATGAGCAAGCCAAGGCTGTAATAATTCTTAGGAATGGAAAAAAAATGAAAAATGGGGTGAATGAGGAGAGAATGCACGGTGGTAGGGATGAGGATGATCATAAAGAAAATGTAGAAGAAACCAGATCCCTTTCCTCTAATGTGACTAATTCTTCGACTTCGAGTCCATATAAGCCAAAGGTTCCTGACCCTCAAGCCTCAGAAACAGCTTCACATTTCAGGAAAGATAAGCAGAGAGAGGATATTCTTGAGACCTTTAAGCAAGTACAGATCAATCTTCTTCTTTTGGATGCTATTCAATAGATTCCTGCTTATACCAAGTTCCTTAAGGACATGTGCACATTTAAAAGAAAATCTAAAGCACATATGTCTAAGAAGGTTCACTTAAGTAAACAAGTAAGCTCAATTTTGCATTTTAACATACCACCTAAGTTGAAAGATCCTGGTGTTCCTACTATTTCTTGTTATATTGGTGATCATAGGATTGATAAAGCACTCTTGGTTCTAGTGTTAATCTGATGCCATATTCTGTTTATGAAGAGCTAGGCTTGGGTGAGTTGTAGCCGTCAAATTATTCTCTACAATTAGCTGATAGGTCAGTTAAGATCCATAGAGAAAGAGTTGATGATGTTTTAGTGAAAATTGATAAGGGATTCTTTCTTGCTAATTTCATAGTGCTCGATATAGAACCCTCTCACTCATCAAAAAAGGAAATTCCTATTATTTTGGGCTGACCTTTCTTAGCCACTACTGATGCTAACATTAGTTATAGGTTTGGGGTAATGGATGTCTCAATTATAAATATGAGAATTAGACTTAATATTTTTAGGGCTTTCCCCCTACCCCTCTTGAAGATGAATCTAAGTGTTTATTTATTGATATGATTGATGAATTGGTTGCAGAAGATTTACTAATCATTTTGTCTAAGGATCCTTTAGAGGTTAGTGTTTTGCACGATGATTTGGAATTATGTGATTTGGAAGGTATTATAGAAGAGATGACTTCTATTCTTGATAGTACCCTATCCATTCAGTCATCTTCTTAGGTAACTAAGTACGAGCCTTTACCTCCTTTAGTTGATTCACTTACACTTATTGGTGTATGCCCTAGAGGCCAATTTATTTTGATCGTATTTACATGCATTGTATTATGCTATTTATTTAATACATGAGGCATTTTATTTATTGTGTTGTTTATTATAAACATAACAAAGTCCTTAGTGATGCGAATTGAAAGTTTCAAACCCAAGTGCAGGTTGTTTCAAGTAATAAAATCTTAGGAGTTCGAGGTCGATCCACAGGGAATTAATGAAGAAAAATTCTTTGACGTAAGGTGAATATTTTGTCACAACAATAAAAGTAATAGAAATTAGTCATAAATAAAAAGAATTTACTTGGGTTAGGAGATCCATTCTTGGTAAATAAAGTAAGAATAAGATTAATTCTTTTTATAACTTAATTAGAATCCATGCATAATGGAGGTTCCAATCGAAAAATACAACATTCAAAGTTCATTTAAGATTATATATGTAATTATATTATGATTCTTTTAATTATTTATTAGCACCACCACTTATAAATGGGCTTAAGCATTCATTGTGCTAACCTCTTGTCTACAATGAATGAAGATCTCCACTTTACAAGGAGGGTTTCTAAATTGGTTGGAAACAAAATATAACACATATAATGACCACTTGAACATATATAATTTAAGTACAAGAAAGAAATGAATCTAACCTTATTTCATTACTAAGAGCTTCACCATTTCACCATAAGGGGGCTGATTAATGAGTGAGTGGATGAGTGAAAAATGCCAAATAACTTTTGATGAGTGAAAAATTATTAAGATTCTTTGTCTCTAAAATCTTTCAGTAATGAACTCATTGCATTCGTCATTTTCTCACCAAGTGGTCTCATGAAATTGTAGGCTTTTGTCTTAACTTTCAAATGCCATTAGTTTCAGCCCAAAAGCATTCCCACAGCTCAAGATATGGTCCAATCACTGCACACTGCACATGCCCAGCTATAGCTCCCCTGTTCTGACTTTCAAGTTTAATATGACCTCTAAGACATTCGAATTTCGTCTTGTATTCTTCATAAAAGTTGTAGATTTGGGTCTTAACTTTTAGATTACAAAATTTCAGCCCATTTCAGTTCCTACAGTCCGAGTTATGCTCAGATTACTGCACACTATTCAAGTTCCAATCACAAAATTCGTGTTCTGACTTCTAAGCCCAATTAATTCCACTAGATGTTTGACTTTGACCTTGAGTTCTCATGAAAGTATTAGAACTCTCTCTTATCTTTCTTACAAGGTAAAATAAATAATTATTAGACATCTAAAACTCAAGATATAGCCAAAATACAGAAATAGTGTAAGACGTAAATCATGCTGAAAAAATCAATTAAGTCCAATTTGAGTTCAAACTTACAAAACATAATCAAACTCAATCAATTAAGTACATGGGGAGTGTAAATAACTAAAAATGAGAGTTTATTAATGTATAAAATATGTGATTATCAAATTGCCCCACACTTACCTTTTTACACTCTTAGGCAAAACACATAAGACCAAAACTAGGGAACAAGGAAAAACAACACAAACTCAAAAGCTAGAAATTCTAAAAGACTCAATTTCTAATAATATTTAAGAATGAAGAGCAACTAATTATTCAAGGGATCAAAACATTTATGAAGTAATGTTTCTTCACATCTCAAACTAACAAGTAAGGAAATTTCAATTGAAAAGCATGAGTTAAGAATGATAGATCCTCACAAAATTCACTCTTAATCCCTCAAGTGATTAAAAGATAGGTATTTCACTCAATTCAACCCATGCAAATTGCACTACCATAAGCTTACTTATCTTCTACTTCTCCACTACTCAAAACACATGCACACACAAATCATGAGGACTTTATTCAAGGTTGTAATGGGGTCAAGGTAAAGGAGGAGGTAATATGGATATGACAAGTTAAATACTAAAGAGAATAAAAGAGCGTGAGAGCTGAGTTCAATTAACAAGCATGAAGGTTCATCCCAACTCCACCTAATACAAATTCCCTTTACATATTCTTTTCCTTTCCTTTACTGCCTTGTTGACCCTTCTTTACACATTTTTTTGTTTTTTTTGTTTTGTTTTGTTTTTACAAGATGAACATAATATATACATTTTTTAATTAAACAATTTTTTTAACCATTCTGCATACACACCCCCACACTTGTTCAAGAACTCATCCAATAACAAAGCTAATGCTCTCTTATTCCCTAAGGCAGGGTAAGAACATGATTTTTCATTTAAGGAACATAATGAGCTCAAAACAAAGAATGGTCAAATAATCTCAAAGGGGTTAAGCAAGGGGAAATAGGCCTTTCCAATGCCTTATGTTGGCAGGAATTAGAGAATTTTCAAGAAGTCATAAGAGTGCTTAATATCATATTGAGACAATATGCTGCTAAGCAAGGCTGCTTATTTGTGCGCCAATCATTCTGGGCTATTTGGTTAAAGTAGCTATTTCAAGAAAAATGCCTCAATCATATTTATATATGCATGCGAAAATGTAGTCTCAAAAAGAATCAAAGCAAGTTCTAGAGTAATAATTCTATGAGTGAAAATCACACAAGAAAGAAGAGAATGGTACAAATGTTCAATCCATTCATCAATAGGCTCAAAATCTCACAAGGCATAATTCTATCATTCTCAATCCACCAATTCAACATCCATAACCAAGCTTGTGATTTTTAAGAAAGAAGACAATTTACTCAATCATGACATGTTCCCTGAATTTGAATTGCTACTTCCACACAAACTAGTTATCTACCTAATTACTCCTTACTCTGCCACCAATTTTGATGCGTCTTAAGAGGAAAATTACCTCAAGGGCATAATTTACTCCTTACTCTGCCATCCTTAATTAGTTTTGCTATTAGTAAGTTACTGACAAATATATAAATAAACACACTTCCTAATTTTTTATATATATATTTCACACAACTATCATTCCCCCCAACCAGATCATAACATTGTCCTCAATGTCAAAACATAGATGAAGATAGTACCTGTTGTTGCAATTGCTGAAAAGAGAAACCCTACACAAATTTATACAGAAACAAAGAACGATGAATAAAACCAAAGGTAAAAGAAAGTTAAAGATGAAGTGTTAGATCACATCCACGTTCCTTGCTATCTCCCTTACTGCTTCCTTCTGACCAATCTATCTGAGCTATAACTGGTTCAGGTTCATAAACAAAAGTTTATAATTTATCAATTAATTCATTAACTGTTAAAGCAGATATAAGGAGTCGTCTTGCTGAATGTGTGATAAAGTTCTGTTCCACAGCATGGTCAATAAAAGATAACAAATTATCAAAGAAATTATTAACATTCAACAAACCTATGGGTTTATGGTGGATGTTTAGTTGGGCCCAAGAGATAATTTGAAAAACTTATTCTAAAGTACCAAAACCACCCAGTAAGGTAATAAATGCATTAGAGTTTTCAAGCATTATCCTCATTTGTCCATGCGTGGATGATACTTGAAGTTCCAGCCCAATTGTCTTTCCAGTGATGTTCTTTCGAGTTAAAGGTTTAGGAATGACACCTAAAACTTGACCACCTCTTAGATATACAGAAAGTGATACAGCCCCCATTAACCCAATGCTACCTCCCTCATATACTACACGAATGTCCCTCGCAGCAAGTGTTCTACCAACAATGATTGTTGTGTTTACAAACTCTAAACCCTTATCATAACTTGTCCTACAAAATACACAGATATTAGTAAATTTACGAACTGAAAAAGAAGCTTCATCCATTTCTACACTCACACTCTCTTTGAATGATTATTTGTTGCTGGAAAGTGAAGAAAATGGAATGTTTAAATAAGGAAGAGAATAGAAAAAATAATAATAGCTCTTGTATGGGTAGGTTGACTGTTGTTAGAAAAGTTTGAATTTAAGAAACTTTTTTTTAATTTTTTAATTTTTTAATTTTTTATTATTTTTTTATTTTTTTAGATGTCAAGAAAACCATTAAGGTAAAGAAGTCTAGAAACCCCTGAAGGATCCCGCCTAGAGGATCGTCTGTCCAAAACCAAAATACTACAAAATCATGCAAAGATAAAATAATAATAACAATTGATGACATACCTTTATGTACAAGTTTCATGGCGTATCTTTATACTGTGCATCATGAATGTAGTAGCCTTCACAATCTTACCGCCCCTTGAAAGAGACATCGAATTCCCTTAAGGAATTTCAGACTTAAGGCACTCCTCCCACTTGTGAGATATCCCAGCCTATGCATCGTCCCTCTAGTTAAAGAGAGAAAATCTGAATATGACGACTAGTGACCACAGCCAGTGGAGCTACGCTTAGGAACCTAATAAATCAGTACCAAGAATTGAACTCAAAGGCTTGTCATGCGAGAATGCAAACACGGGACGCTTCTATTTGTCCATCAGCAAGTAGAGCCTACGGTTAAAACCTGGGAATGCTTGTGCGGCTCTCTATAGAGCATGGCACATGAACCTTACTTACAGACCGGTGTGCGAAGGTCCACCCAAGTCAATGACGCGATGGGCATCTACCCGAGGCTCATAATCTTATTAAAGACCAAGTACAACCAAAGTTTCATCCTTTTTTTTTTTTTTTTTTTTATTTTTTATTTTTTTATTTTATTTTAATTTTTCTTTTTCTTTTTTATTCTTTTTTTATTTTTTAGGAGATGTACAAGATAATATATACATGTTGCTATGATTGTGGCTCACATCTTCCTCTAGTTTTACGTCCAGTAACGGCTTAAACGCCTTCTATGAGTCAAGGATAAGCTTCCCATCCAATTTTCTTATAAATTGGCAAACAGGGTCTTTTTGAGTCAAATTACTAAGACTGTAAAGTTTTTGTTCATCTCTGAAGAGATTCCACAAACTAAGAAGTTCACGATGCACAACTCCACAAGAATACGTCTTAAGAGTCAATAAAATATCATCTAATGACTCCTTACTCAGCCCATTCTTAATAAAGTATATTTTGTCTTCTCGATTTGCAAAAACCATTCCCAAAGAATGACATCGCGTGTTTCAATTCCATCGTGCACATTTGTAACAAACTTGCATTCTTTTTGCTCTTCTCCTTTTTGAATATGAACTTTTACCGAGACCCAGCATATATGGGACAAATGAATCTAAGGATTCACTAGCTAAACAAACCTTTGCTTCAATTATCCAGCATATATCTTCTGGGATGCCCTTGTACATTAACAGTCTCAGTCTTTCACACCTAACTTTGTAGATTTTTGTTAGAGCATTTTGAGGGAGAGAAGGAAAATGCTTTCTTAAATTCGAGAGAATAGCATCCATTTTAAAAGGAGAAGGAATAAGTTATTATGGAAAACTGAAAAATAAACTGACTTGAGAGTCACGGAGTACGGTTATCCCGAAAACACAAAGAACTGCAAAAAGAAAGCAAAAAAAATTAAAATAAATTCTACTCATAACATGGATTAGAAAGGGAGATGAATTCTACCTCAACAACTTGATTCTCCAGAAATGGTTTGAGTCTTTGTCCATTGACCTTAAATACATTACCTTAGGGTTCTCAATGTCTATGGCCCTATAAGGATACACATGTTTGACAATAAAAGGGTCACTTCACCTAGATCTCAATTTTTCAGGGAATTGGTGAAGACGAGAATTATAAAAGATACACATGTCATGAAAAGCTTTTGTTCTAGCTTTATAAATCTTTGAGTTTTCATATGCATCATTACTCAATTCCTCAAGCTCATTTAATTGTAATTTGCGTAACTTGCAAGCATCATCAAGATTTGAGTTGAAAGCTTTAATGGCCCAAGCTTTATGCTCCAGTTCTACAGGCAAGTGACAAAGTTTTCCATAGACTAACCGATAGAGTGACATGCCTAAAGATGTTTTGAAAGTAGTACGATAAGCCCAAAGTGCATCGTTTAATCTTAAAGACTAATATTTACGATTTGGGTTAACCATTTTTTCCAAAATTTGTTTAATCTCCCTATTTGCTAATTCTACTTGTCCACTTGTCTGAGGATGATAAGGGGTGGCAATTTTGTGTGTGATGTCATATTTCTTCATTAAAGATTCAAATGGTTTTTTGCAAAAATATTTTTCCCCATCACTGATGATAGCTTGAGGGATTCCAAATCGACTCAAAATATTTTCTTTTAAAAATTTAAGAACAGTTTTATGATCATTGTGTTGACATGGAATCGCCTTAATCCATTTTGAGACATAATCAATTGCAACCAAAATATACACAAATCCAAATGATGATGGAAATGGACCCATGAAATTAATTCCCCAACAATCAAAAATTTCAATGACAATGATAGGGTTCAGAGGCATCATGTCTCGTTTAGAAATGGAACCCAATTTCTGACAACTTTCACAACTTTTGCAAAAAATATAGTTATCCTTAAATAAAGTGGGCCAATAAAATCCACACTGCAAGATTTTTGCAGCTGTTTTCTTTGAAGAAAAATGATCTCCACATGCTTCTGAATGACAAAATTTAATGACACTACCTACCTCACTGTCGGGTACACATCTTCGAAAGATTTGATCAGGACAATATTTAAACAAATATGGGTCATCCCAATAGAAAATTTTCACCTCAATTAAAAACTTTTTTCTGTCTTGATGCATCCATTGAGGCAGCATTTTACTTGTTACAAGAAAATTAACAATGTTAGCAAACCAAGGCATGGAATTGACAGAAAATAAAAATTCATCAGGGAAAGAATCATTGATAGGTGTGTTATGAAAAGATGAGCCTATTGTTAGTCTAGACAAATAATCTGTAACAACATTTTTAGCTCATTTCTTGTCTTTTATTGTGATGTTGAATTCTTGAAGCAACAAGATTCACCGTATCAACCTAGGTTTGGCATCCTGCTTAGACATTAAATATCTAACAGCAATATGATCAGTGAAAACAACAGTAGAATAACCAATTAATAAGCTCAAAATTTGTCCAATGCAAAAATTACAGCAAGTAGTTCTTTTTCAATAGTGGTGTAATTCATTTGTGTACTATTCAAAGTTCAACTTGCGTAATAATTACATGAGGCTTACATTCCTTTCTCTGTCCTAAAACAGCATCAACAGCAAAATCACTAGCATTACACATTAACTCAAAAGGCAAAGACTAGTCTGGGAATTGCATGATAGGAGCAGATGTCAGAAAACCGATTAATTTTTCAAAAGATTTCTGACAATCTTGAGTCTAATCAAATAGTGCATCTTTTGTTAGAAAATTACATAATGGTCTAGATATGGCACTTGTAATACCCCGATTTTTCATTTTTCTTGATATTTATGAGTTTTATAATATTTGGAAATTTTTGTAAATTTTTGAGAATTTTTAATTTATTTTGATTATTTTAATATTATTTTAGACTATGTGTGTGTTTGAGGCGGGCTTAGAAAAATAAAATTTTTCCTGAACCAGAAAGTTTCAGACTGTTAATGCAGGGCCAGGGGAACTTACTAAACCCGAAACCGAAAACAGCTGACAAAAATTTTCTTTATCTGAGTTTTGGGTACATTCTATTATCCATTAGATAATGTTATTATCCATTGGGTAATGCTTTTATCCATTGTGTAATGTTATTATCCATTGGATAATAATTAGCAGTAGCCTTTGTCCATTGGGTAATAGTTTCTGAAAATATCTAGAAAATATCTAAGCTTTTGCAAAATATCTATGCTTTTGGAAAATATCTAGAAAATATCTAGCTTGAAGTCAAAGAAAGGGGCTATGACACCTTTATGATGGACCAATAGAAAACAACAAGCTTGGAGGAGAAGCTTTGCATATCCACCATTGATCTAATCAATGGTTGTGAGGAGCAAGCTTAATGAAGAAGCTTAGGATGTCTACCTTTGATTGAATCAACGGTTATGATAGCCTGTAGTAAATCAAATATGTCTTTCTCTCTCTTCATGAAGGCTCACGACCATTTACCTCTAAAGTGACTAAAGTTATTTTTCTATCACATTCAAAAAACTATCATCTTTTCTCTCAAAGCCAAACACCATTTTCTCTTACTTTCTCTCATTTTCCCTTCCCTATCTCATGGCCTCACTACCTAGAATCACTATCTAACCACTCATAATTCAAACCAACTACACCACTTGGTCCTAAACTTCATTCTAAGCAACTTTAATGTTGTGATCAAAACCTAATTCTATCATCTTCAAGCTTGATTTTTGGATTCAAGTTCTAGGGTTTCAAGGTAAAGGTCTTAAAACTTGATTTCTTATTTGATTCTTGAAATTCTAAGACCATATTTGATCTATGGTTGTCCTACTCTACCCTTAGATGTTAATATATTTGTGTTTACTTTGATTTTCAAGAGTTACTTGGTGGAGGAAGTTGATACAAATGATCATACAAGGAGCTTAAGAAGCTACATCTAAGGTAAAAGGGAGATTAATCTCATCAACTAATTATAGTGGTGAGGAATGAAATTTGTATGAAGGTGATGAATCCATGAGAGGATTATTCACCTTGTTTGTATGATTTTATGATTTGTGTTTAATTGCTTTATGTGATTTTATTGCTTTGACATTATGCATAAATTTGATATAGTAGAATTATGATGTTTTATGTATGTTATATGATACAAATTTAATTGAGAGGAAAATAATTTTTGGTTCCAAAGACCATAAGGCCCACGGCCTCTATGCCCACAAATGGGTAATCCATTACAAAATTGATTTATTAAATGATAACCTAGAGGATTAGTGGTAAGAAAATGTAATTAAGGAATTGCAAAATAAAAATAGAAATGAATATATTTTTATTATTAAATGGAAAACAAATTTCAGCTATGATATTGAAAATAGGATGGAGAAATAATTTGAAACTTAAAGTATTTTATTTAAATGGATTTTTAAAGAGGAAGATAGAAAATGTTTTATTTAATTAAAATAAATGTAAGTTTTGGGGAGGATATAAAAAATATTAGTTAGAGGAGTTTTAACAAGAAAATAATTTTTAATGATAATTTGGAGTTTAAAATATTTTATTTAAAAAAGTTTTATTAAGAGTAAAGAATAAAGATTTTGAGATATCTTGAATTAATTTAGATAAATAAAAGTTTTTGTGGAAAATGTTAGGAAATATTATTTGGAGGAGGTTTAGTATAAAAATGTTAGAAATATTATTAAAAGGTGATTTATTAAGGAAATATTGGAATTAAAATCCAATTTTGATATTAAATGAGAAAAGTTTTAATTTGAGCTTAGAATATTGAGAAAATATTTTACGCGATTAAAAATACATAGAAAAACTCTTACGGGATTTAAAAATGATGATTTTTAGTTATGCGATTAAGAAAACATTTTAAAATCTCTACACGATTGAGAAAATGTTCAAAAATTGTTACGCGGTTTGAAAACATAACAGAAGTGTTATGCGATTTTGAAAATGTGACAAAAATGCTACGCAATTGAGAAATATAGTAATTTGCTGTTGGGATAATATGTTGAACCCAAATATATCAACGTATGGTTATAGTCGGTAAAGGCTTGTAATATGCATAGAGTCATTGATTATGCATTATTTGTCAGTTGGTGTCTGTTAAGACTATTGTTGCCTAGGAGTTGAATTACACCTTAATGCAGGTGCGAATTGCGTAGTGAAGGTTTATATGGATTTTGGAGGCGTTGAGACTCGGAATTCCACATATGGCCAGTTACAAAGCACTAGTGTGTCGTGGCAACTGTTGCAAACATACCGACGATCTCGACGAAATACTATTCTTATTCCCGATCTGGCATAGAATGTCTTGTATATTGCCTGATGTACACATTGAAAAATTATAGCACTTGGTCTGAGGCGGCCGATATACAGACATATCTTCTAGATCATTCTCTCTGAAATTGTGTTTAGCTCCATGGAGTAGGAAATGGGTGCATTGTACATAAAGATGGTTAGTATACACATTGTGCATGTGCATAGTCAGTGTACATATTGTTGTGGCAAAGTCAGTATATTTATTTTGTAGTATGATTAGTATTCATATATTGTGATATATAGTGTTAAATTATCTGTTAGTTGATAACATGATTATACATGTTGTTCTGTGATATTGCTGTGTTTGAATGACATGATTGTCATTATTGTTTCTTTATTATCATGATGGTATTGATGTAGAGGATCTTACCTCTTTATTGTATTATTCTGTCTGTTTCTGTTTTATGCTTATGTCTGTGAAGACTGCGATGGCGGCAAGGAGGGATCTGCTAGGTTTGTTTAGACTATAGTTTCTCAAAGGCACTAATGCTTGGCATGTCCATTGGGACACAGAGCATATAGAGTATTGTGATGACATTACTCTATCTGTAAGTAGGGCCTGATATGGAGTCACTACTTTTTCTTTTACTATTGCATATGTAGAGTTTGTTATACCTATCAAGGAGTTGTGGAATGATCTTCACTATACTCCTAGGGAGGACTCCGAGATATCTTTTGCTCAAATTTCTATCCGGCGAGACATTTCCGGCTAGGGAATTTGTCTTCTGAGGAGGACTCTTTTCTTTAGATGTTGTGAATTTGGGCCAGTCAAGGTTGGTTTTGTTAGACGTTTTATGTTTTAGGTATGTAAGTATAACGTACGTATGGTTGTAGTAAACTTTGTTTATATGTAAAGTATATTATTTAGTTTTATGTCTTGTATTTCTATGATTCATTAAGTTTATGTTATTTGCGAAAAAGAAATTTTGAAACCCGTATTAAAATAATATCGAATATTTTATAACTTGGGTAATGAATTAAAAGGAGTTAGTCTGAAATGTAATGCCCTAAAAGGGGGTGTTACAGTACTAAAGTCCTTAACGAATCTTCTGTAAAATCTTGCATTTCCTAAAAAGGAACGAACTTCTTTGACTGTTTTTGGGGAAAGCAAATGAGTAATTAATTCAACTTTGGCCTTACCAACTTCAATTCCCTTAGAAGATATCACATGACTTAACATTATTCCTGATGTAACCATGTAATGACATTTTTCTTAATTTAACACAAATCCTTTTTCTTCACATCTTTTAAGAACTTTTTCGAAATTATCAAAACAATTTTCAAAAGAATTTTCAAAATCTATTAGGTCGTCCATGAAAACCTCTAAATAACACTAATCATGTCACTGAAAATGCTTAACATGCATCTTGAGAAAGTTGTCGGAGCATTACAAAGACCAAAAGGCATTCTTCTATATGCAAAAGTGCTAAAGGGGCACGTAAAAGTGGTTTTTTCTTGATCTTCTAATGCAATTGGTATTTGATTATACCCTGAATAACCATCAAGAAAACAATAGTAGGGATGTCCTGCTACTCTTTCTAGAATTTGATCAAGAAATGGCAAGGGGAAATGATCTTTCATAGTGGATGCATTCAATTTTCTAAAATCAATACATATACGCCAACTAGATGAGACTCGGATAGGTATTAATTCACCTTTTTCATTTTCAACCACTGTTATTCCATATTTCTTAGGCACAACTTGTGTAGGGCTTACCCACTGGCTATCAGAGATGGGGTAGATAATTCAAACATCAAGTAATTTAAGAATTTCAGCTCTAACTACCTCTTTCATGAGTGGATTTAATCTTCTTTGAGGTTGTTGAGATGTTTTAGAATTATTCTCTAAATGTATTCTATGTGTACAAATTAATGGATTAATGCTTTTTATGTCCTTTAATGTCTATCCAATTGCACTTTTTATGCCTTTTAAGTACTTCTATCAACATACATTCTTGTTCTTCGGTCAAGGTTGAGGAAATTACCACTAGAAAGTTTCGTTATTCTCCTAAAAATGTGTACTTCAACCCAGCAAGTAATGGCTTTAGTTCCAGTGTAGGTACTTCTTCATGGGTATCATCATTCATGGGTTTTAGCTCTTCGAATCTCGACTTCCATCCTTTGTATTCCATTACCTGTGTACAGTCAAACAAAGAGCATATTTCAGAAACATCATCATCCCATTGTGTAGCTGAATCAAATGAATTAATTAAACAATTTCTAATGGATCAAAAGAACTCCTAGTTTAAAGATGATCATCTATAATGGCCTTAATCCCTTCAATTTCTTCCTTTTCATCATAACTTCTTGTGGTTGCTTGCACATGTTGAAAACATTATGCTCTAGTGTCATATTTCCAAATGTTAGCTTCACCACTCCATTTTTGTAATTTATCAAAGTATTAGATGTTGCTAAAAATGGGCGACCTAAAATAATAGGAATTGACTTGCTACTATTTTTCATAGGTTCAGTTTCCAAGACAATAAAATCTATAGGATATATGAATTTATCAACTTGTACTAACACATCTTCCACTATTCCTTTTGGAATTTTAATTGATCTATCGACAAGTAGAAGAGTTACAGAAGTTGATTTTAACTCACCCAAGTTGAGTTGCTGATAAACTAAATATGGAAGTAAATTAACACTAGCACCAAGATCAAGTAAAGCTCGTTCAATTTTATGTTCACCAATAATGCATGAAACTATAGGACAACCAGGGTCTTTATATTTCAACGCATTATTGTTCTGAAGAATGGAGTTTACTTGTTCAGTCAAAAATGTATTTTTTTTTCATATTATGTTTCCTTTTAACTATGCACAAGTCCTTCAAAAATTTGGCATAACAGGGAATCTGTTTGATAGCATCTAACAAAGGAATATTGACCTTCACTTGTTTAAGGATTTCAAAAATTTTACTGTTATGGTTCACTTTACTCGAATTGTTTAATGCTTGAGGATATAGGGGTGAAGCCGAGAGTTTGGTCTCCTTTTGGCCAGGTGGCTTGTCATCTCCTTCCTCATCTTTGGGACTTGAATTATCATCTTTCTTACACGATTCAGGAATTTGTTTTTCAATAACCTTTCCACTCCTAAGAGTTATCACTGACTTGACTTGATCTATTTGTTGGCTTTCTGAACTACCCTCATTTAGGCTGTATTGACCCTTGGGATTCAGTTAAGGTTGAGAGGGAAACTTTCCTTTTTGGTGAATGATGAGTGCAGAAGAAAGTTTAGCAAGAGTGTCTTTTATTGCAATCATGGCTTAAGTGTTTTAGTTATTAATGGCCTTTTGCTTTTCCATGAATGCATGCAATGTTATTTCAAGGTTTTTCCTATATGGTGGGACATAAGGTGCATATCCTTGAGAATTTTGAGAGTCCTGCTGTGCCTGAGGAGGTGGTGGTTGCATAAATTGTGCCTGATTCTTAGTCCTCCAACTGAAGTTCGGGTGATTTCTTCATCCTGGATTATATGTATCTAAAAAAGAAGAAGTGAATGGTTTTTTAACATTGTTCATTGCATTTACTTGCTCATGCATGACTTCTTTAAAAACAAGAATTTTTGGATGTAACACCCCTCAATTTAGTAACCACGGCACAATCGTCATTATATCACGGTCGCTAAATTTTTGGCGTGCTACAACTCAAATACTCAAATAACAAGTTTCCATAATCATTGTGCATATACAGAAAATATGATCCACGAATGAATAGATACACATACTATCAATTTTTTTTTTGAAAATATAATTCCACAAGTTATACTCAAAATACAGCACATAAGACTGGATAATTACCTTAAAACATACATAGCGCGATGCATTACTCATACCACTCAAATATACACCAAGTTGAACTTCAAAATGTAGTTATACTCAAAAGGACCTTTATATAGGTAATGCCAAAGAAACATAAACTACCCACGACAACATCCATGACTAAGGAGTTGGGCACTCCATCAGATCCACCTCGGGATCCTCCCCCGGTTCATCTGAAGACACAAGGACAAAATAGAGTGCGGTCTCATGGGTAGGTGCCCTAGCAGCTGATGCCATAGAATCCTCATCCTCTTTAGGAGTGTGAAGCGGATCACCCCATAGCTCCCGAATAGGCAAGGCAAACTCCAGATGCACTGATGTAGTGAAGTCAGGATAGGATCTCCATCACGGGTCCTCCTCACGGTCGAGATCAAATCCCTAACATACCGTATATGCTCACCGGCCCAGTCAACTCACCAAACATTGGCACCCCTGGTGAACATAATCCTGACAAAACCAATAGAACCCCTTCTTGACATCATCACTTAACGCAGGAGATCAAACCAAGTAAAATCTAGGAGATTCAACCTCGTCCCCTTTACAGTCTTTTACCAAGTTTCATAGAACAAGAACAATACAAACAAGAGGTGAGATATCCAACATTTAGTACCAATTATGGCAGTAAAGAAATAGAAATGGTGAAGGACACCCACATAGCATTACAAGAATAATAAACAGTATCAAGAAGCAGATATTAAACAACTTAATAATTCCAGGCAGTTATAACATCAATGAGATAGCAGTTCCAATCATCATATAAATTAAATGCCAAATAATACCTTCACTCACTATGCACATGTACATAATATCAAAATCCTACTCCATGGAGCTAGACACAAACATCGGAGAGAATGATCACGGAGACATGCCAGTATCTCGCCAGCCTAAAACAAGTGCTTTCTAGAAAATCAATAATATTGCGCAACAAGGCTTTATACAGCGGCATTCCCACAAGATCAAAATATAGGACAGTGTCTCAGTCCGGATCGTCAGTGCATTTGCATCGGTCTGTCCCACGGCCCAGAGGGGCTACCAACTGTCCACTGCGAGACACCCACACCCCGATGCCCCCAAGGTCAACAGTATGACCTACACTAGTCTATTCGCACCCGCACTAATGTGTGATTCAATCTCCTAGGTAATATAGCCTTAACAATAGTCCATCGGACTTTCACAATGCATGATAACTCAATGCATATTCATGTATATTTAACAATAATATACTTTTCCACAACATGCCACAATTCGGCCAAGATAAGTATCAACACATTCTTGGCCCCTCTCATGGACCCATAATGAATATCATCAAGGCATCAAATAATACATTATGCTTTTAGAGTTCATTATGGAAATTATGGCTTAATCTTCTGCGTTCTTCTCATTAAGTTTCTCTTGAGATAATTTTAATTTGAGTTATTTAACATTTTACTTACACTCATATCCTTCCTTTAATTAATAATTAATCTAAGTTTTAGGATAAAATCTCATTCTTGATTTTTTCTATTTTATGAATCCCTAATTAATTCCTAATTAACCAATTAACTAAGTTTTATTTTAATTTAGCATTTCTTATGAAATCCTTAACTAGAGGAATTCTCTTGATTATTAAGTTACTTACTTTAAGTTTATTCAGACTCACTAAGAAAATTATTCTAAGGTTTTCCAAGTCTCATACACTCTTATTCTTTTCTTAGGTCTAAAGAATCACTTTAGGTTATCAAATAGATTTCTTTCCATCACATTGTTAACTATTTAATCACTTAATTATTTAAATTCCAAGGTGGAATAAAGTTACATATTTGGACCCTAAAATGGCCCTAGAGGCCATGGGCCTCCCAAGGGTAGAAACCCTAAATTTTCCTTTACTCCTTCACATTTTATTCACTTGGTTGGTTATGTCACCACTTGTTACCAATTTCAATCATGAATACCCTAATTAAGGGTCATGGCCGTGAGCCACATAAAGGGGAGCAAGGAACCCTTACTTCCATTTCATATATCCAATTCAACAAAATCCATCCAAGGTCATTAATATACATATACATTTAATCAAATAAATCATATAAGGTAAAATCAACACATCACCATTAAAATCATACATCAAAGAGAGTAACCATAACAAGGGTTTCTCACATCTAACACAAAATTAAGTCCCTCACTACTAATAGAGGTTGAAGTGGACCATCTCCCTCTTACCTAAGAGGAAAACAAGAAAAGAACTTCCTTGAAGCTCTTTGATGAATTCGGCCAAGCTTCACCAAAAGCCCTAGCAATTATAACTTCATCAAATTAACACCAAGGCTTGAGAAAAGAGGATAAATGGTCATGATGAAGACCATTAAAATGAAAATGAAGAAGAGAAGATGAAAAATCAAGAATCTTACCCTAAAATTTCAAACTTTGAAGCTTGAAGAAGATGATGAAGATGGAAGCTTTTCAAGTAGATTCAAACTAGAAAGGTGTTTAGTATGTGATGGAGATCAAGAAAATATGGTTACTTTGAATTTTTGAAATCTTTGGAGGCCTGGAGGAGGTGTGGCTGTGGAAGAGAAGAAGAGAGAAAGAGGAGAAACTTGAGAGAAAAGATGAGGGAAAAAATGTAGAGAGAGAAAGTGATAGCAAGAATAATGATAGCTTTTGGATTTTGAAAATTAGAAATGTGAAATGATAAAGTGAAAAGCCACTCCTTGGCTCACAAAAAGGCCTCATGGCCGTGGAGTGTAAGGGAGGAAAGGGAGGGAAATTGACTTCTAAAATTAGGGTTAGCTTGATAGCTTTTTCAAAAGCAAATTTGATTTGACATAAAGTGGATTTCCTTTAGATAATGTGATAAGATGATAAAGTAAAAAAGTAATTAGGTGATTAAGATTTTCACTACAAGCTATTACCCAATAGACAATTGTTACAGTTCACAAAGCCAGTATACATTATCCAATGGATAATAGAGCGTTTCGAAAAAAATTTATTTAACAGATCGTACTGCGATTTTATTTATCAGATAAAAACTTGAAAAATATGAACCTCATAAATTGTGCCTAACCTCGGGTTTAGTAAGATTAACCGTCAACGTTTCCATAGTTCAAAGTTTACCAGCCTCGGGAAAAATATTTTATTTTCCCAGCTCCGCTCAACGCACACGCAAATTGAGAAATATATTAAAATAATCAACAGTTCCGAAAAAAAATTTAGAAAATTCACAAAAATCATAAAATATTGTAAAACAACGATCTATCATGAAACAAACGATTTTCGGGGTGTTAGGCTGGCTCTGCTCAATGCGCACGTAAAATGAAAAATATATTAAAATATTCAATATTTCTGAAAAAAATTCACAAAAATTATAAATATTAGAAAATGACTATTTATCATGAAGCAAATAATTTTCGGGGTGTTACAACTCTCCCATTCTAAAAAGAATTTTCGTTCTCGAAATTTTCATACCTTAGAATAATTATGGATATTATTCCTTCATCTTGTCCTCTTGCTCCCACGTCGTGCTTCCAATTACATCATTCCAAATCGCTTTTACTAACGCAATTTCTTTTCTCCTTGAATTATTTGTATCCTTTCCCGAGTCATCTTAACTTTATCTGTTACTGATTGTACAAACTCGGGTCCAATTCGCATTCCTTTAGCTGTCTCAGTGCCAACACAAAGGTGTCTTACATCGCTGTCCATGTAATGCCTCATATTTGACTCCTACTAATCAACCAGATATTTCTGACTCTAATGATTTCTGCAGACGTTAAATGTTGCTCCATGTAGAAAATGCCTCCATATCTTCAGCGCAAGCACACAACAGCTAGCTTCAAGTTTATGTAGGGTAGTTCTCGTCATGTACTCCCGATTGTCTTGGAGCACACGCTACTACTTTCCTATTCTGCACAAGCACACATCTTGAACCTTGATGTGAAACACCACAAATTCAGTGGGATCGCGAAGTAGTCGGTTGTCTCTTTAACTCTTGAAAACTTTCTTCACATGTCGTGGTCCATAGAAAATCTTGATCTTTCTCATAGGCTGAGTGAGAGGTTCAGCTATCTTGGAAAATCCTGCAGTGAATCTCTGATACTAGCCAGCTAATCCCACATAGTGACGAATCTCCAATACAGTCTTCGATCTTTCCCATTGAAGAACTGCTTCAGCTTTCGATGGATCTCCAACAATTCCACTTTTTGAGATCTCGTGACTCAAAAGTTAATCTGACTCTAACCAAAATTTGCACCTTGATAACTTCACGCATAACCCCTCATTCTTATTCAGAATTTGAAGAACAACAAGATATGTTTGGTATGATTCAGTGTGGTTCCTTTGGACTCCAAGAATTGATTAGAATGTCGTCAACAAAGACAACGACAATTCTGTCTCAATAGGGAAGAAAAGTCCTAGTCGTGTAGTTGATGAATACTACTGAAGTATTCGTTACACAGAATGACTTTACTAAACACTTGTAGTGCTCACAAAGCATCCAAAAAGTCATATTGGAATATCTCCTACTTCGAACGAACTTGATGACAACTAGAACATAACTGATCTTGAAGGTAACAGTGGCTCCATTCAGTTGGCCCATCAAACCAACTGACCTCGACTTTAACAAGAAATGTCTCACTAGGCAAATTCTTATGTAATCACACTGCACTCGGCACTATGACTTGGGTTGAATTTGGGAACACATTTTCTCAATCGAAGTACACTAGAAACATTATAAAGGTTAGAAAGAAAAGATAGTGAAGTCATTTGGTATACTACTAGACCCATCCAACGAAGAACATGTTATGGTTCGATAAAATTTAGGAATGAGTTTCATGGATTCAAATCCAGGAATCTCTGCTCCAAGAAACACTAAGGTTCTATCGGAATAGAATGGCGAGATATGGTTAGAAAACAACCAATCCCTTTTCTGAGATCAAGTCTATACAGAAAAGGCAATTAATTAAATTGGAAGAATAGTTTCAATTTCTAACAATAATAGGATAGTTCAAACAAATTTTGTGTAATAACAACAGGCTTAGAAATGAGAATGACAGTACTCAAATCAAAAGGAAATAAATCCACAGATAATTCCAAATTCTAAAAACGAACTCTTGAAATTCCATTGGAACAGTTTAACAGGATATGGTTAGAGGATAACTAATCCCTTTTTGAGACCAAATTTGTGAAAGAAGTAAACAATTGAAATCAACAAAAAGATGTAGTCTTGAACAGATCATAGGATAATTCAAACAACTTGACTATCAACAACAGGTCTGCATAGTAAAAGTAGAAACATAAATGTTTTGGTCAAAAGGTAACGAAGACATAATTGACTCTAATAGATCCACACAGTCATATGCCATAAAGAAATGGGTTACCCCTAGAATTATACAGCATAATCAAAGGGTCATCTCCCGTAGCACAATCTCCATCGTTTAGACCCTTAGTCTGAGAAATTTTCGCTCCACCTAGGGTATAAACTTTTCCTCCAGCTTAAGGTCTCGAAGCACGTACCTTACCAATAGAAGGCTTCGTCTCTGATTGAGTACAGTCTCTAGAAACATGTCCGGGCTGTCCGCATCGGAAACAAATGACTCCCTTGAACGTGCAATGCCTTGTTAAGTGGCTCTCTCTACACTTGAAGCAGATTACCCGCTTGACCTTACACTCCCTCCTTGAGTGGTCCTTTCCACACTTCCTACATTTTGGTAAGGATACCACAGTCGGATTAGATTTACTACCACTCGCACCTTCTTCATGTGTTTGTTGTTGCTGTTGCTTCCTCGATCGTCGTGAATACAGTTTTTGCCAGAACCAATTGGCCTTACGCTTCTTCCCTTTTTGGACCCTCGATGGCCCAAAATTACAAGGTCTCGCATTTGAAGATTGATCCACATTTGATAGATTTTGAATCTCCGCTACCAGCTTCTGCTGTCGAGCGGCTCTCTGCATTACTTCTGCTGTCGCAGTCGTATCATCATCTTCACTCCCTACATTCACACGCTTACGCCTACCCCGAGCCATTGCTTCTCTTCAAGGACAAACAAATTGAAACATAAGGAAAATCAAAAGAAATCAATTCAAATAATATTGTCTCCTTTCGGAAACCAAACGCAAAGAGTCACACAACAAAACAAGACAAACCCAAAAGACTCTAACTTGAGTTCTTTTATTCTGCCTTCTATGGCGTGATTTCCTGTAAGTCCTTAACTCCCAAGCAGCTCCTCGAACCTCACTTATGCCAGATATTATTTTCCTAAGAAAATCAATTCTCCAAAATCTCTTAGACGCCTCAGTCCACAGACCTTGCAACTCCTATTTAACTACCCTTTTTCTAACCCATTAACTCAAACAATTTTAGAGGTAACACAACAAGGGTGTAAATGAAAATAAATCCTAAATAAGTTCAATCATACTAGTTGAGCTTCTTATTAAAAGAACTCCTATTCCCATAATACGTGTAGGTGAAGTTATAGTATCCCGTCCACATAGAACATTAGACATTGAGTAGGCCAATACTCAATATCATGTAACTATGTAATAGTAGCTACCCACATTCAACCTATGGCAAGCCATGCCTTTCTTTCCCAAACATCTCTATCAACAGACAAGGAAGTGCACAACATATAAAGAAACTTCTAACATGTCTACGTATAGTCAGTTCATACCCCGGCTTAATAGGATGGGCTGCTCTGATACCACCTAATGTAACACCCCTCGATTTAGTAACCATAGCACAATCGTCATTATACCATGGTCGCTAAATTTTTGGCATGCTACAACTTAAATAACAAGTTTCCAAATTTAATCATTGTGCATATAAAGAAAATATGAGCCAAGAATGAATAAATACACATACTGTCATTTTTTTTAAATATAATTCAACAAGATATACTCAAAGTACAGCACATAAGACTGGATAATTATCTTAAAACATACATAGCACAACGCATTACTCATACCGCTCAAAAATACACCAAGTTGAACTTCAAAATGTAGTTATATTCAAAAGGACCTTTATACAGGTAATGCGAAAGAAACATAAACTACCCACGACAACGTCCATGATTAAGGAGTTGGGCACTCCATCGGATCCACCTCAGGATCCTCCCCCAGTTCATCTGAAGACACAAGGACAGGACAGAGTGCGGTCTCACGGGCAGGTGCCCTAGCAGCTGATGCCATAGAATGCTCGTCCTCTCTAGGAGTGTGAAGCGGATCACCCAGTAGCTCCCGAATTGGCAAGGCAAACTCCAGATGCACTGATGTAGTGAGAGTGAGGATAGGATCTCCATCGTGGGTCCTCCTCATGGTCGAGATCAAATCCCCAATATACCGTATACCCTCACCGGCCCAGTCGACTTGCCAAGCATTAGCACCCCCGGTGAGCACAATCCTGACGAAACTAATAGAACCCCTTCTTGACGCCATCACTGAACGCAGGAGACCAAATTAAGTAAAATCTAGGAGATTAAACCTCGTTCCCTTTACAGTCTTTAACCAAGTTTCATAGAAAAAAAATAATACAAACAAGAGGTGAGATATCCAACATTCAGCACCAATTATGGCAGTAAAGAAACAGAAATGACGAAGGACGCCCACATAGCATTACAAGAATAATAAACAGTATCAAGAAGTAGATATTAAACAACTTAATAATTCCAGGTAGTTATAACATCAATGAGATAGCAGTTCCAATCATCATATAAATTAAATGCCAAATAATACCTTGACTCACTATGCACATGTACATGATATCAAAATCCTACTCCATGGAGCTAGACACAAACATCGGACAGAATGATCAAGGAGACATGCCAGTATCTCATCAGCCTAAAACAAGGGCTTTCCAGAAAATCAATAATTTTGTACAACAAGGCTTTATACAGCGGCATTCCCACAAGATCGCGATATAGGACAGTGTCTCGGTCCAGATCATCGGTGCGTTTGCAGTGGTCTGTCCCACGGCCCAGAGGGACTACCAACTGTCCACTGCGAGACACCCACACCTCGACGCCCCCAAGGTCAACAGTATGACCTACACTAGTCTATTCGCACCCGCACTAAGGTGTGATTCAATCTCCTAGGCATCATAGCCTTAACAATAGTCCATCGGACTATCACAATGCATGATGACTCAATACATATTCTTGTATATTTAACAATAATATACTTTTCCACAACATGCCACAATTTGGTCAAGATAAGCATCAACACATTCTTGGTCCCTCTCATGGACCCACAATGAATACCATCAAGGCATCAAATAATACATTATGCTTTTAGGGTTCATTATGGAAATTATGGCTTAATCTCCTACGTTCTTCTCATTAAGTTTCTCTAGAGAAAATTTTAATTTGAGTTATTTAACATCTTACTTACACTCATATCCTTCCTTTAATTAAGAATTAATCTAAGTTTTAGGATAAGATCTCATTCTTAATTCTTTCTATTTTATGAATCCCTAATTAATTCCTGATTAACCAATTAACTAAGTTTCACTTTAATTTAGCATTTCTTATGAAATCCTTAACTAGAAGAATTCTCTTGATTATTAAGTTCCTTACTTTAAGTTTATTCATTCACACTTAGAAAATTATTCTAAGGTTTTCCAAGTCTCATACACTCTTATTCTTTTCCTAGGTCTAAAGAATCACTTTAGGTTATCAAATAGATTTCTTTCCATCACATTGTTAACTATTTAATCACTTGATTATTTAAATTCCAAGGTGCCCTAAAGTTACATAATTGGACCCTAAAATGGTCCTAGAGGCCGTGGGCCTCCCAAGGGTAGAAACCCTAAATTTTTCTTTACTCCTTCACATTTTAGTTACTCAGTTGGTTATGTCACCACTTGTTACCAATTTCAATCATGAATACCCTAATTAAGGGTCATGGTCGTGAGCCACATAAAGGGGAGCAAGGAACCCTTGCTTCCATTTCATATATCAAATCCAACAAAATCCATCCAAGGTCATCAATATACATATACGTTTAATAAAATAAATCATACAAGGTAAAATCAACATATAGCCATTAAAATCATACATCAAAGAGAGTAACCCTAACAAGGGTTTCTCACATCTAACACAAAATTAAGTCCCTCACTACTAATAGCGGTTGAAGTGGACCATCTCCTTCTTACCTAAGAGGAAAACAAGAAAAGAACTTCCTTGAAGCTCTTTGATGAATTCGGCCAAGCTTCACCAAAAACTCTAGAAATTATAACTTCATCAAATTAACACCAAGGCTTGAGAAAAGAGGATAAATAGTCATGATGAAGACCATTAAAATGAAAATGAAGAAGAGAAAATGAGAAATCAGGAATCTTATCCTAAAGTTTCAAACTTTGAAGCTTGAAGAAGATGATGAAGATGGAAGCTTTTCAAGTAGATTCAAACTAGAAAGGTGTTTAGTATGTGATGGAGATCAAGAAAATATGGTTACTTTGAATTTTTGAAATCTTTGGTGGCATGGAGGAGGTGTGGCCGTGGAAGAGAAGAAGAGAGAAGGAGGAGAAACTTGAGAGAAAAGATGAGGGAAAAAATGTAGAGAGAGAAAATGATAGTAAGAATGATGATAGCTTTTGGATTTTGAAAATTAGAAATATGAAATGATAAAGTGAAAAGCCACTCTTTGGCCCACAAAAAGGCCTCATGGCCGTGGAGTGTGAGGGAGAAAAGGGAGGGAAATTGGCTTCTAAAATTAGGGTTAGCTTGATAGTTTTTTCAAAAGCAAATTTGATTAGACATAAAATGGATTTCCTTTAGATAATGTGATAAGATGATAAAGTAATACAGTAATAAAGTGATTAGGATTTTCACTACAAGCTATTACCCAATGGACAATTGTTACAGTTCATAAAGCCAGTATGCATTGTCCAATGGATAATAGAGCATTCCGAAAAATTTTATTTAATAGATCGTACTACGATTTTATTTATCAGATAAAATCTCAAAAAACGTGAACCTCGTAAACTGTACCCGACCTCAGTTTTAGTAAAATCTCCCGTCAACCTTTTCATAGTTCAAGGTTTACCAGCCTCGGGGAAAATATTTTATTTTCACAATTTCGCTCAGTGTGCACACAAATTGAGAAATATATTAAAATAATCAATAGTTCCAAAAAAAATCCAAACATTCCACAAAAATCATAAATATTGTAAAACAACTATCTGTCATGAAACAAACGATTTTTGGGGTGTTAGGCTGGCTCTGCTCAATGCGCACGTAAAATGAAGAATATATTAAAATATTCAACGTTTCCCAAAAAATTCACAAAAATTCATAAAAATCATAAATATTATAAAATGACTATTTATCATGAAGCAAATAATTTTTGGGGTGTTACATTGGACATTCATTTGTTGAGTGTCCTAATTCATCACAAATGCTACAAATTTTCATCTTGCACAAATTTGATTTCTTTTACTTTCCTAGATTCCATGACTTCAACCTTTCTAGCCAAACTAGCAAACCTAGCATTTAGATCTTCTTTTTGACTAAGATGATATTTTCCTTTATTAGCATTTGTAATGTTATATCTAATTGAATTTTCAGAAGGATTAGTATCATGCCAAGATTGAGAATTTTCAGCCAAATGGTCTAAATAATCTAAAGCTTCTTCAGGTTCTTTATCAAGAAACTCACCATTGCACATTGTTTCTCCAAATTGTTTAGTTTCAGGTATTAACCCTTCATAAAAGAAGCTTATAGTGTGCCATTTTTCAAAACCATGATTTGGGCAAGATTTTAACAAATCTTTAAAATGTTCCTAACTTTGAAAATATGCTTCATTTGAATTTTGAGAAAAATTTTGGATTTATTTTTTCAAAGCATTGGTTTTATGTGTTGAAAAAATTTTCTTTAAAAACTCACATTGCATTTCTTGCCATGTGCCAATTGATCTTGGTTTCAAAGCGTTAAGCCAAGTTTTTGCTTTATCTTTCAAAGAAAAAGGAAACAATTTAAGCCTAACAATCTCTTCAGTGCAAGTTTGGTCATTAAAAGTGGTATATACTTCTTCAAATTCTTTTAGATGTAAATATGGCCTTTCAGATTCTAAATCATGGAAATTAGGAAGTAAAGAAATCATACCTGATTTAAATCTAAAATTGTTAGCATTGAGTGGAAAGATAAAACATAATGGACTAGAATTTCGAGATGGTTGCAAATACCCATGCATGGTGTAACACCCTGAAAATTATTTGTTTCATCATAAATAATCAATTTATAATATTTATAATTTTTGAGAATTTTTCTCAAATTTTTCAGAAATATTGAATATTTTAATATATTCTTTATTTTGCGTGCACACTGAGCAGAGTCAGTGAAACACCCCAGAAATTATTTGTTTCGTGATGAATAGTCATTTTCTAATATTTGTGATTTTTGAGAATTTTTGTGGATTTTTCTATAAACATCGAATATTTTGGTATATTCCTCGTTTTACGTGTGCGCTGAGCGGAGCCGGGAAAACGAAATGTTTTCCCTAAGGCTGGTAAACTTTGAACTGTGGAAGCGTCGACAAGGGATCTTACTAAACCCGAGGTCGGGCACAGTTTACGAGGTTTATATTTTTTGAGGTTTTATCTGATAAATAAAATCTCTGTGCGTACTGTTAAGTAAAATTTCGCAATACGCTCTATTATCCATTGGATAATTAATACTGGCTTTGTTCACTGTAACAATTATCCATTGGGTAATAGCTTGTGGTAAAATCCTAATCACCTTATTATTTTAATTACTTTATCACCTAATTATCCTATCCAAATGTAATCCACTTTATGTCTAATCAAATCCTCTTTTTGAAAAAGCTACAAAGCTTCTCAAAGAAGCTAAACACTCATTCTCTCTCCTCTCCCCTCACATACGGCTGCATGCCTCTTTTGGAGCCAAAAAATTTGTGCTTCACTTAATTAGGTTAACCATTCTAATTTCAAAAATCAAAAGTCATCATATTTATTTCTACTATCAACTTCTCTCTCTACCCTTTCTCTTCTCTCAAGTTCTCCTCCTTCTCTCTACACCACACCTCATGGCTACCCTCTTCCATGCCCTCCACCATCACAAAAATTTCAAACAACCATATTTTCTTAATCTCCACTACATTCTAAACACCTTTCTAGTTGAAGATTTCTTGAAAAGCTTCCATTTTCATCATCTTCTTCAAGCTTCAAGTTTGAAGCTTTAGGATAAGATTCTTGGTTCCTCACCTTCTCCTCTCCATTTGTTTTCAAGGTCATCTTTATGGCCATTTATCTTCTCTTTTTCAAGCATTGGTGTTGATTTGATGAGGTTGTAATTTCTAGGGTTTTTGGAGGAGTGAAAACCAAATTTCACTAGGAGCATCAAGGGAGTTCTTGGCTTGTTTTCTACCCTAGGTAAGAGGGAGATGATCCTCTTCAACCTCTCTTGGTAGTAGGGAACTTGATTTTGTGTTAGTTGTGAGAAACCCTTGTTAAGGTTACTCTCTTTGATTATGTGATTTTGTGATTGTGTGTTGATTTTGTTTTGTTTAATTGATTTGGTTGATTATATATGTATATTAATGATCTTGGATTGGTTTGGATGGATTGGAAAAATGGAATGGAGGCAAGAGTCCCTTGCCCTCCTTCATGAGGCTCATGGCCACACCCTTGAAGTAAGGTGTTCATGGTTTAAAAATTTGTATCAAGTTGACAACACACCTATTCAAGTGATTAAAGTGTAATGGAGTTAAGAAAAACTTAGGATTTCCCCCTTAGGAGGCCACAGCCTGGAGGACCAATTTAGGATCAAATTGTGTAAGATCATGTGACCTTGGGATTTGAATAATCAAGTGATTAAATGACCAATAATATAATGGATAGAAACCAATTTGATAACTTAAGGTGATTCTTTAAACCTAAGATAAGAATGAGAGTGTGTGAGGCTTGGAAAACTTAGAATAATTCTCTAAGTGAGTTTTGAACAAACTTAAAGTAAGGAACTTAACAATGAAGAGAATTCCTCTAGAGAAGAATTTTATAAGAAATATTAAATTAAAGTGAAACTTAATTAATTTGGTTAATTAGGAATAATTAAGATTTCATAAAATGGAAAGAACCAAGAATGAAGTTATATCCAAAGACTTAGAATAAATTTCAAGAAAAGTAAGACCATGAGTGTAAGTAAGATGTTAAATAATTCCATAATGTACCCTAAAAGCATAATGCATTATTTAAGGACTTGATAATATTTATTGTTGGTCCATGAGTGAAACCAAGAATGTGTTGAGGCTTATCTTAGCCGAATTATGGCATGTTATGAGAAGTGTATTATCGTTGAATATACATGATATATGCATTGAGTTAATCATGCATTGTGAAAGTCTGATGGATTGTTGTTAAGGCCATGTTGCCTAGGAGATTGAACATACCTTAGTGCGGGTACAAGTAGACTAGTGTAGGTCATAATTTTGACCTTGGGGGCGTCGATGTGCGGTACCTCGCAATGGACAGTTGGTAGCTCATTTTTCCATAGGGCAGACTGATGCAAATGCACCGATGATCCAGACCGAGATACTGTCCTACATCGTGATCTAGTGAGGAGTGTCTGTACAATGCCTTGATGTGCACGTGGATAAACTGATGAGTTATAGTACTTTGGCCGCGACAGTCGAGTTGTAGACATGTCTCCTGATCTTTCTCTCCGACTGTTTGTGTCTAGCTCTATAGAGTAGGATTTTGATGTTGTATGCATGTGCAAAGTGAGTCCATGTATTATCTGGCATTTAATTCTTGTGATAATTGGAACTGATGCCTTACTGATGTATAACTACCTGGAATTGTTAAATTATTTAATATTTGCCTCTTGTTTACTGCTTATTACTCTTATGATGCTATGTGGGCGTCCTACGCCGTTTTGTTTCTTACTGCCATAATTGGTAATGAAAGTAGGATGTCTCACCTCTTCTCTGTATTTCTACTATCTCTCTATATATATATGATTCTCAGAAGATGGTGGCGAAGAAGGGGAAGTTCATGAGTTCCCCAATTTCTGGCCTAACTTCGACTAGTACCTACTTTTGATCATGACGGCCCGTCCACAAGGATTTTTGGGATACGTATGTCTGACATTCCTCAGAGGTCCAGACAGTTGGCATGTTAACTTCAGCTCAGATCGTTGTGTCTACTTGGGAGATGTGTCATTGTCGCGGGTTTGGGGGCGTTATGATCCACTTATTTTTACTTGCAGCGTTCGTTTACATTTAGAATTTTACATGCCCATTAGGGACATGTGGGGTGAACGTTACTACACCCCATGGGAGGATTCATTCCTCTCCACTGCTTGAGCCTCGACCCGTAATTTAGTGGCTCCAATGAGGGTTTCCTCTGACGAGGAAGACCCTGAGGAGGACCCTGACACGGTTCCTTCTCTTTCTTCTCAGGGGCTGATACTGTCGATAGCTACTGATGGCTATTTGTGTTCTTTTTGGGGCCTGATGATTTACCTTTTTGATGGGCTATACATGTAAACTATTTTGGGCATGCATAGTTTTGTTTTTGTATATCGGGCATTGTAACTAAACAAGTTTATTATGATGAAATATTTATATTTATGTATGCTGTTCGAATGTATGTTTTACTTTTATCTTACTCGTTATTACAATTATGCCCTGTCACTATATTTTATTAATTATTATAAAAAATGAAAAAAAATATATTCTCTAATTTAATCACACGTTTTATAACCAAGCGAGTGTATATGTATGTAATGAACCGGGTCTTAATTTATACTTTTGTTTTTCGCATAGTAAATAATGATGTGACGTTCCCTCTCAAAAAAGGGCATTACATTAAGCTGGTATCAGAGCCCCAGTTTATGTTTTCTTTGGGTCTTTGTGTTTAGGTCTGACTTGTGTGTGCTGTGTGATTCTCTGTGATTGGTATTCTGAAACGTTACATCTAATTCTTCATTATGTGTTTCAGTTAGTATTACTTGAAAGAACGAATGGCACGAGGCAGAGATATGGCAACAGCGATCGAAGCGATGTAACGAATGGCAGAAGTTATTGCCCAACAAACGGAGAGAGCTGCCCAACAACAGGAGAGGACTGCTCAACAGCTCGAAGCTACGACTGATGCTCAAAATTTGGCGGAGTTCCGTTGCCATAACCCTGCTCAATTAAAAGGAGAATTTGATCTGAAAAAAGCTAGTTTATGGATCAAGGAGCTGGAGAAAATCTTCAGAGGCATGAACTGTTCCAATGACAAGAAAGTGACTTATGCCACTTTTATGCTGATTGGGGATGCTGAAGACTAGTGGAAAGGAGCACAGAGAGTGTTAGAGGTAGAAGGTCGCGCAATTACTTGGGAGTTATTCAAGAATAAGTTCTTGGACAAATATTTCCCTGCAAGTGCCAGACATGCGAAGGAAATGGAGTTCCTCAGTTTGAGACAAGGAAACTTATCTGTCAGCGAATACGCTGTGAAGTTCGAAAGCTTATCCAAGTTTTCAATATATTTCCAGCACCAGCCAAACGAGGTGTGGAAATGTCAAAAATTTGAGGAAGGACTGAGGCATGAGGTGAAGAGAGCAATTATCACCTTAAAGATCAACCAATTTTCGGAGCTGTTAGGTACGTGTTGCCAGGTGGAAGCTCTAGATCAAGCTCGAGACTCGAGAAACTAAAACTTTGGACCTACCAAGTTCCAAAAAGGAGGCGGCAACAATGTAAATTATTTCCAAAAGAAGCCTTATTCCGGACCACCGAAAAATCAACAGCAGACATCGGGTGGAGGTTCTAGTGGAGGTTCTGGTGGGAACCGAACCGGGCAGAATGTGACATTTTCTTCAAAATGCTTAAAGTGCAGGAAGGATCACGCAACTAGAGACTGCACCATCAAGGGGATCATCTGTTTCCGATGTGGGAAGCCTGGACATGTCTCTAGAGATTGCAACCAAGCTAAGGCTGAGCCTTCAGTCAACGCTACACGGGTTGTAAAGCTGCAAGCTGGAGGCAGAGTGTACACTATGAGTGGAGAAAAAGCCTCAAAATCTGAAGATCTGATACTAGGAGAAGGTGTCATAGGAGGTAATCTTTTAACTATATTGTATGACTCTGGGGCAACCCACTCTTTCATTTCTTATGACTGTGTGCGATGACTTAGTTTACCAGTGTCTTCCTTACCTTTTGACTTGACTATTTCTACTCCCACTGATAAACCTGTTGTTACTACCAAAGTCTGTTTGAATTATCCATTGATAGTTGAAGGTCGAATCTTTTCTGTTAATTTGATCTGTTTACTCCTTTCTCAGTTAGATGTACTTTTAGGAATGGATTGATTGTCTTCCAACTGTATCCTTCTGGATTACTCTGGTAAAACCATAGTTTTTCCCATAGATGAGGATTCTAGATTTTTGACGGCCAACAAAGTTTGAGCTTTCTTGAAAGAAGGAGCTCAAGGATACATGCTATTGTCTTCCTTGAAGGTCGAGAGCGAGGCTGATGTGAATGCAATTCCCGTGGTCAACGAGTTTCCCGAAGTCTTTCCTGATGATGTACCTAGTTTACCGCCAAAGCAGAAAATAGAGTTCGCTATTGATCTTGTGCCGGGATCTGGTCCCATGTCTATGGCGCCTTATAGAATGTCACCATCGAAGTTAGCAGAGCTTAAGAAGCAGTTGGAAGAGCTCTTGGAAAAGCAGTTCGTTAGACCCAGTGTGTCACCCTGGGGAGCACCAGTGTTGCTAGTCCGGAAGAAGGATGGTACTTCGCGATTGCATGTGGACTATTGCCAACTAAATAAGGTCACGATCAAGAATAAGTATCCACTTCCGAGGATAGACGACTTAATGGATCAACTGAAAGGAGCAGCAATGTTCTCTAAGATCGATCTGCGATCGGGCTACCACCAGATTCGAGTAAAGGTGGAGGACATTCCCAAGACTATTTTTTGTACCCGATACGGTCATTACGAATATCTTGTGATGTCGTTTGGTGTAACGAATGCACCTGCCATATTCATGGACTACATGAACCGAATCTTTTGTCCTTACTTGGACAGATTCGTTGTTGTCTTCATTGACGACATCTTAATCTACTCTCAAAATTAGGAGGATCATGCTGAGCACCTCAGTATAGTTCTCCAGATTCTAAAAAAGAAGAAGTTGTATGCCAAATTGTAAAAGTGTGAATTTTGGCTAGACGAAGTCAAGTTTTTGGGCCATGTGATCTCGAAGGAAGGGATTGCAGTAGATCCGTCAAAGGTGGAAGCAGTTCTACAATGGGAACGACCGAAGACAGTGACAGAAATTTGAAGCTTTATAGGTTTGGCTGGATACATCGGAGGTTCATTGAAGGATTCTCTAAAATAGCAAGACCTCTCACTCAACTCACAAGAAAGAACCAAGCCTTTGAATAGACTGATGCTTGCGAAGAAGGTTTCCAAGAATTGAAGAGACAACTAACTACTTCACCAGTGTTAGTTCTACCTGATTCGAATGAACTCTTTAAAGTGTACTGCGATGCTTCATATCAAGGATTGGGAGCTATGCTTATGCAAATCGGAAAAGTGGTGGCTTATACTTCGAGACAGTTACGAGTGCATGAGAAGATCTATCCAACACATGACTTGGAGTTAGCAGCTGTAGTTTTTGCCTTAAAGATATGGAGGCACTTCCTGTATGGGGCGACGTTCAACATTTTTAGTGATCACAAGAGCTTGAAATACTTGTACGATCAAAATGAGTTGAATATGAGACAACGCAGGTGGTTAGAATTTCTAAAGGATTATGATTTCTAACTTTTGTATTACCCTAGAAAGGCAAACGTCATGGCAGACGCATTGAGTAAGAAGATGCTCAGTATATCAGACATAATGATCAAGGAAAAAGATCTGATAGAGCAGTTCAGGGATGTATGGTCTTTCATGGAATTAGAATCGGGAAAAATTCGTATGAACATGGTTACTATCTCAAGCGAATTAATGGAAGACATTCGGGAAAAGCAGAAAATTGATAAGTTTTTGCAAGAAGAAAGAGAACTGATAAGGCAAGGCAATGCGACAACATTCGAGGAAGGAACAGATATAATTCTAAGATTCCGAGGTAGGGTTTATATACCTAGAGATCAAGAGCTAAGGAAGTATATACTTGAACACGCTTATACGAGCAAGTTGAATATGCAACCGGGGATAACTAAAATATACCAAGACCTGAATAAGTTATTTTTGTGGTATGGAATGAAGAGCGATATTACCAGATGTGTGTCTTTTTATCTGGTTTGTCAAAAAGTAAAGGTTGAGCATCAAAGACCGTCAGGACTGTTGCAACCTCTATCTATTCCTGAATGGAAGTGGGACAATATTACGATGGATTTTGTGGTTGGATTGCCAAAGACCATAAAAGGTTATGACTCCATATGGGTAATTGTTGATTAACTCACGAAGTCAGCACACTTCCTACCGATCAACATAAGATACAACATGGAGAAGCTGACCCAGCTATACATCGGTGAGATTGTTAGACTACATAGTGTACCTACCAGTATTGTTTCTGATAGGGATCCAAGGTTTACTTCCAAGTTTTAGTAAAGTTTGTAAGAAGCATTGGGAACAAAGCTACGATTGACTTCTGCTTACCATCTCCAAACTGATGGGCAATCGGAAAGGACGATCCAATCGTTGGAGGATTTGCTCAGGGCTTGCGCTTTAGAACAGACTTGAAGTTGGGATGAAGTTTTACCGTTAGTAGAGTTCACCTACAACAATAGTTTTCATTCAAGCATAGGGATGGCACCCTATGAAGCTCTATATGGACGATGGTGTCAAACGCCTTTGTGTTGGTACCAAGATGGAGAGTGCCTTACTGTTGGACCTGATATCATACAGCAGACGACTGAGAAGGTAAAGATGATTCAGGAGAAGATGAGGATGGCTCAAAGTTGGTAGAAGAGCTATGCAGACAAGCGGAGAAAGCCTCTTAAGTTTGAGGAAGGCGAGCATGTATTTTTGAAAGTCACGCCAACAACTGGGGTCGGCCGAGTTCTGAAATCTAGAAAACTTACTCCTAAATTCCTTGGACCTTACCAAATTCATCGCCAGATAGGTCCAATAGCTTACCAGATAGCCTTACCACCTTTTCTCTCAAACCTTCATAATGTCTTTCATGTGTCACAACTATGGAAATATATTCCTGACTCGAACCATGTCATAGCACCGGACACAGTGCAATTGAAAGAGAACTTAACCTATGAGGTACCTCTTATAAAGATTGAAGATAGGAGAGTGAAACAACTCAGAGGAAAGGAAATCTCATTGGTGAAAGTGATCTGGAACGAAAAGACCAGAGATGCAACATGGGAATTGGAAGACAAGATGAAGGAACAACACCCACAACTATTCTAAGGTTTGAAAATTTCGAGGATGAATTTTATTTTTAGAAGGGGAGAGTTGTAACACCCTGAAAATTATTTGTTTCATCATTAATAATCATTTTATAATATTTATGATTTTTGAGAATTTTTTTGGAATTATCCGGAAATGTCGAATATTTTAATATATTCCTCATTTTATATGCACATGTCAGTGAAACACCCCAGAAATTATTTGTTTCGTGATAAATAGTCATTTTCTAATATTTGTGATTTTTGAGAATTTTTGTGGATTTTTCTAGAAATACCGAATATTTTAGTATATTTCTCATTTTGCGTGCACGCTGAGCGGAGCCGGAAAAACGAAATGTTTTCCTTGAGGCTGGTAAACTTTGAATTGTGGAAGCATCGATGGGGGATTTTACTAAACCCGAGGCCGGACACAGTTTATGAGGTTTACATTTTTCAAGATTTTATCTGATAAATAAAATCTCTGTGCGTACTGTTAAGTCAAATTTTGCGATACGCTCTATTATCCGTTGGATAATTAATACTGACTTTGTTCACTGTAACAATTATCCATTGGGTAATAACTTATAGTAAAATCTTAATCACCTTATTATTTTAATTACTTTATCACCTAATTATCCTATCCAAATGTAATCCACTTTATATCTAATCAAATCCTCTTTTTGAAAAAGCTACCAAGCTTCTCAAAAAAGCTAAACACTCCCTCTCTCTCCTCTCCCCTCACACACGACTGCATGCCTCTTTTGAAGCCCAAAAATTTGTTCTTCACTTAATTAGGTTAACCTCTCTAATTTCAAAAATCAAAAGTCATAATCTTTATTTCTACTATCAACTTCTCTATCTACCCTTTCTCTTCTCTCAAGTTTTCCTCCTTCTCTCTACACCACACCTCACGACTGCCCTCTTCCATGCCCTCCACCATCACAAAAATTTCAAGCAATCACATTTTCTTAATCTCCACTACATTCTAAACACCTTTCTAGTTGAAGATTTCTTGAAAAGCTTTCATTTTCATCATCTTCTTCAAGCTTCAAGTTTAAAGCTTTAGGGTAAGATTCTTGGTTCCTCACCTTCTCTTCTCCATTTTCATTTTCAAGGTCATCTTTATGACCATTTATCTTCTCTTTTTCAAGCATTGGTGTTGATTTGATGAGGTTGTAATTTTTAGGATTTTTAGAGGAGTGAAAACTGAATTTCACTAGGAGCTTCAAGGGAGTTCTTGGCTTGTTTTCTCCCCTAGGTAAAAGGGAGATGATCCTTTTCAACCTCTCTTGGTAGTAGGGAACTTGATTTTGTGTTGGTTGTGAGAAACCCTTGTTAAGGTTACTCTCTTTGATTGTGTGATTTTGTGATTGTGTGTTGATTTTGTTTTGTTTAATTGATTTGGTTGATTATATATGTATATTAATGATCTTGGATTGGTTTGGATGGATTGGAAAAATGGAATAGAGGCAAGAGTCCCTTGCCCTCCTTCATGAGGCTCATGGTCACACCCTTGAAGTAGGGTGTTCATGGCTTAAAATTTTATATCAAGTTAACAACATACCTAATCAAGCCGTTAAAGTGTAATGGAGTTAAGAAAAACTTCAGATTTCCCCCTTGGGAGGCCACGGCCTCTAGGACCAATTTAGGATCAAATTGTGTAAGATTATGTAACCTTGGGATTTGAATAATCAAGTGATTAAATGACCAATAATGTAATGGATTGAATCCAATTTGATAACTTAATGTGATTCTTTAAACCTAAGAAAAGAATGAGAGTGTGTGAGACTTGGAAAACTTAGAATAATTCTCTAAGTGAGTTTTGAACAAACTTAAAGTAAGGAACTTAACAATGAAGAGAATTCCTCTAGAGAAGAATTTCATAAGAAATATTAAATTGAAGTGAAACTTAATTAATTTGGTTAATTAAGAATTAATTAGGGTTTCATAAAATGGAAAGAACCAAGAATGAAGTTATATCCAAAGACTTAGAATAAATTTCAAGTAAAGTAAGACCATGAGTGTAAGTAAGAATGTTAAATAATTTCATAATGCACCCTAAAAGTGTAATGCATTGTTTAAGGACTTAATAATATTTATTGTGGGTCCATGAGTGAGACCAAGAATGTGTTGAGGCTTATGTTAGCTGAATTGTGGCATGTTATGAAAAGTGTATTATCGTTGAATATACATGATATATGCATTGAGTCAATCATGCATTGTGAAAGTCCGATGGACTGTTGTTAAGGCCATGTTGCCTAGGAGATTGAACACACCTTAGTGTGGGTGCGAGTAGACTAGTGTAGGTCATAATGTTGACCTAGGGAGCGTCGGGGTTCGGGTACCTCGCAATGGACAGTTGGTAACTCTTCTGTCTGTGGGGCAGACCGATGCAAGTGCACAGACGATCCGGACCGAGACACTGTCCTATATCGCGATCTAGTGAAAAATGTTTGTACAATGCCTTGATGTACACGTGGATAAACTGATGAGTTATAGTACTTTGGCTGCGACAGCCGAGTTGCAGACATGTCTCCTGATCTTTCTCTCTGACTGTTTGTGTCTAGTTCCATGGAGTAGGATTTTGATGTTGTATGCATGTGCAAAGTGAGTCCATATATTATCTGGCATTTAATTCTTATGATAATTAGAGTTGATGCTTACTGATGTATAACTTCCTGGAATTATTAAATTATTTAATATTTGCCTCTTGTTTACTGCTTATTACTCTTATGATGCTATGTGGGCGTCCTACGTCATTTTGTTTCTTACTGCCATAATTGGTAATGAAAGTAGAATGTCTCACCTCTTTTCTATATTTCTACTATCTCTGTATATATATATGATTCTTTGAAGATGGTGGCGAAGAAGGGGAAGTTCAAGTGTTCCCCAGTTTCTGGCCTGACTTCGACTAGTACCTACTTTTGATCATGACAGCCCGTCCACAAGGATTTTTAGGATACGTGCGTTTGACATTCCTCAGAGGTCCAGATTATTGGCATGTTAACTTCAGCTCGAATCACCGTGTTTACTTGGGAGACGTGTCATTATCGCTGGATTGGGGGCGTTATGATCCGTCTATTTTCACTTGCAGCGTTCGTTTACATTTAGAATTTTACATGCCCATTAGGGACATATCGGGTGAACGTTACTACACTCCATGGGAGGATTCATTCCTCTCCACTGCTCGAGCCCAGCCCGTAATTCGGTGGCTCCAATGAGGGTTTCCTCCGATGAGGAAGACCCTGAGGAGGACCCTGACACGGTTCCTTCTCTTTCTTCTTAGGGGCTGATACTATCAATAGCTACTGATGGCTATCCATGTTTTTTTTGGGGCCTGATGATTTACCTTTTTGATGGGTTGTACATGTAAACTATTTTGGGCATGCATAGTTTTGTTTTTGTATATTGGGCATTGTAACTAAACAAGTTTATTATGATGAAATATTTATATTTATGTATGCTGTTCGAATGCATGTTTTACTTTTATGTTACTCATTATTACAATTATGCCCTGTCACTATATTTGATTAATTATTATTAAAAAAAAGGAAAAAGAAAAAGAAATATTCTCTAATTTAATCACACGTTTTATAACCAAGCGAGTGTATATGTATGTAATAAACCAGGTCTTAATTTATACTTTTTTTTTCCGCATAGTAAATAATGATGTGGCATTCCTTCTCAAAAAGGGGCGATACACATGCTTCGCAACAGTTGATTTTCAGGTTCATTATGTACACTTTCATTTTCAACCATTGTATTTAATGTGTGTGATTGTGATTAAGACAAATCAATATGTAAAGTACCAGGATTAATTTTAACCAAACGACCAGAATTTAAATCACGATACCATTTAAGCATAAACAAGTAACTTAAAATAGAAAAGAAAATGTACAAGTAGGCAGTATAAACCTGCCGTTAAATATATTGACAAGGGTGTGGTATAAACCAGCCACCAAATATATATTAACACGTAGTAAATAAATATTAACAAGGGTGTGGTATAAACTAATCACTAAATAAGTTAATAAGCTGATAAATTAAAAAGTTAGTAAGCTGATAAATTAAAAAAGTTAGAAACAAGTAAATTAAAATGTTAGAAGCAGGTAAATTAAAATGTTAGAAACAGGTAAATTAAAATGTTAGAAAGTTAGTAAGAGACTTAGATAGTTAGTAAGTTAGTAAGGAAGAAAATTAAAAGGTTAGTAGGTTAGTAAGTTAGATAGTTAGAAATACAATACAAAAAGTAAAATACAAAAAATAAAGTGCAGAAAGTAAAATACAGAAAATAAAGTGCAAAAAGTAAATTTAAAATATGAAAACTGGAGAATCGGCAAGCTGAGTTTTTGCTTTGGCAAGAGAAGAAGAAAGATTATTTCATTAATGATTAAAAATTACAGAGGGAGGAATGAGAATTTCTCTCACTAAATTGGTACGTTAGTATGTACAAAGAAAAAAAATTAAAAGAGTTCTTCAAATCAAATCCTCGACAACGGTGTCAAAAATTTGATGCGAATTAAAAGTTGCAAACCCAAGTACAGGTTGTTTCAAGGAATAAAATCTAGAGAGTCCGAGGTCGATCCACAGAGAATTAATGAAGAAAAATTCTTTGACGTAAGGTAAATATTTTGTCACAACAATAAAAGCGATAAAACTTAGTCATAAATAAAAAGGATTTACTTAGGTTAGGAGATCCACTCTTGATAAAAAAAATTAAGAACAAGATTAATTCTTTTTATAACTCAATTAGAATCCATGCATAATGGAGATTCCAATCGAAAAATATAATATTCAAAGTTCATTTAAGATTATATATGTAATTATATTATGATTCCTTTAATTATTTATTAACACCACCACTTATAAATGGGTTCAAGAATTCATTGTGCTAACCTCTTGTCTACAATGAATCAAGATCTCTACTTTACAAGGAAGGTTTCTAAATTGGTTGGAAACAAAATACAACACATATAATGACCACTTGAAAATATATTATTTAAGCACAAGAAAAAAATGAATCTAACCTTATTTCACTATGAAGAACTTCACCCTTTCACCTAAGTAAAATGAAAACTAGTTACTCATAGATAAGAAGAAAGGAAGAGAGAAGAAGAAGAAGAACATAACTTTAATTTAGAACAAAAGAAAACTACACCAACACAATAACATGATCTTGATCTCTAACACCAAGATTCCTAAATGATCAGCCAATGGTGCCATTTATAGAAGATTAGGTATACAAAATGATAAGGGGGCTGATTAATGAGTGAATGGGTGCGTGAGTGGATGAGTGGAAAATGCCAAATGACTTTTGATGAATGGAAAATTATTGAGATTCTTTGTCTCCGAAATCATTCAATGTTGAACTCATTGCATTCATCATTTTCTCACCAAGTAGTCTTCATAAAATTGTAGGTTTTTGTCTTAACTTTGAAATGCCATTAGTTTCAGCCCAAAAGCATTCCTACAACTCAATATATGGTCCAATCACTGCACACTACTCAAGCCCAGCTACAACTCCTCTATTCTGACTTGCAAGCCCAATATGACCTCTAAGCCATCCGAATTTCGTCTTGTGTTCTTCATGAAAGTTGTAGATTTGGATCTTAACTTTCAAATGGCAAAATTTCAGCCCATTTCACATCCTATAACCCGAGTTATACTCTAATTACTATACACTATTTAGGTTCCAATCACAAAACCTGTGTTCTAACTTTTAAGCCCAATTAGTTCCACTAGATGTCTGACTTTGACCTAGAGCTCTCATGAAAGTTGTAAGGCTCTCTTTTATTTTTCTTACAAGGTAAAATACATAATTATTAGACATCTAGAACTCAAGATATGACCAAAATATAGAAACAGTGTAAGATATAAATCATGCTGAAAAAATCAATTAAGTCCAATTTGAGCTCAAACTTACAAAACATAACCAAGTTCAATCAATTAAGTACATGGAGAGTGTAAATAACTAAAAATTAGGGTTTATTAATGTATAAAATATGTGATTATCACTGAGAATAGTAAGTTTAATGTCATAGGACATCAAGTGGATGACTTGATCATGAGATCCTATTAGATAGAATCAGAACACTATTCTTAAATGTCCCTAGTCAAGTATTATTGTTAATTAAGACAATAATAATGCATTGAAACTAGTATGTGCATAAACTGATGACCACATCTCACGGGTCATGGATATGAGATATCAAGTCTTCACATGGATACATATTAGAGTAATGATGTATTGGACTGACCCACCATGAGAACGCTACGTGGATCGTTGCGTGAGTGTCATAAGCGATTCTCAAAGTGACAATGGTATATATGGTCCTTTGACCTGAAATCACTATGATTCCTACATAAGGAGTTGTATGTTTTAATGCTATCAAACATCATCTGTAACAAGGTGATTATAAAGTTAGTTATTGGACATACCGCGAATCATGCAGAGGGATGTGAGTGACCAAGATGAGATTTGTAACATCCCAAAAATTCTTTATTTCATTATAAACGATCATTTTATAATATTTATGATTTTTAGGAATTTTTGTGGATTTTTCTAGAAATGATGAATATTTTAATATATTCTTCATTTTGCGTGTACACTGAGCGGAGCCGGGGAAAATAGAATATTTTTCCTGAGGCTGATAAACCTTGAACTGTCAAAGTGTCAACGTGGGATCTTACTAAACCTGAGGTCGGGCACAGTTTGCGAGGTTTATATTTTTTGAGGTTTTATCTGTTAGATAAAATCGCGGTATCATAAAATTGTCGGATGACTAATAAAATATTATTTTCATCAATTGTAACTTTTATTCACTGAGAAAATAATTTTAGCAGTGTAATTAATCATCTGTTGGATGTATTTAATTTGGAGACAAGCTTACTATACACTTTGTCGAGAAGCGCGCGAAGCTTCTCAAGGAAGCTTCTTCCAACCATTTTATATTTTTTTCTCTCTCCTCCTTTCCTTGGGTGCTGCACGTTTGGCTATTTGAGGCTCTAATTCATTTTCTTTCTCACCTTTTCCCCTTCTCCCTGTACGCAGCTCACTATTCACTCATCTTTCTCTCTTCTCTTTCACCCCACAGCAGCAACACCATCCACCCACACCTCCATTTCGTTCTTCGAACTGTCACAATCCTAGCACCATTTTGTGTTGGAGGACCACCATCATTGAGGAAATCATCTTCAAAGTTCTGCCATTTTCTCCATCTCCATTCTCTTACGTCTTTGAAGCTTAAAGGTTAGAGCTTTAAGGTAAAGCTCTTAGCTTTTTCTCCCTCTCTTCTCATTTTCGTAACCCACTGTCATTTTGGTGACAATGGGTATCCATTTCAATATTTGGATTCTGATTTTTGCAAGTTTAAATGTTTAAGGATTTCCTGGAAGCTGAAAACGCAATTTCTGACCAAAAAGGAGCAACCTTTCTTTGTGCTTCTCTAAGGTAAGAGGAAGACACTCCTCCTTAACCTATTTTAGCATTTAGGAATGTCTGTGATTGGTGTTGAAGGTCATTCTGTTTTTGCATGTTGTTTGTATTGTATGTGTGCTATTTGGTTGTCTGTGTTTTGATATATATCTGGATGTATTGGAACGTGTAATATGGAAGGGAATGACTTCCGACTGGTTCTCGGATGGTCACGGTGTTGAGCCCAGAAATTTGGAAATTTCATGTGAAAACTAGTAACAGTATGAACCCCTGGCCAAACTCATCGAATATGATATCCTAATCATTTAGTAAAATGTTAAAATCCGTCGAGTATGAACTCCTGGCCAAACCCATCGAATTTGATATCTTGATCACTTAGTAAAATGTTAGAATCCGTCGAGCATGAACTCCTGGCCAAACCCGTCGAATTTGATATCTTGATCACTTAGTAAAATGTTAAAATCCGTCGAGTATGAACTCCTAGCCAAACCCGTCGAATTTGATATCCTGATCACTTGGTAAAATGTTAAAATCTGTCGAGTATGAACTCCTGGCCAAACCCGTCAAAATTGATATCCTGATCATTTAGAAATGTCAAAATCCGTCGAGTTAGAATGACAGATCCGTCGAATTAGAGTTTCTGACCAGTGTTTTCGTCGGTTCGACACTTGGGAGATTTCTCCAACGTCAACACCCACATCTGTAGAATTAGGACTTCTGCTGACCTTCTGGAAAAATTCGATAGTTTTGATCTCCGTTCGACAGAACCTCCATCCGACAGAAATTGATTTTTAGCCAATCTTGTTATAAAATGTTCTCCCATCTTTCATCCTTCTGCCATGTTATTTTTCGTCGAATGGCAGCCTCAATTTTCCACTAAATACATTGTCTCCGTCGAATTCACAAGTATGGTTTATCACCCAACACCTAGCAATTAAATCTGTGACTTTGTTGGTGATTCCGGCCATGTATCTTCCTGGACTCAAAACCTTTGGACTAATAAAAGCATATTAATCATAAATAATTGGATGACTAGAAATTAATTAGGGATTCATAAACAGGGAAGAACATGAGTATGGGTGAGCTTATGAGGCACATAATGAATTTAATGGTTGACTTCTATCATGACTAGGAATGGAAATTGTAGTTATCCTTAGAAGGTACTATTGGCTTGTTGTGGACTCGTGAATGGGATCAAATCTTGTTGTTAAATGATATGACATGCATTTGAAGCATGATGGACCTAGTTGGTCATGAAGAGCATGATTGAGTTATGCATTGAACAAAAAGAATGTGATTGTCCGTTGGGCTTGGTTAAGGCCGGTAACCTAGGAGTTGAACTTACACCTTTGTGCGGGTGCGAATAGACAAGTGTAGGTTACTTGTTGACCTTGGGGGCGTCAGGGTGCGGGTACCTCGCAATGGACAGTTGGTAGCTCTCTGTCCATGGGGCAGACCGATGTAAACACACTGACAATCCGGACCGAGACGCTGTCCTATGTCGAGATCTGTGTAGAATGTCTTGTAAAATACCATGATGTGCACGATGATAATTTGAGAATTATAGCACTTGAGGGCCTGGGCAGCCAAGGAATACAGACATACCTCCTGATCGTTCTCTCCGACTGTTTTGTGTCTAGCTCCATGGAGTAGGATTTTGGTTATTAAGAGCATGCATAGTGAGTCCATGAATTATCTGGCATTTATTGTTACCATAGTTTGGAATTGTTGTATTATTAGTATGTATATGACTGCCTGGAACTGTTTGGTTGATCATAATTGTTACTGAATGTTTATTAACATTATTGCTGTCATAAATGCTATTTGGGCGCTTTGCGCCGTTTGGTTTCTTGATGCTATAATTGGTAATGATGGTAAGATGTCTTACCTCTTTTCTGTCTCTCCATTACTGTTTTGTCTGTATACTGCGTTCCATAGAAGATAACTGCAAGGAACCAGAAGCTCCCGACTTCCTTGGTTTTTGGCCTTATCTCGACTGAGCGACTGCAGAAGAATATGGAGCCACGCACACAGAGATTTTTGGGAGATGTGAGCCTGACTTTCTTGGGAGGGCCAGAGTGCTGGCACATCAACTATGGTTCTGAGCGTTGCGTCTATACGGGGGATGTATCGATATCTCTAGCCTGGAGGCGCCACGAGCCGCCTGTCTTCACCTGCTGTATTAGTCTACGTTTGGAGTTTCAACTACCGATACGCGAGATGTGGGGTGACCGTTATTTCACTCCGCGAGAAGACTCTTTTCGTTCCACAGCTCGGGCCCCGTCCCGTAATTCTGCGATTCCTATGGTGATTTCCTCTGATGAGGAAGATCCTGAGGAAGATCCCGAGGAAGTCCCGAGGATCCTAAAGAGGATCTTGACATGGTTCCTCCTCACTTGAGGGACTGACTTTACTTGTAGCTATTGAGGGCTACCAGCATTTTATTTTGGGGGCTTGATGTTTTGTCTGTAGTGGGCTGTATATTCTGATACCGTGGGGATTTGTATGTATAATCCTTTGGGGGCAGGTATAGTTTTGCTTTTTGATGTACCAGGCTTTGTAACTAAACAGTTTGATAAATATATATGAATATGAAATGTTAATTTCTAATGTACGCTTTAATTCTATCTTCATCTTTTATTTCCATTTATTGTCATTATCATCATGGTTAAATATATATATATATATATATATATATATACTATACACTCGCCAATTTAATTACCCAACTATAATCAAGTAAATATACATATTATTAAAATGAACCGGGTCATAACTTACACAATTTTATTTCTGCATTGTAATTGACAATGTGACGTTCCCTTACGAAAAGGGACGTTACAAGATTTGTCTCTTACATAACAGGAGCAATATCTTTGGGCCCCAAGATTAAGACTGCGAAATGCATGGCTATGCTCAAATGAATCAATATGAGATATTGATCTCATTTGTTATTACTAAGCCTACTCGAGTATTAGGAAACAGAAGATTGAACAATACAAGGGTGACACATTCCATGCCTTGTGTTCAATCTAGATATCCAGACAAAGGGACTAAAATATACGAAAACATTGGTCACTTAAAGGTTATATCAAATCACTAACATTCTCATTACTTGGGTAGCAGTGACGTGTTACTAGATATCGCTCACTACATCTAACATTAAAATGGGATTTTAATGTTACTGCCAACATCATGAGAACCTGCAGGGTCACACACGTAGAACATATTAAGTTAGATCAATTAGAATCCAAGTTGGACTAGGGTTCTGTCGTGGGCCAGACTCAAAACAGATGAGTCCAAGGTTGCATTGTTAAGCCTACTGCTACTCTCACTCGCATAAGGCAGTCACTATTATAAATAGTATTGCTAAGGGGCTGTCAAGAATCATCATTTTCAAACCCTAGCTGCACCCTAACAAAAACAGTGAGTGAAAGAGTGATAAGTTTCTTTTCTCTTCGCAACTTGCACTGTGCAGGAGACGTAAGACTCTAAGATCATAGATGTTGGATGTTTGTGAGTCTATTCATATGGACAACATAGAGGTATCATCATTGCTATGGTGCTAGTGATTTGCTTGATCATTTTTCATCTGGCTTAAAGAGGTAAATGCGAAAAATCACGTTTCATGGTTCTCTTTTTCGCATGGATCCTCGATGGGAATCCTTTTCCACTATGCTTTTGTTCATGGATTTCCCAACAACACTACCATCTATTGCCTCTCCACCTAAACTTGAGTTGAAACCTATCCTAGCCACTCTTAAGTATGTATTTTTAGGAGCTAATGAGACCTTACCTGTCATTATTTCATCTCAGTTGTCTAGTGAGCAAGAAAAAAAGGTAATTAAGGTATTATCTGATCATAAGAGTGCCACTGGGTGGTCAATACCTGATTTAAAAGGTATTAATCCTTCCATTTGCATGCATAGGATTTTCTTAGAGGAGAGTGCTAAACCTTCTAGAGAGATGCAGCATAGGTTAAATCCTCACATGAAAGAGGTAGTGATGAAATAGGTGGTGAAACTTTTAGATGCAGATATCATATACCCCATTTCTGATAGCCAATAGGTTAGTCCAGTACAAGTAGTTCCTAAGAAGTCAGGCATTACAGTGGTGAAGAATAGTGAAGGATAGTTAATGCCTACTAGAGAGACCACAGGTTGGCGAGTTTGCATTAACTATAGGAAGCTTAATTCTATGACTAGGAAAGACTATTTCCCTTTACCTTTCATTGATCAAATCTTAGAAAAGTTGGCAGGACAGAACTTTTATTACTTTCTAGGTGGTTATTTTGGGTATAACTAAGTAGCCATTTACCTGGAGGACTAAGAGAAAATGACTTTTACATGCCATACAAGTACTTTTGCTTTTCGAAGGATGTCCTTTTGATTATGTAATGCACTTTCTACATTTTAGCATTGCATGATGGCTATATTTTCCTATATGATTGATAAACTCTTAGAGGTATTTATGGATAATTTTTCTATCTTTGGGTCATCATTTAATGTATATTTGCATAAGTTATGTATTTTTCTAAAAAGATGTAAAGAGGTAGACCTTGTTTTGAGTTAGGAATAAAGTCATTTTATGGCTCAAGAGGGCATTATCTTAGGGCACAAGGTCTCAAAGAAGGGTATTGAGGCAGATAAAGCTAAAATCAATTTAATTTCCATTCTCTTCATTCCCACTTCTGTTAAACAGGTGCGATCATTTTTAGGTCATGCCGGTTTTTATAGGAGGTTTATAAAGGATTTCAGCAAGATTGCTATGCCCCTTACCAACCTTCTTGCTAAGGATGTTCCTTTTGAATTTGATGAATCTTGCATTGAAGCTTTTGAAAAGCTTTGTTCTCTTCTTGTTTCTGCACCTATAGTACAATCTCTTAATTTTTCTTTACCATTTGAGATTATGTGTGATACTTCTGACTTTGCTATTGGGACAATTCTTGGGCAAATGGTGAGTAAGATATCTCTTGTAATTTATTATGCTAGCATAACTCTTTCTGTTGCACAAAGAAATTACACTACCACCGAAAAAGAGTTGCTAGCAATTGTTTTTGCTTATGCTGAGTTTCGCTCATACCTTTTGCATTCTAAGGTTATTATTTTCTTAGACCATGCTGCATTGAAATATTTATTGTTTAAGAAAGAAACAAAGCCTAGATTGATAAGATGGATTTTGCTATTGTAGGAATTTGACAATGAGATTAGGGATAAGAAAGGTTCAGAGAATTTAGTAGCTGATCATTTATCTAGGATGCTTGTTAATCGTATTGATGACTTAGTTACTTTACAATATACTTTCCTTGATGAGCAGTTATTTTCTTTGACATATTCACAACTTCCTTGATTCGCAGACATTATTCATTACCTTGTTTCAAGTAAAACCCCATCACATTGGTCAAAGCAAGAAAAGGATAGGTTCTTTACACAAGTAAAGCATTACTATTGGGATGATCCATATTTGGTCAAGCATTGCCCAGATTAGGTAATTCGTAGGTGTGTTCCTGAATGTGAATTTCATAGCATATTATCTTTTTTTCATTCCGATGCATGTGGTGGACACTTTGGAGGTTGTAGGACTGCTTCTAAGGTAGTCCAAAGTGGATTCTATTGGCCTACTTTATTTAAGGATGCTTACCAACTCTGTCTTTCTTGTGAGTGATGCCAGTATACTGGAGCATTGTCTAGGCGTGATATAATGCCTCTTTAACCTATTTTGATTGTTGAAATTTTTTATGTATGATGTATTGATTTTATAGGCCCTTTTCCACCATCTTTTGGGTATGTATATATCTTGGTTGCAGTAGATTATGTTTCTAAATAGGTAGTGGCCATGGCTACTGCGACCAATGATCATAAGGTAGTGATTCAATTTGTTAAAGACCATATTTTTTGTCGGTTTAGTACACCTAGAGCACTTATTAGTGATGGAGGTAGTCATTTTCGTCATCGTTCTTTTGAAGATCTTCTTAGAAAATATTCTGTGACACATAAAGTAGCTACCCCTTATCATCCTCAGACTAGTGTTCAAGTTGAAGTTCTAACCATGAGATTAAGTCTATTCTTGAAAAAACAATTAGACCTAACAAGAAAGATTGGTCTTTGAGGTTGAATGATTCTCTTTGGGCTTATCATACTACATATAAGACCCCTATAAGGTTGTCACTATACCGTCTTCTCTTTTGCAAAGCATGTCACTTACCAGTAGAGTTAGAACATCATGCTTATTGGGCTATTAAAGCATTTAATTTGGATATGAAACAAGCAGGTTCTTCCAAACCATAGCCTTCAGTTGAATGAATTGGATGAATTACATAATAAGGCCTATGAGAATGCTAAGATTTATAAAGCCAAAACTAATCTAACATATACTTGGATAAGTAGTATTAGCTATGCTACTTCTAACTTAAACATTAACTAATCCATAACATTTATAAATAATTATAGAGAGCCATAACTAACAATAATACACATATACATCGATAGCCCCGAGGGCAAAGTGTTATACATACAACTTTTACATCCTCAAAGCAAATATAAATAATTACATAAGCTTTGTCTATAAAAAAAACAAATAAAACTATTCTACACTAGTTCTTCTATTTCTTTATCTTCTTACCCTCTGAAGGGTTTTGACCTCGATTTACATGGAAACATAACAGGGTGAGAAGTCATATTTTCTCAGTAAAAGCAATTCCAAAACTATTATTGGTAATATTCAAAAAGGATAAACAAACCAATCTTACATAACATTATAAAACTCGAACTTAATAATAACATATTATGGTTGCATCAAGACATTAAATCTCGATTCAATATTACTAGAACATTCACATACTACTCTTATGTAAAGGTTCACTAAGCATAACACATAATATGTAAACACAAGTTCATATTTCATATGATAGGAACAACTATCTATACAGTTGTAACATATCATAACTAGTTCATTCGTAAACTTGTTATAAGTACTACACATATAACCTTCTTCTATGAATAAACTTACTAACTTTGGATTTAGGATTGCAACAGGCAATGAAGTCTTTACTCGATACCACTAGAATATTTACATTTTATTACTCTATTTAAACATTCACTAAGCCAATCAATAATCTTAAACTCACATACATAACTATCAATTATATTGAAGCCCATACAATTGTAAAATATCATCAATAGTAGACAACTGGCCATACATTTGCCAAGGAATTAGAAATCAATATGTATACAGTATGCTCGTGCATATAATATGTTCAAGAATGATGATTATGAGATGTAATGTAATTACATAAGTGTACAATTATGTGTGTGTCACTTGCATATTCCTCATTCTCTTTAAACTTATAGTTAAGAAGACCGACTATTCCAAACTACCTAGTAATGAGTGGACTGGTTCCTACTCACTTTAATGAGAGGACTAATTCCACTACATAAAAACTAGTAATCCTGGCACTCTGAGAAACTAGGGCTAAATCCTCACTCAAACAGACTTTTAGACTTTCCCATTCTATCCTTCGGCCAAATGATTGTACATCATTAAGGATTACTTTACTTGAAAATTAGCAAGTATAGGAAACTATGTGGCATTATGTTCAACTTATACAAAACCACCACATTAACTCATCACATGATTCTCTGTAACCAAGTGAAGAACTAAACTCTAGTAAACATGTACTCTCAGTTCACCTCTAACTTATAAAGGAGCTTATTCCATGTTTCTAGTTAAGTAATTATACTTATGATACTTGAACTTACAAACTGACTCTATACTAAGTCCTTTCATGCATCACTAACTCCACTTTCACTCTTAGGAGCAACTCATGCACTATGGCAAATGATTATTGCCAACTGAACTCAGCTTACTTGTATCTAGTATACCTTGTCCTAATCACCTCATATATGATACTAAATGTAACTCTATGTTGCCTAAGGAACTAGACAGTTACCTAAGGCAATCCATGTCTAATGGATGCACAAAGATTTCTACTTACTTTCCTATATATGCAAGATGGTAATCCTTTCTAGGAAATACCCCTATTAGAGACTCATAAAACTATCCTAGGAGAAACCACTCTGGGCATCTAGAAAGGCCAACTTTCTTGAATGTGCCAAATGTACATCCTAACTTAAAAAATTCTAGAATTTTATAGGCAAATAGCCTTATCTCATATCTTTCAAATGAAATAAATCTCACTTTATTTAACTTAGTGTAGCCAAAGTTATGCAACAAAATGCAGCAGTTGAAACAGGGCAACTAGTTGTTTTACCAGAATCTAACCATACTTTAAATTGAAATTGGGAACACATAAGGATTGAAAAATTCTTGAAATTTATTCCTCTTATAGCCTAAAATGTTAGCTTCAAAATGTCACTGGTCTTATATACTTTACACCTCGAAGTAAGAAGTTATGCACTCTGGTTTTCTTGGTGTTAGCCTGCCTGTTTCTACAAAATCCAACTCAACTTCAAACCGAAACTGGTGTTACTTGGGTTATTCTTGTTGGTGTATGCCCTAGATGTAGAATTGTCTTTATCCCAATGGTTTAATATGTTAAGTTTTGATGATGACAAATACAAGACAAAAAGAATGATGTTTATGCTACATAGATGTACTTAATAGATTATATTGGATCATGCATGATTATTTACTTTATCTAGTTATATTTCAATTAATAATCATGCAATGAGATATGTGTAGCATTCTTTATATAACATATCTAATAATGCTTTATATGAGTTATAAATGAATTAATATTGGGTCTGACTCTGTTGAAATGAAAATATGCAAAGTGTTCTTTGTTGCATCCTATATAGAGCATATCTATTAGTAATTGATAAATATCTTATTTAGATGTGTTTATGAAAGTCTTATATGCATGTTAGACTAACTAGAGTTATACATTTATGAATCATGCATATGAAAATATTGAGTTATGAATTTAGACAAACTATATTTGTTTTAAGTGAGTAATACTTTGTAGGATAGTCCAAGTACAAAGAGTGAGCATTGCAACAAGAAAACAAAAGATCACAACTATGCTCAACTCAAGAAGAATGAAAATGATAAAGATGATCCAAGCATTTACAAGATTTAAAGAGAAGATTTTTTTAGAAGCTTGGATTACATCAACAAGCCTAAGGACTAGAATTGATAATGGTAAGATCAAGTCCAAGATCTTCAAGAATAGCTTATAGGACTTAGATCTTATGTAAAGGTAAATAGGAATCACACTAAGCTCAAATAAGTTTTAAAATCTTTATAAGTGTTTCTTAAATGTTTAAACTCCCAACAAACTATTTTTGAAAAACTAGTCTTGGTGGTAATTTAAAACCTTTGAAAAATAGTCAAGTTTGTATTTTGAAAAATTGACCTTTGGTCACTTATTTGATCAAATCTTTCAAAATATTTTAAGTATTAATCTGAAACTTTTTTCATATGAAAGTAGAGTCAATGATCTTTTCAATGAGTGGTCATTTGTTTTAAAAGGATAAGTATCAAAGAAGTTATGGTCTTTCAAAATCAGTTTGGTAAAAAATAGGGCAAATAACTGATTATGGAATTCCCATTACCGGTTATTCTCTAAGTCAGCAGCCAATTCTTATGTTTTTCTAAAAGTTCCTAACTGATTAGGTTATTCTCTTAATTGGTTATTATGAAAGTTAGGAGTTAATTTCTAAAGCTCCTAACCGATTAGGTCATTCCCTTAATCGGTTATTGTGAAAGTCAAGAGCCAATTTCTAAAGCTCTTAACTGATTAGGTCATTCCTCTAATCAGTTATTGTGAAAGTCAGGAGCCAATTTCTAAAGCTCCTAACTAATTAGACCATTCTCCTAATCAATTATTGTGAAAGTCAGGAGCCAATTTCTAAAGCTCCTAACCGATTAGACCATTCCCCTAATCGGTTATTATGTAAGTCAGGAGCCAATTTGTAAAGCTCCTAACCGATTAGGACAATCTCTTAATTGGTTATTTGGGTAGCCAAAAAACGTGAGTAATGACTAGTTTTTGACATTTAATGCTCCCAACCACCACCAACGGCTCTAAAATGCTTTGAGCTATAAATGAAAGTACTTTGGCACTAAAGAAAAGTTAGGAAACAATTTGAAAATCATTCTTAAGCATTGAAAATGAGTTTTAACTCTCTTTTCTCATAAACCTCGGTTTTAAGCTTTAAGTGTGTGAATCCTTTATACCCATTGAGCTTCAATTTGTATTATCCACTCTTGTGAGAGTTTCTATTCATCTATACTTTTTGTTTCCTGTAAAAGAGGGTGAGGTATCCCTCAAGAGATAAAAGGGTGAGGTATCCCTTATTTGTAAAGAGGGTGAGGCATCCCTCTAAAGTTGTAAAAGGTGAGGTATCCCTGTTTTGAGGCTCAAGCACAAATGGTGAGGCATCCCAAGGTGTGTTGAGTGCTCTTGGTTGTAAAGGTTTTTCAAGCACCTGTGAAGCTTAAAGAGTTAGAGGTTCTAGCACAAGGGTGAGGTATCCCAAGATGTGAGGAGTGCTCTTGTTAATACAAAAGTTTTCCTAGCACCTATGTAGTCTAGGAGATAGTGAAGAAAATCTCAAGTTAAGCTTGGGCACAAAATGTAGGCCACAAATGGTTAGTGACTGAACCAGGATATATATTGTATTCGCTTCTCTCAACTCTATCTCCTTTACATTTGTGCCTTAATTATACTTGCTTGAGTTAAATTTGATATCTATCTTATTTGCTTGATTTATCCTATAGCCCATGTGGTATTTGAGAAATCTCTAACAATTGTACCTTTATTAAACTTATTCCGCTGCATATGTTGATTGAAAATATCAAAATATATAATTTCTCAAAGGTGTTTCAAAAATTTGTAATCACCCAATTCACTCTCCCTCTTGGGTGATGGTTGCCATGACTAATAAGTGGTATCAGAGCTTCGTGCTTTGTTGAAAGCTTAACCACTTAGAGTTAAAGATCCTTATTTGTTGGCAACTATTGAAAACTTTTCAAAAATATAAGGTTTTAAAATTGATAAACCACCATTGTTTGATGGTGTGAATCTTGTTTATTGGAAATCTAGAATGAAATTTTATATGCAATTTATTAATTTTGATTTATGGGATATTATGCTTGATGGATTTATTTGTAAATAAAAACAAACTTGGAATGCCTATGACAAGAAATATTTTTCATTGAACATTAGAGCTATGCAAATTTTGATAAGTAGTTTAAATGATGATGCTTATGCTAAAATTAAGAGTTGCTCTAATGCTAAAGATATATGGGATGCTCTTGATTCTATCTATCTTACTAATAATGATTTTTTGCATAAAGTTGTATATAGAGAACAAAAAGAGCAAAAGCCTCCAGAGGAAGACAACATTGAAAAATGTCTTCAACAACATGTTCAAAGTAAGAAAATGAGCTCAATGCTTCTTGGTGATGATGGTGCTCAATTTGAAGAAGAGGCAAAGCAAAGCAAAATTGAGAAGGAAGATTTTCTTGAATCCTTGATGGACAACTATAAGGAAGATGGTGATTTCTTTAAAGAGCCAAGTATGCTAGAAATTGAGACTACTTCATATATGGCTAAAAAGTGTGACTGGACGTATACCTTTGAAGACTTGTTTTGATGATAACAAACGTGAAGACTAAAATGAAGATGATGGAAAGACCAAGTCCAAGATCTTATGAGAATAGCTTTAAGACTTAAAGTCTTTTTATACGAAGCTCACTTTAATATCTCACTATTTTGAAAGAAAAGATAAAATTGGCTTTAAAAAGAAACTAAAGTGTTTTATTCAAAACTGGTTTCTATTGTTTTATTCGAATAAAGCTTATTCTATTCGAATAAACCATACTACGTGTTTTTGAAATGATTTCTTCAAAATTGGTTTCTATTGTTTTATTCGAATAAGGCTTATTCTATTCGAATAAACCATACTACGTGTTTTTGAAATGATTTCTTCAAAACTGGTTTCTATTGTTTTATTCGAATAAAGCTTATTCTATTCGAATAAACCTTACTACGAGCTTCTATTTTTTAAGATGCTATTCGAATAACAAGATAGCTATTCTAATAAATCAGTTTTTCAGAACTGTTGTTATAAATGTATTATTCGAATAGATGTAATACTATTCGTATAAAACCTTTTCTCTCTGAAATGTTTTTTACAGTGTTATTCGAATAACACAGTGGTTATTCGAATAACCCATATCAATTTGCTTTTCACGATAGTTTCATGAACAGTATTATTCTTATAGCAGTTTCATCTATTCGAATAAACACATCGTTTACGTACTAATATGGAAACAAACAGGCTTTTAATTTGCTTTAAAAGAGATTTATTAACACCCAACGGCCTTTTGTTTGAAATTTTCTTTATAAATAGAAGCCTTGGGTCACGTCTAAAATTGCCTCTCTCTCTGAATTATTTTCTACTTGCTCTAACTTGTGAAATTATTTTCTACGCTATATTTTCGATTAAAACTTTGAGATATTTCTGTGAGAGCTCTATTAGCACTTCAATTTGTATAATTTACTCTGAGTGAGAGTTTCTCTTCTTCATCTTTTTCTCTGATATTTTGTATTGAGGGTGAGGTATCCTTCAAGGTTTGTATAAGGGTGAGGTATTCCTGCAAGCTGAGGCTTTAGCACAAGGGTAGAGTTTTTCTGTGTGTGAAAAGTGCTCTTTTGTGTAACGGTTGCAAGCACTTATTGAAACTTCTATACATAGTAAAAAATCTAGGCTATTGTTTCGAGGACTGGACGTAGACCACAAGTAGGTTAGTGGTCGAACTAGGATAAATATTGTGCCTGCTTCTCTCTTCTTAATCTCTTTATTTTACGCAGCTTTATTTTATTGCATATTTATTCTTTGCTGTGTCTTAAGCTTTTCTTCTACATCTTGTTATTTCTGTGCTTTTATTTAATAGTTTTAATATTTGTGTTTTCACTAAAAGAGGTTTGCAAAAAGTTTTTATACTCATTTCACCCCCCTCTTGAGTACTAGAAGCTACTTGGTAACAAGTGGTATCAGAGCTAGACTCTTATATAAAGAGCTTAGTAGCTTCAAGAGAACATGGCTTCTTCAAATGATTTTTCAAAAGGATCTTCCATAAACTGACCACCCTTTTTCAATGGGGATGGTTATGCATATTGGAAGGAAAGAATAAAAATTTTCATCAAAGCTATTAATCTAGATGTGTGGGATGCTATCAAAAATAGCGCTTTTATACCTATGTATGAGGTCGATGGCGTAAGGACCAAAACACCAAGAAATAAATGGTCTGATGAGGACAAAAGAAAAGTTCAACATAATTTAAAAGCAAAAAATATTATTACTACTACTTTAAAATATGATGAATTTTTTAGAATTTTAAATTGCAAAACTTCTAAAGAAATGTGGGATACTTTGCAAGTTACCCATGAGGGTAATAGTGAAGTAAAGAGGTCGAGAATTAATTTTCTAACTCGTGAATATGAATTATTCAGAATGAACTAAGGAGAGAGCATTCAAGAAATGCAAAAGAGGTTCACCCACATAGTTAATTATCTTGCATCTTTAGGTAAAAGTTTTTCTAACGAAGATTTGATTAACAAAGTATTGAGATGTCTTAGCAGGATTTGGCAACCTAAGGTAACAGCCATATTAGAATCGAGGGATTTGTCGATAATGACTCTATCTACCCTCTTTGGAAAACTTCATGAGCACGAACTGGAACTGAGCTAATTAAGTCAAAACGAAGAAAATGATAAAAAAAGGGGATAGCGCTCAAAGCCACTTCCTCAACAATCGACAATGATGATGAAGAAAATGAAGAAGGCTCAGAGAACATCGAGGTAAATGAAAAAAATCTTAGTCTGTTAGTTAAAAAATTCAGTAAATTTCTCAGGAAAAAGGGAACGCAAAGAAGACCTCCCTTCCCTCCGAAGAAGACTCGGTACAAAGGCGAAGGAGCTTCATCAACTCCAACTTGCTACGAATATGGCAAACCTGGTCACATGAAAATGGAGTGCCCAGTTTACCAAAAGAAGAAGAAGAAATTTGAAAAGAAGCCTTTTAAAGAAAGAAAAAGAAGAAAAACCTATATAGCATGGGATGAAAATGACATGGATTCAACTGACAGCTCAGATAGTGAGGAAGCTCAACTATGTCTCATGGCCAAAGGAGAAGAAGAAGAAGAAAGTGAAAATGAGGTGTGCTTGAAAACCAAGAGTTCAAATTGGTATCTCGATAGCGGCTGCTCCAAGCACATGACTGGGGACAACTCAAAATTCACCATGCTTATTCCCAAGAATCATAGACACATTACTTTTGGTGATAACAACAAAGGAAAAATTCTTGGAATTGGCAAAGTTGGTAAGAACCCTAACTCCTCTATTGAAAATGTATTACTTGTTGAAGGCTTGAAACATAACTTGCTTAGTATTAGCCAATTATATGATAAAGGAAATAGGGTAATATTTATTCAAATTGTTGCATAATTGAAGATAAAAATAATAAGCATGTTAAATTCATTGGTCATAGAGTAAACAACATTTATATGATTAGTCTTGATGATATAGCTTCAAATGATGCGAAATGCCTTTTAAGTAAGAATGATGATTCATGGTTATGGCATAAGAGAATTGCACACATTCACATAGATTACTTAAAGAAGTTAGTCTCTAAAGATCTAGTAATTGGACTACCCAAGCTTAATTTTGTAAAAGATAAATTATGTGATGCATGTCAAAAGGGTAAACAAATAAAAGTCTCTTTTAAAGCAAAAAATATAGTTTCAACTACTAGACCTTTACAACTTTTGCACATGGATCTATTTGGACCTTCTAGAACTATGAGCTTTGGTGGGAATTACTATGCTTTAGTGATTGTGGATGATTTTTCTAGGTTTATATGGACTTTATTTCTTGCAAATAAAAATGATACATTTCTAGCTTTTAAAAGACTTGCCAAAGTTATTCAAAATGAAAAAAGTTTTCAAATCTCTTCTATAAGAAGTGATCATGGTGGTGAATTTGAAAACAATGTTTTTGAAAATTATTATGATGAACATAACATTAATCATAATTTCTTTGCCCCTAGAACTCCGCAATAAAATGGAGTTGTAGAAAGAAAAAATTGTTCTTTAGAAGAAATAGCGAGAACTATGCTTAATGAGGCTACTCTTTCTAAGTATTTTTAGGCGGATGCTGTAAGTACAGCTTGTTATGTAATGAACAGGGCCCTTATAAGGCCTATTTTAAAGAAAACCTCATATGAGTTATACAAGGGAAGAAAGCCAAATGTCTCACATTTTCATGTTTTTGGATATAACTTAGGCAAGTTTGATGCTAAGTCTGATGAAGGTATATTTATTGGTTATTCAAATCATAATAAAGCTTTTCGTATATATAATAAAAGAACTATGACTATTGAAGAATCTATACATGTTGCATTTGATGAAACTGACTCAAATGGATCGAGAAAGGATCTTGTTATTAATGATGTAGAAATTTTGGCAAAAACACATTTGGATAGCAAGGAAAAAGAAATCAAGGAGCGAGAAGATAAACAAAGACAAGAAGATTCATAAGCCTTGGAACTTCCCAAAGAATGGCGAACTTCAAAATATCATTCCCTTGATAAAATAATCGGTGATGTATCTAAAGGTGTAAGTACTCGTAATTCTCTTTGAAATGCTTGTAATCACTTAGCTTTTGTTTCTCAAATTGAACCTAAGGATTTAATTGAAGCTTTTGATGATGAACATTGAATCTTAGCTATGCATGAGGAATTAAATCAATTTGAAAGAAATCAAGTTTGGGAATTAGTTGCTAGGCCTAATAATCACCCTATAATTGGCACTAAATGGGTTTTTAGAAACAAACTTGATGAAAATGGGTTAATAACTAGAAACAAAGCTAGACTGGTCGCTAAAGGTTATAATCAAGAAGAAGGAATAAATTATGAAGAAACCTATGCACCGGTAGCTAGATTAGAAGCTATTAGAATGTTACTTGCTTATGCTTGCATCATGGATTTCAAATTATATCAAATGGATGTTAAAAGTGTTTTTCTAAATAGCTTTATACAAGAGGAGGTATTCGTTTAATAACCTCCAGGTTTTGAAAATCATGAACTACCCAACCATGTTTTTAAACTTAAAAAGACTTTATATGGCTTAAAGTAAGCTCCTAGAGCTTGGTATGCAAGGTTGAGTAAGTTTCTTTTAGAAAATAGTTTTCAAGAGGAAAAGTCGATACTACCATTTTCATTAAAAATAAAAAGCATGATATTCTTCTTGTGCAAGAATATATGAATGATATTATTTTTGGTGCTACTAATGAATCCCTGTGCAAAGAATTTGCTAAGACAATGCACAATGAATTTGAAATGTCGATGATGGGAGAGCTGAATTTCTTCCTCGGACTTCAAATCAAACAAATGAACGAAGGGACATTCATAAGTCAAACAAATACTGCAAGGAATTGCTCAAAAGGTTCGAAATGGAAAACGCTAAACACATGGCCACTCCAATGGGCACTTCTTACTATTTGGACAAAGATGAAGGAGGTAAATCAGTAGAAATAACGAAATATAGAGGTATGATTGGATCTCTCCTTTATCTTACTGCTAGTAGGCCAGATATTATGTTTAGTGTATGCATGTGTGCTAGATATCAGGCAAACCCTAAGGAATCTCATTTAAGTGTTGTTAAACGAATAATGAAATGCCTAGTAGGCACTTCACAAATGGGCTTGTGGTATCCTAAGGGTGCCTCATGTAGCCTAAATGGCTATTCCAACTCTGATTTTGCTGGGGTGCAAATTAGATAGCAAGAGTACTAGTGGGACATGCCACTTGCTTGGTAGTTCTTTAGTTTCTTGGTATAGCAAGAAACAAAATAGTGTGACTTTGTCTACCGCTGAGGCTGAATATGTTGTAGCCAGGAGTTGTTGTGCTCAAATCCTATGGATGAAGCAACAACTTTTAGACTACGGTCTTTAACTTGATCATATCCCGATAAAATGTGATAACACTAGTGCAATAAATATCTCTAAGAATCCCATTCTGTATTCCAGAACAAAGCATATAGAGATAAGACATCATTTTATCAGAGATCATGTACAAAAAGGGGATTGCATTCTTGAGTTTGTTGAAACATCTAAGCAACTTGCTGATATCTTTACTAAACCCTTAGCAAAAGAAGCATTCTTTTATGTTAGAGGAGAATTGGGCATAATTGATCAATCCAATATATAATTGCTTGAATTTATTGCTTAAGTATAGTTTTTCTCTCTCTAATATCTTTACTGACTTAAGCTTCGGAGATATCCCAAATCTTGTTTTGCATGTACTTTATATTTGGGTAAGTTAACTCTGTTTTAAATCACTTTCTGAACGTATGTTTTACTGTGCCTTTTGATAGTTTTATTCAAATAAATCTAACTTTATTCGAATAAACTGTCTTCTATGTCTGTTCAATGTTTGCTGTTATCTCTATCTATTTGAATAAATTTCAGATCATTCGAATAAGCAGAAGCTTGTTTCATCAGTCTTATTTGATTGATCTCTGTCTATTCGAATAAAATCAAGCTTATTCGAATAACCAGAGACCTGGTTTATCAGTCTTAGTTTGGCTAATCTCTGTTTATTTGAATAACCCCTAGGTTATTCGAATAAATCTTGTTAAATGGCCAAAACGTTTGGCCTTCCCAGATACTCTATTCGAATAGGTTCACCCTCTATTCAAATAAAACCCTAGCAGAAATCCTTGTTCAATGCTTGACTGTTCAGTTTCTACGCAAGGTTTATTCGAATAAACCTTTATTTATTTGAATAAACACGAGCCTCTCTTTAAATAGCCCTTGCGCTCCCAATCATCTCACTCCCTATTTCCTCTTATGCTCTTTACCTTTTTTGCCCATGCCTCCATCGTTTCTCTGCTCTCATCCATTTTTGCTCTCGTCTCTCTCTCTTCCTAATCTCCACACACCATGGCCTCCTCCTCTAGCAAGCGCCCTCACATGAAGACTACACCTTGCAATAATCCACTTGACCTGCGAAGGCTCTCCTCCAACGAAGAGCAACGTCGCCGCTTCATTATGCACTTCTGGGAGCCTAACCTTGTCCAACCCAAATACCTTGACCTCTCATTCTTTCAGCAACACAGAGGCTTTGACTTTTTGACCCTGTTACAAAACTAGGGGGTTCTACAGCTCTGTTCTCACCGGGCCACTCTCTATCCAGCTCTGGTGAAGATGTTTTTTTGTAATCTGGCTTTTGGTGGCCAGAACCTCCTCTTCGAAGTTTGTGATCAGAACATCGTAATCACTCCGTAAGACTGGCAGACTCTGTTTGGGTTGCAATTCACCGGCACACTCATTGAAGATGATAATAACCCTTTTCTTGAGGAGTTCGATAGGATTCGGGCGATTGAGGACCTGCTGAAACCTGGTCTAGCCTTGCCTGACAAGGGTCTCAAGGGTGGCATGCTAAAGAGCCAAGATAGGCTTCTACATTACGCCTTTGCTCACATTCTGGCTCCTCGCAGTGGGAACTACGCCTATCTTAGTGAAGATGACATCTTCATGCTCTGGATCCTGAAGAATGGTCATAGGATCAACTGGCCTGTGTTTATCATGAAACACATGATGAGAGCCAAGGGAAAGGAAAAATCTAACTTACCTTATGATATTCTCGTCACTACCTTGCTCAGCAAGTATCCTCAGGTCTTGGAGACTGAACGAGCCATCGCCTTATCTTATCATAACGTCTTCGGTTCCTTCACTCTACACAAAATGAAGATGATCCAAACCGATGAAGGTTGGGTGTACCTAGATAAGGTTGCTGAGGATGAGTTAGACCCTGCTGACGCCCCTGCTGTACCTGCTGATGTTCCTGCTCTAGTTACCTTAGAGCAGATCATAGCCACCTTGCATGATAACCGAGCATACATGGAACATACCTTCTCTATTCTTTTTGATAGAATAGAAGGTGTTGAACGTGAGGTTGCTGCCCTCCGATCTGGTTCACCTGCTCCTGCACCAGCTTCTTCACCATCGCCTCCAGATACTTTCTTTTAGGAGTTGTTTAGATCTTAGGATCCTTGTTTTTGCTTGTGCTTTATTTGTTTCTGGCCTCTGTATTTTCATCACTCTTTGATTAATGAATAAATGAAGTTTAGTCTATTTTTTGAGTATGTTTTACAGTTATTTATTTTCTATTTATGGGACTTACCCCTCTTTTTGCTCATGACAAAAGGGGGAGAAATATTTGAGTTTAATTGAAAAGACAAATGTTTGAATTGAGAAAAGACAGGTAAAACTTAAAACGAGATTGAATTCAAATTGAAAGGGGGAGCTGCGCACATGTATGATATACATTACCTCTTATATTTAAAGAGGGGAGTAAGCTTTTATACCTCTTTGTGAATTCCAATTATATGTACTAATTCTTTTCTCATTGATAGTTTATCATCATCAAAAAGGGGGAGAACATGACTAGACATATGCCTTTGAAGACTTGTTTTGATGATAACAAATGTGAAGACTAAAATGAAGATGATGGAAAAACCAAGTCCAAGATCTTATAAGAATAGCTTTAGGACTTAAAGTCTTTTTGTATGAAGCTCACTTTAATATCTCACTATTTTGAAAGAAAAGATAAAATTGGCTTTAAAAAGAAACTAAAGTGTTTTCTTCAAAATTGGTTTCTATTGTTTTATTTCGAATAAAGCTTATTCTATTCAAATAAACCATACTACGTGTTTTTCAAATGATTTCTTCAAAACTGGTTTCCATTGTTTTATTCGAATAAAGCTTATTCTATTCGAATAAACCATACTACGTGCTTTTGAAATGGTTTCTTCAAAACTAGTTTCTATTATTTTATTTGAATAAAGCTTATTCTATTCGAATAAACCTTACTACGAGCTTCTGTTTCTTAAGATGCTATTCGAATAACAGGATAGCTATTCTAATAAATGGGTTTTTCAGAACTGTTGTTATAAATGTATTATTCGAATAGATGTAATACTATTCGAATAAAACCTTTTCTCTCTGAAATGTTTTTTACAGTGTTATTCGAATAACACAGTGGTTATTTGAATAACCCATATCAGTTTGCTTTTCATGATAGTTTCATGAACAATGTTATGCGAATAGCAGTTTCATCTATTCGAATAAACACGTCGTTTACGTATTGATATGGAAACAAACAGGCTTTTAATTTGCTTTAAAAGAGATTTAATTACACCCAACGACCTTTTGTTTGAAATTTTCTCTATAATTCTGCCTTGGGTCACGTCTAAAATTGCCTATCTCTCTGAATTATTTTCTACTTGCTCTAACTTGTGAAATTATTTTCTACGCTATATTTTCGATTAAAACTTTGAGATATTTCTGTGAGAGCTCCATTAGCACTTCAATTTGTATAATTTACTCTGAGTGAGAGTTTCTCTTCTTCATCTTTTTCTCTGATATTTTGTATTGAGGGTGAGGTATCCTTCAAGGTTTGTATAAGGGTGAGGTATTCCTGCAAGCTGAGGCTTTAGCACAAGGGTAGAGTTTTTCTGTGTGTGAAAAGTGCTCTTTTGTGTAACGGTTGCAAGCACTTATTGAAACTTCTATACATAGTAAAAAATCTAGGCTATTGTTTCGAGGACTGGACGTAGACCACAAGTAGGTTAGTGGTCGAACTAGGATAAATATTATGCCTGCTTCTCTCTTCTTAATCTCTTTATTTTACGCAGCTTTATTTTATTGCATATTTATTCTTTGCTGTGTCTTAAGCTTTTCTTCTACATCTTGTTATTTCTGTGCTTTTATTTAATAGTTTTAATATTTGTGTTTTCACTAAAAGAGGTTTGCGAAAAGTTTTTATACTCAATTCACCCCCCCTCTTGAGTATTGGAAGCCACTTAGTAACAAAAAGGACTTTGAGGTAAATAATACTAAACTAGATTATAGTCCTTCCTGTGATGAGCTACAATGTGCATATGATGAATTGTATGATGTCTTGTTTGTAGAAAAGAAAAACTTATCTTGTTTAGAAAACATTTCCTCCATTGAAAATGAAATTGAGACTTTGAAAAATGAATATGTTTTTGTTAATGAGGAAATGCCTTTAAAATGTGAAATCTCAACTTCTTGTGAAAAATGCATTGATTTAGAAAATCAAGTTGAGGACTTATATTTCGAATTAGCCAAAGCTAATGATTCTAATTGCTTACATTCCATGTTTGTTAATAAAAATGAAATTGATGTTATTCCACATGGAATTTCAAGTAAGGCTTATGGAAAAAATAACTTAGAAAGTAATAAAAAAGGCTTAAGTTTTACAAAAATGATCTTCAAAGGACCAAGCCATCATTGAATTCAATTGTTTACAATTTTTGTGGTCATTTAGGACATATTTCTCATTTATGCAATTATAAAAGAAATCTTTATATGAGAAATAGTATGGTATGAGTTCCTAAAGATCTTAAAAGCCCTGGTATTAACATTCAAGGACCCAAGATGAAGTGGGTACTAAAATGTCCTCCTAGTGTTTCAACTATTTAGAAATTTTCTCAAAAGGATGGACAAATTGGTCAAGTGAAGAAGGAATCATCAAGGGAAATGTTTCCAAAGTCCAATGGAAGTTTTGGTCAAAGAAGGAAGATGACTTCAGTCAAAGCTTCTCAAGTACAAAAGGTGGAACTTGCAATGTTCAAAACACCAAAAGAGAAGCAATAAGTAAGGAAAGAGTTTCCTTGATTACCAAGGTCAAGGTATCAAAAGTTTACTTTTTATGCACATTCACTTAAAAAGACAATGAATATGAGGTATATTCCTTGTAGGCCTTAAGTAAAGGATAGAATTATGTGTACTTAGTAAAATTTGAATATTATGTTTTGCACATGATTATGTTAATTCTTATTGTATCATAGCTCATTAATTTGTTATACATCTTGGTACATAAGGTTCTACAATGCCTAGATATGCTTACTATGTTTTGAATTGTATATATATTGTGAATACTCAATTTTGTCCAAACCAAAAAAAATGAAAAATTTGATGAATAAAAAATAGTTAAGTCATTTTTTATCAATTTATTAAAAAAATTATTTAAAAAAGAAGAAAAAGAAGCATCACGTGAACTCTATCTTTGCAAATTTTTCTCTTTGACTGCCTACAAAGCCTATGCCACTACGCAGTACTAGCCTAAAAAAAAGCCTGTAAAACTTCACCAACCCATTGACTCTACACAATCTCACCTTCACCTACTCACCGACGCACTCACCCACTCCTTGACATACTCACCTAATCAGAGACACTCTCACATTCACACCCTCACAACCTTCATCAATCTGATCACTCTCTAAACCTCAATTTTTCCATATAAATTCCAAAGGTAACAGCAAGCAAGAGAAGGGGGAGGAGGGGGCTGCCATCCATGATTACCTCCATCAACTCCATCAAACCTAATACCCTTTACCTATTAACCCTATTACCAAATAACCACTTCCATCTTCATGACATTCAACCTCCCAACCACCTTCCTCCATTAACCATCACATAATCCCCGCACACCCATAGACCTTCATCAACATTCACCTTCTATATCTTCATCTCCACTCCATCACACCCAATGTCCAACCCACCATCAAACAGGACCACCGTGACCCCTTCACCATCTTTATCTCAAAGTCACCATTGAAACCCATCCCACAACGCACCACACAACCACCATCTACATCATAGTCACCCAAACCACCAACAATCACCCTCGGATCCACCATCTTCAACCTTAATCATTCCACCATTAACTACCCATCCCCAACCGTGAACCACCCAATCTCACACCCACCTTCATCTTCATCATCCTTCACCTTCCAACCTCCACCCATAGCCACCCAAAACCCAAAACCACCACTACCTCCTCCAAACTAAACCAAAAAACTCATCTCAATGCTACCAAGCTCCGTCCACTGCGCCCCAGTTGCTGGCCACCAACACTGAACCAAAGACCTAGAGCTCCATCAAACTGCAACCCGTTCCAACCCTGCACAAACCCACCGGCTCGCACCAGCACCGAACCGCCGCACGCGACAATCTCGGCCCAGATCCTAACTGCCTTGCACCGTCACCTGAACCACCGCTCAAACCAGAACCGCGGATTTGCACGCTGTTCTTCGCACTGTACAGATCGAAAACCACTAGTGTCGCACCGCTCAGACCACTCAGTTGCGTCGCTCTACCCCATCCCATGACATCCCACCGTCGTGGCGTTTAGCCGACGTGAGCCACTACCCACCGTAGTCGCAAACCGATCGTGCACCGCCGCTAGCCGACGTCAAAGTTGCTTCTCTGCCATTTGTTTGTGCCCCCTCTCTTCTGTTTCTTTATTTTTGTTGTAAAGTAAAAGTCTCTTTCTTTATTCATTTATTTGTTTTTTTTTAATGACTTGTTGATTTTTAAAAAAAAAATTGTTGAAAATAAGTTTTAAAAAAAGGAAATATTAAGAAAAATATATGCTATTTAAAAAGGAAATAAGAAAAGCAAATGAATATTAACATGATAAATTAATCAAATAATTTGGGTTAATGTTTATTTTAAAAAAAATAAAATAAAAATAAAATAATTGAACTCTTTGAGAAGAATAAAATGGGTTTAACTGAGTTGTGACAGCTTATTAATCCTGTAGTTTTTATAATCATTTAAGTTGTGACAACTTGATGATTTAACAAGCGACGTCTTTAGCGTGATATTGAGTTTCACCTAATCAAACCTTAATTTAATTAGTAGAGTTGTGATGACCTGTTAATTCAAACTTTTAAAAAATAAAAATTAATTTAAAAAAATAAAATAAAAAAATGTTCATTTAATTGTAATAAATTTAATGATTAGTGGGTGACGTCTCTAGCGTGACGTCGAGCTTCACCTATACGAATCTTAACCGAATTAATTGAGTCGTGACAACTTGTTAATTCAAACTTTTAAAATCAAATTTGTTTAATTAAAATCAATGAACACACACTTATTTTCTAAAGAACTACGTGGCTTTGAGTTTCTCACTGCATCCGAGGATACGTAGGAGCAGAATCTCTATTTTGTCAAGGCAAAATTAATTTTTTATAATTTATTTGCACTTTCATTTTATGTTTTAAAAAGGGATAAAATAAATATTTTCAAGAGTTATTAAAAATTGCCAACTGACTTAAGGTAACCATTTCAAAACGGATATATTAGGGGTGCTGTGGGGTTAAATCTTTACTATTCCCTATGCATAATCGACTCTCGAATTCAAATTGGTTTCAAAGACCATATTTTTTCTTAGGTTTTCCAATTTTTCCTATTTCAAATAAAATTAGTGGTGACTACTAATATTTATTTTATTTTTCGTTGCTCCCACCACGATCATGGTTGCGACAGATGGTGACTCCACTGGGGATCTTTGAGAGTCAAGCCTTTGTAAGTTGGTTGTGCAAAATTTGTGACATTTACATGTTTGTTTTACCCTTCTTTTTTATTTTGTTTATCGACAACTTATTTTATTATGCAACCTTAAGATAGAGAATTTCTTTTGGAATTTTATTTTGTGTTTGTTCTATTTTACAGGATGAGGGTAGTCTTTAGAATTATGAAGGTTTGTATGCTCCCTACACACACTGCACTGACATGTTTCTTATACACATTTGAGTGGGGCCCTACACGCGGGTCTGAGTGAAGCCTAAGTTAGGAAGAGATTGCGTAGTGGTAGCCATTTAGGATGTACATCCTATTTGGTTATTGCGAAAATCTCATCTAGAGTATGCCTTTTTCATGAATGTCTCACACTTAGTGGTTTACCTACTGTTTGTGGTCAACATTTTGAAATGGGACTTAGCTCTAGAAACCTTTAGAATAGTAGAATCACCCAAGGAAAGTTATCACGAATCAGAAAGACGCATAGATCCTTAGGATAGAACCTCTCAAATTTAAGGCAATCTTTTAGGGCACAAGAGGAGCGTACTTTTTCGTTATCTTTAAATTCATCCATATCATGATCTCTATTTGTACATATACATCATAAGAAACATGGTCCATTAATGTGATAAGTGTAACATCCCGAAAATTAATAATTTCAGGATAAATGATCATTTTACAATATTTAGGATTTTCTGGAATTTTTCTGGTTTTTTCTGAAAAAGTGGAATATTTTAATATTATTTCTCATTTTGCGTGCACACTGGGCAGAGTTGGCAAAACGACTGTAACGCTCCCAAAGTTGGAAAATTTTATTACGAATAGTTATTTTCTAATATTTATGATTTATGTGAATTCTTTCAGAATTTTTCGGAAACGACGAATATTTTAATATATTTCTCGTTTTGCGTTCGTATTGAGCAGAGTCGGGGAAAACGATTGTAATACTTCAAAAATTTGAAAATAATAAGACGAATAGTCGTTTTATAATATTTGTAATTTTTGAGAATTTTCTGAGATTTTTTCGAAAATGTCGAATATTTTAATATATTTCTCGTTTTACGTGCGCACTGAGCGGAGCCGGAGAAACAAGATGTTTTCTCCGAGAACCTTGAACTATGGACTTGTCGACGGGGGATCTTACTAAACCCGAGGCTGGACACAGTTTACGAGGTTTCATATTTTTTTTAAGAAATTTAGCAGTCGGAATAATAAAATACTGTGTAAATTTCATCTGTCAGATAAATTAATACTGACTTCTGTCGACTGTAACTATTATCCATTGAATAATAGCATGCATTAAAAATCTTATCACATTATCCTAATGCAATCTACTTTATGTCTAATCCATTCACTTTAATTCAAATTTAATGTTAAATAATCAAAGCTTCTTTGAGAAGCTTTGACCAAATAATGACCCAAATGGCCCTTGGCTTCCAAGAGAAGCCAATTTCTTCTCTCTCTCTCTCTCTCTCTATACGGCTGGCAGCAGCTATGCAAAGCAAAATATTGCTTTGTTTCATTTAATTTTTATTACACAAATCCATTAATTATCAAACACTTTCTCTCTCTACCCTTTCTTCCTTCTTCTTCATTTTTCTTTTCTCCCCTTCTCTCCACCATTGCTACGGCCAGCCCTCCTTCTTCTTCCCTAATCTTCACAAAAATTTCTTCTAATTACATTTTCTAAATCCCCTCCCCATTCTAAACATCTTTTCTTCTTGGAGTTTCTTGAAAATCCATCATCTTCACCATTTTTCCAAGCTTCAAGCTTTGAGCTTTTTGGGTAAGTTTCAAGACCTCTCTTCCCTTCTCTTCATTTTCATGGTTATGGTCTATATGTTGGTTATCCATACTTCATTTTTTAAGCATTGGAATTGATTTAACAAAGTTGGAATTTTTAGGGTTCTTGGGGGGTGCAAATCCAAAATTTGCAAAGGAGATTTCTTGGTGTTTCTCTTGATTTCTCTCCATTTTCTTCTCATTTTCGTTTTCCCTTGGTTACCTATGTGACCAAGGATCATTCTTTTCAAGCTTTAGTTTGTAAATATGAGAATTTGACCACTTTATGGTTTTCTTGAAGGTGGAATCCGAAAATTGAAAATCAAGGAACCAAGGAGTTGTTTTCTTGCATTGTCTCCTCTAGGTAAGAGGGAGACTACTCACTTCAACCACTTATGATGGTGAGGAGACTTTGTATGTGTGTTGATGGGGAAAATCCATCCTTGTATGCTATTTGTATGCTTGCTTGAATTATAAATTGTGAATGAATTGGCATTCTTGAATTTGATTGATACTTGATTATGCTATTGAATTTGATTGATACTTGATTATGCTCTTGAATGTGTTTGATGTATTAATTGTGCTTGATCATGTTGAGGTTGCTAAATGGAAAATTTGGAGTTTCCTACCTTAACATGGTGCCACGGTTTTGATTAGAAATTAGGGGTGAATATTGGTTTGTTGTATATAATGGTATGTTGGATTGGACTACGTGATTGAAAATGGAAGAAAAATATTTGGGAATCTCTTGGAGTGCCACAGTTTTGGAGTGGAATTTAGCTTATTGAGAATGAAATATATGGATTTATCCATAGATTGGAGCTAATTGATTCTTGAGTTTGAACCTAGGTCATGAACAACTAAGAGAGTGATTTTTTTGGGTTTGATTCAAATCAAGAGGTTTAAGTTAGTGATTAATGTTTTCTAAGTGTTAATGAACTAGTTAGGAACTCAAAATCACATAGAAAATGATCTTGAATGATTGAAATTGAGAATTGTTTCAAAAGAACCATTTTCGGATTCAGCAGAATCCAGTGAGCAGTCAGCGATGTTTGCTGCATAACTCGAGCTACCGATATCGGAATGACCTGATTCTAGAGCCATTTGAAAGCTAAGACATAAGGCTTCATGTAGTAAAAATTTCAGAATTTTTGAGCAAGCCAATCAATACCAGTTTCTGTTTGAACCCACGACAGATTCTGCCGAAAAAGGTATTCTGGCAGTCAGTAAACAAGGTTGCATAATTTCTTGATCCGATGTCGTATGGACATGAAACTGGTGCCATTTGAAATCTAAGACATGAGACTTCATGTGATAAAAATTTCAGAATTTTCCCACATGTAGTATGTTCCCAGTTTTAATTTAAAGTTAGGTCAAGAAATTAGGGTTTTAGAGGAGTGACATGTAGATGATGACTTGAATGAATTTGAGATTTGAGCCATTGTGAGGCCACAACCTCTAAGGTATTTTTGAGTGTAAGTATTTGATTTTGAAAAATTGGAATCATAAGGAATTAAGAAAATTAGGAACCTATGTAATGAAATGGATAATTAATGAGTTGGAAGGTGTGATTTTGATAAATTGGAATCATAAGGAATTAAGAAATTAGAAACCTATGTAATGAAATGGAAAATTAATGAGTTGGAAGGATTTAATAAAATCAAGACTTAATAAATCTTAAAGGACTAAGAGTGAAAGCATCATAAAATTTAAGGTAATCCTAAGTGAGTGAAGAACATGAGAGTGTGAGGCCTAAGAGCTTAAATAAATTACAAGTTTTGGGAAATTGAATAGCCTTGGAATGTTAAATTGGTTTTAAGAATTGATTTTGAATATGAACCTTGAAAATGGGAAACAAATACTAAGTTAGGATTCATAATGAACCTAAAGACGCATCAATTGACTTGATCATTGTATTCTGATGTTATGGGTCCATGTGAGTGACCATTTGTATATTGATGCTTATATTGGTCAATTGCGACATATTATGGAATTGTATGAAATTGTGAATCATACATATTAATGAATGAGATTGTGGTTATCCTTGAAATGTACTATTGGCTTGATGTGGATCCGTGGATGGGATCAAACCTTGTTGCTAAATGATATGACATGCATTTGAAGCATGATTGACCTAGTTGTCATGAGGAGCATGATTGAGTCATGCATTGCACAAAAAGAATGAGAACGTCCGTTGGACATTGTTAAGGCCGAGTTGCCTAGGAGTTGAACACACCTTAGTGCGGGTGCGAATAGACAAGTGTAGGTCTTCTGTTGACCTTGGGGGCATCGGGGTGCGGGTTGCTCGCAATGGACAGTTGGTAGCTCTTCGCGCGTGAGTTAGACCGATGCAACACACCGATGATCCGGACCGAGACACCTGTCCTATTCATGATCTAGCGTAGAATGTCTGTACAATGCCATGATGTGCACGTGGATAAATTGATGAGTTATAGCACTTTGGCCGCGGCAGCCGAGTTACAGACATGTCTCCTGATCTTTCTCTCCGACTGTTTATGTCTAGCTCCATGGAGTAGGAATTGTGGTGTCATAATGCATTGTGCATCGTTCATTGTCAGTCTCATAAACTGTTGGGCATGAATACCTGTGAATGTGAAGATAACTGTTGTACTTCATAAACGATTATCTTATTGTTGTGTTGATTCTGGAAATACTATTGTGATCTGCTGCTATTGCTTATTGTTGTTTTACCTATACTATAAATATCACTGTTGTATTGATTCTGATATTTGCTTAGAATTGAATTGCTTTTATTATAATTTTCACTATTTCGTTGATGAATATATGAACATTGCTTGGTGGGCGCTTTGCGCCGTGTCTTTTTTCTTTACGCCAATAATGGTAATGAAGGATGGGTGTCTCACCTCTTTCCTATATTTGTGCATTTACTTTTTATATTTATATTTGATAAGAGATCGTGAGGAAGATAAAGAGAGACCACACCTTGGTTGATTGGTTTGAGCATACGGACAAGATTTCTTCGACTACGTAAGAGTGTAGCCGCGTGGAGGCATTGATGCTGTCGTGTCAACCGGGACACTATGCGTTATGTACATATGGGGTTGCGGCTTTGATTGCTGGTAGTGCCCATCCCTGGGCTACTACTTTTCCCCTTTTTGTATTTTATCTCTGCTGTATTTTATTGGACTCTGTAATTGTTATATTCTATGTCATTAGTTATTTGTGTAAACTGACTATAAAATATGTATATGAGGAATATGATTTTATTTCAATGGTTGTATTATGGGTTGAATATACTTATATTTCATTCGAGGCTTATATTTTCTATTGATGCTAATAAAAAATAAATAAATAATATATATATATATATATATAGACTCTTGAGAATTTAAAATTACTTGTTGTCATGATTGTGACACACTAAAATTTAGTAACTGTGGTATAATGACGATTATGCTCCGGTCGCTACATCAAGGGGTGTTACATAAGGTGGTATCGAGCAGTTCATCCTGTTGAGCCGGGGTATGGACTTGCTATGTTTAGGCATATTAGAACCTGTCTCATTGTGCACTTCCTTGTCTCTTGATTGAGATGATGGGAAAGGAATGCATGACTTGCCGTAGGTTGAATGTTAATAGCTACTGTTATACAGTTGCATGATATTGAGGATTGATCCACTCAATATGTAATGTTCTGTGTGTACAGGAAACTATGACTTCTCCTAGGCGTACTGTGTTGGGAAAAAAATAGGAATTCTTTTGTGAGGAGATCAAAAGATTTTGGAAAATCGATCTTCTGGAGAAAGAAATAGCTGGTGTAAATTAGGTTTGTGAAGCAGTTTAGAAGTTGACAGCTTACAAGAGATTACGCCGTGGAGGCAGAATGAAGAAGTTCGACTGGAAGCTGTTAAGATTCGTAAATTAGCTTGTCTTGCTTGAATGGTATGCATTGTGTGAATCTTTGTGTTTGACTTCCGAAAGGAGGCAATATTGTTTGAAATAATTACGTTTGTTTTATTGTGTTATGTTTGGTTCGTCTTTAGAGAAAGACACTAGCTCGTGGCAGACGTACACATCAACGTAGGATAAGACCATTGAAGTATGGCTGCGATCGTAGGAGAAATATGAAGAATAGCTGATGTGACAATTCACCAAGATCAGAGGACCGCACAGTAACGAAAATTGGAAGTTGCGGTTTAAAATCTATTGAAGGAAAGTCAAACTTGGGATGATCATGGACTGCCTAGATTCTAAAGGAGAAATAATGGAAAAGTCAATAAGTTTAAATGGGAACTATGATCACGGGTACTAAGAAAGTAACAACAACGTCCAACCCGTAGGGAAGGTGCTAGTAGTAGTAGATCCAATCAGACCTCAACATTTGGAGATCTAAACAAGGGAAGTACGCCTCAAATGACGATCCGATAATCGTGCTATATAATTCAGGGGTAACTCTTTCCTTTTACAATTTGTGACTTGTATGGATCATTTGGATTCATCTGTGTTTTTTATCTTCGACGTAGTTGCTTCCATTTCTGTTACTAAGACTTATCATTGACACTTAAGTTTGTTTAATCTATCCTACTTCTCATAAAGATTAAACCTTTTGTTGATCTATCTTGCTTACCAAGAATCATACCTATTAGATTTCATGATTTCAAAGATTGATCAGTTATTTTCTCGTCATTATACTGCTAGAGCATTCGATAAGAACCTTAGCGATTTTCGAAAACTAAGGCTTTTGAGTTCATAATAGCCAACAAAGTTGAAGCGTTGTGAGGGAAAAGAAATCCAAGGATAAGTGTTACCTTTTGTAGAGGACAAAGAAAAAAAGGAATATGACTGTCACCATTGTAGTCAGGATGAACTACAGTGCTGTTAGTTAAGGAGAAAAATGGAACATCTCAGTGAGATGAGCACCATCGTCAAACGAACAAGATTATGATCAAGGGTGAGTATCCTCGGAGAAAGATGAACGTCCTGCTCATCATTAAGTTCGCGGGAGATTGAGAATGTCCCCGAAATGATTTTGAATGCACTATAGGCAATATGGGTGTCTAGTGATGCCATTCGGAGTAACAAATCCTCTTGTCGTATCCATGAGTGACATGAATTGTCTTTTGTCCTTACCTAGAACAGAATTGTCAATGTCATTAATGATGACATTCGATCTATTCTTGAAAATATGGAGATACACGTTGGACACCTCGGCATAGTTTTCCTGACTTTAAAGGAGAGAGTAAATGCCAAAGCATCAGAGTACGGATTCTTAATTGAGAAGGTTCAGTTTTGGATCATGAAATTCCAAACGGAGGGATTATTGTGAATTCCTAAGAGATTGGAGCAGTTCTTCAAAAGGAAAGATCGGAGACCGTAAAAGAGACACATAGCTGGTGGAATTAGTTAGTTTTATCGACGAAGACACATAGATTGAAGGAGTGTCAATGGATCCTCCAAGATAGCCGGATATTTTGCTCAGTTTACGAGAAGAGAATCAAAACTTTTATGGACTAACGAGTGTGAAGAAAGATTTTAAAGGTCGAGGAGACATTCGAATACTTGTCAGATTTGGTTCTACCTAATCCCATGGAACTGTTTAGAGAATTTTATGCTTCACAGAAAATCTAGGATATGTGTTCATGCAAGGTTGGGAAAGTTGTGATTTACACCTCAAGGTAGTTGAGGACACATTGGCAATTGCCTAACTCACGGTTTGGTGCTAGCGTAGTAGTTAAAAATTGCTCGAGAATATGGAGACATTTGCTACGATCAATGCCTTTAGCAATCACAAGGACCTAAGTATCCATTCGATAAAAAGGGTGAACATGAGACGAGGAAAGGTGATTAGAGTTTTTGAAGGAGTATGACGTCTAGTTTCAGTGTCGTCCTGTCTGGGTCACTAATAAACCCATTTCAAAATTCTTTGGACTATATCAAATTTCGTTTCGGGTTTGGTTCAATAGCTTGTCAATAGATTTTGTCATCCTTTCTTTCTAAATCTCCATGATATCTTCCATATGTCATGATCGCGAAAGTATGTCACCGATCCATCATCAAACTAAACCTAGTGTAATTCGGAGAGAATCGATCTATGAGAAACTTCTCGAAGATTGAGAATAGAAGAATAAAGCAACACAAAGATATAGAGATTACGTTGGTAAGGGTGATTTAAATAGACGTAACTAAAGACACAATCTGAGGATAAGAAAATAAGATGAAGAAACACGTTAACGTTCGATCTAAGGGATGAAAATTTCGAGGACGAAATTTCTATTTGAAGGGAGTATTGTAACATCCCGAAAATTAATAATTTCAGGATAAATGATCATTTTACAATATTTAGGATTTTTGGAATTTTTTTGGTTTTTTCGAAAAAGTGGAATATTTTAATATTATTTCTCGTTTTACGTGTACACCGGAGGCGAGTTGGCAAAACGATGTAACGCTCCCAAAGTTGGAAAATTTTATTATGAATAGTTATTTTCTAATATTTATGATTTATGTGAATTCTTTCGAATTTTTCGGAACGCAATATTTTAATATATTCCTCGTTTTGCGTTAAATATTGATGCAGAGTCGGGAAAACGATTGTAATACTTAAATTTGAAAATAATAAGACGAATAGTCGTTTTATAATATTTGTAATTTTTGAGAATTTTCTGAGATTTTTTCGAAAATGTCGAATATTTTAATATATTTCTCGTTTTACGTGCGCACTGAGCGGAGCCGGAGAAACAAGATGTTTTCTCCGAGAACCTTGAACTATGGACTTGTCGACGGGGATCTTACTAAACCCGAGGCTAGACACGATTTACTGAGGTTTCATATTTTTTTAAGAAATTTAGCGGTCGGAATAATAAAATACTGTGTAAATTTCATCATCGATAAATTAATACTACTTACATCATTGTAACTATTATCCATTGAATAATAGCATGCATTAAAAATCCTATCACATTATCCTAATGCAATCTACTTTATGTCTAATCCATTCACTTTAATTCAAATTTAATGTTAAATAATCAAAGCTTCTTTGAGAAGCTTTGACCAAATAATGACCCAAATGGCCCTTGGCTTCCAAGAGAAGCCAATTTCTTCTCTCTCTCTTCTCTCTCTATACGGCTGGCAGCAGCCCATGCAAAGCAAAATATTGCTTTGTTTCATTTAATTTTTATTACACAAATCCATTAATTATCAAACACTTTCTCTCTCTACCCTTTCTTCCTTCTTCTTCATTTTTCTTTTCTCCCCCTTCTCTCCACCATTGCTACGGCCAGCCCTCCTTCTTCTTCCCTAATCTTCACAAAAATTTCTTCTAATTACATTTTCTAAATCCCCTCCCCATTCTAAACATCTTTTCTTCTTGGAGTTTCTTGAAAATCCATCATCTTCACCATTTTTCCAAGCTTCAAGCTTTGAGCTTTTTGGGTAAGTTTCAAGACCTCTCTTCCCTTCTCTTCATTTTCATGGTTATGGTCTATATGTTGGTTATCCATACTTCATTTTTTAAGCATTGGAATTGATTTAACAAAGTTGGAATTTTTAGGGTTCTTGGGGGGGTGCAAATCCGAAAATTTGCAAAGGAGATTTCTTGGTGTTTCTCTTGATTTCTCTCCATTTTCTTCTCATTTTCGTTTTCCCTTGGTTACCTATGTGACCAAGGATCATTCTTTTCAAGCTTTAGTTTGTAAATATGAGAATTTGACCACTTTATGGTTTTCTTGAAGGTGGAATCCGAAAATTGAAAATCAAGGAACCAAGGAGTTGTTTTCTTGCATTGTCTCCTCTAGGTAAGAGGGAGACTACTCACTTCAACCACTTATGGTGGTGAGGAGACTTTGTATGTGTGTTGATGGGGAAAATCCATCCTTGTATGCTATTTGTATGCTTGCTTGAATTATAAATTGTGAATGAATTGGCATTCTTGAATTTGATTGATACTTGATTATGCTATTGAATTTGATTGATACTTGATTATGCTCTTGAATGTGTTTGATGTATTAATTGTGCTTGATCATGTTGAGGTTGCTAAATGGAAAATTTGGAGTTTCCTACCTTAACATGGTGCCACGGTTTTGATTAGAAATTAGGGGTGAATATTGGTTTGTTGTATATAATGGTATGTTGGATTGGATTACGTGATTGGAAATGGAAGAAAAATATTTGGGAATCTCTTGGAGTGCCACAGTTTTGGAGTGGAATTTAGCTTATTGAGAATGAAATATATGGATTTATCCATAGATTGGAGCTAGTTGGTTCTTGAGTTTGAACCTAGGTCATGAACAACTAAGAGAGTGATTTTTTTGGGTTTGATTCAAATCAAGAGGTTTAAGTTAGTGATTAATGTTTTCTAAGTGTTAATGAACTAGTTAGGAACTCAAAATCACATAGAAAATGATCTTGAATGATTGAAATTGAGAATTGTTTCAAAAGAACCATTTTCGGATTCAGCAGAATCCAGTGAGCAGTCAGCGATGTTTGCTGCATAACTCGAGCTACCGATATCGGAATGACCTGATTCTAGAGCCATTTGAAAGCTAAGACATAAGGCTTCATGTAGTAAAAATTTCAGAATTTTTGAGCAAGCCAATCAATACCAGTTTCTGTTTGAACCCACGACAGATTCTGCCGAAAAAGGTATTCTGGCAGTCAGTAAACAAGGTTGCATAATTTCTTGATCCGATGTCGTATGGACATGAAACCGGTGCCATTTGAAATCTAAGACATGAGACTTCATGTGATAAAAATTTCAGAATTTTCCCACATGTAGTATGTTCCCAGTTTTAATTTAAAGTTAGGTCAAGAAATTAGGGTTTTAGAGGAGTGACATGTAGATGATGACTTGAATGAATTTGAGATTTGAGCCATTGTGAGGCCACAACCTCTAAGGTATTTTTGAGTGTAAGTATTTGATTTTGATAAATTGGAATCATAAGGAATTAAGAAAATTAGGAACCTATGTAATGAAATGGATAATTAATGAGTTGGAAGGTGTGATTTTGATAAATTGGAATCATAAGGAATTAAGAAATTAGAAACCTATGTAATGAAATGGAAAATTAATGAGTTGGAAGGATTTAATAAAATCAAGACTTAATAAATCTTAAAGGACTAAGAGTGAAAGCATCATAAAATTTAAGGTAATCCTAAGTGAGTGAAGAACATGAGAGTGTGAGGCCTAAGAGCTTAAATAAATTACAAGTTTTGGGAAATTGAATAGCCTTGGAATGTTAAATTGGTTTTAAGAATTGATTTTGAATATGAACCTTGAAAATGGGAAACAAATACTAAGTTAGGATTCATAATGAACCTAAAGACGCATCAATTGACTTGATCCTTGTATTCGATGTTATGGGTCCATGTGAGTGACCATTTGTATATTGATGCTTATATTGGTCAATTGCGACATATTATGGAATTGTATGAAATTGTGAATCATACATATTAATGAATGAGATTGTGGTTATCCTTGAAATGTACTATTGGCTTGATGTGGATCCGTGGATGGGATCAAACCTTGTTGCTAAATGATATGACATGCATTTGAAGCATGATTGACCTAGTTGTCATGAGGAGCATGATTGAGTCATGCATTGCACAAAAAGAATGAGAACGTCCGTTGGACATTGTTAAGGCCGAGTTGCCTAGGAGTTGAACACACCTTAGTGCGGGTGCGAATAGACAAGTGTAGGTCTTCGTTGACCTTGGGGGCATCGGGGTGCGGGTTGCTCGCAATGGACAGTTGGTAGCTCTTCTCGTACCGTGAGTTAGACCGATGCAACACACCGATGATCCGGATCGAGACACTGTCCTATTCATGATCTAGCGTAGAATGTCCGTACAATGCCATGATGTGCACGTGGATAAATTGATGAGTTATAGCACTTTGGCCGCGGCACGTGAGTTACTGAGACATGTCTCCCGATCTTTCTCTCCGACCGTTTATGTCTAGCTCCATGGAGTAGGAATTGTGGTGTCATAATGCATTGTGCATCGTTCATTGTCGGTCTCATAAACCGTTGGGCATGAATACTGTGAATGTGAAGATAACTTGTTGTACTTACAGTAAACGATTATCTTATTGTTGTGTTGATTCGGAAATACTATTGTGATCTGCTGCTATTGCTTATTGTTGTTTTACCTATACTATAAATATCACTTTGTTGTATTGATTCGATATTTGCTTAGAATTGAATTGCTTTTATTATAATTTTCACTATTTCATGTTGATGAATATATGAACTCAGTATTGCTTGGTGGGCGCTTTGCGCCGTGCTTTTTTCTTACTTGCCAATAATGGTAATGAAGGATGGGTGTCTCACCTCTTTCCTATATTTGTGCATTTCTGTTTTATATTTATATTTGATAAGAGATCGTGAGGAAGATAAAGAGAGACCACACCTTGGTTGATTGGTTTGAGCATCTGGACAAGATTTCTTCGACTACGTAAGAGTATAGCCGCGTGGAGGCATTGATGCCTGTCGTGTCAACTGGGACACTATGCGTTATGTACATATGGGGTTGCGGCTTTGACTGCTGGTAGTGCCCATCCCTGGGCTACTACTTTTCCCCTTTTTGTATTTTATCTCTGCTGTATTTTATTGGACTCTGTAATTGTTATATTCTATGTCATTAGTTATTTGTGTAAACTGACTATAAAATATGTATATGAGGAATATGATTTTATTTCAATGGTTGTATTATGGGTTGAATATACTTATATTTCATTCGAGGCTTATATTTTCTATTGATGCTAATAAAAAATAAATAAATAATATATATATATATATATATAGACTCTTGAGAATTTAAAATTACTGTTGTCATGATTGTGACACACTAAGATTTAGTAACTGTGGTATAATGACGATTATGCTCCGGTCGCTACATCAAGGGGTGTTACAATAAGCCATAATCGTACCCCTCTAAAAAAGTGTTTTTTTTTGCTAAAAAATAAAGTTCTTTACAAAAAAGAGGGTGGGCAAGTCACTATTAAAGGACTAACTATTGTATTCATCCTTTATTTTGAAAGAAAAGAAAAACAAATTTTCATTATACATTCTTGTATATGTTCACTTTAAAAAAGAATAAAAGAGAAAAATATTTTTTAATTCCATTAATATTAATGTTCTTTCAAAAAAAATAATAAAATAAAAAACTTGAACTATTGCTCGTCCTCGAAAAATGCAGATCGTACAAACCCAGACCTACGAGACCAACTCGCAAACTAGGCTGCAAAAGATGTCAAACTCGGAAAGAGATTTGGGTCGAGAGATGGATGAAATGAGGGGTGTAACACCCCAAATTCTGACTATATGAATGATAATAGCAGAATTACACTGTTTTGGTATTTTCTTTGTGGTATAAAAATAATTTGACTGTTCTAAGATCATACTTGATCATTTTGTGTGATTTGCTCCTGGCTAGGAAAAATAATAATTTTTCAGGCCGGGGAAATTCTGATCTGCCTCATTTGGAAACGGGGGATCTTACTAAGACCGAATCTGAGTGACTCAGAAAAGAATCTTTTAAATTTTTAGAATCTATCTGTAAAAATAATAATATTGTACTGATAAATATCTGTGATTGCGTTTATAGCAGTCGTTGCTATGAATGTTAGACCCGATAAGTTTTAATTAATAAGAAAAAGTGTTTAGAACATTTCTTGTAAGTAAAATTAAAGTGAACCAATAGGATATAGTCAAAACAATTGGCTAGACTTTTCTAACCAATGAGAATTGGTCAAGGAAAGAAGTTTAGACTTCCTTGTGGATCATTAGATTTGAAGCTTGACTTAGAAGTTTTGATCTTCACCATTGATTCAATCAATGGTGTAAAACAAAGCTTACCAAAACTATCAAGTAATATTCACCATAGATAAGATTAATGGATAAGATTGAGTCAACAATAATTGCTTGACTTTTACTTAGGAAACTAATTAACCTTAATTTAGTTGTCCTAATTACCTAATTAAGCAATTAAGTAAACTAACTTAACTAAGGATTAGTTATAACTTAATCCTTACTTTAATGTCCTAATTCTAATTAGAGGTGATGATGCATGATTAATATGTATTAGATACAAGCTAAATACGTTAAACTAAAATTAGTTATGTACTTGAAGAATTAAGTAAGGATGGTTAGGAGATTAAATCCAATCAAATAGCTAATCAACTAACTAGTAATTAGGCTTGAACTAATGATGAATTAAGGACTTAAACTCACCTAAATCACCATGGACCAGCAGCAAAATTGGAGGCCCAACAGCAGCAAATTTTGGACGGTCCAAAGAAATTAATTAGAGCGAAGAACACACAAATTTCCAAAGAAGGTGGCGGAAAATAAACGTCCCAAGATGAGCAAAGACCGTCCAAATAGAAGTTGTGAAACTTTATGTAATATTTGAATGTCCAAATGCCATGCAAAGTCAAGTGAGCAACCAATGAGAAGAGAGTGTCCTTGTGCAATTAATGCATAGCTATTTGCTCAAGCAAAATGTCACTTACGTCATTCACAAAGAACACAAAGACGGCAAGCCTCATGGGGCAGCTGGAAGGAGTGGATAACCATGCAAATAATCTCTCCAAATATCACAAATTCATCCACGGTTGGCAGTGTCTCTTATGCACTCAAAATTAGATAATTTTCCAAGTAAAATCATCCACATTTCACGTGAGATCACACGGCTTGGCAGCAGCTTACTCACTTCCTCATTATTCACTTTTACTTCTCAAGTAATTCTTCCAATTGTCTCCCAAATATACATGGCCAGCAGCCTTCCCAAATCGTCTTCATTCTTCACTTTTCTATTTATCAAGATATAAATCTATTTCTCTCAAACACCAAGGGAAACTCACGCATCTTCCATTTTCCTTTCTTCTTCCAACCGGTCATCACCTTGAACTCACACCATCCATCCTTTTAAACACTCATCTTTTGGTTTGTTTTGACTCAAAGCTTACTCTAATCATTTCTTCTTCACAAGGTCCTAAGCTTCTTCAATCTTCTTCTTAAAGAGGTAAGCTTTAAGTTAATGATTCCAAGTTTGATTTTAATTTTATTAACCATGATTTTTCCATGGTTTTCAACCTTGATCCTTGTATGGTCCTTCACTAATTTTTCTTGAAAATTTTAGGGCTTGTTAGGAGATTAACAAAGTTTCAAGGCAAAGGAGGAAAGCTTACAAAGCTTGTCTTCAAGAGGTAAGAGGGAGACTCTACCTTACCACCCATGTTCTGGTAGTATGAGGATGGTATGTTCGGTGAAAAATCCTTAAGGATTTAATCACCTATTGTTTGAGGTTTTTGGACTGTATTGATTGGACTGTATTGAGATGTGCCTGATTGTGTTTGTGTGTTTGGACTGTACTTGGGATGTACCTATTTGTGCTTCTATGTTTGTATGTGTAGCATCTGTGAGATCTGATTTTATTTCGACTCTTGCCTGTATGCTGTAATGCTTAAGGAACTGATAATATGTATGTATGTAGAATATATACTGTAGAGAAACTTATACTGTATGTACGTGGAATTTATGTACGTGGAATTTATACTGTAAATTTCTGTAAATTTTATGAGAAAGGGATTTAATTGGAAATATTATGGAAATATGGGGTCATTATGAAAATACTCTGTTTTGAGGGACAATAATGTAATTTGTGTATTTTAAGGGACTATTTTGTAAATATGTGAGAAATACAGTAAATTTTAATATTAAATTGAATAAAACAGTAATTCTGATTCAAAATGTATGAAAAATATTCACGTGATTGGAAAACGTTGAAAAATCACTATGTGATTCGAAAAGGCGACAGAATTGAGTCGCGAATGAAAATATACGAGAATATGACTACGTGATTAAATTACAGTATTACTGTTGTTAAATTATTATATGAACCCTGCATATGGGATATCAATGGAATTGTGAATAGTGCATAGTACAGGCATTGAAAAGGTCCAATGGACTGGGTAAGGCAAGTTGCCTAGGAGAGATTACACCTCCTGAGTGGGTGCGATAAGCGTAGTGTAGGTCACTGATTGACCTTGGGGGCATTGGGGTGCGGGTTGCCTACAATGGACAGTTGGTAGCTCTTCTGTACCGTGGGTTAGACCGATGCAACACACCAATGATCCGGACCGAGACACTATCCCTAATCATGATTTGATAAAGACTGTCGTGCATATGCTAGATGTGCAGAAAATGAGCACGTGGTCTGAAGCATGTTGGTGCCGACAGATCTTTTTTAGTCATTCTCTCCGATTTGAGTTGTAGCTCCATGGAGTAGGATATTGAGTCAGTGTACATTGCATTTACATTTGCATTCATAAATGATATATCTTTGTAATTCTTGCTGTTGTATAATTCTTGCTTGTGGTAATTAATATATTGAATACTTGAGTATTGAAAATAGCATAATTGTAATTCTTCTTTTATTTCTTGTGTAATGATGATATATAAGATTAATGGAAAATAGCATAATTGTAATTCTTCTTTTATTTCTTGTGTAATGATGATATATAAGATTAATGGCATAACTGTAATTATAGTATGACATCTGTATGATATTTTGGATGTGTTTATCTTCATTGCTACCATACTGGTATTGGCATAGGTGATCTCACCTCTTGTATGTATATGTTGTATTATGTTTATATGTTATTAAGACATCGAACCAGACGTAGAGCGAGAAGCGAAAAAGGTCCAGATTCCGTTGAGAATTTCGAGTTCTGATGGCGGTAGAGATTCCTAGCTTCTTGGGTTACATGAGGCTGACGTTTATTGGAGGGGACGAAGCATGGACTGAAGATCTTGAGAGAGAGAGTATATATTATTTAGGAGATGTAAATATTTGACTGAGTAGACTACAGTCAGGGAATCCTTACTTTTCTGTTACTCTTTATGTACAGTTAGAATTTCCTATATCTTTCAGGCAGCAATGGGGAACGTACTATCGCACCCCTAGAGAGAATAGTGTCGTATCGTCCGTTCGGACATTTGCTTCCCGGACTTTACGTCGAGTTGGAATTCCCCCACCCGGGAAATCTGAGGAGAACCCGTTTGAGGGTCTGGCTACTTCTGAGGGCTTAGCTGCCTAATAATACTTGGGCAAAGATGTCAATGTAAATAGTGTTTATAATTTTTTGAGTGATTAATTTGTAATATTTACAGTATGATAGTGTTAAAGACTTGTATATGTATAACCAGAGACTTAGATATGTATAAATGATGTAAATTATTTGTAATGATGTTGTGATGTTTTATTTTCTGCTAAGTTTATTTTCTTTTAATTAAGAAATTTTGAAATTCGTATTTTCACCTACAAAGTACGTTATCTAAATAAGGTTAATTTGGTAATTATGTAACATAAATGTGGCATCCTAAGGTGGGTGTTACAAGGGGAAGAATTAAAGCGATGGCAGAAGGACAATCAAGGGTCGAGAATTTATTGAGACAGTTAATTGAGACCCTTAGAACAACAAATGGAACTTCTGCCAGCACCGGAGTAGATGCAAATGAAGGAGATGATTCAATGAACAGAAATCATGAAAGGGAGAATAACAATGCAGAAGCCACTCATGTGTAGCTAGTGAAGATATTCCTAAACAACAACTCAGAAAAAGAAAAATTACGAGATGAATTGATCGGAGAGATGCAAGACCAAATTAAAGACATTCAAGGCCCAAACCTGTATGGCTCAATGGGAATTGATGAATTATGCCCAGAGGTTGAAGTTAATATCCCTAAGGACTTCAAAATGCCAGATTTCTTAAAATACGATGGAAGCACCAATCCAAAGTTTCATCTGAAGGCCTACATCACTAAAATGGCCATTTGGTCACGGGATCAAAAATTCCTAATCAATTTCTTTCATGAAAGCCTGACCAGTCCGGCTTTAGAATGGTACATGCAACTTGACCATTCAAAGGTTTCTCGCTAGGATGATTTGACAAATCTATTCTTGGGGCAATATCGATTCAACATCGACACCGCACCTACCCGAGAGCAGCTAGGGGCAATGCGAAAGAAGAATGATGACGCTTTCAAGCAATACGCTCAAAGATGGAGAATATTGGTAGCCCAGGTTCAACCACCTTTGACTTCATCAGAAATGAGCTCGTACTTTATGGGGACCTTAGGAGCATTTTTTATTGAGTTGATGGCAGGGGCTGCCTACGGAGATTTTTCTGACCTAATTTTGGCTGGGGAAAGGATTGAGAAGCTTGCAAGATCAGGCAAGTTACCTATTAGAAATACAGAAAGCAGTTTTCCTGAGACAGTGGAACCAACAAGGGAGGAAGAGCCAGAAGTCAGTGCATACCAAACCTCATACTAAGTCAACTCGCCGTATCCATATATCCTAACTCGTCCTGTCTACACTAATTGTCCTCCAGCAACTTGAAATCTTTGAACAATGGGAGATCTGAGGCGTTACTTGATGTGATTGTCATCTGAGACTTTTGTGATGTTGAACTTATGTTAACTTTTTTTGAAGCATTAATGTAATGAATTTGCATGGATACCTTGTTTCCTTTCATTTTCTTCACATTGCCTTTCTTGACATTTATTCTTTTTCATTTCCTCAAAGTGTCTTCCTTGTATTTGAGCCCCATTAGACTCCAATTTTGGTAATTCTCAGTTTGGTAGATGTCAATAAAGCCCTCATGTGCAGTGCCTTTTAAAAATAAAAAGAAAAATAAATAAATAAAATAAATAAAAATAAAAATAAAAAAGAGCAAAGAAATAATCACGTAGTGTGCATTATCCTTTCGTCTCTAAGTTAAAATTTTTGACAATGAACAATCAAGATTTGAAATGAAGACTGGCCATTTTTTTTATCTTTTACAAAATTTTGTCATCCCTTGCTACCCTTTTTGAGCTTGAAAGTTTCTTCAATAAATCTTGGATAAGGATCATCCTTACACTAGGGGATAGCACAAAACAAAGGTTGATTGCCATGATAGCTATTTTGAAGCATAATGAAAAAGGAAGAAAAGGGGGGCAGGAAGTAAAAAAAAAACATGATGAAAAAATAAAAAGATAGAAGGGAAAGAAAGAAGAAAGAAAATGAATTGAAATAGGTCATGACAAAGGTGGATGATTAAAGTGAAAAGAAATGGGGAAGAAATAGAGAACAATAAGAGAAAAGCCTTTTTGAAAGCATAAAAGCAGTCGACAAAGTTTATTTTTGAACAAGCATCCTTGGTCTCATTCAGCCCTTAAACTCTTGTTTGAGCCTTATATCTTTCCTTTCATAACCCCTAGCTTTGGCCACATTACAAGCCTCAAAAAGTCCATTTTAGTCAATGAAGGGTTATTTTCATTTTCGTTAACTTTAATTTTGAGACAAATGTTATGCTCATCTAAGTATCTAGTTCACTGCTTCTTTTTAAAAAAAAAAAGAAAAAAAAAAGAAAAGAAGAAAGGGAGACTTACAACAAGGCAAGTTTGTACCCTGTTCGAGCTGGCCCCACACTAGGGCATTCTTTTCCCTAGTTCAATTTAACCTACAAAGGGGCAAATTTCTACCTTGTTCAAGTTAGCCCTATACTGGGGCAATTTTTCTCTCTAGCTCGATTTGGTCTACACTGGGGCAAATCTCCTAGTTCAATTCAGTCCTACACTAGGGCAAATCTCCTAGTTCAATTTAGTCCTACACTGGGGCCAATCTCTCTTTAGTTCAGTTCGGTGACAAGTTTCTATCTTGTTCAATTTAACTCCAAATTGGGGCAAATTTCTCTTTAATTCAATTTGACCTACGTTAGGCAAGTCTTTTGGGTCATTAGGGTGAGTTTCTGCCCTATTCAATTCACTCCTAGACTGGGACAAATTTCTCTTTAGTTCAATTTGGCTTGATATACATGACCAACAGAAGGAAATTACTGGCCATAATGCCCAATAGGCAACTAAAGATCATTTTCATTAAGGCCGAACAAATCAATACTAGGGCAACACCTCTTTGAAACCCATCCCATTGTTTGTTTCTTTTTTCATATATTTATCCTTTGTAAATATCCCTTTCTATAGTTAAACTTCCAAGAACAATCTGGAAGTTGTTCGCTTCTTTTCTATTGTACTTTTTGAATCCATGAGTGTCCGTTACGTGATGCTTCAGGTAAGGTGAACATGAGTACAACACTATGATTTGACCATCTAATGGTAGTCTCCTGATGAACAATTCAGATCGAAGAGAACTTGGAAATCCCAATTGAAGGAAGATGAGGTACCCGAGCAAAAAAAAAAAGAGCTCGTTAGGTTGAAAACCCGAAAGGGCGGCTTAAGCAAAAGGAGAAAGAACTCGTTAGGTTGAAAACCCGAAACGACAATCTAAGCAAAAGTTAGGGCAAATAAATAAGAAGATGGTCTGAAAGATTCTCCAAACTAGGGTAAATTTTTATTTGCATTCAATTGGCCATACTAGGGCAGGAGTTCTGAAGGATTAAGGAAAAGATGTGTTATCAAGCAGTTGCAGGAAATCAATTTGATGGGGGACAAAGTTAAATATTAGGGTAAAATTTTCTCACAAGAACTTAGTAGCTCAAAGCAAGGATTCGCAACAAAGGGTGATCATCTCCTTTCTCAAAAAGAAAGAGTGGAAAACAAGAAAAAAGATGAAAAAAAAATAATAGAAAGAGAAAGAAAAAGAAGAAGGAGAGAAAAGATGGGCAAGTAGGATCGAGGCACATGAATAAGGGTTTGATTGGTCAAAGTTTTTCCAAACGGAGGGAAAAACTGAAAAATAGAGAAAAAAAAGAAAGAAAAAAAGAAAGATGAAAGTGAGTATTTTGAAGAAAGCACATCACAAAGTTCATCCATATTAAAAGTCGAAAGAAGAGCATAAAAGCGGATTTAGTTGTATAAGCTTTCTCGAGGAAGCGCGTGGTTCAAAGAAACTTTTCAAAGATACATTTTGAAAAAAATCTAAGTCATTAACTTGATGACTAAAAAAATTTTTACAGGTCTATGGCTTGATGATATTAAAAAAAAATAAAAAATGAGAAAAAAGGAAAACATAGGAAGGTTTCATGTCATTTAACTTTTGATCACATTGTCATATTACTTAAAAGAAAAAAAGAAAAAAAAAAAAAAAAAAAAGAAAGGGAAAAGGAAAAGAAAGAAAAGAAAAAGAGAAAGAAATAGAGAGAGAGTGAGAGAGAGAGAAAGAGAAGAAAAAACAAAGAAAAAACAAAGATCAAACAAAAAAAAAAACAAAAATAATATTTTCAAAGAAAAATGTGTTTTCTAATTTTGAGCGCATCGGCTCCTTGCATTGTTTTTTTAAATTTTGAGACACCAGATGCCCATTGTCTTTCTGGATGCGGTAGCCCGCTGTCCTTAAATTTCGGGACATAGTAGCCTATTGTATTTTAAATTTTGGGATACTAGATACCCAATGTATTTTAAATTTTGGGACACCAGATACCCAATGTCTTCGGGACACCAGATACCAAATGATTTTTAAATTTCGGAACACCAAATGCCCAATTTCTTTTAAATTTTGAGACACCAGATACCCAATAATTTTTCAATTTTGGGACACCAGATGCCCAATGTCTTTTAAATTTCGGGACATCAGATACCCAATATTTTTTTTTTAAAATTCGAGACACCAGATACCTAATGTTTTTTGGGACACCAGATACCCATTATTTTTTAAATTTCGGGACACCAGATGCCCATTGTCTTTTTAATTTTTGGGACGTAGATGCCCATTGTCTTTTAAACTTCGAGACACTAGATGCCCATTGTCTTTCGGGATGTAGAAGCCCGCTGTCTTTAAATTTTGGGACACCAGATGCCCATTGTCTTTCGGGACGCAGTAGCCCACTGTCTTTAAATTTCGGGATGCAATAGCCTATTATCTTTTAAATTTCGGGACACCAGATACCCAATGTTTTTTAAATTTCGGCACACCAGATACCCAATGTCTTCGAGACACCAGATACTCAATGATTTTTAAATTTTAGGACACCATATGCCCAATGTCTTTTAAATTTTGAGACACCAGATACCCAATGATTTTTAAATTTTGGGACACCAGATGCCTAATGTCTTTTAAATTTTGGGACATCAGATACCCAATGTTTTTTTAAAAATTCGGGACACCAGATACCCAATGTTTTTCAGGACACCAAATGCCCATTGTCTTTAAATTGTGGGACACCAGATACCCAATGTCTTTTAAAATTTCACGCCAAGCCAACTGTCTTTCAAATTTTGGGTCACAAGGTCACTCAATGTCACTTATGTTCCCGTTTTTAAACTTCTTTTTCAATAAACGTCAATTGAGCTGTGACAGCTTGTTTATAAGATGGTGACGTCTCTGACGTTACACGATGCTTCACCCTTGTAGGATTAACAATGCTACAACAACTCGTAAACCCATATTTGAATTCACTGGTTTTCAATTGTTATCTTTCCCATGTATATTCACATCATCACATTTATTATTAGACAAAATTTAAGTTCACGTCTTTACTCGCTTCTTACGATGATAATATGAAAAACAATATTTATTCCTATTTTTTAGTAAAAAAATAAGTAAAGAAAGACAACTGTGAACACCTAATTTTATCAAAATAAAAAAAAATAAAAAAATTTGATGAATAAAAAATAATTAAGTCATCATTTATCAATTTATCAAAAAAATCATTTAAAAAAAAGAAGAAGAAGCATCACGTGAACTCTATCTTTGCAAATTTTTCTCCTTGAGAGCCTGCAAAGCCTATGCTACTGCGCAATACTAACCTAAAAAAAAAGCCTACAAAACTTCACCAACCCATTGACTCTGCACAATCTCACCCTCACCGACGCACTCACCCACTCCCTGACACACTCACCCAATCATGGACACTCTCACATTCACACCCTCACAACCTTCATTAATCTGATCACTCTCTAAACCTCAATTTTTCCATATAAATTCCAAAGGTAACAGCAAGCAAGAGAAGGGGGGAGGAGGAGGCTGCCATCCACGATTACCTCTATCAACTCCATCAAACCCAATACCCTTTACCTATTAACCCTATTACCAAAGAACCACTTCCATCTTCATGACCTTCAACCTCCCAACCACCTTCCTCCATTAACCACCACACAATCCCCGTACACCCATAGACCTTCATCAACATTCACCTTCCATATCTTCATCTCCACTTCATCACATCCAACGTCCAACCCACCATCAAGCAGGACCACTGTGACCCCTTCACCATCTTCATCTCAAAGTCACCATTGTAACCCATCCCACAATGCACCACACAGCCACCATCTACATCATAGTCACCCAAACCACCAACAATCACCCTCAGATCCACCATCTTCAACCTTAATCATTCCACCATTAACTACCCATCCCCAACCGTGAACCACCCAATCTCACACCCACCTTCATCTTCATCATCCTTCACCTTCCAACCTCCACCCATAGCCACCCAAAACCCAAAACCACCACTACCTCCTCCAAACCAAGCCAAAAAACTCAGCTCCACGCTGCTAAGCTCCGTCCACCGCACCCCGGTCGCCGACCACTAGCACTGAACTCGAGACCCGGAGCTCCATCAAACTATAACCCATTCTAACCCCGCACAGACCCACCGGCCCGCACCAGCACCGAACCGCCGCACGCGTCAATCTCGGCCCAGATCCGAGCCGCCCTGCACCGTCGCCTGAACCATCGCTCGAACCAGAACCATGGATCTGCACGTCGTTCTTCGCACTGTGCAGATCAAAAAACACTAGCGTCGCACCGCTCGGACCACTCAGTCGGGTCGCTCTGCCCGTCCCGTGACAACCCACCGTCGTGCCATCTAGCCAACGCGAGCCACTACCCACCGTAGTCACGAACCGATCATGCACCGCTGCTAGCCGACGCCAGAGTCGCTCCTCTGCCATTTGTTCGTGACCCCCCTCTCTTCTGTTTCTTGATTTTTGTTGCAGAGTAAAAGTCTCTTTCTTTGTTCATTTATTTGTTTTTTTTTCTTTCTTAATGACTTTTTGATTTTTTTTAAAAAAATTTGTTGAAAATAAGTTTAAAAAAAGGGAAATATTAAGAAGAATATGGGCTATTTAAAAAGAAAATAAGAAAAAAAATAAATATTAACATGATAAATTAGTCAAATAATTTGGGTTAATGTTTTTTTAAATAAAATAAAAATAAAATAATTGAACTCTTTGAGAAGAATAAAATGGAGTTAACTGAGTTATAACAGTTTGTTAATCCTGTAGTTTGTATAATCATCTAAGTTGTGACAACTTGATGATTCAACGGGCGATGTCTTTAGTGTGATGTAGAGTTTCACCTAATCAAACCTTAATTTAATTAGCAGAGTCACGATGACCTGTTAATTCAAATTTTTATAAAATAAAAATTAATTTAAAAAAAATAAAATAAAAAAATGTTCATTTAATTACAATAAATTTAATGATTAGTGGGTGACGTCTTTAGTGTGACGTCGAGTTTCACTTATTCGAATCTTAACTGAATTAATTGAGTCGTGACGACTTGTTAATTCAAACTTTTAAAATCAATTTTTTTAATTAAAATCAACCAACACACACTTATTTTCTAAAGAACTACGTGACTTTGAGTTTTTCACTGCATCCGAGGATACGTAGGAGCAGAATTTCTATTCTGTCGAGCCAAAATTAATTTTTTGTAATTTATTTGCTATTTTCATTTTTTGTTTTAAAAATGAGTAAAATAAATATTTTCAAGAGTTATTAAAAATTGCCAACTGACTTAAGGTAACCGTCTCAAGACGGATGTATTAGGGTGCTGTGAGATTAAATCTTCACCCTTCCTTATACATAATCGACTCCCGAATTCAAGTTGGTTTCAAAGACCATATTTTTTCTTAGGTTTTCCAATTTTTCCTTTTTCAAATAAAATTAGTGGCGACTCCTAATATTTATTTTATTTTTCATCGCTCTCACCGCGATCACGGTTGCAACATATATCGTGAATGTAAGCATGCTATTGGCTATGTGCTTAATGGTAATTGATTATTTAATTTATTGTGCTCAATTTATATACTATGGAAAAATTAATCTTTATGAGAGTATAATGAATTAATAATCAATGACTAACTTTTGTGGATCCAAAATTAGTGGATACCAAAGAAAGTACTATGAATTGTATAGTAGGGTGACTATTAGCTCAAGCATGCATTGAAGTAAAGTGAAACTATGCTACTTGAGATTCGAAAACTTGAAATGGTCTAAGTTCTCCAAGAGTCATGAAGACTTGAAGCTTGGAAGTTGGAGTCACCTACAAAAACTCAAAGAGTATACTTTTGGTGACATCAATATCTTATCCTTATTTATGCTTTAAATTGAATATCATGTGATATTTGGATAACTAGAGATTTGTTTTTATGCCTTAACATGCCTTAAGTTATGTTTTTCTAGCATTATGTTTTAAAAGTGTCTTTACATATGCTAACATGCTAGATGTGCACACATTTTGCTTGGAATGACATGTTATGGTAATATATCTATTCTTGAGCTTGTGACTAATTCCCTTGGTTCAAATATGGAAATTCACATCTTATAAGTAATTCTAATCTTTTCTCTTTGATGTTTAATTGTCTTATATACTTGGAGATTGGAAAGTTAGAAGTTATATGTCTTCTTGATATGTTCATATCTTGAAAACAAGAAGTAAATGATTCATTTTTGTGCCTTGAATTTCAATGATTCTTACATTAAAGTATATCTTGAAATGAATCATAAATGATTTTAAAATTTACAATTCCATAGCTTTTCAATTCTTGCATTACAATAAAGGACTTTTTGTTCTTGATTGACATGTGTATGTACTAGAATTCCTTATTTGACATTACATGTCCTACATGATCATTGTTTGCCCCTAAAATGTTTATTTATGTTTTGATGATGATTAAGTTTTTCTTGATAAACTTGAATCTTTCTTTGAAAAATGCTTAAACTATATTTTTGGATTCAAGTGCATATGTGCTTCATGCATTCTTGTTAGAGCTAACATTGCATGGTTGATAATGTGATACATGTTTTACATTATATATCAACCTAAATTATGCTTGTAAAAGGACTTAAATGATATTTGATGCTAACCTATGTTTTAGAGAACTTTTAGAGTTAGCTTTGCAAGTGTCTTTATGTGTTTCAAATATAGTCATCAAATATTGAAATGTCAAGCATATGTGGATAAATGAGAAGAGTTGAATGAAGAAGGACATGAGGAGACTTTCTTCAAGTCCAATGGAATGAAATACTCAATGGAAGAAAGCACAAACTCAAAGGACAAATAAATGAAGAATACTCTAAAGAAGCATCACTCTCTCAATAAGTATCTCTATCCCTAATGTAACACCCCAATTTTTTTTTTGATATTTATAAGTTTTATAATATTTGATAATTTTTGTGAATTTTTGAGAATTTTTAATTTATTTTAATTATTTTAATATTATTTTAGATTGTGTGTGTTTGAGGCGGGCCCGAAAAAATAAAAAATTTTCCTGGACCAGAAAGTTTTGGACTGTTAATGCGGAGCCGAGGGAACTTACCAAACCCGAAATCGGAAATAGTTGACAAAAATTTTCTTTATCTGAGTTTTCGGTACATTCTATTATTCATTGAATAATATTATTATCCATTGGGTAATATTTTTATCCATTGTGTAATGTTATTATCCATTGGACAATAACTAGTAGTAATTATTATCCATTGGGAAAAAGCTTTTGGAAAATATCTATGCTTTTGAAAAATATCTATGCTTTTAGAAATTATCAAGCTTGAAGTCAAAGAAAGGGGCTATGACACCTTTATGATGGACCAATAGAAAACAAGCTTGGAGGATAAGCTTTGCATATCCATCATTGATCTAATCAACGGTTGTGAGGAGCAAGTTTAATGAAGAAGCTTAGGATGTTTACCTTTGATTGAATCAGTGGTTATGATAACTTGTAGTAAATCAAATATCTCTTTCTCTTTCTTCATGAAGGCTCATAGCCATTTAGCATTAAAGTGACTAAAGTCATTTTTCTATCATATTCAAAAAACTATCATCTTTTCTCTCAAAGCTAAACAACATTTTCTCTCACTTTCTTTCATTTTCCCTTCCCTACCTCACGACCTCACTACCTAGAATCACTATCCAACCACTCATAATTCAAACTAACTACACCACTTGGTCCTAAACTTCATTCTAAACAACATTTATGTTGTGATCAAGACCTAATTCCATCACCTTCAAGCTTGATTCTTAGATTCAAGTTCTAGGGTTTCAAGGTAAAGGCCTTGAAACTTGATTTTTTATTTGATTCTTGAAATACTAAGACCATATTTGATCTATGGTTGTTCTACTCTAGCCTTGGATGTTAATATATTTGTGTTTACTTTGATTTTTAAGAGTTACTTGGTGGAGGAAGTTAATACAAAGGATCATACAAGGAGCTTAGGAAGCTACATCTAAGGTAAGAGGGAGATTAACCTCATCAACCAATTATGGTGGTGAGGAACGAAATTTGTATGAAGGTGATGAATCCATGTGAGGATTATTCACCTTGTTTGTATGATTTTGTAATTTGTGTTTAATTGCTTTATGTGATTTTATTGCTTTGACATTATGTATGAATTTGATATATGAGGATTATGATGTTTTATGTATGTTGTATGACATAAATTGTGATTGAGAGGAAAAGAATTTTTGGTTCCAAAGACCATGAGGCTCACGGCCTCTATGCCCACAAATGGGTAATTCATTACAAAAATGATTTATTAAATGATAACCTAGAGGATTAGTAGCAAGAAAATGTAATTAAGGAATTTCAAAATAAAAATGAAAATGAATATATTTTTATTATTAAATGGAAAGCAAATTTTGGCTATGATATTGAAAATAGGATGGAGAAATAATTTGAAAACTTAAAGTATTTTATTTAAATGGATTTTTAAAAAGGAAGATGGAAAAGGTTTTATTTAATTAAAATAAACGTAAGTTTTGGAAAGAATATTAGAAAATATTATTTAGAGGAGTTTTAGCAAGAAAATAATTTTTCATGATAGTTTGGAGTTTAAAATATTTTATTTAAGAAAGTTTTATTAAGAATAAAGAACAAAGATTTTGAGATGTCTTGAATTAATTTAGATAATATAAGTTTTTGTGGAAAACGTTAGGAAATATTATTTGGAGGAGGTTTAATATTAAAATGTTAGAAATATTATTTAAAGGTGATTTATTAAGGAAATATTAGAATTAAAGTCCAATTTTGATATTAAATAAGAAAAGTTTTAATTTGAGCTTAGAATATTGAGAAAATGTTTTACGCGATTGAAAATACGTAGAAAACTCTTACGCGATTTAAAAATGATGACTTTTAGCTATGCGATTAAGAAAACATTTTAAAATCTCTATGCGATTGAGAAAACGTTGAAAAATTGTTATGCGATTGTGAAAATGCGATAAAAATGTTACGCGATTGAGAAATATAATAATTTGCTGTTGGGCTAATATATTGAACCCAGATATATTAACGTATGGTTATAGCTGGTAAAGGCTTGTAATATGTATAGAGTCATTGATCATGCATTATTTATCAGTCGGTGTCTATTAAGGCTATTATTACCTAAGAGTTGAATTACACCTTAGTGTGGGTGCGAATTGCATAATGAAGGTTTATAATGGATCTTGGAGGCGTCGGGACGTGGAATTCCACATATGGCCAGTTAGAAAACGCTACTGTGTCGTGGCAACCGTTGCAAACGTACCGACGATCTCGATGAAACACTATTCCTATTCCCAATCTGACGTAGAATGTCTTGTATATTGTCTGATGTACACATTGAGAAATTTTAGCACTTGGTCTGAGGCGGCCGATGTACAGACATATCTTCTGGATCATTCTCTCTGAAATTGTGTTTAGCTCCATGGAGTAGGAAATGGGTGCATTGTGCATAAGGATAGTTAGTATACACATTGTGCATGTGCATAGTCAGTGTACATATTATTGTGGCATAGTCAGTATATTTATTCTGTGGTATGATTAGTATTCATATATTGTGATATATAGTGTTAAATTATCTATTAGTTGATAACATGATTATACCTGTTGTTCTGTGATATTGCTGTGTATGAATGGCATTATTGTCATTATTATTTCTTTACTGCCATGATGGTATTGATGTAGGGGATCTCACCTCTTTATTTTATTATTCTGTCTGTTTCTATTTAATGCTTACGTCTGTGAAGACTGCGATGGCAGCAAGGAGGGATCTGCTAGGTTTGTTTAGATTACAGTTTCTCGAAAGCGCTAATGCTTAGCTTGTCCATTGGGACACAGAGCATATAGAGTATTGTGGTGACATTACTCTATCTGTAAGTAGGACCCGACATGGAGTCATTACTTCTTCTTTTACTATTGCATATGTAGAATTTATTATACCTATCAGAGAGTTATAGAATGATCTTCACTATACTCCTAGGGAGGACTCCAAGATATATTTTGCTAGGATTTCTATCTGTCGAGACATTCCCAGCTAGGCGACTATTTTCTTTAGGTGTTGTGAATTTGGGTCAGTCTAGGTTGGTTATGTTAGACATTTTATGTTTTTTGGTATGTAAGTATAATGTACGTATAGTTGTAGTAAACTTTGTTTCTATGTAGAGTATATTATTCAGTTTTATGTCTTGTATTTTTATAATTCGGTAAGTTTATGTTATTTGCGAAAAAGAAATTTTGAAACTCGTAATAAAATAATATCGAATATTTTATAACTTGGGTAAGGAATTAAAAGGAGTTGGTCTGAAATATAATGCCCTAAAGGAGGTGTTACACCTAAGCTATTATGGTATTCTATATGCTATGAATTATATGATACTTGTTAATAATTTGATCTTAAATAATTAGATGTTTTCTTTACATAAGAAGTATGCTTAGCATTGACAAAGTGATTAATTGGATATTAACTTGCTAATTTTGTCATTGCATATAGGGTGAATGATGTTAGTTCTATACATGTTTTGATCCCTATAGCATATTTCATCAAATGAATGTTTGATATCTATGTTTCTCTTGATCTATGGTTTCTTAGTGGTATAACACTTATGAGAATCATGCTCTTGTTTTGAAAAGAATTTTTGGTTTGATTAAAAAAAAATTTAAAGCAAAATCTCTTATTATATTTGAAAGAAGCTGTTCAAGTTCCATATCCTTGAGAATCTTTTGAAATTGTCTTAAGAACTTGAAAGTATTTTCACCTCCTATTTGTCTTGAAAATTTGGAAATCTTTGGATATATGCTATAAATGTAGTACTTTCTTCATTTGCTTTGAAAAGTTTTATTAAATCTGGAGAGAATGTTTAAGAAAGTTTTCAAATAAATCTTTTGAAATATTCTATAGAGCCTATCTTGATACTTCAAAAAATAAGCCTTGTTCTTCAAAGTGTTTTATTTTCTCAAGACTCTTGTTCAAAGACAAAGAGAGGAGATTTACTTTCTGTTGGGAATTGCAGTTACATCACGCAGCGGAAAAATTAGGATTCCCACCGAGAATCCATGCGAAAAGCCATAATTCGAGTTTTTAAATATTTTACCTCTTGCAACATGATCAAAAGGAAAGACATAAATCACCAACACCGTAATAGCAACGATGTCTCTGCGGTATCCACACGAACAGACTCACGAACGTCTAACATCCGCAAAGAGGAGCCTGACGTCTCTCACATAGTGCTAGCTGCGAAGAGAAGAGAAGAAACTTGTCACTCTCTCACTCACTTTTCTGTAAGTGCGGCTAGGGTTTTGAAATTGTGTATCTTAGCAGCCCCTTAGCAGTACTATTTATAATAGTGACTACCTTAAGTGAGTGTGAGCAGCAGCAAGGTAAGCTGTGCAACCCTAGACTCATCTGTTATGAGTCTAGCCTATATTTGAATCCGAGTCCAACTTGGATCCATTGCTCCAATTTTAGTCTGCTTTATGTGTGTGACCTTGCAGGTTCTCATTACATTGGCAGTAATATTAAAATCCCATTTTAATATTACAAGCAGTGAGCGGTATCTAGCAACACATCGCTGCTACCCAAGTAATAAGAATGTCAGTGATTTGATATAACCTTTCCGTGACCAATGTTTTCGTGTCGTTTAGTCCCTTTGTCAAGATATCTAGATTAAACACAAGGCATGGAATGCATCACCCTTGTATAGTCCAATCATTCGTTTCTTGATACTCGAGTAGACTTTGTAATAATAAATGAAATCAATATCTCATATTGACTCATTTGAGCATGGTCATGCATTTCGTAGTCTCACTCAATCAGGGGGCCCGAAGATATCGCTCCTGTTATGTAGGAGTGACAAATCCCATCTAGGTCAATCACATCCCTCTGCATGATTCACTGTATGTCTAATAACCAACTTTATAATCACTTTGTTACAGATGGCGTTTGATGGCATTAAAACACACAACTCCTTATGTAGGAATCGTAGTAATTTCAGGTCAAAGGACCACAAACACCATTGTTACTATGAGAATCGCTTATGACACTCACGTAACGATCCATGTAGCATTCTCATGGCGGGTCAGTCCAATACATCATTACTCTAATATGTACCCATGTGAAGACTTGATATCTCATATCCATGACCCGTGAGATGTGGTCATCAGTCTATGCACATACTAGTCTCAATGCATTACTGTTGTCCTAATTAACAATAATACTTGACTAGAGACATTTAAGAATAGTGTTATAACCAAAAGGATCTCACGATCAAGTCATCCACTTGATGTCTTATGGCATCAAACTTACTATTCTAAGGACTTTATTATGTTTATTAAAAAGAACACAATAAATGAAATGCCTCATATATTAAAATAAGTATAATAGAATGTATGTAAATACAGACAAATGTATCAGCCTCTAGGGCATACACTAACACTTTCATATGTTTTTTTAACTTGGGTTTGATCACCCTTAAGGAATATGTGGTTTTAATATAAAACCTCTCAACCCTTCTAAAATTCTTTTGAAAATGTAATGTGTTCTTGTATAATTCTTTTTGAAATGGGGAGAAGTTTTAAAATGATTTTTGATTGATGTATTAAGAATATGTACATTTTGCCTTACTTTACTTTATGGTAATGTGCTTACATGGTCTTGGCATACATATTTCTCTTTATCTATCTTGTACTTCAATAAGGCGGAGCTTATCTTCTTTTCTTATAACTCCTTATAATTATTTGTTGATTTGTAATAATTGTTTATCCTTTTTATTTTATATATCTTTTTTCTATGTTCTTGTTGACTAAGAATATATGCATAAGTATGTTAAACTATTATGTTTTATATTTTGATAATATGCATATTTTGAGGGGGAGCTTAGCTCTTAAATTGTTGCTTATATCTCTTGGCTTACATTCTTGTTTGACATGAAATGTTTTATTGTTAATACTATCAACGTGTCAATGAAGACCATCTCTTATTATTTTTCCCTCTATCAATGGAAGAAGGTAAACATTCTTAAACTTCACATATTTTGATTCTTTCATTAAGAAATGCTTGATATGTGGCAAGTTGTATGATTTTTCATTTGAAAACCTTAATTCCATGACCTTCTATGGATATTTTGTAACTTTTATCAAGCAGTACTTATTTATCATGCAGTATGCAAGATATTATATGTTAGACATAAATTCTTTAGCTTATTACTATCATATGATAAATGTTTATGTACCAAAATATGACAAGCATTACATGAATAATCTTTTATATCTTAAAAGCATGCTTGTTTCATTTCTCTATTCTTGAATCATATGTAGAATCAAATAGGAGGAGATAATTATGATTTGAATAATTTGAAGTTTTTGGATTTTGATGATCTTATTCTTTTTGACAACATGGGTTTTATCTGTAAGGAGAGAGAAAATATTATCTTTCCTTCCTACACTTTTTTGTTGATGTCAAATAGGAGGAGCGAAAATTAGAAAGAAAAATATGTTCTTGTACTTATTGTTTGACATGCATACATGAATATCTATTCTTCTATATTGCTCAACATATTTTTCTTTGGTGATTTGTTATCATCAAAAAGGGGGAGATTGTAGAATTGTCTTTGCCCTAATGGTTTAATATGTTAAGTTTTGATGATGACAAATACAAGACAAAAAGAATGATGCTTATGCTACATAGATGTACTTAATAGATTATATTGTATCATGCATAATTATTTACTTTATCTAGTTATATTTCACTTTATAATTATGCAATGAGATAGGTGTAGCATTTTTATATAATATATCCAATAATGCTTTATATGAGTTATAAATGAATTAATATTGGGCCTGACTTTGTTTAAATGAAAATATGCAAAGTATTTTTTGTTGTATCCTATATAGAGCATATTCATTAGTAATTGATAAATATCTTATTTGGATGTGTCTATGAAAGTCTTATATGCATGTTAGACTAACTAAAGTGATACATTTATGAATCATGCATATGAAGATATTGAGTTATGAATTTGGACTAATTATATTTGTTTCAAGTGAATAATACTTTGTAGGATTGTCCAAGTACCAAGAGTGGCATTGCAACAAGAAAGTAAAAGATCACAACTATGCTCAACTCAAGAAGAATGAAAATGATAAAGATGTTCTAAGCATTTTCAAGATTTGAATTGAAGATTTTCTTTGGAAGCTTGGATTACATCAACAAGCCTAAGCACAAGAATTGATGATGGCAAGATGAAGTCCAAGATTTTCAAGAATAACTTATAGGACTTAGATCTTATGTAAAGGTAAATAGGAATCACACTAAGCTCAAATAAGTTTTAAAATCTTTATAACTATTTCTTAAATGTTTAAATGCCTAACAAACTGTTTTTGAAAAGCTAGTCTTGGTGGTAATTCAAAACCTTTGAAAAATAGCCAAATTTGTGTTTGCAAAACTGACCTTTGATCACTTATTTGATCAAATCTTTCAAAATATTTTGAGTCGTGATCTAAAACTTTCATATGAAAGTAGACTCAATAATCTTTCTAATGCATGGTCATTTGTTTTAAACGGATAAGTATCAAAGAAGTTATGGTCTTTCAAAGTCAGTTTGGTCAAAATTAGGGCAAATAACCAATTATGGAATTCCCATAACTGGTTATTATCTAAGTCAGGAGCCAATTCTTATGTTTTTCTAAAAGCCCTTAACTGATTAGGACATTCTCCTAATTGGTTATTGTGAAAGTCAGGAACCAATTTCTGAAGTTCCTAACCGATTAGGTCATTCTCCTAATCAGTTATTGTGAAAGTCAGGAGCCAATTTTTAAAGCTCCTAACTAATTAGGTCATTCCTCTAATTGGCTATTGTGAAAGTAAGGAGCCAATTTCTAAAGCTCCTAACCGATTAGACCATTTCCTTAATCAGTTATTGCGTAAGTCAGAAGCCAATTTGTGATGATCCTAACCAATTAGGACAATCTCCTAATTGGTTATTTGGGTAACCAGAAAACGTGAATAATGGCTCGTTGTTGACATTTAATGCTCCCAACCACCCAATTCACCTCCCTCTTAGGTGATGGTTACCATGACTAACACTAGAGGCTAATTTATTTTGACCATATTAACTTATATTTTATTATGATATTTATTTAATATATGAGACATTTTATTTATTATGTTATTTATGATATATATGTATATATATATATATAAAGTCCTTAAAATAGTAAGTTTTATGCCATAGGACATCAAGCGGATGACTTGATCATGAGATCCTATTGGATAAAAACAGAACACTATTCTTAAATGTCCCTAATCAAGTATTATTGTTAATCAGGACGACAATAATGCATTGAGATTAGTATGTGCATAGACTAATGGCCACATCTCACGGGTCATGAATATGAGATATCAAGTCTTCATATAGGTACATATTAGAATAATGATGTATTAGACTAACCCGTCATGAGAATGCTATGCGGATCGTTACGTGAGTGTCAGAAATGATTCTCATAGTGATAATGGTGTATGTGGTCCATTGACTTGAAATCACTATGATTCCTACATGAGGAGTTGTATGTTTTAATGCCATCAAAAGTGATATATAACAAGGTGATTATAAAGTTAGTTATTGGACATACTGTGAATCATGCAAAAGGATGTGAGTGACCTAGATGGGACTTGTCCCTCTTACATAACAGGAGTGATATCTTCAGGCTCTCTGATTAAGTGAGACTACGAAATGCATAGCCATGCTCAAATGAGTCAATATGAGATATTGATCTCATTTGTTATTACTACATCTACTCGAGTATCAGGAAACGAAAGATTGAACTATATAAGGGTGACATGTTCCATGCCTTATGTTTAATCTAGATATCTGGACAAAGGGACTAACCTACATGGTAACACTGATCATAGAAAGGTTATGTCAAATCACTGGCATTCTTATTACTTGAGTAGCAGCGATGTGTTGCTAGATACCACTCACTGCTTTAATATTAAAATGAGATTTTAATATTGCTACCAACGTCATAAGAACTTACAGGGTCACACACTTAGAACAGACTTAGTTGGAGCAATAAGGATTTAAGTTAGACTAGGATTCAATCGTGGGCCAGACTCATAACAGATGAGTCTAGGGTTGCATAGCTTACCTTGCTGCTACTTTCACTCGCATTAGGCAGCAACTATTATAAACAGCACTACTAAGGGGGCTATCAAGGTACACATAAAAAAAACCTAGCCGCACTTGACAGAAATAGTGAGTGAGAGAGAAACAAGTTTCCTTTCTCTTTGTAGCTAACACTGTGGTAGAGAAGTCAAACTCCAAGACTGCAAATGTTGGACATTTTGCATGTTTGTTCATGTGGATAATGCAGAGGCATCATTGTTGTTACGGTGATTGTGATTTGCTTAATCGTTTTTCCATCTCGCTTCAAGAGGTAAACTTAAAAACCATGGATTATGGTCCTCTTTTCGCATGGATCCTTAGTGGGAATTTTGTTTTTCCGCTGCGTGATGTATCTGCGATTCCCAATAGTTTTGAAAATCTAAAATTTTTACTACATGAAGGCTTGTATCTTAGATTTCAAATGAAACAAGTAGTAGGTCGTTTTGATAACTATGACTCAAGTTATGTTACCAATACCATAAGCTATCAGGATGGATTTTCTCTCTGTTTTGTGTTTATTCGAATAACACTAGTGTTATTCGAATAACACCCATGAAAATACCTCTCGTGGAGCTCTCTGTGGTGCTTTATTTGAATAGCATGTGCCTTATTCGAATAAGATATTACAGAACAACTTTTCTAGTGCAAAAAATAGTATTGTTTCCTATTCCATTGATTTCCAAGTTGATTTCAAACCATAAACATATCCTCTAAACATCTTAAAGTCCTCATATATCATCTTAACTTACTTAGCATGGATTTCACGAACCTAAACAACACTTTCTCTACCTATTTCACAACTACCAACTCAATTTGTCAATGGAGGTTTCTTGAGTTCATAAACTACATCCATGCATAGGTTAGGTCATAAACAAACCAAAGTTAATCATTGGAAGCTATGACTAACCAAGAAAACATCATTTGCCTCTTAAACCCATTTTCCTTTACCTTCACGTTACATACATTAACTAAGATGTAGAGGAAGGAATAGAGATATGGGAACAAGAACCCGTACCTCTTGTAGACAAGGTGATCTTCAAGCCTTGGAGTCCTCTTTGATCTTCCTCTTCTTTCCCCTCTTCTTTCTCCTCTGTTTCCCTTCTTTCTTTTCTCTATTTTTTTCTTTTCTTTCTCTGTTTCTGTTGGTTCTTCAGTCGTGGATAGGAAAAGAAAAAAATAAGAAGGAAAGTCAAACTTTTCCACTTATAGGATAAGAACCAAGTTTAGTTGAAACTTTGTATCTCTTACGAATACTTTAATCTTACTAAAACAAGTTTCCTAACTTCCTTAAGTATTAAAATAAATCCTAAGATTCATCTAAATACCAAACTCATCATTTCTATATTTTTTCATATATGCACCAAGTTAATCCAGTATTAAGACACACAACTAGTGTACTTAAAAATATTAAACTAACTCAATTTATCTTGAAACTTTAACTACATCCTATTTCATACTTTTGTGACCTAGAAATAAATTTTTCATATTTATTTCCTTTAATTTTTCCTTTAAAGTCATTAACTAAGTCATTTTAAGCTACTTTTCACCTTTTGTGCTGCAACAAAGTGCCTAAACTAAGTTTGTCACAAAACTACACAGGCATGTCAAGCAAGTATTAGGCTACCTCTGTAACCATATACAAGCCTAACATGTTATTGAGGATGTTACATGTTGGTATATGCCCTAGAGACCAATTTATTTTGACCGTACTTATATACATTGTATTATGCTATTTATTTAATATATGAGGCATTTCATTTATTGTGTTATTTATTATAAACATAATAAAGTCCTTAGAATAGTAAGTTTAATGCCATAGGACATCAAGTGAATGACTTGATCGTGAGATCCTATTAGATAGAATCAAAACACTATTCTTAAATATCCCTAGCCAAGTATTATTGTTAATTAGGACAACAATAATGCTGAGACTAGTATTTGCATAAATTGATGGCTACATCTCACGGGTCATGGATATAAGATATCAAGTCTTCACATAGATACATTTTAGAGTAATGATGTATTGGACCGACCTACCATGAGAACGCTACGTGGATCGTTACATGAGTGTCATAAGTGATTCTCAAAGTGACAATGGTGTATATGGTCCTTTGACCTGAAATCACTATGATTCCTACATGAGGAGTTGTATGTTTTAATGTCATCAAACATCACTTGTAACAAGGTGATTATAAAGGTGGTTAATGGACATACCACGAATCATGCAGAGGGATGTGAGTGACCTAGATGGGATTTGTCTCTCTTACATAACAAGAGGAATATCTTCAGGCCCATTAATTAAGTGAGACTACGAATTGCATAACCATGCTCAAATGAGTCAATATGAGATATTGATCTCATTTGTTATTACTAAGTCTACTCAATATAAGGAAACGAAAGATTCAACTATACAAGGGTGACACATACTATGCCTTGTGTTCAATCTAGATATCTGGACAAAGAAATTAAACTATACGAAAACATTGGTCACAGAAAGGTGATGTCAAATCAATGACATTCTCGTTACTTGGGTAGTAGTGATGTGTCACTAGATACCACTCACCGCTTGTAATATTAAAATAGGATTTTAATATTACTGCCAACGTCATGAGAACCTGCAGGGTCACACACATACAACAAATTAAGTTGGAGCAATTAGAATCCTAGTTGGACTAGGATTCTATCGTGGGCCTGATTCATAACAGATGAGTTCAAGGTTGCACTGCTTACCCTACTGTTACTCTCACTTGCATAAGGCAGTCATTATTATAAATAGTACTACTAAGGGGTTGTCAAGGAGCATCAGTTACAAACCCTAGCCGCACCTTAACAGAAACAGTGAGTGAGAGAGTGACAGGTTTCTCTTCTCTTCACAGCTAGCACTGTGCTGGAGATGTGAGACTCTAAGATCACGAACGCTAGATGTTTGTGAGTCTGTTTGTATGGACATCGTAAAGACGCTGTTATTAGTGTGGTGCTAGTGATTGGCTTGAACATTTTTTCATATGGCTTTAAGAGGTAAAGTCAAAAAATTACGTTTCATGGCTCTCCTTTTCGTATGGATCCTTGGTGGGAATCCCTTTTTCCACTACATTTTTGTACACGGATTTCCCAACATTACATTTCTCTCCTCCTTTTTAAAATTTTGTCCCCAAAATTTCTTTCCTCATATCAAATATGATATCATACTCAAAGGAATCTCTCCTCCCTTGGTTGTATCTAACTCAACATTAGAGATTCTCATTCTGTAAGAATAATTTACCAAATCTATAAACCATCTACTAACTTAACTTATATCAATCCTATAGTGAGTTCTATTTCTCTCTTACGTGGTAACTCAGTTATTTTCCTAGGAAATACGTATAGATGTCCTCTATCGCAGATAAATTCCCTAAGACTTGCTCAACTTCAACATTCGAGGAGAAGAAGGAGAATAAATCTTTATCCCCCTCTACTAAGAAGTTATTCACTTGTTTAACTCACAAAACATAGATTCTAAAGAAATAGGCACAGAAGAATCATCAGATATAAACCTCAATGTCCAATCTGATCAATCCAAAACAAAATGATTTGCTAATACCCAAACCCATTCATAGTCTAACGTTCATGTTAAGAAAGGATAAACTGATAAGATTCACAAAGGAAATGTAACACCTCGATTTTTTATTTTTCTTGATATAAATACATTTTATAATATTTGTGAATATTTTTAAATTTCTGGGAATTTTTAAAATATTTTGATTATTATAATATTATTTTGGATTGCATGTATATGTGTAACACCTCGAACTTCATTTTTTTTGAATATATATGAGTTTTATAATTTTTTTGATTTTTGTAAATTTTTGTGGATTTTTCTGAGTTTTTGATTATTTTAATATTATTTCAAACTGTATGTGTGTTTGAGGCGGGCCCAGAAAAATAAAATTTTTTCTAGATTAGAAAGTTTCAGATTGTCAAGGCGAGATCAGGGGATCTTACTAAACCCGAAACCAGGAACATTTGATGGAAATTTGCTTTGTTTGAGTTTTCTATTATTCATTGTGCAATGTTATTATCTATTGAGTAATAATAGCAGTAGCTATTGTCCATTGGGTAATATCTTCTAGAAAATATCTTGATGGATATGACTCGAAGTGATGAACTAATGGCAAGCAGGAAGAAGACAAATTGGATACTTAAGTTGAAGAGGAGAAATTCAAATTGACTACTTAAACTAGAAGACAAAGTCAAATTGACTACTTCATTTCTTTTAAGCTTATCCTATCATTCTTTTTTCTAGAAGCTTGTAGAAGTGAAGACTCATCTAGTAAAAAAAATCTACGGATAAATATCTAAGGATAAAATATCTAATGAGAAATATCTCAGTAACATATCTGAGTGAAAATATCTAAGCTAAATATCTTAAGTGTAATTATAAACCATCATTACATAGCTTTATGATCAACCAATTAGAATCAAGCTTATTTATCAAAAAGTCAACAATAGTGGCATAAATTTTGTTTTGAACCGTTGGATGGTAAGACTTGATGAAGAAGCCTTGGATGATCACCATTGATCTAATCAACGGTGTGAGAACAAACTTGATAAGGAAGCTTAGGATATCTACCCTAGATTAAATCAATGGTTAGGAGATGAAGTCAACATTAATGGTTGGACTAGTTAATCAAGGAACTAGATAATCTAACTTAGTTACCCTAAAAGCCTAAGTAGTAACTAAATGGAACAAACTTAGTTTGCTAATACTTAGAGTCTATGGTTACAAGAACGTATCTAGAGTCTTCTAGAAGTATGACCAATGCATGACAAATGCATGACCTAAGCATGTAACTAGATAGTTAGTTATGTAAATAGATGATCTAACTAAGTTAGCTTAAGTGAACTAACTAGCTAAACTAGATGTAACTAGGAATTAAAATGAAACAAAACTTAGTTACTTACTTCCATGAGTCAAATGTAACTAGGCTATTCTAGTGTGTTCTTGAATTATGTAATGACCAAAGGATGATTCGTTTGTGACCTAAGCCATGTGAAGGCCATGTAAACCCATGTGATAGATTTTATCTTGTTAAACAAGCTTTAAGTTTTCTATCAAAGCAACTACACGGCCAAGCCTTAGAGAAATAGGCTATTTCCATTTCATTTCTAACACTTTGTGACATAAACACCTATCAACTTATTCTCTCTCTTCCAAGAATTCCAAGAGTTCCAAGAACAACCAAAGAACTCCATTCTTTCTTCTTCCTTGAAGGTTTCGGCCTCCCAACCAACCTCCACTCACCTATAATTTCATTCAATGCCATTTTCTAAACTTAGACATAATTCTAAATACTTTTCATCTTGTGAGTTTTACCTAATTCATCTTCTAAGTGCTTCAAAATCAAGCTTAGATTATCTACTTCTAAAGGTAACTTCTTGATTTCTTGTTCTTAAGTTGGATTCATGGATTTCTAAACCATGATTGATTCATGGTTTCTTATTTTCAAGCTTTGTTTGTGACTCTAGTTTGATTTAAGCTTGTTAGGATTTCTTATGGGTGCTTCACGAAATCCATAGGAGAAGGAACTTGAAGGGTTTTTGTCTTCTTTGAGGTAAGAGGGAGATTAACCTCATCGGCCACATGTGGTGGTGAGGGAATGGATTTGTTTGTGTTTGTGAGTGAAAAATCTATGTGAGGATTTATTCACTCGATTATGTGGTTATTGGTTTATGCTTGTTTGATTGTGTATAATTATATGATGATGATTGTATGCATGAAATTGCCATGGCTGCTTTTTTATTATATGTGATTTTATTGTTTGGATAATTATGCATGATTTATATATGAGATGGTATGATTTTAATTGAATTGTGATTGGATGCTTAATATGATTTTATTGCTTTAATAGTAAGCACGAATATGTGATAGTGGAAATATCATGAGTATTATGTTGTATATGATAAGAGTCATATAGAAAGGAAAACTATTTTGGTTTCAAAGAACCGAGAGGCACACAGACTCCATGAGGATTTTGGAGTAAATCACTTAAAATATTTTGCTAAGTATGAATTTTAGATGATTATGTAACAAGTAATTGGATTAAAGATTTTTACAAAGAAAAATGAGATAGTAAATGAATGAATATTGGGTTATGGAATCTAAAATAAATTTCGGCTAACACTCTAAGTATGGGAAATAAACTTATAAGTTAAAGTTTACTGACGTATAGCTCGCTCTTTGAGTTTTGAGCACGTTAGAAAACCTTGAACTATAATGTTTGATTAAATATTGGAAGTGTAAAATTTTGTACAGAAAATATTAGAAAGTATTATTAAGAGGAGTTTTAGTAAGGAAATAATTTTTAAGGATGGTTTGGAACTTAAAGTATTTTATGTAAAGTTTTATTGAGAATAATGAACAAATATTTTTAAGATATCTTGAATTAATTAAAATAGTATAAGTTTTTGTGGAAAACATTTGGAAATATTAATTAAAGGAGGTTTTAGTGAGAAAATATTAGAAATGTTATTTAAAGATGATTTATTAAGGAAATATTGGAATTAAAGTCGATTTTGATATTAAATAAGAAAAGTTTTAATTTAAGTTTAGAATATGATTAAAATATTTTATGCTATTAAAAATACATAGAAAAACTCTTATGTGATTTAAAAATAGTGATTTTTAACTACGCGATTAAGAAAATATTTTTAAATCTTTACACGATTGAGAAAACGTTGAAAAATCATTACGCGATTGGAAAATGTAACAGAAGTTTTCTGCGATTGTGAAAATGCGATAATATTGCTACGTGCTTGAGAGGAACAATGAGTTTTGCTGTAAGGCCGACATACTAGACCCAAGTGATTTGTGATTTTAGCATTGTGCTTATGAAACCAAAGTACTGGACCCGAGTTGATCATTGGTATTATGTAATTGTATGGATGGTTATATAATATCATTGATACTAATGGTATTAGACAATTGTATGGGCGGTTGATTTAATATCATTGGGAACAGTACAACGGTGGTTTGATTTCACTGAATATGCATTTGAGCATTATACAATTGATGGCTGTTGTGGCATTTGATGCCTAAAGAGTGAACAAGAACTTACAGGATAGTGGGATCTTAATAGATCTTGGGGGATGTCAGGGCGCGGTGATTCATTTAGTGATGATGTTATCACTAGTGATTATGCTATCACTTTATATATATACCCCTGGCCGTGAAGAACCGATTGTAACTCACTGACAGCCCGACAAACACTATTTCTTTTCATTATCCAGCATAGACTATCTTTTAGGGGGGATAGATCTTCTGGAACGTTTATCTTTGAATTTGAGTCTAGCTCTATGGAGTAGGAACTGGTTGCATTGTGCATAAGGATGGCCAGCATACACATTGTGCATATGCATAGTCAGCATTTATACTGTTGTAATATAGTATTATTGTGATATAATATTATTGCGGTATTATCATTATGCCTGATATTATGTTGCAAATTTATTGGATTATTTATCTATTAAATATCATGAATATATCTGTTGATTTTATATTATTTTATGGATTACATGTTGAACTGTATTGGCATGTTTATCTTTTCTTTGCTGCCATATCGGTATGCAATGTAAGGGATCTCACCTCTTTGTTGTATTGTACTGTCTGTTTCTATTGTATGTTTACTTCTGTGAAGACTGCGATGGCAACAAGGAGAGATCAGGTAGGTTTCTTTAGATTACAGTTTCTTGAAGGTGCTGTTGCTTGGCGTGTCCATTGGGACTCAAAGTACATAGAGTATTGTGGTGACATTACCCTATCTGTAAGTAGGACCTGCTATGGGGTCATTACTTCTTCTTTTATGGTTGCTTATGTAGAGTTTGTTTTACCTATTAGGGAGTTGTGGAATGATCTTCACTATACTCCTAGAGAGGACTCCGATATATCTTTTGCTTGTATTTCTATCCGTCGAGACATTCCCTGCTAGAGAATTTGTCTTCTGAGGAGGACTCTTGTCTTTAGATGTTGTGAACTTGGGCCAATCTAGGTTGGTTACGTTTCTGGGTATGTAAGTTTTATGGATATATGGTTGAAGTAAACTTTGTTTATATGTAAAGTATGTTATTCAATTCTTATACCTTGTGTACTTTGTTTTGATAAGTTTATGTTATCCGAAAAAAAAAGAAATTTTAAAACTCGTATTATGATAATATTAAATATTTTGTAACTTGGGTAATTATTTTATATGGATTTGGTTTGAAATGTGATATCCTAAGGAGAGTGTTTCTCACCTTCTATCACACTTTCGTCCCTCCATTTCTGTTTAAACTTACTTAACTTTATCTTAAGGATAACTAGGTCTAGAAGCACACTTCTTATACTTATCATCCCGTCTCTTCCTCTTGTGAAAACCTTGTAACTTTTGTTACACTTGAGGCTCGTTGTCGGGAACCTCGGCTATTCTCTTTAAATGGCACTAAAAGCATCATTTTGTCTTTTTTTATTAATCGAAAATAAGCTTTTCTTTACCTATTTCAACCAATCAAAACTATGATAATCGAACTACTCTCTAGTTAGTTCGATTCTTCTTGAATATATGCCTATAGAATAACTATCTATTCACTAGGCCTTCTTCGAAGCATAAACAAAAACTTACTAATCGAATAACTCTTATAGTATATTCGATTAACCTTAAACTCTTGACAATTGAATAGCTCCCTTTGTTTAATCGGTTAGCCTAACTTACCATTCTGAAATGGCCTATTTGAATAGCTCTCAAAGTCTATTTGATCAACATTGAACTTACGTCATTCTAAACTGCTATTTAAAACTATTTTTATTACTTGGCAAAGTGTTTATCTCACTTCTTTGTATGGCATAGGACTTCACTCATCCTATTGTCCTTGGTAATAAGCTTTGCTCGATTTACTACCCTTGGTAGAGAGCTTAACTCACTCTTACTACCTCTTACATGAGTGCTTTTCTCACTCCTCATGTTTCTTGACAAAGAGCTTAACTCATTCCTTTGTCTTAGGTAAAGTGTTTACCTCACTCATCTACCAACTTTGGCAAGAATTGGCCTCACTTACTTGCCCTAGGTAGAGAGCTTCTCCCTCTACTCATCTGACTTTGGTAAAGTGTTTTACTCACATCTTTACCTCGCAAGGTGCTTTTCTCACTCCCTTGTCTCACAATTCTATCCTTAGCAAAGAGCTTTACTCACTCTTTTGCAAGGTCAAGGGGTTTATTACACACCCTCAGTTAGGATAATTATGCTAAGGTTCAACTTTAACTAGTAAAAGAACCATTCTTTACTAATACTCTATTTCAACCCAACTTAATGAGATAATAAAACATTTCTCTAAAACCTGCATATTTAACTCAACTTTGAATACAAGAGAGTAAATTATGCCTCTATAATAAGTAAAACTCTTTTATCACACTTGTATCAACAACTCTGATAAATGTTTCCCACTTATATATACTCATATATAAACTTAGAAAACATAACTTAGCTTCACTTAATCATGATTTTACTTCAACTATCATGAAGAACTTGATACTATTCATCCCTTTTCAGCTTTCACAAAATAAAGAATGATGAACATAGAAAAACAAACACCACAACCGCTTAACTCAAAGTTCTATAGATTGAAGTTTAATTCTGTAGCTCACTCTACACTTAACTCTTACTTCTTCAAACTTAGACACATATTGGCCTACTAACATGCCACCTTTTTAGGTCTCAGGAACTCTATCCTTATGGCATTCTATAGGTTCTTAGGATAGCATTTATCTAAAAAAGAATTCCTAAACACTCCCCAAGTAAACTAAGCATCAAATATCTCAACCAACTTCTTGGCATCTGCCACCAAAACTATGCCTCCCTTTCTAATATATAGGAGACAACCAAAAATCTCAGGTCATCTGGACAAACCTCAACTATAAATATTTTTCTCCATTTTCTTAAGCCATCTCCCTATTCCAACGGGTCTTAGTTTTCCTTATAGGATGTAGGGTTAGCCTTTCTAAACTTTGAGAGATTTAGAAAGTTTCAGTTCTCTTCTACCATAACTCCATACACTAACTGTACTAGTGGTACTAGCTACTGAGATTAAATTACTTTCATCTCTTCTAAAACTCTGTTTGCGATAGCAGTCTACTCTCTCATAATAATTGCCATCTCTAAGCACACTTCAACCATAATAGCTGAACTTTCACTAGAAGAATTCCTATTTCTCCTAGTTTGCCTTGGTGAAGTAATAGTTCCCTATACATACAGAACAATACATATCGAGTAGTTTAGTCTTAATATCATGTAACAGTGTGACAATAACCATCAACATTCAAACCTAAGGTCTGTCATACAATTCTATCCATACATCTCACATATGAGACAAGAAATGCATACCACTTAGCGAAAAAACACTAAACTTGCGTAAGCCTAGTTAGTCCATACCCTGGTTCAACATGATGAACTTCTCTGATATCATAATGTAACATCCTAATACAGGCACCCTAGTATATCTGACATATACCTGGATAAGTAGTATTAGCTATGCTACTTCTAACTTAAACATCAACTAATCCATGAAATTTATAAATAAATATGGAGAGCTATAACTAACAATCATCCATGTAACATCCTAATACTAATATCTCGATATAAATAACATTTAAAGAGACAAACAACATTAAAACATTACTACATATATAATAACCTGATCATATATCCATAATGTTCATTGGAAACATTATAGAGAGCCATATGAAATACAAAAAACATAAAACTCATAGTAAAATACATATATATACAATATTAGCCTTAGCAAAGGCTTGAAGTATTACATAATTCTTTATATTACAAAAGAAGTACTAAAAGATATAATAGTTATAACATAACTACTAAGACTAGAACTATTCTAATCTTTAGTTTCATTTTTCTTCTTATTCTTTGAAGAACTTTCACCTGAAATTACATGGCAACACAACTGGGTGAGAGTCAACAATTCTCAGTATGAGTAAACCAAAACCAATCATACATAACATAATAAACATAATCTTAACACATGCTAAATGAGATATGTTTAAAGATTTTACAAGGATATACTTTGGAAACTAAAGATACCAAGTTAACATACATTCTATCATACATACTTAGTCCAACTTAGAACCAAGATGTTCAACATGGATTTCTAACTTGGTGTATTATCTTGTGGTAAATAGATGAAAAGCTCATCCTCACATTACACGTACCCTAGCATTATGATCTGTTAATAATTTCAGCTCTTGAATGTTCTTTGTTTGATCTAATTGGATTCCAAATGTGTTTAATTGCTGACATTTAGTTAAGTTTCTGATTTAGAGTTGTCTTTGGATGTTTATTGTGAAACTTTGCTTAAATGAGGTTATAGACACTCATAAACATATTGTGATTTTCAGGAGATCTATGAGTGATGGAGTCCATTGGTATTGAGCTGTTGAGAAGAGAGTTAAGAGACTTAAGGGAATCAGTATCAACCTCTAGAAGCAAAGGAAGAAGAGCATTCATGAAGAATCAAGGCTGAATTCGAAGAAAGTGATCAACACGGCCCGTGTGAAATAACACGGGGTAGGCCGTGTGTCATTCTGACTTTGAAGACTAGAAAGTTTTGATCAACACGGCCCGTGTCAATTGACACGGGGTAGGCCGTGTACGCCTCTGACTTCACGAGGAAGGATGATTTGAAGCCTTGACCGAGAACACGGCCCGTGTCAATTGACACGGGGTAGGCCGTGTTCCCTTCTGACCTTGGAATAGCTGAAAATTTGTCTCCAGAATCAGACACGGGTTGGGCCGTGTAGAAGGACACGGCCCGTGTCGTCGCACCAGGAAGTTAATTTTGTGCTTTAATGTTAAATTAGGTTCCCAAACCTATAAATAGTGTGGCTTAGAGCCCTTTAAGGTATTCTGGACGGAGAGAGACGTGAAGAAAACTGAGAGAAACACAAAGACCAAGAAGGGGAAGGATTCGATCGAGGATTGGAGACTCGGATTCGAGCGATCAAAGATCAATCACTCTCAAGCCTTGGAAACTAGTTTGATCTTTAGTTTTTCTTTTCTTCTTTTTTGTTCGAACGATGTTTTCTTTTAATTCTTCTTCTGTTTTTGAATTTGCCATGTGTGGCTAAACTTCTTGATTGGTTAAGGGAGGATGAAACTCTAGTTTTGATTATGTGAATCTTGCATACCTCTTTATATCGATACAATTATGTTTTTATTCATGTGTTTACTGTTCATAAATCAATATAAAGATTTTTATATTCTTGCCAAATTTCGAGAGTGGTAAAACTAGGATTGCTATGCTTGCGGTTGCGGTGGTATGACTAGTGAAACATATGATCTAAGTAATTTAGTCCCGGTGTGTGATTAGACCTTAGTGTGATTGGTTTTCTAATTCTTAATGCAATCATTAGGTAGGTGTAAGAGCGGTTGCTTTACAAATAACTAATGGTTAGGGTTTGATTTGAGCGGTTCTTTGAATTAAGCGAAACTTAAGGAAGACATGGGATTTATCTCGCAATTGCATAAGAACATAATTGATCATGTTGGTATAAAGGGTATGTAAGTTGGCATAATCATATAAATCTAGTGGTGGATTCCATCTCTTAACTAATATCTTTAACTTGATAATTCAATCTGTGTTTACTGTTTTGATTTAAGTTTAATTTCTCTTTTTAGTTTTAATCAACAAAACCCTCCTTTTACTTTTACTCTTTATTTTTCATCAGAGTTTAATTTAGGAATTGGATTGATAGTGTTAATTGAATTGGTTCTCTGTGGATCGACCCTTGCTTACTACAACTGGTTGCAAGGTTTTTATATTTTTGGTGGAACTTGGCAACTGTTTTTGATATTATATTTAATCACAATCCACACCACACCAAATTTTGGCGCCGTTGCCGGGGAGCTAATTTTCTAATTGCGCTATTAATTTGTTTCCTATTTTTCTCTCTGTTTTTGTTTTAATTTTAATAGTTTATTTGTTCTTTTCAACTATCTTGCAGGTGTTCATGTCCGGTGAAGAGGTGAACGAGCAATTGAGGAATCTGAGGCATTACTTTGAACAAATCAGCTCGCAATTCACACCTGCTGACGTTGAAGCTGCCCGTCACGTAGATCTTTCCAGCTCTGCGGCATCTGAGATATCTGAGCCGCCTGAAGAAGTGATGGCAGAAAATACATTAAGGATGTTGGGTGCTCCGGACTTAGACCAACAACCTTTGTGCATAGAAATTCCTGAGAATGAAGAGGCATTTGAATTGAAATCTGGACTGATTCATCTGTTGCCATCTTTCAATGGACTAGCCGGAGAGGACCCTAACAAGCATCTGAAGGAAATTCATGTTGTATGTTCTAGCATGAAGCCCGCGGGAATTTCAGTTGAGCAAGTCAAGCTGAGAGCTTTTCCGTTTTCCCTAAAGGACTCTGCAAAGGAGTGGTTGTACTACTTGCCACCCGATCGATCGGACATGGCAGGATATGGCTCGAGCTTTCCTAGACAGATACTTCCCTGCATCAAAGGCCGCAACAATCAGAAAAGAAATTTGCGGGATCCAACAAAGACATGGGGAATCACTTCATGAGTACTGGGAAAGATTCAAGAGATTGTGTGCTAGCTGCCCTCAGCACCAAATTAGTGAACAACTTCTGATACAATATTTCTATGAAGGTTTGCTAGGAATGGACCGTAACATGATTGATCTTTGCCGGTGGAGGAGCCTTAGTTGATAAAACTCCTCGAGAAGCCGAAAATCGATATCTAGAATGGCTGCGAACACTCAACAATTCTTTACTCGAATGATACGGGAGTGAGAGAGCGATTAAAGAGGGCGACACTACTAGTCTGCAGAACCAAATGACACATTTGACCGCCATGATTCGAAGTGATGGACACTTGGGAAAGCACCAGTACAGGCATGTGGAATTTGTTGCTCTTCAGGACATCCCACTGATATGTGTCCCACTTTACAAGAAGACACAAATGAAGAAGCCAAGGCAGTGGGGGGATTTTCTGCTCCATCCAAGAATTACAACCCCTACTCTAACACATATAATCCGGGGTGGAGAGATCATCCCAACTTTAGCTATGCAAAGCAGCCTCAAGCTCAAGCGCAACCCCAAGCCTATGGTCCTCCAGGGTTTCAGCAAAGGCAAGCACCCTTTCCTCCAAGGCAACCACAAGTTCAGGCCCCTAGGCAACCTGAACCTTCGTTGGAAGATCTAGTGAGGCAAATGGCCACTAGCAATATTCAGTTTCAGCAAGAAACAAGGGCCACTATCAGTACTTTGCACGAACCAAGTGGGACAGGGCTACTAGATCAACAAGGTGCGAGTCGGATTTCGGGAAACTTCCTCGCGACCCGAGAGTGAACCCAAGAGAAAATGCTAGTCTTTGTCACCTTGCGAAGTGGGAAGACACTTGAAGGACCCACATCTTCCCCGTTCACTGAAGATAAAGCTCAAAATTCTAAGGAGGTAGATGAGGAGGGGCTCAATTCTAAGACCCCTAAGGTAAGTGTTTCTGACCCATGTCCTAAATATGTCACTAAGGCCCCTTTTCCGAGCAGGTTGGTTAAAAATAAAAAAGAAGAAGCGGATAAAGAAATCTTAGAGACTTTTAGGAAAGTTGAAGTTAACATTCCTCTGTTAGATGCCATAAAGCAAGTGCCTAGATATGCTAAATTCTTAAAAGAGTTGTGCACTAACAAAAGGAAGTTGAAAGGTAATGAACGAGTCCAAGTGGGAGCAAATGTTTCAGCTATTTTTAATAGGAAACTCCCAACTAAATGTAAAGATCCTGGCACATTTACTATACCATGCACTATTGGTAATGCCAGGTTTGAGAGGGCCATGCTAGACTTAGGTGCATCCATTAATGTTATGCCCTTTTCTATTTATGCATCTTTACATCTAGGACCTTTAGAACCTCTTGGAGTTATCATTCAACGCGATGTGTCTAATGCATACCCTAAGGGGGTTGTTGAGGATGTTTTGGTGCAGGTCAATGAACTGGTGTTCCCGGCAGATTTTTATGTGCTGGATATGGAGGAGGACAAATCTCCCAACTCTGCCCCCATTTTGTTGGGGAGGCCTTTCCTCAAGACTGCCCGAACTAAAATTGATGTGCATTCGGGAACATTGACTATGGAATTTGATGGAGAGTTGATTAGATTCAACATCTTTGAAGCCATGAGATACCCGAGTGATGTGCACTCTGCTTGTGTTATTGACTCTTTTGATATCTTGGAATCTTTAATTTTTACTGTTCTTGAGTCTGATCAATTTGATGTCCTTGATACAGTTATGACTCGCAGTTTAGATTTTCAGGATTCAACGAAGGATGACCAAGGAGAACCATGGAGCGAAGAGGTTAATGAAGTGGTGGCAGCCTTACATACAGTCTCTTCCACCTCGAAGGGCATGAGGTATCATATGTTGAATTACCTTTTACTACGATGTACCTAAACCTTACATTTGTGCGAGGCACCGAGTGGAATTGAAGGAACGCCCTCCCATTTGAAATACATTTTTCTGGGTGAGAAGGAGACACTTCCTAATAATTGCTAAATCCTCACCAAAGAGCAAGAGGAGAGCTTGATTTACGTGTTGAAAGAACACAAGACGGCCATTGGGTGGACTATTACGGACATCGAGGTATTAGCCCCTCCATTTGTATGCATCGAATCTTCTTTGGAGGAGGGGCTAAACCATAAGAGAACCACGAGAAGAGGTTGAATCCCCGATGATGGATGTTGTGAAGAAGAGATCTTGAAGCTCCTAAGTGTGGGGGTTATCTACCCCATTTCGACGACAAGTGGGTAAGCCCGGTCCGGGTAGTACCAAAGAAATCGCATTACCGTGGTAAGAAATGCTTTGAGAATGAGCTTATTCCCACTAGATTACGAGACGGGGTGGCGTGTTTGTATAGACTATAGAAAATTGAATGTTTGCCACCGAAAAGACCACTTTCCTTTACCTTTTATTGATCAAATGTTAGAAAGGTTAGTGGTCATTCTCATTATTGTTTCTTAGATGGATTTTCGGGTTATAACTTGATTGCTATTGCTCGGAAGATCGGGACAAGACCACTTTCACTTGTCCTTTTGGCACCTTTGCTTATAGGCGAATGCCTTTTGGACTGTGCAATGCGCCAGGGACTTTCCAGAGATGTATGGTGAGTTTTTTTTCTGATTACATAGAGAATATCATTGAGGTCTTCATGGATGACTTTAGTGTATTTGGGAATGGCTTTGAGAAATGTTTGGACCATTTGACTTTGGTTTTGAAGAGATGCATTGACACAAACCTTGTTTTAAATTGGGAAAAATGTCATTTCATGGTAGAAGAAGGTATTGTGTTAGGTCATGTAATCTCTGCTAGGGGCATTGAAGTTGATAAAGCTAAGGTAGAGCTTGTACGTTCATTACCCCCGCCCACTAGTGTGCGGGATATTCATTCTTTTCTTGGTCATGCAGGTTTCTATCGGCGCTTCATCAAGGATTTCTCCAAGATATCAACACCCCTCTGCACACTTCTCCAAAAAGATGTTCCATTTCAGTTTAATGAGAAGTGTATGAAGGCTTTCCTCACACTTAAGGAATTGATGATTGAGGCACCTATCATTAGGCCGCCAAATTAGGAGCTTCCATTCGAATTAATGTGTGATGCGAGTGACTTTGCGGTAGGGGCTGTCCTAGGACAGCGAGTTGATAGGGTTCCTTATGCTATTTACTATGCATCAAGGACCCTAAATGATGCTCAACTGAATTACTCTACAACTGAGAAAGAACTTCTTGCTGTTATTTTTGTTTTAGAGAAATTTAGATCATATTTAATTGGCTCTAAAGTAATTATTTTTCTGATCATGCAGCATTGAAGTACCTACTGGCAAAGAAGGAAGCGAAGCCACGATTGCTCTGATGGATTCTGTTGCTCCAAGAGTTTGACTTGGAAATTAAAGACAAAAAGGGGAGCGAAAACTTGGTGGCAGACCATTTGAGCAGGTTGGTGACTGAAGAGGAGGACATACCTATACCGAGAGCTTTCCTGGATGAGCATTTAATGGCTATCGCAACCACTATTCCGTGGTATGCTTGATATTGCCAATTACTTGCCACCAAAGACTTTCCGGCGAGGCTTGAACAAAGCACAACGAGATAAGGCGAGGAGTGATTGCAAGTATTACATTTGGGATGATCCTTACCTTTGGAAGCATTGCGCAGATCAAGTGATTCGGAGATGTATCCGGTTCAGAGACTCACTCCATTCTATCTTTTTGCCATACTTATGCCTGTGGAGGACATTTCGGCATAAAGAGGACAGCTAACAAAGTGCTTGACAGTGGTTTCTACTGGCCTACCATCTTTAAAGATGCTTATGATTTCTGTAAGTCATGTGACCGCTGTCAGAGAACAGGTAATATTGGTCCACGCAATCAAATGCCTCAAACTCCCATAATCTTTGTGGAAGTTTTTGATGTTTGGGGCATTGACTTCATGGGACCGTTTCCTCCTTCTTTTGGTTTCTCCTATATTCTTTTAGCTGTGGATTATGTTTCCAAATGGGTGGAAGCTAAAGCCACTAAATCTGATGATTCTAAGACTGTTGTGGATTTTGTGAAGTCCTTTATCTTTTCCAGGTTTGGTACTCCCAGAGCCATCATTAGTGACCAAGGGACACATTTTTGCAACAGAATCTTTGAATCCCTTTTGAAGAAATATGGTGTGGTGCACCGGACCTCTACTCCTTACCATCCTCAGACGAATGGCCAAACCGAGGTATCCATAGGGAGATCAAGTCCATCCTTGAAAAAAGTGTGAATCCCACGCGCAAGGATTGGAGTACTAGACTTGCGATGCCTTGTGGGCTTATTGGACGGCATACAAGACCCCTATTGGTATGTCCCCATTCCGATTGGTTTATGGGAAGCCACATCACTTGCCGGTGGAGCTAGAACATCGGTCTTCTTGGGCTATCAAGCAAGTTAACTTGAACTTGGAAGGTCTTTGTGGCAAGCGAGAAAACTCCAAATTCGGGAGTTAGAAGAATTGAGGAATGAGGCCTTTGAGAGTGCCCTCATTTACAAGGCCAAAGCCAAAGCATTTCATGATCGGATGATTTCGAGGAAAAGTTTCCACCAAGGCCAAAAAGTGTTGCTATACCAATCCGGACTCAAATTATTTCCGTAAGTTACGTTCTAAATGGATTGGCCCATTTGTAGTAACAACTGTTTTTTCTTCTAGTGCAGTGGAGATCATGAACGAGGCCTCTGGCAAGGCATTCAAGGTTAATGGGCACCGTCTCAAGCCTTACCATGAACTTCCTGAGAATGCAGAGGTTGAAAACATGCATCTTCTCCATCCATCTTATGAAGAATCCTGAGGAGCACCACAATGTCTGGCTGAGGACAATAAACCAAGCGCTTATTGGGAGGCAACCCAATCAGATTTGCTTTCTTTTTCCTTTCTCTTTTACATTGTTTAGTTTCTTAGTTTAGCCTATTTTTAAGTGTTTCTTGCTTGATATCTGTTTCCTTGCTGATATTTGTGTTTGGATTTGCTCAGTTTTTAGTTTGATTACTTAAGTTCATGGTTTGTTGAGTGTATGTAGTCCTGAGGAAAAGTTTAGAGCGCATCGTGTAAGTCAGCAATCTACACGGGATGGGCCGTGTCATATGACACGGCCCGTGTCCTCATGACAGCAACCCCATTACTGCAGAAATCTACACGGGGAGGGTCGTGTCACATGACACGGCCCGTGTTTTCGAGGATAGGACTTTTGTGAAGATTCCAGAGAGGTACACGGGGATGGCCGTGTCATATGACACGGCCCGTGTTGTCCTGACCATCAGAACCCCTGTTTTCCAGAGAAGTACACGGGGTGGGCCGTGTCATATGACACGGCCCGTGTTGTCTTGCGCAGCTTATTCCTAAGACAGAGTAGTACACGGGGTGGGCCGTGTCATATGACACGGCCCGTGTACTCGTACCAGCGCCTCACTTAAACCCTAATTTAGGGTTTTCTCCCCCAATTTCCTCTTCTCTTCTTCCCCTCTGCGCCCACCACCCATCTCCCCCTTCAATCTTTTCTTACCCACCACCAACCACCACCATTTTCCTCCCTTCTTCACCATTTTTCTTCATTACCACCTCTTCCCACACACATTCTCCCTTCTTCCCCTCACGCATTTCTCATTGTTCCTCCTTTTTCCACTGTTTCTTCTTCTTCTTCTTCTTTGCGCCGGTCTCACACACATTCCCTTCCAATCTCCACATTACCTTCAATAGCCTCCAATCTCCACCGTATTCCACCATTCCCCCTCGATATCCATCATTCTCCCCTATTTTTCATCATTATCATCTTCCCCTCTTTCCACGCGTAGTTTCTGTCCCTACTCTCCCTAATTTTTCTGATTTCACCCTCTACCCACCACCACATTCTCTCCTTTCTTCTGCTTCTTCTCTTGATGGGTCCTAAAAAGCGTGTCAAGACCACTGCTGCGTCATGTTCGCTTCATCCTCATCGTGCTGGCTCTAGACGTGCTCGGTCTCCATCACCCCTCAGGTGCCAGTCAACCCCATCGACCGAAAGGTAGTGGTTCCCACTCGCTTTTTAGACGTAGATACCCTTAGGGCTATAGGGTTATATGATGAGGTGTTTGCTCATTAGGAAGAATTGGTTGGGTTGATTTTGCATTGTTACGAAGCCTACTTTTGCTTTGCATTGACTAGGGAGTTTGTTTCTAGTTTTAATCGTAAGCTTTACCCTCTGTCTGATCAAACTAGATGGCCTGGGGAAATCACCTTTAGGTTGCTAGGTAACTCCCATTCCATTGATATTCATATGTTTCGAGTTATTTTTGGTTTTCCTGAGGGGGAAAATATGTTACCCCGTGATTTTAATACTGATCATGTGTGGTCTGCCCTCACTGTGCCTGAGTCTGATAATTATGATCCTAAGATGTCTAAAGCCTCTCAGCTTAGGTCCCCTGCCCATTGCTATATTCAGAAATGGTTAGCTAATACTCTGTGTGGACGGGGGGAGAGTCAAGGGACGATTAGCCGTTCTGAGTTGTTTTTCTTACATTGTATGATTGAGGAGTGCACGTTAATGGGGGTATTGGCTCATGTCCGTTTCATCATGTCGGGACCACTTTAGCTGGTCGTATTGTGTTAGGAGGGTATGTGACTGCTATTGCTGATCACTTTGAGTATTTGGATTTGGTGGAAGAGGAACCGGTTCAGGGTCCCAGTGCTATTGATGGGGCCATTTTGGTGGCTATGAAGCTCTGCACTCGTCTAAATGGTGCTCTCGTCTTGCTTGGCGCTGATGGAGCTGCCTTGCCTAGAGTTGATCCGGACCACGAGCCACATGAGGATATTCTTTGTCTCTCCTCCCCCCGTGTTTGCTTTGGTGATGCGGGCCCTTCCACTCGGCTGCGCAGCTTCTTATGATGTTATCTTGGCCCGTATAGATTGCTTGGAGTTGGACCATGCTTCTCGCTTTCGGTAACTTAGAGGATCGTTTTCAGGCTATGGAGGTCGCACGTGATCAGAGAATGGATGCCATTGATGGCAAGCTTGACCTTTTGCTTCAGCATTTTTCATCTCCCCCTCCCCCTTCCTGATGTATTTTCATTTTCTTTTGAGGCTGTGTCCTGCATTTTGATGGTTTATTGTACATTGTTCTGATTACTATTGTTACTCTTTTGTATTGAATTGAGTTTCATGATGCAAAACTTCATTTCTTCGCATATACTTTGTTTATTTCCTTGGATTCATTTTATCTGTTGTGTATGCTTTGACATTAAGGACACTGTCTGTTTTAAGTGTGGGGGGGAAGTTGGGTTTGAGCCTCATTGCACATCCTGATCTTAATGGCATATCTGGTGCATGTTTCTTCTAACTGGTTTTTAAAGTATATTGAGCAATGAGCAAGTGATTGATTTTTAATTGGACAGGTTTTTAAGCCTAAAGGAGTTGACTTTCTTGTTTCTAAATTTGCACTAAGGTTTTGAAAATTGAAAGGGTTTTGAGAATTTGATAAAATTTGAACCTAGTGAGTTTTTGGGCCTTAATATGAATGACTAATTCTAAGTCACTTCTGTTCTTTGTCGTGTGATTCCACTTGTGATTATATGTTTTTCAGAACTTGATTTGACTCTCTTTAAAGCTGCAAATGATCACTGCACATTTTTGAGATGATAAAGGCATTTCTTTCTTTCACCATTGGCCAAATAGCTAGCCTTGTACTTTGATCCATTGTTTCACCCCTTTGAGCCTGAATTATATCCTTTCTTTTTATTATAGCTCAATACAAGCCTAATAGTGAAAAACCATTGCTACCCTACCTTAGGGAGTAGAAGAGCTTAATAATTATGTTGGGAATTGTGTTTGAATAAGTGTGGGGGTGATTACACTATTTTAATTATGTTTTTATTCAAAAAAAAAAGAGAAAAAAAAAACAAAAAACAAAAGGAGCGAAAAAGAAAAAAAAAAAAAGATTGATAAGTTGGTTGATAAATGGAGAAAGTCAAGTAAAAGATGAAGATGGATTGAAAAGTGTTGGGGTAATTGTGCAAAAGTGTTTGGTTTTTATTCCCCTTGGCTCTTCTATTTTCGATGGTCTAACTTTGTTTATCCTTGATATATCTTACCTTGACCTTAACCCCATTACAACCTGATTAAAGACCTTTTGATCTTTGTGTGCATGTGATTTAGGTGGTGGAGAAGTAGAGGCTTGTCAAGCCTATGGTAAGGCATGTTTTTATGAGTTGGTTGAGAGTAAATACAAGCCAAAATACTTGAGTGAAAGGGAGTACATCTGTGAGGATTTATTATGTTGGCTTAACCCTGATTTTGGATAGACCTGGCTTGCTGTGGATTGTTGAGAGAGGAATTCTGAATGCTTAGATTCCTTGAAAGAACTGATGTGTATAGATTTTTGCTCATTGTTCAATACTTTTGTTACTTTTTGGGAAGCATGTGCTTGGTTTTATGTTTTTGCCCAGGAGTGCAAAAGGTTAAGTGTGGGAGTATTTGATCTGTTAATAATTTCACTCTTGAATGTTCTTTGTTTGATCTAATTGGATTCCAAATGTGTTTAATTGCTTGACATTTAGTTAAGTTTCGATTTAGAGTTGTCTTTGGATGTTTATTGTGAAACTTTGCTTAAATGAGGTTATAGACACTCATAAACATATTGTGATTTTCAGGAGATCTATGAGTGATGGAGTCCATTGGTATTGAGCTGTTGAGAAGAGAGTTAAGAGACTTAAGGGAATCAGTATCAACCTCTAGAAGCAAAGGAAGAAGAGCATTCATGAAGAATCAAGGCTGAATTCGAAGAAAGTGATCAACACGGCCGTGTGAAATAACACGGGGTAGGCCGTGTGTCATTCTGACTTTGAAGACTGGAAAGTTTTGATCAACACGGCCCGTGTCAATTGACACGGGGTAGGCCGTGTACACCTCTGACTTCACGAGGAAGGATGATTTAAAGCCTTGACCGAGAACACGGCCCGTGTCAATTGACACGGGGTAGGCCGTGTTCCCTTCTGACCTTGGAATAGCTGAAAATTTGTCTCCAGAATCAGACACGGGTTGGGCCGTGTAGAAGGACACGGCCCGTGTCGTCGCACTAGGAAGTTAATTTCATGCTTTAATGTTAAATTAGGTTCCCAAACCTATAAATAGTGTGGCTTAGAGCCCTTTAAGGTATTCTGGACGGAGAGAGACGTGAAGAAAACTGAGAGAAACACAAAGACCAAGAAGGGGAAGGATTCGATCGAGGATTGGAGACTCGGATTCGAGCGATCAAAGATCAATCACTCTCAAGCCTTGGAAACTAGTTTGATCTTTAGTTTTTCTTTTCTTCTTTTGTTCTGAACGATGTTTTCTTTTAATTCTTCTTCTGTTTTTGAATTTGCCATGTGTGGCTAAACTTCTTGATTGGTTAAGGGAGGATGAAACTCTAGTTTTGATTATGTGAATCTTGCATACCTCTTTATATCGATACAATTATGTTTTTATTCATGTGTTTCTGTTCATAAATCAATATAAAGATTTTTATATTCTTGCCAAATTTCGAGAGTGGTAAAACTAGGATTGCTATGCGCGGTTGCGGTGGTATGACTAGTGAAACATATGATCTAAGTAATTTAATCCCGGTGTGTGATTAGACCTTAGTGTGATTGGTTTTCTAATTCTTAATGCAATCATTAGGTAGGTGTAAGAGCGGTTGCTTTACAAATAACTAATGGTTAGGGTTTGATTTGAGCGGTTGCTGAATTAAGCGAAACTTAAGGAAGACATGGGATTTATCTCGCAATTGCATAAGAACATAATTGATCATGTTGGTATAAAGGGTAAGTAAGTTGGCATAATCATATAAATCTAGTGGTGGATTCCATCTCTTAACCAATATCTTTAACTTGATAATTCAATCTGTGTTTACTGTTTTGATTTAAGTTTAATTTCTCTTTTTAGTTTTAATCAACAAAACCCCCCTTTTACTTTTACTGTTTATTTTTCATCAGAGTTTAATTTAGGAATTGGATTGATAGTGTTAATTGAATTGGTTCTCTGTGGATCGACCCTTGCTTACTACAACTGGTTGCAAGGTTTTTATATTTTTGGTGGAACTTGGCAACTGTTTTTGATATTATATTTAATCACAATCCACACCACATCACATTATCGAGAAGTTTAGGCTGAATCCTTGTTCAGAAGAACCTTCTGGATTTCCCACTGATCTCCCTTGGCCTAAATGACTATGAACATCATCAAAGGATACTCACAAAAACTAATACAACCAGACAATCCTTCATACATACATCTAAAAATACCACATCATCACTCATTACTCTTAAGTGATATAAATATCACATAAAGTGCCCTAAGGTGCCAGATGTCTACCTAAAGCAAACCACCACTCTTGGATGCTCAAAGGCTTAAGTTTTCTCATACATGCTAGGTAATAATTTCCCTCTTAAAAATATCTCTATTTGTATCTTAATACACTTTAAAAAACATATATAGATGATTCCAACAAGTAGGAAGCATCAATACATCAAAAACCACATTTTTGACATATTCTAGAGCTCATGTGTAACACCCTCAGTAACATGTTAGGCTGGTAAGTGGGTTACAAAGGTATCCTAATACTTGCTTAACATGCCAGTTCAATTTTGTGACAAGCTGAGTTAGTTTAGGCACTTAGTTGCAACCCAGAAGTTGAAAAGTAGCCTAAAAATATTCAGAAAATAGCTTTAAAGGCTAAGTTGAGGGAAACAAGTATAGATAACTTGTCTTTAGGTCACAAATGAGCTAAATAAGGTGCATCAAAATTTGAGAAGAATTAGAGTCAGTTTGGTATTTATAAGCATACTAGTTGTGTGTTTTAATGTTGATTGACTAGCAGCAAATATGAAACAATAAGATAAAGGTGAAACAACAATTTAGATGAATCCTAAGATTTATTCTAAAGTTGTTGGAAGTTGAAAAACTTGAATTAGTGTGATTCAAGTGTCCTTAGTAGATATAAGTTTCAGTGTAGAAACTTAAGTTACCCTTTTTCTCTTTATTTCTTTTTTCTCTCCACGGCCAACAGAAATAAAGAAACGAAGGGAGAAAGAGAGAAAGGAGAAGAAAGAAAGGAGGAGAAGAGGAAGAAGAAGAAAGGAAGATCAAGAGGCTTCAAGATCTTCATCTAATCACAAGGTAAGGGATTTCTATTTTTTTCCCTTTTTGTTCTTTTTGAATGGGGTTAAGGTTTTTGAATGGAAAAAGGGATTTAGAGAGTCAAATCCTGGTTCTTAACTTGATTCTTGATTCCAAGGATTAAGGTAAGATAATTGTAGCTTATTGAGTGCTATATGGCCATTTATGACTTAAGTTAATCCATTTTTGGTTAATGAGGAACTTAGAAAAATGTATTCGAGTTGTTGTGGTTTTTTGCCTAAATCTATGCCTAAGTGAGTTAATAGGTTGTATGAAAGTTACAATATGTTTGGAGGCCTAAATAAGTGTTAGAAATCACAAGAAATATGATCTTGAATGAATAGAAGGAAGATCAAGAGCAAAATCAAGAGGCTTCAAGATCTTCATCCAATCACAAGGTAGGGGATTTCTATTATTTTTCCCTTTTTGTTCTTTTTGAATGGGGTTGGGGTTTTTGAATGGAAAAAGGGATTTGGAGAGTCAAATCTTAGTTCTTAGCTTGATTCTTAATTCCAAGGATTAAGTTAGGATAGTTTTAGCTTATTGAGTGCTATATGGCCATTTATGGCTTAAGTTAATCCATTTTTGGTTCATGAGGAACAAAAATGGATTAGAGTTGTTGTGGTTTTTAGCCTAAATCTGTGTGCCGCAGGGTGAGAAGCGTGCACTAAGGCATGAGCTCTAGGATCCATTAAGAATTGTATTCTTGATGTTTTAAGTTCCCTATTAGTTGGGATTATTTATATATGCTTCCTTAAAAGTATTAAGACAATTTTGTGGATACTTCACAAAGGAAATAACCACTTGGCATATAAGAATAAGAGAAGTCCTAAGCTAGGCGGTGAACTAAGAGAAGTCTTAAGCTACGCAGTGGACTAAGAGAAGTCCTAAGCTAAGCAGTAGACTAGATAAGTCCTAAGCTAGGCGGTGGACTAAGAGATATCCATGGTAGGATATGGATGACCATATTCTACGCTAGGCTAAGGATGAATTAATTCCTAGGCCAGGCGCAAAATGAGATATGATGTTATGGAAGTAGTACATGGTATAGTCCACTCATCATTCTTGGTTCTTTCTATTTTATGAATCCCTAATCAACTTCTATTCATTCAATTAATTATGTTTAATAAGTTTATCTTAGTACTAAAGCCTCATGATGAGTGCCCAAGGAGACCGAGAGTCTCTAAGGGGCCAGAAAAGCCTAAAATCCTTTATAATTCAAGATTACATGGCCCAGGGAGAATACACAGCCCCGATTACACGGCCTGTCAAAAATACACGGCCGTGTAATCATATACAGCCAAAGCTGTGTATGCCTCTAGAGTTTCTGTTCTGTGATGCTGGAGTACACAACTGTGTACGATCACACGGCCTAGGCCGTGTACTCCTTTGTAAATGCAGAAAACCATCAGAAATCAATCCAACCTTTATACAATCCAAGATCTATCAACATACAACTAAATCCTACTAATCAAAACACCAATATACAACCAAAATCACCCAAACAAAGGGGTACCCACAAATGGGTTTCACCCCATCAACACAACAAAGAGTTTCTCACTACCAAAATGGTTGAAAAGAATAATCTTCCTCTTACCTTAGTGAAGAATAAGGAAAAATAAGCTCCTTTTGTCCTTGGAATTTCGTGCTTCACCACCACAAGATCCTTGGTGTTCAAATCCATAAAAATCAAAATCAAAGAGTGGAAATGGTATCCATAGTCACTAAAGTGACCATGGACAGTGAAAATGGGTTGAAAAAGGGAAGAAAGTTGAGAGCTTTACCTTGAAGTTTCAAGCTTTGGGGTTAGGCTACCAACCAGAAAATGGGAGAGTCAATGACAGTTCCACAAAGAAGAAAGCTTGAAGATAGTGAGGGATAGCAATGGCTTAAGTTAGCTTGAGCATGGAAAGCTTGAAAATCAACAATGGAGTGTTTGTGTGTGGGAGAAGAGAGGAAGAGAGAGTGAGCTGCGTGAGGGAGAGAAAATGAGGGAATGAAATGTGATTTCCTTTTTCCCCCAACCGTGCAGCACATAGGGGAGGAGAGAGAGAAAAGTGGTTGGGAGGAAACTTCCTAGAAGTTTCCCTTGAAGCTTCCTTGAGAAGCTTCGCATACTTCTCGATAAAGTGAAGTGTGAGGTCACTTAAATGATGTCATAAATGCAACTAGATAGAAATAATCTACTAGAACTATTACCCAGTGGATAAAATTTACAGTTAGTAGAAATAATATTTTATTATTCCACAGATAATAAAATATACTGTGATTTTATTTATCAGATAAAATCTTGAAAAATAAAAACCTCGTAAACTGTGTTCAGCCTCGAGTTTAGTAAGATCTCCCATCGACGTTTTCACAGTTCAAAGTTTACCAGCCTCAGGGAAAACATTTCGTTTTCCCGGCTCCGCTCAACGCGCATGCAAAACGAGGAATATATTAAAACATTCAACGCTTTCAGAAAATTTCACAAAAATTCTCAAAAATCACAAATATTGGAAAAAGACTATTTATCATGAAACAATCAATTTTCAGAGTGTTACACTGACACTGCTCAGTGTGCATGCAAAATGAAGAATATATTAAAATATTCAATATTTTTGGAAAAATTTAGAAAAATTCTCAAAAATCATAAATATTATAAAATTATTATTTGTATTGAAATAAATAATTTTCGGGATGTTACAACTCTCCCTTTCTAAAAGGAATTTCGTCCTCGAAATTCATAATATCTTAGAATAAACGCGACTTTGTTTCTTTCATTTTGTCTTCTAGTTCTCATGCTGCATTTCCAGCTTCATCAATCCAAATCACCGGTACTAAGGTTACCTCTGTCCATTGAGTAACTTATATTAACGGGCAAAAGCATGTTGACGTCGTAGGCCGACCAATAAAAGATTCTACGCCCTTTGAGTCTTCAGCCATCCAACAGCCAACTCTCCAAACAACTGTACATCACTAAGTGGCTCTATCGAACTTATTCTCCTTGCTCACCGTAGTAGACAAACTAAGTTTTGTTTTCTCCTTAAGGTATCCGCTACAACATTCGCCTCTTCCGAGATTATACTAAAATGGAAAAATTGAAGTTTTTTTGGAACTTCTAATCATTGTCTCTGCCTCATATTTTAACTCGTTCCAATCAGACAAAATACTTCTGACTTTTGAGTTTACAATAGACATTGGAAATTTCTCTTTGTAGAAAATGCTTCTAGATCTTCAATGCAACTACAAAGGCTAACTCTGAGTTGGTGTAAGGTAATCCTTCTCATGTGCTCTCGAAGCATACGTTACCATTTCTTCTATTCCGATCAAGCACACGCTCTAAACTTTCAAATGCGAAGTATCATTAGGCATCCCAAAAGGTTCGTTGGGATTGGGCAGAATCATCTTTAGCTAAGAAATCGAATGTCTCTTCAATCCTCGAAAATATTTTCTTATATGCATCAATCCTACAAACTTGACTCTCTCGTACGAGTTAGATGAGAAGTCTTGCCATTTTGAAGAATTCTGCGGTGAGTCTCCCATATTAACCAGCTAATCCTGTAAAGTTACGAATCTTCGTTACGGTCATCGATCTTTCCCATTAAGGAAATGCTTCAAGTTCCGATGGGTTCACAGTAATTCCTTCCCTTGAGATCACGTAACCCAAAAGTTGAACTGCCTCTAACTGGAATTCGTACTTAGACAACTTTATGCATAACTGTTAGCCATGGCAACCATTACCCAAGAGGGGGGGTGAATTGGGTGATAACTAGTTTTAATGCAACTTTGACAAATTATGCATTTTGAATAACTCAATTAATAAATGCAGTGGAATAAGTCTAATAAATGTACAACTATTGAGGATTACTCAAATACAACTTGGGATATATGATGAACTAAGTGAATAAGCTAGATATCAAGTTGTAACAATCAAAACATCAACATATGCAATAAATAAATATATTCTACCAAATACTGAATTTAAAGAGTGTAGGGAAGAGAGAATCAAACTCAAGAATTTATCCTGGTTCGGCCCACCAACCACTTGTGGCCTACATCCAGTCCTCAAGCTTAACTTGAGATTTTCTTCACTATCTCCTAAACTTTACGGGTGCTAGAAAAACCTTTGTACATACAAGAGCACTCCTCACACCTTGGGATACCTCACCCTTGTGCTAGAGCCTCCAATTCTTCAAGCTTCACAGGTGCTTGATGACCTTTACAATGAAGAGCACTCACAACACCTTTGGGATACCTCACCCTTTGTGTTTGAGTCTCACTACAAGGGATACCTCACCCTTTTCTCTTTTGAGGGATACCTCACCCTCTTACAATGATTTCAAGGTGAATAGAAAGAATATAAACTCTCTTGAAGAGTGGATATACAAATTGAAGAACAAAGTATAGATGATAGAAAACTCTCTCAAGAGTGCATAATACAAGTTGAAGCTCAATGGGTATCAAGGATTTACACTCTTAGCTCAAAAACAAAGATTTGGAGAAAAAGATGATGAATTTCGTTTTCAATGTTCAAGGGTAATTTTTAGAATGTTCTCCAACTTGTTTTTGATGCCCAAACACTTTTATTTATAGCCTAATGAGTTTTAGAGCCGTTGGAGGTGTTTAGAAATGATTTTCTATGAAAATTAGCCATTTATAGCCGTTAGAAACGTTCCTGGGCACTTTGTAATCGATTACAAGCTTCATGTAATCGATTATAAGCTTTCTGGGTACTTTGTAATTGATTACATACTCTGTGTAATCGATTACACGGCTTCTGTCAACGTTGTAATCGATTACATGACTTGTGTAATCGATTACACCATTTCTGGTTTTCAAAACCGACTTTAAAAGGTTATAACTTCTTCATTTCTTATCCAATTAAAGCAAATGACCACTCATTGGAAATCTCTTTGAGTCTATTTTCATATGAAAGAAGTTTTAGAACAAAACTCAAAGTATTTTGAAAGATATGATCAAAATAATAACCAAAGGTCATATTTTCAAAACTCAAACTTTAATTGGTCATAACTTTTTCGTTTCTTATCCATTTAAAGCAAATGACCAGTCATTGGAAAGATCTTTGAGTCTATTTTCAAATGAGATATTTCAAAGTAAAACTCAAAGTATTTTAAAAGTTATGATCAAAAGAGTAAGTATATGTCAGTTTTGCGAAACACAAACTTGACTATTTTTCATAGATTTGAAATACCACCAAGACTAGCTTTCCAAAAATAGTTTGTTGGGCATTTAAACATTTTAGAAACACTTATAAATATGTTTAAAACTTGTTTGAGCTTAGTGTGATTCCTTTTTACCTTTACACAAGATCTAAGTCCTATAAGCTAAGCTTGAAGATGTTGGACTAGATCTTTTACCACCATCACTTGTTGATGTAATCCAAGCTTCCAAAGAAAATCTTCTCTTCAAAACTTGCAAATGCTTGGAACATCTTTTCATTTTCATTCTCCTTGAGTTGAGCATAATTGTGATCTTTTGCTTTCTTGTTGCAATGCTTACTCTTGGTACTTGGACTATCCCACAAAGTATTGCTCACTTAACCAAACATAGTTAGTCCAAATTCATAACTCAATATCTTCATATGCATGATTCATAAATGTATAACTCTAGTTAGTCTAACATGCATACAAGACTTTCATAGACATATCCAATATTAATTCATTTATAACTCATATAAAATATTATTGGATATATTATATGATGAATGTTACATATATCTCATTAAACACATTTATGTAACATGGTCAACATTCTTTTGTGATGCATTTGTCATTTATTAAGCACAACTATAAAGCATAAGCATCATTCTTTTTGTCTTGTATTTGTCATCATCAAAACTTAACAGATTAAATCATTGGGGCAAACCTATTTTCACAATCTCCCCCTTTTTGATGATGACAAATCACCAAAGAAACAATATGTTTAGCAATATATAAGGATAGATATTCATGTAAGCATATTAAACAATTAAGCACAAGCACATATTTTTCTTTCCAATTTTCTCTCCCCTATTTGACATCAACAAAAAGGCTTAGGAAGGAAAGATAATATTTTTCTCTCCTCTAAAGATAAGAACCATGTTGTCAAAAAGAGTAGGATCATCAAAACCATAAACTTCTTCAAGTTATTCAACTCATCACTATCTGTCCTTATTTAATTATATACCTAATTCAAGAAAGGAGAGATGAAATAAGTATGCTTTCAAGATATAAAAGATTATTCATGCAATACTTGTCATATTTTGGTACTTCAACATTTAGCATATGATAGCAATAAGCTTAAGAAATTATGTCTAACATATAATATCTTGCATACCACATCATAAATAAGTACCACTTGATATCACTTGATAGGAGATACAAAATATTCATGTAAGATCATGAAATTAAGGTTTTCAAATAAAAGATCATACAACTTGTCACATATCAAGCATTTCTCAATGAAAGAATCAAAAGATATGAAGTTTAAGAATGTTTACCTTCTTTCATTGATATAGGAAAAGAGAATGAACGATGATCTTTGTTGACATGTTGATAGTATTAACAATAAAACACTTCATGTCAAGTAAGGATGTAAGCCAAGAGATATAAGCAATAATCTAATAGCTAGGCTCCCCTCACAATATGCATGTTATCAAAATATCAAATATAATGGTTTAACATAGTTATGCATATGTTCTTAGTCAACAAGGATATGGAAGAATGATATGTAAGATAAGTTCCCCCTTATTGAAGCACAAGATAGATAAAGGAAAATATGCATGCCAAGATCATATAAGCACATTACTATAAAGAAAAGCAAGGCATAGATACATATTCTTAATCCCTCAAACAAAATCATTTTAAAAAACTTCTCCCCCTTTCAAAAAGAATTTTATAATAACACATTACATTTTCAAAAGCATTTTAGAAGGGTAGAAGAGATTTATATTGAAATCACATATTCCTTGAGAGTGATCAAATCTAAGTCAAAAGAGTATTTGAAAGTACATATCCTCTTTTTCACATTAAACAAGAGCCTTGAAAAGATAAAATATATATATATATATATATTTTTAAACAAGGCTTATCTTTTGAAGTATGAAGATTGATCTCTATAGATCATTTCAAAAAATTTATTTAGAAAACTTTCTTAAATACTCTCTCAAAATTTAATAGACATTTCAAAGCAATGTAGAGAGTACTACATTTATAGCACAAATTGAATGATTTCTAAATTTTCAAGACAATTAGGAGATGATAATACTTTTTAAATCTTAAGACAAGTTCAAAAGATTCTCAAGGATATGGAACTTGAAAAGCTTCTTTTTAAAAGGAATATTAATCAAACTAGAAATTCTTTTCAAAACAAGAGCATGATTCTCATAAGTTTATACCACTAAGAACCATAGATCAAGAGAATCATATATATATCAAACATTTACCTTGATGAAATATGCTATAGAGATTAAAACATATATAGAACTAATATCATCCACCCTATATGCAATGACAAAACTAGCAATTTAATGTACAATTAGGCACTTTGTCAATGCTAAGCATACTTCTCATGTAAGGAAAGCATATAATCTTTTAAGATTAATTTATCAACAAGTATCATATAATCCATAGCATATAGAATACCACAATAGTTTAGGGATAGAGATACTTATTGGGTTAGATAGAAAGTGATGCTCCTTTAGAATGTTCTTCATTTATAGGTCCTTGTACTTTCTTCCATTGAGTATTTCATTCCATTGCACTTGAAGAAAGTCTCCTCATGTTCCTCTTCCTTCAACATTTCTCATTTATCCACATATGCTTGACATTTCAATATTTGATGACTATATTTCAAAAGTTTTCAAAAAAAAGGTTAACATCAAATATCATTTAAACTTATTTACAAACATAATTTAGGTTGATATAAAATGTAAAACATGTACCACATTATCAACCATGAATTGTTAGCTCTAAAGAGAACAAAAGAATGATATATGCATTTGAATCCAAAAGCATAGTTTGAGCATTTTCAAGGCAAGATTCAAGTTTATCAAGAAACATATGATCAACATCAAAACTTATATAAGCATTTTGGGGCAAACAATGATCATGCAAGGCATGTAATATCAAGTAAGGAATTTTAGTATGTACACATGCCAATCAACAACAAGAAAACTCTTATTGTAGTGAAAGAATTGAAAAACCATGGAACTATAACTTTTGAATATTTATGATTCATTTCAAGATATACTTCATTGTAAAAACCATTGAAGTTCAAATACAAGTTCAAGACACAAAATGAATCATTTACTTCTTGTTTTCAAGATATGAACATGTCAAGCAATTTCAAACAAAAGACATATGACATTTTATTTTCCAATCTCCAAATAAATATATAAGACAATTAAGCATCAAAGAGAAAGGATTAGAACTACTTATGAGCATGTGAAATTTTCATATTTGAATAAGGAGAAATGGTCACAAGCTCAAGAATAAAGATATTACCATAATATGTCATTCCAAGCAAGTTGTGTGCATATCTAGCATGTTAGCATATGTAAAGACACTTTTAAAACATAATGCTAGAAAAGCACAATTTAAGGCATGTTAAGGCATAAAACAAATATCTACTTATCCAAATATCACATGATATTCAAATTAAAGCATAAGTAAGGATAAAAGATTGATATCACCAAAAGTATACTCTTTGAGTTTTTGTAGATGACTCCAACTTCTATGCCTCAAGGCCCCTTGAGAATATTGTGGTTCTCCATGTCTTTCTTTTTATGTTTTTCATCACTTTTGGAGAACTTGGACCATTTTAAGTTTTCCCAACCTCAAGTAGCACGGTTGTTTTCACTTCATTTGCATGCTTGAGCTAATGGTCACCCTACAACACAATTCAAAGAAATTTCTTTGGTATCCACCAATTTTGGATCCATAGGAGTTAGTCATTGATTATTAATCCATTATGCTCTCATAAATTTTTTTTTTATAGTATGTAAATTGAGCACAACAAATTAAACAATCAATTACCATTAAGCTCATAGCTAATAATATGCATACATTCATGATATACGACAATCTTAAGTAAAAATGATCATTTTAGCATTGAAAACCATTTTTAAAGCCTATGTAATCGATTACAATATGTGTGTAATCGATTACAAACCTACGGAATCCATGTAATCGATTACATGTTTGGTGTAATCGATTACACGAGTTCTGGAGACGTTGTAATCGATTACATAGTATGTGTAATCGATTACACGCTCTCTGACTTTGCTTGGAACGCTTGGCGAGCCTGCATGTCGATTACATGAGGGTCTTGTAATCGATTACAAGCTTGCTGAATTCAGTTTTTGCACTTCAAACAGTAAGGGTCCGAACTCAAAGCTTTCAAATTAATTCCAAAACTTTCCAAAACAATTCCAAACATCATGTAAGCATAAAAACTGACCAGTTCTTGATCCAAAGCTCATGTTTATGCAAAAACTACAAATTATGCAGAAAAATGTAACTTTATGCAGCAAGAGTTATGATTTTTAGCAAGAGTTATGTTTTATCCAATATGCCAAGTTCTAAAATATTTTTATCAAATGTGCTACTTCAAACAAGAAGTGAACTTATCTAGCATATTATCACATGTAGAAATGTATAGAAAATTTAAAGCATAGAAAGCATCCATAATCATAGAGTATCATATGATCAAGAAATATGCAAAATAGTGAGCAAAAGGTATAACAAGAATGAATGTAATCATGTGTTAAACATAATATTCAAATTTTACCAAGTGCACATGATTCTACCCTTTACCTAAGGCCTATAAGGAATATACCTCAAATTCATTGATTTTACAAGTGAATGTTCATGAGAGGTAAAAACTCTTGATACCTTGGCCTTGTTGATCAAGGAAACTCTTTTCTTTACCCATTGCTTCTCTTTTGATGTTTTGAACTTTGCAAGTTCCACATTTTGTACTTGAGAAGCTTTGGTTGGAGTCATCTTCCTTCTTTGATCAAAACTTCTACCATTGGGCTTTGGAAGCATTCCCCTTGATGATTCCTTCTTTACTTGACCAATTTGTCCATCCTTTTGAGAAGTTTTCTGCATAATTGAAATACTAGGAGGACTTTTTGGTACCCACTTCATCTTGGGTCCTTGAATATTAGTACTAGAGCATTTAAGATCTTTAGGAACCCATTTCATATTATTTCTCATATAAGAATTTCTTCTATAATTGCATAAATGAGAAATATGTCCTAGATGACCACAAAAATTGCAAACAATTGAATTTAATGATGACTTGGTCCTTTGAAAATCATTTTTGGAAAACATAAGCCTTTTGTTGTTTTTATATTCTATGTCATTTTTGCCACAAGCCTTACTTGAATTTCCATGTGAAATAGCATCAATTGCATTCTTATTAACACACATGGATCGTAAGCAAATAGAATCATTAGCTTTGGCAAATTCACAATATAAGTTCTCAACTTGATTTTCTAAATTAATGCATTTTTCACAAGAAGTTGAGGTTTCACATTTCAAAGGCATTTCCTCATCAAGAAAAGCATAATCATTTTTCAAAATCTCAATTTCAGGTTTCGATGAAGAAAATGTTTTCCAAACAAGATAAATTTTTATTTTCTAAATTCAACAAATCATCATATAATTCATCATATGCACATTGTAACTCATCATAGGAAGGACTATAATCTAGTTTAGCATTATTTACCTCAAAGTTCTTTTTGGCCATATATGAAGTAGTCTCCATTCCTAGCATACTTGGCTTTTCAAAGGAATCATCATCTTCCTCATTGTTGTCTTTCAAGGATTCAAGAACATCTTCTTGAGGACATTTTTCAATATTGTCTTCCTTTAGAGGCTTTTGCTCTTCTTGCTCTCTATATACAACTTTTTGCAAGAAATCATTGTTAGCAAGATAAAAATTATCAAGAGCATCTCATATATCTTTAGCATTAGAGCAACTCTTAATTTTAGCATAAGCATCATCATTTAAACCACATCTCAATATTTGCATTGCTCTAATATTCAATGAAAAGCATTTCTTATCATAGTCATTCCAAGTTTGTTTTGATTTGCATGTAAATCCATCAAGCATAATATCCCACAAATCAATATCAATAGATTGCAAATAAATTTCCATTCTAGCTTTCCAATAAACGAAATTCGCACCATCAAAGAATGGTGGTTTATTAATTTCAAAACCATTCATTTTGAAAAGCTTGTAATGGTTGCCAAACAAATAAAGATCTTTAACTCCAAGTTATTAAGCTTTTACCGAGCACGAAGCTCGATACCACTTGTTAGCCATGGCAACCATTACCCAAGAGGGGGGTGAATTGAGTGATAACTAGTTTTAATGCAACTTTGACAAATTATGCATTTTGAATAACTCAATTAATAAATGCAAATAAATAAGTCTAATAAATGTACAACTATTGAGGATTACTCAAATACAACTTGGGATATATGATGAACTAAGTGAATAAGCTAGATATCAAGTTGTAACAATCAAAACATCAACATATGCAATAAATAAATATATTCTACCAAATACTTGAATTTAAAGAGTGTAGGGAAGAGAAATCAAACTCAAGAATTTATCCTGGTTCACCACCAACCACTTGTGGCCTACATCCAGTCCTCAAGCTTAACTTGAGATTTTCTTTACTATCTCCTAAACTTTACGGGTGCTAGAAAAACCTTTGTACATACAAGAGCACTCCTCACACCTTGGGATACCTCACCCTTGTGCTAGAGCCTCCAATTCTTCAAGCTTCACAGGTGCTTGATGACCTTTACAATGAAGAGCACTCACAACACCTTTGGGATACCTCACCCTTTGTGTTTGAGTCTCACTACAAGGGATACCTCACCCTTTTCTCTTTTGAGGGATACCTCACCCTCTTACAATGATTTCAAGGTGAATAGAAAGAATATAAACTCTCTTGAAGAGTGGATATACAAATTGAAGAACAAAGTATAGATGATAGAAAACTCTCTCAAGAGTGCATAATACAAGTTGAAGCTCAATGGGTATCAAGGATTTACACTCTTAGCTCAAAAACAAAGATTTGGAGAAAAAGATGATGAATTTCATTTTCAATGTTCAAGGGTAATTTTCAGAATGTTCTCCAACTTGTTTTTGATGCCCAAACACTTTTATTTATAGCCTAATGAGTTTTAGAGCCGTTGGAGGTGTTTAGAAATGATTTTCTATGAAAATTAGCCGTTTATAGCCGTTAGAAACGTTCCTGGGCACTTTGTAATCGATTACAAGCTTCATGTAATTGATTATAAGCTTTCGACTTTGTAATCGATTACATACTCGTGTAATCGATTACACGTTGTCAACGTTGTAATCGATTACATGACTTGTGTAATCGATTACACCATTTCTGGTTTTCAAAACCGACTTTAAAAGGTTATAACTTCTTCATTTCTTATCCAATTAAAGCAAATGACCACTCATTGGAAAGCTCTTTGAGTCTATTTTCATATGAAAGAAGTTTTAGAACAAAACTCAAAGTATTTTGAAAGATATGATCAAAATAATAACCAAAGGTCATATTTTCAAAACTCAAACTTTAATTGGTCATAACTTTTTCGTTTCTTATCCATTTAAAGCAAATGACCAGTCATTGGAAAGATCTTTGAGTCTATTTTCAAATGAGATAAGTTTCAAAGTAAAACTCAAAGTATTTTAAAAGTTATGATCAAAAGAGTAAGTATATGTCAGTTTTGTGAAACACAAACTTGACTATTTTTCATAGATTTGAAATACCACCAAGACTAGCTTTCCAAAAATAGTTTGTTGGGCATTTAAACATTTTAGAAACACTTATAAATATGTTTAAAACTTGTTTAAGCTTAGTGTGATTCCTTTTTACCTTTACACAAAATCTAAGTCCTATAAGCTAAGCTTGAAGATGTTGGACTAGATCTTTTACCACCATCACTTGTTGATGTAATCCAAGCTTCCAAAGAAAATCTTCTCTTCAAAACTTGCAAATGCTTGGAACATCTTTTCATTTTCATTCTCCTTGAGTTGAGCATAGTTGTGATCTTTTGCTTTCTTGTTGCAATGCTTACTCTTGGTACTTGGACTATCCTACAAAGTATTGCTCACTTAACCAAACATAGTTAGTCCAAATTCATAACTCAATATCTTCATATGCATGATTCATAAATGTACAACTCTAGTTAGTCTAACATGCATACAAGACTTTCATAGACATATCTAATATTAATTCATTTATAACTCATATAAAATATTATTGGATATATTATATGATGAATGTTACATATATCTCATTAAACACATTTATGTAACTTATAGAAGCTAGACTATATATCTAGATTTAGCAGATTATGGTCAACATTCTTTTGTGATGCATTTGTCATTTATTAAGCACAACTATAAAGCATAAGCATCATTCTTTTTGTCTTGTATTTGTCATCATCAAAACTTAACAGATTAAATCATTGGGGTAAACCTATTTCCACAATAACTTCTCCTTTTTCTTCAGGATTTTAAGAATCACAACGAGAGGTTCGATACGTTCTTCTGTCCATTAAGAGTAGATTAGAATGTTGCCAATAAGGACATGACAAATCTATTTTCAACAAGGAAGAGAGATTCTATTCAGGTAATCGACAAATATTACCGAAGTGTTCGTTACTCAGAATGACATTATGAAATACCTATAGTGCCTATAATGCATCAGAAAAGTTATTTTGGAAAAATCTCCTACCTTTGAGCGAACTCGATGATAGTCTAGAACACAAGCTGATCTTGGAGAAAACAATGGCGTTCTTCAATTGATTTGTCAAACCATTTTTCCTTAATCCAAACAAAATGCCTCATAGGGTAAGTTCTTACTTAATTGTGCTATACTTGGTGCATTGTTATGGTTCAGATTTGGGAACACATTTACTCAATCAGAGTATACTAGAAACGTTATAAAGGTTAGAAAGAAAAGTAGGGGAGTCATTTGATTTACCACTGGACCCGTCCAGCCAAGAATATGATATGGTCCAATAAAACTTAGGAGTGAGTTTCATGGATTCACATCTAGGAAATTTCTGTCTCAAGAAACACTAAGTTTTCATTGGAACCGAATGACGAGACCCGTTTAGAAAACGATCAATCTCCTTCTTGAGATCAAGCCTATTCATGAAGAATGTAGATAATTGAATTAGTAAAATGGTTCCAATTTATAACAACAATAGGATAGTCTTAAATAAACTTGTTGTAATGAGAGCAGGCTTACAAACGAGGATAGTAATATTCAGGTCGAAAGGAAGTAAATACACAGACAACCCAATTCTAGAAACGAACTCTTAAAATTTCATTGGAATATTTCAACAGGATATGGTTGGAAAATAACCAATCCATTTTAAATATTACATCTAATTTGTGAAAGAAGTAAACAGATCAGGTCAATAGAAAAGATTCTGTCTTTAACAGGTCATAGGATAATTTAAACAACTTGGCTACTATCAACAAGTTCTTAGTAGTAGAAGTAGAAATAACTTAGTCAAAAGATGACGAAGGTACAAACATCCCCATTGGATTCATACATTCATACGTTATAAAGAAACAGGTTACCCTCGGAATTATACAATAAAGTCATAGGGTCATCCATCGCAGTACAAGCTCCCTCGTCTAGGCCTTCAGTCTGAGAGACATTAGCTTCACTTGAGGAATTAACTCTCCCTTCTTCGAGAGATTTTGTAGTACATCCATCTCTAATGGAAGGTTTTGTCCTATGCAAGGTACAATTTCTAGCCACATGTCCTGGCTTTCCGCACTTGAAACAAATTATTCCTTTGATCGTATAGTGCCTTGTTAAGTGGTCCTTTCCACACTTCTTACATTTTGATAAGGGTACCACAGTCGGATTGGATTTACTACCACTCGCACCTCCTTCATGTGTTTGCTGTCGCTGTTGCTCCTTCGGTCGTCGTGTATACGGTTTCTGCTTAAACTGATTAACTTTTCTATTATTCCTCCTTTGGAACTTAGGTAGTCCAGAGTTACCCCAAAGTTAACTTTCTTCCATCAAATTCTGAACCTCGACTTCCAATTCCTGCTGCTGTGTGGCCCTCTGATCCTGGTGTGTTGTTACATTAACCATTCTTTGCATTTCTTCAGCTGCCGCAGTCGTACCATCATCGTCACTCCCCACATTCACACGCTTACGTCTACTCCGAGTCATTGCCTCCCTTCAAGGATAAATGAATTGAAGCATAAGGAAGTGAAAAGCAATCAATTCAAACAATATTGTCTCCTTTCGAAGACCAAACACAAAGAGTCATATAACATAGCAAGACAAACCTAACCACCAAACCCAAAGAACTATAACTTGAGCTTCTTCATCCTGCCTTCTATGGCGTGATCTCCTGTAAGCCTTTGGCTCCTAAGTAGCTCCTCGAACCAAACTTATGCTAGATACTCTTTTCCTAAGAGAATCAATTTCCCAAAACCTCTTGGACGTCTCAGTCCACAAACCTTGCAAGTCTTATTTAACTACCCTTTCTCCACCCTATTGGCTCAAACAATTCTAGAGGTAACACAGTAAGGGTATAAATGCAAGCAAATGTTAAGCAAGTTCAGTCATACCAGCTGAGCTTCTTTCTAAAAGAACTCCTATTGCCTTAATACGCCTAGGTAAAGTCATAGTTTCCCGTAAACACAGAACATTACACATTGAATGGGCCAATACTCAATATCATGTAACTGTGCAATAGTAGCTACCAACATTCAACCTATGGCAAGCTATGCCTTCCTTTCCCAACATCTCAAGTAAGAGACAAGGAAGTACACAATATACAAAGAAACTTCTAACATGTCTAAGCATAGTCAGTCTATACTCCGGCTCAATAGGATGAACTGAGCTCTGATATCACCTAATGTAACACCCCTCGATTTAATAACCACAGCACAATCGTCATTATGTCACGATCACTAAATTTTGGTGTGTTACGATTATCAAATAACATTTATCCAAATTAAACATTTGTGCATATACAAGAAATATGAGCCATGAATGAATAGTTATATATATACAGCCAGTTGAAAATATGAATTATAAGATATACTCAATTTACAACATTTAAGACTGGATAATCACCTTAAAACATACATATACCCAAAATACACTTTATACAGGTAATGCAAAATAAAGTATAAACTACCCACAACATATCCATGACTAAGGAGTTGGGCACTCCATCAGATCCCGAATGTGTAAGGCAACTCCGGGCACACCGGTGTAGTGAGAAATATAGGATAAGATCTTCAATTGCAGTTCTCTTCACGGTCAAGGTCAGGTCTCCAACGTATCGCATATGCATGTCGGTCCAGTCGACTCACCAAGCCTTGGCACCTCCGGTGAACTCAATTAAGACGAAACCAAAAGAATCCCTTCTAACAGTCCTTACCAAATGTAGAAGATCAAACCAAGTGGAATCTAGGAGATTCAACCTCGCCCCCTTTACAAACTTTAACTGAAAACACACAGAATAGCAACAAATACAGAAAAGAGGTAAGACATTCTACATTCATTACCTATGATGGCAGTAAAGAAACAAAGCGTGAATGACGAAGTCATTCCATATATACAGATACTACAAATATATTCAAGTTACCAATTACATAGATATTATTAGAAAACATATTCCACGACAATATAAATATCAACAGCACTATAACAACAAGTATTCACTATAGATATATAACAAATATTTATGTTTCCACGATATGTATGTTGACCATGCCATGATAATATGTGAACTAACCATGCATATGCACAATGCGTATGTTGACCATTCTTATGTACAATGTACTTATTTCCTACTCCATGGAGCTAGACTCAAGTTTTCAGAGATGAACGTCCCAGAAGATCTGTCCCCCCGAAATAGACGGTTTACACCGGGCGACGAAAAGCAATAGTGGTTTGTCAGGCTGCCAGTGCATTGCAACAGTGTTCACGGCCAGGGGTATACAATGTGATAGCATAATCACTAGTGAAACACCGCGCCCTGACCCCCTCAAAGGACTCATACAATGCCCCCACTATCCTGTAAGTTCTCGTTCACTCCTAGGCATAAAACGCCATAACTGTATGATGCTCAAACGCATATCAAATGAAGTCAAATCACATCAGACTCAATAGTCTATCAGATATTTCCAGGGTCCAGTTCGTCGGCCCAATAGCACAATGATGCCAATGCATGTTCTCTCAGAGTGTCTCAATTATACAAATTCAAGAATCATACATTTTAAGATTATAAACTGAAATAGTCATTAACAGATTTAGGTCCCACTCATGGGCCCGATAACAAAGTCGTCATTCATAATTAATTTAGGACTTACCATTGTCTCATAAAGTTTTATCATTATTATTCTCTCTGTCCTTAATAAGATTCATTTAATTAAATGTCCTATGATTCTCAAGGTCTCACTTACACTCTTAATTCTTGTTTCTCTAATTCCATTAGTCATTCATCATTTATCAACAAGGTTTGATCCCATTCCCGAGTCCACATCAAGTCAATAACAACTTTAAGGATAAACACAACCCCATCCATAGTTATGATAAAAGTTAAACATTAGGTTCATTATGTTCCTCACAACCTCACCCATACTCATGTTCTTTCTTTATTCCAAAATTATTCTAAACTATAAGGCAAACTATCATTCTTGGTTCTTTCCATTTTATGAATCCCTAATCAACTTCTAATCATTCAAATAACTATGTTTAATAAATTTATCTTAGTACTAAAGCCTCATAATGAGTGCCGAAGGAGACCGGGAGTCTCCAAGGGGCTAGAAAAGCCTAAAATCCTTCATAATTCAAGATTACACGGCCTAGGGAGAATACACGACCTTGATTACATGGCCTGTCAAAAATACACGACCATGTAATCATACACGGCCAAGGCCGTGTATGCTTCTGGAGTTTCTGTTCTGGGACGCTGAGTACACGGCCATGTACAATGACACGGCCTAGGCCGTGTACTCCTCTGTAAACGCAGAAAACCACCAGAAATTAATCTAACCTTCATACAATCCAAGATCTATCAACATACAACTAAATCCTACTTATCAAAACACCAATATACAACCAAAATCACCCAAACAAAGGGGTACCCACAAATGGGTTTCACCCGATCAACACAACAAAGAGTTTCTCACTACCAAAATGGGTTGAAGAGAATAATCTTCCTCTTACCTTAGTGAAGAACAAGGAAAAATAAGCTCCTTTTGTCCTTGGAATTTCATGCTTCACCACCACAAGATCCTTGGTGTTCAAATCCATAAAAATCAAAATCAAAGAGCGGAAATGGTATCCATAGTCACCAAAGTGACCATGGACCACGAAAATGGGTTGAAAAAGGGAAGAAAGTTTAGAGCTTTACCTTGAAGTTTCAAGCTTTGGGGTTGGGCTGCCAACCACGAAAATGGGAGAGTCAATGAGAGTTCCACAAAGAAGAAAGCTTAAAGATGGTGAAGGATAGCAATGACTTAAGTTAGCTTGAGCATGGAAAGCTTGAAAATCAACAATAGAGTGTTTATGTTTGGGAGAAGAGAGGAAGAGAGAGTGAGCTACGTGAGAGAGAGAAAATGAGGGAATGAAATGTGATTTCCCTTTTCCCCCAACCGTGCAGTACATAGGGAAGGAGAGAGAGAAAAGTGGTTGGGAAGAAACTTCCTAGAAGTTTCCCTTGAAGCTTCCTTGAGAAGCTTCGCACGCTTCTCGATAAATTAAAGTGAGGTCACTTAAATGATGTCATAAAAGTAACTAGATAGAAATAATCTATTAGAGCTATTACCCAGTGGATAAAATTTACAGTTAACAGAAATAATATTTTATTATTCTACAGATAATAAAATATACTGTGATTTTATTATCAGATAAAATCTTGAAAAATGAAAACCTTGTAAACTATGCTCAGCCTCAGGTTTGGTAAGATCCCCCATCGATGTTTCCATAGTTCAAAGTTTACCAGTCTCAGGGAAAACATTTCTTTTTTCCGGCTCCACTCAGCGTGCACGCAATATGAGGAATATATTAAAATATTCAATATTTTCAAAAAATTCCACAAAAATTCTCAAAAATCACAAATATTGAAAAATGACTATTTATCACAAAACAATCAATTTTCAAAGTGTTACACTAACACTCGCCATAGCAGTGTGCACGTAAAACAAAAAATATATTAAAATATTTAACATTTTTGAAAAATTCTAGAAAAATTCTTAAAAATCATAAATATTATAAAATATTATTTGTATTGAAATAAATAATTTTTGAGATGTTACACTAGACGAATGATTACATAGAGTCAGAATGTGAACGTTATAGTGATTATAAGTAAAGACTCATTACCAATTGCAATCAATGATTCAATACTAGTAATGTTATTCATTATGAGATGATATTTGTATAGTACTTATATCATGTTAATGAATACTCAGACTAAAGAAGTTAGTACAATATGCTTACTTTAAAGAGTAAAAAAAAGGCATGAGAAAACCTTTGATATTTTACAATTGTGAAGACATTTGTTTAATATCGATAGTAAATTTATGAATTATAGTTTATAAATGTACTTTTGTGTATATTTGTTTTTATACCAGGAGATATATGTTATCACTAAGAATTTTTATATTCTCACCCCGTCATGTTTCATGGATAGCAGGTCAAGATTCTATAAGAAAATAAAAGGACTAGAAGAGTTTAGTTTCTATGTTTTAGTTCAAAGCTTATGTAATTTATTTATATTTGCTTTAAGGATGTAAAAAAGTTGTATGTATAATATTTATATGTATGACTTTAGCTATGGCTCTCTATAATTATTTGTTTAAATGTTATGGATTAGTTAATATATAAGTTAGAAGTAACATGACTGATACTGTTCATCCTGGTATATATCTAATATACTAGGGTATTGGTATTAGGATGTTACATTTTGATATCAGAGCAGTCATCTTGTGAGCCGGGGTTTGGACTGACTAAGTTTAGATAAGTTTAGAGTTTTCTGCTAAGTGTTGTGCATTTCTTGTCCCATATGCAGGGTATGTGGATAAGATTCACGACAGGCCTTAGGTTGGAGTGTTAATGGTTATCGTTACACATAGTGTGATTTGGGAACCATTACTTCACCAAGGCGAATTAGGAGAAGTGAGAATTCTTCTAGTGAAGATTCAGCTAAAATAGCTGAAGAAGTTCTTACAGATAGTAATTGCTAAGAGGAAGCGGATTGCTATCGCAAGCAAAGTTTCAGAAGGGATGGAAGTAATTTCATCTCAGCAGCTAGTACCACTAGTATATTCAGTGTATGAAGCGGTGGTAGTAAAAGAACGAAAGTCTCCAAATCTCTCAAAGTTTAGAAAGGCCAATCCTACATCCTGTAAGGGTAAGTATGACTTATTGGGAGTAGGTGGAAGTGGCTTAAGAGAACAGAGAAAATCCTCACAATTGAGATTTGTTCAGATGACCTGAGAGTTTTGTTGTCTCTTATATGTTAGAAAGGGAGGCAAAGTTTTGGTGAACAGAATGCCAAGGAAATAGAGTTCTCAAGACCTAAACAAAGTGGCATGTTGGTAGGACAATTATGGCTAAGTTTAAAAAAATAATCGATAAGTACAGAGCAAGCTGCAGAATCAAACTTCAACCCGTAGAACTCTAAGTTAAGGGGTTGTGGCATTCATTTTTCTATGCTCATCATTCTTTGTTGGCGAAGGCTGACAAAGGATGGATAGTATCGAGTTCTTCATGTTACTCGAAGTAAAATCATGAATAAGTGAAGTTGAGTTTCCAATCCTTTTTTACATGAGTTATGGTGTCGTTAGATACTTGTAGAAACAAAGGATTGGTAGAGAAATAAAGGAGTAAGAAAGTCATTGTTCTGAAAGTTTTCAGTTTATCCTCTTGCAATATTCTTTTCGAGTCAGACTGGAGTGGTAACTCGAAGAGAATAGATGGCATCAGGTTTTTTTTTGTATCAGTTATTCGAATTTGCAAGGTCTCAGTAGTGAGCCAAAGTTTACTAAGTAGGCAAATTTTGAATGACATGGTCCTCAAGGCTAATTGAATAGACTAAGAGAGCTTTTCGATTGGCACAGTTCAGGGAGACAAACTATTTTTAATCGGGTGGACTAGGTGTGCTATTCGATTAAGTAAGATTTCGATGTTAATCGAAATATGATATAAGCTTTTGAGCAGTAGTTCAGAATGATGTACTTTTGAAGGTGATCTAATAGATGGAGAACTATTTGGATAGGCCATTACAGAATAGTATGTTAAGCTAATTGAGTAGGCAAAAGGAGCTATTCGTTTAGTAAGAGTTCAAGGTTAATCGAGTATACTATAAGAGTTATTCGATTAGCATAGTTTTAATTAGTCGAAACATGCAAAGAGAGGCTTATTTTCAATTGATCGAACAAGGTACAATGGTGTGGTAGTGCTATTCAAGAGAACAGTTACGGGTCCCTATAGCTAGTCTCAAGTGGAACAAAAGTTGTAAGGTTTTCACAAGAGGAAGAGAGAGGATGATAAGTATAAGAAGTATGTATCTAGACCTAGTTATCCTTAAGATAAAGGAAAGTAAGTTTAAGTAGAAGTGAAGGGACTAAAGTGTGATAAATATGGGAGACAAAATGGGGGCAAACTAAGTTTAAGTTGGCCAAATAATATGTTATACTTCAGGCTAACATGAAAACTTTTAATTAAATATGTGTAGAACTAGGGGGTAGTGCTTAACCTCAAGTTAGAGTAAGAGTTTATACTCTGAGTAGTAAGGAGGTAGCTCAGACTCCCAATCTTATACGAGGTAAGGACATAGTTAAAGATGATCTCTAAGTTTTAGTATATGATTCAGGAGTACCCCACTCCTTGATTTCATAAAAGTATGTGAAAAGATTAGATTTACCTATTTTGAGTTTTCCCCATGTTTCATCCTTGTCTACATTAACAGGAAAGCTAGTCACAACTTCTTTAGTAAATTTGGGTGTAAAGATAGAAGGTAAGATTTCCTTTGTGAATCTTATCAGTTTATCTCTTCTTAACGTGGACATCAGATTAGACACGATTTTGGATTAATTAGATTAGACATTGAGGTCTATATCTGATGATTCTTCTGTGTCTATTTCTTAGAGTTTATGTTTTGAGAGTTAAACAAGTGAACGACTCCTTAGTAGAAGGGCCTTAAGGATTCGTTCTTCTTTTTCTCCTTGAATGTGGGAGTTTAGTGAGTCTTAGGGAATATATCTGTGATATGAAGACATCCAGAGGTATTTCCTAGGAAAGTAGTTGAGTACTATCTAAAAGAGATGCGGAACTCTTTATAGGTAGGGTACAAGTTAAGCTAGTTTAGGTGTTCGATGATCATACGAGTTTCTAACACTTGTTTAATTAGAAGAAGCTGAACATGAGGCAAAGATGATGGATGGAATGCTAAGCATAACTCAGTTATGGTTAAAGGATCATAACTTTGAGTTATAGTATCATTTGGGTTAAGCCACTACAATGGCTAATGCACTAGGTAGGAAAGTCCTACATACATCCTCGATGATGGTCTGAGAGAGTGAACTACTTGAGAGTTTCAGAAATTTGAGTCTCGTAGTCACTATGATGCCACATAGTTTTATAGTAGGCAGAGTGGGCATAGTAGTGACTTAAGGACCTAGATTTTAGAAACTCACAAGGAGGATGAAACTCTAAGGGACATTAGTGAGCAGATCCTCTTAGGAACCCCAAAGGATGTTGTTATGACTGAGGATGGAATGACGAAGTTTAGAGGTAAACTTTATGTTCCAAGAGACTCAAGCATCAAAGAAAGGATTCCAGAGGAAGCTCACAAGAGAAGGTATACGATCCATCTAAATGCTACTAAGATGTACAAAGATCTTCGGATAATGTTTGGTGGCCTAGCATGAAAGAGAACATAACAGAATATGTGTCCAGGTGCCTTTTTCTAAAAGATAACATAAGGTGAAGTTAGCACTAAGGAACTTTTTGGGAATTGGAGCTCCATAGAAAGTAAGATTGCCCAAAGTTGTGGCAAGAGTGAAGCTGTAACACCCCAAATTCTGACTATGTGAATAGTAATAGCAAAATTACACTGTTTTACATTTTCTGGGTGTTATAAAAATAGTTTGACTGTTCTGAGATCATATTTGATCATTTTGTGTGATTTGCTCCGAGTCAAGAAAATAATAATTTTCTGACCGGAAAAAATCTTATTTAATTAATTAGAGCTGGGGGATCTTACTAAACCCAATTCTGATTGATATATATATTAATCTCGTAATTTTTAGGATTTAACTGTGTAATAAAATAATTTTATATTTTTATAATATTATTTTATTCAACAGTACCTATTGTCTCAAAAACAGTAGAAAAATTATTTGTGGACCCAAAAAAGTTTGTGGGACCCACGTTTAGCAAAACAGTTAGTTTAGTAGCTTAATTAAACCTCATTAGTAGTGGAACTTTCTTGAACATGGTGACTAAGCATAATGACTAGGTTTAAGTAATGATGAAGCTTGATGACAAGGCTTAGTGACAAGGCTAGGATTGACCAATGAGAGCTAGGCTTGCTAAACAAGTTTTAATCTTGACCTTTAATCCATTCTAAGGCTAGGATGAAGCCAAGCCCATGGACACCTTGCATGGCTTGAAGTCCACGGCCATTCACTCATTCAAGGCCATAATCACTTGAGTTTTCATGCAATATTCTCTCTTCTCTCTTTCCAAAATCACCAAAACTCCATTGATGTTTCTTGAAGCTTAATTCGGCCAAGCCCTTACCCCACACAACCAAACCTTCATAATTTTATCCAATCACATTTCTTGAACCCAAATACCATTCTAAGCATCTTTCATTCACAAAGTTTTCCCAAATTCCTACTTTATCTTGTCCAAAATCCCACTTCTTGCTTACTTACTTAAGGGTAAGTTTGGTTTCTATGGTTCAATATTTGATTTTTAATTTTTCTAACCATGATTGTTGCATGGTTTTCCTATTTTGTACCTTGTATGTGTATTTACTAATTGTTTAAGAATTTTAGGGATTTATTTGGTGGATAGCACGGATTTGAAGGATAGAAGGAGAACTAACCGATTAAAATTGTCTACAAGAGGTAAGAGGGAGATTTAACCTCACCAACCGAGCTTTGGTGGTGTGAGGATGGTTTTGTACGGTGGAAAATCCATAAAGGTTCTTCATCGATTATTTGATGTGTTTTGATTGTGTTTGTGATGTGTTTGATTGAGTTTTTATGCTTGAATGTGTGATTAAATGCTTAAAGCTTTGATATTTTGTGTGTATGTGAAATTATGAAAGCATGAGATTGTATGTGAAAATTAGGATGTGAATAACATGATTAATCGATTGTATGTGTACTCCAAAGAGTATTGAGGCTTACGGCCATACAATGGAAAAAGGACCAAAGTCCTTACACTGATGAATTAAAATGAGAACTGAGACATTTAAATGAATCTGGGGAAAAATTTGAGTATGGTAAAATAATATGATTTTATGAGTAGTAAAGGAAAGAAATGATGATTTTTGAAAATAATACCATTTACTGATTTTTAGAGGAGTTATACTGCAAATTTTTATAAAAGAAGGACTAAATTATAAATTTTCTCAAAATGAGGGGCCATAGTATAAATATTGATTTTTGAGGGGTCATAATATAAATATTATTTTTAGAGGGATCAAACTGTAAATATTTTATAAAGGAGGGATGATTTTGTAAATATAAATTTGATGAGAGACTTTTTCGTAAATATTAATTTTTGAGGGACTTTTCTGTAAATATTAAATTTTGAGGGACTATTTGGTAAATATGAATTTTATGAGGGGTTGTTTTGTAAATATGAGTTTTTGAGGGACTGAAGTGTAAATATGGAAAATAAAGCTAATTTTAGTATTAAAATGAGAAAAAAAGTATTTTTGATTTAAAACGTAAGAAAAATATTTACGCGATTGGAAAAACGTTGAAAAGTCGCTACGCGATTTTGAAAAGGCGGCAGAATTGAGTCGCAATTGAGAAAATGCGAAAATATGACTCCGATTAAAATACGATAATAATCTTGTTATATTCTTGTGTGGACCCCGATTATGAGATATAGATTTGAAATGTGAATAATGCATAGTACATGCATTGGGAAGGTCCGATGGATCGTATGAGGCTAGTTGCTGGGAGAGACTACACCTCCCGAGTGGGTGCGATATGCGTAGTGTAAGTCACTCGTTGACCTTGGGGGCATTGGGGTGCGGGTTGCCTACAATGGGCGGATGATAGCTCTTACGTGCCGTGGGTTAGGCCGACGCAACACACCAATGATCCGGACCGAGACACTATCCTTAATCAAGATCGATAAAGACCGTCGTGTATATCTTTGGATGTGCAAAATCGAGCACGTGGTCCAAGGCATGTTGGTACAGACACTTCTTTTCGATCACTCTCTCCGACACGAGTTGTAGCTCCATGGAGTAGGAAATTGAGTCTGTGTGCATACATATAATGATAAAGGGTATTATCGTAATTTTTGTTTATGATAATTGATTTATTAGTTTATTGATTATTGATGATGACATGACCGTAATTATTGTATATTACATGTTTTGCGATGATAATGATGTTAGTGGCATAACCGAAATTATGGTATGATAACGTATGAGATATTGTATGTATGTATCTTCATTCTTGCCATACTTGGTATTGGCGTAGGTGATCTCACCTCTTTGTATGCATGTTTTGGTATTATATTTATATTCGTTAAGACGTCGAGCAAGAAACAGAGCGACAAACTGAGGAGGAGCAGATTCCTACTGAGGACGTCGAGTTTTGAGGAGATGGAGATGCCTAGTTTCTTGGCTACCTGAAGCTGGCAATTTAATTAGGCAGTATTAGTATTGTGTCGTCTGCTCGGACACCTGTCCGTAGGACTGCACATCATGACGGATTCCTACGTCTGAGGAATCTGAGGAGGACCCATCTGAGGGTTCTCTTGTCTAGTAAGATTTGGGCTATATGTTAGTTTTAAAGTTTAAAGTTTAAATATTTTGGAAGTCTAGTTTGTAAGATATTTAAGTGTGACAGTACTAAACGCTTGTATGTATATATATGATGTAAATTATTGTGACAATGTTGTTATGTTCTTATTTTCTACTAAGTTTATCTAATTATCATTAAGAAATTTTATAACTCGTATTTATAATACAAGCACGATTGTTAATTGAATGGTAATTTGGAAATTAAGTAACACCAAGTGTGACACCCTAAGGAGGGTGTTACATTAGTTGGTATCAGAGCCCAAGTTAGAGTCTTTTGGGTTTGTGGTTAGGTCTGTCTTGTCTAAGTTGTGTGATTCTCTGTAATTGTTTTTCGAAAGAAAAACAATATTATTTGAAGACTGACCTTCACTTTTCTTTGTGTTGTTCAGTCTGATTGATAGAGCGAAATGGCAGGACGCGGAAGAGGACGCATGAATGCGAGGGCAGCAACTGGAAATGCTAGCGACGACAATCAGAATATGGCTGCAGCTGTAGCAGCAATGCAATGAATGGCCGAGGTTGTTGCACAGCAAAACCAAAGAGCACATGATGATGCTCATAGCTTGTCAGAATTTCGGAGGAACAATCCACCGAAATTTCATGGAGAGTTTGACCCAGAGAAGGCTGATATGTGGATAAAGGAACTAGAAAAGATATTTGAAGGCATGGGTTGTACTGATGAGCGGAAGCTTACTTTCGCCACGTTCGTGTTAGTCGGTGACGGAGAGGCTTGGTGGGCAGGAGCCCGCAGGTTAATTCAAGTTGAAGGGAGAGTTGTGACGTGGCAGCTCTTTAGACAGAAGTTTCTGGCAAAGTATTTCCCAACCAGTGTTCGACATGCTAAGGAGATGGAGTTCCTTAGTCTGAAGCAAGGGGCGATGACTGTAAATGAGTATGCAGCAAGGTTCGAAAGCTTGTCTAAGTTTTCGAGGTACTTCCAAATGCATCCAGATGAGGAGTGGAAGTGTAGGAAGTTTGAAGAGGGGCTGAGGCTTGACATCAAGCGAGCTTTAGCAACTGTTGACGTTGATCAGTTTCCGGTATTGCTAGATAAGTGCCGAAAGGTCGAGGAGATTGATCATCTGAGAGAGGCGAGAAATAAGAATTTTGGACCAGCACGGTTCCAAAGAGGGAAGAGTAGTGGTGGCAACCGTTACCAAAGAAAAACCATATACTAAACCAAAGATAGGTCAAAATCGGCAACAATCATTTGGGGGAAGCTCTAGTGGTAGTAGAAGCGCTTCAATGGAACTTCGCACTTAAATGTTTTAAGTGTGGGAAAGGACATCTCACTAGGGACTGTCAGCACAAGGGAGTGATTTGCTATAGATGTGGGAAGCCTGGACATTTCTTTAGGGAGTGTGATCAAAAAGAAAAGCGAGCCATCGGTGGGCAATGTTCGTCTTGCAAGGCCACAGGTGGTGGTCGAGTGTATACTATGAGCGGGGAAGAAGCCGCAAAATCCGAGGACTTGATAATGGAGGAGTGTGCTATTGAAGGTAATCCTTTAATAGTATTATATGATTCGGGAGCAACACATTCTTTCATTGCATGTGATTGTGTGGAGCGTTTAGGATTAACTGTGACTACATTGCCGTATGATTTGAGTGTTGGTACTCCTACTGATAAGCCTATGATAACTACAAGAGTATGCTTGAATTGCCCTGTATCTGTTAGAGATAGAATCTTTCATGTGGATTTGATCTGTTTACCTCTTTCCAAGATTAATGTAATCTTAGGAATGGATTGGTTGTCTTCCAACCATATCTTGATAGACTGTTCGAATAAGACATTAGTTTTTCTTGAGATTAAGGATCTTAGATTCTTAACGGCTACGCAAGTGGAAGCTTGTTTGAAGGAAGGAGATCAAGGGTACTTGTTAGTGTCTTCTGTGGAGGTTCATTGTGAGGATATTTTAGAGGATATTTTCGTAGTGAATGAGTTTCCTGAAGTATTTCCTGAAGATATACCTGGAATACCGCCAGAAAGAGAGATTGAATTCTCTATTGATTTGGTACACAGGAGCTGGACCTATATCTATGGCGCCTTATCGGATGTCGCCAGTAGAGTTAGCAGAGCTTAAGAAGCAGTTAGAGGATTTGTTGGAGAAGCAGTTTGTGAGACCAAGTGTATCACCTTGGGGAGCTCCAGTATTGTTAGTAAAGAAGAAGGATGGGACCTCTCGTCTATGTGTACACTACCGGCAATTGAACAAGATTACGATCAAGAATAAATATCCACTACCAAGAATCGATGATTTAATGGACCAATTGCGAGGAGCCGCAATATTTTCTAAGATTGATTTGCATTCTGGTTATCACCAGATACGTGTGAAGGTGGAGGATATCCCGAAGACTGCGTTTCGGACACGTTATGGGCATTACGAGTATCAAGTGATGCCTTTTGGTGTGACTAATGCACCTGCGATATTTATGGACTTTATGAATCGGATTTTCCGTTCATACTTGGATAAGTTTATTGTTATCTTTATTGATGACATCTTGATATATTCTCGAAGTCAGGAGGAACATGCTGAACATCTCAGAGTGGTTCTCCAGATTTTGAGGGAAAATAAGTTGTATGCCAAGTTGTCCAAATGTGAGTTTTGGTTGAGCGAAGTGCAATTTTTGGGGCATGTCATATCGGCAGATGGAATTGAAGTTGATGCTTCAAAGGTGGAAACAGTTGTTCAATGGGAGAGACCGAAGACTGTATCGGAGATCCGTAGTTTCATCGGATTGGCTGGTTACTATCGACGATTCATAGAAGGGTTTTCGAAGATTGCAGGACCTCTTACCCAACTTACACGAAAGAATCAACCGTTTACATGGAATGAAGCATGTGAGGAAAGTTTTCAGGAGTTGAAATGACGACTGACTACTTCACCGATTTTGATTCTGCCTGATCCGAATGAACCTTTTGAGGTGTATTGTGATGCTTCGTATCAAGGATTGGGTTATGTACTTATGCAAGACCGTAAGGTTATGGCATATGCATCGAGGCAGTTGAAAGTGCATGAGAGGAATTATCCGACTCATGACTTGGAGTTAGCAGCAGTGGTGTTTGCATTGAAGGTATGGAGACATTTTCTCTATGGAGCAACGTTCACTGTTTTTAGTGACCATAAAAGTTTGAAGTATCTGTTTGACCAGAAAGAGTTGAACATGAGACAAAGGCGTTGGCTCGAGTTTCGAAAGATTATGACTTTCGATTCTGATATCATCCCGGGAAGGCGAATGTCGTAGCGGATGCTCTAAGTAGGAAAGCGCTTAATGCTTCATTATGATGATAAAGGAGAAGGAACCGATAGAAGAGTTTCGAGATATGCGATTATCTGTGAAGTTGACATCGGAAAGATATGTTTGAACCGATCGTTATTTCGAATGATTTGATGGATAAAATACGAGAAGGGCAAAACAAAGCAGATCGTATTTGCAAGAAGCGAAGGAAGCAAGAAGTCAAGGAGCGGAATTGGAATTCACGAAAGGTGTTGATGGAATTTTGAAGTTCAAAGGGAGAGTTTGTGTACCAAACGATCCGGAATCGAGGAGATTAATTTTGGATGAAGCTCATAGAAGTAAGTTGAGTATGCATCCGAGGAGTCACGAAGATGTACCAAGATTTAAAACAGACTATATTGGTGGCAAGGGATGAAGAGGATGTAGGAATATGTATCATCCTGTTTAATTTGTCAGAAGGCCAAAGTGGAACATCAGAGACCATCAGGAATGTTGCAACCTTTGCCTATTCCTGAGTGGAAATGGGATGACATAGCAATGGATTTCGTAACTGCACTGCCGAAGACTCGGAAGGGTCACGATTCTATATGGGTGATTATTGATCGGCTTACGAAGTCGGCGCACTTTTTACCGATTAATATTAAGTACTCAATGGAGAAGTTGGCTCAAGTGTACATCAATGAAATTGTCAGACTTCATGGTGTACCATCCAGTATAATCTCTGATCGAGATCCGCGATTTACATCGAGATTCTGAACAGTTGCAAGAAGCGATGGGAACGAAGCTACGTTTGAGTTCTCGCTTACCATCCACAAACGATGGTCAGAAAAGGACGATTCGATCATTGGAGGACTTGTTGAGGGCTTGTGTTCTAGAGCAAACTGGTTGTTGGGATGAATTTCTACCGTTGATAGAGTTCACCTACAACAATAGTTTCCATTCGAGCATAGGGATGGCACCCTATGAAGCATTATATGGGAGAAGATGTAGAACACCGTTGTGTTGGTACCATGATGGTGAAAGTACTGTGGTAGGACCTGACTTTGTGCAGCAGACAACTGAGAAAGTGAAGATGATCCAAGATAAAATGAGGACAACTCAGACGAGGCCAAAGAGTTATGCAGATAAAAGAAGAAGACCGCTAGAATTTGAAGAAGGTGATCATGTATTTCTACGTGTGACGCCTATGACTGGAGTTGGACGAGTGATCAAGTCGAGGAAGCTCACTCCGAAGTTTATTGGACCGTATCAGATACTTCGTCGGGTAGGTCCGGTAGCTTATCAAATTGCACTACCACCGTTCTTGTCAAATCTTCACAATGTATTTCACGTATCACAACTACGAAAATATAATTCTGATCCGACTCATGTTATTGAGCCAGACACTGTACAACTAAAGGAGAATTTGACCTATGAGACATTTCCAACCTGAATTGAAGATCGGAGAGTTAAGCAACTTCGAGGAAAGGACATCGCATTGGTTAAAGTGGTATGGAATGATGTAAGTGGTGAAGCCACATGGGAGTTGGAAGAGAAGATAAAAGAGCAGTATCCGTTTTTATTTTGAATTGTATGTCAAGTTTCGAGGAACGAAACTTTATTTTAGAGGGAGAGTTGTAACACCCCAAATTCGACTATGTGAATAGTAATAGCAGAATTACACTTTTTTTACATTTTTGGGTGTTATAAAAATAGTTTGACTGTTTCGAGATCATATTTGATCATTTTGTGTGATTTGCTTTCGAGTCAAGAAAATAATAATTTTCTGACCAGGAAAAATCTTATTTAATTAATTAGAGCTGGGGGATCTTACTAAACCCAATTCTGATTGATATATATATTAATCTCGTAATTTTTAGGATTTAATTGTGTAATAAAATAATTTTATATTTTTATAATATTATTTTATTCAACAAGATACCCTTGTCTCAAAAATAGTAGAAAAATTATTTGTGGACCCGAAAAAGTTTGTGGGACCCACGTTTAGCAAAACAGTTACTTTAGTAGCTTAATTAAACCTCATTAGTAGTGGAACTTTCTTGAACATGGTGACTAAGCATAATGACTAGGTTTAAGTAATGATGAAGCTTGATGACAAGGCTTAGTGACAAGGCTAGGATTGACCAATGAGAGCTAGGCTTGCTAAACAAGTTTTAATCTTGACCTTTAATCCATTCTAAGGCTAGGATGAAGCCAAGCCCATGGACACCTTGCATGGCTTGAAGTCCACGGCCATTCACTCATTCAAGGCCATAATCACTTGAGTTTTCATGCAATATTCTCTCTTCTCTCTCTTCCAAAATCACCAAAACTCCATTGATGTTTCTTGAAGCTTAATTCGGCCAAGCCCTTACCCCACACAACCAAACCTTCATAATTTTATCCAATCACATTTCTTGAACCCAAATACCATTCTAAGCATCTTTCATTCACAAAGTTTTCCCAAATTCCTACTCTATCTTGTCCAAAATCCCACTTCTTGCTTACTTACTTAAGGGTAAGTTTGGTTTCTATGGTTCAATATTTGATTTTTAATTTTTCTAACCATGATTGTTCCATGGTTTTCCTATTTTGTACCTTGTATGTGTATTTACTAATTGTTTAAGAATTTTAGGGATTTATTTGGTGGATAGCACGGATTTGAAGGATAGAAGGAGAACTAACCGATTAAAATTGTCTACAAGAGGTAAGAGGAGATTTAACCTCACCAACCGAGTTTTGGTGGTGTGAGGATGGTTTTGTACGGTGGAAAATCCATAAGGGTTCTTCACCGATTATTTGATGTGTTTTGATTGTGTTTGTGATGTGTTTGATTGAGTTTTTATGCTTGAATGTGTGATTAAATGCTTAAAGCTTTGATATTTTGTGTGTATGTGAAATTATGAAAGCATGAGATTGTATGTGAAAATTAGGATGTGAATAACATGATTAATCGATTGTATGTGTACTCCAAAGAGTATTGAGGCTTACGGCCATACAATGGAAAAAGGACCAAAGTCCTTACACTGATGAATTAAAATGAGAACTGAGACATTTAAATGAATCTGGGGAAAAATTTGAGTATGGTAAAATAATATGATTTTATGAGTAGTAAAGGAAAGAAATGATGATTTTTGAAAATAATACCATTTACTGATTTTTAGAGGAGTTATACCACAAATTTTTATAAAAGAAGGACTAAATTACAAATTTTCTCAAAATGAGGGACCATAGTATAAATATTGATTTTTGAGGGGTCATAATGTAAATATTATTTTTAGAGGGGTCAAACTGTAAATATTTTATAAAGGAGGGATGATTTTGTAAATATAAATTTGATGAGGGACTTTTTCGTAAATATTAATTTTTGAGGGACTTTTCTATAAATATTAAATTTTGGGGGACTATTTGGTAAATATGGATTTTATGAGAGGTTGTTTTGTAAATATGAGTTTTTGAGGGACTGAAGTGTAAATATGGAAAATAAAGCTAATTTTAGTATTAAAATGAGAAAAAAGTATTTTTGATTTAAAACGTAAGAAAAATATTTACGCGATTGGAAAAATGTTGAAAAGTCGCTACGCGATTTTGAAAAGGCGGCAGAATTGAGTCGCAATTGAGAAAACATGAAAATATGACTACGCGATTAAAATACAGTAATAGTACTGTTATATTCTTGTGTGGACCCGATTATGAGATATAGATTTGAAATGTGAATAATGCATAGTACATGCATTGGGAAGGTCCGATGGATGTATGAGGCTAGTTGCTAGGAGAGACTACACCTCCCGAGTGGGTGCGATATACGTAGTGTAAGTCACTCGTTGACCTTGGGGGCATTAGGGTGCGGGTTGCCTACAATGGGCGGATGGTAGCTCTTACATACCGTGGGTTAGGACCGACGCAACACACCAATGATCCGGACCAAGACACTATCCTTAATCAAGATCGATAAAGACTGCGTGTATATCTTGGATGTGCAAAGCGAGCACGTGGTCCAAGGCATGTTGGTGCCGACACTTCTTTTTTCGATCACTTTCTCCGACTTTGAGTTGTAGCTCCATGGAGTAGGAAATTGAGTCTGTGTGCATACATATAATGATAAGGGTATTATCGTAATTTTTGTTTATGATAATTGATTTATTGGTTTATTGATTATTGATGATGACATGATGTAATTATTGTATATTACATGTTTTGCGATGATAATGATGTTAGTGGCATAACTGAAATTATGGTATGATAACTGTATGAGATATTGTATGTATGTATCTTCATTACTGCCATACTGGTATTGGTGTAGGTGATCTCACCTCTTTGTATGCATGTTTTGGTATTATATTTATATTCGTTAAGACGTCGAGCAAGAAACAGAGCGACAAACTGAGGAGGAGCAGATTCCTACTGAGGACGTCGAGTTTTGAAGAGATGGAGATGCCTAGTTTCTTGGCTACCTGAAGCTGGCAATTTAATTAGGCAGTATTAGTATTGTGTCGTCTGCTTCGGACACTGTCCGTAGGACTGCACATCATGACGGATTCCTACGTGCTGAGGAATCTGAGGAGGACCCATCTGAGGGTTCTACTGTCTAGTAAGATTTGGGCTATATGTTAGTTTTAAAGTTTAAAGTTTAAATATTTTGGAAGTCTAGTTTGTAAGATATTTAAGTGTGACAGTACTAAACGCTTGTATGTATATATATGATGTAAATTATTGTGACAATGTTGTTATGTTCTTATTTTCTACTAAGTTTATCTAATTATCATTAAGAAATTTTATAACTCGTATTTATAATACAAGCACGATTGTTAATTGAAGGGTAATTTGGTAATTAAGTAACACCAAGTGTGACACCCTAAGGAGGGTGTTACATTAGTTGGTATCAGAGCCCAAGTTAGAGTCTTTTGGGTTTGTGGTTAGGTCTGTCTTGTCTAAGTTGTGTGATTCTCTGTAATTGTTTTTCGAAAGAAAAACAATATTGTTTGAAGACTGACCTTCACTTTTCTTTGTGTTGTTCAGTCTGATTGATAGAGCGAAATGGCAGGACGCGGAAGAGGACGCATGAATGCGAGGGTAGCAACTGGAAATGCTAGCGACGACAATCAGAATATGGCTGCAGCTGTAGCAGCAATGCAACGAATGGCCGAGGTTGTTGCACAGCAAAACCAAAGAGCACATGATGATGCTCATAGCTTGTCAGAATTTCGGAGGAACAATCCACCGAAATTTCATGGAGAGTTTGACCCAGAGAAGGCTGATATGTGGATAAAGGAACTAGAAAAGATATTTGAAGGCATGGGTTATACTGATGAGCGGAAGCTTACTTTCGCCACGTTCGTGTTAGTCGGTGACGGAGAGGCTTGGTGGGCAGGAGCCCGCAGGTTAATTCAAGCTGAAGGGAGAGTTGTGACATGGCAGCTCTTTAGACAGAAGTTTCTGGCAAAGTATTTCCCAACCAGTGTTCGACATGCTAAGGAGATGGAGTTCCTTAGTCTGAAGCAAGGGGCGATGACTGTAAATGAGTACGCAGCAAGGTTCGAAAGCTTGTCTAAGTTTCCGAGGTACTTCCAAATGCATCCAGATGAGGAGTGGAAGTGTAGGAAGTTTGAAGAGGGGCTGAGGCTTGACATCAAGCGAGCTTTAGCAACTGTTGACATTGATCAGTTTTCGGTATTGCTTGATAAGTGCCGAAAGGTCGAGGAGATTGATCATCTGAGAGAGGCGAGAAATAAGAATTTTGGACCAGCACGGCTCCAAAGGGGGAAGAGTAGCGGTGGCAACCGTTACCAGCAAAAACCATATACTAAACCAGCAGTAGGTCAAAATCGGCAACAATCATTTGGGGGAAGCTCTAGTGGTAGTAGAGCAGTTTCAACTGGAACTTCTGCACTTAAATGTTTTAAGTGTGGGAAAGGACATCTCACTAGGGACTGTCAGCACAAGGGAGTGATTTGCTATAGATGTGGGAAGCCTGGACATTTCTCTAGGGAGTGTGATCAGCAAAATACGGAGCCATCAGTGGGCAATGTTCGTACTGCAAGGCCACAGGCGGGTGGTCGAGTGTATACTATGAGCGGGGAAGAAGCCGCAAAATCCGAGGACTTGATAATGGAGGAGTGTGCTATTGAAGGTAATCCTTTAATAGTATTATATGATTCGGGAGCAACACATTCTTTCATTGCATGTGATTGTGTGGAGCGTTTAGGATTAACTGTGACTACATTGCCGTATGATTTGAGTGTTGGTACTCCTACTGATAAGCCTGTGATAACTACAAGAGTATGCTTGAATTGCCCTGTATCTGTTAGAGATAGAATCTTTCATGTGGATTTGATCTGTTTACCTCTTTCCAAGATTAATGTAATCTTAGGAATGGATTGGTTGTCTTCCAACCATATCTTGATAGACTGTTCGAATAAGACATTAGTTTTTCCTGAGATTAAGGATCCTAGATTCTTAACGGCTACGCAAGTGGAAGCTTGTTTGAAGGAAGGAGATCAAGGGTACTTGTTAGTGTCTTCTGTGGAGGTTCATTGTGAGGATATTTTAGAGGATATTTTCGTAGTGAATGAGTTTCCTGAAGTATTTCCTGAAGATATACCTGGAATACCGCCAGAAAGAGAGATTGAATTCTCTATTGATTTGGTACCTGGAGCTGGACCTATATCTATGGCGCCTTATCGGATGTCGCCAGTAGAGTTAGCAGAGCTTAAGAAGCAGTTAGAGGATTTGTTGGAGAAGCAGTTTGTGAGACCAAGTGTATCACCTTGGGGAGCTCCAGTATTGTTGGTAAAGAAGAAGGATGGGACTTCTCGTCTATGTGTAGACTACCGGCAATTAAACAAGATTACGATCAAGAATAAATATCCACTACCAAGAATCGATGATTTAATGGACCAATTGCGAGGAGCCGCAATATTTTCTAAGATTGATTTGCGTTCTGGTTATCACCAGATACGTGTGAAGGTGGAGGATATCCCGAAGACTGCGTTTCGGACACGTTATGGGCATTACGAGTATCAAGTGATGCCTTTTGGTGTGACTAATGCACCTGCGATATTTATGGACTTTATGAATCGGATTTTCCGTTCATACTTGGATAAGTTTATTGTTGTCTTTATTGATGACATCTTGATATATTCTCGAAGTCAGGAGGAACATGCTTGAACATCTCAGAGTGGTTCTCCAGATTTTGAGGGAAAATAAGTTGTATGCCAAGTTGTCCAAATGTGAGTTTTGGTTGAGCGAAGTGCAATTTTTGGGGCATGTCATATCGGGATGGAATTGAAGTTGATGCTTCAAAGGTGGAAACAGCTTGTTCAAATGGGAGAGACCGAAGATTGTATCGGAGATCCGTAGTTTCATCGGATTGGCTGGTTACTATCGACGATTCATAGAAGGGTTTTCGAAGATTGCAGGACCTCTTACCCAACTTACACGAAAGAATCAACCGTTTACATGGAATGAAGCATGTGAGGAAAGTTTTCAGGAGTTGAAATGACGACTGACTACTTCACCGATTTTGATTCTTCCTGATCCGAATGAACCTTTTGAGGTGTATTGTGATGCTTCGTATCAAGGATTGGGTTGTGTACTTATGCAAGACCGTAAGGTTGTGGCATATCGTCGAGCGATTGAAAGTGCATGAGAGGAATTATCCGACTCATGACTTGGAGTTAGCAGCAGTGGTGTTTGCATTGAAGGTATGGAGACATTTTCTCTATGGAGCAACGTTCACTGTTTTTAGTGACCATAAAAGTTTGAAGTATCTGTTTGACCAGAAAGAGTTGAACATGAGACAAAGGCGTTGGCTCGAGTTTCTGAAAGATTATGACTTTCAGTTCATGATATCATCCCTAGGAAGGCGAATGTCGTAGCAGATGCTCTAAGTAGGAAAGCGCTTAATGCTTCTGTTATGATGATAAAGGAGAAGGAACTGATAGAAGAGTTTCGAGATATGCGATTATCTGTGAAGTTGACATCGGGAAAGATATGTTTGAACCTGATCGTTATTTCGAATGATTTGATGGATAAAATACGAGAAGGGCAAAACAGTGATCAGTATTTGCAAGAAGCGAAGGAAGCAAGAAGTCAAGGAGCGGAATTGGAATTCAGCGAAGGTGTTGATGGAATTTTGAAGTTCAAAGGGAGAGTTTGTGTACCAAACGATCCAGAACTGAGGAGATTAATTTTGGATGAAGCTCATAGAAGTAAGTTGAGTATGCATCCAGGAGTCACGAAGATGTACCAAGATTTAAAACAGCTATATTGGTGGCAAGGGATGAAGAGGGATGTAGCTGAATATGTATCATCCTGTTTAATTTGTCAGAAGGCCAAAGTGGAACATCAGAGACCATCAGGAATGTTGCAACCTTTGCCTATTCCTGAGTGGAAATGGGATGACATAGCAATGGATTTCGTAACTGCACTGCCGAAGACTCGGAAGGGTCACGATTCTATATGGGTGATTATTGATCGGCTTACGAAGTCGGCGCACTTTTTACCGATTAATATTAAGTACTCAATGGAGAAGTTGGCTCAAGTGTACATCAATGAAATTGTCAGACTTCATGGTGTAGCATCCAGTATAATCTCTGATCGAGATCCGCGATTTACATCAAGATTCTGGAATAGTTTGCAAGAAGCGATGGGAACGAAGCTACGTTTGAGTTCTGCTTACCATCCACAAACAGATGGTCAGTCAGAAAGGACGATTCAGTCATTGGAGGACTTGTTGAGGGCTTGTGTTCTAGAGCAAACTGGTTGTTGGGATGAATTTCTACCGTTGATAGAGTTCACCTACAACAATAGTTTCCATTCGAGCATAGGGATGGCACCCTATGAAGCATTATATGGGAGAAGATGTAGAACACCGTTGTGTTGGTACCATGATGGTGAAAGTACTGTGGTAGGACCTGACTTTATGCAGCAGACAACTGAGAAAGTGAAGATGATCCAAGATAAAATGAGGACAACTCAGACGCGGCAAAAGAGTTATGCAGATAAAAGAAGAAGACCGCTAGAATTTGAAGAAGGTGATCATGTATTTCTACGTGTGACGCCGAGTGATCAAGTCGAGGAAGCTCACTCCGAAGTTTATTGGACCGTATCAGATACTTCGTCGGGTAGGTCCGGTAGCTTATCAAATTGCACTACCACCGTTCTTGTCAAATCTTCACAATGTATTTCACGTATCACAACTACGAAAATATATTTCTGATCCGACTCATGTTATTGAGCCAGACACTGTACAACTAAAGGAGAATTTGACCTATGAGACATTTCCAACCTGAATTGAAGATCGGAGAGTTAAGCAACTTCGAGGAAAGGACATCGCATTGGTTAAAGTGGTATGGAATGATGTAAGTGGTGAAGCCACATGGGAGTTGGAAGAGAAGATAAAAGAGCAGTATCCGTTTTTATTTTGAATCTGTATGTCAAGTTTCGAGGACGAAACTTTATTTTAGAGGGGGAGAGTTGTAACACCCCAAATTCTGACTATGTGAATAGTAATAGCAGAATTACAATGTTTTACATTTTCTGGGTGTTATAAAAATAGTTTGACTGTTCTGAGATCATATTTGATCATTTTGTGTGATTTGCTCGAGTCAAGAAAATAATAATTTTCTGACCGAGAAAAATCTTATTTAATTAATTAGAATTTGGGGATCTTACTAAACCCAATTGATTGATATATATATTAATCTCGTAATTTTTAGGATTTAACGTGTAATAAAATAATTTTATATTTTTATAATATTATTTTATTCAACAGTACCTACTGTCTCAAAAATAGTAGAAAAATTATTTGTGGACCCGAAAAAGTTTGTGGGACCCACGTTTAGCAAAACAGTTAGTTTAGTAGCTTAATTAAACCTCATTAGTAGTGGAACTTTCTTGAACATGGTGACTAAGCATAATGACTAGGTTTAAGAAATGATGAAGCTTGATGACAAGGCTTAGTGACAAGGCTAGGATTGACCAATGAGAGCTAGGCTTGCTAAACAAGTTTTAATCTTGACCTTTAATCCATTCTAAGGCTAGGATGAAGCCAAGCCCATGGACACCTTGCATGGCTTGAAGTCCACGGCCATTCACTCATTCAAGGCCATAATCACTTGAGTTTTCATGCAATATTCTCTCTTCTCTCTCTTCCAAAATCACCAAAACTCCATTGATGTTTCTTGAAGCTTAATTCGGCCAAGCCCTTACCCCACACAACCAAACCTTCATAATTTTATCCAATCACATTTCTTGAACCCAAATACCATTCTAAGCATCTTTCATTCACAAAGTTTTCCCAAATTCCTACTCTATCTTGTCCAAATTCCCACTTCTTGCTTACTTACTTAAGGGTAAGTTTGGTTTCTATGGTTCAATATTTGATTTTTAATTTTTCTAACCATGATTGTTCCATGGTTTTCCTATTTTGTACCTTGTATGTGTATTTACTAATTGTTTAAGAATTTTAGGGATTTATTTGGTGGATAGCATGGATTTGAAGGATAGAAGGAGAACTAACCGATTAAAATTGTCTACAAGAGGTAAGAGGGAGATTTAACCTCACCAACCGAGTTTTGGTGGTGTGAGGATGGTTTTGTACGGTGAAAAATCCATAAGGGTTCTTCACCGATTATTTGATGTGTTTTGATTGTGTTTGTGATGTGTTTGATTGAGTTTTTATGCTTGAATGTGTGATTAAATACTTAAAGCTTTGATATTTTGTGTGTATGTGAAATTATGAAAGCATGAGATTGTATGTGAAAATTAGGATGTGAATAACATGATTAATCGATTGTATGTGTACTCCAAAGAGTATTGAGGCTTACGGCCATACAATGGAAAAAGGACCAAAGTCCTTACACTGATGAATTAAAATGAGAACTGAGACATTTAAATGAATCTGGGGAAAAATTTGAGTATGGTAAAATAATATGATTTTATGAGTAGTAAAGGAAAGAAATGATGATTTTTGAAAATAATACCATTTACTGATTTTTAGAGGAGTTATACCGTAAACTTTTATAAAAGAAGGACTAAATTGCAAATTTTCTCAAAATGAGGGGCCATAGTATAAATATTGATTTTTGAGGGGTCATAATGTAAATATTATTTTTAGAGGGGTCAAACTATAAATATTTTATAAAGGAGGGATGATTTTGTAAATATAAATTTGATGAGAGACTTTTTCGTAAATATTAATTTTTGAGGGACTTTTCTGTAAATATAAAATTTTGAGGGACTATTTGGTAAATATGAATTTTATGAGGGGTTGTTTTGTAAATATGAGTTTTTGAGGGACTGAAGTGTAAATATGGAAAATAAAGCTAATTTTAGTATTAAAATGAGAAAAAAAGTATTTTTGATTTAAAACGTAAGAAAAATATTTACGCGATTGGAAAAACGTTGAAAAGTCGCTACGCGATTTTGAAAAGGCAGCAAAATTGAGTCGCAATTGAGAAAATGCGAAAATATGACTATGCGATTAAAATACAGTAATAGTACTGTTATATTACTGTGTGGACCCCGATTATGAGATATAGATTTGAAATGTGAATAATGCATAGTACATGCATTGGGAAGGTCCGATGGACTGTATGAGGCTAGTTGCCTAGGAGAGACTACACCTCCTGAGTGGGTGCGATATGCGTAGTGTAAGTCACTCGTTGACCTTGGGGGCATTGGGGTGCGGGTTGCCTACAATGGGCAGATGGTAGCTCTTCTGTACCGTGGGTTAGGCCGACGCAACACACCAATGATCCGGACCGAGACACTATCCTTAATCAAGATCGATAAAGACATCGTGTATATCTTGGATGTGCAAAATTGAGCACGTGGTCCAAGGCATATTGGTACCGACACTTCTTTTCGATCACTTTCTCCGACCTGAGTTGTAGCTCCATGGAGTAGGAAATTGAGTCTGTGTGCATACATATAATGATAAAGGGTATTATCGTAATTTTTGTTTATGATAATTGATTTATTGGTTTATTGATTATTGATGATGACATGACTGTAATTATTGTATATTACATGTTTTGCGATGATAATGATGTTAGTGGCATAACTGAAATTATGGTATGATAACTGTATGAGATATTGTATGTATGTATCTTCATTACTGCCATACTGGTATTGGCGTAGGTGATCTCACCTCTTTGTATGCATGTTTTGGTATTATATTTATATTCATTAAGACGTCGAGCAAGAAACAGAGCGACAAACTGAGGAGGAGCAGATTCCTACTGAGGACGTCGAGTTTTGAAGAGATGGAGATGCCTAGTTTCTTGGCTACCAAGTGGCAATTTAATTAGGCGATTAGTATTGTGTCATCTGCTCGGACACTGTCCGTAGGAATTTCGCACATCATGACGATTCCTACGTCTTGAGGAATCTGAGGAGGACCCATCTGAGGGTTCTACTGTCTAGTAAGATTTGGGCTATATGTTAGTTTTAAAGTTTAAAGTTTAAATATTTTGGAAGTCTAGTTTGTAAGATATTTAAGTGTGACAGTACTAAACGCTTGTATGTATATATATGATGTAAATTATTGTGACAATGTTGTTATGTTCTTATTTGCTACTAAGTTTATCTAATTATCATTAATAAATTTTATAACTCGTATTTATAATACAAGCACGATTGTTAATTGAAGGGTAATTTGGTAATTAAGTAACACCAAGTGTGACACCCTATGGAGGGTGTTACAGAAGCAATTTTGAGGACAAAATTTTAAAAAAGAGAGGAGAAATGTAACACCCTCAGTAACATGTTAGACTAGTAAATAGGTTACAAAGGTAGTCTAATACTTGCTTAACATGCCAGTTCAGTTTTGTGACAAACTGAGTTAGTTTAGGCACTTAATTGTAACCTAAAAGTTGAAAATTAGCCTAAAAATATTCAGAAAATAGCTTTAAAGGCTAAGTTGAGGGAAACAAGTATGGATAACTTGTTTCTAGGTCACAAATGAGCTAAATAAGGTGCATCAAAATTTAAGAAGAATTAGAGTCAGTATAAGCATACTAGTTGTGTGTTTTAATACTGATTGACTAGCAGCAAATATGAAACAATAGGATAAAGGTAAAACAATAATTTAGATGAATCCTAAGATTTATTCTAAAGTTATTGGAAGTTGGAAAACTTGAATTAGTGTTATTCAAGTATTCTTAGCAGATATAAGTATCAGTGTAGAAACTTAAGTTACGCATTTTCTCTTTATTTCTCTTTTCTCTCCACGGCTAAAAGAAATAGAAAACAGAAATAGAGAAATGAAGGGAGAAAGAGAGAAAGGGGAAGAAAGAAAGAAGGAGAAGAAGAAGAAGAAGGAAGGAAGATCAAGAGCAAGATCAAGAGGCTTCAAGATCTTCATCCATTCACAAGGTTGGGGATTCTATTCTTTTTCCTTCTTTGTTCTTTTTGAATGAGGTTATGGTTTTTGAATGGAATAAGGGATTTGGAGAATCAAATCCTAGTTCTTAGCTTGATTCTTGATTCCACTGATTAAGTTAGGATAGTTTTAGCTTATTGAGTGCTATATGGCCATTTCTGGCTTAAGTTAATCTATTTTTGGTTCATGAGGAACTTAGAAAAATGGATTAGAGTTGTTATGGTTTTTAGCCTAAATCTATGCCTAAGTGAGTTGATAGGTTGTATGAAAGTTATAACAAGTTTAGGGGCCTACATAAGAGTTACAAATCATAAAAAATCTGATCTTGAATGATTGGAATGACCAAAGTCCTAAAGGGACAGAATTTAGATTCAGCAGAATTCTGTATAATCCAGTTTCTGCAACTCACACTACAGCATAGGCAAGTCACGCCGAGGCATGAGAGAGGCCGAGAGCAGCATGTCGCGGCATGAGCAGGCTACGCTAAGGCATGAGTAAGACTGAGAGCTATGCACTACGGAGTGAGAAGCGTGCGCCAAGGCATGAGCTCCAGGATCCTTCAAGAATTGTATTCTTGATGTTTTGAGATCCCTATTAGTTGGGATCATTTATATATACTTCCTTAAGAGTATTAAGACACTTTTATGGATACTTCATAAAGGAAATAACCACTTGGCATATAAGAATAAGAGAAGTCCTAAGCTAGGCAAGGGATAAAGAAAAGTCCTATGTTAAGCGGTGGATTAAGAGAAGTCGTAAGCTAGGTAGTGGACTAAGAGAAGTCCTAAGCTAGGCGGTGGACTAAGAGAAGTCCTAAGCTAGGCAGTGGACTAGGAGAAGTCCTAAGTTAGACAGTGGACTAAGAGAAGTCCTAAGCTTGGCGGTGGACTAAGAGAAGTCCTAAGTTAGGCGGTGGACTAGAGAAGTCCTAAGCTAGGCAGTGGACTAAGAGATATCCATGCTAGGTTGTGGATGGACATATTCTATGCTAGGTTAAGGATGAATTAAGTCCTAGGCTAAGTGCAGAATGAGATATGATGTTGTGGAAGTAGTACATAGAACAGTCCATTCATCATTAGATATAATATGCAAGTACTACACTCACTATTTGTGAGAAGGAACAGTTCACACAGATAAGTAAAAAGGAACGCAGTTCCTAAGAACAACTAAGGTAAGTATTTCAGTAAGGTGTTGGATTATGAGATTGCTGGATGAATGATTACATAGAGTCAGAATGTGAACGTTCTAGTGGTTGTAAGTAAAGACCCATTACCAATTGCAATCAGTGACCTAATGCTAGTAATGTTATTCATTATGAGATCATGTTAATGAATACTCAGACTAAAGAAGTTAGTACAATATGCCTACTTTAAAGAGTAAAAAGAAGGCATGAGAAAACTTTTGATATTTTACAATTGTGAAGACATTTGTTTAATATCGATAATAAATTTATGAATTATAGTTCATAAATGTACTTTTGTGTATATTTGTTTTTATACCAGGAGATATATGTTATCACTGAGAATTTTTATATTCTAACCCTGTCATGTTTCATGGTTAGCAGGTCAAGACCCTACAAGAGGGTAAGAAGATGAAGAAAATAGAAGGACTAGAAGAGTTTAGTTTCTATGTTTTAGTTCAAATCTTATGTAATTTATTTATATTTGCTTTGAGGATGTAAAAAAGTTGTATGTATAATATTTATATGTATCACTTTAGCTATAGCACTCCATAATTATTTGTTTAAATGTTATGGATTAGTTAATATATAAGTTACAAGTAGCATGACTAATACTGTTCATCCAAGTATATGTCTAATGCATTAGGGTATCAATATTAGGATGTTACATCACGACTCCGCGCAACCCTTCTCACACCGCGATGCCCCACTCTCTGTCTTTTGCGCCTTAACATGGTCTATCACACGTCGCAGTATGCTACTCTCAGGTGCACATACTCTACACCTCATGCCTCGGTGTGAACCTTCCCACGCCGTGATGCAAATAGCAGAAATTGGGTTCTGCAAAATTCTGTAGAATTGTGCACTGTTTCATTGGTTCTTCTCATAAGATTTGGTCATTCCAAAACAATTTCTAAGTGATCCTAAGTCCTTAATTAGTTCATTAACACATAGGAAACATTAATCACTAACTTAAACCACTAAATTTGAATTATGAACCAAAATCACATATACTTGACCTAAAACTCACTTTTATACATCAATGGTCTAAATGACATGTTCTAAGTTTCTAACTCAAACTCATAGTATGAACAAGTTATAAACAACCACTGAAACATATTCATGCAAGTAAAATACATCAAACACCTCTAAAACCCACTTTGACCTATTATGTACCAAGAGTGCATCAATGGAGAAAATGAAGAAAAGAAGCGACAAAGAACTCTAATCCCCTACCTTGGCAGCAGTGATAGAGATTCAAGCTTGGCTGATCACACCTTGGACTTTCCTTTGGCTTTCCTATTCTTTTCTTCCTCTTCTTTCTTCTTTCTTTCCTCTTCTTCCCTTTGCTTTCTCAAGTTTTCTGTTTCTATTTTGAGCAGCAAAAGAACTATGAAAGAGGGTTTAAAAAGAAGCTTCCAAAAGACTTATAAGGCCCTTAAGGTCATAACTGATAAATCCCGATCTACTAAAAATATTTAAATTTAGCTAAATCAAGATTTTCAACTTCGAACAACTTTAAAATAAATACTAAGATTCATTAAAAAAGTCGTTTCACCATTATCTTATTTTTTCATCTTTGTTGCCAATCAATCCGACATAAAAATGTACAACCAATATGCCTAAAAATGTCAAACAAACTCAGTTTACCTTAAAACTTTAACCACGTCTTGTTTTATACATTTTTGACCTAGAAATTAATTATCCATATTAATTTCCCTCATCTAAGCAATTTATTCTATTATATGAGTCATTTTAAGCTACTTTTCACCTTCTAGGTTACAACAAAATGCCTAAACTAACTCTGTTTGTCACAAAATTAAACAGGCATGTCAAGCAAGTCATATGCTACCTTTGTACACACATACAAGTCTAACATGTCATTAAGGGTATTACATTTCTCCCCTCCTTTTTAAATTTTTGACCCCAAAATTACTTACTTACTAAGAACAACTCTTGAAAGTCCTGCTGTAAGTGGGACTCTAGCTCCCAAGTAGCCTCCTCGATGTCATTGCCACCCCATATAACTTTCATTGAGGAATCTGCTTACCTCCAAGCTCTTTGACCCCTCTATCCATGATCCTTACCAGTTATACATCATAAGTCAAATCATCTCTTAATTATACATATTCATGTTCTATGATAGGCAAAGGATCTGGATTATACTTTCTCAATTGAGACACATGAAAAACATCATGAAAGTTAGATAAACTAGGAGGAAGGGCTATCTGGTAGGCTATGGATCCAACTTTCTTTAGAATTTGGTAGGGACCGAGAAAATAAGGATTTAACTTTTAGGTTTTTAATGCTCTACCAATCCCTGTAGGAGGAGTAATTCTCAAAAAGACATAATCTCTTTCTTCAAACTTAAGGGGTCTCCTTCTCTTGTTAGCACAACTCTTTTGTCGACTTTGAGCAGTAACCAACCTATCCTTAATCATCTTGATTTGCTCTATGGTCTACTGGACTAACTCTGGACCTAAGATGGTTCTCTGACCTACCTCATACCAACATAAAGGCAATCTACACTTTCTTCCATACAAAGCCTTATAGGGTGCTATACCTATGCTGGAATGGTAGCTATTGTAATAAGAAAACTCCACTAAAGGTAAGAACTTATCCCAACTACCCTGTTGTTCTAAAACACATGCTCTAAGCATATCTTCAAGGATTGGATAATCCTCTCTGTTTGCCCATTTGTCTGCGGGTGATAAGTTATACTAAGACTCAACTTAGTCTTGAATGCCTTTAACAAGGCTCCCTATAATCTAGGATCTCTATCTAAAACCATACTTGTGGGAACTCTGTGCAACCTAACTATCTCCTTCAGATATAGCTAAGCTAATTTCTCTAGATAATAGTTAGTTCTCATTGGAAAAAAGTGGACAGATTTGGTTAATCTATCCACTATGACCCAAATTGTGTCATATCCTGGCTGAGCCCTAGATAGACCCATTACAAAGTCCATAGAGATTTTATCCTATTTCCATTCAGGGACTCTTTAAGATTGTAAATGTCTTGTAGGTTTCTAGTGCTCAATCTTCACTTTCTGACAAACTAACCACCTTGAGACGTATTCAACTATGTCTCTTTTCATTCCTGACCACCAAAACATTTTCCTTAAATCTTGATACATCTTAATGGTTCCGGGATGGATGGTATACTTACTTTTGTGAGTTTCTTCTAGAATCCTCTATTTGATCTTTGACTTTCTTAAAACACAAAGTTTGTCTCTAAACTTTATTATTCCATCATCAATCATATCAAAATCCTCTTAGGTTCCTAAAAAGATCTGCTCACTAATGTCCTTTAGAGCTTCATCCTCCTCTTGAGCTTCTAAAATTTGAATCCTTAAGTTATTTACTATGTCCACTCTACTCATAAAGAGACTATGTGGCATCACAGTCACTGCAAGACTCAAATCCCTAAACTCTTGAGAAGTTTACTCTCTTAGACCATCATTCGGGACACATGTAAGGACTTCATACTTAGTGCATTGATAGCAATATATTTTATTCATTTAATAATCCTTTCACTGGGCTTTTCAAGGTTCAATTAGGTTTAATTAAGTTAGTTATGTCACATTTTATGATATTGAGCTTAATTGGATCATTGAAGGAATTATTGCATGAATTGGCCTTCATTTATCTATTTGGCAGTGTTTAGAAAATTAACTATAATCTGAGTTACAAATATTTGATTGATGTGATTCTTATCTTGTAAGAAATCTAAGACAATTCTCTACAACTTTTATAAAGACCTCAATAGCTAAATCACACGTTTGGATAATTTAAATTGGAGTTGAAGCAAGAACTAGAGTGTGATCCTGATAGCTTGACCTCTGCACATTCATCAAGTCATTTCTTGAGCTATAAGAGTTCAATTGACACCAAACCAAGCCCAAATGAAAGCTAAGACCAAATCTACAATTGTCATAAAGAAAACAAGAGCTAAATCGGATGTCTAGTGGGTCATTGGGCTTGGAAGCCAGAACACAGGTGCTATTATTGAAACATGAATAATGTGCAAAGATTGGACCATAAGTTGGGTTGTAGAAATTGGATTGGTCTGAAACTAGTAGCATTGGAAATCTAAGACAAAACCCTTCAACTCTCATGAAGACCACTTATCAAAATTATGACGTTATGATAAAGTTATAGTTATGTGAAGATAGCTGAATTGGTTAGTGTAAGTGGGGAGACAAGCATGGCAATAATTCTCCACTCATCCACCCATCATCCACCCACTCATTAAACAACTCTATTGTCATTTTTCACTTATCCACCCATTTATCTAACCACTCATTAAACAAGTCTATTGTCATTTTGTACTTTTCATGCTCTATAAAAGGCACCATTGGTTGCTCATTAGGATCATCTTGGTTTAGAAATCAAGATCTTGTTCTTGTATTATTTGTTTCTCTTGTTGTAGTTTTCTTTTATTTTAAATAGAAATTATGTTCATCTCCTTTTTCTTCTCTCTTTATTTCTTCTTATTTATGAGTAACTACTTTTCATTTTGCTTGGGTGAAAGGGTAAAACTTTTGGTAATGAAAGAAGGTTAGATTAATATCTTTCTTGTGCTTGAATGTTATATTATCAAGTGGTCATTATATGTGTTGTATTTTGTTTCCAATCAATTTAGGAACCCTCCTTGTAAAGTGGAGATCTTAATTTATTGAAGATAAGATATTGACACAATGAATGCTTGAACTCATTTACAAGTGTTACCGTTATTAACCTTCCTTGTAAAGTGGAGATCTTGATTCATTGTAGACAATAGATTGGCATAATAAATGTTTGAACCCATTTACAAGTGTTGGCATTAATGGATAATTAAAAGAACCATAATATAACTATATATATAATCTTAAATAAACTTTAAATACTATTTTTTTCGATTGGAACCTCCGTTATGCATGGATTCCAATTGAGTTATAAAAAGGAATAATATTGTCTTTAACTTATTTACCAAAAGTAGATCCCCTAGCCCAAGCAAACCCTTTTCATTTGTAAATAATTTTCATCACCTTTATTTTTGTGACAAATCTTTTCCTTACCTCAAGAATTTTCTTCATCAATTCCCTGTGGATCAATCTCGGACTCCCGAGAATTTATTACTTGAGACAATCTGCACTTGGGTTTGTAACAATATAATTTGTATCATGCATCAACCACTACATTGACTTTACCCGGATGATGCTTTAACTCAAAGTCATAGTCTTTTAAGAATTCTATCTATCTTCTTTACCTCATGTTCAGCTCTTTCTGATCAAACAAGTACTTTAAACTTTTATGATCACTGAACACCTCAAACTGGACTCCATAGAGATAATGCCTCCAAACCTTTAAGGCAAACACTATAGCTGCTAACTCTAAATCATGCGTAGGGTAGTTCTCCTCATGTGGCCTTAACTGCTTTGATGTATAGGCAACTACTCTCTTCTTTTGCATCAGAACACACCTTAGTCCCATCTTTGAAGAATCACAGAATACTTCAAAAGTGTCATGGGGATCCGGAATCACCAATACTGGCGTAGTAGACAACCTCTTCTTTAACTTTTGGAAACTATTCTCATAGTCCTGAGTTCACTCAAAAGTAATACATTTCCTAGACAACCTAGTCAAAGGCAGTGCTAATTGAGAAAAACCCTTGATGAACCTTCTATAATACCCAGCCAGGCCTATAAAGCTCCTGATCTTGGTCACAGTGGTGGGTCTCTCCCACTATAACACTACTTCAACTTTGCTAGGGTCCACTGAGATTCCTCTTTTAGAAATAACATGACCCAAAACTGAACTTTTGTTAGCCAAAACTCACACTTGGACAATTTGGCAAACAACTTCTTTTCCTTAAGGATGTCTAAAACTATCCTAACAAGCTGCTCATGTTCTTCTATTGTCTTTGAATAGATAAGGATGTCATTAATAAACACTACCACAAACTTGTCTAGGTAAGGTCTAAAAACTCTGTTCATGTAATCCATAAACACTACTAGAGCATTCGTCAGCCCAAATGAAATCATAAGATACTTATAATGCCTATACCTAGTTCTAAAAGTGGTCTAAGGGATATCCTCTCCCTTAACTCTGATTTGATGATACCCATATCTTAGATCAATCTCAGAAAACACTGAAGCTCCTCTTAATTGATCCATCAGATTATCTATTCTAGGGGACAGATACTTATTCTTGATGGTTACCTTGTTCAACTGTCTGTAGTCAACATATAACCTCATGGAACCATCTTTCTTCTTCACTAGCAACATTGGTGCTCCCCATGGAGAAACACTAGGCCTAATGAATTGCTTGTCCAATAACTCCTTTAATTGTCTCTTGAGTTCTGCTAACTCTAGAGGTGTCATCCTATAGGGTGCTATAGATATAGGTTTAGTACCTGACACTAAATCTATATTAAACTCTATTTCTCTCTCCAATGGTAACTCAACTACATCACTCTAAAATACTTTAGGGTATTCCCTCACCACAGCTATACTGTCTAGGTTCTGCTCAACCTCTACATCTAATGAGAAAAGAACAACATATCTTAGAGCTCCTTCTACTAAACAGTGATTGACTTAATTAGCATTAAGATAGACCGACTCAGAAGAAACAACTCAGGTAGGAACATCAGATAAAAAAACTAGAGTCTTATCTGAACAGTTTAAGACTACATAATTTGATGACAACCAACCCATACCAAGAATGATATCTATGTCCACAATGGGTAAATAGATAAGATTAACAAAGAAGACTTTATCCTCAATTCTTATACAATAATCAAGACATAATTTAGAAGTTATGATTAGCTTATTAGTGGGTGTGGAAATAGACAAGTCATATGGTAACTCTAATATAGGCAAATCCAACATCCTTACATAATCATAAGAAATAAAGGAGTAGGATGCTCCTGAATCATACATGACATTTAAACGATGATTACGAATTATGCCTTTATCTTGGATAAGGTCAGAAGACTGGGCCACTTCTTTTTCACCTAAAGTGTAAACTCGTCCCTTGGCTAGTAGCTTTGGGGTAGGTGCATCTTCCTTCTTCAAAGAAAAATCTCTAGAAAAGTGTCCTGACTTCTCATATGTGTAGCACACAGACTAGCCTGCCAAACATGGTTTTCCTCCATGTGTCTTCCTACATTTTGTGCATTGAGGTACCTTAGACCCTTTCTTACCTTTTCCTTTAGGGTTGCTTGCTTTAGGAGCACCCTGCTTGCTCTTGTCATCTTCACGCTTTCTTTTCTGAAAATCTTGTGCCCTTTCCTCTGATTGAGGGCTATAAGCACTTGACTCTACAATCCTACATTTGTTGACCAGAGAAGGAAAATCCTTGATCTCCATAGCTCTCACCATACTTTTGATCTCATTTCTGAAGCCAGTTTTGAATTTCAAACATCATTAATTCTCGTCTGGATGATAACGAAAATGTAAAGAAAATTTCGATAACTCCTCAAACTTGCCCACATACTGGCCCACTGACAAGTTTCCTTGCTCTAAACGCATAAACTCCACTTCCTTATCATCATGTAGAGTTTGAGGGAAAAACTTTTACAAAAAGGTTGTCTTGAAGACCTCCCAAGACACCTGAGTTCTAGTGGCTTCCAGTACCCTCTTGGTACTTTTCCATAAATGCTCTACCTCTCCCTTTAACATGTAGGAGGCAAAGGACACCTTTTTCTCTTCCGAGCAAACCATTACTTCAAAGATTTTTTCCATCTCACTGAGCCACTCCTCAGCTTTAACAGGATTGTACTCACCTCTAAAAGGTGGAGGGTTCGTTTGATGAAAAGCTGTCAAGTCCTGGAAGTTCTAATTCCTCTTGACTTGTTGTACTTCCTGTACTAGCTGCACAGGTGGTGCAGGTGGCTGAGGTGGATTTGCTTCCATCCTCTTAAGCACCCTTACTGCAACTACTGCTTGCTCTCACATGGCATTGGCCATAGCCATGAACGCTTCGACCATATCTGGGCCTTCTGAGGTCGAGTTCCTTATTCCCCTAGTTCACCTTGGCAATGCCATAGATTCCTGTACTCACAGAAATAACAAATATTGAGCTGCAATCTCAATATCATGTAACTGTGCAACAATAGCTAACAACAAACCAACCTAAGGCAAATCATGCAATTCTATTAAAGCATCTTATAGAAGAGATTAGAAAAGCACAATTCATAAAAAGGAACTCTTAAACATGCCTAAGCATAGTTAGTCCATACCCCAACTTAACAGGATGAACTACTCTGATATTATAATTTAACGTCCTAATACTAATATCTTGATATAAATAACATTTAAAGAGATAAACAGCATTACAACATCACTACACACATAATAACCTAATCGTATATCCATAATGTTCATTGGAAACATTATAGAGAGCCATATGAAATGCGAAAAACATAAAACTCATAGAAAAATGCATATATATACAACATTAGCCTTAGCAAAAGCTTGAAGTATTACATAATTCTTTACATTACAAAAGAAGTACTAAAAGATACAATAATTATAACATAACTACTCAGACTAGAACTATTCTAATCTTTAGTTTCCTTTTTCTTCTAGTTCTTTGAAGAACCTTCACCTGAAATTACATGGTAATACAGCAGGGTGAGAATCAATAATTCTCAGTATGAGTAAACCAAAATTAGTTATACATAACATAATACATATAATCTTAACACATGCTAAATAAGATATGATTAAAGATTCTACAAGGATATACTTTTGGAACTAAAGATACCAAGTTAACATACATTCTATCATACATACTTAGTCCAACTTAGAACCAAGATGTGCAACTAGAATTTCTGACTTAGTGTATTTTCTTGTGGTAAATAGAGGGAAAGTTCATCCTCATATTACACGTACCTTGGCACTATCGAGAAGTTCAGGCTGAATCCTTGTTCAAAAGAACCTTTTGGATTCCCCATTTATCTCCTTTGGCCTAAATGATTATGCACATTATCAAAGGATACTCACAAAGACTAATACTACTAGACAATCCTTTATACATATATTTAAAAATACAACATCATCACTCATTACTCTGAAGTGATATAAATACCACATAAAGTGGCCTAAGGTGCTAGATGTCTACCTAAAACAAACCACTACTCTTGGATGCTCAAAGGCTTAAGTTTTCTCATACATACTAGGTAATAATTTCCTTTTTGAAAATATCTCTATTTGTGTCTTAACACACTTTAGAAAACATACATAGATGATTCTAACTAGTAGGAAACATCAATACATCAAAAACCACATTTTTGACATATTCTAGAGCTCACGCCTCGGCGCAACCCTTCTTATGCAGCGGCGCCCTGCTCTCTGTCTCGCGCGCCTCGGCATGGTGCATCACATGTGGCGATATACTACTCTCGGGTACATATACTATGCATCACACGCCTTGGCGTGAACCTCCCCACGTCGCAGCGCAAATAGCAAAAACTAGGTTCTACAGAACCGTTCACTGTTCCATTAGTTCTTCTCATGAGATTTGGCAATTCCAAAATAGTTTCTAGGTGATCCTAAGTCCCTAATCAGTTCATTAACACATAGTAAACATCAATCACCAACTTAAACCACTAACATACTTGACCTAAAACTCATTTTTATACATCAAAGGTCTAAATGAGATGTTCTAAGTTTCTAATTCAAACTCACACTATGAACAAATCATAAATAACCATTGAAACACATTCATGCAAGTAAAACACATCAAACACCTCTAAAACTCACTTTGACCTATTATACACCAAGAGTGCATCAATGGAGAAAATGAAGAAAAGAAGTGACAAAGAACTCTAATCCCCTACCTTGGCAACAGTGATAGAGATTCAAGCTTGGTTGATCACACCTTGGACTTTTCTTTGGCTTTCCTCTTCTTCTCTTCCTCTTCTTCTCTTCCTCTTTCTTCTTCTTTTTTTCCTCTTCTTCCCTTTGCTCTCTCAAGTTTTCTGTTTCTGTTTTGAGTAGCAAAAGAACCGTGAAAGAAGGTTTTAAAAAAGACTTTCAAAAGACTCATAAGGCCCTTAAGGCTATAATTGATAAATCTCGATCTGCTAAAAACACTTAGATTTAGCTAAATCAAGATTTTTAACTTCCAACAACTTTAAAATAAAATACTAACATTTATTAAAAAAGTCATTTCACCATTATCTTGTTTTTCCATATCTATTGCTAGTCAATCCGACATAAAAATGCATAACCAATATGCCTAAAATGTCAAACTAACTCAGTTTACCTTGAAACTTTAACCATATCTTGTTTCATACATTTTTGACCTAGAAATAAATTATCCATATTTATTTCCCTCATCTAAGCAATTTATATTATTATTTGAGTTATTTTAAGCTACTTTTCACTTTTTGGATCACAACAAAGTGCCTAAACTAACTTTGTTTGTCACAAAATTAAACAGATATGTCAAGTAAGTCATATGCTACATTTGTACACACATACAAGTCTAATATGTCATTCAGGGTATTACAATCCATATATACATCAATAGCCCCAAGGGCAAAGTGTTATACATACAACTTTTACATCCTCAAAGTAAATATAAATAATTACATAAGCTTTGTCTATAAAAGAAACAAATAAAACTATACTACAATAGTTCTTCTATTTCTTTTTCTTTTTACCCTCTGAAGGGTCTTGACCTGGATTTACATGAAAACTCAACGGGGTGAGAAATCATATTTTCTCAATAAAAACAATTCCAAAACCATTATTGGTAATATTCAAAAAGAATAAACAAACCAATCTTGCTTAACATTATAAAACTCGAACTTAATAATAATAGATTATGGTTGCATCTAGACATTAAATCTCTATTCAATATCACTAGAACATTCACATATTAGTCTTATGTAAAGGTTCACTAAGCATAAAACATAATATGTAAACATAAGTTCATCTTTCATATGATAGGAACAACTATCTATACAATTATAACATATTACAACTAGTTCATTCATAAACTTTGTATAAGTAGTACACATATAACTTTCTTCTATGAACAAACTTACTAACTTTGGATTCAGGATTGCAACAGACAATGGAGTCTCTACTCGATACCACTAGAATATTTACATTTTATTACTCTATGTAAACATTCACTAAGCCAATCCATAACTTTAAACTCACATATATGACTATCAATGATATTGAACAACTGCCTATACAACTATAAAATATCATCAATATTATACAACTACTTATACAATTGCCAAGGAATTGGAAATGAATATGTATGCAGTATGCTCACACATATGATATGTTCGAGAATGATGAATATGAGATATAATGTAATTATGTAAGTGTAGAATTATGTGTGTGTCACTTGTATATTCCAAATTCTCTTTAAACTTGTAGTTAAGAAGACCAACTCTTCTAAACTACCTGGTAATGAGTGGACTGGTTCCTACTCACTCTAGTGAGAGGACTGATTCCACTATATAAAATCTAGCAATCCTAGCACTCTGAGAAACTAGGGCTAAATCCTCACTCAAAGAGACTTTTGGACTTTCTCATTCTCTTCTTTAGCCAAATGATTGTACATCATTAAAGATTACTCTACTTGGGAATTAGCAAGTACAAGAAACTATGTGGCATTATAATTAACTCATATAAAACAACCGCATTAACTCATCACATGATTCCCTCTAACCAATGGAAGAACTAAACTCTAGTAAACATGTACTCTCAGCTCACCTCTAACTCATAAAGGAGCTTTATTCCATGTTTCTAGTTAAGTAATTATACTTATGATACTTGTATCTAGCTTGCCTCATTATCACACCACGAGTGGTAACCTGTGCCACACTAGTGTGCTCAAGGTCCTAGATACCTACTTTAGTCAATTCCTAACTTATGGAATGCTTAAAGACTTGAACTTATACACTAACTCTATACTAAGTCCATTCATGCATCACTAACTCCACTTTCACTCTTAGGAGCAACTCACGCACTATAGCAAATGATTATTGTCAACTAAACTCAGCTTACTTGTATCTAGCATACCTTGTCCTCATCACCTCATATGTGATACTAAATACAACTTTGTGTTGCCTAAGGAACTAGGCACTTACCTAAGGCAATCTGTAACACCCATGAAATTATGATAGACTTCTATATGGTTAGAAAGGTAGCCTAATACCTATTTGTCATGCCTGTTAAGTTTCGTGGCCATCTGAGCATATTTAGTCACTTTGCTATAATACTATGTGTAAAATATAGTTGTTATTAGCTCCGAAATTAGCTTAAACTGCTTAGTTAATGGAAATAAATGTGGAGAATTTGTTTCTAGGTCGCAAAAGTGTGGACGAATATGTTGTTAAAGTTTGAGGTTAATCAAAGTTAGTTTGAAATTTTAGCATACTGATTGTGTGTTTTAATGTCGAGTTGACTTCTAGCAGATATGAAAAACTATGAAAATGATGAAACAAGATTTTTGATGAATCTTAGGATTTATTTGAAACTTGTTGGAAGTTAGGAAACTGGATTTGGTGAAATCTAGTTGTTCTTAACAGATCAGGAATTTAGTACCTTGGTATAAGAAGCTAAATTTGACTTCTCTTTATAAATATCCTACGGCTGGGTGAGGGAATAGAAAATAGAAGAAAGAAAAGAAAAAAGAGAGAGAGGGAACTGTAGAGGAGAAAGAAGAAAGAGAAAGAGGGAAACCAAGAGGCAAGCAAGGATTAGAGTGCTTGGATCCATCCTTGGCCATCTTCAAGACCTTGAGGTAGGGGGAACCTTGTTTTTACTCATCTTTCTATTTTCTTCATCTTGTTCATGAGAGTTAGCTTGATGTGAGAAATAGGTTTTGAGTGTGTTTTGGTATTTTTGGCTTGAATCTTGTTAGAGAACTCGAGGATGGCTTGATTCTGAGTTATTGGATGCATAGGGATGAATTTTTCATCACTGGAACACCTTTGTTCCCATTTGAGTTAAAATTGGGGGTTTAGGTTTTAAGGTGGATGATGGGTTCATCAATCCATAATCTTTTGAGATTGAAGTTGTATAAGAGTTACAATGAGTTTAAGGACCATGTGTAAGGTTGGAGATCACTTGGATGTAAGGTTTGAGTGATTAGAGGAGGGGTAAGTTCCAATGCAACAGTACCTAGATTATGCATAATTCTACAGAATCCATTTCCTGCTGCTTGCACCGCGGCGTAAGTGTGCGGCTCTACCGTGTGGTCGTGTGATACCGCGGCGTGTGAGTGAAAAGAGTGTAGGGCACCGCGGCGTGGCTGTGTTATGCCATGGCGTGAGCTCCAAAATTTGGATAGAAATCATTGTGTGATGCAATTGAGCCTGTGAATGGTGTAGTTTCTTCTTTTATGCTTCTTGGTGAGTGTTGAGACTCTAAAATAAAGTATTTGTGAAATGAAGTGTTTGTGAAATGAACTTGATATACATGTAAATTAATTGTGAAACTAATTATAGGAAGTAATTAGTAGTTGTATTACATGATATATTTTTATGAATGTTTTGGTCCTCACTTTTGGGGATGACCTTTGATAATGTGAGGATGGTGTATACCCTCCCTATTTTGTGTTTTTGAGGATGGTTTTCCTTGTGACTTTGTGGATAGATTTCCTTGTGGTTTTTAGGATGGATTTCCTTGTGACTTTGAGGATGGATTTTCTTATTATTAAAGACCGCGTAGTTGATGGATTTCACTACCCAACGAGACGATTGTTGGAACTGGGTTTCCAGTGCTTGTTCAAGGTCGTGGATTTGATTTCTATTACTTTGTTCAGGACTTATGCATAGCATGACATTACCATGGACTTGGTAACATGACATTATTCATTTCATACTTAAGCTATTGCATAGGCATAGACATTAGATATAATTTGGCATAGTATGGCAATCGTATGGGCGGATGCTACCATGACATGAACTCATGACATTGCAATTGTATGTGCGATTACGTATCTCTGAGATGGAGATGCTATTTTTGTATCTCTAGGATGGAGATGTTGTTGTTATGTCTCTAAGATGGAGATGATGTTTTTGTGAGTGTAGTGATCACTTGAAAACTATTTGTGATAAATGAGTTTTTATATAAACTTATAAAAATAAGAATCTATTTCGGGAAGAGAAATGACATGATTTTGGCTTTCACCACGTTTCTAGTTTGTAAAAGTATGAGACTTGAGTTTAGAATTGTGTTTTTCCTTGAAATGGCTAGAATGATTGTGACGACATGGTTTATTGAATTTATCTATTTAGAATATGTGATTCTCACCCCTTGTGTGTGTTTCCATGATGATTACAGGGAGGAAGACTTACGGAAAGTGAAGACAAGCAGGAGGTTGAAGTGCTTAGCTTAGAGTAGCAATGTAATTTCTTTTGAAATGATGTACATATTGTATTTGTGATAAATATAGATATTGTGTATTATTTATTCGTTTGAGGCTCATATTTTCTGTATATACATAACTGTTATATTTGAAAATGCTTAGTAGTAGTAAATAGCATGCTTGAATCTAATTACTGTGGTATAATACAGATTATACTATGCTTATTAAATTTGGGATATTACATAATCCATGTCTAATAGATGCACAAAGCTTTCTCTATACTTTCCTATATATGTAAGATGGTAAACCTCTCTAGGAAATACCCCTATTAGTGTCTTAACATACTCTACAAGGCATATATAAGGGATCTAAGCAAGGAGGAAACTCCAATTCCCCATAAAAACTATCCCAGGAGAAATCACTCTGGGCACCTAGAAATGATGACTTTCATGAATGTGCCAAATGTACATCCTAACTTCAAATATTCTGGAATAATATAGGCAAAAATCCTTATCTTATATCTTTCAAATGAAATAAACCTCACTTCATTTGACATAGTGTAGCTAAAGTTATGCCACAAAAAGTAACAGCTGAAATAGGACAACTAACTGTCTAATTAGAATCTAACCTTAAATTAAATTGAAATTAGGAACATATAAATGTTAGCCATGGCAACCATCACCCAATAGAAGGACGTGAATTGCGTGATTAAAAATTTTCAAAGCAACTTTAAGAAATTATGCATTTTGATATTTTCAATCAACATATGCAGCGAAATAAGTCTAACAAAGATACAACTATTGTAGATTACTCAAATACAACTTGGGTTATGAGATAAATCAAACAAATAAGCTAGATATCAAGTTCTTTGAATCGAAACATCAAGATGACAAGATATGCAATAGATAAATATACTACACCAAATGTTGAAATTAAAGAATGTAGGGAAGAGAGAATCAAACTCAAGAATTTATCCTGATTTAGCCACCAACCACTTGTGGCCTACATCCAGTCCCCAAGCTTAACTTGAGATTTTCTTCACCATCTCCTAGACTTCATGGGTGCTAGGAAAATATTTGTACAAATAAGAGCACTCCTCACACCTTGGGATACCTCACCCTTGTGCTAGAGTCTCCAACTCTTCAAGTTTCACAGGTGTTTGAAAAAAATATTTACATTCAAGAGCGCTCACAACACCTTTGGGATACCTCACCCTTTGTGTTTGAGTCTCACTATAAGGGATACCTCACCCTTTTCTCTCTTGAGGGATACCTTACCCTCTTACAATGATTTTCAGATGAAAAGAAAGATTAGAAACTCTCACAAGATTAGATATACAACATGAAGAACAAAGGAATAGAAAGATTTTATAATAAAGAGCTCAAAATATGATTTTGATGATTCAAGGATCAAATCAAGTGTTCAAGAGTTGTAAAAGCTTCAAATATCACTTATATTTGGAGTCCAAGTGATAAAATAGTCGTTGGTAGTTTTTAGAAATGATTTGTTTTTAAAACTAGCTGTTTATAGCCGTTGGAAACGCTTCTAGGCACTTGGTAATCGATTACAAGGATGTTGTAATCGATTACATGGCCTCTGCTAGAGTTGTAATCAATTACAGGACTTATGTAATCGATTACATGCACTCTGATTTTGAAAACTGACTTTAAATGTCCATAACTTCTGCATTTCTTATCCGTTTAAAGCAAACAACCACTCATTGAAAAGATCTTTGAGTCTATTTTCAAAAGAAATAATTTCAGGACAATTCAAATTATTGTGAAAGTTATGATCAAAAGGTTAACCAAATGTCAACTTTTTAAAACTCAAACTTGACTATTTTTCATAGTTTTGAACTACTACCATGACTCGCTTTTCAAAACATGTTTATTGGGCATTTTACAAGTAAGAACCATTTTTAAAGATTTAAAAATATATTTGAGCTCTTTTCTTGTAAAACCTCTATCTTTACATAGAAGAAAGTGTAAAAGGAAAATATACCAATTCTAGTCCTTAGGCTTCTTGATGTAATCCAAACTTCCATAAATTTTTTCTCTTCAAATCTTGCAAATACTTGGACATCTTATCATTCTCATTTTTCTTGAGTTGAGCATTATTGTGATATTTTTCTTTCTTATTGCAATGATTACTCTTGATACTTGGACTATCCTACAAAGTATTGCTCACTTAAAACAGACATAGTTAGTCCAAATTCATAATTCAATATCTTCATATGCATGATTCATAAATATATAACTCTAGTTAGCCTAACATATATATAAGACTTTCATAGAAACATCCAAATATGACATTTATCAATTACTAATAGATATGCTATATATAGGATGCAACAAAGAACACTTTACATATTTTCATTTAAATAGAGCCAAATCCAATAGTAATTTAATACAACTTATATGACACATTATTGGATATATTCTATAAAAGATGCTATAAAGAATATGCATGATTCTTATATGAAATATAACAAGATGGAGTATATGACCATGAATGATCCAATATAATCTATTAAGCACATCTATGCAACATAAACATCACCCTTTTTGTCTTGTATTTGTCATCATCGAAACTTAACATATTAAACCATTAGGGCAAACTTATTTCCACAATTTCTCCCTTTTTGATGATGACAAATCACTAAAGAAAACTATGTTAAGTAATATAAGCATATCAAACAATAAGCAGAAGAATATTTTTTTTTTCTAATTTTCACTCCCCCTATTTGACATCAACAAAAAGCTTAGCAAGGAAAGAGATGAAACAAGTTATTCAAGTTATTCAAATCATAATTATCTCCCCCTATTTGATTCTACATATGATTCAAGAATAGAGAGATGAAACAAGCATGTTTTCAAAATATAAAATATTATTCATGTAATACTTGTCTCATTTTGGTACATCAACATTTAGCATATGACAGTAATAAGCTTAAGAATTTGTCTAATATATAATATCTTGCATACCACATGATAAATAAGTACTGCCTGATAAGAGTTACAAAATATCCATATAAGGTCATCAAATTAAGGTTTTCAAACGAAAGATCATACAACTTGCCACATATCAAGCATTTCTTAATGAAAGAATCAAAAGATATGAAATTTAAGAATGTTTACCTTCTTTCATTGATTGAGGGAAAAAGAATAAGAAATGGTTTTCGTTGACATGTTGATAGTATTAACAATAAAACACTTTATGCTAAACAAGGATGTAAGCCAAGAGATATAAGTAATAATTTAAGAACTAGGCTCCCCCTCAAAATATGCATATTATCAAAATATAAAACATAATAGTTTAACATAGTCATGCACATATTTATAGTCAACAAAGCCATGGAAGAAAGATATGTAAGATGAAAAAGACAAACAACCATTACAAATTAATAATAATTATAAGAAGTTATAAGAAAAGAAGATAAGTTCCACCTTATTGAAGCACAAGATAGATAAAGAGAAACATGTATGCTAAAATCATGTAAGCACATTACCATAAAGTAAAGCAAGGCAAAAGATACTTATTCTTAATCCATCAATCAAAAACTATTTTAAAACTTCTCCCTCTTTTAAAAATAATTTTATAGGAACACATTACATTTTCAAAAGCATTTTAGAAGGGTAGAGATGTTTTATATTAAAATCACATATTCCTTGAGAGTGATCAAACCTAAGTCAAAGGACCATCTGAAAGTACATCTCCTCTCTTTCTTATTGAACAAAAGCCTTGAGAAAATAAAACACTTAGAAGAACAAGGTTGATCCTTTAAAGAGACAAGATGGACTCTATAGAACATTTCAAAAGATTTATTTGGAAAATTTCTTAAACATTCTCTTAAGATTTAATAAAACTTTTCAAAGCAAAAGAAGAGAGTACTACATTTATAGCACATATCCAATGATTCCCAAATTTTTAAGACAATTAGGAGGTAAAAATACTTTCAATGTCGTAAGACAAGTTCAAATGATTCTCAAGGATATGAAACTTGAAAAGCTTCTTTCAAATATAATAAGGGATTTTGCTTTTTTTTAAAAACTTTTTAATTAAACCAAAAATTCTTTTCAAAACAATAGCATGATTCTCATAGGTGTTATACTACTAAGAAACCATATATCAAGAAAATTATAGATATTAAACATTTACCTTGATGAAATATGCTATAGGGATCAAAGCATGTATAGTACTAACATCATCCACCTTATATGCAATGACAAAATTAGCAAGTTAATATCCAATTAGGCACTTTGTCAATGCTAAGCATATTTCTCATGTAAGGAAAACATCTAATCATTTAAGATCAATTTATTAACAAGTATCATACAATCCATAGCATGTAAAATACCACAATAACTTAGGGATAAAGATACTTGTTGAGAGAGTGATGCTTCTTTAGAATGTTCTTCGTTTATTGGTCCTTTAAGTTTGAACTTTCTTCCATTGCGTATTCTATTCCATTGCACTTGAAGAAAGTTTTCTCATGTCCCTCTTCATTCAACTCTTCTCTTTATCCATTTATGCTTGACATTTCAATATTTTATGACTATATTTGAAAAACATAGAAACACTTGCAAAACTAACTTCAAAAGTTTTCTAAATCATAAGCTATCATCAAATATCATTTAAGCTCATTTACAAGCATAATTTAGGATGATATATATAACGTAAAGCATGTACCATATTATTAATCATGCAATGTTAGATCTAACAAGAACAAAAGGACATATGCACTTGAATCCAAAAAAAAAAAATTATTTAAACATTTTATGGCATGATTCAAGTTTATCAAGAAACACTTGATCATCATCAAAACATATATAAGCATTTGGGGGCAAACAATTATCATGTAAAACATATAATATCAAGTAAAGAATTCTAGTATGCACATATGCCAATCAAGAACAAGAAGTCCCTTATTGTAATGCAAGAATTGAAAAACCATGAAAGTATAACTTTTGGAACCATTTATGATTCATTTCAAGATATACTTCAATGTAAGAATCATTGAAGTTCAAAGACAAGTTCAAGGCACAAAATGAATCAATTACTTCTTGTTTTCAAGATATGAACATATCAAACAATTTCAAATAAGAAAACATGTAACTTTTAACTTTCCAATCTCCAAGTAAGTATATAAGACAATTAAGCTTCAAAGAGAAAGGATTAGAACTACTTGAGAATGTAAATTTTCATATTTGAACAATGAGAATTAGTCACAAGCTCAAGAACAAAGATATTACCGTAAAACATGTTATTCCAAGCAAAGTGTGTACATATCTAGCATGTTAACATATGTAAAGATACTTTCAATACACAATGCTAGAAAAGCACAACTTAAGGCATGTTAAGACATAAAACAAGTCTCTACTTCTCCAAATATCACATGATATTTAATTTGAAGTAAAAATAAGGATAAGAGATTGATATCACCAAAAGTGTACTTTTTGAGTTTTTGTAGGTGACTCCAACTTCCAAGCTTCAAGTCTTCATGAAAGAATAGAGATTCTTTGCACCCTTTTTAGAAGTTGAGTCCTTTTAAGCTTTACTAACCTTAAGTTGAATAATCTTATTCTGTTTAAATGCTTTCTTGAGGTAGTTATCACGCTACAACACAATTCATAGTACTTTATTTGGTATCTACCGATTTTGGATCCATAGAGGTTAGTCATTGATTATTGATCTATTATACTATCATAAAGATCAATTTTTCATAGTATGTAAATTGAGCAAAACAAATTAAATAATTAATTACCATTAAGCACATAGCCAATAACATGCTTACTTTCATGATATATAGACAATTTAAAGCATAGAAAGCATACATAGGCATTGTAGAATCTTATGTACCAAGATATATAACAAACTAATGAGCTATGGTACAATAAGAATGAACATAATCATGTGTTAAACAAAATATTCATATTTTACTAAGTGCACATGATTTTATAAATCACTTAAGGCCTACAAAGAACATATTTCAAATTCATTGACTTTAAAAGTGAATGTGTATAATGTAACATTCCCCTTAACCTAATAATTTTAATCAGTATTATAGAAGCTCAGTAAGGCTGGTAAGAATTATCTATTAATTCAAATAATTTTCTAAATTAGTTTGAGCATAATTCTATAACAATGAATACAATAGAATAATTAAAGTATTTGCTGAATCAGTTGATATGATGGAAATAAATATGAAAAAACTATTTCCTATCTAAGGACCATTAATAAGAGTTGTAGAAAATTTTTGAGAAGCAAATGAGCTAGTTTGATATTTTTAAGAACACTGACAGGAGAAAAATGAATAGTAAAATGAACAGCTAATTAACTCAGAAAATTATGAAAATATTTGGAGGTGGTAAGTATGACATGGAGAATATTTTGATATAAAATTTCAATTAAGATAAGTATCAGTAAGCAAATTTACTTAATTTCTGAGTTTAATTCAATTTGAAACTGAGTAATAAAGTTTAACTGATAAATAACAGTATATGAAAAATCCTGAAAAATGAAACCAAAGACTAGGATGAATTCTAAAATTCCCCATAATACTTATGGACACTTGAAAACTTAACTTTGGAATATTAAAGCGTGCTTAACAGATATAAAAGTTACTGCACTTAAAGTAAGTTGGTTATACTTTGACCACCTAGTGCCCATTATTTTGTCTCTAGATATATCTACCACATTCTCACTTTTTCTCCACAATTTCTACAGCAAAAACAGAAGCAAGAAGGCCCAAAATACAGCAGCAGAACCGTGAGCAAGAGAAAGGAAAAGAGAAGAGAAAGAAGTAGCAAAAACAAGAGGAAAAGCAAGGGAATTCAAGGAAGCAAATCTAGGAGTGAGGTAGGGGTTGTTAATATTTATTTTACTCTTCATTTTTCATGGTTTTTGAATCAAAATTTTGGTTGTAAAACATGAGAGGGTCACGGCCAAATCTATGGGAAATAAAGACTTCCTTGCCTCTAATTGTTTCTCTATTTCTAATGGATGTTAAATGGAATTTGTAATATGATTAGGGGCTGTTATTTATGCTTATTTATTTTATTGTGCTTCTTCTATTTTTTGTTTTATTATGTTGTTACTGTTCTATTTCCTGCTTATTTTTGCTATTCTATTTTCTATTTTATTATCTTTTTCTATTCTTTGTTTATTCTATTGTTGTTGCTATTTATTTCTCTTTCTTGGTGTTTAATTTTGTCTTTGTTATTGATTTATTCTATTTCTTGTTGTTATATTTTTTTTTTCTTTGTATAAAATTGTGTTGTCTTTGCTATAATTATCATTGTATTTTTGTTTTTGTGTATAAAATTATCTTTCTTGCTATAATTGTTACTATTTTGTCTTTATTCTTCTTGTGAATTATGAGTATAGTAATGTTTATTTGAGAATTATGGCCGTGATATATTCTTAGTTTATGGTACTTGATAATGTGACTCATATCTTTAGTCTCTTGTGCTTGGTGTGGATAAAGTAAAGTGTTATGAGTTATGGGGAAGTCCTATCAAAATGCTTCCATAAAGTGACTATATAGGTCTTGTGATGGCCATGTAGACCAAAAGAGTAATTCAAGGAGTTAGAGTAAATTCCTTGATGTATTCAATGTCTATGTGTTTAAATTTGTTATTTATATGGAAACTTTTTAGTTAATTGACCGAATGACAAGTAATCATGTTTATGCTCAAGTTGAATTTTAATTGAGAATTGGATATATATAGTATTTATTGATTATTGAAAGTTGGGAAATGTGATGATGGAATTTGTTATAGGGCTCCTTGATCATTCAAGTTGAGCTAGGTTTTGCATTGAATATGCTTCCTTAATTCATGAGGTTGAGCTTGAATGTGTAATAAAATAATCAGTGCTCTCATAATTGAATTTGAAATAAAAATAAGAATTGGATAATTATCCTTGAATGGGATGGTAATTATTCCACGCTTTCCTACTTAGTATCCTTGATTTTGTTCAAACTATGTTTTACTTTAGTATAGTGGATTTCGGAGACGATCCTGTACGAGGGCAAGAAATTCAAAATTCCATGTGAACCATGGAAATGACCTCTTGTGAGGAAGGGGGATCCCATGTTCTTGAATAAATTCCTCATAGTATCAGTATAATCCTCACGTATTAACTCCCTCATAGGATACTAGTGGTAGTACGAGGCCCTGAATCACTCCCTACTATGAGAATATAGGACCCAAGCTATATTAGGTGGCTCCCATCCTTATGATGTTTGAGATATGGGTTCTGTAGGATAAGCAATAATTTGATGAATAAGAATTTGAATGAGCACTATGAATTGAATTGAATTAGTTTGTTATGATTATGAATTAAATGTGTGTTTGAGTGTCTAAATGAATTTGACATTATAGTATTGTGATTAAAGATGTTTTCTAGAAATTATTGGTGAATGTGAAACATATATATATTTGATGATGGATATTTTTGAAAACTATTAAATGGAATTCTGTTTCGAGAAGAGGAAGGACTAAATTTGGTAGTTTGGCCACCTTCCTAGTTATATATATATATATAATTATGTATTTATTCTAAGTTTTAAAAGAATGTAAATTTTTTTCGAAATAGATGGAATTATTATGATGACACTGTTTTTTCATAATAGAACATACTGAGAATTAGTATTCTCATCCTTTTATTATTTTGTATTCCATGATAATTCCAAGTTTAGCACTTGCAGAATCAGGATACAAGCTGAAGAGGATATATGGTTTGTTTCTTTTGAATTTGCATTTGTGTATATTAGATGAGTGGAAAATGTCTACAAGACATAGCATATGTATTGTCCTATTATGTACACTTGTATAAACTTCTACAGCGTATGTAAATTATTATACCTTGACCAGGCTCATACTTTTATTTAACAATGTGAAATTTAAATTTGAAGTTTTTAATAAATATCTTACGTAATGTGCTTACTATTATTACTATAATGTAATGTCGGAAACATGAATAGAAATAATAGTAAGGGCGCTACATTTTGGTATCAGAGCAGTTCATCTTGTTGAGTCAGGGTATGGACTAGCTATGGTTTAATTATGATGTTATACATTTGTCTTACCTTAATGATGGGATACATAGGTAGAATTGCATAACTGCCTTGAGTTTGTATGTTTATAGTTAACTGTCGCACTGTTACATAATATTGAGCTTGATCAACTCAATAGATAATGTGTTGTGTGTGCAGGAAGCTATGGCATCGACTAGTGAACCCGTGGTCATGGTAGAGCACATAGTGGAGATAGAGGTAATACTCCAGATGTATCTGAAGCTGTTAGGGACATGGCTGCTGTAGTTAGAGATCAAGCAGCTGTGACTAACAGGATATTAGCATAAATGTGGCCAATGTACAACCAGCTCCAGTACAGAATGTTACTTTGCCAGAAAACCAAGACTTTCATGATTTATCAAAATTCAGAAAGGCAAATCCTCCGTCATTTGAAGGTGAATATGATCCAGTAAAAGCCGAAGCATGGTTGAGGCAATTAGAAAAGATCTTTGATGTAATGAGATGTCGGGATGATTAGAGAGTGTCTTTTGCCTCCTATATGTTAATGGGAGAAGCTGAATTATGGTGGAATGATATGAGAAGGTCAAAGGAAGCAGCTGGAGTACAGGTGACCTGGGAAGTATTTAGGACAGCTTTCTTGGATAACTATTTTTTGAGGAATTTACAAGAAGCAAAAGAATTAGAGTTTCTGAAATTGGAGCAGGGAAATATGTCTATGGGAGAATATGTCGTAAAGTTTGAGGAGTTATCAAAATTTTCTTCTTATTTCTGGTATAATCCGGATGAAAATTGGAAATGCATTAAATTTGAAGATGGATTGAGTGATGGAATCAAGAGAATGGTGAAACCATTGGTGATTAGAGACTTTCAGACACTAATGGATAGATGTAGAATTGTAGAGTCAGTTGGTCCAAAACCACAACAATAATACAAACAGCAAAGATGGCAAAAGAGAAAGCGGGGAAATGACAAATTTAAGAAGAATAGTCAGCAACCAAAGAACTAACAAGAAAAAAGGAAGCAAGCTCAGATAGAATCTTTTGGACCAGCATGTCCAAAATGTGGTAAAAGGCACAGGAACAAACCTTGTTGGGCAGATTAGGTAGAGTGCTATACTTGAGGATAGAAGGGACATTATGCAAGGAGTTGCCCCCAGAAGCAAGCAACATTACCACCTCCTCCCAGGCCTCAAACTAGAGGAAGGGTATTTACTCTGAGTGGAAAAGAAGCAACTCAATCTTCTGATCTGATTCAAGGTAAGTGCATAGTTAAAGGTAATCTTTTAACTGTGTTGTTTGATTCGAGAGCTTCCCATTCTTTCATTTCTTATGAATGTGTAAGAATACTAGATTTATCTGTTTCTGAACTTCCTTATGACCTAATTGTTTCTTCTCCCACTGGAAAATCGGTATCCACTTCTAAAGTATGTCTAAATTGTTGTGTAACCATTGAAAATAAAGATTTCTTTGTAAACCTCATATGTCTACCCCTTGTTGACATAGACATCATTCTTGGTATGGAGTGGTCATCCTCAAATCATGTTGTCTTTGATTGTTCAAATAAAACCTTAGTCTTTTTGTCTGATACTCCTTCCATGAACTCTTCATCTGAATCTATATACTTGAATGCTAATCAAGTTATTAATCACCTAGTAGAAGGAGCTCAGGGTTATGTTCTCCTCTTTTCTTTGAATTTTGAAAGTCAGCAAAGTTTAGAAACATACCTGTAGTGAGAGAATACGCAGAAGTGTTTCCATATGAAGTTAGTGAATTACCACCTGAAAGGGAAATAGAATTCACCATAGACTTAGTGCCAGGAATAGGGCCAATTTCTATAGCACCTTATAGAATGTCCCCTCCAGAATTGGCTGAGTTAAAGAAACAAATTAAAGACTTATTGGATAAGAAGTTTACCAGACCCAGTGGGTCACCATGGGGAGCCCCTGTGCTCTTGGTGAAAAGAAGGATGGCAGTATGAGGTTGTGTGTGGACTATAGACAACTAAATAAAGTTACCATTAAGAACAAGTACTCATTGCCCAGAATTGATGATTTGATGGATCAGTTGAGAGGTGCAACTGTGTTTTCTAAGATCTATTTAAGATTTGGATACCATCAAATCCGAGTCAGAGAGAAAGATATCCCTAAGACTATCTTTAGAACTAGATATGGGCATTATGAATATCTTGTAATGTCCTTTGGTCTAACAAATGCACCATCAATATTTACGAATTATATGAATAGGATTTTTAGACCATACCTTGATAAATTTATTATTGTATTTATAGATGACATTCTCATTTATTCATAGACAACAGAGGAGCATGAGGCATATCTTAGGTTGGTTCTAGAAATCCTAAAAGAAAAGAAATTGTATGTTAAATTGTCAAAATATGAATTTTGGATGGAAGAGGTGCAATTTCTAGGACATGTGATATCCGGTAAAGGAATATCAGTAGATCCTAGTAAAGTAAAGGCAGTCTTACGTTGGGAAAGACTGTCCTCTGTAACTAAAATTAGAACTTTTTGGGTTTAGCAGGGTATTATAGAAGATTTATTAAGGGTTTTTCCCAAATAGCTTTACCATTAACCAGATTAACTTGAAAAGGGAGTACCTTTAAATGGACACAAGAATGTGAAAATAGTTTCCAAGAATTAAAAGAGAAATTGACCACCACTCTTGTTTTAGTAATTCCAAATCCAAAGGAAAATTTTGATGTATATTGTGATGCCTCAAGAAAGGGATTAGGATGTGTTGTAATGCAAAATGGTAGGGTAGTTGCATATGCTTCAAGCCAACTGAGACCCCATGAAGAAAACTATCCAACCCATGATTTGGAATTAGCAGTAGTGGTTTTTGCTCTAAAGATTTGGAGACACTACTTGTATGGTGTAAAATTTGAGGTCTTTAGTGATCATAAAAGTTTGAAATACTTGTTTGGTCAGAAAGAATTGAACATAAGGCAAAGAAGGTGGATGGAATTTTTAAAAGATTATGATTTTGAATTGAAATATCATCTGGGTAAGGCTAATGTAGTAGCCGATGCACTAAGTAGAAAACTCCTACATGTGTCCCATATGATGATACAAGAAATGGAATTGATAGAGTTTCAGAAACTTGAGCTTGGCAGTGACTGTGTTACCACATAGTCTCTATTTGAATAGGTTAGATATCCAAAATGAATTAAGAAACCAAATTAAAGCTGCATAAGAGGAAGATGATGAATTGAAAGAAATTAGTGAACAAATTTTGTTGGAAAAAAAGGGAATTTAGAAAGACTCAAGATGGAATGATTATGTTTAGAGATAGAATGTGTGTGCCAAGAAAAGCTGAAATTAAAGAAAAGATCTTAGAAGAAGCTCATAAAAGCAAGTACACCATCCACCTAGGAACAATCAAAATGTATCAAGACCTCAAGAAAATGTTTTGGTGACCAAGTATGAAGAAAGATATAACAGCATATATGTCCAAATGTTTAGTGTGTCAAAAGGTCAAGATAGAGCATCAATAACCTTCTGGTCCTTTGCAACCCTTAGAAATCTCAGAATGGAACTAGGAAAGTATTTCAATAGATTTTGTAATAGGATTACCTAGAACTCAGTTAGGTCATGATGCGATTTGGGTTATAGTGGATAGGTTAACAAAGTCTGTGCATTTTCTACCAATAAGAGCTAAATATTCATTAGATAAGTTAGCTCAAATGTACCTCTAAGAAATAGTGAGACTGCATGGTGTCCCCTTGAGTATAATATCTGATAGAGATACTAGATTCACATCTAGATTTTGGGGAGCCCTGCAAAAAGCATTTGGAACTAAACTAAATTTCAATATAGCATATTATCTGCAAACAGATGAGCAAACTGAGAGAACTATCCAGACCCTTGAAGACATTCTTAGAGCTTGTGTGTTAGAACAACAGGGTAGCTAGGATGGGTTCTTACCTTTAGTAAAATTTGCCTACAACAATAGTTATCATTCCAATATAGGTATGACACCATATGAAGCCTTGTATGGTAGAAAATGTAGGTCGCCTCTATGTTAGTATGAAATAGGAGAACAAACCATCCTAGGTCTAGAATTAGTGCAACAGACTATTGAGCAACTCAAAAGGATCAAGGATAGGTTGTTAGTTGCCCAAAATAAGCGAAAGAGCTATGTGGATGAGAGGAGAAGACCTTTAGAATTCGAAGAAGGAGAACAAGTGCTCCTTAGAGTCACTCCTATTACGGGGATTGTTAGAGCCATTAAAGCCAAAAAGTTGAATCCTCAGTTTCTTGGTCCTTTCCAAATCCTAAAAAGAATCGGACTTGTTGCTTACCAGATTGCTTTACCGCCCAGTTTATCAAATCTTCACAATGTTTTACATGTTTCCCAACTTTGAAAGTATAATCCGCATCTTTCACATATCATAGAAAATGAATTAATACAGTTGAAAGATGATTTAACTTATGTAGTGAAACCTGTGAGGATCATGGATATAGCAATTAAAGAGCTCAGAGGGAAACAAATTCCTTTGGTGAAGGTGCACTGGGATGGTGGTGACTCAGAGGAAGTTAAATGGGAACTTGAGTCAAATATGATGCAGAACTACCCATAACTTTTTGAATGAGGTACATAAAATTTTGAGGACAAAATTCATAAAAGGGGAGGAGAATTGTAACATTCCCCTTAACCTATTAATTTTAATCAGTGTTATAAAAGCTCAGTATAGCTGGTAAGAATTATCTATTAATTCAGACAATATTCTGAACTAGTTTGAGCATAATTCTATAACAAGGAATACAATAGAATAATTAAAGTATCTGCTGAATCAGATGATATGATGGATATAAATATGAAAAATTTATTTCCTAGCTAAGGACCATTAATAAGAGTTGTCAAAGATTTTTTAGAAGTGTAACACCCCAAATTCTGACTATGTGAATAGTAATAGCAGAATTACACTGTTTGTGTTTTCTGTGCATTATAAAAATAATTTGATTATTCCGACACTGTTTTTGATTGTTTTGTGTGATTTGCTCCTGGTCAAGAAAATAATAATTTTCGGGCTGGGAAAATTCTTATCTGATTTATTTAGAGACGGAGGATCTTACTTAACCTGAATCTGAGTAACACAGAAAAGAATCTCTTAATGGTTAGAATTTATCTGTAAAATAATTCTATTTTACTGATAAATATCTGTTACTTTATTCATAGCTACAATTGCAATGAATTATTCGATCCGACTATAATTTGCCATAATAATCAACCGACCAAAATTCTGGAATTCTAATTCGACCAAAATTCTAGAAATCCCAATCCGACAGAAGTTCCTCAACATTTTCCCAAATGGTTTTCATTTCAAAACCTGTTTCGACAAACCGAATTCGACAAATTCTTTTGAGAATAGATTCTTGTCGATACTGACTTCATTTCAAGCCTATTCCGACAAACAAAGCTCGACAGTTTTATGAATATACTCCTGTCGATAGACTCGGTCTTTCTCAAGCCTTACAGGGATCCAAAAGACCAATCTCACGTAACTCATTCGACAATCCAAGATTTTTGACAGTCTTGACATCGACAGAATTTAGACAAGATCCAAACACTTGAAGAAATTTTCCTAACATTTTGATCCCGTCGGATTTAATTACTGAATGCAAGCATAAGTTAAATAGTGAGTTGAATTCGACACTTCCAGAGCATTTCCCGACAACATCAACCAGTAGTTCGACAGAACCCAAAATACCTCAAAATTGGATGAAGCCGATTCTCCATTTTTGAATCAGAAATCAAAGATTTGGCTGTTAAGGCTGCTTTTTCTGATCAAGACCATTTATTCTGACAAAGACTATCTCTTTCGACCAAGATTATCTATTTCGACTAAGGTTATCTTTTCCGACAAAGACTATCTATTCAAAAACATGGAAGACTTCCTCAAATTCGACAAAACGATGGATGTTGCTGTTGACAGAGAATCAGTCAAAAACAATATGGTTCTCTTTTTCCCTCAATCTTGTCGGACGATTCTCCAAATCAAAGTGAAGATGACTGCTATGTAATCGACCTAACTGATCATAAATAGTACTACTATTCGTTGTCGAACACTATTTTATGTCGAAGGTTGCTCATTGTTGGACAAACACTTATCGTCGAATTTGAGATATCCGTCGAATTTGAACTTCTGTTCAAATTTATCAAATTTGATCTTCTGACTATTTGGTACTATGTTAAGATTCGTCGAGTGAAAATATTAAAATCTGTCGAGTGAGAAGGCTTTTGTCCGTTAAGTAAGAATGTCAATTTCCGTCGAGTATAGATGTCAATGTTCGTCGAAGTAGAATGATAATGTTCATCGACCGTCGAGTAAGAACTTCTAAACTATTTAGTAGAGAAACTTCTCTAATGTCAAGATTCGTCGAATTAGAATTTTGACCATATAGTACTTTCGTCGATTCGACAATTGGAAGATTTCTTCAACGTTAACACCCGTCCGACGAATTAGGATTCTGTTGACCTTTTAAGTTCATTCGACAGTTTTGATCTTCGTTCGACAGAATTCCCATTCGACAGAACTTGATATTTAGCCATTCTTGGAAAATAACGTTCTCCCATTTTACATCATTCTGTCAGGTTGATTTCCGTCGAAAATTACCCTTGAAACTCACCGCCATGCAGCAGCTTGGAGGAGGTTCTACATAATTCTTGAACAATCCAAAAGCCTTGAAAGTCAAGTGAATGACGTAAGCCATGTGTTTAATTAAATGTTAATATATTAGGATATTTACCTAGCAAAATTCAACACTCAACCTCACCCAAAGATAACCACACGGCAGCCGCCTCATAATTTCACTCTCATAAATTATATTTTCTCTCACATCAAAAAGTATTCATCTTTTTCTCTCAGAAATCCTACGAACCTGAGCATCAGTTTTTCTTTCTTTTCTCTTCAATGGTTTTCGGCCATGCAGTCCAACCCACACCAATCAACTTCTATAATTTTATCTCATCACATTTCTTGAACCCAAATCCTATTCTAAACACTTTTCATTCACAAAGTTTTTCCAAATTCCTACTCTATCTTGTCCAAAATCCAACCTTTTGCTTACTTACTTAAGGGTAAGTTTGGTTTCTATGGTTCAATATTTGATTTTTAATTTTTCTAACCATGTTTGTTCCATGGTTTTCTCTATTTTGTACCTTGTATGTGTTTTTACTAATTATTTAAGAATTTTAGGAATTATTTTGGAGCTTGTATGAAATTTAGAGGAAAGGAGGAGATCTTACCGATTAATTTGTCTACAAGAGGTAAGAGGGAGATTTAATCTCATCAACCCTAAGTGGTGATGGGAAAATGGATTTGTTTGTGTGTATGGAATCCATAAGGATTCATTTGTGTGGTTGTTTATTGTATTTATTATTTATTTGTGTGATTGTTTATGGTTTTTAATATTTTTGTGATTGTTTAAATGCTTTCCTATTTGTGAGTTATTTTACTATGCATGATTATAGCTTTCATTATTTTCATTATGCATGTTTATGGTTTTAAATAATTGTATGTATTTCGTATGTGATTATATAATTACATGTGTTTATAATTATGTAATTATTAAAGTAGGATGTGAATAACATGTACGAAATGCATGAGTATTCCAAAGAATACACTATGAGGCTCACGGCCTTACACCAAACAGAGAACCAAAATGTTCTCAGCAATTTTCTAAATTACTGATTTAAGGAATCTAGGTAAAATAATCAAATTAAAATTGATTTAAGTTAATTGTGGCCAATATGCCATTTTAGTGTATAATTAAATGCCATTTTATTTTGATTTGGCCAATAGGCCATTTTAATTGTTAAGATAGGTTAGGTAATTGTTTTATAACATAAATTGATTCCAAAGAATCATTGAGAAAATCAAAGGAATTAATTCAGTCTTAGAATTTTAACTTAGTAGAATTTAGTTTAAATAAGAATTAAATCAAACGCTTGAAAAATACTAACGTAGAGCTCATTTTATAAATTTTGAAGCGCGTTAGTAAGTTTCAAAGGGAAATTATTGGGTAAAAATAAAATAAACTATATTTAGAGGAAAACGTTAAAATTACCTTATACTGATTTCATAGGCAAAATGCTGCCAAAATTTACTAAAATCAGACGAATAAAATCAAAAGATTTCATACTATATTTAGAACACAAGGAAAATACTCTACGTATTTTAAAAGTATTAGATATAGTTTTACACATATTAAAAATAATGATTCTAAGCTATTCGGTTAAGAAAATGAATTAATAATCCTACGCGATTGAGAAAATAATTTTATGATGTTTAAAAATGTCAAAATATATTTACATGATTTAAAAACGTTTGTGAAAATAATGAGATTGTGAAAATGCGATAAAATTCCTACGCGATTGATCGATACAGTGAATTTTTCTGTCGGGCCAAAGTGGTGGACCCGACATGTTATGGTGTAATACTTGTCGGGTGGGACGTACTATACTTTGGTATTTTGTTAGTACTTGTCGGTGGGACGTACTATACTTTGGTTTTTGGTGACAAAGGGCATTTTGGTAATTTTTGTAATTATGGTAAAATTTGGATAATAAGGGTATTTTTGTAATTTTAGATCATGTTTAGAGTGTTGTGTCAATTTAGTGGATAATTGGTGATTGATTGATGAGGCGAATTACACTATGTTTGGTGTGATAAGCGTAGTGTGGTTCATTTATGAACTTAGAGGCATTAGTGTGCGGAGGATTCCATATATGGACAATGGTAGCACCTCTGGGCCGTGGTAACGGGCAACACACTAATGATCTTGACAAGCACTATTCTTAGTCAAGATCTTGAGGGGACTATTAAGTACTATGCCTGTGGTACACGATGTATGGACTGTGTACTGCTACACGATGTTTTGGACTGTGGGCTATAGACACGATGTATTGACAGTGCAATAGCTTGGTTGGGCAGCCATAAAGTATTATTAGTTTTCTATTCAGATCATTCTCTCAGATATTCGTGTTTAGCTCCATGGAGTAGGAACGAGTCAGTGTGTGTTCATGCATTACCTGTATTTTACTGTTCATGCATCATCTGCACTTTACTTTTATCATATTCGTGATATAATATATGATGTACTGTTTTAATATATTATGTATGATACATGTTATTTTAATATATATTGCTTTAATATTATATGCATGATATAATGGTATGTGTTATTTTAATGTGTATTACTTTGTTATACTATGTATGTAATGTTGGTATGTACTGTTGTGATATTTGTTTGTATTGTCGTTTTCTTTATTACCATGCGGGTAATGGTGTAGATTGTCTCACCTCTTTATTGTATTGTTTTGTCTGTTTCTACTTTATGTTTATATCATCGAAGACTACAATGGCGGCAAGGGGAGATCAATTAGGTTTCTTTAGACTACAATTTCTCAAAGGCGCTGAGGCTTGGTATGTCCACTGGGACACAGGACACATAGAGTACAGTGGTAACGTGACTTTATCAGTAAGTAGGACTCAACCTGGGGTTGTTACTACACGTTATACAGTGGCTTTCGTAGAGATCATTTTACCTATTAGGGAGTTGTGGGACGAGTTTCACTATACTCCTAGAGAGAACTTTGATACACTTTTGGGTCGAATTTCTATCGGTCAAGACATTCCTAACTAAGGAATTTGTCTTATGACGAGGGCTCATATCTTAGGTGTTATGCTTGAGTAGTATACTGTCTTTTACTGTTTCTATTAAATATTAATAGTTGAAAATTAATTGTATACTTTAGACAAGAATCACATGTATATTATGGTGAATTTATGTTTGTTATATTTTGTGTTTCCGCGTTAATTTATTTAATGTTAAAATTATAAAAGGAAAATGTATATATATAGATATCACAAATATTACTTAAGTATCAAATATTTTTATAACTTGGGTAAGGATTTTATTTATTTTTATTTTTCTGCATCATGAATGTGACATCCCCAGAAAGGGTGTTACATTAGTTGGTATCAGAGCCCAAGTTAGAGTCTTTTGGGTTTGTGGGTAGGTTTGTCTTGTTTGTGCTGTGTGAATCTCTGAAATTGAATACAGAGATATGTTTCGATTTTCGAAAGGAAACGATTTTTGTGTGAAATAGCTACGTTTAGTTCGTTGTGTGTTGATTTTGTTTATCTTTGAAGAAAGATAATGGAACGTTACGAACATGAGCATGTGGACGTGAAACGTGATGAAGATCATATAACCGCAGCTCGAAGTGGGATACGAAAGATGATTGAAGTAGCAATACAACAGAGACAGATGATCGCTCAACAGCAGGAACTGATAACCGAATTTCATAGCTTATTAGGATTGGAGCAGCCATCGGATGCGAGGAGCTGTAACTTAGAACCTTCGATAATTCAAAATGGAAAGAAGCGTAAGTTCAATCGTTTTCAGTGAGAGTCATATGTCTAACCATCGGGGAAGCAACAACAGACAAAGAGAGGAAGTACGAGTGGCAATGATTTTGGTCAGACTGTGGCATCACCAACGAAGTACTTGAAGTATGGAAAGCTTGAACACTTATTCAAAAAGTGTGATCAGCTGAAAATGGAAACTTCCATTAGTAATACACGTGCTTCAAAATCTTGAACAAGAAGAAGGAGCCGATGCAAGAAGTGTAATGAGATTATTAAAATATAAAAACTTAAGAAGCGAGAAAGTCGTGCCATAGAGAGTAATCTTAAAACTGTGCTGTATAAGTCGCGAGGTAACTCATTCTTTTGTGATCATTGATTATGCAAATCTTTCGGAGTTATCTGTGTTTTACTTCTTTTCATGAGGTTACTTCAATTTCTAAAACTTGCTATTACTACTTGAGCCTGTTTAAAATTATCCAATTATCATTGGAGTTTGAAATTTTTATTGATCGAGTTTGTCTATTTCTTTCTCAAATAGACTGAGTAAATCAATTTGAATCTATCTGTGTCTTTGTCATGGCATGATCTGAGTATTTTCTACTCTTTATGATTAAACTTGTTATTTGTACTCAAGTTTTTTAATTCTACCCTATATCTATTGAATATCAAATCTTTTCTGTTGATTTGATTTGTTTATCTAAATTTGTATATTTGAGATCCTGATTTTTAACTGGATTGGTCATTTACCAACCATATCCTACTAGATTGTTGCAATGCAATTTAGTATTTCTTTGATATGAGATTTTTGGATTTGAATCCAAAAAGGTTCATTTCTAAAATTTTTGGACCATGTTCATTTTGAAAATCTATTAGACCATTTAAAATTCTTTGTTGGACTAATCTAGTAACCTACTGAAAAGTCTTGTTACTTTTTCCTATAACCTTCAAAGTGTCTTTCATATATCTCAATAAAGAAAGAGTTATGCGTAAAAAAAAAACTAGTCAAATACAAATTCTGTTAGAAGTTCAACTCGTGAATTTCGATTGAGAGTTGAGATCAAATAGAAATGTGGTGACGTATACTTCGAGGCAGTGGAACGTACATGAGAAGAATTATTCGATTTACGTTTAGGATATGCGATAGTTGTTTTGCAAGGAGAATTTGAAGACATTTTCTTCCCTATAAAGTCTACAATAATTTCGAGGGCTTGAAGTACCTGTACAATTAAGAGGGGCTTGGATATGAGGTATTATATGGAAGAAGATTTAGAACGTCATTGTGTTAGCATCATGATTCTGAAAGTACTGAGGTATGACCAGAATTTGTGTAGTAGATTACTGAGAAAGTGAAGACGATTCAAGGCAAGATAAGGACAACTCAGACGCGGCAAAAGAGTTATGCAGATAAAAGACGAAGACCGCTTGAATTTGAAGAAGGTGACCATGTATTTCTACGTGTGATACCTATGACTAGAGTTGGACGAGTGATTAAGTCGAGGAAACCCACTCTGAAGTTATCAGACCGTATCGGATACTCCGTTAGACATCGTACAAATGAAGGAGAATTCAACCTACGAGACGTTTCCAGTCAAGATTGAAGATCAAAGGACAAAGTAACTTCAAAGTAAAGAAATTGCATTGGTTAAAGTGGTTTGGAACGATATATGTGGTGAAGCAACATGGGAGTTGGGAGAGAAGTTAAGAGAGCAGTATCTGTTTTTATTTTAAGTATGTCAAGTTTCGAGGACGAAACTTTATTTTAGAGGGGGAGAGTTCTAACACCCCAAATTCTGACTATGTGAATAGTAATAGCAGAATTACACTGTTTGTGTTTTCTATGCATTATAAAAATAATTTGATTATTCTGACACTATTTTTGATTGTTTTGTGTGATTTGCTCCTGGTCAAGAAAATAATAATTTTCGGGCTGGGAAAATTCTTATCTGATTTATTTAGAGACGGGGGATCTTACTTAACCTGAATCTGAGTAACACAGAAAAGAATCTCTTAATGGTTAGAATTTATCTGTAAAATAATTCTATTTTACTGATAAATATCTGTTACTTTATTCATAGCTGCTATTGCAATGAATTATTCGATCCGACTATAATTTGCCATAATAATCAACCGACCAAAATTCTGGAATTCTAATTCGACCAAAATTCTGGAAATCCCAATCCGACAGAAGTTCCTCAACATTTTCCCAAATGGTTTTCATTTCAAAACCTGTTTCGACAAACCGAATTCGACAATTTCTTTTGAGAATAGATTCTTGTCGATACTGACTTCATTTCAAGCCTATTCCGACAAACAAAGCTCGACAGTTTTATGAATATACTCCTGTCGATAGACTCGGTCTTTCTCAAGCCTTACAGGGATCCAAAAGACCAATCTCACGTAACTCATTCGACAATCCAAGATTTTTGACAGTCTTGACATCGACAGAATTTGGACAAGATCCAAACACTTGAAGAAATTTTCCTAACATTTTGATCCCGTCGGATTTAATTACTGAATGCAAGCATAAGTTAAATAGTGAGTTGAATTCGACACTTCCAGAGCATTTCCCGACAACATCAACCATTAGTTCGACAGAACCCAAAATACCTCAAAATTGGATGAAGCCGATTCTCCGTTTTTGAATCAGAAATCAAAGATTTGGCTGTTAAGGCTGCTTTTTCTGACCAAGACCATTTATTCTGACAAAGACTATCTCTTCCGACCAAGATTATCTATTTCGACTAAGGTTATCTTTTCCGACAAAGACTATCTATTCAAAAACATGGAAGACTTCCTCAAATTCGACAAAACGATGGATGTTGCTGTTGACAGAGAATCAGTCAAAAACAATATGGTTCTCTTTTTCCCTCAATCTTGTCGGACGATTCTCCAAATCAAAGTGAAGATGACTGCTATGTAATCGACCTAACTGATCATAAATAGTACTACTATTCGTTGTCGAACACTATTTTATGTCGAAGGTTGCTCATTGTTGGACAAACACTTATCGTCGAATTTGAGATATCCATCGAATTTGAACTTCTGTTCAAATTTATCAAATTTGATCTTCTGACTATTTGGTACTATGTTAAGATTCATCGAGTGAAAATATTAAAATCTGTCGAGTGAGAAGGCTTTTGTCCGTTAAGTAAGAATGTCAATTTCCGTCGAGTATAGATGTCAATGTTCGTCGAAGTAGAATGATAATGTTCATCGACCGTCGAGTAAGAACTTCTAAACTATTTAGTAGAGAAACTTCTCTAATGTCAAGATTCGTCGAATTAGAATTTTGACCATATAGTACTTTCGTCGATTCGACAATTGGAAGATTTCTTCAACGTTAACACCCGTCCGACGAATTAGGATTCTGTTGACCTTTTAAGTTCATTCGACAGTTTTGATCTTCGTTTGACAGAATTCCCATCCGATAGAACTTGATATTTAGCCATTCTTGGAAAATAACGTTCTCCCATTTTACATCATTCTGTCAGGTTGATTTTCGTCGAAAATTACCCTTGAAACTCACCGCCATGCAGCAGCTTGGAGGAGGTTCTACATAATTCTTGAACAATCCAAAAGCCTTGAAAGTCAAGTGAATGACGTAAGCCATGTGTTTAATTAAATGTTAATATATTAGGATATTTACCTAGCAAAATTCAACACTCAACCTCACCCAAAGATAACCACACGGCAGCCTCATAATTTCACTCTCATAAATTACATTTTCTCTCACATCAAAAAGTATTCATCTTTTTCTCTCAGAAATCCTACGAACCTGAGCATCAGTTTTTCTTTCTTTTCTCTTCAATGGTTTTCGGCCATGCACTCCAACCCACACCAATCAACTTCTATAATTTTATCTCATCATATTTCTTGAACCCAAATCCTATTCTAAACACTTTTCATTCACAAAGTTTTTCCAAATTCCTACTCTATCTTGTCCAAAATCCAACCTTTTGCTTACTTACTTAAGGGTAAGTGTGGTTTCTATGGTTCAATATTTGATTTTTAATTTTTCTAACCATGTTTGTTCCATGGTTTTCTCTATTTTGTACCTTGTATGTGTTTTTACTAATTATTTAAGAATTTTAGGAATTGTTTTGGAGCTTGTACGAAATTTAGAGGAAAGGAGGAGATCTTACCGATTAATTTGTCTACAAGAGGTAAGAGGGAGATTTAATCTCATCAACCCTAAGTGGTGATGGGAAAATGGATTTGTTTGTGTGTATGGAATCCATAAGGATTCATTTGTATGGTTGTTTATTGTATTTATTATTTATTTGTGTGATTGTTTATGGTTTTTAATATTTTTGTGATTGTTTAAATGCTTTCCTATTTGTGAGTTATTTTACTATGCATGATTATAGCTTTCATTATTTTCATTATGCATGTTTATGGTTTTAAATAATTGTATGTATTTCGTATATGATTATATAATTGCATGTGTTTATAATTATATAATTATTAAAGTAGGATGTGAATAACATGTACGAAATGCATGAGTATTCCAAAGAATACACTATGAGGCTCACTACCTTACACCAAACAGAGAACCAAAATGTTCTCAACAATTTTCTAAATTACTGATTTAAGGAATCTAGGTAAAATAATCAAATTAAAATTGATTTAAGTTAATTGTGGCCAATATGCCATTTTAGTGTATAATTAAATGCCATTTTATTTTGATTTGGCCAATAGGCCATTTTAATTGTTAAGATAGGTTAGGTAATTGTTTTATAACATAAATTGATTCCAAAGAATCATTGAGAAAATCAAAGGAATTAATTCAGTCTTAGAATTTTAACTTAGTAGAATTTAGTTTAAATAAGAATTAAATCAAACGCTTGAAAAATACTAACGTAGAGCTCATTTTATAAATTTTGAAGCGCGTTAGTAAGTTTCAAAGGGAAATTATTGGGTAAAAATAAAATAAACTATATTTAGAGGAAAACGTTAAAATTACCTTATACTGATTTCATAGGCAAAATGCTGCCGAAATTTACTAAAATTAGACGAATAAAATCAAAAGATTTCATACTATATTTAGAACACAAGGAAAATACTCTACGTATTTTAAAAGTATTAGATATAGTTTTACACATATTAAAAATAATGATTCTAAGCTATTCGGTTAAGAAAATGAATTAATAATCCTACGCGATTGAGAAAATAATTTTATGATGTTTAAAAATGTCAAAATATATTTACATGATTTAAAAACGTTTGTGAAAATAATGAGATTGTGAAAATGCGATAAAATTCCTACGCGATTGATCGATACAGTGAATTTTTCTGTCGGGCCAAAGTGGTGGACCCGGACATGTTATGGTGTAGTACTGTCAGGTGGGACGTACTATACTTTGGTATTTTGTTAGTACTGTCAGGTGGGACGTACTATACTTTGGTTTTTGGTGACAAAGGGCATTTTGGTAATTTTTTGTAATTATGGTAAAATTTGGATAATAAGGGTATTTTTGTAATTTTAGATCATGTTTAGAGTGTTGTGTCAATTTAGTGGATAATTGGCGATTGATTGATGAGGCGAATTACACTATGTTTGGTGTGATAAGCGTAGTGTGGTTCATTTATGAACTTGGAGGCATTAGTGTGCGGAGAATTCCATATGTGGACAGTGGTAGCACCTCTGGGCCGTGGTAACGGGCAACACACTAATGATCTTGACAAGCACTATTCTTAGTCAAGATCTTGAGGGGACTATTAAGTACTATGCCTGTGGTACACGATGTATGGATTGTGTACTGCTACACGATGTTTTGACCGTTTGTGGGCTATAGACACGATGTATTGACAAAGGCAATAGCTTGGTTGGGCAGCCATAAAGTATTATTAGTTTTCTATTCAGATCATTCTCTCAGATATTCGTGTTTAGCTCCATTGAGTAGGAATGAGTCAGTGTGTGTTCATGCATTACCTGCATTTTACTGTTCATGCATCATCTGCACTTTACTTCTTATCATATTCTATGATATAATATATGATGTACTGTTTTAATATATTTTGTATGATACATGTTATTTTAATATATATTGCTTTAATATTATATGCATGATATAATGGTATGTGTTATTTTAATGTGTATTACTTTGTTATACTATGTATGTAATGTTGGTATGTACTGTTGTGATATTTGTTTGTATTGTCGTTTTCTTTATTACCATGCGGGTAATGGTGTAGATTGTCTCACCTCTTTATTGTATTATTTTGTCTGTTTCTACTTTATGTTTATATCATCGAAGACTACAATGGCGGCAAGGGGAGATCAATTAGGTTTCTTTAGACTACAATTTCTCAAAGGCGCTGAGGCTTGGTATGTCCACTGGGACACAGGACACATAGAGTACAGTGGTAACGTGACTTTATCAGTAAGTAGGACTCAACCTGGGGTTGTTACTACACGTTATACAGTGGCTTTCGTAGAGATCATTTTACCTATTAGGGAGTTGTGGGACGAGTTTCACTATACTCCTAGAGAGAACTTCGATACACTTTTGGGTCGAATTTCTATCGGTCAAGACATTCCTAACTAAGGAATTTGTCTTATGACGAGGGCTCATATCTTAGGTGTTATGCTTGAGTAGTATACTGTCTTTTACTGTTTCTATTAAATATTAATAGTTGAAAATTAATTGTATACTTTAGACAAGAATCACATGTATATTATGGTGAATTTATGTTTGTTATATTTTGTGTTTCCGCATTAATTTATTTAATGTTAAAATTATAAAAGGAAAATGTATATATATAGATATCACAAATATTACTTAAGTATCAAATATTTTTATAACTTGGGTAAGGATTTTATTTATTTTTATTTTTCTGCATCATAAATGTGACATCCCCAGAAAGGGTGTTACAAGAAGCAAATGAACTAGTTTGGTATTTCTAAGAACACTGACAGGGGATAAGTGAATAGTAAAATGAATAGCTAATTAACTCAAAAAATTATGAAAATATTTGGATGTGGTAAGTATGACATGGAGAATATTTTGATATAAAATTCCAATTAAGATAAGTATCAATAAGTAAATTTACTTAATTCCTGAGTTTAATTCAATTTGAGATTGAGTAATGAAGTTTAACTGATAAATAGAAGTATATGAAAAATCCTAAAAAATGAAACCAAAGACTAAGATGAATTCTAAAATTCCCCATAATACTTAAGGACACTTGAAAACTTAACTTTGGAATATTAAAGCGTGCTTAACAGATATAAAAGTTACTGCACTTAAAGTAAGTTGGTCATACTTTGACCACCTTGCGCCCATTATTTTATCTCTAGATATATCTACCACATTCTCACTTTTTCTCCATAATTCCTACTGCAAAAACAGAAGCAAGAAGGCCCAAAACACAGCAGTAGAACCGTGAGCAAGAGAAAGGAAAAGAGAAGAGAAATAAGAAGCATAAACAAGAGGAAAAGCAAGGGAATTCAAGGGAGCAAAGCTAGGAGTGAGGTAGGGGCTGTTTATATTTACATTACTCTTTATTTTCTGTGGTTTTTGAATCAAAATTTTGGTTGTAAAACATGAGAGGGTTACGACCAAATCTAAGGGAAATAAGAATTTCCTTGCCTCTAATTTTTTCTCTATTTCTAATGGATGTTAAATGGAATTTGTAATATGATTAGGGGCTGTTATTTATGCTTATTTTATTTTAATGTGCTTCTTCTATTTTCTATTTTATTGTGCTATTAGTGTTCTATTTTCTCGCTTATTTCTGTTGTTCTATTTTCTATTTTATTCTCATTGTTCTATTTTTTGTTTATTCTATTATTGCTACTTTTTTATTTCTCTTTGCTACTATTTAATTTGTTGCTGCTGATTTATTCTGCTCCTGTTTCTATATTTTTATTTTTGCTGTATAAAATTATGTTGTTGCTGTAATTATTGTTGTATTTCTGTATCTGCTATATAAAATTGTGCTGCTGCTGTAATTATTGCTATATTTTTGTTTTTGCTGTATAAAATTGTGTTACTGCTGTAATTATTACTGTTTTGCTGTTATTGCTGTGAATTATGAGTATAGTAATGTTTATTTGAGAATTATGGCCGTGATATATTCTTAGTTGATGGTACTTGATAATGTGACTCATATCTTTAGTCTTTTGTGCTTGGTGTGGATAAAGTAAAGTGTTATGAGTTATGGGGAAGTCCTAGCAAAATGCATTCATAAAGTGACTATATAGGTCTTGTGATGGCCATGTAGGCCAAAAGAGTAATTCAAGGAGTTAGGGTAAATTCCTTAATGTATTCAATGTCTATGTGTTTAAATTTGTTGTAAATTCCTTGATGTATTCAATGTCTATGTGTTTAAATTTGTTATTTATATGTAAACTTTTTAGTTAATTGACCAAATGGCAAGCAATCATGTTTATGCTCTAGTTGAATTTTAATTGAGAATTGGATATCTTTAGTATTTATTGATTGTTGAAAGTAGTGAAATGTGATGATGGAATTTGTTATAGGGCTCCTTGATCATTCAAGTTGAGCTAGGTTTTGCATTGAATATGCTTCCTTAATTCATGAGGTTGAGCTTGAATGTGTAATAAAATAATCAGTGCTCTCATAATTGAATTTGAAATAAAAATAAGAATTGGATAATTATCCTTGAATGAGAAGGTAATTATTCCACGTTTTCTTACTTAGTATCCTTCATTTTGTGCAAATTATGTTTTACTTTCGTATAGTAGATTTCAGAGACAATCCTGTATGAGGGTAGGGTATTCGAAATTCCATGTGAACCATGGAAATGACCTCTTATGAGGAAGGGAGATTTTGTGTTCTTGAATAAATTCCTCATAGTATCAGTATAACCCTCACATATTAACTCCCTCATAGGATACTAGTGGTAGTGCAAGGCCCTGAATCACTCCCTACCATGAAAATATAAGACCCGAACTATATGAGGTGGCTCCCATCCTTGTGATGCTTGAGATATGGGTTCTGTGGGATAAGCAATAATTTGATGAATAAGAATTTGAATGAGCACTGTGAATTGAATTGAATTAGTTTGTTATGATTATGAATTAAATGTGTGTTTGAGTGTCTAAATGAATTTGACAATATAGTATTGTAAATAAAAATGTTTTCTAGAAATTATTGGTGAATGTGAAACATATATATATTTGATGATGGATATTTTTGAAAACTATTAAATGGAATTCTGTTTCGGGAAGAGAAAGGAGTAAATTTGGTAGTTTGGCCACCTTCCTAGTTATATATATATATATATATATATATATATATATATATATGATTATATATTTATTCTAAGTTTTAAAAGAATGTAATTTTTTTTCGAAATAGCTGGAATTATTATAATGACATTATTTTTTTCATAATAGAACATACTGCGAATTAGTATTCTCACACCGTTATTATTATGTATTCCATGATAATTCCAAGTTCAGTACTTGCAGAATCAGGATACGAGCTGAAGAGGATATATAGTTTGTTTCTTTTGAATTTGTATTTTTGTATATTAGATAAATGAAAAATGTCTACAAGACATAGCATATGTATTGTACTGTTATGTACACTTGTATAAACTTCTACAGCATATGTCAACTATTACACCTTGATCAGGCTCATACTTTTATATAACAATGTGAAATTTAATTTTGACGTTTTTAATAAATATCTTACGTAATGTGCTTACTATTATTACTATAATGTAATGCCGGAAACATGAATAGAAATAATAGTAAAGGCGTTACATATAAGAGATAAAAACTTTTGATACATTGGCCTTGGTAATCAAGGAAATACTTTTTCTTACCCATTGCTTCTTTTTTGGAGTCTTGAACTTTACAAGTTCTACATTTTGTACTTGAGAAGCTTTGGTTGATGTCATCTTCCTTCTTTTACCAAAACTTCTACCATTGGGATTTGGAAGCATTTTCCTTGATGATTCTTTTTTCCTTTAACCAATTAGTCTATCCTTTTGAGAAATTTTTTGCATAATTGAAACATTAGGAGGACATTTTAGTACCCACTTCATTTTGGGTCCTTGAATATTAGTACTAGGGCCTTTAAGATCTTTAAGAACTCATACCATACAATTTCTCATGTAAGGATTTCTTCTATAATTGCATAAATGAGAAATGTGTCATAGATGACCACAAAAATTATAAAAAATTGAATTTAATGATAGCTTGGTCCTTTGAAGATCATCTTTGAAAAACTTAAGCCTTTTGTTGTTATTACATTCTATACTATTTTTTCCATAAGCCTTACTTGAATTTTTATGTGAAATAACATTAATTTTATTCTCATTAACAAGCATGAAGTGTAAGCAATTAGAATCATTAGCTTTAGCAAATTCAGAATATAAGTCATCAACTTGATTTTCTAAATCAATGCATTTTTCACAAGAAGTTGAGGTTTCACATTTCAAAGGCATTTCCTCGTCAAGAAAAGTATATTCATTTTTCAAAGTCTCAATTTCATTTTTAATGGAGGAAATGTTTTCCAAAAAAGATAAGTTTTTCTTTTCTAACTTCAACAAACCATCATACAATTCATCATATGCACATTGTAGCTTATAATAGGAAGGACTATATTCTAGTTTAGAATTATTTACCTCAAAGTCCTTTTTAGCCATATAGAAAGTAGTCTCAATTTCTAGCATACTTGACTCTTTAAGAGAATCACCATTTTCCTTATTGTTGTCCATCAAAGATTCAAGAACATCTTCCCTCTTAAATTTTTTTTGCTTTGCCTCTTTTTCAAATTGAGCACCATCATCATCAAGAGGTATTGAACTCATTTTCTTACTTTGAACATTTTCTTGAGGACATTTTTCATGACAAGCTTCCTTCAACGACTTTTGCTCTTCTTGCTTTCTATATACAACTTTATACACAAAATCATTGTTAGCAATATAAAGAGCATCAAGGGTGTCCAAAATTTCTTTGGCACTAGAGTAATTCTTAATTCTAGCATAAGCATCATCATTCAAACTACTTCTCAAGATTTGCATTGCTCTAATGTTCAGGGAAAAACATTTCTTATCATAAGCATTCCAAGTTTGTTTTGATTTGTAAGTAAATCTATCAAGCACAATATCCTACAAATAAAGATCAATAGATTGCATATAAAACTTAATTCTAGCTTTCAAATAAACAAAATGCACACCATCAAAGAATGGTCGTTTATCAATTTCAAAATCTTCCATTTTGAAAAGCTTTCAATGGTTATCAACAAACAAAGATCTTTAACTCTAAGCAGTTAAGCTTTCAACAGAGCACGAAGCTCTGATACCACTTGTTAGCCATGGAAACCATCACTCAAGAGGGAGGTGAATTGGGTGATTACAAATTTTCAAAGCAACTTTGAGAAATTATGCATTTTGATATTTTCAATCAACACATGCAGTGGAATAAGTCTAACAAAGATACTACTACTGTAGATTACTCAAAAACAACTTGGGTTATGGGATAAATTAAGCAAATAAGCTAGATATCAAGTTCTTCAAATCAAAACATCAATATGACAAGATGTGCAATAGGTAAATATACTACACCAAATATTAAAATCAAAAAGTGAAGAGAAGAGAGAATCAAACTCAATAATTTATCTTAGTTCAGCCACCAATCACTTGTGGCCTACATCCAGTCCCCAAGCTTAACTTGAGATTTTCTTCACTATCTCCTAGACTTCACGGGATCTAGGAAAACATTTGTACAAACAAAAGCACTTCTCACACCATGGGATACCTCACCCTTATGCTAGAGCCTCCAACTCTTCAAGCTTCACAGGTACTTCAAAAAAAAAACCTTTACATTCAAGAACACTCACAACACCTTTGGAATACCTCACCCTTTGTGTTTGAGTCTCACTACAAGGGATACTTCACCCTTTTCTCTCTTGAGGGATACCTCACCCACTTACTATGATTTTAAGATGAATAGAAAGATTAGAAATTCTCATAAGAGTAGATATACAACTTTAAGAGCAAAGGAATAGAATGATTTTGCAATAAAGAGCTCAAAATATGATTTTGATGATTCAAGGATCAAATTAATTGTTCAAGAGTTACAAAAGCTTCAAATATCACTTATATATAGAGCCCAAGTGATAAAATAGTCATTGATAGTGTTTAGAAATGATTTTTTTTATGAAAACTAGCCATTTGTAGTCGTTGGGAGCACTTCTGGGCACTTTGTAATCAATTACATGGATGTTGTAATCGATTACATGGCCTCTGCCAGAGTTGTAATCGATTACAGACTTATGTAATTGATTACATGCACTCTAGTTTTGAAAATTGATTTTAAATGGCCATAACTTTATTTCTTATCCGTTTAAAGCAAATGACCACTCATTGGAAAGATCTTTGAGTCTATTTTCAAATGAAAAAGGTTTTAGGATAAAACTCAAAGTATTGTGAAATTTATGATTAAAAGAGTAACCAAAGGTCAACTTTTCAAAACTCAAACTTGACTATTTTTCATAGTTTTGAACAACTACCATGACTAGCATTTCAAAACATGTTTATTGGGTATTTTAGCATATAAAAACTATTTTTAAAGATTTAAAAACATATTTGAAATCTTATAAAACCTCTATCTTTACATAGGAGAAAGCGTAAAAGGAAAATATACCAATTCTAGTCCTTAGGCTTCTTGATGTAATCCAAGCTTCCACAAATTTCTTCTCTTCAAATCTTGTAAATGCTTAGAACATCTTATCATTCTCATTCTTCTTGAGTTGAGCATAATTGTGATATTTTTCTTTCTTGTTGCAATGCTCACTCTTGGTACTTGGACTATCCTACAATGTATTACTCACTTAAAACAAATATAGTTAGTCCAAATTCATAATTCAATATCTTCATATGCATGATTCATAAATGTATAACTCTAGTTAGTCTAACATACATATAAGACTTTCATAGACACATCCGAATATGACATTTATAAATTACTAATAGATATGCTCTGTATAAGATGTAATAAAGAACACTTTGCATATTTTCATTTAAATAGAGCCAAATCCAATAGTAATTTAATGCAACTTATATGACACATTATTAGATATATTCTATAAAAGATGCTATAAAGAATATGCATAATTCTTATATGAAATATAACAAGATGGAGTACATGATCATGAATGATCCAATATAATCTATTAAGCACATCTATGTAACATAAACATCATCTTTTTTGTCTTGTATTTGTCATCATCAAAACTTAACATTTTAAACCATTGGGATAAACTTATTTCCACAATAAAGAGTGCAAGATTCTTCAAATTTTTACCTCTTATATCCTTACATGTTAGCTTGAAAATGCCACTAGTCTCATGTATTTTACACCTCGAAGGAAGAAGTTATCTACTCTGGTTTACTTGGTATCAGTCTGCCTATTTCTGCAGAATCTGACTCAACTTCAAACCGAAACTGGTACTACTTAAGCTATTCTAAAAATGTAAAATTTATACTATATGAAGCCTTGTATCTTAGCTTTCAAATGAAATAAGTAGTAGGTTGTTTCGATAACTATAGCTCAAGTTATGTTACCAACACCACAAGCTGTCAGGATGAATTTTCTCTTTGTTTTGTTTTTATTCGAATAACACTAGTGTTATTCGAATAACACCCATGAAAATACCTCTCGTGGAGCTCTTTGTGGTGTTTTATTTGAATAACATGTGCGTTATTTGAATAAGGATAGAATAGCTTTTCTGGTGCAGAAAATAACCATGTTTCTTGTTCCATTGATTTCCAAGATGATTTCAAACCATAAACATGTCCTCTAAACATCTTAAAGCCCTCATATATCATTTCAAATTACTTAGCATGGATTTCATGAACTTAAACAACACTTTCTCTACCCATTTCACAACTACCAACTCAAGTTGTCAACGGAGGTTTCTAAGTTCATAAATTACATCCATGCATAGGTTAAGTCATAAACAAACCAAACTTAATCATTGGAAGCTGTAACTAACTAAGAAAACATTATTTTCCTCTTAAACCCATATTCCCTTGCCCTCACATAACATACATTAACTAAGATGTATAGGAAGGAATAGAGATATGGAAACAAGAACCCCTACCTCTTCTAGACAAGGTGATCTTCAAGCCTTAGAGTCCTCTTTGTTCTTCCTCTTCTTTCCCCTCTTCTTTCTCCTCTGTTTCCATTTTTTCTTCTCTTCGTTTTCTTTCTTTTCTTTCTCTATTTTTGTTGGTTCTTCAGCCATGGATAGGAAGAGAAAAAAATAAGAAGGAAAGTCAAACTTTTCCACTTATAGGATAAAAACCAAGTTTAGTTGAAACTTTGTTTCTCTAAGGAATACTTTAATCTTACTAAAACAAGTTTCCTAACTTCCTTAAGTATTAAAATAAATTTTAAGATTCATCTAAATACCAAACTCATCGTTTCCATAATTTTTCATATCTGCACCAAGTTAATTCAGTATTGAGACACACAACCAGTGTACTTAAAAATATCAAACTAACTTAGTTATCTTAAAACTTTAACTACATCCCATTTCATACTTTTGTGATCTAGAAATAAATTCTGTATATAATTTTTCCTTTAACTTAGCCTTTAAAGCCATTAACTGAGTCATTTTAAGCTACTTTCCACTTTTTGTGCTACAACAAAACTAACTCAGTTTGTCATAAACTACATAGGCATGTCAAGCAAGTATTAGGCTATCTCTGTAACCATATACAAGCCTAACATGTTATTGAGAGTGTACAAGTGCCTTATCACCTAATGTCTTGGGCCAACTAGAACAAGAGTTATTGATTGAATACTTGCTACATGAGTCACCTATGGGACAGAGCATTAAGAGTCATGTGTTTAAAAAAAAAAAGAATTGGAAGTGATATTTTGTGAAGGATGTTGGTTATAACTTGGTGGCATGAAATTGAAATAATTGATGAATAAGATTGATTCTTAGTGCTACTTTTGTTGTTATTAGAAGTGATGAAGTCCAATGTCTTTGTTTTTGTTGATGTGAAGATAGTGCTTAAATTGCTTAAGTTTTGATTCATAACTAATGAAACTGAAGTTGCTTGAAAATGTGTAAATGTGTTGATCTTAAATTCAGAGTTAAAATGATACAGTATAAATTTGTGCACGATATTTATTCTTTTCTCTTTAATGCATTAGTACTTGAGTATAATTTCTTTGTTCGATGACTAGCAAAATTTTGGCATGGGAGTATTGATAATAACTTAATAATATATATTTTTAATATTAAAATTAGGTTTTATTATACTTCAATATAAATAATTTTAGTAATTTTGTGACTTGTTAATTAATTTCTTCAAGTAAATTAATTATTAATTTTTTTTATTTTACGAAGTTAATCAAAGAAAAATATGCTCAAAAATAATTAAACTAAGACAGCTAAAACTAAACCACATCTCCTATTGAGCTGCTAGACAGCTAAAACTAAACCACATCTCCTATTGAATTGCTATGCCATTAGATCCAAGACCGTGCATGAATTAGAAGCCACGGTCTGATTAGGTGTTGTTGAAAAAAAAAAAGCAAAGTCAAAAGTGGGCCACGGCCAATGCTTAATGGAAGAGAATGTATAAAAGGAAGACCCCATATTAGAATGGAAAATGTTCATCCTACCACGTACAATACCCACACCATTTTTAACACCGGTACTGTTCATGGGACCCACCCATGAACAGTACCAAATCAGCTTCCTATTTTTTTTTTGGTATATGTCGTCCATTAACCAACTTCTCTACGTCGTTAACCACTTTTTTGTTCTTCGTTAACTAACTTTTTTCACGAACATAGAAACCGTGATAAAATCTTGTATCATTAACCAACTTCTGTACGTAATTAACCACTTTTTTGTTCTTCATTAACCAACTTTATTTCTATACTCGTGAAAAAAGTTAGTTAATGAAGAACAAAAAAGTGGTTAATTACATATAGAAGTTAGTTAATGACACAAGATTTTACCACCCGCGCTTGCTCGTGTGAAATAAGTTGGTTAACGAAGAACAAAAAATTGGTTAACGACGTAGAAAGTTAATTAATGGACGACGATACTAAAAAAAAAATGAGACGGAAAGCATGATTTGGTACTGTTCATGGGTGGGCCCCGTGAACAGTACCCGGTGTTGAAACGGGTGTGGGTACTGTGCGCGGTAGGATTATCGAGGTTGTATTAGAATTGAAGGGACGAAGAGCGTGACAGGGAGGACATATAGGAATTGGAGCACCGCACGCTATTCGAGGCAAGAAAACCAAAAGAAAAGAAATTGCAGCAGGCCACAGGAGAGAAAAAGAAGCAAGGACGCAGTACGCAACAAGAGGATAAAAATTTATCTTTTATGAATTTATCTTTTTTTTATTTGATATTTTTATTATGAATAACTAAGTTTATTTTTTAGAATTAAGATAAAACTATAATGTTTATTTTAGATGATTTAATTTTGTTGTAATATTTTTCTTTGTTCTATAATTATATAATGTTGATGATTATTAATATTTAATTATTATTTAATTTAATTTTTATTAATTATCTTGTAGTTAATTAATAAATTTAAATTGATATATTTCAATTACATGCCTAATTCTTGTAGTATTAGGTATAGGTTGTATAATAGTATTCATTATTTTGAGATCTAAGAATTGAACAGTTCATACTATGTTAAATAGTTTATATCATAATTTGAATAGACCATGTTATTTTAAATGAATTATGTCATTACTTAAATTTCAATAATCTTTAGTAGTGATCAAAGCTTGTAACTGTGGACATTGCATAGAACAAGATTAATTCTCATTCAAGTTAAATTTATTTTTGCATGGTTATTGATGGATTCGAGATCCTAGAATTGTTCTTCAATTGCTCTTACATTTTAATTTGAATCATTTTATTTAGATTTATTATTTAATTTTAGTTTTAGTTTAGCATATAATTTATATTCTCAATTTAATTAAATAAAATAAAAATATCTTTTCTTTTTCTTTAAATTAATTTAGGTAGATATTATATTTTAGTTAATCCAGTCACTCCTTGATGGTACGACACCCTTATATTTGTCAAATATCACATTGATCTTGTGCACTTGTAAGTAAGGGGTACTTTTATTACTTGAAAATCTCTATCAACTAGTCAAAACCTGCTTCAAATGATCGAAGGCATTCTTGCATTTTTGGTCAAACAGAAACTCCGCATCCTTTTGCAGAAGATTGGACAACGAAAGGACTATCTGGCTGAAATCTCTGATAAAGCACCTATAGATACCTGCATGTCCAAGAAAAGAACAAACTTTCGCATGCATTCGAGGTAAGATAAATAGGTAATGACATCTATTTTCACAGGATCTACCTCAAGACCCTCACTAGACATTACATGACCTAAAACTATACCCTACTCTACCATGAAATGACATTCTTCAAAATTTAGAATAAGGTTAGTTTCAATGCATCTATGTAGCACTCTAGATAAGCTATCCAAATAAGAATCAAAAGAAGAACAATATACAATGAAATCATCCATAAACAACTCCATGCACTCCTCTAGAAAGTCAGAGAAGATACTTACCATGTATCGTTAGAAGGTACCAGGGGCGTTGCAGAGGCCGAAGGGCATCCGCCTGTAAGCAAAAGTGCCGAAGGGACAGGTGAAAGTCGTCTTCTACTGATCCTCAGGTGCAATGTGGATCTGAAAGTAGCCAATGTAGCCATCTAAGAAGCAGTAATATGATTTCCTAGCCAATTGCTCCAACATTTGATCAATGAAAAGGCAGGGGGTAATGATCCTTCCGAGTGGCCTGGTTGAGCCTCCTATAATCAATGCAGACTCTCCAGCAATTCTGTACTCTAGTAGGGATCAACTCATTCTTCTGATTTGCTACCATTGTAACCTCAGATTTCTTCGGGACAACTTGCACAAGACTCACCCAAGTGCTATTAGATATGGGATAAATAATGCTAACTTACAGTAGCTTGGTCACCTCTTTCTTTACCACATCCAGAATCAGAGGATTCAGTCTCCTCTAGGGCTACCTCACTGTTTAGCTCTATCCTCAAGTAATATCTGATGCATGCATGTGGAAGGGCTAATACCAGGAATATCTGCAAGAGTCCATCTGATGGCTTTCTTATGCTCTCTCAGAATTTGTAGCTATCTCTCCTCCTGTTTAGCAAGGAGATTCTTGGCCACGATCATAGGAAGTGGCTCATCATCTTCCAAATATGCATACTTCAGATGCTCAAGCAAAGGCTTAAGCTCCAATTTTGGTGGCTGCACTATAGAGGGGAGTAATCTAGGGGGTTGCACTATTTTTGTAGACTGAATTTACTCATAATCAACAACTGCTATATAATATGTAGAAACAGAATCATCATCTCTCAAGAATGTAGAAATCTCAGCACAAATAGCACATATCATATCACCATCACAATCAGTACATGAGTGGTAATGAATAGAATCATTAAAATTAATAAAATTAGGAAATTCATCATACAATTCATCACACAATTCATTATAAGTTTCCTAAACTAAATCAGTAATTAAATCAATATGAAAAATAGAATTCTTCTCCATGGGATGCTTTATAGCATAAAAATTGTTAAACTGAACAATAGAGTCTCCAAACTCCATGGATAAAATTCTTGCATGCATATCTCTCTTGGTCCTCGCTATTTTGAGGAATGACCTCCCTAGAATGAGTGAAGGCTTGCTGGATGGTGACTCCCCCTCCATCTCTAGAATATAAAAATCTACAGGAAAGATTAGCTCATCATTCCTTACCAACACATCTACAATCAACCCAGCTGGGTACACATTGCTCTTATTAGCCAACTAAATTACAATATTTGTAGCATGCAAAGGGCCAAGTCCAACCGAATTAAAAACAGACATAGGCATTACATTAATAGAAGCACTTAAATCTAGCATGGTAGGCTTAAATTTGTAATTGCCTATAATACATGGAATTGTAAAAGTCCCTAGATCCTTGCATTTTTTAGGTATAGCCTGAATGAGGGCTGAAACATTTTGGCCCATACTGATTTTCTCATTACCCTTCAGCCTCCTCCAATGGGTGCATAATTCCTTAAGAAACTTGGCATATTTTGGAATTTGCTTAATTGCATGGAATATTAACTTCCACTTTCCTAAAGATCTCAAGAAGCTCTCTATCCTTCTCAGCCTCATCTATCTTTCTGGACTGAGTGGCTCTTTGTGGAAAGGGAAGGGCTACTACAAGCTTCTACTACTCATTAAGAACCACTAATTTCTTCTTACCCTCAGATTTTTAGGTTGGCTCATCAGAAAATGATTTCTCTACTGATTGTTGCTTGCTTGTAGGTTGAGGTTCAGTTGGTACTTGTACAGATTTTTCAGGCCTCAGCATAATGGCATTCACATTTCCCAATACACCTTTGTATTGGGAAATTGTTTGTGAAAGAAGTTAACTAGAACCTTGGGCCTGTAGTTGACTCAATAAAGAGGCCAATTTTTCAATCTGGGTTTCTAAATTCTGTATGGTGGCCTCTGTACTTTACTAGAACTGAATATTGTTGGTGCCATCTGCTTTACCAAATCCTCAAATGAAGGCTCAGGTTTTGTGGCTGCTAAATTTGGTTGTTGCATAGGCTACTGGAATTGCTGCCTAGTTGGTCCAGCATGAGGTTGAAATTATGGTTGCCTAGGTGGTTGTCAGAATGGCTTCTTGTACTGCTGTGGTTGCCACTATTGTGAGGTTGCATTACCATACCTCAGATCTGGATGATTTCTCCATCCCGGATTATATGTGCTGGAGTATGGATCATAACTAGGTTGTTGTTGTTGCTACTGGTATTGTGGTTTACAAAGAAAGACACATATTGTAGCTACAGAGTGATCTTGAAATATAGAACCATTATCCTGAAGTGTAGGGCATGCATCTGTGGGATAAGATAAACAAGAACAAATGCCACATACACTTGCAGGCCCCTGCACAAGTAATTGTTGTCCCACTGTCAACTGTCTCAACAAGGAAGTCATCTGATCATGTTTGTGCTCCATTTTCTATTGGTCAGCATGAGACACTTGAACCTCATTCACTCCTCTAGTGGAAGTAATCATCTGAGTATCAAATTGCTGGGAATTGGCAGCCATGTTAGCAAATAATTCTCTGGAAGCAACTGGAGTTTTATCAACCAATGCACCTCCATTAGCGGCATCAATCATGCTCCTATCCATAGGCAACAAGCCTTCATAGAACTACTAGATCAACAGTTGATCACTGATTTGATGGTGGGGACAACTTGAGCACAATTTCTTGAACCTCTCCTAGTACTAATGCAAAGTCTCTCCTATCATTTGTCTTATACCACATATATATTTTCTAATGGCAGCAACTCTAGATGTAGGAAAAAACTTCTCCAAGAACAGCCTCTTCATGTATTTCCAACACATTACTAAACCTAGCGAAAGGTAATATAACCAATCCTTGGAGCATCAGCAAGGGAGAAAGGGAGTGCTCTCAGCTTGATGTGTTCCTCAGGTATCCCTTGTGGCTTCATGGTTGTACAGATCACATGGAACTCCTTTAAATACTTATAAGGGTCCTCACTTGCAAGACCATGAAACTTTGGCAACAAATGTATCAATCCATATTTAACTTTAAAGTCAGCATTAAGATCATGATATTGAATCCCTAAAGGCTGGTAAGTAACATCAGGAATAACTAGTTCCTTAAGGGTCCTATTATGCATGTTATCACCTATAGTTGCAATATTGTTTAAGCTCTCAAGTTCACTTTTAGTTTCAATATCAAATTCAAGTTTAGATGCAATTCTTTCAACAATCCTATGAGCTCTATTAAGTATATGCAAGGTCCTCTCAATGTCAAGATCAATATCAAGTAAATGACTAGTGGATGACCTAATCATGCAACATACAAAGCACAAAAATACAAAACATGCAAAATAGACTACACAGCACTAAAATTCTACCAAAATAAATCTAGCTAACCTATCTAGACATTTTTAAAAATTATGGGACCACTACAGGATGAAAGCTACACAAAAAAGAAACTAAAAAATGTAATAAAAAATTTAAAAAATTAAAAAAGTGGTCTAAACGATGGAATTTGAAAAAAACAGGGGTGACCTCTATATGAGCCTTGCTTAAAATCCCATTTTCCTTTAACCAACCAATTATTAGCTCATTTTGAGCACCAAATTCCATACAGTAATTACTAAAATGCCACTAGACGGAGGTTTTTGGTGAAAACCGCCTGAAACAAGCAAAATAGGGGTTAGTGAAGGGTTAGTAGTTCAATGTACACCTAATATGATTGATTTGGCTTAGAATGATCCTCATCAACAGTGCCAAAATTTGATAGCTATCGAGACTACCAAATTATATGAGATTTATTTACTGATTCACCAAATACTTATAGTATATGATGCGATCGGGTCGAGCCCTTAGATCATTCCAGTTAATCAATTATATTAAAGAGTTAGTGTGACGCCCCTTTTCTAACCCAAGGGAACATCTCACTTTTAATTACAATGCGGAAATAAAATTTTATATGAGTTAAGACCCGGTTCATTTTAATAATATATACATTTACTCAATTGTAGTTGGTTAAGTAAATTAGCAAGTATATATATATTTTTTCTATTCATTACATTTACGTTAACGATAATCAATATCCATAGTGACGAGACATACATGGGAAATTAACATTTCATTCATATATATATATAATTATCAACTGTTTAGTTATAAAGCTTGGCATAACAAAAAGCAAAACTATACCTACCCCCAAAGGATTATACAAACACATCCCTACGGTATCAGAATATACAGCCCACTACAGACAAAACATCAGGCCCCCAAAATAAAATACTGGTAGCCCTCAGTAGCTACAAGTAAAGTCAGTCCCTCAAATGAGGAGAAATCGAGTCAGGGTCCTCTTCAGGATCCTCTTCCGGGTCGTCCTCAGGAACTTCTTCGTCAGAGGAAATCACCATATGAATCGCAGAGTCACGAGACGGGGCCCGAGCTGTGGAACGAAAAGAGTCTTCCCGCGGAGTGAAATAACGGTCACCCCACATCTCGCGTATCGGTAGCTGAAACTCCAGATGTAAACTAATACAGCAGGTGAAGACAGGCGGCTCGTGACGCCTCCAGGCTAGAGATAACGACACATCCCCCGTATAGATGCAACGCTCAAAACCATAGTTGATGTACCAGCACTCTGGCCCTCCTAAGAAGGTCAGACGCACATCTCCCAAAAATCTTTGCGTGCGTGGCTCCATACGCTTCTGCAGTCGCTCAGTCGAGATGAGGCCAAAAACCAGGGAAGTCAGGGGCTTCCGATTCCTTGCAGTTATCTTCTATGGAACGTAGTATACAGACAAAATAGAAATGGAGAGATAGAGAAGAGGTAAGACATCCTACCATCATTACCAATCATAGCATCGAGAAACCAAACGGCGCAGAGCGCCCACATAGCATTTATGACAACAATAATGGTAATAAACATTCAACAGCAATTATGATCAACCAAACAGTTCCAGACAGTCATATACATATAGATATATCAGAAGTACAACAGTTCCAATTATAATAACAATGCATGCCAGATGAATTATGGACTCACTATGCACACTTGCCCTCAATAACCAAAATCCTACTCCATGGAGCTAGACACAACACAGTCGGAGAGAACAATCAGGAGGTATGTTTGTATTCTTGGCTGCCCAGGCCCTCAAGTGCTAAAATTCTCAAATTATCATTTTGTACATCATGGCATTTTACAAGACATTCTACACAGATCTCGACATAGGACAGCGTCTCGGTCCGGATCGTCAGTGTGTTTGCATCGGTCTGCCCCACAGACAGAGAGCTACCAGCTGCCCATTGTGAGGTACCCGCACCCTGACGCCCCCAAGGTCAATAAGTAACCTACACTTGTCTATTCGCACCCGCACAAAGGTGTAAGTTCAACTCCTAGGCTACCGGCCTTAACCAAGTCCAACGGACAATCTCTTTCTTTTTGTTCAATGCATCACATAATCATACTTTTCATGACTAACTAGGTCCATCATGCCTCAAATGCATGTCATATCATTTATCAACAATATCTGATCCCATTCACGAGTCTACAACAATCCAATAGTACATTTTTAAGGATATCCATAATTTCCATTCATAGTCAGGATAAAAGTCAACCATTAAATTCATTATGTGTCTCAAAAGCTCACCCATACTCATGTTCTTCCCTGTTTATGAATCCTTACTTAGTCTCTAGTCATCTAATCATTTATGATTTATGAGCTTGTATTAATCCAAGGGTTTTGAATCCAGGAAGATACATGGCCAGAATCACCAACAATGTCACAGATTTAATTGCTAGGTATTGGGTGATAAACCCTAGTTGTGAATTCGACGGAGACTATGCATTTAGTGGAAAATTGAGGCTGCCATTCGACGAAGACTATCATGGCAGAAGGATGAAAGATGGGAGAACATTTTATAACAAGATTGGATAAAAACCAATTTCTGTCGGATGGAGGTTCTGTCGAACAGAGATCAAAACTGTCAAATTATTCCAGAAGGTCAGCAGAAGTCCAATTTCGACGGATGTGGGTGTCGATGTTGGAGAAATCTCCCAAGTGTCGAACCGACGAAAAACACTGTGATCAGAACTCTAATTCGACGGATCTTGACATTCTACTCGATGAATATTAACTTTGGGAACTTCTGATAAATGGACAGAAGGTCTACTCGACAGGTATGTCTCTCGATGGGTATTGGCATTTTAACTCGACGAATATGTTACTCGACGGATGTGGTCAATCAAATTCGACGGGCATGTCTAAGGGTTCATACTCGACGGATTTTAACTCTACTAAGTAATCAGGACATCAAATTTGATGGGTTTGGCCAGGAGTTCATACTCGACGGATTTTAACTTTACTGAGTAATCAAGACATCACATTCGACGGGTTTGGCCAGGGGTTCCTACACGACAGGTTTTGACTTTACTAAGTGATCAAGACATCACATTCGACGGGTTTGGCCAGGGGTTCATATTCGACGGATTTTAACTTTACTGAGTAATCAAGACATCACATTCGACGGGTTTGGCCAGGGGTTCCTACACGACAGGTTTTGACTTTACACTTAATGATCAGAAACCCAAGTCATTACCACTTCTCACCAATAATCCCAAAATTTTAGTCTTAAGGCGTGGCCATCTGAGAGCCAGCCTAACAGCGTTCCTTTTAGATTATACGTTCCAGACATATATATCAAAACACACAAACAATCAAATGGCATATATATATATATACATCACCAGCAGCATACAAACAGAGATGAATCACAGTACCAATCACAAACAACGTTCCTAAATGCTAAAAGAGGTTGAGGAGGAGTGTCTTCCTCTTACCTTGGAGAAGCACAAAGAAAGATGGCTCCTTTTTTGTCAGGATTTCATTTCCAGCTTCCAGGAATTCCTTAAAGATTTAAACTTGCAAGAATCAGAATCCTAATATTGAAATGGATACCCATTGTCATCAAAATGACAGTGGTTTACGAAAAAGAGAAGAGAGGGAGAAAAAGCTAAGAGCTTTACCTTAAAGCTCTAACCTTTAAGCTTCAAAGACGTAGGAGAATGAAGATGGAGGAAATGGCAGAACCTTGAAGCTGATTTCCTCAATGATGGTGGTTCTCCAATCACGAAATGGTGCTAAGATTGGGATGGTTTGAAGAACAAAGTGGGAGTGTGGGTGGTGTTGCTACTGTAGGGTGAAAGAGAAGAGAGAAGATGAGTGAATAGTAGCAGCGTATTTGGAGGAGAGGAAATGTGAGAAAAGAAAATGAATTAGACCCCCTTAATTTCAAACGTGCAGCACAAATTTGGGAGGAGAGAGAAATTATAAAAATAATGGTTGTAGGAAGCTTCCTTGAGAAGCTTCGCGCGCTCCTCGATAAAGTACATAGTAAGCTTGTCTCCAAATTAAATACATCTGACAGATGGTTAATTACACTGTGGAATTATTTTCTCAGTGAATAAAATTTACAATTGATGAAAATAATATTTTATTATTCATCAGATGATTTTATGATACCTAAATTTTATTTAACAGATAAAACCTCAAAAAATGTAAACCTCGCAAACTGTGTCCGACCTCGGGTTTAGTAAGATCCCCCGTTGACACGTTGACAATTCAAAGTTTACCAGCCTCAGGGAAAATATTCTAGTTTCCCCGGCTCCGCTCAGTGTACACGCAAAACGAAAAATATATTAAAATATTCATCATTTTCAAAAAAATCTACAAAAATTCCTAAAAATCACAAATATTATAAAATGATCGTTTATAATAAAATAAAAGATTTTCGGGATGTTACAGTTAGCAACAGGGGGTTTGGCTGCAAGAATAATTAAAGACAGTAATTAAAAGACAATAATTAAATGTTGTAAATAGAATGAGGAAAAACAACCAATCCAAGGAAATCAACAACTCTTGAGTTTAATCCATCCTTGATCACTATGGACTCATTCACAGGCTAACCAGATATGCTCCACTATATAATCATCTAGCATTTGGTTAATCAACGTTAGATGAAGTTAGCATCCATTCAACCTTAAATCAACCTAATATTCAATATTCCACCAAGTTAGGAAATTCATCAAACACCTTTGGTGCATTGCCTAATCTCATGTGAAATCTTCACCCAAGCATGAATCCTCTATTAGGTAAGCAAATAGGATTTGGTCAATCAACAAAAAATGGATTAAACATCCATTTAACCCTAAATCAACCTCATTCTAGAATTCATGTTAGCTAGATAATACATCAAACACATTTGATGCATTATCTCATTTTCTACAAACATATATGATAGTTAAGTAACTATCACATGAACACCAAAACTGAGTTAAGCACTTAGTCAAGATGCAACAGAATTAAGAGAAGGAGGAGAGAAATTTGATTAACAACAAGAATGTAAACATTCATCACAATGTCTCAAAATTAAACATCAAGAGTATTTCAATCCCTAGGATTGATTACAAAGCTTTAGCTCTCCATGAATGGAGAGCACAAACAGAAAAGTAAAGTGCAAAAAAGTAAAGAGCATAAATGTAAAAGAGAAGGAGGAAGAGAGGAGATGAGATAGGGAAGGAGCAAGAGAGAAAGTGAGAAGTGAAGTTTGAAGAGAATACTCTCGATTTTGGGCTCCCTCTCCCATATAACAGACCCTAAAAGTGAAATTACTAGTTTGTCACTAGCTTAGACTCTTCCTCTTCTAATTAGATTTAATTAGACACCTAATTTGCAAGATTTCGACACCTAATGAAGGAGTAATGGCCAAAACACATTTTAAGCTCCTAGATCCCATCATCTCCCTTCAGACATTAAAAACCCTATCAAAACATCACCCTTTTGATAAGTGGTCTTCATGAAAGGTGAAGGGTTTTGTCTCATCTTTCCAATGGAACCAGTTTTAGCCCTTTCTAGCTCCTATAGCCCAAGATATGGCCCAATCGTTGCACACTACTCAGGGTCCAATAACAGCACCTTTGTTCTGACTTCCAGGCCTAATATGACCCACTAGACATCTGATTCACCTCTGGAGCTCTTCATCAAAGTTTTAGAGCTTCCTATAACTCATATTATATCCAAAATACAAAAAATAATGTAAAATTATCACAATGCTGAAAAATACAACTAAGCTCAATTTAAACCCTAAGTTATAAATGGTGGCCAAAACCAAACAATTAAGCACAATAGAGGTCTAAAATACTGAAAATGAGGGTTAACTGATATATAAAATTGGTGTTTATCACTTATGCCTTGTCTTGTTATTAAAAAAGAATTCAATGTTTTTTATATTTGAAATAAACTAGAACCTATATTTCTTAATAAATGTATTTATAAAAAGAAATAATATGATGAAATGTTGATAATAGAATAATAAAATTTAAGAAATTAATTAATAATCTTATATATACCAATTAGAAAACTAAATTTTATTGAAACATTATTATTTTTAATTAGTAAAAGAAAAAGCCTCATTTTATAATTTGGCTTTAGGCCCCCAAACACCTTAAGTTGCCCCTGTAGTAAGCAAACAAGAAGCTTCCCATATGGCACCTATGGTGACCAAATTACCCCTACTCTATAGTTAATCCTCAAGACACTCACCTCTATACGTAGCTACAGTGGCCATGGGGGTAATTATATTTTCTCGTTCATTGCTCTCACCTTACACCCTCATTGACTTAAGCATTGGAGTGTCTTGCAGGTACCCAACCCCCTATCCAACGCCTCCAAGCTAGATAAAGGTTGTTGTTATGAGTTGGTTCCAACTTAAGGAGTCCAACTATCTAAGATATAACATTGGCGTCATATATGGGAATTGGATAAACTGGTATTCCCACCCCCTACCATGGCCAACACTCATTAAAGAGCAGCCACAAACCAAGAGTAGAGAGATAGAACAGAGACCTTTGTGATGGCTAACTAGCCTCATGACAAGCCTTCATCCTCTCAATGCCTTTGTTCCGTTATTCAATGAGTAGGACCCTCCACTCGAGAGTAATGAGCCTTCTTTCTAGTTTTGTGAGAAATGAGACCCCTAAACCAACCTCCTACTAACCAGGAGCTATTTGCCATGTTTAACGACGTGAGATCCCTCTCTCTAGTTTTACGAGAAGTATGGATAAAAATAATGAGGAAGTTAGCATGGATCATGGAGCACAAATTGTCGGACAACCTCTCATTGGCAAACAAGTTTGTGCTAACCGAGAACTACAAAGAAGGCAAATTGTTAGTTTTAACCATCCATTCTCTGACTTCATCAAAGGAGCGTAATTACCCAAAGGTTTCATGCCCTCTGCTGTTGAAGCATATGATAGGTCTACAGACCCCCAAGAGCACCTGGACACCTTTATGGTCTTTATGTTACTCACATAGGGATCTAACCCCATCAGATATCGAGCTTTCCCATCCACCCTGAAGAAGGTAGCCCACAAGTGGTTCACCTCCCTTGCCACTCATTTTATTAATTATTTTGATGAGTTGGCTTAGAGCTTCCTCACCCACTTTGCCACTGTAACACCTTAATACCAGTATCTTAGTATATCTAGATATATTCAGATAATTAGTATTAGCCATGTCACTTCTAAACTAAAAACATCAAACTAGATTCATATTAACCATACATGTTATTATAAACAACTTTACGAAAAAGAAAGATCATATAAATACAACCTTAGCCTCAAAAGGGCATATTGTGGTACATAAAACTTTCGTATAAACTAAAGCAAATATAACATTAATATACAAGCTTTGTTCTAAAAGTAGTAAAAACTACTCTAGTTTATCTGATTCTTCTTCATTCCCTTAAATGGCTCTTGACCTAGATTTATATGGAAACACAGTTGAGTGAGAATTCATAATTCTTAGTAAAAGTATTCCAAAACCAATCATACATAACATTATAAACATAATCTTAACAAATAAAAAGTAAGATATGCTTTAAAAGCTCTTCCTTGACTCATCTTTAGTTACTAAAGAAGCCAAGCAAAAAAAAATAAACATTCACAGATCAATAAAAAACCTAGCTAAAGTCATTTTCATGGCCCATCAAAGGCTACCAAGCTACTTTCATTATCCTGGCCCATTTAAGAACCAAGCATCATTATCCATAGAATATTCGCATACTCTCCTTATGTAGAAGTTCACTAAGCAAATACATAATTTGTATACATAAGTTCATCTTTCTTATGATATAACAATTGTCATACAATTATAAAATATCATAACTTAGTTATTTGTAAACATGTTATAAGTACTACACAAATAACTGTTACTATGAATAAACCTACTAACTTTGGATTAGGATTTGCAACATGTAGGAAGAGTTCTACTCTATCCTACTGGAATGTTCACATTTCACTACTATGTAAATATTCACTAAGCCAAACCACAACCCTTAACTAACCTCATTCAAAGATAAGACAATCACTCATATAATTGTCAAAGAATTAAAATGAATATGCATGCAATATGCTCATGATTATGCAATGTATTAGAATAATGCTAGTTGTTACAACCCAGAAATTCCTTGTTTTCTGTTCTATATGCTTTTTATAAAATTTGTGAATTTTGTGAATTTTTATGAATTATTTGGGTGACTTTGATTATTTTATTATATTTCTTGATTTACGTGTGCATTAAGCGGGGCCGGAAGAATAAAATATTTTTCTAAGGCCAAAAAACGTTGGACTGTGGAAGTGTATCTGTAGTTTTTACTAAACCCGAGGCCGAACACAGTTTACAAAGTTTTTGTTTTTCAAGATTTTATCTGACAAATAAAATCAGGGTACGTTCTATTATCCAACGGATAATAAACGTGGGTTTTGCTAACTATAACTTTTGTCCATTGGATAAAAGCTTTTAGTAAGGTGCTGGTCATCTTTTCTATAGTGTTCTTTTTAGGTTACATCATCCATGTGACATCACTTAGATGACATCACTTGTTAACTTTTCCAAAAGGTGAAACCAAGCTTCCTAAAGAAGCTTCATCAAAGCTTGTTGGAGAAGCTTGTATCAAAGCTTGTTGGAGAAGCTTATTTTCTCTCTCCTTGGGATAGCCACATGTTTTGGGGGGAAAAGAAAGATGACTACTTTGTCATCTTTTCACATAAGTTCATTTCACCTTTTCATCTCAAAAAGTTTCCACCTTTCTCCCTCACATTTTCTCTTCTCTCATTTTCTCTCTAGTGGCTCACGGCTACCACTGTCCAATCCTCTCTTCTATTTTGTTTGCTCCAATCAATCATACTTTTGGAATCTCCACACCCTTTGGATGATTTTTTATGTTGCGATCATCATCAAATTTTCTCATCTTTGTCGTTTTCTTTCAAGCCCTAACTTGAAGTTCTTAAGGTAAGATTCTTGATTTCTATTTTTCTCTCCTCTCATTTTCTCTTCACCCACCTCACGGCCAACCTCCCAAACCTCACCCTCTCATCTTCTTAAATTTTAACAAATCATATTTCTTGAATCCATACCTCCTTCTAAGACACTTTTGTGTGGAGATCAATCCTTAGTTCATCCATCTTCAAGTGTTTCTTCAAGTTTTTCTTCAAACCTCAAGTTCAAAGAGTTTTAAGGTAAAGTTCTTATCTTTCCTAAACTTTTCTTGTCTTGTTTGTGAGCAACCATCTATCAAACTCTCTCTTCCATTTTTCTCCCAAAGCTCATGGCCATAGGTCTTTTGGAAGACCAAAGATTTGATTTTGCTATCACTTAGTTCATTTTCATCTTCCTATCAAGAACCAAGAAGCCAAAATACAAAACTCTCTTCTTTTTCTCTTGAAAAGCCTCACGACCACACCCCTCAACCCACTCTTTGTAACACCCATCGATCTAGTAACCACGGCACAATCGTCATTATACCACGGTCACTAAATTTTTAGCGTGCTACAACTCAAACAACAAGTTTCCAAACTTTAATCATTTTGCATATAAAGAAAATATGAGCCATGAATGAAATATGTTTATTACATAGCTCCCAAAATACAATCACTGAGTGAAAAACATTAATTATATAAATATAATGAACACAAGGTATTATTAACATAAAAACATAGCACTTACATACCCAAATAACAAAAGACATGTACTAAAGCACTAAAGGGTAAGTAGTAACCCCGGGATAGGTACTACCTGTGGACAGAGCCACTACCCCTTAAGCTGCACTTGCACATGTCCAAGGAAATCTCGTCTAAACACCATCACAGAAATTAGAAAGTTAACTCAACTACAACCAGCCAATTCAACCGTGTCCCCTTCACAGCCTTTATTGAACACAAAAATAAAACGGGACAATACAACGAAGAGGTGAGATATCGCACATCATTACCAACATGGCAGCAAAGGAACATAACACGAATGACGTAGTTATTCCATATATACATATATTACAAATATATTCATGTTATCAATTTCACATTTATATATCATCAGAAAGCATATGCCACAATATGATAAATATTAACAGCACTATAACAACAGATATCCACCATAGATCTATAAATAATATTCATGTCTCCACAATATGTATGTTGACCATGCCATGACAATATGTGAACTGACCATGCATATGCACAATGCGTATGCTGACCATCCTTATGTACAATGTACTCATTTCCTACTCCATGGAAATAATAGACAGTCTACGCTGGGCCACGAAAAGCAATAGTGGTTTGTCAGGCTGCCAGTGTGTTGCAACAGTGTTCATGACCAGGGGTATACAATATGATAGCATAATCACAAGTGAATCACCGCGCCCTAACGTCCCCATAGGTCTATTCAAGGCCCCACTATCCTGTAAGTTCTTGTTCACTCCTAGGCATAAAATGCCGTAATTGTATAATGCACAGATGCTTATTCAACGGGATCAACCCTCCGTTGTACCATTCCCAATGGTATTAAAGCAACCGTCTATACAATTGTTCAATGCCATTTTCATCAGTGATATTATATAACCGTCCATACGACTAATGTAACACTCTTGTGGGGATGTCACATTTATGATGTAATAAAATAAAATTCTTACCCAAGTTGTAAAACGTTTGGTACATAAATAATATTAGTGGTAAATTTTTTTCCTTTTATACTTATAACATTAAATAAAATAACACAGAACACAAAATAAAACAAACATAAACACACTATACATATGATTTTTGTCTTAAATACACAAATAATTTACAACTACAAATATTTAACAAAGTAGTAAAAAGTTAACATAAAACTAAAACATAGTATTGCCCAAGTGCACCTCGAAAGATTTCTAACCCTCCGATGGATCATCTTCAGAGAGATCATCGAAAGACAGAACTCCTGGAGGTCCTACAGCTCTACGCACACGAGTTCGGGCTGTTGACTCACTACTGAACTCGCTAGGCGCATGGAAGATTCCTTCCCAGTAACGCCTAAGAGTTAGAGGCAACTCTAGATGTAAATACAACATAGTAGTAAATATAATGTCTCCATCATACTCTCTACACAGGGACACAGTCAGACGTCCCACGTAGACTACAGATCCTCTATCCTCTCGCATACGCCAGGCCTTCGAACCTCTGTGAAACTCAAGTTTCACAAACCCGAAGAATCCCGGCAACGCCATGATCTCAAGATCAATCTTGATGGTGAGGGTGATCTATCAGCTCACTTTCTTCGTACAGCTCGCCCGGCTGGTGCTCGTTCGGATACTGTATCTCGAGAGGCTATTCCTCGTCCTTTTCCCCAAACTCTTTACGGAAATATAATAATAATATAGAGAAAAGCATATAGAGAGGTGAGACAATCTACATCATTACCAGCATGGCAATAAAGAAAACGACAATACAACGGATATTAAAATAACACATACCATTATATCATATACAGTATAGCAAATTAATACATCATGCATTTTATCACAGATTATAATAAGCATTAAAATACAGATAATGAATGATACACACACTGACTCGTTCCTACTCCATGGAGCTAAACACGAATATTAGAGAGAATGATCCGCAAAGAACTATCAATACCTTAGGCTGCCCAACCAAACTATTACACTGTCAAACGTTGTGTCTATAGTCCACAGTCCAAAACATCGTGTAGCAGTACAAAGTCCAAAACATCGTGTACTACAGGCATTGTACATAATAGTCTCTACAAGACCTCGATTAAGAAAAGTGCTTGTCGAGATCATTTATGTGTTACCTGTTACCACGGCCCAGAGGAGCTACCCACTGTCCACATATGGATTCATTCGCACACTAATGCCTCCAAGTTCAATAAATGAACCACACTACGCTTATCACACCCACAACACGGTGTAATTAATCTCATCAATCAATCGCCAATTATCAACCAAATTGATACAATACTCTAAGCATAATCTAAAATTACAAAAATACCCTTAATATCCATATTTTACCATATTTATGAAAATACCCTCAATCTCAATATACCAAAATATAGTATGTCTCCACTTGATAGTACTATCTCACAACATGTCCGGGTCCACCACTTTGGCCCGACAGTAAAACTCACTGTATCATTTAGTCGCATAGAAATTTTATCACGTTTTCACAATCGTATCGCTTTTACAAACGTTTTAAAATCGCATAAATATATTTTGACATTTTTAAACATCGCGTAATGTTTTTAAATCATTTTCTCAATCGCGTAAGATTTTTAAATCATTTTCTTAACCATATAGCTTAAAATCATCATTTTAAATATGTGTAGACTATATTTAGTACTTTTAAACTATGTAAGGTAATTTCCTTATGTTATAAATATATTATGGAATCTTTTCATTTTATTTATCTAATTTTAATAAATTTTGGCAGTATTTAGCCTATAAAATCAATATATGGTATTTTTAACATTTTCCTCTAATTACTGTCAATTTTAACCTTACCCATCATTTACATCTTGAAACTTGCTAACGCGCTTCAAAACTTATAGAGTGAGCTCTACGTTAGTAGTTTTCAAGCGTTTGCTTTAATTCGTACTTAAAATAAATTCTACTAATTTAAAATTCTAGAACTAAGTTCATTCCTTTTATTTTCTAAAAGATTCATTGGAATCAAATTCTTTTGTAAATTAATTGCCTAACCTATCTTAGAAAATAAAATGGCATTCAATTATACGTTAAATGGCATGTTGGCCATAATTAACCTAAATCATTCTTAAATTTATTATTTTACCTAGATTCTTTAAATCATTGATTTAGAAAATGGTTGAGAACATTTTGGTTCTCTGTTTAATGGTAAGGCCGTGAGCCTCAGTGTGTTCTTTGGAACACTCATACAAATCGTTACATGTTATTCACATCCTACTTTAATAGTCATATAATTATCAACACATACAACTATAAACACATATAATATACATACAATATATTTTAAAGCTATGGACATGCATAGCAAATAAAATAAATCACAAATAGGAAAGCATTTAAACAACCACACAAATGAATCCTTATGGATTCTTCACACACATACAATTCCATTTTCTCATCACCATACATGGTTGATGAGATTAAATCTCTCTCTTACCTCTTGAAGACAAAGGTCTCTTAGTCTCCTCCTTCTCCTTGCTTTCTTGAAAACCAACACAAAATCCTAATAATTCTTAAATAATTAGTAAAAACACATACAAGGATCAAGATTGAAAAACCATGGAACAAACGTGGTTTAGAAAATCACAAATTAACTTTTAAACCATAAAATCAAAACTTACCTTTAGGGAAGTGAACAAAAGCTTTGATTTTGAACTAGATAGAGTAGGTTTTTGACAAAACCTTGTGAAGGAAAAGTGTTTAGAATATAGTTTTGGTTTAGGAAAAGTGAAGAGGTAAAATTATAGAAGATTGGTGGTGGTGTTTTGGGTGTTGGCTGAAATATAGAGAGAAAAATAGAAGAGAAAGTTGCTTGGTGTTCTTGAGATTTTTGGAAATTTGAGAGAATACGAAAGCTTTAGATTTGGATAAGTGTAAAAGTGAAATTTGAGAGTGTATTGGGAGGGGGCTGCCATGTGGTTATTGTGGGTGAGGTTGAGTGTTTAATTTGGATAGTAAATATCCATTTGTGTTCACACTAAGTAAGCACATGGCTTATGTCACTTGGATGGTTCAAGAACCATGCAGAACTTGTGAGAACTTGGCCATCTAGCCTCCTTTGGCCGTGGGGGTTCAAGGGTACATAGGGGCTTGGTTTTGTTTCAATTAAAGACTAATTCCATGCTAATTAAATAGGTAATTAATTAGGTTAAGTCTCCTAATAATATTTAATTAACATTCTAATTATATAACTAATTAGTTTAATATATATTAGCATATATCATAACTTCTAAACAAAATTAGGATATCTAATTAATAATTAGATTATAACTAATTAATAACTAGGTTAGCTTACTTAGTTTGCTAATTAAGTAATTAGATTAACCAAATTAGGTTTAATTAGCTACTAAGCAAAGTCAAGCCACTATGTTTGACTTAATCTCAACCTTTGATTTTAACTTTAATTCCTAGCCCTTGATGTAATCTAAGGTGGATATTGCTTAGTGACAAAACTTGAATTCTTATCTCACCATTGATTTGATCAATGGTTATGATCATAGGCTTCCTAACTAAGTTTTCATCTAATGGTCCATATTAAAGTCCATGCTTCTTTCTTTGACCTATTCCTATTAGTTAGAATTTTTCAAGCCACCTTTGTTGACTTGCTCCTATTAGCTTAGAAATTTGTCCAGTCAGAATCGTTGACTGCTTTTCTAAACGCGGGTCCCATAGACTTTTAAGGGTCCATGGTCATTTTGAAGCAGATTTCTACTATTTTTGAGACAGTAGGTACTGTCAAATAAAATAATATTATAATAATATAAAATTATTTTATTACACAGTTAAATCCTAAAAATTAAAATATTAATATATATATCAATCAGAATTGGGTTTAGTAAGATCTCCCAGCTCCAATTAATTAAAATAAGATTTTTTCGACCAGAAAATTATTATTTTCCTAACTCGGAGCAAATCACATACAACAGTCAAATACACTCACGAAACAATCAATTTTATTTTACTACTCACAGAAATTACAAAACAGTACATTTGGGACTATATTGTAATTAACCCAAAAGTTGGGGTGTTACAACTACATAATACCAATGTTATCTGGGTTTCCTCTGATAACCAGTCCTTTCTGACTAAATCGTCTAACTGATGTTTCTGGTTATAAGAGCAAACCACATTTGATTAAATCATCCATTTGATGTTTCTGGGTCCGGTATTTCGGTTCCAAAAGCATAATGCCAAATGCATGCTATCATAGAGGATTCTAATCGTGCATTACATAATCATAAGCCAAAACAATCATCAACATATTTGGGTCCCACTCATGGGTCTGATAACAAAGTTGTCATTCATAATCATTGTTGGACATACCATTATCTCATAAGGTTTTATCATTGTTCTTCTCTTTATCTTTAATAAAATTCAACTAAAATAAGTATTTTATATTTCTCAAATCCTTCCTTAAGAAAAATTTAATTAGAGTTATTCTTACTTTTGGGATAAGATCTCATTCTTGATTCTTCCCATGTTACGAATCCCTAATTAATTTTTAATCATCCAATTAACTAAGTTTCACTTTATTTTGGCATTTCTTATGAAATTCTTCTCTAGAGGAATTCTCTTGGTTGTTAGGTTCCTTACTTTAAGTTTATTCACGCTCACTTAGAAAATTATTCTAAGGTTCTCTAAGTCTCACACACTCTTGTTCTTCTTTTAATTAAAATTATTTTAAGTTTTAGGGCAAAATCTCATTCTTGGTTCCTTCTATTTTATGAATCCCTAATTAATTTCTAATCATCCAATTAACTAAGTTTCCATCTTAACACAACATTTTTGCCTTCCTTTCCCTAAGAGGCTGTGAGCCATCTAATGAAATAGGGACCCAAATTTCTCATCACTCCATTAATTATCACTCATTAACATCCAAATCCCTAAATTGTTACACAAAGTTCCATCAAGAACCCACTATAGGGCCATTTGGCCGTGACCCTCCAAAAAAAAGGCAAAAACACTTATTTTTCCATACATAGCTTTCAATCTAATCGAACAATTTAGAATCCATCACATTATACATCAACAATTAGTAAAAACATATTAGATCAAACAACAACAATGTCAAGCATCAAGAACCAAACAACAAAGTGAGTAACCCTAACTTGGATTTTCTCACTATCAACACAAAATCATGTTCCTCACCACCAAGATAGGTTGAAGAAGATTATCTCCCTCTTACCTATAGAAGACAACACAAGAAGCAAGCCTCTTGATCCTTTTTGTTGCAATTTTCGTCCTCCACCTTCAAGAGAACCCCAAGGTGAGCAAACTATTACAATCCTCACTCAAACCATAAAAAAGGAGTCCTTGGTCACAAAGAGGACCAAGAATCATGAAATCAAGAAGAGAAAATGAAGATTCAAGAACATTACCTCAAGAGCTCCAAGTCTAGGGCTTGAGAGAAAATGGTGAAAATTGAGGAATCAAGTGATGCTCACCAAAGAGAAAAGGATCATGGTGATGAGAGGATTCAAGAAATGAGGTTGATTGAGTAAGAAAACTTGGGTGGCTAAAATGGTGGGTTTAGCCATGGAAATAGGGAGAGAATGGAGAGGAAAATGTGAGCTCCTTGGGGGTGATTCCAACAAGAAGTGAAAGTCTTCGAAGAAAATGTGGATTTAAGAAATGTGTGAGCTTGAAATCAAGCAACCATGGAGGATGGAAGGATGTGGGCTACCATGGAGTTAGAGAGAAAATGGAGAAGATGAAAGTATGAAGAAAAAGTGAGAGAAGAGAAAATTTGGAGAGAAAAAGCGATAGTAACTTTTTGAAATGAAAAAGTGATGGTAAATGAAAAAGATGACAAAGTTTTGGTTATTTCCCCCCCCCCCCCCAAACCGTGGGCTGCACAACGGAGGAGAGAGGATTTTTTTTTTTTGGCTTCCTTGAGAAGCTTGGTAGGAAGCTTCCTTAAGAAGCTTCGCACGCTTCTCAATAAAGTGAAAGATGATGTTGTCTCATAAAGTGAACACTCTAGAAAAAATGATTAACACTCTACTAAAGCTATTATCCAGTGGACAAAAGTTACAATTAATGAAAATAATATTTATTGTCCATCGGATAATTTCACGGTACAGCGATTTTATTTATCAGATAAAATCTCAAAAAATGTAAAACTCGTAAACTGTGCCCAGCATCGGGTTTAGTAAGATCCCCCATCGACGTTTCCACAGTTTAAGGTTTACCAGCCTCGGGGAAAATATCTTATTTTCCCGGCTCCGCTTAGCACGCACGTAAATTGAAAATATATTAAAATAATCAACAGTTCCAAAAAAATCCAAAAAAATTCAAAAAAATCACAAATATTGGAAAATGACTATTTATCATGAAACAAATAATTTTTGGGGTGTTACACTAATTCTGCTCAGTGTGCACATAAAAAGAAGAATATATTAAAATATTCAACGTTTTCAAAAAAAATTCACAAAAATTCTCAAAAATTATAAATATTATAAAATAATTATTTATGATGAAACAAATAATTTTCGGGATGTTACACTCTTTAATCTTCTTTAATTTAATCTATCCACATTTCTTAAATCAAAACCTCATCTTAAGACACTTTGTTGTTGTGGGGTTCTTCTAAATCACCCATCTTCAATCTTTCCTCAAGGTTTCATGTTTAGAGGCTCTAGGTGAAGTCTCTCATATTTATTTCTAAGTTCTCTTATCAAGTTCTTGGCCATAATCTTGATTCATGGTCGTCTTGTTTCAAGCCCTAGATGTTGATGCTTATGTGTGTTGTTTTGTTTTAAGGATCTTCTTGGAAGGAGAAGCTTTTTCAAGAGGACAACAAGGAGCTTTGACCATCATCTAAGGTAAGAGGGAGATTAACCTCATTGACCATACATGGTGGTGAGAAATGGATTTTTTGTATTTGTGAGTGAGGAATCCATGTGAGGATTTGTTCACTCGATTGTGTGGTTTTGATTTCTTGTACTTATTTAGTTATATTTGATTATATGATGTTGATAGTATGCATGAAATTGTTATAATTACTTATTGGATATATATGATAATGTGACTTCGATATTATGCATGAATTTATAATAGTAGAAATTATGATGATTGAAATATGGTATATGCTATGATCTATGTTAGAAAGGAGAGCAATTTTGGTTCCAATGGTTATTAGAGGCTCACGGCCTCCATGCCCAAATTGAGTGATCCAAATCAAAAGTATTTTTTTAAATATGGATTTAAATGATTCGGCAACAAGAATATGAATTAAAGATTTTTAAGTCTGGAAAGGAAATGAATATGATTTTATTATTTAGAAAGAACGAATTTGGAAGATGATGTTAAGTTTAATGTATTTTGTTTAAAAAGTATTTTTAAGAGGAATATAGAAACATATAACTTTTATTGGATAAATAATGATTTTGCAATAGAAAAGGAAAAGGAGTTTTGAAGGTGATTTGAGATTCAAAGGATTTCATTTAAGGAGGATGGAACAAAGTTTTATTATTTGACAAAAATGGTTTTTGATTTTTGGTGCTAGAGAACAAGTTTTGAAAGTGTTTTAAAACTCAGTATTTCATTTAAAAAGGATTTTTGGTGAAGGTAATGGAAGAAGTTTTCATTAAATTAAAATGATACAGATTTTTTGAGAAAAACCTCAGAGAATATTACTTAGAGGTGATTCCAATGAGAAACATAGAATTTGAAATCTAAATCATATTTTAAACTAGGAAAGTTTCAAAATGGAATTTAAAACGTCAAAGAGTATTTTGTGCGAGTGAAAAATAGTAGAAAAACCTTACACAATTCAAAAATGTTGATTTTCGGGCTACGCAATTAAGAATACAGCAATGTTGCTCTGAGACCGAGGTACTAGGTCCGAGTGGATCAGTGGTATTATGTAATTGTATGAGCGGTTATATAATATCATTGATACTAATGGTATTAGACAATTGTATAAACGGTTGCTTTAATATCAATGGGAATAGTCCAATGGTGGTTTGGTTTCGTTGATCATGCATTTGAGCATTGTACAGCCGGTGGCTGTTATGGCTTGTGTTGCCTAGGAGTGAATGAGAATTTGGATAGTGTGATCCCTGATGGATCTTAGGGGGCATCAAGGCGAGGTGATTCACTTAGTGATTTGTTATCACATTATATACCCTTGGCTATGAATAACCGTTACAATGCACTGACGAGGACCCGACAAACACTATCCTTTTCGTGGTCCGGCGTAGACTGTCATTGAGGGAGGGTAGGTCTTCTAGTTCGTTCATCTCTGGATTTGAGTTTCGCTCCATGGAGTAGGAACTGGTTCATTATGCATACACATGGTCAGTACACATATTGTTGTGGCATGGTCAAGGTACATATTGTCATAGCATGATCAAAGTACATATTATGGTGGCATAGTCATTGTACGCACATTATTGATATATGTTGTTATAGTACTGTTGATGTTTATATCGTTGTGAGATATGTTTACTACAGATACTTATGAATTAAAAACATGAATATGCTTGTGATATCTGTATATATGGAATAACTTCGTTGTTCGTATCATTTCTTTGCTGGCATAATGGTATTTGATGTAGGAGATCTCACCTCTTTGTGTTTTGTTCTATTGTCCTATTTTCATTTACGTTCGGTGAAGTCTATGGTGCTAGCAAGGCAGAATATTCTTGAAGGACGCAGCTTGTGAGGGTACCGACGCATGAAATTCGCACCTGGTTTTCGGTGCATTAAGTTTTTCTTGTTAGTGTTATTACCATGCTTTTAGGTAGGACTCGTCATGGGAAATTGCTACTGTTCCTTTTTGAGTCTGTAAGTTTTATGTTCTGAATGTTGGTGAATTTATTTCATGGTGTATGTGAAATGAGTATCAATCAGTTCAATATATTTTTATAATACCTACATCTTTCGTAAGTTGTGTTCTCTGTGGAAAGAAATTTTAAAACCTATATTTTATAATATTAAATCATTTATGACTTGGGTTCAATTTTAAAAGAGTTGGTCTTAAATATAATTACCTTCGAAGGAGGGTGTTACATTATTTAGTATCAGAGTGCGGTTAGAGTCTTTTGGGGTTTATGGTTAGGTCTGTCTTGTTGGTGTTGCGTGTTTCTCTGTGTTTAGTCTCCGAAAGGAGACAATATTGTTTGAAATGGTTGCTCCTTATTCCCACTGTGTTTTGATTTGTCTATTTTTGAAGAAAAGGAAATGGCTCGCAGTAGACGTACGCGTGTGAATGCAAAACACGATAATGATGGGATGGCTGCGATTGCAGAAGTAATGCAAAGAATAGCTGGCGTAACAGTATAACAGAATCAGAGGGCCGCTTAGCAACAAGAAATGATAGTCGAGGCTCAGATTTTGTTAGAGTTGAACCAATCTCAAGATATGGGACCCCATAACGTTGGACCATATTGGTTCTGAAGGAGGAAAAATCGTAAGGTCAAGCGATTCCAGCAAAAATTGTATTCACAACCACCAGAAAATCAATAACAACAGCAACCATATGGAGGTAGTACTAGTGGTAGTAGACCCAGTCAGCCCGTGGCACTTTTACAGATATGTAAGAAGTGTGTAAAAGGTCATGCAACAAGGAATTATACGGTTAAGGGAAAAGTTTGTTTCAAGTGTGGAAAGCCTGGACACGTGTTTAGGAAATGTACATCACAAAGGATGAAGCCTTCCGTTAGTGATGTACATGCTTCAAAATCTCACGTAGAAGGGAGAGTCAATTCCCCAAGTGGAGTAAAAGCATCCCAGACTGAAGACCTAAACGAAGGAGACTGTGCCACAGGAAGTGATCCTTTGACTATACTGTATAATTCTGGGGGTAACCCATTTCTTTATGGTATATGACTGTATGGATCGATTAGAATTATCTGTGTCTTCGTTATCATTTAACCTAGTTATTTCTACTTCTTTTACAAAAACCTGTTGTGGATAACCAAGTTGCTTAAATTATTCTATGCCTGTTAAAGACTGAATCTTTTCTGTTGATTTGATTTGTTTACCTCTCTCACAAGTTAGACATGACCATGAAAATAGATTAGTTATCTTCCAACCATATCCTGTTAAATTGTTCTAATAAAATTTTAGAGTTCATTTCTAAAATTAGGTCATATCAAATTCTTTGTTAGATATGTCTGGTAACACATCAGATAGTTTTGCTACCTTTTCTTCCTGACCTTCATAATGTTTTTCCATGCACCGCAATTGCAAGAAAGAATATTCTTGGTCCAAATCATGTCATAGTATCAAATGCAATACTGTTGAAAGAGAACTTGACTTGTAAGACACTTTTTGTTAAGAGCAACGACAGGAGAGTGAAGCGATACGAAGGAAAGGAAATTACAAGTGATTTAGAATGGATTAGTTATTTTCTAATCATATCCTATTATATAAACCTTAGTGTTTCCTAAGACTAAGATTTTTGGATTTTTACGGCCAACCAAGATTGAAGCTTTATTGAGGGGAGGAACTCAAGGATACATGTCATTATCTCATTTGGAGGTCAAGAGTAAGAAGAATGTGAATGTTATTATTGTAGTCAATGAGTTTTCTAGGGTGAACTCCAGTGTTGTTAATTAAGGAGAGGGATAGAATTTCTCGATTATATGTGGACTATCGTCAGTTGAACAATAGTACGATCAAGGGTGAGTATCCTCAAAAGAAGACAGATGATTCGAGGGATCAGCTGAAGGGAGCCGTTGTTTTCTCCTAGATTGATCTACACTCTAGCTATCATCATATTCGCATGGAAGTAGAGGATATTTCCAAGATGGCTTTTCAAACGCATTATGGACATTACAGGTATCTGGTGATAATGTTTAGAGTAATAAATGTTCCTGCAATACTCATGGATTACATGAGCAGAATCTTTCGTCCTTATCTGGACATATTTGTCATTATCTTTATCGATGACATTCTGAGCTATTCTCGAAAGCAGGGGGAAACATGCTGAACTTCTCAGTATAGTTCTCCAAATTCTGAAAGTGAAGAAGTTGTATGCCAAGTTATCAAAGTACGAATTTTGGTTGGAGGAGGTTAAATTTTTGGGAAATGTGATTTCAAAGGAAAGGATTGCTGTGGATTCATCGAAAGTTGAAGCAGTTCTTCAATGGGAAAGATCGAAGACCATGATGGAGATTTGTAGCTTTGTGGGATTAGCTACTTATTATCAGAGATTCATCAAAGGATTTTCCAAGATAGCAGGATCTCTTATCCAGCTCACACGAAAGAGTCAAGCTTTTGTATAGACTGATGCATGTGAGGAAAATTTTCAAGGGTTAAAAGAGACACTCGACTACTTCGCCAGCATTGATTCTACCCAATCTCAACGAACCTTTTGAGGTGTCTCGTGATGCTCTACATTAGGATTTAGAATGTGTACTTGTGCGGAATAGAAGGGGTTGTAGCGTATGCTCCAAGGCAATTGAGAGTACATGAAAAGAACTACCCTACACAAACTCGGAGTTAGCTGTTGTGGTTGCATTGAAGATCTGGAGACATTTTCTACAGGGAACAATATTCAACGTCTACAGTGATTAATGGAGTCTGAAGTGTCTATTTGCTTAGAAAGAGTTAAATATAAGGCATTATATGGACGACGAATTAGAATACCTTTGTGTTGGCACCAAGATGGGGAAAGTTTTGTGTCAGGACCCGAGCTTGTAAAACAAACAACAGATAAAATTAAGATGACTCAGGACAAGATATAAACAACTCAGAGGAAAAGAAATTACATTAGTAAAGGGGATTCAGAATGATCTAATTGCATGCAACGTGGGAGCTAGAAGACATAATGAAAGAGCAATGTCTACATGTGTTCTAAGGTATAACAAATTTCAAGAATGAAATTTCTTTTAGAAGGTGAGAGTTATAACACCTCGAAAATTCCTTGTTTTCTGTTCTATATGCTTTTTATAAAATTTAAGATTTTTATGAATTTTTGTGAATTATTTGGGTGACTTTGATTATTTTATTATATTCCTTGATTTACGTGTGCTAACAGGGCCAGAAGAATAAAATATTTTTCCAAGGCTAGAAAACTTTGGGCTGTGGAAGCATACCGGCAAATCTTACTAAACCCGAGGTTGAACATAGTTTATGAAGTTTTCATTTTTTGAGATTTTATCTGACAAATAAAATCAGGATACTTTTTATTATCCAATGGATAATAAATGCGGGTTTTGCTAACTGTAACTTTTGTCCATTAGATAAAAGCTTTTAGTAAGGTGCTAGTCATCTTTTCTAGAGTGTTCTCTTTAGGTGACATCATCCATGTGACATCACTTAGATGACATCACTTGTTGACTTTTCCAAAAGGTGAAACCAAGCTTCCTAAAGAAGCTTCATCAAAGCTTGTTGGAGAAGCTTGTATCAAAGCTTATTGGAGAAGCTTGTATCAAAGTTTATTGGAGAAGCTTGTATCAAATCTTGTTGGAGAAGCTTCTTTTCTCTCTCCTTGGGATAGCCACACATTTTGGGGGGAAAAGAAAGATGACCACTTTGTCATCTTTTCACTTAAGTTCATTTCACCTTTTCATCTCAAAAAGTTTCCACCTTTCTCCCTCACTTTTTCTCTTCTCTCATTTTCTCTCTATTGGCTCACGGCCACCACTCTCCAATCCTCTCTTCTATTTTGTTTGCGCCAATCAATCATACTTTTGGAATCTACACACCCTTTGGATGATTTTCTATGTTGTGATCATCATCAAATTTTCTCATCTTCATCGTTTTCTTTCAAGCCCTAACTTGAAACTCTTAAGGTAAGATTCTTGATTTCTATTTTTCTCTCCTCTCATTTTCTCTTCACCCACCTCACGGCCAACCTCCCAAACCTCACCCTCTCATCTTCTTAAATTTTAACAAATCATATTTCTTGAATCTACACCTCCTTTTAAGACACTTTTCTACGGAGATCAATCCTTAGTTCATCCATCATCAAGTGTTTCTTCAAGTTTTTCTTCAAACCTCAAGTTCAAAGAGTTTTAAGGTAAAGTTCTTATCTTTCCTAAACTTTTCTTGTCTTGTTTGTGAGCAACCATCTATCAAACTCTCTCTTCCATTTTTCTCCCAAAGTTCACGGCCATAGGTCTTTTGAAGGACCAAAGATTTGGTTTTGCTATCACTTAGTTCATTTCCATCTTCCTATCAAGAACCAAGAAGCCAAAATACAAAACTCTCTTCTTTTTCTCTTGTAAAGCCGCACGGCCACACCCCTCAACCCACTCTTTAATCTTCTTTAATTTAATCTATCCATATTTCTTAAATCAAAACCCCATCCTAAGATACTTTGTTGTTGTGGGTTTCTTCTAAATCACCCATCTTCAATCTTTCCTCAAGGTTTCATGTTTGGAGGCTCTAGGTGAAGTCTCTCATATTTATTTCTAAGTTCTTTTCTCAAGTTCTTGGCCATAATCTTGATTCATGGTCATCTTGTTCCAAGCCCCAGATGTTGATACTTGTGTGTGTTATTTTGTTTTAAGAATCTTCTTGGAAGGATAAGTTTTTTCAAGAGGACAACAAGGAGCTTTGACCATCTTCTAAGGTAAGCGGGAGATTAACCTCATTGACCATACATGGTGGTGAGAAATGGATTTTTTGTATTTATGAGTGAGGAATCCATGTGAGGATTTGTTCACTCGATTGTGTGGTTTTGATTTCTTGTGCTTATTTAGTTATATTTGATTATATGATGTTGATAGTATGCATGAAATTGTTATAATTGCTTATTGGATATATGTGATGATGTGACTTCGATATTATGCATGAATTTACAATAGTAGAAATTGTGGTGATTGAAATATGGTATATGCTATGATCTATGTTGGAAAAGAGAGCAAATTTGGTTCCAATGGTTATTAGAGGCTCACGACCTCCATGCCTAAATTGAGTGATCCAAATCAAAAGTGTTTTGTTAAATATGGATTTAAATGATTAGGTAACAAGAATATGAATTAAAGATTTTAAAGTTTGGAAATGAAATGAATATGATTTTATTATTTAGAAAGAACGAATTTGGAAGATGATGTTAAGTTTAATGTATTTTGTTTAAAAAGGATTTTTAAGAGGAATATAGAAACGTATAACTTTTATTGGATAAATAATGATTTTGCAATAGAAATGGAAAAGGAGTTTTAAAGGTGATTTGAGATTCAAAGTTTTTCATTTAAGGAGGATGGAACAAAGTTTTACTATTTGATAAAAGTGAGTTTTGATTTTTGGTGCTGGAGAACAAGTTTTGAAAGTATTTTAAAACTCAAAGTATTCCATTTAAAAAGGATTTTTTGTGAAGGTAATGGAAGAAGTTTTCATTAAATTAAAATGATACAGATTTATGAGAAAAACCTCAGAGAATATTACTTAGAGGTGATTCCAATGAGAAACATAGAATTTGAAATCTAAATCATATTTTAAACTTGGAAAGTTTCAAAATTGAATTTAAAACGTCAAAGAATATTTTGTGCAAGTGAAAAATAGTAGAAAATCCTTACATGATTCAAAAATGTTGATTTTTGGGCTACGCGATTAAGAATACAACAAGGTTGCTGTGAGACCGAGGTACTAGGTCTGAGTGGATCAGTGGTATTATGTAATTGTATGGGCGGTTATATAATATCATTGATACTAATGGTATTAGATAATTGTATGGATGGTTGTTTTAATATCATTGGGAACAATCCAACGGTGGTTTGGTTTCGTTGATTGTAACACCCCCCGTAGGGTACCACATTTAAGACTAATCCTAATATAACTTACCCAAGTTGTAAAAGAATTAATCTTGCAAAAACATTGATTTTAAGATTTCGTTTGCGGAATACATCTAAATAAAAATCATAAGTACAACTTGTAACTGAAAATCACACATATATTATACATAAATACTGAAAGCCTTGTTTACAAATAATTTACATAATATTCTTACATACCAAAAGATAAAATGTACAACAGACACTCCAAAACATAACTGCTAAGCATAAAACTCCTAAAAACTAACCTAAGGATTTGGGTCCTCAGAAGGATCCTCCTCCACTTCATCATTAAAGAACCCAAGTGGATATAACATTCGCCTCACAGGGGTCATTGCGGAAGATACCATAGAGTCATCACGCGATGTATACACAGTGCCACCCCAAAGTTCACGAATCGGCATTGTAAATTCTAGGCGCACAAATACATGTTGCGTGAAAACAGAAATCCCATCGCGGGTTCCACTTATGTTCAGAGTCAAGTCCCCCTTATTTAAAAACCGTTCATTGTCAAAATCAAACCTCTAAGCATCAGTCCCCTCATGGAACTGAACTCGGACAAAACCTAAAACTTGACGCCTCGCTGCCATCTCAACAAACAAAGAGTAATATTACTAATAGTAAAAAGAGTTATCTACTCCTTCGTCTTCCCAGTCTTCATCAGACATACACAGTAAACAAATATAATGCAATAAAGAGGTGAGATCTCCTACATCAATACCAGTATGGTAGTAGAGAAAATGACAGCAAATAAATAGTTTATAATATCAACATATTAATCTATTTAAATCATATTACCATATCATAGATAATAAATCAGGAAAACATAAATATCAAATCAATATGCTGACCAACTATGCTTATGCACAACGACCAATTCCTACTCCATGGAGCTAAACACAATTTCGGAGAGAATAGTCTAGAAGACATATGTGTAACTCGGCTGTCCTGGCCAAAAGGGCTATAATTTATCAACTTATCCACGTGCACATCAAGGCATTGTACTAGACATTCTACACCAGATCGTGATATAGGACAGTGTCTCGGTCCGGATCGTCGGTGCGTTTGCATCCATCTGTCTCACGAACAGAAGAGCTACTAACTGTCCATTGCGAGGTACCCGCACCCCGATGCCCCCAAGGTCAATAAGTGACCTACACTTATCTACTCGCACCCACATATAGGTGTGATTCATCTCCTAGGCACATAGCCTTAATCAAACAAGCTGACATGCTTTTCAATGCATGAGGGATGATCCAAACACACATACAATCATTATTTTCACAGAATTTCACATACCCTCACATTCTCTTGGCGGTATCATTATTCAACATAACCGGGCCCACCACAACAGCCCGACAGCAAATTACTTATACTTTCAATCGCGTAGCGATATTATCGCATTTTCACAATCGCGAAACATTTTTCTTACGTTTTCAAATTGCATAAAGATTTTCCAACATTTTCTCAATCACATAGCCAAAAATTATTGTTTTCAAGTCGCGTAAAAGTTTTTCTGTGTATTTTCAATCGTGTAAAATATTTCTAACATATTTTAAGCTCAAAATAAGATTTCTCTCATTTAATATCAAAATTTGACTTTAATTCCATTATTTCCAAAATAAATTTTCTTTAAATAATATTTCTAATTTTTTCTCATTAAAAGTAGTATTTTCTACTGTTTCCCATAAAATTATTTTTCTTTAATTAAATTGGATCATTACAGCTCGAGATTTCCTAACGCGCTTCAAAACCCAAAGGGTGAGCTATACGTCAGTAAATTTCAAGTTTTAACTTTTATTTCAATTAATATCCTAATCACACCAATTTATTTGAAAATTAGTTTATTTTCTTTTTAGGTCTAAAAACCTATCAAATTAATTTCCTATCAATCAAATGCTTAATCCTACACTTAATAGAATAATTTTGGATCTAAGATATTAAAAATGAGTATGTTGGCCGAATTTCATACTATCCTCCATAAATCATATTTAATTATTTTCTATTACTTTATTCCTTGTAAAAACACTTAATTTAATTTCTTGTCATAAAATCACTTAATCATTGATTAGGAAAATAATTTAGAACACTTGGTTCCCTTGGTGGTGTTGAGGCCGTGGGCCTCTAAGGTTCTTTGGAACCATCATACAATTTCTCATAATGTGAATCACATCCTACTTTACACAAGAATCAACATACTTTCTAAATCACAAAACCAAGCATGCTTTCAAAGCTCTAAAGCATACAATCACAAACAAAGAAAGCTTAAACAATCAAGTGAATAAATCCTTATAAATTTTTCACTACAAACAATTTCATTTCCTCACCACCAACACATGGTTGATGAGGTTAATCTCCCTCTTACCTCAAGGAAGACAACAATCTTCAAATTCCTTCTCCTTTTGATTTCGTGAAGCACCAAAGAAAGCCCTAACAATCTTAAACAAATCTTAAATTCATAAACCAAGCTTAAAAACAAGAAACCATGGATCAATCATGGTTTAGAAATTCAAGAATCCAACTTAGGATCAATAATTCAAGAAGTTACCTTTAGGAGTAGAAAATCTAAGCTTGATTTTGAAGCACTTAGGAGATTATTTAGGTAAAACTCACAAGATGAAAAGTGTTTAGAATTGTGTTTAGGTTTAGAAAATAGGATTGGATAGAATTATGGAAGCTTGGAGGTAGGGTCTAGGTGTGGTAGCCGTGAGCTTCAAAGAAAGGAGAAGAATAGAGTTCTTGAGTGTTTTGGTGTTCTTGAAGTGAAAGAAAAGACGAAGGAGATTTTCTTGTCACAAAGTGTAGTAAAATGAAATAGAATAGCTATTTTTCCATGTCTTGGCCGTATGGTGCATGGATAGAAAAGATCAAGGCTTAATCAACTTGATAGGAAATATCACATGGCTTCACATGGCTTATATAATCCAATGGTCATCAAATGGCCATATTAGATATTCAAGAACCTCCTAGTACACCAAGTGGCCGTGTGGCTCAAAGGAGTGACTAACTTAGTTTGATTTCAACTAGTTTCTAGTTACACCTAGATTAGGTAGTTAGTTCACTTAAGCTAACTTAGTTAGGTTATTTAGTTACATATCTAACTATTTAGTTACATGATTAAGTCATTGCATAGGTCATGCATTGGTCATTCCTTCTAGATGATTCCAGATCCATTTTATAACTAGGATTCCTAAGTATTTAGTAACTAAGTTAGTTCCATCTAGTTACTAGTTAGACTTTTAGGGTAACTTAGTTAGTTTATCTAGTTACTTAGTAACTAGTCCAACCACTTTTGTTGACTACTTCCTATTGGTTAAGAAAAAGTCAAGCCATTAATGTTGACCATTTCTTATTGGTTCATTTAGAAATAATCACAGCCTATTTTCTGACTGATAAAAGATACCAAGTCTATTATTCAATGAGCAGAAGCTACTATTTCAAAAACAACAGATATTATCTGACAGATAATAAAATGCAAAATATTTTTATTTCACAGATAAATTCTAAAAATTAAAAGATTAGGTAATGTGTCTCTCGGATTCGAGTTTAGTAAGATCCCCTGGCTCATAAATCAATAAAGATTTTCTCTGGCCCGAAAATTATTATTTTCTTTACTCAGAGTAAATCACACACAGAGATCAAAAACAGTCACAGAATAGTCAAAATAAATTTACAGCTCACAGGAAACACAAAACAGTACAATTCAGACATTATTATAAAATAGCAAATTTTGGGGTGTTACAACTCTCCCCCTCAGAAAAGAATTTCGTCCCCGAAATTTGTCATACCTTAAAACAATTGGAGATATTGTTCCCTCATCTTATCTTCCATCTCCCATGTAGCATCTCCTGTCTTTTTATTCCAAATTACTTTTACTAATGGAATCGTTTTCCCTCTGAGTTACTTCACCCTCTTGTCTTCAATCTTAACAGGAAGTGTCTCATACGTCAAATTTTCTTTCAATTGTACTTCATCAGGCTAAATGACATGAGAGGGATCGGGAATATACTTTTTTAATTGGGACACATAAAAAACATTATGAAGGTTGGAAAGAAAAGGCGGTAAAGCTATTTGGTAAGCGACTTGACCTATCTGACGAAGAATTTGATAGGGTCCAATGAATTTAGGAGTGAGTTTTCTGGATTTTATAACCTTTCTGACACTAGTCGTGGGTGTTACTCGCAAAAACACATGCTTACCTTCCTTAAATTCAAGAGGTCTTCTCCTTTTATCAGCATAGCTTTTCTGCCTACTTTGAGTTGTCCTCATTTTCTCTTGTATCATCTTTACCTTCTCTGTTGTCTGTTGCACTATCTCAGGTCCAATGGTCATACTTTCCCCATCTCGATACCAACACAGAGGTGTTCGACGTCGTCGTCTGTATAGTGCTTCATAGGGTGCCATCCCTATACTTGAGTGAAAACTATTATTATAGGTGAATTCTACCAAAGGCAAGAATTCATCCCAACTCCTTTTTTGTTCTAACACACAAGCTCTTAACAAATCTTCTAATGACTGAATAGTCCTCTCCGTTTGACCATCAATTTCCGGATGGTAAGCAAAACTTAAACAAAGTTTAGTCCCCATTGCTTCATGTAAACTTTGCCAAAATCTCGATGTAAACCTTAGATCTCTATCGAAAATGATACTAGAGGGTATACCGTGAAGTATAATGATTTCACCAATGTACACCTGGGTCAATTTCTCCATTGGATACTTGATATTGATTGGCAAGAAGTGAGTAGACTTCGTAAGCCAATCAACAACGACCTATATAGAATCGTAACCTTTCTTAGTCTTTGGCAATCTAGTAACAAAATCCATTGCAATACTATCCCATTTCTATTATGGAATAGTAAGGGGTTGCAGCATACCTGCTTATCTTTGATGTTCAAATTTCACCTTCTAACACACAAGACAAGATGACACATACTTAGCAACTTCTCTCTTCATCCCAGGCTGCCAAAATAATAATTTCAGATCTTGATACATCTTGGTCATTCTGGGATGTATACTCAACTGGCTTGTATGAGCTTCATCAAGAATCAACTTTCTCAGTTCTGGATCACTAGGCATACAAACTCTACCTTCAAATTTTAGAATACTATCGTGTCCTTCCTGAACCGTTGACACAATATCTCACTTCATCAGCTCCCTTTTAGTTTGTAGAAATTTGTCATCCTTTTGATTCTCTCGGATTTCTTCCATTAAATCACTTGTGATTGTAACCTTGTTTAAACAAATCTTTCCCGGTGCCAACTCCATGAACACCCACAAATTCTAGAATTGTTCTATTAATTCTTCCTCCTTGATCATCATCGCAGAGACACTAAACATCTTTCTGCTTAAAGCATCTGCCACAACATTCGCCTTCCCAAGATGATACTGGAGTTAAAAGTCATAGTCTTTCAAGAATTCTAACCACTTCCTTTGTCTCATATTCAGCTCCTTTTGGACGAATAGATACTTCAAACTTTTATGGTCACTGAAGACGTTCAATGTAGCTCCATATAGAAAGTGCCTCCAAATCTTCAATGACAAATGACTGCAGCTAGCTCCAAGTCATGCGTTGGATATTTCCTTTCATGTACCTTCAATTGTCTTGAAGCATACACTATAACTTTTCTATTCTGCATTAGTACACATCCTAGCCCTTGGTAAGAAGCATCACAGTACACCTCAAAAGATTCATTTGGATTTGGTAGAATCAGCACTGGTGCAGTAGTCAACCTCTTCTTTAATTCTTGAAAACTCTTTTCGCATTCATTATTCCAAACAAAAGCTTGATTCTTCCTCGTGAGTTGCGTAAGAGGTCCGACTATCTTGGAAAAACCTTCTATAAATCTCTGGTAATATCTGGCTAATCCAACAAAACTCCAGATTTCAGTCACAGTTTTTGGCCTTTCCCATTGAAAAACTGTCTCCACCTTTGCTGGATCCACTGCAATTCCGTCCTTAGAAATCACATGACCCAAAAATTGAACTTCATCTAACCAAAATTTGCATTTTGACAAATTTGCGTACAACTTCTTTTCCTTCAAAATCTGGAGAACTATACTGAGATGTTCAGCATGCTCTTCATGGTTTTGAGAATAGATCAGAATGTCATCGATAAAAACAACGACAAATCTATCTAGGTATGGACAAAAAATCATATTCATATAATCCATGAATATTGCAGAAGTATTCGTCACTCCGAGTGGCATTACAAGATATTCATAATGACCATAGCACGTTTGAAATGTAGTCTTTGGTATATCCTCTGCCTTGACACGAATTTGATGATAACTTAATCGCAGATCTATCTTAGAGAAAACAACTGCTCCTTTCAGTTGGTCCATCAGATCATCAATCCTTGGAAGTGGATACTTATTCTTTATCGTGACCTTATTCAGCTAGCGGTAGTCCACACACAATTGTGACGTCCCATCCTTTTTCTTGACTAACAACACTGGAGCTCCCCAGCGTGAAACACTAGCTCTCACAAACTATTTTTCTAACAACTCCTGCAATTGTTGCTTTAGTTCTGCTAGTTTTGACGGTGACATCTGGTACGGTGCAATTGATATAGAACCCACTCCTGGTACAAGATCGATAGAAAACTCTATCTCTCTTTCTGGTGGTAATCTAGGTGCTTCATCAGGAAAAACTTCAGGAAACTCATTTACAACAGAAATAGCATTCACATTCTTGTCACTCTTAACTTCTAAAGAAGATAGCAGTATGTATCCTTGGGCTCCATCCCTTAATAAAGAATAGATTTATTTGGCAGTTAAAAATTCAGAAACCTCATTAGGAAATACTAGGGTCTTTTTAGAATAGTCTAATAGGATATGGTTAGAAGATAACTAATTCATCCCTAACATGATATCAATATTCGTAAGAGACAAACAAATTAAATTAACAGAAAAGACTTGATTACTAATAGTAATAGGACAATTTAGGCATATTTTAGTAGTACTAACAGGTTTAGCAGTAGGTGTAGAAACAATCAGTTGAAAACTCAAAGAAGACACAAGTAATCCCAAACGATCCACACAGTCATATGCAATAAACAAATGAGTTGCACCCGAATCATATAGTACAGTTAAAAGATTACCTGAAATGACACCTTCTCCCTGAATAAGATCTTCAGACTGGGAGGCCTCAGCTCCACTCTTAGTATAAACTCGTCCACCAAGTTGTGGCTTAACAGCACGAACATTGCTCACTGTAGGCTCCATCTTTGCTTGATCACAATCCTTAGAGACATGATTAGGCTTTCCACATCGAAAATAGATTATACCCTTGATCATGCAATCTTTCATCAAATGACCTTTTTCCGCATTTCATGCATTTCATTGGCGGTGCCGATGTCTGATTAAACTGATTGCCACTTGAACCTCCTCATCATGGCTACTGCTGTTGTTGCTACTGACTTCTCGATGGTCGAGAAGATGGTTTCTGATGAAACCGATTGTTATTATTGTTGCCTCCCCTTTGGAACCTAGACGGTCCAAAGTTGCGGTTCCTGGTATCCCATGCTGGCTTTAATCCCTCCAGTCTACAACACATATCCAATAATGTCAAAAACTAATTCATGAGCATCGGTAATACTCCTCTCTTTAACTCAATTCGTAAACCTTCTTCGAATTTGCGGCACTTCCAAACCTCGTCCGGCTAGATTTGGAGATACCTTGAGAACTTAGACAAGCTCTCAAACTTCGCAGCATATTCATTAACGGTCATTCCACCTTGTCGCAATCCCAGAAATTCCATCTCTTTGGTGTGCCTCGTACTTTCTGAAAAATATTTCTCCAAAAATACTTCGCAGAACAACTCCCACGTAATCTCTTTCCCTTCAGGTTGTAGCACCCTTCGAGTGGCTTTCCACTAATTTTCGCCATCACCCATTAGTATAAACGTAGCGTAAGTCACTTTACAATCATCTGTACATCCCATTCCTTCGAAGATCTTCTCTAGTTCTTGGATCCACAAATCTACTTTCTTCGGATCAAACTCACCTCTGAAATGTGGTGGTTTGTTCTGACAAAATTCTGACAAATACTGGACTTCTGCATTAGCTTCTTGTTGTTGTGCAGTTCTTTGATTTTGTTGTACGATTACATCTGCCATTCGCTGCATCGCTTCGGCAGCAGCAGTCATTGCGTCATCGTCACGTCCTGTATTTGTATGTGTACCTCTGCCACGAGACATAACTTTCTTCACAAGTAATCAAACACAATCTAAGAAGAGTCAGTTGAAACCTTTTAGAAATCAAACTCAGAGAATCACACAACACAAGCAAAATAGACCTAACCACAAAAACCCCAAATGACTCTAACCGGGAGCTCTAATACCAACTAATGTAACACCCACCGTAGGGTACCACATTTAAGACTAATCCTAATATAACTTACCCAAGTTGTAAAAGAATTAATCTTGTTAAAACATTGATTTTAAGATTTCATTTGCAGAATAAATCAAATAAAGATCATAAGTACAACTTGTAACTTAAAATCGCACCCATATTATACATAAATAATGAAAGCCTTATTTACAAATAATTTACATAATACCCTTACACACCAAAAGATAAAATGTACAACAGACACTCCAAAACATAACTGCTAAGCTTAAAACTCCTAAAAACTAACCTAAGGATTTAGGTCCTCAGAAGGATCCTCCTCCACTTCATCATTAAAGAACCTAGGCGGATATAACATTTGCCTTACAGGGGTCATTGCGGAAGATACCATAGAGTCTTCATGCGGTGTATACTCACTGCCACCCCAGAGTTCATGAAACGGCATCGTAAATTCTAGGCGCACGGACGTGTGTTACGTCAAAACAGAAATCCCATCGCGAGTTCCACTTAAGTTCAAAGTCAAGTCCCCTGTATATACAAACCGTTCATTGTCAAAATCAAACCTCCAAGCATCAGTACCCCCATGGAACTAAACTCGGACAAAACCTAAAACTTGATGCCTCGTCGCCATCTCAACAAACAAATAGTAATATTACTGATAGTAAAAAGAGTTATCTGCTCCTTCGTCTTCCCAGTCTTCATCAGATATACATAGTAAACAAATATAATAAAACAAAGAGGCGTGATCCCCTACATCAATACCAGTATGGCATTAGAGAAAATGACAGCAAATAAACAGTTTATAATATCAACATATTAATCTATTTAAATCATATTACCATATAATAGATAATAAATCAGACAAACATAAATATCAAATCAATATGTTGACCAACTATGCATATGCACAACAACCAATTCCTACTCCATGGAGCTAAATACAATTTCGGAGAGAATGATCTAGAAGACACATTTATAACTCGGCTGCCGTGGCCAAAAGTGCTATAATTTATCAACTTATCCACGTGTACATCAAGGCATTGTACCAGACATTCTACATCAGATCGTGATATAGGACAGTGTCTCGGTTCGGATCGTCAGTGCATTTACATTGGTCTGCCTCACAGACATAAGAGCTACCAACTATCCATTGTGAGGTACCCGCACCCCGACGCCCCCAAGGACAACAAGTGACCTACACTTGTCTACTCGCACCCGCACATAGGTGTAATTCATCTCCTAGGCACATCGCCTTAATCAAACAAGCTGACACGCCTTTCAATGTATAATGTATGATCCAAACACACATATAACCATTATTTTCACAAAATTTCACGTACCCTCACATTATCTTGGCGGTATCATTATTCAACATAACCGGGCCCACCACAACAGCTAGACAGGAAACTGCTGATACTTTCAATCGCATAGTGATATTATCGCATTTTCATAATTACGGAACATATTTCTCACGTTTTCAAATCACGTAAAGATTTTCCAAGTTTTTCTTAATCGCATGCCAAAATTATAGTTTCCAAGTCGCATAAAAGTTTTTCTGCATATTTTCTGTAACACCCTCCTTAGGGCGTCACATTTCATGTTACTTAGTTACCAAATTACCCCTTCATTTGTATTCGTGCTTGTAATAGAAATATGAGTTGGAAAATTTCTTAATAATAATAAATTAAACTTAGCGAAAAATAAAAAAATTACAACATCATATCAAATAATTCACATCATATATATACATACAGAAGTCTTAGTATTATCATACTTAAATAATTACAAACTAGACTTTCAAAACATTCAAACTTTAAACTTTAATTTAAACTATTATAATGCCTAAGTCCTACTAGACAGTAGAACCCTCAGACGGGTCCTCCTCAGATTCCTCAGCATATAGGAATCCAGCTTGACGTGAAGTCCTACGGACAAGTGTCCGAACAGACGACACAATACTAGCCTCACTAGGGGTACGATAGTAAGCCCCCCAGTACTGCCTAATAGATATTGGAAACTCTAGATGTACATATATGTTAACACTAAAGTACGGATGTCCTAGATGTAATCTACTCAATCTAATATTTAAGTCCCCCATATAGTAAATACTTTCTCTCTCCAAATCCACATGCCATGCCTCCTCTCCTCCAAAAAACGTCAACCTCATATAGCCAAGGAAACAAGGCATCTCCATCATCTCAAAACTCAGCGTCCTCAACAAGGATCTGCTCTTCCTCAGCTCCTCGCTCAACTTCTTGCTCAACGTCTTTCAAATTATAAATACAATATAGAATAGACATACAAAGAGGTGAGATCACCTACGCCATTACCAGTATGGTAGCAATGAAGATAAACACATACAATATTTCATACAGCTATCATACCATAATTACAGTTATGCCACTAACATCATTATCATCACAAAACATGTAATATACAATAATTACAATCATGCCATTACCAATAACCAAATATTCAATAATTCAATTATCATAAATCATAATTACGATAATGCCCTCAATCACTATATGTATGCACAAAGACTCAATTTCCTACTCCATGGAGCTAAAACTCAGGTCGAAGAGAGTGATCGAAAAGATTTGTCGGTACCAATATACCTCGAACCACGTGCTCAATCTTGCACATCTAGCATATACACAACAGTCTTTATCAGATCTTGATTAAGAATAGTGTCTCGGTTAGGATCATTGGTGTGTTGCGTCGGTCTAACCTATGGCACAGAAGAGCTACCAACTGCCCATTGTAGGCAACCCGCACCCCAATGGCCCCAAGGTCAACGAGTGACTTACACTACGCATATCGCACCCACTCAAGAGGTGTAGTCTCTCCTAGGCAACTAGCCTCATACAGTCCATCGGACCTTTCCAATGCATGTACTATATGCACTATTCACATTTCCAATTATTATTACATATTCGGGGTTTATACATTAACCCTACAGTACCTTTACTGTAATTTTATCGCATAGTCATATTTTCACACTTTCTTAACTGCGACTCAATTCTGTCGCCTTTTCAAATCGCATAGCGATTTTTCAACATTTCTCAATTGTGTAAATATTTTTCATACGTTTTAAATCCAAAAATACTATTTTTCTCATTTAATACTAAAAATTCACTTTATTTTCCATATTTGCATAATAGCCCCTCAAAAACATAATATTCATATTATAGTCCTCATTTAAATAATATTTTCACAATAGCCCCTTATAAAATTCATATTTATGAAATAGTCCTTCTTTTATAAAATATTTGCAATATAACCCCTCTAAAAATAATATTTACATTATGATCCCTCTAAAAATAAGTAATTATACAATGGCCCCTCATTTAAATAATATTTATATTTTAGTCCCTTTTTTATAAAAAAAAATTTCAGTATGACCCCTCTAAAAATTAGTAATTATACTATTTCCCAAAAAATGGTATTTCTTTCCTTTACTTCACATATTACAACTCAAATTTTACCAACGCGCTTCAAAACCCTTTGGGTGAGCTATACGTCAATAAATTTCAAGTATTGACCCTCATTTCATTTTATAACTCTACTATTAAATTATATCAAATTGTTTTCCAAAATCATTTTGCTTTGCTATCCTCAAACTCTTCCAAATTCAGTTCCTTTTCATTTAAATCTTTAATTCTCATTTGAATCCATCATTTTTAGGACTTTGGTCCTCTAATCCCTAGTATGGCCGTGAGCCTCATTGCTCTTTGGAGATTCATACAACCGTTTCATCATATTGTTCACATCCTAAATTACAGATACATTTACATGCATTCAAAATCATACATACAAGCATGTATCAAAGCAATAATCATATATCACACATGCAAAACACAAATATAAAATCATAAACACCACAAACAAAATTCAAGAAGCAATAAACAATAGGGGAATAAACCCTTATAGGTTTTTCACCAAACACAACCATCCCCACACCACCAAAACTTAGTTGGTGAAGTAAAATCTCCCTCTTACCTCTTGAAGACAAGTCTTTCAAGCTCCTTTCCTTCTACTTGATTTCATATAAACCACAAACAATTCCTAAAAATTCTTAAACAATTAATAAAATCATATACAAGGCTTAATAATGATAAACCATGGAACAAACATGGTTTAGAAAATTACAAACTAAATTTTAAACCAAAAAAACCAAAGCTTACCTTTAGGGAAGTAAATCAAACTTGGATTTTGAAGCACTTAGAGTGGGATTTTGACAAAATCTCCTAAATGAAAAGTGTTTAGGAGGTTGTTTAGGTTTAGGAAATGATGAGAGTAGAAATTATAGAAGATGGATGGTGTGTTTGGGTGTGAGGGCCGAAACTAGAGAGGGAAAATGGAAGGAAAATGGTGCTTGGTGTTCTTGGGAATTTTAAGAGAATATGATGAAAGCTTTTTAGTGAAAGAGAAAAGTGAATATGGATAGCAAAATGGGAGTGGGCTGCCGTGGGATGTGTAGGAGAGATTGAAGAGATTTACTTGAAATAAATATCCCATTTTGTATTCACACTTGAAGCACATGGCTTATGTCACATGAATTGTCCTAGAAGCTTGTGGAACTTGGTATTATTTGGCCTCTTGGCTGGGGTGTATAGTGGGGTTAGGGACTTAATTTGCTTTCAATTAAAGTCTAATTGCATGCTAATTAATTAGTTAATTAATTAGGTTAAGTTTCCTAATCACTCTTTATTAATTATCTAATTACATAACTAATTAATTAAACATATAATTACATATATCATAGTCTCTAAATAAAATTAGGATATCTAATTAGTAATTAGATTATAACTAATTAATAATTAGGTTAGTTTACTTAGTTTGTTAATTAGGCCATTAAGATGACTTAATTAGGTTTAATTAGTTACTAAGTAAAAGTCAAGCCACTATATTTGACTTCATCTTAGCCATTGAAATCAACTTTGTTTCTTATCCATTGATCTCATCTACGGTGGATGATACTTAGTGATTTTATTAGGATTCATTTCACACCATTGATCGGATCAACGGTTATGATTGAAAACATCTTAATCAAGCTTTTCATCCGATGGTCCACAACAAAGTCTATGCTCCTTTGTTTGACCATTTCCTATTGGATAGAAAAGTCCAGCCACCTATTTTGACTGATTCCTATTTGTTCGTTTTGATTTAGCTTACAAAAAATATTCTAAGCACATTTTTTGTCAGTTAAAATTTATCGGGTCAAATAATTTATAGCAATAACTGCTATAAATAAAACAACAGATATTTATCTGTGAAATATTTTATTTCACAAATAAATTTTAAAAATTAAAAGATTCTTTTCTGTGTCACTCAGATTTGGGTTTTGTAAGATCCCCCACCTCTGAATAAATCAGATAAGAATTTCTCCGGCCCGAAAATTATTATTTTCCTGACCAGGAGCAAATCACACAAAACGATCAAAAATGATCTCAGAACAGTCAAATTATTTTTATAACATACAGAAAATGCAAAACAGTGTAATTCTGCTATTAGTATTAACATAGTCAGAATTTGAGGTGCTACAACTCTCCTCCTCTAAAATTAAGTTTCGTCCTCGAAACTTGACACACACTTAAAATAAAAATGGGTACTGCTCTCTTATCTTCTCTTCCAACTCCCATGTGGCTTCACCACTTACATCGTTCCAAACCACTTTAACTAATGCGATCTCCTTTCCTCGAAGTTGATTAGTCCTTCGATCCTCAATCTTGACCGAAAACGTCTCATAGGTTAAATTCTCCTTTAGTTGTACGGTGTCTGGCTCGATAACATGAGTCGAATAAAAAATATTTTTCTGTAGTTGTGATACGTGAAATACATTGTGAAGATTTGATAAGAACGGTGGTAGTGCAATCTGATAAGCTACCAGACCTACCCGACGAAGTATCTAATACGGCCCGATAAACTTCGGAGTGAGCTTCCTCGACTTAAACACTCGTCCAACTCCAGTCATAGGTGTCATACATAGAAATACATGGTCACCTTCTTCAAATTCAAGCGGTCTTCGTCGTTTATCAGTATAACTCTTTTGTCGCGTCTGAGTTGTCCTCATCTTGTCTTGGATCATCTTCACTTTCTCAGTGTCTACTGCACAAATTCAAGTCCTACCACAGTACTTTCACCATCATGGTACCAACACAATGGTGTTCTACATCTTCTCCCATATAATGCCACATAGAGTGCCATCCCTATGCTCGAATGAAAACTATTGTTGTATGTGAATTCTATCAATGGTAGAAACTCATCCCAACAATCAGTTTGCTCTAGAACACAAGCCCTCAACAAGTCCTCCAATGACTGAATCGTCCTTTCTGACTGACCATCTGTTTGTGGATGGTAAGCAGAACTCAAACGTAGCTTTGTCCCCATCGCTTCTTGCAAACTATTCCAAAATCTTGATGTAAATCTCGGATCTCGGTCAGAAATAATACTGGATGGTACACCATGAAGTCTAACAATTTCATTGATGTACACTTGAGCCAACTTTTCCATTGAGTACTTAATATTAATCAGTAAAAAGTGCGCTGACTTTGTAAGCCGATCAATAATTACCCATATAGAATCGTGACCCTTCCGAGTCTTCGGTAGTGCAGTTATAAAATCCGTTGCTATGTCATCCCATTTCCATTTAGGAATAGGCAAAGGTTGCAAAATTCTTGATGGTCTTTGATGTTCCACTTTGGCCTTCTGACAAATCAAACAGGATGATACATATTCTGTGACATCCCTCTTCATTCCTTGCCACCAATACAACTGTTTCAAATCTTGATACATCTTCGTGGCTCCTGGATGCATACTTAACTTACTTCTATGAGTTTCATCCAAAATCGATCTTCTCAGTTCCTAATCGTTAGGCACACAAACTCTTCCTTTGAACTTCAAAATTCCATCAACACATTCGCTTAATTCTAATTCTGCTCCTTGACTTCTTGCAAATACTGATCACTGTTTTGTCCTTCTCGTATTCTATCCATCAAGTCATTCGAAATAATGATCAGGTTCAAACACATCTTCCCCGGTGTCAACTTCACAGATAATCGCATATCCCAAAACTCTTCTATCAGTTCCTTCTCCTTAATCATCATAATAGAAGCATTAAGCGCTTTCCTACTTAAAGCATCCGCTACGACATTCGCCTTCGCAGGATGATACTATAACTGAAAATCATAGTCTTTCAGAAACTCTAGCCAACGCCTTTGTCTCATGTTCAACTCCTTTTGGTCAAACAGATACTTCAAACTTTTATGGTCACTAAAAATAGTGAACATTGCCCCATAGAGAAAATGTCTCCATACCTTCAATGCAAACACTAGTGCTGATAACTCCAAGTCATGAGTCAGATAATTCCTCTTATGAACTTTCAACTGTCTCGACGCATATGCCATAACCTTACGGTTCTGCATAAGTACACAACCCAATCCTTGATACGAAGCATCACAATATAGCTCGAAAGGCTCATTCGGATCAGGCAGAATCAAAACCAGTGAAGTAGTCAGTCATCTCTTTAACTCCTGAAAACTTTCCTCGTATGCATCAGTCCATACAAACGGTTGATTCTTTCGTGTAAGTTGGGTAAGAGGTCCTGCAATCTTCGAAAACCCCTCAATAAATTATCGATAATAATTGCCCAATCCTATGAAACTACGGATCTCCGATACAGTCTTCGGTCTCTCCCATTCAACAATTGTCTCCATCTTTGAAGCATCAACTTCAATTCTATCCGCCGATATAACATGCCCCAAAAATTGAACTTCGCTAAACTAAAATTCACATTTGGACAACTTGGCATACAACTTATTCTCCTTCAAAATCTGGAGAACCACTCTGAGATGTTCAGTATGCTCCTCCTGACTTCGAGAATAAATCAAGATGTCATCAATAAAGACAACAATAAACTTATCCAACTATGAACGAAAAATTCGGTTCATGAAGTCCATAAATATCGCAGGTGTATTAGTCACACCAAACGACATCACTTGATACTCGTAATGTCCATATCATGTCTGAAATGCAGTCTTTGGGATATCCTCCACCTTCACACTTATCTGGTGATAACTAGAATGTAAGTCAATCTTAGAAAATATTGCGGCTCCTCGTAATTAGTCCATCAGATCATTAATCCTTGGCAGTGGATATTTATTCTTGATTGTAATCTTGTTCAATTGCTGGTAGTCTACACATAGATGAGAAGTCCCATCCTTCTTCTTTACCAACAATATTAGAGCTCCCCAAGGTGATACACTTGGTCTCACAAATTGCTTCTCCAATAAATCCTCCAACTGCTTCTTAAGCGCTGCTAACTCTACTGGCGACATTCGATAAGGCGCCATAGATATAGGTCCAGCTCTAGGCACTAAATAAATAGAAAATTCAATCTCTCTTTCCAGCGGTATTCCAGGTATATCTTTAGGAAACACTTGAGGAAATTCATTCACAACGAAAATATCCTTCAGAACGTCTTCACACTGAACCTCCATAGAAGACATCAACAAGTACCCTTGATCTCCTTCCTTCAAACAAGCCTCCACTTGAGTAGCCGTTAGGAATCTAGAATCCTTAACCTCAGGAAAAACTAATATCTTTTTCGAATAGTCTATCAGGATATGGTTAGAAGATAACCAATCCATTCCTAAGATTACATTAATCTTGGAAAGAGGCAAACAGATCAAATTCACATGAAAGATTCTATCCCTAACACATACAGGGCAATTCAAACACACTTTTGTAGTTATCACAGGTTTATTAGTAGGAGTAACCACACTCAAATCATATGGCAAAGTAGTCACAGTTAATCCCAAACGCTCCACACAATCACATGCAATGAAAGAATGTGTTGCTCCCGAATCATATAATACTGTTAAAGGATTACCTTCAATAGCATACTCCTCCATTATCAAGTCCTCGGATTTAGCGGCTTCTTCCCCGCTCATAGTATAAACTCGACCACCCGCCTGTGGCCTTGCAGTGCGAACACTTCCCACAGATGGTTCCGCCTTCTACTGATCACACTCTCTAGAGAAATGTCCAGGCTTCCCACATTGATAACAAATCACCCCCTTATGCTGACAGTCCTTGGTGAGATGTCCTTTCCCACACTTAAAACATTTAAGTGCAGAAGTTCCAGTTGAAACCGTCCTACTGCCACTAGAACTTCCTCCAAATGATTGTTGCCGATTCTAACCTCTAGCTGGTCTAGCAAATGGTTTCTGTTGGTAACGGTTGCCACCGCTACTCTTTCCCCTTTGGAACCGCATAGGTCCAAAGTTCTTATTTCTAGCTTCACGGAGATGATCAATTTCTTCCACCTTTCGGCACTTATCTAATAATACTGGGAACTGATCAATATCCACAGTTACTAAAGCTCACTTAATGTCAAGCCTCAGCCCCTGTTCAAACTTTTGGCACTTCTATTCTTCATCTGGGTGCATTTGGAAGTACCTCAAAAACTTAGACAAGCTTTCGAACCTTGCTGTGTACTCACTTATGGTCATCGCTCCTTGTCTCAAACTAAGGAATTCCATCTCCTTAGCATGTCGAACATTGGCTGGGAAATACTTCCCCAGAAACTTCTGTTTAAAGAGCTGCCATGTCATAACTCTCCCTTCAGCTTGAATTAATCTCCGGGCTCCAGCCCACCAAGCCTCTCCATCACCGACTAGCACAAATGTTGCGAAAGTAAGCTTCCTTTCATCAGTACAACCCACGCCGTCAAATATTTTCTCCAGTTCTTTGATCCACAGATCAACCTTCTCTGGATCAAACTATCCATGAAATTTCGGTGGATTGTTCCTCCAAAATTTCGACAAGTTGTGAGCATCATCAGTTGCTCTTTGGTTCTGTTGTGCAACAACCTCAGCCATTCGTTGTATCGCTGCTACAGCTGCAGCCATGTTCTGATTATCGTCGCCGATATTTCTAGCCCCTGCCCTCGCATTCATGCATCTTCTTCCTCGTCCAGCCATTTCGTTCTATCAATCAGACTGAACAACACAAAGAAAAGTGAGGGTCAGTCTTCAAACAATATTGTTTTTCTTTCGGAAAACAATCATAGAGAATCACACAACTTAAACAAGACAGACCCAACCACAAACCCAAAAGACTCTAACTTGGGCCCTGATACCAACTAATGTAACACCCTCCTTAGGGCGTCACATTTCATGTTACTTAGTTACCAAATTACCCCTTCATTTGTATTCTTGCTTGTAATAGAAATACGAGTTGGAAAATTTCTTAATAATAATAAATTAAACTTAGTAGAAAATAAAAACATTACAACATCATATCAAATAATTCACATCATATATATACATACACAAGTCTTAGTATTGTCATAATTAAATAATTACAAACTAGACTTTCAAAACATTCAAACTTTAAACTTTAATTTAAACTATTATAATGCCCAAGTCTTACTAGACAGCAGAACTCTCAGACGGGTCGTCCTCAGATTCCTCAGCATATAGGAATCCAGCTTGACGTGAAGTCCTACGGACAAGTGTCCGAGCAGACGACACAATACTAGCCTCAGTAGGGGTACGATAGTAAGCCCCCCAGTACTGCCTAATAGATATTGGAAACTCTAGATGTATATATATGTTAACACTAAAGTACGAATGTCCTAGATGTAATCTACTCAATCTAATATTTAAGTCCCCCATATAATAAATACTCTCTCTCTCTCCAAATCGACATGCCACGCCTCCTCTCCTCCAAGAAACGTCAACGTCATATAGCCAAGGAAACAAGGCATCTCCATCGTCTCAAAACTCAGCGTCCTCAACATGGATCTGCTCTTCCTCAGCTCCTCTCTCAACTTCTTGCTCAACGTCTTTCAAATTATAAATACAATATAGAATAGACATACAAAGAGGTGAGATCACCTACGCCATTACCAGTATGGTAGCAATGAAGATAAACACATACAATATTTCATATAGCTATCATACCATAATTATAGTTATGCCACTAACATCATTATCATCACAAAACATGTAATATACAATAATTACAATCATGCCATTACCAATAACCAAATATTCAATAATTCAATTATCATAAACCATAATTACGATAATGCCCTCAATCATTATATGTATGCACACAGACTCAATTTCCTACTCCATGGAGCTAAAACTCAGGTCGGAGAGAGTGATCGAAAAGATTTGTCGGTACCAACATGCCTCGGACCACGTGCTCAATCTTGCACATCTAGCATATACACGACAGTCTTTATCAGATCTTGATTAAGAATAGTGTCTCGGTTAGGATCATTGGTGTGTTGCGTCGGTCTAACCTACGGCACAGAAGAGCTACCAACTGCCCATTGTAGGCAACCCGCACCCCAATGCCCCCAAGGTCAACGAGTGACTTACACTACGCATATCGCACCCACTCAAGAGGTGTAGTCTCTCCTAGGCAACTAGCCTCATACAGTCAATCAGACCTTTCCAATGCATGTACTATGCACTATTCACATTTCCAATTATTATTACATATTCGGGGTTTATACATTAACCCTACAGTACCTTTACTGTAATTTTATTGTGTAGTCATATTTTCACATTTTCTTAACCACGACTCAATGCTGTCGCCTTTTCAATTCGCATAGCGATTTTTCAACGTTTCTCAATCGCGTAAATATTTTTCATACATTTTAAATCCAAAAATACTATTTTTCTCATTTAATACTAAAAAATCACTTTATTTTCCATATTTGCATAATAGCCCCTAAAAAAAGCATAATATTTACATTATAGTCCTCATTTAAATAATATTTTCATAATAGCCCCTTATAAAATTCATATTTATGAAATAGTCCCTCTTTTATAAAATATTTGCAATGACTCCTCTAAAAACAATATTTGCATTATGACCCCTCTAAAAATAAGTATTTATACAATGGCCCCTCATTTAAATAATATTTACATTTTAGTCCTTTTTTATAAAAAAATTACAGTATGACCCCTCTAAATATTAGTAATTATACTATTTCCTAAAAAATGGTATTTCTTTCCTTTACTTCACATATTACAACTCAAATTTTACCAACGCGCTTCAAAACCCTTTGGGTGAGCTATACGTCAGTAAACTTCAAGTATTGACCCTCATTTCATTTTATAACTCTACTATTTAATTATATCAAATTGTTTTCCATAATCATTTTGCTTTGCTATCCTCAAACTCTTCCAAATTCAGTTCCTTTTCATTTAAATCTATAATTCTCATTTGAATCCATCATTTTCAGGACTTTGGTCCTCTAATCCCTAGTATGGCCGTGAGCCTCATTGCTCTTTAGAGCATTCATACAACCGTTTCATCATATTGTTCACATCCTAAATTACAGATACATTTACATGCATTCAAAATCATACATACAAGCATGTATCAAAGCAATAATCATATATCACACATGCAAAACACAAATATAAAACCATAAACACCACAAACAAAATTCAAGAAGCAATAAACAATAGGTGAATAAACCCTTATGGGTTTTTCACCATACACAACCATCCCCACACCACCAAAACTTGGTTGGTGAGGTAAAATCTCCCTCTTACCTCTTGAAGACAAGTCTTTCATGCTCCTTTCCTTCTCCTTGATTTCATATAAACTACAAACAATTCCTAAAAATTCTTAACCAATTAATAAAATCATATACAAGGCTTAATAATGATAAACCATGGAACAAACATGGTTTAGAAAATTACAAACTAAATTTTAAACCATAAAAACCAAAGTTTACCTTTAGGGAAGTAAACCAAACTTGGATTTTGAAGCACTTAGAGTGGGATTTTGACAAAATCTCCTAAATGAAAAGTGTTTAGGATGTTGTTTAGCTTTAGAAAATGATGAGAGTAGAAATTATAGAATATGGATGGTGTGTTTGGGTGTGTGGGCCGAAACTAGAGAGGGAAAATGGAAGGAAAATGGTGCTTGGTGTTCTTGGAATTTTGAGAGAATATGATGAAAGCTTTTTGGTGAAAGAGAAAAGTGAATATGGATAGCAAAATGGGAGTGGGCTGCCGTGGGATGTGTAGGAGAGATTGAAGAGATTTACTTGAAATAAATATCCCATTTTGTGTTCACACTTGAAGCACATGGCTTATGTCACATGAATTGTCCTAGAAGCTTGTGGAACTTGGTATTATTTGGCCTCTTGGCCGTGGGGTGTATAGTGGGGTTAGGGACTTAATTTGCTTTCAATTAAAGTCTAATTGCATGCTAATTAATTAGTTAATTAATTAGGTTAAGTTTCCTAATCACTCTTTATTAATTATCTAATTACATAACTAATTAATTAAACATATAATTACATATATCATAGTCTCTAAATAAAATTAGGATATCTAATTAGTAATTAGATTATAACTAATTAATAATTAGGTTAGTTTACTTAGTTTGTTAATTAGGCCATTAAGATGACTTAATTAGGTTTAATTAGTTACTAAGTAAAAGTCAAGCCACTATATTTGACTTCATCTTAGCCATTGAAATCAACTTTGTTTCCTATCCATTGATCTCATCTACGGTGGATATTACTTAGTGATTTTATTAGGATTCATTTCACACCATTGATCAGATCAACGGTTATGATTGAAAACATCTTAATCAAGCTTTTCATCCGATGGTCCACAACAAAGTCTATGCTCCTTTGTTTGACCACTTCCTTTTGGATAGAAAAGTCCAGCCACCTATTTTGATTGATTCCTATTTGTTCGTTTTGATTTAGCTTACAGAAAATATTCTAAGCACATTTTCTGTCAGTTAAAATTTATCGGGTCAAATAATTTATAACAATAACTGCTATAAATAAAACAACAAATATTTATCTGTGAAATATTTTATTTCACAGATAAATTCTAAAAATTAAAAGATTCTTTTCTGTGTCACTCAAATTTGGGTTTAGTAAGATCCCCCGCCTCCGAATAAATTAGATAAGAATTTCCCCGGCCCGAAAATTATTATTTTCCTAACCAGGAGCAAATCACACAAAACGATAAAAAATGATCTCAGAACAGTCAAATTATTTTTATAACATACAGAAAATGCAAAACAGTGTAATTCTGCTATTACTATTAACATAGTCAGAATTTGGGGTGTTACATTTTCAATCGCGTAAAATATTTCTAACATATTTTAAGCTCAAAATAAGATTTCTCTCATTTAATATCAAAATTTGGCTTTAATTCCATTATTTCCATAATAAATCTTCTTTAAAATAATATTTCCAATATGTTCTCATTAAAAGCAGTATTTTCTACTGTTTCCCATAAAACTATTTTTCTTTAATTAAATTGGATCATTATAGCTCGAGATTTCCTAACGCGCTTCAAAACCCAAAGGGTGAGCTATACGTTAGTAAATTTCAAGTTTTAACTTTTATTTCAATTAATATCCTAATCACACTAATTTAATTAAAAATTAGTTTATTTTCTTTTTAGGTCTAAAAACCTATCAAATTAATTTCCTATCAATCAAATGCTTAATCCTACACTTAATAGAATAATTTTGGATCTAAGATATTAAAAATGAGTATATTGGCCGAATTTCATACTATCCTCCATAAATCATATTTAATTATTTTCTATTACTTTATTCCTTGCAAAAATACTTAATTTAATTTCTTGTCATAAAATCACTTAATCCTTGATTAGGAAAATAATTTAGAACGCTTGGTTCCCTTGGTGGTGTTGAGGCCGTGAGCCTCTAAGGTTCTTTGGAACCATCATACAATTTTTCATCATGTGAATCACATCCTACTTTACACAAGAATCAACATGCTTTCTAAATCACAAAACCAAGCATGCTTTCAAAGCTCTAAAGCATACAATCACTAACAAAGAAAGCTTAAACAATCAAGTGAATAAATCCTTATGGATTTTTCACGACAAACAATTCCATTTCCTCACTACCAACACATGGTTGATGAGGTTAATCTCCCTCTTACCTCAAGGAAGACAATAACCTTCAAATTCCTTCTCCTTTTGATTTCGTGAAGCACCAAAGAAAACCCTAACAATCTTAAACAAGTCTTAAAGCTATAAACCAAGCTTAAAAACAAGAAACCATGGATCAATCATGTTTTAGAAATTCAAGAATCCAACTTAGGATCAAGAAATCAAGAAGTTACCTTTAGGAGTAGAAAATCTAGGCTTGATTTTGAAGCACTTAGGAGATGATTTAGGTAAAACTCACAAGATGAAAAGTGTTTAGAATTGTGTTTAGGTTTAGAAAATAGGATTGGATAGAATTATGGAAGCTTGGAGGTAGGGTTTAGGTGTGGTAGCCGTGAGCTTCAGAGAAAGGAGAAGAATAGAGTTCTTAAGTGTTCTTGGTGTTCTTAAAGTGGGAGAAAAGATGAAGGAGATTTTCTTGTCACAAAGTGTAGTAAAATGAAATAGAATAGCTATTTTTCCATGTCTTGGCCGTGTGGTGCATGGATAGAAAAGATCAAGGCTTAATCAACTTGATAGGAAATATCACATGGCTTCACATGGCCTATGTAATCCAATGGTCATCAAAAGGCCATATTAGATCATTCAAGAAGCTCCTAGTACACCAAGTGGCCGTGTGGCTCAAAGGATTGACTAACTTAGTTTGATTTCAACTAGTTTCTAGTTACACCTAGATTAGGTAGTTAGTTCACTTAAGCTAACTTAGTTAGGTTATTTAGTTACATAACTAACTATTTAGTTACATGATTAAGTCATTGCATAGCTCATGCATTGTTTATTCCTTCTAGATGATTCTAGATCCATTTTATAACTAGGATTTCTAAGTATTTAGTAACTAAGTTAGTTCCATCTAGTTACTAGTTAGACTCTTAGGGTAACTTAGTTAGTTTATCTAGTTACTTAGTAACTAGTCCAACCACTTTTGTTGACTACTTCCTATTGGTTAAGAAAAAGTCAAGCCATTAATGTTGACCATTTCTTATTGGTTCATTTAGAAATAATCACAGTCTATTTTTTGACTGATAAAAGATATTGAGTCTATTACTCAATGAGCAAAAGCTACTGTTTCAAAAATAGAAAATATTATCCGATAGATAATAAAACGCAAAATATTTTTATTTCACAGATAAATTCTAAAAATTAAAAGATCAGGTAACGTGTCTTTCGGATTCGAGTTTAGTAAGATCCCAGACTCCGACTAAATCAATAAAGATTTTCCTCGGCCTGAAAATTATTATTTTCTTTACTCGGAGTAAATCACACATAGAGATCAAAAACAGTCACAGAACAGTCAAAATAAATTTACAGCTCACAGGAAACACAAAACAGTACAATTCAGACATTATTATAAAATAGTAAATTTTGGGGTGTTACAACTCTCCCCCTCTAAAAAGAATTTCGTCCTCGAAATTTGTCATACCTTAAAACAATTGGGGATATTGTTCCCTTATCTTATCTTCCATCTCCCATGTAGCATCTCTTGTCGTTTCATTCCAAATTAATTTTACCCTCCTGACTTCATTCTTATTTATCTTCCATCTCTCTTACCTCTCAGTTGCTTCACCCTCCTGACTTCATTCTTAACAGGAAGTGTCTCATACGTCAAATTTTATTTCAATTGTACTTCATTGGGCTGAATGACATGAGAGGGATCGGGAATATACTTTCTCAATTGGGACACATGGAAAATATTATGAAGGTTGGAAAGAAAAGGCGGTAAAGCTATTTGGTAAGCGACTGGACCTATCCGACTAAGAATTTGATAGGGTCCAATGAATTTAGGAGTGAGTTTTCTAGATTTTATAACCCTTCTGACACCAGTCATAGGTGTTACTCATAAAAACACATGCTTACCTTCCTCAAATTCAAGAGGTATTCTCCTTTTATCAGCATAACTTTTCTGCCTACTCTGAGTTGTCCTCATTTTCTCTTGTATCATCTTTACCTTCTCTGTTGTCTGTTGCACCATCTCAAGTCCAATGGTCATACTTTCCCCATCTCGATACCAACACAGAGGTGTTCGGCATCGTCGTCCATATAGTGCTTCATAGGGTGCCATCCTTATACTTGAGTGAAAATTGTTATTATAGGTGAATTCTACCAAAGGCAAGAATTTATCCCAACTCCTTCTTTGTTCTAACACACAAGCTCTCAATAAATCTTCTACTGACTGAATAGTCCTCTCCGTTTGACCATCAATTTGCGGATGGTAAGTAGAACTCAAACGAAGTTTAGTCCCCATTGCTTCATGTAGACTTTGCCAAAATCTCGATGTAAACCTTGGATCTCTATTGAAAATGATACTAGAGGGTACATCATGAAGTCTCACGATTTCACCAATGTACACCTGGATCAATTTCTCCATTGGATACTTGATATTGATTGGCAAGAAGTAAGCAGACTTCGTAAGCCGATCAACAACGACCCATATAAAGTCATAACCTTTCTTAGTCTTTGGCAATCTAGTAACAAAATCCATTGCAATACTATCTCATTTCCATTCTGGAATAGTAAGGGGTTGCAGTATACCTGTTGGTCTTTGATGTTCAACTTTCGCCTTCTGACACACAAGCCAAGATGACACATACTCAACAACATCTCTCTTCATCCCTGGCCACCAAAATAATCATTTCAGATCTTGATACATCTCGGTCATTCCGGGATGTATACTCAACTGGCTAGTATAAGCTTCATCAAGAATAACCTTTCTCAGTTCCAGATCACTAGGTACATAAACTCTGCCTTCAAATCTTAGAATACCATTGTGTCCTTCCTGAACCGTTGACACAATATCTCGCTTCATCAGCTCCCTTTTAGTTTGTAGAAATTCGTCATCCTTTTGCTTCTCTCAAATTTCTTCCATTAAATCACTTGTGATTGTAACTTGGTTTAAACAAATCTTTCCCGGTGCCAACTCCATGGACACCCACAAATTCCAGAATTGTTCTATTAATTCTTCCTCCTTGATTATCATCGTAGAGACACTAAGCATCTTTCTGCTTAAAGCATCTGCCACAATATTTGCCTTTCCAGGATGATACTGGAGTTGAAAGTCATAGTCTTTCAAGAATTCTAACCACCTCCTTTGTCTCATATTCAGCTCCTTTTAGTCAAATAGATACTTCAAACTTTTATGGTCACTGAAGACGTTGAATGTAGCTCCATACAGAAAGTGCCTCCAAATCTTTAATTTAAAAATGACTGCAGCTAGCTCCAAGTCATGCATTGGATAATTCCTTTCATGTACCTTCAATTGTCTTGAAGCATATGCTACAACTTTTCTATTCTGTATTAGTACACATCCTAGCCCTTGGTAAGAAGTATCACAGTACACCTCAAAAGATTCATTCGAATCTGGTAGAATCAGCACTGGTGCAGTAGTTAACCTCTTCTTTAATTCTTGAAAACTCTTTTCGCATTTATTAGTCCAAACAAAAGCTTGATTCTTCCTCGTGGGTTGCATAAGAGGTCCGGCTATCTTGGAAAAACCTTCAATAAATCTCTTGTAATATCTAGCTAATCCAATAAAACTCTGGAATTTAGTCACAATCTTTGGCCTTTCCCATTGAAGAACTGTCTCCACCTTTGTTGGATCCACTGCAATTCCGTCCTTAGAAATGACATGACCTAAAAATTGAACTTCATCTAACCAAAATTCATATTTTGACAACTTTGTGTACAGCTTCTTTTCCTTCAAAATCTAGAGAATTATACTGAGATGTTCAGCATGCTCTTCATGGTTTTGAGAATAGATTAGAATGTCATCGATAAAAACAACGATAAATCTGTCTAGGTATGGATAAAAAAATTTATTCATATAATCCATAAATATTGTAGGAGCATTTGTCACTTTGAACGGCATTACAAGATATTCATAATGACCATAGCGCGTTTGAAAAGCAGTCTTTGGTATATCCTCTACCTTGACACGAATTTGATGATAACCTAATCGCAGATCTATCTTAAAGAAACAACTGCTCCTTTTAGTTAGTCCATTAGATCATCAATCCTTAGAAGTGGATACTTATTCTTTATCATGACCTTATTCAGCTGGCGGTAGTCCACACACAATCATGACGTTCCATCCTTTTTCTTGACTAACATCACTGGAGCTCCCCAGCGTGAAACACTAGGTCTCACAAACTATTTTTCTAATAACTCCTCTGATTGCTTCTTTAGTTCTGCTAGTTCTGACGGTGACATCCGATACAGTGCAATTGATATAGGACCCACTCTTGGTACAAGATCGATAGAAAATTCTATCTTTCTTTCCGGTGGTAATCTGGGTACTTCGTCAAGAAAAATTTTAGGAAACTCATTTACAACAGAAATAGCATTCATATTCTTCTCACTCTTAACTTCTAAAGAAGATTGCAGCATGTATCCTTGGGCTCTATCCCTCAATAAAGAATCGATTTGTTTGGTAGTTAAAAATCCAAAAACCTCATAAGGAAATACTAGGGTATTTTTAGAACAGTCTAATAGGATATGGTTAGAAGATAACTAATCCATCCTTAAGATGATATCAATATTGGTAAGAGGCAAACAAATTAAGTTAATAGAAAAGACTCGATTACTGATAGTAATAGGACAATTTAGGCATATTTTAGTAGTACTAACAGGTTTGGAAGTAGGTGTAGAAACAATCAGTTGAAAACTCAAAGAAAACACAAGTAATCCCAAATGATCCTCATAGTCATATGTAATAAACGAATGAGTTGCACCCGAATCATATAGTACGGTTAAAAGATTACCCGAAATGACACCTTTTCCCTGAATAAGATCTTCAGACTGGGAGGCCTCAACTCCACTCATAGTATAAACTTGTCCACCAACTTGTGGCTTAACAGCACGAACATTGCTTGTTGTAGGCTCCATCTATGGTTGATCACAAGCCTTAGAGACATGACCAGGCTTTCCACATCGAAAACAGATTATACCCTTGATCGTGCAATCTCTCATCAAATGACCTTTTCCACACTTCATACATTTCTTTGGCGATGCCGCTGTCTGATTAAACCGATTGTCACTTGAACCTCCTCCGCGTGGCTACTGTTGTTGTTGCTACTGACTTCTCGAGGGTCAAGAATATGGTTTTCGATGAAATCGGTTGTTATTATTGTTGCCTCCCCTTTGGAACCTAGATGGTCCAAAGTTGCGGTTCCTGGTATCCCGTGCTGGCTCTAATCTCTCCAGTCTGCAACACATATCTATCAATGTTGAAAACTAGTTGATGCACATCGGTAATACTCCTCTCTTCAACTTAATTCGTAAACCTTCTTCAAATTTACAGCACTTCTAAACCTCGTCCGGCTGGATTTGGAGATACCTTGAGAACTTAGACAAGCTCTCAAACTTCACAGCACATTCATTGACGATCATTCCACCTTGTCGCAATCCCATACATTCCATATCTTTGGCATGCCTCGCACTTTCTGAAAAATATTTCTCCAAAAATACTTCGCAGAACGGCTCCCACGTAATCTCTCTCCTTTCAGCTTGTAGCACCCTTCAAGTGGCTTTCCACCAATTTTCGCCATCACCCATTAGCATAAATGTAGCGTAAGTCACTCTACGATCATCTGTACATCCTATTCCTTCGAAGATCTTCTCTAGTTCTTGGATCCACAAATCTGCTTTCTCCGGATCAAACTAACCTCTGAAATGTGTCAGATTGTTTCGACAAAATTCTGACAAATGCTGGACTTCCGCATTAGCTTCTTGTTGTTGTGCAGCTCTTTGATTTTGATGTACGATTACTTCTGCCATTCGCTGCATCGCTTCGGCAGCAGCAGTCATTGCATCATCATCGCGTCCTGTATTCATACGTGTACCTCTGTCACGAGACATAGCTTTCTTCACAAGCAATCAAACACAATCCAAGAAGAGTCAGTTGTAACCTTTTAGAAATCAAACTCAAAGAATCACACAACATAAGCAAAATAGACCTAAGGGGGCGTCAGGGCGAGGTGATTCACTTAGTGATCTATTATCACATTATATACCCCTGGTCGTGAAGAATCATTGCAACACACTGACGAGGACTTGACAAACACTATCTTTGTCGTGGTCTGGCGTAGACTATCATTGAGGGGGGGCAAATTTTCTAGAACATTCATCTCTGGATTTGAGTTTAGCTCCATGGAGTAGGAACTGGTTCATTATGCATACATATGGTCAGTACATATATTGTTGTGGCATGATCAAGGTACATATTGTCGTGGCATAGTCAAAGTACATATTGTGGTGGCATAATCATTGTACACACGTTGTTGATATCTGTTGTTACAGCACTATTGATGTTTATATTGTTGTAAGATATGTTTACTACAGATACTTATGAATTAATAACATGAATATGCTTGTGAAATCTGTATGTATGGAATGACTTCGTTGTTCGTATCATTTCTTTGCTGGCATAATGGTATTTAATGTAGGGGATGTTATCTCTTTGTGTTTTGTTCTGTTGTCCAATTTTACATTTACGTTTAGTGAAGTCTGTGGTGCTAGCAAGACAGAATCTTCTTGAAGGACACAGCTTGTGAGGGTACCGATGCATTAAATTTACACCTGGTTTTCAGTGCGTTAAGTTTTTCTCGTTAGTGTTATTACCGTGCTTTTAGGTAGGACCCATCATGGGGAATTGCTACTATTCATTTTTGAGTCTGTAAGTTTTATGTTCTGAATGTTGGTGAATTTATTTCGTGGTGTATATGAAATGGGTATCAATCAGTTCAATATATTTTTAAAATACGTACATCTTTGGTAAGTTATGTTATCTGTGGAAAGAAATTTTAAAACCTGTATTTTATAATATTTAATCATTTATGACTTGGGTTTAGTTTTAAAAGAGTTGGTCTTAAATGCAATTACCTTCAAAGAAGGGTGTTACATTAGTTAGTATCAGAGCACGGTTAAAGTCTTTTGGGGTTTGTGGTTAGGCCTGTCTTGTTGGTGTTGTATTTTTCTCTGTGTTTGGTCTCCGAAAAGAGACAATATTGTTTGGAATGGTTACTCCTTGTTCCTATTATGTTTTGATTTATCTATTTTTGAAGAAAACGTAATGGTAGCAGTAGACGTACGCGTGTGAATGTGAAATATGACAACGATGGGATGGCTGCGACTGCAGAAGCAATACAAAGAATGGCTGGCGTAATAGTACAATAGAATCAGAGGGCCGCTCAGCAGCAGGAATTGATAGTCATGGCTCAGATTTTGTTAGAGTTGAACCAATCTCAGGATATAGGACCCCATAACGTTGGACCATATTGGTTCCGAATGAGGAGAAATCATAAGGTCAAGCGATTCCAGTAGAAATCGTATTCGCAACCACCAGGAAATCAATAACAACAGCAACCATATGGAGGTAGTACTAGTGATAGTAGGCCCAGTCAGCCCGTGGCACTTTTACAGATATATAAGAAGTGTAAAAAAGGTCATGCAACAACGAATTGTACGGTCAAGGGAAAAATTCATTTCAAGTGCAGAAAGCCCGGACACGTATTTAGGAAATGTATTTCACAAAGGATGAAGCCTTCCGTTAGTGATGTACGTGTTTCAAAATTTCACGCAGAAGGGAGAGTCAATTCCCCAAGTAGAGTAAAAGCATCCCAGACTGAAGACCTAAACGAGGGAGACTATGCCACAGGAAGTGATCCTTTGACTATACTGTATAATTCTGGGGGTAACCCATTTCTTTATAGCATATGACTGTATGGATCGATTAGAGTTATCTGTGTCTTCATTATCTTTTAACCTTGTTATTTCTACTTCTATTACAATAACCTGTTGTGGATAACCAAGTTGCTTAAATTATCCTATGCCTATTAATAACTAAATCTTTTTTGTTGATTTGATTTGTTTACCTTATTCACAAATTAGACATGATCATGAAAATGAACTGGTTATCTTCCAACCATATCTTGTTAAATTGTTCCAATAAAATTATAGAGTTCATTTCTAAAATCGGGCCATATCAAATTCTTTGTTGGATATGTCCGGTAACATATCAGATAGTTTTGCTACCTTTTCTTCCTGACCTTCATAATGTTTTTCCATGCACCGCAATTGCAAGAAAGAATATTCTTGGTCCAAATCATGTCATAGTATCAGATGCAATACTGTTGAAAGAGAACTTGACTTGTAAAACACTTTTTGTTAAGAGCAAGGATATGAGAGTGAAGTGATACGAAGGAAAGGAAATTACAAGCGATCTGGAATGGAATAGTTATTTTCTAATCATATCCTATTAGATAGTACTAAATAAACCTTAGTGTTTCCTAAGACTAAGATTTTTGGATTTTTATGGCCAACCAAGATTGAAGCTTTATTAAGGGGAGGAAATTACAAGCGATCTAGAATGGAATTGAATGTTATTATTGTAGTCATTGAGTTCTCTAGGGTGAGCTCCAATGTTGTTAGTTAAGGAGATGGATAGAATTTCTCAATTATGTGTGGACTATCGTCAGTTGAATAATAGTACGATCAAGGGTGAGTATCCTCAGAAGAAGACAGATGATTCTAGAGATCAGCTGAAGGGAGCTGTTGTTTTCACCTAGATTGATCTACACTCTAGCTATCATCAGATTCGCATGGAAGTAGAGGATATTTCCAAGATGGCTTTTCAAATGCGTTATGGACATGACGAGTATCTGGTGATACCATTTGGAGTAATAAATGTTCCTACAATACTCATGGATTACATGAGCAGAATTTTTCATCCTCATCTGGACAGATTTGTCATTATCTTTATTGATGACATTCTGAGCTATTCTCGAAGGCAGGGGGAAACATGCTGAACACCTCGGTATAGTTATCCAGATTCTGAAAGAGAAGAAGTTGTATGCCAAGTTATCAAAGTGCAAATTTTGGTTAGAGGAGGTTAAATTTTTGGGTCAAGTGATTTCAAAGGAAGGGATTGTCGTGGATTCATCGAAAGTTGAAGCAGTTCTTAAATGGGAAATACCAAAGACCATGACGGAGATTCATAGCTTTGTGAGATTAGCTAGTTATTATCGGAGATTCATCGAAGGATTTTCCAAGATAGCAGGACCTCTTATCCAACTCACACGAAAGAGATAAGCTTTTGTATGGACTAATGCATATAGGAAAATTTTCAAGGGTTAAATGAGACACTCAACTACTGCACCAGTGTTGATTCTACCCAATCTCAACGAACCTTTTGAGGTGTCTTGTGATGCTCTACATTAGGGTTTAGAACATGTACTTGTGCGAAATAGAAGGGGTAGTAGCGTATGCTCCAAGGCAATTGAGAGTACATGAGAAGAACTACCCTACACAAACTCAGAGTTAGCTGTTGTGGTTGCATTAAAGATTTGGAGACATTTTCTACAGGGAGTAATATTCAACGTCTACAGTGATCATTGGAGTCTGAAGTGTCTATTTGCTCAGAAAGAGCTAAATATGAGGCATTATATGGACGACGAATTAGAACACCTTTGTGTTGGTGCTGCCAAGATTGGGAAAGTTTTACGTCAAGACCCGAGCTTGTACAACAAACAACGGATAAAATTAAGATGACTTAGGACAAGATGTAAACAACTCAGAGGAAAAGAAATCACATCAGTAAAGGGGATTCAGAATGATCTAATTGCAGATGCAACGTGGGAGCTAGAAGACATAATGAAGGAGCAATGTCCGCATGTGTTCTAATGTATAACAAATTTCAAGGATGAAATTTCTTTTAGAAGGGGAGAGTTGTAACACCCCAAAAATTCCTTGTTTTCTGTTCTATATGTTTTTTATAAAATTTGTGATTTTTGTGAATTTTTGTGAATTATTTGGGTGACTTTGATTATTTTATTATATTTCTTAATTTACGTGTGCATTAAGCGGGGCTGGAAGAATAAAATATTTTTCCAAGGCCAGAAAACTTTGGACTATGGAAGTGTACCAGGGGATCTTACTAAACCTGAGGCCAGACACAGTTTACGAAGTTTTCATTTTTAGAGATTTTATCTGACAAATAAAATCAGGGTACGTTCTATTATCCAACGAAAAATAAATGTGGGTTTTGCTAACTCTAACTTTTATCCATTGGGTAAAAGCTTTTAGTAAGGTGGTAGTTATCTTTTCTAGAGTGTTCTCTTTATGTGACATCATTCATGTGACATCACTTAGATGACATCACTTGTTGAGTTTTCCAAAAGGTGAAACCAAGCTTCCTAAAGAAGCTTCGTCAAAGCTTGTTAGAGAAGCTTGTATTAAAGCTTGTTAGAGAAGCTTCTTTTCTCTCTCCTTAGGATAGCCACACGTTTTGGGGGGAAAAGAAAGATGACCACTTTGTCATCTTTTCACTTAAGTTCATTGCATATTTTCATCTCAAAAAGTTTCCACTTTTCTCCCTCACTTTTTCTCTTGTCTCATTTTCTCTCTAGTGGCTCACAGCCACCACTCTCCAATCCTCTCTTCCATTTTGTTTGATCCAATTAATCATACTTTTGGAATTTACACACCCTTTGGATAATTTTTTATGTTGTGATCATTATCAAATTTTCTCATCTTCATCGTTTTCTTTCAAGCCCTAACTTAAAGCTCTTAAGGTAAGATTCTTGATTTCTATTTTTCTCTCTTCTCATTTTCTCTTCACCCATCTCACGGCCAACCTCCCAAACCTCACCCTCTCATCTTCTTAAATTTTGACAAATCATATTTCTTAAATCTACACCTCCTTCTAAGACACTTTTGTGTGGAGATCAACCCTTAGTTCATCCATCTTCAAGTGTTTCTTCAAGTTTTTCTTCAACCTTAAGTTCAAAGAGTTTTATGGTAAAGTTCTTATCTTTCTTAAACTTTTCTTATCTTGTTTGTGAGCAACCATCTATCAAACTCTCTCTTCGATTTTTCTCCCAAAGCTCATGGCCATAGGTCTTTTGGACCAAAGATTTGGTTTTGCTATCACTTAGTTCATTTCCATTTTCCTATCAAGAACCAAGAAGCCAAAATACAAAACTCTCTTCTTTTTCTCCTTTGGAAAGCCTCACGGCCACACCCCTCAACCCACTCTCTAATCTTCTTTAATTTCATCTATCCACATTTCTTAAATCAAAACCCCATTCTAAGACACTTTGTTGTTGTGGGTTTCTTCTAAATCACCCATCTTCAATCTTTCCTCAAGGTTTCACATTTGGAGGCTCTAGGTGAAGTCTCTCATCTTTATTTCTAAGTTCTCATCTCAAGTTCTTGGCCATAATCTTGATTCATAGTCATCTTGTTCCAAGCCCTAGATGTTGATTCTTGTGTGCGTTGTTTTATTTTAAGGATCTTCTTGGAAGGAGAAGCTTTTTCAAGAGGACAATAAGGAGCTTTCACCATCATCTAAGGTAAGAGGGAGATTAATCTCATCGACCATAAATGGTGGTGAGAAATGGATTTTTTGTATTTATGAGTGAGGAATCCATGTGAGGATTTGTTCACTCGATATTGTGGTTTTGATTTCTTGTGCTTTTTTAGTTATATTTGATTATATGATGTTAATAGTATGCATGAAATTGTTACAATTGCTTATTGGATATATGTGATGATGTGACTTTGATATTATGCATGAATTTACCATAGTAGAAATTGTGATGATTGAAATATGTATATGCTATGATCTATGTTGGAAAGGAGAGCAATTTTGGTTCCAATGGTTATTAGAGGCTCATGACCTCCATGCCCAAATTGAGTGATCCAAATCAAAAGTGTTTTGTTAAATATGGATTTAAATGATTAGGTAACAATAATATGAATTAAAGAATTTTAAGTTTGGAAAGGAAATCAATATGATTTTATTATTTAGAAACAACGAATTTGGAAGATGATTTTAAGCTTAATGTATTTTGTTTAAAAAGGATTTTTAAGAGGAATATAGAAACATATAACTTTTATTGGATAAATAATGATTTTGCAATAGAAATGGAAAAAGAGTTTTAAAGATGATTTGAGATTCAAAGTATTTCATTTAAGGAGGATGGAACAAAGTTTTACTATTTGATAAAAGTGATTTTTTATTTTTGGTGCTAGAGAGCAAGTTTTGAAAGTGTTTTAAAACTCAAAGTATTCCATTTAAAAGGATTTTTTGTGAAGGTAATGGAAGAAGTTTTCATTAAATTAAAATGATATAGATTTTTGAGAAAAACCTCAGAGAATATTACTTAGAGGTGATTCCAATGAGAAACATAGAATTTGAAATCTAAATCATATTTTAAACTTGGAAAGTTTCAAAATGGAACTTAAAACGTCAAAGCATATTTTGTGCGTGTGAAAAATAGTAGAAAAACCTTACACGATTCAAAAATGTTGATTTTTGGGCTACACGATTAAGAATACAGCAAGGTTACTATGAGACCGAGGTACTGGGTCCGAGTGGATTAGTGGTATTATGTAATTGTATGAGTGGTTATATAATATCATTGATACTAATGGTATTAGACAATTGTATGGAAGGTTGCTTTAATATCATTGGGAACAGTCCAATGATGGTTTGGTTTCGTTGATCATGCATTTGAACATTGTACAGTCGGTGACTGTAATGGCTTGTGTTGCCTAGGAGTGAACAAAAAATTGGATAGTGTGATCCCTGATGGATCTCAAGGGGCGTCAGGGCGACGTGATTCACTTAGTGATCTATTATCACATTATATACCCCTAGCCGTGAAGAACCGTTACAATGCACTGACGATGACTCGACAAACACTATCCTTTTTGTGGTCCGGCGTAGACTATCATTGAGGGGCGCAGGTCTTCTGAAACGTTCATCTCTGGATTTAGGTTTAGCTCCATGGAGTAGGATCTGGTTCATTATGCATACACATGGTCAGTACACATATTGTTGTGGCATGGTCAAGGTACATATTCTCGTAGCATGGTCAAAGTACATATTGTGGTGGCATAGTCATTATACACTCATTATTGATATATGTTGTTACAGTACTGTTAAAGTTTATATCGCTGTGAGATATATTTACTACAAATACTTATCAATTAATAACATGAATATGCTTGCGATATCTGTATGTATGGAATGACTTCGTTGTTCGTATCATTTCTTTGCTAGCATAATGGTATTTGATATAGGGAATCTCACTTCTTTGTGTTTTGTTCCGTTGTCCTATTTTACATTTACGTTCGGTGAAGTCTGTGATGCTGGTGAGACAGAATCTTCTTGAAGGATGCAGCTTGTAAGGGTACCGACGCATGAAATTCGCATCTGGTTTTTAGCGCATTAAGTTTTTCTCATTAGTGTTATTATCGTGCTTTTAGGTAGGACCCATCATGGGGAATTGCTACTGTTCTTTTTTGAGTCTGTAAGTTTTATGTTCTGAATGTTAGTGAATTTATTTTGTGGTGTATGTGAAATGAGTATCAATCAGTTGAATATTTTTTTATAATACCTACATCTTTGGTAAGTTATGTTATCTGTGGAAAGAAATTTTAAAACCTATATTTTATAATATTTAATCATTTATGACTTGGGTTCAGTTTTAAAAGAGTTGGTCTTAAATGTAATTACCTTTAAATGTAATTTCCAAGACGACTTTTCAAAAGCGTTATGGACATTATGGGTATCTGGTGATAACATTCGTAGTAATAAATGTTCCTGTAATACTCATGGATTACATAAGCAGAATATTTCGTCCTTATCTGGATAGATTTGTCATTTTCTTTATCGATGACATTCTGAGCTACTATCAAAAGCAGGGGGAAACATGCTGAACACCCAGTATAGTTCTCCAGATTCTGAAAGAGAAGAAGTTGCATGCCAAGTTATCAAAGTGCAAATTTTGGTTGGAGGAGGTTAAATTTTTGGGTCATGTGATTTCAAAGGAAGGGATTGTTGTGGATTTGTCAAAAGTTGAAGTAGTTTTTAAATAGGAAAGACCAAAGACCGTGATGGAGATTCATAGCTTTATGGGATTAGCTGGTTATTATTGGAGATTCATCAAAGAATTTTCCAAGATAGCAAGACCTCTTATCCAGCTCACACGAAAGAGTCAAGCTTTTATATCGACTGATGCATGTGAGAAAAATTTTTAAGGGTTAAATGAGACACTCAACTACTGCGCCAGTGTTGATTCTATCTAATCTTAATGAACCTTTCGAGATGTCTTGTGATGCTCTACATTAGGGTTTAGAACGTGTACTTGTGCGGAATAGAAGGGGTAGTAGCGTATGCTCCAAGGCAATTGAGAGTACATGAGAAGAACTACCCTACATAAACTCGGAGTTAGCTGTTGTGGTTGCATTGAAGATCTGGAGACATTTTCTATAGGGAGCAATATTCAACGTCTACAATGATCATTGGAGTCTGAAGTGTCTATTTGCTCAGAAAGAGCTAAATATGAGGCATTATATGGACGACGAATTAGAACACCTTTGTGTTGGCGCCAAGATGGGGAAAGTTTTATGTCAGGACTCGAGCTTGTACAACAAATAATGGATAAAATTAAGATGACTCAAGACAAGATGTAAACAACTCAGAGGAAAAAAAATCAAGTCAGTAAAGGGGATTCAGAATGATCTAATTACAGACGCAACATGGGAGCTAAAAGACATAATGAATGAGCAATGTCTGCATGTGTTCTAAAGTATAACAAATTTTGAGGATGAAATTTCTTTTAGAAGGGGAGAGTTGTAACACCCTGGAAATTCCTTTTTTTCTGTTCTATATGCTTTTTATAGAATTTGTGATTTTTGTGAATTTTTGAGAATTATTTGTGTGACTTTAATTATTTTATTATATTCCTCGATTTATGTGCACATTAAGCAGGGCCGGAAGTATAAAATATTTTTCTAAGGCCAAAAAACTTTGGACTGTGGAAGCGTACCGGGAGATCTTAGTAAACCCGAGGCCGGACACAATTCACGAAGTTTTCATTTTTTGAGATTTTATCTGACAATTAAAATCAGGGCACATTCTATTATCCAATGGTTAATAAACACGGGTTTTGCTAACTGTAACTTTTGTCCATTTGATAAAAGCTTTTAGTAAGGTGGTAGTCATCTTTTCTAGAATGTTCTCTTTAGGAGACATCATCCATGTGACATCACTTGTTGACTTTTCCAAAAGGTGAAACCAAGCTTCCTGAAGAAGCTTCATCAAAGCTTGTTGGAGACGCTTGTATCAAAGCTTGTTGGAGAAGCTTGTATCAAAGCTTGTTGGAGAAGCTTCTTTTTTCTCTCCTTGGGATAGCCACACATTTTGGGAGGAAAAGAAAGATGACCACTTTGTCATCTTTTCACTTAAGTTCATTTCACTTTTTTATCTCAAAAAGTTTCCACCTTTTTCCCTTACTTTTTCACTTCTCTCATTTTCTCTCTAGTAGCTCACTGCCACCACTCTCCAATCATCTCTTCTATTTTGTTTGCTTCAATCAATCAAACTTTTGGAATCTACGCACCTTTTGGATGATTTTCTATGTTGTGATCATCATCAAATTTTCTCATCTTCATCGTTTTCTTTCAAGCCCTAACTTGAAGCTCTTAATTTAAGATTCTTGATTTCTATTTTTCTCTCCTCTCATTTTCTCTTCACCCACCTCACATCCAACCTCCCAACCCTCACCCTCTCATCTTCTTAAATTTTAACAAATCATATTTCTTGAATCTACACCTCTTTCTAAGATACTTTTGTGTGGAGATCAATCCTTAGTTCATCTATCTTCAAGTGTTTCTTCAAGTTTTTCTTCAAACCTCAAATTCAAAGAGTTTTATGGTAAAGTTCTTATCTTTCCTAAAATTTTCTTATCTTGTTTGTGAGCAACCATATATCAAACTCTCTCTTCCATTTTTCTCCCAAAGCTCACAGCCATAGGTCTTTTGGAGGACCAAAGATTTAGTTTTGCTATCACTTAGTTCATTTTCATCTTCCTATCAAGAACCAAGAAGCCAAAATACAAAACTCTCTTCTTTTTCTCTTGGAAAGCCTATTGGCCACACCCCTCAACCCACTCTTTAATTTTCTTTAATTTCATCTATCCACATTTCTTAAATCAAAACCCCATCCAAAGACACTTTGTTGTTGTGGGTTTCTTCTAAATCACCCATCTTAAATCTTTCCTCAAGGTTTCACATTTGGAGGCTCTAGGTGAAGTCTCTCATCTTTATTTCTAAGTTCTCTTCTCAAGTTCTTGGCCATAATCTTGATTCATGGTCATCTTGTTCCAAGCCCTAGATGTTGATGCTTGTGTGTGTTGTTTTGTTTTAAGGATCTTCTTGGAAGGAGAAGCCTTTTTAAGAGGACAACAAGGAGCTTTGACCATCATCTAAGGTAAGAGGGAGATTAACCTCATCGACCATACATGGTGATAAGAAATGGATTTTTTGTATTTGTGAGTGAGGAATCCATGTGAAGATTTGTTCACTCGATTATGTGGTTTTGATTTATTGTGCTTGTTTAGTTATATTTGATTATATGATGTTGATAGTATGCATGAAATTGTTATAATTGCTTATTGGATATATGTGATGATGTGACTTCGATATTATGCATGAATTTACCATAGTAGAAATTATGATGATTGAAATATGGTATATGCTACGATCTATGTTGGAAAGGAGAGCAATTTTGGTTCCAATGGTTATTAGAGGCTCACGACCTCCATGCCCAAATTGAGTGATCCAAATCAAAAGTGTTTTGTCAAATATGAATTTAAATGATTAGGTAACAAGAATATGAATTAAAGATTTTTAAGTTTGGAAAGGAAATGAATATGATTTTATTATTTAGAAAGAACGAATTTGGATGATGATGTTAAGTTTAATGTATTTTGTTTAAAAAGGATTTTTAAGAGGAATATAGAAACGTATAACTTTTATTAGACAAATAATGATTTTGTAATAGAAATGGAAAAGGATTTTTAAAGGTGATTTGAGATTCAAAGTATTTCATTTAAGGAGGATAGAACAAAGTTTTACTATTTGATAAAAATGATTTTTGATTTTTGGTGCTGGAGAACAAGTTTTGAAAGTGTTTTAAAACTCAACGTATTCCATTTAAAAAGGATTTTTTGTGAAGGTAATGGAAGAAGTTTTCATTAAATTAAATGATACAGATTTTTGAGAAAAACCTCAGAGAATATTACTTAGAGGTGATTCTAATGAGAAACATAGAATTTGAAATCTAAATCATATTTTAAACTTGGAAAGTTTCAAAATGGAATTTAAAACATCAAAGAATATTTTTTGTGAGTGAAAAATAGTAGAAAAGCCTTACACAATTTAAAAATGTTGATTTTTGGGTTACGCGATTACGAATACAGCAAGGTTGTTGTGAGACCGAGGTATTGGGTTCGAGTAGATTAGTGGTATTATGTAATTGTTTGGGCAGTTATATAATATCACTGATACTAATAGTATTAGACAATTGTATGGACGATTGCTTTAATATCATTGGGAATAGTCCAATGGTGGTTTGGTTTCGTTGATCATGCATTTGAGCATTGTACAGTCGGTGCCTGTTATGGCTTGTGTTGCCTAGGAGTGAACAAGAATTTGGATAGTGTGATCCCTGATGGATCTCAGGGGGCGTCAGGGCGAGGTGATTCACTTAGTGATCTGTTATCACATTATATAGCCCTGGCCCTGAAGAACTGTTGCAATGCACTGACGAGGACCCGACAAACACTATCCTTTTTGTGGTCTGACATAGATTGTCATTGAGGGGGGTAGGTCTTCTTGAATGATCATCTCTGGATTTGAGTTTAGCTCCATGGAGTAGGAACTGGTTCATTATGCATACACATGGTTAGTACACATATTATTGTGGCATGGTCAAGGTAAATATTGTCGTAGCATGGTCAAAGTACATATTGTGGTGGCATAGTCATTATACAAACATTGCTGATATGTGTTGTTACAGTACTGTTAATATTTATATCGTTGTGAGATATGTTTATTGTAGATACTTATGAATTAATAACATGAATATGCTTGCAATATATGTATGTATGGAATGACTTCGTTGTTCGTATCATTTCTTTATTGCCATAATGGTATTTGATGTAGGGGACCTCACTTCTTTGTGTTTTGTTCTGTTGTCCTATTTTACATTTACGTTCGGTGAAGTCTGTGGTGCTAGCGAGACAGAATCTCCTTAAAGAACGCAGCTTGTGAGGGTATCGACACATGAAATTCCCACCTGGTTTTTGGGCACGTTAAGTTTTTCTTATTAGTGTTATTACCGTGCTTTTAGGTAGGACCCATCATGGGGAATTGCTACTATTCCTTTTTGAGTCTGTAAGTTTTATATTCTGAATGTTGGTGAATTTATTTCGTGGTGTATGTGAAATGAGTATCAAGCAGTTCAATATATTTTTATAATACCTACATCTTTGGTAAGTTATGTTATCTGTGGAAAGAAATTTTAAAACCTGTATTTTATAATATTAAATCATTTATGACTTGGGTTCAATTTTAAAAAAGTTGGTCTTAAATGTAATTACCTTTGAAGGAGGGTGTTACACTTGTGAAATGCAATGTGATTGTGTATGTATAGATTTGTGTTTGTGTCACTTGTATATTCCATGTTTCTCTTTTAAAATTATAGATAAGAAGACTGACTGTTCAAACTACTTAGTAATGAGTTGACTAGTTCCTACTCACACTAGTGACAGTACTGATTCCACTACATAAAACTAGTGACCATGGCCCTATGAGCCTGAACGCTCTGACAATTTTAGGTCTAATCGTCTTTCAAAGAATCCTTGGATATACCTACTCTCCTCGGCCAAATGATTGAGCACATCAACTAAGGTTACTCTACGTAGGAATTAGCAAATGACATCAAGAGCAACATCAATGTTCTTCAATGATTAGCACCTTAAACCTTACCTATGACAATCCATTATTATTGGATGTACAAGGTTCTAATCTTTTACACATGTACTAGGTAGATATTTTCTTCTTAAATATCCCTTATATTGTCTTAACTTATACCAAAAAGGCATGCATAAAAGATTCCTTCAAGTAAGGAACTCCAATTCCTCAACATAAATGTCCTGGACATTTTTGGACTTGATGCCTAGGCACCAGCCTTCCAACGCTTGGGCGCTAGCATGGCAAAGACATTGCCCTATTTTCCTCAGTCACTGGCGCTTAGGCACCCAACACTGGTGCCAGGCTAGTAGCATCACGAGAACTTAATTTTGGACAATGGGTGCCTAGGTGCCCAATTTTGGCACCTAGGCTCCAGACTTGTAGCCTGCTATTGTTTTGATTCTGGTCAGTGGGCGTCTGGGTGCCCAACTCTGGTGCCTAGGCACCAGTGCACCAGAAATAAGTTTTCCTGTCCTATTGGTTCTAAAACCAACTCCTAACCATCAAACATAGGTTCTAAGGGTTTTCTATACATAAATATGACCTCTAACCATATAGCAACCCTCCTGCAAACTCCCAAGTCATCTAGCATGGATTTATGATCAAAAACCCTAACCTCAAATACCCATTTCTCAAGTTCAATCTTAAGCATTCAAATGAGTGTTTCTAAGTTCACAATCAACAATCATGCATAAGCTTAAGCGAAAAGCAAACCAAACTTACCCATTGGAAACAAAAACCAACCAAGGAAGCATCATATGTCTCTCAAACCTATTTTTTCTCTACCCACACAGCATGTATCAAATAAGATGGTGTAGGAATAATAGAGTTATAAGAACTTAGACCCCTACCTCACTTGTGTGGTTGATGATCCTCAAGCTCTAGCTTTCCCTTTGATCTTCCTCTTCTTTTCCTCCTTCGTTTCTTCTCTTCTTTTCTTTCCTTCTCTTTCTATGTTTTCTGCTGCTGTGAACTGTAACATCCTAATACTGAAATCATAATAAATGTAACATTTACAATGTTACTACTTATGTAATAGCCTGATAATATATCCATAATGTACACTAGAGTCATTATAGAGAGCCTTATGACATACAGAAAACATAAAACTCATAACAAAATGCATATATATAACATTAGCCTCCTAGAGGGCATGAAGTAAAATATAACTCTTTACATTATAAAGGAAGTATAAATAGATACAAAGATTGTAACATAAGTAATAAATTTTTCTTCTTTTTCTTTGAAGAATCTTCACCTGGAATTACATGGTAATACAGCGGGGTGAGAATCAAAAATTCTCAATAGGAGTAAACCAAAACCAGTCATACATAACATAATAAACATAAAATTTAACACATGCTAAAATAAGATGTGTTTAAACTTTACAAGGTCATACTTTAGTAACTAATGATACCAAGTTAACATACATTCTATCGTACATACTTAGTCCAACATAGAACCAATATGTTTAACTAGGATTTCTGGTTTAGTGTACTATCATGTGGTAAATAGAGAGAGAACTCTTCCTCACATTACACGTACCCAGGCACTGTCAAGAAGTTAGGGCATGAATCTAGGCTCAAAGGAACCTTTATGAACTTCCCACTTATCTCCCTTGGCCTAAATGATTGTGCACATCATCAAAGGATACTCACAAATACTAATACCACCCTTGTATCCTACATATATGCATCTAAACACTACATCATCACTCATTACATCTATAATACCCCAACTTTTGGAATAATTATAATATTATCCTGAAATGTACTGTTTTGTGAATTTTGTGAGTAGTAAATTAAATTTGACTGTTTCGTGAGTGTATTTGATTGTTGTATGTGATTTGCTCTGAGCCAGGGAAATAATAATTTTCTAGCCGAAAAAATCTTATTTTAATTAATTAGAGCTGGGGGATCTTACTAAACCCAATTCTGATTGATATATAAATTAATCTCGTAATTTTTAGGATTTAACTGTGTAATAAAATAATTTTATATTATTATAATATTATTTTATATTACAAGATTTCATCTTGTCTCAAAAACAGTAGAAATCTGCTTCAAAATGACCACGGATCCTTAAAAGTCTGTGGGACCCGCATTTAGGAAAAGCAGTCAACGATTCTGACTGGATAAATTCTAAACCAATAGAAACGAGTCAACGAAAGTGGCTTGACTATTTTGAACCAATAAGAATAGGTCAAAGAAGGAAGCATGGACTTTGATGTGGACCGTTGGATGAAGACTTAGTTAGGAAGCCTTTAACCTTAACTGTTGATCAAATCAATGGTGTGGATGTAAACTTGGTTAGCAAGCATTGAATATTTGCCATAGATCTAATCTAGGGCTAGGAATTAAAGCTGAAATCAATGGTTAGAATTAAGTCAAACATAGTGGCTTGAATTTGATTAGTAGCTAATTAACCTAATTTGGTTAATCTAATTACCTAATTAGCAAACTAAGTGAACTAGCTTAGTTCTTAATTAGTTATAATCTAAATACTAATTAGATATCCTAATATTGTTTAAAGATTATAATATATGCTAAAATATATTAAACTAATTGGTTATATGATTAGAATATTGATTAAATGTTAATAGGATATTTAACCTAACTAATTACCTAATTAATTAGCATGTAATTAGGAGTAAATTGAAAACAATTAAGTCTCTAAACTCCTAAAGAGCCACACGGTTTTGGGCAGCAGCCTTGGGAGGCTAGATGGTCAAGTTCTACATAGTTCTTGAACTATCTAATGACATAAGCCATGTGCTTAACTAATGTGAACACACTTGGATATTTACCTACTCAAATTAAACACTTAACCTCACTCACAAACAACCTCATGGCAGCAGCCCCCTCATTTTACACTCTTCAATTTCATTTTTACACTTATCCTATTCAAGCTTTCATTTTCTCTCAAAACACCAAAAACCCAAGCAAACTTTCTCTCCCATTTTCTTGCTAGAATTCGGCCAAGCACCCAAACCCTACCACCAATCTTCTATAATTTTACCTCTTAGCTTTTCTTAAACCCAAATCATATTCTAAACACTTTTCCTTCACAAGGTTTTGCCAAAAACCTACTCTATCTAGTTCAAAATCCAACCTTTTGTTCACTTTCAAAAGGGTAAGTTTTGATTCTTTGGTTCAAAGTTTGATTTTTTAATTTTCCTAACCATGATTGTTCCATGGTTTTTCAATTTTGATCCTTGTATGTGTTTTTACTAATTGTTTAAGAATTTTAGGGATTTGTTTGGGAGTTTACACGAAATTTCAAGGAAAGGAGGAAACTAACCAATTATTGTCTTCAAGAGGTAAGAGGGAGATTTAATCTCATCAACCCTAAGTGGTGATGGGAAAATGGATTTGATTGTGTATGGAGAATCCATAAGGATTCATTTGTGTGGTTGTTTTATTGTTTTTATTATTTGTGTGATTGTTTAAATGCTTTCCTATTTGTGATTTATTTTTGCTATGCATGTTTATAGCTTTAAAATATATTGTATGTATATTGTATGTGTTTATAGTTGTATGTGTTTATAATTGTATATTTATTAAAGTAGGATGTGAATAATATGTAACGTTTGGCATGAGTGTTCCAAAGAACACATTTGAGGCTCACGACCTAACAATCAAATAGAGAACCAAAATGTTCTCAACCATTTTCTAAATTACTGATTTAAAGAATCTAGGTAAAATAATAAGTTTAAGAATGATTTTGATTTAATTTTGGCCAACATGCCATTTAATGTATAATTGAATGCCATTTTATTTTCTAAGATAGGTTAGGTAATGGATTTACAAAATAAACTGATTCCAATTAATCTTTGTGAAAACAAAAGGAATAAATTTGGTTCTAGAAACCTAACTTAGCAAAATTTATTTTAAAGTAAGAACTAAAACAAACGCTTGAAAAATACTAACGTAGAGCTCACTCAATAAGTTTTGAAGCGCGTTAGCATGTTTCAAAGTGTAACTGATAGGTAAAATTAAAATAAATAGAATTTAGAGAAAAATGTTAAAAATACCTTATACTGATTTTATGGCTAAAATGCTGCCAAAATTTACTAAAATCAGACGAATAAAATGAAAAGATTCCATACTGTATTTAAAACACAAGGAAAATACTCTATGTATTTTAAATGTACTAGATATAGTCTACACATATTTAAAATGATGATTTTAAGCTATTCGGTTAAGAAAATGAACTAAAAATCTTACGCGATTGAGAAAATGATTTCAAAACATTATGCGATGTTCAAAAATGTCAAAATATCTTTATGCAATTTAAAAACGTTTGTGAAAATGATGAGATTGTGAAAATGCGATAAAATGCCTACGCGATTAAATGATACAGTGAGTTTTGCTGTCGGGCCAAAGTGGTGGACCCGGACATGTTGTGAGATAGTACTGTCAGGTAGGACAGGCTATGTTTTGGTGTATTGTAACTAAGGGCATTTTCATAATTATAGTAAAATATTGATATTAAGGGTATTTTTGTAATTTTAGATCATACTTAGAGTGTTGTGCTAATTTGGTTGATAATTGGTGATTGATTGATGAGACGAATTACACCGTGTTTTGGTGTGATAGGCGTAGTGTGGTTCATTATATGAACTTGGAGGCATTAGTGTGCGGAGAATTCCACATGAGGACAGTGGGTTGCTCCTCTACGCCGTGGTAACGGGCAACACACTAATGATCTTGACGAGCTATTCTTAATCGAGATCTTGAGAAGACTACTAAGTACTATGCCTGTAGTGCACGATGTTGGACTGTGTACTACTACACGATGTTTGGACTGTGGACTATAGACACGACGTTAAACAGTGCAATAGTTTGGTTGGGCAGCCATAAAGTATTATTAGTTTCTATTCGGATCATTCTCTCAGATATCCGTGTTTAGCTTCATGGAGTAGGAACGAGTCGGTGTGTATTCATGCATTATCTGTATTTTACTGCTTACCATAATCTGTGATAAAATGTATGATTTATTGCTTTAATATATTATGCATGATATAATGGTATGTGTTATTTTATCATGTGTTGTATTGTCGTTTTCTTTATTACCATGCGGGTAATGGTGTAGATTGTCTCACCTCTCTATATGTTTTCTCGATATTACTATATTATTTTCATAAAGAGTTTGAGGAAGAGGAGGAACAGCCTCTTGAGATATAGTATCTGGACAAGCGACAGCCGGGCGAGTTGTACGAGGAAGAAGAGCCAGTAGACCATCCTTATCATCAAGACTAATCTTGAGATCATGGCGTTGCCGAGATTCTTCAATTTTGTGAGACTTGAGTTTCACGGAGGTTCTGAGACCTGGCGTATGCGAGTGGATAGAGGGACAGTTGTATATGTGGGACGTTTGACTGTGTCCCTATGTAGAGAGTATGATAGAGATGTCATATTTACTACTATGTTATATTTACATCTAGAGTTACCACTGACTCTTAGGCGTTACTGGCAGGGAGTATTCCATGCGCCTAGTGAGCTCAGTAGTGAGTTAACAGCCCAGACTCGCGTCCGTAGAGCTGTAGGATCTCCAAGATGTCAACTTTTCGATGATCTTTCTGAGGATGATCCATCGGAGGGTTAGAAATCTTTCGAGATGCACTTGGGCAATACTATGTCTTAGTTTTATGTCAACTTTTTACTGTTTTGTTAAATACTTGTAGTTGTAAATTACGTGTGTACTAAAGAAAATTTCATATGTATATTACAGTGTGGTTATGCTTGTTATATTTCGTGTTTCGTGTTATTTTATTTAATGTTATAAGTATAAAAGGAAAAAAAATTTACCACAAATATTATTTAAGTATCAAATGTTTTACAACTTGGGTATGAGTTTTATTTTATTTTATTTTATTGCATTCATAAATGTGGCATCCCCACAAGGGTGTTACATTAGTTGGTATCAGAGCCCAAGTTAGAGTCTTTTAGGGTTGCGGTTAGGTCTGTTTTTGCTTGTGTTGTGTGAATCTCTGTGATTTGTTTCTGAAAGGTTACATCTGACATTGTTTTGTCTTGTTGAAGAAAGAGGATGTCTGGAGGAAGGCGAACGCGTGCGAATGTGGAACATGATGTGGATCCAATGATTGCAGCTGCTAAAGCAATGCAGTGAATGGCAGAAGTGATTACCCAGCAAAATCAACGAGCAGCTCAACAGCAAGATGCAACTGCTGATGCTCTAAATTTGTCTGAGTTTAGGCACAACAACCCGCCGCAATTTAGAGGCGAGTTTGACCCTGAGAAGGCGAGTCTTTGGATTCAAGACTTGGAAAGGGTTTTTGAAGGAATGGGGTGCGCAGAAAATAGGAAGGTAACATATGCTGCTTTTATGTTGAGAGGAGATGCTGAGAATTGATGGAGAAATACCCGCCAATTATTGCAAGCTGAAGGGACTGAGATCACTTGGGAAGTGTTCAGTGAAGTGTTTTTGGAGAAGTATTTTCCTGGTACTACCCGACATGCCAAGGAAATGGAATTTCTTGGACTGCGAGAAGGTAACATGACTATTGGGGAGTATGCTGCTAAATTTGAGAGTTTGTCGCAATTCTCAAGGTATTTCCAAATCCGACCAGATGAGGTATGGAAGTGCCAAAAGTTTGAAGATGGATTGAGGGTAGAACTGAGGCGAGCAATGCTACCTATGAGAATGAGGGAGTTTCCTATTTTGATGGATACTTGTCGACGACTCGAGGAGTTGGAGCTGTCCCGAGATTTAAGAAATCGTAACTTTGGACCGACTAGGTTTCAAAGGGGAGGTAGTAGCAGTAATAATCGGTTTCAGCGAAAGCCTTATGCGAGACCATCAGGGAGTCAGCCTCAACGTCTGACTGTTAGGGGAAGTTCTAGCGAAAATCGAGCTGGTCAGAATGTGGCGTTTACGCCGACATGTTTTAAATATGGGAAGAGTGGTCATATATCTACAGATTATCCGATCAAAGGAACGATTTGTTTCAACTGCAGAAAACCTGGACATGTTTCTAGGGATTGCACACAGCCGGAAAGGAAGCCTACTGTGAGAAATGTCCGTGCTACTCAGCCGCGATCTGGAGGGCGAGTGTATACAATGACGGGAACTGAAGCTTCTCAATCTGAAGATCTTATTCAAGGAGAAAGTGTCATTGAAGGTAATCACTTGACTTTGCTATATGATTTGGGTGCAACACACTCATTTATTGCATATGATTGTGTGGAACGATTGAAACTGCCTGTGTCTTCTCTGAGTTTTCAATTAATTGTTTCTACACCAACTACCAAGCCTGTTGTTACATCCAAAATATGTATGAACTGTCCTATTGTTATAAAGGATCGTATGTTTTCGGTCAATTTAATTTGTTTACCTCTTGTTGAGATAGACATGATACTAGGAATGGATTGGTTATCTTCTAACTATATCCTTATAGACTGTGCAAGCAAAACCATAGTTTTTCCTAAGGAAGAAAGTTCTGGATTCTTGACTGCTGTTAAAGTCAAGTCATTGTTGAGGGATGGAGCTCAAGGTTTTATATTACTGTCTTCTTTAGAAGTCAAAAGCGAGAAGGAGGTGAGCATTATTCCTATCGTCAATGAGTTTCCAAAAATTTTTCCTGATGATGTACCCGGTTTGCCACCAGAAGGGAGATCGAATTCTCTATCGACTTAGTGCCGGGAGCAGGTCCTATTTCGATTGCACTATACCGAATGTTACCTGCAGAGTTGGCAGAATTGAAGAAGCAATTGGAGGAACTGTTAGAGAAACAGTTTGTGCGACCTAGTGTTTCACCATGGGGAGCACCAGTGCTGCTAGTCAAGAAGAAGGATGGAACTTTACGTCTTTGTGTTGATTATCGTCAGTTGAACAAGGTTACTATAAAGAATAAGTATCCACTACCGAGAATTGATGACTTGATGGATCAATTGAAGGGAGCAGCCGTATTCTCTAAAATAGATTTACGATCAGGTTATCATCAAATTCGTGTTAAGGTCGATGATGTACCTAAAACAGCTTTCCGAACTCGTTATGGACATTATGAGTATCAAGTGATGCCGTTCGGAGTAACGAATGCTCCTGCAATATTCATGGACTATATGAATAGGATTTTTTGTCCATACCTAGACAGATTTGTTGTTGTCTTTATCGATGACATTCTGATCTACTCTCAAAGTCAAGAAGAGCATGCTGAACATCTCAGTATAGTTCTCCAGATTTTGAAGGAAAAGAAGCTGTATGCGAAATTGGCAAAGTGCGAGTTTTGGTTGGAAGAAGTTCAATTTCTAGGTCACGTAATTTCCAAGGTATTGCGGTAGACCCATCGAAGGTGGAGACTGTTTTGCAATGGGAAAGGCCTAAGATAGTGACTGAGGTTCGAAGTTTTGTTGGATTAGCCGGATATTACCGAAGGTTTATTGAAGGTTTTTCCAAGATAGCTAGACCACTTACATAACTCATGAGGAAGAGCCAAGCTTTTGATTGGATAGAGGAACGTGAAGCAAGTTTCCAAGAGTTGAAGAAGAGATTGACGACTGCACCAGTGTTAATTTTGCCGGATCCTAACAAATCTTTTGAGGTGTATTGTGACGTTTCTTACCAAGGGTTAGGATGTGTGTTGATGCAGAATCGGAATGTAGTAGCTTATGCTTCAAGACAGTTGAAGGTTCATGAGAAGAACTACCCAACGCACGATTTGGAACTAGCCGCAGTAGTCTTTGCGTTGAAAGTGTGGAGGCATTTTCTGTATGGAGCTATGTTTAATGTCTTTAGCGATCACAAAAGCTTAAAATACTTGTTTGATTAAAAAGAATTGAATATGAGACAGAGGCGATGGTTGGAATTTTTGAAGGACTATGATTTTCAGCTTCAATACCATCCAAGAAAAGCAAATATGGTGCCAGATGCTTTAAGCAGAAAGGTGGTTAGTGTTTCTACCATGATGATAAAGGAGGAGGAGTTGATTAATCAATTCAGAGATCTTTGGTTATCAGTGGAGTTGGTACCTGCGAAGATTCGTTTAAGTAAAGTTGTAGTTTTGAATGACTTGCTAGAAGTAATCTGAGAAAAATAAGATGAGGATTTGTTTTTACAGAATGAAAAGGAATTGTTGAAGCAAGGTCATAAAGCAACGGTGGAGGAAGGATCTGATGGAATCTTGAGATTTAAAGGACGAGTTTGTATACCTGATGATCTCGAACTCAAGAAAGCAAATTTGGATGAAGCTCATACTAGTAATTTGAGTATGCATCCGGGGATGACGAAGATGTATCAAGACTTGAAGCGGATGTTTTGGTGGCCAAGAATGAAGAGAGATGTAGCAGAATGTGTGACGTCTTGTCTTGTTTGTCAGAAGGCAAAAGTGGAACATCAACGGTCTGCTTGTATGTTACAACCTTTGACTATTCCAGAGTGGAAATGGGATAGTATCTCGATGGATTTTGTTACTAGATTGCTGAGAATGAGGAAGGGTCATGATTCTATATGGGTTATAGTTGATAGGCTTACGAAGTCAGCGCATTTCTTGCTGATCAATATTAAGTATTCATTGGAATGCTTAACCCAGATATACATCGACGAAATTGTTAGACTTCATGGTGTACCTGCAAGTATAGTTTCTGATAGAGATCCGAGGTTTACGTCGAGACTCTGGAAAAGTTTATAAGAAGCCATGGGAACTAAATTATGATTGAGTTCTGCATATCATCCGCAGACTGATGGTCAGACGGAGAGAACGATTCAGTCGTTAGAGGATTTGTTGAGTGCTTGTGTGTTAGAACAACAAGGGAGTTGGGATGAATTTCTGTCTTTGATAGAATTCACCTACAACAATAGTTTTCACTCAAGCATAGGGATGGCACCCTATGAAGCTCTTTATGGATGACGATGCCGAACACCTTTGTGTTAGTATCAAGATAGGGAAAGTATGACTATTGGGCCTGATCTTGTGCAACAGACTACAGAAAAGGTGAAAATGATTCAGGAGAAGATGCGAACGACTCAGAGCCGATAGAAAAGCTATGCTGATAAACGGAGACGACCTCTGGAATTTGAAGAAGGTGATTATGTATTCTTACGAGTTACGCCTACGACTTGTGTCGGAAGAGTTATCAAGTCTAGAAAGCTTACACCTAAATTCATGGGGCCTTATCAAATTATTTGTCGGATTGGTCCTGTAGCTTACCAAATAGCTTTACCGCCTTTTCTATCCAATCTACATAATGTATTCCATATGTCTCAGCTGAGGAAATACATTCCCGATCCAACTCATGTTATACAGCCAGATGAAGTGCAGCTGAAGGATAATTTGACGTATGAAACACTTCCTGTTAGAATCGAGGACAGGAGAGTGAAATAACTTCGAGGGAAGATGATTGAGCTAGTGAAGGTGATATGGAATGATGTAACAGGGGATGCTACTTGGGAGCTAGAAGATAGGATGAGGAAGCGATACCCTCATTTGTTTTGATGTATGATGAATTTCGGGGACGAAATTCTTTTTAGTAGGGGAGAGTTATAACACCCAAACTTTTGGGATAATTACAATATTATCCTGAAATGTACTGTTTTGTGAATTTTATGAGTAGTAAATTAAATTTGACTATTTTGTGAATGTATTTGATTGTTGTATGTGATTTGCTCCGAGCCAGGGAAATAATAATTTTCTAGTCGAAAAAATCTTATTTTAATTAATTAGAGCTAAGGGATCTTACTAAACTTAATTCTGATTGATATATATATTAATCTCGTAATTTTTAAGCTTTAACTGTGTAATAAAATAATTTTATATTATTATAATATTATTTTATATTATAGTACCTACTGTCTCAAAAACAGTAGAAATCTGCTTCAAAATGACCACGGATCTTTAAAAGTCTGTAAGACCTGCGTTTAGGAAAAGCAGTCAACAATTCTGACTGGACAAATTCTAAACCAATGGGAACGAGTCAATGAAAGTGGCTTGACTATTTTGAACCAATAAGAATAGGTCAAAGAAGGAAGCATGGACTTTGATGTGGACCGTTGGATGCAGACTTAGTTAGGAAGCCTTTAACCTTAACCATTGATCAAATCAATGGTGTGGATGTAAACTTGGTTAGCAAGCATTGAATATTTGCCATAGATCTAATCTAGGGCTAGGAATTAAAGCTGAAATCAATGGTTAGAATTAAGTCAAACATAGTGGCTTGAATTTGATTAGTAGCTAATTAAACCTAATTTGGTTAATCTAATTACCTAATTAGCAAACTAAGTGAACTAGCTTAGTTCTTAATTAGTTATAATCTAAATACTAATTAGATATCCTAATATTGTTTAAAGATTATAATATATGCTAAAATATATTAAACTAATTGGTTATATGATTAGAATATTGATTAAGTGTTAATAGGATATTTAACCTAACTAATTACCTAATTAATTAGCATGTAATTAGGAGTAAATTGAAAATAATTAAGTCTCTAAAATCCTAAAGAGCCACACGGTTTTAGGCAGCAGCCTTAGGAGGCTAGATGGTCAAGTTCTACATGGTTCTTGAACTATCTAATGGCATAAGCCATGTGCTTAACTAATGTGAACACACTTGGATATTTACCTACTCAAATTAAACACTCAACCTCACTCACAAACAACCTCACGGCAGCAGTCCCCTCATTTTACACTCTTCAATTTCATTTTTACACTTATCCTATTCAAGCTTTCATTTTCTCTCAAAACAACAAAAACCCAAGCAAACTTTCTCTCCCATTTTCTTGCTAGAATTCGGCCAAGCACCCAAACCCTACCACCAATCTTCTATAATTTTACCTCTTAGCTTTTCTTAAACCCAAATCATATTCTAAACACTTTTCCATCAAAAAGTTTTGTCAAAAACCTACTCTATCTAGTTCAAAATCCAACCTTTTGTTCACTTTCAAAAGGGTAAGTTTTGATTCTTTAGTTCAAAGTTTGATTTTTTAATTTTCCTAACCATGATTGTTCCATGGTTTTTCAATTTTGATCCTTGCATGTGTTTTTACTAATTGTTTAAGAATTTTAGGGATTTGTTTGGGAGTTTACACGAAATTTCAAGGAAAGGAGGAAACTAACCGATTATTGTCTTCAAGAGGTAAGAGGGAGATTTAATCTCATCAACCCTAAGTGGTGATGGGAAAATGGATTTGATTGTGTATGGAGAATCCATAAGGATTTATTTGTGTGGTTGTTTTATTGTTTTTATTATTTGTGTGATTGTTTAAATGCTTTCCTATTTGTGATTTATTTTTGCTATGCATGTTTATAGCTTTAAAATATATTGTATGTATATTGTATGTGTTTATAGTTGTATGTGTTTATAATTGTATATTTATTAAAGTAGGATGTGAATAATATGTAACGTTTGGCATGAGTGTTCCAAAGAACACATTTGAGGCTCATGACCTTACTATCAAATAGAGAACCAAAATGTTTTCAACCATTTTCTAAATTACTCATTTAAAGAATCTAGGTAAAATAATAAGTTTAAGAATGATTTTGATTTAATTTTGGCCAACATGCCATTTAATGTATAATTGAATGCCATTTTATTTTCTAAGATAGGTTAGGTAATGGATTTACAAAATAAACTAATTCCAATGAATCTTTGTGAAAACAAAAGGAATAAATTTGGTTCTAGAAACCTAACTTAGTAAAATTTATTTTAAAGTAAGAACTAAAACAAACGCTTGAAAAATACTAACGTAGAGCTCACTCAATAAGTTTTGAAGCGCGTTAGCATGTTTCAAAGTGTAACTGATAGGTAAAATTAAAATAAATAGAATTTAGAGAAAAATGTTAAAAATACCTTATACTGATTTTATAGGCAAAATGTTGCCGAAATTTACTAAAATCAGACGAATAAAATGAAAAGATTCCATACTATATTTAAAACACAAGGAAAATACTCTTTGTATTTTAAATGTACTAGATATAGTCTACACATATTTAAAATGATGATTTTAAGCTATTCGGTTAAGAAAATTAACTAAAAATCATACGCGATTGAGAAAACGATTTGAAAACATTATGCGATGTTCAAAAATGTCAAAATATCTTTACGCGATTTAAAAACGTTTGTGAAAATGATGAGATTGTGAAAACGATGAGATTGTGAAAACGCGATAAAATTCCTATGCGATTAAATGATACAGTGATTTTTGCTGTCGGGCCAAAGTGGTGGACCCGGACATTTTGTGAGATAGTACTGTCAAGTTGGATAGGCTATGTTTTGGTGTATTATGACTAAGGGTGTTTTCGTAATTATGGTAAAATATTGATATTAAGGGTATTTTTGTAACTTTAGATCATGCTTAGAGTGTTGTACCAATTTGGTTGATAATTGGTGATTGATTGATGAGACGAATTACACCGTGTTTTGGTGTGATAGGCGTAGTGTGGTTCATTATATGAACTTGGAGGCATTAGTGTGCGGAGAATTCCATATGAGGACAGTGGGTTGCTCCTCTGGGACGTGGTAACGGGCAACACACTAATGATATTGACGAGCTATTCTTAATCGAGATCTTGAGGAGACTACTAAGTACTATGCCTGTAGTGCACAATGTTGGACTGTGTACTACTACACGATGTTTGGACTGTGGACTATAGACACGACGTTAAACAGTGCAATAGTTTGGTTGGGCAGCCATAAAGTATTATTAGTTTCTATTCGGATCATTCTCTCAGATATCCGTGTTTAGCTCCATGGAGTAGGAACGAGTCGATGTGTATTCATGCATTATCTGCATTTTACTGCTTACCATAATCTGTGATAAAATGTATGATTTATTGCTTTAATATATTATGCATGATATAATGGTATGTGTTATTTTAATATGTATTGTATTGTCATGTGTTGTATTGCCGTTTTCTTTATTGCCATGCGGGTAATGGTGTAGATTGTCTCACCTCTCTATATGTTTTCTCGATATTACTATATTATTTTCATAAAGAGTTTGAGGAAGAGGAGGAACAGCCTCTTGAGATACAGTATCCGGACGAGCGACAGCCGGGCGAGTTGTACGAGGAAGAAGAGCCAGTAGACCATCCTTATCATCAAGACTGATGTTGAGATCATGGCATTGCCGGGGTTCTTCGGTTTTGTGAGACTTGAGTTTCACGGAGGTTCTGAGGCCTAGCGTATGCGAGTGGATAGAGGGACAGTTGTATACGTGGGACATTTGACTGTGTCCCTATGTAGAGAGTATGATGAAGATGTCATATTTACTACTATGTTATATTTACATCTAGAGTTACCACTGACTCTTCGCGTTACTGGCAGGGAGTATTCCATGTGCCTAGTGAGCTTAGTAGTGAGTCAACAGCCCGGACTCGTGTCCGTAGAGCTGTAGGATCTCCAAGATGTTAGCTTTTCGATTATCTTTTTGAGGATGATCCATCGGAGGGTTAGAAATCTTTTGAGATGCACTTGGGCAATACTATGTCTTAGTTTTATGTCAACTTTTTATTATTTTATTAAATACTTGTAGTTGTAAATTACGTGTGTACTAAAGAAAAACTCATGTATATTACAGTGTGGTTATGTTTGTTATATTTCGTGTTATTTTATTTAATGTTATAAGTATAAAAGGAAAAAAAATTTACCACAAATATTATTTAAGTATCAAATGTTTTACAACTTGGGTAAGAGTTTTATTTTATTGCATTCATAAATGTGACATCCCCACAAGGGTGTTACAATATCTTAAGGTGCCTAAGGTGCTAGATACTTACTTAAGGCATGCCATTACTCTTGGATGCTCAAAGGCCTAAACTTTTTCATACTTGCTATGTGATGATTTTCCTCTTGAAATATCCCTCTTTGTGTCTTAATACACACTAGAAAATATATATAAATGATCCCAACTAGCAGGAAACATCAATACAGTAAGAATAACATTTTTGAGAAATTCTGGAACTCATGCCTCGGTGTAGCACTTATCACACCGCGGCACACAGCTCTCTGCTCCCTCACACCTCGGCGTAGCTTATTCACGTTGCAGCGTCTAGCTCTCGGGTTCTTCCATGCCCCGGCATGGTTCTTAATCATGCCGCAGCATGAGCATGAAACAGCAAGTTCTGCAGAATTCTGCAGAAACTGCACTGTTCTATTAGAACAACTCACGAAAATTAGCCACTCCAACATAGTTTCTAGATGATTTTAGGTCCCTATCTAGTTCACTAACACATAGGAATCATTAATCACTAACTCAAACCACTAACTTTGGATTCATAAACAAAATCACTTATCAAGACCTATTTTCCCCACTTTGTGCATTAGAAGTCCAAATGAAGAGTTCCAAGTTTCTAAGTCAAACTCATACCATGAACAAGTCATAAACAACCATTGAAACACATTCAAGCAAGAAAAACACTCCAAATACCTCTAAAATCCAATTTGACCTATTTTGCATCAAGTATGCATCAATGGTGAAAATAGAGAAAAGAAGCTAAAAAGAACTCTAATCCCCTACCTGAGGTCCTTTATGATGGTGGATGATCAAGCTTGGCTTTCCCTTTTCCTTTCCTTATCTTTTCCTCTTCCTCCTTAGCTTTCTCCTCTTTGGTTTCCTTGTTTTCTGCTATCGTGCTTGCTGTTTTATGAATGAGAAAAGAGTGAATGAAATATCATGTTATATAAGTCAACACAAGAAGCTTCCAAAACCATGAGTGACTTAAAACACTTGGATATTTCACTGATTCTTCTCGATCTGCTAAAAACACTTAGATTTAGCTAAATCAAGTTTTTCAACTTCCAACAAATTTAAAATAAATACTAGGATTCATATAAATTGTTGTTTAAGCAATATCTTATTTTTTTTCATATCTGCTGCTAGTCAAACCGGAATTAAATGCATAACCAATATGCCTAAAAATACCAAATTAATTTAGTTTACCTTGAAACTTTAACTATATCTCGTTTCATACATTTACGACTTAGAAATAAATTACCAATATTTATTTCCCTCATCTAAGCAATTTATGTTATTATCTGAATCATTTTAAGCTACTTTTCACCTTCTGTGTTATAACAAATTTCCTAAACTAACTCAGTTTGTCACAAAATTAAACAGGCATGTTAAGCAAGTCATATGCTACCTTTGTAAACATATACAAGTCTAACATGTCATTAAGGGTATTACATGAACCGTGGGAGAGAAAGATTGAAATGAGAGAAAATGGCAAGAAAGTCAAAGAAAGTGGCTTACGGGATAGGGACCAGTCATAAAGTGACAGATATTTGTTGGAAACTTTATATCTCTTAGGAACACTTTAATTTTACTAAATCAAATTTCCTAACTTACATAGATATTATACAAATTCTTAGGATTCATCTCAAACCTAGTTTTATCATTTCCATAAGTTTCCCTACATCAGTCAAGTCAATCCAATATTAAAACACTCACTCAGTATACTTAAAAATACCAAACTAACTCTGTTTATCCTCAAACTTTAACTATATCACAAACCACATATTTGTTAGAAATAAATTCTTCATATTTATTTCTCTCATTTAAGAAACTTATGCTACTTTTTGGGCTATTAATAGCTACTTTCCACACTCAGTTATATAGAAAAATAACCCAACTAACTTAACAAGGTTCCCAAAGATAACAAATAACTCATACCAGAGTTACTGAACTGGTATAACCTTAATTAAGACTAACTAGTTAGGGAGGATGTTATAGCCACAAGCAAAAAACTACTCATATATAGTCTTTTTAGTATAAGGTAAGGGAAAGAGCAGACCCTAAGAGACTACATGCAAAGATTTAACCGCGCATTCCTCGAGGTCTAAGATTTTAATCACGAAGTAGTTATGCACGCGATTATAGGCAGACTCAAGCACTAAGTGCAACACCCCCTTCGAAGGGTATCACATTTATACCAACTAATGATAATCAATTAATTTCCCAAGTTATAAAAAAATATTTACTATTACCTAAATACGGGTTTCAAAATCTCTTTTTCGTGAAATAACATAAATTTATCAAATTAAAGTAACTCAAAATACAATAACTGAATAAAATACTTTTCATTTAAACAGAGTTTATTACAACTACACATTCATTATCTTTACATACCCAAAAAAATATAACACCTAAGATATGAGCCCTTGCAGAAGACAAATTCCCTAGCTGGGAATGTCTCGGCGGATAGAAATCAGAGCCAAAGATAAATCGAAGTCCCCTCTAAGAGTATAGCGAAAGTCATTCCACAACTCCCTGATAGGTAAAACAAACTCTGCATAAGTAACTGTAAAAGATGTCGTAATAACCCCATGTCGAGTCCTACTAGCGGATAAAGAAATGTCGCCACAATACTCTATATACTCTGAGTTCCAATGGACACGCCACGCCTTGGCTCCTTCAAGAAACTATTGTCTAAAGAAACCTAGCTGACCCCTCTTTGTCGCCATTTCAGTCTTTACAGACGTAAACATAAAATAAAAATAGACAGAATAAAACAGCAAAGAGGTGAGATCCCCTACATCGCATACCAACATGGCAGCAAAGAAACGATACAAACAACAATGTCATTCCATACATACAATCCATAAAAATCAGTAGATATATTCAAGATAATAAATAGATAAACAATATAATAAACTTGCAACGCAATATCAGGTATAATGATAATACCATAATCAAATTATATTACAACAACGTAAATGCTGAATTTGTATATGCTCAATGCAACTAGTTCCTACTCCATGGAGTTTACTCAAATTCAGAGATGAACGCGCAGAAGATCTGTCCCCCCAAAAAAGACAGTCTATGTTGGATAATGAAAAGCAATAGTGTTTGTCGGGATGTCAGTGCGTTGCAATCAGTGTTCACGGCCAGGCGTATATATATATATCTGACTCAATGTCAATTGACTCAATGTCAATAAGTGAATCACTGCGCCCTGACGTCCGCAAGATCCCTCCCACTATCCTATAAGTTCTCGTCCATTCCTTAGGTATAAAACGCCACGACAAATCAAGTGAATATGCTTTTCTACGCATGATAAATGATTCAAACATATACTGTCATTGATCACACAGTATTTCATATTCACATGCCGTCACATGGCTATATCGCACTATATTGCTCAAAAATATTTTTAATTGAAACAAAGTACTGTTGTACTATTCCCAATGATATTAATGCAACTACACAAGCACATATAGTTGTCCAATACCATTAGTATATATGATATTATATAACCACCCATACAATCGATAATATCAAAGATCCACTCGAGTCCAATACTCCAGTTTCCATAATTACAAATCACTTGATTAAATATGTTGGCCCTACGGCACAACTAGTTGTTCCTTTCAATCGCGTAACAATATTTTCACATTTTCACAATCGCGTAACATTTCTGTCACGTTTTCAAATCGCGTAAAGATTTTCCAAAGTTTTCTCAATCGCGTAGCTAAAAATTTCTATTTTTAAATTGCGTAAGAGTTTTTCTACGTATTTTTAATCATGTAAAGTATTTCTAAAATATTTTAAGTCCAAAATAAGATTTTTCTCAAAAATTAACCTTATTTTCATTATTTGTATAATAGTCCTTCTATAAAATAATATTTGCATAATAGTCCCTCTTCAAATAATATTTCTAAAATAGTCCATTTTTAAATAATATTTTCAAAATAGTCCTTCTTTAAATAATATTTGCAATATAGTCCCCTTAAAATTAGTATTTTCTACTGTTTCTGAGAAAATTGTATTTCTTAATTTTACATTAGGACATTACAGCTCAAAATTTCCTAACGCACTTCAAAACCTAAAGGGTGAGCTATACTACAGTAAATTTCAAGTATTCACTTTTATTTTACTACATAGCCTTAATTAAGTCAATTTTAATTCTAAAATATCATTTTTAAAATTCATAAACTTACCAAATTGAATTCTTACTATTAAAACACCTAAGTCTACACTTAGTAAAATAGTTTTGGATCTTGGACATCAAAAATTGGCATGTTGGCCGAATTCACATATTGCTTCAAAATTCATATATAATTCATTTCCTTACACTTTAAATCCTTATAAAATTACTTAATTGAATTTCTTGTCATAAAATCATTTAATTCTCAATTTGGAAAATAATTTAGAATCCTTAGTCCTCTTTGTAGTGATGAGGCCATGTGCCTCTAGGCTCTTTGGAGTCTTCATACAAATTTTCTCATCATGTGAATCACATCTTAAATTACACAAGTATCATCATGCTTCCAAATCACATATGTAAGCATATTATCAAAACTATAAGCATACCAAACATATATATAAATCATGCATACTTATCAAAGCAATAAATCAATCACACAATATAATCCAACAAGCACAAACCAATGATTACACAATCAAGTGAATAAATCCTCACATGGATTTTTCACTCACAAACACAAACAATTCCATCCCTTCACCGCCACATATGGCTGATGAGGTTAATCTCCCTTTTACCTGGTTAATGCTTCCTAGCTATTTGTAAAACTCTCTTTGTATCAATCTTTCACCATCAAATAGATCTTAGAATCACAACAAACACGTACAAATTAGTATCTAAAGCTTGATTAAGATGACCATAAAGCAAACATGGTCTTAAGATTCTAAAACTCAAATAAAAAGTCAAGTTTCACAATTTTTACCTTGAAACCCTAGAACTTAAATCCAAGATTCAAGAATAAAGATGATGGATTTAGACCAAAGTCTTAACATCAAAGAGTCTTAGAATGATGTGAGGATTCAAGAAGTATAGTTGGTTGAAATTAAACAAACTTGGAAGCTGATTTATGGAGTAAGCCCGTGAGCTTCATAAATGAACAAGGTAGGAACTTTTGATCTTCAACTTAAAGAACAAGGTTGAAGATGATAGAACTAAACTTAGATCTCAACTACAAAGTATCTTAGAATTGTGTATAGGTTCAAGATCTAAGGTTGTATAAAACTATTGAAGTTTGGAAGGTATTTTAGTGGTCATGGCCGTGAGGTTCACAAGGTAGGAAGTGTAACACCCTTGTGGGGGTGTCACATTTAAAAAAAAAATTAAAATAAAACAACGATAACAAGAATACTTAAATAATAAAACTTGTACACGTACTTTGTTTGAAAACATGAAAGTTGTATCCTCAAAATATTACACCTAAAAAAATATTCATACACACACACATAGATAATATCGGCACACCCCTGTATAACATACATTATATCCATAAACATATCCATTCATATACATATCCATCAGATACTAATACACATGAATTTACATAAGTTTTGTTTTCATAAGTTGTACAAATAATTTACACATAATTTACAACCCAAATAAAAAAAAATGCATACCAAAAGAAAAGAAAGCTTAAAAGGTTTATATTTACAATCCAAAGATCAGAAAGGATAACAAACCCAAGTGCACGTCATACATTTTTAGTCACTTGGAGAAACATTCCTAGATGATTCCTCCAATGACATAAATACATGACGCCTCCCAAAAACCTATGAGCAGGAACTCTGGGTGCTCTGTGGACCGGAATATAGTTAGGGGTCCGAACAGCAGGTGTTCTAGCAGAAGACACAACACTAAGCTCATAGGAGTCCGAAATAGACCGTTCCAGTGACGGCGAACTCCTAACGTAGTTCTAACCGAACATAGAAATCGATACAAAAATTGGGACAGATATGACTCCGGTCGCAAAGACATAGTAATAATCCTGTATAAGCAACAACATTACGTTCTCCATAGATGCGCCAACCGTCGCCTCCTCCGTGGAATTCCAAACCGATAAAACCCAAAAATCCGGTGTCGACATCTCACCCTATCGCACTAACACTAGAGATGATCTAAGGCTTCGGGTCTTCGGACCGAAAATCAGGATCGTGGTTCTTCCTCTGCTATGTACTCACCGCCCAACTCGGTTCTTCAACCCCTTCTTCATAGTCTAAATATATATATATATAAACATACAACAAACAAAACAAACAATATATACAACAAATAGAGAGGTAAGACAACTTAAAGTAACCAATAAATATCACATATGAAATAATAATACAACATTAACATAAATAAAATCCATAATGTACATAAATCCCATAACAGTTCGAAATACTCACCACACAATATAATGAATTTAAAATGAATATGACAAAGTATAAAATGACTCATTCCTATTCCATGGAGCTACAACGCATACTCAGATATCAGAGAGAATGAGAGGAGATTTCTATTAGTACTGCCCAGCCAATCCAGCTATTGCACTGTCCACCCTTTGTGTCTATAGCTTTGGCTACCCCGACCAAATATTGCCTTTGTCAAAACCTTGTGTCTATAATCGATCGTTGTGATTGCTATTGCACCACAATACTTTGTGTCTATAGCCCACGAAAATAAATATAACAATAGTGGCATAGCACACAACCCATACACACAAATCAATCAATTGTGTACTACAGGCAGTCCGATAGTCCTCTCAAAACTTGATTAAGGTTAGTGCTCGTCGAGAACATAAGTGTGTCATCACGCACCACGGCCTAGAAGGAGCTACCTCCTGTCCACATATGGAATAGTGCACACTATGAACTCCAAGTTCATATCAGAAAATGAACACACTATGCCTATCACATCGACAACACGATGTTATTCATCTCGTCAATCAAATCACCAATTTTCGAATTTGACATGACTCAATGCATGAACAGATGCGTAATTACCAAAATATCCTCAATGACAAAAATCTTCAAATACAGTACGCTCCCACTTGGCGCACTTGTACAGTCCACACATCCGGGTCCACCACTTTGGCCCGACAGGAAACTCGCTGTTTTCATCAATCGCGTAGAAATTTTATTTCGTTTTCAAAAATCTTACCGTTTTCACAATGTACATCACATTTTCAAATCGCGTAAATACATTTTGTCTTGTTTTCTCAATTGCGTAAATTTTTAAATCATGTTCTCGTCGATTTACTCACATAAATACTTCTAAACTATAAAAATAATTGTTAAATCATCTGAGACCATTTAAAATATTTTTCCTAATTACGGTAAAATATTTTATATTATTATGTATTCTTTATAAATACTAACAATACTCAAATTAGTTTCTAAATATATTTAGTATTCATTAACAACATTGTAAAATACTTTGATTCTTCCCATTCAAGAATGTGACCGAACCTAGGGTTTGCACTCTTTGGAATGCTCATGCATTTCTAACACTAATCTAACACATACAATGTAAAACATATACAATGTATAACACATACAATACATCAAGGCTTAAACAATTAATAAAAGCTATAAAAATCAACACATAAAGGAATCCTTATGGATTTTACAAATTCAATCAAACCTTAATTTCTTAATAACACTTTAATTTAATTAAATTTTGGTCTTCCTCTTACCTAAAATGATGAAAATTTCTTCTTTTCCTCTCCCTTGTGATTTCGGTTTTGCCTTCTTAGAGTCCTAGGAAAATAAATAAAATTTTATAAAGGCTATTACTAGAAAAGGAACAATACCATGGTTCAATCATGGCTTAGAAGCTTAGAAATAAAAATAAAATTGAAAAACAAAGGGTTTTACCTTTGAAGAAGGATTCTCAAAGGTGGTCTTCAAGCTTGAAAATGGAAGAAATGGAAGAAACTTCCAACTAGAGATGGTCTTGTAGTAAGGTTTTGAAGTAGAAAAGTAAGAAAAAGAAAATTTTGGGTGAAAGGATGATATACTTTGGAGCTTGACCGAATGGGTTTTTGGAACTCTAATGGTGGACGGTGAAACAAAGAAAGAAGGAAGGGAATTATTTGGTTAAATGTTGGAGTGTTAGCCGTAGAAGTGAGTAGGAAAATGACTTAATGCATGTGTTAAAATTCAAGAATGAATCTAGGCCATCCAATGGTTCAATGGCTAGGATTAGGTCTTACAAGATAAGCTTGTTTCTTATTGGTTGATGGGTGATGAATCATGGCATGACTAAACTTGGTCTAGATCCTTCTTGGGTGGCTTCCTCCTTGCTTGGCCGAATTCTCCAACTAGATGGCCAACTTGGTTTGCTTCCTTCAACTAGCTAGTTACTTGCTTAGGTGAAGGCTTAGTTACATGTTTAATTAATTAGTTACCTTCTAGTTACATTATGGTAACTTAGTTAGTTTAAGGTTTCTAGTTAGTTAGGCTTAACTAAATTACTAACTAGTTATCATTATTTAGTTACTTCAAGATTATAGTAATTAATTTAGTTAGATTCTAAGGTAACTAGACTAACTAAATTAAATATTCTAATTCTAATCTAACTAGCTTAGCCATTTTTGTTGACTTAGCTTTATTAATTTGACTTCTAGGTGTCTTGTTTCTATTGGTCCAAATTTCTAATTTCTTTTGTTGTTTACTTTACTTATACGTGGGTCCCGCACACACAGTATCGGATCCACTGTCAAAATTTATACTGAGTAATAAAATAATACTAAAAATTATTTTATTGCACGCTTAAATTCTAAAAATTAAAATATTCTTAACGATTAATATGTCATTTAATTGAGTTTACTAAACTCCTTCTACTCTAAAAAAAACAAAACAAAATTCTTCCGATCGTAATAATTCATATTTTCTGACTCGAAGTAATACACGAACACTTCAGTGAAATAAAGACACAGACAACAAAACAAAAATAGCATTTTATACAGACAAGCATAAAACAGTACATTGGGGACATAATTGTCATTTACCCTAAAGTCAGAATTTTTAGGGTGTTACAGGAAGGATAAAAGCTTTTGTGTTCTTGGCTTGATAGGATGATGAAGATGAATGAATTTTGAGAAGTTCTTAACATGAAAGTGTTGTGGATTAATAAGAAGATTCAAGATATGTAGCTAGATAAAATTATGGAAGATTGGAGATAGGTTTAGGGGATGGTGGCCGAATCTTTCAAAGAAGAGAGAAGATGGTGTTCTTTGTGTTCTTGGATGATTGGAAGAGAGAGAATGGAGAGAATGGTTTTTGTGTTACAAAGTGTTTAGCAAAATGAAATGCAAAGTCCAATTTGTATGTCTTGGCCGTGGAGTAGCCTTGGAGAAAAGGTTCAAGCTTGTTTAATAGGCTAAAAACAAATGCACATAGGCTCACATGGGTGCACATGGCCAAGGTCATCAAGTTGTCATGTATTAGTCATAAAATATAATTCAAGAACCTCCTAGATTACACTAGGCAGCCGTGGAGCTCAATAGGAAAAATAATCAAGCCTTAATTAAATTAGCTTTCTTGTTACACTTAGTTAATTTAAGTAGTTACCTAGTTAACCATCTAGTTACATGTGAATTAATTTAGTTAAGCCATTTAGTTACATTCTAACTAGTTAATTACTTTATTATGTCATTGCCAATGTCATGGTTATGTCATGTTTCAAGATAATTTAAATATTTATTTAGTACCTTGCTTCTAATTATTTAGCAACTAAATTAATTCATCTTGTTACTAATTTAGCTATTAGGATAACTAAGTTAGATTATCTAGTTTCTCAACTAACAAATCTAACCATTAAAATCAACTTCATTTCCTAGCCATTGATTAAATCTAAGGTGGATATCATAAGCTTCTTTATCAAGATGGCTTTCACACTATTGATTAGATCAATGGTGATGATCTAAGGCTTTTCCATCAAGTTTTTCATCCAACAATTTTTAATAAAGTCCAGCCACTATATTTGACCAATTCTTATTGGTTAGTTAAAAAGCTTAGTAGTGATGGCTCATCATTACTCTTAGATATTTTCTGCTTTTATAATTACACTTAAGATATTTAACTTAGATATTTTCTGATTAGATATTTTCACCTAGATATTTAACCTTAGATATTTATAGCTAGATATTTATTTCTTAGATATTTACTAGGTGAGTCATTGCTTCTAGAAAAAGAATGACAAGACAAGTTTAAAATATCTTGAATGAGCAAGTAGTCAAATTGAATTTGTCTTCTAGTCTAAGAAGTCAATTTGGATTTGTCTTCTAGTCTATCACTTTGACTCATTTCCATCAATATATTTTCTAGCAGATATTACCCAATGGATAATAGCTATTGCTATTATTATACAATGGGTAATAGAAAACTCAGATATAGAAAATTCCTGTTAACTGTTCCCGGTTTCGGGTTTAGTAAGATCCCCCGATCTCGCCTTGACAGCTCGAAACTTTCTGGTTCAGGAAAAATTTTTATTTTTCCAGGCCCACCCCAAGCACATATACAGCTTAAAATACTATTAAAATAATTACAACCTCGAAAAATCTACAAAAATTCCCAAAAATCATAAAAATTATAAAACTCATATATTTTCAAAAAAAACTAAATTTAGACATATATTTCAAAAATAAAATGAAAATAATCAAAATAATATTAAAATATTTAAAATAATTAAAAATTCTCAAAACTCACAAAAACTCATAAATATTATAAAACTCATTTATTTCAAGAAAAATGAAAAATCGAGGTGTTACAACTCTCCCCTCTAAAAAAAAAATTTTGTCCTCAAAATTTCTCTTACATATAAAAAAAAAAGGATATTACTCTTTAACCATTGTAGTAGATACACTAAGTACATTTTCTACTTAAGATATTCGCCACGACATTCGCCCTTTCAGAATGATACTGAAGTTGAAAATTCGTTGTTGTCAAAAATTCTAACTTTCGCCCTCTTCCTCATATCAAACTTCTCTTAATCGAACAGGTACTCCAAGCTCATGTGATCATCGTAGACATTGTAGGTTGATTCATAAAGAGAATGTCTTTAGATCTTCAACGCAAAATAGCCATCGCAAAATCTAAAACGTGAATCGGATAGTTCTTCTCATGCATTTTCCTTGCCTTGAAACATACATCACTACCGTTCCTTAATTCAAAATTCACACTTGACCAGCTTCACGTATAACTTCTTCTTCGAAATTTGAAACTGCATCTGGATGTTTAGCATGCTCCTTTGGACTTCGAGAATATATCAGAATGTCGTCAATAAGGATAATGACAAATCTGCCTTGGAACATTTTCTTCTTTCACACAAATCTAATGATAATCAAAATTTAATTCGGCCTTGAAGAAACAGCAATTCCCTTCATTTGATCTTCTAGTTCCCATGTTGTATCTCCCATCACATCGTTCTGGATTTTCTTCATCAAGGTAAGTTTTTTCACTCGCCTATCTTTAATCTTAATAGAAAATATCTCATAGATCAAGTTCTCTTCTAATTGTACTATATTTGACACTGTAACATAGGTTGAATCAAGAATAATTCTTCTCAATTGAGATACATGGAAGGTACTATGAAGGTTAGAAAAATGATAAGGCTATTCAGTATATTACCAGATTTATCCAACAAAGAATTTGAGATGGTCTAATAGATTTCGAAATGAACAATAAACTTTCTAGATTCAATTTCTGGATTCAAATCCAAAAATCTCAGTTCAAGGAAACACTAAAGTTTTATTGAAACAATCTAGTACGATATGGTTGAAAAATAACTAATCCATTTATAAAGTCAAGCTCTCAAGTAAATGTGATTTTAGATAAGCAAATCAAATCAACAGAAAAGATTTGATCTTTAACAGAAACAGAGTAGATTTAGAAAACTTGAGTATAAACAACAAGTTTAACAAATAGAGTAGAAATACTCAAATCAAACAATAATAAAGATACGGACAACTCAAATCGACTTACTTAGTCTATTTGTGAAAGAAGTAGACAAACTAGATCAGTAGAAAAGTTCCAGACTCCAATAATATTAGGATATGTTTTAAACAGGCTGAGTAATGATAACAAATTTAGAAGTTAAAGTAGCACTATAAAAGGAAACAAAAATACAGATAACCCCAAAAGATTCACACAATCACAATGTAACAGACCATAAGAAAATGAGTTATCTTGCGAGTTATACAGCACAGTTTTAAGATTACTCTCTATGGTACAGCTTCCTTGTTTCTTACTTCTTTATATTTGAACGCTTCCATTGACTCTTTCTTCTACTTGAGATCTTGTCGTACATTCATTATTATTGGAAGATTCTGTCTTTGATGGTATACAGCCTCTAGCAACATGTCCGGGCTTCCCACACTTGAAACAAATTATACCCTTGATTGTGCAATCTCTTGTCATATGGCTCTTTCCATACTTCCAACACATCATTGGCAGTTCCATAGTCTGACCAAAACCGTTGTCACTAGTACTTCCTTTATTTATTCGTTGTTGCTTCCCTGGTGATCGTGTATACAACTTTTGCTGAAATCGATTGATTTTGTACTTCCTATCTTTTTGGATTATCGAGGATTCAAAGTTACAACTTCTTGCATCTTGAGACTGCTCCAACCCTAACAAGCCTTGAAGTTCAATTATCAGTTCCTGTTGCTGAACGATCATCTAACCCTATTGTACTACCACGTCAGTCATCCTCTGCATCACATTTCTAGCTACGGCTATACGATCATCATCACGTCTTGTATCCACATATCCACATCTACTATGATCCATTGTCTGTCTTCAAAGACAAACAAAACTCAAAACACAACAAAATTAAACGTAACTATTTCAAACAACTTCGTCTCCTTTCGGAAACCAAACAATATATCTTTGTGTTCAGTGTCAGAGAAAAACACAGCACAAACAAGACAAACCTACCCACAAACCCAAAAGACTCTAACTTGGGCTCTGATACCAACTAATGCAACACCCCCTCCAAAGGGTATCACATTTATACTAACTAATGATAATTAATTAATTTCCCAAGTTATAAAAACATATTTAATATTCCCTAAATACGAGTTTCAAAATCTCTTTTTCACGGAATAACATAAATCGATCAAATTAAAATAACTCAAAATATAATAACTGAATAAAATACTTTTCATTTAAACAGAGTTTATTACAACTACACATTCATTATCTTTACATACCCAAAAAAACATAACACCTAAGATATGAGCCCTTGTCAAAAGACAAATTCCCTAACTGGGAATGTCTCGGCGAATAGAAATCCGAGCCAAAGATAAATCGACTTCCCTTCTAGGAGTATAGCGAAAGTCATTCCACAACTCCCTGATAGGTAAAACAAACTCTGCATAAGCAACTGTAAAAGATGTCGTAATAATCCCATGTCGAGTCCTACTAGCGGATAAAGAAATGTCACCACAATACTCTATATACTCTGAGTTCCAATAGACACGCCACGCCTTGGCGCCTTCAAGAAACTGTATTCTAAAGAAACCTACCTGACCCCTCCTTATCGCCATTTCAGTCTTTACAGACATAAACATAAAATAGAAACAGACAGAATAAAATAGCAAAGAGGTGATATCCCCTACATCGTATACCAACATGGCAGCAAAGAAATGATACGAACAACAATGTCGTTCCATACATATAATCCATAAAAATCAGTAGATATATTCAGGATAATAAATAGATAAACAATATAATAAACTTGCAATGCAATATCAAGGATAATGATAATACCATAATCAAATTATATTACAATAGCGTAAATGCTGAATTTGCATATGCTCAATGCAACTAGTTCCTACTCCATGGAGTTTACTCAAATTTAGAGATGAACGCCCAGAAGATCTGTCCCCCATAAAAGACAGTCTATGCTAGATAATGAAAAGCAATAGTGTTTGTCGGGATGTCAGTGCGTTGCAATCAGTGTTCACAGCTAGGGGTATATATATATATCTGACTCAATGTCAATTGACTAAATGTCAATAAGTGAATCACTGCGCCCTGACGTCCCCAGTATCCCTCCAACTATCTTGTAAGTTCTCGTCCATTCCTTAGGCATAAAACACCATGACAAATCAAGTGAGTACGCTTTTCTATGCATGATAAATGATTCAAACATATACTGTCATTGATCATACAGTATTTTATATTCACATGCCGTCACATGACTATATCACAGTATATTGCTCAAAAACATTTTTAATTGAAACAAAGTACCGTTGTTCTATTCCCAATGATATTAACGCAACTACACATGCGCATATAGTTGTCCAATACCATTAGTATCTATGATATTATATAACTGCTCATACAATCGATAATATCAAAGATCCACTTAGGTCCAATACTCCAATTTCCATAATTACAAATCACTTGATTAAATTTGTTGGCCCTACGGCACAACTTGTTGTTCCTTTCAATCGCGTAACAATATTTTCACATTTTCACAATCACGTAACATTTCTGTCACATTTTCAAATCGCTCAAAGATTTTCCAACGTTTTCTCAATTGCATAAAGATTTTAAAATGTTTTCTCAATCCCGTAGCTAAAAATTTCTATTTTTAAATCGCGTAAGAGTTTTTCTACGTATTTTTAATCATGTAAAGTATTTCTAAAATATTTTAAGTCCAAAATAAGATTTTTCTCAAAAATTAACCTTATTTTCATTATTTGCATAATAGTCCTTCTATAAAATAATATTTACATAATAGTCTCTCTTCAAATAATATTTCTAAAATAGTCCATTTTTAAATAATATTTCAAAATAGTCACTTTTTAAATAATATTTGTAATATAGTCCCCTTAAAATTAGTATTTTCTACTATTTTCCAAAAAATAATATTTCTTAATTTTACATTAGGACATTACAGCTCAAAATTTCCTAACGCGCTTCAAAACCTAAAGGGTGAGCTATACATCAGTAAATTTCAAGTATTCACTTTTATTTTACTACATAGCCTCAATAAAGTCAATTTTAATTCTAAAATATCATTTTTAGAATTCATAAACTTACCAAATTGAATTCTTACTATTAAAACACCTAAGTCTACGCTTAGTAAAATAGTTTTGGATCTTGGACATCAAAAATTGGCATGTTGGCTGAATTCACATATTGCTTCAAAATTCATATATAATTCATTTCCTTACACTTTAAATCCTTATAAAATTACTTAATTGAATTTCTTGTCATAAAATCATTTAATTCTCAATTTGGAAAATAATTTAGAATCCTTAGTCATCTTTGTAGTGATGAGGCCATGTGCCTCTAGGCTCTTTGGAGTCTTCATACAAATTTTCTCATCATGTGAATCACATCTTAAATTACACAAGTATCATCATGCTTCCAAATCACATATGTAAGCATATTATCAAAACTATAAGCATACCAAACATATATATAAATCATGCATACTTATCAAAGCAATAAATCAATCACATAATATAATCCAACAAGCACAAACCAATGATTACACAATCGGGTGAATAAATCTTCACATGGAGTTTTCACTCACAAACATAAACAATTCCATTCCTTCACCGCCACATATGGCCGATGAGGTTAATCTCCCTCTTACCTTATTGATGCTTCCTAGCTCTTTGTAAAACTCTCTTTGTATCAATCTTTCACCACCAAATAGATCTTAGAATCACAACAAACACATACAAATTAGTACCTAAAGCTTGATTAAGATGACCATAGATCAAACATATTCTTAGGATTCTAAAAATCAAATAAAAAGTCAAGTTTCACGATTTTTACCTTGAAACCCTAGAATTTAAATCCAAGATTCAAGCATGAAGATGATGGATTTAGACCAAAGTCTCAACATCAAAGAGTCTTAGAAGGATGTGAAGATTCAAGAAGTATAGTTGGTTGAAATTAAACAAACTTGGAAGGTGATTTATGGAGTGAGGCCGCGAGCTTCATAAATGAACAAGGTAGGAACTTTTTGATCTTCAACTTGAAGAACAAGGTTGAAGATGATAGAACTAGGCTTAGATCTTCACTACAAAATATCTTAGAATTGTGTATAGGTTCAAGATCTAAGGTTGTATAAAATTATTGAAGTTTGGAAGGTGTTTTAATGGTCATGGCCGTGAGGTACACAAGGTAGGAAGGATAAAAGCTTTTATGTTCTTGGCTTGACAAGATGATGAAGATGAATGAATTTTGAGAAGTTCTTAACATGAAAGTGTTGTGGATTGATGAGAAGATTCAAGATATGTAGCTAGATAAAATTATGGAAGACTGGAGATAGGTTTAGGGGATGGTGGCCGAATCCTTCAAAGAAGAGAGAAGATGGTGTTCTTTGTGTTCTTGGATGATTGGAAGAGAGAGAATGGAAAGAATGGTTTTTGTGTTACAAAGTGTTTAGCAAAATGAAATGCAAAGTCCAATTTGCATGTCTTAGCTGTGGAGTAGCCTTGGAGAAAAGGTTCAAGCTTGTTCAATAAGCTAAAAACAAATGCACATGGGCTCACATGGGTGCACATGGCCAAGGTCATCAAGTTGTCATGTATTAGTCATAAAATATAATTCAAGAACCTCCTAGATTACACTAGGCAGTCGTGGAGCTCAATAGGAAAAATAATGAAGCCTTAATTAAATTAGCTTTCTGGTTACACTTAGTTAATTTAATTAGTTACCTAGTTAACCATCTAGTTACATGTGAATTAATTTAGTTAAGCCATTTAGTTACATTCAAACTAGTTAATTACTTTATTATGTCATTGCAAATGTCATGGTTATTTCATATTTCTAGATAATTTAAATATTTATTTAGTAACTAGCTTCTAATTATTTAGCAACTAAATTAATTCATTTTGTTACTAATTTAGCTATTAGGGTAACTAAGTTAGATTATCTAGTTTCTCAACTAACAAATCTAACCATTAAAATTAACTTCATTTCCTAGCCATTGATTAAATCTAAGGTGGATATCATAAGCTTCTTTATCAAGATGGCTTTCACACTATTGATTAGATCAATAATGATGATCTAAGGCTTTTCCATTAAGTTTTTCATCCAACAATTTATAATAAAGTCCAGCCACTATATTTGACCAATTCTTATTGGTTAGTTAAAAAGCTTAGTAATGATGGCTAATCATTACTCTTAGATATTTTCTGCTTTTATAATTACGCTTAAGATATTTAGCTTAGATATTTTCTGATTAGATATTTTCACCTAGATATTTATCCTTAGATATTTATAGCTAGATATTTATTTTTTAGATATTTACTAGGTGAGTCATTGCTTCTAGAAAAAGAATGACAAGACAAGTTTAAAATATCTTGAATGAGTAAGTAGTCAAATTGGATTTGTCTTCTAGTCTAAGAAGTCAATTTGGATTTGTCTTCTTCAACTTGAGTGTCCAGTTTGCCTTTTTCCTGCTTGCCATTGGTCTATCACTTTGACTCATTGCGATCAATATATTTTCTAGCAGATATTACCCAATGGATAATAGCTACTGCTATTATTATACAATGGGTAATAGAAAACTCAGATATAGAAAATTCCTGTTAACTGTTCTCGGTTTTGAGTTTAGTAAGATCCCCCGATCCCGCCTTAACAGTTTGAAACTTTCTTGTCCAAGAAAATTTTTTTTTGGACCCGCCTCAAGCACATATACAGCTTAAACTAATATTAAAATAATTACAACTTCAGAAAAATTTACAAAAATTTCTAAAAATTATAAAAGATTATAAAACCCATATATTTTCAGAAAAAACTAAATTCGGACATATATTTCAAAAATAATATTAAAATAATTAAAATAATATTAAAATATTCAAAATAATTAAAAATTCCCAAAAACCCACAAAAACTCATAAATATTATATAACTCATTTATTTAAAGAAAAATAAAAAATTGGGGTGTTACAACATATGTGTCCCGGGGCCGACGAGGGCAGGAAGTGATCACCGGTGTAATGAAGCACGGACAAGGAGCGGCTTCTGGCAGGCTTCTAGGCAAAGGGTCGCATGAATGAACTGAATACGCACCAGAATGAGAGGGATTCAGAGATTGTACAGATATGGGACTGCATAGTTGAGGATTGCTTAAAGGAATTGATTTGGCGTAGCCATATCAACAAGTTGTAACTTCTTTTCGGGAACCTAGAACATAAGATTTCCATGGTTAAGCGTGCTTGACTTGGAGCAATTGTGGGATGGGTGACCTCCTGGAAATTTTCTTAGGATGCGTGTGAGTAAGGACAAAGCACGCTGAAAAGACCTATGTTGGTTTGTGGAGACACTTGTCAATCCTGCAGGCAGTCCTAGGATGTTACATTGAGAATTTGCCAAACTATTAGCTAAGAAGAGCCCATAGATCCTCAAGGAGCTGAAGCAGCGCTTAGAGAAGTGCATCAATATGAAGGAAGTCCTTAAGGGCAAGAGTGAGACTTGTAAGGACGGAGATCCATCTCAGAGGAATGATAAAGAGCCTGAGTCCAAAGGTCCTAAGAATAACCCAAGAGGTCCACCACGGGGAAAGTTCAATGAGTACATCTCCCTTAGGATCCCCAATAGTAAAATCTTAGAGAATGTGTACTATAAGGAGCTCTCTAACCTTCCATAACCAAGGATCTTAAGCATGTGAGGATGGGTTGATAAGCCAAAATGCTGCAACTATCACCACACCTATGGCCACAATACATAGGACTACGTGGACCTCTGAGATACAATAGAGACTTTGATTCAACGTGGATAATTACAAAACTATGTCCAAGGGTCCAAGGGGACCAAGCCCTCGCGCTACCAAAGAAGAGATGACAAAAGAAGAACACCAAGTCCAAGATGTCGGACTCCAACTCCTGAGGATTGCTCACTATCACAGGAGTGAGCACGATGTCAAAGGAATAACTCCCCCTAGCAAGACACAAGGCGAGATAATAAGGTCACAAGAACTATAAACACCGTTTTTGGACACGTCACTGATGAGGACAAACAAAGTACGCATGAAGAAGACATTTAACAACCATACTTAATGTAGCATCGTGGCTAATCACCAAATAGGGAAGCAGATCTTAGACATTGGTGATAAGTTTCTTCGAAGAGGACAAAGAATGAGTCATTCCAAGAGGAGACAATTGTATGGTGATCATAACCAAGATGGTTAATGCAAGTGTAAAAAGGGTCTTCGCAGACTAAGGGAGCTTAGCAAGCATCCTTTTTTATGGAGTGCTTTAAGAACATGGGCATCCCTGTGTCCAACCTTAAACCCTTTGATACCGACCTCGTGGGTATCTTAGGGGGCAAGGATAGGCTAGAGAGCTGCATCGAGCTATTTGTTGTAACATCCCAGAGAATCATGTTAGGCTTGTGTAAGGTTACATAAGTAGTCTGATATTTGTTTAGCATGTCAGTTAAGTTTCGTGACAAATTGAGTTAGTTTAGGCACTTTCCTACAACACAAAATATGGTAAATAGCCTAAAATGACTCAGAAAATAGCATAAACTGCTATTTAAAGGGAAACATGTGTGGATAACTTGTTTCTAGGTCACAAATGAGCTAAGTAAGGTGTGATTAAAGTTTCAAGACAATCGGAGTTAATTTGGTATTTTAAGCATACTGGTTGTGCTGTTAATGTCGGATTGACCTCCAGTAGATATGAAAAAGTGGAGAAAAAGTGCAACATAATTTTTAATGAATCTTAGAATTTATTTTGAGTCTATTGGAGGTTAGGAACATTGATTTGGAGGAATCTAAGTATTCATAGCAGATCGGGTTTTCTAATACCACATTAGTAGTAACCCTTTAAGAAGCCAAGTGAGGCTTATTTTCCTCATTTTCCCACTATAGAGAGCAAAATAAAGGAAAGAAAGTGAGAAAAGAAGGAAACCAAAGGAAGAAATAAGGGAAAGATGAGAGGAAAAGAATGAGACCAAGGTCAGAGATCCAAGAGCAAGTTCAAGGCTTCAAGATCTTTAACCAAGCAAGAGGTAAGGGTGTTTTCTATCTTTGATTCTATATCTTTTCTAGGTTTTGGACTTAGGTCTTTAAAATGGAAAAGTTGGGTTTAAAAGAGAGAAAACTAGTTTCTTTAGTTATTTCTTGATTTCATTGATTGGAATTGGTTATTTCAACTTAATAGAAGCAAGATAGATGGAATTATCCATAGTTTGAGCTAGTTGGTTCTTGAGTTAGAACCTAGGTTTTCAAAGGACTAAGAGAGTGAATTTTGGTGTTTGATCCAAGTTTAGTAAATTAATAGGTTGTAATGATGTTACAACATGTTTAGACGTTGTTGGTAGTGTTAGAAACCAACTAGAAACCAAGTTTAGAGGACTGGAAGCTGAGATAGTTCAATGGAACAGTGCAGAACCGAGAGTTTTTTGTAGAATCCTACAGAAAACTAGTGAGCCCCGTGGCATGAGAAGCATCGTGCTGCAGTGTGAAGATGAACTGGCTTCGAGTGCCGCGGCATGAAGAGGAGTACCGCAGTGTGAGGTTCATAACCTTGGCACCCGAGATTGGGGCGTCACAGTGTGAAATAAGAATGCCGTGGCGTGAGGGTCTGAAATTCACCAAAATGCTGATTTTGATGGTTTGAGTTCCCTAGTTATTAGAATCCTTTGTTTATGCCTTTTTAAGAGTTTTGAGGCACTAGAGAGGGTATTTCTTAGAGAAAAAGACCTAGTGGCATACAAGGGAAGATAAAGGAAAAGTTGTGCAATTCATTAAGTATGGATTGTCATAGATTAAAGTTCACCTTATGAGTGACAAAGTATTGCTTAGATATCACTTTGGAAGTGATGAGAAAGTGAGAAATAAGTGTACAGTTTAGTTAGAAAAAGTTGAGTGTCATAGACCTAGCTGGCAAGGGTGAATGCGATAGTGCGTGAAAGCTCTTAAAGAGTGAAATAGAGTTAGTAATGCAAAGTTAGAAAGGTGCACCAAGTCTAGTTGGCATTTGGATAAGTTTCATAGTGCATGAATTGCTCTCACAGAGAAGAGGTAGTCGTAGTAGTGCAAGATGGACTTAGTATAGAGTTATGTGGTAGTTATGTTAGAGTTAGGACATAACTCTGCATTTTCACACACTTCACTTCACTTATACTTACTATCCCTATAGATTAGATAGTGGTGGCATCCACTCAGTTTGGTGGCGATATCCACCTAGTTTATGGTAGACTACTTAGTAGTATAAGGAGAATACCTGTTATGGTAACAGACTTTATCCCTCCTAGGTAGGCTATAAGAGGTCACACGTTATTATGGCAGAGTATCTCTTTGAGCAGGGGGAATAGTTAAGTATCACAACACTACACCTACACTGCACATACTTTTCTTTGAGCATATATCATTTAATCACTACATTATTTATTATTTGTTATTTGTTTAGATTGCTTTTTTTAAGTTTGGTTTGTTTATGATTTTTTATTGCATTGTGCCTTTGATGACAGCTGTATAGGAGGTTGTCTAGTCAATGATTTCCAAATGATTGTATGGGCAGTTATTTGTTATCATCGTGGTTTTAGTTATCAAATCAGAAGTATAGAATTGCTTAGGAATGTTACATAGAGAAAAGAAGTTTTGTAATGGTTCTTATGCATTGAGTTTTTAGTATGTTTATCAGTTTAAGTTGGGTTTATTCATTTTCGAATGTTTAGACTGCTGGTTTTGGTTACTTGTACTGAGAAATATAGTTTCTCACCTCATTTGTTGCCATGTAAATCCTGGTGGAAATTCATCCAAGGGCAAGAAGAAAAGGTATGAAGACTAGGATAGTTTTTATGCTTAGTAGTTTAAAGCTTTGTATTTATTTACTTTGCTTTTAGTTTATATAAAGTTTATATACATAATGAGCCCTTTTGTGGCAATATATATGTATATGACTTTTAGTTTTCCACAAGGCTGTCCATTATTATTTGCTTAAATGATATAGATTAGTATGATGTTTAAGTTAGAAGTAGCATAACTAATGCTGTTTATTCTAGAGTATGCTTGATATACTAGGATACCGGTATTAGGATGTTACATTTGTAACCCTTGGTGAGGACGCTCTGTAAAAAAACTATCAAGGAGAAATTTTTGGTGGTAGACTATCCCTTGGCGTACAACGTCATCCTTGGGAAGTGTAATGCCCCAATATTAACATTAATGACATATCTAGAATTATGCATTAGTTATTAGAATTAGGCACATCACTTCTAAACTAATATCATTCTTTGTAAAACATTTATAATATATATAAAAGTATAAGCCTGATCAGGGAACATAATATACATATACTGAGAATAATCATAATAACATTCTCTCCAACCTAATAGATTTAATTAGGTTATAGAAGCTTAATAAAGATCAGTATAAGTTACCTAAGAATTTTGGGGAATTATTTGGATTAAATAAAGCATAAATCTATAACACTGAAGCTAAAGATACTAATATTGCATTAAAAGAAAACTCGAATATGATAAAGTGAAAAATGGGATGAAATTTTTGAATTTTCTGCAATACCTATAAAGGTGAGAAATTTAATTTATGAGGATTTAAAATGTCGTTAACAGATATAAGATCTACAATTGAATTTCATTTTAAAAATCTCTCCCACGTCCTCCACTATAGCTTCCTGTTGGAAGCTTACCAACTAGTAAGATAATTTGACTAATATCATTCCTCTTTCTACATTCTTTCACGCTATTACTTGCTCATTCTCCTTTCCCACGTCTTCACTCTCACTCATTTTCAATTCTCTCAATTTCACGCTACCAGCAGAAGTGAGAAAAGAGAAAAAGATTAACAAGAATCATAAAAGAAGAAAAAGGTAAGAAGAGCAAGAGGAAGAAGGAAAGAAAGACAAGAAAGGAAAGGCAAAAGCAACTACAAGCTAGGTAGGGGTGTTTTCTCAAACTTTTTATACTAAACTTATTTTTTTTATGAATTTGGAAGAGAGTTTGTTTGAATAATGGATTTGAAAGATGATTTTCACAAGAAATGGGTGTGAAACTAGTTTTGCTCTTGAACTTGAAATGACGAAGATTTTGAGCCATGAAAGAGTTGTAAACTTTTGGATTGAGAATTACCCATGCTTGTTATATTATTTATGATGATTAAGTTTCATGTTTGATGAGTTTTTGATTTGTTTTTGATATGAGAATGAGTGGTTTTGGGGTTCCGCTCTCTTGTGCTCTATTTTTATGCCTAAATTGGCCCAGATTACTGGTTATGGATAACCATAATCGATTGTTGGTTAAAATAGAAAGCTTCCCAACCTATAATAATCGGTTAAGATAAATGCCTAACTGGTTATTAGAGCTTAACAGAGGGAACAGATAAGTAATAACCAATTAGAGCTGATGTCTAACAAGTTATTCTCTTTTGATAGAGGGCTTAAATAAGCTCATAACTGATTACCCAGGGAAGGATAACTAGTTATTAGCTTATGAAAATGACTTGTTGGAAGCCCATAACTGGTTACCCAAAGGTGATAACCAGTTATAGGACATAAAACCTGATTTGATAGCCATTGACAACTAGTTAATACCTTGTGCTAACCAATTATCTTGCTTAGAAACATGAATTTGAGATGGATACAAGAGCAAGGGACCTTAAGAACACTTGACCTTATGAATGGTTGCTTATAATATGCTTGATGTGTGTTATGAATGATGACATAATGGATTATTATATTGCATATCCGATGAAATAATAAGGCTTGAGCCATGATGTGAGAATATGAGATAATGATCTTGATGCATAATTGATTTGATATTTAAGCTTGATATTGCAACATGAGAATGATGATTGAATTGATGATTGATTTTATGAGTAACCCATTATTTAGGATATCCTTAGTCCTAGTAGGAGACTTGGAAAAGGGTGGTTGAGGATGGATATTTCCTTACCTCCTGAGTTAATGAGGCTGAGGAAGGATAATTCCTTCCCTATATACCTAAGCTCTCCTTGGATAAAATTGTAGTTGAGGACGAATAATTCCTTCACTACTTGAGGCATTCCTAGATTGGAGATAGTGTGAGAAAGGATGATACTTTCCCTATCAAAGTAGATGAGGACAGATAATTCCCTCTCTACTCACAACTCTGTATGAGGACAGATAATTCCCTTATTTATTATGGATCTGACTTGGGTTACTCAAAGTAGCTCTATGTGAAAAATAGATCGCCATAAATAGGTTGAAGTGCACTAACCTGAAAACATGCTACTTCCAAGAGAACGGTATTGTGAGGATGGGTAATTCCCTCCATACCTTTTAGATGAGATATAATTGATAAGTGATTAATGATGATGATTGATAAATGATCATTGTGAGATTGCTTATTTTGTAATTTTATCAAGAATGGATTTTTGATTGAGATTGGGATTAAAAATGAGATTTGATGATTACTTGATTTCAAATGATTTTTTTTTATAAATGATATAAAATGAACCTCTGTTTCGGGAAGAGGAAGGACTAGATTTGGCTTTTATCACCTTCCTATTGATTATTCATTTATTGATTTGACCTAATTTTTCCCCGAAATAACTAGAATGATTATGATGACACGTTTTTACAACTACTATTAAGAATTGTTAGATTCTCACCCCATTTCCTTGATTTTCCATAATGATTCCAAGATGACCCCCTGCAGCTTGTAGAGATGGAGGAGGACTTGATCTTAAAAGAAGCCTTACTTCTTTTGTTATGATATTTTGTATATGGCTATACACCATTCTTTTGTGACTTAGAGGCATAGGTTGTATTAAATATGTTTGAATGTACCTTGAACTACTATTTGTATATGACTCATTTCTACAGATATGTATTATGTACTTCCACTTAGGCTCATATTTTGTATACTATACTTGTGTTTTTTTTTTTATAGAAAAATCTAATATTGATCTAAGTGGCATACTTTAATATGATTGGTAATGCATAATTCTGGATATATCATTACCTTAAGTATTAGGATGTTATATTTTGTTATCAGAGTAGTTCATCTTGTAAGTGGCTGGGTATGGACTAGCTATGCTTGTAGCATGAATGTTGTGCATTTTCCTATCATGATACCGAGTGTACTGATGGACTTATTGATAACCTTGTATTTGTATGTTTATAGTTACTGTTGCATGGTTACATGATATTGATCATGATCAACTTAATATGTAATGTTCTGTGTATGCAGGATACTATGGCATCATTAAGGCACACGCAGGGAAGTAGAACATCTACCAGTAGTGATAGAAAAGACATGATGGAAATGTTTCGAGAGATGACAACTTTTATGAGGAAGCAGATGGAAAGAATATGTAATAATCAGCATCCCCAGCAAGAGAACGAACCAGCAGCAATAAGGGATTAGAATTTTCATAGCCTTGCTGAGTTCATAAAGTGCAATCCACCTTCTTTCCATAGGGAATATGATCCCACCAAAGCTTAAGAATGGATAAAGGAACTGGAAAATATTTTTGTTGTGCTGGCATGCAATGATGAGCAGCAGGTGTCTTTGGCATCCTTTATGATGAAAGGGGAGGCTGAAAATTGGTGGAGTGAATCTAGAAGATTGCTTGAGGCTGCTGGAACCCAGGTTTCTTGGGAGGTGTTTAAAACCACCTTCCTAGAAAAATATTTCCCTCCAAATGTCCAAGAAGAGAAAGAAATAGAATTTTTGGAGTTGAAGCAAGGCAATATGATGGTCAGTCAATACTTGGCAAAGTTTGAGGAGTTAGCCAAGTTTTCCTCCTATCTCAAATATAATCCGGATGAAAAGTGGAAATGTGTCAAATTTGAGATGGGATTAAGAGGAGATATGAAAGAGAAGGTAAGGCCTTTCGAGATTCAGAATTTCCACACTTTGGTGAACAAGTGTAGAATTATCGAATTTCCTCAAGGCTTTCAAAAGAGAAAGAGGACAGATGATGACCCCAAGAAGAAGTTCTCCAAGTTCAAGAATCAACATGGTAAAGGGATACCAATCAACACAGAAGACAAAGGAACAGAATATCTAAAATGTGAAGGGTACCATGGAGACAGAGCCTATAGGATTGATTAGATGGAGTGCTTCAATTGTGGAAACAATGGACACTATGCCAAGAGCTGTCCCCAGAGACAAGAAGCAGTAACTTCTAGACCCCTGACCAAAGGAAGAGTATTCACTGTGAGTGGCAAGGAAGCGACTCAATCCTCCAATCTCATACAGGGTAAGTGTATAGTTAAAGATAAGCTTTTAACTGTACTTTATGATTCTGGGGCAACACACTCTTTTATTTCTTATGATTGTGTGAAAGAGTTAGAATTACCTATTTCAAATCTTCTTTATGACCTTTTAGTCTCCACCCCCATTAGAAAACTAGTAACAACTTCTCAAATATGCTTAAACTGTTATGTAACCATTGAAATCAAAGATTTCCTTGTAAACTTGATATGTCTACCCCTAGTTAATATAGACCTCATTTTGGGTATGGACTGGCTGTCCAAAAATCATGTTATTCTAAATTGCTTAGATAAAACTCTGGTATTCATATCAGATACCTCTTCCTTAAATACTCCTTCCGAGTCTATATACCTGAATGCCAGTCAAGTCACCAACTACCTAGTAGAAGGGGCTCAAGGTTACATTCTCTTATTTTCGTTGAATTCTGAAAAGGAGCAAAGTTTGGAGAATATACCTTTTGTGATAGAGTACACAGAGGTGTTTCCTGATGAAGTGAGTGAACTACCACCTAAGAGAGAAATTGAGTTTGCTATAGGCCTAGTGTCAAGAATAGGGGCTATCTCCATAGCACCCTATAGGATATCACCTTTAGAAGTCTCAGACTTAAGAAACAGATAGAAGAGTTGTTGGATAAAAAGTTTTATTTGACCTAGTGTCTCACCTTGGGGGGTGCCTGTACTTTTGGTAAAGAAGAAGAATGGCAGTATGAGATTATGTGTGGACTGTAGGCAATTGAACAAGGCCACAATCAAGAACAAATACCCACTGCCTAGGATAGATAATTTGATGGACCAGTAAAGAGGAGCTATAGTAATTTTAAAAATTGACTTAAGGTTAGGTTACCATCAAATCAAGGTCAGAGAGGAGGATATTCCTAAAACTACCTTCAAGACCAAGTATGAGCATTATGAGTATCTCATAATGTCTTTTGGTCTGACAAATGCACTTGCCATTTTTATGGATTATATGAATAGGATTTTTAGGCCATAGATTGACAAAAAAAAATTTGTTTTCATAGATGATATTATTATTTATTCGAAGACAAGTGAGTGATAACTCCATAAAATGCAGTTATTTGTGCCCTATCCTTGTGCTAAAATGAATGCTATTTCATTGTTTAAATGCATATTTGGAGGATTTTGTGCTTTTATTTGTCATATTCTGATTCTAAGCCTTTCTGATGTGTTAATGTGCAAAACTATGCTTAAATGCTTATTAATTAAGTAGATTTATATATGATATTGATTTGGTATTTTCTCTATGTTAGGAAGGGCTCCAAATAAGGTCAAATATGGAGCAATATAGCTTAAAGAGGAAGAGGAAGCCAAATTGGCAATTCAGTGGTCAACGCCGCGGCGCAAGGTGTTGAACGCCGCAGCGCCAAGTGCATTTTCAGCAGGCCATACTTGGACCCGAGGCAAGAGCACCGCGACCCAGATGAAGTGGACGCCGCTACGTAGATTAGACTGACCCATTGGGTGCCGCGAAGCGAGTATGTGGGCGCCGCGGTGCAGAGGCGGCCAGCTGAGCCTATAAATAGATTTTATGCGTTTTTCTCTGAGAGCTGGCCATTTTTGGGCCATTTCTATTTTCTCCCTTTTTAGGTTTTGTAGTTTAGGTTAGTTTTAGGTTAGATAGTTTGGCTAGATCTTCATTTCTGGTGGATTGGAGTCAAGGATCAAAGGATTGAAGGAGGATTCAAGCTTCAGAGACAAATCAATGAGCTTCTTTCTCTCTTTTCCCTTTCTCTCTTCTCTTCCTTATCTGTTGTATAGCTAAGCTTTGTTTAGGAATATTTTGGATCCTTTTATATATATTAATGATGTGTTCTTCTCTGAGTTTATGTGGATGTTTGATTATGGTTCAATCATTATCTATGTTTAATGCTTGTGGTTAGCTGATCACTGATTGCATGATCCTAATATTGGCAAATGAACTAGACATAGGGATTTGTTGATATGGATATAGTGTGGTTGATACATGTTCGGTGAGTTCAATTGGCTTGGATGAGTTGATTCGTTAATAGGATAGAAATATACCTATTGGCCATGTATAGTGTGTGATTGGGAATAGATCATTCATGAGTGGAAGTTGAGCTGGATCTCAAGGAAACTTAGTGAGTTGGGCAAGTAGAAACCAGGATTGATTGACCTAGACATAGGCTTTTGACTACATCAGATTGACAAGCTAACCTAATTAATGCATTTATGTTTATGAGGGGGATTGCATGTTGTTGGTAGATGTAAAGAGTGAAGGATGATTTCCTGAAACCTAACCGCTTTTATGTTTATTGCTTTTGTAGATTAGGTTTAGTTTAGTTTATTACTTTTCTTATTTTTATGTCCTTGACTAGAATGGATTAAGCTATTGGTTGGTATTTAGCTTTATATTGTAATATCCTCGTGGGAATGAACTTTTACTCTGTATCTATATTACTTGAGCGATCCGTGCACTTGCGGTAGCAATCAAGTTTTTGGCGCCGTTGCCGGGGATAGTTTTTATATTGTTAATATCAATAATGAGTTTATTAGTTCTAATTCAAGTTATATATAAGTTGTATATAATCTATGTTTCGCTTCTATTTTGTTTTAGTTTCAAATAAGAAGCCGGGTGATTTCATTCATACGAGGCTCTTGAGGGAATTCGCGACTCCTGGAAAGGATAACTCTTAGATCAAGTTCTTGGAGACTACTCATCCGTAGCACTTCAATTTTTTGTGACAAAGTCCTGCTGGGACTATAACTCAGGCCCTTCGTGGGAGGGAACCCCATGTTTATGTTTGTTTTATTATTTTTACTTTATGCATAAATACATAGTATGTTGTGTTGTGTATGTTTGTATATAGATGTTCATGTTTGTTAGTTTTGTTAATATGTTTTAGTTAGTATGTTAGTATTTTAGTATGTTAGTTATGTTAATTTTTTTTGTTGTTTGTTTTTGTTTTTAAGTTTTGAGTTTGTTTAGGTTTGTATATAGGTTAGTATGTTGTTTTTGTGTTTTGTTATATGTGTGTTGTATATTTTTGTAATTTAGCTTTTTGAACAAGTTTTGTTGTAGCAAAAGACCCATAAGAGCTAAACCCAGCAGCAAAACTGCGTTTGCTGCTAAATTTAGCAGCTTAGGTTGTCACGCCGCGGTGCAAGGTAATGCGCCGGCGCAGCCAAAGGGGTTTTTCGCAGAATTCTGCAGCTTTTTATGAGCGCCGCGGCCCAGGCATAGGGGCGCCGCGGCGCTAACCTCCTGTTTTTTTTGTTTTTTTGTTATTTTCTCTATTTTTTAGTATTTAATAATGCTCAGTACTAGTCTGAAGTTCCCTATAGACCATGTTCTTTGAGGATACATTTTACTTAGGTTTGGGGTAGTATCTTTACATGTTTTGTTACCTTTTGTGCTTAATGTTAACATGTATTGGTATTTTGAGTATGCAGTGGTTTTAGTCATTATATTTTCATGATTATATCTTGTTTTGACTATCACTGATGCCCTGATGACAAGAATTTCAATTTTTAACTTTATGCAAATGATGTTGTGCATGCTTGAATTGAAAAGTTGAATCTATTTGAATGCATGATATGTTGCAAGAATCTAGTGTTGTTTTGGTTGTTCATGATGTGAAAGGTTGCTATTTGCCCCCTTTTCAGTGAAACCTTATGTGATCTGATGCATGTGAAACAATTTAGTTGCTTTTGATGCATGATTTACATCTCACATAGATGCAAGTGTAACTTTGAAAATGATAAGAGTCTATGTTTTGAGAATGTTTATGGATGTACATGTAGAGTTTTGATTATCCTAGAAATTGTTTTTGAACTCTCTTAAGGCGAAATCATAGGTTGTGCATGATTGAGGAAATGATTAGGGCATTGTTTGGACCGATTGAGCCTTAAAAAGTTTTCCCTGATATGATGATATCCCTAGGTTCCATTTTGAAGCCTTATATTGTTTGGCCTTATTTGTTTTTCATCACCATTGTGTTCGTTAACCTGTTACCCATTCAAATGCATGTGAAAGCATGTCATTTTCTTCCTACCCTTATTGTTTGTTGAATTCATGGTATGCTATTTCTTGAGATGAGTCTATTGATTAGGGGTTAATGAATATTCCATTCAAAATGAGCCTAAAGGAACCAGATGCAAAACAAAGAAAAGAAAAAATAATGCTTTGCAAAATAAAGAAAATCAAAAGAAAAATGAAAAAGAAAAGCAAAGCTTAAGTAAAGAAAAGTTTGAAAAGCATCAAAAATGGTTCTGGCAAGTTTTATGATCTTACAATTGAATACCCTGCTGATATCAAATGTTTTGACTCAAATCTTGAAATAGTATGTTGTGTGTCTCAATGTTTGTACTGTGTCCTTTCCTTTCATTTCTGTTACTCATACCATTGGCCTAACATTATAAGCTGATAAAGTCCCTTTTGATCCTCAATCTTATGTGATTTACATTAGTGCAGAGAGAGTTGATTTACAATCTTGTGGATTCTTTGAATCATATGCATGTATGCTTGTAAACTTATCTGAATGTGTATGACTTGATTAGGATAAGTTTATCTTGCATGTTTGTGAAAATGTGAATTGCATGAAGAGTGTTTGGATTGATAGCTTGTTAAGGATTATGTTTATGTTGAACTGTCTACGGGGCATTTGCACTTTTTGAGGATTGATGCAGTCATTACACACTAGTATTTGTTTTTAAATGAAAAAAGAAGATTGAAAATATATTTGCTGAATGAAAAAATGATTTTAATGTTTAAGTGATTTACTTAGTTCTATTTTGTTTTGCTCGAGGACTAGCAAAATGTAGGTTTGGGGGTGTGATAACTCCATAAAATGCAGTTATTTGTGCCCTATCCTTATGCTAAAATGAATGCTATTTCCTTGTTTAAATGCATATTTGGAGGGTTTTGTACTTATATTTGTCATATTCTGATTCTAAGCCTTTCTGATGTGTTAATGTGCAAAACTATGCTTAAATGCTTATTAATTAAGTAGATTTATATATAATACTGATTTGGTGTTTTCTCTATTTTAGGAAGGGCTCCAAACAAGGTTAAATATGGAGCAATTGAGCTTAAAGAGGAAGAGGAAGCCAAATTGGCAATTCAGTGGTCAACGCCGCGGCACAAGGTGTTGAGCGTCGCGGCACCAAGTGCATTTTCAGCAGGCCATACTTGGACCTGAGGCAAGAGCGCCGCGACCCAGATGAAGTGGGCACCGCGACGTAGATTAGACCGACCCATTGGGCGCCGCGACGCGAGTATGTGGGTGTCGCGGCACTGAGGCGGCCAGCTGAGCCTATAAATAGATTTTATGCGTTTTTCTCTGAGAGCTGGCCATTTTTGGGCCATTTCCATTTTCTCCCTTTTTAGGTTTTGTAGTTTAGGTTAGTTTTAGGTTAGATAGTTTAGCTAGATCTTCATTTCTGGTGGATTGGAGTCAAGGATCATAGGATTGAAGGAGGATTCAAGCTTCAGAGACAAATCAATGAGCTTCTTTCTCTCTTTTCCCTTTCTCTCTTCTCTTCCTTATCTGTTGTATAGCTAAACTTTGTTTAGGAATATTTTGAATCCTTTTATATATATTAATGATGTGTTCTTCTCTGAGTTTGTGTGGATGTTTGATTATGGTTCAATCATTATCTGTGTTTAACGCTTGTGGTTGGCTGATCACTGATTACATGATCCTAATATTGGCAAATGAACTAGACATAGGGATTTGTTGATATGGATATGGTGTGGTTGATACATGTTTGGTGAGTTCAATTGGCTTGGATGAGTTGATTCGTTAATAGGATAGAAATATGCCTATTGGCCATGTATAGTATGTGATTGGGAATAGATCGTTCATGAGTGAAAGTTGAGCTGGCTCTCAAGGAAACTTAGTGAGTTGGGCAAGTAGAAACCAGGGTTGATTGACCTAGACATAGGCTTTTGACTACATCAGATTCTCAAGCTAACCTAATCAATGCATTTATGTTTATAAGGGGGATTACATGTTGTTGGTAGATGTAAGGGGTGAAGGATGATTTCCTGAAACCTAACCGCTTTTATGTTGATTGCTTTTGTAGATTAGGTTTAGTTTAGTTTAGTTTATTGCTTTTCTTATTTTTATGTCCTTGACTAGAATGGATTAAGCTATTGGTTGGTATTTAGCTTTATATCGTAATATCATCATGGGAACGAACTTTTACTCTGTATCTGTATTACTTAAGTGATCCGTGCACTTGCGGTAGCAATCATTGAGGAACATGAAGAACATCTAAAGGTAGTTCTAGAAACCCTGAAGAAAAAGAAGTTATTTGCTAAGTTGTCAAAATCGAATTATGGATGAAGGAGGTGCAGTTTTTAGGACATGTGATATCTAGAGATGGGATATCTGTGGATCCTAGTATGATAGAGGCAGTGTTGTGATGGGAGAGACCTATTATCGTAACTGAGGTTAGGAGTTTCTTGGGTTTAGCTAGGTATTACAGAAGATTCATAAAGGGTTTTTCCCAGATAGTTTTGCCTTTGACCAGGTTGACCAAGAAGGATGACACTTTTGAATGGACCCAGAAATGTGAGAACAACTTTCAAAAGTTGAAAGAAAAGCTGACCACCACACTTATGCTAGTAATCCTAGACCCATAAGAAAACTTTAAGGTTTATTGTGATGCTTCAAAAAATGGGTTAGGTTGTGTCTTTATCCAGAATGGACAAGTAATTGCTTATGCTTCTAGGCAGCTAAGACCCCATGAAGAAAACTACCTAACCCATGATTTAGAACTAGGGGCAATTGTGTTTGCTTTAAATATTTGGAGGCATTATCTGTATAGGATCAAGTTTGAGGTCTTTAGTGATTATAAGAGATTGAAATATTTGTTTGATCAAAAAGAGTTGAATATGAGGAAAAGGAGGTGGATGAAGTTTTTAAAAGATTATGACTTTGAATTAAAGTATCATTCGGGTAAGGCCAACGTTGTGGCTGATGCACTCAGCAGGAAACTTTTGCATGCATCCCGAATGATGGTATAAGAGATGGAACTCCTTGAGAGCTTCAAAAATTTGAGCCTGACAACGACTGTGTTACTACATGGTCTTTGTTTGAAAAGATTAAAGATTCAAAATGATTTAAGGGCTCAAATTAGAGAAGCTCAAGAGGAAGATGAAGCTTTAAAGTTGATTGATAAGCATATATAGATGGGAAAAAGAAAGGATTTTAAGAGAGCTCAAGATGGGACACTTATGTTTAGGAATAGACTATGTGTTCCCCAAGAAGATGAAATCAAAGAAAAAATCCTAGAAGAAACCCATAAGAGTAGCTATACCATCTATCTCGGAGCCACAAAGATATATCAAGACCTCAAAAAGATATTTTGGTGGCCAAACATGAAATGAGAGATAGTAGAATATACGTCCAAGTGCTTAGTGTGCCAAAAGGTGAAGATAAAACACTAAAAACCTTCAGGACCCCTCCAACCCTTAGAGGTTCCCGAATGGAAATGGGAAAGCATATCAATGGACTTTGTGATGCGGTTGCCTAGGACCTAATTAGGCCATGATGCCATTTGGGTTATTGTGGATAGATTAACCAAGTCTACACACTTCTTGGCCATAAAAGCAAATTGGTCACTGGATAGGTTGGCCCAGCTTTACCTTCAGGGCTCGTTTGGTGGTCAGGATAGGATAAGAACGGATAGAATAAGAGAGCAAGATAGGAGTAAGATAGGATATGAGCAGGATAAGTTGTTATCTTATCTGATGTTTGATGTCCACCAGATAACTAACAGGATAATATTATGTTATCCTGTCTTGTGTTTGATGTAAACTAGATATTATCAAGATATGATATAAATTATATGCAAATGATAAATGTACCCTTATATCAAAATTACATATATTTTTTAAAAATTAACTTTTTTTTTTTTTTTACATTTTGTACATTTAAATTATAAAAAATTATAAAAAAATTGCACAAAATAGATAGAATAAAAATGAAAGCAAGAAACAGAGAGGTAAATGAGATAGGGCTATCTGTGTGTGACTAAAGACTTGGAGGGAGACATGGTACTTGGATTGCTACGGCTGCTGCGTGAAGAGGTGGCTGATTCGCGGTGAAGGAGCGGTCTCAGGTGGCACGAATGGTACATGGATAACGATGGTGGCCTCGGATCTGGGACGTGGAGGTGCGACCCGACAGCAGCTCGCGGTGTTGGTGCGCGACGTGGACGGATCTGCGACAGCGGCAGCGGGAATAGCAGTGGCGGTCGGTGATTCCGGGCTTGGTGGCTGAGATGTAGAGGTTTGTTTGGGTGGAGGTTGAACGTTGGTTATGGAGGTGAGGGGTTGGACCGTGGTGGTCTCGGTTGGGACGGTGGATGGGTGGTGTTTGTGATGGTTTGGATGAGGTTTCACGTGGAAGATGGTTAAAGGGTGAAGGATGAAGGTGATGAAGGTTGGTTAATGGGTGTGGGTTAATAGAGGGCTGAAGTGAAAAAAAAATGATATCCTATCCTACTTGCTTCTAACCCAGCCTCACCCCTAGGATAAAATTTTAACTAGTGAGTAGGATAGGATAAGCTGACAGGATAACTATATCCTATCCTATTGGTTCACCAAACTATAAATTAAAGTAGGATATGATAGCTTATCCTATCCTACTTCTCTTATCCTGGCCACCAAACGGGCCCTCAAGAGATTGTTAGGTTACACAAAATTCCCTTGAGTATTATATTAGATAGAGACCCTAGGTTCACATCTAGGTTTTGGGGAGCCCTACATAAAGCCTTTGGGACAAAATTGAATTTCAGTAAGGCCTATCATCCGCAAACCAATTGCCAAACTGAAAGAACCATCCAAACTCTAGAAGATATGCTTAGAGTCTGTGTGCTTGACCATCGAGGTAGTTGGGATAGGTTCTTACCCTTGATAGAGTTTGCCTATAATAACAATTACCACACCAGTATAGGAATAACACCCTGTGAAGCCTTGTATGGAAGAAAATGTAAATCATCCTTATGCTGGTGCGAGACTGGGGAACAGACTATCCTAGGTCTAGAAATGGTTCAATAGACCATAGAACAAATTAGAATGATCAAGGATAAGATGTTAGTAGGATCCCCATAATCGATTATTTGAATCATACAGAAGTTATATTTTTCATGATCCATGAACATAACAGATTAGGATCCCCATCTAATTGGTTATTTGTCACAAATAAAGGCTATGGTGTTTTTGAAGCACAAAAATAACTGATTACCTTAAATCCCTAATCGGTTATTTCACCCAATCAGAGGCCAAATGTTCATTTTTCTCTCAAATAACCGATTACCCAATATCCCTAACTGGTTACTGAGCTTCTTTATAGCAGCATGCGTCTTTCCTCTATATCCCAATAGCCACACCAATAACTGATTACAAAGATCCAATAATCAGTTAAGAGGCTATTTTAAAACACCACATAGTAGCGTGTTTGAGCCATTCATGCCACCCCTCCCTTATTTTCATCCTCTTCCTCTCACTATGAAACAGAAATTAAATATTAACTGGCCCTTCTATATCATGCATTACATGAAGAAAGCACAGGACAAGATGATGATGGACCTTCCGTTTACCATGGTTATTGCTAAAATTCTGAATCAATACAAGTTGAGCCTAGATGATGAAGGACTTATTCACCTTACCAGTCATAACAAGTTTGCACAAGCTTCCATAAATTGCATGAGAATCAAGATTGTTAATAGTACTTGGGTTAATGGTGTTAGGCATGATACCACTGCATAAAAAGAAGAAATGTTCGCTGCCCCTGCTGACATAGTTATGGAAGAGGCTCCAGCTACCAATGAAGACTGCATCCTAGCTACCTTAGCAAGCATTCAAGCCCAGATTGCGGATCTTCGAGCTTATCAGGAGCATAACATTGGAGTCATCTATGACCGCTTGGACAGCATTGAGCGTCGTCTTCCACCATGATAAGATGATGGGGCTTAGGCATGGATCTCTTTTATTTAGCTAATATTTTTCTATTTTAGCTATGTTATAATGCTTAAAGTTCATCTAACCATAATGGGTTATCTGTTGAATATGTTGTTCATTGTCTCAGCTTATGACCTTGCTTAACCATAGTATGACTTTGATATGTTGTTTTAGTATGACTTGGATATTTTACAATGGATAGTTTGTTGATATGAATATAATGCTGATCTGGTTATTTTGTTGCTCATCTAACCATAATATTTATTGATTGGCAATGATTTTGTGTTACTTCTCTCTTTGTAAAATCTATATATTGCATATCTTTTTTATCATGATAAAAGGGGGAGAAGTTTATGGTTTTGAGAAAAGAAAGGTAAAATAGAAAAAGGTATAATTTTAATGATCTTGGGATTCCAAAATTTAGGGAGAGTTGTGCGTCTCCGATCTAATCACCTCTTGAAAAATAAAGAGGGAGTAATTTTCTAACACCTTTTATGAATTCTAGTTTATTTGAACTAACTCTTTTCTCGATGGTTATTTGTCATCATCAAAAAAGGGGGAGAATGTAATTGGCTTTGGCAATATGCAATGGTTTTGATGATAACAAACAAGAAAGATTATCGTTGTGCAAAGATCAAGTTCCAAGACTTTTCAAGTTTAGTTTATAGGATTTAGATCTTGTGTAAAGATAAAAAAGAATCACACTGAACTCAAATATATTTTCAAATCTTTACAAATGGTTTTCACAAGCTAAAATGCCCAATGAACATGTTTTGAAAAGCTAGTCTTGGTGGTAGTTCAAATCTATAAAAAATAGTCAAGTTTGTGTTTTGAAAAATTGACATTTGGTTACTCTTTTGATCATATCTTTCAAAATATTTTGAGTTTTATTCTGAAACTTATTTCATATTAAAATAAACTCAAAGATCTTTTTAGTGAGTGGTCATATGTTTTAAACGGATAAGTAACAAAGAAGTTATGATCTTTCAAAGTCAGTTTGGTCAAAAACAGTGCAAAAACCGATTATAGAATATCCATAACCAGTTATTCACCATGTCAGGTGCTAATTTCTAAAGCTCCTAACTAATTAGGTCATTCCCCTAATTGGTTATTGTCTAAGTCAGGAGCCAATTTCTAAAGTATGTTTGGATGTATACCTTTGAAGACTTGTTTTGATGATAACAAACGTGAAGACAAAATGAAGATGATAAATAGACCAAGTCTAAGTTTATATATGATTAGCTTTAGGACTTAGGATCTGTTGTACGGAGCTTACTTTGATATCTCTCTGTTTTCAAAAGAAAAGATAAAACTTGTTTTAAAAGAAACTTAGTGTCTTTGAAAACACCTTTTTCCAAAACGGTTTTGCATTGATTTATTCGAATAGAGCTTAGCCTATTCGAATAAACATTTTTACGAGGTTCTGTTTTTTGAAGATGCTATTCGAATAACTGTCCTATTATTCGAATAAATGAGTTTTTCAGAACTGTGTTTTTAAGTGAGTTATTCGAATAACTCAAACGTTATTCGAATAAACCTTTTTTGGGTTAGGTCCCTCTATCTCGAATGTAGTTTTGTTAAACGTGTTATTCGAATAACATAGAGGTTATTCGAAATAACCCATATCATATGGCCTTTTACGATGGTTTCAGGAACAGTGTTATTCGAATAGAATGTTAAGCTATTCGAATAAACACGATGATCACGAACTCTGATATGGAAACAAACAGGTTTTTAATTCGGTTAAATTGCTTTTAATGCTACCCAACGGCTATTTCATCTCATTTTCTCTATAAATAGGAACCTTGGGTCACGACTAAAATTGCCCAATACTCTGAATAATTTTCTGCTTGTTCTAATCTGTGAAAATTATATTCTATGCTCTTTTTGATTAAAAACTTTGAGATATTTCTGTAAGAGCTCCATTAGCACTTCAATTTGTATTACCTACTCTGAGTGAGAGTTTCTCTTCATCTACTTTCTGCTATTCTGTATCGAGGGTGAGGTATGTAACACCCCAAATTCTGACTATATGAATTGTAATAGCAGAATTACACTGTTTTGCATTTTCTGTGTGTATAAAATTAATTTGACTGTTCTGAGATCATATTTGATCATTCTGTGTGATTGCTCCTGGCTAGGAAAAATAATATTTTTCGGGCCGGGGAAATTCTGATCTGTCTCATTTGGAAGCGGGGGATCTTACTAAACCCGACTCTGAGTGATTCAGAAAAGAATCTTTTAACTTTTAGAATCCATCTATGAAGATAAATAAGATTGTATTAATAAATGTCCGCAATTGCATTTATGGCAATCGTGGCTATGAATGTTGGACCCGATAAGTCTTAATTAATAAGAAAAAGTGTTTAGAACATTTCTTGTAAGTAAAATTAAAGTAAATCAATAGGATATAGTCAAAACAATTGGTTAGACTTTTCTAACCAATGATAATTGATCAAGGGAAGAAGTTTAGACTTCTTTACGAACCATTAGATTTGAAGATTGACTCGAGGTTTTGATCTTCACCATTGATTCAATCAATGGTGTAAAACAAAGCTTACTAAAACTATCAAGTAGTATTTACCATAGACAAGATTAATGAATGAGAATGAGTCAACACTTATAACTTGATTTTTACTTAGGAAACTAATGAACCTTAATTAAGTTGTCCTAATTATTTAATTAAACAATTAAGTAAACTAACTTAATTAAAGATTAGTTATAACTTAATTCTTACTTTAATAACTTAATTCTAATTTGAGGTAATGATGTATGATTAAAAAGTATTAGATACAAGCTAAATATGTTAAACTAAAATGGGTTATGTACTTGAAGAATTAAGTAAGAACGGTTAGGAGATTAAACCCAATTAATTAGCTAACCACTTAACTAGTAATTAGGCTTGAACTAATGAGGAATTAAGTATTTAAAACCCACCTAAACTACTATGGACAGCAGCCCCTAAACTCATGGTCCAATAAGTTTTGAGCAAAGAAATTTTTGGCCCAAATAATAGCAGAATTTGGGCCCAATAGTAGTAGAATTTAACTTGGTTTAATCATAAATTAAAGGACATAAACTTACCTAAAAGAGCTTGGACCAAGCAGCTGATTTGGAGCAGCGTAAGTGAGCTCCATGTCCAAAAACTCACGGCCCAACAAAGAAGAAAATTGGCCCAAGAAGATGCGCAAAAAATGGACGTCCAAAGGGCGCAGAAGAACCGAATCCAACAAATTGTGAAGATTCAAGTGATATTTGAAGCTTCAAACACCATGCAAAAGTCAAGTAACCAACCAATGAGAAGAGAGAGTTGTTATGCAATTAATGCATGGCCATTTGCTCAAGCAAATGTCACTCACGTCCATCACCAAGGAAGGCACACGGCAGCAGCAAGGGCAGCTGGAATTGGGATGGATAATCATGCAATAAAATCCTTATTTTACCACCACAATTATTCACGATGGGCAGCTGGATTTTACACTTAAAATGAGATAATTTTCTCAAGTAAAATCTCTCATTTTTCACGTGCAATTCACGGCTGGACAGCAGCTGAATTTTATCTTCATTCTTCACTTTTTATTCCTCAAATATAAGCCATTTGCTTCCCAAAACATATACGGTCAGCAGCCTCCCAAACACCTCTTCATTCTCCACTTTCTTCTTATCAAATATCCATCTAATTCTCTCAAACACCCAGGAGGAACTCACGCATATTCCATTTCTCTTCTTCACAACCGGTCACCATCTACAAAACTACACCATCCATCCTTTCTAAACACTTATCTTTTGGCTTGTTTAAATTTAAACTCCACTCTAATATCCTACTTTGTTCAAAGCTTCAAAGCTTCATCAATCTAAGCTTCTTCAATCTTTCTTAAAAAGGTAAGCTTTGATTTAAGAATTCTAAGTTTGATTTTAATTTGTTTAACCATGATTTTTCCATGGTTTTCAACCTTGATGCTTCTATGGTTCTTCACTAATTTTTCTTGAAAAAATTTAGGACTTGTTAGGAGATTTATAAAGTTTCAAGACAAGGGAGGAAAGCTTACAAAGCTTGTCTTCAAGAGGTAAGAGGGAGACTCTACCTTACCACCCATGTTTTGGTAGTATGAGGATGGTATGTTTGGTGAAAAATCCCTAAGGATTTATTCACTTACTTGTTTGAGGGTCTTGGACTATATTGATTGACTGTTGTGATTGGACTGAATTGATTAAACTGTATTGAGATGTGTTTGATTGTGTCTGTATGCTTGGACTGTATTTGAGATGTGGCTGCTTGTGTTTCTAGGTTTGTATGTGTAGTATTTATGAGATACAATTTTATTTCAGTATTTGTTTATATGTTATGATGCTTAAGGAAATGATAATGTATGGGTATGTAAAATATATACAGTACGGGTATGAAATTTATACGTAAATTTTATGAGAAATGGAATTAATTGGAAATATTGTGGAAATATGTAATTAAAATGTAAATTTTCTGTTTTGAGGGACTAAAGTGGAAATATTCTGTTTTGAAGGACGAAAATGTAAATTATGGGTTTTGAGGGACTATAATGTAAATTTTATGTTTTGAGGGACTATTTTGTAAATATGAGAGAAATATAGTAAAATTTGATATTAAAATAAGTAAAACAAGAATTCGATTTAATACGTACGAAAAATGTTCACGCGATTGGAAAACGTTGAAAAATCACTACGTGATTCGAAAAGGCGACAGACCGAGTCGCGAATGAAAATACATGAGAATATGACTACGTGATTAAATTACAGTATTACCACCGTTAAATTATTTTATGAACCCTGTATATGTGATATTAGTAGAAATTATGAATAGTGCATAGTACATGCATTGGAAAGGTCCAAAGGACTGTGTAAGGCAAGATGCCTAGGAGAGATTACACCTCCTGAGTGGGTGCGATAAGCGTAGTGTAGGTCTCTGATTGACCTTGAGGGCATTGGGGTGCGGGTTGCCTACAATGGACAGTTGGTAGCTCTTCTGTACCGTGGGTTAGACCGATGCAACACACCAATGATCCAGACCGAGACACTATCCCTAATCATGATTTGATAAAGACTGTCGTGCATGTGCTAGATGTGCAGAAAATGAGCACGTGGTCTGAAGCACATTGGTGCCGGCAGATCTTTTCAGTCATTCTCTCCGACTTGAGTTGTAGCTCCATGGAGTAGGATATCGAGTCAGTGTACATTTGCATTCATGACGGATATATCATTATAAATTTATTTATGTGTAATTCTTGTTCGTGGTAATTATTATATTGAATACTTGAATATTAAAAGTAGCATAATTGTAATTTTTCTGTTATTTCTTGTGTAATGATAATATTTAAGATTAATGGCATAACTGTAATTATAGTATGATGTTGTATGATATTTTGAGATTTGTTTATCTTCATTGCTACCATACTTGGAATTGGCATAGGTGATCTCACCTCTTGTATATATATATTGTATCATGTATATGTATTGTTAAGACACCGAGTCGGGACATAGAACGTGAAGTAGAGAAAGATCCAGATTCTCATGAGAACCTAGAGTTCGATGGCGGTAGAGATTCCTAGCTTCTTGGGTTACCCGAGACCGACCTTCATTGACGGGGACAATGCATGGACCGAAGACCTAGATAGAGAGAGTATTTATTATTTGGGTGATGTAAATATTAGACGAGTAGGTTACAATCAGGAAATCCCTACTTTTCTCGTCACTATATATGTACAGTTAGAATTTCCTATATCTATTAGGCAGCATTGGGGAGCATACTATCGCACCCCTCGAGAGAGCAGTGTTGTATCGTCCGCTCGGACATTTGCTCCACGGACTTTACGTCGGGTTGGAATTCCCCCACTCGGAAGGTATGAGGAGGATCCATCTGAGGATCCGGCTACTTCTGAGGGCTCAGCTGCCTAGTTGTACTTGGGCAAAGATGTCAATGTAAATAGTGTTTAAACTTTTTGGAGTGACTAAGTTGTAATATTTATAGTATGACAATGTTAAAAGTTTGTATATGTATATCCGAGACTTTGATATGTATAATGATGTAAATTATTTGTAATGATCTTTTGCTTTCTGTTTTATTTTCTGCTAAGTTTATTTTCTTGTAAATAAGAAATTTTAAATTTCATATTTTTGATTACAATGTACATTATCTAGATGAGATTAATTTAGTAATTATGTAACATATATGTAGCACCCTAAGGTGGGTGTTACAAGGTATCCCTCAAGGTTTGTATAAGGGTGAGGTATCCTTGCAGGCTGAGGCTTTAGCACAAGGGTAGAGTTTCCCTGTGTGTGAAAAGTGCTCTTTTGTGTAATGGTAGCAAGCACCTATTGAAGCTTATATACTTAGTGAAAAATCTCAGCTTTCGAGGACTGGACGTAGACCATAAGTGGGTTAGTGGTCGAACCAGGATAAATACTGTGCCTGCTTCTCTTTTCTAAATCTCTTTATTTTATGCAATTTTAATTTGCTGCATATTTATTTTTTGCTATTTTTATTGTTTCTTTTCTTCTTCTCGTTCCTTCTGTGCATTTATTTATTAAGTTTTTAATATTTATTTTTGATAAAAAGAGGTTTTGAGAAAAAGTTTTATACTCAATTCACCCCCCTCTTGAGTACTGGAAGCCACTTGGTAACAAGTGGTATCAGAGCTAGACTCTTGTATAAAGAGCTTAGCAACTTCAAGAGAACATGGCTTCTTCAAATGGTTTTTTAGAAGGATCTTCCATAAACCGACCACCCTTTTTCAATGGGGATGGTTATGTATATTAGAAGGAAACAATGAAAATCTTCATCGAAATTATTGATCTAGATGTATGGGATGCTGTCGAAAATGGCGCTTTTATACCTACACATGAGGTCGATGGTGTAAGGACCGAAACACCACGAAATAAATGGTCTGATGAAGACAAAAGAAAAGTTCAATATAATTTAAAAGCCAAAAATATTATTATTACTGCTTTGGGATATGATGAGTTTTTTAGAATTTCAAATTGCAAAACTGCTAAAGAAATACGGGACACTTTGCAAGTTACCCATGAGGGTACTAGTGAAGTTAAGAGGTCGAGAATCAATTCTCTAACTCATGAATATGAATTATTCAGAATGAACCAAGGAGAAAGCATTTAGGAAATGCAAAAGAGGTTCACCCACATAGTTAATCATCTTGTATCTTTAGGTAAAAAATTTTCTAACAAAGATTTGGTTAACAAAGTATTGAGATGTCTTAGCAGGATTTAGTAACCTAAGGTAACAGTTATTTCAGAATCGAGGGACTTATCCACAATGACTCTAGTTACCCTCTTTGGAAAACTTCATGAGCACGAACTGGAACTGAGCAGATTAAGTCAATGCGAAGAGAACGATAAAAAGAAAAAGGTGCTCAAAGCCACTTCCTCATGAATCGACAATGATGGTGAAGAAAATGAAGAAGGCTCAGAGAACATTGAGGTAAGTGAAGAAAATCTTAGTTTGTTAGTTAAAAAGTTTGGTAAATTTCTCAGGAAAAAGGGAACGCAAAGAAGACCTCCCTTCCCTCCGAAGAAGACTCATTATAAAGGCAAAGGAGCTTCATCGACTCCAACTTGCTATGAATGTGGCAAACCTGGTCACATGAAAATGGAGTGCCCAGTTTACCAAAAGAAGAAGGAGAAATTTGAAAAGAAGCCCTTCAAGGAAAGAAAATGAAGAAAAGCCTATAGCATGGGATGAAAACGACATGGATTCAACTGACAGCTCAGATAGCGAGGAATCTCAACTATGTCTCATGGCCAAAGGAGAAGAAGAAGAAAGCGAAAATGAGGTAAGTTCTAATACTACTTTATTGCCTTCTTACGATGAGTTACAAGATGCTTTTGAAGAATTACATAAAGAATCTTTAAAATTCACAAAAATTATTTCTTCTTCTAAGAAAACAATTTCTTCTTTAGAAAATCAAATTCTTGTTTTAAATAAAGAAATAGAAGAATTGAAGGTTGAAAATGAAACTTTGGGAATCACTGATGCATGCACAAATCATTCTTCACATGCTTCTACTTCTTCATCTTGTTTTTCATGTCATATACTTGAAAAAGAAATTGAAGACTTAAAGAACACTCTTTCTAAATTCACCTTTGGAAGGGATAACTTAAATATTTTATTAGGAAGACAAAGAGTGATTTTTCAAAAAGCCGGGATAGGTTATAACCCGAAAAATCAACAAAAACTCTATAAAAATTTCTTTGTGTGTTCTAGTGTTTCAAGCAGTCCTTTTATTAAATATTTTTACTGCAGAAGAAAAGGACATAGTGCATCAACATATAATGCTAGGAAAAACATAAATACAAAAATTGGAACAAAAATGGTTTGGGTTCCCAAGGGTACTATACCCAAAACTAACACACAAGGACTCAAGAAAGTTTGGGTACCAAAGGTTAAAAATTAAACATGTGTTGTAGGTGTGCTTGAAAGCTAGGAGTTCAAATTGGTATCTCGATAGCAGCTGCTCCAAGCACATGTGTTACTTATGGTGATAACAACAAAGGAAAAATTCTTAGAATCGGCAAAGTCGGTAAGAACCCTAACTCCTCTATTGAAAATGTGTTGCTTGTTGAAGGATTGAAACATAACTTGCTTAGTATTAGCCAATTATGTGATAAAAGAAATAAAGTTATATTTGATTCAAATTGTTGCATAATTGAAGATAAAAATGATAAGCATGTTAAATTCATTAGTCATAGAGTAAATAACATGTATATAATTAGTCTTGATGATATATCTTCAAATGATGCGAAATGCCTTTTAAGTAAGAATGATGATTCATGGTTATGGCATAGGAGAATTGCACACATTCACATGGATCACTTAAAGAAGTTGGTCTCTAAAGAGCTAGTAATTGGACTACCCAAGCTTAGTTTTGTAAAAGATAAATTATGTGATGCATGTCAAAAGGATAAACAAATAAAGTTCTCTTTTAAAGCAAAAAATATAGTTTCAACTACTAGACTTTTACAACTTTTGCACATGGATCTATTTGGACCTTCTAGAACTATGAGCTTTGGTGGGAATTACTATGCTTTAGTGATTGTGGATGATTTTTCTAGGTTTACATGGACTTTATTTCTTGCAAATAAAAATGATGCATTTCTAGCTTTTAAAAGACTTGCCAAAGTTATTCAAAATGAAAAAGGTTTTCAAATCTCTTCTATAAGAAGTGATCATGGTGGCGAATTTGAAAACAATGTTTTTGAAAATTACTGTGATGAACATGGCATTAATCATAATTTCTCTGCCCCTAGAACTCCGCAACAAAACGGAGTTGTAGAAAGGAAAAACTATTCTTTAGAAGAAATGGCGAGAACTATGCTTAATGAGGCTGCTCTTCCAAAATACTTTTGGGCGGATGCTGTAAGTACAGCTTGTTATGCAATGAACAGGACCCTTATAAGGCCTATTTTAAAGAAAACCCCATATGAGTTGTATAAGGGAAGAAAGCCAAATGTCTCACATTTTCATGTTTTTAGTTGCAAATGTTTTGTTTTAAATAATGGAAAAGATAACTTAGGCAAGTTTGATGCTAAGTCTGATGAAGGTATATTTCTTGGTTATTCAAATCATAGTAAGGCTTTTCGTATATATAATAAAAGAACTATGACTATTGAAGAATCTATACATGTTACATTTAATGAAACTGACCCAAATGGATCGAGAAAGGATCTTGTTATTAATGATGTTGCAGAGATCTTGGCAGAAACACATTTGGATAGTAAAGAAAAGGAAATCAAGGAGCAAGAGGATAAACAAAGACAAGAAGATTCGTAAGCCTTAGAACTTCCCAAAGAATGGCGAACTTCAAAATATCATTCCCTTGATCAAATAATCGGTGATGTATCTAAAGGTGTAAGTACTCGTAATTCTCTTAGAAATACGTGCAATCACTTAGCTTTTGTTTCTCAAATTGAACCTAATGATTTAATTGAAGCTTTTGATGATGAACATTGGATCTTAGCTATGCATGAGGAATTAAATCAGTTTGAAAGAAATCAAGTTTGGGAATTAGTTGCTAGACCTAATAATCACCCTATAATTGGTACTAAATGAGTTTTTAGAAACAAACTTGATGAAAATGGGTTAATAACTAGAAACAAAGTTAGGCTGGTCGCTAAAGGATATAATCAAGAAGAAGGTATAGATTATGAAGAAACCTATGCACCTGTAGCTAGATTAGAAGCTATTAGAATGTTACTTGCTTATGCTTGCATCATGGATTTCAAATTATATCAAATGGATGTCAAAAGTGCTTTTCTAAATGGTTTTATTCAAGAGGAGGTATACGTTGAACAACCTCCAGGTTTTGAAAATCATGAACTACCCAACCATATTTTTAAACTTAGAAAGGCTTTATACAGTTTAAAGCAAGCTCCTAGAGCTTGGTATGAAAGGTTGAGTAAGTTCCTTTTAGAAAATGGTTTTTCAAGAGGAAAAGTCGATACTACCCTTTTTATTAAAAATAAAAAGCATGATATTCTTCTTGTGCAAGTATATGTGGATAATATTATCTTTGGTGCTACTAATGAATCCATGTACAAGGAATTTGCTAAGACAATGCAGAATGAATTTGAAATGTTGATGATGGGAGAGTTGAATTTCTTTCTCGGACTTCAAATCAAACAAACGAACGAAGGGACATTCATAAGTCAAACCAAATACTGCAAGGAATCACTCAAGAGATTCGAAATGGAAAACGCTAAACACATGGCCACTCCGATGGGCACTTCTTGCTACTTGGACAAAGATGAAGGAGGTAAACCAGTAGAAATAACGAAATATAGAAGTATGATTAGATCTCTCCGTTATCTTACTGCTAGTAGGCCAGATGTAATGTTTAGTGTATACATGTGTTCTAGATATCAGGCAAACCCTAAGGAATCTCATTTAAGTACTGTTAAATGAATAATGAAATATCTAGTAGGCACTTCACAAATGGGCTTGTGGTACCCTAAGGGTGCCTCTTGTAGCCTAATAGACTATTCTGACTCAGATTTTGCTGGGTGCAAATTGGACAGAAAGAGTACTAATGGGACATGCCACTTGCTTGGTAGTTCTTTAGTTTCTTGGCATAGCAAGAAATAAAATAGTGTGGCTTTGTCTACCGCTGAGGCTGAATATGTTGCAGCCGGGAGTTGTTATGCTCAAATCTTATGGATGAAGCAATAACTTTTAGACTACGATCTTCAGCTTGATCACATCCCGATAAGATATGATAACACTAGTGCAATAAATATCTCTAAGAATCCCATTCTGCATTCCAGAACAAAGCATATAGAGATAAGATATCACTTTATCAGCGATCATGTACAAAAAGGAGATTACATTCTTGAGTTTGTTTAAACACTAAGCAACTTGTAGATATTTTCACTAAACCCTTAGCAAAAGAAGCATTCTTTTATATTCGAGGAGAATTGGGCATAATTGATCAATCTAATATATGATTGCATGTTTTATTGTTGAATTTTATCTCTCTTTAAATCACATATATATATGCTTTGAATTCTTGAACGTATGCATCTCTGTGTTTCTTTGTTAGTTTTATTCGAATAAACAGGTTTTTATTCGAATAAAATTCTTTATAGCTTGTCAAAAATGTGTTGAACATCAGCTTTATTCGAATAAAACTCAGTTTATTCGAATAAACTGGTTCCTGTGTTAAAACCTGTGTTTAATATGCGCTCTATCTATTCGAATAAATCCCTCTTTATTTGAATAACCAGACTCCTTAGTTTATCAGTCTCTGTCTTTGACCTCTACCTATTCGAATAAAACTTAGGCTATTCGAATAACCAGAGCCCTGTTTTATCAGTCTTGACTGATAGCTTTCAGTCTATTCGAATAACTTCAACAGTTATTTGAATAAACCCTGTTAGTTTGCCAAAACGTTTGGTTTTCTCAGATGATCTATTCGAATAGAAACTCCCTCTATTCGAATAAACCCTAGCAGGATTACCTTTTCAGTGCCTGTCCTTTCAGTTTCCAAGCAAGGTTTATTCGAATAGACCTTTGTTTATTCGAATAAACACGGGCTTCCCTTTAAATAGCTCCTGCACGCCCAACCGTTTCATTCCCTCTTCTCTTCTACTTTTCACCTTCTCTGCCATTGTCACTTCCTCTCCTACTTTCATCCATCATCCTCCTACCTTCTTTCTCTCTTTCTCTCTTCCAATCACCATGGCCTCCTCCTCCAGTAAGCACCCACGCACGAAGACCGCTCCATGCAACAATCCACTTGACTTAAGAAGGCTCTCATCCAACGAAGAGCACCGTGCCTGCTTCATTACGCACTTCTGGGAGTGTAACCTGGTCCAACCTAAGTATCTTGACCTCTCTTTCTTCCAGCAACACCGTGGTTTCGACTTTCTGACCTTGCTACAAAACCAAGGAGTTCTTCAGCTCTGCTTTCACCGGGCCACTCTCTATCCAGCTCTGGTGAAGATGTTCTTTTGTAATCTGGCATTTGATGGCCAGAACCTTCTCTCTGAAGTCTGTGATCAGAACATTGTGATCACACGGCAAGACTGACTGACTTTGTTTAGGCTGCAGTTCATTGGCGCCCTTGTTGAAGATAGTGACAACCCTTTCCTTAAAGAGTTCAACAAGTTTCAGGCGATTGAGGACCTGCTGAAGCCTGGTCTAGCCTTGCCTGACAAGGGTCTCAAGGGTGGCATGCTGAAAAGCCAAGATAGGCTTCTGCATTACGCCTTTGCTCACATCCTGGCTCCCCGCGGTGGCAACTACGCTTACCTCAGCGAAGATGACATCTTCATGCTTTGGTTTTTGAAGAATGGCCATCAGATCAACTGGCCTGTGTTTATCATGAAACACATGATGAGGGCCAAGGGCAAGGAAAAATCAGACTTACCTTATGGTATTCTCATCACTACCTTACTGAGCAAGTATCCTCAGGTCTTGGAGACTGAGTGAGCCATTGCCCTGACGCATCACAACGTCTTTGGCACCCGCACCTTACACAAAATGAAGATGATCCAAACCGATGAAGGTTTGGTGTACCCAGATAAGGTTGTTGAAGATGAGTTAGACCCTGCTGATGCTCCTGCTACCCCTGCTGATGTACCTGCTGCTGCTCCTGCTCCTGCTCCTGTCACCTTAGAGCAGATCATGGCCACCTTGCATGATAACAGAGCATATATGGAACATACCTTCTCTATTCTTTTCGATAGAATAGAAGGTGTTGAATGTGAGATTGCTGCTCTCTGATCTGCTTCACCTGCTCCTGCACCAGCTTCTTCACCACCACCTCCGGATACTTATTTCTAGGAACTTTAGTTCTTAGGATCTCTGTTTTTGCCTTCACGTTATTTATTTCTGGCTTTTGTAATTGAATCCTTTTTTATTAATGCATAAATACAATTTCTTGTTGATCTATTGATATGAGTATGCTTCCTTTTATGCACTTTTACTTAGATATATGTTTATGGGACTTACTCTTCCTTTTTGCTTATGACAAAAGGGGGAGAAAAATTTGATTATTTGAATTTAATTGAGAAAAGACAGGTAAACTTAAAATGAGATTGGATTCAAATTAAAAGGGGGAGCTGAACACATATCTGATATACATTACCTCTTATAATTAAAGAGGGGGAGTAAGCTTTTATACCTCTTTGTGAATTCCAATTATATGCACTAACTCTTTTCTCATTGATAGTTTGTCATCATCAAAAAGGGGGAGAATATGTTTGGACGTATACCTTTGAAGACTTGTTTTGATGATAACAAACGTGAAGACAAAATGAAGATGATAAATAAACCAAGTCTAAGTTTATATATGATTAGCTTTAGGACTTAGGATCTGTTGTACGGAGCTTACTTTGATATCTCTCTGTTTTCAAAAGAAAAGATAAAACTTGTTTTAAAAGAAACTTAGTGTCTTTGAAAACACCTTTTTCCAAAACGATTTTGCATTGATTTGTTCGAATAGAGCTTAGTCTATTCGAATAAACACTTTTTCGAGGTTCTATTTTTTAAAGATACTATTCGAATAATTATCCTGTTATTCGAATAAATGAGTTTTTCAGAACTATGTTTTTAAGTGAGTTATTCGAATAACTCAAACGTTATTCAAATAAACCTTTTCTATCTGAACAGTTTTGTTAAACGTGTTATTCGAATAACATAGAGGTTATTCGAATAACCCATATCAGATGGCCTTTTACGATGGTTTCGGGAACAGTGTTACTCGAATAGAATGTTAAGCTATTCGAATAAACACGGTGATCACGAACTCTAATATGGAAACAAACAGGTTTTTAATTCGTTTAAATTGCTTTTAATGCTACCCAACGACTATTTCATCTGATTTTCTCTATAAATAGGAACCTTGGGTCACGACTTGCCTAATACTCTGAATAATTTTCTACTTGTTCTAATCTGTGAAAATTATTTTCTACGTTCTTTTTGATTAAAAACTTTGAGATATTTCTGTGAGAGCTCCATTAGCACTTCAATTTGTATTACCTACTCTGAGTGAGAGTTTCTTTTCATCTACTTTCTGCTATTCTGTATCGAGGGTGAGGTATCCCTCAAGGTTTGTATAAGGGTGAGGTATCCCTGTAGGCTGAGGCTTTAGCACAAGGGTAGAGTTTCCCTGTGTGTGAAAAGTGTCCTTTTGTGTAACGGTAGCAAGCACCTATTGAAGCTTGTACACTTAGTGAAAAATCTCAGCTTTCGAGGACTGGACGTAGACCACAAGTGGGTTAGCGGTCAAACCAGGATAAATACTGTGCCTGCTTCTCTCTTCTTAATCTCTTTATTTTATGCAATTTTAATTTACTACATATTTATTTTCCGCTATTTTTATTGTTTCTTTTCTTCTTCTCGTTCCTTTTGTGCATTTATTTGTTAAGTTTTTAATATTTGTTTTTGATAAAAAGAGGTTTTGAGAAAAAGTTTTATACTCAATTCACCTCCCTCTTGAGTACTGGAATCCACTTGGTAACATAAAGCTCATAACCGATTAGGTCATTTCCCTAATTAGTTATTTGATAAGTTAGGAGCCAATTTCTAAGGCTCCTAACCGATTAGGATAATCTCCTAATTGGTTATTTGGGTAACCAAAAAAGATGATCAACGACTCTATTAAGAGCATTTAATACTTCTATCTACTCCCCAATGGCTCTTAATTGTATTTTGCCATAAATTTAAGTTTTTGGGCATTTATGAAAGAAAGAAAAATTTGAAAATCATCCTTGAACATTAAATTCGTGTTTCACTATCTCTTTCTCCAATCCCATGTTTTTGAGCTATAAGTGTGTGAATCCTTGATACCTATAGAGCTTCAATTTATATTATGCACTCTTGAGAGAGTTTCATTTCATATACACTTTGTTTAATCTATAAAGAAGGTGAGGTGTCACTCTAGATAAAAGGGTGAGGTATCCTTTAGTTGTAAAGAAGGTGAGGTATCCCTCTAGAGAAAAGCGTAAGGTATCCCTTGGTTGTAAAGAGGGTGAGGTATCCCTCAAAAGTTGTAAAGGGTGAGATATCCTTATTTGAGGCTCAAGCACAAGGGTGAGGTATCCCAAGGTGTATTGAGTGCTCTCAGTTATAAAGGTTGTCAAGCACCTATTAAAGCTTGAAGATATAGTGAAAAATCTCGGGTGATTGCTTGGGGACTGGACGTAGGCCATAAGTGGATTGGTGGCTGAATCAGGATAAACCTTGTCTTTGATTTTCTAAACCCAACTCCTTTATATTTGTGCATTTATTTTATTTGCTTATTTGAATACTCTCTACTTTGGTTTATTTATTTGTGAGTAAAGTAATCAATATCATCTATCTATTCACTTAAATCAATCAATAGCTTCAGTGAAAATTAAAAATCAAAAGATTTGCAAAAGATTTGCAAAAATATTTTACATACTTAATTCACTCCCTCTCTTGAGTATTGAGGCCACTTGGTAACACTATGAAGGTTGGAAAATTCATTTCTAAGGAACTAAAGTGTCCTTAATAGATATAAGGTCTACAATTGAATTTCATTTTAAAAATCTCACCCACGTCCTCCATAGTAGCTTCCTGTTGGAAGCTCACCAACTACTAAGATATTTTAACTAATATCATTCATCTTTCTACACTCTCTCACACTATTACTTGCTCATTCTCCTTTCTCACGTTTTCACTCCCACTCATTCTTTATTATCTCAATTTCACACTGCTAGTAGAAGTGAGAAAAGAGAAAAAGATTAACAAGAATCATAGAGGAAGAAAAAGGTAAGAGGAGTAAGAGGAAGAAGGAAAGAAAGCCAAGAAAGGAAAGGCAAAAGCAACTACAAGCTAGGTAGGGGTGTTTTCTCAAACTTTTTATACTAAACTTGTTTTCTTATGAATTTGGAAGAAAGTTTGTTTGAATAATTGATTTGACCCATGATTTTCACAAGAAATAGCTATGAAACTAGTTTTGCTCTTGAACTTGAAATGATGAAGATTTTGAGCCATGAAAGAGTTGTAAACTTATGGATTGAGGATTACCCATGCTTGCTATATTATTTATGATGATTTAGTTTCATGTTTGATGAGTTTTTGATTTGCTTTTGATATGAGAATGGGTGGTTTTGTGGTTTCGCTCTCTTGTGCTCTGTTTTCACGTCCAAAATGGCCTAGATAACCAGTTATGGATAGCTATAATCGATTATTGGTTAAAACAAAAAGCTTCCTAGCCTACAATAATCAGTTAAGCTAAATGCCTAACCAGTTATTAGAGCTTAACAGAGGAAACATACAAGTAATAAACGGTTAGAACTAATGCCTAACCGGTTATTCTCTTTTGATAAAGGGCTTAAATAAACTCATAACTGATTACCCAGGGAAGGATAACTGGTTATTGGCTTATGAAAATGACTTGTGGGAAGCCCATCACTGGTTACCCAAAGGTGATAACCGGTTATAGGACATAAAACTTGATTTGATAGCCATTGACAACTAGTTAGTACCTTGTGCTAACCAATTATCTTTCTTAGAAATATGAATCCAAGATGGCTACAAGAGCAAAGGACCTCAAGAACACTTAACGTTATGAATGGTTGGTTATAATATTCTTGATGTGTGTTATGAATGATGACATAATGGATTATTATATTACATATATGATGAAATAATAAGGCTTGAGCCATGATGTGAGAATATGCGATAATGATCTTGATGCATAATTCATTTTATATTTAAGCTTGATATTGCAACATGAGATTGATAATTGAACTGATGATTGATTTTATGAGTAACCCATTATCTAAGTATCCTTGGTCCTAGGGGGAGACTTAGAAAGGGTAGTTAAGGATGGATATTTCCTTACCACCTGAGTTATTGAGGCTGAGGACGAATAATTCTCTCCCTCTTTACCTAAGCTCTCCTTGGATAAAATTGTAGTTAAGGATGGATAATTCCCTCACTACTTGAGGAATTCCTAGATTGGAGATAGTGTGAGGAAGAATCATACCCTCCCAATCAAAGTAGATGAGGACGGACAATTCCTTCTTTACTCACAACTCTATATGAGGATGGATAATTCCCTCATTTATTGTGGATCTGACTTGGGTTACTCAGAGTAGCTCTATGTGAAAAATAGATCACCATAAATAGGTTGAAGTGGACCAAGAGAACAGTATTGTGACAATGGGTAATTCCCTCTATACCTCTTACATAAGATATAATTGATGATTGATTAATGATGATGATTGATAAATGATCACTGTGAGATGGCTTATTTTGTAAGTCTATCAAGAATGGATTTTTGATTGAGATTAAGATTAAAAATGAGATTTAATGATTACTTGATTTCAAATGATTTTTTATAAATAATATAAAATGAACCTCTGTTTCGGGAAGAGGAAGGATTAGATTTGGCTTTTGCCACCTTCCTACTGATTATTCATTTCTTGATTTGAACTGATTTTTCCCTAAAATAACTAGAATGATTATAATGACACGTTTTTACAACTACTACTAAGAATTGTTAGATTCTCACCCAATTTCCTTGATTTTCCATAATAATTTCAGGATGACCCCCTGCAGCTTGTAGAGATGTAGGAGGACTTGATCTTAAAAGAAGCTTTACTTCTTTTGTCATGATATTTTGTATATGGTTATACACTATTCTTTTGTGACTTAGAGGCACATGTTGTATTAAATATTTGGATGTACCTTGAAGTACTATTTGTATATGACTCATTTCTACAGATATGTATTATGAACCTCTGCTTAGGTTCATATTTTTGTATACTATATTTGTGCTTTTTTTAGAAAAATTTGATATTAATCTAAGTGACATACTCTAATACGATTGTTAATGCATAATTTTGGATATGTCATTAGCTTAAGTATTAGGATGTTACAGTCATTATACAAAACTGTACATCATAATATATTAATTACAAAACATGCCTTCAAGGCATTACTCATACTATTTACATACAAAAATTCTTAATCAAAAATGGAATCTATCTAGTCCACGTCCATTTTCTTCATCGCCTTGCTGCAGAATCCTTTCTTAGAATTATTATGGAAATATAATACGAAAGGGGTGAGAATCTTAAAAAAATTCTTAGTAAGTCAAGTCCATAAAACGTGTCATCATAATAATTCCAATTGTTTCAGACAAAATCATTCAATACTTAAATTATAAGAAAGAAAGGTGGCATAGAGCCAAGACAGGTCCTTTTTCTTTCCGAAATAGAATTCTAAATATAAATTCATTTACCAAAATTTTCTTCATAAATAATTTGTATCTCATTATCATATCAATAAATCCAAGGATGATAAGTTCAAACTTATATAAATTTAATCATTTAAATATCAATCAACATTTATCATATCTCAAACATAAAATAGGTTATGAGGGAATGTTTATCCTCGTACTACCTTGATATGAGAGAATCATCCTTCCTCATTCTATCATTCATCTAGGATAGGGAAGGAATCATCCTTCCTCAAACTACCCTTCATCTAAGATAAGGAGGGAATCATCCTTCCTCACACTACCTTTCGTGTAAGATAGGGAGGGAATCATCCTTCCTAACTCTACTATAGTTTAAATCATACTTGAGATTCTAGGGTTATCTCTTAAATATCATTTTCATCACTCTTGTAAGCGTAATGCTTCATTATACCATTCTACTTTTATGCTAGATGCATAATCATCTCATAAAGTTTGCATAATCACTTTATAAGATATCACAATAAGTGTTTTGGTTTATAAGTTAAGCTTCTATTTTGATCTCATAGGGAAAAGAACTTTATTTTTTGCAAAACAAGGCATTGGTAATCGATTACCATTTGTGTTAATCGATTACAACATGCTAAAATCTCAAAACAAAGACTTGGTAATCGATTACCAGTCTCTGGTAATCAATTACCAGCATAGCAGAGGCTTGGTAATCGATTACCACCTAAATTTTTGACTTCTAAAAGTTTGGTAATCGATTACCAGCCTTTGGTAATCGATTACCACGTTCCCAGAAGCATATTTTGTAGCTTGGTAATCTATTACCCCCTTGTGGTAATCAATTACCACCTTATTTTATGTAGAAAATAGAGTATTCAGTCAAAGTAATCTAAAACCAATCAAATATACACCAACCACAATAACAAAACCTCATACATATGCTTTTAAATCATCCTCAAAGTGTCATACCAAATATAGGTGAACATAAAACCTATTTTTCAATCACAAGTTTCATCAAATTCAAAGTTAGAAAATTAAGCTTAATAGCTCAAAAACATATCACAAAGCTTCATACTGTTGGGAATCACTGATACATCACACAGCGGAAAAACAAATATTCCCACCAAGGATCTATGCGAAAAGACCATAATTTGTGTTTAAAATTTATCTCTTGAAGAGAGATGAAAACACAAATGACGTGAATCACCAACACCGTAACAGCAACGATGTCTCTACAGTATCCACACGAACAGACTCACGAATATCCAATGTCCGCAGAAGGAGCCTCACATCTCTCACACAGTGCTAGCTGCGAAGAAAAGAGAAGAAACCTGTCACTCTTTCACTCACTCTTTCTGTAGGTGCGGCTAGGGTTTTCTTATATGTATTTGTAGCCCTTTAGCAGTACTATTTATAATAGTGACTACCTTAAAAGAGTGTGAGCAGTAATAAGGTAAGCTGTGTAACCCTAGACTCATCTGTTATGAGTCCAGCCCACATTTGAATCCAAGTCCAACTTGGATCTATTGCTCCAATTTAGTCTGCTCTATATGTGTGACCTTGTAGGTTCTCATAACGTTAGCAGTAATATTAAAATCTCATTTTAATGTTACAAGCAGTGAGTGGTATCTAGCAACACATCATTGCTACCCAAGTAATGAGAATGTCAGTGATTTGACATAACCTTTCCGCGACCAATGTTTCCCTATTATTTAGTCCCTTTGTCAAGATATCTAGATTGAACACAAGGCATAGAATGTGTCACCCTTGTATAGCTCAATCCTTCATTTCCTGATACTCGAGTAGACTTTGTAACAACAAATGAGATTAATATCTCATATTGACTCATTTGAGCATGGCCATGCATTTCGCATTCTCACTCAATCAAGGGGCTCAAAGATATTGCTCCTGTTATGTAAAAGTGACAAATCTCATTTAGGTCACTCACATCCCTCTGCAAGATACGCGGTATATCCAATAACTAACTTTATAATCACCTTGTTATAGATGACGTTTGATGGCATTAAAACACACAACTCCTCATGTATAAATCATAGTGATTTCAAGTCAAAGGACCACAGACACCATTGTCACTATAAGAATCGCTTATGACACTCACATAACGATCCATGTAGCATTCTCATGTCGGGTCAGTCCACTACATCATTACTCTAATATGTACCCATGTGAAGACTTGATATCTCATATCCATGACTCGTGAGATGTGGCCATCAGTCTACGCACATACTAGTCTCAATGTAACACCCTCCTTAGAGTATTACATTTGAGACTTCAAACTTACCAAACTAGAACTATATTATAAAAGAATTAATATTGTACGTACGTTTTTCAAAAACCTTTCCTTCGTGGATAACTAAAAACTAACTAAATAAATAGAGAACACAAGATGTATCAAACCAAATAATATACATCATATATACATCCAGCTTTCGCACTTAAAATATTTATATAGATACCATGGCAAAACATAAACTTGCCTAACACCATACACCTAGTGAGAAACATACTCCTCCGGGTCCTCCTCGGATTCTTCAACAGACAAAACCCTAGATGGTTCAAGGTCCTATGGACTGGAGTCTGTGCAGACGACACAACAAAGTCCTCCCTAGGGGTACGACGACGATTACCCCACAACTCTCTAATCGGCATAAAGAACTCCAAATGTACATAAGTATTAAAAGAAAAAGTAGTGACCCCATGATAGGTCCTAGTCAAAGATACGGTCATATATCCAATGTAAATAATACGCTCCTCATCCATGTGAATATGTCAGGCATCAATGCCTCCATGGATATGCACCCTCACGAAACTGAGAAAACCACGTCTCGATGCCATTTCAGAACTTACAAAAATCAACACAAACAAAACTAATGCGATTCTCCCTCGTCTTCTCCATAATCTTTATCAACCATACGCATAAAATAGGATAATATAACAAAGAGGTGAGATCCCCTACATCAATACCAGTATGGCAGCATAGAAACAGTAATAACAATAATACCATTCATATACAGTAATAATAAATATATTCACTGCATCAAATAATAGATAATTCCACAAACATATATATATATATATATATATATATATATATATATATATATATATATATATATCGCAATAATATGTCAACCGACCATGCATATGCACAATATACCAATTTCCTACTCCATGGAGCTGAAACACAATTTCGGAGAGAAAGATCCAGAAGATATGTTTGTATATCATCAGCCTCAATTCAAGTGCTGTAATTTTCTTTGTGTGTATGTCATGGCTTATACAAGACATTCTACGCCAGATCGTGAATAGAATAGTGCCTAGTCGAGATCATCGGTGCATTGCTCAGTCACCATGACCCAGTGGAGCTACCAACTGTCCAATTGTGGAATACTCGTGCCCCAATGCCTCCAAGACACCCACACTAAGGTGTAATTCATCTCCTAGGCAAAAAGCCTTAACAGACACCATCTGTAAAATTTTTAATGCATGATCAATGACCTAATGCATAACACAAGCCATTATCGGCTACAACCATACATTGATATTTCTGGGTCCAGTACATCGGCCCGACAGCAAAATGCTATTTTTCTCAATTGTTAAGCACTTTTATCGCGTTTTCACAATCGCGTAATACTTTTGTTACGTTTTCAAATCGTGTAGCATTTTTCTAACATTTTCTCAATCGCGTAAAAATTTTAAAACGTTTTCTTAATCGCATAGCTAAAAATTATCATTTTTAAATTATGTAAAGGTTTTTCTATATATTTTCAATCGCGTAAAATGTTTTATTAATATTCTAAGCTTAATTTTAAACTTTTCTCATTTAATATAAAAGTTAACCTTAATTCCAATATTTCCTTGCTAAAACTCCTCTAAGTAATATTTTCTAACATTCTTCCCAAAATCTACATTATTTAAATTTAATAAAATCTTTCCCATTTGCCTTTTTACAAATTCTCTTAAATAAAATACTTTAAGTTTCCAATTTACTTCTCAATCCTGTTTTCTAACATTATGGCCGAAAATCACTCTTTGTTCAATAATAAAATTTATTCATTTCTATTTTTATCTTGTAAATCCTTAATTAAATTTCTTATCACTAAATCATCTAGGTTCATAATTAATAAATCATTTTTGCATTGGGTTACCCTATTGAGGGCATGATGGCCGTGAGCCATAGTGGTCATTAGGACCAAAATTTCTCTCCTTTCTAACCTAAATCATAGCCTACAACATACTTCAATCATCATGATTCTACTATATCAAGTTCATGCATACTATTAAAGCCATAAAAATCACATAAAGAAAATAAATACAAATCACAAAATTTATCCAAACGATTGAATAAATCTTCACATGGACTTTTCACCTACAACCCAAATTTTCATTCCTCACCACCATAATTGGTTGATGAGGTCAATCTCCCTCTTACCTTAGATAATGCTCCAAAGCTCCTTGTATGCCTTTTTGAAGTAAACTTCCACCACTAAGTTGTTCTTGAAATCAAAACAAACATACAAATATTAATATCTAAGGCTTGAAACAAGATGACCATAGATCAAGATATGGTCTAGAACTTGAAAATGAAACAAGAAGTGAAGATTCAAGAACTTCACCTAAAAATCCTTAAACTTGAGCTTGAAGAAAAAGCTTGAAAATGGATGAACTAGATGTTAGTCACAACATAAAAGTGTCTTAACATGGTAAGTAGATTCAAGATGTGAGGTTAACTTGCATTAAGGAAGATTGGATGGTGGATTTTGGGTGCTTGGCCGTGGACTTCAGGAGAGGAAAAAGTGAGAGAGTTTTTTTTTGTGTTCTTTGCTTCATGAAAGATGACAAGTTGAACAAAGAGATAGCAAATTCAATTTTTGGTCCTCCAATAGCTCCTTGGCCATGGGACTCCTTAGGGTGCAAGGTGTCCAAGGTGAGTCACACACAATAAGTCACAAGGTGAGTCATGTAGTGAGTCACATGGTGAGTCATGAGAAGGAAAAATGAAACTCATGATTAGGCTCATGACTAAGCACCTACAAGATATTTACCGGTAGTTATTAACCAATGGACAAAAGCTACCGCTAACAATACCGATATTTATTGTCTAATGGATAATAACATTATCTAATGGATAATAGAATAGAATAAAATCTCAAAAAAGAAAAGTTTTGAAAACTGCTCCCGATTTCGAGTTTAGTAAACTCCCCCCGATCCCGCATTAACAGTCCAAAATTTTTTGGTCCCGAAAATTTTTTATTTTTCTGGAAAATAAAACTCATAAATATAAAAGAAAAAAGAAAATTCGAGGTGTTACACTCAATGCATTATTATTGTCTTAATTAACAATAATACTTGACTAGGGACATTTAAGAATAATGTTGTAATTTTATCCAATTGGATCTCTCAATCAAGTCATCCACTTGATGTCCTATGACATCAAACTTACTATTCTAAGGACTTTATTATGTTTATCATAAATAACACAATAAATGAAATGCCTCATATATTAAAAAATAGCATAATACAATGTATGTAAGTACTGTCAAAATATATCAGCCTCAAAGGCATACACCAACAATCTCCCACTTACACTAAAGCCAATCAGGCATATGTCTAATGCCTAAAGATCTAGTATGATCCTCATGCTTTTGTTGCGCAAGAGGCTTTGTCAGTGGATCAGTAATGTTATCATCTGTTGGTACTCTGCATATCTTCACATCTCCTCTATCGATGATCTCTCGAATGAGATGGAAGCTCCTAAGTATATGTTTAGATCGCTAGTGAGATCTAGACTCCTTAGCTTGTGCAATGGCTCCATTATTATCACAATAGAGGTCCACTGGGTCCACAATGCTAGGAATAGCGCCAAGTTCAGCAATGAACTTCCTAATCCAAACAGCCTCCTTTGCTGCATTGGAGGTAGTAATATACTTAGCCTCTGTGGTAGAATCGGCAACTATCTCCTGCTTTGAACTCTTCCAACTCACAGCCCCACCATTTAGGCAAAAAACATAACCCGATTGCGATCTGGAGTCATCCTTGTCAGTTTGGAAGCTACCATCAGTGTAACCCTTTACAACTAGTTTTTCCTCGGCTCCATATACCAAGAAAGAATCCTTAGTCCTTCTCAAGTACTTAAGGATGTTCTTGATAACAGTCCAGTGACTCTCACCGGGATCAGACTAGTACCTGCTCATCATGCTCAAAGCATACGAGATGTCTGGTCAAGTACATAATAGGACATACATGATATATCCAATTGCAGATGCATATGGAATCTTGCTCATGCGATCCCTCTCATCTTGGGTGGAAGGGGATTGAGCCTTAGATAGGCTTACACCATGTGACATAGGCAAGAGTCCTTTCTTGGATTCATGCATGTTAAACTGTCTTAACACTTTGTCTATGTATGTACTCTAACTTAAGCGAAGCAGTCTCTGTGATCTATCTCTATAGATCCTGATACCTAACACATAGGTGGCTTTTCCCAAGTCCTTCATAGAAAAGTAGTTCCCTAACTAAGTCTTTACAGACTGTAGGGTAGGAATGTCATTTCTGATGAGTAGTATGTCATCTACATACAGCACCAGAAAAATAATTGTGCTCCCACTAACCTTCTTATAGATATAAGATTCTTCTTCATTCTTGATGAAACCAAATTATTTTATTGTATCATCAAAATGAAGATTCCAGCTTCTGGAAGCTTGCTTCAATCTATAAATAGATCGTTACAACTTGCACACCTTTCTAGCATCCTGTGGAGTGGTAAAACCCTCAGGTTGTGTCATGTATACATCCTTGAGAAGATTTCCATTAAGGAAAGCAGTTTTGACATCCATTTTCTAGATTTCATAATCGTGGTATGCTACAATAGCAAGAAAGATCTGAACGGATTTAAGCATCACATCTGGGGGAAAAGTTTCATCATACTCTACACCATGAATTTGCTTGAAACCCTTAGCCACCAATTGCGCCTTAAAGGTATGCACATTACCATCCATGTTAGTTTTCTTCTTGAAAACTCACTTGCACCTAATGGTTTTTACCCCTTTAGGTGGGTCAACCATGGTCCATACCTAGTTGTCATACATGGATTTCATTTCAGATCTCATGGCCTCAAGCCATTTCTCATATTCTGGGCCCATAATGGCTTCCTAGTAAGTCACAGGCTCATCTTGATCCATGAGCAATACGTCACCTTACTGGGTCATGAGAAATCTATATCTCTCTAATTAATTATGTATCATATTAGTCCTACGCAAGTTTTGTGCTACTAGAGCAGGTTGCTGCTCCGTAACATTTTTATGGAGGCTGCTCTATTTCCACCATTAGTTCATTACTACTCTATGAACCTTGAACTTCTTCAAGTTCTACTTTCCTCCCACTGGTTCTTTTGGAGATAAACTCCCTTTCTTGAAACACAGCAGTCCGTGCGACAAACACTTTGCCCTCAGTAGGATTATAGAAATAGTATCCCTTGGTTTCCTTGGGATAACCCACAAAGAAGCATTTATCTAATTTGAGTCCAAGCTTATCAGAAACTTGATGTTTCACATAAGCTTCGCAACCCCAAATCTTCAAGAAAGACATACTGGGCCATCTCCTAGTTCATATCTCATATGGTGTCTTTTGAATCGTCTTAGATGGAACACGGTTAAGTGTGAAAGCTGTTGTTAATAAAACATGCCCTAGAAGGAGCCTGGAAGGTCTACATGACTCATCATGGATCAAACCATGTCCAACAGGGTCCGATTCCTCCTTTCAGAAACACCATTCCATTGTGGTGTTCCTGGAGAAGTAAGTTGAGATATTATCCAACACTCTTTCAGATGATCATCAAATTCTTGGCTTAAGTATTCAGCACCTTGATTTGATCAAAGGACTTCAATACTCTTGCCAAGTTAGTTTTGTACTTCATTCTTGAATTCCTTGAACTTTTCAAAGGATTCTGATTTGTGTTTCATAAGATACACAAACCCATATCTATTAAAATCATCAGTAAATATAATGAAGTATTGAAAACCACCTCTAGCCAGTATGTTTAGGGGTCCACATACATCACTATGTATAAGGCCCAAAAGATCACTAGCTCTTTCACCTTGTCCAATGAATGGGGCTTTTGTCATCTTACCTAATAAACAATACTCACATATCTCATTTGATTCGAAATCAAATGAGTCCAAGAATCTATCTTTATGGTGTTTGGAGATGCGTTTCTCATTTATAGGGCCAAACGACAATGCCAGAGATAAGATGGGTTCATATAATTTGACTTGAACCTCTTTGTATTTATGTTATAGACGGGCATTTCAAGATCGAGGACATAAAGTCCATTACTTAGTTATGCACTACTATAAAAAATATCATTTAAATAAATAGAACTTTTGTCCTTTATGATAAATGTAAAGCTTTTCTTGTCTAAACAAGAAATAGAAATAATATTCCTACTAATAGTAGGCACAAAATAATAGTTCTCCCACTGAATTATAAGCCCAGTGGGCAAAGATAAAAAATAAGTCCCTATGGCTAAAGCAACAACCTTTGCTCTATTTCCAAGTCATAAGTCGACTTCACCCTTAGCCAATGGTCTACTGTTCTTTAGATCCTACACATTTACACAAATGTGAGACCCACATATAGTATCTAATACCCATGATGCTGAAGTAGATAAATTGACTTCTATAATAAAAATACTTGAAGTGGAAGTCTCACTTCCTTTCTTCTTCTTAAATTCTTCCAGGTATCTGGCGCAGTTCCTCTTCCAATGTCCGGTCTGACTATAGTGGAAGCACACGCCTTCCTTAGCCACTCCGCCCACTGGTTTCAAGCCAGAAGTGTTGGGCTTGGATTTATCCTTGCCCTTGCCCTTCCATTTGTCCTTAGGCTTCTTTTGCTGTTTCTTGCCCTTATTCTTTTATACCATCATAATGGCCTTTCCATTGCCTTTATTTATGTTCTGCTCTACAGTTCTCAACATGCTTAGTAGCTCTAGTAGTGATTTGTCAATTTCATTCATGTTGTAGTTCATGACGAATTAACTAAAACTTTCCAACAACGATTGCAGGACTAAGTCAATGGCCAACTCTTGGCCCAAAGGGAAACCAAGTCTTTCTAGATTTTTAATGTACCCAATCATCTTAAGTACATGAGCACCCACAGGGTGTCCTTTTACCAACTTGCACTGAAATAGTGCTTTTGAGACCTCATATCTCTCATGCCTAGCCTGCTCTTCATAGAGCTTTTTAAGATGTACGATCATATCGTAGGCATCCATGTTCTCATGCTGTTTTTGAAGCTCAAAGGTCATGGTGGCTAGCATTAGACATCTGATGTCCAAGGCGTCATCTTGATGCTTCTTATAAGCATCCTTTTTAGCTCTAGGGACATTAGTAGTAGGTGGCTCAAGAATAGGTTGTTCTAGAACATACAATTTTTTCTCTTCTTTAAGGACAATCCTCAAATTCCTATACCAGTCTAGAAAATTTGTTCCAGATAACTTGTCCTTCTCAAGGACAAATCGTAATGATAAGTTACTCGATGTGTTTGTTGCCATAGTAATCTATCAACAAAATTATACAAAATATAAGTATCATATCATAAACATATTTAATGAGGTCTTTAATTAAATATGCCTCCCACTATTTTATTCAAATCAATAACCCTCAACATTGACTCAAAAAATTCCATTGCAAGATTTCCTAGTGGGCCAAGATCCATATTTCACTTAGCTTTGAGTCAGCTATGGCTAATCACTCAAAATTCAGTTATTTAGGTAGGAAATACTTTTCAATTACATCACATGCAACTATTGGGTAGTTGGGTGAATAACACTTATTATAATCCATCTAATGGACTAAAGCCCAACTCCATGCCTCTAAGCCTTCAATCCTATTGAAATGGCCTAGTTAAGTCAAACCCAATGGTTGATAGTTGGATATTACCTTTATCCCATCGCGTCTTACTAATATAGATAAAGGCATCATGCTTTGGCAGGCCTCTTGCACCTCATTGATGGCTAGGGCATTAACACTTGAACCTTCATAGCCACCATCACCTATCTAGAAATAAGGTTTCCAGAATGCGTGAGGACATGAACACTTCATGTCACGAGAGGAACCCTTAACACAGTCATCTATTATTCGAAACAAAGTTTCGCTTAACATTAACACTTGATGCTGCTGCTAACCAAAAATAAGGTTTCCAAAACCCTAGCGTCGCTATCCAAAACGCTGTCCAGAATGAGGTTTGCTTGATATCAACACTTGATGCCGCCGCAGATCAAGAACAAGAATTCCAGAACCTTGTGTTGCGCCGTTGTACATATCTTATATATATTAGAAAACTTCATAAAAACATATATATAAAACAAATTCATTATTTTCAAAATATCATAATGGTTTCACATACAACATATCAAACAAATTATGTTTTTCATAAAGGATTCATACAGTTTCTGAAATAACATATTAAAGATCATATCTTTTACCAAAAATAAGAAAACATGTTATTTCATACAACACGAAGAATAGAAAACTTGAATCATGGTTTTACAAGTGGCTCTGATACCATTGTTGGGAATCGCGGATACATCACATAGCGAAAAAAAAATATATTCCCACCAAGGATCCATGTGAAAAGACCATAATCCGTGTTTAAAATTTACCTCTTGAAGCGAGATGAAAACACAAACGATATGAATCACTAACACCGTAACAGCAACGATGTCTCTGTGGTATCCACACGAATAGACTCACGAATATTCAACGCCCACAGAATGAGCCTCACGTCTCTCACACAATGCTAGCTGCTCAGAGAAGAGAAGAAACCTGTCACTCTTTCACTCTCTCTTTCTGTAGGTGTGGCTAGGGTTCTATTATGTGTGCTTAACAGCCCCTTAGCAGTACTATTTATAATAGTAACTACCTTAAATGAGTGTGACTAGTAACAAGGTAAGTTGTGTAACCTTAGACGACTCATCTATTATGAGTCTGGCCCACATTTGAATCCAAGTCCAGTTTGGATCTATTGCTCCAAGTTAGTCTGTTCTATGTGTGTGACCCTGCAGGTTCTCATAACGTTGGTAATAATATTAAAATCTCATTTTAATATTACAAGCAGAGAGTGGTATCTAGCAGTGAATTACTGCTACCTAAGTAATGAGAATGTCAGTGATTTGACATAACCTTTCTGCGACCAATATTTTTGTGTTGTTTAGTCCCTTTGTCAAGATATCTAAATTGAATACAAGGCATGAAATACGTCACCCTTGTATAGTTCAATCCTTCATTTCCTAAAACTCAAGTAGACTTTGTAATAATAAATGAGATCAATATCTCATATTGACTCATTTGAGCATGGTCATGCATTTCGCAGTCTCGCTCAATCAAGGGGCCTGAAGATATCGCTCATGTTATATAGGAGTGACAAATCCTATTTAGGTCACTCACATCCCTCTGCATGATTCGCGGTATATCCAATAACTAACTTTATAATCACCTTGTTACAAATGACGTTTAATGGCATTAAAACACACAACTCCTCATGTAGGAATCATAGTGATTTCAAGTCAAATGACCACAGACACCATTGTCACTATAAGAATCGCTTATGATACTCACGTAACGATCCATGTAGCGTTCTCATGGCGGGTCAGTCCAATACATCATTACTCTAATATCTACCCATGTGAAGACTTGATATCTCATATCCATGACCTATGAGATGTGGTCATCAGTCTACGCACATACTAGTCTCAATGCATTATTGTTGTCCTAATTAACAATAATAATTAACTAGGGACATTTAAGAATAATGTTCTAATTTTATCCAATAGGATCTCATGATCAAGTCATCCACTTGATGTCCTATGGCATCAAACTTACTATTCTAAGGACTTTATTATGTTTATCATAAATAACACAATAAATGAAATGCCTCATATATTAAAAAATAGCATAATACAATGTATATAAGTACTGTCAAAATATATCAGCCTCTAGGGCATACACCTACACATACTTTCTTCATCAATCTTTATTCATTTCATAAATTCTCATTCAATTTTATTAAACAAAACTCTTAAGAAATAAGAAAAGATTGGTGAAGCAAATGAAAACACCACTACCTCAACCTATCTTGATGATTTTCCTTTGATTCCTTTTTCTTTTCTTCTCTTCCTTTCTTCTTGCTTTCCTTCTTCCCTTGTCTTCTTTTCTTTCTTTCTCTTGTTTTCTTTCTCTTTTCTTTCTACTGAGCTCAACGTGAAGTGGAGAGAGAGTGTGAGTGAGAAAATGAAAATGAGAAAGTCAAAGAATAAGATAAGGATGCAGAGAGGGAGAGGCAGTGGAAAAAGAAATAAAAGGGAAAAAAATGAAATTCAACTGGAAATATTGTATATCTTAAGGATACTTTAATCTTCCATTCATGAATTTTCTAACCTTCATAGGTGTTATAAAAAAGTTATAGGATTTCATTCAATTTTCAGTTTCATTGTTTAACAACTATCCTTATACACCATTATCAGTCACTAAGCTTCATTATAACTGCTAAACTAATTCATTTGATCCTCCAAAATTTACTATATCTCATTCCAACCATTTGTGACTTAAAAATAAATTTTTCATATTTATTTCTATCATCTCAACTGTTTATGCTAAATTCTAATCTTTTTCGAGCTATTTCTCACATTCAGTGTTATAATATCATGCTTAAACTAATTCAAGAGGTTACCCAAAATTAATAGGTAACTTATACTAGTGTTATTAAGCTTCTATAACCTTGATTAGAGTTATTAGATTACGGAGGATGTTACAATTCTCCCATTCTAAAAAAAAATTATCCTCAAAATTTGATTACCTAATATGAGAAGTTCCAAATAATCCCATATCATACTAGAATTTAATTTCCAAATGACTTTAACTTTCTCACATAAAATATTGATCTTAGGTTATGTGCTCACCTTGCCCTGAATTAGAGGACTGGGTTGCCTCTTTGCCTCTCAAGATGTACACTCTCCCTGTGGTTTTGGGTCTGGGATTGGACGTTTTCCCTTGCCTCTAAAGGTAGTCTCTAGCATAATGCCCCAATTTTCACAAGTATAACATATTATGTGGTCAATCATACAAACTTTATTACCATGGTATCCACCACATTTCACACATTTTGGCCCTTGATCTTCTACCTGAATCTACTATCCTTTTTCTTATTTGTCCTTCAACTGTAAAGCACTTCTTTCAAATCTATCATCCACTCTTTTCCTCTTATGGAAGTCTTATTGTCTTTGCTCTTGTTGTGGTTTTGATTCATCAAAATCTATAATTCTGCATTTATTTACCAATGTTGAAAAATCTCTTATCTCAACGGGTCTTATTACCTTCCTTATATCATTCCTTAATCCAGCCTCAAACTTTGCGCACTTCTAATTCTTGTCTGGATTATATTTAAAATAGGAAGAGTGTAACACCCCTCGATTTAATAACCACGGCACAATTGTCATTATACCACGGTCACTAAATTTTGGCATGCTACAACTTAAATAACAAGTTTCCAAAACCAATCATTGTGCATATAAAGAAAATATGAGCCACGAATGAATAGTTACACATACAGCCATTTGAAAATATGAATTAATAAGATATACCCAAATTACAGCACAGAAGATTGGATAATTACCTTAAAATATACATATACTCAAAAGAACCTTCATACAGGTAAAGAAAAAGAAACATAAACTACCCTTAATGACACCACGACTAAGGAGTTGGGCACTCCATCGGATCAATTTCGGGATCCTCCCCCGGTTCACCAGAAGATGCTAGGACAAGATAGAGGGCGATCTCACGGGCAAGTGTCCTAGTTGCTGATGCCATAAAATCCTCGTCCTTTCTAGGGATATGAATCGGATCACTCCATAGTTCCCTGATGGGTAAGGCAAACTCCAAATGCACTGATATGGTGGGAATCAGGATAGGATCATCATCACGGCCCTCCTCACGATCAAGATTGGATCCCCAGCCTACCGTATACGCCTGCCGGTCGACTCGCTAAGCATTGGCACCTCCAGTGAACACAATCCTAGTGAAACCAATGGGACCCCCTTCTTATTGTCCACACCGAACGCAGGAGATCAAATCAAGTAAAATTTAGGATATTCAACCTCGCCCCCTTTTATAGTCTTTAACCAAAAATCACATAAAACAAGAATAGTGCAAGCAAGAGGTGAGATATCCTACATCATTACCAACATGGCAGTGAAGGAACATAACATGAATGACGAAGTCATTCCATACATACAAATATTACAAATATGTTCAAGTTATTAATTGTACATATATATATCATCAGAAAAGCATATCCCACAATAATATAAATATTAACAGCGCTATAACGACAGATATACACCATAGATATATAAATAATAAATTATGTCACCACAATATGTATGTTGACCATGCTATGACAATTATGTGATCTGACCATGCATATGCACAATGCGTATGCTGACCATCCTCATGTACAATGTACTCATTTCCTACTTCATGGAGCTAAACTCAAAGTTTTCAGAGATGAATGCCCCAGAAGATCTGTCTCCCCTCAATAGACAGTCTACGTCGGGCCATGAAAAGCAATAGTGCCTTGTCAGGCTGCCAGTGTGTTGCAATAGTGTTCACGGCTAGGGGTATATAAAGTGATAACATGATCACAAGTGAAACACCGCGTGCTGACGTCCTCCTAGGTCTATTCAAGACCCCACTATCCTGTAAGTTCTCGTTCACTCCTAGGCATAAAATGCCATAATTGTATAATGCACAAATGCATATCCAGCGGGATTCAACCCTCCGTCATACCATTCCCAATGGTATTAAAGCAATCATCAATACAATTATTTCAATACCATTTGCATCAATGATATTATATAACCGTCCATACGACTACATAGTACCACCGATATTTGGGTTTCCTCTGATAACCAGTCCTTTCTAACTAAATCGTCTACCTGATGTTTCTAGTTATAAAAGTAAACCACATCTGACTAAATCGTCTACCTGATGTTTCTTGGTCTGGTACTTCGGTTTCAAAAGCACGATGCTAAATGCATGCAATTACGGATGATTATACAGTCGTGCATATTTCAAGAATCATCACCATCAATTCATATGAGACATGCTTTATCACATAATTAAAAAAAATCACCATTCATGTAACACAGTAATCTTACTATTACTTTCAGTTAAGAGGTACCTTCATTGACTAACATTCTACCCATTATTTGCATTGTTCTCATTTTAATGAAACCCCTTTCCATCCTTGATACTATAGATCCTTAATTAAACTCCTTGGTTATCCAGTCAACCAGATTCACCACTAATGATTCATCTCCCATGATTCTAATTATCCTCAAATTATTCCCGTCAGTAATTTCTAAAAGTTGTTACTAAAGTTATGCCTCCAGTCCATTATGTTTTTGCATCAAACTCTCTTAAAGTATTTACCTTAAGTTCCTCACAACCCTCCTCACACTCATGTTCTTTCTTTATCCAAACCTCAGCCTAAGTTATATGAAAAAGGTGTATTCTTTATCCTTTCCACATTATGAATTCCTAATTAAGTGTATATTCATTTAATTAACTAAGTTCTAGCTTGTTAAAAAATCGTATAATGAGTGCCCAATGAGGCCATGAGCCTCCAAGGGACTAGAAAACCCAACCATTCTTCATTACCCAAAGTACACAATCGTGCTAAATTACACGGCCTAGGACGTGTACTCCTCTCGAAAAACATTCCTTTTTGTGTTTCTCGATTACACGACTGTGCAATATTGCACGGCCTAGGCCGTGTGACATTCTGTACTATGTTGGGCTGTGTTTCCAGTATAGAACACGGCCTGGGCCGTGTAGATCCACACAGCCCGTGAATCTACACCAGAATCCATGAAAATGAGCTCCTCCAAGCTTCCAAATCAAATGGGTACCAATCCATATACATATTTAAGCATTTAGACACATACAAATCCATCAAGATTCATAATGACAAGTATAGAAAATCAAATAACACATCCAAATCAAATCATTATCAAAAATCACAAACAAAGTGAGAAACCCACAATGGATTCGTCACGATCAACACCAAAGACATTTCCTCACCACCAAGATTGGGTGAAGAGGATTATCTCCCTCTTACCTCAAGAGAAAACAAGAGAACAAGCTCCTTAATGCCTCTTGAAATTCGTCCAACACCTCCAAGAAAAATCCTAAGATAGTAAAACCTAAGAAATCCAAAATCAAAGCTTGAAAAGGGAGTTCTTGATCACAATGGTGGCCAAGGACCATGAAAATGAGAAGAGAAGATGAAGATCAAGAACATTACCTCAAAAGCTTCAAGCTTTGGGCTTCAATGGTGGAAGATGAAAAAGGAAGATATAGGGGATGGCCCCCAAAGAGAAAAGTCTTAGGATGATGAGAGGATGTAAGAAACAAGGTTGGTTGAGCAAGAAAATGTGGGTGGCCTCCAATGGTGGTGTGTGTGGCCGTGTAGATGGAGAAGAAAAGAGAGGAGAGGGCGTGAAAGGGATGAGAGAATGTGAGAGGGAAAGAGAGAAATGAAAGATGAGAGAGAAAGTGATAGTTTTTCAAATGGTAAATGAGAAATGAAAAGATGATAACAAATTTAGTCACTTTTTCCCCCACATGGTCGTGGGATTCACATGTGAGGAAAGAGAGAATGTGAAGCTTCCTTGAGAAGCTTGGTGAGAAGCTTCCTTGAAGTTTCCTTGAAGCTTCCTTGAGAAGCTTTGCACACTTCTCGATAAAGTGAAGGGTGATGTTGTCACTTAGATGCTATCATAAAAATAACCAGATAGAAATAATTTACTAAAATTATTATCCAATAGGCAAAAGTTACAGTTAGAAGAAATAATATTTTCTTGTCCCATAGATAATAAAATATACTACGATTTTATTTATCAGATAAAATCTCAAAAAATGAAAACCTCATAAACTGTGTCCAGCCTCGGGTTTAGTAAGATCCCCCATCGACGTTTCTACAGTTCAAAGTTTTCCAGTCTCGGAGAAAATATTTTATTTTCTTGGCCCCGCTCTACGTGCACGCAAATTATAAAAAAATTAAAATAATCAAATAATTCAGAAAATTCCAAAAAAATTCACAAAAATCACAAATATTATAAAATGATTATTTATCATGAAATAAGAAATTTTTGGGATGTTACAAAGAGAATTTGGACAATTCTTTGAACTTTTCCATATACTGCCCTACCGACATACATCCTTGTTCTAATTTTTTAAAAAATCCATCTCTTTTTCCTCTTGCAGATTCTTCAAAAAATGCATATCCAGGAAAGCAGTCTTAAATACTTCCCATGTTATCTAAATTCCAGCAACTTCCCTTAGTCTTCTAGCGTCATCCCACCAATACTCAGCCTCCCCTTTCAACATATAGGAGGCAAAAGACATCTTTTGATCATCCATGTACCTCATTATTGAAAAAATCTTCTCTAACTCCCTTAACCGTTCTTTAGCCTTTACTAGATCATATTCCCCTCTGAAAGGTAGGGGATCTGCCTTTCTAAACTCATATAGGTCATGAAAATGTTGATTTTCAACCAAAGCTGCATTGTTTACCAGTAGTGGAGTTGCATTAGTTCTCATTTCCAAAATTCTATTTGTCATGGTTGCCTGCTCTTTCATAGCAATGACCATTTCTCTAAAAGTTTCTGACATATCTGGTGTATTATTACTAGCAGGTGCTCTATTATCTCGAGTACACCTGGTCGATGTCATAGTCTCTTGTACACACAGAACAAAATATATTGAATTGATCAAGCTCAATATCACGTAACAGTGCGACAATAACCATTAATATTCAAACTCAAGGCTGTTATGCAATTCTATCTATACATCTCATCATCAAGATAAGAAAATGCATAACACTTTCATACTAAAATCATAAATAGTCCATACCCCGGCTCAACAAGGTGATCTACTCTGATACCATAATGTAACATCTCAATACTAATATTAATGATATATCCAGAATTACGCATTAGTAATTAAAATTAGGCACGTCACTTCTAAACTAATATTATTCTTTGTGAAACATTTATAATATATATAAGTATAAGCCTGATGAGGGAACATAATATACATATACTAAGAAAAGTAATTATACAATATTGTACATCATAATATATTAATTACAAAACATGCCTTCAAGGCATTACTCATACTATTTACATACAAAAATTCTTAATCAAAAATGAAATCTGTCTACTTCACGTCCATTTTCTTTGTCTCCTTACTATAGAATCCTTTCTTGGAATTATTATAGAAATATAATACTAAAAGGGTGAGAATCTTTAAAAAAATTCTCAATAGGTCAAGTTTATAAAACGTGTCATCATAATAATTCTAACTGTTTTGAGAAAAATCATTCAATACTTAAAATATAAGATAGAAAGGTGGAAGAGAACCAAAACACCCTTTTCTCTTCTTGAAACAGAATTTCAATTGTTAATTCATTTACCAAAAATCTTTTTCATAAATAATCTGTATCTCATTATCATATCAATATATCTAAGAATGATAAGCTCAAACTTATATAAATCTAATATTCAAATATCAATCATCATTTATCATATCTCAGACATTAAATAGGTAGTGAGGAAATGTCCATCCTCGTACTACCTTGATATGAGGGAATCATCATTCCTCATTCTATCATTCATCAAGGATAGGGTGGGAATCATCCTTCCTTACATTACCCTTCATCTAAGATAGGGAGGGAATCATCCTTCCTCACTCTACCTTAGTCTAAATCATACTCGAGATTCAAGGGTTATCTCTTAAATATCATTTTCATCACTCTTGTAAGCATAATGCTTCATGTAACATCCTCTTTAATATGTTAGACTTGTATATACTTACAGAGGTATCATAATACTTGCATAACATGCCTGTTTAGTTTTGTGACATTCTGAGTTAAATTAGGCATTTTGCTGCAACATTGAATGTGAAAGGTAGCTTAAAATGACTCAAATAATAGTGTAAATTACTTAGTTAAAGGAAATAAATATGGACAATTTATTTCTACGTCACAAATGTATGAAATGTGATGTACTTAAAGTCTGAGGACAAACTGAGTTAGTTTGGTATTTTTTAGTGCAATGAGTGAGTGTTTTAATACCGGATTGACTTGATAGATATATGAAAAATTATGAAAATGATGAAACTAGGATTGAGATGAATCCTAGGATTTTCTATAATGCTTATGGAAGTTAGGAAACTTGATTTTGTAAAATCAAAGTGTTCTTAACAGATATAAAGTTCTAACTAAATATCTTAAGTTCCTACCTTTTTCTTTTGGCTTCCACCGTCTTTCTTTCTTTCTTGGCCACTTTCTTTGACTTTCCACACTCTCACTCTCTCATTTTGTACATGCAACCAGCAGGAAAAATAAAGAAAAAAGAGAGAAAGGAGAAGAAAGGGAAAGAAGAGGAGAGGAAGTAGGAGGAAGAGGAGGAAGGAAATAGAAGAATCAAAGGCAAATCAAAGGTTTGAAAATCATCTAGACTACTTAAGGTAGGGGTACTTGAACCTTACATGACCATCTCTCCTTATCTCCATCTTTTATACATGATGTATGTTGTTGTTGAATAATGGGTTTGAAAAACTTATGTTGTTTTCTTGCTTGGCTGGTGCCTTCAATGGTTGAGTTTGTTTTGCTTTTAGCTTAATCTATGCAAGGTTATGGGTTGTAAGTGTAGAAATACCCATTTGTATGCTTGAGTTAAAAGTTGAGAAATGGGTATTTCATTGATGTAAGCTTGAACATGAACTCATGCTTGAGTGAGTTGTGAATGTGCATGAGAGTTATAAAATGCTTAGAGACTAAGGTTGTGGTTGAAAACCACTTAGTTTCTGTGTCTGGGGGTCTAAGTGAAGTTAGAAATTCAATGGAACAGAGTATGAAGACTCTGATGTTGGGCGATTAAGCGCCCAAAGTTAGTTGCTTAAGCTCCCAAGTCCAGAGAAGGAAATCGTATAGGATGCTCAAGCGCCCAAGAAGTAAGTGCCTAAGTGCGCAAGTCAAGAGAGCTTTGGAGTTGAGCGATTAAGTTCTCAGACTCTAGGCACTTAAGCACCCAATGAAAAAAAAAATAGGAGAGGTTTGCTATCATCAGACACCTAAGCGCTAGGAAAGTGGGCGCTAATAATAGATTGATCCAAGTGTTTCTTTTGAGAAATTAGATATTCCAAAGAGTACCAAGGGATGAGTTTTCAAAGGTTTTCACTAGGGAAAGTTATTTAACCTAAGAATGAGCACTTTGTGCATTAATTGCTTAAGGAGGCAACCTTTTATGAGCTTGGATCTTTAATAAGTCATGGTAATAAAATGAGCATGGTTCTTTAATGAGTCATGGTAATCAAATGAGCTTGGTTCTTTAATAAGCCATGGTAATGAAATTAGCTTGGTTTCTTTTGATGGGCCATGAAAATGAGTTTAGCTTAGTTCTTTTATTGATCCATGAATGTTTACTTAGTTTGGATTCTTTAGATATTAAATATGAGTCATGGAAGTGCTTTTAAAACATATCTTACTTCATGTTTATTAAGATTGTGTTTATAATATTATAAATGATTGGTTTTGGAATACTTTTACTGAGAATTGTGAATTCTCACCCCGTTTGTGTTTTCATGTAAATCTAGGTCAAGATCTTATTAAAGGAAAGAAGAAGAAACAAATGAATTAGATAGCTAGTTTCTTATTTGAAAAATCTTATACAAAAATGTTATGTATTATAATTTGCCCTTTTGAGACTAATATTGTATAAGCATGTATCTTTATTCCTTTAAGGCTCTCTATAATGACAGTTGTGTTATTATGGGTTATGATTATTGTTTATCAGGTAGAAGTAACTCACTTAACTCTGTTTACTGTGTATATTATGAATATACTATGATATTTAGAGTTAGGGTGTTACACTTCATTATACCATTCCATTTTTATGATAGATGCATAATCATCTCATAAAGTTTGCATAAAGTGGTTTAGTTTGTAAGTTAAGCTTCTATCTTGATCTCATAGGGAAAAGAACTCTAGTTTTGTAAAACAAGGCATTGGTAATCGTTACCACATGCTAAAATCTCAAAACAGAGGCTTGGTAATCGATTTCCAGCTTAGCAGAGGCTTGGTAATCGATTACCCACTTGTGATAATCGATTACCACCTAAATTTTCAACTTCCAGAAGCTTGGTAATTGATTACCAGCCTTTGGTAATCGATTACCACATTTCCAGAAGCACATTTCACAGCGTGGTAATTGATTACCCCCTTGTGGTAATCGATTACCACCTTATTTTATGCAGAAAACATAGTATTCAATCAAAGTAATCTAAAACCAATCAAATATACACCAACCACAATAACAAAACCTCATACATATGCTTTTAAATCATCTCAAAGTGTCATACCAAATATGGGTAATCATAAAACCCATTTTTCAATAACAAGTTTCATCAAATTCATTACAGAAATTCTCATTCAATTTTATTAACCCAAAACTCTTAAGAAATAAGAAAAGATTGGTGAAGCAAATAAAAACACCCTTACCTTTACCTATCTTGATGATTCTCTTTTTCGATAATACGCTTCCTCTTGATGAATAAAATGGCGGTTTTAACTTTTTTAATTTTAAAATTTAATTAAAACATAAAATTTTCATTTCCCTCTCTTTCCCATTTTCACTTCCTCTCATTCTCTTTCTTTTCTTCTTCCCTTCCTTTCTTCTTGCTTTCCTTTTCCCATGTCTTCTTTTCTTTCTTTCTCTTGTTTTCTTTCTCTTTTCTTTCTGCTGAGCTTAACTTGAAGTGGAGAGAGTGAGTGAGTGAGAAAATGAAAATTAGAAAGTCAAAGAATAGGATAAGGATGCAGAGAGGGAGAGGCGGTGGAGAAAAAAATAAGAGGGAAATAATAAAATTCAACTAGAAATATTGTATCTATTAAGAATACTTTAATCTTTCATTCATGAATTTTCTAACCTTCATAGGTGTTATAGAAAATTCTAGGATTTTATTTAATTCTCAGTTTTATTATTGAACAACTATCCTTATACACCATTATTAACCACTAAGCTTCATTATAACTGCCAAACTAATTCATTTGATCCTCCAAACTTTACTATATCTCATTCCAATCATTTGTGACCTAGAAATAAATTTTTCATATTTATTTCTATCATCTCAATTGTTTAAGCTAAATTATGAGCTTTTCTGAGCTATTTCTCATATTCAGGATTATAATATCATGCTCAAACTAATTCAAGAGGTTACTCAAAATTAACAGATAACTTATGCTAATGTTATTGTGCTTCTATAACCCTGATTAGAGTTATTAGGTTAGGGAGGATGTTACAGGAGGCCATCCTTGAATGCACTTGGGCCATAGTTTCCACTCACCACTTGGCTATGAAGTTCTTGTTGGAAGACGAACAGGTTGTGACTATAAAGGTTAATCAAGCTGCAACAAGAATATGCTACAACACCAGTCTAGACCTCCTTGAACAAAATGATACTAACATCGGATGTCGCAGCCCGCCACCTCAAGGCAAAGGTATAACTCCCATGATGATGGCAGAGCTTAATGTCTGAGGTGATATGAAATAGACAAGGCCATAGCCAGAAAGCTAGCTATTGGATTTTCAACTCAGATAACAGATTGATCAAACCACCAAGATTTGAGCAAGTCTATCCGAAGAAGAACAAAGAAGGCTAACGGAGTTTCTCCAAGAAAAAAAAGACTTATTTGCATGGATATCTATTGATATGCCTGACCTCAATCCCAACTCACTACAAAAAATTAAGTAAATTACGGCAGTTTTAATATGGCGATTACAATGCTCATGTTCAAAAAAAGCGTATATTTCGTAATATTCGATATAATACGGTGATTATATACACCTCGTATTTTATAAGTAAAAAATGGCAGTTGATGAATAAAATGCATAACCTCTGACGGTTTTAACCGCCGTTATTTTAATTTTAAAATTTAATTAAAACATAAAATTTTCATTTCCCTCTCAAAAAAATAATTCCCTCACATTTGTCATTTTCACTTCCCTCTCCCTCGTGCTCTTCCTCCCACTCTCACCGTGTCACTCTCTCACTCTCACTCTCACTCTCATTCTCATTTCCATAGTCTCTCTGTCCCAGGAGATTATGTCGTGCTCTCACTCTCACCATCTCCCCTCGTGCTCTCACTCTCACCCTCTCTATCTCTCGTGCTCTCACTCTCATTCTCACTCAAAGCCCAGATCTGTTCAACCTCTGCCTCTGCCCCAAAGCCGTCGCGCCAACACGAGCTCGCAGGTGCCCAGATCTGTTCAACCTCTGCCTTTACCCAAAGCCTCTGGATCTCATCAGGCTTAGCCTCGACGAGCGTATCTACGTCAAGCTCGTCAAGGTGGTCGATCTTTTGCTCATATGATCCGTCGCGTGTTGACGACATTGGCAGATGGTATGTATGTATGTATGCTACTACCTCCATCATCTATGTTTCATGCTTTATCGGATCAGTTCTTGAAATCTCTCTTTATGGCCATAAGTTGACTTCGAGGGTGAGAGTTGCAGTTCTGGGTATCTCCAAATCTGCTTAAAGTTTGGATTTTTGGTTCACATTAGTTTGAACACTCTCTTTATGATCGAAATCTGCTTACTAATTCAAAATTAATGTCATTTTGCTATTTCAATATTTCACTTTCAATGTATACACTGTGTCTGTGTCTTCCCATTAACTTTTAGGTTTTGGTATTGTGTTTTGAGTGTTTAATTTTGGCAAAATTATGGGTTTTTAATTTGGAATTGAAGATAATTACAATCTAGGTATTTTTTATATTTTATTTTGCAGGCTTATGATCAGCATCTTAATATGATTCTTGGTGATGTTGAAGAAATTGTTACCACTGTGTGGAAATCGATGATGAAACGATGATTAGACTTATGAAGAAATTGTGAGGGTAAGTTATAATCGATATATTGTTTTGATGCAAAGCTAACTCGTAGAACTAGAACCTCGCAAATGATTCTTTGGGAAATAATGAACCATCTTAAGATTATTTAGTTGATCCAATAGTAAGTAAATAAGCAACGGGTTTGTCAAGGTTTCAACAAATATTACCTCTTGCATTTTAAGAAGTAAGGAGAATTTTTGTTTGAATGAAGATTCATTGTGGGGCCATGACCATCATTTCAAAATCTCTAAGCCCAACTAAAGTGCTTATCTGTGTGCATATATATGCATAGCATTAGTTTGGTACTCTACTAGAAAGGTTATTGGCCTTGTTATTCAAAACTTGGATATTAATGAATGAATGTGTTTAGAGCTGGCTATCTGCTTAGCTGACTTTATGTTGGCTAAAAGGGAATTTTTGTAACACCCCAAATTTTCTATATCTTAAACAGTAATTTTGACAGTTAACAGAATTTTAATGTTTAGTAATTTCTGGATACTGTAAAATTATTTTGTTTTTTCCATCAGCGTATTTGATCATTTTGAGTGATTTACTCCGTGTCAGGAAAATAAAAAATTTCGGGCCGGAGAAAATCTTTCTGTATTTATTTCTCTTAATGTTAATTATTTTTAATAATCGACTTGATTTTCATACGTTTTCTAATATTTGTGATTTTTGTGGATGATTATGAAATTTTTGATCAGTATGTGGGCCCTAGGTGGTCCTAGGTGGGCTCAGTGGGTCCATAAAAAGTGAAAATTTTTCTATGCATAGAAAAATTTATGTCTTGTTTAGACGGAGACAGGGGATCTTACTAAACTTGAATCCTTTCCAAACAGCTTTTAGAAATTTTCTTGTATTGTGTTTTGTTAACTTGTCGTATTTAATTTATCGGGTGATAAAAATACAGTAAATATATTCTTTCGTGGGATTTTTAGTAGCTAAAAATAGAAATTATACTGCTTAAGTCAACATTGGTGGTTTGGATATCCACTATTGATTCAATTAACGGTTAAGAAATAAATTTAATAAAGAAATACAAGATAATCATCATTGATTTAATCAATGGTGTGAGAATAAACTTAATTAAGCAAGCTTCAATATCAACCGTAGATTTAATCAACGGTATAAATTTGATTATATAAAGTGACCATTTACAACCATTGGATTTAGAATTGATCAAGGGTGGAGATTTGGTCTTGTAAAGTAACAAGGACCATTTATGACCATTGGATGAAGAATTGATCAAAGGTGGAGATTTGGTCTTCTAAAAAGGTTATGACTAATTATAACCCTTGGATTTAAAGTTTGAAGAAGTAATCTTGACCCTTTATTTTGGAGACACATCTAATGGCTAGAATTTAAAGGAGAAGGATCCAATGGCTTAGATTAAGTCTTCTAAATTAAAAGTCTACCTAAATCCTAACCATTGAATTAATCAATGGCTAGGAATGCTTCAAATAATTGTATAAAAAAAAAAAGATGACAACTTCATGCATTATGGAAGGGGGGGACGGTTTTGGAGTGCTTGGACAAGGAGGAGACAATTTTTTTAATAGCCTTTTTAGGCTAAAGAAAAGATGAAGTCAACAATGATTTGATTAGTAACTAATTAAGCCTAATTTGATTAATCTAATGGCCTAATTAACAAGTTAAGTAAACTAAATTAAATATTAAATTGTTATAATCTAATTCTTAATTAGATATCCTAATTTTAATTAGAGATTATAATATGTGAAATAATATGTTAATTAATTAGTTATATAGTTAGAATGTTAGTTAAGATTGGTTAGGAAATTTAACCTAACTAATTTCCTAATTAATTAGCATGCAATTAAGTGTAAATTGAGAACAATTAATTCCCTAAAATACTCAAGAGCCACACGGTTTTCATGCAGCTTGGGGAGACTTTTACATGGTTCTTGAACCACCAATAATAACCATGCAAACTAAATTAATGACCATTATTGTTTGTCATGGTCAATATGACCATTATTGTTTGTCATGGTCAATATGATCATTATTGTTTTGTTTACTTCCTTTGGATTGCATGATGAAGGGGGGGACGGTTGGAGAAGCAAGAAAGAAGAAGAGACATGTTGAGACATGTTGGAGTAGCCTTTTTAGGCCAAAGAAAAAGCTTGAAGACATTAATTAGATGTCTTGACCAATTATTGGTCATTTTCCTAAAGCAAAATTATTTTTTTCTTTCTCTCCATGCAATGCTACGGCTGCCCACTTCAATTCAGCCATTTGATTTCATTTGTATCACATTTTATAACACTTAACTCATTCTCTCTCTTCTCTCTCTTCCAATTTGTCAAGAACACTAAGAACAACACCATTTTCTTTTCTTCCTTGAGCATTCGGTCACCACCCATGGAACCACTTCCAATCTTCCATAATTTTATCTAGCTACATATCTTGAATCCTCTCATCAATTCAAAACACTTTCATGTTGGAGACTTTCTCTAAATCATTCATCTTCATCACTCAACCAAGCCAAGAACACAAAACAACCATTTTCCTTCATTTTCTCACCAAATGGTTCGGCCATGACCACCAAAAGCACCACCCATCACTTTTAATTTCATCCAACCAAAGATCTTGAATCTACATGATATTCTAAGTAACTTTCATGTTGGAGACTTTCTCAAAATCATTCATCTTCATGGACTTTCTTCAAGAGCCAAGTTATTGAATTTTTAAGGTGAAGTGTAAGAAGACTTCAATTCTTATCTCTTTTTCATGATCTAAACCATGTTTGATCCATGGTTCCTCTTAATCAAGCTTAGTATACTAATTTCTATGTATTTTATTTTGAATTTGAGAAGCCCTTGGTGTTGAAAGACTTGGAAAGAGAAGCAAAATCAAGAAGCTTTGAGGATCTTCAAGAGGTAAGAGGGAGATTTATCTCACCAACCAAGCATGATGGTGAGAGATGGTTATATTTGATGGATGATGAATCCATGTGAGGATTCATATCTATGGTCATGTAATAAATTATTTGTGTTATGTGTTTTAATTATTTTGTTTATGCTTGATATGCTTTGCATGAATTAATTATGTATGCATGCTTAGTATGATTTTCACTTGTTTATATGGTATGCTTATAATATGCATGATGATATATGTTAAATATATTATGACGGATGTATGTTGAAATAAGCAAAATTTTGGCTCCAATGGCCAAAGGAGAGGTTCGGTTTTGATGCCCAAAATTAGGGTTCATGTTGAAAATTTTTTAAGAACAAAGAAATTGATTTTTGGGTCCTTAGAACAATGAGAATTTCGGCCAAGACACCTCAAAATAGGTGTTTACAAATTAATATGTTTATGGAAGAATAAAATTGGATTGATTTGAGGAGTATGGAAAATGAACTAAAGGTTTATTTTTTTTAAGAAAACATGAACACAAATTTTAGAATGAAATTTTATTGATTTATTTTGTGTAGAAACAAGAATGGAACTTATTTAAGTTAGAAGAAAAATATTTCATGGTTCCAATGACCATCTATAAGGTTTTGATAATTTAGAAAAATATTTTGATGCTATGAAATACAAGAATTTTCAAATAAGGATTTTTAAAAAGGGAATTAAGTGTTATAAATTAAGTGAAGTAGAATTTTCATAAATAAAAGAAAAAGAAGATTGAAAGTATTGAACTTCAAATTAATTTAAAAAGAATCAATTTTTAGAAGTGATTTAGAAATATAAAAAAAAATATTTGTAACTTAAATTTACTCACGAAGAATTTATTTGGGTTTTGGAAAACGTTAGGAAATTTAAAGTTAAGAAACAATAATTAAAACAACTCAATATGATTTTGTAGGACTAGATCAATAAAAAGTGATTTTGAGAAAATATATATTAAGGAAAAGATTTTTTACTAAGAATGAAAAAGGATTTGCAAAGAAAGTGAAAATGAATTTGAACAAATGGGTTTGTTATATGACCAATCGGTACTTTGGCTTTGAAAATAAAACTTTAATAGTTTTGTTTGTGTAAAATCATATCAATTTAAAAGGAAAAATGTTTTGATAATTTTTCAAATAGTAATGCCTAGATTTTGATGAAACAAAGTAATTTTTCAAGTGGAAATATAATTGATTTAATACAAGAAATTTGAAAAAGGAATCAGAGTATTTTACTCACTTGAAAAATTAAGTTTTGTAAACGAAAATGTTTTCAAACTTCAATTTATTTTGAAGTAGGTTAATTTGGAAATGATTTGGGGAAAAATGGAGAATATAATAGTATTTTGAGAATTTACTCAAGTATAACTTATTTTCAAGTTTTGAAGTACGTTTGGAAATTTTAAGATTTGAAACATTGATTTATATTAATAGAAAAGTAATTTTGTAGATTATATTTGAAAAAGAATTTCTTGAGTAAAGAAAAGTGGAAAAAGATTTTCTTGAGTAAGAAAATGTGAAAAATGAAGTACAAAGTCATAATATTTTGAGAAAGGATGAAATGGAATTTTTGAAGGTTAAGAAATATTTTTAGTAATAGAATTGTGGTAAAAAATGATTTACGTATCTTAAAAATGATTTAGAATATAGTAAAATATTCCTATGCGATTTAAAATATGTTAAAATATTTCTACGTGATTTGAATTACGTTTAAATATTTTACATGAGTTTAAATATTTGACGTACTGTTGAAAAATCACTATGTGATTTAAAAGTAATAGAATATTTTTACGGTATTGTGAAAATATAACAGAAACGTTTCAGAATTTTGAAAACGTAACAGAAGTGTTACGATATTTTGAAAACGTAACAGAAACATTTTGGAATTGTGAAAACATAATGAAAATGTTACGCAATCTTGTGAAAATACGGAGAAAGTGTTTTATAACTATGAAAACATGATAACATGATTTTGTGTTGAAAATACAATTATAATTATTGTTTAACCAAGTGTATGGACACTGTATGAGAGAGTGACATATTTTGCCTATGATTGGTATTTGGTGCATTTTATATGCATTGGAAAGAGATGCCCGTATTTAGATTTGGTGCATTATACATGCATTGAAAAGATTTAGCCCATTGGGGTTGGACTTGCACTGATATACTCGTGCATTGTACAAATGAAATTGAAAAGATTTGGCCCGTTGGGGTTGGACTTGCACTGATAAATTCGTGCATTGTATAAAAGATAGCTAATAGCTATTATGGCCCTTGTGGTTGAAGAGGGAATGAGAATTGATAGTGAGGTCTATGATGGATCTTGGGGGCGTCGAGGCGCGGCGGTCGACCAATGGACAACTGGCGAGTACCCTGTGCCACTTGGCGATGCAGTCCGTTGCAACGCATTGACGATACCCGACAAGAACACGATTCTTTTCAACGACTGGGAGATTGTCTTTGGGCTAAGGCTGACAATTAACCAGAACATTCTTCTCGAAATTGTGAAAACCTCCATGGAGTCATTTTTGATAAACTGAGTCTTTGTACATATGCATAAATCTGAACATTTATATCTGTATGATATATTAATTGAGGAATGTTGGCTATGACAATTGTTTTGAATACTTGGATGATGATGATGATAATGTTGAGGGCATTATCATAATTATTGCTTATGATTATTGAACTGATAAATGATTAGATGATGATAGTTGATTAATGTTGATGACATAATCATAATTGTGGTATGATCTATCTGTTTGATATTGCTGTTTGTGTTATCTCTGTGCTGCCATGTTGGTATTGGTGTAGGTAATCTCACCTCTTTGTTATATTGTTTTGCTATGTCTATATTATTAAAATCAAACAATAGAAAGATCGAGTTGTCTTAGACATAACGGGCGATAAATACTCTGAGATTGGTGACAACAATAAGGAGTGGATATTCAGGACTCGAAGGTGTGCAGTGTTGACAAAGGAACAGATGTTTGATGCATCAAGATGGACAGAAAAAGGAATAAGTATGTTAAAGTTTCTCGTTAGTATTGTACCGTGCTATTAAGTAGGACCCGTCATGGGGTTTGCTCTTGTCAAAAAAAAAATATCCGTTAATTTTATATTTCTCTTTAAATTGTGTTATTAATTGGTGTCAATATTGCATAATGAATAGTTGAAATATGATTTACAATATTACCTAATATTTTCAGTAAATTTACGTTTCAGTAAATTTCAAAATTTTGAAACCCATATTTTATAACTCAAATTTTGTGCGAACTTATTTTCAGATTATGAGTCGGAAGTCAGAAATGTGATGCCCTAGCTAGGGTGTTACATTAGTTAGTATCAGAACTAGGGTGTTACATTAGTTGGTATCAGAGCTAGAGTGTTACAATTTTGTCTTGCCAAATCAATAATACTCCCCATCCAGAGAAGAAATGGAGCCTTGGAAACCTTTGGGATTTTGTTCATATCTAGGAAATTCAGGATGCATATTTAGAATTCCAATATGCATCAAGCATCAAATTGCTGCTATCTAACAAAGACAACTAATGCATGATACCTTTATTATAAAGAAGATACTCTTTCTTGGATGATTTTTGTTTATCTTTTGATTTCAGACTACAAGGCGGATAGTTCCTTTCTGTTTGTTAGGGGAGATAGGGTGATATTGGTTTCTCTTTGTACTCTGTGTTTGGGTGTACTCACCCACTTTTCTGAAAAGAAAAATTAAATAAGGCATGCAGCTCTTTGATGCAGGACTTAATTGAAAAATTAATTTTAAGGACTGTCTTGCAAGGAGAAATGGTGAAATTGTTCTAGTTCCTCTATCTTTGAATTATTTCTTCTTTACTCTTTTGTGTTTTTTTTTTTTAAATTAATGTGATATCTGGTTTCCTTAACTTGAATTGCTGTGAAGTGTGAACTTTTGGCTGACTAACTGGAACACAATGTAATTTGTTTCAACAGTGAGACTGGAGAACGTTATAAAAAGAAGCTTGCCAACTTTGTCAAAAAGCGTCTCAAATCAGAACGAGCTTCTTCTGTAAGCTTTTTCAATTGCATAGATTCAATTTTTGCTTTTTTTCCTTAGAAACCAATGCTTATAAGAAGTTGATGCTTGATGCCATGTTCCTTCTTGTGATATTCCTTTGTTTGCTATAGCTACAAGTAACATTTATGTTGAGTTGTGATCTAGTATTAATAGTAAAGATTATGTATCACTTAATCATGGTGAAAACTGCTAAGCATTTGGCAAGCCCTATCCACCCTTATTTATTAAATTAGAGTACACATTTTTTAGAGTAACTTAATCTCTTATTTTACTCTCCAGCAAAGAATGACACATTATCATTCTTAACTTTTCTTCTTTTAAATTTTAAATTCAAATTCTCTTTTAAACTAATTATTATGTACATCGCCTTTATAATTTAGTGACTTCCCTAGGCTTGGTACCTTATCTGGGTGGAACACACACACTGGCCTTGCTTGCCCCACGTGTAACTTTGATACAGATTCTTATAGATTGAAACATAGTAGAAAGTGGTGTTTTATGGGTCATCGTCGTTTTCTAGAAAAGGGACATAAATTTAGATTGAATCGAGCTCATTTTAATGGGACAATTGAGAAAAGGGATCCACCAATGACATTATTCAGATTAGACATCTTGAAACAACTTGAGGGCATTAATATTACCTTTGGAAAACTTCTAGAGTCAAATGACAGAGGTAAAAGAACTCGAGGGAAAACCATTATTGAAGATGGATCGGGACAATGGAGGAAGAAAAGCATATTTTTCGATCTTCCTTATTGGGAGACTAACTTGTTGCGTCACAATCTAGATGTTATGCACATTGAAAAAAATGTATGTGATAATGTGGTATACACTTTACTCAATGAGACTGGTAAATCAAAAGACAATCTTAAAGCTCGAAAGGATCTTAGAGAAATGGGTATAAGGAAGGATCTTTGGCCAGATGAGAATGGAAGATATCGCCCATCTTTGTTTACAATGTCAAATACGAAGAAAGATGTATTTTTGTGGACTTTAAAGAATGTCATAGTGCCAGATGGGTACTCAAGCAACATTTCAAGGTGTATTGACTTGAAACAACGAAAGCTTTTTGGAATGAAGAGTCGTGATTGCCACATTCTTATGGAGCAGTTATTACCACTTGCCTTACGTAATGTTTTGCCAGACAAAGTTGTTGAGGTGTTAATAGAGTTGTGTTCATTCTTCCGACAATTATGTGCCAAAAGCTTAAGTCTAGTAGATCTTGACAAGATCCAATCCCGAATCATTCTCACCCTTTGTCACTTAGAAATGTTATTCCCTCCATCATTCTTTACAGTCATGGTTCATTTAACTTGTCATCTAGTTAGTGAGGCCAAACTTGGAGGCCCAGTACATTATCGATGGATGTATCCAATTGAAAGGTAAATATCTAATTTTTTTGTTGTAGGCTATTCTTTAAGGTTAATATCTCATATCTCTTAATTAATTCTCAATCTTACAACCTCTTAGGTATTTGGGACACTTAAAGTCATTTGTACGAAACAAGGCACAGCCAGAAGGTTCCATTGCTGAAGGATACCTAGCTGAAGAGGTTCTTACCTTTTGCTCTCTCTATATAGAAGGGATTGAGACACGAATTGATAGGCCTGCACGAGTTAATGATTATCCTGGTGATAGAGACTCTTCATATTTGCCTATCATTTTTCCACCAATGGGTAGAGCAGCAGGAGCTTCCTCAACCTTTGAGTTGTCAACTATGGAGAAAAGACAAGCACATCGATATGTGTTACTAAATTGTGCACAAGTCATGCCATACATTGAGTGAGTACTTAGGCAAAGTCTGCATAACACTTATGACCAAGATGAAAGCACTTAGTTAAGATGTAGTATTAATATTAATTGTGTATATAGTGAATTTAAGGATCAAGTCCGGAGGCAGTCTAAGGGCCGAAGGCCTACAGCTACAGAGTTAGAGAAGATAGTTAATAAAGACTTCATTGATTGGTTTCCTCGTAAGGTGGGTTCCAAATGTAATGAAATTGTGTTTCTTATATTATTTTTTTGTTAATTTGAAACTATAACTAAGACTTTTAATGCTATTCTTTTAGCTTATGAACCCGGACATTGCGGATTCTGTGTTAGATGATCTAAAGATTCTAGCAAAAGGTCCAACACGACATGCTAGAAGGTTTTCTGCATTTAATATTAATGGGTTCAAATTTCGGACAACGGCTTGGGAACATGGGTTGAAAACCCAAAACAGTGGAGTTTTTCTAACTTCTTCCACATCTTGTGTTGCTAGTGGTGTTGATGGGAACTTAAGGCAAGCTGATCTGTCATATTATGGAAAATTAGATGACATCATTAAGCTTAACTACTATGGTCGATTTAGGGTGACACTATTCAAATGTAAATGGGCTGACACCACTAGGGATAGGGGGTTTACAAAGGATGCATGGGGTTTTACTTCTGTTAAATTTTCACGATTGATTCACATTGGTGACCGTGAAGAGCATGATCCATACATTGAAGCTTCACAAGCTCAAATGGTGTATTATGTGGATGATGAGGTGAATAAAGGTTGGAGTGTTGTTGTGCATTTGAAGCCAAGAGATTTATACGATATGGGAGAAGAAGGAGATAATGAAGCTTATGAGAATGAGCCATGCCCAGAGCAAGACTTAGATCAATTCTTTGGAGATGTTAATGATCTACCATTGTTAAGGGAGGATGCATATGAAGAATTATTAAGTGAATGGAATGATAATGATGAGGTTGGGGAAGATGAATATATGTCAGAATAGTCAACTGAGTTAATATATTTATGGTATGACTTTATGGTGTGTTAAGTCTATCATCTATTTATGTATGTGTTAGTTTTTAATAAAATACTCCTATATAATATACATTTAATTTTATCATACACTAATATAAATTGATTATATTTGATTTTTTTCATTTATATATGCAGATATGCCAAAACCAAAGCGAATTAAGAATATTCTCAAACAAGTAGCTGGGGGATCCGAAGCTACTGATCCAGTTCACAATCCACAACAGCTACCACAGGATTGTACCTCAGCACCATTTGCTCCTACTACTTTGCAGCCATTTATTGACACTCCATTGCAGTCGCCACAGGCTTGTACCTCAGCACCATTTGCTCCTACTACTTTGCAGCCATTGATTGACACTCCACTGCAGTTGCCATTGGGTTGTACCTCAGCACCATTTGCTCCTACTGCCTCACAGTCATGTAACCAAGCCCCATCACAATCTACGCAGTCTGATACCCCATCTTCATCATGTAAACGTAAATTTGGACGTGAATCCAGTCATTATTGGTTTGTGGATGTAATAGGTACATATAGATGTAAATTGATGGAGTACGAAGTTTAACTTGATGTCATTATCTTTTTTTGATTCATGTATTTAACTTGATCTTTATTTGTTACAGATGAAGAATAAGAAGTAACTAAGAAAATGAGGTTGAAGGTCCGTGATGTCCATAACTTGCCTGATGGAGTGCGTGTAGTGGTGGATTTTGATGAGTTTTTTTGTCCTATTGGAGAGGCAGATGGCCTACTTGCAGGAGTTTGTGGACAATTGGCAACCGATTCTCTTCTTTTTCCTATTAACATTGAAAAGTGGTCAAATATGCCTGACACTATCTGTGACCGCCAGTGGGATCATTTCTTTATGGTAGAACCATTTAAATTTTTTGCTTGTTCTATTTTTAAAGTTTGTACTTATAAAGGTATAATATTCTAACAATCTTTTTGTTTGAAGCGTCGATTTGATTTCAAGGTCAATGATAATAATACTGCAAGGAGATATATTGAACAATCCATTGGCAAAAAATGAAGGGAAAACCGTCAGAAGTTGTGGAATGAATTTTATGACTCAACAATGAGTAGAAATGCTATTGTCAATAATGTCCCGGAGGGCATTAACATAGAGCAATGGGCTTCTTATGTTGACTATCGCTTGAGGCCTGAGACGATGGTACTCACTTCATATTTATTGAATTGTTGATTATAAATAGTTTGCTATTACACCAAAGAAATTTATCTATTTTCATTTGTAGGCACTTTGTAAGAGAAATCAAGAGAATCGAAAGAAACAAACTATTCCTCACACTTGTGGTGCTAAAACTCTGGCTAGGAGAAGGGATGATTTGGTAGTTTAAGTTCTTATCTTTGATGGATTCATTATTTACCTAAAGTACATCTTTAATTGATTATTACTTATGTCATGTGTTGAAAATCTTAGAGGAAAGAGACAGGGAAGACTATTGGTCGAGGCCCGATGTGGAATATAACACACAAGAAGAAAGATGGGAGCTTTGTAAATGATGAAGCTGAGAAGATAGGGGTAAATATCAATATTATTGTTCACATTTTTTTGTTAAACAATGATATAATAGATTATCTTTGTAAGTTTTTATTCTCTTTTTTGGTCTTTATGTAGAAAGAAATTGATGAACATTTAAGTCAAAGGGAGGATAATTACTCTAAAATTTCTCCAAATGATGTTGTTGGTGTGGTATTTGAAAAAGAGCACTCTGGCAGTGTTCAAGGATTAGGAATGGGAGTGGTTCCTACCATTGCATTCAAGCATACTACCACACGGCTTGGAGTTATGAACTTAGGTTCATCTAGTGCTAACACATCCTCTCCTGACTTACGACAAAAGGCGGTGACTATGGAATCACAATTACAAGCATTGTGTGCCTACATTGCTACGAAGGAAAGAGGAAGGCTCCCTGAGGAGTTAGTTGGCTTATTTCAAAATCCTACACCACAGGTATCTCATCTTTACATCTTTTCTTATTCTATTCAAATAAATTGTTTGATCTGCCTGAATATGGTTGAATTGGGGTTTTGTTCTTATTATGTTATAGTTGAAGAGTTGGAAAACTGATTTGCTTACTAGTTGAGTTTGTGGGTTGTGTTTTTAGTAGAATTATATGATGCATGCTAAAACATAAACTCCTCCACCAGGATCAAATAGATTGAATTTGAATTGGCCCATATAAATAATAATGGGTGATATTTTGATAGACAGAGTCATAGAGTTAGGAAGCCATCTAGAAGAGGCTGTGAGGCATGAAGAAATCTACATGATTGACCTCCACTACAGTAATTGAGAGGTAACTGCTCGGAATGGAGACCTTTTGCATGCACGTTTACGATGAACTGTGAGGTTTCTTTGGCTTTGAGGGGGATTTGGATTCTGGTTCTTGTTGGGTTGAAGTGTCAGTGAGTTGTAAGGAACCCAGAAACCGTGTTATGCCTTCTTTTGCAAGAACTGATGGGGATTGGGGAACACTGAATTAGAAGGCCTTCCTATGGGGTTCTTCAAACTTTTGTTGGGGTTCAAAAACAATATAGGTAAAAGTAGGACAAAAAAAGTATAATTACTGCCAAAAGTTATAATATCAGGCCAAAATCGGTGAGAATCGAAACTTCGTTGACACTAGTGAATATAGTAAGGAGTAATTTTTAAATAGATACAGTTTATTATAAGTATTTAAATTATTATTTGATATATATAATATAGTGAGAATTATTATAAAATTATATTAATATTTAATAATATTTTTATACATATCAAATAATAATTTAAGTATTTAAAAAATAATATAATAGGCGGTAATCACCTAAAAATTTCTCATATAGTAAAACGACCCTATAGTCATTGGTCACAAACCGTCATGGGCTTGGTATAGCAATTTATAAGGCAAGGATATTCTAAAATAAGGAATAAGATGGTCTATTATTGGCAGTGATTGTACATGTGAAATTTATGGAGAGCCATGCCTACCTTTGGAACCTTACTTTCAGCTATTGTACCACGTACAAGTCCGAATCAGCCAAGTAGTTTGTTCCCTTTTTGATAGAAGATTGAAGATGTGTAAACCTGAAGAAAACAATAAAGGAAAACATAAGTTCACAAGAACACTAATAAATCTAGACCTCACCTCATCTTCAAAATCAAATCAAGAAAAAGAAATTGGAAGAGTGAAGGGTATAAGCAACATACCATGACCAAGCAGAGATAGGGGCTTGGTAGTGGTGATCTTGGAAGGATAAGAGATTTCATCAACCAATACCACTTCATCAGCCACTGAATTATTAAATTTCACAAAAACAAATAATTTCTTAGTTATAAGCAGCTAAAATCAATAAAGAACTGTTAGCAAATTCATTTGATTGAGATAGAGAGCTCTTACTAGTTGTATCTTCGGGAGAACAAGATAGAGAGAGTGAAGGAAGAGTTAGGGGGTGAGCAAACGTTGAGAGGGAGAGACAGCGGTGTAAGACTAGGAGTGGAGTTGCTATATAAGGCTCTATGATATAGACCCTTTCAAAGTGGTAGGTAGAGTGAGTTGAAGCACCTGTGGGTAAGTGAGTTTATCAATTGCTACCTCTCTATAATTTATGTAGTTAATGGTCTACCTGATCTGGGTACTTGACCTGAATATCCTTTGTTGAAGCTAAAATTGAATTTGAATATCAATCTGTGATCTCTGACTACTTTTCTTTCTTTAGAATAAAGTGGGTATAGATTGATTCTGGATTTTTCACAGGTTCTGTTCTGTTTTTTTGTTTTTGTGAAGTCTTAGTTTTCCACATGTTTAGTGTTTCTGTCCTTTTTTTTTCCTGATTGAATCTATGTAAATTTTGGTCGTTCCATATGCTTAGGTGATTTTAAATGCTGTGATTTAAATTAATTGTCTGTTTGTTTTTATCTGAACCACACAATTTATTTGGGGCATAGGGTGTATGTGTTCTGGTTGAAGTTGGAAGAAATGGGTTGATAGTTTAATTGCTAAGTCTTCTTTGTGGCTTAAATCAAAAAGAAGAAGTGCTTGCAGCCTACAACTAGTAAATGACATATATGAATAGAGAATGCATAGTTAGTCTTCATTGAGTCTTGTTGACTCTTCTTCTCGGTTATATAAATAAGTCTTTGTTTTAGCATAGCTATGTTATTCATTGTTAATTTCTTGGTTGCTAAGTCACCTTGTTGCCTTTATTGTTTTTGTTTGTTGCTTGCTGATTTTGTGCTTGGTTTTTTGAGTTAAATACTCCAATTTTGAGTGTGATGACTGTTTGATTGAGAAACTGAGATAGATTGCTCTTCTGCTGAGTTGGTTGTCTTAACAGTGATAGTAACTCATGATGCATGCTCATATGTTTGTTCACAGCTTTAGTTAAACTAGGATGAAATCATGCATTTACTATTTCCTTGATTATTTCCTTTTTGCCTCCTAATTACTGAAACCATGCTCATTTTTCATGAAGTTAGTTTGAATGACCATATTGAAGAATTGGGACTTTGGTTTGCTTACTAGTTGAGTCTCTAGATTTTGTTTGTTTGATCATTGGCATGAATGGGTGGTCTATCTATGTTCATTTGTTGTGAATGATGCTTTATAATCTTATGTCAATGTCAATCCAAGAACTGGGTTTCTTGTCTGTTCATATTTTTTCTTAATAATTATTATGAACTTACGATGATAACTTAACTATTGGTGTTGTTTTTTTCCTCTCCTATATATGTTTGGTTGTTTTGTTTGGAAAATCTCAAATATAATTTTGTCCTTCTTGTAGGTACCAGATGAAGGTAGCGGGGCTCTATCTCCTAATGACCTAAGAAGATCATGCAATGGAAGTAACACTCATCAATCAGCGGATATTTCAAGTTCTCATTAATTAATTTACTAATTGTTTGACTTATATGTAATTTGGAGTTATTTGACTTATATGTAATTTGAAGTTATTTGACTTGTGTATTCATGTTACTATTTAGGATGTTATTTATCAAAATGTTGATGACTTATAATTTGCAGTTATTAAGTTAATGTACTCATGTTAAATTTGATATTTGGTAAATTAAATTAATGAGTATTTTTTTTATATTTCATTAATCAAAATTATTATATTTATATTTGTAGATTATGACAAACAAGAATTGTCATAATAAACATGAAAATTGAGTAATTAGATGTAAATATGGAAATTAGTTGAATTTTTTTTTTTGTGGATTACTAGGTCTTATATTGTAATTACTTGTAAATTACGGCAGCTCAAACTATCATAATTAGCTGCAATTACAAAAATTTATTAGCAATTTTTTTAGTGTATTACGGCAGTTAAAACTGTCGTAATTTTTGGTAAATTATGGCAGTTTACCCCGTCATTTTATACATAATTAAATCATAATTTTAGGTAAATTACGGCAGTTTTAACTGCCATTTTACGCACCACAGAACTGCCATTTTATACATGGTAAATTGTGGCGGTTATCGTGGCGGTTAACGAAAAACCACCGTATTATACCGAACGGCGATGAAAATTACGTCAGTTGTGGAAACTGCCACTAACGCGAAAAATGGCGGTTAAAACCGCCATAATATGCAAAAAAAAACTGCCGTAATTTACCTAATTTTTTGTAGTGACTTCATCTACCATTGGTTATCAGTTTCTCCAAATGCCAAATTGGTGACATAGAGGAAGAGAAAATTGGGACCTGAGTGCTAGAAGGCCATAGAGAAGCAGATGAATGAACTCCTCAAAGATGGTTTTATGAAGGAAGTATCCAATACCATTTGGCTCTCTAATGTTGTTCTGGATAAGAAGTCCTTAGGAAAGTGGCATATGTGTGTAGACTACACAGACCATAGTAAAGCCTACCCTAAGGACCCTTACATATTACCTAACATAGATAAGTTAGTATATGGATCATTTGGATATTAATATTTGTCCTATATGGATGCTTATTTAGGGTAATCAATTTCCAATGCTTCTAAAGGACAAAGAAAACAATTTTCATCACTGAGAGGGTTAACTATTGTTATAAGGTGATGTCATTTAGGCTTAAGAACATTGGAGCTACCTACCAGCGCATGATGAACAAGGTCTTTGAAGATCAGATTGGAAAAATGATAGAAGTCTATAACGACGACATGATTGTGAAAACCCCAAGCGCAAGAGGCCACATGGCTGACAGATAGCTGCTGAAGCTATCAAATTATATCAATTTATAAACTAATTTACCAAATTACTTATAGTATAAGGCACAACCTGTAATGTCCTTAATAACATTACTAATAACATTTTTGGATTTACGTATTAGCAAATAAAATTAAGTACGTCACGTAAAAAATAATAAATTAATTTTCATACTAAGTTTAATTGATATACAGAAAATACGAGCCTTTTGTGAAATAATATCGCATTTATATATTAAAAGGATAATTTACAACGCGTTGTACAGTACATTAATTTACATAAGCTATTATAGAGTATTAATTATACAATACAAAGTAACTTCAAAACTATACTATATCTTCTGCTTTTGCTCCTTCGATGAAGATCTCGGCCTTAGAAATATACAAAAAACAAGAACAAAAAAGTGGTGAAAAATCAGAGAATTCTCAGTAACATTATTAAAATTTAGTGACATCATAATACTTCCAGCTATTTCAGGAAAAAAATCATTTCAAAACTCATTTTATTACGTAGGAAGGTGGTAAAAACCAAATCAAGTCCTTCCTATTCTCAAACAAAAATTCAATTATTAATAGTTTCTGAAAACATTTATTACCAAACATCATATTTTTGCATTCACAATTATTTTCAGAAACACACTTCAAAACAAGCATCATATCTAAACAATTAAATCCAATTTTTATCTTAATGCTTATTTAAATTACTTGGTAGTAGTCTACTTTCAGGTCAGTGCACTTCAACCTATTTAGGACCATTCGCCAGTCACATAGAACTACTCCGATAAATGAGTAACTCAACCACCTCTAGTGAGGGAATGTTCATCCTCAACATAGAGTTGTGAGTAGAGAAGGAATGTATATTCTCAACTACTAAGATAGGGAGGAAATGTCTATCCTCACACTATCCATAAACTAGGATCACCTCCATCATCTAGGAAGAATTTAAGTAAAGGGTGAGGGAATGTCCATCATCAACCTCATTTACTCCGGAAGGGAGTGAATGTCTATCCTCACACTTCCATTCTAACTAATGGTGGGGATCATTTTCTATTTCAATCTTTGGTCGTATTAAATACCAAAGGGCTACTCAATAAATTCACATCCGTTAAGTCTTCATACAACTAATAACTTGAACACAATCCAATATGGTCCTTAATATAGTCAAGTTGGCCGTGGGTACCATCTAGCCACAAGGTCACATTTTCATTCAAAAACTTAGCTTAAATGCATATCAAAGATACACTCAAATTAAGCTTCAACATGGTAACATTCAACCATGCTTTTCAAACAATTTTCAAGTCATAATTTCAAGCACATCAATAATAAAATTTTGGTCACAAGGGCAACTTTCTTCCAAGACCAACATTCATCATCCAAATCACAATTTCATGTACAAGAGAAGTCAAATTTCTGGTCACACAAGGTAGCCCTCTGTAATGACCTTCCTTCACCAATTAAGTCACAATTTTCATACATAAACATAACAAAGTTTTGGTCATCAATGGGAAGCATTCTTCCATGAGTAAACAACACCATTTCACATGTTAAAAATAGCCATGTTTTAATTATAAACAAGGCAGCATTCTGCCCTTGTTAAGCAACATCATTCAAGGCTCCATTTCAAGCACAACAAGAACTATAATTCAGTAAACAATTGGATAGCATATTGTCTTCATTTTCTGTCACATAACTAGCCACAAATGCAAGCATTTAAACATTATAAAGCGTGCTTAAAAATAGGGCAGTAGCTGCCTTGGCAATTCAACCCAAAATACACAATGAAATCTTCATTTTCTTATCATATTCAACATCACAATTCAACATAAATCTTAATAGAATTTAGATGTACAATTTATATATATATATATTCAGCTTCTAAACCCAACTTTGCCGTGAACCATAGGACCTCCAAACATCATTCAAACTCACAAGCTTTCATTCAAGAACTCAAAGAAAGAATACAAGCGAAGCAAGGTAGAAATAGAAGTACATTATAAGATTAAAAACCACTTCTGGTTTTAGTTCTGGCCGTGAGCTTGAATAGCTCTATGGACTAGATTTCTGGCTCACAAACAATGAGAAAGAAGGGTTAAATCAAAGGTAAGAACCCCTACCTTACTCTTAGCTTTGCACCCTTGAATTCTCTTGCTTTTCTTCTTGTTTTTGCTTCTTGTTTATCTTCTCTTTTTCTTTCTCTTGCTCACGGTTTTGCTGCTCTATTTTGTGTCTTCTATTTTTGCCATAGGAATTGTGGAGAAAAAGTGAGAAAGTAGTAGATAAATCTAGAGATAAAATAATGGGTGATGGGTGGTCAAAGTATGACCAATTTTAAGTGCAATAATTTTTATATCTGTTAAGCACTCTTTAATCTTCCAAAGTTAAGTTTTCAAGTGTCTATAAGTATTATGGAGAATTTTAGAATTCATCCTAGTCTTTGGTTCCATTTTTTCAAAATTTTTCATATACTGTTATTTACCAGTTAAACTTCATTACTTTATCCTAAGTTAAGTTAAACCTTGGAATTAAGTAAATATGCTTACTGATATTCTTCTTGGTCTATATTATATACCAAAATATTCTCTATATTTCACTTATCATCTCCATGTAATTTCATGATTTTTTGAGATACTTAGCTATTCCATTACTGTTCCCTTAATTTCTCTTCAGTATCTTTAAAAATATCAAACTAGCTCAATTGTTTCTCAAAAATTTACTGTAACTTTTATCAATTGTTTTTAGTTAGGAAATAAATTTTTCATATTTATTCCCATTATACTAGTTGTTTATTCATAAACTTTGGCTTTTTCATTGTATTCAGTGTTGTAGAATTACACTCAAACTAGTTCAAAAAATTACATGAATTAACAGATAATTCTTATTAGTATTGCTGAGCTTCTATAACCTTGATTAGGTTCATTAGGGTAGCAGGATGTTACAAAACCGGGTCGAGCCCTTAGATCACTCTAATTAAGCAATCAAATGAAGAAATTAACAAAGGAGAAAAAGTTACAGAATTAATTAAACGAAAGTAATTAAAAATTATAAATAGAATTAAGTAAATAACCTGTTCTGGACCGTGATCCAGGGCCTAGTCCCATGGGTCAACCTAGCATGCATTCAGCCAGAGTCCACTACTAACACCCCAGTAAGAGTCCACTTGAGGCACATTGTCGTTATGCAGTGGATAGATCTCATGATTATCCGTAACTTTTAATCACGATCTTGTATAATAATAGTGCCCATAAAAGTAATGTCCTAATACCAATTTCATAATATATCTAGAATATATGTGTATAAATACAACTAGGAACGTCACTTCTAACTTAAAAACATCATATTATGCTCATAATAATCATACATGTTATTATCAGGAGCCTTGTGAGGGAAAAGTAATCATTACATTAATCTTATACATCTAAAAGTACAAGCTAGGCCTTAAAGGTCATAAGTATAATATAAAACACTTAATACAATCCTATACAAAGTCTACAATGTACAAAGCATTGGACAAAAGTAAATAAAACTATTCTAGTTTAGCTGTTTCTTTTTCTTACCCTTGGAAGAATTTTGACTTGGCTTTATCATGGAAATAAACAAGGGGTGAGAATTCACAATTCTCAGTAATATAAACACATATAATGTCATCATGATAACTCCAGTTGCTTCGGGGGAAAACAAGTTACTTAATAACATATAGAAAGGTGGCAAAAGCCAAAAATTGTTCCTTCTCTTCCTGGGGAAAAATATTCATTTATAATTATGGTTCAATTAACACATCATTAACCATTCACAAAGAATCAACTTCACATTAATAGATTATGATTGCAATAAGTAATGAACTACTGCTCATCATCTCCATAACATTTACAAAGCAATCCATAATCTATATCCATAGTGAACAACTCCTCAATGATAAACAATCGCCCATACAATTGTTATTCAAATGCAAGCACATATATTATGTGATATGCTCATGCCTACGCAACACCCTAAGGTAATGTTTATGAAATGTTTTTATGATAATGTTAATGCAATGTCATGAATCTTGCCTATTCCCAGGAACCTGGTTCCCTTGTATCTTTCCTTATAGAAAGGACAAATGACCTCCTTTTACTACTTGGTAGAGAGGAAAAATAACCTCCTTACAATACTAGTAACCCTTGGCCTTAAGAGCCCTGCTCTGCGAATTTAGGATTGGTTACCTACAATTCTCTAGCCAAATGATTGTGCACATTATATAAGGTTATAATACATAGGAATAGAAAGTATGCAATATGTAATGTTATGGTTTAACACACATACACACCACAACAAATCATTGGAGCTCCATTTCAATCGAGTGAAGGAGCAAAACCTACCATATATGCAATTCTGACCCAACTTTATCACATAAAGGAGCAATTCATGTTTCTAGTTTACTTTCATGGCTCAACCTTAATAAACAAAGGAGCAAAACATGGTAATAATACCAATCAAGCTCAACTTTCACAACAAAGGAGAAAAACATGATTACTTCTCAAGTGAAACAAGTATACAAGTCAAAGCATCACTTTCTAAGTGCATAAAAGGTTACCCCCATAAATAACTAATGCACAAAGTACTCATTCTTAGATTAAATCACTTATCTTAGTGAAAACCATCAAAATTCCATCATTTGGTACCCTATGGAATCTCTAAATGGACCTCTTGGAGCATGGTTTAAAACAAAATCTCATTTTTTTTATACAGCCGAAGTGTGTGAAGGGAATTAATAGGTAAGCAAACTAAATAATGTACAATAGAAAATACATTTGAGGAAGATAAAAGTTAGACAAGCAATATGATAATAGAAAATGCACATAGAAGAATAAAACATGCTTCACATATGTAATTGGATTTCAATATTGTTTGCAAATTGCAATTGCCTATTTCGATTTAAGTTATTAACTTAGGTTCTTTTAGTTAGTAATAGATTTAAAATTTAATTAAAAATAAAATAAAAATTATAATTATAATATATTAATAATTATAATTATTATAATATAATATTATATTATATTATATATTTAAATAAGTGAGGTCGTCTTGCCAAGCCTAAATGGCCTCTTGGATGACCTAAAGTTTGTCCTTTTAGTTAAATAGAATTTTAAAACAACATTGACCTAACTTGTTTAATAAACAAGTCAAGCCAAGTCAGGCCAGGCCGTAGGCCCACGATGAGCGGCCTAACTCATTTCCACCCTAAGTTTATGGAATGTCATTCAAAGTATTGATCGTTAATTAATAGTATATGCTCTTTTGTTACTGACACTCTCCTAAAACATCTATCTAATAATTCTTTTATTAGATAATAATAAAAAATATTAAATATAAAGATAGATACATCTAATATATTAAAAAAATATAATAAGTATTTAATATTTTTATTTAATTATTAAGAAGATGATCAACTTTGTAATTTACTTTCATTACCTCTTCGATCAGTTCCCGATAACTTATTCCAACCATTGATTTTATTAAATACAAATCAATGGTTTTAATGTTTGGTCCATCAATGGATCACAAATATTTTGGGGAAAATTATAATATGGACCACTTGCAAAGTGGTCCATGGATGGACCAGTCACTTTGGGTCATTGATTTATTATTAAAATAAATCAATAGCTCAGATTAAAAAATTAATTTTTTATAGATTTTAACTAGTAGCATTCGAATTTCTAAAAAAATTTAGTCAAATTATTCTTTTTTTTTATGAATAACTGTAAGTACAAGAAATTTACAGATTTTAACTGATAATTTTTACATACACATAGATTTATATATAAATACTGCTAAATGAAAAAATAGAAGGTCCATACATGGACCCAAACTTGTTGGGTCCATGATAGACTCCTCCATATTTTGGGTCATTGAAGACGTTGCCTATTAGAAGGGAACCCTGATTTGTCGTGGACCTCCTAATGCATGGTTTAAAACAAAATCTAATTTATTTTATACACCCGAAGTATGTGAAGGAAATTAATGGGTAAGCAAACTAAATAATATATAATAGAAAATACATTTGAGGAAGACAAAAGTTTGACAAGCAATATGATAATAGATAATGCAGATAGAAGAATAAAACATGTTTCACATATGTAATTGGATTTCAGTAATATTTGCAAATTGCAATTGCCTATTTTGATTCAAGTTATTAACTTAGGTTCTTTTAGTCACTGATAATATTAAAATTTAAGTAAAAAATAAAAATTATAATTATAATTATAATATTTTAATAATTATAATTATTATAATAATATGTTATATTATATTATATTATATTATATATATTTAAACAAGCCAGGTTGGCCTCCATTCCTAAATGATCTTTTGGATTACCTAAAGTCTGAACTTTTTAGTTAAACAAGCTTTTAAAAAAAATTTAACTTAACTTGTTTAGTAAATAGGTTAACTTAAGTCAAACCTCAAACAACCCAGGTTGTAGACCCCCGACTGGTGGCCTGACCCATTTTCACTCCTAAGTTTAAGGAATGCCATTGAAAGCAATGATCATTAATTAATAGTATATACTATGTTGTTTCTTACACCATCCTAAAACATCTATCTAATAATTCTTTTATTAGATAATAATAATAATAATAAAGGAAATATTAAATATAAAAATGAATACATCTAATATATTAAAAAAATAATTAATTAATATTTTTTATTTAATAATTAAGAGGATGATTAATTTTGTAATTTACTTTCATTACCTCTTCAATCATTTCCCAATAACTCATCCTAGCCATTGATTTTATTAAATATAAATCAATGGTTTTAATGTTTGGTCCATCAATGGACCACAAATATTTTGGTTCATTGAAGATGTTGCCTATTAGAAGGGAACCCTAATTTGTCATGGACCTCTTGGTGCATGGTTTAAAACAAAATCTCATTTTTTTTTGTTTACACAGAAGAAATGTGTGAAGGAAATTAACAGGTAAGTAAACTAAATAATGTACAATAGAAAATACATTTGAGGAAGACAAAAGTTGGACAAGCAATATGATAATAGGAAATGCACATAGAAGAATAAAACATGTTTCACATATGTAATTGGATTTCAGTATTATTTGCAAACTGTAATTGCTTATTTTGATTCAAGTTATTAACTTTGGGTGATTTTAGTTATTCACAATATTAAAATTTAATTAAAAAATAAAAATAAATTTTATAATTATAATATATTAATAATTATATTATATTATATTATATTATATTTAAACAAGTCAAGTCATCTGTTAGACTTAAATGACCTTTTGAATGACTTAAAACTTAACATTTTTAGTTAAACAGACTTTAAAAAAAAATTATCTTAACTTATTTAGTAAATAGGTAAAGTCAAGTCGTAAGCCTTTAACGAGTAACTTGGCCCATGTTCACCCTTAAGTTTAAGGAATGCTTTTCATTGCAATGATCGTTAATTAGTAGTATATGCTCTTTTGTTACTTACACCCTCATAAAATATCTATCTAATAATACTTTTATTAGATAATAATAATAATAAAGAAAATATTAAATATAAAAATAGATACATTTAATATATTAAAAAATATAATAAGTATTTAATATTTTTATTTAATAATTAAGAGGATGTTTAAAATGATTTAGAATCATCCATTCATAAAATCATGTGTTTCATATCACAATTTAACCAAAAACTTTGGTGCATTCTCATTGATCAACAAAAAATGATCATTCTTTCAACACAAAGTAACAGAAAATCAAATTATATGGAAATGGAAAAAAGGGTAGTGAATGCTTTGTCCTCTATGATATTATGATATAGAGAAATTCTTATATAAACATAATACATCTAAGTTAGGTGCATTAGGCTAATCAACACTTATCATTTTCATAAGGATTTGTACTTTTAATTGGAGAAATTCTTACCTAAATCCTGAGCACCTAAGTTAGGTGCACCAGGCCAATCAGGACTTAATATTTTTATGAATCTTTGTGAAATTAATTATGTGACACAAAGATTCATAAAAATATTAAGTCTTGATTGGTCTGGTGCACATCTGGATATCCAAGGTTTAGGTAAGAATTTCTCCTTTTAATTGTGTGGCACAAATCTCTATGAAAATTCTAAGTACTGATTGGCTTAATACACCTATCTAAATACATTATATTTATGTAAGAATCTCTCTTATGATATATATGTAAAAAAAAAGGGTCCATTTGATCAGATCATCAAGCCATCTGATGGGCTTGGGCCTGTTGTGCTTGGGCTTGACCTTTAGGAAAGGGCAATATTCTAGGCTTGGTAAGAGACAACCCTACTGGGATTTGAGAACTATTGTTGTGGTGGCAGTGGCGGAGGTGGTTTGATTGGTGATGGTGGCCGTGGCAGTGGCAGTGGCGGTAGTGGCGATGGATCCGGTGCAGGAGTTGGTAGCCACCCGTTCACAAGAGGGACACATGGTGAGAGTGGTAGCTGGAAGCTGCATGTAGAATGGCTGAGAAGTTTTCAAGGCTCTCAGTTCTTGCAGTTCCTTCTGCAACCTCCTATTCTCTTCCGTCAGAGTCTCACAGCATCTCTTTAAATACTCACAATCCACTTCCGTCTGCTTCAACTTTGTCCTATAATTGTATTCAAAACCAAACACAACAGATAATAAACATTAGTCACAAGTTTTCTTTTTGCTCTTTCAAAAATTATAAATAAAAAAAAAACTCTCATGAAGGGTAAGGACCATAAGGTATTATTCTTCTTACCTTGCCCTTCTATTCTGAAACCAAACTTCTACTTGACGAGCACGAAGATTTAACTTGTTTGCCAGTGCAAGTTTCTGCTTCTGCAGATAAGGATTAAAATTAATGTGTATAAATAAATAACATTAAGATAAAATAAAAAAATGGAAATAGTTAAAATGGGAAAAGTGAAAAAAAAAAAAAAAGACTGTGTTGTTGGACTTACAAGATTGAGAGTGGTGTGTTCTTTGAAGCTCTCTTCGAGGAAAGCTGATTGTTCCTTAGAGAGCCTAAGTTTCTTCCGAGTTGAGCCATTTTCCTCGTCATCGCTCGCTCTGGAACTCGCTCTCTCGGCCTCACCCTCGTGCTCTCTCTTGTTTCTGCCTCCATATTCTGCATTACTATTCCTGATACTAAAATCCATCTGAAAAGATGACACGGCACTGTCGGGGGATGACAGTGAAGTGCCGTCGTTGCCGTCCTCCGCTGACGCGGCCACCGAAAAATGGTTAACGTCCAGCACCCTCGCCGCTTCACCTGCTGTGACGCGTTCCATACCCACTGTGTTGAATAAGCACTCAATCAAACCAATAACCAAGAATATGCAAAGCAAAACTCAAAAATTCCATAACTAGAAAATTTGTGGGTAAGCATCAAACTAAGCCTAAATGGTGAATAAGATGAGATTCCATTATTTATATGGTGTTTGGTGAATGGGGAAAAAAAAGCTTTAATTTACTGCACCCATTATTTTTCTGACTGAAAAGGAGAAAAAAAGGAGAAATTACATGCTTCAGTGAGCCACGAAATTCGAAGCGGAGAAGATGGCTGGGATCTTGGAACCGGAGTGAAAGGAATAAGGTCGAGCTGAACCGGTGCATCTGAGGAACCCCTTCTCTCATCATCGCCTATTTTCTCTTCTGAGGCTTTTCCTGCGGTGAAACTAGGTCCCCCACGTGCTACGCAGAAACCTTGTGGATCTTTGGCTGGTAAATTTGTGAGCTTGTCAAGAAAAGAGAAGGGCTTTGGCGTGTCTCCTAAGCTCAAAGCCAGCTCCATCTTCAAGCCACGAGAGTGAGAACTACAATATGTTATCACTCAAGAAAAGAGAATGGTTTCTGGTATTATAAAGGATTTGAAGAAGGTATTAACAGCGCAAGAAGAGAGCCAGTTCCTAAAGCAATGTCTATGCTAGAGTAACTAGACTTTAAAGTTGAGGGCTATGCGTATGTGTATATATATGTATCCACAGTAACCCATTTTCAATGGAGAACCAAGAAAGCGCATATATGCTGCAGAAACCCTCCTCCTTACAGTGAAAACAACAACACTGCCTTTTTATTTGTGCTCCTCCTTTGCCTTTGTAGGAGCAAAGATTGACAAACACAGGTTGACAAAGGCACGTGAATGTATTTAAATATACAACCATTCTCATACATTTCCCCTCCCCCACCACCAAAGACTCAGATGCAAAATAGAAAGGGCCTAAGAAGTTTTTTCCCTATTTATAAGGGAAATATTTGGTGTCCAATTTTTATACTTATATCATATTTATATCGTTTATTAATATGAGAGAGATATTAAATTATTTTATATGCGACTATAACATTTTTAAAAGATATAAAATTAATTTGTGAATGAGCTAAAAAAAATTAAACATATAAAAGTTAGACGAATAATGGGACTAATTTATAAAATAGGCTTATCGTATCCATTCCATTCTTCACTTGAGCTATAAATACTTTAAGAAATTCAAATGCTTTATACAGATTTATATTATAATAGTATTTTTCTCTATTTAGATTTTAGAAATGATAATATAAGGACACTTTAGTTTTTTTTTCTGTCTTCAAAATATTGCAAAAAAAAATTATAAAAGTAATATTTTCATTTTTTTCATTTTTTATAAAAATATGAAAATAAAAAATAAATCACATTTTTATAAATATGAATAAAAATAAAAAAAAAACAAACCAAATACTATTAAACTTTTGAGAAAATGAAAAATGAAGAAAAATAATAACAGTTGTTCTGGACTGTAATCCGGACTCTCAATATGTAGTCTAACCTGGTGCACATAATCGTGTGGTCCGTTCTTCATGTCCTTTGTAGAGCCAGCTTATCATGAGATCCCAATCTTGGATAGTAATAGTTATATTGAGAGATCTGCGCAATGGATAAATTTTATGATATCTCCTAATTGTCAATCATGATCTTACGGAATAATTATACTGTAACTACCATACCAGTATTACGATAATATAAGTATTCTCTGTAACTAAATAAGGAATATATCTTCTCCTGCAACTATTATGGGAATATATCTCTCCATTAAGAGAACATATCTTTCCAACCTCTATAAATATCAGGCTAAGTCACCCTAATTAGGTATGAATTATCTCATCGCATAAATCCTATTGGTGCACTTCCTAACTTGATGGTTGGAGTCCCTTTACAGGTACCCACCCCTGGTTCAATACGCTTTACTACAGCTGCACAAGGAGAAAACCACCACATATGTGCCTATCTCAGGTACTCTTTAAATTTACTTTAGAACATTAGCGCCATCTGTGGGAAAAAAAAACTTCTAATCTCACTTGATTCATGGTGAACACAAGACAAAATTTAAGGAGAGACGTTGGGCAAACCTCTGCCAGCCAAAGGCAAGATCCTACTGCCCAATGTCCTCCCCTTCCTGTCTCACCACCTGTTGTTGAAACCTTCGCTACGAGAGACCAAGCACTCAATGTAGAAAACCAATGCGATGGACACCCCACTTCGATCTCTGATGAAAGTCCTAATCCATCGTGCAAGGTTTCTGTAAGAGATAGACTTGGAATCCCAGGCCAAGGAGGCAACCCTAATGTTCAAGAACGCAGAATCCCAGTACATCAATGCTTGGAAATGCCAAATAATGAAATTGATGATCGTGCGTCTCACTCTCAACGCACGAATCAGTCTCAAGCATCCCAACGTCAATTTCAAGACATGCTGCAACAACATATGGCTATGTTGAATGAACAATATCAAAGGTTGGAGGACATGGAGCGAGCTATGCTTGAAAACTGACCCAAGTCACACTGTCGTGATGGAAGACTTAGCGTGGAAAATAAACAGAGGAAGGCACATGCTGATGCTTTAGTGACCAATGTTGGGAATAATAATCTGAACCACAGATTTCAGGATCACCCTTTTTCTGATCAACTTATGGAATACCACGTGCCTAAAGATTTGAAGTTTCTGGCAAACTTGGAAATTTATGATGGGGACCACGGACCCCCAAGAGCATGTAAATGCCTATGAGCAATCCCTATGTTTTCGCGGAGGATCTATGGAGTTGCTATGTCGTGCTTTCCTTCTTTCCCTGAAAAAAGGAGCCCTCAAATGGTTTTCAGGCTTACCACGAAGGTCCGTGGTTGATTGGTCAGATCTTAAACAATATTTTTTGCTCCAATACACCACCAGTAAGGAGCAACCAAAATCTATCGAATCCTTGGCAAAGGTCCGCCAAGGGCGAGATGAGCCCCTCCGTGATTACGTTAGGTGGCTTATGGCGACATGCACTAACGTGGAGAACTTCGATGACAGAATAGCCCTTCATTATGCTAGAAGTGGTCTTCGAGTAGGTTCTGAGTTTTTCGCATCCTTAGTAAAAAAGAAATTAGAGAATTTAGGTGAGTTTCATAGACGATTCTAGAAGTATGTGAACCTTGAGGAAGCAACAGAGGACCAAAGGAGGTGGGACAAAGGTAAACCCTCTCACCAGAAGCCTAATTGTAATTCCTAGCGGTCCCGGTGTTCCAAAGGTAGTCCACCCTAGGGAGGATACTCCAATTATACTCCACTGAACACCCATGAGAAACAATCTTGAGGGAAGTGATGCAGACTGAGTTTCAGAATATATGAAGGCCACCCCTCATTAAGAAACACAAGCAGAAAGATCATTCTAAGCATTGCACATGGCATAAAGGTTCACTACAAGAAAAATCGTCATTTACGAAGGATAAATCCGCCGCAAATTATCTTTTTGTGGCGGATTTGCGGCGGATTCGTGACCATCGCAAAAACTGTCATTGTAATTTTATTTGCGGCAGATTTTAATTTCCACCGTAAATTTTGAGGTGATTATGCCACCTCAAATCTGCCGCAAAATTGCACTGGCAAGATGCCAGAAACGTTACTAGAATGCCGATAATTTGCGGTGAATTTATCCACCGGTAATTTGCGGTAGATTTTATCCGCCGGTAATTTGTGGCGGATTTTATCCTCTGGAATCCGCCGCTAATTTGCACCGGATTTTATCCGCAAGTAATTTGCGGCGGATTTTATCCACTACTAATTTGCGGCAGATTTTGGGGCGAAATTGCATTCATCCTACATGATTTTGCGGTGGATTTTTTCTCCGCAAATTTTTAAATATTTTTAATATTTAAAAAGAATTGTTCAAAATCCATAATTATATTATTATCAATACATACAGCACTCAGACTTTAATTTCAACCCGCCAATGCATTCAAAACAACACTCAAACATCAATTTTAACTTGTTAATGCATTTAAGCAATCCATAAAACAAACATAATCCATACAAAGTTTCGTCAAATACAAAGTTTAGCAAGAACTATCATAATCCTCCAACATCAATTTCAATCCATATGATCATTATCATTGTCATCTTCATGATCATCTTTAGTATCCTCATTGTCTTTTTTATTGGTGGTTGTTCTTTGGCTTGGTCTTGGTGCCAAGAATTGCTTGCAATATGATTTCATCATATTACTAAGCATTTGTTGTTGTTGACGTTGGTATTGTTCAAATCGCATTCTCCACTCCGCCTCACGTTGTTGGTCACGTTGTTGGCTCCGTTGCTCCATTTGTTGTTGAATCTCCTGAACCCGATCCAACATCTCCTGCTGCAACTGCTCCTTCACCTTATTAACATATATAAATACAAATTCATTAATCATTCCACAAATAAAGTATTTAATCTAAAATACGAAAAATGGAATGATTGAGTACATCCATCAATATTCTAAAAATCAATTAATAAAAAAATATTGCAACTATTACTTAACTTGATTAATAACGTGTTCAGGAACTTGACTCGATCCAGGCCTTGAGGAGGATGATTCTTCATGGTCATAGATAGATGCTTGAGAACCAAGACCATAAACACGCCCTTTTTTACCCATGCCAACAATCTGAATCCAAAGCTCACGACTGGTCATTGTGTACCGATGCCCTTCTTCATTGGAGCACCGAGAAGATTGTTCGATTCCTTTGCTTTGAATTCCTCCTAAAGATGGAAATAAAAAAACTGTTATGGCTATTATTATAAGATGAGTTAATATTAAAATAAAAAATTTTAAGTTAAGAAATACTAACATATACATCCTGAGCTTTTGTAGAAACCCATGCAGTACGGTCTTCTTTCCTCAAATGTACGTGATGAAAGGTCTCATCAACTATAGGCTCTCTACCCTAAGCCTTAGCCTGTAATAATGAGAAAATAAGTTAATAACAAAATAATAAAATATATTACTAAACAACTGACGATAATAGTTACCAATTTTTGCGTATGGGTGCCGATAGAAATGCAACCACCTGTGTGCAAGCATCCACCAATGTCAGAAGCACGATTCATCTTTGCTTGCTGACATTTCTCCTTATACACGCTACTAGCCCAGTGCCTGCATAAGTCTTCCCATATGCCTTCTCCAATCAAAAAAGGCCTTTCATTTAAGTTGCGTGCCTGCCCTAATAAACCTGATAGTCTCTTCGAACTACGACTATTATATGCCTTTCGCATATGGTTATGATGCTGAGGCATCCACCAAACATAACCCTTCAAAAATATGTTGTAAATATCATGACAGTTAAAAAATTTTGCATTATTACAAGACAAAAAAACATAATTAAATAGATAAAAAATGATACATACTTGAAACTCTCGAAACCACATTTCTCTAGTATCCTTGGGTATTTCTCCCCAAGATGTCCAAGGTTGATTATACCTAGATCGTATAATCTTTGTTATGGCATCAGCAGTAGGTTTAGATGGCAGAAACCTACGATACAATTTAAAAAAGGAAATGTAAATATTCTCAATAAAAAAAATTTAAATGCGCATAACTATAAATAAATAACAAGTACTTGTACACATACCCAAAATCACCATCAGGCTCAACAAATGTCTTGTTGCTTTGATTTGTTGCAGAAATAGGAATATTAGAATCACGGGTAACCGGCGACTCACGTGTGTAGCCGACGACTCACGGTACCCTATGTGACGGGCCAATAGTAGGTGACCCAGAATCATACGATGTACCATGTAGTGAATGTGAAGTATGTGACGGACGCTGTGATCCAGGTGTGGGTATCATAATGTACTCAGAAGATGGTGGCTGAAGCAAACCTGTAGTAGGTAATATTGGATCTTGGGGTGAAGATGATCCTGATGTTTGCCCCCTAGGTGGCCTCCCTATATTGATCCTAAGACGTCGAGGTTGTTCCTTCTCCTTCTCCTTCCCTTTCCCCTTATCACCTCGTGATGATGACATCTACACAAATAATAAAAATATAATGTAAATAAATTCCAAACACAACACAATAATTAATGTATAACTAGTAACTACAACATGTTAATATAATTCTATACTCACAGTTATGAGAAAACATTGTCCTCATCACTATTTGTTTCATATTCATGATTGGAAGATGTTTCATCATCGTCGTCATTAAAACTTTGCTCATCTTCATCATTTTCATCCTGTCTACTAGAACTAACATCTTGAACTATATCAAAAACCACATTAGTGTCTTGCAAATGGTCAATGAGATCCACATCAACAATTGGATCCACAGGAGTCGTAATATCATCTTGAAATGCAATTTCTTGAGCACTTTCAATTTCAACTCGACCTCTTGCCTTAGTCTTTATTACCACCCACCATTGGACCTTATCCTTTTTCTTTCTAGGGAAAGGAACGTAATACACTTGTCTCGCAGAGGAAGCAAGGATAAAAGGATCAAACCTCTCGTATCGTCTAGTGTGTCGAACCTCGACAATCTTATAATCTTTGTGAACTCTTGTACCTCTATTAATCATAGGATCAAACCATTCACATTTAAAAAGAACAACTTTTTTTTTGGTTCCCCAGGATATTCTAACTCAACCACATCTTTTAGTATTCCATAATAATCATTTTCATTTTCACCATTAGTTGAGCCTTTAACACACACGCCACTATTGATTGTTTTCTTCCCATCTGACTAAGCATCTGTGTGAAATTTATATCCATTGACAAAATATATTGGCCAAGATGTCACACATCTACTAGGCCCCCATGCCAAATCATGCAAGTAAGAATTATTCACCATATTTTGTGGATTGTGAACCTAGAAAAAAATATAGTTAATGTTAATGATCTAAATCATATATAATGATTGGGATCAACAATTTAGTAATGTTTAAATACTTACATAACTTTTGAACCACTCTATAAAATCTGCATTTATTCTTTCATTTGAATGTTCCTCGGGAATGTTGAAATGTTGTAAAAAAACACTGAAAAATTAAAAGTTTATGATTTGATTGTTAGTTAGCAATACATTTGAAATTTAAACTTAACTTATTAGTACCACTTACTTGAGGTATGGTTCAACTTCTTCACAATTTAGCAAGATGTGCAATGTCGCAAATTTCATCTCAAAGATCATTTAGCCATTGTATTTTTTATGTTCCATAACCTCACCAAAGTTTGATTAAAAATTGACAAAGTCGATTCCATTGACATATTTTCATCTGTATCATCATTTCGTCCAACTCTAGTTCTCATTGACTTAACATGAGGCTCAAAGTAAAATGAACAGAAATGAGATATCTCTTGAATCAAATAAGCTTCACAAATAGAACCTTCAACCTGAGCTTTGTTCTTAACTGTTTTCTTTATCTTGTTTAAGTACCTCTCGAACGGATACATCCATTTGTATTGAACTGGACCACCTACTCTTGCTTCATAAGGTAAATGGACTGGTAAATGTTCCATGGAATCAAAGAAACCCAGTGGAAATATCCTTTCCAATTTACACAAAATCACCGGAATATTCTGTTCTATTTGAAGCATGTCTTTTTCCGTCAAAGTCGTTGAGCACAAGTCTCTAAAAAATTGACTCAATTCAGTCAATGGCTTCCAAATTTGATCTGGCAACAAAGAAAAAGCAATTGGAAGCAAACTCTCCATAAACACGTGACAATCATGACTCTTCATCCCAGACAATCGTAATTGATTCATATCCACACATCTGGCAAAGTTTGAAGCATAACCATCTGGCATTTTTAAATGTTGCACCCATTCACAAACAATTTTCTTTTGCTCTTTGGTAAAAGTATAATTAGCCTTTGGTTTCATGATCTTACCATTTGGAAAATTAATAAGCTCCAATTCTGGTCGTTGACAATATTCTTTTAAGTTCATTCTTGCCTTGATATTATCCTTTGTTTTGCCCTTAACATCAATAACAGTGTTGAATATGTTATCAAAGACATTTTTCTCAATATGCATAATGTTTGCACGACTGCATTTCAGTTATTTTACTAAAGACACTAACAATCTCACTTAATTCATGTCCGGATAATCTTGGTGGAGGCAAATCAGTCACCACAGTTTTCTTCTTAAATGCATTTTTGTTTCTTCTAAACATGTGATCAACATGCAAGAATTGATGATGACAATCAAACCACAAATTTTTTCCCCCATGTTTCAAAGTGAATGCCTTTGTTTGATCCATGCAATATGGACATGCTAATTTACCGGCAGTCATCCATCCAGACAACATTCCATATCTTGGAAAGTCATTTATTGTCCACATCAATGCCGCCCTCATCATAAAATTTTGTTTGCTTGACACGTTATAAGTTAAAACACCCGCCCATAAAATTTTCAGTTCATCGATTAATGGTTGTAAATAAACATCAATCTTGCTCTTGGGATTGTTAGGGCTGGGAATAATGCATGTTAGGAACATGTATGGGGCAGTCATACACATTTCTGGAGGCAGATTATATGGAGTGACTATCATAGGCCAACAAGAATAAGGAGAAGCAAATTGATTGTATGGAATGAAACCATCAGCACACAAACCAAGCCTAACATTTCTAGGATCAATTGCAAATTCAGGATATGTCCTATTAAAATGCTTCCATGCTTCACCATCGGATGGGTGAGACATCTCCCCTAACTTCCTATTATTTTCAGCATGCCATCCCATGTGTGCAGATGAGCTCATAGAGGAATACAATCTCTTGAGCCTAGGAATAAGAGGTAAATAATGCATTCTTTTCACCGAAATTTCATTGTTATTTCCATTACTGGTTTTACGAAGTTCGTATCTTTCAGCACCACAAAACCTACATTGTCTAGCATTGTCATAGTATAACATACAACCATTTACACAACAATCTATTTTTCTTGAAGCAAGCCCGAGTTTAGAAACCAATTTTTTTGTTCTATAGTAATTTAGAGGAATTCGTGATCCTGGAGGAGCAACCTCTCTTAATATCTCCATAAATGAATCAAAGCACACATGCGTTACATTATAATCAGATTTGAGGCTTAACATTCGAACTGCCAAGGATAACTCAGAATGAGTTTCGCAGCCAGGCCATAATGGTTGACTTGAAGCATTTAATAGATCATAAAACTCTTCGGCCTCTGGATGTGGAAGCTCCTCAACACTATTGAAAACGACTCCTAAAATCCCCAAATTCTGTTCCAGCCGCATTACAAACCATATTTTGATATCTATCAACCACGTCTTCCTCCTCTAATATAGGACTACTAGCAGTGTTCACATCAAAGTTTATATCTACACTAATTGGATCAGGCTCTTCCTTTCCATGATCTGTCCAATACCAATACCTAGGTTTGAATCCTTTTTTATACAAATGAACTTTCACAATCTAAGGTTTCAACAATTTCCCACTAAAACACTTCAAACATGGACACCGAATTGTTCTTTCACTTAAGTAATGAGAAGATTGACATGCATAATTCACAAACTCTTCAACTCCACGTACAAAATCTTGTGTAAGTCCTCTACGACCCGAATGAGTCCTATTATACATCCATCTACAATTTTCTGGAACTACCATTTTCTACAATTATAATTTTACACTTAAATCAAAATACAAAAATGTAAAATGCATAACATATGTTGCATAATTAATACATTTTAAAATTATATTTGTATAAATATTTCAATCCAAACAACTATTATCTCCAAAATCTTAAAATCTCTTGACATGGTATGACCCTATCCCATTCAAGAAGAAACCTTTTCAGCACTTGATTGATAGTACTCTTAAAAATCATACATCATATACTTGACAAAATTTCGACAGCATTTCCCATTGGTCTCCAAGTACACGACTAGAAAGTGGTGACATCTACCACGATTAAGTGTGCACCCAGAGAACAAAAGGAAATGTTGCACAATAAAATTTCATCAAGTATATGGTATGAAATTTAATGAGTAACTATAATCAAGTGAAGTAAAAGTTTCTTCCTAAACTGTCCAAATTGGACAATTCAAGATTCAATACAATGAGCACTTCCTTCAAAGAGTACGTGTGCTCATTAATATTGAATCTCAAACGGGAAACTAAGGCTTCGCTCAGTAATACGATTTATCACATGCATCAAATATATTACAAAGATAACAATACCAGGCAGAGTTACAGTACATTGCAATAATGAAATTCAAATTGATTATAGAGATATATTTTTGAAATCCAGTCCTGACCATGTGATCAAATTCTAAATCTTCAATTCATAATCTACAAATCACTCATCTTCTCAGCAAACAAATCATTGGTTCAAACACTAAACTAATGAACAGAGCAAGCAATTAACAGTGGGGTACCTACTTGGTAGGTGGGCGGACTGGTGGAGGCGTGGAGCAGTGGTGGCCGGCCGGGTCGCAGGTGCAGCGGGGTCGGGGGGTCGCAGGCGGCGGTGCGGCGCGGTTGGTAGGTCGCAGGTGATGGTGCGCGGGTCGGTGGGTCGCTGTAGCTGGTCGGTGCGTCAGTGGGAGCAGGTGCCACCGGACGCGGGGTGGCTGGCGCCGGTCGCGGGTGCCGGTCACGGACGCGGGTGCTGGTCGCGATCGTGGGTGCTGGTCTCCGCGCGGGTGCTGGTCGAGGGTCGGCGATGAGGCGCGGGTCACCGGTTGCGGTGGCTCACGTGGGTCGCGGGTCGGCGGTCGGTGGCGGAGAGCAATGGAGGTCACCGGACGGTTGAGGGAGAGGAGAAGCTGAAGGAAGAAGAAACTTAGATAGATTCGGAAAAATGAACATGGAAGAAGAACAGAGGAGGTTGATCTAGTTTTTGCGGCCGATTTTTTGCGGTGAATTTTTCTGCAACAAAATTGATTTTTAAATTGCGGCAGGATTTTGCAGCCGATTTATTCACCACAAATTTTTTTTAAAATTGCGGCGGACATCTGCCGCAAATTATTTTCACCATTTTTTATTAGTTTTATATTTTGTGGTAGAAAAATCTGCCGCAAAATTTATTTTAAATTGTAGCTTATTTTTTGCGGTGGTTTTTTTCACTGCAAATATTTTTTATAAATTTTTTACTAATTTTTTTACGTAATATCTTTTGCAACGGATTTTTCCACCTCAAAATTTGTTAAATGCGACTTTTTTGCGGTGGATTATTTCGCCACAAGGAATTTAAAAATTTTTACAATTTATTTTATTAGTTTATCAATTTTGCGATGAAATTCATCTGTCACAATTTATTATTTTATAATTTGTGGCGGATATTCTGCAACAATTTTTTAAATTTTTTTTAAAAATTTTATTAAGTTTGCGGTTGATATTTTTGCCGTAAAACTTTTTTTTACGAACTGTTACAGCATTTCACGATGGAAATTTACGCCAAAAAATTTTTGTGGGGGCCAATCCATCGCAAAAATTCACCACAAATTTATCCGTCACAAAATCCGCCTCTAATTGAGACGGATCATAATCCGCCGCAACACCTTTCGCAATTGCGAAGGATGCGAATTCGCCACAAAAAATTCACCACAAATTTGCTATTTTCTTGTAGTGGTTATGGCCATGATACGGAAGACTGCTACCAACGCCGCGATGCCATTGAGTTTCTAATTAAGGCCAGACCACTATAACATTCACTACTAGAAATTTTCTGATTTAGAGACAAAAATTAGAGATGGAAAAAATTGTCTCTAATAGAGATGGAAATAGAGACGAATTTGACGAATTAGGGACGAAAAATAAAATCTTAAACTTAGAGATGGAATTTATCCATCTCAGAATTTTTCATCTCTAATTCTGTCTCTATTTAGTCAATTTAAAGTCAAATATACTTAGAGACGGAATTTATCCGTCTCAGAATTTTTCCTCTCTAATTCCGTCTCTATTTGGTTTATATAATATTTTAAAAAATCAAATATGTTTAGAGATGAAATTTATTCGTCTCTAAATTTTTCATCTCTAATTCCGTCTCTATTTAGTTAAATTAATTTTTAAAAAAATCAAAATATATTAGAGACGGATGTGTGTTCCGTCTCTAAATTATATACTATTTAATTAATAGGTTTTTTTATTAATTAAAGATGGAATGTTGTTTCCGTCTCTAATATTCCCACATACTCCCAACCCCAATTCCCTCGATCTAATATTTCCATCTCTCAGCTTCATCTCTCAAAGCTCGCCCTAGCTCTCTGTCTCTCAGCTTATTCTACTCTATCTCAATCTATCTGCTCGTGCCCTCGGATCTCAATCTCTCAGCTCTGCAAGGTGAACCTCACATCTCCATTTTCTTTCTTTCATTTGATTATTGATCCAAGCCGTGTCCGTTGCCCGATCCGTCCTCACCCTATTTCCCTTTCCATTTAGAGATTAGAGAAAAGGAAGAAGATGGAGGAAGCATCAGCATCAAAGAGCATAGCACACCAAATTGGAGGGGTCCAAAATGATGCGCTTCGCTTCGGACTTCATGGAGTCAAGAGCGACATCGTTGGTTCTCACCCTCTCCAATCTTCCCTCGAATCTGTAAATTCTTACAACTCTTTGCTACCACAACAAAGAGCTTTGATACTAGCTCTTATCACCAAGGTGATTTCACTTTATGTTTCCAGAGAAATTTTTGCATAAACATGATTAGTGCGTTAGGAAAATCACATTATTTACTGTATTTAATTAATAATTAATTACCATAATATATCATAATTAATAATGTGATTGGCTTATTACACTCAATTGTTCCAATTTTATGCTAGAATTTTTGTTTCCATCTTTACCTCATCAAAGATATTGTGCAATAAAATTTTGGAGGTTGAAATGATTCTCTTGAATTACAGATGTTGGTTTCAAACAGTCTTTACCAGGTCATGTTCGTGCTCCTGCTGTGTTTAGGTGCCATAGAGTGTCTGCTATTGGCAATGGTGAAGATGAATTTGCCTACATGGCCACGGTCCATATTAGTGGCCATGTGTTCAAGGGATTTTTGTATGATCATGGTGTTGATTGGAAGAATGAAATACCTTGTGTTTCAGATCTGCAACTGGGAAACAATAGCATTGGGAAGAATAATAGGGAATGTTCTACAATTGGGGTTCCAACCAGTGCCTACCCTCCTTCTGCTTGCTGAGATTGCTTAAATAAAGGTACAAAATTGACCATGCTTAATTCAAAGTAACATTCTGAACCCCATTGATTATTATATTGTTAAAAATTAAAATAATAACACATTATTTAAGGAACATAAATAAGAAAATCACAATGAATTTATAAATTTTTATATGTTGATTCTTGTGTTGCTTGGGAATTGGTGAAAAGGTTCACACAACTGTTCATTCCAGCAAAAAGCTTAAAAATTTATTGTATATCATCACTTTACTATGTGAAATAAAACAAGTGAGATGGTAGCATTTCCATCAATGAATTGAGCTATTGGCAGAGAACTAATCAAGAAAACAAAAAAGAAGGAAAAAGAGAGAAAGAAATAGAATTAGCAGCTTGACGCCTTGATACTATAAAGTGGTTGGTTACCTATGTATGACTGCATCTGCAAAGGAAGGGTAAAAAGGACAGTCCACTTTGTAACCAAAATATCATAGGTATTCATTTTTTGCATTTGTTTATTTCATATGAAAGGTTAGCATGGACGGGGGATTCAAGAGTAATGGTCACTTTAAAAATGTCAATTTCAATCAACTGCTTGTGAACTTTTCAATGTCCATTAAGAGTGTGTGTGTTACATTTCCACTATCACATTATCATCTGTGTTACATTCATGCATCTGACTGAGCGAGAGTTCCATGCTTCACTGATCAAGTGCTTAGGGGCATTGCTTTGTTTACATATCTCACATCTAGCAATCCACATCAACATTTACTTTTCCTTGGCATTGCACACTATTATTCTCCTCTCCACAAAAAAATAAAAAATAAAATAATGCAATGTAGCTATGTGTTTATCCTGTTGTTCTTTTCTTTTTATGCTTGAAATTAAATCGTTATTTAATACCAAAAAAGAAATCAAATTATTATGTGTCATGAGGACTTTCAATCAGAGATTATTTTCTCTTTTTCTTTTGTTTTCATTTTTTCTGGTATTCATTGATAAAATATGACAATACTTATGTAAATATGTTGTCTCACTGGTAGGATTTAATTGGATGAAGGAAAAATAAAAAACAAAAAAATAATGAAATAAAATTGCTTGACTATGTGATTCTCTTGCATGTTTACACATAATCACATCTCCATTTCGCCCCTTGTATATATAACACAGCTTAAGGAAGGTTTACTTCTCTGTCATTCCCTCATCACCTTCCCTTTCTTGCTTCCCCTCTTTACTCTTTACACTACTATTTTCTTAAGGAACTAGGACGGCTCTTTTGATCCAATATTCCATATTCATGAGAAAGACACATCTTATACCTATAATAATTTTCTTTTGGCCATTCATGGCTATAATCCAATAACTAGCAACATAGGCTATTAGGTAATTGTTGAAGTTCTTTCTTTGCCTTCCATCAGACATCTTACCTAGAGGATGGTGCTGATAAAGGCAGCCACCGTTTTGCTGCACTATTTGTTTAGTGGGATGTTCAGGCTCACCTCATTCATTCAAAGTTTGGGTTGATTTCAAAATTGGTGAAGGAAAACACACCACAATCAGGGATGGACCTACATGAAGCTAAGTGGGGATATATGCCCCCATTCAGTTTTGGAATTTTTTTGTTACCCATGATAGTTATATGTCATTCTTATCCCTTCACATTTTTAACTTTGCCCCCATATGATAGGTAAATGAATAAATTTGCAAAGAAAGAAGTTAAAATTTATCTAAAATGATTGTTCATGCATATATAGAATGGGAAATATGTGATAATATTGATAATAAAAAGATCATTCAACATCAAAAGAGCAATTGTAAATTGATCATTCATCATTTTATATTAATATATTTTTTCATTAGAAAATTTTTTATACTTGTGTGTTGCTTTTGCTTCCATTACCTAAAATTTCTAGATCTTTCACTGACCACAATATCTTTCTTTGCAATGCAATCTAGGTTGAGCACCAATATCCCCACTTCCCACCATCTCTTTCCAGCCCTCCCCATCTCACCCACTTTTTTGTTATCTGTTTCATTTTCTTGCATTCACAGATTTCACCTAATTGTTAAGTCTTCCATCTTGCACTTCAAATTATTGGAGCAGGGTTATGTACTCCCAACATAATTGATTAATTTAACAACCAACTTTACCTTGCCATTATTCTTGTCCTAGTTTCCAGTTGTCATGAGAGTGAAATATCTTGAAAAGAAAAGAGTGAAGGACCAAAAGGAGTAAATAAGGATGTGAAAGAAAGGTTGTGGGGGCAGAGGTGGGGAATCCTGAAATAAGAGTCTGCAAAACACACCAGTGACTTGTTGCCAAGTGTTTTATAATTTGTTTATATTGCTATTATTTTCTTTGTTGCTTTATTCCTCTGATTTAGAACAGAACTTTGTACTTTGTAGGTAACTTATACTGAGAACTAACAATAAGTAAAAACCTTCTATATGCCAATGACACGTGATGGATCAGTTTCATGACCCTCTGAAGGAAGTTAGTTCATTCTGCAGTTTTGCAGGGAAAACTGACTATATATGCTAAGTGATCTTTTATTATTATGTAAATTTCTCTTCTACACAATGGTTATATGCATACATAAAGCATAGGGACCTAGTTTCAATTTCTTGCATCAGAATAGAGACACTGATGTGGCAGGATTTATATTCAATGCTTAATTAAAGTTCTACTTTGATCTCAATATTCATGGGGCTTTATAGTGGTCCCAGAATCACCAGAAAAGCTTTCAAAATAGTTGAAGAGGCAGAAAAAAAAAAAGAAAAAGAAAATACTTGTGAAGATATATAGTCCAAACGGAACTATAACCAAGTCATTAATAGCCCAAACTAACGTCATTAGGATAGCGACATTGTTTCCAATTTCAAGTTTTAATCTTTCAGCATTTTTTTGATTTACTATACTCTTTGCTTTGGGGGCACATTTATTTAATTTGAGCTATTCTCTATTTTCCCCTTTTCATTAGGTTTTTTAAAAAATAAAAATAAAAATAAAATCCTTCGATTGAAAACAATCTAAATTGCCATTAAATCAAACAGATTCTTTTGTTTCTGTCTTTGCAAGTTTAGTGTTTGAAGAAATTAAAATTTATGATAATATTTGTGAAGTTGGTGTTTTTGCATAAAGTTGTGTTGTGTTGATGTCAAACTCAGGTCACTCTTCTGGTCAACTTTGTAATTGTGTTTTTGTTCTATTTGTTATTCTCAGGCAAGGAGGGTAGATGAAGTGATGAAGAGGCAATGCATGGTCAACTTGTATGGAACTGCTTTTCCACTGAAGCAGGACCTTGATAGGAAAATACTGTCTCGGTACGAGTATTTGAAATAATCTAGTCTAGTCTTGTTTCTTATTAATGTTTCAAAAGTCAAAACTATTTCAGTGACAATGGCATTGATGGATGGTTTTTCCATGATAATATGACATAGGAAAATGAAATTTCTTAAATATGTCTTTGTCCTATTTATCTTGAGGGAGAATATTAAAGTATCTATGTATTATTATCATTATGTTTTATTGTTATTACCATCATGTATTAGATTAAAGTTAATTGTATACATTTATCATGTATTATCATTCTGTTTTATTGTTTTATCTTGCTTGTCTGTCTTTTCTTCTATGTCTTTGTTATGGAGATATCTTATCCTCTTCTTTTACACTGTATTTCCCTCTATAGATACTTTATATTATCGAAAAGAATATTGATTATAACTAGCACTCTATTTGGTATATACTAGTGGCTACCCAATGCCACTATTGGTGTACCAAGCCCTGCTCCCACATGGTGGTTGGGGTGAGGGGTTAAGATTTTTAATTTTAGCAGAAATAGTGCTCTATATGGGCTTATAATGGGTCTGTAAGACAAGCTAAGAAATTAACAAATTCACTGCTTCATTAAGTCAAGCAATATCTCAATCACTCTATTCATTTTATACTTATGTGTCCTAGTCATGTCCTAAAGATCACGCGTGTTAGTTAAAGTGATAAAAGAGATGCTAATTTAAGAATAGATAGAGGTCTAGGATTTAAATCCCTTATAACCTAACAATGAAAAAGAAAAAAAAACATGCGCACACATAGATTAATTGGAAAGGCATACAAGTATGAACAAACATAATGATCTTTTTCTCTGTGTGAAGAAATTATCTTTGCTTGTTTACTTGTTGGCTATCTATAGGCCATATACTATTTTGTTTGTAGAAGGAACTGTCTACTTGTCAGTTGTCATCCACATAAGCACACGTATCTTTTCCTTTTTCTTCTTTATAAGTAAAGCGGGAGGGAAAAAATCTACGGGTTCTAGAGAATAATACATTGATCAGAAATCCTTCTATGTGCCTTTCCTATATTGATAATTGATTATTAGCCTCGTTAATCTTAGTGTTGGTTGAAGAAACAAAAGGACAGCTTAGCCCCTGAACAGCAAGATGGTGTGCCTCTAAGGGAAATAGTTAGTTGGACTTCTGGTCTCATCTTTGGAAAAGGAGAGGTAACAAAAGTTTGGTATTTGTAAATAATATCTTTTTTATTTATAAAAGTGTTGCTTGCCAATTATGCTACAAAATTGACTTGATAGTCATTGCCTCGGAAAAATATCTACATCAAACTACTGCATGATTTAAAATACTAGTTCACATACTAGCTTAGAAATGCATGCTGAACCTGAAAAGAAAATTATCAAATCTAGTCTTTCATGGGCTCTGATTCTAATTATCTCCAAAGTACATATTTTTTCTGTTATTCATAGTAAGCTTTGTTATTTACTCCAACAATTTGGTTGATTTTGCATTATTATGAGTACAATATGAATCTAATTGAAGCAATGAGGAAAGATTGACTCAGAAGGTTCAAAAAATGGGCATAGATAGAGGAACTACATTGGAAACTAGGAGTGGGATGGGCGTTCCACTCATGTGAGATCGTGAGAGAAAAACACTTGCACCCACCTATCATCTGGTGCACATAAGTTTAATGCTTGTAGTTGAGTAACTTGTAGGATAGTAATGTCAATATGTCATTTTTATTTTGTCCCTAGAAAAGTTTAATGCTTCATAGGGGTTTATTTCTTAAGTGTTGTCAAAGTTATACTTGATGTACTACTCATGCATTTCTCTATCATTCTAAGACATTTAACTTTAGCAATGGAGTGTATAAATTGTAATTTCTTTTTTGGTTTAGAATGGGAAAGGTAGACATTTCTGAAAATGTTAAAGGCATTCTTGGTTTGGAATCATTTGACCATAATGGAAACTATCTTGAAATTGACTTTGGGATGTACTTTTAGGCTTTTAGCATACATAGCAGAGGCATCCTTAATTTGTTCCAACCACCATATCTCTTTCTAGATTTTTATGCATTACTCCAGAAATTCTGTATATTTCTTGTTCTATGTTGTGTTTCTAATACAAGTTCCTATTGGTCTCTTCTCCTAGCATCATTATAATTATAATTATCATTAAAAGCAATATAATGGAAAGAACAGAAGGTCATAACTACTTAAACATGCATATACAGTATACTTACTAAAATTTTCTTAATTACTTAAAAAAAATTATGGCATTCAAATAACACCCTTAACACAATTCTTAGTTCTTACACTTTCACAAACACAATACTTATTTAGAAGCTGGTAGTCCAAGTAAACATAAACTTACCACCACTCAATTTTTGGAATTTGGTCCTTGGGTTTTTCTTTAATTAGAACTCTCTCTGTTGTTTCTATTAAGTTTAGATTTATATCAGGAGCAGCTTTTGTCTTTGCCAACTGTGCTTGCTTGGCCTTCTGCTCCTTTGCTTGAGCTTCTCCAAATTTACTCTGCATGAAACAAACAATAACAGCAAAGCACATATAAGACAACTGAAAAGAATAAAGTGAAAGGGCAAGTCACTAGAGAGTAGGAAAGGGGGAAGGGACGGATAAAGATACCTTTAGTTTTATTATTTCAGTATCTTTTGACCATTTTCCTTCCTCCACAAACTGGAAATTCATCCTCCTAGGCCGCAGGAGCTTTGTTTCGTTAATGCCCATCCTTCCATCAAAATGAGGATTAGATTCAGGATCGACATCCAATACAGGTTTTAGTATTTCAAATGCTTCTTTCTTCTATTTATTAATGTTGACCTAGAATGTTCAGACACAGATTCTAGGGTTAAGATGACAATCCCAATTATAAGCAGATAACTGATAAAAAGAGACAACTGACACACACCTTTAATGTGCTAAAGTTGCTTGGCTTAGTCACATCAACTTCATTTCCATGTTCATCTATTACCCTTCCTTGAGCATCAAGACGAAGAACAGGGACCTTGGTGGGTTTCTGCGGGATAGCAATATCTGCTACCATCTGGTCAGCAAAAACATGTTTATTAGCGAAGCAAATTGTGGATCTTGGCAAAATCCCATCCTCGCAGCAAGCTCCTGAGCACACCTGACAGCTTCATAGTTGGGTAGAGTTGGAATACCAGTAGCAGTTGTGCCACTAGCTTGAGGATTTGCCAAAGTAGTAGCTGTAGTTGAAGGAAAAATTGACATATTTACAACAGGCCTTGAAGAAGCCGGGGTGGCAATTTTTGATACCATTCCAACACTAAGAGAGGGTGTTGTAGATTCATCTTTTGAACCCAAATATGTGCTTCCATGTGAATTAGTGGTAGAACTCTTATTCAACTACACAACCAAAAGCATATAACGCATTCAGAGGAACATGTATAAATAATTATGTTTATGGAAAAGTAAATCAGAATCAGCAGGTAGTTATGAAAGAGAAATATCCAACTGAAGAGACAGGTTCATGTATTAAAAGATTGTTAATGCCACCAAAATGTTGAATCTGAAACAGTTGAATAATTGGGTAGCTCCAATATAAGAAACAAGATAAAATAAAAATTTATAGATTAATGGTACATACATATATGCTGAAAGGTAATATCTATACCTCTTTTTCTTTTAATAGAGCTGCATAATTAACTGACAATTCCTTAATTTCTGCCTCGGATGCTTGAAGTCTCTTGATTTCTACTTTATATTGTTCTATCTACAAGAAACACAAGATAATTTGAAATGACATCTTTTCAGGGAAGCATTTCTGAATGCTGAAGCCCCTTGGAGCATTTCTCTTGAGGCATGCAATCATCAATGTGATATGGGTAGCAAAAAGCATCATTATGATCTGCCATTATTTTGATGTGTATTATGGAACAATAGGTGACGATGTTAATGATAACCTAAATCTGTGATTAGTTTTATTTTTATATTTGCATTGACAATTTAAATATTTGTAATGATAATTAATTATTACTTTGCATTTTGGTACAAATATTTGTGATGTTAAGAAATTGTGATTTCTTATGCTATATGACTTATTGTGATGGTTAATTGCATCAGAGTTAGTTATAAAATTAAAAGTATATTAAAAAAATAATTCTGAAAATTTTAGAGACAGAATTTGCATTTATTTTTTTTAAATTTTTTTTAATTAGAGATGGAATTAGAGACGGAACATGTTCGTCTCTATATTTTTTAAATTTTTTTGAATTAGAGATGAAATAATGTCGTCTCTAAATGTAGAGATGGAATTAGAGATGGAACATGTTTTTTAAAATTTTTGAATTAGAGACGAAATAATGTCATCTCTAAATTTAGAGATGGAAAAAGTTTGTCTCTAATTTAATCATTATTATATTTTTTAAAAAATTTTGACATTATTCGTCTCTAATGAGAGACAGAATATTTTAATTTAGAGATAGACATTTTCCATCTTTAATTTAGAGACGAAATTAACTTTTCTGTCTCTAACAATCAGAGACGTCACTTTTAGAGACGGATCAATTTCTATCTCTAATTTCGTCTCTAAATATTTAGAGACAGAATTTTTCACTTTTAGAGAGGGAATTTTTCCGTCTCTGAATCCAAAATTTCTAGTAATGAATATATCCTCCACATACCGAACGACGAGCATTGTGGTAAGTGTAGAGACGACAAACGCAATCCACGACAAAGCCTATCCCCTCACCACAGAAGAAGGACTTGAAGTCCCAGGAGAAGATCCTGGACTCCACCTCACCGGCACAATAATGACCGGCAGGATAGGAACAAGGGCGCTCCGACTAATGACAATGGTGACTGATGTTCTGAGCTAAACAGAACGATCAACACCATTGCTGGTGGTTTCGCTAGTGGAAGGTCATCAAATGGAGCGCAGAAGAAAGCCCTTAGGACGGCAGTATTTAGTGTATCCCATTCCAAACCTAGATTACAGACTGTAGAAAGGAAAACACCTTCCATCACTTTCTCGGATGAGGACTACGACGGAATTATCTCGGATCATGATGATCCACTTGTCATCTTGGGAATAGTATCCAATCCCGCGATCAGACTTGACTCCCCATGATGGGGAACTGACGGGTTTCAAGGGTGAAAAGATTACCCTGGTAGGTTACTACAAAACCCACCTAACCTTGGGATCCTCTAAACTTTTCAAGACGGTCAAGTTAAGGTTTTTGGTTGTGGACTGTCCTTCGGGTTACAACATCATCTTAGGTCGCCCCTCTCTAAATGCTCTCGGTGTCGTAGTATCTACCACTCACCTCGTAATGAAAGTTTTGAATAAGAGCAACAAGGTTGTCACCGTTAAAAGCGATCAAGTTGCTACTAAGAAATACTACAACGAGAGCTTGAGAATTTGTAGGATACCCAAAAATAGAAAATCTGTCACTCCCAGCCCAGTCTTGGATCAGGTCAACATACTTATGACCGAGCTGGATGTTAGGGAAGAAATTCGTGGTGCTAGACCCAGCCAAAGGGTGTGTTGCAACCTCTCCAAGTTGGAGCCAAGTCAGATCAGGTTACCAAGACATTTAGAAGAAGAATAAAAATAATAACTAGTAGAACTCTTGTTGAAGAACAAGGACCTTTTCGCATGGACGTCATCCGACATGCTGGGACTCGACCCTACCTTCATTTGTCACTGCTTGTCCATCAAAGAAGGCGTGAAGCCAGTCACTCAAAAAAAAAGGAAGGTCGGCCCAGAAAGATAACAAGTCATTGAAGAACAAATTAAGGAGTTACTGAGCGACAACTTCATCAGGGAAATTTCTTATACCACATGGCTATCCAATGTGGTTCTAGTAAAGAAATCCAATGGGAAGTGGAGAATGTGTATGGATTATATAGATTTGAACAAAGCTTGTCCAAAGGATTCGTGCCCACTCCCCAATATGGATAAGTTGGTGGACAGCTCTTCAGGTTTTAGGTGATTGTCATTTATGGATGTATATTCCGGGTATAACCAAATTCTCATGTACCCCGGAGATGAGGATAAAACTGCCTTCATCACTGACAGGGCGAGCTACTGCTATAGGGTTATGTCCTTCGGTCTAAAAAATGCAGGAGCCACTTATCAGAGAATGATGAACAAGGTCTTCGAGAGCCAAGTGGGGAAGATACTAGAAGTCTATATAGACCACATGATAGTGAAAACCCCACAGGGTGGATCATATACGACAGACCTTGAAGAAGCATTTGCACAGGTTAGGAAGTATAACATGAGGCTAAACCGGGAAAAGTGCGCCTTTGGGGTCCAAGCAGGAAAATTCCTGGGATTTATGCTAACCCACCATAGAATTGAGGCTAACCCTAATAAGTGTTAGGCGGTACTTAACATGAGAAACCCTCAAAATGTTAAAGAAGTACAATAGCTTACAGGCCGGATAACGGCTCTTACAAGATTCCTAGCCAAAGTAGCCCACAAATCTCTTCCCCTATTCAAGTTACTCAAGAAGTTACTCAAGAAGGGGAAGAACTTTGAATGGACCTAGGAATGTGAAGATGTTTTTCTATCCTTGAAGAACCTTTTGTCCTCCCCTCCTATTTTGACAAAACCAGAGCCCAGTGAAATGCTCTACTTATACCTCTAAATTCACGAGGAGGCTGTGAGCTCAGTGTTAATCCGAGAGACGAACGAAGGATAAAAATTAGTTTACTTCATAAGCAAGGTTATGCAGGGCCCTGAGCTTCATTATCAGAAAGTTGAAAAGGTTACCTTTGCATTAATTACCACGGTAAGAAGACTGCGACATTACTTTCAATGGCACCCGATGGTAGTAAGAACGGACCAACTCATCCGCCATGTATTGCACAAACCAGATTTGGCTGAAAGAATGATTGCCTAGTCGATTGAACTCTCTGAGTTTGGAATTGCATACGAACCACGACTTACAATAAAGGCCCAAGTGTTATTTGACTTCTTAGCAGAACTTACATTGGACCCTAGCAACCTAAAAGGAATTTCTTGGACCATCTTTATTGACGGATCTTCGAATCCCAAGGGAAGTGGCACCGGGGTAATTCTGGAAAAGTCAAAGGGACTGACAGTAGAGCATTCCCTGAAGTTTGAGTTCCCAACCTCAAACAACTAGGTTGAATATGAAGCATGTATTGCCAGGCTAGTAATGGCCAAGGATATGGGGGCAACCAGGATCACACTCTGTAGTGATTCCCAACTTGCAACCTCCCAAATCTGAGGTGAATATTGTAACATTCTGCTTAATACAACAGTTAAATAAGGTCATGATAGCTCAAATCAATTAAATATATAATAATAATAATAACAATAAGATAGCTGAAATAGCAGAGAAAATAAAATAGATGTGATGAATTTATTTCTAAGCTTTAACTGAGTAAAATAAGCTATAGAAAATTTTGGGTTAGTTGGATTTTTTTTATGATATTAGGAGGATATTTAAAGGCTAAATGGGACAGATAAAATGTGTCAGGTTGTATACCATTTATACTATTCACTCTTTTGTTCCTAACCATTCATTCCTTATCCTTTTTTTCTTTTTTCTTTCTTTCCTTTTTTCTTTCTTCTTTCACGTTTCTCACTTTCTATTCTTCTCTCTATTCTCTTCTGCTCTTTCTCTCTCTCTCTGTTCATTTTCATTTTTTGGAAGAAAAAGAAAGAAACCAAGGTGAAAGGAACGAAATCAAGTGGAATCAAAGAGGATCAAGCCAGGATCAAGAGAAAGAGGATAGGAAGGGCAAGAAGAAAGTGACACCAAGCTAAGGTAGGGGTTTCTAAGCTTGAATCTTTATCCTTTTACTTATTTTCCATATTAGGCTATTTTGAGGTTTAACATGCCAAATTGAGTTCTTGAAGTGGTTTGAATGAATTTCTTGTTTGGATAAGTTTTAAATGTAGTTTATGACTTGTTCATGTTAATCATTTGAATTAGAAATCAAAAATTCTCCATTTAATCCTTTAAAGCTCAAAGTGAGGGTTTTAGGAGTTTGGAGGAGTGATTTTAGTGTTTGGATCTATTTTTGGTGAAATCAAACCGTGTTTTATGTTTCCCTCATGTTTGTGAACTTGTTTGGGACTTAAAATCACCTAGAAATTAGTTTGGAGTGGCCAAAATCCAAGAATTTGATCACGTGAACAGTATCACAACCTTGTAAAACGAGTTGCAAAGTTTCTGGTTCAATTACACGGCCCATGTGCGATTACACGGCCTAGGTCGTGTACCTCTCTGCCAGAAATTTTCCTCACAGACGATTACATGGCCTAAGCCGTGTAATTTTACATGGCTGTGTAATCCCTCTGTGATGAGAATTAGCCCTTATGGTCTTCATGAAAGTTGTAGCTCTTTCTCTTAACTTTCCAACGCCACTGAAATCACCTCGTTTCGACATTCGTAGCTCAAGTTATGCCCATTTTACTAAGCAAAGGTCAAATGTTGAGATTGAGCAGGATGCGTTTTTGGTTAGGAAATACATGTTTTGGTATTCTATAAGGTTAGGAGCCTTAGAGATACCTTAGATAACCCTATTGAGGTGGAGTATCAATGGGTAGTTGTTGGATTGAGGACATAAATTTTTCTAAGTGTTAAAAATACTTTCATAGGTATTTGATGAAATATGTGATAAAATGATGCTTGATTGTATGATATGTCTACAACAAGTGAGATTGATTGATAATATTGAATCATATGTGATTGGTTGATGAAATTGAACACCCATGATGAGAATGATTAATCTATGCATTATGTTGCATGATGAATTGATGAAATAGTTTTCTCTCATGGGTATCGACTTTGTGGAACTAGGCCGAGTTAGATTTTGGATGTACTTATACTAAGGTAAGTCTTGGTTAATGATAAGAGAATATATGATTTTCTCTATATCAGAGTAATTGAGGTTAAGGAAAAACCTTCCTCTTTACCTGAGCTTCCCTAGTCATTAAGTGGATGAGAATGAATATTTCCCTCACTACTTGGGGTAATCCTAAATCTTGAATAGTCTGAGTAACGTACCTCTCTTACTATTCCCGATGATTGATATTGTGAGATAACGTACATTCTCCTTATCATGATGGATTGAAGTCTAACCCTAGCTTTGATATTGAGGAGACGTACTTCCTCTAAGCTAGATACGGGAAGACTGGCCTAGTTACCCGGAGTAGTTTTGTGTGGCGACGTACGACCATAAAAAGGTTAATGTGCACCAACCTAAAAGCAGACTACTACCAAGTCAATGATTTTTGTAATGCTAGCATGATTAATGCATGAGTTTAATGATTTGATATTAAGTAATGCCATTGATTTTTATCATGAATTTTATTGAAGCAATTTATGATTTATGTGATATGAGTTTAAATGATTTTCATAATATTGGAAATGGGAACTCTGTTTCGAGAAGAGGAAGGTCTGGACTTGACTTTTGTCACCTTCCTACACTTGAAATATTATTTTTCTTAAAAGATGGTTTTTCCTCGAAACAGCTGAAATTGTTATGATGACACATTTTTATTTATTAATGGTACTACTGAGAATTTCTTAATTCTCACCCCGTATATGAAATTTTTCGTGATAATTTCAGACAAGAAACAGGCAATGGAGCAAGATGGAATTTCGGACTTATGAAGAGTAGTTTGATATCTTTCCAATTCCTAGTTTTAGAGAGTTTGTTGCCATGAGGCACTTTTGTATATTATAATATGATGATGTAACAGCTTGTATAATATTTTGTTTCATGACATATGTATATATATGAGTTTGCGTAAGGCTCATATTTTGATATCTATGTATTTTTATTTATTTACAAATTTGTGATATTCGTAAATAATGTACCAAATTCTAATTACTGATACGTAAATCGGATACATTATTAGTTCTAGTATTTGGGACGTTACAAATATCAAGCTAAGGAGCCTCTCCTGTAGAGATACTTAGTCAAAGTACAGGAACTCCTTAAGAGCTTTAAAGAAACAAAGATTGAGCACATTCTGAGAGAACATAACTCCAGGGCAGACCTTTTGTCTAAGCTAGCTAGTACCAAAGGCCCTAGTAATAACTGATCAGTAATCTAAGAAACTCTCTCTCAGTCCTCCATCACGGATCATTGTCGTATTTGAAGTGAAAGAAAAGGAACCATCTTGGATCACCCCTATCATGGAGTAGTTGCAGTTTGGAACTATACCTTCAGATCCCAAAGAAGCTTCTAAGTTAGTCAAGACAGCTGTAAAGTACACCATTTACAATGGTCGATTATACCGTCATGGTTTTACATCTCCCCTCCTCAAATGCCTCACTCCGAAAAAAGCACAGTATGTTCTAGCCGAAGTTCATGAAGGAATGTGGACATCATTTGGGAGGCAAAGCCTTAGCCCTAAAAGCATTAAGATCAGGGTATTACTGGCCAATGATGGAAGTTGATTCCCATGCGCATGTCCAAATTTGTGATAAGTGTCAACACCACCCAGATTAATTATCAGGCTCCCTTAGAAGAGTTATCCACAATGTCGGTACCTTAGCCATTCTATAAATGGGGTATGGACATCTTGGGCCCATTTCCTCAGGCCCCAGGTCAATTAAAATACTTAGTGGTAGCAGTGGATTATTTTATGAAGTGGATTAAGGTAGAACACTTAGTCATAATTACTTCGGCGCGAATTTTGAAGTTTACTTGGCGCCACATTATCACCAGGTTTGAAATTCCAGAGTCCATTGTAACAGATAATGGAACCAGTTCAAGGATAAGGGCTTTAAAGAACTACTAGCAGACATAAAAATAAAGCACCATTTTAGTTTTGTGGAGAACCCTATAACAAATGGACAGGACGAAGCAGCTAACAGGATTATTGTTTGGGGAATTAAAAGGAGACTGGATGAAGCTAAGGGAAATTGGGTTAAGCATCTTGATTATGTTCTCTGGGCCTATCGGACTACACCTCACTCTACCACGGGTGAAACTCCTTTCAAACTTACTTACGAGTGTGAAGTCATGATTCCGGTAGAGATAGAAGAACCAAGTTGGTGCCACCAATAGTTTTCACCTAACAACAATCTCGGTCTGATTAGGGAAGACCTAGATCTAATAGAAGAAAGAAGACATGTAGGCCAAATATGTGATGTTGCCCTCAAACAAAGATCAGCGGCCAGATACAACTGAAAAGTAATTCCTAGGTGGTTCCAATCAAGAGACCTAGTACTCAGGAGAGCAGACATCGGAGGGAAAAATGCCTCCCAAGGGAAGTTAGCCCCCAACTGGGAAGTCTCCTACTGTATTGCTGTCAGCACTGGCAAATGAGCTTACACATTGGAAACATTAATAGGAACCCCAATCAAGAATTATTAGAATGTAGATAAACTTAGAAAACACTATAGCTAGATGCCCATGACGGCCTAGTCCTTTAGTAAACTAATGTTTGATTTATCCTAACGTTGAATTGTATGCTCTATGTGGACTAAAATAGAGTTATTCAAACATTACTTTTCATATGAGATACATTAAGAAGCCTAAGTCAAGAGGTATAACACACTAAACTTCGACAGTAAGTTATAAGGTCAATACCCATCCTCGATACTTGCCATTGACCATCTAAAGGTCAAGAAATCAAAAGGCAGTGTGGATTCAACATTTCTGGTCCTCCCCTATACCTAAGCTAAGTGGGATCCTAAAAATATTTATGGTTAGTAAAAGACCCCAAGTAAGGTTTAATAATAATTATATCTAAGGCAGAAGGGATCTTATGTGCCAATTTTTCTTAGATGTTAAACCCTGACCTAAGGTGTTATTTTTGCCTATGTCCAAAATTCTGAATGCTTGATATTATGGGACTTGGATGGATTAGGGTGTTATTTTTGCCTAAGTCCAAAATTCGAAAATGCTTGATTATGATAGACATTGGACCATGGACTAGGGCGTTATTTCTACCTAAGTCAAGTGGAATGCCATGCACTCGATATTATGGGTGTGGGATCCCAAACCATGGTTTTTCCATAAGGAAACAATTTCCTAAGTCCACAAAATGGTAATGATAAATACCATAATGGGCATTGGACCCAAAACAGACCATGGAAAGAAAATAGATTAGTAAGGCAATAGTTTTCCAAGAAAGGTCAGTACTATTGAGAAACATGTAAAAAGACAAAAAAATCCTATGAAACCATACACGGGGGCAAAGGACACACCTCAGATGATGGGATGATGTTGTATGCCAACCCCGGAGGTACTCCATAATAATGGACCTCGGCCTTAATGGATTTTTATATCTATTGTGAGCCACGAGTTCTTCTCAAATTTGGAATCTTAACACTTAATTGTTCCAATTAAGCACCAAGCTTGGGGCAACTGTTTTGGGCTCTCAATATGTAGTCCAACTCGATGCACATATTTGCCATGGTTTGTTCTTCACGTCCTCAGTAGAGCCAGCTTATCATGAGATCCCAATCTTGGATAGTAATAGTTTTACCAAGAGATTTGAGCAATGGATAAATCTTATGATATCTCCTAATTGCTAATCATGATCTTGCGAAATAATAGCACTGTAACTACCATACCAGTATTATGATCATATAGGGATTCTCTGTAATTAAATAAGGAATATATCTTCTCCTGCAACTATTATGGGAATATATCTCTCCATTAAGAGAACATATCTTTTCAACCTCTATAAATATCAGGTTAAATATCAGGTTAAGTCACCTTAATCAGGTATGAATTATCTCATCGCATAAATCCTATTGGTGCACTGCCTGACTTGAGCGTTGGAGTCTCTTTACAAGTACCCACCCCCTTGGTTCAATACACTTGACTACAGCTACACAAGGAGAAAACCACCACATATGTGCCTATCTTAGGTGCTCTCTGAATTTATTTCAGAACAACACTGGTCAGAAAAGAATTGCTGGAGAGTTAATTAGTTCTTTTCTAGTACTGTTTTAGGGGAGGATTTTATGCTGCATCATTACCACATTTGGTGCAGCAATGCATCAATATTTTGTCCCATTATCACTGGTTTTTTGGTCTTTTTTATATACACACTTTATCTTCCGTCCATTCTGGAGTGCGTCCAACCCTTGGCTAAAGCACGAGCACAGACCAACACTGCCAAGCATTCATCGGTCTTGTACATAACTTGGTAACTGGTATACTTGGATTCATTGTTCTCTTTGTGTTCCTTATCGACAAGCACCTGAGTGAAGGAATGGTGGCACACCAACGATTTAAGACTTGAGCAGTGGCTGAGCACTGACGAGTGACAACCTAATTACCTCTTTTGAATGTGTTCTCTATACATTCTGTTTTGAATTCATACTTTACCTTTTTTTGTTTTAATTGCCTCAACTCTTCTATTTTGAGTTGAGCACACTCATGATGTGCTTGATGAAATGCTTCAACTATAACACCTGTGTTTAAGAATTATGGTGAGCGGTGGAAGCAGATCCGATGGGGATAAGAATGGTGGTTTGCGGTACTGGTGTGCAAGTGACGAGGCTGTAGTTAACGGCAGTGGTGGGTGGGTGGTTGAAATCGCGGACAACTGAGGTGACAACAGTGGCGCAATGGTAGCAAAAACAGTTACATCAATTTACCTATTTACCTGTTTCTCCCTTTATAATCTCAAACATCGATTTTTTATATTAATAAATCTACCATCTACAACTTAGTGCAGTACCAACTCTGTATTCTTACATTACTTTTCAACACTACTTTCTATACTTAATTAATGATGTACAAATTCATGATTAATCACGTGTATTGATTGGTTAATGAATAAATCCAAGTTTCAACCCTAAACTATGAATTTACATATTAACCAACCAATACACGTGATTAACTACAAAATTATACATCATTAACTAAGTATAAAAAGTGATATTAAAAAGTGATGTAAAATGATTATTTCCTATGCAGTACTGTGCATATTAGACAAACCCAAGTTTTGGGTAGAGCTGGCAAAACGGGTTCAACCCGTTGGTTAACCCGCCAACCCGTCATTCTTTTGCGGGTTGGGTTCAAAGATTGAACCTATATTTTTTTTTCAACCCGCATAACCCGCGGGTTATGCGGGGCGGGGCTGGTTGGCCCGTCGGATTGACTCTTTTTTTTTTTTTAAAAAATGACAAGTAATACTATAAAATGAAAAGCTCTTTGATGTTATAATTTATATTTGAATATTTAATTAGGTTATTTTAAAAATTATTTTTTAGATATGTGGTTTGTAATTTTTTACCATTATTATTTATTATTTTTTTGAAATTTTTATAGTATTTTTTAGTTTTTTATATAATATTTTTGTTTTTTAGGTAGGTTGACCCGCAAATCTATCTATTTTTTTTTCATTTTATTTTTTATGAGGGTCAACCCGTCAACCCACCTTAAAATGGGGTAGGTTGACTCTTTCAACTCATTTCTTAAAACGGATCAACTCACCCTATCCCGTATTTTAGCGGGTTGAGGCGGATCGGAGTGGGTCGGGACGAGTTGGCCCATTTTGCCACCTCTAATTTTGGGTACAATCCGGTTGGCCTCATTTTTTGTTTCTAAATTCCGTGGGTCGGTGAAGCTAATGTGTATCACAATAACATACACTGTAACATAAAATAATATAAAATGTTTATTTGATTTCCCTAAACAAAGTGTAACGTTATGTTACGTACGTATATACACATGCAGGAAAAGAGGTATAAATAATTTGTGTAGTCAATTTTCGAACTCAGTTTAATGGAAAGAGAGCCTCCGGTTGTACCCTAATTAATGCGTTTGCGTTTGTTACTCACCAAATTGACACAAATTTAAGATGTTGCGCCAAACCAAACAGTCCACATAGCGTCATGATGACAAGCAGAAAATGATATATCATCCCAGAGAGATGTCTGGGATTATAAACCTGCTCCTGTTGTCTTATTGATTAGCCCGTATATATGTTGGCCTCTCATCAATTACTATCTATCATGATCATGCTCATTCTCATTCTCATCATGCATGACAATATGATAAGGATGATGATTTGTCTTGGGTGCCAAATACAGAATCATGCGGGCTATATCTATTAAGGCATAAACAGTTAAACAGTATTGTTTTCTCAGGAAAAAAAAAAGTTAAACAGTATTGTTTCAGTGTTTTCTTTCGCTATTTGATTTGGCTTCTTTGAATTAATTAAGCCCAAAAAGCTTGTACAGTTTCCAAGTTAAAAAAAAAAAAAGAGAAGTAGATTGAATTTGATTAAAAGCCTGACCAATTTGTAAAAATAATTGTACTATATATATATATATATATATATATAAAACCTGGGCAATTGAAATGAAATGGCTCTGGTAGCTTCCGCCCATGACCGCAACTTCGCCATCAGAGTGGTGTTCCCGTTACCACAGGATGGCTAGAGATTTTAAAGCTATAAAACAATGAGATTTGTTTAAGGACTGCTTTTAAAATACTTGTTAAAGAATTAGAATATAAAAATATTAAATAAATAAAATATTTAATACACTAAAAACTTTAAAAAAAATTAATACTTGTTAACAAAATCCGAAACAATGCATTATATTGAATTATCATAATATATATAAAATAATAATAAATATAATTAAATAAGTCGATTTATTAGACTTAAAAGATTTTTTTTAAAGTTTGAAATTTGACCCGTTTAACTAAATAAATTTTTAAAAAAATCTTAACTTAACCTTTTTGTTAAATGAATCAGGCCATATCATACCTTAACTAAGTCAGGTCATTGGTCTCGACAAGTCACCTAAATTATTTTCACTCCTTTTCCATGCAAATCAACGTAGTTATGCTCTATTGTATCACTTATTAGTTATTATATGTACCCTTGTTATGTGAATTACTCTTTTCTAATTATTATATTTAACTTTTTATATAAAACTAGTATTATTTTATTATCAATTAAAAGGCAAAATAGCCCACATAACATGGCATAATAGACAATAAAAAATTATTTTAAAAAAGCTCTTTTAAAAATTATAAGTAAATATATATTTATTTTTAATTTAATTTAAAATATATCATAATTTTAATCTATTAAAATTTATTAATAAATACATATTTACTTACTCATTTAAAAAAATTATCCAAAAATATCATATAAGAATATTGTCTAAAACACCTGCTAGGCTGCAAACACGTTTGATTAAATTAAAAACATATTTTTTTTAAAACTATTTTCTTTCAGAAACAAGCGTGATGTGTTCAGAGAAAAATTTGGGGAAAAGATGGGTCATATGATTAGCACGAGATTTTAACTTGACCACATTCCGATTATTATGATGCATTTATTAGGCAGACAAACCGACCGAGTTTTACTATTCCCAGAAAAATTTTCTGCTTTAAATCGTGGTTTGCGTTGGTTTAAGTAAGCAAATAAATTATGGTTTATAAAAAGGGGATGCTAAGGCTTTTTTCGTATGTTTAGAAGCATTAGCAGCTCCATAATCGACAAGGAAAAATGGATTCTCTTTCGAAATGTATAAATGGATGGTTAAAAAAAAATAGATTGGTATCCAATGACAAGGTGTCCATAATATGAGGATCGGGTGGGGCGTCTGCAAGTTGAATAATCAACCCTCATTTTGGCCCCATTTGTTTTCTTCTTTTGTTTAATAGTAATGAATACAATTTTATGAAAGTAGAAGATGAAGAAGGGGAAGGGATAGAACCGTAGAAGATCAGAAATTAGAACAGAAATGAAGGGTGGTGGTCCCTCGCGCGTGGGTTAGCTTTAGAATGAAGTCGTAATTAATTGAAAATAGGCACATAGAGGAAATGAGGAGGTCAGATATGTCATGCTTTTGGGATCATTGCAATAATTGAAGTCGTGCAGGCTTTAATGATAAGCTGCAGAGAGAGATGCGTGAATTATTGAGTGGGTATTAACATGTGTTAATTTAAGTAGGGAAAATTTAATTTTTTTAAGTATATAATTTTAAATTTGATTTGAAATTGATATATATAAAAATAATAATATTAAGAGAAATTTTTGTTTAATCAATTAATTATATTTTAAAAGATTAATTTTTCATCTAGGTGAAGACATAAAAAAATAAAATAAAATTATTGGATGGACCCTTTCAGCAAACGAACCATGCCATAAAGTGACCCTAATGTAATAATTGTTAATGGAAATGGAATGTGAAAAAAGCCACTGCCCCCCATCCCCGACCTTGAACGAACCAAACTCTCTCTGTTTTTGCCCTCCACATTGCACAATCACAGTTTTTGTTTGTTTTTTGTTTTTTTGTTTTTTTTTTAGCATGCACAATCACAGTTCTTCTTAATTTCACAATCATGCATGGCGTTCGCGAGATAAGAATTATCACTATAATGGAATGAAAATTTATTTAATTATTTATTTTGGTATAAGAATGAAAAATTATTTACACTGACTAGTATTAGTGACTTGGTCAAGCAAGCACCCAATAAATCAAAATGCCACGTGTCAATGTACTTGCAACTCAACAATTTATAAAAAAGAAGTAATTAGAATAAATTGATTCAAATTTTATTGATAACATGTAGGGTGTATATATACACAAGGATCCTATCATCAGGCTGCAATATCTCCATAATTTCAGGAGATAAAAGAGGAAAAGAATCGTTACAGAGGAGAGAATATTTGCTAAAAACTAACACTCTTAATTACAGCAAATCACAACACAATCTGATTTCAACACCCCCTCTCAAGTTGGTGCATGGATATCATGCATTCCTAACTTGACAGCAGAATCATTCAGGGCACTCCTAGATACTCCTTTGGTAAGGATGTCTGCTAGTTGGTGTTTAGACTTTACAAATGGGAAGGCAATAATCCCGGCTTCAAGTTTTTCTTTAATGAAATGTCTGTCAATTTCAACATGTTTTGTTCTGTCATGTTACACAGGGTTATGAGCAATTTCTGTAACACCCTCCTTAGGGCATCACATTTCCGATTCCCGACTCATAATCTGAAAAGAAGTTTGCACAAAGTTTGAGTTATAAAAAATGAGTTTCAAAATTTCTTCTTTACTGAAAAGTAAATTTACTGAAAATATTAGGTGATATTGAAAATCATATTTCAACTATTCATTATACAATATTGACACCAATTAATATCACAAATTAAAGAGAAATATAAAATTAACAGACTTATTATTATCTTTTTAACAGTAACAAACCCCATGACGGATCCTACTTAATAGCACGGTACAACACTAACGAGAAACTTTAACATACTTATTCCTTTTTCTATCTATCTTGATGCATCAGACATCTGTTCCTTTGTCAACACTGCACACCTTCGAGTCCTGAATGTCCACTCCTTATTGTTGTCACCAATCTCAGAGTATCCATCGCCCGTTATGTCTAAGACAACTCGATCCTTCTATTATTTGATTTTAACAGTACAGACACAACAAAACAATATAACAAAGAAGTGAGATCACCTACACCAATACCAGCATGGCAGCACAGAGATAACACAAACAGCAATATCATACAGATAGATCATACCACAATTATGATCATGTCATCAACATTAATCAACTATCATCATCTAATCATTTATCAATTCAATCATCATCCAAGTACTCGAAACAATTGTCATAACCAATATTCCTCAATTAATATATCACATAGATATAAATGCTCAGATTTATGCATATGCACAAAGACTCAGTTTATCAAAAACAACTCCATGCAGGTTTTCACAATTTCGAGAAGAATGCTCTGGTTAATTGTCAGCCTTAGCCCAAAGACAATCTCCCAGTTGTTGAAAAGAATCGTGTTCTTGTCGGGTATCGTCAATGCATTGCAACGAACTGCATCGCTAAGTGGCACAGGGTACTCACCAACTGTCCACTGGTCGACCGCCGCGCCTTGACGCCCCCAAGATCCATCATAGACCTCACTATCAATTCTCATTCCCTCTTCAACCACAAGGGCCATAATAGCTATTAGCTATATTTTATACAATGCACGAATATATCAGTACAAGTCCAACCCCAAAGGGCCAAATCTTTTCAATTTCATTTGTTCAAATGTAATCATATACTTCAACGCATATTTTTTTCAATGCACGTATAATGCACCAAATGCCAATCACAAGCAAAACATGTCATTTTCTCACACAGCATCCATATACTGGTTCTACAGTATTTATACTGTATTTTCAACAGGAAAATCATATTATCACATTTTCATAGTTATAAAACTCTTTCGTCGTATTTTCACAAAATTGCGCAATATTTCTATTTCGTTTTCACAATTCCAAAATATTTCTGTTACGTTTTCATAATTTCAAAACGTTTCTGTTATATTTTCACAATACCATAACACTTCTTTTACGTTTTTAAAATTTTGTAACATTTCTATTATATTTTTAAAATACTGCAACACTTCTGTTGCACTTTTAAATAACGTATTTAATTTTTTAATGTTTTTCTCAATTACATAAAAATATACGTTTCTCAAATTACGTAACGATTTTTTACCGTTTTCAAAATCGCGTAACTTAAAAATCATTCTTTTAAGTTGCGTAAATCATTTTCCATCATTCTCAAAATATTTAAAACACTTTCCAAATCACATAAGATTTTCTGTCATTTTCACAATTACGTAAAAATATTCTATCATTATTTAATCACGTAGTGATTTTTCAATAATATTTTCAATAGTGTAAAATATTTAAACGCTTTCCAAATCGCATACAAATATTTTAACATTTTTCAAATTAGCGTAGAAATATTTTACTTGTATTTCAAATCATTTTTAAGATACGTAAAATATTTTTCAATATTTTACAATTACATAAAATATTCCTCAATATTCCAAACATTATTTTGGACTTAAATAAATCAATCTTAATTCAAGAAATCTTTTTCCAAAATATAATTCACAAAATCATTTTTTCATTGATATAAATCAACGTTTCAAAACTTAGCATTTTCTAACGTACTTCAAAACTCAAAAATAAGTTATACGTTAGTAAATTTTCAAAATACCATTATATTCTCCATTTTTTCCAAATCATTTCTAAATCAACCTTCCTCAAAATAATATAACTTTCTACTTCATTTAATATATTTTCTTATTCAAGAAAATCATTTTTCATAGTATATTTCACAAATTCACAATTCCATTGAATTAAATCAATGTTTCTAACTTTAAAAATTACTAATGCTTTTCAAAATCCAACGGGATTTTAATAAATTCTTTTTAAAACAAATTGATGCTCACTTGCAACCTCTCTTTTCCATTTACATAAAAATTCATTTCTCAAGTGCTAAAATACTCTGATTCCCTTTTTTATTTTCTTGTATTAAATTAATTATATTTCCACTTGAAAAATCACTTTGTTTCATCAAAATCAATGCATTACAAGCCTTCGAAAATGTGGACATGACTATTGAAAATTATCAAAACATTTTTCCTTCTAAATTGATATGGTTTTACACAAACAAAATCATTAAAATTTTATTTTCAAAACTGAAGTGCCGATGGTTATAAAAACCAAACTCATTTGTTCAAATTCATTTTTATTTTCTTTGCAAATCCTTTTTCACTTTCTTTGCAAATCCTTAAAATCAACGTTTGCCCGTTTCATTCAAAACTCATGTTTAGAAAAATACTCAAGATCTTTGTACACAAAATAAATAAATAAAAATTCTTCAAAAATCGTGTTCTTGTTCTCTTGAAAAACAAACCCTTTGTTTATTTTTTATACTCTTCAAATCATCCATTTTCATCTTTCATGAAATTATTAATTTATGAACACCTATTTAGAGGTGTCTTGGCCGAAATTCACTAAGTTCTAGGGACCAAAAATTAATTCTCATATTCTTGAAAAATTTCAACATGAACTCTAATTTTTGGGAGCTCAAAATCGTAGCCTCCCCCTTGGCCTTTGGAGCCAAAAATCAATTTCCTTTTCATCACTACATCATGACATACACATATATATATTTCATCATAAATACTATAAGCATGCCATATACTTATCATGCATAATATAAGCATATCACCAAAGCCATAAAATCATACAAAGCATATCAAGCATAAGCAAATAAATCAAAGCTCATAAACACACATAAATTATTACATGACCATGGATTGGAATCCTCACATGGATTCACCATCCATCAAATATAAGACCATCTCTCACCACCATACTTGGTTGGTGAAATGGATCTCCCTCTTACCTCTTGAAGATCCTCAAAAACTCCTTGTTTTGCTTCTTTTTCCAAGTCCTTCACCACCAAGGGCTTCTCAAATACAAAACAAAATATATAAAAATTAGTATACTAAGCTTGATTAAGAGGAACCATGGATCAAACATGGTTTAGAACATGAAAAAGAGAGAAGAAATGAAGTTTCCTTACACTTCACCTCAAAAACCCAATAACTTTGATCTTGAAGAAAGTCCATGAAGATGAATGATTTAGAGGAAATCTTCAACATGAAAGTTGCTTAGAATATCATGTAGATTCAAGATCTATGGTTGGATGAAATTAAAAGAGATTAGGTGGTGGTTTTGAGTGTCTTGATCGAATGGTTTCTCTTGAAGCACAAAGATGGAATTTTTGATTTTTGATAGAAACTTGAAGCTTGGATTTGAAGCCCAAGATGAATGATTTTGGAAAAACTCATAACTAGAGATGTTCTTAGAATGATGTTTAGGTTTAGAAAATGTGTTTAGATGAAATTTTAGAAGCTTGGAGACATGGTTTCTAGGTGTTGACCGAATGGTATTTCTTGGAGAAGAAAATAGATTTTTTTTTTTGTATTTTGCTTTGGAGAAGATGATGAATAGAAAGCAATTATGATACAAATGATAGAAACCAAAAATTTTGGTCTTCTTTGGAGTGCATGGCCGTAGCTCATATGGAGAGAAAGAAGAGAATATATTTTGCTAAGTCTTGCTTTTGGAAAATCAATGAATAATGAAGATTGATCAAGATAGGAAATTAATGGTCTTCAAACTTTTTCTTTGGCCTAAAAAGGCTACTCAAAATTGTCTCCTCTTTCCTATGTATTCTCCAAAACCGTCCCCCCTTTTCCTAATGCATTATGAAGTTGTCATCATTATTAGTCACCATCTAGAGCATTTCTAGCCATTGATTAATTCAATGGTTAGGATTTAGGTAGACTTTTGATTTAGAAGACTTAATCTAGTAATTAGATCTTTTTCTTTAAATTCTAACCATTAAATGTGTCTCCAAAATGAAGGGTCAAGATTACTCCTTCTTACTTTTAATCCAAGGGTCATAATTAGTCTTTGCTACTTTTTAAGACCAAATCTCCACCCTTGATTAATTCTTCATCCAATGGTCATAAATGGTCTTTTTCACTTTTTAAGACTAAATCTCCACCCTTGATTTAATCTAAATCCAATGGTTATAAATGGTCCTTGTTACTTTACAAGACCAATTCTACACCATTGATTAAATCTACGGTTGATATTGAAGCTTTTCTTATTAAGCTTGTCTAGATTAAATCTCTACCATTGATTAGATCAATGGTTAACATCCAATGTTTCTTTATTAAATTTATTGCTCAACCGTTGATTAAATCAAGATCAAGTCTCCACCGTTAATTAAATCAATGGTGGATATCCAAACCACCAATGTTGACTTAAGTAATATAATTTCTATTTTTATCTACTAAAACCCTTACAAAAGAATATATTTACTATATTTTTATCGCCCGATAATTAAATACAGTATCAAACACAATACAAGAAAATTTCTAAAACTGTTTTCGGATTCATGTTTAGTAAGATCCCCTGTCTCCGTCTAAACAGTACAAATTTTTCTATGCGTGAAAAATTTTCACTTTGCGGGACCCACCTGGGCCCACGTAAGGTCACTTGGGCCCACATAGGACCACCTGGGCCCACATACAGAAAAAATTCATAATCATCTACAAAAATCATAAATATTAGAAAACACACTAAATATTAGAAAACACACAAATATCAAATCAGATCACGTAAAATAATTAAAACTTAATGGTAAAAATTAAATTACGTAAAGTTTTCCCTGGCCCGAAAATTTTTATTTTCCTGACTCGGAGTAAATTACTCAAAACGATCAAATACACTGATGGAATAATCAAAATAATTTTACAGTATCCAGAAATTACTAAACAGTAAAATTCTGTTAACTGTCAAAATTACTGTTTACAAGATAGGAAATTTTGGGGTGTTACAATTTCTATTGCTGAGGTATTGTCATAATGCAGTTTTATTTCTTCTTTTGGTCTGAATCCAAGATCTTCTAGCAAATTTTTAAGTCATAGCAGTTCACATACTCCAAGTGTCATGCCTCTAAATTCAGCCTCAGCACTAGACCTTGCTATCACATGTTATTTTTTACTTCTCCAAGTTACAAGATTTCCTCCCACAAAGGTAAAATATCCAGAGGTGGATCTTCTATTATCTGCTGACCCGGCCCAATCAGCATCAGTATAGCCTTCTACTCTAAGGTGCCCATGCTTTGAAAACAATATTCCTTTGGTTGGAGTAGATTTCAAGTACCTCAAAATTCTTTCTACAGCATCCATATTAGGTTTTCGTGGGTCATGCATGAATTGACTTACCACATTCACTGCATATGCTATGTCGGGTCTAGTATGAGATAAGTAAATCAGCTTTCCAACAAGTCGCTGATACCTCCCTTTGTCAAAAATGGCTGCACCTGAACAGAGAAAATATTTGTGATTTTGTTCGATGAGAGTGTCCACTAGCTTGCACCCGAGCATGCCTGTCTCCGACAACAAGTCAAGGATGTATTTTCTTTGAGATAAGAAGATTCCATGTTTTGATCGAGCCACTTCAATCCCAAGAAAAAACTTTAAGTCTCCAAGTTGTTTCATCTCAAATTCAAAGGCCAAGTATTTTTGTAAACTAGAAATGCCATCATAGTTATTTCCTGTTACAATCATGTCATCAACATAAATAATTAAGGCAGTAATTTTACCTTGACTTTGTCTAATAAAAAGTGTGTGATCTGAGTTACTTTGTTTGTAGCCAAAGTTCTTCATAGACTTGGTGAATCCATCAAACCATGCTCTTGGAGACTGTTTTAACCCATAAAGGGCTTTTTTCAGTTTACACACCATAGAAATATTTGAGTATTCAGATATACCCGGGGGAGGATCCAGATGATACCTCAAGTGGTTGTTCTGGTGTAGATTGGATTAGTGGTATTGGAGTGGGATGTCTTGTGTTGTCACAATTTGGAGTTATAGCAAAAGGAGTATTCGGTTCAGCAACAGGAGTATTTGATTCAGCTTCCATTTCTTGAATTATGGCAAAAGAAGGTACACAATTGGCATTTGGTTTAGTTTCCATATGAAGTGGTATTATATCCTGAGTGTTACGGTTCTGCAATTCATTATTCTCATTCCCCCTCTGAAGTGGAGAACCAGTAGCCCCGAGAGAGTAAAATAGTTCATGTTCATGAAATGTAACATCCATTGAGACATACACCCGTTTTGATGATGGGTGATATGCCCGATATCCCTTTTGTGTCATACTATATCCTACAAACACACATTTCATTGCCCGTGGCTCGAGTTTTGTGCACTGTTGTGGATGTAAATGGACATATATAACACAGCCAAAAATGCGTGGTTCCAAGCGAGCTGTTGGAGGCAAGGCACAATGGTCAGCAAGGGCATCCAACGGTCTCCTAAAATATAAAACACTAAAGGGAACGCGATTAATTAAATAAACAGCAGAACTCAAGGCTTCACCCCAAAGATAGGAGGGAACATTGCCACCAATTAGCAATGATCTAGTAACCTCTAAGAGGTGCCTATTTTTTTGCTTAGCAACTCCATTTTGTTGGGGGGTATGAGGACATGATGTTTAATGGATAATGCCAAAAGAGTCCATGAAACTTTTTAATTCTTGCTGAAAATATTCCCCTCCATTATCAGATCTAACCACTTTTATACAAGTCTCAAATTGTACTGTAACCATTTTATGAAAACATTGGAACACTTTACCCACATCACTCTTATGTTTCAATAAATACAACTAGGTCATCCTTGTGCAATCATCAACAAAAGTAACAAACTATCTCATTCCATTATGGGTAGGCATAGGGGCAGGACCCCAAACATCAGTATGTATAAGGGAGAAGGGTGTATTGACCTTAGTATTATTCAAGGGAAAAGTAACACGATGGCTTTTGGCCATTACACATGTTTCACAATGGAAGTTTGAGGAATTACACTGAAGGAACAATGATGGAAATAGTCTTCTAAGGTAACCAAAGGAAGGATGTCCTAATCATCTATACCATAGCCAGATTGTTTCTTCATTTTTATTCTGCAAGTTGTCACTCATTAGATGAACCCGAACTTCTCCTTTTGTGTCCTGAAAGTTGTCCTCCAAATAGTATAAATCACTACTCCTTTTACCACTGCCAATCTTCTCCTTGGTATGGATATTCTGTAAGACACAGTGTGTTGGAAAAAAAGTAATGATACAATCATGAGATTTGGTTAGTTGACTGATTGAAAGAAGGTTACAGTTTAGTGAAGAAACAAACAAGACATTTGAAATGGATAAAGAAGGTGATATATGAACAATACCCATACTTACAACTGGGGAAGAAATACCATTTGCATTAATAATAGCAGGTTTAGAATTATTAGGTGACAAGTTCGTGAACTTTGAATGGTCACAAGTCATATGATCAGTAGCACCTGTATCAATTATCCAATCTCTAGTCCTAGTGAGAACAGAAAAACTATAGGCAGAGTTAGATGTACCTGATTGAGCAACTAAACCAGTAGCAATAGTAGGAGCAATAGTAATGGTAGGAGCTGAATTATTCTTAGAGCCCTCTGTCTTTGGTCCTGATTTACCTTTCGGGTGCCATTCGAGATATCCATGGAGTTTAAAGTAGTTCTCCACCAAGTGATTATCACCACTGCAGTAGGTGCACTTGCGAATTCCTTTTTTGGGATTTGAATATTTTTTAGCAATCATAACAGCTCCTTCATTTGATGCTCCATGTAGCATAGTTTCTTGGCGATTTGCCTCAGCGCATATATTTGCATAGACAGTTTGGATATCTGGAAGAGGGATAGTGGCAAGAATTCGACCCCGAACTCCATCGAGGTGGGAATCGAGTCCAGCAAGGAAAACATAAACTCTGTGAGAATTTACCTTAGTTGTGTATAGTTCAATGTCTTTCGAGCATTCCGTTGTGCAATTTTCAATAGCATCAAGTTCCTGCCAAAGCTTTTGTAGTTTTCCAAAATAGGCAATAACAGGTCCTCCATTCTGATGAACAGAGGCTATCTCACAATATATGCCTTAGAGGCATCTTGACTTACCGAGTATGTTTTCTTGGCAGTCTCCCATATCTCCTTAGCAGTGGGTAGGCGGATGAATAGAGATCTGACTTCTTTGGTCATGGCATCCAAAAGCCAGGACTTGATCATGCAGTTCTCATCTTCCCATGTTTCATATTCTTCAGATTCTTTATCTTTTGGAGCAGCTTTTTTTCCAGAGATGAAGCCCTAACGTTTTCTGCCTCTGATCTTATTCTCTGCATTTAGGGACCATTCAACATAGTTAGTACCATCAAGACGTTCAGGGGTAAGTGATGATGAAAACTCCTGCATATGAAAGGTAGATGCTGCAAAAGCATCCTCCTTTATAGGTTTAAGATTATTGTTATCGGGTGTAGACATTAGGTAGGATCAATCTCTGACTCCTAGGGTTACTGAGAGGTAATCAGAGCAATCTCTGATACTATATAAAATGAGGTAATTGGAATAAATTGAATCAAATTTTATTGATAACATACAGGGTGTATATATACACAAGGATCCTATCATCAGACTGCAATATCTCCATAATTTCAGGAGATAAAAGAGGAAAAGAATCGTTATAGAAGAGAGAATATTTACTAAAAACTAACACTCTTAATTACAGCAAATCACAACACAATCTGATTTCAACACAATTATTGGATATAATATTTTGCGTTTGACTTAAAATCACACTGCCAGGAGGGGATCAAGAAATGTAGTTTGATTATCCAATTACCAATCACATACACAATTATCAATCACATACATATGCGCAAGATGCGTATAGATCTAATTAAATCCAAGTTCTCTTATTAGAATATGATGAAATAAAATAACCTTCTTGAAAGAAGGGTAAATCTACTTATCTGTCATTAGTGACAAACTTATTTATTAAATTATTATTTTTTTAAATTATTTATCAAACTATCATTATTTTTATCACGTTAGAATTTTTTATTATTTTTTATTTCATATGAGATGCGCCAACACGTGTGGCATGTTAAATTTTTTTATTATTTTTCATTCTACATAGAATGCGTCAACATGCGTGGCACATCCAACTGGGATGCGCCAACACGCGTGGTGCATCCAACTGGGATGCGCCAACTTTGGTGGCATTTTCCACGTGAAAACGCCACACGTGATGGCGCATCCAAGTTGGATGCGTCACGCGTACTGGTGCATCCCAGTTGAATGCACCACGTGTGTTAGCGCATCCCACGTGGAACAAAAAATAATAATAAAATATCACGTTATATGTGTAAGACACTTAACTCATTTCACATAGATCTCTTAAAAAATAATGTTACACATATAATTTATATATCTACTAAAGAGTGCACTACAATATTAAAAAATATCAAGTTCAATTAACTTATTTATAAGTCAAGTATTTATTTTTAATTTATAAAATAGTCAATGTGAGACTTTATTATTAATAAAATAAAATAATTAAATAAGATAATAAAATATATTTATTTAATATAAAATTTTAATGGTGACAAAATAAAATAACTAAATAAAATAATAAAACATATTTATTTCATGTGGGATTGCGCCAAGTCTGAAGAATTCATTTGTTCGCAATACTGAAGAATTCATAAGATTGCGCCAACAATAACAATAGTAACATTGGAGAAATATCTAGATAAATCATAAAAAAAGACCTTTGTTACCTGGCTGTCATCAACTGCTAATGGCAGACTGCACCAATGAAATAACTATTTTTTGAGGACCATATTCACTCCACAGCAGAAGAGGAAAGATTAAAACAAAACAACATCGAGTAGCTATCCCGAAGGTGATGAATTATGCAGTTTGTGAGAGGCAATGTCAAAGGATATTCCCCCGATCCATTAAATTAATGTAGATAAAGATTAGCATGATTGAGACAGACTTGAATTCTTATGAATTCTTCAGTATAGCGAACAAATGAATTCTTCAGACTTGGCGCAATTTTTAAGTGTCATATGGAATAAATATATTTTATTATCTTATTTAATTATTTTATTTTGTTATTATTAAAATTTTATATCAAATAAATATATTTTATTATCTCACCTAATTATTTTATCTTACTAATAGTAAAGTCTCACATCGATTATTTTACAAATTAAAAATAAATACTTGTTTATAAATAAGTTAATTGAAATTAATATCTTTTTATATTGTGATATTTTCTTTAATAGATATGTAAATTATATGTATCTTTGAGTCTTTTTTTTAAGAAATTTATGTGAAATAGATTAAGTGCCCTGTACATATAACGTGATATTTTTTTATTATTTTTTATTTTACGTGGGATGTACTAACATACGTGGCGTATTTAACTGGGATGCACCAACACATGTGGCGCATCTAACTGGGATGCGCCATCACATGTGATGTTTTCACGTAAAAAATGTTACTAAAATTGACACATTTCAGTTAAATGTATCACGCGTGTTAACATATTTTATATGAAATAAAATATAATAAAAAATTTTAATATAATAAAAATAGTAATAATTTGATAAATAATTAAAAAAAATTATAATTTAATATATAAGTTTGTCACTAATAATAAATTGGTCAAAAGCCTTGAAAGAAGTGGATAAGTGAAAAATATATCAGTTCAACATTGAAAAGAAGGTACTATCTCCTGAGCATGGGTCGCATTCTTCTTTTTAGAATTTGAAATGAAACTAGTATATATACATAATTCAAACTGATGCTGCAGCTTGCTGGTACATATGCTATCATATGAGACAAATTTGTATATTAAATTTAAAGAAATGTTAATAATATATTTTTTTAGATATTTTTTAATATTTATTTTATTATTAATTTAAAAATAAGTATTATTAATATCTTTTTTAATAATTATTTTAAATATATGAGATAAATTAATAATAAAATAAATATTTAAAAAATATCTAAAAATATATTAACATTGCTCACTAATTTGTGTAATACCCACCAGTAGTCACGCTCTTTCCTCAAGTGGATAACATGACGTGAATTTATATCGTTTGCCACTTACATAAGATGACCTACAAATATATGAACATGTTATTGGAAATTTTTATAAATTAATATTTATTTATATATGTGGTACAGAGCATTGATAAATTCAAGCCCTAAAAAGGATAAGAACGGAAAACTGGAAGCAACACAAAAGTAGATTACTGTATTAGTGGGAAGAGAGGAAACCAGACAAAAGGATGTCACTGATATTATCGCCATATGCGCATGCATATAATAGCAACGCGGATTAAGAAAATCAATAAGGAGTTGAGTGCTGTGGTAAACGTGTTAGATTAAATATCTCTTATAATAAATTTGTGACTTATTTTATTAATTTAATAAATAATTAAATTAAATTAATGGATTAAATTTTTATTATATAAAAAAAGTAATTTTATAATTATAGTAGCTACTAATTTGATAGAAGTTAGTAATATTTAAGAAATAATTTATACGTAAAACTTAAGGTCTATTCTTGACCGTCAGAATTACTTTTGCTCTTACTATCACTAAAGTAGAAGAAGTATAAAGAAAATATAAAGTTATAGAAAGTGAGTTTTCTGGAATCTCTCTAACACTTTTGGTATACAACTTGCTCTTATTCATGGATAAGTGTTAGTGTCTTTATACTTTTTTATTTATGAGAATCATGAATTCTAAGATCTTTATATTTTAATGATAGTTTTCTATATTAAGATTCTTAAAAAAATTATAAATTAACATATGATATCAGAGCAAAATTATCGAATTATCATAGCTAGTTAGTTACAAAAAATTTTCGTAACTAATTCGTAACTAATTTTTAAATTTCCGTAGTTAATCCAAAGCTAATCTGTAGCTAATTTTTGTTCAGAACCTTATTCTTTTTGGTAACTAATTAGCAACAAAATATTTCGTAGCTAATTTCGTAGCTCATTCCGTAGCTAGTATCTATGACAAATTTGTAACAAATCCGTAGCTATTATATTGCTAAATCCGTAGCAATTCCGTAACTATTCCTTAGCTATTATGTTGCTAAATCTACAACAATTTTGTAGCTATTCTGAAGCTAACCCAAATTAATTTTATAATGATAATTAGTATATTTTAAAATTATACTTGTATAAATATTTCAATCCAAATAGAAAAACCAAACAAATAAGTTGTGCAAAACAACAAAATATCATAATTGTATTAATAAATGTTAGGAAATTTATGTTTCCTAAATAATGTTGGGCATCATATTTAATTGACAATTATATTAACTATTTAATTTATTGGGTTTGTTATTAAGTGATCTAATTTAGTGCGTCCGTAGACTTCACAACTTGATGTAGGCTTAATGAGTAGATACCATATTGGCCCATTAGGAGATTATGGGAACCCTAATTGGTTAATATACGTCAGAAATGGTTATGGTCCCCAATATACCAAATCATAACACAATTCCCCTTCTCCCCACTTGGAAGAGAAACGATGGTCCCATTGAGGAGTTAAGGCGATTTGGTTTAGGAAGATCACAAACCACCCCTTATTCGTGATTGATTGCCATAAAGATTTCGCAATAGTTGGTGATCAATAGCTATAGATCTAGGTATTTATGAAAATCCAAGAATCCTTGATAATCTGGCATGATTTCTGGAGCATAGTTAGGGTATTTTTTTATCTTCCTATAATGATTGTTTCTCTCAATTTTTGTGATCCCTAATTATGAAATTTATGGCTTTTACCTTTTTTTTGCTGCACAAGAATGTATTGGCCGAGAATGTTTGTATTTGCTACACAGTTGTTGCACGAAACCTGTATTTTCTTTTGCAAAAAGTAAAATTTTTCTAATAAACCACACGGTCTACCCGTGTTGGGGTCCACAGTCGTAATACGTCAAGACTAAATCTAGTAATCTTAACAGAATGGAACACGGCCAGGCCGTGTTGAGTAATATGGCCGTGACTTGTATTGATAAAAAATTTTTTCTTGGTTGTTCTAGTATTTTTAATTAAGTTAATTGAAACAACATATTGCCAAAGTAACCCTTGTTGTGTAAATTAATTTGATTAAAATTACATAGATGTTTGCATGAAGTTATTTATGCGAACTATGCTCAACCCAAAGGAAGACACATTTTGGCCAAATAATGACATGCCTACGGTGGTGAATATGTGACGATTATAAAGTTTTTATTTTTCAAGTAAACAATAGTCAGTCCAAAGAAAGGTTGTTGTTTGATAGAACTTATCGTCAATATTTGATCATTACATTGAAAGTACCACTTACAGTTAATTTCTCTGTCCAAAGACTAGGAATTAATGTTGTGCTAGGTATCTTGTGATGGATTCTCAATTCTGGATAATTGTTCATGTCTTATTTTTATTGACTTGCTTATTTATGTGAATATTTTTATTTATTTTTTTTCTCTATCCAGTTTCTGTTTCTAGTGCTGTAAATATTTCTGCTCAAGTCAATACCATTCCAATGTTGAATATGACGAATTTCAAAGTTTGGAAAGAAGCCGTGAAGATAAGTCTCGGCTGTATAGATTTAGATCTGACACTTAGGATGGAGTGACCCACTCCTACTCCGGAAAACCTTGATGAGGTTAAAATGAGAAGTGGGATTGCTCTAACCGAATGTGCTTGATGATCATGAAGCGCTCCATTCCAGAAGCATTTCGGGGCTCTATTGCTGAGAGCAAGAACGCCAAGAAGTTCCTTGAGGAAATTGAGCAATATTTTTCCAAGAATGAAAAGTCGGAGGTGAGTAACCTTTTGGCCAAACTTGTCTCAATGAAATATAAGGGTAAAAGGAAAATAAGGGAGTACATTATGGAAATGTCTAATCTTGCATCAAAGCTCAAGTCACTCAAGTTAGAGCTGTCCGAGGACTTGCTCGTGACTTAGTTTTGATCTCTCTTCCTACAACTTTGGGCAATTCAAGGTAAGTTATAACACTTAGAAGGACAAATGGTCCCTCAATGAGCTTATATCTCACTGTGTGCAAGAGGAAGATAGGCTACAGAGAGATAAGACAGAAAGTGTTCACTTAGCTTCGACCTCTCAGAACAACAAGAAGAAGAGAGCTAAGGATACTGTGAAAGGTTCTTCTCATCAGAAGAAGCAGAAGAACCAGGATGAGGAATTTACTTGCTACTTCTGCAAGAAGTTAGGACACATGAAGAAAGAGTGTCCCAAGTACGCCGCCTGGCATGTAAACAAGGGTAAGCTTCTCAGTTTAGTTTGTTCTGAAGTTAATTTAGCTTCTGTATCTAAGGATACTTGGTGGGAAGATTCTAGTGCTACTACTCACATAAGTATGTCTATGCAGGGTTGCTTGTGGAGCTGACTGCCAAGTGATGACGAAAGATTCATCTGTGTGGGTGATGATAATAAAGTTGCTGTAGAAGCTATAGGAACTTTTAGATTACAATTGAAAATTGGATTTCATTTGGATTTGTTTGAGATATTTGTTGCACTGTCATTCAGACCGAATTTAATTTCTATTTCTAGTTTGGACAAGTCAAGTTTTTCTTGTTCATTTAGAAATAATAAAGTTAGTCTCTATCAAAATTCATGTGTTGTTGGTTCTGGTTCTTTGATTGATAATCTATATATGCTTGACATTGTTGATTCCTATAATGAAATATTGCAAACAAATTCAAAAAGTACAAAGCGAAAATTAAATGAGAATTCAACTTCCTTATAGCATAAGCGTTTAGGCCATATCTCTAAGCAGAGAATTCAGAGGCTTGTATTGGATGAAATTCTTGAACCTTTAGATCTGTCAGACTTTCAAGTCTGTATTGAGGTATCAAGGGAAAACGAACAAACATAAGGAAATTAGGTGCCGAAAGAGCTAAGGATGTCCTAGAACTAATACATACAGATATTTTTGTCCTTTCCCTACGCTTTCTTGGAATGGACAACAATACTTTATTACGTTCATAGACGATTACTCTAGGTACGATTACTTATATTTAATACATGAGAAGTCTCAATCCCTAGACGTTTTCAAGTCTTTCAAGGCTGAAGTTGAACTTCAACTTAAAAAGAAAACTAAGGCTGTCAAATATAATCGTGGTGGTGAATACTATGGCAGATATGACAAATCAGGAGAGCAACGTCCAGGACCCTTTGCATTTTTCCTCAATGAATGTGGAATTGTCCCGCAATACACTATGTCGGGCAAACCTAGCATGAATAGTATTGCAGAACGACAAAATCAGACTCTTAATGATATGGTAAGAAGTATGATTAGTCATTCTTTCATGCCAGAGTCACTTTGGGGAGAAGCCTTAAAGAATGCAATTTATATCCTTAATAGGGTACCAAGCAAAGCAGCAACTAAAACCCCTTATGAGCTTTGGACTGGCAAAAGGCCTAGCATAAGGCACTTGCACATTTGGGGCTGTCCAGCTAAGGCATGGCCTTATAGGCCGCATGAAAGAAAACTAGACTCAAGAATAGTTAGTTGCTATTTCGTTGGTTATGCTGAGCGCTCTCGGGGGTATAAGTTTTACAATCCCACATCAAGATCCTTTTTTGAAATGGGAAATGTGAGATTCCTTGAGAAAGTTGAGTTTGAGGGGGAAGGAAATATAAGGAATGTTGTCTTTGAAGAAGAACCTATTATTGACAGTGATCAAGTCCTTGTACCTATCACTGTTCAAGAAACAGTTCCGGTATTAGATAATAATGTTCAGACTATTATTCTTGACATTGTTCCAGAACAAGGCAACATTGATGAGGTTCTTCCTCAAGCACCACCTATAGAATAAACTCAACAACCTCAAGAAGTGCCATTAAGGAGATCCATAAGAGAAAGGAGAAGTGCGATATGAAATGATTACATCGTCTATCTCAAAGAACATGAGGATGACATTAGTTTAATGGAGGATGATCACTACAAGAAATTCATGATTTAGTGATGAAATTTTGCGAGGGAAAATTTCCCTCTTAGCGAGGGAATTTCGAGGGATTTGCGAGAAAAAATTGAACCCTAGCTAAATTTCAAAAATAAATTCAAGGGAAAAACAACGAGTGAATAGCGAGAGAATTGCGAGGGAAAATTTCTCTCGTTAAAATTTGTGAGAGAATTGTGAGGGATAAATTTCCCTCACTAATTTTAGTGAGAGAATTGTGAGGGATATTTTTCCTCGCTGATTTTGTGAATGATAATTTCCTTCGCTAAAAAAATTCCCTCGCTAAAATAAGTGAATTTTTTGGTAGGGAATTAGTGAGGGAATTCTCTCGCAAATCCTTTGCAAAATATGGTAAAAATTTACATTCTCGCTTTCTTTTTTATACTTTCCCACTAATTCTTATTTCCCCTAAGATTAAACAAAAACAAATTTATACAATTCCTATCTCAAAAAATCTCAAATCCCTACCCCATTCTCTCCCACCCGTTCTTTTAAATCTCAAATAAAGACAAAGCATGCATTTGGTAAAAGTAGTAATTCCCTTTTAGATTAATGCTCATTCTCTCTGTTCTGGATCGTGATCCGGGATCTCGCTCCATGGGATCAACCCGGCATGCACACTACCGGACTCCACCTAGCTGGCATAGAGGAAGACTCACAACGTATTCTGGACCACGGATTACGGCCCTCAAGCGGTGTTGGGATATGACATCGTGGTTGATAGATTCGCGCAGAGGATGAATCCCTAAATATCCGTAACTGCCAATCACCAACTTACGATATTATAGGATTTGTAGATATCTTTGATGGCTAGATACTTTCCATATCTTAATCCCAGATTTACAGGGACGTATCCTATAATAATGGAAAGATGATCCTCATCAGGATACTAATCCTAAATTACCTGCATTCAGTAAGGATCCCATTAGGATTCTGTATACGCTCTATAAATACATGGTTAAGCCATCTTAAGAAGGTAACTTTTAACCCAATCTCTTAAACCTTATTGTGCACTGCCTGACTTGAGCTTTGGAGTCCCTTTGCAGGTGCCCACCCCCTTGTGCTACACGCTCAGCTGCGACTCAAAGGAGAAATCACCGTTACGTGCCTCCCTCAAGTACTCTCTGAACACGATTCAGAACATTGGCGCCGTCTGTGAGAACCATAAAATTCTAATCCCACCCAATCATGGTGAATACAAGGCAAAACTCGAGAAGAGACGCTGCACAAACCTCTGTCAACCAGAGACAGGATCCTGACATGCAACATCCACCACCACCACTGCCTCCACTTGTGGCTCAAACCTCTGCTGTGAGAAATCAGGCACCCGGATCAAGAAGCCGACGTGATGGGCACTCCACCTCCTTTTTCTGAGGAGTCTTCTAACCCATCACGCAGGATTTCTGTCAAGGAAAGACTTGAATTCCCAGCCCAGAGAGGTGACCAGAGCCTTCAAGAGCGTAGGATTCCGGTACACTAACATTTGGGAATCCCGAACAACGAGTTCGATGATCGTGCATCCCGCTCTGAATGCACACATCAATCTCGGGGTTCCCAATTCCAATTTCAAGATATGTTGCAGCAACATATGGATTTGCTCAATGACTAATTTAGGAGGCTGGAAGACATGCAATGCACCATGCATGAAAACCAAACAAAGCCGCGCCGCCGTGATAGACGGACCGACGTGGAAAATAATAAAAAGAGGGCCCACGACGATGAAGGAATTCCCAATACTGGGGACAATAACCGGAATCACAGGACTATGGAACAACCTTTCTCCGATCAACTTATGGAGTTCCGGGTTCCGAGAAATTTCAAGTTTCCTCCAAACCTAGAAATTTACGATGGAACCACGGACCCCCAGGAACACATAAATGCCTACGAGCAATCCCTATGCTTCTATGGCGAATCCATGGAATTATTGTGCCGAGCTTTCCCTCTCTCCCTCAAAAAGGGGGCCCTCAAGTGGTTTACCAACCAACCACGGGGGACCATCGTGGATTGGTCGGACCTTAAACAACATTTTCTGCTACAATACACCACGAGCAAGGAACAACCTAAACCCATCGAATCTCTGGCTAAGATCCACCAGGGAAAGGATGAAAGCCTTCGGGATTACGTTAGGCGTTTCATGGCTGCCTGCACCAACGTAGAAAATTTTGAAGACAGAATAGCCTTGCATTATGCCAGAAGCGGTCTCCGGATAGGCTCCGAATTCTTCAAGTCCCTGGCAAAAAAGAAACCAGACAATTTGACCGACTTCCAGAAACGATCCGAGAAGTACGTCTACTTGGAGGAGGCAACAGAAGACCACAGGAGGTGGGACAAAGGCGAGCCCTCTCACCATAAGCCCAACCAGAATTCCTCAAGGTCGCGACCCTCAAAGTTTAGCCCACCACGGAGGAATTATTCTGACTACACTCCTTTGAACACGCCTCGGGAAACAATCTTGAGGGAAGTGATGAACACAGAGTTTCAGAACGTCCGGAGACTGCCCCCTATCAAGAAACACAAGCAGAAGGATCACTCCAAACATTGCACATGGCATAAAGCCTATGGCCACGATATAGAAGATTGCTATTAGTTGCGCGATGCCATTGAATTTTTTATCAAGGCCGGACGCCTACAGCAGTATATCCTTCGTGTACAAACCAACGAGGGGGACAATAGACGTAGAGACAGTAGACGTACCCTGCGTCGAAGTCCGTCCCCTCCGCGTAAAAGAAGGACAAGAAGTCCTAGGAGAAGATCTCGGACTCCACCTCGCTGAGATAACAGCGATCGGCAGGGCCGGACTAGGAACACTACCCCCGTTGATAACGACGACCATCGCACCGAGCCCAACAGGATGATCCATACCATTGCCGGTGGCTTTGCCGAAGGGGGATCTTCCAATGGAGCTCGAAAGAAAGCCCTTAGAATGGCAGTTTTTAGTGTGGTCCACTCAGAACTAAGAACACAAGCGGAGAATAGAAAAGCGCCTCTCATCACCTTCTCAGACAAAGAATACGATGGAATAATCCTGGACCACAATGACCCACTCGTCGTCTCCGGGGTAATTTCCAATGCTGAGGTCCGCTGAATTTTCGTCAATCAAGGGAGTTCAGCCGAAATTATGTTCCTAGATCTCTATCAGAAGTTGGAGCTCCCGTAATCCGACTTGACTCCCCATGTAGGAGAATGGACGGGTTTCACCGGTGAGAAAATCACCCCGGTCGGATATTACGAAACCCACCTGACCCTCGGATCATCTAAACTCTTCAGGATTATCAAGGTAAAGTTCCTGGTTGTGGACTGCCCCTCGGCTTATAACATTATCCTGGGCCGCCCTTCTCTCAACGCCCTTGGAGCGGTGGTATCCACCACCCACCTCGTGATGAAGTTCCTCAATAAAAACAACGACGTCGTCACTGTAAAAGGCGACCAAGTTGCTGCCAGAAAATGCTATAATGAGAGATTGAAGATTTGTAAAGTGCCTCGGAGGTCGAGCCCCGCCGTCTCCACCTCGGCTATCGACCAGGTTAACATTTTAATGATCGAGTTGGATGTCAGAAAAGAGATCCGGGGTACTCGACCCCAGCCCGAAGGCAAACTGGAATCTCTTCAGCTCGGGACCAACCCAGAACAGGTCACTAAGATCGGAGTTCGTCTGGGTGAAAAAGAAAAACAACAACTCTCAGAACTCCTGTTGAGAAATAAGGACCTTTTCGCTTGAACTTCCTCCGACATGCCCGGACTCAACCCCAGCTTTATTTACCACCGATTGTCAATTAAAGAAGGTACGAGGCCAGTCGCACAAAAAAAGAGGAAGGTCAGACCCGAGAGGTAGCAAGTCGTTGAAGACCAAGTTAAAGAGCTACTAAATGGCAACTTCATCAGAGAAATTTCCTATACTACATGGCTTTCCAACGTGGTTCTGGTAAAAAAGTCTAACGAAAAATGGAGAATGTGCGTAGACTATATTGACCTGAATAAAGCCTGTCCTAAGGACCCATACCCACTCTCTAATGTGGACAAATTAGTCGATGGCTCCTCGGGGTTTAGATGGCTCTCGTTCATGGATGCATATTCCGAGTACAACCAGATTCCCATGTACGCCGGGGATGAGGATAAAACCACTTTCATTACTGACAGGGCGAGCTACTGCTACAAGGTCACGCCTTTCGGCCTAAAGAATGCAGGAGCCACCTACCAGAGGATGATGAACAAGGTTTTTGAAAACCAAGTGGGAAAGATGCTAGAAATCTATATAGATGACATGATAGTAAAGACCCCACACAACGGATCGCACACGGCAGACCTTGAGGAAGTATTCGCACAACTATGAAAGTACAACATGAGGTTGAACCTGGAGAAGTGCACTTTTGGGGTCCAGGCCGGTAAATTTTTAGGGTTTATGCTAACCCATAGAGGAATAGAAGCCAATCCGGACAAATGTCAGGCCGTCCTCAACATGAGAAGTCCCCAGAACATCAAAGAAGTATAACAGCTTATGGGGCGCATAGCGGCCCTCACGAGATTCTTAGCTAAAGCCGCTCACAAGTCTCTCCCCCTGTTCAAACTGCTCAAGAAGGGAAAAAGTTTTGAATGGACCCAAGAGTGCGAGGACGCCTTCGCATCATTAAAAAATCACTTGTCCTCCCCTCCTATTTTGACGAGGCCGGACACCGGGGAGACACTCTACTTGTACCTATCCGTCCACAACGAGGCCGTAAGCTCAGTCTTGATTTGGGAAACTGACGAAGGACAGAAGCCCGTCTACTTCGTAAGCAAGGTCCTCGAAGGCCCCGTACTTCGATACCAAAAGGTTGAGAAAGTTGCCTTTGCGCTCATTATCACCGCAAGAAGACTTCGGCAATACTTCCAATGCCACCCAGTGGTGGTAAGAACGGACCAACCTATCTGGCAGGTGCTACATAAACCAGATCTGACCGGGTGAATGATTACATGGTCGATTGAACTCTCAGAGTTTGGAATTACATATGAACCACGACTTGCAATAAAAGCCCAAGCGTTGTCCGACTTCCTAGCGGAACTCGCAATAGACAACGGCGACCCTAAGAAAGCCTTCTGGACCATTTTTGCTGACGGATCATCAAACCCCAAGGGAAACGGGGCTGGAGTAATATTGGAAAATTCGGAGGGTTTGACCTTGAAGCACTCCCTGAAGTTTGAGTTCCCAACCTCAAACAATCTGGCCGAGTATGAGGCTTGCATCGCTGGTTTGCTAATGGCAAAGGATATGGAGGCAACGCGGATCACACTCTGCAGTGATTCCCAGCTAGTAACCTCCCAAATCCAAGGTGATTATCAAGCTAAAGAACCCCTCCTACAAAAATACTTGAGCAAGGTCTAGGAACTTTTGAGAGCTTTTGAAGAGGTCAAGATAGAGCACATCCCAAGAGAATAGAACTCCAGAGCAGACCTTCTGTCTAAACTAGCTAGCACGAAGAGCCCCGGCAATAACCGGTCTGTAATCCAAGAAACTCTTCCCCAACCCTCCATCATTGATCATAGTGTATCCCAAGTGGAGGACCATCAGCCATCTTGGATCACCCCTATACTGGGCTATTTGCAGCATGGAAACTTACCATTGGACCCGAAAGAGGCTTCCAGATTGGTAAAGACCGTGGTCAGATACACCATTTACAATGGCCGCCTATACCGACGTGGTTTCTCCTCCCCTCTTCTAAAGTGCTTAACCCCAAAAGAAACAGAATACGCCCTAGCTGAAGTTCATGAAGGAAGCTGTGGTCACCATTTAGGAGCCAAAGCCCTAGCCCAAAAAGTATTAAGGGCAGGATTCTATTAGCCGACAATAGAAGCTGACTCTCAAACACATGTTCAAGTTTACGACAAGTGTCAGCGCCATGCAAATCATTTTCAAGCCCCTTCTGAAGAACTATTCACGACGTCGGTTCCTTGGCCCTTTTACAGGTGGGGTATGGACATTTTGGGTCCGTTCCCCAAGCCCCAGGGCAGTTTAAATACTTGGTGGTAGCGGTAGACTATTTTACTAAATGGATCGAGGCCGAACCTCTGATCACTATCACCTTGGCGCGAATTCAGAAGTTTACGTGGCGCCATATTATCACCAGGTTCGGCATACCGGAATCTATCGTCACAGATGATGGTACCCAATTTAAAGATAAAACTTTTGAAGAGCTACTAGCCAGATTAAAAATAAAGCACCACTGCAGCTCCGTTGAGAACCCCAGAACAAACGGACAAGCCGAGGCCACTAATAGAATCATCGTGCGAGGCTTAAAAAAGAAGCTAGCCGAAGCCAAAGGGAATTGGGTCGAGCAACTTGATCATGTTCTCTGGGCATACCGGACCACTCCCCATTCCACCACGGGAGAAACACCATTCAAATTGACCTATGGTTACGAGGCCATGATCCCGGTGGAGATTGGGGAGCCCAGCTGGCGCTACCAACAGTTCTCATCTGACAGCAACCCCGGTCTAATCAGAGAGGACCTGGACCTACTCGAAGAAAGAAGAAACGTAGCTCACATATGGGATGCCGCCCTTAAGCAGAAGACAGCGGCCAGGTACAATAAGAAAGTGGTCCCGAGAAAATTCCAACCAGGCGACCTAATACTTAGGAGAGCCGACATAGGAGGGAAAAATGCCTCCCAAGGGAAATTAGCCCCTAACTGGGAAGGCCTCTACCGTGTCATCACCAGTACGGGTAAGGGAGCTTACACCTTGGAAACGTTATCCGGAACCCCGGTCAAGAATTATTGGAATGCGGATAAACTAAGAAAATACAATAGCTAAATGCCCGTAGTGCCTTAGCCCTCTAGTAGAATTATGTTTGATCCGTCCTTGTTTTGAATAAACACGCTCTGTACGGACTTTCGTCCTCCCAATATCATCAATAAAATAGTCATTCAGGTACCAAGTTTGGTCCAACGCGCTGCTCTAACTGTTAAAATGTCAAATGGATAGGAGGCAGTACGGATCATATGTACACTCTCCTTCGTTATACCTAAACCATGAAGGGGTCCCAAAATCTATATGATTGTTAGAGTTGGGCCCCGGGCAAGGTTAAATAATGTTGGTACCTCAGGTAAAAGGGTTTTCGCGTAAAATACCCCGAGCCAGGGCGCTACTCTTACTTATATCTGCTATGCCAAATGCTTCCCATGATAAGCATTGGAATATGGATTAAGGTTTTACTTTGCCTAAGTCTAAAATTTCATAGACGTTTGATTATTATAAACATTAATTACAGACCAAGGCATTATTCCCACCTAAGTCAAGTGGAATGCCATCCACTCAACGGTATGAGTGAAGGATCCCGGACCATGGTTTTCTACTACGACAAATAGTTTTCTAAGTCCATTAAAAAGACTATAAAAATGGGCGTTGGACCCAAGTCGGACCATGAAAAATGAGGATGAACGGCGAAACAAAGTAGTTAATTATAAAACCCCAATCACGGAACAATTATCCTTACAAGTAACAAAACCCCACGCAGGGAGCAGAAAACAGGAAATAAAAAAAACAAGAAAAGCTTAAACGTCGGCATCTTCTCCTTCCGGGATTTGAATAACCTTCGGGTTGCCACCAGGAGCATTCGCGGCTAACTCTTCTGCAGCTACAAGTCGGCCGTTATGAAAGATTTTATCCGGGATAACACCCTCCAAGATAAGGGCGACCCCGGCATTGAAATGCTGGATTTGCGCCACGACATTCTTGAACTGCTCTCCCCCGACCTTTCCAGATACCTCGTCCAGCTCCTCCACCTCCTTTTCAAGCTTAGCCACCTCGGCCTTCAGTGCGCCAATGCTTTTGTCGGCCTCAAGCTTCTCGATCTTCCTGGTAGCCTCAGAGTCCGCCAACGCCTTTTCTAGTTCGATGACCCTCTTTTCCAACTTGACGACCCTTGCCCTAGTATCCTCGTTTGTTTTTAAGGACGCGGTCAGTTTCTGGCCAATTTCCTCCTTTTCTTTCTTCAAAGTCTTCAGCTCTTCCGACGCCTGCCTATCAGCATTCTCGATAGTCTCCTCGATTACACGGATCTCGGCCGCCGCCCGGAGAGCTTGCCTTTGAAGTGCAGCTAAGGTTTGGGCCAGACCTTGCTCGGTGATATGCTGCCTCACCTCGCCACTTAAAATCGCCCAGCTATGAAAGGGCCGAGATCGGAGTGCCCCGTGATGATTGGCAAGAAGTCCACCCTTTCCTTTTCACCGCCCTCCGATGACCTTTCATCATGTTTAGAAGGTTATTCGACAGCCTGCCTCTTTCTCCCTTTAAAATTGTGGGTAGGGGAGCCCGGTTGATCTCTTTCTGCGATAACAATGCCCCAGTCGGTGGAGGCCGGAAAGGCCGCGGAGGAAGAAGCCACGTTTTTCTTCCTCTTCCTTTAGTTCCTTGAAGAACGCAAGGTAACCATGGAAGACCCAGAAGTCATGTTGCTAACTGAAAGAAAACAGAAGCAAGTACAATCAACACATCACGAAACATTGTTGATACATGAAGGCAGAGCAAACACCTAGGGATACTACGGGTAATAACGCCCTAATTCCTACCTAATAAAGCATAAAGAAGATCATCACCAGGGGTACAGAGAACATCTCTAATATTGATGTTCCCATGCTTCTCGGCATATCGGGTTATGAACCTGACAGACCTGAGCTCCTCGGGGTCGAGGTCTCCCTCCTCTTTCTCAATTAAATTGATGGGTACATCCCAGCAGCCTTGTGTCCAGTAAAGTGGAAATTCTGGCTCCCCATCCGGCTTGAGGAAGAATGGTTAACATCCCTCATTGGCTTTCACCTTGAAGAATGCAGTCTTAAACCCTTTGAAGCTTTCTTCGAAAACATCAAAGGACTTACGACCAAGCCGTGACCGGATGACAAGCCAACTCATTTGCCTTACCGTCCCTTGGGTGTTTATTCTTGTATAAAAATAAAAAAAAGGTATTAACCGAGCACTTAAGGCCCATTAACCGGTAAAACCTCTCGAACGAGATTATGTAACCCTAACCGTTTGGATGGATCTGCGAAGGGGCCATATGAAGAGTACGGAGGACGGCCATTTGAAAGTCAGAAAACGGCATCCTAAGCCCCAACTTGAGGAAAAGGGGCTCATACAGGAACATAAAATGTGAACCGGCTTCTCGGCAGGAATACACTCTCTCACTCCAGCTTGGACAGACAACTTGGAATTCGTTGTCCCAAACTTTGTTCACGGTTAACTCCAAGGCAAATAAGGATTCTCGGAGTACGGCTTCGCTCGAAAACTTGGACTGACGATTCCATACGTCGTCCACCACCCAGGGGCATACCAGCCCGGGACCCCGCCGAATTCGAATCAGCTCGTCCTCTGCTAGGTCACGGACGTCGTGGAATGGGGGCTGGACTCTAGCCTTTTTTCCTTTGGCCATGAAAATCCTGAGAACATCCAAAGAAGTCGGTGAGCAACTGTCAGAATCGATAATCTCATAGATTTAGACACAGGGAGAGCGAAGTAATCCAAACCTCCCCTACCAACCTCCTGTCCCACCAGAAACAAAGCATTCAGGGGAACTCCTCCGCCGCGTATGGCGCGGCGAAGATGGTGTTTCAGGGAGGCGACAAAATCTACTTAATCATTAAGGTCTGCTTGAAGGAAAGCAAAACCAGAAATGCAAAGTTACTCTACTCTTTAAAAAGTTATTAACATACTGAAAGCGCAAATAACGAGAGGGTTGAGAGAAAGCTACTTACTATATAAAGGCAGAATGCTCGAACAATGGAGAAGTTGCGAGTGGTTGGAAAGCACCCAAAAGAAGCCAAAGCTTTCGCCGCACGGTGTTTTCAGTGAAGGAGGCCAAAAACGGTAAAGTGAGGAAGACGAACCTTTGACTCTTATTTATAAAGGTTTGAACGGTTAGGGGGCATTTTTGTCCTCTCCATTGCAAGTTCAAAAGGTGCTCATCATGGCTCGCAGAGCTCTAGGCACGTCTCTCCGATGAAATCACACCACATGGCCCACACAGCTGTAATAGCAGTTGAAAGGACGGTTACGCAGTAATCCAAAGCATCGTACGAATGTTAAACGAGAACCCGGGTTTGTATCACGGATCCCAACTAAAAATCACTGTTGACAACACGGACTACGAACTAACGCTGAGGTGCAATTGTTGTGGCGATTATACCGGGTTGGCATTAAACCTATCCCGACAATGTCTCTACGGGGTTATACCAGGATAAGCGTTGGACTCATCCCGGCAGCGTTACCTCGGTAAAAAAAAAATATATGTATATATATATATATAATGAAAGTCCAGAACAAGTATAGAGAAGGTAAAGCTTATTGAATCATCTTCATTCCATACATCATCGTACATCCAAAAAGGAGGAAAAAGAAAATATTGAGACATAGAATGTATAAAGGTATCTCGGGAAAGAGGGCAAACATCTCCGGCTGCCTAAATCATATCCCATCCACATCTCCAAACCTCGGTCTCTTGAAAAAGTGGATTGGCTTTGAAGAACATTGGCAAACCGGGATCATAATCCCGGAGAAAATACCAAAGTTCCTTGCACTGCTTCTCCGCGATGCAACTAAAGACCGAAATCTTCTCTCGCTTGTTGGAAGGAGTACTACCTCTCTAGCTGAAGAATCCTCCGCCGGCATTAATCATTCCAAGTTGCCTCAAGTTACGGAGCAGCTACAGCGGCCTTTCCACCCCGGAACAGATTGAAGCCACTCCAGAGTAGAAATCCTCCGCTCACTCGTTCCCCTCCCACCTTCTCAACGGATAACGACAAAAGCGGATACCCGCTGCTTCCTTGAAAGCAAGTCAAAGAAAGTAGACCGCCCCTGTTTGCTCCAAGGGGGTCCTCACTTCCTTCGACCTGGCATCCTTGCATATCCAACCGTACTAAGAAGAAGACCGGCCAGGTGCTTTCAAATAGCCCGCCAAGAAGGTGGAAAGAGGAACGGTGTGCTCCGTTGGGTCCCTATGCAATAGTAGACGAATGCATTGTCTCATCCTGGCAACACGTTGGATCAGACACTGCCGTGTACGCCAGGAGAGAAAGGCTTCCGCCTCTCTAAATGCATAGCAACCCAGTTTTACGCCAAGAAAGAAAGGCCCTTGTCAAAAGGAAAAAACGCTCGGGGAAGATCAAACATTTTCAAGAACTTTGAAAAAAATAAAAGTATAATTTCTGCAGATAATGAAGCTCTCTTCACAAAAGTAGGAAATGAAGAAAGAACTACACTCACTCTCTTGGAAGAAATCATCTCTATTCGAGAACGAAAAAGAAGGGAATGCAAGCTCACGGAGAAGTATTCTCTACTTATAACATGCATGAGGGGTCCTGATTGGTCTCGTAAAAGATGACTTGATCCCATGAAGTCAGATGAAATAAATGCTTCTGATCTCTGATTGGTCACAAAGATAGGGAGCAGTTGAGAAAATCCGTATGAAACTGACATTGGGAATTAAAGAATCACTACTCCCCAATAAAGTCCAAGTATCAGTTTCCCAGAGAATCGCAGTCTGTTACCACCAGAGATCACGTTCAGAATTTATGTTGAACATATCTCCAGGAATTCCTAGTACTCTTACTTGGGGGCAGAAATCTTTACTCGTAACTAAATAGGACGAGGACATCGGTAATAACCCGGGGTCTAACGCCTATCCGTCGAATTACCATGTTAGCCATATGATGGTTGATCCGTTCTAAACTTGACTCTGGTCTGTCTCATCCTAGAGCCAAGCTGGGGGCAACTGTTCTGGACTGTGATCCGAGATCTCGCTCCATGGGATCAACTCGGCATACACACTACCGGACTCCACCTAGCTGGCATAGAGGAAGACTCACAACGTATTCCGGACCACGGATTACGGCCCTCAAGCAGTGTTGGTATATGACATCGTAGTTGATAGATTCACGCAGAGGATGAATCCCTAAATATCCGTAACTGCCAATCACCAACTTACGATATTATAGGATTTGTAGATATCTTTGATGGCTAGATACTTTCCATATCTTAATCCTAGATTTACAGGGACGTATCCTATAATAATGAAAAGATGATCCTCATCAGGATACTAATCCTAAATTATCTGCATTCAGTAAGGATCTCATTAGAATTCTGTATACGCTCTATAAATACATGGTTGAGCCATCTTAAGAAGGTAACTTTTAACCTAATCTCTTAAACCTTATTGTGCCTCACTTGAGCGTTAGAGTCCCTTTGCAGGTACCCACCCCCCTGTGCTACACGCTCAACTGTGGCTCAAAGGAGAAATCACCGTTACGTGCCTCCCTCAAGTACTCTCTGAACCCAATTCAAAACACTCTCTGTTCACTGTTCTCTCTTATTTTACCTAGCTTGTGCCTGCGGAGTCATTTTTCTCTCTCGCTTTCGCTCTATCTGTACTTGCAGTAAGTTATTCTTCTATCTTGCTTTCCGATGCATCATCTGCCATTTCTGATTTCTGGATCTGCTTCGCTTTTATTTTAACATTACCATACTGTTTTTGAAGATGAATTTATGCCTTTAAAAAAAAAATTAAATCGAGTGTATTGCACAGAGTATATGCTTCAAAAGCTTGGTATAGAGGCGGCTAAAGTTCCTGAATTGTGCTATTCATTATATAAGGTTTATGGGACAACATTGGCTGGTCTAAAGGTACGATTTAATTTTCAATGAATTGTATTGAAAACATTTTTTAAATGCAAAGAAAGGTGGTGATTAATGAACCAGTCATTTTGTCTCTTTTCCTCTCGCCAGGCAATTGGCTATGACTTTGACTACGATGACTTCCATAGGCAATTTGTCTTTACATATTTTTTTGTCCCTTTTTTATTTAGCCATTCATTTTAATCAAGTTGAAAGTTGAAACCATGTGAAATGGTCATCTAAAATTATTTTGTGTTGGAACAGTTTTGTTCATGGGAGATTGCCATATGATTTGCTGAAACCGGACCCTGTTCTCAGAGGCATTTTGCAAAGCCTTCCTGTTAGGAAAGTTGTAAGTTTCTGTTATTCTTCAATGGTGAAAGTAGTACCTGATTAAGAGGAAGTCTTTCTTCAGCGTGATGTATGTATAATATTTTTTTTTTCTGTTTTCCTTTTTAGATTTTTACGAATGCAGACGAGGGCCATGCAATTGAAATGTTCTTTCCTCTGTCCCTTTGCAATTGAAATGTTCTTTCCTCTGTCCCTTTGCAATTGAAATGTTCTTTCCTCTATCCCTTTGCAATTGAAATGCCTTGGTGAACTTGTTGATTCTAGTTTCACTTTAATTTGTAGATGTGTAATGCTCTGTCAGTCTGTCATGATTATCATGTTAGTAATTTTGGGGATGCTTCTAGTTATAGCCAGCAAGGGTTGCACTAAGTTCAGGATGCGAGGGAGCTTCTTGTGACTCTGCTTCTATGTAATGCTGCTGCCATGGAGACACCGTAATTCAATTCAATTACAATGCCCCTTTCCCCTATAATGACTTCTTTTTCGGAGTTAGTTTGATATTCATATGCCTTGTTTATTGCAGAGGTTATTAATACTCACTAGACTAGTTTCGGTCCATGCTAGGTGTGTATGTTTGTGTGTATAATGCTGTAATTTGATTTAAACATCTTTGCCCTTAAATTTTGTTTTGTTTCTGTGTTCCAAGCTCTCTAATACATTAGTGGGAAATATCTAGGAGATTTTGTAGAGATGCTGATACTAGACAAATGTAATGTGTAATTGTTTAATGGGTTTTGAACTATGATAGGTATCTTGGATCTAGAATCTCCTTCGAACCCACTGGAAGGGAGAGAGAATTTAAGTGTGTAAAGAGAAGATATATGTTCTGATGCTCTATGGCTCTGTTATGTCTTGGGCTTGTCTAGGGTGTCAATTAGTTTCTGCTCCTTGACTTGTGGCTCTTGCTGGATTCTTTAAGTTCTTGATTTTGCATCCTTGTAACTTACTACTCATTAAGTGACTTTCAGAAGTTATTACCTCCTGTTTCAAGGAGAACTCTTTTTATTTATTTATTTATTTATTTCAACTGAAAACTCTGGTTTTTAAGATATCTTTGTCGTCACTAGACTAATAATGTCATATTTCTTCCCCTCCCATCAATTTGGTTGGTTGGTATTCCGGGATATGCCTTATATTTCCCACTTCTTTATATGAGCGTTAATTTGGAGTACTTTTATTACCTTTCAAAATATTCTAGTTGTATCAAAATACTACGCAAGGATTACTTTGAAGAGACTTGAAGAGCTTTTATGTCTCAACTCTCAATGTACAGATTTGTAATGTTAGTTTTGATTATATGCTGTAAGTGTTACCGTGGTAAATTGTTTTGTTAGTCACTGGATAGTAGTGTTATAAAGAAAGGCTATGTTCTTGCAAAGTGAAGCTAGTGGGGGAATTGGGGTTGGCAAGGTTTATCTATGATGGTATGTTGTTTTAGTTCATTAGGAATCCCTCTTCATTCTTCACGTTGCTGCACATAATTTAATATGGCATTGGCAACACTTCTGAAATGCTCTTGATATTGATAGAGATAGAGATAGACAAAGGGAAAATGGGGGAGGCGAGTCTTTGTGTTTTTGTTTAAACATGAGAAGTTGTTGCTTGTCATGCAAAAAACATAAAATCCCCAAAATTGCCCTAAGAATAAGATACTGCATGGAGATACCTAAAGACCATTTAATCCTCTCTCATTCCTGCATTTATATATGTCTTAAGGCTGTTTATACGTCAAGTAGATTTTAGAGCTACTCTATGATCACATTAGATTTCAATCTTTACAAGCCTTAGTTATATTTCCCTCGCTATTCTATGATCACATTAGGCTGTTGTTGTTCACTGACATAGATCACCATTAGTGTGTTGTGATTGTGGCACAATGTACGTGCATGGGTGGAGTGGGTGTGTAGTGTAGGTCTAGTGGCTTTTGCTATTTTTCTTTCATTTTTTTTTCTTGTTGTGACTAGGATTAGCAAGGGATTTGTAAGGGAAATTAGCGAGGGATTTGCGAGGGAATAGCGAGGGAAATTAGCGAGAGATTTGCGAGGGAATAGCGAGGGAAATTAGATCTGAAATTTCCAAGCTATAGCGACGGAATAGCGACGGAATAGCAACGGAATTTCCCTCGCTGATTTGCAAGGGAACACAAGTGCCATTTTTTTAAAAATTTGCAAAGGATTAGTGAGGGATCAGCAAGGGATTAACGAGGGATTAGCGAGACAAAAAATTAGCGAGGAAAATTTTTTGTATCTACTTAGCAATGAAAAAAAATCGACGGACGTATCACTCGCTAATTTGCAAATTTCTTTTAGTGGATCCAATCAACTTTTGTCAAGCTATGCGCAGTTCTAACTCTCAAAAGTGGATTGATGCCACGAAGGATGAGATGAAGTCTATGAAGGACAATGATGTTTGGGATCTCGTCGAATTGCTTGAAGGTGCGAAGCCCATTTGTTGTAAATGGATATTTAAGACCAAAAGAGATTCAAAGGGTAATGTCGAGAGATATAAAGCTCGTCTTGTTGTTAAATGCTTTACTCAAAAGGAAGATATTGACTACGAAGAGACTTTCTCTCCGGTACCCTCGAAAGACTCCTTTAGGACAATAATGGCACTGGTAGCTCATTTTTATTTGGAGCTATATCAGATGGATGTCAAGACTGCATTTCAAAATGGAAACATTGACAAAACGATTTACATGGCACAACTAGAAAACTTTGTGTCGGGTGACCCAAAGTCTATGGTATGCAAGCTAAAGAAATCCATCTATGGTCGCAGACAGGCTTCCCGTCAATGGTATCACAAGTTCCATCAAGTCATTACGTCATGTGGTTTTGAGGTAAATGTCGTTGATGAGTGTGTATATCACAAGTTCAGTGGGAGTAAATACATCTTCCTGGTATTATATGTTGATGATATTCTGCTTGCTAGCAGCGATATAGGCTTGTTGCGTGAAACCAAGAAATTTCTAATAAGGAATTTCGAGATGAAAGATCTTGGGGATGCCTATTTTGTATTGGGTATTCAGATACTAAGAGATCGTTCTCAAGGTATCCTTAGGTTGCCACAAAGAGCTATATCGATAAAGTCTTAAATAGATTCGGAATGAAAGATAGTAAACTAGGAGACAGACCCGTTGCTAAAGGAGACAAGTTTAGTCTCAAACAGTGCCTCAATAATGATCTTGAAATGAAAGAGATGCAGAAGATTCCCTATGCATCAGCGGTAGGGAGTCTAATGTACGCTCAAGTTTGTACTCGTCCTAACATAGCATTTATAGTGGGAGTTTTGGGAAGATATTTGAGCAATCCTGGTATGCAGCATTGGAAAATGGGCAAATGCGTGATGCGTTATTTGAAGAGAACAAAAGACTACATGCTCACTTATCGGAGATCTGACAGTTTAGAGATCATCGGGTACTCTGACTCCGATTTTGCAGGATGTTAAGATAGCAGGCGCTCCACATCAGGCGGTATCTATGTGTTGGTTGGAGGAGCTATCTCATGGAAGTCTACTAAACAGACTCTTATAGCTTCTTCTACCATGGCAGCAGAGTTCATAGCTTGTTATGAGGCATCCAACCACGGGATATGGCTGCGGAACTTTGTCACTAGTTTGCATATGGTTGATGGCATTGATAGACCATTGAAGATTTATTGTGACAATAACTCAGCAGTTCTTTACTCCAACAACAATAGGAGCTCAACGAAGTTGAGGTTTATCGACATCAAGTTTCTAGTTGTTAAGGAAAGAGTTCAGGATAGACATATTTCTATAGAACATACAGTGATGGATTTTATGCTAGCTGATCCATTAACTAAGGGCTTGATCATTGTGATTTAGTTACGCTTGATTATGATAAAAGCTGCAGTGGTTCCATAGCTAATATATGAGATGGACCAGATTGTATTAAGGAGAAGTTTAAAGATAAATAGCATATGAATGCGCACCTAAAGAATTTGTAGTATAATTGTTTCAGGAATAATATGAAGCCCAAGTAGGAGATTGTTAGGAAATTTACGTTTCCTAATTAATGTTGGGCATCATATTTAATTGATAATTATATTAGTTATTTAATTTATTGGGCTTGTTATTAAGTGATCTAATTTAGTGAGCCCGTAGACTTCACAATTTGATGTGGGCTTAATGAGTAGATACCATATTGACTCATTAGGGGATTATGAGAATTCTAATTGGTTAATATACGGCAGAAACGGTTATGGTCCCCAATATACTAAATCATAACACAGTTTCCCTTCTCCATATCTACAAGAGAGATGACGGTCCCATTGAGGAGCTAAGGCGATTTGGTTGAGGAAGATCACAAACCACTCCCTTGTTCGTGATTGATTGTCGCAAAGATTCCGCAACAGTTGATGATCAATAGCTATGAATCCAGGTATTTATGAAAATCCAAGAATCCTTGATAATCTGGCATGATGTAGATCCTAGGCCTTATGGTGTTTTGTTCTAGGGTGTATGCATTTAGAATTTGTTTTAAAGATTAAAGAATTAAAGAATCAATTTCTAACAATAAGTTCAAAACATGTTCTACAAAGAAAACATAGCTAATCAATAAGTCTAAGTTAATACAAATAGTTCAAAACAAGTTAGCCCCATCATCATCTATAAGCACAATTAATCAATCCAGGTTAGTCCTATCATCATCAACTTCATGATCCTCCTCAATGATGCTACCTTGTGATGGTGCCTGCGGCACATCATTTCTTGCTTGGGAGCCAACAATCCTATATAGTATAAGCTCCAACATAGATACCAGCTGTGTCTGGACAAAGGAAGCCATCGTTTCATTAACAACTTCCTTTATGACTTGTGTCGGAGCATCAGAAATAGTAGCAGGCCCAGCAGGTCTTGCACTTAAATCCTTGCCAGCAGAGTCTGGAGACATTAGTGCATTTAGAACCCCTTGATTGCTTGGGCCAACTAGCATGAGCACTTTCTTTTGCCCTACGAGCACTTTCTTTAGCTTCCCTTCTTCTCTTATGTACCGGATATCTATCTGCTTCAGCTGAATTGCGACAACTAGCAGCCTGGGCTTCCTGCAGTATCTATTACAAATGTAAGAGTTGATGTCATTTGTTTGATTTGTGCATGCAGTATGCATATCACATAATCAATATCAGCACTAGTAGAATGAAGCATCCATGACAATCATAAATCTACAAATACAATTCTAAGATTTGATATATTTAGATAACCAATTCTAGCAACTTATATCTAGTACTAGGATTGGCTAACTGGGATGCTTCAATTTAGATGCTTGTAAGACACCTCAAAAATGGTATAACCAGACTCCCCAGTAAAATTTCCTTATTCCTACAGGTAGTAGCATATCCATATCTAGCAGTTTCTACCAACATTCAGTCAAAGGATAACATTCCAGAATATAAATATCACAAGGGGCAAACAAAAAAAAACCTTCAATTTTTCAAAGAGAGAAAAAAAGGTAAATGTACATAATAATTTAATGCCATCCACGTCTCAAACCTTGAGCTCTTGAATTCTTTCAAGAGTTCTATGATCAATGATAACTGTTCTAAGCAATTCCTCATGTTCTTCCTTGGTATGAGAGCGCATGAATAAGTCATATTTCCGACATATTGTCTTCTTCTCAAGTGTTAAATCCTTCTCGAATGGATTTGGGTATAACAAATTGTTAGTTATACACTATACATGATTACATCATCAGTTCATGGCCAGTAACTAGGGACAGCCAGGGTAGCGTTACGTATTCAAACAAGAGACAGTGTCCAAGACGACGAAAGAGTGAGAATGAGTGAGTCAGAGAGATTCAATCAATCATTAGATAGAGTAGCCCAACTCCCAATCCTATAATTTCATATTATTAAAAACTACGAAGTCAAGTATTATCATTCCACATGCTTTGGATTAAATGGAAGGGGTCTATATTTGAAGAAAAATATGAACCAGCAAATGATTATATTGAGAGGGAAGTTTGCACCAGTTTAGGAATCGTTAAGCTAACCAATGAAATTCCACAAGAATGGGAAGGAACCAACGAAAGTTAGTATATGCTAGTGTGAGTAACATAAGTAGAATGGAGTAATATAATCAGGAACTAATCCAGGATTGTGAGAATATATTCCTTGCTAATTGAATTACTTATTTTATCCAAATCTCAAAGTTGGGAATAGAAGTGGTCTATATGCCTATTTAACAGGACGATGAGCAAGCATATGACATAGATATCACCTGTATCATATGGGATGATCAGAAAACTCGATTGTCTTTAAAACTTCCTAGACTTCATGAATGTCTTTTTGAGCCTTTTGGAGTATAGATCATGCTGAAATTACTTTTGCAGACTTTAAGCCACAAAAGTTAGTCAGAGAACAATAGAAAAGAACTGAAAAGTAACATAAACCAGTTAGGCCACAAATTTCAGACATGATTATTTATTCTTATTATTTGTTCATCAGTTCGAACTATTCACATCTTGCATATTATACAGCTCTACTTAGTCAAACCTAGAGACAAAGTTCCATGTTCACATGGACAATGACACTCTTCCTTGCCAATGTTTGCTTGAAACTATTCATTAGTGTGTATAAGAAGAAACACACCAACGCATAGGACAAGAAGAAAAGGCAAACGCACCATAAGAAAAGGGTTAGACAGGATGAGCTGATGAGATGACCTGATCATCATGCAGAACACCAAGTGAAAATGACTGCCACTGCGACATCAGCTCTCCATGAAGTTAGCAAAATTTTCATATACACATTAAAAAATGGCATCAATCTTCAAACCAATTTAAGTATTCAAGAACATGGAGTTATAAAATTATGAAAATCAATATAATTATAAAGGTTCCATTAAAACATCATAATCTGGATTATAACACAAGGAAAATAACATTGACAAATTGTATAAAATTTTAAAAATAGAAAAGGAGACAGCAGAAGCCCAGATATTAGTTAGAGAATATATACATGTATAGTTTTAGCTCTCACTCTTCCTTAGTGTCAGTGTCCTTAAAATCATCCTTAAATGTAAAGGTGCACACTGATAACTCTATGAAAGTAGAGTTATTTGAACTCTATTTGATCTTTAAATTGTGCTAAATCCTTGTTTTATTATCATGATGAGCATTGAAACACCTTTTCTTTATCAAGTTGAGTATGGTTATCCATCTTTGATTATCTATAATTATATGTGATGAATTTGAATGATGTCTTTATCATAGTGCTTGGATCTTAATTACTGAGTTTCTTTCTACTAATGGAAAGGTAAAAAAAAAAACTCAATGGAAAAGAAGAGATTGAGGATACATCATTGGCAAGATGGAGATAATCTTCAAGACATAAAGAAGTCATGGAAAAACATGAAGAAAAACGCAAGAATTAAACCTGAGAAGAAGAGGAAATCATTAACATGCCAGGACAGCACAAGCTGTTGGCTGCCGCTGCGGTATTCACTCCAGTGTTGTGGCGGCCAGATACGTTGACTAGCGTCTGTTCAGTTTTGTAACAGTTGAAAATAAAATGTTATTGAATAAGAGGTCGTTCTGAGCTTTGAAGGAGGAACGAAGGGACTGAAAGAGAGCTTTTGGAGGTAGGAATCTAAAAGAAAACAAAAGGGGGAATTGAGATCGGAGTCTTGGATTCATCGTCTGCAACTCCGCATTTATGGTTTTTCTGAATTTTTGAGTTTTTATGAGGACAGCTGTTTCTGAATTGTTATCGTTGTTCTCAATGTATGTCATGAACTAAATTTTATTTCTAAGATTGTAATTGAACTCCTCATGTAATTTGAATTATTATTTTTTTGAATTCTTATTTCAATTTACGAGAAATATTTACTCATGCTTATTTGTAATGCTTCTGATTGCCTGATCATCAATTGGATGATTTTGTGGATTTTAATTGAACTTGGAAAAAGGGAATTTGAATCTATGAACTAGTATGAGTAACATGTGTTTAAACCAATTGTTGTTAATTGGGGAAAACTTATTCTAAGGATAGGAATATCTGTTAGAGCCATATGTGATTTCGAGTAGAGCCTAATCATGAACACGTATCTTGTTTGATTATTTTCTCATAAGAATATAGAGATTAAAATTAAGTGGGATAAAATTTGTATTGCCATCGGACGAGGGATACAAATATATTAGAGCTCTAGATTGATACTTTTAAGTAAATTGGAAAAGGAAAAAGTTGTTTTAAAGCAATTCAAATGAAGTGAGAAGGAAGATTACAATCGTAAGTTCCATCAAAACAAAGTTTCTAAATTATTCAGTTCTTGATATTTTATGCTTTTTGTAACACCCCAAAAATTATTTGTTTTATAATAAATAGTCATTTTATAATATTTGTGATTTTTGTGAATTTTTTTGAATTTTTTCGGAACTATTGATTATTTTAATATATTTTTCATTTTGCGTGTGCGCTGAGCGAAGCCGAAAAAATGAAATATTTTTTCCGAGGCTGGTAAACCTTGAAATTGTGAAAATATCGATGGGGGATCTTACTAAACCCGAAGCCGGACACAGTTTACAAGGTTTACATTTTTCGAGATTTTATCTGATAAATAAAATTGTTGTATCATGAAATTATGCGATGAATAATAAACACTATTTTTATTAACTGTAACATTTGTCCACTGGATAATAGCTCTAGTAGAGTGTTAATCATCTTTTCTAGAGTATTCACTTTATGTGACATCAGCTTGATGATATCACACAAGTGACATCATCGTTGACTTTTCAAAAAGGTGAGTTTTGGCTTCTTGAAGAAGCTTTGGACGAAACTTCCTAGCACCTTCCTATTGACTTGTTGGAGAAGCCAATTTCCCTCTCTCCTTTGTGAAGTTACACGGCCAAAGGGGGAAAAAGGTGACCAAAATACAACATTTTCATTTTACTCTTACCTTTCAAAAACTTTACTATCACTTCCTCTCTCTACCTTTTTCTTCTCTCACTTTCTCCTTCACATTTTCTCTCTTTTTCCTCTCCTCTCCTACCTCACGGCCTCACCCTCTCTTCACACCTCCATGATTGCAAAAATTTTAAGTAACCACATTTTCTTGAACTCCATCACATTCTAAACCTCTTTCTAGTTGGAATCTACGTAAAGAGCTTCCATCTTTATCATATTCTTCAAGCCTCAAAGCTTGAAGCTTTAAGGTAATGTTCTTGATTCTTTACCTTCTCTTCTTCTTTTTCATTTCCATGGCCACCACCATGACCAATGATCCTTTCTTCCTCAAGCATTGGTGATGATTTGATGAGTTGTGATTCTTAGGGTTTTTGGAGGAGCTTGGCCGAATTTACAAGGAGCAAACAAGAAGGTTTCTTTTCTCACTTTTCTCTTAGGTTAGAGGGAGATGATCTTCTTCAACCTATCTTGGTGGTGAGGAAACATTTTTGGTGTTGTTGATGAGGAATCCATGTGGGATTGCTCTCTTTGTTGTGTTGTTCTTCATGATTTTGTAGTTATTTTGACTTGTATGAATTTATTGATTGTCATTGTGCATCTTGATGGGTATGAGATTATATATTGGATTGCTTGGATTGATATATGAAAAATCTAGGGCTCTTTACCCCTTTTGGACTCATGGCCAAGAGGCCAAATTTTTGGGTGTTCAAGATTTAATTTTTGTAGAAATTGGTACTTAAGAAATTAAGTGTTAAGTAATTAACAACGTGATGGAAAAATTAGTTGGACTTTTGTCCTTTGGAGGTCACGGCCTCAAGGGCCATATTGGCTAAAAATTATGCATCAAGCTAAGACTTAGGTGATTAGGTAACTTAAGAATTTATTATGGATTCATAAGATGGAAAGAAACTTATTTGATGACCTAGGGTGATTCTTTTGAACTTAAGGGAATAACAAGAGTGAGTGTGAGACTTGGAGAGCCTTAGGTAATTTTCTAAGTAAGTATGATAAAATTTAAATAAAGAACTTAGCTAATTAAGAGAAATAAAGATTTAATGAGAATTACAAGAGAATTCCTCTAGAGAAAGATTTCATAAGAAATGTCAAATTAAAGTAAAACTTCATAATAAACTTAAAAAGTATATTGTCTCATTTGAGAATTTGATAATATGTTATTATGGGTCCATAAGTGGGACCAAAATTCTGTTGATATTTAACTTGGCCAAATTATGGCATGTTATGGGATGAGTATATCATTGTTGAATATACACGAATATGCATTGAGTCATCATGCATTGTGAAAGTCCGGTGGACTATTGTTAAGGCCATGTTGCCTAGGAGATTGAATCACACCTTAGTGCGGGTGCGAATAGATTAGTGTAGGTCATAATGTTGACCTTGGGGGCATCAGGGTGCGGGTATCTCACAATGGTCAGTTGGTAGCTCCTCTGGGCTGCGGGATAGACTGATGCAAACGCACTGACGATCCGGACCGAGACACTGTCCTATATTGCGATCTTGTGAAGAATGCCGCTGTATAAAGCCTTGTTGCGCAGAATTATTGATTTTTCTGGAAAGCACTTGATTTTAGGCTGACGAGATACTGATATGTTTCCCTGATCATTCTCTCCGATGTTTGTGTCTAGCTCCATAGAGTAGAATTTCGGTATCATGTGCACGTGCATAGTGAGTTAACATATTATTTGACATTTATTCATATGATGATTGGAACTATTGTCTTATTGATGTTATAACTGTCTGGATTTGTTAAGTTGTTTACTATTTACCATCTTGATGCTGCTTATTATTCTTGCAATGCTATATGAGCGTCCTGCGCCATTCTGTTTCTTTACTACCATAATTGGTACTGAATGTAGGATGTTTGACCTCTTTTCTATATTTCTGCTATTCTGTCTGTTTGTATGTTTCTCTGAAGACGTCGGTGAGGAAGGGGAAGTGCACGAATTCCTTGGCTTCTGGCCTAATTTTGATTAGATTCCTGTTTGGACATAGCGTCCCGTCCGTGTGGCTTTTTCGGTTATGTGCGATTGACTTTTCATGGAGGTCCGGACTACTAGCACATCAATCTAAGTACGGAACACTGCATCTACCTTGGAGACGTGACTGTGTCTCTGGCTTGGGGACGTTATGATCCACCTGTCTTTACTTTTAATGCTTGCTTGTATTTAGAGTTTTACTTGCCCATACATGATATGTGGGGTGAGCGCTATTACTCCCCACAAGAGGATTCGTTCTTATCCTCTGCACGAGCCCCCGCTCGTAACTCGGTTGCTCCGATGAGGATTTCCTCTAACGACGAAGACCTTGAGGAGGATCCAACTATGGTTCCCTCTCATTCGCTTTAGGGGCTGATGCTGTTGATGGTCGCTGATGGCTATCTGTAAATCTTTTTGGGGTCCTGATGTTTTGTCTTTTGGTGGGTTGTATATGTGTAATCATTTGGGGGCATGTAACGCTTCTGCCTTTTGTATATCTAATGATGTACCTAAAAAAAGTATGATATAAGTATATACATATGTACGAGGTATGAATGTATGGTTTATTTCTCATGATTGCTTTTTGTTGTAACCATGTATTAACATTTTTATTACAAAAAAAAAATTCACCAAATTAATTATATGATTACAACTAAAACAGGCTTATCTATATTATAATGAACCGGGTCTTAGTTTATACATTTTGTTTCCATTTCATGATTATTGTGTGATGTTCCCTCCTCAAAAATAGGTGTTACACCAATTTGGTAACAGAGCCCCGGTTTAAGTTTTCTTTTGGGTCTTTGTGGTTAGGTTTGTCTTGTTTGTGCTGTGTGATTTTCTATGTTTAGTATTCTGAAAGGATACATCTAATTCTTCCTTGTGTTTTTCATTTAGTCTACCCTGAAAAAGCAAAATGGCACACGGTGGAGGCATGGCCACAGCAATTGAAGCAATGCAATGAATGGTAGACGTTATTGCACAACAAATTGAGAGAGCTGCTCAACAGTAGGAAATGGCTGCACAATAGCTAGAAGCTTCAGCCGATGCTCAAAATCTGTCGGAATTTCGTCGTAACAACCTTCCTCAGTTTAAGGGGGAATTTGATCTAGAGAAGGCTAGTCTGTGGATTAAGGAGCTGGAGAAAATTTTCAAAGGCATGAACTGTGCCGATGACAAGAAGGTAACCTATGCTGTTGTTATGCTGATCGGAGATGTGAAAGATTGGTGGAATGGAGTGCAAAGATTACTAGAAGCTGAAGGTCGAGTAATCACCTGGGAGGTATTCAAGGATAGATTCTTGGAGAAGTATTTCCCAGCAAGTGCAAGACATGCCAAAGAGATGGGGTTCCTTAGTTTGAGGCAAGGGAACTTGACTGTCAGTGAGTATGCCGCGAGGTTCGAAAGCTTGTCCAAATTTTCAACATATTTCCAACACCAGCTGGACGATGTGTGGAAGTGTCAGAAATTTGAGGAAGGATTGAGGCATGACGTGAAAAGGGCAGTCATAACCTTAAGGATCAACCAGTTTTTAGAGCTATTGGACACGTGTCACCGAGTGGAAGATTTGGATCAGTCGCGGGACACGAGGAATCGTAACTTTGGACCTACTAGGTTCCAAAGAGGAGGTGACAACAATGCAAATCGCTTTCAGAAGAAACCCTATTCCCGACCACTGGGAAGTCAGCAACAGTCACCTGGTGGAGGTCTCAGCAAAGGTTCTAGTGGAAATCGAACTGGTCAAAATGTGGCGTCTTTGCCAAAGTGTATGAAATGCTAAAAAGACCACCTAACGAGGGATTGCACCATCAAGGCAATTATCTATTTTTGATGTGGAAAACCTGGACACACCTCTAGGGACTGCAATAAAGCTAAGGCAGAGCCTTCAATCAACACTGCACGAGCTGCAAAACTGCAGGCAGGAGGCCGAGTCTACACTATGAGTGGAGTGGAAGCCTCCGAATCTGAAGATCTGATACAAGGAAAGGGTACCATAGGAGGTAATATTTTGATTGTACTATATGACTCTAGGGTAACCTACTCTTTCATTTCTTATGACTGTGTGCGACGACTTGGTTTACCTGTGTCTTCCTTACCTTTTGACCTGACTGTTTCTACCCCTACTGCTAAACCTGTTGTTACCACCAAAGTTTATTTAAATTATCCTTTAATTGTTGAGGGTCGAATCTTTTCTATTGATTTGATTTGCTTACCTCTTTCCCAATTAGACGTAATTTTAAGAATGGATTGGTTGTCTTCTAACCATACCCTGTTAGACTGTTCTAGTAAAACCATAGTTTTCCCTATGGATGAAGTTTCTAGATTTTTGACGACCAACCAAGTTCGAGCTTTCTTAAAAGAAGGAGCTCAGGGATACATGTTATTGTCTTCCTTAGAAGTAAAGAGCAAGATAGATTTGGATGCTATTTTGGTAGCTAATGAATTTCCTGAAGTCTTTTTTGATGATGTACCTGGTCTACCGCCGGACCGGGAGATAAAGTTCACTATTGATCTTGTGCCTAGATCTGGTCCTGTATCTATAGCGCCCTACAAGATGTCACCATCAGAGTTAGTTGAGCTTAAGAAGTAGTTAGAAGAACTCTTGGAAAAGCAGTTTGTTAGACCCAGTGTGTCACCATGGGGAGCACTAGTGTTGCTAGTCAGAAAGAATGATGGGACTTCGCGATTGTGTGTGGACTATCGCCAGCTGAATAAGGTCACAATTAAGAATAAGTATCCACTTTCGAGGATAGATGACTTGATGGATCAACTAAAAGGAGTAGCAGTATTCTCTAAGATCGATCTGCGATCGGGCTATCATCAGATCCGAGTGAAGGTCGAGGATATTCCTAAAATAGCTTTTCGTACCCATTACAGTGATTACGAATATCTTGTGATGCTGTTTGGTGTAACAAATGCACCTGCCATATTCATGGATTACATGAACAAAATCTTTCGTCCTTACTTGGACAGATTTGTTGTTGTTTTCATTAACGACATTCTGATCTATTCTCAAAATTAGGAGGATCATGCTGAACACCTCAGTATAGTTCTCCAGATTCTGAAGGAGAAGAAGCTGTACGCCAAATTGTCAAAGTGCAAATTCTGGATGGAAGAAGTTAAGTTTTTGGGTCATGTGATCTCAAAGGAAGGGATTGTAGTGGATTCGTCAAAAGTGGAAGCAGTTCTACAGTGAGAAAGGCCGAAGGTAGTGACAGAAATTCGAAGCTTTATGGGATTAGCTGGATACTATCGGAGATTCATTGAAGGATTCTCTAAAATAGAAGGGCCTCTCACTCAGCTCATGAGAAAGAATCAAGCCTTTGAGTAGACCGATGCTTGTGAAGAAAGTTTCTGAGAATTGAAGAGACGACTAACTACTTCACCAGTGTTAGTTTTACCTGATCCAAGTGAACCCTTCGAAGTGTATTGCGATGCTTCATACCAAGGATTAGGATGTGTGTGGTGTGATGTGGATTGTGATTAGAAATAATATAAAAAATAGTTGCCAAGTTCCACTAAAAGTATAAAAACCTTGCAACCAGTTGTAGTTAGCAATGGTCGATCCACAGAGAACCAATTCAATTGACACTATCAATCTAATTCCTAAATTAAACTATGATGAACAATAAATAGTAAAAAGTAAAAATGGGGGTTTTGTTAATTAAAATTAAAAATAGAAATTAAACTTAAAACAAAAACAGTAAACACAAATTGAATTACCAAATTAAAGATATTGGTTAAGAGATGGAATCCACCACTAGATTTATATGATTATGCTAAATTACATACTCTTTATACCAACATGATCAATTATGTTCTTATGTGATTGTGAGATAAATATCCTATTTTCCTTAAGTTTCGCTTAATTCAGCAACCACTCAAATCAAACCCTAACCATTAGTTATTTGTAAAGCAACCGCTCTTACACCTACCTAATGATTGCATTAAGAATTAGAAAACCAATCACACTAAGATCTAATCACACACCGGGGTTAAATTACTTAGATTATATGTTTCACTAGTTTTACCACCGCAACCGTGCATAGTAATCCTAGTTTTACCACTTTCGAAATTTGGCAAGAATATAAAGACCTTTATATTGATTTAAGATCAGAAAGATATGAATAAAAACATAACTGTATTGATATAAAGAAATATGCAAGATTCACATAATCAAAACTAGGGTTTCATCTTCCCTTAACCAATCAAGAAGTTTAGCCACACATGGCAAATTCAAAATCACAAGAAAAATAGAAGAAAAACATAGTTCAGAATGAAAGTGCAAAAGAAAACTGAAGATCAAACTAGTTTCCAATGATCAAGGTTGATTGATCTTCGATTGCTCGAACTCGAGATTCCAATCTTTGATCGAATCTTCCTCTTTCTTGTTCTTTGTGTTTCCCTCAGTTTTCTTGACGGCTCTCAGTCCAAATATCCTTTAAGGACTCTAAGCAACCCTATTTATAAGTTTGGATACCTAATTCAAAATCAAAATTCGAATTAAAGTTTCTGAACTGATGACACGAGCCGTGTCATACAACACAGCCCTACCCGTGTCTGAATCTAGTAACACACTTCCAGCTAATTTCAAAGTCAGAGAAGAACACGGCCTAGCCCGTGTCATGTGACATGGGCCGTGTTATTGGTCAAGGCTTAAAACTGAATTCCCTTGTGAAGACAGAGATGTACACGGCCTACCCCGTGTTATATGACACGGGCCGTGTTGACCAAAAATAGGATTTAACCCAACCTTGAGGTAGTCAGAGGAGTACATGGCTCACCCCGTGTCACTCAATTTCTTCAAATGCAACCTTGATTCTTCACAAATGCTCTTCTTCCTTTGCTTCTAAGGGTAAAACTGATCTTCTTGAGTATTCATCTCTCTGCTCAAATGGTCATCAAGCTAGGTTTGATGCTAATGGACTCAAACACTCAAAGATCTCCTGAAAGGCATAATTCATTTTTGAGTGTTTATAACCACATTTAAGCATAATTTCACAATAAACATCCGATTAAGCTCTATATCAGAAACTTAGTTAATGTCAGCAATTGAGCACATATGGAGTCCAATTAAATCAAACAAAAGGCATTTAAGATACTAAAATATTAACAGATCAAATACCCTCATACTTAGCCTTTTGCACTCCTGGGCAAAACATAAGACCAAACTAAGGAACAGGAAAAACAAAACAAATTCAAAACCTAAAAATTTAAAAGACTTAGTTTCTAATGATATTCAAGAGAGGCAAAAATTTGTAAGTAAGAAGAGCAAGAAAAGATTCAAGGAATCAAAACATTCAAGAGATAACAATTCTTCACATTTTCAACAAACAAACAAGGTATCTTCAATTTCAAAAGCATGAATTAAGAATGATAGATCCTCACAAAATACACTCTCAATCTCTCAAGTATTTACAAGGTAAGTATTTCACTCAATTCAACCCATGAAAAAAATGCACTACCATAAGCTTGCTTATTTTTTACTTCTCCACTACTCAAACACATGCACACACAAATCAAGAGGACTTTATTTAAGGTTGTAATGGGGCCAAGGTAAAGGAAAGAAATAATATGGGTATGGTAAGATGAGCACCCAAGAGAATAAAAGAACATTGGGGAGAAACTCAATTGACAAATATGAAATTTTTATCCCCTCAAATCTATATAATGCACATTTTCTTTACATATTCCTTTCCTTTTTCTTTCTTTTCTTTTACAACCTTTCTTGAATTTTTTTCTTTTTCTTTGCATTTTTTTTTCACCAACACCTTGGATATTACACATCAACTTGCACAACCCCCACACTTGTCCTATTAAATACTTGCAAGCAAAAGAGCTCCTCCAATGAAAATGAACCAATGCTCTCCCATTCCCTAAGGTAAGGTAAAATCATGGTTTTTCACATAAGGCATATAATGAGGTAAGACAAAGAATAGACAAATAGGCTCAAGGGGTTAATCAAAGGGAAATAATGAAAGGTTAGCTATTTGGCCAAAGTAGTTAATCACAAAAGAATGCCTCAATCATGTTCATGTATGCAAGTGAAAATGTAGCCTCAAAAAGAATCAAAGCAAGTTCTAGAGTGATCAATATGACATGAGTGAAAATCACACAAAAAAGAGGAGAATGGCATAAATGTTAAATCCATCCATCAAAAGACTCAAAATCTCACCAGGTATGCATCTATCAAACTCAATTCATCAATCAAACATCCAAAATCAAGCATGCCAAATTCAAGATGAAAGAAGAAATTTATAAATCATAACTTTGAATTTCAATTGCTTCAAACTTATAAACTTCATAAATCTCAAAACATCATTGGAAATCAAATAAAAACACAAATTTTTTTTAACAGAATTAAAATACAGAAAATAGAAAACAAAAATTAAAAACAGAAAACAGAGTATAACAGAGTAAAATCCTCCCCCACACTTAAATTCTACATTGTCCTTAATGTAAAGCTCAAAAGAGAAATAACATCCATCAAAATCATCAATTAATGAAGGACAAGTAAAATAAAAGAAAGGGACAGAAAAGAAACATCCTTATCAAGTGAAAAGACTTCCTCCAGGGTCCCATTGCTTGAAGTGTAGTGACCAACTTATGCTTGAAGCAGCATGAGAGTTTCCACTAGGGTTCCATTGACCTTCCTAAATTTCCTTGGCTTCACCACTGGAATGCAATATATTTACTTTAGCAACTCCATTTTCATTAGTTACGTTGGATCATGGTCCAAAAACAAAATCCATCATAGTAGTGACCGTCATCCGGTGCTCTTTTCCCTTCTCTGAAAATTCTTCAATGGACTTCAACTTAATCTCCCTTTGTGTCTTAGATTTTGCAACTGTGTCATGAGCATTATTGATAGATCCTTCAATACCATTAGCCACTACGTAAACAGAATCATCAGCTCTTAGGTATGTAGAAATCTCAGCACAAATAACACATATCATATCACTATCACAATCAGTACATGAGTGGCAATGGATAGAATCATCAAAACTAATTAAAGCATGAAATTCATCATATAATTCATCATCAGTTTCTTCAACTAAATTAGTAAGTAAATCAATATGAAAAACAGAATGCTCCTCAATGGGATACTTCATAGCATCAAAAATATTAAACTGAACAATCGAGTCTCCAAACTCCATGGAAAGAGTTCCTGCATGCACATCTATTTTGGTCCTCGCTATTTTGAGGAATGACCTTCCTAAAATGAGTGGAGCCTTGCTGGATGGTGACTCCCCCTCCATCTCCATAATATAAAAATCTGTAGGAAAGATCAGCTCATTAACCTTTATCAATACATCCTCAATCAACCTAGCTGGGTACGCATTGCTTCTATTAGCCAGCTGAATCACAACATCTGTAGAATGCAAAGGGCCAAGTCCAAGAGAATTAAAAATAGACATAGGCATTACATTAATAGAAGCACCTAAATTTAGCATGACATGCTCAAATTTGTAATTGCCTATAACATATGGAATTTTAAAAGTCCCTGGATCTTTGCATTTCTGAGGTATAGGCTGGAAAAGGGCTGAAACATTTTGGCCCATACTGATTTTCTCATTACCCTTCAGCCTCCTCTTCTGGGTGCATACTTCCTTAAGAAACTTGGCATATTTCGAGATTTGCTTGATTGCATCCAGTAATGGAATATTGACTTTCACTTTCCTCAAAATCTCAAGAAGATATTTATCCTTTTCATCATCATCTTTCTTACTCTTAACCAACCTACCAGGGAATGGAGCCTTAGTGACATACTTAGGATCGAGTTCAGGAATACTCACCTTGGGGGCTTTGGAGTTTTGCCCCTCCTCATTTACCTCCTTTGGCTTTTGATCATTCTCTTTAGTGGCTTGTGGGGGAGGTGGAGGTTCATCTAACCTCTTCCCACTTTGCAATGTGACAGCACTAATATTTTCCCTTGGATTCACTTCTGGTTGTGAAGGAAGTCTCCCAGAAAGTTAGCTTTGAACCTTATTAATTTCAGTGACTAACTGCCCCACTTGGTTCTGCAAGTTATTAATTGTGGCCCTTGTCTTTTGTTGGAACTGAATATTATTGGTGGTCATTTGCCTCATTAACTCTTCCAATGAAGGCTCAGGTTGCCTTGGGGCTTGAAAATGTTGTTGCCTCGGAGGGAAGAGTGCTTGCCTTTGCTGAAATCCTAGAGGTCCTTGAGTTGGAGGTTGATTTTGGGGTTGCTTTCCATAGCTAAAATTTGGATGATCTATCCACCCTGGATTATAAGTATTGGAGTACGGGTTGTAGTTATTGGAAAGTCTAGAATATCCCCTTACTGCTTTTACCTCCTCATTTGTGTCCTCTTGAAGAGTGGGAAATATATCAGTGGGATGTCCTGAAGAGCAACAAATCCCGTAAGCATTTACTGGCGCTTTTCCATTATCCATTAATTTCTGAACCATGGCAGTCAACTGGATCATTTGTTTCTGCAAACTAGTTGTTTCGGCCTCTTTAATAGCTCTCACTCCAGTGTCATTCTTGGTGAAGAATTGTTGAGTGTTAGTAGCCATCCTTGAGATCAAATTCCTAGCTTCTTGGGGAGTCTTGTCAACCAAAGCTCCTCCACTAGCAGCATCTATCATGTTGCGGTCCATAACTAGCAAACCCTTATAGAAGTACTGAATCAAAAGTTGTTCATTGATTTGATGTTGAGGGCACCTAGCACATAGCCTCTTAAACCGCTCCCAATAATCATGAAGTGATTCCTCATGCCTCTGTTGGATGTCGCAAATTTCTTTTTTGATGGTTGCGGCCTTTGAAGCAAGGAAATATCTGTCTAGGAAAGCCCGAGCCATGTCCTACCATGTCTAAATGGATCCGGGTGGCAAGTAATACAGCCACTCATTTGTAGAATCTTTCAATGAGAATGGGAAGGCCCTCAGCTTAACCTGTTCCACTGGAATTCTTGCAGGCTTCATGCTAGAGCACATCACATGGATTTCCTTCAAATGCTTGTCGGGGTCCTCTCTGGCTAATCCATTGAAAGATGGTAAAAGATGAATCAAGCCAGACTTCAATTCAAAGGCCTCTTCATTTTCTGGAATTTCTATGCATAGAGGCTGCTGGTCCAAATTTGGAGTACCCAATGTCCTTAAAGTATTTTCTACCATCACCACTTCTTCAGGAGTCTCAGATATCTCAGATGCCTCAGAACTTGAAAGTTCTATGTGACAGGTAGTTTCAACGTCAGCAGGTGTAAATTGGAGGGGGATTTGATGTTGCGAGCTGATTTATTCAAAGTATTGCCTTAAATTCCTCAATTGCTCATTCACCTCTTCACCGAACATGAACACCTACACGACAGTTGAAAAGAATGACTGAAAGTATTAAAACTAAAACAAAAATAGAGAGAAAAATAGCAAACAAATTAATAGCGCAATTGGACAATTAGTTTCCCAGCAACAACGCCAAAATTTGGTGTGATGTGGATTATGATTAGAAATAATATAAAAAATAGTTGCCAAGTTCTACCCAAAATATAAAAACCTTGCAACCAGTTGTAGTTAGCAATGGTCGATCCACAGAGAACTAATTCAATTAACATTATCAATCTAATTCCTAAATTAAACTCTGATGAACAATAAACAGTAAAAAGTAAAAAGGGGGTTTTGTTAATTAAAATTAAAAATAGAAATTAAACTTAAAACAAAAACAGTAAACACAAATTGAATTACCAAATTAAAGATATTGGTTAAGAGATGGAATCCACAACTAGATTTATATGATTATGTTAACTTACATACTTTTTATACCAACATGATCAATTATGTTCTAATGTGATTGTGAGATAAATCCCCTGTGATGCGGATTAAAAGTTGCAAACCCAAGTGCAGGTTGTCTCAAGTAATAAATTCTCAGGAGTCCGAGGTTGATCCATAGGGAATTGATGAAGAAAAATTTGTTGAGGTAAGGAAAAGATTTGTCACAAAAATAAAGATGATAAATAAAATTGTTCACAAGTAAAAAGGAATTGCTTGGGCTAGGAGATCCACTCTTGGTAAATAAATTAAGGATAAGATTAATTCTTTTATAACTCAATTAGAATCCACACATAACGGAGGTTCCAATCAGAAAATACAACATTCAAAGTTCTTTAAAAGTTATATTAGTTATATTATGGTTCCTTTAATTATCCACTAACGCCAACACTTGTAAATGAGTTCAAGCATTCATTGTGCCAATCTCTTATCTACAACAAATCAAGATCTCCACTTTACAAGGAGAGTTTCTAACACTAACACTTGTAAATGGGTTCAAGCATTCATTATGCCAATCTCTTATCTACAACAAATCAAAAACTCCACTTTACAAGGAGGGTTTCTAAATTGATTGGAAATAAAATACAATAAATATAATGACCACTTGATAATATATCATTTAAGCACAAGAAAGAGATTAATCTAACCTCATTTCATTACCAAGAGCTTCATCCTTTCATCTAAGAAAAATGAAACTTAGTTACTCATAGACAAGAAGAAAGGAAGTGAGAAGAAGAAGAAGAAGAAGAACATAACTTCAATTTAGAACAAAAGAAAACTACAAGATAAACAAACAACACAATAGTATGATCTTGGCCTCTAAGACCAAGACTCTTAAATGATCTACCAATGGTGCCTTTTATAGAGGATTAGGGATACAAAATGACAAGGGGGCTGAGTAATGAGTGAGTGCATGAGTGGAAAATGTCAAATAAATTTTGATGAGTGGAAAATTATGGAGATTCTTTGTCTCTGAAATCATTTAGTACTAAACTCATTGTATTCGTCATTTTCTCACCAAGTGGTCTTCATGAAAGGTGTAGCCCTGGATCTTAGCTTTCAAATGCCGTTAGTTTCAACCAAAAATCATTCCTACAACTCAAGATATGGTCTGATTACTGCATACTACTCAGGCCCAGTTTTAGTTCCTCTGTTCTGACTTCAAAGCCCAATATGACCTACTAGACCTTAGATTCTGAACAGGTGTTCAACATGAAAGTTGTATATTTGGGTCTTAACTATCAACTATAAAAATTTCAGCCCATTTGACATCCTATAACCCGAGCTATGTCATGAATAGTACACATACGTCAAGCTGTTAGGATCAGCACCCTAGTTCTTGTTTCAACTCCAATTTGAGTTATCCAAACGTGTGCTTTGGCCTTTGAGGTCTTCATGAAAGTTGTATAGAATTATCTTAACTTTCCTACAAGACTAGAATCACATCAACCAGATATTTGTAATTCAAGTTATAGCCAGTTTACTGAACACTGCCAAAGAAATAAATTAAGGCTAATTCATGCAATAATTCATTAAATGATCCAATAAGGTCCAATATCATAATATGTGTCAAAACTAACTTAATTAAACCTAATTGAACCTTAAGAAGCCCAATGAGAGGATTATAAAATATATAAAATATATTGTTATCAAATTCTCCCACACTTAACTTTTGTACTCCTGGGCAAAACACATAAGACAAAAACTAGGGAACAAAGAAAAACGACACAGACTCAAAAACTAAAAACTCTAAAATATTCAATGAATCAAGAAGAACAACTAGACATTCAAGGGATCAAAACATTCATGAGGTAACGTTTCTTCGCATCTCAAACTAACAAGCAAGGAAAATTTAGTTGAAAAGAATGAATCAAGAATGATAGATCCTCACAGAATTCACTCTCAATCTCTCAAGTGTTTAAATGGTAAGTATTTCATTCTATTCAACTCATGAGTAATTGCACTACCATAAGCTTGCTTATCTTCTACTTCTCTGCTACTCAAAAACAACATGCACACAAAAATCAAGAGGGTTTTATTCATGGTTGTAATAGGGCTATGGTAAAGGAGAGATGTAATATGGATATGACAAGTTAAATATGTAACACCCCAAAAATTATTTATTTTATCATTAATCATCATTTTATAATATTTAAAATTTTTGAAAATTTTTGTGGATTTTTCAGAAATGTCGAATATTTTAATATATTCCTCATTTTATGTGCACATTGAGCAGAGTCAGTGTAACACCCTGGAAATGATTTATTTCATCATGAATAGTCGTTTCCCAATATTCATGATTTTTGGAGATTTTTTTAGAATTTTTTGAAAATGTTGAATATTTTAATATATTTCTCATTTTGCGTGCTCGCTGAGCAGAGTTAGTGAAACGCCCTGGAAAATTATTTATTTCGTGACAAATATTCATTTTCTAATATTGGTAATTTTTCAAAATTTTTGTGAATTTTTTTGAAAATGTTGAATATTATAGTATATTTCTCGTTTTGCGTGTGCACTGAGCGGAGTCAGGATAACGAAATGTTTTCCCTGAGGCTGGTAAACCTTGAACTATTAATGTGTTGACGGGGGATCTTACTAAACCCGAGGCTGGACACAGTTTACAAGGTTTGCATTTTTCAAGGTTTTATCTGATAAATAAAATCGCTGTATCGTAAAATTAACCGATGAATAATAAAATATTATTTTCATCAACTGTAACTTTTATTCACTGGGAAAATAATTCTAATAGTGTAATTAATTATCTGTTAAGTGTATTTAATTTAGGAGACAAGCTTACTATGTACTTTATTGAGAAATGTGCAAAGCTTCTCAAGGAAGCTTCTTGGAAATTTCCTCCAAGCTTCCCAAGGAAGCTAACCAATTTTCACTCTCTCTCCTCTCTCTCCTAGCTCATGGCTGCTGCACTTTTAGGGGGGGAAATTTGTGCTTCAATTCATTTAATTAAAACTATTCAAGTTTTCAAAATTCAAAAGCTATCACTTTAATTTTTCTATTCACTTCTCTCTCTAAGCTTCATCTTTCTTCTTCACAAAACATTTTCTCCTCCTTCTCTCTAGAGCCATTCGGCCAGCAGCCCTTCCTCCCCTCATCCACCACAAAATTTTCATTCAACCCCATTTTCTTAATCCTCTCCATCTCCTAAACACTTTTCTAGTTGGTGGTTCTTCGAAAATCTATCATTTTTACTATTTTCTTCAAGCTTCAAGCTTAGGGCTTTTGGGTAAGCTTCTTGATTCTTCACTTCCTTTATCTCATTTTCATTTCTATGGTCTTCTTGGTGACCACCTATGCCTTATTTTTCAAGCATTGGTGCTATTCTAATGAGTTTGAAATATTAGAGTTCTTGGTGGTGCCCAATCTGAAAATTGCAAGGAAAATCCTAGGAGGCTTCTCTTGTTTTCTTCACTTTGGTAAGAGGAAGACACTCCTCAACCTCTATTAGCATTAAGAAACCTTGGTTGTGATTGATTTTGAGAAAAATCCTATTGAGGGTTATTCTTTGTTTGCATGATTAGTATGTTTACATGTTGTTTACAATTTGTTTATGCTATTGGATTGATTGTTTGTGTATATTGATATATTGGAATGGATTGGATGGCATGAAATAGAAGAAAATGATGTTGGATTTTCTCTTGTGTGGCCATAGTTTTGGGGGCCCAAATTTAGGGGTCTTTGTGAACAATTGTAACAAGTGAAAATCATAATTAATCAAGTGTACATTAGGTAATTAATGGAGAGAAAAATTTGGGAACTTAATCCCTAGGGAGGCCACGGCCTCTAGGGCCTTATTGGGGCTTAATTATATAACTTTGGCAACCTTGGAACTTGAATAATTTAGTGATTAAATTGTTGGTAATAGGATGGAAAATTAATTAATTGGAAGATTAGAAAATTAATTTGAGACTTATAAAATTTGAAAGAACCAAGAATGGAATTTTTCATAAGACTTAGGAAAATTTAATTAGGGCAAGAATAAGAGAGTGTGAGATTTTGAGATCTTAAAGCAATCTTCTAAGTGTATGAGAATAAATTACATTAGAAAAATTTAATTAATTATGGGAATTCATTTAGAGAAGAAGCTTGTAAGAAAGGCTAACTTTAAGTAAGAATTCATAATAGACCTTAAAAATGCATTAATTTATTTAATTCCAATATTATGATATTGTGGGTCCATGTGAGTGACCAATGATGTGTTGATTCTTACTTTCGCCAATTGTGGCATATTGTGGAATAGTATATGATAACACTGTATTTTATACATTTTATACTCCTCTCACCAGGCTTCTTAAGGTTCAATTAGGCTTAATTAAGTTGGTTTTAACACATTTTATGATTTTGAGCCGAATTGGACAATTAAATAAATTATTGCATAAATTAATCATAATTATCTCTTTGGCAATGTTTAGTAAACTGGCTATATCTTGAGTTACAAATATTTGATTGATGTGATTTTAGTCTTGTAGGAAAGCTAAGACAATTCCCTACAACTTTCATGTTGAACACTTTTCCAGAATCAGATTTCTTGGAGGTGATATTGGGCTTTGAAGTCAAAATAGAGGAGCTGAAATCGAGTCTAAACACTCTGCAGTAATTGGACCATATCTTGAGTTCTAAGCATGATTTTGAACTGAAACCAAAGCCATTTTAAAGCAAATATTCAGGCCTACAACTTTCATGAAGACCACTTCTCTCAAAAATGAAAAGATGACTGGACGCACGGCTGTGTATTTACTCAATTATTATTTTAAAAAAAAGAAAAAAAAAGGAAAAAGCAAATGAAAGAATGTCATGGATGACGTTTTGAAAGCAATCATGCAGGTTACTGTGCAATGCACAGTAACCTCAAATGTTTTTCTATAAATAGAGGGGAGGGGGGAGACGTTCGGACGCACAACTGAGTGAGGGAAGATGAAGAGGGAGAGAGGCTTTTGGGCAGTGCCCTGCTTCTCTCCCCAGTCTCCCTCCAATTTCTTTTTTCTCTCTTTTTCTATTTTTCTCTTTTCTAGTTTATGTGTAAATAAGTTTTAGTCTACTTGGGTCAAAGTATGAAGCTCTTAGTAATAAAATAAGGTTAGATTTATTCCTTTCTTGTACTTTAATGATTTATATTTTTAAGTAGTTATTATGCGTGTTATATTTTGTTTCTGATAATTTAGAAATTACCCTTGTAAATAGAAGTTCTTGATTTATTGTAGACAAAATATTGACACAGTAAATGCTTTAACCCATTTACAAGTGGTGGTAATAATTAAAGGAAATATAATATAATTACGTATATTTTTTTATTTTTGTATTGTATTTTGTTTCCAATCAATTTAGAAACGCTCCTTGTAAAGTGGAGTTCTTGATTTGTTGTAGACAAGAGATTGACACAATGAATGCTTTAACCCATTTACAAGTGTTGGTGTTAGAAACTCTCCTTGTAATGTGGAGATCTTGATTTATTGTAGACAAAATATTGGCACAGTGAATGCTTGATCCCATTTATGAGTGATGATATTAATGGATGATTAAAGGAAACATAATATAATTACGTATATTATTTTAATGAACTTTTAACGTTGTATTTTCCGATTGGAACCTCCATGTTGCGAGGATTCTAATTGAGTTATAAAAGGAATTAATCTTGCTTTTATTTTATTTACCAAGAGTGAATCTTTTTACCAAAGTAAATAATTTTTACCGTAATAACAAAATATTTACTTCACCTTAATCTTCATCAATTCCCTGTGGATCGACCTCGGACTCACCGAAAAATTTATTACTTGAGACAACTTGCACTTGGGTTTGTAAATGCAACAATTAAAAAGTGTGCATCAAGTTTTTGGCGCCGTTGCCGGGGACTTGTTTTGAAGAATAAATTTCTAGATGTAAATATTTTTATACATAGTAAAAAGTAAATAGTGTGTGAATAATGCGTGAATAGTGTGTGAATAGTGCATGAATAGTGTATGAATAGTGTGTGAATAGTATGAATAGTATGAATAGTAAAAAAAAAATAAGAAAATAAAAAAAATTGTGTGAATAATGTGAATAGTAAGAATAGGGTAAATTGTGTGTGAATAGTATAAATAGTAAAAAAAAGTAAAAAAATAAAATAAAAATTAAAAAAATGAAAAAAACCAAAAAAAAGGTGGTCACACCATGACCACCCAAAAAAAAAAAAGAGAAACAAAAAAAAAAAAAAAATTAAGTCTTTTATTTCTTTGTACATACTAACTTTGTGGGGGAAACTCTCTCTTTTATTTTACGCACTAACAGTGGGGGGATTCTCTCTCTTTTATTCTTATTTATTTATTTTTTTACCCTTACTAATAGTAGGGGGTAATTCTCCCTTTTATTTTTTTGTATATACTAACTTAGTGGGAGAAACTCTCCCTTTTATTTTCTTGCACATACTAACAATGGGGGATTCTCTTCCTTTTATTTTTATTTATTTATTTTTTTGTCCTTACTAATTAGTGGGGTAATTCTCCCTTTTATTTTTTTATATATATTAACTCGATGGGGTAATTCTCCTTTTTATTTTTTATTTTTTATTTTTTGTACATACTAACATTGGGGAAACCCTCCCTTTTACTTTCTATAATTACTTTTTACACTTTATTATTTTTTGTATTTTATTTTTTGCACTTTATTTTTTTTTTATTTATTTTCTGTTATTTATTTTTCTATCATTTATTTTATTTATTTATTTATTTATTTTTTTGTCATTTATTTTTGTTTACTAACTTATTAACTTTCTTACTAACTATCTAACTTTTTACTTTACCCGCTTCTAACATTTTAATTTATCTCGTATACTAACTTTTTATTTTTATTTATTTTTGCTTATTAACTTATTTGGTGGTTGGTTCATACCACACCTTTGTTTATATATTTTTTTTTTTTTCTTCTTTTTATTTGGTGGTTGATTTATTACCCCACCTTTGTTATTTTTTATTTGGTGGTTAGTTTCTACCACACCATTTTTAATTTTTTATTTGGTGGTTGGTTTATTCCACATCTTTGTAAATATTTATTTAGTGGCTGATTTATACCACACCTTTGTATATATTTTTTATTATTTTTCTATTTCTTCTTCTATTTTGTCATGTGTAATTAAATTTGTGTGTTTTAGGGTGAAGACGTAACTTGATTCAATTGACATGTATTAAGATTGAAATTTTAATCAATTTCTTTTCTACTCAATTTGAGTGCTTATTATGGTTCATAATGCTTTTATGAATTGGCCACTCATAAATTGATCTAGTGGGTATATGTGTAACCTAAAAGATTTGCATATGACCTAGACCATAAATAATAAAGTGCCATGATTTATGATCATCTAGGAATGGAGGTTATAGGTTGTGTGGGAGAACTGTGGTATTTTTGCATGAGAATCCATAGAGTAAAAGTCATGCCTTTAAATGTTTTTAAATTACTGATTCTCCCCATCAATTGAATGATTAGAAATTGATTAGAAGGAAGGTCCCAAAGCTACTCTATTGTCTATGATAGATTATTGAATCAAGTGAAGTCTGATCCCTAGTATTCTAATTTCATGTGTTTTCATTTAAAAAAAAATAAAAAAAACTTTGTTTTCTCTTTTTCTTCTAATTTCGTGTGCCTTAGTGTTTGTTTTTTATTTTCCTTTTAAGTGTCAACTTTATTTTGACAATTTGGTCACGTGTCGATTTTCTTAACAAGTTTTTGTAAATCTAGGTTGATACAGTGGATTTTGTTGCTTCAAGAATTCAAAATGAGCCTAAAATTTTGTGGTTGATTTGTCCATACTTACAATAGGCTCACCTTTTGAAATCACACCTATTAATGATCATTTTCCTAATGAATTTTTAATTTTCAATTTTATGGTTTGATTTGTTAAAATTATCAATTTTTCTTGTAACAAGCGAACTTGTTCTTTGTGGATGGTTTTCGTAAATAAAAAAATATTTTTCATTAAAGAATGGCCTGAGTAAGGAGTCATTAGATGAAATCTTTTTGACTCTTGAGACACATTCTTATGAATTTGTGCAGTGTGAATTTATTAATTTGTGGAATCTCTTCAAAGGCAGGTAAGCGTGTTACAGTCTTGGGAATCTGACTCAAAAAGACCCTGTTTGCCAATTTATAAGAAAATTGGATGGGAAGCCTATCCTCGACTCATAGAAGGCGTTTAAGCCGTTACTGGACATAAAACCAGAGGAAGATGTGAGCCACAATCACAACTACATGTATATATTTTCTTGTATATCTTCTTCTTATGACAGCCCTGATCTAGTAGCAGCTCAGCAAGAAGTGGTCCGAAGGAAAAGTTGTGTGAAGCAGTAAGAAAAGCAAGCCAGTCAAGAAACTCCATCTGTATAAATAATTTCAATCTTTGGTCGTACTTTGTTTATGTTTATATTTGTGTGAGGTTGCTCTTTTTAGTAATTGTGGTAACAGGTACTATTTTCTATCTTTTTCCTTTCTATTTTTAACATTGAGGACAATGTTGTGATCTAGTTGGGGGGAAGGATAGTTGTGTAAAAAAAATAGTAAGTGTGTTTATGTTTGTCGTGTGTAGTATGTTTGTCGTATGTAGAGTTGTGTAAAAAAAAACCCAAAAAAAATTTAGGAAGTGTGTGTATTAATATGTTTGTTGTGTTTATATGTTTGTCAGTAACTACTAAACCAGTTAAGGATGGTAGAGTAAGGAGTAAATTTTACTCTTGAGACGCATCTTAGTTGGGGTAGACAACTAGTTTGTGTGGAAGTAGCAAATGGATTCAAGAAAAATTTGCATGATTGAGTAAATTGTCTTCTTTCTTAAAATTCACATACTTGGTTATGGATGTTGAATTGGTGGACTGAGAATGATAGAATTATGCTTTGTGAGATTTTGAGCCTATTGATGAATGGATTGAATATTTGTATCATTCTCTTCTTTCTTGTGTGAATTTCACTAATGGAATTGTTACTCTAGAACTTGCTTTGATTCTTTTTGAGACTACATTTTCATATGCATACATGAATATAATTGAGGCATTTTTTTTTTAAAATAGCTACTTTAGCCAAATAGCCAACCTTGTATATTTTCCGTTGCTTAACCCCTTTGAGCTTATTTGACTATTCTTTGTTTCGAACTCATTATGTGCCTTAAATGAAAAACCATGTTCTTACTTAGCCTTAGGGAATAAGAGAACATTAGCTTTGTTATTCGATGAGTTCTTGAACAAGTGTGGGGGTGTGTGTGCCGAATGGTAAAAAAAAAATGTATATATGATGTTCTTTTTGTAAAAAAAAAAAAAAAAATAAAAACAAAAAAATAAAAAAAATCAAAAAAAAGAAATGTAAAAAGAAAAAAAAAGGGGTTAACAAGGTAATAAAGGAAAGGAAAAGAATATGTAAATGGAATTTGTATTAGGTAGAGTTGGGATGAACTTTCATGCTTGTTAATTGAACTCAGTTCTCATGTTCTTTTATTCTCTGGTGTTTAACTTGTCATATCCATATTACCTCCTCCTTTACCTTGACCCCATTACAACCTTGAATAAAGTCCTCATGATTTTTGTGTGCATGTGTTTTGAGTAGTGGAGAAATAGAAGACAAGCAAGCTTATGGTAGTACAATTTTCATGGGTTGAATTGAGTGAAATACCTACCTTTTAAACACTTGAGGGATTGAGAGTGAATCTTGTGAAGATCTATCATTCTTGATTCATTCTTTTCAACTGAAGTTTCCTTGCTTGTTGGTTTGAGATACGAAGAAATGTTACCACATGACTGTTTTGATCCCTTGATTGTCTAGTTGCTCTTCTTGAGTCATTGAATCCTTTAGAGTTTTTAAATTTTGAGTCTGTGTCATTTTTTCTTTGGTTTTTGTCTTTTGTGTTTTACCCAGGAGTGCAAAACTTAAGTGTGGGGGAATTTGATAACACTGTATTTTATACATTTTATAATCCTCTCACTAGGCTTCTTAAGGTTCAATTAGGCTTAATTAAGTTAGTTTTGACACATTTTATGATTTTGAGCCGAATTGGACAATTAAATAAATTATTGCATAAATTAATCGTAATTATCTCTTTGACAATGTTTAGTAAACTGGCTATAACTTGAGTTACAAATATCTGATTGATGTGATTTTGGTTTTGTAGGAAAGTTAAGACAATTCCCTACAACTTTCATGTTGAACACTTTTCTAGAATCAGACTTCTTGGAGGTGATATTGGGCTTTGAAGTCAAAATAGAGGAGCTGAAACCGGGTCTAAACACTCTGCAGTAATTGGACCATATCTTGAGTTCTGAGCATGATTTTGGACTGAAACCAAAGCCATTTTAAAGCAAATATTCAGGCCTACAACTTTCATGAAGACCACTTCTCTCAAAAATGAAAAGATGACTGGACGCACAACTGTGTATTTACTCAATTATTATTTAAAAAAAAAGAAAAAAAAGGAAAAAGCAAATGAAAGAACGTCATGGATGACGTTTTGAAAGCAATCATGCAGGTTACTGTGCAATGCACAGTAACCTCAAATGTTTTTCTATAAATAGAGGGCAGGGGGGAGACGTTCGGATGCACAACTGAGTGAGGGAAGACGAAGAGGGAGAGAGGCTTTTGGGCAGTGCCCTGCTTCTCTCCCCAGTCTCCCTCCAATTTCTTTTCTCTCTCTTTTTCTCTTTTCTAGTTCATGTGTAAATAAGTTTTAGTCTACTTGGGTCAAAGTGTAAAACTCTTGGTAATAAAATAAGATTAGATTTATTCCTTTCTTGTGCTTTAATGATTTATATTTTTAAGTAGTTATTATGCTTGTTATATTTTGTTTCTGATAATTTAGAAATTACCCTTGTAAATAGAAGTTCTTGATTTATTGTAGATAAAATATTGGCACAGTAAATGCTTTAACCCATTTACAAGTGGTGGTAATAATTAAAGGAATATAATATAATTACGTATATTATTTTATTTCATATTGTATTTTGTTTCCAATCAATTTAGAAACGCTCCTTGTAAAGTGGAGTTCTTGATTTGTTGTAGACAAGAGATTGACACAATGAATGCTTTAACCCATTTACATGTGTTGGTGTTAGAAACATTCCTTGTAATGTGGAGATCTTGATTTATTGTAGACAAAATATTAGCACAGTGAATGCTTGATCCCATTTATGAGTGATGATATTAATGGATGATTAAAGGAAACATAATATAATTACGTATATTATTTTAATGAACTTTTAACGTTGTATTTTCCGATTGGAACCTCCATGTTGCGAGGATTCTAATTGAGTTATAAAAGGAATTAATCTTGCTTTTATTTTATTTACCAAGAGTGAATCTTTTTACCCAAGTAAATAATTTTTACTATAGTAACAAAATATTTACTTCACCTTAATCTTTATCAATTCCCTGTGGATCGACCTCGGACTCACCGAGAAATTTATTACTTAAGACAACTTGCACTTAGGTTTGTAAATGCAACAATTAAAAAGTGTGCATCAGTATGTAATGATGATCATACATGATTATGCATAGAGTCTTTATGCATTGTGAAAGTCCTTTGGACTGTTATTAAGGCCAAGTTGCCTAGGAGATTGAACACACCTTCGTGCGGGTGCAAGTAGACTAGTGTAGGTCATATTGTTGACCATAGGGGCGACGGGGTGCGGGTATCTCGCAATGGACAGTTGACAGCTCTTCTGTTCGTGGGGCAAACCGATGCAAACGCACCGACGATCCTGACAGGGCACTGTCCTATGTCGTGATCTAGTGTAGACTGTCTGTACAATGCCATGATGTGCACGTGGATAAACTGATGAATTATAGCACTTTGGCCGCGACAGTTGAGTTGCAGACGTGTCTCCTGATCTTTCTCTCCGACCGTTTGTGTCTAGCTCCATGGAGTAGGATTTTGACTTTGTATGCATGTGCATAGTGGGTCCATATATATTATCTGGCATCTGTTTATTATTATTATTGTAATTGAAACTGTTGTGTTACTATTATATATTTGCCTACAACTGCTTATTTGTCTATTTCTGCTATTTAATACTTATGATTATTATTTGATATGCTCTGTGGGCGCTTTGCGCCGTTTTGTTTCTTGTTGCTATAATTGGTAATGATAGTAGGATGTCTTACCTATTTCCTGTACTTCTGTTATTTTCTATCGGTATATTGTGTCCCATCGAAGACGACTGTAAGGAAGTTGGAGCTCTTGATTTCCTCGGCTTTTGGCCTGATCGCGATTAGCGTCTAGTGTCGAATCATGGCGGTGCGCCCGAGTGGATTTCTGGGTTATGTACGTCTGACCTTCCTCGGAGGGCCAGACTGATGGTACATTAACCTGAATTCCGAGCGGTTCATGTACGAGGGATAGGTGTTGATCTCATTAGCTTGGAGGTGTCATGATCCGCCCATCTTCACGGGCAGCATCAGCGTGTGTCTGGAATTCTACTTGCCTATCCAGGAGATGTGGGGTGACTGCTACTACACCCCACAGGAGGATACTTTTGTTTCCACTGCTCGGGCCCCGACCCGTCATTCAGTGGCTCCTATGGAGGTTTCCTCAGATGAGGAAGACCCCGAGGAGGACCTCGTGGAGGATCCTGAATGGATCCTGACACGATTCCTCCTCATCTGAGGGACTGATATTACTGGTAGCTACTGAGGGCTACCAATGTTTTATTTTGGGGCCTGATGTCTTAATTGTAGTGGGCTGTATATTGCTGATATCTTGGGGATGTATATGCATGATCCTTTGGGCAGGCATAGTTTTGCTTTTTGGTATATCGGGCTTTGTAACTAAACAAATTTGATATAAATATATATATATATATATATATATATATATATATATATATATATATATATATATATATATATATGAATGAATATGCAATGTTGATCAAATGTATACTTTACTTCTGTCTTGCTCTTTTATTGCCATTTACGATAATCAGCATTATTATGCCTTATCACTAAATTTTATTAATTATAAACCAAAAAAAAATATTCGCCAATTTAATTACATGACTATAATCAAGTAAATTTATATTATATTATAAAGAACCGGGTCTTAACTTATACAATTTTATTTTTGCATTGTAATTGACAATGTGACGTTCCCTCCCAAAAAGGGGCGTTACAAAATACCAAAGAGAATAGAAGAGCATTATGATACAGTTAGAGTGGAGAAGATGTTTGAGAACATTCAATTTAAATTTTCCAAGGGTTTCTTAGTTCCTTCTTTGTTTGCTTCATTCTCATAAAGGACAATGACCAATATTTGACTAATGTTTTGTTGAAGATCAATGCCAAATTGGTAGGTTGAATTCATTGTTAGACCTGAACATTCTCCTTCTCTTCCTATTATTTCCAAGCATCCACTCTCATTCTAGGTATGAATGTGTCACAAGGTGCATTCTTTGATTGCAGCGGTGGTCAGCTTTTTTTTTTCTTTTTTTTTAGGAACATTTTGCATACACACCCCCACACTTATTAAAAAAACTCAACCAATAACAAAGCCAATGCTCTCTTATTCCCTAAGGTTAGGTAAGAATATGATTTTTTTTAAGGCACGTTATGAGCTAGAAACAAGGAATGGTCAAATAAGCTCAAAAGGGGTACATAAGGGAAAATATGCAAGGTTGGCTATTTGGTCAAAGTAGCTATTTTAATAAAAATGGCTCAATCATGTTTATGTATGCATGTGAAAATGTAGCCTCAAAAAGAATCAAAGCAAGTTCTAAAGTAACAATTCCATGAGTGAAAAAAATCACACAAGAAAGAAGAGAACATCCATAACCATGCATGTGAAATTTAAAAAAGAAGTCAATTTATTCAACCATGCCATGATCCCTGAATCCACTTGCTACTTCTACACAAAATAGTTACTACCCCAATCTAGATGTGTCTTAAGAGTAAAATTACTCCTTACTCTGCCATCCTTAATTAGTTTAGCTATATATAAACACGACAAACATATTAATAAATACACTTCCACAAAATTTTTTTTTGGATTTTTTTTACACAACTATTCACACAACTATCTTTCCCCCTAACCAGATCACAACATTGTCCTCAATGTTAAAATATTAAAAGGTAAAGAATAGAAGATAGTACCTGTTGTTGCAGTTACTGAAAAGAGAAACCTTACACAAAAGGTTGATTGGTCAGAAAGGTTTGAAATTAAGAAACATTTTTTTTTAGAAAAAGATAATATATACATGTAGTTATGATTGTGGCTCACATCTTCCTTTGGTTTTACGTCCAGTAACAGTTTAAACGCCTTCTATGAGTCGAGGATAAGCTTCCCATCCAATTTTCTTATAAATTGGCAAACAGGGTCTTTTTGAGTCAGATTCCCAAGACTGTAACGCTTTTGCTCATCCCTACCTCACTGTTGGGCACACATCTCCAAATGATTTGATTAAGATAATTAAGGCAGGATCTTTCATGTTGCAAGAAAATTGATTATTTTAGCAAACCAAGGCTTGGAATTGACAGAAAATAAAAATTCATCAGGAAAAGAATCATTGATAGGTGTGATATCAAAAAGTGAGCTTGTAAGTATGGACAAATGATCTGCAACAAAATTTTCAGCTCATTTTGAATTCTTGAAGCAACAAAATCCACCGTATCAACCTAGGTTTGCAAAAACTTGTTGAGAAAATCGACAAGTGCACCGAATTGTCAAAGTAATAAAGTTAACGATTAAGAGGAAAAAGAAAAAAAGAAACTAAAACGCACAAAATTAAGAAAGAAAAAAGAGAATAAGGCACATGAATGCAACACACAATAAGGATGTAAACACATGAAATTAAAACACTAGGGATCTGACTTCACTTGATTCAATAATCTATCATAGACAATAGAGTAGCTTTGAGACCTTCATTCTAATTAATTTCTAATCATTCAATTGATGGGGAGAATCCAGTAATTAATTAAAACTCAATTCCTTGGTCTAAATCTTAACTCTTAAAGGCATGACCTTTACTCTATGGATTCTCATGGAAAATACCACAATTCTCCCACACAACCTATAACCTCCATTCTTAGATGATTATAAATCATGACACTTATTATTTATGGTTTAAGTCATATGAAAACCTTCCGATTCTACATACACTTCACTAGATCAATTTATGAGTGGCCAGTTCATAAAAGCATTCAGAATCATAATAAGTACTCAAATTGAATAAAGAAGAAATTGATTAAAATTGCAATCTTAATATATATCGATTGGATCAAGTTACATCTTCACCCTAGAAACACACAAATTTAACTACACATGACAAAAGAGAAGAAGAAATAGGAAGAATAAAATAAAAATATATACAAAGCTCAACCTAAAAAATAATATTAACAAGGATGTGGTATAAACCGACCACCAAATATATATTCACAAGGGTGTGGTATAAACCAACCACCAAAAAAAAAAAATTAACAAAGGTATGGTAATAATCAACCACAAAATAAAAGTTAATCTGCACCTGTAGCACTTATTTGACTAATGTTTTTTATATTTATTACTTGAAACAACCTGCATTTGTGTTTGCAACCTGTATTTTTTTGATATATTAATGTATCAAATATGTGCTTGGGCTAGGAGATCCACTCTTGGTAAATAAATTAAGAACAAAATTAAATCTTTTATAACTCAATTATAATCTACATATGATGGAGGTTCCAATCAAAAAATACAACATTCTAAGTTCTTTAAAAGTTATATTAGTTATATTATGGTTCCTTTAATTATCCACGAACTCCAACACTTGTAAATGGGTTCAAGCATTTATTGTGCCAATCTCTTGTCTACAACAAATCAAGATCTCTACTTTATAAGGAGAGTTTCTAACACCAACACTTGTAAATGGGTTCAAGCATTCATTGTGTCAATCTTTTGTCTGCAACAAATCAAGAACTCCACTTTACAAGGAGGGTTTCTAAGTTGATTGGAAACAAAATACAACAAATATAATGGCTACTTGATAATATATCATTTAAGCATAAGAAAGAAATTAATCTAACCTTAACTTATTACTAAGAGCTTCATCCTTTCACTCAAGCAAAATGAATCTTAGTTACTCATTGACAAGAAGAAAGGAAGAGAGAAGAAGAAGAAGAAGAAGAAGAAGAAGAACATGACTTCAATTTAGAACACAAGGAAAACTACAAACAACACAATAGCATGATCTTGACCTCTAGGACCAAGACTCCATAAATGATATGCCAATGGTGTCTTTTATAGAGGATCAGGGATACAAAATGACAAGGGGGCTGAGTCATGGGTGAGTGGATGAGTGGAAAATGAGTGGAAAATGCCAAATGACTTTTGATGAGTGAAAAATTATGGAGATTCTTTGTCTCCGAAATCATTTGGTTCTGAAGTCATTGAATACATCATTTTTGAGAAATATAGTCTTCATGAAAGTTGTAGGCCTGGATCTTAACTTTCAAATATCATTAGTTTGGGTCAAAAATCATTTCTACAACTCAAGATATGGTCTGATTACTGTGTACTGCTCAAGCCTAGTGATAGCTCCTCTATTTTGACTTCCAAGCCTAATATGACATAATAGACCTCCGATTTTGGAAAAGTGTTCAACATGAAAGTTGTATATTTGGGTCTTAACTATCAACCACCAAAAATTTTAGCCCATTTGACATCTTATAGCTCGAGCTATATCATGAATAGTATGCATAGGTCAAGCTATTAGGATCAGCACCCTAGTTCTTGCTTCAACTCCAATTTGAGTTATCCAATCATGTGATTAGGTCTTTGAGGTCTTCATAAACGTTGTAGGGAATTGTCTTAACTTTCCTTCAAGACTAGAATCACATCAACCAGATATTTGAAACTCACGTTATAGCCAGTTTACTAAACACTGCTAACAAGATAAATTAAGGCTAATTCATGCAATAATTCTTTCAATGATCCAATAAGGTCTAATATCATAAAATGTGTCAAAACCAACTTAATTATACCTAATTAAACCTTAAGAAGCCCAGTGAGAGGATTATAAAATGTATAAAATATATTGTTATTAAATTCCTCCACACTTAGCTTTTGCACTCCTGAGCAAAATACATAAGATAAAAACCAGGGAACAAAGAAAAACGACACAGACTCAAAAACTAAATACTTAAAAAGACTCAATTCCTAATAATATTTAAGAATGAAGAGTAACCAATCCTTCAATGGATCAAAACATTTATGAGGTAACGTTTCTTTACATCTCAAACCAACAAGCAAGGAAACTTCAGTTGAAAAGCATGAATCAGGAATGATAGATCCTCACAGAATTCACTCTCAATCTCTAAAGTGTTTAAAAGGTAAGTATTTCACTCTATTCAACCCATGAACAATTGCACTACCATAAACTTGCTTATCTTCTACTTCTCTGCTACTAAAAAATACATGCACACAAAAATCAAGAGGACGTTATTCAAGGTTGTAATGGGGCTATGGTAAAGGAGAGGAGTAATATGGATATGACAAGTTAAATACCAAAGACAATAGAAGAGCATTATGATACAGTTAGAGTGGAGAAGATATTTGAGAACATTCAGTTTAAATTTCCCAAGAGTTTCTTAGTTCCTTCTCTATTTGCTTCCTTCTCATAAAGGACAATGACCAATATTTGACTAATGTTTTGTTGAAGATCAATGCCAAATTGGTAGGTTGAATTCATTGTTAGGTCTGAACATTTTCCTTCTCTTCCTATTGTTTCCAAGCATCCACTCTCATTTTAGGTATGGATATGTCACAAGGTGCATTCTTTGATTACAGCGGTGGTCAGCTCTTTTTTTTTCTTTTTTTTAGGAACATTTTGCACACACACCCCCACACTTATTAAAAAAACTCAACCAATAACAAAGCCAATGCTCTTTTATTCCCTAAGGTTAGGTAAGAATATGATTTTTTTAAGGCACATTATGAGCTAGAAATAAGGAATTGTCAAATAAGCTCAAAGGGGGTACACAAGGGAAAATATGCAAGGTTGGCTATTTGGTCAAAGTAGCTATTTCAAGAAAAATGTCTCAATCATGTTTATGTATGCATGTGAAAATGTAGCCTAAAAAAGAATCAAAGCAAGTTCTAAAGTAACAATTCCATGAGTGAAAAAAATCACACAAGAAAGAAGAGATGGTACAGATGTTCAATTCATTCATCGATAGACTCAAAATCTTACAAAGCATATATCCATCATTCTCAATCTATTAATTCAACATCTATAACCAAGCATATGATTTTTAAGAAGGAAGACAATTTACTCAATCATGCAAATTTTCCTGAATTTGAATTGCTACTTCCACACAACTAGTTACTACCCCAATCTAGATGCATCTCAAGAGTAAAATTACTCCTTACTTTGTCATCCCTAATTGGTTTTGTTGTAGGTTTCTGACAATTATATCAATAAACATATTTCCCAATTTAGATGTATCTCAAGAGTAAAATCACTCCTTATTCTACCATCCTTCCTTGGTTTAGTAAGTTGCTAACAATCATATCATACTTCCCCACATTTTTTTTGGTCAACTATCCTTCCCCCCAAATAGATCACAACATTGTCCTCAATGTTAAAAATTTAATCCAGACTGAAGAAATAATCATTAATATACATCAAAGAAATTATTGGGACAAAATTAAACAAAGCAATGGGGAGAAGTCACATACCCGAAATGCTTAGACGAGAAGAGAATAACTACATCTTGACAATGGTTAGCAATGACAAAAAAAATAAAGTAAAATGAAATAAACAAGTATGCAAATTTTTTTTTGTTTTATATTTTTTTTTGTTGGTCGACATTATTTACATCCCCATACAAAGGCTCCGAAATTTGGGAGGCACTTAAGCCGACTCAATAAAAACATGAAATATTAAAAACTTACCTTAGCTTTGGTAGACATGATCGTCTACCAAAGTCTCTGCTTTATCTGGATCCTTCAACTCAAGTTATAGCTTCAAACACTGACCATTGACCTTCTTCCAAATTAATTTTATAAGAACAGACCAAGGGACGAACACTTTTTTTATCAGCAATGCTCCAACCTTTCTTAGGAAACTCCTTAAACTTTGGTTGCCATGCTTGAGTGTCATGATCCTGAGTTCTATAAAAAATAATAGAAATATCAACTACATCAGAGGGATTACTGATAGAATCAAACTCAGAATTGACAAGAAAATTCTCAAGGGGATCAAAATCATGGGTTGTAGAAACTCCCCTATCCATGATTGAGTCAATCATGTATGTTTGGTGGCCCTCGTCATCATTTTTTAGCTTAACAAGACTTTTTGTCACCTCAGGTTCCTTGGGTAGCTCAGCATCACTACTATCTTGATTCTTTTCCATATCATCTAGCTCATTCACACTCAAGGAGTTCATCACTTTGGATACTTGACTTTTTATCTCATTACTTTCTTTAACAACCTTTCTATTCCTAAGGGTTATCACTGACTTGACTTGATCTATTTGTTGATTTTTTGGACTACCCTCATTTAGACTGTACTGATCTTTGGGGTTTAGTTGAGGTTGAGAAGGAAAATTTCCTTTCTCGTGAATGGTGAGTGCAGAAGAAAGTTTAGCAAGAGTGTCTTTTATGTCAATCATGACTTGAGTGTTTTGATTAATAATGACATCTTTCTTTTCTATGAATGCATGCAATATTTCTTCAAGGTTATTCCTGTGTGGTGGGACAAAAGGTGCATATCATTGAGAATTTTGAGAGCCCTGTTGTGCCTGAGGAGGTGGTGGTTATATGAATTGTACTTGATTACACATTGGTGGTGGAAAATATCGAGTGAGAAACTTACTAACCATATCATCCCAAGTTGAAATGCTTCCTTGCGGTTGGGCTTGTAACCAGCTCTTAGCCTTGTCCCTCAAAGAGAATGGAAATAGTCTTAACCTGATGGCATCATCACTAGCTCCATTATATTTGATAGTGTTACAAAGCTATAAGAAACTAGTGAAGTGCAAGTTAGGATCATTTGCCTAACCTCCTCCAAACTGATTTTGTTACACCAGCTGTAGAAGAGTTGGTTTAATCTTAAAATTATTCACTTGAATAACAAGTTGCACAATACTGGTTGAGAAATTTTTAGAAGATGGAGTTGTATAGTAAGCCAAAGTGCGTCTTCTTTGTGTAGTAGTCTTAGCCATTTTCTCTTCTTCAATTCTTTTTCTTTCTCTGATTTCTTTTTTGTTTGCTCTTACTATTCTTTCAATTTCTGGATCAAAAAGTAACGATTCCTTTGAATTCACAGTACCTCGCATAAACAAACAAACAAGCAAACCAGAGTGAAGTAAAGAAAAGAAAAGAAAAATAAATAAATAAAAATGACTAATAAAAATAAATAAAGAAAATAAGAGTGAATAAAAAGAAATAAATTAAAGAGAAAATTAAATAAAGAAAAATAGGTGCCTAAATTGGTGTCTTTTCAACTATTATTTAATATTGACAACAATAATCCCTGGCAACGGTGCCAAAAACTTATAATATTGGCAAGTGCACCAAATTGCAAAAGTAATAAAGAGTGAGTTAAGTATCGTTCCCATAAGGATTATGTTAACAGTTACTAAATTTGCCAAATTGACACTATTTAATCTATTGAAAAAGAGAGTTGATAAAAAATTAAAGAAACACTAATCAGAAAAATAATTAAAAGTATCAAGAATAAAATTTAATCAATTTGGCAAAAGTGAAAGACAATGATATGAAAGTGTTAGGGGTCATATTTCACTTGAACTCTTTAAATACAAAATCAAATATTAGTTTAATCAAGTTCTATTTCAATGATTTATGGTTAATTCCCAAAATTAAGCAATATCCAATCCCTTGGTATATTAATCCTCTTCACACTATTTAGAATTAACCAATCCCTTAGTCTAATCCCAAATAAAGAAAGCTTTATAAAAAATGAGGGAATTAAGAGAAAGACCATACAACACACAACATCTATTCCTAGTGATTGCAGAAAATTGTGGTGTTTATCACAAGTTCTAGGTTTGTGCACAATTTTTCCAAATCATACATAACCCGAAAATTATTCTGAAATTGGCCAAATTTAGAAAAGCATTAAGAGAAGAGATAAACATATAAATCATGAAATAAAAACATAGATTAAACCCATAAAAGAATTTACATCATCCAAGTATCAAGATCCATCATCACCCTAACAAAAGAGGTTTAGTTACACATGAAGAAAGAAGAACACAAAAGGAAGAATACGACAAACTCTATTGTAAATAAGTGGAAAGGTTGAAGAGAATTCCTAATCTTCAAGGCTAATTACGCCCACACCACTTTATGGTTTATGCCTCTTGACGGTTGCTGCGTTTTGTCCACCATTGTTACTCAATGGCATAACTTTTCTATTTAAAAACAAATTAACATGTTCTGTTATGCGACCAACGCTCAGGCGCTAGCTTTCCAGAACTCAAGCGCTAGATGTCTTTTTAGAAATTTAATGATACAGGTTGCATGCTTGGGCGTTGAGTCTTCAGCGCCTAGGCGCTGAACGACTAGAGAGATTTTCCATGTTGTACCTTTCCAGCACGGGCGCTGGCTTTTCAACGCTTGAGTGCTGGACGTCTAGACTAGTTTTTTTAGCTTTTTTTCATCATTCAAGTGTCCAATCTTTTCCATATGCAATTACCTATTAAAAATACACAAAACACGTAATAAGAACATAATATAAAATAATAAAAACATAATAAAACTTAAGAATAAAACTCAATCAAAGAGATTAAAAGAGGATGAAAACCTAAGATTTTGATCCATAAAAATATGAATTTTTGAAGGTTCATCACTTACCCACGAACTGTCTGAGATAGGATAAATAATGCTTGCATCATAGAGTTTCATCACTTCCTTTCTCACAACTTCTTTCATGGTAGGGTTTAATCTCCTTTGCAGTTGAATCACCACCTTGAAGTCATCTTCCTTTAGGATCTTATGCATGCAAATTATAGAACTAATACCCTTAAGATCCTCAATAGACCACCTAATAGCTGATTTGTGTTCTCTCAAGACTCTCAAAAGCTTCTATTCTTCAACATTGTTGAGCACAACATTCATAATTACTGGAAAAGTGTTGTTCTCACCAAGAAAAGCATACATGAGGTTAGAGGGAAGCAACTTTAATTCTAGCTTTAATGAGTCCTCTTTAACTGTATCTTCTTTCTTTAGGTTTTCTTTCTGTAAATTTACACAAGGGAGAATTGGCAAAGCCTCCAAACTTGCTATGCACTCAAGTATCTCTGATGCTGCCTCCTCGCACTAGAGTTAACTAGCACTATTTCGAGTGGAGATGTTGGAAGGCTTTGCTCTAATATTTTATTAACCAAAGTATCAATCATGTCCACCTTAAGGCATTGTTCTTCCTCTATATGTTGTTTTATTCCCTCAAAGACACTGAAGGTGACCTTCTCATCTTGCACTCTCAACATGAACTCGCCTTGTTCCACATCAATTAATGATCTTCTAGTTGCTAAGAAAGGCTTGCCTAGAATGAGAGGGATGTCTACATCTTCTTCCATATCTAGAACTACGAAATTAGCTGAAAAAATGAATTTATCCACCTTAACTAACACATATTCGACGTAGATCAATTTGCTAGTTGAAGGGAGATTATTGTTAACTTCACCTTTTCAATTCCTAGCTTATGTATCATAGATATTGGCATGAGATTTATACTCGCCCCAAGATCACAAAGTGCTTTCTTAATAGTTAGCTTCCCAATAGTGCAAGGGATAGTTAAACTACCTGGATCTTTCAATTTAGCTGTAATTTTCTCTTAATTATAGCACCGCACTCTGTTGTCAACATCACTGTCTCATTTTCCTTGAGCTTTCTCTTCTTTGATAGTAAATCTTTCATGAACTTAGCATAAGATGACATTTGTTCAAGTGCTTCAGTAAATGAGATGTTTATTTGTAGTTTCATGAAGACATCTAGGAACTTCGAGAATTACATCTCTTGATTCTCCTTCTTCAACCTTTAAGGGAATGAGATCTTAGTATATGGTGATGATTCATATGTTGTGTTCTGCTCAAGATCCTTCTTCTTTCTCTACACTTTTGGTTGTTCCTCCTTAGCTTCTTCTTCTTCTTTATTATCATTTGGAATTGAGACATCTTCAGTAGGAACATCATTTTTCTCTTTCTCAATTCCTGAAGAGCTAGGTGCTTCTTTCATGTGTCCTTCCAAAGTATTGCCACTTCTTAAAGTGATTATCTTACAATACTCATTTGGATTGACCATAGTGTCACTAGGTAGGTTACTCGGAGGTCTCTCATCAAGCTGTCTTGATATCTGCCCCATTTGTGTTTCCAAACTTCAAATAGATGCCTCTTGATTTTTAAAGTTGGCCCTTATTTCCTGCATGAAACTGGAAGTCTATTGCACAAAGGAAGATGTCTGTTGAGATAGCTTTTCAAGAGCAATCTCTAGAGAATATTTCTTCTCTTGTTGAGCAGCTTGTTGCAACCTTTGATTATTCCAAGAAAAGTTGGGATGATTCCTCCACCCTGGATTATACATGTTTGAGTATGGGTTACCTTGGGGTCTTGAAGGATTGCTCATGTAATTGACTTGCTCTTAAGAATTAAAACCTGAGTTACTTGCCTCGTATTCACCATTGATGTGATTTCCCCCACAGAAATCGCAAGCTAAGGCTTGATGGTTAACTAAGCTTACTTGCATGTTGCCAATTTGCTTGGTGAGATTGGCGATTTGTTGCAAAAGAGTCTTGTTATATGCAAGTATGGCATCAAAGGTGCCCAGCTTCATAACTCCCTATTTAACCATCGATCTTCTACTAGGCATTAGATATTCATTTGTAGCCATAGTGTAACACCACAATTTTTTTATTTTTCTTGATATTTATGAGTTTTATAATATTTATGAATTTTTAAGAATTTTTAATTTATTTTAATTATTTTAATATTATTTTGGACTGTATGTGTTTGAGGCGGGCCCAGAAAAATTAAATTTTTTTATTAGACCAGAAAGTTTTGGACTGTTAATGCGGGCTTGGGGGAACTTACTAAACCCAAAACTGGAAATAGTTGACGAAAATTTTCTTTATCTGAGTTTTTGTTATATTCTATTATCCATTGGATAAAGCTATTATCCATTGGGTAAAGTTATTATCAATTTTGTAATATTATTATCCATTAGACAATAATTAGCAGTAGCCTTTGTCCATTGGGTAATAGTTTCTGAAAATATCTAGAAAATATCTAGCTTGGCCAAAGATGATAGTTATGACATCTTTATGAACAACCAATTAGAAACAAGCTTGGAGGAGAAGCTTTGGATGTCCACCCTTGATCTAATCAATGGTTGTGAGGAGTTGTAGTGAACAAATTGACCACTCCTACTCTCCTTGTATCTCACGGCCATGAAGGGCTTTAGGGGACTAACTTTCATTTTCTATCATCTTTTCAAAGTTATCACCTTTTCATGCAAAAAGCTAAACACCATTTTCTCTCATTTTCCTCCCTTAAGCTCACGGCCTCACTACTCATTTTTACATTCCAACCTTTCATAATTCCATCTAACCTTACCACTTTATTCTAAACATCATCCTAAGCAACTTTGATGTTGTGATTAAGACTTAGTTCAACCATTTTCAAGCTTGATTTCAAATTCAAGATCTAGGGTTCGAAGGTAGAGTTCTTGAAACTTGATTTCTTATTTGATTCTTGAAATTCTAAGACCATATTTGATCTATAGTTGTCTTACTCTAGCCTTGGATGTTAATATATTTGTATTTATTTTGATTCTAAGAGCTACTTGGTGGAGGAAGTTGATACAAAGGATCCTAGTAGGAGCAAGGAGGCTACATCTAAGGTAAGAGGGAGATTAACCTCATCAACCAATTATGGTGGTGAGGGACACGAAATTTGTATGAAGATGATGAATTCATATGAGGATTTATTCAACATATTTGTGTAATTGTGTGATTTATATTTATTTTGCTTAGGTGATTTTATTACTTTAATTTTATGCATGAACTTGTTATAGTAGGATTGATGCTTGAAGTGTGCGGTATGCTATAATGATGTTAGAAAGGAAAGCAATTTTTGGTTCCAATGGCCATAGAGGCTCACGGCTTCCAAGCCCTCCAAAGGGATAAACCTATGTAAAATGTTTTATAAAAAGTTAACCTAGAGGATTAGTGATAAGAAATCTAATTAAGGAATTAAAAAATGAAAATGAAAATGAACTAGTATTTATCACTAAATAAAATGGTAAATTTCGGCAACATAGTGGAAATAGGATTGAGAAGTAATTTGGAGACTTAAAGTATTTTGTTTAAGATGATTTTTAATAAGTTAAATGAAAAAGGATTTTGTTCAAAATTATAATGATACAAATTTTGGGGTACATATTAGAAAATATTACTTAGACGAATTTTAGTGAGAAAAGTTGGATAAAGAATATAAACAAAGTTTTTATCATTTGAAAGGAATTGATTTTTGGCCATAGGAAAGAAAATGGGATGGAATGATGGTTTGAAATTCAAGGTATTATCTTTAAAAGAACTTTGAGTCTAGGAAATAGAAAAATATTGTGGAGAGGTTTGATTAAATCCAAATAAATGTAGTTTTATGAACAACGTTTGAAAACATTACTTAAAAGAAATTTGATAAGAAAACGTTGGAATCAAGGTTTAATATTATATTAAACATGGAAATTTTCAAAATTAAGTTTAAAATGTCAATAAATGTTCTACGCAATTCAAAAATATTGATTTTGAGTTACACGATTCTAAAATATTGATTTTTGAACTACGCGATTGAGAAAATGTTTGAAAATTCTTACGCGATTTAAAAATGATGATTTTTAGCTACGCGATTAAGAAAATATTTTAAAATCTTTACGCGATTGAGCAAACATTGAAAAACTATTACGCGATTTGAAAACATAACAAAAGCTTTCTGCGATTGTGAAAATGCGTTAAAAATGCTACGCGATTGAGAGGAACAACAATTTTTGTTATCGGGCCGAAATACTAGACCCGAATATATCAACTGTGGGATTATAGCCGGTAGTGGCTTATAGTGTGCATAAAGTCATTGACATGCATTGTTTGACAGACAGTGTCTGTTAAGGCTATTGTTGCCTAGGAGATGAATTACACCTTCGTGCGGGTGCGAATTGCGTAGTGAAGATCTATGAATGATATTGGAGGTGTCGGGGCACAGAATTCCACATATGGCTAGTTAGTAGCACTACTGTGCCATAGCAACCGATGCAAACATAATGACAATCTCGATGAGAACACTATTCTTATTCCCGATCTGGCGTAGAATGTCTTGTACAAGCCATGATCTATACACTGAGAAAAATTATAGCACTTGAAAAGACGGATGACGTATAGACATATCTTCTAGATTATTCTCTCTGAAACTATGTTTAATTCTATGGAGTAGGAAATGGCTGCATTTTGCTTAAGAATGGTCAATACACGCATTGTGCATGTGCATAGTAAGAGTACATATTGTTGTGACATAGTCAGTATACCTATTTTTTGTGGTATAATCAGTATTTATATATTGTGACATATAATGTTAAAATATTTGTTAATTGATAACATGATTATACTTATTGTTCTGAGATACTGCTGTATATGAATGGCATTATTGTCATTATTGTCTCTACGCTGCCATGATGGTATTGATGTAGGGGATCTCACCTCTTTGTATTATTGTTCTGTCTATTTCTTTTTATGCTTATGTCTGTGAAGACTGCGATAGCGGCATGGAGGGATCTGCTAGGTTTTGTTAGACTACAGTTTCTTCAACCCGCTGATGCTTGGCGTGTACATTGGGACACAGAGCATATGGAGTATTGTGGTGACATTACTCTATCCGTAAGTAGGACCTGCCATGGGGTCACTACTTTTTCTTTTACTGCTGTATAAGTAGAGTTTGTTATACCTATCAAGGAGTTGTGGAATGATCTTCACTATACTCCTAGGGAGGACTCCGAGATATCTTATGCTCGGATTTCTATCCGTCGAGACATTCCCGGCTAGGAAATTTATCTTCTGAGGATGACTCTTTTCATTAGGTGTTGTGAGTTTAGGCCAGTCTAGGTTAGTTATGTTAGATGTTTTATGTTTTGGGTATATAAGTATGATGTACTTATGGTTGTAGTAAACTATGTTTATATGTAAAGTATATTATTCTGTTCTTATATCTTGTGTTTCTATAATTCAGTAAGTTTATGTTATCAGCGAAAAAGAAATTTTGAAACTTGTATTTTATAATATTAAATATTTTATAACTTGGGTAAAGAATTAAAAAGAGTTAGCTTGAAATGTAATGCCCTTTGGAGGGTGTTACATTAGTTGGTATCAGAGCCCAAGTTCGAGTCTTTCGGGTTTATGGGTAGGTCTGTCTTTTTTTGTGCTATGTGTTTCTCTGTGTTTGGTTTCCGAAGGGAGACAACCTTGTTTGAAATGGTTGCATTTAGTTTTCGTTGTATTGTGGTTAGTCTAAACGTTGAAGAAAAGCAATGGCTTGTGGTTGAGGTGCACATATGAAAACGGGACATGACAACGATAGTATGGCTACAGCTGCAGCAGTAATGGAGAGGATGGCTAACGTGATTGTACTACAAAATCAAAGGGCTACTCAACGGTAAGAAGCGACAGCTGAAACATAGAATTTGTCTGAGTTTTGCCATAACAATCCACCACAGTTCAAAGGCGAGTTTGATAAAGAGAAAGTGGATTTTTGGATCAAGGAGTTAGTGAAAATTTTTAGAGGTATGGGGTGCATAGATGAGAGGAAGGTAACTTATGCTACCTTTATGCTTGTTAGAGATGCTGAGGATTGGTGGGTAGGAACACAACATTTGTTGGAAGCTGAGAGAAGGTTTATCCCGTGGGAAGTTTTCAGAGTAAGTTTTTGGAGAAGTATTTTCTAGGTAGTACGAGGCACGCCAAAGCGATGGAGTTCCTTGGGCTGAAGTAAGGGGGAATGACGGTCAGTGCGTATGCTGCTAGGTTTGAACGCCTATTAAAATTCTCTCAGTATTTTCAACTCTAGCCTGATGAGGAGTAGCAATGCCAGAAGTTTGAAGAAGGTTTGAGGCATGACTTGAAGTGAGCAGTTCTACCTTTGGGAATTGAACAAGTCCTAGCCTTGTTGGACAAGTGTCGCCAGATTGAAGAGTTGGATCAATCTCAGGATACGAAATCCCGTAACTTTGGACCATCTCAGTTCCAAAGAGGAAGTAATGGTAATGGCAACCGATTCCATCAGGAATCGTATTCACAGCTACCGGGGAATAATCAACAACAACAAACAAATGGAGGAAGTACTAGTGGTAACAGATTCAGTCATATCGTAGCATTGACATCAAAATGATGGAAGTGTGGAAAGGATCACTTGACAAAGGAGTGTACGATCAAGGGGATCATGTATTTCAGATGCGGGGAGCCCAGAGACTTTTCTAGAGACTGTACACAACCAAAGACAGAGCCTTCTATGAGTGACGTACATGCTTCGAGACCTCAAGTAGGAGGAAGAGTCTACACTATAGGCAGAGCCGAAGCCTCCCAATCTGAGGATCTTATCGAGTGAGATTATACCATAGGAAGTAAGCCTTAAATTGTACTATTTAACTCAGGGGCAACCCATTCTTTTATTGCCTATGACTGTATGAACCATTTGGGTTTGTCTATTTCGTCATTATCATTTGAGTTGATTATTGCTATTCCCATTGCTAAACATGTTATTACTATGCAAGTTTGTTTAAACTACCCTATTATTGTTCGAGATCGGAACTTTTCGGTCAATTTGATTTGTTTACCTCTTTCACAAATAGACAAAATCTTAGAGATGGATTGGTTATTTTTTATCCATATCTTGTTATACTGTTCTAATAAAACTTTAGTTTTTCCTGATACTGAGATTCCTGGATTTGAATCCAGAAAGTTCACTTTTAAATTTATTGGACCATGTCAAATTCTTAGTCAGATAAGTCTAGTAACCAACCGAATAGCCTTATCACTTTTTTTTCTAACCTTCATAATATCTTCCATGTGTCTCAGTTAAGAAAAATATATTTATCATCCAAACATGTCGTAACACCGAATACAGCACAATTGAAAGAGAACTTGATCTATAAGACACTTCTTGTTAAGATCAAAGATAGGCAAGTGAAACAACTCAGAGGAAAAGAAATTGCGTTAGTAAAGATAATCTAGAATGATGTGACGGGAAATGCAACATGGGAACTAGAAGACAAAATGAAGGAGAAGTATCCGCAGTTGTTTTAAGGTAAGGTAATTTCAGGGACAAAATTCTTTTCAGAGGGGGAGTATTGTAACACCCTGATTTTTCATTTTTCTTGATATTTATGAGTTTTATAATATTTGTGAATTTTTGTAAATATTCTTGGACCAGAAAGTTTTGGACTGTTAATGCGGGGCCGGAGAAACTTACTAAACCCGAAACTAGAAACAATTGATGAAAATTTTCTTTATTTGAGTTTTTGTTACATTCTATTATCTATTGGATAAAACTATTTTCTATTGTATAATGTTATTATCCATTGGACAATAATTAGCAGTAGCCTTTATCCATTGGGTAATAGTTTCTAGAAATATTTAGAAAATATCTAGTTTGGTCAAAGATGATGGTTATGACATTTTTATGAATAACCAATTAGAAACAACCTTAGAGGAGAAGCTTTGGATGTCCACCCATGATCTAATCTATTGGTGTATGCCCTAGAGGCCAATACATTTTCTGTATTTACATACATTCTATTATGCTATTTTTATATATGAGGCATTTCATTTATTGTGTTCTTTTTGATAAACATAATAAAGTCTTTAGAATAGTAAGTTTGATGCCATAGGACATCAACTAGATGACTTGATCGTGAGATCCTTTTGGTTACAACACTATTCTTAAATGTCCCTAGTCAAGTATTATTATTAATTAGGACAACAATAATACATTGAGACTAGTATGTGCATAGACTGATGACCATATCTCACGGGTCATGGATATGAGATATCAAGTCTTCACATGGGTACATATTAGAGTAATGATGTACTGGACTGACCCACCATGAGAATGCTACATGGATCGTTACGTGAGTGTCATAAGCGATTCTCATAGTGACAATGGTGTTTGTGGTCCTTTGACCTGAAATCACTACGATTTCTACATGAGGAGTTGTGTGTTTTAATGCCATCAAATGTCATTTGTAACAAGGTGATTATAAAGTTAGTTATTGGACATACCGCGAATCATGCAGAGGGATGTGAGTGACCTAGATGGGATTTGTCACTCCTACATAACATGAGCGATATCTTCGGGCCCCCTGATTGAGTGAGACTGCGAAATGCATGGCCATGCTCAAATGAGTCAATATGAGATATTGATCTCATTTGTTGTTACAACGTTTACTCGAATATCAGGAAACGAATGATTGGACTATACAAAGGTGACGCATTCCATGCCTTGTGTTCAATCTAGGTATCTTGACAAAGGGACTAAACGACACAGAAACATTGGTCACGGAAAGGTTATGACAAATCACTGACATTCTTATTACTTGGGTAGCAGTGATGTGTTGCTAGATACCGCTCACTGCTTGTAATATTAAAATGGGATTTTAATATTACTGCCAACGTAATAAGAACTTGCAGGGTCACACACATAGAGCAAACTAAAATTGGAGCAATGGATCCAAGTTGGACTCGGATTCAAATATGGGCCAGACTCATAACATATGGGTCTAGGGTTGCGTAGCTTACCTTGCTGCTGCTCACACTCACTTAACGCAGTCACTATTATAAATAGTACTACTAAGGGGCTGCTAAGATAGATGATTTAGAACCCTAGCCACACCTACAGAAAAAGTGAGTGAGTGAGCGACAGGTTTCTTCTCTTCTCTTCGCAGCTAGCACTGTGTGAGAGACCTGAGGCTCCTCTTTGCGGATGTTGGACGTTCGTGAGTCTGTTCGTGTGGATACCACAGTGACATCGTTTCTATTACGGTGTTGGTGATTCATGCTTCAAGAGGTAAATCATTTAAAAACTCAGATTATGGCTTTTTCGCATGGATCCTCGGTGGAATCCCTGTTTTTCGCTGCGTGTTGTATCCGCAATTCCCAACATAATCAATGGTTATGAAGAGTTGTAGTAAGCAAATTGACCACTCTTACTCTCCTTGTATCTCACAACCATGAAGGGCTTTAGGGGACTAAATTTCATTTGCTATCATCTTTTCAAAGTTATCACCTTTTCATGAAAAAACCTAAACACTATTTTCTCTCATTTTCCTCCCTCAAGCTCACGGTCTCACTACCCATTTTTACCTTCCAACCTTTCATAATTCCATCTAACCTTACCACTTTATTCTAAACATCATCCTAAGCAACTTTGATGTTGTGATCAAGACTTAGTTCAACATTTTCAAGCTTGATATTTGAATTCAAGATCTAGGGTTCTAAGGTAGAGTTCTTGAAACTTGATTTGTTATTTGATTGTTGAGATTCTAAGACCGTATTTGATCTATGGTTGTCTTACTCTAGCCTTGGATGTTAATATATTTGTGTTTACTTTGATTCTAAGAGCTACTTGGTGGAGGAAGTTGATACAAAGGATCCTACTAGGAGCAACGAGAGTACATCTAAGGTAAGAGGGAGATTAACCTCATCAACCAATTATGATGGTGAGGGACACGAAATTTGTATGAAGGTGATGAATCCATGTGAGGATTTATTCACCATATTTGTGTAATTGTGTGATTTGTATTTATTTTGCTTAGGTGATTTTATTGCTTTGATATTAGGCATTAACTTGTTATAGTAGGATTGTGATGCTTTAAGTGTGTTGTATGCTATAATGATGTTAGAAAGGAAAACAATTTTTGGTTCTAATGGCCATAGAGGCTCACGGCCTTGAAGCCCTCTAAAGGGGTAAACCTATGCAAACTGTTTTATTAAAAGTTCACCTAGGGATTAGTGATAAGAAATCTAATTAAGGAATTACAAAATGAAAATGAAAATGAACAAATATTTATCACTAAATTAAATGGTAAATTTCATCCAATATAGTGGAAATAGGATTGAGAAGTAATTTGGAGACTTAAAGTATTTTCTTTAAGATGATTTTTAATTAGTTAAATGGAAAAGAATTTTGTTCAAAATTATAATATTGCAAATTTTGGGGTACATATTAGAAAATATTACTTAGAAGAATTTTAGTGAGAAAAGTTGGAAAAAGAATATAAACAAAATTTTTATCATTTGAAAGGAATTGATTTTTGGCCATAAGAATGGAAATGGGATGGAAAGATGGTTTGAAATTCAAGGTATTATCTTTAAAAGAATTTTTAGCCAAGGAAATAGAAAAATATTGTGGAGAGGTTTGATTAAATCAAAATAAATGTAGTTTTATGAACAACATTTGAAAACATTGCTTAAAAGAAATTTGATAAGAAAATGTTGGAATCAAGGTTTAACTTTATATAAACATGGAAAGTTTCAAAATTAAGTTTAAAATGTCAATAAATGTTCTACGCGATTCAAAAATATTGATTTTGAGTTACGTGATTCAAAAATTTTGATTTTTGAACTACGCAATTGAGAAAACTTTTTAAAATTCTTACACGATATAAAAATGATGATTTTTAGCTATGTGATTAAGAAAATGATTTAAAATCTTTACACGATTGAGAAAACATGAAAAAACTGTTATGCGATTTGAAAATGTAACAGAAACTTTCTGCGATTGTGAAAACACGATAAAAATGCTACGCAATTGAGAGGAACAACAAGTTTTGCTATCAGGCCGATATACTAAACCCGAACATATCAACTGTGGGATTGTAGCTGGTAGTGGCTTATAGTGCACATAAAGTCATTGACATGCATTATTTGACAGACGGTGTCTGTTAAGGCTATTGTTGCCTAGGAGATGAATTACACCTTCGTGCGGGTGCGAATTGCGTAGTGAAGATCTATGAAGGATCTTGGAGGCGTCGGGGCGCGAAATTCCATATATGGCCAGTTAGTAGCACTACTGTGCCGTGGCCACCGATGCAATCATACCGATGATCTTGATGAGAACACTATTCCTATTCTCGATCTGGCGTAGAATATCTTGTACAAGCCATGATGTATACACTGAGAAAATTTATAGCACTTGAAAAGGCAGATGACGTACAGACATATATTCTGGATCATTCTCTCTAAAACTGTGTTTAGCTCCATGGAGTAGGAAATGAGTGCATTGTGCATAAGAATGGTCAGTACACGCAGTGCATGTGCATAGTAAGTGTACATATTGTTGTGACATAGTCAGTATACCTATTTTTTGTGGTATAATTAGTATTTATATATTGTGACATATAATGTTAAAATATTTGTTAATTGATAACATGATTATACTTGTTGTTCTGTGATATTGTTGTATATGAATGGCATTATTGTCATTATTATCTCTACACTGCCATGATGATATTGATGTAGGGGTTCTCACTTTTTTGTATTATTGTTCTGTTTGTTTCTATTTTATGTTTGTGTCTGTGAAGACTGCGATGGCGGCAAGGAGGGATCTGCTAGGTTTTGCTAGACTACAGTTTCTTGAAGGCGTTGATGCTTGGCGTGTCCATTAGGACACAGAGCATATAGAGTATTGTGGTGACATTACTCTATCCGTAAGTAGGACCTGCCATGGGGTCACTACTTTTTCTTTTACTGCTGTATATGTAGAGTTTGTTATACCTATCAAGGAGTTGTGAAATGATCTTCAGTATACTCCTAGGTAGGACTCCGAGATATCTTCTACTCGGATTTCTATCTGTTGAGACATTCCCAGCTAGGGAATTTGTCTTCTAAGGAGGACTCTTTTCATTAGATGTTGTGAATTTGGGCCATTCTAGGTTGGTTATGTTAGATGTTTTATGTTTTGGGTATGTAAGTATGATGTACTTATGGTAGTAGTAAACTATGTTTATATATGAAGTATGTTATTCAGTTTTTATGTTTTGTGTTTCTATTATTCAGTAAGATTATGTTATCCGTGAAAAAGAAATTTTGAAACTTGTATTTTATAATATGAAATATTTTATAACTTGGGTAAAGAATTAAAAGGAGTTGGCTTGAAATGAATGCCCTTCGGAGTGTGTTACATTAGTTGGGATTAGAGCCCAAGTTCGAATCTTTCGGCTTTGTAGGTAAGTCTGTCTTGTTTGTACTGTGTGTTTCTCTATGTTTGGTTTCCGAAAGGAGACAAGCTTGTTTGAAATGGTTACATTTAGTTTTCATTGTATTGTGGTTAGTCTAAACGTTGAAGAAAAGCAATGGCTCATGGTCGAGGTGCATATATGGAAATGGGATGTGATAACGATAGTATGACTACAGCTGCAGCAGCAATGCAGAGGATGGCTGACGTGATTGTACAACAAAATCAAAGGGCTGCTCAATGGCAAGAAGCGACAACTGAAACACAGAATTTGGCAAAGTTTCACCATAACAATCCACCACAGTCAAAGGCGAGTTTGATCCAGAGAAAGCAGATCTTTGGATCAAGGAGTTAGAGAAAATTTTTAGAGATATGGGGTGCACAGACGAGAGGAAGGTAACTTATGCTACCTTTATGCTTGTTGGAGATGCTGAGGATTAGTGGGTAGGAATGCAACGATTGTTGAAAGCTAAGAAAAGGTTTATCACGTGGGAAGTTTTTCGGAGTAAGTCTTTGGAGAGGTTTTTCCCAGCTAGAACGAGGCACGCCAAAGAGATAGAGTTCCTTGGGCTGAAGCAAGGGGGAATGACGGTCAGTGCGTATGCTGCTAGGTTTGAAAGTCTATCAAAACTCTCTCAGTATTTTCAACTCTAGCCTGATGAGGAGTGGAAGTGCCGGAGTTTGAAGAAGGTTTGAGGCATGACTTGAAGCGAGTGGTTCTACCTTTGGGAATTGAACAATTCCCAGCCTTGTTGGACAAATGTCACTGGATTGAAGAGTTGGATCAATCTCGGCATACGAGATCCCATAACTTTAGACCATCTCGGTTCCAAAGAGGAAGTAATAGCAATGGCAATCGATTCCATCAGGAACCGTATTCATGGTCACCGGGGAATTAGCAACAACAACAAACAAATGGAGGAAGTACTAGTGGTAACAGATTCGATCAGACCATAGCATCGACATCAAAATGTTGGAAGTGTGAAAAGGATCACTTGACAAAGGAGTGTACGATCAAGGGGATCATTTGTTTCAGATGCGGGGAGCCCAGACACTTTTCTAGAGACTGTACACAACCTAAGATGGAGCCTTCTGTTAGTGATATATGTGCTTTGATACCTCAAGTAGGAGGAAGAGTCTACACCATGGGTGGAGCTAAAACCTCCCAATCTGAGGATCTTATTAAGTGAGATTGTACCATAGGAAGTAAGCCTTAAATTGTACTATTTGAGTCAGGGGCAACCCATTCTTTTATTGCCTATGACTGTATGAACCATTTGGGTTTGTCTGCGTTTTCATTATCATTCGACTTGATTATTGCTATTCCCATTGCTAAACTTGTTATTACTATGCAGGTTTGTTTAAACTACCCTATTATTGTTCGAGATCGAAACTTTTCGGTCAATTTAATTTGTTGACCTCTTTCAAAAATAGACAAAATCTTAGAGATGGATTGGTTATTTTCTATCCATATCCTGTTATATTGTTCTAATAAAATTTACCTTTCCCTAAGACTGAGATTCCTGGATTTGAATCCGAAAAGTTCAGTTCTAAATTTATTGGACCATGTCAAATTCTTGGTCGAATAGGTCCGGTAACCTACCGAATAGCCTTACCACTTTTCTTTCTAACCTTCATAATATCTTCCATATGTCTCAATTACGAAAAATATATTTATGATCCAAACATGTCGTAACACTGGATACAATATAAATTGAAAGAGAACCTGATCTATGAGACACTTCCTGTTAAGATCGAAGATAGGCGAGCGAAACAACTCAGAGGAAAAGAAATTGCGTTAGTAAAGATAATCTGGAATGATGTGACGAGAAATGCAACGTGGGAACTAGAAGACAAAATGAAGGAGTAATATCTGCAGTTGTTCTAAGGTAAGGTAATTTCGGGGACGAAATTCTTTTTAGAGGGGAAGTATTGTAACACCCTGATTTTTCATTTTTCTTGATATTTATGAGTTTTATAATATTTGTGAATTTTTATGAATTTTTAATTTATTTTGATTATTTTAATATTATTTTGGACTGTATGTGTGTTTGAGGCGGGCCCGAAAAAATAAAATGCTTCTTGGACTAGAAAGTTTTAGACTGTTAATGCAGGGCCGGGGGAACTTATTAAACCCAAATCTGGAAATAGTTGACGAAAATTTTCCTTATCTGAGTTTTTGTTACATTATATTATCTATTGGATAAAATTATTATCTATTGTGTAATGTTATTATTCATTGGACAATAATTAGCAGTAGCCTTTGTCCATTGGTTAATAGTTTCTGGAAATATATAGAAAATATCTAGCTTGGTCAAAAATGATGATTATGACATCTTTATGAACAACCAATTAAAAACAAGCTTGGAAGAGAAGCTTTGGATGTCCAGTCCTGATCTAATTAATGGTTGTGAGGAGTTGTAGTGAGCAAATTGACCACTCCTTCTCTCCTTGTATCTCACGACCATGAAGGGCTTTAGGGGACTAAATTTCATTTGCTATCATCTTTTCAAAGTTATTACCTTTTCATGCAAAAAGCTAAACACCATTTTCTCTCATTTTCCTCCCTCAAGCTCACAGCCTCACTACCCATTTTTACCTTCCAACCTTTCATAATTCCATCTAACCTTACCACTTTATTCTTAACATTATCCTAAGCAACTTTGATGTTGTGATCAAGACTTAGTTCAACCAATTTTAAGCTTGATTTTTAAATTCAAGATCTAGGGTTCTAAGGTAGAGTTCTTGAACCTTGATTTCTTATTTGATTCTTGAAATTCTAAGACCATATTTGATCTACGGTTATCTTACTCTAGCCTTGGATGTCAATATATTTGTCTTTACTTTGATTCTAAGAGCTACTTGGTGGAGGACGTTGATACAAAAGATCCTACTAGGAGCAAGGAGGCTATATCTAAGGTAAGAGAGAGATTAATCTCATCAACCAATTATGGTGGTGAGGGATTTGAATGAAGGTGATGAATCCATGTGAGTATTTATTCACCATATTTGTGTAATTATGTGATTTGTATTTATTTTGCTTAGGTGATTTTATTGCCTTGATATTATGGATGAACTTGTTATACTAGGATTGTGATGATTTAAGTGTGTGGTATGCTATAATGATGTTAGAAAGGAAAACAAGTTTTGGTTCCAATGGCCATAGAGGCTCACGGCCTCCAAGCCCTCCAAAGGGTTAAACCTATGCAAAATGTTTTATTAAAAGTTAACCTAGAGCATTAGTGATGAGAAATCTAATTAAGGAATTATAAAATGAAAATAAAAATGAACAAATATTTATCACTAAATAAAATGGTAAATTTTGACCAATATAGTCGAAATAGGATTGAGAAGTAATTTGGAGATTTAAAGTATTTTCTTTAAGATGATTTTTAATAAGTTAAATGGAAAAGGATTTTGTTCAAAATTATGTGGAAATAAGTTTGCTCCAATGATTTAATATGCTAAGTTTTGATGATGACAAATATAAGTAAAAAAGAATGATGCTTATGCTACATAGATGTTCTTAATAGATTATATTGGATCATGCATGATCATGTACTCCATCTTGTTATATTTCATATAAGAATCATGCATATTCTTTATAGCATCTTTTATAGAAAATATCCAATAATGCTTTATATGAGTTGTATTAAATTAATATTGGATTTTGCTCTATTTAAATGAAAATATGAAAAGTATTCTTTGTTGTATCCTATATAGAGCATATCTAATAGTAATTGATAAATATCTTATTTGGATGTATCTATGAAAGTCTTATATGCGTGATAGACTAATTAAAGTTATACATTTATGAATCATGCATATGAAGATATTGAGTCATGAATTTGGACTAACTATGCTTGTTTTAAGTGAGCAATACTTTGTAGAATAGTCCAAGTACTAAGAGTGAGCATTGCAATAAGAAAGTAAAAGGATCACAACTATGCTCAACTTAAAAGAATGAGAATGATAAGATGTTCCAAGCATTTGCAAGATTTGAAGAGAAGAAATTTTTGGAAGTTTGGATTACATCAAGAATTGATGATGGCAAAAGATCAAGTCCCAAGGTTCTTCAAGAATAGCTTATAGGACTTAGATCTTGTGTAAAGGTAAAAAGGAATCAAACTAAGCTCAAATATGTTTTAACATCTTTAAAAGTGTTTCTTACATGTTTAAATGCCCAACAAACTGTTTTTGGAAAGTTAGTCTTGGTGGTAGTTTAAACCTTTGAAAAATAGTCAATTTTGTGTTTTAAAAAACTGACATTTAGTTATTCTTTTGATCATAACTTTCAAAATACTTTGAATTTTATTATGAAACTTATTGCATATGAAAATAGACTCAAAGATCTTTCCAATGAGTAGTCATTTACTTTAAACGGATAAGAAATGAAGAAGTTATGACCATTTGCTTTAAACTGTGAAAAAAAGTTAAGTTTGAGTTTTGAAAAACTGATATTTGGTTACTCTTTTGATCATAACTTCCAAAATACTTTGAGTTTTGTTGTGAAACTTTTTCATTTGAAAATAAACTTAAAGATCTTTCCAATAAGTGGTCATTTGCTTTAATCGGATAAGAAATGAAGAAGTTATGACCTTATAAAGTCAGTTTTCAAAACTAGAAGTGATGTAATCAATTACACAAGTCCTGTAATCGATTACAACTCAGGTAGAGGCCATGTAATCGATTATCAGGTGCCCAGAAACTTCCCAATGGCGATAAACGGCTAGTTTTCATAAAAAATCATTTCTAAACACTACCAACGGCTATTTTATCACCTAGGCTCTATATATAACTGATATTTGAAGCATTTACATCCTAAGAAACACACAAACACTTTATTTGATTCTTGAATCATCAAAATCATATTTTGAGTTTTAAAGTGTGAAATCCTTGATACCCATAGAGCTTCGATTTGTATTATCCACTCTTGAGAGAGTTTCTTATCATCCATACTTTGTTCTTCAAGTTGTATATATATTCTTGTGAGAGTTTCTAATCTTTCTCTTCATCTTGAAATCATTGTAAGAGGGTGAGGTATCCCTCAAGAAAGAAAAGGGTGAGGTATCCCTTGTTGGTAAAGAGGGTGAGGTATCCCTCAAGGTTGTAAAGGGTGAGGTATCCCTTGAAGTTAAGGCTCAAGCACAAAGGGTGAGGTATCCCAAGGTGTGGTGAGTGCTCTATTGTGTAAAGGTTACAAGCACCCATTGAAGCTTGAAGATATAGTGAAAAATCTCAAGTGATTGCTTGAGGACTGGATGTAGGCCACAAGTAGATTGGTGGCTGAATTAGGATAAATCTTGTGTTTGATCTTCTCAACTCTATCTCCTTTATATTTGCACTTTAATTATATATGCTTGAGTTGAATTTGATATCTAGCTTATTTGCTTGATTTATCCTATAACCCAAGTAGTATTTATGAAATCTCTAATAGTTGCACCTTTGTTAAACTTATTCCATTGCATTTATTAATTGAGTTATTCAAAATGCTTAAGTTCTCAAAGGTGTTTTAAAATTTGTAATCACCCAATTCACCCTCTCTTGGGTGATGGTTGCCATGGCTAATAAGTGGTATCAGAGATTCGTGCTTTGTTAAAAGCTTAACCGCTTGGAGTTAAAGATCCTTGTTTATTTGGCAACCATTGAAAACTTTTCAAAATGGACAGTTTTGAAATTGATAAACCACCATTCTTTGATAGTGTGAATTTTGTTTATTGGAAAGCTAGAATGGAATTTTATATGCAATCTATTGATATTGATTTGTGGGATATTATGCTTGATGGATTTACTTGCAAACCAAAACAAACTTAGAATGCCTATGACAAGAAATGTTTTTCATTGAACATTAGAGCTATGCAAATTTTGAGAAGTGGTTTAAATGATGATGTTTATGTTAAAATTAAGAGTTGCTCTAGTGCTAAAGATATATGAGATGCTCTTGATGATATCTATCTTACTAACAAAGATTTTGTGTATAAAGTTGTATATAGAAAACAAGAAGAGCAACAGCCATAGAAGGAAGCTTGTCATGAAAAATGTCTTCAAGAAAATGTTCAAAGAAAGAAAATGAGCTCAATGCCTCTTGGTGATGATGGTGCTCAATTTGAAAAAGAGGCAAAGCAAAACCAAATGACATATACTCTTGAAGCTTTGATGCACAACAATGAGGAAGATGATGATTCCCTTAAAAAGCCAAGTATGCTAGAAATTGAGACTACTTCATATATGGCTAAAAAGGAATTTGAGGTAAATAATGCTAAACTAGATTATAGTCCTTCCTGTAACATCCACCTTAGGATGTCACATTTATGTTACATAATTACCAAATCAACCTTATTTAGATAACGTACTTTGTAGGGAAAAATACAAAATTCAAAAATTCTTAATAACAAGAAAATAAACTTAGCAGAAAATAAAACATCACAGTATCATTACAAATAATTTACATCATTTATACATATCCAAGTCTCTTGTTATACATATACAAGTCTTTAACACTATCATACTGTAAATATTACAAACTAGTCACTCCAAAAATTTTTAAACACTATTTACATTGACATCTTTGCCCAAGTACTACTAGGCAGCTGAGCCCTCAGAAGTAGCCAGACCCTCAGATGGGTCCTCCTCAGACTCCCCGGGTGGGGGAATTCCAACCCGACGTAAAGTCCGGGGAACAAATGTACGAGCGGACGATATGACACTACTCTCTCTAGGGGTGCGATAGTACGCTCCCCAATGCTGCCTGATGAATATAGGGAACTCTAATTGTACATAAATAGTAACAAAAAAGTAAGGGTTCCCTAACTGTAGCCTACTCAGTCTAATATTTACATCTCCTAGATAATATATACTCTCTCTCTCAAGATCTTCAGTCCATGCCTCGTCCCCTCCGATAAACGTCAGTCTCATGTAACCCAAGAAACTAGGGATCTCCACCGCCATCAAAACTCGAAGTTCTCAACGGAATCTGGACCTTTCTCTGCTTCTCGCTCTACGTCTGGCTTAGTATCTTAACAATATATAAACATGATACAACATATATATGCAAGAGGTGAGATCACCTACGCCAATACCAGTATGGTAGCAATGAAAATAAACACATCCCAAAATATCATACAGATGTCATACTATAATTACAGTTATGCTACTAACATTATATATCATCATTACACAAGAAATAAAAGAAGAATTACGATTATGCTATTTTCAATACTCAAGTATCCAATATATTAATTACCACAAGCAAGAATTATACATGAGCAAGAGTTACAATGATATATCATCTATGAATGCAAATGTACACTGACTCAATATCCTACTCCATGGAGCTACAACTCGAGTCGGAGAGAGTGACCGAAAAGATCTGTCGGCCAATATACTTCGACCACGTGCTCAATTTCTGCACATCTAGTATATGCACGATAGTCCGTATCAAATCATGATTAGGGATAGTGTCTCGGTCCGGATCATTGGTGTGTTGCATCGGTCTAACCCACGGTACAGAAGAGCTACCAACTGTCCATTATAGGCAACCCGCACCCCAATGCCCCCAAGGTCAACAAGTGACCTACACTACGCTTATCGCACCCACTCAAGAGGTGTAATCTCTCCTAGGCAACTTGCCTTACACAGTCCTTTGGACCTTTCCAATGCATGTACTATGCACTATTCACAATTTCCATTAATATCACATGTACAGGATTCATATAATAATTTAACAGTAGTATTACTGTAATTTAATCACGTAGTCATATTTTTATATTTTCTCACTCGCGACTCAATTCTGTCACCTTTTCAAATCACATAGTGATTTTTTTTCAATGTTTTCCAATCGCGTGAATATTTTTCATACGTTTTGAATCAGAATTACTGTTTTACTCAATTTAATATTAAAATTTACTGTATTTCTCTCATATTTGCAAAATAATCCCTTAAAACACATAAATTACATTTTCGTCTCTCAAAATAGATTAATTATGTTTTCGTCCCTCAAAATACATAAATTACATTTTTGTCCTTCAAAAACATATTAATTATGTTTTCGCCCCTCAAAACACATCAATTTACATAATGACCCCATATTTCCATAACATTCACAATTGAATCCCTTTCTCATAAAATTTACAATACAAAGTTCACATACATACGGTATAAATTTCTCTACAAGATATATTTCACATACACCCATATTATCGGTTCCTTAAGCATTACAAAGACACACGTGCAAGTATTGAAATAAAATTATACCTCACAGATATTACACATACGAACATAGAAACACAAACAGACACATCCCAAATACAAATCAAACATAGAAACACAAGCAGACACATCTCAAATACAAATCAATCAATACGGTCCAAGAACCTCAAACAATAGGTGATTAACCTCAAACAATAGGTGAATAAATCCTTAAGGATTTTTCACCGAACAAACCATCCTCACACTACCAGAACATGTGTGGTAAGGTTGAGTCTCCCTCTTACCTCTTGAAGACAAGCTTTCTAAGCTTTCCTCTTTTCCTTGAAGCTTTGTTAATCTCCTAAACAAGCCCTAAAATTTTCAAGAAAATTGGTAAAGGATCATACAAGAATCAAGATTGAAAACCATGGAGAAATCATGGTTAACAAAATAACAAAAAAATCAGATTTTGAATCATTAAATCCAAGCTTACCCTTTAGGAAAAGGTTGAAGAAGCTTTAAACAAGATAGGATAGGTTTTGTGACAAAACCTTGTGAAGGAGAAATGATTAGAGTAGAATTTGAGTTAAAACAAACCAAGAGATGAATGTTTTAAAGGATGGATGGTGTGGTTTGTAGGTGATGACCGGTTGTGAAGAAAAGAAATGGGAGAGAGGTGCGAGTTTTCCCGGTGTTTTGAGAGAAATGACTTTTGTTTGATAAGTTTAAAAACAAAAGGATGAGGACATTTCACAAAGGCTAGTCATGTGTAATACTTGTGAGATTTTGGAAGAATTACTTGAGTGATTATCTAATTTTTTTTTTTGAGTGCATGAAGACAGCTGCCAGCCGTGTGATTTGTGAGGAGAAAATGAAGAAATTCATTTGCATAATTATCCACTCCTTCCAGCTGCTGCCGTGAGTGAAATTGTGAGGATAAATAAAGAGATTTAATTGATTAATTGTCCAATCTTCCAGCTGCTACCATGAGCTGTTGCCGTGTGATTTGTGAGGAGAAATGAAGAGAATTATTTGGATAATTCTCCCAATTTTTACAGCTGCTGCATGCTGTTTTGTGATTGACCGTGAATGACATTTTTGCTTGAGTAAGTATCCATTCTTTAATTGCACAAGGACACTCACTTCTCATTGGTTACACACTTGACTTTGCATGACATTTGAGTATTCAAATATTACATAGAAGCTTCACAAATTGCTTGAACCATGGCTGCTGCTGCTGGACGTCCAATTCTGCTGCTGTTGGGCCGTGTTCTTGCTCCAAGTTTTCTGCTGGACCGTGGAGCTAGGTAAGTTTGAACCCTTTAATTGGTTGCTAATCCAAGCTTATTTACTAGTTGATTAATTAGCTAATTAATTGGATTTAATTTTCCTAGCCATTCTTACTTAATCATCCAAGTATAAAACTAATTTAGTTTAACATATTTAGCATGTATCATCACCTCTAATTAGAATTAGGATATTAAATTAAAGATTAAGTTATAACTAATCCCTAATTAAGTTAGTTTACTTAATTTCTTAATTAGGTAATTAGTTCAACTAAATTAAGGTTAGTTTGTTTTCTAAGCAAAAGTCAAGCAATTATTGTTGACTCAATCTTATCCATTGAAAATCAATTTGATTTCCTATCCATTAATTTTATCTATGGTGGATATTACTTGATAGTTTTGGTAGGATTTGTTTTACACCATTGATTGAATCAATGGTGAAGATCAAAGCTTCTAATCAAGCTTCAAATCTAATGGTCCACAAGGAAGTCTAAGCTTCTTTCCTTGACCAATTCTCATTGGTTAGAAAAGTCCAACCATTTATTTTGACTATATCCTATTGGATCATTTTAATTTTAATCACAAGAAATATTCTAAACACTTTTCTATTAATTAAAACTTATCGGGTCCAACATTCATAGCAGCGACTGTTATAAATATATCCACAGATATTTATCGGTACAACATTTTTATCTTTATAGATAGATTCTAAAATTAAAAGATTCTTTTCTGAGTCACTCGGATTCGGGTTTAGTAAGATCCCCCGTCTCCAAATGAGGCAGATCAGAATTTCCCCGGCCTGAAAAATTATTATTTTTCCGGCCGAGCAATCACACAAAATGATCAAATATGATCTCGAATTAGTCAAATTATTTTTATACCACATACGAAAAATACAAAACAGTGTAATTCTCGCTATTACTATTCATATAGTCAGAATTTGGGGTGTTACAACTCTCCCCCTCTAAAATAAAGTTTCGTCCTCGAAACTTGACATACAATTAACACAAAAACGGATACTGCTCTCTAATCTTTTCTTCCAACTCCCATGTGGCTTCACCACTTACATCATTCCAAACTACTTTAACTAAAGCAATGTCTTTTCCTCGAAGCTGCTTTATTCTTCGGTCTTCAATCTTGACTGGAACTGTCTCATAGGTCAAGTTCTCCTTTAGTTGTACAGTGTCTGGTTCGATAATGTGAGTCGGATCTTGAATATATTTTCGTAGTTGTGACACGTGAAATACATTATGAAGATTTGATAAAAACGGTGGCAGCGCGACTTGATAAGCTAGCGGACCTATCCGACAAAGTATCTGATATGGTCCGATATGTGACATCCCGGGGCCGATGAGGGCGGGGAGTGTCGCCGGTGCAATGAGGCACGGTGCAATGAGGCACAGACAAGTTGGCTTCAAGGAGCGGCTCCGGCAAGGCTTCTGGCGGAGGGTCGCATGAATGAACCGAATATGCACCTGGAATGAGAGGGATTCGGGGACCTAGTAGGTATGGGACTACATAGTTAAGGATGGCTTAAAGGAATTGATTTGGTGTAACCATATCAAAACTTCTTTTCGGGAGCCTAGAACATAAGAACTCCATGGTTAAGCGTGCTTGACTTGGAGCAATATGGGATGGGTGACCTCCCGGGAAGTTTCCTAGGATGCGTGTAAGTAAAGCACGCGAGAAAGACCCGTGTTGGTTTGTGGAGAAACTTCATCAATCCCGGAGGGCGTTATAAATGGTATCGCCGGGACCTCTCCCGGACGGTGTGGTTCGGGGACGAAGCGGAAGCTTGTGACATCCCGGGCCGATGAGGGCGGGAGTGTCGCCCGGTGCAATGAGGCACGGTGCAATGAGGCACGACAAGGAGCGGCTCCCGGCAAGGCTTCTAGGCGGAGGGTCCGCATGAATGAACGAATATGCACAATGAGAGGGATTCGGGGACCGTGTAGGTAACTACATAGTTAAGGATGGCTTAAAGGAATGATTTGGTGTAACCATATCCAAGTTGCAACTTCTTTTCGGGAGCCTAGAACATTCCATGGTTAAGCGTGCTTGACTTGGAGCAATTATGGGATGGGTGACCTCCCCGAAAAGTTTCCTAGGATGCGTGTAAGTGATCAAAGCACGCATTGGTTTGTGGAGACTCTCATCAATCCTGCAGGCAGTCCCGGGGCGTTATACGATAAACTTAGGAGTAAGCTTCGTTGACTTAATTACTCGTCCAACTCCAGTCATAGGCGTCACACGTAAAAATACATGATCACCTTCTTCGAATTCCAGTGGTTTTCGCCTTTTATCTGCATAGCTCTTTTGCCGCGTCTGAGCTGTCCTCATCTTGTCTTGAATCATCTTTATCTTCTCGGTTGTCTGCTGCACAATTTCAGGTCCTATCACAGTACTTTCACCATCCTGGTACCAACACAATGGTGTCCTACATCTTCTCCCATATAAGGCTTCATAGGGTGCCATCCCTATACTCGAATGGAAACTATTGTTGTAGGTGAACTCTATCAATGGTAGAAATTCATCCCAACCACCAGTTTGCTCTAGAACACAAGCCCTCAACAAGTCCTCCAACGACTGAATTGTTCTTTCTGACTGACCATCAGTTTGTGGATGGTAAGCAGAACTCAAATGTAGCTTGGTTCCCATTGCTTCTTGTAGACTAGTCCAAAATCTTGATGTGAATCGCGGATCTCGATCAGAAATTATACTGGATGGTACACCATGAAGTCTAACAATTTCAATGATGTATATCTGAGCTAACTTCTCCATTGAGTACTTAATATTAATCGGTAGAAAATGCGCCGACTTTGTAAGCCGATCAATAATTACCCATATAGAGTCGTGACCTTTCCGAGTTCTTGGTAGCCCCGTGACGAGATCCATTGCTATGTCATCCCATTTCCATTCCGGAATAGACAAAGGTTGCAACATTCCTGATGGCCGTTGGTGTTCTACCTTGACCTTCTGACAAGTCAAACAGGATGATACATATTCTGCGACATCCCTCTTCATTCCTTGCCACCAATACAGCTGCTTCAAATCTTGGTACATCTTCGTGGCTCCTGGATGCATACTCAACTTACTTCTATGAGTTTCATTCAAAATCGATCTCCTAAGTTCTAGATCATTTGGCACACAAACTCTCCCTTTGAACTTCAAAATTCCATCAACACCTTTGCTGAATTCTAATTCTGCTCCTTGACTTCTTGCTTCCTTTGCTTCCTGCAGATATTGATCACTATTCTGTCCTTCTCGTATTTTATCCATCAGATCATTCGAAATGGTGATCATATTCAAACACATCTTCCCCGGTGTCAACTTCACAGATAATCGCATATCTCGAAATTCTTCTATCAATTCCTTCTCCTTCATCATCATAACAGAAGCATTACGCGATTTTCTACTCAAAGCATCCGCTACGACATTCGCTTTTCCTGGATGATATTGTAATTGAAAGTCATAATCTTTCAGAAACTCGAGCCAGCGCCTTTGTCTCATGTTCAACTCTTTCTGGTCGAATAGATACTTCAAACTTTTATGGTCACTAAACACAGTGAACATTGCCCCATAGAGAAAATGTCTCCATACCTTCAACGCAAACACCACTGCTGCTAGCTCCAAGTCATGAGTTGGATAATTCCTCTCATGCACTTTCAACTGCCTCGATGCATATACCACAACCTTACGATTCTTCATAAGTACACAACCCAATCCTTGATAAGAAGCATCATAGTACACCTCGAAAGGTTCATTCGGATCAGGTAGAATCAAAACTGGTGAAGTAGTCAGTCGTCGTTTCAACTCCTGAAAACTTTCCTCGCATGCATCAGTCCACACGAACGGTTGATTTTTCCGTGTAAGTTGGGTAAGAGGTCCTGCAACCTTTGAAAACCCTTCTATGAATCGTCGATAGTAACCGGCCAATCCGATGAAACTACGGATCTCCGATAGAGTCTTCAATCTCTCCCATTCAACAACTGTCTCCACCTTCGATGCATCAACTTCAATTCCATCTGCCGATATGACATGCCCCAAGAATTGTACTTCGCTCAACCAAAATTCACACTTGGACAACTTGGCATATAGTTTATTTTCCTTCAAAATCTATAGAACCACTCTGAGGTGTTCCGCATGTTCCTCCTGACTTTGAGAATAAATCAAGATGTCATCAATAAAGACAACAATAAACTTATCCAAGTATGAACGGAAAAGTCTGTTCATGAAATCCATAAATATTGCAGGTGCATTAGTCACACCAAAAGGAATCATTTGGTACTCATAATGCCCGTATCGAGTCCGGAACGCAGTCTTCGGGATATCCTCCACCTTTACACGTATCTGGTGATAACCAGAACGTAAATCAATCTTAGAAAATATGGTGGCTCCTCGTAATTGATCCAGCAGATCATCAATCCTCGGTAGGGGATACTTATTCTTGATTGTAATCTTGTTCAGCTGTCGATAATCCACACATAGCCGAGAAGTCCCATCCTTCTTCTTTACCAACAACACTGGAGCTCCCCCGGGTGATACACTTGGTCTCACAAATTGCTTTTCCAACAAATCTTCCAATTGCTTCTTCAGTTTTGCCAACTCTACTAGTGACATTCTATAAGGTGCCATAGATATAGGTCCAGCTCCAGGTACTAAATCAATAGAGAATTCAATCTCCCTTTCCGGTGGTAATCCTGGTATATCTTCAGGAAACACTTCGGGAAATTCATTCACTACAAAGATATCCTTCAAAACATCTTCACAGTGAACCTCCAAGGAAGATATCAACAAGTATCCTAAGTCTCCTTCCTTTAAACAAGCTTCCACTTGAGTAGCCGTTAAGAATTTAGAATCCTTAACCTCAGGGAAAACTAACGTCTTACTCGAACAGTCAATCAGGATATGGTTAGAAGATAACCAATCCATTCCTAAGATTACATTAATCTTAGAAAGAGGTAAACAGATCAAATCCACATGGAAGATTCTATCTCTAACACATACAGGGCAATTCAAACATACTTTTGTAGTTATCACAGGTTTATCAGTAGGAGTAACCACAGTCAAATCATATGGCAATGTAGTCACAGTCAATCCCAAACGCTCCACACAATCACACGCAATGAAAGAATGTGTTGCTCCCGAATCATATAACACTGTTAAAGGATTACCTTTAATGGCACACTCCTCCATTATCAAGTCCTCAGATTTAGCGGCTTCCTCCCCGCTCATAGTATATACTCGACCACCCGCCTGTGGCCTTGCAGTACGAACATTGCCCACTGATGGCTCTGCCTTCAACTAATCACAGTCTCTGGAAAAATGTCCAGGCTTCCCACATCTATAGCAGATCACCCCCTTATGCTGACAGTCTCTAGTAAGATGTCCTTTCCCACACTTAAAACATTTAAGTGTAGAAGTTCCAGTTGAAACTGCCTTACTACCACTTGAACTTCCCCCAACTGATTGTTGTTTATTCTGACCTCCTACTGGTTTAGTGTATGGTTTCTGTTGATAACGGTTGCCACCGCTACCCCTTCCTCGTTGGAACCGTGCTGGTCCAAAGTTTTTAATTCTTGCCGCCCGTTGGTTATCTATCTCCTCAATCTTGCGACACTTGTCCAATAACACCGGAAACTGATCAATATCCACCATCGCTAAAGCTCTCTTGATGTCAAGCCTCAACCCCTCTTCGAATTTCCTACACTTCCATTCCTCATCTGGATGCATCTGAAAGTACCTCGAAAACTTAGACAAGCTTTCGAACCTTGCTGCGTACTCGCTCACAGTCATTGCTCCTTGCCTCAGACTAAGGAACTCCATCTCCTTAGCATGTCGCACACTCGCTGGAAAATATTTTACCAAAAACTTCTGTCTAAAGAGCTGCCATGTTACAATTCTTCCTTCAGCTTCAATTAATCTTCGAGCTCCTGCCCACTAGGCCTCTCCATCACCAACTAGCACAAACGTCACGAAGGTAAGTTTTTGCTCATCAGTACAACCCATACCATCAAATATCTTCTCTAATTCCTTAATCCACAGATCAGCCTTCTCTGGATCAAACTCTCCATGAAACTTAGGCGGATTATTCCTTCGAAATTCTGACAAGCTATGAGCATCGTCAGTTGCTCTCTGATTCTGCTGGACAACAACTTCAGCGATCCTTTGTATTGCTGCTATAGCTGCAGCCATATTCTGATTTTCATTGCCGGCGTTCTCGTATTCTGCTCTAGTATTAACACGCCCTCTTCCTCGTCCAGCCATTTCATCTTTCTCAAGTCAACTGGACAACACAAATAATAGTTGAAATCAATCTTCTAGTAATATGATTTCCTTTCCGACAAACAAACACAGAGAAACACGCAACTTAAACAAGACAGACCTAACCACAAACCCAAAAGACTCTAACTTGGGCTCTGATACCAACTAATGTAACACCCACCTTAGGATGTCACATTTATGTTACATAATTACCAAATCAACCTTATTTAGATAACGTACTTTCTAAGGAAAAATACAAAATTCAAAAATTCTTAATAACAAGAAAATAAACTTAGCAGAAAATAAAACATCACAGCATCATTACAAATAATTTACATCATTTATACATATCCAAGTCTCTTGTTATACATATACAAGTCTTTAACACTATCATACTGTAAATATTACAAACTAGTCACTCCAAAAATTTTTAAACACTATTTACATTGACATCTTTGCCCAAGTACTACTAGGCAGCTGAGCCCTCAGAAGTAGCTGGACCCTCAGATGGGTCCTCCTCAGACTCCCCGGGTGGGGGAATTCCAACCCGACGTAAAGTCCAGGGAACAAATGTCCGAGCGGACGATACGACACTACTCTCTCTAGGGGTGCGATAGTACGCTCCCCAATGCTGCCTGATGGATATAGGGAACTCTAATTGTACATAAATAGTAACAAAAAAGTAAGGGTTCCCTGACTGTAGCCTACTCAGTCTAATATTTACATCTCCTAGATAATATATACTCTCTCTCTCAAGATCTTCAGTCCATGCCTCGTCCCCTCCGATAAACGTCAGTCTCATGTAACCCAAGAAACTAGGGATCTCCACCGCCATCAAAACTCGAAGTTCTCAACGGAATCTGGACCTTTCTCTGCTTCTCGCTCTACGTCTGGCTCAGTATCTTAACAATATATAAACATGATACAACATATATATGCAAGAGGTGAGATCACCTACACCAATACCAGTATGGTAGCAATGAAAATAAACACATCCCAAAATATCATACAGATGTCATACTATAATTACAGTTATGCTACTAACATTATATATCATCATTACACAAGAAATAAAAGAAGAATTACGATTATGCTATTTTCAATACTCAAGTATCCAATATATTAATTACCACAAGCAAGAATTATACATGAGCAAGAGTTACAATGATATATCATCTATGAATGCAAATGTACACTGACTCAATATCCTACTCCATGGAGCTACAACTCGAGTCGGAGAGAGTGACTGAAAAGATCTGTCGGCACCAATATACTTCAGACCACGTGCTCAATTTCTCGCACATCTAGTATATGCACGACAGTCAGTATCAAATCATGATTAGGGATAGTGTCTCGGTGCCTGGATCATTGGTGTGTTGCATCGGTCTAACCCACGGTACATAAGAGCTACCAACTGTCCATTATAGGCAACCCGCACCCCAATGCCCCCAAGGTCAACAAGTGACCTACACTACGCTTATCGCACCCACTCAAGAGGTGTAATCTCTCCTAGGCAACTTGCCTTACACAGTCCTTTGGACCTTTCCAATGCATGTACTATGCACTATTCACAATTTCCATTAATATCACATGTACAGGATTCATATAATAATTTAACAGTAGTATTACTGTAATTTAATCACGTAGTCATATTTTTATATTTTCTCACTCGCGACTCAATTCTGTCGCCTTTTCAAATCACATAGTGATTTTTTTTCAACGTTTTCCAATCGCGTGAATATTTTTCATACGTTTTGAATCAGAATTACTGTTTTACTCAATTTAATATTAAAATTTACTGTATTTCTCTCATATTTGCAAAATAACCCCTTAAAACACATAAATTACATTTTCGTCTCTCAAAACAGATTAATTATGTTTTCGTCCCTCAAAATACATAAATTACATTTTTGTCCTTCAAAAACATATTAATTATGTTTTCGCCCCTCAAAACACATCAATTTACATAATGACCCCATATTTCCATAACATTCACAATTGAATCCCTTTCTCATAAAATTTACAATACAAAGTTCACATACATACGGTATAAATTTCTCTACAAAGATATATTTCACATACACCCATATTATCGGTTCCTTAAGCATTACAAAGACACACGAGCAAGTATTGAAATAAAATTATACCTCACGATATTACACATACGAACATAGAAACACAAACAGACACATCCCAAATACAGTCCAAACATAGAAACACAAGCAAGCACATCTCAAATACAGTCCAATCAATACAGTCCAAGAACCTCAAACAATAGGTGATTAACCTCAAACAATAGGTGAATAAATCCTTAAGGATTTTTCACCGAACAAACCATCCTCACACTACCAGAACATGTGTGGTAAGGTTGAGTCTCCCTCTTACCTCTTGAAGACAAGCTTTCTAAGCTTTCCTCCTTTCCTTGAAGCTTTGTTAATCTCCTAAACAAGCCCTAAAATTTTCAAGAAAATTGGTAAAGGATCATACAAGAATCAAGATTGAAAACCATGGAGAAATCATGGTTAAGAAAATAACAAAAAAATCAGATTTTGAATCATTAAATCCAAGCTTACCTTTTAGGAAAAGGTTGAAGAAGTTTTAAACAAGATAGGATAGGTTTTGTGACAAAACCTTGTGAAGGAGAAATGATTAGAGTAGAATTTGAGTTAAAACAAACCAAGAGATGAATGTTTTAAAGGATGGATGGTGTGGTTTGTAGGTGATGATCGGTTGTGAAGAAAAGAAATGGGAGAGAGGTGCGTGAGTTTTCCCTGGTGTTTTGAGAGAAATGACTTTTGTTTGATAAGTTTAAAAACAAAAGGATAAGGACATTTCACAAAGGCTGCTAGCCGTGTAATACTTGTGAGATTTTGGAAGAATTACTTGAGTGATTATCTAATTTTTTTTTTGAGTGCATGAAGACAGCTGCTAGCCGTGTGATTTGTGAGGAGAAAATGAAGAAATTCATTTGCATAATTATCCACTCCTTCCAGCTGCTGCCGTGAGTGAAATTGTGAGGATAAATAAAGAAATTTAATTGATTAATTGTCCAATCTTCCAGCTGCTGCCATGAGCTGTTGCCGTGTGATTTGTGAAGAGAAATGAAGAGAATTATTTGGATAATTCTCCCAATTTTTACAGCTGCTGCATGCTGTTTTGTGATTGACCGTGGATGACATTTTTGCTTGAGTAAGTATCCATTCTTTAATTGCACAAGGACACTCACTTCTCATTGGTTACACACTTGACTTTGCATGACATTTGAGTATTCAAATATTACATAGAAGCTTCACAAATTGCTTGAACCATGGTCGCTCTTCTTCTTTGGACGTCCAATTCTTCTCATTGTTGGGCGTGTTCTTTGCTCGCTCAAGTTTTCTATTTGGACCGTGGAGCTAGGTAAGTTTGAACCCTTTAATTGGTTGCTAATCCAAGCTTATTTACTAGTTGATTAATTAGCTAATTAATTGGATTTAATTTTCCTAACCATTCTTACTTATTCATCCAAGTATAAAACTAATTTAGTTTAACATATTTAGCATGTATCATCACCTCTAATTAGAATTAGGATATTAAATTAAAGATTAAGTTATAACTAATCCCTAATTAAGTTAGTTTACTTAATTTCTTAATTAGGTAATTAGTTCAACTAAATTAAGGTTAATTTGTTTTCTAAGCAAAAGTCAAGCAATTATTGTTGACTCATCTTATCCATTGAAAATCAATTTGATTTCCTATCCATTAATTTTATCTATGGTGGATATTACTTGATAGTTTTGGTAGGATTTGTTTTACACCATTGATTGAATCAATGGTGAAGATCAAAGCTTCTAATCAAGCTTCAAATCTAATGGTCCACAAGGAAGTCTAAGCTTCTTTCCTTGACCAATTCTCATTGGTTAGAAAAGTCCAACCATTTATTTTGACTATATCCTATTGGATCATTTTAATTTTAATCACAAGAAATATTCTAAACACTTTTCTATTAATTAAAACTTATCGGGTCCAACATTCATAGCAGTGACTGTTATAAATATATCCACAGATATTTATCGGTACAACATTTTTATCTTTACAGATAGATTCTAAAATTAAAAGATTCTTTTCTGAGTCACTCGGATTCGGGTTTAGTAAGATCCCCCGTCTCCAAATGAGGCAGATCAGAATTTTCCCTGCCTGAAAAATTATTATTTTTCCTGGCCAGGAGCAATCACACAAAATGATCAAATTTGATCTCAGAACAGTCAAATTATTTTTATACCACACAGAAAATACAAAACAGTGTAATTCTGCTATTACTATTCATATAGTCAGAATTTGGGGTGTTACACTTCCTATTATGAGCTACAATGTGCATATGATGAATTGTATGATGGCTTGTTATTTTTAGAAAAGAAAACCTTATGTTGTTTGGAAAACATTTCCTCTATTAAAAATGAAATTGAAACCTTGAAAAATGAATATGCTTTTGTTGATGAGGAAATGCCTTTAAAATGTGAAACCTTAACTTCTTGTCAAAAGTGCATTGATTTAGAAAATCGAGTTAGAGACTTATCTTTCGAATTTGCCGAAGCTAATGATTCTAATTACTTGCATTCTATGCTTGTTAATGGGAATAAAATTGATGTTGTTCCGCATGAAAATTCAAGTAATGCTTATGGTAAAAATAGTTTAAAATGTAAAAACAACAAAAAGCTTAAGTTTTCCAAAAATGATCTTCAAAGGACCAAGCCATTATTAAATCCAATTGTTTATAATTTTTGTGGTCATCTAGGACATATTTCTCATTTATGCAATTATAGAAGAAATTCTTATATGAGAAATAATATGATATGGGTTCCAAAAGATCCTAAATGCCCTAGTACTAACATTGAACCATCTAAGATGAAGTGAGTACCAAAGTGTCCTTCTAGTGTTTCAATTATGCAGAAAGTTTCTAAAAAGGATCGACTAATAGGTCAAAGGAAAGAGGAATCATCAAGGAGAATGCTTCCAAAGCCTAATGGTAGAAGCTTAGGTTAAAGAAGGAAGATGGCTTCAACCAAAGCCTCTCAAGTACAAAATGTGGACCTTGCAAAGTTCAAAATACCAAAAGTGAAGCAATGGGTAAGGAAAATAGTTTCCTTGATTACCAAGGCTAAGGTATCAAAAGCTTTTACCTCTAATGCACATTCACTTGTAAAGACAATGAATATGAGGTATATTCCTTGTAGGCCTTAGGTAAAGGATAGAATCATGTGTACTTGGTAAAATTTGAATATTATGTTTAGCACATGATTATGTTCATTCTTATTGTAACATAAGGTTCTACAATGCCTAAGTATGCTTGTATGATGTTTGAAATTGCTTTGAGACATTTTGAAACTAATTTGAAAACTTTAAGATTTGTCATTTACTGTTTAAAATGTAAAAAATGAATTTTAGAAAAGTTGGTAACCGATTACAAGACCTTTGTAATCGATTACAAAGGTTCGCAAGTAATCGATTACACTAACCTTATAATCGATTACAAGGTTCCCAGAAAGATGGTAATCAATTACACCAAACTTGTAATCGATTACAAGGATTCCAAAGGGCTGGTAATCGATTACACACCTATTGTAATAGATTACACAGCAGCTTTAAAAAGGTTTTCAGCGCGGGAACAACCATTTTCACTTAAAATTATCTATATATCATGAAAGTAAGCATGCTATTGACATGTGTGCATACTAAAATTCTTTACTTGATATTACATGTCTGACATGATCATTGTTCGCCCCAAAATGTTTATTTATGTTTTGATGATGATCAAGCTTTTCTTGATAAACTTGAGTCATGCCTTAAAATGCTTAAACCATATTTTTTTTGGATTCAAGTGCATATGTACTTGATGCATTGTTGTTAGAGCTAACATTGCATGGTTGATAATGTGGTACATGTTTTTACATTATATATCAACCTAAATTATGCTTGTAAATGAGCTTAAATGATATTTTATGCTAACCTATGTTTTAGAGAACTTTTAGAGTTAGCATTGCAAGTGTCTTTATGAGCTTCAAATATAGTCATCAAATATTGAAATGTCAAGCATATGTGGATAAATGAGAAGAGTTGAATGAAAAAAGACATGAGGAGACTTTCTTTAAGTACAATGGAATGAAATATGCAATAGAAGAAAGCTCAAACTTAAAGGACCAATAGATGAAGAACATTCTAAAGAAGCATCACTCTCTCAATAAGTATCTCTATCCCTAAGCTATTATAGTATTCTATATGCTATGGATTATATGATACTTATTGATAATTTGATCTTAAAAGATTAGATGTTTTCTTTACATGAGAAGTATGCTTAGCATTAATAAAGTTCCTAATTGGATATTAACTTGCTAATTTTGTCATTGCATATAGGGTGAATGATGTTAGTTCTATACATGCTTTGATCCCTATAGCATATTTCATCAAGTGAATATTTGATATCTATGATTTTCTTGATCTATGGTCTCTTAGTGGTGTATCACTTATGAGAATCATGCACTTGTTTCGAAAAGAGTTTATGGTTTGACTAAATTATTTTCTTTTTAAAGCAAAATCTCTTATCATATTTGAAAGAAGCTTTTAAAGTTCCATATCCTTGAGAATCATTTGAACTTGTCTTAAGACCTTGAAAGTATTTTCACCTCCTAATTGTCTTGAAAATTTAGAAATCATTGGATATGTGTTATAAATGTAGTATTCTCTTCATTTGCTTTGAAATGTTTTATTAAATCTTGAGAGAATGCTTAAGAAAGTTTCCAAATAAATCTTTTGAAATATTCTATAAAGCCCATCTTAATACTTCAAAAGATAAACCTTATTATTCAAAGTATTTTATTTTCTCAAGGCTCTTATTCAATGAGAAAGAGAGGAGATGTACTTTCATATGCTCTTTTAATTTGGGTTTGATCACTCTCAAGGAATATGTGGTTTTAATATAAAACCTCTCTACCCTTCTAAAATTCTTTTGAAAATGTAATGTGTTCTTGTAAAATTCTTTTTGAAAGGGGAAGAAGTTTTAAAATGGTTTTTAATTGATGGATTAAGAATTTGTACCTTTTGCCTTGCTTTACTTTATGGTAATGTACTTACATGATTTTGGCATATATATTTCTCTTTATCTATTTTGTGCTTCAATAAGGGGGAGCTTATCTTCTTTTATTATAACTCCTTATAATTATTTGTTAATTTATAATGATTGTTTATCCTTTTTATCTTACATATATTTCTTTTATGTCTTTGTTGACAATAAATATATGCATGACTATGTTAAACTATTATATTTTGATAATATGCATATTTTGAGGGGGAGCCTAGCTCTTAAATTCTTGTTTTTATCCCTTGGCTTACTTCCTTGTTTGACATGAAGTATTTTATTATTAATATTATCAACATATCAACAAAGATCATCTCTTGTTCTTTTTCCCTCTATTAATGAAAGAAGGTAAACATTCTTAAACTTCATATCTTTTGATTCGTTCATTGAGAAATACTTGATATATGGCAAGTTGTATGATCTTTCATTTGAAAACCTTAATTCCATGTTCTTACACAAATATTTTGTAACTCCTAACAAGTGATACCAAGTGGTACTTATTTATCATGTGGTATGCAAGATATTATATACTAGATATAATTTCTTAAGCTTATTGCTATCATATGCTAAATGTTGATGTACCAAAATATGACAAGTATTGTATGAATAATCTTTTATATCTTGAAAGCATACTTGTTTCATCTCTCTTTTTTTGAATCATGTGTAGAATTAAATAAGGGGAGATAGTTATGATTTGAATAACTTGAAGAAGTTTCTGAGTTTTGATGATCCTACTCTTTTGATAACACGAGTTTTATCTATAAAGGGCGTGAAAATAATATCTTTCCTTCCTAAGCCTTTTTGTTGATGTCAAATAGGGGGAGTGAAAATTAGAAAGAAAAATATGTTCTTATGCTTATTGTTTGATATGCTTACATGAATATCTATTCTTGTATATTCCTCAACATATTTTTCTTTGGTGATTTGTCATCATCAAAAAGGGGGATATTGTGAAAATAAGTTTGCCTCAATGATTTAATATGTTAAGTTTTGATGATGACAAATACAAGTCAAAAAGAATGATGCTTATGTTACATAGATGTGCTTAATAGATTATATTGGATCATGCATCATCATGTACTCCATCTTGTTATATTTCATATAAGAATCATGCATATTCTTTATAGCATCTTTTATAGAAAATATCCAATAATACTTTATATGAGTTGTATTAAATTAATATTGGATTTCACTCTATTTAAATGAAAATATGCAAAGTGTTCTTTGTTGTATCCTATATAGAGCACATCTATTAGTAATTGAAAAATGTCTTATTTGGATGTGTCTATGAAAGTCGTATATACATGTTAGACTAACTAAAGTTATGCATTTATGAATCATGCATATGAATATATTGAGTCATGAATTTAGACTAACTATGCTTATTTTAAGTGAGCAATACTTTGTAGGATAGTCCAAGTACCAAGAGTGAGCATTGCAACAAGAAAGTAAAAAGATCATAACTATGCTCAACTCAAAAGAATGAGAATGATAAGATGTTCCAAGCATTTGCAAGATTTGAAGAGAAGAAATTTTTGGAAGTTTGGATTACATCAAGAATTGATGATGGCAAAAGATCAAGTCCTAAGGTTCTTGAAGAATAGCTTATAGGACTTAGATCTTGCGTAAAGGTAAAAAGGAATCAAACTAAGCTCAAATATATTTTAACATCTTTGAAAGTGTTTCTTATATGTTTAAATTCTTAACAAACTATTTTTGGAAAGTTAGTGTTGGTGGTAGTTCAAACCTTTGAAAAATAGCCAAGTTTGTGTTTTAAAAAATTGACATTTAGTTACTCTTTTGATCATAAATTTTAAAATACTTTGAATTTTATTGTGAAACTTATTGCATATGAAAATAGACTCTAAGATCTTTCCAATGAGTAGTCATTTGCTTTAAACAGATAAGAAATGAAGAAGTTATGGCCATTTGCTTTAAAGTATGAAAAATAGTTAAGTTTGAGTTTTGAAAAACTGACCTTTGGTTAGTTTTTTTATCATAACTTTCAAAATACTTTGATTTTTGTTGTGAAATATTTGATTTGAAAATAGACTCAAAGATCTTTCCAATGAATGATCATTTGCTTTAATCGGATAAGAAATGAAGAAGTTAGGACCTTTTAAAGTCAATTTTCAAAACTAGAAGTCAAGTAATCGATTACGCAAGTCCTGTAATCGATTACAAATCTGGTAGAGGCCATGTAATCAATTACAACATCCATGTAATCGATTACCAAGTGCCCAGAAACGTTCCCAATGGCTATAAACGGCTAGTTTTTATAAAAAAAAATCATTTCTAAACACTACTAACGACTATTTTATCACTTAGGCTCTATATATAAGTGATATTTGAAGCATTTACAACCTAAGAAACACAAGAACACTTGATTTGATGCTTGAATCATCAAAATCATATTTTGAGTTTTAAAGTGTGAAATCCTTGATACCCATAGAGTTTCGATTTGTATTATCCACTCTTGAGAGAGTTTCCTATCATCCATACTTTGTTCTTCAAGTTGTATATCTACTCTTGTGAGAGTTTCTAATCTTTCTCTTCATCTTGAAATTATTGTAAGAGGGTGAGGTATCCTTCAAGAGAGAAAAGGGAGAGGTATCTTTCTAGAGAAAAGGTTGAGGTATCCTTCAAAGTTGTAAGGGTGAGGTATCCTTTGTTGGTAAAGAGGGTGAGGTATCCCTCAAGGTTGTAAAGGATGAAGTATCCCTTGAAGTTGAGGCTCAAGCACAAAGGGTGAGGTATCCCAAGGTGTGGTGAGTGCTCTATTGTGTAAAGGTTACAAGCACCCATTGAAGCTTGAAGATATAGTGAAAAATCTCAAGTGATTGCTTAAGAACTGGACGTAGGCCACAAGTGGATTGGTGGCTGAACTAGGATAAATATTGTGTTTGATCTTCTTAACTCTATCTGCGTTACATTTGTGCTTTAATTATATATGCTTAAGTTGAATTTGATATCTAGTTTATTTGCTTGATTTATCCTATAATCCAAGTGGTATTTGTGAAATCTCTAATAGTTGCACCTTTGTTAAACTTATTCCGCTACATTTATTAATTGAGTTATTCAAAATGCTTAAGTTCTCAAAGGTGTTTTAAAATTTGTAATCACCCAATTCACCCCCTCTTGGGTGATGGTTGCCGTGGCTAACAAATTATAATGATGCAAATTTTGGGGTACATATTAGAAAATATTACTTAGAAGAATTTTAGTGAGAAAAGTTAGAAAAAGAATATAAACAAAGTTTTTATCATTTGAAAGTAATTGATTTTTTGCCATAAGAATGGAAATTGGATGGAAAGATGGTTTGAAATTCAAGGTATTATCTTTAAAAGAATTTTTAGCCAAGGAAATAGAAAAATATTGTGGAGAGGTTTGATTAAATCAAAATAAATGTAGTTTTATGAGCAACGTTTGAAAACATTACTTAAAAGAAATTTGATAAGAAAACGTTGGAATTAAGGTTTAACTTTATATTAAACATGGAAAGTTTCAAAATTAAGTTTACAATGTCAATAAATGTTCTACGCGATTAAAAAAATATTAATTTTGAGTTACACGATTCACAAATATTGATTTTTGTACTACGCAATTGAGAAAGCGTTTGAAAATTCTTACGCGATTTAAAAATGGTGATTTTTAGCTACACAATTAAGAAAATATTTTAAAATCTTTATGCGATTGAGAAAATGTTAAAAAATTCTTATGCAATTTGAAAACGTAACAGAAGCTTTCTGTGATTGTGAAAAAGTGATAAAAATGCTACGCGATTGAGAGGAACAACAAGTTTTGCTATCGGGCCAATATACTAGACCCGAATATATCAACTGTGGGATTGTAGCCGGTAGTGGCTTATAGTGTGCATAAAGTCATTGACATGCATTGTTTGACAGACGGTGTCTATTAAGGCTATTGTTGCCTAGGAGATGAATTATACCTTCGTGCGGGTGCGAATTGTGTAGTGAAGATCTATGAATGATCTTGGAGGCGTCGGGACGCAGAATTCCACATGTGGCCAATTAGTAGCAATGCTGTGCTGTGGCAACCGATGTAAACGTACCGACGATCTCGATGAGAATACTATTCCTATTCCCGATCAGGCGTAGAATGTCTTGTACAAGCTATGATGTATACACTGAGAAAAATTATAGCACTTGAAAAGGCAGATGACGTACAAACATATCTTCTGGATTATTCTCTCTGAAACTGTATTTAGCTCCATTGAGTAGGAATTGGGTGTATTGTGCATAAGAATGGTCAGTACACATATTGTGCATGTGCATAGTAATTGTACATATTGTTGTGACATAGTCAGTGTACCTATTTTTTGTGGTATAATCAGTATTTATATATTGTGACATATAATGTTAAAATATTTATTAATTGATAACATGATTATACTTGTTGTTCTTTGATATTGTTGTATATGAATGACATTATTGTCATTATTATCTCTACACTGCCATGATGGTATCGATGTAGGGGATCTCACCTCTTTGTATTATTGTTCTGTCTTTTTCTGTTTTATGTTTATGCTTGTGAAGACTGCAATGACGGCAAGGAAGGATTTGCTAGGTTTTGTTTGACTATAGTTTCTTGAAGGCGCTGATGCTTGGCGTGTCCATTGGGACACAGAGCATATAGAGTATTATGGTGACATTACTTTATCCGGAAGTAGGACCTACCATGGGGTCACTACTTTTTCTTTTATTGTTGTGTATGTAGAGTTTGTTATACCTATCAGGGAGTTGTGAAATGATCTTCACTATACTCCTAGGGAGGACTCCGAGATATATTTTGCTCGGATTTCTATCCGTCGAGACATTCCCGGCTAAGGAATTTGTCTTCTGAGGAGAACTCTTTTCATTTGGTGTTGTGAATTTGGGCCAGTTTAGGTTGGTTATGTTAGATGTTTTATGTTTTGGGTATGTAAGTATGATGTACTTATGGTTGTAGTAAACTATATTTATACGTAATGTATATTATTCAATTCTTATACCTTGTGTTTTCAATAATTCAGTAAGTTTATGTTATCTGCGAAAAAGAAATTTTAAAACTTATATTTTATAATATTAAATATTTTATAACTTGGGTAAAGAATTAAAAGGAGTTGGCTTGAAATGTAATGCCCTTCGGAGGGTGTTACACATAGTTTCAAATAATTCTTAAGCCTCTTCAGGAGTTTTAGTGTTGAGAGACCCATATGCAGATGCATCAACCATAGCCCTGGTGGAGTGACTTAAGCCATTATAAAATATTTGAACTTGTTTCCAAATTTCAAATGCATGATGAGGGCATCTTCTCAACAATTCCTTGTATCGTTCCCAAGCTTCATATAGAGATTCCCCTTAATTATGAGCAAAACATGCTATTTCACTCCTCATCTTCACAAACATTGACGGAGGAAAATATTGAGTAAGGAACTTGCTGACCAAATCATCCCAAGTAGTAATGTTTCCCTGAGGTTAAGCTTATAACCAGCTCTTAGCTTTATCCCTTAGAGAGAATGGGAAAAGCCTTAGCCGTATAGCATCATCACTCGCTTCATTGAACTTGATAGTATCACAAAACTATAGGAAGTTGTTGATATGCAAATTAGGATCTTCTGACTAATTACCCCCAAACTGATCCTACTGAACCAGTTGTAGAAGAACTGGTTTGATCTCAAAATTGTTTTCTTGCATGGCAGGTCGCACTATATTTGTTGCAACCATTTCAGTAGTAGGAGTTGCATAATCTCCCAAAGTGCGTCTTCTTTCTTCATTAGGTTGTGCCATGTTTTCTCCTGTAATTCTTCTTCTCTCTCTTGCTGCTCTTCTATTTGCTCTTGTTGTTTTCTCAATTTTCTGGATCAAAAAGTAATGCTTCGGATTTACAGTACTTCGCATAAACAAACAAGCAAATAAGAGTGAACTAAAGAAAAATAAATAAAAAATAAAAATTAAACAAGAAAAATAAATGTCTAAATTATTGTCTTTTTAACTACTCTTTAATATTGACAAACAAATAATCCTTGGGAACAATGCAAAAACCTTGTTGTGAAGTTGGCAAGTGTACCGAATCACAAAAGTAATAAAATGATGAGAATGGGTATCATTCCTATGAGAATTACATTGTCAATTACTAAATTTATTAAATCAACATTATTTAAGAAATTGAAAATTGGGATGTGATAAGAATGTAAATAAAGAAAAACTAACAAGAAAATATTCAAAATTAATAAGATTAAAATTTATCAATTAGACAAAGGATGAAAAACAATGATATTAAAGTGTTATGGTTCAAATTTCACTTGAACTCTTTTGATGCAAATTCAAAAATTAGTTTAACTAAGTTGTATTCCATGATTCATGATCAAATTCCTAAAATTAATCAATATCTAGTCCCTTAGTATATTAATCCTCTTCACACTACTTTGTGTTAACTAATTCCTTAGTATAACCCTAAATAGAGAAAGACTTTATTAAAAATGAAGGAATAAAAAGTAAGACCACACAACCTACAACTTCTATTCCTAGCGATTGCAGAAATTAGGGTGTTTATCACAAGTTCAAGGTTCATACACAGTTTTCCCAAATCATACATAAACCCTAAAATTATTCCAAAACTGGCCAAATCATGAAAATCATTAAGAGAAGAGATAAACATGTAAATCATGAAATAAAAACATAGATTAAACACAAAAATAAATTCACATCATCCAAGAACAGAATCCATCATAACCCTAACAAGAGCATTTTAGCTACACATGGAGAAAGAAGAAAAGAAAGAAGAAATTCCATCAACCTCCATGGAAGATAGGTGGAAAGGATGAAGAAAATTTCTAATCTTCAAACCTGAATGTGCCCACGTCAAATTAGGGTCTATGCCTCTGCTCCTCTCTCTGAATTCATACCCAAAAAACATCCCTTCTTCTATTTATAGACAACAAAACACGTCATCAAACGTACTAAGTGCTTAAATGCTCAGTATTTGGGCACTTATGCATGCAATGTGATGCATTATGTGTTTGGGCACTTAGTTACTCAGAAATTGGGCACTTAAGCACGCAACACTCCCTTCTCTGTGCTTGGGTACTTAGTCGGTGGGAAGTTGGGTGCTGAAGCGCCTAATACCAGCAACTTCATTTCTGCCTTTTTCACTCCTTGTTCAACCATCCAGTCTTCTTCCATGTGTAATCACCTAATAAAACAAATAAAACATGTAATGAGAACAAAGTTTAAAATAATAACAATTTGATAAAATTTAAGAAAAAAGTTGAATCAAAAGGGATTGGAAGAGGGCCAAAACCAAGATTTTGAACTATAAAAACATGAGTTTTTACAAGTTCATCACTTAGCTTGCTCATTAAAAGCTAAGTCTCAGACCTTAATGAATAATATTTTGATGAGTATTATCCCCAACTTATTCTAAGTGAGATTAAGCTTTATGCTTCTTCCCCTTATTTGTTGTATCGCTTAGCTTATGTTTGCTTTGAGTGGTGCTTTGCTGTATCCAACTGTGGTGGGCTTTAAACACACTAGTCCAAAGATCATTCTTGGTAGCGGAATCTGTATCCTTGGGTGTTTTTAATTCATATCCCTTAATTTACTTATCAATTCCATTTAATCTCAAAACTTGAACCAAATCCACATCAACTTCCTAGGCAATGCCTTAGTGACTTAGTCAAGAAGAAAGCAGAATTCCATTGCTTTGTCTATAATAGAAGCTGGGTATGTATCTGGCTCCAACTGTTGCTCATAATTCCTATGGACTAAACATCAATTGGAATTTTACTCCATAAGGTACAACCATATTACAATTCTATGTGACAACACTAGTGCTATTTGTAATACCCCAAAAATTTCTTGTTTCACGATAAATACTCATTTTATAATATTTGTGATTTTTGTGAATTTTTTTGGAATTATTTGAATTATTTGATTATTTTAATATATTCCTCAATTTACATGCACATCGAGCGGGGTCGAGAAAATGAAATATTTTTCCTGAGGCTGAAAAACCTTGGACTATGAAAACGTCGACGGGAGATCTTACTAAACCCGAGGTCGGACACAGTTTACAAAATTTTTGTTTTTTGAGATTTAATCTAATAAATAAAATCGTAGTATTTTTTATTATCTGTCAGACAGTAAATATTATTTCTGCTAACTATAATATTGGTCCACTGAATAATAGCTCTAGTAGAGTGTTAGTCATCTTTTCTAAGAGAGCACTTTAATGACATCACCAAGATGACATTATCTCTATGACATCACTCTTCATTTTATCAAAAAGTGTGTAAAGTTTCTCAAGGAAGTTTCCTACCAAGTTTCCTAAGGAAGCCACTTTTCTTTCTCCACCTATGTGAACTACACGGCCATGAAGGGAAAAAGATGACCAAAGTCATCATCTTTTCATCTAACACTCATTCACTCTTCACTTTTCCAATTTCAAAAGGCTATCACTTTCTCTCTTTACCTTTCTCTCTTCTCTCTCACGTTCTCTCTTCTCTCTTTCACATTTTCTTCTTCTCTATTTCCCTCTTCATCCACACGGCTCCACCTCTATTGTTGGCCACCCAAGCTTATTTGCTTAATCCAACCTAGAATCTTGACTCCCCTCATCTTCTTGAAGCTTGTCTCTTTGGTGATCTTCTTTTGATTCCTTCATCTTCATCATTTTCTACCAAGCTCTAAAGCTTGAAACTTTGAGGTAAAGTTCTTGACTTTCTTCCTTTCTTTTCTCATTTTCGTGACCCTTGGTCACCATTGTGATCATGGACTATTCTTTTCAAGCTTTGGTTATTGATCTCTTGAGTTTGACCATCCTAGGATTTTCTTGTTGGTGGTGGACGAAATCTTGCAAGGAGCTTGCTTTCTTTGGTTGTCTCTTGAGGTAAGAGGGAGATTAACCTCATCAACCATGCTATAGTGATGATGAACAAATGGGTGTGTTGGGATTGAAGAGTCCACGTGAGGATTCATCCACCCGAATGTGTGATTTTTGATTTATGCTTGTTTGATCTTATATGATTGTATGATATTATTGTGTGCAAAAATGATTATGATGGCTTAATGAATATATGTGATGATATTTTTTATTTTGGGTAATAAATGAAATTCTTGATGGATTTGGAATGTTGGATGCTTGAATATGTTGGGGTTTTTCTGCACTTCCAGAGGGTTACACGACCCAGGCCGTGTAATGGGACACAGGCCGTGTAAGTCAGTGACTAGATGAGGTCTTTTCTGTTTTTCCAGAGGAGTACACGACCCAGGCCATGTAATTTGACACGATCGTGTAAGCGGGATGATGAAAAATGGTTGGGTTTTCTAGTCCCTTGGAGGCCCACGGCCTCATTGGACACTCAATAGGAGGCTTTGTATCAAGCTAGAACTGGGTTAATTGAATGACTAGACACTTAATTAGGAGTTCATAACATGGAAAGAATAAAGAACAAAACTTTATCCTATAGCCTAGAATGAGGTTTGGACAAAGAAAGAACATGAGTGTAGGTGAGGAGCTTAAAATAATTAATTTAAGTGGGTTATGTTTAGAACTAAGAGGAGATGATCTTAATGTTATGATTTGAGGAGTAATAACTTCTAAGAATACTAAAGGAAATAATTTTGAGGATAATTGGAATAAGGGAAGATGATTTATTAGTGGTGAATCTAGTTGGCTTGATAATCGAGAAGTTAATGGAGAATTTATAAGAGAAGAATGGAAAAGAATTTGTGAGGGTAAGATAATGTGTTTTCTCTTAAGATTTTCATAAACGATACGAGGAAAGGTTATTTGAGGAACTTTGTAACACCCCAAATTTTAGACTATGTTGCAAGAGCTAACAGAATTACACTACTTTGTGTTTTCTGTGCATTATAAAAAATAATTTGATTATTCCAATACTATTTGTAATTATTTTGTGTGATTTACTCCTGGTCAGGAAAATAATAATTTTCGGGCCGGGGAAATTCTTGTCTGATTATTTAGAGACGGGGGATCTTACTTAACCCGAATCTAAATAACACGAAAAAGAATCTATTAATTTTAGAATTTATCTCGTAAAATAATTTTATTTTCTTGATAAATATCTGTTGCTTTATGCATAGTTATTGCTATGAATTATTTGACTTGGTATAGTTTGATTTGCCATTATACTCAATCCGACCAAAATTCTTGAATCCCAATCCGACCAAAATTCTTGGATCCCGTCGGATATATTTTCTCGAGATTACTGCAAACATGTGCTAATTAGTTAGCTGAATTCGACACTTCCAGACCATTTTCCGACAATATACTCAGTAATTCGACAGAACCCAAAACACCTCAAAAATTGGATGAAACTGATTCTCAATTCTTGAATCAGAAATCAAAGATTTTGGCTGTTATGGCTGCCTCTTCCGATAAAGACCATCTTTCCGACAGAAGATTATCTATTCAAAAACATGGAAGACGTCGTCGGATTCGACAAAACGCTGGATGTTGCTGTTAGTAGAGAATCAGTTAAGGAAAACAACTTAGTTCTTCTTTTCCCTAAATCTTGTCGGACGATTTTACCAATGTTAAAATGAAGATGTTTATATTCGTCGAAATGGACCTTCTAAAACAATGCCAAAATCCGTCGAAATAGGATCTTTTAAGACAATGTCATATCCATCGAATTTGGACTTCTACCCAAATACGTCGAATTTAATCTTCTTACTATTTGGTACCATGTTAAAATCCGTCGAGTGTGAACTTTTGGCCAAACCTGTCGAATTTGATATCCTGATCACTTAGTAAAATGTTAAAATCCGTCGAGTATGAACTCCTGACCATACCCGTCGAAATTAATACTCAAGTCAATTTCCGTCGAGTGAGGATACTCATGTCCGTTGAGTTAGAATATCAATTTTCGTCGAGTTAGGATGCTCATGTCTGTTGAGTTAGAATGTCAATTTTCGTCGAGTGAGGATGCTAGTATTTGCTAAGCGAAAATGTCAATTTTCGTCGAGTGGGGATACCAATGTCCATCGAATTTGAATGATAATGTTCGTCGAGTTATGGTACTAACGACCATCGAGTAAGAATTCCTGATTTCAGTAGAAAAACTTTTCTAATGTCAAAATCCATCGAATTTGATTTTCTGACCATATAGTACTTTCGTCGATTCGACAATTGGAAGATTTCTCCAACGTTAACACCTGTCCGACGAATTAGGATATTTGTTGACCTTTTCAAGTTCATCCGACAGCCTTTCATTTTCGTTCGACAGAATCACCATTCGACAGAGTTTTCATCCGACAACACTTGATTTTAACCATTCTTGGGGAAATGATGTTCTCCTATCTTACCGAATTTTGTCGTTTTTCATCAAAAATTTCCTTGGAAACTCACGTTCATGCAAGCAAATTGGAGGGTTCTACGTCGGCCACGTAGCGAGCTTGAAGGAGGTTCTACAAGGTTCTTGAACAATCTGAAAGCCTTGAAAGTCAAAAGAATGACATCGACCACGTGCATTCGAAGTAGATATTTTACTTCATGTAAATTCTAACTTTATTTAAGTTTATCCCAAGGCAAAGAAATGTCCTTATGCAATCGAGAATTTGGATAATTACTCACGTAAAACATTCCAAATTTCACAAGAAAATCACACGGCCAGAAGCTTTTCCCGAACGTCCTCACTCTTCACTTTTCTACTTCTCAAACATAAATTCATTTCTCTCAAAGTTCCAAAGGAAAACTCACGCCTCTCTCTTTCATTTTCTTTTCTTCCAATCGGTCACCACCTAGAACTCACACCATCCATCCTTTAAAACATTCATCTCTTGGATTTTGTTTTGATTCAAAGCCTACTCTAATCATTTCTTCTTCATAAGGTTTTGCCACAAAACCCATTCTATCTTGTTCAAAGCTTCTTCAACCTTCTTCCTAAAGAGGAGGTGAACAAAGTCTCAAAGAAAGGAGGAAAGCTTAGAAAGCTTGTCTTCAAGAGGTAAGAGGGAGATTTAACCTCACCAACCAAGTTTTGGTGGTGTGGAGATGGTTGTGTCTGGTGAAAAACCCCTAAGGGTTTATTCACTTATTGTTTAATTGCTTCTTTAGTTGTGATTGTGTTATTGGTGATTTTATGTTTGTGATTGTGATGTTTATGGCTTTGAAAATTATGATTGCATGTGTGATAATATATTTATTGTTTTGATAAATGTTTGTATGTATGAAACTGAATGTATGTAAGTGTATGTGTAAATTAGGATGTGAATAATATGATGGATTAAACTGAGAATTTGGGATTTGAAAGAAAAGGAATTGAATTTGGAAGAGTCAAATACAACAAGATGAAATAATTTTGGAGAAACAATACAAATTATGATTTTATAGGGGCAATATTGTAATTTTTGTGTTTAATGGGGCCATGTTGTAATTATTGATTTTTGAATGGTTATATTGTATATATTATATTTTGGAGGAACTAATTTGTAAATATGATTTTTGAGGGACTATTTCATAAATATAATTTGTATGAGAAACTATTTCGTAAATGTGATTTTATGAAGGACTATTATTCGTCAATAGGATTTTTATGAGGGACTATGTTGTAAATTATGAATTTTATGAAAGATTATTTCGTAAAAGGAATTTTATGAAAAACTATTTTGTAAATATGATTTTTAAGGGACTATTTTGTAAATATGAATTTTATGAGGGATGATTTCGTAAAATATGAATTTTTCAAGGGACTATTTCGTAAATGTGACTTTTATGAGGGACTGTTGTGAAAATATTATTTGAATGAGGAGTATAATGCAAATATGAAAAATGAAGTTGAGTTTTGGTGTTAACTGAGGAAACTAGTATTCTTGATTTAAAACGTGTGAAGAGTATTTTACGTGATTGAGAAATGATGAAAATTTGATACATGATTTGAGAAAATGCGAAAAATATGGTTTCGCGATAAAATTACAGTAATAATATTTTTGGGACTATATGAGGACCCCGAATATGAGATAAAGAAAATTGAATTGAGAAGATGAGAGAATGAATTGAACTGAGAAAGGTGCATTTGAATGTGCATTGAAAAAGTCCGATGGGCTGAATAAGACTGATTGTCGAAAGAAGGAAAGAACACACCTCCTGAGTGGGTGCGATGTGCATAGTGTAGGTCACTCGTTGACCTTGGGGGCATCGGGGTGCGGGTTGCCTACAATGGACAGAGAATAAAGCTTCTGTACCGTAGGTTAGACCGATGCAACACACCGATGATCCGGACCGAGACACTATCCATAATCGAGATCTGATAAAGACTGTGATGCATATGCTAGATGTGCAAATGCTAAATGAGCAAATGCTAAATGAGCAAAGAGAATGAGCACGTGGTTTGAGGCATGTAGTGCAGACAGATTCTTTTCGATCACTCCTTCCGACCTGAGTTTTAGCTCCATGGAGTAGGAAAATTGAGTCTAGGTACATGAGTCTAGATGTATATACAGAGATACTGAGGGTATTATCATAATTATTGAGGTTGATAACTGAATTATTGAATAAGTGAATATTGATAAGGACATGGACATCATTATGAATTATTATATGAATTATGATGATAAATGATATGATATGATATGTGTTAGATAAATGATGTTGGTGGCATGATTATAATTATGTATGATGTGTTGGTATGTGTTTATCTTCATTGCTACCATACTGGTATTGGCGTAGGTGATCTCACCTCCTTGCCTGTCTATTTCTGTATTGTAATTATAACTGTAAAGGGATTGAGCAAAACGTTGAGTGAGAACACAAGGAAGATCAGATTTTCGAGAAGGAAGTTGAGTTCTAAAGAGATGGAGATGCTGAGCTTTCGTAAGGTATATGGGAACCAAAAGCATAGTACGTCGAGCTGGATGGAAAATGTGTTTCTCACATAAACAATAATAGGGAGCTTACTATCGTACTCAGAATGCACGTTAGTATTATATATTTTGTGTCAAGTTGGATTCCTCCCTGTTGAGGAGTCTGAGGAGGACCCGTCTGAGGGTTCTGCATGTTTAGAGTTACTTGGGCATTATGTAGTTTAATTAATGTGTAAATATTTTTAGAGTTCAATTTGTAAATATTAAAGTGTGACAATACTACGACTTATATATATAATGTAAAATTAGATTGTGATGATGTTGTAATGTTTTAATTTTCGCTAAGTTTATCTTACTATCATCAAGAAATTTTATAACTCGTATTTATATTACAAGCACGAATCATAACGAAGGGGTGATATGATAATTGAGTAACACGAAGTGTGACGCCCTAAGGAGGGTGTTACAAACTTAGTTAGAAGGATCAATTAATTTGGATTAATGTATATCTTTATTCTTGAGAAGTGTTTCAATTATAGCCTAAAGATGACATAATGATTCTATATGCTAAAGAAAATTATAAGGATGCTTCATGCAAATTGATAGTGATGATACTTGAATTCATACGATTGAGGTATGTTGTGAAAGTATGCATGATTCTTGAATTTGTATAATTAATATATTTTGCGCAAGCATGCATGATTCTTAAATTTGCACAGCTTGAGATACTCTGTGAAAGCATGCATTAGCATCATTGTGCCTTGGGCCGACGTACTGAACCTAAGTGGATTATGAGTTAAGCCTTGTGCTTTTAGGCCAAAGTGCTGAACCCGAGTGGATCATTGGTATTATGTAGTTGTATGGGTGGCTATATAATATCATTGATACTAATGGTCTTGGACAATCGTATGGGCGGTTGCCTTAATACTGTTGGGAACGGTACACTAATGGTTAAATTTCTTTTGAATGCCTAGGAGTGAGCGAGAATTTGGATAAGTGTGATCTCAGATGGATCTCAGGGGGTGTCAAGGTGAGGTGATCCACCTAGTGACCACTGTCACATTGTATACCCTTGGCCGTGGAAAACCGTTGCAACACACGATGAGGACCCGACAAGCACTATCATTTTCGTGATCCGGCGTAGACTGTCTTTTGAGGGGGGACAAATCTTCTGGAATGCTCATCTCTAAATCTTTAGCTCCATGAAATAGGAACTGGTTACATTGTGCATAAGGATGGTCAGTATACACATCGTGCATATGCATAGTTAGTACATCTGTTATCATGACATGGTCCACACACACACACACACACACACACACATATATATGTCTTGATGTACACTGCTGAATTACTTATTAGTTAATAACATGATTATGCTGTTGCTCTATAATAATCCTGCATTGGCATGATTATGTTGTTACTCTAGAATAATCCTGTATTGACATGATTATGTTGTTGTTCTATGATATTCTTGTGTTGATATGATTATATATTTTATTATTCGATGTTGTTGTGTATGAAAGGCATTACTGTCTTTCGTTGTGTTTCTTGCTGCCATGATGGAATTGATGTAGGGGATCTCACCTCTTCCATTGTATTATTCTGTCTGCTTCTGTCTTTGAACTTATGTTGGAAAAGACCATGAGGGCAGCAAGGCAAGATCCGCGAGGTTTTACTTGGCTACATTTCCATGGAAGCATTGGAGCGTGGAGTATTCAGTGGGACACGGGGCGCATTCGGTATGACGGAGCCGTCACTTTACTTTGGAGCAAGACCCGGCATGAGGCAGCTACGTTCACTATGGATGCGATTGTTCACTTGGACTTCTACAGGACTCTTGGAGAGTTTTGGAATTATTGGAGAGCTTCCTCTAGGGAGGAATCTGTGGAGTCGACTGCTCAGATTCCTATCCGTAGTAACATGTCCCGACTGGGGATTGTGTCTGCTGGGGATTTCCGAAGGGGATCTAGATGGAGATCGAGTATAGGACCCTGTTCTTTAGGTGTTTGGACTTGGTCTAGGCTCATTTTTCATATGGTAATTATATAATGATATTTTGAGTATATAAGTTTCATGCTTTTGGAATGTAAATATAATGTACTTAAGGGAGTAGTCAACTTTGCTTTTATGAAAAACTTTCTGCTCAGTTTTTATAACTTGAGTCTTTTATCTATTTCTGAAAGCTTATGTCATTCGTTAAAAAGAAATTTTGAAACTCTTATTTTTACAATATCAACGTATTTTATAACTTAGTTAAAGTTTTCCTGAAAAGAGAAAGGAGTCAATAAAAAATGTAATGCTCCTCGGAGGGGGTGTTACATTAGGTGGTATCGAGTAGTTCATCCTGTTGAGCCGAGGTATGGACTAACTGTGCTTAGACATATAGAAATTTCTATATGTGTGTGTTGTGCATTTCCTTGTCTCTTGTTGAGATGTTAAAAGAGGATTGCATAAGTTACTTTAGGTTGGATGTTAGTAGTTACTGTTATATAGTCACATGATATTGAGGACTGGCTAACTCAATGTGTAATGTTCTGTGTGGACAGGAAACTATGACTTCAACTAGGCGAACTAGGAGAAATTGGAGTTCTTCTAGTAAAAGTCTAGTGGGATGACTAAACTCGTGCCTAATTATTTGTACCTACACCTTTGGAGTGGTACTTTTAGTGTGAGTAGAGTCCAAGTCCGAGTCTTTTGGGTTTATGGGAAGGTTGTCTTGCTTGTGCTATGTGTTTTTCTAAAGCTAAACTCAAAGATGTATTATTTGGTCTCTAAAAGGAGACAACATTGTTTGAAATGGTTACTTCTTATTTCCATTATGTTTTGACTTGTTTGTTTTCGAAGGAAAGGCAAATGGCTCGTGGTAGACGTACGCGTGGAAATGAGGAACGTAACAACGTAGGGATGGCTACGACTGCGGAAGCAAGGCAAGGAATGGCTAGCGTAATAGTGCAACAGAATCAGACGATCGTTCAACAATAAGAATTGATATCCAAGGCTCAGATTTTGTTAGAGTTAAATCAATCTCAAGATATAGAACTCCATAACGTTGGATCATTTTGGTTCCAAAAAAAGAGAAATTGTAAGGTCAAACGATTCCAGTAGAAATTGTATTTACGACCACCAGGAAATTAACAACAATAGCAATTATATGGAGGCAATGCTAGTGGTAGTAGACCTGGTCAGCCCGTGGCACTTTTATTGACATGTAAGAAGTATGCAAAAAGTCATGCGACAAGGGATTGTATGGTCAAGGGAAGAGTTTGTTTCAAGTGCAAAAATCTAGGGCATGTGTTTAGGAATTGTACTTTATAAAAGACGAAGCCTTCCGTTAGTGATGTACGTGTTTCAAAACCTCATGAAGAAGGAAGAGTCAATTCCCCAAGTGGAGTAACGACATCCTAGACTAAAGGCCTAAACGAGGGAGATTGTACTACAAGAGATGATCCTTTGACTATACTATATAATTCTGGGGGTAACCCATTTCTTTATGGTATATGACTGTATGGATCAATTAGGGTTATTTGTATCTTCGTTATTTTTTGACCAAGTTATTTCTACTTCTATTACAAATACCTGTTGTTGATAGCCAAGTTGTTTAAATTATCCTATGACCTGTTAAAGACGGAATCTTTTCGGTTGATCTGATTTGTTTACCTCTTTCGCATATTTGACGTGATCATGAAAATGGATTGGTTATCTCCAACCATATCTTGTTAAATTGTTCCAAAGAAATTTTAAGAGTTCATTTCTAGAATTGGGTTATCTGTGTATTTGTTTCCTTTTGACTTGAATATTGCTATTCTCATTTCTAAGCCTACTATCATTACATAAGTTTGTTTGAACTATCTTGTCATTGTTAGAAATTTGAAACCTTTCTGCTAATTTGATTGTCTGCCTTTTTCATAAATAGAGTTGATCTCAGGGAGGGATTGGTTATTTTCTAACCATATCTTATTATTCTCTTCCAGTAAAACTTTAGTGTTTCTTGAGACAGAGATTTCTGGATTTGGATCCATGAAGCTCATTCCAAAATTTTATTGGACCACATTGAATTCTTTATCGGATGGGTCCAATAGTATACCCAATGGCTTCACTACCTTTTTCTTTTTAACTTTCATACTGTTCCCCTATATTTCGATTGAGAAAATATGTTCCTGATCCGAACCATGTCATAGTGTCGAATGCAGTATAATTAGGTAAGAACTTACCCTGTGAGGCACTTCCTATTAGGATTGAGGTTAGGTGGTGTGATGGACCAACTGAAGGAAGCCGCTATTTTCTCCAAGATCAGTTTGCATTCTAGTCATCATCAAGTTTGTTTGAAAGTAGGAAATGCTCCCAAAAATAGCCATTTTGACGTGTTATGAGCACTACGAGTATTTAGTAATGTCGTTTCGTGTAACGAATGCTTCGGTAGTATTCATCGATTACATGAATAGGATCTCTTTCCCTAATTGGATAGATCTGTTGTTGTTTTTATTGACGACGTTTTGACAAATTCTCGAAGCCCGAAAGAACATGCGGAACCTCTCAATGCGAATTTCGATTAGAGGTAGTTCAACTTTTGGGTCACGTGATCTCAAAGGGAGGAATTGTTGTGGATCTGTCGAAAGTTGGAGCAATTCTTCAATGGGAAAGATCAAAGACTGTGTTGGAGGTTCGTCACTATGTGGGACTAGCTGGCTAGTATCAGAGATTCACCACAGAATTTTCCAAGATAGCAAGACCTCTTATCCAACTCACATGAAAGAGTCAAGTTTTTGTATGGACCAATACATGTGAGGAAAAATTTTCAAGGGCTAAAGAGATACTCGACTACTTCACCAGTGGAGATTCTACCGAATTCCAATGAACCTTTCAAGACATCTCGCAATACTTCACATTGGAGTTTAGAATGTACGCTCGTTCGGAATAAAAAGAGTAGTAGCGTATACTTCAAGACAACTGAGAGTACATGAGAAGGACTACCCTACACAAACTCGGAGTTAGCCATTGTGGTTGCGTTGAAGATCTGGAGACATTCTACAAGGAACAATATCTGCATGTATTTTAAGGTATGACAAATTTCGAGGACGAAATTTCATTTTAGATGGGGAGAGTTGTAAAACCCTGAAAAGTTCTTGTTTCATGATAAATACTAGAAAATTTCGAGGACTAAAATGATAAATTTCATTTTCTAGAATTATTTTATCTGATAATTTTAATATATTCTTCGATTTGCGTGCACATCGAGCGGGGCCGGATTAATGAAATATTTTCCCTGAGGCCGAAAAACCTTGGACTGTGGAAACATCGATAGGGGATCTTACTAAACCCGAGATCGGGCACAATTTACGAATTTTTTGTTTTTTGAGATTTTACCTGATAAATAAAATTGTAGTATATTTTATTATCTATCAGACAATAAATATTATTTCTGTTAACTGTAATATTGGTCTACTGGATAATAGCTCTAGTAGAGTGTTTGTCATCTTTTCTGAGAGAGCACTTTAATGACATCACCAAGATGACATCATCTCCATGACATCACTCTTCACTTTATCAAAAAGTGTGTGAAGCTTCTCAAGGAAGTTTCCTACCAAGCTTCCTAAGGAAGCTACTTTTCTCTCTCCTCCCATGTGAACTACACGGCCATGAAGGGAAAAAGATAACCAAAGTCATCATCTTTTCATCTAACACTCATTCACTTTTCACTTTTCCAATTTCAAAAGGCTATCACTTTCTCTCTTTACCTTTCTCTCTTCTCTCTCACGTTCTCTCTTCTCTCTCTCACATTTTCTTCTTCTCTATGTCCTTCTTCATCCGCACGGCTCCAACTCCATTGTTGGCCACCCAAGCTTATTTGCTCAAGCCAACCTAGAATCTTAACTCCCCAAATCATCTTGAAGCTTTTCTCTTTGGTGATCTTCTTTTGATTCCTCCATGTTCATCATTTTCTACTAAGCCCTAAAGCTTGAAACTTTGAGGTAAAGTTCTGGACTTTCTTCCTTTCTCTTCTCATTTTCGTGACCCTTGGTCATCATTGTGGTCAAGGACTCTTCTTTTCAAGCTTTGGTTATTAATCTCTTGAGTTTGACCATCCTAGGGTTTTCTTATTGGTGGTGGATGAAATCTTGTAAGGAGCTTGCACTCTTTAGTTATCTCTTGAGGTAAGAGGGAGATTAACCTCATCAACCATGCTATGGTGGTGAGGAACGAATGGGTGTATTGGGATTGGAGAGTCCACGTGAGGATTCATCCACTCGAATGTGTGATTTTTGATTTATGCTTGTTTGATCTTGTATGATTGTATAATATTATTGTGTCAAAAATGATTATGATGGCTTAATGAATATATGTGATGATATTTCTAATTTTGGGAAATAAATGAAATTCTTGATGGATTTGGAATGTTGGATGCTTGAATATGTTGGGGTTTTACTGCACTTCCAGAGGGTTATACGGCCCAGACCGTGTAAGTCAGTGACTATATGGGGCCTTTTCTATTTTTCCAGAGGAGTACACGGCCCAGGCTATGTAATGTGACACGGCCGTGTTGGGTAGGCCGTGTAATTTGACACAGCCGTGTAAGCGGGATGATGAAAAATGGTTGGGTTTTCTAGTCCCTTGGATGCCCACGGCTTTATTAGGCACTCAATAGGAGGCTTTGTATTAAGCTAGAACTTGGTTAATTGAATGAGTAGACACTTAATTAGGAGTTCATAACATGGAAAGAATAAAGAACAAAACTTTATGCTATACCTTAGAGTGAGGTTTGGACAAAGAAAGAACATGAGTGTAGGTGAGGTAGATGATCTTAATGTTACGATTTGAGGAGTAATAACTTTTAAGAATACCAATGGAAATAATTTTGAGGATAATTGGTGTAACACCCTTGTGGGGATGTCACATTTTTAATCCAAGAAAATAAAATCTTACCCAAGTTATAAAACGTTTGATACATAAATAATATAAGTTGTAAAGTTTTTCCTTTTATACCTAATAACGTTAAACAAAATAACACGGAGCACAAAATAAGGCAAAACATAATCATGCACCATAATATACATATGATTTTGTCTTAAGTATACAAATAATTTACAACTACAAATATTTAATAAATCAGTAAAGAGTCTGTATAAAACTAAAAACATAACTTACCCAAGTGCCATCAAAGATTCCTAACCCTCCGAAGGATCATTCTCAGATAGATCATCGGACAGCAGAAATCCCAGATGCCTCGCAGCTCTACGGACATGAGTCCGTGCTGTTGACTCACTACTAAGCTCACTAGGCGCATGGAAAATCCCTCCCCAATAACGGCTAAGAGTCAAAGGTAACTTAAGATGTAAATGCAGAGTAGTATTAAAAATAAGCTCCTCGTCAAACTCTCTATGCAGAGACACAGTCAAACGTCCCACGTAGACTACCGATCCTCTATCCTCACACAGGCCTCTGAGCCTCCATGAAAATCAAGTCTCACAAAACCAAAGAATCCAGGCAACGTCATGATCACAAGATCAATCCAGATGGTAGGGGTAATCTAACGGCTCGCCGTCCTCGTACTGCTCACTCGGCTGGCGCTCCTCCGAATATTGGATATCAAGGGGCTGCTCCTCTTCCCCTTCTTTAAAGTCTTTACAGAATATAATAATAATGCAGAGAAATACGTATAATGAGGTGAGACAATCTACATCATTACCCGCATGGCAATAAAGAAAATGACAATACAAGCAAATATCACAATAATGCATACCATTACATTATATATAGTACCTCAAATTAACACATCATACATGCTACCATAAGATACAGTAAACATTTAAAATGCAGATCATAGATGCTAATGCATACCGATTCGTTTCTACTTCATGGAGCTAAACACAGACATTAGAGAGAATGATCTGAAAAGATCTATCAGTACCTCAGGCTGCCCAACCAAACTATTACACTGTCCAACGTCGTGTCTATAGTCCACAGTCCAAAACATCGTGTAGTAGTACACAGTCCAAATACTTCGTGTACTACAGGCATTATACCAAATATTCTCCACAAGATCTTGATTAAGAATAGTGCTTGTCGAGATCATTAGTGCGTTGCCCGTTACCACGGCCCAGAGGAGCTACCAACTATCCACATGTGGAATCCTCCGCACACTAACGCCTCCAAGCTCAATTAATGAACCATACTATGCCTATCACACCCACAAACATGGTGTAATTCATCTCGTCAATCAATTACCAATTTTTAACTAAATTGACACAACTCTCAATGCATGATTAAGAATTATAATTATAAAAATACCCTTAGTCTCAATATATCACCACATTTACCTAAATACCCTTAGTCTCAATATTCACAAATATTGTATGTCTCCACTTGATAGTACTATATCTCAACATGTCCGAGTCCACCACTTTGACCCTACAGTAAAACTCACTATTCCATTTAGTCGTGTAGAAATTTTATCACATTTTCACAATCATGTCACTTTTACAAATGTTCTAAAATTGCGTAAATATATTTTGATGTTTTTGAACATTGCGTAATGTTTTTAAATCATTTTCTCAATCGCGTAAGATTTTTAGATCGTTTTCTTAACCATATAGCTTAAAAATCTTTATTTTAAATATGCGTAAGCTATTTCTAATACTTTTAAACTATGTAGAATATTTTCCTTACGTTATAAACATATTATGGAACCTTCTCTTTTTAATTGTCTAATTTTAGTAAATTTTGACAGCATTTTGTCTAAAAAATCCATTAAATGATATTCTCTACGTTTCTCTCTAAATACTGCATATTTTAACCTTAACCCTTATTTATACTTTAAAACTTGCTAACGCGCTTCAAAACTCAAAGAGTGAGCTCTACGTTAGTATTTTTCAAGTGTTTTCTTTATTTCTTACTTATGACAAATTCTTCTAGTTTAGAATTCTAAAACTAAGTTCATTCATTTTATTTTCGAAAGATTCATTGGAATTAAATTCTTTTGTAGATTAGCTACTTGACCTACATTAGAAAATAATTTTGGAATTCAAATGTACATTGAATGGCATCTTGGCCGAATTCAACATATCCTTCACAAATGATCAGTAAATCATTTCCTATCTTTTAAATCACTTTCAGATTCATTGTTTTACCTAAATTCATTAAATCATTGTTTTAGAAAATGGTTGAGAACATTTTGGTTCTCTTTTTCTTGGAGAAGTCGTGAGCCTCCTTTGTGGTCTTTGGAACACTCATGCAAACCTTGTATATTATTCACATCCTACAATAATATTCATACATTTATAAATACATGCAATATATTTTTAAAGCTATAGACATGCTCACAAATAAAATCAATCACAAATAGGAAAGCATTAAACAACCACATAAGTGAATCCTTATGGATTCTTCACTACACATACAATCCATTTTCTCATCACCACACAAGGTTGATGAGATTAAATCTCCCTCTTACCTCTTGAAGACAAGAATTCTCTAGTCTCCTCCTCCTCTTTGATTTTTTGTGTGACCCTTAAACAATTCCCTAAAATTCTTAAACAATTAGCAAAATCACAAACAAGGCTTCATAATGAAAAACCATGGAACAATCATGGTTTAGAAAATCAAAAACTAAATTTTAAACTATAAAATCAAAAATTTACCTTTAGGGAAGTAAGATAAAACTTGGATTTTGAAGCACTAGGAGTAGGATTTTCATAAAACTTCCTAAATGAAAAGTGTTTAGGAGATGGTTTAGGTGTAGGAAATGTGAAGAGGAAAAATTATAGAAGATTGATGGTGAGATTGGGTGTTGGGGCCGAAACTCTAAGGAGAAAAAGAAAGAAAAGTGTTCTTGGGTTCTTGGGGATTTTGAGAGAAAATAAAGCTAAGTCTTTAGGTGAGAGAAAAAGTAAATATTGAGAGTGAAAAATAGAGGTGCAGCCATGAGGTAGCTTGTAGGAGAGATTGAGAGATAAATTTTGATAGTAAATATCCTATTGTGTTCACATTTACAAGGCACATGGCCTATGTCACCAATTGCTCATGCAATGATCACTTGGATGAACCTAGAACATTATAGAACTCGGTAAAATTTCCCCCACTTGGCCATGGAACACTAGGGGATTAGGGACTTGGTTTGACTTCAATTACACCTTAATTACATGCTAATTAGATGGCTAGTTAATTAGGTTAGATTTCCTAATTACACTTAATTAACTATCTAATTACATAACCAATTAATTAAATAGGTCATTGCATATGTCATGCTTAGTCATGGCTTCTAGATGAAATTAAGATATTTGATTAGTAAGTAGATTATAACTAATTAGTAACTAGGTTAGTTCACTTAGTTTCTCTAATTAGACAATTAAGCTAACTAAATTAGGTTTACTTAGTTACTTAGTAACTAGTCAAGCCATTATATTTGACTAAATCCTAGCCCTTGAAATTAACTTCACTTCCTATCCATTGATTTAATCTAAGGTGGATATCATTACTTACTTTATTAGGATTGTTCTCACACCATTGATCTGATCAATGGTTATGATCAAAGACATCTAAATCAAGTTGTTCATCCAATGGTCTACAATGAAGTCCATGCCACTTTATTTGACCAACTCTTATTGGTTTAGAATTTAGTCTAGTAAAAAATGTTGACTATTTTTCTAAACGCGGGTCCCATAGACTTTTTCGGGTCCATGGACATTTTGGAGCAGATTTCTATTATTTTTGAAATAGTAGGTACTATCAATTAAACTAATATTATAATAATATAAAATTATTTTATTGCACAGTTAAATCTTAAAAATTAAAAGATTAATATACATATCACTCGGAATTGGGTTTAGTAAGATCTCCCAGCTCTGAATAATTAAAATAAGATTTTTCTGGCCAGAAAATTATTATTTTCTTGGCTTAGAGCAAATCACACATAACAGTCAAATATACTCACGGAACAGTCAAATTCAATTTATAACTCACAGAAAATATAAAATAGTACATTTAGGACAATATCGTACTTAACCCAAAAGTTGGGGTGTTACAATTGGAATAAGGGAAGGTGATTTATTAGTGGTGAATCTAGTTGACTTGATAATCAAGAAGTTAATGGAGAATTTATAAGAGAAGAATGGAAAAGAATTTGTGAGGGTAAGATAATGTGTTTTCTCTTAAGATTTTCATAAACGATACGAGGAAAGGTTATTTGAGGAACTTAGTTAGAAGGATCAATTAATTTGGATTAATGTATATCTTTATTCTTGAGAAGCGTTTCAATTAATGCCTAAAGATGACATAATGGTTCTATATGCTAAAAAAATTATACAGATACTTCATGCAAATTGATAGTGATGATACTTGAATTCGTACGATTGAGGTATGTTGTGAAAGTATGCATTGTTGGGAATTTTTGCGAATACATCACGCAGCGAAAAATAGGGATTCCCACCAAGGATCCATGCGAAAAAGCCATAATCCGAGTTTTTAAATGATTTACCTCTTGAAGCGTGAATCACCAACACCGTAATAGAAACGATGTCTCTGCAGTATCCACACAAATAGACTCCCGAACGTCCAACGTCCGCAAAGAGAAGCCTCACGTCTCTCACACAGTGCTAGCTGCGTAAAGAAGAAAATAAACTTGTCGCTCTCTCACTCACTTTTCTGTAGGTGCGGCTAGGGTTCTGAATTGTGTGTCTTAGCAGCCCCCTTAGTAGTACTATTTATAATAGTGACTGCCTTAAGTGAGTGTGAGTAGCAGCAAGGTAAGCTGTGCAACCCTAGACCCATCTGTTATGAGTCTGGCCCATATTTGAATCCGAGTCCAACTTGGATCCATTGCTCCAATTTTAGTCTGCTCTATGTGTGTGACCCTGCAGGTTCTTATTACGTTGGCAGTAATATTAAAATCCCATTTTAATATTACAAGCAGTGAGCGGTATCTAGCAACACATCACTGCTACCCAAGTAATAAGAATGTCAGTGATTTGACATAACCTTTCCGTGACTAATGTTTCCGTGTCGTTCAGTCCCTTTGTCAAGATATCTAGATTGAACACAAGGCAAGGAATGCGTCACCCTTGTATAGTCCAATCATTCGTTTCTTGATATTCGAGTAGACTTTGTAAAAACAAATGAGATCAATATCTCATATTGACTCATTCGAGCATGGCTATGCATTTCGCAGTTTCACTCAATCAGGGGGCCCAAAGATATCACTTCTGTTATGTAGGAGTGACAAATCCCATCTAGATCACTCACATCCCTCTGCATGATTCGCGGTATGTCCAATAACTAACTTTATAATCACCTTGTTACAGATGACGTTTGATGGCATTAAAACACACAACTCCTCATGTAGGAATCGTAGTGATTTTAGGTCAAAGGACCACAAACATCATTGTCACTATGAGAATCGCTTATGACACTCACGTAATGATCCATGTAGCGTTCTCATGGTGGGTCATCTAGTACATCATTACTCTAATATGTACCTATGTGAAGACTTGATATCTCATATCCATGACCCGTGAGATATGGTCATCAGTCTATGCACATACTAGTCTCAATGTATTATTGTTGTCCTAATTAACAATAATACTTGACTAGGGACATTTAAGAATAGTGTTGTAACCAAAAGGATCTCACGATCAAGTCATCCACTTGATGTCCTATAGCATCAAACTTACTATTCTAAGGACTTTATTATGTTTATTAAAAAAGAACATAATAAATAAAATGCCTCATATATAAAAATAGCATAATAGAATATCTGTAAATACAGAAAATGTATTGGCCTCTAGGGCATACACCAACAATCTCCCACTTGCACTAGAGCCAATCAGGCATATATCTAATGCCTAAAGACCTAGTGTGACCCTCATGCTTCACTGCAAAGAGGCTTCGTCGATGGATCAAAGCAATATTATCATTTGTTGGTACTCTGCATGTCTTCACATCTCCTCTATCGATGATCTCTCGAATGAGATGGAAGCGCCTAAGTATATGTTTGGATCGCTGGTGAGATCTAGGCTCCTTAGCTTGTGCAATGGCTCCATTATTATCACAATAGAGGTCCAATGGGTCCACAATGCTAGGAATAGTGCCAAGTTCAGTAATGAACTTCCTGATCCAAACGGCCTCCTTTGCTACATTGGAGGCAGCAATATACTCAGCCTCTGTGGTAGAATTGGCGACTGTCTCTTGCTTTGAACTCTTCCAGCTCACAGCCCTACCATTTAGGCAAAAAACATAACCTGATTGCGATCTAGAGTCGTCCTTATCAGTTTGGAAGCTAGCATCAGTGTAACCTTTTACAACTAGCTCTTCCTCGCCTTTATATACCAAGAACGAATCCTTAGTCCTTCTCAAGTACTTAAGGATGTTATTGATAGTAGTCCAGTGACTCTCACCGGGATTAGACTGGTACTTACTCGTCATGCTTAAAGTATACGAGATGTCTGGTCGAGTACATAACATGGCATACATGATAGATCCAATTGCAGATGCATATGGAATCTTGCTCATGCGATCCCTCTCATCCTGCGTGGAAGGGGATTGAGCCTTAGATAGGCTTACACCATGTGACATAGGCAAGAGTCTTTTCTTGGATTCATACATGTTAAATCATCTTAACACTTTGTTTATATATGTACTCTGACTTAGGCTAAGCAGTCTCAGTGATCTATCTCTATAGATCCTGATACCTAATACATAGGTGGCTTCGCCCAAGTCCTTCATAGAGAAGCGCTCCCTAACCAAGTCTTTACTTGATCGTAGGGTAGGGATGTCATTTCCAATAAGTAGTATGTCATCTACATACAATACCAGAAAGACAATAGTGCTCTCACTAACCTTCTTGTAGACATAAGATTCTTCTTCATTCTTGATGAAACCAAATTGTTTTATTATATCATCAAAATGAAGATTCCAGCTTCTGGAAGCTTGCTTCAATCCATAAATAGATCGTTGTAACTTGTATACTTTTCTAGCATCCTCTAGAGTGGCAAAACCCTCAGGTTGTGTCATGTACACATCTTCGAGAAGATTTACATTAAGGAAACCAGTTTTGACATCCATTTGCCAGATTTTATAATCATGGTATGCTGCAACAACAAGCAAGATTCGAACGGATTTAAGCATCGCAATCGGGGAAAAAGTCTCATCATAGTCTACACCATGAATTTGTTTGAAACCTTTAGCCACCAATCGCGCCTTAAAAGTATGCACATTACCATCCATGTCAGTTTTCTTCTTGAAAACCCACTTGCACCCAATGGGTTTTACCCCTTCAAGTGGGTCAACCAAGGTCCATACCTGTTGGCATACATGGAATCCATTTTAGATCTCATAGCCTCAAGCCATTTCTCAGATTCTGGGCCAATAATGGCTTCCTAGTAAGTCATAAGCTCATCTTGATCCATAAGCAATACGTCACCTTGTTGGGTCATGAGAAATCCATATCTCTCTGGTTGATGACGTATCCTGTTAGACCTATGCAGGTATTGTGCTACTAGAGCAGGTTGCTGTTCCATAACATTTTGTAGAGGCTGCTTTATTTCCACTATTGGTTCATTGCTGCTTTGTGAAACTTGAACTTCTTCAAGTTCTACTTTTCTCCCACTAGTTCCTTTAGAGATAAACTCCCTTTCTAGAAACACAGCTATCCGTGCGACAAACACTTTGCCCTTGGTAGGATTATAGAAAAAGTATCACTTGGTTTCCTTTAGATACCCCACAAAGAAGCATTTATATGATTTAGGTCCAAGCTTATCAGAAACTTGATGTTTCACATAAGCTTCGTAGCCCCAAATCTTCAAGAAAGACATACTGGGCCGTCTCCCAGTCCATATCTCATATGGTGTCTTTTGAACCGTCTTAGATGGAACACGGTTAAGTGTAAAAGCTGCTGTTAACAGAGCATATCCCTAGAAGGAGCCTGGAAGGTTTGCATGACTCATCATGGATCGGACCATGTCCAACAAGGTCCGGTTCCTCCCTTCAGAAACACCATTCCATTGTGGTATTCCTGGTGGAGTGAGTTGAGATATTATCTCATACTCTTTCAGATGATCATCAAACTGTTGGCTTAAATATTCTCCTCCTCGATCTGATCAAAGAATTTTAATACTCTTGCCAAGTTAGTTTTGTACTTCATTCTTGAACTCTTTGAACTTTTCAAAGGATTCTGATTTGTGCTTCATAAGATATACAAATCCATATCTACTGAAATCATCAGTAAATGTAATGAAGTATTGAAAACCGCCTCTAGCCAATGTGTTTAGTGGCCCACATACATCACTATGTATAAGGTCTAAAAGATCACTAGCCCTTTCACGCTGTCCAGTGAATGGGGCATTTGTCATCTTCCCCAATAAACAAGATTCACATGTCTCATATGACTCGAAATCAAACGAGTCCAAGAATCCATCTTTATAGAGTTTGGAGATGCGTTTCTCATTTATGTGGCCCAAACGACAATACCAGAGAAAAGTTGGGTTCAGATCGTTTGATTCAAACCTCTTTGTATTTATGTTATAGACGGGCGTTTCGAGATCAAGTGCATAAAGTCCATTACTCAATTGTGCACTACCATAAAAAATATCATTCATATAAATGGAATAACACTTGTCCTTTATAATAAAAGAAAAACCTTTCTTGTCCAAATAAGAAACAGAAATGATATTCCTACTAATAGCAGGCACAAAATAGCAGTTCTCTAACTCTATTACAAGCCCAGTGGGCAAAGATAATAAATAAGTCCCTACAGCTAATGCAGCAACCTTTGCTCCATGTCCTACTCGTAGGTCGACTTTGCCCTTCATCAATGGTCTACTGCTCTTTAGATCCTGCACATTTACGCAAATGTGAGATCCACATCCAGTATCTAATACCCATGATGCAGAAGTAGATAAATTGACTTCAATAACAAAAATACCTGAAATGGAAGTCTCACTTCCCTTCTTCTTTTTGAGCACCTCCAGGAACTTGGCACAGTTCCTCTTCCAATGTCTGGTCTGACCACAATGGAAGCATGTACCTTCCTTAGCCACTCCACCCACTGGTTTCAAGCCAGAAGTGTTGGGCTTGGACTTATCCTTGCCCTTGCCCTTCCAGTTGTCCTTGGGCTTTTTTTGCTGTTTCTTGCCCTTATTCTTTTGGACCATCATTATGGCCTTCCCTTTGCCTTTGTTAATGTTCTGCTTAGTAGTTCTCAACATGCCTAGCAGCTCTGGTAGTGATTTGTCAATCTCATTCATGTTGTAGTTCATGACAAATTGACTAAAACTTTTCAGTAACGATTGCAGGACTAAGTCAGTGGCCAACTTTTGACCCAAAGGAAAACTGAGTCTCTCTAGGTTTTCAATGTACCTAATCATCTTGAGTACATGAGCACCAACAAGGCTTCCTTCTACCAGCTTGCACTGAAATAGTGCTTTAGAGACCTCAAATCTCTCATGCCTGGCCTGCTCTTGATAGAGCTTCTTAAGGTGTACGATCATATCGTATGCATCCATGTTCTCATGTTGCTTTTGGAGCTCAGAGTTCATGGTGGCCAGCATTAGACATCTAATGTCCAATGCATCATCTTGATGCTTCTTATGAACAACTCTTTCAGTTCTAGGGGCATTAGCAGCAGGTGGCTCAGGAATAGGCTGTTCCAAAATATACAGCTTTTTCTCTTGCTTGAGGACAATCCTCAAATTCTGTACTTAGGTCCATAAAATTCATTCCAGACAACTTGTCCTTCTCAAGGACGGATCGCAATGATAAAGTGCCCGATGTGTTTGTTGCCATGGTAATCTATTAACAGAAATATGCAAAATATAAGTATCATGCCATAAACATATTTAATGAGGTCTTTTAATTAAATATGCCTCCCATTATTTTATTCAAGTCAACGACCCTCAGCATTGACTCGAAAAATCCCATCGTAAGATTTCCTAGTGGGCCAAGATCCATATTTCACCTAGTTTTGAGTCAACTTTGGATGATCACCCAAAATTCAGTTATTTAGGTAGGAAACACTTTCCAATTACATCATATGTAACTCTTGGATAATTGGGTGAATAACACTTATTCTAATCCATCTAATGGACTACAGCCCAACTTCATGCCTCTAAACCTTCAATCCTATTGAAATGGCCTAGTTTAGTCAGACCCAATGGTTGCAAGTTGGATATTACCTTTATCCCATCGCGTCTTACTAATATAGATAAAGGCATCCTGCTTTAGCAGACCTGCACTTGATCGATACTAGTCTTGACGAGTGCCACACATTGGAAGGCATCACATAATGACTTAATATTTGCTTTGAAGGAATTTTTTTATTATTATTATTACTAGATCTCACCATTTATTAAACTGTTTATCATACCATAAACATTATCCATGCATCTCATAAATAAAAGCATACAATAAAAGTGACATGGTTATGGCCCCTAAGAGAGTAGCATTAATTAAGCCAGCTTCACCAAGCATCTTCCATCAACGTCCTCACTTGATGCTGTCTTCTTGCCTCTACATCATAATTACATTATATAGAAACCTCTTTTACATTCGAGGGGAGTCAGGTGAGAAGAGAATGTACAATCAAAATGTAGAGAGAAAGGCACGTCACGCAGGTCGTATTTATTAAAACCAAAAAGCATAAAAAGAGGACTAAGTCCATAACCATGCACCATGCATCACAAAACATATAAACTCATAACAATAATACATTATTATTTTCACGAGTCGTAAAATTGGATATAAAATATCGCATTTTTTTAAAACACCCTACGCAGAGGTAGCACGGCGGTCCCAAAAAATTGGACTAAAAATAAGAGCTGAATCTCTTGCACGTCTCTTGAGCCTTTTTGCTGCGCGGAACCCTAAGCCTGAACAACATGAACACTTCATGTGCCGCGGGGAATCCTTGCGCCATCGTTCAACACTTGAACCTCAGGCGCCTCCTTGACTGCTTCACATCAACACTTGATGTTACTGTCGTAAAATAAGAATAGGGTTTCCAAAACCCCTTGTGCTACGCCTCTTGTGCAGAAACAAGGATTCCATAACCCCTGCTGCCGCAAACCAAGAACAAGGTTTCCTAAACCCTTGCACCGCGCATTGAGAATAAGGATTCCATAACGCTGTACGTATCACATATATACTAGAAAGCTTCGCAAAAACATACATCTTAATACAAAACGATTTTCACAAAACATATGAACATCTTCATGGGTTTTTGAAAACAACATCACGATTTTGCATACAACATAAGAAATAGAATATGTTTTCGCAAAGAGTTTCATACGATTTTCAGAAATAACATATTAAAGATCATATCTTTTGTCAAAAACAAGAACAGAAAATATGTTATCTCACGTAAACAAAAATAGAAAACCGAATCATGGTTTCGTAGGACGCTTAGATACCACTGTTGGGAATTTTTACGAATACATCACGCAGCGAAAAACAGGGATTCCCACCAAGGATCCATGCGAAAAAGCCATAATCCAAGTTTTTAAATGATTTACCTCTTGAAGCGTGAATCACTAGCACCATAATAGAAACGATGTCTCTGCGGTATCCACACGAACAGACTCACGAACGTCCAACTTCCACAAAGAGAAGTCTCACATCTCTCACACAGTGCTAGCTGCGTAGAGAAGAGAATAAACTTATCGCTCTCTCACTCACTTTTCTGTAGGTGCGACTAGGGTTCTGAATTATGTGTCTTAGTAGCCCCCTTAGTAGTACTATTTATAATAGTGACTGCCTTAAGTGAGTGTGAGTAGCAGCAAGGTAAGCTGTGCAACCCTAGACCCATCTGTTATGAGTCTGGCCCATATTTGAATCTGAGTCCAACTTGGATCCATTGCTCCAATTTTAGTCTGCTCTATGTGTGTGACCCTGTAGGTTCTTATTATGTTTGCAGTAATATTAAAATCCCATTTTAATATTACAAGCAGTGAGCGGTATCTAGCAACACGTCGCTACTACCCAAGTAATAAGAATGTCAGTGATTTGACATAACCTTTCCGTGACCAATGTTTCCGTGTCGTTTAGTGCCTTTGTCAAGATATCTAGATTGAACACAAGGCAAGGAATGCATCACCCTTGTATAGTCCAATCATTCGTTTCTTGATATTCGAGTAGACTTTGTAACAACAAATGAGATCAATATCTCATATTGACTCATTCGAGCACGGCCATACATTTCGCAGTCTCACTCAATCAGGGCGCCCGAAGATATCGCTCCTGTTATGTAGGAGTGACAAATCCCATCTAGGTCACTTTCATCCCTCTGCATGATTCGCGGTATGTCAATAACCAACTTTATAATCACCTTGTTACAAATGACGTTTGATGGCATTAAAACACACAACTCCTCATGTAGGAATCGTAGTGATTTCAGGTCAAAGAACCACAAACACCATTGTCACTATGAGAATCGCTTATGACACTCACGTAACGATCCATGTAGCGTTCTCATGGTGGGTCAGTCCAGTACATCATTACTCTAATATGTACCCATGTGAAGACTTGATATCTCATATCCATGACCCGTGAGATATGGTCGTCAGTCTATGCACATACTAGTCTCAATGTATTATTGTTGTCCTAATTAATAATAATACTTGACTAGGGACATTTAAGAATAGTGTTGTAACCAAAAGGATCTCACGATCAAGTCATCCACTTGATGTCCTATGGCATCAAACTTACTATTCTAAGGACTTTATTATGTTTATTAAAAAAGAACACAATAAATGAAATGCCTCATATATAAAAATAGCATAATAGAATGTATGTAAATACAGAAAATGTATTGGCCTCTAGGGCATAGACCAACATGCATGATTCTTGAATTTGTATAATTGAGATATTTTGTGCACGCATGCATAATTCTTAAATTTGTACGACTTGAGATACTTTGCGAAAGCATGCATTAGCATCATTGTGCCTTGGGCCAAAGTGGATTATGAATTTAGCCTTGTGCTTTTGGGCCAAAGTGTTGAACTCGAGTGGATCATTGGTATTATGTAATTGTATGGGCAGCTATATAATATCATTGATACTAATGGTATTGGACAATCGTATGGCGGTTGCCTTAATACTATTGGGAACGGTACACCAGTGGTTGAATCTCTTTTGAATGCCTAGGAGTGAGCGAAATTTTGGATAAGTATGATCCCGGATAGATCTCAGGGGGTGTCAAGGCGAGGTGATCCACCTAGTGACCACTACCACATTGTATACCCCTGGCCGTGGAAAACAGTTGCAATGCACGATGAGGACCTGACAAGCACTATCTTTTTTGTGATCCGACGTAGATTGTCTTTTGAGGGGGGACAGATCTTCTGGAACGCTCATCTTTAAATCTTTAGCTCCATGGAGTAGGAACTAGTTGCATTGTGCATAAGGATGGTCAGCATACACATCGTGCATATGCATAGTCAATACATCTATTATCATGACATAGTCCACACACATATATATATGTCTTAACGTACACTGCTGAATTACTTATCTGTTAATAATATGATTATGCTGTTGCTCTATAATAATCCTGCACTGACATGATTATGTTGTTACTCTATAATAATCCCGTATTGACATGATTATGTTGTTTTTCTATGATATTCCTGCGTTGACATGATTATATCTATTATTATTTGATGTTGTTGTATATGAAAGGCATTACTGTCTTTCGTTGTGTTTCTTGCTGCCATGATGGAATTGATGTAGGGGATCTTAGCTTTTCCACTGTTTTATTCTGTCTGCTTTTGTTTTTCACTTATGTTGGAAAAGACCGTGAAGGCGGCAAGGCAAAATCCGTGAGGTTTTACTAGGCTACGGTTCCATGGAGGCATTGGAGCGTGGAGTGTTCAGTGGGACACGGGGCGTATTCGGTATGACGGAGATGTCACTTTACTTTCGAGCAGGACCTGGCATGAGGCGGCTACGTTCACCATGGATGCGATTGTTCACTTGGAGTTCTACATGACTCTTGGAGAGTTTTGGAATGATTGGAGAGCTTCCTCTAAGGAGGACTCTATGGAGTCGACTGCTCGGATTCCCATCTGTAGTAACATATCCCGACTGGGGTCGTGTCTGTTTGGGATTTTTGAAGGGGATCTAGATGGAGATCGAGTACAGGACCTTGTTCTTCTGGTGTTTAGACTTGGTCTAGGCTCATTTTTTATATGGTAATTATATAATGATATTTTGAGTATGTAAGTTTCATGCTTTTGGAATGTAAATATAATGTACTTAAGGGAGTAGTCAACTTTGCTTTATGAAAAACTTTCTGTTCAGTTCTTATAACTTGAGTTTTTATCTATTTATGAAAGCTTATGTCATTCATTAAAAAGAAATTTTGAAACTCATATTTTTACAATATCAACATATTTTATAACTTAGTTAAAGTTTTCCCGAAAAGAGAAAGGTGTCGATCAAAAGTGTAATGCTCCTCGAAGGGGGTGTTACACTATTAATCTATCAAAGAATCCTATACGGCATTGAAGATCAAAGCATATTGAGATCAGACATCATTTTATTAGTGATCATATCCAAAATAGGGATTTTGAACTTTAATTTTTTGATGCTATTCATCAACATGCAGATATTTTTGCTAAACCCTTTACTGATGATAAATTTTGCTTTATTAGAGAAAATATTAAAATGTCCACTCTCAAGTGAATGATTGTGTGTTTTTTTGAACTATTCTTGCATATTGTGCATTAGTTAAATGTCTTATTTAATAACAATTGCATGAAAAACTATTGGATGTTATTGAGAAATTTAACTGAGAGCAATAGAGGATATGGAGCAACATGAGAAAGTTCAATAAGCCAACCTTCTAAAGCTACCTAGAAATTATAAAATTCTACCACATAAAGTGGAGTATTTTAACTTTCAAATGCCATAATAGCAACTCAATTAGAGTTTTGTAGCTTAAGTTATGCAGCAATGGACATAAGTTGCTAGGAAAAGCAATTATGCAAAATAAGCTACACTTTCAATTCTAAATTAGGATTTCTTTGGATCTCTTGAATTCTGGAAATTCCTACCACTTAAAACATTGTATCTTAGCCTTTAAATGCCACTAGTATCAGGTCAAAAGATTTCTATAGCTCATGTTATGTGTAACATCCCAAAAATTATTTATTTCATTATAAATAATTATTTTATAATATTTATGATTTTTAGGAATTTTTATAGAATTTTCTCGAAAATATTGAATATTTTAATATATTCTTCGTTTTACGTGTGCATTAGGCAGAGTTGGGGAAGATGAAATATTTTCTCTGAGGCTGGTAAACTTTGAACTGTGGAGATGTCGACAGGGGATCCTACTAAACCCGAGGCCGAGCACAGTTTGTGAGGTTTGCGTTTTTTGAGATTTTATCTGACAAATAAAATCACTGTATCATAAAATCATCTGATGAATAATAAAATATTATTTTCATCAACTGTAACTTTTATTCACTAAGAAAATAATTCTAACAATGTAATTAACATCTGTCAAATGTATTTAATTAAGGAGATAAACTTACTATGCACTTTATTGAGAATTGTGCAAAGCTTCTCAAGGAACCTTCAAGGAAACTTTTAGGAAGCTTCCTTCCCAACCATTTTCTCTCTCCTCCCTTTTTGGTGCTGCACGGTTGGCTAAGAGGGATATTACATTTTCATTCTCCCATTTTCTTTCATTCACGTTGGTCACTCTCTCCCTCACGCAGCTCTCATTTCTCTTCCTCTCTTCTACATACGGCTACACACCCACAAACATCATTGTTGATTTTCAAGCTTCCCTTGCTTAAGCCAAACTTAAACCATTGTTTTCCCTCATCACCTTCAAGCTTTCTTCTTTGTGGGAGTCCTCTTTGCTCCTCCATTTTCATCCTCCACAGCCCAGCTTCAAGCTTGGAGCTTTAAGGTAAAGCTCTCAACTTTCTTCTCCTTTTTTTCCCATTTTCGTGTTCCATGGTCACATTGGTGACTATGGATGCCATTCCACTCTTTGATCTTGATTTTTTATGGATTTGAACACCAAGGTTTTTGTGGTGGTGAAGCACGAAATTACTAAGCAAAAAGGAGCATCCTTTCTTTGTTCTTCACTCAGGTAAGAGGAAGACACTCCTCCTCAACCTCTATTAGCATTCAGAAACCTTGTTTGTGAATGATTGTGATAAAACCCTATTGAGGGTTATTCTCTGTTTGTATGATTAGTATGTTTGCATGTTGTTTATAATGTGTCTGCGCTGTTAGATCGTTTGTTGGTGTATATTGATGTATTTGAATGGTTTGGAATGCATGAAATGGAAGAAAATGATGTCGAATTGGTTCTCGGAGGGCCACGGTTTTTAGGCTCAAAATTTGGGGATTCTTTGTGAACAATTGTAACAAATTGAACTTCTGACCATTTAGTTCCAATATCAATATCCGTCGAGTTAGAGTATCAATATCCGTCGAGTTAGAATTTCTGACCATTTAGTAGAGAAACTTCTCCAATATTAATATCCATCGAGTTGGAATGTCAATATCCGTCGAGTTAGAATTTCTGACCATTTGGTAGAGAAACTTCTCCAATGTTAATATCCGTTGAGTTGGAATGTCAATATCCGTCGAGTTAGAATTTTTGACCATTTAGTAGAGAAACTTCTCCAATGTTAATATCCGTCGAATTAGAATGTCAATATCCGTCGAGTTAGAATTTCTGACCATTTAGTAGAGAAACTTCTCCAATGTGAATATCCGTCGACTTAGAATGTCAATATCCGTCGAGTTAGAATTTCTGACCATTTAGTAAAGAAACTTCTACGATGTCAATATCCGTCGAGTTAGGGTTTCTGACCATTTAGTGCTTTCGTCGGTTCAACACTTTAAGATTTCTTCAACGTCAACACCCATCCGTCGAATTAGGATTTCTGCTGACCTTCTAGTATATTCAAAAAATTTTTTATCTCCATTCGACAGAATCTTCATTCGACAGAAATTGATTTTTACCATTCTTGTCAAAATTGTAACCCAGCCATTTCTGTCACCAAATCCCCATTATGGCTGACATCTTCCATCATTCTGTCATGTTATTTTTCATCGAAAGGTAGCCTCACAATTGTACATTAGATACATTTTCTCCATCGACTCCAAAACCTTAATTTATCACTAAACACCTGGTGATTAAATTAATAGTAATAGGATGCAAGAATTAGCAAATTGGAAAAAGTAAATTATACTTTGAGATTCATAAATTTTAAAGAACCAAGAATGGAATGTTCATAAGACTTAGGATAATTTTAATTAGGGTAAGAACAAGAGAGTATGAGACTTTGAGATCTTAGAATAACCTTCTAAGTGTATATGAATAGATTACCTAAGAGAATATAATTAATTAAGAGAATTCCTTTAGAGACAAACTTTGTAAGAAAAGCTAAACCTAAGCAAGAATTCATAATACACCTTAAAAAAATGCATTAATTCATTTAATTCTAATATTATGTTATTGTGGGTCTATGTGAGTAACCAATGATTGTGTTGATTCTTGCTTTGACAAATTGTGGCATATTATGGAATAGTATGTAATAATGATCATACATGATTATGCATAGAGTCTGTATGCATTGTGAATGTTCGTTGGACTATGTCAAGGTCGAGTTGCCTAGGAGTTGAACACACCTTTGTGTGGGTGTGAATAGACAAGTGAAGGTCATATTGTTGACCAGGGGGCGTCAGGGTGCGGGGACCTCGCAATGGACAGTTGGTAGCTCTTCTGTCCGTGGGGCAGACCGATACACACACACTGACAATCCTGACTGGACTCAGTCCTATATCGCAATCTAGTGTGGATTGTCTGTATAATGCCATGATGCGCACGTGGATAAATTGAGAATTATAGCACTTTGGCCTCAGCAGCCTAGTTGCAGACATGTCGCCTGATCTTTCTCTCAGACCATTTGTGTCTAGCTCCATGGAGTAGGATTTTGACTTTGTATGCATGTGCATAATGGGTCCATGAATTATTTGGCATTTATGATTATTATAATTGGAACTGTTGTATTACTGATATATATATAACTGCCTAGAACTGCTTGGTTGATTATTACTGCTGCTTAATGTTTATTATCATTACTGCTGTCAATAAATGCTATGTGGGAGCTTTGCGCCATTTGGTTTCTTGTTGCTATAATTGGTAATGATGGTAGGATGTCTTACCTCTTTCTTGTACTTTTCTTGTTCTATGTCATTTCTTGGTTAAAGACTGTAAGTGGGAATGAGGTTGGATTCTTTTGGACTTTCTTGGTTTGACCACTGTATCCGGTGATGTCGTCGCGAAGGGGGTTCTATTGGGTTCGTTCGAATTGTGTTCACCGGAGGTGCCAAGACTTGGCGAGTCGACTGGATCGACAAGCGTATGCGATATGTTGGGGATCTGACCTTGACCATGAAGAGGACAGCGATTGAAGACCTTATTATGTATTTCTCACTACACCGGTGAGCCCGGAGTTGCATTATGCATTCGGGATTCGATGGAATGCCCAACTCCTTAGTCGTAGATATATTATGGGTAGTTTATATTTTATTTTGCATTACCTATATAAAGTGTATTTTAGGTATATGTATGTTTTAAGGTGATTATCCAGTCTTAAATGTTGTAACTGGAGTATATCTTATAATTTCATATTTTCAACTGGCTATATAAATAACTATTCATTCATGGCTCATATTTTCCTCATATGCGAAGTGATTAATATTTTGGTAAATTTGTTATTTGACAATCGTAACACGCCGAAATTTAGTGACCGTGACATAATGACGATTGTGCCGTGGTTATTAGATCGAGGGGTGTTACATTATGCCACTAAAAATATATATTGTCAAGATATTTAAATTATGCAAAAGTGACTTGACTTTAAATGAGAATTGGGATTAGGTTTCACTTGCAAAAAATATGAAAATTTACCCATGAATATCCTTATTTGTTAGTTTTAAAATGAAATAGATAGCACATCAATTAGATTTGTAAAACTCACGTTATGCAATAAATTCCTTAGTGAAGTTAATATAGGTAAATATAAAATGCTACAAAATTAATCCTAAGATGTTGAAATACTTATATTCACAATTTTGTGAGCCATTGAGGTCATTTGGTCCTTTATCCAAGCCTAGACAGATCATACTTTTACTATCAAAGCATAACTCTATTATGCAAAAAATGATTTGACTTCAGCACTATGCTAGAAGCACATGAAGAATGTAAAAATTATAATATTTTTATCGTTAATTTCCCTATTTCTTATCTCTAAAGTGCAAAAAGAACCAAATGATTTAGATTCTTATAACCTAAGTTATGCAACCAAAAGCTCAAATTGTCTTGTACTTAAAACTGTAGAATTTGACCCTATTTTATGTCTTTGCTGGGAATGCATGAGAATTTTTAAAATCTTAGAATTTTTAATACTACATACACTATGCCTTAGATTTCAATGCAACAAATTTCATACAATTTTAAGCCCTTATAGACAAAGTTATGTAGTAAAAACTCTGTGCTACAAGGCTTTCACAACATATGAAATTCAGTGGAAGAAAATGTAACTTTAAATAAAACCTAGTATTGAATGTAAAAAAGTTTGAAATTGAAACTTTCACAGTTTAAATCATCATTTGCTAGCTTTCAAATAAGACAAATGATGTTCAGATCTAGTATGTCTAGCCAAATTATGCACTCAGTAATCCTTGTTGACAAAATGCAAACAATATACAAGCTTTAAAGTACTTAAACATATTAGTCAACTTAAAATTCCATACTCCCAAACACTTCCCTTTGAAACTTCACAATTCGTACATTATTTCCAATAACTTCTTAATGAAGACAATTAATTACAATCATTTCCTAACTTAGCACTTGAACTAAACAGTTCAAATGTAATTAAGCAAATATCACAAGATATGAGTAGCTTAAAAGTTAAAATGAAATGATGTAAAAGAAACCATCACACATACACACAATGTAGCACTTTCATCTATGACAACTCAAACTCTAATTAGAATTATACATTAGTGACTTAACTCAAGTTACCTATGCTTACTCTACCTGGTATAGTAGCAAACAAGGGTAAATCACCACTTTAGTAGACTTAGTAATAACAAATGAGATCAATATCTCATATTGACTCATTTGAGCATAGCCGTGAGTTTTGTAGTCTTATTCAATCAGGGGGCCTGAAGATATCGCTCCTGTTACGTAGGAAGGACAAATCACATCTGGGTCACTCACATCCCTCTGCATGATTCGTGGTATGTCCAATAACCAACTTTATAATCACCTTGTTACAGATGATGTTTGATGGCATTAAAACATAAAACTCCTCATGTAAGAATCGTAGTGATTTTAGGTCAAAGGACCATATATACCATTGTGACTTTGAGAATCGCTTACGACACTCACGTAACGATCCATGTAGTGTTCTCATGGTGGGTCAGTCTAATACTCATTACTCTAATATGCATCCATGTAAAGACTTGATATCTTATATCCATGACCCGTGAGATGCGGCCATCAGTCTATGCACATACTAGTCTTAATGCATTATTATTGTCCTAATTAATAATAATACTTGACTAGAGACATTTAAGAATAATGTTCTAATTCTATCCAATAGGATCTCACGATCAAGTCATCCACTTGATGTCCTATGGCATTAAGCTTACTATTCTAAGGACTTTATTATATTTATAATAAATAACACAATAAGTGAAATGGCTTATGTATTAAATAAACAGCATAATACAATGTATGTAAATACGGTCAAAATAAATTGGCCTCTAGGGCATATGACACTTGCACTAGAGCCAATCAGACATAGTCTAATGCCTAAAGATCTAGTATAACCCTTATGCTTGCTGCGTAAGAGGCTTTTTCAGTGGATCAGTAATATTATCATCTGTTGGTATTCTATATATCTTCACATCTCCTCTATCGACGATCTCACGAATGAGATGGAAGCGCCTAAGTATATGTTTAGATCGCTAGTGATATCAAGGCTTCTTAGCTTATGCAATGGCTCCATTATTATCACAATAGAGGTCCACAATGCTAGGAACTATACCAAGCACAGTAATGAACTTCCTGATCCAAACGGCCTCCTTTGTTGTATTGGAGGTAGCAATATACTCAGCCTCTGTGGTAGAATTGACAATTGCCTCCTGTTTCAAGCTCTTCTAGCTCACAACCCCACCATTCAGGAAAAAAACAAAACTTGATTGTGATCTGGAGTCGTCCTTATTGGTTTGGAAGTTAGCATCAGTGTAACCTTTTATAACTAGCTCCTCCTCGGCTCAGTATACCAAGAACGAATCCTTAGTCCTACTCAAGTATTGATGGATGTTCTTGACAGTAGTCCAGTGACTCTCAAAGCATACAAGATTTCTAGTTAAGTACATAACAAAGCGTACATGATAGATCCAATTGTAGATGCATATAGAATCTTGCTCATGCGATCCCTCTCATCTTGGGTGGAAGGGGATTGAGCCTTAGATAGGCTTACACCATATGACATAGGCAAGAATCCTTTCTTGGATTCATGCATGTTAAACCATCTTAACACTTTGTCTATGTGTGTACCTTGACTTAGGCCAAGCAGTCTCTGTGATCTATCTCTATAGATCCTGATACCAAATACATAGGTGGCTTTGCCCAAGTCCTTCATGGAAAAACATTTTCCTAACCAATTCTTTACAGATTGTAGGGTAGGGATGTCATTTCTGATGAGTAATATGTCATCTACATACAACACCAAAAAGACAATTTTGCTCCTACTAACCTTCTTGTAGACACAAGATTCTTCTTCAATCTTGATGAAATCGAATTATTTTATTGTATCATCGAAATGAAGATTTTAGCTTCTAGAAGCTTGCTTCAATCTATAAATGCATCATTGCAACTTGCACACCTTTCCAACATCCTGTGGAGTAGCAAAACCCTCAGGCTGTGACATGTACACATCCTCGAGAAGATTTCCATTAAGGAAAGTAGTCTTGACATCCATTTTCCAGATTTCATAGTTGTGGTATGCTACAATAGCAAGCAAAATCTGAATGGATTTAAGCATCGCTGATGATTACATATTTGATACATTAATAAGCCTTCATTTTTAGTTATTTACATTCTCCATGTACTTAATTGATTGAGTTTGATTATGTTTTGTAAGTTTGGACTCAAATTAGACTTAATTGAATTTTTTAGTATAATTTACGTCTTATGTTATTTCTGTATTTGGGCTATATCTTGGGATGTAGGTGGTCAAATGAGGTGAATCTGATGGTATTTTAAAGATACAAGAGAGCTCTATAACTTTCATGAAGACCTCAAAGGCCCAATCATACGAGTAGATAACTCAAATTGGGGTTGAACCAAGAACTAGAGTGCTGTTCCTAATAGCTTGACCTATGTGTACTATTCATGCCATTTTTTGGGCTAGATGTTGTCAAATAGGCTGAAATTTTGATATTAAATAGTCGAGACCTATATCTACAACTTTCATGTTGAACACTTTTCCAGAATCTGAGGCGTAATGGGTGATATTGGGCTTGCAAGTCAGAACAGAGGAGCTGTGACTAGGCCTGAGTAGTGTATAGTAATTTGAACATATCTAGAGTTATAGAAATGATATTGGACTCAACCTAAAGCCATTTGAAAGCTAAGATCCAACCTTACAACTTTGATGAAGATCATATTTGCTTATTCTGATGCATTCAATGATTTCAGAGCTAAATGATTTTGGAGACAAGGAATCTCCATAATTTTCCACTCACCAAAAGTCATTTGGCATTTTCCACTCTTTTTCCACTCATCCACTCACTAATGACTCAGCCCCCTTGTCATTTTGTCTCTCTAATCCTCTATAAAAGGGAGCCTTAGCAGATCATTGAAGGTGTTAGGTGTTAGGTACCAAAATGATGTTAGTTTGTTACTAGATTTTCTTGTAGTAATTTTTCTTTGTTCTAAATTAAAGTCATGTTCTTCTTCTTCTTCTTCTTCTCTCTTTCTTTCTTCTTATCTATGAGTAACTAAGTTTCATTTTACTTGGGTGAAGGGGTGAAGCTCTTGGTAATGAAATAAGGTTAGATTAATTTCTCTCTTATGCTTAAATGATATATTTTCAAGTGGTCATTATACGTATTGTATTTTGTTTCCAATTAATTTAGAAACCCTCCTTATAAAGTGGAGTTCTTGATTTGTTGTAGACAAGAGATTGGCACAATGAATGCTTTAACTCATTTACAAGTGGTGGTGTTAGAAACTCTTCTTATAAAGTGGAGTTCTTGATTTGTTATAGACAAAATATTGGCACAATGAATGCTTTAACCTATTTATAAGTGGTGGTAATATTTTTTGGAAACATAATATAAATACGTATATTATTTTAAATGGACTTTTAACGTTGTATTTTCTGATTGGAACCTCCATGTTGTGAGGATTCTAATTGAGTTATAAAAGGAATTAATCTTACCTTTACTTTATTTACCAATAGTGGATCTTTTTACCTAAGTAAATAATTTTTACCGTAGTAACAAAATATTTACTTCACCTTAAATAATCTTCAACAATTCCCTGTGGATCGACCTCGGACTCCCGAGAAATTTATTACTTGAGCCAACCTGCACTTGGGTTCGTAATGCAATAATTAATCCCGCATCAAGTTTGTAGACTTGTTTGAAACTTTTAATTTGCATCAATCGCAACTGGGGAAAAAGTCTCATCATAATCTACACCATAAATTTGCTAGAAACCTTTAGCCACCAATCGCGCCTTAAAGGTATATATGTTACCATCCATGTCAGTTTTCTTTTTGAAAACCCACTTACACCCAATGGGTTTTACACCTTCAGGTGGGTCAACTAAGGTCCATACTTGGTTGGATACATGGATTCCATTTCAGATCTCATGGTCTCAAGCCATTTCTTATATTCTGGGCCAATTATGGCTTCCTGGTAAGTCGGAGGCTCATCTTGATCCATGAGCAATACGTCACCTTGTTGGGTCATGAGAAATCCAAACTCTTTAGTTAATGACATATTCTGTTAGACCTACGCAGGTCTTGTGCTACTAGAATAGGTTGTTGTTCCACATCATTTTGTGGAGGCTACTCAATTTCCACCATCAGTTTGTTGCTACTCTATGAATTTTGAATTTCTTCAAGTTCTAATTTCCTCCCACTGGTTCCTTTGGAGATAAACTCCTTTTCTAGAAACACAGCAGTCTGTGCGACAAACACTTTGCCCTCGGTAAGATTATAGAAATAATATCCCTTGGTTTCCTTGGAATACCCCACAAAGAAGCATTTATCTAATTTGGGTCCAAGCTTATCAGAAACTTGACATTTCACATAAGTTTCGCAACCCCAAATCTTCTTGAAAGACATACTGGGCTGTCTCCCAGTCCATATCTCATATGGTGTCTTTTGAACCATCTTTGATGGAGCACGGTTAAGTGTAAAAGCTGCTATTAATAGAGCATGTCCCCAGAAGGAGCCTAGAAGGTCTGCATGACTCATCATGGATCGAACCTTGTACAACAAGGTTCAGTTCCTCCTTTTAGAAACACCATTCCATTGTGGTGTTCTAGGAGGAGTGAGTTGAGATATTATCCAACACTCTTTTAGATGATCATCAAACTATTGGCTTAAGTATTCACCACCTCAATCTGATCGAAGGACTTTAATACTCTTGCCAAGTTGGTTTTGTACCTCATTCTTGAATTCCTTGAATTTTTCAAAGGATTTTGATTTGTGTTTCATAAGATACACAAACTCATATCTACTGAAATCATCAGTAAATGTAATGAAGTATTGAAAACCACTTCTAGCCAGTGTATTTAAGGGTCCACATACATCACTATGTATGAGGCCCAAAAGATCACTAGCCCTTTCACCTAGTCCAATGAATGGGGCTTTAGTCATCTTCCCTAATAAATAAGGCTCGCATATCTCATATGATTCAAATCAAATGAGTCCAAGAATCTATTTTTGTGAAGTTTGAAGATGTGTTTCTCATTTATGTGGCCTAAATGATAATGTCCGAAATAAGTTGGGTTTATATTATTTGATTTGAACCTCTTAGTATTTATGTTATATATGAGCATTTCGAGATCGAGGATATAAAGTCTATTTCTCAGTTGTACACTATCATAAAAAATATCATTCAAATAAGTAGAACAAAATTTGTCCTTTATAAAAAAAAAACCTTTCTTGTCAAAACAAGAAACATAAATGATATTCCTACCAATAGCAGGCATAAAATAACAGTTCTCCAACTCAATAACAAGCCTAGTGGGCAAAGATAAAAAATTAGTCCTTACGACTAAAATAGTAACTTTTGCTCCATTTTTAACTCGTAGGTCGACTTTACCCTAAGCCAATGGTCTACTCTTGTTTAGATCCTGCATATTTACACAAATGTGAGATGTACATCCATTATCTAATACCCAAGATGCAGAAGTAGATAAATTAACTTCTATAACAAAAATACTTAAAGTGGATGTCTCACTTCCCTTCTTTTTCTTAAGCTCCTCTAGGTACCTGCTGCAGTTTCTCTTCCAATGTCCGGTCTCCTTAGCCACTCTGCCCACAGGTTTCAAGCTAGAAGTGTTGGGCTTGGATTTATCCTTGCCCTTCCATTTGTCCTTGGCCTTCTTCAACTGCATTTTGCCCTTATTCTTTTGGACCATCATAATGGCCTTTCCCTTTCCTTTGTTTATATTATGCTCAATAGTTCTCAACATGCTTAACAGTCCTAGCAGAGGTTTGTCAATTTCGTTCATGTTGTAGTTCATGACGAATAGACTATAACTTTCCGGCAACGATTACAGGACTAAATCAACGGCTAACTCTTGACCTAAAGGGAAACCAAGTCTCTTTAGGTTCTCAACGTACCCAATCATTTTGAGCACATGAGTACCAACAAGGCTACCCTGTACTAGTTTGCACTAAAATAGTGCCTTTGAGACTTCGTATCTTTCATGCATGACTTACTCTTAATAGAGCCTTTTCAGGTGTACGATCATATCGTATGCATCCATATTCTTATGTTGCTTCTAAAGCTCAGAGTTCATGGTGGCCAGCATGATATAGCCGACATCCAAGGTGTCATCTTGATGCTTCTTATAAGCATCCTTTTCAGCTCTAGGGGCATTTGCAGCAGGTGGCTCAAGAGTAGGCTACTCTAGAACATTCTATTTTTTCTCATGTTTAAGGATAATTCTCAGATTCCTGTACCAGTCTAGAAAGTTAGTTCCAGATAATTTGTCCTTCTCAAGGACTGATCGCAATGACAAGTTATTTGAAGTGTTTGCTGCTATGGTAATCTATCAATAGAAATATGTAAAGTATAAGTATCATGTCATAAACATATTTAACAAGGTCTTTAATTAAATATGTCTCCCACTATTTTATTCAAATCAATAACCCTCATCATTGACTCAAAAAATCCTATCGTAAGATTTTCTAATGGGCCAAGATCTATATTTCACCTAGCTTTGAGTCAGCTTAGGCTGATCACTCAAAATTTGGTTATTTAGGTAGGAAACATTTTCTAATTACATCACATGCAACTCTTGGATAGTTGGGTGAATAACACTTATTCTAATCCATCAAATGGACTAAAGCCTAACTCTAAGCCTCTAAGCCTTCAATCCTATTGAAATGACCTAGTTAAGTCAGACCCAATGGTTGGCAGTTGGATATTACCTTTATCCTACTGCATTTTACTAATATAGGTAAAGGCATCCTACTTTGGTAGACCTACAGTTAATCGATACTAGCCTTGACGAGTGCCGTGCATTGGAATGCATCACACAATGACTTAATATTTGCTTTGAAGGATTTTTTTTTATTAGATCTCACCATTTGTTAAACTATTTAACATACTATAAACATCCATGCATCTCATACATATAAAGCATATAAAGAATGTGACATGGTTATGACCCCTAACGCAATGATTCTCCCAAGGCAATGAGAGTATCAAAAACTAAACCTAGTGAGTAAACCAGCTTCACCAAGCATCTCCCACTAACGTCCTCATTAGATGTCGTCTTCTTGCCTCCATATCAAGATTACATTGCAAAGTATAAAGAAACCTCATTTTATATATGAGGGGAGTTAGGTGAGAAGAGAATGTACAATCAGAATATAGAGAGAAAGGCACGACATGCAATCTGTATTTTAAAATAACCCATAAAGGCAAAACATGAGGACTAAGGCCATAACCACGCACCATGCTCCACAAAGAACACAAAAGGTCAAAATAATAATACATTATTATCTTTGTGAAACATAAAAATGGATTTGAATTTCGTGCCTTCAAAAAAATACTACGCAGAGGTAGCACGGGGGTCCTGCTGCCCAAAAATTTGAATCGTAAACAAGAGTTGAACCTCTTGTGCATTCTTCACCGCTAGGGTATCAACACTTGAACCCTCATAGCCGCAAGGACAATAACACTTCATGTCATGGGAACCCTTGCGTCGCTGTCCAGAAATAAGGTTTGCTTGACATCAACGTTTGATGTTGCTGTAGACTAAAAACAAGGTTTGGAATTCTTATGAATATGTGCCTTATGAACTTCGTCGATTTTTGAAATTCCCTCAAGCATGATAAGTTTTAGTCTTGGGAATCTGACTTTAAAAGACCCTGACCTATGTTTTTGAATTGATTTCTTATTGTTTTTCAAAGAACATCATCATCCATAGGAGTTTTCCTATCATCTCAGTGTTAATCGAGTCATGTAGAGTTTTCCCATACCCCATTTATGTACCCCTGTAGTTTCCATTATGATACATATTCCACTGTATTGTATTATATAGTCTTGATCTTTAGTTTAAACTATGTATTTGGTCGTTGATTTACTGGTTGATGTTTTTCATTTCGTGTGTTTATGTTATAACTTTGTTGGTTGTTTTCCTTTTCTAGATATGTATAGCATTTCTTTTATTTTCCTTTTCTGAATGTGTGTAGCATTGAGGACAATACTTTGTCTAAGTGTGGGGGTGTGGATACTTTGATGTTCTATTGAGAATATTGTTGATGTTCTGAATTGTTCTCCTGGGGTTTTGAATGACTGATTGAACTATATTGACTTTCTTAGGGTAAGTGTATTTGATCTTGATGGTGTTGTTCTTCTTGTGATACGTCTTCATTGGGCTTTTAAAGTTTTCGATAAGCTTTCAAGTGATGTAATTATTGAGCAATTGACCCGAAAAAAAATAAAAAATAAAAAATAAAAAATAAAAAAAATAAAAATTTTAAAACAAATTGAATAAAAACTTTGAGCATGATTGAATGAACATTCTAGTTATCGATTTTGTCGGGTGAGGTTTTGAAAAAGTAAAAGGTTTAATTAAATTTGATGAATCGAAACCTAATGAGTTTTTAGGCCTTGTTGTAAATGGCTAACTTTAGGCCATTTTGGATCTTTGATTGTGTGATTCCACTCATGATTATTGTGCTTTTCAAAACTTGTCTTAGTTCGCTTTTAAGTTACTAATGACCACTGCATGCATTTGAAATGATAAAGGCATTTTCTTTTAAATAACTACTGGCCAAATAGTCATCCTTACATTTTATCCATTGATTAAACCCTTTGAGCCTAACTGACCCCATGTCCTTCTATCTAAGCTCAATTTAAACCTAAAAGTGAAAAACCATTTTACTACCCTACCTTAGGGAGTAGAAGAGCTTAAGGATTGCATTGGAAATTGGCTTTTGAATAAGTGTGGGGGTGTGATTCATGATGTTTTTGTCTATTTATGTCTGTGTATAAAATGTCTCATATTGGTAAAATGTCAAGTTGAATTGAAAGCAAGGTGTGTATATATGTATATATATATTAAAAAAAGAAAGAAAAAAAAGAAAAAGAGAAGTCAGAAAAAGGATAAGGTACATAATAGGAATTTGAATTTGAAGATTATTGGGAAATTCTGTGTAATGATTGAATATCTTTCCATTTTTCTCTTCTAGTTCCTATTGTCTAGCTTTGTCTATCTTTGATGTATCCTACCTTAACCCTAACCCTATTACAACCTAAATAAAGTCCTTTTGATCTCTGTTTGCATGTGGTCTGAGTAATGGAGAAGTAGAGGCTTGACAAGTCTATGGTAAAGCATATTCTCATAAGTTGGTTGAGTGAAAACACAAGCCTGAAACACTTTAGTGAGAGAGCATTTCAGTGAAGATTTATCATGCTGATTGAACCCTGAAATGTGATTGATTTTGCTTGTCAACTTGGATTGCTAAGAAAGGGAATTCTAGATTGTTTAAATTCTTTGAAAACTGAATGCATAAAGGTCTTTGCTCATTATTCTGCATTTGCTTAGCTTGTTGTGAAACTGTATTGAACTGTATATTTTTGCCCAGAAGTGCAAAAGGCTAAGTGTGGGGGTAATTAATCTGTTGATTATTCCTATATTTTAATCGCCTTGTAATTGATTCATTGAGCTCCATTTGTGCTTAATTGTCATCATTTAGCTTAGTTTCTGATATCAAACCCTAATTGGAACATTACTATGAAACTTTGCTTAAATATGTTCATTAGCACTCATAATTGAATTATGCTTTTCAGTCACTGGGCTTCTTAAGGTTCAATTAGGTTTAATTAAGTTAGTTTTGACACATTGTATGATATTGAGCCAAATTGGATCATTGAAAGAATTATTGCATGAATTAGCCTTAATTTATTTCATTGACAGTGTTCAGTAAACTAGCTATAATTTGAGTTTCAAATATTTGATTGATGTGATTTTGGTCTTGTAGGAAAGTTAAGACAATTCTCTACTACTTTCATGAAGACCTCAAAGGCCCAATCACACATTTGGATAACTCAAATTGGAGTTGAAGCAAGAATTAGGGTGCTGATTCTGACAACTTGACCTATGCGTACTGTTCATGACATAGCTCGAGCTACAAGTTGTCAAATGGGTTGAAATTTTGATGGTTAATAGTTAAGATCCAAATCTACAACTTTCATGTTGAACACTTTTCTAGATTCAGAGGGCCTGAGTCAAATTACAGGGCCTAGGATGCGTAAAAAATACACGACCGTGTACTCCTCTGACTTTTGCAATTAAAATAGTAAATTTTGATCCTCCGGGCAGTGTCATACACGGCCTAGGCCATGTATGCATGCACGGTCGTGTATTTGTGTCAGAAACTTAATTATTGAAACTTCTACGAGAAGTTTGTGTTGGGGGCCTATATATTCACACCCTTAGCACGTTTTGAGGAGAGTTCTGACCTAGGAGAGCAGTTGCAACTCCTTGGAAAAGGAGAGGGGAGGCTTGGATCAAAGATTAGAGTCTCGGGTTCGAGCAATCGGAGATCCATCATCCTCAATCCTCAAAAGCTCTTTTGCTATTTAGTTTTTCTTTTGCACTTTGTTTCTTATGATGTTCTTTCTCATTTTTTCTTGTGATTTTGTTCTAGCTATGTGTAACTAAACCTCTCTTAGTTAAGGGGGTGATGAAACCACTTGTTTTGATGTTGTGAATCTTGCATATTTGATTATTTCAACATAGTTATGCTTTTATTCATATATTTCTGAATCTATTATTGGTATGGAGATTTGTATACTTGTTCCCACTTTCAAAGTGGTAGATCTGGATTTATTATGCGCGGTTGCAGTAGTAGATCTAGCGAAATATATGATGTTCATATGGGTATAATTATCTTTGTGCTATTTTTCAATTATAAAAGTGGTAGATTTGGATTTATTATGTGTGGTTGCGGTAATAGATCTAGAGAAATATATGTTCTAAGTAATTTAATCCCGGTGTGTGATTAGATCTTAGTGTAATTGGTTTTCTAAAACTTAATGCAATTATTGGATAGTTATAAGAGCGGTTGCTTTATGACTAATCAGTGACCAGGAGTTAATTTGAGCGGTTGCTGAGTTGGCCAACATGTAAGAAAAACAGAGATTTACTCTCATAATTGCATAAAAACATAATTGAGCATATTGGAATGAAAGGATATGTGGATTTATATTATCATATAAATTTAGTAGTGGATTCTACCTCTTAACCAATTTTCTTATATTGTTGATTTTAGTTGGTTTATTGTTATTATTTTTGAAATTGTTCATTGTTCATCAAAACTCCAAACCCCCTTATTTACTGTTTATTGTCAATCAGAGTCTAAATTAGGAATTGTTTAATAGTGTTGATTGAATTGGTTCTCTGTGGATCGACCCTTACTAACTACAATTAGTTGTAAGGTTTTTATGTTCTGGTGGGCCTAACAACTGATTTTTATTCTGAATTTTTAATCACTATCCGCCTCACACCAGTATCTTCCTACTAGTGCAAGGCACGCGAAGTAAATGGAGTTTCTAGGCCTGAAACAAGGAAGCATGTCATTCAGTGAGTATGCTACTAAGTTTGAAAACTTATCAAAGTTCTCAAGTAACTTCCAACTGTGGAAATAGGTTTACCCCAATGATTTAATATGTTAAGTTTTGATGATGACAAATACAAGACAAAAAAAATGATGCTTATACTTTATAGTTGTGCTTAATAATTGACAAATGCATCACAAAAGAATGTTGATCATGTTACATAGATGTGCTTAATGATATATATTGTATCATGCATGATTGTATACTTTATCTAGTTATATCTCACTTAATAATCATGCAATGAGATATATGTAACATTCATCATATAATATATCCAATAATTCTTTATATGAGTTATAAATGAATTAATATTGGATTTGACTTTGTTTAAATGAAAATGTGCAATGTATTCTTTATTGCATCCTATATTGTGCATATCCATTAGTAATTGATAAATATCTTATTTGGATGTGTCTATGAAAGTCTTATATGCATGTTAGACTAACTAGAGTTATACATTTATGAATCATGCATATGAAGATATTGAGTTATGAATTTGGACTAACTATGTTTGGTTAAGTGAGTAATACTTTGTAGGATAGTCCAAGTACCAAGAGTAAGCATTACAACAAGAAAGCAAAAGATCACAACTATGCTCAACTCAAGGAGAATGAAAATGAAAAGATGTTCCAAGCATTTGCAAGTTTTGAAGAGAAGATTTTCTTTGGAAGCTTGGATTACATCAAGAAGTGATGGTAGCAAAAGATCTAGTCCAACATCTTCAAGAATAGCTTATAGGACTTAGATCTTGTGTAAAGGTAAAAAGGAATCACATTAATCTCAAAAAAGTTTTTAAACATATTTATAAGTGTTTCTAAAATGTTTATATGCCCAACAAACTATTTTGTAAAGCTAGTTATGGTAATATTTTAAATCTATAAAAAATAGCCAAGTTTGTGTTTTGCAAAACTGACATATAGTTACTCTTTTGATCATAACTTTTAAAATACTTTGAGTTTTACTTTGAAACGTATCTCATTTGAAAATAGACTCAAAGATCTTTCCAATGACTGGTCATTTGCTTTAAACGGATAAGAAACGAAAAAGTTATGACCAATTAAAGTTTGAGTTTTGAAAATCTGACCTTTGGTTACTATTTTGATCATATCTTTCAAAATACTTTGAGTTTTGTTCTGAAACTTCTTTCATATGAAAGTAGACTCAAATAGCTTTCCAATGAACGGTCATTTGCTTTAATTGGATAAGAAATGAAGAAGTTATGACCTTTTAAAGTCGGTTTTGAAAATCAGAAATGGTGTAATCGATTACACAAGTCATGTAATCGATTACAACGTTGACAGAAGCCGTGTAATCGATTACACAGAGTATGTAATCGATTACAAAGTGCCAGAAAGCTTGTAATCGATTACATGAAGCTTGTAATCGATTACAAAGTGCCAGAAAGCTTGTAATCGATTACATGAAGCTTGTAATCGATTACAAAGTGCCCAGGAACGTTTCTAACGGCTATAAACGGCTAGTTTTCATAGAAAATCATTTCTAAACCCCTCCAACGGCTCTAAAACTCATTGGGCTATAAATAAAAGTGTTTGGGCATCAAAAACAAGTTGGAGAACATTCTGAAAATTACCCTTGAACATTGAAAACGAAATTCATCATCTTTTTCTCCAAATTCTTTGTTTTGAGCTAAGTGTGTAAATCCTTTATACCCATTGAGCTTCAACTTGTATTATCTACTCTTGAGAGAGTTTTCTATCATCTACTTTGTTCTTCAAGTTGTATATCCACTCTTGTGAGAGTTTCTATTCTTTCTCTTCATCTTGAAATCATTGTAAGAGGGTGAGGTATCCCTCAAGAGAGAAAAGGGTGAGGTATCCCTTATAGTGAGACTCAAACACAAAGGGTGAGGTATCCTAAAGGTGTTGTGAGTGCTCTTCATTGTAAAGGTCATCAAGCACCTGTGAAGCTTGAAGAATTGGAGGCTCTAGCACAAGGGTGAGGTATCCCAAGGTGTGAGGAGTGCTCTTGTATGTACAAAAGTTTTTCTAGCACCCGTAAAGCCTAGAAGATAGTGAAGAAAATCTCAAGTTAAGCTTGGGGATTGGATGTAGGCCACAAGTGGTTGGTGGCTGAACCAGGATAAATTCTTGAGTTTGATTTTCTCTTCCCTACACTCTTTAAATTTAGCATTTAGTGAAATATATTTATCTATTGCATATCTTGATGTTTTGATTGTTACAACTTGATATCTAGCTTATTCACTTAGTTCATCATATATTCCAAGTTGTATTTGAGTAATCCTCAATAGTTGTACATTTATTAGACTTATTCCGCTGCATTTATTAATTAAGTTATTCAAAATGCATAATTTGTCAAAGTTGCATTAAAACCAGGTCATCACCCAATTCACCCCCTCTTGGGTAATGGTTGCCATGGCTAACAAGTGGTATCGAGCTTCGTGCTCGGTAAAAGCTTAATGACTTGGAGTTAAAGATCTTTGTTTGTTTGGCAACCATTACAAGCTTTTCAAAATGAATGGTTTTGAAATTAATAAACCACCATTCTTTGATGGTGCGAATTTCGTTTATTGGAAAGCTAGAATGGAAATTTATATGCAATCTATTGATATTGATTTGTGGGATATTATGCTTGATGGATTTACATGCAAATCAAAACAAACTTGGAATGACTATGATAAGAAATGCTTTTCATTGAATATTAGGGCAATGCAAATATTGAGAAGTGGTTTAAATGATGATGCTTATGCTAAAATTAATAGTTGCTCTAATGCTAAAGATATATGAGATGCTCTTGATAATTTTTATCTTGCTAACAATGATTTCTTGCAAAAAGTTGTATATAGAGAGCAAGAAGAGCAAAAGCCTCTAAAGGAAGACAATATTGAAAAATGTCCTCAAGAAGATGTTCTTGAATCCTTGAAAGACAACAATGAGGAAGATGATGATTCCTTTGAAAAGCCAAGTATGCTAGGAATGGAGACTACTTCATATATGGCCAAAAAGGACTTTGAGGTAAATAATGCTAAACTAGATTATAGTCCTTCCTATGATGAGTTACAATGTGCATATGATGAATTATATGATGATTTGTTGAATTTAGAAAATAAAAATTTATCTTGTTTGGAAAACATTTTCTTCATCGAAACTGAAATTAAGATTTTGAAAAATGATTATGCTTTTCTTGATGAGGAAATGCCTTTGAAATGTGAAACCTCAACTTCTTGTGAAAAATGCATTAATTTAGAAAATCAAGTTGAGAACTTATATTGTGAATTTGCCAAAGCTAATGATTCTATTTGCTTACAATCCATGTGTGTTAATAAGAATGCAATTGATGCTATTTCACATGAAAATTCAAGTAAGGCTTGTGGCAAAAATGACATAGAATATAAAAACAACAAAAGGCTTATGTTTTCCAAAAATGATCTTCAAAGGACCAAGTCATCATTAAATTCAATTGTTTGCAATTTTTGTGGTCATCTAGGACATATTTCTCATTTGTGCAATTATAGAAGAAATTTTTATATGAGAAATAATATGGTATGGGTTCCTAAAGACCTTAAATGCCCTAATACTAACGTTCAAGGACCCAAGATGAAGTGGGTACCAAAAAGTCCTCCTAGTATTTCAATTATGCAGAAAACTTCTCAAAAGGATGGACTAATTGATCAAAGGAAAAAGGAATCAATAAAGGAAATACTTCCAAAGCCCATTGGTAGATGTTTTGATCAAAGAAGGAAGATGACTTCAACCAAAGCTTCTCAAGTACAAAATGTGGAACTTGCAAAGTTTAAAACACCAAAAGAGAAGCAATGGGTAAGGAAAGGAGTTTCCTTGATCACTAAGGCTAAGATATCAAAAGTTTCTACCTCTTATGCACATTCACTTGTAAAGTCAATGAATTTGAGGTATATTCCTTGTAGGCCTTATGTGATTAATTGAATCATGCGTACTTGGTAAAATTTGAATATTATATATAGCACATGATTATATTATTGTTACACCCTTTACTCACTACCTTGCATATCTCTTGATAATAAGGTATTCTATGACTATAGATGCTTTCTATGTTTTAAATTTTCTATACATTTCTACTTGTGATAATATGTTAGATAAGTTCACTTCTTGTTTGAAGTAGCACATTTGATAAAAATATCTTAGAACTTAACATATTAGATAAATCATAACTCTTGCTGCATAAAGTTATAATTTTCTGCATCATTTGTAGTTTTTGCATAAACATGAGTTTTGGATCAAGAACTGGTCAATTTTTATGCTTACATGATGCTTGGAATTGTTTTGGAAAGTTTTGGAATTAATTTGAAAGCTTTGAGTTCGGACCCTTACTGTTTGAAGTGCAAAAACTGAATTCAACAAGCTTGTAATCGATTACAAGACCTCTATAATCGATTACAGAGGCTCTGCCAAGCGTTCCAAACAAAGTCAGAGAGCGTGTAATCGATTACACATACTATGTAATCGATTACAATATTTCCAGAACTCGTGTAATCGATTACACCAAACATGTAATCGATTACATGGATTCCAGAGGTCTGGTAATCGATTACACACATATTGTAATCGATTACACAGACTTTAAAAATGGTTTTAAGTGCTGGAATGATCATTTTCACTTAAAATTGTCTGTATATCATGAATGTATGCATATTATTGGCTATGAGCTTAATAATAATTGATTGTTTAATTTGTTGTGCTCAATTTACATATTATGAAAAAAAATGATTTTTATGAGAGCATAAAGGATTAATAATCAATGTTAACCCCTATGGATCCAAAATTAGTGGATACCAAAGAAATTTCTTTGAATTGTGTTGTAGGGTGACCATTAGCTCAAGCATGCAAATGAAGTGAAAAACAACCGTGCTACTTGAGGTTGGGAAAACTTAAAATGGTCCAAGTTCTCCAAAAGTGATGAAAAACATAAAAAGAAAGACATGGAGAACCACAACATTCTCAAGAGGCCTTGAGGCATAGAAGTTAGAGTCACTTACAAAAACTTAAAGAGTACACTTTTGGTGATATCAATCTCTTATCCTTACTTATACTTTAAATTGTATATCATGTGATATTTGGATAAGTAAAGATTTATTTTTATGCCTTATCATGCCTTAAGTTGTGCTTTTCTAGCACTATATTTTAAAAATATTTTTATATATACTAACATGTTAGATATGCACACATTTTGCTTGGAATGACATGTTATGACAATATCTTTATTCTTGAGCTTGTGACCATTTCTCTTCGCTCAAATATGTAAATTCACTTGCTCATAAGTAGTTCTAATCCTTTCTCTTTGATGCTCAATTCGCTTATATGCTTACTTAGAGATTGGATAGTTAAAATTTATTTGTCTTCTTGTTTGAAATTGCTTGATATGTTCATATTTTAAAAACAAGAAGTAAATGATTCTTTTTTTTTGTTCCTTGAACTTATCTTTGAACTTCAATATTTTTTAATGAAGTATATCTTGAAATGAATCATAATGGTTTCGAAAGTTATAGTTCCATGGTTTTCTAATTCTTTCACTACAATAAGAGACTTATTGTTCTTGATTGGCATGTGTGCATACTAAAATTCCTTACTTGATATTACATGTCTTACATGATCATTGTTTACCCCAAAATGCTTATATAAGTTTTGATGTTGATCATGTGTTTCTTGATAAACTTGAATCTTGCCTTGAAAATGCTTAAACTATGCTTTTGGATTCAAGTGCATATATCATTCTTTTGTTCTCTTTAGAGCTAACAATTCATGGTTGATAATGTGGTACATGTTTTACATTATATATCAACCCAAATTATGCTTGTAAATGAGCTTAAATGATATTTGATGCTAACCTATGTTTTAGAGTACTTTTAGAGTTAGCCTTGCAAGTGTCTCTATATGCTTCAAAGATAATCATCAAATATTAAAGTGTCAAGCATATGTGGATAAAAGAGAAGAGCTGGATGAAAAGGGACATGAGGAGACTTTCTTCAAGAGCAATGGAATAGAATACTCAATGGAAGAAAACTCAAACTCAAAGGACCTATAAATGAAGAACATTCTAAAGGAGCATCACTTTCTATCTAACCCAATAAGTATCTCTATCCCTAAACTATTGTGGTATTCTATATGCTATGGATTATATGATACTTGTTGATAAATTGATCTTAAAAGATTAGATGCTTTCTTTACATGAGAAGTATGCTTAACATTGACAAAGTGCTTAATTGGATATTACATTGCTAATTTTGTCATTGCATATAGGGTGAATGATATTAGTTCTATACATGTTTTAATCCCTATAGCATATTTCATCAAGGTAAATGTTTGATATATATATGATTCTCTTGATCTATGGTTCTTAGTGGTATAAACTTATGAGAATCATGCTCTTGTTTTGAAAAGAATTTCTAGTTTGATTAATTTTTTTTAAAAAAAAAAGCTTTTCAAGTTCTATATCCTTGAGAATCTTTTGAACTTGTCTTAAGATTTAAAAAGTATTATCATCTCCTAATTGTCTTGAAAATTTAGAAATCATTCAATTTGTGCTATAAATGTAGTACTCTCTACATTGCTTTGAAATGTCTATTAAATTTTGAGAGAGTATTTAAGAAAGTTTTCTAAATAAATTTTTTGAAATGATCTATAGAGATCAATCTTCATACTTCAAAAGATAAGCCTTGTTTAAAAATATATATATATATTTTATCTTTTCAAGGCTCTTGTTTAATGTGAAAAAGAGGATATGTACTTTCAAATACTCTTTTGACTTAGATTTGATCACTCTCAAGGAATATGTGATTTCAATATAAATCTCTTCTACCCTTCTAAAATGCTTTTGAAAATGTAATGTGTTATTATAAAATTCTTTTTGAAAGGGGGAGAAGTTTTTTAAAATGATTTTGTTTGAGGGATTAAGAATATGTATCTATGCCTTGCTTTTCTTTATAGTAATGTGCTTATATGATCTTGGCATGCATATTTCCCTTTATCTATCTTGTGCTTCAATAAGGGGGAACTTATCTTACATATCATTCTTCCATATCCTTGTTGACTAAGAACATATGCATAACTATGTTAAACCATTATATTTGATATTTTGATAACATGCATATTGTGAGGGGGAGCCTAGCTCTTAGATTATTGCTTATATCTCTTGGCTTACATCCTTACTTGACATGAAGTGTTTTATTGTTAATACTATCAATATGTCAACAAAGATCATCGTTCATTCTCTTTTCCTATATCAATGAAAGAAGGTAAACATTCTTAAACTTCATACCTTTTGATTCTTTCATTGAGAAATGCTTGATATGTGACAAGTTGTATGATCTTTTATTTGAAAATCTTAATTTCATGATCTTACATGAATATTTTGTATCTCCTATCAAGTGATATCAAGTGGTATATAATTAAATAAGGAGAGATGGTGATGAGTTGAATAACTTGAAGAAGTTTATGATTTTAATGATCCTACTCTTTTTGACAACATGGTTCTTATCTTTAGGAGGAGAGAAAAATATTATCTTTCCTTCCTAAACCTTTTTGTTGATGTCAAATAGGGGGAGAGAAAATTGGAAAGAAAAATATGTGCTTGTGCTTAATTGTTTGATATGCTTACATGAATATCTATCCTTATATATTGCTAAACATATTTTTTCTTTGGTGATTTGTCATCATCAAAAAGGGGGAGATTGTGGAAATAGGTTTGCCCCAATGATTTAATATGTTAAGTTTTGATGATGACAAATACAAGACAAAAAAAATGATGCTTATACTTTATAGTTGTGCTTAATAATTGACAAATGCATCACAAAAGAATGTTGATCATGTTACATAGATGTGCTTAATGATATATATTGTATCATGCATGATTGTATACTTTATCTAGTTATATCTCACTTAATAATCATGCAATGAGATATATGTAACATTCATCATATAATATATCCAATAATTCTTTATATGAGTTATAAATGAATTAATATTGGATTTGACTTTGTTTAAATGAAAATGTGCAATGTATTCTTTATTGCATCCTATATTGTGCATATCCATTAGTAATTGATAAATATCTTATTTGGATGTGTCTATGAAAGTCTTATATGCATGTTAGACTAACTAGAGTTATACATTTATGAATCATGCATATGAAGATATTGAGTTATGAATTTGGACTAACTATGTTTGGTTAAGTGAGTAATACTTTGTAGGATAGTCCAAGTACCAAGAGTAAGCATTACAACAAGAAAGCAAAAGATCACAACTATGCTCAACTCAAGGAGAATGAAAATGAAAAGATGTTCCAAGCATTTGCAAGTTTTGAAGAGAAGATTTTCTTTGGAAGCTTGGATTACATCAAGAAGTGATGGTAGCAAAAGATCTAGTCCAACATCTTCAAGAATAGCTTATAGGACTTAGATCTTGTGTAAAGGTAAAAAGGAATCACATTAATCTCAAAAAAGTTTTTAAACATATTTATAAGTGTTTCTAAAATGTTTATATGCCCAACAAACTATTTTGTAAAGCTAGTTATGGTAATATTTTAAATCTATAAAAAATAGCCAAGTTTGTGTTTTGCAAAACTGACATATAGTTACTCTTTTGATCATAACTTTTAAAATACTTTGAGTTTTACTTTGAAACGTATCTCATTTGAAAATAGACTCAAAGATCTTTCCAATGACTGGTCATTTGCTTTAAACGGATAAGAAACGAAAAAGTTATGACCAATTAAAGTTTGAGTTTTGAAAATCTGACCTTTGGTTACTATTTTGATCATATCTTTCAAAATACTTTGAGTTTTGTTCTGAAACTTCTTTCATATGAAAGTAGACTCAAATAGCTTTCCAATGAACGGTCATTTGCTTTAATTGGATAAGAAATGAAGAAGTTATGACCTTTTAAAGTCGGTTTTGAAAATCAGAAATGGTGTAATCGATTACACAAGTCATGTAATCGATTACAACGTTGATAGAAGTCGTGTAATCGATTACACAGTAGTATGTAATCGATTACAAAGTGCCAGAAGCTTGTAATCGATTACATGAAGCTTGTAATCGATTACAAAGTGCCAGAAAAGCTTGTAATCGATTACATGAAGCTTGTAATCGATTACAAAAGTGCCCAGAACGCTTTCTAACGGCTATAAACGGCTAGTTTTCATAGAAAATCATTTCTAAACCCCTCCAACGGCTCTAAAACTCATTGGGCTATAAATAAAAGTGTTTGGGCATCAAAAACAAGTTGGAGAACATTCTGAAAATTACCCTTGAACATTGAAAACGAAATTCATCATCTTTTTCTCCAAATTCTTTGTTTTGAGCTAAGTGTGTAAATCCTTTATACCCATTGAGCTTCAACTTGTATTATCTACTCTTGAGAGAGTTTTCTATCATCTACTTTGTTCTTCAAGTTGTATATCCACTCTTGTGAGAGTTTCTATTCTTTCTCTTCATCTTGAAATCATTGTAAGAGGGTGAGGTATCCTCAAGAGAGAAAAGGGTGAGGTATCCCTTATAGTGAGACTCAAACACAAAGGGTGAGGTATCCCAAAGGTGTTGTGAGTGCTCTTCATTGTAAAGGTCATCAAGCACCTGTGAAGCTTGAAGAATTGGAGGCTCTAGCACAAGGGTGAGGTATCCCAAGGTGTGAGGAGTGCTCTTGTATGTACAAAGGTTTTTCTAGCACCCGTAAAGTCTAGAAGATAGTGAAGAAAATCTCAAGTTAAGCTTGGGACTGGATGTAGGCCACAAGTGGTTGGTGGCTGAACCAGGATAAATTCTTGAGTTTGATTCTCTCTTCCCTACACTCTTTAAATTCAGCATTTAGTGAAATATATTTATCTATTGCATATCTTGATGTTTTGATTGTTACAACTTGATATCTAGCTTATTCACTTAGTTCATCATATATTCCAAGTTGTATTTGAGTAATCCTCAATAGTTGTACATTTATTAGACTTATTCCGCTGCATTTATTAATTAAGTTATTCAAAATGCATAATTTGTCAAAGTTGCATTAAAACCAGTCATCACCCAATTCACCCCCCTCTTGGGTAATGGTTGCCATGGCTAACACCAACTACAGCTTGATGAGGAGTGAAAATGCCACAAGTTCGAAGAAAGATTGAGACATGACTTGAACAGAGCGGTGTTGCCTTTGGAAATTGATCAGTTCCTAGCTTTTTTGGACAAGTGTCGCAGGATTGAGGAATTGGATCAATCACGTGAAACAAAGAACCGTAACTTTGGACCCTCTCAGTTCCAAAGGGGGAGGAATGGCGGCGGTAATTGTTTTCAGCAAAAGCCATATTCAAGGCCACCGGGGAATCAAGCTCAGCAATAATTATGTGGAGAAGGTTCTAGTAGCCACAAGTTTGGTCAGACCGTGGCATCATCACCAAGATGCCTCAAGTACGGAAAGGACCATTTGACGAGGGAATGTGCAATCAAGGAGATCCTCTGTTTCAAATGCAGGAAGCTCGGACACATTGCAAAAGATTGCAATCAACCCAAGGCAGAGCCCACAGTTAACAATGTACGTGCCGCAAGACCTCAGGTGGGAGGAAGGATTTACACTTTGAGTGGAGCGGAGGCCTCCCAATCTGAAGATCTGATTAAGGGAGATTGTGCCCTAGGAGGTAATCTTTTAACTGTACTGTATGACTCAAGGGCGACCCATTCTTTTATTGCTTATGATTGTGTGCACCGATTAGGATTATCTGTGTCTTCCTTACTTTTTGATTTGATTATTTCTACTCTGACTGCTAGACCCATTGTTACTACTTAAGTTTGTTTGAACTGTCTTCTTTCTGTGGAAGGTCAAATCTTTTTGGTCGATCTGATTTGTTTACCTCTTTCTCAAATAGATGTTATTCTAGGAATGGATTAGCTATCTTCTAACCTTATCCTTCTTGATTGTTCCAATAAAACCTTAATATTTCCTGATTGTAAGATTTCTGGATTTATAACTGCCAACCAAGTCAAAATTTTCTTAAGGGAAGGAGGTCAAGGATACATGCTTTTGTCTTCCTTGGAGGTCAAGAGTGAGACCAACGTGAATGCTATTCCTATGGTCAATGAGTTTCTTGAAGTCTTTTCTGATGATATACCTGGGTTACCACCGAAAAGAGAGGTAGAATTTTCTATCGATCTTGTGCCAGGATCTGGTCTTGTATCCATGGCACCATATCGGATGTCGCCATCAAAGTTAGTCGAACTCAAGAAGCAGTTTGAGGAACTGTTGGGGAAGACGTTTGTGAGATCTAGTGTTTCACCGTGGGGAGCTCCCTTGCTGTTGGTTAAGAAGAAGGATGGAACTTCTCGATTATGTGTGGACTATCATCAGTTAAACAAGATTATAATCAAGAATAAGTACCCACTTCCGAGGATAGATGATTTGATGGATCAGCTGAAGGGAGTTGCTGTTTTCTCCAAGATTGATCTACGTTCTGGATATCATCAAATTCGTGTGAAAGTAGAAGATGTACCTAAGACAGCTTTTCGGATGCGTTATAGGCATTATGAGTACCTTGTGATGCCGTTCAGAGTAACAAATGCTCCTGCTGTATTCATGGATTACATGAATCGGATCTTTCGTCCTTATCTGGATAGATTTTTTGACGTCTTTATTGATGACATTTTGGTCTATTCATAAAGTTAGGAGGAACATGTCGAACATCTCAATGTGGTTCTTCAGATTCTGAAGGAGAAGAAGTTATATGCTAGGTTGTCTAAATGCGAGTTCTGGTTGGAGAAGGATCAATTTCTAGGTTATGTGATTTTAAAAGAAGGAATTGCAGTGGATCAATCGAAAGTGGAGGCAGTTCTTCAATGGGAAAGGCCAAAGACTGTAACAGAAATTCGTAGCTTCGTGGGTTTAGTTGGCTATTATCGAAGATTTATCAAAGGATTCTCTAAGATAGCAGGACCTCTCACTCAGCTTACAAGAAAGAATCAAGCTTTCATATAGACTGATGCATGTGAAGAGAGTTTTCAAGAGTTAAAGAGACAGTTGACTACTTTGCCAATATTGATCCTACCCGATCCCAATGAACCTTTTGAAGTGTATTGTGATGCTTCATATTAGGGTCTAGGATGTGTCCTTATATAGGATGGAAGAGTGGTAGCATATGCTTCAAGGCAATTGAAAGTACATGAGAAGAACTATCCTACACATGACTTGGAGTTAGTTGCTGTTATGTTTGCATTGAAGATCTGGAGGCATTTTCTTTATGGAGCAACATTTAACGTCTACAGTGACTACAAGAGTCTGAAATACCTATTTGATCAGAAGGAGTTGAATATGCGGCAAAGGCGATGGTTAGAGCTTTTGAAAGACTATGACTTCTAACTTCAATATCATCCCGGGAAGGCAAATGTCGTAGCAGATGATTTGAGTCAGAAGATACTTAATGTTTCTGTTATGATGCTTAAAGAAATTGAGCTAATAGAATAGTTTAGGGATATGCAGTTATCTGTGGTGTTGACACCGGGGAGAATATGCTTAAACATGGTCACTATTTCGAGTAGATTAATAGAAGAAATCCGAGAGAAGTAGGGAAGTGACCCACACTTACAAAATGAGAAGGAGCTGGTAAAGCAAGGTGTTGTATCTGAATTCACGGAAGGACCAGATGGAATCCTAAGATTCAGGGATAGAGTTTGTATACCGAGTGATTCCAAGCCTAGAAAGATGATTCTTGATGAAGTCCATAAGAGCAAGTTGAGCATGCACCCCAAAACTACTAAGATGTACCAGGATTTGAAATGATTATATTGGTGGTAAGGAATGAAGAAGGATGTTGCCAAGTATGTGTCATCTTGTTTAGTTTGCCAAAAGGCCAAAGTGGAACACTAAAAACCTTTCAGAATACTGCAACCTTTGACTATTCCAGAATGGAAATGGGATAGCATTACAATGGATTTTGTGAGTGGATTGCCAAGGACTAGAAAGGGGTATGATTAAATATGGGTAATTATTGATCGACTTACGAAGTCAGCACACTTCTTGCTAATTAATATAAGGTATTCGATGGAGAGATTGACTTAAGTGTATATTGATGAGATTGTTAGACTACATGGTGTGCCCTCGAGCATTGTTTCTGATAAAGACCCAAGGTTTACATCAAGATTTTGGCAGAGTTTGTAGGGAGCAATAGGAACGAAGCTTAATTTAAGTTCTACGTATCACCCGCAAACGGATGGTCAGTCAGAGAAAACAATCCAATCATTGGAAGATCTGTTAAGAGCTTGTGTCTTGGAACAGACTAGGAGTTGGGATGAATTCTTTCCTTTGATAGAGTTCACCTATAATAATAGTTTCCACGTAAGCATCGGGATGGCACCTTATGAGGCGTTGTATGGGCGACGGTGTAGAATACCTTTATGTTGGTACTAAGATGGCGAAAGTTTCGTCGTAGGACCTGAACTTATACAATAAACAACTGAGAAGGTTAAGATGATTCAGGAAAGAATAAGAGCAACTCAGAGCTGACAGAAAAGCTATGCCGACAAGAGACGGTGACCTCTTGAATTTGAGGAAGGTGAACATGTGTTTTTGAGAGTTACACCTATGACTGGTGTTGGAAGGGTCATAAAATCCAAAAAACTCACTCCAAAATTCATCGGACCATATCAAATTCTTTGTCGGATAGGTCTGGTAGCCTAACAAAGAGCCTCACCACCTTTTCTTTCCAATCTTCACAATGTCTTCCATGTGTCACAATTGCGAAAGTATATACCTAATCTAGCCCATATCATAGATATAACACCCCTTTTTAAAGAGGGAACGTCATACTATAACCACAAAACGAAAACAAATTGTATAAACTAAGACCCAGTTCATTATAACATAGATAAGCCTGTTTAGTTCTAATCGTATATATAAATTAGTGAATTATTTTTTTTTTGGTAATAAAAATGATAATACATGATTACAACAGAAAGCAATCATAAGAAGTAAACCATACATTCATACCTCATACTTATATATATATATACTTATATCATACTTGTTTAGATACATCACCAGATATACAAAAAAAGTAGAAGCTTTACATGCCCCAAAATGATTACACATATACAGCCTACCAAAAGACAAAACATCAGGCCCCTAAAAAGATTTATAGATAGCCATCAACGGCCATCAACAACATTAGCCCCTAAAGCGAATGAGAATGAACCATAGTTAGATCCTCCTCAAGGTCTTCCTCATTAGAGGAAATCCTCATTGGAGCAACCGAGTTATGAGTGGGGGCTCATGCAGAGGATAAGAACGAATCCTCTTGTGGGGAATAATAGCGTTCACCTCACATATCACGTATAGGCAAGTAAAACTTTAAAGACAAGTGAGAATTAAAAGTAAAGATAGGTGGATCATATCATCCCCAAGCCAGAGACACAGTCATGTCTCCGAGGTAGATGCAGCGATCCATACTTAGATTGATGTGCCAGCAGTCCAGACCTCCATGAAAAGTCAATCTCACATAACCCAAAAAGCCACGCGGATGGGATGCCATGTCCAAACAGGAATCTAATCAAAATCAGGCTAGAAGCCAGGGAATTCGTGCACTTCCCCTTCATCATTGACGTCTTCAGAGAAACATATAAATAGACAAAATAGTAGAAATACAAAAAAGAGGTGAGACGTCCTACATTTAGTACCAATTATGGCAGTAAAGAAACAGAACGGCGCAGGACGCCCACATAGCATTGCAAGAATAATAAGCAGCATCAAGATGGCAAATAGTAAATAACTTAACAAATCCAGGTAGTTATAACATCAATAAGACAACAGCTCCAATCATCATATGAATAAATTCCAAATAATATATTGACTCACAATGCACATGCACATGATACCGAAATCCTACTCCGTGGAGCTAGACACAGACATCTAAGAAAATGATCAAGGAGACATGTCAGTATCTCCTCAGCCTAAAATCAAGTGCTTTCTAGAAAATCAATAATTTTGCGCAACAAGGCTTTATACAGCAGAATTCTTCACAAGATCGCGATATAGGACAGTGTCTCAGTCTGGATCGTCGGTGCGTTTGCATCGATCTATTCCACGGCCTAGATGAGCTACCAACTGACCACTATGAGATACCCGCACCCCAACGCTCCCAAGGTCAACATTATGATCTACACTAGTCTATTCGCACCCGCACTAAGGTATGATTCAATCTCCTAGGCAACATGGCCTTAACAATAGTCCACTGGACTTTCACAATGCATGATGATTCAATGCATATTCATGTATATTCAACAATGATATACCCATCCCATAATGTGCCATAATTTGGCCAAGTTAAACATCAACAGAATTTTGGTCCCACTTATGGACCCATAATAACATACTATCAAATTCTCAAATGAGACAATACATTTTTTAAGGTTTATTATGAAGTTTTACTTTTATTTAACATTTCTTATGAAATTTTTCTCTAGAGGAATTCTTTTGTAATTCTCATTAAATCTTTATTTCTCTTAATTAGCTAAGTTCTTTACTTAAATTTTATCATACTTAGAAAATTATCTATGGTTCTCCAAGTCTCACACTCACTCTTGTTCTTCCTTTAAGTTCAAAAGAATCACCCTAGGTCATCAAATAAGTTTCTTTCCATCTTATGAATCCATAATAAATTCTTAAGTTACCTAATCACTAAACCTTAGCTTGATGCATAATTTTTAGCCAATATGGCCCTTGAGGCCATGACCTCATAAGGACAAGAGTCCAACTAATTTTTCCATCACATTGTTAATTACTTAATACTTAATTTCTTAAGTTCCAATTTCTACAAAAATTAAATCGTGAACACCCAAAAATTTGGCCTCTTGGCCGTGAATCCAAAAGGGGTAAAGAGCCTTAGATTTTCCATATATCAATCCAAGCAATCCAATATATAATCCCATAGCCATCAAGATGCACAATGACAATCAATAAATTCATCCAAGTCAAAATAGTGACAAAATCATGAAGAACAACACGACAAATAGAGCAATCCCACATGGATTCCTCATCAACAACACCAAAAAAGTTTCCTCACCACCAAGATAGGTTGAAGAGGATCATCTCGCTCTTACCTATAGAAGACAACACAAGAAAGCAAACTTCTTGGTCCTTTCCTTGCAAAATTCGTCCAAGCCTCCAAGAAAACCCTAAGATGAGCAACTTTTTAAAATCTTCACTCAAACTATGAAAAGAGGAGTCCTTGGTCACATAGGTGACCAAGAAAAATGGAAAAGAGAAAAAAAGAAAGGAAAAGCCAAGAACTTTTCCTTAGAGCTTCAAGTTTGAGCTTCAATGGTGGAAGATGAAAAAGAAAGATTTAGGGGATGATCACCAATGAGAAAAGTCTTAGGATGATGAGAGGAAGTAAGAAATAAGATTATTTTATCAAGCTAGAGAAAATGGCCTCCCAATGGTGTTGGTGCCATGGAGAAGAAAGCAAGAGAGAAACTTGAGAGGAAAAAGAAGATGAAGAAAGAAGAAAGGTGATATCTTTTAGTGATTTCAAAATTAAAAATGAAAAGTGATAAAGTGAAAAGTTAATTCTTTTGGCTCCAAAATGGGTCTCATTGCCGTGGAGTGTGGGAGGGAGGAGAGAGAAAACAAAGCTTCCTTTGGAAGCTTTGTACAAAGCTTCTTTCGGAAGTTTTGGAACACTTTTTCTAAAAGTCAAATGATGATGTCACATTTATGATGTCATCTTTGATGAAGTCATTAAAGTGCTATCTACAAAAGATGATTAACACTTTACTAAGGATATTATTCAATGGATAAAGGTTACAGTTAATAAAAATAGTATTTATTATTCATCGGATAATTTCACAGTACAATGATTTTATTTATCAGATAAAATCTCAAAAAATATAAATCTCGTAAATTATGTCTGACCTCAGGTTTAGTAAGATACTTCATCAATATTTCCATAGTTCAAGGTTTACCAACCTCGGCGAAAATATTTCATTTTCCCAGCTCCGCTCAACGCGCATGCAAAATAAGAAATATATTAAAATAATCAACAGTTCCAAAAAAATCTAAAAAAATTCACAAAATTCACAAATATTATAAAATGACTATTTATCATAAAATAAATAATTTTCAGGGTGTTACAACTCTCCCCTTGTAAAAAAAAATTTCTTACTCGAAATTTTTATACCTTAGAATAGTTGTAGATGTTGCTCATTCATCTTGTCTTCTAACTCCCATGTTGCATCTCCGGTCGTTTCATTCCAGATCACCTTTACTAAAGGGATTTCCTTCCCTCTGAGTTTCTTTACTCTCGTATCTTCAATCCTTACAAGAGGTGCCTCATAGGTTAAGTTCTCTTTCAATTGTACTGTGTCCGGTGTTATGACATGGCTCGGGTCAAGAATATATTTTCGCAATTGTAACACATGAAAGACATTGTAAAGGTTAGAAAGAAAAGGTGGTAAGGCTATTTGGCAAGCTACTGGACCTATCTGGCGAAGAATTTGGTAAGGTCCAAGGAATTTGGGAGTAAGTTTTCTAGATTTCAGAACTCGGTCGACCCTAGTCGTAGGCGTGACTTTCAAAAACACATGCTCGCCTTCCTCAACCTCAAAAGGCTTTCTTCTTTTGTCCGCATATCTCTTCTGTCGACTTTGAGCTATCCTTATCTTTTCCTGAATCATCTTGACTTCCTCAGTCATTTGTTGTATAAGATCAGGTCTAACAGTAAGACGCTCTCTGTCTTGGTACCAACACAAAGATGTTCTGTACCGTCGTCCATATAGAGCTTCATAGGGTGCTATCCTTATGCTCGAATGAAAACTGTTGTTGTAGGTGAACTCTACCAATGGTAAAATTTCATCCTATCTTTTAGTTTGTTCTAAAGCGTAAGCTCTAAGTAAATCCTTTAATGATTGAATCGTCCTTTCCGATTGACCATCGATTTGAGGATGATAAGCAGAACTCAACCGTAGCTTCGTTCCCAATGCTCCTTGCAAACTTTGCCAAAACTTTGATGTGAACCTTGGATCTCTATCAGAAATAATACTAGTAGGCACACCATGTAGCCTAACGATCTCACCAATATACAGTTGAGTCAACTTCTTCATGTTGTACCTTGTGTTGATTGGTAAGAAATGTGCTAACTTCGTGAGTCGATCAACGATTACCCATATTGAATTGTAACCTTTTTTGGTCTTTGGTAATCCAACCACAAAGTCTATCGCAATACTATCCTACTTCCATTCGGGAATAGGTAGGGGTTGCAACATTCGTGATGGTCTCTGGTGTTCAACTTTTGCTTTCTGGAAAACCAAACAAGACGACACACATCTGACAATATCACTCTTCATTCCATGCCACCAAAATAACTGTTTCTAGTCTTGATACATCTTGGTTATTCCCGGATGCATACTCAACTTGCTTGTGTGAGCGTGTTCGAGAATATACTTTCTAAGTTCTTGATCCTTGGGTATACAAACTCTACCTTTGAACCTTAGGATTCCATCAGTTCCTTCCTCAAATGTTGTTATACCGCCTTGCTTCATTAGCTCCCTTTCTTCTTGCAAAAACTTATTACCTTTTTGTTTCTCTCGGATGTCTTCCATTAGGTCATTTGAAATAGTGACCATGTTCATACAAATCTTCCTCGGTGCCAATTCCATAAAGGACCATACATCCCTGAATTGATCTATCTGATCCTTTTCCTTGATCATCATTGCAGAGATACTGAGCATTTTCCTACTCAAAGCATCTGCCATAACATTTGCCTTTCCGGGGTGATACTGAAGTTAAAAATCATAATCTTTAAGGAATTCCAACCATCTTCGCTATCTCATATTCAACTCCTTTTGGTCATACAAGTACTTCAAGCTCTTATGGTCGTTAAAGACATTGAACATCGCCCCGTAAAGAAAATGCCTCCATATCTTCAAAGCGAATACCACAGTTGCTAACTCCAGGTTATGTGTTGGGTAGTTCTTCTAATGTACTTGTAACTATCTCGAAGCGTAAGCCACCACTTTTCTATTTTGCATAAGCACACATCCTAATCCTTGATATGAAGCATCGCAATACACTTTGAAGGGTTCACTTGGATCAGGTAGATCTAACACTGGTGAAGTAGTTAGTCATCTCTTCAATTCTCAGAAACTTTCTTCGCAAGCATTAGTCCACTCAAAGGCTTGATTCTTTCTCGTGAGCTGAGTGAGAGGCCCTGCTATTTTAGAGAATGCTTCAATGAATCTCTGATAGTATCCAGCTAATCCCACAATGCTTCGAATTTCTATCACTGTCTTCGGCCTTTCCCATTGCAGAATCACTTCCACTTTTGATAGATCCACTGTAATCCCTTCCCTCGAGATCACATGACCCAAAAACTTAACTTCTTCCAGCCAGAATTCACACTTCGATAATTTGGCGTACAGCTTCTTCTCCTTTAGAATCTGGAGAACTATACTGAGGTGTTCAGCGAGATCCTCCTGATTTTGAGAATAGATCAGAATATCGTTAATGAAGACAACAACAAATCTGTCCAAGTAAGGACAAAAGATTCTATTCATGTAATCCATGAATATGGTAGGTGCATTCGTTACACCAAACATCATCACAAGATATTTGTAATGACCGTAACGGGTACAAAAAGCTATTTTAGGAATATCCTTGACCTTCACTCGGATATAATGATAGCCCGATCGCAGATCGATCTTAGAGAATACTACTGCTCCTTTCAGTTGATCCATCAAGTTATCTATCCTCGGAAGTGGATACTTATTCTTGATTGTGACCTTATTCAGCTGGCGATAGTCCATACACAATCGTGAAGTCCCATCCTTCTTTCTGACTAGCAACATTTGTGCTCTCCATGGTGACACACTGGGTCTAACAAATTACTTTTCCAAGAGTTCTTCTAACTGCTTCTTAAGCTCAATTAACTCTGATGGTGATATCCTGTAGGGCGCTATAGATACAGAGGCATACGATCAATAGTGAACTCTATCTCCCGCACCGATGGTAGACCAGATACATCATCAGGAAAAACTTCAGGAAATTCATTAGCTACCGGAATAGCATCCAAATCTATCTTGCTCTCGACTTCTAAGGAAGACAATAGCATGTATCCCTGAGCTCCTTCTTTCAAGAAAGCTCGAACTTGGTTGGTCGTCAAAAATCTAGAAACTTTATCCATAGGGAAAACTGTAGTTTTACTAGAACAATCTAATAGGATATGGTTAGAAGACAACCAATCCATTCCTAAAATTACGTCTAATTGGGAAAGAGGCAAGCAGATCATGTTGGGAATTCTTGCGGATACAACACACAGCGGAAAACAGGGATTCCCACCGAGGATCCATGTGAAAAAAGTCATAATCTGAGTTTTTAAATGATTTACCTCTTGAAGCGTGAATCACTAACACCGTAATAGAAACGATGTCTCTGCGGTATCCACACGAACAGACTCACGAACGTCCAACGTCCACAAAGAGGAGCCTCACGTCTCTCACACAGTGCTAGGCTGCGAAGAGAAGAGAAGAAACCATGTCCCTTCTCACTCACTATTCTCAGTAGGTGCGGCTAGGGTTCGAATTATCTCAAAGCACCCCCTTAGTAGTACTATTTATAATAGTAATCGCCTTAAGTGAGTGTGAGCAAGAAAGAAGGTAAGTCAGGCAACCCTAGACCCATCTGTTATGAGTCCGGCCCATATTTGAATCTCGAGTCCAACTTGGATCCATTGCTCCAATTTTAGTCTCGCTCTATGTGTGTGACCTCGCAGGTTCTTATTACGTTGGCGTAATATTAAAATCTCATTTTAATATTACAAGCGATGTGAGAGATCTAGCAACACGTCGTTGCTACCCAAGTAATAAGAATGCCAGTGATTTGACATAACCTTTCCGCGACCAATGTTTCCGTGTCGTTTAGTCCCTTTGTCAAGATATCTAGATTGAACACAAGGCATGGAATGCGTCACCCTTGTATAGTCCAATCATTCGTTTCCTGATACTCGAGTAGACTTTGTAACAACAAATGAGATCAATATCTCATATTGACTCATTTGAGCATGGCCATGCATTTCGCAGTCTCACTCAATCAGGGGGCCCGAAGATATCGCTCCTGTTATGTAGGAGTGACAAATTCCATCTAGGTCACTCACATCCCTCTGCATGATTTGCGGTATGTCCAATAACCAACTTTATAATCACCTTGTTACGATGACGTTTGATGGCATTAAAACACACAACTCCTCATGTAGGAATCGTAGTGATTTCAGGTCAAAGGACCACAAACACCATTGTCACTATGAGAATTGCTTATGACACTCACATAACGATCCATGTAGCGTTCTCATGGTGGGTCACCCAAGACATCATTACTCTAATATGTACCAATGTGAAGACTTGATATTCTCATATCTATGACCCGTGAGATGCGGTCATCGCCTCTCTACACATACTAGTCTCAATGTATTATTGTTGTCCTAATTAACAATAATACTTGACTAGGGACATTTAAGAATAGTGTTGTAACCAAAAGGATCTCACGATCAAGTCATCCACTTGATGTCCTATGGCATCAAACTTACTATTCTAAGGACTTTATAATGTTTATCAAAAAAGAACACAATAAATGAAATGCCTCATATATAAAATAGCATAATAGAATATATGTAAATACAAAAAATGTATTAGCCTCTAGGGCATACACCAACAGATCAAATCAACAGAAAAGATTCGACCCTCAACAATTAAAAGACAATTTAAACAAACTTTGGTGGTAACAACAGGTTTAGCATTCGGGGTAGAAATAGTCAGGTCAAAAGGTAAGGAAGACACAGGTAAACCAAGTCATCACAGACAGTCATAAGAAATGAAAGAGTGGGTTGCCCCAGAGTCATACAGTATAGTCAAAAGATTACCTCTTATGGTGCCCTCTCCTTGTATCAGATCTTCAGATTCGGAAGCTTCTGCTTCACTTATAGTGTAGACTCGGCCTCTTGCCTGTGATTTTGCAGCTCATGTAGTGTTGACTGAAGGCTCTGCCTTAGCTTAATTGTAGTCCCTAGAGGTGTGTCCAGGTTTTCCACATTGAAAACAGATAATTCCCTTGATGGTGCAATCCCTCATTAGGTGGTTTTTTTTGTATTTCATATACTTTGGCGAAGACGCCAAATTTTGACCAGTTCGATTTCCACCAGAACCTCCGTTGAGACCTCCACCAAGTGACTATTGTTGACTTCCTAGTGGTCGGGAATAGGGTTTCTTCTAAAAATGGTTTGCATTGTTGCCACCTCCTCTTTGGAACCTAGTAGGTCCAAAATTATGATTCCTCGCGTCCCGCGCCTAATCTAGATCTTCTACTCTGTAACACGTGTCCAACAGCTCTGAAAACTGGTTGATCCTCAAGGTTATGACTGCCCTTTTCACGTCATGCCTCAATCCTTCCTCAAATTTCTGACACTTCCACACCTCGTTTGGCTGGTGTTGGAAATACGTTGAAAATTTGGACAAGCTCTCGAACCTCGTGACATACTCGTCGACAGTCAAGTTCCCTTGCCTTAAACTAAGGAACTCCATCTCTTTGGCATGCCTTGCACTTGCTGGGAAATACTTCTCTAATAATTTATCCTTGAATACCTCCCAAGTGATTACTCGACCATCAGCTTCTAGTAATCTCTGCGCTTCATTCCACTAATCTTCCGCGTCTTCCATAAGCATAAAAGTAGCATAGGTTACCTTCTTATCATCGACACAATTCATGCCTTTGAAAATTTTCTCTAGCTCTTTGATCCAAAGACTAGCCTTCTCTAGATCAAATTCTCCCTTAAACTGAGGAGGGTTATTACGACAGAACTCCAACAGATTTTGAGCATCAGCTGAAGCTTCTAGCTGTTGTGCAGCCCTTTCCTGCCGTTGAGCAGCTCTCTCAGTTTGTTGTGTAATGACGTTCGCCATTCATCGCATTGCTTCAATTGTTGCGACCATGCCTCCACCGCGTGCCATTTTGCTTTTTCAGGGTAGACTGAATGAAAACACGAGGAAGAATTAGATGTATCCTTTCGAAATACCAAACACAAAGAATCATACAGCACAAATAAGATAGACCTAACCACAAAGACCCAAAAGAAAACTTAAACCGGGGCTCTGATACCAAACTATTGTAACGCCCCATTTTGAGGAGGGAACGTCACAATATAACCACGAAATAGAAATAAAATGTATAAACTAAAACTCGGTTCATTATAATATAGATAAGCCTATTTAGTTGTAATCGTATAAATAAATTGGTGAAGTCTTTTTTTTGTAATAAAAATGATAATACATGATTACAACAGAAAGCAATCATGAAAAGTAAACCATACATTCATATTTCATACTTATATATATATATATATATATATTATATCATACTTGTTTAGATACATCACCAGATATATAAAAAAAGTAGAAGCTTTACATGCCCCAAAATGATTACACATATACAGCCCACCAAAAGACAAAACATCAGGCCCCCAAAAAGATTTACAGATAGCCATCAGCGGCCATCAACAGCATCAGTCCCTAAAGCAAATGAGAAGGAATCATAGTTGGATCCTCCTCAGGGTCTTCCTCGTCAGAGGAAATCCTCATCGGAGCAACCGAGTTATGAGCGGAGAATCGTGTAGAGGATAAGAACGAATCCTCTTGTGGGGACTAATAGCACTCACCGCACATATTACGTATAGGCAAGTAAAACTCTAAATACAAGTGAGCATTAAAAGTAAAGACAGGTGGATCATATCATCCCCAAGCCAGAGACACTGTCATGTCTCCAAGGTAGATGCAGCTATCCGTACTCAGATTGATGTGCCAGAAGTCCGAACCTCCATGAAAAGTCAATCTCACATAACCCAAAAAGCCACGTGGACGGGACGCCATGTCTAAACAGGAATCTAATCAAAATCGGGCCAGAAGCAAAGGAATTCGTGCACTTCCCCTTCCTCATCGATGTCTTTAGAGAAACATACAAACAGACAGAATAGCAAAAATACAGAAAAGAGATGAGACGTGCTACATTCAGTGCCAATTATGGCAGTAAAAAAATAGAATGACGCAGGACGCCCACATAGCATTACAAGAATAATAACTAGCATCAAGATGGCAAATAGTAAATAACTTAACAAATCTGGGCAGTTATAACATCAATAAGACAACAGCTCCAATCATCATATGAATAAATGCCAAATAATATGTTGACTCATTATGCACGTGCACATGATACCAAAATCCTACTCCATAGAGCTAGACACAAACATCGGAGAGAATGATCAGCAGATATGCCAGTATCTCGTCAGCCTAAAATCAAGTGCTTTCCAGAAAATCAATAATTTTGCGCAACAAGGCTTTATACAGCGGCATTCTTCACAAGATCGCGATATAGGATAGTGTCTCGGTCTGAATCGTCAGAGCATTTGCATCAGTCTATCCCACGGCCCATGATGTGTGAAATCCACAAGTGTACGGTTTCGTCGTCAAGTAATAAAAGATCGAATCCATAAGGATGTGTCTATGAATACTAATTAATTAATTAATTCAATTAAATTAAACAAAGGAGATAAAATTATTGAGAGATAAGAATGTTGTAATCAAGCAATTAAATAAATAATATTATAGTGCAAAATTGAGAACAAAAATAGTAAGTTATTAAGAAAGGTTTTTCAGATTCAAGAAAGCTTCCAAGATTGGGGTAACCACAATGATACAAGACAAATCCTAATTGACAACCCTTTTACTTAAATTGAAATTCAATTGAAGGTGAATTACCCTAAATTAGTTAATGCTCTTTCTCAAGAAATAAGAACCGTGCCCAATTAAACCAATTCCTACTCTCGTGGTAATTGAATTTAAATTAAACACATTACGCTTTATGGTAATTCATTGAATCCTCGAAAGGCTAAACCTACTCCCGTGATTTAGACCTTAAGTTCAATTCTTATGGTTCCAACACCTAGGTTCACCTTTCAGTACGTCCCTAGATATCTATGAGATGCAAATATGTGGCCAGCAAATTCACATGAATAAGCATAATAAGGATTGAATCAAAGAACATTCAAGATTAATAAAAGGGGAAACAAAGTCAATTAATCATCATCAATATATCATAGGGCATTGCCCAATCCTAGAAACAAAAAAAACTACTCAGACATGGAGAAGAAGAAACAAAAAATCAAATTCAAGAACATCCAAACCCGTAATTAAAGAGAGAATAGAGGAGAAAGATGAAGATCAAGAGCCTCCAAGTGTGCCTTGTTCAAACCAAATTGGAACCCTAAAACTGTATTCAGAACATCTATTTATAACCCTAGAGTTTTAATTGGCTAAAAGGCCCCAAAAGAAATAAAAAATAAAACTTAAAAACTGATGCGTACTACGATCCACAGCCGTGGATCATTCCATGGGCTGGCCGTGGATCTTGCTGGCTGAATTCCATGGTCGTGGGAAATTCCACATCCAGGCCATGGAATTCTCTGGAGTTTCTTTTTTGCTTCTTCAAGCTGCTGCTCGATCCATGGCCGTGGAGAATTCTACAAGTAGGCTGTGGATCTCTCTAGAGTGAGCTTTTTACCCCTGTTTGCTATCCGTAAAGCTCCAACTTCAACCATGCAAGCTTTTCACCCATTTCTAAGCCAATCTAGCACCAATCCTGCACAACAACACCACAAACACCGTAGTTATCCGAACTAAATGAAAAACAAATAAAAAGAGAAACTAAAATGCCTAAAATTCCTAAAAATGCATGCAAAATAAGAACAAAATATGATGTTGTTTCACACACATCAGATCCTCCCAAGCTTAAGATTTTGCTTGTCCCCAAGCAATAACTAATGTCAAACCAAGAAGTGGGATCAAGAGACAATAATAAATGAGGAACCCGGGAAAACAACTAACCAAGCAATAGGCAAAGGCAAACTAAGAATTAGAGAGGTAATCAAAATTAAGTCCAATTAGAGGTTAAAGTTCTCAGAAATCATGCTCTTCACTAAATTAAGTTCACTCTACTAACCACACTCAAAGTGTTTAAGGGTGAAGACCATGCGCTTAAGATTCCTCAAAGAAACAACACTTCCATAAGCTTGATAAGAAACCAAATTTCTACTAATAATTTGCATGCATGCAAGAATCAAAAGGTATTTCAAGGGTTGTAATGGGGCCATGGGAATGATGTTAGGTAGGGTAAATAAAGGAAGGTATGCACAAAGAGCTAACAAAATTTTCAATAAGTACAAGAAATCCAATAAAACATAAATGGAGCAAAGGCATTTTTCAATCAAGAGCATAACTCCATATTTCCAAGCATTTTCTTCCTTACTTTTCCTTCTTCTCTTTCTCTTCTTTTTCAAGCTTTCCTCTTATGATTTTCTTTTATTTGCTTTTTTTTTTTAGAAAAAGAAGGGTCAAAAACATATGATTCCCAACACACTTTACACAACTTTCAAACCCAATTTGCTCCATTTAATATTCTAAATGATTACTAACAATATATCATCATAGGCATCAAGAAAAACAATTATACAATAAGCTCAAAATGGGCAACTAGTGGATGAAAGTGTGACAATTATTTCAGAAGGCCAAAAAAATACCTAAGATGCCTTAATCACATTCAAGCATGCAAACAAAAATTTTGCCTCAAAATGGTTTCAAATCAAGTTCTAGAGCACAAAATCAATGAGGAAATATCACTCAACACAAAGAATGGGAGCAAAAATAATATAGTGCATAAATCTCATACAGGCTCAAAACTCACATTTAGAGGTTTAAAAATCAATGAAAAGCACAAATTCAAAGAACATATGCTAATTATCAACTATCAAGAGATCACCTCTACTATCAATTACAACAATGTCTGTTGCCTACCACAAGAATCAACAAATTGGGTTCCAAATCAATACCATCTCAAAATCCTCAAAAGAGAGAGGCACAAGTTCAACCAAAAAGTCGAGAGATAAAATGGTGTGAAAATACAACATGAAGATGCAATGCAAAATGAGACATGAAAATACATGAAACAAATAATCTAAAATGAAAATGAAAATACCCCCCAAGCTTAGAACTTACATTGTCCCCAATGTAACAATCTATAACTAGAGAAGGGATAAAAGAAAAGAACTTACTACGGTGGTGGAAAATCTTCTGGTGTTCAATCCATGGCTATGGAATTTTCCATGGACCGAGTGTGGAACTTTCTGACTTCACCTTCCTTCCAATTTGAGCTTCAAAAAGGGTCAAACCTAAACAAGATACATGAGATAAAGATCGAACCAATAATTTAACACACAAAATCAAAAGGAAAAAAATTTAAAGATAAAAAAGTAAAGAAACTTGGGTTGCCTCCCAAGAAGCACTTGTTTAAAGTCATTAGCTTGACTTTGGTCTGGTTTTTGTACTCAGGTGATGTCAATGGAGTAGTGCTCAGTCCCCACTCCTTCAAAGTGTTTCACCCTCTGGCCATTTATCATGAAAGGCTCATGGCCTTCTTTCTTCACCTCAAGCACACCGTAGGATAAAACTCGAACAATCTCATATGGTCCTGACCATTTTGACCATAACTTACTAGGACAGAAATGTAGAAGCGAGTTATTGACAAGAACTTTATCCTCGAGTTTAAATTCATGCTTCTTGACACACTTGTCATTCTACTTCTTAGATCCTTTCTTGCAGGCCTTGGATTTCTCAAATTTTGTGGTACCTTTGGGCAAGGTCTTTTCTAGTATAGTATCAGTCACTAATTCCTGCACACCTGAAAGCACAACACTATCCATAACATTAGTAGCATCTATACGATTACATGAATTTAAGGAATTAGAATTATTTTTTGATTTAAAAACATCAAAACCTACTTCCTCATCATTCAACCGCAAAGTGAATTTTCCTTCATAGACATCAATGATCACCCTTCCAGTGGTCAGGAATAGACGCCCAAGTATGATCTGCATTTTAGCATCAGCTTCCATGTCAAGCACAACAAAATCCACCAGCATATAAAACTTATCAACCTTAATAGGAACATCCTCCAAGATGCCTACTGGGTACTTGACAGACCGATCTGCTAATTGAAGGGAGATAGTTGTGGGTTTTAGTTCACCCACCTCTAACTTCTTACACACCGAAAGGGGCATAAGACTAACACTACCCCACAAATCACACAGAGCTTTATCAAAATTTGTATTTCCAATCAAACAGGGAATATAGAAGCTACCTGGATCTTTAAGCTCAGGAGGCAATTTATTTTGAATTAAGGCATTACACTACTCAGTTAAAGCTACTGTATCATATTCCTCTAGCTTTCTCTTATTAGACAAAATGTCCTTAAGAAATTTAGCATAAGTAGACATTTGTTTCAATGCCTCAGTGAAGGGTACATTAATGTACAATTTCTTAAGGACCTCTAGGAACTTCCCAAATTGCCTATTTAACTTGGTCTTAGCCAATCTTTGAGGGAAGGGCACTGAGGTTAGTACGGTTCAGGGGGTACATACTTAGACACCTTCTCAGTAGTTTCCTCTTCTTCTAAGGGTTGTGTCTTAGTCTTTTTATCCTCAATTTCCTTATCTTTTTCACTCTCCCCTTACCCATGGGATCCTCTAATTTCTTTCCACTCCTCAAACTCACGGCTTTACAATGTTCATTGCCTGGGTTGACTTCAGGTTGACCAGGAAACTTATCCTGTTGCCTATGTGAAGTGCTTGCTTGTTGGTCAATCTGGGTTTCTAACATCTTATTATCAATGGCCATATTATCAACCTTAGCTGACAACTCTTTAATTGCCTCAGTCACAACTTGCCCATGTTGCCTAAACTCCTCATTTTGCTTAGATTGACTCTCAACAAAATTCTCAAGAAGAGACTCAAGTCTAGATTTTTGTACCTGTTAGAGTCCAGAAGAGGGTTTAACATTACCTTACTCGGCTTGGTACTGACTATTCCGATAGGAGAAGTTAGGATGTGACCTCCAACCGAAGTTGTAAGTTTGAGAATACGGATCATTCCTCCCCTTTTGGTTGAAGTCATGGAAATTATGGAAGGATTCCACTTGCTCCACCGGTGCACCTTGTGAGGAGCTAATTCTAACTTGGCATTCGGTACCTATGTGTCCCTGTGCTCCACAAATCTCACAAAAATTGTTAAAAGCACCTATGATATTAACATGAGCTTTTTCAAGCATGTCAAAATGTTTATTCAAAGAATCAAATTTTGACATGATTAAATCAACACCGTCTACCTCAAACTTACCTCATGAGAGTTTTCTCGGGTTATGGCCTCTTTCATTTGCCTATTGGTGATGATTTACAGCTGCACTCTCAATAATCTCATAAGCTTCTGTGACTCTTCTATTCATCAAAGCTCCACCAGTTGCGGAGTCAAGAGACACCTTCGAAGAATATTCTAAACCATTGTAGAAGGTGTGGACGATCAACCATTTCTCTAACCCGTGGTGTGGGCAGGCTTCCAACAAAGCCTTATATCTATCCCAAGCTACTGACAATGACTCTCCATCTTTTTGAATGAAGCTTATGATTTGGGTCCTTAGATGAGCAGTCTTAGAAGGTGGAAAGAATTTGTCTAAGAAAGCTTGCTCCAATTGGTCCCAAGTAGTTATCGTCTCGGCGGGAACAGACTTCAACCAAGCTCTAGCTCTATCTCTCAATGATAATGGAAACAGGCGGAGACGAATAACATCAACACAGATGCCTTCAATCTTAAGGGTCTCACAGAACTTTAAGAATATATCCACATGATCATTCCGGTCCCCTGATGGCAATCCTCCAAACTGGTCCTGCCTTATCATAGAAAGTAAGGCAGGAGGCATGGTGAAGTGTCTAGCTTCAATGTCTGGCCGAACAATTCCAGATCGCAAACCTCGAGCATTAGGGGCTGCATACTCTTTTAGCGGTCTATTATCCTCAGCTTCAGCTATGACAAGTGTTGGTTCAGGTATTTCTCTTACACTTTGCCTTTGTTATCTTCTCCTTCTACGAAGAGTTCTTTCAATTTTAGGATCTACTTCAATAAGAGTCCCGGAACGTCTAGTACTTTGCATAAACAAGAGAAATTACCTGCAGAGAGTCAAAGAGAAAACAAGAACGTAAGAATATGATAAAAAGAAAAAAGGTTTAAAATAATTAAATTAAAAATTAAATTAATATTCAAGAAAAACATAGTCCTCGATAATAGCGCCAAAAACTTGATGTGTGAAATCTGTAAGTGTACGGTTTCATCGTCAAGTAATAAAAGATCGAATTCACAGGGATTGTGTCTATGAATACCAATTAATCAATTAATTCAATTAAATTAAACAAAGGGGATAAAATTGTTGAGAGATAAGAATGTAGTAACCAAGCAATTAAATAAATAATATTAGAGTGCAAAATTGAGAACAAAAACAGTAAGTTATTAAGAGTGGTTTTTCAGATTCAAGAAAGCTACCAAGATTGGGGTAACCACAATGATACAAGACAAATCCTAATTGACAACCATTTTATTAAAATTGAAATTCAATTGAAGATGAATGACCCTAAATTAGTTAATGTTCTTTCTCAAGAGACAAGAGCTGTGCCCAATTAAACCAATTCCTACTCTCGTGGTAATTGAATTTACATTAAACTCATTACGCTTTATGGTAATTCATTGAATCCTCAAAAGGCTAAACCTACTCCCATGATTTAGACCTTAAGTTCAATTCTTATGGTTCCAACACCTAGGTTCACCTCTTAGTACGTCCCCAGATATCTATGAGATGCAAATATGTGGCCAGCAAATTCACATGAATAAGTGCAATAAGGATTGAATCAAAGAACATTCAAGATTAATAAAAGGAGAAACAAAGTCAATTAATCATCATCAATGTATCAAAGGGCATTTCCCAATCCTAAAAACAAAAGAAACTACTCAGACATGGAGAAGAAGAAACAAAAAATAAAATTCAAGAACATCCAAACTCGTAATCAAAGAGAGAAGAGAGGAGAAAGATGAAGATCAAGAGCCTCCAAGTGTGCCTCGTTCAAACCAAATTGGAACCCTAAAACTGTATTCAGAACATCTATTTATACCCCTAGGATTTTAATTGGCTAAAAGGCCCCAAAAGAAATAAAAATAAAACTTTAAAACTGATGCGTACTACAATCCACGGCCGTGGATCATTCCACGGGCTAGCCGTGGATCTTGCTAGCTGAATTCCATGGCCGTGGGAAATTCCACAGCCAGGCCATGGAATTCACTGGAGTTTCTCTTTTGCTTCTTCAAGCTGTTGCTCGATCCATGGCTATGGGGAATTCCACAGGCAGGCCATGGATCTCTCTAGAGTGAGCTTTTTGCCCCTGTTTGCTATCCGTAAAGCTACAACTTCAACCATGCAAGCTTTCCACCCATTTCTAAGCCAATCTAGCACCAATCCTGCACAATAACACCACAAATACCGCAGTTATCAGAACTAAATGAAAAACAAATAAAAAGAGAAACTAAAATGCCTAAAATGCCTAAAAATGCATGCATGCAAAATAAGAACAAAATATGATGTTGTTTCACACACATCTGCCTAGAGGAGCTACCAACTGACCATTGTGAGACACCTGCACCCCAATGCCCCCTAGGTCAACATTATGACCTACACTAGTCTATTCGCACCCACACTAAGGTATGATCAATCTCCTAGGTAACATGGCCTTAACAATTGTCCGTCGTACTTTCACAATACATGATGACTCAATGCATATTCATGTATATTCAACAATGATATACTCATCCCATAACATGCCATAATTTGGCCAAGTTAAACATCTACAGAATTTTGGTCCCACTTATGGACCCATAATAACATACTATCAAATTCTCAAATGAGGCAATACACTTTTTAAGGTTTATTATGAAGTTTTACTTTAATTTAACATTTCTTATGAAATCTTTCTCTAGAGGAATTCTCTTGTAATTCTCATTAAATCTTTATTTCTCTTAATTAGCTAAGTTATTTACTTAAATTTTATCATACTTACTTAGAAAATTATCTAAGGTTCTCCAAGTCTCACACCCACTCTTGTTCTTCCCTTAAGTTCAAAAGAATCATCCTAGGTCATCAAATAAGTTTCTTTTTATCTTATGAATCCATAATAAATTCTTAAATTACCTAATCACTAAGCCTTAGCTTGATGCATAATATTTAGCTAATATGGCCCTTGAGGCCATGACCTCCCAAGGACAAGAGTCCAACTAATTTTTCCATCACATTGTTAATTACTTAACACTTAATTTCTTAAGTTCTAATTTCTACAAAAATTAAATTGTGAATACCCAAAAACTTGGCTTCTTGGCTGTGAATCCAAAAGGGGTAAAGAGCCTTAGATTTTTCATATATCAATCCAAGCAATCTAATATATAATCCCATAGCCATCAAGATGCACAATGATAATCAATAAATTCATACAAGTTAAAATAGATACAAAATCATGAAGAACAACACAACAAAGAGAGCAATCCCACATGGATTCCTCATCAACAACACCAAAAATGTTTCCTCACCACCAAGATAGGTTGAAGAGGATCATCCTGCGCTTACCTATAGAAGACAACACAAGAAAGCAAGCTTCTTGGTTCTTTCCTTTCAAAATTCATCCAAGCCTCCAAGAAAACCCTAAGATGAGCAACTTTTTAAAATCTTCACTTAAACCATGAAAAGAAGAGTCCTTGGTCACATAGGTGACCAAGAAAAATGGAAAAGAGAAGAAAAGAAAGGAAAAGCTAAGAACTTTACCTTAGAGCTTCAAGTTTAGGCTTCAATGGTGGAAGATGAAAAATGAATATTTAGGGGATGATCACCAAAGAGAAAAGTCTTAGGATGATGAGAGGAAGCAAGAAATGAGATTATTTTATCAAGCTAGAGAAAATGGCCTCCCAATGGTGTTGGTGCCGTGGAGAAGAGAGGAAGAGAGAAACTTGAGAGGAAAACGAAGATGAAGAAAGAAGAAAGGTGATAGCTTTTGGTGATTTCAAAATTAAAAATGAAAAGTGATAATGTGAAAAGCTAATTTTTTTGGCTCCAAAATGGGCCTCATTGCCGTGGAGTGTGGGAGGGAGGAGAAAGAGGACAAAGCTTCCTTTGGAAGCTTTGTATAAAGCTTCTTTAGGAAGTTTTGGAACACTTTTTCCAAAAGTCAAATGATGATGTCACATTTATGATATCATCTTTGATGATGTCATTAAAGTGCTATCTACAAAAGATGACTAACACTCTACTAAGGCTATTATTCAGTGGACAAAGGTTACAGTTAATATAAATAGTATTTATTGTTCATTGGATAATTTTACGGTACAACGATTTTATTTATCAGATAAAATATCAAAAAAGATAAACCTTGTAAACTATACCCGGCCTTGAGTTTTGTAAGATCCCCCATCAACATTTTCACAGTTCAAGGTTTACCAGCCTCGGGGAAAATATTTCATTTTCCCAGCTCCGCTTAGCGCGCATGCAAAATGAGAAATATATTAAAATAATCAATAATTCTGGAAAAATTCACAAAAATCACAAATATTATAATATGACTATTTATCATAAAACAAACAAATTTTGGGGTGTTACAATAGAACCGAATACAGTACAACTAAAAGAGAATTTGACTTATGAAACACTTTTTATTAAGATTGAGGATATGAGAGTGAAGCAACTCAGAGCATGGAAATTGCATTGGTAAAAGTGATCGGAACGATGTGATTGGAGATGCAACATGGGAGCTAGTAGACAAAATGAAAGAACAATATCTGCATTTGTTCTAAGGTATGATGAATTTCGAGGATGAAATTCTTTTTAGAATGGGAGAGTTGTAACGCCCCAATTTCCTTCTTTCTTGCTTTTTGATTAATTGTGATTTTTGTGGATTTTTTTTATGAATTATTTGACTTATGTGGATTATTTTAATATTATTTTCAGAAACTTTTGGACGATTGAACCAGGACCAAGAGATCTTACTAAACTCGAAACCGGAGACAGTATTCAGAGTTTTCATTATCTGAGATTTTATCTGATCAATAAAATTTGGGTACGCTATAACGCCCTTGTGGGGATGTCACATTTTTAATGCAAGAAAATAAAATCAAATAAAATTCTTACCCAAGTTGTAAAACGTTTGGTACATAAATAATATTAGTGGCAAAATTTTCTCCTTTTTATACTTATAATGTTAAATAAAATAACACGGAATACAAAATAAGATAAAACATCATCACACACCATAATATATATATGATTTTTGTCTGAAGCATACAATTGATTTACAACTACAAATATTTAATAAAGCAGTAAAAAGTCAGTATAATACTAAAACATAACACCTAAGACATGAGCCCTTGTTAGAAGACAAATTCCCTAGTCAGGAATGTCTTGACCGATAGAAATTCGACCCAAAAATATATCTAAGTTCTCTCTAGGAGTGTGGTGAAATTCATTCTACAACTCTCTAATAAGTAAAATAACCTGTATGAAAGCAACCGTATAAAATGAAGTAACAATCCCATGTCGAGTCCTACTTACTGATAAAGTAATGCCACTACTATATTCTATGTGTCCAGTGTCCCAATGGACATACCAAGCCTCAACGCCTTCGAGAAACTGTAGTCTAAAGAAACCTAATTGACCTCTCCTTGCCGCTATTGTAGTTTTCGAAGATATAAACATAAACTAGAAACAGACAAAACAATACAGTAAAGAGGTGAGACAATCTACATCATTATCAGCATGGCAATAAAGAAAACGACAATATAAACGAATATCACAATAATTACATACCATCATGTCATATACAGAATATCAATTTAATACATCATACATTTGAACACAGACTATAGTAAACATTAAAATGCAGATCATGAATGCTAACACACACTGACTCGTTCCTACTCCATGGAGCTAAACACAGACATCAGAGAGAATGATTCAAAAAGAGCTATCAGTACCCCAGGCTGCCCAACCAAACTATTACACTGTCCAACGTCGTGTCTATAGTCCACAGTCCAAAACATAGTATAGTAGTACACAGTCCAATACATCGTGCACTATAGGCATTGTACTAAATAGTCTCCACAAGATCTTGATTAAGAATAGTGCTTGTCGAGATCATTAGTGTGTTACCCATTACCACGGCCCAGAGGCGCTACCAATTGTCCACATATGGGATTCTCCGCACACTAACATCTCCAAGTTCAAATAATGAACCACACTACGCCTATCAACCCACAACACGGTGTAATTCGTCTCGTCAATCAATCGCCAATTATCAACCAAATTGACACAACTCTCTAAGCATGATCAAGAATTATCAAAATACCCTTAGTCTCAATATATTATCATATTTACGAAAATACCCTCAATCTCAATGTTCCAAAATATAGTATGCCTCCACTTGACAGTACTATCTCACAACATGTCCAGGTCCACCACTTTGGCCCGATAGTAAAACTCACTGTTCCATTTAGTCGCGTAGAAATTTTATCGCATTTTCACAATCGCATCACTTTTACAAATGTTTTTAAATCGCATAAATATATTTTGATGTTTTTGAACATCGCGTAGTGTTTTTAAATCATTTTCTCAATCGTGTAAGATTTTTTAATCATTTTCTTAACCATATAGCTTAAAGTCTTTATTTTAACAATGCATAGGCTTTATCTAGTACTTTTAAACTACGTAGAATATTTTCCTTACGTTATAAATATATTATGGAATCTTTCCATTTTATTTGTCTGATTTTAGTAAATTTTGGCAGCATTTTGCCTAGAAAATTAGTATATGGTATTTTTTACGTTTTTCTCTAAATACTGTTCATTTTAACCTTACCCAACAGTTACATCTTGAAAACTTGCTAACGCGCTTCAAAACTCAGAGAGTGAGCTCTACGTTAGTACTTTTCAAGTGTTCCTTTATTTCTAGAACTAAGTTCATTCATTTTATTTCTCATAGATTCATTGGAATCAAATTCTTTTGTAAATTAGTTACTTAACCTACCTTAGAAAATAACTTTGGAATTCAAATGTACATTAAATGGCATGTTGGCCAAAATTAACCTATCCTTCATCACTAATCATTAAATCATTTTCTAACTTCTAAATTATTCTTAAATTCATTGTGTCACCTAGATTCATTAAATCATTATTTTAGAAAATGGTTGAGAATATTTTGGTTCTCTTTTTCTTAGAGAAGCTGTGAGCCTCTTTTGTGTTCTTTGGAACACTCATACAACCCTTGCACGTTATTCACATCCTACATTAATAATTATACATATATAAACACATGCAATATATTTTAAAGCTATAAACATGCATATAATTAAAATCAATCACAAATAGAAAAGCATTAAACAACCACATAAATGAATCCTTATGGATTCTTAGCACACAAACAATCCATTTTCTCATCACCACACAAGGTTGATGAGATTAAATCTCCCTCTTACCTCTTGAAGACAAGGATCTCCTAGTCTCCTCCTCTCCTTTGATTTTCGTGTAGCCCTCAAAATAAATCCCTAAAATTCTTAAACAATAAGAAAAATCACATACAAGGCTTCATAATGGAAAACCATGGAACAAACATGGTTTTGAAAATCAAAAACTAAATTTTAAACCATAAAAACCAAAGTTTACCTTTAGGGAAGTAAACAAAAGCTTGGATTTTGAAGTAGAAGGAGTAAGATTTTCACAAAATCTTCTAAATGAAAAGTGTTTAGGAGATAGTTTAGGTTTAGGAAAAGCTAAGAGATAAAATTATAGAAGATAGATAGTGGATTTGGGTGCTTGGGCCGAAAACTAGAGAGAAAAAGAAAAGAAAAGATGCTTGGTGTTCTTGGGAATTTTTGAGAGAATAGAAGGCTTAGATTTAGGTGAATGACAAAGTGAATACCAAGAGTGAATGAAGTGGTGCAGCCGTGTGGCAGCTTGTAGGTAATATTAGGAGATAAGTTTGATATTAAAATATCATGATATGTTCACATTAGGAAGCACATGGCCTATGGTCATCATGTGGTCATCAAATGGTCACAAAAGTGTTGGGAATTGTGGGTACATCACACAGCAGAAAACAGGGATTCCCACCGAGGATCTATACGAAAAAGCCATAATCCGAGTTTTTAAATGATTTACCTCTTGAAGCGTGATCAAAAGAAAGGGCGTGAATCACCAACACCGTAATAGAAACGATGTCTCTGTAATATCCACACGAACAGACTCACGAACGTCCAACATCCACAAAGAGGAACCTCACGTCTCTCACACAATGCTAGCTGCGAATAGAAGAGAAGAAACCTATCGCTCTCTCACTCACTTTTTCTGTAGATGCGGCTAGGGTTCTAAAATTTCGTATCTTAGCAGCCCCTTAGCAGTACTATTTATAATAGTGACTGCCTTAAGTGAGTGTGAGCAGTAGCAAGGTAAGTTATGCAACCCTAGACCCATCTGTTATGAGTCTGGCCCATATTTGAATCCGAGTCCAACTTGGATCCATTGCTCCAATTTTAGTCTGCTCTATGTGTGTGACCCTGCAGGTTCTTATTACGTTGGCAGTAATATTAAAATGCTTATTTTAATATTACAAGCAGTGAGCGGTATCTAGCAACACATCGCTGCTACCCAAGTAATAAGAATGTCAGTGATTTGACATAACCTTTCTGTGACCAATGTTTCTGTGTCGTTTAGTCCCTTTGTCAAGATATCTAGATTGAACACAAGGCATGGAATGCGTCACCCTTGTATAGTCCAATCATTCATTTCCTGATACTCGAGTAGACTTTGTAACAACAAATGAAATCAATATCTCATATTGACTCGTTTGAGCATGGTCATGCATTTCGCAGTCTCACTCAATCAGGGGGCCCAAAGATATTGCTTTTGTTATGTAGGAGTGACAAATCCCATCTAGGTCACTCACATCCCTCTGCATGATTTGCGGTATGTCTAATAACCAACTTTATAATCACCTTGTTACAGATGGCGTTTAATGGTATTAAAACACACCACTCCTCATGTAGGAATCGTAGTGATTTCAGGTCAAAGGACCACAGACACCATTGTCACTATAAGAATCACTTATGACACTCACATAACGATCCATGTAGTGTTCTCATGGTGGGTCAGTCCAGTACATCATTACTCTAATATGTACCCATATGAAGACTTGATATCTCATATCCATGACTCGTGAGATGTGGTCATCAGTCTATGCACATACTAGTCTCAATATATTATTGTTGTCCTAATTAACAATAATACTTGACTAGGGACATTTAAGAATAGTGTTGTAACCAAAAGGATATGGTTGGTCTATGCATGATTTCGTGATTCGGTCCACAATTACCCAAATCAAGTCATGTCTTTTTCTTATCCTTGGCAAACCCACCACAAAATCCATTGCAATGCTATCCCACTTCCATTCAGGAATAGACTATGATTGCAGTAATCCTGCGGGTCTTTGATGTTCTACTTGAGCTTTCTGACAAACCAGACAAGTCGATATACGTCTAATGATGTCATTCTTCATTCCATACCACCAAAACAACTTCTTCAAGTCTTGATACATTTTTGTTATGCCTGGATGCATATTCAGCTGGCTTGTGTGAGTATGGTCGAGAATATACTCTCTAAGCTCTTGGTCACAGGGAATACAGACTCTACCTCAGAATCTCAGAATTCTGTCTATTCCTTCCGCAAATGTTATTTTGTTGCCTTGCTTCATTAGCTCTCTCACTTCTTGCAAGAACTTGTCGACCTTCTGCTTTTCCCGTATGTCCTCCATCAGTTCACTTGAGATGGTGACCATGTTCATGCAGATCTTTCCTGGTTCTAATTCCAAAAAAGACCAAACATCTCTGAACTGCTCTATTAGATCCTTTTCCTTGATCATCAGAGCAGAGACACTGATCATCTTCCTACTCAAGGCGTCTGCCACGACGTTTGCATTGCCAGGGTGATACAGAAGTTGGAAATCATAGTCTTTCATGAACTTTAGCCACCTCCGCTGCCTCATGTTGAACTCCTTCTGATTATACAAATATTTCAAGCTTTTGTGATCACTGAAGATGTTTAACGTCGCTCCACAGAGGAAATGCCTCCATATCTTCAAAGCAAAAACCACAGCTGCTAATTCCAAGTCATGCGTCGGGTAGTTCTTCTCATGCATTCGCAATTGCCTTGAAGCATAAGTCACCACTCTTCCATGTTGCATAAGCACAGATCCTAGTCCTTGGTATGAAACGTCACAATACACCTCGAAGGGCTCATTCGGATTAGGTAGCACTAACACTGGCGAGGTAGTTAACCATCTCTTCAACTCTTGGAAACTCTGTTCATAGCTGTCGGTCCACTCGAAAGCTTGGTTCTTTCTCGTGAGTTGAGTAAGAGGTCCCGTAATTTTGGAAAATCCCTCAATGAACCTCTGGTAATATCCGGCCAATCCCACGAAGCTACGAATCTCCGTCACTGACTTAGGCCTTTCCCATTGTAGCACTGCCTCCACTTTTGATGGATCTAATGCAATCCCTTCTTTCGAGATTACATGACCCAAAAACTTAACTTCTTCCAGCCAAAATTCACATTTTGATAGTTTGGCATACAATTCTTTCTCCTTCAGAATCTGGAGAACTATATTGAGATGTTCAGCATGATCGTCCTAATTTTGAGAGTATATCAGGATGTCGTTGATGGAGACAACAACAAACCTGTCCAAGTAAGGATGAAAGATCTTGTTCATGTAGTCCATGAAGATAGCATTGTCACACCAAACAGCATCACAAGATACTCGTAATGGCCGTATCGGGTATGAAAAGCAGTCTTGGGTATATCCTCTGTCTTCACTAATATCTGATGATACCCAGATCGCAGGTCAATTTTTGAAAACATCACTGCTCCCTTCAGTTGGTCTATTAAGTCATCAATTCTTGGGAGTGGATATTTATTCTTGATTGTCACTTTGTTTAGCTGTTTGTAGTCCATGCACAACCTTGATGAACCGTCCTTTTTTCGAACTAGCAGTACTGGTGCTCCCCAAGGTGATACACTTGGTCTGACAAATTGTTTTTCCAAAAGCTCCTCTAGTTGCTTCGTAAGTTTAGCTAATTCTATTGGTGACATCCTATAAGGTGCTATAGACACGGGACCAGCTCCTGGTACAAGGTCAATAGCAAATTCTATTTCTCGCGCCAGTGGTAAACCAGGTACATCCTCATGAAAGACTTCAGGAAATTCATTCACCACTGGAATTGTGTTCACATCACCCTCACTCTCGACTTTCAAAGAAGACAGTAGCATATATCCATGGGCTCCTTCTTTCAAGAGAGCTTAAACTTGGTTGGCCGTCAAGTATCTAGAATCCTTATCCATAGGGAAAACTATGGTTTTTCTTGAATAATCTAATAGAACACGGTTGGAGGACAACCAATCCATCCCTAAAATTATATCTAGCTGAGAAAGGGGTAAACAGATCATATCGACAGAAAAGATTCGACCTTCAACAATTAAGGGACAATTTAGACAGACTTTGGTAGTAACTACCAATTTATCAGTGGGGGTAGAAACAGTTAGATCAAAAGGTAAGGCAGACACTGGTAAACCAAGTTATAGCACACAGTCATAAGATATGAAAGAATAGGTTGCCCCAGAGTCATACAGTACAGTCAAAAGGTTACCTTCTATGGTGCCTTCTCCTTGGATCAAGTCTTCAAACTCGGAGGCTTCAGCTCCGCTCATGGTATAAACCCATCCTCCTGCTTATGGTTTGTTGGCCCTTACAGCATTGACTGAAGGTTCAGCCTTCGCTTGGTTGTAGTCTCGGGATACGTGGCCAAGTTTGCCACATCGAAAACAAATAATCCCCTTTATAGTACAATCCCTCGTAGGATGATCCTTTCCATACTTCAGGCATTTTGAGGGATATGCCACATTTTGGCCGGTCTGGTTCCCAATAGAACCTCTGCCAGAACTTCCACCCGCTGTCTGTTACTGGTTTCCCATTGGTTGGGAATAAGGCTTCTTTTGGAAGCGATTAAAATTGTTGCCACTGCCCCTTTGGAACCCCGTAGGTCTAAAGTTCTGGCTCCTTGTATCTCTAGCTTGCTCCAGAGCTTCCACTTCGCAGCACGTATCTAGCAGCTCCAAGAACTCGATGATTTTTAGTGTGATAATAGCTTTCTTCACTTCATATATCAGTACTTCTGTAAACTTCTGACACTTCAAGGTTTCGTTCGGTTGGTGCTGAAAGTACATTGAAAACTTTAACAAGTTTTTAAATCTCACTACATATTCACTAATAGCCATGTTCCCCTGTCTTAGGTTGAGAAACTCCATCTACTTCGCGTGCCTCGTGCTCGCAGGAAAGTACTTATCCAAGAATTTATCCTTGAATAAATCCCAAGTGATCTCGTGATTTTCAGCCTCCAACATTCTTTGCGCCCTGCAACACCAGTCCTCAGCATTGCCAATCAACATAAAGGTAGCATAAGTCACCTTCTTATTCTCGGTGCAATTCATTCCTCGGAAGACTTTTTCTTGCTCTTTGATCCATAAACTAGCTTTATCCATATCAAACTCTCCTTTGAATTAGGGAGGATTGTGGCAATGAAACTCCGCCAAGTTCTGAGCATCAGTAGTAGTTTCGAGCAGTTGAGCAGCCCTCTCTTGTTACTGAGCAACTCTCTCTTATTGTTGAGTATCTCGTTCAGTCTGTTGTGCTATGACTTTAGCCATCTTTTGCATTGCCTCTACAACAGCTGTCATGTCTCCACCATGTGCCATCTTGCTTTCTCAAATCAAGTTAACTGAAAAACACACGGAAGGTTAGATGTACTCACTCGGAATACCAACACAGAGATTCACACAGCATAAACAGGATAGACTCAATCACAAGACCCAAAGAAATATAAATCGGGGCTCTGATACCAACTTAATGTAATGCCCTTTTTTTGGGAGGGAGCGTCACATTGTCATTTACAATGCGAAAAATAAAAATATAAGTTAATTGCAATGAAGAGTAAAATAGAAATAAAGCATACATCAAACCATCCTACATGTACAATGATATATCATTATATTAAACCTGTTTGATTTTAGTTGTGTAAATAAAATGGTGAATATATATATATATTTTTTCTTTCCTTTCTTTATATGCACGTATTTATATTCAATAACCTTTGTTCATCAAAGTAATATTCAAAAGTGCTAACACTTATAAAAGATTCATAAGTATGGATATATATATATATATATATATATATATATATATATATATATATATATATATATATATATATATATATATATTTTGTTTAATTATAAGCGAAAAAATAAAAACTAACCCATACATCCATACAAGAGATACATCATATATATATATACTGTTTAGATACAAACTGTGATTCAATAAATACATTAAGGCTCATAAAAAAGAAGCCTAAGCTTTACCAGCCCCCAAAATGATATACAGACCCCCAAAAGGATATTAAGGCCCCAAAAGACAGATAGCCATCAGTAGCTATCGACAGTATCAGTCCCTAAGAGGAGAAGGAACCATGTCAGGATCCTCCTCGGATTCTTCTTCAGGGTCTTCCTCATCCGAGGAAACCCACATAGGAGCCACCGAGTTATGGACCGGGGCTCGAGCAGTGGAAACAAAGGAATCCTCTTGTGGGGTGTAATAACGATCACCCCACATCCCCCTGATGGGCAAATAAAACTCCAAATGTAAACTGATGCTGCAAGTGAAGATGGGCGGTTCATGACACCCCCAAGCCAACTATATCATTACGTCTCCCTCGTAGATGCAACAATAAGAATTAAGGTTAATGTGCCAGCAGTTTGGACCTTCGAGGAAGGCTAAATGCACATAACCCAAGAATCCTCGCGGACGTGCTGGCATGATCCCAAAAGTAGGTACTAGTCGCGGTCGGGCCAGAAGCCAGGAAATTTGTGAGCTTCACCCCCGTCGCTGACGTCTTCGATGGGACATAAATACAGACAGAAAAATATAGAAATATAGGAAAAAGGTAAGACCTCCAACATACATTACCAATTATGGCAGTGCAGAAATAAAATAGCGCATGACGCCCACATAACATTTTAGGAATAATAAACATTGTCAATAAGCAGTATGATAGGCAATTTAGCAATTTCAGGCGGTCGTATATCAACAAAATAATAGGATATAATCATAATATAAATAAATAAATGTCAAATGATGTGTTAACTTATTATGGACATACATATGGTACCAAAAATCCTACTCCATAAAGTTAGACACAAAACATTCGGAGAGAATAATCAGGAGACATGTCTGTAACTCAACTGCCGAGGCCAACAAGTGCTTTAAATTCTTAATTTATCATCGTGCACGTCATGACATTGTACAAGACATTCTACACAGATCACGACATAGGACAGTGTCTCGGTCAGGATCGTCGGTGCTTTTGCATCGGTCTGTCTCACGGCCCAGAGGGGCTACCAACTGTCCTCTGTGAGACGCCCGTGCCCTGACGCCCCCAAGGTCAACAGCAGGACCTACACTAGTCTATTTACACCCGCAGACAAGTATAATTCAACTCCTAGGCAACTTGGCCTTAACAATAGTCCAATGGACTTTCTCATGCATGCTTCAATCATGCTTATCATGGATGTTCAAGTACATCAATTAATCTCATATGATTCAATTCAATCATGAGGTCATTTCTCAAATTTTGTTAGAACATATTCTTTTTCATCATCATAATGATTTCAATTTCTCAATTTTGATATTTAAAATTTATACTTAGGTTATCATGGTTAAAGAACTCAATTCCATCATTTTCAGACCAAAATCATCATTTTCAGGGTCTGGTAATCGATTACACGGTCTTGGTAATCGATTACAAACCCAACAGAATCAATGTAATTGATTATATGCAGTGTGTAATCGATTACATCCTTTCCAGTAGCCTGGTAATCGATTACATGGGTCATGTAATCGATTACACTCAATTTCAGAAGCCTGGTAATCGATTACATGAGTCGTGTAATCGATTACACTCAGTCCAAGAGCCTTGTAATCGATTACATCAACCTTGTAATCGATTATAAGCTTCCCAGAAACATAATTTTGCAGTTCCAAGAGCTCTGTAATCGATTACATCATCCATGTAATCGATTACACAGCTCGTATTTGCAGAAAAACAGAGTCTTTAAGCCATGTAATCTAAACTAAACCATCAAATATCATTATCATCATCATTCAATCACTTTTAGCTTAACCAACATCAATACTATATCATATGATCACTAATGGCACATCCAAAACATCAATCCATCAACACATTTTATAAACATCAACATACACCAATATAGTCAAATACCACTCAAGAGAAAAACAACACATTCCATCATCCAAACAGATTTCCCACTACCAAGAGAGGTTGAAGTGGATAGTCTTCCTCTTACCTAAGTGAAGAACAAAGAAAGAAATCTCCTTTCCTTTGGGAATTTCGTTTTTCACCACCTCAAGGTCCTAGATTATCCAAACTTACAAGAATCACCACCCAAGCTTGGATAAAACATCCATGGTCACCAATATGATCATGGAATATGAAAATAAGATGGAAAAATGAAAGAGTTTATGAACATTTACCTCAAAGTTTCAAGCTTTGGAGCTTAGTGGAAGAAGACGAAAATGGAGGGGATGATGAGTTCTTGAAGATGATTTCCTCAAAGATGGTGGTCTTCCAGTCACAATGTGGGTGCAAGGAGTGTGAGAGTTTGAAGGTTTAATGAGAACAATGGGTGGAGGAATGGGGCTTTAGCCATGAGAGAGAGAGCAGAGAAAAGAAGTGAACGTGAAGGAGAGAAACGGGTGAAGGAAGATAAGTGAAAAGTGAGAAATGGAAATGAGAGAAATGTGTGGTAAAAACAATTTGACTCCCAAATGTGTCGGGTGGCAACTGTGCAGCCACACAAAGGGAAGAGAGAGAAAGTGTGAGTGGTGGTAGGTAGGAAATTTTAATGTTTTCATGAGAAGCCTTGTACACCTCTCAATAAAGTGTAGAGCAATTTCTTAGTGATGATATCATTTAAAGTGAACACTCTAGAAAATACGATTAACACTCCACTAGAGCTATTACTCAGTGGACAAAAATTTATAGTTAGTAGAAATAATATTTTATTATCTCTTAGATAATAAATATTCTGCGATTTTATTTATCAGATAAAATCTCGTAAAACATAAACTTCATAAACTGTGCTCAGCCTCGAGTTTAGTAAAATCCCCCGTCGATGTTTCTACAGTTCAAAATCTACCAGTCTCAGGGAAAACACTTCATTTTCCCAGCTCCGCTCAGCGCGCGCACAAAATAAGGAATATACTAAAATATTTGACGTTTTTAGAAAAATCCAGAAAAATTCTCAAAAATCATAAATATTATAAAATTATTATTTATGATGAAACAAATAATTTTTGGGGTGTTACAATCATCAAAACATAAAAGGAAATATTGGCACACGAGGGATTTTGGAGCATACAATTTTCTTATTCCCTAGGGGTGTTTAGACCTCTTGCTTACTACAAAAAAAGAAAGAGAATTTACATTAGGTAAAATAAGTACTTTGGTCCCTTATTTTTATTTCATTTTTTAAGTTGGTCCCTTATATTTCATTTTTGTCAATTTGGTCCATTATCTTTCAAGTCATCATTCATTGTGATCTTCGGTCACAATTCCGTTATCCCATTAACAGAGGCGATGACATGTCATAAACTTGTGATGCCATGTTATCGCCATTTCACATCCACATCATTACCGCGTCATTGCCACACCATCACCATTAGTGACACATCATCATTTCTGTTATAGTTTGTAACAGAACCATGATGGAGGACCACATTGAATAACAGTTTGCAAGATAAGAGATCAAATTGAAAAAAAAAATATAGGGTACTAACTTGAAAAAAGAAATAAAGATAAGGGACCAAAGTATCTATTTTGCCTTTATAATACTTACATAATTTACTAATTATATTTATTGTATATAGAATATAATAATTTTGTTAAAGGTTATACCTACTTAAAAATTAAAAAGTTTAAGTTTCTTGACCTATATGAAGGCCTTCATGTAATGTAGGCCTTTAAATAGGCTTTCAAGTCAAGATAGACTTTTATGTTTTCATAAACAAGTTAGGCCGAACCCCAAAAAATGTCTATGATAGCTAATAAGCCAAGTTCAGGCCAACATGTTACAAAATAAGCCTAGGTCTATTTAAGCAAAGCCTAGTAAAGCCTAGCCCATTTCCAACCCTAATTGTAATCTTAATCCACTTAGTGATTTAGCGGTGAATGTACATTTAGGTTGTGTTTGATGCGCTATATAATGTATCCACCTAATAGTATAGTCAAATTAGGTTAGACTTTTTTATCCTATTATAAGTTGATAACTATATTATCTCCCCCCTACATGATAAGACCATATAGGAATCATAAATTATTGGGTGGGAACTTCCTACCTTAGGCATGCAAATCAATTTTTGACAAAATAAATGAAAAAACACTGAGCAAACAAAACAAATATCGTTTCATGAAAGGATGCCAAGAAAATATTTTACATCACACCGTTAGATTAGCCATGTACATTGAAAGAACCAAGTAATCACTTAAGATCAAATATGACTTTATTAAGCTTGTAATGTGGGTAATGGAAAAATATAAAGGTTAAAGGGTAATAATGAAAATCAAAAGTGTTCCAAGAATATTTTAAAACTCACGTCTATACTTTTAACATCTCTTTCCCCTTCTTTAAATCACTTTATTTGGCTAATCCCCAATACCAACATTTTTTTTCTTCACACTTTTTCTTAAGTTTTTTTCTTTTTCAAGCTTCACATTTTTCTATTTTTTTTTCTTTTCTGACTTTTCCATTTTTTTTATTTTCACTTCATTTTTTTTCTTTTAATAACATTCCTCATATCAACCCATATTACAATCACAATGCTTCTTTCCTGAAACACTTTAAAAAAGGGTTAAGAAAAAAAAGCTTAATAAATAGGCTCAAAGGAGTAACTAATAGTAAAATGTGAAAGAACAAGAAAAAATATTATTTCAAGGCTTAAAATAAGTAACATGGCCTAATATCATCTCTTAAGAAAAAAACATAATCAATTTTTAAGGCATCAAATTAGATGCAAGTGTAACATAAAACTTCTCTTTAGTAAAAAATAACAATAATGAAACGATCTAGTGAGGAAAAAATTTTATGAGCACTAACAAGAAATATTGGAAGGTCAAGAAAATACTCTCACAATAAAAATGAATGGCTCGAAACTCTAGGTAAAAATAGTATCTACATGTTCATCTTCAAGTTCTCTAATTATTTCAGTTTTTTAACAATGAGATATGCATAAGTAGCTATGTGAATATTTGAAACAATTTGAGTAAGATGATAGGAAAAGAAATTCACACAAAAATGGCATAATGATAACATGACAGAATACTCAAGTAACGCCAACTCCCAATCAAAACCAAACATTGTCCTCAATGCTTAAAATTAAATCCAGACTTAAAGAAACAAACACAATATGTATCAAAATAATTGTTGGGACAAAAAGAATAAAAAGTAATATGGAAGAGTCATATACTTGAAATCCTTAGCAATTATAAGGGAGGAAAAGAGGATTACTACACCTTGACAATTGTTAGCAATGTAAGGAAATAACAAAAAGAAAAGAAAATGAAATAAAATAAATAAACAAGAAAACTATATTTTTTTTGTATTTTTACTTTTTTTTTGTTGGCTGACACTATTTACATCCCTATACAAAGGCTCCGAACGCTAGGAAGTACTTAAGCCGACTCAAACAATAAAATAAAAATATCTAAAGAGTAAAAGAAAATTCTACCTACAAATAGAGCTATTATATCTAAATCAACTCAAGGAGATAAATGTTCATACCTCACTACCCACGAGGTAGCTTTAAGAGATGGAGAACAACCAAAAATTTCATTAACCCCAACTACATCACTTCTCAAGTAAAAAGCCTCCAACTCACTATGTAAAGTTATTCTCTCTAAAGGTTCCTTAGACAAAATAGGCAGCATAGTCTCTTTAACTCTCTCATCAATCATATCTATAAAAGCACACTCAGATTCATCTTCCACAACAAGTTGGCCAGTAGGCTTGAAGATATTAAGTTTAATTCTCATGTTCATAACTGAGACATTCATTACCCCAGATCTACAACTAATGTTAGCATTAGCAGTGACTAAGAAAGGCCTTCCAAAATGACAGGAATTTCTTTTTTTGATGAGTAAGAGGGTTCCATATCAAGCATTATAAAATCAATAGAAAAGAATCCCTTATCAATTTTCACTATGACATCATCAACTCTTCCTCTAAGGATCCTAACTGACCTATCAGCTAATTGCAGAGAACAATTTGATGCTTACAACTCACCCAATCCTAGCTCTTCATAACAGAATATGGCAACAGATTAACACTAGAACCTAGATCCAAGAGTTCTTTATCAATCCTATGATCACCAATATAACAAGAAATAGTACGAACATCAGGATCTTTCAACTTAGGTGGTGTGTTAAAATGCAAAATTAAGCTTACCTGTTCACTTAAGCGAACCTTCTTAGACATATGTGCTTTACATTTTCTTTTCAATGTACACATGTCCTTAAGGAACTTGGTACAAGCAAGAATCTTCTGAATAGCATCCAAAAGGGGAAGATTGATCTTTACTTGCTTAAAGGTTTCAATAATATTCTCCCTCTGGTTATCTTTCTTAAAATGTGAAGGTGCTTCTAAGGCTTGAGGGTAAGGAACCTTTAGCTCATATGGAATCGAAGGTATGAAATTAGAAGCTTTAGGAGAATGGGAAGGATTTGAATCTATATCTTTTTCATGGTTCTCCACTTCCCAGTATCATGCACTCTCCCCTTATTCACCCTATTTTCCACTTTTTTCCCATTCCTAAGAATCATTATAGCCTTAACTTGCTCATGGATTTGACCTCTCGGGTTCTCTATGGGATGGCTTGAAAGCTTACCCTCCTCTCTATTTCCTATAGCAATGGTTAGTTGTCCAATTTGAGTATCTAATTTTGCTATAGATTGAGTGTGAGAGTCTAAAAGTAGCATCTTAGATTCTATGAATTGCATCCTAGAGTATAAGTTTGTCACACAAGATAACACCTTATCTATTTTGTCCTCCAAGTTAGAACTATTGCTTTATGCTTGAGATGAGTTAGATGCATACCTTTGTGGTTGAAAGCTAGGGGGTGCTGTCATACTAGATTACCTTGCTTGATTAGGTCGCTGCCCTTGTTGTGCTTCAATACCTTGTTGCTTTCAAGAGAAGTTCAGATAATTCCTCCAACCATGATTGTAAGTGTTAGAATACGGGTTATTTTGTGGAGGAATTCCTTGGGCTGCATTAGCCTACTTTAATGAAAATTTGGAAAATTGTGAGGCAGTAGGACAATCATATGAAGTATAATAAGGGTTAGAATAAATGGTTCACATATTATGCACATTAGAAGAATTAGCATATTTTTGACTCAAAGATAACAATTGATCTATCTTCCTAGATAATGGATCCACTTGATCCATTTTCTTAAATAAAGATTTCACCTTAATTGTCAAATTAGATGTGTAACGCCCTTACAACTAACACTAAAGTGTATCCGGAATTACACCATAGTAATTAGTAGTAAGCACATCACTTAAAATTTTATAACAAAATTTGAATATACTTTTCTTTGATATACAAAAATATGAGCCTGAAAGGGTGAAATACTATACATATACTGGAAGGATGTTTATACAAAGAGTAATCATAGTACAAACATACATTAAATGCCTCCATGGCATTATCGATACATATTTAATACAAGAATTCAAATCTAAAATAAACTACAACTTCTGCTTTGGCCGTTCCGCTGCACGATCCAACCCTAGAATTATCATGGAATATAATATAGAAATGGGGTGAGAATACTAATTCTCAGTAGTTCTATTATGAAAAACGTGTCGTCACAATAATTTCAACTGTTTCGGGGAAAAGTACATTTCTTTGAAATTCAATTTAAGTATAAATATATATAGTTAGAAAGGTGGCAAAATGCTAAATCTGTCCCTTTCTCTTCCCGAAATAGAATTCCATTTAAAAATAATTTCCAAAAATATGTCTTATTAAACAATACAAATTTCAATCATAAATAATTTCAGGAAATGTCTGCAAATATAGATACTATGATATCAAGTTCATTCAATGATTCATATACACATTCCAGTCATAGTATGACTTATGTAACATCCTAATATTGCTATTCCAATATATCTGATATATATAAGAACAACCAATACTAGCCATGGTACTTCAAGCTCATACAACAAACTAAACCCATAAGATTTATGCAAAATAATTATGGAGAGCCATGATAAAAAAAATTATATATATACATCGTTGCCTCAATAGGCACATTGAAATACATAAACTTCCTTGCTAACTAGATATAGTATAATATACAAACTTTAACCATATAAAGCATATCAACTACTAGTCTTCATAAATCTTCTGCTTCCCTTTTGAAAAACTTGTACCTGGATTTACATGGTAACACAATCGGGGTGAGAAATCATAATTCTTAGTAAAAGTATTCCAAAACCAGCATTTCTCCATTCACAATGAATAAACCAACAGTTATTATAAAAAATAAGTTCACAACAGGTATAAGAATCACTACTTAATACCTAAAGAATAACTTACATACTATCTCTATACGGTATTCTCAAGCAAAACCATATCCCTAAACTTGCATAAAAGAAACTATCAACAATATTATTCAACTGCCCATACAATCATAAATATCATTGATTAACGTAACTGCCCATACAATTACCATGCAATTTCAATGCTTGTTATGTTGTATGTTTATGCCTAACATGTCCTAAGACAATGATTATGCCATTAGTTAAAATACTGTTGGTGCAATAAAGTTATGATACCATTTTCAGGAACTCCAACTCCATGGTAATGTCATGAAACTCGACTATTCCCAGGAACTTCATTCCTTGTATTATTCTGAGTAGTATGGCTCTGACCATTTAACACTACCTAGCAATGAATGGACTATTCCATCTCATAACAATGAGTGTATTGTTAGCATCTCATATACCATTCACAGATACGTGGAAATAGCAAATGTGTGAGAAAACATGCAAAGTGATTAATCTATTGATTATTCCTATATTTTAATCGCCTTGTAATTGATTCATTGAACTCCATTTGTGCTTAATTATCATCATTTAGCTTAGTTTCTGATATCAAACCCTAATTGGAACATTACTGTGAAACTTTGCTTAAAAGTGTTCATTTGCACTCATAATTGAATTATGCTTTTTAGTCACTAGGCTTCTTAAGGTTCAATTAGGTTTAATTAAGTTGGTTTTGACACATTTTATGATATTGAGCCTAATTGGATCATTAAAGGAATTATTGCATGAATTAGCCCTAATTTATCTCTTTGACAATGTTCAGTAAACTAGCTATAATTTGAGTTTCAAATATCTGATTAATGTGATTTTGGTCTTGTAGGAAAGCTAAGACAATTCTCTACTACTTTCATGAAGACCTCAAAGGCCCAAAGGTGCTAATCCTGATAGCTTGACCTTTGCATACTGTTCATGACATATCTCGAGCTACAAGTTGTCAAATGGGCTGAATTTTTTATGGTTGATAGCTAAGATCCAAATCTATAGCTTTCATGTTGAACACTTTTCCAGATTTGGAGGTCTAATGGGTCATATTAAGCTTGGAAGTCAGATTATAGAGCCAGAGTCAGAATACAGGGCCTAGATTGCGTAAAAATACACGGCCGTGTAAGAATACACGGCCTAGGCCATGTACGCCTCTGACTTTGCAATTGAAATAGTGAAATTTTGCCCCCAAACTCAGTGTCATACACGGCCGTGTATTCATGCCAGAAACTCAATTATTGAGACTTCTACACGAAGTTTGTGTTGGAGGCCTATATATTGACACTCTTGGCACGTTTTGAAGGGAGTTCTGACCTAGGAGAGCAGTTGCAAACCCTTGGAGAAGGAGAAGGGAGTCTTGGATCAAAGATTAGGGTCTCGGGTTCGAGCAATCGAAGATCCATCATCCTCAATCATCAGAAACTCATTTGCTTTAGTTTTTCTTCTGCACTTTGTTTCTCATGTTGTTCTTTCTCAATTTTTCTTGTGATTTCCTTCTAGCTATGTGTAACTAAACCTCCCTTGGTTAAGGGGGTGATGAAACCACTAGTATTGATGTTGTGAATCTTGCATATTTGATTATTTCAACACAGTTATGTCTCTATTCATATATTTCTGAATCTATTATTGGTATGAAGGTTTTTGTACTTGTTCCCACTTTAAAAGTGGTAGATCTGGGTTTATTATGCGTGATTGCGGTAGTAGATCTAGCGGAATATATGATGTTCATGTGGGTATAATTATCTTTGTGCTATTTTCCAGTTATAAAAGTGGTAGATCTGGGTTTATTATGCGCAGTTGCGGTAATTGATCTAGAGAAATATATGTTCTAAGTAATTTAATCCCGGTATATGATTAGATCTTAGTGTAATTGGTTTTCTAAATCTTAAAGCAATTGTTGGATAGTTGTAAGAGTGGTTGCTTTATAACTAATCAGTAATTAGGAGTTGATTTGAGCGGTTACTGAATTGGCTAACACGTAAGGAAAATAGAGATTTACTCTCACAATTGCATAAAAACATAATTGAGCATGTTGGAATAAAAGGATATGTGGATTTACATCATCATATAAATCTAGTGGTGGATTCAATCTCTTAACCAATTTTCTTATATTGTTGATTTCAGTTTGTTTATTGTTATTATTTTTGAAGCTGTTCATTGTTCATCAAAACTCCAAAAACCCCCATTTTTACTGTTTATTATTAATCAGAGTTTAAATTGGAAATTATTTGATAGTGTTAATTGAATTGGTTCTCTGTGGATCGACCCTTACTAACTACAACTAGTTGTAAGGTTTTTATTTTCTAGTGGGCCTGACAACTAATTTTTATCTAAATTTTAATCACTATATCCTCACACATCAGAATTTTGGCGCCGTTGTCGGGGAACCAATTTTTCAATTACACTATTAATTTATTTTCTATTTTTACCCTATTTTTATTTTTATTTTTATTTTATTTTTAGTTTTTGAATCTTTCTTTCTGAGTGTTTTGTAGGTGTTGATGTCCATTGAAGGGGTAGACGAGGGATTGCTAAATTTGAGAAACTATATTGATCAACTCAACTCACATCCTCAATTTCCCTTCCATCCGACTAATTTCCAACCCACACTTGCTGACATTGAAGCTGCTCGTTACATTGATCTATCGAGCTCAGAGACATTTGAGCCATCTGAAATATCTGAAGAAGTGACAATGGCATAAAACACTTTAAGGGCATTGGGTGCTCCAGATCTAGATCAACAGCCCCTATGCATAGACATTCTTGAAAATGAAGAGGCATTTGAATTGAAATCCGGTTTAATCCATCTCTTGCCATCTTTCAATGGATTACCTGGAGAGGACCCCAACAAGCACTTGAAGGAGATCCATGTGGTATGTTCTAGCATGAAGCCTGCAGGAATTCATGTAGAGCAAGTCAAGTTGAGAGCTTTTCCATTTTCATTGAAAGACTCAGCTAAGGAGTGGCTTTACTACTTGCCACCTGGATCCATCCAGTCATGGCAGGATATGGCCCGAACTTTCCTAGACAGATACTTCCCCGCCTCAAAAGCTGTAACAATCAGAAAAGAAATATGTGGTATTCAACAAAGGCATGGGGAAGCACTCCATGACTACTGGGAGAGATTTAAGAAGCTATGTTTCAGCTGCTCTCATCATCAAATAAGTGAGCAGCTCTTAATTTAGTATTTCTATGAATGCATGATTAATGCTGCTAGCGGAGGAGCATTGGTTGATAAAACTCCTCAAGAAGCTAGAAACTTGATCTCAAGAATGGCTGCCAATACTCAACAATTTTACTCTAGAAATGACATTGGAGTGAGAGCAGTGAAAGAAGTAGAGACAACCAGTCTACAGCAGCAAATGACTCAATTGACTGCTATGGTTCAAGCGAGCTTAATGGATACAGGCAAAGCACCAGTTCATGCTTGTGGGATCTGTTGTTCATCTGGACATCCCAACGATATGTGTCCCACTCTCCAAGAGGACACAAATGAGGAGGTAAGAGCAGTAGGGGGATATCTTGAACTTTCAAAAAATTACAACCCCTACTCAAACACATATAAAATCTGGGTTGGAGGGATCATCCTAATTTCAGTTTTGCAAAGCAACCTCAGAATCAACCTCCAGCTTATGGACCTCTAGGATTCCAACAAAGGCAAGCACCTTTCCCTCAGAGACAGCAGCAAGTTCAAGCTCCTAAGCAACCTGAGCCTTCACTAGAGGAGCTAGTGAAACAAATGGCCACTAATAATTTATAGTTCCAATAAGAAACAAATGCAACCATACAAAGTTTTAAACAAGAAACAAGGACTACAATCAATAACTTGCAAAATCAGATAGGGTAGCTGTCCACAGAATTCAACAAGTTTCAAAGCCAAGCTTCAGGGAAACTACCCTCATAGCCAGAAGTGAATCCGAGGGAAAATGCTAGTACTGTCACATTGAGAAGTGGAAAGACGATGGATGAGCCTACATCTCTTCCACCAATCATTCAAGAGAAAGATGAACCACCCAAAGAAGCAAATGATAAGGGGCAAAATTCCAAAGTCCCTAAGGTAAGTAATTCTGAACCCCTTCCTAAATATGTCACTAAAGCTCTTTTTCCTAGTAGGTTAGTTAAAATCAAGAAAGAAGAAGCAGAAAAAGAAATACTTGAGACTTTTAGGAAGGTAGAGGTTAATATCCCTTTGTTAGATGCCATTAAGCAAGTACCTAGGTATGTGAAATTTCTGAAAGAATTATGCACTAACAAGAGGAAGTTAAAAGGATATGAAAAGGTCCAAATAGGAGAAAATGTTTCAGCTGTAATTAAAAAGAAACTCCCAACCAAATGTAAGGATCCTGGCACATTCACCATTCCATGCACTATAGGTAACACAAGGTTTGAAAGGGCAATGCTTGATTTAGGTGCATCTATAAATGTCATGCCATATTCTATTTATGCATCTTTATACTTGGGTCCTTTAGAACATACTGGTGTTATTATTCAATTGGCTAATAAATCTAATGCGTACCCTAAGAGTGTGGTTGAAGATGTTTTGGTGCAGGTGAATGAATTAGTGTTTCCGGCAGACTTCTATGTTTTGGACATGGAAGAGGATGAGTCTCCTAAATCTGCTCCTATCTTGTTAGGGAGACCATTTTTGAAAACTGCACGGATAAAAATTGATGTGCACTTAGGAACTCTAACAATGGAATTTGATGGAGAATTAATTAGATTCAATATTTTTGAAGCTATAAGATACCCAAGTGATGTGCACTTTGCTTGTTTAATTGATTCTTTTGATCCTTTTGATTCTTTAATTTCTGCAGCTTTTGATACTAACCATTTTGATGCTCTTGATACAATTCTAACTCATAGCTTAGATGTACAGGAGAAAAAGAAGAAGAATGAAGAAGAGCCATGGAGTGAAGACATTGATGAAATTGTTGCTACCTTATAAGAGCTCTCTTCCACTCCAGAAGAGCATGAGGTAACTTTTGTTGATTTACCTATTACTACTGATATACCTCAACCTTCCATTGTGCAGGCACCTGAATTGGGCCGAAAGCACCGCTTTGCTGATCATCTTAAATACATCTTCTTGGGGAGAAGGACACCTTCCAAAGTAATAATTGCAAAGTCACTCACCCAAGAACAAGAAGAAAGCGGTAGTTTGTTTTGCAGGAACATAAGACAGCCATTGGTTGGTCAATAGCTGATATCAAGGGTATTAGTCCCTCCATTTGTATGCACAGGATATTAATGGAGGAGGATACTAAACTTGTGAGAGACCCTCAGCGGAGGTTGAATCCTCCCATGATGGAGGTTGTGAAAAAGGAGATACTGAAGCTCCTAAGTGTGGGGGTGATCTACCCCATTTTTGGCAGCAAGTGGGTAAGCCCAGTCCAGGTAGTACCAAAGAAATCTAGAATTACTATGGTAAGAAATGTTGAAAATGAGCTTATTCCCACTAGGTTGTAGACAGGGTGGCGTATTTGTATTGAGTACAGGAAGTTAAATGCCGCCACGAGAAAAAACCACTTTCCTTTACCTTTCATTGATCAAATGTTAGAGAGATTAGCTGGTCATTCTCATTATTATTTTCTGGATGGTTTTTCAGGTTACAATCAGATTGCCATAGCTCCAGAAGACCAAGACAAGACTACATTCACTTGTCCATTTGGTACCTTTACATATAGGCGAATGCCTTTTGGACTCTGCAATGCACCAGGAACTTTCCAAAGATGCATGATAAGTTTATTTTCTGATTACATTGAAAATATTATTGAGGTTTTTATGGATGACTTTAGTGTCTTTGGAAATGGTTTTGAAAATTGCCTGGAACATTTAACATTGGTGCTTAAAAGATGCATTGACATTAACCTGGTACTGAATTGGGAAAAATGTCATTTCATGGTTAAGGAAGGTATTATGTTAGGTCATGTAATTTCTGCTAGGGGAATTAAAGTAGATAAAGCTAAGGTAGAACTCATGCATTCTTTGCCCCCACCCACTTGTGTGCGGGAGATTCATTCTTTTATTGGTCATGCAAGTTTCTACTGGAGATTTATTAAAGATTTCTCTAAAGTCTCATTGCCCCTTTGTAAACTTCTTCAAAAATATGTCAATTTTAACTTTGATGAGAAATGTATGGAAGCTTTCAATAAACTTAAGAAGTTGTTAACTGTTGCGCCTATCATTAGGCCACCCAACTAGGAGTTACCGTTTGAACTAATGTGTGATGCCAGTGACTTTGCAGTAGGGGCTGTCTTAGGACAGCGAGTTGATAGGGTTCCTTATGCCATTTACTATGCATCAAGGACTCTAAATGATGCTCAGCTTAACTACTCAACCACAGAAAAAGAATTTCTAGCTGTTGTATTTGCTTTGGAAAAATTTAGATCATATCTAATTGGTTCTAAAGTAATTGTGTTTTCAGATCATGCAGCTTTGAAGTATCTATTAACCAAGAAAGAAGCAAAGCCTAGATTGCTCCGATGGATTTTATTGCTCCAGGAATTTGATTTGGAGATTAAAGACAAGAAAGGGAGCGAGAACTTGGTGGCCGATCACTTGAGTAGGTTGGTAACTGAAGAGGCAGAAATGCCTATCACGGAGACTTTTCTGGATGAATATTTGATGGTTGTCAATGCCATAATCCCTTGGTATACTGACATTGTTGACTACCTGGTTACTAAGGACTTTCCGGAGGGTTTGAATAAGGCCCAAAGAGATAAATTAAGGAGTGATTGTAAATACTATATCCGGGATGACCCATACCTATGGAAGCATTGTGCAGATCAAGTCATTAGGAGGTGCCTTCCTGATTCTGAGACACACTCCATCCTCTCCTTTTGCCACACTTATGCATGTGGAGGACACTTTGGCAGTAAAAGGACAGCCAACAAAGTGCTTGACAGTGGTTTCTATTGGCCCATAATTTTCAAAGACGCTTACAACTTCTGTAAGTCTTGTGATCGCTGTCATAGAACAGGTAACATTGGTCCTCGTAATCAAATGCCTCAGACTCCAATCATTTTTGTGGAAGTCTTTGATGTATGGGGTATTGATTTCATGGGACCATTCCCTCCTTCATTTGGTTTCACATACATTCTCTTATCTGTTGATTATGTGTCTAAATGGGTGGAAGCAAAAGCCACCCAATCTGATGATTCTAAAACTATTGCAGATTTTGTTAAAACACATATTTTCTCCAGGACCCCAAGGGCTATCATTAGTGACCAAGGGACCCATTTTTGCAACAGAACCTTTGATACTCTATTGAAGAAATATGGAGTAATGCACAGCATTTCCACTCCTTACCATCCACAGACAAATGGGCAAACTAAAGTGTCCAACCGGGAGATTAAATCAATCCTTGAAAAGACAGTGAATCCTTCAAGAAAGGATTGGAGCACTTGACTTGAAGATGCTTTATGGGCTTATAGGACTGCCTATAAGACTCCCATTGGCATGTCACCATTTCGGTTGGTGTATGGAAAGCCCTGTCATTTGCCCGTTGAGTACAACATCGCTCTTATTGGGCCATTAAACAAGTAAATATGGAATTGGAAGGTCTTTGGAAAGCAAAGGAAGTTCCGCATTACAGAACTAAAAAACTAAGAAATGAGGCCTTCGAGAATGCCCCGATTTATAAGACTAAAGCTAAGGCATTCCACGACCAATTGATTTCCAAAAAGAAATTTCACAGAGGACAAAAAGTTCTACTATTCCAATCAAGACTCAAATTGTTTCCAGGTAAACTGCGTTCTAAGTGGATTGGGCCATTTGTGGTAACTAATGTCTTTCCTTTTGGTGCAGTTGAGATCAGGAGTGAAATTTCAGGCAAAGCATTTAAGGTAAATGGTCATCGTCTCAAACCTTATCATGAACCTCCTGACAGTGTAGAGATGGAAGTGATGACCCTCATCCTTCCACAATATGAGGAGCGTTGAAAGTGTCACAATGTCGGGCTGAGGACAATAAACTAAGCGCTCATTGGGAGGCAACCCAACCAAATTTGCTTTCTTTATCCCTTTTATTTTGTGTTTTTATTAGTTTCTTAGGTTATGTTTTTATCTGTTTGTTGATTGTGAGCATGTGAATCTTTGGAGAACCTTGTGTTTGGTCTGATTAATTGTGTGTTTGAATGGATTGTTTGATTGATATTTGTGTGGATTAAGTACAGTGGAAACTAAGCGAAACTATAGGAATTAGTTCGTTTGTAAATTGTTGTTTTGTTCTTCTGAATGCTGAATCATGTTTTTTGGGAATGATTTCCTTCAATTGAAAGTTAAATTGCATTTCATAATGAATGGACTGAGTAAAGAGTTAATCTCTTGAGACACATTCTTATGAATTGGTGCCTTATGAACTTCATCGATTTTTGGGAATCCCCTCAAGCATGATGAGTTTTAGTCTTGGGAATCTGACTTTCAAAGACCCTGACTTGTGTTTTTGAACTGATTTCTTATTATTTTTCAAAGAACATCATCATCTATAGGAGTTTTCCTATCATCTCAGTGTTAATTGAGTCATGTAGAGTTTTCCCATACCCCATTTATGTACCCTTGTAGTTTCCATTATGATGCACATTCCACTGTATTGTATTGTATAGTCTTGATCTTTAGTTTAAACTATGTATTTGGTCGTTGATTTACTGGTTGATGTTTTTCATTCCGTATGTTTATGTTATAGATTTGGTAGCTGTTTTCCTTTTCTGGATGTGTGGAGCATTCTCTTTGTCGTTATTTTTCCTTTTTGGATGTGTGTAGCATTGAGGACAATGCTTATTTTAAGTGTGGGGGTGTGGATACTTTGATGCTCTATTGTAAATAATTTTGATGTTCTGAATTGTTCTCTTGAGGATTGAATGACTAATTGAACTAAATTGTCGTTCTTGGAATGAGTGCATGTGATCTTAATTATGTAATTTTTTTTTGTGGATACTTTCTATTGGGCTTTAAGTATCTGATAAGCTTTCAAGTGTTGTGATTATTGAACAATTGACCCAAATTTTTGAAAAAAAAAATAATAATAATAAACCTTTGAGCTTGATCGAATGAACTTTCTGGTTATCGATTTTTTCGGGTGAAATTCTAAAAATTAAAGGGTTTAATTGAAATTGATGAATCGAAACCTAGTGAGTTTTTGGGCCTTGTTGTAAATGGCTAATTTTAGGCCATTTTTTATTCTTTGAATGTGAGATTCCACTCCTGATTATTATGTTTTTCAGAACTTGTCTTGATTTTCTTTTAAGCTGCTAATGACCACTGCATGCATTTGAAATGATAAAGGCATTTTCTTTTAAATAACTACTGGCCAAATAGCCATCCTTGTATTTTATCCATTGATTAACCCCTTTGAGCCTAATCAACCCCATTTCCTTCTATCTAAGCTCAATTTAAACTTTAAAAAAAATTATTTTACTACCCTACCTTAAGGAGTAGAAGAGCTTAAAGATCGCATTGGAAAGTGGCTTTTAAATAAGTGTGGGGGTGTGATTCATGATATTTTGGCCTAGTTATGTCTGTGTATAAAATATCTCATATTGGAAAAATGTCAAGTTGAATTGAATGCAAGGTGTATATATATATATTAAAAAAAAGAAAAAAAAGAAAAAGAAAAAAAAAGAGAAGTCAGAACAAGGATAAGGTACATAATAGGAATTTGAATTTGAAGATTATTGGGAAATTCTGTGTAATGATTGAATATCTTTCCATTTTGCTCTTCTAGTTCCTATGGTCTAGCTTTGTCTATCTTTGATGTATCCTACCTTAACCTTGACCCTATTGCAACCTAAATAAAGTCCTCTTGATCTCTGTTTGCATGTGGTTTGAGTAGTGGAGAAGTAGAGGCTTGACAAGCCTATGATAAAGCATATTCTCATGAGTCGGTTGAGTGAAAACACAAGCCTGAAACACTTGAGTGAGAGAGCATTTCAGTGAGGATTTATCATGTTGATTGAACCCTGAAATTTGATTGATTTTTCTTGTCAATTTGGATTGCTAAGAAAGGGAATTCTTGATTGTTTAAATTTCTTTTGAAAACTAAATGCACAAAGGTCTTTGCTCATTATTCTGCATTTGTTTGGCTTGTTGTGAAACTGTGTTGAATTGTATATTTTTGCCCAGGAGTGCAAAAGGCTAAGTGTGGGGGTAATTGATCTGTTGATTATTCCTATATTTTAATCGTCTTGTAATTGATTCATTGAACTCCATTTGTGCTTAATTGTCATCATTTAGCTTAGTTTTTGATATCAAACCCTAATTGGAACATTACTGTGAAACTTGGCTTAAATGTGTTCATTTGCACTCATAATTGAATTATGCTTTTCAGTCACTAGGCTTCTTAAGGTTCAATTAGGTTAATTAAGTTGGTTTTGACACATTTTATGATATTAAGCCTAATTGGATCATTGAAGGAATTATTGCATGAATTAGCCCTAATTTATCTCTTTGACAATGTTCAGTAAACTAGCTATAATTTGAGTTTTAAATATCTGATTGATATGATTTTGGTCTTGTAGGAAAGCTAAGACAATTCTCTACTACTTTCATGAAGACCTCAAAAGCCCAATAACACGTTTGGATAACTCAAATTAGAGTTGAAGCAAGAACTAGGGTGCTGATCCTGACAGCTTGACCTTTGCATACAATTCATAACATATCTCGAGCTACAAGTTGTGAAATGGGCTGAAATTTTGATGGTTTATATTAAGATCCAAATCTACAACTTTCATGTTGAAGACTTTTCCAGATTTGGAGGTCTAATAGGTCATATTGAGCTTGGAAGGCAGATTATAGGGCCAGAGTCAGAATACAGGGCCTAGATTGCGTAAAAATACACGGCCGTGTAAGAATACACAGCCTAGGCCGTGTATGCCTCTGACTTTGCAATTGAAATAGTGAAATTTTGCCCCCAAACTCAGTGTCCTACACGGCCGTGTATTCATGCCAGACACTCAATTATTGAGACTTCTACGCGAAGTTTGTGTTGGAGGCCTATATATTGACACTCTTGGCATGTTTTGAAGGGAGTTCTGACCTAGGAGAGCAGCTGCAAACCATTGGAGAAGGAGAAGGGAGTCTTGGATCAAAGATTGGAGTCTCGGGTGTGAGCAATCGGAGATCCATCATCCTCAATCCTCAGAAACTCGTTTGTTTTAGTTTTTCTTCTGCACTTTATTTCTCATGTTGTTCTTTCTCAGTTTTTCTTGTGATTTTCTTCTAGCTATGTGTAACTAAACCTCCCTTGGTTAAGGGGGTGATGAAACCACTAGTATTGATGTTGTGAATCTTGCATATTTGATTATTTCAACACAGTTATGTCTCTATTCATATATTTCTGAATCTATTGTTGGTATGAAGGTTTTTGTACTTGTTCCCACTTTAAAAGTGGTAGATCTGGGTTTGTTATGCGCGGTTGCGGTAGTAGATCTAGCGGAATATATGATGTTCATGTGGATATAATTATCTTTGTGCTATTTGCCAGTTATAAAAGTGGTAGATCTGGGTTTATTATGCGCGGTTGCGGTAATTGATCTAGAGAAATATATGTTCTCAGTAATTTAATCCCGGTATATGATTAGATCTTAGTGTAATTGGTTTTCTAAATCTTAATGCAATTGTTGGATAGTTGTAAGAGCTGTTGCTTTATAACTAATCAGTAATTAGGAGTTGATTTGAGCGGTTGCTGAATTAGGTAACACGTAAGGAAAATAGAGATTTACTCTCACAATTGCATAAAAACATAATTGAGCATGTTGGAATAAAAGGATATGTGGATTTACATCATCATATAAATCTAGTGGTGGATTCAATCTCTTAACCAATTTTCTTATATTGTTGATTTCAGTTTATTTATTGTTATTCTTTTTGAAGCTGTTCATTGTTCATCAAAACTCCAAAAACCCCCCTTTTTACTGTTTATTGTTAATCAGAGTTTAAATTGGGAATTATTTGATAGTGTTAATTGAATTGGTTCTCTGTGGATCGACCCTTACTAACTACAACTAGTTGTAAGGTTTTTATTTTCTGGTGGGCTTGACAACTGATTTTTATCTGAATTTTAATTACTATATCCTCACGCATCAGTGATATTTAACACACATTCAATGCCATATTGGATACTCTCCTACACGAGTTCATAACCAATGATCTTAAACGTGTCTATCCTCCTCCACGAGGTTTTCCAACTATTAAATTAGGAATACTCATATACTCACTCTATGTGCCATTCACATCACATATCCACATCACAATGATAATAAAATCAATCCCATATGGATCAAGAGTCTAGGTGTTAGCCTATAGTATTCCCAAACCATTAGTTGCCTATGGTTTCACCACTCCTTATATATATATATATATATATATATATATATATATATATATATATATGTATATATATATACTAGATGGTTATTCTCCCCAAGAAATATCACTAGTTGTCTTACTACACTAACACACTTGTATTTAAAACCTTATCCCTTCACTTAACAAGTGATTCCAAAGTCAACCTCATGTTGAACAAGATTCTAAACACTTCCTTGTTGCATTCCAACACTCATGGATGCTCAAGGTTCTCAAAACTACCTTATAACATTCCACTACACAATGGAAGCCTAAGGTTTCCCAATACATTACCCTTTGACACTCCACCACACTTTGGGTGTCTAGAGTCCCCCAATACTATCATAAGGCATTTCCCACACTTTGAATGCCTAAAGGTTCTCCAACCTCATCCTAAGGCAAATCCCCTTACTTGGGTGCCTATAGGTTTTCCAACTTCTCACACTTGCAAGGTAGTAATTTCGTCCGTGAAATATTCTCATTAGTGTCTCAACACACTTAAAAAGGCATATGTGAGTGATCCCAGCCAGAAGATAACTCCATTTCACCAAGATAAGAATCTTATGAAATCTTGGAACGGGCGCTCAGGCGCTCAACCTAGGGCGCTTAGGCGCTAGGGTAGCAGAGTGTCTCCCCTGTTCTTCCCAGCGATGGGCGCTCAGGCACTCTTACATAGGGCACTTAGGCGCCGCCTACAGAGGATCATAAGAATCATTTCTGGGCTAAGGGTGCTCAGGTGCTCCATTCACAGTGCCTAGACGCCAGTCACCCAAAACAGAATCTATAGAATTCTACAAATGAAACTACTGTTCCATAAAGGAACAAAGGCGTTCCTAACACTCCAACTTCAATTCCACTTGATTTCTCACATCAACTAAGATCCATTAACACATAGTAATTCTTGTACAACTTCAATTTCACAAAAACATGGATTGATGAACTCATCATCCACCCTAAAACCTAAACCCCTAATTTTAACCCAAATGGGAACAAAGGTGTTCAAGTGATGAAATATTCATCCTCATGCATCCAACAACCCAACATCAAGCTATACTCAAGTTCAACAATAAGAAATAGGCCAAGAACACACAAAAGTCACACTAAAACCCCATTACTCACACCAAGCCATCACATGAACAAGATTGAGAAAAGGAGAAAATCGTGCAAAACATATTTTCCCCCTACCTCAAGGTCTTAAAGATGAAGCCAAGCTTCCACTTGATCTAAGCTCTCCTTCCTCTTCATCTTTCTCCTTCTTCTTTCCTTTCTCTCTTTTCTCTTCTCTTTCTTATGTTTTTAGCTTCCTCTTCCGTGCAAAATCCAAGAGAAGAAGTCCAATTTGACATCTTATAGGCAGCCACTAAAGTGGTACCTAAACTCCTGATCTATTAAGAACACTTAGATTTCACTAAATCCAGTTTTCTAACTTCCAAAAAGTTTAAAATAAATCTTAAGACTCATCAAAAATCTTGTTATACCAAAACCACCATTTTCCATATCAGCTGCTAATCCAACCGGCAATAAAACATACAACTAGTATGCTTAAAAAAATACCGCACTATTTCCGATTATCCTCAGATTTTAATTGTAGCACAGTTCACACATTTGGGATCTAGAAATAAATTCTCTACACTTATTTCTATTAACTAAGCAATTTAAGCCATTTCCAAAGCTAATAACAACTATATTCCACATATAGTGTTACGATAAACTGACTAAACGTGCTTAAAAGGCCAAAAAACTTAACAGGCATGACAAAATAGTATTAGGCTACCTCCATCACCATATACGAGTCTATCATGCTTTCACAGGTGTTACATTTCTCCCCTCATTTTCAGAATTTTGTCCCCAAAATTCACTCGCTATTAACACTTAGTCTCTTGCAACTAAGGTTCCAAGATCTCCATCAGACATCACACTCGAAGGAATCCCAACTTCCATAATGATATCTAACTCATCCTTATAAACTTAAGATAATCTTGTCTCATACAAGCCTCCAGCTCCCAAGTAGTTTCTCAGGCTAAAACTACGCCAGATATTCTTTACCTAAGAAATCTGTTTTCCACAAAACTCTTGGACTCCTCTGTCCATAATCCTTGTAAGCCTTATTTAATAACCCTTTATCTAACCCCTGGGCTCTACTAACTCTAGAGGTATAACTCCAAAGGGTGTAGATGCAAATAATTCCTAAATGAGTTCAGTCATACCAACTGGACCCTTACTAGAAGAACTCCTAATTCCCCTAGTTCACCTAGGTGAAGTCATAGTTTCCTGTCCACACAGAACATTACATATTGAGCTGCAATCTTAATATCATGTAACTGTATGACAGTAGCTACTAATATTCCAACCTAAAGCAAGTCATGTAATTCATTTTCCAACATCTCCAACAAGAGACAAAGAAATGCACAACACACAAAGAAACTTCTAACATGCCTAAGCATAGTCAGCTCATATGTCGGCTCAACAGGATGAACTGCTCTGATACCATAATGTAACATCCTAATATTGCTATTTTGATATATCTGACATATATAAGAGCAACCAATACTAGTCATGCTACTTCAAACTCATACAATAAACTAAACCCATAACATTTATACAAAATAATTATGGAGAGCCATGATTACAAAAGTTATATATATACATCATTGCCTCGACAGGCACATTGTAATACATAAACTTCCCTACTAACTAGATCTAGTATAATATACAAACTTTAACCATATAAAGCATATAAACTATACTAGTCTTCATATATCTTCTACTTCCCTTTTAAAGAACTTGTACTTGGATTTTCATGGTAATACAATTGGGGTGAGAAATCATAATTCTCAATTGAAGTATTCCAAAACCAGCATTTATCCATTCACAATGAATAAACCAATAGTTAACATCAGGAATAAGTTCGCAATAGGTATAAATATAACATCCCAGAAAATCATGTTAGGCTTGTATAAGGTTACATAGGTAGTTTGATACTTGTTTGACATGTCAATTAAATTTTGTGACGAACTGAGTTAGTTTAGGCACTTAGTTACAACCCATAGTGTAAAAAATAGCTTAAAATGACTCAGATAATAGCATAAATTGCTTAGATGAGGCAAATAAATATGAATAATTTATTTCTAGGTCACAAATGTATGAAAAGAGATACAATTAAAGTTTCAAGGTAAACCGAGTTAGTTTGACATTTTTAAGCGTATTGGTTATGCATTTAAAGTCGGATTGACTAGCAGCAAATATAGAAATACTAGATAATGGTGAAACAACTTTTTATATGAATCCTAGTTTTTATTTTAAAGTTATTGGAAGTTGGAAATCTTGATTTAGCTAAATTTAAGTATTTTTAGCAAATTAAGATTTATCAGTTATGGCTTAAGAGTCTTTTGTCTCTTCTTTATAAGCCCTCACTTATGGCCATTTTCTGCACCAAAACAGAAACAGAAACCGTGAGAGGAGAAAGGAAAGAAAAGGAAGCAAAGACCAAGGAGGAGGAAGAGAGAAAGAGGAAAGCTAAAGGCAAAGGCAAAACTTGAGATCCAACCAAGCTTGAATCTTCTTCATAGCTGCCAAAAGTAGGGGTTCTATGCTCATCTTCATCTTTTTCCTTCATTTTCACCATAGATGCACATATGGTGCTTAATAGGTCAAAATGAATTCTAGAGGTGTTTGATGTGTTTTGCTTGCATGGTTGTATTTCTTTGGTCATTTATGACTTGTTCATAGTATAAGTTGAAGATAGAAACTTAGAACATTTCATTTAGACCATGGATCCACCAAGAGATGAGTTTTAGGTCAAGTATGGGGGTTTTGATTCATAATCCAAATTAAAAGGTTTAAGTTAGTGATTGATGATTCTTATATGTTTAAGAACTAATTGGGGTCTTAGAATCACTTAGAAACTGATTTGGAATGGCCAAAATCCATGAAAAGAACCAATGGAATAGTACCACGATTCTGCAGAATTTTGTAGAATTTGGTATCTGCTATGCGCGCCTTGGCGTGAGGAAGTTATGTCGTAGCATGAGGTTGGCTTTTGCTTCATACGCCACGGCGTGAGGTGTGTGGCATTGTAGCGTGAGAGTGATGCTACATCCAATACTGAAACCCGAGACTAGGGCTCTGTGGCGTGCCCAAGTTGTGCCGCGACGTGAAGCCCTAGAACTCCAAAAATGTCATTTATGAAGTTTTCAAGTTCTTGGCTAGTTGGGATCATTTATATATGTTTTTCAAAATGTGTTAAGGCACAAATAGAGATATTTTCAAGAGGGAAATTATCACCTAGCAAGTATGAGAAAGTTTAAACCTTTGAGCATTCAAGAGTTATGGTTTGCTTAAGGTAAGTATCTAGCACCTTAGGCCACTTTTGTGGTAAAGTATATCACTTGAGAGTAATAAGTGATGAGTTAGTGTTTAGATATTTGTATGATAGGAATAATTAGTAGTATTAATCTTTGTGAGTATCCTTTGATGTTGTACACCATCATTAAGGCCAAAGGAGATAAGTGGGGAGTCCGTAAGGTTCTTTTGAAAAAGGATTCAGCCCAAACTTCTCAGCGTGCTAGGGTAGGTGTGATGTGAGGATGAGTTTTCCCTCTATTTACCACAAGATAATGCACTCAACCAGTATTCCTAAGCTTAACATCTTGGTTCTAAGTTAGACCAAGCATGTATATATGAAATGCATATTAACTTGGTTTATCTAGATGCTAAAGTTAGACCTTGTAGATGCTTTAAACATATCTTATTTAGCATATATTAAGATTATGTTTATTATATTGTGTATGTTGGTTTTTGGTTACTTATACTGAGAAATGTTATTTCTCACCCTGCTGCGTACCATGTAATTTCAGGTGAAAGTTCTTCTAAGAACAAGAAGAAAAAGGAAGTTAAAGACTAGAGTAGCTTTATAGTTTATGTTATAAATGTTGTATCTTTTAGAACTTCTTTTGTAATGGAAATAGTTATGTTTTACTTCATGCCCAAAGGAGGCTAATGATGTATATGTATATAGATGCATTATATTATACATGTTGTGTTTTTCACATTTCATAAGGCTCTCTATAATGTTTCCAACGAACATTATGGATATATCTATCAGGTTATTATGTATGTAGTGACGTGTAATGCTAGGTATCTCCTTGTATGCTACATATATTGAGATATTGGTATTAGGATGTTACATTATGGTATTAGAGCAGTTAATCTTATTGAGCTGGGGTATGGACTGACTAAGCTTAGACACGTTTAGTGTTTTTCTACTTAGTGTTATGTAATTCTTGTCTCATATGTTACATGTCATGCTAGAATTGTATGTTTTGCCTTAAGTTGGCTTGTTATTAGCCACTGTTGCATGGTTTGTAGTGTTTATAGCATAACTTGAGCTGTAGTTATTGAAATGAAGTGAGGTTTTTTCATTTGAAAGCTAAGATATAAAACTATTTGCCTGTAAAATTTCAGAATTCTTGAAGTTATGATAGGCATTTGGTGCATTTATGAAAATCAGCCTTCCTAAGCGCCCAGAGCATAATTCACTAGAATCATTATTTCAATTATTTGAGTTTTCTTACTTATTAGGATCCCTTTTATATTCCTTGTAGAGTGTGTGGAGACACTAGTGAGGGTATTCTTAGATAGAAAGACCATATGACATATAAGGGAAAGTAAAGGAAAGTTTGTGCATCCATTAAGCATAGATTGCCATAGATAAAAGTTTAGTTTCTTAAGTGACAAAGTGTTGCTTAGATATCACTTGGGAAGTGATGAGAAAGGGGGATACAAGTATATAGGCTAGTTGGTAAGAGTTGAGTGCTATAGACCCTAGCTGGCAAAGATGAATGCCATAGTGCGTGAAAGCTCTCAAAGAGTGAAGTAGAGTTAGTAATGCAAGAATAGAAAGTGTACTAATGCAAGAATAGAAAGTGTACTAAGTCTAGTTGGCATTAGTTAAGTGCCGTAGTGCATGAAATGCTCTTATAGAGAAGGGGTATTCTTAGTAGTGCAAATATGGGCTTAGTACAAAGTTATGTGGTGGTTATGTTAGAGTTAGGACATAACTCCGCATTTTCACATACACACCTCACTTCACATATACTTGTTATCCCTAAAGTTCAGAAAGTGTTTATGGTAGACTACTTGGTAAGGAGGATACTTGTTATGGTAATAGACTTTGTTCCTACTTAGTAGGCTATAAGAGGTCACTTATTATTATAGCAGATTACCTCCCTACCCAAGGGGGAATAGTTAAGTATCACGATATTGCACCTACACTGCATACACTTTTCTTTAAGCATACATCATCTCATCATTTCATTATTTAATACTTGCTTGTTTTGGAATTTGTGTGCTTGTTGTGTTTGTGTTGCATTTGCCTTTGGTGACAATTGTATGGGCAGTTGTCTTGTTGATGATTTCAAATGATTGTATGGGCAATTGTTTGATATCATCGTGGTTTCAATTTTTAGATTAAAAGTATAGATTGCTTAGGAACGTTACATAGAGAGGAAGTTTGTGATTGTTCCTTATACATTGAGTAATAGTATGTTTATTAGTTTTAGTTGGGTTTATTCATTATAAAAGTTTAAACTGCTAGTTTTGGCTACTTATACTGAGAAATGTGATTTCTCACCCCGTCTATTGCCATGTAAATCCAGGTGGGAGTTCATCCAAAGGCAAGAAGAAAAAGTATGAAGACTAGGATAGTTTTTATGCTTAGTAGTTTAAAGCTTGTACTTATTTATGTGTTTTTAGTTTGTATAAAGTTTATATATACAATGAGCCCTTTGAGGCAAAGGTGTATGTATAACTTTTAGTTTCCGCAAGGCTCTCCATTATTATTTGATTAAATGATATAGATTAGTATGATGTTTAAGTTAGTAGTAGCATAACTAATACTGTTTATCCAAGTATATGTTTGATATACTAAGTTATCGATATTAGGGTGTTACAATAAAAATCACTACTTATTACTAAAAGAATAACTTACATACTATCTCTTTATAGTATTCTCAAATAAACCATATCCCTAAACTCGCATAAAAGAAACTATAAAAAATATTATACAATTGTCCAAACAATCGTAAATATTATTGATTAAGGTAACTGCCCATACAATTACCATGCAATTGCAATACTTGTTATGTTGTATGTTTACGCCTAACATATAATAAGACAATGATTATGCAATTAGTTAAAATAGTGTTGGTGCTATAATATTATGATACCATTTTCAGGAACTCCAATTCCATGGTAATGTCATGAAATTCGACTATTCTCAGGAACTCCATTCCTTGCATTGTTCTGAGTAGTATGACTCTGACTATTTAACGCTACCTAACAATGAATGGACTATTCCATCTCACAATAATGAGTGTACTATTACCATCTCATATGCCATTCACAGATACCTGGGAATAACAAGTGTGTGAGAAAACATGCAAAGTGATATTTAACACACATTCAACGCCACATTGGATACTCTCCTACACGAGTTCATAACTAATGCCCTTAAACATGTCTATCCTCCTCCACGAGGTTTTCCATCTATTAAATTAGGAATACTCACATACTCACTCTATGTGCCATTCTCATCACATATCAGCATCATAATGATAATAAAATCAATCTCATATAGATCAAGAGTCTAGGTGTTAGCCTATGGTATTCCCAAACCATTGGTTGCCTAAGGTTTCACCGCTCCTCATATATATATACTAGATGGTTATTCTCCCTAAAAAATATCACTAGTTGTGTCACTACACTAATACACTTGTATCTAGAACCTTACCACATCACTTCACAAGTGATTCCAAAGTCAACCTCATGTTGAACAAGGTTCTAAACACTTCCTTGTTGCATTCCATCACTCATGGATGCTCAAGGTTCTCAAAACTACCCTATAGCATTTCACTACACATTGGAAGCCTAAGGTTTCCCAACACATTGCCCTTTGATACCCCACCACACTTTGGGTGTCTAGGGTCCCTCAATACTATCATAAGGCATTTCCCACACTTTGGATGCCTAAAGGTTCTTCAACCTTATCTTAAGGCAAATCCCCTCACTTGGGTGCCTATAGATTTTCCAACTTCTCACACATGCAATGTAGTAATTTCCTCCATGAAATACCCTCATTAATGTCTCAACACACTTAAAAAGGCATATATGAGTGATCCCAACTGGAAGAGAACTTCATTTCACCTAGACAAGAATCTTGTGAAATCTTAGATCAGGCGCTTAGGCGCTAGGGTAGCAGAGCGTTTCCCCTATTCTTCCCAGCGATGGGTGCTCAGGCGCTCTTACATAGGGCGCTTAGGCGCTGGCCGTACAGTATCACGAGAATCCTCTCTGGGCTGAGGGCACTCAGGAACTCCACTCACAGTGCCTAGGCATCAATCGCCTAAAACAGAATCTGCATAATTCTGCAGATAGAACTACTATTCTATTAAGGAACGAAGGTGTTCCTAACTCTCTAACTTCAATTCCACTTGATTTCTCAAGGTCTTGAAGATGAAGCCAAGCTTCCACTTGATCCAAGCTCTCCTTCCTCTTCCTCTTTCTCTTTCATCTTTCTTTTCTATCATTTCTCTTTTCTTTCTTTTATTTTCAGCTTCCTCTGTCATGAAAAATCTAAGAGAAGAAGTCCAATTTGACATCTTATAGGCAGCCACTGAAGTGGTACCTAAACTCCCGATCTGCTAAGAACATTTAGATTTCACCAATTCCAGTTTCCTAACTTCCAACAAGTTTAAAATAAATTTTAAGATTCATCAAAAATCTTATTATACCAAAACCACCATTTTCCATATCAACTACTAGACAAACTGGTAATAAAACATACAACCAGTATGCTTTCAAAAAAATATCAAACTATCTATGATTATCCTCATATTTTAACTGTAGCATAGTTCACACGTTTGGGACCTAGAAATAAATTATCCACAGTTATTTTCATTAACTGAGTAGTTTAAGCCATTTCCAGAGTTAATAACAGCTATATTCCACACATAGTATTATAGCAAACTGACTAAACGAGCTCAAAAGGCCACAAAACTTAACAGGCATGACAAACTAGTATTAGGCTACCTCTATAACCATATATGAGTCTATCATGTTTTCACAAGTGTTACAACTTACAAATTCAATTCCATTTTAGTGCCAATTCAAATACTCGTTTACCCCACAAAACCCATATCTCAAGCACCATGAAGGGTAGGAGCCACCTCATATAGCTCGGGTTCTATATATTCATGGTAGGGAGTGAATTAGGGCCTCACACTACCACTAGTATCCTATGACGGAATTATACATTATACAATGAGGAATTCAAGAATATAGGATCGTCCTTCCTCACAGGAGGTCATCTCCATGATTCTAATGGAATTTTGAATACTCTGCCCTCATACATGATCATCTCCAAAATCCGCTATACTAAGTGAATCACAATTCATATAAAAGAAGGATACTGAGTGGGAAAACATGAACTAATTACCTTCCCATTTAAGGATAATTGCCCAAATTTTAATTCTCAATTCAAATTAAAATTCTAAGAGCACTGATTATTCAAACATATATTCAAAATACTATTTCTCAATTCACAAATTCAATGCTAGCTCAACCTTAATGACTTAAGGGAGCAATGAAAATTCTCATTCTAGCTCAACTTGACTAACAAGGAGCTATACAATCTCAAATACACAATAAGATCATATTCAACAAGTAAACAATGTTAAATTATCAATTCTTATCCTTGAGTTATCATTCAGCCTCTATAGCTAATCTCAAAGCAATGTAAATTGCAATAGTCATCCATTACATTCAATAAATTCTCAACAAGTGTGTAATTCTATATTCATTGGGTACACAATCAATTATTCAATAATTTTCCTTACCAACACAATTCAAGCCCTTATACATTAAATACTATATGAAGATTACCATACCTCCTTTAATTCTCAATACGGCCTACATGGCCATTATAACATATCAAAGATTATACATAACCAATTAGGTCAATTTTGAATAACCAAATAATCAATAAAAGAATCGACTTACTAAGTTTTCTAAGTATAGCCAAGAATGCTATAATTATCAATCATGTAATTAATTCACAAGAACAACTATCTTTCCTCATTCTTAATATTTTCAATCAAAACTTAGTATCGTTGCATGATACAAATGCATCTAAATCATGGTCATGATAAGGCAGTATTTTTCCTTGACAAATTCAATCTTTTTCAAGTGACAAATTTACACACTAAAAACATCAAAAGTTTGGTCATATTAGGACAGCATTCTGCCTTGACTCCCAATCACCAATCAAGTCCAAATTTCAAGCACAATACATCAAAAATTCTGGTTGATTTAGGGCAGCAAGCTGCCATGAGTTTCATCGTCCAAAAACTCAACCAAATTCAAGAATTTCCATTCAAGAATTCATCAACTATTCTTCACCAACTAGGATCAAGAAAGTAGAGTATAAAACCAACAAAATTTTACTTTATTCTTAGCTTAACCATACATCATAAATCTCAAGAACTATCACAACTTTTCTTTCAAAATTTTTGCAAAAGATAAAGGATACATATAGGTAAGGAACAAAAACACAAAAGTTCAAGAGACATCTTCTCTTTTCCAAGTTCTGGCCGTAACTTATCCTCACAATAACAGAACCAGAAATTCATTCAAAACCATAGAAGAATAAGGACAAGTTAAAGACAAACATCCCCTACCTCACATCTTAGCCTTACTTCCTTAGTTTTTTTCTCCTTTCTTTCCTCTCCCTTGGCCTACGATTTGCTCACTTTTTTTCCCTTGCCCTTTTTGGTAGCTACTGTACTGTGTAAAAGTTGAGGAAAAACCATGTGAAAATTGGAGAAAAATTGATGAAAAGTGTGAGAAATCAAAGAGGAAATGAAGATGAAGGAGGCTTCACGTTGGCTTCCTCACTTTTTTTTTCTTTTGGTTCATTTTCCTTCCCCTGTTTTGCTGCTAGTTCAGCATGAAAGAAAGGGAGCGAAAGTGAAGTGAATGAGATGAAAAGATGATCGAAAAAGAGTGATAAAAGAGTGGAACACTCTAGAGTTTGGATGGTTGCTTATTTGACTAAAGTTTCTGACCAAATTTTATGTTGTAACTTTTGTATCTGTTAATTATACTTTAATCTTCCAAAACTAAGTTTTCAATTTGCCATAAGTATTAGGAAAAATTTTAGGACCCATCTTAGAACTCAGATCCATTTTTCTATAACTTTCCATGTACTGCTATTTATCAGTTAAGTTTCATTACTTTGTCCCAAGTCAAATTAAACTGAGGGATTAAGTAATAAGCTTACTAATGCTTATCTTAATTAATATTTTATACTAAATTATTCTCCATATCTTACTTGTCATTTCCATCATAATTTTCTGAGCTGCTTAATTGTTCCGGCTGTTTCTCAACAATATCCTTAAAAATACCAAAATTTGCACTGTTGATTCTCCAAAATTTTCTACAACTTTTATCAATGGTTCTTAACTACGAAATAAATTTTCCATATTATTCTCATCATATCATCTGATTCTGCAGATACTTTAATTATTCTCTTGTACTCAGTGTTATAGAATTATGTTCAAACTAGTTCAGAAAATTATCCGAATTAACAGATAACTCTTACCAGTAATACTGAGCTTCTATAACCCTGATTAGGACCATTAGCTTAGGAAGGATGTTACAATTCTCCCCCTCCCTTTTTTATAAATTTTGTCTTCAAAATTTGTTTTTCTTATTCATAAAACTCTAGATAACTTTACATCATATTGGATTCAAGTCACTATCATTCCATAACACCTTCACTACAGCAATTTATTTTCTTCTAAGCTCTTTTACTGTTCTATTCAAGATCCTTAAAAATATACCCAAGATCCTCTGAACTTTGCAATCATGTTATGAAATTCATAGAAATACTCTTCCATTTCTATTCCGGGATTTTAAAGGTTGCAAGGGTCCAAAAGGTCTTTGATATATTTTTGTTGCACCACGGTGGATGGTGAACTTATTCTTATAGGCTTCTTCTAAACTTCTTTTCTTCAACTTCAGCTTTTCTTAGGACACAAGGTCTACCTCTCAACATAATTGTTCCATTCTCAACTTCTCTGAATTCCTTTATCTTTCCTAACAGGATTTGTTGACCTATTTCCTTTAGCTCCTCATCTTTTCCTTGTGCAGCTTTAATATGAGTTCTCAAATCATTTTGAATCTCCAATCTATTCAAACAGAGACTATGTAGTCACTGCTAAACTCAAGTTTCTAAAACTTTCTAATAATTCCATTTCTCGCATCATCATATGGAATACATACAAAAGTTTTCTGCTTAGTGTATCGGCCACTACATTGGCCTTATCCAGATGACACCTTAATTCACACTCATAATCTTTCAAAAACTCCATCCATTTCCTTTGCTTACATTCAATTCTTTTTTATCAAACAAGTATTTAAAACTTTTATGGTCACCAAAGGCATCAAACTTAATACCATACAAATAATGTCTCTAAGTCTTTAATGCAAAAATTAGATCATGGGTAGGATAGTTTTCTTCATCATCTTTCACCATGCTTCTTTAGTCATATATTTCATCATATCTTATGTTCATTATATTTATTCTTTTCTCATAATATCTTTCTATATCTCACCAGTTTCATATTCAACATATTACATCATTCTTCAAGTTCCATAATTCAACATAATACTTTTCATATCTCTTACATCATAAATCAAATGCCTCATCTTTAATCATATTTTATTCTTTCATTCTTTGCTATACCTTATTTTATTCATATTTCATTATTATTCAAAGGGTATGGAAGGAACATCCATCCTCCTTTACCATTCACTTGCATATTCATCATTATTCAAAAAGGTATGGAGGGAATGTCCTTCCTCACAGTACCATTCACATTCACTTGGTAGTAGTCTACTTTCAAGTTAGTGCACTTCAACCTATTGATGACCATTCGCCAGTCACATAAAACTACTCTATATTCTGAGGAACTAAACCACAATTTATGAGGGAATGTTCATTCTCATTTCAGAGTTGTGGGTATGAGGGAAATACCATCCTCATATACTATGATAGGAAGGGAACTTTCATCCTCACACTATCATTATCCAAAGATCATCTTTAGCAGAAGAGGGTATGTTCATCCTCGACTACCTTTCACCTAAGGAGAACTCAGGTAAAGAGGGAGAGAATGGTCATCCTCAACCTCAATAACTCTAGTGGTGACCAGCATTGTCTGAGTTTTACCCAGGTTTGAGGATAAATTCTAAATAATGGGTTACCCATATCATCCATTCTGTAATTCTTTATCATTCTGTATTTCTTTGTTTATCTTTTAATCATTAAGTTTATCATTCATACAATGCATTACATATAAAGTCATTCAATCGATTCAGATTCTACGTAGATAGGGAGTGACTTACTCAGCCTCAATCAACTTTTGTTCATTCATTGAGCCAATCAACTACTTCTATCTACTACACAAATCCATTCTTTCTTATTTTTCAAGATTAAATAATAGCATATTTCATCATTTGCATACCACAAATTACTGTACATTTCATTCCACATTTATATTCAATACTTACTCATCGTACAATCTCAAATCCTCATCTAATATACCTGATGATCACATATTTGATACATTAATAAGCCTTCATTTTTAGTTATTTACACTCTTTATGTACTTAATTGATTGAGTTTTATTATGTTTTGTAAATTTGAACTCAAATTAGACTTAATTGAATTTTTTAGCATAATTTACGTCTTACACTATTTCTGTACTTTGACCATATCTTGGGCTGTAAGTGGTCTTTGGAGGTGATTCTAGTGGCATTTGAAAGATAAGAGAGAGTTCTATAACTTTAATGAAGACCTCAAAGGCCTAATCACACGAGTAGATAACTCAAATTGGGGTTGAAGCAAGAACTAGAGTACTGTTCCTGACAGCTTGACCTAGGTATAATGTTCATCACAGATTTTGGGCTAGATGTTGTAAAATAGACTGAAATTTGGATGCTGAATAGTTAAGACCCATATCTACAACTTTCATGTTGAACACTTTTCCAGAATCGGATTCCTTGAAGGTGATATTGGGTTTGGAAGTCAGAACAGAGGAGCTGTGACTGGGCCTGGACAGTATGTAGTAATTTGAACGTATCTGGAGTTGTAGAAATGATATTGGACCCAAACCAAAGCCATTTGAAAGCTAAGATCCAGGCCTACAACTTTCATGAAGACCACTTGGTTCAAAAATGATGAATGCAATGACTTCAGAATTGCATGATTTTGGAGACAAGGAATCTCCATTATTTCCCACTCATTTAATGTCATTTAATGTCATTTGGCATTTTCCACTCATTTTCCAATCATCCACCCACTAATAACTCAGCTCCCTTGACATTTTGTATCTCTAATCCTCTATAAAAGGAGGCCTTGGCAGATCATTAGGTGTATTAGGTGTTAGTTACCAAAATAATGCTAGTTTGTTACTAAGTTTTCTTGTAGTAATTTTCCTTTGTTCTAAATTGAAGTCATGTTTTTCTTCTTCTTCTTCTCTCTTTCTTTCTTCTTATCTATGAGTAACTAAGTTTCATTTTACTTGGGTGAAGAGGTGAAGCTCTTGGTAATGAAATAAGGTTAGATTAATTTCTCTCTTATGCTTAAATGATATATTTTCAAGTGATCATTATACGTATTATATTTTGTTTCCAAACTCTCCTTGTAAAGTGGAGTTCTTTATTTGTTGTAGACAAGAGATTGGCACAATGAATGCTTTAACCCATTTACAAGTGGTGGTGTTAGAAACTCTCCTTATAAAGTGGAGTTCTTGATTTGTTGTAGACAAAATATTGGCACAATGAATGCTTTAACCCATTTATAAGTGGTAGTAATATTTTTGGAAACATAATATAAATACGTATATAGTTTTAATAGACTTTTACGTTGTATTTTTCGATTAGAACCTCCATGTTGTGAGGATTCTAATTGAGTTATAAAAGGAATTAATCTTACCTTTATTTTATTTACCAAGAGTGGATCTTTTAACCCAAGTAAATAATTTTAATCATAGTAACAAAATATTCACTTCACCTTAATTAATCTTCAACAATTCCCTGTGGATCGACCTCGGACTCCCGAGAAATTTATTACTTGAGACAACCTGCACTTGGGTTTGTAAATGCAACAACTAAAAAGTGTGCATCAAGTTTTTGGCGCCGTTGTCGGGGACTTGATTTGAAGAACAAATTTCTGGTGTAAATATTTTGTACACATTTTTTTTTACTCTTTTAATTTTTTTTTTCTTTTGTATATACTAACTTACTAACTTTGTGGGGGAAATCTCTCCCTTTTATTTTTTTTTGTACATACTAACAGTGGGAGAAACTCTCCCTTTTATTTTACGCACTAACTTAGTGGGGGAATCTCTCCCTTTTACTTTTCTTTTTTGTAATTTACTTTCTGCACTTTATTTTTCACATTTTAATTTCTCGTACAGTGGGGGTAATTCTCCTTTTTATTTTCTTGTACATATTAACTTAGTGGGGGTAACTCTCCCTTTTATTTTTTGTACTTTATTTTCTGTATTTATTTTCTCATTTTTTTTTTGTTATTTATTTTTTGTCATTTTTTTTTTTGTTTACTAACTTACTAACTTTCTTACTAACTATCTAACTTTTTCTTTATCTGCTTCTAACATTTTAATTTATCTGCATACTAACTTTTTATTTATTTATTTATTTTTATTTTATTTGGTGGTTGGTTTATTACCCCACCTTTGTTATTTTCTTATTTGGTGGTTGGTTTATACCACACCTTTGTTAATATTTAATGGACTGTTTATATTGCTAGCTTGTGTATTTTTATTTTATACTGTAAGTTACTTATTTATGCTTAGTTGGTATCGTGATTTAAATTCTGGTCGTTTGGTTAGAGTTAATCCAGGTACTTTACATATTGATTTGTTTGAATCACAATCACACACATTAAGCACAATGGCTGAAAACGAAAGTGTGCATGATGAACATGAAAATCAACCGTTGCGAACCATGCGTGAGTATTTGCAACCATCTCGAAATTCTAGTCCATCATGTTTTATCTTTCCACTCAATGCCAACAATTTTAGATTCAAGCCAGGTATGATTTCTTTACTTCCTAATTTCTATGGTTTAGAATCTGAAAGCCCATATTTACATCTAAAAGAATTTGAGGAAGTATGTACCGCTTTTCATGATCAAACTTGCACTGAAGAGGTTGTTAAGCTTAAATTGTTTCCTTTTTCTTTGAAAGATAAAGCAAAAACTTGGTTTAACACTTTGAAACCAAGATCAATTAGCACATGGCAAGAAATGCAATGTAAGTTTTTGAAGAAATTTTTTCCAACACATAAAACCAATGCTTTAAAAAGACAAATCAAAATTTTTTTCCAAAATTCAAATAAAGCATATTTTCAAAGTTGGGAACGTTTTAAAGATTTGTTGAATTCTTGCCCACATCATGGTTTTGAAAAATGGCACACTATAAGCTTCTTTTATGAAGGGTTGACACCTGAAACTAAACAATTTGTGGAAACAATGTGCAATGGTGAGTTTCTTGATAAAGAACCTGAAGAAGCTTTAGATTATTTAGACTATTTGGCTGAAAATTCTCAATCTTGGCATGATACTAATCCTTCTGAAAATTCAATTAGATCTAATCTTGCAAATGCTAGTAAAGGAAAATATCATCTTAGTCAAGAAGAAGATCTAAATGCTAAGTTTGCTAGTTTGGCTAGAAAGATTGAAGCTATGGAATCTCGGAAAGTAAAAGAAATCAAATCTGTGCAAAATGAAGAAATTTGTAGCATTTGTGATGAATTAGGACACTCAACAAATGAATGTCCAAAACTTCCTGTATTTAAAGAAGTTGTGCATGAGCAAGTAAATGCAATGAACAATTTTAAAAAGCCATTCACTTCTTCTTTTTCAGATACATACAATCCGGGATGGAGAAATCACCCGAACTTCAGTTGGAGGAATAGCAATCAGCCACAACTCATGCAACCACCAACTCCTCAGGCTCAACAAGATTCTCAAAATCCTCAAGGATATGTACCCTATTTCCCACCATATAGGAAAAACCTTGAAGGAACATTGCATGCATTCATGGAAAAACAAGAGGCCATCAATAACCACAACAATCAAACCATGATTGACATAAAAAACACTCTTGCTAAACTTTCTTCTGCACTTGCCATTCATGAGAAAGGAAAGTTTCCCTTTCAACCTCAACTAAATCCCAAGGGTCAATACAGTCTAAAAGATGGTAATCCAGAAAACCAACAAATAGATCAAGTCAAGTCAGTGATAACCCTTAAGAATGAAAAAGTTGTTGAAGAAAGTAAGGAGATAAAGAGCCAAATGTCCAAAGTGATGAACTCCTTGAGTGTGAATGAGCTAGAGGATGTGGAAAAGAATCAAGATAATAGTGATGCTGAGCTACCCAAGGAACCTAAGGTGACAAAAAGTATTGTTAAGCCAGAAAATGATGATGAAGGCCACCAGACATACATGATTGACTCAATCATGGATAGGGGAGTTTCTACAACCCATGAATTTGATCCCCTTGAGAATTTTCTTGTCAATTCTAAGTTTAATTCTATCAGTAATCCCTCTGATGTAGTTGATATTTCTACTATTTTTGATAAAACTCAAGATCATGACACTCAGGCATGGCAACCAAAGTTTAAGGAGTTTCTTATGAAAGGTTGGAGCATTACTGATAAAAAAGGTGTTCGTCCCTTGGTCTGTTCATATAAAATTAATTTGAAATAAGGTAAATGGTCAGCGGTGGAAGCTATAACTTGAGTTGAAGGATCCAGATGTAGCAGAAACTTTGGTAGACGATCTTGTCTACCAAAGTTGAGGTAAGTTTTTAGTATTTCGTATTTTTATTGAGTCGGCTTAAGTGCCTCCCAGATTTCGGAGCCTTTGTATGGGGATGTAAATAGTGTCGGTAAAAAAAAATATAAAACAAAAAAAAAACCCAAAACAATTTTTTTTTTTGTTTCCATGCTTATTTATTTCATTTTTTTTTTGTCATTGCTAACCATTGTCAAGATGTAGTTATTCTCTTCTCGTCTAAGCATTTCGGGTATGTGACTTCTCCTCATTACTTTGTTTAATTTTGTCCCAATAATTTCTTTGATGTATATTGATAATTATTTCTTCAGTTTGGATTTCATTGTTAACATTGAGGACAATGTTGTGATCTGGTTAGGGGGAAGGATAGTTGTGTGTAAAAATTAAAATAAAAAAAATAATTTTTTTTTAGAAAGTGTGTATATTAATATGTCTGTTGTGTTTATGTGTTTGTCAGTAACTTACTAAACCAGTGAAGGATGGCAGAGTAAGGAGTAAATTTTACTCTTGAGACGTATCTTAGTTGGGGTCGTAACTAGTTTGTGTAGAAGTAGCAACTCAAATTCAGGGAAATTTGCATGATTGAGTAAATTATCTTCTTTCTTAAAATTCACATGCTTGGTTATGGATGTTGAATTGGTGGACTGAGAATGATAGAATTATGCCTTATGAGATTTTGAGCTTATCGATGAATGGATTGAACATCTGTACCATTCTTTTCTTTCTTGAGTGATTTTTTCTCATGGAATTGTTACTCTAGAACTTGCTTTGATTCTTTTTGAAGCTACATTTTCACATGCATACATAAACATGATTGAGGCAAATTTTCTTGAATTAACTACTTTGACCAAATAGCTAACCTTACATATTTTCCTTTGCTTAACCCCTTTGAGCTTATTTGACCATTCTTTGTTTCTAACTCATTACGTGCCTTAAATGAAAAACCATGTTCTAACCCAACCTTAGGGAATAAGAGAGCATTGACTTTGTTATTTGATGAGTTCTTGAACAAGTGTGGGGGTGCATGTGCAGATTGGTTATAAAACAAAGAAAAAAAAAGAAAAAATGTTTCTATATAAAAAAAAGAGCTGATTATTGCTACAATCAAAAGAATGCACCATGTGATATATTCATACCTAGGATGAGGGTGGATGATTGGAAATAACAGGAATAGAAGCAGAATGTTCAAGTCTAAAGGAATTCAATCTACCAATTGATCTTCAACAAAACATTAGTCAGATATTGGTCATTGTCCTGTATGAGGAAGAACTAAGAAATTCTTGAGAAATTTAGACTGAATGTTCTCAAATATCTTCTCCACTCTATCTATAACATAATGCTCTTTTATTCTCTTTGGTATTTAACTTGTCTTATCTATATTACTTCCACCTTTACCTTGGCTCCATTATAACCTTGATTAAAGTCCTCATGATTTGTGTATATATGTTGTTTTTGAGTAGCGAAGAAGTAGAAGATAAGCAAGCTTATGGTAGTGCAATTATTCATGAGTTGAATAGAGTGAAATACTAACCTTTTTAAACACTTGAGAGATTGAGAGTGAATTCTGTGAGGATCTATCATTCTTGATTCATTCTTTTTAACTGAAGTTTCCTTGCTTGTTAGTTTGAGATGCGAAGACATGTTACCTCATAAATGTTTTGATCCTTGAATGTCTAGTTGCTCTTCTTGAGTCATTGAATCCTTTAGAGTTTTTAGTTTTTGAGTCTGTGTCGTTTTTCTTTGGTCTTTGTCTTTTGTGTTTTGCCCAGGAGTGCAAAAAGCTAAGTGTGGGGGAATTTGATGATCACATATTTGATACATTAATAAGCCTTCATTTTTAGTTATTTACACTCTTTATGTACTTAATTGATTGAGTTTTATTATGTTTTGTAAATTTGGACTCAAATTAGACTTAATTGAATTTTTTAGCATAATTTACGTCTTACACTATTTCTGTACTTTGACCATATCTTGGGCTGTAAGTGGTCTTTGGAGGTAATTCTAGTGGCATTTGAAAGATAAGAGAGATTTCTATAACTTTAATGAATACCTCAAAGGCCCAATCACATGAGTAGATAACTCAAATTGGGGTTGAAGCAAGAACTAGAGTACTGTTCTTGACAGCTTGACCTACGTATAATGTTCATCACAGATTTTGGGCTAGATGTTGTAAAATGGACTGAAATTTGGATGCTGAATAGTTAAGACCCATATCTACAACTTTCATGTTGAAAACTTTTCCAGAATCGGATTCCTTAAAGGTGATATTGGGTTTGGAAGTCAGAACAGAGGAGCTGTGACTGGGCCTGGACAGTATGTAGTAATTTGAACGTATCTGAAGTTGTAGAAATGATATTGGACCCAAACCAAAGCCATTTGAAAGCTAAGATCCAGGCCTACAACTTTTATGAAGACCACTTGGTTCAAAAATGATGAATGCAATGACTTCAGAACTGCATGATTTTGGAGACAAGGAATCTCCATTATTTCCCACTCATTTAATATCATTTAATGTCATTTGGCATTTTCCACTCATTTTCCAATCATCCACCCACTAATAACTCAGCTCCCTTGACATTTTGTATCTCTAATCCTCTATAAAAGGAGGCCTTGGCAGATCATTAGGTGTATTAGGTGTTAGTTACTAAAATAATGCTAGTTTGTTACTAAGTTTTCTTGTAGTAATTTTCCTTTGTTCTAAATTGAAGTCATGTTTTTCTTCTTCTTCTTCTCTCTTTCTTTCTTCTTATCTATGAGTAACTAAGTTTCATTTTACTTGGGTGAAGAGGTGAAGCTCTTGGTAATGAAATAAGGTTAGATTAATTTCTCTCTTATGCTTAAATGATATATTTTCAAGTGATCATTATACGTATTATATTTTGTTTCCAAACTCTCCTTGTAAAGTGGAGTTCTTGATTTGTTGTAGACAAGAGATTGGCACAATGAATGCTTTAACCCATTTACAAGTGGTGGTGTTAGAAACTCTCCTTATAAAGTAGAGTTCTTGATTTGTTGTAGACAAAATATTGGCACAATGAATGCTTTAACCCATTTATAAGTGGTAGTAATATTTTTGGAAACATAATATAAATACGTATATAGTTTTAATAGACTTTTACGTTGTATTTTCCGATTGGAACCTCCATGTTGTGAGGATTCTAATTGAGTTATAAAAGGAATTAATCTTACCTTTATTTTATTTACCAAGAGTGGATCTTTTAACCCAAGTAAATAATTTTAATCATAGTAACAAAATATTCACTTCACCTTAATTAATCTTCAACAATTCCCTGTGGATCGACCTCGGACTCCCGAGAAATTTATTACTTGAGACAACCTGTACTTGAGTTTGTAAATGCAACAACTAAAAAGTGTGCATCAATACCATAAAATGGCACTAAATTGCATTAGAAATCTTACATTCATATAATAGCATAACATAAAAAATTCTTCTGCCCTTTGGTTGCTTGGACCTTGGGCACTGGGCACTCAGGCACTACACATTGGGCATTCAGGCGCCCTGTAACATCCCCTTTAAGACATTACATTTCAGACCAACTCCTTTTAAATAATTTACCCATTTTATAAAATATTTAATATTATTTTAATACGGGTCTCAAAATTTCTCTTTTCGCGAATAATATAAACTTATCAAATTATAGAAACATAAGATACAAGAACTAAATAATATACATCTCTAGTACATAACATAGATTAGTAACAACTTAATTACATAAAACTTATGTAATCCAAACAACACATAATTACCATATAAAAACTAAACCTAGCTTAAGTCCAAAAACTTGAAGAGTAAGGTCCTGTACCCGATCCTCCTCAGGATCCCTAACAGACAAATTCCCCGGTCGGGGCATGTCACTACGGACAGGAGTCCGAGCAGTTGACTCCACATAGTCCTCCCTAGGGGTAGTTCTATGATTACCCCATAACTCCCCAATGGGCATATAAAACTCAAAGCAAATAGCAGCATCCAAAGAAAACGTAGCAATCGCATACTGGGACCTACTCCAAAATAAGGTAACATCTCCAACATACTGAATACACCTCGTGTCCCAATGTACATTCCATGCTTCGATGTCCCCATGAAATTGTACACTAACGAAACCCTGTGGATCTTGCCTCGCCACCATCGTTGTCTTCATAGAATAATAGCATAACACAAAATAGGCAAAACAATAATACAAAGAAGTGAGATCCCCTACATCAATACCATCATGGTAACAAAGAAAACAACAATGGCAATAATACCATTCAAATACAACAATAACAATTATATAATCATTGCATCAAATAACATATATCACCATAAACACATATTTATCACAAAAGTATGATAACCGTCTATGCACATGCACAATGGACCAATTTTCCTACTCCATGGAGCTAAACACAATTTCGAAGAGAATGATCCAGAAGATATGTCTGTATATCGACCGCCTCAGACTAAGTGCTATAATTTTTCAATGTGTACATCAAGCATTATACCAGACATTTTATGCCAGATCAGGAATAAGAATAGTGTCTCGTCGAGATCGTCGATATGTTTGCATTAGTTGCCACGGCACAGTAGCGCTTTCTAACTGACCATATGTGGAATTCTGTTTCCCGACGCCTCCAAGATCATTCATAGATCTTCAGTACGCAATTCGCACCAGCATTTAAGTGTAATTCAACTCCTAGGCAACAATAGCCTTTCAAACACCCATCTGTAAAATGATGCATGATCAATGACTCAATGCATATCACAAGCCACTACCGGCTACAATCACACAGTGATATTCCAAGGTCCAGTATATCGGTCAGAAAGCAAAGCTTGTTGTTCCTCTCAATCACGTAGCATTTTTATCGCGTTTTCATAATCACGTAAAACTTTTGTTACGTTTTCAAATCGCGTAACAGTTTTCCAACTTTTTCTCAATCGTGTAAAGATTTTAAAACGTTTTCTCAATCACGTAGTTAAAAATCACTATTTTTAAATCGCGTAAAAGTTTTTCTACATATTTTCAATTGTGTAAAATATTTTCATAATATTCTAAGCTCAAATTAAAACTTTTCTCATTTAATATAAAAATTAAACTTTAATTCCAATATTTCCTTAATAAATCACCTTTAAATAATATTTCTAACATTTTCATACTAAACCTTCTCTAAATAATATTTCTTAACGTTTTTCACAAAAACTTAAATCATTTAAATTAATTCAAGATACCTCAAAATTTTTGTTCTTTACTCTTAATAAAACTTTCTTAAATAAAATATTTTAAACTCTAAACTATCCTTAAAAATTATTTCCTTGCTAAAACTCCTCTAAATAATATTTTCTAATATCCTTTCCAAAACTTACATTTATTTTAATTAAATAAATCCTTTTCCATCTTCCTCTTTAAAAATCCATTTAATAAAATACTTTAAGTTTTCAAATTATTTCTCCATCCTATTTTTAATATCATAGCCAAAATTTACTTTCCATTTAATAATAAAAATATATTCATTTCCATTTTTATTTTGTAATTCCTTAATTACATTTCTTACTACTAATCCTCTAGGTTATCATTTAATAAATCATTTTTGTAATGGATTCCCTATTTGTGGGCATAGAGGTCGTGAGCCTCATGGTCTTTGGAACCAAAATTTCCTTTTCTCTTAATCACAATTCATATCATACAACATACATAAAACATCATAATCCTACTATATCAAATTTATGCATAATATCAAAGTAATAAAATCACATAAAGTAATTAAACACAAATCACAAAATCATACAAACAAGGTGAATAATCCTCACATGGATTCATCACCTTCATACAAATTTCATTCCTCACCACCATAATTGGTTGATGAGGTTAATCTCCCTCTTACCTTAGATGTAGCTTCCTAAGCTCCTTGTATAGCTCTTTGTATCAACTTCCACTACCAAATAATCTCTTGAGATCCAAACGAACACATGAAAATTAACATTTAAAGCTTGATTAAGGTAACCATAGATCAAATATGGTCTTAGAATTTGAAGAATCAAATAAGAAATGAAAAACCATGAACTTCACCTTAGAACCCTAGAACTTGAATCTAAAAATCAAGCTTGAAGATGATAGAATTAGGTCTTCTTCACAACATCAAAGTTGCTTAGAATGATGTTTAGGATCAAGTAGTATAGTTACTTTGAATTATGAGAGATTGGAAGGTGTTTTTGGGTGATGAGGCCGCGAGCTAGAGGAGAGAAAATGAGAGGAATATGTGTTAGTTTTTGCATGAAAGATGATAGACTTGAAGAATGTGATAGTAAACTTGATATTTGTCTCCTATGAAGCATCATGGCCGTGGATCTCATGGAGGGAAAGAGTGACTAATTTGCTCACTACAACCCCTCACATCCATTGATCAAATCAAGGGTAGATATCCTAAGCTTCTTCACGGACATCCAAAGCTTCTTCACTAAGCTTTCCCTCACAACCATTGATTAGATCAATGGTGGATATGCAAAGCTTCTCCTCCAAGCTTGTCTCCTATTGGTTATGCATAAAGTTGTCATAACCATCATATTTGACTAAGCTTGATATTTTTAGAACTATTACCTAATGGATAATAGCTTTACCCAACGGATAATAGCTTTATCCAATGGATAATAGAATTTATAAAAAACTCAGATAAAGAAATTTTTTGTCAACTTGTTTCTGGTTTCGAGTTTAGTAAGTTCCCCCGACCCCGCATTAACAGTCCAAAACTTTCTGGTCCAAGAAAAATTTTTATTTTTCCGGGCCCGCCTCAAACACACAGAGTCCAAAATAATATTAAAATAATCAAAATAAATTTAAAAATTCCTAAAAATTCACAAAAATTTCTAAATATTATAAAACTCATAAATATCAAGAAAAACATCAGGGTGTTGCACGCCCAGCGTGCAGCAGCACGCCGTAAAGCTTCTGGGCACTAGGCGCCCAACAGTTGAAGCCTAGGCACCAATGCACCAGAATTCATCCCCTATTTTGCTGGGTTTCCAAACCAACTCCCAACATTTCGAACATGGATTCAAATGGATTTCTAATCTCATGAAAGATCTTTATACAATCTAAAATCATTCTTAAACAACCTCAAAACCACTACATAATGGATTCATAACCAAACTCAAGAAACATCTTATTCAAACCCAAGTCCATTTCTAAAACATAAAGTCATAGAAAACCCTTAAAGATTCTATTTTTAATCGATCAAACACACAACATACTCAAAGAATAAGCAGAAAACTCAAGAAAGAAACACCCCTACCTTGCTTGCTTAGCTTATCGAGGGTTGTTTCCCCTTTTCCATCTTTCTTCCTTCCTTTTCTTGCTTCTCCTCTTCTCCCTTATCTTGTTGAATCTTGGGTCGTGGAACATTTTTTTTAGATTTCTAGTCTTCCCTTTTCCTTTCTTGGAAACCTCATTGTCTAAATTCCTGCTGTAACTTAAATTCTCCAATTCCACAATACTGCATTTGTTTACCAACATTGGAAAAATCTTTGATCTCTAGAAGCCTAATTGCTTTTCTTATCTCATCGTTCAATCCAACCTCAAATTTAACACATTTCCAATTCTCATCTAGATTATATCCAAAATATGAAGAAAATTTAAATAGGTCCTCAAACTTCACTTCGTACTACTCCATGGTCATGTCTCCTTGCTTAAGTTCTAAGAATTCTAACTCTTTCTTTTCTTGCAACTGCTTTGAAAAAGACTGGTCCAAGCCATGTTATCTCAATCCTAATACTTTCCTTTAAACTTCTAGGACTAACCCACCAATACTCAACTTCTTCTTTTAACATTTAAACAACAAATGACACCTTTAGATCACCCATGCATCTCATCACTGCAATTATCTTCTCTAACTTCTTAGTATTCATAGCTACCTATTTTCTCACAACATCAATTATGTTTTTAAAGATCTCTAACATATCTGGCACACCATTGCCAACTGGGACTTTACCACCTCGAGTTTGCCTAGTCGATGCTATAGTCTCCTGCACACACCGCACATTATATATTGAGTTGATCAGGCTCAATATTATGTAACAGTGTGACAGTTAACCATAACATACAAACTCAAGACTATTATGCAATTCTACCTATGCATCTCATCATTAAGACAAGACAAATGCATAACAAAGCATAACTAATCCATACCCTGGTTCAACAAGATGAACTTCTCTGATACCAAAATGTAATGCCCTTACTACTAACGCTAAAATGTATCCGGAATTACACCATAGTAATTAATAGTAAGCACATCACTTAAAATTTTATAATAAAATTCGAATATGCTTTTCTTTAATATGCAAAAATATGAGCCTGAAAGGGTAAAATACTATACATATACTGGAAGGATGTTTATACAAAGATTACATCATAGTATAAATATACATTAAATGCCTCCATGGCATTATCCATACATATTTAATACAAGAATTCAAATCTAAAATAAACTACAATTTCTGCTTCGGTCGTTCCACTACATGATCCAACCCTGGAATTATCATAGAATATAATATAGAAATGGGGTGAGAATACTAATTCTCAATAGTTTTATTACAAAAAAGGTGTCATCATAATAATTCTAGTTATTTCAAGGAAACATACATTTTTTGAAATTCAATTTAAATATAAATATATATAGTTAGAAAGGTGGTAAAATGTCAAATTTGGTCCTTTCTCTTCCCGAAATAGAATTCCATTTAATAATAATTTCCAAAAATATTTCTTATCAAACAATACAAATTTCAATCATAAATAATTTCAAGAAATGTCTCCAAATATAGATACTATGATACCAAGTTCATTCAATGATTCATATACACATTCAAGTCATAGTATGACATACAAATTCAATTCCATTTCAGTACTCATTCAAATACTCGCTTATCCCACAGAACTCATATCTCAAGCACCACAAAGGGTGGAAGCCACCTCATATAGCTCGGGTTCTATATACTCATGGTAGAGAGTGAATTAGGGTCTCACACTGCCACTAGTATCCTATGAAGGAATTATACATGAGGATTATACTTATACAATGAGGAATTCAATAATACAGGATCCCCTTCCTTACAAGAGGTCATCTCCATGATTCTAATGGAATTGTGAATACCCTACCCTCATATAGGATCATCTCCAAAATCCACTATACTAAGTGAATCACAATTCACATAAAAGAAAGATACTGAGTGGAAAAGTATAGACTAATTACCTTCCCATTCAAGGATAATTGCCCAAATTCTCATTCTTAATTTAAATTCAATTTATGAGAGCACTGATTATTCAAACATACATTCAAAATACTATTTCTAAATTCAAAAATTCAATGTTAGCTCAACCTTAATGATTTAAGGGAGTAATGCAAATTCTCATTCTAGCTCAACTTGACTAACAAGGAGCTAAACAATCTCAAATACACAATAAGATCATATTTGTAACATCCTCTTTTTAGCATGTTAGACTAGTTTATGGTTGCAAAGGTAGCATAACACTTGTTTGACATGTCTATCTAATTTTGTGATAAACTGAGTTTGTTTAGGCACTTTGTTATAACCCAGAAAGTGAAAAGTAGCTTAAAATAACTCAGATAATAGCATAAATTGCTAAGTTGAGGGAAATAAATCTAGAGAATTTGTTTCTGAGTCACAAATAGGTGTAAGAGGATGTAGTTAAAATTTGAGAATAATCAGAGTTAGTTTGCTATTTTTAGGTATATTGGTTATGTGTTTTAATACTAGATTGATTAGTCCTAGATATTGAAAAAATAGGGCAATGGTGAAATAATAATTTAGATGAATCCTAAAATTTATTCTAAAGTTTTTGGAAGTTAGAAAACTTAATTTAGTGAGATCAAAGTATTCCTAAGGGATATAAGTTTCATCACAGAAACTTAAGTGTCTTGTTTCTATCCTATTAGAGGCAAACTTTGACTTTGGTTCTTCAGTTTTCTTTTCATTCCCACGGCTGAAGATAGTAGAAACAGAGAAAGAAAAAGAAGAGAAGAACAAAAGGGGAGAGGAGAAAGAGAAGGAAGATCAAAGAGGAATCCAAAGGCTTGAAGACCAGCTGCACTTTAAGAGGTATGGGTGTTTAATTCATCTTTTTCTACTCATCCACATCTTGTTCTTAGTTTTTCTTAATGAAGGAAAAATGACTTTTTAGTGATGTTAATGAATGTTGAGGTTTGATTCTTGCTTCTAAAGTTGAAGTAATTTTGAAAATAGCTTGTTTGATGCATGGTAGTTAGATTTCCTCCCTTAGAATCCATGATATCCACCTGAGTTGTGAATTGAGAAATAGGATTTTAGGTTGATGGTTGATACTTAAATCCATGTTTTAATGAGTTAAAGTTAGTGTTTGATGATTCTAACATGTTTAGAGATCATGTTTAGGATTAGAAATCACTTAGAATCCATGATATGAGAGTTAGATTGGATTAGGGAACCAGTTATGCAGAAACTATTTCTGCAAATTCATTTTTGGTTTGCTGGCGCCTAGGCGCCAAAGTCCAGCAAAATAGGGCAACTTGACAAGTTGTAGTGTTTGTTGCAAAACTTGAGCTGTAGTCATTGAATTGACCTGCTTCTTATTGTATTTGAAAGCTAAGATACAAGGCTTCATGTTAAAAGTTTCAAATTTTTAGAACAACCCAAGTAGTACCAGTTTTGGTTTGAAGTTGAGTCGGATTCTGCTGAAACAGGCAGACTGACACCTAGTAGACCAAATTGCATAATTTCTTGCTCCAAGGTGTAAAATACATGAGACTAGTGTCATTTTGAAGCTAACATGTAAGGATATGAGTGGTAAAAATTTCAATAATTTTTCATTCTTCATGTGATCCCAGTTTCAATTTAAAGTAAGGTCAGAATCTGGTAAGTTAGCTAGTTCCCCTGTTTCAGCTGCTGCATTTTATGGCATAAATTTGTCTACACTAAGTCAAATAAAGTGAGGTTTGTTTCATTTGAAAGATATGAAATAAGGCTATTTGTCTATAAAATTCCAAAATTTTTGAAGTTAGGATGTACATTTGGCGTATTCATGAAAGTCAGCCTTTCTAGGTGCCCAAAGTGCTTTTTTCTAGGATAATTTATGGGAAATTGGAGTTCCCTACTTGCTTGGATCCTTTATATATGCCTGATGTGTGGATAAAATACACACCTCTTGTGCCTAATTTGAGGTAGATTTAGGTGTGCTTTGATGATTTATGTTGGAATTTATGCCACATTTAATCTATTTATCCTTGGTATCTCATGATTAGTCTTTCTCTATGTTTTTAGGTCCAAAAGAGGTGTTTTAACATGGCTCTATGAAGCTTTGGAAGGATTCATTGCAATGGAGTTGAGCTCGGAATTTATATGGCCATTCGTAGAGTTTTTGACCTTTTTGCGATAAAATGAGCGAACTTGAGCTACAGAAGTCAAAACGAGCTGATTTTGGTGGCATTGGAAAGATAAGAAAAAGATCTACAACTTTCATGAAATCATTTCTCAAAAAAATGACATTTTGAGTGATTAAAGAGTTAGACACGGCCGTGTCTAACTTGGAAAATACTTCTGTCAAGCTCACAGGGCCCTGTCTAACTTCAGTGAAGCTTTTATCCGTATGACCCCTGAATGTGCAAATTACACTATTTTTAAAGCTCACACAGTCGTGCCAAAGTGAGACATGGTAGTGTGAGTCCCTCTGACACGAAAAAAGAGAAATTTTGCCCCTAAATCATTATAAATAGGACAAAAACACCAAACAAAAAGGGACTCTTGGCTAGAGACTTGTGTGATAGCAGGTTTTGAGAGGAGAAGCGCAAGGATTCAAAGGCAAAGGCTTGGAAGGCAAGAGCAAGAGTCATTGAAGATTAACCACTGAAGTTTTTTCCCCCATCTTCATATTCTCCATCTTCTCTTTTCGATTTAGAATCATGGTTGTTTCTTTAACCTTTGTTCTTGTTTGTGCTACAATTACCATGAGCGGCTAAACCTCTTTTTCTAGGATTGGGATGAAACTCTCTATTTCTCTATGTTGAATTGTTAATTGGATTCTTTGTTAATGAGAAATTATTGTTCTTGATTCGTTCTTGGTATGTATAATGCTTGTGGTATGTTGCGCGCCATATTTACATGATTTTAGGCTTTAGGTGAAGGATCGAAAGATGAAATCTAATTACTTGATAATCCAAGAATTAAACTTAGGAATTGAGACCTAGACATAGGCTTAAATCCTTTGAGGGGTAAACGATTGTCATGAATCTTAATGAGTTAGAACTTGGATTAATTGTCATGAGAATGGGGTTAGTGAAGTTTTAGCATATTTTTAGTGCCAATAAATTGGGCTTTAAATAATTTAGGAGAAATCGCCTTTAAGAACATAATTGAACATTAACAAAGATAGCATTACAATTTATTGTAGGGGATAGTGTAGTGGATTCTGAATATTAGAGCTTTAAATCTTTGTTAAATTTTATCTTTTCTAGTTTTAATTTGCTTTATTGCTTTGCTTTTCAAATTAATTTTAATTGAACCTTCTCTATCGAGTTTATTTGCTTAAACAATCAAAATAGCTATAAGAGTTAGTAATCAATTGATCCTCATGGGAATGATCTTTATTTACTACTTCTACGATCCGTGCGCTTGCGAAAAATCCACAACAAGTTTTTGGCGCCATTGCTGGGGACCGTGTTTATATTAACACAATTGGCAATTTGGTTGATTTAAAAAATTTTATTTTTATTTTTATTTTATTTCTTTTTTTTATCTTATTTTATTTTAACTTTCTTTTATTTTTCTTTGAATTTTTAGGTGTTATTTCTTTTTTATGCGTAGAACGAGGAGTCAAGGAGATTTTATTATCCCCGTTGATCTTGAGATCAAGAGGACACTTCGTAATATTAGAAGAGAAAGAAGAACACAGAGATTTGAGGAAGACAACATGGTGGACAATACTAACCAATTCGCCAACCCAGAGCAAAGGTTGAGGGATTATGGGACTCCCAATGCTAATGCTTGTCAGTCTTCCATTGTTAGACCACGGATAGAAGCCAACAACTTTGAGATCAAGATATCATTGATCCAAATGGTCCAACAATTACAATTCAGTGGGTTACCAACTGAAGACCCAAATCGGCATTTAGATGAGTTCTTGGAGTTGTGTGACACTATAAATATTAATGGGGTCTCAACAGATGCTATACAGATCAGACTTTTTCCCTTTTCTTTTAGGGGGAAAGCCAAGAAGTAGATTCACTCAGAGGCCCCTAATTCACTAACCACTTGGAACTTGATGGAGCAAGCTTTCTTGGATAAGTATTACCATTGGAAAGATAACTAAGCTTCCTCAAGACATCACTACCTTCTCTAGAAAAGATGACGAGTCTCTTTATGAAGCATGGGAAAGGTATAGTGATCTAATTCATCAATGTCCACATCATGGTTTACAGGATTTTGTGGTCATCCAAACATTCTATATTGGGTTGACTTTCTCTACAAAAGCAGCTCTTGATGCCGCAGCTGGCGGTGCTTTGATGGCCAAGACTCCAACCAAGGCAAGGGCCTTAATTAATGAAGTGTCTTCAAATATTTATTTATGGTCAGGTGAGAGATCCTTTTCAAGGAAGCAAGCCAGAATTTTAAAGCTTGATGTTGTTACCATGTTGAATGCCAAGTTTGACGCCTTGGCCAAGTCACTTGAAAAGCTGACAGTCAATGCTATAAATACTCCTAAAGCAACTTGTGAAACATGTGGAGGAGGGCATTTGACATCGGAATGTAATGCAGTGGAGACATATTCTCAAGACCCGTCTTTGGAGCAAGTGACTTATGTGCAGAATGACAATTTCAAGGCTCTAAGTAATCCTTTCTCTAACACATATAACCCCGGATGGAGAAACCACCTAATTTCTCATATGGTAAGCAACAAAATATAGGGGTTCCATCTAACAATAGACCTTCAGCTGGATTCCAACAACTTCAACAATCTTCTGAAGGTGCAAAGTCTAATTTAGAAGCCCTCATAGAGAAATTCCTTGTTACCCAAAATGAGCAAAATTAAGTTATTCAAGCACAAGTTCAACAATATGGGGAGTCCAACAAGTAAGCATGTTCAACATGGCTCAAGGGAGAGTACCAAGTCAATCGGAAGCTAACCCAAGGGAGTATGTTCTAGCAATCTTAGTGAGAAATGGTAAGCAGCTTAAAGGCCCCACATGGGAAGAAAAGTTTAACAATGAGGAAACCCATGAAAAGGAGGAGAAACAACAGAGAGTGAAGAAGGACGATCAAGAGAGACAATTCTTTAAGCTCCTCGATGTCTTCAAAAAGCTTCAAATAAACATTCCATTTGCTGAAGCGTTGGAACAAATGCCCTCTTACGTTAAGTACATGAAGGAATTACTCTCAAAGAAGAGGAAGCTGGAGGACGGAGTCACTGTGGCACTTACTAAAAAGTGCAATGCTGTTTTACGAAAGGAGTTACCACCGAAGCTCAAGAACCCCAGTAGTTTCACCATTCCTTATGAGTTTGGTTCACAATTTTCAGGAAAAACACTTTGTGATTTGGGGTCTAGTGTCAACTTGATGCCATTGTCTATGTATGAAAAATTAGGTTTGGGAGATCCAAAGCTTACCTTCACTATGTTACAACTTGCTAATAGATCATGTCTAATTCCTTGGGATGTGGTCGAAGATGTGCTTGTGAAGGTAGATAAGTTCATTTTTCCCATGGATTTCTTCATTTCGGATGTGGATGAGAATGCTGATGTTCCACTTATATTTGGAAAATCATTTTTGGCTACTTCTGAAGCACTGATTGATGTGCAGAGAGGCGAGCTCATTTTGAAAGTGGATGAAGATCAAGTGACGATCAAGGCCTTTGATAAATATACCCCGACATTATATCTTGATGCCCCCGTTACTTGTATTCAAGAAAGATCTTATAGGGATTTAGTTGGTAAAAGCTCTGTATCAACAAGCAATGTTGATCCTCCTACATCAAAGAAATTTGCTGAATTAGAGAAAGATCCTCCCATTAGTCATGATTTATTGTGAACTTGTACATTATCTTCTGATAAATTGAAACTTGATCCCTCATCTATTAATAAATTGAAACCATCATGGTGGGGTGGAATTTCTCATACCAAGATGAATTCAAGATAACCAAGCTTAGGTTAAGTTCAAAACATCTTTGGGGGTACTTCTGTAACACCTCGAAAATTACTTGTTTCATGATATATATTCATTTTATAATATTTGTGATTTTTGAGAATTTATTTGAGATTATTTAAATTATTTGATTATTTTAATATATTTCTCGATTCGCATATGCGCTGAGCGGGGCTAGGAAAATAAAATATTTTCCCTAAGGCTAGAAAACTTTGGACAGCAAAAACATCGACGGGGGATCTTACTAAACCCGAGGCTGGACACAATTTACAAAGTTTTATTTTTTGAGATTTTATCTGATAAATAAAATCGCGGTATGCTTTATTATCTGTTGCACGATAAATACTATTTTTGCTAACTGTAACTTTTATCCACTAGATAATAAGTTTAGTAGAGTGTTAGTCATCTTTTCTAGAAAGCACTTTAATGATATCACTAATATGACACATCACCATGACATCACCCTTGACTTTTTCAAAAAGTGTGTGAAGCTTCTCAAGGAAGCTTTGTATCAAGCTTCTCAAGGAAGCCACTTCTCTCTCTCCTCCCTTGGTGAACCCCACGACCATTTGGGGAGGGGGAGATAACCAAAAATTTGTCATCTTTTTCACTTACCCATCACTTTTTCATTTCAAACAAAATTTCACTTTTCATTCTCTCACTTTTTCCTTTCTCTCACTTTTTCTCTCACTTTTTCTCTCTTCTCCATTTTCTCTCCATTCGTACGGCCACAACACTATTGTTGGCCACCCACGCTTGCTTGCTCAAGCCAATCTAGATTCTTGAATCCTCTCATCATCTTGAAGCTTTTCTCTTTGGTGATCATCTCTTGATTCCTCCATCTTCATCACTTTCTACTAAGCCCTAAAACTTGAAGCTTTGAGGTAAAGTTCTTGACTTTCATCTTTTCTCTTCTCATTTTCGTGATCCTTGGTCACCTTTGTAATCAAGGACTCCCCTTTTCAAGTTTTAGTTGTTGATTTGTGAGTTTGACTATCCTAGGGTTTTCTTGGTGGTGGTGGACGAAAATTGCAAGGAAACATCAAGGAGCTTGCTTTCTTTTCTTGTCTCTTTAGGTAAGAGGGAGATCATCCTCTTCAACCTATCATGGTAGTGAAGAACATGTTTTGTATTGATAGGGAGGAATTCATGTGTGGGTTGCTCACTTTGTTGTGTGATTTTTGGTATTGTTGTAATTGGTTGTGTTGTATGACTTTGATACTTGCTATTGTGTAACCTGATGGATTGGAATGCTTTGAATGCTTGGATGTGTATATAGAAAGCAAGGGATTCTTACCCCTTTTGCTTAGAGGTTCATGGCTATGAGGCCATTGATGGGTCCATGATGGAATTTTTATGCTACTTTGGGACTTAAGAAATCAAGTAATAAGTAATCAATAATGTGATGAGAATTTTAGGTTCCTAGCCCTTGGGAGGTCACGGCCATCTAGGGCACCCGTTGACAAAATTATTGTATCAATTAAAACTTAGGTAATTAGGTGATTAGATAATTAATTAGGAATTCATAATATGAAAAGAATAAAGAACAAAACTTTATCCTATAGCCTACAGTGATTTTTGGACAAAGAAAGAACATGAGTGTGGGTAAGGTTGTGAGGAGCTTAAAATAATTACCTTAAGTGAGTGTGAACTAAAACAAAGGAAAGAACTTATCTAATTAAGAGTAATAAAGGTTGAATGAAAAATACTAGAGAGTTTCCCCTTGAGGGGTTTAATAAGAAAATTATGTTTTCACCCTTGAGATTTGGACAGTGACTTGTTGTGGGTCCATAAGTGGGACCAAGGATTGTTGATAATTGATTGGGCCTAATGTGGCATGTAATCATGGACAAGTCACACTATTATTGAATATCTGCATATATGTGCATCAAGTCATCATGCATTGTGAAAGTCCGTTGGACTTTGTTTGTAAGGCTGTAGGCCTAGGAGATGAATCACACCTACGTGCGGGTGCGAGTAGACTAGTGTAGATCATTTGTTGACCTTGGGGGCATCGGGGTGTGGGTATCTCACAATGGACAGTTGATAGCTCCTCTGTGCCATGGGACAGACCGATGCAAACGCACCGACGATCCAGACCGATATCGTGATCTTGTGAAGAATGCCTTGTATAAGCCTTGTTGCACAATTTGTTGATATTGAAAGCACTTGATTTGAGACTGATGAGATACAATCATGTCTCCTTGATCATTCTCTCCGATGTTGTGTCTAGCTCCATGGAGTAGGATTTTGGTACCTTGTGCATGTGCATAGTCTGTCAATATATTTATTTGGCACAAATATATATGATTATGGAACTGTTTCTTTTAATGATGTTATGACTATCTGCATTATCAAATTGTTTATCATCTGAATCCTGATGCTGTTTATTATGTTTGCCAGGTTGTATGGCGTCTTGCACTTGTTCTGGTTATGTACTTCCATAACTAGTATTGACATTGGATATCTCACATCTTTTCTGTATTCTGCTATTTTGTTTATATCTATGCTTCTTAAAAGACCGAGGCAAGGAAGAGCCTGAGTTTCCTAGTTTTGGGGCAAGTTAGTCTTCTATTTGGTTATGGCATCCCGGCGAGGTTTTCTAGGGTATGTCAGACTGAGGTTCCACGGAGGCATTAACTGTTGGCACGTCAACTTGATCACCGAGCACTTCATCTACGTGGGAGATGTGACTATACTTTGGCTTGGGGTCGCTATGATCCACCTGTATTCTCTTTTGACATTTATGTATGGCTGGAGTTCTACATGCTGATGCGTGAGGTGTGGGGTGACCGTGAGTATACTCCACATGAGGATTCGTTCCTATCTTTTGCAGGAGCTCCTGCTGTAAGATCCCAAAAATTATTTATTTTATTATAAATAATAATTTTATAATATTTATGATTTTTGAGAATTTTTGTGGAATTTTCTGAGAACGTTGAATATTTTAATATATTCTTCATTTTACGTGCGCACTGAGCGGAGCCGGGATAACGAAATGTTTTCCCTGAGGCTGATAAACTTTGGACTATGGAAACATCGACGGGGGATCTTACTAAACCCGAGGCTGGACACAATTTACGAGGTTTACATTTTACGAGATTTTATCTGATAAATAAAATCACTGTATCATAAAATCATCTGATGAATAATAAAATATTATTTTCATCAACTGTAACTTTCATTCACTGGGAAAATAATTCTAACAATATAAATAATCATCTGTCAGATGTATTTAGTTAAGGAGACAAGCTTACTATGCACTTTATGGAGAAGCGTGCGAAGCTTCTCAAGGAAGCTTTAAGGGAAGCTTCTAGGAAGCTTCCTTCCCAGCCACTATTCATTCTCTCTCCTCCCTCTCAATTGTGCAGCACGATTTTGGGGGGAATATCACAATTAATCCCTCCCATTTTCTATCATTCACGCTGGCCACTCTCTCCCTCACGCAGCTCTCATTTCTCTTCCTCTCTTCTTCCACCCACACACTTCATTGTTAAACTTTCAAGCTTCCCCTACCCAAGCCAACATAAACCATTGTTTCACCTCACCATCTTCAAGTTTTCTTCTTGGTGGAGCTCTTCTCTATTCCTCCATTTTCGTGGTTGTCAGCCCAACATCAAAGCTTGGAGCTTTAAGGTAAAGCTCTCAACTTTCTTCTCCTTTCTTCCCATTTTTGTGTTCCATGGTCACATTGGTGACTATGGATGCTATTCCACTCTTTGACCTTGATTTTTTATGGATTTAAACACCAAGGTTCTGTGGTGGTGAAGCACGAAATTTCTAAGCAAAAAAGAGCTTGCTTTTCTTTGTGCTTCTCTCAAGTAAGAGGAAGACACTCCTCCTCAACCTCTATTAGTATTTAGAAACGTTGTCTATGATTGATTGTGAGGAAATCCTATTGAGGGTTATCCTTTGTTTGCATGTTGTTTATAATGTGTTGTGCTATTAGATTGTTTGTTTGAGTATATTGATGTATCTGAATGCATTGGAATGTATAACATAGGAGAAAATAACGTTGAATTGGTTTTCGGATGGCCACGATTTTGAGCCCAAAATTTGGGGATTCTTTGTGAACAATTGTAACAATTAGAATTTTCTGACCAATTAGTACAATGTCGACATCCGACAAGTTAGAGTTTTCTGACCCTTTAGTAGAGAAACTTCTCCAATGTTAATATCCGTCGAGTTAGAATGTGAATATCCATCGAGTTAGAATGCCAATATCCGTCGAATTAGAGTTTCTGACCCTTTAGTAGAGAAACTTCTCCAATGTTAATATCTGCCGAGTTAGAATGTGAATATCTGTCGAGTTAGAATGCCAATATCCGTTGAATTAGAGTTTCTGACCCTTTAGTAGAGAAACTTCTCCAATGTTAATATCCGTCGGGTTAGAATGTGAATATCCGTCGAGTTAGAATGCCAATATCTGTCGAATTAGAGTTTCTGACCCTTTAATAGGGAAACTTATCCAATGTGAATATCCGTCGGGTTAGAATGCCAATATCCCTCGAGTTTAGACTTCTGACCATTTAGTACAATGTCAATATCCGTCGAATTTGATCTTCTAATCATATCCGTCGAATTTGACCTTCTGAATATATCCGTCGAATTTGATCTTCTGACCATTTAGCGCAATGTCAATACCCGTCGAATTTGATCTTCTGATTCTATCCGTCGAATTTGACCTTCTGACCATATCCGTCGAATTTGATCTTCTGACCATTTAGCACAATGTCAATATCCGTCGAGTTAGCATTTCTGACCACTTAGTAGAGAAACTTCTCCAATGTCAATATCCATCGAATTAGAATTTCTGATCATATAGTACTTTCATCAGTTCAACACTTGAGAGATTTCTCCAACGTCAACACTCATCCGTCGAATTAGGATTTCTGCTGACCTTCTAGTATATTCAACAGTTTTTTATGTTCATCCGACAGAACCTTCATTCGACAGAAATTGATTTTTAGCCATTCTTATCAAAATTGTAACATAGCCATGTCCGTCGGATCCAGAATTATAAATTATCACCCAACACCTAGTGAGTAAATTAAGGGTAATAGGATGCAAGAATTAGCAGATTGGAAATTAAATTATACTTTGAGATTCTTAAATTTTAAAGAACCAAGAATGGAATTTTCATTAGACTTAGGATAATTTAATTAGGGTAAGAACATGAGAGTGTGAGACTTTGAGGTCTTAGAATAACCTTCTAAGTGTATATGAATAAGCTATCTAAGACAATTTAGTTAATTAAGAGAATTCAATTAATTAAGAGGATTCCTTTAGAGACAAACTTTGTAAGAAAAGCTAAACCTAAACAAGAATTCATAATACACTTTAAAAATGTATTAATTTATTTAATAATAATATTATGTTATTGTGGGTCCATGTGAGTGACCATTGATTGTGTTAATTCTTACTTTGGCAAATTGTGACATATAATGGAATAGTATGTAATAATGATCATACATGATTATGCATAGAGTCTGTATGCATTGTGAATGTCCGTTGGACTATCGTAAGGCCTAGTTGCCTAGGAGTTGAACACACCTTAGTGCGGGTGCGAATAGACAAGTGTAGGTCATCGGTTGACCTTGGGGGCGTCAGGGTGCGGGTACCTCGCAATGGGCAGTTGGTAGCTCTCCGTCCGTGGGGCAGACCGATGCAAACACACTGACGATCCGGACTGAGACACTGTCCTATATCGTGATCTAGTGTAGACTGTCTGTATAATGCCATGATGTGCACGTGGGTAAATTCAGAATTATAGCACTTTGGCCTCGGCAACCTAGTTGCAGACATGTCGCCTGATCTTTCTCTCCGACCGTTTGTGTCTAGCTCCATGGAGTAGGATTTTGACTTTGCATGTATATACATAGTGGGTCCATGAATTATCTGGAATTTATTATGATTATAATTGGAACTGTTGTATTACTGATATATATATAACTGGCTGGAACTGTTTGGTTGATTATAACTGCTACTTAATGTTTATTACCATTATTGCTGTCAATAAATGTTATGTGGGCGCTTTGCGCTGTTTGGTTTCTTGCTGCTATAATTGGTAATGATGGTAGGATGTCTTACCTTTTTCTTGTACTTTTCTTGTTCTACGTAAATTCTTGGTCAAAGACTGTAAGTGGGAACAAGGTTGGATTCTTTTGGACTTTCTTAGTTTGACCTACTGTATCTGATGATGTTGTCGCGAATGGGTTTTAATGGGTTCGTTCGAGTTGTGTTCACTGGTGGTGCTAAGACCTGGCGAGTCGACTGGACCGATAAGCGTATGCGGCATGCTGGGGATCTGACTTTGACCATGAAGAGGACTGCGATTGAAGACCTTATTCTGTATTTCTCACTACACAGGTGAGCTCGGAGTTACCTTACGCATTCGGGATTCGATGGAGTGCCCAACTCCTTAGTCGTAGATATATTATGGGTAGTTTATATTTTATTTTACATTACCTATATAAAGTGTATTTTGGGTACATGTATGTTTTAAGGTGATTATTAAGTCTAAAATGTTGTAAATTGAGTACATCTTTTAATTCATATTTTAACTGGTTGTATATGTAACTATTCATTCGTGGCTCCTATTTTCCTCATATGCGAAATGATTAATATTTTTGTAAAGTTTGTTATTTGATAATGATAGCACGCCGAAATTTAGTGATCGTGACATAATAACGATTGTGCCGTGGTTATTAAATCGAGGGGTGTTACACCTGCTCGTGAATCTGTTACTATTGTGAGGATTTCCTCTTCTGAGGAGGATCCTATGGATGAACCTGAGAAGGACCCCTCTGAGGCTCCTTCTCAGTAGTTTGTTGGGGGCATGATACTTTTTGTAGCCTTGGTGGTTGTCCGTGTTTATATTTTTGGACATGTAAAGCTTCTGCTTTCTTTTACTAAAAAATTGTTGATGTATTTAATAGCTTATGTTATGTATATATGGTATATATCTTTTGTATAAATGTATGGTTTAATCTTTATGTTGAGTTCCGCTGAGTTTATGTTTTCCATTTATAAAAAGAAAAAATAAATCAATAATAAAAGAGAATTGCTACATTAGGATATTTTGTTGATGAATAGGTTAATACCTATAAATAAAATAAACCGGGTCATAATAGTTTTCTTTTGAGTCACGTATGTTTGGTGTGACGTCCTTCTCCCGAAAAAGGGGGCATTACACTAGTTTGGTATCAGAGCCTCGATTTGAGTTTTCTTTTGGGTTTTGTGGTTAGGTCTGTCTTGTTTGTGCCATGTGTTTCTCTGAAACTAAACACAGAGATGTATTGTTTGAATTTTGAAAGGTTGCATCTAAACTTTCCTTGTGTTTTGTTTAGTTGACTCTTGAGAAAGGTAATGGCACGTAGTAGAGGAGGACACATTAACGTGGAATGCGACAACGAGGCGATGACTGCAGCTATTGAAGCTATGCAGTGGATGGCAGAAGTTATTGTGCAATAGAATCAACGAGCAGCACAACAGCAAGAGGCGAATGCTGATGCCCAAAATTTGTCTGAATTCCATCAAAACAATCCTCTACAGTTCAAAGGCGAGTTTGATCTGAAAAAGGAAAGTTTGTGGATTCAAGAGCTGGAAAAGATTTTTGAAGGAATGGGATGTGCAGACGACTGTAAGGTAACTTAAGGAACTCAGAGATTGCTACAAGCGAAAGGAAGGGAAATTACATGGGAAGTATTCTGTAATGCATTTCTGGAAAAGTATTTTTTGGATAGTGCAAGGCATGCCAAGGAAATGGAATTCCTTCGGTTACGACAAGGTGGGAAGATGGTTAATGAGTATGCTGCAAAGTTTGAGAGCTTGTCAAAGTTCTCACGGTATCTTCAAATCCAACCTAATGAGGTGTGGAAATGCCATAAGTTTGAAGAAGGTCTAAAGGTTGAATTGAAGAGAGAAGTATTGCCAATGAGAATGAATTAATTCTCAGCCTTGATGGACATGTGCTGCAGACTCGAAGTGTTAGAACTATCTCGAGAGGTAAGGAACTGTAACTTTGGACCATCTAGGTTCTAAAGGGGAGGAAATTACAACAACCAGTTTTAGAGGAAGCCTTATTCTCGACCACCGAGAAGTCAACAACAATCACCTAGTGGAGGCTCTAGTGGAAATTTTGGTGGCCATCGAGTTGGTCAGACTGTGGCATCTTCACTAAAGTGTATGAAATATGGAAAGGACCACCTGACAAGGGATTGCACAAACAAGGGAATTATCTGCTTTAGATGTGGAAAGTCTGGACATCTCTCCTGAGATTGCAACCAACCCAAGGCAGAGCCTTTTGTCAACAATGCACGAGTTGTAAAACCTCATGTAGGAGGTAGAGTTTACACGATGAGTAGAGCAGAAGCCTCCCAATCTGACGATCTAATAAAGGGAGATGGTACCATAGGAGGTATCCTTTTATCTGTACTGTATGATTCAGGAGCAACCGATTTTTTTATTGCTTACGACTGTGTGCGTCGATTAAGTTTACCTGTGTCTTCTTTGCCCTTTGATTTGAGTGTTTCTACCCCTACTATTAAACTTGTTGTTACTACCCATGTTTGTTTGGACTATCCTTTATCTATTGAAGGTCGAATCTTTCTTATTGATTTGATCTATTTACCTATTTCTCAAATAAACATGATCTTAGGAATGGATTGGTTATCTTCTAACCATATCCTGTTAGCTTGTTCCAATAAAGCCATAGTTTTCTTTACGGCTGAAGTTTCTAGATTTTTAATGGCCAACCAAGTTCAAGCTCTCTTGAAAGAAGGAGCTTAGGGATACATGCTATTGTCTTCCTTAAAAGTCGAGAGCGAGATGGATGTGAAGATTATTTCGGTAGTCAATGAGTTCCTGAAATCTTTCCTGATGAGGTACCTAGTATACCGCCTGAGCAAGAGATAGAGTTTACTATTAATCTTGTGCCTGGATTTGGTCTCATATCCATAGCACCCTACAGGATATCACCGTTAGAATTAGTTGAGCTCAAGAAGCAGTTGGTGGAGCTCCTGGAAAAACAATTTGTCAGGCCTAGTGTGTCACCCTAGGGAGCGCCAGTGTTGTTGGTCAAGAAAAAGAATGAAACTTTACGCTTATGTGTAGATTATTGTCAACTAAACAAGGTCACGATCAAGAACAAGTATCCACTTCCGAGGATAGATGATTTGATGGATCAGTTGAAAGGAGCTTCTGTTTTCTCTAAGATCGATCTACGTTCGGGCTGCCATCAGATCCGAGTGTAGGTAGAGGATATTCCTAAAACGGCTTTTCATACACGTTACAGACATTATGAGTATCTTGTGATATCGTTTGGAGTGACGAATGCACTTGCCATATTCATAGATTACATGAATAGGATTTTTCATCCTTACCTAGACAAATTCATCGTCGTCTTCATTGATGCCATTCTGATTTATTCTCGAAATCAGGAGGAACATGCTGAACATCTCAATATAGTTCTCTAGATTCTGAAAGAGAAGAAGTTGTATGCCAAGTTTTCAAAGTGTGAATTCTGGCTGGAAGAGATTAAGTTTTTGGGTCATGTAATCTCGAAGGATGGAATTACAGTGGATCCATCGAAAGTTGAAGTAGTTCTGCAGTGGGAAAGGCCGAAGACTGTGACGGAGATCCGTAGCTTCGTGGGATTAGCTGGTTGTTACCATAGATTCATTGAAGGATTTTCTAAAATAGCAAGACCTCTTACTCAACTTACGAAAAAGAACTAAGCCTTTGTATAGACCGATGATTGAGAATAGAGTTTTTAAGAATTGAAGAGATAACTGACTACTTCACCAGTTTTGGTTTTACCTGATCCCAATGAACCTTCTGAAGTGTATTGTGATGCTTCACATCAAGGATTAGGATGCGTGCTCATGCAAAATAGGAAAGTGGTGGCTTATGCTTCAAGGCAGTTGAGAGTACAAGAAAAGAATTATCCTACGCATGACCTGGAGTTAGCAGCTGTGGTGTTTGCTTTGAAAATATGGAGACATTTTCTATACGGGGCAACATTCAATGCCTACAGTGATCATAAAAGTCTGAAGTACTTGTTCAACTGAAAGGAGCTGGACATGAGGCAAAGGAGGTGGTTAGAATTTTTGGAAGACTACGACTTTCAATTCCAGTATCATCCTGGAAAGGCAAACGTGGTGGCAGACACTTTAAGTAGAAAGATGCTTAGTGTCTCTACTATGATGATCAAGGAAAATGAATTAATAGAACAATTCCGGAATATGTGGATGCCCATGGAGTTGACACTGGGGAAGATTTATTTGAATATGGTTACATTCTGTAAAATGAGAGGGAACTGATGAAGCGAGACATTGTGTCAACAGTTCAGGAAGGACATGACGGTATTCTAAGGTTCAAAGACAGGGTTTGTGTGCCTAGTGATCCGGAGCTGAGGAAATTAATTCTTGATGAAGTCCACACGAGCCAGTTGAGTATACACCCAGGAATGACTAAAATGTACCAAGATTTGAAGCGGTTATTCTGGTGGCACGAAATGAAGAGGAACGTTGCCAAGTACGTGTCATCTTGTCTGGTTTATCAGAAATCCAAGGTTGAACATCAGAGACCTTCAAGAATGTTGCAACCTCTAGCTATTCCTGAATGGAAATGGGATAGTATCGCGATGGATTTTGTGGTTGGATTACCGAAGACTCGAAAAGGTTACGACTCGATATGGGTAATTGTGGATCGGCTTACTAAGTCTGCTCACTTCTTACCAATCAACATAAGGTATTCGATGGAACAGTTAGCTCAACTGTATATTGGCGAGATTGTTAGACTTCATGGTGTGATTTCCAGTATTATTTCTGATAGAGATCTGAGGTTCACATCGAGGTTTTGGTAGAGTCTTCAAGAAGTAATGGGAATAAAACTTCGTTTGAGTTATGCTTATCATCCTCAAATCGATGGTCAATTGAAAAGGATGATCCAATCACTGGAAGATCTATTGAGAGCTTGTACTCTAGAACAGACTGGGAGTTGGGATGAAGTTTTGCCTTTGATAGAGTTCACCTACAATGACAGTTTTCACTCAAGCATAGGGATGGCTCCCTATGAGGCTTTATACGGATGACGGTGCAGAACACCTTTGTGTTAGTACCAAGATGGGGAGCACCTTACGATCGGACCTGATTTTGTGCAGTAAACAACGGAGAAGGTTAAGATGATTTAGGAAATAATGCGATCGGCTCAGAGTCAACAGAAAAGCTATGAGGATAAAAGAAGGAAGCCTCTTGAGTTTGAAGAAGGTGAGCATGTGTTTTTGAAAGTCACAATCACGATTGGGGTTGGCTTAGTTCTTAAATCTAGAAAACTTACTCCAAAGTTCATCGGACCATACCAAATTCTTCAACGGATAGGTCCAGTAGCCTACAAAATAGCTTTACCACTTTTTCTTTCTAACCTTCATAATGTTTTTCATGTGTCGTAATTGCTAAAATACGTTCCTGATTCAAACCATGTCATAGTTCCAGATATAGTACAATTAAAAGAGTATTTGACCTATGAGACACTTCCTGTAAAGATTAAGGATAAGAGAGTGAAGCGACTCAGAGGAAAGGAGATTTCATTAGTGAAAGTGATTTGGAATGACAAAACCGGAGATGCGACATGGGAGTTAGAGGACAAGATGAAGGAACAACATCCACATCTGTTCTGAGGTATGAAAATTTCGAGGACAAAATTTTTTTTTAGAAGGGGAGAGTTGTAATACCCCGAAAATTACTTGTTTCATGATATATATTTATTTTATAATATTTGTGATTTTTGAGAATTTTTCTGAAATTATTCAAATTGTTTGATTATTTTAATATATTTCTCAATTTAGTTACACGTGGAACGGGGCCGAGAAAATAAAATATTTTCCCCGAGGCCGAAAAACTTTGGATTGCAGAAACATCGACGGGTAATCTTACTAAACCCGAGGCCGGACACAGTTTACGAAGTTTTATTTTTTGAGATTTTATCTGATAAATAAAATCGTGGTACGTTTTATTATTCGTTGGATGATAAATACTATTTTTGCTAATTATAACTTTTGTCTACTGGATAATAGTTTTAGTAGAGCGTTAGTCATCTTTTCTAGAGAGCACTTTAATGACATCACCAAGATGACATCATCACCATGACATCACCCTTGACTTTTTCAAAAAGTGTGTGAAGCTTCTCAAGGAAGCTTTGTATCAAGCTTCTCAAGGAAGCCACTTCTCTCTCTCCTCCCTTGGTGAACCCCACGGCCATTTAGGGGGGAATATGACTAAAAATTTGTCACTTTTTCCACTTACCTATCACTTTTTCATTTCAAACAAAATTTCACTTTTCATTCTCTCACTTTTTCCTTTCTCTCACTTTTTCTCTCTTCTCCATTTTCTCTCTTCTCCATTTTCTCTCCATTCCCACGGCCGTAACATCATTGTTGGCCACCCAAGCTTGCTTGCTCAAGCCAATCTAGATTCTTGAATCCTCTCATCATCTTGAAGCTTTTCTCTTTGGTGATCATCTCTTGATTCCTTCATCTTCATCCCTTTCTACCAAGCCCTAAAACTTGAAGCTTTAAGGTAAAGTTCTTAACTTTCATCTTTTTTCTTCTCATTTTTGTGATCCTTGGTCACCTTTGTGATCAAGGACTCCCCTTTTTAAGCTTTGGTTGTTGATTGTGTGAGTTTGACTATCCTAAGGTTTTCTTGGTGGTGGTGGATGAAAATTGCAAGGAAGCATCAAGGAGCTTGCTTTCTTTCATTGTCTCTTTAGGTAAGAGGGTGATCATCCTGTTCAACCTATCATGGTAGTGAGGAACACGTTTTTGTGTTGATGGTGAAGAATCCATGTGTGGGTTGCTCACTTTGTTGTGTGATTTTTGGTAATGTTGTAATTGGTTGTGTTGTATGACTTTGATACTTGCTATTGTGTAACTTGATAGATTAGAATGCTTTGAATGCTTGGATGTGTATATAGAAAGCAAAGGATTCTTACCACTTTTGCTTGGAAGTTCACGGCTATGAGGCCATTGATGGGTCCATGATGGAATTTTTGTACTACTTTAGGACTTAACAAATCAAGTAATAAGTAATCAATAATGTAATGAGAATTTTAGGTTCCTAGCCCTTGGGAGGTCACGACCATCTAGGGCACCCATTGACAAAATTATTGTATCAATTAAAACTTAGGTAATTAGGTGATTAGATAATTAATTAGGAATTCATAATATGGAAAGAATAAAGAACAAAACTTTATCCTATAGCCAACAGTGATTTTTGGACAAAGAAAGAACATGAGTGTGGGTGAGGAGCTTAAAATAATTACCTTAAGTGAGTGTGAACTTAAACAAAGGAAATGACTTATCTAATTAAGAGTAATAAAGGTTGAATGAAAAATATTAGAGTATTTCCCCTAGTGGGGTTTAATAAGAAAAGTATGTTTTCACCCTTGAGATTTGGACAATGACTTGTTGTGGGTCCATAAGCAGGACCAAGGATTATTGATAATTGATTGGGCCTAATGTGGCGTGTAATCATGGATAAGTCACACTATTATTGAATATCTATATATATGTGCATTGAGTCATCATGCATTATGAAAGTCCATTGGACTCTGTTTGTAAAGTTGTATGCCTAGGAGATGAATCACACCTACGTGCGGGTGCGAGTAGACTAGTGTAGGTCATTTGTTGACCTTAGGGGCATTGGGGTGCGTGTATCTCACAATGGACAGTTGGTAGCTCCTCTGTGCCGTAGGACAGACCGATGCAAGCGCATCGATGATCCAGACTGAGACACTGTCCTATATCGCGATCTTGTGAAGAATGCCTTGTATAAGCCATGTTGCACAATTTGTTGATATTGAAAGCACTTGATTTGAGACTGATGAGATATAGGCATGTCTCCTTGATCATTCTCTCTGATGTTGTGTCTAGCTCCATGGAGTAGGATTTTGGTACCTTGTGCATATGCATAGTCTGTCAACATATTTATCTGGCACAAATATATATGATTATAGAACTTTTTTTTTAATGATGTTATGACTATCTGCATTATCAAATTGTTTATCATCTGAATCCTGATGCTGTTTATTATGTTTGCCATGCTGTATGGCATTTTGCGCTGTTTCTGGTTCTGTACTTCCATAATTGGTATTGACGTTGGATATCTCACCTCTTTTCTATATTCTGCTATTCTGTTTATATATATGCTTCTTAAAAGACTAAGGCGAGGAAGAGCCTTAGTTTCCTAGTTTTGGGGCGAGTTAGTCTTCTATTTAGCTATGGCATCCCAAAGAGGTTTTCTAGGGTATGTCAGACTGAGGTTCCACGGAGGCATTAAATATTGGGACGTCGACTTGATCATTGAGCGCTTCGTCTACATGGGAGACGTGACTGTATCTGTGGCTTGGGGTCGCTATGATCCACCTGTCTTCTCTTTTGACGTTTCTATATGGCTGGAGTTCTACATGCCGATGCGTGAGGTGTGGGGTGACCGTGAGAATACTCCACACAAGGATTCGTTCTTATCTTCTGCACGAGCTCCTGATCGTGAATTTGTTGCTCTTGTGAGGATTTCCTCTTCTGAGGAGGATCCTATGGAGGAACCTGAGAAGGACCCCTCTAAGGCTCCTTCTCAATAGTTTGTTGGGGGCATGATACTTTTTGTAGTCTTGGTGGCTGTCTATGTTTATATTTTTGGGTATGTAAAGCGTCTACTTTCTTTTACTAAAAAACTGTTGATGTATTTAATGACTTATGTTATGTACCTAAATATATATATGGTATGTATCTTTTGTATAAATGTATGGTTTGATCTTTATGATGAGTTCCGCTAAGTTTATGTTTTTCATTACAAAAAGAAAAAATAATAATAAAAGAGAATTGCTACGTTAGGATATTTTATTGATGAACAAGTTAATACCTATAGATAAAATAAATCGGGTCTTAATAGTTTTCTTTTGAGTCACGTATGTTTGGTGTGACTTCTTCCTCCCGAAAAAGGGAGCGTTACAACTTCTAAGGCTATTAACCGAGGATGGAGGAACAATTCTGAAAAGGTAAAGGGTCATCCTATTTTTGGTACTTTAAGCCACCTTGATTCTCCTAAACAAAAGGCAACGTTGAGCTAATGACGTTAAACAAGCGCTTCATAGGAGGCAACCTGTGTTTTTATCCCTTCTCAGTTATTTATTTTAAGTTTCTTTAGCATTCATAGTAGTTACATTTAGTTTTTCCCCTGTTTACTTTGTTTTTCCCTTTCTAGAAGCGATTGAGGAGTTAGACATGGTCGTGTCTAACCTCAAAAACACTTTTGCATAAATTTTGACAAGTCACACGGTCGTGTCCCCCTAATTTCAAAAAAAAAAATTAAAAAAAGCTTTGCTGTTATCCTGTTATTTCTTGTTGACTATCATTTTTTTTCTATTTTTGTTTTGAAGGCATGTTGAGTCGGCTTAAGTGCCTCCCTGAGTTTGAAGCCTTTATAAGGAGATGTATATAGTTGTCAGCCATCAAAAAGATTTTATATTCTTGCATTTTGTTTTCAATTTTTACTTTGTTTTTCTTATGCAGTTTTTATGATTATGAGACCGCTCAGTTTGACCAATTATTTGCTTATGGCTACACGCCTCCCTCCGGGTCCCCTTCTCCCACCACCTTCGTGATCTTGTGTTTTCATTTTTCAAGAAAGTTTCGTTGTCCTTTGTTTTATTACTTTTCTTATTTAAACATTGAGGACAATGATTATTTTAAGTGTGGGGGGGAGTACTCTTAAATTTGGTGACATTTTTTGTGAAATCGATGAACACTTGAGTATTGCATCGAATCAAGCTGGAATTATGTGTTGATTTCTTGATTATTTCTGAGCTGATAGAAATTTATTTGAGAGGGAATCCACTACTCATAAGCTATTTGTGTGCAAAGCAATCTTTTTCAATTGAGTATTGAAACATTTAGCATCTTATTTAGAAATTCCTCATGTTTGCTTGCATTTGTTCTCTTTATTAACATTAGCCAGAAAGTGAGTTTTGAGCTTTAATGATTAGATTTTTCATAAACAAAATCCTAATTTTCCTTCTGGAGTGAGATTTCTCTTGATTGATAAGCGCTAGAACTTGCTTTGATATCTAGTTGAGAATTTAATGATTCAAACACATTCTTGGACATGATTAAGGCATTTGGGCTTAATTCTTTCTTGACTTTCAGAGTTGCATTGTTAAATAATCCCTTAGTTGTCCCATTTGAGCCTGAATTTGATTTCTTTAGATTCCTTATTGAATGATCAAGTTGAATTCTTTAGAGCAATTGATGTGTTAATTGAGAAGTCATAAAGGATTGTTTTTGTCTTCAAGGGGTTTATTGCTTAAAAGAAAAAAATGAAAATGAATGAAGAAGGAAAAAAGAAAGAAAAAAAATTGTGGTGAAGAATAATGAGAATATTTAGTTGAAAGTGAGAATCAATTATTTCCTTTTGCATTATGTTTTCAACCTGATTCTGTTTTGTATCAATTTATCCATGAATATTCTTTACCCTTTCTTATCTTTTTCTTACCTTTCATTATACCATTGGCCCCGTTACAACCAGAGGAAGTCCTTTTGATTCTTGTTATGTATGTGAACTTGGAAGTGGAGATTAGATTGATAACCAAGCCTATGATAATGCATTTTTCAAGATAAATTTGAGTGATCTCTTTATCCTTAAACACTTGAGCGATGGAAAGATGAGTGATCTCAAGTGGTTGGTAAAGAGAAAAGGTGCAAGTTAGACTCAAGTCTCTAATTGAAAATGCTAAATAATCTTGTTTGATTGGATTTGATTGCTGAGCTTAATTTAATTTTTAAATTATGGAATTTCCCATGATTCATGTTTCTTGATGTTGAATTTAATCTTATTTTTTATTCATATTCTTTGCTTGAGGACAAGCAAAGTTCAAGTATGGAGAAATTTGATGTGTTGATAAAATACACACCTCTTGTGCTTGGTTTGAGGTGGATTTAGGTGTGCTTTCATGATTTATGTTAGAATTTATGCCACATTTAATCTAATTATTCTTGGTAACTCATGATTGGTCTTTCTCTATGTTTTTAGGTCCAAAGGAAGTGTTTTAACATGGCTTTATGAAGCTTTGGATGGATTCATTGCAAAGGAGTTGAGCTCAGAATTTATATGGCCAAAATTCGTAGAGTTTTTGACCTTTTCACGATAAAATGAGCATAACTTGAGCTACAGAAGTCAAAACGAGGTGATTTTAGTGGCATTGGAAAGCTAAGAAAAAGATCTGTAACTATCATACAGATCACTTCTCCAAAAAATGATGTTTTGAGCAATTAAAGTGTTAGACAAAGTCATGTCTAACTTAGAAAATGCTTCTGTCAAGCTCACAGGGCCCTGTCTAACTTCAATGAAGCTTCTGTCCGTGTGACCCATGAATGTGTAAATTACACTATTTTTAAAGCTCACACGGCCGTGTCGAAGTGAGACACGGCCGTTTGATTCCCTTTGAAGTGAAAAAAGAGAAAATTTGCCCCAAATCATTATAAATAGGGCAAAAACACCAAACAAAAAGGGACTCTTGGCTAGAGACTTGTGTCACGGCAGGTTTTGAGAGGAGAAGCGCAAGGATTCAAAGGCGAAGGATTGGAAGGCAAGAGCAATAGTCAATGAAGATCAACCACTAAAGTATTTTCCCCCATCTTCATCTTCTCCATCTTCTCTTTTTGATTTGGAATCATGGTTGTTTCTTTAACCTTTGTTCTTGTTTGTGCTACAATTGCCATGAGCGGCTAAACCCCTTTTTCTAGGATTAGAATGAAACTCTCTATTTCTCTATGTTGAATTATTAATTTGATTCTTTGTTAATGAGAAATTATTATTCTTGGTTCGTTCTTGGTATGCGTAATGCTTGTGGTATGTTACGTGCCATATTTACATGATTTTAAGCTTTAGGTGAAGGATCGAAAGATGAAATCTAATTGCTTGATAATCTAAGAATTGAACTTAGGAATTGAGACTTAGACATAGGCTTAAATCCTTTGAGGGGTAAATGAATCTTAATGGGTTAGAACTTGGATTAATTGCCATAAGAATGAGGTTAGTGAAGTTTTAGCATGTTTTTAGTGCTAAGAAATTGGGCTTTAAATAATTTAGGACAAATTACCTTCAAAAACATAATTGAACATTAACAAAGATAGGATTACAATTTATTACAGGGGTAGTGTAGTCGATTCTGAATCCTGGAGCTTTAAATCCTTATTAAATTTCATCTTTTCTAGTTTTAATTGTTTACTTTATTACTTTGCTTTTCGTATTAATTTTAATTGAACCATCTCTATCTAGTTTATTCTCTTAAACAATCAAAGTAGTTGTAAGAGTTAGTAATCAATCGATCCTTGTGGGAATGATCTTTATTTACTATTTGTACGATCCGTGCGCTTGCCAAAAATCCACAACAATGCCTTGTAAAGTGTGTTGAGACACTAGTAGGGGTATTTCTAAGAGAGAAAGACTACCTTGTATATTTGGGAAAGTAAGAGACCTTAAAGCATCCAATTGTTATAGGTTATTGTAGGTAGGTATCTAGTTCCTTAGGAAACATAGAGTTGTATTTAATATCACATATGAGGTGATAAGAACAAGGTATACTAGATATAACTAAGCTAAGTTCAGTTGGTAATAGTAGTGGATAAATGACCCTAGTGTGTTTTGATTAATGACTAAACTGAACATGATTATTATTTCTTTAATTCACTAACTACTTGCCAAGCTTGATTTTTTCAATGAGATTTAATGGAGCAAGAAAAGTGGATGCAAAGAATCATGGAGCAAAGCATTTCAATGCAAGGATCATAAAGGAAAACTTGAAGAATGAGCATCATGAAGAAGGAATTCAAGGAAGATCATTAAAAACTCTTTGTAAAGAAAAGACTTAGTATAATTCTTTGATTAAGCTCTCTAAAATAAGTAAAAAAAAAATGGTTTTCAAAAGTAAAAATGGATTAAGAATGAAAAAGGTTAATTAATAAGTTTGTACATCTATATGTACATTTATGTACTTTCAGTTAATTAACTAACTTTTAATTAAAACCTATGTGTACATCTATGTATACATATTATACATCTATGTATACATTGATTGATTCTGGACTTACTTTATCAATATGCACGTTTGCATATATACATCGATTGGTACATCGATGCATAAATCAAAATAGAAGTAAGAATGCATTTTTTGACATATATACATCGATTTGTACATCTATGTATAAGTCAAGACAGAAGCATTTGACATATATACATCGATTAGTACATCTATGTATAAGTCAACACAAAAGCATTTTATATATATATATACATCTATTGATACATCGATGTATAAGCCAAAACAGAAGCAAGAACGTTTTGAAATAACTATACAATCAATTAGTTAATCGATGTATAATCTTTTGGGCTGAAAATATAAGTGTTTCAAGAACAACATCGATGTATTCATACGTGTATCATTCAAGATCAAGAACATCCAAGAAAATAATCGATTAGGCAATCGATGTACACATGTTATAAAAGTGAAATTTTGTTTAATACATCTGTGTACACATCGATTGACTAATAACAGAATTTTTCTGATAAGTCTGTTATGATCTCAACTGAGTTGTAAAGTGTATCCAACGAATCTATTTTGAGATAAACCTATATAAGGACATTGGAAAACACCTTTTTACGAGGGAATTCATTCAAAATTTGAGAACACACACACAAATATTGAGAGAGCTTTTCATTGAAGAAAAATTGAGTATTTTTCTCTAGAGCTTCAATTTGTAATTTCTGATTTCTTGGAATCTGATTCAATCTTTTCAAATTTTGTAAAAGAGAGATAAGAGAGAAGGTTCTCTCACTAGTTAGATCAAGAGTAGAAGGGACTCTTGGTGCTGTGCAAGAGTAGAAGGAACTCTTGTGGTAATTACAAGATTGCTTTGACTGAAAAGCTCTCATTTGGGTAGAAGGAACCAAGAAGTGGAGCTTTTGTAAAGAATCTTGTATATTGATTTTCTATAGTGGATAAATCTCACAATGGTGTGGGGACTGGATATAGGTTACCAGCGGAGGTAGCTGAACTAGGATAAATCTCGATTTGTAATTTTCTTTATCCCTTAACTCTTTATTTGCTTTATTGTTGAATGTATGAATTAAGCAATATGTTAGGGATGCTTGTATGATCTGATTTGTTAATGGTCTTATTCTTATCCGAAATCAATCTTACTGTTAATATTTCTTTATAAGTTTCAATTCTTGATTGCAATACATCTTGCAAAAACATATTTTGGTTTATTGTTTGACAAAATCTCTTTCTTGATTAAAGAAAAGAATCAATTTTTGCAAAAAGGAAAAAAGTTTCAAAAATTTATCATACTCAATTCAACCCCCCCTTCTTGAGTAATCAAAAGCCACAACTAACAAGTGGTACCAGAGCTTTCATTCTTGTGTAAAGCTTAACAGCTTAAGAGGATGGCTTTAAATGACATCTTAGAAGAAGAGGCTTCCTTGGCAAGACCCCCTGCTTTCAATGGCACTGCCTATATGTATTGGAAAGAAAGGATGTTAATATTTCTTGAGGCAAGTGGCATTGATGTTTTAGATGCTGTTGAGAATGGTCCATACATTCCTCACTCTCTTGATGCTAATGGCAATAAGAAAGAAAAACTTAGAAGTGATTGGGATGATGAGGATAAAAAGAAAGTAGGTTATAATGCTAATGCTAAGAATATTATAACTGCTGCCTTGAGTTATGACGAGTTTTTCAGGGTTTCAAATTGTAAGACATCCAAGCAAATATGGGATACGCTTCAAATTACTCATGATGGAACTAGTGATGTAAAGAGAGCAAGAATAAACTCACTCATGCATGAGTATGAACTCTTTCACATGAAGAATAGTGAAGACATCAATGATATACAAAGAAGGTTCACTCACATAGTGAATCAGCTGAACAGACTAGGAAAGAACATTTCAAATAAACAACAAATCAACAAGATCATGAGATGTTTGACAAGAGAATGGCAATCAAAGATTACTGCTATAGCTGAATCAAAGGACTTGGAAACCATGAATATTGCTACACTATTTGGAAAACTCAAAGAACATGAGATAGAGTTGCATAAATTGAATGACCATGAAGAGAAGGAGAAAAAAAAATAGGCTTATCACTCAAAGCACATGTCTCCAAATAAAGTATTGACAGTGATGAAGACGAAGAAGTTGAAGATGAAGATGAAGATGAATCTGAAGAGGATATGGGACTGCTAGTTAGAAAGTTCAAAAGATTCCTCAAAAAGAAGAAAACCTACAACAAAAGGCCCTCAAACTTCTTTTCCAAGAAGAACTCTTCAAAAGCTGAAAGTTCAACATCAAATGTAAAGTGCTATGAATGTGGCAAACCTGGACATTACAAGAATGAGTGTCCTAAACTTCAAAAGAAGGACAAGCATGACAATCATGAGTCCAAGGACAAGAAGAATAGAAAGCCAAGAAGAGCATACATAGCCTAGGAAGAGAATGATATGGATTCCTCTGAACATTCTGAGGAAGAAGAGGCCAATCTTTGTCTCATGACTAATCATTAAAGTGACAATGAAGATGAGGTAAATGAAATCCCCCTACCTATGATGAACTACAAGATGCTTTTGATGAATTGCATAGTGAATATCTAAACATTGCTAAGCAATTAATGTCATCTTGGAAAGTCATTACTAAACAATGTAGTGAATATGCATCTCTTCAAATTAAGATTAAAGAATTAGAAGCTAAAATCATTAAGCTAAGTACATCTAGTTCTACATGTTCTAATTGCAACATTCTGGAAAAAGAAGTTGAAAAACTGAAAACCACTCTATCTAAATTTACAATAGGAAGATATAATCTAAATGCCATGCTAGGGCAATAAAAAGGTGTATATGATAAAGCTAGAATAGGCTATAAACCAGCATTGCATGAAAAGGCTCTTGAGAAACTCTTTGTTGCACCTAAATCCTCTACTAGTCCTTTTGTTAAATGTTTCTATTATGTAAGAAAAGGACATACAGCTTCTACATGCTATTTTAGAAATCCTTCAAGGATTTGTGTTAAACAAATTTGGGTTCCCAAGGGAACATATGTTATGACTAACACTAAAGGACCCAACAAAGTTTGGGTACCTAAGAAAAATGCTTAACATATATTTTGTAGGTGTGTTTGAGAGCCAAAAGTTTAAATTGGTATCTTGATAGTGGCTGCTCAAAACATATGACTAGAGATATCACTAAGTTCTCATCCTTCACTCCTAAACAAAGTGGAAGTGTCACCTATGGTGATAACAATAAAGGAAGGATCCTAGGAGTTGGAATAATTGGAAGAAGCATAACTACCAAAATAGTAGGTGTACTATATGTTGAAGGGCTCAAGCATAATCTACTAAGCATCAACCAACTATGTGATAAAGGTTATAATGTATTCTTTAACTTTAGTAGTTGCATTACAGAAAACAAGCATGATAGAAATGCAAAGCTGATAGGTAATAGATTGAATAACATATACATGATAGATTTAGAAAGTATTTCTGCTAGTGATGTATGTTGTTTGATATCTAAGGAAGAGAAAAATTGGCTATGGCATAGAAGAATAGGACATATTCACATGGATCATCTAAACAAACTCATTTCTAAAGAATTGGTAATTGGACTTCCTAAAACCAAATTCTCAAAAAATGGTTTATGTGATGCATGCCAAAAGGGCAAACAAACTAAAGTATCTTTTAAGGCTAAGAATATAGTTTCAACTGAAAGACCTTTACAACTACTGCACATGGATTTATTTGGACCCTCTAGGACCAAAAGTTTTGGAAGAAATTTGTATGCATTAGTTATAGTTGATGATTACTCTAAATTTACATGGACCTTCTTCTTAGCATATAAGAATAAAGCTTTTACAGCCTTTAAGAAAATGGCTAAGTTAGTACAAAATGAAAAAGACATGAAAATAACTACTATAAGGAGTGATCATGGTGGAGAATTTCAAAATGAAGAATTTGATAATTTCTGTAAAGAGTTGAGAATTCAACATAATTTCTCTGCTCCAAGAACTCCACAACAAAATGGAGTTGTGGAAAGGAAAAACAGATCCTTAGAAAAAATAGCAAAAACTATGTTGAATGACTCAAACATGCCAAAATAATTTTGGGCAGATGTTGTAAACACAACTTGTTATTTAATGAATAGAGTCTTGACTAGACCAATTTTGAAAAAGACTCCATATGAACTCTATAAAGGTAGAAAACCAAATGTTTCACATTTTCATGTTTTTGGTTGTAAATGTTTTGTACTAAATAATGGAAAGGACAATCTAGGAAAGTTTAACCCTAAAACTGATGAAGGAATCTTTGTAGGCTATTCATCATCTAGTAAATCTTTTAGAATTTTCAATAAAAGAACACAAACAATTGAAGAATCTATACATGTTACATTTGATGAAACTAACCCCAAAAGATTGGGAAAGGAATTTGTTGATGATGTTGCAAAAACTTTAGAAGAGATTCAACTTAAGGAAAATCAGGACAATGCCAAAGTGGATAAAGCAGTGGAAATTCCAAAAGATGCTCAACATGAAAATCTTCCTAAAGAATGGAAAACTGCAAGGAATCACCCTCTAGACAACATAATTGGTGAAATATCCAAAGGGGTAACCACTAGATATTCCTTAAGAAATGCATGCAATAATATGGCTTTTGTATCACAAGTTGAACATAAAACTATAAATGAAGCAATTATTGATGAAAACTGGATTATGGCAATGCAAGAAGAACTTAATCAGTTTGAAAGAAATAAAGTTTGGAAACTTGTTCCTAAACCCAAGGACAAACAAATAATTGGTACAAAATGGGTGTTTAGGAATAAGCTTGATGAAAATGATATCATAATAAGAAATAAAGCAAGATTAGCAGCCAAAGGTTATAATCAAGAAGAAGGAATTGATTATGATAAAACATATACACCTGTGGAGAGATTAGAAGTAATTAGAATGTTAGCATATGCATATATCATGGATTTTAAATTGTATCAAATGGATGTGAAGAGTGCATTCCTAAATGGATATATACAAGAAGAAGTGTATGTTGGTCAACCCCCTAGATTTGAAATAAATAAATTTCCTAATCATGTGTATAAACTCACTAAAGCCTTGTATAGACTTAAACAAGCTCCAAGAGCTTGGTATAAAAGGCTAAGTAATTTCTTACTTCAAAAGGGATTCATAAGAGGAAAAGTTGACACAACATTATTCACAAAAAGAAAAGCATAAAATATACTACTTGTTCAAATTTATGTTGATGATATTATATTTGGTGTTACTAATTAATCTTTGTGTAAGGAATTTGCCAAATTAATGCAAAACGAGTTTGAAATATCTATGATGGGAGAGCTTACATACTTTCTCAGACTACAAATCAAACAATGTGATGATGGGACTTTCATAAGCCAAACTAAGTACTGCAAAGAACTATTAAAGAAGTTTGGAATGGAGAATGCAAAGGAAATGGCTACTCCAATGAGTCCATCATGCTACTTGGACAAAGATGAGAAAGGTAAATCAGTAGATGTTTCCAAGTACAGAGGTATGATTAGTTCCTTACTCTATTTAACTGCAAGTAGGCCTGATATAATGTTCAGTGTTTGTATGTGTGCTAGATATCAATCCAATCCTACGGAATCACACTTAACTACTTTAAAAAGAATCATGAAATACTTGTTAGGAACTAAAGAAATGGGATTATGGTATCCTAAAGGATCAACATATAACTTAGTAGGATATTCTGATTCTGATTTTGCTGGATGCAAATTAGATAGGAAAAGTACTAGTGGAACTTGCCACCTACTACGAAACTTATTAGTTTCTTGGTTTAGTAAGAAACAAACAAGTGTGGCTTTATCAACTACTGAAGCAGAATATGTTGCAGCAAGAAGTTATTGTGCACAAATTCTTTGGATGAAACAACAACTTATTGACTATGGTGTTTTCTTAGAGAAAGTACCAATCAGATGTAATAATACTAGTACTATAAATCTCACTAAAAATCCTGTAATGCATTCAAGAACCAAACATATTGAGATAAGACATCATTTCATAAGGGATCACATTCAAAATGGAGATATAATCATTGAATATGTTGATACATCTAAACAATTAACCGATATTTTTACTAAACCATTAGCTAAAGATAGTTTTTTCTACATAAGAAGAGAATCAGGAATCATTGATCCTACCTATGCTTGATGTTTTGAATGTTGAATGCGTGATATTTTGATATTTGATGTTATACACCGATTGCATAATCGATTGATATAAGCATTATATACTTAAAATAATTAGAACATCAATTTGTACATCGATTGAAATCAAAAATTAGAAAACATGACTCTCTAAAGATCATTATGCATCGATTGGACAATTGATTCATTTGATTAAATAGGTATAGTATATGATAGGCATCGATTGACACATCGATTGACCTGATATGAAATTTTAGTAATTCCAATTTAATCTGATATAAATCGATTTAAACATCGATTGAATCATGAATCTCAAATGCACTACTCACTGTAAATGACTATGCATCGATTGCTACATCGATTAGAATGGGTTTAAAAACATTGACCCTGTGTATACATCGATTGTAACATTGATTGAGTAATAATTCCAAAATTTAGAACTCACTGACTTACTCTATACATCGATTTATACATCGATTGGATGTATACTGCAAATTGTTGGACTCTCTGACATTGCTTATACATAGATTCACACATCCATTGATTTCAAGTTTTTAAAACTTAGTACTCTCTGACTTAGCTTATACATCGATTAATACATCGATGTACTTGATTTAAACTAAAATCTTGATGCTAAGTACATTGATTAGCATGTGCGTATTAGAGGTAAAAACCCTTTAACACATTGATTGGGAAATTGATTGACTGTTCTGGGTTTGTTAATTTCAACTTCCCTCCAAATTCTTCACTCGTCTAAACTAAATTTCAGAGAACCTAAACCCTAGCAGAGCTCGAAATCTTCTCCAATGGCTCATGTGAAGCATCTTGAACCCTCTACACCTATTCCCTCTAACTCCACATCTTCCTCCTCAACTCAATCTTCCACACCTCAATGTGTTTCACCCACAGCAACCCCTGTTCGCCCCAAAAGAAAAGGAACTGAGAAAACTCAGGTTTCTCAAAGGATTGACAAGCTTCCAATCAAAAGCTTGAAGAAGAAAACACAAGACAAAGGCAAGAAAGTTGCTGAATCTTCAAAACCAGCACCTAAGAAACAAGAAAAGAAGAAGAAAGTGGTGAAGGACACACCCAAGAAGAAGACTGTTCAAAAGAAGAGAAAAAGGACAGAGGAAGAAGAAGAAAATGATGAAGGAGTTACTGAGATTGAACTTCTCAGAAGGTGTTTCTCTGATGAGGAGTACATTATGCTTTATAAGAACAATTTTAAACATAGAGATACTCTTGAGGCTAGGACTGTTGATTTCAATTATTTTGAGACCAACGAGTTCACTTTTCACAAGATTTTAGAGGAGTATAATCTGAGTCAATTTCTGCAGATTAAGAGTGATATTTACCCTACATTGACCAAAGCATTTTATTGTACATATGAAATGGACAATGAGGGATTCTCTACTGAAGTAAAGAACACTAGAATTGAGATGACTTTTGCTGAGTTTGCTCAATTTAATGGACTAGATTACAGAGGAGTAATCTTGTTGGTACTGGACCAGGCAGTGCTTGGATTAAGAATTTTAACATGGAAGAAGCAAAGAAGATGTTCTAATTAAAAATGCACTAGAAGGAAGACTGATAAACATCAGCTCTATGCACATTCAGCATAGGCTCCTACAATATGTGCTGAGTAGGATACTTCTACCAAGATCAGGAAATCATGTTGTGGTGCAGAACAATGATATTTTGATGCTTTGGGCTATGCTACAAAAGAAGCAGCTGAGTTGGAGCTTTATAATTGCCAGACACATACTGGATTGTAAAATCAGTGGAGCTACCCTACCCTATCTTGGATTAGTGGTGAGTTTGCTGGAACACTTTGGAGTCTCTCTAGATAATGAAGAGAGATTTGAAGCTACAAAGGTAACTCACAAGTTTGGTGAAGGAACCATTAGCAAGATGAAGCTTGCTAAAGTAAATGGAGAGTAGGTTAGGATAGCTGGTGAAGAGCAAAGAGCTGCAGAGGACAACTCAGAGTTGAATAGCAAAATGGATAAGCTGATTCAAATGTTTGAAAGCTTTGAGGCTAGGCAAACAAAATATCATATTATGCTAAAACAATCTATTGACTACTTGAGTATTAGACTCAACACTTTGGAAGGCCAAATGGCCACTCTACATCAACATCTAGACATTTCTGTCACTGCACCTCCAGAAGTTCATCCTACTTCTGAAGATATTGTGAACATAGCTAGAGAAGCTGCTGCTGTTGCTGCACCTGAAGAGGAAGACAATCTTGAAAGGTAAGCAGGCCAAGCTTCACAGCACACTGAAGAACCAAGGACCAATGAAGATGGTTAGATCTTAGGGTGTCTTAAGTGTGTCTGTAATGATGTTAATATGTTACTTTTGATATTTGTTCAACTGTTTTCAATTTTAATTTTTCTTTAAACAATGATGATGATAAATGACTGTATAACTTGTTTTGATCATGCTGATATAAATGACTGAATCAATGAATGGTTGAATTTCTAGTATGTACTTTGTTATACATGCTTTTGTACTTTGATTCTCCTGTACATATTCTTTTTGATAATGACAAAGGGGCAGAATAGGTACCATACACATACTAAATAAAATAACAACCTAAATAATGAATACCATATTAAATCAACTTGAACTAATGATCTAAAATAATGATGCAATGATCCTATACATGTTCAAATGATAAGAACTATCAATTAGACATGGGGAGTAAATAGTAAACAACTGAAGCATTGTATTACTCTGATATGCATTGTATTAATTTGATATATTGAATGTTAAATAAGTTATGTATGGTAAGTTTGTCATCAATCAAAAAGGAGGAGTTTGTGGATAAATGACCCTAGTGTGTTTTGATTAATGACTAAACTGAACATGATTATTATTTCTTTAATTCACTAACTACTTGCCAAGCTTGATTTTTTTAATGAGATTTAGTGGAGCAAGAAAAGTGGATGCAAAGAATCATGGAGCAAAGCATTTCAATGCAAGAATCATGAAGGAAAACTTGAAGAAGGAGCATCATGAAGAAGGAATTCAAGGAAGATCATTAGAAACTTTTTGTATAGAAAAGACTTAGTATAATTCTTTGATTAAGCTCTCTAAAATAAGTAAAAAAAATGGTTTTCAAAAGTAAAAATGGACTAAGAATGAAAAAGATTAATTAATAAGTTTGTACATCTATGTGTACATCTATGTACTTTCAGTTAATTAACTAACTTTTAATTAAAACCTATGTGTACATCTATGTATACATATTATACATCTATGTATACATCGATTGATTCTGGACTTACTTTATCAATATGCACGTTTGCATATATACATCAATTGGTACATCAATGTATAAATCAAAACAGAAGTAAGAATGCATTTTTTGACATATATACATCAATTTGTACATCTATGTATAAGTCAAGACAGAAGCATTTGACATATATACATCAATTAGTACATCTATGTATAAGTCAACACAAAAGCATTTTATATATATATACATCTATTGATACATCGATGTATAAGCCAAAACAGAAGTAAGAACGTTTTGAAATAACTATACAATCAATTAGTTAATCAATGTATAATCTTCTGGGCTGAAAATATAAGTGTTTTTCAAGAACAACATCGATGTATTCATATGTGTATCATTCAAGATCAAGAACATCCAAGAAAACAATCAATTAGGCAATCGATGTACACATGTTATAAAAGTGAAATTTTGTTTAATACATCTGTGTACACATCGATTGACTAATAACAAAATTTTTCTAATAAGTCTGTTATGATCTCAATTAACTTATAAAGTGTATCAGACAAATCTATTTTAAGATAAACCTATATAAGGACATTGGGAAACACCTTTTTATAAGGGAATTCATTCAAAATTTGTGAACACACACACAAATATTGAGAGAGCTTTTCATTGAAGAAAAACTGAGTATTTTTCTCTAGAGCTTCAATTTGTAATTTCTAATTTCTTGGAATCTGATTCAATCTTTTCAAATTTTGTAAAAGAGAGATAAGAGAGAAGGTTCTCTCACTAGTTAGATCAAGAGTAGAAGGGACTCTTGGTGCTGTGCAAGAGTAGAAGGAACTCTTGCAGGAATTGCAAGATTGCTTTGACTGAAAAGCTCTCATTTGGGTAGAAGGAACCAAGAAGTGGAGCTTTTGTAAAGAATCTTGTATATTGATTTTCTATAGTGGATAAATCTCACAGTGGTGTGGGGACTGGATGTAGGTTACCAGTGGAGGTAGCTGAACTGGGATAAATCTTGGTTTGTAATTTTCTCTATCCCTTAACTTTTTATTTGCTTTATTGTTGAATGTATGAATTAAGCAATATGTTAGGGATGTTTGTATAATCTGATTTGTTAATGATCTTATTCTTATCTGAAATCAATCTTACTGTTAATATTTCTTTATAAGTTTCAATTCTTGATTGCAATACATCATGCAAAAACACATTTTGATTTATTGGTTGACAAAATCTCTTTCTTGATTAAAGAAAAGAATCAATTTTTGCAAAAAGGGAAAAAGTTTCAAAAACTTATCATACTCAATTCAACCCCCCCTTCTTGAGTAATCAGAAGCCACAACCAACAATAGTCACTTGTCATAGTCCATGAGTTGCTCCTAAGGGGGAAAGTGGAGTTAGTGATGCATGAATGGACTTAGTATGGAGATAGTAGAGAAGTTCCAATCTTTAAGCATTCCATAAGTTAAGAATTACTTCAAACATGTATCTAGGACCTTGAGCACACTAGTATGGCATAAGTTATCACTTCTAGTGTGATAATAAGGCAAGCTAGATACAAGTATCATAAGTATGATTTCTTAACTAGAAACAAGGAATATGCTCCTTTATGAGTTAGAAGTGTAACACCCTAACCCTAAATACCATAGTATATTCAAGATATATGCAAGCAAACAGAGTTAAGCGAGTTACTTCTAGTCCATTAAACATAAAACTTAACCCATAATAGCATATATGTCATTATAGAGAGCCTTAAAGGAAAAATAAAGATACATTTTTATACATAACTAGCCTCAAAAGAACAATTGTAATATAAAGTATCTTTGTACATCTCAAAGACAAAGTAAACATAATACAGAGCTTTGACAAAAGAAACTAGATATCTAATCCATTTATTTCTTTCTATTTCCCTTTGAAGGACCTTGACCTGGAATTAAATGGAAACACAAATAGGGTGAGAATTCATAATCCTTAGTATAAGTATTCCAAAACTATTATTTATAACAATAAGTATACAATCATAACAATATGAAGTAAAACATATTATAAAAGCTCATACATGACTCATCTTTAATAACTAAAGAAGTCAAGTTACATAAACATTCATGAATCATTAAAGACCCAAGTTACTAAATAATCATGATGCATTAAGGAGTCAAGATAAAAGCATTTCCATGGCCCATTGAAGGAAAACAAGTCAATTCATATTCATGGCTCATTTAAGAACTAAACTATAACCTAGCAAGGTCCAATTAAGGAACCAAGCTATTTTGGTTACCATGTCTCACCTAAGAACCAAGCTGTTGTTTTCTTTCATAGTTTCTCAAAGGAACTAAGCTCATTCATTCCTTAACTTATCGAAAGAAACTTATAACATCTATTAGCATTTAACTGCATATTAAAAATATGCATAAAAGTCTCTATTGAATCATAGGTATTCATTTCCTAGCTTAAGCAAGCTTTATATGAAGCAAAAGAGTGAAAAACTATGTTTCCACAAGTTCCTAGCCCTTGTCCCTCTTGAAGAGTTAGTTATGACAAGCCAAAATATGATTTTTAACTTGCCTATAACCGGTTAAAGGGTCCTGGCAATTGGTTATGGACTGTTTGGCATCAAACATGAGTCTCTGTTTTAAGCTAATAACTGGTTATGGCTTTCCTGCTAACCGGTTCATGGGTATTCATTTCCTAGCTTAAGCAAGCTTTACATGAAGCAAAAGAGTGAAAACTATGTTTCCACAAGTTCCTAGCCCTTGTCCCTCTTGAAAAGTTGGCTATGACAAGCCAAAATCTAATTTTTTTAACTTGCCCATAACCAGTTAGAGGGTCATGGTAATCGGTTATGGACTATTTGCCATTGAACGTGAGTCTTTGTTTTAAGCCAATAACCGGTTATAGCTTTCCTACTAACCGGTTATTATGTAGTAGGACTCTCTGCCACACGAAAATAATCATTTAGGCTATTTGTTATAACCAGTTATTCTACATTACAGTCCTCTATCAAGCACACAGATAATCGGTTACCCTTGTGCCTAACTGGTTATCTGTTGTGTTTTTCAGCAGAAAAATAGGGTACCAATGGCCCTTCTCCCTTCAACAACCCATATAAACCTAAGGAAAACATTTCACAACAAAAGTGCTACTAGAAACTAGTCTAGATGGGGTTCCATAACAACAACCAAGTCATCAAATATAGATTTACGTTAACATACTTCAAAGAACTACCCATTTCTCAACTTTTAATGTAAGCTTACAAATGGGAGTTTCTAAGTTCATAATCCATAACTTTATCTAGGTTAAGCTAAAAAATCTAAGCTCAGCCATTAAAGGCACTAAGCAAGCTAGAAGATAACCTAAGTCCCTCTAACCTATTATCCATCCCTCAAAATACAACATACATCAAGATGAAGATAGTTAGAGATGTTCATATAGGTTCAAGCACCCCTGCCTCACATGTAGTCTAGATGATCTTCAAACCTTTGCTTTTCCATTGGCTTTTATCTTCCTTCCCTTTCTTCCTCTACGTTCTTTCTTTGTTTTTGTGGTCTGCTACTGTTGTGGTTGTTCAATGTAACACCCTGATTTTCTTTTATTTTTGGATTATCTATGATTTCTATGATGTTAAGATTTTTTTGTGATTTTTGTGAATTATTTGACCTATTTTGATTATTTTAATATTATTTTTAAAAAAATTGGACTATTGAAATAGGGTCAGGGGATCTTACTAAACCCGAAACCCAAGATAGTTTTTGAAGTTTTCTTTGTCTAAGATTTTATTTGGCAAAATAAAAATTGGGTACATTCTATTATCTATTGGACAATAGATACTTGTTTTTTTTGTTAACTGTAACTTTTGTCCATTGGATAATAGTTTTTAGTAAAGATCTAGTAGATGGTTCTATATATAAGCTTAGTCATCTTTTTCTAGAGGTTTCTCTTTTATGACATCACCCTTGGGACCCACACCTTTATGTCCCATCAAATATGGACTAATAGAAAACTAGCATCCTAAAGAAGCTTTGAGGAAGCTTGTTGGAGAAGCTTGTCTCCCTCTCTCCTTGGGAAGTCCATGGCCAAGCCCACTCAAGGAGGGTTCTAGGACTTTGTTTTTCACTTATTCACTTCTCTTAGTTTCACTTTCATCTTTCTACCAACAACCAAAAGCAAAACTCTCTCTTCTCTCTCTCATTGAAGCTCATGGCCACACCCCTAAAACCTACTCTCCATTCTTCTTTAATTCCAACCATCCATATTTCTTGAATCCAAACCTCATTCTAAGACACTTTGGTGTTGTGATCTTGACCTTGTTCATCCATTTTCAAGTGCTTCTTCAAGTTAGGGTTTGAAAGCTTTCAAGGTCAAATTCCTCCATCTTCATCTTTCTCTTCATTTTAAATTTCTAAGACCATGATTTTGATCCATGGTCATTCTATTCCAAGCCTTATATGTTGACTCTTTTGCATTTTGTTTTTATTTTTCAAGAGCCTCTTAGAAAAGAAAGTTTGATTCAAGAAGGCACCCAAGAAGTGGTTGGTCATCATCAAAGGTAAGAGGGAGATTACTCTCATCAACCTTTCATGGTGGTGAGAAACGAATTGATGTATTGAAAATAAAGAATCCATGTGAGGGTTGTTCACTTGATTGTATTGATTTTTGGTGATTTTGTAATTATTTGCCCTATATGATTTTATGGCTTAATGTTGTGCATAATCTTGGTAGAATATAAAATTTTGATGATTGAAATATGTTCTTTGCTTAGAATTTTGTTGTTGAAGATGAAAATTTTGAGGTCCAAAGACCTTCGATTTCACGGCCAAGTGACCCGAAATAGGGTATCCAAGACAAAACTTCTGTGTTGATTTGGAACTTAGATGCTTAGGTGAAAAAGAAATTGGATTAAGGATTTGTAATAATGGAGGAATGATAAAACAAAATTTGGCCATTTAGTAAGAGAGGGATTTCGGCCTTTGAGTGGAAAAATAAGCTTGAGAGAGAGATAATGAAAACTTAAGGTACCTTTATGGTTTAGGGAAAGGAAAAGAATTTATGAGATTAAGACAATGTGATTTCCTTTTTATGTTCTTCGTGAAAAATATTAGGTGTTACCTAGAGGAGTTTAGCTAGAAGAGTATTAGAACTAAAGTTAACTTCTATATTAATCCTTGAAAGTTTCAAAAATTAAGCTTAAAAATGAAATAAAAGTTTTACATGTTAGAAAAAAATTTGTGATAATGTTTTATGTAATTTGTGAATGATGATTTTTGAATTATGCGATTAAGATGCTTGCGTTTGAAAATAACAGCATTGTGCTATCGGGCTCTCGAACGGGACCTGGAGATGTCAATGATTGGCTTGGCTCATAAGTAGCTTATGTTTATAGAAAATCATGATATTAATATGTGCACATGCATTGAGTGGATCATGCATTGTACCGACGGTGTCGGTTGAGGTTTTTTACCTAGGAGTTGAATTACACCTTAATGTGAGTGCGAATTGCATAGTGTGGTTCACTTATTGAACTTGGAGGCGTCAGGGCGCGGGTATCCCACAAGTGGCCAGTTGGTAGCTTCGCTGGGTTGTGGTGACTGAGCAACGCACCGACGATCTCGACCAGGCATTATTCTATTCACGATCTGGTGTAGACTATCTTGTATAAGCCATGATGCACAAATTGAGAAACTATAGCACTTAACTTAAGGCTGACGAGATACAGGCAAGTCTTCTAGATTATTCTTTCCGAAATTGTGTTTAGCTCCATGGAGTAGGAATTGGTCCATTGTACATATGTATAGTCTATTTATATATCATCGTGATATTTTATATCTGCTAAATTATCTGATACTTGATGCCATAAGTGCAATTACTATTCTTTATTATTTCTATGCTGCCATGTTGGTATTGATGTACAAAATCTCACCTCTCTGTTATGTTATTTTGTTTTATGTGTACACGTTGATAAAAACTGAAAAGAAGATGAAGAAGATTACAATTTTCCTATTGTTTTATTTTCTGTGATGGCGACTAGAAGAGAGTTTATTTTTTTTGTTAGAGTTTAGTTCCATGGAGGCACGGATGCTTGGCGTATCGACTGGGATACTGAACGAGTTAGATATGTAGGAGATGTGACTCTATCTGTTCGTAGGACCCACAATGGGGATCCTTTCTTTTCTCTTGACATCTCGGTATGTCTGGAGTTTGTTATGCCGATTAGGGAGTTGTGGGGAGATTTGCATTATAGCCCGAGGGAGGATCAGGACTCTATGGTGTCATTTGCTAGGACGCCTATCCGTGAGATCTTGCCCTGACTGAGGGATCTGTCTGGTGGGAGTCCAAGGAGGAGGACTCAATGGAGGATCCAGAGGAGGATTCAGAGGAGGATCCAATGGAGGACCCTACTCCCTAGGCATCTAGACTTGGGCTAGTTTATATTTTGTCAATTAGTTGGATATGTCTTTTGAGTACAAATCTTGTGTATTTTTGGGTGGATTGTGATCCATGCCACTTATGTATATATATTCTTGTTGATGTGTATTATTCGGTAATTACATCCTGTGCTGTTTATGTTTTGTTTAAGTTTATGCCTTTGATAAAAAAAAAATTGAAATCCATATTTTTTAAAGATTAAACCTTTACTGCGTTCTGTTAAGTTTTTGATGTTTTAGTGTATAAAATGTGGTACCCTAAGGAGGGTGTTACATTAGTTGGTATCAGAGCCCAAGTTTGAGTCTTTTGGGGTTTGTGGTTAGGTCTATCTTGCTTGTGTTGTGTGATTCTCTGTGTTTGGTTTTCGAAGGGAGACAAAATTGTTTGAAATGATTTCACCTGGCTTTCGTTGTGTATTGTTTAGTCTGACTTCAAAGGAACGTGATGGCTCATGGTGGAGGTGTACATATAAACCCAAGATGAGATAGTGAGAGTATGGCTGCAGCAGCTAAGGCGATGCAGAGGATAGTGGAGGTTATAGTGCAATAAAACCAAAGAGCTGCCTATCAACAAGAAGCTACCATTGAAACTCAGAATCTGTCAGTGTTTTGCCGCAACAATCCACCACAATTTAAGGGAGAATTCGATCCAGAGAAGGAAAACCTTTAGATCAAAGAGTTAGAGAAGATATTCAAAGGAATGGGAAGTACCGATGCTCAGAAGGTAACCTATGCTACCTTTATGCTTGTTGGAGATCCTGAAGACTGGTGGGCAGGAGCCTATCGATTGATGGAAGTTGAGGGAACAGTGATCACTTGGGAAGTCTTCAAGAACAAATTCCTAGAGAAGTACTTTCCAGCTAGTGTGAGGTACGTGAAAGAAATGGAGTTTCTAGGCCTAAAACAAGGAAGCAAGTCAGTCAGTGAGTATGCTACTAAATTTGAAAGCTTGTCGAAGTTGTCAAGGTATTTCTAGCTACAGCCTGATGAGGAGTAGAAGTGTCACAAGTTCGAAGAAGGATTGAGGCATGACTTGAAGAGAGCGGTATTGCCTTTAGGAATTGATTAGTTCCCAGCTCTTTTAGGCAAGTGTTGCAGGATTGAGGAGTTGGATCAATCACAAGAAACAAGAAACTATAACTTTGGACCCTCTTGGTTCCAAAGAGGGAGGAATGGCAGTGGCAATGTTTTCAGCAAAAGCTGTATTCGAGGCCACCGGGAAATCAATCTCAGCAACAATCACATGGAGGAGGTTCTGGTAGCCACAAGTTTGGTCAGACCATGGTATCGTTGCCAAAATGCTTCAAGTGTGGAATAGCCACTTAACGAAGGAGTGTACAATCAAGGGGATCATCTGTTTCAGATGTGGAAAGCCCGGACACATCTTAAAGGATTGCAATCAACCCAAGGTGGAGCCCTCTATTAGCAATATACATGCTTCAAGACCTTAGGCAGGAGGAAGGGTTTACACTATGAGTGGAGTGGAAGCCTCCCAATCTGAAGATCTGGATAAGGGAGATTGTGCCATAGGAGGTAATCTTTTAACTGTACTGTATGACTCAGGGGCGACGCATTCTTTTATTGCCTATGATTGTACGCATCAATTAGGATTATTTGTGTCTTCCTTACCTTTTGATTTGAATATTTCTACTCCCACTACTAGACTCGTTGTTACAGCTCGAGTTTGTTTGAACTGTCTTATTTTTGTGGAAGGTCAAATCTTTTCAGTCGATTTGATTTGTTTGCCTCTTTCTCAAATAGATGTTATTCTAGAAATGGATTGGTTATCTTCTAACTATATCCCATTAGACTGTTCTAATAAAACTTTAGTATTTCCTGATTCTGAGATTTCTGGATTTATAACTGCCAACCAAGTCAATATTTTCTTGAGGGAAGAAGCTCAAGGATACATGCTTTTGTCTTCCTTGGAGAGACCAATATGAATGTTATTCCTGTGGTCAATGAGTTTCCTAAAGTTTTTTCTAATGATATACCTGGATTAACACTAGAAAGAAAGGTAGAATTTTTTATCAATCTTGTACCAGGATCTGGTCCTATATCCATGGCACCATATCGGATGTCGCCATCAGAGTTAGCCGAACTTAAGAAGAAGTTGGAAGATCTATTGGAGAAAAAATTTATGAGACCTAGTGTTTCACCGTGGGGCACCCCAGTGCTGTTGGTTAAGAAGAAGGATGGAACTTCTCGGTTATGTGTGGACTATCGTCAGTTAAACAAGATTACAATCAAGAACAAGTATCCACTTTCAAGTATAGATGATTTGATGGATCAGCTTAAGGGAGCCGCTATTTTCTCCAAGATTGATCTACGTTCTGGCTATCATCAGATTCGTGTGAAAGTAGAGGATGTTCCTAAGACGGCATTTCAGACGCGTTATAGGCATTATGAGTATCTTATGATGCCGTTCGGAGTAATAAATGCTCCTGCTGTATTCGTGGAATACATGAATCGGATCTTTTGTCCTTATCTGGATAGATTTATTGTTGTCTTTGTTACCAAGTGGCCTCAATACTCAAAGGGGGGGTGAAATGAGTAGTTAAAAATAAGTTCACAAATCTTTCGCAAATTGTTTGATAATCAATTTTCGTTGAAGCTATTGAATGATTAGAGATAATTGAATAGATGAGTTAAACACTTTTACTTATACACGTAATAACCAAGGAGACAATATCCAAGTAAAACAATGAAACAGTGCACAAAGATAAGCAGAGGAGGCTTTAGAGAAACAAACACAGTCGTTTATCCTGGTTCAATCACCACTCCACTTGTGATCTACGTCCAGTCCCCAAGCAACAACTTGAGATTTTCCACTATATCTTCAAGCTTCAATGGGTGCTTGAAAAACCACTACAACCTTGAGCACTCAACAATATGGGATACCTCACCCAAAAGCTTGAGCCTCTATTTTCCAAGGGATACCTCACCCTTACAATACTTGAGGGATACCTCACCCTCACTAATCAGAATGTATAGTATTGAAGTAGAAGAAACTCTCTCTAGAGCAAGTGTTTACAAATTGAAGCTCTAATATGCTCTCAAGGATTTTTCACGTTTTTAATCAGAAAATAGAGCAAGAAATGATTTTAAGGATTGATTCACGTTTTGAAGTATGATGATCAGTTTTTGATTCAAGGTCAACCGCAAATAAGGACCCAACTTTGGTATTTATAAGTTTATCAATTAATAGAGCCGTTGGAGGTAGTTGGGCATGCATTTAATGCATTTAATATAGCCGTTGGACGTTGTCAGGATGCGTGTAATCGATTACATATCTCAGGTAATCGATTACATTGTTGTTCCAACGTTTTCTGAACTTTCTGGGCTCTGTGTAATCGATTACATTCTTGGTGTAATCGATTACATGGCTTCTGTCTTTGCTTGTAATCGATTACAATGCCCATGTAATCGATTACATGACTTCTGACTTGCTGTGTAATCGATTACAATATACATGTAATCGATTACATGACTCGTCGAATGTGTTCTTTAAGTTTCTGGGTTTTGTGTAATCGATTACATTGCCCATGTGATCGATTACATGACTTCTGACTTTGTTTGTAATCGATTACAATATCCAGGTAATCGATTACATGACTCGTCGAACGTGTTCTTTGCCTTTCTGGGCTTTGTGTAATCGATTACATATATTGTGTAATCGATTACATGGCCTCTGACTTGCTTGTAATCGATTACATTGTTCATGTAATCGATTACATGCTTTCTGTTTGATGTGTAATCGATTACAAACATTATGTAATCGATTACATTAGCCTTTGAACACATTTTTCAAGTCCAATAATGCTTGTAAGTCATTTCCAACACCTCAAGATACTTGTTTAAACATAAATCCTTTTTAAGAGTGTTAGATTTAAAGTTGAAACTCAGGTTTTATTGAAAGCCATGTTTATCTTTGAAATTTCCCATTTATTTTGAAATCATATATTGAAAAACCATTTGAGAAATCTTGAGAGCATTTAACATTAATATCCTAAGTCTTATAACTAAATAAACCTTCTGTCTTCTTTCTTTGATCTTGATTTTTCCTTTTGTGCTTGATCTTCTCTTTTGCTTTTGTTATCATCAAAAACCTTTTGACATGCCTTAGAGACATAAGCATTCACATTCTCCCCCTTTTTGATGATGACAAACTGACCATAGGAAAAAGAAAGAGGTTTTGCATTTGTATATAATAGTCATTTAGGTACAATGCTGCCCCCGGAGTTTTTGCATGATATTGGGTTAGATTTTGCATATGAAAAGCTTAATAACTTAAAAGGTCAATAACTCCCCCGTACTCATGCAACCATTAATTACATTTCATTTCATTTTTCCTCATTTTCTCCCCCGTTGGCATTATCAAAAAGACATAAGCATTTAAGAAAAATAGACAGCATGACAGCTATATTTCATGATTCCCAAATGTTTGCCATAATCAGAAAAGCCACAAAGATCAGTCCAATCAATATTCCAAAAGCCAAACATTCACAAACCAGTAGGCAAAAACAAAATATAACCATAAAGGTATACCAATTTTATATATAATCAGAGTTAAAACAAAATAAGTACAAGGTGGCCATCAATACAAGAAAATAAGTACAAGGCCACCAATAGTTATCATCGCTGGGCATAAGATCGTCGTCAGAGTCCAGAAGCTCCTCATCATCAGCAGGAACTCCAGATGGACCAGCGAAGGATAGGGGATCCGGAGGGGCAGAGGATGTGGGGGTGCAGCAGCAGCAGGACTCTCAGGAATAGGAGGTCCACTTAGGAGGGATCTAATGGAGGCAAGCTCCTGGTCTGAGTAGTCCATCCTCAGCTCAAGATGGTCAATCTTTTGCTCTATATGATCCATGCGTGTGTTTACGTTGGCGCTCAGGTTGCGCATTTCTTGGAGCAGAAGATCAAGAGAAGCTGGAGCAGGAGCAGAGGCAAGGTACTGAGCCTCCTCATCATCACTATCTGGATCGTGATGGATATGACCAAATGTGCCATGAGTAATGTAATGCCACCTATCTTCCATCTTGTAGAGCTGAAGCTTCTTCAGAGTATGCAACCCAATTGATTGGGGTCCTTTCGAGCTGGTGTCCTTGGACTCTTCAGCCAGCGAAATGCGACAGTACTCGAGGATTGTGGTGACCAACATGGCGAAGGGGAGAGCAGAGTTCTTCTTTTTCTTGACGTCCAGCATATGCTCTAAAATGTAGTAACCCCAGTTTATTGGGTGCCCTGTGGTCATTGCCCATAATGCCACTACATCATCCTTGAGGACTTGGGAGTAATTCCTCCTCCGGGAATCAATCCATGAACCAAGAGGTAGTGGAGAACCCTGTTTTTCATAGTGAGGCCAGTGGCCATTATTCTGCGTTTAGGATCACTGGGGAGGTGGTAGCCAATCCTAATCAAAGAGAGAAGAGCAACCTTATGCTCAAACTCATGCCCCCAGACTTTGGCATTTCCACAGAACTGAGCTCCATCAGGAGTGAGCTTGGTAAGCCTATACCACTCTGCCATTGTTAACCTGATTTGTTACTTTTTCACTTCAGAAATTATGCAATTATCCTCAACCTTCAGGTTAGCATAAAAGACTCTGACAAGGTTAGGGTAGATGGCCTTCTCTATGCTCAGGAATCCCAAGCAAGCCTAAGTTTTCTATTGTCCTAAAGCTCTCTAAAGGTTCACTCTCGCAGAAGGTGATGGGAAGATACACAGGAGAGATGATTTTGCTAAGCCGGAAGTTCTTCCCGAACAACTCGGCTTTCTTCACAAGGTGGAGAAGTGCCTCGTGAGGTCCAGCCGGATATATTGCGTGAAGAGCCACCGAGGAACCTCCAACGGCAGCCCTGTTCTTGGGCGCTTTGAGCAATGAGAGGATTCAGCCATTGATGAGAAGGAGAAGCAAGGGATGAGTGGTAAATGGTTGGGGATGAGTAAGGAGAGAGAGAGAGGGACGAGATTAGGTCAGAAAAGTGGAGAAGGTGTTCGTGAGAGAAGATGGGGAGATTTGGATGAGGGATGTGAGGGGATTTTGAACGATGGGTTATGTGGAGAGGTGTTTTCCGAGATTGAGAAAGGTGAAATGACGGGTTTTGATGGAGATTTGAGTGAGAAAGGAGAGTTTTTGAGATTTGAGGTGCGTGGGAGCAGAAGGAGAGAACGAAGAAGATGAACAGGTTCGAAGAAGAAATGAGCCTTACGCGCGTCAGAAACCTTTTAAAAACCCTGTGTAATCGATTACATTGTGTGTGTAATCGATTACATGCATTCTCAGTGGGTATGTAATCGATTACATTTTTGGTGTAATCGATTACACATACTTTTGGTGGTATGTAATCGATTACATTTTTGTGTAATCGATTACATGCTTTCTGGGAACCTTGTAATCGATTACATAGTTGATGTAATCGATTACCTGAGTTCTGAGTTGGTTGTAATCGATTACAAAATGTGTGTAATCGATTACATGCGTGACAGAACCTGTGTAATCGATTACAATGCCTTTGTAATCGATTACCAGCACTCTTTAACTCAGATTTTGCGTTCCAAACAGCATATAATCATTTTTAAACCATCCAAATCAGTTTTAAAGCAACTTAAATCAATTCAAATCATCATTTAAACATATAAACAAATCATGTTATGATTCAACTCATATAATTGATCAAAATTATCATTTTTACCAAGAATTTCACTCTTTTTTTTGATGAAATTTGAGGTTGTTGAATTTCTTGTCAACATTGGACATGAGGGAGCACCCAAAACAACTTAGGGAAATCTCGGCGCTCAAGTTAGTATGGGATTCAAATATAATGAAAATTCGAGATTTTGCAGCAATGTGGCATAATTATGCGAGAAAAACTCAAGCTTAGGCATTTGTTTTAGGATTATGCGAAAGAAATATCTAATTTATGCATGAATGGTCCAATATACCCAGTTCATTTCTAATGTAGAAAAATGCTTCTTTTGCTAGGGGTTTGGTAAAAATATCAGCTAATTGCTTAGTTGTTTCAACAAATTCAAGTATGCAATCACCCTTTTGAACATGATCTCTAATGAAATGATGTCTTATTTCAATATGCTTAGTTCTAGAATGCAAAATGGGATTTTTTGACAAGTTAATTGCACTAGTATTATCACATTTTATGGGAATGTGATCAAGCTCAAGACCATAGTCCAAGAGTTCTTTGTTTCATCCAAAGGACTTGAGCACAAGAACTCCCAGTACAACATATTCACTTCACTGTGGACAATGCCACATTATTTTGTTTCTTCTTTGTGCCAAGAAACTAGTGAGCTTCCAAGCAAGTGGCATGTCCCACTAGTGCTCTTTTCGATCCATTTTGCATCCAAAAAATCAGAATCGGAGTACCCAATAAGACTACATGAGGCTCCCTTAGGGTACCATAAACCCATTTGTGATGTGCCTATTCGATATTTCATTATTCTCTTAACAGCACTTAGGTGTGATTCCTTAGGATTAGCTTGATATCTAGCACACATGCATACACTAAACATTATATCAGGCCTACTTGCAGTGAGATAAAGGAGTGAGCCAATCATACCTCTATATTTTGTAATTTCTACCGATTTACCTCCTTCATCCTTATCCAAATAGCAAGAGGTGCCCATAGGAGTAGCTATATGCTTGGCATTATCCATTCCAAACTTTTTGAGCAGCTCCTTGCAATACTTGGATTGGCTTATAAATGTTCCTTCTCTTGTTTGCTTGATTTGTAGACCAAGGAAGAAGTTGAGCTCACCCATCATGGACATCTCAAACTCACTTTGCATAATATTTGAAAATTCTTTACAAAGAGAGTTGTTAGTAGCTCCAAATATAATGTCATCAACATAGATTTGAACTAGAAGAATGTCATGCATTTTGTGTTTTATGAAAAGAGTGGTGTCAACTTTACCTCTAGAAAAGCCTTTTTCTAACAGAAATTTCCTCAACCTTTCATACCAAGCTCTAGGAGCTTGTTTCAAGTCATACAAGGCCTTTTTCAATTTAAAAACATGGTTGGGCATTTCAAAGTCCTCAAAACCAGGAGGTTGTTCTACATACACCTCTTCTTGTATAAAACCATTTAAAAAAGCACTTTTGACATCCATTTGATAGAGTTTGAAATCCATGATGCAAGCATATGCAAGTAGCATTCTAATGGCCTCTAATCTAGCTACGGGAGCATAAGTTTCTTCATAATCTATGCCTTCTTCTTGATTATATCCCTTAGCTACAAGCCTAGCTTTATTTCTTATTATTAAACCCATTTCATCAAGTTTGTTCCTAAAGACCCATTTGGTGCCAATTATAGGATGATCATTGGGCCTTGGAACTAATTCCCAAACTTGATTCCTCTCAAATTGGTTTAGTTCTTCTTGCATAGCCAAGATCCAATGCTCATCATTAATGGCCTCATTTATGTCTTTAGGTTCAACTTGAGAGACAAAGGCTAGATGATTACATGCATCTCTAAGTGAGTTTCGAGTGATTACCCCTTTTGATACATCACCTATCACTTTGTCGAGAGGATGATATCTTAAAGTCCTCCATTCCTTGGGTAGATCTAAGATTTCTGAATCTTCTTGCCATGTATGATCAAGGAGTCTCTTTTCTTCCTTCTTGGGCTCTATCTCTTGATTTTCCAAGTGCGTCTTTGCCAAGATTTCTGCAACATCATCAACAAGTTCCTTTCTCGGCTCATTTGGGTTAGTTTCATCAAATGCAACATGTATGGACTCTTCTATGGTCATAGTTCATTTATTATAGACTCTAAAGGCCTTGCTATGAATAGAATAACCAATGAATATTCCCTCATCAGATTTTGCATCAAACTTCCCCAAGTTATCCTTTCCATTATTCAAAACAAAGCATTTACATCCAAAAACATGAAAATATGACACATTAGGTTTCCTTCCTTTGTACAATTCATATGGGGTTTTCTTTAAAATTGGCCTTATTAGGGCTCTATTCATTACATAACAAGCGGTGTTAACTGTATCCGCCCAAAAGTACTTAGGAAGATTGGCCTCATTGAGCATAGTTCTTGCCATTTCTTCTAAAGATCGATTTTTCCTTTCTACAACACCATTTTGTTGTGGTGTTCTAGGGGCAGAAAAATTATGCTCAATGCCATGTTCATCACAAAAAGTTTCAAATTTATGATTTTCAAATTCACCACCATGATCACTTCTTATAGATGCAATACAAAAACCTTTTTCGTTTTGGATAACTTTGGCAAGTTTTCTAAATGATTGAAAAGCATCATTTTTGTGAGCCAAGAATAATGTCCATGTAAATCTAGAAAAATCATCCACAATCACTAATGCATAGTAATTCCCACCAAAGCTCATAGTTCTAGAGGGTCCAAAAAGATCCATGTGCAAAAGTTGTAAAGGTCTAGAAGTTGAAACTATGTTTTTAGCTTTGAAAGAGACCTTTACTTGTTTTCCCTTTTGACATGCATCACAAAGTTTGTCTTTTTCAAATTTGAGCTTTGGAAGACCAATTACTAGTTCTTTAGAAACCAATTTGTTTAAGTGATCCATATGAATGTGAGCAATTCTTCTATGCCATAACCATGAATCATTTTCTTTACTCATAAAGCATTTAGCATCATTTGAAGAAATATCATCAAGACTAATCATATATATGTTATTGACCCTATGACCAACAAACTTAACTTGCTTATCATCCTTTCCCTCAATTATACAACAAGAGGAATCAAATATAACTCTATTTCCTTTATCACACAATTGACTAATACTAAGTAAATTATGTTTAAGTCCTTCAACAAGTAAGACATTATCAATAGATGATGAAGGGATCTTACCAACTTTGCCAATTCCAAGAATCTTCCCTTTGTTGTTGTCACCATATGTGACATGACCATGTTTCTTGTGTGTAAGGGAGGAGAACTTGGAGCCATCACCGGTCATGTGCTTGGAGCAACCACTATCAAGATACCAACTTGAGCTCTTGGTCTTCAAGCACACCTACAACACACATTCAAGATTTAACTTTTGGTACCCAAATTGTTTTGGGTCCTTGAGTGTTAGAATTAGGTATGGTGCCTTTAGGGACCCAAACCCTTTTGATTCCAACCTTGGTGTTTATGTTCTTTCTAACATTGCAAGTGGATGCACTATGCCCTTTCCTACCACACTGAAAACATTTAACAAAGGGGCTACTTGAAGTTTTTGAGGAAACAAAGAAGTTCTTATAAGATTTTTGATGGTTGTTTGGATTAAATCCTAAACCAACTTTTTGGAAAACACTTTTTTGTCTCCCTAACAACACATTCAAGTTGTCTCTTCCAAAAGTGAATTTTGCAAGAGTGTTGTTCAAGTCTTCAATTTCTTTTTCAAAAGCTTTGCATGATAAACAAGGTAATGATATGGATGCATTATCATGTGAGGAACAAATCATGCATGATGAATTAGCATCTATGAGTCCTAAAGTCTCATTTTCAATTTTAAGTTCATTTATCTCCTTGGTTAAAGTAGAAACTTTCTTTGTCAATAGGAGATTGTTTTATTGGAAGACAAAATCATTTTTGTGAGCCTCAAAGATTCATCATGCAATTCTTGAAAGGCATCTTGCAATTCATCATAAGAAGGTGGAGGTTCTAGGTTAGAAGAGGTTACCTCGGTGTCGCTTTCTCCACTTTCTTCTCCTTGAGCCATGAGGCAAAGATGGGCTTCTTCATTTTCTGAATCATCGGAAGAGCTTAAGTCATTGTCCTCCCAAGCTATATATGCTCTTCTTCCTTTCTTTTCTTTGGAGGGTCTTTTCTCAAACTTCTCCGTCTTCTTGAGATATATAGGACACTCCATTTTCATGTGCCCTGGTTTTCCGTATTCATAGCATTTTGGAGGAGTGGAGGATCCTTCTCCTTTGTGATATGCTTTCTTTTGAGGAAATGGTGGTCTTCTTTGAAATCCCTTTTTCTTCAAGAATCTTCTGAATTTTCTCACAAGGAGACTAAAATTCTCCTCACTTAGCTCAATATTTTCAGCATCCTCTTCACCATCTTCATCATCATCTTCAAGTATGGAAAAAGTGGCTTTGAGTGCAATTCCCTTCTTCTTTTTGTCATGCTCTTCATTTTGATTGAGCCTATTTAGTTCCAGCTCATGTTCTTGAAGTTTTCCGAATAGAGTGGCTAAAGACATTGTTGATAAGTCTCTTGATTCCGCAATAGCCGTTACCTTGGGTTGCCAATTCCTGCTTAGACATCTCAAGACTTTATTAATAAGATCCTCATTAGGAAATGTCTTTCCCAATGAGATGAGATGATTAACAATATGAGTAAATCTCTTTTGCATATCTTGAATACTCTCACCTTGATTCATTCTAAACAATTCATATTCATGAGTAAGAGTGTTTATTCGAGATCTTTTTACCTCACTAGTACCTTCATGAGTTACTTGTAAGGTATCCCACATTTCTTTTGCGGTCTTACAATTTGACACCCTAAAGAATTCATCATACCCAAAAAATGTGGTGATGATGTTCTTGGCTCTCAAATTATATTGAACCTTCTTTTTATCATCATCGGTCCAATCACTTCTAGGTGTATTTATTGTCACACCATCCTTAGTTTGTGTAGGAACAAAAGCACCATTTTCAACTGCGTCCCACACATCTAAGTCAATAGCTTCAATAAAAATTTTCATCCTTTCTTTTCAATAGGCATAACCATCCCCATTGAAATAAGGAGGTCTATTTATAGAAGAACCTTCATTTGAAAAACCATTTGAAGCCATCACTTCTCTTGAAGCTGCTAAGCTCTTTATACAAGAGTCTAGCTCTGATACCACTTGTTACCAAGTGGCCTCAATACTCAAGAGGGGGGGTGAATTGAGTAGTTAAAAATAAGTTCACAAATCTTTCCCAAATCGTTTGATAATCAATTTTCGTTGAAGCTATTGAATGATTAGAGATAATTGAATAGATGAGTTGAACACTTTTACTTATACACGTAATAACCAAGGAGACAATATCCAAGTAAAACAATGAAACAGTGCACAAAGATAAGCAGAGGCTTTAGAGAAACAAACACAGTCGTTTATCCAGGTTCAATCACCACTCCACTTGTGATCTACGTCCAGTCCCCAAGCAACAACTTGAGATTTTCCACTATATCTTCAAGCTTCAATGGGTGCTTGAAAAACCACTACAACCTTGAGCACTCAACAATATGGGATACCTCACCCAAAAGCTTGAGCCTCTATTTTCCAAGGGATACCTCACCCTTACAATACTTGAGGGATACCTCACCCTCACTAATCGAATGTATAGTATATGAAGTAGAAGAAACTCTCTCTAGAGCAAGTGTTTACAAATTGAAGCTCTAATATGCTCTCAAGGATTTTTCACGTTTTTAATCGAAAACGAGCAAGAAATGATTTTAAGGATTGATTCACGTTTTGAAGTATGATGATCAGTTTTTGATTCAAGGTCAATCAGTAAATAAGGACCCAACTTTGGTATTTATAAGTTTCTCAATTAATAGAGCCGTTGGAGGTAGTTGGGCATGCATTTAATGCATTTAATATAGTCGTTGGACGTTGTCAGATGCGTGTAATCGATTACATATCTCGTAATCGATTACATTGTTGTTCCAACGTTTTACGAACTTTCTGGGCTCGTGTGTCGATTACATTCTTGGTGTAATCGATTACATAACTTCTGTCTTTGCTTGTAATCGATTACAATGCCCATGTAATCGATTACATGACTTCGACTTCTTGTGTAATCGATTACAATATACATGTAATCGATTACATGACTCATCGAACGTGTTCTTTGAGTTTCGGGTTTTGTGTAATCGATTACATTGCCCATGTGATCGATTACATGACTTTTGACTTTGTTTGTAATCGATTACAATATCCAGGTAATCGATTACATGACTCGTCGAACGTGTTCTTTGCCTTTCTGGGCTTTGTGTAATCGATTACATATATTGTGTAATCGATTACATGGCCTCTGACTTGCTTGTAATCGATTACATTGTTCATGTAATCGATTACATGCTTGTTTGATGTGTAATCGATTACAAACATTATGTAATCGATTACATTAGCTTTGAACACATTTTTCAAGTCCAATAATGCTTGTAAGTCATTTCCAACACCTCAAGATACTTGTTTAAACATAAATCCTTTTTAAGAGTGTTAGATTTAAAGTTGAAACTCAGGTTTTATTGAAAACCATGTTTATCTTTGAAATTTCCCATTTATTTTAAAATCATATACTGAAAAACCATTTGAGAAATCTTGAGAGCATTTAACATTAATATCCTAAGTCTTATAACTAAATAAACCTTCTGTCTTCTTTCTTTGATCTTGATTTTTCCTTTTGTGCTTGATCTTCTCTTTTGCTTTTGTTATCATCAAAAACCTTTTGACATGCCTTAGAGACATAAGCATTCACAGTCTTTATTGATGACATTTTGATCTATTCTCAAAGTCAGGAGGAACATGCCGAACATCTCAGTGTGGTTCTTCAGATTCTGAAGGAGAAGAAGTTATATGCTAATCTGTCTAAATGTGAGTTCTAGTTAGAGGAGGTTCAGTTTTTGGGTCATGTGATTTCAAAGGAAGGCAGTTTTTCAATGGGAAAGACCAAAGACTATAACAGAAATTCGTAGCGTTGTGGGATTAGCTGGCTATTATCGAAGGATTCACTAAGATAACAGGACCTCTCACCCAACTTACAAGAAAGAATCAAGCTTTCGCATGGATAGATGCATGTGAAGAGAGTTTTCAAGAGTTGAAGATATGGTTGACTACTTCGCCAGTATTGATCCTACCTGATCCCAATGAACCTTTTGAGGTGTATTGTGATGCTTCATATCATGGTTTAGGATGTGTCCTTATGCAAAATAGAAGAGTAGTAGCGTATGCTTCAAGGCAATTGAGAGTACATGAGAAGAACTATCCTACGCATGACTTGGAGTTAGCTGCTGTTATGTTTGCGTTGAAGATTTGGAGGCATTTTCTTTATGGAGCAATATTTAATATCTACAACGATCATAAGATTCTGAAATACCTATTTGATTAGAAGGTGTTGAATATGAGGCAAAGGCGGTGGTTAGACTTTTTGAAAGACTATGATTTCCAACTTCAATATCATCCCAAAAAGGCAAACGTCGTAGCAGATGCATTGAGTAGGAAGATGCTTAGTGTTTCTGCTATGATGCTCAAAGAAAGTGAGTTAATAGAACAGTTTAGGGATATGCGGTTGTCGGTGGAGTTGACACTGGGGAAAATGTGCATAAGTATGATCACTATTTCGAGTGGGTTACAAGAAAGAATTCGAGAGAAATAGGGAAGCGACTCATACTTACAAAATGAGAAGGAGCTGGTGAAGCAAGGTGCTATATCTGAATTCACAGAAGGACCAGATGGGATCCTAAGATTCAAAGATAGAGTTTGTGTACCGAGTGATTCTGAGCTTAGGAATATAATTCTTGGTGAAACCCATAATAGCAAGTTGAGTATGCACCCAGGAACTACTAAGATGTACCAAGATCTAAAACGATTATATTGATGGCAAGGAATGGAGAGAGATGTTTCTAAGTATGTGTCGTCTTGTTTAGTTTGCCAAAAAGTCAAAGTGGAATACCAAAGGCCTTCCAAAATGCTGCAACCTTTGACTATTCCAGAATGGAAATGGGACAGCATTGTAATGGGTTTTGTGGGTGGACTGCCGAAGACTAGAAAAGGATATGATTCAATATGGGTAATTGTTGATCGACTTACGAATTTAGCGTACTTCTTGCCAATTAACATAAGGTATTCGATGGAGAATTTGACTCAAGTGTATATCGGTGAGATTGTTAGACTACATGGTGTGCCCTCGAGTATTGTCTCTGATAGAGACCCAAGGTTTACATCAACATTTTGACAGATTTTGCAAGGAGCCATAGGAACAAAGCTTCATCTAAGTTCTGTATATCACCCGCAAACAGATGGTCAGTCAAAAGGGACAATCCAATCATTGGAAGATCTGTTAAGAGCTTGTGTCTTGGAACAAACTGGGAGTTAGGATGAATTCTTGCCTTTGATAGAGTTCACCTATAATAATAGTTTCCACGTAAGCATTGGGATGGCACCCTATGAGGCGTTGTATGGGCGATGGTGTAGAACACCCTTGTGTTGGTACCAAGATGGCGAAAGTTTCGCGGTAGGACTTGAACTTGTACAACAAATGACTGAAAAAGTTAAGATGATTCAGGAAAGAATAAGGGCAACTTAGAGCCAATAGAAAAGCTATGCCTACAAGAGATGGCGACCTCTTGAATTTGAGGAAGGTGAGCATGTGTTTTTGAGAGTTACACCTATAAGTGGTGTCAGAAAGGTTATTAAATCCAGAAAACTCATTCCTAAATTCATCAGACTGTATCAAATTCTTCGCCGGATAGGTCTGGTAACCTACCAAATAGCTTTATCACCTTTTCTTTCTAACCTTCATAATGTCTTCTATGTGTCACAATTGCGAAAGTATATTCCTTATCTAGCCCATGTCGTAGAACTGAATATAGTACAACTAAAAGAGAACTTGACCTATAAAACACTTCCTATTAAAATTGATAGGAGAGTGAAGCAACTTAGAGGTAAGGAAATTGCATTGGAAAAAGTGGTCTGAATGATGTGACTGGAGATGCAACATGGGATCTAGAAGACAAAATGAAAGAGCAATATCCACATTTGTTCTAAGGTATGATGAATTTCAAGGATGAAATTCTTTTTAGAAGGGGAGAGTTGTAATGCCCCGATTTTCTTTTGTTTTTGGATTATCTATGATTTTTACGATGTTGTGAATTTTTTTGTGATTTTTGTGAATTATTTGACCTGTTTTGATTATTTTAATATTATTTTTAAAAGATTTTGGATTGTTGAAACAAGGCCGAAGGATCTTACTAAACCCGAAACCGGAGATAGTTTTCGAAGCTTTCTTTGTCTAAGATTTTATCTGAAAAAAAATTTTTGGGTGCATTCTATTATCCATTAGATAATAGATATTGGTTTTTTTTGTTAACTGTAACTTTTGTCCATTGGATAATAACTTTTAGTAAAGATCTAGTAGATGGTTCTAGATATAAGCCTAGTCACCTTTTTCTAGAGGTTTCTCTTTATGACATCACCCTTGGGACCCACACCTTTATGTCTCATCAAATATGGACCAATAGAAACTAGCTTTCTAAAGAAGCCTTGAGGAAGCTTGTTGGAGAAGCTTGTCTCCCTCTCCCCTTGGGAAGTCCATAGCCAAGCCCACTCAATGAGGGTTCTAGGACTTTGTTTTTCACTTATTCACTTCTCTTAGTTTCACTCTCATCTTTCTACTGACAACCAAAAGCAAAACTCTCTCTTCTCTCTCTCATTGAAGCTCACGACCACACCCCCAAAACCTACTCTCCAATCTTCTTTAATTCCAACCATCCACATTTCTTGAATCCAAACCTCATTCTAAAACACTTTGGTGTTGTGATCTTGACCTTGTTCATCCATTTTCAAGTGCTTCTTCAAGTTAGGGTTTGAAAGCTTTTAAGGTGAAATTCCTCCATCTTCATCTTTCTCTTCATTTTAAATTTCTAAGACCATGATTTTGATCCATGGTCATTCTATTCGAAGCCTTAGATTTTGACTCTTTTGCATGTTGTTTTCATTTTTCAAGAGCCTCTTAGAAGAGAAAGTTTGATTCAAGAAAGCACCCAAGAAGTGGTTGGTCATCATCTAAGGTAAGAGGGAGATTACTCTCATCAACCTTTCATGGTGGTGAGAAACGAATTGATGTATTGAAAATGAAGAATCCATGTGAGGGTTGTTCACTTGATTGTATTAACTTTTGGTGATTTTGTAATTATTTGCCCTATATGATTTTATTGCTTAATGTTGTGCATAATCTTGGTAGAATATAAAATTTTGATGATTGAAATATGTTGTTTGCTTGGAATCTTGTTGTTGAAGATGAAAATTTTGAGGTCCAAAGACCTTAGGGCTCACGGCCAAGTGACCCTAAATAAGGTATCCAAGACAAAACTTTTGTGTTGATTTGGAACTTAGATGCTTAGGTGGAAAAGTAATTGGATTAAGGATTTGTAATAATAGAGGAGTGATAAAATAAAATTTGACCATTTAGTAAGAGAGGAATTTCAGCCTTTGAGTGGAAAAATAAGTTTGAGAGAGAGATAATGAAAACTTAAGGTACCTTTAGGGTTTAGGGAAAGGAAAAGAATTTATGAGATCAAGACAATGTGGTTTCCTTTTTATGATCTTCGTGAAAAATATTAGGAGGTGTTGTAACACCCCAGAAATTCTTTGTTTTATGTTATATATGCTTTTTATAATATTTTTAATTTTTGTGAATTTTTGTGAATTATTTGGGTGACTTTGATTATTTTATTTTATTTTTTGATTTACGTGTGCGTTGAGCGAGGCCTGATGAATAAAATATTTTTCTATAGCCGGAAAGCTTTAGACTGTGGAAGCGTACCGGGGGATCTTACTAAACCCGAGGCCGGACACAGTTTATGAAATTTTATTTTTTGAGATTTTATCTGATAGATAAAATTTGGATACGTTTTATTATTCATTGGACAATAGATACCAGCCTTACTAACTATGACTTTTATCCATTGGGTAATAGCTTATAGTAAAAATATAGTAGATTATTTCTACCTAGTCACTTTTATGACATCATCTTTGACTTTGGAGGAAGCTTCTTGAGGAAGCTTTAGGAGAAGCTTACAGGAGAAGCTTGGCTCCTTTCTCCCAAGAGGTGCACGACCATAGAGAGAGAGAAAGGCTTCTCGGTAAGTTTCCTTTCAACTTTTTCAATTCATAACTTTCTATTACTTTCTTTCTCATCACCAAAAAGCTATACACTTTCTTCTCTCATTTTCTCTATTTTTTCTTCTTCCATTTTCTTTCATTCACCTCACGGCCACACTCCCCCAACCATCCATTCATTTTCTTAAATCTCAACTATCTACATCCTTGAATCTAGACCACCATCCTAAGGCATTTTGGTAAGGAGATCTTGGTTTATTCATCATTTTCAAGCATCCTTCAAGTTAAGGTTTGAAGATTTCTAAAAGGCTCTTGGAAGTGGTGGTTTGCTTCAAAAAGTTCTTCAAGAAGAGGTTGAATATCTTCTAAAGTAAGAGGGAGATTTGTCTTACCCACCTTCCATGGTGGTGAGGAATGAAATTGGTGTGTGGAAAGTGAGGAATCTATGTGAGGATTACTCACTTTATTGTATTGATTCTTGGTGATTTTGTGATTTTTTCTCTATGTAATGTTATGGTTTGGTGTTGTGTATGATCTTGATAAAATGAAATTCTACATGATTGATACATGCGGATTGCTTGAAATTAGAAATTGGAAATTTAAATAGAAATTGGATTGAATTAAGGACTTCATAACTAAGAAGGAGTGGTAAAAACAAAATCTTGGCTACTTAGTTAGAGAGAGGTTTCGACCTTGAGAAGGAAAAATAGGTTAGGAAGAGAACTCATAATAAGTTAGGGTATTTTTAGGGCTTAGGGAGAAAAAGAAATGAATTTGTGAAATTAATACAATGTAGTATTCTTTTAAGGCCTTTGTGAGAAACATGAGAAAATATCACCTAGAGGAACTTAACTAGGAGAATCTTAATTTAAAGTGAACTTTCATGTTAATTCCTAAAAGATTTAAAAAGAAGGACTTGTGAGAATGTTCCATGAAGTTGAGAATGACGATTCCTGAATTGGCACAATGGAAGTGCTTTGTGACTATATGTAATAGCCTTGTGCTATCGGGCCAATGTACTGGACCCGGAAATGTCAGTGTTTGACTTAAGCCTATTGTGGCTCTTTTGATGGAATCTACCTGTTAATGAATATTGTTTATCTTTGTCATAAAATACTACATTGTAAAAGTCAGAATAACTTGTTATAAAGGCTTTATGCCTAGGAGATGAATTACACCTTTGTGTGGGTGCGAATTGCGTAGTGTAGTTCATTTGTGGTTGAACTTGGAGGCGTCATGGCATAGGTATCCCACATGTGGTCAGTAGGTAGCTCCACTGGGCCGTGGTGATTGTGCAACGCACCGACGATCTTAACCAGACATTATCCTATTCTCGATTCAGTTGAGAGTGTCTTGTATAAGCCATGTTGCACATATTGATTGATATTGAGAAAGCACATGAATTGAGGCTAACGATATACAGACATGACTCCCCGATCATTCTCTCTGATGTTGGTTTTAGCTCCATGGAGTAGGTGTCAGTCTATTGTGCATCCATAAAATCATTGAACATTTTATTGCGATATATCTATACTATGAAATTATCTGCCATCACATTGTGGATTTGCTTGTTGATATATTATTGAAATATCTACTGAGAAACTTTAAGACTTTAAATTTGATATATTTGTATGCTGTGATTTTATTGGTATTGCTGTTTCTTGCTGCCATGCTAGTATTGATGTAGAGGATCTCACCTCTTGGTTTTATTACTCTATCTGTATCTGCTTTATATGTTCCTGTTGATAAAGACTGAGAGGAAGAAGAGGAAGACTTACTATTTTCTGTTATTTTATTTTGGATGGCTGCTAGGAGAGCTTCTATTGGTTTTTGTCAGAGTTCAGTTTCATGGCAGTGTGGATGCCTGACACATCGACTGGGGAAATGAACAGGTTAAATATGTACGGGATTTAACTTTAACTATTCATAGGACCCGTGATGGGGAACCGTTCTTTTCTCTTAGTGTTTTTGTACATTTAGAGTTCTTCATGCCTATTAGGAAGCTATGAGGTGATTTACATTGCACAAGTAGGGAGGATCCGGACCCTGTGGTATCGTCTGCTAGGACACCATTCCATGGACTTTTGCCTTAACTGAGGTTTCTGGTTGATGAGGAGTTCGAGGAGGAGGAGGATCCATCGGAGCATCCTGCGGAGGACCCTGTTCCCTAGATGTCTAGACTTGGGCTAGTATATATATGTTTTGTTGTCAATGGTTGTAATGTATTTTGGGTACAGACTTTATTATATTTTGGGTGGACAATGATCCATGCCATTGATTTGTATATTCTTTTGGGGTGTAATATTAAGTAGCTATATCTTATGTTGTTATGTTTATTTTAAAGTTTATGACCTTAAGAAAGGGAGAATTGAAATCCATATTTTGCTACATTACATATGTTTTCAAGAAAAGAGAAACCGCAACTTTGTAATTTATACTTTATAATATCAAATGTTTTATAACTTGGGTAAAGAATTGAGGGTAGTTGGTCAAAAATGTAATGCCTAAAGGAGGGTGTTACAGGTGTTACCTAGAGGAGTTTAGTTAGAAGAGTATTGGAACTAAAGTTAACTTCTATATTAATCCTTGAAAGTTTCAAAATTAAGCTTAAAAGTGAAATAAAAGTTTTACATGTTAGAAAAAAATTTGTGATAATGTTTTATGTAATTTGAGAACGATGATTTCTGAATTATGTGATTCAGATGCTTGCGTTTGAAAATAACTGCATTGTGCTGTTAGGCTCTTGAACTGGACCCAAGATGTTAATGATTGGCTTGGCTCATAAGTAGCTCATGTTTATGGAAAATCATGATATTAATATGTGCACATGCATTGAGTCATTGATCATGCATTGTACCGACAGTGTTGGTTGAGGCTTTTTGCCTAAGAGTTGAATTACACCTTAGTGCGGGTGCAAATTCAGTAATACGATTCACTTGTTAAACTTGGAGGCGTCGGGGTACGGGTATCTCACAAGTGGCCAGTTGGTAGCTCCACTGGGCCGTGGTGACTGAGCAATGCACCGACGATCTCGACCGGGCACTATTTTATTCACGATCTGGTGTAGACTGTCTTGTATAAGCCATGATGCACAAATTGAGAACCTATAGTACTTTACTTGAGGCTGAGGAGATACAGATATGTCTTCTAGATCATTCTCTTCGAAATTGTGTTTAGCTCCATGGAGTAGGAATTAGTCCATTATACATATGCATAGTTTGTCTACATATCATCGTGATATTTTATATCTGCTAAATTATCTGATACTTGATGCCATAACTGCAATTACTGTTCTTTATTATTTCTATGCTGCCATGTTGGTATTGATATAGGGAATCTCACCTCTCTGTTATGTTATTTTGTTTTATGTGTACATGTTGATAAAGACTGAAAGGAAGATGAAGAAGATTGCAGCTTTCCTATTATTTTGTTTTTTGTGATGGTGACTAGAAGAGAGTTTATTGGTTTTGTTAGAGTTAAGTTCCATGGAGGTACGAATGCTTGGAGTATCAACTGGGATATTGAATGAGTTAGATATGTAGAAGTTGTGACTCTATCTGTTCGTAGGACCCGCGATGGGGATCCTTTCTTTTCTCTTGACGTCTCGGTACATCTGGAGTTCGTTATGCTGATTAAGGAGTTGTGGGGTGATTTGCATTACACCCCGCGGGAGGATCAAGACTTTATGATGTCATCTGTTAGGATACCTGTCTGTGAGATCTAGCCCTGGCTGAGGGATCTGTCTAATGAAGAGTCCAAGGAGGAGGACCTGATGGAGGATCCAATAGAGGATCAAGTGGAGGACCCTACTCCCTAGGCATCTAGACTTGGGCTAGTTTATGTTTTGTCAATTAGTTGTATATGTCTTTTGAGTACAAACCTTGTGTATTTTTGGGTGGACTGTGATCCATGCCACTTATGTATATATATTCTTTTTTATGTGTATTATTCAGTAATTACATCCTGTGTTGTTTATGTTTTGTTTAAGTTTATGCCTTTGAGAAAGAAAATTTGAAATTTGTATTTTTTTAAAGATTAAACCTTTACCGCATTTTGTTAAGTTTTTTATGTTTTAGTGTATAAAATATGGTACCATAAGGAGGGTGTTATATTCAACGTGAGAGAAAGACTGAATGAGTGTGAAAAGGAATGAAAAATAGCCAACAAAGTCAACAATCTCAACTGGAACCTACGAGAACAATAAGTTATAAGTGACTTGTTATTTTGCTAAAACATTACATTTGTTAAGAACACTTAGATTCCATGAAATCAAGTTTCCTAACTTTCAACAACTTTAGAATAAATACTAAGATTCATATAAATTATCATTTTATCATTTTCATGATTTTCCATATCTGCTACAAGTTAATTCAATATTAAAACACACAACCAGTGTACTTAAAAATACTAAACTAGCTTAGTTTATCATGAAACTTTAACTACATCTCATTTCTTGAATTTGTGACCTAGAAATAAATTATCCATATTTATTTCCCTCATCTAAGCAAGTAATGCTATTATCTGAGTCATTTTAAGCTATTTTTTACCTTCTGTGTTGCAGCAAAGTACCTAAACTAACTCAGTTTATCACAAAATTACACATAAATGTCAAGCAAGTGATATGCTACCTTAGTAACCATATACAAGTATAACATGTCTAAAAAGAATATGTTACATTTCTCCCCTCCTTTTTAAATTTTTGTCTCCAAAATTGCTTACCTGGTGCAACCAACTTTGGGTAGTCATGTTGCATGTAGGACTCTAGCTCTCATGTAGCTTCCTCAAAGCCAGCTCTATCTTATAGTACCTTTACTGGAGGAATCTGCTTACCTCTGAGCTCCTTGACCCCTCTGTCCACGATCCTTTGTAGTCACATTACATAAGACAAATTATTCCTTAAATATACATATTCATTTCTTATGACATGTGAATGATCTGGATTATACTTTCTAAGTTGTGACATATGAAAGACATTGTGAAGATTTGACAAACTAGGAGGAAGAGCTATTTGATAAGCTACAAGTCCAACTTTTTTCAAGATTTAGTAAGGACCAATCAAATAAGGATTTAACTTCCTTGTTCTCAATGCTCTACCAATCCTTGTCGTGAAAGTGACTCTTAAGAAAACATGTTCTCCTTCATCGAATTCTAGAGGTCTTCTCCTTCTTTCAGGATAGCTTTTCTTCCTACTCTAAGTTCTAACCAACCTATCCTTGATCATCTTAATCTTATTTGTGGTTTTTTGTACCAACTCAGGTCCTAGGATGGCTTTCTCTCCAACCTCATACCAACATAATGGAGACCTACACTTCCTACCATAAAGTGCTTTATACGGTGCCATTCCTATGCTGGTATAGTAACTATTGTTATAAGCAAACTCCACTAAAGGCAATAACTTATCCCAACTACTTTGTTGTTCTAAAACACATGCTTTAGGCATGTCCTCAAGGGTTTAGATAGTCCTTTCCGATTGACCATCTGCTTATGGATAATATGTTGTACTCTAGCTAAGCTTTGTTTTAAAAACTTTATGCAAAGCTCCCCAAAATCTAGATGTAAATCTAAGGTCTCTATGTGAAACTACACTTAGGGTAATACCATGCAACCTAACTATCTCTTGTAGGTATGACTGGGCTAGTCTATCCAAGGAGTTGTTAGCTCCAACCGGCAAAAAGTGGGTAGACTTGGTTAGTCTATCCATTATAACCTAAACTTTATCATGCCCTGACTGAGTCCTAGGTAAACCCATCACAAAATCCATTGTGATATTATCCCACTTCCACTCAAGGATTCCTAAAGATTGAAGTGGTCCGGAGGGTTTCTGATATTCTATCTTAACCTTCTGACAAGTTAAGCATCTAGACACAAACTCTGCTATGTTTTTCTTCATTCTAGGCCAACAAAACATATTTCTAAGATCTTAGTACATCTTAGTGTCTTCAGGATGAATGGTGTACTGACTTTTGTGAGCCTCTCAAGGATACTCTCCTTGATTATGGATTCCTTTTGAATGCAAAGTCTTCCTCTAAAATTAACTATTCTGTCATCCGACATATCAAAATCTTTTTGATTTCCTAAGAAGATTTGCTCACTTCTATCCTCTAGAGTTTCATCCTCCTTTTGAGATTCTAAGATCTAAGTCCTTAAGACATTTACTATGTCCACTTTACTCACACAGAGACTATGTGGCATCACAGTCACCGCAAGACTCAAATATCTAAAACTCTCAAGAAGTTCATTCTCTTGGATCATCATCCGAGACACATATAAGGATTTCTTACTTGTTAGCCATGGCAACCATTACCCAAGAGGGGAGTGAATTGGGTAATTATAAATTTTAATACAACTTTCACAAATTATGCATTTTGAATAATTCAGTTAATAAATGCAGCGGAATAAGTCTAATAAATGTACAACTATTGAGGATTACTCAAATACAACTTGGGATATATGATGAACTAAGTGAATAAGCTAGATATCAAGTTGTAACAATCAAAACATTATGATATGCAATAAATAAATATATTTCACCAAATATTGAATTTAAAGAGTATAGGGAAGAGAGAATCAAACTCAAGAATTTATCCTGGTTCAGCCACCAACTACTTGTGGCCTACATCCAATCCCCAAGCTTAACTTGAGATTTTCTTCACTATCTCCTAGACTTCACGGGTGTTAGGAAAACCTTTTTATATACAAGAGCACTCCTCACACCTTGGGATACCTCACCCTTGTGCTAAAGCCTCCAATTCTTCAAGCTTCACAGGTGCTTGATGACCTTTACAATTTTGAGCACTCAACACCTTGGGATACCTCACCCTTTGTGCTTGAGCCTCTATTTTCAAGGGATGCCTCACCCTTTACAATTCTTGAGGGATACCTCACCCTCTTACAATGATTTCAAGATGAAGAGAAAGAATAGAAAGTCTCATAAGAGTAGATATACAACTTGAAGAACAAAGTATGGATAATAAGAAAACTCTCTCAAGAGTGGATAATACAAGTTGAAGATCAATGGGTATAAAGGATTCACACTTTAAAGCTCAAAATATGATTTTAATAATTCAAGGATCAATTCTAGTGTTCTTGAGGTGTATAAGCTTCATACAACACTTATATATAGAGCCCAAGTAATAAAATAACCGTTGGTAGTGTTTTATAATGATTTTCTATGAAAACTAGCCGTTTATAGCCGTTAGAAACATTCCTGGGCACTTGGTAATAGATTACAAGCTTCATGTAATCGATTACAAGCTTTCTGGGCACTTTGTAATCGATTACACACTTCCTATAATCGATTACACGACTTCTGCCAACGTTGTAATCGATTACATGGCCTGTGTAATCAATTACAGCATTTTCTAGTTTTGAAAACTGATTTTAAAAGGTCTTAACTCCTTCATTTTTTATCCGATTAAAGCAAATAACCATTCATTGGAAATATCTTTGAGTCTATTTTCATATGAAAGAAGTTTTAGAACAAAAATCAAAGTATTTTGAAAGATATGATCAAAATAGTAACCAAAGGTCATATTTTCAAAACTCAAACTTTAATTAGTCATAACTTTTTCATTTCCTATCTGTTTAAAGCAAATGATTACTCATTGGAAAGATATTTGAGTCTATTTTTATGTGAAATAAGTTTCAAAACAAAACTCAAAGTAATTTGAAAGTTATGATCAAAAGAGTAACTAAATGTCAGTTTTATAGAATACAAACTTGACTAATTTTCACAGATTTGAAATACCACCAAGGCTAGCTTTCCAAAAACATTTTGTTGGGCATTTAAACATTTTAGAAACACTTATAAAGATGTTTAAAACTTGTTTGAGCTTAGTGTGATTCCTTTTTACCTTTACACAAGATCTAAGTCCTATAAGCTATTCTTGAAGAACCTTGGGACTTAATCTTTGCACTTTCAATCCTTTGGCTTCTTGATGTAATCCAAGCTTCCGAAATTTTCTTCTCTTCATGTCTTGCACAAGCTTGGAACATCTTTATTATTTTCATCCTTCTTGAGTTGAGCATAATTGTGATCTTTTTACTTTCTTGTTGCGATGCTCACTCTTGGTACTTGGACTATCCTACAAAGTATTACTCACTTAAAACAAACATAGTTAGTCTAAATTCATAACTCAATATATTCATATACATGATTCATAAATGTATAACTATAATTAGTCTAACATGCATATAAGACTTTCATAGACACATTCAAATAAGATATTTATCAATTACAAATAGATATGCCTATATAGGATGCAACAAAGAACACTTTACACATTTTCATCAAAATAGAATCAAATCCAATATTAATTCAATACAACTCATATAATGCATTATTAGATATATTATATGATGAATGTTACATATATCTCATTGCATGATTATTAAATGAAATATAATTAGATAAATTACATTATCATGCATGATACAATTTATCTCATTAAGCACATCTATGTAACATGATCAATATTCTTTTGTGATGCATTTGACATCTATTAAGCACAACTATAAAGTATAAGCATCATTCTTTTTGTTTTGTATTTGTCATCATCAAAACCTAGCATATTAAACCATTGGGGCAAACCTGTTTCCACAATCTCCCCCTTTTTGATGATGACAAATCACCAAAGAAAAATATGTTTAGCAATATATAAGAATATATATTCATGTAAGCATATCAAACAATAAGCATAAGAACGTATTTTTCTTTCTAATTTTTACTTCCCCTATTTGACATCAACAAAACGGGTTAGGAAGGAAAGATAATATTTTTCCTTTTATAAATAAAACGCATGTTGTCAAAAGGAGTAGGATAGAGGGAAAAAGAATAAGAGATAATCTTCGTTGACATGTTGATAGAATTAACAATAAAACACTTCATCTCAAACAATGATGTAAGCCAAGGGATATAAACAATAATTTAAGAACTAGGCTTCCCCTCAAAATATGCATATTATCAAAATATTAAATATAATAGTTTAACGTAGTTATGCATATATTTATAGTCAACAAAGAGATGAAAGAAAGATATATAAGATAAACAAGATAAGCTCCCCCTTAGTAAAGCACAAGATAGATAAAGGGAAATATGCATGCCAAGACCATGTAAGCATATTACCATAAAGAAAAGCAAGGCAAAGATACATATTCTTAATCCATCAATCACAAACCATTTTAAAAACTTCTCCCCATTTCAAAAAGAATTTTACAAGAGCACATTATATTTTCAAAAGCATTTTAGAAAGGTAGAAAGGTTTAATATTAAAGCCATATATTCCTTGAGAGTGATCAAACTCAAGTCAAAGGAACATTTGAAAGTACATCTCCTCTCTTTCTTATCAAACAAGAGCCTTGAGAAAATAAAACACTTTAAAGAACAAGGCTCATCTTTTGAAGTATTAAGAAGAGCTCTATAGAACATTTCAAAAAACCTATTTGGAAACTTTCTTAAGCATTCTCTCAAGATTTAATAAAACATTTCAAAGCAAATGAAGAGAATACCATATTTATAACACAAATCAAGTGATTTCCAAAATTTTAAGACAATTAGGAGGTGAAAATTCTTTCAAGTTCTTAAGACAAGTTCAAAAGATTCTCAAGGATATGGAACTAGAAAAGCTTCTAAGAGATTTTGTTTAAAAAAAGAAAACTTTTTAGTCAAATCATAAACTCTTTTCAAAATAAGTGCATGATTCTCATATGTGTTATACTACTAAGAAATCATATATCAAGAGAATCATAGATATCAAACATTCACCATGATGGAATATGCTATAGGGATCAAAACATGTATAGAACTAATATCATTCACCGTATATGCAATGACAAAAATAGCAAGTTAATATCTAATTAAGCACTTTGTCAATGCTAAGCATACTTCTCATATAAGGAAAGCATCTAATAATTTAAGATCAAATTATCAACAAGTATCATACAACACATACCATAATAACTGAGGAATAGAGATACTTATTGAGAGAGTGATGCTTCGTTAGAATGTTCTTCGTTTATTGGATCTTTGAGTTTGGGCTTTCTTCCATTAAGTATTTCATTCCATTGTTCTTGAAGAAAGTCTCCACTTGTCTCTTTTCATCCAACTCTTCTCTTTGTCCACATATGCTTGACATTTCAATATTTGATGACTATCTTTGAAGCACATAGAGACATTTGCAAAGCTAACTCTAAAAGTACTCTAAAACATAGGTTAGCATCAAATATCATTTAAGCTCATTTACAAGCATAATTTAGGTTGATATATAATGTAAAACATGTACTACATTATCAACCATGAATTGTTAGCTCTAAAGAGAACAAAAGAATGATATATGCACTTGAATCCAAAAGCATAGTTTAAGCATTTTCAAGGCAAGATTCAAGTTTATCAAGAAACACATGATCAACATCAAAACTTATATAAGCATTTTGGGGAAAACAATGATCATGTAAGACATGTAATATCAACTAAGGAATTCTAGTATGCACACATGCCAATCAAGAGCAAGAAGTCTCTTATTGTAATGAAAGAATTGGAAAACCGTGGAACTATAACTTTTGAAACCATTCATGATTCATTTCAAGATATACTTCATTGTAAAAAAAATATTGAAGTTCAAAGATAAGTTCAAGGAACAAAAAAAAGAATCATTTACTTCTTGTTTTCAAGATATGAACATATCAAGCAATTTCAAACAAGAAGACAAATAACTTTTAACTATCCAATCTCCAAGTAAGCATATAAGCAAATTAAGCGTCAAAGAGAAAGGATTAGAACTACTTATGAGCAAGTGAATTTACATATTTGAGCAAAAAGAATTGGTCACAAGGTCAAGAACAAAGATATTGCTATAACATGTCATTCCAAGCAAAATGTGTGCATATCTAACATGTTAGCATATATAAAAATATTTTTAAAACATAGTGCTAGAAAAGCACAACTTAAGGCATGATAAGGCATAAAAACAAATCTCTACTTATCCAAATATCACATGATATTCAATTTAAAGTATAAGTAAGGATAAGAGATTGATATCACCAAAAGTGTACTCTTTGAGTTTCTGTAGGTGACTCCAACTTCTATGCCTCAAGGCCCCTTGAGAATGTTATGGTTCTCCATGTCTTTCTTTTTATGTTTTTCATCACTTTTAGAGAACATGGACCATTTTAAGTTTTCCCAACCTTAAGTAGCATGGTTGTATTTCACTTCATTTGCATGCTTAATCTAATGGTCACCCTACAACACAATTCAAAGTAATTTCTTTAGTATCCACCAATTTTGGATCCATAGGGGTTAGTCATTGATTATTAATCTATTATGCTCTCATAAAAATTAATTTTTTCATAGTATGTAAATTGAGCACAACAAATTAAACAATCAATTACCATTAAGCACATAGCCAATAATATGCATACATTCATGATATACAGATAATTTTAAGTGAAAGTGGTCATTCCAGCACTTAAAACCATTTTTAAAGCCTGTGTAATCGATTACCATGGGTGTGTAATCGATTACCAGCCCTCTGGAATCTTTGTAATCGATTACATGTTTTGTGTAATCGATTACCAACTTTCTGGGAACCTTGTAATCGATTACAGGGTTAGTGTAATAGATTACATGAGTTCTGAAAACATTGTAATCGATTACATAGTATGTGTAATCGATTACACGCTCTCTGACTTTGCTTGGAATGCTTGGCAGAGCCTTTGTAATCGATTACAAAGGTGTTGTAATCGATTACAAGCTTGCTAAATTCAATTTTTGCATTTCAAATAGTAATTGATCAATCTCAAAGCCTTCAAATTAGTTCTAAAATGTCTCAAGGCAATTTCAAACATCATGCAAACATACCTAGGCATTGTAGAACCTTATGTTACAATAAGAATAAACATAATTATGTGCTAAACATAATATTCAAGTTTTACTAAGTATACATGGTTCTATCCTTTACCTAATGCCTATAAGGAATATACCTCAAATTCATTGACTTTATAAGTGAATGTGCATAAGAGGTAGAAACTTTTGATACCTTGGCCTTGGTGATCAAGGAAACTCTTTTCCTTACCCATTGCTTCTCTTTTGGTGTTTTAAACTTTGCAAGTTCCACATTTTGTACTTGAGAAGCTCTGGTTGAAGTCATCTTCCTTCTTTAATCAAAACTTCTACCAATGGGCTTTGGAAGCATTCCCCTTGATGATTTCCTTTTCCTTTGACCAATTAGTCCATCCTTTTGAGAAGTTTTCTGCATAATTGAAACACTAGGAGGACTTTTTGGTACCCACTGTTGGGAATTGCGGATCAAAATATCTCGCAGCGGAATAATAGGATTCCTACACAGGATCCATGCGAAAAGTCCATAATCCGAGTTTTTTTTAAAATTTACCTCTTGAAGCGTGATAAACACAAGCGTGGTGAATCACCAACACCGTAATAGCGACGATGTTTCTGCGGTATCCACACGAACAGACTTGCAAATGGAGTCACGCCTCTGTTTCGCGGTGCTAGCTGCGAATAGAAGAGAAGAACCTTTCACTGTCTCTCACTCACTTTCTTAGGTGCGGCTAGGGTTGTGATGTAACATCTATAGCAGCCCCTTAACAAGACTATTTATAATAGTGGCGCCTTAAGTGAGTGTGAGCGTAGCAAGGTAAGTCAGTGCAACCCTAAAACCCATCTGTCATGAGTTAGGCCCACAATTGAATCCGAGTCCAACTAGGATCCTTATTGCTCCAATTTAGTCTGTTCTAAGTGTGCGACCCTGCAGGTTCTCATGACGTTGGTAGTAATATTAAAATCTCATTTTAATATTACAAACAGTGAGCGGTATCTAGCAACATATCACTGCTACCCAAGTAATGAGAATGTCAGTGATTTGACATAACCTATCAGTGATCAATATTTCTGTGTCGTTTAGTCCCTTTGTCAAGATATCTAGATTGAGCACAAGGCATGGAATGCGTCACCCTTGTATAGTCCAATCATTCGTTTCCTGATACTCGAGTAGACTTTGTAACAACAAATGAGATCAATATCTCATATTGACTCATTTGAGCATGGCCATGCATTTCGCAGTCTCACTCAATCAGGGGGCCCGAAGATATCGCTCCTGTTATGTAGGAGTGACAAATTCCATCTAGGTCACTCACATCCCTCTGCATGATTTGCGGTATGTCCAATAACCAACTTTATAATCACCTTGTTACAGATGACGTTTGATGGCATTAAAACACATAACTCCTCAAGTAGGAATCGTAGTGATTTCAGGTCAAAGGACCACAAACACCATTGTCACTATGAGAATCGCTTATGACACTCACGTAACGATCCATGTAGCGTTCTCATGGTGGGTCAGTCCAGTACATCATTACTCTACTATGTACCAATGTGAAGACTTGATATCTCATATCCATGACCCGTGAGATGCGGTCATCAGTCTCTACACATACTAGTCTCAATGTATTATTGTTGTCCTAATTAACAATAATACTTGACTAGGGACATTTAAGAATAGTGTTGTAACCAAAAGGATCTCACGATCAAGTCATCCACTTGATGTCCTATGGCATCAAACTTACTATTCTAAGGACTTTATTATGTTTATAAAAAAAGAACACAATAAATGAAATGCCTCATATATAAAATAGCATAATAGAATATATGTAAATACAGAAAATGTATTAGCCTCTAGGGCATACACCAACACCCACTTCATCTTGGGTCCTTGAATGTTAGTACTAGGGCATTTAAGGTCTTTAGGAACCCATACCATATTATTTCTCATATAAGAATTTCTTCTATAATTGCACAAATGAGAAATATGTCCTAGATGACCACAAAAATTACAAACAAGTGAATTTAATGATGGCTTGGTCCTTTGAAGATCATTTTTGAAAAACTTGAGCCTTTGGTTGTTATTACATTCTAAACTATTTTTGCCATAAGCCTCGCTTGAATTTTCATATGGAATAACATTAATTTTATTCTCATTAACAAGCATAGAATGTAAGCAATTAAAATCATTAGCCTTGGCAAATTTAGAAGATAAGTTCTCAACTTGATTTTCTAAATCAATGCACTTTTCACAAGAAGTTGAGGTTTCAAATTTCAAAGACATTTCCTCATCAAGAAAAGCATATTCATTTTTCAAGTTTTCAATTTCATTTTCAATGGAGGAAATACTTTCCAAACAAGATAAGTTTTTCATTTCTAAACTCAACAAACCATCATACAATTTATTATATGCACATTGTAGCTCATTTTAGGAAGGACTATAATATGGTTTAACATTTTTTACCTCAGAGTCCTTTTTAAGGGAATTACCATCTTCCTCATTGTTGTCCATCAAGCATTCAAGAACATCTTCTTTCTCAATTTTGTTTTGCTTTGCCTCTTCTTGCTCTCTATATACAAATTTATACAAAAAATCATTGTTAGCAAGATAGATATCATTAAGAGTATCCCATATATCTTTAGCACTAGAGCAACTCTTAATTTTAGCATAGGCATCATCATTTAAACCACTTCTCAATATTTTCATTGCTCTAATGTTTAATGAAAAGCATTTCTTATCATAGTGATTCCAAGTTTGTTGTGATTTGCATATAAATCCATCAAGCATAATATCCCACAAATCAATATCAATAGATTATATATAAATTTCCATTCTAGCTTTCCAATAAACAAAATTCACACCATCAAAGAACGGTGGTTTATTAATTTAAAAACCTTTCATTTTGAAAAGCTTCTAATGGTTGCCAAACAAACAAGGATCTTTAACTCCAAGCGGTTAAGCTTTTACCAGAACACGAAGCGCTGATACCACTTGTTAGTCATAGCAACCATTACCCAAGAGGGGGGTGAATTAGGTAATTATAAATTTTAATACAACTTTCACAAATTATGCATTTTGAATAATTCAATTAATAAATGCAGCGGAATAAGTCTAATAAATGTACAACTATTGAGGATTACTCAAATACAACTTGGGATATATGATGAACCAAGTGAATAAGCTAGATATCAAGTTGTAACAATCAAAACATCACGATATGCAATAGATAAATATATTTCACCAAATACTGAATTTAAAGAGTATAGGGAAGAGAGAATCAAACTTAAGAATTTATCCTGATTCAGTCACCAACCACTTATGGCCTACATCCAATCCCCAAGCTTAACTTGAAATTTTCTTCACTATCTCCTAGACTTCACGGGTGCTAGGAAAACCTTTTTATATACAAGAGCACTCCTCACATCTTGGGATACCTCACCCTTGTGCTAGAGCCTCCAATTCTTCAAGCTTCACAGGTGCTTGATGACCTTTACAATTTTGAGCACTCAACACCTTGGGATACCTCACCCTTTGTGCTTGAGCCTCTACTTTCAAGGGATGCCTCACCCTTTACAATTCTTGAGGGATACCTCACCCTCTTACAATGATTTCAAGATGAAGAGAAAGAATAGAAAGTCTCATAAGAGTAGATATACAACTTGAAGAACAAAGTATGGATAATAAGAAAACTCTCTCAAGAGTGGATAATACAAGTTGAAGATCAATGGGTATAAAGAATTCACACTTTAAAGCTCAAAATATGATTTTAATAATTCAAGGATCAATTCTAGTGTTCTTGAGGTGTATAAGCTTCATACAACACTTATATATGGAGCCCAAGTGATAAAATAACCGTTGGTAGTGTTTTATAATAATTTTCTATGAAAACTAGCCATTTATAGCTGTTAGAAACGTTTCTGGGCACTTGGTAATCCATTACAAGCTTCATGTAATCGATTACAAGCTTTCTGAGCATTTTGTAATCGATTACACACTTCCTGTAATCGATTACATGGCCTGTGAATCGATTACAGCATTTTCTGGTTTTGAAAACTAACTTTGTAAGGTCATAACTCCTTCATTTCTTATCCGATTAAAGCGAATAACCACTCATTGGAAATATCTTTGAGTCTATTTTCATATGAAAGAAGTTTCAGAACAAAAATCAAAGTATTTTGAAAGATATGATCAAAATAGTAACCAAAGGTCAGATTTTCAAAACTCAAACTTTAATTAGTCATAACTTTTTCATTTCCTATCCGTTTAAAGCAAATGAACACTCATTGGAAAGATATTTGAGTCTATTTTCATATGAAATAAATTTCAAAACAAAACTCAAAGTAATTTGAAAGTTATGTTTAAAAAAGTAACTAAATGTCAGTTTTATAAAATACAAACTTGACTAATTTTCACAGATTTGAAATACCACCATGGCTAGCTTTCCAAAAACATTTTGTTGGGTATTTAAATATTTTAGAAACACTTATAAAGATGTTTAAAACTTGTTTGAGCTTAGTGTGATTCCTTTTTACCTTTACACAAGATCTAAGTCCTATAAGCTATTCTTGAAGAACCTTGGGACTTAATCTTTGCACTTTCAATCCTTTGGCTTCTTGATGTAATCCAAGCTTCCGAAATTTTATTCTCTTCATGTCTTGCACAAGCTTGGAACATCTTTATTATTTTTATCCTTCTTGAGTTGAGCATAGTTGTGATCTTTTTACTTTCTTGTTGCGATGCTCACTCTTGGTACTTGGACTATCTTACAAAGTATTACTCACTTAAAACAAGCATAGTTAGTCCAAATTCATAACTCAATATCTTCACATGCATGATTCATAAATGTATAACTATAGTTAGTCTAACATGCATATAAGACTTCCATAGACACATTCAAATAAGATATTTATCAATTACAAATATATATGCCTATATAGGATGCAACAAAGAACACTTTACACATTTTCATCAAAATAGAATCAAATCCAATATTAATTCAATACAACTCATATAATGAATTATTGGATATATTATAAGATGAATGTTACATATATCTCATTGCATAATTATTAAATGAAATATAATTAGATAAATTACATCATCATGCATGATACAATATATCTCATTAAGCACATCTATGTAACATAATCAATATTCTTTTGTGATGCATTTGACATCTATTAAGCACAACTATAAAGCATAAGCATCATTCTTTTTGTTTTGTATTTGTCATCATCAAAACCTAGCATATTAAACCATTGGGGCAAACCTATTTCCACATTACTTAGTGCATCGGCCACTACATTGACCTTACCCAGATGATACTTTAGCTCAAGTCATAGTCCTTTAAGAACTTCATCCATCTCCTCTGCCTCATGTTTAGTTCTTTTTTATCAAACAAGTATTTCAAACTATTATGATCATTGAACACCTCAAACTAGACTCCATATAAGTAATGTCTTTAAACTTTTAAGCCAAACACCACCACTGCTAACTCTAGATCATGAGTAGGACAGTTCTCCTCATGTGGCCTCAACTGCCTTGATCAATAGCCAACTACTCGCCTATTCTGCATCAGAACACACCCTAAACCCATCTTTAAAGCATCACAAAGCATCTCAAAGTTCTCCTGAGGATCTGGGATTACCAACACTAGGGTAGTGGTCAACCTCAACTTTAACTCTTGGAAACTATTCTCACAATCCCGAGTCCACTCGAAAGTACTACCTTTCCTAGTCAATCTAGTTAAAGGTAGCACTAACTGAGAAATTCCTTTTATGAATCTCCTGTAATACCCAACTAGGCCTAAGAAACTTCTGATCTTGGTCATAGTGGTGGATCTTTCCCACTGTAACAATGCTTCCACTTTGCTTGGGTCCACTAAAATTCCCCCTTAAGAAATTACAAGGCCTAAAAAAAGTACTTGCTTTAGCCAGAAGTCACACTTGGACAGCTTAGCAAACAACATCTTTTCCTTCAGGGTTTCTAAAACTACCCTAAGACACTGCTCGTGCTCCTCCATTGTCTTGGAATAGATTAAGATATCATCTATAAACACTACCCCAAACTTGTCTAGGTAGGGTCTAAAAATCTTATTTATGTAATCCATGAACACTGCTGGAGCATTCGTCAACCCAAAGGACGTCACAAAGTACACATAATGTCCATACCTAGTTCTGAAAGCAATTTTAAGGATATCCTCGTCCCTAACTCTTATCTGGTGATATCCTGGTCTTAGGTCAATCTTTGAGAAAACTACTGCTCCTCTCAGTTGATCCATTAGATTATCTATCCTAGGAAACAGATACTTGTTCTTGATGGTTACCTTGTTTAGCTGCCTATAGTCAACACAAAGTCTCATAGTAGCATCCTTTTTCTTTACTAATAACACAAATGCTCCCTATGGAGAAACACTTGGTCTTATGAATTGTCTATCTAACAATTCCTCTATTTGCTTCTTAAGTTCTACTAACTCTAAAGCTGTCATCTTATAAGGTGCTATAGATATAGGTCCCGTCCCAGACACTAAATCTATAGAAAACTCTATTTCTCACTTGGGTGACAACTCCTCTATTTCACTCGAAAATACCTCTAGGTACTCCCTCACTACCAGTATATCACCTAAGCTCTGCTCATCATTTATACTCAATGAGAAAAGGAGAACATATCCTTGAACCCCTTCTACCAAACAGTGATTCACCTTATTAACATTGAGATATATGACTCAGAAGGAATAACTCTGGAAGGTAAGTCAGACATGAAAACTAGAGTTTTATCTGAACAGTTTAAAACCACATGGTTGGAAGACAACCAATCCATGCCAAGGATGACATCAATATCCACAAGAGGTAAACAGATAAGATTTATGAAGAAAATCATGCCCTCTACTTTTAAACAACAGTCAAGACACACTTTTGAAGTCGTAATTGGATTTCTTGTAGGGGTGGATATAGTTAAGTCATATGGAAATTTTGACATCGGTAAATCTAACAATTTCACACAATCATAAGAAACAAAGGAGTGGGATGCTCCGGAATCATACATAATAGTTAACAAATGATCATGTATTATGTATTTAGCTTGGATCAGATCAGGAGACTGAGGCACCTCCTCTCCGCTCAGAGTTTAAACTCTCCCCTTGGCTTGAGGTCTTGGGTTGGGCATGGCACTCTGTTTCTATGGGCAATCTTCGACGAAGTGTCTTGGTTGTTGAAACGTGAAGAACACAGATTTTCCCACCAAGCAGGGTCTATCACCATGTCGTTTCCCACATCTAGCACATTTGGACCCCTTTGAGTTCGTTTGCACTTGCTTACCCTTTTCTTTCCTTTTGAACCTATCATCCACTTTCTTTTTCTTTGATGGTGGAGCTTGTTCCACTTGAGGCCTGCCATCATGGTCTTCGACAATTTGACATATGTTCACCATAGTCAGAAAATGTCAAATTTCCAAAGGTCGAATGGCCTTCTGATGTCTTCTCTCAGTCCCTCTTCAAATTTAATACACTTCCACTGTTCATCTAGATTAAACCTAAAGTTAGAAGAGAATCTTGACAACTTGTCAAACTTGGCCACATACTAACCAACAGACATCTTATAACACCCCAAAAATTATCTATTTCATCATAGATAATCATTTTATAATATTTGTGATTTTTGAGAATTTTTCTAGAATTTTTCAGAAATATCAAATAATTTAATATATTTCTCATTTTACGTGCACACAGAGCAGAGTCAGTGAAACACCCCAAAAATTATTTATTTTGTGATGAATAGTCATTTTTCAATATTTATGATTTTTTAAAATTTTTCTAGATTTTTCTGGAAACGTCGAATATTTTAGTATAATTCTCGTTTTGCATGCACGCTGAGCTGAGTCGGTATGACGAAATGTTTTTCCTGAAGTTGGTAAACCTTGAACTGTGAAAGTGTCAATGGAGGATCTTACTAAACCCGAGGCTGAACATAGTTTACGAGGTTCACATTTTTTGAGATTTTATCTGATAAATAAAATCACTGTACCAAAAAATTTTCCAATGAATAATAAATACCGTTTTCATTCACTTTAATTTTTGTTCACTGGAAAATAATTCTGGCAGAGTAATTAATCATCTGTTCTAGAGTGTTCATTAAGAGACAACCTTACTTTTTACTTTATCGAGAAGCGTGCGAAGCTTCTCAAGGAAGCCTCAAGAAGCTTCCTCCCAAGCTTCTCAAGGAAGCTACTCACTCCCTCTTGTTGGTGTATGCCCTAGAGGCTAATACATTTTCTGTATTTACATATATTCTATTATGCTATTTTTATATATGAGGCATTTCATTTATTGTGTTCTTTTTTGATAAACATAATAAAGTCCTTAGAATAGTAAGTTTGATACCATAGGACATCAAGTGGATGACTTGATCGTGAGATCCTTTTGGTTACAACACTATTCTTAAATGTCCCTAGTCAAGTATTATTGTTAATTAGGACAACAATAATACATTGAGACTAGTATGTGTAGAGACTGATGACCGCATCTCACGGGTCATGGATATGAGATATCAAGTCTTCACATTGGTACATATTAGAATAATGATGTACTTTGGATGACCCACCATGAGAACGCTACATGGATCGTTACGTGAGTGTCATAAGCGATTCTCATAGTGACAATGGTGTTTGTGGTCCTTTGACCCGAAATCACTACGATTCCTACATGAGGAGTTGTGTGTTTTAATGCCATCAAACGTCATCCAGTAACAAGGTGATTATAAAGTTGGTTATTGGACATACCACAAATCATGCGAGAGGGATGTGAGTGACCTAGATGGAATTTGTCACTCCTACATAACAGAGCGATATCTTCGGGCCCCCGATTGAGTGAGACTGCGAAATGCATGGCCATGCTCAAATGAGTCAATATGAGATATTGATCTCATTTGTTGTTACAAAGTCTACTTGAGTATCGGGAAACGAATGATTGGACTATACAAGGGTGACGCATTCCATGCCTTGTGTTCAATCTAGATATCTTGACAAAGGGACTAAACTACACGGAAACATTGATCACGGATAGGTTATGTCAAATCACCGACATTCTCATTACTTGGGTAGCGTGATGTGTTGCTAGATACCGCTCACATCGTTTGTAATATTAAAATGAGATTTTAATATTACTACCAACGTCATGAGAACCTGCGGGGGTCGCACACTTAGAACAGACTAAATTGGAGCAATAAGGATCCAAGTTGGACTCGGATTCAATTGTGGGCCTAACTCATGACAGATGGGTTTTAGGGTTGCACAAACTTACCTTGCTACTGCTCACACTCACTTAAGGCAGCCACTATTATAAATAGTATCTTGTTAAGGGGGCTGCTATAGATGTTACATCACAACCCTAGCCGCACCTAAGAAAGTGAGTGAGAGACAGTGAAAGGTTCTTCTCTTCTATTCGCAGCTAGCACCGCGAAACAGAGGCATGACTCCTTTTGCAAGTCTGTTCGTGTGGATACCGCAGAAACATCGTCACTATTACGGTGTTGGTGATTCACCTCGCTTGTGTTTATCACGCTTCAAGAGGTAAATTTTAAAAACTCGGATTATGGACTTTTCGCATGGATCCTGTGTGGGAATCCTATTATTCCGCTGCGAGATATTTTGATCCGCAATTCCCAACACCTCTCTCTTCTCTCAACCACACGGCTGCTGCACTTTCTTGGGATCCAAAATTGTGCATCAATTTAATTAATCAATCTATTCAAATTTTCAAAAATCCTAAAAAGCTATCATCTTTATTTTTCTATCCACTTCTCTCTCTACCTTCATCTTCCTTTGCATTTTTCTCCTCCTTCTCTCTAGAACACCACACGGCCAGCCCCTCTCCCATGCCTCCACCATCACAAAAATTCCAACCAAATACATTTTCTTAATCTCCTTCATCATCTAAACACTTCTCTAGTTAGTGATTCCTTGAAAAGCTTTCATCTTCACCACTTTCTTCAAGCTTCAAGCTTCAAGCTTCAAGCTTCAAGCTTTTGGGTAAGGTTCTTGGTTCCTCACCCTTTTCTCTTCATTGTTGTGTTCAATGCCTTCATTGCGACCATCTATTCATTCTTTTCAAGCCTTGGTGTTGATTGGTTGAAGTTGGAATTTTAGGGTTTTTGGGTGGTATAGCCAAAATCTCAAGGAGCTTCAAGGGGGGTTCTTTTGTTTGTTCTTCTCTTAGGTAAGAAGAAGATACTCCTCCTCAACCTCTATTGGTAGTAAGGAACCTTGTTTTGTGATTGGTTGTGAGAAAACCCTATTAGGCTTACTCTCTTTGTTTGTATGATTTGTATGATTACATGTTGTTTTTAATTTGTTGGAGTTATTTGATTGATTGTTTATGTATATTGATATATTTGGATGGATTGGAAAACTTAAAATGGAAGAAAATGACCTAGATTACCTCTAGGAGGCTCACAATTTTGGGGCCCAAAATTAGGGTTCTTGATGAACAATCATAACAAGTGGAGAACATAGCTAATCAAGTGTACAATATAAAATTAATGGAATAAAAAATTTGGGTACTTAGTCCCCTAGGGAGGCCACGGCCTCTAGGACCATTTAAAGCTTGATTGTGTAACTTTAGGTAATCTTGGAACTTAAATAATCAAGTGATTAATTTATTGGTAATAGGGTGGGAAAATTGGTAAATTGGAAGATTAGAAAATAATTTGGGATTCATAAATTGGAAAGAACTAAGAATGAAAATTTTCATAATACTTAGGGTAATTTTAATTAAAGAAAGAACAAGAGAGTGTGAGACTTTGAGACCCTTAGAATAATTTTCTAAGTGTGTGTGTGAATAAATTACAATAGAGAACTCAATTAATCAAGAGAATTCCTCTAGAGACGAACTTTGTAAGAAATGCTACATTTAAGTAAGAATTCATAATAAATCTTGAAAGTGTATCGTTTCATTTAAATTCTGATAATATGATGTTGTGGTTCCATGTGAGTGACTAATGATGTGTTAATACTCACCTTGGCCAATTGAGGCATATTGTGGAAAAGTATGTGATGAATATACATAATATGTGCAGTGAGTCATCATGCATTGTGAAAGTCCGTTAGACTGTTGTTAAGGCCGAGTTGCCTAGGAGATTGAACACACCTTTGTGCGGGTGCGAGTAGACTAGTGTAGGTCATATTGTTGACCTTGGGGACGTCAGGGTGTGGGTGCCTCGCAATGGACAGTTAGTAGCTCTTCTGTCTATGGGGCAAACCGATGCAAATGCACCGATGATCTGGACTGAGATACTGTCCTATATCATGATCTAGTGTAGAATATCTGTACAATACTTTTATGTGCACATGGATAAACTGATGAATTATAGCACTTTGGCCGCGGCAGCCGAATTGCAGACATGTCTCCTGATCTTTCTCTCCGACTGTTTGTGTCTAGCTCCATGGAGTAGGTTTTTAATGTCGTATGCATGTGCATAATGAGTCCATATATTACCTGGAATTTAATTCTTATGATATTGGGACTGTTATTTTACTGATGTATAATTGCCTAGAACTGCTTAACTGTTTATTGCTGTTATTTAATGTTTATTACTATTATATCTGGAATGTTTTGTGGGCGCTTCGCGCTATTTTGTTTCTTGCTGCCATAATTGGTAATGATGATAAGATGTCTTACCTCTTTTCTGTATTTCTATTATTCCTGTCTGTATTTATGTTCTATCGAAGACATCGGCGATGGAGGTGAAGCTCACGAATTCCCTGGCTTCTGGCCCGATTGTGACTAGCACCTACTGTTGGATCATGGCAGCGCGCCCACATGGATTTTTAGGTTATGTACGTTTGACCTTCCTCGGAGGGCCAAACTGTTGGCACATTAACCTAAATTCTGATCGCTGTACCTATGAGGGGGACATGTCGATTTCGCTGGCTTGGGGGCGTCATGATCTGCCTATCTTCACTGGCAACGTCAGCTTATGTTTGGAGTTCTACTTGCCCATCAGGGAAATGTAGGATGATCGTTATTACATCCCACAGGAGGATTCTTTTATTTTCACTGCTCGAGCCCTAACCCGTAATTCAGTGGCTCCTATGTGGGTCTCTTCTGATGAGGAAGACCCCGAGGAGGATCCCGAGGAGGATCTTGAGGAGGATCCTGACACGGTTCCTTCTTATCTCAGGGAGTGATACTATTGGTAGCTACTGATGGCTATCAGTGTTTATTTTGGGGCCTGATGTTTTATTATTTTGGCGGGCTGTATGTGTATGATCCTCTGGGCAGGTATAGTTTTGCTTTTTGTACATTAGGCTTGTAATTAAACAGATTTGATATACTTATATATATATGAATATGCATGTTGATCAAATGTATGTCTTACTTCTGTCTTGCCCTTTTATGTCATTTATGTTTTGTCACTATATTTTATTAATTATAACAAAAAAAATAGTCACCATTTTATTTATGCAACTATAATCAGACAAATTAAATCGTAATGAAAAGAACCAGGTCTTAACTTTTATTTTTATTTGTTGCATTATAAATGACAATGTGACGTGCCCTCCCAAAAGGGGCATTACATTAAGTTAGTATCAGAGCTCCGGTTTATGTTTCTTTGGGTTTTGTGATTAAGTCTGTCTTGTTTGTGTTGTGTGAATCTCTGTGTTTGGTATTCCTAGTGGATACAACTGACTTTCCTTGTGTTTTTTAGTTAATCTGAATTGAGGAAGCAAGATGGCACAAGGTGGAGACATGATGGCTGTTATAGAAGCAATGCAAAGGATGGCTGAGGTCATCGCACAACAGACTGAATGAGCTGCTCAACAACAAGAAAGAGTTGCTCAGCAACAAGAGAGGGCTGCTCAACAGCTCAAAGCTACTGCTGACGCTCAAAACTTGGTAGAGTTTCGTCGCTACAATCCTCCCCAATTCAAAGAAGAGTTCGATCTGGAGAAGGCCAGTCTATGGATCAAAGAGCTAGAGAAAGTCTTCCAAGGCATGAATTGCGCCGAGAATAAGAAAGTGACCTATGCTACCTTTATGTTGGTTGGCAATACTGAGGACTGGTGGTACGGGGCGCAAAGAATACTCGAGGCTAAAAACTACGAGATCACTTGGGATTTATTCAAGGATAAATTCTTTGATAAGTACTTTCTTGCGAGCATGAGGGACGTGAAGGAGATGGAGTTTCTCAACCTAAGGCAAAGGAACATGACCATTAGTGAATATGCAGCGAGATTTGAAAACTTGTCTAAGTTTTCAACGTACTTTCAGCACTAACTGAACGAAACCTAGAAGTATCAGAAGTTTACAGAAGGACTGAGATATGAAGTGAAGAAAGCTGTTATCACACTGAAAATTAACGAGTTCTAGGAGCTGCTAGATACGTGCTGCGAAGTGGAAGCTCTGGAGCAAGCTAGAGATACAAGGAGCAGGAACTTTGGACCTACAAGGTTCCAAAGGGGCGGTGGCAACAGTTCTAATCACTTCCAAAAGAAGCCCTATTCCCGACCAACGGGAAACCAGCAACAGACAACGGGTGGAAGTTTTGGTGGAGGTTCTACTAGGAACCGGACCGGTCAAAATATGGCGTATCCCTCAAAATGCTTGAAGTGTGGGAAGGATCATCCCACGAGGGATTGCACCATAAAGGGGATTATCTGCTTCAGATGTGGCAAACCTGGCCACGTATCCCGAGACTGCAACCAAACGAAGGCTGAACCTTCAGTCAATGCGGTAAGGGCCAACAAACCGCAAGCAGGAGGATGGGTCTATACCATGAGCGGAGCCGAAGCCTCCAAGTCAAAAGACTTGATTCAAGGAGAAGGCACTATAGAAGGTAACCTTTTGACTGTACTGTATGATTCTGGGGCAACCCATTCTTTCATATCTTATGACTGTGTGCTACGACTTGGCTTACCAGTGTCTACCTTACCTTTTGATCTAACTGTTTCTACCCCCACTGATAAACCGGTAGTTACTACCAAAGTCTGTTTAAATTGTCCCTTGATTGTTGAAGGTTAAATATTTTCTGTCGATTTGATCTGTTTACCCCTTTCTTAGCTAGATATAATTTTAGGGATGGACTGGTTGTCCTCCAACCATGTTCTATTAGATTGTTCAAGAAAAACCATAGTTTTCCCTGTGGATGAGGATTCTAGATACTTGACGGCCAACCAAGTTCAAGCTCTCTTGAAAGAAAGAGCTCACAGATACATGCTACTGTCTTCTTTGAAAGTCAAAAGTGAAGTTGATGTGAACACAATTCTAGTGGTGAATGAATTTCCCGAAGTCTTTCCTGAGGATGTACCTAGCTTACCACCGGCGCGAGAAATAGAATTCGTTATTGACCTTGTACCGGGAGCTGGTCTAGTGTCTATAGCACCTTATAGGATGTCACCAACAGAATTAGCTGAACTTAAGAAGCAAGTAGAGGAGCTTTTGGAAAAGCAATTCGTCAGACCGAGTGTATCACCTTGGGGAGCACCAGTACTATTAGTTCAAAATAAGGATGGTTCATCAAGGTTGTTCGTGGACTACCGGCAGTTAAACAAAGTGACTATCAAGAATAAGTATCCACTCCCAAGAATCGATGACTTAATGGACCAACTGAAGGGAGCAGCGGTAGTTTCAAAAATTGACTAGCGATCTGGGTATCATCGGATACGAGTGAAGACAGAGGATATACCCAAGACTGCTTTTTGTACCCGATACGACCATTACGAGTATCTTGTGATGCCATTTGGTGTGACGAATGCGCCTGCTATCTTCATGGACTACATGAACAAGATCTTTCGTCCGTACTTGGACAGGTTTGTTGTTGTCTTCATCGATGACATCCTGATATACTCTCAAAACCAGGAGGATCATGCTGAACACCTCAGTATAGTTCTCCAGATTCTGAAGAAGAAAGAACTGTATGCCAAATTGTCAAAATATGAATTTTGGCTGGAGGAAGTTAAGTTTTTGGGTCATGTAATCTCGAAGGATGGGATTATGGTGGATCCATCAAAAGTGGAGGCAGTGTTGCAATGGGAAAGGCCTAAGTCAGTTGTAACATCCCAGATTTTGACTATTTTATAATAATAACTGAATTTCACTGTTTTAAGCTTTCTGTGTTATATAAAATTATTTTGACTATTCCGAGACTGTTTTTGATCTTTGTGGAAGATTTGCTCCGGGTCAGGAAAATAATAACTTTCAGGCCGGGGAAAATCTTATTTGATTTATTCGGAGACGGAGGATCTTACTAAACCCGAATCCGAGAAACACAAAAAGGAATCTTTTAATTTTTGTGATTTAACTGTGAAATAAAAATATTTCCTAAATAATTATCAGCTGTATTATTTATAGCAGTTACTGCTATCAATTATTGGACCTGGTATAATTTATTTGACAGAAAATGTGCTTAGAATATTTTCTGTAAGCCTACTTTAAAATGAACCAATAGAAACAAGTTAAAAGTGATAGTTGGACTTTTCTAACTAATAGGAATTGGTCAAATATAGTGGCATAGACTTTATTGTGGACCGTTGGATGAAAACTTGATTAAGAAGCTTTTGATCATCATCATTGATCTGATCAATGGTATGAGAACAATCTTGATAAAACAACTTATGATATCCACCTTAGATTAAATCAATGGTTAGGGAATGAAGTTAGTTTAAATGGTTAGGATTTAGTCAATGATAATATCTTGACTAGTTACAAAATAACTAAAAAAACCTAATCTAGTTACCTAAGTTGTCTAATTAAGAAACTAAGTGAACTAACCTAGTTACTAATTAGTTAGGATCTAGTTACTAGTTAAATATCCTAATTACATCTAGAAGCCATGACATAAGCAATGACCTATTTAACTAGTTAGCTATGTAACTAGATAGTTAATCAAGAAACTAGAAGAACCTAATTTAGTTAGTTGTTAATTGCTTGAAGTGTAACTAGAACTAGAATGGAAACAAACTTAGTTAGCTTTTCCAATAGGGCCACACGGCCAAGGAGGCCAAGGAGGCTTCTCCAAGCTTCTTGAATGGTCTTTTGTGACCATTTGATGACCACAAGCCATATGCTTCCTAATGTGAACACAAATGTGATATTTTAATATCACAATTTGTCTCTTAATTCCCTACACTATCTCACGACTGCACACACTCACAATTCACTATCCACTTTCATTTTCTCTCACCTAAAATCTAAGCCATCATCTTTTCTCTCAAAAATCCCAAGAACACAAGAACACTTTTCTTTCTTTTCTTCCTTGAGAATTCAGCCAGCCACCGAACACCCTACTCCCATGCTTCTATAATTTTACTTCTTTTCATTTCCTAAACCTAAATCATATCCTAAACACTTTCCTTTTAGAAAGTTTAGTGAGAATCCTTCTCTAAGCATCTCAAAATCCAAGCTTTTGCTTACTACCTTCAAGGTAAACTTTTGATTTTATGGTTTAAAGTTAAGTTTTTTATTTTCTAAACCATGATTGTTCCATGGTTCTTTATTATTAAGCCTTGTTTGTGATTTTGGAAATTGTTTAAGAATTTTTAGGGATTTATTAAGGGTCACACGAAAATCAAGAAGAAGGAGGGAGTTGGAAAATCTTGTCTTCAAGAGGTAAGAGGGAGATTAACTTCATCAACTAACTGTTGGTGGTGAGGAAATGATTTTGTGTGTGGTGAAAAATCCATAAGAATTTATTCACTTGTTGTTTTATGCTTCTTTGTTTGTGGTTGTGGTAATTATGATTTATGATTTTGCATTTATAATTGCATGTGTGATTGTATGTTTATAGTTTTGATAATATGATTGCATATGTAAATTTTGGAAGCATGCAAATGTATGTGTAATGTAGGATGTGAATAATATGTTAGAAAAATTACATGGGAGCACCAAAGAGCTTGAGAGGCACACGGCCTCACCACATTGGTAAGGACCAAGAGTCCCAAATTAGGGTTTTAAAATGAGGATTAAAGGTTTTGTGATAATAAAATTAATTAATAGATTTTATAAGGATTTAAAGTGTTGGAAAATAAATTACAATGAATTATGAAACAAGGTGGAAATTCGGCCAAAATGCCAAGTTTTATCATTCAAGATCCAAAAATACTCTTCCAAGTATAACCTTAAGTGTTTTTAACAATGAGAAGTCATTTTGGTAAGTTTGGTAATTGATTATGTCTTTAGAAATAAAATTAGTCTACTAAGCTATGTAGTAAAATAAATGCGAATATTTGAAACTTGCTGACGTATAGCTCACCCTATGGGTTTTGAAGCGCGTCTGGATGTTTTGAGCTGTAAAATCCTAAGTGAAACGAAGAAACACAACTTTTTGGGAAATAATATAAATATTGATTTTTAGAGGGACTATATTACAATTATTTTTATTTAAAGAATGACTGTTTTGCAAATATTTTCTAAAAGAAGGACCATTTTATAAATAATTATTTTAGGAGGGACTATTTTATAAATAGTATCTAAACAAAAGACTATTATGTAAATATTATTTAAATGAGGGACTATTATGCAAATAAAATAAATAAAGTCAAATTTTTTAGAAAAACATTATTTTTGGTTTAATTATGTTAGACATATTTTATGTAGTTGAAAATACATTGGAAAATATTTACGCGACCCAAAAATAGTAGTTTTAGGCTACGCGATTAAGAAAACGTAATAAAATATTTACGCAATTTGAGAAATCCTTACGCGATCTGAAAACGTAAGAAAAATGTTTTGCGATTTCAAAAATGCGATAATATCGCTACGCAATTGAGCGTAAATAGCAGTTTGCTGTTAGGCAGTTGTGGTGGACCCGGTTGTAGTAAAACATCCATCATGCATATTTGCATGTTTGGTTAAGGCTGTATGCCTAGGAGGTGAAATACACCTAAGTGCGGGTGCGAGTAGACAAGTGTAGGTCACTTGTTGACCTTGGGGGCATTGGGGGTGCGGGTACCTCACAAAAGATGGTTGGTAGCTCTTTTGTCTGTGGGGCAGACCGATGCAAACACACCGATGATCCGGACCGAGACACTGTCCTATATCGTGATCTTGTAATGAATGTCTTGTCCAGTGCCTGATATGCATGGTGGATAAAATTGATAAAAATATAGCACTTTTGGCCACGGCAGCCTAATGAGAAACATGTCTTCTGGATCTTCTCTCCGAATCTGTGTCTAGCTCCATGGAGTAGGATTTGGTCATCGTGCATATGCATAGTTGGTCAGCATATTGATTGGTTACTTATGCTTACTAATTTTGTTATCTGATTCATGATAACATGATTTATTGTTATGATATTATTTACTGTTTGTCTGCTATCGTTTCCTTTATTGCCATACTAGTATTGATGTAGGGGATCTCACCTCTTTGTTATACTATGTCTATTTTATTGTATGTATTCATAGAAGATCAAGGAAACGAGGAGGCGAACGATTCTGTGTATCATCAGTAGCTGTTATCTGTGTGTGAGTAGTTATGTCAGCAAGGCGACAAATACTAGGTTTTGTGAGGGTACAGTTCCATAGGGGAACTGATGCATGGAGATTTCATTTTAATAATGAATGTTTTGTATACACGAGAGATCTAACTCTGACTCTGAGTGGGAATCTAGATGGTATCCTTCTGTTGACACAACATGCAACAGTGCGTCTAGAGTTCACTATACCTATATGTGAGCTTTGGGGTGGCAATGTGTCTTTTTATACGCCACAGGAGGATACAGTGGTGTCTTCTGCTAGAGCCTCCATGAGGCAACTGTCTCCACCTTGGGCTTATGTTGACTGTGTTGGGGGTGGTAAAGATGATGAGGAGGAGGATCCTTCTGAGGAACCAAATCCTTAGGTCTACTAGGATTTAGTTAAAGTACTATTTAGCTTTATGTCTTTACTTTGCTTTTGAACAAATATGTATTTTACTTTTGAGTTGGTTTGTACCTATGTAAATTATTTCAAAACAAAGTTGTAGTATATATATATATATATATATATATATATATATATATATATATATATATGGTTTGGCATGTTTGTTATGAGTTCTACTAATGTTTTAATTCAGTTTATTTATTTTATTTTATTCCGCAAACGAAATTTTAAATTTGATCTTTTTACAAAATTAATTCTTTTACAACTTGGGTAAGTTCTAATGGGATTAGTCTTAAATGTGATGTCTTACGATGGGTGTTACATCAGTTGGTATCAGAGCTCCCGATTAGAGTCTTTTGGATTTTGTGGTTAGGTTTATTTTGGCTTGTGTTATGTGATTTTCTGAATTTGATTTTCAATGGATGATATCTCACTTTCATTGAAATTTGTTTGATTATTTGTGAAGAACAATATGTCTCGCGGTAGAGGTACATGCGCAAACATGGAACGTGACAATGACCTTATGATTGCTGCGGTGGAAGCAATACAGAGAATGGCAGAGGTAATGGCACAGCAAAATCAGCGAGCTACGCAACAACAAAAGGCAAATGCAGAGGTTTGGTATTTGTCTGAATTCCGCAGGAATAATCTGCCACACTTTAGAGGCGAGTTTGACCTTGAGAAAGCGGAGCTGTGGATCCAAGACTTAGAGAAAATTTTTGAAGCAATAGGATGTAACGATATCGACGAGTGACGTATGCTACTTTTATGTTGAAGGATGATGGTGAAAATTAGTGGAAAGCCATCGGAAGGGCGCTAATAGCTGAAGGGACAGAAATTACTTGGGGGCTGTTTTGTGAGGTGTTTCTTGAAAAGTACTTTCCTGAAAGTGCGAGGCACGAGAAGGAAATGGAATTTTTAAGTTTACGCCAAGGTGGTATGACGGTGAGTGACTATGCTGCGAAGTTTGAGAGCTTGTCTAAGTTCTCTCAGTATCTTCAGATCCAGCTGGATGAGGTCTGGAAATGCCATAAGTTTGAGGAAGGACTACGTTTCGAGCTGAAGAAATGAGTGATATCGATGCGTGTAAATCAGTTTTCAACACTGATGGACATATGTTGTAGGCTAGAAGCCTTAGAGGCATCCAAAAATACCCAAAACCGTAACTTTGGACCGAATAGGTTCCAAAAAGGAGGTAACAACAATAGCAACTAGTTTTAACGAAAGCCGTATTCTCGACCTTCGGGGAGTCAGCCGCAACAACAACATCAGCAACCTCGTGGAGGTGGTCCAAGTGGAAATCGATTTAATCCAAATGTAGTGCCGCCAGTAAGATGCTTGAAGTGTGGAAAGGGTCGCCTGACAAGAAATTATTCGATTAGAGGCATAATCTGTTTCAGATATGGAAATCCTGGTCATGTCTCTAAAGATTGTGATCAAGCGAAGATAGAGCCTTCGGTGAGTAATGTTCGAGCCACGAAGCCGCAAGCTGGAGGAAGAGTGTATACCATGAGTGGAGCTTAGGCCTCCCAGTCTAAGAATCTCATTCAGGGAGAAGGTGTCATTTCAGGTAATCTTTTAACTGTACTGTATGATTCGAGTGCAACTCATTCATTCATTGCACATCACTGTGCGGATCGTTTGGGATTACTTGTGTCTTCTTTAGATTTCCAATTGATTGTTTCCACTCTTACTGCCAAACCAGTTAGTACTACAAAAATATGCTTGAATTATTCTATTACTATCAAAAATTAAGTCTTCTCTGTTAATTTGATTTGTTTACCCCTTGTTGATATTGATATAATCTTAGGGATGGATTAATTATCTTCTAACCATATCCTATTAGATTATTCTAGAAAGACCTTAGTTTTTCCTGACGAGGTTTCTAGATTTGTAACTGCCAAGCGAGTCAAATCTTTATTGAGGGATGGAGCTCAAGGATACATGCTGCTATCTTCTTTAGAAATTAAGAGTAAGAAGGATGTGAACGCTATTTCTGTCGTGAATGAGTTTCCTGAGGTTTTCCCTGATGAGGTACCTAGATTACCACCAGACAGAAAGATAGAGTTTTTTTATCGATCTTGTACCAGGAGTGGGTCCCATATCAATTGCATCGTATCGTATGTCACCATCAGAATTGGGAGAGCTAAAAAAGCAGTTAGAGGAGTTATTGGAAAAGCAATTTGTGAGACCTAGTGTTTCACCCTGGGGAGCTCTAGTGTTGCTAGTTAAGAATAAGGATGGAACTTCACGGTTATGTGTTGACTACCGCCAGCTGAACAAGGTCACGATAAAAAACAAGTATCCACTACCAAGGATCGATGATCTGATGGACCAATTAAAGGGGGCAGCTGTCTTTTCAAAGATAGATCTGCGATCATGATATCACCAGATTCGTGTTAAGGTAGAGGATGTACCTAAAACAGCTTTTAGGACGCGTTATGGTCATTATGAATATCTTGTAATGCCATTTGGTGTGACGAATGTCCTGCTATATTCACGGATTACATGAATAGGATCTTTCGTCCATACCTAGACTAGTCTGTCGTTGTTTTTATCGATGACATTTTGATCTATTCTCAAAGTCAAGAAAAGCATGCTGAACACCTCAGTATAGTTCTTCAGATTTTGAAAAAGAAAAAGTTGTACCCAAAATTATCGAAATGTGAGTTTTGGTTGAATGAAGTTCAGTTTCTGGGTCATGTAATTTGTAAGGATGGAATTGCAGTGGATCCAGTTAAGGTGGAGATGGTTCTTAAATGGGAGAGACCAAAGACTGTGACGGAGATCTAGAGTTTTGTTGGATTAGCTGGATATTATCAAAGATTTATTGAAGATTTTTTCAAGATCGCCAGACCTCTTACGCAACTTACAAGGAAGAACCAAGCTTTTAATTGGACGGATAAGTGCAAAGAAAGTTTCGAAGAGCTGAAGAAGAAGTTGACTATTGCACCAGTGTTGGTCCTACCAAATCCAAATAAGTCGTTCGAGGTGTATTGCGATGCTTCGTATCAAGGGTTAGGATGCGTGCTGATGCAGAATAGAAACGTTGTAGCTTATGCTTCTAGACAGTTGAAGGTTCATGAAAGAAATTACCCAACATATGATTTGGAATTGGCTGCAGTTGTTTTTGCACTGAAGATTTGGAGACACTTTTTGTATGGAGCTACGTTCAACGTCTTTAGCGACAACAAAAGTTTAAAATACTTGTTCGACCAAAAAGAATTGAACATGAGGCAAAGAAAGCGGTTGGAATTCTTAAAGGATTATGATTTTCAACTCCAATATCACCCTAGGAAAGCAAACGTTGTAGCAGATGCTTTAAGTTAGAAAATGCTCAGTGTTTCTGCTATGATGGTGGAAGAGGAAAATTTGATTGAACAATTTAGAGATATGTGGTTGTCAGTGAAATTGACACCTGGAAGGATGTGTCTGAATACAGTCACTATTTTGAATGAATTGTTGGAAGAAATTCGTGAGAAACAAGAAGATGATGAGTTTTTACAGAATGAGAGAGAATTTTTGAAGGAAGGTCATAAGGCAACTGTTGAGGGAGGATCTGATGGGGTTTTAAGGTTTAAGGGCAGGATTTGTATACCCGATGATCCCGATCTTAAGAAAGAAATTCTTAGTGAAGCTCATACTAGTAGATTGAGTATACATCTTGGGATGACCAAGATGTATCAAGATCTGAAGCGTTTGTTTTGGTGGCCTAGGATGAAGAGAGACGTTGTTGAGTTTGTGGCATCTTGTCTAGTATGCCAGAAAGCAAAGGTTGAGCATTAGAGACCGACAGGCATGTTACAGCCTCTTACTATTCTAGAATGGAAATGGGATGACATTGCAATGGATTTCGTTACAACATTGCCAAAGACTAGGAAAGGTTATGATTCTATTTGGGTTATTGTTGATCGACTTACAAAATCTGCTCACTTTTTTGCCGATCAATGTCAAGTATCAGATGGAGAAGTTGACACAGTTGTACATTGGTGAAATAGTTCGACTCCACGGAGTACTTGCTAGTATTATATCCGACAGAAATCTGAGATTTACATCAAGGTTCTGGCAGAGCTTACATGAGGCAATGGGGACTAAATTACATTTGAGTTCAGCTTATCATTCTCAGACAGATGGGCAAACAGAGAGAACTATACAATCTCTAGAAGACTTGCTGAGAGCTTGTGTGTTAGAACAACGAGGGAATTGGGATGAGTTCTTACCTTTGGTGGAATTTACCTATAACAACAGTTTTCACTCAAGCATAGGGATGGCACCCTATGAGGCTCTCTATGGACGATAATGCCGAACACCTTTGTGTTGGTATCAAGACGGGGAAAGTATGACCGTTGGACCTGAAATGGTACAGCAAACTACAGAAAAGGTAAAGATGATTCAAGAGAAAATACGAGCAACTCAGAGCAGGCAAAAAGCTATGCTGATAAACGAAGAAGACCTCTTGAATTTGAGGAAGGTGATCATGTGTTTTTGCAAGTAACACCTATGACCGGTGTTGGCAGAGTTATAAAGTCCAGAAAACTTACTCCAAAATTTATTGGGCCTTATCAAATTCTTCGTCGGATAGGTCCAATTGCATACCAAATAGCCTTACCACCTTTTCTTTCCAATCTCCATAATGTCTTCCATGTGTCTCAGTTGAGAAAATATATTCCCGATCCTTCACATGTCATACAGCCCGATGAAGCGCAATTGAAAGAAAATTTGACGTATGAGGCACTTCCTGTTAAGATTGAAGACAAAAAGGTGAAGCAACTTAGAGGTAAAGCGATTCCGTTAGTGAAGGTGATTTGGAATGAGACTACTGGTGATGCTACTTGGGAAATGGAGGAGAAAAAGAAGGAGCAATATCCTCAACTATTTTAATGTATGATGAATTTCGGGGGGCGAAATTCTTTTTAGAGGGGGAGAGTTGTAACATCTCAAATTTTGACTATTTTATAGTAATGGCTGAATTTCACTGTTTTATGCTTTTTGTGTTATATAAAATTATTTTGACTGTTCCGAGACTATTTTTGATCTTTGTGGAAGATTTGCTCCGGGTCAAGAAAATAATAATTTTCAGGCCGAGAAAAATCTTATTTGATTTATTCGGAGACGGGAGATCTTACTAAACCCGAATCCGAGAGACATAGAAAGGAATCTTTTAATTTTTGTGATTTAACTGTGAAATAAAAATATTTCCCAGATAATTATCTGCTGTATTATTTATAGCAATTACTGCTATCAATTATTCGACCCGATATAATTTATTTGACAGAAAATGTGCTTAGAATATTTTCTGTAAGCCTACTTTAAAATGAACCAATAGAAACAAATTAAAAGTGACAGTTGGATTTTTCTAACTAATAGGAATTGATCAAATATAGTGGCATAGACTTTATTGTGGACCGTTGGATGAAAACTTGATTAAGAAGCTTTTGATCATCACCATTGATCTGATCAATGGTATGAGAACAATCTTGATAAAACAACTTATGATATCCACCTTAGATTAAATCAATGGTTAGGGAATGAAGTTAGTTTTAATGGTTAGGATTTAGTCAATAATAATGGCTTGACTAGTTACAAAGTAACTAAATAAACCTAATCTAGTTACCTAAGTTGTCTAATTAAGAAACTAAGTGAACTAACCTAGTTACTAATTAGCTAGGATCTAGTTACTAGATAAATATCCTAATTACATCTAGAAGCCATGACATATACAATGACTTATTTAACTAGTTAGCTATGTAACTAGATAGTTAATCAAGTAACTAGAAGAACCTAATTTAGTTAGTTGTTAATTGCTTGAAGTGTAACTAGAACTAGAATGGAAACAAACTTAGTTAGCTTTTCCAATAGGGCCACACGGCCAAGGAGGCCAAGGAGGCTTCTCCAAGCTTCTTGAATGGTCTTTTGTGACCATTTGATGACCACATGATGACCATAAGCCATGTGCTTCCTAATGTGAACACAAATGTGATATTTTAATATCACAATTTGTCTCCTAATTCCCTACACTATCTCATGGCTGCACACACTCACAATTCACTATCCACTTTCATTTTCTCTCACCTAAAATCTAAGCCATCATCTTTTCTCTCAAAAATCCCAAGAACACAAGAACACTTTTCTTTCTTTTCTTCCTTGAGAATTCAGCCAGCCACCCAACACCCTACTCCCAAGCTTCTATAATTTTACTTCTTTTCATTTCCTAAACCTAAATCATATCCTAAACACTTTCCTTTTAGAAAGTTTAGTGAGAATCCTTCTCTAAGCATCTCAAAATCCAAGCTTTTGCTTACTACCTTCAAGGTAAACTTTTGATTTTATGTTTTAAAGTTAAGTTTTTTATTTTCTAAACCATGATTGTTCCATGGTTCTTTATTATTAAGTCTTGTTTGTGATCTTGGAAATTGTTTAAGAATTTTTAGGGATTTATTAAGGGTCAGACGAAAATCAAGAAGAAGGAGGGAGTTTGAAAATCTTGTCTTTAAGAGGTGAGAAGGAGATTAACCTCATCAACTAAGTGTTGGTGGTGAGGAAATGATTTTGTGTGTGGTGAAAAATCCATAAGGATTTATTCACTTGTTGTTTTATGCTTCTTTGTTTGTGGTTGTGGTAAGTATGATTTATGATTTTGCATTATAATTGCATGTGTGATTGTATGTTTATAGTTTTGATAATATGATTGCATATATAATTTTTGGAAGCATGCAAATGTATGTGTAATGTAAGATGTGAATAATATGTTGGGAAAATTACATGAAAGCTCCAAAGAGCTTAAGAGGCACACGGCCTCACCACATTAGTAAGGACCAAGAGTCCCAAATTAGGGTTTTAAAATGAGGATTAAAGGTTTTGTGATAATAAAATTAATTAATAGATTTCATAAGGATTTAAAGTGTTAGAAAATAAATTACAATGAATTATGAAAGAAGGTGGAAATTCGGCCAAAATGCCAAGTTTTATCATTCAAGATCCAAAAATACTCTTCTAAGTATAACCTTAAGTGTTTTTAACAATGAGAAGTCATTTTGGTAAGTTTGGTAATTGATTATGTCTTTAAAAATAAAATTAGTCTAGTAAGCTATGTAGTAAAATAAATGCGAATACTTGAAACTTACTGCATATAGCTCACCCTATGGGTTTTGAAGCGCGTCTAGAAGTTTTGAGCTGTAAAATCCTAAGTGAAACGAAGAAATACAACTTTTTGAGAAATAGTATAAATATTGATTTTTAGAGGGACTATATTACATTTTTTTTATTTAAAGAAGGACTATTTTGCAAATATTTTCTAAAAGAAGGACCATTTTGTAAATAACTATTTTAGGAGGGACTATTTTGTAAATAATATCTAAACAAAAGACTATTATGTAAATATTATTTAAATGAGGAAATATTATGCAAATAAAAGAAATAAAGTCAAATTTTTGAGAAAAACATTATTTTAGGTTTAATTATGTTAGACATATTTTATGTAGTTGAAAATACATTGGAAAATATTTACGCGACCCAAAAATAGTAGTTTTAGGCTACGCGATTAAGAAAATGTAATAAAATATTTACGCGATTTGAGAAATCCTTACGCGATTTAAAAACGTAAGAAAAATGTTTTGCGATTTCAGAAATGCGATAATATCGCTACGCGATTGAGCGTAAATAGCAGTTTACTGTCAGGCAGTTGTGGTGGGCCCGGTTGTAGTAAAACATACATCATGCATATTTGCATGTTTGGTTAAGGCTGTATGCCTAGGAGGTGAAATACACCTGAGTGCGGGTGCGAGTAGACATGTGTAGGTCACTTGTTGACCTTGGGGGCATTGGGGTGCGGGTACCTCACAAAAGATGGTTGGTAGCTCTTCTGTCCGTGGGGCAGACCGAGGCAAACACACCGATGATCCGGACTGAGACACTGTCCTATATCGTGATCTTGTAATGAATGTCTTGTCTAGTGCCTGATGTGCACGGTGGATAAAATTGATAAAAATATAGCACTTTTGGCCACGGCAGCCTAGTGGCAGACATGTCTTCTAGATTTTCTCTCCGAATCTATGTCTAGCTCCATGGAGTAGGATTTGGTCGTCGTGCATATGCATAGTTGGTCAGCATATTGATTGATTACTTATGCTTACTAATTTTGTTATCTGCTTCATGATAACATGATTTATTGTTATGATATTATTTACTGTTTGTCTACAATCGTTTTCTTTATTGCCATACTAGTATTGATGTAGGGGATCTTACCTCTTTGTTATACTATGTCTATTTTATTGTATGTATTCATAGAAGATCAAGGAAACGAGGAGGCGAATGATTCTGTGTATCATCAGTAGCTGTTATCTGTGTGTGAGTAGTTATGTCGGCTAGGCGACAAATACTAGGTTTTGTGAGGGTACAGTTCCATAGGGGAACTGATGCATGGAGATTTGATTTTAATAATGAACGTTTTGTATACACAGAGAGATCTAACTATGACTCTGAGTGGCAATCTAAATGGTATCCCTTTGTTGACACAACATGCAACAGTGCGTCTAGAGTTCACTATACCTATACGTGAGCTTTGGGGTGGCAATGTGTCTTTTTATACGCCATAGGAGGATACAGTGGTGTCTTCTACTAGATCCCCCATGAGACAACTGTCTCCACCTGGGGCTTATGTTGACTGTGTTGGGGATGGTGAAGATGATGAGGAGGAGGATCCTTCTGAGGAACCAAATCCTTAGGTCTGCTAGGGTTTAGTTAGAGTACTATTTAGCTTTATGTCTTTACTTTGCTTTTGAACAAATATGTATTTTACTTTTGAGTTAGTTTATACCTATGTAAATTATTTCAGAACAAAGTTGTAGTATCTATATATATATGGTTTGGTATGTTTATTATGAGTTCTACTAATGTTTTAATTCATTTTATTTATTTTATTTTATTCCGCAAACGAAATTTTAAATTTGAACATTTTACATGATTAATTCTTTTACAACTTGGGTAAGTTCTAATGGGATTAGTCTTAAATGTGATGCCCTACAGTGGGTATTACATCAGTGACGGAGATTCGTAGCTTCGTGGGATTAGCCGGATATTACTGAAGGTTCATCGAGGGATTCTCCAAGATTGCAGGACCTCTTACTCAACTCATAAAAAAGAACCAAGCTTTTGAGTGGACCAACAGTTGTGAATAGAGTTTCCAAGAGTTGAAGAGACGGCTAACTTCCTTGCCAGTGTTAGTGCTACCCGATCCGAATGAGCTCTTCGAGGTGTATTATGACGCTTCATACCAAGGACTAGGATCTGTGTTTATGCAACATGGAAGAGTGGTGGTTTATGCTTCATGGCAATTGCGAGTGCATGAGAAGAACTATCCGACGCATGATTTAGAATTAGCGGCTATGGTTTTCACTTTGAAGATATTGAGGCATTTCATCTATGGAGTGATGCTCAACATCTTTAGTGATCATAAAAGCTTGAAATATTTGTATGATCAGAAGGAGTTGAACATGAGGTAGCGGAGGTGGCTGGAGTTCCTGAAAGACTATGATTTCTAACTTCTGTATCACCCCGGCAAGGCAAACATCGTGGCAGACGCCTTGAGTAGGAAGATGATCAGTGTCTCTGCCCTGATTATCAAGGAAAGGGATCTAATAGAGTAGTTCAGAGATGTGTGGTCTTTTGTGGAATTAGAACCAGAAAAGATCTGCATGAACATGGTCACCATCTCAAGTGAGCTAATGGAGGACATACGGGAAAAGCAGAAGGTCGACAAGTTCTTGCAAGAAGTGAGAGAGCTAATGAAGCAAGGTAATGAAACAGCATTTGTGGAAGGAACAGACGGAATTCTGAGATTTCGAGGTAGAGTCTGTATTCCCCGTGACCAAGAGCTTAGAGAGTATATTCTCGACCATGCTCACACAAGCCAGCTGAATATGCATCCAGGCATAACAAAAATGTATCAAGACTTGAAGAGGTTGTTTTTGTAGCATGGAATGAAGAGTGACATCACTAGACGTGTATCGACTTGTCTGGTTTGTCAGAAAGCTAAAGTGGAACATCAAAGACCTGCAGGATTGCTGCAACCATTGTCTATTCCTGAATGGAAGTGGGACAGCATTGCAATAGATTTTGTGGTGGGTTTGCCAAGGACAAGAAAGGGACATGACTCGATTTGGGTAATTGTGGACCGACTCACGAAATCAGCACATTTCCTCCCGATCAACATAAGGTACAACCTGGAGAAATTGACCCAGCTATATATTGGAGAAATTATTAGACTGCACGGTGTGCCTATAAGTATTGTTTCGGATAGGGATCCAAGATTCACTTCAAAGTTCTGGCAGAGTCTACAAGAATCATTAGGGACAAAGTTACGTCTAAGTTCTGCTTATCACCCACAAACCGATGGCCAATCGGAGAGGACGATCCAATCATTGGAAGATTTGCTTAGAGCTTGCACCATAGAACAGACTGGAAATTGGGATGACATTCTACCGTTGATAGAATTCACCTATAACAATAGTTACCATTCAAGCATAGGTATGGCACCCTATGAGGCTCTGTATGGACGGTGGTGTCGGACACCTTTATGTTGGTACCAAGACGGCGAGTGCCTCACTATTGGACCAGATGTTATACAGCAGACAACTGAAAAAGTTAAGACGGTTCAGGAGAAGATGAGGACGGCTCAGATCCGGCAAAAGAGTTATGCAGACAAAAGAAGAAAGCCTCTTGAGTTTGAGGAAGGCGAGCATGTATTTTTGAAAGTCACACCTACAACTGGAGTGGGTCGGGCCTTGAAATCTAGAAAACTCACTCCAAAATTTCTTGGACCATACCAGATTATTCGCCGAGTAGGTCCAATAGCCTATCAAATAGCCTTACCCCCTTTCCTCTCAAACATTCACAATGTCTTCCATGTGTCACAACTGCGAAAATACATTCCTGACCCAAGTCATGTCATAGTATCAGATACAGTACAATTAAAAGAGAACTTAACCTATGAGGCACCTCCTATAAGAATTGAGGATAGAAGGAAAAAGCAACTAAGAGGCAAGGAGATCTCATTGGTAAAGGTAATCTGGAACAAAACAACTGGAGATGCAACTTGGGAGCTGGAAGACAAGATGAAGGAGCAACACCCATAACTATTCTAAGGTATGAAAATTTCGAGGATGAAATTTCTTTTTAGAAGAGGAGAGTTGTAACATCCTAAAAATTATCTATTTCATCATAGATAATCATTTTATAATATTTGTAATTTTTGGGAATTTTTCTGGAATTTTCCAGAAATGTCAAATATTTTAATATATTTCTTGTTTTGCATGCACACTGAGCAGAGTCAATGAAACACTCCGAAAAATGTTTGTTTTGTGATGAATAGTCATTTTTCAATATTTGTGATTTTTGAGAATTTTTCTAGATTTTTCTGGAAACGTCGAATATTTTAATATATTTCTCATTTTGTGTGCGCACTGAGCGGAGCCGGGAAGATGAAATGTTTTCCCTAAGGTTGGTAAACCTTGAACTATGGAAGTGTCGACGGGGGATTTTACTAAACCCAAGGTCGGGCATAATTTACGAGGTTCACGTTTTTTGAGATTTTATCTAATAAATAAAATCACTGTACCGAAAAATTTTCTAATGAATAATAAATACCATTTTTATTAACTGTAATTTTTATTCACTGGAAAATAATTCTAACAGAGTAATTAATCATCTGTTCTAGAGTGTTCATTAGGAGACAACCTTACTTTTCACTTTATCGAGAAGCATGCGAAGCTTCTCAAGGAAGCTTCCTCCCAAGCTTCTCAAGGAAGCTACTCACTCCCTCTCTCCTCTCTCAACCACACGGCTGCTGCACTTTCTTGGGAGCCAAAATTGTGCATCAATTTAATTAATCAATCTATTCAAATTTTCAAAAATCCTAAAAAGCTATCATCTTTATTTTTCTATCCACTTCTCTCTCTACCTTCATCTTCCTTTGCATTTTTTTCCTCCTTCTTTCTAGAACACCACACGGCCAGCCCCTCTCCCATGCCTCCATCATCACAAAAATTCCAACCAAATACATTTTCTTAATCTCCTCTATCATCTAAACACTTCTCTAGTTGGTGATTCCTTGAAAAGCTTTTATTTTCACCACTTTCTTCAAGCTTCGAGCTTCAAGCTTTTGGGTAAGGTTCTTAGTTCCTCACCCTTTTCTCTTCATTTTCGTGTTCAATGCCTTCATTGTGACCATCTATTCATTCTTTTTCAAGCCTTGGTATTGATTGGTTGAAGTTGGAATTTTAGGGTTTTTGGGTGGTATGGCCGAAATCTCAAGGAGCTTCAAGGGGGGTTCTTTTGTTTGTTCTTCTCTTAGGTAAGAGGAAGATACCCTCCTCAACCACTATTGGTAGTAAGGAACCTTGTTTTGTGATTGGTTGTGAGAAAACCCTATTAGGCTTACTCTCTTTGTTTGTATGATTTGTATGATTACATGTTGTTTTTAATTTGTTGGAGTTATTTGATTGATTGTTTATGTATATTGATATATTTGGATGGATTGGAAAACTTAAAATGGAAGAAAATGACCTAGATTACCTCTAGGAGGCTCACGATTTTGGGGCCCAAAATTAGGGTTCTTGATGAACAATCATAACAAGTGGAGAACATAGCTAATCAAGTGTATAATATGAAATTAATGGAATAAAAAATTTGGGTACTTAGTCCCCTAGGGAGGCCACAGCCTCTAGGACCATTTAGGGCTTGATTGTGTAACTTTAGGTAATCTTGGAACTTAAATAATCAAGTGATTAATTTATTGGTAATAGGGTGGAAATTTTAGTATATTGGAAGATTAGAAAATAATTTGGGATTCATAAATTGGAAAGAACTAAGAAAGAAAATTTTCATAATACTTAGGGTAATTTTAATTAAAGAAAGAACAAGAGAGTGTGAGACTTTGAGACCCTTAGAATAATTTTCTAAGTGTGTGTGTGAATAAATTACAATAGAGAACTTAATTAATCAAGAGAATTCATCTAGAGACGAACTTTGTAAGAAATGCTACATTTAATTAAGAATTCATAATAAATCTTGAAAGTGTATCATTTCATTTAAATTATGATAATATGATGTTGTGGGTCCATGTGAGGGACCAATGATGTATTAATACTCACCTTGGCCAATTGAGGCATATTATGGAAAAGTATGTGATGAATATACATAATATGTGCATTGAGTCATCATGCATTGTGAAAGTCTGTTGGACTGTTGTTAAGGCCGAGTTGCCTAGGAGATTCAATACACCTTTGTGCGGGTGCGTGTAGACTAGTGTAGGTCATATTATTGACCTTGGGGACGTCCTGGTGCGGGTACCTCGCAATAGACAGTTGGTAGCTCTTCTATCCGTGGGGCAAACCGATGCAAACGCACCGACGATCCGGACTGAGACACTGTCCTATATCGTGATCTAGTGTAGAATGTCTGTACAATACCTTGATGTGCACGTGGATAAACTGATGAATTATAGTACTTTGGCCGCAGCAGCCGAGTTGCAGGCATGTCTCCTGATCTTTCTCTCCGACTGTTTGTGTCTAGCTCCATGGAGTAGGTTTTTGATGTCGTATGCATGTGCATAATGAGTCAATATATTTTCTGGCATTTAATTCTTATGATATTGGGACTGTTACTTTATTAATATATAATTGCTTGAAACTGCTTAACTATTTATTGCTGTTATTTAATGTTTATTACTATTATATCTGGAATGCTATGTGGGCGCTTAGCGCTGTTTTATTTCTAGCTGCCATAATTGGTAATGATGGTAGGATGTCTTACCTCTTTTCTGCATTTCTATTATTCTTGTCTGTATTTATATTCTATCGAAGACGTCAGCGACGGAGGTAAAGCTCACGAATTCCCTGACTTCTGGCCCGACCGCGAGTAGCACCTGCTGTTGGATCATGGCGGCACGCCCAAGCAGATTTTTAGGTTATGTGCATTTGACCTTCCTCGGAGGGCCAGACTGCTGGCACATTAACCTAAATTATGATCGCTATATCTATGAGGGGGACATGTCGATTTTGCTGGCTTGGGGGCGTCATGATCTGCCCATCTTCACTGGTAGCGTCAGCTTACGTTTGGAGTTCTACTTGCCCATCAGGGAGATGTGGGGTGGTCGTTATTACACCCCACAGGAGGATTCTTTTATTTCCACTGCTCGAGCCCCAGCCCGTAATTCAGTAGCTCCTATGTGGGTCTCTTTTGAAGAGGAATACCCCGAGGAGGATCCCATGGAGGATCTTGAGGAGGATCCTGACACGGTTCCTTCTCATCTCAGGGAGTGATATTGTTGGTCATTACTGATGGCTATCAGTGTTTATTTTGGGGCCTAATGTTTTATTATTTTGGCGGGCTGTATATGTATGATCCTCTGGGCAGGTATAGTTTTGCTTTTTGTACATCAGGCTTGTAATTAAACAGATTTGATATAATTATATATATATGAATATGTATGTTGATCAAATGTATGTCTTACTTCTATCTTGCCCTTTTATGCCATTTATGTTTCGTCACTATATTTTATTAATTATAACAAAAAAATAGTCACCATTTTATTTATGCAACTATAATCAGACAAATTAAATCGTAATGAAAAGAACCGGGTCTTAACTTTTATTTTTATTTTCCACATTGTAAATGACAATGTGACGTGCCCTCTCAAAAAGGGGTGTTACACATCTCACCTTGTTCCAACTTTAGGAACTCCATTTCCTTAGTACTCTAGAAACTCTTAGTAAAGTATTTGTCCATGAAAAAGGTTTTAAACACCTCTAATAACAAGAGTACCTGATGCCTCAGAAAGCCTCTTGACACTTTTCCACTAATTCTATGCTTCTCCTTTCAGTACAAAAGAAGTGAAGGAAACCTTCTGTTCATCGGAGCATATCATTACTCCAAAGATTTTCTCAATCTTGCTTATCCACTCCTCGACCTTCACTGGATTGTATTCTCCTCTGAAGGGTGGAGGGTTTGCCTTCCTAAACTCTGAAAGGTCTTGAAAGTTCTGGTTCCTCCCCACTTATATTTCCTGAACCGGTTATATAGGTGGTGGCGGTGGTGGTTGCTGAGGTGGATTAGCTTCCATCCTCTCAAGCATCCTTGTAGTGAAAGTAGATTGCTCCCTCATAGCAGTTGCAATAATAGTAGACTGCTCCCTCATTGTTGTTGCCATTGCCATGCATGCTTCAGCCATATCAGTTGAACCTTCATTAGAAGAAGTTCTGTTTATGCTTGTTGGAGACTCTGAGGATTGGTGGGCAGGAACACAACGATTGTTGGAAGCTGAGGGAAGGTTTGTCACATGGGAAGCTTTTCAAAGTAAGTTTTTATAGAAGTATTTTCCAGCTAGTACAAGGCACATCAAAGAGATGGAGTTTCTTGGACTGAAGCAAGGGGGAATGACGATCAATGCATATGTTTCTAGGTTTGAAAGCCTATCAAAATTCTCTCGATACTTTCAACTCCATCCTGATGAGGAGTGGAATTGCCAGAAATTTGAAGAAGGTTTGAGACATGACTTGAAGCGAGCGGTTCTACCTTTGGGAATTGAACAATTCCCAGCCTTGTTGGATAAGTGTCACTGGATTGAAGAGTTGGATCAATCTCGAGATATGATATCCTATAACTTTGGACCATCTCAGTTCCAAAGAGGAAGTAATGGTAATGGTAACCGATTCCATCAGGAACTGTATTCACGGGCACTAGGGATTCAACAGCAACAATGAACAAATGGAGGAAGTACTAGTGGTACCAGATTCAATCAGACTATGACATCTATACCAAGATGTTTGAAGTGTGGAAAAGATCATTTCATGAAGTAGTGTAAGAACAAGGAAATAATTTGTTTCAAGTGCAGGAAGCCCGGGCACGATGCTAGAGGCTGTACTAAATCAAAGATGGAACCTTCCATGAGTAATGAACGTGTAACAAGACCTCAAGCAAGAGGAAGAGTCTACACGATGAGTGGAGCAGAAGCCTCCCAATCTGAAGATCTAACCAAGTGAGATTGTACCATAGGAAATAAGCCTTTAATTGTACTATTTGACTCAAGGGCAACCCATTTTTTTTATTGTCTATGACTGTGTGAACCATTTAGGTTGTTTGTGTTTTCATTTCCTTTTGACTTGAATATTGCTACTTCTACTATTAAACTTGCTATTACTACTCAAGTCTGTTTAAATTATCCTATTACTAGTAGAAATCAAAATTTTCTATTAGTTTGATTTATCTACTTCTTTCACAAATAGATATGATCTTAGGAATGGATTGGTTATTTCTAACCACATCCTGTTATATTATTCCAATAAAACTTTAGTGTTCCCTGAGACCGAGATTTTTGGATTTGAATCCAGAAAGTTGACTCCTAAATTTATTGGACCATATCAAATTCTTTGTTGGATAGGTTTAGTAATCTACCGAATAGCCTTACCACTTTTCTTTCTAATCTTCATAATATCTTCCATGTGTCTCAATTAAGAAAAATATATTTCTGATCCAAAATATGTTGTAACACCGGATACAGTATAATTGAAAGAGAACTTGATCGATGAGATATTTTCTGTTAAGATCGAAGATAGGCGAATAAAACAATACAGAGGAAAAGGGAATTGTTTTAGTAAGGATAACTTGGAATGATGCAACTAGAGATGCAACATGGGAACTAGAAGATAAGATGAAAGAGCAATATCCGCCGTTATTCTAAGGTAAGGTAATTTCGGGGACGAAATTCTTTTTAGAGTGGGAGTATTATAACACCCTGATTTTTTTATTTTTCTTGATATTTATGAGTTTTATAATATTTGTGAATTTTTGAGAATTTTTAAATGATTTTGATTATTTTAATATTATTTTGAGTTGTATGTGTGTTTGAGGTGGGCCCCGAAAAATAAAAATTTTTCCTGGACCAAAAAATTTTGGACTGTTAACCTAGGGCCGGGGGAACTTATTAAACCCAAAACTGGAAACAGTTTTCAAAAATTCTCTTTATCTGAGTTTTTGTTACATTCTATTATCCATTGGATAGTGCTATTCTATTAGGTAATGTTATTGTGTTTTTGTTCAATTCTATTACCCATTGGATAATGTTATTATCTATTGGATAATGCTATTATCCATTGGGTAATGCTATTATCTGATGCAGATTTTAGGTTGCATATACAAGTGCACGTTATCTTAAGTAATAAATTTCTCAGGAGTCTGAGGTCGATCCACAGGGAATTGATGAAGAAAAATTTGTTGAAGTAAGGAAAAGATTTGTCACAAAAATAAAGATGATAAATAAAATTGTTCACAAGTAAAAAGGAATTGTTTGGGTTAGGAGATCCACTATTGGTAAATAAATTAAGGACAAGATTAATTCTGTTATAACTCAAGTAGAATCCACACATAACGGAGGTTCTAATCGAAAAATAAAACATTCAAAGTTCTTGAAAAGTTATATTAGTTATATTATGGTTCCTTTAATTATCCACTAACGCCAACACTTGTAAATGAGTTGAAGCATTCTTGTGCCAATCTCTTGTCTACAACAAATCAAGATCTCCACTTTACGAGGAGAGTTTCTAACACCAACACTTGCAAATGGGTTTAAGCATTCATTGTGTCAATCTCTTGTCTACAACAAATCAAGAACTCCATTTTACAAGGAGAGTTTCTAAATTGATTGGAAACAAAATACAACAAATATAATGACCACTTGATAATATATCATTTAAGTACAAGAAAGACATTAATCTAACCTTATTTCATTACCAAGAGCTTCACACTTTCACCCAAGCAAAATGAAACTTAATTACTCATAGACAAGAAGAAAAGAAGAGGTAAGAAGAAGAAGAAGAACATAACTTCAATTTAGAACAAAAGAAAACTACAACAAGATAAACAACAACACAACAACATGATCTTAGCCTCCAGGACTAAGACCTCCAAATGATCTGCCAATGGTGTAGAGGATTAGGGATACAAAATGACAAGGAGGCTTAGTCATAGGTGAGTGGATGAGTAGAAAATGAGTGAAAAATGAAAATGACTTTTGATGAGTGAAAAATTATAGAGATTCTTTGTCTCTGAAATCATTTAGTTCTAAAGTCATTGAATACGTCATTTTTGAGAAATGTGGTATTCATGAAAGTTGTAGGCCTAGATCTTAGCTTTCAAATGTCGTTTGTTTGGGTCAAAAATAATTTCTACAACTCAAGATATGGTCTGATTACTGCATACTACTCAGGCCCAGCGACAACTCCTCTGTTCTGACTTCCAAGCCCAATATGACCCATTAGACCTCAGATTCTAGAAAAGTATTCAACATGAAAGTTGTAGATTTGGGTCTTAACTATCAACCATTAAAAAATGTGATTTGGCCTTTGAGGTCTTTGTGAGAATGGTAGGGAATTGTCTTAGATTTCCTACAAGACCAAAATCACATCAACTAGATATTTGAAACTCAAGTTATAGCCAGTTTATTAAACACTGCCAAAAAGATAAATTAAGGCTAATTCATGCAATAATTCTTTCAATGATCTAATAAGGTCCAATATCATAAAATGTGTCAAAACTAACTTAATTAAACCTAATTGAACCTTAAGAAGCCCAGTGAGAGGATTATAAAATGTATAAAATATATTGTTATCAAATCCCCCCCACACTTAGCTTTTGCACTCTTGGACAAAACATATAAGACAAAAACCAGGGAACAAAGAAAAATGGCACAGATTCAAAAACTAAAAACTCTAAAAAATTCAATTTCTAATAATATTTAAGAATGCAGAGTAACCAATCATTCAAGGGATCAAAACATTCATGTGGTAATATTTCTTCGTATCTCAAATCAACAAGCAAGGAAACTTCAGTTGAAAAGCATGAATCAGGAATGATAGATCCTCACAGAATTCACTCTCAATCTCTCAAGTATTTAAAAGGTAAGTATTTCACTCTATTCAACTCATGAACAATTATACTACCATAAGCTTGCTTATCTTCTACTTCTCCGTTACTGAAAAACACATGCACACAAAAATCAAGAGGGTTTTATTCAAGGTTGTAATGGGGCTATGGTAAAGGAGAGGGGTAATATGGATATGATAAGTTAAATACCAAAGAGAATAAAAGAGTATTATGATACAATTAGAGTGGAAAAGATGTTTGAGAACATTCAGTTTAAATTTTCCAAAGGTTTTCTTAGTTCCTTCTCTGTTTGCTTCCTTATCATAAAGGACAATGACCAATATTTGACTAATGTTTTGTTGAAAATCAATGCCAAATTGGTAGGTTGAATTCATTGTTAGGCTTGAACATTCTCCTTCTCTTCCTGTTGTTTATAAGCATCCACCCTCATTTTAGGTATGGATATGTCACATGGTGCATTAGGAGAGTCTGATAATCCTTTGATTGCAGCGGTGGTCAGCCCTCTTTTTTTTTCTTTCAACATTTTGTACACACACCCCCACACTTGTTCAAAAACTTATCCAATAACAAAGGCAATGCTCTCTTATTCCCTAAGGTTAAGTAAGAACATGTTTTTTTTTAGAACACGTAATGAGCTAAAAACAATGAATTGTCAAATAAGCTCAAAGGGGTTTACACAAAGGAAAATATGCAAGGTTGGCTATTTGATCAAAGTAGCTATTTCAAAATGCCTCAATCATTTTTATGTATGCATGTGAAAATATAGCCTCAAAAAGAATCAAAGCAAGTTCTAGAGTAACAATTCCATGAGTGAAAAAAAAATCACACAAGAAAGAAAAGAATGGTATAGATGTTCAATCCATTCATCAATAGGCTCAAAATCTCACAAGGCATTTTTCCATCATTCTTAATCTATCAATTCAACATCCATAACTAAGCATGTGAAATTTAAGAAAGAAGACAATTTATTCAACCATGCCATGATCCCTGAATCCATTTGCTACTTCTACACAAAATAGTTACTACCCTAATTTAGATGCGTCTCAAGAGTAAAATTACTCCTTACTCTACCATCCCTAATTGGTTTTGCTATAGGTAAATTGCTGACAAACATATAAACACGACAAACATATTAATAAACACACTTTCTATTTTTTTGTTTTGTTTTATTTTTTGTTTTTGGTTTTTTTTTTACAATTATTCACACAACTATTCTTCCCCCCAACCAGATCACAACATTGTTCTCAATGTTAAAAATTAAATCCAGACTGAAGAAATAATCATCAATATACATCAAAATAATTATTGGGACAAAATTAAACAAAGTAATGGGGAGAAGTCACATACCCGAAATGCTTAGACGAGAAGAGAATAACTACATCTTGACAATGGTTAGCAATGACAAAAAAAAGACAAAATAGAGTAAAATGAAATAAACAAGCATGCAAAAAAAAATTTGGGTTCTTTTGTTTTATATTTTTTTTTGGTTGGCCGACACTATTTGCATCCCTATACAAAGGCTTCGAAATTTGAGAGGCACTTAAGCCAACTCAATAAAAACATGAAATACTAAAAACTAACCTCAGCTTTGGTAGATAGGATCATCTACCAAAGTCTCTGTTACATCTGGATCCTTCAACTCAAGTTATAGCTTCAGCCGTTGACCATTTACATCTTCTAAATTAATTTTATAAGAATAGACCAAGGGACGAACATCTTTTTTATCAGCAATGCTCCAACCTTTCTTAGGAAACTCCTTAAACTTTGGTTGCCATGCCTAAGTGTCATGATCCTGAGTTCTATAAAAAATAGTAGAAATATTAACTACATCAGAGGGATTACTAATAGAATCAAACTCAGAATTGACAAGAAAATTCTCAAGGGGATCAAAATCATAGGTTGAAGAAACTCCCCTATCCATGATTGAGTCAATCATGTATGTCTGGTAGCCCTCGTCGTCATTTTCTGGCATAGCAAGACTTTTTGTCACCTCAGGTTCCTTAGGTAGCTCAGCATCACTACTATATTGATTCTTTTCCACATCCTCTAACTCATTCACACTCAAGGAGCTCATCACTTTAGACAGTTGACTCTTTATCTCCTTGCTTTCTTCAACAACCTTTCCATTCCTAAGGGTTATCACTGACTTAACTTGATCTATTTGTTGGTTTTATGAATTATTATCATTTAGACTGTATTGACCCTTGGGATTTGGTTGAGGTGGAAAAGAAAATTTTCCTTTCTCGTGAATGGTGAGTGCAGAAGAAAGTTTAGCAAGAGTGACTTTTATGTCAATCATGACTTGAGTGTTTTGATTAATAATGGCATCTTGCTTTTTCATGAATGCATGCAATGTTTCTTCAAGGTTATTCCTGTATGGTGGGACAAAAGGTGCATATCCTTGAGAATTTTAAGAACCCTGTTGTGCCTGAGGAGGTGGTGGTTGCATGAATTATACTTGATTATTATTCCTCCAACTGAAGTTTGGGTGATTACTCCATCCCAGATTGTATGAATCTAGCTTAAATCTAAAATTGTTGGCATTGAGTGGAAAGATAAAACATGATGGACTAGAATTTTGAGGTGGTTGCAAATACTCACGCATGATTCACAATGATTGATTTTCATGTTCATCATGCACACTTTCATTTTCAGTCATTGTGTTTGATGTGTGTGATTATGATTCAAACAAATCAATGTGTAAAGTACCAAGATTAATTTTAACCAAACGACCAGAATTTAAATCACGATACCATTTAAACATAAACAAGTAACTTAAAATAGAAAAGAAAATGTACAAGTAGGCGGTATAAACTTGCCATTAAATATTAACAAGAATGGGGTATAAACTAGCCACCAAATATATATTAACACGTAGTAACAAATATTAACAAGGGTGTGGTATAAACTAACCACCAAATAAGTTAGTAAGCAGACAACTTAAAATGTTAGATAGTTAGATAGCTAGTAATTAAGTTAGTAAGTTAGTAAACAAAAATAAATGACAAAAAAAATAACAAAAAATAAATGACAAAAAATAAATGACAGAAAATAAATAACAAAAAATAAATGACAAAAGATAAATATAGAAAATAAAGTCCAAAAAATAAAATACGAAAATAAAATACGAGAAAATAAAGTGCAGAAAGTAAATTTAAAACATGAAAATCGAGAGAGAGGCGAGCCCCACCAAAGCCGGCGAAGGAGGAAGAAGAGAAGAGTTAAGATTATTTCATTAATGATTGAAGATTACAGAGGGAGAAAGGAGAGTACAAAAGAGTTAGTGCGTTAATATGTATAGAAGAAATAAAAGAGTAGAAAAGAGAAAACAAATATATACAAAAAAATTATACAAAATATAGAAATGACCTCAATAAATTTATTCCTAAAATCAAGTCCCCGGCAACGGCGCCAAAAACTTGATGCGGATTTTAGGTTACAAACCCAAGTGCAGGTTGTCTCAAGTAATAAATTTCTCAGGAGTCCGAGGTCGATCCACAGGGAATTGATGAAGAAAAATTTGTTGAGGTAAGGAAAAGATTTGTCACAAAAATAAAGATGATAAATAAAATTATTCACAAGTAAAAAGGAATTGTTTGGGTTAGGAGATCCACTCTTGGTAAATAAATTAAGGACAAGATTAATTCTTTTATAACTTAATTAGAATCCACACATAACGGAAGTTCCAATCAAAAAATACAACATTCAAAGTTCTTGAAAAGTTATATTAGTTATATTATGGTTCCTTTAATTATCCACTAACGTCAACACTTGTAAATGGGTTCAAGCATTCATTGTGCCAATCTCTTGTCTACAATAAATCAAGATCTCCACTTTACAAGGAGAGTTTCTAACACCAACACTTATAAATGGGTTCAAGCATTCATTGTGTCAATCTCTTGTCTACAACAAATCAAGAACTCTACTTTACAAGGAGGGTTTCTAAATTGATTGGAAACAAAATGTAACACCCTTATGGGGATGTCACATTTATAATGCAACAAAATAAAATAAAATAAAATTCTTACCCAAGTTGTAAAAACATTTTGATACTTAAATAATATTTGTGGTATATCTTTTTTTTCCTTTTATAATTATAACATTAAATAAAATAACACGGAACACAAAATATAACAAACATAAACTCACCATAATATACATATGATTTTTCTTTAGTACACGCATAATTTACATCTACAAGTATTTGACAAAACAGTAAAGAGTTGACACAAAACTAAGACATAGCATTGCCCAAGTGCACCTCAAAGCTCTCTAACCCTCCGATGGATCATCCTTAGAAAGATCCTCGAAAGTCAGAGCTCCTGGAGGTCCCATAGTTCTACGGACACGAGTCCGAGCTGTTGACTCGCTATTGAGCTCACTAGGCGCATGGAATATTCCCTGCTAATAACGCCTAAGAGTCAGTGGCAACTCTAAATGCAAATACAACATAGTAGTGAATATGACATCTCCATCATACTCTCTACATAGGGACACAGTCAAACGTCCCACGTATACAACTGTCCCTCTATCCACTCGCAGACGCCAGGCTTCAGAACCTTCGTGAAACTCAAGTCTCACAAACTCGAAAAATCTTGGCAACGTCATGATCTCAAGATCAGTCTTGATGATAAGGATGATCTATCGACTCCTCTTCCTCGTATAGCTCGCCCGGCTGTCGCTCGTCCGGATACTGTATCTGAAGAGGCTGATCCCCTTCTTCCTCAAACTCTTTACGGAAATAATATAATAATATCGAGAAAACATATAGAGAGGTGAGACAATCTACACCATTACTCGCATGGCAATAAAGAAAATGACAATACAAATAATTATCACAATAATATATACCAACATATCATGCATAATATAACAGAGCAATGTATATCATTATATCACACATAGTATAGGAAAACAATATATCATGCATAATATGTTAAAGCAATAGATAATACATTTTATCACAGATTATGATAAATAGTAAAGTGCAGATGATGCATGAACAGTAAAATGCAGATAATGCATGAACACACACTGACTTGTTCCTACTCCATGGAGCTAAACACGAATATTTGAGAGAATGATACGAATAGAAACTAATAATACTTTATGGCTGCCCAACCAAACTATTGCACTGTCCAATCTTTGTGTCTATAGTCCACAGTCCAAACGTCGTGTAGCAGTACACAGTCCAAACATCGTGTACCACAGGCATAGTACTTAATAGTCCCCTCAAAATCTTGATTAATAATAGTGCTTGTCAAGATCATTAGTGTGTTGCCCGTTACCACGGCCCAGAGGTGCTACCACTGTCCACATATGGGATTCTCCGCACACTAATGCCTCCAAGTTCAATAAATGAACCACACTACGCCTATCACACCAAAACACAGTGTAATTCGCCTCATCAATCAATCGTCAATTATCAACCAAATTGACACAACACTCTAAGTATGATCTAAATTTACAAAAATACCCTTATTATCCAAATTTTACCATAATTACAAAAAATTACAAAAATACCCTTAGTCACAAAATAACAAAGTATAGTACGTCCCACCTGACAGTACTACACCACAATATGTCCGGGTCCACCACTTTGGCCCGACAGCAAAACTGACTGTATCTTTCAATTGCGTAGGAATTTTATCGCATTTTTGTAATCTCATTTTTTTCACAAATGTTTTAAAATTTCGTAAATATATTTTTGACATTTTTAAATATCACAAAAATGTTTTTAAATCATTTTCTCAATCGCGTAAGATTTTTAATTCATTTTCTTAACCGAATAGCTTAAAATTATCCTTTTAAATATGTGTAGACTATATCTAGTACATTTAAAATACGTAGAGTATTTTCCTTGTGTTCTAAATATAGTATGAAATCTTTTCATTTTATTCGCCTGATTTTAGTAAATTTCGACAACATTTTGTCTGTAAAATCAGTATAAGGTATTTTTGAAGTTTTCCACTAAATATAGTTTCATTTTATTTTTACCCAACAATTACGCTTTAAAACTTGCTAATGCGCTTCAAAATTCTTAAAATGAGCTTTACGTTAGTATTTTTCAAGCGTTTGATTTAGTTCTTACTTAAACTAAATTCTGCTAAGTTAAAATTCTAGAACTGAATTTATTCCTTTTATTTTCTGAATGAATCATTGGAATCAATTTATGTTGTAAATCAATTACCTAACCTATCTTAGCAAATAAAATGGCATGTTGGCCAAATCAAAAATAAAATGGCATTTGATTATACACTAAATGGCATGTTGGCCATATTTAATCAAAATCATTTTTAACTTATTATTTTACCTAAATTCATTAACTCATTGATTTAGAAAATTGCTGAGAACATTTTGGTTCTCTGTTTGATGTAAGGCCGTAAGCCTTATTCTGTGTTCTTTGGAACACTCATGCAAATCGTTACATGTTATTCACATCCTACTTTAATAATTATACAATTATAAACACATGCAATTATATAATCACATACAATATACATACAATATATTTTAAAACCATAAACATGCATAGCAAAAATAATAAAACTATAATCATGCATAGCAAAATAAATCACAAATAGGAAAGCATTTAAACAATCACAAAAATAATAAAACCATAAATAATCACACAAATCGAATCCTTATGGATTCTACACACACATACAAATCCATTTTCCCATCACCACTTAGGGTTGATGAGATTAAATCTCCCTCTTACCTCTTGAAGACAATTAATTGGTTAGTTTCCTTCTTTCTTGAAATTTCGTGCAATCTCCCAAACAAATCCCTAAAATTCTTAAACAATTAGTAAAAACACATACAAGGTACAATATTGAAAAACCATGGAACAATCATGGTTAGAAAAATTAGAAATCAAATTTTGAACCATAGAATCAAGACTTACCCTTAGAAAAGTAAGCAAAAGGTGTGATTTTGGACAAGATAGAGTAGTTTTTTGGAAAAACTTTGTGAATGAAAAGTGTTTAGAATAGGATTTGGGTTTAAGAAAAGCTAAGAGATAAAATTATAGAAGTTGGTTGGTGTATTTGGGATGCTTGGCCGAATTAGAGAGAAAGAAAAGGAAGAGAAAGTGTGCATAGGTTCTTGGTATTTTTGGAGAGAAAATGGAAGCTTGATTTGTGATAAGTGTAAAATAAATATTGAGTGTGTAATTGAGGGGGCTGCTGCCGTGAGTGAGTTTTGGGTGAGGTTGAGTGATTGATTTTGCTAGGTAAATATCCAATTAAATGCACATGGTGGTGCACATGGTTTATGACAATTTGGAGAGTTCAAGAACCTAGTAGAACTTAGCCACCAAGCCCCCCCTTGGCTGCTGCCCAAACCGTGTAGCCTCCTTGGATTTTAGGGGTTCAATTGTTTTCCATTTACACCTAATTACATGCTAATTAATTAGGCAATTAGTTAGGTTAATTATCCTATTAAAACTAAATCAACATTCTAATCATATAATCAATTAGTTTAATATATATTAACATATATTATAACCTTTAATCAATATTAGGATATCTAATTAATATTTAGATTATAATTAATTAAGAATTAAGCTAGTTCACTTAGTTTGCTAATTAGGTAATTAGATTAATCAAATTAAGCTTAATTAGCTACTAACCAAATTCAAGCCTACTATTTTTGACTTAATTCTAACCATTGATTTCATCTTTAATTCCTAGCCATAGATGCTATCTAAGGTAGATATTAATTAGTCATAAATCTTGAATTCTAATCTCACCATTGATTTGATCAACGGTTGTAATCAAAGGCTTCCTAACTAAGTCTTCATCCAACGGTCCAAATCAAAGTCCATGCTCCTTTTGTTGACCTTTTCCTATTGGTTTAAAAAGTCAAGCCACTTTCATTGACTTGCTCTCATTGGCTAGAATTTGTCCAGTCAGCACAGTTGACTACTTTTCCTAAACGCGGGTCCCACAGTACTTTTAAAGATCCGTGGTCAAACCGAATCAGATTTTTACTGTTTTTGAGACAGTAGGTACTGTAATATAAAATAATATTATAATAATATTATAATAAAATTATTTTATTACACAGTTAAATCTAAAAAATTATGAGATTAATATATATATCAATCAGAATTGGGTTTAGTAAGATCCCCCAGCTCTAATTAATTAAAATAAGATTTTTTCGGTCAAAAAATTATTATTTTCTTGATTCGGAGCAAATCACACAAAACAATCAAATACACTCACGAAATAGTCAAATTCATTTTACTACTCACAGAATTCACAAAATAGTATATTTCAGGACTATATAATAATTATCCAAAAGTTGGGGTGTTACACAAAATACAACAAATATAATGAACACTTGATAATATATCATTTAAGCACAAGAAAGAGATTAATCTAACCTTATTTCATTATCAAGAGTTTCACCCTTTCACCCAAGTAAAATAAAATTTGGTTACTCATAGACAAGAAGAAAGGAAGAGAGAAGAAGAAGAAGAAGAAGAAGAAGAAGAAGAAGAAGAACATAACTTTAATTTAGAACAAAAGAAAGCTACAACAAGATAAACAAACAACACAATAGCATGATCTTGGCCTCTAGGACCAAGACCTCCAAATGATCTACCAATGGTGCCTTTTATAGAGGATTAGGGATACAAAATGACAGGGGGGCTGAGTCATGAGTGAGTGGATGAGTGAAAAATGAGTGAAAAATGCCAAATGACTTTTGATGAATGGAAAATTATAGAGATTCTTTGTCTTCGAAATCATTTAGTTCTGAAGTCATTGAATACATTATTTTTTAGAAATGTGATATGAAAGTTGTAGGCCTAGATCTTAGCTTTCAAATGTCGTTAGTTTGGGTAAAAAATAATTTCTACAACTCAAGATATGGTCTGATTACTGCATACTGCTCAAGCCCAATGACAGCACCTCTGTTCTGACTTCCAAGCCCAATATGACCAATTAGACCTCAGATTCTGGAAAAGTGTTCAACATGAAAGTTGTAGATTTGGGTCTTAACTATCAATCATCAAAATTTCATCCTATTTAACATCCTATAGCCGGAGCTATGACATGAAAAGTATGCATAGGTCAAGCTATCAGGATCAGCACCCTAGTTCTTGCTTCAACTCCAATTTGAGTTATCCAAACATGTGATTTGGCCTTTGAGGTCTCATGAGAATTGTAGGAAATTGTCTTAGCTTTCCTACAAGACTAGAATCACATCAACCAGATATTTGAAACTCAAGTTGTAGCCAATTTACTGAACACTTCCAAAAAGATAAATTAAGGTTAATTCATGCCATAATTCTTTCAATGATCTAATAAGGTCCAATATCATAAAATATGTCAAAACTAACTTAATTAAACCTAATGGAACCTTAAGAAGCCTAGTGAGAGGATTATAAAATGTATAAAATATATTATTATCATTATCCTTTGTGTAATGTTAATATCCATTGGACAATAAATAGCAGTAGCTTTTATCCATTGGATAATAGCTTCTGGAAAATATCTAGGCTAGTCAAACTTGATGGTTATGACACATTTATGAATAACCAATAAGAAATAAGCTTGTAGGAGAATCTTTGGATGTCCACCCTTGATGAAATCAATGGTTGTGAGGAGTTGTAGTGATCAAATTGATCACTCCTCCTCTCCTTGCATTCCATGGCCATGGAGATCCTTAGGAGACCAAAGCAAAGTTTGCTATCACATTTTCTATGCTTATCATCTTTCATGCAAAGCTAAGAACCAAAACTCTCTCTTCCACTTTCTCTCCTAAAGCTCACGGCCATAGGTCTTTTGGAGGACCAAAGATTTAGTTTTGCTATCACTTAGTTCATTTCCATCTTTTTATCAAGAACTAAGAAGCCAAAATACAAAACTCTCTCATTTTCTTCTCTTGGAAGCCTCATGGCCTTACTACCTAAAATCACCTTCCAACCTCTCATAATTCAAACTAACCATACTACTTGATTCTAAACATCATCCTAAGCAACTTTGATGTTGTGATTAAGACTTAATTCAACCATTTTCAAGCTTGATTTTCGAATTCAAGTCCTACGGTTCTAAGGTGAAGTTCTTGATTTTTCATTTTTTGTTTCATTTTTGAAGTTCTAAGACCATACTTGATCTATGATTATCTTAATCAAGCCTTAGATGTTAATATATTTGTGTTTACTTTTGATTTTTAAGACCAACTTGGTGGTGAAAGTTGACACAAGGATTCTTACAAGGAACTAGGAGGCTACATCTAAGGTAAGAGGGAGATTAACCTCATCAACCAATTATGGTGGTGAGGGACACAAAATTTGTATGAAGGTGATAAATCCATGTGAGGATTTATTCACCATATTTGTGTAGTTGTGTGATTTGTATTTATTTGTTCTATGTGATTTTTATTGCTTTGATATTTGCATGAACTTGATATAGTAGGTTTATGATGCTTAAAGTATGTTGTATGCTATAATTGTGTTAGAAAGGAAAGCAAATTTTTGGTTCCAATAACCATGAGGCTCACGGCCTCTATGCCCACAAATGGGTAATCCAATGTAAAAATGGTTTATTAAATGTTAACTTAGAGGATTAGTGATAAGAAACTTAATTAAGGAATTACAAAATAAAAATGGAAATGAATATATTTTTATCACTAAATCAAAAGTGATTTTCAGTCAAGAGATTAAAAATAGGAATGAGAATTAATTTGGAGACTTAAAGTATTTTATTTAAGAGGATTTTAGTAAAGTAAATGGAAAAGATTTTATTAAATTAAAATAATGAAAGTTTTGGAAAGAACGTTAGAAAATATTATTTAGATGATTAGGGGACTAAATTAGAATTTAGGGATTTGCAAGTGAAAAAGAAGATGAACACAATTTTATAATTTAAGAAGTAATGGTTTTTTGGCTATGTCAATGGAAATGATTTTTAAGGATGGTTTGGAATTTACAATATTTTATTTAAGAATGTTTTTATTTAGAGTAATGAACAAAGAGTGATTTTTGGCCTTAATATGGAAATAAAGTTAGAAGGATGTTTTGAAAATAAAGTATTTTATTTAATAAGAATGATTTTTGAGATATCTTGATTTAATTTAAATAATATAAGTTTTTGTAAAATGTTTGGAAATATAAATTAAAGGAGGTTTAGTGAGAAAATGTTAGAATTAATGTCAAGTTTTTATAAACTATGAGAAAAGTTTTAAATTGAGCTTAGGATATTGAGAAAATATTTTACGCAATTCGGAAATACGTAGAAAAACTCTTACGCAATTTAAAAATGGTGATTTTTAACTACGCGATTAAGAAAATGTTTTAAAATCTTTAGGCGATTGAGAAAATGTTGAAAAACTGTTACACGATTTGAAAACGTAACAAAGTTATTACGTGATTGTGAAAATATGATAAAAGTGCTTCGCGATTGAGTAGAACAGTAAGTTTGTTGTCGGGATGATATACTGGACTCAAAAATATTAACATATGGTTATAGCCGGTAGTGGCTTGTGATATGCATTGAGTCAGTAATCATGCATTATTTGTCAGACGGTATCTGTTAAGGCTATTGTTGTCTAGGAGTTGAATTACACCTTTGTGCAAGTGCGAATTGCGTTAGTGAAGGTCTATGAATGACCTTGGAGGCGTACGAGCACAAGTATCCCACAAGTGGATAGTTGGTAGCTCCACTAGGCCGTGGTGACTGAGTAATGCTCCGACAATCTCAACAAGACACTGCTCTATTCGCGATCTAGCGTAGAATGTCTTGTACAAGCCATGATGTATACACTGAGAAAAATTTATAGCACTTGAATTGAGGCAGATGACGTACAGACATATCTTTTGGATCATTTTCTTCGAAATTGTGTTTAGCTCCATAGAGTAGGAAATGAGTGCATTGTGCATAAGATTGGTCAATATACACATTGTGCATGTGCATAGTCAGTGTACATATTCTTGTGGTATAGTCAGTATACATATTACTGTGGTATGATCAGTATTCATATATTGTGATATATAATGTTAAATTATCTGTTAGTTGATAACATGATTATACTTGTTGTTCTGTGATATTGCTATAAATGAATGACATTATTGTCATTATTATTTCTTTGCAGTCGTGATGGTATTGATGTAGGGGATCTCACCTCTTTATTATATTGTTCTGTTTGTTCTATTCTATATTTATGTTTTGAGAAGACTGTGATGGCAGCAAGGCAGAATCTTCAGGGTTTCGTTAGTTTACAGTTTCATAGGGGCAACGAAGCATGGCACGTCCATTGGGACATGGGACACATTTAGTATGTTGGAGATGTTACTTTGCTTTGGAGTAGGACCCGATATGGGGTTGCTACGTTTTCTGTGAATGTTGCTGTGCATTTGGAGTTCTCTATGCCTATTAGAGATTTATGGAGTGATCTTCATGATACACCTAGTGAAGATTCTGAGGAGTCGACCGCTCGGACTCCCATCCCTAGTGACATGCCCCGACTGGGGAATTTATCTGTTAGGGATCCCGAAGAGGATCTGGAGGAAGATGGGGTTCAGGACCCTACTCTCCAAGTTTTTGGACTTCGGCTAGGTTCAGTCTTTATATGGTAGTTATATATGTTATTTGGTGTACGTAAGCTTTATGTATTTAAGTTTTTACTAATCTATGTTATGTAAATGAGATGTGTATTATTCAGTTTTATGTCTTATGTTTCTAAAAATCAGTAAGTTTATGTTATCCCCAAAAAAGAAATTTTGAAACTCATATTTTATAATATCAAAAAATTTATAACTTGGGTAAAGAATTAAAGGTAGTTGGCTTTAAATGTAATGCCCTTCGGAGGGTGTTACAATACATATTGAGTTGATCAGCCTCAATATCATGTAACAGTCTGATAGTAGCTAAAAATAATCATACTAAGGGCAAGTCATGCAATTCCATCATATACCTCACTTATGAGACAAGGAAAGCACAACATACTATAAGAATTTCTAGAAGATGCCTAAGCATAGTCAGTCCATACCTCGGCTCGACAGGATGAACTACTCTGATACCATAATGTAACACCCTAACCCTAGATACCATAGTATATTCAAGATATATACAAGCAAACAGAGTTAAGCGAGTTACTTCTAGCCCATTAATCATAAAACTTAACCCATAATAGCATACATGTCATTATGGAGATCCTCAAAGGAAAAATAAAAGTACACGTTTATACATAACTAGCATCAAAAGGGCAATTGTAATACAAAGTATCTTTGTACATCTCAAAGACAAAGTAAACATAATACAGAGCTTTGACAAAAGAAACTACATATCTAATCCATCTATTTCTTTCTCTTTCCCTTTGAAGAATCTTAGCTTGGAATTTCATAGAAATACAAACAGGGTGAGAATTCATAATCCTCAGTATAAGTATTCCAAAACCATTATTTATAACAATAAGTATATAATCATAACAATATGAAGTAAAACATGTTATAAAAGCTCATACATGACTCATCTTTAATAACTAAAGAAGTCAAGCGATATAAACATTCATGAGTCATTAAAGACTCAAGCTACTAAATAAGCATGATCCATTAAGGAGTCAAGCTAAATGCATTACTATGGCCCATTGAAGGAAACCAAGTTAATATATATTCATGACTCATTTAAGAACCAAGCTATAACCTAGCAAGGTCCAATTAAGGAACCAAGTTATTTTAGTTACCATGGCTCACCTAAGAACCAAGCTGCTATTTTCTTTCATAGTTCCTCAAAGGAACTAAGCTCATACATTCCTTAACTTATCAAAAGAAAATTATAACATCTATTAGTATCTAACTACATACTAAAAATATGCATAAAAGTCTTTATTGAATCATGGGTATTCATTTCCTAGCTTAAGCAAGCTTTACATGAAGCCTAAGAGTGAAAAACTATGTTTCCATAAGTTCCTAACCCTTATCCCTCTTGAAAAGTTGGCTATAATAAGCCAAAATCTGATTTTTAACATGCCCATAACCGGTTAGTGTAACACCTTAATACTGATAACCTAGTATATAATGCATACTCTAAGATAAACAGTATTAGTTATGCTACTTATAACTTAAACATCATGCTATTCCATATCATTTAAGAAAATAATAATGGAGAGCCTTGCGGAAACAAAAAGTTATATATACACCTTTGCCACAAAAAGGGCTCATTGTATACATAAACTTTATACAAACTAAAAGCACATAAAAAAACACAAGCTTTAAGCTATTAAGCATAAAAACTATCCTAGTCTTCATACTTTTTCTTATTGTCTTTGGATGAACTCCCACCTAAATTTACATGCTAACAAATGGGGTGAGAAATTGTATTTCTCAGTATAAGTAACCAAAACCAATAGTTTAAACATTCACAATGAATAAACCCAACTTAAACTGATAAACATACTAAAACCTCATTGCATATGAACCATCACAAAGCTTTCTCTCTCTCTCTATGTAACATTCCTAAGAAATCTATACTTCTGATCTGATAACCAAAACCATGTGTTGCCAAGTGGCCTCAATACTTAAGAGGGGGTGAATTGAGTATGTAAAACTTTTCGTAAAACTTTTCGTAAAACATTTAATTACCAATTTTCGTTGAAGCTATTGATTGATTGAAGTGAATAGATAAATGAGATTGATTATTTCACTCACAAATAAATAAATAAGCCAAGATAGAAAGTATTCAAGCAAGCATATAAGATTAAAGCACAAATGTAAAGAGATGAGTTTAGAAGATCAAACACAAGATTTATCCTGGTTCAGCCACCAATCCACTTATGGCCTACGTCCAGTCCTCAAGCAATCACTCGAGATTTTCCATTATGTCTTCAAGCTTTAACAGGTGCTTGACAACCTTTACAATTGAGAGTACTCAACACACCTTGGGATACCTCACCCTTTACAACCTTTGGGTGATACCTTACCCTCTTTACAATCTTTGAGAGATACCTCACTCTCTAAGGGATACCTCACCCTTTACAATTTTTGAGAGATACCTCACTCTCTAAGGGATACCTCACCCTTTACTCTAGAGGGATACTTCACCCTCTTCACAAAGAATTAAACAAAGTTTATATGAATAGAAACTCTCTCAAAGAGTAGATAATACAACTTGAAGGTTATAGAATCAAAGAATCACAAACTTAGCTTAAGAACAGGGGTTTTGAGAAAATGATGATGAAACACGAATTTAATGCTCAAGTACACAAATTTAATGCTCAAGTATATTTTTTATATTGTTCTCCAACATTTCTTTAATGCCCAAACACTTTTATTTATAACCCAAATCAATTTAGAGCTGTTGGTGGTTGTTGGGGGCATTAAATGCTCCGAAAGAGCCGTTGGAAAATGTTTTCTACTATCCTAGATAACAGATTATTGGTTTTGCAATAACAAATTATTTGGTTTCTCATAACAGAATATTGGTTTTGCCTAACAGATTATTTGTTTCATCAGGAAACACTGTAACACGAAAATAACAGATTATTTGGCACCCCTAATCGGTTAAGAACATTTAAAAAACTAAGAGGGAATGTTCCCAACATGCAAATAACCTATTTTGGACTTTCTATAACAGATTATTCACTTTAAAACATCAATTGGAATGTTTCTGCCAACGTGAATAACCTGTTATGGATTTCAAATAATCTGTTATTTGAAATCACATAATCAGTTATTGTTCTCACATAATTTGTTATACAACACACCTAATCTGTTATTGGTTCACCAAGAAAATAAGATTTCTAAAGGATTTCATATCCAAACTTTCCCAAATCATTTTCAACCTTTCTAAAAACATTTTCCACATACTTGAAGATTATTTTCACAAGTATGAAACGTGGTTTTCTTTTCATCCTTTCTAAAAACATTTTGCTCAAACTTGATCAACATAAAACATGATTTTTCAAATAGATCAAAGTTGAATGGAAACAAAACATGAGCTAGTGTGATTCTTATTATCCTTAACATAAGATCTAAGTCCTATAAGCTATACTCGAAGAACCTTGGGACTTGATCTTTGCACAACCATCACTTTTCTTTTTTGTTATCATCAAAACCATTGACATTGCTAATACTAATCAGACCACGAAGATAATAAACAACCGCCCATACAATCAATTGGAATCATCTACTAGACAGTCGCCCATACAGCTATCACTGAAGGCACAATGCAATAACAAAACATGCACAAACTAAACACAAATTCCAATTTAAACAAATATTAAATAATGTAGTGATGAAATGATGTATGCTCAAAGAAAGTGTATATAGTGTAGGTGTAGTATTGTGATACTTAACTATTCCCCCTGATTAAGGAGATACTTTGCCATAATAATGTGTGACCTCGTATAGCCTACCTAGTAGAAGCAAAGTCTGTTACCATAACACGTATCCTATTTATCCTACTAAGTAGTCTACCAAGTAGTCTACCGTAAACTAGATGGATATCGCCACCAAACTGAGTGGATGCCTCCACTATCTGATCTCTAGGGATAGCAAGTATATGTGAAGTGAAGTGTGTGAAAATGCAGAGTTATGTCCTAACTCTAACATAACTACCATATAACTCTATACTAAAGTCCATCTTGCACTACTAAGACTACCTCTTCTTTGTAAGAGCAGTTCATGCACTACGGCACTAAACCAATACCAACTAGACTTAGTACACTTTCTATTCTTGCATTACTAACTTTACCTCGCTCTTTGAGAGTTTTCATGTACAGTGGAATTCACCCTTGCCAACTAGGGTCTAAGGCACTCAACTCTTGCCATCTAGTTCCTTAATTCTTTAATCACTTCTCTTATGATATCTATACAACACTAGGTTGCTTGAGAAATTAATTCTTGGTCTACGACAATCCATGTCCAATGGAAGCACAAGCTTAACACATTTTCCCTTATATGCTTAATCATCTATCTCTCTAGGAATTACCCTTACTAGTGTCTCAAGACACTCTACTATGCATAAAAAGGGAGTCCCAACAAGTAGAATATCTCAAAACATCAATAAAAATATGTTTTCTGGTGCTTGGGGGCTTGAACGCCCCTTTCCTAAGTGCCTGAGCGCTCTATACTCTGTTTTGTTAAGCGATGCGCGCCTAAGTGCCATGCACTTGTGCGCCTGAGCATTCAGCGCCCTGCATCACGCGTCTTTCTGGTGCTTGAGTTCCTGAGTGCGCTACACTTAAGTGTTTGAGCGCTAGCACACCAAAACTGATTTTGTAGAACAGGTTCTGCAGAATTGGTTTTCCAAACTAAAATCTTTCATCAAAACATGATTTTCTAATCAATTTCTCATCCAAATCATGATCTCTAAGCATACTAAAAGCTCTATATAAGTTTTCTAATCACTCAACTTCATGATTAAACACACATGTATACAAATCTTTCCATCTAAAAACTCAAGTTTCTACCCTAATTTCCAAGCTTAAAACTTGCAGATAGGAGTGTAAAAATGAAGGAAACATACACCCCTATCTCTTGTAGACCACTTGTAACGTCCTGGGACTACCTGCAGAATTGACGAGTGTCTCCACAAACCAACACGGGTCTTTTCATCGTGCTTTGTCCTCACTCACACGCATCCTAGGAAACTTTCCAAGAGGTCACCCATCCCACAATTGTTCCAGGTTAAGCACGCTTAACCATGGAGTTCTTATTTTCTAAGCTCTTGAAAAAAAATTGTAACTTGTTGATATGGCTACGCTAAATTAATTCCTTTAAGCCATCCTCAACTATGCAGTCCTATACCTGCATAGTCTCTGAATTCCTCTCATTCCGGTGCGTATTCAGTTCATTCAAATGACCCTTCCCCTAAAACCCTGCCAGAAGCCGCTTCTTGTCCGTGCTTCATTGCACCAGCGATCACTCCCCGTCCTCGTCGGCCCCGAGACACACATGCCCACCAACTTCCACTTGGTTTGTCCCCGAACCACACAGTACTGGGAGAGGTCCCGTCTCTGATACCATCAAAATGCAGAGTTATGTCCTAACTCTAACATAACTACCACATAACTCTATACTAAAGTCCATCTTGCACTACTAAGACTACCTCTTCTTTGTAAGAGCAGTTCATGCACTACGGCACTTAACCAATACCAACTAGACTTAGTACACTTTCTATTCTTGCAGTACTAACTCTACCTCGCTCTTTGAGAGTTTTCACCTACAGTGGAATTCACCCTTGCCAACTAGGGTCTAAGGCACTCAACTCTTGCCATCTAGTTCCTTAATTCTTTAATCACTTCTCTTATGATATCTATGCAACACTAGGTTGCTTGAGAAATTAATTCTTGGTCTACGACAATCCATGTCCAATGGAAGCACAAGCTTAACACATTTTCCCTTATATGCTTAATCATCTATCTCTCTAGGAATTACCCTTACTAGTGTCTCAAGACACTCTACTATGCATAAAAAGGGAGTCCCAACAAGTAGAATATCTCAAAACATCAATAAAAATATGTTTTCTGGTGCTTGGGCGCTTGAACGCCCCTTTCGTAAGTGCCTGAGTGCTCTATACTCTGTTTTGTTAAGCGATGCGCGCCTAAGTGCCATGCACTTATGCACCTGAGCACTCAGCGCCCTGCATCACGCGTCTTTCTGGTGCTTGAGTTCCTGAGTGCGCTACACTTAAGTGTTTGAGCGCTCGCACACCAAAACCGATTTTGCAGAACAGGTTCTGCAAAATTGGTTTTCCAAACCAAAATCTTTCATCAAAACATGATTTTCTAATCAATTTCTCATCCAAATCATGATCTCTAAGCATACTAAAACCTCTACATAAGTTTTCTAATCACTCAACTTCATGATTAAACACACATGTATACAAATATTTCCATCCAAAAACTCAAGTTTCTACCCTAATTTCCAAGCCTAAAACATGCAGATAGGAGTATAAAAATGAAGGAAACATATACCCCTTTCTCTTGTAGACCACTTGTAACGTCCCGGGACTACCTGCAGGATTGACGAGTGTCTCCACAAACTAACACAGGTCTTTTCATCGTGCTTTGTCCTCACTCACACGCATCCTAGGAAACTTTCTAGGAGGTCACCCATCCCACAATTGTTCCAGGTTAAGCACGCTTAACCATGGAGTTCTTATTTTCTAGGCTCCTGAAAAAAAATTGTAACTTGTTGATATGGCTACACCAAATTAATTCCTTTAAGCCATCCTCAACTATGCAATCCTATACCTACACAGTCTCTGAATCCCTCTCATTTCGGTGTGTATTCAGTTCATTCATACGACCCTTCCCCTAGTACCCTGCCAGAAGCCGCTTCTTGTCCGTGCTTCACTGCACCGGCGATTACTCCCCATCCTCGTCGGCCCCAAGACACACATGCCCACCAACTTCCACTTGGTTCGTCCCCGAACCACACCGTACTAGGAGAGGTCTCGTCTCTGATACCATCTGTAACGTCCTAAGACTGCCTGCAGGATTAACGAGTGTCTCCATAAACTAACACGGGTCTTTTCAGCGTGCTTTGTCCTCACTCACACATATCCTAGGAGACTTCCCAAGAGGTCACCCATCCCACAATTGCTCCAGGTTAAGAATGCTTAACCATGAAGTTCTTATGTTCTAGGCTCCCAAAAGGAAGTTGCAACTTGTTGATATGGGTACGCCAAATTAATTCCTTTAAGCCATCCTCAACTATGCAGTCCCATACCTGCACAGTCTCTGAATCCCTCTCATTCCGATGCGTATTCAGTTCATTCATGTGATCCTTCGCCTAGAAGCCTACCAGAAGCCACTCCTTGTCCGTGTTTCATTGCACTGGCGATCACTCCCCGCCCTCGTTGGCCCCAGGACACACATGCCAACTAATGTAACACCCCCCGAAGGGTATCACATTTCAAACCAACTTCTTAATATTCTTTACCCAAGTTATAAAATTATTTAATATTATCATAATACGAATTTCAAGATTTCTTTTCGAGGATAACATAAAATTTACTAAATTAGAAAAACACAAAATATAAGAACTGAACAATATATATTTTTTGTATATAACATAAATTAATAACATCTTCATTACATAAGACTTATTTATTCTAAGCAATATTTAATTACCATATAAAAACTCGACCCGGCCTAAGCCAAAACACCTACAGAGTAAGGTCCTGAACCTGATCCTCTCCCGGATCCTCTAAAGGCACATTCTCTGGTCGGGACGTGTCTCTTTGGACAGGAGTCCGAGCAGTTGACTCCGTAGAGTCTTCACTAGGCAAACGGTGAACAATGTCCCCCAGTTCTCTAATAGGGATGGAGAACTCTACATGTACACAAGCATTATATGTAATAGTAGGGGTTCCATGGTAGGTATCATTCTCGGATAGAGTCACCTCTCCTATATAACCAAAACGTTGAGTATCTGAGTCGACATGCCAAGCATCAGTGCCTCCGTGGAGCTGTACTCGCATATAATCAGAGAAATCCCTCCTTGTAGCCATCATAGTCTTCACAGATGTAAGCATAAAATAGAAACAGACAGAACAATACAGCGAAGAGGTGAGATCCCCTACATCGCATACCAATATGGCAGTAAATAAATGATACGAACAACAATGTCATTCCATACATACAATCCATAGATTAATATAAAATCAATAGATATATTCAGGATATTTAATAGATAAACAATCCAATAAACTTACAATACAATATCAGGCATAATGATAATACCACAATCATATTATATCACAATAATAATATATCACAACAGTATGAAATGCTAACTATGCACACGATGTATATGTTGACCATTCCTTATGCACAATGCAACCAGTTCCTACTCCATAGAGATTCAAATTCAGAGATGAACGGTCCAGAAGATCTGTCCCCCCTAAAAGATAGTCTAACGCTGGATAAAGAAAAGAAATAGTCATTGTCGGGCTGCCAGTGCGTTGCAGTCGATTGATCACGGCCAGGGGTATATATGTGTGTGTGATAGCATAATCACAAAGTGAATCACCGTGCTCTGACATCTCCCAAGATCTGGTCCAGATCCACTTATTTCTACGAATTTCCATTCACTCTTTAGGCATAAAATGCCACAATAGCCACCGGCTGTACAATGCTCAAATGCACATCAAACTACTGTTGTACCATTCCCAATGATATTAAAGCAATTGACCATACAATTGTCCAATATCACTAGTATCAATGATATTATATAACTGCCCATACAACTACATAATACCAAAGATCCATACAGGTCTAGAACTTCGATCCCACAAGCACAATGCTCAAACACAACTACTTAGATACAGTACGTCAGCTCTACAGCACAACTCACTGTTCTTTTTAATCGCGTAGCAATATTATTGTGTTTTCACATTCGCGTAACACTTTTGTTATGTTTTCAAATCGCATAATGATTTTTCAATGTTTTCTCAATCGCATAGTTAAAAATCACTATTTTTAAATCGCGTAAGAGTTTTTCTACATATTTTCAATCGCATAAAATATTTCTTTTAAGCTTAAATAAAAACTTTTCTCATTTATTTTCAAAATTTGACTTTAATTTCAATATTTCTTTAATAATTCATCTATAAGTAATAATTCCAACATTTTCTCACTATAAATAGTATTTTCTACTATTTTTCACAAAATAACATTTCTTTAATCAACTTAGAATATTACAGCTCAAATTTTCCTAACGCACTTCAAAACCCAAAGGGTGAGCTATACGTTAGTAAATTTCAAGTTTTAACTTTTATCTTACGTAATAACTTATCTATACTAATTTAATTCTAAAAATTAGTTTACTTTCATTCTAAGTCTAAAAACCTATCAATTTATTTTCCTATTAATCAAATACCTAAGTTTAAACTTAGTAAAATAATTTTGATTCTAGGATATTGAAAATTGGCATGTTGGCCAAAATTTCACTATAGGTTTCTCAAATCACATTTAATTATTTTCTACCACTTTATTCTTTACAAAAACTCTTAATCCAATTTCTTATCATTAAACCATTTAATTCTTATTTAGGAAAATAATTTAGAACACTTGACTCCCTTGGTGATGTTGAGGCCGTGAGCCATCAATTGGTCATTGGAACCAAAATTCTTTCCTTTCTCATGTAATTTATAGTATGCAACATATATCAATCATCAAAACTATACCATAAACATTTCATACATACTATCAAAATCACATATTATCACACATATCCAAAAATCAACCATAACAAACCCATGCATAATATCATATCATATAAAAATGCAAAATCAAGCAAGCATAAATCAATAACCACACAATCGAGTGAATAAATCCTCACATGAATTTTTCACTCACAAACACAAACAATACATTCCTTCACCACTACAAATGGCCGATGAGGTTAATCTCCCTCTTACCTCTAGGAAGACAACAAACTTCAAGTTCCTCCTCCTCTTGATTTTGTGAAACAACAAAGAAAAACCCTAAAAATCTTAAACAAATCTAAAAGTCATAAACCAACCTTGAAAACAATAAACCATGGATCAATCATGGTCTAAAAATTCAAGAATCCAACTTAGGATTAAGAAATCAAGAAATTACCTTAGGAGTAGAAAATCAAAGCTTGATTTTTGAAGCACTTAGAGGATGATTTAGGTAAAACTCTCAAAAGGAAAGATGTTTAGGATTGTGTTTAGGTTTAAAAAGTAAGATTGGATGAAATTTTTTGAAGTGTGGAGGTATGGTTTAGGGGTGGAGGCCGTGAGGTTCAAGAAGAAAAGAGAAGAAATGGAGTTTGAGTATTCTTGGTGTTCTTGAAGTGAGAGAATGGAGAGAATGGATCTTTGTGTCACAAAGTGTAGTAAAAATGAAATAGGATAGTTAATTTCCAAGTCTTGGCCATGGAGTTAAGTGTGTAGGAAATATCAAGGTTTAATCATTGTAATAAAAATATCACATGATGTTCACATGACCTATGTCACATAATGATCATCAAATGATCATAAGATGGTTCAAGAATTGGCTAGAAAGGCCAAGTGGGTCGTGGAACACACTAGGGTAGCTAACTAAGTTTGGTTTCCAACTAGATCCTAGTTACACTTAGCTTAGATAGTTAGTTCATCTAGTTACATCTAAATTAACTTAGTTTGATCTTTTAGTTACATAACTAACTACTTAGTTACTTGATTAAGTCATTGCATAGGTTATGCATTGTCATGCTTCTAGAAAACCTTAGATATTTTCCTAGTAACTATGGCTTCTAAGTATTAGTAACTGAGTTAGTTCCATTTAGTTACTAGTTAAGCTATTAGTTAGTTTATCTAGTTACTTAGTAACTAGTCCAACCATTAATATTGACTTCATCTCCTAACCATTGATTTAATCTAAGGTAGATATCCTAAGCTTCCTTATCAAGTTTGCTCTCACACTATTGATTAGATTAATGGTAATGATCAAAGGCTTCTTCATCAAGTTTCCATCCATTAGTTTAAAACAAAGTCCATGCCACTAAATTTGACCAATTCCTATTGGTTAGTCATAAAGCTAGGTAATGATGGTTCATAATTACACTTAAGATATTTAACTTAGATATTTTCTGCTTAGATATTTTTATTTAGATATTTTCATCTAGATATTTCACGTAGATATTTCTCTGAGATACTTTACTAAGATATTTTCAGTTAGATATTTTATCCTTAGATATTTATCCGTAGATATTTTATGAGATATGTCATCATTTCTACAAGTGAAAGACTAAGTAGCCAAATTGAATTTGTCTTCTAGTTTAAGTAGTCAAATTAGATTTGTCTTCTAACTTGAGTAGTAAATTTCAATTTCTCTTCTTAGACTTGAGTATCCGATTTGCCTTCTTCATGCTTGCCATTGGTCCATCACTTTGAGTCATCGCCATCAAGATATTTTCTAGAATACATTACCCAATGGATAATAGCTACTGCTATTATTACACAATGGGTAATAGAAAACTTAGAAAAAGAAAATCCCTGTCAACTGTTCCCGATTTCGGGTTTAGTAAAATCCCCCAATCCCGCCTTGACAGTCTAAAACTTTCTGGACCAGGAAAAATTTTTATTTTTCCAAGCCCGCCTCAAACACACATACAGCTCAAAATAATGTTAAAATAATTATAGACTCAAAAAAATCCATAAAAATTTGCAAAAATCATAAAAATTATAAAACTCATATTCAGAAGAAAAACGAATTTTGAGCATCACAGTGTAAAATAATATTAAAATAATCAAATAATTAAAATAATCAAAATAATTAAAAATTCCCAAAAATTCACAAAAACTCATAAAATATTATAAAATGTATTTATTTCAAGAAAAACAAAAATTCAGGGTGTTACACCACTTGATTCTTAAAGCTTTGCTTTGGTTTCCCCTTTTTTCCTTTCCTTCTTCCCCCTTTCTCTTATTTCCCACAGTTGCCTCTTCTTTTCTCACTTTCTTTCTCCTCTTTTCTGCTCTCTGCCGTGAAAACAAGCGAAGAGAAGTCTATTTTGACTTCCTAAAGGATTACCACTAATGTGGTACTGAAAATCTTGATCTGCTATGAACACTTAGATTCATCCAAATCCAGGTTCCTAACTTCCAACAAACTCAAAATAAATCCTAAGATTCATTAAAAATCATATTGCACTTCTTCTCTATTTTTCCATATCTGCTAGGGGTCAATCCAACATTAAAAACACAACTAGTATGCCTAAAAATACCAAATTAACTCTAATTGTCCTGAAACTTCAACTACACCTTACTTAGCTCATTTGTTACCTAGAAACAAGTTATCCACACATGTTTCCCACCAAATAACAGTTTATGCTATTTTCTGAGTCATTGATGCCTACCGCAAGCGCACGGTTGTATCGCGTAATAAAAAATTATTCCTACAGGGACTTAGTATTGATTACCAGTTTCTTTTCACAATGGTGATTAGCTAAACTAAAATCGTATTTAAAATGGCAAGTTATTGGAAAACTGAATAAATATTTGATTTAATAACAGAGAAAATAAGCTCTTGGGATTATGGTTCTTCACAATGACGATTGACACTTAAAACTAATTTTCCTAATGCTATGGATGGTGGATTTTTAAAGGTAAAATAAGCAAATGTAATTACTACCTTCTTTCAAAGAACAATAACGTGTTTAAGCTGATAAATGACTTGTTTTTATTAGCAAAAACCCATAAGAACATATATTTGTCACAACCTCAAGAGAATAAAATCTATTTTAATGATACAATCCCCTTGTTCAATCTTATAGTTCTAATACCAAACTTTACCTTTCGGTTCTTCGCTTAATATTTGAAATCATGCAAACATAGACCATATATTTGCAAACAGAAAAAAAAACACTAAGGTTGAATTAAAAAGATCAACACCTATAAAAAATCAAAAATAGCAACAACCCTTCATTAGAATACCCACAATCCCAAGATTATATAATAACTCTCTCATATTCATAATGAAAACAACCAAATATGATTGAAACATTGAGGATATAAGAAAAAGAAAGAGATAGATAATAAAGGAGAAGAAATTCTTAATCAGCTTGCATAAGATTCCAACAAGGTTGCAAGAACTTCTACCCAAAAAAAACAAAGAACAAGATAACTAATTTTATCTAAGAATGGTAGATAAGAGAAGAGATTTTTTTTTTGTCCCCTTTCCTATCAGAAAACCACTCCCTTTATAGCCTATTACAACCCTATTTACACCCCATTACAACACCTCTTTGGATCCTTCAGAAATAAATGGGTTGTTACGAAACTGATCTGAATTATAGCCGTAATGGCAATTACTGGCAGCTAGTAATTCATTCTGGTTGGCCCTTCAAATTCTAGTTGCATGAATTACAGCCATAATGGCCATTACTGCCTAGCCATAATTCTTTTTGGTTGGCTTCTTCAAATTCTGGTTGCACGAATTACGGCCATAATGGCCATTACTGCCTGGCCATAATTCTTTCCAGTTGGCTTCTTCAAATTCTGGTTGCACGAATTATGGCCATAATGGCCATTTCTACCTGGCCATAATTCTTTTTGGTTGGCACTTGAATTGTTGCATTCTTGCCACACGAAATATGGGTCTAATCCCCGACACTGGTGAGCCATAATTCCTTATGTTTCCATTCAACTCTTTCTTATTTTCCACCTATTATCAAAACAAAGCAAAAAGGTAGTAAAATAGAATAAAAGTAAAATAAAATCCTAAAATCAAAAGCATAAACATATAAATCAAAAGCATAAAATTCTAACTTATCAAATTCCCCCATGCTTAAACCTTTGCTTGTCCTCAAGCAAAATATCTACTCATGAATAACATGCGGTTATTCTTTTGCACAGACCAATTAGCAACTTTCCATCCTAACAACCCAGCATAAAGACAGACAAACAAATATACAATGTCAAGTCTCCATTTAGCTAGAAGTAGTCCTAAACTTTATCAAAAATAATATAGAATGTATACCTACACCTTTAAACACTCAAACAAAATTCTCAAACTTTGGATCTTCCTAAAGTAGATGCATAACCTTTTCTTATTCTTCTTCTTCTCTTCTTTTATTTTTTTCTTCTTTTTCTTTTGAAGAGGAGTGTTGGTGATTGCATTTTATGCTCTATCTCACTTTCAAACCACATTCAATGGTAGGTGCATTTTATGCTTCATCCTACCTTTTAGAACTTGCATTCACCTTAGTACTCATACCAGAGGCCATTTTGAATTCGAAGCCTAAGTACTCAGAATGAAAGTCTTTTTGGGTCTTAATTCCCTCAACATTCACCTCTCCTTAACTTCATGTTATCATAGTGCCAAAAGCAAAGGTATGCAAACCATAATACAAAAAAATAAAGCTTAGGGCCTAAATTTAGATAAAAGAGACTCAATCCAGTATACTACCATTTATCATCATGCATGGATTGTCAAAAAGTAAAGCATATTACTGAATTGTACAAAATGGTGCAAAAGATTTTTTTCCTTCTTTTTCATTTTGATTTTTATGTTTTTTTTTCAAAACTAAGCAAAAATTCAAACATAAAACTAACTACAAAGGAAAAAAAAACTAACTGACTAACTAATGACAGCCCCCGTGCTTAAATCATAAATGGTCCCTAATGTAAAAATAAACAAGAAAAGGGTCAAGAAAGCTCATAAGATCACTATGGTGGTGGTGGAAAATGTCCGTGGGAGATATGCCAGTCATAGATAGTCGAAACCATGTTGATCAAACTTGCATTTTGGCTGTGGATATCTTCCAAGAGACTTCTTTGGCTTTGTTGTTCAGCCTCTAATGTAGCCATCCGAGTATGTAAATCAAAATTACCATGGTAAGATAAGGATGAGTTGTCCTGCTCAATAGAAGGAGGGAGTTCGAAAGGGATATAATCAAGTACATCAACTTTGCTCGAAAGCAACCAATTGGCACGAGTCCTGATGGTGGTTTTGGCGGGATTGGGAAATGCGATTGTGGAACGGTCCGGGAGTACCAGATGATAAACATCATTAAGCTTAACCAACATTTTCATCGCAAGACAAGACTCCAAATCAATCCTGGAATTTCCATGCACTTTAACTAAGTCACTGACATCGTCAGCATGACCTAAGGCTATAGCAATAGGGGTGATTAAACCACCAGTGACAATGTCCCCCTTGCTTGCCTTACCAACACGGTCAAATTGACATATGAAATAAGCACTTGTATCAACGTCAAACTTCTCGATCATGACCCACAAAATGAAAAGCTCACTCTGCCTAGCAACCCCTTTACTCTCTCCTCTACCAAATAGTGTATGTGCCATAACCCTTTGGACATGCCGGAAACATGGGTTATGTATATTAGAAGCCTTAGCCAAGGTAGGCTGATAAGATTATTTACCAATTATGTCACTCCAAAATTTATGGTCATGAAACTCCCTAGGCAATCTCCTTTCACCCCCCCATGGGTAACTGATACACAGCATTAAAGTCAGCCAAAGTCCATTTATATTCAGTATTAAACAAGCGAAAAGAGAAACTACCATGTTGATAATCCTTACCTTGAAGAATTTTGGTTTCAAATGAGCTTAAGAATTCTAAAGTTATCTTCACAAAAGTGGGTAGTTTTAAAGACATGAAGTAAGTCCAACCCACTTGTCCAAACATCCAATTAACATCATCTAACAATCCTAGGGTTTGCAATGTGCCTTCATCAACATATCTAGTTGCTAGAATTATTCTTTTCACAAGAATGTTATATCTATCCCTTTGGACATTATCCCGAAAAATAATATCATAGGGATTAGGAGCAAGAGTAACTCTTGGTCTTCTTGAGGTGGGAGCAGGCCTACATTGAGAAGATGAAGCTTAGCTTGTCCTTGCCCTCTTGGAAGCCATTAAGGAAGAAGAAGTGCACAAAGCCACAAAAGTGCCGAATGGTTACTGTAGTATAAGGGGCGGCGAAAATTGTAGGAAAAAGAGAGAAGAATGGTGAAGAAGAGGAAGCGAGGTGGGGGTGAGTAGAAGAGTAGAAATGTTGAAAAAGAGATGAGAGGAAAAGATGAAAGAAGAAAAGAGTAAAGGATTACGGCCAATTTGGGGCTCTTTAACTAGGCTGAATTACAACCATAATGAGGAATACAGCTGGGTCGTAATTCCTTCTGTCGGCTCCTCTTCCTCTTTTTTTTTTACACAACACGGCCCAGCCGTGTTGCATTCAGCTCCTTCTGCTGCTATCACAGGGCCTCAAAATAGGCCCATAATGGGTATTATGACTGGGCTGTAGTTACCTCTGGCTCATGTGTAATCCCCATTTTTCGTAGATTATAGCCATAATCAAAAATATGGTTGGCCTATATTCTCTTCTGTCTATGATTCCACCTCATTATTCATGAAATCTTTGCCCTATCCACCTTTTACCATCATCCTACCAAAAACAAATTTAAGCAAAATTTAAACTACTTTAAAACAGAAGTAAAAGACTAAAAAACTCAAAATAAACAAAAGACATAAATCAAAACTTAGGTTGCCTCCCAAGAAGCACTTGTTTATGGTCATTAGCTCAACCCCTGGACATGTTCATGGTGGAGCTTGAAGAGTATAGCTTACTCCCTGCTCTATTGGATCTCCAACTGCATAATGCTTTAATCTCTGAGTATAAACTTTGAAAGAACTGGTAACTGCACTCCATATCTCTACTGCACCAAACAAAAAAACCTTATGAATTTGGAAAGGTCTAGACCACCTAGATCGGAGTTTTCCCGAAAAAAGCTTCAATCTAAAATTAAAGAGCAGTACAAGGTCACCTTCTTTGAACTCCCTTTGATTAATATGCCTATCGTGCCATCTCTTTGTTCTCTCCTTACAGAGTTTGGCATTTTCATAAGCATCCAATCGCAATTCTTCAAGTTCATTGAGCTGGAGCTTTCTTCTTTCGCCAGCAGCCTTCAAATCAAAATTAAGGGCCTTAATTGCCCAGTAAGCCTTATATTCTAACTCCACTGGAAGATGATAAGACTTCCCATAGATCAATTTGAAAGGAGTCATATCGATGGGGGTCTTATAAGCAATACGATAAGCCCATAGTGCATCATCTAACTTTATGGCCCAGTCCTTCCTTGTTCTGGAAATTATTTTTTCAAGAATATTTTTTATTTCTCTATTTGAAATTTCCACTTGATCGCTAGTTTGGGAGTGATATGCTAAAGAAATTTTGTGAGTCACCCTGAACTTCTTCAATAAAGCTTCAAATTGTTTAGCAGTAAAGTGGGATCCACCATCACTAATTACAACTCTTGGAACTCCAAACCGAGGGAATATTGTCTTCTTGAAGAGCTTAATTACCACCTTGGTATCATTTGTAGGGAAGCTACAGCTTCTACCCACTTGGACACATAGTCAATTGCAACAAGGATGTATTTGTTACCATTTGATGGTGGAAATGGGCCTATAAAGTTGACTCCCCAAACATCAAACACCTCTACCTCAAGTTTGTTATTTAGAGACATTTCATTTCTTCTTGATATGTTACCAGTTCGCTGACATCAGTCACATTGAAGCACAAACCACTGCACATCTTTGAATAATATGGGCCAATAAAACCCTACTTGAAGGATTTTTGTAGCTGTTTTGGAAAAGCTGGCATGTCCGCCATATGTAGAGGAATGGCAATGAAACATGATGCTCCCAACCTCATCCTTCGGAACACACCATTTGAATATACCATTAACACTTCTCCTAAAGAGCAGGGGCTCATCCCAATAGTAGTGCTTGAGGTCGGAGAAGAACTTCTTCTTTTACTAGTAATTCAAATCCGGGGGTAAGACTCTGCATGCAAGGTAATTCACGAAATCTGCATACCATGGGGTTTCTAACTTTGAAATGGCAAAGAGCTTATCATCTGGAAAAGAATCATCAAGGGGTAGCTCATCTTCACTTGTCTCACCCATTTCTTGTCTTAGCCTTGAAAGGTGATCAGCTACAACATTCTCAGCTCCTTTCTTGTCACGAATCTCAAGGTCAAATTCTTGAAGCAAAAGTATCCACCGAATCAACCTTGGCTTTACATCTTTCTTGTTCAACAGGTACTTGATAGCGGTGTGATTTGTGTACACAATTATCTTTGAACCCACCAAGTATGACTGAAACTTGTCAATGGCAAACACCACTGCTAGCAACTCCTTCTATGTTGTGGCATAGTTGATTTCGGCTTCATCTAAGGTTCTGATGGCATAGTAAATTACATGAACCTTCTTGTCCTTCCTCTGCCCCAACACCGCACCAACAGCAAAATTGCTTGCATCGCACATGACTTCTAAAGGAAGACTCCAGTCCGGTGGCTGTATAATTGGGGCTAATATTAATGCCTCTTTTAACCTGCAAAATGCATCGAGACAAAGCTCATCAAAATTAAAAGGCACATCTTTGAGAAGCAAGTTAGTCAATGGTTTTGAAATCTTAGAAAAATCCTTTATGAAATGGCAATAAAAGCCAGTATGACCCAAGAAGCTCGACACTCCTTTGATAGAAGTAGGAGGTGGCATCTTCTTAATTACCTCAACTTTGGCTCTATTAACTTCAATGCCACGTTCAGACAGTACATGTCCAAGAACTATACCTTCTCTTACCTTGAACTGACATTTTTCCTAGTTTAAGACAATATTGGCCTGTTCACATCTTTTAAGCACTTTAACAAGATTAGTCAAACAATCTTCAAAGCTAGCACCATACACAGAGAAGTCATCCATGAACACTTCCATTATATTCTCAATAAAATCAAAAAATATAGACATCATACAATGTTGAAAGATAGCAAGAGCATTGCATAACCAAAAAGGCATTCTCCTATAGGCCAAAGTACCATAGGGATATGTAAATGTGGTTTTCTCCTTGTCACTAGGATGAATGGGAATTTGAAAGAATCTGGAATAACCATCCAAGTAATAAAAATATGAATGCTTAGCTAACCTTTCTAACATTTGATCAATAAATGGAAGGGAGAAATGATCTTTTCGGGTTGCCTTATTCAACTTCCTATAGTCAATACACATTCTCCAACTCATGACTGTTCTAGTTGCAATTGGTTCATTTTTCTCATTTTTAACGACAGTCATACCCCCTTTTTAGGAAACACCTGAATCGGACTAACCCATTCACTATCAAAGATGGGGAAAATTATGCCAGCATCAAGTAACTTAAGCACCTCTTTTTTCACAACTTCTTTTATGTTAGGATTTAGCCTTCTTTGATGCTCAATAGAGGGCTTATAGTCATCTTCCAATAGAATTCGATGCATGCAAATGGATGGATTAATCCCCTTAATGTCATCTATAGTGTACCCAATGACCCTTTGATGCAATCTAAGAATATCAAGCAATTTTGCAATCTCATCATCACTTAGACTAGCATTCATAATCATAGGGAATGTAGAGTTTGGACCAAGAAATTCATACCTGAGATTTAAAGGAAAGGGTTTGAGTTCTACCTGTGGAACTTCTTTAAGGGATGAAGCTTCAGTATCAGCTTCTAGCTCTTCAAATTGGAACTTTGAAGTAGGAGGTTGGCATCAAGCAACTGTGCATATGCAACAACTTCTTCATTTTCATCTCCTTGACCACCACTTCTCACTAAACAGACTTCTAATGCATCTGTTGAAAATTCTTTAATAGGATCTTTCTTGACATATTGATCTATCAAATCAACCTTGCAACAAGAATTCTCAAGAAAAGGGCATTTAATAATATTAGGCAAATTAAATTCTACCCTCTCATCATCTACATTCAAAGTAAGCTTGTCGCTTTTCACATCAATAATGGCACCTACTATAGGAAGAAAAGGTCTCCCAAGAATGAGTGGGATTTGAGCATTTTCTTACATTTCCAATACAATAAAATCAATTAGAATGAAAAACTTACCTACCTTAATAGGCACATCTTCCAATATACCAATTGGATACTTGACCGAACGACTCGCTAGTTGCAAGGAAATGGTTGTGGGCTTCAAGTCACCCATCTCAAGCTTTTTACAAATCGACAAAGGCATGAGACTAACACTAGCTCCAAGATCACACAAAGCTCGGTTAAAACTCATTTCACCAATAGCACATGGAATAGAAAAGCTACCAGGATATTTGAGCTTAGGAGGTAATTTATTTTGAATTATAGCACTGCATTCCTCAGTTAATGCCACAGTCTCATAGTCATCAAGCTTTCTTTTATTTGAAAAAATCTTTTTCAAAAATTTAGCATATGAAGGCATTTGAGACAAAGCTTCAGTAAATGGAACATGTATACATAGCTTGTTAAGAACATCCAAAAACTTCCTAAATTGCTTTTCAATTTTAGCTTTAGCCAATCTTTGGGGAAAAGGTAAGGGCGGTTTATATGGTGCAGGGGCAACATAAGGAGTTTCGTTCTCATCCTCACTTCTCTTTTCCTTCTCAACCCCCTTAAGTGATGGCTAAACCATTTCATTTGTGTCATTTTCACTCTCTTTTTTTTCTCTACCATTAGGTTCCTCTAGTTGCTTCCTACTTCTTAAAGTAATGGCATTTACATGCCCTTAGGATTGGATTCAGGTTGACTAGGGAATACACCAGAAGTCCTAGAAGAGGAACTAACTTGTTGAGCCACTTGGGTAATTTGTGTCTCTAGCATCTTATTGTGTGTAGCCAAGGAGTCTAACTTAGATGCTAATTTCTTAATGGCCTCACTTACCACTTGATTTTGGTGCTTAAACTCCTCATTTTTCTTACTTTGAGTTAAAATAAAATTTTCATGTAGACTTTCCAAATTGGATTTTTGAGGAGGATTAAAAACTCTATCCTTGAAAACCAGGAGGCTTAGAAATTAGTGGGGGAATGGGATTAAAGGGAGGATTTTTATATGAAAAAATTAGGTGATTCCTCCACCCTTGATTAAAAGTATTAGAAAACGGGTCCTTTTTTTGGTTAAAATTGTTAACAAAGTTAACCTGCTCATTACTAGACCCCTCATAAGAAGAAGAATTAGAAGCACCGAGTTGACACTCAATAGCAGAATGACCAACATTACCACAAACTTCACAGGACACAGCACTTGGTGTAACAGCATTCACACTCAATTTTTCAAACTTTTGAAATAATGCATCTACCGTAGAAGCTATATGGTCTAAAGCATCAACATCATACCTGCCACCTTTCTTTTGTGGAGAACATTCACTCGACCATTGGTAGTGATTTTATGCCATGTTTTCAATGAGATTGTAGGCTTCCTCTATGCTCTTATTCATCAAAGCTCCTCCTGCAGCGGCATCAACCGTCATCCTGGTGTTATAGCTGAGTCCATTGTAGAATGTGTGCATAATCAGCCATTTTTCCAGCCCATGATGAGGACACATCCTCAACAAGTCCTTGAAACGCTCCCATGCTTCATAGAGTGACTCTCCATCTTTTTGAGCAAAATTTGTGATTTGGTTCCTAAGTTGTGCGATTTTACTCGGAGGGAAGTACTTGGCCAGGAAGGCTTAAGATAGTTAATCCCATGTAGTTATGGATCCTATTGGAAGTGAGTGCAGCCATGCTCTAGCCTTATCCCTCAAAGAAAAAGGGAAAAGCCTCAACAAAATTGCATCCGTTGTAACCCTATTGAGCTTGAGAGTATCACAGTATTCTAGGAAAATTGATAAGTGAAGATTGGGGTCATCCATTAGAGAACCTCCAAACTAATTTTGCCACACCATTGAGAGCAAGGATGGCTTTAACTTGAAATTGTTGGCTTCAATTATTGGGCGTGCAATGCTACAGTGTAAGCCACTAGTATTTGGAGCAGCGAAATCCTTCAAAGTTCTATTATTCGCTTCAACCATGCTTGGTTCACCTTTTTGTTCCGTCCTTACCTTGCGTTGTTCTCTTCTCCTTCTATGGAAAAACCTTTCTATCTTAGGTATCGGTTCAACAAGGTCCCCAAGACTTCAGATCCTTCACACTCAACAGAAGAATTAGCAAATAACAAGGCAAAATAACAACAGAAAAGGAAAAGTTTAGTCTAACCAGAATAGTAAAAAGAAATCGATATCAATAACAAAAATTCCCCAGCAATGGCACCAAAAACTTGATGCCTACAGCAAGCGCACGGTTATATTGCATAATAAAAGATTGTTCCCATAGGGACTTAGTATTAATTACTAGTTTCTTTTCACAATGGTGATTACCTAAACTAAAATCGTTTTTAAAATGGCAAATTGTTGGAAAACCAAATAAAGATTTGATTTAATAACAGAGAAAATAAGCTCTTAGGATTATGATTCTTCAAAATGACGATTGACACTTAAAACTAATTTTCCTAATGCTATGGATGCTGGATTTTTAAAGGTAAAAAAGGCAAATGTAATTACTACCTTCTTTCAAAGAACAATAACGTGTTTAAGCTAATAAACGACTTGTTTTCATTAGCAAAAACCTATTAAGAATAGAGATTTGTCACAACCTCGAGAGAATAAAATCTATTTTCATGATTCACTCCCCTTGTTCAATCTTATAGTTCTAATACCAAACTTCACTTTTCGGTTCTTCGATTAATATCTGAAATCATGCTAACATAGACCATATATTTGTAAACAGAAAAAAAACACTAAGGTTGAAATAAAAAGATCAACACCCATAAAAAAAATCAGAAATAGCAATAACCCTTCATTAGAATACCCACAATCCCAAGATTAGATAATTACTCACTCATATTCATAATAGAAATAACCAAATATAAGTGAAACATTGAGGATATAAGAAAAGGAAAGAGATAGATAATAAAGGAGAAGAACTTCTTAATCAGCTTGCATAAGATTCCAACAAGGTTGCAAGAACTTCTACCTAAAAAAACAAAGAACAAGAGAACTAATTTTATCTAAGAATGGGAGATAAGAGAAGAGATTTTTTTCTATTCCCTTTCCTATCAGAAAACCACTCCCTTTATAACCTATTACAACCCCATTTACACCCCATTACAACATCTCTTTTGATCCTTCAGAAATAAATAGGCTGTTACGAAACTGATCTGAATTATGGTCGTAATGGCAATTACTGGCAAGTAGTAATTCGTTCTAGTTGGCCCTTCAAATTCTAGTTGCATGAATTACGACCATAATGGCCATTATTTCTTGGCCATAATTCTTTCTGGTTAGCTTCTTCAAATTCTGGTTGCACAAATTACAGCTATAATGGCCATTACTGCCTAGCCATAATTGTTTCTGGTTAGCTTCTTCAAATTCTAGTTGCACGAATTATGGCCATAATGGCCATTACTGCCTGGCCATAATTCTTTCTAGTTGGCACTTGAATTGTTGCATTCTTGCCACGCGAAATATGGGTGTAATCCCTAACACTGGTGAGCCATAATTCCTTATGTCTCCATTCAACTCTTTCTTATTTTCCACCTATTATCAAAACAAAGCAAAAAGGTAGTAAAATAGAACAAAAGTAAAATAAAATCCTAAAATCAAAAGCATAAACATATAAATGAAAAGCATAAAATTCTAACTTATCAGTCATTTTAGGCTATTTACTACATTCTGTGTTGCAGCAAAATGCCTAAACTAACTCAGTTTGTCACGAAACTTAACTAACATGTCAAACAAGTATCAGACTACCTATGTAACCTTATATAAGCCTAACATAATTTTTTGGGATGTTACAGTTAGAGGGTCCTGGTAATCGGTTATGGACAGTTTGGCATCGAACGTGAGTCTCTATTTTAAGCTAATAACTGGTTATGGCTTTCCTGCTAACTGGATATTGTGCAGCAGGACTCTCTGCCACACAAAAATAATCATTTAGGCTATTTGTCATAATTGGTTATTCTACATTATAGTCCTCTGTCAAGCATGTAGATAATCGGTTACCCTTGTGCCTAACTGGTTATCTATTGTGTTTTGCAGTAGAAAAACAAGGCACCAATGGCCCTTCTCCCTTCAATAACCCATATAAACCTAAGGAAAACACTTCACAACAAAAGTGCTACCAGAAACTGGTCTACATGGGTTTCCATAACAACAACCAAGTCATCAAACATGGATTTACGTTAACATATTTCAAAGAAATACTCATTTCTCAACTTTTAACATAAGCTTAGAAATGGGAGTTTCTAAGTTCATAATCTATAACCTTATCTAGGTTAAGCTAAAAATAATCTAAGCTCAGCCATTAAAGGCACTAAGCAAGCTAGAAGATAACCTAAGGCCCTCAAACCTATTATTTATCCCTCAACATACAACATACATAAAGATAAAGATAGTTAGAGATGTTCATATAGGTTCAAGTACCCCTACCTCACTTGTAGTCTAGATGATCTTCAAACCTTTGCTTTTCCTTTGGTTTTTCTCTTCCTTCCCTCTTCTTCCTCTTCTTCCTCTACGTTCTTTTCTCTATTTTTGTGGTTTGCTACTGCTGTGGTTGTTCAATGTGAGAGAAAGAGTGAATGAGTGTGAAAAGGAATGAAAAATAGCCAACAAAGTCAACAATCTCAACTGGAACCTACGAGAATAGTGAGTCATAAGTGACTTATTATTTTGCTTAAACATTATATCTGTTAAGAACACTTAGATTCCATGAAATCAAGTTTCCTAACTTCCAACAACTTTAGAATAAATACTAAGATTCGTATAAATTATTGTTTCATCATTTTTATGATTTTCCATATCTGTTATAAGTCAATTCGGTATTAAAACACACAACCAGTGTACTTAAAAATACTAAACTAACTCAGTTTATCCTAAAACTTTAACTACATCTCATTTCATGTATTTGTGACCTAGAAATAAATTATCTATATTTATTTCCCTCATCTGATCAATTAATGCTATTATCTGAGTCATTTTAAACTACTTTTTACCTTCTATGTTGCAGCAAAGTGCTTAAACTAACTCAGTTTGTCACAAAATTACACATACATGTCAAGCAAGTAATATGCTACCTTAGTAACTATATACAAGTCTAACATATCTGAAAAGAGGATGTTATAAGAAGTGACCTGAGAGTACATGTTTGCTAGAGTTTAGTTCTTCACTTGGTTAGAGAGAATCATGCGATAAGTTAATGTGGTGGTTTTTTATGAGTTAAACATAACCCTGCATAGTTTCATGTACTTACTAATTCCCAAATAGAGTAATCTCTAATGATGTATAATCATTTGGCTAAAGGAGATAAATGGGAAAGTCCAAAAGTCCCTTTAAGTGAGGATTTAGCCCTAGCTTCTCGTTAGTGTCAATATTACTAGTTTTTATGTAGTGGAAATAGTACTCTCACAAGTGTGAGTAGGAACCAGTCCACTTACTACTTGGTGGTTTGAAGAGTTAGTCTTCTTAACTACAAGTTTAAAGAGAACGTGGAATATGTAAGTGACACACACACAATTCTACATTTACATAATTACATTGCATTTCATAATCGTCATTCTCGAACATTTCATACGCACGAGCATACTGCATACATATTCATTTCCTTTTTCCTTGGCAATTGTATGGGCATTTGCCTAGCGTTGATGATATTCTACAATTGTATGGGCGGTTGTTCGATATCATTGATTGTATATTTATGAGTTTAAGGTTATGGATTGACTTAATGAATGTTTACATAGAGTAAGGAAATGTAAATATTTTAGTGGTATCAAGCAAAGACTCAATTGCTTGCTGCGAATCCTAAATCCTAAGTAAGCTTATTCATAGAAGAAGGTTATATGTGTAGTACTTATAACAAGTTTATGAATGAACTAGTTATGATATGTTATGATTGTGTATATAGTTGTAATTATCATATTAATGACAAACTTATGTTTATAGGTTATGTTTTAGCTTAAGGAACCTTTACATAATAGTAATATATGAATGTTCTAGTAATATTGAGTAGAGATTCAATGTCTTTATGAATTCATAATCTATTATTAGTAAATCCAGGTCAAGACCTTTCAGAGGATAAAAAGATAAAGACACAGAAGAACTAGTGTAGTATAGTTTTATTTGTTTCTTTTATAGTCAAAACTTATGTAATTATTTATATTCGCTTTGAGTTTGTATAAAGTTATGTGTAACTCTTTGCCCTTTTGAGGTTGTGATGTATATGTGTATGACTTTTTAGGTATGGCTCTCCATAATTATTTATAAATGTTATGGATTAGTAGATGTTTTAAGTTATAAGTAGTATAGCTAATACTGCTTATCTAGATATATGTTAGATATATAAGGGTGTCTATATTAGGATGTTACAATATTCAACAAGTAAATAATGTTAAATTATCAATTCTTATCCTTGAGTTATCGTGCAACCTCTATAGCTAATCTCAAAGCAATATAAATTCCAATAGTCATCCATCACATTCTATAAATTCTCAACAAGTGTGCAATTCCATATTCATTGGGTACATAATCAATTATTCAATAATTTTCCTTACCAATACAATTCAAGCACTTATACGTTAAATACTATATGGAGATTATCATACCTCCTTTAATTCTCAATTCGGCCTACATGGCCCTTATAACATATCAAAGATTATACATCACCAATTAGGTCAATTTTGAATAACCAAATGATCAATAAAAGAATCCACTTACTAAGTTTTCCAAGTATAGCCAAGAATGCTATAATTATCAACCATGTAATTAATTCACAAGAACAACTATCTTTACTCATTTTTAATATTTTCAATCAAAAGTTAGTATCATTGCATGATACAAATGCATCTAAATCATGGTCATAACAAGGCAGCATTTTGCCTTGACAAATTCAGCCTTTCAACTGACAAATTTACACACTAAAAACATCAAAATTTTGGTCACATTAGGATATCATTCTACCTTGTCTCCCAATCACCAATCAAGTTAAAATTTCAAGCACAATACATCAAAAATTCTAGTTGATTCAGGGTAGTTTTCACTATCCAAAAACTAAACCAAATTCATGAATTTCCATTCAAGAATTCATCAACTATTCTTCACCAACTAGGATCAAGAAATGAGAGCATAAAACCAATAAAATTATGCTTTATTCTTAGCTTAACCATACACCATAAATCTCAAGAACTATCACAATTTTTTTTTTCAAAAGATAATGGATACACATAGGTAAGGAACAAAACACAAAAGTTCAAGAGACATCCTCTTTTTTCCAAGTTCTGGCCGTAGCCTATCCTCACAATAATAGAACCAGAATTCATTCAGAAACCATAGAAGAATTAGGACAAGTTAAAGACAAACATCCCCTACCTAACATCCTAGCCTTGCTTCCTTAGTTTTTTATCCTTTCTTTCCTCTCCCTTGGCCTACGGTTTGCTCACATTTTTTTCCTTGCCCTTTTGGCAGCTGCTGTACTGTGTGAAAGTTGAGGAAGAACCGTTTGAAAATTAGAGAAAATTTGATGAAAAGTGTGAGAAATCAAAGAGGAAATGAAGATGAAGGAGGCTTCACGTTGGCTTCCTCACTTTTTCTTTTCTTTTGGTTCATTTTCCTTCCCTTGTTTTGCTGCTGGTTCAGTGTGAAAGAGAGCGAGAGAAAATGAAGTGAATGAGATGAAAAGATGAAGGAAAGAGACTGATAAAAGAGTGGAGCACTCTAGAGTTTGGACAGTTGCTTATTTGAGTAAAGTTTATGGCCAAATTTTATGCTGAAACTTTTGTATCCATTAAGCATAATTTAATCTTCCAAAACTAAGTTTTCAAGTTACCATAAGTATTAGGAAAAATTTTAGGACTCATCTTAGTCATCAGATTTATTTTTCCATAACTTTCCATATATTGCTATTTATTAGTTAAGCTTCATTACTCTATCCCAAGTCAAATTAAACTAAGGGATTAAGTAATAAGCTTACTAGTACTTATCTTAATTGGTATTTTATACCAAATTATTCTCTATATCTTATTTGCCATTTCCATGAAATTTTATAATTTTTTGAGCTGCTTAACTATTCTGGCTATTTCTTAGCAATATCCTTAAAAATACCAAACTTGCTCTGTTGATTCTACAACTCTTATCAATGGTTCTTAACTAGGAAATAAATTTTTCATATTTATTCCCATCATATCAACTAATTCTGCAGATACTTTAATTATTCTCTTATACTTAGTGTTATAGAATTATGCTCAAACTAGTTCAAAAAATTATCTGAATTAACAGATAACTCTTACAAATAATACTGAGCTTCTATAACCCTAATTAGGACTATTAAGTTAGGGAGGATATTACAAGATGTGTGTGAAATCTCATAAATTTTCCCTTTATTCGATAATTGCCTTGATATATCTGGCTGTGAGGACGAGACATGTAATTGTGAATTCTCATTTAAGTGCTCAAATAACTCTTATGCCTCATCTGGGGTTTTGTGCAAGAAAGTACCCCTACACGGTGTGTCATCCATTTGTTGATTGTGTTCATTCTATCCAGAATAAAAGCTTTGCACTTGTTGCCATTTAGGAACATCATGGTGTGGACAATGGCGCAAAAGATCTTTAAATCTTTCTCAACTCCCATGAAATTGTTCATTATTAACTTAAGAAAAAGTGGTGATGACATGTCTCATTACAGTAAGTTTACCTATTGAGAAATATTTCTTCAAAAATTCTCCTGATAATCTGTCCTAAGTGACAATGTTATCATATATAGAAAACCAATCTTTAGCCTTATCCTTTAAAGAAAAAGAAAAAAAATGGAGACGAATTGCATTATCAGTTACATTAGGGATATTAAAGGTGAAGCATACCTCTAAGAATGCATCTAAGTGCTTATAAGGATTTTTAGACTCAAGCTCATAAAACGTTGGTAACATTTGAATTACACTAGGCTTAATTTCAAAGTGGTTAGCCCCAATCTCAGGCAATCAGATACAAGTAGGAGAATCATATGCATTTGGAGTAAAATGGGCCTTAAGTGCTCAGTTATTATTTGTCATATTTAAATTAGTATCAATGAGTGCAGTTTGAATTTGTACTCTAAGTGCTCTAAGTGTACGCTCTATCTGAGGATTGTACTATTTTAAATCTAATGACAAGGAGCGTTTATCCAATATAAACCAAACAAAATATCAAACCAAAAGAGATTAAGAGTTTAAACAAAGCACTTGGAGAGTCATAAGCTTGAGTAGAATTAGCCTTCTCCAACTTTTTCAGCAAAGACTAAAAAAATAAAAATAAAAACAATGCGACCGAACAAATAAAATAAAATAAAATTAAAAAATATAAAATAAAATAAATAAAATTGAAAATTAAATAAAAAATCCTAGACTAAAAATTAAAATAGGTAAAAATTAAATTAAAGCAATAAAAAGATCAACTCCTCAAGAACGATACTAAAAATTTGGTAGAGAATTTTTAAGTAATAAAATTATTCTTTATTTGCAAGTGCATAAGATCTATGTAATATTTGACAAATATAAGAGTGTAGTATCGACAGGAGTGATAGGATTAACTAAAATATAATATCTACCTAAATTAATTTAAAGAAAAGGAAAAGAGATTTTTATTTTATTTAATTAATCTAAAAATTTAAATTATATGCTAAACTAAAATTAAAATTAAATAATAAATTTAAATAAAATGACTCAAATTAAAATGCAAAAGTAATTAAAGAATAATGTCATGACTTCGAATCCACCACTAACTAGGAAAAGATGAATTTAACTTGAATGAGAATTAATCGTACTCTATGGAGTGTCTACAGCTACAAGCATTGACCACTACTAAAGATTAGTGCAACCTAATTAATGATATAATTCATTTAAAATAACATGACATATTTAAATTATGACATAAATAATTTAATATAGCATGAATTATTCAATCCTTAGATCACAAAAGCATTGAATATTATTGCACAACTCACACCTAAGACTACAAGAATTAGGCATGTGATTAAAATATATCAATTTAAATTTACTAATTGACTACAAGACAATCAATAAACATTAAATTGAAAAATAATTAAAGATCAATAATCATCATTATTGTACAATTATAAAACAAAGAAAAATATCTCAAACAAAGTTAAATCATCTAAAACAAAGATTAAAGTTTCATCTTAATACTAGAAAATAAAGTTAGCTACCCATGACAAGAGTATCAAATATAAAGAGGGAAGAAAAATTCATAAAAGATGAAAATTTTCTCCTTCTCTTGGATTGCGCTATGCATATTGTTCCCCAAACTCCACGCTGCACTGCACTCACTTCTCCTTTCTCTTTTTCTTATGCGATTTTTAACCTACAATTTATAAGTTTTTTCTTTTCTTTTCCACCGCCTCAGCCTTGCATTAATTCACCATTGCATTTTATCATGGAGTTTCCTGCATTGTTTCAATTAAAGGAGTTCAAATGCTACACACTTGAGAACATAGGCTCATTAACATTGCAATTATCCTTAGCCCGACGTTAGCTTCTATTGATTATGGGCCCCCTTGCATCAATTTTTTTGCAGTATGATTCTTTCACATCATTAGAAGTTATCACTTTCTTTAAATCATGCAATTATAATGATAATTAAATAAAATTAGTTTCTCTCAATAATTAAATAATAATATCAAAAAATCATTAAAATTAATTATATTGAGTTATAATAATGCCTACTTTTTATAGGAGAAATATATAAAATCAGGCAATTATCACATGTGTAAAGGTGTGTAGGCCATGTTAAAAATACATGTATCTCTATTAACACACCTTTACACATGTCAAAAGTTGATTTGCATGCCTACAATAGGAAGTTCTCACCCAAGAATTTCTCATAATTATATTCCCACCCTAACCCTCAACTGCATCTATATCACCTTAACCTCTTCCTCTATCACCGTTGTCTCAGTCGAATCACCATTGGACCATTGTCAACCACCATCGTCGGACCACCATCGACGATGAGAGGCATTGCGAAGTCGTAACCACTAAGGGCCTATGGCCTTCTAGTAACCCCATTAGCAACGGAAAGAAGGAGACCTTGACTCTCTTATTGGGTCGCTAGATGAAATCGTCTCCTCGTTCCCTATCTTGCCTTCTTCCTCCCTCACACCATCCATTTTCCCCTTCATCATCGTTGTCTAGTGGCCCCTCTATCGCAATCTCCTCTCCACTGAGCCCTACTAAATTTCACTACCGTAGTCTCTTTGTTGAACCCAGAAACATAATTTATCTGAGCCAACAAACCCAAGAAGCATCCAATTGAGTTTTCAAAGTCAACTTATTAGAATAGATGACAAGATTAATGTGGACAAGTTGGAGAACATGTTGTGTCTTCTTCATAGTAGTGCTGATGGGTCATTGGAATCATGTCTTAATAACATGGGTTTGGCTTTGCATCAAGACTTTGTAATCAAAATAATTGAAATCCCATATGTTTTGGGTGAGAATCTTATAAGGTTTTTAAGTGGGCTTGACATATAAAATCAAAATTTTGAGTTCATTGATATTATTGAACTAGACAATAATGGATTAGTAGTGGTTTCATGGGTTAATTTTAACTTAGTTCAATCACCAAATCAAAAATTGAAGCACATAGGAAGAAGATGACTATTAAAAAAAAAGGTTAATTGGTTTGAAAGATAGAAAAGAACCCCATGGAGCTTCTTCAAGGATTTGCAAGAATGAAGAGGGGTAATTGAAGCGTAAAGGGAGAGGGATTTATGTTAAAGGGTAATATACCCATGGTAAATAGTTAAATATACTATTGAGATGTTTATATCATGTTATATTTTTATTCTTAGTTTTTTAATATAATAATATATTTCAAAGTCATGTGTTTGTTTTGATCTTATCTCCTTCTATTTTCTTTCTCCAACCCTTCACTTTGTGATGCACAATGTACCACTATCTTTCCTTGTTTTGTGCTGCATGTTTGACAACTAATCCTAATGTTCCAATCACTTCCTAGACGTTGGAGATCTTTCGGGTATTTTATCCAACCACTCTTATCACTTAATAGTTATGAAGCACGAACACGCCATTTTTATGGCGTGTTCGCGTGTCGGACACATGTCTGTGTTAGACACATAAGGACACCCGTACGATATATGTGTCCTACATGTTCGAATGTGTCCAATTAAAAAGATTATTTTTTTCAGTTTGGACACGTCTCAGACACACTTGGACACGTCTTGAACATACTTGAACATGTCTAGGACACGACATGGACACGCCATTATTAGACTTTTAAGTTTTATCTTTTCACACACAATTATTTTCATCTGCTCCTTCTACCTCTGCTCGTACCAAGCCGTCCACTTCGTCGTCACCGAAGCTTGCCTCAGACCAATATTCCCTCTAGTTATTTGTTTTTAGATGCACATGTACTTGTACATGGTTAGTTTTATTAGGAGAAGTTAGTTTAGGAGATTTTTTAAAAAATGTCAACAGAAATTATGCTTCATATATTTTAGGAGGGGCTTACTAGGTAGTAAATATTGGTATATAAGACATATATTAAGATATTGTAAATTTTCAAACTTATAGAAATGATATTAATGAATTATGAATCTTTTTTCTTAAATTTTTGTAATTATATATATATATATATATATAAACCAAGTTCTTTAATTTATTTTGATATTAATTTATATATATATGTCGTATCCGTATCCTACAATTTTTTGAATTTGGCGTGTCTCCGTATCCGTGTCTGTGTCGTGTCCCGTGTCCGTGTTTGTGCTTCATAGCTTAATAGCCATTAGAGAGCTTCTTCTAGTCCTTTTGATGAGGAATAGAAAAACTGATCTATAGAGATCAGTTCTAATAAATACCATCATGAGGGTGCTTTCATGACACACACAAAAAAAAACCATTACTTCTTCTCTTTATTTTTTCCTTTTAGTTTCCGTGAGCAATCTCATGAGTTGTTCTTGTGCCTTTGCTATTTCAAGTGTAGACCTAGTAATAAGTGTCTATTGTATCTTGAGAAGTATTAGTTATGAGACCATCTACACCGAATAATTTACTCGTGGTAGCGAAACACTCTTAAACCTAGTACGCTTGCATGCCTCAGCTAATAGTTACAATAAGTTATTTTATTTATGCGATTTTAATTTTAGTTATCTATATATTTTATTTCTGTTATTTTTCTTATAATCTTAAGAGTATTATGTGATGGATATTGCTATACTTATTGCTACTCAAGCTTTTCTTTTCATTTTATGTATTGAAATTAGCCTTACTAATTGCTCCATTACTTCTTCTCTTTATTTTTTCCTTTTAGTTTCCGTGAGCAATCTCACGAGTTGTTCTTTTGCCTTTGCTATTTCAAGTGTAGAGCTAACAAAAAGTGTCTATTGTATCTTGAGAAGTATTAGTTATGAGACCATCTACACCGAATAATTTACTCGTGGTAGCGAAACACTCTTAAACCTAGTACACTTGCATGCCCCAGCTAATAGTTACAATAAGTTATTTAATTTATGCAATTTTAATTTTAGTTATCTATCTATTTTATTTCTGTTATTTTTCGTATAATCTTAAGAGTATTATGTGATGGATATTGCTATACTTATTTGCTACTCAAGGTTTTCTTTTCATTTTATGTATTGAAATTAGCCTTACCAATTGCTCTGTGCAATAGCTTTTCTACAAAATTGGAATTTGCATGCAAAGCTACTTAAATTTGTTCGTTGCTACACCTTTTTCATTTTTGTTATATTATATGATGTTTGCTTGTGTTTTGCATGCCTTGATCTATTGGATGAATGACGTTATTTGTATGAGTCCCTCTTTTCTTTCGAAGAGCCAACATGAGCTTTTTCTTAACCGTATCACTTTATTTTCTAAGTTGTTTGCTTTGTGCCTTTTTTTGACTATATGTATGGAAAACTAATTGTCATGACTCCTTGATTCATCTGTCTTTTTTTTTTTTTTTTTGAGTTCGCAAGGGAGCTAAATTAGTGATAGGTTGGTATGTATACTAATAATAGTCTAATTTTACATATATTTTTTATATAAAGTATGCATTATTATAATTCAATAGAATTAATTTTAATGATTTTTTAATATTATTATTTAATTATTAAAAGAAGTTAATTTTATTTAATTATTATTATAATTATAAGATTTGATGAAAGTGATAATTTTTAGTAACATAAAAAAATTATATTACAACTGAAACCAAGATATCAAAAAGTCCAAAAGCTAACTTATAGTCTCAAATATTAACCACATTATGCAAATTAGTACTCAAAAGTGTACTATCATAGCCCAAGAATTGAGGAAGCAGCAATATACATGCTGAGGCGGTAGAATTGGAAAGCAAGAAAAGCTATAAATTGAGCAACCCCGATAATCCTACCCAAGACAAGACCCACACCTGTTTCAACACGGGTATTGTTCACATCGGGCCCACCCGTGAACAAGACCAAATCATGTTTTTCGTCTTTTTTTTTTTTTTAGTCTACGTCGTCCATTAACCAACTTCTCTACGTCGTTAACCAATTTTTTGTTCTTCGTTAACCAACTTATTTCACGAGCATAGAAACCGTGGTAAAATCTTGTGTCATTAACCAACTTCTATATGTAATTAACCACTTTTTTGTTCTTCATTAACTAACTTTTTTCACGAGTATAGAAATAAAGTTGGTTAATGAAGAACAAAAAAGTGGTTAATTACGTACAGAAGTTGGTTAATGATACAAGATTTTATCACATGATTTCTATGTTCGTGAAAAAAGTTGGTTAACAAAGAACAAAAAAGTGGATAACGACGTAGAGAAGTTGGTTAATGGACGACGTATACCAAAAAAAAAAAAAATAGGAAGCTGATTTGGTACTGTTCATGGGTGGGTCCCATGAACAGTACCGGGTGTTAAAAACGGTGTGAGTATTGTACGCGGTAGGATGAACATTTTCCTAAATTGAGAAGATAGCAACGCACAGCGAGAGGAAAAAAGAAGAAAATGTGCACACCAGTCGAGAGGAGACAATGCACGGGGGAGAGAGAGACAAATAGTGCAGCACGAAACAGAAAAAGAAGGAGAACAATGCATGTCAATTGTTTCATCTTTTATAAAAAAAAATTATATTTAATAGCGGTATCATAAGTAGTTAATTTTATATTTTAGAATTAAGATAAAACCGTAATTTTTGTTTTAGATGATTTAATTTTATTTGTAATATTTTTTTTGTTCTATAATTACACAATAGTAATAATTATTGATCTTTAATTTTTATTGATTGTCTTATAGTCAATTAGTAAATTTAAATTAATATATTTTAATCACATACTTAATTCTTGTAGTCTTAGGTGTGGGTTGTACAATAGTATTCAATGCTTTTGTGATTTAAGAATTGAATAGTTCATGTTATATTAAATAGTTTATATCATAATTTAAATAGGTCATATTATTTAGATGAATTATGTCATTAATTAGATTTTAATAATCTTTAGTAGTGATCAAAACTTGTAGCCGTAGACACTCTATAGAGTAAGATTAATTCTCATTTCATTTTTACATGATTAGTGGTGGATTCAAGGTCTTAGAATTGTTTTTTGATTGAACTTCATTTTTAATTGGAGTTATTTTATTTAGATTTATTATTTAATTTTAATTTTAGTTTATCATATAATTTAAATTATTATATTAATTAAACGAAATAAAAAGTCTCCTTTTTTCCTTTAAATTAATTTAAGTAAATATTATATTTTAGTTAATCCTATAACTCCTCGTGGGTACGACATCCTTATATTTATCAAATATTACATTGATCTTGTACACTTGCAAGTTAAGGGGAATTTTATTACTTAAAAATTCTCTTTCAAGTTTTTGGCACCGTTACCAAGGAGTTGATTTTGTGATTGCTTTAATTTAATTTTTGCCTAATTTAATTTTAAGTCTAATTTTTTTTTCAGTTTTATTTATTTGGACTTAATGTTTTTATCTTTATTATTAGTGTTTTCACTTTTTTTTCTTGTTGACAAGGTTGGAAAAGGCCAATTCTACTTGAACTTGTGACTCTAGATATTTTTGTTCCAACTCTTACTCTTATTAGTTTGATATTCTGTCTGAGTTATGTTTGGTAGGCGTTCATTATCATTAGATTTGAAATAGTACGACCTAGAGATAGAGTATACACTTAAAGCACTTAGAGCACAAAACCAAACTGCACTCATCGATACTAATATGACAAATAATAATCGAGCAATGAGGGAGTATTTTACTTCAAATGCATATGATTGGGGCTAACGAGTTTGAAATTAAGCCTAGTGTAATTCAAAAGTTACCAACATTTTATGAGTTTGAGTATGAAAATCCTTATAAGCACCTAGATGCATTCTTAGAGGTATGTTCCACTTTCAAAATCCCTAATGTTACTGTTGATGCAATTCGTCTTTGTTTTTTCCCTTTTTCTTTAAAGGATAAGGCTAAAGATTGGTTTTCTACATGTGATAACATTGCCACTTGGGATAGATTATCAGGAGGATTTTGAAAAAAATATTTCTCAATTTGTAAGCTTACTGCAATGAGATGTGACATCATTACTTATTTTCAAGTTAATAATGAACTATTTCATTAGAGTTGGGAAAGATTTAAGGATTTTTGCGCTATTGTCCACACCATGAAGTTCCTAAATGACAATAAGTGCAAAGCTTTTATTTTGGATTGAATGAACGCAACCAACAGATGGTTGACGCGTCGTGTGGGGTATTTTCTTGCACGAAACCCTAGATGAGGCATGGGAGTTATTTGAGTACTTAAGTGAGAATTCACAATTGCATGCCTAGTCCTCATAGCCAAATATATCAAGATAATTAGGGAATAAAGGGAGAATTTATGAGATTTCACACACATCTAATATGACAATTAAGGTGGAATCTCTATCTAAGAAAATGGACCAGGTGGATGCATTATCTAAGAAGACAGATCAATTGTTATCTTTAAGTAAAAAAGCATGTTAATTCTTCTAATGTGCATAATGTGTGTACTATTTGTTCTAACCCTTTTCATACTTCATGTGATTGTTCTGCTGCCTCATAATTTTTTGAATTTTCACTAGAGCAAGCTAATGCAGCCCAAGGATTTTCTCCACAAAATAACCCATATTCTAACACTTACAATCTTGGTTGGAGGAATCATCCTAACTTCTCTTAGAAGCAACGAGGTGTTGAAGCACAAAAAGGGCAGCGGCCTAATCAAGCCAGTCAAATTGGTATGACACCACCCCCTAACTTTCAACCACAAAGGTACGCATCTAACCCATCTCAAGCATCAAGTAGTAGTACCAACTTGGAGGACAAAATAGATAAGGTATTATCTTGTGTGACAAACTTGGACTCTAGGATGCAATTCATGGAATCTAAGATGTCACTTTTAGATTCTCACACTCAATTTATAGCAAAATTAGAGACTCAAATTGGACAACTAGCCATTACTATAGGAAATAGATAGGAGGGTAAGCTTCCAAGCTATCTTATAGAGAACCTGAGAGGTCAAACCCATGAGCAAGTTAAGGCTGTAATGATTCATAGGAATGGGAAAAAGGTGAAAAAAGGGGTGAATAAAGGGAAAGTGCATGATACTGGGGAAGTGGAGAACCATGAAGAAGATATAAATTCAAATCCTTCTCATTCTCCTAAAGCTTCTAATTCTATATCTTCTATTCCATATGAGCCAAAGGTTTGTTACCCTAAAGCCTTAGAAGCACCTTCACATTTTAAGAAAGATAAGCAAAGAAAGGATATTCTTGAGACTTTTAAGTAAGTAAAGATCAATCTTCCTTTTTTCGATGTTATTCAACAAATTCCTGCTTATCCCAAGTTTCTTAAGGACATGTGCACATTTAAAAGAAAATCTAAAGCACATATGTCTAAGAAGGTTTGCCTAGATGAACAGGTAAGCTCAATTTTGCTTTTTAACACACCACCTAAGTTGAAAGTTCCTGGTTTTCTTACTATTTCTTGTTATATTGGTGATCATAGGATTGATAACCCACTCTTGGATCTAGGTTCTAGTGTTAATCTGATGTCATATTCTATTTATGAAGAGCTAGATTTGGGTGAGTTGTAACCATCAAATTGTTCTCTGCAATTAGCTGATAGGTCGGTTAAGATCCCTAGGAGTTGATGATGTCTTAGTGAAAATTGATAAGGGATTCTTTCCTATTGATTTCATAATGCTTGATATAGAACCCTTTCACTCATCAAAAAAGGAAATTTCTAACATTTTGGGGAGGCCTTTCTTAACCACTACTGATGCTAACATTAGTTGTAGGTCTAAGGTAATGGATGTCTCAGTTATGAACATAAGAATTAAACTTAATATCTTCAAGCCTACTGGCCAACCTGTTGTGGAAGATAAATCTGAGTGTGCCTTTGTAGATGTGATTGATGACAGAGTTAAAAAGACTATACTGCCTATTTTGTCTAAGAATCCTTTAGAGAGTATACCTTCACGTAGTGATTTGGAGGCTTTTAACTTGAGAAGTGATGTAGTTGGGATGAAATCTTTGGTTGTTCTCCATCTCTTGAAGCTACCCCGTGGATAGTGAGGTATAAGCATTTTACCTCCTTGAGTTGATTTGGATTTAATAGTTCTAGTTGTAGGTAGAATTTTCTTTTACTCTTTAGATTATTTTATTTTATTATCTGATTCAGCTTAAGTGCATTCCCACAATTTGGAGCCTTTATATGGGGATGTAAATAGTGTCGACCCAGAAAAAAATTAAAAAAATACAAACATACTAAAAAAATATAGTTTTCTTGTTTGTTTGTTTTATTTCGTTTTCTCTTCATTGCTAACAATTGTCAGGGTGTAGTTATTCTCTTTTCTTGCCTTGTAATTCCTATGCATTTCAGGTATGTGACTCTTCCCCATTATTTTTTTGGTCCCAATAATTATTTTGATACATATTGGTGATTATTTCTTATGTCTAGATTTAATTTGAAACACTGAGGACAATGTTTGATTTTGATTAGGGGCAGGCATTACTTGAATATTCAGTCATGTTATCATTATGTTATTTTTGTGTGAATTTTTTTTCCTATCATCTTACTAAAATTGTTTCAAATATTCCCATAGCTACTTATGCATATCTCATTATTCAAAAATTGAAATAATTAGAGAATTTGAAGATGAACATGTGGATACTATTTTCACCTAGTGAGTTTTGAGCCATTCATTTTTTTGTTGTGAGAATATTTTCTTGACCTTCCAATATTTATTGTTAGTGCTCATAATTTTGTTTCTCACTAGATTGTTTCATTATTGATATTTTTTGCTAAAGAGGAGTTTTATGTTACACTTGCATTTAATTTGATACCATGGAAATTGATTGAGTTATGTATTTTCTCAAGAGATGATATTAGGTCATATTTATTATTTTGAGCCTTGAAATATTTTTTTTTTTGTTCTTTCACATATTACCACTAGTTACCCCTTTGAACTTGTTTATTAAGTCTTTCTTTCTTAATCCTTTTCCAAAGTGTTTCAAGAAAGAAACATTGTGATTGCAATATGGGATGATATGAGAAATTTAAAAAAAGAAACAAAAAAAAATTGAAAAGTTGAAAAAAAATAGAAAAAAATTTGAAGTTTGAAAAGAAAAATTGAGAAAAAGTGTGAAGAAAAAATGTTAGTATTGGGAGTAGGAGAATAAAGTGATTTAAAGAAAGGAAAAAATGATATTGAAAGTGTAGATATGAGCTTCAAAATATTCTTGGAATACTTTTGATTATCATTATTACCCTTTAGTCTTCATATTTTTCCTTTACCTGCATTTCAAGCTTAATAAAATCCTATTTGATCTTGAGGAATTGCATGGTTCTTTCAATGTATGCAACTAATCTAAAGGTGTGATGTAAAAATTTTTCTTGGCATGCTTCCATGAAACAATATTTGTTTCGTTTCCTTAATGTTCTTTCATTTATTTTATATGTGAGATATTAGTTTTGATTTGTGCTAACTACTCTTCTCACATATACTTGCTATGAGTAATACCATACTTTTGAGTAATTTGCATTGTTGAGGGCAACACTTGTGAGGATTGCATATGGTTGAAATATGTTTTCAAATGGAGATTTTGGTTATGATATATGTTAACATTGAGTATATGTCGTAATAGCTATATTATTCACATATTCTGAGTTTGATGGTGGTTGAGTTTCTTTTGTGGCAATTGTGGAGTTCTGATGCATGAATGATATTCCTGAGTTAAGATAAACTTTGATTGAATTGATTGGAGATATTCCTTTCTTTGAACTTTCTTTTAAGTCACTTTCATTACTAGGGACTAGCAATAAGCTAATTGGGGGTTATGATTGTAACACCCTAGATACATATGCTACACTTGTAAATGGTTATAGAAGTAGCCTAATACTTTTTTAACATGTCTGTTGAATTTTGTGACTTTCTGAGCAAGTTTAGTCACTTTGCTATAGCACTATGTGTGAGATATAGCTGTTATTAGCCCCAGAAATGACTTAAATTGCTTAGTTGATGAAAATAAATGTGAAGACTTTATTTCTAGGTCACAAATGTGTGAACTATGTTACAATTGAAATCTGAGGATAATTAGAGCTAGTTTGATATTTTTAAGTATACTGGTGGTGTGTTTTAATACTGGTTTGACTAGCAGCTGATATGGAAAAATAAAGAAATTGTGCAACGGGATTTTTAATGAATCTTAGAATTTATTTTGAATCTGATGGAAGCTAGGAAAGTGGATTTGGTGGAATCTAAGCATTCTTAGCAACATGAGAATTTTGCTATAAGTAAAGAAACGAAAACAGAAAAGAGAAGAGAAAGGAAATAAGGGAATCGTATAAGGGGAAGGAGAAAAGGGGCAAAAGCTAGAGGAGTTGGAATCAAAGCTCAAAAGAGCATCCAAAAGCAAGTTCAAGGCTTCAAGATCTTCATCTTTCCTGCACAAGAGGTTGGGGTTTTGAGTCCTTTTTGTCTATTTCTCTCATATTCTTCCTTTATGCCTAGTTGGGGTATAATGGCTCAAAATGAGATTTTGAGGTGTTTGGAGTGTTTTTCCTTGCTTGGATGTGTTTCAAGGGTTGTTTATGACTTGTTCATGGTATGAGTTTGAGTTAGAAACTTAGAACTCCCTATTTGAACCCTTGATGGCCAAAGTGAGAATTTGGGGTTTGGATGAGTGATTTGGTTCATAGATCCAACTTGGGTGGTTTGAGTTGGTGATTGATAATTCTTACATGTTCGGGAACTTGTTAGGAACTTGAAATCACCTAGAAACTACTTTGTAGTGTTTGATTTCGTGATTGTTCCTTAATGAAACAGTGTAGAATTCTGCAGAATTTGTATCAGGCGATTAATGCCTAAGCGCTGAGAGTAAGGTGCTTGAGCGCCCATTGCCCAACAAGCGTTCTGTTGTTGTGTGACTAGCGCCTAAGCACCCACGTGGGAGTGCCTGAGCGCATGGTGGGCGTCCAAGCACCCTTGTATGAGTGTTTGAGTGCCCATTGCCTAGCAAGAACAGGGCAATGCTCTGCCTCTTCAACGCCCGAGTGGTGGTTAGCCGGTGCCTAGGCGCCCGCAGCTATTGTGGCAAAGTGTTGTTTTGTACGTCATTAGCTTCCCTAAGTGATGGGATCACTCATATATGCCTTTTAAGTGTGTTGAGACACTAATAGGGGTATTAGATAGAGGAAATTACCACCTTGTATATGTGAGAAGTTGGAAAACCTATAGGAAACCTTATGAGGGAATTTACCTTAGAACTTGGTTGGAGAACCTTTAGGCATCCAAAGTGTGGGAAATGCCTTCAAATATAGTTGAGGGGCCCTAGACACCCAAAGTGAGGTGGAGTGTCAAGGGGTAGTGTGTTGGAAAACATTAGGCTTCCATTGTGTGATAGTATGCCATACGGTAGCCTTGAGAACCTTTAAGCATCCAAGTGAGTTGGTTTGCAATAAAGAAATGTTTAGAACCTTGTTCAACATGAGGTTGACTGTGGAATCACTTGTGAAGTGATAGTGTGAGGTTCTGAATACAAGTGTATTAGTGTAGTGACATAAGTAGTGGTATTTCTTGGAGAGAATAACTATCTAGTATATATAAGGAGTGGTGAAACCTTAGGCATCCTCAGAGATGTAGAATGCCATAGGTAAATACCTAACACCTTGAGCAACATGAGGTTGCATTGTGATTCACTTGTGAAGTGATGAAATGAGGTACTAGGTGTTGTGTACTTCCTTATTTATTAAGGTTAAGCTTTGAGTTTTGCTAGAGACATGAATTGGTTCCTTTATGTGATAGAGTTGAGCCAAGAGAGCATGTTTCGTAGTTAGAGCCTCTCACTTGGCTAGGGTGAACCTTATGATAGGACTTGAGGAACCCTGAGCATCCCAGGGATTGTGGAATCCTATAAGTTACTTTCTAGTGGGCAATATGAGATTGTCTTTAAAGTCACTTGTGAAGTGATGAGTAAAGGTTCTAGGTAAACTATGCTAAGTTTACTTAGCTAGTTGTATTTATTATCATGCATAGGTTGCTTCTTTGAGTAGGAAGTAGGGCCAGAGATACATGGATGACTTTTACTTCCTTGTGAGATAGGGTTGAGTTATGGAAAGTATTAGAAAGGTGACTTTGCTACTTATGTGATAAGTGAGCTTGGTTGGAAGGTTTTCTAGTTTTCCTTTGTCACTTGGTTAGAAAGGACCCAATGATGTGTGTAAGTGTTTGTGAAATACTTTGCATATTTGGTTTCAAACTTGGTATTTGCTATTTCCTATGTATTGTAATCTTATATGACGTGTACAACCATTTGACTAGATAACAAGATGTTGGATCTAGATTCTCGTAGCAGGTAATGCTATTGTGGTCAAGGTTACCAGTATCGGGGTGATAGTAGTACTCTTACAGTGGTAAGGAGAAGCTAATCACCTATTACCAAGCAGTGCATAAGCTTATAAGTCTATCTTGCTTTGTATATGCAAGAAACAAAGGTTTATGAGAAATAAATGAGTAGCACGTGTTTTCCTAAAACTAAAATTTGCATAAACATTGCATAATCATGTACTTAGGAATTATGTGAGCATAACCATACATCGTATCATAAAGCTTTGCATTTGTTGGTAGTTGTATGGACAGTTGCCTTACTTGTTGTTGTTGATTAATGATATCTTACGATTGTATGTGCAGTTATTTGATATCATTGATTGTCAGATTTATATTTATATTGTGTGACATAGGATTGTTGCCTACCTTGTGAATAATACATAATGTTGATGTATATATTCTGATAGTGTTGAGCAGTGGCTCATTTAACTGTTGCTGCCATAATCTTATGTTTATTGGGTGGTTTATTCATTGCGAATGAATAAACACTAGTTTTGGAATTGCTTATACTAAGAAATTGTGATTTCTCACCCCATGTGTTTCTATGTAAATCCAGGTACAAGTAAAGGGAAGCAAAAGAAGCAGAAGAACTAGTGTAGTTTATTTTGTTTCTTGTAATAAATATATTGTATATTTATTTCCTGCTACCTTGTTGTTGTATAAAGTTGTGTATTATAATATGCCTTTGAGAGGCTAATGATGTATATATAACTTTTTGTTGTTCAGGCTCTCCATATTTACTCATTGTGAATGAATGATAGGGGTTTAGTTTGTTGTTTTTGGTTAGAAGTGACATAGCTAGTGATGTGTGCCTTATATATGGGAGATATATCAAGTCCTCAATATTGGGATGTTACATTATGGTATCAGTGTAGTTCATCTTGTTGAGTCGGGGTGTTGATTGACTATGCTTAGGCATGTTTAGGAACTCTTATGTGTGTTGTTATGCATTTCTTTGTCTCTTGTATTAGATGTGTGATAGAATTGCATGACTTTCCTTTGCTATGATTGTTCTTAGATACTGTTGCCCAGTTACATGATATTGAGAATAGGTACCTCAATATGTATTATTCTGTGTGTACAGGAAACTATGGCATCTCCAAGGTGAACTCAAGGAAATGGGAGCTTAGCTAATGAAGGCCCGGACATGGTTGGAGCTTTCATGGCAATGACGGATGCTTTAAGGGAGCAAACAGCCACTACTGCTGATACAATGTGGGAGCAAACAGCCGCTACTACTGAGGTTATCAGAGAACAAACAATTACGGCTACAAGGATGTTTGAGAGGATGGGTGCGACCCAACTTCAACAGCTTACACCACCACTGTAACACCCCCTTTAGGGCATTACATTTACCAGTTCAACTTACCAAATTATAACTAAATTTTAATTACTAGTAATATTTTATGTACGTTTTTCAAATATTTTTCTTCGCGAATAATTAAAAACTAACAAATAAAATAAAATATAGAATATACCAAACCAAAATAATTTACATCATTTACATACCAAGTTTTAATACTTAAAAACATCCAGTTTTAACCTCAAAATAAGTATATAGATACTATAACCTAAACATAAACTAACCTAGTACCCGACTTCTAGTTAGAAGGGTACTCATCCAGATCCTCTTCCGGATCTTCCTCAAATTTCTCAGATGACAACAACCCCAGATAAGTCACAAGGCTACGGACTAGAGTCCGTGCAGATGAAACTACTGAGTTCTCCTAAGAAGTAACATGACGACTACCCCATATAAACTCTATAGGCATAATAAAACTTAAATGCACATAAGCATTAAAAGTAAAAACAAATTCCCCATCATGAGTCCTTCTCAGAGTCACAGTTATATTCCCAATATAACTGATATGATCAGTGTCCGCATCAATACACTAAGCGTCAGTGTCTCCCTGAAACTGAATCCTCACGAAACCAAGGAAACCAGACCTCGGTGCCATCCCAAAATACAGATAAACTAACACAAACACCAGTGAGACGATTCTTCCTCTTCCTCTTCATACTCTTTATCAAACATACAAAAAAACAGAATAACATAGCAAAGAGGTGAGATTCCCTACATTAATACCATCATGGCAATAAAAAAAAAAGATAGTAAAATAATATACTATTCATACACAACATCTAACGATATATTCATAGCATCATATAATCATTGCATCAAATAGCAAATAATTACTACAACACACACACACACATACACACACACACACACACACACACACACATATATATATATATATCACAGTAAAATGATGACTGACTATGCACATACACAATGAACCAATTTCCTACTCCATGACGCTAAACTCAATTTTGGAGAGAATGATCCAAAAGATATGTCCGTATATTGGCCGCCTCAGACCAAGTGTTATAATTTCTCAATGTGCACATCAGGCATTATACAAGACATTCTACGCCAAATCATGAATAAGAATAGTGTTCTCATCAAGATCGTCGATACATTTGCATAGGTTGCCATGACACAGTAGTGCTACTAACTGGCCACATGTGGAATTCTACGCCCCGACGCCTTCAAGTTCAACAAGTGCATTATACTACGTAATTCGCACCCACACTAAGATAGCCTTAACAGACACCGTCTATCGACAATGCATGTCAAATGACTCAATGCATATTATAAGCCACAACCAGCCACAAACACACAATAATATTCCCAGGTCCAGTATATCGGCCTGACAACAAAACTTGCTGCTACTCTCAATCGCGTAGCATTTTTATTGCCTTTTCACAATCGCATAAAATTTCTGTTACGTTTTCAAATCACGTAACAGTTTTTTAATGTTTTCTTAGTCGTGTTGAGATTTTAAAACGTTATCTCAATCGCATAGCTAAAAATCACCATTTTTAAATCGCATAAGAATTTTTCTATGTATTTTCAATCGCGTAAAATATTTTCTCATTATTCTAAGCTCAAATTAAAACTTTTCTCATTTAATATCAAAATTGGACTTTAATTCCATTATTTTATCATTAAATCACCTTTAAATAATATTTCTAACATTTTTCTCAAAATCTACGTCATTTTAATTTTAAATAAAACTCTTTTCCATTTAACTCATCTATATCATCATAAATAAAATATTTTAAGTCTCCAAATTACTTCTTAGTCCTAATTTCACTACAATGGCCGAAAATCACATCTTAATTAGTGCTAAAAATATATTCATTTTCATTTTTATTTTGTAATTCCTTAATTAAATTTATTACCACTAATTTTCTAGGTTAACATTTAATAAAAAATTTTGCATTGGATTTCCCCTTTGGAGGGCTTGGAGGCCGTGAGCCTCTATGGCCATTGGTGCCAAATATTTCTTTTCTCTCAAGCAAAATTGATAACATATAACATACTTTAAGCATCAAAATTCTATTCTAACATGTTCATGCATAATATCAAAGCAATAAAATCACATAGAATAAATAAATACAAATCAAATAATTACACAAATATGGTGAATAAATCCTCACATGGATTCATCACCTTCACACAAATTTCGTATCCCTCACCACCATAAGTGGTTGATGAGGTTAATCTCCCTCTTACCTTAGATGTAGCCTCCTTGCTCCTAGTAGGATCCTTTGTATCAACTTCTTCCACCAAGTAGCTCTTAGAATTAAAGTAAACACAAATATATTAACATCCAAGGCTAGAGTAAGACAACCATAGATCAAATATGGTCTTAGAATTTAAAGAATCAAATAAGAAATCAAGTTTCAAGAACTTTACCTTAGAACCCTAGAACTTGAACTCAAAAATCAAGCTTGAAAATGATTGAACTAAGGCTTGATCACAACACTAAATTTGCTTAGGATGATGTTAAGAATAAAGTAGTATGATTGGTTTAAATTATGAGAATTTGGAAGGTAGAAATGGGTAGTGAGGCCGTGAGCTTGAGTGAGGAAAATGAGAGAAAATGGTATTTAGCTTTTTGCATGAAAGGGTGATAACTTTGAAAAGATGTTAGCAAAGGAAATTTAGTCCCCTAAAGCCCTTCATGGCCGTGAGATACAAGGAGAGTAGGAGTGGTCAATTTGCTCACTACAACTCCTCACAACCATTGATTTGATCAAGGGTGGACATCCAAAGCTTCTCCTCCAAGCTTGTTTCTAATTGGTTGTTCAAAAAGATGTCATAACCATCATCTTTGACGAAGCAAGATATTTTCTCAATATTTTCAGAAATTATTACCTAATGGACAAAGGCTACTGCTAATTATTATTCAATGGATAATAACACTAAACAATGGGTAATAGCTTTACCCAATAAATAATAGTTTTATCCAATGGATAATAGAATGTAACAAAAACTTAGATAAAGAAAATTTTCATCAACTATTTCCGGTTTCAGGTTTAGTAAGTTCCCCCAACCCCGCATTAACAGTCCAAAACTTTCTAGTCCAAGAAAAAAATTTATTTTTCCCGGTCCGCCTCAAACACATATGTAGTCCAAAATAATATTAAAATAATCAAAATAAAATAAAAATTTCCAAAAATTCACAAAAATTATAAAACTCATAAATATCAAGAAAAATGAAAAATCACGGTGTTACAACTCTCCCCCTCTAATAAAATTTTCGTCCTCGAAATTTCTCTTACATTAAAAGAAATAAGGATATTGCTCCTTCATCTTGTCTTCAAGCTCCCACGTAGCATCTCCTGTTACGTCGTTCCAGATCACCTTCACTAAGGTAATTGTTTTCCCTCTGAGTTGCTTTACTTTCTTGTCTTTGATCTTTACAAGAAGCATCTCATAGGTCAAGTTATCTTTCAATTGTACTGTATCCGGAGCTATAACATGGGTGGGATCAGGAATATACTTTCTTAACTGAGACACATGAAAGACATTATGGAGATTTGAAAGAAAAGGCAGTAAGGCTATCTGATATGCTACCGGACCTTTATGATGAAGAATTTGATATGGTCCGATAAATTTAGGAGTGAGTTTTCTGGATTTTATAGCCCGTCCGACCCCAGTCGTGGGTATAACTCTTAAAAACACATGTTTGCCTTCCTCAAACTCAAGTGGTCTCCTTCTCTTATGAGCATAACTCTTCTATCGACTTTGAGTTATCCTCATCCTTTCCTAAATCATCATCACCTTATCTGTTGTTTATTGCACAAGCGCAAGCCCTAACGTAAAACTTTCTCCATCTTGGTACCAACATAGAGGTGTTCTGCATCGTCTTCCATACAACACCTCATAGGGTTCCATCCCTATGCTCGAATGGAAACTATTATTGTAAGTGAATTCTATCAGAGGCAAGAATTCATCCCAACTTCCAAGCTATTCCAGTACACAAGCCCGTAACAGATCTTCCAGCGACTGAATTGTCGTTTCTGACTAGCCATCTGTTTGCGGATGATATGTAGAACTTAAATGAAGTTTAGTCTTCATCGTTTCTTGCAGACTCTGCCAAAACCTCGACGTAAATCTCGGGTCTCTATCAGAAATAATGCTAGAAGGTACACTATGAAGTCTAACAATCTCGCCAATGTACACTTGAGTCAACCTTTCCATTGAATATCATATATTAATAGGCAAGAAATATGTTGACTTCGTAAGCCGATCAACAACTACCCATATAGAATCATAACCCCTTCTAGTCTTGGGTAGTCCAACGATAAAATCCATAGCAATACTATCCCATTTCCATTCAGGAATAGCCAAAGGTTATAATATTCCAGATGGTCTTTGATGCTCAACTTTTGCTTTCTGACAGACCAAACAAGAAGATACATATTCTGCAACGTCTTTCTTCATCCCCTGCCACCAATACCACTGCTTCAAATCATGATACATTTTAGTAGTTCCAGGATGCATACTCAACTTACTCCTATGGGCTTCATCAAGAATTAATCTTCTAAGTTCTGGATCACTAGGTACATAAATCCTATCACCAAATCTTAGAATCTCATCAAGTCCTTCCTTAAACGTTGTCTCAACACCTTGCTTCACTAACTCCCTCTTATTCTGCAAATATTGATCACCTTTCTGCTTCTCTCGAATTTCTTCTATCAAACTATTCAAAATGGTAATCATATTCAAACAAATCCTCCCCGGTGTCAAATCCACAGACAACCGCATATCCCTGAATTGCTCTATCAATTCACTCTCCTTGACCATCATAGCAAATACACTAAGTACTTGTCTACTCAAGGCATTCGCTACGACATTCGCCTTTCCAGGGTGATATTGAAGTTAAAAATCGTAGTCCTTCAAAAATTCTAACCATCGTCTCTGCCTCATGTTCGACTCCTTCTGATCGAACAGGTACCTTAGACTTTTGTGGTCACTGTAGACATTGAGGTTGCTCCATAAAGAAAATGTCTCCATATTTTCAATGCAAACACCACTACTGCCAATTCCAAATCATGAGTAAGATAATTCTTCTCAGGTACTTTCAACTGTCTAGAAGCATACGCCACAACATTTCTATTATGCATTAACACATAACCTAACCCAAATGTGAAGCGTCACAATACACTTCACATGGTTCATTGGGATTGGGCAGAATCAACACTGGTGCAGTAGTCAAACGTCTCTTCAACTCTTGAAAACCCACCTCGCATGCATCACTCCATGCAAAAGCTTGATTCTTTTGTGTGAGTTAGGTGAGAGGTCCTGCTATCTTTGAAAATCCTTCAACAAACCTTCGATAGTACTCGGCCAATCCAACAAAACTACGAATCTCCGTCACTGTCTTCGGCCTTTCCCACTGAAGAATAGTCTCCACCTTCGCTGGATCGACCGCAATCCTTTACTTTGAGATTATGTGCCGCAAGAACTGAACTTCTTTTAACTAGAATTCACACTTGGACAGCTTCGCGTATAACTTCTTCTCCTTCAAAATATGAAGAATCACATTGAAATGTTCAGCATGTTCCTCCGGACTGTGAGAATAAATCAGATTAAAGTCAATAAAGACAATGACAAATCTGTCTAAATAGGGATGAAAGATCCTATTCATGTAATCCAAGAATATTGCAAGAGCATTAGTTACCCCAAACGGCATTACTAAATACTCGTAATGTCCATAATGCGTCCGAAAAGCTGTCTTAGGAACATCTTCAACCTTTACGCAAATCTGACAATAACTAGAACGCAAATCGATCTTGGAGAACATAGCAACTCCCTTCAGTTGATCCATCAAATCGTCTATCCTCGGAAGTGGATACTTATTCTTGATTGTGATCTTATTCAACTGACGATAATCTACACATAGACAAAAAGTTCCATCCTTCTTCTTTACTAACAGCACTAGAGCTCCCCACAGTGACACACTGGGTCTCACAAACTGTTTCCCCAACAGTTCCTCCAAGTGCTTCTTAAGTTCAACCAATTCTAACGGTGACATTCGGTATGGTGCCATCGAAATAGGACCAACTCCTGGTACAAGGTCAATAGAAAATTCTATTTCCCTTTCCGGTGGTTGTCCAGGAATATCATTAGGAAAAATATTAAGAAACTCATTAACTACCAGAATAACATTCACATCCTCCTCACTCTTGACCTCCAAGGAAGATAACAACATGTATCCTTGATCTCCTTCCCTCAAGTAAGCTTCGACTTGGTTCGCCATTAAAAATCCAGAATTCTCAGGTTTAAGAAAAACTAAAGTCTTATTGGCACAATCTAATAGGATATGGTTAGAAGATAACCAATCCATTCCTAGAATTATGTTTATTTGTGACAAAGGCAAACAAATCAAATTAACAGGAAAGATTCGATTCATAACACAAACAGGGCAGTTTGAACAAACTTGGGTAGTAATAACAGGCTTAGTAGTAGGGGTAGAAACAATCAGATTAAAAGGCAATGAAGACACAGACAATCCTAAACAATCCACACAGTCATATACAATGAAAGAATGCATCGCTCTAAAATCATACAGTATAGTTAAAGAATTACTTTCTATGGCACACTCTCTTGTAATCAGATCCTTCGATTTTGAGGCTTCCTCTCCACTCATTGTGTACACTCTCCCTCCTGCCTGTGACTTGGCAGCACGAACATTGCTGACAGAGGGATCTATCTTTGGTTGATCACAGTCCTTTGAAATATGTCCCAGCTTTCCACATCGAAAACAAATGATGCCCTTGACCGTACACCCCTTTGTCAAGTGGTCCTTCCCACACTTGAAGCACTTCGATGCAAACGCCACTGTTTGACCAAATTTGTTGTTGCCAGAACTTCCTCCATAAGACTTTTGCTAAGATTAACTCCCTATTGGTCATGTATACAGCTTCTGCTAGAATCGAGTGTTATTATTGTTGCCTCCCCTTTAGAACCATGTTGGTCCAAAGTTACGATTTCTGGTGTCATGAGACTGGTCTAACTCTTCTATCCGACGACACTTGTTAAGCAAAACTGGAAATTGCTCAATCCCCAGAGGTAGCACTGCACGCTTCAAATCGTGCCTCAGACCGTCTTCAAACTTTCTACACTTCCACTTCTCGTTAGGCTGAAGTTGGAAGTACCTTGAGAACTTTGACAGGCTCTCGAACCTTGCAACATACTCTCCTACTGTCGTTCCTCCTTATCGCAGACCAAGGAATTCCATCTCCTTAGCATGCCTTACATTGGCTAGAAAATATTTTTCCAGAAACTTGTTCTTGAAGAGTCCCCACGTAATCACCCTTCCTTCAGATTCTAGTAGCCGTTGTGTTCTAGCCCACCGGTCTTCTCCATCTCGAATGAGCATGAAGGTAGCGTAAGTTACCTTCCTCTCATCTGTGCAACCCATTCCTCTAAAAATCTTTTCCAGCTCCTTGATCCAAAGATTAGCCTTCTCCGGATCAAACTCCCCTTTAAACTGCGGCGGGTTGTTACGACGAAACTCTGATAGACTCTGAGCTTCTGCGTTTTCTTCATGTTGTTAAGTAGCTCTATGATTCTGTTGCATGATGACGTTTGCCATCCTTTGCATCGCTTCAACTACTGCAGCCATGGTCTCATTATCTCATCCAGTATCCACACTCGAACCTCTACCACGTGCCATCGTACTTCTTCGAAATTAAACTAAACAATACAAAATCAAAGTTAAATAAAATCATTTGAAATCATTTCAAGCAATATTGTCTCCTTACGGAAACCAAACACAGAGAATCACATAATACAAATAAGACAGACCTAACCACAAACCCAAAAGACTCAAACTTGGGCTCTGATACCAACTAATGTAACACCCCCTTTAGGGCATTACATTTACCAGTTCAACTTACCAAATTATAACCAAATTTTAATTACTACTAATATTTTATTTATGTTTTTCAAATATTTTTCTTTGCTAATAATTAAAAGCTAACAAATTAAATAAAATACAGAATATATCAAACCAAAATAATTTACATCATTTACATAGCAAGTTTTAATACTTAAAAACATCCAGTTTTATCCTCAAAATAAGTATATAGACACTATAGCCCAAACATAAACTAACCTAGTACTCGACGTCTAGTTAGAAGGGTACTCATCCGGATCCTCTTCTGGATCTTCCTCAGATGACAACAACCCCGGATGGGTCACAGGGCTACGGACTGGAGTCCGTGCAGATGAAACTACTGAGTTCTCCCAAGAAGTAACATGACAAATACCCTGTATAAACTCTATAGGCATAATAAAACTTAAATGCACATAAGCATTAAAAGTAAAAACAAATTCCCCATCATGAGTCCTTCTCAAAGTCACAGTTATATTCCCAATATAACTGATACGATCAGTGTCCGCGTCAATACGCCAAGAGTCAGTGTCTCCCCAAAACTGAATCCTCACGAAACCAAGGAAACCATACCTCAACGCCATCCCAAAATACAGATAAACTAACATAAACAGAAGTGAAGCAATCCTTCCTCTTCCTCTTCACACTCTTTATCAAACATACAAAAAAATAGAATAACATAACAAATAGGTGAGATCCCCTACATTAATACCATCATGGTAGTAAAAAAAAAGATAGTAAAATAACATACTATTCATACACACCATCTAATAGATATATTCATAGCATTATATAATCATTGCATCAAATAGCAAATAATTACTACAACACACACACACACACACACACACACACACACACACACACACACACACACATATATATATATATATATATATATATATATATATATATATATCATAGTAAAATGATGACTGACTATGCACATACACAATGAACCAATTTCCTACTCCATGGAGCTAAACTCAATTTCAGAGAGAATGATCCAAAAGATATGTCTGCATATCGGCTGCCTCAGACCAAGTGCTATAATTTCTCAATGTGCACATCAGGCATTAAACAAGACATTCTACGCCAGATCGTGAATAGGATTAATGTTCTCGTCGAGATCATCGGTACGTTTGCATCAGTTTCCACGGCATAGTAGTGCTACTAATTGGCCACATGTGGAATTTTGCACCCTGACTCCTCCAAGTTCAACAAGTGAACTACACTAAGCAATTCGCACTCGCACTAAGGTGTAATTCAACTTCTAGGCAACAATAGCCTTAACAAACACCGTCTGTTGACAATGCATGTCAAATGACTCAATGCATATTATAAGCCACTACCGGCCATAAACACACAGTAATATTCCTGGGTCTAGTATATCGGCCCGACAGTAAAACTTGCTGCTACTCTCAATTGCGTAGCATTTTTATTGCATTTTCGCAATCGCATAAAATTTCTGTTACGTTTTCAAATCACGTAACGGTTTTTCAATGTTTTCTTAACCGCGTAGAGATTTTAAAATGTTATCTCAATCGCTTAGCTAAAAATTGCCATTTTTAAATCGCATAAGAATTTTTCTACGTATTTTCAATCACGTAAAATATTTTCTCATTATTCTAAGCTCAAATTAAAACTTTCTCATTTAATATCAAAATTGGACTTTAATTCCATTATTTTCTCATTAAATCACCTTTAAATAATATTTCTAACATTTTTCTCAAAATCTACCTCATTTTAATTTTAAATAAAACTCTTTTCCATTTAACTCATCTATATCATCATAAATAAAATATTTTAAGTCTCCAAATTACTTCTTAGTCCTAATTTCACTACAATGGCCGAAAATCACATCTTAATTAGTGATAAAAATATATTCATTTTCATTTTTATTTTGTAATTCCTTAATTAAATTTATTACCACTAATCTTCTAGGTTAACATTTAATAAAAAATTTTGCATTGGATTTCCCCTTTGGAGGGCTTGGAGGCCGTGAGCCTCTATGGCCATTGGTGCCAAATATTTCTTTCCTCTCAAGCAAAATTGATAACATATAACATACTTTAAGCATCAAAATTCTATTCTAACATGTTCATGCATAATATCAAATTAATAAAATCACATAGAATAAATAAATACAAATCAAATAATTACACAAATATGGTGAATAAATCCTCATATGGATTCATAACCTTCACACAAATTTCGTGTCCCTCACCACCATAAGTGGTTGATGAGGTTAATCTCCCTCTTACCTTAGATGTAGCCTCCTTGCTCTTAGTAGGATCCTTTGTATCAACTTCGTCCACCAAGTAGCTCTTAGAATCAAAGTAAACACAAATATATTAACATCCAAGGTTATAGTAAGACAACCATAGATCAAATATGGTCTTGGAATTTCAATATTCAATAAGAGATTAAGTTTCAAGAACTTTACCTTAGAACCCTAGAACTTGAACTCAAAAATCAAGCTTGAAAATGATTGAACTAAGGCTTGATCTCAACACCAAATTTGCTTAGGATGATGTTAAGAATCAAATAGTATGGTTGGTTTAAATTATGAGAGTTTGGAAGGTAGAAATGGGTAGTGAGGCCGTGAGCTTGAGGGAGGAAAATGAGAGAAAATGGTGTTTAACTTTTTGCATGAAAAGGTGATAACTTTGAAAAGATGTTAGCAAATGAAATTTAGTCCCCTAAAGCCCTTCATGGCTGTGAGATATGAGGAGAGTAGGAGTGGACAATTTGCTCACTACAACTCCTCACAACCATGGATTAGATCAAGGATGGACATCCAAAGCTTCTCCTCCAAGCTTGTTTCTAATTGGTTGATCATAAGATGTCAAAACCATCATCTTTGACTAAGCTAGATATTTTCTAGATATTTCCAGAAACTATTACCCAATGGACAAAGGCTACTACTAATTATTGTCCAATGAATAATAACATTACACAATGGATAATAGTTTTACCTAATAGATAATAGCTTTATCTAATGGATAATAGAATGTAACAAAAACTCTGATAAAGAAAATTTTCGTCAACTGTTTTCGATTTCAGGTTTAGTAAGTTCCCCTAGCCCCACATTAACAGTCCAAAACTTTCTGTTCCAAGAAAAAATTTTATTTTTCCAAGTCTGCCTCAAACACACATATAGTTTAAAATAATATTAAAATAATCAAAATAAATTAAAAATTCCCAAAAATTCACAAAAAATAAGAAATATTATAAAACTCATAAATATCAAGAAAAATAAAAAAATCGGGGTATTACAACTCTTCCCCTCTAATAAAAACTTCGTCCTCGAAATTTCTCTTACATCAAAACAAATAAGGATATTGCTCCTTCATCTTGTCTTCAAGCTTCTATGTAACATCTCCCGTTATGGCCTTCCAGATCACCTTCACTAAGGTAATTGCTTTCCCTCTGAGTTGCTTTACTTTCTTATCTTCGATCTTTATAGGAAGCGTCTCATAGGTCAAGTTATCTTTCAATTGTATTGTATTCGGAGGTATAACATGGGTGGGATCAGGAATATACTTTCTTAACTAAGACAGATGAAAGACATTATGGAGATTTGAAAGAAAAGGCGGTAAGGCTATTTGATATGTTATCGGACCTATCCGATGAAGAGTTTGATATGGTTCGATAAATTTAGGAGTGAGTTTTCTGAATTTTATAACCCATTTGACCCTAGTCGTGGGTGTAACTCTTAAAAAACACATGTTCGCCTTCCTCAAACTTAAGTGGTCTCCTTCTCTTATCAGCATAACTCTTCTGTCGACTTTGAGTTATCCTCATCCTATCCTGAATCATCTTCACCTTATCTATCATTTATTGCACAAGCTCAAGCCCTAACGTAAAACTTTCTCCATCTTGGTACCAATATAGAGGTGTTCTGCATCATCTTCCATGCAATGCCTCATGGGGTGCCATCCCTATGCTCGAATGGAAACTATTCTTGTAAGTGAATTCTATTAGAGGCAAGAATTCATCCCAACTTTTAGACTGCTCTAGTACACAAGCCCATAACAGATTTTCCAGCAATTGAATTGTCGTTTCTGATTGGCCATCTATTTGCGGATGATATGCAGAACTTAAATGAAGTTTTATCCCCATCGCTTATTGTAGACTCTGCCAAAACTTCGACGTAAACCTCGAGTCTCTATCAGAAATAATGCTAGAAGGTACGCCATGAAGTCTAACAATCTCGTCAATATACACTTGAGTCAACCTTTCCATTGAATATCTTATGTTAATAGGCAAGAAATGTGCTGACTTCGTAAGCCGATCAACAACTTCCCATATAGAATCATAACCCCTTCGAGTCTTGGGCAGTCCAACAACAAAATCCATAACAATGCTATCCCATTTCCATTCAGGAATAGCCAAAGGTTGTAACATTCCAGATGGTCTTATATGCTCAACCTTTGCTTTCTAACAGACCAAACAAGAAGATACATATTCTGCAATGTCTTTCTTCATCCTTTGCCACTAATACCACGGCTTCAAATCATGATACATTTTAGTAGTTTCAGGATGCATACTCAACTTACTCCTATGGGCTTCATCAAGAATTAATCTTCTAAGTTATGGATCACTAGGTACACAAATCCTATCACCAAATCTTAGAATCCCATCAAGTCCTTCCTTAAACATTGTCTCAGCACCTTGCTTCACTAACTCCTTCTTATTCTACAAATATTGATCACCTTTCTGCTTCTCTTGAATTTCTTCTATCAAACTATTCGAAATGGTAATCATATTCAAACAAATCCTCCTCGGTGTCAAATCCACAGACAATCGCATATCCCTGAATTGCTCTATCAATTCACTATCCTTGACCATCATAGCAGATACTCTAAGTACTTTTTTGCTCAAGGCATCTGCTACGAAATTTGCCTTTCCAGGGTGATACTGAAGTTGAAAATCGTAGTCCTTCAAAAATTCTAACCATCGCCTCTGCTCCATGTTCAACTCTTTCTGATCGAACAGGTACTTTAGACTTTTGTGGTCACTGTAGACATTGAAGGTTGCTCTATAAAGAAAATGTCTCCATATTTTCAATGCAAACACCACTGCCGCCAATTCCAAATCATGAGTAAGATAATTCTTCTCATGTACTTTCAACTGTCTAGAAGCATACACCACAATATTTCTATTCTACATCAACACACAACCTAAACCCAAATGTGAAGCGTCACAATACACTTCAAATGGTTTGTTGGGATTAGGCAAAATCAATACTGGTGCAGTAGTCAAACATCTCTTTAACTCTTGAAAACTCGCCTCGCATGCATCAGTCCATGCAAAAGCTTGATTCTTTTGTGTAAGTTGGGTGACAGGTCCTGCTACCTTTGAAAATCTTCAATAAACCTTCGATAGTACCCCGGCTAATCTAACAAAACTACGAATCTCCGTCACTATCTTCGGCCTTTCCCACTGAAGAACAATCTCCACCTTCGCTGGATCGACCGCAATCCCTTACTTTGAGATTAAGTGCCCCAAGAACTAAACTTCTTTTAACCAGAATTCACACTTGCACAGCTTCGCGTATAACTTCTTCTCCTTCAAAATGTAAAGAACCACACTGAGATGTTTAGCATGTTTCTTCGGACTTTGAGAATAGATCAGAATGTTATAAAAAAAGACAATGACAAATCTATCTAAATAGGGATGGAAGATCCTATTCATGTAATCCATGAATATTGCAGGAGCATTCATTATCCCAAACAGAATTACTAAACACTCGTAGTGCCCATAATGCTTTCGAAAAGCTGTCTTAGGAACATCTTCAATGTAACACCCTGATTTTTCATTTTTCTTGATATAAATAAGTTTTCTAATATTTGTGAGTTTTTGTAAATTTTTGAGAATCTTAAATTTATTTTGATTATTTTAATATTATTTTGAACTATATGCCCAAATTTCTTTTTTTTTTTAATATATATGAGTTTTATAATTTTTATAATTTTGTGAATTTTTGTGGATTTTTCTAAAATTTTGATTATTTTAATATTATTTTAGACTATATGTGTGTTCGAGGCGGGCCTGGAAAAATAAAAATTTTTCCTTAACCAAAAAGTTTTGGAATGTTAATGCGGGGTCGGGGGATCTTACTAAACCCGAAACCGGGAACAGTTAACAAAAATTTTCTTTATCTGAGTTTCTATTATCCATTGGATAATGTTATTATCCATTGAGTAATGCTTGTTTTCATTGTGTAATGTTATTATCCATTGGACAGTAACTAGCAGTAGCTATTATCTATTTGGTAATAGTTTTTGTAAAATATCTAAGCTTTTGAAAAATATCTTTCAGAAAATATCTTTTGGAAAATATCTTTTGGATAATATATTTTAGAAAATATCTTTTGGAAAATATCTTGAGATTAGTCAACAAAGAGGGCATGGACTTTGGTTTGAACCATTGGATGACAAGACTTGGAGGAGAAGCTTTACATATCTATCATTGATCTAATCAATGGATGTGAGGAGCAAACTTAATGAAGAAGCATTGGATGATCACCATTGATCTCATCAACGGTTGTGAGAGGAAGCTTAATGTAGAAGTCTTGGATACCCACCATTGAACAAATCAATGGTTGTGAATGGTTGAAATTGGTCAAGATTGTCACACTTTTCTCTCACCTATCTCAAGGCTATTTTAGTCTCAAAGTGACTACGTCTTCATTTTTCTATTGCATTCAAGAAAAACTATCATCTTTCTCTCAAAAACCTTAACACTTTTTCTCCCATTTTTTCTCTCTTCTAGCTCATGGCTCCTTCACTCAAAACACCTATCCATCACTCTTAAATTAAAGAAAGCTTACCACTTAGTTTTAAACATCATTCCAAACAACTTTCAAGTTGTGATCAAGATCAAACTTCATCATCTTCAAGCTTGATTTTTGGATTCAAGCTCTAGGGTTTTTAAGGTAATATTCATGATTTTCATTTCTTCTTTGATTTTTGAAATCCTAAGACCATGTTTGATGCATGGTTGTCTTACTCAAGCTTTGAATGTTAATATTTTTGTGTTTGCTTTGGTTTTTAAGAATCACTTGGTGAAGAAAGTTGATAGAACGGATCACACAAGGAGCTTTGGAAGCTACATCTAAGGTAAGAGAGAAATTAACCTCATCAAGCAATTATGGTAGTGAGGAACGAAATTTGTATAAAGGTGATGAATCCATGTGAGGATTTATTCACCATGTGTGTTTGATTGTGTGGTTTGTATTTAATTGTTCTATGTCATTTTTATTGCTTTGATATTTGCATGAAGTTGATATAGTAGGTTTATGATGTTTAAGGTATGTTGTATGCTATAATTGTGGTAGAAAGGAAAACAATTTTTGGCTCCAATGGCCATAGAAGCTTGCGGCCTCCAAGCTCTCAAAAGGGTAAACCTATATAAAATGAATTATAAAAGATTAACTTAGATGATTACATGATAAGAAATTTAATTAAGGAATTACAAAATAAAAATGAAAATGAATATATTTTTATCATTAATTAAAAAGTGGATTTCGGTCATAGTATAGAAAAATATGATGGAGAATTAAATTTGAAACTTAAAGTATTTTATTTAAGTGGATTTTTAATAAGGAAAATGGAAAAGGTTTTATTAAATTAAAATAAAGTAAGTTTTGCAAAGAATATTAGAAATATTATTTTGAGGAGCTTTAGCAAGGAAATAATTTTTAAGGATAGTTTGGAATTTAAAATATTCTGTCTAAGAAAGTTTTATTTAGAATAATGAATAAAGATTTTGAGATATCTTGAATTAATTTAAATGATATAAGTTTTTGAGGAAAATGTTAGGAAATATTATCTAAATGTGATTTATTAAGGAAATATTGGAATTAAAGTCCAATTTTGATATTAAATGAGAAAAGTTTTAATTTGAGCTTAGAATATTGAGAAAATGTTTTACGCGATTGAAAATACGTAAAAAAACTCTTATGCGATTTAAAAATGATGATTTTTAGTTATGTGATTACGAAAACGTTTTAAAATCTTTATGCGATTGAGAAAACATTGAAAAACTGTTACATAATTTGAAAACGTAACAAAAGTAGTACGCGATTATGAAAATGAGATAAAAATGCTATGCGATTGAAGGGAAACAACAAGTTTTGCTGTAGGGCCAATGTATTAGACCCGAGTGGATCAGCGGTATTTTGTAATTGTATGGGCGGTTATATAATATCATTAATACTAATGGTATTAGACAATTGTATAGGCAGTTGCTTTAATATCATTGGGAACAGTCCAACGGTGGTTTAATTTGATTGATCATGCATTATACAGTCAGTGGCTGTTATGGCCTTTTGTTGCTTTAGAGTGAATGAGAATTTGAATAGTGTGATCTATGATGGATCTCAAGGGGCGTCAGGGCAAGGTGTGTTGGGGATTGCGGATACAACACGCAGCGAAAAACAGGGATTCCCACCGAGGATCCATGCGAAAAAGCCATAATTCGATTTTTAAATGATTTACCTCTTGAAGCGTGAATCACCAATACCGTAATAGAAACGATGTCTCTGCGGTATCCACATGAACAGACTCACGAACGTCCAACGTCCACAAAGAGGAGCCTCACGTCTCTCACACAGTGCTAATTGCGAAGAGAAGAGAAGAAACTTGTCGCTCTCTCACTCACTTTTCTGTAGGTGCGGCTAGGGTTCAGAATTGTGTATCTTAATAGCCCCCTTAGCAGTACTATTTATAATAGTGACTGCCTTAAGTGAGTGTGAGCAGCAGCAGGGTAAGCTGTGCAATTCTAGACCCATCTGTTATGAGTCTGGCCTATATTTGAATCCGAGTCCAACTTGGATCCATTGCTCTAATTTTAGTCTGCTCTATGTGTGTGACCCTGCAGGTTCTTATTACGTTGGCAGTAATATTAAAATCCCATTTTAATATTACAAGCAGTGAGTGGTATCTAGCAACACATCGCTGCTATCCAAGTAATAAGAATGTCAGTGATTTGACATAACCTTTCCATGACTAATGTTTCTGTGTCGTTTAGTCCCTTTGTCAAGATATCTAAATTGAACACAAGGCATGGAATGCGTCACCCTTGTATAGTCCAATCATTGGTTTCCTGATACTCAAGTAGACTTTGTAACAACAAATGAGATCAATATCTCATATTGACTCATTCGAGCATGACCATGCATTTCACAGTCTCACTCAATTAGGAGGCCTGAAGATATCGCTCCTGTTATGTAGGAGTGACAAATCCCATCTAGGTCACTCACATCCCTCTGCATGATTTGTGGTATGTCCAATAACCAACTTTATAATCACCTTGTTACAGATGACGTTTGATGGCATTAAAACACACAACTCCTCATGTAGGAATCGTAGTGAGTTCAGGTCAAAGGACCACAGACACCATTGTCACTATGAGAATCACTTATGACACTCACGTAACGATCCATGTAGCGTTCTCATGGTGGGTCATTCCAATACATCATTACTCTAATATGTACCCATGTGAAGACTTGATATCTCATATCCATGACCCGTGAGACGTGGTCATCAGCCTATACATATACTAGTCTCAATGTATTATTGTTGTCCTAATTAACAATAATACTTGACTAGGGACATTTAAGAATAGTGGTGTAACCAAAAGGATCTCACGATCAAGTCATCCACTTGATGTCCTATGGCATCAAACTTACTATTCTAAGGACTTTATTATGTTTGTCAAAAAAGAACACAATAAATGAAATGCCTCATATATAAAAATAGCATAATAGAATGTATGTAAATACAGAAAATGTATTGGCCTCTAGGGCATACACCAACAAGTTGTTTCATTTAGTGATCTGTTATCACATTATATACCTCTAGCTGTGAAAAATTGTTGCAACGCATTGACGAGGACCCGACAAATACTATTCTTTTCATGGTCCAGTGTAGACTGTCATTGAGGGTGGCAGATCTTCTGGAACATTCACCTCTGAATTTGTGTTTAGCTCCATGGAGTAGGGAAATTGGTTCATTATGCATGTGCATAGTCAGTCATCATACTGTTATGGTAATTATCTATTATTTGATGCAATAATTATATGATGCCATGAATATGTTCATTAATGCTGTACATGAATTGTGCTATTGTTGTTATTGTTCTTTGCTGCCATGCTGATATTGGTGTAGGGGATCTCACCTCTTTGTATTATTGTTTTGTCTATTCTGTGTTATGCTATTATTCTATAAAGACTACGATGGCAGCGAGGCAAGATCCACAAGGTTTTGCTAGTGTACTATTTCACGGAGTACCAGAGCGTTGAACGTCGAACGAGATACGAGGCGCATTCAATATAGTGGAGATGTTACCTTCTTGTGGAGTAGGACCCAGTATGAGGTTGCTACGTTTACTTTGGACGCTGCTGTTTGTTTGGAGTTTTATATGCCTTTAGCGGAGTTATGGTGTAATCATAGAACTACCTTTAGGGAGGATTCTGTAGAGTCGACTGCTCGGACTCCTATCCGTAGTGACATACCTTGACTGGGAAGTTTGTCTGTTAGGGATCCCAAAGAGGATCTGGAGGAAGATCGGGTGTAGGACCTTACTCTTCAAGTGTTTGGACTTGGGTTAGGTTCAGTTTTTATATGGTAAATATACATATTATTTATAGTACGTAAGTTTTATATAATTAAGTTGTTATTAATCTATGTTATGTACGAGAGATGTATGTTATTCAGTTTTATGTCTTGTGTTTCTAAAATTCGGTAAGTTTATGTTATCCGAGAAAAAAAAAATTTGAAACCCGTATTAAGATAATATTAAATACTTTATAACTTGAGTAAAGAATTAAAAAGAGTTAGTCTGAAATATAATGCCCTAAGGAGGGTGTTACATTAGTTGGTATCAGAGAGGGACCTCTCCCTGTACGGTGTGGTTCGGGGACGAACTGTGCAGAAGCTGGTGGGCATGTGTCACCAGGGGCCGACGAGAGTGGGGAGTGGTCGCCGGTGCAAAAAGATAAAGCACGGATAAGGAGCAGCTCCTGGTAGGCTTCTAGGCGGAGGGACATATGAATGAACTGAATACACATCAGAATGAGAGCGATCTAGAGACTGTGCAGGTATGGGACTGTATAGTTGAGGATGGCTTAAAGGAATTGATTAGCACCACCCATATCAACAAGATGCATCTTCTTTTCAGGAGCCAAGAACATAAGTACTTCATAGTTAAGCGTGCTTGACTTGGAGCACTTGTGGGATGGGTGACCTCTTGGGAAGTTTCCTAGGATGCGTGTGAGTGAGGACAAAGCACCCTGAAAAGACCTGTGTTGGTTTGTGGGGACACTCATCGACCCTGCAAGTAGTCTCGGGACGTTACATTCAACCTTCACGTAAATCTGATGATAACCAGAACGCAAATCGATCTTGGAGAAAACAGCAGCTCCCTTCAATTAATCCTTCAAATCGTCCATCCTCGGAAATGGATACTTATTCTTGATTGTGATCTTATTCAACTGATGATCATCTACACATAGATGAGAAGTTCCATCCTTCTTCTTTACCAACAGCACTGGAGCTCCCCACATTGACACACTAGGTCTCACAAACTCTTTCCCCAATAGTTCCTCCAACTGCTTTTTGAGTTCAGCCAATTCTGACAGCGATATCCGGTATTGCCATTTAAATGGACCAGCTCTTGGTACAAGGTCAATAGAAAATTCGATTTCCCTTTCTGGTGGTAGTCTAGGAATATCATCAGGAAAAATCTCAGGAAACTCATTAACTACTTGAATAGCATTCACATCCTCCTCATTCTTGACCTCTAAGGAAGATAACAACATGTATCATTGAGCTCCTTCCCTCAAGCAAGCTTCGACTTGGTCCACCGTTAAAAATCTAGAATTCTCAGGTTTAAGAAAAACTAAAGTCTTATTGGCACAATCTAATAGGATATGGTTAGAAGATAACCAATCCATTCCTAGAATTATGTTTATTTGTGACAAAGGCAAACAAATCAAATCAATAGGAAAGATTCAATTCATAACACAAACAGGGCAGTTTAAACAAACTTGGGTAGTAATAACAGGCTTAGTAGTAGGGGTAGAAACAATCAGATCAAAAGGCAATAAAGACACAGACAATCCTAAACAATCCACACAGTCATATGCAATGAAAGAATGCGTCACTCTAGAATCATACAGTACAATTAAAGAATTACCTTCTATGGCACACTCTCCTGTAATCAGATCCTCCAATTTTGAGGCTTCCTCTCCACTCATTGTGTACACTCTCCCTCCTGCCTGTGGCCTGGTAGCATGAACATTGCTGACAGAGGGCTCCATCTTTGGTTGATCACAGTCCTTTGAAATATGTCCTGACTTTCCACATTGAAAACAAATGATGCCCTTGACCGCACACTCCTTTGTTAAGTGGTCATTCCCACACTTGAAGCACTTCGATGTAGACGCCACTGTCTGACCAAATTTGTTGTTGCCAGAACTTCCTGCATAAGACTTTTGCTGAGATTGACTCTGCATTGGCCATGAGTACGACTACCATTGGAATCGAGTGTTGTTATTGTTGCCTCCCCTTTGGAACTGTGTTGGTCCAAAGTTACGATTTCTAGTGTCACGAGACTGGTCTAACTCTTCTATCCGATGACACTTGTCAAGTAAAACTGGGAATTGCTCAATCCCCAAGGGCAGCATTGCACGCTTCAAATCGTGCCTCAAACCATCTTCAAACTTTCTACACTTCCACTCCTCGTCAGGCTGAAGTTGGAAGTATCTCGAGAACTTCGATAGGCTCTCGAACCTTGCGGCGTACTCTCCTACCGTCATTCCTCCTTGTCGCAGACCAAGGAATTCCATCTCCTTAGCATGCCTTACACTGGCTAGAAAATATTTTTCCAAAAACTTGTTCTTGAAGAGTCCCCACGTAATCACCCTTCCTTCAGCTTCTAGTAGTCATTGTGTTCCGGCCCGCTAGTCTTCTCCATCTCCAACGAGCATGAAGGTAGCGTAAGTTAACTTCCTCTTATCTGTGTAACCCATTCCTCTAAAAATCTTTTCCAGCTCTTTCATCCAAAAATTAGCCTTCTCTAAATCAAACTCTTCTTTAAACTACGGCGGGTTGTTACGACGAAACTCCGATAGACTCTGAGCTTCTGCGTTTTCTTCATGTTGTTGAGCAGCCCTCTGATTCTGTTGCACGATGACGTCTGCCATCCTTTGCATCGCTTCACCTGCTGCAGCCATGCTCTCATTATCTCGTCCAGTATCCACACTCGAACCACTACCACATGCCATTGTACTTCTTCGAAATTAAACTAAACAATACAAAATCAAAGTTAAATAAAATCATTTGAAATCATTTCAAACAATATTGTCTCCTTGCGAAAATCAAATACAGAGAATCACACAACACAAACAAGATAGACCTGACCACAAACCCAAAAAGACTCAAACTTGGGCTCTGATAACACCCCCTTTAGGGCATTGCATTTACCAGTTCAACTTACCAAATTATAACCAAATTTTAATTACTACTAATATTTTACATACGTTTTTTAAATATTTTTCTTTGCGGATAATTAAAAACTAACAAATTAAATAAAATACAGAATATATCAAACTGAAATAATTTACATCATTTACATAGCAAGTTTTAATACTTAAAAACATCCAGTTTTATCCTCAAAATAAGTATACAGATACTATAGTCCAAACATAAACTAACCTAGCACCCGACGTCTAGTCAGAAGGGTACTCATCTGGATCCTCTTCCGGATCTTCCTCATATTCCTCAGATGACAACAACGCCGGATGGGTCACAAGGCTATGGACTGGAGTCCGTGCAGATGAAACTACTGAGTTCTCCCAAGAAGTAACATGACGACTACCCCATATAAACTCTATAGGCATAATAAAACTCAAATGCACATAAGCATTAAAAGTAAAAATAGATTCCCCATCATGAGTCCTTCTCAGAGTCACAGTTATATTCCTAATATAACTGATACGATCAGTGCCCGCGTCAATATGCCAAGCGTCAGTGTCTCCCCGAAACTGAATCCTCATGAAACCAAGGAAACTAGACCTCGATGCCATCCCAAAATACAGATAAACTAACACAAATAGAAGCGAGGCGATCCTTCCTTTTCCTCTTCACATTCTTTATCAAATATGCAAATAAATAGAATAACATAGCAAAGAGGTAAGATCCCCTACATCAATACCATCATGGCAGTAAAAAAAGATAGTAAAATAACATACTATTCATACACAGCATCTAACAGATATATTTATAGCATTATATTATTATTGCATCAAATAGCAAATAATTACTACAACACACACACACACACACATATATATATATACCACAGTAAAATGATGACTGACTATGCATATACACAATGGACTAATTTCCTACTCCATGGAGCTAAACTCAATTTCGGAGAGAATGATCTAGAAGATATGTCTATATATCGACCGCCTCAAACCAAGTGTTATAAATTTTCAATGTGCACATCAGGCATTATACAATACATTCTATGCCAGATCGTAAATAGGAATAGTGTTCTCATCGAGATCGTCGGCGCGTTTGCATCAGTTGCCACGGCACAGTAGTGCTACTAACTGGCCACATGTGAAATTTCGTGCCCTGACGCCTCCAAGTTCAATAGTGAACTATACTACGCAATTCGCACCCACATTAAGGTGTAATTCAACTCCTAGGCAACAATAACCTTAACAGACATCGTCTGTCGACAATGCATGTCAAATGACTCAATGCATATTATAAGCCACTACCAGCCACAAACACACAGTAATATTCCCAGGTCCAGTATATCAGCCCGATAGCAAAACTTGCTACCACTCTCAATCACGTAGCATTTTTATTGCATTTTGACAATCATAAAAAACTTCTGTTACGTTTCCAAATCGCATAACAATTTTTTAACGTTTTCTCAATTGCGTAGAGATTTTAAAACGTTTTCTCAATCACGTAACTAAAAATCACCATTTTTAAATCGTGTAAAATATTTTCTCAATATTCTAAGCTCAAATTAAAACTTTTCTCATTTAATATCAAAATTAGACTTTAATTCCATTATTTTCTCATTAAATCACCTTTAAATAATATTTCTAACATTTTTCTCAAAATCTACCTCATTTTAATTTTAAATAAAACTCTTTTCCATTTAACTCATTTATATCATCATAAATAAAATATTTTAAGTCTCCAAATTACTTCTTAGTCCTAATTTCACTATAATGGCCGAAAATCACATCTTAATTAGTGATAAAAATATATTCATTTTCATTTTCATTTTGTAAATTCTTAATTAAATTTATTACCACTAATTCTCTAGGTTAACATTTAATAAAACATTTTGCATTTAATAAAACATTTTCTATTCTAACAAGTTCATGCATAATATCAAAGCAATAAAATCACATAGACAAATAAATACAAAGCAAATAATTACAAAAATATGGTAAATAAATCCTCATGTGGATTCATCACCTTCACACAAATTTCGTGTCCCTCACCACGATAAGTGGTTGATGAGGTTAATCTCTCTCTTACCTTAGATGTAGCCTCCTTGCTCCTAGTAGGATCCTTTGTATCAACTTCCTCCATCAAGTAGCTCTTAGAATCAAAGTAAACACAAATATATTAACATCCAAGGCTAGAGTAAGACAATCATAGATCAAATATGGTCTTAGAATTTAAAGAATCAAATAAGAAATCAAGTTTTAAGAACTTTACCTTAGAACCCTAGAACTTGAACTCAAAAATCAAGCTTGAAAATGATTAAACTAAGGCTTGATCACAACACCAAATTTGCTTAGGATGATTTTAAGAATCAAGTAGTATGGTTGGTTTAAATTATGAGTTTGGAAGGTAGAAATGGGTAGTGAGGTCGTGAGCTTGAGGGAGGAAAATGAGAGAAAATGATGTTTAACTTTTTGCATGAAAAGGTGATAACTTTGAAAAGATGTTAGCAAATGAAATTTAGTCCCCTAAAGCCCTTCTTGGCCGTGAGATACAAGGAGAGTAGGGGTGGTCGATTTGCTTATTACAACTCCTCACAACCATTGATTAGATCAAGGGTGGACATCCAAAGCTTCTCCTCCAAGCTTGTTTTCAATTGGTTGCTCATAAAGATGTCATAACTATCATCTTTGACGAAGCTAGATATTTTCTAGATATTTTCAGAAACTATTACCCAATGGACAAAGGCTACTACTAATTATTGTCTAATGGATAATAACATTACACAATGGATAATAGATTTACCTAATAGATAATAGCTTTATCCAATGGATAATAGAATGTAACAAAAACTCAGATAAAGAAAATTTTCATCAATTGTTTCTGGTTTCGGGTTTAGTAAGTTCCCTTGACCCTACATTAACCGTCCAAAACTTTGTAGTCCAAGAAAAAATTTTATTTTTCTAGGCCCACCTCAAACACACATACAGTCGAAAATAATATTAAAATAATCAAAATAAATTAAAATTTTCAAAGATTCACAAAATTCACAAATATTATAAAAGTCATAAATATCAAGAAAAATAAAAAATTGGGGTGTTACAACCACCACATCAATCGGGGCAGCCAAACCAAGAGGTGCTTGTGGGGAGAAATAAGACTTTCCAAGACCTCTCGGAGTTCAGGAAGGCTAATTCGTCTTCCTTCAAGGAGGAGTATGACTCGATGAAAGCTAAGAGTTGGCTAAAGGAGATGGAAAAGATCTTCACTATTATGGCTTGCTCGGATGGGCAGCGAGTGCTCTTTGCTTCTTACCTGTTGGAGGGAGAAGCAAAGGATTGATGGATAGACATCGAGAGATCTTTCGAGGTGTCGAGAACTCTTGTTGTGGGAGATCTTCAAGAACTTGTTTCTAGAGAAGTATTTCCCACAAAATCTGCAGAATACTCCTTTGTGGAAGAAACATGTGTCTTTAGTGTCTATACACTGTGATTGCCAAGTGATAATAGCAAGAGTAAATAACAATGTGTATATTAAAAAATAGCGACATATACGTATATGTCACAATTCTATGAAGCAGTTACTAAAAGATGAGATTATATGCATTAATTATGTAAAGTCAGAAGTGAATTTGGCTAATCCTCTGACAAAGTCTTTGGGTGGGAAATTAATAAATGAAACATCAAGAGGAGTGGAACTTGAGCTAATTTGAAAATTAACAATAATGGTAACCCAACCTTTTAGATTAGAGATCCCATGAATAAGGTTTATATGGGTAATAACAAGTCACTTGTTAATTCTGCTAATACTATTAATTTTTGTCTCTTCCAGTGATGTGAAAAGTGTTAGACTGCATTTAATGAGAGGATAAGCTGAAAACTTTAAGTAAATTATTCATGAAATCCAAGTAACGGTGCAAGGCCAAGATGCACCAAATCGTGTTGAACAACTTTAGATGAAAAGTCAATGTGAGTGATGAGATCACTGATTTATAAGTAGAATATGATTCATAAAAGTTATAATCTCACTGATATTCTTTTGAGTTATAACTCATTTACTTTATGTGTTAGTTCATAATCTAAAAGATACTAATACTTATGTATTCAATTGTTATCTTAACTTTGAAATATATGGGGAATTGATATATTTTTATTATGTTTTTAATATAATAATATATTTCAAAGTCAAGTGTTTGTTTTGATCTTATTTCATATTTTCTCTCTCTAACCCCTCACTTCGGGTTGCAAAACGTACCACTATTTTTCCTTGTTTTGTGTTGCACATTTGACAATTAATCATAATGTTCCAATCACTTGCTGGTCATTGGAGATCTTTTGAGTATCTTATCCAACCACTCTTATCACTCAATAGCCCTGGGAGAGCTTCATCTTGTGCCTTTGGAGTTTAGATGAGGAAATGAAAAACTGATCTATAAAGACTACTTTTGATATATAAAGCATGGACACGTTGTTCTTGAGGTGTGTTTGTGTGTCGGATACGTGTTCGTGTCAGATATATGGGGACACGCGTATGACACACATGTCCTATGTGTCTGATTAAAAAGATTATTTTTTCATCTATAGACATATCTTGGACACGGTTCAGACATGCTTCGACACATCTAGGACACAGTTTGGACACGACCCATTAATATTTTTAAAAATAATTAGTTTCCATGACTAATGTCTAATTAGTAAGCTCGTAACTCACCTAAGCTCAATCACATGACTGATGTCCCAAGCCATTATTTTCACATACTAGTATTTTAAGATTTATCTTTTCACATGCCACTATTAGGCTTTAAAGTTTTATCTTTTCACACACCACTATTTTCATCTGCTCCTTCTACCTTTTCTCGTACCAAGTCATCCACTTCATCATCACTGAAGCTTGCTTCACACCACTATTCCTTCTAGTTATTTTTTTGGATGCACATGTACTTATATATGATTAGTTCTATTATAAGTTATTGGTTTAGTATTTTTTTAAGAAAAGTCAATAGAAATTATGCTTTATATTTGGGGGGGAGCTTACTAGGTAGCAAATATTAACAGATATGACATATATTAAGATATTGTAAATCTTCATGTTTATAGAAATGATATTAATGAATTATAAATTTTTTCTTAAATTTTGCAATTATATATGTGCATGAACCAAGTTCTTTAATTTACTTTGATATTAATTTATATATATATATATATATATATATATATATATATATATATATATATATATATATATGTCATGTCCATGTCTTATAATTTTTTAAATTTGGTGTATCCCTGTGTCTGTGTCTGTGTCATGTTCTATGTCTGTGTCCATGTCTATACTTCATAGCTTATGATAAATAGCACGATACACACAAAAACAAAAAATATATATTTCTTCTCTTTATTCTTTTCCTTTGAGTTTTCATGGGCAATCTTACGAGTTGTTCTTGTGTTCTTACTATTTTAATTATAGAATTAGTAAAAAGTAACTATTGTATATGCTAGAAAGTATTAGCTACGAGATCATTTGCACAAAATAATTTACTCATAGTGGCAAAATAATCTTAAGCATAGTGCGCTTGCACACCTTAACCAATATTTATGATAAATTATTTTCTTTATGCAATTTTAATTTTAGCTTTCCACCTATTTTATTTCTTTTCTTTTTCCTACATATTATTAAGGTGATACTTGCATACTATTAGCAATGGCAACCATCACCCAAGAGGGGGGTGAATTGGGTGATTACAAATTTTTAAAGCAACTTTGAGAAATTATACATTTTGATATTTTTAATCATCACATGCAACGAAATAAGTCTAACAAATATACAACTATTGTAGATTACTTAAATACAACTTGAGTTATGGGATAAATCAAGCAAATAAGCTAAATATCAAGTTCTTAAAATCAAAACATCAAGATGATAAGATATGTAATAAATAACTATGTCGCACCAAATATTGAAATGAAAGAGTGTAGGGAAGAAAGAATAAAACTCAAGAATTTATCCTAGTTTAGCCACCAACCACTTGTGGCCTACATCCAGTCCCCAAGCTTAACTTGAGATTTTCTTCACTAACTCTTGGACTTCACGAGTGCTAGAAAAAACTTTGTACAAACAAGAGCACTCGTCACACCTTGGGAGACCTCACCCTTGTGCTAGAGCCTGCAACTCTTTAAGCTTCACAAGTGCTTGAAAAACCTTTACATTCAAGAGCACCCACAACACCTTTGGGATACCTCACTCTTTGTGTTTGAGTCTCACTACAAGGGATACCTCACCCTCTTACAATGATTTCAAGATGAAGAGAAAGATTATAAACTCTCATAAGAGTAGATATACAACTTGAATAACAAAGGAATAGAAGGATTTTGCAATAAAGAGCTCAAAATATGATTTTGATGATTTAAGGATCAAATCAAGTGTTCATGAGTTGTAAAAGCTTCAATCTACACTTATTTATAGAACCCAAGTGATAAAATAGCCGTTGGTAGTGTTTAGAAATGATTTGTTATAACTGTTGGGAACATTTTTGGGCTCAGAATAATTAGTTATTTACATGTCCTAATTGGCTATTGCACTCTGGTTTCAAAAATTGACTTTAAATAGTCATAACGTTTTCATTTCTTATCTATTTTAAGGACCACTCATTAGAATGATATTTGAGTCAATTTTCATATGAAATAAGTTTCATAACAAAACTCAAATTATTTTGAAAGTTATGATCAAAAGAGTAACCAAAGGTCAGCTTTTCAAAACTCAAACTTGACTATTTTTCATAGTTTTTAACTACCACCATCACTAGCTTTTCAAAACATGTTTGTTAGGCATTTTAGCATGTAAGAACCAATTAAAAACATGTTTGAGCTCTTTTCTTATAAAACCTCTATCTTTACATAGGAAAAAGTCTAAAAGGAAAATATATCAATTCTAATCCTTAGGTTTCTTGATGTAATCCAAACTTCCAAAAAAAATTTTCTCTTCAAATATTGTAAATGCTTGGGACAACTTATCATTCTCATTCTTCTTGAGTTGAGTATAAATGTGATCTTTTACTTTCTTATTGCAATGCTCACTCTTGATAATTGGACTATCCTACAAAGTATTACTCACTTAAAACAAATATAGTTAGTCCAAATTCATAACTTAATATCTTCATATGCATGATTCATAAATATATAACTCTAGTTAGTCTAACATGCATATAAGACTTTCATAGATACATTCAAATAAGATATTTATTAATTACTAATAGATATTTCAATATAGGATGCAACAAAGAACACTTTACACATTTTTATTTAAATAGAGTCAAATCTAATATTAATTTAATATAACCCGTATAACATATTATTGGATATATTCTATAAAAGATACTATAAAGAATATACATGATTCTTTTATGAAATATAACAAGATGGAGTGCATGATCATGCATGATCCAATATAATATATTAAGGACATCTATGTATCATAGGCATCATTCTTTTTATCTTGTATTTGTCATCATCAAAACTTAACATATTAAACCATTGGAGCAAACTTATTTCCACAATCTCCCCCTTTTTGATGATGACAAATCACCAAAGAAAAAAATGTTGAGCAATATACAAGAATAGATATTCATGTAAGCATATCAAATAATAAGCACAAGAACATATTTTTCTTTCTAATTTTCACTCCCCCTATTTGACATCAACAAAAAGGCTTAGGAAGGAATCGTAATATTTTCTCTCTCCCTATAGATAAAACTCATGCTGCTAAGAAGAGTAGGATCATCAAAACTAAAAACTACTTCAAGTTATTCAAAACATAGTTATCTCCCCCTATTTGATTCTATATATGATTCAATAATAGAGACATGAAACAAGCATGCATTCAAGATATAAAAGATTATTCATGTGAATATCAACATTTAGCATATGATAACAATAAGCTTAAGAAATTACGTCCAACATATAATATCTTGCATATTACATGATAAATAAGTACTGCTTGATGAAAGTTACAAAATATCCTTATAAGGTCATGAAACTAAGGTTTTTAAACGAAAGATCATGCAACTTGCCACATATCAAGCATTTCTCAATGAAAGAATCAAAAGATATGAAGTTTAAGAATGTTTACCTTCTTTCATTAATAAAGGGAAAGAGAATAAGATATGGTCTTCGTTAACATGTTAATAGTATTGATAATAAAACACTTAATGTCAAGCAAGGATGTAAGCCAAGAGATATAAACAATAATTTAAGAGCTAGGCCCTCCCTCAAAATATGCATATTATCAAAATATAATAGTTTAACATAGTCATGCATATATTTTTAGTCAACAAGGACATGGAAGAAAGATATGTATGATAAGAAGGATAAATAACCATTACAAATCAATAAATTATTATAAAAAATTATAAGAAAAAGAAGATAAGCTCCCCCTTATTGAAGCACAAGATAAATAACGGGAAATATGCATGCCAAGACCATGTAAGCATATTACCATAAAGAAAAGCAATGCAAAAGATACTTATTTTTAATCCATTAATCAAAAATCATTTTAAAACTTCTCCCCCTTTCAAAAAGAATTTTACAAGAGCACATTATATTTTCAAAAGAATTTTAGAAGGGTAGAGAGATTTTATATTAAAACCACATATTCCTTTAGAGTGATCAAATCCAAGTTAAAAAAAATTTGAAAGTACATCTCCTCTATTTTTCATTGAACAAAAGCCTTGAGAAAATAAAACACTTTGAAGAACAAGGTTTATCATTTGAAGTATTAAGATGGGCTCTATAGTATATTTCAAAAAATTTATTTGAAAACTTTCTTAAACATTCTCTCAGGACTTAATAAAAATTTTCAAAGCAAAAGAATATAGTATTACATTTATAGCACATATCCAATGATTTCTAAATTTGCAAGACAATTAGGAGGTGAAAATACTTTCAAGGTCTTAAGACAAGTTTAAAATATTCTCAAGGATATGGAACTTGAAAAGCTTCTTTCAAATATGATAAGATATTTTGCTTTAAAGTTTTTTTAATCAAACTAGAAACTTTTTTCAAAACAAGAGTATGATTCTCATAGGTGTTATACCACTAAGAAACCATAGATCAAGAGAACCATAGATATCAAACATTCATCTTAATGAAATATGCTATAGGGATCAAAGCATGTATAGAACTAATATCATACACTTTATATACAATGACAAGATTAACAAGTTAATATCTAATTAGGCACTTTGTCAATACTAAGCGTACTTCTCATGCAAGGAAAGCATCTAATAATTTAAGATCAATTAATCAACAAGTATCATACAATCCATAGCGTATAGAATACCACAATGCGGAAATAAGTTTGCCTAAATGGTTTAATATGTTAAGTTTTGATGATGACAAATACAAGACAAAAAGAATGATACTTACGCTTGATAGATGTGCTTAATAGATGACAAATGCATTACAAAAGAATATTGATCATGTTACATAGATGTGCTTAACACTACAAGAATTTTATAAATTATCTACCAAATTTAGCTACAAAAAATTTTGGTAGCTAATTCATAGCTAATTAGCTACGGATTAAATTTTCGTAGCTAAATTTTGACTAAAATTCTATCACACAAATAACTACAGATTAGCTACGATTTAGCTACAAAATTTAGCTACGAGAAATGTTGGTAGCTATTTTGTAGCAAATTAGCCATGGATTAGCTACGAAATAAAATTTCCTAGCTAAATTTCGAATCAAAAAGATAAAAAATTTATCAAGCAAATAGCTACAGAATTGCTACAATTTAACTACAGAATTTAACTAAAAAAATTTATTTCACAGCTAATTCGTAGCTAAAGCGTAGCTAATTAGCTATGGATTAGCTACCAAAATTTTTCGTAGCTAAATTTCAATTGTATACAAAAAAATTGACCAAATCAGCTTATGTTTTACGCGGGCCCATACTCAACTTTCCCAAATCCTCAAATCCCTCCTCTGTCTTTCCCTCCCTCTCATTCTTTCTTCTTCTCTCAAATCCCTCTGCCCAGACTAAATCACATCAGCAAACCAGACCTCAAATCCCAAATCTCTCAAATCCTTCTCTCACGAACCAGACCCCCGATCATGAACCAGGGTCCGACCCTAAGACCCAAACACGCCTTTATAACCCCCTACAAGGACATCAAGGTCCCCATCCGAAACATCTACTACCTCCCAACCTCCTCCGAGTTCCTCTTCGTTAGGAGGCTCGCCGCAAGCACCGATCCTAGGGCGAGAACCTCACCTTCTACACTGGCTGCGGCTACCTCGCTGGAGCTGTCAGCAACACTGGCATGGGCCTTATCAACAACGTCAAATCCTTCGAATCTGATGACACAATGAAGCTCCGAGTTAACCAGGTCTTGAACTTATCTAGGCATTCGGGTCGGGCGTGGGGAAACCGGATGTGGTGTTAGGGTCCTGAACCCAACCATATCCCAGTGCTGCGAGAATCACTGATTCTCCTTATTTTCCTCAGTACACTGCTTCTTTAAAATGTAAGATTCTCTTTTAGCTATTCCTCTTTCTTCCCTGAAATTTTATGTATTTTTTTTTAAATTAATTGTATGCATAGGCTCTGATCTATGATATTCTCATTGAATTTGAATTAACTCAACAAAGTTTGAATCTTTGGAGATATGGGTTCATTCAAGACTATATGAATATTTTAGGTATTAAGTATTAACCATTTGCAAATGTGTAAAAATTAAGTGATTTCAATTGGGAATTAGGTGTTTGAGTTAAGTGGAAGTCAAGCATTTCTCTTATGATGAGGAAATAATTTTTTAGATTGAAGTTGACTATATGTTTATGTTATCTTTTGAAAAAAAAGAAAGAAAAGAAAAGACCAAAAAGATGAAAAAAATGGAAGGACTAAAATATTCTAAGTATGAACCTTTAGTTGAAATTGGTAGATGAAATGGAAAATGAAATATTATGGAAAATAATCTTGGCCTTCATCAACTTTGTAGAACTTACACTGTGATCTAAAATCCGAGCCATAAATGGCACCTCTTGGCATGACACCTTTTTAGGCCTTTGGTTAGCAACTCTTCATCTTTTTCAGAGGGTACAACTCTTTCTCTACAACTCAATGTGTTTTCTTGTGAAGTATTGGTTTTAAATTTATCTTGTCTATCAATTACTTCTGGAATTCATTATATGGTTCTTGGTCTTAGATCATGTGCAGAGCATGGTTTTATAAATTTTAGCATTGGTTTGATCATCTGATAACTAGCCTAATTTTTGTGTATTCATTTGTCTACAATTGTCTAAATTAGAAGTTTTGGAAAAGTTGACTGGTATGATTTGTTTTCTTGTTAGTCTATGTTTCACTTTACACTATAACTAGTTTCACTGAGTTAGTGGATTCAGCTAACTACAAAAAGGGAGATACCTTTACAATACACATTGTAGTTAAGAAATTTGCATCAGAGGTATACTCCTTTAATTTAATTATTGATATATTTATAGGAAAGAGATCCTATTGAGGGCCCAATGCCTCATCTTGATACTCACTTATGCATGCTCTTGTGTATCATACTTCTTGTTATTGCTGGTCTTATTGAGGAGGAGGAAAGGACACCAGCTGATGAAACAGACAGTGGTCCTACTAATCATTGGAAAAAGAAGAGAGTTCTAGGAAAATGTCGCAATGATTTAGTCTCAAGTCTCCAAGTATTGGGTGATTATTAGAGCTTGCTTGCTCCACCTCAATTTGTTTTTGCTGTTGCAAAAGCAATGCTATTTGTTTCTAGCTTCCCAATAGGGAGTGCATATTTTGACTGCCTTAGCATGACAGAGATGCCAATTGACTATTGTAAGTGATACTGCTTTCAGTAATTTAGTGTCAATCAGAAATTGTACATGGATCTTTAGCAACTATAGTAACTAAAATCAATTTGAGCAATGCATTATTGAGGATGTTGTTTTCCATTTGTGATTCTCTATATGAATTTTCTTCTTAATTTAAAAATATATTCCAAATGTTTCACATGTTGAGATGAATTCTAACAACCAAAGATGTGTGTGATAATGTATATGATTGCTGTGAAAGTAATCTTTATTATCCAATTTAAGTGAATTTGAACTATGGAACTTTTACAACTTCACTGCCACTTCATTCAACAACTTGGTGCATTAAGAGCAGATTTTAGATCTGTGATCCCTTTGCCTCGCTGAAATAATTAAACAACATATTGATAGAAAGTATCAAAGCCATAATGCAAGAAGGAAAGTAAAAGAAAATTTTAAACTAACTGCCAAAGTAAAAGAAGAATATGCATATATTTTTTTTCCATTAGTCTAAACAAATTCAGAACTAAAATTCAACGATACTGGAAAACATGTTACTTAATGTAGAGTGCCCACTGAAAAATTAATACATTGGTTATTAAATCTCTTGCCCAATAATGGGTAAAGAAGCTAATCATCCTTAATATATTCTGATAATCTCATTGGTTATATTATCAGTGCCTGATTGACAGTGCTTTCATTTTGGTTTTACTATTTTCTCCTTCAACTCTATAGTTCTATGGAAGTGTTAGGTGCTAACTATTTTACTTTTTATTTCTTCCCTATTTTGCTAGCTTGATTTGTCAGCTTCTTTCTTCTTCGGATAATATAAATATTATTGTTTCAATTTGTATTATTGATGGTACTCTTTGGATTGAAGGCAACATAGCCTCTTTATTATGGAGCTATACCATAAAAGAAAGATGAAGGAATAATTTTGTAAGATAACGTGTTATTCTTTTATGAATTGTTAAGATTATTAAGAGCTAGACTGGGAAGTGATAGGTTAGGTTGACACATCTTATGCTAGGACCATTCTTTACTATTTCCTTCAATGATTAATTAGGAAAATAATGGAGATATATTCTAGAAAGAAAAAAAGATAGTGGGTGCTATATGTACCAATCCTGATTTAAGTGATGTGAGAATTGTACTCTCATACTCACACGTCTGTGGTTGAAATTGGAAAACTGAGTATTGATGTGCTAAATTATGCGGTCTGTATAGAACTTGCTGAAAGATAATTATTTTTACATATCTTCCTCCTTTTAAATGTAATTGATATTTTCCTATACAGGAGTTGAGCTATGGTCATTTCAACAGATAATTGTTTCCTCTTTCTACCTCAAGATTGTAAATGAGAAAATCTTTACTATAGCTTATAATCTACATATGTAATCTGCATGCATCCACTTGCTATATATTACATATGTATGGGGTTACCATTGAAGCTCATATATGCTGATTGTGATTGATAGGTGAAGTAATACATTCTTTACTAATAACAGAGATCATCACTAACGCTTGAGCTATAGTTGCAGTTATAGTTGGAAGAAAGAAATCAAGTCTGATTAAGGACTCTTTAGCTGAAGCTAGCTATCATCTTCCTTGTTTTGTTTGTACTCGAAAGCTCAAAGCTCAAAACCAAAAGGAATTGCAACCCTTGTTATTGTTCCACCTCACACTCCTCCAGTCACATCCATCTTCTAACCCTTTCCTTCTTTGCCTATTCTCATTATACTATTCTATACAGCTAAGAATACCGATAAGCTACTTTTGGAACTAGAAATTTAAAATGATATTGGAAATTAATTACTTTGAATTCTATATATTTTTCTCTAAAATTTTGCCTTGGATTTCATACAAATCCCATTGACAATTATTTCTTGTTTCTAAAGCTGTAGTAGTTGCTTTTATAACATGTCACCCTTTCTAAGAGTGAATATATTTTTGTTGTCATTGTTTCCCTTTCACATCTATTTACACCTGATATGCTTCTTTTAGCACAAGTTTAACAGTGCTTACATTTCACTCATTGATAAATGATTTGTGACAGAAAAGAATAATTATTAAATTGCTAGATTAGATGCCATTCTTCATATATATATATATATATATATATATATATATATATATATATATATATATATATTCATGTAAATTTAGGTTTCTAGGTTATAATCATGTATTTCCTTATATATTGATGATAGTTTTAAAATTCAATACTTTCTTCCAAACTTTCATTTCATTTTATAAGAAGTGGCTTGAATTTAAAGGTTGATAACATTTGATTGCTTTCATTAGTTCATTGTCTGGTTCCTCTTGGTTTATTATGGTGTGTTCCTATTAATTAACGCCCATGTGATGAATATGGCTAATGCTTTGCTGTATATTCTAGTGCCATTATTTTTTATTAAGACTGGATTTTCTGGATGAGGTATAATTGAATTTTTTGAGTTATTGAAATCATACTAATTAGGAGTCTGCTATTTATTATCTCTTTTCAGCTTCGACCTTTTGATAGTGATTTAGTTTACTATACCAAAAGTCTCTTGTTTGATAGTAAGTGACTAAGTGGCATCAAATTAATGTATTTTTTTCTATTACGTTTAATGTCTCTATGTAAAATTAAAACTAATCATATTTGTTAAGTTGTTGATTATTTTGATAAAGTTTTCTAGGTTTTTCTTTTCAGGACTCTTACGGCACCACAGTATTAGACAAGTATGGAGAAGACTTTTCACTGCATCCTATGGTAAATCAAGAGGTGTGGATGGAGGTGACGAGTCCCAACAAAAAGGGACAAGTCCATGGTATGTGTCACAGTTTAGGTATTGACATTCGTAGATCTAGCTCTTATTCATCCTCACAGGTTAGTGGTTCCTCTTGCACTGTTCTGACACAAGCCATAAAGGAAGCTGTTAATGAAGCGATGACTTCCTTTGTCCAGATGCAGCTGGTGCCCATCCTCCATGAGATTGTTGGCTCCCAAGCAGGAAGTGGTGTGTCGCAAACACCATCACAAAGCGATGCAGTTGGGAATGATCATGAAGTTGATGATCATGGGGTTAACTTGAATTGATTAGTTGTGTTTATTGATGATAGGGCTAATTTGTTTAGAACTATTTGTATTTACTTAGACTTATTGATTAGTTATCCTTTCTTTGTAGAACATGTTTTGATCTTACTAATGCAATTATGATATTTTGTTGCTTTGTACAACTTATTTGTTAGGTTTTTTTGTTTGGATTGAAATATTTATACAGGTATAATTTTAAAATATATCAATTATTATTATAAAATTAATTTTGGTTAGCTAGGGAATAACTACGGAATTGCTACGGATTAGCTACAAAATAGTTATGGATAATTGCTAGGGAATAGTTACAGAATAGCTACGGATAATTACTATGGATTTGCTATGGCTTTAGCAACATAATAGTTAGGAAATAGTTATGAAATTGCTACAAATTGTTAAAATCAGCTATAGATTAACTGCTGAATCGCTACGGAATTTTTCATAACTAATTACCTACGAAAATGAAGGAAACTCTAAACGAAAATTAGCTACAGCTTAGTTTTGGATTAGCTCAGAAACTTTTGGTAGCTAATTAGCTACGAGATTTAGACTATGTAGCAATTCGTAGTTAATTTGTAGCTAATAAATTTAGCTACAGATTAGCTACAGATTTTTCTGTAGCTAATTTGTAAAATTCTTGTTGTGTACTGAGATATATTGTATCATGCATGATTATATATTTTATCTAGTTATATTTCACTTAATAATCATGCAATGAGACGTGTAACATTCTTCATATAATATATCCAATAATGCTTTATATAAGTTATAATGAATTAATATTGGATTTGACTTGGTTTAAATGAAAATATGCAAATTATTCTTTGTTCCATCCTATATAAAGCATATCCATTATTAATTGATAAATATATTATTTGGATGTGTCTATAAAAGTCTTATATGCATGTTAGACTAACTAGAGTTATACATTTATGAATCATGCATATAAAGATATTGAATTATGAATTTGGACTAACTATGTTTGTTTAAGTGAGCAATACTTTGTAGGATAGTCCATGTACAAAGAGTGAGTATTGTAACAAGAAAGCAAAAGATCACAACTATGCTCAACTCAAGAAGAATGAAAATGATAAAGATGTTCCAAGCATTTGCAAGATTTAAAGAGAAGAAACTTTTGGCAGCTTGGATTACATCAAGAAGCCTAAAGATTAGAATTGATGATGGCAAGATAAAGTCCAAGTTCTTCAAGAATAGTTTATATGACTTATATCTTATGTAAAGATAAATGGGAATCAGACTAAGCTCAAATATGTTTCAACATCTTTAAAAGTATTTCTTACATGCTAAAATTCCCAACAAACATGTTTTGAAAAGCTAGTCTTGGTGCTAATTCAAATCTATGAAAAATAGAAAAGTTTATGTTTTGTAAAACTGACATTTGGTAACTTTTTTATCATAACTTTCAAATGCTTTGAGTTTTGTTTTGAAACTTATTTCATATGAAAATAGACTCAAAGATCTTTCCAACGAGTGATCATTTGCTTTAAACGGATAAGAAACGAAGAAGTTATTACCATTTAAAGTTAGTTTTCAAAACTAGAGTGCCATAACCGCTTATGGAATATCTATAATCGATTATTCACTAATTCAAGAGCGTTTTTCATATTTCTAAAGCTCCTAACCAATTAGGTTATTTCCTTAATTGGTTATTGAGTCAATTTCTAAAGCTCCTAACCGATTAGGCCATTTCCCTAATTAGTTATGGAGTCAATTTCTAAAGCTCCTAACTGATTAGGTCTTTCCTCTAATTGGTTATTGGATAAGTCATGAGCAAATTTTAAAAGGTCCTAACCGATTAGGCCTTTCCTCTAATCGGTTATTAGGTAAGTCAAGAGCCAATTTTTAAGGCTCCTAACCGATTAGGACAATCTCCTAATTGGTTATTTGGACAACAAGAAAAAATTTCCCAACGACTCTATTGGAGCATTTAATGCCCCCAATAACCACCAATGGCTCTAAAAAGCTTTGAACTATAAATGAAAGTGTTTGGGCATCAAAGAAATGTTAGAGAACAATTTGAAAATCATTCTTGAGCATTAGATTCATGTTTCATTATCTATTTCTCCAAACCCTTATTTTGAGCTTTAAAGTGTGAATCCTTGATACCCACAGAGCTTCAATTTGTACTATTCACTCTTGAGAGACTTTCATTTTATCTATACTTTGTTTAATTTTTAAAGAGGGTAAGGTATCCCTCAAAGGTTGCAAAGGGTGAGGTATCCTTATTTTGAGGCTCAAGCACAAGGGTGAGACATCCTAAGGTGTCTTGAGTGCTCTTGGTTGTAAAGGTTTTTCAAGCACCTGTGAAGCTTGAAGAGTTAGAGGCTCTAGCACAAGGGTGAAGTATCCCAAAGTGTGAAAAGTGCTCTTGTTTGTACAAAAGTTTTCCTAACACTCGTGAAGTATAGGAGATAGTGAAGAAAATCTCAAGTTAAGCTTGGGGACTGGATGTAAGCCACAAGTGGTTGGTGGCTGAACTAGGATAAATTCTTGAGTTTGATTCTTTCTTCCCTACACTCTTGAATTTCAATATTTGGTGTAACATAGTTATTTATTGCATATCTTGCCATCTTGATGTTTTGATTTTAAGAACTTGATATCTAACTTATTTGCTTGATTTATCTCATAACCTAAGTTGTATTTAAGTAATCTACAACAGTTGTATATTTGTTAGACTTATTCCGCTGCATGTGATGATTAAAAATATCAAAATGTATCATTTCTCAAAGTTGCTTTAAAAATTTGTAATCACCCAATTCACCCCCCTCTTGGGTGATGGTTGCCATGGCTAACACACAATAGTTTAGGGATACAGATACTTATTGAGTTTGATAGAGATTGATGCTCTTTATTTATTAGTCCTTTAATTTTGAGCTTTCTTCCTTTGAGTACTCCATTCCATTGCACTAGAAAAAAGTCTCCTTTATCTTCGACTTCATTTGAACTCCATTCAACTCTTCTCATTTATCCACACATACTTGTATGAAAAAAAAATTGATGGCTATGTTTAAAACACATAGAGAAACTTGCAAAGCAAACGTCAAAAGTTCTCTAAAACATATGCTAGCATCAAATATCATTTAAGGTCATTCACAAACATAATTTAGGTTGATATATAATGTAAAGCATGTATCACATTATCAACTATACGATGTTAGCTCTAACAAGAATGCATGAAGCATATATGTACTTGAATCCAAAAATATGGTTTAAACATTTTAAGGCATGACTCAAGTTTGTCAAGAAACACATGATCATCATCAAAACTTATATAGGCATTTTAGGCAAACATTGATCATGTTAGGCATGTTATATCAAGTAAGAAATTCTAGTATGCACACATGACAATCAAGAACAAAAAGTCTCTTATTATAATGCAAGAATTGAAAAAGCCATGGAATTATAAATTTTAAAATCATTTATGATTCATTTCAAGATATACTTCAATGTAAGAATCATTGAAGTTCAAAGACAAGTTTAAGGCACAAGATGAATCATTTACTTCTTGTTTTCAAGATATAAACATATCAAGCAATTTCAAATAAGAAGACATATAACTTTTAACTTTTCAATCTCCAAGTAAGTATATAAGACAATTAGACATCAAAGAGAAAGGATTAGAACTACTTAAGAGCATATGAATTTCCATATTTGAACAAAGAGAATCGGTCAGAAGCTCAAGAATAAAGATATTATCATAACATGTCATTCCAAGCAAAATGTGTGTATATCTAGCATGTTAGCATATGTAAAGATACTTTCAAGACACAATGCTAGAAAAGCACAACTTAAGGCATGTTAAGGCATAAAAATAACTCTCCACTTATCCAAATTATCACATGATATTCAAATTAAAGCATAAGTAAGGATAAGATATTAATATAACTAAAAGTGTACTATTTGAGTTCTTGTAGGTGACTCCAACTTCCAAGCTTCAAGACTCCATGAGGAAGTGGGTGTTGGTGAGAGTTGAGAGGAAGAAGATGAAGATGATGGAAATAGAGGAAGGGCACGCGTGAATAGGAGGGGAGGTTGCAGTGTGTCTGTTTAAAGGACCTTCATAACCGGTTATGTGAATTTCTATAACCAGTTATTGATGAAGTTAGAATGTGGCCATGTTGTTGCACCTTTGAATAACTGGTTATCCCATTTCTATAACCAGTTAGGGAATTTTAATAAACAATTATTTGCGTGACTTTAGAAATACCCAGCCTCTATGTGAAGTGAATAATCGGTTATCCCTTGTTAATAACCAATTATTTGAGTCTTGCAAAGAGCTCCAAACAGCCATAATGTGAAATAGAACACTTCCAAATAACAAATCACTTATTGTTTGCTCCTTATAATTGGCTATTTTATCACCAAAACCAGAAATTCTTCAGGAATTCAACCTTTAAAACATAACCTCATGTCTTCTTGAGGATCATCTTAGCTTTGCCTCATTTTTCCATTTTTTCTAAAATGCCAATCAGCCTACTAACAGAATTAAACTTCAAAAAGTACCAGAAACCACTTTTCCACAATAGGAACTTTAGATTTGAAGCACAAGTCCAAGCTTCTTGGAGACAAGGAAGGGAACTTGGAGTATTTTCTGGTATTATATTTGCAACAGCCAATTTCATGATACCAAAGTCAGCTTTTGGCCTTCAAGCACACCTATAACACACTTTAATTTTTCACTTTTGGTACCCAAAATTTCTTGGGTCCTTGTGTGTTAGTTTTTTAATATTAATCCATTATACTCTTATAAAGATCAAATTTTTTCATAATATGTAAATTGAGCAAAACAAATTAAATAATCAATTACCATTAAACACATAGCTAATAACATGCTTACTTTCATGATATATAGACAATTTAAAGTATAAAAAGTATACATAGTCATAGAATAGCCTATGATCAAGAGATATGCAAGATAGTGAGCAAAAGGTGTAACAAAAATGAACAGAATCATGTTTTATATATAATATTTAACTTTTACCAAGTACACATAATTCTATCCTTTACCTAAGGCCTACAAGTAATATACTTTATTTTCATTATCTTTTTAAGTGAATGTTTATAAGAGGTAAAAACTTTTGATATCTTGACATTGGTAATCAAGGAAACTCTTTTCCTTACTAATTGCTTCTCTTTTGGTGTTTTGAACTTTGCAAGTTCCACATTTTGTACTTGAGAAGCTTTGGTTGAAGTCGTCTTCCTTCTTTGACCAAAACTTCCATTGGGCTTTGGAAGCATTCTCCTTGATGAATTCCTCTTTTCTTTGACCAATTAGTCCATCCTTTTGAGAAATTTTCTGCATAATTAAAACACTAGGAGGACTTTTTGGTACATACTTCATCTTGGGTCCTTGAATGTTAGTATTAGAGCCTTTAAGATCTTTAGGAACCCATACCATACTATTTCTCATATGAAGATTTCTTCTATAATTACATAAATGAGAAATATTTCCTAGATGACCACAAAAATTATATACAATTGAATTTAATGATGGCTTGGTCCTTTGAAGATCATTTTTGGAAAACTTAAGCTTTTTGTTGTTTTTACATTCTAAGCTATTTTTTCCATAAGCCTTGCTTGAATTTTCATATGGAATAACATTAGTTTTATTCTCATTAACAAGCATAGAATGTAAGTAATTAGAATAATTAGCTTTGGAAATTTTGAAAGATAAACCCCTAACTTAATTTTCTAAATCAATGCACTTTTCACAAGAAGTTGAGGTTTCACATTTCAAAAGTATTTTCTCATCAAGAAAGGCATATTCATTTTTCAAAGTCTCAATTTCATTTTCAATGAAGGAAATATTTTCTAAACAAGATAAGTTTTTCTTTTCTAAAAACAACAAGCCATCATATAATTCATCATATGCACATTGTAACTCATCATAGGAAGGACTATAATCTAGTTTAGCATTATTTACCTCAAAGTCCTTTTTAGCCATATATGAAGTAGTCTCATTTCTAGCATACTTTGCTCTTTAAAGGAATCACCATCTTCCTTATAGTTTTCCATCAAGGATTCAAGAACATCTTCCTTCTCAATTTTGTTTTTCTTTGCCTCTTCTTCAAATTGAGCACCATCATCACCAAGAAGCATTGAGCTCATTTTCTTACTTCGAACATGTTCTTGAAGACATTTTTCAATGTTGTCTTCCTCTAGAGGCTTTTGCTCTTCTTGTTCTCTATATACAACTTTATACAAAAAATTATTATTAGTAAGATAGATAGAATCAAGAGTATCTCATATATCTTTAGCATTAGAGAACTCTTAACTTTAGCATAAGCATCATCATTTAAACCACTTCTCAAAATTTGCATAGCTCTAATGTTCAATGAAAAGCATTTCTTGTCATAGGCAATCCAAGTTTTTTTTTATTTGCAAGTAAATCCATCAAGTATAATATCTCACAAATCAATATTAATAGATTGTATATAAAATTCCATTCTAACTTTCCAATAAACAAAATTCACACTATCAAAGAATAGTGGTTTATTAATTTTAAAACCTTCCATTTTGAAAAGCTTTTAATGGTTGCCAACAAACAAAGATCTTTAACTCCAAGCAGTTAAGCTTTTAACAGAGCATGAAACTCTGATACCACTTATTAACCATGGCAACCATCACCCAAGAGGGAGGTGAATTGAGTGATTACAAATTTTTAAAGTAACTTTGAGAAATTATACATTTTGATATTTTCAATGATCACATGCAACGGAATAAGTCTAATAAATATACAACTATTGTAGATTACTTAAATACAACTTGGGTTATGGGATAAATCAAGTAAATAAGTTAAATATCAAGTTCTTAAAATCAAAACATCAAGATGACAAGATATGCAATAAATAACTATGTTGCACTAAATATTGAAATTAAAGAGTGTAGGAAAGAGAGAATCAAACTCAAGAATTTATCTTGGTTCAGCCATCAACCACTTGTGGCCTACATCCAGTCCCCAAGCTTAACTTGAGATTTTCTTCACTATCTCCTAGACTTCACGAGTGCTAGGAAAACTTTTGTACAAGTAAGAGCACTCCTCACACCTTGGAATACCTCACCCTTGTGCTGGAGCCTCCAACTCTTCAAGCTTCACAGGTGCTTGAAAAACCTTTATATTCAAGAGCACCCACAACACCTTTGGGATACCTCACCCTTTGTGTTTGAGTCTCACTACAAGGGATACCTCATCCTGTTACAATGATTTCAAGATGAAGTGAAAAATTATAAACTCTCACAAGAGTAGATATATAACTTGAAAAACAAAGGAATAGAAAGATTTTGCAATAAAGAGTTCAAAATATGATTTTGATTATTTAAGGATCAAATCAAGTGTTTAAGAGTTGTAAAAGCTTCAATATACACTTATTTATAGAGCCCAAGTGATAAAATAGCTGTTGGTAGTGTTTAGAAATGATTTCTTATGAAAACTAGCCATTTATAGTTGTTGGGAACGTTTCTGGACTTAGAATAATCGGTTATTTATGTGTCCTAATCGGTTATTGCATTCTAGTTTCGAAAACTGACTTTAAATGGTCATAATTTCTTCATTTATTATCCATTTTAAGCAAATGACCACTCATTGGAAAGATTTTTGAGTCTATTTTCATATGAAATAAGTTTAACAACAAAAACAAAATTATTTTGAAAGTTATGATCAAAAGAGTAACCAAAGATTAGCTTTCAAAACTCAAACTTGACTATTTTTCATAGTTTTTAACTACCACAATGACTAGTTTTTCAAAACATATTTGTTAGGCATTTTAGCATGTAAGAACTATTTTAAAAACATGTTTGAGCTCTTTTCTTGTAAAACCTCTATCCTTACATAGGAGAAAATCTAAATGGAAAATATATTAATTCTAGTCCTTAGATTTCTTGATGTAATCAAAACTTCTAAAAAATTTCTTCTCTTCAAATATTACAAATGCTTGGGATAACTTATCATTCTCATTCTTCTTAAGTTGAACATAATTGTGATCTTTTACTCTCTTATTGTGCTCACTCTTAGTACTTGGACTACCCTACAAAGTATTACTCACTTAAAATAAATATAGTTAGTTTAAATTCATAACTCAATATCTTCATATGCATGATTCATAAATGTATAACTTTAATTAGTTTAACATACATATAAGACTTTTATATACACATTCAAATAAGATATTTATCAATTACTAATGAATATCTCTATATAGAATGCAACAAAGAACACTTTGCATATTTTTATTTAAATAGAGCCAAATCCAATATTGATTTAACACAACCTGTTAGCCATGGCAACCATTACCCAAGAGAGGGGTGAATTGGGTAATTATAAATTTTAATGCAACTTTGTCAAATTATACATTTTGATATTTTCAATCAACACATGCAGCGGAATAAGTTTAACAAATGTGTAATTATTAGAGATTTCACAAATACCACTTGGGCTTATAGGATAAATCAAGCAAATAAGCTAGATATTAAATTCAACTCAATCATATATAATTAAAGCACAAATATAAAGAAGATAGAGTTGAGAAAAGTAAACACTAAGATTTATCCTGGTTCAGCCACCAACCACTTGTGGCCTACGTCCAGTCCTTAAGTGAACCACCCGAGATTTTTCACTAAACCTTCAAGCTTAAACGGGTGCTTGAAAACCTTTACAAAGAGGAGCACTCAACACACCTTGGGATACCTCACCCTTGTGCTTGAGCCTCAAATAGGGATACCTCACCCTTTACAAATTTTGAGAGATACCTCACTTTCTAAGGGATACCTCACCCTTTACACTAGAGGGATACCTCACCCTCTCTTTTCAGAGTATACAAAGATGTAGATGATAGAAACTCTCTCAAAGAGTAGATAATACAAATTGAAGCACGATGGGTATCAAGGTTTCACACTTTTAAGCTCAAAATAGAGTTTTGGAGAAATAGATAGTGAAAAATGAATTTAATGATCAAGAGTGATTTTCAGATTGTTCTCCAACATTTCTTTGATGCCCAAACACTTATATTTATAGCCCAAAGAATTTTAGAGCCGTTGGGTAAAGTTTGGTAATGAATTATTTATGAAAAACTATCTGTTTAAGACCGTTGGGTGCATTCTGCTATCCCAGATAACCAGTTAGGACATTGTCCTAACGGTTAGGAGCTTCAGATTTTGTTTTCTGACTTTCATAATAACCGGTTAGGCAAATAGCCTAATCGGTTAGGCCATTTTGATGACCAAATGTCATTTCATTCAAAAACATGTGCTAACTGGTTAGCAAAGCTTCCTAATCGGTTAGGAAGTCTTTTAAATCCTGAAAATGGGTCATTTATATCATCCTAATCGGTTAGGCTTATTGCCTAATCGGTTAGGCCATTTTGGAACGTGAAAATGGCTCCTGACAGTGTCAATAATCGGTTAGGGAAAGTCCCTAATCGGTTAGGATACTCTGGTTTTGAAAACTGACTTTAAATAGTCATAACTTTTTCATTTTTTATCCGTTTTAAGCGAATGACCACTCATTGGAAAGAGCTTTGAGTCTATTTTCAAATGAGATAAGTTTCAAAGCAAAAATCAAAGTATTTTGAAAGATATGATTAAAAGAGTGGCCAAAGGTCAGTTTTACAAAACATAAACTTGACTATTTTTCATAGAAATGAACTACCACCATGACTAGCTTTCCAAAAATAGTTTGTTGGGCATTTAAACATTTTAGAAATACTTTTAAAGATGTTTAAAACTTGTTTGAGATTAGTGTGATTCCCATTTACCTTTACACAAGATCTAAGTCCTATAAGCTATTCTTAAAGAACCTTGGGACTTGATCTTTTGTTATCATCAATTCTTGATATAATCCAAGCTTCCAAAAATTTCTTCTCTTCAAATCTTATAAATGCTTGGAACATCTTTTCATTCTCATTCTTCTTGAGTTGAGCATAGTTGTGATTTTTTGCTTTCTTGTTGTAATGCTCACTCTTGGTACTTGGACTAACCTACAAAGTATTGCTCACTTAAAACAACATAGTTAGTCCAAATTTATAATTCAATATCTTCATATGCATGATTCATAAATGTATAACTCTAGTTAGTATAACATGCATATAAGACTTTCATAAACACATCAAAATAGGACATTTAACAATTACTAATAAATATGTTCTATGTAGGATGCAACAAAGAGTACTTTTTTTGTTTCCATTTAAATAGAGTCAAATCCAATATTAATTCATTATAACTCATATAAAACATTATTAGATATATTATATGAAGAATGCTACACATATCTCATTGCATGATTATGCATGATACAATATATCACATTAAGCACATTTATGTAACATGATCAATATTCTTTTGTGATGCATTTTTCATCTATAAAGCACATTTATCAAGCATAAGCATCATTCTTTTTTTTGTCTTGTATTTGTCATCATCAAAACTTAACATATTAAACCATTTGGGACAAGCTTATTTCCACAATCTTTTTTTTTTATGATGACAAATCACTAAAGAAAAATATGTTGGACAAAATAGAATAATAGATATTCATGTAAGCATATCAAACAATTAAGCACACGAACATATTTTTCTTTCCAATTTTCTCTCCCCCTATTTGACATCAACAAAAAAGCTTAGGAAGGAAAGATAATAATTTTCTCTTCCCTTATAGATAAAACTCATGCTGTCAAAAATGGTAGGAAAACCAAAAACTTCTTTAAGTTATTCAAACCAAAACTGTCTCCCCTTATTTGATTCTACACAGGATTCAAGAATAGATAGATGAAACAAGCATGCTTTTAAGATATAAAAGATTATTCATGTAAAGCTTGTTACATTTTGGTACATCAACATTTAACATATGATAACAGTAAGCTTAAGAAATTATGTCTAGCATATAATATATTGCATACCACATGATAAATAAGTACCACTTAATATCACTTGTTAGGAGTTACAAAATATCCGTGTAAGATCATGAAATTAAGATTTTCAAACGAAAAATCATACAACTTGTCACTTATGAAGCATTTCTCAATGAAACAATCAAAAGATATGAAATTTAAGAATGTTTACCTTCTTTCATTGATAGAGAGAAAAAGAACAAGAGATGATCTTTGTTGACATGTTGATAGTATTAATAATAAAATACTTCATGTCAAACAAGGATATAAGTCAAGAGATATAACATGTTTACCACTTGTTAGCCAAAAGATATACCACTTGCTAACCATAGGATATGAGCAATAATTTAAGAGATACACTCCCCTTCAGAATATGCATATTATCAAGATATAAAACATAATAGTTTAACATAGTCATGCATATATTTTTAGTAAACAAGGACATGAAAAAAAGATATGTAAGATAAATAAGATAAGCTCCCCCTTATTGAAGCACAAGATAGATAAAGGGAAACATGCATGCCAAGACTATGTAAGCACATTACCATAAAGAAAAGCAAGGCAAAGATACATATTTTGCATCCATCAATCAAAAACCATTTTTAAGACTTCTCCCCCTTTCAGAAAGAATTTTACAAGAGCACATTATATTTTCAAAAGCATTTTAGAAGGGTAGAGAGGTTTCATTAAAAATCACATATTCTTTGAGAGTGATCAAACTCAAGTCAAAAGAACATTTAAAAGTATATTTCTTCTCTTTCTCATTAAACAAAAGCCTTGACAAAATAAAACATTTTGAAAAACAAGGCTTATCTTTTGAAGTATTAAGTGGGCTCTATAGAGCATTTCAAGAGATTTATTTGGAAACTTAAGCATTCTCTCAAAATTTAATAAGACTTTTCAAAGCAAAAGAAGAGAATGCTACATTTATAGCACAAATCAAATGATTTCCAAATTTTTAAAATAGTTAGGAGGTGAAAATACTTGTAAGTTCTTAAGACAAGTTCAAAAGATTCTCAATGATGTGGAACTTGAAAAGTTTCTTTCAAATATGATAATAGTTTTTTTTAAACTTTTTAATCAAACAAGAAATTCTTTTCAAAAAGAGCATGATTCTCATAAGTATTATACCACTAGGAAACCATAGATCAAGAGAATCATATATATCAAACATTCACCTTGATGAAATATGCTATAAGGATCAAAGCATGTATAGATTAATATCATCCACTTTATATGCAATGACAAAATTAGCAAGTTAATATCCAATTAGGTACTTTATCAATGCTAAGCATACTTCTTATGTAAGGAAAGTATCTAATCATTTAAGATCAATTTATCAACAAGTATCATATAATCCATAGCATATAGAATACCACAATAGTTTAGGAATAGAGATACTTATTGGCTTAGATAGAAAGTGATGCTCCTTTAGAATGTTCTTCATTTATAAGTCCTTTGAGTTTGTGCTTTCTTCCATTAAGAATTTCATTCTATTGCACTTGAAGAAAGTCTCCTCATGTTCCTCTTCATTCAACTCTTCTCATTTATCCACATATGCTTAACACTTTGATATTTGATGACTACATTTGAAGCACATAGAGACACTTGCAATGCTAACTCTAGAAGTTCTCTAAAATATAGGTCACCATCAAATATCATTCAAGCTCATTTACAAGCATAATTTAGGTTAATATATAATGAAAAAAAAACCATGTACCACATTATCAACCATGCAAAGTTAGTTCTAAAGAGAACAAAAGAAGGACATATACACGTGAATCCAAAAATATGATTTAAGCATTTTAAGGCATGATTCAAGTTATCAAGAAATACATGATCAACATCAAAACTTATATAAGCATTTTGGGGCAAACAATGATCTTATAAGGCATGTAATATCAAGTAAGGAATTCTAGTATACACGTATACCAATCAAGAACAAAAAGTCCCTTATTGTAATGAAAGAATTAAAAAATCATGGAATTATAAACTTTAAAACCATTTATGATTCATTTCAACATATATTTCAATGTAAGAATAATTGGAATTTAACGGCAAGTTCAAGACACAAATGATATTGAGTGAGTGGGTGCTTGATATGTGAAGGAGGTCATGGCAGGGAGTCTTTTTTTTTTATGACCAATAACCGATTAGTGAAGTGTGGTAACCGATTATGGTGTAGAAAATAAAAAATAGGCAGCCACAAATTGAGTGAATAACCTGTTAGTTGTTTTAGTTAACCAGTTAGAATATGGGTATAATCGATTATGAGCATGTATCAAGAAATTTCAAGCCTCTATTTGAAGAGAATAATCAGTTAGGAGTGGATGACTAACCGATTAGGATGCATTCGTAAGAAATGTTGGGCTCTCTGACTAATGGCACTAACCGATTAGGACATGGGGTTAATCAGTTAGCTGCTTGAATTTCAAAACAAAATAAAGCATTTTGTTGCCTTCATAACCGATTAGGTCAAATAGCTAATCGATTAGCTTGATATTCCCAGAAGAATTTTGGCCACTGCCTTATATGCTAACCGGTTAAGGAACGCTTCTAATTGATTATTTCCCTCTTCTAACAAATTATTGGACTTCCAATATTAGAGAATCTCCAAGAAAATAATCCTTAAAGTTTTAGTTTGTTCCATCTTATCTTGGTTTCCTTTTCATCAATACTAATCACCTCAAGGGCATCTTTAAGCACAGAATTCTTCTTCTTCAAGAGAACCAGAAGATAATTTCAAGACACAAAAAGAATCATTTGGTTCTTGTTTTCAAGATATGAACATATCAAGCAATATCAAACAAGAAGACATATACCATTTAACTTTTCAGTCTCCAAGAAATATATAAGACAATTAAGCATCAATGAGAAATGATTAAAACTGCTCATAAGCATGTGAATTTTCATATTTAAACAAAGAGAATTAGTCACAAGTTCAAAAATAAAGATATTACCATAACATGTTATTCCAAGCAAGATGTGTGCATATCTAGCATATTAACATATGTAAAGACACTTTTAAAACATAATGTTAGAAAAGTACAACTTAAGGCATGTTAAGGCATAAGAACAAATCTCTACTTATCCAAATATCACATGATATTCAATTTAAAGCATAAATAAGGATAAGAGAATGATATCACCAAGAGTGTACTCTTTGAGTTTTTGTAGGTGATTCCAACTTCCAAGCCTCAAGGCTCCATGAGAATGTTGTGGTTCTCTATGTCATTCTTTTTATGTTTTCATCACTTTTGGAGAACTTGGACCATTTTAAGTTTTCCTAACCTCAAGTAGCATGATTGTATTTCACTTCAATGCATGCTTAAGCTAATGGTCACCCTACAACACAATTCAAAGCATTTTCTTTTGTATCCATCAATTTTGGATCCATAGGGGTTAGTCATTGATCATTAATCCATTATGCTTTCATAAATATCAATTTTTCTATAGTATATAAATTGAGCACAATAAATCAAATAATCAATTACCATTAAACACATAGCTAATAGCATGCTCACTTTCATGATATATAGACAATTCAAAATATAGCCGGCATACCTAGGCATTAGAACCTTATGTACCAAAAAATAAATAACAAATTAATGAGTTATGGTACAATAAGAATGAACATAATCATGTGCTAAACCAAATATTTAAATTTTACCAAGTGCATATGATTCTACCCTTTACCTAAGGCTTACAAGGAATGTACCTCAAATTTATTGACTTTACAAGTGAATGTTCATGAGAGGTAAAGACTTTTGATACCTTGGCCTTGGTAATCAAGGAAACTCCTTTCCTTACCCATTGCTTCTCTTTTGGTGTTTTGAACTTTGCAAGTTCCACATTTTGTACTTGGGAAGCTTTGGTTGAAGTTATCTTCCTTCTTTGATCAAAACTTTTACCAATGGACTTTGGAAGCATTCCTCTTGATGATTCTTTCTTCACTTGACCAATACATCCATTCTTTTGAGAAATTTTCTGCATAATTGAAACACTAGGAGGACATTTTGGTACCCACTTCATCTTGGGTCCTTCAATGTTAGTACTAGGGCATTTAGGATCTTTAGGAACCCATATTATATTATTTCTCATATAAGAATTTCTTCTATAATTGCATAAATGAGAAATATATCCTAGATAACAACAAAAATTACAAACAATTGAATTTAGTGATGGCTTGGTCTTTTGAAGATCATTTTTGGAAAACTTAAGCCTTTCATTATTTTTATATTCTAAATTATTTTTGCCATAGGTCTTACTTGAAATTCCATGTGGAATAGCATCAATTTCATTCTTATTAACAACCATGGATTGTAAGCAAATGGAATCATTAGCTTTGGCAAATTCACAATATAAGTTCTCAACTTGATTTTCTAAATCAATGCATTTTTCACAAGAGGTTGAGATTTCACATATCAAAGGCATTTCCTCATCAAGAAAAGAATATTCATTTTTCAAAATCTCAATTTTATTTTCAATGGACGAAATGTTTTCTAAACAACATAAATTTTTATTTTCTAAATTCAACAAACCATCATATAATTCAATATATGCACATTGTATCTCATCATAGGAGGGACTATAATATAGTTTAACATTGTTTACCTTAATGTCCTTTTTAGCCATATATGAAGTAGTCTCCATTTCTAGCATATTTGGCTCTTTAAGGGAATCACCATCTTCCTCATCAATTTTGTTTTGCTTTGCCTCTTCTTCAAATTGAGCACCATCATCACCAAGAGACATTGAGCTCATTTTCTTGCTTTGAACATGTTCTTGAGGACATTTTTCAATGTTGTCTTCCTCTGGAGGATTTTGCTCTTCTTGCTCTCTATATATAACTTTATACACAAAATCATTATTAGCAAGATAGATAGAATTAAGAGCATCCCATATATCTTTAGCACTAGAGCAATTCTTAATTTTAGCATAAGTATCATCATTTAAACCACTTCTCAAAATTTGCATAGCTCTAATGTTAAAAGAAAAGCATTTCTTTTCATAGGCATTTCAAGTTTGTTTTGATTTGCAAGTAAATCCATCAAGCACAATATCCCATAAATCAATATCAATAGATTGCATATAAATTTCCTTTCTAACTTTCCAATAAACAAAATTCACACCATCAAAGAATGGTGATTTATTAATTTCAAAGCCTCCCATTTGAAAAGCTATTAATGGTTGCCAAACAAATAAGAATCTTTAACTCCAAGCGGTTAAGCTTTTAGCAGAGCACGAAGCTCTGATACCACTTGTTAGCCATGGCAACCATTACCCAAGAGGGGGGTGAATTGGGTAATTATAAATTTTAATGCAACTTTGTCAAATTATGCATTTTGATATTTTCAATCAACACATGCAGCGGAATAAGTCTAACAAATGTGTAATTATTAGAGATTTCACAAATACCACTTGGGCTTATAGGATAAATCAAGCAAATAAGCTAGATATTAAATTCAACTCAATCATATATAATTAAAGCACAAATGTAAAGAAGATAGAGTTGAGAAAAGCAAACACTAAGATTTATCCTGGTTCAGCCACCAACCACTTGTGGCCTACGTCCAGTCCTCAAGTGAACCACCTGAGATTTTTCACTAAACCTTCAAGCTTGAACGAGTGCTTGAAAACCTTTACAAAGAGGAGCACTCAACACACCTTGGGATACCTCACCCTTGTGCTTGAGCCTCAAATAGGGATACCTCACCCTTTACAATTTTTGAGAGATACCTTACTCTCTAAGGGATACCTCACCCTTTACATTAGAGGGATACCTCACCCTCTCTTTTCAGAGTATACAAAGATGTAGATGATAGAAATTCTCTCAAAGAGTAGATAATACAAATTGAAGTATTATGGGTATCAAGGTTTCACATTTTTAAGCTCAAAATAGAGTTTTGGAGAAATAGATAGTGAAAAATGAATTTAATGCTCAAGAGTGATTTTTAGATTGTTCTCCAACATTTCGTTGATGCCCAAACACTTATATTTATAGCCCAAAGAATTTTAGAGCCGTTGGGTAAAGTTTAGTAATGAATTATTTATGAAAAACTATCTGTTTATGACCGTTGGGTGCGTTCTGCTATCCCAGATAACCGGTTAGGACATTGTCCTAATCGATTAGGAGCTTCAAATTTTGTTTTCTGACTTTCATAATAACCGGTTAGGCAAATGGCCTAATCGGTTAGGCCATTTTGATGACCAAATGTCATTTCGTTCAAAAACATGTGCTAACCGGTTAGCAAAGCTTCCTAATCGGTTAGGATGTCTTTTAAATCATGAAAATGGGTCATTTATATCATCCTAATCGGTTAGGCTTATTGCCTAATCGGTTAGGCCATTTTGGAACGTGAAAATGGCTCCTGACAGTGCCAATAATCGGTTAGGGAAAGTCCCTAATCGGTTAGGACACTCTGGTTTTGAAAACTGGCTTTAAATAATCATAACTTTTTCATTTTTTATCCGTTTTAAGCGAATGACCACTCATTGGAAAGAGCTTTGAGTCTATTTTCAAATGAGATAATTTTCAAAGAAAAACACAAAGAATTTTAAAAGATATGATTAAAAGAAAGACCAAAGGTCAGTTTTACAAAACACAAACTTAACTATTTTTCATAGAAATGAACTACCATCATGACTAGCTTTCCAAAAATAGTTTGTTGGGCATTTAAACATTTTAGAAATACTTTTAAAGATGTTTAAAACTTGTTTGAGTTTAGTGTGATTCCTATTTATCTTTACACAAAATCTAAGTCCTATAAGCTATTCTTAAAGAACCTTGGGACTTGATCTTTTGTCATCATCAATTCTTGATGTAATCCAAGCTTCCAAAAATTTCTTCTCTTCAAATCTTGTAAATGCTTGGAACATCTTTTCATTCTCATTCTTCTTGAGTTGAGCATAGTTGTGATCTTTTGCTTTCTTGTTGCAATGCTCACTCTTGGTACTTAGACTAACCTACAAAGTATTGCTCACTTAAAACAATATAGTTAGTCCAAATTCATAATTCAATATCTTCATATGCATGATTCATAAATATATAACTCTAGTTAGTCTAACATGCATATAAGACTTTCATAAACATATCAAAATAGGACATTTAACAATTACTAATAGATATGCTCTATGTAGGATGCAACAAAGAGTACTTTTTTTGTTTTCATTTAAATAGAGTCAAATCCAATATTAATTCATTATAACTCATATAAAACGTTATTGGATATATTATATGAAGAATGCTACACATATCTCATTGCATGATTATGTATGATACAATATATCACATTAAGCACATTTATGTAACATGATCAATATTCTTTTGTGATGCATTTTTCATCTATAAAGCACATTTATCAAGCATAAGCATCATTCTTTTTTTTGTCTTGTATTTGTCATCATTAAAACTTAACATATTAAATCATTTGGGGCAAGTTTATTTCCACACAACCTATATAATATATTATTGGATATATTCTATAAAAGATGCTATAAAGAATATATATGATTCTTTTATGAAATATAACAAGATGGAGTGCATGATCATGCATGATCCAATATAATCTATTAAGGACATCTATGTATCATAAGTATCATTCTTTTTGTCTTGTATTTTTCATCATCAAAACTTAACATATTAAACCATTGAGACAAACTTATTTCCACACATACCACTTTCTTTACATAATTTTCTTTCTAGATAATAAAAAGAAGAGAAATATATTTTTCAATTCATATTTTTTTCTCTTTCTTCTCAAAGGAGTAGGTGAAATAAAAAATTGTAAAAAAAATAGTGTGTAAAAATCATTTCCTTATGCCATTGTGTACCAAATGCTTGTGTTAATATAAGAGCTTATTGGTTTCTTTAACTACCAAGCTTTATTTTATTATCTTATTAGGTATATTAAATGTAATTTTACTTATTCACTTTATAGATAAATTTATTTAAAAAAATATTATATATATATATATATATATATCCAAAACAAAAGTCTAAATTATGAAACTAGAGAGAAAATTAGAATTGACTGAAAATATAATGATAAAGTACTTAAATAAATATGGGTGACATAATAGTTTTATAACTAAAATATTATTTTAAAAACATATGTAAATTTTTTTTGTTTGATTAGATTGGATTAATTTTCACACTTAGAAACAAAAATCGATTAAATCTAATTACTTTTTTTGGGTTTTCAATTTTTTTTACTTATTTAATTTTTTATTTTTCAATTCAATTTTTTTAATTTTGATAGGGTTGATTGGCTTTTTTGTCAAAGATTGATTCGATTTTAAAACCCAGATTTCATGGATCATTTATAAAGAGGCCGACGCAACTCCAGTCGGTTAAATTCGATCCAGTAGGGTTGGCCCGTATTGCCCAATCCAGAAGGAGCTATAGGTGTTAGAGGAAGAGGAGCGGCTTTTTCTGAAACAGTTTGAAAATTCACTACGTTTCTTCAGCCATTTATCTACTATTATTCTTTTCTTCAACTCCAGAATATAGCTTTTCTAATACTCATTCTGCTTCTCGTGTTTCATCCTCTCGGTTTTTCTTTAGAACCCCAATCACCCACTCTTCATGTTTCGCTTGCTTCTACAGGTTTGGTTTCCCTTACCCCTTTCATTTCTCATTGGGTTCGTCTCCGTTGCTTTTTTTTTATATTGTATTTGGCATAAATTGTAGTAGGAGTCATTGGGAATTTGTTTTTTTTAAATATAATATTGTATTTTAGGTCCTTAATTCCTGGCAGACCCATGTTAAGAAAAATCCCATGTTTGCTATAACTTTTTGCAAATTATAATATGTTGTAATCTGTGCAAGATCCTTTTTTTTTTTTAAAGAAAAAAATTGGTGTCACTGTGAGAGTTTGGATTGTTGATGCTAACTGATACGGATTCAATTTTACGAAAAAAAGAAAAAAGGAAAAGAAAAAACTGATATGGGTTCAAGATGGATTGGAATGAATAGTGTAATTCCATGTTAATAACTGACATTACCAGTTTAATGGATAGCCAGAGTGTGGGATAAAGAACATAAGAATAAAAGGATCCAAAAGCTTTACTAGGAATGCAAATAGTTTTCAACTTTACATTTGTAGTCTCATGTAGCCAAAGCTGAATTGAGAATAGGATTTATTTTGTGGCCGTGATCTTTTTTGCCGTAAGATAGGCCAGTTTATTCTTGCCTTGAAGTTTCGTAGCCACTTGGATCATCCCTTGCTATTGATAAATCCTCCTCTTATGAGAGGTAGGAAGGGACCAAAATATGCTATGAAGCGATATAATTATCAAATTTAGTGAATTGTCAGTTCACAACAAGCAGGATCCTAAAGCCACTTATAAATTTTTTCAAACTTTCAGGGGTTTTTTACTTACTAACGTGGAACATGCTTGAATAATTACAACATCTATTTGTGTAAGGATGCATCCTTTACTTTGTCTTGGAATAGAAGTAACGAAGTTCCTTCAGTTGGATTGTTGTTGGTAAATGTAGAGTATAGAGTGATTATATTTATATATTTAGTTTAAATTTGTATTATTCGTTGAATAGACCCTTATAAAGGAAGAATTCTAATATGTTTAATCAGAGATTTCTCAAGTACTGCTAAAGGACCTGATAAGATAGAGTCTCTATTGATAAATTGGAGAAAAGATCCACTTCAGGGTTTGAACGATTCTTAACCTTATTGAGTAGATTGCATAAATCAATTGTCAAAAGAATGGAAAAATGACAAGACTAAGATGCATTAAAAGGTGGGAATTGCATGGTTGTTTCCTGTTTTGATTTCTGATATAGTGATTATTGGCGTATATTTAGTCTTGCTTTCAACAGGATATTAGTTCTTTGGTGGATGATACTTAATAGGGTAAGTAAATGGCTTGTTGTGGGTGTGATATGAATTGAGGGAAATGCTAAAGGAGGAAGATAATGAAATTTACACTTCTAATTCACTGTCCTTTTTTTTTTTTTATAATTTAGAAACTGTATCATGGGAGTTAGACAGGCAGTTCCCTTCTGTTGATGGCGTTAGAAGCATCTTAATTTTGAACACTTAGAATTTGAGCCTTCCATATGTCCAGATGGGTCGTTATTTTTATGAAATCTAATTGTTGCCAAGGCCATAATACCCCAGAACCGAGTGTAATGTAAACTTTTTTTTTTGGGTCAATAAAATCATGAACTTCTAATTCTAAGTTATCCTTCAATTTGTGTAGGGCTAAGAGTCTAGCTAGGATTCTACCAAGGAGTAGAGAAGGTTTGAAAGAAGAAAGAGTTAAACACAGCTAATGGCTGGTTCTTTTGGTGTAACAAACTAGGAAAGAAGAAACTTCTTCTTTATAATTATGGGTTTACAGCTCGTTTGGATGAGCATCTAAAATAAGATCTTTTTTATGTGATCTTTTTTCGAAAGTTCTTTTAAAAAAGTAAAAGTTATTTTATGTTTGGATGTAATACTCAAAAAGTGCTTTTTAAGATTTACTATTGTTTGGATGTGAAAATGTAAAAGGACTTTTTTTAATGGTAAAAATACTTAGAACAGCTTTTTCATGATCTAAAAAAAGGTCTTTTTATCAAAAGCTTCAAAATCCATCTTTAAAAAAAAGCACAATTTGTGCTTTTTCTAGTGCTTTTTTTTTTTTATAAAGTTCATCCAAACATGCTAAAATTGAGCAAAAGTATTTATTTTTTTAAAAACATATCTTTTTTTATCTGAAAAGGCACATCCAAATGAGCTCTTAATATTCAAGTAAAGGATCTGCCATACAAAGGCTGAAGTCTAGCTTTTTTTATTTGATAAAAGAGGTCTAGCTTTTATAGTGCAAGTAAATACCTTTCTGACTTCATGACATTTCATTCTTAACTCTTAGGAATTCCAAATTACAGTTATTAAACTACAACTTCCTAGGCACAACTTACTAGAAAGCAAGTTACAAGATAACAACTCCCAAAATGTAATCCTTGACGCTTACTACTAACCCAAGGCCATTAGGAGTCCTTGGGCCTTACAAATAAGACACTTAAACACTTAATTAACACAAATTTGACCTAAAATACTACCCATAAACAGAAGCCACGAAAATTATCTAAATATCTTGAAATTATAAAGATAACCCTACTTTTAATTATTATCTTTTCTACTGTTCTTGCATCAATTCCCTTGGGGTGAAGAGGAACTTGGCTCTAACGAGAACATTTTGATGTATTGATCATAAATAGTAGGATCAATCGTCTTGAGTTCTTCCAAAATGTAGTCACATGTACCTCTTCAAATAGAACAATAACTCTTTGATACACATCTTGCAAAAGTTGAACTTCCAATTCTACAATGGATTCTTCATCAAAAACATTAGTTTCTCTATTTTCCCGTAAATTCATATTATTCAGTTGCCCATGATTGGAAGAAAGATTTGAGTCATTTAACATAAATTTATTAGGAGCATTTGAGAATGCAAACAAAATAACCAGCCACTCAAAAAAAGCATCTATTCTATGAAAACCAGTTTCACTTTTTTCTCTTGATCTTCAAATGATAATAGTCATAGAAAAACACAAATTTTGTATAAATGAGAATATCACAAAGTTGCGCATCAATTAAAGCTGCAAGTTTAGGAACTAAAAACCTTTTCTTTCCAGCAAAATGCAGAGCATCACTATTTTGGGACAACAAGAAGGATGGAAAGGTAGAATGATATGTGGTGTTCCTTTCCTCTTCAATTCTTCTTCAAAGAATATATTATACAACTCCACTTCCGTTACAAAGATTAGTGAAACAACAAAATAAGAAGCAACCAGGTTAGAATCGTCCAAGATATCTCTTGGATAGACATCAAAGATAGGAGAACTCCAATCTATGCTGTAATTAACAAGGAGGAGGTTGCATATTTGCCTCTTCTTGTCACCAACGTCTAGATCAAAGGTTTTGCTACTATGCATCTCCGTTACAAAATCGGAATTCAAATCCAGTACTCTTGCCAACCGTTCCTTTAATCCATCGTGTTCAGGCTGATCACGATTCATGGGACCATGGAAAAGGTTGATGTGATCCTTATCTTCCTCAAACTCTCCATTTAGGTAGTGTTTGGAATCAATTAAAATTGGAAATGATTTGATTTGATTTGATTTAGAAATCAAATTATGTTTGAAACTTATTAAAAAAATGAGATTTGAATTGATTTAGAAATCAAATTATGTGTTTGGAATTCATTAAAATGGGAATTGATTTGATTTGATTTTATTATTTTATATTTTTACCCTTATGAGAGGTGGTTAGAAATAGTTACGAAGGATAAAATAGTCTATTCATTTCAAATCAAATCAAATGCTATCAAATTTGATAGAATTTCTAAAACAAAAGTAATAAAATCCATGGGATTTTAGAAATCAAATAATTTCTTATTTTTTTACATTCGAAACACACTCTTAGGGATTCATGATTGATGCGTGAAATCCGCAAGTGTACGGTTTCGTCGTCAATTAATAAAAGATCGAATCCACAGGGATTGTGTCTATGAATATCAATTAATTAATTAATTCAATTAAATTAAACAAAGGGAATAAAATTGTTGATTGATAAGAATATAGTAACCAAGCAATTAAGTAAATAAATATTAAAGTGTAAAATTAAGAACAAAAACGCAAGTTATTAAGAAAGGTTTTTCAGATTAAAGAAAGCTTCCAGGATTGGGGTAATCACAATGATACAAGACAAATCCTAATTGACAACCATTTTATTAAAATTGAAATTCAATTGAAGGTGAATTACCCTAAATTAGTTAATGTTCTTTCTCAAGAGACAAGAACCGTGCCCAATTAAACTAATTCCTACTCTCGTGGTAATTGAATTTAAATTAAACCCATTACGCTTTATGGTAATTCATTGAATCCTCGAAAGGCTAAACTTACTCTCGTGATTTAGACCTTAAGTTCAATTCTTATGGTTCTAACACCTAGGTTCACCTCTCAGTACGTCCTTAGATATCTATGAGATGCAAATATGTGGCCAGCAAATTCACATGAATAAGCGCAATAAGGATTGAATCAAAGAACATTCAAGATTAATAAAAAGGGAGATAAAGTCAATTAATCATCATCAATGTATCAAAGGGCATTGCCCAATCCTAGAAACAAAGAGAACTACTCAGACATGGAGAAGAAAGAATCAGAAAACATATTCATGAACATCCAAACCCGTAATCCAAGAGAGAAGAGGGAAGAAAGATCAAGATCCAAAGCCTTCAAACGTGCCTTCTTCAAACCAAATTCGAAATCCAAAACTATATTCAGAAGACCTATTTATACCCTTAGGGTTTTAATTGGCTAAAAGACCCAAAAAAAAATAATAAATAAAACTTGAAAACTGATGCGTACTGCGATCCACGGCCGTGGATCAATCCACAGGTTGGCCGTGGATCTTGCTGCCACAGGACACTTTTGCCTCAACTTGAATTTCATGGCCGTGGATCATTCCACGGCCTGGCCGTGGAACTCTCTGAATTTTCTCTTTTACTTTTTTAAGTTGCTGCTCGATCCATGATCGTGGAAAATTCCACAGGCAGGCCGTGGATCTCTCTGGAGTGAGCTTTCCTTTTTGCTATCTGTAAAGCTCCAACTTCAATCATGCAAGTTTTCCATCCATTCCAAGGCCAATTTAGCACCAATCCTGCACAACAACACCAAAAACACCGCAGTTATCCGAACTAAAGGAAAAACCAAATAAAAAGAAAAACTAAAATGCCTAAAATGCGTAAAAATACATGCAAAACAAGAACAAAATATGATGTTATTTCACACACATCAATGATCACCTTCCGATATCTCATCTTGAGCTCCAGGCTGCTCTCTACACAGATTCTGTACCTTTTGCATGAGTTGCTCAATTATTCTTAGGATGTCACCCAACTCTTGTGATTGGGTAGGCCTAGGGACTCTTCCTCTACATGCTGCCATGACTAGACAGAATTTGGGATGGATTAAATTTCTGCTTTGGTACCAAATTGGTGTAGGGCTAAGAGTCTAGCTAGGATTCTACCAAGGAGTAGAGAATGTTTGAGAGAAGAAAGAGTTAAACACAGCCAATGGCTGGTTCTTCTGGTGTAACAAACCAGGAAATAAGAAATCTCTTCCTGATAATTCTGGGTATAGTATTCAAATAAAGGATCTGCCATAGAAAGGTTGAGGTCTAGCTTTTATAGTGTAAGTAAGACCTTTCAGCCTAAACTCTAAGGAATTCCAAATTACAATTATTAAACTATAACTTACTAGGCACAACTTACTAGAAAGCAAGTTACAAGAAAACTCCCATAATGTAATCCTTAACACTTACTACTAACCGAAGCCCATTAGGAGTCCTTGGACCTCGCAAATAAGACACTTAAACACTTAATTAACATAAATCGGACCTAAAATACTACCCATAAACAGAAGCCACGAAAATTAACTAAATATCTTGAAATTATAAAGATAACCCTACTTTTAATTATTTTCTTTTCTACTTCTCCTGCATCAGACCTGATGAGACATGTAAGTGTGAGATAATATAGAGTCTCTGCTGATAAATAGGAGAAAAGAACCACTGCAGGGTTTGAACGGATTCTTAACCTTATTGAGTAGATTGCATAAATCAATTGTCAAAAGGATGGCAAAATGACAAGGCTAAGATGCATTCAAAGGCAAAATGGCAAAATGAGCGCCTCCAGAATAAGTGTTTGAATACATATATTATCAATGGGCAAAAAATAAAATACATATATGGTCAAAGACCAGTTAATACTGTTCATACATTCAAATTTCATTTTATTGAATGTGATTTTAACTAATCCTGCTGTTGGACTACAGCATTTGTTGTGTCGATCTGGCATTCTGAGCTTCAGATGGATTGGTTACTAACTTCTACTCTAAATAGTTGACATTTTTGGCATTTAGAACACTATATTGTGCACTAATTTTAAATAATATTGATCCAATTTATACTAAAGTACTAATTTCCAAGTTATATGAATTTTATGCACATGATCAACAAACATGATAAGGACTTCCTAATTCAGTGAACTGGTTCTCTTGAGAATTTAGCTAGTCATTGGCGTATATAATATTTGTTTGGGGGGAGATTAATGTCAATATGCATATTAGTAGGAACGTTATTTTGGATAGTTTCTGATGAAGATACTTGGATTTGATTCAGGCAATGTAAACATGAGTGTTTGCTTTCCTTTTAGTCAATCTTCAATAAATGTTGTTGTCCTGAAAGGTTGTTCTCAGCTGCTTATGAGTAGTAACATCTGTGGTCTTTGGTCCCGAGGAATATCCAGTTCATGCTCTTTCAGTTTGTGCCCTGGCCAGTCAGAGATAAATCATGTTGGTCTTTCTATTTGCACAAAATCCTCTTGTTCAACTATTATGGGCCAAACAATCAGAGGGGGTTGCCTAGGATCATGCTGCTCCAAGCAAAGGGGAAACATTCGATTCTTTAGTTCCTTAGTACCTCGGAAGAGGCATCGTGAAATTTCATTGGCATGCCAAAGTGTGAATATGAGGCTTTTGGTACCTAAACAAAAAATGCTTACCAAAGTTAAGTGTAATGTGGGACCGATAACTTGGCCACACGGATGTGCATCAGTTGGCTTGATTTTTGGATTACTTGTATGTAATTTAAGTTCTGAACCTGCACATGCTGAGGCAGATTCTGAAAATGAGCATAGGAAAGATGACTGCAACGAGTATGAGTCAAATGTTAAATTCTCACATGGGAAGAAAGTTTACACTGACTATTCTGTAATTGGTGAGCTGCACATTCTGCTAAGAGTCTACTTAGATACATGTATATACATAGTCTATTCACATATTTACTTATGCATCAATATGTACAAATAGACATAGATAAGAACCTAGGCATTTGCATTTCTTCACTGCATTAGTCATGAAACTTACTATGCTGAGCAGGAATACCTGGGGATGGAAGATGTTTGTTCCGCTCTGTTGCTCATGCGGCTTGTTTGAGGTCTGGAAAACCTCCTCCTAGTGAAAGCTATCAGAGAGAGCTGGCAGATGATTTACGGGCCAGAGTATGTTTTAAATATCTCTATGCTTCATGTTAATAAGTTTAGAAACCCTCACCCGCCCTGTCCCCCAGGGAACAAAAAATAAATGAAAAAAATTCTAAACAGAAGAATTGAAGGCACAGTATTGACTACGATTCTAAGTGATTGCTAAGTTTATATTGACTGCTGATTGCTTTCTTCCCCATTTCAAATTATTCTTTTAGTAGCTTACAATCAAGCTGTCCTGTTTGTAGTCATCTAGTGACTTCCGCTCTAAATTTTGCAGCTGCCAATATTCTTGATTTTTGTCTGTTCTATTTGTCAGGTTGCTGATGAGTTTATCAAAAGAAGGGAAGAGACAGAATGGTGAGTTTCTGTGTTGGATATCCATAGCATTCTGGTGATTACATCACATGAATGGCATTTTAAAAAAAAAAAAATCAAAGACAGTTCTTTCAATCTCTTCCCCCCCCCCTCCTCCCCTCATAATACGTACAACAGTTCTGTATACAGCTAGAGAAACAATAGAATGATTGTGGTATCAATCACCCGATTTCACTTTTAATAAAAACAGCAAGAGTTCATTTTCAATCTTCGTGTTTTGTCCTCAAAAAGTCCTTATTTTATTTGCATGACATTATATACTTAATATAGAAACCAGATCCCTACTTGGTGTCCAATTTTCCTTTCTCAAAAATCAAAAGTTTTTTTATACAACAAATGAAAAAAAAAAGGAGAAAATTGTCATTTTAAGTTGATCTCATAAGCAAACCTCTTACATCCACTTTCTATTTTCAAGGATTTTTTTTAAGAAAAAATAAAAATTCTATTTAAGTTAATCCTAAAACGTAAAAACCCACCTCTTACACCCCCTTCATAATACTGGAGAATTACTTTTTTTAATTTTTTCATGAACAGCAATTTTTATGTCAATTTTCAATTTCACTCGTTTTTAGAAATTTAGAAAGAAATAATTATTATACTATGATTTATTTAAATAAAATCAGTATTTTCTCTTTAATCCCGCATCGCGAGTGTCAACTGCTATTGAAGTAATAAAATATATGAAATTCCAAATGTAATTGTAGATTTGAAATCAAATAGAATAGTATTGCTTTAGATAACTTTACCTCCACATTCCTCCTACTTTCTCTCTCCTCGTCATTTTACTTTTATTTATTTATTTATTTACAATTTGCACATACATTTAGTATATGTCCTACTTCTACTAATACAATAATATAACCCATTCATCAATTTTGGAGCAAATATATTAACACTTCAGTCACAATATTGTCAAATTAGGCTATTTAACAATAAATGTTTCTTTGTTTAATGTATAGTGATGAAAATGATGAATGATTGTTTTGCTAATGAGCATGGTTGTCTCATGATATCTTCAGGTTTATTGAAGGTGACTTTGATACATATATTTCACAAATAAGGAAGCCTCATGTGTGGGGAGGTGAGCCTGAATTGTTCATTGCTTCACATGTTTTGCGGTAAGTGCCTCTCTTCCTTATGGGCAAGTGAATTTACCTTCCTTTATGCAGTTATGTACTACTATACACATTTGGATGTTGATCTCATGGGAGGCCTATTCTGCAGGATGCCAATCATAGCGTACATGTATGATCAGGATGCTGGTGGCTTGATATCAATTGCTGAGTATGGCCAAGAATACGATAAGGAAAATCCAATTAGAGTTCTCTACTATGGGTTTGGTCATTATGATGCATTAGAGATTCCTAAAAGGAAGGGTCCTAAACCACGACTCTAGCATTTCATATTTCTAATGTAAAAGAGATTAAAGACAGCATTGATTTCCTTCAGAAGCATTTATAATACATAGGTCCATTGGCAAGACGCCCGAAATGCAACCTTATGCCTTTTAGGTCTTGGAAGATATATGGTCCAAGGCTACAGTGAATAGTGATATCACTTGATTGCCATGCCTTTCACATGGCTGTTTATGTTGTATTTTTTGTTGGTTTGAAAAGAGAGAGAGCCTTAACATCGAGTGGACCCTACAAGTTCAAATTGTCCAGAGGTAAGCCCTTTCGGCGAAAGATAGAAACAGTGGTCTCCTCTTCTGTCTCTGAGTTCACCACTTAGGAGGTGTGCATGTTTCGTGGTACCTATTTTGCTTCCATTGAGAAAGGATATATAATATCTGATAAAGCTGAAGTTGGGCAATTAATGGCAAAGTTCATTTATGTGAAGTACACGGTATAACTTGTGTTAGGGAATCAGTGATTCGTTTTTAATTCATCTTATCCAAACTTCTTTCTTTTTCCTTTCTTTCACCCTTTTCTGTACTTTCATTTCCTCTGTTCCCTTTGAATATGTTATGGTGGAATGACATCTTCGCTAGCTAAGAGGATGGGTAACAAAGCAAACATAAAAGTAGAAGTAGCTATAACAATAAAGCTATTATGGGTAAATTAACGAGTAAACTTGGCCCACAACTGATAAGAAAAAAAAATGATGACGTGTGAATTGTGATGGAGTTACGTTTTTGTAGCCTTGTGCCAAAAAAATAAAAAAGATTTTGTTGCCAAAATAAGAAAAGGAACACTAAAGTCACTGATCCAAATGAACAGCTTTGAATCAACCAATTAGGAAAGGTTTAATAAAAATCAAGGTTGCAATTATTTTTTTGATGTACTCAAAATTGCAATTATATATTTTTTGGTTAAAAGATTGCAATTACATATTCATGAAAGTCAGTCATCAATTCAAAATATTGCACACTAGAAGGGAAGTTAAGTAACATTATTCTGTGTTTCAATCCTTTTACCAAACTTACCAGCCAGATTTGGATTTGGGCTTTAATCAATTCATTTGAAAGCGATTAAGCGAAGCACACAATTCCAAAAAGAAAAAAAGGATAAATTCCATCCAATTTGAATGTTTGAGAAGGGTTAGCTGATCTGGAAGCAGCTTTGCTTAGTGGCAACTGAAAAGTGAAAAGAGACTCAAGCATGGTATCCTTGTTAAATGATTTTCTGACACCAGAAAAAGGTGTGTGTGTATATATATATATATATGAAAAATGATCATCGTACCGTATACAATTCTCACTCCTATTTTAACACTTTTGGTCAAGTCAGATAAAATTTGAGATTTGACTTCCTTTTCTTTGCATTTCCTTCTCCCTCTCATTTCCTTCTCCCTCTCATTTCTCCCTCTCGTTACCCCCTCTCCCTCTAATTTCTCCAGCTTTCACTTCTCCGTCGCTCACGTCCCTCCGTCTGCGCACAAAGCTCCCACCGCTGCCTCTGTAGCCCGCACGAAGCTCCGTCAGTGCTGTTGCCCTCTATCGCTTCGTCAAGGTACTTTCAACATTGAACTTGTAATAAAGAATGCCAATGAAAATTTGTCGCACTATTTAATGCTTATCATGGAGACAAGCTAATGCCCCATGCATTTCTAATAGGAAAAGGAAGATTTGGCACCTGTTCTCCTGATGAACATCTCAAAACTTCCTCTTCAACACCAGTAAATTATCTTTAGAATCATTGTTAAGGTATCAACCTTTCCGCATCTTTCCGTTGTTTGTTATATATGATATACCTCTTGAATAGATGCTTTGCATTATGTTTAGTTTTTGTAGACTTTGGCTACTCTATCCTTCCCTTGCTCAGTGACTTCATCATTTCCTTTTTTCATTTATCTATAATATATTTTGGCAAAAATTATGCAGTGATTACATGTTCCTTTTCTATGATGCTTATATGTACATGTAGCTCACCTTTTACATATCCTTTTTATGTCTTCTTGTTCTAACATTGTTCCCTAGTGGCTGCCTCTACTTAGGTTTGTGTGGGCTTAAAAATATTGACAACTTGACATCATTTCTTTCAAACAACAAAACCATACATTTTGTTTTTTTGATAGAAAAGTTTTTTTAGAGAGAAAAGGGGGAGAGTACAACTATGAGGAGGATAAGGAATTCTCCAAAACAAGAAAGTATGAATATAAAGAGGATCAATGAAGTCATCCTTTGCTTTTTGATTATACTGCCCTTATTGCCACGTTCACAGTTAAACCATTCAGTTTTTTTTCTCCTTTTTTTGTCATTGTTAAAAGATTTTGATAAGTGCTGGCAAAAATATTTTGGAACCCTGCACGATGGTTATTTGAAGAACAAACAAGAGAAAGAAACAAATATTCCTATAGGACTGATTCTAGGAAGAGAATATTGTCCATCAAAATTGGCTCTTGTATGTGAATTTCACTCATGAACATATTTAGAGCTTTGCCTTTGTTCATATCCTGCTTTTTTCTTTTGTTTTTACTAGCCTATAGAATTGGTCCCTTGAAAGACATGACAGACAATGGTGGCCTTCAAAAATACTATAAATGTGTGTGTAAACCAAACAATAATGTTGAAAGTGGAAGCATGCCACTTAAATAAGTGCTGACACAAGGCCCCAAGCAGAGGTGCTTGCTTACAAAAAGTTTTCTATTTTTTGTCGCGCACACACACACACACACACACACACACACACTCACACACACACACACACACACACACACACACACAACTAGAGATGCTGAGAGAACTAGAAGTATTGGCTTTAGTTGTAATTCCTTATAAACTATTATTTGTTGGTTGCTTGTGTTTGTTGATTCTATCGCTTATCATGCCACTTTTTTTACACTATTTTTAACTCTTGGTTAATGAGGTATAAATTTATAGTTAATGACGTGTATTGGATGGTTAACAGCTTAACCATTGACCACGAATCTACCCAGTAACCAACATATACACGTTATTAACCACAAATTTATACCTCGTTAACTAAGAGTAAAAAATGCAGTAAAACAATAGTCACATGTTGTCCTTTTTTCTAATCCAAGCTTTAATACTTCCACTCCTTTCTCTTTACTATAACTCTAACTCATACATAATATGAAAGACCACGCCTTACAGTCACTATGGAAAATCTGTTGACCATTGATAGCTAAAATGCTTTCCACTTGCTGAATTTTTGGATAGTAACATGAGTTTTGCATGTGCAGGTTAATGGAATTGGAAATAGGTGCTTCTATGAAGGATGAAAATATAGTCAATGGTGGTGGGGTGTTAGATGATGTTGGTGGCGGTGCTGAATGTATTGAAGAAGCAAATGAAGCTGAGTTAACTATGAGTGACAACTTCAATGAGCAATCTGAACCTTGTGAGCCTGCAGCAGACATTATATTTCCTTCGGTGGTTGCCGTTAAGTTATTCTATTGGCAGTATGCTATTGCAAAAGGATTTGATTTCATCACTAGAAATTCAAGAAAAGGAAATGATGGAGAGTTAAAATACTTCATTCTAGCATGTTTACGAGGAGGGAATTGTGTGTCAATAGTACCAAATGATTTGAATACGTATCAACAATCAAGAATAACTATCAAGCGAAGATAATTATCAGTTTGAACAAAAATGGACATTGGTACATAAAGAAAGCTGTACTTGACCACTCTCATGATCTTAGCCCAGCGAAGGCAAGGATGTTCCACGGAAACAGAAACATCAGTATGCACGTGAAGAGAAGAATACAGATCAACAATGAAGCAGGCGTGAGGCTAAACAAGACCTTTCGTTCTCTTATTCATGATGTAGGAGGGTATGATAATTTACCATTTGTTGAATGAGACGTGAGAAGCTATGTTGGGAGGGAAAGACATGCAATTGGGAAGGAGGTTGATGGTAAGACTCTAAGGAGTTATTTTTCAGGGATGCAACAACATAATAGTAATTTCTTCTATTCTATAGATTTGGATGATGACTTTCATGTGAAGAACGTTTTTTAGGCTGATGCAAGAAGTAGAGCTGCATACGAATCGTTTGGAGATGTTGTGACATTTGACACAACTTATTTGACAAATAGGTATGACATGCCATTTGCTCCATTCGTTGGTATGAATCATCATGGGCAATCAATTTTGCTAAGATGTGGTTTACTATCTACCGAAGATACTGATTCGTTTGTGTGGCTATTCGAATCTTGGCTTAATTGTATGTCAAGAAAGGCTTCAAACAGTATTGTTACTGATCAATGCAAGGCCATGAAAAATGCAATCCAGATAGTGTTTACTACTACTCTCCATCGATGGTGCTTATGGCATATCATGAAAAAATTTTCAGAGAAGTTGAAAGGTAATGGTGAATATAACAGTATCAAGGATGCAATGAAAAATGCAGTTTATGATTCCTTGACAGAGGCTGAATTTGAAGGAAAGTGGGTTACTTTCGTCCAACAATATGGCCTACAAGACAATGAATGGTTGAGTGTGTTGTACAATGAGCGGTATAAATGAGTCCCAATCTTTTTGAAGAAATATTTTTGGGCTAGAATGTCAACGACTCAGAGGACTGAGAGCATTAACGCGTTTTTTGATGGGTATATAAACTCAACAACAACTCTACATCAATTTGTAAGGCAATATGATAATGCTCTCCACGATAAGGCAGAAAAGGAATATGAGGCAGATTGTCGATCATTTAACAGCATTATTGCATGCGGGTTGAACTCTATGATTGAGAGGCAATTCCAAGGTGAGTACACCCATGCGAAGTTTAACGAGGTTCAATCTAAATTTAGGGGTAAAATGAATTGTTCTATTTGTATTAAGTGTGTTGTGGATGGAATTTGTACTTATGATGTGTTAGAGGAGATGGTAGTAGTTGGAAGTCCAAAGGAAAGAACAGTTGAAGTGGTATTTAATCGCGATAATCATGATGTTAGATGCAAATTATTGTTGTTTGAGTTTAAAGGTATTGTGTGTAGACATGCCCTTGTCGTTCTTGCGCAAGAAAGGGTGAAGGAAGTGCCTTCAAAATATATTTTGCCAAGATGGAGCAAAAATATAAGAAGGAAACATGCATACATCAAAAGCAGTTATGATGTGAAAGAGTTGTAGCCTCAAATGCAAAGATTTGATAATTTGTTGAAAGAGTTTTATGTGGTTGCCGAAGTTGCTGCGGAGTGTGACGATGCTAGTGATTTTTTTCTCCAAACATTGCGTGCATGTAAAGGCAAGGTGCAGTCGATTGCTACATCAAACTACAATAATGTCACATGTCATAAAGGTCAAGACAAAACAGGCAATGTGATTGCCACTAGCAGCAATCAAACGAAGGAGTCATCAAGTGAGATTCATAGTACATTACGTGTAGCACGTAAAGGCCGCCCTCGATCAAATAGGAAAGTATCAAAAGTTGACCAAATTATGAGGAAAAAGAGGAAGACAACACATCAAAATCCACACATGTTCACAATTCATGTGAGTGCATTTGGATATGTTTTCTTTGTGTATGGAACAACTGTGTACTGTTACCTCTTTTTGGAAAGAGCGCATATATTTTGAAATGTGTTTTTAACTTATTTCTGTTGGTTTATGTAGGAGTGTATCGAGGGAAGCATGAGTCAGATCAATGGAATCAAGTTACATGTATGCTCATCTGTGGAAAGATTGACTCCTCGAGAATTAGATGATGATTGTACCGTGGTGTGTGTATGCACGAAAATTAAATTTAAATTATAATTAGTGTTGAAGTGATTGTTATGTTTTGGGGTAGTATTGATGGAGTTATTCTTATGTGTAAACTTTTATAAGAATTTATAATTTAACTTTGGTTATATTCTTCCTTTACAGTCAACAACTGTTGACCTGGACATAAATGTTGATGTTTATAAAGATAATTATTGGACTTTGCAGCTGGTAGAAAGTCCAGCACAAAGTTCTCTATCATTACTTGAAGATTTTCAACATGATGTCACTAGTGGACAAAAGGCATGAGAAACATATGCTAAATTTTAGGTTCTATAAGTGATTGTAGTTGACTTATTTAAATATCTTTTTAGGCTGCTAGTAGTGAGATTTCATACATGAATCATGAGTAGTTATTCCAGGCAATTTGAAGAAACACGGGCCGAGGGACATTGGCATTGTACTTAAATTTTTCAATTAATTATAATTTTTACCGTTTCTATTAGGGTTAATGTTTAGGTTGAAAGACTAAGGCAATTAACTTTGGTGTTGCAGGTTTATGGGGCAACTGTCAATTTACCTGTAATGGGTTCAAAGATTAGTGCTAGCAGAAATTGCATATTTTTTGCCAACTTCTGGTGAGAAATGTGGTGGTGGCAAAGGGTGAACTATGATGACGTAGAATATATTAGATCTTTTTATTATTTCAAACATTTATTTTGTTGTACGTAAAGCAACCTGCCTAGGCATTTTTTTGGAATAGGTTGTTTGTGTAGTTTAGTGAATGACATAGTACTTATAAAGTGTACATAACTATCTAAGGTTATGTAAATGGTCAGGTAGACATATTTTTTTGGTACAGGTTTATAAGGTATCCAATGAAAATTATACATGTATGAAGCACAATTATATCTTATGGTACATGTAATATGAATGTATTTGTTTAGTTGTTTTTGTTTGATTGGTAATGCCATTTTTGAAGGCAAAATCAGTTTTTCAAAAATCCAAAGAAAAATAATCATTTTCTCTATTTCTATGCATGTGAAAAAAGTTAGTTAATGAAGAACAACAAAGTGGTTAATGACATGTAGAAGTTGGTTAATGGGGTAAAGGCTGGAAGGGTTGTATATTATTTATGCATGCCTATTAACCAACTTTCATAAGTCATTAACCACTTTTTTGCTCTTCATTAACCAACTTTGTTTCTACAATTGTGAAAAAGGTTGGTTAATGAAGAACAAAAATGTAGTTAATGACCTGTAGAAGTTAGTTAACGAGGTAAAAGTTAGAAGGGTTGCCTATTATTTGTGCATGCCTATTAACTAACTTTCATAGGTCATTAATCACTTTTTTGTTCTTCATCAACCAACTTTGTTTCAACGCTTGTGAAAAAAGTTAGTTAATGAAGAACAAAAAGGTGGTTAATGACTTGCATAAGTTAGTTAACGGGGTAAAAGCTAGAAAGGTTTCATTGTTTGTCCATGCCAATTAACTAACTTTCATAGGTCATTAATCACTTTTTTGTTCTTCATTAACTAACTTTGTTTCAATGCTTGTGAAAAAAGTTAGTTAATAAAGAACAAAAAAGTAGTTAATGACCTACATAAGTTAGTTAACGGGGTAAAAGCTGGAAGGGTTATATTATTTGTGCATGCCAATTAACTAACTTTTATAGGTCATTAACCACTTTTTTATTCTTCATTAACCAACTTTGTTTTGACGTTTGTGAAAAAAGTTAGTTAATGAAAAATAAAAAGGTGGTTAATGACCTACATAAGTTGATTAATAAGGTAAAAGCTGGAAGGGTTGCATTATTTGTGCATGCTAATTGACTAACTTTCATAGGTTATTAACCACTTTTTTGTTCTTCATTAACCAACTTTGTTTTGACGCCTATGAAAAAAGTTAGTTAATGAAGAACAAAAAGGTGATTAATGACCTGCATAAGTTAGTTAACGGGGTAAAGGCTGGAGGGTTACATATTTGTGCATGCCTATTAACCAACTTTCTTATGTCATTAACCACTTTTTGGTTTTTCATTAACCAACTTTGTTTTGACACTTGTGAAAAAGGTTGGTTAATGAAAAAATAAAAAAGGTGGTTAATAACCTACAGAAGTTGGTTAACGGGGTAAAAGCTGGAAGGGTTGCATTATTTGTGCATGTCAATTAACCAACTTTTATAGGTTATTAACTACGTTTTTGTTCTTCATTAACCAACTTTGTTTCGATGCTTATGAAAAAAGTTAGTTAATGAAGAACAAAAAGGTGGTTAATGACCCTCAGAAGTTGGTTAACGGGATAAAGGTTGGAAGGGTTGCATATTATTTATGCATGCCTATTAACTAACTTTCATAGGTCATTAATCACTTTTTTGTTATTCATCAACCAACTTTGTTTCGACGCTTGTGAAAAAAGTTAGTTAATGTAGAACAAAAAGGTAGTTAATGACTTGCATAAGTTGGATAACGGGGTAAAAGCTAGAAGGGTTGCATTGTTTGTGCATGCCAATTAACTAACTTTCATAGGTTATTAACCACTTTTTTGTTCTTCAATAACCAACTTTGTTTTGACGCTTGTGAAAAAAGTTAGTTAATGAAGAACCAAAAAGTAGTTAATGACCTACAAAAGTTAGTTAATGGGGTAAAAGCTGGAAGGGTTGTATTATTTGTGCATACCAATTAACTAACTTTCATAGGTCATTATCCATTTTTTTGTTCTTCATTAACCAACTTTATTTCGACGCTTGTGAAAAAAGTTAGTTGATGAAGAACAAAAAGGTGGTTAATGACCTCCATAAGTTAGTTAACGGGGTAAAAGCTGGAAGGGTTGCATTATTTGTGCATGCCAATTTACCAACTTTCATAAGTCATTAACCACTTTTTTGTTCTTCATTAACCAACTTTGTTTTGACGCTTGTGAAAAAATGTTAGTTAATGAAGAATAAAAAGGTGGTTAATGACTTGCGTAAGTTAGTTAACAGGGTAAAGGCTGGAGGGTTGCATATTTGTGGATGCCTATTAACTAACTTTCTTATGTCATTAATCACTTTTTTGTTTTTCATTAACTAACTTTGTTTCAAAGCTTGTGAAAAAGGTTGGTTAATGAAGAACAAAAAGGTGATTAATGACCTGCAAAAGTTAGTTAACGGGGTAAAAGATAGAAGGGTTGCATTATATGTGCATATCAATTAGCCAACTTTCATAGGTCATTAAACACTTTTTTGTTCTTCATTAACCAACTTTGTTTCGACTCTTATGAAAACAATTGGTTAATGAAGAAGAAAAAGGTGGTTAATGACCTGCAGAAGTTGGTTAACGTGGTAAAGGTTAGAAGAGTTGCTTATTATTTGTGCATGCCTATTAACCAACTTTCATAGGTCATTAATCACTTTTTTGTTTTTCATCAACCAACTTTGTTTCGACGCTTGTGAAAAAAATTGATTAATGAAGAACAAAAAGGTGGTTATTGACCTACATAAGTTGGTTAACAGGGTAAAAGTTGGAAGGGTTGCATTATTTGTGCATGCTAATTAACTAACTTTCATAGGTCATTAATCACTTTTTTGTTCTTCATTAACCAACTTTGTTTCGATGTTTGTGAAAAAAGTTAGTTAATGGACAACAAAAATGTGGTTAATGACCTGTATAAGTTGGTTAACAGGATAAAAGCAGGAAAGGTATTATTTGTGTATGCCAATTAACCAACTTTCGTATGTCATTAACCACTTTTTTGTTCTTCATTTACTAACTTTGTTTCGATGCTTGTGAAAAAAGTTAGTTAATGAATAACAAAAAATTGGTTAATGACCTGCATAAGTTAGTTAACGGGGTAAAAACTGGAAGGGTTGCATTATTTGTGCATGCCAATTAACTAACTTTCATAGGTCATTAACCACTTTTTTGTTCTTCATTAACCAACTTTGTTTTGACGCTTGTGAAAAAAGTTAGTTAATGAAGAATAAAAAGGTGGTTAATGACCTGCATAAGTTGGTTAACGGGGTAAAGGCTGGAGGGTTTATTTGTGCATGCCTATTAACCAACTTTCATAGGTCATTAACCACTTTTTGGTTTTTCATTAACTAACTTTGTTTCGACGCTTGTGAAAAAAGTTAGTTAATGAAGAACAAAAAGGTGGTTAATGACCTGCAAAAGTTAGTTAATGGGTAAAAGCTGGAAGGGTTGCATTATTTGTGCATGTCAATTAACCAACTTTCATAGGTCATTAACCACTTTTTGGTTCTTCATTAACCAACTTTGTTTCGACGCCTGTGAAAAAAGTTAGTTAATGAAGAACAAAAAGGTGGTTAATGACCAACGGGGTAAAAGCTAGAAAGGTTGCATTATTTGTACATGTCAATTAACTAACTTTCATAGGTCATTAACTAACTTTTTTGTTCTTCATTAACTAACCTTTTTTACAAGCGTAGAAACAGAGAAAATGATTATTTTCCTTTGGATTTTTGCAAAATTGATTTTGCCTTAAAAAATGATTGGGTAGTGGCCTCATGGCTAATACCATAAGATATTATTGTGCTTCATACATAACTTATAATAATTTCATTGAATCCATTTATCTTTGTGAGATTGTATCATCTAAAAAAGATGGTTTCTTTATTTTTGTATTACTTCTCTCTATTTATTGGGAATCTAACTTTCAATTACGATAATGATATTCAACCACAACCGTATATTCGTCAGTTTCATTTTTCATTGTTACATGAAAACCCAAATCCAATAGTGGTGTAAGAAAAATAAGTCTATGGAAAAAAAAAGCTTGTTCATCATAAAACTACTATGTATATGCAAAACTACTGCCTAACCTTGCACAAATACGTGATTACTGAAGGTGACTCATAAATTTCCTTATAACAAAACTAAATTCAACATTTTCAAGTTCACGACATCAATTAGAGAAGCATTAACTCTTTGAAACTCCTCAAAGGAGGCACTTCCACCCAAAAAAATCATCCATTCCACACACAAATATATGGGATCAGCCTATAATCACATTACAAAATTCACATCCTAACATCTATTAACCATCAGTCAACCCATTACATCTGGGTGTTCTTCATCTTCCTTAGTTGATATACAAAGGGAGTTTGAGTGGACGCACTTTCCACACGCTTCCTCAGTTGGAGTTTTGATCGCGTGGCAATGTTTGATGATGGCTTATCGGTGATAACAACCTCAACATCAACTTTAACCCGGACATTATTTCTATCTGTGTAACAATTGACCTTAGGTTAGGTGTTAAACAATTATGTATATATAAGGCAATTGAGGCAGTGGAAAAAAGGTTTGCACAATTACCTGCACCTTTCTCTAGAGGCAGGCTTACCAATGATTCACCTGAAAAGGAATGTTGATTTTTAAAAATTCTCACAAAACAAATATATGGTACATGTACCCTTCAAAAATTTATCAGAATTGTATTTGTATCATCTAAAATTACTTACTTCCCTATTCCACTATATAACAGACAACAATTTAATTTTTTAAAATATTTCATGCAATTCTAACGTTAATCAAACATCCCTCACCATCATTTCGAGCAGCAGTATAACTGCGAAGCCGTGGGCTTCCTACTGTCAAGGGTGTTGTATGACCAGGAAATTGCTAAGAACTGGCTTCATAGCCTTCATTGTCACCATGGAAAGGTGTCACAAATGCATCACTTTGTCGATGTATGTTTCCAAGATGATGCATGGCAATAGCTGAAGTTGAAGGCACCGCTGTTGGACGTTGAAGCACAATTTGTTTCAACAAACTCAGTTCTTGCTCGAGAAAGGAAATCCTCTCCTCAAACTGCCTATTCTCCACCACCAGCCGGCGATGTTCACTAGCATGGTCCTCAATATCAAAAGACCTTACTCGATCATGCCCAAACTGGGGTTGTGTCTCGTCCAATGCTTCTCTGAGTATTTCAAACCGCATCTCTTCAGTTGTTGCAGCCACATCCTCGATTATCTGTTAATGCACAAAGCACACCAGATGCACAAATATCAAATGTTGATGGAATACTAGCATAAAAAAAGTTGGTTCTTACCAAACATGTTATTGGAAAACTAATTCAACCATGCTTACCAAATTGTGTCAAAATGCCCGATCAATCTTGGCCTTGCTGCTCCCCCCGTTTTGCTAATTTAGAAATCATGGAAAGGGAAACATTCAGGGGTTACTGTCTATTTTCCACATGAACAGGTGGTCTAAAGCCCAAATCTATATTAAGCAATTGTCAGATTTAAGTACATAGTTTTACTAGGAAGGTTAATATAGATATATGCTTATAAAATTCATGCATGGGAAAAAATTACTACGATTTTAGAAATATTATAAATATATACCTGAAAGATAGCTGCACATCCTGTTATGTGTCTTTGGCTTGAATTCTCACCCCTTTTCACAACAAAAGCAGTTACGCTTAAACTATCAACCAAGAAATCATATACTGCTAAACCCCAACAGTAATTATCAAGAGCATCTAAGTCATCTAACATTTTAATCATGCCACCGTACACATATCTCCCTGTTCTTGGAAAATAGAACACGCCAAATGCAAGGAGTATGTACAGTCTACAAAAATCATCCATGTCATGATGGTCACCTCGATACGTATAAAGCAGTTGAACAATTCTATCAATGGTGACAGCTTCACCCCCAAACAAATCTAATCTTTGACATTCCCCTCCATCGTCAGCTTGGACACGTTCACCTCCGATGTGTAGTCCAAGTGCAAAATATACATCAATGAGATTAAAACTTACCACTCGACTTCTAACTCTGAACCCCCTACTTTGGTCATCCCATCGGCAAGCTAATTCCCATAGTAGTATGCCAGAGATTTGTAAATTGTCTGGCACATTTACAAGCGCTTTGAATGGAGTGGCCTCAATTCGGGTCCTTTTCGTAGTGGACAAATTGTTGTTAATGTCAACCAACAAATTGGGTATGCAGGCATGCCTTAAACATAACTGAAAGGTGTAACAATAAAGTTCATGTTAGTAATAAATAAACAACAGTCATACAAATAGTGAAAGTAATTCATGTGTTCTATGCATTTTGATTGCTTGAACTTGTTGACCCCTCCTTCCTTCTTGATGGTGCCATGCTCCAATTTTTGATTTAGGTAACACACTTTATAAATGAAACAATAGCACCTGCAAAATGATGGAAAGCATTTTAATAATAATTCTTGTGTTTCAGGGAACATGACTAGCTAGAAGGTTTTACATGGCAACAACATTTATACTAGTCCAAATTATTACGAATAAGTAATAACAACAACTTATAACCAAATTATTTGAGATGAATTGTTATCTCAGTATCTGCTTTTATCTGGTGGGAAATATGCACTCTGTTGCTTCTACCCACTGTCTATATTTATCAAGCCCATTCACACTTCTAGGATGACATTAGCTGATGATGTCAACTTAGAAGAATTTGTTATGACTAAGGATGAGTTCTCTAGAGCTGATATAAAGGCAATATGTACTTAAGATGGCTTACTTGCTATGGTACTCTATTGTTGTTTAGAACTGTGAAGTTGGTAGTTTTGACAAGCCTATTCACACATCTAGGATGACAGTAGCTGATGATGTCAACTTAGAAGAATTTATTATGACTAAGGATGAATGCTAATGTGTTATATAGTAGTTGCTAATGTGAATGCTCACTGTTACTAACATTCTACAGATTTTTTGCCTACCCTTTTTATTACTATTATTTTTTATCGTTGTCATTACTACCTTTGTTTCCTTTTCCTCTACACTCTTAAATCTCTAGTGTGTACTCTGAACTCATCCTTTACTTCCATTTATTGTTTGCTTCTAGCTATTTCTGTAGGTTGGTTTTGTTGAGTTGGCCTCACTAGTCAAAGGTATTTGCTATTGGCTTATTTCTTATTTCATTTTTTCCCTTTTTACTTCCAGTTCTTTGTTTAAATGTTCACAGATACGTAGTTGTTCCATTAAATAACTAATTTTTTTCATTATGCATTGGATTTTTGGGGAAGTTTGAGGCATTTTCAGTTCAATGGCTGAAATGGGTAACTCATATTTTAGGATCTTCTAAACTAGGTACTCGGTAATATGCTACAGTCTCTTTTTTTTAACCCCTTCTCTGCAACTACCTATTGTTTCATTACCCTGGATTTGTAAACTTGCTGCAAAATGTTATGAAGCTATTGGATTTTAAATTTCAAATCTTTGAAGGAAAAATAAGTCTCAATGATGTTCCTAGATTTCTTCTTTTCCATTTAATAACTGGTTTCAGTCAAGCTAAAGTTAGTTCTTTTATTCTTATAATCTGTGTTCATTGTGGGTTTGGGGTGGATTATAAGCAAAGATGGTGGAGAATGTAAAGCAAAGTTATCTTATTTTTGGTTTAAACCACTGAGATTGTTAAAGAGGAAGTGTGTTTCTTTATTTCCATTTCCTTTCAATATAATGTTATGTTCTGGTTTATTTTTCCCCTGACATACTTCTCTTTCTGATCTCAATTTAAATTGTGGTCACTACTCACTACTGTCCAGTCCAGTATGCCATCTACTCAAGAAATAGATGGCATCATAGTGTATATTTTAAGTTAACTTACTAATAAAATAATAGTCAGAACATAATTAAAAAATTAGAGTGAAGCAAAACCTGTATACTTGATCCACCAAGCTCTATGAGATGGCAAGTCTCATAACTTCTGCACCAACCACAAAAGGAATAAGTTACTACCAAGCCATGGGCTTCTTAAAACCATTCTTCAAGACAATGAAACTTTAAAATTTTGCTCAAAACAAAATCATGTTAATTGATGAAGTGAGACATCAAAAAAACTCTCCACCAACACAGTTGACATTTTTAGGTATAATGATGCCAGAAATGGTGAATAGCATCAGTCAATAAAGTTACTGAATATGATTTCTCAGTAGTCATGACTCAATAGAAAATACAAACAAATGTCTATAACTAAGAAGAAGGGTGTTTGGTGTATGGTATTTTCACACTAAAGCACCAGATTCAATGGTAATTCCTGCAATGTTCAGATCCCATTTTTTATGTTACAATTAAAAATTGTTCAATTTAAACATAGAATGTCCAAGAATATAGAAATCTTAGATTCCTAGAAATCCTACATTTCTAATTTTCCACAATGTTGGCACCCTAAACATAGGCATCCAAGATTCCAGAGTATCTCATATACTAGCGTGAAAATGCCTACGTATAATGCATCTGCATAGCTTAAAGGCAATTAGGATTTCTTGATTTCTTTTAGAACAAATCAATAAGCTTTATATTGACACTACTTTATTCAACACGCATAACAATCAACTAAGCCAATAAGTTTAAATACAAGTGTTGGAAATGCTACCTCCGGTATTACAAACTTGTAGGTGACAAAATCATACTGGATGTACTTCCTCATTCAAACCAAGCTTTAGGTTTTGGTGCCTTGTTAAAATGCATTGCACACAATCATCAAATACACACACGTGCGCATGCATACACATGCACACACATATGGGTATACCAAGAGCACCTCCTTTGAAACACAAACAAGACACACACACAAAGACAGAACAACTACCCAGGGAGAACAAAGAGGAGGATGACAACATACTTAAGAGGCAACCACGCTATGGACGAAGACGATGACAATGCTGTCATTTCTCCAATGATGATGCTGGAACTTATAGGAAAACGACGCTCTCTAAGTCTTAGCCAAGAGGTTCTACGACATGCTTCTGAGAGAAGTTCTAGATTAAGGATTTTCTAATTGTGTGAGAAAAGGAAAAAAGAAAGCAAATGAACACTGAAGAGCGTAACAGATGGAGGGGAAATGTGGAGAGAATAGGGGAAAATTTGAGAGGGAGAAAAAGACGGGAGAAAAGGGGAAATTTGAAAGGGAGAAAGGGATGGGATAAAAGGGGGAAATTTGAGAAAGAGAAAGGGATGGGAGAAAGGGGGAATTTTGAGGGAGAAAGTGGGGACGGGAGAAAGGGATAATGAGAGGGAAATGAAAATAAAAGGGCAAAGAGAGAGTATTCTATATGTACAGTCACGTCGCAAACATACGATGTGGATATTGGTGTTTTACTATTTGCGGTAAGAAAATCGGTATTGTATATATATACACTAAATTACAAACTGAGTCCATTGTATCACGTTCAAATATGGACTAGTCTGTACATTCTACTATGTGATCAGAGTGAAGACAAGATATTCCTTTCATGGCCTCCCATTTTAATTTCCCATGTTTGCAATTTTTTAATAGAACAAGCTTTCCCCTACTGTTTTGGTACCGATTTTAAGGAAGTTAGCAAGAAAAAAGATGATTAAAAAAGCAAAGAAGTTGGGTTCGTAAAATGTGTGAGGTGTGTGTAAAATGGACTAAGAATACTCTGTCCGAATGGCTTAGTAAAGAACTAGTGAGGCAATCATGGCCTCTAGTAAGAGAATGTGGTGAGGAAATCTCGTGAAAACTAGAACGCTCAAGACACTTAGTGCATTATATCCATCATCCATGCAAGGCCATACAATTGAATTTATAGTGGGTTCTGATCGAGACGAGATGAAAAGCATTTATGGATTAACATTTGACTTGGCATATTTCTCGAGATAGGTAGTATTAGGTTATGGGATATTAAGGTTTTAGGACAGCAAGCTTATTTTCTAATTTTGGGGGTTGCAGAAGGTTAGGGTTTAAGATTTCAAGGAAATCTAAGTACTACTTAGGTGTTAGTCATCTAAAGAGCTTAAGGTAGGATGATTCAAAGCATCCTTTGTAACGTCCTAATACTAAAACTGTAGTATATCCAGCTTATACTTAAGAAAATAGAATTAGAGACGTCACTTCTTTATTTTAATCATTAATAAACTATAACAATAACTATACACATTAGTATATAGAAAGAGCCTTGAGATGAAAAGTAAAGTGTACAAAAGTTTATACAACTAAAAAGCTTGTTCTTTACTATTACATGTAGTACAAATATATGAAAATGTACAACATAAGCCCCAAGGGCATAAAACAAGACTACAATATATAAAACAAAGCTACTCTAATACATAATCTTCAATTCTCATCCTTGGGAGGAATTTGACCTTAATTTATCATGAAAAAAACAAACGGGGTAAGAATTCACAATTCTTAATAGTATATATTTATATAAAATTATGATAAATCAATTATTCATAGTTATAGTTCAATTGGTTCTCAATTATCCATTCTTTAATGATAAACAACTACCCATATAATTGTAAATATTATGTTACTTAACAAAGTATTTTTCTCACTCCTTTGTCTTTGGTAGAGAGCTTGTCTTGCTCCTCTACTATGATAAGGTGCTTTCCTTACTACCTTGTTTCATACATCCACCCTATTACAAAGTGTTTGTCTCACAACTTTGCAATATCAAATGTGACATTGCTGCTCATCAACGACGTAAAAGCTTACCAATGTTAATCCTTATCTTTTGGTTGCACAAAGACTTGTTTTGTTATATATATGCCAAGTGGTTATTTCCTTCTTGAAATATCCTTACAAGTGTCTTAATTCACACTACAAAGTATACACACGAAGTCCCAACAAGTAGGGAACTCCTTTTTCTTAGAATAAAAAGCTGGGAACGATTTGTCATTGGGCGCTTAAACGCTCACTTTCTCAATGCTTGATTGCCCCATGACAGCAGAACACTAAGTTTTTCTATCATTCGACACTTAGACGCCTAACTTCTGAGCGATTAATCGCTCAGCACCTGGCCATTTTGGCCTTGTGCGCTTTGGCACCCAGCGCGTCTCACATTTTGGAGTTGATTGATTAAGCAGCCAACTTTTAGGCTCTTAATCGCCCAGCACCAGAGAGTTGTGCCTTGTTCTATTAAGTTTCTAACCAATACTTGACCTCTATAAATAGGTCCTATATGGTTCTTAACCTCATACATGGTCTCTAAGCATGTTACAACTTTCATGTACAAACTCAAGATCTTAAGATATGGAATCATGAACAATGATTAAAAAAATCTCCAATACCCATTTTATAACTTCTGTATCTATAAGATATATGGACATCTCTAAGTCCAAAAATCTCAATCATGCATAAAATGAGTCATAAACAAACCATTTCAATCATTGGAGGGCAAGAATCAAGCAAAAGAATCCTTCAACCCTCTCAAACCCATTTCTACCATACTAATATACATCAAGCATCAAAGATGTAGATAGGAAGAATAGACAATTAAGATCAAACACCCCTACCTTAACTCCCAAAGATGATGATGTTAAGCTTGGTTCCTCCTTTCTTCTGCCTCAACTTTCTCTTCTTCCTCTTCCCTTTGCTTCTTTTTCTCTCTTTTCCTTTTCCTTCTCTTTTTCTTGCCTACTATGACGTGAATGAGAGAAGAGGCAAAGTCAAAGATGAGAGAAATGCCAGGGGCGGTGGATAGAAAAATGGAGAGATAAGGTTGAAAACTTTAGTGTTATTGAAAATGTTGTATCTCTTAAGGATGCATTAAATTTCCATTAACAAGTTTTCTAACTTTCATAGGTGTTATAGAAAATTTTAGGGTTCATCTCATTCCTAGATTCCTCATTTCATACACCTTTCTCTATCACTTGAGCTCTATTGTTCTTCTTTATGTTAAGTTAAACTTTAGGAATTAAGCTAATAGGCTTTCATGTATCTACCTTAACTTGTTCTTATTACCAGAAAATCCACTCTTCTTTATTTGATATCTTCACAATTTTTTTTTATAATTTTCTAAGATATCTATTTATTTAATCTGGTACTTAAATTCTCACTCAATGTTATTAAAAATACCAAACTAATTCAGTTAATTCTCCAAAATTAACTACAATTAGTTCCAACCTTAAATAACCTATAAATAAATTCTCTATATTTATCTCCATCATGTAAATAGTTTATGCTATTTTTTGAGCTAATAACAACTATATTTCACATTCAGTGTTATAGCAAAATGTCTAAACTACCTCGAATGGCCACTAGAATTAACAAGCAATTCAAGCAAGAATTATAGTACTTCTATAACCATATTCAAGACTAACAAACTAAGGAGGATGTTACATTTCTCCTTTCCTTTTTAAAATTTTGCCTTCAAAATTGTTTACCTTAAACAAACAACTTTGAATAATTTTGCTTCATGTGAGACTCCAACTCCCAGGTAGCTTCCTCAATGCCAACCCCATCTTATAAAACCTTCACCAAAGGAATCCGCTTACCTCTAAGCTCTTTGACTCCTCTATCAACGATCCTCACAGGTTGTATTACATAAGGCAAATCATCTCTTAAATGCACTGATTCATTTTCTATGATGTGTGAAGGATCTGTATTATATTTTCTTAGTTGTGACACATGGAAAACATTGTGAAGGTTAGACAGATTGAGAGGAAGGGCTATCTGAGAGGCCACGAGTCTTATTCTTTTTAGAATTTGGAAGGGACCAAGAAAATAAGGGTTTAATTTTTTAGTTTTCAAAGCTTTACCAATCCCTGTTATAGGAGTGACTTTGAGAAAAACATGTTCTCCCTCTTCAAACTTAAGAAATCTCATTCTCTTATCAACATAGCTTTTCTACTTGCTTTGAGCATTAACCAACCTATCCTTAATCATTTTTATTTGTTATATGATTTGTTGGACTAACTCAGAACCTATGATGATTTTCTCTCCTACGTCATACTAATATAGAGGTGACCTACATTTCTTACCATAGAAAGCCTCATATGGTACCATGCCTATGCTGGTGTGATAGCTATTGATGTAGGTAAACTCCATTAAAGGTAAGAACTTATACTAACTCCTTTGTTGCTCAAGTACACACACTTTAAGCATATTGTCAAGGGTTTGGATAGTCCTCTCCGTTTGCCCATCTGTTTGGGGATGGTAGGCTGTGCTCATATTAAGCTTAGTTCCAAAGAATTTTTACGAAGCTCCCCAAAATCTAGATTTAAACCTAGGATCTCTGTCAGATACTATACTTATGAGGATCCCATGCAATCTAACTATCTCTTGTAAGTACAATTGAGCTAGTCTATTTAAAGAATAGTTAGCTCTGATTGACAAAAAATGGGCAAATTTAGTCAACCTATCCACTATGACCTAAATAGCATCAAACCCTAGTTGAGTTCTAGGTAATCCCATAACAAAGTCCATGAATATTTTATCCCATTTTCATTCAGGGATCTTTAAAGATTATAGAGGTTTAGAGGGTTTCTGATGTTCTATCTTGACATTCTGACATATCAAACACTTAGACACATACTCTGCTATATCCTTCTTCATTCTAGGCCACTAGAACAATTTCCTAAGGTCTTGATACATCTTAGTGGCCCTGGGATGGATGGTATACCTGCTCTTGTGAGCTTATTCTAAGATCTTTCCTTAGATCTTGAATTCCCTTGGAATACAAAGTTTATTTCTAAACTTAATCATTCCATCATCCACTATGTCGAAATCCTTTTAATTTCCTAAGAAAATTTGCTCACTTATTGACGTTAGAGTCTTATCCTCTTCTTGAGTTTCTAAGATTTGAGTCCTTAAGTCATTAACTATGTCCACTCGGCTCATACAGAGACTATGTGGTGACACAGTCACTGTAAGACTCAAACTCCTAAAATACTCAAGAAGTTCTCTCTCTTGAACCATAATTTAAGACACATGGGAATTTCCTACTTAGTGCATCAGCCACTACATTGGCTTTACTCGGGTGGTACTTCAACTCAAAGTCATAATCCTTTAGAAACTCCATCCATCTCCTCTACCTCATGTTCAGTTCCTTTTGATCAAACAAATATTTTAAACTTTTATGGTTACTGAACACCTCAAACTGGACCCCATATAGGTAGTGTCTCTAGATTTTTAAGGCAAACACCACGGTTTCTAATTCCAAGTCATAGGTAGGGTAGTTTGCCTCATGAGGCCTCAACTGCTTGGATATATAAGTAACTACTCTCCTATTTTGCATCAGAACACACCCTAAACCCTTCTTTGAAGCGTCACAATACACTTCAAAGTCCTTTTGAGGATATGGAATTATCAAGACAGGCATAATGGTCAACCTCTGCTTTAACTCTTGGAAACTATCCTCGCATTCCTGATTCCACTCAAAAGAACTACCTTTCCTAGTTAATCTAGTCAAGGGTAGCACTAACTAAGAAAACCCCTTAATGAACCTCCTATAGTACCCAGCTAGGCCTACAAAACTTCTAATTTTGGTCATAGTGGTTGGTCTTTCCCATTGTATCACTGCCTCAATCTTACTAGGTTCCACTGAAATTGTTCATTGAGAAATCACATGGCCCAAAAACTGCACTTCCTTTAGCCAAAACTCACACTTGGCCAACTTGGCAAACAACTTCTTCTCTTTGCGAATTTCTAAAACCACTCTAACATGCTGCTCATGTTCTTCCATTGTCTTGGAATAAATAAGGATATCATCTATGAAAACTACCACAAACTTATGTAAGTAAGGTCTAAAGATTCTGTTCATGTAGTCTATGAACACAGCAAGTGCATTGGTTAACCCAAAGGACATCACAAGGTACTCATAATGTCCATACCTAGTTCTAAAAGCGGTCTTAGGGATATTCTCTTCCCTAACCCTCATTTAATGATATCCCGATCTCAGGTCAATCTTTGAGAACACTAATGCTCCCCTCAGTTGATCCACCAGATCATCTATTCTATGTAATGGATACTTGCTCTAATAGTCACTCTATTTTATTACCTATAGTTAACACATAGTCTCATACTACCATTCTCTTTATATACCAAGAGAACAAGTGCTCCCTACAGAGAAATACTAGGCCTGATGAATTGTTTGTCTAATAATTCTTTTATTTACTTTTTGAGTTCTGCCATCTCTAGAGGTGCCATTCTATAAGGCGCTATAGATATATGTTTAGTTCATAGCACTAAATATATAGTAAACTCTATTTCTCGCACTGGTGGCAACTCTGTTATGTCACTCGAAAATACCTCAGGATACTCCCTCACCATAAGTATACTGTCTAGGTTCTGCTCAACCTCAGCATTTAAAGAGAAAAGGAGAACATATCCTAGAGCCCTTTCTACTAAGTAGTGATTAACTTGATTAGCATTAAGATATACAAACTCAGAAGGAACATCACTGGAAGTTATATCAAACATGAAAATTAAGGTCTTGTTCAAACAGTTCAACACCACATGGTTAGATAACAACCAATCAATACCAAGGATAATATCAATATCAACCAAGGTAAACATATAAGATTTATGAAGAAAATCCTATCTTCTATCTTTAAACAATAATTTAAACATACTTTGGAGGTTATCACAGGTCTACTGGTGGATGTGCAAATAGACAAGTCATATGGGAGTTCTGTCATAGGAAAATCTAGCACTTTTACAAAATCATAAGAAACAAAAGAGTGAGATGCTCTTGAATCATACAAGACAGTTAAAAGATGATTGTGAATCATGCATTTACCTTGAATAAGGTCAGGAGATTGATCCACCTCTTTTCCACTTAAAGTATAAACTCTTCCCTTAGCTTGAGGTCTCGGGTTGGATGTAGCTCCATGTTTCTGAGGACACTCCCTAGAGAAATATGATAACTCCACGAAATGTAGTTAGTTATGCTCTATATCTATGCTCTATAGATAACTTAGTCCTTGTTCTTATGCATAATTGGAAGATTTTAGGCTCATATTGATTGAATTCAACTTTTATATCTTCCTATATCATCTTGAGAAAATCTTATCAATATTTATGAGATTAAGTAGATTCGCACTTGTCATTAAATTAGTGATTTCTCAATTATAGGAAGGGCTCCAAACAAGTAAATTCAAGGAAGATTTGGACCAACATTAGAGGAGAAAGCCCAAGGAATGATTTAACAACTCACGCTGCAATACAAGATGTGTCACGCTGCGGCATAGTGGCATCAGCCTGTCACATATTTAAACCCGAAGCTAGCACGCTGCAGCGTAACTATCTTCATGCCTCGACATGGTGACTTAAAAGTGATACACGCTGCGGCATAACTTTCCTTCACGCCACAGCGTATAACTAAAATCTTTGCCTATATATAATGTTTTTAAGAGACATTCGGGGAGCCAATTTTTAGATAGAAAACAATAGTTAGAGTTTCATTTTGAGATTGAGAGGAAGCAAAAGGAAGCCAAGTTGGAGGCCATCTTCTTCAAGGAAGAGATTCAAGCATCAAGAGTGCATAATCATTGAGCCTTCTTCCTATTCCATTTACTTTTTCTCTTCTTGTATCATGAACATGATTATTGTTTTTGGATTTTCATGTTCTATGGATAGCTAAGCTGTATTTAGGGGTTTCTTTGGATCCTTCTATGAATATTGGTGACTTTGTAACTCTTTGAGTTAATATTGATGAATGGTTTTGTTCAATCATATTGATCTTAATGCTCTTAATTGTTTGACCAACATTTAATGTGATTTGATAAAATTTATCGAACTAGACATAGGGATTTAGGTTTTTGATCATGAATATGGTTGATGCATGTTTAGCTTCATTCAAATGGTTGGGTGAGTTAATTAGCTAATGAGATAGAAATATACCCCTTGGTCAAGCATAGTATGAGTTTGAGAATAGACCTTAATGAGTGGAGTTTGCTCTACCTCTCATGGAAACATAGTGAACTAGGCAAATGACACATGGTTAATTGACCTAGACATAGGCTTTTAACTAAGTTTATGAAGCTAACAAAATCATTTCATTCATGTTGCTCAAAAGGATTGCATATTACTAATTGAAATAGTAGGTGAAGAAGGATCCCCTATTCTCCAATCATCGTATCTCAACCACAATTTATTGTAATTTTTAGTCTTTGATACCATAGTTATTCCACATACCTTTTACCTTAATAAATGTTCTTGAATAGAATTAATTAAGCTATTGGTCAACATTTAGCATTGGATTTAGTCTTGTCCTTATGGGAATGATACTTTACTTATCATTTTATTACTTATACGACTCGTGCACTTACAATTTAAAAAAGGATCAACAAGTTTTTGGATCAACAAGTTTTTGGCGCCGTTGCCGGAGATTAGGTGTTATTTCTATATTGCTAATATTGACAACGAGCTTACTTTGTTCTAATTTAAGTTTTTATTTTAGTACATTTTAATTCAAGTTTTCATTCTTTCTTTGTCTTAGTTACTGTCACAATGGCGAATGACAACAATCACACTAGGCCTTTGAGGGAGTTTGCAACTCCTCAAATGGAGAATCTCCAATCAAGCATAAGGCAGCCTCCCTTCCATGCCAACAATTTTGAAATCTAACCGGCCATTATTCAGATGATTCAAACTTTGGTGCAATTTGGCGATTTTCTAAGTGAAGACCCTAATGCTTACTTTTCAAATTTCCTAGATATTTGTGACACATTCAAGCACAATGAAGTCTTTAAAAATGCCATTCGTTTAAGGCTTTTTCCATTTTCTCTTCGAGATAGAGCCTATAGTTAGTGACAATCTCTACCAGTTGGGTCAATCGTTACTTGGACTGATGTATGCAACAAATTCTTGAACAAATGCTCAATCCGAATCTGAGTCTTTGTATGAAGCCTGGGAGTGGTACAAGGATTTTCTTCGAAGGTGTCTATATCATGAGATACCTCCATGGCACCAAGTTTATTCTTTTCATAAGGGCTTGCTACCACACCACTATCCTATAGTTGATGTAGCTGCTGGAGGTTATTTATTAAGCAAATCTTTTGATAATGCCTTCCAATTGTTAGAAGAATTGGCAGCCAATAGCTACTAATGGCCTTAAGCAAGAAACACTCCAAGGAAAGAGGTGGGAGTCCATGATGTTGATGCCATAACTTCATTATCATATCAAGTCGCAGTAATTGCTAACAAGCTTGATAGTTTGGGACCAAGCTCTCATCAAAGCCCATTTGTTCTATGTGATAAGTGTGGGGATAATCATTTAAGTGATCAGTGCCTTCCACCTCGGAAAGTGCTCAATATGTGGAGAATTATCGCCAATAACAAAACAACCCCTATTCAAATCAATACAATCTAGGTTGGAGGAACCATCCTAATTTTTCATGGAGCAACAATCAAGGGGCAACTTCTTCATCTTATGCAAATGAGAGACAGAATTATCCTCCTGGTTTTCCCTGACAAGCAAGGCAGCCCATGCAAGAGAAGAAACCATCATTGGAAGACATGTTCATGCAATTTATGGTCAAAACAGATTCTTATATGTCTAAGATTGATGTTCATTTGGCTAAAAATGATTCAATCATTCAAAGCCAAAATAGCTTCAATGCGGGCACTTGAGACACAAATGGGGTAATTAGCAAGTGCAATAAACAATAGGCCCCCAGGGAATTTTTATAACATCCTGGAAAATCATGTTAGACTTGTATAAGGTTACAAAGGTAGTATGATACTTGTTTAGCATGTCAGTTAAGTTTTGTGACAAACTCAATTAGTTTAGGAACTTTGCTGCAACACAGAATGTGGTAAATAGCCTAAAATGACTCAGAAAATAGCATAAACTGCTTTTTGAAGGGAAATAAGTGTGGATAACTTGTTTCTAGATCATAAATGAGTTAAGTAAGGTGGGATTAAAGTTTCAAGATAATCAGAGTTAATTTGGTATTTTTAACTATACTGGTGGTGCTTTTGATGTTGGATTGACTCCTAGCAAATATGAAAAAATAGAGAAAAAGTGCAACATGATTTTTAATGAATCTTAAGATTTCTGTTGGAGGTTGGGAACCTTGAATTGGAGAAATTTAAGTGTTCATAGCAGATTGAGATTTTTAGTACCACATTGTGGTAATCCTTTAAAAAGTCAAAATAGACTTCTCTTCTTTTATTTTCATGGCAGAGAGCAGAAATAAGAGAAAGAAAGTGAGAAAAGAAGAGGCAGCTATGGGAAGGAAGAGAAAGAGGGAAGAAGGAAAGGAAAAAGAGGGAAACCAAAGCAAAGCTTCAAGAATCAAGTGGTCTACAAGAGGTAGGGGTTTATGTTTTCTTTATTTTTTTCTGCTCCTATCTCCATGTTTTAGGCTTGGAATTTTGGTTAGAAACTTGAGTTTTGAGATGGAAAGTTTAGTGTACATGTCTTTTAATCATGAAGTTGAGTGATTAGAAAACTTTTATAGAGGTTTAGTATGCTTAGAGATCCTATTTTGGATGAGAAAGTGATTAGAAAATCAAGTTTTGATGAAAGAAATTGATTTGGAAAACCAATTCTGTAGAACTTGTTCTGTAGAATCGGTTTTGGTGTGCAAACGCTCAAGAGCTCAAGTGTAGCACGCTCAGGCGCTCAAGCACCAGAGAGATGCATGATGTTAAGCGCTGAGTGCTCAGGCGCACAGTGCATGGCGCTTAGGTGCGCGTGGCGTAGCAGAACAGAGCATAGAGCGCTCAAGCGCTTAGGAAAGGGGCGTTCAAGCGCCCAAGCACCAAAAAACATGTTTTTATTGATGTTTTGAGATATCCTACTTGTTGGGATTCCCCTTTTATGCCTAGTAGAGTGTTTTTAGACACTAGTAAGGGTAATTCCTAGAGAGAAAGATGTTCAAGCATATAAGGGAAAGAAAAGAAAAGTGTGTGCATCCATTGGACATGGATTGCCGTAGACCAAGAGTTAGTCTTTTTGTTACCCAAGTGGCTTCTATACTCAAGAGGGGGGATGAATTGAGTAATTAAAATATTCTTTAAAAAAACTTTTTCACAAACACTTTTGAAAAAATTCTGTTGAAGCTATTTATGGAGTGAAAAGATTGAACAAGGAAGAAGAAGAGGTTCCACTAATTTAATAAGACAAACAATGATATAAACAAATATTTATGAAATTAAAGCGCAATAAAAGAGAGAAGAGTTCAGAAAAAGCAAACACTGAGATTTATCCTGGTTTAGCCACTAACCACTTGTGACCTACGTCCAGTCCTTGAGCATCCACCCGAGATTTTCTTCACTATTAATGCAAGCTTTCAACAGGTGTTTGCTACCGTTACAAACCTGAGCACTCCTTGCACCTTAGGATACCTCACCCTTGTGCTTAAGCCTCAACAGCAGGGATGCCTCACCCTTACAAATATTCTGAGGGATACCTCACCCTCATTACAATCGAAACAAGGAATATCAAAGAAAGAGACTCTCTCAAATAGTGTGTATTACAACTTGAAGCATTAATGAAGCTCTCTCAAAAATATATCAAGAATTTCAAGAATAGAGCAAAATATGAGAAAGAAGTGAAACACCAATTAAGAGCAATTAAAAGATGTTTTTCAGTTGTTGTTATGTGTTAAGAAAGACCTAAAAACATTCATTTATAGTGTTCCCAAGAAAAATACCCGTTAGGGCAATTTAAGGCTATAATAAAAGCCCAAAAACTGACCGTTGCGCACTTTCAGCCACGATGTAATCGATTGCATTGTTCTTTAACTCAGTTCTTGGTTTTTTGGGCTGAGTGTAATCGATTACATAATTCATGTAATCAATTACCAAGTCTCTGGAAGTAATGTAATCGATTACAAACTCATGTAATCGATTACAAAGCTTCTGACTTTTAAGAAATGGTTTCCCGTATGTTTGTAATTGATTACCAGGCATTTGTAATTGATTACAAGCTCCCAAAGAAGTTGTAAATTGATTACTAAGCCTAAGATAAACTTACAAACATCCTTGAACCCATTTCTAAGCCCAATTAAGCTTTGCAAACATTAAGATTTCAGAAAAACTTGGTTTGTTAAAGAAAAGGTTCTGTTTTTCATGAAAATAAGATTTTTTGAAAAACCAATTAAAACAAAATCTATTTAGAAAGTCGTTAAGATAATTTGGAGAGCTTCTTACATTTACATTCTAAGTTCTAAAGACTATACCAACTTTGCTGCAATTAGACTTGGTCTTCGACTTGGCTTTGTTGTCATCAAACTTCGACTTGGCTTTGTTATCATCAAAAGATTGTACTGTCTTCATAACATAAGCATTCACATTCTCCCCTTTTTTGATGATGATAAACCAAAGAAAAGGAATGAAAACACGAGAGCAAAATATGTATATGTAAAATAGAGACAAAAAAAAATATCGCTCTCCCCCTGAGTTTATGCAGAAAGATCAAAGAGGTGTTAAAGGAGAGTTAAAAATAAACATTGTTATGTTGTACTCCCCCTTTTTCATTCAATTATGCAATATCTCTCCCCCTTTCGGCATTATCAAAAAGCTAGCAAAGCTATAAATGACATAAGCACCAAAGAAAAAATGGGCAGAGTTTCAGCAGTAGTACAGCATGTCCAGGATTACAAAAAAAAGAGACCAATAAAATAACAGATAATATATCAGCAATGAGCTAAGGAACACAGCCAAAGAGATAGACAAAACAATACTAATCATCAGTGCAGTCTATAGGAATCAGAGTGTGTGAACAGTATAGTTATAAGTAGCAGATACATAGACAAAACAGATAAAAAGTACTAATAATCAGAGCAGAATAAAAGGTAATCATCATGACTAAGTCACCTCGTCATCACTGGGTAGCCTCGCTATAATTAATATCCTCAGCATCAAGATCCTCAACTGGAAGTGCCGCATCATTAGTATCAGTACTAACACCAGCTGGAGAAGAGGAAGTGGTAGCGTGCCCAGCCTAATGACTCAGATCACCCTCAAGCATAGAGCGTATGTAAGCAATGTCCTGATCAGAATGAATGACACGCTCCTCAAGGCAATGAACAGAGGTACGCTGTTCGCCAAACTGATCGTCGACGTGTGTGCGAAGACTGTGGATTTCCTGAAGCAAGAGCTGCATGAGAGGCTCAGCTGAACTATCCCGAGGAGGTGCATCTCCATCATCCTCGTTATCTCCCCGGGGTATGTTCCCAGCAGCCCCGTGATGCAGATAATACCATGTGTTATCATATTTCTTCAGCTGGAGCTTCTTAAAGTGTAGAGGCTGATGGATTCTGTTCTGTCAGAGCTCTCATCCTTAATTTCTCCAGATAGGGAAATGTGGAAATGTTCTAAGATCACAGCGATGAGCATGGCATAGGGCAGAGGATGAGGATCCTTCCAAGTGTGCAGCATATGTTGGATGACATAGAAGGCCCAGTGAATGGAGCGGTCTGTGTTCATGGCCCATAGAGTGAGAACATCATCATGCAGTACCTGTGAATAATTGCCTCCTCCGGCAACCAGGGCTCTAGCTAGAATATAGTGCAAAACTCTATTTTCTATGGTAAGCCCTGTAGCTTTAACCCGTTGATCGGGTATGAATTCTATACGCACCAAAGAGTTCAAGGCAGACTTATAATCATACTCATCTCCCCATTTATTTGTGCCAGTGAAATTTGTACCATTAGAGCTTAAGCCAGTTAATTGAAACCATAACCCAGGATTAATGATAATTTTTTGCTTCTTCACTTCAGAAACTAGACAGTTATTCTCATACTCTAAATTTGCATATAATACTCTAACCAGATAAAGGTAAATGTCTTTCTTAATGCTCAGAAAAGGAATCAAATCTAGGCGCTCAATCAATCGAAAACATTGTAAAGATTCACTAGCATAGAAATCAGAAGTGATATACCTGGGCTGGATAATTTTTTGCAAATGAAACTCCTTGCGAAAGGTTTCTGCTTGTTTGGAGGTCCTGAAGTGTGCAGCAAGATCAAGTCCAGGAATGACAAGAGGAGGAGCCTGTGAAGACGAAGCACTGGCCACCCCTGTTTGTGGCTTTTTCACTTTCTGGGAGGATTCTACCATTGGGTCGAAAAAGGGGTGAAAAGGATGGAAGGAAGGTGAGGAAAAAGGTGTTCAGGAGTGTTTGGGTGAAGAAAATGGTGGAAGAGGTGAAGAAAAAGGAGTTTGCTGGAGAGTGGGTTCGTGGGTCTTGGAGGTGAAAAAACGAATGGTGATGAGTGATGTTTTGGGGAGATGAGTCTTGTCTTTGGGTGATAGGTGATGGGTTTTGTGGTGAAGAGATTTTTGAGTGATTTGGTAGTTGAAAATGGTGTTTTGGTAGAGAAAAATTGAAGAAATGGAGGAAAATGGGATTTGGGTGTCGCTAGTGGAGAAAAGGCTGTTTGGCTATGGCTGTTCGCGTATTGAGAGGCCCTTTAAATCCTCCTTGTAATCGATTACAAGGGATATGTAATCGATTACATTTCTGGAAAAATGTGTAATCGATTACAATATGTATGTAATCGACTACGTCCATTCTATTTCTTCATTCTGTGCCTTCCAGGACCTTTGTAATCGATTACACAGTGTATGTAATCGATTATAAGACTTCTGATCTTGCATTTCATGCTTTAAACGAGGCACAAAGGCTGAACCAAAAATCTATAAAGTATTTCCAAACCTTTCTTAGCTTGATTTCAGCTAATCTTGCAACCCGAAAGTTCGTTCAAACTCAGATCAAACCTTATTCGCCCAACAAAAAAAAAACTTGTACTAAGGATCAAACCAGCAAAAAAAAGTTTCTCTAAACTTCAAAAAAAGAAACTTCATCATAGATCAGAGAATATCTTGAGCAGGTGGAGGACTTAGTCATGATGGGGTACCTGCAAAACAAACTTAGGGGAGCCTCCGTCGCTCAAGTCAAAATTTGAGTTAAGAATAAATATAAAGTGATAAAGTTGTGCAGAAACAAATTATGCAGCAGACATTAAAGACACGATTGATCTAGGATGCCAAGTTCTCTTCTTATATGAAAGAAAGTATCTTTAGGTAGGGGTTTTGTGAAAATGTCAGCAAGTTGATTGTGTGTATCAACAAATTCTAAAGCGCAGTCACCTTTTATTACATGATCCCTTATAAAATAATGTCTTATCTCAATGTGTTTAGTTCTAGAGTGCAGAATAGGGTTCTTAGTCAGATTGATTGTGCTAGTATTGTCACATTTGATAGGGATGCGATTAAGCTGAAGACCAAAGTCTAGAAGTTGTTGCTTCATCCATAGGATTTGAGCACAACAACTTCCAGCTGCAACATATTCAGCTTCAGCAGTAGACATTGCCACACTATTTTGTTTCTTGCTGTACCAAGAAACTACAGAGCTTCCAAGCAAAAGGCATGTCCTACTAGTGCTTTTCCTGTCCAATTTGCATCCAGCAAAATCAGAATCAGAATAATCGATAAGACTACAAGTGGCACCTTTGGGGTACCACAAGCCCACTTGTGAAGTGCCAACAAGATATTTCATGATGCATTTTACTGCACTTAAGTGCGACTCTTTAGGATTTGCTTGGTATCTAGCACACATGCAGACATTAAACATAATATCCGGTCTACTAGCAGTGAGATAAAGAAGGGATCTGATCATACCTCTGTACTTAGTGATTTCTACTGAATTACCTGCCTCATCCTTGTCCAAGTAACAAGAGGTGCTCATAGGTGTGTCTATATGCTTTGAGTTGTCCATTCCAAATTTTTTGAGGAGCTCCTTGCAATACTTAGATTGGCTAATGAAGGTTCCATTTCTTGTTTGCTTGATTTAAAGCCCAAGAAAGAAATTGAGCTCTCCCATCATGGACATCTCAAATTCACTTTGCATAAGATTTGCAAACTCTTTACAAAGAGATTCGTTAGTAGCACTAAAAATTATATCATCTACATAAATTTGTACAAGAAGTAAATCATGCTTTTTGTTCTTTATAAAAAAAGTTATGTCAACCTTTCCTCTTATAAAACCTTTTTCCAAAAGAAATTTGCTCAACCGTTCATACCATGCTCTGGGCGCTTGTTTCAAGCCATACAATGCCTTTTTCATTTTACAAAAATGGTTAGGCAAATCATAGTTTTCAAAATCGGGAGGTTGTTCAACATACATGTAACACCCTTGTGGGGATGTCACATTTATGATGCAATAAAATAAAATTAAATAAGACTCTTACCCAAGTTATAAAACGTTTGGTACATAAATAATATTAGTGATAAATTTTTTTCCTTTGTATACTTAGAACGTTAAATAAAATAACATGGAACACAAAATAAGATAAAACATCATCACACCATAATATACATATGATTTTTGTCTGAAGTATACAATTAATTTACAACTACAAATATTTAATAAAGCAGTAAAATGTTAGTATAAGACTAAAACATAACACCTAAGACATGAGCCCTTGTCATAAGACAAATTCCCTAGTTGGGAATGTCTTGACCGATAGAAATTCGACCTGAAAATAAATCGAAGTTCTCTCTAGGAGTATAGTGAAATTCATTCCACAACTCCCTAATAGGTAAAATCACCTGTACGAAAGTAACCGTATAACGAGTAGTAACTGTAACACCCCTCGATTTAATAATCATGGCACAATCGTCATTATGTCACGGTCACTAAATTTCGGCGTGCTAACATTGTCAAATGACAAACTTTACAAAAATATTAATCATTTCTCATATGAGGAAAATAGGAGCCACGAATGAATAGTTACATATACAACCAATTAAAATATGAATTATAAGATGTGTTCAATTTACAACATTTAAGTCTGGATAATCGCCTTAAAAACATACACATACCCTAAAATACACTTTATATAGGTAATGCAAAATAAAATATAAACTACCCACATCATATCCACAACTAAGGAGTTGGGCACTCCATCGAAATCCCGAATGCGTAATGCAACTCCGGGCTCACCGGTGTAGTGAGAAATACAGGATAAGGTCTTCAATCGTTGTCCTCTTCATGGTCAAAGTCAGATCCCCAGCATGTCGCATACGCTTGCCAGTCCAGTCAACTCGCCAGGTCTCGGCACCACCAGTGAACACAACTCGAACGAACCCAATAAAACCCCATTCGCGACGACATCACCAGATACAGTAGGTCAAACCAAGAAAGTCCAAAAGAATCCAACCTTGTTCCCACTTACAGTCTTAAATCAAGAATTTACATAGAACAAGAAAAGTACAAGAAAGAGGTAAGACATCCTACCATCATTACCAATTATAGCAACAAGAAACCAAACGGCGCAAAGCGCCCACATAGCATTTATTGACAGCAGTAATGATAATAAACATTAAGCAGCAGTAATAATCAACCAAGCAGTTCCAGGCAGTTATATATATGTCAGTAATACAACAGTTCCAATTATAATAACAATAAATGCCAGATAATTCATGGACTCACTATGCACATGCATATGATAGTCAAAATCCTACTCCATGGAGCTAGACACAAAACAGTCGGAGAGAACGATCAGGTGGTATGCCTGTATTCTTGGCTACTGAGGCCCTCAAGTGCTATAATTCTCAATTTATCAACGTGCACATCATGGCATTTTACAAGGCATTCTACACAGATCACGATATAGGACAGTGGCCAGTCGGGATCATCAGTGCGTGTGTATTGGTCTGCCCCACAGACAGAAGAGCTACCAACTGCCCATTGCGAGGTCCCCGTGCCTTGACGCCCCCCTGGCCAACAATATGACCTTCATTTGTCTATTCGCACCCACACATAGGTGTAATTCAACTCCTAAGCTAAAGGCCTTAACAAAGTCCAACGGACATTCACAATGCATACAGACTCTATGCATAAATATGTATGATCATTGTTACATACAATTTCACCATATGCCACAATTTGTTAAAGCGAGAATCAAAATAATCATTGGTCACTCACATGGACCCACAATATCATAATATTAGAATTAAATGAATTAACGCATTTTTAAGGTATATTATGAATTCTTGCTTAGGTTTAGTTTTTCTCATAAAGTTTGTCACTAAAGAAATTCTTTTAATTAATTAAATCCTCTTAGGTAATGTATTCACATACACTTAGAAGGTTATTCTAAGATCTCAAAGTCTCACACTCTCTTGTTCTTACCCTAATTAAAATTATCCTAAGTCTTATGAAAATTCCTTTCTTGGTTCTTTAAAATTTATGAATCTCAAGGTATAATTTAATTTTTCAATTTGGTAACTCTTGCATCCTATTACCATTAATTTAATCACTAGGTGCTAGGTGGTAAATTACACTTTTGGACTCGACGAAGAAATGTCTAGTGTACAATTGAGGCTACCTCTCGACGAAAAATAACATGACAGAAGCAATGTTGGTGGGAAAACATTATTTGACAAGAATGGCTAAAAATCAATTTCTGTCGAACGAAGGTTCTGTCGAGTGATGTATAGAGCTGTCGAATCCACTAGAAGATCAGTAGAAATTCCTAATTCGACGGATATTAACATTGCTAACATTGCTTGAGTTTATCTTGTTTAACCGATGAAAGTGTTTAATGGACAAGAATCCTAACTTGACGGATATTGACATTGCAGAAGTTTCTTTCTTGTTTAACCGATGAAAGTGTTTAATGGACAAGAATCCTAACTCGACGGATATTGACATTGCTAATATTGCAGAAGTTTCTCTTTTGTTTAACCGTCGAAAGTGTTTAATGGACAAGAATCCTAACTCGATGGATACTGACATTGCTAACATTGCAGAAGTTTCTCTCTTGTTTAACCGACGAAAGTGTTTAATGGACAAGAATCCTAACTCGACGGATATTGACGTTGCTAACATTGCAGAAGTTTCTCTCTTATTTAACCGATGAAAGTGTTTAATGGACAAGGATCCTAACTCTACAGATATGGACATTGCAGAAGTTTCTCTTGTTTAACCGATGAAAATGTTTAATGGACAAGAATCCTAACTCGACGGATATTGACATTACACTAAATGGTCAGAAGTTCAAATTGTTACAATTGTTCACAAAGAATCCCCAAATTCTGGGCTCAAAACCGTGGCCATCCAAGAACTAATCCGACATTATTTTCTCCCATGTTATACATTCCAATCCATTCAGATACATCAATATGCCCAAACAAATAATCTAATAGCACAACACATCATAACCAACATGCAAACAAAGGATAACCCTTAATAGGATTTCCTCAAAATCAATCACAGACAAGGTTTCTAAATGCCAATAGAGGTTGAGGAGGAGTGTCTTCCTCTTACTTTAGTGAAGGACAAAGAAAGCAAGCTCCTTTTGTCCTTGAAATCTGGTTCTTCACTGCCACCAAAAACCTTGGTTTTCAAATCTGAAAAATCAAAATCAAAGAGTGAAAATGGAATCCATAGTCACCAATGTGACCATGGAATACGAAAATGGGGAAAAAGGAGAAGAAAGTTGAGAGCTTTACTTTAAAGCTCCAAGCTTTGATGTTGGGCTGACAACCACGAAAATGGAGGAGTCAATGAGAGTCCCACAAAGAAGAAAGCTTGAAGGTGGTGAGGGAAAACAATGGTCTAAGTTTGGCTTGAGCAAGGGAAAGCTTGAAAATCATCAATGGTGTTTGTGGGTGTGTAGCCGTATGGAGAAGAGAGGAAGAGAGCGAGAGGAAAAGAGAAAGATCAGCGTGAATGAGAGAAAATAAGAGAAAATGGGAGGGAATAATTCTGATATTACCCCCAAAACCATGCTGCACAATGAGAGGGAGGAGAGAGAATGAATAGTGGCGGGAGGAAGCTTCCTAGAAGTTTCCTTAAAGCTTCCTTGAGAAGCTTCGTGCGCTTCTCGATAAAGTGCATAATAAGCTTGTCTCCTTAATTAAATACATCCGACAGATGATTAATTACACTGTTAGAATTATTTTCTCAGTGAATAAAATTTACAATTGATGAAAATAATATTTTATTATTCATCAGATGATTTTATGATACAATGATTTTATTCATAAGATAAAATCTTGTAAAATGTAAACCTCGTAAACTGTGCTCGGCCTCGGGTTTAGTAAGATCTCCCATCGACGTCTCCACAGTTCGAAGTTTACCAGCCTCAGGGAAAATATTCTATTTTCCCGGCTCCGCTCAGTGCATACGCAAAACGAGAAATATATTAAGATATTCATCGTTTCCAGAAAAATTCACAAAAATTCCTAAAAATCATAAATATTATAAAATGATTATTTATAATGAAATAAATAATTTTCGAGATGTTACAGTAACGAACCCATGTCGAGTCCTACTTATTGATAGAGTAACGTCACCACTGTACTCTACGTGTTCTGTGTCCTAGTGGACATACCAAGCCTCAGCGCCTTCGAGAAACTGTAGTCTAAAGAAACCTAATTGACCTCCTCTTGCCGCCATTGTAGTCTTCGATGATATAAACATAAAGTAGAAACAGGAAGAACAATACAATAAAGAGGTGAGACAATCTACGTCATTACCCACATGGCAATAAAGAAAATGACAATACAACAAATATTAAAATAACACATACCATTATATCATATACAAAGTAAACTAATACATCATGCATTTTATCACAGGTTATAGTAAGCAGTAAAATGCAGATAATGAATGATACACACACCGACTCGTTCCTACTCCATGGAGCTAAACACAGATATCTGAGAGAGTGATCCGAAAATAACTAATAGTACTTATGGCTACCCAACCAAACTATTGCACTGTCTAACGTTGTGTCTATAGCCCACAGTCCAAACATCGTGTAGCAGCACACAGTCCAAACATCGTGTACTACAGGCATTGTACATAATAGTCTTCTCAAGACCTCGATTAAGAACAGTGCTTGTCAATATCATTAGTGTGTTGCCCGTTACCACGGCCTAGAGGCGCTACCAACTGTCCACATATGGGATTCTCCGCACACTAATGCCTCCAAGTTCATATACTGAACCACACTACGCCTATCACACCACAACCCGGTGTAATTCATCTCGTCAATCAATCGCCAATTATCAACCAAATTGACAAAACACTCTAAGCATGATCTAAAATTACAAAAATACCCTTTATATCCAGATTTTATCATATTTACGAAAATACCCTTAGTCACAATATTCCAAAATATAGCCTGTCCCACCTGACAGTACTATCTCACAACATGTCCGGGTCCATCACTTTGGCCCGACAACAAAACTCATTGTATCGTTTAACCGTGTAGAAATTTTATCGCATTTTCACAATCGTGTCATTTTCACAAATGTTTTAAAATCGCGTAAATATATTTTGACATTTTTGAACATCGCATAATGTTTTTAAATCATTTTCTCAATCGCGTAAAATTTTTAAATCATTTTCTTAACCATACAACTTAAGATCATCATTTTAAATCTGTGTAGACTATATCTAGTACTTTTAAACTACGTAAAGTATTCTCCTTATTTTATAAATATATTATGGAATCATTTTATTTTATTCGTTTGATTTTAGTAAATTTTGGCAGTATTTTGCCTATAAAATTAGTATAAGGTATTTTTAACGTTTTCCTCTAAATTCTGTTTATTTTAATCTTACCCAATAGTTACACTTTGAAACTTGCTAACGCACTTGAAAACTTATAGAGTGAGCTCTACGTTAGTATTTTTCAAGTGTTTGCTTTAATTCTTACTTAAAATAAATTCTGCTAATTTAGAATTCTAGAACCAAATTCATTCCTTTTATTTTCTTAAAGATTCATTGGAATCAAATTCTTTTGTAAATTAATTGCCTAACCTATCTTAGAAAATAAAATGACATTCAATTATTCATTAAATGGCATGTTGGCCATAATTAACCAAAATCATTCTTAAGTTTAGTATTTTACCTAGCTTCTTTAAATCATTGATTTAGAAAATGGTTGAGAACATTTTGGTTCTCTGTTTAATGATAAGGCCGTGAGCCTCTTTGTGTTCTTTGGAACACTCATGCAAATCGTTACATGTTATTCACATCCTACATTAATAATTATACAATTTAATAACACAATTAATAATACTATTAATAATGCATACAACATATTTTTAAAACTATAAACACATACAATATATTTCATAAACCATAAACACATGCAATATATTTTAAAGACTATAAACATGCATACAATTAAAATCAATCACAAATAGGAAAAACAATAAAAAAACACACAAATGAATCCTTATGGATTCTTCACACACATACAAATCCATTTTCTCATCACCATACAAGGTTGATGAGATTAAATCTCCCTCTTACCTCTTGAAGACAAAGATTGGCTAGTCTCCTCCTTCTCCTTGCTTTCTTTAAAATCAACACAAAATCCTAATAATCTTTAAATAATTAGTAAAAACACATACAAGGATTAAGATTGAAAAACCATGGAACAATCATGGTTTAGATAATCAAAAACTAAACTTTAAACCAAAGAATCAAAACTTACCCTTAGGAAAGTGAACAAAGGTTGGATTTTGAACTAGATAGAGTAGGTTTTTGACAAAACCTTGTGAAGGAAAAGTGTTTAGAATATGATTTTGGTTTAGGAAATATGAAGAGATAAAATTATAGGAGATTGGTGGTGGTGTTTGGGTGCTTGGCCGAAATTGAGAGAGAAAAATGGAAGAGAAAGTGTGCTTGGGTTCTTGGTGTTTTTGGAGAGAATGGATAGCTTTGATTAGGATAAGTGTAAAATGAATATTGAGAGTGAAAAGGTGAGGGTGCTGCCGTGTGGGTGTGGTGAGTGAGGTTGAGTGTTTCACTTGGATAGTAAATATCCATTTGTGTTCACATTATGGTGCACATGGCTTATGTCACTTTGGGTGGTTCAAGAACTATGTAGAACTTGTGAAGACTTGTCCATTGAGCCATCATGGCCGTGGGACTCCTTGGGTTTAGGGGGGTTTAATTTGTTTCAATTAAAGACTAATTCCATGCTAATCAAATAGGTAATTAGTTAGGTTAAATATTCTATTAACACTTAATTAACATTCTAACTTTATAACTAATTAGTTTAATATATATTAGCATATATCATAGTTTCTAAACAATATTAGGATATCTAATTAATAATTAAATTATAACTAATTAATAACTAAGCTAGTTTACTTAGTTTGCTAATTAGGTAATTAGATTAACCAAATTAGGCTTAATTAGCTACTAAGCAAAGTCAAGCCACTATATTTGACCTAATCCTAACCATTGAATTCAACTTTAATTACTAGCCCTTGATTAGATCCATGGCCAATATTCAATGCTTACTAATCAAGTTCACATCCACACCATTGATTTGATCAACGGTTAAGGTTAAAGGCTTCCTAACTAAGTTTTCATCAAACGGTCCATATTAAAGTCCATGCTTCTTTCTTTGACCCATTCCTATTGGTTCAAATTAGTCAAGCCACTTTCGTTAACTTGCTCCCATTGGCTTAGAAATTTGTCCAGTCAGAATCGTTGATTGCTTTTCTAAACGCGGGTCCTACAGACTTTTAAGGGTCCATGGTCATTTTGAAGCAGATTTCTACTATTTTTGAGACAGTAGGTATTGTAATATAAAATAATATTATAATAATATAAAATTATTTTATTACACGCTTAAATCCTAAAAATTAAAAGATTAATTTATATATCAATCAAAATTGGGTTTAGTAAGATCCCCCAACTCCAATTAATTAAAATAAGATTTTTCTGGCCAGAAAATTATTATTTCTCTGACTCGGAGCAAATCACACAAAATAATCAAATACACTCACGAAACAGTCAAATTCAATTTACTACTCATAGAAATTATAAAATAGTACATTTCAAGACTATATTGTAATTAACCCAAAAGTTGGGGTGTTACAATACACATCTTCTTGAATAAAGCCATTTAAAAAAGTACTTTTGACATTCATTTGATATAATTT